>JAIVEN010000002.1:5000000-10000000 GCA_026686845.1 Adenanthera pavonina
TCTTCCAAGATACCTGAGTGCATGTGCAAATTTCCTGGTTTGGAGTTTTAACTTTCAGTTGCTTGGTAGAGGCTAAAATAATTAGTGATGTCTCATTTTAAATGACTTTTCAGATACGCGAAGCTGACATCTCTCGATTGTCTTTTGCGGTTGAGCTTGCTGAAGAATTTTATGGGAGGTTTGCATCTTTTGAACCTTGTGCTTGTTTGGTATCATGGATTTTTCTAGTTTCCTTCATCTCTTTGTATTATTGCATTCTAAAAATACTTCATTACTTTTTTTATTGTGGCTATTAACTTGTTTGTTTGATTTGCAACCTTTGCTGTTCTAATGTGCAATATTTGTGGGTTGAACAGAGTGAAGGTATTTCAAGACCTTAACATTGCTATATTTATTTGTTCCTCCAATAAAATTTTTAATGAATTTTTTCTTGTTAATATTGTTTGATTGGCTGGAAATTTAATAGGGCCAAGATGTTGCATTTGAACCTGCCAAGCTCTTGTGGCTTATTCAACGTGATTTTCTACGTAAGTTAATTTGTTCTCTCAAGTGATCATATAATAGCAAGCTGTCTGTTTTTGTTTCTATCCCATATTTTTTGTCTTTCTTGATTCTCCTACCTCAAAATCCTGGTAAAATCATATTGATCACTGATGACAAACATGGGGGGTAGGTGTATTGTTATGAAAAGTATAGAAAATAGAGAGAGAAAGAGAGGGAAGAACGAGAATGACAGGGGAGTGAGGGAGGGAAGAGTAGAGATGAGAGAGAGAGACAAGGGAAAGGAATTTCTCATAATTCAATTCATACTCAAAGCCTACTCAACAAACTAACTCTTTCCCTATTTATAGACTATCATAGACCCAACGGTCACTAACAACTATCCCTTATAACCACCTAACTGATTTCTATTCATTTTATTAGTTCATGTCAATACTCCCTCCCCCAAAGACCCTTGACCTCAAGGGTCAATTACAGTAAAGGCAGAACACAATTTTTCTGAAAGCCAAACAGAGGAACCAGGCATAATATTTGGACGTTGCTGTTGAATATTAAGAATAGTCCACCAGCTAGTAACATTCGCAATTGAAGTTGGCCTACCATATGGCTGACCCACTGTAGAAAAAGTTCCTAGGCCTTTCCCCTTGTTGCTAACCCAATGGAACTTGTCCACAATTCCTTTTTTTCTTATTTTATGAACCTTGTACCACCTCTGAAGATTGAAAAAGGGGCATGCCAGCTGTCCCTTTTGACTTTTCTACTTGAGCAACAGCTAAACCTAGCCCACGTGAAGGACTTTGAAAGACAACAATCAATCCCTTCATTCTTCATATCTGAAACTTGACCCTGCATCCTAGTTTGCTGAGTTCGGCGGCCATAGGAGAATGATAACAGTGGCGACTCCTTCCCCTTAACCCAAAGGAATTGATGTTTCAAACCTCTCTGGACTCCCATCACCATATCATGATGATCAGAATTTAAGATATATTATGGGGCATGAGGTTGATTGATGCAGAGAAATTTAAAGAGAAGATGAAGCCACCGAAAGAATCTTGTACACCCTATTTGTGACGGTTGGCGTAAATCCCTCCACCTCCGTCGATCTTAGCCATCCTATTGCTCAAAAGCCCAACGGAAATTTGCCCATAGCCATCATTGAGTTCACCCATAGTTGTCAAAGGCCATTTGAAGGTTTGCCCAAAAGAATCATTACCAACGAACCAGCGGCCATGTTCAACAACGCAAGGCAGACCTTTCTTGAAGGCATTGTCGTTCTGTATCACTTATTGCACACCATAACATTCTTCTTGGGTAGGCATCTCATCAATGACTTGAAGTTCTTGCTCAGATCCCTTCTTGAAATCATCAACGGCCAGTGCTGGCCATTCTGCTACCCCATAGCATATTTCTTGGGTCTCTTGGATCTCTTCTTGTGGCACACAATCTTCTTGAATGGGTGAAGGAACAATATCTTGGTTAGGGGCCTTATTGTCATCCTCTTGCGTGATGATTTCCTGTAGCCTAGCAATCCTTCGAGCTTCAAGCAACATGATGGGTTTAAAAAGTTGCACCACATCTGCAAGTTCTGGCTTGAGACCCGCCACATAACAGCTAACAAGATAGCTCTCAGGTAGTTGAAGCTTGCTGGTAATATCTTCAAATGAGTTATTGAAGTCGGCCACGCTACCATGCTGATGTAACAATAGCCCTTTCACGGGTTTCTCAAATGACTTCTGTTGAACTCTTAATGTCCTTGTGATCTGCGTAGATAACCCCTTCATCAATTCTTGGAGACTGGCCATGCATTTTGCCACCGATAACATCCTCTGACCCATCTCATTCATCTTGTTCTGTTCTAAGAAACCAACTCGTTCTTCTAATTCTTGAATTGTAGCTTGTGACCTAACTTAATCATAGTAGTCGAGAATCGGTGGCTCTGATACCATTGTTATGAAAAGAATAGAAAATAGAGAGGGAAAGAGAGGGAAGAAGGAGAGAATGACAGACGAGTGAGGGAGGGAAGAGTAGAGACGAGAGAGAGAGAGAGAGAAGGAAAAGGAATTTCTCATAATTCAATTCATACTCAAAGCCTACTCAACAAACTAACTCTTTCCCTATTTATAGAGTATCATAGACCCAACGGCCACTAATGACTATCCCTTATAACCACCTAACTGATTTCTATTCATTTTATTATTTCATATCATGTATTGAGGTACTGTATCTCTGGCAGCTACCGTTGTCCATTATGTGCACTTAATTGGATACTGATATTACTAAATCATCTACAGAAGGGAAATCAGTGCAAGAAATGGTGAATGAAGCCCTTCGGCAAGTCCCCAATACTGAAGGTTAGTGCACAGCTACAACTGTAATTAATTATATTTACAGTCTGATATTCCATATTTTAAAAATATAGTCTAATGTTAGGCCCTTCTTTTATTATTAAATTGCAGGGGACAAAAATATTGATATGGTATTGCCACTTATGGAACTTAATTTACAATTATCATTGCAGTCTTACTAGTCTTAAAGTGAATGTTAACACTAGAGGTTAACTTTATCAGGTTAACCAGATCCGGGACTCGTTGGCTATTATGGGAGACAACAGTACTGCCTTTAGCTTACCGCAAGTATGTGTCAGCCCCTTTTTCTACTGACCTCTCTCATTATTTACCCTGTTCAAACAAATTTCAAGTTCTTTTGGTCTAATATATGGAGCTTTTGATGCAAGTATGGTTGTTTTGTATTTGAAACAAAATGCAGCAGGGTCTTATTTATTGGCTTCTACATCAGAGTGCATGTTTTCCTCCAAGCCAATCCATGGTCTAGATTCCTACATATGTGAAACATATAGAACGAAAGTACTTATAAGTTATCTGACATTGGCTTGTTACCTTGTTTTCTTATATTTCCTGTGCAACTTTAACTCCACAACTGTTACTATGGTCACTGGACTAGTTTTATCACTACACATGACATGTCTTTGGTCTTCTGTTGGAGGACTAAAAATTGAGTTTCAAATTTAAGTTTAATAGTCCAACTTTTAGGGTAAGAACTTTGATTTAGCTGACTTGCATTAAGTATCATAACATCCAATAAAAATTGCGATTTATCAGTCTTTCTGTTTGGTCACACATATTGGAGAATGAACAAAACCCTCTCCTTTTCCGTTGTGTCACTTCTCCCCTGTTGCTTAGTTCAGACATGCCTTTGATATGGTTGTTAGTAAGCCGTCCTTATCAAATACATGTCTTTGTTGAGGAAAACGATGGCTTTTCTTTTCCCCAATTGCAAAGAATGTCATCTAAATATCGAACGTAATTTCCTGATGCAGGAATTCAATTATTATTTCAACTAATAGCTATCTATCTTTTTCTTTGCATCTATAGCTATCTATTTTTTTTCTCTGTGTCTAACTCCACCTCCCTGTGTATTTATTCATATGTTGGACATTAAACAGCCGCATCTCCAGCGAACAAAACTTTGTGACATGAAGGATGTTGAACTTGACCCAACATATGTTAAGAAAAGGGAGCAATTGAAAGGGATTGTTGCTAGCATCATTCGTCCCAAGATTGTGCAGGGAAAATCTCTGAATGGGAAGGAGTTTGTTTCTTTCCTGGAGCAGGTACAGGACTTTATTTAGTTTGAGGTAGACTAAGCTACTAAGCTGTGTAACATTATGGATGTCTCTGCAGGTCCTTTCCTCTCAGTTAAATTCTGATTACATAGAACTGCAAATTAATCAAGTAGCACAAGCTATTGCTTAGTACTATCGTTGTTTTACCGTATGGCATAGTGGCTTGTGCTTGTGCACGTATACTTTTTCCAGAAATGGTATATTTTTAAGCCACAGCATTGTTCTTCTAAGGATTATTTGGACACAGCATAAAATCATTGTCTAACTTAAGTCTCTTGGCTGCTTCCTGAATATGTTTTGCTCAACTCAATTCTTTAGCTTAATGACTTGCACTGATAGGCTATGAGTCTCTGTTATGATACGCTTATTGTATTTAAAACTTGAATTCTATATTTTCATAAAAAAAAAAAAACTTGAATTCTATATAAAGATTGTATATTGTGGATGTCTTGCTCTGTTATTTCAAATATTGTCAGATTGAGGGTAATAATTGTATGCATATGCTTTATATAAGATGAAACCTTTATATTAGGGATCATAAATATTATGTAACGTACTCTTAGAGAATAATGTAGAAACATGTACTGAAGCTCTGCTGCACTCCTACAGAAAAATAATGCCATCTTCCTTTCACCTCATCATGCTTATAGAATAAATATATGCTCTTAATGTCCACTAATTGAGTCTTAAATGAGCCGCTAATCAATTAATTTGTTCAGTAATGACCACAACCAGTAATCCATTAATGAGCTCTTTAGAAACTTGCAACTTCGTTCTGTACATCTTCATTAAACCTTTTTTTTTTATTTTGATATTTCAATTTTAGATACTTGAAGCCTTGAACAAAGGAGAGATTCCTTCAACAGGTTCTCTTGTGGAGGTTTTCAACAAGGGTATTCTTGAGAGGTGTCTTAATCTATACAGTGAAAGGATGGCGACTTTGCGTTTTCCACTTCCAGAGGAGTCCCTGCAGGAGGCACATGAAAAGTCTAGAGGGGAAGCAATGGAAGTCTTTGATGAGCAACATTTTGGCCGTCACCATGCTAAGAAATCAGTCCAACAACTGGATGAAGAAATTCAGAAGGTACTGTTCACAGTTTTGCTGAATGGGAATTCGATTAGTGACTTAACATGAGAAGCAAAAGCTAGCAGAAAGAATGTCTCTTATCAATTTTTGTTTTGGGTTATGGCCCCAACAATCTTTCCTTCTCAATCATTGACTATATAGCCCATACTACACTCTGAATTGGGAGCAACATCTATATCAAGCTCGCAGCAAAGTAAATTGGGCTTTGTCACTTTGACCATCTTGGTGTAGGAACAGGGGGATTAACCTCCAAATCTTTGGATTGAATGAGTTTGAAATGTGGAACATGAGTTGCAAATCAATAAGAATGTGCTACATAACAAATAGAAGAGTTTGAAAAGTTTGAATAATGAAGAGTAATAATTCGAGAGGGTATTTTTTTAATTTAAAAAATTAAATGTTTACAAATGACTCAAAATTAAAAGAGTATTTGCATTTTTTATAATTATTATCAGTATTTTTTTTAACTGTGCTGATTATAGCAAAAACAACTTGATAAATAACTTCGCTGCTGTGAGATTTCGTTTAGTTCTTATTTGATTATCATTCATCTCCTTGTTGGATTTGTCAACCAATCAGATATAAAACTCTGTCTATGACTCTGCATTTTTCAAATAACTTGCAGCTGATTCAGTCTTGCTGTAGGGAGTACAACTCCGCAAAAGAAAAATAGCATGAGTTTTGAATGCTCTAGAGCTTCACGGCATCCATTTATGTGCTTTTAATTAATTTTTTTTATATTCATTTGGGTAAATATTTAACTAGTATATATCTTTAAACTGCAACCTGCATCATCATATCAAGCAGCAGCATTGAAATGGTGCTCTTCGGTTCTCTGCACTCTACTATCTGGGAAGTTAGGTATGACATTTTTCAGGTTATATCCACTTTGGTTATCGTGCAGGTGTTTAAAAATTTTGTTCTGCAAAATGAATATCGATCTTCAAAGCTCTGTGAGGCATTGTACACCACATGTGAGGATAAAATGGATCAGCTTCAAGTTCTCAGGCTTCCTTCCATGGCTAAATTTAATGCAGGTTTCCTGCAGTGCAACCAAAGTTTTGAGTATCAGTGTGTTGGGCCTTCAAAAACAAACTATGAGGAACGCATGATGAAGGTCTGTCACTCTAGCTTTTATTTGACTTTTTTACTATACTGCATCTGCTTTCTCATTTTTTCTTTGATTTAAACATTTAAATTCTCGGAGCTTTAGAACGGCCAAAAGGAATGATATTTTGTTGTTCTATTCATCTTATGGATATGTGACAATGTTCCCTTTATAATTTTGAATTGGCCTTTTAAGTAGTAACTCGTAGAATAATTCATCTTGAAATGTGATTTTTTTTTTTAAAAAAAATTCTTGATTTAACAAATGAATACACAGATGTTAAAGAAATCCCGGGCTCTATTTATCAAGGAATACAACCACAGGCTTTTCAATTGGTTGGTGGCGTTCTCTCTTGTCATGGTGGTGATTGGCCGCTTTATTATAAAGTTCATTTTGATTGAAATTGGAGCATGGTTACTCTTCATATTTCTGGAGACATACACAAGGATGTTTTGGTCAGCTGAGGCACTTTACTATAACCCAATTTGGCATTTTATAGTTGCAACCTGGGAAACTCTTGTTTACAGCCCAATCTTGGATCTTGACAGGTAATTGAAGCTCTTTTCTTTAAGCACTTCAAACCAAATTCACGTATCTGATATGCCCTAAATTCTTGCACTTTAGATACGTATAATTGGATGTAACATTGCCGCTCCGCGTTGCACACTTGAACTTGTAATTCACCTGATATAACACAATGATATCTTGAAACCTTGAATTTACCTATTGGAATTAAATCAAGGGTGCTCAACAACTGCTAAAGATTTAAACTTGCCAGAAAGGAAACAAAAAAAGGGTGGGGGTGGATTATTGTTGATCCAATTATATGGCCATTTGTGATATATATATATATATATATATTTTTTTTTTTTGGTTGTTGATTGTGAATTTGAAACAGATGGGCTATACCGGTTGGTGTAATGCTGTCAGTATTGATTCTTTATAGGCGGTGTTATGGGAAAAGGAAACATGGATCCAGGTGGCTTTTGCCACTATATAGTAGCCATAAAAATGGCTCAAATCGGTCTAGAACAGACTAATACATATGGTGATTCCAAGGTCTGCGGCACAGAAAGTGAAAAGGTGATCAGAGGGTGATTGACCACTGGCAGCTTCAGTAACTCCAGCGTTTTCAGAAAATTGAATATGCTTTTGTGTTGCCATATAAAATCTATTGATTTTACAAAATGTGTATTACTTAAGTTATTCACGTTGGATTATAGAGTAATTTGGATATCAGTTACTCTACTCCGCGGCCATCATCATCCCTTGACTTGTAAACCAGTAAGTTGAAAGGAAGAAGCGAAATAGAGTCCATTCTTTATTCTTTTATTTCCACATAGTTTGTGGGAATAGCGGGTGGAAATAGGATGACCTGCGTTCGTATCAGCTTATGGGGTTTGTTCAGTAAATAACTAAATATACCCTTGATATGGGTTTGTTCGGTAAATATACCCTTGATATGTCTACCAATATGCATGCTATTTTTCGTATATTTCACCAAGATTTCATGTTATTGTCTCCGTACAAACTTAAAATGTCATAAAAGAATAATGATTTATACGAATATTATGTGAAAATGATCTCTCAATTATCTTGTCCTTGACAAGAGTTATAGAGCTTGTGAAAGATGCGAAAGATAATTTGGGGAAATTGTATCCAAGGGCATGTTAAAATATCTAGATTAAAAGACATTAAAGTGTAATTACTTCTAAAAGCTCAAATTAATTTTATGCTTTGAAGTGTCTTTTTCTGAACGTTATGATATTTTTATTTTTCGAAATTCTATAATGAATCTCAAGAAGATTTAGTAATAGTTTTTCACTTTAGAAAATAATTATTTGTTTAATTATTTAATTTAAAAATAAGATCATTTTTTTTTAATTTCGGTTATTGAAGTAGTTGGGGAGAAAAACAAGTTATATATTTTACTGACTCTTAACAAGAAATTTTTCTGGTAATATATTGATTAATAACGAAGATAATGAATTTGAAAACTCATCTAATTGATAACTTAATTAAGGGTACTTTTAAAAGTTTGGGATACAGTGGAATGAATTGAAATACTACTTTTCATTGTTTGGGAGATTTATAATGATGAGAAATGGTTTCGTTTAATGTTCATTTAAAAGTTATTAAAAATATGTACAATAGAATGGTTTGTAACTTCTTTTTTTTTTTCCAGCATATCTTTAAGAATTGTTTTTTATGACAGGATGTAAATAAATTCTTATTGTTACCGAGCAGTAAATAATTAGAATGTTTACAAAACAACAAATATATTAAATAATTCCAAATTTGTTATTATCAATTTTTTCATGATATGTTTTGTCTAAAATTATTTTTTCACAAATATTTGAAAAAGGCTAATATAAGATGAAAAAGTTACAAAATTTTCATAAATATAACATGCATATATCTTTCCCAAGTAGTTCTTTCCAACATATTCTCCATTAAATTACAAAGACCAAGCAATGCGAGTCTAGTGGTAGTGGACCTGATCATTTGATTTGATTTCTTTATAATATTAATGTATTATATTATTAGTTACTAAGAGTTATTAATATTAAAGTGAACAATTAGCGAAAATTAGCGGTTATTAGTTTGAGAAAAATTAAATTTATATTTAAGCTATAACGGTATTTTTATCCCAGTAATAAAAAATTTAATTATTAATTGAATTGGTGAACAAATGTTAATCAATAAAGGAAGTAATTCAGGCAGGTGAGAGAAGTGGGATTTTGTATAAAATAAATGTGAATTTCAATCATACCTTGATGCCATGCCATTCATACACTAAAATATCTGTTTTTTTAAGAAGCATGCCTGATGTTAGCTGCATGTAGGCTTATTTATACTTGAAGAAATTCAATAAATGGACTGAAGTTGTAGGATATCAAGTACTATGTTATTATGCAATTTGGTTGATAATTTTAAAGTAATTTATTTTCATTATTATATTTATTTTTCTGGTAAAGGGCGACTTTATATTTTTTGGTTATATGATTGCAAATTGCAACAAAAAGAAGTGGCATCCCACCTACCAATTATATATCATTAAACGGTTCAACGTTTCTTCCGCAGGGCCAAAAAACGTTTCTTTTGAAAAGAAAAATTGTTAGTGAATTTGTGAATGTTTAATTAACTGGCTTAATCATTTGCCTCATATAAACATTTTCCATAATGATTCTTTTTTAATTGGAAACTAAAATTGATTTAGAAATCCATAGAACACCATATGAAATTTAACAAAAAGAAGTTTAAAAAATAAATATAAAAAGGAAATATGGAATAAAAAGGAAAATACATATAAGAATATTTTGTAATTAATGTATGGAACGTATTTGGTAAAATATGAATTGTCGCATTGAAATTATATTATATGGTGCGTGTATATATAGCTCCCTTACTTGCAAGATTTTGTCGCCTTACAATTCTTCACACATATCAAGAAAAAATTGCTCCCTTTTTTCCTTAATATAACCTATTCAATTGAATACATAGAGTTAATAGTTTTTTAAAAAATTACAATATTTTTTAAATTATTTTTATTTAATCTTTTTATCTTTTCGTTGGGATAAATTAAATTGAAATTTTTTTATAATTATATAATAAATATTACCTCATATTTTGAATATGATTCTATATTTAGAATAAAAATAAAATATTTTATATTTAGGAGTAAATAATTAATCTTATAGAAGAAAAATAATGCAATAATATTTCACCGAAATACCTTTAAATACTTTCTCACTAATTTAATAGAATAGTATATTGAATACTCTATTCTTTCTCTTTTATTGACTTAAAATAAAAGCAATGAAAAACTAAAAAAAATTAATGTTTCATTAAAAATTTAAAATCATAATGAATTTATATATATATATATAATATCAAAATTCATATAATCAAATTTATAACAGGTGACCCACTACAAGCACCGCTTGGGTTTCATCGGGAGTAGAGATCTCAGACCAGTTAGAAGTCAAACCTCGCGGGGCTAAGTAAGCTGTTATAAGTATAACGGTTAGAGGGAGAGATTCACTCGCGAAGGAAGCGCGTAGAAGCCACTAGCTATGGTAAGGACTCACGGCGCTGCTATCCATTTTAATTTTTCGCGAGATTTTCTTACAAGCCCGATTAAGCGGAGGGACACGTGGAAAGATGTGATTGGCCGAAAGATAAAAGAAAGGGCAAGGGCTGCATGCAATACCAAGTGCTGCATGAACTCGGCCTATGACGAATATAAGTGCAGGTGTCGTTTAAGGAATCATCCTCACAAACCAAAACGGCTGTCTGTGACTGTGAGTGAAGCCAGCTCCCTCTCATTTCTCTACTTCCATTTAACCTTGTGCCCTTCTCTTCACTTACTCACTTCTGCAGTTCTGCTTTCTCTGAACATCAGGTGGGTGTGTGTGTGTGTGTGTGTGAGAGAGAGAGAGAGAGAGAGAGAGAGACGGAGGATTCTAGGCAATTAGCTAGGGCTTTCTGGATATGTGTTTTCTTTTGAGTTGATCTGTTTCTGTTACTGTGCTAATCTAGATTTGTTTCTGTGATCCTATAGGTCGATTTTGTTTTGGGTGTTCAGGAATTTATCAGAATGAGCGACTCAGACGTAAGCAGCACGCTAATGAGCTGCATTAATGATAATACATATGGTGAAACTCCTCAGCCTTGTTAATTAATTTCCTTGTTCGATTTAGCGACATTTATTTGATCTGTTTGAATACAAATGTTTGGGTCTTTTTTCTTCTTTTCTCTTCCTGACATTTTCCCTTTGATTTGACCCTTACCTTGATGAAAGTCATGAATCTGCAGACCTGAGGGTTCTGAGCGCTTACTTAACACTCCCAGTATTCTTTTTTATTCTATTCTATGTTTTGGCCAGACAGATCGGAGACACAACCTAAAAGAGATCCACACAACAATAATTGATTTCATTTCTTGTATCCGATCCCTAACTAAGATTTCGTAATGAGAAAAACTAAATCTTTGGGTCAGAAATGACAACTACGATATTTAATTAAGACAAAAGAAAAAGAGAAAGAAGACTTCTAAAACCATTTGGACACAGATCGATCGAAAGCCAGGAAACTGTGCCCCAAAAATTTAAAAAAAATATATATATATATATATATATATTCGCCCTTCATCTGCAGTACCCAATCACTTAAAAGCGAATGAGTAAGCTGATTTAAGTACACTTAATTAAGGCACATGAATGTGATAATTCCCTGAAGTCGCATTCTTCGTCTTAAAGTGTATGCTATGATTCTCATCTTCAAGTCATCTTGACAGTGGGTGTGAGTGTGAGTGCGTGCGTGTATATACACTCATGGTATCCTTGTTGAAACATTGCGAAAAGACTGTTCATTTGTTTCGCGTAAATGTATATATACACTTCAATTCACTGCAAGCTTTCATCCAAACTGATGAAATCTTGTATGTTGAAACCAAATAATTATATATATGATCATTCTGAATCTTACAACCTGGCTAGTCACATAATTCTTGAGCCATAACATAGTCACCGAGGAAACTTATGGCCCATAAAAGAAGTTAAAACGATAGTCAGCTAGCCCAATTTAATTGATTATAATACTTTGCTTTCTAGGTGTGCGTAGAACTCCTGTATTTGAGATGTATTTTGAGTTCATTTTACATTAATGTTCTGTGATTACTAGCTGGAAGTGCAGACATATATTACATACTCACGAAAAGCTAAGCTATACAGTGTGTACACTACTGCTTAAAGAATGTAAATTAAATAAAGCGTCTTAATTAAGAACTTTGCATGTTGGTTTTGTTGGTGTACGTATATAGGGACTTTATACTAGAGCTGGGAAAATGGGTTTCAATTCACAGGCTGGTCCGTTTTATGGCGGTCTTAGGTTGAGAAAAACAGAGCCCATATTAAAGTGATCTTTTTTTGGCCTGGACTGTCAAACCCGTGAGTTAAATGGGTTAACCTGCCGCCAGTTTGGACCCTTCTTTTTTTTTGCTTTAACCCCCTTTTTTTCTCATTCTCAAAGAAGATACAATGCTTCATGAATCATGAAGCAGATATTGAATGAACATGAGTTTGAATTGTAATTAAAGGATGGTTGGTGGTAGTTGAATATTAAATTGTTGAATTATGATACTTAGATGATTAATATGTATTAATGTATTTTGGTAAATTATTTGTATGTTATTATGGTTGTATGTGATTAATATGCAAATGGTATTTCTAGTTTGATTATAAACTAAACAGATTGTTTATTTAGGGTATTATTCAATTTCAAATGCCAATTTTTTTTAAAAAAATATATAATTATATATATATATATATGTGTGTGTGTGTATGAAATGTGGCGTGTTGGTGGGCAGGCCACTATAGCGGTTTTGGGCTTGAGAAATTTCAGCCCGCTATAAACAGACCAATCCCCTCCGGGGCTTTGTGGCCAACCCGTTTGGGGTGAACTGGTCCGTTTTGACAGTTCTACTTTATAATTATATACGTTGATTACTTCATAGAGATATCGAGAGGGAAAGACTTGAACAAAGATTATAGGGTTGTTGCTTTGGTGATAGTTATCTCCTGATTTTTGCTGGATGAATTATCTCTGTTTCGAAGTCACTAGCAAAATAATGGAAGGATAGTTAAGGCCCCTCGCACTACCTAAATCACGGGGTGATTATTTTGCTACAATAATACTCCTTCTATAAAGTTTTCGAGAAGAGGTACTCGTTAGTCCGTACGTATTCCCCATATTGAGGTATTTCAAGAAGGGCAAAATATATATGGCCTGAATATTATTTTAGTTGTGATATTAAATTCTTATTAATTAATATAGTTATAAAATGCCTGCTTTAATTCATTCCGTCAGAATATTAGCCCGCTTGAATTAGATTCTTCGCTTCATCCGAATTTGGTATTGTATCTAAATTAATTACTTTGTAAAATGGAAGACAAATAATTGCATATATAATTATTAAACCTTGACATGTATCCTTAGACAAAGACTGGAACAAGCCTATACATGCATTCATTAGTCGAATTTCTTTCCTACGAATATGCATATACATACATACATACATACATACATACATACATACATACGCGCACTGTGGAATGACACCTTGAATTATTTAATGATTGATAACATATTTATTTTGTTTATCGACGTCTATAGAACATGAGAAAATCCTATACCTTTCCTAAGTTCACAGTATATATCACATATACACACAGAATATCTGCACTCATGTATGCATATGAGACAAGCATATTGTCTTGGGCATATAATTTGAGAAGTTGATGTGTTGTATACATAGGTAAGCTTGAATAGGGGCTGATTCACGAAGGTTTTACATTACAACTTATGATTAATGTTAATATTTTTACTAACTTCGTATCTTGATTCCCTAGGCTGTGGAGATGTTATTTCTTTGTCGAGTGAAGACTCGAGTATCCAAATTTTGGCAGCTAATATTGCTGCTGAAGGTGATCCAGAAGTAACCCAACCGATACGAAATGATCAAAATGAAGACACGCCTGAAGGCCATCAGGGCCCAAATCAGCCAGCAGTATGCATTTCCATGCTTTTCATAAACATACATACAAGTTGAACTGTACTATTGAATGTTAATTTTACACCGTCAAGCTTTGGTTTGTCTGTACATATATATCTATTTATTTTACAGACTGAACACAACGAGATCCCTCCCGACGTCCGTCCTTATATAGGGTTGATTATTTGCAAGGAAGCCAACGGAACTAAATATCTGGGAAAAGTTGTCGGGTACAACGCTCAGAGAAAATGGTTCAGGGTAAGAATAAGTTCTCTCATCCATTTTATTTACTTCATCGCGATAAGCTGTTCAGTTTACTTCACTCTCACAACTAAGTTGTTGTTTATTCGATGGATGAAGGTGGAGTACAGGGAGGAAGAGTTTGAAGATATGGATGAGGATACCGTTCTAAGACTTAGGGCAAACCAAAGTGACATCTTCACTGTTCAAGCACAAGCCTCAGGGTACGCATGATAACACCTAAAAATTGAAGGTTCATCGATCAATTAAATTTAGATATTCTATATATACACCTCAACTTCTTCAAATTTTAATTAATTATATTCGAAATGAATTTCAGTAGGGTCTTCTGTTACAAAAGTATGTTGCACAAATAGAATTTTTTCATTGCTTTATATCTGATAAAATCTTAAAGAGCTAGACAGGTTTTTTATTATAACAAAGATATGTGATTTTAAATTATCGGTTAGAAGCGTCAACTTGCTTGATATTTTAGAAATTAAAACAAACAATTTAACACCATTGGATGTCCTTAGGAAGATTGGCCACCTATTATCATTCAATTAAAAGAGAGATTTGTAACTTTTTTTGTGAAAATATATATATAACGACTTGATCACCTGAATCCTTTTATTTGGTAGAGCGAACTTATTGACAGAGATAAATAATATTCTGCAATTATACAGTCTACATCTCCCAAAGATCACAACTTTACAGGAGTTCAAAGTTAAACATGATCATCTGATTTGTCTCATGAGTACTGCTTGATATCAATTAATTTTGTGTAATCCAATTCTGTCACACATCATTTGTGGAAGTACACACACACTTCCACAATACGTATTAAAATATAGAAGAGGATCATGGGTAGAGTTACAGAGTAAAGAAATTGAATATATTGTGGGTTTTTTATATGCATAATATGCAGATGATCGGATATGGGCTTTGTTGAATATTGTGTGGTAGTATAAATATTGCTAATGAATCATATATGTATATATATAGTTCGCGGCCAACAAACCAGGTGGCTGGTTCAAGGAAGAAGAAGGCAGCTTCAAGAAAGAGAAGCAGGAAGGATGAGAAACCTTATATTCCCTTGGCCCTCAGGGAAACCAAGAGAGATGCCTATTTTTACTACTAGTTGAATGGACCATCTGCTTCTGGGTTCGTATTACACTTCTATGTAATTTCTAATTAAGCATTTGTAATGATATATTGCAATATATGCATGATTTTCCTAGAGATGAGCTTAACAATGGTGGTTGTTCACTTGTTATCGTCAGGTCCAAGCTGGGGAGATGTATGGATGCGTGCAGAGATAGCTAATTAAGGAGTAGCAGAAAGTTTACTTAATTAGACTGCGAAAACAGATAGTCTCAAACCTTAATTATGTTTTGTTGACTTTCTGAATATTATCGATCGTTTGTGTTTGTGTTGAAGTTATTTTGTTTAGTTGTAGTCATCTGGCCCTGGAGTGTATGGTCGCATTAATGGCTTCTCAAACTTGTTTTTGTTAATTTCTTATCTCCCTTTTAAAATGTAGACATATATATATATATATGTGCATCCTCTCGATTACTGTCTTTGCTTTTATCTTTTCACATATGAGTGATTTTTTGTTTTAAAAGAATTATTTGGTTAGAAGAAGGAGAAGTTAGTGGGATAGATGACAGAAACTAAAATATACATGAAGAACTTAACATGCCTGCTATGTGGGACATCTGATTTTTTTTTTTTTGGACCATGCATGTGGGATATTGAGGTTTAAGTGTCTTAAAGAGTGTCCAGTTATGATACACACGCATTTCAGGTAGTCAGTCAATAGTTCCCATTAGCAGAGAGGAAGAAGTGCGAATAACGCTGATCGTTCCAAACCATTTAAGTGTGTGTGTATGGGAGATCCTTCTTTATGGTGGGTTCGATTATTCATTATTTAATTTCATTTAGGAATGATTTTGAAAGAAATTCATGTCAATTTTAAGATGATTGTTGTCTGTTGGTTCATCAAAAGTTTAAGATAGAAGTGTCTCATATATAAAAATAAAATAAAATAATAATAATAATAATAAAAAAAAACTTAAGTTAGAAGTGGTTTTTTTTGTATCATTTTCTCTCTTCTCACTGTCGGTCAGTTCATTTTTTACTACAGGGTGGTGGGCTCTGCGGAGCTCATGTATATGCTATATGAACTTAGTTTTATATAATTACAAAAAAATTGAACATTCCGACCGTAGTTTTTTTAAAATAAAGAAAAAGGATAACACTATGATACAAATATATATATATATATATTGGCCACTTATGATACGAATATATTAAATTTTTTTTTGTTAAAATGAATAAAAGGAGCATTTTTGCTGATCAATAGTAAAAGCAGACTTCCATTATTCTATTTCTCCCTTCTTTTCACAAGTATTTTTAAAAATTTAAGATAGTATTAATTATTCATTTACCAATTACATGTTTAATTTTATTAATTTAACACTTAAATGAAATTAGAAGATAATCAATTAAGAATATATCAAAAAATTTAAAAATTATGACATATTAATTATATTTTTATAATTTATATTTTAGTGTAAAACATTAAAAGACTTGTATATAAAAAAATGGAGGGAGAATATATAAAGAAAATTTTCAAATAAATGTCAAGGAAATAAGATATTTCTAAAATGTGACTCTAATTTATCCTAATTTTAAAAAATATTAATATTTATAATTAGAATTAAAATAAAAATATAAAAGACGAAAATATTCTTTTTATATAAGTGACCCATTTACAAATGATAATAATATATTTATAAGTAATAATAATATATTTGTAAATGATATAGGTTTATTTGCAAATCGTTACACCCAAACATGTATATGACCGAACATTATTGCCTATGCTGTGGGTTTACTAAGTAGATACAAAAGTAACCCAGACATGGAGCATTGGAAGCCATCAAAGTCATGAGGTATCTTCAGGGACCAAAGACTAAATGATCACATAACGGCAATCCGATATATTAGAGATTATTGGATATTCGAACTCATAAAAATTTGTCTTCTTTCATCTACATACTGCACCCAGCTCATGTTGATGGGGATTTCAAGCATTATAGATAAGCACTAGAAAGTAGCCAATTGTCCCAAGTGCTAGTAGTTCACTCAAAAGAAAGAGTATGATTTCATTTCAGAAAGAATAAGAAGTTTAGTGACTCATCCCTATTGGGCATGAAGGAAGGGACAACTGTAACAACTGACTCATTCCTATGACGAACTCATTCCTATGAGTCAGGAACAAAGGGAAGCCAAGCGAGCCTTATGGGATACAGCTGGAATTAGATACAAAGCATCATTCAAGCATCTTGATTGAAAAAGCCCTCTTGAGGGAAGGAATTCCCTAATAGTAGAATTTATAACTATAGCTCCTCGGCGAGAGGGGGGAGGGTCGAGCTCAGCATCGGTCTATCACCAGGTAGAACCAAATAGCCTGATTGTTTTGTATGGAATTCCTTCCTTGTTTGGAAGAGAGTTAAGGTATTTCTAGGAGCAATTCTTGTGCGGTGTTATGATTTGCAAATAAAATTTTATCACATGTAAGTTATTTAATGAAATTTTAAGGTCATGATATTATTTTTATTGAAGTTTAAAAATGTTTAGGAGAGAAGGAGGGTTTTGTGACTCACTAAGTTATTTAACGAGATTTTAAGGTCCAAAAAGATACCAGAGGAATGGAGAAAAAACACTTTAGTTCCTATATACAAGAATAAGGGGGATATTCAGAATTGTACTAATTATCGGGGGATAAAACTCATGAGTCACACCATGAAACTTTAGGAAAGAGTGATTGAGCATAGACTCAGAAAAGAATCTCGTATTTCAGAAAACCAATTTGGATTTATGCCAGAACTGTCTACAACAGAGGCTATTTATTTATTAAGAGATTTGATTGAAAGATACCGGAGTAAAGAGAGAGACCTACATATGATTTTCATTGATTTGAAAAAAGTCTATGATAGCGTATTAAGAGATGTATTGTGGAAAGTAATAGAGAAGAAAGGTGTCTGTGTGGCTTATATTCAAGCTATAAATGATATGTATGAGGGGATAATAACAAGTGTGAGAACCCCTAGAGGTGTGACAAAGGACTTTCCTATGACGATATGCTTACATCAAGGATTTTCTTTGAGTCCATAGCTGTTTAATCTGATTTTGAATGTTCTAACAGATCATGTATAGGAAGAAATTTTAAAGTGTATGCTCTTCGCAGATGACATAGTTTTAATAGATGTAAGACGAAATATATGCATTACCAATTTAATAAGAGGCCAATTAGAAATGATTCAGAGGTAAAAATTGAAGAGCAAATCATTCCAGAAGTATCAAAGTTTAGATATTTGTGGTCGATTTTACAAAGTGATGGTGAAATTAATAGGGATATTATGCATATGATACAAGTTGGGTGGTTAAAGTGGAGGAAAGTATCATGAGTTATTTGTGACCGCAAGGTACCTACTAAGTTTAAAGGAAAATTTTACCGAACAACTATAAGACTAGCGATGCTATATGGTAGTGAATGTTGGGTTTTGAAAGGACAATAAGAGCATAAGATGAGAGTAGCATAGATGATAATGTTTGAGATAGATGTGTGGTTATACAAAATTGGATAAGATACGAAGTGACTGTATACGAAGGAAAGTTGGAATAGCACCTATCGAGGAGAAAATGATGAAAAATCGTTTAAGGTGGTTTGCGCATGTACAAAGAAGAGGGCAAGAAGAACTAATGAGGAGAGTTGATCAAATGGCTTGAAGCCCTATTAAAAGAAATAGAGAAAGGCCAAAAAGGATATTAAGAAAAGTTATAAGAAATGATCTTTTGATAAATAATTTATCTAAGTAGATGGTGTTTCATAGAGCACATTGGCATCATATGATCCATATGGCTGACTCTACCTAGTAGGATAAAGTTAATGTTATTATATTACTTTATCACATGTAAATATAGTGTTATTACTTGTAAATCGGTGATTTGCATATATAATATTTTTATTTTTATTTTTTTATTTTTATTTTAATTATAAATCTCAATAATTTTTTTTTTAAATTAGAGTAGATTGAGATTAAATTTTAAAAATATCTTATTTTTTTAACAACTATGAAATTCTGAGATATTTTTATTGATTCGAGACAGTAAAATGAAGTCCCCGGTAGAACAGTCACGAATGGTTCTTCTGTTACTAATAGAGTAGTACTAAACTAATTTTGAAGTTCCCGATTCACGGCAAGCAAAAGGGAGAATAATTGATTAATTTCTGTTATTAGTACTGTTTTTAGCCGCTGAAAGCAATTAAATTGCAGACTAATCACTGCACAATCAGTCATTTCAGGAAATCCCCTACATAGTAATTGCTGCCCAATCCGTCATGTTTATCCATAACTCAACTGATCCGAGTTAACCTAGAAATGGACACCCACTCGGCTCACGCGGCCGGAACCATTCGCTCTCGAAGCTCCCAGTCCCCTTCTCCTTCTCACTCTGCTTCCGCCTCCGCCACCTCTACCATCCACAAGCGTAAAATGGCGTCCGAAGACCATGCTCCTCCCTTTCCCCCTTCTTCCTTCTCCGCTGACACCCGCGACGGCGCTTTAACCTCCAATGATGACCTCGAGAGCATTTCCGCTCGCGGCGCTGATTCCGACTCCGACGATGAATCAGAGGATGCCGTTGTTGACGACGACGAGGAGGATTACGACAATGACTCCTCCATGCGCACCTTCACGGCCTCTAGGCTTGAAAATACCCCCTCAGCACCGCGGAATACAAAGCTCCAGAAGGATAATTCGACGGTCAAAATAGAAAATTCGGATGGTGCGAAAGACGCTGCAACCGCTGGGACTGCTACGGCGGGAACCATTCCCTCCGCGACCTCAGTTCCGGGCATTATGGTTAAAGAGGACGCAACCAAGATTTTTACGGATAATTTGCAGACAAGTGGGGCATACTGTGCGAGGGAAGAGAGTCTCAGGAGAGAGGTAAAGCTTTTCTTCGTCCATGTATAGAAGCAAAAGTTTTAAACCTGCCTCATAATTAAGTCAATATCATCTGCATTCTAATATTAATATTAGTAATTCGTTTCTTTTTCTGGTTTAAATATTGACTTTCTCGTAGTAATTTGTTGCAAGTGTGACAAAAAGTGCTTTGATTCTACGTAATCTGTTTGTTTCATATTTTGCCCTCCCTTCTTTCGTTGTTTAAACTATCAACACTCATTTTGATGAGTTCCCATCTCTGTGGGCTGTTTTTCATGGAAATGTGAATAAAGTGTCCAAGATTCCTAGTTATGACGACTTGTTTATTTGGAGTCTTTCAGGAAGAAGCAGGGAAACTCAAATTTGTATGCCTTTCAAACGATGGTGTTGATGAGCACATGGTTTGGTACTTATTCCTCTTTTCTTCGACTTTCAAGTACCAGCTGGCTGGAGGAGATTCTGCAATTTTTCGAATTCCGCGT
Source organism: Adenanthera pavonina (assembly GCA_026686845.1). Taxonomy (NCBI): domain Eukaryota; kingdom Viridiplantae; phylum Streptophyta; class Magnoliopsida; order Fabales; family Fabaceae; genus Adenanthera; species Adenanthera pavonina. The sequence goes on from JAIVEN010000002.1 coordinate 5,020,636, forward strand.
AAACGAAAATAATGATTTTCATTCTTACTTAAGTTACTGATTGGTTAGGTTGATAGGATTGAAGAATATTTTTGCTCGACAGCTTCCCAATATGCCCAAGGAGTACATTGTCCGACTTGTGATGGATAGGTAATGCCAGTAACCTTTTAAATTTTGAAGTACTAGAACATATGCGTAGGCCTTTTATAAATAGGTTAGTTCTTCTGAAATCATTTTTTCCAAGTTATTATTCTTGACTTGAGACTCTGTTTTCTCAATTTTTTAATCGTAAATGCTTGCATGTTGGATTTCAGGAGCCATAAGTCTGTGATGGTTATAAGACGTAATCAAGTTGTTGGAGGAATTACATATCGCCCATATGTAAAGTAATAATTCATGTCCCTATCATCATAATATTTTTCTCTTCGGGATCCATCAGTTTCTGAACTTTTGTCATCAGAAATTTTCTATAGTTGCCTCATTTTGTTATTGTTTCTTGCGTAAAGGGAGAATGAAAGGTTGTGCATCTTTTCTTTATTAATGTTAAGATGTTAATAGAGTAGGCATTTATTTATTCATCCATTAACTTTCTCTCTTACTTATACATATTTGCTACTATTTTGTTTCCTGCTTTTACCCCATAACATGGTCTCTCTTGCAAGAAAAAAGCTATCATTTTATTTATTGATGCTCTTGTGGTTTATGATTCATAGCCAAAAGTTCGGTGAGATAGCCTTTTGTGCAATAACAGCTGATGAGCAAGTAAAAGGTTATGGTACCAGACTGATGAATCACCTGAAACAGCATGCTCGTGATGAGGATGGGTTGACGCACTTTCTCACTTATGCTGATAATAATGCCGTTGGCTATTTTATCAAACAGGTATAGTTATCAATATTTAAAATCCTTTTTTTTTTTTGGGGGGGGGGGTATCTATTGTTTTTAATTGGGATAAGCTAATCATGAGAGATATATGTTGGTTTTGGAAAACATATTTACTGAATTTGTAAACAAGTCCTCTTCCTTACATGGGAGTTTTCTGCTTTTTCCTCTTTTTGATCAACTAAAGATGGAAGAAGGATATCTGGACTTCATTCGTAGATATTAGAATCATTAAATGGGATAATCCCTTGGTTTAAACCCCAACCCTCCATCCTTTATTAGAATTTGTACTATTAGGGCGTTAAGCCATTGGAAATGTTGTCCTAAGTACAGAAAAAAATGTTCTTATCTAGGAATCCATTCTTATCTTTTGGTTTAATTTTTTTTTTTGTGGGAAAGGGAGAAAAAAGGGGAGTATCATTAGGGGTGGTGTGTTTAAAATATCCCTTCTGTTCAACTAAGTGAATGCTATTTTAGATTTGCCATTGACTTCTGTATATTTTCCTTCAGGGATTTACAAAAGAGATTCACTTGGAGAAGGATCGATGGCAAGGGTAATTTTATTCTTATTCTAGTCTGAAATATGGCGGTAGCTCTTCCCATGGTTGTCTCTAATGAGATGAAGTGAAAGAATTGTTTCTCTTTAGTTTATTTGTTACTTCAACATGATAATTAGTTGGGTTGTAGATTGTCAAAACCAAATTGCAAGTGTTTCTAGGATTTTTATAAGATTCTAATTTGTTAACCAATAAAAAAGTGATTTCATCATTCACTATTTGTTTATGTTTTATACTATCTATGAGGAATCATCAAAGTTAATTGTCATTTCAGGTATATAAAGGATTATGACGGAGGGATTCTCATGGAATGCATAATTGATCCAAAGCTCCCTTACACTGATTTGTCAACTATGATTCGCCGTCAGAGGCAGGTAACTTAGCATCAGTTTGCCAATTATTTAGATTCACTTTCTTAATGATTTAAATTAGTAAGTGTTTTAGATGAGACATGATAATAAGATATATTGATTGTCATAAAGTTTCTTTCATTAAAAGTTTTTAAATGTGAGTGAAAAAAGAAAATTTACCTATTTCATCTTAGTTTGAACTTTTCTTCCCCATATAACAGACCTCTTTTAATTTTTCAAAGGCCTCTTCATAAACACTCACCAACACATTACAACTGAAGAGTTTGGACCAGTGTTGTCAAAGGCAAGTGCCTCAGGCGCAAAACAGACCCATCGCCTCGCATGAGAAAGGCATGCGCCTTATGGCACCTGGAAAAACAGAGAAGCATGCCTTTAGCATGCTTTGGCTTTGTTATCATGGAGTTTACTCATTATACCACCACATTGCTATTGCTTTTGTTTGTACTTGTAGGTTTTGTTTCTTTCACCGACTTAAGAATTAAGATATTATCTTAATAAGAATTAAGATTTAAGATAGTTAAATGTTATAAAATTTAATGCAAGATAGAAAATTTTTATATTTAAGAAATTATGTAGGTTAATGATTGGAAAGTTTATATTATACTCTACATATCATCTTTTTTTATTGTTGCGCCTTGCTTCACTCGGGCGCACGCCTTTCTAGTGCCTCTTGCCTTGGGCGTTTTATAGGCCTCGCGCCTTGAATGCGCCTTTCATCTTTGACTACCTTGGTTTGGACAAAAAGAGGCCGCAACAAGGTAGATTTGCATCCACCCACTCCATCAAGGCAGTTGGATGCAAACTCTGACACACCCTTGATGAGCATACTATGAGGACTTGATGATAGGCAGTTGGATAGATATGCCCTTAACTGGACCAACATGTTTTTGCTCCCTGGAGGCAGTTAAAGTCCAAACTTTGACATCATTTAATTGGTCTATTGGCATACAAGTGTAATTAAAACCAAGGATCTAAATGAGGAAGTGTCATTACATGCATATTTGAGTACATTTTGATTACAGTCAAATGCAGACAGATGAACACTTATTAAGTCTCTTGACCTGATTTAACAGGGCAGCATGGATTATTCTTGTTTCTATATGATGTTTAGTGTCTGCTGACCTTATTGATTGACTTCTTTGTACTATATGTCATTCTGCAGATTTTAAGATATTTCTATCTAGTTACGAGAATAATCATTGTTTGTTTTACAATAATAGGCTATTGATGAAAAGATAAGAGAGCTGTCAAACTGTCACATTGTTTATCCTGGATTTGATTTTCAGAAGGTATCCAACATTATCCACTCTTGTCTTCCTTTTTTTGGATACTTCCATTCATTCATGACTTGCATTAAAAGTTTTCTCTTTATGATAGAAGTTTCTGCTTGATTCGGATTGTATTATGAGCTTAAAGTAGACTGTGTTTGACATGTTTCCACTAGTTCATAGTATGTGCAAGCCTGTGACTTACCTTGATTATGTGATATTAGTGAGAGAACTACGCATTATTTTTGCCTGAGTTACATGTGCTTTTTCCCCTACGTACTACCATTAATAGAGAACATATGACTATTGGAATACTATTTTTTTTTTTGGGTAAAATGGAATACTAATTTTTATTCCTTCTAATTAACACATTATGCAGAAAGAGGCTGGTATTCCTAAAAAATCAATCAAAGTTGAGGACATCCCGGGTTTGAGTAAGTACTGAATCCTAATCTCGGTTTAATTTACCAGTGTTCTTTAAGTTTGGTGCCTCTGGGTATAATTATGCATTCCCAATCCCTACCTTTTTTTTTTTTTGACAAACTTCCCAATCTCTACTTTGAAACCTATAGCTAAACATTTTGCTGCTTCAGTCGATACTGAAAGGTTTTCATTATTTAGATCTTATTCTTTTTTCATATAATGGTCATAGTTCAGTTGTTATAGAGTCTGCATATGAACTTTGGTTTTTCCTATGATTCATGACATAAGGAATTAAGAGTTCTGTTCATAAACAGAGATGTTAAAAACTGATCCTCAGTTTTAATTTCTTATTTGGTTCACCTCATGCATGGTGCTTAACTTTTTACTACTTGGCGTCAAGGGGGTTTCATAATCTGACTTTGCTTGTATCAAGTCCTGGTCCTTGTTCCAGTCTATAGATGCATATAAAGGTTGGTTTTTCCTGTGTATATAAGCAAACAAATATTTCTTTTCTTAAATGGAATTTTAAAATCTTTGAATAAATGCTACATGGTAGAATTTTTCATTTTTGGTTTGGTCAATTATTTTGGTACTCATTAGATTTTTGTGGTAAATGCAATAACAGGAGAGGCTGGATGGACTCCTGATCAGTGGGGACATTCGAGATTTAGATCTCTAAGTGTTTCTACAGACAGCGCTACAAATCAAAAACATTTGACTGCATTTATGCGATCGCTTCTAAAGGCACGTTTCTATTATGCTTTCTTAACTTGAATCTAAATTTTCTCTAGTTTATCTTCATTTGCAACTTGAGTATGTCAGTTTCTCTTTTCCCTTTGGATTGTTTCCTTTTTCACTATATATTATCTTTTGTACAGTCAATGCACGATCATGCGGATGCCTGGCCATTCAGGGAACCAGTTGATGCGCGGGATGTTCCTGATTATTATGACATCATCAAAGATCCAATGGGTAAGAACTGCCATATCCATATATATATATATATATTGTTTACTTGTGCTTCTACTCTCTAGAAGCATGGTAACTGCTTCAGCTATTAATCATAATCTTCCTGTAAATTCTCTCCTGTGGAACTTTTTTGAAATTTCAAGCTTGAATTAGTTGTGTATTTTTCTCGTGTTTCTCATACGGTTCACATTATTGGTTTTCTCTTTTATTCTCTGTTGCGGATTATTTATGTTGAATCTAACCTAGAAGGTTTATAGTATAGTCATCATAAAAGGTCTTGTCTTTAACATATCATTCTATATGCGTCCAGATCTGAAGACAATGTCAAAGAGGGTGGAGTCAGAGCAATATTATGTTACATTTGAGATGTTCGTTGCAGATGTGAGAAGAATGTTCGCCAATGCACGAACCTACAACTCTCCAGAGACCATTTATTACAAATGTGCTACGAGGCACGATTCAACAGCCGACTGTTTCCTTTCTTTTTTCTTTTTATATCCAGTTTAGTATGAAGAACGGGATAAAATAAAAAAAGCAAGTAGAATAAAAAAGTGATTTTGTAAATATGAAATTTTTTTATGCCTTTGGATAAAAAAATAAATAAAAGATAACTAATTTTTAAATTATGATTATATAGATATAACTGAGCTAGCATATCTCAATTTTTCTGTTGTAAGAAGGTTCGACTCTTTTCTTCGTAGCTACCAAAGGGGCTGTCTTTGATATCGGCTTTGATGTTTCATACTTACTTTTGTGTACATTCTTATGCAGGCTGGAAGCGCATTTTCAAAGTAAGGTTCAATCAGGTCTACAGTCTGGCACCAAAATACAGTAGGAACACCTACATGGATATTATGGATGTACCTGCCTTGTAGTGGCTTCAGAAAGCTGAGTCTGCTCTAATATTTTTATTTATTTTGTAAAATTTGTTCTTCAATTTATTTTTGTCAAATATGTTAAATTTTTTGTACAGTTGAGAATATTTTATTTTGATATGATAGTAGAAACAATTAAGTTAAACATGGAAAATGTTTGTAAAATCTGTTGAATAACTCAAATTTTTTCCAGATGTATGAAATATAATTTATTAAAAAAATTAGAAAGTACAATTAAAAATAAAAAAATGAGAGTCAAAATTGGTAGGAGAGGGAATAGTGAAGAAATAAAAAAAAAGTCATTAATTGTGTAGCATAAAAAATGAGAGAGATAGAGTAATTATAAAAAAGATTTTTTTTTTAGATTAAAGTGCATCTCCGCCTCCAAAGTTTTCTCGAAATAGTTGTTGATATCTTAAATTTTTTTTTGGAGTAATGTTACTCTTGAAGTGTCAATTAAGGCAATGTCGTCCAAAACTAACCGAAGCTATTAATGTTTGTTATCTTTGCCACATGGTGATACCTGTCAGTCACATTACATGCTACGCATTACAGCAAAACGGGTTGGGTATTTCAAAAAGGCAAACAAATCTTGAAAACGGGGACTTGAGAAGCTCATGAGAAGGAAATGAAGATGTAAGAAGTTGAAAAGGAAGGTCTATGAAAGAAGAAGCTATGCTCCATCGAATCAAAGATTAAGTAAACGATTGCTTGGAGCATTTTGAAGGACAAAGTAGTGCTAATTGATTGTGATGGATATGTAACAGGTTATCATGGGAAAGCTGAGAAGAATAAAAGCATAACCTATTATATTATAGAGTATTATATTATAGAGTATAACCGATTGTTGAGTGATAGAAAAGGCAGAAACATAAATAAAAGAAATTATAACCGATTGTGAGGCATTAATAACCTATTATCGTAAAAAAAAAAAAAGAACTGAAGGAGACTAGATTATAAATGGTGATGTTGTCTTAGGTAAACATTTATATCACTAAAGAGAAAAGACGATGTCACTTGTTATTTGTATAGATTTCATCTGTTATTTTCATTGATTTTTAAGAGTATCATAAAGATTTCTCGTCCTCTGCAAAGACAGTATTTTATGGAGCCAGATTGGTACAAAATTGATTTATTTTTATACTATCTCAAATCACTGACTCCTTGCCAGTCAATAGTTTTTTTTTTGGTGTTTTAAACATTCATAACCTTTTAATTGATTTATGTTCCTCGGGCCCTTGGTCATAAACTTTATTTGAAGACCTAATTCTATATCCTTCATTATTCAGGTTGCAAATGTGATAAGGTTTTTAGTTGACAGCTACAATAAGCCCGTTCCTACAATACTTGAGATTCCATCCAAAGATCATCCTTATGATCCTGCACATGATTCTGTCCTTTCACGAATGAAGTACCTCTTTTCTTCTGAATCTGTGGCATCTGGGAGACGTTGAATGCTTGTGTAATTGGAAGCTTGTTTTAGTTCACATTGCCTCTGTTGATTCTATGTTAAAGCATTCCCCCCTTAACCCTTGTTCGCTGAATTAATTGTAACTTGAGTACTTTTAGCTTTTGTGGGCTTTTTTTTCTAAAAAAAAATCTGAGTAAATTATAATAACCGAAATAGATGTGGTCATTTTTCACGGCATCACGATCCTACCTAAAGGGGATGTTGTTGATATGAATATAGGCAGCACTGCTTCACCGCTTCTTCCATCATTGGAAGAGTGTTGCGGCATTCCGCCCTCGCAAGTTGCAGATTAATTGAAGTTAATTTGCATGTGCGCGCACGCACACTATTTATATTTTCCTTTCTCTTATTTTTTATAAGCTGGAAAAACACACTATTTATATTTTCATTATATCTACATATTGTACAAATATATTTCCAAACAGTTAGAAAATCGTTTTTATATACTTACTCAATTTCAAACAGTTGTCATTTTGAAGTTTTGATTACAGATTAAAAAAAGCTGATATAGTTTCAGGAGCAGTGGAATATTATGATGTTTTTTTAAAATATCATTATTTATTATATTTTAGTAATAAATAGCGTAAGGAGTTATATTTCATTAATTAAGGATAAAATAGTGAAAACAAATAATTAGTATTTTATTAAATTTTGAAGAGACAATTGTTTGGAAACAAAGTTAAAACCCAAAAGTGAGAATTGTTTAAAAATGGAGGAGTACTAAACAACACCTATAATTGTACTATTCCAGGTGAGAATGAACTGGCTGCCATCCATGCAGCGCTGATAGATGACATTGTTCCATAAGTTCAGACCCTTCAATTCGCTTTTCTTCGGGACGTTTGGTGACATAGCTCATCTGACTAATTTGAAGGCTTATTTTCGGAAGTTTTAGGCTTGTGGCACTAGATGTTGTTCACAAGGAAGTGCAGATTTTAATGAGTTGGTGAAAATTTCTAGGTCGTTCAAACCGTCCTGAGGAGATTTGACCTCACCAAGTAACTTCACCATGGCACTGCCAATGATCACACCATCAGCTCTCCATTCCACTACCTGTAGCAAATTATGTAAGAATGCTAGTGTTATATAGCCGCATTAACATAGAAGCACAATCAAGTATGAACGGGAACTAACCTGTTTCACATGCTCAGGTTTTGATATGCCAAAACCAACTGCCACTGGTTTTGTTGTTTCCTAATAAGAATCATACAACACTCAATAAAGGACTAAAATGCTCAATTAAGTTGCATGCTATTTAACATTCAGCAATAACGAACAACAAAACTATAACCAATATTGAAGGCAAACCTGTTTAATTTCCTGTAAAAGAGCAACTTGATGGCTAACTGATGCTCGCGCTCCAGTGACCCTGACTTGACTAACCTTTAATTCAAATCAAGAAATGATTAAGTTTCCTGAGAGAACTTGACCTGAGAAAGAGATTCATGACATTTATGTTTCACCATTAAAAAAAATATCTGTTTTCCAAAACAATAGTATTACTTGAATCCCTTCTCAATCATTTGTCTCAACATGCATCAAAATAAACTTTGAAGACTAAAAAAGGAAATCTAGATGAAGTAAATAGCACCTTAGGAGGTCCATTTACCAAAACAACATAAATAATTGTTGTAAAATTTCTCGCTATAGATACTTCTTATACTAGGACCATCCTTGAGAATGAAAATTCTAATTTCATCTGCTAAAATGCAGTAGAATGTATGTCTTCTCATTGCAGGACAGCAGCCAATGGATGAATAAACAATCTTCTAAGAACAGAAAGCATAGCAATGGACATTGAAACTTGATCATGCTTTTTGGAAATAGTGAGAAAAATTATACATAAAAATCATATATAGACATACATTTTAAGAAAGAATGAAAAAGGGCATTGGCAAGTGTGAAGTGAATAAAGTTGTGGGAGAAGAAAAAAGAGTGAGTTATTTTGGTTGAAAGAGGCTCTTACAAGATACACAAATGCTTCTGCTATATCAACAATGGCTTTCATTCGATCTGTTGGAATAGTGGGTGTTGAGAGGAGTACCTTAATCACATCAGCGAAGCAAGATTACCCAATCAACTAGATACATTCACTTACAAATAGATGAATTGTCCCCAGAAAAAAGAAGAAAAAGAAAATATGCAATTACTTATCTAACATCAAAATTACATAACATGGGCAAGAAGTCGAATCCAGTAGAAAATATGTAGTTCATTACAACAAATTTCTCTGTTCCTCCATCACCCTTTGCTGCTCTGTTCCTCCATCACCCTTTGCTGCTTGACTTGAGGATTTCATATCGATTAATTCATATTACAAACCAAAAAGTGCACTTTACAACTAGTCCTCTATTAGTATGACTTACAGCATAAAAGCATTAAAGTTTCTGTTTTAAACCTGCGAGCAAAGTGAGAGAATATCGTCAAAGTAAACATACCAATTCAATCCCATTCTTTTTAGCTTCCAGCCTTAAAGTATCTGTTTCCTCCAGAGAAACATCTGGGACTACAAGCCCTACGAACATAGAGAAAAATATAGCTTATCCTAACCAGGTCATGGCAGATGAGCACAAAGATACTTTTTATACTTGTACAGTCAATTTGGCAAAAGCTATAGTGCTAGGCCGCCTGTCCCATTATTTATAATTGTCTTAGTTTTAAACAAATAAGCAAAGAGCATGATGTAATCAACCACAGGCTATTTGGCAAACCATTATGTGTATCCCATACCACGTACACCAATCTCTCTTATGGTGGTCATAAATTCCTCAGTACCACGCTTCAGTATTGGATTGTAATAAGTAAACAATGCAATTGGACAAGATAATTGTGGAACAACTTACCAAATCAACAACATAAAATGATCATTACTCCGTGAATCTAGAGTAATTCTATTGACTAGGTGACTACGAACAAAAAAGACATCCTGCCAAAGATTCAATTATACAAATTGGTGGAATACATTACGGTTTAACTTGTTTAACTATAACAAATGTAGTGAATTTTAGATAGGCAATCTAGATTCTTCAGTTTCAAGGGAGTATAAAAAAAAATATTCAGTCTTTGCCTCATTACGAACAATAACATTGGAAATTAAGTATCTATCTATTATCCTATGCAACAAAAACAACACAAGATTCTCAAATAACAGTGCATCAATAATTACAAAAGTCCTGTTAATTCCAAATTGTTAGCTTTCTAACAAAGTCCTAGTAGCAGAATTACCGTCTATAATATTTGATAATTTAGTGCCTAAGGACATTGGGATCTGATGGCATCTCTTTCCTCTTCAAGAACAACAGTAGAGAGTAGAATTTACAGGTTCATAACAACTTTGAGTATTTGCACAGCTACCTTCTTGATTGAGAAAGTAAACGCAGGTACGTAATGGTATTAGGTTTTAACAGTAATGATTAGTAAATACAAGAAGTTACAGAGGAATACCTGCTTCAACTGAGAAATAATTGCATCCAAATTGGTCTCCCTTGCCAAAGAACGTGTAGCAGCAGCCTACAGAGAGCATAGCAAATTGGCAATCGGATATTAATGTCATCAAAATAACAGATAGAATCAAACGTGGATAATGGGACCATCTGCCAAAGGATCAGAATATGGAACTCCTAACTCAATTATGTCAGATCCACATGAATCAAGCACTTTCAGAGCTTCTGCTGTGATTGAAAGGTCAGGATCACCAGCCGTGATATACGGGATCAAAGCCACCAAGACACAAATATACCTCTTAGATAAAATCATTTGGCATAGCATTGTCAAAAAAAATCATATCAAATTTTTGTCTTGGTCAAAAATGCCAGTATTATGAATGATCAACTAAGTTTTATTGTCCACATATAATCAAGAAACAAAAAATTTTTAAAGCTACAAAGTAAAGTGTTTGTATGATGTTAACAAGTAAATTAATTTACTAGCATATACTTTCAACACCAAGCAATTTTATGATCTGAGGAGACAGAAGATAATATGCCTCATGATATAATTTAAACTCATAAGCTTGCATTGAGATGAGTCAATAAGAAAAGAAGCATATAAATTAATCCAGGATATCTCAAAGTTAAGCTTTACCTTTTTCCTTCTTCCCCAACGCTACTCACATGCAGCTAACCATTTTTTGAAGATTAAATATTTAAGATCAACTCAACCATACGGTTCGCCACCTAGCATATACCGCAAGCGCACAAGCCGAGACAAATAATACAGAGTGAGTAGAGTATCGTTCCCTTGAGGATTTGGTCCCAAAAATTGGTTAAGTATCAATTGTTATACTTTCGCTTAATTGAGTAACACAAATAATCAAAGAGCAAAAATATAAATAAAACTGACTACACTAAGGTTAGATGTTAGTGGTGATTCTAGACAAGAGAGACAATCTAGAATTATTGTTGCTAAACTTATTTCATAGTATATAAATTATCTACCCTTAATTGTATTTAATGGTCTTTAATGCTAGTCTAGAATTCAATTTTACCTCAAAGCATCTCTCAATGTCAAAGAGACTTCCTAATTAATTTATCCACAATCTCTTGCAAGATTAATTAATTAGCAACATCAATGGCAAACCTAGTTTGACTATGTGAGGCCAAGGAGTGTATCTCTACCTCATTAGCAAAACCATCCACTCCACCATGCTAGTTTCAAGTTCCCTCACAACCCAATTGAAGGTCTATTCCAATTTTCCTATCTCTAGACTCTATTAGAAATTAATCCAAATTGATGGTCAATCAATAAGGAAGCATAAAGAGCACAAATGGGTAAACATATATACCATTAAATAACAATAAAGAGTAGAAAACATACACTAATCCATAAATAAAGCTACAATAATCCCAAGAACAAGAGTTTAGCTACACATTGATAGGTTAACACAGAAAACCAATAATATAAACCGATCAAACAACCACCCAAGTGAAAAGGGAGCAAAGGAAGAGGAGAAATTAGGAAAAAAATCACCAAATCTCCATCCCAAGCTAAGCCCTAACTCCCCAAGCCTCCATAGCTGCCCTCTTGAGTCTCCAAATGTCCAGAATGTCGAAGAATAGCGACTGGAAGCAATTTGTAATGAACTCTAAGTCAGAAACATGAAATAAAGTGATGTTGTGCATTTCAAGTCCGATGGGCACCGCGATTAGATGCTGGTCTATTTCAATTTCTATTGTTTCTATTCAGCTAGTCACGGCTAGGCCGCGGCTAGCTCTGTTTCTTCATAATTTCTCCTTTTCTATTGCTTCATTTTGCTATGGTTTGACATTTGATGCTTGCTTCCCATCTTCTAATATTTCTTTGGATCTTTCACATGGTTTGATTGGCTTGAATTCTCCACCAAAAAAAGTCTCTACAAGAAAGCAAAACAATAAAAGCTACCAAATACATAAACAAGGCTAAAATATGCAAATTAAGTAATAAAGTTCATGGATAAAGCCTTTAAATCCAAAATTGCACATTTAAACCAAGAAAAACATGCAAAAAATGACATGAATTTTTAGAGTTTAACACGTACAAATAGAATCTCAATCAATGATGCCAACCTAGAAATATATACAGAATTCAAGCACAAGAGGTAGATTCTATGTAGATGAATAACTGAATTACAATGGATTTAAAGTTACAAGCAGGGAAAATATATTTATCAATAAAAAAGGATTTGAAATAATGAGGAAAACCAAGAAACTCTATGGAGCTTTTTACAGTAAAAAGTACTCAACTAATAAAGTTGACGCAATTTACCAACCAACATATGAAAAAGCATTGATAACCCAGCATAATGTCTTAAAAGAATAAATAGCCATATCTGAAAGAAAGCATGCAAAATATGGAATCAGTGACTAAAATCACATTGAAAAATAAGTAGAAAATCCAGCATATTGAATTTGATGTATGACACGTGGAAAGAAGTGCATGAGATGCATGGAACCCAGACAATGAGAGAAACAAGTCCTTACTTTTCCTTGTTTTTTCAGTTTGGTGAATGTTTCATAGAGCCCAACAGATTTATTGCTGATAGCAGCCATTCGAATATACCTTCTCACTGGTATTATAGGTTTGCTGGAAGGAAAACAAACCCTGGAATTGATCTCAGGTTTCCTCATTTGCAATAAAGTATTTGATTTCGAGGTTATACCCATAATTAGGAGTTGTCTGCAAAAGGATAAGTTTACTGAGTCCAATGACAAAATGTGGCAGATAATGAAGAGAAATTTTTCAAAGACAAATATCTAAATCAGTCTCTACAAAAAAGAAAAGACTATTACTCCATCGAGTCATCATGTTGTAAACACATTACTTCACCTATATATATTTTTTTTGATAAATCGGAAAATTAAAATAATTACTTCACCTATATTAATAAAAATTAGAATGCCAAAATCGAAGGTAACAAGATTGTTGGGAATGCAATAGATCAATTTCTACAAACTGCATACATAGGAATCTTGGGACAGAATGTCCAACAACACGAACTTCAATAAGAGCATTTTTTTCTTTCAAAAAAAAGGGCCAAAGTTGGGGGTGATTTGATTCGCCAATGTATCAATAGTGTTCCTTGAGAAAAGAGGAATGGCAAGTTGGTGACGGACCTAGAAGATGTTGAGAATGAGCGTGGGGGACAAGTATAGAAGAAAATCAAAATTAGTAGCGAGGAGGCAGCTTGCGAGTGGAGTTGTGTGAGAAGAAATGCCTTGGCGTCCTCTTCCAAATGGTGATGATGCCAAACTAGGCGGCTATTCCGGTAGGCACTCCAAAGCTCCTGCCAGCCCAAAAATGCTCCATATCCGTCTGATGTAATACAAGGTACTAGTTAGTTACATTACACAACTGATGCCAAAAGAATAATTACTCCAAACAATTTTTGTAGAGCTTCGGATGTGACATGAAATGGGGAGATCGGTTTTCCATGCATGTCTCGTATTAGATGTCATTTGATCCATGAAAAGGGAAAGAATTAAAATATATATATATATATATTTGATAAATATCTTTGAATAAAAAACTAAAAACATGCCGCAGAGTATAGTTAAATATTATATATCTTGACTTGCATATTATAAAAATAAAAGTCTTTTTTTTAATTATGCCAAGCGGGCATGTATAGAAGATTGTATTATGTGATGAATATGAATTATTTTTTAAAATTAATATATCATCAATATAAATAATATAAAAAATCACATTATTCATGTAACTTACTCCAAATGTCATATATATATATATATAACTCATGAGACTCACTTCTAATTTTCTAATTCATATGATAACCAAAAAAAATGTATCTAATTGATGATTACCTTAGAAATAATTAAGTTTGCTGAACCCATCGACAGAAACACCACTCTCTCTCTTTTGTCAATGACAAAAACACTTACTCTTCTGCTGCGAAGAAACAATGAAAAGCTCCATGTATAGCGTTCTTGAAGTTTGCAGTGTTTGCCATCAAGGAATAGCAAGTCAAATCCTCGATGAGTTAATGGAATCCCCTTGCCCTCTTCCTACTTGTATTTCATTCCTGTTGCGTTTCTCTTTCTCCTCCCTTTTCCATGATGTATGTAACATCCCAATTTTCATGTCTAAATATTATGATAAGATAATATTATAAATGATATTAATATGTTTTGGATTAATTTATGATGATTAGGAAAGTCTAGATATTTAATTAAATTAGTTTAAGGCCCAAAATATTTTGAAATATAAAAAGAGGCTTAAAAAGGGCAAAATTTATTATTTACAATAAGATAAAGAAAATAATATTTTAATTACTCCGGTGCAAGTTAAAAGTACAAGTAATACTGATTATTTGGGTCCTGAGAGACAAAAAAGTATAAATCCAGTAAAAGACGGGGTCCCACATAAATAGTAAATAACGGAGAAGATAAATAGTAAAAAGTAAGTAAGATAGGTGGACCTTACATGAAAAAGTAAAAGAGAAAGATAATGGGTCCCCTAGATAAAGTAAATAAGAAGGACACTGAGTATAATAGAAAATTCGGTTCAAAAAGTACTCAAATCAAAGTCAAATTTATCTGTAAAAGTAAAAAGTACACTATGTGCTTTTTCTAATTTAACATAAAGTAAGAAGGAAAAAGTTGAACATTTTTGCCCTTTCCTACTCTCTCACATGCCCAAAAATATCTAGGGGTATAATGGGTAATTGATATATTAAATGTGAGAATAATTGTGAATTCTCAGATTAAATCTCAATTTGACGGTCTACAACCACTAGTCTTCTCTATAAATACCCCCACCGCTTCCCTCATTTTTCCCCCCACACACACGCACAAGAAGAAAGGAAGAGGCAGCGTGAGAAAGAGAGAGGGAGAGCGTGAGAGAGAGAAAAGGAAGAGGAAAGAGGAAAAAAAAGTAGGAAAAAGAAAGAGGAAGAAAAAGAAGGAAGAAGGAAGGAAGGAATGGAAGAGAAGAAAAGTAGCGGTCTTTTTAGATAAGCTCATATTTTAAATTTCTTCTAGATTTTCTCTTTATTTATTTAGTTTAACATTAGTTAGAGTTTAAACTATTTTCTTCCTCCCTCTTGTTCCTCTTTTTGGATCAAGACATGATTTTGAAAAAAGAGTTAATAGTTTATAGTCAAGTTAGATTTATATGATGATAATAAATTATTAAGTAAGATTTAATGATACTTTAGGCTTTAATGAAGTTAAGGAAGTGATCTAGAGCTAAGTGAAAGTAATGTTTAAAGAAAAGTTAGTAAAACTCCAAGGTAATCTCTTACCCTTCCTTAATGTTATTACTTATAAATGTTGTATATGTTATAATGATTTATAAATGATGTCATGTTGTTGTTATGAATGCTTTTCTATAATTGGTGGTTGTTTTATGTTAAGGGCTAAACCCCATGATGCCCATTTATTAAGCCGTTATGCTGTCGAAATTTTGTTAGACAACATGGAAGCTTTGATGATTTAATGAAAGTATATTATATTTTTAAATGTTTTTGTGATGATATAATGACATGTGTAAGTTGACTACTAAGATTTCCCAATCTCAACCCATAGTTAATCAATGTTAGGGCTAAGTCATGGCAAAGAAAAGCATGTGGAGCATAAGGAATAAAAGTGATGGAACCTTACTGAAAGCTGTTAATGTTCTATTTATATATTATCTACTTCTGACTACTGTATAAATTCGTACATATCTCCAAAAATTTAGTAGTCTATATGTATAGATAGATCTATGTTTTAGAAACAAAATGACACTGGTTTGGATATATTTGGAGCTATATAAAGGTAGTTATTCTTATTTTACCAAAACTGCTCCAGTAAACATTATTTCTGACCTCTGATGACATATATTAATGTTCTGACCAATACAAGTAGAATAAATGTATGAAAAAAATATAGTTATAAAGTAGACAAGTAGAGCTTTCTAGTGATGCTAAGTATGCACCAAATGGCTCTGCATATTAAGAGAAATGAATTTTCAAAGTTAAGGTTCAGTTTTTAGACAGAAACAGGGATGTGGAAATAAACAGTAATATGTATATAATAAACTGTACGAATTGGTGCATTAATTTTTCAGTTTCTTATTTTTTCCTGAAAATTCAAAATGTGTACGATTTTTAGACACTTGAACATACTAAGAAATGATTTTTCTACATTTAGTTATGATTTTTTTAAAATCTCTGTGCAATGAGCTTAAAGTAGCGAAAATAGTTTTGTATAATTTAAAAGTTTTAATTGGTTTGAGTTTGTCTAAAAATATTTTTCACATGTCAAATAAGAAATTTTCATGGGAAAATATTTCTAAATGTATGATGTAACAATGTACGCTGTCTTCATGATCAATGTACATCACTATCTTTTTGCATGGAGTATTTCTTGGTCATCTTCATCTTCATCCTAGTTTCCTCCTTCGTTTTGTTGTTTTGCCTAACCTCGTCAAAGCTCCCTCTTCTTATCTTCAATAGAATCACACCATCTTCTTATCTTGCTTTTGAATGTTAGTGCATAAAGCCTTTGGTAACATAAAGGAGGAAGGCTTACGCGTATCATGCTTTAAAAACATTGGATAGCTTTGGTGCTGCCACATGTCATCAAAATCCAAGCTAGTATAATGACACAAACAAGGATGTTTCATATACAATGATTAATAAGCACTGTAAGTTTGTCATAGTAGCAGAGTAGAGAAGCGTTCTTCAGAACTCTCATTATACTACTAGTTATGACTTCATTTTCTTTCAGGAACTGCCTCCAAGCTGTGCTTCGTTCATCCAAATGGATTTCAGTAACTGTGTTAACTCTTGTAGCTTTGCTCACTAGTCTGAATTAATGTCCTATTGTTATTAAAAAAAAAACCAGAGAGAAAGAAGCATTCCTCTTCTTCCCAAGCTCTTGTATAGATAAAAAAAAAAATCGAGGTTAGAAACAAAACCTCAATTGTATTTCCACTAATAGTATTGTTCCGATGTGCGGGCTTTTTTATTTAAAAAAGATGCTATTATTCTTACCCGGCACCAGCACCTTTCTCTCCTTTCACTCCTCACTTTGCTCTCATGTTTCTCCTACAAAATTACAGAAAACACACACACACAGTTCCTCTTTGTGGGTGTTAAATGAAAAAACACAGTCCAAATTTCGCTAACCACCTGTTTAAAATCTATAGAAGTGTTTCTCTTGAAGGGTTCAGGGCTCTCCAGGTCTTCAAGGGTGAAAAATTGCTATGCTTCATATCCAACGTGGTATTGTGATTTTGTCATTAACAAAAAAGAAGGGGGAGAGAGAGAGAGAGAGAGAGAGAGAGAGAGAGGTGTTTTTGTCGATGAGTTCAGCAAATGCTTTGCTTCATATCTAACGTGGGATCGTGATTTCTTCATTTGTAGCAACAAATGGTGTTGTTGTCCTGTGGAATTGATCTCCATGCGCAATCTTTTCTATTAATTGTAATCGAATAATTAAAAAAATAATTTATAAATAAGTAATATATTTTATTTAACCGGGTGTATTTATTATTATATGTATTTATTATTATAAGTAGAATTTTTAAAAAAATAATATATGCTTATTTATAATTAATATTAAAATAAATAATATCTTTTGTTTAATTCCTATCATCCAAATTAAAATAAATAAATAAAATTGTGTATAAAAAGAGAGGTATAGAGAAAAATTTTAGAGAGGATCCAAATTTTGTCCCTAAGCTTTTCCGCTTGCCAACTCAAATCTTCCTCATGGTGTTTATGCCTTTTAAGGATCAATTAACTTGTGCCTTCATAGTCTGTGGATTAACTATTTAACGGAGGCATATTTGGAGGAATGATTTAAAAAAAAAATAGTTCTTAGACTAATTTACAAATTCAGGGAGTAAATGTTGAATTTATAAAATTTATAAAAAATCACACTATTCCTCATATATAAATGAGGGGAAATTACATATTAGGATCAAGATGTTCTTGAATTAATTAAAAATTAGGATAAGCTATTTATTTAATTATAATAAAATATTAAATATTTTAAAATAAAATTAAAAAATTGTGAAGTTACCAAAATACCCTAAAAACCAATCTCTAACTCTCCCACTATCGCCGGCCACCGGTGATCGGTCAACACCATTGGCCGATGGTTGACCAGGTGATAGCCATAGTCAAACAGTTGCCGGTGACTGGTCAACATCGATCATAGTCACTGGTGACCAGTCAACGATGACTAGTTATAAGTTGTAAAATCAGAATAGGGGAGTTGTAAAATATGAGTAAAATGTTGTAAATCTCTGGAGTCATTTTGATTCTAATATAGTTAAAATCTGATTACTCAATGCTAAAATTATAAAAATAACTTGAAAAATTAGAACATAAAAGTTGCAAAATGTTAGTACAAAGTTGAAAATACTTTAGCTCAATTTGATACCCATAAAGTTAAAATCCGATTGCTCCATAATAAAATTCAAAAAATAAGTTACAAAATGTAAGTAAGAAGTTACAAATCCCTGAAGTTATTTCAATGCTGATAAGGTTGAAAACCAATTACTTTATAACTATCAAATTGATTTGTTATTAATAAGGTCATTTTTGTTCCCAACAAGAACAATGATTTAAATTTTATAAGTATTAAATTGAGTTTACGTATTTACAACTTATTGCTTACATTTTGTAATTTTCTTATTTTGATTTTGCAACTTATTTTTCAATTTTTAATATGAAATAATCAAATTTTAACTTTATAAGCATCAAATTAACTTTAGAGATTTGTAATTTTTTATTCACATTTTGCATCTCCCATGTTCTGATTTTATAACTTATTTTCTGAATTTTAACATTGAGCAATCAGATTTTAACTTTATAAGTATCAAATTGGGTCCAGATATTTGCAACTTCTTACTTACATTTTGTAACTCCCACGTTTTGATTTTGTAATTTATTTTTCAAATTTTAATATGGAGCAATCGAATTTTAATTTTATAAGTATCAAATTAGATTAAGGTATTTACAACTTTTTACTTACATTTTGAAACTTTTATATTATGATTTTTCAACTTATTTTTATAATTTTAACGTTGGGTAGTTAGATTTTAATCATATTAGAATTAAAATGACTTCAGAGATTTGTAATTTTTTACTTATATTTTACAATTCCCTTATTTTGATTTTACAATTTATAACTAGTCATCGTTGATCGGTCACCGGTACTATTGACTAATGTTGACCGGACACTTGCTACTATTGACCTGTCATCGTCGATTGTTGACTGGCGTTGGTTGATCACCGACAACCATTTGACTATGACCATCGACCAGTTGATCAATGGCAATGACCGGTCACCGACCGGCAATGGTTGGAGAGCTGGGAGTTAGTTTCTAGGGCATTTTAATAATCTCATAATTTTTTAATTTTATTTAAAAATATTTAGTCATTTATTGTACTTAAATGAATAGTTTGTCTTACTTTTTAATTAATTCATGATCTTGGTCCTATTATGTAATTCCCTAATTCACACAAATCAAACATTACACATGAGAGTCACTTCTAATTCATATAACATCCAAAAAAAATGTATCTAATTGATGATTATCTTAATTTGATCGTATAATCATAATTTTGACGTAAGAAATTTTGAATGAAATATTTAATCTTTTAAATTATCATACAATATAAAAGTCATATATTAATTGAAATTAAAAAATATACACACACACATCAGACTGTGATGAAATATTATATGATTTATTTTTTGTTTTATAATTAATATTATGTAAATTATGTAATGCAATAATAAAATCATTTTTAAATGTTTTGATTTTAAATTCATTATAGCTATACACATTTCTGATAGACAATTCATTTTATATTTTTGCATTTTTGGAAAGGGTAAGAAGTAAAGCTGGGTCAGTTCTGCTTCCACTTAAGCCGAAATGCGGGGCTGCTTTTAATAAGATGTTGCTGGGCCTAGGGTGCTTTTTCTTTTGGCAACGAAAAGCATTCAACGGACTTATTCTTTTAACTTACAATTTCGTACAATGCGGTTAGGATTAACAAAATCACGATTTTATATTTTTTTTAAAATCATAATTTGTCAGTCGTAGATCTTTCTTGTGCGCCCCGTTCGGTGTCCCTTCCTTCCCTCTCCCCCGAATTTGCTCTGCTGCCCTAGCGTCTGTCGTCGCCCTGAGCTTAGCAGTACCGCCGTTCGCCATCCGATTGGTTCGTTCAAGATCCACGATAACAAGTAAGTACAATGCGAATCAAACTTGTTGATTTGCTAAAATCGGTTATTCTCGTTCATTTTTGGGTAACGTTATGAACTTTAGTGGTCTTGGTGTGGTGAATTTGTGAGATTAGTTTTCGAAGCTTAGCTTTTGGATTGTTTTTGCAGTGAGTGCCTAATTATTAAGTTGCTATGCTTTTGAGTTCGTTTTGAAGGTGGTAATTCTATCTTGATTGATCTCATACTTCTCTAATTCTCAAACTCCTCATTTCTCAGAGGCTGAGGTGCCATAAGCAGTGACCAATGTTTGGATTATCGTATGGACAGCTGTTGCTGACGCTTGGAGCTGCTGTTGCTTTTATCGGTACTTTCTCTGTATCAAGCGCAGATCAAATTTATTTTTAAGTGGGAATTCAGATTGCTTATTTACCAAAGCATGTATAATAGGCCCGAAGGATTTGCCAATCATAGCTAGAAAAGTAGGGTTGCTTGCTGGCCGAGCTATTGGGTATGTGCAGTTGGCTCGTGGCCAGTTCGGTTCTATTATGCAGCAATCTCAAGCTCAACAGGTACTCCGTTTTTCTCCATGGCAGTGTGATGTGTATCAGCTTTATAGAGTTTTTAAATACTTAATCATATGATAAATGTGTCCCCATTTGTTGCTCGGAGCGCAGGAGAGAAAATAAAACAACAGATGGAAATTGGACCAAAAGATCTTGAGATCTATGAGTGATTGATGGAGAATAGGAAGATATAATATTAGGATGAATGAAATTGTGGCAGACTTAATTCTAGGCGTAAGAAATTCTAGATGTTTATTTTCTGGTTTATTTAATTTAATTAATTATTTATTTATTTTAATTTTTCTTGTTATGGGCTCCTGTAAACAGCCCTATCAGTTGTTTTGTGTCAATTTTTTGAACCAATTGAAGTTAATTGATCTTGTCAGTTCACTCTCCCAACTTCATCCTTCCCTCTTCTTCCTTCCTCTCCCTTCTTTCTCTCTTCTGTTCTACATCAGTGAGGAATTGAGGGGTTCAGTATAATCCTTCTTTTAAGCAGATGAGAACAACTAGGAAGCCTAATGTCTGAAATGAATGTCACTCACTTTGAATAGCTTCAATCAATATTTCAGTAAAATAATATTAAATTTAGGAACATATATATCTTATCAAAGGATCACCTATGTCCAAACTGATCTCTGGCTATGGCATTCCATTTGCAGAATTTGAATTATTTTATGATCACTTATTTTGTTTCTAGGTTCATAAGGAATTGCAGGATACCATGGCCCAGTTTGACGCTATACGGCATGAATTTCAAAGCATATTAAACATGAATCCTGGCCCATTGACCCGGAGGCTTGTGGATAATATTGACCTCAAATCTATCTCAGATGGTAGTATTTGCACAATTAATTTTTGGCATGTTGTTGAATGTACTGAATTTTTACAGATATGGTTGCTGTGATTCTGTACAATTCTGTAATGCTCTTCTTATTTTATGCAGACAATGGGAAACTGGAAAACATTAATCGGGAGAATAACTCAGAATCCACTGTTACAGAGGTTTATTTTGCAGCTTCAAATAATTATATACTGCTTTAGGATCTGAGCATACTCACATGTCCATCATTGGTTCCAGGGTTCTGCCCCACTGCCCGCCGATTCACGCAATATGCATAGTCATGCTACTACTTATTTAGGGAATAGGAAACCAGAAAACATTAATGGAGAGAATGATTCAGTAACCTCTGTTATCAAGGTTTACTTTGGAGCTTTGAATAATTATATACTGTTTTAGGATCTGAGCATATCACATGTCTATTTTTGTTTCCAGGATTCTGCACTACCATCCTCAGGTTCATGCAATATGCATTGTCAAGCAACTACCTATGCCAGATTGGCGGAGTCTCAAGCCATGAAGAATGGTCTATCAACTAGTAATACTGAAGTAAAGATTGACAATGAACTGCAGCTTACTGTCATTCCAATATCTGCTGAAGAGAGTGGACTGCTACCAAATCGTGGGGGTAACAATCATTTATCATTTATGTTTTATTGTTTTTTGTCATCTACATGGTTGTCGAATATTTGTGCTGTGTTACAGACCCCTTTAGTTGGCTTATCTACACTTAAAGCATTTTATATTGCTGCTCGTGTGTAAAGGTTTCCAAGCTACATATGTTGCATGCATATATGGGTGTAGAAGTATTTGTCTTTCTGTTACACACACATGGGGCAATGTTTTGAGACCCTATTTTGTCAATATAAATGTAAGTCTTCAAGACTGTATTTGAGTAGCCAGACGAATAGTTTGGTTTTTGAGCATCATTCTTATTTGGCTACCTGTGGTACATTTGGCTTGCAATCAGAAATGATGAATATTGGTAGTTAATGCATATCGAAAAGCATGAGTTCCTTCATTTTTCTTTCTTGAGAAATGTGTGGTAGCTCTAAGCTCCTTGAATGTGTATGATTGTGTGACCAGTTACAATCTACCTCATTCCTTTTTCTTTTGGACTTATGTGGTACAAGGAGGGCTTAGGAATGCATATTATTGAAGTGCTCTTGTTTCTTATAGAATGATATTTGAAAGGAACAACTGATGACATGATTGGTTTGGCAGCTGATGTGAAAGGATCTGACATAGTTTTGGAAGCAATTCTAGAGGCAGAGGTGGCTTATAATGCAAAGGAATTCTTTTCACAGCCCCAAAACCAAATATGAAAGATATGGTAATACTACGTGACACCTTATTCGATATATTTATTGCTAAAATTGTAGCATCCACAAATACATACATAGTTAATGTGCAATTTTTAATGAAGGTATTGGATCATTACTTTTTTTCTTTTTCTTTTCTTTCTTTTTTTATTTTTAATAGCTATTAGGTTTTGTTTTTGAGCTGGGAAGAAGGTACTAATAATTTCCAAACATCAGCAAGGAGATATGATATCATCAGTTAAATAACTACTAGATGTTCAGGATAGAAAATTTGTAGGAGTTTGTGGGTTGAAAAATTGTTGACTGTTCTGTTACGAGTGATACCCTTCCCCCAGCCACTATTGTTGATAGATGTCGTGCTAATATTCCTAGTGACACTATGGCAATTGGCAAAGTAGCCATTTGTTAAAACTTTTTTCCATATACAGATGGTATGCTTAAGCATGGATCAAAATAAAATGAAATGGGTTCAGTTTTTGTGTTTCTTCCCTTCAAGTCAGATGGCTATTAACCTTAGAAATGATGATAAGATTTATATCTGGGGGCCTGTTGAAACGTTGGTCTGGTATGTGATGAGAAACTGGTACATGATGAGAACATTACCTTATATAACTAGTGACAAATCGTTTGGCAATCTGAAGTCTGGAGGCAGAGGGAAAGGAGAAGCAATTCTTCATGTCAGAGTTATCGGGAGCTTTTTATTGACCTAGAATCCCTAGCGAAAGCCAAAAGGATCTTATGCTGCCTAATTTGGTGTATAACCAACTTATTCAGTACTTTGTCTGAAGTCTTGGAGATTGTTCACCTATACATGGAAAATGTCATTTGTATTATATCTTATTATATTGCCTGTATGTTGCCACGTTTCCACTCTCCTGTTGCCAGTGATTGCACTCATATCCTATTTACCAGGAAAAACAAGATATGGGAGGAAATTGCTTCACAAAGAGCCATTGTAGTACAGGAAAGGGATTGTCAGTCTTGGGCAGTAGGAACTAGTAACAGATAATAAACCATTGATGGTTACCCTGCAGTCAAAAGTCGAAAGGTGCAAAAATGAGGTTTTGTGATTACCATTGGAGTTAAGCCTAGTCTATTGTAGAGGGTGA
This sequence comes from Adenanthera pavonina, assembly GCA_026686845.1. NCBI lineage: Eukaryota > Viridiplantae > Streptophyta > Magnoliopsida > Fabales > Fabaceae > Adenanthera > Adenanthera pavonina. The sequence continues at coordinate 5,044,927 of JAIVEN010000002.1, forward strand.
AAAGAACAACTGCTTGAAACACGGAAGAAGCGTCTGTGTTAGTAAGGCTCAAGCTCTGGTGTGGCCTGCTGATTTGGAGTCTTCTGATGCATGTCATGTTGGTAGTAGTAGCATCAATAAAGTGTTGAGCATGTGAATGAAAGAAACGGGAGAGGAAAAGGACTTTTTGGACATGATTCTATACTTAATGAAGATTCTTAATTTTACGTGTTCTGGAACAGCCTCCTGCCCTCTCTTTTTCCTCTTTTCTTTGTTGTTTTTGTTACTTTCTCGTGGCGGATGCGGAACATGAAAATAAAATTTGCCTTGTTTCTGTCCGAAGTGATTTTTGAAAACGTAACTATTCTTAACAATGTGAGAGAATTGTATTGTATGAAGTTATATTAGAGAAGAACTGTTGTGAGGAATAATTATATTCATACCCTTTTCTGCATGAACAGAAGTGGGTTAGAGTCCCATTAAATTCAAACCTTGATGGATTGTGGAAAGAAACAACCGACACGTTCCCCGCAGACAAAGCTGTCATTCTTAACCATCCAATTTGGGGAGACAAAAAAAGTTTATAATTGCCAAAAACAGTTTGGAAAACTATCTCTTGCCTAAATTATTAAATAATTTAAATTATAGTAAAATTTAATAATATTTTATTAGAATATTATTTATTTAAATGCTAATAAATAATTTATATTTTATCTATTATTATTTTTAATGAAAGATAAAATAGTAAAAAAATAATTAATGTTTTTTTAATAATGTAAAATGATAATTGAATTGAGGCATTTAAAATGTTTTGAGACAATAAATAGGACGAAGGAGTAACATGATTTTGGTACAGACAGATTGGATTTCTAACTCATTTTACTCTGCTCTCTCCTGCCTTCGTCCAACTCAGGAAGTAGTAACCCGTGGGCTCCATTTTGTTCTTCAGACACTCAGCAAAACGCATTCAAAGAAGAAACACAACGAGGATAGGCGTTAAGTGTTTCTGAGATCAAATACCATCCACAGCCACCAAAGCGCATCATCAATAAGGTAACAAATTTGTCACACTCACAATACACTTGAAAAGACCTGTTTAATGCACTTTCAGCTGAGTTGTGGAGCTGTCTTTTGGGACTCGAGAGCATGGGATATGGGGTTAAGGAATGTGGTGCTTCAATGTGATTCTTCTGAAGCTATTTCTCTCCTTAACAGTGGGGTGTTTGAGTTGCACCATGATTGAAATCTAATTAGCATGATTCAGGATATCATAAAGCGAGACTGGTCTGTTCATCTCCAAGTCGTGGGAAGAGAGATCACCAAAGAAGCTGATGTGCTTGCTAAAGAAGCTCTTTCAAGACCACTTGGCCTTTATTTTATCCCTATTCCAGAGCTTGTAGAGCTCCTGCGGTGTAGTGGCGTTACGTAGAGCCGTCAAAATGGGCAAAGCTCGACGGGCTGGCCCGAAAAGCTCAAAAAAATAAGTGGGCTCGGGCCTCAATTTCGGGAGTAAATACATAATCTGGGATTTTTGAGCCCGGCCCATGACGGACCGGCCCGAAAGTCCGAGACTTTTTTCTTTTTCTTTTTTTTTGTTTAAAATATTAAAAAATACATATTATTTTATTAATTAATGATATATAAATTATAAAATTTAAATATTATGTTAGTTTTTGATGAATTATGATGGTAATTAGTTGTATTAATTTAAATAATTGTATAAAAAAATTTATTAAAAAAATATAAAAAAATATTAAAAAATTAAAAAAACCTGCGGGCTGGCCCGTAGACCTGATCTCACGGGCTCGGGCTTGGAAAACCAAGCCCGTTTGTCAAATCGGGCTTTTTGGCCTGACCCGAATTGACAGTTCTATGTGATTGCCTTGATTTTATTTATTCCTGTAGTTTCCTGTTTTCCGTCTTTTCAAGAAAAAAAAAGACCTGTTTAATTGGGAATGGAATGTAACCGGCAATCAGGACTCCAAATAGACACATCCATTCATATCAACAATGTATTTTTCACAATGAAACATTTCACAAACCAACTATCATATTAAATGTATTTCCTCTTCCCCATATTATAAAATAATATAAAAAATTTTTTCTCATAAAATAAGGTAACATGTAGTATTTATCATTTTTATCCCTAACTTATTGTATTATCAGTATTGTAACTTGTATTATATTTAATGAAAAGAATGAAATTAATATGGGTAAAATTGAAAATTTTGATTTTTTTTGTAAGTTTAATAATATAATAAATATTTTTTAATATATGTGAAACATCTTTCATTCTTTTATAATATGGGACGGAGGGAGTGCAATTAATGTATTTATTACATTTAATAAGAACTAACCAATATATTATCTTCAGTCCATATTATAAGCCGTTCTTAAAGGTTTTTTTGTCCATAATAAGATACCATGTACTCTCTCCATCCTATTTTATTTGTCTTTTAAGATTTTGACATAAAAATTAAGAAAAATAATAAATAACTTAATGAATGATATAATTTTATTAAATTGTCCTTAATTATTACTCATTTACTATTCATACTATTAGTTTTTTGAAATAATATATTACCTCCGGTCCTATATATAGAATCTTTTACCCTGATCATAAATATAAGACCCTTTACAATATACAAGGTAGTATTTATTATACATTTTCAGAAAAATGTCCCTATTTAATGTATTCAAAGAAAAAGAGAGAGATTAAATAAGGGTAATTTTGGAAAAATGTTGAGATTTTTGGAGAAATCGAGGTAGTTAATTAGTTTTAATTCCAATTCTTAATCCGCGTGATTCGGTTAAAATGGTCTTATATTAAGAATCAGAGGGAGTACTATTAAATGCTTAAGGGTATAGTTGGAAAAAATAATTAATTCTTCATTGGTTTTTTAAAATGACAGGTAAAATGAAATATTTAAAATTTTCTAAAATGACACATAAATTAGGATAGAGAGAGTAGTAGTTTATCATTTTTGTCTCTCATTTATTGTATTATTAGTATTATAACTTGTGCTATATTTAATAAAATGAGTGGAATTATTAGGAATAAAACTGAAAATTTTAACTTCTTTTAATAAGTTTAAGAATGTAATAAAAGTTCTTAATATGCGTAAAAGTGGTCCCAATATCTTATAATATGGACTGGACAGGGTATACTGTAATGTCACAACATCTAAATGAATACATGATGTCAATGAAATGTCACAACATCTTAATGAATACAAAACATCAATGATAATTATATTTTAGAATCAATACATTAAAAATCGGATCAGTCACTGAATCGGTAAAAAATAACAGTTTAAGGTTCAATGATTCAACCAGAGTTGAACCGTAATTAAACGGTAGTAATAAATTAATATTTTTTTTAAAAAAATTTATATATTATATATTATTAAAAAACATCAGCATAAGTTTGATAACCTAATAGTAAAATATAAATAAGTTAATATATATCTATAGTCATATTTTGAATATAAAATAGTCAACTAATATTCTATTTTTATATTATTTGTTAAGTAAATTTATCATTATTAATAATTATGTATTATAATAATACTTATACAATATTATAATATAAAAGAAAAAACTTAATAAAAAAATAATACTATTTGATACCAAAATTAATGTTATTTTATCTTAAAATCTAAAAAAATTAAAAAAATTTTTTTTGACTGGTTTAAATCAGTTTTAAACCGATTCATAATTAATTTTTACCAATTCAAAACCGATTTCACCGATTATTAATTGGTTCTATAATTTGCCAATTTTAATCTTTTTTTGGATTGAACCTCGCACAGTCGGACCAACCAGTTGAACTAGTGGGTCCAGTTTGATTTTTCACACATGACTTACAACAAACATCTCTATATATGCAAGCAATTTTGATAAAAAATTATATCAAGGCATTTCTAAAACTTAGTCCTATATCATTAATTTTGATATTTATAATCCCTTAATCTTTGTTTATAGTGCTTTTTATATTTTTAAACTGTAACTATAAACATATTAATATGAAACTTTGCAATACATTAGATTAATTTATCAACATGTTCAACATGAAAATAGTATAATACCCCTCTTATTTTTTTTTTTCAAATTTTACTAACAATAATAATCATAGTACAGACAAATTGTTTTTAGTCATCCCGCCCATGACACGGGAATAAAAAAAAACTAGTTCTAACCAAAAGCATGGGTTCCTTTGGCCGAGTTACCGTAATGGATTAACAACAACGTTTCCTAGTAAGGAAAAGCAAGGTGGTCTTGTAAATTTATCTAGGGAAAATGGCGATTTGGGACCAAAATTTTCAATTAAATATAGTAAAAAAATTTTGTAATTTTTTTAATAATAAATATAGAATAAAATAATAGTAAATTTTTTATGTGCAGTAATAAAAAAAATTACAAAATTTTTTATCGTGATTTCCCCAATTATCTGGAGCCCCTTTTAGATAAAAGACAACATTTCTCATAACATAACTCATGATAAAGCCACCACTACCAATTGGTCTGTTCTCCATGCTCTATGAGAACTGACTCCTTCGCAGAAAAAAGTCAGGGAAGAACAGAGCAACTCTTACATAGTTCTTTTTGCCTCATGTAGAGAGGAATTCCTTCACTCGTTTTTTCTCAGCTCGACTCGTCCCGAGTCTTGACTCATGGCAAATAACCCTTCGGAGGCTCCCACCGACGACTTTTTCGAACAAATCCTGGGGCTTCCAACTTTCGCTTCCCTTGACTCCGGTTTGGCTGGAGCTGATGGTGGCTTGGCCGGTGCGGCTTCTCCGGCTCCCATGATGCTGCAGCTCAACTCCAGCGATGCCACCGGCCACCCCACCGGCGTTGGTGCTGCTGGCGGTACTGGTTTTCATGGACCAGTGTACCAGTTAGGCCTCAGCTTGGACCAGGGAAAAGGAGGAGGTTATTTTAAACCCGAGGAAGCTTCGGGGAGTGGGAAGCGGTTTCGCAACGATGTTGTTGATGGTAGAACTAAAAATGTAAGATAAGCTTATTCATTTTTCCTCAGTTGCTGTTAGTATGGTGAGAAATTGGCTGAAATTCATTAATAATGATTTTTTCGGATAAACAAATAAATATTTCTTTCTCGCCTTTCAGTTATGACCGTCAATTGAAAGTGAGCTTGGCGGTTTAATGGTTTTAGTTTAACGCGGTAGATTGTTTTAGTTGGTTATAGTATATGGCTGGTTTCTTATGTAGAACGAACTTGCTTTTTTTCCTTCCCATTGATTTCATGGCGAGAGAATTGATCATTTCGGTAAAATTAATCAAATAAATTATCATTTTTTGTTCACTTTCCGACTTGGCTGGGAAAGGGAAGGGAAAAAAAAACTGTTTGGGAACCTGTAAGGCGTAAGGTTTCAGGCTGTGTTGGATTCATTTCTGTGCACGGAACAGTAAACTAAAATTAAAAAGCTTGTGATGGATGTATAACGAAGGGGAATAAGGTGGTAGGACGGGGTTTAGTGCTTCTCCTACGATTTGATACTAATGAAAGTGGGAAGTAAGATATTATTCTAGAAAACAGATGGTAAGTCTTGTCTGTATTTTAAATAGCTCAAGGTTTTAACATGGTCATTACAGTAAAGGATTATTATAAATATATGCTAAAATTAAATGAAAATCATAACCATGCAACAGAATGAGATTCTTCAAAACTGAATGAAAATAATACCCATGCAACAGAATAATCTTTGAATTGCAAAAAATTGGAATCTTCAAAATGAGATTCTTCTACTGGCCGGCATATTTAAAAGATTTCTCAGGAGTTCTTCACTTAGTAGTTGATACTAACTTGCTAAGGACGTCAAAGCTATTCTCGTTGTCTGTGTTTGGAGTGAATTAAGTGTCCTTGTCTTGTAGGACCTGACTTGGTGTTCAATTTTTGTATATTGACATTAGTGTGTAAGTATTTTAGTTAGTGTAAGGCTTAGATTTTGGAGTCTGGCCTATGGAAGTCTAGAGGTCAACCTTTGGTGTGTATCCTGTTGATAGTGTTCTCCATGGAGTGGTTTGAACTTAGTAGAGTTATGATATACTGAAAGTTCAGTTACTCAGGCCCTTGCATGAGTACTTCTGGTCACTTTCTGGGATCTTTGAACCTTAGGTCATGTCATTTAATTTGAAGTTGGCTTGATTTTGACAAATCTGTAAATAAATGATTTCATATTATAAAAGTTAGTTTCTATTCCATTTTACTTAATTTCTTTCTACCTTTAGGCTGGGAGGGGGAATCTGTTGATCCGGAAACATTTTTCCTCTTAATGATCCGCTAATCTGTTTTCAGGTTTTTCATGGGCAATCTATGCCATCTTCCATTCCTACTGCTCCACAGCCACCATCAATGCGTCCAAGGGTGCGGGCTAGAAGAGGACAGGCTACAGATCCACACAGCATAGCCGAACGGGCGAGTCTCAGAATATTTGCATGAATGCTAATTCTCAGCTAGTCATGATGTTTAAATTTTAATCCTGAGGATTAATTGTTGAGATATTAGGATCATTTTACCATAGATTAAGCGTAGCTTTCATTATTGTTCATGTTATCTTTTGATGACAGTTGCGCAGAGAAAGAATAGCAGAAAGAATTAGGGCCTTGCAGGAACTGGTTCCTAGTGTCAATAAGGTAAATGACTTTTCTTACTTGTCAATCACTTTGTGGTTAGTAGTTGTAATCTTGTGAAACAAAATTGATGTTTCTTGTCAATCACTACCAAAACAAAAATTGTGCTGAAAATGGAGTAGTTGACTATGCATATGACTGTTTAGTATTGGTAGATATCTTTCATTAATCATCACATACTTTGTAGGGCTTAGTCATCATATCGGCACAAGTGCCTTTGGCAGCCTATGTCTATCTTTTTCAATAGGAACGTGGAGGAGTTTATTTCATGTATAATTTTGTGGTTCTACCGTGTCAATATATGTTTAGTAAGCCAAAATGTGATGTGGGTGATTTAAGTAATTACTATTTTAGATGCCATCTGGGCAACTGATTTAATGAAGACTTTTGTTTAAATGATCTAGAGAGCAGCATGTGCCCATGGACCTGTTGATTGTAAAATCAGTTTTGGATTGATTATAGATAAAATCTCTTGATGCACATATCTGACATTTTTTTTTCATGTCTTCACTTACACAATTAATGAAGAATTTTTCAGGAGTATAATTAATAAAGAAAAACATGTTTCTATAAAAGGGTTGTTGAAGTGGAATTTGAAGTTCTTATTTGGGGTGCACAAATTTTTAGGGTTCTTCAACAATAAAATGAATCTACTGGATTCCCAGAGATAGCAATTATTGTTACCAAAGGAAAATGCAGAAAATGTTACCATGCCTTGTTTGCTGGTGGTGTTTCTTGACATTACTGCCCTTTAATATTTCATTTGAAAATTATGTTGAAATTATTGCATTTTTCTTTTGGTGCCTGAATAATTATTTCATTTGTTCTCATATTATTTGTGCTCTCTTCAGACAGACAGAGCTGCCATGTTAGATGAAATTGTGGATTATGTCAAGTTCTTAAGGCTTCAAGTGAAGGTAACTGAAAAATGTGTTAGGCATCTTTGGTTGCTGACTTAAATGTTACTCCATGATGGAAGTTATTTATTTTTAATATTTTAAATACCAATTTCTGTGAATATGTTAGGAAGTGCTCTTGAGTTACCTGTTCCCTAGACATCCATTGGAAAACAAGTTATTTGACCTATGATATGAATGTCAAAGCAAGAGTCTTGACGGGGTCGACATTTTAACATCTCTGCAAATTGAGAAACGAAGAGTTAGGAATTCTTGCTGTGACTGTTCAATTAATTCACTTTGTCTTTCAGGTTTTGAGCATGAGTAGATTGGGTGGAGCCGGTGCAGTGGCACCACTGGTGACTGATTTCCCATTATCATCAGTTGAGGTATGATGATTATTTAAATAAAAAAAATGTAATTGAGGAAAAAGAGGAAAAAATTTATGTACTGTTGTTGATGTAAGACCTTCAAAATTTTCAATTAAAACAAAATAAGTGAATAGTTTTTTTGGACAACTATAAGATTCCCTAATTAAACCGTATACTTATTATTGAGAAACTATACGCTGGCCATGTTTAATTGAAAAACTAGGTGGCAAGAATATAAAGATTTGTATCCTAGTCTTTATTTCTCTTCAAACAATTAATCAAATTTAGTGTTGATCAGGAAGATGGGAGTGAGGGTGGAAGAAATCAAGCAGTTTGGGAGAAGTGGTCGAATGATGGCACAGAAAGACAAGTAGCCAAGCTTATGGAAGAAAATGTTGGAGCTGCCATGCAATTCCTTCAATCAAAGGCTCTCTGCATAATGCCCGTCTCACTCGCGTCTGCAATATACCACTCACAACCACCGGACACTTCAAGCATAGTCAAGCCTGAAACTAATCCTCCTTCATAGAAGATCCAAGGCTCACCTAATACTGCTGGGACCCCCCATTTATGTATGTTTCAAAACCCCCATAATTCCAGTCATTGGCTCCCATCAAGATGCAATCAAAGTCAGATGCCATAGTTGTATCTTTTTTGCCTTTCTTTTTCTGCTTTTGTCAATACAGGGTTGGATGTCAATGCCCTTGAAAATATGAGCAGACCCCACCTTGTCTTGCTAAGTTTCAAGTAAAAGGAAAGGAATGGTCAAAGTTCACTCGATAAGCTCTTCTTTTTTGTATCAATGGGTGGAGCGGGGGTAGTGGAACATTATGGGGGCGCTTTTATAATATAATGGTTTGTGGGACCTTGTCAAATGTTAGAGTGTTGTGTATATTATTAGTGGATGTAATGTAATTTCTGTAGAATTTTTTAATGAATAATGGTTGCTTTTAAGAACGCGAGTTTTTTCAAGTCCAGCAAAGAATGATGGTACTTTTTGTTTGTTATTGGATGTGCGTCAGTTTTTTGTTCAGAAGTCATTAGACTTATCCCTTTTCTCCTGAATAATTATTGGACGATAAGCCATTATAGAATTTAAACTGGAAGGACAGATATGAGTGCTATCTTTACCAATCCAAACCCATAAATAAATAATAATAGACTGGTAGAACAGAAGTCTCCGAATTTATTGCTTTCTTCCTTCTATCAACTCAACTATTGTGTATGGCATAGGAATGGTTGCTTATCTCTTAACTCTTGAAAAGTAACAGATATTTTACCCAAAACCTGTTTAACTCAAACTTCATTATCCAGGCCAAAAGAAAAAAGAAAACTCAAACTTCATTATCACAGGTATGGATGGAACACCTCCCCCAACAACACCACCCCCCCCCCCCCCACCCTTCCGGCGGGGAAAAAAAAGAAAAGATTTTGCTCCAATAAAGCGCTGTCTCCTTCTCTTTGTTTATGCTGTTTCCGATATTATCTGCGTTTTTTTTCCTTCATAAAGATATTATCTGCACTTTAAGAGGTAAAGTATCGGGCTAGAATTTCGTACGTTAATATATTTATTAGACTTTCAAATAATTTATTTCATTGAAGTTTACTATTAATTATATGATATCTTCATTAATACAATTATAAAACTGATTATTTAAAATATAAAATAAGAAAGCTAACAGCCTAATAATACCAGTAATCCATGAGAGGAGGGAGGTTTATGGGATCATGTGTATATATATATATATATATATATTAAAAAAAAAAAAGACAGTCATACATTCTTTTTACAACTCACAGAAAACAGGTACCAATACATCACTGTAGTCTCTTTTAATCAAATTAATAATAGCTTCTGTAGAATCAGTGAACAATTGGTAAGGGGGCAAAAATTTAGAGCAAATTAATCCTTTTGGAAGGGGGTGGACTCATTTCAAAAAATTTTCAGGTGACATTGTTTGCCAGCTACATTGATACTCTCGTGTTAATCCTTGGCGCCACTGGGGCCAGTAGCGATGGGCTTTAGATATGGAACAAAAACAAATGGTCCAAAGATATGTTATGAGGAAGCCCATATTTAATTTCTGGGCTGCAGAAAAAAATGAAATTTGTTTAAGCAGGCCTAAGCTACAAACAACCTTGTATATTTCCGGTACTCCATTTGCGATGCACCAATGTCTCGCCCCCTGCTTCAGCAGGACTTGGTCGGCCATACCCGCCGAATGAGCATGTGTAATCCAACGGAGTTACCTTGTTTTTATTTCTGTTAAAGATACTTGAAGATAAGTGACTGAAAGGCGAGAAGCAATGGTGTTTGAACAAGCAGTAGCATCATCATCTAGTTTGAGAAACTTGCTCTTAATCCCCCGTATCCCCAAATCTTCTTCTGAAATTCAATGCTCAAACCTTTTCCCTTCCCTTTATTCTCCCTACAAAAGTCATTCCTATAGGTGGAGTGCTAGCTTCAAGTGCTCCTTCAATGATTACAAAAATCAGTTCTCCGCCGGTAACGATCACTACCAGCCTCAGGTGTCGTACCCTAAGCCCTCGGTGGTTCCTTGGAAGAAGGAGCTTTGCAATTCCGTCAATCTAATCGGCATTGTCGCTGTTCCTGTAGAAATAAAGCACCTTCCCTCCGGTAAAGTGGTCGCCTGGACTCGCCTCGCTGTTAAGAAAAATGCCACCCAATCGTTCTGGTACTTCACTCGTTTGTTATTATTCGTGGCGCAGAAACATTGTTTTTTCCCTTCTCATTGTTGCTGATTTGATTAATTGGGTGGTAATTCGTAGGGCATTTCGACGATTGCTTTTTGAATGACTTGTTCTTTGAAATTCACTATATTTAAAACTTCTAGTTGAAAAGGGGGAGGGGAGTCCATAGCTTTTACCCTTGCTGATGCTGCTATTTGAATTCACGTTTAGCACTTTTGAAAAATATATATATATTAAAAAAAATCATTTGAGAGGTGGTTTGCTAAATGACAAATACAGAACGTGCAGGAAGTGGAACAGTGAATTTCTGTGTTAGTTACTAAAGAATGATCAAAATGCTGAAAAAAGAAACAAAACTTTGGAGACGTGGAAGTTGTGTATCGTGCTGTTTTAAATATAGTGAATCTGCTTGGTACAACGTCAGCTTTGCCCTGGCCCCCATGCGATTTCAAAACTTTATCTGCCAACATGTCCACTCATTTTTCGGCTTTCTAATGGAGCTTCTTTGAGTTTCACTTCTCACTGTTATTCCTGAACCATTCATGACTACGAGATTTTCACGTTTGCAAAGTTCATTAATACGTGGTCACTATATTTAAAGTGTTATTGCAGGTGCCACATGCTGGTCGTTTGTGAGGATAGTCAAATAATGCATATCACTATACACAAGATAACTTTCAATACTAGATAACTTTAATTTCAGATCCGCTACCAATCCCTTGTAATGTCAGTTTGATAATATTTTTGGTTTCTGGTATGCAAAGGACGATGAAGTGACAGACTGTCATGATGACTCTGGTTCTCTGGCAATTTCCCTATTTCAAGATTGCTTAAAAGTATTTTGTTGGGTTCTATCTAAAGTTAATTAGTATTTTAATGGGCTGTTGAAGAATTCTCTTTCTCAAAGATGTTAGTTTTTTAAAATGTAGGATAAACTTGACATTCTGGGATGAGCTTGCAAATGTTGCTTTTCAGCATGTAGAGAAAGGCCACCAAATTTATGTTTCTGGTCGCCTGGTTATAGATACAGTCCAAAGTGACATAGGGAAACAGCAGACCTACTACAAGGTTTTATAATTTCCAATGTTTGTTTTATATACGTATTTGTTGCACTTGTCCAAGTGAGTCACTATGTTTTAGGTCTCAATCTCATGCAGGTGTTTGTTCAGCAGCTGAATTTCATTGACAGGAGTCAGTCACCATTGATCACGAACAATGACGAGTCTGATTCCATGATGCTTGGCAAGTCATGTATCCAATAAAAGAAATTGTCCTCTTTATTTCGGTTTTGTATTTTGACATAACATCAAGCCTGTATTCTGCCATCATTTCAGGTAGAAAAGGTAATTTAGGTGCAAATAGTAATGGTTCTGTAGAAGAATTATGGCAAGCTTTCTTTGCTAATCCGGAGGAGTGGTGGGACAACAGGAAAAACAAGGTGAGCTGTTAACTATCTTGTAAATGTAGAAAAGGCGCATTTCAGCTAACATTTTATTCCTCGTGGAATCTGATGCCTTTTTTTAGTTTTCAAGTAATACGATGCCTATTGAATGTTGCAGTTGTTCTTCAAATCACTTCTCCCCGACACCTATATGGCTATATTTTCTCATTTTTCCTTATTTTTCCATTTTCATGTGAAGAAAAACATTCTATCCCAATAAAATGAATAACTTATCGATGTTTTGGACTCCTATACTTTATCAGTTTGACGCATTCCTTGTTAACTATGACGTCTTATAACTATGCCCCTTGTTAGTGTCTTTCCCATTGAGGATGACCCATGAGGTGTCTGTTTCTGCATTAAGCATATGCCCTCCGAAAACACACGGAATAATCCAAAGTTTTGCAGTTTACTTGATATTCATTCCATCATTTGTTGTATGGATTTAGCTTACTAATAAAGTCTCAGGTATTGATATAATGATCCAAACAAAAATTATGATCATGGCATCGTTCGTATCTAAGTACTCATCTTTTTTAAGAGCCACATCAACCACAACTGATTACTGACCTCTGCATAGCACGGGTAGTTTCCTAGTTTATTTATAATTAGTAGGCTCCCATGTTGGAAAGCCTGTTTGCATTTCTGGGGCCATAAGCTTTTTGAAAATTTGCAGAGGAGCCCAAAATATCCTGATTTCAAGCACAAAGATACAGGAGAAGCTCCGTGGGTTGAGGGTAGGTCCAATCCACCATGGGTCAAGTCCCAGTTGGAAATATTGGATGCGAGGATGGAGCTTTTCCCTGATCAAAATGCTAGGATGCCTGCAAATATGGTGGCTGCTGATGAATTATTGTCTTTCTAAAAGCTTGTACCAATGTTGCCCAACCTAGAATTTGATTTTGACGAGGATACTTATTTGTACAGTTTCCATTTTACATTTTGAATGTAAAATTAGAGTTCTATTTCAGCACCTTGCATTATTGATTTGTTGCGCTAAATTTTATTGTCTGGAATGGCATCAAAAGTAGATTGTCACTACGATAGAATAACTTCCCAAGCACAGTCGAATTGAAAGTACTTTGACAAACACTTTTTTTCCAAAAAAAAAAAAGTGTTCGATCCATTTGGGACAAGAAAGTAATTAGTTTAACTCAAATCCGAAGGAGGGATTGCTTGTAAGTTGTTAAAATTAGTAAATAATGCTCAGTTAATCGACAATGACCGCAAGTATTAGTCCCTTGAAATGTTAACTCATAAATCTAGGGTTTCTGCACAGACAAGATTCGTGTTATCTCGTTATGAATTAGATGGTGGGCACTCATAGGAAAATCTTTTCAATTGAGTACCTCTTAATTTATTCCATAAATTTGAGAGATCGGTTCACAAGAAATAAAATAGAGGTACGTGAAATTTACTTGAATGAACCTCAAATCCTGTTATGGGTGTAGCAGGCGGGCAAGTAGCCAATTATTATTATTTTGTGCAATAAGGTAATAAAACTGTCAGCACAGACCACAGCGTCTAATGACAGATACTGGGGCCTCAGCAACGTAGACTCTCAGCACAGCTAGATGGACGACGGTATCACCATTCTGCAGATACCGAATCTGCTGTCTGGCATTCCCACTTTATTCATTCATTTTGGTCTGTCAACCAGAAAGTCTAAATTGGACGTTTCCTTCCCAATACCCTACTTTTGGTCTGTAAATAATTATCTGTTCTCTTATTAGAAAAGAATTGACTAATTCTATATATGTTTCTTTGATTGGAGTTTAATAGGATCTGTTCTTGACATGACTGCTATCCAACCTTCTAATCACGCGCTCTGTTTCTGCATATTAGCATAATTCAAAATCCTTTGATTGTATCTATGTACAATGTCAAGTTGCCATAAATGGCAAATGACGAGCGAAGATGCTTCTTCAAGATTCAAAGATGACATGCCCACATAGGATACGCCAAAATAGCAGAATCCTGTAGCACCAGCAGACGTAGCTTTCTAAAGTTTAAAAAAAAAAGTCAGCAAAAAAAAGTAAAAAAAAATAAATTATTAAAAAAGAAAAATAACATAGCGTACGGGAACCTAGTTGTTTTTTGGGATAAGCATTCAATGTAGATTTTCGTGTTTATGACAGAGTGTCCCACCACAAACAATGTTTTAAAATCATTACTTTCACCAACAAGTTGACGTTACTCGAAATTGCATAATATCTTCAAAGAATGATTCTCGATCATAGAATGGTATAAGCTTTTTAATTGATCACGTAAGGCTTTTGTTGACAGCTGCCGACCATACTCGTGTACGAACCTGATCTGCATGCTGTATCGAACATCTTGAACAAGGTAGGAGTATTTTACACACACTGACACAAACACGCATTGAAATTGAAATTCACTCCTAATATATTTTTATTCCTTCTCTTCGTCATCACAATAAAGTAAGTCAGCCATTTGAAGTCATTGTTCTGCACCGACGAAATTTGCTGCCATGGTGAACCGCACAGGTCATGGAATTCATCTTATTAGCCTCACAGCTGATATGATACGAATTCGAGTATTTGAAAGATAGTAATTGTCCCGGAATAAATACCGCATGGTAGTTAGCCAAAAGAACATGAGGAAGGAGCAGGCAACTTCAAACTTCATGCTCTTGTCTTCGACAGAGATCAGAGTACAATCACTCTGTCTCTGGAAAGTGATTAACTTACTGAGCAAAACAAATAATGGGCTTGCCCAGGTATTGGGAAAATCATACACCTACATGTCCAAAGACCAGTGATGAAAAATTGGCAGAATATTCTGTGGAACATCACACATGCAACTATATATTAGAAAGGATATTGATATTGAAGGTATAGATTGATTGGTGGGGAGAAGAAGAGGAGAGATTTCTATAAAAATAATTGAAAGGATATTAACTGTAAAATATGAATATTGGAGGGCAAATGGGATATAGACAAGATTGTAAACTGTAGTAAATTTACGTAGTAAAAGTTTTCTCAAATTCAGAAAACTGAGAAGTACTAATTGCAATTACTAAGAGATTAGGGTTTAATTTTTTTAACATTGAAGTAGACACTGTACTCGAAAGTAAAAAATTAAGACGGGTAAATTTATAATTTCCTCGTAAATTTTGATTATCGCGGCCAGACAGTACTATGCAACTTCTTTCCTGAGTATGCAGTCACGTCATACTTGGAAAATTTTACGTATGCGAACGAGAATTTATATCATCTTATGAATCGGTAATTAGTTGTTTTATGGAGGTACGTACATCTCACTTAGTCACTCGATCATAGCATCTGAAATCATCGTCTCCAGATATGGAAGATGAATCCCGAAACAGGGTTGAAGTGATGATAATTGTGCATCTGATCAACTTAATAATATAAATATCATGAAGGGACAAGGCCATTCTGTTCTGATTTGACACCTCCATGTTATGGTAGGGCGATCTACTTATGGCGGTGGCATTATAATTCTTATGAGACATCTACAACTTATTTCATTATATATATCGGGAACTTTTTTCTTGTTTGTTAGTCTCATCTTCGCATCATTCAATGCCATTACAAAATCAATTTATTAGCGTCGAAACTCGGAAACATGCATCAAAACAAAAGTATTTCTGCCTTAATTTACAGCACCAAACCAACAAAAAATCAAATTACGAAAACTCCGCCCTTTTCCCTTTAGTATAAAGTAACTTGTACAGGAACAGCTCAAAAAGGTTAAAAAGGAAAAAACAAGATAAGTATCTTCTGTACAATATATTAGCATTTTCTTTTTCTTTTCTTTTCTTTTTTTTTTCTAATACAAGAAGGCCATATATATATATATATATAACGAGGAAGAACTGAAATCGAAGGAGAAAAAATTGTGTGTACGTATGTGTTTCTCAGCTATATATATAGCAATATATAATATCTCAGGTTGCCACTTTGGATAACCCAAAAGGAGGATTTCTCTTCTCGCCGTGGATTGTTGGAGCAGCTCCTACGTACACGTTAGATGCATGGGTCATAAACAACCCAACCCCTTAACCTCGGATCCTTTCATGATTCTGAGCCTCTTGCAAGAGCTCATGAACATCTCCCATGGAACATCTCCAACAAGCATCCAGTCACCATCTTTGTCTTCATATGTGGGAACATATTCAGATCCATTAATGTAGCCCTCCCTTTCTGAATATTCACCTGACGGATTGAATAATATTAACGAATAATATCATCATTAGTTAAATGCCAAATTACCTTCATGAAGGCAATCAATTAATAATATTGTATAAAAAGTGAATTTGCTAATGTTGATTCTTACCAAAAGAACACTTGAACATATTTTCCAAGGCCTTGAGGAGTTGTGGGTAGCTCTTATGAACCTTGAGATCTATCTTCCTCAGGTAAGGTGCACCAGCCATGCTGATTTTCACGTACTTTCCACCCTCTTCCTCCTTCTTTTGTTGCACTCTATTCTTCCTGAAACATCGGACTGGTGGCCATCCCACTACTTGTACCCTGCCATTTCCGAAACATGTAACTATAAGTCGATCACCTCCATCATAAAGAATTCAAGTCTTGTGAAAAAATGAAGAATTAATATATATCACTTACTTTGCTGGTGGCTCATTGTGATCACTTTTGGCATCACTACATGTACTCTTGCCTATTGACTCCTCACAACTTGTTTCCTCAGGTGAACATCTCTTTTTGCTTCCAACAGTGTAACGTTTCTCTGGCTCGTCGCTTCCAGGCAATCCCAACCTTAGCTCTGTGTCCTTCAGATTCAGCTCACCCATTGATATTGATCTTCAATATTAATTATCAACTTAATTTACCACTTTAATTCGATTTCTAAGTGATAGAGAGAGAGCGAGAGAGATCTGGCTAGAAAGAAAGAGACTTCGATGGAGTTTGAGTTAAAGTAGCAGAACCGAGATGGCTGGAAAGAAGATGAGGTAGCTCAGTCCGATCCACCCAATCTTATAGCGAGCCTAAGAGAATAATATCTGGTCGTCATGGTGCACGAATTCAACCTACTTTCTTTTTATTACACGCGCGCTTCACCCGCCAATTGAGTCTTGACAAAACATGACTTTTAGAAGTGGGACCCACCCCCACGCGGTTTGGGCAGATTAGCGCGTGGCGGAGACGTGGCTGTGGAAGGACACGGAAGAGGAGAACTGAGAACAGAGTGAGTGTCTAAGACAGGGGAGACAGGGGAGGAACAAGGACGGCCAATGGTATTAAAGAACGTGGACCAGGAACGGACGGCTGATATCTTGTTGGTGGAGTTTGCGGAGTGAATCTTGGAGCGTTGGATCACGAGGGTTACGCATGGGAACACGTCCATGTGAACAGGGAGCATGTCCCACGTGGATATTATTGATTGGTCGGGCAAGACCATGTGGGTGGATGCAATCAATATATGGGAGAACTTAAATGGAAATAGCTAGACTGTAGCTTTGTAGCTTCATGACATGCGGGATGGTCACCTGCATTCTTTATTCAACAGCTTGTTATTAAATGTATATGTATTCACTTAATTTTAGTTTTCAACTTTTGATACCAACATTTTAATTTGCATGTTATCTATATGTCCGACCTCATGAGTGAAACTGAAACATTAACAGATACATGGAACTGATACGAAATAAATGTGGGTTTAGTTAAACAAATGAATATATATATATATATGCTTTGTATTTATATTGGAAAATAGCAGCATCTGAAAGATCTCAACTGGCCCTTTTATAATGCCTCGCATAATTTGTAGGGAGCTAAAAGTTGATTTAGGGTTTAATATATGTTAGATACTCCCTCATTTTTTCAAAATTATTCTTATTTAATTTCTCTATTTTTCTCTTTGAATGCATTAAATAGGAACTTTTTTTTTGAAATGCATAATAAATACCACCTCGTATATTGTAAATGATCTTATATTTAGAACCAAGGTAAAAGATCCTATATATAGAACTGGAGGGAGTAATAAATGATAGTACGAGATAGGCTTTTGTTGTATAATTATGTTTAAAGTAATTATCATTGGCATCTCGGCTGACTAAGGCAATTGTATCGGATTGAGTTCGAATGAAGGATTATTAAAAGAAAAATCAAAATAAGCCTAAAACAAGTAATTTTGGATTCATTGAGTTGTTTTGAAAGAGAAACTTTTCGTAAGTGCCAATGATATCAAATAAGCAGTTAACAGTAAATAGAAGACCTTGTTAAACCGAATGTGTGTCAGAAAAGCTTAATTATTTGCAAAGAGTAGAGTTAACCAAGTCACCAATTAAAATGGCAGACACAAATTAGCTAGTGAGGCATTGATCGGACCACCACATAACGAACATGCAAGCACAAGACTCCGGAAAAAAATAAAAAAAATGGATGGTATATAAAAGATGTTAGGCAGGTGCATATGTTTGTGCAAGTGTACTAAAAGGAGAGAAAATAGCCAAGGGGACAAACAAAACCGTGACCAGTGAGGCACTGTCTAATTATTTGGGATTATTCCAAAACGAGAGAGGCGTTTTCTTTTCTGGACCCAACCCACTTCTCTTGGATCGATGCACCACAGAAGCGAAAGCCCATCAACTTTTTTCTCTCACCACTGTTTACCTTGTGCCCTTTGCTTGTTGGAATGGAGTGGCAGCCACGAAGGCAGAGCAAGGAAAGGAGATATGTGAAATACTAATTAAGGTACACAACTTGGATCTATGCGTAATTGATTTGGGGTGGAAAACACAAGTGATTAATTAGGTCATGGGAAGCATAGCAGTAGAACTGGTGAGAGTACACACGTGGGACGTATTTAATGTTAAAGGAAGAGACTGAGATGTGGGCCTTGCACCACACGTGGGTGATAGAAAAAGAGGGCTTTAAAGGAGGGGTAGGGAATGAAGGCCCAAAAGTAATACTCCTATCCTATGCAGTAGGACAGGAGAGGGAGTCCCCACTCCCACGCCCTCATTGCTTGCTTGTTCCCTCCTTGTGAATTGAGATTAATGACTGTGTTGACCATCCTTTTAGCTTACAAGTTATGAACTCCCATCAATGCACTTTTATTAACATGTGTATATATCCTGAATAGTGCAGCCCCATGACACTTAAATAAGGATATATAATCCAACTTAAGTTTTGATTGGAGCTCAACTATTTAAGCTAAGGTTTGGTTTTGTTTGGTCGAGCTCCACTCATTCAGCTTGTCACATGTCCAGATTGAATTGATGGATGTCCCACCAACACCCCAAGTAAAAATTTGCTAAACCAATTAGATCAATAGACCCACCCTGCAATTAGGAGTGCTTTTAAGGTTGTATTTAACTATAATCACAATCACACACACATATAAATTCTAATTATAAGATACCATAGAAATTTTTTATAGTCCATAATATAAGATATCATGTAATATTAAGAAAAAAAAATTTTTTTTGCTCCTCATTATTTAGTTGTGGTTTTAAATTGTAATATGAAGTAAAGTTTAATTGGTGTTTAAGTAATATCTATAGCCATTGTATTAATTGCTTTGACACCTTTTCCCACTTAAATGATTGATAGCACTACTTGAACATTGCATTATTTTCATTAATAGGGTTAAAAAGAAATTTTTTTTTAAGGAATCTAAAAATGTAACTAATTTTCTTAATCAACATATAATAGTTAAAAGTGTCTTATAAAAAGGATTAGAGAAAGAGTATATATATATATATATATGCATATTGAAGGGAATTTTTTTCTGTTCACAAAATGTAATACACACACACATACGTAACAAAATTTTACCTCTTAATTTTCCTTTTCTTGTTTTCCCTTTCATCATAGCTCTTCTTGTGGATTCATCAACATATATTTCATGGAAAAGATCAATAAAACTAATTTCTTGTGTAAATTAAATAAGCATAATTGCTTAAGTAATATATAGTTGATAAATTATATTTTGAGACTAAAATAATAAATTTATTATAAAATAAGACATGTTAATACTCATTTTCTCAATTTTACTACCCACTATTTCAGATTTTAATATTTTTTATTAATTAAAATTTTTTTTATAATTAATTCACTAGTCCTTAGCTATAATTCCCTTGTGCACTAACATATGGGTATGTTGATGTACAACGTAACTGTCATTGCTCAATGTTGACCTTGACTCGTGGTTACACGGGTTAGTGGAGGGTGTCAAAAGGTCGCATAATCCTGATCTCCTGTAGAACTTTGAAGCTGACCATTTCATCCGTACCACTATATTGACAAAGAAGGAACAGTGAAGCACGGAGACCCAAACCCATATGTTGTTGATACTTGTTGCACCCCAAGACATAAATGGTCCCACCTCCCCTCTCTCTTCTTCCTTCCCTTTCTTATTCTGAGGTGCAGTGCCTCCGTTTATGGGCGGTTTTGGGGATTTATTCGATCTGCAATTTATGCCTCCTGCTTCTGCTGTCCCTTCTTCACCTTGCTCAAGATCAGGTTGTCAGCAAAATTCACTACCATTTTCGTTTACTTTTGAAGAAAAGAAATGCCAGAGAAGTCATGTCAGCAAAAAGAATATTAGTGAGATTATTTATTTACTTTGGTGTAAAACTGAAATCCTTAGTCCATGATGATAAATGGACATGGTGGATCTATATTCTGCGCAATACTACCAAATATACCAGATTAATGCATGTGAAATTATGAGGCTACTAAATTTTTTACGACAAAATTGGAGCCTATGTATCTAGTGCCTGCTAAACCAGTGGGTGGCGTGCATGTGCAGAGCTGACACCAACTGAATGCGAAACATTGACAAAACCATGGATGGATTTATAGATCAGTAGCAAGGGAATTTCCAGGATATGGTTAGGCCAGGGAACCTTTATCTCTGTGCGTGCATTTGTGGTAACAACGGAATCGATTTTGCACTTTGTCATCCACCTCAACCGGATCTGATCGCATGCCGATATATATATATATATATGTATGTATGTATGTATGTATGTATGTATGAAACCAAGATATCCAGGAAATTGAGAAAATAAGCAAGAGGTTTTAACGCATTATGATCAGAAAAGGTATATAGCTGGCTCATCAATCACTAGCTAGCTATATATGCCCCGATTAATAATCTCTAATATGATCAGATCACTTTCTGCTTGTTTGTTCTTTTTTTTTTTTTTTGGTTATTTCTGCTGCTGCTGCCAATAGCTCCTCCCACCCTGAGTCTGACCTTTAAATTTTATTCATTTAATTTAATGTAATAGACCCTCCTAGCTAGATCGTTAATTAACCACCGCCCATTGGCTGACTCAATAAATTAGATATATATCTCTGATCAACATATCATTGATCAATTATATCAATGAGAACAAATGGCAAACGAATCATTATTGGTGTATAATAGTGATCACTCACCATTATATAAATGTATATATATATATAAGTACCATGCCTGATCAACTCTCTCTCTCCACATATATAGAATATAATCTTCCTTCACCCCAGTCGAAACCATATTCATTCCAAACACGTACTATTCACTGAGGCAAGACAATTATAAGTGATTGAATGAGAGGAATCTTAAGTAGGATATTGAAAGTTGTGTAATGAAAAATGTATACTCTAGATACATAACATAGAGTGTGGGTTGAAGCAATGGGTAATAATGTAGTGTAGATCTAGTGGTGTAAGAGAAGGGGAATGGTCAGGTGAGTAATGTAATTGTAAGGTGAGTGGGGTGCCCTCAAGCGGCGCACATGGGATAGGGTTTGACGCTTCCCCCAACAAACTCACATGCCCCCGCTTCCTCTTCAGTTTCCCGTCTCTACCCAATGAATCTTACCACATGCCCACCCTCTCCACTTGGGCCCCACTCCCTCTTTAATATATATATATATATATATATTGCTATGCTATATAGTCCCCTATTCCCCTCCAGGATTTCATTAATTATATTTATACATTTCAGTTATGATCTCGCTTTTACTTGGTTCCACTTCACTTTGGATTAACGAAGGCCATAACCAGGTACAAGATTTGGCGTCTCCAATAAAAAATAAAAAAATAAATTGCTCAACCTCTCCGCTCATCTGCGTGTCTTTATCTTTAATTTAAATAGCACACTGTTCCTTTATAACTAGCTAGGAAGTAAGGAAAATCTTTGACACTGATGAATCTTCTTTCGTTACAAAAAAAAAAAAAATCCTACTGTCCAGTTTGGGTTTTGCCAAAGATGGAGGGGGTGTTTGGTTTATATTTTTATATATTTTTATAAATTAAACTATATTTTTTAATTATTATTTTTTTTATTTAAATAGTTTTTTAGTAAATTTTTCTCCTTTTATCCAAATTTCATTTTTATAAATTATGATTATTATAAAAATATTTTTATAAAAAAATAAATTAAACGGGCACGCAAAATGTAGTGTTGAAGGTGGGGGAGCGCAATTTGCCAAGATATATTGGTGGAACGTTGCCAACATGTGTGCTTGCGATCGATTCTCAAGCAACATCACATAAATCAATACCACAAATCTTGTACTCTCACCGTAACAACGAACAGTTGAATGTGCCTGTCAAATAATTGCACCCTCTTGAATGTTTCTTCTACTTTTCTTCCCAAAATATCCTGTTGGGGAACCTCCTTTAATTTTAATTTAATTAGCACATAGTATGAGGGCACATCCCAACATGACCTTTTAGCTTGTCTACAAAACCACTTTCTATATAGCCCTACGTCTGGGAACCTATCCCTTTGGACAACTTTTTACTCTAGTCAGTGACTCAAGTGAGAGTATTTGAATTCCTTCGTAGCTAGTTTCTGAGACCATTCCTTCTTTTAATATAGGGTTGGACTCAAACGTAGCTAATTAAAGAATTTGGGGACAATATATAACCCCACCAAGCAGGCTTGGAATTTATTTGATCATCTTGTAATAAGCTTGCTTTTATGCGTTGATGAAGTTAGCTGAGGCCTCGAGGGTGTGAATTGATGAAGCCCTACGAAGAAGTAATAAATAAATAGTAATAAAAATGAATAAGAGAGGGAAGGGGGTAATACTTATATAAGCAGCTAACATGGGGTGTCCACTTCGGACTACTTCCACTGAACAATCATAGGAAGATAACATCAGCTGCCGTCAGCTATCCCAGCAAGCTTGGAAAAGTCCAGCTCACACATTCCGCCACGTGTCACAAAACCATTCCCTCCAAAAGAAAAAACGGGAAGGAAAAAAAAAAAAAAGACAAGGGGCACCCCATCTGTCCTGGTATTAATGCCATAGTAGTACAGTACCCACTCACCCTCCCACACAAGGCTATTATTATCGCATCACATAGCAACAAAACACTGAAAGCTTAGAGAGAGAGAGAGGTATAGAGAGAGAAAGTGTGGTAAAGTGATAAGATCAGTTTCCAATGGAAGTAATTGGGCTCAAACAGCGGGAGAAGATGGGGTTTGAGGAAACGGAGCTGAGGCTCGGATTGCCAGGAAATGGAGGCTCTGCTACTGAAGGAGGAGAAGCTGCCAGGAAGAGAGGATTTTCTGAGACTGAGAATAATACAACTGTGGATTTGATGCTTAATCTCTCATCATCCAAAGAAGTAGATCATCCCACTGACAAACCCAAGGAGAAGACCCTCCAGCCTGCCGATCCCGCCAAGCCTCCTGCCAAGTATGTTTTCATATGTACATCAACTCCTCCTTCTTTCTCTTCTATACATATTACCGGCCGGAAGAGAGAGAGAGAATCAACTTTTCATATTTGTCGCGGCCTTACTTTATGGTTCTTGAATTGTCTTTTAATATGTATGAAATCGTAATAGCATATACACACACACACACATACACGTAGCTTACGGCTAGATAATTAGTTATGACATAGTTAGGGCTATCTGTTACTGTTATAAGCATTCGTGTGTGTGGCGCCGGGAGTGAGGAGAAGGGGATTAGATAATGGAAGATGGATAAGAAACAGAAATAGAGGGAAATAATGACTTATTAACGAGGGAGAGATCAGGTATAGACTATACTTTTGGAGAAATTAAATTAAATGAAACGAAATGGTATTTTTCTGTCTCTCTCTCTCTGTTGTTCCAGAAATCCTAATTAAAACAAGTGGCCTCAACTATCCAATTGCCGTACAACACAAAAACGGGATAAGATCATCTTTTCTACGTCCGGATTCATTCCAGAAATTATATAGTCATAGGGGAGAAGGCACTACTCTAGCTAGACATAATCTTTGATTAATTCTATTTCCGATCACAGTATCTGGTAATTAAGGTAATTTTTTCTTAATATCTTCTTCAGTAGAGACCCTTGCGTCAAGAAATTAAAGTGAAACTATATGCAGTGGGTGATCGAGATCACAAAAACGTATAAAGAAATTAAGTTTACATACATATATATAAAGCTAGATGCTTAGGTATCTAAATGAAGAGAACAGTTTCCATATATAAATAGAGTAGTGGCTAGAGCTTTATAAGAAATATTTGACCAAGCTATTGGGGTGTGATTATAAAATTGGAAGGGCTCAAGTGGTGGGATGGCCACCTGTGAGATCGTTCCGGAAGAACATATTAGCCCAAAAGAAGAACGGAGAGGAGAGTACTGATCAGAAAAGCAGCCCTAATGGAAGCTTTGTGAAAGTGAGCATGGATGGAGCTCCTTATCTTCGCAAGGTGGACCTCAAGATGTACAAGAGTTATCAAGACCTCTCTGATGCCTTGGGCAACATGTTCAGCTCCTTCACCATAGGTAATGATATAAATTATGATTATATATCCAGAAATTAATGGTCGATTAAATTGGTGGTATTAATTAATTGATTAATTGAATTTGAATTTATATCAGGGAATTGTGGATCCCAAGGATTGAAGGATTTCATGAATGAGAGTAAGCTGATGGATCTTTTGAACAGCTCCGACTATGTCCCGACCTATGAGGACAAGGATGGCGACTGGATGCTTGTCGGTGATGTCCCTTGGGAGTATGTTCATTTCTTCCTTTCTCATCTCTAACTAATTTCTCTCTTCACTTGAAAAGCAAACGCTTTATCATAAAAGAGAGAATTGAATTACACAATAATGTATTTTCACGAGTCTTTTTCAATCTTACTTTTTTTGCAGACAATTATATGTGCTCTTAGAAAACGATGTGCTCCGGATTAACCTTTTTAGCTAGAACCAAAAACCACCGTTTCTCTTTTTCCTAATATATCTATCAGCAATTAAACCTAGCTACTTAATTCAATAATTACTTACCGGCTCTCTTATATAGATCCATTATTACACAATTGTTATATATTGGTGCACCAACGTACAGACTTAATAATAACATGAATTGCCTTCCAATCAACCTGCAGGATGTTTGTTGAATCCTGCAAGCGCTTGCGTATTATGAAAGGAAAGGAGGCTATTGGACTTGGTAAGAGTCTGTGTGTGTTTATTTTCTTTCAGCTGAAAAAAATTCAACTGACATTAATCATGGTTGCATATATGTTTAATTAGTCCTTCTATAATTCTATGATTAATTAATGCAATAACTTTGTTTGGGTTGAATTATTTCTTCAATTTCAGCACCAAGAGCAATGGAGAAGTGCAAGAACCGAAGCTAGATTAGGCGAGATAACTGAAGCAATTAAGGCTACAAGCTGCAGCAGACAGATGGTGTTTGGATTGTACGTAGTTAATTTCTGTATAATTCTGGTTTGTTATTATATAATATTTGAAAACATATTGAGCAGTGAGATACCAAAGTATTATGAAACACAAACAATAATGGTTGTTAAGTATGTTGCGCGAGACTTGGCTTTCTTATATATCTGCTTGTCTGGTATGACTTATGAGTGCTTGCTTCATAATAAGGTTAACAGTGTGCTTGTCGTCTGTTGGAGCTATAAATATATTTATTTATATATTACGTTGGCGTTCTATTTTAATGGGATTCCTTGTATGATTTTTGTGTGATGAGGATTCGTAGTACTGGAAATGTTCCCTCACCATGCTGAATGGGGGGGAACAAGATCATGTGCATGATCATGGTGCATTTATAAGCATGCCCATCTAAGTCATTTAATAGTATTTCATAAAAATATTATTGCCATTTAATTCCATTCTGGAATATTCCGGTCAAACATCTATATGTGTGAACGAAACCGTTACGTATTAATAACTTGGACGTTTTCCTCCATTTACGGATTGATTAAGCGTCAAGGTTTATATCAAGTGGTATGGGATTCGCGCTCTTCGCCAAAGTTTTACATAAATATTTAAATAAGGGTCAAAGGATTAAGATTTTAAACTAAAAATATCTATTTTTTTTAAATAACGTTTTTTATTTTGTCACACAAACCGTATGGAAATTTTGCATCTTTTCAAAATTAATTATATTGTAGGTGTTGTAAGAAAGTTGCTGTTTTAGATAAAGCAAAATTTGTTGAACAAAAGGTTCAAACTTTATAAAAACCGCTTTTGAAAATAAAATTGAAATTTGGAATGAATATATATATATTAAACTGACAATATATGGGTGTAAGCTAATTTTTTCATGTAATTCTAAAATGTTATTATTAGAATAGCATAATTAAACTACTTGAATTGCGAATTGAAGTAAATAATATAAGTTAATTAGACCTCTTTAAGTTAGCACAACTTTTTTGAATCACGAATTAAAAATGGATTTGATAAGTGTTGTTATGATGAATAATATCTCTCTCTCTCTCTCTATATATATATATATATAAACATATATAAACAATAATATGAAATTGGCAATGATAGGTTTGCGATAGATACACTTCTACAAGTCAGTTAAAATAAGAAAATCGTTTGACATCAAAAGACTCACAAGCGCATTGAAAGTATATGGCTATGCTATATGGTATTGGGGCTTGTGGAAAAAAACAACTTTTAAAAAATATCAGGATAAGCAGCATAAGAATCTTCAAACCAAACACGAATTCATAATTTTTGTTGAAAAAAATCACAACAATCTCAAACAAGTCAAATAATAAAATTGAAACCATAATTGCCGCTTCTTCATATGAGGAAGCTCGGTCGATCCCATCATAACTTGGCAAGCTGTTTATAGAAACTTAATATGAATTTCGCTGTTTATTATTATTTTCTGTATTCACGTGGTGACAGAAAGTAACGCGCAAGAAATTGCTGGCCACTATGATATGGTTGGGACTTGGGAGGTTCGCCACTAAACAAAAGATAGAATTATGAGATTTCAAGTCTCAGTTGAAGTTGAAGGCCAAAAGATGGATTCTAGCCACTTCCACTGATAAGCTATGATCTTAGGCTATGTGTGGTAGGAAAAAAGTTGGTTTCAATAAAGAGAAAATATATTTTAATATGTTTGATAATTAATTATAATTCTTTCATTAGAAATAATAATATTTTTTATAACTAACAATAATTATTTTATTGAAAACTAAACATATTAAGATAATTTTTTTTAAATCAACTTTCTTTCTATTAAACATAGTATTAATTTTTAATATAGTAAATTACCAAGAAAAATATATAAATACATGATTGTGACGAAATCAATAGATGTAGAAGGAGAAAATCAGTATCAAACTAAACAAGTTGATCCTAATTTTGATCCTATAAGAAGGCCTGTCTTTTTCCCCCCCTTTAGAGTAAGTTCAAATATTTTTCTGGGCATGAACGTATTGTACAACTTTAAATGCCCATGTGGTTTGCCTTTTTATAAAAGTACTTTTAGAATAACCACAGTTTACAAACATGAAGTTTAGATAAAAGTAGAAAAATTTACTGAAAAATTATTTAAATAAAAAAGGAGAAAATGATGGTTAGAAAGTACAGTTTAGTTTCAAAAAATAAGAACCAAACAGGCACTAAGCTGTGATCGTTCAAGTACTTATTTGGTTTTATATGCAAACAGGCAATAGGACTTGGTCGGTACACAAGAAAAACATATCCTGGCGTACATGCGCCATTTTAATTACGTAATTTGACCCAAAATTAATTAATAATTAACTACCCCAGCACGCCCATTGAAGCATTTTCACGATGACAAAATATAAAAATATGAATAACTATAAATGGGTTTCGCCAAAATGTCTAACCAATTTAAAGCCGGATCTGTTATCACTAATAGACAAACTAGAATTGAGTATGACAAAACAATATAAGCCACGCTTTTAAAAAATGGTGACATATCATTAATCATTAAACACCCAAATGAGCAGTTGCCTTCTATTTCATTGACTTAGAGATGAGATGAGGCCAACAGCATAACCAGGAATACATAATCTCATATGTGATGAGTAATAACAAATTTGTTGGCGGAAATGTTGAGCGCTTCAATTGAAATGGGAAAGAACCACCAAAAGAAAAATACCTGTACGCGATCACTGAAATACATTATTCGAACGATTATTCTTTAATCAATGGCATGGCATCCTCATAACACTTTCCTTCAGTTTAAAGAAAACAAAACCGATTCAGTTCCCCTCCTCCCTTTTCCCGTTTCCAGCGATACGCAGCAATATGCATAGTCAGAAATCAACTGACTTAATTATAATATCAGCATTTTTTTTGGACTTCATCACAAGCTCTGCATTGGGCCTGTCGTTGTTCTCTATCTGCATCATGAAACCAAGTAGATGATCATCTCTTAACTGCGCACAAGAATCACTAGTAGAGATATTCCTAAGCTGTAAATGTGAGGCTTACTCGATATTTCGCAATGTCCGGGGGCTTACCTATCAAAGAAGGAGAGAACAAGAAGAAAGGAATCACATGCAATTATACAATGCATTCCCGACACAAAAGGAGTTGATAAATAACTAAATACTTATGGAAGAGTGCGTACCGGTTGATATATGTCTCTTTAAAACTCGTTGCATGGCTTTGTCGATGTCTACATCAATAAACCTTTGACAACGAAAGAACAAATTAGACAAATCGATAAAAATAAAATTATTCTGAAACTGCAAATGCAACTGGCCTCAGAGTCGGATCAGGTCCTTTGCTTCATGGTTTATACAAATTACCCGTTTTCTAAAGATGTGCTGCAAACTGTGGGTGCATGCTCTAACCAATGGAACATTTTCTAACAGGCTACTACTTTTACTATAACTTTTCTGATCCTAAACATACTGCAAAAAATTCCGTCTTTCATACATATTTTTGCGAAGGTCGTGAGGACAACATAAGCACCCTAATAAATTTTGGCCTTCACGGTGTTCAGCACATTTTTTTCAATAGAATCTCAATAATAACACATTAAGAAAATTAGAGAGCTATTACATGACAGAAACAAAAAGATAGAATACAACAACAACGATATTAGTCTTATCTCACTATGTGAGGTCAACTACATGGATTATACGATGCCAATTAACTCTATCAAACACCATCTCTTCAGATAAATCATTTCTCAAAAAATCATTCCTTATAACTTCTCTTAGTGTTCTTTTTTACCTTCCTCTATACCTTTTGATAGGACTTCAAATCTTTTTTATTTAACAAAAAGATAGAATATTACAGTGAAATTTCTTCCAGAAGTTATTACTATTCTCATGGCTAAAATTTATTATACAATTAATCATCGGATGCATAGTCACATATATTCAAAAGAGCGGTGACTCAATGCCAGTACTATCTCCTATCCTGCGGCACCTATAATTTTAGGTCTCTCAAACCATGTTTGAAACTACCATAATGACATGACACAAGCAACGGCCAAATATCTGCAATTCTGCACAAATACATTGTCTTCAAGCAGGGTCACAGCAAAAAATTCACAACAATGACGTCAAAATACAATTGCCAAAGCCAAAAATAAGAAATGTGAGACATAGTAAAACCACAAATTACCATTTCTCGTCAAACAAAGATGATAACTCCTTCCATATGTCATCTTCCAAGAGCAAGTAGTTACCTTCTACAATAACCACTCTGTGCCTACATAAATAAATGTGCTCAAGAACTACGTATTAATGAATCCAAAATAAGTAGGTTCAGTTGTAAAAACTTGGGAATTCAAATGATTTAGGAACAGAAAAAGCTTTTGGGACAGATGAAGAAAAATTTAGAATGTGTTTCAAGAGTTCTCAAATTAACATTACAACATGAATATTTCCAATCACAGAATAAACAATTCAATCAGTATCTGCCATGGGCATACTCTGTCATAGTCATCAAACATTAGCCCAACAAAAAATTCTTGAACATAGGCTTCTCTGTTGTGGTTAACCAGACAATGGAGTTTATTATTTGTGATAAAGTCTAATATAGGTTCCACTTTGAGGTTCGATCTGGTTGGTTCAAACTTCAAAGTGATGGCTTGGCCTAATCATGTTTACCGTCTTTTGAGTGTTAGCTTTAAACTATTCATCAGTTTATGCTCTTTTTCAAGAGTTTTTAGAGGGGAGAAAAAGTTACTTTGTTTAGAAGCAATTTTTTGCTAAAGCACTTCTTCATATAAAGGGAAAAAAAGAAAAGAAAGCAATCCAAGCAAGCACTTATCCTTATCCGAAATGCATCCCATTATGCGTACTCTGATAGTTTATATGGGTTCCAGTCTAAGAGCTATACCAAAGTGCCATAAATTACCAAACTGTTGACAAAGTCATGTCTTAGAGTTAAGATACTTACTGAAGGTTCACAAAAATATTATCTTCCACTGGGTCCCCAACACCGTGGTCAAATGATGGTGCATAGACTGATCCCTGAAATGTTTAACAAAATGTGATATGATATAAAGCAGATATGAACTCTATCAACATCAATAAAAATCTGTGACCAATTAACCAATTCTGGAGTATGTAAGCCTGGCAGAAAATACCAGTAAGTTTTAAAATTAAGGTCCCTCACCTGACTTCTTAAATTCTTCAGACATGTAAGCAAGCGTGAAGGATTGAATGTCCATGGAGCTGATACACCAATTAAATATCAATGCCTTTCCTGAAAATACGTCTAGAATTGGTAAGCAACAAAGAGCTACCTCACCTCCCCTTCTGGCATGGGCTTCCTGTGGATCCTATTGCACAAAAACACTCAATCAAAATTACAATTGTCCACTTGATCAACAATAAATATGGAATCTGTCTCATGAATATGCATATACCATGTACTTTATTTTAGAGAGATAAATATTCTAATAAAGAGCATAATTAAGGTAGACAGCATTAATTCAATTTCAAGGAGAAAAAAATAATGGGAAACTTCCTGACATGTCAAAATTGCAATCACTTGGGTGCTCCTTCATAGGGAAAATGGCAAACTAGCAATGAAATTTCTCGAGGATAGCAAAAATGAAGAGCCACATAAGAAAGCTAACCTCCATTGCATCTAGTTCAGAACGATAAAGGTGAAAACCATCCATAGGAATCACTGTAGCAACATCGGGAGGTTTGACCGGAGAATCAAATGAGGAGGATTTCTCCAGCCATAATTTGTTTATACGACTTGCTACGTCATATGCTAGAGTACTTTTTCCAGCACCAGGAGGACCAGCCAAACCAACCACATACCTGCGTGGCATTATCAAAATAATGATCAACTTGAAAACAAATGGATTACACCAGGAAATCACCCAACCACTTATATAACTAGATAAAATTTAACAAAATACTACTGTTATTTTCCCACCCAACCCATAAAAAGGAAACACAAGGCCATTTGAAAAGTGCACAATTTTGTGAAAAGCAGTAAGTGGAAGGATTTCAAGGGGTATCAGCTCCAGAAAAAAGATTAGACTAAGATGTAGTTCCTTATATCTTTGCTATCAGTTTTCCCACGAAAATATAACAAGTGTATGACTTTGTAATTAAAAACTTTAACAAGGAACCATACATTTGTCTGAGAAAATCATACACTCATCATGTTTTAATAAACTTGATAGCAAAGATATAATGAGATGCATATAAGTTTGTTTCTAGGAAAAATTAGTAGCCCATTACTTTTGTATCAGTCCAACAGACTGATTCTACATGGCAAGGTACAAACTTACAACTATATATTTCACCAAGCACCAACCACCAAATTTGACACAACCCACGCATTTTATTGTACTAAGCTTGCATTGTATTTGTGGGGGAATCACACAAAATTCTGTAAAGAAAATTTCTATTCTGTACAATAGCAGTAGTCATTATAGCTAATTTTACACAGTTTACCCTGATGGTGTATGCTAGAACTTACTTAAGATTAGAGTTCGATGCTGCAGCTGCTATAGGTAGAAGACGTTCAGCCAGTGCATCATATATCTCATCAATGCCCCTGTAAGAAAACAGGTAGCAGAAACAGAATCAACTCAACAAAAACCTGAGAAATTAAGGCACAATTTTTTCTTCTGGCGTGAATAATAAATATTTTTTTGCTTCCACAGGAGAACGTACAACAGAAAATGTTAATACTACTGCTTCCGTCAGAAGTCTTTAACATATCCATGCCAAGAACTCTGATTCATAGTTCTGAAAGGAATATCATTGTAATACAAAAGACGGTATACCTGCCCTCTACTACATAAACAACACCCTTTCCATCCATTTGACCACATAAAACCTGAGAAGTAAAAGGGGGAAATGTGACATTAAAACAGACTAAATAAGCACCGCATAGACGCCCCAGTGAAAACTTAGACGTGGTAAGAAATATACACCTTAATGTGAGCATCGTTCCTTTTCCGACAGCCAGTTTGCCCAAATGATAGTTGCACAAATTTCTTAGGCCGCCCGATGGACCGTAAACAAGGATTCCATTCCAGCGTCTTAACCCGTCCTCGGAGAAAAGGCCCTGCAGATAAGAAAAAAGTATACACCCAACATGCAGCAGAAAGGTTAATTTTGAAGCACACTATTCTGCAAGTACATGATTAAAAAGCGCAATAC
Source organism: Adenanthera pavonina (assembly GCA_026686845.1). Taxonomy (NCBI): domain Eukaryota; kingdom Viridiplantae; phylum Streptophyta; class Magnoliopsida; order Fabales; family Fabaceae; genus Adenanthera; species Adenanthera pavonina. The sequence goes on from JAIVEN010000002.1 coordinate 5,077,837, forward strand.
GCAGCTAAAAATCTAATTAGAGAAACCAAACGCAATGCGGCGCTATATCAGTAACGTATGCGAAGGATCACTCGTTTCCAGAAACCATCGGATTAGCTGGGCAAAGCCCATATTAATTTATGCTGTTGGGTTCAGTTCTGTGCAGAATTCCACTGGTAGTTGAAATTTTCAAAAATAAAGGGAGCGGACAAAATAAACGATAAGAAAGGGGGACATCGATGATTGAGAAAATGTTATATTGATATATGACATAATTAAAAACGCATTAGAATGTTCATGAAAAAATGATGCGAGCCATAATAGTTGGAATCTGGTTGAATTACAGTGAGAGAGACCTGCCAGAGGACATGTCCAACGCCTTCCTGGAGTGGTTGGAGAGAATGATAATTCCATTTAGTAGAACGTTCACCTTGGAGAATCTGGGACACCGGGTTTTTGAAACAGTAAGAACACAGAGATGCAGAGTTGAAATCTGTCTTACTTTTAGATCAATAAAGTTTACTTGTCCTTCACGATCAAGGAGTCGTTGTAGTATAGTGGTAAGTATTCCCGCCTGTCACGCGGGTGACCCGGGTTCGATCCCCGGCAACGGCGCTTTCTTTTTGTTTTTTAATTTTTTCCTGCAACCAAAAAATGATTTGCTTGTGTTCCCTCTCTCGTTTTGTCCTTTGAAACAAAATTCACCCCGCCGAAAAAGATCCATCAATAATTTGGACAGAAGTCAATCAGGAATTATTGATCAGTTTGCATAACTCCCTGTAAATTTATATATTTAGTAATAATATAATAAACATATAATTTTGAATGAGATTATATGATTATCATATTTTAATTAAAATTTATAACTTTTTCTACGGTTTATTTTGGAAATTAATGCAAAAGTTTATACTGAAAAGCATTCCATGTTACGCAGTTTTAAAATTATACATGCAACTTAAAAATTTAGAATTCAAAAGATAAAAGAAAAAACCAAGGTGGCTCACAATCTAGTGGAAGGTATGTGCTTATCTAGAATACCTCATATCAAATCAATATATCAATATATATAACACTGTTCAAAAAGAATCATAAAAGACTTTATTTTAATTTTTCATAAAATATTTACAAGAAAATACAGATCAATAGTTTTGCATATGAACATTTGCTTTTAATCTTATCTTAATTTCATGTGGTGAAAAAAAATCATCAAATTAAAACAACTAGATTTTTTTTCTCCATGCATTGCAGGGAGTACACCTTATTTTTTATATGAGGATTTTTAAAGATTTTTTATGTTATATATTAGTTTATATGAGGATGTTTAAAGAGATGATTTGAAATTAAAAAAACAAAATCAAGTGGTTGTTTAAATTAAAATTATCATTCCAGTAATTGAAAAATAAAGATAATGTGCACCACATCTATTATAAAATACATAGTTGATTAGATTAAATAAAGAAAAAATTCAAACAGTAGTAGATTAAAATATTTTATTACTATTATCTTAATTTTCTAGAGTTGATAGCAAGAATAACACATTTACCAACTTTTGGTAATTTGTTAATATATTTGTGTCTACAAGAAGAAAAGCTTGTGTTGAAAAGAATATATAGTTGATATTTAAAATAGGAGGAAGATATTGATGCCATTAAAAATGCCATTGTGCTTATAAAGTTCCCTGTGCAAGGTGTGGAATGCTTTAAAAAATTACTTTTAAAAATTATGTTTAGACACATTTTTAGTAAATATATATGTAATAAATTTAACTTTAACAAACATCTAAACTAATGAGTTATTATCTTGACATTTGCATATCTTTCTCAGAGAGAAACGCGAATTGAAAAGGAAGAATAAAAACTATTATCATTCTAAAACTTTCAGTTTCAACATACGTTCTCATATATATGGGCATTTCAATCAATTAGCCAGACGCCGCCAATTCCAACAATCAAAGAGGCTCCAAGCACCAGTTTACTTGATTATTGTAAATCTCATCTGGAGTGGAGAGGTAAAAATAAAGTAAATGAAAACACAATTTATTTTGTAAAAAAACTGGCATAATTAATAATAAGAAATTTCAATAAATCTACTCTCGAATCCAACCTCTACAAACACTTTATTATTGGTATCGGTAAATAAAAATAAAGTGTATACTATAGTCTACATCAATCAAAAAATAACATTTATTTTAATATTTATATTATACACGTTAAAAACACTATATATGAAATTGTAAATGATTATAAAATTGATCAATTATATGAATATGAATTTTTATTATTTGATTTGTATATAATATCAATTAATAATAGTTTAAAAAAAGAAAAAACTTAAACTATCAATATGTACATGTATGTTAATATTCTCTTACCAAAAAAGTCCCCCCCCCCAACACTATTCTTTCTAGATTAGGGAAACATAAAATTACCTTACCCTTATGGCAGTCTAAATCCTTTTCTTCAATGTCAATGTAAAATCTAATAAGAAAATAAATGTAAGATAACTTTACCTTATCTCAACTATTCAGAAGAAGTAATTTATTAACCCAAATATTACATGCCTATATTATTATTTCAAATATCCACCTGGAAATTTGGAACATACTATATTATTATATGAATAAAAAATAAAAGAGGGAAATAGATTAGACAAACTCAAAAACAATTAATGCAAACAGAGTCACAAAAGCAGTGTGTTAGATAAAACAAAACAAAAAACCAAATCCATAATCAAGTTATGGTCAAGCAATTTTCATGGGACGGATTCGTACAAATATAAGTAAGTACCTAGCTACCATGGTTGAACGATGAAATAAAGGTGGAGTTTGTCAATTTTAGTTCTTCCTCTTCCTTCAAAATTCGGAAGATACAATAAAACATGAAAAGTGCACAGAGTGCATTGCATGAATAACATATCATGAATAAAAAAGAATAGAAAGTATAATCATTTCGCAATTGGAATCCAAAAGCGAGAGCATGTTTACCACAGGAAAGATGCACGTGGGGAGATGCGGACAAGAAGCAAGACACCACGCTAGAGGAACTTAAGAAAATGGGGTAGAAAAAGAAAGAAAAAGATGAGGAGGCGGTTAAGATAATGGGAAAGTTGAAGTGACATATGGTAAGTATGTTATTTTACTAGAGTTTAAAAAATTTTGAAATTTAAAGTTAAAATTGGATAATTTTAATTTTGAATTTTTATAAAAAATCACAGCTTATAATATGTAGTCTATAAACATATCAACACACGAAGTTTTAAAAAATTGAAAGTTTTAAACTAAATTAAAAATAAAAATTGAATTTAAATAATTTAAAGACAATGATGGGTTGGGGAAGTTATAAAAAATTTTAAATGTAAGATTTGAATAATATATTTTGAAGGAGGAAATAAAAAATTAAGAGAAAGGAAATTGTGGAGCGGTTATAAAGATAATAGGGTAGAAATTGAAAATTGAAATATTAATAAAAAAATGCAAATTACAAAATTAAAGATTTTTTAAATGTGAAGAGAAAAATTAAGAAAATAAAATATTAGAAATTGAAAAAATTAAAGATAATGAGGGTGGTTATAAAAATAATGGGGCAGAAATTAGAAATTGAAAAAAATGTAAATTTAAATAAATTATGAAATATTTTTTAAACATGAAGAGAGAAGTTACGGAAAAAATATTAAAATTTGGAAAATTAAAAATAATATGGGATGGTTATAAAAAAATTTTAAATGTAAAATTCGAATATTGCATTTCAAAAGAGGAAATAAAAAAATTAAAAGAGAGGAAATTATGGGGAGTCCAAGATAATAATTCGAGGAGGGAGAGAAAAAATAAGTAAGCTGAGGTTGATAGAGAATGATTATAAAAACTTTTAAAATTTAAAGCTAAAATAAAATATTTTAGAAGAAAAAATGAAAAAATTATAACATAAAAAAATTATAACAAACCCGAGGGGAAGCTATAATTTTTAAATTTAAATTACCTAAAAAAATTTTAAAATTAAAATTTGAGTAATATATTTTGAAGATTAAAGTCTACTTTTGATCCCTTAACTTTAAGACATATTTTATTTTAGTTCTTTAATTTTATTTAGTTTTATTATAATATTTTAACTTATAAAATATAGTTAGATACATCTTAATTGTTAACACCATTAAATAACTTAACCATAAATAATAATTTGACATATTTAAAAGATAAATAATTAATGGTATTATATATTTATTAATATTATAATAACAACAATTGGGCAAAAAATCTTGTAATTATAATTAAAATAATTTTAAATTCTTATAATAAATAATTATCACCTTTAAATAGAATCTAAATTACATCATCAAAATAAATATAAAATTATTATTTTAATGCTTTAAAATTAAAAACTACAACTTAAAAATTAATGAATAAATAAAATAAAAATTGTATCATCAAGTTATTTTGACTCTCTCACATTAATAATTAGGAAAAATAGCTATAACGAAAAATACAATTTAACTTTTATTTATTTATTTTTAAATTTCTTACCAACTATTTGTTTTTAATTTATTGTTATCAGTTTTAAGACTGTAAAATAATTATTTATTTTAAAGTTAGGTTGTATTTTAAGATTTTATAATTATCTAGGTGATTTAATCTAGATTTTAATTTTAAGGTTATAATTATTTATTATAATATTTTAAAATTATTTTAATTATAATTATAAAATTTTTGGCTAATGATTATAATTATAAAATCAATAAATATAAAATAACATTAATTAGTTATTTTACAGATATGCAAGGCATCATTTATAGTTAAATTATTAACGGTGTTAATATTAGCAAACTTTTGACAATATTTAAAAAGTTATAAAATTATAATGAAACTAAATAAAATTAAAGGATTAAAGTGAAATATGTTTCAAAATTAAGGGACCAAAAGTATATTTTAGTCTATTTTGAAAGAGAGAATTGAAAATCAGAAAACTGAAAAATTTTAAAAATAAAGAAAAATGAAATTAAAAAATAGAAAATGGAAAAGAAGAAGAGGAGGAAGAGAAAAAAATAATCTGATAGGGGGAGAAAAAATAGATAGGGTAAGAATAATGGAGAGCAATTTTAAAGATTTTTAAAATTTAAAATTTAAATAATGAATAATAAATTTTAGAAGATGAAATCAAAAAATTAAAATTAAAAGAATTATAACCAACTAAGCCGATACTATTCATAAGAACAGTATTTTGGGAGAGAAGTAGATACTAGTTTTTGTTTTGCCACATTCTTTTGGGTCTGTGTGCAAATTTTTATTTCCTCTATAATATGAATGATTTTCGTCCTTCAGCATTTAGACTAAATAGCTCCAATGATATGTACTGAAACTTTTTTTGTATTTTGGAATATCTAATTTCTCAAGATTTTTTAATTAACCAATATTTCGGTTTTCTACTTTTGTTTTTGGCCAAATGGACCACAAGATTGAACAAAATCACCTATTGGTTTTTCATATATCTTCAAGTAATGTAATGTTATTCACACAAAAAAATGTGTGGTTAATTATGCTGTCATAATTGTTTGTGTGTCGACTTTGGTATTACCGGGTTAAAACATTTTTTTATTCTTAAATTGTTGTGAGCTACAGTTTCTGAGCTACATATTGAGGAATGTAAAGCATTTTGCCAATATGATTGTCAATTACAAAAAATCCTCGGATATTGTTAGATACATAAAGTATTTAATGTTCAATCATAATGCAGCGTTGTACACATGCACAAGTTTTCCTCAAAATCATGAAAGGTAGGTGGCATTATTTCCATGATCTAGACCGATTTAAAACTGAGTTCTTATAAGTTGGATTTTTTTTTTGGGAAAAAGATATTTAAGGACCTCCATACAAAAATATTGACAAATAAACAGTATAAGTGTTGAATTCAGTTGATTCGAGTTGAAAATTCAGTTTATGAGAGTACTAAATTTTTAATCTGGATCCTTGGAAGGAAATATCTTCATATGGGGATCCTTAAATGTCTTTCTCCCCTTTTCTTTAGCATGGTGTTTGCTGTCATGGGCTCCACTTTAGGGTGTGGATGCTTTGGCAATGGAGAAGTAAGTGTATTTTCGATGTTAATTTCAGTAGGCCAAGTAAACAGGCTTGGTTCTTACTGGATAATATGCATAATTATGTTAATTCTACTTTGATAGCTCCTGTGGTGCATGTGTTCTTTTGATTGACCCTTGTGGTAGGCTTGCCTCCCGTCTCGGCGCTCCAAAACCTATCATTACGTATGGGCTTCCTTTCTTCCAATTTGGGGTGTATTGAAATTTAATTATGAGAAAATTATAAATATTTATTTCAGTCTATAAATACTTATTTGTTAAAACAGTTAAATAAGAATTAATTTTGAATAATTAATTCTCCCTTCAAAATCAATCATATAAAGAAGTGAAAAGTTGTCACTTATCAATTTATGTCCATTAAAAACGTTTAATAAGGATTTAAATTCCATTAAAATTTTAATTCAAAATTATTAATGAAATTTTTAAAAGTAAATATTATTATTTAAAAAATAAAGAAATTTTAAATATTTTTAGTGATTATCTATTTAAAAGTGCTTTTAATTTAAATCATTTAAACAAATTTCACTTTGTCAAAATCATTTTTGAAATAAAAGTATAACAGAAGGAGTAATCTTAGATAATTAGCCTTTGGTACTTTATTTTTATCTCCAATTAAATGTGGCCACATGAATTTTTTTAACCACTTATCATTCCCGCCCATGTAAGAGGGTTATCTCACTGTTAATAGGTGTTCAACCAACTTGATAAGCCGGTAGGTCCAGTCCTATCCGACATATTGGGTTGGTTCCGAAAATCAGGTTGGGTTGGACATCGGGTTGATGTGGAACCCGGTCTCACCCAGTTTCGATATATATAAATATATATATTATTTTTATATTTTTTAAAAAAATTTATAAATATTATTTTTAAATGATATTTTTCTTAATACATTATATATTATAAATTAATTATATTATTATTATGAATATTTTTAAGAATTAAATCTTTTAATTTTATTTAAAATTTTAAATTAATTTCTTATTAACATTGAGTAAAAATAATGCATGATTATTCATTTATAATTTTAACAAATGTTATTGTTATTATAATATTAGTTTTTAAGAAAATATATTTTAAATGAATATATTTTTATTTTTATTAATAAATAAAATTAATTTATTTTTATTTTTTAATATATTTTAAGACTGCGGGACTGAACCGGTCCTATTTAGTTTTACAAAGATATTAAAGTTACCTATCTTCTCCTCCCTCTTCTACATCCTTCTACCATACCAGCATTCCTCTCTCCTTCCCCACCCCACCATACAATTACTCTCAATCCCTCTCCTTCTTCCCCACCATCCCCCTCTCTCTTTTGGGTAGGAAACTCGAATTAGTCCTTCAAAACCTTCACGCCAGTTATCAATCTCTCTCCCTCTTCCCCGCCATCCCCTCTCTCTCTCTCTCTCCTGATTTGAGTCCTTAGTGGTTGTGAATAATGACATTTTATATTGAAAGCTACTCCTGTGTCATTAATAAAAAGTACTGGACTTGCGTCCAAAAGCAATAACATAGAGAGCTAATTTTGAAATGGAAAAGGAGAATTTAGTCGAAAAAGAAAAAAAAAAAGCAGGGAAGGAGGTTTTAATCTAACATATGTCAATTGCGGTGGCAAAAAAAAGGGAGAACGCACCAGCCATGAGAGATTGAAATTTGTAATGGCGACAGCAGAAGAAGTAAAGATGATGTAGCCACCAAGAAACACTGCAAAAGCCACGAAAGAACATGCAAATTAGGTTTTTAGTTATTTCTTTTAATTTTATAATAAGAAACAGTGAGATAACTCTATTGGATGAGGGAAGCCATTTCGCACCCTGTGCGTGTCAGCAACATGTGAGTCATTCTTTTTTTCAACTATCCAAGATTTTGTCTCCTGTGTCATTATATTATGTGTAGTAGTATACTGAATCATTATCACTCATCGTCACATTTTTTTGGGAAAAATTGCAATTTCATAATCGGGGTGAAATATTTATATTTTCATAAATGAAAAATTTTACAATCTAAACAATTTCAATTGAGAATTGAAAATGTCTAATAAAAATTTAAAAAATTTTATGTAAATTCAAAATTTTCAAACCTAAAATTTTAAACATGAAATTTCATTCTTAATGAAATTTTTTAGATTTTTATTAGATATTTTTATGTCTCAATTGAAATTTTTCATATCCAATTTAAAATTCTTAATTGGGTCATTGGTTGGGGGTATTGGATTGAGAAATAAGACCTGTGTGTCTCGTGGGGCTCCTATGCTTATATATATATATAAGTCTCTCATAACGGTCGTCTTCTTCATTTTTACGTACGTCCTCCACGATTCACCATGTTTGCAATATGTCGTGCTTTTTCAATCGGTCATCATGGGATGTAAGAAAATGATTGTTTTTGGGCCTTTCTTTTAAAACTTTGTTCTTTACTGTTGATTTTTTGTAAGAAAAAACATTTACTTTCCAGAAATTTCCAGCTGAATATATATATATATATATATATAAAGACGTAATCAGTTAATCTAGCCCTACTTCAATTCATTGCAATCTCGGCTTTGGGTACTTTTGTTGATTTGGGAGAATATAAAGCCATCGTTTATTTTGTCACCTTTTATGTATATGTGGTAATGTTGTAACTATTCTCATAAATTGTGTTCGTCATCAACAATAACCTTATAGTCGCCTATTTATTATAGGTGTTATGAGTTCTTAGAGATGACCTTACCATTTTTCACTTGTGAAAACTATTTTGTAGTTATTATCATAGATTAAAATTCGAGTAACATTCAAATTCAAATAAAAAAAGTTCTTCTAGTATGATTTTGTTTATTTATAATGACACAGATGGCAAAACCTTGAATAGTTGAAATAAAGAATGGCTCACATATGATTTGTCACGTTGGGACACGCATATGGTGTGTGGATTTACTCCAACACCGAAACAACTCCCATTAGATGAGTGGGAAAGATGAACTATAAAAGAAATTCATATGGCTACATTTAAATGGAGATAAGTGCATTAAATATATAAGGTTAAGAATATAGTAAGTATTCTCCTTTTCAATTCTAACTAAAATTAATTTTACAAAATCAATGTCACTCATAAAATTTAATCCACACACAAACTTCATCATCAATATCACTCGTCATCTTTAATTCCTTAATTCTTTGTTAAAAAGATTAACTTCCCTCCACTTCCTTCCACCCAGGAAGTACTAATGTCGCTGGACAATTAGGCTATTCGCGTTATTTCTGACGTCGTTTAGTTCTTCTGTATCTAAGAAAAATGGCATTGGCTTTGGGTCCACTCCAGCTCGCCTTGCTCGCTCTGTTGTGCGTGGCCGTCGCCGACGCAACTCCCTCTCCTGCTGATTCTTCTGATCCTTCAACCTCTTCGTCTTCTCTTTATTCATCTTCTTCAATATCTTCTCCATCTTCAGCACCCGCCCCGGCCGGCAGCCACATCCAATACTACGACCTTCCCGATAAAGTTGACGCTCCCTCACCTTCTGGTTCTGAAGCTGCAGCTCCCGGCCCCGACGGTCTTAACGACTACGAATCTTCTGACCTCTTCTACACCCTTCCTCTCTTAGTCGGACGTATATGCCTTATCACTATAAATTATTATAGTAATTATTCAGGGCATAAAGTCTTCAAGCATGGGGTGTCTCCCTGTTAATTTCCGCTTTGGGAGATTCTTTGTATAACAAAATAAAAGTTTAATTGAATGTGTTTATGGGTCATTTGAAATTATGCATTCTGAGTTATTTTCACCACCTTCTTTCATAATCAATCCCCATATTGGGTAGAATTAACCAGAGACATGACTGGAAAGAGCAACTTAAGAAGAAATTATTTATTTTATTAAAAAATGAGGTGGTCATTCAAAGTCTACACTTACTGCTGACTATGATTATAATTCACGATCAGTTAGCAACGAAGGTAATTATAGGGCACTAGTTTCCGACCCAACCAAGAAACTTAACCTATTCAGCACCTAAGGGATTCTGCCATTGGAGATTAAATGAGGAGATTAAATGAGGAGAAGATATTACATGTGTATACAGGAAAATCAGGCCAACAGAAATATCAGTCTACAATCACATTACAAAGCCGTCTCTCAATTCGCCTTCGCTTTTTTTCCTCGTCAGGCGACTGCAAGAGGAATACAACTTTATATTAGGTTTAAAACTCCAAATCAAGCATAATATTCTCTTCGTATGCAACAGTGCAAGGCATGGCGCACGATATCCATGCAAAGTTATAATCCCATTTCCATGCACCCCTTCAATTCAAGAAACATGCAGGCTAAAATTTCCCCAACGGGCGATATAGCATGCGTCAGTTATTTCAGATTGTCAGCATGAAACTGAGACTCCTTTCCACTAATTTCACTTTGAACTTCCAGAGACCAGACAAAAAATTCTAATAAAACGCGATCTGTAAACATTACTTTTAGCTTTACCTCGCTACTGTGAAAATAAGGAACCTGGACCCTTTTGGAGCCATCAGGTAGGCGTTTACTCGGTGATAGGCTTTCCATACTACCAAAAGCATTGCAGACCTGCGAAAATGTTGCAAGAACAGCACTTCTGACGAGAACATTTGGTGCTAAAATTTACGCCAGAATTTCAGTTTCAAATTTTTCGTTTTATTTCGAACATAGTAATTGTAATTTATAAGAGATAAAGAGAATAAACATCACAGAAAATTCAAGAATCAACTTCAAGGAAAAATCAAACATTAACATGAATAAATGAAAACAAAGACTCAAAGTAGACCATTGTTTAAGGAAAAACATTTTACTTCAATCTATTAATCTAATAACTGACAAAAACGTAAAGTGATTCTTATGAAGAATCTGTCCACTAAATCCCCATGAATCACATCTCATTAACCAACGAGCATAAAAGAACAAATAAAGATTTTAAAACATCAAAATGATGAAACAAGTAGAGACATGATTTTGAACACACACTCAAACTGAAAATTAATTTAACATTGCCTAACTTCTCTGGTCATTTAAAAATTGTTCCCCAAAAAAAACAAAATCTCACCGTTTGATTTTGCTTCCTATACCTTTGTCTTTCTTATTACTCGTTTTTACAAAATCTCTATAATTTTCCTTTTTCTTTTTCTTTTTTTCATCATTATATTTTGTCATTTAGAACTCGTAAGCGTTCATATCATCAAAGAATTCAAAGATTAATGCTCTGACTCTCAATTTTCAAATCAGAATTCAGATCCAATATATAAAGAGAGGTGGACAGCTCTATCAGGGAAAAGAAATAAAAAACGTAGAAATAAATATATTTTTTTATTGGACAGAGAAATAAAGATCTAATTACAATTACTTAAGAAATAAGATATTACCCCAGCAACATAAGGGAACAAATAAAAGTACTAAAAGAATAATCACATGTTAAATATAATTTCAACGCTTAAAAACCACGGATTATTTAAAACCCCAGGGCTTATTTTTTGAATGAGTGTATCTGATTTATTCGTGAACTATTGTGATTTTGTTCATTGTATGCAATTTTTCAAGTTAAACAAGATGTAGGACGAAACCGCTGAAGGAAAAATTCCCTAAGAACAGTTTTGTTACCTGACTTTGGATAGCCCCGATTAAAATGTCCTGACAACCTGAGGCATGCACATTTACTAAACTGGGGCACTGAAGCAACAGTCTCTCTGGAAAGTTACAAAAAAAAATCAATTGTATTATATTTTTAAATTCCCTGAAAAAAAAATGCCTTCAACTTTCCTCTGTTCATTAGCTAAGGAACAGGGAAATGAAATGACTACCTGGATGCAAATTTGTACAAGAATTTAGATTCAGATCATCGAGTAGCGGGCAGTTCAAATACAGAGCCTGTATATTAATTGGAGAAGTGAAACTATAAAATTAGAAGCGGGAGCAAAGATATACAATAAACTTCAGAGCGACGGAACTCACGTCTAAGCCAGAACAGCCCCATAAACTGAGTTTCTTCAGACGGCTATGTTTGATAATTAACTTTTGGTTCATAAGGTGCAAATTAGTACAAGAAGGTTTCGGTAATTCACTGTTGTTTTTACCAGTCTTCGGACTTTCAGAATTAGAATCACGTATGGTCATGCCACAGTCCATAAGTTCCAGACGCGGCAATTGAGCTGCAGCAAATTGTATGCCACCTGAAACACAAGAACAAGAGATTACCAGGAAGAAAGGTGCGCAAATATACAAGTTTGTGAAGCATTTGACTACATAAAAAGGGTGATTACTTGAAGTCACATTAGGGCAAAGAGCAAGAAGGAGTCTTGACAATGTTTCTGGGAACACGCTGCAGATCATTCCAATGCCACTGTCACTGACGCTAGATCTGTAACAACAGGGAACCGTTTCAAAACAATATAAAGGTAAATAAAAGTAGTTCATTTGAACCACTGATGCTTATATTGTACTCTCTCATAATCATTTATTGACTTGCTGCAGAATTTTATTTGCAAGCAAGGTTTATTACATTTTCCAGAAACATACCCACTGAGATCGAGCAGTTCTAGATTTCGATAGCTGGAGGTAATTGCAGCGACAGAAGCATCGGTTATTTCAGATCCAAGAACAAGTGAAAGCATTCGCAGCCCCCTAGAAAAAAGAAGCATTTAAACAAGCTTTATCAAGGTTACTAGTCGAGTGGATTTTGTATGTTGCAACCTTTTACACACTTAGTGTGTGTTGGTGTGTGGGGGTAATATTTTGAAGCACACGTGAAAGGCGAATAGCATATTGCTTGTATGAGATAATGTTACCACGATTACAAAAGACCTTCTCGAAATTTAAATGTAGCTTTCCACAAATCCAACCTTAGACATTAAGTGCAACCTAATTGGATGGATCTTTAGTTTCTCGTTACAAGCTGTAGTTTAATACCAAAGTGATTTGTTATGCAGTCCAAAGCTCATAAACCTAAGGAACCTAAATTAAATGGCTTTTGCCAATAACTGGAGAACAGAATGGCCACTGCGCCAGGATTTTGACAAACCTCAACTGAGCAGCTGTAAGAGCAAGCACTGCAGCATGAGAAAGCTGTACTGAAGCTATATGTATATTTTGCAATTTCGGGCAACTTCTTCCCAAACCATCAACCATAGAGGTGAGATCAGTACCACCAATTCCTTGGCGGGAAAATTCCAAAGAAATCTCTCTCAACTGGGGACAGTTAAATACCTAGAGCATCAAAGCATGGGTTAGTAGCTGAAGAAGAGTCCACTCTGAATGAGCGTATAATCAACCTAGACAAAGATCAAACCTTATAAAATTAAAGGAGAAAGGGAAAGTAATCACCATCTTAGAAAGAGAGCACAGATCCGATAGCCAGACTGTAGTGAGGCTTGTCGAACAGAGTACAAAACCGCCCAGATTAGAACAACCTTCCATTTTTATGCTTTTTAGGCTTCGTTTGTCAGCAGCAAATCGACCTAATTCATCCCTGCATTTTCGTTAAGAATAAACCATCTGCTCAGAGAATAGAAGCATTTTCTTTAGTTAATCTTGCATGATACTAACCCTCTGTTTGGATGAGAGGAAAATAAGAGGGAGAGGAAAATTTGAGGAGAAAATAAGAAAGAACCTAGACATCTCCTTATCTAGATTCCTTCTTATTTTTCCTCCTAGTATTCCTCTCTCCCTATTTTCTCTCCATTCCAAACAAAGCCTAATATCTTACACTGAAAAAGGAGAGCCCGAAGCAAGAAAAACGATCCGGTTGAAAACGATGTAAGAGGAATCTCAATTAAAACATAACAATTATGCTCATATGTAGATACGATGATTCAGTAAAAATTTGGGATACAAGTATGGAAAAGGATATATTCCATAAAATTATCAAAATATTGACATAAATTTAAAATAATGTTGTTTTAAGATTTTGAAAAAATATTACAGAATGCATATTTATAACAACTAACTGTCATATTTGTTTTGAATATACTCATTACGGATCTTTAATGATTTTAATACTGATACTCGCTAAGACACAAACGTGAAGTAAGCCGATGTCAATCCACTGGCATTGGGACAGAACACCCAATCTAGTTTTAACGTAATTGTATAAAATAAAAGACAAAAAAAATCAAATAGGAGGCATATGAACACATAGGCAAGCGGAACTGATCGAAAATATAAATCCCTAAGTGAAACTCACTCAAGTAAAACGATGTTTAAAACGAAACAGCTCCACTAAGTTCCTATGGACATCATTAGGTCAATCATATTTAACTGAAGAATCTCCGAAAGCAAAGCGCTGAAACATGACATCACCATGTATTCACACTAGATGAAAACATACTCAGATACTCAAGATTTGGAAAGTTCGTTCTCCATATAAATCTAGAGCATAGCTCGAAAACAAAGGATAAAAGCATGAATAATACCCATTGATCCGATTGATTGCAGTATTAGATGTTGAGATCTCCATAAATCCCAGATTGGGACACGAGAATGCAATGCAGGCCAGCATCGTTGAATCAACATCGCTGCAACATCGACGAAATTGGGTTAGATCTGTAAAATCATAGCAGATTTAAGCTTAACATTTACTTTTTAAGAAAAAAATATCCCACCAAGCAGCATAGTTATAAAGCTATAAGTTTTGATAAAGCTCCAAGTAAATCAACTAATTATGGTGGGTTTTCGCAAGAGCAGCCTGCTTGGCAGTCTCAGTCTCAACTAATTGCCTGCCTGCCTGGCAGCTAGCAGCATAGCCAAGTGATTATTTCCATTTTTTGTTTATGGATTACATGTTGAACAGTTGTTATCGATCTTCCATCCCGCATTTTACATAAGCTTTGTATCTTGCAATAATTGACCACTGATCCACAGATTCCCCGTTGAAGTTTCAATGTTTTAGATTATGATGTTTAACTTAGTTCACTTAATATAACCGAATTGGCAGTATAGAACTGCAGATCTGGAAAACTTCGGCTAATCAGATAATCCCCGCACCTTTCCATTCTAAGAGAGAGCCTCACAAGAGTCGTACACTTCTGTAAAACCGATGCAACAAATCCGACCTGAGCTTTGGCTGGAACCCTAAGCCTCAGCTCCTCCGCTGCCCTCCACACCCTTCTTGCCGCATTACTCCACCCTTTACACACGTTAGCCGCCGATAACAGCCCCGTCGGCGGCAATCTCCTCAGCACGTCCCATAGAATGTTCACCGGCAACCCGCACGAATCCAGATCAGAAGAATCTGAACATCCAGCCTCTCGATCATCAGGTTCCAGCGGATCCAATCCGCCGGCTTGGGCTTCGGCATTATCGAAGGAAAGTGCCCGACGGAGATAGGAATAAGGCTGTCGGTGCGGAGGCTGACGGGTTGCAGAAAAAGATGAGGGCACGGAAATGGCAGAAAAGGTGGAAATAGATGAATCGATGGGGGTAGCAGCAGATGAAGGAATGGGGCTTTTGACGTGGCAGTTATGGCCCTTTTTAGGCAAACCACACCGGCCACAGTTATAGGTTCCACGCTTCTTACCACTCTTGAAATCGGAGCTGACGCCGGAAGCGCTGGCGGGAGTGGTAGAGCCGGCGGTGGCGCAACTAGGGTGGGTATTGGGTTGGTGGTGTTGCATAGCGTGAGTGTTTTGGTGGAGGCGGGAGGAGGGGAAGCTGACAGTAAAATAATAACGCAGCGCGGGAGAGTTCGCGCCATTTTGGTGCTTTCCCTCTGTTCAACTTTTCCCATTTTGCTTCCATTACGTTTTTACGTGTACATGCCTGACGTAATAGCATGCTGAACGCCTCGCTTCCCCCCACTGATTTGTTGAAATACTAACTTTTGTTTTGAGAAAATTCCCTTAAATAATAAGGGAAGAAAATATTTTTAAAATTATATCACAATTCATCCTAATTTCAATTAAAAATTAAAATATTAAATTAAATTAAAATTTAAAATAAAAAGTTAAATTACCTTTAGCTTCCTTTCCTCTCTTTTCTTCCACCCCCCTTTCCCTCCCCCCTCCTCCTTCGATAACTTTTTCAAGAATAGTGACTATTTTGGTGATGCTAGTAACTTTTCCACTAACTATTATAATATTACTGAATATCAATCATAAATAAATAAAAATTAATTATAAATAAACATTAGTTGTAAATAATTGGTTGAAGTTGTAAATACATGAAAGTTAATTTCAAATTATCAATAGGAATTATAAATAGGAATTGTAAATAAACAAAAGTCAATTATAAATAAATATTAATTACAAATGACTGGTTTGAGTTGTAAATAAACAAAACTCGATAGCAAATAAACAAAAGCCAAATGTAAATATAAGAAATCATACAAAATAAATTAGCAAAAATTAATTATAAATAAGTGAAAATTAATTATAAATATAAGAAATGATACAAGATGATTGTTACATAAATACAAAAGCCATTAGAGAAAAAACGAATAGAAGATCACAATAAAGCCAAAACCATTGGCACAAATTAAATAATAAAGCTAACAATTTTACCATTTTATACAATAATTATCCATTAGAAAAAATTACCACAATCTCAAGTAGCTTTAGCCCCACTCTTAGAAAACAATTAGACATATTAGGAAAAAAAAAGTCCTTGGCTTTTTTCTGACTTCTTTCAAAGAGAAGGTGACGTGCATTGAGAAAGAATATGATGGTCTACTACCTTCTCTCTCTCCCCATCACCGTTGAACTCAAGCAAGGAAAGGTGAGGTGCATCGGGAAGGAATATGATGATTGCCGAATGAAGGAGAGGTGGAAGATGAGGTGATGAAGCTAGAGGTCATCGGACAAGAGGAAGATGAAAGAAAGAATGAAAACGATGAGGATGGAGAGATAGGATTAAACACCAAAAAGCCTCACCACCATCAGACCTTCAATAGAACTAGGGTGAGCCACCGCTGAAGGGTTTAGGATGGTGACGTGCATTGAGTTGACTTTGAAAGTAGTGATGGAAGAAGATGAAGGAATAAGAAGGCAACAAGAATTTCAGGGTTGAGGACTGAAATTTGATTTAATTGAGTAAGGGATATTGTGTCGTTTCCCACCAATTTTTAATTTCAATCCAGTACCATTGGTAGGTCTTTGGAATTAGGGAAGCTGGGGTCCGTTTCAGGAAATATTTTCTTTTTTTGGTATTTATTAAGAATTTTCCCTTTTGTTTTTCAACAAGAGAAGCCCAATTTTTTTTTAATAAATGCTAAGTTATAGAAAGGGAAAAGAGACTCTCCCATAAAAACCTAGAATACACAATACATTAAAATTACGAATATTATTTTTAAAAAATTGTTATACTAAAAAATGTGGAAATAATAACTTTTAATATTAAACCGTGTAATTTAATATTTTTTTTATAAAAATGTAGAATAGTAATTTATAAAAATAAGCCCAAGGGACTCTCAACTGGTGGAGAAATGGAAGTCAGAAAAAATTAGATGGTTTAGTTAAAACTATGTATTCTCTCCCATCTCATATATAAGTCTCTTACTTAAAAGAAGAGTTTTCATTGTTCAAAATATAAGTTTAAATTATTAAATGATTTCTTATAAATACCTCTTGTTAATTAGATAATATATAAGAGAAATATTAGAAAATAGATTAAATTTATTATTAAAAAGGTACAATATTTAATTAGGGTTACAAATAATTTGACATAAATTTAAGAAGTTTAACATCTTTTTTTCTTAATATAGATGAAATAATTAAAAATAATTTATATTTAAGACATAGTTAAAAAATAATTTATATTTGAGACTAAATGTAATATTACTATCTTTTGATATTATAAATTTATAATATTCATGTTTAGTCTTGTTATAAAAGAGGAAAAACATCACAGAATGAATGTGTAGGAGTTCACCTGATGCGCCTTTTCCATTACCCTCACTCTTTGGTGTCACGTACGTACAAGTGGGATTGCTTTGTATAATTGATGAAAAGTATATAACTTTCCTTTTCTTGGTGAAAAAGATTTAAGTAAATTATATTTTGGAAACTTATTAAAGTTAGAACTGTTATCTAATTTAAAATATATTTATAGAAATACTTACAAATTACTCTTGAACAAGATCATCATATTAACAATAGGATTTAAATTTACGTTCTTATGACTTATAAGTGATGTCCTTATCAATGGAACTACTTGATTTTTTTTCAGAAAATTTAACATTTTTAAATAAATATATTATATTTCAGTACATACAATATTGGTATCATTTTTATTAAGAAAACTATAAAATATCCCGTGCAACAATTATTAAGCAAATTTGCTTCACCCAAATCAATATAGATTCATTAGTCACATATAGAAATAGTGAAAAACAAAAAAAAAAGTAATATCCCAAGTTTGATCCCTAAAATAGATATGGGTGAACAGACATATTTAGAGCATGATATCCTCATTAAAAAAATAAATACACCAACAAATTTTGATTCAGTGGTGCAAACAACAAAAAGAAGGGATCATCCAAATTTTGATCTCCTTTCTATAATATGGATAGCTGATCAAATGATGTTTAATCCCTTTCTACAAATCATGATAATCCAAAACAGAAATTTCAACATGAAAATTATAGCGTTTACCGTAGCCAAACTCTTTCACAGATTTAGCTCCCATGATTTAATATGAACCATAAACAATCTAGCATAAAAAAATTTGTCTCCCACGATATATATCGCAGAGATTTCAATAGTCAATCATGATCAAACTGCACCTTGTATCTTTAGCATAATATTTGATTAAGCCATAATATATATCTCAGAGATATCAATAGTCATTCATGATTATGATGTCTGTGCACCTTGTATTTCTAGTAAAATATTTTATTCACAAAATATTTATAATACATCATTTAGATAATCAAAACACATTTCAAATTTTTGAAGCTTAAAGATGAGATAGTTCAATCAAACTTCTCCTACTTAACACTTTTTAGGAGTTCAATGACAGACAACTGTGGAGTGAAAATATTATATAGGCTATATTATCATCCTCAAGGCTTGATCTCTTAGACTTGCCCATTTTTTTAGTTTTTTACAGTTAGTTGCCACAGGATCGGAGTAATCAAAGTTGGTAATGGAAGATCATCCAAATCCACATAATTAGCAGTATCAGCATTTGTGAGTGAACTCTCATTGTCCAAGATTTGGGAGAATGTTTCCTATAGCAAAATCAATTAAATGAACAATATAAATTTTAAAAAACATGAATATCAGACATAGATGGCATAAGAAGGTGGAAATGTGGAAAATCATGGGATTGCTTACTAAATTTGGTAGCGATGAAGAGGGCACAAAAACAGATTCAACATTTTCAGATACATCAACAACATCACCCTATTTTAAGATGACAACAAAATTTAGAACTTCAGATGTAAGTTCCAGTTCCCTGCAAACCTTGTTCAAGTTAGGTGTACCAATAAACATAATAACATAAAGCATTGAATATGATGTAAAAAAAAGTTTAGAAATTACTTCTACTTGTGTCACACTGAACATGCATCTTCACTGCCAGAATGATTCATTACACCATAACATGTCGCAAATGGCTTGTTTAAGTTGTAACTTTTAACCTCAAAAGATACCTCTTACCAACCAAATTGTCAAATTCGTCAGGGAATGAATTCAGCCTACCTTCCTGCAATAAATTTAAATTTGTGCTTTAGTACATCATATAAACTAAAAAAGAAGATAAATCATAGTGGCAAAATTAAAGGCTGATCTAGATGATCTTTTAATTCCTTTGCCAATTTGCCCAAGATTTTCCTCATAGTATCATAAAAAAAAAAACAGCTGATGTAGACCCTGATTTGTCTTCGACCATGAAATGAGTTTTGTATCTATATTAAATTCAAATCAACATGTCATTAATTGTTCAAAAGAAGTTCAATGAAGATAAATTTTTTTTTCATCAAATATTGCGTAGATAAAGATAGAAGTCACACTACCTAGAGCTTCTAATCTTGTTTACATGGAATACGAAAATTTTGGTATTCAAAGAAAAAAGAAAAAGATAATTAACATTGTACCTGATATCCATGGAATCACTGACTTTATGACACTTAGTACGCTTGAAAGAACCTCCCTCTTGCTTTATGACCTTATCCGTGCAAGCAGCACATCCATCATAATACCAACCAAAGGCAATCTCAACTTTTTGTATAACTCCAGGAATGAGACAATTAACAGCCTGACGTTAGAATGATAAACACATCCAGTAAGATTAGAATTTGACTAATTATAATAACATTAATAATACAATTAATACAAAAGTGATAACAAACTTGATAAGCATCTTTTATATATATATATATACCTTCTTCAACCCAGGGAGATGTACAACATGTAGCCAGAGACGTGTGAATAATATATCAGCATCAGATGGTTGAGAAGAAGTGAACAACGACGCCTGGGAATAAATCTGTGATTCCCTCATTGGAGAGCTCGGAATGCTATTAAAGATTAAAAGAATGAATTAAACATCACCTTCGTTACGTTCCATGAATTCATTATCACAAACTCACCTAATAAAATTACATGTCATTCACCGAAAGCATAAAATGAATCTAATAACTATTGCCCAAATTGTATAATTACCTGAAGTGTTTCTAACTCGCCCAAATTGGATGACAACAACAGTAGCCAGATCAAGATATTGAGGATGACTATTATAGGTGTTTAAAGTAGACTCACGAAACAAAACACAGTTTAGAACATTGCTCCTGTCCAACATTTTTAGACACATCTATTAATATTTAAATTTAAATTATTAAAACACTTCAATTCAATATTTTTAATATTAACTATTAAGTAATTAAGACAAAAAGATGAATTCTTAACATTAACTGTGTGTCAGCAATAGAGAATGTCAGACGGCTATTAGTATTTGCATCATCCACCATAGACTTCAATTTCGCCCATCCCAATCACATCTGCATATAAAAAACAAACGTTAAGAAAATGTCAACACATCAAATACACAGCAAAACTTTTTAAACAACTAATCGTTTTTTTCTTTTAAAGTTCTTTTTGGAAGTTGGATTTTGTTAATAAAAAATACAAAAAACGGTTTTCCTTTGAAAATCAAAGTTTCTCCCTTTTTGTTTTCAAAGAGAACTTTTTTATACCTCCTAAATTTTCTCATTTCTTAGGAATTTTACAATTTTTCAATCAAGAAATTATTTTAAAAAATAAAAAAATAGAAAAAGAAAATGTTGAGAGTAAGAAAATGAAATTAAATTGTCTTTTGTGAATTAAAACACACCAATCAAACCCTGAAAATTGTTTTGTTCACAAAAGATAAGTTATTTTCGATGTTGTCAGAACCGGACCGGACATTAAACTGGACAAGTCATTAGTTCAAAGTTCAATGGTTCAACTGAGGTTGAATCGGGGTCGGACCAGTAGTGATTAAAATAATATATTTAAAATAAATAATATGAGTTTAAACAAATTTTATAATTTAATTAAAGTCTCAAACTAAATAATATTGAATTATCAATCTATTATTTACCATAAAAAAATTATTAATAAGTTTTATAACTCAATATTTTAATTTAAATAAGTTAATATTCATCTATAATCATATTTTAAGTTTAAAATAATAAATTAATAATCTATTATTTATTAAGTAAATATATAATTTTTAATAGTTATATATCATAATGATGCTTATATAATATTATAATATATAAAAAATATATATTTTCTACTAAAAATAATATTATTTTATCTTAAAAATTAAAAATAATTTTTTAAAAAAATTTGAAAAAAAAAATAATGCATAACCGGTTCAAACTGGTTCAGGATCGGTTCAGAACTTGTTCTACCGGTTCAAGACCGGTTTCACCGGTTCTTGATTGGTTCTCACCGATTCTGAACAGTGTCGGTCGAGTGCTATGACCGGACTGGACTAGGCATCGGTTCCTGGTCCAACCGGTCGAACTGGCCGATCCGGTCCGATTTTAATAACAATGGTTATTTTTACTAGCTTGATCTCTTCAAACAAAAAATATTTTCTTTAAAAGATATCAACCCACATATATGCATTTTTAATCCTAAACTATATGAGTTTTGATCCCTATCATAGGGTACGTAAATATCATACTCTAATTTTGAATTAAGTCTGACATTGTAAATAAATAAATATATATTTTTCAATTTTTGTTCTCTTAATTTTCTTAATTTCTTTTCTTTATTTTGCTTTATAAATTCCCTTAATTTTTAAAATTTCTTTCCTTTTTTACTCTCATTTTCACATGTAAATAATTAAAGGATAATCTAAATACTTTTAAAATTATATTAATTTACACAATTAATTTAAGATAATTATTCTTAGGAATGAGCGTCGTGAGGTATTTAATATCTTTCCCACCAATAATCGACTTTTGAATCCATCTTTATTTACGTAGACCATTTCTTTTCTTCTTAAATTGGTTTCCCAGATTTTTTTTTAAAATTTTGGTTGTAACTTCTCATAAATTGATTTTTGTTTAAAAACTTGATTTGTCTCTTTTATTTTTCTTTTTCTTTTTTATGTGCCATCTGCATCACATTTCCAAGTGCAGCACATAGCCTTCCAAAGTTATTAAAATTCATTTCCAATAAAAAAAGGTATTAAAATTGCTCAATCAGGTAGGTGTGTGCACAATAAGAAATAAAATTATCAAATGTCATCACGTTTGAATTATTTTAACAAACTCAATATAAATTAAAAATAAATTAATCATATTTTTTTATCTTTCAGTTTTATTCTCTCTTTTAGAAATACTTATTTTTTATTAAAATAAAATACTTCTCCCTTTAATTATCTCTTCATTAATTCATTTAATTTAAAATTGTTCAAAAAAAAAACTTGAAACGATATGATTGTGTAATAATTTCTGCAGTAAAAATATAGGAGTATCTATGACAAAATGTCAGCCGGCTATTTTCTTTTGTTCTGCATCACTGCATCAACATTTTTTTAAGCATGTATC
The DNA here is from genome assembly GCA_026686845.1 of Adenanthera pavonina. NCBI lineage: Eukaryota > Viridiplantae > Streptophyta > Magnoliopsida > Fabales > Fabaceae > Adenanthera > Adenanthera pavonina. Next base: position 5,100,869 of record JAIVEN010000002.1, read on the forward strand.
AGCCCTTAAAAATTACATATGCATATAATACACATACATACATACATATATGTTTGCGTGTCAGATAAAGACAGATACCTCAGTGCTAACAATCTAATCTTGACCTAAAAAAATTTGCATAATGCACATGCTTGTATATATATATATATATTTATATTACTCTCCTAAGATAAGGATACCAATTAATTAATAGTTCTTTCTTTTATTTTTTTGCCACCAAACTAATTAATAGTTCACTTCGTCAGTTTATGTCGATATTATATCATCTGGGGGGATTCTTAGACTGTACGTGTCCCACAACATTTTCAGCACACTAATTTACACATTCATGGCGTTGAATGAATATAAACGCCCGTCATTTTTTTTTATAAAAGTATCAATTTTTTTATGATATAGTATACACATATACAAAAAAGCCAGCTATAATACTAGTGGTAAACCGAATGCTCGTCAATATGTCTTTTAAAATAAAAGGTCAGTTAAATTAAAATATTTTAATTACTGATCATATTTTCCTAAGGGACTGAAAACAAGAAAAGTCATATATGAATCTTAATATAATACTACTTCTAATCTGTTCGGTAAGTCCACTAAGCCCGAAAAGCATACTACCTTTACATAAATTTAAGTTATTTTTAACTATTTTATGAATATAAGTAAGTTGTTAAATAATTTAAATTTATTTTAAATTTAATTTATTTTTTCATGTTTGTCTCTAATTAAGGTTCAATCTTTTGTGTAATTTCTCTTTCATTATCTAATTAACCAGAGGCATTTATAAAAAAATATTTAATTGCTTTTCTCGGGAGAGTTCGAACCGGTAGAGAGAGTGAGAAGAAGAAATTAGAGGGAGTATTGATCTAGATATTTTGAAATAGCATTGTCGAGGGTTTAGTCAAAGCTTCAGCCATTCCCTTGCGACCCATCCCTCTGTGACTCCACTTCTCTCATTTCCAGACTGTCATGTGACTTTTTTTTTTTTATTAGAATAGGATGGAAGAATATGCTGAGCTATCATAGGACAGAGGAGAAGCTTACTGTGCAATTATTTGAAATGAATGCCTCGAATTTGACCGATACATTCATGTTTAATATAATATACTATACACTAGGAAAAAATCACCCACGGGAAGTTTCTTGAAACTAATTAAGATTCAATTTTTCCTGGGTTGTGGTTCCGTTGAACAGTCTATTTAATGTAAATTACATTTGATTATAAACCACTTGAGGCGTGCCTCGTGCAAACTGCAAAGTAGTAGTACTAAATTTTTATCTATCTCGGCAGTCTATATGATAAATATGCTCTCCCAGTAATCAAATCGTCCCACTCACATTATTGAAGCTTTGCCTCAACTTCTCCAATGGCCGCTTTAATCTCGAGCATGGTGTTTCTTCGCTTGTCTAAGCCCCAACTCGAGTCTAACTTCCCATCCTCTAACAAATTCCCAGCACAATTATCATTATCTCTCGCCTACAGTAAGTCTCTATCTAAAGCCACAGAATTAACCCCAAGAAATTCTACAATATGCAAGGTATTGTCCGAAACAAATTCCTCCTTGTCATCGACGATCACCGAGCTCGAGAGAGAACCAGTACAAGGAGGTGAAGATGAAGAAGAAGTTGATTCGGTGCATCCCAAAGAATTACACCAAGCAGGATTAGCTGATGTTTGGCGCGAAATCCACGGAGAAAACGACTGGGTTGGGCTTCTTGACCCCATGGATTTACTTCTACGGTCAGAACTGATTCGCTACGGCGAAATGGCTCAAGCCTGCTACGATGCATTCGACTACGACCCCTTTTCCAAGTACTGCGGAAGCTGCCGATTCACGCGTCGCAAGTTCTTTGAGTCCCTGGGTATGAATCAGCTCGGCTACGACGTCACGCGCTACCTCTACGCCACCGCCAACGTCAACCTCCCCAACTTCTTCAAGAAGTCCCGATGGCCTAAAATGTGGAGCAAGAACGCTAACTGGGCAGGATACGTCGCCGTCTCAAACGACCGAACCACCAAACGACTAGGACGCAGAGATATCACAATTGCATGGAGAGGAACAGTGACAAGGTTGGAATGGATCGCGGACTTGATGGATTTTCTCAAACCCATCTCCTCGAACAACATCCCCTGCCCGGACCAATCCGTGAAGGTCGAATCCGGCTTCGTGGATCTTTACACCGAGAAGGACGACATGTGCCGGTTCTGCAAATACTCGGCGAGGGAGCAGATATTGACGGAGGTAAAGCGGTTGCTGGGAATGTACGGAGACGAGGAACTGAGCATAACGATCACGGGGCACAGCTTGGGGAGCGCGTTGGCGATATTAAGCGCTTATGACATAGTGGAGACGGGGTTGAGTGTGAAGAAGGACAGTAGAGCAGCGCCGGTTTCGGTGGTTTCGCTTTCGGGTCCAAGAGTGGGGAACGTGAGGTTCAAGCAGAGGTTGGAGTGGCTGGGAGTGAAGGTACTGAGGGTGTTTAATGCGCACGATGTTGTGCCAAAGTCACCTGGGTTTCTGTTCAACGAGCAGGTGCCGCCGATGTTGATGAAGTTGGCGGAGGCTTTGCCATGGAGCTATTCCCATGTTGGGGTGGAGTTCGAGTTGGACCATCACAACTCGCCGTTTCTGAAGCCCATCAACGATCCTGTTTGTGCCCATAACTTAGAGGCTCTCTTGCATTTGCTTGACGGGTTAGTGTTTATTCAATTATGTCGACCCTCCTTGCATTTTCCGTTAACGCCTAATTTTCTTACGTGCTTCTATACCCATACTGAATTTGATTCTTGAGAATCTTGATTAGCTCGATCACCAGTATATATGGACAAACTCAACTTAGGGCAGTGTTTAACGCCATGTGGTAATTCTTTTATTGTTCCCGGGTCGTAAACCAAGCTAGAGAACAAATCAACGATCCAATAAGGCAGACTAATTAAGATGGGTTGAAAATGAAAGGAACTGAAATAGACAAAGCAATCATTCTGGTTGGAGGTCTCCGTCCAAGAAATATCGCGTTGCTAGCAAAAGGACAGAAATGAAGATAAATATTTTACATATTAAGATCCCGTTTCCCATCATGCCATCTCCAGAGATAGCTCGCTGACAAAAGTTGAAGTCTTAAAATAACGGCAACAAATAAAAAAAAAAGATTATAACGTGGATCGAGATGCAAAGAATAATAATCATAATAATAAGCTTGTTGCGTTTAAGAGAAGTATAGACTGTCAATTTATAAACTGAAACTTGTAATTAAAAGATAGATGATATAGATCATTGACGGATGGCCGGTCAATCAGATTTGGTCCATATATATATTAATCAAAAAGAAGTAACACGTAGTTTGGTAACATGTAGTTTATATACATAATTAATTATAAGCGAAGCTAATGAATTATATTAATTACGATGGATGCAGATACCACGGAAGAGGGCACAGATTTGTGCTGGCGAGTGGGAGGGACCCTGCACTGGTGAACAAGGCATGCGACTTCTTGAAAGATCATTACTTGGTGCCGCCTAACTGGAGGCAAGATGAGAACAAGGGCATGATCAAGAATATGGATGGACGCTGGGTGCAACCTGAACGCCCCAAACTTGACGATCACCCCCAGGATATTCATCATCATCTCTGCCAATTAGGCCTTGCTTCCTCTGATATTTGAACATCACTAGTACTACTCCACACTCTGACGTTCCTCTCGTTGTTTTTTTTTCCCCACTTTCTTGTCTTTGTTCCTGCAACCTCCATGTAAATTTTGAATAAGTGCCTGGCTCAGTTGATCATTATTCAATGTATATATCTACCAGGGAATGTAATGCTTTTGGCTCCTCTCCCACGTTTTAATTTTAATTTGTATAAACATTGCTGTTGGAGTTATCTGAGGTCAATTTATATATACATATATCACTTCCTATTTAAAATGAATACGGTAGGATCATACATTATATATAAATCTTCACATGCCTTCTGAGATATCTTTTTAAAAGATCGCATGTTAGCTGTACAAATTTGTTGCTTAATTAAAATAATAGGTCCAGAACAGTTCCCCATGGGATATCATATCTCTCCTGATTATTAAAATAGATACTTTCGTAAGCAACTTTAGCCCTGTCTGCTTTATTTTACTTGATTTTTAACACCAAAATCTGAGACATTTATATATCATACATTGCATAATTCTAGATTTAATGACAGCTTCTTTTAATCATCTATAATGTTTCTGATAGACTAATACACAGTCATCAAAGTACAGCTAATTATCCAACACCGGGGATGGATCTGGAGGGAGGTGCCGGGCCCCTATCTTTTATTCCAATCACACACACACACACACACACAAATGTGCGTGTTTATGCATATATTTGTATGTCTATGAGAATGAGATACTGTCGTACAAATAGATGATGGCCAGAAGTTGAGCACTGGTGGTGACCAGGTTTACCAGTGGGATCTGAGAACAAGGACTTTCATACACATGGGTATTGATGAAGGTTGCATAAATGGCACCACCGTTCATCTTCAGGATCGGCTGGGGCAAGGGTGGGGCAGTCTGATAGGTCACAACCCACAACTGCCACCGAAAGACACACAGAGACATAGGGGAACTATTGGTTCAGAAGAAAACACAAAAGTTTACATACTAAAAAACAGAAAAGTGAAGGAGCAAAATACGGAAGTCATGAGGAAGCGTAGGAGGGAGCAGTTAAAAAGTTGTGAATGGATGTATAAAGAGAGAATAGCAGAGAAGGAAGGACGGAAAGGAAATTTTTTGGTCAGGATTTCGGTGGAGAGAGCCAACCTCTCGAAAGTTGGCAGACTTGTTATGTTCTTGAGGGATTTAGCTGTGTGTTGTTGTGTCGTTTGTGTAGCAAATATTTAGATCCTGTGTTCACCTGTCAGTGTCTTTTGTGGTATCTATGTAGTTCAGTGTCCTGTAGCAAGGGATATTAGCAGCTCGCATCATTTTGTAGTCAGTTCGTAGTTGTCGTATTTCTTTGTCTCCTGGGTACAATGGGGTTACTAGGTGGATTTTGTAAGATATTGTAGTGTAATATTTGTTCAGTGAAATAGTAAAACTCAAGTTTCATCATTGGGTTTGATCTTTGTTCTGACTTCTGAGTTTAGTTAGAGAACATAACTGGTTCCTAACACAATCTTGAGGCAGTAGGTTGTGTATATTTACAGTAAAGAGGACTTTCTCGTGGGGCATACAAAAACTATCAACACAATTTAGAATCTGACCACCAAAGTATATTTCATGAGATTTAATTATGACTCTCCGATATTGCCAATCTGTTCAAGCATGAAGAGAGCAGCATAAAGTCCGTACATATTCCAGAGTATACTGTCTTCTCTAACTGGCTACCGCCAAACAAGACCTTACAAGTTGCACAAGTTGCATAATTCCCAGCATGCCTATAGCAAATTTGGGACTGCGGAGATATCTGAGTTGGTGTATTACTTTTGACTATAATGAGGCATTATATGCCAGGGATATGCTGGCGTATCATCACATTGGCGGCATTGTCTTGACGTCTCAAATCATCCAAGACTGTTTTCCTTATCTAGATTTCGCAAATGGTTGGGGGCATTTCCCCCACTGTTATCTGATGAATACTCTCTCATTGGAGCACCACTTTGGTTTGGGACGAGCTATGAAATATTGAAATGTTAATATTCCTGACTTTGAAATTCGGACAGTTGTGAACACGTGGCTATTGAGTGGTAGAGTTTCGGCATCTAGATACTAGCACCATGTATTTTATTATATATTATTTGGCCATAAGCTCACGCAAATTTTATTCGCGATTATTTGATCAAAACTATTCGTTGACAACCTTGGCAATCTGTCACGGGAATCAACTCAAATCTTGAACGCATGTACACGAGGAGTAGAAAGATTTTCATGCTTCAATACGAAGAACATTCGCCATATCAACATGCCACCTAAACAAGCCATCTATCCTACAAACAGATTTAACTAATCGATTTGATAGTATTGTCGTGACGAATTTGAAAGACAAAACAAAATCCCCCCCTTATATAACTCTGACTTCTCTGGAATTGAACACAGTATAAGTAACAGTAGTAAATTAACAAGGATGCAACGAAAGGAAGAAACGATGTTGGAGTTCCAAGATGGAATTAATCTTTAGTACAACATAGAGGGACTGGATCTCTGAAATAAATTTCTACAATCCATCAAATAGAGATTTAAAGGGACAGTCCAGACTCCTCATCCTCTTCAAGATCCCCAGCGTAGACGAAGTAGAGAGCCCAAATGAGACCAAAGACGCCGAAGAGAATCCAACCTAGAAGGTTATTGCTGAGGCCAAAGGGAAGGCCTGTTCCTTCGGTGCTCAACCTCTCATCCACCAAAGCCATGGCTGGGCTTGACATGACTGCAGCGCTCGCAGCTGCCGTCAAAGACGCCCCCATCCCCAGCTTTGACCCACTTTCCTGCTCACAGGGCTTCCCCTCCATGGAGCATCTCACTCTTCCCACCTTAGCAATCGCGGGCAACCCTATCCCACCATTTTTGCAATAAATTAATCATGCAATTAGTTCAAATTTCAACATGAAGCTCTATCAAATCCTATTATGAGAAATCACATAGGGAAAGGATTTACCAAGAACAGGAGAGGAAGAGACCCCAAGAGGTCGCTTCTGCACCAGACCTGGACGGGCGATGGATGTGGTTGGGGCGCTAGCGGAGATGCTTGCCATTATTCTGCACTTAGTCTGAAGAATTTGGAATGATAAACGAAATGGTTCAGACACTGTGGCTTTAGCAAAAGATGTCAAAATTAATATTATTGGTCCCAGGCACCACATAACATGGATAGATTGGAGGCCAATCGATAGATGGTGCTATCTGACGCAATCCAATTACTTTCGTCCACGTGTCGCATAATCCATTCCGCTGACAAAAAAAAGATGAATCACTGAATTATGATCAACCTTGAGATAAGGTCATGACTCGTGGCGCCTTCTCATCGCTTCCCGATATGGCAATGGCAAAAACTGAATACCTGTAGATATTACAGTTCAGTTTAGCGATGCTCAAAACCCACTAGCTTCTACTACTTCGTGGTAATGCAAGAAATTAAAAGCACAGGACAAAGCCAAGCATGCACGCAGCCTTCATCATTTCAACTAGAGATGTGTAAATTTGTTGACCCAGCTAGCAAAAATACATAGCTCGGTAAAAACAGTAATTGAGTGATCACGTAATGAAAGACACGTTAATGTACTATAATGCACAACAACAGACAGAAATGCCTCTGATTTTATTGCATCTTGACTTGATTGTCAACAAGAAAATGGGGTTAGGAAGATTTTCAAACTATATGCTCAAAGAAAAATGTTGTTTCCAATACATTGACTAGGCACCTAGAAAGTTATATATGGGCGTAAATTTGAGCTTGTTACAGATGTGTCTTCTGAGATCAACGTTATAGCATTCATGCACAAAACCTAGCTAGCTACCATGGACAGCTACCGTGGACAGTTAGCGTAATTTCATGTTGATTTGCGTACATCTAATGAGTCACTGTCGTAACCAGAGCTAAGAGGACAGGCAGAACATATAACAAAATAAAGAGTAAAGACATTTCTTTTACCATTCCATTTGCTAATAACAATTGTGAGTTTGTAAGCCTTCCCTATTTCAATTGTGATTGGAGCAACGATTGTGAATTGATTGAATCGGGAGTTTTTGATTTTACGTTCCATTCCTTTTATTCTAATCGAGATGATGAATTGTGAGCTGATGTATTATTTACAGATAGAGTGGGATTAATTTTTAGTTTCCCATTCCGTTGCTTGAAGGAGGGAATTTGTGGTTTTATTTCCCTGTTAGATTGCATGCATTATGATATTGGTCATATCAGCATATATAGCATTCTCGTAAAATTCCTAAACTATCTTGGTTTGTTCACTGCATGTTGAATTCATCTCTTGGCCAAAAAAAGCTTCAATATATACTTTTTTTAATGGAAGGGATACCTTAATAATCAAAATGGTTATAAGGAAGACATAATACACAACCTCAAAAATATATTTACATCAAAGTAACCACAAATTGATTAATATTCCCATTACAAAGAATGTGAGAAAGATTCCAAGCTTGAATAGTGTGGTCTGCTGTAGCTAAGCCATCGTTAACAAGGATAGAGGCAGCGACTGAACTGCCAAGGAAGAGTCTTTTGCTCGTTGAATCCCAGAGTTTCCAGCGTAGGATTCCAAAGGTTACTCTCTATCTAACGTCCTTCCTTAGGGGATGAATATTGCTAAGGAGTCATTCATCAAAGGGGTATGCATAGAAGTCAACCATAGAAGAATGAGGGACAATCAGATTCTAGCTTGATCTTGCTAAGGGGCACCTCCATCTTGCTAAGGGGCACCTCCGGAGCACATGATCAGTGTCTTCATCTTCAAGCCTACATAACTCACAATGTTGCTGCTAGGTCATCTACTATAGCAACAGACAAAGTTAGTAAGCAATCTATTTTTTAAAGCGAGCCAAAGGAAGGTTCCAACTCTTTGAGCTCCCGACCATTTCCATATGACATTCCACTGAGTTCTTGTCCTCTCACTTATCCAGCATGGTGAAGATGCATGCTGAGCTCACTGTGCACTCTCCGTGTAACATTCTAATCTTTATGTATTTATTATAAATGATATTAAAGTGTTTTGGATTAACTCATGACAAGTGGAAAAGTCTGAATATTTAATTAAATTAGTTTAAGGCCCAGAATATTCTAAAAATATAAAAAATGGTTTAAAAAGGATAAAATTGTCATCTAAGAGAAAAAAAATAATATTTTAATATTTCGGTGTAAGTTAAAAGTACAAGTGATATTGGTTATGTGGGCTCTGAGAGGAAAAAGTATAAATCCGGTAAAAAGCGAGTTCCACATAAATAGTAAATGCTGGATGAGATAAATAGTAAAAAGTAAGCAAGATAGGCAGATCATATATAAAAAAGTAAAAGAAAAAGGTAATGCGTCTCACAGATAAAATAAATAGAAATGATACTAAGTATAATAGAAAACTCGGATCAAAAAGTATTTAAACCAGAGTCAAATTTATCTGTAAAAGTAAAAAGTACATTATCCCTTTTCTTGATGTGACTAAAATTTATGAGAAAAAAGATGGACATTTATACCTTTCTATACTCTCTCACAAGCTAAAAAAATATCTAGGAGTATAATAGAAAATTGGTATATAAAATATGAGAATAATTGTGAGCCCTTGAATTAAATCATGATCTAATGGTTCACAATCACCAGCCTTTCTTATAAATATCTCCTCCCTTTACCTTTCCCCCACTCACAGAGTAAGAGAAAGGGAGAGGAGGAGTAAAGAGAGAAGAGAAAACCGAGAGTGAGAGAAGAAAAAAAAAAGGAAGGAAGGAGGAAGAAAGGGAAGACAAATAGATGTCTTTCAAGATAAGCTCTAACTCCAAATCTCTTCTAGATTTCTTCTTTATTTATTTAGTTTAAGATTAGTTAGACTCTAAGTTATTTTCTTCCTCCCTCTTGTTCCTCTTTTTGGATCAAGGTTTAATGATACAAATAGACTTTAATTAAGCCAAAGGAGTGATTCCAGAAAAAGAAAATCTAAGATTAAGGGATTAAAGCTCTGAAGTAGTAACTTTTACGCTAAACTTTTATATTTATACATTATGCTTATGTTTTAAAAATATTGCTATGATATTTGGCTACTTTTTATGATTGGTTTGACTATTTTAAGTTAAGGGCAAAGTCCCGGGATACCCATTTGCTAGCTGTTATGTTGTCAAAATTTCTACTATAACTTATAATTTAATTGTTTTCCCAAAAGTATATTATGAAAGTACTGTAATTATGCAATATTTGTGTAAAGTTTAAATGTGATAATGTGATAAACTTGAGTTATATTACTATTGAGATGTCCCCTATCTCATCTCATGTTTCCTAATGATAAGGTCAAGTAATGCTAAAGGAAAGAATTTAGCAATGAGGATGGAGGAGGAAGATTGAATTATGAAATTGAATTGCTCTATTTTTTTGACTGTCTGTTTGAAGCATTGTATAAATTTGAATATATATAAAAATTTTGTGATTTATATACATGGATAGATCTATGTCTTAGGAACACAGTGGCACTGGTTTCGTTGTATTTGAATTTATACAATGATAGCTATACATGATTTACTAGGATTGCTCCAGTGATAATTTTATCTGACCTCTGATGATATATATTGATTCTCTGACCAGTATCAGTAGAATAAATGTACAAAAAGAATGGTTAGAAAGTAGACAAGTAAAGATTTCCAATGATGCCAAGTAGGCACCAAATGACTCTGTATATTAAGAGAAATGAATTTTCAAATTTAAGACTCAGTTTTTGGATAGAAACATGGACGGGAAAATAAATAGTAATATTTATGCAATAAACTATACAAATATTTGAGTTCATTTCCTGGTTACTTATTTTTTGCTAAAAATTCAAGATGTGAAAAATTTTTAGAGACTTAAACCACTTGAAAATGATTTTTCTACATTTAGTTATAATTTTTGAAAAATGGCTACGCAATGAGCAATGAACTAGCAAAAATAGTTTTGTTCAATTTTAAAGTTTTAATTGGTTTGAGTTTTTCTAAAAATGTTTTCATACATCAAATATATCAAATGAGCAATTTTCATGGGAAAATGTTTCTAAATGTAAAATGTAACACTTCGTGTGGGGTGTGGATCCATCTACATTCCTACGTGGTGTTAAAAGAGCTCGAGATATGTGTATCCACTATTTGTGCAGTGCAACCGTTAGGTAGGAGTTCAATAAATTTTCCCCCTAACCATTGTCCATCATGATCAAGAAAATCGAATATGGGAGCTTGGAGCTGTTGTTCATCAATACGGGCGCAAGTAAGGTCCTTGAGAGGGCCAATTCTCCTACCCAGTTGTCAAACCAAAATCTAGTACTTGTACCATTACCTAGTTCCCATTTGAGCCCCATCATCAATTCAAGAGGTAAGAGGTAGGGGTTTGCTTAAATATACCTATTCCATTGGCATTCCAATTATATTTTGCACATAGAACTTGCACTTAGAAGAGTTCAGTTTTGGATACAAGTTTGAAGGCCAGCCACATCAAGAAAGTTGTATTTTGACTCTCAAGATCTTTGATTCCACACCCTCCATGTTCCTTAGGTTGGCACATGCTCCCCCAGCCTAAGAGGCTGATTTTCTTTTGATTTGCAGTAGCTCCCTAAACAAAATCACGTATGAGCTTATTAATGCAATTACAACTTAAGGATAGAGCCTTTGTAGATTGCATTGCATACATGGCAACTGAGGTGAGAATTGACTATGCTAGTGTAATCCTTCCTACTAAGGATTTACCTTCCATCCTACTAATTTATTAGCTATTTTATCTTCCAGGTACCTGTAGGTCTCTTTTGTGAATCTTTCAAGTAGTAGAGGTACTCCTAGGTATTTATCAAGGTGCTCGGTATGTTGATAGTTGAATTGGCTACAAATGAGAGAGGCATCTTGGTTACTAACATTCCAGGAGAAGTAAATTCTTGTTTTAGGCTTGCTGACGCCATGTTCTAAGCCTAAACTAAAGTCATGGAGCACTTTCCTGATGGTGGAGATTTGGCTAGTATTTGTGGTACCAGACAAAATTAAATCATCAACAAAAAAAAGGTGGAATAGAAGAATACCTCTCCTTTCAAGTTTGATGGTTTGCTAGTTTCCATTACTGACTCCAGCCGAGATGACTTGAGAAAGTGATGAATCCCCATATTTAGGAATATTTGGCATAATTTTGGGTGTATTTAGGGAGTCATCGATACATTTTAAATATTATTTTTACACTTATTTGGAATAAATTGGATTAATTGCTTTAAATGGAATTTGTTGAGAAAATTGTGAAAAATAAGCTAGAAATCATTTAATTGTGGTAGATAAGCTTTTTACTTGTGTTTTTGATATTTGTAGGAAATGCTATGCTTTTGGAGAAAGGGAATATCATGTTAAGAGAAAAAAAATGTCAAGTTTCAAAGTGGGTTGAGTGAAGTTTCTATGTTGCAGCATTAAGTTCTTGGACACTACAACATTCTTGAACTTGTGAAGAAGAATGAGGAAATATTCATTCTATGTTACAGCATGACTTGATTGATGTTGTAGGGGTGTTTCTTTGCCTAAAAACACTCATTCTATGTTGCAGCGATGGTTAAATGGATGTTACAGTGTGATTGTTGTTCCCAAGTTATATTCTTTTGCTTTACATCATGGTATGCTTGATACTGCAGTGTTGCATACTATCAAAAAATGCACAATATCATTAAACATGAGTTGGGACAAATTTTTCAAATACATTTTGAGGGTTTCTTCATTTTTCACCATTTAGGACTTTTGAAGGTGGCTTTGAGGCTCGAATGAAAGGGGATTGAGTCTTTAGGATGTGAAGGATCAGCGGCACAAACAGAAATTCAGCAACGATTACTAGTTTCTTCTTCTCTTTCTCTTTTTTCTCATATATTTTTCTTTGTGGTTAGTTTGTTATATGTTTTGTGTATGGAAATACTCATGATGTGTAGTTAGATCTTTACTTTAGGTTATTATTTCTTTGATTATGGATTAGTGGATGATGATTTACTCATTTGATTTATTAATGTTATGTTTGTTGATTTAATTGTGAGCTTGATTTTCTCAAAACATGAGAAATCTAATTGAGGCTTATTTTGGGTTTTCTAACGAAGTTAGGAATATAAGATTTATGATAGACCATTAATTGAATCATGTAGGATCGAGGATTTGAGCACTAGATAGTCTGATTTACTTGTAGGATAGGAATATACCTATCTGCCCTACAGAGTCACATTAGGCTTATGCTTGGTTAAGTCTAATTAATTAATCACCTAAGGAATTAGAGGTAAAAATAATTGGAATGCCTCTTAGTAATTCAAAAGATACTATTAAGTAATTGAGTGACCTAAACTAGCAAAGATAACTTTAATGGTAATTAAAGGGGAAAGTTGGACATTAAGAAGTAATTAAAATTATAATAATCCATGTCACTGTTTGACTTCTAGAATCACCTTTAATTCTAACTATAGCTTAAACTTTCATTCTTACTTTATCTTCATTTCATCTTGTGTGTTGCTCAAATTAAGCAAAGGTGTGACATTAATTCTTAACTGGGTTGCTGATACTAAATCTCTGTGGGAACAATACTCTTACTCACTCTTTATTACTTGATACGGGCCATGCACTTGAGGTTACACATTTTGTCCCTATTAGAAAGTCGCTCCAGACAAAGCACAAAGATATATGGAGATAAGGGGTCTCCTTGACAAATGCCACAAGATGGAGTAAAATTGTTAGAGAGTTTTCCATTCCAAATGATTTGCATAAAGGGATTGGTTTTGCACTTCATAATGATTTGTACTAAATGACCAAGAGTTTTAGTAGCATCCAAAGTGTCTTGGATAAAGTCTCATTGGAGCTTGTCAAAAGTTTTCTCAAGGTCAACTTTAAGCCCCGGTATGTACTATCACAAAAAAAAAAATGCTCTGGTATGTACAGTGGACAATGGTAAGTGTACATTGTACTCAACCAAAAAAAATCACTTTGGGACCTCCCAAGTAAAATATTCCCAAATTGAGAACCCTAAAAATTCAAATGCCTTAAAAGGACCTAAGTCCTTTAAGGGGAAAAAATCAATTAGATTAAAATACCCCTTCTCTTCTCTCATTTCCTCCCTCCCTCAATGGAGCTAGTAACGTCATTGGAGCTCCAGTGACTGAAAATGTCACCGGCGTCAGTACAGTCACTAGATTGAAGTTTAATAAAACTGAGAGTGTTAAAATTAGTTATAATAAGTTAGAAACTATGAGTCTCTCACTTAAAATTTTTTTTCATAACTTTCTTCTTATATAAAATTGAGAGTATTGACATGAGTTATAGTGAGTTGGAAATTATGAGTTTTTTGTTTGAAAATTTCATTTATTCAATTTGAAATTTTTTTTCAAGATTACCTTCTTAAATAAAATTGAGGGTGTTGAAATTAGTTATAGTAAGTTGAAAATTATGAGTTTATTACTTGAAAATTTTGTTGATCAAGCTTAGAAATTTTTTTCGAGATTACTTTCTAAAATAAAATTGAGAGTGTTGAAATCAGTTATAATAAGTTGGAAATTATGAGTTTCTCACTTGGAAATTACGTTGTTCCAACTTAGAAATTTTTTTAAGATTATCTTCTGAAATAAAATTGAGAGTGTTGAAATTAATTATAGTAAGCTAAAAATTTCAATGATTTAACTCGGAAATTTTTTTCAAAAGTGCTTTCTAAAAAATTTTCAAGTTGGATCAATAAAATTTTTAAGTGAGAAATTCATAATTTCAAACTCACTATAATTGATTTCAATACTCTTAATTTTATTTCATAAGGCAATAATGAAAAATTTTTTCAAGTGGGATTAATGAAATTTTCAAATAAGAGATTCATCATTTATAACTCACTATAACTGGTTTCAACACTCTCAATTTTATTAAACTTTACTCCGGTAACTGTACCAATGCTGGCGACATTTTTGGTCACCAAAGCTCTGACAACGTTGTTGATCACCGAAGCTCCAACGATATTGCTAATGATTGGAACTTTGGCGATGTTGCTGGCGACCAGAGGTCGGGTGATGTCGCCGGCTTCGATGAGAGAAGGAGGAAATGAGAGAGGGAGGAAAGGAGGGAGGGATGATGGATATTTTAGTCCAACTAATTATTTTCCCTCAAAGGACCTAGGTTCTTTTAAGGGATTTGAATTTTTGAGATTTTCAATTTGGGAATATTTTGTTTTGAAGGTCCCAAAGTGTCTTTTTCCCTACTTAATCTATAAAAAAGCAAGATGAATAATATAAAAATGTAAAGCCTTTTGGCTGCTGACATTGATTTTAATACTCAGAAGCCAATTAGAGTTGGAAATCATGACTAGATTGAGTGAATTTCAAGATCTCAATTCACAAATAATTAAAACGGAGAACTCATTGGCCAGAAAAAAATAACTCAATTATCGTTTGACAAAAATAAAAAAGCATGTTATTTCAATGATTTCTGCAAGCGTCTATATCCTTCATCACAACAGATTTTAATTTTTAAATTTTAATTCTATTTTTTATTTTAAAGAAAAGCACATAATTAAAATAATCTTAGCATTTTCAAATTTTACCAAGACAAAACTTTATTATAATGAGAACAATACGTATGCCCACGGACCACTTTATGCCTCGTTTGGTATGAAAAATGATTTTTTAGGTAATGAAAATAGGAACAGGAATGATTATGAGAATGTGTTTTAGAAGTATATTTGGTATGTAAGGGAATCTAAGTATGGAAAAGAAGCCCAAATTTATTAAAAGACCATAATGCCCTAAAAAAAATTCCAAAAAAAGTCCCCTCCTTCCCAATAGATCCATTTCTTCCTCGGCACCTCATCATTATCATCACTGATTAGCTATAAAAAATAGAGAAGTAGAGAAACCAAACCGATTTTTGAAGCACCACCATCAATGAAAATCAACAAACCACACACAGGATTAGATATCCTAGATTTAATAAAAAGCAAATCCAAACTGAATTAGAAAACCCAAGGTGGAGTCAATAAAGAAAGAATGAAGCAATCGAGAAGGAGATAAATCCAAGGTGGTGATACAAACACTGATGGCAAATGGCAATTGAGAATGACAGCAATGGAGATGGACCCAAGGTGGAGACGTTGATGAAGACAGCGAATGGAAACAGAGATCGAATATGAGAGAAGGAAGCAGCTACAAATCCATGCTCAAAGCTTGATGATGGGGAAAGATATGAGGTAGGTGGCTGACGGCAGCGGTTGAGCTCCACCATGATGCAGGTTTGACATCATCACTGGTGTTGACCATTGCCATTATCATTGAGGACATTGCTAGAGAAGATGGCAGCATCGATTTTGAAGGATGAGGACAGGGACAATTTTGTCCAAAAATATTGATTCTCATTGCTATAGTGTGATTCCCATAGGGGAAGGTGGGTTTGCTGATTCCCGTGCATAAAAGAGTTTGCCATTTCCTTGGTTTATTATTCCTACACACCAAATAGATATCACCCTGGCATTTCTCTACTATTCCTATTTCAAAGCCCCAGTTCCCATATTCCAATCATGACCTACAAGTCTTCAAATTCAATGGCATGCGTTAGACTAAAAGTGAGAACCCAATTCCAATTTAGTGGCTTTCCTTTTTAGGTTTATCCCATAGGGCAGAGGCTGTACGTTCTTTGCTATGAGAAAAAGAAAAATAAGAAAAGAAAATTCATCAAACACCACAGTAAAAAAATTATACATCTGTACGTTATAAAACACACACACAAACACACATTCGTTTTCACATAAAAAACTTCTGTTCTATTTGCAGAAAAGGGACTCTTATATTTCGATTGTTACCATCGAGTTGCATTTTCGACCGTGGAGGAAAATTGGTCCATAACAAGTTTTTATGATTAATAAAGAATATTGATACTCAATTGACATTTTCAAAATTTGAAATCCTTAAATGTCATTATTTTCCTTGATAGGTTTTTAACGGTGATTTTTCCATTATTTTTAAATGTGGGGGCGTAGTTTGGAATTGGATGCCCCATGCAAGTATCCCCAAAAAAGGGTGTCCTTTTTTTCCCAAAATTAGCAGCACAGTGATCAAGTTTGTAGTTTTTTTCTTTTTTAAATAAAATAGATGGATTAATAACTTTTATAGTATAATAGTTGATAAATTTTTTATAACAAATTGCGAAAAAAAAAAGTCGTCAAAGTATTTTTCCCCATGCGCACCAAATGAGTATTTATTTATGCAATTTTTTGTGCATTTTACTTTATTTTTTAAACTTGTGCTTGGCGTTATTACATAATAAATATTTTTATCCAAATTATTATGCTTAATTTTTTTTTATTAATGTTATTGAATGATCGAGAGCACTTTTAGTCAAAAACATTTTTTTCTCTTTTATGGAAGTCAGTTGGAACAAATCTGTAGACTTCTGTGTAACCAAGCCAGTTAAGTATTATTTACTTAAGTAAAATATGATTATTTTTTTATTTAATTAATCTTTATAGGTCAATAAGCATACTAATTTTGGCATTTTGGTTTGTGGTTGGAGGGATTAGGAGGAGCGTAAAGCACGCATAATGACATTTGGACCCACCGATTTCACATTATGGGATTATTCCTGTTTCAATAATGTCATGTATACTTAATTTGAATGCGGTGGCTGGTAGGAGAATTGTTGTTTCCCTCAAAGGTTGACTTCAATTCAACTCAGTATGCCTGGAAGCAACAAGAGTTTGAGTTTCGCTCCAATTTGTGCGGTCCCTTGTTACGGTACCACTTATTTGCTGATTCCATTTCTTTTCTCCACTAATGCTTCCCAATGGCTTTTGTAAAATCCAAATTATGGATAACCGTGCACGCATGTGGCTCCCTGACCGGCTGCCATACTGAACGATATCCATGTTTAATAATACTATAATTCATTTCAATTCTAATAACAACAATTACTATGTTTATCAATTCGATTCTCTCCATATTTTCTCTTTATGCATAATTTTATCAATTAATTTTGATTTAAATGATAAAAATAAATAATTATTATTTTAAATAAAATATATTATTCATTTTAATAATAATTATAAATAAGTATTATGAATTATTTTTAAGAAAAATTTACTTCTAATAATAAGTGTAAAACATTAAATTAAATATGTTGTCCATTTATAAACTATTTTTTAATTATTTGATCACAATCAATAGAAAAAATCACGTATGGAGAGAGTTATAGGGGGATCCAAATCTGTTTATGAGCAATTCATTAAATTTACTTTTCTCAAATAAACAGTGAATGATGCCTACCATCAATCATCATCAATGTACTAAAATCAACATGAACATGTGCTCTTTATTAACTATAAATAGTTACTCCTATAATTGTCCCTATCATAATTAATATTTTAGAAGAATTACATCATACCAAATATAAGTTATTTTATAAATATTAAATATTTATTTTTATATTCATCCCTTATTAAATAATTATGGTGGAGAGAAATTTAAAAAATATGATTAAGATGTGTTATAATTTAATGGGGATAATATTAAAAAATTATATTAAATTTTACAAATTTAGATATTTATTTTTATGTTTACCTCTCACTGTATGTATAAACTATAAATTATTGATGGTAATTAGCTACAAAAGTGTAGATTTGATGCTAATTTTTCAGGCACAGATTATATAATAATATACTTAAAAGTGAAGAGCACCTCCATTACGTTCACAGCGTGTTCGTTACGAATATTTAATATGGTTTTTAAAAGATTTTCAAATGGACAAATTCTATACAGCATCACCTCATCCTATTGATAATAAAATTATTGAATTGGGAATATCTATTCATCAAATGCCCAAGCTTGAACCACTTTTTGTTTCCTCCAATTTAAAATAAATTTAACAATACATGCAGGTATTTTCTTTAATGTTATGGAGCTTAATAATTTAACCTTGACTGCAGATATATATATATATATATTCTCACATATCATATTTAACAATACACATATTTGTCAGTGTCTTACTTCCTCATCTACTGTTATTTTCATTAATCTCATTCTTTTATATTTTATTTACTATATACTTAAATTAAATTGAGAGGGAGCAAATTTTCTCGTGAGCGTACGTTAGACGGCATCATCCCCTTATAAGTTATAACTTGAGGGGGTGCAAATTGACTCGCCGTACACCCGAGCGTATGTTAGCCGGCACCACTCGCGAAACTGGCCGTACACCCGAGCGTATGTTAGTCCAGAACGCGAAAGCCGGTGCGCATGAAAGCACTCAGGGCGCATGTTATCGCTGCCCATAACTCTAGCTGTCGTTAGTTGAAGTGTCGAAGCCGTCTTTAAATATTTGTTTGAAATCTTCATAAAGGGAAGAAAAACACACTCTCTCTCTCTCTCTCACACGGGCTCCTGATTCATGCTCTTTTGGACGAAGACGCCCTCCCTCGATTCAGATCATCCAAAACTCCCTCCGTCCAAATCCACTGAAACCCACGTCAAATCTTCACAAATCAAACCCACCCATTTCACAAGAACGCCCCAGAATTCTCAAGCACCTGCCCTTAACCATCTTCACCGATCGATAGGTACGTTTCTTTCTTTATTATCCCCACGCGTCATATGCATTTTATTCGATGTTTTCTTTTTTCCTTCTCCCTCATTATCTTTCCGGGTTTTTGTGTTTTTCAGGTTAATGCAAGTGATTATAGCGGGATGGACGTAAATTTTGGCTGTGCGCGCGCGTCCCAATAGCATGCATTGGGTGGATGATACGTGGACGAGAGGGAACGGACTGGGCTGAGAACGAAACGATGGCGAATCAGGTAGTGAAGGTGAAGAGGGAAACGATTAAAGCATGCATGACCTGCCCACTTTGCAATAAGTTGTTCAGAGACGCCACCACCATATCTGAATGTCTTCATACGTGTGAGTCCTTCAATTTCGCTTTATCTCTTCAAATCCTGTTCTTTTTACATCAATTCGAGGTTAATTTCTCAAATTTTGAATCTTTCCCGCATCTTGTAATCTTCGCGGTCTTGGTTGTCCTTATTTTTCTTTTCTCGATATGGGAGGTATCTGTAATCAGATGCGGGTATTTGGTAATTTAATTCCTCTGAACGCCTTTTTCTCTTCCTCTACGCACTGATGTGTCTTCTGTTATGACATGAATGCTAGAAGAAGCCTTGTGGGTTAAATTAGAGTTTAGTGGCGCTGTTCCATTACTGTCATTAGTGTAGAGGTGTTTGGACCTTTGACTTGCAGTGTTTGTGTTCATATGTTATAAATTCTTCCATCCATACTTGAAAGCTTGGATTTTAGCTCAAGCAGACATGTGGTGGCAGCGAGCACAGCATGCATTTTCTATCTCCATATTGGCCATTGGAGAATGGATCTCCAGGTGTTAATAATTTATCATGTAAAATTCATTGATGGTGTAATTAGTTATCTTTGTGTGCAACTTTCCAAGAAGTCTCTTCATTGGCAAAGTTGTAAAATGTAAACAGAGTTTGCTGTGAACATCGACCGGGAGAATGACATTTTTTGGGGACAGTTTGACTAATCTTCCTCTGTCTAGAGTTTTCTTGATTTTTCTACTTTTGTAGTGTGGTTTTAGCTGACGAACTTCATCCAACCCAAGGAGTCAATTGTCTTGCATTTTAGTTCCTTATTATTTTGCTCAGTGTCATGAGGAGTTTATAAAGTAACAGTGACCCAAGGGTTTTCTCAATGACGTTGTAAAAATATTTATTGAAGAGTTGTTATGTGATATGTCAAGGTTATATTTCTCATGATATTTCATAACTGACTAGCGACTAGAACATAAATTTCTGATATTGCATAACTTTCATTCAGTTTGCAGGAAGTGCATCTATGATAGAATTGCAGATGAGGAATTAGAACGATGTCCAATCTGCAATATTGATTTGGGTTGTGTTCCACTTGAGAAATTGAGGTCGGCCACCTGTCTTTGACAGACTCCTAGGCTACCCTTTACCTTTCTCTTTTTTTACTTGTTTGTGTAGATAATAAACGAATCACCTTTCTTTTACTTCAACATGATTGTAATCTGTTCAATAAGGTGTTGCTAAACAACCAGGTTTAACTACTCTGTAATGGTTCGTCAACATGCAAGAATGAGAATTGTCAATGCTATGATGATGCTATCAAGATAAGGTTACGTGAATTATACTAAATTTATGAAAATTCACTGCACAATAGTCCAGTTTCTGCATGAGTAACTTTCCATAATATCGTACATTTGAAATAGCATGTTAGAAAATTTCCATAATGGTAACTTTCATTCATTTTCATTTTCTTTAACAATTTAGCTGCCTATAGCTTCTTTTCATATTGTATTGCTAGCAGTTTATTTTATAGAGTTTACCTGTTCGACATTTCATATTTATGGTATCTGGTATAGAAAAATTAAGGATGTACAAGATGTGTAATTAGTTGCAACCTAATCACAAATAAATTTTCACTTGAATTATTAATTGCTGCACTGAGTAAGGAGGATTAACATAAAAATTGAAATTATTCTCTAAATTAAATGTATTACCATTCTGTATTTGTTAAAGTTATGTGAATCATTGATGAAGCTGGATACTTTTTTGTCTATCTTTTATCTTGTAATTATCGTATATCCCGTCACATATGTTCAAAATCTCTTTTAAATTGATCCTGCTATGATTATAGATTTGCACAGATTGTTTTTGAGAAACCACATATAAGCCTTCTGTAATAAAGCCTGCAGCTAAACCAAAATAAACTATAGAAACTGCAATTGATGAAATAGGTGTCAGCCTTTGTATTGTTGCATGCTCACTTCTAGTCCTTTTGACTACCAGGCCAGACCACAATTTGCAAGATGTAAGGGCTAAAATTTTTCCTTTGAAGAGAAGAAAGGCGAAAACACCTGAGGGCATTCCCTCTATAACATTACCACCTAGGAGAAAGGAGAGATCTCTTTCATCTTTGGTTGTCAGCACTCCCAGAGTATCTACACAGGTAACCATGACAGGGAGAAGAACAAAACCTACTAGAAAGGCAAGTGGACTGCGAGCCTCTAGTTTTTCCATTGAAAGGCCTGTTAAAAAAGAATATTCAGTAGAAGATCATACAGAGAGTTCAAGCTCGCCAGACACTTTGAATAAGTTTACTCAGAATACTATACAGGTAGGAGAGACAGTAAGGCTCCTCTTGTTGGGCCCATCATATATGCGTTTGTTTCCCCTGTTTTTATTTTTATTGGTTTGGTCCATTTGTTTTACCTGATGGTATATATCAATTTAATTATATTATTATTGTTTTCTATTTGGTGCAGAGTTTGTCTCCTCTTGAGTCTAGCCAATCCTTACGCAACAAAGAAACAGATAATGGTGCTAAACCATGCGAAGCAAAATTGGATCTTTGGAAACCTTTGAATTGTTTGGTAGAAGTTGCAAGTAGGAGTAAATCATTCAAGTCTAGTGTCCAAGGGTCCGATGCTAAAGTAGAACCCATGCAAATAAATGAGAATGACACTCAAGTGCAAAAAATCAAAAGTAAAGAGAATAAGCGCAAGGTTAAAGTCGAGAATGAAAAAATTGACACTGATCCTACCTCTTCAAATACAGCAAAACCTAATAAATCACGCAAAGTTCGCCAGAAAAGGGAACCTCTTTTTGGAGAATCAGGCATATCTCCTCAAGCTGTGTTGGATGCGACCAGCGTTAAATTCAAAAAGAGAACTGGTCCAATTTGGTTCGCGTTAGTAGCTTCTGAAGACCAGTGAGAAAACATGGCTTTAAAACTTTACCTAATATCTCATATCTTAAAATTTGATGCATATTATAATTTTTTTTTTGGCATATGTTTTTCATGTACTAATTTGAGACTGATGTTCAGGGAAGGAGATGCACCCTTGGCCCAAATTCCTGCAAGTTATTTAAGAATACAGTGAGTTCCTTTAGACTCAATGCACCTGTGTCTCAATATTCTGGTTTAACTTATTTCTATGTTCTAATATAATAAAAGAAAAATACTGATTGGATGTAAGATGTTGCACATTATTAGAGGGTAAATTTTTTTTTTAACTTCATTTATTGATTAAGATGTATCGTTACATTTAATGCATCTCCATAGAGTAACTTTCATGTAAAATTTTGAACGGCAGAAAAGGAGGTGATCACTTTGACTTAACTACCTGTGCTTCTTCATAATTCCACCAACTGTACCAAGGATTATTAATTTCTTGATATGGTCTTTTTTCTAGTCAAAATTTTATCTTCTTGAAGTATTGTCTAAATATGTATGTTCTTACCTGATGAAGAATATCTAATGATGACCTGGAAAGTTGTGGAAGCAGGTGGCATAGGAATTAAGAAATTCAATGAAAATTCTATTAGGTTTCAGCTTGAGCTCTTCTATTGTATATTTTAAGATTAGATTTACAGATTGCAACATATAAAGATAAACAGCTTAATGTAGTCGTCTCCAATTTTTCCTGAAAAATTTTGTCTTTGTTGTTAGTAGTTTAGAATATGGTGCTGACTTGAGATCACTCATCGATATTGATATTCCAGATCAACCGCATAGCATTTCATCCTCTGTTGTAAAAAATGGTGTCGCTCTTAGGCTAGGGCAATTCTGTGTTATTGTAACCTTTAAGTACCCTCTTCATTTAACTTTCCTCCTGTGTTATGGAGACTGTTCCCTACCATATTCTTTATTTTATGACTGGTCCCCAGGGATCTACTTTCCTCCTGTGTGGATTTTAAACATAGAGTGTGTATGCTGTCAGGAATTCTAAAATAACATAGATCTGCTTTTTTTTCTTTTGGTCATCAATAATTGTTGTTGTTGGTCATCAATAATTGTAGATTGTAGCATATGGCCCCTACAGAGACTTTTTTTTTTTCCCTTTAAGTTTTTAAGAAAATCTTACGAGAAATTTGATCTTCATAGCCGGGGAATGTGAAGTCTGTATATTGTGTATTATCAAGGTTTCATACATCTTATCCATCCCACTTTTAGAATGAAGTGGTCTCGCAGTCAAGCGCATTCATCCAAAAATACCTGAGGAAGAAGCTAAATATGTGACTCTGCTTGTATGTGACTTGTGCCAACTGTCTTGATGGTGAATGTCGAGCACATTTAAAAGGAATAATTCATTTAAATTCATATCTTTAATAAAGATTTGTAACTGCAATTCTGATTCTATAGTTACCGTTCTCAGTCAATCATGTATGCGGATGTGCATGTGTATCAAGTTCACATGAGCACTGACATATAGATGCTCAGTCTTTAGTTATTATGAAACACATAAATTAACTAAACAGTTTAAGAAAGATAATAGATGATGAAGGCCTGTTCTGGAAACGTTTTTGCTGTATATTTGCCACTACTAACACTTTCTGAGATATAAATCTAACTAGACCAGAGTATGGTATTTGGCTGTTATGATAACTCATGTCTTTCTCTTCTGTTTGCCACAGGGATGGAAGTTTACCAGTCTCATTTATCCAAAAATACCTAATGAAGAAACTTAATCTGAGCAGTGAAACAGAGGTGACTCTCTCACACTATAACGCATCTAAAAGATTCTGGCGTAATTAAGGAATAACAACCTGGAAGTTTAGCATCATGTTTGGTACTTGTCATGCATATCAACAATGTTGTCTGCTTCCCTGTACTATTCACAATTCAAATGTCGTTGAAGTTTTTTGTGCTTACCTTTTTAGTTGCATTACTGAAAATCATGTCCTCATAAGTCATAGGTGTCCTCACATCCATGTGACTTGCATTCTATTATTCGATAATCATAGCTGTTCTTTTTTTTCGCGTATGCACCCGGTATCCTGGAGCCTGCCTCACTTGATCTGTGAGGACTTCAACGTGGCCCAGACTAATCCGAATTCGAGGCCTGACAGGCACCACAAGGGTGGGCGCCTCTACCAGTCCACGCTGCTGCATTCCCAAGTCTCGAACCCAAGACTCTTGGTTAAGCTAAAACGACTCCTGCCAGTCGATCTAAGCGTTCGGTGGTGATAATCATAGCTGTTCTTTAAGGCTTCTTCTTCCTCAATATTAATTTTCATTTGCTTGCCATCTCAAGTGCCTACAGCCAAGTTCTGGCACACATTTTTATCTTGTTATTCTGTCCCAATGGCTACTAGAATGAGAAGATATAGGGAAACATAGTCAAACAAGCCTTGTGTAAATGTAAACCCTGCAGCCTAGTACTGAAACATGCTAAAAACGGGGAAAAAAATTGAGAAGACTCTAGACCATGGGGTGCTGATATGACATACGGAAGGTTTTCAAATGGAAAAGCGATTGAGCTGCGTCTGAACTTTTATATGTCAAAATTCATGGTGGTAACCTAAAATTAATTGCCCTTTCGTGGTTTTTGGTCTGCTAAGGGGTGGAAATAGCTTGCTTGTTAGTAAATGTCAAAACAGACGGATGCTGCTGGTTCACAAATTTCATGTTGCTAGCTCACTTTGTTTTGCAGGTTGAGATTAAATGCATGGGGCAACCAGTGGTCCCTACGCTGCAACTATGTAGTTTGGTGGACCTGTGGCTGCAGACAGCATCTACGACACAGCGAATTCCAGCAACGATTGGATCCTCTGCCAAGGATTTTGTAATGGTCCTAGCATATACGCGCAAGGTTCCACATCATTGATCTGCTTCTCCCTTAATGTCCACATCGATGTGACTTTATCTTTAAATTTAGCGCATACAACTCTTCCTCGCCTTGAAATCTTCTGTCACCATGTTGCCAATAGCAGCACTATTATGGCGGATAATGTAGGCACAGTAAGTTATGAAGACCTCCTGTCCCAACATAACTTAGCATGCTGTTTTCCAGTGTTGATTTTTCAACAGTATGCTTTCCTTTTTATTCCTTTATTTCTCCCTCCCGGCTATTTGACGATTGTACACTTGACAGCAAGCTACATTTCTTAGATATACTTGTCATAGATACAGGTCTCCATACTTGTCTGCAATAGATGATTTCTTAGAATTTAACGTTTGAATCCAGAGGATTCGTGTTTTTTTTTTTAACTAAAGAAAATAATTTAAGCATAGTTTTTGTGCCGAACTGAGGAGCACATCATGCCATCATCCCATACTATCCCCGTTTTTCTTCAGCCATCCCCAAAAAAGAGGTCTGTTTCATTTTGAACTGAGAACAAATCACGTGGGTGGGGGAAGGTTAAACGGGAAACATACTGTGCAACAAGAGCCTTTTGGCATGTGAGAATTTCTAAATTATAAATATATTGTAAACCTTAGTATACATTGTCCGAGATAGATATTTAGATCACCAAAAAAATAGGAGATCAAGATGGAAATAAAATCAAGTTCTTTAATTTTCAGCATGGCAGTTACAACACGAAAAAATATGAAAATCTCATAAAATGCATGCTCATAGGTACTTGTCCTGAGGTTCCACATTAGAACCATAATGAAAAAGCAATAGCTTTCGGTGCCTTTCTGAAAGCAGCTATTCTCACTTATCCCCTTGCTTCCTTCAATTGTTTCTCACTTCCAAATAGGGCCACCCAAAAACTCACATGCTCTGCTCCCATAAAACACTCCAAATATTATGGGTCACGCCAGTGCGGAACAAGTGTTCTTCCATGGTTTGGAGCTCCAATAGCGCTGGACATGCATGGTAATGAACTAGACACCCATACCATTAATGTGAACCAGAATAATTGACTCTTCAGAGAACTAAAAACCTATCCAACTTTGCTCAAAATCAAAAAGCAAATACCCAAGCCCATCTCCAATATAAGAGAGGAAAAAAATTTGAGACGCACCATATGAATGGGCAATACAAAGACGAGATGATTGATTTCTATCACAAAAACAAGCCTATCATCAAAACCAGGGTATACATCGAATTGGAACTCAAACTACAAAATTGATACACCATCCCGACAAGTATATGGAAAGCAACTATAGCAAATATTTGTCACGCGTACTAGCAGGAATGCAGCAACATTTTACCCAATTTAAACCGTGGAGCTCCACAATTCAGTGAACCAAGGGCCAAAAAAAAAAAAACACCTAAACTCAGGTGTACCCTGTTCGCCTGGGGGGGCTAGCTACAACTGAGAGTAACCCTCCATCGGAGGCCTCTTGCTCATCCACATACAAATCTTCCGTACTCCTAAACGCCGCGTGCAATCCAACAACTGCGATCCCAATCAAAATTGAAACCAAGACATTCAACCAGACGCCGGTGAGAATCAAGGCCACAATGGTCAGCATCCCAAGCGCAACCAGCATCACCCGGTCATCAATTGAGCGATTGAAAACCATCACCGGCTCGTCTCGAGAGAAATAGAGGAAGAACCAGGCGACGAACACCACCAAGAAGACAATCATCGATATCGGGTGCCAGAGAAGACTTAGGAAGAGAATTATGAGAACAATAATGGCGTAATTGACGCGAAAGTGATTGAGGTTGCGCTTCATGCGCATGGTGGCTTCTCCAAAGGTGAACGGACGATTGACGGAGTAAAGGGCGAAGACCTCCTCCCATGGGCGGCGCGTGGCGAAAATGGATTGAGCTGTTGTGTTGATGCGTGAGACGTAGTAAGAACCAGGTGGGTTGGAGGTTGAAGGAAGCGAGCTGTAATTAGGCATTGATGTGGAAGCCATTTAATAAAAACCCGAGTTTAAAGCTTGAAAATAAATTTAGCAGAGACAGATTGAAACCCTAACAAGGAGAAGACACACCGATTTGAGAGCGCTAAGAAGAAGAAGATTCCAAAGATGAATAGGACGAGGCTGAGGCTGAGGCGCTTGAGGGAGGTTTTAATTTAGCTGACGGCAATCGCCTCCTGCGAAAATTGAGTGGGAATGAACGGCGTCGTTTCGTTAAACTCAAAAAAAAAAAAAAGGAGTCCAATATTGGTTGTCGTTTAACTGATCGTCGACCGTGTCAAATTAATTGAAGGTGGAGTGGTTCCCTCTGTGTCCTTTCTTTTTTCGGGTAACAGTCCAGCTGTGTGTGTTTCGCCTTAACATGTTGCCACTTGGCAGATTAGTTTGCCGAATTTTCAGATGAAGGAGAGGGATATTTTTAGACTTTTTAAAATTAAATATATTTGTATTTAAAATATTAAAATTTTAATATTATTTTAAATAAAAAATTATATGTTAAAAACTAAAAATTTATTTCTTTTCCGCATAAAATACTTCAAAGTAATTTTAATATTTAAAATTTTTAATATAAAAAAAACTTCTCTGTGGATAATACTCCCTCTGTTCCAGTTTATAGTGCATTTTTAACTACCGCACACAGACCAAGACAATAATTAATAACTAACAAAATTTCCCACTTTTTCTCACATTACCCTCATTAAATGCTTGGAGAATGAAATATTTTAATCATAAACACATATTTGGGTTTATTAATTAGGGGCAATATTGGAAAAAGAACAAAATTACACTACGTAATCCGTAAAGTGCACTATATTATGAAACATTAATTTCTCAAAAAAGTGCACTATATAGCGGAACGGAGGGAGTAATTCACCACATCGTTATCAGTCACAGTCTCCCAGATCTATCATTCTGTTTGCTTGAATGAATAAAATTCTTAAATGCTTTCTATACAAATAACTTACGTGAAGAATTACATTTTTTTCATATTATTGTGTAGTGTTTTTGGTTTGTTACACAATCTCCAAAAGTAAAATTTGGATACAACTTTCATTTACAACTCAAACAATCGTATAAGAGAAAGCAAATGTATTAATGGGCAACATAGGATTGATAATTCCAAAATGACAGTAGAAAGATTTCACAGATTTCAATTTCAATTGCGAAAGAAACTAGGAAGAAATTATATGCACGCAAGAAGAAGGGGGAGATGCACCAGGGCAAAAGCTTTCACATATCATGAAAGAACTTGTAGTTCTTGACATCTTCCACTATAAATCTGATAGCTCCTATGCAACCCAAGATAGCTACAATGGAGAAATAGATAGCTATAAAAATATTCAGAATTCGCATCAAAAGTCTTATTTTGGTATTCTTTGGGATATTTCCAGCCTTAAGATAGGCTAAAGCAGGGAAGACAAAGTCCAGAGGAGTGAACCCAATTGCCCCACATATGGACACAAAATCCCCAAAAAAGGGCATAGCTGCTGCTATCAGAGTCACCAGAGCCATGTATACAGAAGTAAAACACAGCCTTACAAGGTGATTTTTTAGGGGAAAATAGTTTGTAGATTTATTATTGGACACCATTCTTTCCTCAAAATAGGCATATGTTGGCCTGCAATATATCTGACACGTCATCAAGAATACACCATTAGAAGTATTCTAGATTAGTACCTGCGCATGTATGAACAACGGGGCCAAAGACAGTACCTGAAAACACCCTGATATTTGAACTGCTGCAAACAAGTTAGCCATAATAACAGTCCATTCTGGATTAGACAGAGAAGCCAAGATATAAGGCTGAACTTCTGATCCAAAAGCCCAATATCCAAAGAAGGCCAACTGCCAGTAACTCAAAGTAATGACACTGTAAGCTGCCGATATACTTTTATACATATTCTTCTTTGCCGGTTCTCTCACTGTATTCTGGAAAGGGATTAGCTTGTTAAAGATTGCCTTTCTGTTGCTGAAGCATGAAATATTAAAATAAGAACAATTTCAAAACTTGACCGACCATAGGCTAACCAATATACTAGAAGACAAGAAGAATCAATAGGTACCTGTATTTCTGGAAGCATTGCATCTCCAAATGAAAAGGCAATGATCCCAAGGGCATTAATGGCTTTGAAGAACTTGGAGGCAGAACTACCCTGTAAACTGTAACTGACTGATGTTCTGTCGATCTTCTTTCCTAATAGATGATGAAGTCAACAAAAGGTACTACGTTATTGTCTTGAAATTGAGCCAGGAAAAGAATAGAAATTTATCACCAGCTTATCTTACCATCGTAAATAGTGACACCAATAGTTGTAGCAGCAAAGCCAATTGTGCTAAAAGTGCACAATGCATTAACCCATCTCAGCGAGTGAATGTCAGGGAGCTGGGAGAGGACAAGTTCAAAGACTCCAAAGAAAACAATAAAATGCTGCAGAGTTAATGTGCCAGCCTTGTGATAGTGCTTGTAAACTGCCTGCACAATGTATATCCACGGAATACAATTCCAAAAGCATAAAACCATTTAAAATGGTGACAGAAGAGGTAACATTCTACAAAACTTGGTTAATGGCATGCACCAACCTTAAGGCTGCTACCAGCAGCAATGTGAATAGCAATGTTGTTGCCCAGAGAAGCTACCTGCTGAAAAAAGGCAATAGACCAGTACCCCCAAGAACCTTCAAAAATCGGTGATAAGAGTGCTGTGGTCAAGGACAGCAGCATGAAGAAACATTCAATTCTTGAATTTAAGATCATAGAAATAACTGCTTTATGTCTGCACAACTGTTGTTACGTATCAGTTAATTCTTAATCCAAGCTCATGAATGAATAAATGAAGGCTTATGTTTGTAATGTGCCGTGTTCATCTTCCTAGAACTCCATTAAAGATGTTCACTGTGACTGAGAATGTTATAATCTATTGTAAGAAAAATCTATGGACTCAGACAGGAGATAGCAATTCGCAGTATTTCTATTATCGCTGTAAAATTAAAACGAAGACACTGTACTAACCGAAAATGCTATGCGCAAGATTTCTGTAGGTTAGGTGCTTCTCCCCATTCCATTTCCATAAGGAAGCGACCAATATACTAGAGTACCAGGTAGCTAGTGTTGCACTCACCAGGCTGGTTACACCTAATCAGAGATTGACAATTTGTTGAGCTAAATAATTTAGTTCATTTAAAATATCATGCATAAATTAAAACAACATGATGAGGTTTCCATAAAGTTAATATTTACAAGTTCTGTGACCCCGAAATAACACTATCTCTATAGATAATTCTTGGCTTGCATATACAATTTTGGTTTATGTTTTTCTCTTTCTGTTTTTTCCACCATATCTTTCTTTCTTCTTTCATAAAATTTGATTAGGAATGTTAGGTAAACCAACATGAAAGGCCAGTATAATTAGTTACAAAGGTAAAATATCCAGTTCAACTTTGATATGGGGAGGATTCATCTATTATTAGATCACTTAAAATTATTTTACATAAATTTTGAGAAGCACCAAACATGAAAAATTGGACCTCTTGCAAAACAGAGCTTTCTATTTAAAACAATTAAGAATTAACACTCGCCCAATCTAGAAAGTTTTAAAAAAAATTATGAAAATAGTCATAAAAATTATTTTAATCTCCATTCGACTTTACACAAAATAAATACAAAGAACTAACCAAGAGGCCAACCAAGGGAACCGAGAGCAAAGGGCAAAGGAGCATAAGCGGCAGGCGTAGCAATAGTTGTCGCCACATGGAAAGCCGCGTGCTTCCACGTCCCTTTACTCTCTGCTGCTTCAACTCCTCCCTCTTCTTCTTCTTCTTCCACCTCTGCATCTTTCCCGCCTTGTGGGGAGCCCATTTCAGCACCTCCTAAATTTGCTTCTTCTTCTTCCATTACTACTCACCTCTGCATCTTTTTTTATATTGATATTCTGATTCTTTTTCCTTTGTCATCTTTGACTTTTCGATTTAAATCACCTAGACTTTGGGTGTTTGAAAGCTTTGAAAATTATATGCCAGAGAGTGCAACCAGAGAAAACGATCCTATGCGAATATTTCTTTTTTTATTTACCAGAATCCTACGCGAATCTTGACGGTAGACGACACTGCTATTGGCGTCGTGTTGTTACCAGTCAAAACGAAAAGTCAATTAACTTTCAGTTCTACTGTGGTGGGCTCCACTTACGCTGTGAATTCGAGAAAACTGAGAAGGCAGACCATTAGGATTAGGGGAATGCACCGGCCCACTAAGACGTGTTTAACCCAAAAAGAATTGTTAATGCACAACCGACCGGCCAGGACTCTTAAATTTGTGGGACGAGTTTGTGCAGCCATCTGTTTAGTTGTTTCGGGACGATCCTCAATCTTAAGTTGTTTTGTTGTACTTTTTTCATTTATGTTATAGTACTTTGATTTTCCAGTCGCTACCCAACAAATCTAATGAAAACGAAAAAGGTTATAGTTTTGCATTAAACATTTGCCTTGGTTTCATGATATTTTGAACTCCAACAATGTCCGCCTGGGGTCACTTCTGTTTTGTTCCGAAAAACTGATTTTAAAAATTATTTTAGAAAATAGTTTTAAGAAAAAAAAAAGGAACAAAAATCAAGCATTCCCAAAGTGTTTCGTTGTTTACCTTTCTTCCATTTTCTTGTTTTATTTCCTCCTTAACTAAATTGTCTTGTATTCTACTTTTATTTTTTTAATAGAACGGTTATGATTAATAAAATTTGGAAAATCAGATTCGATGAAAATTAGGTAACATTTTTAACAACTACTAGAAAAATAACATAATCAAACCCAAATTAAAAAAAAAGTTAGTAAAGGAAAAAATTACTCACATACACTACTTCTTCTTTTTTGGAATTTATGCACAATTCTGCAAATTGATCGCTCCCCTCGACTTATAAACCCACTTAAATTTTACAATATAACCCATAAAGCCAACTACATAGTTTGTACACAATTGTATATCCAAGAGTTTGTTGGTTGCGAAGGATAAGTAAAACTAAAAGCAGCTATATAACACCTACATTTACTGTCTCAAAGAAAATCAATTCATGTTTGCTTTATTTTTAAGAATCAACCTTGTAGCATCCATAAGCATCAATACAACATATGCCCACAACACAAGACTCCCAACATGTTTTAAGAACCATGTCAAGAATTTGGGTTGGAACGGCTTGTCCAGAGGTTCGTGGAAGAAGCAAAATCTTACTAATATGTTTGCTGCTTTCCGTAAGTCGGTGAGCCTCAACCGCTTTAGATAGAGGAAATGACTTGTACACCACAGGCTTAACCCTTTATTTTACTTTTTTGGATAAAATAAGATAGGATAAAACCTATAAGTCAATGATTACATGATAGAGGGGACTAGCCCCAAAAGATCCATTTAAATCAGAGCATGCACAAAGTCAGGTGACACCTCCAGAAGAGTAGTACTAGTTTGAGAGATCCGAGCAAATCTAGCAAGATTGTTAGCAACACTATTAATATTCCTATTAGTGTGTCTCACCTTCACCTCTCATTGTCTATTTAAAACCTCTCAAATCTTTTGCATTGTAGTAGATAAGCGTGGTTCTTTCAGAACATCGTTCACCAACAAAAGTGAGTCAACTTCTATTTCAACCTTACCCATATCCCAAGTTAGATTGAGACCCTTTACCATGCCCCAAGCTTCAGCTTCATAGCTTGAACACGAACCTAGTCAACTGTAAAATCCACCCTTCTAATCAGCATGTTCATTTCTTATATAACTCCCCCATATGTAGCAGCTCCCATTTCCTCACACACCGAACCATCAACATTAATTTTGAGCCACCCTTTACTACGTAAACTCCACTTATCTACAATTTTGTTTATGATAAGAGTAGAAACTATAGACCTTCTATCTTGTACAACAGTCATCCTCTTACAAAGAAAAATAATTTCAGTAGTAGGATTGCTTTTCTGCACAAAAGATTCATCAAAATAATGTCTGTTTCGTCACTGCCATAATTGTCAAATTCCATATCCCCAAACTTCTTGCCATGCATATCCATTATAGTTACCCAAATCCTTTTGCAAATTCAAATCAAACCAAGCATTTAAATCAATAGAATAGAACATAGATTTCCAGCTAGAATTTACAAGTTTATCCCAGACTTTTCTAGCTTGTGTACAATCATGTAAAGCATGGAGGGTAGTCTCTTCCTCTCCCCTGCATAGACTACACATTGATGAGGATCCCGACCATTTACTTTGTCTTTTATGGGTTAGCAACTTGTCATGATGGGCTAACCACATAAAAGTTCTAACCCTTTCCATACCTCACCATTTCCAAATATTTCTCCATGACTGGCGTTCCTCTCCCTCTAAACTATCAACTGTCAACATCTCCATGACTGGCATTCTTCTTCTCACTTGCACACCGACATTGATACATGATTCAACAAACATAAATTAATTTACTTGCAATAAACAAAGGGGAACAGTGAAAAAATATAAGAATAACAAATATAAGAGAGAGGAAAAAAATTGCCACGAAAGATTAGATAGATCTAAAGAGATCTATGATTGCGATCTAGAAAGAATTGTAGTTAAAAAGTTATGGGCTCCCAATGAAAGAGTAATTTGCCCCAAAAATGAAAAAAAAATTCAAAATAATACCTCCGAGTCCAGCTCAAATTACTGCTAAATGTTTTTTAATTGTACTTCAATAACCTGACATAAACAACATCAGTAGATTATAAAAGAAAGAATAATAAATCATTTTCAATTTAAACAGTAAAATGTGAGAATCAGAAGAAACCCAAAAGCCTTCCCTATTCCCAAAAGGCAAATTAGAAATCTATGTTCCATCAATGCATGGAGGAAATTGATATGGCAAAGGTTCATTATAGCAATCTTCCCAAATTAACAGCCTACCAAGCAAAATTATGTCCAGTTAACTAAACAACAGATATCATAAAGGCAGAATATTACAGAAGTCAAGGGCATGATTCATAACTTCCACAATAGCTCTGCCATGAGTACATAGCCTATAGCTTGAATGCAAAAATAATTAAATTTACAATCTTTATAATATTCAGACAAGTTATAGAACATCGCAACAATACTCATATGTCCTAACAAATTTCAAATGGTGGAGGAGGAAAAAAGCAAGAAAATGTTAAATTTAAAATCTTTTCTCAACAAAACCATAACATATATATTCGTATCTAGTGACACATTATATTCCATCTTGACAAAGAACAACAGATTAACAAAAAAGAAGGGTGGGTGGTAGTGGGCAACATATGTGACCACAATAGAGTGTGAACCAAACCTGTACTTGGTGATGGTGGCTTCCTTCTTGAATCTACACTCCAAACTCGGTGGTGATGATGGGGGGACAGAGCTGGCATAATGGTGTGCAATCTTCAATCGGCTGTCTCTACGCTAGTTTACTCTCGCTTCAATATCCTTATTACATCTTACATTTAGAAATATTTTCTCATGAAAACTATTTATTTGATGTATAAAAACATTCTTGGAAAAAATCAAACCAATTAAAACTTTAAAATTGAACAAAACTGTTTTCATTGATTTACAGCTCATTCTGCAGTGATTTTTCAAAAATCATAACTAAATGCAAAAAAAAAATTTCTAGTAATTTAAGTCTCTAAAAATCATGCACATCTTGAATTTTCATGGAAAAATAAGGAATCAAGAAATGAACACACAAATTTGTACAGTTCATTGCATAAATATTACTATTACTTTTTGTGTCCCTGTTTCTATCTGAAAATTGAGTCTTAATTTTGAAAATTCATTTATCTTAATATACAAAGTCATTTGATGCATACTTGTCATCATTGGAAAGATTTACTTGTCTACTTTCTAACCATATTTTTTTCATACATTTTTTCTACTCCTTCTGGTCAGAGCATCAATATATATCATTAGAGGTTAGATAAAACTATCATTGAAGCAGTCTTAGTAAATCATGCATAACTACTATTGTATAAATCCAAATATAATCAAACCAGTGTCATTATGTTTCTGAGACATAGATCTATCTATGCATATAAACCATAAAATTTTTTGATACATATTCAAATTTATACAATGCATCATAATAGATAGCCAAAAAACAGAGCAATTCAATTTCAAACTTCAATCTTCCTCCTCCATCCTCATTGCTAAATTATTTCCTTTAATATTACTTGACCTTATCATTGGGAAACATGGGATAAGATGGGGGATATCTCAGTAACAACATAACTCAAACTTATCACATTATCACATTAGCTTGAACTTTACACAAACATTGCATAATCACAATACTTTCATAATATGCTTTTAGAAAAACAATTAAAACTATAAGTTGCAGTAGAAATTTCGATAGCATAACGACTTAGTAAATGGGTATCCCGGGGCTTAGCCCTTAACTTAAAACAGTCAAACAAATCATAAAAAACAGTCAAATATCACGACAACACTTTTAAAACATAAGCACAATGTATAAATGTAAAAGTTTAGGGTAAGAGTTATTACCTCATAACATTAATCCCTTAATATTGGATTCTTTTTTTCTTGAATCACTTCTTTAGCTTGATTATAGTCTATTAGTATCATTAAACCTTACTTAATAATTTAATATCATCATATAAATTTAACTCAACCATGTACCATAAATTCTTCCCTCAAAATCATGTCTTGATCCAAAAAGATGAGTAAGAAGGAGGAAGAAAATGGTTTAAACTCTAACTAATCTTAAACTAAATAAATAAAAAAGAAATCTAGAAGAGATTTGAAATAGGAACTTATTCCTTTCTTCTTTCTTCCCTTCCTTCTTCTCTATGTTCTTTTTCTTCTTTCTCTTCTTTTTTTTTCTCTCTCCTTTCACTCTCGCCTCCTCATTTTCTCTCTTACCCCCCGGCTCTCTCTCTCTCTCTCTCTCTCTCTCTCTCTCTCTCTCTCTCTCTCTCTCTGTGCGCGCGCGCTTGTGTGTGTTTGAATGGTAAAGGGGAATGGGGGTATTTATAGGAAAGCTTGGTGATTGTGGACCATCAGATCAAGATTTAATCCAATGGCTCACAATTATTCTCCATTTTATATACCAATTTTCTATTATACCCCTAGATATTTTTCAGCTTGTGAGAAAGTAGGGAAGGGTATAAATGTCCAACTTTTTCCTCCTAAATTTTAGTCACATCAAGAAAAAGGGATAGTGTACTTTTTACTTTTGCAGATAAATTTGGCTTTGGTTTAAGTACTTTTTTATCCAAGTTTTCTATTATACTTAGTGTCATTTCTATTTACTTTATCTGTGGGACTCATTACCTTTCTCTTTTACTTTTTCATGTAAGGTTCACCTATCTTACTTACTTTTTACTATTCATCTCCTCTGGCATTTACTATTTACGTGGGATCCACCTTTTACTAGATTTATATTTTTTTCTTCTCAAGGCCCATATAACCAGTATCACTTGTACTTTTAGTTTGCACTGGAGTATTAAAATATTGTTTTCTTTCTCTTATTGTAAATGACAATTTTGTCCTTTTTAAATTCATTTTTATATTTTTAGGATATTTTAAGTCTTAAACTAATTTAATTAAATATCCAGATTTTTCCACTTGTCATGAGTTAATTCAAAACACTTCAATATCATTTATGATACATACATAAAAATTAGGATGTTACAATCCCAGTGATGACGCAGCCATCATCTTACACATCATCACCTCCTGAACTCTACCAACACCATCGGCAAAGCTGCCTTAGGCCAAGCAGTGTTTAAGATTTTAGTAACACTAGAAATTGATGCCATCATGGCTAGATAGCCACATGAATCTACCATCGTGGATTCATTCATTGCAGTTTGAGGAAAAGAGAGACGAATTTTGGGAGAAAAAGGGGAAAAGAAGAAGAAGAAGAAGAAAGGATGAGAAGGATCGGATTGGGATAAAGAAAGAGGGATAGGAGGAAGAAAAGATAGGAAGAAACGATTGGGATAGAAGACAGAGGAAGGTATTATTTTGCCAAAGAGAGATCAACGATTTTGCATAATCCCAAAAAAATAACGATGGATCTGCCATTGAAAAAATGACAATGCTCCTACCACATGCATTAGGAAGACATGGAAGGAAATTACATAGAAGATGCACCCACATGAAATAGAGATAGATGAACATCATGAGGAAATAAAAATGGCAATCAACTGTGTTAGGAATAGGGCAGCACAGTGCTAAAAACAGTGACATGGGCTGAAACTTTCATCTTTTTAATTGATTGACCATTAGAATTCCTACCCAACACACATCTCTCTTCACCCATACTTGGGTGATGATGAGAAAAAGGCACTCGAGCAAGGTTATAAACTCTAGAATCATGATAGAGTTCAAGCCACTCTTAATTACCCAGAGCACGATCAAATGTTTCATATATTCTATTACATCCATTCACCTTAGGGCCCTTCCACGTAAATTTAGGACCATTAAACCAAGATCAATCAAAGCACAGGAATTTATATTTTGAACAAATTTTTAACACCTTCTATTGCACACAGGAGCACCCCGCGATTTTTCCTCTTGGTTAATAACATCATTCGGATCCCTTGCTACTATCCAAGGACCTTTCAAATTGTAAGATAAATTTCTCATATCATTCCAATAAAGATCACGAAAATTCAAGTGAGGAATAATGTAAGAAAGAGTGAAATAAAAAGGATTAAGATTACTCGGCTTGCACTGCACGTGAATAAATTGACAAGACGATGAAATGAAATTTAGATCACCTCCGATTAACTTCCAAGCTATACACAAACCTCCGGATTGACTGTTACTAGGGACTATAAAGAATTTATCCAATCCCAAGCGAACAAGCTTTTCGAACTACTACTTTGAACATCTAGTCTCTACCATAGCTACGATATCAGGATTATAACTATCCTTCAATTGCTTAACATAATTCAGGAAATCCCTTCCGCACGCCCCTCAAACATTCCAAACAAAAATCTTCATCAAGACAAATAAACATTATTGCCCGCGCGCCCATGGACATCTATATTGACTCAATACCTTCATCTTCTTCAAGGTGACCCTCATCAGAAAGACTTTCCTTCTGAATTTTCTCATGGTCCCGAGAGCCTAAGATGA
The DNA here is from genome assembly GCA_026686845.1 of Adenanthera pavonina. Classification (NCBI taxonomy): domain Eukaryota; kingdom Viridiplantae; phylum Streptophyta; class Magnoliopsida; order Fabales; family Fabaceae; genus Adenanthera; species Adenanthera pavonina. Next base: position 5,139,283 of record JAIVEN010000002.1, read on the forward strand.
ACTATAATCCTTTTTCAATTAACAAACGAGGATCTGGCCCATTCGGTTCTGTGTTTTGCTCTATATCTTCCATATCCATCATCTGTCTCACGCTCATTTACCACCCAATGACCCGTTGGCTTCCTTAAGTACCCATTAAGTTCCTGCTCATTATACCCAGCTTCCGCCCTGACAGGTGAAACCCCTTGATCTCTCTTAGGATTAGACCCTTCTCTACGTATTCCATTTATCACCACAAGCTTAACCTTGCCTGCTGCAATTACTGGCCACACATTCTTCTCTACTTCACTAACAATCATAGCTTTATTTTCAGGACTTCTGTTTTGCAAGCCTGCACCTTGAATCTAAACAAGCCCAAATATCTTCTTTAACCCACAAGCCCACACTTTCAATTATAGCCCACAATATTATATCCGACTTGGCGTCAGGGGCGCATCCGCGCATCACAGAAACTCAATTTCACTCACTCAAATCTCTCTAGGGCCGCAACTTCTGCAATCCAAAATGATTCACGAGGATGGGTATCAAGGTTTTATGTTGATGATAAAAAGGCACCTGCCAATTTCGGGAACTAGTATTATTTATTCATATGTGATTTAAGATTGTTCACTTAAAAATTTGGCCCCCCCCATTCTAATCGTATGTTCTCTCTTTTGAATGCCATTTTGTTGTTATTTTGATTACAGAAGTGCATGCACACACAGTTATTAAAATATAGAAATTGAATCAGATGAATTGTAGACGGTAAATTTTCCTGTAAAACATGATGGATTTAAAGATCAAAAGTAAAGACAGGGAGATGCGGAACTGGTGACAGGATTCCAAACTCTAGTTGAAGTCAAATTGAGCTTAAGATACCGATTAATGGACTTATTGGCTAATATTTCCTCCATCCTCCACCGTTTCAAGGGTGCCTTGGGTTTTGGTTATTTGGCTTTTGTCATAACACATGCCCAATTTAAATTGGAGAATTTGATAACAAAAATATAAGTAATTGTACCAAGTCTAGTTCTAAACTCACTAATGATTTTCAAATTATCCCTGGTTGATTATTGAAGTTTGCTAACTTTAGTACACGCTTTCATTGATGGTGAATGCATTTTTCTGCTTATGACAAGCAGTTTTTTACTAGAAAATCAACTGGGGCATATATCCATACACTGCAGCATAGGAATTGTATGATCTGTATTTAGCAATAGGGTGGCGGGGAATCACTGCTTACACAGTTAGACGGGCATTTGGCTTTGTAGACTGGTTAAAATTAAACATAATGTCATGAGACTGCTGAAGCAACATCTTTGTATGATCACCTCACTATTAGAGAGGCGATGCTAGTTTGGCCACATACAAGTGATGAGCATACCTGATAGCTCTAAACATATCACATAACAGAAATGTAAATTCCGAAGTCATTGTTGGTCTCATAGAAGCCATACAAGTTAAGAATAAAATCATGTTTGCTTTGAGTTACGTCTAATAAGGGTTATGAGGTCCTTGAGCAATCTTAAACAGTCGAAGTATTTTTCCATGAATTTGTCTTCTTTCCAGCATATCTTATCCATTTAACATTTATAATTACCAAATTTTAAATTCCAGGTCTAATTTCTGGCATTTGGATATCGATGTGTTTTCAGTAGATTCGGTCTGAGTTGTGTCTGCGTGCAAGGGTGGGATTGGTTGGGGGACTTGTTAAGTTTTATGTTATCTCATTACGGCATTTAATTCATATATGGCATATTATGCTTTAGAATAAGGATGATGCTCTCCCTAGGAATCTCCAGCAGTGAAGGAATTAATTCAGTGGCACTATTTTTACTGATGCATTATATCATCTTCATATTCTTGTTAGCTTTGAAAAGGGAGGATCAGTGGCTAGTTGTCCATTTTAGTGTGCTGATTCTTCCTTGTTTTCAGGATATCAGAGAATATCATCCCCAAATTGAGAATTCTCATTGCTGGCTGTTAGAAGTTACACGGTTCTAAATTTTTTCTTTTAGAATATGTAATAATGAATGTGGGCCTGAGCATCCATGATATTCATCATAACTCTTGACTGCCCTTTCTGTTGTCATTTAAACGAAGAATATCATATTTGTCACTTGTATGAAGAAGACCATGAATACGTTAGAGGTACCAGAAAGCATATTCTTTTATGCTGCCTCTAGCTGTTGTTTTCCTAAAGTTGATTGATTATCATGGCTTTAACCAGTGTCGACGGACCAGGCACAATTTAACAAGAAGCTAAGAAGATGGAAAAGCTTAATAGTATCTTCTTTACTTCGATGGCTCGGCGACTTGAAGGTTCGTCTGATGTCATGTTTCTATATATCATGATACATATGGGGCATCCATTCTATTGTATATCCATACTCCATAGTATTCAGACTGTAAGATGCATATATTTCTGAGAACTTGCCTGAAAATGTTTTTTTGTGGTATTGTTGAATGTTGGAAACATGTCCTGCGTTATGCATGCTACTATCACTTTCTACTAATTATGCAGTGGATCCATCCGAAGTCGCTGGGAAAGAACAAATGGGTGGATGCACAACCGACCAGAAGAGGAAGAGGAAGGAAACAGTGAGTCAGTGGCTGATGATTCTGCCGGACAATATCTTGATTGGATTAATAGATTTGAATAAAAAAATTTCTCCCTTTCTCAGTTCCTAATCTACGATATGATTTTTGCTCACTACGAAATTATTGACATATTACTGACCATAAAAACAATAATTGTAGACTTTTTGTCATTGACAAATGGCAATGACATTTATAATTGTTGCTTGGGTTAAAGATTTGGCATACCACTTGATATATTTAGAAAACATCAGTTATATTTACATTTTAGTCCCACTAACTTTGCCCATTAGATTAAAGCCCTTTTCTCCTTTAATTTGCAAGACATTTCATAAAGATTGCAAATATCTACAACCACCCCAAAAGAAGAAGTGATATTTGGGGATTCTGCGGAAATTTTCAATCTTTATGGAATATCTTGCAAATTAAAAGGAAAGAAAAAAAAAGGAGCTTTCTTCTAAAGAACAAAGTTATTGGGGTTAAAGTGCAAATATAACTGGTTATTTCTAACTTTACTGGGTAGTTTTTGTAATCTCGCAAACTACTTTTCCAGTCAGCATAGTGGCCATGTGGCAATGAGATGGCATTAATTGCTCAATTGAGATACGTGTTAGTGCATCCTTGCACTCCAGTCAAATCTGCAGTTGTGCATAGAAGAATTTGGCTTTGAGATGTTTTGTTTCTTGGACAACGGCTTTCGAAAATGAAGATGATGGCAAAGGAGTAGATTTTTTGGATTGTCCAGATGGAGGCCTTTTTAAGATTCTCAAGCAGGGTTCGAACCTAACCTTTTCTTTGGGCTTTCAAGTTCTAGTTTCCCCGCGAATTTGATTCGAAAACGCAATCTTATTAAAAAAGAAAAAGAAAACGCATTCAATTACCAGCGCGCGGGCTTGCAATATAAACTTGACGAGAAATAGAGTCAGCACTCAGCATAGAAGAAAATACTACAAGCTTCCAGGATTCTCGATCTATTTTGAACCCTTGCACAAGTAATTGCTAATTACTACACCGCACGCATTATTTGGCTAATAATCAATTGTGAAGATTGCAACTACATTAGAAAATTTTCTTCGAAATGAAAGTGACTCTATTATGTAGGGAGCCCATCCAAAAGTAGCACGGCTTAAAGATCCGATGAATAAGAATATAGAATCTTTTCTCTCAATATATGATTATTTTTAAAATATAAGATAATATTTATTTCATATTATAAAAAAAGTCCTATTTAATTTATGAGAGAAAAAAATTTAATAAGAATAGTTTTAAAAAGATAATATAATTTTAACAAAAATAAAGATAATTAATTAATTTTAACTCTTATACTCAACTTAAAATAATTTTTTAAAATAATTTTTTATTAAGAATAGAAGGAATTAAAACACAGCACACCTAGGGCATAATCATGACCCATCTTTGAGGGTTAAGGCCAGTGAATCCCACAATAAAGCAATGATCTTCACCATAATTTCAGGTTCTAATCATGGATGTACGTGAGTTGAACAGTGTGCTTGACCTGTCTCAGCAGATCCCGAGGTTCCCCGTGTTTAATTTTGCCTGCTTTATTGGTTCATTAAAAAGTTAAAGCGTCGTCAAGTTAAATCCATGTGCCATGAAAGAGCTTGCAAAATTGTACCGTTTCCCCTCCCCCATGACCATGAAAGATGGTAAAGAAACAAAGCCATTTGGAAAAATATTCTGCAATCCCATAAAGTAAAACAGATGGACAGGATGTTATTTTTGTGGGTAATGTGCCAGGAGGACAAAGTGCATTGTTTGGTTTTAGTTTATATATTGTGGTTTGTTCCAAGTTTAGTGGGATCCTGGTCCCTCTGGGAACTCCAGCTGGCTAGTACCATGGTGTCTTCATACTATTCGCTTTGAATAAGGAGCAAAAGGGGTACTGTAGGCTTGTGGACTCTCGCTTTTGTGACATGTTAACGGACCGAAGGAATAGATAATCAAGAGATGAGAGATGCTCATCTTGATAATCAAGATAACAGAGGAAAAAAGGAAAATGGAGGGATGGGAGGCGGTCATAATGATTTAATTAGTTCAAAAGAATCTGCGAGATACTCATATTGATTTTCAAAAGCATGCTGATTAAGAATATGTATGCCTCTTTTGGCCTCCACAAAATTAAAAGAAAGAAAACAAGATGAAGAACATATATATTATGCCTGCTCCCTGCTTGCTGCCACCTATATATGGTCTATGTACAGATTCATTCAACAGAAGATTCATGATTGAACATATGTAGCTAACGTGTCAGAACATGAAGAATAGCAATGAACGTGCTGAGCTGAGATTTCCAATCGTTCTTCTCATAAGCTTTTCCTTAAAGTTTTCTTTTGGTTATGGTGTACCATTCTCCTATTTGGAAGAGAATTTAATAAGAGATTAAAGAGGTAAAACTGTTTACCGAAACAATTAGGAAGAGAATTAAACTAGAGCATATAAAAAAATAAGGAAATTATTTTTACTTTACTATTTGTGTACTTCTTACATTGCGCATGGTTGATTGGCCATATTGGAGTGACTGAAAGTTGCAGTGTACAATCAATAGGGTGGAGGTTTGCAATATGACAAAAAGGGTACGTGAGCTGGGGTGGATTTGTTTCCCACGAAATGGAACTCGTCACAGTTTTACAGTTCTTAATGCGATTGCGACTCATATCTCATCATTCCTTTTTCTTGTTTGTGCTCCATCTTCTTATTATTAGTACCAATCCACGCATGCAACACGAAGACACTGTCACTTTCTCTGTACGTACTTACTAGACACGTACGTTTCTATTTGCGTTCAAGTGCTGATTTATTTACACACTTAATAATTACATTACTTGGGGAGTTTTTAGTGGTTCACAGTAGATTTTAATGAGTGCAAAATATAATATTCTACTCCATCTTATAATATTTTCTAATCTATCTGCTAAAATTTTAAACAACACATAAAAAAAAACAGACAAAGAAAAGGAGGTAGTAGATATATTTGTTCGTTTCGACCTCCAACTTACTTCCATATTGATTTGGTTACTCTTCCATATAGTGTATTGTTTAATTATCTGATTATGCATAATTAAGCTTAGTTTGATAAGAGACTGTTACTTTGAAGGAGAACAGAATGGTTCAGCTGGTGTGAAAGAATCTATGAAGTGGAGAAGCGTAATGCTTTTCATATATATTTGCTTAATTAAAAACTCTCAATCATCACTGTGCGTTTTATTATAGCAAATACATTGTAAATGGAAAGGAATATTCACTGTGAAAATTAAATCTCATTTCAAGAACAACGCAACGAGCAACGAGTTACGATGTCATCGAAACGTATTATTAAAACTTAATTAAAAAATATATCAATAAAAAATAAAAATAATACTTCTTCAGCCCCCCCCCCTCCCTCCCTAAAAAGAAAACAATAAGAAGAGAGTATGAGTTATTTTAATAATAGTTGGACACCCCGAAGTAAGAGGTAGTTATAAGCTTGTTATAGTAATATTAAGATTTAAGAATAATTAACGCTTTGATGGATATTTAGAAATGGAATTCAATCTGGTTAATTCGTGTCTTATAGTTTTAAATCAAGTGAGCCAGACGCTGTGAAGCCAAAACAAGTAGGCTAGGCTTCTTATATATACTGGAATAGCCGTTATTTGAGAACCAATCCAAGTAACTACATAGACCATAAGGCACCCATTTTATTTTATTAAATTTTGTTTTGAGTGGATGCGTCCTAAGATGTTATTAATATAATCTTGGTTTGTGGCATCAAACTTATCCCTCCTCTACATTATTCAATTCATAAAACTTCAACAAATATTTATTTCTAATTTGGCTGATCGTCATTGTCCTATGTATCTTCCTCTATGTGTGCTTCACGTCGGAATCCATCTTATCCACTTTTCTTTAAAGTATTCACAGCAACTTTTTTTTTTTTAATAAAAAACAGAATCACACATATGTTTAACTTTCTACTAGGCTATTTTTTTTAAAAAAAAATTATAAAAGAACTATGAAATGTGATTTAATTTTTTTTTTATATAGTTAAACGTTTTTTGTTCAAAAAGATGAGTTAGTGCAAATTTGGGGAAATGCAAGAGTGTTGTGGTGGTGATATGCAAGATCCACCACAATTGAGAGTTGATCGCGCATTACAATTACAAGCCAGAAAAGTCAACGAGGTGGGACCCAATGGTGGGGGTTGGGTTAGAGACAGAGGCAGTGTTCCCAGGGCGTAAGATAGTGGGGAGGATTGCGTAAGTAGTGGCGCAGTCAAACTGAAGCACTACCTTGGGTTGCGAGTCACGACCTTTGGTGGGTGTTTTACACGTGTCGACGTATCATTGGGAAACAACGGCTATTTTGTGGCTGGACCCCACTGTTTGGCGGACATTTTCAGACACGCCGCAGATTAGATGGATACTTCAAAGCAAAGTTAATCTCAGCACTCTCCTCTCTTGTATTTTATCTTTTGTTTGGTCTATGCCTTTTCCTTCTCCATTTTATTTCATAATCATTAACATTGACGTTCATAATTATTTAGTATCATTGTCATTTATTTTAATCCCTGTTTATCATTGTTAACTTTAATTTATTTTATAATTTTATAGCTTATAGTCCCATGTAATTTTATAAAAAAAACTACAATATGATGTCATGTGCATCTGCTTCTAAATAATTATAAATTATCAATATAAAACATAAAATTGATTGCAAATAGCATTATGCACAAACTATACAACTCATCTATTAAACTTTGTTAAAATACACATAATTCTAATAAAAAATACACCTTTTTTAAATATTAAAATAAATTGCACTATTTATAATTCCTAAATAATGTTATTTGTTATAAATTTTATTTTATACATGAGTATATTGATTGGTGAGTGATGATATATTGATTTGTCTTTGATTTTATTGATCATTGATTGCTATGTAAAACTTCAAAGTTTTATTTTACTGGCCCAAAAAAGTTAGGTTGAAGTTTTATATTATTGACCAAAAAAAATTAGGTGTTCGAACTTTTTTAAATTAATTGAAAAGGGAAAGAAAAAAAAAAAGTAAAAGCACATTTTTAGTGATTTAATTTTACATTAAATTTATTTTAATATCTTAGTTTTATTTTTTTCTTTTTATCCCGTTAACTTTCAAAGTATAATAAAAAAAATTATTATCATTAACACTGTTAATTATATTAACAAAAAATATCAAAAAAATATTTTTAAATATTTACACATTTATCCATCTCATTTTCTATGACAAAAAATCATAAAAGTAAGGTTTTATCTTGAACTTAGTTATTTGTAATTATTTATTATTTATTTTTTAATTTAATATAAAAATAATTTAAATCTAAGATTAATAAATATATGGTGATATTAATAAATTGACCATAAAATTTGACATGGCTTAATATTAAATAATACTTTGTCAATATGTAAAAAAGTTTTATCAGTATTTAAAATTAATATAATTAACAAATGACAAGAAAATTTTTTATTATATTTTGAAAATTGAAAAATTAAAATGAAATAAAATAAAATTAAAGGAATAAAATGAAAATTGGTGTAAAATTAAATAATTAAAAATATTTTTTTGAAAAAAAAAACAATTAAACCCGAGAGAATATTACAGTGAATGGAGATATTCAGAAGTTCAGGCTAGAGCTGTGCGTACAAGAGACCAATTGTTTCAATGGTGAAGTAATAAAAAAGAAGCTGAAGTGGTAGGTCATTTAAAAGATTAATTAAAGTTGAAAACTGAAGAAGGAAAAGAATAACAAAGGTCTTTGGATGGGACCCGCTTCAAATCTGTGACTGAGATGGCAGTTTTATTTCAGTTCCTCTTGTGCCTTTGCTTATTTAAATTCCGTTTTCTTCTTCCTTCTCTCTCTCTCTCTCAAATAGTTTTTCTTTCACATTTATTTTTTCATTTTTCCCTCCTAGTTCCTACTCCTCTCTGTCCCTGATTTGAGTATCTACACTACAAAATACTATAATATCATGTAATCCTGTTGAGGAAACTAGGAATATAATATGATTAAAGTTGCAAGCTTTGTACACTTATGGTTTGTGTGATTTCTCTGAGCGAAGCAAAGTCATCTCTTTCACACCTCTCAATCTCAATCCGATGGAAGAAGAATCTAGGGTTTGATAGTACCCAGTCCATCAAGGTCCGTCCTTTGATGCTTTTCTAATTGTTTTTCTTACTGGAAATTGGGTCGATTTGTGTACTTTTGCCCATGTTTTTGCAATCTCTGTTTAGACCCTTTTTTCCCCCTCATTATTCACAGTCCCAGTTGATAATTTTCTTTATTTCCAAAGTTAAACCTTTCAGGAACTGAAATTCTCAAACTTGGATTAGAAATCCACTGTTTGGCTCGTTGTTTGATGAAAATGGGACTCTCTCTTCCCGGCTCTTTACTCTGGCGCATATGGCCGAATGTCTAATATATTTTATATTTATAAATATATGGGATTTTCTGGTTTTCTGACGTTCTTGTCTTAGGTTTTGGGCTTTGGGGAATTGCGTTTTCACTTTGATTTTCGAACTTTAAGATTTAGCTAGAAGCTAAAATGGAGGAGGTTGAAGAAGCCAACAGAGCAGCTGTTGAAAGCTGCCATAGAGTTCTTAGTTTGCTGTCTCAGCACCAGGATCAGGTTCCCTATGCCAATTTGATGGTGGAAACTGGGGAAGCTGTGTCCAGATTCAAGAAAGTTGTTTCCTTGCTCAATAATAATCTGGGTCATGCAAGAGTCAGGAAGCTCAAAAGACCTCAAATCCCCTTACTCCAAAGTATTCTCTTGGAAAATCCAAATTGTAAATCAAAGCTTCCTCTGCAACTGCAACCTAGTTTTTCTGACAATTCAGTTCGGGAGTTGGGTTCAAACCTTGGAAACTCACTGTCTCTGGGAAACCCATCTTTGGAATTAATCTCAAATGGGAAAAATCCCATTCACCTTACCCCTCCAGTGTCATCACCGCACTATCACTTCCTTCAGCAGCAGCAACAAATGAAACACCAGGCAGAAATGATGTTTCGGAAGAACAATAGTGGAATCAATCTGAATTTCGATAGCTCTAGCTGCACACCCACAATGTCATCTAATAGGTCTTTCATTTCTTCCTTGAGCATAGATGGAAGCGTAGCAAACTTGGATGGGAGTGCCTTCCATTTAATAGGAGCTCCGCACTCTTCAGATCAGAATTCACAGCAGCACAAGAGAAAATGTTCTGGCAGAGGAGAGGAGGGGAGTGTTAAATGTTGGAGCAGTAGTAGATGCCATTGCTCAAAGAAGAGGTCAAACTTACTTCCTCCCATGAGTGTGTCTTGATTTTATTTTTGTTTCTTTTTCTTCCAAGTTGTGGTATTAACTTACTTGTATAAATGGCAGTTCCTTGATATAAGAGTTAGATATGTGTTTAACATAAGCTTGTGCTCTCCACAGAAAGCATAGGGTGAAGAGGTCAATCAAGGTGCCTGCTATTAGCAACAAGCTTGCTGATATCCCCCCTGATGATTACTCATGGAGAAAATATGGGCAAAAGCCAATCAAAGGCTCTCCTCATCCTAGGTATGTTAAAGTTATGCTTTCTCAGAGTTTACTGACTTAAATGGAGCATGATTAATGATATTGTTGCTAGGTTCCTGAACTGCTTGGTTAGTTGGTGTGAATATATAAATCAATTTCCTGGCCTTTTAGCACATACCTTGTAACTGTAATTCTATTCAGTACCCTGCTGAAGATATAAAAGAACTCCCTTCTTGTGGCATTTTGGCATTTTTAGCATAAATACCTGCATGTAAGGTATTTGTCGTTTTCGTTTGCACACATCAACAATGACATGTAAAGCGAAGATTTGGGTTACCAGTTTCATATTTAACGATTTTAGTATAATCTTGGAGCATGAACTATGAGTATTATCATGGAGGAAACTGAGTATAATCCTTGTACGTGCAGAGGATACTACAAGTGCAGCAGTATGAGAGGGTGCCCTGCTAGGAAGCATGTGGAGAGGTGCTTGGAAGACCCTTCAATGCTAATTGTTACCTATGAAGGCGAGCATAACCACCCTAGAATATCAGCACAATCTGCAAATGCATGATTAGATTTGGCTTGTGTTGGGGCTGTACATAGTCGTAACTTGTAAGTGGTGGAAGCATGGATTTGGGAAGCTGCGCTGAATGAGCCATATAATTAGAAAGCGAAGATGAGTAGCAGTGTTCAGAAGACAGACTGCTGTAAAATGGGTTGCTTCAAATGATCAGAATTATGTCGTTTATCACGAGCATGTTATGAACAAATTTAGGGGATTCTACATGAATGAAATGCCTTTCGAGAAAAGGTGATATTTTCACTGGATTATCATGAAGGTCTAATAATTTAATTGTGATGGAATGTCTTTGGTCCAATATATGCATCAAAGGACGGGTCTGCTAGTGATCATGGGAATTTGGGCCGTTTCCACGGTACTCTACTTTCTCAAGAGAGAAGAGTTAAAAATACACAGTTTCACACAATATCTTATTAACAGCTATGATCTATCACTTCAGGTTAGCGAATCCGCATGCACAGCAAGCAGCTTCTAAATAGAGTTAATTACAGTAGGATTGTTGAACAGGAGAAACTAAAAGTCACAGCCTTTTGACGTCTGTATTTTGAAAAGCTTCATTCAATTTGTTGTCCTCTTCCTCTTCCAACAAAGCTCACGAGGGAGAATGACAGAATGTTTCTGGGAGAACATACTGAGGAATCCATAACTAAATTTCCCTATAACGGATCACCTCCTGTAGCATTGTCCATTTCCTTCCGGTAATGCAATTGAAAAACTACACGGGAACTTCATTTTGACAGAGGCAACACATCTTTCGCTGTCTCCAAGTTTTTGGACAACTAGATCTCCTCTCCAAAAGTTGGGTCATCATTTTTGCCAAAAATAAAAAGTTTCTGTTACCAAGAATCTACTGTGGTAGAGGAAGAATGAGCATAAAAGAAAAAATAATTCTGTAAGAAGGAACAGGCTTTCATAGAAGAAAGACAAGATATTGGTGCATGAGACAACTTCAAAAGAAAAGAAAGAATTCCCCGAACAAGGAACACGGATAGCTCTATATATATTAAAAAAAAAAACAATCACAAATCTCTTCCTTTTCTCTACTTCCTTATAACAAAGGCTTAAAAAAGCATACGTTGAAAGGGAGCAAAATAGTGAACCATGGTGCTGCGGGGTCCAACGGGACTGGAGTCCATATAATTAGAGAGGAGATTGATTTGATCCCTTGTGGTAGCCTCCACTTTAAGGTACCAATTATAGACCTTAGCTATGTTATGTTTTGCTGGTAGGTATGTGCGACCATGCGATTGCGAAGAGGGGGCAGATGCGGTAGTAAGTAAGTCGTCTTTTGGGTGTGCGCTTAGCTTATGTAATGACATCACATGTCATGGTTTAATTCCAAGGATGAGTAAGGTTAGAAAGAATGGCTTTGTGCGTTTATTAGGAGGAGAATAGAAAGCAACAAGGAAAGCAAATGGTTGATGACTTGAAGAGAATCTTTCCTCTATTTCATTGATTTGTATTGTATGAAGAGCCAGAAAATGATGTGAGAAAAAGAAAACGGTGAGACCCACACATCCTGCTGTTCGTCGTCTCTTGAGAATTAGATTGGCCAGGTAAACAAAACGTTTTCATTTTCTGCTTCCTTCTTTGTTTTCTCTCAATCAGTGGAACCCACGCTGACGTTTCCTTTTTATTTATTTATTTACTTTTTAACCAGCCAATCCTTGGGTAATGGGTTGAATAAGCAATTTATTTATCTACCTTTCTAATCTTCTTCCACGATTTTATTTCTCCATCACAGTGGAACCCACGCGACATTACTTGTGTTATTTAGTTATTTTTTAAAACAAAAATATTTGAATAAAAATTAGAAAAATCAAAATAAATATAATGCATACTTTATATTAGTTTAGTGTTGGTCCTAAAAGATATTAAATAATCTAATCAAATAAAAGACGATAAAATAATTTAACGTAGTATTTTTTTAAGAACACTAAATAATGGAAGAAAAATGTCCCTTTCCCTGATATAATTATCTGACATTAAAAATTATTAAGTCAAATTTAAGCATTACCAAACTCAAATAAAAATATCAAATAAAAATATCCCTCCCAAATGTCCCCTTTTTTATTAAAGATTTACGAACACTTGCCAGTGGCCAATCCATCATTGGAACCATGTCAACGTCAGCACTAAACTCAGTAACGTCATCCCAGCTAAAAATATATCTGCAAGCCTAACTAATTGCCCGTAATTCGGCCCCACAGTCACCCCGGGCTCAACAACCACAACAGAGGAATTAAAATGCAAAATCTGATATTTGGCAACAAATTGCCGCTAATTACATACACACTTAAAAAAAATAATGTACTAGTCCTTCAACGGTTAATGGTTCCATATTTAAACATTTTTCACTACCCACTATTTTTTTTTTTGGGTAAGGTTTTTCACTAACTCTATTGCCATTAATTAAACGCCCGCCCTACAGAACATATTAGGGCGTTTAAGACGTGACCTGGCCCATCATACGCTCCAAATTTCTTACCACATTCAAACAAAGCTCACAAATAAAAGCCCATACTTGTGAACACTAATTGAGTAATTTCATAAAAGTAATAACAAAATCAACTAAAATTTATATAGGTGTTCAGGAAAGCAAGCAAAAGTCCTGCTATAAATGAAAACGGAGACATGTGAAGTCTTTACTTGAGAGGAATGAACCTAGAGGAGTGAGTAGCACCTATACCGGGTCTACCATGCTTAACAGGCTTGTAAGAGATTGAGAACTCAGCTAGATAGTGACCAATCATTTCTGGTTTAATTTCAACTTGATTGAAGGTCTTGCCGTTGTAAACACCAATAATGCTACCAATCATCTCAGGCACAATAATCATGTTACGAAGATGGGTCCTCACTGGTTCTGGCTTTTCACCGGGTGGGGCCTCCCGTTTCTGTCTCAATGTAATAAGAGCAATTTAGTTAAACATCAGCATGGCACGTTGAAGCATCACAAATTTGAATATTGAGAACACAGTTCAAGGATTATAATATCATGTAAAGTGACAGTTTTATTAGCTGATAGTAGGTTAAGATCCACTAGAGAAAACAATTGACAGCTTCCAATGATCAACTAAAAACAAAAATTTAGCATAGATGTAAACAGTTCAGTAAAATCATGGCATATATACTATCAGTTCAAAAGCAAATAAATCCTCAAACCCACTCTACAACCTGTTTTATAAAGGCTAAATTGTTACCTTTTCCATAGTGAATCACCGTCATACTCTTCCGTCCATATATTTTTCTCCACCCTAATGCTTCTTGCCACTTTTTTAAACACCAAATTACATAAATCATTGGGTTTTTGGGGGAGGGGGGGTGGTTGTGTTAAAATACACAGCCCTAGATTGGTCTGAGAGGTAAAAGATAATCCGTGTGATGTATAGAGGTCTGCATATTGTATACTAAAGCTGCGTGTAAGCCACAACTATTTGAGTCTGGAGCCAGCTTAAATCCATATAACAACTTTACCTGAAGAAATCCCAGGTGAAGTTACCAGGGCAAGCACTTATTACTATTGTGGCTTTTATGATCTTCTCATCGTCCCATTTTGCACTACAAAAAATACCCCTCCATCTATCTCCATCACTAATGTCATCATTGTAATGAATCCGACACATTAGCTTGCATTTTTAATTAAAGAACTCTTATGTGAAGCTACCGGGACAAGCACTTATTATTGCTGTGGTGTTTTCCCATAGTCTCTAAATCCAACATATTATCATGCTTTTTTGAGATAAAAGAGAGGATACATGAAACATTTTACTGAACAAAAAAAACTCACTCCATCTTATACCCGCCAACCACAGGATGTTATGGTTCTAGTAAGATCCAATACATCAACAGGCTGTCACGTTCTAAGGTCTATCATGTTAAATACTAACATTCAGATAACACAATAAGGAAAGGAATTCAACAAAAAATCTTACTTTTTTGTGATAAATATTCAAAAATTAACTAAGGAAATATCAGGTTAGCAAATTAGTATCAAAGTGAAATCCAGCTTGCTCTATAAAGAACATGACCTAATGAAACCATTAACAGGAGGAGGTTAGGAGGAGGTTATGGGATGTAATGGAAATGGATGTAAATAAAATAAAAAAGAGTTTATTTGGTATGATATTGAGAGAGGTGTGAAATGAATTTATTTTTTATATTCTTATATTGTAGTATTTTAATTTAATGTATAAGCACATAATCTGAATTACAAAAGTTTTTTTATATAAAACCATTTATATGTTAGTCTATAACCAGCTTCATGCAAGTAATGTAGTAATCCAAATTACATGTATTTTGGCAAACCAAACGCAACAACTCCCGTTATATAAATCCATTTACATCCTGTCATATGACATGTAATTGAACCAAAGGGATGTAAAAAGCTGAAAACACAAGAAGCCGTGTTAATCATAGACAAACTGTAATCCATTATCATTTAAAATCAGCACAAACATATTACCGCTTTACGCAGCTTCTTGATCAGTGCCATAGGCTTTCGCTTCAAACCGCGTTGGAACCTGAAATTAAATCGTCATATTCAATTATCATTGATTATGCAGTAGAGAATCATAATCAATCAATCACCTTCTGCGTGCCCGAGCATGGAAGAGTTTGACAAGCTCGTCAGTAGACATGTCCAAGAGCGCATCCAGATCAACTCCTCTGAAACTGAACTTCTTGAACGTCCTCTTCTTCGGCTGTCCTGGCGCGACATCTGCTTCAACATCCGCCTGAAATACACAAGAACGAAAACAGTGAGAAATAAGGTCCGCTAGAATTTAAGAACTCGCTTGGTTCCCGGGAAACTGAAGGAAAATTGACCAAATATATCTATCATCTCTTAAAACAATTATGATGTTTCCTTCACTTTCCCGGGAAGAGACGGCGCATCGAAAGGGATGATGTCTTCACCATGGTTGCGTCGGAGTACTGAGAATTCAAGGGCTGACACCAGAGCTAATTTGGGACCGACGACTAGGGTTTCTGGAGTACACTAACGCCTAGCGGCGAGTATTTATGTGGTTATCGGATTTATTATGGATTTTTTTTTAATAGACATTATTATGGATTTTGTGTAATTTAACCCGGAACACCAAGCTGGGGCACGCCAAAGTAACTGGGAAGGCTTCAATCACAAGCCCAAACCCAACAAGAAAGCAACAAAATGTCGAAATGAAAACCTTTTTTCCCAAAACGCAAACTTGTTTGATTCTTATTTCAAAAAACAGTTTTTGATTTTAAAAAATAAAATAAAATACTTTGTTTGATAATGTATTTTTTTATCGACGATGCTAAAAAAATAAAAAAAATAGGAAGGCTTCAATCATTTGTAGGATTTTGATGCGAAATGTTGGTGCTCAGCCCCCAATGCGTAACGAATCTAAACGCATTTTTCTCCCTTTTTTCACTTGGAAGTGGATTTTTTTTAATGAATTACTAATATAAAAACTAAACCGCCATAATGCAATACATATATTCCTTGTAAGTTTATATTTAAAACAAAAATGAGTACGCTGTACGTGAGCAAATCATAAGTGAAAAACTTGTGATAATCAATCCTGCTGTCATCCTATATAATGAGGTTAAATTACACATAATCTTCATTAATTTGATGTTATATATGTGCAAATAACTTCATGTATTTTTAAAATTGGACTAATCAATTGTCCTAAATTTTTAAATTCATGTAAATTATTCAAATGGTCTTGTCATTACTCAATTTTTTATTTCACTATTATTAAACCACTACTCCATAAGGAAGGAAGTTGTTTAAAATCCTATGGATTAAGAAAAATCGCATTACAAAATTTATCTCTATTCAAATTTGATAATACTTGAATATGGCCAAATAGTATTAAATATTGGATAATTGTGTAAAAAAAATGGTATATCCCGTTTAAGTTTCTTTATTCCTTAATGTGTTAAAATAGTTATTCATAATTTTATAATGATTATGTAAGAAACAATAAATTTTAATATTTTACATTATATTCTGTCTCATTCATCAAACAAGGTGGTAGAAAATAAATAAAATAGGAGCCATGCAGATACATTGTAGGCACCGGATAAGTTGAAGATTATGCTTTGATAACAGGCAAGGACAGGCTCTTAACAAATGCTATGCGTAGGAATATTGAGGAAAGCACATAACTTGTCAATGTGATGAGGATGAAACAGTGACCTACATTTTTTTTTTAGATGCACACAGTTATCCATATTCTACGAAATTGCTCAAGATCGAGCATGGAAATGTTGGGCCACGATACTGGCTGGATTCACGGTGGTAGGATGAATTCAAAGCACTATATCGCTATAAGATTGGGTTAAATGGAATATTCAGAGAGAAAGAGGGAATAAGGGATGCATGAAGACTGTCTGCAAATTGAAGTTGGATTCTATTCTATGGAAAGGCAGGTATAATAGCGCAGAACTTTTAAAGGTAAATCACTAACAAATCATAAATTGTTAAATAGCTATTTTTTCAGGCTGCATTGCAGGAAGAGGATAACTTATTGAGCCATGAGTGGAGAGTTAGCGAAGATAGTGAATATACACATAATAGCTGGGAACTACCTCAAGATTATGAAGCCAGGCTTGATGTAGATGGAGCATATATATATATATATATATATATATGCTAATTAAGGACAAGCGTCATGTGGAGGGGTGGCTTGAGATTATTAATTATAATGGGAGAGGGATGATAGGTTTTTCCTAACAACTCGGGTTTTACCCCAAGCGTATGTAGTAGCTGAATGTAGGACCTTACTTACCTGACTAGAAACCTTTTGGCAAAAAGTAATACCCATTCAGTGACTCAATTCTAAAATTTAAAAGAAACATTTTCAAGACATGTTTTATTTTAAAAGGTAAGAAATAAATTATTATTTTTTGATAAATTAACATGTTTTCATTAATTTTATTCTTAATTAAAATCCACTTATTATTATAAGGTATGAATTTAAAGTAGAGTTAAGTGTAAATATTAAATTAGGGACATTTGTAACAAAAAAAATTTCTTTGCAATATATTTAAAATATTTAATTTTATTATTTTAATAATTTAACTTTTTTCTCTCTTATATTTTAAAATAGATGTAGTAATTAACTAATGGAATCAATCAAGAACTACCTGAATTGAGATTGGACTGTATTTTTAGTGCTGGCTCAGATGGGGGCTCGGCACAGCATGCTAATTGGTTTGCACAAAAATGCATGGAATGCAAATAGAGAATACATGATGTAGGAATCAGTACCAGTATTGACCTCGATAGGATTGATAGAATGGGTGGCCATGTGGCCAGGGATATGTTCAGGTTGTTGATCACCGTTTTTGAATAATAATAATAATAGTAATAATAATCAATACTTTATTGCATTATGGTACGTCGTTATTTTGTGACTCATATGGTATTCCATCAAAATCTGTGGCGCATCGAATCCAAAATAAATTGTATTACTTTCACTTGTATTATTGACTGTTAACACTATAAAGCATTGATATTTTAAAAAATAAATAAATCTATATTTGATATATGATATGATATATATATATATATTTTTTATGTAAATATATTCATTAATATTATTTTATATTCATTTATATTACTTCAAATTTTTTATCATAAAATATAATCATTTTAACTTATTATAAATTTTATAATTTATTTTAATATTTATACTATAGTTTTTAAAATATTTAATACTTATTTTTAATAAGTTGATTTATTAATTATATATATAAATAATTACATAAATAATATTATATATATAAATATCCTCATATCTGTATCATAAAATTTTCAAAATGATTGTATCTTGCATATCATATTGTATCGTATATGATATACATATCTATATCAATATTACATGACTAGTCTTACATTATCTACAACAATTAAAATTAAATTTCAATTATAACGTTGAAAAAGAGGGAAAAAGTGCCTTTAAGCTTTAAAAATTGTAAATAAAATAGCATTATTAAAACATAATCGCTATCAATGATAAAATTCAACAGTTAAACTATGATATATTATGTCAACAAAATGGATCTTTGTCCAATATCCATTGTATAGAGTTTTAAGGATAAAATGCATTATTCATGATTCATAAACAATGCAACTTATTATATATTTTATAATTTATATTTTCTCTTATTCTTAATATAAGATATTTTTAATCGAATCACGTGAATTAAGAATGTGAGTTAAAGTTAATTAACTACCTTGATTTCTCCGAAAATCTCAATATTTTTTTAAAAATATCATTATTTAAACTCCTTCTCTTTTTCTTTCTTTTTGAATACATTAAATAAGAGTATTTTTTAAAAATATATAATAAATACTACCTCATATTAAGATTAGGGTAAAAGACTATAAATATAGGACTAGAGGGAGTATTAATTAATTATACTCTTCACTGAAAATTTGTTATTCACAATAAAATTTGTTTACCCTTTTTAATGAACTATATGTAGTCTTTCCTTGCATCACTTAAAGTCTGAATATGATTAATAATGAGGTTTACCCTATATTTTATATTGATAAAATATATTTAATATCTTTCTAAATAAGATTATAAAATGTCAGGACAGTGACGACTGAATAGTATTAGTCTCTTGTCTTGTCCAAATGAATAACATTTATTTAAAGTAAATATTAATTAGAAGTGAAAAATATTGGAGGATTGACAAGAGAGCATTGTGTCACGGCCTCGGAACTTTCACGCCTTGAACCGTGCCGGCCTTAGCTTGATCAACCCTCTTGATCCCGTGCTAAGTCAGCCGAACCCTCGAGAAGGCAAAGGTAAGCGAACTAGAGAACAAGAGAACACTCAAGAGAACACTCACACAAGAGAGTTTGAGAGAATTGTGAAATGCACTCAATTGCTTGGTTGGTTACAAATGAGGTGGGAGGTGGTATTTATAGGCCTCCCCCATGGTTCCAGAACTTTCCCACCTCCTTAATGGACGGTGGAGATCAATTCGATCTAACGGCCTACAATGAATCTCTAGATTCTTCCACTAGATATTTACAAAGAATTATCTAGAATGTACATGAGAAGAAACCTATCTACAAGGTTCTAGAATTATGTACAACGTTCAAGAGAGTGTTAGCCTCTTCAAGTTGTCTCTAGAACGTTCCGGAGGCTTCTGGTTAAACCTCGCGAAAAATCCGTGACACTCTCCCCCACCTAATCCGGTGACGTCCTCGTCACTACTTCGTCGCGGTACCGGCGTAGGTGGTCTTCAAACTGCCAAAGATCTTCCTGTGACTCCCATGTCGCCTCGCTCTCTGGCAGTCCCTTCCATTTCACCAAGTATTGGGTACTTGGTGGTACTCCCCTTCGTCGCACGACCCTGTGAGCAAGTATCTCCTCGATCTGTCTATCATAAGACTTAGTTGTCACAGGTGGTGCTCTAGAGGAAATCCCTCGATCAGGCTCATCCTTGTCTTCATGGAAAGGCTTCAACATGCTCACGTGGAAGACAGGATGAATCTTCAAATTAGGTGGCAAGTCCACCTTATAGGAGACCTTCCCAACCTTCTTCAAGACCTTGTAGGGACCCTCATAT
Organism: Adenanthera pavonina; assembly: GCA_026686845.1. Lineage (NCBI taxonomy): Eukaryota > Viridiplantae > Streptophyta > Magnoliopsida > Fabales > Fabaceae > Adenanthera > Adenanthera pavonina. The sequence continues at coordinate 5,159,554 of JAIVEN010000002.1, forward strand.
TTTCGAATGAGGCCTTTATGAACCTTCCTGAAGGCCTTGAATTGTTGTGGGAGAAGTTTCACCATCACCATGTCTCCCACTTGGAACTCTGAAGCTCGCCTCCTCCTGTCCGCGAACTTCTTCATCCTCTTGGCTGCCTTGACAAGGAAGGATCTCGTCTCGTCAGCTTGTTCCTGCCAAGAGTTAGCCATATGGAAGGCTCCTGGACTTTTGCCCTTATAAGTTGTAGCAAGAGCATGGGGTGTCAGAGGTTGCTGTCCCATCACCACTTCAAAGGGACTCCTCCCTGTGGACTCGCTCCTCTGAAGGTTATACGAGAACTGGGCTACATCCATCAACTTAGCCCAATCCTTTTGGTTGGCACTCACAAAGTGCCGAAGATAGCACTCCAACAATGCATTCACCCGTTCTGTTTGCCCATCCGTCTGAGGGTAAAAGCTAGTCGAGAAGTGCAACTCTGTCCCCAATAACTTGAATAGCTCAGTCCACAATTTGCCTGTGAATCGGGGATCTCGGTCACTGATGATAGTCTTGGGCAACCCCCAAAACTTCACCACGTTCTTGAAGAACAGACGAGCCGCTTCCTCTGCTGTGCAGTCCGTTGGGGCTGGGATAAAAGTCCCATACTTGGAGAATCGATCCACCACCACCATGATGGAACCAAACCCTTCGGACTTAGGCAATGCCGAGATGAAGTCCATGGAGACACTCTCCCATGGTTGGCTCGGTGTAGGCAACGGCTCCAACAGTCCTGCGGGAAGTTGGTTGTCTACCTTGTCCTGTTGGCACACAAGACAAGTCTTCACATAGGCCTCCACGTCATCCCTCATGTGAGGCCAGTAGTAGGCAGCTTCCAATAATGCCAACGTCCGCCTCTGTCCCGGATGACCAGCCCATTTGGAGTCATGACACTCCCTGATCAACTCCTTCCTCAAGTTGTCCCACTTAGGAACAAAGAGTCTCCTTCCCACAGTATAGAGGAGTTCATCCTCGGACCAAAACCTCTTGGTCTTCCCCTCCTTAGCCAAATCCACAAGCTGCTAGGCTAAGGGGTCTTGAGTAATGCCTTGCTTGATCTTGGTGATCAAGTCCCCACTGGCTTGGCTGATGGCAGCTAGTTCAGCCTTCCTGCTCAAGGCATCGGCGACTACATTCGCCGTCCCTGGCTTGTATTCCAACACATAATCGAATTCAGCCAGGAAATCTTGCCATCTTGCTTGCTTAGGGGAGAGCTTCTTCTGCCTCTGGAAGTAGCTGGTTGCAACATTGTCGGTCTTAATCACAAACCGCGCCCCTAGCAAGTAATGTCTCCAAGTGCGCAAGCAATGAACCACGGCCGTCATCTCCTTCTCCTGGACCGTGTATCGCCTCTCAGTATCATTGAGCTTGCGACTTTCAAAAGCAATCGGATGCCTCTCTTGCATTAGGACCCCTCCTATAGCGAAGTCAGAGGCATCGGTATGTACCTCAAAGGGTTTAGTGAAATCCGGGAGAGCTAAGACAGGTTCCTCAGTCACTGCCATCTTTAGCTCCTCAAAAGCTTTCTGGCATTCCTCACTCCACGCCCATGGCTTGTTCTTCTTCAATAGCTCCGTAAGAGGTGCTGCTCTAGCGGAGTAGCCCTTGATAAACCGCCTATAGTAGTTCACCAATCCAAGGAATGATCTCAACTCTGTCACTCGAGTTGGGGGATCCCACTCCTTGATAGCCTGAACCTTCCTCCCGTCCATGCGCAAGGTTCCTTGGGATATAACATGCCCAAGGAAGTTCACTTCTTCCCTTGCGAAGGAACACTTCTCCTTCTTCACATATAGCTCATTTTCACGCAGGGTCTTAAATACGGCTCGTAGGTGCTCGGCATGCTCCTCTAGTGAGTCGCTATAGACCACAATGTCATCCAAGTACACTACCACGAACCGATCAAGGTACGGATGAAAGATCTTATTCATGAGAGTGCAAAATGTGGCCGGTGCATTGGTCAAACCAAAAGGCATCACCAACCACTCGAAAGACCCGTAACGTGTGACACAGGTAGTCTTGGGTTCATCTCCTTCGGCAATCCGAACTTGATGATACCCTGACCTCAAGTCCAGCTTGGAGAAGTACCTTGCCTTTCCCAACCTGTCAAATAGATCAGCTATCAGGGGAATAGGATACTTGTTCTTGATCGTTACCTTATTGAGAGCCCGGTAGTCGATACACAATCGCAATGATCCATCTTGTTTCTTCTGGAACAAGACCGGTGCTCCATAAGGTGCCTTGGATGGTTGGATTGATCCAGCATCGATCAGCTCCTTTAGTTGCTTTCGCAACTCCTCCAACTCAGGCCGTGCCATCCTGTAAGGTGCCATGGCAGGTGGCTTGGCTCCCGGTTCTAGCTCGATCCTGTGATCTACCTCCCGACGAGGTGGGAGCTTCTTCGGTAGCTCCGGTGGCATCATATCATGGTTCTCCTCAAGAACCTGTTGGATGACTGAGGGAAGTTCTTCACGCATCTCCTCCCCAGGGTCTACCTCCTTCAAGGCCGCCAGGTAGGTAACTTCTCCCTTTTTGAAGCCCTTCTTCAGTTGCATAGCTGACAGCTGATTCCTGCTAGGCCCACTTGTTGCAGGTATCATCGCAGCAACTCCTTGGTCTAGAACACACAAGGCATTGAAGTGGGGCATCGGGAAGATGTTATGCTTCCTCATGAATTCCTAGCCAAGGACCACTTTGTAGTCATCCATTGGAGCGACTGTGAAATCTGCCTTGCCACTCCAAGAACCCAAGCACAACTCAACCCCTTGAGCTATGCCATGAATAGGTTTAGGAGGAGAGTTGACAGCCTTCATCATTCCTCCTCCAGCCGCAACCTTGAGACCAATCCTCTTGGCCTCCTCTGGGGTGATGAAGTTGTTGCCTGCCCCAGTATCCACCATGGTTGAGACAAGTTTCCCATTCAACTTTGCCTCAATGTACATCAACCCTGTACTCTTGGTAGGTGTGGGCGTAGGCTTGAACTTCAAAGCATTGAGTAATCGGAGAGAACCCAACTCCGCACTCCCTTCTGCCTGGGCCTCTTGTTCCTCTACTATGGCTGCCAAGCTCCCTAGCTTCGGGCAGTCCTTCATGCGGTGAGGACCCTTGCACACGAAACAACTGATGTTGGTGTTGGAGTTCTTCTTCTGGGTGTCGTACTTCTTTTGCAGTGGCTTGTTGTCTCCACCCTTGTTGACTCCCTTACCCTTGTCTCCCCCACCTTTGCCCTGATTATTAGGTTTGGAAGACTTGGGCTTCGAGGATTCACTCTTCTCCTTCTGATAGTCGGTAAGACTTTCGGCCACAGCAATAGCTTCATCAACGTCCTTCACGCCTCGGCGTTGCAACTCATGCTTGGCCCAGTTTTGAAGGCCATCAATGAAGTGGAACAGAAGATCCTCGCTGCTCAGGTTGGGAATCTGGAGCATCAAGGTAGTGAACTCCTTCACATAATCTGAGATGGTGGTCTTGTGCTTGAGCTCCCTCAGCTTCTTGCGTGCCTCATAGACCACATTCTCAGGGAAGAATTGCCTCTTCAATTCTTTCTTGAAGTCTTCCCAAGTGTTGATGGTGCAAAGACCTTTCTCCATGTCCGCATGTTTTCTACGCCACCACAGCATAGCATTATCAGTGAGGAACAAGGAAGCAGTACGTACCTTGGCTTGGTCATCACTCATCCCCAAGCTCTCGGCATAGCGCTCCATTTGCCATAGGAAGTTCTCTACCTCCTTAGCATCGCGAACGCCTTTGAACTCCTTTGGTTTGGGAAGATCCAACTTCACTTCCCTTACTCCACTAGTTCCAGCCACTAGGGAGTTTCTCCCTTGGTTCTCCAAGGAAGTCTTGAGTGCATCCAACTGCCGCTGCATCATTGTGATGGCATCCATCACATTTCCCTCCAGCGTCCTCATCGATTCAGCACGCTGATCCTCAGAGTTCTGGATATGCTCCACAGTAGCCTTGAGACCTTCGAGCTCGTCCAAGGTATGGGACTCAAGGATTGTGAAGTCGCTCTCCAGCTTGTTCACCTTGCTAGTTACCTCTAACAAGGCATCCTCTAAATGACCAACTTGAATCGAGAGAGAAGTAAAGTCCTCAGCACTTACCTTACTAGTGCTGCGACCCCTCTTACTCCCTTGATGAGTAGCCTGGGTCTCCTTGCCCCGCACCTCTTCGTTGAATACTCCAGTCTCAGTCGACATCCTTGCCCACGAACCAAAGCTTTAACAAGGCTCCCTCGAACCTAAGCTCTGATACCACGTTGTCACGGCCTCGGAACTTTTACGCCTTGAACCGTGCCGGCCTTAGCTTGATCAACCCTCTTGATCCCGTGCTAAGTCAGCCGAACCCTCGAGAAGGCAAAGGTAAGCGAACTAGAGAACAAGAGAACACTCAAGAGAACACTCACACAAGAGAGTTTGAGAGAATTGTGAAATGCACTCAATTGCTTGGTTGGTTACAAATGAGGTGGGAGGTGGTATTTATAGGCCTCCCCCATGGTTCCAGAACTTTCCCACCTCCTTAATGGACGGTGGAGATCAATTCGATCTAACGGCCTACAATGAATCTCTAGATTCTTCCACTAGATATTTACAAAGAATTATCTAGAATGTACATGAGAAGAAACCTATCTACAAGGTTCTAGAATTATGTACAATGTTCAAGAGAGTGTTAGCCTCTTCAAGTTGTCTCTAGAACGTTCCGGAGGCTTCTGGTTAAACCTCGCGAAAAATCCGTGACAATCGGCTAGCTTAACCGTAGATAATTCTTTGGGAGTGTATGAGAACGCTTCATTGCAACTCATCTACGATAATAGACACACTCTTCACTGTATCCGTAATGAATGCTCATCCCTAACTTTACCATTCTATCTTCTATTATAAGATATACTTTTAAAAAATTAAAATTTTAAAATATAAATTATTTTATAAAATCTATATATTATTATTTAATGTTTATTTTTACTCTTCTTGAGATAATTAAAAAAATTATAGATAAGAGAGATAATTAATGAGAATAATTTTGGAGAAAGTTAAAATAATTTTTTAAAATATTAAAGCTCTCAACAAATTTTTTAGACATATATAAAAAAAAGTAAATATTTGTTATAATAAGAAATATGTAAACAAAAACTTCCACTCAATTTTTTTGGGGCCAAACTTTCACTCAATCACGGTTTTACAAATAACATAGTATAGAATCTACGTCTATCATTCGATACAATATCTATTATGTGATACTCCCATTATGATAAGATAATATAAAAGAAAACTTTTATCCCATAATATAATATAACATAATATGTAATAATTTATTATTTTTATTCATAATTTATTATATTATTATTATTATAACTTGTATTGTATTTAACAAAAATAAAATTAAAAATCTTAATTTTTTTCATAAATTTATAAATATAATAAATATTTTTTAATATATGTCAAACTTGAACCATTACATTATACTCCTTCCGTTCCTTAATATAAGGGACAAATGGGAGAATTTCTATATTTCAAAATATAAGGGACAAAAGATTTATTTGGTGTATTTAATAACTTTTTTCTAAAAATACCCCTAATTAATATAATATTTTTTTATTTATATTAATTACATGATGTAAAAGTTATTAGTATTAAATGAGGGTGTTTTTAAAAATTATTTTATATTTTAGATAAATTTATTATTTTTTGTGATTTTATTTTTATTTTTTATATTAAAAAATAGAGAAAGTAATAAATATCTCTAGAAATTGAGTAGTACTTAAAATAGTGAGAAGTCAAAGGTGTGACGCGCACAAATCTCAGGGAGAGGCAGCCACGCTTAATAACAAAGAATCCCCAGTAATCTTGTCAGGCAAGAAATTAATTCTGCCATCAATAGAAATCAATTCCCTTAATAATCATTAATTCTGACAAAAATGAAACCACCCGTTTAACGTTAAGAAAGTTGTCAATGACAAATCCACAATGAAATATAGAAAATGCAAGATTGGTCAATTGACAGATAAGGGGTACAAAAGCATTTACCATATATCAACATCTACATACTTATGCACGTTAATTTAATGTTGAATTCTTTATGTCTTGATCCTTTTTTTTTTTCCACTGAAACTTCATGTCTTAATCGATCTTTCGAATTTACGAAATGAAATCGTAATGCAAAACTATCCAGTCCAGAAACATGGGTTATTAAGTGCAAACGGCTTTCAAATTCCCAGCAACTTTAAGAAAATATACTCCTATAGCTTTGATTTACAAACACTAACTTAAAAAAGACCGCACATGGTTTTGCCTTGATCATTAACTTGACCCTTCCTCTGAAAATCTGTAATATTATTTGCAACATAGATCATGTCAATCTAATCGTTATTTTATTTAGAAGTTTTGGGTTTAATAATAAGAGAGTTGTGATTTGGACATTGATCCCAGGGGGAGAGTACACATTGATTGATCTATTGGATATAGAGCGCAGCGCAGATTACATTTTAGCTATGGCATATATCAGTTTATTAAGTGAAGCTCAAAAAATTTCTTCTATTATATCTTAACTTGTAACGAAATGCATCATAATCCAACTAAATTTCTTGAAAATTACATTCCCATTTCACAGGACACATATCTTGGATCTACTTATATATTCATTCTCTGGGCCTTAGGCCCCACTGATTCTATTAACCAAAACAAACAGGGACGAAACAGTCTATCTAATCTTAGATGTGCATGCCATTAGACAGCTCAGATACAAATGGCTGCTTTATTTTCGATTAGTGAGCTAAGCAGAAGACTGAATTAATAGAGAATAAGCCTATGTAAGCTATTCATCTAGAGGCATCTTGAATTTTATGTAATGGGATTTGTTACTAATTTTGACAGCTACGTTTTCGCTGTAAACTATATATCAATTCAATTCAGAGTAATTATGGTAGGTGACAGACAACAATATTGTAACGTGCTTTGATTGTGCAAATTTACAGTTCAGTAAGACGCTTTTCATGCCATAGATAAAACGCACGTTTGCTTACTGTTGAATTTCAATGGCCTCTGTGCTTAACAGTAGTGGTGACTTTGGTTAAATTTATGTAGCGTATCATATATAATGTAATTGCTTTCATATATAACACAATACAATCCACATATTTGCTTATACAATTGATCACTTAATTCATTTATACATGATGATTAATGAGACAACAAATTTACTTTAAACATTTTATGACGGAGGCTATATAAAGGATAACACAAGAACTCAAATTCATACGTATATATCCAAATAAATGGATCCAACGCACAAAAAATGCACTTGGCATATTGTACGATTGAGGTACAATGATAAGCAAATCAGTGGAATATATATGTAATCGAGCAGTATAGCATTCAATCTGCAGAGACTCGCCCATCAATGTTGTGACTTGATGTTGGAAGCATCAGCACCGTGAATGGGAAAACCATATTCTGCTTTCTGAGTATTAGGATTAAAGCAAATGCTCACATCAAACACCATTGATGACTTATAACATTGGGTTTCTTCAAATGAATTGTAATCCAAATATGACGCTAGAAATAACTGTGTTCTCTATGCACAAATTCTTGCTGTCCTTTGTCCTTCACAAGACATGTTCATCCTTGGTGACTTTCTGACCAATGGTTCAATATTCAAATCGCATCGGATTTTCGTTATTCTTGATGCAATGGAATCCTTTGTTAGCCTATTATCACCAGGGATTAATTAAATTTTTTCCCAGTGCAAAATATTATTCTTAATTTGACAAAAACCTTGAGAACATCACAAAAAAACCTAGAGAAGACCATCTTGGTTTCAAAACTAAATTTTTCCCAAATCACCCATCTATTCCATGCGCTGAAAAACTCATTAGAAAGCTCACATAATAAACTATAAGTTGGAAAAAAATTTCACTCAAAATTACTAAGTATGCTTCAAGAAATGACAAAATGAATCAAGCTTAAAAGCACACCTAAACCCACCTGAACACTCCCAATTCCCCAAACCAGCGCACCATGCTTCCTTATTCGGTGTTTATTAACCGTACGTATTATATCATCCAACGGGCCATATTCAAATTTCAATCGAACAGCGATCCGCGTGAGGGCCCTCTCCACCAATTACAATTCAGTATTGAAGCGTCGTCCTACAGACACTTGACTATTTAAACTGCCAATTCTCCATTCATCATCTCACAGCAAAACTTCCAGTGGCAACGTCTATCCAACGAACGTTACCTCGACATTCAGTATTGGCGAATTGAGTCTGCGTCGCTTTGAGAGCCTTCATCTGATCTCAGTGTATCCCTTCTCTTCAACCATGGCGACGGAAGAGTCCACTGCAATTGTGGAATCCGTACCAGAACCAGTTGTTATTGAGCCAGCCCAGGAGAAAGAGGCCACGGACGCTGGTGATAAGACGACGAAAGCTAAGGAGCCAAAGCCCAAAAAGGCTGCTGCTCCTAGATCTCGGAAACTTCGAACGCATCCTCCTTATGAAGAAGTGTGTTATCAATTGCGTTCTCTTCTTAAATTGCGTGATAGTGTTGCTCTTATTGAATTGTATTGGATCTAATTTTGAATTCAATTTGGCTTTTGTAGATGATAAAGGAAGCGATTTCTACGCTGAAGGAGAGGACTGGTTCGAGCCAGTACGCGATTACCAAGTTCATTGAAGAAAAACACAAGCAACTTCCGTCCAACTTCAGGAAGATTGTGTTAATCCAATCGAAGAAGCTTGTGGCTTCCGGAAGGCTTGTTAAGGTCAAGGGCTCCTTCAAGCTTCCTTCTATTAAGTCATTGGCACCAAAGCCATCTGGGAATTCTCTTCCAGCAAAGAAGAAGCCTGCTGCTGCTGCTAAACCCAAAACTAAGCCAGCTTCGAAGGCTAAGGAGACGAAAACTACCAAGGCGGCAACTAAAGTGCGTCCTAAGCCCAAAGCTGTCGCCAAGTCAAAGCCTAAAGCGGCTGCCAAGCCGAAGGCTGCTCCGAAGCCCAAAGCTGCTCCGGCGAAGCCCAAGAGTGCTGTATCGAAGTCCAAAGCTGCTGCTAAACCGAAGGCTGCCTCAAGACCAAAGCCCAAAGAGAGGCCAGCCAAGGCTTCTAGGACTTCGAGCAGGACATCCCCTGGCAAGAAAGCCCCTGCTACTAAACCGGCGCCAAAGAAGGCTGCCACTTCCAAGAAGGCTTCCGCCAAGAGCGCCAAGGTCAGGAGTGTGAAGTCTCCGGCAAAGAAGAAGGCTTCTACAAGGAGAGGACGGAAGTGAAGGAGGGATCAGAGCCTAGTGTCTGTAGGGTTAGTCTTGTAAAGTTCCTTGTTGCTTTGTAGATGGATCCACAGGTGTTCCTAAAAGTTATCGGATTTCATCAGAGCTTTCTTGTTTTGGTTGCTTGAGTCTTATTCTTTTTCATATCTAAGAAGTAGTAGACACATGATCTAGCTATTGTAGTTCAAAGACTTGTGATAAATGGAATCTATAGTTTGAGGCTTTCATAATCTTGGTATTTTGCGCCGGTAGGCTAAATGTAGGATATAATCTGCAATTTTGTTGTTCCTGGTTGTTTGGCGGGGGAATGAATGCCGGTAATTTCATTTGCTTTGTTGTGATTACTACATTGATCCGTTCCACCACTGAAGGTGACCTTACTTGATCACCCCGTTTCTCTGTTTTTCCTTCCTATCTTTGCGGCTTGGTAATCGTATACATGGATCATGAGATGCAAATCTTACACGATTGCACCTCTGAAATGCAAGAACACGAAATGCATTTCACCTGTATTTTGCAACTGCTCAATGTTTAACGAGCAGTAGCATATTTGCTTTATGATCAGAAACATGTATGATGTACTATCGAAACAATGAAGAGTTGACATGGCAGAACCAATGATGAACTGCTTAAAATCATGTATAGTTTGAAAGCTAGATCTTTGATTCAAGGCATACTGCATCTCACGTTATATCTATCAATAAGATAATGACGTTCAATGAATTTTCTTGAGGTATTGTGGCAATATGATGGGATGGGGAAATTAAATATGGCTGAGCGCGTATGTTTTCAAATTTTCAATCAGGTTTGCAGTTACTGTGCATTTTGCTGTTCAAAATGTTTCCCCCCCGTTTGGAATAACTTAGAAATGGCAATGCAGAGAATGACGAATCACGTTATTCATGCTGTAGGAAGGAATTGATGAATTTCTCGTTTATAATTTTCTACTGAGATGAATTGCTCTCTGGTTTCTCTGAAAGCTAGATTACTCCAAATTATTTGATGGGGAAGTCTTTAGGTGCTTGGATGTCCCTTTTTTTCCCCTGAAGCTTGGATTTTGAGTGGTGCCAAGATATTTGTATGTGCTTGTATTTCACTTGTGAGGCTGTTCGGTTGCTTTCAAACCCTTCCCCTCCCCTTTCCTGCTTGTTTCCATGAGGTCTATTCTTGCTTTTTGCTGCTCATTACTTGTGTTCATGTGCATATTTGCTGTATGAGCATGGTGATGCGCCTTCTCTTTCTCAGAATTCTTTTATGACTTGGAATTTGGAAAGCAGTGACCCAGGCGGATTGGTTTTCTTGGTATTCTATTGACTATTAGGTTTCTCTAGTTTTTGTTGTATAATTAAATCTAATACCGTGTAACAATGCACATTCGTAGAAAGGCTAAGACATTGTATTTTATGGTTTGACTTATATTTTCATTTGATGCCAATTTCTTACTCCTGACTATTTGCAGATCATGTGTGTTTTAATCCCTCCTCACCATCTCTTGGTGTTTCAAGAGAGCACAATTGCTGTGTTACTCTCTGTTCCTGGTAAGGAAAGACTGCATTAAATGTAGGATACATTCGTTATTAAACAATTAGCTATATACATGGATATGAATTTTTTATGTTGATTGTATTAGAGTTCAGTGAAGATGGGATAATTGAGGAATTAATGGTTGTGAATGGAATGGAATGGTTTAGATTGTTCAAGAAGTGAAATATTCTTTTAAATAAGTGGTAGTAAATTACTGAGGCTCTTGATGCATTTAAGCTTCTGTAGGATTACTAAATTTACCATAAATGAACATTCTGAACATCTAAATGTATGTAGTTTTGGTGGAGTCGTATGTCTCTGCTTTCCATAAAATTGAGAATTCAAATTATGTTGATGGTGCTTGAAGTAAGAGACACTTGAGAGAGTATTTTTCATTTCTTGAGGTTGAATGAATGCAGATTTAGCTTGTGTTGGTGTTGGGTACTTGGGATCCTTGTATGTAATGCACATTTTTGTGTATCGTATGAGATTGTGCAGCTTAACATGACCATGGCGCCACATAAGTGGTGTTATATGCACGTTTTCCCCCCTTTCTCTTTCTCTTCAATATCAGCTTTTGTATATTGATGTTTCATTTTTTCTTTCCATATCTGAATGAGTATTTAAATCTTCATTTGTGGATGAGATATATTTTTTATTTCTTCGTTGCTTTATTTGTGAATTGTGTTTTCTTCATTATATATGCTAATTTATCATTGTAATTGTTAGAGATAATAAATATTTCAAGGCCATCTCCTAACAACGGAAAGTTTGGGTTAATTGATTCTTGACATGGTGCCCAAATGACTCATGCTTGAGGGCAAAAGCTAGTATAAAATCCGTTTATTAGCTATGTTCTAAAAGCTAAAAATTTTGGACAGTTGTTTCTTGACATTAAATACCGTGTTGAACCATATTAGGGATGTTTACATGTTCAACTTAATGCATGCTGTGCTTTGCTATTACCTACAGATCGATCATTCTGTGTTAATTATGGTTGGGATTGAGGTAGATTTTTTCTTTGCATATGTGTTATCCATGCATGGCCGATTAACTACTTTGCAGATGTAGAGTTTTAGTTAGACTCTATTAGTTTTTGGTGGGCTAGGAAAAAAGAGGGGAGGGGGTTGTGTGTTAGGGATCCTTGAGAACAATATGATGATAGCATGTCCTGATTGGTGAAATTTAATCATATTTTCAAAAATAGTGGTGTGGTTTTTTGTATGCTTCATTTTCAAAAAAAAAAAAAGCTTGCTCCCATAATTCACAATTTACCCGAATCGTAAAATAACAGGGTTGCGGAAACATGGGAGTGGCAGCAAGTATTTATCTACCTTATTCCTGTATATCGTCCATTGAACTCTTTTAATTCATGTCAACATAATGATATATAAGAAGCGATTACTGGTTGGATCTTGGACAGGAAAAGCATATAAATGATCCTAACTTTTTACCAATCCCCTCTAGTTTGGTATTGTTGGCTAGGTGCACGCAGCTTTGTTCCCACCCAGCAGAAGCCTGCATTGATGGCCGAGTCATGGTTTACCTGTTACATGGACTGTTGTATGGTTAAAGGGTTGGAGATTTTGAGTAGAATTTTTGGCATTGGCTGAAGCTTTTGTTGCTGCAGCAGTCTCTTCTTCCTCCCGTTGGTACAAGAGCTGAGGTCACAGGATTGACATCTATTATGCAATTGCTAGGGAGGTAGAGTGACTGTGATGCATAAGAATGGGAGGTTAATAGTTAGTTAAAAGTTGTCAGGGAATAATAGTGAGTCGGTTGAGATGATGTCTTGGGGTGGATAGTGAAGTGTGAAATATTCTTCAGATTAGATGACATTCAAAAGGAAGGATTGCAAGGTGTTGGCAAGATAGCAATTATCGAAAAGGCATTCAGATGGCGCCAAGCATTTGAGTAGAATCCAGAAATGCCAATTTCATGGTGACAATATGTCACGGCCATTAAAGGGAGATTCAATCCAACTAGGTAAGGTCCAATGAGCAAGATGGTTCAGTTAAAACGAACAGGAATGGTAGTCGTTTATCAGGATGCCTCTGACAGCTTAATATGTCAGTTGAAGGATGCCTTTGACAGCTTAATCTGTAAGTTGAATCTACGAGAGGACTATGCGCTTAGTTGCTAGTTCTTCAAGTCACTATTGTCTTGCGGTGCTTGAGCTGCTAAGCTATTAAGGGATTTGAGTAGCACTCGCTATCTGCTATAGCTTTCACTGCAATGGCAAGTGCTTGATTCTACATGGTTTAAAATCACTCCTTTCTCATCCTTTGCTTATGTTTGAATTTAGTACTCGTTGCACCTTTCTATTCTTTAATATGCCAAGGGATTAATTAACTTTCGATGGGTTATTATTGAACAGGAAGAAAAATAGTATGAGAATAGAGGATTTAAGGGGCCATGCAGGGAGTATATGTTTTACTGGTGAGTACTATTAACCTGATCTCCTAGATTTTCTACAGCAGGCACCCGTAGACTAACTGATGTTGAAGCCTTGTAGTTTTGGACTGATATCAGGTTTCCTAAATTTTGCACTTGGCTTTTGTCAAAGGGGAAGGTTGAAGTTGGGAAGCGAGTTAGCTGATGTCCCTGCAGAAATGTTGAAAATTCCAAAATCTTTAACAAATATATTTTATATATTCCTTTTTCTTGATGATGATGTATGTTATGGATGATTATTTTGGTCAATTTGGTTTTAACTTGTTTTCTTGCAGAAGAGTTTCCCTGATCTTTGCATGTGGTCAGTTATATGGGATTATCAAGAGCCAAGTATTAGGTTATGGTACTACTGAACGTGAGGGAATGTCTATATTTGAGGTACAACTCATTTGGTTGGAGATGGAACCAACTCGTCCTTGAAGACCCCTCATATTCTTAACCCTTTAGCTAGTGGACAGGAAAGTAAAATATTGCATTTACTCATTCTTTATCAGGGAATGTTATCATTTCTATAGTGATTCAACTATCAAATGTTGTGTGGCCGGAAACATAAACTATAAAATGTTGCACCTGCTGCTCTCTCGTTTTGAGCCAAAGTACGTTGAGAAATGCTGAGATATATATAAGCCTGACTATGATGGGAAATGATCTGGTCTATGGATGTGTTTAGTTTCTGGCTTCTCTGTAGATCACATTCTACATATCATCTACAGTTAAACTAGGATTTTTTTTTAAATATATTTAAAACTAGAGTATTATTTTCTCTATCAGATGATTTATTCCACAGAAAAGCCAATTTAATCAGTGTGTTAGAAATTGTAGTGGAATTGGTTTGAACGGCTATTTTTTCCTTTCTGCCAAGCATAGTTGAGTAGGCGAGGGCCAATTAAATTGCGCCGTGAGAACAGATGGAAAGAGTTGAAGTGCATTTTGTTCCGAGAAATTAATTACGCAAGGGATGGATCTACACACAAAACATCTTTTTTGGTGAAATGTTTTAAGTATAATTTGCCTGCCCTTTAGATGCATGTGGTGTGTGCACCCATGTACACATAATAAATTAATTATTGCATGTGGTGTGTGCTGATTTGAAATAAAAGAATAGCATGACAGAAAAAAAGATGATATTTTTTCATAATAAATTAATTATTGCAGCAAGTCACCCGACTGGGTGTTTATTAGTTTCTCATAATGATTGATCTGTTTTGTGTGTAGATCCAGGCTGCACATTTGATGTTGTCGTCATTGTTTGCAATATCCGGTATGATAAATTGAACTATTCTCTCCCAAGCATCTTCCGTGATCAGTATAAAAATGGAGAATCAGATCACTCAAAATAACTTCAAAAACAGTTTGAGAGACAGAGACGTGGAACAGAGGCAGTTTCGCACCTCCTTTTTCTTTCTTCTAACTTTTCTTTGAGTTGAGTTTCCAAATGTAGGATTGACCAAGTGTTGTGCATCAGTAGAAAAAAGGCACAATTTTCTTGGTCACACATTTGAACTTCATGGAAGCTCATGGAGCTCCCTTTTCTTGCCCTTTCCCCCCTCCTTTAGATTTTAAATGTTATCTTTTAATTTTTCAACCTTTTGGATTGCATACCTGAGCTCCTGTTGGATGTTTATCCTTGAAGGTGATAAAACAATGTCGTTCCATATTGATTCAACTACAAAAGCTGGGTTTGGGTGCTTGTAGAGTTCATAAATGGAGTTGGCTTCGTCGTTCAACCTAGCAACCCTCTTCAAACAGTCAATTTCGTCTGGATCAACCAGCAATGTTGTCTCTATCTTTCCATTGGGTATGCTGTGGAAATCTGAAACAACAGTGAGATGTTACAGGAATATATTGGAAATAATACACCCAGTAAAAAGTCCGAATCAAATAGGTAAAAGCTAGAATTTTTTTTCTTTTCTTTTTTTTCCTGAGTATTGCCTTTCTGCATTTTTCTGGAAAATCAAAGATAGAGACCACAGGAGCTACAAGAGAGTGAGATTTGTCAGTCCGAAGAATTCGATTATGTAGCTATGATGAAGGGAATCGCCCGTTGGTCTTCCATTATATTATTGCTGCTTGTTCATCGTTCTATTTGTTTGGGTGGCAGTGATCGTAAGGTTGACACATGCTGAGGTTTGCATGGAACTCCATCACCGAAAGGTTTCGCGTATGGACTTTTTTGGGTTGACTCGACATTGACCGACGTAAAATTAATGGATAAAATTTAATTCATAGATATTATTCCAAGAGTCCTATACTTTGATTTCAAAATAGTTATAATTAAGTTGATATCACAAATATATGTTATTATTATATTATAATTTAATAGCTATTTTTTGGGTAAATTATCAACCATTAGATCTCTTGAGCGATATTATTCATTATCCACTATGATTGCTCTTTCATTATATAACATTACCTGATAATGAATTTTTTTTCCACCGAAAAATGATGACTCTTGCGTTTTTTTTTTCTTCGTGGAGTAGTCAAACAACTTTCTTTTTTTGGAAGAAATGAAGGGTTGGGGAATGACTCCAGACGCGATGCGCTATATAGCTCTCTAGGTTCATGAAGAGGAAAAATTGCCAGAGACGAATCACTCATAACACCCTTAATAAATATTAAAAGGGAGAACTCCAATGATGGCAAAGAGATATTTGTGACCGGTAAAGCTCGTGGCCATTCTAGACCCTCATGCTTTTAGGTGATCAGGATTATGCAAGTATATATATATATATATATATGATTAATTGTTGTAGTAGAAAGTTTTTCAGAATATTCTAGAGGTTGAACTCATGAGAAGTGATAAATTTAATCCAAAATTTAATCACAAAAGCAAATAATAATTGCAAATAACAATCAACTTAAAAAGATGAATAAGAAAGAAGCAAGCAAATACAATTAATACATGTTTAATTCAATCACAAGAAGTATCAGACGATTGGGTTTCATCTTATAGGATAACTAAATTTTATTATTTAGTTAGATTCTGTACAATTATGGTGATCTTTGTTCCTAATATGTCCTAATTATCTCACAGTCAATTAATTTTTATTTAATTAGGATTCAATTTGCTCTCGTACAACTAAAGTTTCTAATCAAATCTTGAAAATCACAACGTATGTCACCACGAATTCCTAATTCTATCTCTAGATTAGTTATTTGTGTTTATCTCTTTAAATCTAAATTCACTATTCACCTCTTAATCCATTAAATTTACCCATTAATTAGATTCTATGGTGATCAAATATAAAATTCACATGAATGAATAAGAGAGATAAATATAATAAAGAAATAAATTAAATATAACTTGAAGAACCAATCCAAAGAGTCATAACTAGAGAAAACAAATTTAGTTAATCCCAGTCAGACTACATCCCTACCCCTGACTGGAAAGTTTAGCCACATATAAAAATAGAAATCAAAACAAAATAAAAATTCCAAACCATCATAAGAATAGTAAAATGAAAGAATTTATAATGGAAGAAAAGATAATCATGCTCCAATACTCCCTAGATCTGCTTGCTCTCTCCCATAGATTGTTTCTAGTTACTCACAGATGTGTTTGAAATGTGTTTTTTGGCCTCCAGGTGCTTTTTTGAATGTCTTTTAATGTTTCCCTTGCGCCGTATTTATAATAGAGCAAAAATACTTAGCCTCCAAGTCAATTTACGTGTCAAAAACCCATTTTTGCAGACTTCTGGTGTTTGACCTGGCGCTGAGTGGACCTAGGATCATCAAAGATGGCGCCAGGTGGTTCCTGGAGCATGAAATCATCATTTTTTCGTGTTGATCCAACACCAGCTATGTTTGACTCGACGTCAGGTGAATGTTTAGTACAAAAAACTGCTTCGTTCAACTTCAGACAGGTTACTTGCTCGTGTAAACAGTTTGAACTCAATTTTCACCATAATAACACTAAAATTTGGAAAAACTCAAAACATGAAAGTTGTAGTTTTATATTTTAGTTTTCCAACGCATTTTAAATCACGTCAATCAAAATTTATATGTGAGAGTATTGATCAAAATACTGACAGATATTTGAACTTTTTAGTATGAACAATTTGTAACATTTTTTTTTTGAATGCTTCCAAATGAGTCTATAATACTATGAAATACTAAAATATGTAAAATAATGTTAAAATAGACCAATATAAACATATTTATATGTAATTTAGAGTTTAAATGTAGATATTTTATATGTATAAAATACATATATCATTAGACACAATAATGGTTTCCTCTTACTATATTTATTTATTTTTCACTTCACAATGATTCTAATCTGGATGCATTGAATTGTTTCCGAACCGTGCAATGCACAAGGAAGAGTACCAGCTTTGAAGATAAGGGAGCTATTAATGTTTATGGGAGAGATTATTCATGAGGTGCTACCAGATTCAACTTCGTATAGCATATTAATGGTTTAATTAATACAGAATCAATATACTTACTCCATTTTTTAACGTGATGTTTAAAGTTTTAGTATTTAAATTAAGAAATACAATTAATATATTAGAATTTATTTTAAATTTTCTATTATGCCCTTTGATAAATAGATAAATAAGAAAAAGCAATTCATGTCATTTTTTAAAAAGTAATTAATGTCATTTTTTACTTTTAAAAGAATATATAACGATATAATTGAAAAAATAGTAATTAATGTTGTCTTAAAATTTAAAAGTGATAGATAAATAAAAATAATAATTTCCTATAACGGAGGGAGTACTATAAGTTATGGGAAGAATACTTGTCTTGCATCAGAAGCAATGGAATATTAATTGCTTAATATATCATAGCATAACTGTGTGTGTATATATATATAGAGAGAGGAAACCATGCATTTCAATGTATAATTCACTCATTGAAGAGTCGTGCAATACATGCAGTGAAAGATGAAGTTATTTTGAACTTCAAGGAGGGTGAACTTCATGAAATCCAATTTATTGTTATTTGAGCTGATGTGGCATCGTGTCTCCGAGAGTTCAAGGTCACTTGTCTGAACTTGATTTCAAACAATATCTTTATCGTCAGTTTAGTATAATGATTCTGTTAAGATTTTTTTTCAATAAACCTCAGCTGGGAAATCAAAATTCGTTGTTTTTTACAGAAGTTTTCTTGAGATTTAGTTAGTCATGAAATCTCAACACCTTATTCCCATATATTTCCAAGGGATTTTAGGTTTCTCATCTAGGTTCTTACTCCTGTATTGTCTTTGGCTACTTTTTTAATACGGAAAGTCGATATATATCTCTCGGATACACCAAATTGGATAATTAATGAGGGAAGTAATACTAAGACAAAATTGAACTGAATGATTAGATCCGTGTGGTGGTGAAACAAAGATCTATATCTATAGCCACGAGACTTTAGGTTTTTCATCTAGAAAGCTAATTATATTTCTCAGACATACCAAATTCGATCATCTAATATATAGCTTTATATATGTGCCACTACCTTGTTGATAGTTGATAAAATTGATGTCAAAGTTAGCTTGAAGCTTGCTTAGGTAGGTATATGGGAAAAGCGGGTTTAAGCGGTGGGTGAGCATGCTGATAGTGACACCATTGGCATGTGAAGTGGCAGGTTTTGCAGCTGCCAGAAAAGCCCGGCCGGTACTATGTTGTATATGAACTTTATGCAGTGTATTGTGGCCGGAACTTGCTTGGAGAGATGGGTAAGTGATCTTGGAATCTGATCCTATGGAACCCTCTGCCTCTAATTAATCAATCAATCATGCCAACTTTGGGGATCAAGACAACCAAAGTTCTGTTTCTGGGTGCCCCACCTCAACATATCTGAATTTTATGTTGGGCTAACAGTGTTTCTTCTTTGGTTAAACCGTAGCTAGCTTTTCTTTCCTATGATGATATATATTGAGATTTTAAGTGGTTCTTTATATTACTTCAAGCATGAGGAGCCCTAAACCAAAATGTTTTTGATCGATACATATGGTTGCTGATCGATATATATGATGAGCACTACTTTAAGCCTATGCTTAAGAACTTCTGTACTCGAAATATTCATTATAATTTATATGGGGGAAGATAGACAGGTCCATAGTTTTGCTGTCTTCTGCAGGAGATATCTGGTATATGGTCCAAATTTTAAACAAGCTAACTCTCTCATGATTATAGTCTTTGTGGAGTTTCCGACGACTTACACAATGCACAACAACGACAGAGAGAAAGTTCAGAACTTGTTGTTTCCGGCCTCGAAGCACTTTTTGCTCTCGTCTCTGACTCTGCGTGAGCTGAGGTTTACTCTTTCATCTTGTGGTCACTCGTCATGGTGGGAGATCGAGATTTCTTGCAATTCATATTTGACGGCTTATGTGGGTTTTTTCCATTATACTCCTATGAGATTTTCTTTTTCAGCCGACTTTCAAGAACATAAAGCCGTAAAGGTGAATAATTGGAGCACCTGCTGGCTGCTGCAATTTCCATCTCCATCATTGGTGAAGCATGCCGAACAATTATTACTGTCGCTGCAGGGACAGGTTGATGCTCCAGATGTTCCTGATACCTTTAGCTGCGAAAGATGATGTCAAGTCGACGAGACTCTCTGTGTGTTGAAACATGTAGTCATGACTGATGAATTCTGAAGATTGTCAGAAGAAGAGACAAAACAATTGAAGAGAAATATGACTTTGTTAATTACTAACAAACATCTCAAGCATTTATTATACCTTTTTCCTAATTGGTTCGGACACTCTGGCCACCACTGATTTATTTTTTATTTATTTTTTTTGGTCTTATTCGGGTGGGTTGGCTTGTATAGTCTTATCTATAATTTGTTAAAGAATCGGCTTATTTAGTAAATAAACTATATTTCCAGATCTTTATTGTCCTATGAAAGTGCGGATTTTTCGAATTAATGTGGAAATTGAAAGGCGCAGATTTCAATTCGGACATACGTATAAGTAGCTTCTGTTCATAGAGAGATCCTTAATATAAAGCCCAATTCCAATTCGCATGATCGATGGAATTTTACTAAAATGTTTGGTGTGTGTAAGTAGCAGATAATGATTTCTTACTTATCTCTGTTTGGCTATATTGTGTGTTCTTTTGAATGAAATTAGCTAGTTTTATTACACCTCACTTGTTCTGTCCTGATATCGGAGACAAGAAACCCTCAATCAGACCCAAATGATTGGATTAGTTACCAGGCACACCCAATCATTCTGCTAATTTAATTTATATAATGATCTTATTAATACTAATAGAGCTGCCTTTTTCCTTCTCTTTTTCCTTCTCCTGTTAAGTACATGTCTGGCCCTATTCTAATATATTAATTTGATTCTTCGTCTGATCTGATAAGAAGAACCTGTACATTTTTTTTACAACAAAAATACTCTCGTTTTGATAACATGTTAAACAACTTTTTACATGAAGGGAAATTATTTGCATGCATTTTGTGATGTGAAGGATGCACCAAGCGACGGTGAATTATGTAAGAGTGAGTTTCATGAAGTTTAACCTCAGGAAGCATACAATTCCATGAAGAAATGACAATGCGAGGCAGACGTGACCCACCTGAAATAATGAGCTTCACGTGTAAATCCAATCCGCTCCTGTAGTTGAGCAAAGGAGTAAATACCTGACCCACCGGGGACGAATAGTTCGACGTGATGATGAATTCTGGAGCAGATCCAAGAGCTTGTTCCCTAACAAAAGCACAGACAAAGCTAACACAGCAGAACCAACATTATTTACTCCAGTTCAAGTCCCAAGGACAATGAACCTTAAACCAAACACAAACCTTATCGAAATATATATATATACAGTACCCCTAATCCCATGATTATGAACAAATATTGGGCAAAAGGTTCAAGAAATTGGTCATTTGAGTCGTACCCCGGCCCTGGTAGCTGGTTAATCCAGCGGACTTGTTCGTTGCTTTATATATATACTTGAAAGTACAAAGGAGAGGACTTACCTGGATATTTCATTTCATATTGCTGATATTAATTAATCTTCTCAAGAGGGAGAGGCCACATATATAGAGAGAGTAAGAGAGGAAGAGAGAAAGGCGTGGTTGATTGATATATGGCTGAGGGGAATGAAGCCTGGTCCGAAATCACTCAGAAGAGCTGGTTACATGAGTGATGTCGAACCAGACGACATTCCCCACAGCCTTCTTCATGTAAGTATGGGAGACAGAGGAAGGGTGGGTTGGGTGGGAGGGGAGAGAGAGCGAGAGAGAGAGAGAGAATGATATGACTAAAGTTGTGTAGTAGTTGTTGAGTTGATATAGGCATGCATTATTTTTCATGTGGTTTATATATACGGCAGTTTGCGCTGAGATTCTTTCTTTGGGTCACTTTGATTTGGGGTCCCACTCTACAATGCTTTGCTTTTCACACGTAGGCCTTTTATTATTTTAAACGACTGTTTCCATTTACCAATAATTTCCCATAAATAGTGGCCTTCCATTTTGACCGCCGTTACTTTTTTTTCTCTTTTTTAAAAAGAAGCCCTACTCGCTTACATTCAACGCTTCTTGCCTCGTTCGGGTTTATCCCAGGCACTTTGGAAAGAGGGTGAATATAGTAACATTTTTTTATGAATTAAGTTATTCAATAACTTTTCGAATCTTTTTGCCAACAATAACTTTCCTAATCTTCATACATTAAAATAATTATTACTTAAAAAGATGGTATATATACTTGAGAGTAAAAATAGTTCAAACTCGATATAAGTTTCTACAGCCTTCTATATAAGATTTAATTTAACTTAATTTATTTATCTAGATAGGTTAGAATCAAACCTACAAATAGACTTGAAACCTATAAGAACAGAGCTATTTATTTTTTTAATATATACAATTTAAATGGATTTCACTTTTATTATAATATAACATTCTATTTATATTTTCTGCAAACCATAATCTACACTCATAGTCACGAGCCTAATCCTCCATCTACCTCCATAACTCCATTGCTTGCTATTCAGCTATTTCAGTTATAATGCCTCGTCATGTTTGCATTTCAGCTACTTTAAAACATTTTTGGGTGGAAATAGTAGTAGGAGAGGGAAAGCAACAAATTACTTGGTCTGTAATTTTCTTAATTTACACTCTCCGTCCCCTTATCATTTAGAATCTATTGTATCGGATATTATTTCACTTTCGAATCCTTATACTGTGTACTATCATCTTTCTTAATTAGTAATAAATTTTTATTTTGTATGAAAAAATATTGGATAAATTTTGTTATAATGTTGGATAAATTATTAATTACTTGGTCTGTTATTAGTGTTATAATGATAAATAAATTTTGTTATATATTATTGGAAAAATTAACCTTTTAGTCCCTGAACTTTGCATCAATTTTGAAATCAGTCCCTGAACTAATTTTTTTTAGAAAATGCTCCCTAAACTATTTAACCGTGGCATAGTTAGTCCCTCAACTATCATATTATTTGTAAATTAGTCCCTATCAGTGTCACGTGGTAAAATTGATATGTAACGATGCTGAAGTAATAAATAGAGTTGTTGATGTGGCAGACGGAGTTGCTGATGTGGCAGACATGTAGGTAAGAGGTGCTGACTAGGATTAAAGAGTAGCTAATTTTAGTCCTTATATTTTACCATAATTTATAATTTAGTCCTTAAACTTTATTATTTTTCTTATATTCATCCTCAAACTTTATGTCTATTTAAATAGTCATCATTCAACTATTTAGGGACCATTTAATCCTAATCAACATTCCTTATAATTAAAATATATTTCAATTTGTCAAACTTACTTTTACAAAAAGAATATCCAAACATATCATCTTCCAACAAACTTACTTTTATCCAAACTTTATTTTTACAAATTTCATTTATTCTAACTTACTTTTACAAATGAAATTTGTAAAAATAAAGTTTGGATGAAAGTAAGTTTGTTGGAAAATGATGTGTTTGGATATTCTTTTTGTAAAAGTAAGTTTGACAAATTGAAATATGTTTTAATTATAAGGAATGTTGACTAGGATTAAATGGTCCCTAAATAGTTGAATGATGACTATTTAAATAGACATAAAGTTTGAGGATGAATATAAGAAAAATAATAAAGTTTAAGGATTAAATTATAAATTATGGTAAAATATAAGGACTAAAATCAGCTACTCTTTAATCCTAGTCAGCACCTTTTACCTACGTGTCTGCCACATTAGCAACTCTATTTGTTACATCAGCACCGTTTCATATCAATCTTGCCACGTGACACTCATAGGGACTAATTTACAAACAATATGATAGTTGAGAGACTAACTATGTCACGGTTAAATAGTTTAGGGAGTATTATCTAAAAAAAAATTAGTTCAGGGACTGATTTCAAAATCGATGCAAAGTTGAGGGACTAACTATGCCACGGTTAAATAGTTTAGGGAGCATTATAAAAAAAAAATTAGTTCAGGAACTGATTTCAAAATTGATGCAAAGTTCAGGGACCAAAAGGTTAATTTTTCCTATATTATTTTTACAAGTTACACGAGAATATATGCAATAATTGATACTCTCTTCGGTCCTATATATAGGATTTTTTACCTTGATCCTAAATATAAGATCCTTTACAATATATGAGATAGTATTTATTATACATTTTCAGAAAAATGCCCTAATTTGATGTATCCAAAGAGAAAGAGAGAGAGAGAGAGATTAAATAATGGTAGTTTTGAAAAAATGTTGAAATTTTTGGAGAAATCGAGATAGTTAATTAGTTTTAATTTCAATTCTTAATCCTCGTGATTCGGTTAAAAGAGTCTTATATTAAGGATCAGAGGGAGTATAAAATACTCTATTAATAATATAGGTTTAAAAGATCTAGACCTTTAAGCCTATTTAAAAATTTATTGGTTTAATAGATTTTTAAATAAGTTTCAGATTATGTCAGACATCTTAAAGGCTCATATATGAGTTTAAAATAAAGTTTTATATAGATTAACGGTCCAAGTTAAGACTTTAGGCATATAATATAGGTTTGATCTATTTAACCAAAGCTTGGACTAATTTAACCTAACCTGTTCCCACCCTTAACTTATGCACTAAGCACATACTTTGGACTTGCAAATTTTTACTCATAGTTAAATCTAATATTGTCAGAATCAGACTGGACATTGAACTAGACAGGGCATTAGTTCAAGGTTCAATTGTTCAACATTATCTAATCAGGGTTGAATCAGTAGTGATTAAAATAATATATTTTAAGCAAATAATATAAGTTTAAAAAAATTATGGTTTAATTAAAATGTCAAATTAAATAATACTAAATTATCAATCTATTATTTACTACAAACAAATTATTAATAAGTTTCATAACTTAATATTTAAATCTAAATAAATTAATATTTATCTAGAATCACATTTTAAGTTCAAAATATTCAACTAATAATTCATTATTATATGTTTTGTTAAGTAAATTTATAATTTTCAATAATCATATATCATAATAATGCTTACATAATATTATAATATAAAAAAATATTTTGTACTAGAAATGATATTATTTTGCCTTAAAAACTAAAAAAAATATTTCAAAGAAAAGAAAATAAAATAAAATTGTGACCAATTCAAGTTAGCTCACAACCAGTTTGGTTGGTTTAAGAGTGGCTCCACCAGTTTTGGAACTGGTAGTTTTTTATCAATTCGCACTGGTTCCAAAACCTACCAGTTGTATATAACTGGATCATACCTGGCATAGGTTCCTAGTCGAACCAGTCAATCCGGTCCGATTTTGACTACACCTGTTAGAACATAATTTAAATTGACTATGAATTGCTTTGAGGAACTTTTGATATCCTTTGGAAGATTTTAACCGCGGGTTTATTCCCTGCCTTCAAAGATAACGGCAATATGCCAAACTTGAGTCTTAAGCTACTGCTAAGCACAGAAGAAAGCTCGTTTAAAAGTGTGGAGCACGAAATATATATAAAGATAATAGACGAGAATAAACCTAAGAAAAGAGGAACATGTATGTATATATATACTCTATATATATATATATATATATTCAATTTCTATGTGCCGTTTCAGCATACCCTAATTTGTTGTGCCTATTTGTGACCGTAAAATTTAATGCACATGAAAAGACGGAAGAAAAAGTTGAATTCTTTCACCCTGTAAAGTTGCCTTCTGGTAAACTAACGAGAAAGGATTGTTCTGGGGTCTTTTTTTTATCAGTCACCTCAGATTAGGTACAGGGGAGACCAGCCTATCACATTCTGTATTCATGTCGGATCTTTAAATATTTTCAAATTTCAGTCACGATCTTTTCGTCAAATGGAAAAAAAGAAAATAACCCTTTTAAATAACCGAAATGAAGAAAAAGAGTGTTTACGATGATCTAATTCTAGTACGTAGCATTAATACAAGAAAGCGTTTTATACATTTTTGTAGATAGAAGCCAGAGCTCAGACTTCAGACCTCAGTTCTCCCTCGATCGCTGTCTCTATCTCTCTCTCTCCAGCACTTGATAAAGGTGTAACAATTAATAAAGTCTTCTTGTATGGTTTCTTATAAATAAAATTTGTAGTTGCATTGAAAAATGTCGATTCAGATTTCTGGGTGAACAGAAGACAGTTTTGGCAGACGCATCCTGGGCAGTGAGCAGGTGAAAATAAGATGTTGTGGAAGATAAGGGTAGAATTTGACCTAGTTTGAAGATATGTGTGATCCAGCTAAGGAAAAAATACGTACCATCCATCATCATCCTATGGACATCGTGAATTTCCAGCATCAAGTTCATTATCAAGAACCAAACCTATCCGTAGTACAGCCAAAACCATGTATGGCCCAGAAATCTATATGATGCGAAGGAAATTTACACCGTACACACCCTAAAAAAGTTTCCATTGGAAAAAAATTTTAGGTCAAAATGAGCTTTTTTTTTTTCTGGGGGG
The DNA here is from genome assembly GCA_026686845.1 of Adenanthera pavonina. Taxonomy (NCBI): domain Eukaryota; kingdom Viridiplantae; phylum Streptophyta; class Magnoliopsida; order Fabales; family Fabaceae; genus Adenanthera; species Adenanthera pavonina. The sequence goes on from JAIVEN010000002.1 coordinate 5,185,694, forward strand.
GGGGGGGGGGGGGGGGTTTGCATATGTCCGGAAATGCTGGCAGAATAAAGTTTCTGTGATAAAACTTCCAAGAGCAACAGATAAATCTTACACTAACCCAAACCCAGAAGAAAAAGACAGATAATCATGACCCCTACGCGATTTTCTTTGGAAAATAAATAAATAAATACGCGTCTTGCCGTAAACCAAACTAAAGTCAAAATTCCTTTGATATAGCGCTCTGTTTCCGCGTTTCCAACGATGTTCTCCTTGAAAAAGTGTCGCCTTTTTAAATTTTGGTCGAGGTGAACATAATTGAAAACAGCAATAATAATTTCTCTGCTGGTAAATTACACTCTGAGGAACAAAACTTCGCCTTAATAACAATCTTGTACCAGCCAACCCCTGAATACTATTACCTATTAGAACCTATAGAGTTTTTATGAACTCTGGGCTTTTAATTTCTTCTTCTGCTTTCAGTTATTTATTTCTGCGTCTCCTTTCAAGGCCAAACAAAAATCATTGCGTCAATACAAGATTTTCTGATGTCTGCTTACTTAACAAACCGTAAAAGACAGCAAATTGCTGTGATATTGGACTTAAATTGCAATTCCATCAGCTTACCTTGAATTCAAATCGCAGCTTCCCGACAATTCCATGTTCTGTTATAAGAACGATGCTGATTTGCTACATCTGACCTTTATAATGAACGCCAAATTTTGAAAAATCCCACAATCTGTATGGGGACTTCAAGTTTTAGTTTGAGATACCTCTGGTGCGTTGTGTTGCATGACAAATGATTCGGAGATTGGACTTCCAAGTTCAACAAACAGCTGGAGCTTGGAGTGAATGGCATGAGGATTACAATATATTTATTTATATTAGACTTACGGTTTTCTGGTCCCAAAATCCTATGTCTTACCTATTATACCAACCATCATGCAGCTTAGCTAATTGAGAATTATGTTAGTTTAGCCTCAGATACGCAGCTATGTTTATATATATATATATATATATATATAAATAAACTAAGTTATTCAAGGTGGAAAATAGTGATTTTTTTTTTGTAAAAATTGTGAGAAAATTTTAAGAAAACGGCTCTTGATTGTCGCTTGAAATGCTTCGAATGCATTTTGTTGCGGATTTAATGTTGTCCAATAGACATGTGTAAAAATTTTAGACAAACAAGAATTATTGAAAGAGGTATGGTATTAGAGATTAATAGTTAATTTTCAGATTGGTAAAAAAATTAAGCAACTCTAAGTTGAGTAATTATTTGCATTTTAGCTGTCTTTAAATGCAGTAGTTAAGTAATTTAGATTAATCATTTCATTATTGATAACTGATAATGATGTTTTGCGATAGCATGCTCAGTGGAAAAACAAAGCACAAGCTCAGGAGAAAGAAAACAAAATTGCTTGATGGAATTTACTATCACTCTTCCTGTATTCATCCAACATTCTGTGTTGGAAAAGAGTCCCCTTTCCTCTTCTTCATTGAACTCTGAAGGATCGAACCAAACAGGCCCAACTGAGTAATTAGACAAAAATAGAAGAACCGAGTGGCTATTCAGAAACGAAAACCTTTCATTGGGCCGGTTTGATTTCTATTGTTTTCTGTTTAAAAAAAATACATAACTTGAAATTATTAATGTTATTATTTTGAGAAGTCGGATTCTTATGTGAGCCATTTTCACAACTCTTATGCGAGCCCTTTTTCAATTCATTTCATGTCCGTTTTTGCAGTATCAGACCTATTAAAAGTTGAATTCAGTCTCGAACAAGCTTCATGACTGAAAATCAGCAAAGACAATAAAGACACCACAGCAACTCCTCTGGGAAGAACCTTGCGATGAGGTCGGGCATGTCTATTTCAAAGCATTATAAGGGGTGCGTTGAGACGCTGGCGACTGATTTGGTCTTCTCTGTTTTTTAGGTCAGTTTCCTGTTTGTTTTGTGTTGGGCTTTTGGGCCTTCTTTGTTCCACCAAACAAAGACACCACTGCTGAACAAAAGATTGTGGCTCTGATTCAAAATCAGAAAAACCTTACTCATGAATATAAGCTCAATATGAAAGATAAATTACATAATCCCTATTCATAACATTCCAAGTCATAGAAGCAGAACTTTTTCTCCGTACCACCAATAATTTTCTATGTCAGAAGATGAGGAAAAAAAAAATAGAACCCATATAAAGGTATTGGAATTAAGGCCCAAAAAATGAGGGTATTAGATATGAAAGCAATATTGTTCGGACTTCAATTGCAGCAATTAGTTAAAATAGTTGACGAGCAACTAACCACAGGATTTCATAAGCTCTTCCTCAATGCAACACCTTTTCAAATGGCTATTTCAACGCGATCAAGAGGGGGATAAACTCTTCAGCAATAATTACTCAGTGGAAGACTTTCACTATAAGAAAGTAGAAGTAAAAAATGCCCTGACAATCAGGACATGAGTTAAATGACTTTTACTTGATTTTATCCAAAAATCAATCAAGACAGCACTTTCTCCTCTAGCTGGGGAAATTTGAACCTGGGCAACAATTCAGAAGCAACCTTATTGAAGGAGACATGCTTGAGCTGATTTCTTTTTCCGATGACCACATCATTTGATAAAAATACTATTTCCTGAACATCCACGTTCTTTTCAAGTAGGTCAGTCCAAAATTCGTAGTCTACGTTAATGTTTGATGATCTCAATATATCTGTAACTTTTTCCAAACTAGCTACATTCCTGCCAGCACCACAACCCATAGCAGTTGCAGCGCCCACTGCATTTGCTATGGCTAAGGTACTAATCATTGGCATCTTATGTATAAAACCGTATGCAATGGGAGCTACAAAACTGTCTCCACACCCAACAGTGTCAATAACATTGGCCTGATAACATTTTTAAAATCCAATTAGTTTGCACAAAGATAGAGAAAGCTGAAGAGAATAAATATATTAACAAAAACAAAAAAGAAAAAGGAGTGTCAAAGGCCAAAAAAAGATCACAAGACAAAATTTAGTTAAATTGGTGTGGAGCTGCATAGTTGATAGCCTATGAATGGTGTAGTTCCCTATATTTTTTATATTTTATATAAATTGAACATATAAAGATAAGTTATAGCACATCAGAATCAATCTTGGACATGATTTTGGCATGTTTGCATTTGCATGTAATGTTTGATTTATTTAAAAGGATATCTTAGTTGAAGACAAATTTGCGAAGAAGTAAAAAATCATTAAGGTCCATGTGGCCATTTAGTTTGGACATATGGTCATTCAGTTGTTAAGGGAAAATCACAATCTTTCCTTCATAAAATTAGATCTTATGATTTTTATCACAATCTTTATTGCCCAATTTGTCATCAATTAGTCAGCAGAATTGTTCCTTAAAGCCACTAATATATGCGAAATTTTGGATGTGCTGCAAATATACACAACTTTAAACAATGTAAATAAAACAAATAAATCATGATCTTAAAATTTGAAATAGTTTTATGGAAATAGTATTTTAAAAGAAAACCCAAAATGACATCATACCTTGAATGCAGGTGCACAAGCTATCCTCGAGTTAGATATTAGGATTGAACCTCTAGAACCTATTTTCACGATCACCCATTTTGTGCGGATCCCTCTTTTAAGCAACTCTTGCCCTGCTAATATTGGATTTCCTATGCCAGTTAATGACTCAGCCTGTCATGTCATACAGTAAAACCAAAGATGTAATTAAATGCAAAAGTAGTAAGCAAACTGATTGTTTACAAATCATGCCCATAATTTTTCAATCTTTGGCACATGTCATTTATATAGCTGGAAACAAGCAGATTCAGACCAGGGTGCCACCAGTTCAAACTCAACTTGAATAAAGTGACCTTAGATTGAGACCAATTCATAACCACTGATCAAGTCAAAGTTCTCTCCCTCTCAGTGATTTGATATTATTTAATCAGCATTTTATGTGATTGAGCTGGCATGCAAGATGGATGATCCTATATCTATACCAACCCAGACCTACTACACATTTGTTGAGTGGGCCAGCCTTAGAGGTCCATGTTCAACTAGTTTGGACTACAAACTGTTAGCTCATTAACATATCCAAGAGAAAATTGGAAATTTGGAACAAGTAATCATAAAGGTAAACATAAAGAGTTTTTAAATCATAAACATGAGAAATTGGCACACGAATTTACACTATGGGATGTGCATTTTAGAATGCACAGAGCTTCATCCATGTGGCACCAAAGAAATAGAATTCACAATCAAGTAATGCTATAAAATTTTTATTACATAACTTGGACAAACAAAACTTAACAAACCCATTCTTAAGAGGACTGGTGGAATCATTACATAAAGTTAATAAGGTCGTTATTAACACACAATATAAACATGAGATCTCAACATCAAAACAAAAAATTGAGAGACGCAGGCATGTAGTTATTTTAATTTTGCAGACAAAAACATGAAGTTCATAAGAGAATATATGGAGCAAATGAGCAATTATAAAATTCATAAGCGAATAAAAGAACTATACAACACAGAAATACAGAACAAAACATACGTGATGAGAAACTAGAAAATTAGTTAAGATGGAAGCTATCAAAGGGAGAGCTAGAAGTGAAACCTCATCAGAAGTTAGAAGGAGAACATCACTCATCCTCAAAAACTGGCAAAGGGCTCTTTGTTCTTCTAGTGTCCCAGTTGCGAGACTCTTTCCACGAGGTCCAGGATCAAAGAAGACTGCTGTGCCGGCGTCAACAGCATATTCCACTGCCGATAGTAATAAACCAGGGGAGAGCTCATCAAAGCCATATCCATTACAAAATAAGACCTTTGACTTTTTAATAGCCACTTTTACTTCTGTGGACAATTTGTTCATCCAATGAAATGCAGGCTCCTTGCTAAAATCAGCTCGACTAGCAGAGAAAACATGCTAGTTCAGGTCTTTTGTAAAGAAAATGTGAGAACAAATAACAACCGCTAATATAGTGACATATAATTTCAACATAAAATTTTACCTACAAAAACCATGTCTTTGTAAAGGATCAACAAGAACCCAACACAGAAGCGTTTCATATGAGGCACAAGAGTTGTTGGCAACATCAGCATTATCACTCATTACCACCATCCGAATGCCCTCATCATGAAGCACATCAAAGAGAAACTTCCCATATACTTCATTACCCAGATGACCAATTGCAATGCAGTCAAGTCCCAGTCTTGATGCTGCTATAGCCATATTGCAATTCCCACCAGCTTCCCAATATTTCTAGAATCGTAGAATCCAAGATAAATAAGATATCCAAACAGTGAGAAACTGCAATAGCCCTTTGCATTAAGCAATAAATAAAAAGCAACAAGACTTGATCCTTGAAGGGATTGGATGGAAACCAAACCTTTCAAATTCAGAAATTACATATGCTTAAGATTGTTGTTTGGTCCATGGTACTTGAAAAAAAAAATTGATATGAACAATCTGTTCCAAACTTGTAGGCCTCACAAAGCTATTTATCCTGTTGTTTATGTTATGTGTTTTCAGAGATCAATCTAACAGACAACAGACGTAATCTAATAAACAGGAGTTAAGAAGGATCGCTATGTTCAGTAAATTTGGAACTCTTCTAATCAACACAGAATGAGCATATGTTGCAGTCTCCTGTCGAAGTTTTCCGATTCGTCTCCTCTAATTACTTCATTTTCAAACGATACTTTCTTCTCAATGTTCGTTGTTTGCCATATATCAATTACCCTCCCACAGGAAAATCCACCATACTCAGCATAATCAGAGGATTGATTGCCAAAAGGTATGATGAACTTGCCTTCAACTAGCATCCCTATCACATTTCACGAATGCTGGATTTGATCAAGCCAAAAAGAATAGGCAGAGAGAGGGTAGTGGAACATCGAGAAGTTGAACCGAAGTTTTTAACCTTGCACACTTGGTAACTTCAGTAACCAACTAAATGTTCAAGTCCCTTCCCTCTAATTCATATATAAAACAAATGGATCAAACCATACACTTTAGGTGAAGATGGACAGTAAAAAAAAATACAATAATAATAATAATACTTTATACAGAAATAATGTAAACCAGACAGGCTAGACATGCTGTGTCAAGAAAAAATAAAAACAGAAATAGAACATAAAAGTTGCCGTAAAACTGAAAGCTTCAGAATTTTTATTCTTTTAAAATAGATTTTAATGTAATAGAGGTAACTGGATAAAATCGCCAAATTGGCTGCTCTAAGACCAAGCACACAATTATAGTATAAAAACAAGAAAAAAAAATTAAAGATGAATCTCAGGGAAGGTAGAAGCAAGAGAAGCTACCTTGTCGGGTGGAGAAGCCGATAACTGTTTCATGAATGCCCTGCGCTCCTCGACTGAGGGAGGCGGCAATTGAGGGACATTGAGCACGATATCAACGCAAAGGTTTCCCAGAGTGGCAACATCGTTATCTTTGATTCCAGAGCTCCTCAACTTCCAATCAGATTGGGCAAGAGAGGCGGCTGAGGGAGAGAGGAGGTTGGGCAGAGGGATTTCAACGCCTTTGCAGGCGAAAATGGAGGGAGGGCGAGCGAAAGGGAAAATTAGGGAAGGGTTTCGACGATATGTGGGGTGGAAGGAAGGTCCATGGTAGGCAATGGAGGATTTGAGGGCTTGTGGATGGAGAGGCATTCGCCAAGGAGGCGTTCCGATTTTCCAGTGTGGCTCAACCTGAAGCTGAAGGAGGGGAGGCAAGAGCAGAAACTAAACCTGACTAAAATTCCCATTCATAGAAAATGACTAACAGAACTACAGAAGCCTAGGAATATTTATTTACTTTGATTAATGTTATTTTTTGGATTATAAAAATAATAATTAATACTGTATATTTTAATTTCAAAATGACTATAATTTTTTAAAAAAGAAAATTTTGAACTATAATTAATTAATGAATATAAAGTTGAGTAGAGTATAGAATAAAAGGGAAATTATAATTTAGAACCAGTTGAATAAATTAATTATAAATAAAGAAGCAAAAAGTATAACATTGGGTGATAAAAATGAAAGAAAATTGTATAAGGTTTTACTTTGCAATAAACTTATTATTGTGATCCTTAAATGTGATCCTCCCTAAAATAAATAAACAGATATTTGATAATAAATTACTTTTACCTAAATGATTTTTTTTACAGATCACATCACACATAGTGAAAATCCATCTCTGCATGTTGCTAACATAAATATGGTACATTGTATAATGATGGTAAATTGATCACAGAGGTCATGCATGAGGATATTATAGAGCTAAAAATATTAAATATATCGTTTAGATTTTTTCTTTTTTCAATTCAGAGGCCTCAAATATCATTAAAAAATGAAATTAACGATATAATTACATAATAATTATCAAATAAAAACACATCAAATTAACGACAGTTTGATTGGTACTACATCATAGGCGCACCTTGCATATTTTTAGAAATGTACCATAGAATCAATTCTTATATAGCTTTATGTTGGTAGTAAGTGACCTCCAGTGCATCCCAATTAATCAGAATTTACAAGTTATTGGAGTTAACTGGTAGAATAAAAATCATTCCAACATTATGCGGTATAATAGCATAAGCAATTGTGTTCACACTTTTTTTTTAAACGTTGGTGAAATTTAAAAACAAAAAAGAAGAAGAAATTAAGTAATGTGCTTGAGGAATAATCGCCGCGCCCCTCCCCTCCCCTCATCTCATCCCCAAGGCAACATTTTGAAAAGGCTTTTCACTTCCCTGGTCATATAATTTAATTTCATTGCTACTGTGAGGAAAGCATCGAATTATATATAAACAACATTGAGAAATATCGAAAGATTCAAAGTAACGAATAAATACATAAATGGAATAAATACCTAGTTTACGCTGCAATTGCTGTTCCAACCACATATTTACGTGCACGTATGAACTTAATAAAGTCGCTTTTTCAAAGTCATATCATATATAAGTCTTGCAACCTATCTTTTTTCAGATGGACGACAAAGAATCAAATATGGAACGGAATAAATTCTCAAATAGGTTAGGGGAATTGGATGTCTCTGACGTTGTTGCTGCAGCATTTTGTTTGTTCTTTGCGTACTAATCGTCGGCCTTGTCCAAATTTAAGTCTCTCTCTCTCTCTCTTTGTATTTCCGTTCTTGTTTTCAAGCTAAAATTGTATGGTTTGAGTTCCTATTCCATCTCCCTTATAGTTATAGCTCTCATCTTTATATATTTTGTCCATTAGAGCAATTTTGTTTAACTCATAATCCATTTTTATGACATAATAAGTATTTCACACAACTATATACAGAGAGGACTCAAATTTAAAATTAGACCAATTAAGCTAGCATATTTTCTTATCAAATGAACTACATATTTTATATCTTGGGCTCTTAGCTCCTTCTTTTTATTTTAGATCAATGAATCTATGTTTGCTAAAATCCAAGATTTTTTAGTAAACACAGACAGTTTATTTAATCTTATGAGTTTGTAATTCGTTTCATGTATTTACATAAGCTTACAAAATATTTTATAATACTATTTAATGGTAAAAAAGAAAAAAAAAACTCACTGGTAACTCAATATCTGGCTCTAGTTGCCTAAAGGTTGGTAAAATTAATAGAGGCCGATCTTTACATATTATTTTAGTTAATTGATATATATATTTGATAATGGTGAAACTTCCCACATGTATCTTCGAGCATAGCCATGCAAAACAGAAAGTCGTTGATTTCACCGGTCACTCTATTAATGTACCAACATGTAAATCATCCGCGCATATTCTTTTTTCATTTATTTGTTTTTTTTTTCCAATTCGGTTGTGAATTATTCTTATTTTATTTCCTACTTCTTCTGCAAAAAAGAAAATAGAAAGAGAAATTCTTTAGCATCTTTCATCAGAATTTTGATCCCTCCTTCCTCTTTCTCATAAGCTGCAGAACAGGTACCCACGTTTCGATGTATTTTCCAGTGCAATTATCCATGAACTTCATGAATTATGTGTTATTTATTTTAATTGGAATGAACATTATGTCTGATTTAATGATTTCCATCGTCCAGACCTCCACTAACGAATTTCGTTTCTTTTAGACCCAATCATTACAAATTTTATGTGCCTTTTGGGACTCGAGAATTTGCTCCGCGTAAGAATCTCTCCGGTTACATTTGTTGATTATTATTTTTTTTTTCAGAATCTGTTCGTCTCTGCATCTCACATCTTTTGTGTCTTATATATATGAATCTAAGAATTTGGAATCTCCAACTCATTTTGTGTTTGGTTCCCTATCAACATCTTGGGGCTGACCCATATGTTTAATAAGGATCAACATAGTTTCTTTCTCCCTCTTTTTTTTCTTTTTCCGTTTAGGTATTTGGGGAGTAAGCTTTATCTTCTCCTTCATCCGATTTTCTGTTCTGGAGTTTTAAAAATCTCGGGCCTTCTGTCACGTGTAATCTAGTTACAGAATCTATTTGATTTTGTGCTTGGGCGGTTTAAGATGTCTGGATTTTTTTTTTTATCATTACTCAGTGTAGCGTATATATATATTAATTGCATGCATTGGCTTTGATTTTAACGTCCATCTGACTGTTCGTTACGTTTCTCTGGCCTGTTAGCCCTGGCTCATTCTGATTATTGATGCCAAAATCCACATCAATCATCAGGATGCAATTATATGCCTGGAATTGGGTGACAGAGTTTTGACAAGTGACTTGGCCAGTCGTGATTCTCGTGGATTTCTAGATCTATTGTGGTGGGGATATGGCAAAAGGGGGAACTACACTCGTGAAAGCACAGAGGATACAGGGCTTTTCCACCGTTCTCACATCTGCAGCTTGTGAGTGGTTTTTGATATTTCTTCTTCTTATCAATGCCGTTGTATCATATCTGCTGACAAAATTTGCAAGACACTGCAATCTGCAAGACCCTTGTGTGTTGTGCTCCAGAATCGATGATGTAATGAATGGTGAAAAACTAGACTTGTATCAGAATCTACTATGTACCAAGCATAGATCAGAAATATCATCTCTGGTAGCATGTCATATTCATGATAAGGTTTCGGATGGTCATGGGATGTGTGATGATTGCCTCATGTCGTTCTCTCCAAAGGACAAACCCCACTCCAAAACTAACACGTTATTGATGGGTAAATCGGGTTTAGTTCGTGGCAATTGTGGTTCCCAAAGCTCATTGCCCAGCAGAGATATGTTTACCGGATCTATGGGCTCAAAGCCATGTACCTGCTGTGGTAAGTCTTGGAACTCAAGGCAGAATCCACAAAGATCGCTCCCACTAAAATCTCCCAGGATAGCTGTTTTCAAGCCAGATGTAATCAGAAAAAATTGCCAAAACCACCAGAACAACCTGAAGAAGATATCTTGCTTAGGAAAAGGCAGTTTCGATTCATTGTCTAATTTTGCCGACTACACTGAGGTAAAACTCGCTTCTGACTCTGAATCTGAGTTCGCGTTTTCTGACGACGATGATGTTGGTAGTCTAATTCATGAAAACGTCGAAGCTAGGAATAATCATATACCCCAATTTACATCAGCTGTTCCCCCAAAATGTCTTCCGAGTGATTCAAACCCAACAAAGCCACACATTATTCCCCCAAAAACCGAGCCTTTGCTTCTATTTCCAACAAAGCACCATGATGCCAACTCAATTGTTTCTGGTGCTGTTAATGACTATGGTCTCGGGGAGAATAAATGGCAACAGCCCAATCAAAATTCTGCGAGTTCTGAACTGCCCGAGCTCATTTCATTAAACGAGTTTTCACCATTACCCGATGTTGTGGATATTCCTAATCAAGAACGAGAAGAGAGTAAGATTACTTGTCTTACTTATAATTCTCTTCCTGCTGCATTTTCTGAGCTCATGACTTCGGATACTCATCCATGGGTTGGCGCCGCACCGAAGAAAGGTAATCCTTTTATACCTTGTAATTTATACATTTTCTTACAGAAAATATATTTAAAAAGTCTAACATTTGATTCTTGAAATGTTTTCCAGGTGATGATGGTGCAAAAGCAAGTGATATTGGATGTGGATCCAAAAATCATGAGGACGGCTTAGAGGAAACAGCTACAATGGCAAGAGCATCCACTGAAACTGCTCCTGGTGGAAATGACTCAGAACTCTCAAGTCGTAGAAATGATAACTCTAGTAATATTAATGAGTCCCCTATCACAAATGAAGAAAGAGAAGTAACTGGTTTAGTCCATGAACATCCAACTCCATCTGAAGTCAATAGAGTCAATGAAGAGCTGAAGCTATCACCTTCACCTAATTCTTCTCCCCGTGCATCTAGCATCTCATTAGTTGTTCCTATTAATCATGTTCATTCCCCTGAGATACAAACCAATACTTCAAGCTCCAATGGATTCCAAGAACTTCAGAAGTCCGCTTCAATAGACTCTGGTCTTGAATCTCTTGAAGGGTGCAGTGTCAGTGAAATTGAAGGGGAGTCAATTATTGATCGACTAGAGCGACAGGTTGAGCATGACAAGAAATGCATTAGTGCTTTATATAAGGAGCTGGAGGAAGAAAGAAATGCTTCTGAAATTGCTGCAAATCAATCTATGGCTATGATTACCAGGTTACAGGAAGAGAAGGCAGTCCTCCATATGGAAGCCCTTCAATACCTAAGAATGATGGACGAGCAAGCAGAATATGATGGAGAGGCATTAGATAAAGCTTATGATCTACTGGCAGAGAAGGAGAGAGAAATACAAGATTTAGAAGCAGAATTGGAATTATATAGATTAAACTTCGAAGATGAACCTATGGGCCAGAATATGCACAAGGAAAGTTGTGATTTGAAAGGAGAAAACATCACAGTACAAAATTTTAGTGTACCTCCCATCACAATTTCTTCCAATTCAAAGTTGGCCGAGTTACCTCAAGTCACTGATGAATCAGTGTCTCGTGAAACCCCATTTGAATTTGAAGAGGAAAAGTTATACATATCAAATTGTTTGAGAAGTTTGGAAAAGAAGCTTCATCAAATTTCTGGTAATGGGATTTCCTTCAATATGCCACATGATAGACCTAAAATGTTTGAAGAAAGTAAATCTGATCAACAAGGATCTTCTAGGGGTGAAGGGCCTCCATCAGGCAATGAGAAAGATAATAATATTTTGTCTACAAAGGAAGATTTTAATACTTCCAACGGAAGTATTACTGATCAGGATGGCTCAATTGCTTCAAAAAGTGACATTTGTTCTCCCTGTGAGGAAAACAATCATTCAATATCTGCTGGGCAAAAAGATTTCATGCAAAGAAAAAATGTTGATTTGGTTGCTATTGAAAATGAAATATCAGACCTTCATGATCGGTTGGAAGCACTTGAAGCTGATCATGACCTCCTTGAGCATATATTGCATTCATTTCGAGATGACAATGATGGACTACAATTTATTCGAGACATAGCACATCAACTGCACGAGCTACGGAAAATTGGGACTAGACTAAGATGGTAAGCTTATAAAGAGAAATGATTTATTTGTTTTATGATATCATTGAACATCATTATCTACATTAGCAACAAGAGATATGATATAAACCCGCCCGATACAATCACATGCTTTCAAGCTAAGTGATTCTGTCATGAGCCAATTTATTATTTGGTTTCATTGATATATATACTAAGTGATTCTGTCATGAGCCAATTCTTTTGGGTGGGGCAGGGGACGGTGGTAGCAAGCTTTTAAGCATGAACTTATTTGGGATATGTATGTTTCAACTTCGATTAAAAAAACAGAACTTTGATCTTTTCTACCGACATATTCTGCAATTGCCTAATATGGCATGAATGGACTCATGAGCCTCTGCGCATGGTATAATCTTTTAGTGGATACTAGTTTTGCTTGTTATCGGCCCAATGTACTGTTTTGATATGAAGAAGTCAAGCAAAATTTTTCTGACATTCGATTTATTTTGTCAAACATTCTGTGGGATCAACCTCTTAAGAACTTAATAAACATTTTACATTCGTCTTGGGTAGAAAACCAATTTAACGTGAAGGTCAGAATAATAGCAATGATAATGGCCTCCAAATTTCTTAGAAGAGTGAAAAAGAAAGATAACTGCACTAAGCTTATTTTTTGGTGCTACCTTGTGCATCTGATCATTACGATAGATTTGGGCTTATTTAATGAGTGATGGCTCCAGGAATTTGTTGGCTTTAAGCATATATATGTATATATCCACATTTAGGAATTGAACCATTTTGTACCATCTTCTATAGGATTCATTTGATTCGTCAGCTCATCATCTGTAGCAGTCAATTGATTCTATTCCTGAAGTATTTTGTTGGTATAATGTACATGTTGCAGATCGATGGATCAAGATAAGAAAGTGAATTGAATCAGAAAGATTTGCAGTTGATCCCTGGCGGGGCAGAGATGGCATTCATGCAAGTTTATTTTTTCTTGGTTGTGCTCACCTTTTGTTAAGAATCAACCAGTCAGAACAGAGTCTCAAGCACAGGTATCTCTACATGTGCATCGAACAGTTCATTCGGTACAAAATAATAGCAGTAAACTTGGGCTATAATTGATTGTGATCTCTCTTGCCCTTGTTTTGTTAGCTTTCAATCCATAGAACGTGGATGAGCTGATATTTTTGTAAGTTCATGTGATGCAAGAGACTTGCTTTGCAACCCTGGCTGACTGAGTTAACCAGTCACCACCTATGGTAGTTACAGACACAGGGTGGACATCCCCAATTTTGCAAAAATAGTCTGTAAATTAATACGGTCATTTTTCAAGAAAAAGGGAAGACCAAAAACAAAAGTGGAAGGAGGTTAAGGTGGAGATTATTGTCTAATAAATAGTTCATTTGTTAGACAACCTGATGTACAACTTCATTATATTTTATTCATTCTATTATTAATTAGAATGATATTCCTTAAAAAGTTTATGTTCAAGCATTTTTTATGATGTTCTCAAATTTTTCAATATCTCTGGACAGTTGTTCAAATAAATTTGATGTGAGAAATTAAACGGCGTCATTAAAATATATTATAGAACCCGATGAATTATTGTCATTTTGATCTGTTAAACTAATGATAGGATGATCTTCGTATGACATGGCAAATAAATATCTAACTTTAAATTCGTCTAATACTAAATAGTGATGATTATGTTTAACCAAATAAGCATGCAGACTAATAATCCAACATTTTAGTTGTTTTGGTCATCCTCATGCCTTTTGTTTTTATTAGAACATTCAACTCATGCGGTAGTGTTACACGAATTTACATTAGATGCTCATCAATGTGATAAGCACTTCATGATCATTAATCAGAGAAAATTTAAACCATCCAAATTTAATCTGAACGGTTCAGATTTATAGTTTTTTATTTTAATTTTTTTACATAATAATAGTATTTATTAAAAAAATAACAGTTATAAAATTATATTTATTTTATATTTTATATTTAATAAAAATAAAAATATATTAAAAATATAATTATAAAATATAATTAAATCTGAGCGGTTTAGATATGTGATGAGTGTGCTTATCATATGTGATGAGTATGGAATGTGGTCTTCTATCACACTCAAAAATAAAAATAAAGACACTATTTTAGAGAGAGAAATAGGAAATCAAAGATGGATCTCTCCGTATTGCAAGGAGTTGTTTAAATTATTTTTTTTCCAGTTATGTAATCATATATTTACATAGAAGATAATGTTTAAAAAAAAAGTAAATCTGTATATGAGATATATAGTTTGTATAATTTTGTATTTTTTTATTGTATTGTATATAAAATTATTTGTGCCACAATAAATGATTCACATAGCAAATTGCTAAGTTATATACCAGAGTCCAAATCCAGCTGGTTTGATTGTTTTACGGACTGCAATAACGAGAAAGAGATATAGAATATGAAATAATTAATGGAGGCCTTTTTTTTCTAATGGAAATATATAGGAAGCTTTGTGTTTCAGGAATAATAGAATGAAGATTGAACTTGTCCCGCTTGGTTGAGGCCATGCTTTCTCCCGGATGAGATTTAAGGTGTGATTATATTGACTTATTTATAAATGATTATGAGAATAAATATTTATAAATAATAGATTATAAGAATAAGTGATTTTATCAAAAGTGATTTATATTTGAATATTTTTACCCCATAAGTAATTTTGAGAAAAGAAATATGTTTGAATTTTGGTAGTTTAAGTGATTATTAGGTGGATAATGAGAAAAAAATATGAAATAAGTGATTATGGGGGATAAATAATTATTAAAAACAGTTTCTATCAACTTATCAAAATAATCACTTAATAATCCCATTAATAATTGTACAATTCATGTGTGTGTTTGGATACTCTCTTATAATCACTTATTGGTTGTATCCACACAGACACTTATAAACCGGTCCATTTCAATTAAAATATAGTGTTCCATGTGTGGCTTCTCAACTCACTTGATTCATTCATGTAAATTCTTATAGGTATACTCACACCACTGATGAAAAGCACATGATAGGCATAAACTTTTAGATCTTATCAGCAAGATAAAGAATAATCCTTATGATTTGTGGAGAGTGGAGACACCCTCTTAGCTTGAAATTCAGTAGATAATTAAATTGACTGCAATAGTGGATGTTGAAATATATGATGATATCACAATGTCTTGTGTTCTGTGATTTATTTTTCAATGGAAATATGATGCTATTAGTTTGGAGATTTAATAGAAGAGTAATATTTGACTAGAGAATATAACAATTAGAGACCAAAAGAATATATTGGTAATAAGTTGAATAGTAAAATTCTTTTAAACATAAACAATCTTTCACTTTCCCATTCACATATAAAATTCAAAGGAAATGGAGATAAAATAATTAGAACAAAATGGAATTTAGATTGATATTACTAATTCTATTCTTACTGGCGAGCCACGGCAATTCCAACTATCAAAGCAGCTAAAAAAATTATTGAAATGAGTTCAAATGGAAGAAAAAAATCTGTTGATAAATGAATTCCAATTTGTTGACTATTATTTATTAAATCTTGCTCTATAATCTAATTAGATCTTGTAGTCCAAATAATCCCGTACCATGATGTATCTGGATTTGTAATTATCATATTATATATAATCAAATGTAGATTCAGTCCCGTTCTAGTTATCCGAATAGGGAAAAAGAGATCTATTGACGTAAGCAAAGTCGTCAGACCGCTAAAGGAAGAGGGCAACTCTGATACTTGATGAAGAAAGTCAAAGATTAACAGGCGCCACCGTGTCAAGGCAATGTGTGATGGAAGCAACAGTAGCAAATAGCAACAGATCACTAGTAATTTAGTATCCAGTTAATCAAACGCCAAAAACACTAACTTTTTTTTTTTTGGCCAAAGCCCCTAACTAATTGGTGCTCGCTTTTTTTAGGTCATAAAAGCAAATTATTCTGTATTTGAAATCAGAATTTAAATTTATTCTAGTAAAAGAATATTCAAAAAGCAAAAGGAAAAACCCAATGGAATTTTTTTATTTTATTTTAAGAGATCGAACAAAAGGGCTAAAGTATATAATTTATGTTTTCGTTTACTATTCGCTTTATAGTTTATAGTAAATACTAAGCACGAAGAAGCCAATAGAAAATGTGAAACCTACCTGATTAGCTGATCATAATAGAAAAGGCACACCTTCCTCGAACTTGAAAGGAAGGAAGCTCTTTCCATTCCAAAGCTTGGACAACAAGTAACAAGTTGCCAAATTTTCGTTCCAACTGCTATTTCTTCGCAGCTTTTATTGTTTTCCTAATTGCAATAATTTTAAAATTATATATAGACGCTATTCCAATTATACTCTGAGTTTTTTATAATTTTAGAATTATATATAGCAGCTATATTCCAAATATATAGACACCATACTCTCCAGTTCGACGGAGTGTAAGCCTTCCGACAAGCTGGTTCATCGTTGTTGTGAAATGTTTCCGTATGTCAAGTTTGACTAATTCGCCGTTGGCAAAAAAAAAAAAATATATTGACTAAGTTGCTCACGTGTGACGTCAATGTCAGAACCTGCAATACTCACATTCTAGAAAGTGCAAATCATAAACACGTTTGGCTTGGCTTTACTTATCGAAATAGACAGGGACACCAGACCCTTAGGGCTCAAGCTTTCACATTAATTCTAAGACATCCTTGTTTGCTTCCTTGCCTGATAAATGAATGAGAGGAATATTATTTTCAACCCAATTCTATAAATATCGACGCAGCATTCCCTCATTTACGTACCAAACAAATTACATATCAATCGCCCGCTCGACATTCAACAATATGTCTATACAACTCTTGGCTTCCTTCTTCCTCTTCTTTTGTCTTCCTGTCATTTTTTTCTTCTTCCTATTCAAAGCTTCTTCCCAGAAGAGTACCACCAACAAGCTCATTTCTTCACCCTCGACTGTCCTCCCCAAATCATACCCGCTAATTGGTTCCTATTTAGACCTCATAGCCAACTACCACCGCCGTATCCAGTGGCTCTCCGATATCGTCCTAATTTCACCCGCCAACACCTACACCCTCCGCCGCTTCCTGGGCCAGCGATTTGTCTTTACCGGCAATCCCGCCGTCGTGCAACACATTCTGAAGAACCGTTTCCCAATTTACCAAAAAGGCCAAGCCTTCCGCCAAACGCTCACTGACTTTTTGGGCAACGGAATCTTCAACACCGACGGTGACAACTGGAAATTCCAAAGGCAAGTCGCGAGCCACGAATTCAACACCAGGTCTCTGCGTAAATTCGTCGAAAATGTCGTGGAGACCGAGCTCAACGATCGCCTCATTCCCATCCTCGCTAAGGCGGCAGCCCAAGACCAAGTCCTCGATTTCGAAGACATACTCCAGCGATTCGCATTCGACAACATTTGCAAAATCGCTTTCGGGTTTGACCCGGAATACCTGTCGCCATCACTGGGGCAGAGCAAGTTCGCTCAAGCTTTCGACGCCGCCACCGAGATCAGCAGCAACAGATCCGCTCACGCGCTTCCCTTAATCTGGCAAATACAGAAGCATCTCAACATCGGATCCGAAAAAAGACTACGAGCGGCAGTCTCTGAAGTGCGTGAGTTCGCAAAGAAAATAGTCAGAGATAAGAAACGCGAGCTCGCGGAGGGAGCTTCCCTGGAATCAGCAGACATGTTGTCAAGGTTCTTGAGTTCGGGGCATTCGAACGAGGACTTCGTGACAGACATAGTGATCAGCTTCATATTGGCGGGTAAGGACACCACTTCGGCGGCTTTAACGTGGTTTTTCTGGCTTCTTTCGAAGAACCCGGAAGTGGAGAAGAAGATAGTGAAGGAGGTAAGAGAAAACTCAGAAGCCCCAGTGTACGATGAAGTGAAAGATATGGTATACACACACGCAGCGTTAAGCGAGAGCATGAGGCTGTACCCGCCGGTGCCCATGGACACAAAGGAAGTAATGGCGGACGACGTTTTGCCAGACGGAACTGTGGTGAAGAAGGGGATGAGAGTTACATATCACGTGTACGCTATGGGGAGAATGGAGAAGCTGTGGGGGAGCGATTGGGCAGAGTATAAGCCGGAGAGATGGTTAGAGAGAGATGCAGAGAAGTGGAGGTATGTGGGGAGAGATTCGTTCAGCTACCCGGTGTTTCAGGCGGGACCGAGGATTTGCTTGGGGAAGGAGATGGCGTACTTGCAGATGAAGAGGGTGGTGGGCGCCATATTGACGAGGTTCAGGGTGGTTCCCGCAATGCCACTGGGTGTGGAACCACAGTTCGTTTCCTTCTTGACCTCCAAGATGAAGGGCGGTTTCCCTGTTAAGATTCGTGCTCTGCCCTAAACTCCAATTTGCGATTTGTGTTGTGTATGTGTGGCTCAAAGCAGATAACATTATTTTAAATTTTCATTTATGATAAATATGTGTTTTTTAATTTAATTTGCAAATGGTTTAGGATTTTTTTATTAGTCACCCAAAGAAGGATTTTATCCTCTCAAATATAAATTATTTTGTAAAAATTTATTAATTATTAAAAATTATTTTATGAAGCATTAATTTCTATAAAAAGAATAATATCTTATTAAATCTATAATATTTATTAGGAGTAAAAAATAAAAATTAAAGTAACTTTTTAAATAATATTATTAATGTAACTAATTTTTTTAATTAAAAAAATTTATATTAAAAATAAAAGCAATTACTGTGATTCTTCAAATTGAATCCTTAATTTCAGCTATTCTCCTGGAGCTTGTAATGAGGTTACTAATAGGCATGTGAAATGGGTCTTGAATTCAATGTCAACTTGTAATGACATCGTAAGTATATGGGTGCTGTTTCCGTGCATGGTGTTGCACCACGTACGGGGTGCTGTTTCTGTGCATGGTGTTGTACCACGTACGGCCTGTGCGGCCGCATACAAATTACTGTGTTGTGCAGTTTTTTTTTTCAAAATTAAAAAAAAAACTCTCCACTCACATAATTCATGTGTTCCGTGCGTGGATCTGACTTCCACACACGGAATCGCCTTCCTAAGTATATACTCCCTCTATTATCCTGTTACCTATTTGTCAACCATTTTTAATCATTATATATATATATATAAAGTAATCAAAAATTTTTAATTTTGTAAAATTTATTATAATTTTTTATTATTATCCTTATGAAATTATACACATCTTAATTATCTCTTTCATAATCTATCTCTATCATAATTATTTAATGAAGAGTAAACATAAAAATAAACATTTAATACTTACAAAATAATTTATATTTTACATACTTAAATTTTTATAAAATATAATTTATCATATGAAATAGAGGGAGTACCTGACTTGGTGTATGCTGATTGTAAAGGGACATTTGACTCAAATGACTTACTTAATGAGTAATTAATGGGGGCTTGCCCCTCCTCGCAACAAAAAAAAAATTGTAGCATGAACGGAAAACCGGTTAACCATCGGTAAAATTGGTCAAAAAGTCTAGTTTTTTTTTCTAAAAAATACTTAAAAAAATTATAACTCTGAGCCTACAAAAAAGATTTTTAAACTCATTAAGATATTTTAAAGATACCTAATATATTACTTCTAACATGACCTATAAAACTATCTTTATATAGGTCTTAACATATTCATTTTATTAAAATTTAAGTAATATAGGACTTACAACTGGTCAAATGATTTTTGTTTTCTTCAATTTTTACTTTTCCTTTTATTTGTTTATATCAATTTAGTTTTTATAATACATATTAATTACAACCAATCCGATATTAATTTTATCATTAAATCTTAAATCGTTATTTTATTCGGTTAAGTGGTTGGTCCAACTTTTTTAATATTGAAAATAAGAATAGAAATGATAAAGTATCTTTGGTATAATTAAGAGAAAAAAAATAGAATTCTAATATAATTTTTATTTGATATTATATATTAAATAATATGAAAGTACAATCATACCCCTAATTAAAAAAAAAACCTCCGCACCTTTCCTCATCGTGGATCGAGCAGACGCCACTTCTCACAAGGCAAAAGTTACAGCTATTGCTTCAGTCAGTGTTCAACCAAAGGCATCGCACAGACCTTTCATGGGTGAGCTTTTTTAAGCCTTTCAATGAGCATGCAATGAGTGCGTTGAAATAAAAGAACGGGATCAAATTAAAGCCATCGTCGGCATTCATCAGATTTCATCACCAAAATCAAAATCCTCCAACCAGATTCAATATTTGCTTTTCTTTTCTTTTCCCTTTTTTATAAACAAAACAATCAAAACACAGAAGTTTTGAGAACTCCAGAAGATCGAAGCTGATAAGGAAATGCGAGTTCTGCTTGCAATACGGAACAATGAGCATAGGAGGAAGAAGATTCAGCGACTGATACAGGTTCGGCGATGGATATGGCGACAATATCCAGGGGCCGCTGCCGGCGCTTTTATTATTCGACAAGATCTGGTGATGGGTTTGAGTTCCGATGAAGAAGCTTAGCTATAGGAAGGGCATTGAGTCATCGGTAAAAAAAAGACAAGATGCACGGTATTTTGGACATCGTAGATGTGATCCCCCGGTGAACAGTGCGTTTACATCATTTTAACACGGATAGTTTGGGGCCCTGGATTCATTGGAGTCTCAAAATGAGTCCATTCTATCACACCCAACCTTGGAACACATTATTCTCTTAATATTACAACGCTACTTTAAAAAAGAAAATGTATAGGCATCTGATATATATATATATATATATCTCGTATTTGATGATATGTATTATATATATGTTTTTAATTTTTTTTAAATTTTAAAATAACTAAAAATCTTATAAAAACTTAATTTTTAATTTATTATTTTAGATATCTTTATATTATTTTTAAAATCTCTATTTAAAATTTAATTTTTCATTTTTTGAGTCTTTGGTACATTAATTTTTTGAATATATACATAAATTTAATATATATATTTCCCATATTCGTATCCTAAATTTTAAAATTTGTCATGCCAGGCATATCGTATCGTATCGTATCATATCACACCTGATATCTATATCCATATATGTGTATCATAGTTATTCTCCCATCTCTTCTATTTTAGGGAGAATTGTTAAAAAATATCAAAATAAAACAATATTTAAAAAATGAGACTAAAGTTAACTCTATTTTTAAGGCATGTTAAAACTTTGGTCCCAATGTGTTCCAATTCTAATCTGTCTTAAAAACGAAGTAAATTTTAGTCTTATCCCCCAAATTATTTTTTATTTTGGTATTTATTTTCAATTCGCCCATTATTTTTGTACCAAATAGGACCTTACCTTTTTCTGTGGCAACAAAAAAATATTACTTGTGTCCTGAGATTAATATATTATTACTTGACTAATAAAAAATCGTATTAGTCATGGTTGTTTAATCATTTTCATGGATATAATGTATACGGCACGTAATTTTTTAACTCGGTCATCCAAAATTGACTTGTCTACTATATCTACTATATATATATATATATAACAAAAGAAAGTGTGGACAAAAAAAAAACAAAAGAAAGACTTGGCTAGTTATGGTCATCCTCATGACATTTCTCTTGCGCTTTTTTATTCATTGACGCCAAGTGGATATCACTGCTATATCACGATGAAAGAATTTTTGTTGTCTATATAAAAAATAATATATATATATATATATATATCAAAATTAAAACAAAGTGCAATGTAAATTTGTTGCACTATCTCTATTTGTGTGTAAATTTTTAAAAAATTTAATATACCCAACGTGGCATTAATGCCCAGGTTGGATTAAATCTAGTGTGAATAATATTATCATTGTCATGGATTGGATCTAGTACGATTCATGGCTCTTCTATTATTTAGTATTTACTCATTTTCATGGATACAGAATATATATATCATCATATTTCAGGGCATGTTGATAGTCAATAAATATTTTTGTTGGCTTAAAATTAATTATGACTCGAGTAAGTCAAACAAAAATACTTTTGCATAATTAATTATTGATTCAAAAGTGCTCTTGTGAGAACTAGTATTTTTTTACTTCTGTATTTCAAAAAATGCTTTTATTTTAAAAATATATATCTAAAAATACTTTTGATTGAAATCATTTAAACATAAAATTATTTTCGAGGTAAAAATATTTAAATATAAATCATATTACAATAAACTCAATTCTAACTAAAATCATTTTAACAAAATCAAGTCTAACTAAATTATTACAAAAATGTGCATCTACACATCATATATTAACTGATCAAATGAGATGTGTGCAGTTCACATTTTCTTATTTTTAATTAGATTTTAATTTTTTTATGATATATTATATAAAATAATTATATCCATCTTACAACTATCAAATTATAAAAATAAAAAAATTCACCGAAAAAAATTATTTTACTTAAAAATATAAAGATAAAATAGTAAAATGGACTGTTTAGAAATCTTAAAAAATAGATAAAAATCTTAAAATATAGAAAAATAATAAAATTTATTTTATTATATAAATTTTATTGATATTAAAAATTATTTATTATTTATCAATGATTTAAAATATATATATTAATATTAATAAATATAAATAATAACATTAATATATATATATAGAGAGAGAGAGAGAGAGAGAGAGACATGCACACTCGTTGCGGTCCTTACGGTCTTACCGTGATTTGGGCCTTTCTCGTAATGACCCATCACCCATCTCAATATGTAACATATGTTAGTTAATTTTTTAAAATGGGAAATTAATGTGTAGGATCAAAATAAAAATTTTACTATAAAGTGAAACCTATTTTTTATTTAATAATAAAAATAAATTAAACTTTTTAAAATTAAATATAAAAAATATGAAATTACAAAAATATACTCAATTTTTCCTTCTTCCCCAACCATCTTCGGTCAAAAATCTCCGGTGACTGATTGATACTTGGTCAACAACAAATGGCAATTAATGGTCATTGGTGACCGATCAACAGTGACTGATGACCAGTCAACAGCTGCCAATAATCGATCAATAGTCACCACCAGCAAATAGCTTACTTTTTTAGATTTTACAACTTATTTGTTTTAAATTCGCAATTTAGTTTTCAAAGTTTTACTTTACAATTTTTTTTTTTAGAATTTGTAACTTCTTTAGTCTAAATTTGCAATTTGTTTTTTAAATTTTTATTATGAATTATTTCAATACTTTTGCAACTTCTTTTTTAGAATTTGCAACTTTATTACGTTGCATTTATAACTTTGTTTTCTAAATTTGCATTTAAACAAATTGAAAATTCTAGAAAATAAGTTGCAAAACACTAAAACCATTCCTAGTGAAAATTTGAAAAAACAAGTTGCAAATTTAGAGTGAAGGAGTTTTAAATTTTTGAAAAAAAATTGTAGAGCAAAAATTTGAAAACTAAGTTATGAATCAAGAATAAACAAGTTGCAAAATCCATAAAAAAGAAGTTGTAAGACATTTGTCACAATAAATGTTAACCAGTCACTAGTAATTGTTGACTGGTGTTGACCGTTGAAGTGCCTGGACTGGCATTGAGTGATCGCCGATTGGTCACCTGTGATCATTGACTCACGATGGTGGAGGAAGAAAGAAAACTTAAGGGTATTTTGGTGGGTTCATATTTTGTTATATATAACTTAAAAATGTTGGTCTATTTTTATTATTAAATGAACATAATGAATTCTTTATGGTTGGAAACTTGGAACAAATGAGATCACGAAATAGAGATATTTTACAGTTTGGAAATGATGCAGTTTACTTTGCTAAAAAAAAAAAAGAAATGGTCTACATTATAATGAATTCTTGATGATTCCATTATTATTTATCATATTTATATTTATGTTTTTTCCCTTTTTTGCCTGGATATTTTTGTTGTTATAATTTAGTAGTATTAACTTTATTTTTTATTATTTTTAGTCAAAAGTATAAAAACCAGTTGCCTAGGGTCCAAACACAAGACTATTATTAAGTTAATACTCTTTTACCAGCTACATGCTTATTGGTTTTACTAGGTTTTAAGTATATATCTGTATCTTTTTGCGACGCATGCACAGAACAATGAGATGTACGCGAGTACGTAGATTCTTTTGAACTTGCTATTGGCTGAAAGAAAATATATATATATATATATATATATCTTGAACTTGGAATGGCCATGTATAGGACTCAAATTTTAATTTGTGAGTCTTTTTTTATGGCCAAGAATGAGAATATAGAGTGAGTTGAAACAATTGAAGGGCGCAGAAGTTAGAAATAGAGAGGCACCGTCCAACTTTGCTCAATGATTTTTATGGGTTTGATGGATATGTTTTTGGCTAGAAGGGATCCACCTATGTTTGGCCAGACGTTGGATCTTCCATGCCATGTCGGCGGCTTGTCTTCTTTTTATATGTTGAAATGATGTAATTAAATAATTTGGACTGGACTGTTTCTACGAGAAATCTGAAATCACACAAACACACACACACATATAGATATATATATATATATGCGACTGGTGAATTAGTATATGCGGGGCGTTTACCTGTTGCTTTCCAATGCACGATAACGGATGAATGGATGTCATTTCAGCCGCATCCGAACTGCCAACAAACCCCACAAGAAAGGGCAACTTTCGTCGACGGAATCAGCCGCAATATTCGCATGACCTCTTTTATTTTATTATTTTTATTGTACTTGTATTGTTCGCATGTCCAATAACCTTGCCTACACTACATTAATAGTTTAATACTTACTACTGGTCGTGAGCAAGCAGTCTGTTGGTTCAAAACTGGAGAGTGAGTGGGCCCACAAATAAACGTGGTGTGTACACTCTACAGGCACTTTGAATTGTTGATGCGTAACGTAACGTAACGCATTATGCAACTGAAACATTATACGGAACGGGGTGATTTCAGCGGATCACATCGCCGTTTTCTATTATTAATTACTTTTATTATGACCCAAAAGGAAGGTGCAGCTTTTATGCGGTTGTTTTTTTTGTTTTTTCCCAACTGCTATTGTTGTTACTGTCAGATATTTGGGACATAAAGTAAATGTGATAAGCCAAAGTAGCTAGATTTTTGGCATGCAGAGAATTTTTAAGGATCAAATTTTATATGGATATAATAACAGACATATAGTTAGACAAGGTATTTATAAAGAGAACAAAAAATGGTACTGGTATAGATTATACGTAGAATATTGCTTAGGAAACGAAAAAAGAATATCCGGCAGAGGGTAGTGGTGGCGCATGCTGGCAGGAATGCTGGTACCGTGGCAGAGGTAGACTAATAAAACACTGTTTAGGGAAACGAAAGACTAATGAAACACTTTGCGGCGTTTGCCTTCCTTCTCTTCTATCACGTGTTTCTTTTTTATTGTTCACGTGTCAATTAGCAGTGCAAGCACCCCTTCAACACAACCCGGGGTTTTCAATGATGTTAATTTCTTGGTAAGTGTACTGGCCGGGATGATAAGGCCGAGCTTACAAGTCCGGAGAGGCCGGGATGATAAGGCCGAGCTTACAAGTCCGGGGAAGATAAACGTCCATTTGATGTACCACTCTCCGGGCTCATATACACCAAGTTTAAGTGCAACGATCCGAGCATTACATCAGTTATCAAGTGGTAAACCCGAGTAATTGTACGGCCAAATGATCGTATGATTAAATAACATCTCGGCAGTAGGACCAACTACCGGGTTTCTCTACAAAAATTGTGATGCTCCGAAAATACTCGACTAGGAGTAACGGTTATGAGAACAATAACCATTACGGAATCATAACTGAAGGACGAAAAATCAGGGATGAAGCAAAAAATGTGCGATACTCCATAATGATTATTTATGAAATATCCCGATAAACAAGGGATGAGAGGGAGAAGACGGTTACACCTTAACGGTCAGGAGAAGGTCAATAAAAAGGGGGCAAGAAGAAGAGTAAAGGAGAGCACCGCACACTGTAAAAAAAAGGAATAGTCTATCTCGGCTTTTTGACGGAACATTTTGGTAGTCTATCTCAGCTTTTTGACGGAACATTTTGGCGCCCACCGTGGGGCCGAGAAAAACTATCCCACCACCAAGAATCATGGTGCGAACCAGGAGCAGTGCGGGTGCAGGAGAACAACACCACGAAGACAGGACTTCTTTGGAGGACCATCCTGTCATTCGAGCAATGCGTGAGGAGATGGAAGCATTAAGAAAGGAGAATGAGGAGATGCGTGAGAAGAATAGGCAATTGGAGCGAGAACGCTATCATGAAGATACTTATCCTCCTCGAGGAGGGGAGCGGGGAAATACCAACAGGGATGCTCAGCGGTCGCATCAGGAGGCAAGTCGACGTGAGGAAACATATCATTCAGAGACGAACATTGAAAATTGGCGAGGGGATAAGCAGGCCATCCGGAGGCATCCGTTCGTTGATGGCATCATGGAGACGCCATTGCCAAAAGGATGGAAGGGCTTAAACTTGGAAAGGTATGATGGTACTACTGATCCTGATGAGCATGTGGATGCGTATGTCACGCAGGTAAATCTGTTCACGAATGAGGATGCAGTTTTGTGTAGGGTCTTCCCTACGTCTTTGAAAGGAGCAGCTTTGAGTTGGTACACTCGGCTCCCACCGCGATCTATTGATTGCTTTGAAACTTTGATAAAAAAATTTAGCGCACAGTATGCTACCAGCCGACCTCACCAGCTCACCTCGGCTGCATTAGTGAACTTACGCCAAGAAAAGGATGAGTCATTAAGAAGTTTCATGGAGCGTTTCTCATCAGTCTCGGTAAAAATACGAGATCTAAATCCTGAAGTGGCAATGCACACGATGCTTGTGGCCCTCAAGCCGGGACCGTTCGCTAATCATTTATGTCGGAAGCCACCTGCCAACATGGATGAACTTAGAAATCGTGCAGCCGGATACATACAAATGGAGGAAGTGTCCAAATTCAGAAATAAAGTCAGGACCGATCTGGATAGGCGGACGGAGTCAAATTACCGAGGAAGTATAAGGCCGATGTTAGAAAAGGGAAAGTTTAAAAGAGAAGGAACTAGTCGAGGGCCGAAGTATGACCTTTATACTCCGTTAAACGCTCACCGAGCTCGAATTCTGGAAGAAGCGTGCAATACTGAGTTGATACGGCTCCCACCTCCCGGACATACCCCAGAAACGGCAGATCAATCAAAGCATTGCAGGTACCATCGTAACTATGGGCACACCACGGAGGAGTGCTGGACGCTACGGGATAAGATTGAGGAATTAATTCAGGCCGGGCATCTCGGCAACTTTGTACAAAGAAATCGCGGTAATCATCAACCTTATAATGGACGAGGACGTGGTAGAGGTCAGCCCCGAGATGCAGAAAGACTTCGACGACCAAATGAGGAAAGAAGGCAACCCGATGATACTCAGAACAGGGAGGAAAACAGAATTAAAGGTGTAATCAATACTATAGCAGGTGGGTTTGCTGGGGGAGGAGCGACCAGTTCAGCTCGGAGAAGGCACCTGAGGGCCATTCGGACAGTAAATGCGACAACGCACCAAGCGCCTCGAAGTTCTCGTCCCATCACCTTCTCGGATGAGGACTTCGAAGGAGTCGATCCTAATCAAGATGACCCTGTGGTGGTTTCGGTAGAAGTGGCGAATTACGTTGTAAGAAAGACGTTGATAGATCAAGGGAGCTCGGCGGATATCTTGTATTATACCACTTTCCAGAAGCTCGGGATACCGGACGAGATGATCAAGCCTTATCACGATCAGCTGGTTGGCTTCGCAGGAGAACAAGTTCATACCCGAGGATATGTGGAGTTGTTGACCACTTTCAGGGGAGACCTCGGGTCAAGGACCATCATGATCAGGTACCTTATTATTGATGCAATAACTTCTTATAACATCTTGATAGGTCGACCGGCGTTAAACGAGCTCGGCGCCGTGGTCTCCACTCCACATCTCATGATGAAGTTTCCCTCGATTACGGGGGATATAATTGCAATGAAGGCTGATCAGAAGGTGGCAAGACAATGCTATGTAGATAGTCTAAAAGTCACCAGGAGAGGGGTAGTCGGTAGTGGTGCGCAGACGAGGAAAGATACCACGTCAGTAAATTTGGTGGAGCTTGATCCCCGACTTGATCTACAGGACCAAAGGCCAAGACCTATTGAAGAATTACGGAAATTTCAGCTCGCCGGTGAAGATCGGTGCACTAGTCTTGGAAGTCAACTCCGAGGAGACACAAAGGAGCAGATAACAAAGATGTTGAAGGACAATGCTGATCTGTTCACTTGGACTTCTTCGGATATGCCGGGAATTGATCCAAATTTTCTATGCCACAAACTGGCGGTATACCCTGAAGCTAAGCCGGTGGCGCAAAGGAAGAGGAGGGTAGGTGAGGAAAGGCGGAAGGCAATGAAGGAAGAAACGGTAAAGCTGATTGATGCTGGGTTCATCCGAGAAATTGAATATACCACGTGGTTGGCCAATGTGGTGCTCGTTAAAAAGGCTAATGGAAGGTGGAGAATGTGCACAGACTACACCGACCTAAATAAGTCATGCCCGAAAGATACGTACCCCCTCCCCAGCATAGATCGGCTTGTAGATGGAGCGTCAGGCTGTGGCTTACTTAGCTTTCTGGATGCTTACTCCGGGTATAATCAGATAAGGATGTACCCCCCTGACGAGGAAAAAACAGCGTTCATGACTGAGAACGCTAACTATTGCTATCAGGTGATGCCGTTTGGATTGAAGAATGCTGGGGCTACATACCAGCGGTTGATGGATAAAATATTTCAGGAACAGATCGGGAGGAACCTGGAAGTATATGTTGACGATATGGTAGTGAAGTCCGAAGATCCCTCCAAGCATGCTGCCGACCTTGGCGAGGTTTTCGGAAGAATACGGAAGTACAACATGAGGTTAAATCCTGAGAAGTGCGTATTCGGAGTCAACGGAGGGAAATTCTTAGGATTCATGCTAACACATCGAGGTATTGAAGCTAATCCAGATAAATGCCGAGCTATTATTGACATGAGAAGCCCCCAAAGTATAAAAGAAGTGCAGAAACTGACGGGGCGATTAGCATCACTATCTCGCTTCATACCGAGGTTAGCGGAGAAAGCTAGGCCGTTCTTTAAGTTACTCAAGAAGGCTAAGCGGTATGAGTGGAGTGAGGAATGTGAGCAAGCATTTCAGAATTTCAAAGGCTTCTTTTCGGCACCTCCGATCCTTAATCGGCCGGTTCCTAATAAAGAGTTGTTATTGTATATGTCGGTGACCGAGCATGCAATTAGCTCGGTGATGGTGCAGGAAATGGGCAAGCAGCAAATACCAGTATATTTTATCAGCCGAGTATTGCACAATGCGGAATCAAGGTATCAGACTATTGAGAAGTTAGCTCTGGCTCTGGTCATCTCGGCGAGAAGATTGCGACCTTATTTCCAAAGTCATGAGGTTGTTGTAAAAACTGATCATCCCGTAAAGCAGGTCTTAAGGAAACCCGAGTTGGCAGGCCGAATGATCTCGTGGTCAGTTGAGTTGTCAGAGTTCGGTATCAGATATGAGTCAAGAGGGCCAATTAAGGCGCAATGTCTATCTGATTTTGTTGCCGAACTTACCCCACCGGAAAAATACAAAGACGGGGACCAATGGATACTTTATGTGGATGGCTCATCCAATACCAAGGGGAGCGGAGCGGGAATCATTTTGGAAGGACCCGGAGGGGTAACTTTGGAGCAGTCTCTTAAGATCGACTTCCTGGTCACTAATAATCAGGCCGAGTATGAAGCTCTAATTGCGGGGTTAAATCTAGCTAGAGAGGTGGGGGCGAGCCGGGTAAGATGTCGGAGTGATTCACAGTTGGTTTCTGAACAAGTCTCGGGAGCTTACCAAGCCAAAGACCCACAGTTGGCAAAATACTTGAACAAGGTGAAACACTTGGCTGAATGCTTTGATGAATTTGTGATTGAGCACATTCCAAGAGAAGAAAACTCCCGAGCTGATCTGTTGTCCAGATTAGCTAATGTCAAAAGGCTCGGGCAGCATGAAACAATCATCAGGGAGACCATATATCAGCCTAGTGTTGATCTTGATGAGGTTATGGTCGGAAGTAGTCCGGACCAGAACTGGATGACCCCTATTTGGAATTATCTGGCCGAAGGGACTTTGCCCAACGACCAGAACGAAGCAAGGAGATTGAAGCTGAAGTCCTCCCATTACATAATAATGGGAAAGGACTTGTACAGGCGAGGATTCTCAACCCCCTTATTAAAATGCCTTACTCCTGAACAGGCGAAATATGTTATGGGCGAAATCCATGAAGGAGTGTGTGGGATGCATACTGGTGGAAGATCTATGGCAGTAAGAGTAATTCGGGCTGGCTATTATTGGCCCACTATCCGAGCTGATTGCACCGAGTATAGTAAGAAGTGTACTGAGTGCCAAAAGTTTGGCAGTCTACGCCATGCACCGCCGGAAGAATTGCACACATTGATGTCTCCGTGGCCATTCATGGTCTGGGGAATGGATATTCTTGGACCTTTTCCGATTGGAAAAGGGCAGGTCAAGTTCTTAATAGTTGGCATAGACTATTTCACTAAATGGATTGAGGCGGAATCATTAGCTAAAATCACGGCACAACAAGTACAGAAATTTGTATGGAGGAATATTGTTTGTCGGTATGGGATTCCTCACTCGGTGGTTACTGATAATGGGAGGCAGTTTATTGATGGAAACCTGAAGCAATTCTATGATCAGCTTGGTATTAAGCATCGAGTGTCTTCGGTCGAGCATCCTCAAACAAATGGACAGGCAGAAGCAGCGAACAAGGTTATTCTGGGGGAACTCAAGAAGAGATTAGGAAGAGCAAAGGGGGCCTGGGCCGAAGAGTTACCGAGCATTCTTTGGGCTTATCATTGCACGCCTCAGTCAAGCACCAAGGGAACTCCTTTTAAGCTGACCTTTGGAGCTGATGCAATAATCCCGGTGGAAGTGGGAGAGCCGTCCTTTAGACGAACACTCCTTGATCAACATACGAATCAGGAAAATATGGAAGTCGAACTAGATCTATCCGAGGAGATCCGGGAAAATGCACGTATACAAGAACAGGCTTGTAAGCAAAGAGCGGCTCGGCGTTATAATTCTCGACTTAAACCAAGGAGTTTTGATCGTGGAGATCTTGTTTGGAGAAAGCAGAATGAAGCAAGGAAAAACATCAGTGAGGGAAAGCTAGCTGCGAACTGGGAAGGGCCTTACCGAGTTACTGAAGCGTTGGGTAATGGAGCATATAGATTAGAAAAGTTGTCAGGGGAAGCAATCCCTAGGACATGGAATGCTTCTCACCTCAAAATTTATTTCAGTTAGTTGATGTATACAAAGAAGGCGGTGTACTCTTTTTCCTAACTTGGTCTTTTGTCCTAAAGGATATACAAAAAAGGGTTTTGGCCGAGAAGGTTTTAACGAGGCACGCCTACCTACTTTAATAAAGGAAATTCTTTGTCATGATTTCATTCATTTTAAGCCTCGGTCAAGTGTGAACCAAGGTCTTCAATTAAAATCCGGTCAAGTATGAACCGAGATATCCAATTAAAATTCGGTCAAGTGTGAACCGAGGTCTTCAATTGAAATTCGGTCAAGTGTGAACCGAGGTCTCCAGTCAAAATTCGGTCAAGTATGAACCGGGCATTCGAATTAAACTTGGTCAAGTTTGAACCAAAAATTTGTTAAAATCTCGGTCAAGTATGAATCGAGGGATTGAAATTCGGTCAAGTGTGAACCGTGGTCTTCAATTAAAATTCGGTCAAGTGTGAACCGAGATCCTCAATTAAAATCCGGTCAAGTATGAACCGAGATCCTCTATTAAAATTCGGTCAAGTGTGAACCGAGATCCTCAATTAAAATCCGGTCAAGTATGAACCGAGATCCTCTATTAAAATTCGGTCAAGTGTGAACCGAGATCCCCAATTAAAATTCGGTCAATTATGAACCGAGGTTTTCAATTAAAATTCGGTCAAGTACAAACCAAGAGACTGAATTAAATTTTAGTCGAGATCGAACCAGGAGGAAAAGAGACGGATTATCATTAATTAGAAACAATTCTGAATAAACATCAAAAATAGACCATCAAGGAGGTGGGCCGTTTGCTTTTCAGTTCTCCAATTCCTCCTCGTCAACGAGCACACCATCTTTGACGTCTTTATTTACATCGAAAGCCGAGAGCTCAATCTTCGGAAGAAAGAGGTGCACCTGACGAAGCGCCTTATGGAAGCCTTCTATATGCTCTTTCATTATTTGTTGCACGGCTTCCTTAACATCAGCCTCGAGCTCGGACTGTTTCTCCCTCGCTTGTTCCAAGTCCTTTTGCAAATTAGCAGCGAGGGCCGAGGACTCGGCTTCAGCGCTCCTTGCCCAAGCAACCTCAGCTGTTAGGGCATCCCGCTCCTTCTCAACTGCTTGCACTTTCATCTCGGCATTAGCAAGGGATCCTTTCAGCTCCTCCACTTGCAGAAGGAGAGCTGCTTGAGATTTTGAAGCCTCGGCGAGTTCTGAAGAAGCCTTGTCTTTTGCATTCGTCGCTTCCAGGAGCTCGGCCTTCGCAACTTTCAGGCGACGGTCATTTTCCTCAAACTCCTCCCCACAGAGCGAGGCCACGGTCGCGGCACGCAGGCACATAGCCGACATGGAGTCCAAAACAGCCTTGGGACCCAATCGTTGTAAAGCTTCCTTGTCCCCAATTTCCTGGATGCCGCTCCCAAAAAACCTAGCAATGTTCGGGTCAGTGCTCGAAGGTGAGCGTCTAATGGGAGAAGGCAGGAGAGGTGAGCGAATTGAAGAAACAGGCTCCTCGTCGGTGGTCGGAAGTCGGGCGCGTTTGCTCGGGGGGCTGTGTGGAGAGGAGGTGATCTCAACAACTTCCGTTGTCGCCATTATCTCGGCATGTCCTCTCTCCTCTTTATCAGGGCGAGCTTGCAGGTTCTCGGTAGAAGGTCCTGCTGATGAGGCCATGTTTTTTATTGATCGCCAGTTGAATTTCCCCATCACCACTGCAGAGTAGAAAATATATATATTAAAAACTCAGACAAGAATGGCAGCAGAAGAAAAAAGAAATTCAACACTCACGTGAAAAATCTTTATTAGGAGTTGAGGAATAAGGGAGCCTAAGTAAAATTTTGCAGTTCAAGGGGCGAGGTAATCTATTTAATTTGTCGACATCCGCTTTTTCGGATGCCGACATATCCTCATAGCACCAAGACTGGAATTTGATCAGAGTCCGAGTCCAATATAGAGGAAACCTGGGTCGTCCCTCCTCATTGAAAAACATTTCCGAGTATCCCTCGGCTGGGCGCACCTTAAAGAAATTTCCTTTGAAGTCTTTGTAGGATGAGGTATATGGACCGATTATTCCCTTTTTATTCATGCCACTGAGAGAAATCCAGCCGATCTTATTTCCAAATCGGATCTGGTAGAAGTAGAGAAATTTTGGAGCAGTCGGCGTCATGTTCAATTTTCTGCACAGGACTTCGAAAGCCTTTAAAAACGCCCAGCTGTTGGGATGAAGCTGAGTCGGAGCGACGTTCAACGCCCTTAAAACAGCGCACTCAAACTCCGAAAAAGGAAGGCCAACTCCCAGTGACTCAAATAATGTTTTATACATATAGGTAAAATGTATTTGCCCTCGTTGTGCTGACATAAAAACGTGCTCATCTTCTGTACACGGCTCAGCAATCACGGCCTCCTCTGTTTGTATGCTAGACAGAGAGATGGATTTCCTCATTTCCATGATCGACTCAGCAGTCCGAAATCTAGAGTGATAAGATCCAACTTCTCCTTTAACCCAATAATATCCCGGAAGTTGAATGTCGGGAACTGGATCTTTTCGAACCCTTGAACTGATTTTTCGCGGTTTGGGAACAGTTACTTGCACGGCAGTAGCCGAAGATGAAGCTTCCCTTTCAGTCGGGAAGTCGGCCAGACGAAAATTCAGTTCTGCACTGGGAAAGGAAGAGTTTGATGGCGAAGGATCTTCTCCGATACCCATAACTTCCCTCTCAACTAAGATTCGATGGGGGGACGACCCAGCGGGCGTCTCGGATCCTCGGCTTGAACTCATAATGGTTGGGAAAAGTATAGAATAGAGTGTAGAAACTGAGAAAAAGGAGAAAGATAGAAGAGGGCGTACCTGAAAAAATGACGAAAAGGGCGAGAAAAAGGAGGTTAGAGACGACAGAAAGGTTAGAGATGATGGAAAGATTCAGAAGGAATGAAAGGTAAATGAAGTTTAAAGTGAAAGGATGAACGCTTGAGTCCTACACGTATATTGTGAAACCCCTTCTCGAAACGAGTAATGTAATCATGACTGTGGGCAACAAATCGTCACCATTGGGGAACGTGGTCCAACTGACAAAAAGGTGCAGCATTAAAAGACACCGCGTGTAGCTGTACGTATAAGTGCATTACCGTCTCAGAAACCGAAACGTCAAGGAGCCTTAGGGAAGGTTCTCGAATCCCCAGGATACTGAAACGGTTCAAATTTCAAAAAACCAGTCTTTAGTTGTCACGTGATCCAGAGCCTTTTCGTCCGAATCGGACTCGAGGCTCGGGGGGCTAGTGTACTGGCCGGGATGATAAGGCCGAGCTTACAAGTCCGGAGAGGCCGGGATGATAAGGCCGAGCTTACAAGTCCGGGGAAGATAAACGTCCATTTGATGTACCACTCTCCGGGCTCATATACACCGAGTTTAAGTGCAACGATCCGAGCATTACATCAGTTATCAAGTGGTAAACCCGAGTAATTGTACGGCCAAATGATCGTATGATTAAATAACATCTCGGCAGTAGGACCAACTACCGGGTTTCTCTACAAAAATTGTGATGCTCCGAAAATACTCGACTAGGAGTAACGGTTATGAGAACAATAACCATTACGGAATCATAACTGAAGGACGAAAAATCAGGGATGAAGCAAAAAATGTGCGATACTCCATAATGATTATTTATGAAATATCCCGATAAACAAGGGATGAGAGGGAGAAGACGGTTATACCTTAACGGTCAGGAGAAGGTCAATAAAAAGGGGGCAAGAAGAAGAGTAAAGGAGAGCACCGCACACTGTAAAAAAAAGGAATAGTCTATCTCGGCTTTTTGACGGAACATTTTGGTAGTCTATCTCAGCTTTTTGACGGAACAGTAAGTAATTTGCATCTTCAATTTGCACACTTATTAAAATTTTAATTCTATTCTTGATCAACAAACTTAATTTGAAAATATTTAAACCCCTGTTCCCAAAATTTTTTTGCTTGAGCATATATATTATCCTGCATCCATTATCTTATCCAAAATTTGCTTCTCCTAATCAATATTCGGTTGACACTTTAATTAAAATGTAATTTTCTTTTCGTATATGAATCGAAATTGAGCAAATTTAAGATTGTTCACCATTAATTAGTCGTGTATCGCGTAGCTAATACTATAAAGTTTGAAGCTGTCAAATCCACTCTCTTAAAAGAAGAAATATTCAACAAAATTAAACGGAAAGTGTAGTATTTCATAAGTAATTAATGATACCTACTTCTAAGTAATTGTATTTTTTTCAAAAACTAAAGATTAGTGAGTCTAATATGACTAATGTAGTATAATATGGAAATGGCTGAAATAAAATAAAAAATAGTAATTTTAAGAATAAATATCAATTCTTATTTTTTTAGATAGTAGTAATAAAAGAGATCGCTTTTTAACAAAATTTAAATGAAACCGGCACATAATTGCTGTGGAAGGAATCTTTATAGTTTTAGCACACTGGAGCAGACACCGGTTTCAGTATATATATCAATATGTGTGTGTAGAGAAACTCACATGTAGATATAATTCATATGCAGTATGGAAGTTGAATTAGTCGTCACCCTGTTTCTCTTGGTGCTAGCTTTTCTATTGTTCTTATCCACCAATAGAGCCAACAGCACCCAACCTCCCTCCTCCACCCTCATCCCTAAAGCTTATCCTCTTATTGGGTCTGTTTTCTCCATCGTTTCCAACAAACACCGCCGTGTCCTCTGGATCTCCGACATCCTCCACAACTCTCCCTCCGCCACCTTCACCCTCCATCGCCCCTTCGGTTCCCGCCAAGTTTTTACCGCCAATCCCGCCGTGGTCCAACATATTCTCAAGACCCACTTTCCCACCTACCACAAAGGCTATACCCTCCATCGAGCACTCGGCGATTTCCTCGGCAATGGAATCTTCAACTCCGATGGTGACACCTGGAAGTTCCAGAGACAACTCTCCAGTCACGAGTTCAACACCAGATCTCTCCGTAAGTTCGTCGAAACCGTCTTCGACACCGAGCTCTCTGACCGCCTCGTCCCCATCCTCTCTTCCGCCGCCGCCGGTGATTCCGTTGTTCTTGATTTGCAAGATATCCTTCAGCGATTTACATTCGACAACATTTGCAAAATCGCTTTCGGGTTCGACCCGGGGTACTTGTTGCCTTCTCTTCCAGAAACCAAGTTCGCCAGAGCTTTCGAAGAGGCTACTAAACTCAGCAGCGAAAGGTTCAACGCTGCGATCCCTCTGGTCTGGAAAATCAAGAAGCTCTTCAACATTGGGTCCGAGAAGCGACTCCGAATCGCAATCTCGGAAGTGCGCGACTTAGCCAGAAGAATCATCAGAGAGAAGAAGCAAGAACTTCGCGAGAAGGCCTCACTAGATTCAGTGGACCTGCTGTCGCGGTTCTTGAATTCCGGCATCTCGGACGAAGATTTTGTTATGGACATAGTGATAAGCTTCATTTTAGCTGGTCGAGACACAACTTCGGCGGCTCTGACGTGGTTTTTGTGGCTACTGTGGAAACACCCAAACGTGGAGAAGGAGATTCTAAAGGAAATCAAAGAAAAATCAGACACCCCCGTTTACGACGAAGTGAAAGACATGATTTACACGCACGCTGCGCTGTGTGAAAGCATGAGGCTGTACCCGCCGGTGCCGGTGGACACAAAAGAAGCTGCGACGGACGATGTGTTGCCGGATGGAACATTTGTGAAGAAAGGGACGAGAGTAGCGTATCACGTGTACGCAATGGGGAGGTCGGAAGAGCTGTGGGGTTTGGACTGCGCGGAATTCCGACCCGAGAGGTGGTTGAAGGAGGTTGAGGGGCCGGGTGCGGAAGGGACGAAGTGGAAGTTTGTGGCGATGGATCCGTTTGCGTATCCAGTATTCCAGGCGGGGCCCCGAGTGTGTTTGGGTAAGGAGATGGCGTTCTTGCAGATGAAGAGAATAGTGGGCGGAGTTCTGAGGAGGTTCAAGGTGGTGCCAGTGGCGGCGGAAGGGGTGGAGCCGGTCTACATTGCGCACTTAACGTCACTGATGAAAAATGGGTTCCAGGTGAGGATTGAGAAAAGGAGCGACATCCCCACGAGTTAATGTTATATATGCATGCATATATAGTATACAGATTGATACACATATTTTAATTAGAATCATAACCTAGTCTCTCGTGTGCGATTTAAAAGGTAAAGCTAGCGTGAATATCGATTGTGCTTGTGTTCCCTTCTTCCTGTGGACCTGGAGTGTGCCAATAATAAGATTTGTTTATCATTTCACTTCCATCTTTTTGTCTGAAAATGAGAAAACTAGTATTTTTTCTTTTTCTTTACTATTTCGTTTTTAAACTCTATCATAATTCATATTAAATTAAAACGTAAATTTAATTGTTTGTATTTAAATATTTTCATCATCAAATTAAAAATAAAATTAAAAGTATCACATGTGTAAATTAAGTCAACAAAAATAAAATGAAAACAGAGATATGTTTGAAATATATGTTAAATTCTGAGAAAAAAAGTAATGCGTCTAGTTTTTAATAAGATAAAAATACTGATATTAAAAAACAATTAAAATCTTTTTAGGTACAAGAATAATAAAAATATTTTACTGTATAAAAATGTGTATAAATAAACCTAAATGTACGGTGGTAAAAAAAAAGTATAACATGGGAAAAAGCTTTACTGAGTATTCTTTTCATTTCTTCAATTCGATCTCCACTTCAACTTCACCTCATATTTGAATTGTCGGATTGAATTGAAATAGTTTGGATTGAATATTTTATAAAAAAAAATAACATTAAATCATTAAATTATAAAAAAGAAAAAGAGTGTTTAATATAGTAAAAAAATAAATAAGAAATTATTTTATAAAATGTTAAATTTAAATGGTCAATATCGAACGCATAAACCGATAGAAAGGCTAGAGAAGAAACCATCCCTTGAGCTCTTGGAAGCGGCATAGGAGGAGAAGGACATTAGAGCAGAAACGACAGAGAATGGACAATAGCACGAAGTTTAGTGTTTTTAACTTCTCAAAAAAGGAATGGATTTTAATGTAATTTCATTTTCATAGTTTGTACAGTACTATATTTTATTTTTTTTAAATTATTGTTTAATAGTATATTTTTTATATATTTTTAATGCGTGTGTGTATTATTTAATATTACTGTACTGGCCGGGATGAGAAGACCGAACTTACAGGTCCGGTGAAGATAAACGTCCATTTAATGTACCACTCTCCGGGCTCATATACATCGAGTTTAAGCGCAACGATCCGAGTATTACGTCAGTTATCAAGTGGTAAGCCCGAGTAATTGTACGGCCAAATGAGCGTACGATTAAATAACATCTCGGCCATAGGACCAACTACTGGGTTTCTCTGCAAAAATTGTGTTGCTCTGAAAATACTCGACTAGGAGTAACGGTAATGAGAGCAATAACCATTACGGAATCATAACTGAAGGACGAAAAATCAGGGATCAAGCAAAAAGAGTGCGATATTCCATAATGATTATTTATGAAATATCCCGATAAATAAGGGATGAGAGGGAGAAGACGGTTACACCTTAACGGTCAGGAGAAGGTCAATAAAGAGGGGACAAGAAGAAGAGTAGAGAGAGAGCACTGCACACTGTAAAAAAAAAGGAATAGTCTATCTCAACTTTTTGACGGAACAATTACTATCACATTACATGCGTCCTAATGGTCACTAAACACCACATTACATGATGCGTTATTGTTGATTGTTGTTGCCTGTTGGACAAAGCAAAAGAGTGTTGCTGCTGAGTCGGAGTCGGTTGCGGCGCACATGGGACGTAGCCAGAGCCAAATGTTATTTGCTTTGATGACCATTAGTTATAAATAATGTCTATGATCTATCTAGTCTCGCCGTTTTTTCTATATTTTTTAAGGTTTAATTAATACATAAATTAAGAAATATAAATAATATGTCATTTTTCAAAAAAATTGAATATGTTTTTAAATAAATAAACAATATTTTTAAAATTTTTAAAGTTCTAAGTTCTTTAGTCTTCAATTTCTAAAATGATAGACAAATAAAAATATATTTTTCTTCAATTGTTAAGAAAGCGGAGGGAGCACATACCTACCCAAGAACAGACATTATAGTAAAAGGGAAAAAAAAAAAAAGAGGAAAGAGACCTAATATTTAGCATATTCAATTGACCTATGAAACTTTAAGCAACTTTGACATATTTGAGGTGTGCTTAAATTGATTTATATATAAATAATTATGATGATAAATATTTATTTATAATAAATTATGAAAATAAGTGATTATATCAAAAATGATTTATGTGTAAATATTTTTACCCTATAAATGATTTTGAGAAAATAATTATGTTTAGATATTGGAGATTTAAGTGATTATTGGATGGATAATTAGAAGGAAAAGTGAAACAAATAATTATGGAAGGATAAGTAATTATCATAAGTAGAAAAAATTAACTTCTTCCATAAGTACTTATTTTAGGCATAAATATTTATTAAAAAGCTAATCACTTATCAAGTGCCATAAGTGTTTGTGAAGCAAATCCAAATAGACACTTAGTGGAATCCCATTTCTCTAGCCATGAAGTCCTGAACACACGGATAAAAATACTAGAGTCAAGCTCAAACACATATTCCATATTCCAAGCTGAACGAAACGTCTCTAGAGAAATGGCGTGACCCAACAACAAAAAATCTTTCACACATGGCACACAAAAATTTCCTACTGGAACACGTTGTTTGATCAAAGTAGTATCATTTGCGCAACCATTTGTACCACTAATTAAATTAAAATTCTTTTAGCCTTTGTAACTCTCCAAACCTGCTTAGCTGAAAATACTTTATTGAAAAGCTCCATATTCAATAAGTTTTTTTTCCCCGGAAATTTTCCGACCCTAACTATTGCATGAAACTTTTTTGGGAATTAACATAGAAGTAAAAAAAGATAAACCACACACAAGAGCTAAAAATTCATAACAAATTCACTATTTACAAATTGTAGAGAGTGTGATTTGTTTTTTTGAATTTTATGCAATACACATAAATGATCAACTTAAAATAACTAACATAAATTTTTAGAGATTAAAAGTAGAATAGTAAGTTTAAATTGTGTCGGTGTCTAAGTTAAAATAACATAAAATAGATGAAAACAAAAAATAGAATCACTACAACGTACGTTTGAAGTGACCCATCTTGCTTAGATTCATTTCCTCTTAGCAGTTACCAAGAACTTGTCCTGGCTGGCATTTAGAGCTTGTTTGAATGTATTTTTTATTTTAATATTTTTAAAATTATTATGTAGAAATATTTTTTAAAAAAAGTTTTAAAAATAAGAAAATAACATTTTTTTGAATAATTATTTTTAAAACTATAACTAACAAGTATTAAATGAGTTATTCAAAATTTATAATTTTATTATTAATGAAGTGGGTGTTTTCTCTCTTTTCTTATATTTTCCAAAATAAAAAATATAGAACACTTTAAAAATATTTTAAATTTTCTATTTTATATAATATCTTAAAAAAAAGGCCTGTTAAACATTTTGTGTGTGTTTTTTATAGAGTTTGTTTTTTATTTTTAAAAATAGAAAGCTGTTATATAAAACACCAATCAAACTTGTCCTTAATCTCAGAGCAAGCCTCTATTTGTTTTCCATGGATTCCATTCTTATACATTAAGACATATTTAGTAGGAGGAGGCATTTTGAGGGAGGAGGAGGCATTTTGAGGGAGAAGGAAAAGGAGAAATATGTTTCATAAAGATATTATTTTTTATTTATAAAAATTTTGAATGATGTGTATAAAATATATTTTATGAAAATCTCTTTCATTCTCCTTTTTCATAAAATATCTTTCACGTGCAATTGCTGTCAAATTAACAAAAAGCGATTTCTAATGTATCATTACCCTCCTGACTAATAATGTTAATAAACCGACCTATTATTATCGTAGAACTAGAACTACACTGAATAAAGATTTAATTTTGTACTCTTGTCCAGACATTGCTTCGGACTAGTATAAATAAAATAAGAAAATAGAAAAACAGTTTTATAAATGAAAAATATTTTTATATCTTTTATAAAAATATTAAGAAAATAACATTTTGTTAAGTACTAATAATAAAAATATAATATACATTACATATCTTCATTTATGTATTTTTTTCTTTTAAATCTGTTTTCCTTGGACAAAGATTTGTGGTGAGGCTTAGACGTTTCATTAGACCCCACCCAACAAAAATTAGTTCTGCTTGTCTCGTTTGACAGCAACGCTTATGAGGGGGAACATGTGGAATGAGATTAATTTTCACCAACTCACAAACTTGTTAATAATTTAAAATATTAACTACAGTATCTTACGATAGAAAATAAAGTGATTAATAAATTAGTTTTGGACAGCAACTCAGTAAGGCGATGTGGTAACAAATAGTGATATTCAGATTTAGGGCCGTTTATTTAAACTTTTTTAAAAAAAGTAATTTTCAAATTGTTTAAAAAAGTTAATAATTATTTAGAGATTTTTTTCAAATTCTCATATTTTTAAAAATTTAAATTAAACAACTTAAAAAACTTAAAAGTAATATTTATATATAAAATGTATTTTTTTCATAAAAAGAAAGCTAAAACAAGCAGGTTTAGTGGACTCACCAATGCTACGGACACCAACAAAACACAAGCCATATTTAAAATCTTAACCCAAAGTTTTGAATGCAGCATCAATTTAAAAGTGATGCAACACAAAATTAAGAGTTAACGCATGCATAGGATAAACAAAACTCAAAATTTATCTTGATGGGAAGTAAAAAAAAGAAGAAGAAGAAGAAAAAGAAGAAGAAAATTTAGCATAACAATCTGTTTGTCAGGTGACAAGTAATGGATATTTTCTCGCGATCAACACTAAGATATAATTCCTCTGGTCAAGAAAATTAGTTGCGCAGCGTTAGCTTATTGGTGTTGGAGAAATGGCTTATAGCTGAGTGGATTTAGCATAGTCAAGATTTTGAAGAGGGAGGTTTGTGGATCTTTAATGTTGAATTAAATTCATGAAAGCTAGCTAGTACCGTACGAGTATAGTAAAAAAATGAAGGAAGAGCTGGAAAATGAGGAACAGTGAGAGAAAGGCATAATTGGGGGAAGCATGGGGTAGGGCATGCAGAGTGCAGTGTGGGGATAAGGAGGATGAAGTCAATAAAATTGTCATGAAGATGAATGGAGTATGAGTGGTATATCACGAGTGTTTTGTTGGGAATAATTAATGCATATGTCTGTGGCTCCACAGCCACTGAAAATGATGACTTTGATTATATCGCCGGGTCAAACCTCACAATCATTTCCTAGGGAAATAGTGTATATAAAGTAATCCCTCTTGTCCTATATATAAGATCATTTTAATCGAATCACGTGAATTAAAAAAGAGAGTTAAAACTAATTAACTATATTGATTTCTCTAAAAATTTCAACCTTTTTCCAAAACTACCCATATTTAATCTCTCTTTTTTTCTCTTTGAATACATTAAATATGAGCATTTTTTTGGAAATGCATAATAAATATCACCTCGTATATTGTAAAGAATCTTATATTTAGGACCAAGACAAAAGATCTTATATATAGGACCGGAGGGAGTATTTTAGTTTTCAATTTAAAATATAAGATATTGGATTTTTTTTATTTTATTCATTTTTAATTCTTTTCTACCTATCATTTCAGATAAAAAAGTAATAACATAATACATTTAATAAAAATAAAATGAGAAATATAACTACTTTATTATGAATTTAGGATAAAAATGTAATTTTCTTAATATGTGTATATTTATTATAAAATATCTTATAATATAGATCAGAGAAAGTATACACATATGATCTCCCTAGTTGAAGGTGACGTATGAAGGGCACCTCATATTGAGAACACATGGATAAAAAAGATTGCATTAGATAATACTATTTACTCCTTTCGTCTGATTTTATGTGTTGCTTTGAAGAATTTTTAATATCTCATTTTATTTATTATTTTAAAAAATTAATAAAAAATTAATTATTTTTTCCAACTATACTTTTAACCATTTAATAATATATTGTTTCAAAAACTTAATAATATAAATAGTAAATAAGTAATAATTAAAAATAATTTAATAAAATTATATTATTTACCATGTTATTTATTATTTTTTTTAATTTTTACATTAAAATCTTAAAAAAATACATAAAATAAGACGGAGATAGTACTATTTTAACACGATATATATATATATACACACACACACCATTAAATACAACTTTCAATTGCGTGCAAGCCCATCCTACCTACAATTAATAATGCATCTACGGTATATAAGGACACATACACAAATAATCAATCATTCTTCTAAGTTATATTATAAAATATTTTATATGATAAATTTTTATTTAAAATATAATATATTAGATATTTTTTTTATTTTACTCC
This sequence comes from Adenanthera pavonina, assembly GCA_026686845.1. NCBI lineage: Eukaryota > Viridiplantae > Streptophyta > Magnoliopsida > Fabales > Fabaceae > Adenanthera > Adenanthera pavonina. The sequence goes on from JAIVEN010000002.1 coordinate 5,229,856, forward strand.
TATCTTTAATACTCTCATATTTCTTATTTATAATTTTATGATAATAATATAATGAGGTATTTAATGAAAATAAAATAATAAATATGGGTATTTTTTACATTAATTTTAAATAAAAAATAATTTTTTTTAATATACATACTGCTAGTTAGCTAGGCTATAATTAATTATATATCAGTTAAAAAGGAAGATGCACGGGAATTCTATGTGCAAGTGGTAATTATAGTGGAATACTGTATAATGATGATGATGATGATTAATGATACGTGATGTGAATGGACTGTAAAGGGAAGAATGGGGGGGGGGGGGGTTGGTTTTTTGGAGGGGTGAGCATCAGCCTATCATTTGCATATGCAAGTGGTAACATAATATGATTCAGTTCTAGAACTGTCAATTCGACCCGAATCCAAATTAGGCTGAGTCAAAAGGCCTGAATTGAAAAACGAGCTTGGTTTTTCAAGTCCGAGCCCACGGGATTGGGCCTACAGGCCAGCCCGTGGGTTTTTTTAAATTTTTTAATGTTTTTAATAAATTTTTTTATATAATTATTTAAATTAATACAACTAATTATCATAATCATTTATCAAAAACTAACATAATATTTAAATTTTACAATTTATATATCACTAATTAATAAAATAATATGTATTTTTTAATATTTTAAACCAAAAACAAAAGAAAAAGAAAAAAGTCTCGGGCTTTTGGGCCGGTCCACCACGAGCCGGGCTAAAAAACCCGGATTATGTATTTACTCCCGAAATTGAGGCCCGAACCCGCTCATTTTTTCGGGCTTTTCGGGCCAACCCGTCGGGCTTGACCCATTTTGACGGCTCTATTCGGTTATGTGTGGTGCCAAAATCATCTAAACCGACCAACCGAAATATGCATAATTTCTTGATCGAATCGAACCAAATTTTTAAAAAACTCGAATTTTTTTTAACTGATTTATAATGGTTCGGTTTGGTTTGAAATTTCGGTTATTTCATTGTGGATGTCATTGTAGAAAAATAACTACATTCCCAACAAAATACATTCTAGACTTTGATTAAAACAAGAATATGTTCTCGGCAGCATTTAAACATAACTAGAAATTGAGAAGCAAATCAAAAAGAAGCCGGTAGATACTTAGATATAGAGTTTAATTTAAACCCACATTTAGACTTTGATTTACATAACAACATTCATACGTTAGAAGCAAATCAAGAAAACCAGATTTGAATTTTAGACATACCTCAGGCTTTGACGGAGAGAAGGAGAAAATCAAGGTTGAGTAGAAGACAACTCAGAATTAGATTAAGACCATGGGCTTCGAGTCTTCGATGGAGAGAAGAACGAGGGCGGCAAGGCAAGGTAGAGAGCATGAGGTAGCAGTAAGGCGAGGCAAGGCAGAGAATTTGAGGTAATGACGAGGTAAGGGAGGGACTTTTGAGTTTGACATTATGAGGCAGCAAGCGGAGGGAGAGTACTATGCGGCGAAGATGAGAGTAGCAGCAGAGAGAGTGAGGTGCTGAGGCACAATCAAGCGTCGATGATGAGGGAGAGAAGAGGTAAAAAGGAAGAGAGAACGACAACTTAGAGAGTGAGGTGCTAATGCTGAGTTGAGTGATGACGGTGGGGGAGAGAAGACGAAAAAACACAGGGAGAGACGAGAGAGTAAGGACGAAGCATGGAGGTCAGGAGGTGAGAGATTTGACGCGCATTCATAATGACATTAGGGTTAGGGATTGTGTGGGGCTTGAGGGAGAATGGGTTTTTAAAGTCTTAATGGACCTTGCACAGAATAGGCTTATTTGGGCTGGGTTTAGTGTTTTTTAAGTTTTTTATATATTAATATATTTATATATTATTTACATGCTAAAATTAAAAAATATTTATATACATTGATTAATTATTCGGTTTATTTGGTCTATTTGATTCCTAAGACTAAAGACTGAACTGAATCATTTATATTGAAATTTCCAAAAAGAAAAATAATCGAATCGAAACTGAAAACTAAATAGACTGAACCAAATAGACCAAATTTAATTTGGTTCGATTTGGTGATCGGTTTTGATTCGGTTTTGCTCACTCTAGTGGGGGGAGCTAGTGGGAGAAACTAGAATGAAGCGGCAAAGAGAGAGAAAGGAGGGCTTATGGAGGGGACACCCCTCATTCATGTTCGGGTTTGGGTCCTCTAACACACCACTCCGTCTCTGTCTTTTTTTTATTTTTTATACCCTACTCCATCCCTTTCTAATCACTAATGCCATGCCTGAACAACAAATAACAATAATAATGAATAAACTTCTTGTCTTTTCTTCTTCTTCTTCTAATAATAATAACAATAATATGTTTCTCCTTTTAAACTTGTAATATTTAGTTTTGGCATAAAATTCCTTCCACGCTCGTGAATTATGATGATGGATCGGGAAAGCTATCATGGATGCGGTTGGGTGTAGCCCACTGCATGGCCTGAAACTTCATGTGGGCTTTATTTAGGCCCATCTCTCTCTCCTTTTTTTTATTATTATTATTATTTATCACCATATCAATATTTATTTGCACGAAAATCTCGCAACCTGAAAAGATGTAAAAATTAGCCTCCCCACCCTGCCAACAGTTTTTTTCTTTTTTCGAGGGACCTAAAAAATGGTAATGCATACACACACACACACACCATTCTTCAGTTCATTAATGGTTAACTGCGTTCTGCATGGATGAAGAAGTAGCTCTAAAGAATGAATGATTGGAGGTGGGGGTTATATATATACACACACACACCATTTTTTTTTAGGGACCTAAAAAACGGTATGCACACACACACACACACACACACACACACACACCATGCTTCTAAATTAATTACTCTTTAAATATTTCAACTCTTAACTCATTGCTTTTCCAAATTCTATCATCATTAACGTCAAAAAAAAAAAAACACACATACTCAATCTGGTAGAATCCATGCTGGCTGGACACTATATCATCCGTCCAATTCTTTCTTTTTTCTTTTTTCCCCCTTTCAATGCCAACCTAAAATATAAAATGTATAAAATTCATACTTTTCATTAGCCATATAAACTATTACTTATTTTTAGAATTTTGAATGATATTCAAGGTTCACATCTAATTATATATTAAAAAAAAATTATAGACTACTCTGACATTTGATCTTCTATTTGGCCCAACTCTAACATTTGATCTAGTTTCCTTTTTCCTTGTCAGTTAAATATTTTTTCTTTTTTCTTTTGTGCCAATATTTATAGTAAATTTTATTTTTCAAAAATTATGAACAATATCATTTATTTTTCAAACTGGATACAATGGATGGATCCAAATTGACAGATATTATATTATCATGGCCCAGTTTCGTTAGAATGATGGAAAAGCAGCTATTTTTCATGGCACAAAATTCAAGATATAATAATTATTATATTCTTATTACCATTACTCAACTATTTTTTATTATTCATAATCTTTATCTAGACACCCACACATATATAAACTGTATTTTTAGAGTTTTTCATATAAATTAAGAAAATCATTAAATGATTTAGAATATTGTAAATTTTGATAGTATTTTATCAAAATATCATCAATTTAAATGCTCTCTTAAATGAATACGACATTAATAAGCGTAAAACATTAAAATAAGTAATTAATATTTTATTAAAATTTTAAAGTGGCAAATATTATGAAAAATCTCAAAACCCAAGACAGAATTTTTTTGAACAATAAGGAGTATATAACTTTGAACATTAAAAAAAATCATTTTTTCATTTTATTCATTTTTCTATTCTAATTATGCATTCTGAAAAGCTTATTCATTAATCATTATCCGTGTTGTTAGTATTAGGGGTGATCAATTGATTAAATGATTCGGTTCGGTTTGAAAACTGAATAGATTGAATAACCAAATAGACATGAAATTATTCACTAAACCGAACAAAGTAGCTTCACAAACCAAATTATTTTGATTTGGTTTAGTTATTTAATTCAGTTTGGGACACTTTGCTTCTTAACTTACCCACAAACTTTAACCCATTCCAATATTGCCACAAACACAATTGCATTCAAAATAAGATTAATAATATTAAAAATTATTTCACTCATAATTATTAGTTATTGTAATATAAAATTAATTTAACAAGTAATAAGAAATTAAGAATAACACAAACGACTGGTTATCTCATCAACAAAATTCCATCCTTAATAATACAAAAAGTTAAACTCAACTTCAAAGTGCTTGTAATGATAAAAACAAAACATAAAAACCTCCATCAAGTTGCCATCAACAGAGATATGAGATGGAGAAATCAACATATCAACAGAAATGTCACATGGAGATGCACGATGTGACTTGAATAGATCAATAGAGATGCCGAGATGCAGTTGTAGTGCAGCAATAAGAGAACTGAGTTAGAGAGGCGAGATGTCACTTGCAACTTGCTTGAGTCGAGATGTACTTGCTTGACTATGGAAGGAGGCTGGGAGTGGGAGGCAGACAAACACGGAGAGGTGGAGGCCAAATGGAGTAAACGTCGAGAACAAATCAAGGATTGGGAGAAGGGAGGCTTTCTGGCCACTAATGTGAATTAGGGGAAAGGGGATCTAGGGTTAAGTGTGTACGAGTGTGACTTTGTGCGTTGTGACTAACTAACTATGGATTTCAGACTAGGTTTGGCTTGAAGAAGGAGTTAGTTTATGTTTTTGAAAACACAGGAAAATATATATAAATATATATAGGAAAAATTAATTTTTTAGTCCCTAAACTATACATCAGTTTGTAACTTAGTCCCTGAACTAAATTTTTTTTTAATCACATCCTCAATGATTCTTTCCGTTAAGGCGTTCATCCTTAAACTTTCAATCATTTGTATATGCATCCCTAAATTGAACACATGGCAAGACGCCATTTAAAACAAGCTAATGTGTGAAATGAAATGCTTATGTGGCATTGAAGTAAAGAAACGTACATCATTTTTAGTTCTAACCTTCTCACTGCTAGTTAAGAAGTAAACATCATTTTAGTTGACCATGTTAAAGCTTCTTCTCCTTTTGTCTTAGCAACTAGTACTCTACACAAAGACAATTTTAATGAGTCACACAAATAAGCACATGCCAATTCACCCTTCCATTGTTGCCTTTGTTCACAGTCGCTGCTTCACAAAGTTGCTTTGCAAGCAAGAATTATTTCTTTTGTTTCTGCATCATTTTACTTCGCTCCAATATTTTTGGCCTCTGCTATAAACATTATTATTAAAGCTTAAAAAAAAAAAACACACACACACACACACATTATATATAGGTAAACAAAGTAAAAAAAAATATACTCTGTTACCCTCTATTTTTTAAACCAATAACAGAGATAAACAAAGTAATGTTATTTATATATATGTGTGTATGTAAATATTAGATACTTCTAGCTGTCCATAAAATAAACACTCTTGTTATAAAAAAAGTTTCTTCATTAACACCAGTTTTTTTTTTGTTAACTCGTTAACATCTATTACTCTTGTGGTAAATTAATGCAAAGCTACAGCCCAAGAGTTACTATCATACTTTGCTTTTGAAAAGGTAGAATTTGTTTTCAATATTAAATATATTTATTTTTTTCATAGCTGTGAACACCCCATTTTGTCCGGGCATTTTATAAAAAAAAATATATAATAAATAACAATAATAAAATAAAATAAAATAAAATAAAAACTAATAAAAAAAACAACACAAAAAAATAATAATTATGAAAAAGAAGAAGAAAGGAAATAAAAAAAAACAAACACACAAAAAAAACTAATTAATAAAAATGAAAAAATTTTGGGCCTGTGACTTGGGCCAAGGGCCCTCAGCAAACTTAAAAAAAAAATAGAGACCAGAAAAAAGAAAGGGAGCAACAGAAGAGAAAAAAAAAGGGGGCTGCAGGACCCGAAGACCAAAAAGAAAAAGAAAAGCAGAGGGGGCAGTCTGAAAAAATGAAAAGAGGAGGAGACGTGCACGGTTGGGAGAGCTGAGCACGCGTGAACCGAAAGAAAAGAAAAGAGAGGCAACCAGAAAAAGCAGAGAAGGAGTCAGGGGAAGAGGAGGCGAGCACAGGAGACCGAAAGAAAAGGAAATAGGAGGCAGCGTGGAAGGAGGCAGAGGAGAGTCAGGTACGCTGAACCGAAAGCGGCCGAGAAACGAACCAAAAACAAATGGAGTAGAGCACGAACGCGAACCGGGGGAGGAAGCTGGAGACACCGAAAAAAAACAGAGGAGGAGGGATCGAGAGAACAGAGAGGGCGATGATACACGAAGAACCCAAGGAGCCGAGGAACCGAAGGAAAACTGTGGAGCTGAAAGAAGCCGAGGTAGCCCAGACTGAAGGGAGGAATGTGGAGCTGAAATCCCGAGAGTCCAAATTTCTGGGGGCGGAGGAGAACCGTGCGAAAACCAGAGGCTGAGAGAGAAAAAAAAATCAAGAGCGAGAGGGATCCACGGGAGGGGCTGGAGTACGGGAAAAATCCTAGAGGCCGAAGATCTGTGAAGCCAAGGGAATGCGAGCTCAAGAACCAGAACCAAAGGGGCACCGGAAACCGAGGCACGAGAAATCAGGGGAGGCACCATTGGAGCAACCGAAGGGAGCCCGAGCAAGAATGATGTAACGAGACAGGGCACCTGCTTTGGCCTTGGTATTTCTGCTGCTGCTCGTTTTTATTTTTATTTTTTATTCCTTTTTTTTTTGTCTGGATTTCTGCTTGGGATGATGAATATATATGCTTTGTGTGGTGGGGTATGTTGATTCTGCATCTTTTTTGAATGACATAGATGTCATATCTGCATGCCTACTAGGTGTTTGAGAAAATGTTTGAATGGGGGTTTTGTTTGTTTAGGTTGTGGTAGTGGTCATGGACATAGGCATAAATGCAGAATATTTAGGGGTTTCGGGTTTGTTCTTCATCTCTGTTAACCTCATAGGTTAATACACCCGTTGTTATATTATGCATGTGCCTTTTATTGCATTGGTTTTCTACTATTGGTTTTCTACTATGTGCTTCTGATCGTTGATGTTTCGTGCATATTATGTCATTACTTAAAGAAAACATAATTGTTTTTTTGTTTTTTTGGTGAGCTTTAAGCAAGACTGAGGACCATGTGTCTTGAAATCAAAATTGGGTCTTACGAACTTGGCGGGGTTGAGGACGCTTGAAGTTAATCATTATACTTTAGTTCCATTGAGGAGTTGATTTGTAATGTTCAAAATCGATTCTTGACCCCATTGACTCTATAAACTTGGCATTTTGTTTGAGTGCTTAAATGTTTTAAGGTACACTTAGGAATTTGGATTAATTAAAAATGTTTGTAGATATTTATCTTAATGTATTTTTTGTTTTGTTTTGTTTGCTTTTTAAGATTGGTCACGAAGGTTTTCGAGCTTTCGCACATCCCTGAAATAATCACACCGTATGAGCCAACGGGGCTATGCGAGTGTATTATAAAAATATATTCATAATTGGTCCCAATGACCTCTCCCTCCAAAATTTTATTTTCTCATAAAAAATAAATAAAATAAAAAATAATAATAATAATAATAATAATAAGAAAATGAGTAATAGAAATAATCGACTTAGTAATCCCACCACGTGAGGTTCCCAGAACCCATGCAGGTATGCTGGGTAACTGAGTCATCGCGTGAGATTGCGCATCCACGTAGATATATCAGTTAAATAATTTTTTTAAGAAAATGATTATATTTCCTAAAAAAAAATTGTGATAACATAACAAGTTTTTCTCCAATTTTATTTAAAATATATAATAAAATCATCACTTGAAAATGGAAGAATGGTAGTATTTTCTAAATTTTTGCTTTAAATGTACAATAAAACCTTTATACCGCGAGGTTTAGAACTTCCACAGGTAATTAAGGAATCAACCTATCAAGCATGACTGCGAATCTGCAATAGATAGATTGGTTTTCTTTCAAAAGAAAAATTCTCAAAAATACAAAAATATGTTATTTTAAAAGTCAAAAATCAAACAAAAGCATTTTCAAAAATTAAAGAAAAACAAAAAATACTTTCAAACAAAATAAAATAAGAGTAAGTAAGCGGAATTAAATGATCTTTTTGCAAATTAAAACACCAACTCAATCTAAGAAAATTGTTTTGTTTGAAAAAAGTTAAATTATTTTCCATTAACTTTCTCTTATTACAAAAACTAAAAAATATCAACCAATAAACACGCATTACTAGTCCGAACTACGTGGACTTTGATCCCCATCGCAGGGTACGTAGGCCCCAGGCTTTGATCCTGGGTCAAGTCCGCCTTTGTAAATAAATAAATATTTTCTGGTTTATTTAGTGTTTTTTCCTTAATTTAATAAATATTTTTCAATTTATTTTTTTAAATTCCTTTTTTCTCATTTTTTAATCTCCTTAATTTCTAAATTAATTTATTTTCCTTATTCTATTTTTCAAACTTTCTTAATTTCTTTTTTCTTTACCCATTTTCTCGCATGTGAATTGTAAAAGGAAAACCAAAATGTATTTTAAAGCCATATTAATTTACGCAATCAACGTAAGGTAACCGTTCCTATGAACGAGTGTCGTGGGGTGCCTAACACCTTCCCCACGCACAATCGACTCCCGAATCCAACTCCGATTACGCAGACCATCCTTTCCTCTTCAATTCGGTTTCCCAAGATTTTCCTCAAAATTTTGGTGGCGACTCCTCACAAGTCAGTTTTCGCTAGAAAACCAGATTTGTTCTCATTTTCCCTTTCGTCACATTTTTCGAGGTGCGACAATAGCAATTAAATATCTTTACTTGGTGCTTGTCAGGAGTTAGGCGTAGGGAATATAGAGTTCAAGAGAGAAAAAACTAATTTCTTTCCTTATATAATACATATTATTATAGAGAATACATATTAATTTCGGATGTCTTTGGATGAATGATACTAAGATGGAATAAAATAGAATAATAGCCAAAAGTCAAAACAGATCAAGTATTGTTAGACAAATTTCTTAAGGAGATAGTGGCATGAATTAATCCAATTGTGAGCAAATAGTATGCAAATACACACACGTGTATATCCATGCAAGTCACAGTAGTTAAATTGGTGGAACCAAATTATTATTTAAACAAACTTCGATTGTCTGTCCAAAGTAATTAAAAGATTAATCCATGACAAAGATAATGTGACATTCATATTAATTCTAGTATGTTCATAAAAATACAAGGAGCTAGTTTGGCAAATTCATTGTGTAGTGAGTAATATATGTAGCAAAATCTCACCATTTTAAACCTAGAAATTAATCCCATAAATACATGCATGTAACTACGAAAATCAAACCCAATTGATATTGAAGCATAAACATACAGGAGGTAGGCTTATACAGTAAGTGTGATGTTGCTCATATCAAGTTGAGCTGCAATTTCCTCAAATTGCTTCTTTAAGCTCATGTCAATCAACTTAGATCTAGAATTCCCATAACTAACGGTGAATCCTACCACCAAACTCGGATCAATCATGGGCTTAATCCTTACATTCTTTGCCCCTTTCAGCTTCTACACTTGCTTCGCTATCTGCGACAACTGCTTCGGCTCCAATTTCACCACCGAGCTCACTGTCGCAAGCTCTATGTCTGTTAAGTTGTTATAGACGAACTCATATTTCTTTACTATGTCCTTGATTAGATCAACCCTCTAGGTCTCCACTAGAATGTTGAGGAAGTTGCGAATGTGGGGCTAAAAGCTTGAGGAGATTGCAATTTCCTCCACAACTTTGCGCTTCTCCTCAATTTCAATAGTTGGGTTGGAGAAAAAATCGAACACCTGAGGTAAGACTTCCTCGATCTTCTCAATGTCGGAGGTGGTGGCGTTGAGGGAATTGTTGGCTTTGGTGACGTCTACGAGTGCGAGAGCGTAGCTGGCAACCATAGTAGTAATGCTAGAACCAAAAATGATATACGCTTTTTTACTTTAATGCCACACAACCATTCCATATCATACAGCAGCTTTTTAAATGGCGTCTTGCCATGTGTTCAATTTAGGAATGCATATGCAAATGATAGAAAGTTCAAGGATGAACGTCTTAACGGAAAGAATCATTGAGGATGTGATTAAAAAAAAATTAGTTTAGGGACTAAGTTACAAACTGATGTATAGTTTAGGGACTAAAAGATTAATTTTCTCAATATATATATATAAATTCCAATTTGTTCAATTTATAAGGTTCTTATAATTTAAAACCGAACTAAACCAAAATTACAGAATTATTCCAAAATATTAACCAGACTAAAATTGAACACCTAAATAAATGAACAAAAAAATCAAATTTTGTTTGGTTCAATTTAATGATCTATTTCTCGGTTTGATTTTACTCACCTCTGGTTAATATCCTAAAAATGCTAAATATTAGAAGTATGGGCTAACTTGTGGGCTGCAAGTTAACCCATAATTGTGGATAAGTTGCCATGGGTTTATTTTCCTTAATGATGTACAGAGAAATTAGTAAGGACAAGTTGTTTTATCACATAAAATTATTTTTTCATATGTGTGTGACTTTGTTTCATGTTTATAAATTTTTTACATGGATTTGATCTATTATATTTCTAATTACACAAAATTAATAAATCATGCATATATATATGTTTCATAGTCAAGCATTATTATTTCTTAAATTTATGACATTTTTAATTTTTAATTTGTCAGGAGACAACCTCTAACTCCTCACTTGATGACTTCCAATTGAAAAAGCTTAGCAAATATATATATTGTGGACAAATGATATGGGAAAATGATTAATTACTGTGCATTAATTTGGTTATAATAGACATTGAGCTACTTAAGAAACTATGGAATGTGTTGAGAAAAAAAAGAAAAGGAAATCTAGAATGTGGATGACTATATCTTAGACAAAGAGAGGAGAGAAAACAATTTTCCGTGTAAAAGATACTTCCTCTCATTTCAAAATTGTTATGTTGAAGTTTTTGTAACCCCTTATAAACATGTGTTAAATTATATACTTTTTCTTATATCATTTTTATGTTATTATCTAATTAAAATTTAACATGTGAACTTTTTAAATTTTTTTAAATTGTAGAAGTTAATACTTTTTATATATAATTAATTATTAAATCTACAATATATTAAAAAATTATTCACATGTTAACTTTTAATTGAAAAATAACGTGAAAAGCATATATAAAAAATATATATAAGTATTTTTCTATAAAAGTTAGTGGAAGCCACACCATCTACTAATTTTTATTGATATTGATATTAATGATATTAATGATTTTATAATAAATTATGTTATTTATAAATTAAACATAATTTATTTTTAGATTTTATATAATATGTAAAAAATGAAAAATAGAAATCTTATCCATGTATATCTAGTTTTTTTTTTATGAGCACCAATGGTATCTCCCAACCGACAAGCGTAGAGATCACCGAAGTAGGTTTTTTCTCTCCTAAAAAAGTCTTTTCCATACACACGGTAAAAGATCATCGAAGTGGATTTTACCTCTTCCAACAAAGTCTTTTTCATACACAATACAAGAGATCATCGAAGTAGGTTTTACCTCTCTCAACATCCTTTTTCATACACATGTCCATGAATTGAACACAAGATAACATACTTAAAGAATCCTGCCATCTAACAACTATGTCAGGAGTTGGTATATCTAGTTTATTTATATAAAGTTGAATCCAATTTTTTTTTTTGCTAGAAAGTTGGATCCAAAATATTGTTGCTTCATTTTTTGCATCCCAGTTTGTGATTTTATCTGCGTTCTTTTTTTCTTTCATTTCCTAATCCATTTTTTATTTTGCCAAAGAAATCCTTTAATTATTATTAAAAAAAAAAGCATTGCACGGGCCTCGTGCAGGTTAACTAATCTGAGAGGAAATTTTTTTTATTTTGTTTCCTGTTGTCCCAAAAACAATAACAACTGAAGTGCAGAGCAGAGAGAGGCCCAATCTGCGAATACGATATTTGTAAGAAAATAGAAAATATTATTAATTAAAAAAAAAAACAAAACAAAACCGTGGGAAGGGGAAGAAAGCCCTAACCTGTCAGATCTGGAAAAGATTGAATTGGAGCCTCTCCTAAGGTCTGGTGGTTTTGTTGTTTAGACGTGAAATTGGGGAGTTTGTCTATCCTATCGGTTCGAGCTTCATCCCTCTCTTATCCGCATATACATACATACCTACTTATTTGCAGGTATTTTTGTTCTTCCTTTTATGCTTTCACCTTGCTCGATCACTCTAAACTCTGGCCCTTGCTCACTAATTTGTTTTCATTTCTTCTTCATTTCGTGTTCGCAGGTTAGTTTTTATCGAGTATTTGTAATTAGGAGACACACGTTCTGCTTCTAAGATTATGCATCAACTTCCTGTCTTTCTTTATCGCTAGTTTATCGAAATTCGGACTTTCTTGAGATGTTTGGCCAATATATAATTTAGTTGTGAATCTGAGATTACGAGATATTAATTGGGTTTGGGGGATAAGAAAGAAAGATGGCTGAGAAATTATGCGTGAACGAAGAAGAAAAAGCTATGTTGGAATCTGTGTTGGGTGCCGCAGCTTCTGCGTTCTTTATCTCGGCTGTTTCCAATAATGTCTTCTCCGACGTAATTGTTCCATCTGGAGGTGACTTGGGTCTCCAGCCGCGGTTATCCCAGATTGTTGAAGTGAGCAAATGGACCTACGCCATCTTTTGGCAGGTTGTGGGCCTGAAATCTGGAGGCTCTGCATTGGTTTGGGGTGATGGATTTTGTAGGGATCCAAAAGGGGATGATCTGAATGCAGTTGGCAAGGAGAAGGAGGAGGTGAAAGGCCGAGTGTTGCAGAAGCTTCGTGCCTGCTTTGGTGGGTCAAAGGAGGCTGATTCTGCGAGATCGGATAGGGTCTCGGATCTGGATATGTTCTACTTAACTTCAAGGTATTATATATTTGGTTTAGATTCGAGGTATGGCCCTGGAAGTTCATTCAAGTCTGGTAAATCAATTTGGGCCTGGGACTTTTCTCATTGTTTGAACCAATATGAATCGAGATCGTTTTTGGCAAACTTGGCTGGTTTTCAAACAGTTGCTTTTGTACCTCTCAAGTCTGGGGTTGTTGAGCTTGGTTCAAAGGAAGTGATACCTGAAGATTTTAATATTTTGGAGATGGTGAGAACAACTTTTGGGGAACCTAATTCTGGACAGGCAAAGGTGTTTCCCAAGATTTTTGGCCGTGAACTAAGCCTTGGGGATACCAAACCTCAGTCGATAACTATCAGTTTCTCCCCCAAGGTGGAAGATGATTCTGGTTTCACTTCAGACTCTTGTGAGGTACAAGCACTGGGGACTAACCATGTGTTTGGAAACTCTTCCAATGGGAGTATAGCTGATAGTAACGAAGCAAAACTATTCCCACAACTGAATCAAATGATTGGGGGGAATTTCAATGCTCAAGCCAGGGTTTCTTGTCTGGACCTTGGTAATGAAGACTTGTCACCTCATCCAGATGAACGGAAACCCAGAAAAAGAGGGAGAAAACCTGCTAATGGTAGAGAGGAACCCCTAAATCATGTTGAAGCAGAGAGACAGAGACGGGAGAAGCTTAACCAGAGGTTTTATGCCTTAAGATCTGTTGTTCCTAACATATCGAAAATGGACAAGGCATCTCTGCTTGGTGATGCCATTACCTATATCACTGATCTGCAGATGAAGATCAAGGTGTTGGAAGCTGAAAAGGGCTTGATGAACAACAAGGACAAGCAGTTGCCATTGCCAGATATTGATTTTCAGGCTAGGCAGGATGATGCAGTAGTGAGAGTGAGCTGTCCATTGGATACCCATCCTGTTTCTGGGATTGTTAAGACGTTGAAAGAACATCAAATTGCAGCTAAAGAGTTCAGTGTTTCAACTGCAGACGATAAGGTCATTCATACATTCTCCATAAAAGCTCATGGTGGGGAGAGTGCTGCTGTACAGTTGAAGGAGAAGCTCGAAGCCTCCCTATTCAAAGACTGAAATTGTATTTACATTGAGCCTCTTAATGCAAACTCCGGTAAAAATAGTGTATGCTCTGTCTTGTTGTCTGATATATTATTAGTATCCTTAGCTTACTGTGTTAATTGTAATCTAAAGTTAAATATCTGGGGCTGGTGGGGACTCCCTGTGCGCTGTCTGGGAATTTATGAGGAGTCAGTCATAGATTATCTATGTCCATTTGTGGTCTCAATTATGTAGATTTTATAGAAGAAGTGGTAGTATGAATTTAGATTGATGGACAGAAAATTTGGAATGTATGTATGTCTTGGAACAGAAAATATGCTGTCAAAATAAAGAATTGACAAAGCATATTCTAGTTCCTGGTTTACAATATAAGCAATGATAGTACGAATTTCGATTGAATCACGTTGCCTTTTCTAGTTCCTGGTTTTTACAATTAAGATTTCTCCCCATTTACTTTATTCTATGAACAATTGACAAGTGACAACACGTCATGCATTAGCTGTAGCTAGGATATGATGCTCTCATGTCTATTTGAGTCGTGCGTTTATGTGAATTTAAATAAGCGCGAAGGTTGTCCACGATGACCCTTAACCACAAGGGGAGAATTAGGTATGCCTCTAGCTGCGAAGATCATATTGTGATTTATTTCTAGTTAGATCTAGTTTCTTGTACTGTGTAGGAAGAGAACTGAACTTGCGTGCTTCCTTCCGGGCCTAAAAGAGGGAAATAGGAGTCTCTAGATGGGGTCGCACGGGGATTCCAATTATTTGATCGTCGTGTGCTGGGAAATCTCAAATCCCTGTAACGTTATGCGCTTTTTGAATCTTTTGGAAAGTGGAAGCCCAGTACAATAAATAAATGAAGGAGTAAAATGGCAGCCTAGGAAACAAACGGCGGCTGAACTACTGCCAATATTAGCTGCATCAATCGCAAGGCAATTCCTTTGAACACAGTTCGACCCAAAAGAATGTCTAATCCCAAATTTTGTTTCATTTATCTAAACAAAATTTAAGATATATTTTCTCCGATACTTAATATAAGTTACTTTCAACTATTCTACTCAAACCAAGAAAAATTCGTTATATCATTAAAATTATTTTAAAAATAATATAGTTTCCATATTTATCTTCTAATAAATATCACAAATTTAAATAATTCGTTTTTTCTGTCACAATTAAATAAGGGCATTTTTAAAATAAAGTAATTAAAATTTCAAAAAATTATGGAAGGTAAGTTATATATAGGATCATTAAAATCTTGTAGAATATGACTAATAAAAATGATTGGAGGGAGTATATTCATAATTTCTTTGCCTTAATTTTTTTTGGCCTCTATTTCTTTGCCTTAATTTTACTATTGATCTATCTAAATTATGGAAATCCCATTCACTCAAGAAATGACATAGTTAGCCACATTTGGGGAACAACTATACGACAGTTGATAAAGAATAAACTTACATAAAATTAGATATTTTTAGAGTCAATTTGTGTACTATTGTAAATGTAAACAATTAAATCTGAAATTGTTGCTCAGCTTTTGGAATGGAATTTCTAGCAATTTGAAATAGACGCACATGTTTGGACAAAAATTAAAAAAAAAAAAAGATGCACATGAAAATTTTAAAATTTGGAAATATAAATGAGTATGGAAATTAAAATTGGGGACTTTTGGTTCGTGTAATTTGGTTGTGCGTTTATTTTTGACCCCTTAGAATTGAATAAATAAACACAGAAGAGGAAGAAGAATAATTTGGTTAAGTTCGGGAGTGACTTCCTTTTGTTGGGTAATCAGTTTGGGAGTGAGTTTTAGTTAGTCATGGTAACAAGAAGACCCCCGTGACAAGCCTACTTTTTGCTTTGCTTCAAAATTCACATACAGTGGACTGGGTCAGTTCCTTGATAGGAATCTATTCCTCGCTGCTTCCTCATGCTTTGATTAAATCAAAGGCCCTTTAATCTCCTACTAAAATTATATTCCCATGTGTTTCGTAGTTAGTTCTACGTGGCTTCTACATTCTATGCCCCTCTATTCAACCTTCAAACATTCAATGCCTCTTTTGTATCTGTGATTTTTCTTTGGTTATTGTAGAAATTAAATAGCCATCCATAATGAGTTTTGTACTGGCCGGGATGATAAGGCCGAGCTTACAAGTCCGGAGAGGCCGGGATGATAAGGCCGAGCTTACAAGTCCGGGGAAGATAAACGTCCATTTGATGTACCACTCTCAGGGCTCATATACACCGAGTTTAAGTGCAACGATCCGAGCATTACATCAGTTATCAAGTGGTAAACCCGAGTAATTGTACGGCCAAATGATCGTATGATTAAATAACATCTCGGCAGTAGGACCAACTACCGGGTTTCTCTACAAAAATTGTGATGCTCCGAAAATACTCGACTAGGAGTAACGGTTATGAGAACAATAACCATTACGGAATCATAACTGAAGGACGAAAAATCAGGGATGAAGCAAAAAATGTGCGATACTCCATAATGATTATTTATGAAATATCCCGATAAACAAGGGATGAGAGGGAGAAGACGGTTACACCTTAACGGTCAGGAGAAGGTCAATAAAAAGGGGGCAAGAAGAAGAGTAAAGGAGAGCACCGCACACTGTAAAAAAAAGGAATAGTCTATCTCGGCTTTTTGACGGAACATTTTGGTAGTCTATCTCAGCTTTTTGACGGAACATTTTGGCGCCCACCGTGGGGCCGAGAAAAACTATCCCACCACCAAGAATCATGGTGCGAACCAGGAGCAGTGCGGGTGCAGGAGAACAACACCACGAAGACAGGACTTCTTTGGAGGACCATCCTGTCATTCGAGCAATGCGTGAGGAGATGGAAGCATTAAGAAAGGAGAATGAGGAGATGCGTGAGAAGAATAGGCAATTGGAGCGAGAACGCTATCATGAAGATACTTATCCTCCTCGAGGAGGGGAGCGGGGAAATACCAACAGGGATGCTCAGCGGTTGCATCAGGAGGCAAGTCGACGTGAGGAAACATATCATTCAGAGACGAACATTGAAAATTGGCGAGGGGATAAGCAGGCCATCCGGAGGCATCCGTTCGTTGATGGCATCATGGAGACGCCATTGCCAAAAGGATGGAAGGGCTTAAACTTGGAAAGGTATGATGGTACTACTGATCCTGATGAGCATGTGGATGCGTATGTCACGCAGGTAAATCTGTTCACGAATGAGGATGCAGTTTTGTGTAGGGTCTTCCCTACGTCTTTGAAAGGAGCAGCTTTGAGTTGGTACACTCGGCTCCCACCGCGATCTATTGATTGCTTTGAAACTTTGATAAAAAAATTTAGCGCACAGTATGCTACCAGCCGACCTCACCAGCTCACCTCGGCTGCATTAGTGAACTTACGCCAAGAAAAGGATGAGTCATTAAGAAGTTTCATGGAGCGTTTCTCATCAGTCTCGGTAAAAATACGAGATCTAAATCCTGAAGTGGCAATGCACACGATGCTTATGGCCCTCAAGCCGGGACCGTTCGCTGATCATTTATGTCGGAAGCCACCTGCCAACATGGATGAACTTAGAAATCGTGCAGCCGGATACATACAAATGAAGGAAGTGTCCAAATTCAGAAATAAAGTCAGGACCGATCTGGATAGGCGGACGGAGTCAAATAACCGAGGAAGTATAAGGCCGATGTTAGAAAAGGGAAAGTTTAAAAGAGAAGGAACTAGTCGAGGGCCGAAGTATGACCTTTATACTCCGTTAAACGCTCACCGAGCTCGAATTCTGGAAGAAGCGTGCAATACTGAGTTGATACGGCTCCCACCTCCCGGACATACCCCAGAAACGGCAGATCAATCAAAGCATTGCAGGTACCATCGTAACTATGGGCACACCACGGAGGAGTGCTGGACGCTACGGGATAAGATTGAGGAATTAATTCAGGCCGGGCATCTCGGCAACTTTGTACAAAGAAATCGCGGTAATCATCAACCTTATAATGGACGAGGACGTGGTAGAGGTCAGCCCCGAGATGCAGAAAGACTTCGACGACCAAATGAGGAAAGAAGGCAACCCGATGATACTCAGAACAGGGAGGAAAACAGAATTAAAGGTGTAATCAATACTATAGCAGGTGGGTTTGCTGGGGGAGGAGCGACCAGTTCAGCTCGGAGAAGGCACCTGAGGGCCATTCGGACAGTAAATGCGACAACGCACCAAGCGCCTCGAAGTTCTCGTCCCATCACCTTCTCGGATGAGGACTTCGAAGGAGTCGATCCTAATCAAGATGACCATGTGGTGGTTTCGGTAGAAGTGGCGAATTACGTTGTAAGAAAGACGTTGATAGATCAAGGGAGCTCGGCGGATATCTTGTATTATACCACTTTCCAGAAGCTCGGGATACCGGACGAGATGATCAAGCCTTATCACGATCAGCTGGTTGGCTTCGCAGGAGAACAAGTTCATACCCGAGGATATGTGGAGTTGTTGACCACTTTCAGGGGAGACCTCGGGTCAAGGACCATCATGATCAGGTACCTTATTATTGATGCAATAACTTCTTATAACATCTTGATAGGTCGACCGGCGTTAAACGAGCTCGGCGCCGTGGTCTCCACTCCACATCTCATGATGAAGTTTCCCTCGATTACGGGGGATATAATTGCAATGAAGGCTGATCAGAAGGTGGCAAGACAATGCTATGTAGATAGTCTAAAAGTCACCAGGAGAGGGGTAGTCGGTAGTGGTGCGCAGACGAGGAAAGATACCACGTCAGTAAATTTGGTGGAGCTTGATCCCCGACTTGATCTACAGGACCAAAGGCCAAGACCTATTGAAGAATTACGGAAATTTCAGCTCGCCGGTGAAGATCGGTGCACTAGTCTTGGAAGTCAACTCCGAGGAGACACAAAGGAGCAGATAACAAAGATGTTGAAGGACAATGCTGATCTGTTCACTTGGACTTCTTCGGATATGCCGGGAATTGATCCAAATTTTCTATGCCACAAACTGGCGGTATACCCTGAAGCTAAGCCGGTGGCGCAAAGGAAGAGGAGGGTAGGTGAGGAAAGGCGGAAGGCAATGAAGGAAGAAACGGTAAAGCTGATTGATGCTGGGTTCATCCGAGAAATTGAATATACCACGTGGTTGGCCAATGTGGTGCTCGTTAAAAAGGCTAATGGAAGGTGGAGAATGTGCACAGACTACACCGACCTAAATAAGTCATGCCCGAAAGATACGTACCCCCTCCCCAGCATAGATCGGCTTGTAGATGGAGCGTCAGGCTGTGGCTTACTTAGCTTTCTGGATGCTTACTCCGGGTATAATCAGATAAGGATGTACCCCCCTGACGAGGAAAAAACAGCGTTCATGACTGAGAACGCTAACTATTGCTATCAGGTGATGCCGTTTGGATTGAAGAATGCTGGGGCTACATACCAGCGGTTGATGGATAAAATATTTCAGGAACAGATCGGGAGGAACCTGGAAGTATATGTTGACGATATGGTAGTGAAGTCCGAAGATCCCTCCAAGCATGCTGCCGACCTTGGCGAGGTTTTCGGAAGAATACGGAAGTACAACATGAGGTTAAATCCTGAGAAGTGCGTATTCGGAGTCAACGGAGGGAAATTCTTAGGATTCATGCTAACACATCGAGGTATTGAAGCTAATCCAGATAAATGCCGAGCTATTATTGACATGAGAAGCCCCCAAAGTATAAAAGAAGTGCAGAAACTGACGGGGCGATTAGCATCACTATCTCGCTTCATACCGAGGTTAGCGGAGAAAGCTAGGCCGTTCTTTAAGTTACTCAAGAAGGCTAAGCGGTATGAGTGGAGTGAGGAATGTGAGCAAGCATTTCAGAATTTCAAAGGCTTCTTTTCGGCACCTCCGATCCTTAATCGGCCGGTTCCTAATAAAGAGTTGTTATTGTATATGTCGGTGACCGAGCATGCAATTAGCTCGGTGATGGTGCAGGAAATGGGCAAGCAGCAAATACCAGTATATTTTATCAGCCGAGTATTGCACAATGCGGAATCAAGGTATCAGACTATTGAGAAGTTAGCTCTGGCTCTGGTCATCTCGGCGAGAAGATTGCGACCTTATTTCCAAAGTCATGAGGTTGTTGTAAAAACTGATCATCCCGTAAAGCAGGTCTTAAGGAAACCCGAGTTGGCAGGCCGAATGATCTCGTGGTCAGTTGAGTTGTCAGAGTTCGGTATCAGATATGAGTCAAGAGGGCCAATTAAGGCGCAATGTCTATCTGATTTTGTTGCCGAACTTACCCCACCGGAAAAATACAAAGACGGGGACCAATGGATACTTTATGTGGATGGCTCATCCAATACCAAGGGGAGCGGAGCGGGAATCATTTTGGAAGGACCCGGAGGGGTAACTTTGGAGCAGTCTCTTAAGATCGACTTCCTGGTCACTAATAATCAGGCCGAGTATGAAGCTCTAATTGCGGGGTTAAATCTAGCTAGAGAGGTGGGGGCGAGCCGGGTAAGATGTCGGAGTGATTCACAGTTGGTTTCTGAACAAGTCTCGGGAGCTTACCAAGCCAAAGACCCACAGTTGGCAAAATACTTGAACAAGGTGAAACACTTGGCTGAATGCTTTGATGAATTTGTGATTGAGCACATTCCAAGAGAAGAAAACTCCCGAGCTGATCTGTTGTCCAGATTAGCTAATGTCAAAAGGCTCGGGCAGCATGAAACAATCATCAGGGAGACCATATATCAGCCTAGTGTTGATCTTGATGAGGTTATGGTCGGAAGTAGTCCGGACCAGAACTGGATGACCCCTATTTGGAATTATCTGGCCGAAGGGACTTTGCCCAACGACCAGAACGAAGCAAGGAGATTGAAGCTGAAGTCCTCCCATTACATAATAATGGGAAAGGACTTGTACAGGCGAGGATTCTCAACCCCCTTATTAAAATGCCTTACTCCTGAACAGGCGAAATATGTTATGGGCGAAATCCATGAAGGAGTGTGTGGGATGCATACTGGTGGAAGATCTATGGCAGTAAGAGTAATTCGGGCTGGCTATTATTGGCCCACTATCCGAGCTGATTGCACCGAGTATAGTAAGAAGTGTACTGAGTGCCAAAAGTTTGGCAGTCTATGCCATGCACCGCCGGAAGAATTGCACACATTGATGTCTCCGTGGCCATTCATGGTCTGGGGAATGGATATTCTTGGACCTTTTCCGATTGGAAAAGGGCAGGTCAAGTTCTTAATAGTTGGCATAGACTATTTCACTAAATGGATTGAGGCGGAATCATTAGCTAAAATCACGGCACAACAAGTACAGAAATTTGTATGGAGGAATATTGTTTGTCGGTATGGGATTCCTCACTCGGTGGTTACTGATAATGGGAGGCAGTTTATTGATGGAAACCTGAAGCAATTCTATGATCAGCTTGGTATTAAGCATCGAGTGTCTTCGGTCGAGCATCCTCAAACAAATGGACAGGCAGAAGCAGCGAACAAGGTTATTCTGGGGGAACTCAAGAAGAGATTAGGAAGAGCAAAGGGGGCCTGGGCCGAAGAGTTACCGAGCATTCTTTGGGCTTATCATTGCACGCCTCAGTCAAGCACCAAGGGAACTCCTTTTAAGCTGACCTTTGGAGCTGATGCAATGATCCCGGTGGAAGTGGGAGAGCCGTCCTTTAGACGAACACTCCTTGATCAACATACGAATCAGGAAAATATGGAAGTCGAACTAGATCTATCCGAGGAGATCCGGGAAAATGCACGTATACAAGAACAGGCTTGTAAGCAAAGAGCGGCTCGGCGTTATAATTCTCGACTTAAACCAAGGAGTTTTGATCGTGGAGATCTTGTTTGGAGAAAGCAGAATGAAGCAAGGAAAAACATCAGTGAGGGAAAGCTAGCTGCGAACTGGGAAGGGCCTTACCGAGTTACTGAAGCGTTGGGTAATGGAGCATATAGATTAGAAAAGTTGTCAGGGGAAGCAATCCCTAGGACATGGAATGCTTCTCACCTCAAAATTTATTTCAGTTAGTTGATGTATACAAAGAAGGCGGTGTACTCTTTTTCCTAACTTGGTCTTTTGTCCTAAAGGATATACAAAAAAGGGTTTTGGCCGAGAAGGTTTTAACGAGGCACGCCTACCTACTTTAATAAAGGAAATTCTTTGTCATGATTTCATTCATTTTAAGCCTCGGTCAAGTGTGAACCAAGGTCTTCAATTAAAATCCGGTCAAGTATGAACCGAGATATCCAATTAAAATTCGGTCAAGCGTGAACCGAGATATCCAATTAAAATTCGGTCAAGTGTGAACCGAGGTCTTCAATTGAAATTCGGTCAAGTGTGAACCGAGGTCTCCAGTCAAAATTCGGTCAAGTATGAACCGGGCATTCGAATTAAACTTGGTCAAGTTTGAACCAAAAATTTGTTAAAATCTCGGTCAAGTATGAATCGAGGGATTGAAATTCGGTCAAGTGTGAACCGTGGTCTTCAATTAAAATTCGGTCAAGTGTGAATCGAGATCCTCAATTAAAATCCGGTCAAGTATGAACCGAGATCCTCTATTAAAATTCGGTCAAGTGTGAACCGAGATCCTCAATTAAAATCCGGTCAAGTATGAACCGAGATCCTCTATTAAAATTCGGTCAAGTGTGAACCGAGATCCCCAATTAAAATTCGGTCAATTATGAACCGAGGTTTTCAATTAAAATTCGGTCAAGTACAAACCAAGAGACTGAATTAAATTTTAGTCGAGATCGAACCAGGAGGAAAAGAGACGGATTATCATTAATTAGAAACAATTCTGAATAAACATCAAAAATAGACCATCAAGGAGGTGGGCCGTTTGCTTTTCAGTTCTCCAATTCCTCCTCGTCAACGAGCACACCATCTTTGACGTCTTTATTTACATCGAAAGCCGAGAGCTCAATCTTCGGAAGAAAGAGGTGCACCTGACGAAGCGCCTTATGGAAGCCTTCTATATGCTCTTTCATTATTTGTTGCACGGCTTCCTTAACATCAGCCTCGAGCTCGGACTGTTTCTCCCTCGCTTGTTCCAAGTCCTTTTGCAAATTAGCAGCGAGGGCCGAGGACTCGGCTTCAGCGCTCCTTGCCCAAGCAACCTCAGCTGTCAGGGCATCCCGCTCCTTCTCAACTGCTTGCACTTTCATCTCGGCATTAGCAAGGGATCCTTTCAGCTCCTCCACTTGCAGAAGGAGAGCTGCTTGAGATTTTGAAGCCTCGGCGAGTTCTGAAGAAGCCTTGTCTTTTGCATTCGTCGCTTCCAGGAGCTCGGCCTTCGCAACTTTCAGGCGACGGTCATTTTCCTCAAACTCCTCCCCACAGAGCGAGGCCACGGTCGCGGCACGCAGGCACATAGCCGACATGGAGTCCAAAACAGCCTTGGGACCCAATCGTTGTAAAGCTTCCTTGTCCCCAATTTCCTGGATGCCGCTCCCAAAAAACCTAGCAATGTTCGGGTCAGTGCTCGAAGGTGAGCGTCTAATGGGAGAAGGCAGGAGAGGTGAGCGAATTGAAGAAACAGGCTCCTCGTCGGTGGTCGGAAGTCGGGCGCGTTTGCTCTGGGGGCTGTGTGGAGAGGAGGTGATCTCAACAACTTCCGTTGTCGCCATTATCTCGGCATGTCCTCTCTCCTCTTTATCAGGGCGAGCTTGCAGGTTCTCGGTAGAAGGTCCTGCTGATGAGGCCATGTTTTTTATTGATCGCCAGTTGAATTTCCCCATCACCACTGCAGAGTAGAAAATATATATATTAAAAACTCAGACAAGAATGGCAGCAGAAGAAAAAAGAAATTCAACACTCACGTGAAAAATCTTTATTAGGAGTTGAGGAATAAGGGAGCCTAAGTAAAATTTTGCAGTTCAAGGGGCGAGGTAATCTATTTAATTTGTCGACATCCGCTTTTTCGGATGCCGACATATCCTCATAGCACCAAGACTGGAATTTGATCGGAGTCCGAGTCCAATATAGAGGAAACCTGGGTCGTCCCTCCTCATTGAAAAACATTTCCGAGTATCCCTCGGCTGGGCGCACCTTAAAGAAATTTCCTTTGAAGTCTTTGTAGGATGAGGTATATGGACCGATTATTCCCTTTTTATTCATGCCACTGAGAGAAATCCAGCCGATCTTATTTCCAAATCGGATCTGGTAGAAGTAGAGAAATTTTGGAGCAGTCGGCGTCATGTTCAATTTTCTGCACAGGACTTCGAAAGCCTTTAAAAACGCCCAGCTGTTGGGATGAAGCTGAGTCGGAGCGACGTTCAACGCCCTTAAAACAGCGCACTCAAACTCCGAAAAAGGAAGGCCAACTCCCAGTGACTCAAATAATGTTTTATACATATAGGTAAAATGTATTTGCCCTCGTTGTGCTGACATAAAAACGTGCTCATCTTCTGTACACGGCTCAGCAATCACGGCCTCCTCTGTTTGTATGCTAGACAGAGAGATGGATTTCCTCATTTCCATGATCGACTCAGCAGTCCGAAATCTAGAGTGATAAGATCCAACTTCTCCTTTAACCCAATAATATCCCGGAAGTTGAATGTCGGGAACTGGATCTTTTCGAACCCTTGAACTGATTTTTCGCGGTTTGGGAACAGTTACTTGCACGGCAGTAGCCGAAGATGAAGCTTCCCTTTCAGTCGGGAAGTCGGCCAGACGAAAATTCAGTTCTGCTCTGGGAAAGGAAGAGTTTGATGGCGAAGGATCTTCTCCGATACCCATAACTTCCCTCTCAACTAAGATTCGATGGGGGGACGACCCAGCGGGCGTCTCGGATCCTCGGCTTGAACTCATAATGGTTGGGAAAAGTATAGAATAGAGTGTAGAAACTGAGAAAAAGGAGAAAGATAGAAGAGGGCGTACCTGGAAAAATGACAAAAAGGGCGAGAAAAAGGAGGTTAGAGACAACAGAAAGGTTAGAGATGATGGAAAGATTCAGAAGGAATGAAAGGTAAATGAAGTTTAAAGTGAAAGGATGAACGCTTGAGTCCTACACGTATATTGTGAAACCCCTTCTCGAAACGAGTAATGTAATCATGACTGTGGGCAACAAATCGTCACCATTGGGGAACGTGGTCCAACTGACAAAAAGGCGCAGCATTAAAAGACACCGCGTGTAGCTGTACGTATAAGTGCATTACCGTCTCAGAAACCGAAACGTCAAGGAGCCTTAGGGAAGGTTCTCGAATCCCCAGGATACTGAAACGGTTCAAATTTCAAAAAACCAGTCTTTAGTTGTCACGTGATCCAGAGCCTTTTCGTCCGAATCGGACTCGAGGCTCGGGGGGCTAGTGTACTGGCCGGGATGATAAGGCCGAGCTTACAAGTCCGGAGAGGCCGGGATGATAAGGCCGAGCTTACAAGTCCGGGGAAGATAAACGTCCATTTGATGTACCACTCTCCGGGCTCATATACACCGAGTTTAAGTGCAACGATCCGAGCATTACATCAGTTATCAAGTGGTAAACCCGAGTAATTGTACGGCCAAATGATCGTATGATTAAATAACATCTCGGCAGTAGGACCAACTACCGGGTTTCTCTACAAAAATTGTGATGCTCCGAAAATACTCGACTAGGAGTAACGGTTATGAGAACAATAACCATTACGGAATCATAACTGAAGGACGAAAAATCAGGGATGAAGAAAAAAATGTGCGATACTCCATAATGATTATTTATGAAATATCCCGATAAACAAGGGATGAGAGGGAGAAGACGGTTACACCTTAACGGTCAGGAGAAGGTCAATAAAAAGGGGGCAAGAAGAAGAGTAAAGGAGAGCACCGCACACTGTAAAAAAAAGGAATAGTCTATCTCGGCTTTTTGACGGAACATTTTGGTAGTCTATCTCAGCTTTTTGACGGAACAAGTTTGAATCTCTCCATATAGAGAAGGTTTACTCTGAATTCCAAATTCCATAATAAAAAAGCAAGAGCTGAAACAAGGTCTCCATTAAAAAACAACTGGTATAGTTTTTCTTAAAATAAAATAAAATTTAAATCTTGAAAGCCAAATAAACAACGTAACTATACAAGTCAAAAACGAAAAGGCAGGGAGCAGATGTAATTAGTTACATAAACAAAAGGCCCTTCAGTTTAGAAAGCAGAGACAAACCTATCTACCTTGCGCACAAACATTAATTATATATTACTTTACTTTGCTATATGCTTATCGTAATCAAGATGATCCACTTTAAATTGTATTCTCCTATCCCCACCGCTTACCTTACCATAGTTAGTGTTCTTCTCCTTTTAATTTTAATCTTCTTTCTTTTTTTCTCCCATTCGATATCGATATTTAGGCTCGTCACTAAATTAATACGAAACATATACACATCATTTATCGGTGCAGATCGGTTAGGTTCTTTACGATCAATCACCGTTTTAGGGGTCAAAGTTTACATTGACGCAAGTGTTACACTAGATAAGTTGTACATGTCCAGTAAAATCCACTTGGCTCAGATTAATTTGTTAAAAGATTTTATTTGACGATGGTGTATAAAAAATAAAATAATTATGAATTAAGTGTATGATTATTAATTAATTATCAACATTTCTAATCCTAAACCTGTATGTGCACTTCTGATTAAATTTATTTTATTTTTAATTTTTATATAAATAATGAATTTTTCATAAAATATCGAACTCAAGATATAAAATTAATACGTTTATTTAACATAGACGTATGGGGGGCTTGGGTTCGTTGAAAATGGGGATACGAATGGACCAGTATGCCCTTTGGCGAGTTTTAAATTCGATTAGGTTGACCGTGAATGCTCTGAAGGTTGAAATAAATATTTAAATCAGATGTACATATACTGTATATATTGATCAAAATAACAAGTCGAATGCATTACTCCAACTAGTTAAAACCTTAATATCTACGCAGACAGAGTCGGAAAACGATCGACTTCGACGCCTATATATATGTATATGTCTGGTCTTCTTTCATCAAATTAACATACGATCAAGCCCATCAACGTCTATATACGTATCAAACTCTTTCGTTTCAAAGAAAGAGCATTAATTTCATTCTGTTTGGTTGATTATAGCTAACAAGAGTAATCCATGGATGTCCCTTACAGGAACATGTTGACACTTGTACTGCTCATCGTCTTCATTATAGTGGTTGGTTCAGCTGAATTTGGAGCAGCGAGGCTACTAGAAGGAGCACTGATGCAGTCTCTTCGGCGAGGCCCGTCCTACTCAAGTCCCGATCCTATTCATTCCTAAGCCACGCCTCCCATTCTATATAATTAAGAAGCTTCGTGTTATCGCAATCAATATTAATCTTTGATTATCTTACCAACTTTTGTTTTCATTTATTCATATTCCATTTCACCTGATAAATTTAAGAGAAGCTGTACTTTTTTTTTGGGGGACTGAAGAGAAGCTGTAATTCAATAAAACAATATGCTTTTAGCTCAATTGTATTGCATGCATGTTATTTGATTACGTATACCCTGAGCCTTATCTATCGATCTATCTATGTATATATGTATATGCTGCATATGATTTATTGTCAACATGTCTCATTATTCCTAATTATTATATAATAATCGGCTGCTGACGTATACATGTCTGCTGGTAGAAAAAGTTATATATATTCATGATTAAGAATAATTTCAACATAAGACAGCAATAGTCTAAGGTTGCTCATTTTAACGTCACCTCGTTACCCGTTTGAGTTTTATACCCTTAATTTGAAATTGAGTTATAAGGTGGAGTTTATTAATGTTTTCTAACCCAAGCTCTTGTGCTTTTTTTTTCGGTGGAGGGCGCAATTGCAAGAAAATTTAATGTAGTAAAGAATAATATCCAATTGATTAATATTTTCAAAAAGAATAACAGTGAATGAATATGTTAATCAAACGGGCCAGCTATGTGGGTGTGTGTATTGATATTGATAATTAATTAAAAAGCTATCTATTAAAAAATTAATAAAGACAATCATGTTTCGATTTAAGAAGCAAATTTGGTAAATCAATATATATAGGAGTATATATGATAAGTACTGGAACTGTGAAACAAAGGGAAAGAAAGAAAAATAGAAGGCCTATTCAAATTTGTCTTGAAAATTTCCCTGTATATTAGTAGAAGTAAAACAAGGCTATTTCATTTGAATTCCTAGGTACGTAGTAGATAAACCTGTGTGTGTCTGACTCGATCGGACAATGTTCATATAACTCGCACTCTTGAATTTTTGGTGACGAATATCAACATTTTTCATTCCTTGTTATTTCCCTCTGGCTGTGACACATAAATGGGATTCGTAATTTTTCCACGTGGAAGAGATCACAATTTTTTTAAGAGATAGAACGAAAATCTTACAATAATAATTCCTAGTTATAACACTTATCTATGCCTTGGTCGAGTTGAAATCAAGCCACATATATGGCGTATTAATGGAAAGCTTTTTTTATTTTTTTATTTTTCCGTGTTTCAAAAAATGACTTTAAGTCTTTAAGTATATACTCTATTCGATCCAAAATATAAATTCTTTTTCAGAAGTTTTTTTCAATCCAAAATATAAGTCTCATTTGGTAATTTTTAGATCATTAAATGTTATTTTTTCTATTTTACCCTTATATATAATTAAATATAAGAGAGATAGTAAACTTTTAATGTAATAATTGGGGTATTAAAGAAAAATAATATATTTATTTAATAGATTTAATGAGTAAAAATAATTTTATTGGTTCCTGTGCAATAACTCAAATATGACTTATGTTTTGGATTTGAGAGAGTAAGAAAAATGATATATATGTGTTTCGTTATTTGTTGTGTAAAAAAGGATAAAATAATAAAAAATAATTAATATTTTATTAAAATTCTAAAACAATAAATATTTTGAAAAATTATAAAAATTTTAAAGTAATATTTTTAACTAATTTGGGGAGAATGACATATGCGGTGGCTTCACCATGTTCAATATTCTTAATTATTAATGAATAATTAATTAGCAAGAGATAGGCCATAGTGCGTTATGCTCTTTTGACTGTTTATATTGTGCTATATTCTATTAATCTTATGGCCATAGCTTGGTAATTTAAAAGTTTCTGGTGCGTACTTAAGCTAGGATCAGGAGTGATCTCATGAGTTGACGTTGATGTAATTAATTGCCTAATTTGGGGGATACACTATAAATTTTGTGCATTTTCTTTCCATGCGGTAATAACCGCACGTCTCTTTCCTCATGATAGTTTCATATATTATAAATAACTGGCGAAGAAGTGGTATATTGAACAACTTAATTATATATTCTTGGCAGGAAGAAGGGGAAAAAAAAAACTTAGAACAATATGAATGATTAAATGTTTGTTAAGGGGGCATTGGCAAATTTCTGGGCAGATGGCGTGTGTGGCGTCCAAGTTACGTTATTTTGATTTGGTTTAACATCGATCGTTTTAATTTTCAACCTTGAAATTAACCATATACGCATAAGAGTCAAGCCAGCTAAATGACCATCATTTTTTTTAGTTAAAAAAAGAAAAAGAAAACTCGTATAGGGTCGGCGCACAGCCATATATATAAAGGGAAGCTCTTCATATATCACAAATTTACTGTCTCAATTTGCAGCTTCTGCCGTAGCTAGTAAGAGTAGTGCAAAAATTAAAGAGGATTTTTGTTTGAGTAAAATGGGGTTGTGGTAAAGGAAGATGGTGTTGATAGCGGTGATGATCATCACTTTGGTGATGGGTTGGCCTGAATTGGGAGTGGCTAGGCCATTACAACAAGAGGATGAAGGAATTTGCCAATATGCCTATCTTCTTTCTCTTCCACTATGGACTATGGAGCCTCACAAATATTGTATCAATACTACTTCAATTACAGCTACTCCAATTAATGAAAACTTTCATTTTATACAAACTCTATATGCTTCCCTTTTTTCCTATTTTTTTGTTGTTGGTGCATGTACCTGCAAGTATATGTTTCTTAATTACTATGAACTCTCTCAGACTGTTTTTTCAAGTATTTGACTTTTACTCCCCTTATTTTTCTTTATCTATTACTTTTGGAGAAAAAAATTATTTTTATTTTTCTATCATTTTCAAATTTTAAGATAACATTAATTACTATTTTTTCAATTATACTTTTATTTATCTTTTTAAAAGTCAAATATAATATTAATTGTTTTTTTTTATCTATATATTTATTAAAAGGCTTTTTAGGAAATTTAAAATAAATTTTAATACATTCATTGTATTTCTTAATCTATGTGCTAAAACCTTATATAACACATAAAAGGAAATGGAGGTAGTGTAAATGTTAATAATCATTGTTTTGATCAAAGCAACTAAATAAGAAAAAGGGTTAAAATGACAATATACCCCAAATTATTCTCGAAGTTGCTACTAATATCTTAAACTTTTTTTTTGTGCAATGTCACTCTTCATATTTCAAAACCATAGCATTTTTACCCTACTATAATTTGTCAATGTCGTTGATCATTAAATTTGCTAATTGCACTACTAATTATACCGATGTACCGAATCCATCATACATAGAGTATACATAGTATTTTAGTTGAAAAAACCCCCCTAAAAATCACAACAATTCAAGAAAAATAGAAAAAAAGTCGTATGAATGAAGGAATTTGGCCAAAATGCATTAATTATAATATCCAAAGGAAATTAACTTTTAATTAGAGACTAAAAAAAACCACTAAAAATCATTTCATAAAAATCCTATGTGGCATCTAAGTGGGAACATAATGCTTTAACTGAACCCAATTGATTTTGACCTCAAGCTGGAAACTGAAACCTTAATTATGGGAACTCTAATTAAAAATCTCGAAACATATAAACTAGTAAGCACAAACAAATATAACACAAATCATATGTAGATTCATGGGGAAACTAAACTAAAAAAATCGAAGAAAATGGAAAATTTCTGAAAAATTTGCAAAATGCAAGAAAATAAAAAAAAATGGCATAAACAAAGGAATTTGATTAAAATAAATGATAGAATACGATTGAGGCATAAATCATTTGGAGTCCTTGGACATGGCAATGCGTTTGAAAAATGTATAAAGCCTAACTATTAAAATCAAGTTACAGCCCAAGAAGAGCTAAAAAGCTTAAAAAATTCTTCTAATCATATAAACTAATGATCTAAAGCCAAAAGAAGTCTATTTAGGAGATATAACTTGAAGATAATATATGATTCTCATGTGACCATTAAAAGTGATGTTTTTTATAATTAATATCAATATCAAAAGTCTCCTAGTCAATATTAGGCTACTTTTTGCTGATTTGTTTTTGAGTTTATTTCCTAATTTGAAAAAAGTAATAAGAGCTATCTTTGGAGAATTAATTTAGTATCTTATGTCCAAATTCATGGTATAATGAGGTGTCACCTTTTAGGAACATTTAATATTTATTATTCCTAGGGATTATTGGTAGCCTTTTTCCATATAAAAATAGGTACCACATTCTAAGATTTTCTACATAATATGAATGAATGAATTTCTTTTCAGCAACTTTGTTGTTGTTCAGTGAGTTCTTTCTTACTCATCCTTGAGTGTCAGAAAAAATGAGAACTTATCAAGAAGTGGTGATCATTGTGGCATTCCGGAGTTAAGATTCAAGAGACGGGTTCTCTTGAAGCTTATTTCCTTCGACCAATATTTTGTTTCAGTTTTCTTATTTTCATTGTCTATATTTTTTTCAGTTTTTGTTAATTATTGTTCTTTTGTTTAATTCATATTTCCTTGAGTTACACGATTCTTAACTTAAAGAGGGTTCTTGGGACACGTTTCTAAAATGTCTCCCATCAATACATTAATTTTAATACCCAAAAAGTATTATTTTTAATCAAAAACCTTAAAACTATTCAAAATCACAAATCCGAACCATAATTAAACTAATTGCATTGGTTCTTATTAATTAAAAAAAAACTAATTGCATTGGTTGGTTGCATGACTTTAATCATAGTTAAATTTCCAAGTAATCTTGATGCCAGCTTTTGCGTGTGTGCGCGTGCTAGCTAGCTATTACAAAATTCACAAATGGCATCATTTTTCCATTCAAGAAGCAAATTTCATAGATCAATATATAATAAGAATTCATGCCATATATATATATATATATGTATAATAAATAAGACTGAAACTGTGAAAACAATAAAGGATAAAAAGAAAAAATCAGGACGCGTTCATTTGAAATTTCTGTTTGAAAATTTCGTGGAAGGAAAATGAGGCACTTGCATTTTGAATTCCTGGAAGATAAACCTGTGTGTATCTTACTCATCCTGGTGTCTGCGACTCCATCCGACATTCAAGTCATAAAATGAAACAGCCCTTCTTCATCACACACTCCGTCATGATCCACACACATATTCATATTCATATCATTCTCATGACTCCCACTTTTGAATTTTGAGAGTGCCAGATAAAATGGCCTTCCTAATTAATTTTTCAATGTGGAACAGACGACAATTTATTTTACATAAACAAAATCTTGCAGTAGTTAATTCCTACTCAACTATGTGCTTTGGTAACGAAACCATACAAGGCGTATTAATGGGGAGCTATTTGTTTATTTTTAATTTTTCCGTGTTTGAAAAATGGCTACTTTGACTAAGGAAAGTGATATACATGTACTTCATTGCTTGTTAATTGTTATGTAAGTTTGACCTACATTTTTATCTATCCTAAACCCAAAGTTTGCTGAATATTTGAGTTTTTGGGGTGCAAGTTACTTGTATTTGATTCCTTCAATTTCAACCTTCAAACCATACACAGTCAATTTAGCCTATAGATTTTCTTAAACCACTTAATTAACAGTATAAAAAAAGAGACATATATAGAAAATCAATATAATAAATCAAGGTCAACTCTACATACTGCATGTCAAATAAGTTGAACTACAAATTTTTGGCTAATATATCCACAGCTTAGCTCTTAAGAAAAAAATAATGCAAGTATATTTTTTTAAAAAAAAGAAAAAAAGATAGTAACGTGACCATTAACTGAGATATATAATGAAAATTTATTAGACATGTCCACATAACTCTCATATGATATGTGGCGTCCCACCCAATTTACACACCCACACAGAGTGCTATATTAAACCAAGTCCAAAACATAACATGCATATATGTATCACAAAGAGGAACACTTGAAGTGCCAATTATTCCCTCCATTTAAAGCAATAATCCTTTTGGAATCATGTACACAGATAATTAAGAAAGCTCATAAATAGTTTAAGAAAAATAAAGTTTGGTTGTATTTTATTATAATATTTTTATTAATCATATAATATTTTTTAATGTTTCTCTCTTCTTTCATTATCTAAACTAGTTAAAAACTATTAATGTTTTAAAAATTGTAAAATGGCAATTATTTTAATGAAATAAAGAGACTAGAACAATGCTTAGACTAAAACAATGCTTTTATGAATGGGAAAAAGACAAGTGAGGATACGGGAAAAAAATATTTTCCATCAGGATTCCACTTGAAAATATTCAAGTACCATAAATTAATTTTTCAACTGATATAAACTATAAATTTCTAACTGGTAATCTGATTTGGAAATATTTTTTTTTAGATTCTCAATTATCTTTTTTTTTCCCCTTTATGAATCCCCATGTTGGATAGGTTCATTTGACTTGTTTTCCGGTAGTCTTTGTATTCTTGTTACTTAAAAAAAAAATGCTTTCTACTTGTAGACGTACAGCTAATGGAGTTGCTGATAAACTTGCGCATGGAGATGGGTCTTGGGCATCAGATCTAATCATATTGAAGGAGCCTCCAGACTTCATTTTGTCGGAGCTTTGGAATGATGCTGTGTCTCTCAGTAGTGCTGTGGATGTATAGTTAGTTGTTTTTGTCCTTTTTTAATAAAAAAAAATGCTTTTATATTTTCATTCAGTGACAGGGTTATTGATAATGATGGTTCACTTTGCAGTAAGGTTATCTTTGAGCTTTTGTTCAACTGTACTATTATGTGTGTCTCGTAATCAATGTGTGTGTGTATTAATAACAAATTTATTTAATAAATAATATGATAATAGATTATTAATTAACTATTTTGAATTTAAAATATAATATAGATAAATATTAACTTATTTATATTTAAATAAATATGAAGTTATGAAACTTATTAGTAATAATATTTTTATTTTTTTATATAATATATAATATATAAAATAAAAAATATATTAATTTTATTATTATAAGTTGGACCATGATTTGAGTACTATAAAACCAATAAATCTTAAGTCAGGGTTTGGCTAATTTAATTACCAGTTTGATTTTAAAAACGTTGATTCTCAATTTAAAAATAACATATATAAGCCAGCTATAGGATCAGAGTGATCATGAGTTGATGTTGATGTATATTACCTAGGGTGATGCAGTATACTGAATTTTTTGTTTTGTTTTAATTTCATGCAGTAATGACCGTCTCCTTCAATATGATATATATATATATATATATATTTGGTAAATAGCATACTTCGCATGGATCGAAGTACGTGGTACACTAAACAACTTATATATGAATAAAATATTAATTAGCGGGGGTTGGGGCAGATGGCGTGTTTGGCGTCCAAGTTACTTTATTTTGATTTGTTCAATATCGTTTTAATTTTCAAACTTTCAAACCCCACACACACATATACATGGACAGGCATTCTGCAGTCAAGCCAGCTAAATGACCGTGAATTCTTTATTTTTGAAAACTCCAACACAGGTTTGGACCGGTCAACCCATAGGCATCTATAAATAAAGCGGACCCTCTTTCCACCGTCCATGCATATATCATAAACTGTGTCAATTAATTTGCAGCCTTGGTATTTCCCAGCAGAGATATATATATATATATATATATATCAACAATACCTAGAGAGAGAGAGAGAGACCGATCAGTAAGTAATGGGTTGGTGTATGAGGAATATCCTATTGGTAGTTGTAGTGATCATCTTGACGTTGGTGGTGGCTTGTCCAGAGTTTGGAGCGGCGACGAGGCCATTGCAAGAGGATGGGCTTCTTTTGCAGTCACTTCCACGTGGGACTGGGACGCCCTCAAGTCCCGATCCAATCCACTCCTGAACTATATATATAACCACAGCTCCACCCTCCTCCTCTTCTTTTTCCTCCCTATCTATCTCCCACTCATGCTCATGCATGCACCCTCACAACTATAGTATATTATATTATATATATAAATATAATAACCTCTCTTCAAACAGCTACCTACTACTCCAACAAAAACTTTCATTTTATATAATTAATTTCTTTTATTTGAGTTCAACAAAAGTTGTAAGATCATTTGAATGTTGTTTATTTATTTATTTTTTGTTTGCAATGAAGATCATATATATGTTGTTTAATTGAAAGAACAGAATTATTCTGAGTCAGTTACTCCTTGCCTATGTATGGTGCAAGTATATACGGACGTAAATATAATCCATGAATATTGGTGCAGTTGATCTTAATTTGTCCACCCACGTACAACTGGCATGGGATCTTCTAGCTAGCTTCTACCCTTTCTTTATATATGTTTGCTTGGATATGGAAAACCAAAATTCATTTTATAAATTAAGCATGCAATCAATTATATTTGAATGCCTTTTGTCTTTTGGGCCATTCAATGCCTGGTTAATCATTGATAAACAATTAGAGGAGTTGGAAAACACAAAATATATACTCCCTCTGGTCCTATTTATAAGATCATTTTAACCGAATCACGCGAATTAAGAAAATAAGTTAAAACTAATTAGCTACCTCGATTTCTCCGAAAATTTCAATATTTTTTTAAAATTATTCTTATTTAATCTCTTTTTTTTTCTCTTTGAATGCATTAAATAGGGACATTTTTTTTTAAAAATGTATAATAAATACTACATCATACATTATAAAGGATCTTATATTTAGTACCAAGGTAAAAAATTTTATATATAGGATCATAGGGAGAGTACTATATATGTCTGAAAATTAATTTTTCGTGACTGGGACGACCAAGAGGGGGGGGACCCGTCGAGCCCCTTCATTAATAAGATAGGTCCAAAATAGTACAAAACACAAATTAAGGAGCATTAAAACGTATGATGCAAGGCGGTTACGTAACTAGTGGCCCAAAAAAAAAGGCGGTTCCGAGACTTGCTTCCACAACACCCACCGAGTGGTCGAGCGAGAGCGCCTGTCTTGGGCCCATTCGACCCATTTTGTCCAGCTCGCTTTCCATCAAATAGTATATCCGTGCAGTCCACCAAAAAGAAAAAAACCGGTGCCACCTCTATCAGCAAAATATCATTTGATATATTAATTAAAATATAAAATTTATAACATGTTAAAAGTACTGAAGAATATGACTCTTAGCAAAATAAATAAATAAATAAATAAATAATAAGTAATTAATATGACTCGTTCTTTGTACTTCATCTAATGCATGGGCTCACTAGTTATATATGTTAACCAGCCCTACAAATTAATTCCACTATTCATATTTTAATGTAAATTTAGATTTTTAAAGCTTAAAAGTTATTAAAATTAAAAAAAAGTGACGAAAAGGATGAAATTTATTTTCTATTTTCATTTCAGAGTAATTTTATAATTAGAGTAATATAGATTATAACCATCCAACCCCACGCACCAAATCAGTAATGGACGATTATCATGGTAATTATTCCCTCTCTCATCTCTACTTTTTCCCAATGGAGACAAATTAATTTGAAAGGATATATCCAAATTGCTAACTACAGTATATTGTAAAATACATTGCATAACAAGAATTGTCCCCTGATCTGCTCCGCCATTGCGACTTCAATAATTTGATTACTAATAATTTATCTTCTTTTCATTAATGTAGTATATATATATATATAGCAAGGGTTACAACAACTCATTTTACCGTAGAACTTGGAAAAATGGGCATGTTTATGATTGGTTTGATGATATATACTGAAGTAGACATGCACTATTAAATCCAAGGACGAGAATGCCATGTATAGGAGGATACTATCTATCTAAAGTTGAATTTTCCGCGCGTCATGAACTAGTCTGTCTGTCTCTCTCTCTCTCTCTTTTTTTGGCCTGAAACGAGTCTGTCTCTCCAGTGCGAGTGCTACAGCGAGTGGTGGAGCCACTATATTGAAAGTTGCATATGTTGACACTTAAAAATCACAAGAATAGTAGGTAAGTTTGATAATTTGCATTATTTTTTTTTAAATTTTGATCAACCTAAAATTTTTTTTATTAAATCAAAATTTATATAAGTATAAAATTTTTTTATATTTGTGATAATTAACTCAAGTCCAATAATTTCCATCCAAAATTTCAAATACATTATACCCAAACACTAAAAATCTATCATTATTTACTTTTTATTTTTAGAATCAAATTTTTTAGTAATAAACTAACCTAATTATTATAATATTATTCTCTTAATTATTAATTTTTAAATTAAGTCACCCACACTGGTTCAGGATTTTGGCTCCACCACTGGCTACAGCTCCTACATGAATCAACGATCCATCAATTTTATGTACACTCCCTCGTAAAGGCTGATGTATCAAAGTGAATTTGGTGAATTCACGTTATGTTGCAATTTTAGGGGAAAAATTGATAAAACATCAGTAGCATGCCCATTTAGATCTGAAAGCAAATTAATTAAATTCAGAAATATTTTGTAAATTAATTGAAAAAGTCAAGGAAGAATGAGCAAACAAGGAATTTGAATGCGCTACAATATTTTTGGACACTACAACGTATGTTATAGTCTATAAATTAACAATTGCCAACAGGGGATGGACTCTTGACCTTTTGACTTTTTGCATTGTTGTATATCTCGCTCTCTCTCTCTTAATCAGGGCCAAGTCTTTGTAGGTGTGTATGTTGTCTGTTTTCCACACATTTTTTAAGATGGTTATAAGGAAAAAATAGTTATACATGCTCAGCGGCGGATTGACATTGTAATGTCAGGGGCAGCTGCCCCACTAAATTTTTGAAGTCACTTATTAATATATATATATATATATATTTATGTATATAATATATAATTCTTATTAAATGTCCCTACAGTTCAAGTTTATCACCTTTCTGCCATGCTATTAATTTTTTGTTCCATTTTGTGCAATTATGTTGTCACTTTCTGATTAGCTCATTACTTTTTTTTGAAAAATAAAAAGTATTATATGTTTCCAAAATATGAAAAGTCCCGGAAACAATTATCCTCTTTTGATGTATATTTATATCTTTAATAATGTATTTTCATACTTTTGATTTCTACTCCTTTCATTTCGTAATATAAAAGATAATTGAGAGATTTTTTTTATTTTAAAATATAGTAGATATAGGAGTTTGTCTGGTATATTTAATAACTTTTTAAAAAAAATATCCTTAACTAAGATGATATATTTTTTTTCCAAAAACTAGTAGTATAATTTATTTGTATTAATTACATAATATAAAAGTTACTAATATTAAATAAGAAAAAATTTTGACACTATTTTATATTCTTTACAAATTTATTACTTTTCTTAATCTGTATGATTTTATTTTTTTTTCATTATATTAAGAATCGGAGGGAGTATATTTTTATTGATATAAATTGAATTATTTACTTCATTCAGTTTCAAATATAAAAAAATTTTGAGAGAATTATGTTGGTCCAAAATATGAGAAATAAAAATTAGATAATTGATGCAATAAATGGGTTTTTCCAATATTACTCCTCATTAATTAGGAGAAAAATTATATTTTTTAATAATCATTAATTGATTTGGTGCAAAATAAAAACCATTAATTAAGGATAATTTTAAAAAAAATTATTTTAGTACAAATTAAACGAGACCAACTAATAATATTAATATTAATATTAATATGTGTGAGGTAGTTATATTTTTTATTATATTTGACATCAAAGAAGTATATAAATGTTGCTTCCACATCTAAAATTTTCTGGGTTTGCTACTGTACATATTCGGAATTATAGCTACAGTTTTTGACCCAAACATTAAAAAAAAAATTCAATTTATAAAATAATTAGCTATATATAAGTTTACTCGTATCTGTGCTTGGTGCCCAAGGTCCAGTATTTGATCCGTTCAATATCTATTTTTTCAAATTTCAACCTTCAAGTTCAAATCCTATATATTGCTGAGTCAAGCCAAAAGATTTTTCTAAAGGTACCGGTCAAGACATATAACCCCGCGCTAACCCAGCCCCTCTCTTCTCTATATAATTATTAAGCTTGGTCTCTTTCAATCATTCACATCTCAAACTCTCAGCTCATCAACTTATCCCCTTGTACCAAATCTTTCGAAACCTTGCAAGTGCAAGAGACTTGAAAAAGCAGTAGAGAAATCAGAGATTAATTCCACTTTAGCTTCAATCCACAGAGAGAGAGAGAGATCAATTGCACCTATATATATATATATGGCTTTCTCCTACAGTTGCAGGAACATCCTCTTGACAGTTGTTGTGATAATCTTAACCGCGTTGGTGGCTTCTCCTGAGTTTGGAGCAGCGAGGCTGTTACCCGCTGATGTTTGGTCGAGAGAATATGGAATCCTGTTGCCGGCGCTAACACGAGGTACCGGCACACCTTCAAGTCCCGACCCAATCCATTCCTAGATCATAACGCCAACCTGCTGCGACTGCGAGCCATGATCTGCACCATGACAGCACACTCACAATATTCTCTCTTTGTTTTTCCCTTGATCATGGGAAACACAACAGATTACGTTGACCATGCATGCACCCGTTTTTTCGTACAGAAGATTTTTTTTTTTTTAACATTTATAGTCTTACAACACGAATTGTACCATAATACTGATCAAGATCATATACACACATATATTGAATTTGCAAGTTGAAACAATAATGCAGGGAGTTGTGAAGAAAATTATTAGCCTTGCACTGCACATTATGCATGCAGTTGACACGCTGATCAATTCAAATGCGTGTGTTTTGCTTGAATCTTGATGAATCATAGTTCAGCAAAATGGCACGTTTTCCGTTATGTTTGTTAAACGCCATAGCAGTTTCCAGTTACTTTCTTCTCTTAAGTGGCATTTAATTGGCTGGGTTTTGGCTGGACAAATTGGAACTTCAGACAAAGACAAATGAATCCTCGATCCGTTGTGGGGCCGGGGCTTTTAAGAAACTATACATAGAATGAAAGATGTGTCCCAACTAGGACTTTGGCACTCCCTTTACCCGCTTCTTTTTTTTTTTCTTTTAATATCAATTGTTGATTTGCTGTATCGTCTTTGTTGTTAGAGAAAATAATGTACCGAAAGTGGAGTGTGGGTTGGATACTATGAATTTTAATTTCATGAATTTTGGTAAAATAATATGACTCCGTATATTTTATATTCTGGCCAAAAAATGTTTTATATTTTATATTAACATTAATAATGATACTACATTATAGCAGCTGTTTAAAAAAAATTGCATCAATAGAGACTTTATAAAACTTAAGAAAAATTATAATCGTGGGAACGAGTTTTTTTTTTTGGCGAACAAAAAAAAGATATGATATGATCCAATGAGGGTCCGCAACCTCTCCTAATCTTTTCGTATGATATGATTAGGACACAAAAATTTGGTTTGTTTTATGGGCGGTGAGAAACGGACACGGATATTCAAACGGTGCCCGCGAACTCTTCGAGCAACGGAGAGACGGGGAGAGACGCAAAGAGCGAGAGGGAGGGACAAATAGTGAGAGGGTCTGAGCCACAAGAATGTCCACAAAAATGGCGATTTTGGAGGGCCTTCGGACAATGCCATTTCCACAAACCCAGGGATCTTACGAGGGCGAGTCCAAACGCGGAAGAAAAAGACCAACAAAATTCAAGGGTTTATTCGCAGTTTTCTTATTGCCTCTATTCATATCGCATCGTCCCACTGAGATTTGGGCATTTTGTTTCACTGACATTGACGTTGATTTCTGGGGAATTTGATGTTACCAGTGTAGAATACACGCGATTTCTGATTTAAATTCTTGTGAAATTGACTTGCGAAGCACGTTACTTCGAGTTAAAGTTCGATGGATAATGACTTCAGTCCATTAAAAATGTACGTAGCTGGTATTATTGGAGTGTTATTTGAAGAAACATATCAATGCTGCCGAGCTTCATTTTGAGAAAATGGTAATGAGCTCTCACACATTCTATTACACGAAATTTGATTAAATGTGGTACAGAAGGTTGTTAGTGGAATAGTTGCGGTGCACAACTATGTTAGCCATCTGCTTGTCATTTACTTTTTCCGTTTGAATTGAGACGTTTTTCATTTTTATGACAAGATATTTGCAAAATTTTCAGAGTCTGGTCTGTTGACAAATGGTAAAAACATCTGTTGGAAACCGTGAAAAATTTAAATCTTTGCCAAAGACACATGGAGATGCACGTTCCTTTCTAGTCTGTACATATACTTTGCCAATGTGTACTGATGCCGTAATAGAGATTTTATGATTTCCAAGGAGCAGTTATTATCACCATTTGTAGGTACAATAGAAGGTCAATACTACTGGACACCCTCGCTCTGTACTCCAAAACAAAAACTAATTTATAAAAGAAACTAGTTGTTATCCAAAAAGTAATAAACCAGGCACCGAAATCTACTGTTGAAATTACGAGGCATAAAAGCTGAGGTGAGGTGAGGTGAGATGTGTAATTGGGCTCTGATACTTCATTCCGCATTCTGCTCTCTTTCATGTGCTAGTATTCTGACTGAGGGCACTTCTGAAGGATGAGAATAATAGAGCTCTGAAAAGCAAGAGGGAAGAGGGAAACAAAATGTACTGCAAGATGAAGAGTCTATTTGTGCTAAAAGCCAATAATGATTTTTTGTTTTGCATACAGCATGGTGCTGATATGATTATTTGTGTCATGATAGTTGTCTCAACCGCTTAGAAGATTAAGTTTGAATATCTTTTAAATATAGACTCTTGATATGAGTAGCTGAATACTGTATATAGATCTTGAAATGTTTTATAATGGCCATGTGAAGAGCTATATGGTTCCTAAGTGATGGCGTGAATTCAAATCATGGTATCATGCTTCTAAGGAATTGTGGTATTCAGGTTTAGAGTTTAGACGAATGGGGACTTAGGTTTGTGAATGTAATTTTTGCAATCTCTGGCAGGAGGATATCTGGTGATGGCTATTTAGAATAATTACTCATTTTATATTTTATGTTTATAACCTAATTATCTTTAATGCTTGATTAATGAATAAAATGAATAGGCATCATATATTATATTTTAACAACTCTTATAATGCTTTTAATTTTGAATGTAACAGGGTATTCCAGAAAACATCGTTGTTGGTTCTC
This sequence comes from Adenanthera pavonina, assembly GCA_026686845.1. Classification (NCBI taxonomy): domain Eukaryota; kingdom Viridiplantae; phylum Streptophyta; class Magnoliopsida; order Fabales; family Fabaceae; genus Adenanthera; species Adenanthera pavonina. Next base: position 5,272,097 of record JAIVEN010000002.1, read on the forward strand.
ACATTTGGGTTGGTGATCCTGAGCAAGTTTGGATTGATGGAGAAGTACTGAAAATCAATGGAGAGGAAGCTGAGGTTCAAACTACTTATGGGAATATGGTAATAGACTTTCACCCAGATGGTCCTCTATTTCAGTTGTCTTTAGTTCTACTTTCCTGTCATTCCTTTGTGGTCCTCTGGTTCCAGAGCTTCAGATATTTCAATTTTCTTCTTTGCACTTTTTGGTTTGCTGTTTAGTTTCAAGAAATGTGTATGCTGCCAATAGTGTTTTCTTTTTTAGGATGATGTTGTCCTTAAAACACATACCTAAGGCTAGAAAACCTTAATGTCAAAAAGGCATTAGGATTCCAACAAACAACTTTGAAAAGAGAACTGCATTATGATTCTTATTCTAAAATAAAAAATATGAGTTATGTCATAGATTTTAAAGAGGGATGGAATGATCATAGTCTTTGTTAATTTTTGCTTCCATTGTAAAAAGGATATCTAGTGGTCTGGATTTTATGGTTTGTACTTTTTCATTTAAATTCTGATGAGGACCAGCCACTGTGTATGGGCCTTATGCTAAATTTCACATTAAATAGTATGGGTTGCTCGGTGGGTATTTAGGAGAGGGGGTGCAATTCTACAACTTACTAGCCATGGCTTATGAGATGGGTTTCCCAGCTGTTCCTTAGGTGTGCATCAATGGTATCAAAGCTGCTTCCTCGACTGCTTCAAAAGGAGTTACTTGCAGAGGGTTTTGATTTGAAGTAAGGTTGATGAAGTGGCACATAGTGTAGCTAACGGGATGTCGTCTTTGTCAGCTAAGGGGCATTGATGTGGACCAAGCATTGTGTATGGGATTGTGCTTAGTCCCACATCACCACGTGCAGTATGAGCTATTTTATGATGCACATATATGGGTATGCGTATTTGGTCTAACATGGTATGATACGTTAAATACAACAAATTTTAAAATTTTTGGATATGGGTACGAGAGATATACATATATAAGTAAATATTCAACTAATTAGCACATGAAAAATAAACAATATAGAAAGAATTTGAGTTTTAAACAAGTATTTCAAAAGCAATATAAAGATATTCATAACATGTAACCAAAATATTGGATTTTCTATAAGCTCTTGAGTCATTTTGAATCATTTCAAAGGAAAAAAACCAATCATATAGAGGCTAGAATATATTATGTGCATTGTGAATCATGGTACGGTATCATATCCAATACAGGTATGCCTAATATTTTGAAGTATTGGTGCGATATATATTCACTAAGGTATTTAAGTTAGGCAGTTTACTCCTTACCAGCTATGCTGTTGAGGTGGGTTTACCTGCTGTTCCTTGGGCGCACATCAGTTTCCGTTTTTGCCCTTACATTTGCAAGAAACATTTGTTTCTTATGGCTTTACAGGGGTAATAGGGGTGTCTTCAAGGCGGCCAAAGAAAAAGGGAAAGGGAAATTTGATTTATTGCTCTATTGTTGTATCTGTTAATAGAGAACGGTAGAGAGAACACAAAATACTTAACATGATGCTCTCAGATAAATGTTTTATTGGTTCAGCAGAGAAATATGGATCCAAGACTTTAGAACCATATGCAAATCCTCGCTCTTTAGAAACTCTAAGTCAAGATGAAAAAAAAAACGGCAATGTTTTGAACTTTGAAGACAGTAATTTGAATACCTATTTCTGTCTATAGGTGCCCATTATGTCCCAAAAGGGTGATTTTACATCATACTGGCTTCATCGGTACATACACAGATGTGGTCTTGATCTGAGTCAATTACTGGTGTGTCTATTTTACTTTTATTTCATCAGGTTGTTGCCTGTTTGTCAAAATTATATCCTAAGGACACAGATGCTTCTGCTGATGGAGTTGATGACATGACCAAGCTTGCATATTTGCATGAGCCAGCAGTGCTTCATAATTTAGCAGCTAGATACAAGATCAATGAAATATATGTAAGATTATCCTGACCTTCTTGGTGAATTTAGTTAATGTTCACCTTTAAAAGGAGAATGACAGATCAATACAGCTTTAGGAGGCTCTATATAATACTTCCATATCATGGCAGACTTATACTGGCAATATTCTTATTGCTGTTAATCCCTTTCAAAATCTTCCACACTTGTATGACACTGATGTGATGCAACGGTACATGGGAGCAACACTTGGAGATTTAAGCCCTCATGTTTTTGCTATTGCTGAAGCTGCATACAGGTGGGTTTGCACTTGTTATGCTATTATTAACTTTTCTTTCCTCAGCACTATTTTTATTGCCTATTGTTTTCTTAAATCAGGGCAATGATTAATGAGGAGAAAAGCAATGCTATTCTTGTTAGTGGTGAGAGTGGAGCTGGTAAGACAGAAACTACTAAAATGCTCATGCGCTATCTGGCATATTTGGGTGGACATGCTGCAGCTGAAGGAAGTAGTGTTGAACAACAAGTTTTAGAGGTAAGGTTATCTGACTCTACATTATGGTAGCGGTTGCTCCTACAAATTTATTGTTGCTTATACCGAGAAGCAGTTTCCTTGCTCTTGGCCAAAGTAAGAACAACATAACAATAGCTGGAAAACATAGTCATTTTCTTAGACTTGTAAAGAACAAAAATAAAGACTATATTTCTGAAGCAGAGAGTGAAAAGAATACATTCAAATGTGAAGGCTGTGATTCAGGTCCAATCAGAAAAGTTGACAAAATGTTAATTTTATATATTGCTAAATAGCTTACTTTAAACTGGATCTGGCCTATTTTAGGACGTTCTGCAATATACATATACTTGTGACTTATATAGTAAAGGGATAGGCAATCAAGCAGGAAGTGTGATCAAGCAAATGAGGCTTATTGAAACAATGTCAAGGGAGAGATTTTGCTGCATAAGGACTTATGTTTCCGCCCCCTCTTTTTTCTTTAATTTAAAAATGAATTACTATATTTTAAAAATGTCTAAATTTTTGTTGTGGTTATATATTGGAGTAAAATACCCCACAACCTTTTCATTTTATTGAAATTACAATACAATCTGCACTCCTACTTCTAAAAGCTATAGAGTCCTTCGTTGAAACTTGAAAGTTGAGGCAGCACTACTAAGTCCATCCCACGCATATTGCTTGATAGTGAAAAAATAAAAACCTTGGAATCACTTAAAATAGCTAAGGTGAGATGTTCTGATTTTGCATATGTTCTTCTGATTTTGTTTTCTCCGATGGTGATAATGAATCCATTTTTTTGAGAATATTAGTTGATGAGAAGTTCTTGGGCCTAGAATTTGCAATTATATAGAGCAAAAGATATTACTTACCATTTTTCTAGGGTGTCCTGATTAATTTTATTAAATTGTTTAACCTTGGGAGACACTAAGTTTTGGTTGAAATGGTATTTGTGCAGTCAAACCCAGTTCTTGAAGCATTTGGCAATGCAAAAACTGTCAGAAACAACAATTCCAGGTAAGCATATTCTGGTCATGCTATACGATGCTTTTCTTTTGGTATGTAAGTCTTCATATCACTGTTTCTTGAGCACTCTGCTTTCATTTCTTTGAATGTGATTTTTGGTTTATCCTTATTTTCTTATAGGTATCTTACATATGTGGATACTTGTGTATACTAGACTTATTATTCTTTTCCCCCTTTGGTAGATACCATGTATACATTTAGTGTACAATTGAGTTCTTCATGGATTTTGTTATTATTATTTTTGTTATCCTGGCAGTGAAGAGCCCCATATATTTTATGGAAAAGTTGTATTTGGACTTGTTTCATCATATGATACTTATTATGTTCAAGGCACATGAGCACTATCTAGCATTATTAAGAAGAGGTGTTTCTCATATGTAATTTATTGATTATAAGTAGATATTACACATTCACATTATTTTTCCTGCAGCCGTTTTGGAAAATTTGTTGAGATTCAATATGATAAGCATGGAAGAATATCCGGCACAGCCATTAGAACATATCTCCTGGAGAAATCTCGTGTTTGCCAAATCTCAGATCCTGAGCGTAACTATCACTGTTTTTACCTTCTCTGTGCAGCTCCACCTGAGGCAGGATCACTGAGCTTGATCTTCTGTTTTTATTTCTGCAAGCCTTTAACAAATTTACATGACATTCTAACTTGTTATGTTTGCTTTTATTAGGAAAAGGAGAGATACAAGCTGGGAGATCCTAACTCATTTCACTACCTTAATCAATCCAGTTGCTATGAATTAGATGGTGTTAATGCTGCTCAAGAGTATCTGAGCACAAAGAGAGCCATGGATGTAGTGGGAATCAACCGTGAAGAACAGGCATGACTATGACCTCTAATAGCTATTCTAATAATTTTGTAGCTTCATCTACTAACAAAATATGTTAGTAAATGTTCTTTGTGAATTTCCCTGGTCCTTCCTTGCAGGATGCGATTTTCAGAGTTGTGGCTGCTATTCTTCATCTTGGAAACATTAAGTTTGGAAAATCAGATGAAGATTCATCAGTTTTAGCAGACGAAGAATCAAAGTCTCATCTCGAAATGACAGCAGAACTTCTCAAGTGTGGATGAATCTTTGATATTATCATAGGATGTCTTTCCTTGTTTGAAGTTCCATATAATTTTTCACTTGTGCTTGTTTCAGGTGTGTTCCAAGTGCTTTGGAAGATGCACTTTGTAAGCGTATGATGATTACCCCAGAAGAAGTCATTAAGAGAAGTCTTGATCCTCTTGCTGCGACAGTTAGCAGGGATGGTTTAGCCAAGACATTATATTCTCGGTTATTTGACTGGTAAAATTATTTTTTTATACGTAAATATGAAAGAAAAAAAAATTAATGTTGGCTTATTACTATTTAAGTCTAGCCTTCTTGTTTTGCTAAAAAAATAAATGAAAGTAATTTAATGCGTAATCATGTGGTCTTTTGTTTTGTTCAGGTTAGTCAAAAAAATTAATGTCTCCATTGGGCAGGACCCTAACTCAAAATATATCATTGGGGTTCTAGACATATATGGCTTTGAAAGCTTTCGAACTAATAGGTGAGGACAGGTCACATTGTTGACTTTAAAGATGCTATTTTATGATTTTGCATTTGCTCAAATAGATACAAAAACATATGCTCTTATACAAGCAGCACACCTTCATGTGAATGTTGTTCAGACTTGTATTTTCATCATTCTGAGTAAACTTCTCTTTTACAATGCCTCAGTGGCTTGACCTCTTGATTTTCTGCATTATGACTGAGTAGGGTCTGCTCCCTCAATACTATATGATTTTGCTAGTTGCAAAGCAAGTGATCAAAATGCAATTTGTCCTTTGCAGTTTGGCACTTTGTTGACTAAGATTTTTCCTAGCTGATATTTAATTCCTTGGGTGTGCAGTTTTGAGCAGTTTTGTATCAATTACACAAATGAAAAGCTGCAGCAACACTTCAACCAGGTATGAGGTTAGTCTTGAATATTTTTTACAATTTGAGTTGTAACTTTGTCTTAACATGCAATCTGAGGTTGATTATTTCCCGCAGCATGTGTTTAAGATGGAGCAAGAGGAATATACACGGGAAGGGATTGATTGGAGCTACTTAGAATTTGTAGATAATCAAGATGTGTTGGATCTTATTGAAAAGGTTTTTACACATACTTTGAACTTGATTTTTGTATCTTTTATTAAAACTTATGAAAGCTTACTTTGTAGCCTGGCTTTTGTTAGTATCCTCACTGAAACTTGAGCAAACAAATGCTGACATGAAACTATCACTTTGAGTTAATACAACCGCTTGTCGTTACCTGCTATGTTTTAACATAGTTAGGATTCAATCCATTGGTTGGGGCAAATCTCATCTCGTATTCCATATTTTGCATATGAGCATATGTGCTTGCGAGTTTCATACTTGGCTTTAAATATGGCATTTGACCTGTGCAATAAAAAGTAAATGTAAAATTCAGCATGCAATGTTGATCATCTATAGACATGGTACTAATCTTTATTCCCTTTGTTTTTCAGCTCATGCGTCCTTTCAGGATATTAGAAGATATAGGTGGCTTTGTTATGTCTTTGTATTGCTGATCCTTGTTTCTTTATGTTTTTTATGGGTACTTAAGTGGGATGGGAAACACTCCCCTTAAAGTTAGCTATTGAGATGAGAGAACCAACACACTTAAATACTCCATTAAGTATCCCATAGTATTGCATGTGGGATTTAGGCATCCTATACTATCTATAGTCTCCATCAGTTTTCCTTTTGCCAAATAAATTATTTTTTCCTTAAGAAATAATGAAAACTGTTTTTGTAAGTTTTGACTTACCAATAACTTATGAAGTCAGGTGAATTGTTTTCCGTGTGATATATACTAAGCACCTGAGATGGAAGTTTAACCATAATTTTGCATGTGATATATTTCCTACAACTTCCAACATCATATATAACAACCTTGTATATTTGGTAGATTATGTTGTACAGAGACCTTGTGATAGAAGATATGAAAAATATTATTCAAGAAAAAGAATCAGTTTTATGTTTTAAATGATTAGTTTATTATGTTTCCTTAACATTTAGGTTTGTAGCAACTTGTATATTTCTGTTGCATTTTATTATCACGTCAGAAGTAGTCAGAGCAGCAGAACAACTTGAGCAACTTAAGTTTTCTTCATGAGAAGGAAATCTTCCTTCTATATATATGTGCGTGCTCATGTATGAAAGACAGCTTATGAATGATCGAATGATATTATGTTTTGATATGTTTAGCTTCTGTCTCTCCCTCTGTTTAGCTCGCTTCCTTTCTTGTCTCCCTCCCTCTGTTTTTCGGTCTTCTCTCTTCCTCTCATCTCTCTCTCTCAGTTTCCTCTCTCTCTCCGTTGCCTCTCCCCTTACCCAACACGGTGCTGCATCACCTTGTTTGTTTGCTAGACACCCATCGTTCACTGCTGTTATTTGTACTTCTTCACCAATATGTCTTGTCATTTTGATTAATGGAGTCCTTAAGTGCAATTATCTTTTGTCAGTCACAGTGAAGACACCCCTTGTTTATCTTTTCTAAGCCATTTTGTAGGTACACATGCTGAGAGATAGCTTTTCTGATTTAGGACAGACCAGCTGAAAATTAGAGGGAAGAAAGAGAAACTTGAGGAGAGAGAAGAATGGAGGGAGAGTTCAGAAAGTAAAAGGGGGGTGAATAGAAGAAAATGGGGAGAACAGAAATGCATTAGTAATCTCAATTCATAATCCCAGCTCTAGTATTCAAAGCATATAGTTTATGAATAGGCAAATCTATTTTGATAACCAAGAAATCCTAAATTACAAAAATTTTTTAATAACCCCAACCAAAAGTGGCCTTATAACCTCAAACCACAATAAATTCTCAGTCCATGCAAATGTATTATTTCATACTTATAAATTTTTTAATCTTACGTTCCCCTCTCCCATTTTTCCCCAGCTTTCTTATAACATGATCATGTTAAGTGCTGGACTTTTGTTTGGGAATATTCATATACTGTTTGTTTATCATTTTCAGTTTATAATATCTGTATCTGTTTTCTTGATGTTATAGTTGGCATATCTTAATAGTTGTCTTGTTTTGCAGAAACCAGGTGGAATCATTGCTTTGCTTGATGAGGCATGGTATGATGAAATCCCTTTTTTTTGTTATATTACTTTGTGGCTGTTAATTCATTATGTCTGGGAAAGAGAAAGGTCAGAATTGAGCAATGGCAGGAGTTAAACTATTCATTCTTGCTTTTGTGAAATGAATTTATATGATATAGAACTTGCCAATTCCAGTGCCATATTAAGTCATTTAACCATGCCAAAGGATTATATGTTTGAACTGATGCATGTTTTATATAATTGTCAGTCAAAGTCATCTACAATTAACGTAATGTAATACATTGATGGCAATATGAGGATCAATTTCAACTTTTTTTTTTGGCTTATGAACCTAAGGAGAATGAATGGATAAGTTTTAGTCTCTGGTGTACTTAATTTTCGGTCAACAAATAGCAAAAATTTATGCACTATTTCTTGATGGCTTGCTGATATTCCGTTCTGTTGTAGTTTTCAATGATATCTTGCAAAACTGTTTTTAGGCAGCAGAATTTTTTTTTCCGGCTACTGGTATCTTTTAATGACATGGTAATTGTCATTTTTGTAGTATGTTTCCAAAGTCAACTCATGAAACATTTTCACAAAAGCTTTATCAGACTTTCAAAAATAACAAGCGCTTCATCAAGCCAAAATTATCTCAATCAGATTTTACCATTGTTCATTATGCAGGGGAGGTAAGTTTGATTCTTCAACATTGCTTTGTAGGTTACTATTTTGGCCCTTGGGATTATGTTAAAAGTTGATCATGTACTTCTTTTCAGGTTCAGTATCAGTCTGAACAGTTTTTAGACAAAAACAAAGACTATGTTGTTCCTGAACATCAAGAGATGCTGAGTTCTTCCAAATGTTTTTTTGTAGCAGGCCTTTCCCCCCCACTTTCTGAGGAGACAGCCAAATCTGCTAAGTTTTCTTCTATTGGTGCTCGCTTTAAGGTATCTTATAGTTGGTTCTTTGCGTTGTCGGAAGAAATATGTTATCTGAAATGCCCCTAGAACTTTTGAATATTCATTGCTATTGTATCTAATCTGTGCAGCTACAATTACAACAGTTGATGGATACGCTAAAATCCACAGAGCCCCACTATATTAGATGTGTGAAGCCAAATAATGCATTAAAACCTTCTGTGTTTGATAATATGAATGTCATCCAACAACTTCGTTCTAGTGTAAGCATAAGTTGGAGTTAAGTTGGACATATGTGCTTTAAACTTTTGCTTGTGCAATTGACACTCATTGTTGATTATGTAGGGTGTTCTTGAAGCAGTAAGAATTAAATGTGCTGGATTTCCAACACATAGGACCTTTCATGAATTTTTAACTCGAGTAGCTCTTCTTGCTCCAGAGGTTCTCAAAGAAAAGTATGTGTACCTTAACACTGGTTTTGGTTATGTGAACTTTTTACGAAGTAGTCCTAATTTGATGCCAGATTCTGATTTTTACTTGGTTTCTCGACTTGAAAACAATCTGCATCTAAGCAGCTCTGATGAGAAGGAATCATGTAAAAAGATTTTGCAGAAGATTGGCCTTACAGGTTATCAGGTAGAACTAGAATTTCATTGTATGTAAAATCCGTTTTTGGTACTCTTGGATTACACTTCTGGTATGAATCAAATATGAGGATTGTTTTTGGCATAGGCTAACAGATGCATATTCTGACTCCTCTCACCTGAAATTTTTTGTCACAATGACAAAATGGTCTTCTTCATTCTAATGAAATATTTCTGATTCTGCTAATTTTCTAGATAGGGGAATCACAGATATTCTTGAGAGCTGGTCAGATGGCTGAGTTAGATGCTCGAAGGGCACTCCTGCTTAGCAATTCTGCTATAGTTATCCAGAAGCGGATCAAAACTCATCTGGCTCAGAGAAGATATGTTGCATTCCTAAAGTCTTCTGTCTGTGTGCAATCTTTTTGTAGAGGTGAGTTTTTTTTTTATTTTTATCAAAAGACAGGAGACTTGTAGACTCTCGCATGTTTAGTCAAAGACTAAGTACAGTCACAAATGATATATAGAGCTTGTTTGAGGTAGAAAGTCTCTTCAGTATTGGTCTTGGTGGAATGGCAACTTTGGGAAGGAAAGAAGCCTTTCAATTTGGGACAAACCTTTATTTCTTAAATTATTTTTCTTTTTAAATCTTTTTAAAATAACTGAAAATTTATCATCAAATGTTCATACAGATATATCCCCAGATGTTGGTCTGATTGTTTTAAAAGTTCAGAGACAAAGAATGATTTGTTTTTGTATTGTGAAGTGACTTGGCTGATATGGAATAGATTGTCTGGTATTTTTAATGACAGTTGAGTTTGTCCAGCTGTTGTACAGTTTTTTATGCTATGAAGTTTACTGTTTACTTCTTTTGGATGGAAAAAGGTGCATAAAAGTTTTTTTTGGCAGTGTGCTGTATTTGCATGCGGGATTATGGTGCCCTTGGTTAGAATGGAGTGTGGGAGTTTTTAACCAGAGATGCTTCCGTCCATCTCTCTCAGGAGGATTACTTTTAGTCTTTATTTCTTGGTTTTGGAAGGATAATTTGTCCGCGACTATTGTATTGTTTTCTCTTCTTATTGATGAACCCTTTTTTATTTGTAGAAGTGGGAGAAGAAGTGCTTTGCCAAAAATTAGGGACAAAAGACTGAGAATATTATCAATCTTTTGAGCAGAACTTGTAAGACTCTAGTTATGACCCTTGGGAATAAAAAATTAAGATACGCTTCTAAAGATATTAAATATTTACAAGTCCCTCTTCAACCTCTTTAGAGAATGATTATTCTTGCAAAAACGGACTTTTCTTTCTACCAAAAAGTAGGCAATTATTTTTTTAGGGTGAAATTGTCAATTTCACACCAAAAAACCACCAATACATACATAATAATAGAGGAGAGTAGTTAATTAGGCAACTTTCTGGGAACGGTTCCTAACCTTTCACTCTAAAACGTCTACTGTGGCAAAACACATACAACATATACAAAAACCAAAGATAAGGGATCTTACACAATATTGCAAGCTTTAAAAAACTCTAAATCCACTGCTCTTAACTCCTTGGGAATGCAAGATTTTATTTTCACACATATTTCAGTGTTAATCTTTAGCATAATCTGCATTTGAGAAGACTAGGTATTCCTGAAGGCTCTGGAATTCCTCTTTCCAAGTATGATATGCCACTGTTGCTACAACAGAATATAAAATATTTTTTATAAACTTATTTTGCTTAAAAGTATGCAACAATGCCTGATCCCAACTCTTAGCCCTTCTTCTAACTGATTTGGAATCAATCTAATCCATAGCAACATTTAATAACTCCCTTAACCATTCACAATTAAAAAATAGGTGGTTCACTGATTCACTATCATTAGACATCACACAAGCAGTAGCAACCTGGTAGTTAGAGGATAGCAACCTATCTTTAGTCAGCAATCTTTTCTTTGTAATTAACCACAAAATCAATGAGTGTTTTGGTAACTTATATTTTCCCCAAACTGAGGGGCTTAAACAAACCTAGTTCCATATCCTTGCAACCATGCATAACCTGCAACTACTGTATAAGTGCCATTTGGGCTTGCAAGCCAGATGCCATTTTGAAATCCTTGCACAAATTTACTTCTCAAATGCATAAGTTTACTTCAATACCAACTCACATCAGTGGGAACATTATAGCTCTATATCAAACTAGGCAATTATTCTCCATGTAAGGAAACTGTCTTTCCATGACATCTTCCTTTTTAAGAAAAAATGAGCCAGTCTTTATTTCCCCTTATTGCTCTATATCAAATTTGAAACATTTATAAGATAGTACGAGTAACACAGAAAAAATGAAACATGTGCGAAAATCATTAGCATACTTGTAATATCTTAGTCTATGAAATGTGTACATGACTTTATTTGGTCCTCTTACATTTTTGGTGTACCTCCTGTGTTCCTTCTTGTCTTTTCCTTCAATGGTACTTTAAATAATGAATATAAGATGTACTTTTAGAATCAAGCAGTAGATTGTTGTAAATTCTAGGAGAAATGGCTCGGAGATCATATTATCACATGAGGAGGAATGCAGCTGCTGTCAGAATTCAAAGGCATATTCGTGGAAAACTAGCCAGGAAAAGGTACAACGAAATATATACTTCTGCCATTGTATTGCAGACTGGCATGCGGGCAATGACAGCTCATGGTGAATTGAGATATAGAAAGGAAGCCAGTGCATCAATTAAACTTCAGGTTTGAGCTGTCCTAGTAATATTGAATCTGCATTTTCTTTATTAATATATATTCTTTTCCTGTTGCTTGAAATCTTAGAAAGTAAATATAAAGCTCTCAGCCAATAAGAAGCTCAGGGGTGAGTTGTGAAAGATGACCACAAGTCGGTTTTACCCATTAGTTATTTTTATCGGGTTGTTATCAGGTTGTTATTTAAATTGTTAATTATAAGGTATATTTTTAAAAGAAAATCTTATATGCAATTTCTCATATTTTTATTGACAAGTATATGGTTCTTCAACAATAACATAGGAGATGTATGGTTTTTATAGACAATTATATGGTTTTCCAATTAAATCATACGCCTATCATGTTGTTATTGGAAAATCATACACTTGTTATATTTTGATTGAGAAACGTAGTAGTAAAGATATAAGACATTGTTTGTAAGTCTAATCCATTTCTGAATTGTGAATTCTATTGAATTGTAAGATTCATAACCAAATTGAAAAGTAGCTTGAAATATATGATATAAAATATGTATAAACAGATAGCATAAACAAAATACTCAAAATAGAGTTTGTGTGTGTGTCCTAATTATTAACAAAAAAATTAGCTAGTCTTAAATAAGTCAGAATAAGTTCATAAATCTTAAATTCTTGAATATTTAAAGACCATAGAAAAAGACATGAAGCTTGAGACCTGAGAGAAAACGACCTTCAATTGCTAAGAAAGTGGAAAGTATGCAACACCAAAGAGCAAACGGGTGGCAGTTATGTTAGGAGAGAGACTATTTTTTTAATTCAAAGGATCATAACCATACTTTTGGCCTTTCATACAGTTCTTTATTAACCATAGCTCCCATTGGTGTGTTCTGACCATTTATTTATCTTTTTATTTTTTGTGAATACGGAATAGTCTCATTTAGCAGCTGGGTCACATTGGTTCATGATGAACCTGACACTACAACTCACCAGAGTGACTTTCTTGGACAGAAAACTTTGTTGTGCTATTCTGACAATGATTCCTGCACTGCTGGAATGATTGGTGGCGATCTAAATTGAAGTGCAATGTGTTATTAGAACTGACAATTGCACAACACTGATAACACTATTAATGGTTTTTACTGGTTGTTGAATTTCTGTGTTTGTAAATTTGATAATCCTTGTCTAGATAATTGGAAAGTAACTGGTAAGTTTTATCATTATCGGAAATATGCAATTGTGAGGGATACAAACCAAAATTATTTCAGATCACCTTTTAGGATGATTACTTCCTTCAAAGAATTAACACTGCAAGGACCATGTGTTGTATCTTTTATGATGTGTAATAGGCACTAATACCAAAGATTACAGAAAAACCTGAAGGACCCTCTCTCAGTATAATTTTTTGAAGTCCTTGGAGCTTATTTAACGAAATAAATTGTTTGCTATCATGGAATCCCAGGTTGCGGAGAAAGCAGTTGAAATTGAAAGCCAGGTTGTGGAGAAAGCTGTGGAAATAGAATGCCAGGTGGTCAATGAAGAAGTGGAAAATGAAGGCCCTTTTGTTGAAGAATCCTTAAATCATTGTAAAGATACTACAAGCATTCAAGCTATCAAGGAATCCTCAAGTCCTATCCAAGACTCTGAAAAGATTGAGGCTCTTACTGCAGAAGTCATAAATTTAAAGGTAAACTAATTAAGTAAATTACTGCTTCACCTTTTGATATAAAACAAAATTAATACCTCTATATGTTTTATCGGTCTTCTAATGCTGAGCCTTGGTTATCATTTGAGGAAAATAAGAGTCAGAGTTCTGTCATACTAAGGCTGCAGTGAGGTGCTTTTTTTTTTCCGCTTCCTCATTGTTTTCCTTTTCTCTTTCTTCCTGGGCGTATATGAACCTCTACAGATTGGTACCTATTTACCTGTACTGCTTCACTAACATTTTTAATTATTCCAATGTCAATGAGTTGATGAAATCACTGTTACCAACTAACCTGTATTACCCTGCAAACATTTTAATTATTGCAATGACAATGGGTTTTTTTTTTTTTTCTTTTGGATGATGCAAACGAGGTGTTGAAAAGGAACAGATTACAAATCAGCCAGTGTGCGGACCTCAATAAATGTTACCCATTTACCTGTGCTTTCTCTCTCTCACAGAGGTTAAGATAAAGTTCATAATTAGTTAGATTGAGGTAGAAACTTCTTGGTAAATTAAAGATGAAAATGAGTTGGACACTTTATGAAGTAAGATTACTTATTTGCAACTGTTAAATTTGACCCTTTGTATTAATGAGTACTCAAGTGGGATGGGAAACTCTCTTTTAAAAGCTAACTATTAAGTTGAGAGAACCAATCCACTCAAATACCCCATCAAAACATCCCATACTACTTATGCTCTGATTGGTACGGGTTTTTTTAAGGGGAGAGAAGGGGATTGGAGGGAATTGAATCCCCTCTCCTTGTTCGCCTAAAAAACTGGAGGGGATTGGGGGGAATTTAATCCCCTCCAATCCCCTTCCCCATCCTCATTTTAAAACTCTACAAATTGGGGTTTTCTGGAGGGGATTGAGTAATTATAACTCAATCCCCTCCTGAACCAAATAATATTTCATTAAAATCCCTCCAATTCCCTCTCCTCCATCCTACCAAACAAGAGAATTTTAAAATCCCTTCCCCTTCAATCCCCTTCCTTAAAATCCCTCTAATTTCCTCCCCTCCAATCCTCTCGGTTGAACCAAACAAAGCCTTATGTGAGACTTAAGCATCACGTACTACCTATGGTCTCCATCAAGTACATTGTTCTAGTATACAAGATATTTTACAGGAGATTGGCAGGTGAAAAGAGCTAGCTCATCACTACCATTGTATTAACATGAGTTATGTGGATTAATTTTTTTTTGTTTTGTTAGATCGTTTACTGTCAAAATAAACTGATGCTCTTGTGTGATATATTTCTTACATGCATAGCTTGTTTCACCACATGGTTATACAGTTCAAACTTAGCAAGCTTTATATCATCTGTACGCTCCACAGGTTAAGTTGCATGCAGAAAAGCAAAGAGCTGACGAGAGTGAAAGGAAATATGTAGAAGCCCAAGAATCTAGAGAAGAGTTTCGCAAAAAGTTAGCAGAAACGGAAAAAAGAGTATATCAGCTTCAAGACTCATTGAACAGGTAGAATTATAATTATTCCCTTGAGGAATTGTGTAATCTTTTAGATTTGTTTTTCTAATACCAAGAGTAATTAATGGTCATTTTAACATTGATATTTAGAGGAAAACAAATAGAAAATTGAAAGGAGTGACATAACCCAGAAATAATTGATTCTTTCTCTATACACTGTTACTTAAATATAAGTAAAATTTAGATGTAAGAAAATTATGGCTTAAAAAATCATTCATAAACACACATGAAGAATAATGGTGAAAAGAATTTTTCAGAATTAGCAGACTTACACACTCTTAAGACTAAGTTTACCTAGAGATAGTTTTGGCAGCTGAATTTGGTGAGGATTTACGTATTGTTTGCCAAGGACATAGTCTAGTAGTTTTTACTTATGGAGTTATGGTTTGTTTGGGAGTTGGAAGGAGAAGAGAAGGGAAGAATCCAACAAAAAATGCAAGGAGAGGACCATAACCTTCCCCTTGTTTTGGAAAGCTTTTCCCTCCAATATTCCCCAAATTAGGAGAACTTCAAATTATGAAGGAGAAAGGACTTTGGGGGATTTTGGAGAAATAGTCAAAATTCCTCCAATCTTCTTTTCTCCTCATCACAAACTGTCAAATAAGGAGAGATTTCAATGAAAACTTCCCTTCCATTTTCCCCATCCAAGCATACCCTTAAGTTCTCAAGTCAATAATTCAGCTTTCATATTTGAGTCGGTTATTGTTCTTTCTAGTTGGTTGTTGTTTTGACGCACTGATATAGTATGTTTAGCGTCCCTTCCTTTTTCTCACCCTTGACATTTGCTTGTCCTGATTTCTCAATACATCACACATTAAAACCTAAAGATAAAAAACTATGCTCAAGTATTTCTGTAAGTGCTGATATTAGTAAAAATATTACAAAATTACTGAAACAAAGCATCCTGCAGCTCTGTGGTTTTTCTTTTTCTTTTTCCCGGATTTATGGATGTTGCTACAATTTTACTATGGCTTTTAAAAATGAATACTATTTGATTAATACTAGATCTGATCTAGTGTGTCTCAGGATGATATCTTCCATGTCAAGCCAAGTTGCAGAGCTGAAATTGATCTTAAGTACTTCATCAAGATTAAGTTCAACTTTTCGGCCAATAGCCAGAGTTGATGTTGCCTCCAGCAACTCTGATACTTCATCCACCGATTCTGATTTCACAGCTTCAGCTTCAAATGCAGCAAATCTGTTTAACCCCAAGCCTAGTTCTATTCAACTAGTTGTTCAGGGCTTCTCTGCGGCAGATGGTTCAGGTCAGTCCAGTTTTGTTTTAAATGCCGTTATCCTAGCTATTTGTCAACATTGAACTTACTGAATTAGTAAAAAAGAATTAGGAGTAAGACTCTGCATGTATGAAAGTCCTGTCTTGTATTGCTGATATTCTTATTATGCATTGTGAGTTCACAGCCCATTTGATATGAAGAATATAATGCAAAGTGAAATAGAAAAAAAAAAAAAATGAGACGATTGTATTTATGCAATGTGAACTTGAAGGAAAAGAAATTCTAACCTAAACTTAAGGTAAAAGAAATCATAAAATAGAAAACAAATCTAAGATAGCCTAATAGGAAATAAGTTGCTAAAATCTAAATAAATGTTCCCTAAAAGATAAAATAAACCTAATTAAATATAAAAGCTAATCTAAATATCCTAATAAAATAATTTTAAATCCTAATTATCTTGAGATATTCCATTTTTCATCAGTAATAGGGTAGGATTTAGTGGCTTCCTATGATGATAGCATTAAGGCTGGCAATGATTCTTGGCTGCACTCCAGATGCTATAAAAGCATGGCTTGTGTTTGGATTAACTTGTTATTATGTATCATTTTGTTATTTACAGAAAGAGGAACATAGATTGTGTTTGACCGTACCATTTGTTTTTCCATATGGTTGCGCTTGCAGGATCTGAAAGTGAAAAGGAGGGTTCATTTGATGATTTCTTCTAGTAAAACTTGCATCTCTTCTTTCTGCATTAATTTTCCTTTTTCTCTCGTTAATTGGTGGAAACAAGAGGAAGGGGGGACTTGGTCAGATGCATTCTTCTTAGGCATGTCCACTCGTTTGGTCAGATGCACTACCCACAAATTTGTAGATACGCAGTTCGTTCAGGATCCTGTAGATCAGTCAGCTAAAGTTAGTAGGAGTGAATCCATAGTGAACATCTTGTTAGTGTTTAAGCTTGTAGATATCCCTGCTGAGCTCATTCTTTTTTCATGATGTCAAATGGCTGATAGGGTGAAAATATGTTACATAAAAGCTCTTCCCCATGTTTTCCTGTCTTTTTGGAGGTTATTAAGCTGTAATACAACCTGGCTGGCGGTTCATCACCTTTTATAATAAAATTTGCCAGTATTGACAGTAGGATCAGGATGCTTCCAACACTGAAGAGGGAGACTGAGGAGGGAAGGCCCGCCCACCCTCCTCAGTCCTCAGTCTCACACTCTCTCTCCAGGATCCTTTCTTGTGCCTGAGAAAATCCTGATTGGTAACATGGACTCTTCTCAAACGAAATTGCGGGGGCCATGACTTTTTGTCCAGTGGGTCATATCATATTGCCCTTGGCTTCATGAGTGACAATTTTGTCAAGCATGTACGTTACTATTGTCATTATATGTTATGCAGCCTGAGGATCAGAGAGAGAACTTGGAATGGATGAATCATCAATCAACTAGCTAGGGCTGTGCTTATATGCAGTCACATAGTGTAATCTTCCAACCACTTATTAATTTCTAACCTAATATTAGTATTAGGGATGCACATCTTGGTCCGAGATCCGGTTGGCTCAGTCCAACCTGGCCACATTAGGTCAACTGGGACGGGTCAAGATTAGGGCCAGGTGTTGCTGGCCTTGCCCCAACCCGACTCGACATATATATGTTTTTTTTTTTAATTTTTTTTAATTATTTTATATATCTTAATTGATTTTGTGGGATTTTTATTCTGCATATATCTAATATAATACATTTACTATGTAAATATTATAAAAACATTTTAAGATTTTAATGATTCAATTTTTTTTTTAATTTTAATTAATTTTTTAACTTAATATTTATGTAAAAATAATGTATAATGGTTAAATATTTATAGATTTTTAAAAATTTGATTTTTTTCTAAGATTATTTTTTAAGAAAATCTATTTTTAAATATAAATAAGTATATTTTTTATTATTAAATAATTTTTTTATTTTTACTTTTTAAAATATATATATATATAGTATTGGGTCGGCCTAGTACTTGACCAGATACCGGCCCAAACCACATCAAGTCGAGCAATGGACAGGGTTAAGCTTGACCCGGCCCGGCCCATGATCACCCTTAATCAGTATAAACTGTTAAGTTGACTTGCCTGTCATGTGCGAAGCAATATTATAATTTTGGTATGATGAAATAACTTTTGGATTAATCTAATCCAAGGGCCGGGAGTATAATTTCAATTTTAATATAATTTAATCATAAAATTTTAATCAATTCCAAAGTAAAATGGTAATTTTATAAAGAAAATAAAAATTCATTTACCTCTTTTTGCCCATGCATTTCACGGAATAAAATGTAAGGTATGTTGAGGGGTCAAGGGGTGAATATACTAATTTTCCCATAGAGGAAAATTCAACTGAGCACACTGTCACTTCCGTTATGGATTATATATTTGGGAAGTTTTAAATTTACTCATGTACTTATTTTTCCAAAAACATTTGAGTATTTTTAGGTGTTTCCTTTTAGTTTTTAACTTGAATGAAATTGGAGAGTATTTTCCCTCCATCCCTGCAACTTAGGATAATGTTATTAAAGAGGTAAAATTATATTTTTATTTATTTAATTTTGAGATAAATTTCATTTTAATCTATTAATTTTATTACGTTTTGTATTAATCTTTTAACTTTTTATATGGAATAAAAAATTTCCTAATTTTTAATGACATTAAATGAATGAACAAAAAATGATAATTTACATATTCAAAAATCATATAATTAATATTATTATGTATTAATTAATGTGAAAATTATAATAACAATATTTTTAAGGCTTAAATAATTACTACCTTAAAAATTTTTAATATAAGAAATAAGAAATTACAACCTTAAAATAAAAAAAATTTATTTTTAGGTTTTCAATATTTATTTTAAGACATTAAAATGTTTTTATTATAAAAAATTAAATATTTAATTTTTATACTTTACATTTTCAAGTTGAATTTTTCAACTTCTCAACTCTATTTAAAATCAATAAAAATTATTCATTTTGATGTTAGAATTTTAAACGTATTATCAAAATATTTTAAGAATAACTTATTCTTTGGTAGTAATTATTTAACTTTTTAAAAATTATTTTAATAATAATAATTTTAAAATTTCTAACTTTTTATTTTTGTGATGTAGTAATTATTTATTTAAGTCTTAAAAATATCTTAATTATAATTATTATATTAATCAATGCATAATAATAGTGTTTAAATGGATTTGAATTAATTTTTCCATTTGCTTATTTAACAGTATTAAATATAAAAATTTTTTTATCACATTTTAAAAGTTAAAGGATTATAATAAAATTTTAAAAAGTTAAAGAATTAAAATAAATCATACTTTGAAATTAAGGGATCTAATATATGTTTTTGCCAATTAAATATTTTATCTGATACAGTGACAGTTAGAATTTAGAGTAAAAAAATCAATAATATAGGAATAACTAGCACTTTTAAGGGAAACTATGACTGAGTTGAGGTTACAAGTTTTAAAAATTAGAGTTGTGCATCCGTAATGATAAATAATGTTGCTTTACTTTTGTAAATTTCAATATTTTGAAAGATTTATGTTTGACAAAATTAGATGAATTAACTTATCCCCCTTTTTTTTTTTGAATCGTTAAAACGTTGACACTTCTCTCTTTGAATCCCCCCAAACAAAAGAAAAACTCATTTTCTTGAAGTTAACCTATGATTAACCTAACATATCCTTTTGTGGGTGCTTTGCAATTGTGCTCGAAAGTCTGTCTAGTTAATTGAATGATGATATAGTAAATAAGTTTTATGCATGAAATGATAGAAATTCAAAATTGATCAATGATGATTGGATTGAATGATAAAAGATTCAACAATACCCATTTAATAAAGTTTGAATTCGAACAAACTATCCCATTTAGAACTGATAATATTTAAATAATATCGGATGTCGTATAATTATATAAAAAAAAATCAAAATAGATTTAGATGAGGTAAAAAATAACTTAATTATATTAAAAAAAAAGATTTTGACCAAAAAAATGAGAAGATTTTTTCTATTATAATTAAGAACAATTAAATGTTAGGACCTAATTACTCTTTGTTTGGAACATAAAATTAATAGACACGTACACATCATTTAACGTAGAAGAGTGAATTCATTGCATCTGTTTATAATACGCCCTAATAAAATTGGCAACGGTCGAAATATAAAATTAAACTAAGACAATGACGAAAGACAGACTCATCAATCACTGAAAAAATCAACCAATCGTTGGTTAATTGAGACTTTAGAACGTACCATGAATAAACATTAAAATTTAATTTGGACTTCAAAGGTGGCGTTCTGACTCATATTATACCATATCAGGATTGAAGAATTTCTATTCTACTATACGCATGAGTGCGGTACTACCATGCAAATTTATCTGCAAATGAGTAATTAAATTCAATTTTAAATTTTCATAAAAATGCATATATATATATATATATATTATTCCTTAGAAGTCAAAATTTTGTTAAAAATGGCTTGGGTGTCGTAAGTATTTGTATAGGTATAAGTATTATGTGCTGTGGAAGGGATTTCCAGGATCAGGCAAAAAGGAAATCCATTATCGCTCAGTTTTCTCCATTATATTTGCTAACCTATATCCTAACAGAGTCGCTGCAGATCTCAGTGGCAGATGAAGTACGCTTCCTGAGATCTCATCTTTTCTGCCTCACAGAATATGAGCCCAAGCTTCAATGTGAAGTAATTCCCACCAGTCTAACCCTCCCTTTCTCTTTCTCTCCCCTACCTCCCTCCTCAACTCTCAACTCTCCATCTGAATCGTTTCTCTGTAAGGAGATCCGTATATATGGTCTATTATTCTTTTATATTCTTTATTATTTTTTAGGGTCCAAGTCTAAGATATTTCTATTTCTAATTAATGAAATGCATATATAGATAAAGGCTCTCTTCCCTTATTCTCTGTACAGGTAAAAAGGTAAAAGCTTGATGGAAGGAAACTATGTGAGAAGAGATCACAAGCATAGGGAGGAAAACTGGAACTTTGAGGAGCATTCATGGGGAAGCTCATGGCCCGCCAGAAATTACGCGTGTAGCTTTTGCAAGAGAGAGTTCAGGTCAGCTCAAGCTTTGGGTGGCCATATGAACGTGCACAGGAGAGATAGGGCTAGATTGAGATCAGGCATACCACCCTTATGGCATAATTCTGAATCTCCTAAACCTAACCCTATAACCTCTAAGCCACCTGCTTCTAACACAGCTCCCTTATCTGCTCATGAGCTTTTCAGTAATAATAATTACCCAAATCGCTCTCCACTCTATACACCTTCTCTCGCTTTGTCTTCTTCGCCCTCCTTGACCTCTACTGGTGATGATAGGAAACCACCAATGATCGTCACATCTTCCAAGCTCCCGCTTTTGAGTCCTCAAAGCAGAGAAATTAACATGAATGGCGAAAACACGAGGAGTGGTTTTGAATCAATTAACGAGGAATTGAAGGGCCGTGCAAAGGAGAAGGGGCTTAAGGGTTTCGAGAATATTAAGGAGGATAACAATAATATCACGTTGGAGTTGGGTTTAGGGTTGCTTCAACATCCAAAGGAGCAAATAGATTTGGAACTTCGACTCGGCCATTTCTAGCTAGCTAGGTATTGTGTGATTCAAACAAGTAAATGGCGAGGGCTGTGCTTCAAAATTTAGCTTCTTGCAAGGTATTGTGTATGATTCAAACAAGTAAATATAGCTAGCTAGCCTGGTATTTATATTATTATATATATGAGCATTCCAAGAACCTTATTCAGATTGCACGCTCTTTTAAGCTGTTGGGGATGAGATTGAAGTATATATTTATCACTGTTTTTTGTTTTCGGGTTCTAGCCATTAGATATGTAGATCCAAGGTGCGCAGAAAAACAAATTGACTCGGAGTGATGGTGTAGTTTTACACAAAGCCAAAACGGACAAAGAAGTAGAAGAAAATTATGGGTTTCCAACTTCATAATGTTCTTCTCTATTGTCTCTTTTGGCTGTGAAATATATAATTTTGTGTCGGTCGATCTGCGCCTCAAGCGTTTGACAGCGAGAGATCTTGTAGAATTCATGTTTAGTTTGACCAAATTTGAACGCTGGATATGACTTCTCGCTCTCTTCAGTACTCCATGAAAACGTTGTATTTCAGATGAATAGAATCCTCCACCTCATTATATCTGTCCATTTTCTTGGGTATATCCACCCTTTTTGGTTTTCTGAGGTTAGATTCTGTCACGCTTTCTCTTAGAAACGCATAGCCACGTTGATTCAGAGCACTGAATCTGAATGAGATCGAATCATTTAATTACGTCTATATAAAAGTTCTCAACAACGTTGCTTAGCTCAAGAAGCCAAAACTTCATATATCTTCAGAGATGAATTTATAACTCGAATGTTTAGATTATATGCTCCAGGTGATAGTGCAATGAATCCGTTACTGTATATTCTTAATTAGTTTCTAATCCGTAGTCAATAAATTGATTGTGACTTGGAATGTGGAAGTCATATATAAGCTTCAACTTGTTGTTCTACATTAATGAATGAACAGGTCGCTATGTTAATGAGTAAAGCTCCATATTCATTTTCTTTGCCAAGGAAAATGAATAAATGCTCGTTAGGCTTATATTGAGGAACCCATCTAAAATTTCTGTAATGACTAAAAGTGTGAAATTCATATTAGATAGAAAAATAAAATTGGCTATCATGTTGGTGCATAGTTTTTTCCCTTATGTACGTATAATAAGCCAAGAAATTAACCACATATAATAATTTTTAAATTAAATGCTGGATATTTAAAACTAAAATTCAAGACTAATGTTAAATTAGTACTGGTCAAAATCAACTAAGTTATGTGTTTGTTGAATTTCTTTTCTTTTATTTGATTTGGTTAATTTACTTAGTAGTTTGTGAAGGTGAATGTATATTTATATAGAGCACAGGGGGCCAGTTATTATCAATTCGCTTTTTTAAGTTAATTTTGTGATTAATAATTACAAGGCGTTAATTTGTTCATTGACTAATTTTGCCGTTAACATATTTTCTTTTATACATTTATGTATATATGCATAAAGCAGAAATTGAAAGCATGAGATGACGGAAAAGTATAGGAACCTGAAAGGAACATAATTGGGGGATATTACATAAGCAAAATATCGAATGAAAGGGAATTAGAGGCAGAGAAGATGTCAGGAGGGACATTCAACATGAACATGTGTTGTGAAATTGATGGCATTCTCAGATAAAAATTTCTGTCAAACACAGAAGAAAAGGAGATTAGAGAAAGAAAGGGCCAGAGAGACAGACAGATGTTGAATTTGCTACTTACTGTAGCTTTTACAGAAATAGCAACCTCAATTTCCTTCATATCCTAATCCCTTGTCCTCTTTCATAATTCAAAGTGGTAGTTTGGGTGAGAGAGTAAGTTTAAGTGCAACAGTAAGAGTGAGAGGAGAGGGCCATTGTGTTTCCCAACATTGGATGTGTTGCATGTTCCCAATGCGATGTGTGGCTTATATACCATGATGGCCTTTCCAAAACCAGAAACTCAGAGTATGTGGCAGTACCCACCAAAACAGGCTAATGTTTCCTTCTCTCTCTTTTTGATTGATCTGTAAAAGTCAGTACTCCCATTTAATTACAAGGGGGATTTCAAAACTGAGGAACTATATGCTACTCAAGTGGTGTAGAATGATGTCACTAAAGAAATGAAGGTGAAGGAAGAAGATGGACATGGACATACATAGGTGTACAACACAATGTGACCTGCTAAAGTGCAGTTTTAGTGAAAGTAGAAGGCATGGGTTAAAGTCACCTAATCGGCGCACGTCACTTTCCCTATCTTCCTTCCTTTTTTACTAAATAAATAGCTCTACTAAAAATTGGGGAAGAAAAGTTATATACTTCCAAAAAATCAAATATAAATGAGTCCTTATTCCATGTTCTAATAGTTGCTGGAGGCCCAAGCAACTGTGCTGGGCCGGATGAAGTTATGCTGAATCGGGTTACGTGGTCATCGAGACAACTTTCGATTCTAGATTTCTTCGTTGAAAACTTGACGTTATTTCTCTTTTTCCAGAATTGAATCGAAAGGATGGCTTGAATGTGTAGTAAAGCGGACAGGAAAGAGATTCAATAAAAATCAATTAGCTCTAAAATATGCTAATTAGTAGCTGTGGACTAGCTTGTTTATGATATTCCTCTCTTTGATTTCAAAATTTGTTCCCTCTAAAACAGCAAATAAATTAAATTTAGATAGATGATTGATTCCAAAGCCCGCTGGGTGTATTACTTTGACCATCTGTTTTAGACTTCCTCTGTTCTCTGTCCCCACAATATTCATATTAAAAATTCACCCATTTCTATCGACGACTTCAAATATTAAGAACCTATGAAATTGAAACTTCGTTTACTCGTCAAGGAAAACTTATAGAAAAAGCGAGTTCACTATTCATGTGTAGAATTTAATTTGGCTTGAAAATTACTGTGACTGTTTCCTTCGATATTAACGTCTGAGTAATTAAAAATTGTTGCAGGTATATAGAATTTAGTCATTAGAAACACGTCAATTTTGTGTTGGGATTTGAAAAATAATAATGAAATAACGTGGAAGTAGCTGCAAGTTACATTAATCTTGATTTGTTTTCTTAAATGACAGGAATGTGAACTAATGGTGATGTTTGTAAATAACTGGGTAGCCAACGTATATATCAAGCCTGTCGCTTTAACTTGACAAGAAAGGAGCTTTGTCTCTCTTTCTTTTCTTTGCTTTTTTTATTGGTAACAGAAAAAAGAGAAAGGAAGTCATCAAGAAGTATATTTCAAAGAAATAAAGAGAATCGAAAACATAACCCTCAATTGATTTTGGTTTGGGTTGTTGCGGTGTGTATATATGTACCCATGAATATATATCTCACTTTAAGTGCATGCTATATATTCCGTTGAGTGGAATATATGACATGATATATAATACTAGAAGCGAAGAGGGAGTACAATAATGTAAATGACCCAGACAACTAAAGGCCAAAAATAGATGTACCAAAAGAATGAGATCGACCACACATGCATATATATATATATATAATAAACATGAGGCAACAAAAAGTAGGAGATACTTACAAGAGAACTCCGAGGGGCTAGCTATATGCCCTTGTTTGTTATTAACGGCAGCAGGCGAGGCCGTTACCTAATCAATTTCATATATATATATATATATATATGCCAAGCCAAAACAATGTAGGCCAAGCACTAAAAGTGGAACTAGTAGTGGTATTCCTGGTTGAGTCATGATTGTAGTGACGGATGACATAAAGAGATGCATGATGTGTTGCCACTATCTAATTTTGTGAACAAAGAGTTGCAACATGAGGACAAGTACAAACTACAAAGGGCATGTTCCTTTTCACTCACTTCACCTTGTTCCTGCAGGGAAGGTTCCTCCATGTTTCTTACCCAGCAAATATTACCATGGGGTTCAAGTTCTCAATTAATTTCCTTATAGCGTACATTTTCTGTAGTTTACGATCTGAGTCATAGATCCCAGCTTCATTAGAAAAACTAATACGTTGAGAGGGAATAAAATCGACGTGGCACCCTTGTTGACTGTGCGTTTGACTGGTTAATTAGTATGCAGAACATGCACAGGCAAGACTCTCAAGAGGCAAAGAATTTAACAACTCCTGATTGTGTGTTCACTTGGACTAATTCGCTTGCAAAGGTTACCAATGACTAATTTTTCCGGATTCCTGAGGTTTTTTTCCTTTTTCCCATAGTTTTAATCCTTTTGGAGCCGATCAGGGCTGTAACTTTTTAAATTAAAATGGGTACATAACATTTGCTTCTTCAAGAATTAGGTAGAGCGTCTTGATTACTATGGTAATTTATGCCCTGTGCCGTCAGCATAAATTATATATGGAATAATCCTACGAAAGAATTCCAAATTCTGTTAGATCATGTTTTCAACCAAACCACTTAAATGTTATCTAAAATTCAAAACGAATTATAAGGGGACGATCTAAAATAATATTAGTCAAAGAATGATGTTATATCTGGCACATATATACATGCAAACATTATTTAGATATATATAGATTTCCAACCAATACATGAAAATGAAATTAGGGACAATAACCATTAAGGTACCGGCACAATTGATAGATAGTTGGATTCCTTGAGTATGATGCTTCATGTTTGATATACTGATCACGTGTATAAAAAATGCCTTGTTTGAAAAGACAAAACCACCTCAATAATTTTTATGTGTCAAAGGGTTTAATTTTTGACTATTGACCAAGAATGCCCTTAATACTCAATGGAAAAAAATTAGAGACCAGCAGAATAGAAGTTTTTTTAAAAAAAATTTAAACATAAAATCATGGATTAATTTCCATATCCTCAACTGACAAAACATATTTGTTGTGTCTCTCCTTTCCCGAAGTTTCAATGTAAAATTAAAAATGAAAAAGCATCAAATTAAAACAAGGTGTTTTTGGCCTATGAAATTGTCGGAAGACTTCATCAGGGTACAAAGTACAACTAGTTAATTTGATTTGTACTGAAATATGTTAATTAACTTCATGAGTAGAATCTGGTTTCTGAAGCTGAAATGAATAGTAGCCTTCAATTTTTGTTTTTCCATTTATTATATTCTGATTAATGTCGCAACTTTCCTAAAATAGAAGTCACATTACCGCGTATAACTTTTGTTAAATGTAAAAGTTATTTGCATATAGAGGAGGATAATTACGAAGAGCGTAAGTGACAAGGAAGAGAAGATAAAGAGGGGAGATTAAGAAAGGGAAGACGAAAAGCACAAGATCCCAAATGGGAGACAAATGACAATAAAGAATAGGAGGGATATAAAATTATTTGTGTTAGAACAGCCGGCTGAAAGAATTCCTCTGGAAGGAAACTTGTGAGACTTCTCTGCTTTCCCTCTTGACTCTCCTTAGGTATTGCCTATGTGCTTTATCTGTCTCTTGCTCAAACCTTCTATAATACCCTCTCCTCTCTCTGTTTCCCCATCAAAATTCACTCTCATGGAATTCAGAAACCCAGATGAATCCAGGAGCTCCAGCGAAGAAACCGATGATACGGGGATTGGAAGATCCTACGAGTGTGTGTATTGCAAGAGAGGCTTCACTACCGCGCAAGCTTTGGGAGGACACATGAATATCCACAGGAAGGAAAGAGCCAAAACGAAGCCCAATCTTGGTCCTTCAACTTCAAGCAAACTTGTGGATCTGGGCTTCTATTCAGCTCGTCCTGGAAATTACTATTTGGCTACTACTCCTGAGGTAGATAGTAATTACCCTCAATTTTATCATCGCAGTACAATCAGCTCGTCTTCGCATGTACAGTCGGGAGATCGGGACGTGTTTGGACAAGATTGGAGGACGACAAGTTTGAGCTTGTTTACTGATCCATTCTGCGTACGTGACAAGATACAAGACAACACATCAGAGGATGGGCTGGATTTGGAGCTTCGACTGGGTTATCACCCATAGCAGTAGCATCAAGCAGTACTGTTTTTAATATATTATTAGTTAAGAGCTTAATTATGTCCAGTGATATCCTTATGTGTTGTCCTTGTACAGCTTTGAATTTGTCAGACCCATGTTTCATTTCCGAATCAAAAACGGTGCCGAATCAACCTGACAACTATATGTGTGTGTGTGTGTGTGTGTGTTTAGTTGGGGCTTCTTCAAGGGAGGAAAGTGGGTACATACAATATCTAGATTCCAGGTTCGGAGGAAGGTATTCGATGCTTCTTCTTTGCTACTAATTTTTGTATGCAGCTTTGTGCTTCTGTCAATAAAAATTAGGGTAAACTTTATATATATATATATATATATTGACCATTGTTACTTACGTGCGAGGATTCAAGTCTCAATATTGAATCCCAAAATTGTGTCCATCATGACCAGAATGGCGAGCAATTAATTCATAACATTCTTTTTCTTTAATCCCCCCGGGTAAGTCTGCTTAATTTGCCTGATTAGTACATATTTGCAAACACCAATATGAATTGCTTTAAACTTATAAACGATATAAAATGATTGATTAGGAAGAGTGCACTTTGATGTGATTTATACTATGAATTGGCCGGAAAGGGGAAGTAACTAAACAAATCTATCAATTGGAATTGGAAGATTAAGTTTTGTTGCGGTACACACACAAAGCATAGCTAGCTGATGGGATCACTAGACATGGCTGCAACTGGTTGAACGAACGTGTACTTAAAATCTTACTTCTTAGATATATATGTTCATAAGCTTTTTAATCAGCTTGTAGCATCGTGCATTCAGAAGTACATGCATCGTGTTCTTTTTTCACGGGGAGCCACGGGACCGAGGAAATTCCGTGCATGTGATATGAATTCATTCAGGATTTTTGAAACAAGTTTAATATATATATATATATATATGCGTGTCTGTGCGAGCCTGTGTATTAGGTTTGATTTGATATAAGGCTCTAAATTAATGCATTAGGAAGTGAAGCAAATTTTCAATAACATCCCGCATCTGCAATGCTTAATACTGAGGAATATTAATCCTCCCCTTGTGGCAAGTTGCTTCCTTTGGTTCTACATACATAATCATTAATTTAATGCGTTTCAAAATCGATAGCAACGTGTTCTTTCCCCTTGATCTCTATATTTTTTTTCATCTTTCATCGAAGAATTATACATATATATTTTTTCCATCTTTTTTTTTTAATTCTTGTCAATTTTAACATAGTCTTGGACAAAACCACGGACACACAAGTATATATTTTATTCTCTCTGTGTGTGATATGAAAAATGTGTGTCAAGTGATACGGATTACTTGAGCTGCCGTGTTACATACATACATACATATTAATAAAACTTTCAAAGAAAATAGCGCATGCATGCAAGAGAAGAAAATAAAGAAAAGGAAGATTAATTGAATTAGCATGGAAGAGTGAAGAGGAAGAGGTGGATGTGGTTCAAGTGCAGGCTATGGACGGAGCTTCTGCTTGAATTGGTCTTCCACGCAGGAATTAATGGACAAACGTCCCGCTGGATCGGCTTAGTCATACTTCTTAATTTTATATTTCAGACTTCGTTGAGGCTCATGCTTTACCCTTTGCAATTCTCCGTCAAATTGTTATCTTCCGCCCGCAACAACTTGTACACACCAATTTAGCTTCTTGCAGAGCAGATCATCAATATATCATCCGTGGATATTGGATTTTTTTTTTTTGCCAACTATCATCAGTGGATATGTCTTTCTCTTTTCAGAGAGAAAAAGTGATATTTTAATTTTAAATTTATAACAAAAAAAGTAGAACTTTTTAATTTGATGTGCAGATAATTTGTAGACTGTGATTAGTAGAAAAATTGAATTCATACACTAGTTTTGTAGATTACCATATGTAAGTTGACGTGCTTTGCCTTTACCCGTTAATTCAATCTGCCTTTAATTTTTGGGGCGTCTTTGCCTACAAGGACGTGGACAAAAAATCTCAATTTGGTTGTGATGAGGTCGCGAAAATGCTTCATATCAAATACTTGATTAAAAAAAATACACGAGGAAAACTCTCAGCCAGCACCAGTGGTCTAGTGGTAGAATAGTACCCTGCCACGGTACAGACCCGGGTTCGATTCCCGGCTGGTGCAGAGCGTTTTACACCCTTTAGTTTTTGCTCTAAACTCTTGCTGTCCGTAAGTTCTTTTCCCTAGGGGAAAAAAAAATGGACCACTACAAAGCACAAGCATACAAACCATAGCCGGGCCGCACCATTTGTAAAGCTTAGATTAAGAAATAAATGAGGAGTGATTATATTTTGAGATCAAAATAATATATTTATTATAAAATAAGATTTATTATTATTTATTTTTTTAATTTTATTACTCAGTATTTTAGATTTTAATATTTTTTATAATCTAAAATTTTTTTTTATAATTAATTCATTTTACCAATTATTTATTGTAATTCCTCCAATAAATCAATTCGGGAGTGAAGAAAGGAAAAAGCAGGAAGGTGTAAAAGTAAAAGGAGTGCACAGGTCACTGGTTTGCTTCTGGTCTCATTCGCAATATAAGATGAACAAAAACATTGACTTTGGGCAACACATGTACGGGAAGGCTAAATAATTTATGAAATGGTCATAGCAATGTTTCACATGGTCCAACCAGGCACCTCGCAATTGAAATTGGGGAACTTCATGTAAGCCGATTGGCCGGTTGTTTGTGTGTAAAGTCATGTCTTGTTTGTTTGGGCATTTTGCCCAGGCATAAAGATGTCACTGTTTTCTCCAACCATTGATCTGAAGGTGAAGTAACATTGACTCCCTAACTAGTGCACTTGGGACAAAGCACGCGGGAAGTGTAGACTCTTGCCAATTCAACTTCGACCCATCGCCTATAAAAGTCCTATAATTAATTACTGCTCCATACAATTTTGTTTTTGGTAGTAAAAGGAGACACAAACCCAAAAAAATTTACATTAACATTAATAATGAATAGAGGTCCTATACATATCTCACAATGTCTCTTAGGTTGTTTGGTTCAAAATTTTTTAATGAAAAGGGAGGGAATTTAGTCTTCCTCTTACTTGTTTCAGAAAATTGGAAGGGAGGGGACCCCCTCCCCCTCCATCCTTCATTTTTAGATTCTATTCAAATTTGGATTTTTTTTAGGAGAGAGAATGTAATATAAAATTTTATGATTACTATACACTTAACTATTTTAAATATTACAAAAACATTTATCCATAGCTATTGCCATCGTCATTGTTCATGCTGTTCATCTGTGTTATATCGCAGTCGTCAATCTCTCCATACCCAGCTCGTGCCATCACCATCCATCTTCTTCATTGTCCCCAACTCCTCTCATCTTCGTCCCTATCCCTACAACACTCGTCCTCGTCCCACTTGTTTTCATTGCCGGCTTGTCTTCTCATTTCCTTGCTTCCCCTTTGTCTCATTGTCGCTGTCATACTTGACCTGTCTGAGTCTCACCAGCATTGTCTTACTTGACTTGTGTGAGTCATGCTTTCGCTTCCCCTCTTCTTATTTTTTCAGTTGGTTGCATCCATTAAAATAATAAATCTAAGATATAAGTATATAATTGTAAATTTATTATTAGATCACTTTCCTCCCTTCTTAAATCAAACTAGGAGTCATTAAAATCCTTTCAATCCTTTATCTTTCAATCACTCTAAACTAAGGAATTTTAAAATTTCTCCGATCCTTCTTTCCAATTTTCACCATTAAAATTCCCCCCGTCATTTTTTCTTGATTGAAGCAAATAGGCCTAAGAAGCAGATTTCTCAAGGCTTGATATAGAAAATAGATAATTTTGATTCCCACCGCTTTTAAGTTACGCTTTTTATAAATCCCCTAAATGTTATAGTCACCAAAAAAAAAAAAAGTAAAAAACACTGGTTCCAAATTCTAGGCTTGCCCTGCAAATTGTATTTGTCTTCCCAAGAAGACCGTCCCCGTTTGTATTGTTCCTTCAGGAATCTGATGATTCGGTAAGAACTACCTATGTGTGTTCTCCTGGTTGGTATATGAGCGACAGGTCCTCGTTTTCAAATTTCACTGTAGCCTGGTTCTTTGATGACGGTTCATGTTTCCTCACGTAACAATATGCGCCCCTCCCATTGTATTGTATCTCAAAACCCTGCCAAAATCCTTCTTTCCGTTTTCTGCTGTGCGAAAACCCTCTCTCTCGTGCACCAACTTCATGCACAGACCATCATCAATGGGCTTCACAAACAGGTACTCTACGGTTCCAACATCACCAATGCCTATGTCGAATCGGGTTCTCTTCCGTTAGCCTCCAAAGCTTTTCATCAAATCACTGCCAAGAACCTTTATTCCTGGAATACCATCATCTCCGGCTACTTGAAGTTCAAGTTTTATGATGATGTTTTACGTCTTTTTAGTCGGATGCGAAGTGAGTGCAATGAGGTTGATACTTTTAACTTGGAATTTGCCATTAAAGCGAATATTCGATTGTCGCTCTTGCAAAATGGGAGACTGTTTCACTGTTTGGCTATTAAATCTGGCTTAGAAGGAGATTGCTTCATTGTGCCTGCGCTTCTGGAAATGTACACTGAGCTGGGTTCTCTGGACGATGCCCACAAGCTGTTTGAACAATTTTCTCATAGAAGTTCTGTTATTTGGGGTTTGATGATAAAAGGGTATTTGAAGTTCTCCCAAGAACCTAAAATTTTTGAGTTATGCTTTAACATGACTCATCAATTTGGTTTTCAAAGGGATACTCTTGCAATGGTGGGTTTAGTTCGAGCCTGTTCAAATGTCTTAGCAGGGAGGGAAGGGAAAGCATCTCATGGGCTGTGTATAAAGAACAATCTTTTAGCTAATTTCTGTTTGCAGACGCCGTTGTCCATATGTATATGAAATGTGGGTTTCTTCAGTATGCAATTAGAGTGTTTGAAGAAGCTAATGATAAGGATGTGGTGCTATGGAGTACTGTGATCGATGGTTATACTAAAAAAGGGAGATTTTTGGAAGCTATGTCCCTGTTCAAAGAGATGCTGGGAAACTCAGTCTCTCCAAATCGAGTGACATTGTCTAGCATCCTCCTTACTTGCTCAGGTGTGGGGTCTTTGAAACAAGGTAAGAGTTTGCATGGTTTTATGATTAGAAACAGGGTTGACTTGGACGTGGTAAATTATACTTCTCTTATAGACATGTATGCTAAATGTGGATGTGTTAAAACAGCCTACAGAATCTTTAGTATGATGCCCGAAAAAAATGTATTCTCTTGGACTGCGATGATAAATGCATTTGTTATGCATGGCAAGTATATGGAAGCTCTCAATACTTTCGATAAAATGAGATCAGAAAATCACATGCCCAACTCGGTAACATTTATCTCACTTCTCTCTGCTTGTAGCCACTCTAGGATGGTTCAAGCGGGATGGAGTATTTTTAATTCCATGAAGGATTATGCCATTTCTCCAACAGAGGAACATTATGCCTGTATGATAGATCTGTTAGCTAATGCTGGTCAAATTGAAGCAGCTTTATCGTTCATACGTAACATGCCAATAAAACCTGGTGCTGGAGCTTGGGGGGCTCTATTGAATGCATGCAGAATACATAAACAAGATGAACTAGCTGAAGAATTAGCAAAGAGGCTTTTGATTTTAGGGCTTAATAATAGGTCATCCTTACATGTTTCACTGTCTAACAAATATGCTGATGCTCGCATGTGGGAAATGGTGGAGAATACAATGATGAAAATGACTGGGGAGGTGCTTCTTAAGAGTCGTGACTTTTCCTCAATTGAAGTCAAAAATAGGTTAGTTCTTCTCAGTTTTGATGATAAATCTGCCTGCAAAAGCACGGAAATTGATTGTTTATGGAATTCTCTTTCTAGTGAAATGAGAGAAACTGATGCGTCTCTTATGATGAGTAGTTTTGAGGAAAAAGAAAACTTCTTGTGGTCCTAGTACTGCTATACTGTTAATCAATGCACCTTCCTGATGCCCACATCAGGTGTCTTGCTATGTTCTTTTAGAATATCTCAATGATCACTGAAGATAAAATGAGATTACGAGACACATAAAAATCTGAAAATTGTAAAGTTGCACATGTTGGTGTCAGAAGACTTGTAAGAAGCACTGGAAATCTGAAAAGTATGCGAGCTCTCCCAGTGGTATTTGCTCTTCTAGATTATATTTGTTTTCCTTCGTTTAACTTCTAAAATTTTGATTACTAGACTTGACAAGGACTCAAGACCATCTAGTATTAGAGTCAATCATATGGTGGATTAGCAGACTGGATTGATGGTAACACCAAATATTGAGGAGATCCCCTGACCCTTATCCGTTAAATCCAAAAATTAGCTCGCCGCTCAACGTAGGAGGGCTGATTGTGAGGTTGGATTTGTCTATATTAATGAAAATCTTAATATCTACAAAAGAAATAACTTGATTTCAGAGAAAAAACGGAATGACGCTGCTCAACTGCAACTGAATATAGAAAGAAAAGTTGTTGATTAAATATTATAATTTCTCAGAGCCTTCAAATTCGAGGTGCTACCTTTCAACTCATTTGCATCCACTGTTTTGACATAAAAAATATTGTATTAGCACTTTAGCTGCTCGAATACATCTTGCAATTTCACTGTTTTATTCTATATGAATTTGTAGACAGGTGTTACAGGTGAAATCAGTAGGAATTTGAAGAAATATATTCACATATTAGATGCAGATGGAGAAGGATCCATCGAAAACACCTTTGCTGTTACATCTTATATTTAGAAACATTTCCCCCTCACAACTGCTTATTTGATATATGAAAATATTTTTAGAAAAACGCAAACTAATTAAAATCTTAAGATTTCACAAAACCATTCTTGCTGGTTTAAAGCTCATTGTGCAGCGATTTTTCAAAAATCATAATTAAATGTAGAAAAATCCCTTTCCAGCGGTTTAAGTCTCTAAAAATCATGCACATATCTAATTTTCAGGAAAAAATCAGAAAATGGGAAATGAACTTACCAATTCGTACATTTTATTATAAATATATTATTGTTCATTTCACGTCTCTGTTTCTGTCCAAAAATCTGAACCTTAATTTTGAAAATTCATTTCTCTTAATATACAAAGCCATTTGGCACATACTTAGCATCATTGGAAAGCTTTACTTGTCTACTTTCTAACTATATTTTTTTCATATATTTATTCTATTCCTACTGGTCATAGCAGCAATATATGTCATCAGAGGTTAAAAATAATGTCTACTGGAGCAGTTTTGGTAAAACAGGAATAACTACCATTATATAGCTCCACATACAGTCAAACCAGTGCCATTTCATTCCTAAGATATAGATCTATCTATACATATAGACCACTGAATTTTTGAAGATATGTACGAATTTATACAGTAACTAGAAGTAAACAGTACATAAACATAATATTAATAACTTTCAATAAGGTTCAATCATTATTCTTCATGTTCTACATGCTCCCATTTGCCATGACTTCACCCTAACTTTAATTAACTATGGGGTGAGATTGGGAAAATTTCAAGTTAACTTGCATATACAATCATGTAATCACAAAAACATTTGAAAACATAACATACTTTCATTAAATAATCAAAACTTCCATGTTGTCTAATGAAATTTTGGCAGCATAACGGCTAAGTAAATAAGCTTCCCAGGACTTAGCCCTTAACATAAAACAGCCACCAATTATAGAAAAATATTTATAACAGCAACATGACATCATTTACAAATCATTATAACATATACATCATTTGTAAGCAATAATATTAAGTAAGGACAAGAGACTACCTTGAAGTTTTACTAATTTTTCTTTGAACATTACCTTCACTTAACTTTAGATCACTTCCTTAACTTTATTGAAACCTAAAACATTATTAAATCTTACTTAATAATTTGCTATCATCATATAAATTTAACTCAACCATAAACTATAAATTATTTCCTCAAAATCATGTCTTGATCCAAAAAGAGGAATAAGAGGGAAGAAGAAAATAGTTTAAACTCTAACTAATCTTAAACTAAATAAATAAAGAGGAAATCTAGAAGAGATATAAAGTAGGAGCTTACCTCAGAAAACCCCTACTTGCCTTCCCTTTCTTCCTCCTTCCTTCTTTCTCCTTTTCCTCCTCTCTCTCTCTCTCTCTCTCTCTCTCTTTTTCTTCCGTTCTCTCCCCACAATTCCCTCTCTCACGCTACCATTCTCTTCTTTTTCTTTGGCTTGCGTGAGTGAGTTGTGAAAAATGAGGGAAGGGGATGGGGTATTTATAGGTTAGTCTGATGAATATGGACTGTCATATCGACATTTAATCCGAGGGCTCATAATTATTCTCACATTTAATATACTAAATTCCCATTATACCCTTAGATATTTTTGGATTTGTGAGATAGTATGGAAGGGCAAAAATATCCATCTTTTCCCTCCTCACTTTATGTCAAATCAAAAAAAGAGATAGTGTACTTTTTTCTTTTGTAGATAAATTTGACTCTGGTGTGAGTACTTTTTTACCTGGATTTTCTATTATACTCTGTGTCCTTCATATTTACTTTATCTGTGAAATCCATTATCTTTCTCTTTTACTTTGCATGTAAGGTCTACCTATCTCATTTACTTTTTACTATTTATCTCCTCTAGTATTTACTATTTATATGGGACTCCGTCTTTTACTGGATTTATACTTTTTTCCTCTCAGAGCCCACATAACCAGTATCACTTGTACTTTTAACTTGTATCGGAGTATTTAAAATATTACTTTTTTATCTTATTCTAAATAATAATTTTACCCTTTTTAAGCCCCATCTTTTATATTTTAGGATATTTTGAACTTTAAATTAATTTAATTAAATATCCAAGTTTCTCCAATCATCATAAATTAATCTAGAATAATTTAATATCATTTGTAAAATTATTTGATCATAATATTTAAACATGAAAAATGGAGATATTACATTTGCTGGTTTAAGGGATTCCATTAATGCACAAAAATATTATATGGGGTTTGAATGTTAATGGGTGATATTGTTAATTGGTAGCCCAATAGATGTTATGTCATGGTTTGGTTAATTGGATATACACGAAAACTGGCTGCATTTTTTTTAAAAAAAAAACAAATTTTGATGTTCTTGAAAACTGGTTGTTGCTTCCTGCCCATCATATAAATCAAGCTCGTTGATATCTGTGGTGGGAAAGTTTGCGAGTGATGAACATTCATGGACAACTCTTAGGAATCAACGATGATGACATAATAGGCTTCTACGATAATCTTCAAACAAACAGCCATTTTTATTAGTCAAGGACGACGGAGCACTCTGATCATCTCATTGTTCAGTTTCTTCCTTCTGCTTCTAATGATGTATTTATGAAGGACCTTTATATATATATATAGAGAGAGAGAGAGAGAGAGGACCTTTATTTACACACACATATATACTCCCTCAACTCCAAATACAAATATAAGGATTTTAGAGGGACTTTTCTTAGTCTAAAATACTATAAGGTATAGATGGGAATTGTCTAATACATTTAATTTTTTTTTTATGTTATACCTTAATTAATTTACACGACGAAGAAAATAATAATGAATCTTTAGTTACTCCCTCCATGGCTCCATCTCATTTTATCTATAGAAAATTTTAAATGTCCCATTTTATTATTATTTTAGAAAGTCAATGAAAAATTAATTTTTTCTTTTCAATTATACCCTTAAACAATTAATGCAATGTAGTAACTTTTTTTTTGTAATTTAATACTCCATATTTATTTCCTACCATTAAATGGGAGTAATAATTATGGGTAATTTAGTAAAATTACATTATTCACTAACTCTCTGTTTGATTTAAGAGATTTGAAAGGGAGGAAAAAATTTTTATCTTATTTTTTTTTCAAATCAAATAAAGAGAGGAAAATATTTTCCTTCCCATCTCATTCCCTCCTTCGTGTTTATAGATGGGAGGAAAAATATTTTCTTCCCCTGTTTGATTCAAAATTCCCCCCCCCCCTCAAATTTCTCAAATCAAATAAAGGATAAGTTATTTATTATTTTTCATAATAGTTATATTAAAATCTTAAATGATATATAAAATGAGATAAAAGAAGTATATGTACATGATATGAGTTTGAGGCATTAGTTGTGATATTTTTTAAAAATAAATTTATTTGTGACAAATTTTGTGATTCTAATTGGTTTTAGTTATTTTCCGTAGGTATTTATTTTTTATTAAGGACACCGAAGGAGGAGTATATACCCCTATATAGCATACGTGTATGATTATGGCCGTGCGCCGCAGCCAACTCACAATTTATGGGCAAGCAGTTTTTTGTAGTTCAAAGGGGGGGTTGACAAGATATTGATACTGTAGTGTGAAAGGTAGCTGACATGTTATTGGTCCAATACAAAATATTTTCCCAATACAAAATATAAGTACTTTCTTAAAATATTTTTTTTATCAAAATATAAATTCTTCTTAAATAAAGTTAAAAATATTAATAATTTTTTTTAATTTATCCTTATCATTAATTAACTCATGAAAGAAAAAATTATTTTAAAAATTGTATTTATTAAGGTTAATATTAAAAAATAATATAAGTTTTTTACAAATTTAAATAGTTTAACTCTCTTCCTTAGTTTATGTGTACTTTGTGAAATGTGACTTATTTTTTGGATCAGAGGGAATATAAGTTCTATTTAATTAACTGTACACAAATTAAGGAAGGGAGTTAAACTAATTAAATTTGTTAAAAACTTACATTTTTTTAATATTATTCTTAATAAAGATAATTTTTAAAATAATTTTTTTTTCATAAGTTAATTAAAAATAAGAATAAATTAAAAAATAATTAATACTTTTAACTTTACTTAAATAGAACTTATATTTTAGATAAAAAAATTTAAAAAAAGACTTATATTTTGAATTGAAGGAAATATGTTGTTTTTGGATCATTAATTCCCTTGACATTTGATCTGATTTCGAGGCATGGAGTGTTGGCATGCAAATTCGGCCTTTTGAGCATAATATAACAAAAAAAAATAAAAAATATTACTGAAATATAACAAGT
This sequence comes from Adenanthera pavonina, assembly GCA_026686845.1. Classification (NCBI taxonomy): domain Eukaryota; kingdom Viridiplantae; phylum Streptophyta; class Magnoliopsida; order Fabales; family Fabaceae; genus Adenanthera; species Adenanthera pavonina. The sequence goes on from JAIVEN010000002.1 coordinate 5,310,856, forward strand.
CAAACAATATTTACCAAAATATAATACATAAAATTGATTGGTGGCAGTATATTTTAACTTCGTAAACACAGGTTGATCGAGTAGATATACAATTTCTGATCCAAATATGTTTTTTTTAAGTGAAAAAGCTACCTTTTATAATTTCAAAAACCATGCGACTTTACCTTTATTTTTTTAAAACAATTCTGCCAATTGTAGCTTTTTTTTTTAATTCTTGGCATGAAAAACTAAAATGCTCCCTATGGTATTATTTATAAAGTGTTGTTGACCAATAAATAAATACTAAGAAAAGTTAATTATACTCTACAAATTTAACAAAATTAACATAAACTTTCAATTTTATCCATATTTCTTAGTCAAGTAGTAATAATTATGTATAGAAAAGAAATCATGTTAAAATAGAAAACAATTTATGAGAAAATAAAGTTATTGAGGGTAAAATAGAAAAATCATATAAAAATCTCACACTATAACTTATAAATATAACCAAGTAAATATCTTAGATAATACATTAAAAATGAGACTGGAGGAAGCATAAATTACTAATAATTGATATATTGTTAAAAATAATTATTAGTCAACAAATTTTAATAAATATTAAATAAAGAATATTGTATCTTTATTTTTGTTAAATCATGGAAAAAGACAATTTGGGACTCTATAAAAGAATATTCTCATGCTCAAGTGTGCTTTTTACTATACTTAAATGGACTTTCTACCCTATTTAAGTGAGCATCCACCATTTCTAAATATAATTCTTTGTGAGAAATAATTTTTTATAAGGATCTCAAATTATCTTTTTCTTGTTAAATAATTATTAAGAATATATAAATTTAATTAAAAGTGCAATAAATATTAATTAATAATTAACTATATGCGTATGAGTTTTGTCCCACATCTAGTATATTTGTGAGGGCTATTTCTTTTTTCATGCTGTCATTCTCATTGCTTTCATTTAACTCTCCCATTCTTGGTTAGTCTGGGCTATTTTTGTCTTTATTAGATGACCCAACTTTATTTGATGCTGAATATAACATGTGTTCCTTTTAACATGGTGAGTCATCAAATCAAGCATTTGAGACTCCTCACCGGATAATTTCTCTAACTGACTCTACTTTGTTTGATTTAAATAATACACAAACATTAATAAGAGTTGAGTTACCTAAATTACAGCATACAGAAGAGGACATATGACCAGAATGACTACGACGTAATAGAATAAGAGCAAAAGGTGGCATCGGCAATCACTATATATAAGGTGACCAAATTTTAATACTTACTGACTAATTATTGCTAATTAATTATCTTTCTCATTTTATATTTATCCATTCTTATCAATTAATTATTAAATTTATATTTTCATGATTGATATATATTTGCTACTTAATTATAGTGTTATTTTATTTATAATCATTATTATTTACTTATTATTAATTAATTATTAATTAGTATTTGTTGGATTTTTAATTAAATTTATGTATTTTTAATAAACAAAAATAAAGATCTAATATTCTTTATTTAATATTTGTTAAAATCTGTTAACTAATAATTATTTTTTAACAATATATCAATTATTAGTAATTTATACTTTCCTCGGCCCAATTTTTAAGGTGTGGTCTAAAATATTTACTTGGTCATATTTATAAATTGTAGTGTAAAATTTTCATATGATTTTCTTACTTTATTCTCAATAACTTTATTTTCTCATAAATTATTTCTTATTTTAACACGATTACTTTTTCGCATATAATTATTATTACTCAATTGAGAAATAGGAATAAAATTGAAAGTTTATGTTAATTTTTTTAAACTTTGAGTTAACTACTTTTTTTTAATATTCATTTACAGGTAAACAATACTCTCTAATTAAGATCAAAGGAAACTTTTTAATTTTCCACATCAATAATTAAAAAAAAGCTACAATCAGCATAATTATATGAAAAAGAAAATAAAGACAAAGTCACCTTTTTGAAATTGTAAAAAAACAAGTTGCATGGGTCATTTTGAAAAAAATATATTCAGATCAGAAATCACAGACCTACCTAGTTAATTTGTATGTATGGAGTTAAAATTTACTGTTACCAATCAACTTTATGTGTTATATTTTTATAGATATTATTTGAGATGGTATATTTCGGTAATTTTTTATTTTTTATTATATTATACTAAAAATCCTGCAAATTCATAGTTGAGGGTTTTAAAAAACTGAACATTTTTTATTGTCCCACAGTCTAGGAAGGTTGATAAGCCTCTCTCCTACCTTTGAAAGCATTGCGTTAACACATTTTAAGTAGGTTATGATAAAATTATTGACAAATTTTTATTTCAAAGTTCAATTTTTTTCATTTGTATGTTATTAAACCCAATTTTTCTAATTATTTTTTATTTAAAAAAGTTAATTTTATTACAACACATAATAATACGTTCTTTCATGCTTGAAATTTAATAAATTTATAATTGAGAAAACGTAAGAAAAATGTCTAAATGTTTAAGCTAGTGAATTAAATTATTCCTTGACAGATCTGAATCCATCCACGTCAAAAAGCAACAAAACCGCCCTTGACATGAACAGCCTACAAGACTTGGTTAAAATGCTATAGTAAAAATTTCATAATTCAAATGTTACAATATAAACTTTCCAGGAAAAAAGAAACCTTTTACGTTCATCTGCTACACGCCCACTAAATTCGTATGTCTGGAAAATTTAAAATTCAATTGCATTATCCCTAAATTTTAAAACTAAGTTTTAAACTTTTCTTCATTTTTATTTTTTTAAATAGAATCATCTTATCTGTTAATTTTAAATAATCTGCAAAATAATATACTGCATCAAAATGCATTAGTAATTCGTTATTCGAATCTAAAATTAGGTGATTTACGAACATTGGTGAGAGATAAAATAGTGTTATGTAAAGAAGAAAATCGACAAAATATGTAGTATCTGGATAATTTATCATTCAAATCTAAAATTAAATTCAAATGACGAGTCACTAATCAATTTTTATATTTATAGACTGTACATATTTTACAACCCACCTAGTGTGATAACTAAGACAATACTCCGTCCAACATGGTGTTTGTAATTACCTTATCCAAATTAAAGAAAGCTTATTACTCATTCTATTTCCTATTATAAGTTATATTTAACTATCTTATATATATTTAAAAAATTATTTAAAAGTCTTAATATTTTAAAAAATTATCATAATTTTTTAAAACTATCCACATTAAATTATAACTCATTTTAAATGTATCTCTCTTAATCTCTCTTCACTATAAGTCTTTTGAGTATTCCCAATAAAAGTAAAAATAAAAAATAAATATTAAATAATGCATAAATTTCATAAAATGATTTAAATTTTGAAACCTTAATCTTCCAAAAATATGCTTTATAATATGGAACAAAGAGAGTATATCATTAAAATTGATAAAAAGGAGTTGGAGATTTCATTTTTATCATTATTAATTAAAATAATGTAAGTATCATTCAATTAGCAATCATTACTCCTTCAATTTCAAAACAATTGTCACTTTTGAATTATGCACATAAAGTGAAAAAGTTAATAGATATATAGCCTAAAAATTAGTCCCTCAATTCCATATTATAAGGTAATAGGAAGGATTTCACGTATATTAATAAACATTTATTACATTCTTAAACTTTTAAAAAAATTAAAATTTTTAATTTTACCTCTATTAATTCAACTCCTTTCAATAAATATAGCACAAGTTACAATATTAATAATACAATAAATTATGACAAAAATAACAAATTATTACATATTATCTTATATTGTGGGATAAAAAAAGGCCTTCATATTGCCTTATAATATGAAACGGAAAAAGTAACAAAATTTGATTGCATTTTACTATAATCCCCTTATTAATTATAGTATTCTTTAATACTTTTTTCTTGCTTTATTATTATTGAAAGGTAAATTTGTCAAAAATTATTGATGTTATCTTGAAAATTATAAAACAACAATTGTTTTGAAACATTAAAAAAACCCAAAGTGACAACTGTTTTAAAATTGAGGAAGAACGATAGGAATTAAGAAGTTAAGCAACCATGAATGAGTAGTGTGCCAAGAGATTATTTGCAGGACATTGGAGGTCCAATGACTAAGACTAAGGCTCAAACCAAAGTCATAAAGCAAGCATTGCAAAGATAAATCATAAAGTTGCAAGAGAATGAGCCATTTTACCTTAAAGCTTATGAGGCATCCTTGAAGCCTAATCCTTTAATGAATATGGCATCTTATCTTAGTTTAAGAAGCATGGTGATTATATTGCAAGTCCAAAACTTAAAGAACTAAGCTTCTAAGTGGTGTGATTTTTAAAGGACTCAAAGTTAGTTCATTAAAGCTTTAGCTGAGTATTATTCTTAATGATTTATGTATTATTTGTGCTTAAATATGTTTGTTTTGTTTTATTTTGTTTATGTGTTTATTTGGATAAATTTGATTTTAATTAAATAAAACCCATTGTGAGTCTTTAGTATTTTAATTATAATCTTGGGTTTAATTGTCATATATCAATTAAGCCCGATATTTAGGTGTTTTAAGTGTGTATTTGTTTGGTTTTTAATTGTATTTTCAAGAGTTCAAAATACTATCTTGAATCATAAGTCCATTATGATTGCTTAAATCCCAAATAGCTCATAATTTATGCATGTTTTTAGAGTGTCAATCTTCCTATGCGTTTTTTAAATTTAGTTTCTTAATTTATATTGTGTCTTGTTTTTCAAGAGCTTGTTAGAAGTTTCTATAATTCTTTTGAAGAATAATTAGTTTCTAAATTAGTATTTAGGCATATTTCAGATTTAGTTGTAGATTTATTTCATTTTCTTTAGTCTTTTAAGAGGATTTAATGAGTCTATAAATAGCCCCTACTATAATAAGTTTTGGACAGCAATAAGGAGTGAATTTTCTTGCAAACTTGTGAGTCTGTGTACATTCTTGTGTACTTTTATGAAGACAAGTTCTTGACTGATTAAAGGGAGTAATCAATTTTTGGTGATATTTAAAGTTAGGGATCTTGTTGCATGACATAAAGGATTCTAACTTCTTTGATCTCAACTTTGTTCAATCTGAGTTTTCTATTTCTAATGTATGTAGATACCTCGAGCATTGACTCGTTATGTCTATATCATAGTATTATGAGTAAGAAAAGCCAACCAATTGTGAAGTCAAATATTTACTTTTTTCTAAGAAACAATTTATGAGACTGATGGTTAAATGTAAGAAAAAATAAAAGAAAAATTATTTAATAATATTATATGATATTTTATAAAAAGGAATAAAAAAATCGATCCAACAGAGTATGTTTTAAATTTTTGACCCACAGTTGGAGTAACTGGAAGAAAACAGCATAGCATAGGAAAGCAAAAAAAATTATAATAAGGTATTGAATCATGATTTTTAATAATAGACTAGAAAAAGGTTGATAAATCCTGAGCGCAAAACAGATGGGGAAAATATCATAAAGGAAATCTTGTTATTAATTAGGAGTTTAATTCAATTTAAGAGACGAAACACGATTATGGTTGTAGCAAAAACAAGAAGAAAGTCACATTTTTTATGTTGATAAGATTTTTTTCCCTAATTTTGTAACAAACCACTTGATATGGTATTCAGATAGACGATAGGATCATAATGGTGATAAAATTCTCTCAACAAATATTTATCACACTGCTAGTGATAAGATATTTTAATAGCAACCAATATTTTTTTTCTTGGCCAATTGCAAACTAGTAGTAATAGTTAAGCAACGTGGGGATAATTAAAATGAGATGCATCATTAACCATGACGCTGCAGCCCAAAATGATATAATTTATCTTTAATTTCCTTCTAAAAGCACTAATAAAAATTTCCTTCATTTTTAAAGAATTGTCATTTTTAGGCTTTTATTTCATATTTAAAAATAATTATTACTTTACAATTTTCAATATAACATTAATAATTTTTTTGAAAAGTTTACTCTTCAATGCTAATATTGAAGAAAAAAGCATTAAAAAGTAAGGTATTAAAAATTAAACTGATTATTGAACCGATTGAGATACTGATTTAAAATTTAATAGTTTAATCATAATGAAATCGGTATAAATAAAATTAATATGTTTTAAATTTTATATGATATATATATAATAAATAAACTGTTATTAATAAGTTTTATAACTTAATATTAAAATATAAATAAATTATTATTCACTCATAATCACATTTTTTATGTAAAATAGTCAACTAATTATTTATTATTATATTATTTATTAAGTAAATTTATTATTATTAATAATTTTATATCATAATAATACTTATATAATATTATAATAGTGATAAAAAATAAATCTATAAACAAAATAATATTATTTATTACTAAATATAATGTTATTTTTATATTTAAATTAAAAATAAAAATTTTAAAAAATAAAAAAAATTTGATGGATTCAAATCAGTTTTGTTTGATTTCCACATATTCTGAACCCAGGTGATTTTTCTATTTATTAAACTAAATCAAGAATTAGTTATGGTTCAACTAGTTGAGATTCAATCCAATTTTTTAATACCAACAACAACAACAATAATATTAGCCTTATCCCACTATATGGGGTCGGTTACATGGATCATACGACGCCAATGAGCTCTATCAAATGCTATCTCCTCAGATAAATCATTTCTCAAAAGGTTATTTCTTATAACTTCTCTTAACATCTTTTTTTGTCTTCCTCTACACCTTTTGATCGGGTTTCAGGCCATTTGATCAACTCTCCTCATTAGCTCCTCTTGCCCTCTTCTTTGTACATACCCAAACCACCTTAAACGATTTTTCACCATTTTCTCCTCGATAGGTGCAACCCCAACTTTCCTTCGTATATAGTCTTTTCGTATCTTATCCAATTTTGTATAACCATACATCCATCTCAACATTCTCATTTCTGCTACTCCCATCTTATGCTCTTGTTATCCTTTTAAAGCTTAACATTCACTACCATACAACATTGCTGGTCTTATAGCTGTTCTGTAAAATTTTCCTTTAAGCTTAATAGGTATCTTGCGGTCATAAATAACTCATGTTACTTTCCTCCACTTTAACCATCTAACTTGTATCCTATGCATAACATCTCAATCAATTTCACCATTATTCTGTAAAATCGACCCCAAATATCTAAACTTTGACACCTCAGGGATAATTTGCTCTCTAATTTTTATCTCTAAATCATTTCTAATTGACCTCTTATTAAATTTACAATATATATATTCCATTTTGCTTCTACTCAAACGGAAACCTTTTGATTTCAAAGTATATCTCCATAATTCAATTTTAAAGTTGACCTCTTCTCTTGAGTCTTCAATTAAAACCATATCATCCGTGAAGAGCATATACTTTGAAATTTCTTCCTGTATATGTTCTGTAAGGACATCCAAAACTAGATCAAACAGGTATGGACTAAAGGAAAATCCTTGATGTAAACCTATTGTTATAGGGAAGTCCTTTGTCACACCTTCAGGGATTCTCACACTTGTTGTCGCTCCCTCATACATATTCTTTATGGCTCCAATTTTTTGTACCATATTAAAAAAATAATGCTACATTTATTAAAAAAAATTAAAATTAGTTGAAAGTTTTATTTAAAAAAAATTGTTGTGATTATACTACCTCCGATTCTATATATATAGGATTTTTTATCCTGATCCTAAATATAAGACCCTTTACAATATATGAGATAGTATTTATTATATATTTTTAAAAAATATTCCTATTTAATGTATCTAAAAAGAAAGAGAAAAATATTAACTAATGATAGTTTTGAAAAAATATTAAAATTTTAAAAAAAATTGAGATAACTAATTAGTTTTAATTCTAATTCTTAATTCATGTTATACGATTAAAAGGGTTTTATATTAAGGATTGAGTAATATTTATAAAATACATTTAAGAAAAATATTTTTGGGAAATGGTGATAGTACTCGCCGCAGTATTAAGTGAGCTCTAAATGAAATGAAAGATGTCGGTAGAATTGACCGGCAGGTGGCAGTTTGTCTGACTCAGCTCTTATGAAAACGACAAAGAGCAGCAGTTCCTAGATGCGGCGTTCGGCGGAAAAATATAATATTCATTCTTTCATTCATTCATTACTCGTCCTTTTCTTACTAAACCAAACCCAACCCAACCCAACCGCCCATCACACTCCAAGCCAAATCAATGTTTGCCTGTCATTCTATTTTTCTTGTATATACATAATATATACAACAATAATCTATATGTTTTTATTATTTTTAAAAATAAGGATATTACTTTTCTACTCATAGAAATATTTTTTAAAAATTTTATTTTTCTTCCGTGTGCAGACCAGAAAATCCGTAAAACCATCAAGAGCGAATCAGTTAATGTCTATAATCACATGAAGCTGGTCTAAGCCAGCAGAAAAACCAGTCGCATATTTGCATCTGCCATCAATAGATGTCGCCGTAGAACCCTACACGCGAGCCTCCCGTGTCCCCCATTCACATTTCTTTATAAGAACCCCCTCACCCTTTCTGTCCCTTATTCCCGATGTCCCACTTCTCCTCACCATCTCCCTCCTTTGTTCCATAGTCCTCACATCCTGCACCATTTTCTAGTGTGCTCGTGTGCTTAAATTTTTATTATTCACCGACTCTCTTTTTCATAATTACGCGCTTTCTCTCTCTTCTATGGCTTCTGCTTCTGCCTCTGGTTCTCCCTGCGGGGCTTGCAAGTTCCTCAGAAGAAAGTGCGCCGCCGATTGCATATTTGCTCCTTACTTCTGCTCCGAACAAGGTCCTGCCAGATTTGCAGCTATACATAAGGTGTTTGGGGCTAGCAATGTTTCCAAATTGCTCTTGCATATACCCGCTCGTGATCGTTGTGAGGCCGTCGTCACAATTGCTTATGAAGCCCAGGCTCGGATTAGAGACCCTGTTTATGGCTGTGTCTCTCACATTTTTGCCTTGCAACAACAGGCACGTATATCCTTATAACTCATTCAAGTCCTCTATAACTCAGAAAATTTGTCTTCCTCATTTTTCCTTTTTTTTCCCCGTATATTGCAAATCTGGAAGCAATGAGGTCACTGATCACTCCTACTTGTGTACTTTTCTCCTGGACTTTTTTGTCTGGGTTCGGCATATTTGAAGCTTCGAGAGCCAGCCCAAGAATGTTATTTAATTGACTGTTAATGGCTATTCGTATATATATATATATATTTATAGTCATCTTTCAATTAATGTATCCTGTCACCGATCTTATACTCATTGATTAATCCGTCCTTCTCCTTCTTCTTAGAATTTATTTATTTGGTAAATGTAGGTGGCGTGCTTGCAGGCACAACTGACGCAGTTGAAGGCTCAACTGGCGCAGAAGAACCTAATGGAAAGCAGGAACCTAGAAAACCAGTGGGGAGGGAATTACAATATTGTGGGTGGACAAGCAATGAATACGTACAACATGAACCCTATATCTCCTCAGAGCTATCTTGAGTCAATTGACCACAGCATCGGTGATGGAATTAACATGCAAGATATGCGAAGTAGAGAGGATTTCTCATTCACTAAAAGAAGGTCTTATAACAATGACTTGGGTGAGCTCCAGCAACTTGCACTCAGGATGATGAGGAACTAGCGAGGCTTTAATTTCTATAAATAGTCTATTTTCTTCAAGGAATGCTCTTCTCTTAGTGCTGTATATATTGATGAGTGTTGACGAGGAAACATGCCATAACTGATGAGCCTATAATAGGCAATTAGCCTTGTGTCTGTGGTTTCCATCGAAGACTAATTAATTAAAATTTTTGCAGAGACTAGCATATTCTCTCGCTCTCTCTCTCTCTCTCTCTCGTTCTCTTCTTTTGAGTGATCAGTCGCTGTGTCCACTCAAATGACGACATGGTGGGTAACTTGCAGTGAAGAAAATATAGCAGTTAATTTTATGGGAATTACTCCCTCCCTATCAATTTATGATGCACTTTTAACTATTACATACAGATTAAGATAATAATTAATAATTAATAAAATTTTTTATCTTTTTTTAAATTATCCTCATTAAATGCTTTGGAAATAAAATATTTTAATAATAAATAAATATTTGAGTTTATTAATTAGGGACAATCTTAAAAAAAGAAAAAAATTATACTACGTAATCCATAAAGTACACTATATTATGAAACATTAATTCCTAAAAAAAATATACTATATCTCGAATGTCGAATGGAGCACAATAATAGAGGTCGCTAGCTAGAACTAAAAGGGGAAGCCTACAAAGTAGCTAGGGATTGTCTAAAATTAAAATTAATTTGCATTCTTTGCCTTGTCAAAGTTCAATAATGATGCATGCCTTTGAATAATGAGGTGTTCTTGTCTCTTCCTTCCCTCCCTCCCTCCTCCGCCTCGCTCAATGGGGGATCTTTTTCTAACAAAAGCACACGCTTCGTTGAATTTTTAAATGACAATCACTACTGAACTTAATTTTCTTTTGATGTCTGGAGTGGAAGGAATCTCCATCTCTAGGCGAACTTGGACTTGTGTACTACTCTTATCAGACAAGCGCAAATATTGGTTTCAGCTGTTGTTATGCTTTATCCCAGTATTGAATAAGCACATCCACGTTTATTGTGAGTTATTTGGAGGTAAACAATATTGTTAACGAATTCATCACTCAGACACTCTTCATGGAATCTGTAAACTATTTTTTTCAGCTGATAAGAAATCCAAACAAGGTGATAAATAAGGGATCAAGGAGAGCCTTAATCATATATATATATATATATATAGCAGATTTTAGTTCACGTGTCTGCGAATTTTTTTCCTTGATAGTGCGAAAAATTGGAAACGGACGAACTGAAGTCAAAAGTGAACAAGCTGTCTGTTGCTTAACATGTTTATTAGATCCAAGTGCAATGTTCCCTTGGGATAATTGATGAGGCGTCTTTTGTATGATTTTACAGGAGATGCTATTGTTATCATTATGCAAGCACAAGCTATAAGGGTGAGTACCTAATGGACCCACATGACCAGCTTTATAAATTAATAGGCAGATTTACCCAACATTAATTTTCAAATCTATTGTAATATAATACGCTATGATTTTGTGTTCACGAAAGTAGACAAAGTGTCCCTTGGATTGAACGTACAGGCAACATCACTAGTTTTTAATCCTCCCCGTAACAAGAAATAGAGAGACACACCTTAATGTATATCCTATTGACATGCATGTGTGTGTGTATCCATCCCAGTGCACCCTGCTGACGAGTGTTTAAGTGTGGAACGAGTACTTTAGTATAAGAAAACTTACACGTTTTGACGCCTTTTGCTTTTCCCAGCTATATTTGGAGTGCCTTGTTGTTCGGTCAACATTTCTGATTTTCTTTATCTTTACGCGATGTGAACGGTTTTTTTCTTCTTCTTGAGTGTTGTTTTTCTTGCCAGGCAATTCTAATTTCCCCAACAAAATAATAAATGGAGGAACATTGCAAAAGCATCAATGATTCTGATCATTATTGCCCCTGTTTCGAAAGCATATTTATGTTTCATGAATCCTTTAATTTTTATTAGGTAAGTCGTGCATAATTAGTTTGAAAATGATTTCGTGGGGTTGTTAATTAACTTCGGCGCTAGATATGTGACCAAATAATACAAGAGTTATAATCATAAACAGACAGAAACAGAGAAGTTGTACTATATATACACATATATAATTAATTGACTGGGTGTCTTGAATGGTGCTACTGTTATGAATTAATGTGACCGTATACCGCGAGAGCTCCTATGTTCTTTTCAGTTGACTTTAAATACCAGAGAAACATTTTTAATTTATGTTTACTGGCATGCCAAGTCATCTATTAATGCCTAATTAATAAATAATACTCTCTGGTCCTTAATATAAGATCATTTTAATCGAATTACGTGGATTAAGAATTGAAATTAAAACTAATTAACTACCTCAATTTCTCTGAAAATCCCAACATTTTTCCAAAACTACCCTTATTTAATCTCTCCCTCTTTTTCTTTGAATACGTTAAATAGGAGCATTTTTCTGAAAATATATAATAAATATTATCTCGTATATTGTAAATGATCTTATATTTAGGATTAAGATAAAAAATCTTATATATAGGACCAAAGGGAGTAATTCAAAACATGGACTACACACCTTATAGACTAAATTATAACAACAAAAATATATTTGGTCATGAATTTCGTTTACAAGCAAAGTTGATAGCTAGAGTTGAGGAGACAAATTAAAGGAAGAAACAGGAACATGAATATTACTGTATATATGCTGTGGCGATATTGTTCTCAACGATTTTATTATCGAGTACTCTATATATGGCTATATATGTTTAATTTGGGGACCATGCCTCGAGTGAGGCATAAGATTTTAATGCAGACAACAGAGTGAAAAGAAGAATTATCGATATCAGAGGCTCATGAATATTGGAATTTAGTATACACCCATGCAGTGATCATGCCCTTTTTTCAGACTTTAACCAACTGCTCGTAGCCTTGCCACTTAATCTTTAATTTAGGATCAGTCAAAAGTTGAATATATTCAAGGTTGTTCCAAAAGGCAAAAGAGAAAGAACGTGATAAGGGTTTCATCTTTTAAGTGAGTGGTTAGAGGATTTAAATTTTAATTAACTTTTGTATAAAATAAATCTAATTAAGATGAATCTTTCCTCTGTCTTTCGTACTACCCCTACGAAAATTAGACTCTATGAGTGGAAAATACACCTAATCACATTTAAAATCAAATAAGTTTTTTCTGTGTGTGTCTTGGGGGGGGATAGCCTAGGGCGAGATGCGGGACCATGAATTACAACTTCAGTCAAGCCACATTTGAATTCGAATTTGAATAATTTATTAATTTAACTATATAATACTAGTATAACATAATGCCCTTCGAGCCCATTGCCATGATTGGACATATATATATAAAGCAAGTTTAGTGAATGGGCAAGTTATGACTGTTCCCCGCTTTGTGTTAATTGGCTACTAGTATAATTAGAGAATATGAGAAAGTAAAAAAGAGAAAGAAAATAGAGGAGACTTTAAACTGTGGACTCTAACTGGCACATGTCCTCCAATGGACTCCATTACTTGCATCTGAAAAAGTAATAATTCCAATACGATATTAGTTTAATAATACATAATTCAACTAATCTAAAATATAAGTTTTATATAATTAATAATATAAAAATAAAAAAGATAGTTTTATTTATTAAATTTATTAAAAATATATATTATTTTATTTTTTAATAGTATTCTTATTTAATATATTGCATTTAAAGTTTGTTATTTTTTTTAATATTTAATTTTAGATAAAAATTAAATAAAAAATATTTAATACTCTAAAATTTGTAAGTGGGACTTATATTTAAAAAAAATTTGAAAAAAAACTTATGTTTTAGATGTTAATTGTTGGAGAGTGATGATTAGCTGAGCGTGATCGTGCGAGAGCACAAGCTGTCCCAGAAAAGTGGAATGTATATGGAAATCCAACGTAAAGTAGAGAGAAGTTGTAATGGACCTGACTTATTTATGATGAATCGCTTGGGGGTGAAAAGGAACAGATCCCAATAAAGAAGAAAAGGGATTGTGGTTACTTTCTTCTAATAATGATCAGGAATTCAGGATCCACCAAGTGATTAACGATTTTACTGCAGAAGTGTGTAAATTTCTTAATATATCCGATAATTGAGAGAGTTTCGTGTTTTAGAATATAAGAAACATATAAAATTTATCTGATATATTTAATAATTTTTTTAAAAATATTTTTAATTAAGATAATATTTTTTTAATATAATTTATTTATATTAATTATATGATGAAAGAGTTATTAATATAAAATGAAAATATTTTTAAAAATTATTTTATATTTTAAATAAATTTATTATTTTTCTTAATTTATATAATTTTATCTTATATTTCTCATATTAAAAAATAGAGGGAGTATGTATTATTTTAGACTTCATCGAGTTTTAATGCTATTATTGAATTTTATTTTTAGCGTCAGTTTAATTCTTTAAGTAAGTTTTTAGTCAAAGTGCCATTATATCCGCACGTGAAAGACAAGGGCAGATGGTCAAATGAGGCATTAATTAATTAATTGTCACCTTTAGTAATTTGCAACCACTATTAATTAATATATACTCTCTCCATTTTAGTTTATAGTGCACTTTTAACTATCACATACAGACCGAGATAATAATTAACGACTAACAAAATTTCTCATCTTTTTTCAAATTACTCTCATTAAATGCATTGGGAATGAAATATTTTAATAATAAACAAATATTTATGTTTATTAATTAGGGACAATCTTGGAAAGAGAAAAAAATTATACTACGTAATCCGTAAAATGCACTATATTATGAAATATTAATTTCTCAAAAAAGTGCACTATATAGCGAAATGGAGAGAGTAAAATATATAATTTATTGGAAGACGCGCTATTTGAACAATTTTTTTAGGACTCCATGCCATCATAAAATATAAAATTTAATGGAAGCTAATACAATATTAACAAATCATAAATAACAGAGTACAATTTTTCTTGAGTTTCATGCCATATTTTATTTTTAAACTTTGTTACATATTTTGGATGGAATGAGAAGTATCTCACGGACAGTGAGAATTAATTTCTCCAAAGGTAAAAGGAGAACTGAAGAATCTCTCTAATTATATTAGCTCTTCACATAGAGACTGAAAATTGAACTTACTTGCTTAAAGAATAAGAATCCCTATTATATGAATTTGAGTTAATTTTTTTAAATTTTTAAAAATATTTTATTAGACTTTGTGCAGTATTTTTTAATATTTTATACACATTTCATTTAGATTTAAATGCTTGACAAATAAACATTATCTGTACAAATTTTTAAATTATTATTTATTTTATATATCAAATATTAAAAAAAATATATATGGTTAGAGAAATTGAGAGGCAAAAGGAAAGAAGGTGGGAAGGTTTGGCCAGCCTCCAACAAATGTATTCCGTGTATTGAGCTGTGCGCTTGAGTCGTGCGAAAATGACTACTCTTTTGTTTTTAAGTACCCTCTTAAAAGAAAAGATCAAAGAAATTCCTTTATTTACTCCATCCTCCCATTTTATTTATTATTTTAAATTATTAGTAAAATATTAATTATTATTTTTATTATTTTATGTTATCTTTTATTAAAAAAATAATAAATAGAATACAAGTTATTTTTTAGTATTTAACGTAAAAATATTTTGATAAAATATAATTTAAATTATTTAATAATTTTATTAATCTATGTAAAAAAAATTTAAAAAACAAATAAAATGCGTCCACAGTACACTTTATGCTGAAATCGATGTTATAAGAAATAGTTGCACCGTTTTATCCAACATGTAAAGTAGAGGTATATAAATCGACACCATACTTTGCACTTTGCAGATCTCAAGGAATGATTCGCGAGTAATTATAGATTATCAATATAAATAAACAACCCAAAACTCGTTCAACATTAGCGTTGTCCTGTTCAATTAGTAGTATTATCAAGTACCAGTACTCCATAGTCTATATTACCATTACAATAATTAAATAAATTAATCCGTCCTTTCCGTTGTGTTTGTGCTGGAGGGTGACATATTTAATGAAGGCTCATTGTTTAGCTTGATCATCCAAAAATGGAAACGGAACCTCCATGTAAGTAATTTCTGGGTGGGCTTTTATTCCCAGAACTTTTCATATGGCCCAATCAAATCAAAATTGTGGAATTCATTGAGCCCAAAATTGGAAAAAGCACAATTGGGTGGGTCTGAATTCTCAAACTCCATTCACTCTCATTCTTGTATCAAGAACACTGACACTTGTTGTACCAAAAAAAAAAAAAAAGAACACTGACACTTGTAGCAGTGAAGTAGTGACTCAACTCAATGATGCTTTGGTTGTTCCAATAATTGATTATTTTCTTGAGCATGATGTCCCAATAATTGATGACCAGCACTCAAATATTCATTTCACCACTTCCATCCCATTAGATGGGATGGGACAAAATATTTTTCAAGGAATGTATCATTTTTTTTAATTATATATTTAGAAGTATGTGCACTCGTATCATATCAACATAAAGTTCCCTCTCTCAAATAAGAAGTTAAACTATTTTTTAAATCAATTAAATGGGAACTAATGATGATGAACTTGGATAGTTTAAGAAGTAATTTTTGATCCATTCAAATATTTTCTCCGTCGTAAATATTTTTTAAAAAAAATTAAAGTTGAAGTCTCTTTTAATTAAAGGTCCTTATTTACAAATTACATTACAATCACAAACAATAATTTATCATCGCTCCTGAACGTTTTAATACTGTAGATAAACTATAATTTCCACAGTAGGGATATTCAAAGGGCAAATTATAATTAGGAACTAAAATAATTAATTTATTATAAAATAGAACATGTTACTATTTATTTTCCCAATTTTATTATTTAATATTTTAAATTATAACATTTTTTTTATTAAAATCATTTTTTGTAATTAATTTACTGGTTTCTTAACTATAATTCCCCTGTATTGATATGGGTCATGGGTCTTGTCCATTATTTTGGGGTACAAGAAAGCAAAATTAATTTCTTTCCAGCAATTTGTTAAATATCTTGCCCTTGCTTTATCAGTTATCTTATCTATGACTTAGTTTGGGAGCAAAGATCTTAAAAAAATATTTTTTTACTTATGACATAATTAATTATCAAATATTATTAAATATAATATTGTCTATCTTAAAGACGGTTTTTGGCCTGCTTTTATAATATGGCTAATTAAAATATATATAACCTTCCTCAACTTTTAGTACACTCTTTTTTGGGGGGGAGTTTTAAAAAATAATATTTAACCTTTTTACACTGAAAAGTAAAGGTTACTTAAAATACTTCACACATATGATCACGGAATGGTAAAAAATAATTAATGTTTTATACATATGATTCAAATTTTTTTAAAAACAAATGTTGCTTGCAAAAAAAAGTTAAAAAATTATTGGATGACACATATCACTATAAAAAAGTTTAAAAATAATATATTTATTATTGTAGTTATACACATTAATCACCAAAAAAATAAATTAATTAATGTAAAAATAACTAATTAATTATTGAACAGAATATAATTTTATAATTAATTATACCATTCAAAGACAGTATAACACCTTCACTCTTAATTGGGAGCCTTCATCTTTTCTCCTTTTTATCTCTTTAATTACGAGTTTCCCCTCAATAAAGATTGTTCCCTTTTCATGAGCCCCAATATATGGGGTCATACTAGTTAACTATCTGCATATTAAACATATATAAACTCGATATATTTTTTAGAATTTCTATACAATATTAAGGGCGAAAGTTATACTTTTTAAGTCCTCAACATTAATTAAAAACTTCACTTTCATATTAATTGTGTTAGTGAAGTAAACTTTATGAAAGCCCCATCAAATTTATCTATTTTAAATTTTAATAATAAAAAAGGAAAAAAAAACATATAACTCAACTGACATAAAAAAAATATGCGATCAGAGCAACAGCATCCCATCATCTGAAAATTCGAGAACGTCTGAAAGAAGGGACCACAGCTTCCAAATTATAGTAAGTAGTAAGGACCACCATCATCAAGTTGAAAGCCTCGTCAAATGGAAAAAGGCACCTTTAACTTTGAAAATCATGTTCGGACAAGGTGACCAAGTGCCAGAATGATAAGTACATGAATCCCACTTCTAATATAGCCCACTGCAGAATACAGAAAATATATACAAGGTATGCAAGAAGGACTATAATTGCACCAGTTTAATAAAACTGCCAACAAGCTAGCTATATTATGTATTCTCCCGGCCTGCCCTTGGCATGTGATTCAGCTACAAGCTTAATGCTTCCTTTCTAGATTTTACCAGTTAGAAATAAAACTCAAGATGAAAGGCTTTCGCTGAATGTCAGGCCAACATTATCATCTTTTGATTTGAGGATAATATATATATATATATATATATATAACCGTGTGTGTTGCAGATAGGAGCGAAATATATACCGTATCAAACCATATATAGAGTTACATTTCTAAAAAGATTCTCCATTTAGTTTGATCAATATTGTTATCCACTCACTCCTTCACACAAATCTTTATTCTTTAGATTTGAATTCTAAATTTAACAAGATTCAAAACCATGTATTCGTCAATCGTCATCATCCCTATACCTTAAAACATTAACAGCTGTGGATACTGGAAATTAATTAACGGACAAGTGATATATATATATATAAGTTATGCTTGTCAAGAGGGCTCAAGTTGTTTTCAATATATGATAGTCCCTTGATCGATCCATGTCTGAAAATCCTACTCCACTATATAACACATTCATGAATACCGTTCAAGAGACAATGGGAAGCTCAATCAACAAGAAAATTCAAGGATGTAAAAATCACTAGGTTTGCTTTTCCCACTAGTCACAAACAAACGGTGGAGAAATAATATATAATCTTCAGGATCACATTTCCAAATACTTTATATGTATATGTTCTCTATATTATATATATCACCTGGTTTTTATTTTCCATGTCATGGCCGGTTGTCTAGCCGTCAACACCAACAAAAGGTGGAGCAGGGAAAGCAACATATGCGACATATCAAAGCAGCAAACAAGGCTCTTGCCTTGCACAAAAACTCATTCAATAAATGTATGTTGCACCAATTAGTCTAAACCATACAATCCCTGGATATTGTGCTTCGCCTCTATCTTCAAGGATTACTTATCATTTCAAGTATAAAAGGACTAAAATTTGTGTTCTCCATGAGGTTTCTGAATTTGTTTATCTATTACTTTGGGATTCACACTCACTTGTTCTATTCCAAATGGTTCCCAATCGAGAGGAAAGTAGACATATATAGAAACACTAGATGAGTGTCTTTGTTAGGTCAGACTTTAGGATCGTTGGGAGGTCCATCAACAAAAACCGATTCATAAGCTCATACAAAACCAAAGTTTCGGTTATCTCTATTAATAATTACACTATTATTCTACTAATTACCCAGATTACACTAGATTAAACAAAACAATACTATACGGTGGGAATCCATTCAAATTATATATATATATATTTAGATATCAACGTTTCTAGGCTTCCTAGCTTAATTATTTTAACCACAGATCAGAGGTGCTTGCGCTTCACGATATGCAGCAGCAATATTCAAAATTCATTAAAGTCTTCACCCAATTCATTCATGAAGCCGATCGCGACTGAAACCAAAAGCCACTGATTGAAGGTCATCCACTTCATGGAAGCCCCACTGCTTGCTGTTTGCTTGCATTTCATAGGACATGGAGTCAGAAGTAGTCTCATCAAAGCTAGAAAAAGAGATGCTTTCTTCCAGGGTTCCTGAATTTTCATAATTCCCAGTAGGGTTTGGATTCATGAAAGGTGGAGTACTACTACTACAACTACCATAATGCTGCGTTGTTGTTGAGGAATTATTAGACATATTAGGAAGAAATTGAGGCCCCGCCATGTTGGAATTTTCCATCTGCAATAACCAACCTTGAAGATCATGAGGGAAAGGAGTAGGTTTTCCACAGTACTTTTCATTAGGGTTTTCAACGGCAGAGGCATTGAGAAAGCTTTGAGCTGCTTGTTCCCTGAGATAAGCTAGCTGCGCTTGTAAATTGACCACCTACGAACATTAAAAAATAAAAATAGGGTTTCAGCTTTCAATTACAAACAGAAATTTCCAGTGTAATTCATGAGAGAGGATAGTGAAACCTGCTGTTGGAGGGCAAAGATGTGGGAAACACAGCCATAGATAGGATCCTGAAGCCTAGCTTGAGCTTCGTAGGAGATTGTGACGGCGGCTTCACTACGGTCACTTACAGGGAGGTGGGCAAGAAGCTTGGAGACATTGCTTGCACCAAACACCTTGTGAATGGCTGCAAAATGGGTAGCACCTTGCTCATGGCAAAAGTAAGGTGCAAAAACACAACCTCTTGCACATTTCCTTCTCAAGAATTTGCAGGCTCCGCAAGGAGAACCAGAACCTGTCATCTTAATTTTGTGGCTTTTGGGGTTTTGTGGTTTTCTAAGGGATTTCGGTTGTTTCTGGCTGACGATTTCTTCAGCTTTGTGCAAATCATGATCATTAAACGCCATCTCTTTATACAGAAGAGCAAGAGGAAGGGGTGGATTAGAATAAGGAATAATTAACTACACAGGTTCCCTTAATGGCCTACACTGTTCATTGTTTTTTCCCCATATAAAACACTATCATCAGCCATTCTAAATTTTTATTTGTCTGAAAAATGAGATTCCGCTCAGCATCATTTCCTTACACGACAAAAGAAATAGCATTAACCAAACGCATTTCTATTTGCTCGATGATTGGATCTATCTGCTCCTGTTCTTTCTTTAATTTCCGAATTATATATATATATATTACCTTATAATGGGACACCCCCAAGTACATATTAATAGTGGTGGAAGTATACTTAACCGAAATAATATATATGAGAAAATAGAATCACGTACCTACTGGTTAATATCTGTTTATTGGTTTATCTTAAAAGCTAATTGTTACAGCCTTACTATAAGATAACTCGTTTATTATGATGTAGATGTTGATTTCACTCTTTAAAAACATCTTAGTATCTGTCTCACGCTTGGAAGCAACAAGATTATCCGACATCATGTGCCAAAGGATTATTCTAATGCCCCACGCGTACAGTCATCTGATTACACAAATATAATTTTCTTTCTTGCCACTTTTACTTTTTTTTTATCATATATATAAATTGTGTAATATGATACTACTATTAATTATATTGTAAGAAAAAACAGGACATGTGTTTAAATTTGTCCCATTGGCTAAGTAAATTTATAATCTATATGAATATGATTTAGATAATTCCATCATAAACCAAAATTAGAAAAATGAGAAAACGTTTAGTACTTAAAAGGCTCGATTAGTTTATGGGTGATGGCACAAATTATTATGGTACGTGTACTGACATAAAGGGCAAAGTAAATTAGGCCTACAACTTTAAGAGCATTGGCATCTCAGAGTTACTAAACAAGTTTAACTCAATAATTATCCCCGCAGACATCAATTATCAAGGGAAAATTTGCCTCTTCTAGGAATCTAGTGGGGATCGGTGTTTTCAGTGAACAGACATTGATAATGTTAATTAATAACATTGATTAGAAATTAAATATGTTGCAGCTTACAAAGGATCAACATTTCCTGGTGGGCTCTTGTTATGAGGATAATAATTGTCCCGTTAGTCCAGGTAATCAAAGTGTAAAGCAGCCAAAAAAGACAGGGAAAAAAAAAAGAGGAATCAGATTCCAAATATTGAAGGAAACAAGAGATAATGACACACTAGAACACAAGAGGAATTAAGAGAGAGGGATCAGGGGAGCGAGGGAGAGAAGATTTTGTTCCCTCCATGCCTATAATTGTTTAAGCATTGTAGGTCGCAGTTTGTCGATCAATATAGTATAATTAATGCATTAACAAATAGTGTACATGCTCTTTCAAAACTTTCAAGTCACTTTCTTGTGTCTAGCATAAGGACCAGCATGTAGACCTCACCCAAATTGTGATCAGGCCCCACACCCCAACCCTCACTAATAATGACGCCCCAACCAAAAAGCCCCAAAATATAAAAAAGGGGGTTGGATATATAAACGACCAGAAATAGAAGAGGGCAGGCAAACCATTGAGAATACAGCCAAATAATTAAGGAATTGGTACTACTATTTGCAAAAACTAGATATCAATTTAAATTGCTAGAGAACTAGTTTTCTTTTTCTTTTCTTTTTTCCATGGAAATGGCTCGCAGCGTTATTCTTGCCTTTAACATTTACAGAGGGTAGATCCCAATGAGAGCTTTATATATGTCGTTATATTGAGGAACTAGATGCAAACGAGTACATATTAATTAATCTACTCAACATCTAATCAGCTCTTGGAGCTCTTCTGACCAGAAAGCATTATCTCACGAATCGATATCCCTTGGCCTCTCGCTCTAGCTAGGACACCGTTACAGATGTCCGGCAATATATACAATTACAATGCGTGCTCCCCTTAACGAATTTCATCTAAATCCCTTGTCTAACGATAGTCAAGAGAACACTTAATTATAATTAAGACTAACACTAATTTTGCGTGCCTAGCTATATGTAAGTATATGGGTCCTTCATCGTCAAAGCTCATACCGGCCTGGAAAACACGCCCTCTTGTATTCTTGCACTTGCCATTATAGAGATATATATATGCTGCACCATGAAAACGAAGGTTGCCTTAATGAGATCTATCTGGTGGAAGGGCAGCTGTGATTAGCTAATATGGATGTTTACAAGGCTACCCTATGGGTGACACTTGATGAAATATATTCTTAACTACATATTTTTACTACTCTACAAGCCAACTCGGATTTTTAACCCTGCATGGTCTTCAATGGAAGATATCATCTCTCCGGAATGAGGAAAAGCTTTTGGTAATCCATGTACTTGTTTGCCACCTACGCATTAATTAGCGATAAGAGCAAAGAGTGCCCTAGGCAAATGTAAATTAACCAATATATATATAATCCCTCATTTATTAAATTCATTTAACATTTCCATTGGACATCAATCAAGGATGGTGCAAATTAATAATTCTATTGCAGGGGGGAAAGCATGAAAAGTTTTTAAATACATTTCTCACTTTGACAAGTATGATTGAGAATTCCTTAGAGAGAACAGTGGCGTAACCACTAAAATGCTTAACCAAGCGTATTGAAAGTATTGAGGAAGACAATTAGCTAGCTGGCTGGGTACCATTCGTTTCGCATATACTAATTAAGCGTTTAAATCTGAGTGTTTTTCTTAATTCGATCGGGAAAGATGAGCATCGATTCATCCTGACATCGTATTTGATGTGGATTTCATGGTCTTCCCATTCGAAGACATACACATGAATTCAAAATGACTGACCCAACACACTTTAATTTATTCTTCACTTTTCAGGTGTACGATCGCACATGACACACAGTGGATTACCACAAATCTCATTCATTTTAATATTTGTTTGATTCCGGGAACAACTCTATTCCATTGTTGTAAATTAAGTCATGATCATTTTTAATTCATTAAGACGATAAGATAAAACAACATCCCCAAAACGAAGGAGGAGGACGAGGAGGAGGAATGAGACTACAATTTTTTTTAATTAAACCCTATATATGATTTAATATGTATATATATATATATCATCACCACAAATCTCACTGTATCAATGAGATTTGTGGTTGATGCATGACTCATGTAATATTAATCATCATCACCAAGACGTTTTAGAATTGAGTGATGATATTATATATATGAGATCAGGTTTTCAATATCAATCATCAAACCTTCGTGTGATAGTGCTTAATTATTAACCACCAAAGTCAAATCAATATTAAAAATATAATTGATAAGTATAATTAAAGTAATAAACAATATTTATTTTATATTTAATATTTTATTATAATATAGTAATTCTTTGTTCTCGGTAAATTGAGTTTATAGTTTCCTTTTTACTTTCGTAAATTCCTATTTGACTGTACGCGCGTGAGAGTGCGTTAGTTAACAACTTAACGCTGTTCGGCGACCGAAAAAATTATTGATGAATATATAAACTAAATGTCTGAAGACATGAGAATGTTCCATGACCATACGTGTATGTATATCTTTAGTTAGGACATAGTGTCCCACAAGTCACTACCAATATTAATTTCCGCAGATGATAATTTTAGACAAACTCTGGTGCATGCAATGTGAGGCAAAACTCGTACGGATGATTGCATGTATACATATACGAAGGAATTTGCTCTGAATGATTTTCTGTACTGGCATTAAACTGGAAAGGAAGAAAATGGATACACTTTACAGGCGAAGATGTCGTCCACCTCCAAATAATTTTGTTTAGGCTGTGTCCAGAGAGGCATCCCATTCTTCTGTGGACAAGGCACTATTTGTTTGTGGGTATTATAGATAGTCAACTAACTTTAATTATTGCCAACATTATGTTCTGACAATTTCGTGTCACTCACTCGTAGTTTGTGCTCCCTCAAGACCAATTTTCACATTTCCACTGCCGTGTTTCATTCCTATTCTATTCCTGCATAGCTAGTTCTTCCTGCAACCCTGCAAGTGGGCCGGACAAGAATCCATGCATATATATATATATATATAATGGGACAGTATTTGAAATCGTATATATTTAAAGTGTAATTAGAGATGTTACTATAACTTGCTTTCCAGTTTAACATCACACTCCTGCTTTTAGATGGGTTTTAATACATTCCATAGCGTTAAAAAAATGAATTGAACTATTTTATACCACTTATAACTTACTACATCTTTTTTTTTTATTTTATAAATTTTAGTCCCTCCATCCCATTTTATGTCTCACCTAAGATTTTAACACAAAAATTAAATTAGATAATAAATAATTTAATGAATGATGAAATTTTACTAAATTATCTTTAATTATTACTTTCATTTTAATGGTAAGGAATGAATATTAAATATTAAATTATACTTCCTTCGGTCTTTAATATAAGACCCTTTTAACCAAATCACGTGGATTAAGGATATAAATTAAAATTAGTTAACTATCTTGATTTTTTTGAAAATCATAATATTTTTTCAAAATTACCCTTATTTAATCCCTTTCTCTCTATGTGAAATACATTAAATAGTGATATTTTTTGAAAATATATAATAAATACTATCTCATATATTATAAAATGTTTTATATTTAGAACTAGGGCAAAAGACCCTATATTTAGAACTAGAGGGAGTAATAAGAAACAACCACATACTATTAATTAATTAAATGTACAATTGGAAAGGAAAATATAATTCTTTTGTCCTATATATAAGGCATATTCTAAAAGCTTTTCAGTTATTCAAAATATAAGTCTATTTACAGTTTTCAAAAAGCATTAACTTTTGTTTTCTAATTTTACTAAAAACATTTATGATGGAAAGAGAGGAAATAAAAAGATATAATTATAATAAGTTACAATTTAATAATGTTAATATTGGAAAGTTTACGTAATTTTTCAAAATTTAAAGAACCCTAACTAACTCTAACCAATTTTATTGGTTTATGCAAAATAGTTAAAAATAACTTATAATTAGAAATAGGTGAAGTAATTTTACATTGGTTTTATAAAATGAAAAATAAAATAAGGCATTTAAATTTTTTTAAAACAAATAGATAAAATAAGAGGAAGGGAGTATATGTTATATTAATTTTCATATTAATATATGAATATTAATTGATAATAATGTTTCACTAAACTGTGATTAGTCAGGAATAAGTGCACCTGTCAATAGGATGTTGTGGATTGTGAGGTGTGAATAGACAATTGAGGGTATGTTATGTTGATCTTTTTCAAAAAGAAATTATAGTTTTTAACTATGATTTTTTAAGAAGATGTGTTTAGTCAAATATAAATTATATTTTTAAAAAATGACAACTAAAAAAAGGAAGTGAATATTGACTTTATATTATATATTTAAAAATATTTTTAACTCTTATTATCTAATCATATTTTTTGCCAAACTATAGTTTTATAAAAAAAATATCTAAATATAATAATTTATAATAAATTTATTTTTATTAAATTTTATTTTTATAAATTTCATTTATTCTAACTTATTTTTATAAAACTGAAAACCAGACCATGATGAATCAAACTTGTAACTTCGAAAATGTCCTCACAAAAAAAAACTTTGAAAAAGCCAACAACTTAAATGAGGATGCAAAAGGATGCCCCGCAGTACTCCCCGTATGAATGAGGGCTACTATTCTTATTCTTAATTAATATTGTGCCCGTGCGGCCTCCCGGCCTAAACAATATTTTTTACTAATTGTGACATACAGCAGAATAAGAATGTTCAAATTATAAAATAAAACCAACCTTTGTGTGGGTCATATAGTAGAGGATTGCGCCCCACAGCACCATATTTCCACGTCACCGCCAAAGCATCCGGTTGTCATTCGTGCAGTACTAGATTATATTTATACCTGGTGTTTATAAAATAAAATGCACCCTTAATAAATTATAGCAAACTAAATCATGGAAGAATCGCAAAACGATAAAACAAGGGTCAGCGCCTTTCTTGAGTTTTTGAATCATGGAACACAACCAATATCCAAGATGGCCATTATAATAAGTAAAACACTAATTAATTTGATGAAGGGCATTCATTCTGCTAAAAATACAATTAGGAAGTATATATATATATATATATCCAAGATTCTGTTATGTTTGTATCTATCTATATATCTATTTGTTTTCTATATCTATCTATTATGTACATGTATGCATGTATTCCTGATTGACTGTAATTTTAGAACAAAATCAATAACATACAGCCCTAAATAAAAATTCCTTTTAAACCCGTCAAGCCGAAGAATTTGAGCCTTTTTGTTCCAAGGGAGATATTGAATAATTTTTCTATTATAATTACAAGACTCCTCAATTTATTTATTTATTTATTTATTTTTTGCCAACGGCATATTGTCTTAGCAGTACTTTGTTGCTTCTAAAACCCTTCTCTGAGTGAAAAGTCACATGTTTGAACCTGTAGAGTGTGTGTATGGGATGCATATGTGAATTGTACATAAGTTATCTCTAATAAAATAAAAAACTGACTGTTCTTTTTTTTAAATGCTCACGGCGCATATAAGACAAAGCCGGAGCATATGTACATATATAACTATAGGAAATGGGGAGAGAATTAGCCCTGTAGTTAAAAATAGGAGATATATATATGGAAGTGGTTAGGGCCGGTCTAGCTAGAAAGCTATTATATATAAGTAAGAAGCTAGGTAGAAGAAGGTGTAGGATCAATATAATAGTCATATTTCCTCAGCCAGGTTTATGAAAAACAACTGAGAATGGCAATTATTGTGTGGTTCGGATTTCGAAGGAGGAGAGGAAATTGAATTGTAAGGGCATGGATATGATTAAATTAATTGTTGTCTATATATATATATATATATGTAGACAAATTAGAGACGGTGGAGTGACGTGTGGTAGTAAGACTAGTCAAAGCCGACACCACCTGGGGCCACTGCACGTGCATGCATGAATGATTGAGCCTCCTCTTTATGTCACGTTTGGTTTGCTTGAATTGGGAGGATGGAACTTGAAATGGAAATGGAACTCTGAATTTTGGTTGTTTAGTGCATTGGAGGTCAGTTTCATAGGGAACTCATTTCCATCAAATTAGCTGGAACTGGCTTCCATGCTAGAGATGAAGGAAGTGGCAAGAGTTACAGAAAAGTGTATTTTTCAGTCAATTATACCCTTAATTATTTTTTTAATTGATAAATTTCTCCACCAAAATTATTAACCTATTCATCGTTCTTCTCTCCCAAACCTGACGGCCTTCTCTTCTGAAAACCACCAACGACCAGTAGCATGCCTCCGCCTCCGACGACCACCTGTAGCAAGAATAGCAACCACCTACTATGAAATCTGCAACCTTATTCTCATCTTCGCACACTGGTTCGAACGCAGATTTAGTGAGGACGATGAGCTCGACCCGTATAAGTGATGGTGTTCACCAGCGAAGAGAATGGCAGCCATCGACTTGAGAAATCGACAGCAACTTATCAATAGAAGCCGCTAGGTGTTGTGTTCTCGGTGGTGTGGCTTTTTGGTCGAAGGTTCAGGTTTGGTGGTTTGTTGTGGTCCAAAGTGGCTTCCGGTGGTCTCTTCAAGGTGGTTCAAGTGGTGTCCAATTTGGGTTCTGTGATTTTTCTTTTTTGTTGGGCTGTAAATCAACTTTTGATCTAGGTTGTTTGATTATTGTGTTTTTTGGACTTCTACTTAATTAATTGGGCTTATTGAAAGGGGGATGATGGTGGGTACACAGTGGTTTACAAGGTGGTGCACGGTGGTCTCCATGGTGGTGCATGGTGGTTGGCAAAAACCTGTTTAAATTTTTTTTTTATAAGGGTATCTTAGTAATTTAATACTATATTACACATTTTAAATAAAAATTATACCACACTTCCTGATCCTACCAAACACATTTTAAAATCTCATTTTCTTTTCTACTTCCATTTCCACTTCCATTTCCTTTTCTACTTCTATTTTCTTCAAAAACACTTCTGTGAACTAAACGTGGCATTAGTCTTCTTCTCAATTATGCAAGTATTCCTTGTTCTTCAACTGCTACTTGGTTAATTAAATCGATGTTTAAGGTATACATTAATAAAGCAACCTACCTATACAACATAGTTGAACAGATTTTGAATTATATATATATTACTATAAACCAAGTGTATATCCCAAAAGATATGACCGCGACGATGCAGCTCAAAAGCGATCGATGCTTCCTCCAGATGTTGAATCGACGTACAGGGTTTGAGATCTAATAATAATATTACCAGCAGCAAAAGAACCATGTGTGGCTTAATGATTGAGAAAACATCAGCAGAAAGCTTCACTTTCAAGTTTCAGAAAGAAAAAACATAGGTTTGGTAGCTTAAATAGACGCGTTCGTTCACAAGTTACTTTTGTTGATTAGTATTTAAAATTAATCGCATGTAGTTAGAAGAGGAGGCAGTTGTTCAAAGCTAACCCATGAAATAAGGACTGGTTTCATCTATCTTTCAGCTAGTGTAACATATATATATTAATTGAAAGCAAGGAAGCTTGATAGAGAGAGATAGAGGTGTTCGTTGTTTTGGTCGTAAAGGACACGTACGGTGAAGAAGATATTTGATGTCAATGGGCCAGGAGTAGGAGTCACAGAGTCATATAGGTGAAAATATTAGCCGGAAAATCTCTGAAGATATTCGTCTAGTTCAGATTAACATCAAAGTCAAAATATAAATTAACAAGTTTAGAGAAGGTTAGTTTAATTTATTCTTATACGTGTTGTGTCTGTGTATGTAACAGTTGGGTCCTACAAATTTGTGCCCGTTAGCGATGGTACGTACTTGGTTCAGGCATTCTAGCAAACATGTGAAGTCGTTCAACACTCTAATAACAAGGCTTGACTCTCCAAGTAAAGTTGTTAATTTGGTAAGGAGGGGTTATTAATCAGGAGGTGTTCTTTTTTTTTTTTGGCAACAATCAGGAGGTGTTCTTAAGTTGGGAAAATTATAATTAGAGCAAGTGAATTAATTATACAAAAAAACTTTAGTTAATAAAAAATGTTAAAATATGAAATATTAAGTAATAAAATTAAGAGAATGAGTACAAACAGTCCTATTTTATAATAAATTTATTATTTTAATCTCAAAATATAGTTTAAAGTCATGTCATATATGTGAATAGGCCAAATGCATTTTAAAATTTGATGCATATTTGAAAATTTGTCAAATATTTACAAATAAAAAATTAAGAAGTTGTTCCTTATAAAAAAATATAATCAATTAAAAAATAAACAATCACTCCTTTTGGAGTTAAGCATGGACGATGGCTACCCACTTTGTTGGGAAGGCCTTTTTCGCCGCCCACCGACTTTTTCCATATCATAATATAAAATAATAGAAATAGTTTTACACATATTAAGAAATATTTATTATGTTTTTAAACTTCTAAAAGAAACCAAAATTTTTAATTTTATCTCTATTAATTCCACTCATTTAATTAAATATAGCATGAGTTATAATATTAATAATACAATAAATAAGGGGTAAAAATGACAAATCACTACATATTACCTTATATTATAAGACAAGAAAAACTCCTCAAGTTATCTTATAATATGGGACAGAGGAAGTAAACATTTGTTAATATTACCCCCCCTCCCAACCCTCCCCTTTTTCCAAACCCGAAAAAAAGATTTATTTAATTAACTACTATCATATATGTAACATGATATTTATGTTTACAAAAAAAGTTTTGTTAAATTAAAAAAATCGTTAAAAAATATATAATCTATGTAACATAAGCTTATGGTAAAATTCCACATAAATACTAAGGAAGCAAGTTAATGTCAAACAGATACCCCAATTAGGTCTAATTCCAATTAAATACGAAGATAGCAAATTTGGAAATAAATTTTGATGGGAAATGACCGAGTTATCCTTATTAGGTTTATTCTCTCTCGCACATTCCTTTTTGTCTTCTCTCTATAGCTGGCCCTCCTCCTCCTCCACTTCTTCATTTTTATCATTCTCTATCTTCTTTAATATCAATTCATAACAATGCTTCGTCATTCTCCATCTCCATTCCCATTGAAGGCTTCTAATCAATGAGTTTCTCCTTTCCTTCCCTCATTTAGTTTTTGCTCACCTTGGTGAAGTTGGATTCAGTGGTGAAATTTAATGTGTTGAGGAGGGTGAAGGAGGAGTTTGGGATGGTGGATGAGAAGGGATTTATGGGTTTAGTTTTGGTCATGATCATGCTCAAAGCCATTTTCTAATTTGGGTCAAGATCTGGGAAGACCTCAAACTTAGGGAGATAGAGAAGGCATGAATCTAGCTAGACAACAAGCACATGGTTTTCAATTAGGTTCATTTTTTCTTCTCCACTTCCGACTTTTTCGAAAGAAGTCAGAAAAAGCCAATTCTTATATGTAAAATTGCTTTCTAAGATTAGGGCTAAAGCTTCTTAAGATTGCGGTCATTTTTTTTTTATGTATAATTATTGTACGGAATAGTGAAATCATTAGCTTTATTCTTTGATTTTTATCAATGGTTCTGGCTTTCTTCTGATCTTTTTTTCATTTCTTTTTGCTAGTTTTTATATTCATTTAACAACCATTTTGCATGATTTCTTATATTTGCAACTAACTTTCACTAATTTATCTTACATGATTTCTTATATTTGCAATTGACTTTCTCTTATTTGTTATTGACTTTCACTGATTTGTAACTCCTATCGATCATTTGTAATTGATGCTTATTTACAATTGACTTTCACTCATTTGCAACTCCTACAGATCATTTGCAACTTGTAACATCCTAAACTTTATAACCCCAAACCACACAAACTAAGCACATAAAAGGGAAGGAGGAAACAGGACAGAAGGGTGGCACAGTAACGAAAGGGCATGGGGCTGCAGCGCGAGAGTGTTTTAGACCAGACAAGAGAAGGGAATAGAATGGCATGGCGCTGCAGCCTAGGAACTAGAGCCACGATGCCAATAACAGTAATTACATCAGATATTTTCCTATGCAACCAACAAAATTTTGATATGTACAACTCACTGCTCTAACCTCTGACTTACCTGATTCCAGAACTTACAAGTCACTCTACTCCCACTCTAACTATAGACACCAACCATACTTCAAAATACCTTCATAAAAAAATTTTGGACTCCCAGAACCAAATTAGTCAACTTTTAACCAAACTAAGAACCAAACTCCTCCAATTGCTACCAATAGACATTTGAAAGCCAAAGATGACACCAACAGGTCACATAGGGACTAAGAACCATATTCAAAGAGGTTTCATCTTAAAGAAATCACTTCTCCAAGTTTTGACCCCATTGAATCGCAAACCAAGCTAATGGGTTACATATACATTTCACACAACAAGGACCCAATAATAGAATCAGGCTCATAATCCAGAAACACATTTCAATGAGAACATAGGGCCATTAGTCTTAAGCTGAACGTATCCATACATCAAGACTTGAAACATCACAAGCCACATGTAGAACTTACTAGCATACACCATATCATTTTGCTAACCATGGGCCCATAACGACACAAACTGTTCAACATGGAATACAAAGAATCAAGAAAGGGCTCAACCCACAACACATGAGTACAAGATAGTTAACACATAGAATGGCACAGCACAATGTCTAGCACTTTACTAGGAAAACAAACATATAACAGTTACATGGGGAACGTAGTTGTGAACACCATATTTTGTCCAGACACTTTGCAAAAAAGAAAAATAAATAAATAAATAAATAATAATATATAAATAAAAAGAAAAAATAAAACAACAAAAATAATAATAAAAAAAGAGAAGAGAAAAAAACACAAAAACAAAGGAAACAAAATAAAAAAAAGGGAATTAAAAAAAAAAGAGAGGGGAAGGGGTGACTTCGGGCCCAGGGTGCCACGAGCCCAATAAAGGGCTCGTGGACTTGGGCCACCAAAGTGCCATGCCTTGAGCAGCTAGGGCAGAGGCAGCCACGAAAAGAACAGGGAGGAGCAGACTGAAAACACAGAAAAGAAAGGACGTGGCGTGGAAGCAGAGGGAGACAGAGGGGCCGCAAAGTTGAGAAGCATGGAGCAGAGAAAGAAAAGGGAAAGCAGAGGGAGTGAAGACGCGAGCAGAGGAGGCGTACATGAAAAGAAAACAGAGGGAACCGTGTGCGAGTGAAGGCGGCGATGAAGGAATAAAAGGCCCTAAAGAGCCGAGAAGAGGGGGGCAAGCACGATGGAGACCGAAGCCGAGAGAGAAAAAATGAAGAGCGAGAGGGAACAAGGGGAACCGAAAAACTGAGGGAGCAACCAGAGGAGGCAACCGAAAGAGGAGAAGGGAGGAGCCGCGGAGGCAAACTGAAGAAAGGAGGTAGAGGACGATGGTGAGACAAGAAGGGGCTGAACCAAAAAAGGAGAACAGAGGAAGTCGAGAGAGAGCTGAGCAATTGCAGAAAACAGAGGAAGCACCGGTGACCGGAAAAACAGAGGAGCCGCGGAGGAGACTGAAAGATAAAGGAAAGAGGCCGAGCAATACTCCAAGCGAGGAATGAGAGACAGAGTGAACCGCAGGGACTGAGAGAACAACTGAAGAGAGACTCGGGTAGAAATTGCAAAGGGAAGGAAGGCCAAGGCAGAGCAACAAGGGTAGAGAATAACAAAAATGAGTTTTTCCTACACCGCCATCATTTGGGTCAGTTTAATTTTTTGGCTTCGGTTTGATTTTTCTGGGTTGGTTTTCATGCAGTGGCCCGTGAATTTATGTGTGGGTGTTCTGCGGATTGAACTTGTGTTGCTGATTGTTTGAGTTAATTCATTAACTGCCTGTTGGATCATAGTTCCATCTGGAGTTTTAATGTGTTATTTTAAATTTTGTCCAAATTCTCATTGATTGGTACTCTGTCATTGAGGCATTTTGGGTTGGCAATTAGAGGTTCTGCTATGAAATTCTTACTCTGACATATATCACTGTTCGAGTTGCTCTGTGACAAAGATTGCATTGTTTATGGCCGAAAAGATGTGCTTTGACTGAGTGGGAATTTTTCATTTATGTACCGTGGTTGTGGGAAATTTGAAACTATGATAGCCTTAACAATAAGTTTAGTCTGGGGAACGAGTCTATGTGCTGAAAATGAATCAATATGATACTCTGAATGACACTTGTATAGCTAAAGGAGATTGTGTCTGCAGCCTTGCCGATGATCTTTGAGTAGATCAAACACGGGGCAGGTGTTGTTTCATCTTTTAGTTCCATTTTTACTCATTATTGTTGCAATTGTGTTTATAAAATTACTAAAGAACAAACTATGATAAATTTGTGAAACATTTTATCCTTTCGGAACTGGCAGTCTATGAAGCAAGAAGGTTTGTGTCAAAATGTTAAGGAAATGGGCTTTAGAGGTGTGTGTGCGTTGAGTTTTGTTTTGGACCAACTTCATTGTTGTGGTCAACATTGGGTTATATTGAGTTGTGTGCATGACTTAATTTTCAAGGTGCAAATTGGTGATGCCTACATATTGATTCATGAAGTTTTGGCTTTTACGTTGAGGCATAGGCGTTATATAAAGCAATTCGAGGCTAATTAAGTCAGTCATATGAGCTTATAGATGGTTCCATAAATCGCTGAGTTTAATTTCCTTTTTATGTTTGTCATGAAGGCTTGTGAGCTCTCGTAGATCATTGAAATAATCGCACCGTGTGAGCCTGCGGGGCTGCACGAGTGTATTATAAATGTATATGTATAATAGGTCCCAATGACCTTTCCCTCCGAAATTTTATTTTCTCATGAAAAATAAATAAAATAAAATAATAATAATAATAAAATGAATAATAGAAATAACCGATTGGGTAACCATACCACGTGAGGTTTCCAGAATCCACGCAGGTATTCTGGTTAACTGTGTCGTCACGTAAGATTGCGAATCTACGCAGATGTACTAGTTAAACTTTCTTTTAAGAAAATAATTATATTTTATAAAAAATGAATAATAATAATAATATAACAAATTTTATTATGAATGATAATAGTTTTTTTAATTTATCACCTTAAAATTATAATAAAGCCTTTATGCTGCGAGGTCTAGAACTTCTGCAGGTAATTAAGAAATCGATCTATTGGACACGACCGCGAGTCTGTAACAGGTGGATCGACTTTCTCTTTTTAAGAAAAAATTTCATAAGTACCAAATATGATGATTTTAAAAAAAAAAAAAAGAAAGAAAAAACAATAAATGCATTTTCAAAAAATAAAAAAATAATAATAATGAAAAATAAAAAATATGTACATTTTCAAACAAAATAGAATAAGAATAAGTAAATGGAGTTAAATTATCTTTTGTAAATTAAAACACACCAACTCAATCTCAGAAAATTGTTTTGTTTGCAAAAAGTTAATTATTCTCAATAGCTTTCTCTTATTACAAAAATCTTAAAATTAAAAAAATATCAACCAACTGACACGCATTTTTAGTCCCAAACTATATGGACTTTGATCCCCATCGCAGGGTACGTAGGCCCCAGGCTATGATCCCGGGTCAAGTCCGCCTTTGTAAATAAATAAATATTTTCTGATTTATTTGGTGTTTTTCCTTAATTTAATAAATGTTTCTCAATTTATTTTCTCAATTCATTTTCCTCATTTTACTTAAATATCCTCAATTCTAATTTAATTTATTTTCTTTATTTTTCAAATTTTCCAATTTTTCTTAATTTTCTTCTTCTCTAGGCTTTTTCTCACATGTGAACGATAAAAGGAAAACCAAAATACATTTTAAGCCATATTAATTTACATAATCAATGTAAGGTAACCGTTCCTAGGAACGGGTGTTGTGGGGTGCCTAACACCTTCCCCACACACAATCGACTCCCGAATCCAACTCTGATTACGCATACCATCCTTTTCCTCTTCAACTCGGTTTCCTAGGATTTTTCCTTAAAATTTTGGTGGTGACTCCTCACAAGTCGATTTTCACTCGAAAACCAGATTTGTTCTTTTTTTCCTTCCGTCACATTTTTCCGGGTGCGACAGTAGTCCCTGACACTCACACATGCCTCTTAGTCCCCTTTACCCTAACCCTCCTTGGTCATTTCCTTGCTAATGATGGTTCTTTTACTTGGGATTGTTAACCACAGGATGAGACAAACGTCCCAATAACTTAGGGTTTTCATATATAAACATATAACATATAAACATGCTTCCACAACAATATTCGGATTGCAAACTCAACGTAAATGTAATATTCATGATATGCAGACACAAATCCCATCAATACACGGCTAGAACCATAAGTTAGTTACCGTGATAAGATAACCATAACCAGTGGCCCTTTTCCAACAACCCATGATAGCCGATTCAAGGGTTACCACCTAACTTTTCTCTCAATAGTCATGACCTGGTTAAAGGCTACTGCACCAAAGGTTGGATCATGGCTCTCCTTCCCTTAAACTACCCAAATTGATGGCTATTTAGAGACGGTGTATCCTAATTAACATTCACTTGAGTCTCCCGACCATAGGACGACTATTTAATAACTGGAATAACATAAGTCACATTGCTTGAACACAAGACTCCATGTGCTATTTAGTCGATTAGCATACCATGTGGTATATAAAGTATCATCACTCAAACCAGATGTCCCAACAACATATATCATGTGATAATGCCCTATGCATACTGACATATCAACACATGTTATCCTCTATAGTGCTAGTATGCTATAAGATCATATATGATAAATCATGAGGTGCATAATCATTATTACATGTCAACATCCATCATTATGTTTGTATCATGCTCACTATCACCAATATCCATTTCAACATAATATAAAGTGAAGATAGAGAACTTACTAACTGTGTAACCATACATATCATGATATGAAAAGGAATGACCATAATTTGTTCTAGATGCATATCATGGTATGAAAGAGCACAACGTATTACATAAAGCATGCATGTCATGATATGAAAAGATTATCCATATATATATAATCAATTGAAAACATAGGAAAAGACACCTTAGTTACCTCGATCATTCAACTCCACTCGACAACACGGTAGGCCAAGGAGAACAATAACTACTACAACACATCAAGGATGCAAGAATCATATCACCACATTGTCCTAAACCAAAATACACAACCAACACATGATAATCCAATCAGTCCAATCAATGAGTCCATTACTCAAACATCAACAAAACTACTTACCAACCAATTCAATACTTTCCAATTACTTCCTGGAGTCAAGAGATCCCAATTAAGCAAGTAGATAACCTACATAACACCAAATTCCATTACCAACAAAATTTCTTAACACTTAGTATACTCAATTATCAACCCAAAGCGCAATCTGGCTAAAACAAAGCTTTCCAATGCTAACCCATACATCAAAATACCCTAAACAACTCCTAGAATCCATACATTTTTGGATTTCCAACAATATCAAGAGTTGAGGGTTAGAGTTTAGGAAATATACCACTTAATCGCTTAAAATCTTTAACCCAGAGCTTATACATATCTAACAATACATCAATGAAGCATTTATACACAATTAAATCAGTAGAAAAGCATCCCAATCAAAACCCTAAGCTGCTCCCATGAAAATCCACAGTTTAAATCAAAGAAAACAGAGAGCAGGAAGAAGTAGACCACTTACCAACAAGATTCAAATCTCCTCAAGGTAAAAAACATGTTCCCCGGCATCAGAAACAAATTCGATTGGTTTTTCCTCAGTTTTTCCTTCCGTGAACGATTGGTTTAAAACAAATTCAAGATTGGTGTCATGGCACGAGTTGCTATTAACTTAGTCCATAAGCCTAATCCAAAGTCCCATGTTGCGGCGCCACAGCGTTTTGCCTAATTCTTCTTTTTTACTCAATTATGATCCTTCCTCTGGTCCTGGTCTCTTTGATCCTGCACCATTCAACAATGTCCTTCTTGGAATTAATATTTAGGGTCATCACACAATTGATTTTCACTTTTTTGCAACTCTAACTGATCATTTGCAACTAATACTTATTTGCAACTGATTATCGTTCATTTACAACTGATCTTCGATAGTGTTGCAACAGTTTTCGGAAAAGTTATCGCTAGCACCGGAATAGTTGTCGCCACCGAAAGTCGCTGACAGAAAAAAAATCACACGAGGGAGGAAAGAGGGAGGTAAGAAAGGAAAGCAGGGGTAGTTTGATCTTTTTTTTATTTTAATTCTAATTTAGTATCTTAGTAATTAATTGGAATTATGGTGAATTAGGATTTGTTTTTTAAACTATTTTCTTTCTTCGGTATTTAACTCGAATTTTCTCTAAACTTATTAAAGGGTGAATCAAGGACTTTACTGTTATAAATGATCCCCACCAATCATAGGGTAGGAATCTTACTATTTTTTATTTTTAATATAAAATATTTTTAATCAAATCACACCGATTAAAAGTGAAAGTTAAAATTAGTTAACTACCTTAGTTTTTTAAAAAAATATTATTTTTTTAAAACTATCTTTATTGAATTCATTTCTCTCTCTCACACATAAATTAAATAGTAGTATTTTATGATAATGCATAATAAACACCGTTTCTTATTCTGTAACATGTAGTGTACGAAGCTTAGAACCATCAAACATTAGCTTGAAATTCCAAGGAGTATTTAATTGATGCCACTAATGAAAAGGCTTTATCTGCATTTTATGTTAAGATGCTACGACACCAATGAGCCTACTAAAAAAATGTAGCCGAAATTGCCCCAGTGATAAAAAAATATAAATAATGCTACATATATCAATCAAATAGGTTAGTCCCCTAACTCTTCCAAATAACCTAGGTTGGTAATGATGGGCGAAATTCCATTATTAATGGCCGTAACAACAAAACTATTGCTCTTCGAGACCTTTCGTTCCCAATTGCCAATCATACTTGTCCTTTAATACCCCCCATCTCTTTAGTGGATTCTCTCCACATTTTAAATCGATCCATAGGTTCTCAATAATTTATTATCCTATTGACCCAATTCTTTCCACACCACGAGTTAACATTGGCCTATTTCAAGAACGGATGTCACATTTTATCCTTTAAGGGTACTTAGGAGTAACAATTCACTCTTGCGTTGCTTTATGCTTCCGTGATTTGGCAGGGACATATAATAATTGTAAGAAACTGTGGTAATCAAAAAGTAATTATGATGGAGATAGGGATTGCAGAAAAAGGAGTAAAATATGGCACCATAAAATAAGATATCGCATGACGGGGCTACAAAAAGACATATTACAGCTGTTTTAAAAGGTTCAGGTGAGAATGAGATTCACCGTCCATTTACGCATCCCCTGAACCACATTTTAAAATAACTTATTCTTTAATCATTTGGATTAAAAAATTGCCATTTGATGCAGTCAGATCACTCAATGACAAACAAGCTGAGTTGAAATCATCATCATTCTAGCCAAACCAAAAAAACCAAAAGTGCATTGTGAACTGTGTGACCACTCAAATATTTCAACTTGATAATTTCATGTTGCCAATATCACATCCCCATCCCCAAAAACCACAGGTGCATAGCATTAGAAATGAATCTCATCAAATAAAGAACTGCATGCACCACTAAAATGCTACGCCTGGAACACTACTTTTGTATGTGTCTTAGTTTATCCTTTAGCCATTCTATACGAGCTATATTTTATTGTACATTTCATGGATTTACAAAGTGTCTGCTGTACTGTGTCTTACAGGATATGAGTATTTATAGCAAAAGAATAGGTGCAACTATTCACTATTCTTCCATGTTTACACAAGTGAACTAACTAGCTATACTATACTGTCCCTAACACCTAATTTGATCTCTAACTACATAACCACAAAGCCACCATTTATATTTTCAATTTTTAGCAGAATCACAAAAATTGGAAAAAAAAGAAAGAAAGAAAGAAAAAGTTTATTATCCGAAAATATCTTCCTCCCCACAAGAAGGCAAACCTTTAAGTACATCTCTTAAAGCATAATAATGGCTATCACATTTATGGTCTGAGATCAAGTTGCTTGAAAGGATTATCCTCTGAAATTGCTCACCAGGATGCCTCTTCAATAGTGTGAAATATTGATTTCCACCTTCTGTTTGGGAGCACAAGTTCCTTTTTAGACAGTAAATAGTTCCAGGTATAAATAATTCCTCAGATACTTTAGACTCGTCTCCGCCAGTTTTCATAGCAATAGAAGTCTCCTTTGCTGCTTTCAGAGTCACAGAGGCTCCTGAAGCAACC
Source organism: Adenanthera pavonina (assembly GCA_026686845.1). Classification (NCBI taxonomy): domain Eukaryota; kingdom Viridiplantae; phylum Streptophyta; class Magnoliopsida; order Fabales; family Fabaceae; genus Adenanthera; species Adenanthera pavonina. Next base: position 5,350,276 of record JAIVEN010000002.1, read on the forward strand.
GGCGACTCTTTGCCAATGGAAGCATCTGTTTACCCACAACAATACAGTTTACATAAAAGCATGTCATCGCATTAATAACTACAACTACAAATTTAATGTCCAGTTTTCATAATTATTGGCAATTTGAAGTTTGACTCAGACTGATATTTATATAACGTAATAGCAGGAAAGACTGAAGACCGCTAGCTTGTAGGATTTTAAGTGTGACTATGATTCAGGTTTATGACAGCAATTCTCAAGGTTAGCAACCTAAGCCTTAAGCCCTTAATTCAATTTGCAAAAATGTTGGGAGTAGTATTGGGTACACTTAATGTTCTAGTTTGCGAAGGAAATTTTGAATCGGCATAGAAGAGGCCAATGACAGATTTCCGCTTGAACTTTTGTTCCTTCTAAAATATGCATAATCAACAAATGCCAATGGAAGCTTACCACTTAAACTTTTGTTTCTCCTGAAATTTGCATAATCAACAAATTTGCGAGCTACATCTTGAACCAACAAAACAACCTGCTTCGCATTTGTAACCAAATCTATGATGCTTTTCCAGTCTTCTTTCTCAATTACACTCATCCTATACAAGACAAAGTTTAAGTAAATCTTTCACAAGCTTTATAACGCATCTCAAAAAGTACTAGTCTACCTGCTACAAAAATACAATACAGTTTATGTCCTCCTAACAAGTTATACATTTTTATTAAAATGTAAGGCTACTAGTGAATGGCCGCCTTATGCCTTTCAATGTTTCTTATTGCTTGCAAAGAAATTAGTGGACCAAGAACAATAAAATTGAAGAACAATTTCATCAAATTGAATATGATGCATCAAAGCAAATGCTCCTGTATAACACCCCTTTCTTCAGCACAAAAAAAAAATATAATTATTAAACACAGGAAGAGGAAGAACCCATATAAACTGAAAAACTTTGTCAAAGTTTGAATTACAATGGACCTTTAAATGGTGATAGAGACATCCCCCCACCCCCTCTTGCACGTGTATATTCTTGCACAAGGAAGAAACCTACAGTGTCAACATTTAAATATTCCTTGATAACAAAGCCACAATGAACTTGTATTGTTCAATGTTTTCAGCATGTTCTCTTCTCTTGGAGGAAAAGTGGGGAGGACTTGCTTATCATAAGACTTCATTAAATTTTCCTTACCAATCAGTTTGAAGAATTTCATTTCTCAGCCTCGTTAAGGAAGCTGCACTTAACCTAGGTATAATGTCATCCTGCACATAATAACAACAACAACAACAACAATAAGAAGCTATATGCGAATGACAACAAATAAAAACAGACAAACTAGGAAAAGAATCTAGACCCATCTCAAAAACTTTATAGACATAATTGATTTCTTTCAAATCAAATACTGTCATACAGATGGTAGTCAACAAATACCCACCTGCATGACAACTGTTGTTACATAGCCAGAGCAGCTTTCAGCAAGTTCTATAGAGACACATGGCGGAGTACCAAATCCAACAGCAGATACAATATCAGGGCTAAAACCCAGCTCCTTAGATGATCTTCTATGCATCATTATTGCCAATAAAGAAGCTATAGCACCTCCAAGAGAATGACCCACTAGTCTTAACCTAAATCCCTGTTAAAGAGTTGGTCATACTGACTAAAAGAATAGGTAAAATGTGAAAGGAGCCACAAAATTCAAAAAGAGACAATAAAACGAATTACACTAGTCTTCCTTGAATTTTATAAAAACTATCTCAAAATCCCACCTTGTTTCAAAAAATACATAAAGCTCCTCAATAATGTAGTTTCACTTGTATAAAATGATGTGTAGAGAAGATTAATGTCAAAAAATGCAAGGAATATAGGCATAGCTTTTATAAATGTCAATGGAGCTGCGAGGTCATTGTATAATATGAAACTAGATAGAGACTAAGTAACACAAACTTAGAGAGATCAATATAATTTTTTCCATAAAAAAATTAAGACCATGCCCACCTTATGTTTCTCCAAACATTGCCTTATGGTTTCTATCTCATGATAAAGAAACCAACGAGCAGATTCAGCAGTTCCAAAGTGGGTAGAATAGCCCTCAAAGGTGACTTCACCATCACTTGAGGAAACAATATCAGTGATAAGGTCAGAAACAGTTTGTGTGCCACGGATGCCAAAAATAACAAGTTTCTTACGGGTATCAACCCCTATATAATAGCCAGGCCTCATAACACTGGAACTTTTAACAAACTTTAAGACATTACTTTCTCGGAGCATGCTGTTCCTAGCAAGACCAACAGCATTATTCCTATAAGCACCTTTAGCCAACTCAAGATAGTATATAAGATCATGGACCTGAAATCCAATGAAATTTCCTAATAAGAATCAAGCATGCAACAAACCATAATGATATGCAACGGTAAGCTGAGAGTACAACATGAATAGATAATAAATTATGTTAAATGGACACGTATGCCCTCTGAAATGTAGTTTTAGAAATTACTATTGATTCTGATAAGATCTGGATGCCTTTGATATCTTCAAATGTATTTCTAGAAGCTTGACGAAGATATACAAGATACAAGCCAATCGTAAGATCGCTCAAACTCCAATCCTGGATTCCAACCTTGCTTCGCTGAATCCTAGTTATTATTTCCATAAGGGATCGGTTGCTTGGTGGGGGATTGCTTACACTTCTATAATTTTCATCTCCTGCATATTATTAAATATACACTCAGTCTTCAATATCATGATAGAATGGATTATCATCGGAAACTTTGATATAATGTAGAAATTATGCCTTCTAATCTCAACATTATCCCACAGGTTTGAAGAGTGAAGAGGGAGGAAGAAAGAAAATTATGAGTTTAAATAAGGCATAGAATCAGTTATGTTCCATTTTACAAATGATGTAAACTAAGTAATATATCAGTTAAAGCTTTTCCTACTCAGCATATTAGACGATCAATCTGACAAAATATAGAAAGATACTAGCAAGTTGTAACTACCCCTGCTGTCTAAGTTCAAGAGATGAAACATGCTCTAAAGTTAACAGACCTGTTGGCAGAGCCCACCTACACAGTTGTAGAGCTGGTTCAAGTGCCTTTGTGAGCCAAGCCAGCTCTAACTTCCAGTTACTATCAGCGGGATCTTCACCATCAGAACTGTATTTGCTAACCCAGGTATTGTTGTCTACCTTCTTCTCAAGAGATTCAGGTGTTTCGCCCACTTTTCTTAGTTCACCACCTTCAACCTTATCTGCTATTGACCTATGCAATTGATTCCAGTAATAAAGACCGTGCATATAGTTCCAATACGGTTCCTCTTTATTGAGAAGCATTTTAGTACAATCTGCACAATGAATTAAAAGAATGTGAACATCCAGAATCCAAATAGTATTTACCAGCCGGACAACTGTGTGCATATAAATCATTTATATAATGAAAATTTAAGAGTTGAGTCTAGTAACTGGTTTAGAAACATAATTAGACAAAATCCGTTGAGAAGGGTGTCAAAGATGCCCAATGACCATGTTCATATGAAACATAAATGCCTAAAAGATTGAAACGATTCTTGTATGCCAAAGCAGCATCAGACATGGGATTCTTTAATCTTCCGGAATTAATCATCCAAGCAACATAACCATTAATCAGAGGAAACAAAATGAAAGAAACGAGGGAGAGTGGAAAGCCCTATTATTAAATTTGGCACCCCATTGAAAGGATAATCAGATCATGTTAATTCGGAGGAAATACAGTACATTACTTACCATTGTCCGGTTATGAACAATGTGGCTATTAATTGCAGCATTATGAATAAAAGAAAAAACAACAATAAAACAAGAAGAAGATATCAAGGAGGAAAAAGAAAGTGGAATAAAAGAAAGATGATGTCAAAGAAGAACATGAGGGGAAAATAAAAGAAGATGAGCGTACATATATTATGGAGCAGTCGCTTCACGCATCGGCTAGTCATTTTCAAAGAGAGGGTTTGATGATGTGGGATGTTTATGAAAGCTTTAGAGGACAGAGGCTGGGGTATGGGGCGTGGCTGGTGAGCGTGTAATAAACAGGATTCATTGAACCGCCGTGGCGGCGTTAGCTATGGGGGAGACAGAAGCAGTAACTTGACGAAAAAGAACCAACTAAAACTTGGGGAATGAAATACCCGCAAATACTGGAGTGTCGCTCTCACTAGAAGTAGAGAGAAGATGACTTGAAGCTCTGGCATATTCTTATTCTCTTCTTCCAGCATTTGCCCCAATCCATTCGGCGATACAGGTTTTTTTTTTTTTCACATTAACATCAACTAATCATTTTAAATTAATTTTTTATAAGATTTCACAAATAAATTATTGCCATTTTTCAATTTATTAACTAAATTTTTAAGATTATAATTAAATCTTTTAAATGTTATTAAAATATTATAAATATATTATTAGTTTTAAATCAAGACATTGATCTAATATTTAAAAGAATGTGTTGTGACTTAAAAAAAAAGTAAATAATAACTTTTTAAAAATATAAATAATAATTATTTTTATAATTTTTAAAAAAATTATTTTTAAACCTTTTAAATATGTTCTAAGTCTTCATTTTTTTTATCATTTTAATTTTTAGATGGCAGGAGCACTAATATATTTCATATATTAATATAAAATATTAAATTTATAGAAATCGTATATATTTTATTTATATTTATTAACTACGTCATTATATTTAAATATTATTATTCCCAACTTACATACATTATTTTTTTTTATCCGTAAAATCATACTTTGGTTTTTCTCCTTTTGGCTAAAATAAAAGCATACTGACTTGGTTAACTATTCCATTCAAGGTTATCTGACTCTACATTATGGGTACGCATTGTATTGACATTGATATTAATTTGCACCATTGTGATATCTAGCAGAAGCAGCACAACATTTATCAGAATTCCATATTTCTACTTAAATTGATCTGGTTTATTTCTATATCAGAAATATAAGAGTGCTTATATTCAAATTTAAAGATTAATTAATTATTTGAACTTAAGAATAATATTAGATTTTAAAATCTCAAATCATCTTGTAGTCATGCTATACGCCCATAATTGCCATCTCTCATTTTTCTTTTATCTCGCTCTCGTTTTTTATAAAAAAAAAAATTAATGAGCCAAACTACATGCCTGGCGTAGGTTTGCTTAATTTCTTTTTTTTTTACATATGCTTAATTACATATTTTACGTTACCGTGATTTCTGAGTCTTCTAAAATTATATTTTAATTATTTAAGATTAATACATGGAGATACCAAATATCACCTTATCATTATGTGGTCAGATCATTGATCTGGGTCAGGTCAAAGCCCACATCCCTGCGATGCAAACCTTTTTTTTTAATAAAAAAGCGCATATCTTTCAGTTCAATTTTCAACATTCGGCCCACTTCTTTCCTCAGGGCATTATGTAATCGATCATTTTCTATTAACCTTATACAAAATGGATGGAAGCCCCCAAAGGCCCAGATAGAGGTGGGTAAAAATGAACTGTGATGCGGATCAACTTGCTCATCTGAACTTTACCAAAAGAACAAACAAAACACTTGCTCATCTGAGTGTTCTTGGTGTCGCTCAGAACCTTTGCTTAATGAAGCTCCAGATTCTGTAGGGGCTCCTGTGCGGAAGGATGCTCCGGGTTTTACAACCCCTGTGAATATATAATTAGCATTTTTGTTTTCGTTTTCTTCACCAAAAAAAAAAAACTGTGATGCCTCGGTATTTCAGAATGGGAGCTTTCTGGGTATCGAGGTCTCTTGAGGAATGATGGAAGGACTTGGATATGTGGCAAAAGATTAGTCAAATTCATTGTATTTGTTGGTTGATTTTAATCTTAGTTAGAGTTTCAAGGGAGCCTAATTTGTGAATTTTAATAGTGTTTTTTTGTCTTTAATTAAAAATTAATACCTTTTGGGTATTATAATCAATGTATTTTGACCAAATTCCTTAATCTAGACAACTTTTTTATTTTTGTAGCATTTTGTGAATTTTTCAAGGTTTTTCCATTTTTTAAGAGTTTTTTTTGTATATTTTTTCGTTGAATTTATACATAATTTTTGTGATTTATTTATTTCTTTATGTTTATTAGTTTATTTTATTAGGTTTTGAGATTTTTAATTAAGTTTTCAATAATTAGGATTTTGATCTTCAACTCAGGGCCAAAATTAGGATTTTTTTTGTAATATTTTTATTTTAATCTATTAGGATGCCACATAGATGCATGCAAAATTTTTTTTCCAATTAGGAATGCCATTGAAATGATCATCCAGATGGTAAAAAAATGACACATGACACACTAACTATTATAGGCAATGGATTTGTAACAACAAGGGCGACATTGCTATAATTTTTAAAGATGGAGGGTAACATTACGTCAAAAAATAGTTTAAAGTGCTAGTAGTGATTTAGAAAATACCCTGGAGATAAATTTGCATATATTAACCCAAAATTTGTATGAGTTGAATTTTGGGGGTTTAACAGGATAACAAACTTCATGATTCAAAAAGCACTTACAGATATATTTGCAAATACAAATTACCTATTACTCCTTTCAATCGTTAATATAAGACTCTTTTAACAAAATTACATAAATTAAGGATATGAGTTAAAATTAGTTAACCACCTTATCTTTTCCAAAAATCAGGCATTTTTCCGAAACTACCATTAATTAACCTATTTCTCTCTCTCTCTCTCTCTCTATGATTAATTAAATAAGGGTATTTTTTTAAAAATTTGTAATAAATATTATTTTATATTTTAAAAATCTTATATTTAGAATCAAGATAAAAATTCTATATTTAAAATTGGAGAAAATAATTAATAAGGTACTCGTATCAATAATAAAATTTGAAGTCACTTCCTTATGGAATGCCAACTTTTGTTTTAGCAAGAAAATTACTGACTTTATTTGTATTGCTATTTGTACAACCCCACTTAAATGTGTTTTTCTAGGTTAAAATAGAACAGCCCTAGTCATAGGGTCACACATAACCCACGGCCCGAAAAGCAAAGGAGGACAAAATAGGTGTGGGGAGTAGGAATGTGAAATGTGGTCCATATATAAAAATACATAATTTAAGTTTGTTTTGACATGAATTCCATTCGAGTGTTGGCAAGGAAATGAATGATTAAGCTAAATGCGATCAGGTCCTTATATTTTATATTTAATCATATGATCAAAAAATTATGATTGAGTGAGTCAACGGGATAGTGACCTCTAGAAGAAGGCAATTCCCCTAAAGTGCTATGCTAGAACGCCAGTATTTGGATTCTCCCATTGTCATGATTATTTTTTATAATATCTCCACATTATATTACATTTTAAATGTGAGATTGTCCTTTTCAGGATTCCTATATATATATATATATATATATTTGTGAATGATGTCGAAACACACACTTTATTCTATTTTGTTCCTTCTTTGCAATTCAGGAGTTTGATAATACTAATTCGTCACATCGATCATGTTAACATGGAGTAATAGCTATCTAATTAATGAGCTAATTTTAGTATATGACACATTGATGCTTGACTTGAAGCGTGGTTTTACACAGTCATATCTTAATTACATCAACTTCTGATAAAACTGATGAATCCTAAGTCTTAAATCTATGTGAATGAATGTTGGATTGCTCAGAGAAGTCCAATATAAAAAACTATATTATATCTATGTATTGATCTCCAACTTTTAAGTCAATGTCATTTTATTTATACGAGTGTGTGTGTGTGTTTTGAAGTGGAGGAATCTTGGGGTTTTCAATGGATATCAGATCAGTAATATGTGGAAGCTAGCTAGTAATTAATTATGAATTTGATTTAGAATTTGTTTATGACCACCACCATCATGATTCATGATCATGGTGCTCTGAGTGTTGGCTGGGTCGAGTGTGAGGTGAAAAGTGGGTAGAAAGGGTATAAAGGCCCATCAATCTAACGTTATGATGTTTTTAAAGTTTTGGGTCAAGATGTAATGTATATAAAGTTTATTTATTTATTTATTTATTTTTCTTTTAAAGTCCGGTAAAAATAAGATCCAGTGAAATTAAGAAAATAAGAAATTATTATCATAAATAATTAATTTTTTTATATATAACTGCAACACGTGATTGTGCGTTTAAGTTGAATGGATTCGGGGTTAGTTTTAATCAAGTAGAGCACCGAAAAGTTTATATGCAGCCACATTAATTTGGATCATGTAAAAACGCTGGGGAGATCAATTCGGTGCAATTTCACTCAATATTAATGGACCTGGTAAGATCACGAAACTGCACTAATACCTCATCAGAAATTAAACACATTTTATATATGTGTGTGTGTGTGTGCGACTTCTACAAATTAAAATTACCAAGGTTTATTTTATTTTCAATTGAAAAGAACTTAAATATATATATATATCTTTAAATAGTAAGAAGAAGAAGAAGAAGAAGAAGAAATAAAGAATTGGGAGGCCATGTGAGTTGCCGGCAGGAGAAACAATAATGGAGGATCTAGATAACAAATGGAAGACAAGGGCCGAGGACAAAAAATAAAGTAAGGAGAATGGACAAACAACTGAAAATGATTGATAATGAATTCACATTTGAGTTAGCAGGCACGCATCCAAAATTAATCAGAGGTGGGAGGAGAAGAGTAGTTTTATAATTTGTAACAAAATAATTATATATGAACTATTGGGACCCGTGAGAGCATAAATTACATGCTGGGATAATTCAATGAGTTTTCTGCTGTTTTGTTAGATCTAATTTGAGAATATATATAAATGGGCTCAATACTACATTTTTACCTAGCTAAAATTTTAAGCATTAAATTCACTGTATGCATTTTCTTCATTAATCTAACTATATATATCCAATATGTGGGACATTAACTCACACTTGAATCCTAACATCAACAACATAAATATATAAATGGAGCTGGGGGGCCAGCGCTTCGTCTCCTCAATCGAGACCTTTCTATTCTTATGGCCCCCATGATTGATACTGCAATCTTGTTCTCATCCATCCAAATAATAAGATATACTAAATGGTTAAGTATACTGAAAACGCTGACTACATTTCATTATATTATCACTTTTATTTCATATATACTCCTATATACTACCCTCCAACCTCTATATCTTATCCCCTACGTCTATGTGCTGCCCCTTCACTTGCCCCAATCTTAATTGCCTTCCCTTCCCCAAGCCTGGCTTAATTATGTACCTTCGCTTTCTTTTTCTTCTTTAAAAGTCAAGCACAAATATGAAATATCACCCAGTTGATCACCCATAAAAAAGAAAAAAAGAAAGCACAAGTATTACCCTTATATACATACTACATAGCTACAACTTCCAATAACCTGCTAGCTGGCTACTTTTAATTATATGCATGCATGCTTCCCGGCCCTTTAAGCTGTTGAGACATTATTAATTTGAATTTAGCACCGACTTAATTAAAGCTGAACCATTGGCTTCCAATAGTAATAGAGAGCCAAATTAATTCTACCGATGGCCGGCCGGCTAAGCTATTCTGCAAAGTTTAAGCATGCACACTCGTAGAAAGTCAAAATCAGTCGCCAGTAATTAGCTAGATTAATTAAAGTAAAGAACGCACCCGAGACACAGAAACCTTTGATTCGGTGATCGAGTGGTGATGGAACATCATGCCTAATGCGCTGACATGGGACGATTATTGTATATATATAACTCAGAGGTAACTGTTGTCTCCAATTTTAATTAATACTAATTGACTTATTGGCGTGAAATCAAAGCTTAATTGAGGCAACACATCTTTTAATTTATACGACAAATTGAACTGTAAACGCGATTGTGACTTTGATATTTAAGAAACAAGCGAGACCGACATTCCTGCCCTACATGATTTTGAGCCCTTCACGATAATTCCTCCCTTCTCTTACGTCTATTCATTACTGAAAGCTACTATTTGTGTCAAGAACGTGTGTGTTGGACTCAATATCTTTTTGTTTTATAATTGACGGACAGAAAGTAGGTCATAAATAATGAACCAAAACTCAAAATTGCATTACGTGCATTAAGCCACCAACATATGCAATAACAATAATTTCATAATCACAAATGCTAGAAATTCCCTTTGGTAATAAGTGCTAATTAAACCAAATTTGTCGACCAAAGAACAAATACTGCCACTAGAAGAGGCAAAATAATCTACCAAAAGCATCTCGATCTTGAGGGGAAACAATATTGATGCTTGGCTTATTATATTATATTATAATTAATATAATTAACGTCGAAGATCGCCTCCTCAAGAGACAGGCCGAAAGTGGGTATCTCACCATATTGGCCTTTCTTTACAACTTTAACTGCGCTCATTATCAAGATTTAGAGGCATCTGTTTTGCCATTTTTCCTTTTCGCCATTCAAAGCCTGGCATCTTGTACCGTTCATTGAATGGCCACCTACGTCTCAAATTGAAGCAACCTCCTTCTCACTTGTCTCAACCTAGCTAGCTAGGTTTAACATGGAAGTCATGCTCGTAGGATCCGAAGAAGATGGCCGTGGCTATGACAGAGCTAAGGAATTAAAAGAATTTGAAGAGACCAAAGCTGGGGTTAAAGGGCTCCTAGACTCTGGAATTCAAAGGCTCCCCAGATTTCTCATTCATCCGCCAGAGTCCCTCGCAAGCTCCTCCGCTACTGCTGCGTGCTTCCACGTGCCGGTGATAGATTTCGAAGGATATGAAAGCTCTCGTCGGACAGAGATAGTGAATGAAATTCGTGAAGCTGCAGAAACGTGGGGCTTCTTCCAAATGGTGAATCATGGAGTTCCCGTGTGTGTTATGGACAAGTTGCTTACAGTCATCAGAGAATTCCATGAGCAACCGACGGAGGTGAAGAAAGAGTGGTATTCTCGCGATAACAAGGCACGAGTCAGGTATTTCTGCAACGGAGACCTCTTTGTGTCCAAAGCAGCAAATTGGAGGGACACCTTACTCTTTGACTTCCAGGATGGTCCCCTGAACCCCGAAACATTCCCTCTAGTATGCAGGTAAAAGTAACGTGTTTGTATATAATTACTTCCTTAGGTTAGGCGTAATTAGACACAGCTTCAGGTGATATTGTTGGGTATGATGATAAACGCAACTGTTTGAGTGCAGAGAGACGGTGAGGCAGTACCTTGAGCATATGAGGAAACTAGGAGAAAGAGTATCAGAACTACTGTCAGAGGCACTGGGGCTAAGGAAGGACTGTCTGGGGAGCTTAGAATGCATGAAAAGAGAATCATTCGTGTGCCACTATTACCCTGCTTGTCCCCAACCACATCTCACGTTTGGTACCACCAAGCACTCGGATCCATCGTCCCTCACATTTCTCCTCCAAGATACCATCGGTGGCCTCCAAGTTCTTCATCAAGATCACTGGGTTGATATCAACCCCATACACGGAGCATTAGTAGCCAACATCGGAGACCTCATGCAGGTATTATCTGCTTCCAATTCTGCATGCGGCACATGCCTTCCACTCAGAATTTAAAAAAAAAAAAATTTAAAGAGCTTTGATTTTCGCTTTTGATGATTCGTGATTCCCTCTACAAATTGATCTGGTTTTAGTCTTTTATCGAAATCACGCTATTTATTAGAATCTTATAAAACATAATTATCACTAAACTAAGATATGGATTGATTATGTAAAATCATAAATCCTGCAATTCGAATCAATACAAGGAGAATTGCACCATTCTACAATGAATAATAAATAGGTGAAAAGTGAAAACAATGAGTTAACATGTCAGTATTATCTTATTATTATATATATTTCTTACAAAAATTTTAAAATAAAATATTACTTCAAATTATTAGAAACTTGTTTCCTAAAAAAAATAAACTGATAAGTAATGATTTAATTGGTGATTTATAATTTAAATTAAATAAATTATATTTTAAAAAAATTGGAATAAATTTCTTATCTTGATAATTTTGCACAAATTAAAAAGATGAAAGGAAATCATAATTTATAGTTCAATTCAAGCGATTTTACATGTATTACCAAATCTTACAGTTGAATTGCACATAACATTCACGATAGATATCTGAGGATTTGACAAGCATAGGTCAGAGTACTGATTTCAGTGTCTTATGTGGCGTAGCTAATCACCAACGACAAGTTCAAGAGCGTGGAGCATAGAGTATTGGCTGGACGAGTGGGGCCCAGGGTATCAGCTGCTTGTCTACTATATCCCAGGGAGAAATGTAGAGCATATGGACCACTAGAGGAGTTCACGTCCACCATAACCCCACCTTTCTACAGGGAAACTTCCATCAGCGAATATCTTGCTTACTACAGATCTAAAGGCCTTGATGGCAACAAAGCCCTTCCTCATTTTAGGCTATAACCCTCCCTCCCCACTTCATCACCCAAGCCACCAGTGGTGAATGAATCAATCAATCAATCAACAATAATAATAATAAGCTGCCACTCAACAGCTTTTATCAATTTTTAATACATTCTCCTTCTCTTTTCTGTTCTGTTACCATCTGATGCCTTATATTTCATCTGATCACACACTCAGTACAGTACAGTAGTTCTTCTAAGATGCCTTTAACACATTCATTGTGATATTCCAATCTCAAACTTTTTAAACAAATGAAAAAAAAAAGAACAATTGGCATCTTGGTCACACTATAAAGCCTCTATAATATACGTCTTCAAAAAGTTTCGTTTTTCTTCTTTTCTTTACTCTTCCCAACCAACCCCGCCAAGAAGTTTCCAAGAACCAGTTACTGTGAATGCATTGTACTCTTGGACTGCAGTATTTGAACAAGTGGCCACAAGATGTCCAATCTGTGTACATTTCTGTTGTTTTGGCCCTGTGACATATCGCTTCTCCTCATCAATCTCTTGAAAATAAGTAAACGATTACAATCGTGAGCAGTTGCCAAAAAAAAAATACTACTTAATCTGATCCTACCTCAACCACAAAACAAATCCATGTCTTCTCACTATGAGCTTCTGTTGCACCTTTCAAAATTGTTAGGCCCAAGCTCCTTATGGCTTCTGCTATCTCCAGAAAATGGCTGCACTCCTCACACAGCATCTGCAGCATAAGCCATAATTTAGAATATGAATAACATGCTCAGCAGCTGATTGTGACTAGGGATATGGAACACTATCTCAAACTTCTTGGTTTCCCGTCAGGGGCAGCTTTCTCCTTGCTCCCAAGCAAAGAAATTTCCGATCAATCAATTATTACAGGATAACCCAAAATTGTAACTTCAACTCAGACGTACCTCAACAAGCATATGCCCATTCTTGCTAAGATTCTCCACTAATATTGAATGAACTTTCAAATGACCACCTACTTCCATTGCCCAACTCGAACCCTGTTCATAACTAGAGGATCCAGGAACAGCTGATTCCAAGTGATGCAACTGCAAAACATTTCGCAGTACAGTGTTAGGTGATGGAAATATTGCATGTAGATACGTTCTTTTTTAATCTTATTCTTTGGATGGTGGGAACCAAATCAACACGGAGCTTCCAATAGGCTATCAGCACTCAAAACTGGCTTTCTACAATAGCAATTACATACAGCAATAAAATTTTATCTTGCTATCTACAATAGCAAATCCGTAAGGACACTAAATCTTATCTTGGTGAAAACTTTCAAAATGGATAAACAGAGTGAGAAACCAATTAGTTTGTAGTTTAACCATAACCATATATACAAGCCATCAAGTTCAAATATCACTTCCAAATTGATGGCAAATGTATTTGATGGAGACTTAAATAGCATGGGATACCTAAATCTCACATTGAATAGTATGACATGCTTAATGGAGTATTTAAGTGGATTGATTCTCCCTCTTTAATAGCTAACTTTTGCGGGAGGATTCCTCATCTCCCCTGAGCATCCCATGCTACTCAATATAAGGCTCAAGCATCCCACACTACTTAAATCTCCATTTGTATTTTATTCAGTTAATGTCTATATAATCCATGGGCCAGAGGAGGGACTATTGGAATCACTTGAAACCGTACCTTTGTCTTTGAATCAGTAAATTTATTTAGCTTGTCAGCATGCTTAGTTATGCTCTGCAGAAAAAGCATGTGCTTTATTGTGCGTTCCAGTAGCGAATCAATACTGCACTGTTGGAGTTACCGCAATTTATTCAGCCACGTGAAAGGAACCGCAATTATTATAAAGTCAAAATTGACTAACCCAGACAGGTTTAGGAAAATGTAGATTAAAGAGAGATACCTTTGCTCCATTCGGCACCAATTCTCTCAACTCTTTAATACGATCTTGGATCAGTTGTCTGTCCCTTGGCCTAGGCCTACAACTTTCTCCGGGCCTAGCCCTCTTCTTGTTCTTACCAGGTTCAGAAGACCTTTCAAACTTTTCACTACATGAACTAGGACACGGTGATGAAATGCCTTTGGGGGACATACCACAAATCCCAGATGAAGTCAAAGAGTGGAACATTTCCTCTCTTACAAGAGAAGACTGATCTATTGAATAGCCTTCTGAATTAATAGCAGGGACAGTGCGCATGGAAGCTTCAGGATTTCTTTCAGATACCATTGCAGACTGCACTGACGCAGAGTATGATAGTTCACTCTTGATGTCATTATTACTATGACAAGCATTGGCCACTATTGCTTCCAAAAGATGCTCCGGATGACATTCATAAGTCAACTGGCTACAGCTAATCTCATCTGGCATCTCCATCGTTTTAAGATCCTGATTCACCTGTCCCTCTGAATCAAAATATCTACTTTTCACAAAAGCTGGTCCAAGGGCTTCATGGAGCTCACAGCCAGCAGGGAACTTCAACAACGTATTTAAGGAACTCTTGCAACAAGGCACAGTCTGAAACTCTGACTTTTCTGTATCTTTATGGAAGCTTGCATCTGAAGGTCCGGGAAAAGCCCCTTTCTGACTATTATTCAAATAATGCATCTTATCACCTTTGCAATCAACATCATGAAAGTCTGAAGGGAAGCAGGCTGAATCAACTCGAACTTCTTCAGATGGTCGTGCGAAGTCACTGAAGCTATTATTGTCCATAACTGAATTTAGTAGCGATGATGTGACATTTTTTTCTGATTCCACCTTAATATCTTTGGAGCCACTAGTGCCTGCTTCAAACTTCTCATTGAGAGGTCTCATATCTAAAAATTTTTTATGCTCCACATTCATCATATTTGATACCAACTTAAGCAAAACCGAACTTTCATCACTGGAAAACTCAGGCCCTCCATGCTTGGTCACATCAACAGCCATTTTCCGATAAACAGCAGGAGGCGGAAGGTTCATCCCAGAACATGGAAAGGGCATCAAAATATCCAGTTTTTCACCCTTTGTGGTTTCCTCTGTATCATGTAAGCAAGCAGTTCCAATTTCTGAAGACAATTTTGCTGTTGATACATCTGGCTGAAAAAGCAAGAAACCTAAGTATGATGATAATTTTCAAAATGTACACGTCAAATAATAATTCTGTCATGACATTGCTGGCTACACTAGTGCGTACAAACATGCACATGACTGGGGGCACACAGCATCCCCTACAGACCAGAGCCACAGTGCCAGACAGATGGACATAACATATAGGGGAGCGGTGGAAGCAAAAAATTACCGGAGAAGAAGAATTCTTCACACAACTTTGAATATGACTGGGACCATCGTCTATCCAGTAATCTTGATTGGCCAAAAAAATACTTCTGATATGAGTTACAACTCTCATATCTTCAACCATCTGCAATCAGGAATGGCAGAAGTAAAGCGAACTATAAGTTAATTAATTAATTAATAATAATAATAATAATTGACTTAGACATAAAAGATTCAGTAAGTACCGTACGTTAATCCAGTATAAATATCGATCAATCCATGATGAGAGAAAAATATCAAATCCAACCAAATTATGAAATTAAGCATATATCATAAAATTATTTCAGAGAAAAGGAGCACCTAGGAGTAAGCCTCTAGTATCAAAACTGCCTTCACTTGTTAGGTCATAATTTTACCCAACACTTTCACCTGCTTCAGCATGCTTATAAGTTATAAGCCAGAATTTACGCGAATATAAGTCATACTAACATCAGGGTAATTATATTTGAAATTGCTGTATGCTAAATCTGCACTAAAAATGTCTTAGTATATGAAGCATAATCCTCTACTTTTGGTGCCCAGTAGGGTTAAATATAATTTATAAATTAATCAATTCATAAGTAAGTTATGCCTAAATTAATCAATTTCTATCATCCATTACTCTTGGACCTTTTCTTTAAATTACTTCTGCAAATTTATCCAGACCATATATTATGAGTATTAACCGTTTTACCCAATCACCAGGCAAACTATTACCTAAGTCAAATGAAGAATAAATACAAGGCAAGTTACGTACACCCAACAAAAAGTAGCTAATCAAAATTTACAAATCTGAATATAAAACCGTTATAAATAGTATCATAAGAGATAATAGACTCCTATCTTGAACGGGATCAACATCCGCATCAACCAGCAATGTGGAGTTTAAGCAAAGCAAATAACTTAAAAAAGACTAAAATCATCTTACTTTATTTAAGGAGCCAAGTTGAACAACTCCATGGGGGGCTATAGCTACAACAACAATTGTCTACAAAGCAAAACAGAGCTTTGTTAATGAAACATCTTCAAGCAGACTCAATACTAAAGTGATATAGCCCAGGAAATCAACTTCTAAAAGAATAAGTAGTTTTCCAACACAAATTGCAATAGAAGTCCAGAACCTCAATTTTCTTTTTCTTCTTTTCTTTATTCTGAATAAGTCATCTATTGAGGCACAGAATAATACAATGCTACTTCCTTTCTTTTAATGAGTATAACTCAAAAAAAATCTCATTTCTTTTAAAAAGAAAACTCTTGTTCTGAAATTATTAATACAATGCAGCTCCCCTGACTAAATAATAATATTTTTCAGTATCAACACCTGATGTTTGGACCATCAAAGACAGTTATCATGCTCATCAATGAAATATGAGACCCTAAATATATTTTCATCAAAATCTACACAGACTTGCACATATCAAACTCTAACTAACGCCTAAGGATGCAGCTGACTATGGTTGCACCTAGTTAAAAACTAACAATGAGCCAGAAAACTATAATGGCTTCATTATGTGTTATATTGAGGAATTAAGCATATTAAGCACAATTTTTAAAATATTGTCAAAGTTTACCATCATTAGTAATGTAAGGCTTCACAGCGAATTTAAAGAATTCTCTCAGTACCCATAATTTAATAAGGTTTAATATAAAAGAAAAAGAAGATTACTTACCCTAATTCCAGCAGAAAACTGAGATTGCCATCCATCAACAAACTGAAATTAAAAATCCAACGGGAGAAAAATGAGAATGATTGGAAAATTAAAGACAAGGTCCCAAGATACCAAATACCAATAAGGCAGCCTCAAATGTCATAAGGATTATGGAGAAGAGGATATTAATAACATTGCATCAAGGATTCTCACCTCAAACAACAAACCAGAACGTGTAGCATGATCATCTGCACAGATCCACTGATGCTTCCCAGTGAGAGCTACCTGTCCAACAACACTGTAAAGCAAAGGATCAATACAATAGGTAGGTCTAATTTCATTCGTTTACACAATATGAGATACATAATAGGAAAAACTAGTCTTAAGAAACATCAACTTTTCTTGGATTAGTCATACCGTTCCCCTAAGGAATATACATGATATGACATATTTGTCACCGCTAACCCAAGAGGGTCATGAGAAAAGTGCCCACCATGAATCTGTTCCGTGGTCTTCTGGCAGCACTCATTATCTAAAGAATCACAATGATCAGGATTGTCGTAGTAACCATCTTCCCATGTTAATATACTGTGAGTAAATACCACACCCAGAAAATAATCAATATCAATATATATAATAAAATTTATAAAAACTGCATTCAATGTAGCTCATTTTTCATATTTCATGCAACGCATGAGAAAACATGTCTAGTTTAGAATTTGGGTTCTCTCCTAAGCATGGATGGTCCTGCAGAGAGAGAAGACTCATCATCAGGACCATCTAGAGTCTAGACCGAGGCGAGAATCCAACCCCTTAAGGGAATGGTATTTAACTTTTTATTCCAGTACTTCCTTAACCAACAAACCAATTGACAAATTTCACATGAAAAACCCGATCATTACAATGGAGTCAGTTATATTGCATCTGCACTGCTTAAAAGATGTCGTTAACAACAACAAATACAGTCCTTAGCCCAAAAAGAGAGCACACAACAATGAAAAGCAACATAAACTAACAAAACAGAGGGGAATTAGTATCCATCAAACAAGTTACTTTTAATGTCATAATTTTCTTCAAACCAAAATAGATGACACTCACGAGCAAACATTCCCCCCAAATGTTATGATGATATTTCTATATTAATAATTCTTGATTCTCAAGGTGTGCTCTTCTGTATTTATAAGCATTATGTACGTTAATCGCCTAGAAATCATATAATCGAACAAATAAAGCCTGGGTACAGAAATAGCCACCTTGTAGAACGAAACACAAAAGGACGAACATTTTTTTTAGTAAAATCATTCATGCAGCTAAAAGCTGATAAATTATTCTGGGGTCAGAGTATTAGGAAAAACAAGCGAATATAATCAAATCCCATTAAATTGCCCCGGCACTTAAAATAGCCAAGTCAAACTTCCAACCAAAAAGTGTAAAGCAACGCTAAAATTTCAACCTCTTTCTATTACGCCTTGTCAGCATCCCAAAAACTAATGGAGGCACAAATCAAAAACCAGATGCGATGGATGAGCTAAAGAGAGAGGAGAAGATAAAATTTGACGTACATCCGAGCACGATGTTTGAGTCTCCAAAAGATGGCGTACTTCCAATCAGTATTTAAACAGAGGCTTCTGAGTAATTGACGTATGTTCGAGGCCATCTTCTTATGATTTTGACACCCCGAAGAAGCACCCGAGAGAATGCGTTATTGATTAGCTCTGCAAAAAGAAACAATAAAAGCCCTCCAGTTCTCGATAATCCACTGGCCCTAGCTTCCCCTATAAGATCCTCTTCCAGCCTGCTTCCTGCGCAACCCAGCTCGCCGTTTTAATGGCGGTCCAACTGTTGGCCGTAGCAGACGATCTGTACCCATTACTCACACAAGAAGCACGAAGTCCAGTATCCCCAAGCTTCGAACTTTGCTTTTGAAGGATTCACAAACTGGAGAGGAGAACAAAACCCGCCGCGTTACTGAAAATGACAACTACAGCACAGTGCTGCTCAAGCACATCAATCTTACAATTACTCATGGAATGTTCCCGGAAACTCCCAATTTTTTAAGGCGAATTCGAAAGGAAACACCGAGTGAGATTATACCGAAAAACAATGAGTGTCGAGGACTCTAGCTTATATCCGACGACATGGACGCACCGCAGAGCGCGAGAACTCAAAGTGTTCAGTGAATTGCTCAGGTAGTATGAAAAAAAAAATCTTAACGCAAAGAAAAAGTGCAGAAAGGAGGGGGGGGGGGTAAAGATTCCGAATTAAGTGCTTTATTTAGACTGAGCTAAGAGGATTGAGGTACACTAGTCGAAGAAAAAAGTGATCGGCTTTTACCGAGCTTGCTTTTTGAGCGAACAACAAGCTTTCCAAATGCTGCTCTCTTCCACTTTCTTTCGACCGTGGAAATGGTGGAACAGGAGAGAAGAAGAGGGTATTTTATATAATGAACGAGTTACATGCGCACTCTGTTACGCGCGGAGTGGTATTCCAAGCATCAACACCTGCACGGCACAGGACAGGCTTCTTCCCCTGGCTGGCATGGCAATCACCCTCTATCATTCTATACCCACGGCTCATTTTAGCAAACTTTATCCTGATGAGCCTTTTCCTTTTGGTTCTCTCTCGCTCCTAACTTGACTCGAGGAAAAGAGGCAATGGGCAAATGCCCAAGGGCGAAAGCTAGTGAAGGCTTTGAGACTAATCCTTAGCTTATATCTAGTCCTACCAACTCCCATCCCATGAGCCCAAAACCACAAAGCAGGAAAGTTAAACATTCCGAATGGGTCATGAGTACACTTTACAGGTGGAGTCACTTATGGCCAACAACATCATGCTCCATCGCGGAAATGCTTCTTATCTTCCCTTCAATTTTGAAACTTTCCTTTTTGTTTTATGAAATTGCACTGAACTTACCCCTCTTAACGTCCTTTTCAACAATGATCTTATAGCTTTCAAGTTGGGACGCCTTTTTCTTCACTTCCCCATTGTTATTTACGTGATTAATACTTAAGAGCGTATTCCAACTTTCAGTCATATATTAGAATTTTATCATGGGTTCGCCTTTGGCAGCTAGCTAATCCATGTTCATTGAATAATGGCAATGCCCTATATGATACAGTACACCTATTCATATTCGAGATAAATAAGCTATGTTTTTTTCTAACCATAAATAAGCTATGTGATATGGAAGCGTTTGATGCATTCCATTAAATAAGCTACATATATATAATTAGTTAAATAAAAATAGTGTAAATAGGTATCTATCAAACACCCCCCCCCCAAAAAAAGTATCTGCCAAATCTATTTCTTCAATTATTAAATTTATTTCCTACTACTAATTAGCTAGTCCTTCAAATTTTGCATCCGGCTATGTATCGCTAAATCTATTATATTTTAGCAGGCTAGATGCATACAATTATCCATACAGAAAAGCATTGATGTTAAGGAGCTAATTATTCAATATGCCAATATATATATATATATGTATCATCCATATATCAATATGTATCACAAAATTTATTACAGATCATTTCTAGTTTATGTAATTCATATATAGAAAAAAACAAGTATAATTCATATGAGAAACAATGAACAAAAACTCAGCTACAATTTTGAAATTTTTACTATCATATTACCTGCAAACTAGAAATGAGCTCCTGCAAGAACTACAAGAAAAACTTAAAATGAATATGATGCATACGAACCCGCATTGCAAGAATTACAAGATTTAGAAATTTGTAAATAGTGTGTTTCCCCATAGCTTTTATGAATATAATTAATTAATAACACATGTATGGATTTTATAAATAAATTTATAATTTTTATAACTAAGAATTATATGGTTAAGTATTTTGAAAATCTTTATATGACATTTGATTAAACTTAATAACAAATTTGTAAAAAAAATGTATATATATCAGTCTAGTTTAAAAAATACATTTAGAAGTTAATTGAAACTTAATTGAAGGGATCAAATTGTAATCTACTCTTATCCGGAACGGTGACTGCCTTCCCTCCTTCCCATTCTCATTACCAAAAAAAATTAGTAATATATTCTCACTAATTCTAAATATAAAAATTTTTAATTATATCACACAACTTAGGAAAAAAAAATTGAATCATTAAATTTATAAAAAAAATACCAATATTTTTTATCTTATTTACTTTTATTAAGTTTATTATTTTTCATATTTTTCATAATATTTATGATTTATTTCCCACCTATTAATTATAAATCAGGGACATAAATAGAAAAAATAATTAATGTATCATATAGCCCCACAAAATATCATATATTTTGAATTAAACATTACTTTTAAAAAATGTCATACATTCAGGACTTAATTTGTGTGCAAATATAAGATATTAAGGTACCAAAATTTTCTCCAATTATATACCTATATATTCAATATAATGATATTTGAGATGGAACATGTATGCATAGTCTCATTGAGTGTTTATAATTCAGGATTTTCTTGTCCAACCAACTTAAAATAGGTACAATATTCTTGCCCCGCACCAACTCAACATCATGTTAGGAATCCCATTATTTGGTTTAATACTGCGATCCCCAAAATGATTATAGTCATTGATTTCTTTCATGTTGTTTTTTTTTTTCGGTTTACATGCATATCTTTTTCCTAAGAGTAATTTTTGGATTAGATGCCATGTTGGCTGCATTCAGTGATTCACTACTCACAAAGGACAAAATACAAAGCAACATTAAAAAGTAAATTAAAACAATACTCCCCGGTTCATAAAAACTTTCATTCAAAGATTTTTTACACATATTAGGAAAGTCATTAAATGACATAGGATGTTATAAAATTTAATAGTATTTTATTAAAATAATATTAATTTAAATGTCCTCTTAAATGATGAATTTCATATTAATGAAGGATAGAATAGTAAAATAAGTAATTAATGTTTTATTAAAACTTTGAAGTGATAAATATTATGAAAAATTTTAAAAATTCTAGAGTGATAATTTTTATAAACTAGAGGGAGTATGTCTATTAGGGATTAAGATATGAACAATTAATGTAGCTTAGGTGGTAAACGGGTTCAATTTGTGGAAAAGTAGTTAAATTTAGTTTGCCTCCTTCATTAACAATTTTAAGAGGCACAATGATGCTGCTAATTAATTGATTTTTTTTCCTCATATAAAGAATCAAATGTCTCTCTCCCTAGGTTTCCTCAATGCTCGATGAAGACGATGATGATAATGGTCCATGATCTATACGAGCAACTTCGTACAAAATTTCGCTGCCAGAGGTTGAAAATTTACCACAGGTCAAAACCAAAACCAATTAAAATAAGGGGAAATGACATGAACAAAACTTTCAATTAATTCTATTTTAAGATTAAAAAATTAGAAAATATTAGAAAAGGACCATGGTCTCAAATTAATTAAAAATGTAAATATGAAATAACCTAAATACTCTTGTAAAAAGGTTTTACTACTCAACATCTGCTTTTTACTACTCTTTTTCATAAATTTGACACTGAATATCTCCCATTTTACACTAAATATTTTATGGAATATGAGTGTAAAATTGAGAAAGTTTAGTATCAAATTTATAAAAAAGAGTAGTAAAAAGCAGATGTTGAGTAGTAAAAAATGAAAGTTGAGTATAAAATTTTGAGGCTTATCCAGTGTAAAATCGGGGGTCTTTAGTGTCAAATCGTAGAGCATGAGTAGTAAAACGCAGAAGATGAGTGTAAAATTCTGAGAGTTGAATTCTTTATTGTGTTCAGTATAAAATTGGGGAAGTTCAGTGTAAAATTTCAGAAGAAGAGTAGTAAAAAGCAAATGTTGAGTATAAAACATTCTAATAAGGGCATTTAGGTCATTTCCTATTTAGAATTTTGATCAATTTGAGACCATAGCCCTTTTCTAGTATTTTCAAATTTTTTTATCTTAAAATGAAATTAATTGAAAGTTTTAATCCTCAAGTGTCATCTTCCCTTAAAATAATCATATAGGTCCATGAGAGATATGACATGCAAAATTATGATATGATTACTTATAAAACTGAATTTATTCAAATAGTTATTCAGACCATTCATTTCGCTGTTTCATTAATTGTTCTACCCATTAATTTAAATTTAATTTTTTATGTAAGTTCATGCTATAGCTAAAACACAAAAATGAATGAATGTATATAGTAATATATTCAAAGGGAAATAATTAAAAGTAGTGCAATATTATATTCACTGTCTCTTATAATCAGTACGTATATGAAGGAAAAGGCGTCAATTTAATCATTCATATAAGCAATATATCAGAACGTACGTAGAGGCAATGTTTTGGTTTAGGTTTTGGATTTGCAGTTAGATTCCAAGAGGCAACTTTTATGATGTCGCTTCTTTTAAATTGTTGCTTTGCCTTCCCTCTTTATCTTGACATGCATGGTAGGGGAGCCACAATGATACCAGCAGCAAGATCTCATAGCTGAGCTTTTTACAAACACGTAATCTAAACAAGATATGTGTGTGTGTGTGTGTGTGTGTGTGCGCGTGACTCCTTCCTTAATTAAAGCCACCATCAGTATTTTTGTTTCAACTTTGATCTCATTTTCCCCTCTTAGTCAACATCATCCACCTGCTTCAACATTAAGACGAAGCCAATTTGAATTAATATCATTTATAATAATAAACAGGTGGTCATTATATACATGTGGATTAAACTTTTTCGTTATAGTAAATAATTTTCTTTACTTAATTAAGAAATCTGCAAAAGCCAGGACCGGATATAGAACAGCCATGCATAGGGAATCCAATGAAATCACTAACCCAT
Organism: Adenanthera pavonina; assembly: GCA_026686845.1. Classification (NCBI taxonomy): domain Eukaryota; kingdom Viridiplantae; phylum Streptophyta; class Magnoliopsida; order Fabales; family Fabaceae; genus Adenanthera; species Adenanthera pavonina. Next base: position 5,374,326 of record JAIVEN010000002.1, read on the forward strand.
TTCTATTTGAAATTTATTCACTTTTTTTAATAGTATATTATCTTGTTTGTTTTCTTTGGAGTAATTATGTTGAAGTCCTTGAATGTTAACTATAGGGAAAAAAAATAGAGAGAGAAGAAGAAGGAATTCTTGTCATCTTGTAATTAGTGTTACCTCTATTTTTTTTTAGTGTTGTTTAAGATTTTATCATATAGATTAAGAAATACAATTAATATGTTAAAGTTTTTTTTAATTTAATAATATGTTCTTATAAAAATAAATAAATAAAAATAACAATTAATGTTATATTTGACTTCTAAGATGACGGATGATAGTATAAGCGTAAAGATAATAATTAATATAATCTTAGAATTTTAAATGACAGATAAAAAGAAATAAATTTTTTCTTAACATGTGATATATACCTATTGAACTATATCTGACCTTAATAATTAAGGAATATCATGATTGTATCTGTGAGATGGTGTAGTCTAGTCTTGAGCCACTAATTATGTTATATGATAACTACAACGGTTAATGTGGTCCGAAAGTCCGAAACCAAGTTGGCATCCCCAGAAAAGGCACATTACTTTGGGCAGAATAATGACATAATACATTTTTAATTTCTGTCGTTGGGTTTTGTACAGAGTAGACCTTAATGACCATATCCAACAGCATAATCTGAAATGATACTGTTACAAAGAAAGTCAATAATTATGTGTTTTAAAATTAATAAAGTTAATCAGCTCGACCTGCAAAAAACTTTGCACTTGCAGAAAAAAGTTAATCCTATACCATCATGAGAAGTACAGATCATTCTGTAACCGCACGTAATTATCGCAAGATTAAGTTCTGAATCTAATACGCACCTTTGGAAGATCATTAATTAAGGTTGCTTCCGTAGTGTTAATTTGTCTGCTATGTGTATGCTTTCTTCTTCTCGCATGTCTAGCTATGTATGCCCCTCACTCACTTCTGAATCTGATCGCTTCTTTTCTAACTGACAAGAATAACTGTTCAACACATGCCAAATAAGAAAGACTGAAATTGGTTAATGCATGCTTCCTCTTGTTGTCTGGAGAGGAGTTGGCAAAACAGGCTCGACTCGAAAATCTAAAAAAAATGAGTTGATCGAACCTTAATTTTTAGTGTTAAAATACAATACAAATTTTTTGGGCCTAAAAGTCTCTTTTTTTTATTCTCTTTTTCTTTTTTTTAAATATTAAAAAATATATATTATTTTATTAATTAATGATACAAAAATTATAAAATTTAAATATTATATTAATTTTTATGAATTATAATGATATTTAGTTATATTAATTTATATAATTATATGAAAATTTTATTAAAAAACATGAAAAATATTAAAAAAATAAAAAAAAAACCCACGACTTGGCCCATAGGCCTGATCCCGCGGACTCAAACTTGAATTTCTAAACCCGTTTATCAAATCAAGCTTTTAGGTTTAGGCCGAGGTAGGCTGACCCGATTTGATAGCACTATTTTTTTCTTAACCAAGAAATTGCTTAATACTTACATGTACCTTGCTGAACCTTACATGCATAGGGCCAAGAAAAAGAAAATAAAGGCCGATGCATGGCTAATAACTGTAAGAAAAATTTTCAAGAATAATACTTCGATAACCCACATATGGGCTTTTCTTTTCTTTTTTTCAATCAATCAGGTGAGCCGGATTCCATGACTTACAAGGATAAATGAGTGTTTACAAATTATTCACTAATAATGAATAGTCCTCATATATATTAAGGGTAAGATTTAAATTCACATCCTTATAAAAGATGAATTGTATGATTATTATTAATTGGACTAACCTTTATTTATTAATGGCTTTATATATGTTTAATTTGATGAAATTAAACTCATTATGAGCTTGATTGTAAAGAATGCGTTTGTAAAATTGGAAGCCTCGTGCTGGTTTCTTGGGCCCTTGAAAAGTCTTGCAAGTCCCAATATGGTTGAGGTTTGCAGGTTGCGTAACTCGATCAGAAGTTATATATAACCAAAGCCCAATAAGTGAAATTAAAGTTGATTGAGGATAACAGACCCAACGTTCTAATTTTGAAACATTTGCTTGTGATAGCAAAAATGCTGCATGAGTATTACAAATATATTCATTGGAAGAGAAATTGATGAAAACTGCAAACTGCTAGCTAACTGGAATCCTTTTGTTGGATACATATATGGACGAGGTGAGAGATTGATTAATACATCAACTTACAAGAGATTTAACTTTTGAGAGCACTGGGCAAAACCAAATGGAATAATGCACATATATATATATATATATTCAACACCAGCCATTTGGCGACCGAGACTGAGGATCTAGTCTGGGAAGCCATCTTCTGTAGATCTTGAACTTGGACCCCAGGGGTGCATGCAGTAGCAGTGTTCTTGTCGCGAAAGAAGAGGAGGTTGGTCAAAAAGAACCGTGGGCCTCTCCCAGCAGGTTTGGAGGTGGCCGGATGCATCATCGTTGGAAAAGGGATGATGATGATGATGAGGTGGAAATATCTCATCGCCGGTACGAATGTACGTAGTTGAGATTTGAGTACTTCTGTTCCAGCGATTCCATGGGTATATATACTCCTCGCTAACAAAGGAAAAGCGCCTCGCCAATTATTTGTGCCCAAACGTGGATGTTGGGGTGTTCTAAACCCTGGATCCAACCCTACTTCTCTCCCCATTTTCATTGATCGAACCTCTTTTCTTTATTCATGCATCTCCACATATCAATCCTTCACCTGATCTTTTTCTTTATATTGGAAAATAGATCTTTGTGAATTAATGCGCTAGCTAGCTCTACCTCTATAATATATTGAGCAGTTTTCAGTGATCTCTATATATTTGCCTTCGATCGTCACTTAATTGCCACTGCTACGTACTCTCTCTCTCTCTCTCTAACTTGCCGTGCCACGTACGTTTCTTAAGGTGAAAACTCAGGGACCCATTTTGGATTTTTGTTCAATTAATTCATAGACATATATAGTTGTCATCCAATAACTTGATAAAAAGGCAATATATAATAAAATTACCATTATAATTATGCCTGCATGACCGACCAGCTGCTCACTATCTTTTAAAAAAGGCAAATGCTGAAAACAGCTTTAATTTTAATGCGAAAAGGAAAAGAAGAAAAAAAGGCCCTTTAGAAGAAGCTCAAAATTTGGCGACAGCAATCGGCCGGGGTCTTAAGCCTGATTAAGCATGCATGTAGCTATGCTCTGATACTTAAGATTGCCATGTGATAAAATTTCTGTTATGTACATGTCACTTTGAGGGTATTGAGGAGGGCAGAAATGAAAACTTGCAATATTTTCAGAATGGCAGAGATTTATTAATGCAGACAAAAGGGCGACTACTTCAAATCAACAGCTCCGTGATGTAGGCCTCGATCGTTTTATAGTATGAACAAGAAATAAGTTCACAATATGCTTGGATTAAAATATAAAAGAGGATTATTAAAAAAGTTGTACGAAGATAGAGCTCGTGCATTTTCCAGAGATTTATTACAATTAAATACTGTTCATTGCTATTTCATACTTCGTAATTAAGCCACTAAATTTACTAGCTAGTTATTGGGTTCTGTGTTGTTTTCAACTTCTAATATGCTCTTACCTTCCTATATTATTTTTTCATTCTTTCAAAATATAAATCATTTTTTAAAATTTTTTTTAATTCAAAATATAAATCCCATTTAATAATTTATAGGATATTAAATATTTTTTATTTTACCCTTATTTACAATTAAATCTAAGAAATATAACAAAATTTAAATACAATGTATTAAAGAGGGGTACCATTGGAAAATAATATATTTTTTATAAATTTAATAAGTAAAACTATCTTTTCTAATTCATGTACAATTCGTTAAATAGGATTTATATTTTGAAATGGAGGAAATAACACTTTTTACAAACTTCTTTTTTTATATAGGAGGTGTTCCCCCACCACCCGAAAAAAAAAAATAAAAATATATTTAGTTTAAAAAGTAATTAATTTCTCCATACACAAAATGTCAGTAATTTTACCAATATTAAATCAATTAAAGTATTTGTTCAAAGTTTAATGATTGAATCAAAATTAAACCGGGATAATAAATTTAATATTTTTTAATTTTATATATTATATAAAAAATATTATTAATAACTTTTACAACTTAATTTTAAAATTTAAATAAGTTAATATTATCTATAATTATATTTTGAATTTAAAATGGTTAATTAATATTCTATTTTCATATTATTTGTTAAGTAAATTTATCATTATTAATATTTATGTATCATAATAATTTATATAATATTATAATATATGAAGAAAAAATTGATATAAAAATAATATTATTTAATACTAAAAATAATGTTATTTTATTTTAAAAATTATAAAAAAATAAAAAAATTTAAAAAATTGTCCGACTTAATCAATTTTGTACTGGGTGACCAATATTGAACCAGTCTCCATTTATGTCTAAACCGAATTTAGCACCAGTTTTAGGTTTAACCTATCAAACCCACCCATCCGGTTTGGTCAGTTTTTGAACCTTAATTTTACTTGTTAAAGAATGCATAAATAGATTGTAGCCTCCCTACTGTATTACTTTCAATTTCAAATTGGCCCCACCTTTTGACTCCTAGATCATGCTCATGCTGTTTATTACTGCTGTATTGTTTTTAACAATATTTTTAAATAATATTTTCATATTTTTTATTCCTTTTTATAATACAACTTTTTATTTTCTTAACCTTTAGAATTTAAATATCTCACACAATACAGTGACAAATTATTTAGTTCACGTTCTAAAACTTTTCATTTCAGTCAGAAAAAGTCTTAAAAATACCCGACCCATACGCATTCGTTTTAAGGGGGAAAAGTTCGCAAATCGGCATGGGTATAGAACAGATGTCCGTTAGCCGTAACTTGAATAGTATTGTTACGTTGAAAATTTCCTCGACATTTTTTTTTGGGCCAAAGAAAATTTTCCTGAACATAATCCTTCACAATGAAGTAAGTGGTACAGCGGTCTCGAATCTGGGATTTTCCTGAACATAATAAACCATATTTGCAGAATCTAAATATGCCTCAGCCCAAGAAAAGAGAAAAAAAAAAATCCAAATCCAGTTATGCCTAATGCCATTCAGTTGCTAATGCTGAAAAAGTGAAAATACGTTGCTAAATGTGTAACGTTATTTTGGTTAAAAGAAAAAATAAAACAGTATCGCAGAAACTTTTATAGGAAAATAATGCAAAATAAATAATCAAGAATCAATATAAGAATAATTTATTTTAATACAGTTAATTGTCTTTTTTTTGTATATTGATTATATGAATTAACTGATAATTTTTGCAAATTTTGTTAAAGGATATTATTTAAAAAAAAACAGAATATTTTTCTTTAATCTGACAATTATTCCATTTCCATTTTCCATCTTCCTCCACGCAGCCAAACCCACCCTTTTTTATTTTTGCTGTTCTATCCCCGTGCTCTTCTCTGCTTTCATTATGTCTTCCTTCCTCTTCTCGGACTATTCTCTTACCTTCAAATTCTTCGGCTCTCTGTAGCTTTTACCCCCATTATAATAGTTAATTCTATTACTTCACCTCGTTCTTCCCTTTGACCTTCATTATCTACCTCCTTCTACGATATCTGCTTAGGCCAAGGTATCATCTTTATTTTCTTCTTTGTCTGATACTATTGCTATCCTTCTTCCTTTTTCTTTCTTCTTTACAAATCTATATATTAAGCTTGAATTCGGCAATTTTTTCAATGATATTCTTGATAAGGAACTGCGGGTTTGGATGGTGCCAAAAACTCTCTTATTCGCTTTTCTTGGAATTAGTTTTAATTGCCATAACAATCTTATTGCTCATCTACTTTTGCATACAAATGTCGTGCAGTAACCATGTCTAAGTGATCGGTTTTGTTTTGGACAGTTCCTGTTTCTTTGAGAAGTCGTACGTTAATGCCCACGGAGTTATCCAGTTAACTGGTGATATGTTTATTGCATCCCATTGTAATTTTTTTTTTTGTGTACAGAAAGAAAGTTCATGGGGTTTTACGAAAAAGTATTTATGTTATAGGTATAGATTGCTTTTCATGTTTTGCCAACGTGGAAGCTGAGTTCAACTGCTGCATAATGCATTCTATTCCGCTGCATTCGTTGACTGTACTTGGTTAGTGGATATGCCACTAGAAAATTCGGTGTTTCTGATCAAATTCATTCGGACCTTTTTAACTTTGGACTCTTTTCATCATCGGTAACATGTGTGCTTATATGATTTCTACGTAGATGATACTAATCTTGACTTTGTCTTGTTTGAGAACATTTTCATAACCAAGTTTTCGGGGCATGGACTGGCTGTTTATGCCTACTATCACTGTCTGTGAACAATGTTTAGCAGTCCAAGAGGTGCTAGTGCTTTTGACATATTCAAACTAAAATTCCAAGGTGAATCATCTTTGACATCTGTTTTGCTTCTGGATGTTCCTCCAGCGATTGAATTGTCTGACTATGGAAGGATCCCAAGTCAAGGTAGTGAGAGCCCTTCGGGGCTTCTTACTGGTGAGAGCTCAAATGTTGAGTCAATTGCTGATTTGGATCTCTTCTTTGAAAGACTTTACAGCTACTACTGTGAGAAAGGGCTTTGGTGCATCATTGTAAAGTGGATTGTTGAACTTTTGAGTCTAGGCTTCACCATATGTTTTTCTGGATTTTTTTTACTATATGTTGATTGGAATGGGCTTCGCAATGCCAAGTGTGGAATGGATGCAATTGAATCTGGAATTAAGCCCTGTGATCTGGCAAAAGAAGCTCTTCATCAACACCCTTTAACCCCTCTAACACTCACCAAAGCAATTATTGTTGGATACTTGGGAATATTTTCCACCTATTGGATTTTTTGTTTCTTGAGGTTCTTTACTCAACTAAAGGACACTCTGGAAATCCGTCAGTTTTACTACAATAGGTATGTATGATAAAAGAATAAAGATGTTTAAAGCAAATGAAAACTTCTGCAGAAACAAAATGTTTGTCATAATTATGTACCAAAAAATAATGTTTGCCATAATTTACCATGTTCCCTTGCAGTCTTCATGTAACTGATAATGAAATTCAAACCATGCCTTGGGCAACAATCCTTGAGAAGGTTGTTTTGATACAAAGTTCACAATAACTCTTTTTGGTTAAGGATCTTTCTGCTCACAACATGGTGATGAGATTGATGCGGAAGGAGAACTACTTGATTGGAATGATCAACAGGGGGGTGCTTGCATTCCCCATTTCTCAGTGGGTCCCTGGTGCTGGTCCTACAGTGAAATCTGGTCCTAATGGCACACAATGTCGTCTAATACTTAACAAGACCCTTGAGTGGACTTTGAATTGGTGCATCTGGCATAGCATGTTTGATCGGTATGTTTGAACTTTCCTTTAATTAACTTTTTTCTGTTGTATTTTTACTTCATGTGAATTAATGTCGACTGACCCATGTGGTTTTACAGTTAGGTAAATTGAAAACTATGTCATTTAGCGGTTTGGGCTATAACCAAGATCAATAATGTTCTCCTTTGAACATGCTTTCATTGCAGAAACTTTTGCGTAAGGAGGGACTTTGTGTCTAATCCAAACACATTAAAGAAAAGGCTTATGTTAGTTGGGCTTGCAATGCTTTTACTTTCTCCATTTCTTGTCATATTCATGCTAGTGTATCTCTTTCTGAGGCATGCTGAACAATTTTATAATCATCCAAGCACAGCTTCATCTCAAAGATGGTCAAATTTGTCTAGGTGGATGTTTAGGGAATTCAATGAGGGATCATTATTTTTTTCTTGTTTTCTGAACATTGTCTCTGCCTTTATTTATTGCTTGTGCGGACTTCTTGTTGGTATATCAAAATATCCATTATGCAAGAAAGATTTATAGAGATTTATTGACGAACAATCCTTATTTGAACGAAGTCTTCAATTCTCTGTCAAGCATTAAGGAAAGGAATAAAGTATTAGTTTCTTAAACAAAATCATATTACTTGTTTAATGTAAACTATTTGAACAGAAGTTATGTATTAATTAAGCTGCATGTGACATTTTGGAGTCACTCAGAATTTTTGCATTGTAATCATTCGTACTTATCTGTTTAGAATTTTTTAAAAGTGATAGTGCTTAGTTATCATTGTTGTTGAAAAAGAAAAAAAGAAAAGTGGGAAGGCAAAAATAATGCTAGGGTTGGCAGGGATGGAAATAATCAAGGGAGTGAACAAATATGGAAAAGGATATGGGCTGGAGCATGTATACCATTGTAGTCTTCATCTGTTTTTATGTTAGGGGATTAGATGATATAATGCAATTACTTGCCGTGTATTCCCAAGTCATAAACTCCTTGAATCTAGCTCTTCTTAACAAGCCCCCTTATTAAAAGAAAATATTCTCATTATAAATTCTTGATTGGTCAATAATTTTAATTACATGTCACCTGTGTCTCTTTTTACTCATACGCTTAATCTTACCAATAATGTAACTTGTGTTACAGGTGGACCATCTTTTCAAGCATCGGATTAATAACAGTGCAGTACATGCTTCTGAGTATCTCAAGCAATTTCCTTCACCTATAATATCTATCATTGCAAAGTTCATCTCATTTGTATCAGGTGGCTTTGCTGCAATCCTGATCATCATTGCTTTTCTTGAGGAATCATTGCTAGAGGGCCATGTAATGTATTTTGCCTAAAATATATTCCAATGAGTATCATGACAGTCACTGATGATAAATTTCTTCTTCCTAAAATAATATTGCAGATATATGGTCAAAACTTATTTTGGTATGGTGCTGTTTTTGGAACAATAACTGCCATTAGTAGGGCTGTGGTTGCGAATGAGCTTTTGATCTTAGATCCTGAGGGAGCAATGTCGATGGTGGTTCAACATACTCATTATATGCCATAGAGATGGCGAGGCAAAGAAAGTACTGGAGTGGTTCGCATTGAGTTTGAAACCTTGTTTCAGGTACTCTCTCTAAGGTATTGGTTTAATTCTTTTTCATGATAGCATAGGGTTCAATATTGCTTCTTCTCATGCTGCTATGTTTTTGTGTGTTGTAGTATGCAGGGATGATGTTACTTGAGGAGATGGCCTCAATTTTTCTTACTCCATATTTACTTCTGTTTATTGTCCCAAAGGTCCCTCCTGTACTTGGACATAATCTCTGCTTCAATTATTTTCCATCTATTGTAATGTTTTAATTGTTTGTTTTGTCCATTTTGCAGCGGGTAGATGATATTTTGCAGTTCATTGCAGATTTCACAGTGAATGTTGAAGGTGTTGGCCATGTTTGCAGGTTAGCGTATGATGTTGTGATTTACATTCCTTTTCAATTTGCATCTGCCAATTGTTTGGGGTATCTTATATGAATTATCCTTTGTTTCCGCTTACCAGTTTTTTTTTTGGTGTTAATAACAGATATTTTGATTGTTCTGATGTACTCTTTCTTGTTGCAGTTTTAGTATCTTCGACTTTCAAGAGCATGGAAACAGCAATTATGGTTCCCCACACAATGCACCTCGAAGTCAAAGGAGTTCTCAGGGGAAGATGGAGAAATCAATTTTGAGGTATGTTCATGGCAGAGCTTGTCATATGCACAGGACTGATTAATGTAGTTTTATGATATTTCATATTTATTCTGGTTAATATCATGAGCCTCTCGGTTTTCAGATACTCTAGACTCTAGTTGCTTTTCTTAGTTTTCTTGCCTTCAAGCCATAAAAGCCGTTGCTATTGGGGGGAAACTGATGTTTATTGGCCAATGCCGCTTAGTTGGATGTTAGCCTTTGTAAAACATAGCTCCTTTCATGAAGCCTTTACTGCTACTGTTATGAAACCCAAATGTGGATTGTGCCTGTCTAATACTTCTTGTGTTTTTGTCATTGCTGTATGAAAGCAATTGTTTTCCAAACATGCTGCCATGCTCCAATTGTTAATGTCAATAGCTCAAAAAGCTGCTGTTATTATTTCAGCTTTCAGAGTAGTTATCCATTATGGGCACCAAATTCTCAGGGGAAACATTTTTTGCTAAATCTTAGAACCTTTAGAGAGCAAAATTTGCAAGGAGATGGAAACAGACAGGCATTTCCTCCTCCTAGACTGTGGAATGGAGGTCCCAATATTAGGAGCAATGGAGACAGAAACAGTTTTACGTCCTGGGAAATGCCATATGTAACTCGCAATCACTTGTGTTCATGGAGGCTGATTGATGCTATTCAAAACAATCATCCTTATCTTCTGGATTGGTACTATACTTCTCGACTTCATGATGCAACTATGAGAGAAGTTCCAGCGGAACCATTTGAAAAAACTGAGTTTCATTTGGGAGAGTACCCACTGCCCTTGAACTTGACTCGAAATGTACCTGGCTATGAAGAATACTTGAATGAGTATCAAGAAGATCGATCTGCATCTCATCTTGGGGCTTCCGCATTGGCTCCCATCTTCAGGGAAAGCCTAATTCAGGATCGTAATTTTACTGCTCGGTCCCACTCTGTCAGAAATCACTGGTGGGCAAGAAGCGGGCCACAGGTTGGACAATCTCAGACAAGCTTTTTTGAGCCTCCAGATTTTAATCACCGAACATCATGGAATTCTTACGATAAGTTTTCTGATAGAGACTCCGAGGATCCAGTACTAGACTTGGACTGGAGATATTATCAAAGATTATCTAAAACAACATGCCCAGATGACTTAGAGGCAGGAGACTTTAAATTTCATTTTGATGACATCTATAGCAGACTTCCAGAATCTGCCAATGTTAATAATCCAAGCACTGCAAGCTTTTGAGGGAGGCTTCAGAAATCAGAAGGCTCTTGCTTCCAAGTCATGATTGTCCCTTTTCTTAAATGGAACCTTGTATTCTTTTCTGTATATAGATAGATTCTTTGTTATGATTGTCAAGTAGCTAGAATTTGGAAGGTTTGAGGGCCCCTGGCCCCTGAGCTGCCTTCCATGTGTAAAAACAACCCTAAAAATGTATTCATTCTGTCAGGTGTTCTAATTTAGCTGCCCATTTTTTTTTAATTAAATGTATTTTTTCTTTTCAGTTTTATTAAGCTTCTCTAACGGTAACTAGACACATTTGTTCATACATTACAAAAAGTTTGAAATATATATTGAATTATATAAATTGAATATTAATTGATATATTGATGCTATTTATACAGTTTTGTTTTTTTCCTAATACAAGTTACTTCACACAGAAAGCCGCTTAAATGTGTCACTATCACTGCCCTTTCAAACAACAATTAGTCTATGCATTTTTCAATAATACAGACTGCTAAAATTCTCAAAAGCCTTGGAAATTTATGGGTTATCTTGAATTAACTTCCGGACAAGATAAGCTGGAGGGAGGCTTTTGTTTATGTTTGCTTAATATTCGTTTTAATCCTGAAGTTAAGGTTGACCTCTCAAGTTTCCAAACTTCTATATATAGCCAGGTTGTAAAATGGGATTATTTGATGAGATATGTTATTGATGATGGAATTCTGGATTGAATTTTGAATTTACAAGAAAGTAGGTTGTGAATATTCATGTGCATCTTACAGGGGCAAAGAGCCCCCACCTCAAAGCTAGTATACTGCATTTTCCCATATCCATATGATAGCGCAGGGACAAAAAGAAGGTAGAGATGATTTCCAAGAGAGACGTTGCTCATGCTGCTGCTACTCATGGCTTCCCATTGTCTTCTGGGTGGGTCCCTCCGCTCTGTATTCTCCCAAATACGCATGAAGGGAACATGGAAGCAATCATTCGCATTCATTGTGAATTAAGGACATACACCTTGAGATTTAAGCAACGACACTAAAAGCAATGCCTCTATTCCACCGTCCCACTCACTTCACCATTTACTATCATTGCAAAAGCACTCTATTGTTTTTGTGCCACTCCTTTCTAATCCTCCATTTTGACGATATTAACATTGACAACGGGAAATTAAGAAAACAGCCGAGAAAAAAGTAAACAAAAAAAAAATTATGTTACATCAAACCTCATTCTCCAGAGGAAGCACTGCACTTTTGGATCCACGACCGTAACGAAATGGAAAGAAGGACCTTCGACCTCTGCTGTTACTGTTACTGTCTTCACTCCCACTAGGCTCGTTTTGATGCCTATTTAGCTGCTGTGTGATGGTTTTAACTTCCAAGTAAACCTGTCTATCATTTGCAGAATCCATGGAGAAAGATCTCCTTAGGGTTTGAATACAGAAGTGTTCATCTTTCTTCCTCACATCAATACACTCATCTCCCATGATGGACACATGCTGCCACTTCCTGGGTTTCAAGTGCCCAAGCTTCCCCGTAGAGTGACTTCTACTCTGCTGTGCTAAGCTTCCCCCACTTGACTGATTTCTTTCATGTTGCATCTGTGACAGTGATCCCCCATCTTCTCCCCCCAATTCAATGACCACAAAGTCTTCATCACTACCCATATTGGAGAGTAACTGAGAATCTTGAGGAGAAGAGCTGGGTGCTATAATACGGTCCACCGGAGAACGCGTCGTGCCCGAAATGCTTGATCTGCAAAGAGGACAATTGGCGTTGCTCTGAAGCCAAATGTCGATACAATCCAAGTGAAAAGCATGGCTGCATTTGGGTAGAACTTTGAGCATGTCCTGTTGTTGAAACTCACTCAAACACACCACGCACCCATACACAGTGCTCACATTACCAGCCTGATCCTCACCTTTGACGAACTGGAATGTGGGTATTTCTCGGATGATAGATTCATCAAGGCCACGATTCCACGTGGCGGGGGAGAGAGCGATGAAGGGTTCTTCTCTGTATCTGGGACCAAGAACGGAAAGCCATGTGAGTGGGTTAAGCTGGTGCCAGTAAGAGCAGCATTTGGTGACGAAAGTGAAGTAGCCGATGAGCAAGAAAGCCGTGGCCATGATGCTGAGCACAACGATGGCGAATACGGGTAAAGCAGAGTCCGAGGTAGCCATCAGCCCAGTTGTGAATGGGAATGCTTCAAGCTTCGATGTACGGGATAAATAGGTTTGACTAATTGAAGTCACAGATCTTGGTTAGAAGAAGAGAGTTATAAAACCAAATTAAATTAAATTGTATATTATTTATATGGCATGATAATTTAAGAAGGCTTGCGACGCACCGATCAATCAAATGGATTGGATTAGGAAACGGACGAGCACGTGGGGTCAGGATTTGACTTTGTGAGAAACAGTCGGGTTTATGTGGTCTTCATTCCATCCTTTTCACATGTTACTTGCCCCTTCTTATTTTGACTCTTCCGTTATCAACGTCCCCTTACCTTATTCGGGAGATTTATTATAACAAGATTACAAAATATAGCGTCACATCTGTGGACCCCCTCCCTAACCAAGCACACTTCAAAATTTACCCTTTCATTCTACTAATAATATGTTCCCAGTGTGATTAGAGCAAAGAAAAATGGAATATAACAGAGAATGCTTTATTAGTTTAGTTACGTGAATTATGTTCCTAGATATTTAGTTTTACCAATTTGGATAAAATAAATTATTTAAAATATGCGTGAATGGATCCTATTGGAATGCCAAAAATATAAATTTGTCATCTGTTCGTGTATACTGATTAAATGTGTAACGTAACAGATCAAATTATGAGAAATCCAGCAATGCACGTGACACGTGAACAGTATTTGTGTCTCATAGGTGCTATTTAGATTTTAGACCAGGACAAAGCAACTGTGTGAAGAGTAACAATGTGTTGTAATTTGAGTTTTATGAACATGGACTACAAAGTTAATGTTTTTGTTGATAGAAAAAATAAATATATTGTCAAAGTTTATGTGTCTGCAATTTGTGTTTAGTTGTTGCAGTAAAGTTGTGTTAATCAAAATGATTAACGGCCAATTAAATGACAAGACTCAAAAGGTGAATGTAAGACATGCCACACAACTTTGTTTTTTTTAATTGCAAATGTAATTTTAACTATATAAAAAGAACTTTTCGGGGCTTCCAACATTTATCCAAATAATTTTAACTAATATTTTTGGTATCTCGCATTTAATTTAATTTATGAAAATAATTCTATTCTTCGGAAATCTGCAATTAAAAATATAGGTTGACTCCTCTCCCTTTTTTTTTTTTTGGCCCAGGAGCCTTATGATTTTCTATTAGCCCTACTTGCAAATATTCTGGGCCTCTGGCCTTTTGATTTTTTGATTGATTATTAATAGAATTTGGGTCACTTTCTTCGAAAAAAAAAAAGAAAGAAAAGAAAATTCTGCTTACCGAGTGGAAAGAGCACGAACAGTATTGCTCGGCTTGTTTAGAGATGATGTTGCGAAGTAGGCGGTTGAAGTAAGGAAGTTAGCGGACACAATTGGGCTCTGGATGATTATTGATTTGGGAAGAAAGGAAATCTCAGTGGTACTGCAGAACAATGCAGAGTATTCCAGTTGAAGAACGAAAACCAATGTTACTAACAGAGCCAAGCACCACTCTAAGTGCTTCAATTCCATTTGGGCTACATGTCGGGACCACAGTCCAGAGCAGGCAAGCGGTAAAATTTCCACTCTATTGCAAAAGGAACACGTGCGAATGGGCAAAAATAGTTGGAGAAAACATCAAGGAACCATAAAAACGAAATTAATATGCTAAATGAGGTGACATTGACTTGAATGAATGAAGGCGGCATCTACCCCGTGTACGACGAATGACGAAATCCATCTCTATCAAGATGGTGGAGCACGTTGATAAAATGACAATGAGTGTTGGGTTGCGTTCATTGGATATAATGATAAAAATGAAATAATGACCAGTTGAAGTGAACTGATGGATAATGAATGAATGAATGGACATAATTAGGAGGGCGGGGAGAGTGAAGGCAGGCAGGAGAGAAGGTCGATGGAAGGGGAAGGAAAGGAAAGAAGATACAGAGGAGTGAGAAGGAGGCCATCGGGGAAGTTTGCTGCAGAGATTCGGGACTCCAGCAGGCACGGGGTAAGAGTGTGGCTTGGAACATTCCAAACTGCAGAGGAGGCGGCCAGAGCTTATGATCGAGCTGCTTTTGCCATGAGAGGTTTTTCCGCCATTCTCAACGTACTTTCCCCACCACTACTCTCCTCCTCCTCCTCCTTCTTCCTCCTCCACGTTCCAAACGGATTCTGCTGCTAAACAAGTGTTTGAGTTACAGTGCATGGGTGACAAATTGTTGGACCAACTTCTCGATTCTCATCTCACTAGCATCAACAGTCTCTAGTAGTTTCCCACTCTCGCATCTACCTACTTCAACTTAATTAGTACCGTGCATGGTTAATGGTTTAAGTTGTGAATTAATTGTGACTAGCATCCTGCCTTGCACTTCATGATATATTAACACTTGGCTATTTATTTATTTATTATTACTTTTGGAAGAATTCCGCGGCAAAGCAATAGATGAGATGAGAGTATCGCATTGGGGCTGGATATAGCTTTCGCCTAAAGCCACAAATCCAAATCAGGGCGGTGATCCAAGGTTAGAGGTTACTTATCCTATATGTACGCCAGTTTTATCAAAGTCTCAGTGAAATAAGATTGCGACAATGTATTTAGTTATTCACCTTCCTTTTATTCATCGTTCATATGCGTTACTATATCACGTGGTACATTTTATTCATGGCGCAATTATGGTGTCTGTCGCTGTCGCAAATGCAATTAATACGGATGTGCTCACGAATTCGTTATCATATATAACAACGGTCCAACTTTAGTATATAAGGCCTGGCCCAATCGCTTAAAAGGGCCTCATTAATTACCCAAAAAAAATCGGGTATGTATAAATTAACTAGTCACCTATATCATATGTTGCGCTGAAGAAGTAATTTGCCCCGCGAGTCTAATTGAGAGACACCTGCAAATTAAGACCATAAATAAGTTAAGAAGAAAGTTTGGCAAAAAAAACAAAAAGGTTAAGAAGAAAGAGTTGAGACAAGAAATGGATACATACGGGTCCCTATATATACTACAACAACGAGTAGTATTTGGGACCATTATAAATAACGGTTGGCAACTCTGGTACGTAGATAGATGTTGTTCTGCATCAAGGCGTTGAAATGCATCGAAGTAACCAAATTTAGAATGTCCTTGACAAAAAAAAAACTAAATTTAGAATGAGGTTTTAGATGGATTCTAAGTTAATAATGTTAGAAATATTTTAAATTATGTGACCTGATAATGAGATGAATTATGGATAAGATAACAGATAAATTTTTTAATTAAGTTGATTATGAAATATCTATAATTATCTACATTTAAATTAAATAGATAGATTTATCTTATCAGTGCACTAAATCTAATTCGTTCATTTGAGTATTTGATAAATATACTAAATTAAAATAAATTAGATATAAATTGGTCCTCTCTCTGCCCATTAAAAACACATTTTCCATCAATTAATGTGACTTAAAAAAATTAGAATTATGGTCAAGGGAGAGAAACCAATTGTGAGTAAGGCTATAGGCTCTTTATCTATGTCTTCCGCTTCAGGTACGCACAAAAATATTTTACATTTGGCATCAGATCCTTATTTAACCTATGCTTATCTAACTGTAAAAATCCGAGTCTTATATATCTATATATGATTAGGATAAAGCTACTTCATAAAGTTGAAAATATGGATTTTCCCTCATTTGAATATTCATGTTTATAATTATCCAAATTTGTTAAATGATGTTATTCTGATCCTTATTATTATTTTATCCCACGTTGCAAATCCTAACATTTATTAACACTCATGAATTGTTGGTATGATTTGCTATAATACTTTAAGTATGTGGTATTGCCGTATATGTCTAAAGAGGTGAGACTTTTATGTGTACCATGGAGTTAACTTTTGTGATCATGCATTCATGGCTATTGGCTATTTGGACATGCAAACTTGTTTCTCTCATGTTTTTTTTGCTAATATTTGATGAGGTTCAGTATTTAAATGTATGATTATTAACTCCAAGCATGTAAAAACTAAAACTTTATGTGTATTAAGATTAGGGTTTTCTCTAGCCAAAAAAAGAAAGAAAGAAAAAAAAGATTGGGTTTTTTCAATTTCCCTACATGAATTCGAATAGTTGGGGTTGAAAATCACGATTTTGTATTATGATGAAGTTGCTTGTAAGGAAAAATATTTTGTCTTTGATTATGCGAATCAAACTCTGCACTAAAATTTTCTCCCAGTTTGATCTATGGAATTCAAGCATGTTTTGGTCTAATTGATGTGTGTGATTGTTTCTCTCCTTGTTTTGAAATAAATCGCCCTTAAAACCATTGGAAAAAGGAGCCTAGAATCAACTGAAATCGTCAAGTATAAAGATGGGTCCATGTCGAGTTTGGGTTGAAGAGTATGACCCACCAAAGGTTAAAGACGACTAAAAAACAACAAGTTGTTTTGAACAGTCTTAAAAATGACGTATCATTTAACTGTCTTAGATAAGCGCCTCTCCCTTCACATTAAATGATGTCATTCCTCCCTTCACTGAAATGCTGCATTTCACGTATGCTAAAGGACTGGGCTCCACATATTAGGCTTGTACGACCAGGCCGCATATGATTTGTTTTAAAAAAATGGAGGTTTTCCGCATGTGGATAGTGGGCTAATGATGTTTTGTTAATTATACTTTACTCCAATAATGTTTCTTTATTTGTGTTTTGGCCCATTGAACTCTAAAACATTTGTAATATGGCCCAAATGGCTTTTATAATTATGATTTAGCCACTAATGTTTTCTGAAATTACATTCTAACCCATATATTTTGGGAAATTAGATTTTGACCCTAATTTTCTATAAATATCATTTGACCCCTATTTTGAAGAAATAACATTTTAACCCTAATTCTGTAGAAAATTATATTTTGGTCCCTAAATTTCCTAAAATTATGGTTTTGACGTATTAATGTTTTTGAACCAAAATTAATTATGATGATTTATGATGTGAGAATTGTTTTGTGATGAGTAATATTATGAAAATATTATTACTTAATGATTATATGCATGAATTATATTACTTGTATGTAGTTTGTTATCACCAAAGTGATCAAATTAGAATGATGATAATATATATCAAGCATAAATGGTCACATATCCATTGAATTAATGAAATGCCCATTATGAAATAAGTAAATGGATAGATTGACGTTTACTAATCATTAGAACTTCCAGATTTACCCAAAGCTAAATTATTATTCTATGGTTGGTGTACATAATGGAGGTGAATTATTATTTTATTTAGATATATGTGTATATCCAAAAATAGCGTATATGATTGACTAAAATATTTAATTACCTCATGAAGGATATTTTTGACATTTAATTAATGATAGTATGTTATAGTTTCTACCTAAAGGCGAGTTATAGTATATATAAATGATGTATTATCTGAATCTATTATGTAATTTACTTTATTCACATGCTTTTTTGTGACTATGTTCAATGTTTAAACTTTAAGAATAGTATGAATAAGTCAGTTCCCAATTAGGTATTTTGGATATTTAACTTGGCAATATTAAGAGAAAAACTTATTGCTATTATGAATTTAAGAAAGAAAGTTACATCATAAAGCATGGTCACAATCTAACAAACTAAACTTAATGTTTATGTGAATGAGTAATATTACAGCAAGGTTACAGTCTATGGGATGACAGTAGATGACTCCTTAATGTAGTGCATCCTTAACTCAACCTCTTGAGCATGGACAATTCCAAATTAATCGTAAATGGAATATTAAAGAATTATCCCTTATGCTTACTTAAGAGGAAGCGAGACTAAAGAAATAAGAAAGTCATACTGTCAACCTTGCAAGACCGGAAGCTGATAAAGAAATTAAAGTGAAAGCCAATAAGCTTAAGAAAAAGGAAAGGCCTACTAATGTTTCACAAGTTAATAAGGAGGAACAAAAAGCAAGAAAGTGCTATCTCTGTAACAAGAAAGGACACTTTCAGAAAGATTGCCTGAAATGTAAAGTTTGGTTTGCAAAGAAAGCTAAAACTATTGTTTTGTATGTTTCCAATCAGACCTAGCTGAAGTTCCTTACAAAACTTGGTGGCTTGATTATATTCTACTCCTTCCATTCCAGCTTATAGTGTGCTTTTAATTACCGTACACAGACCAAAACAATAATTGGTAACTAAAATTTTTTTTCACCTTTTCTCAAATTACCCTTATTAAATGCATTGGAAATGAAACATTTTAATAATAAACAAATATTTAGATCTATTAAATAGGGGCAATCTTGGAAAGAAAAGAAAAAGTATACTACATAATCTGTAAAGTGCACTATATTTTGAAACATAAATTTCTTAAAAAAGTATACTATATAGCAGAACAGAGAGAGTACATCTTATGTATTTGATCTGATGTGGGGATTTTGTATGATCCAAACTATAAACCCAAATGAAAATCTTGCTGATGGCCGGGAAATTGCAAGAATGCTCCTATTGAAGGTATATAAACTTATTGTTCAACTCTGAATACTAGTCATCATCTAGACTTATTCACACTCTCTACATACCTTATAAGAACTTGATTTCTCTTTTCAAAATTGATGTATTTGGATTTTCTATTTGGATATAAATGCTTTAGTTTGGATGAGAATACTTCCTTAATTGGTCTAGCATTCTTATTCATGATTTATGCAAACTAAAATAATGATTTTATCTTTTATTGAATCCTTACTTACGGCTTATATCATAATATTAAATTTAAGCATATCATTTATAATGAGAATTTTACTTTCTATTAGCATAAATGTTTAGGTCATATATCCAAGGAAATGTTGAAAAGATTAGAAAAGAAAGAAAGGCTTCCAAATTTGGATATTATGGAACTTACCATATGTGTGGATTGTATTAAAGACAAGCAAACCAAACATAGCATGAAACGAGCCATAAGAAAGTACTTAGCTTCTTGAAAATATACATATTAATATATATATGGACCTTTGATAGTCCATCTTTTGATGGAGAAAATATTTCATCACCTATATCATGATTTTCACATTATGATTATATTTATTTGCTTCATGAAAAGTATCAAGTAGTTTATGCTCAAGGTTTATGAAGTCTAGAAGCAATAAGAGAAAGGTGAAAATCTTAAGGTGTGATAAAGGTAGTGAATACTTTGGGGAACATAATGAAATTGGACAATATCCTAGTCCATTTGAAAAGTTTGTTGAGAGACATGGCATACGTGTATAGTATACTATTTCATGCACATCTCAATAAAATGCTGTGGTAGAAAGGCGAAACTGGACATTAATAAACACGGTTAGGAGTATGAAGAGTAATAATACTTCATTACTATAATGAATGTGGATGTATTATAAATTGTTGTCTTTATGTTGTATAGGGTTCTTAGTAAGGAAGTCCCCAAGACTCCACTGAGTTGTAGACTAGAAGAAAACCTAATTTAAGACACCTACATGTTTAGGATTGTCCAATAGAAATTCGCATCTACAATTTACACAAAAGAAATTGGGTTCTCAAATGATTAGTGGTTTCCTTATTGATTACCCAAAGAAATCTAAATGTAAGATTTTACTGTCCTAATTATAGTTCAAGAATTTATGAAACTGGTCATCTTAAATTCATTATGGATAGTGAAATTAGTGGGAGTAATGAAAGACAAATGTGGATATTGATGAAATAATGGTAGATATTCAGCTACCCTTAAGTATCCCTTCATCCATATATTCCAAGTGTAATTTCAGTTGTCAAACAACAAATTGACAATTTAGAGCTACACTTGGATAAAGAAGCACCTCTTGAAATAACCAAATCAAAATCACCCAATGTGAATGAACATCGAAAAATGATATAAGGAGTGTCTCATAAAGAAAGGAGATTGACTATTATAAATGATTTTGTGGTTTATTTGCACGAACACAATTTTAATACAAAAATCAATAAAGATTAGGTTACCTTTTTGAAGCCACAGAAAACATTAAGTCTAATAAGTAGATTGATGCCATTAAATGTTGAGTTAAAATCCATGGACCGAAATGAAGTCTTGGATCTCATTGAGTTGCTAGTTGATTCGGCTATAAGTGGATTGCCAAGATCAAAGCATAATTCAAATGGCAATATAATGATGTAAAACTATGCTTGTTTTTAAGGATTATGCTAAAAAGAATGATATTAATCATAAAGAGACATTTTCACTGATTTCAAAGAAAGACTCTTTATGAATAATTATAGTTTTGGTGGCTCAGTATGTTTTATAGTTACACCACAAGGATGTGAAAATTGTCTTTCTTAATAAGAACCTTAGGAGCAAGTTTATATGGACAAAAATATAAAGTTTCCTAACTAATGAAAAGATCCACATGATATATAAACTTAAGAATGTTTCACAGTAATGGTATATAGAGTTTAGTGATGTCATATTATCTTTTGGTTTTGAAGGAAACAACATAAATAGGTGCATAAACCAAAGGATCATTGTGAGTAAGTTCATATTCTCAGTCTCACATGTTGATGATATCTTACTTGCTACTAATGGTTTGGGCATATTGTAGGAGACTAAAGAATTATGTCGAAGAATTTGAAAGGGAAGATATGGGAGAGAAATCATATGTGATAGGAATTTAAATATTATGTGATAAGTCACATGGATTGTTGGGATTGTTTCAAAAAACTTATATCATGAAAATTCTTGAGAGATTCCGCAAGGATAAATTTAGTCTTATACAATATCCAAATAATGATGTAGAATGGAAAAGAAACAAAAAGCTATAAAGAAAATATGAAGATGTTTGCAAAGGCACCAATAATTACAAATTCGCTTGTGTATGATAAATCCAATTAGTATGAAACGATTGGATATCTAGATTCAGGTTTTGGTGGATGTCTTGACAATAGGAAGTCTATCTTTCCTATTTCTTTCTTTATCTAAAGAAATAGTTTGTGAAAAAAATGCCAAGAAATTTGTCATCGTCACATCCACAAAATAAGCAAAATATATGGTATGATTGAAGTGACAATTTATGCATTATGGTTGTGGAACATTATTTCAGGACTTGGTTAAACATTGTTACCAAGTCATTGAAAGTTTAGTGTGACAATTATGTAGTAGTTTATTCTTCAATAATGACAAATACTCACAGGTGTCAAACACATGGAGTTGAAGTACTTTGTCATATTTGAAGGAGTTTTAAAACAAAGAGCGTCTATTTAGTAATCAGGAATAATTTGATGATAATTGATCCCCTTGACGAAAGGTTTATTGCCAAAGACATTCAAAGAATATGTGCACAGAATAGGTCTTGGAAATAATGAATGGAGTTTTATGATGCTTTATGACATTTATAATTTTGACACTCTGAGCTCCATTACGTGTTTTTGACTCATAATGACATTTTCTTGTTAATTATGTTAGTGTACACATGATGTCTTGTTTACTATGTCAGGAAAGTGCTTATGTGAACCATGATGAAATTTATATCACTTAAAGACCTATTTTAATATACTGTAGATGTTGTGATATATCGAAGAGAGTATGTTGAAATATATAGTTTATGACAACTATAACTTGCATTTGCAAGATATTGGAATTAGGTATTAATGATGAATGAATGGATTAGTTCCCTTTTGCACATATATGATGGTGTCATTAAGTATCAATGCTATCTAATTATCAGGTTAAGTGGGAGAATGTTAAAAATATTTTATATTTTGTGACTTGATGACGGGATAAATTATGGATAAGATAATAAATAGATTTTCATAATTAAATTGATTTTGAAATATCTATAATTATCTATATTTAAATTTAAAGATTTATTTGAACAATATATTAAATCTAATCCATTTATTTGGATATTTGATGGACATATCAGATTAAAGTAAATCTATTACATATTATAAAGTAAAGGTTAAACATGACGTATCGTGATTTCAAACATCCACATCGTTATGTTGACTATGATAAAATATGACCCCATATATTCAAAATAATATTTATTTTCTTATACAAGCTTTCATTCTTTTAAATTTGATATAGTGATAAATATAGAAATAAAAATTATATATATTTGTGAAAAAAATTAGGATTTATTTTGAGAATCAGATATATATTTGTGAAAAAATACGATTTGATTGTTTAGGTGTACAGTAAAATCTTTGTAAGATAAATATAGAGATAAAAATTATATATATATTTGTGAAAATCACAATTTAATTATCTATCTCCACCATGAGATCTATATAAATTTATATCCACCATGAGATCTATATAAATTTATATTATATATGTGAGTTTCCTTGCACTACTGTGAGATTGTTTTTGGCATAGTTGTCAAAATCGAACCGAATATGCCGATTTGATCGAGAACTAGTACCAGGTCCAATCTAGTTATAGAGAAGAACTAGTAGATTTCAGAAACGGTGTGAACCAGTCCCGAACAGATGGAACCGGCCTTGAACCGGCTAAACTGTTCTTGATTTTATTTTTTTAAAATATTTTTTTAGTTTTTAAGATAAAATAATATCATTTTTAGTACAAAATATTTTTTCTTTTTATATTTTAATATTATATAAGCATTATTATGAGATATAATTATTGAAAATTATAAATTTACTTAACAAATAATATAATAACGAATTATTAGTTGACTATTTTGAACTTAAAATGTGATTATGGATGAATATAAACTTATTTAAATTTAAATATTGTTGTAAAACTTATTAATAATTTGTTTGTAGTCGATAATAGATTGATAACTCAGTATTATTTAATTTAAAATTTTAATTAAATAATAAAATTGTTTAAACTTGTATTATTCATTTAAAATATATTATTTTAATCACCATTGGTCCAATCCCGATTAGATAATGACTGAACTATTGAACCTTGAATTAATGTTCTGTCCGGTTCAATGTTCAGTTTAATTCTAACAACATTGATTTTTAGTTTTAAAGACATGCTCAAAAGTAAGATTCATCACATTGTTGTTTGTAATTTTTTGTGTGGCAATTTTCATATTTTTTGAAATATTTTATCTTATCCATATAATGAAGTCAATGAAATTATTCCTTTACAATAAAATTTTAAGGATATATTTGTAAAATGTGTTTGATATTTATATATTTTTTATTTATTTTCATATATATATATATATATATATGCTTTGATTTCATAAGTAATATATGGAGTTTCCATGCATTGAACGGGTGCAAATTCTAGTTATATATAAATTGATCCTCTCATTTTTCATTAAAGACATGTTTTCTATCAATCTTTATAACTTAAAAAAAATTAGAGTTAGGGAAAATTAGAGTTAGGGTTAAAAGAGAAAAATCAATTATAAGTATTCTTCATTTATATCTTTCGCTTTACGCACAAAAATATTTTACAAATAATTACAAAGTGCATCATCGTCCTTCCCCGCATTCAAAAAACAAGTGGAAAATAGCTAGGTGCATGCGTTGTCAACCTAACAAGGGAGAGGCTGCCATGTATACCCACGCCCTTCTCTAAAGCCGAAAATATAGGCTAAACTTGATGGGCTAACTTATTTAACCTAAAGAAAATAATGGGTTGGACTAGAAATTTAGGAGCTTTCATAAGAAATGGGCTTTTGAGCCCAAGTCCATTTGGTCTGATAAAAAAATGGGCTGACCCGCATGGGCCGCGGGCTGACCTGTTTAGTCCATTTTCTTTTTGTTTTGTATTTTTTAAATATTTTTTTTAGTTAATGATTTTAATAGTGATGATGAATGATGATATTAATAATTAATATATAGTTAGTTTTAGTTTTCTTAATTTAAATAATTATGTATATGAAGAGAAAAGTTTATATTATTTTGTAAATGTTAAATTAGATTAAAAATTAGAATTTTTTTTTAAAAATACGGGCCCACGGGTTAGCCCTTAGCTCGTTGAATATGGGTTAGGTTTAAAAAAAACAGAGCCCATTTTATAAACAGGTTTTTGGGCCCAGCCCGTGACGTGCTGGCCCATATGGACCAGGTCAGCCCGAATTCCCACCTCTACCCTTCTCATTACTATTGTAGGTGTCCGCCTATCTGGGTACATTTACTCACACGATTCGATCAGTTCATCAGTTAATTAGTTAATAGTATTGTTCTCAGAAGCAGAACGACAAATTTGACTAGTAGAATCAGGAACCAATATTTGGTTTTGTCTAATTAAGATAGAAGATCAGAAGCATTCAGAACCATATTATTTTTTTAACTTTTTTAAAAATATTTTTTTAATTTTTAAGATAAAATAACACCACTTTTAGAAATAAAATATTCTTTCTTTACCTATTATAATATTATATAAGTATTATTATGATATATAATTATTAAAAATTGTATATTTACTTAATAAATAATATGATAATGAATTATTAATTTATTATTTTGAATTCAAAATATGATTATGAGTGAATATTAACTTATTTATATCTAAATATTAAATTATGAAACTTATTAATAATTTTTTTATAATAAATAATATATTAATAATTTAGTATTATTTAATTTGATACTTTAAAAAAATCATAAAATTTATTTAAACCTATATTATTTATTTTAAATATATTAATGTCATTATATAGAACTATACCATCTTTAATTCTCTGCTTTATCGGGTTCATCCTGCATTATTTGTCTTTCTTATCTCATTTTTAATTCCACACACAGCTGCGAGGTTTGCTTGTTCCCCACATTTCCCTCTTTGGTGGTTTTAAAGTATAGTGTGTGTTATTCCTTCACCTCTATCTTCAGATTTGCATCATTTATTTCATTTTAGTATGAAAATATGATATATATATATATATATATAGAATTATTTGGATCACCTGCTGGATGCTTCTATTAATGGCAAAGCTGCAGAAGTTTATGGCACTGACACTGCTCCTCCCGACCGACGTCTCTCCTTGCTATCCTCCCAACTTTGACTCTAATTAATACATACCTACTCTCTCTCTCTCTCTCTCTCTCTATATATATATATATAGACACACGTGTGTGTGGCGCTGTGAGATTATCAGATTACTATTACTTATTTTTATAAATCAACTTTGCTTTACTCAACCCCAAATTAGTTTTGGTAACGGTCATGACGGGCAATCTTATCTTTTTGTCGTACATGGGCCACAGTCTGAGTCAGAGACTCATCCGCTCAGTCGAACAATATCTTAACCATTCTGATTATTTAAAAATTAAAGAAAAAAAAAATCTTAGCCCATTTCTACAAATTGTACATTCGCTGCATGATATTAAGGAATATTAACTGTGAATGAAGCTGATGACAGCTGGAAAATCACACTTGGCCTTTAATTTATGTTGGCAGCTAGGAATAGAAAACTTGCCCGCAATGAAAGCTTCACCACTGAAAGCATAGCTCGACTAGTCCATGTCCATGTGCTTGCCGATTACACGAACAGAGCTCATGAAGACTTTAAAACAATGTTCTCTCTTGTCAGAAACCATATTTAAGTCGTAATTTGTCTTAACCTTGTACATATATATATATATATTATCCTGGGTCTCCTATTAACTTTTTCCTGTATATTGCGGTTTTGATAAATCCCTCTAAAAAATGAAGTCGTAATTGACTTCAGATAAACTGTTTTTCCGAGAAAAAGAAAATGGCCGCAATGGAATGACATCATCACATAGTCAATCATTTACATTCGCCGCATCCCCGAGAGCCAATTAAGTTATTCGGTCATATCTTTGGTTTCACTAGTTTTGGATAAATTATGTGAATACACGCAAGTGTTTACAATATGCGATCCAAATTAAAAATTAATGGGTAAGATTTTTAATTGGACAACTTAACTATTAAGGGAAAGTATTGGAGAAAACACAGCGCAGTGATAACCAAGTCAAAAAATATCACCATCGAACTTAGTGCTGACACAAAAAGATGAGTAAAGAAATTAAGAAAGAAACCAAGGAATTGATGGCAATGTGGAATTAATACATGGATAATAAGTGAGAGGTTGTTCACTTGGGGATGTTGGGGTGCCAGTGATCTTGTGGTTGAAGGAGTTCATCCAGCAAGTTGTTGTCCAAGTATTCAAACTCCACAGCACCAAAGGGTTGGGACAGTCTGGAGGAAGAATCATGAGCAGAAGATGAAGAAGAAGAAGAAGGCACAGACAGTGGCAGCGGAAGTGAAGAAGGAGGAGGGTGAAGAGAGTGATGGTCGTTGGGGAAATTGAGAATGGCGCGGTGACCCCTGAAATGAAAAGCAGCAGCATCGTAAGCCCTTGCGGCGTCCTCGGCGGTGTCGAAGGTTCCCAGCCAAATGCGAGTCCCTTTTCTTGTTGGGTCACGAATCTCTGCCGCAAACTTACCCCATGGCCTCCTCCGGATGCCTCTGTATTTGTATCCTGCTCCTCCCTCCCCCTTTCCCCTCATCCCATCCCCACTTCTTTCCTCTTCCATATGATAATCTCACTTCACTTAATTCTCTCCACAAACTCAACGATCTCGATCGATCTCTCTCTTCCTTCAAATTTGTCTATTTACGCTATTTAGCTTAATTACCTGTTGGTATAACTACTGGACGGGGGACACGTGATAACATTATATATATATATATATATATGGCCACCTTGACCATGGCCGTCGGTCGTACTTGACGGTTTGAATTTCAACCTATAATTAAACAATTATAAATATGTATTATTTTATATATTATTAGTTCAAGTGCATTAAAGATTCGATCAAATTCAACAAATAAAATGATGAGCATGGCTTCATGTCTGACGATGGCGATAATCAAGAGTTTCCCTTCTCATATACTTTCTCCCATTAGATATTATAAGATATTTTATATTAATTATACATATATTAAAAAAATTATTTTTTTAACTCAAATCAATGTAAAAAATACTCTATTTTATCTTATTAAATATCTCATTCTATTATTATTTGAGAGTTATAAATGAAGAGAGGTAAAGTATTAAAGATATGGCTAAAATGGAAAAAAAAATATCTAATACCTTATATTTTAAACAAAAAATTTATTATATAATATGCCTTATAATATGAACCGGAGAGAGTATTACTGTATAATATCCGCTTGCCCTTTTCTTCATTTGTTTTTCGCACTAGGGCTCTAGGTGCGCATCAGCTAAACTAAACGATAATTTAATCAATGGTTGAACCAATCCACCAAAAAGGGTAATAAGGTACTTCCTTTTATATTTTTTATAAGAAATTTTTAATTAGTTGATATAGATTAAAAAAATTAGTTATTTTTTTAAAATATTAAAAAAAATTAAATATTTTTTTTATTTCTATTTAATATAATAATGTAATCAATATTAAATATTATTTAATCAATTGATAGTGTCTCTTTTATCTAAAAAATTTAATAACAATTTATAAGAAAAAATAAATGATAAAAGTAAAATAGGAAAAATTTTATAAAATATTATAAAATTTCTTATAAAAAAAAAATTTCTCAAAGATCCCTTATAAAAAAAAACTGAAGGGAGTAATTGTGTATGCATTCAAACTAAGCATCGAGTGTTTAAATGTGAAAACGAAGGAATTCAAAGCAAAGAAGCAAAACACAAGAAGTACTCGCGTCTTATCGGTATTTAGCTTAGATTTCTAAAAAGGGAAATCGATCGGAAGCGCCAGCCCCTTTTCTCGTTAGTTCCTTCTATAATATTTATATAATTACAATTAAAGGCAGAATACACAAAAATATACTTGTTTGATTTAACAGCTGCTGAATTGGCGTCAAGAAAAAGGACCATCGATGGATAATATTTACCCATAAACATGAAAAATTTGTCACCGTAATTAGTTAGGTTAAAAATGACGACTTCATTACGTAAAATGATGACTTTATGAATCCAACACTTGATAATATTTATTCTCATCTATAATATAAGTTATATTTTAAAAATTTAAAATATAAGTTATGTTTAGGTATAATATGGTGTATTAATAATTTTTTTTCTTATTTTGCTCTTGATTTTAACTAAGAAATGAAAAAAATAATTAAAATCTAATGCATTAAATAGAGACAATATTTGAAAGGACCGTAATTTTTTTTAACAAACTTAGTAAGTCAATTAGCTTTCAACTCCTTATTTTGGTATGTATGAAATGTTTTAAACATAACTTATATATGGAATGGAGGGGAGGAAGCTAGTATATGTATGTATATATGTAGTTAAATCCAACTCATTCCAGTCTTATTAACTGTGATAAAAATTAATGTCGTTAATGCATTTGATTGGATGGATTATTGGTTAAAACTTGTTTGGGTATGCTTGCTTTTACTGATTTTTGTTGGATTCGGCTATAATCACACAGAGATGTTACAAACTATGGGTTATGTTGCAAGCAAATGAGATGTTTGGGTCGCGAAGGATTAAAACCCAACAGAGATCTGTTCAAGGAAATCACGCGAGATAGACAACATGCAGAAGCTAGTTGATGGGGGCTTTTGGAGAAGTTTTCTGTTTACTAAACAGATTTCTGTTTTCGTTAATTACCCAAGTGCCTTTTGAAATTCAGTGCCTGTTTGGATAATGTAAATAAGTACTTATGGGAGCAGATAAATAATTATATAAAAAAGTTATCAAACGCAAGTTGCTTTTTAATAAGCATTTATGTCTCAAATAAGTGTTTATGGAAGAAGCTGATTTTTTCTGTTTATGATAATAACTTATTCTCCTATAATTACTTATTTCACTTTTTCTTCTCATTATCCACCCAATAATCACATAAACTCCAACATCCAAACATATTTCTTTTTCCAAAATCACTTATGGGATAGAAATATCCAAACACAAATCACTTTTGATATAATCATTTATCCTCATAATCTATTATAAATAAGTATTTATCTTCATAATCACTTATATATAATCTAATCCAAACACACCCTCAATCAAATGAATTGGGTCAATCTATCTTAATAGGAGTAGATCATTTTATATTTTTTTTGGATAAACAGATCATTTTATATTTTTTTTGGATAAACAGATCATTTTATATTTAATTACTATCAATATTCATCTTAAAATATAAGTAATTTTTTATTAAATGATAGTTGAGTAGTAAGGAATTTAATACACCTTAAATAAGGTCTTAAATTTGAATCTTATGAATCAAAATAATTATATTGAGAAAATTACTACATTTGAGTTTAACAATGCTCAAATGTGTATATATATATATATATATATATTAGCAAGTTTTTGGCCAAAAGAAAAAAGAGTAGCAGTTTGATTAGATGCGACGGCTTTGGTCTTTTTTTATTTTTTTCAAAAAGGTGTCCGGTTGGGGTATGCCATGCATGTTTAAATTCAAACGCAACATTACTAAAGGGAATTATATATTAGGTGAGGGAATGCTGACATTTTACTTTGGTACTTCCTTCGGTCAAATTTATTGCCCACAAGTTTTAACCATCCCTCTGATTTAAAATAATTGTCAATTTATGATTTTCAAGATAATTTGATGATTTTTCACAAGTTTAACTATTCAATAATAATAAAGGAATAGAAAAGTATTAAAGAGTACTCCCTCTAATTTATATTGTAAGGTATCGTGTAAAACATTTTCTTAATCTATAATATAAAGCACTATATATTTATTTGTTTTTTTATCTCGTATTAATTTAATAACTAGTTTTGTAATATGTGCAGGAGTAATGGAAAAGAGTCTTATAATTTGTTTATTTATTCTAATTAATATGGATAAAAATGAGATTTTTTACTTCTTTTTAAAGTTTAAAAATGTAACAAAATTTTCTTAAAATATATGAAATTATTGAAAACATCTTATATATTAGGGACCAAAAGGAATACTATATAATTAATAAGGGTATTATTGTGAAATATAATAAAAAATTATTAAATTTTAACTATTTATAAACCTTCTTAATTTAGATATATACTCCAGAATAATAATTGTTTTGAAATTGATGAAGTAAATTTTGATTCTTTATATAAGATATTTTAGAAGTTCAATAAAATCTTAATGATTTTTTTTTTAAATTTACATTTTACATAAATACTCATGTTAACTTTTAAAAATTTAATTAAGAATGTAAATGTAAATTTGAAAGATCAAGGTAATTGTTGAGAAATTTAATGGTCTATACTAATTTTAACTGGGAGGGAGTAGTAATTGCTTGGGCACACATATGCATCCACACATAGATTGGGGTTTGGATCAACTAATTAAAATACTTCGTTCTCTTCAAAATGTAATCCATTTGGTTTATATTATAGGATATTTTATATTAAAAATTTTTAGTTTAAAATATAGAGTATTAGATATTTTTCTTCCCATTTTATTTATGTCTTTAATTCTTTCCTACCTCTTATTTATAATCTTACGATAATAATAAAATAAAGTATTTAATAAGAGTAAAATAGGAAATATTGTTATTTTTGTATTGATTTCAGATGAAAAAGTAATTTTCTTAATATGTATGTAATTGATATAAAATATCTTATAATGTGAATCAGATGGAATAAATATAAGTTCTATTTGACAAATTATACATATATCAAGAAAGGGAGTTAAACTAATTAAATTTGTTAAAAATTTATATTATTTTTCCACATTACCCTTAATAAAAATAATTTTCTCTTTCATAAGTTAATTAAAGATAAAATAAATTAGAAAAAAAAATAATTAATACTTTTAACTTTACCTAAATAAGATTTATATTTTAAATAAAAAATAATTTAAGAAAAAAACTTATATTTGAACGAAAGAAGTAAATGTTTCCGGTTGCTTTTTTTTTTTTGTTCAATCATTTATTGCAGTCTTCATTCTTTCATCCCATCTAATTAATTAATAACTACTCACTCCGTTTTCTTATCTGAAATTTTGATTCTAAGCCCAGTCAATCTGACTCAAATAACTAGTCACCTTATGACAGTCGTTTTTATTTTACTTTTTCCGAAACTTTACCTGGGGCATTTACTCAGCCATGACTTCAAAATTCACGGCTCTAAAATACTAATTATTGAAAGTAAGGAAAAATAGGAGGATAAAAGAATTTGAATTTGAATTTGAATTTGAATGTACTTAATTTGTGATAGTTTACATTTAAATTTAATCAATATATTATTATATAAATTAAAATATAATAACGAATTGGACTTTTCATAAGTTATGGAAGGACTCATTTTTTAACAATGAACAACAAAATGTATTTAGTTATATGAATGTATATTCTTACTATCAAAACTTTTAATAAATATATAGCATTGTATAAAACTTAACAAAATAATGATATGATATTAAGTTTATAAAAATCTTTACACTTCCTATTTTAATTATGAATCAGACAATAATATATATATTAAGATCATGAATACTATAATTAATGCTTTTAATTTTATCTAAGTAGGGCTTATATTTTGGATAAAAAAATTTCTAAAAAATAACTTATATTTTGGATTGGAGGGAGTAAATATATATATAAGATCATGAATACTGTAATTAATAAAATTTGATAATTGAGACGATATATTTTACATATTAATATTTAATTTAATAATCCAACACTTTTTTGTTTCAAATGATATACTCTTAAATATAGTAGGATAATCAAATTATGTATGAGGATGTAATTGAAGAACGTTATTCAACCAAACTTATAAAACTAGCCAACCGGATTGGATCCATATATATATTCCCTACTCTAGTTGTTGAGTTCACAGCAACGTTAACTAACTCACCTAAATACAAGTATCAAAATGAATTAAGAAAAAATAATAGAATATAAAAGGTAATAAAGATTGCCCCTCACAAAAGAAGGGATTTATGTCCCACAAGATCGAAGAGATTTTTGCTCTCACAAGAAGAAAAGAGTTGTGCAAGGAAAGAAAAGTAACCCATGTACGTACAGAAATGTAAGAGTGCATGTGGATAGTTTGATTCGCAAATTAATTCTTGTTGTCGATGGTATTTACAAGAGATGTTAAATTACGAAAATAATATACTAATATCTATATAACTTTGGATTTTACTGCATTAAACTTAAAAATATGGAAAACAACGACGGGGAAGAGTACTGTGCGAAATTATTATTAAAAAAAAAGAGTACTGTGCGAAATTCCTAAAATGTTCAGCAATCATGTTTTTCCTCTTTACGTCCGACAGCCTGAGCAACACTTTCACACAAAAGCAAACATTCAAGTGAAGTTATCCTTATGAATTAGTTCGTTATTTTTGGCAGATTTAATCAATTAGTTTATATAATTGGTTCAAATCTAATTTTCTGGCTGGATACATATATATGGTTGCCACTGTATCGATCCTTCTTTTACTTTTGTTTTGTGCATTTTTGTGTGCTATATATATATATATATATATATTTATATTCTAACCAAACAAAAATGTAACTGTAAACCCCGTAACTCGTGTGCGATCCAGTTGTTTTGTGCACTTTTGTGCATTTTAGCCTAGCTAGTTCATGGCTAGATTTTCCATTATATGATAATACATACTCTGTTGGAAAATTCAAATATTTACGTAAACATATATATATACACGTCAACTTCAAGAATCTACTCAATTAATATAGTGTTTTAATTATCAAATTCTTAAATTGAATTACGACCCTTGAAATTTCAAATAATTCTTCTAAATCGTCGTAAACAATAGTGATCGAGTATTATATAGTCGGTATCTGAATGAACAAAATTTAACGATGAATATATATATATATATATATGATGCATTAATCATATTGTGCATGCCCCTTGCCCAGAATTAAAGCTTGAATTAATTATATATATTTTGATGCATTAATTATATTTTGCCCGCCCCCCTAAGATTAGATAGGAAGAGAAGATGGTATTGAGCAAGGAATGACATAATCTGACATCACATGTCTCGACTTTGAACTTTGAATATGGGAAGTGCAGACGATCTCATGGACCAACTGATATTCTTGTCAGTAACCAAATAAAGACACTGTACAAATTAAAATGATAAATGGGTACATCGACTAAAGTAAATTGTCAAAATATCTGCCTAGTTGCGAGGGGTGGTGCATGCATCGTGTCCTACCCCATTATAAATAAAACACTCCCTTTAATCTCATTTATAAGATATTATTTTTTATTATATAAATATTAAAAAGATATAATTATATTTTTAAATTTATAAAAAAATAATATAAATTTTTAATTTTATCCTTACTAATTAAAGACCGAAACAATTTATGAGATAAAAAAAGTTATTAAATGAAGGATAAAAAAAAATTTAAATAAAAAAATAACATAACACTTTATAAATAGGACCAAGCAAATTTTTAAAATAACATCTTATAAATGGGAGGTAGGAATTACAACTCATTTAATTTAATTCTTATTATTAGCCAAGCTGACCATACTTTAATCCCTACGTGGTCCAATTGCTCTCCTTTCCAAAATAAAATAGTATAATTCGTTCAAACCTTTAATTGGTCCATTCTTTAATTCTCATCTTCAATTATTGCAACGCTAGCCGATGCTACCCCTTCACAGATTTCTTTTCAAAATTTAATAATATAGACTTCTGTACGTCGTCGACGGAAGCTTATATGCTAATAATGTTATACTCCCCCTAAAAATTTATTATATTATTAAAATTATTTTAAAATTAATATATTTTTTATTTTTATTCTCTAATAAATACTACAAATTCAAATAATTTACATCCTCTTTCATAATTAAATAAGAATATTTTAAAAATAAAATAATTAATACTTTAAAAACTTATAGAAAGTGACTTACATCTAGGATTATAAAAAAATTATAGAATGTGACTAATAAAAAGAACCAGAGGGAGTACATGATAATATCTAGGAATTTTGTAAAATTGCCATTTTATTATTACATTTAATTTACTGTGTCCGCCTGCCTATATATGCACACACTATGAGATATATATATTCCGATCGATCCGTATTATAAAGTATTTTATATGATAAGTATCTAATATAAAATATAGGGTTTTGATTATTTTTTTCTTATTTTATTTCTATCTTTAATTTTTTCTTATTCCTCATTTATAATCTTACAATGAAAATAGAATGTGATATTTAATAAAGGTAAAATGGAAAATATTGGTACTTTTTACATGAATTTCAGGTGAAAAAATAATTTTCTTAATATACGTGTAATTAATACAAAATATCTTACAATATGAACGGGATGAAGTATATATATATATATTTTTTTTTGTGCATATATAATATATGCACACATAGGTGGACTTGAGGATAAGTTAATAATATAATTAATGTGTAATTGATTCTTAATTCCAAAGGTTGAGATGAATGCAGTTACGAATGCCTTATCCAGCGGCAAGACAAAGTCAGTGGCTAATTCTCTCCTCATCATGACGAATGGAAAACGTTTGCAACTTCAAGACCAAAGGATTCTTTTTGTGGAGATTATGAACATTTCGTCATTCAATATTCTTTGATATTCCTGTAATAATAATCAGTAAAAGATTGAATTCATATATATATATATATATATTCACTAAAATAATGAAAAGGGCGAGCGGAGGGCTTTCGAATGGTTCAACAGAAACATGCAGGTCCAATGTTATTGTCCATTTGGAGCTGCGTTCGTTGCTTCAATGTTTGACTCACGTGCCTAATCAACACTACTATACCACCCATTTTTAATTAATTCCTAATGCTAACGGGTTTTGCAATTAACAACTAGGTCTAGGGCGTCGGGTCCTTCCTATATTTTAGAGCTCAACGATAATGATAGTACAAAACTAGAGACATCCTCCCTTGTCAATAATCTCAATTTCTTCTTCTTTTGTTTTTTATTTACTACTATATGTTACTACTGGTTTCCTAATTTGAATGATTTGTTATTATCTTCATATCCAGTTTTGGAAGGACATGTATTTAAAGGAAGGGGTGGGGGCGTACGGGTTGTCCAAATTAAGAAACCACCAACATGGATTTAGATTGTAGCCTCCTTCAATTCCAAAACCAAGAGCTATCCCCTGCAAATTCCAATTCCTCTGTTTCCGAGCAACCATTCAGCTGGGAAGACTTCTTCACCTTCAACTCCACTGACTTCTCTTCCTCCCAATCCAATTCTGTGAGAGCAATTGAATCACAAGAAGTCTCCTCCCAAGTGGAAGCAACACAGAATAGTGCGTATTCTTCATCACCACCACCACCAAAACATCAAAGTGGCGGCAGAAGCAGTAGCAGTAACAGTAAGAAAGAGAAGAGGCCGTACAGAGGGGTGAGGAGGAGGCCGTGGGGGAAATTCGCGGCGGAGATAAGAGACTCGACGAGAAACGGGGTGAGAGTGTGGATCGGAACGTTCGACACGGCGGAGGCAGCGGCTTTAGCATACGACCAAGCAGCTTTCTGCATGAAGGGATCGATGGCGGTGCTGAATTTCCCAGAGCAAGTGGTGAGGGAATCCCTAGAGAGCATGGCAAGTAAGCCATGGGAAGATGATTCGTCTCCTGTGTTGGCCCTCAAGAGGAAGCACACCTTGAGACCCAGGTCGTCCAGCCCCAACCCTAAGCAGAAGCCCAGAAACAGCTCCAGGGATAACAATGCTTCCCGAAATGTGCTGGTCTTGGAGGATCTGGGTGCTGAATATTTGGAGCAACTCTTGACCTTGACCTCCACCTCCTCTGAATTTGTTTCCTAGTTCTTTATCTTCTTGGATTCTCACCTTCAATTCTTTCATCGCTTCTTCTTTATCTTTCATCTCACCACCTTATGCCAAAACGGGTTCAATCCCTGGACATATATTGCCAGATTCGTTAATAAAAAGCAAGTCCTTCTTTTTTTTGTAACAATTATTACTCTTAAAATAATTAGAAATTTAGGAGAGACTTGGCAACATGAAGTGGAATCCATGATACTCGTTGCTCTGAAAAATATATTCACTTCACTAAATTATGAAACACAACAAACAAAATACCAACATAGCATTCAAAAGATACCAATAATAGCATTCAACCTGCCAAGTATCAACTATCAAGGATGGAATAATTGGGATAGCGTTGAACAATTTACAATAAGACATGAATTGAATTCAAACCTCCAGCTAGTCATGGCTAAAATAATAAAATATTGGGGTAGTTGACACTTGCCGTTGTACATATTGATTGATAAACATTCAGTTACTTAATTTAAATTTTTAATTTTTTAATAATTGCTCCCCTTTTTAGTTTATAATAGTTTATAGTGCACTTTTAACTACCACACACGTACCAAGACAATGATTAGTAACTGAAAATTTTTTCATTATTTTTCAAATTATTTTTATTTAATAATACTTCCTATATTGATAAATTGCAATCATTCTCTCCTTTATTCTTTTTTCTGAGTTCCCATGAGTCATTGACAATTGTGAAGAGTGAAGCTTTTGAGGGAAACTCTCCTTCATTTATTTATGATTTGACCAAATCATTAAAAAATTTTCATTAAATATATTGATAATCGTAGAATATATAAACTTACTTATTATAGGTAATACTAGAAAGATAATAAAAAAAACATAATGCAATCCATGTAATGCACTATATTTTGAAACATAAATTCCTCAGAATAATGTACTATATAGCGTAACGGAGGGAGTATTAGGTATCTAATATTATTAAATAAGATTCGAGCATTATTATGTTTAAATGAAGTAACTCTCATAATATATATATATATTTTTATCAATAAAGTTCAAATTTGAAACCTTGCCATTGAGTATCTTACTAGCCTTGTTGGATCCAAATTTTTAGAGCCCGTTTGTTTAAACTTTTTTAATGTGAAAATCATTTTTTTCATATAAAAAAATATTTTTAAAATTTTTTAGTGTGTTTGTTTAAATTTTTAAAAATAATCAAAATCTGAAAAAAATATAATTTTCTGCTTATTTTGAGAAGTTACTCTAAGTGGCTTTTGGAAAAAAAATAATTGTGGTAAATAAGGAGAAAAGGATAAAAGAGGCATATGTGTAACAAAGTAACTTTAAACATTGCAAAAATAATAATATTTGATCTCATGAAAATATTATAATATAAATTCATATTTTTTTTATTTGTTAAACAATTGAAAAAGGGCTTTTTTTTATTCTAAACAAACAAAATAATTTTAACTTTTTAAAAAATCTATAAACAATTAATCACTTTTTCAAATAATCTGAAAATCATTTTTTTAAAAGTTTAAACAAATGGGCCCTTAATTTAGCATCTATATTTTAATTCATCTGAAACAATATCCATTGTTATTATAATACTCCCTCCATTTCTATATATAATATAAAATGATGAATTTTTTTCCTAAATAAAAGATACAAAATGAATTATGTGATGCATTTATTTATTTTTTCAATTTTACCTTTTATTATATAGATATAATTACTTTTCATTAATTATAAGATAGAAATATTAAACATTTTATGAAACTATTTTAAATTTCTAATAAATTTAATGCTCTTAATTACTTTCAAATTTATTTCTTGATACATGGGAATTAATTATTTGTAATGGAGGAATACCTTTTACTTTGTGTTGAATAAATCAATAGCGTTGACTAAACAAGGCCTGCCACGTTTCCACCTGGGAGCGATATGATGCAATGCCTATTGCCTGATTCCGATATCGTCCAAATCGTGTAGAAGGACTTTGTACCCAAATTAAACAAGGAATAAGAAATCAACAGGATTAGTAAAACATTTCAAATTAAGTTAGTAATTATGATGTTGATGTAGCAGAGAAAATCTGAGTAATATACACGCACGTGTTTGTATAAGAGGCCTTTTCTTTTTTATTCTAACCATAATAAGAGGCCTTAAATTTAAATATAGGGCGATACTTTTTTAAAAAAAATGAAGACAGATTTTATTAATGAAATTAAAGGGTTTTTTTGGGAATTATATTGGTTTCTTGTCATTTTTTTTATAGTAAGAACTGTAAATTTATGTTTAGGGAGAACATTTTGGAAACGAATGTACAGAAATCACATCATCAACAATGAAAGTGAGTTTTATGAGACCAAGTTCTTAAAAAAACATGAAATTAAAGCTTGGGCAAGATGAATGACATGTTTGAGAGTTGCAGCATAAGAAACATTATAAAATCAATATATATATATATAAAGCCACACTATTTATAGACTATATATAATTTGACTTCGCTTACAAGCACTTTCTTTTATATTTTGCGCAAATTGCTCAAGCAAGTTAAATTTGGGTCAATCCGTCAATCTGGCCATATCCTCAAAATACATGTATTTGATCAGGCCTAATCTGAGGAATAATAAGGAAGGCCCGTGATTGCTAAACATCTTCTTCTAGGCCCATTAAGTAGTGAAACTATCAGTAATGCCCAACTTTGTGGTTTAAAATTCTCTTCCTACAATTTTCCACGTTAAATTTGCTTCATGAACTCGTACGTTAAGTTTAGTAAGAATTTGTTTGGCGTTTCATTGAGAGGTGAAACAAAACAAACAAATTCTTTCCACATAAAGACGTGAGAAATAGACAAGTGGAGACATGATATTAACATCCACTTGAACTTCATTTCCATCATTATTCATTGCTATTCCCCATCTATATATGCAATCCTAGGTTCTTCGATGACATTGAACATGTATAAATTTTGTTTTTCCCACAGACACAAGTATCAGTTAGTTCGGAGTCCACCATACCCCATCTTCTGTTTCCCACTTCTCCTGATCTTGTCACATGGATACTCTGTTAGCAAAACTGAACCTTTTTTAAATCATGTCCT
Source organism: Adenanthera pavonina (assembly GCA_026686845.1). Classification (NCBI taxonomy): domain Eukaryota; kingdom Viridiplantae; phylum Streptophyta; class Magnoliopsida; order Fabales; family Fabaceae; genus Adenanthera; species Adenanthera pavonina. The sequence goes on from JAIVEN010000002.1 coordinate 5,414,044, forward strand.
ACTTTGATATTTTCTATTCCCATTGGAAACCTTATTTTGGCTCCCACGGGAATAGGCATTCTAATGAGGAAGGGGAGGAACGGTTGCCATATGAGTCTCACATCAGGAACCTTACTTAAGAAGTGAGGTTTATGAGTTTAAAGAGTTCTTTTATTTAATGGACTAGTTTTTTGGAATGAATTCTTTTCTTAGACTTTGCTCATAACATTGATTGAGAAATCTTACCTAAGAAATAATGAACTAGCTTTTTATACATTGAAAATTTATATTTTCAAATTAATAGTTACATTAATTTAATATTCTTCTTAATTTGAAGACTATATTCTCATTGTTTAAAAAAAACTCATGTCCACACGCGTGGTACATATATATTTATCTTCTGGTCTATATATTTAAATAATATAATGGAAAAGTAGCTAGCCCCTTTATTTTTATAAACTTCACCCGCCTCTTTTCTCTTATAATCTTATCAATGTGGAACTTTTTATATATTAACTTACTTACTCTCATCCACAAAAAAGGTAGCAATACAAAAAGCATTGAAGAAGGATGTCTTAGCACATACAGTGTCTATCCATGCACTTATTTCAATCCATCAAAGAAATAAAAATATTGATAGAACTAATTTATATTAATTATATTATATAGACATTAAATAATAATAATTTAAATAGGTTTTAGCCTAATAAGCTTCAAACTAGGTCTTATTTAAATAGATCAGACCTATTTAACTAATAGACATGTCTGTAGACTTGAACCTAATCTATTTAGTTAAATAAGTTAGGTCAGGTCAGGCCTTATATAGACTAGACTGTAGATCCATGTTATGGGTTTGACTTATTCTTACCCTTACTTAAAGAGTAAAACGGAAAAAATTAATTTTTTTTTCATTTTTTAATAAATAAAATATTAGAGTTGGAATTTGAAATATCTAAAAAGTAAATAGTGGTATATGTTTATATATTGATTTTTTGTTAGATTAAAAGTTTATGTGAATAGAGTTCTGGTGGCTTAATATAGAACCAAGCAGGTCTTAAGATTTAAAAAGTGCTTATAGAGATATTTATAAATTACCCGCCAACAAAATCTTCACATTGATAGCGGAATTAATAAAAGTTGCATATTTGCTAATTAGACCAACTTTACATTTTAATTACTTAATGATCATTATCACTGATGATTTAACTCAATATAGCTCTCTCAATGTGTGAATATCAACACATTAATCCTATAACAACTCTTTAATTAACATTATTTTTTATTATCAATTTCTTTTTTATTTTTTACACATTGAGAATTTGAATGCTTAATCTCTACCCACATTCTATCATACCTAAGTTAGTCTCATATGACATTTTGTATCATTATTTTTTATATTTATATTTAGTCAATCCTATATAAAGAGAGGAACAGCCGGGCTGTCCTGTGGCATAAAATATTCCCCTTAACTTGCTTAAACTTTGAGCCCGATATTTTTAAAGTAGCAATAGTTTGCTAATAAAATAATAATAATTAGCTTATTATATAGACTCTCAATCGATCAATTCCTTGGTTTCGGATAGCGATATTCCGGAGTATAATGGTATCCCAGAATCATGTTCTCTTGCTTAGCCATAAATATATTTACCTTCACACGGACGCTGCGACTCGAGACCATAGATAATATATTACTATTTTATTTAAATATTTGATGCAAAGCTATTAAACTAGCTTACCTTTTGACAATGAATATGTAAAGAAAAAAAACTTTATATATTTGTAATGAAATTATACCCAAAAAAATATTAAAAAAAAAACTTGGGTTTGCATGCTATTTGAAAGGGATGGCTTTCATGTTAACGTAAGAATAAATGTAGATAGGACCCTTTTGTTTCGAAGGTGTGTATTTTTTTTTTATTTATATCTATTATATTGTTTAGTTTAAAGTCAATCGAAATATGAAAAGAGGATCTGATAGCTTTTAGGGTTCAAAACTATTCATTCTTTTCAGTATAAAGAGCAGAGTATATATACAGGAAGACAACGGCCTTGTGTATCCTAAGAGATTACAATCATATCTTAACTACCCTATATATAGAAACTAAATATATACAAGAATAATAACCACAAAATCACTCCTATAATCTCGCACACGGTATTCACTAGTCAACACTCCCCCTCAAGTTGGAGCATGCACATCTTGGATGCTCAACTTGTCCATCGTGTCTTGAAAAATCTGCGTAGGGACTAATTTGGTTAGGGCGTATGCCAGTTGATGCTTTGACTGGACATAAGGAAACTGAATTATATTATTATCTAGCTTTTCTCGGATGAAATGTCTGTCTATTTCTATATGCTTGGTTCGATCATGCTGAATAGGGTTCTGTGCTATCTCAATTGCTGCTTTGTTATCACAATGCAAGTTCATTGGTTGCTTAGTCTCCACTCCCAAATCTTTAAGAACTCATCTTATCCACAATAATTCGCATACTGCTTGTGCCATGCTTCTAAACTCTGCCTCGGCGCTAGATCTAGCTACCACCTTTTGCTTCTTACTCTTCCAGGTTATAAGATTTCCTCCTAGGAAAGTGAGATATCCGGACGTTGACCTTCTTGTGGTTTGATCCCCAGCCCAGTCTGAATCCGAGAATCCCTCAACACAATCTGCCTCTGAGATACCTTCAACGTTTAAGTCACCATTCTTTCCGAAGAATAATCCTTTCCCAGGAGTACCCTTCAAGTATCTCAACACTCAAAATGCAGCTTCTAGATGATCCTTGCTTGGTTCGTGCATGAACTGACTTAGAACACTCACAGCATATGCTAAGTCAGGTCTTGTATGAGTAAGGTAATTTAACTTACCAATCAATCTTCGGTACCTTTCTATCTCAGTTGGAATCTGATTTGGGTAAATTCCCAGTTGATGGTTCAACTCGATCGGTGTTTCTGCAGGCCGGCAGTTTAGCATACCAGTTTCAGCTAGAAGATCTAGTATATATTTTCTCTGTGAGAGTGCGATTCCGTGCTCTGTTCTAGTGACTTCTATTCCAAGAAAGTATTTGAGCTCTCCTAAATCTTTCATTTCGAAGTTCCTTCTCAAGTGGGTCTTTAGCTCATCAATTTCCTTCTGGTTGTTTCCTGTTATGATCATATCGTCAACGTACACCAACAAAATTGTGATATTTTCAGGTGTTCTCTTTATGAATAATGTGTGATCCGCATTGCTTTGTGTATATCCAAATCCTTTCATGGTAATGGTTAACTTGCTGAACCAGGCACGTGGTGATTGCTTCAGTCCGTAGAGTGACTTCCGTAACCTGCATACTTTTCCTTTATGTTCCTTCGGCACCTTCACTCCCTCTGGAATGTTCATATATACTACCTCTTCAAGATCCCCATTTAGGAATGCGTTCTTGACATCCAGTTGTTGCAACGTCCAGTCCCTGTTTACTGCTAATGACAATATAATTCTTATAGTATTCATTTTTTTCCACTGGTGCGAATGTCTCATCATAATCCAATCCATACTTATGTGTATATCCTTTAGCCACAAGTCTCGCTTTCAACTTGTCTAGACTTCCGTCTTCCTTTGTCTTTAAAGTGAGAACCCATTTACAACCCACAGTCTTCTTTCCTTCAGGTAAGGATACGAGCTCCCAAGTACCATTTTCTTGTAGAGCACAGAGTTCTTCATTTATGGCATCCCTCCATTTTGGATCATTTAACGCTTCCTGTACAATGGCAGGTATGGGAATGTTGTAGATTTCACTACAGGGAGTTGAGGTGTAATTACAGATAGGGTACTTGCTTTGTGCCCGCAGTTCTGGTTCGTACTGTCGCTTAGGTACTCCCTTTGTCGTTCTTTGGGAGACTCTAATAGCTTGATCGCTAGTAGCTTCTGGAGTTGATGCTTCGTTACTTGTTGTTATTTGTCGTTCGAGTCTTTCTCCTTCATTTTGCAGTATTTCTCCTTCATCCTGCTCAACTACACGTGGTATAATGTTAATGTAATCAAGTGGTGGTTCAGTAAATACCTGTGGGACATTCGAGGAGAAGGATTCTTGGGCTATTGGTGTAGGTGTAGACATAGGCAACCGGGGTGAGTCATCATGCAGTAATTGTAGTTCCTCGAGTCTGCTGAGTTCATTCTCTACTTCCCTCATACTTTCCTTCTCTTCTACAGCTCTCTCCCCCTGAAGATAAGTCTTATGAGAAGAGTAAAAGGATTCAGTTTCAAAGAATGTAACATCAAGAGTGGCATATAGCTTTCGAGTGTGAGGATCATAACACCGATAACCCTTTTGAAATTCTGAGTAACCAACGAACACGCATTCACGAGCACGAGGATCCAGTTTTCCACGTAAATCTGGAGGTATATGGACGTAAGCAGTGCATCCAAAGACACGGGGTTCAAGGTTCGGTATATGGGGAATATTCAACAGTTGTTGTAGTTTTTTCAGTGGAGTTTCGAAGTGCAGAGAACTTGTGGGAGTTTGATTGAGCAAATAAGTAGCGGACTTGACTACCTCTCCCCAATAAATTTGAGGCATATGCATGCCAAATAATGAGGCACGAACTACCTCGAGAATTTGTCGATTCTTGCGTTCAGCTAACCCATTCTGCTGCGAGGTATAAGCACAAGAAGTCTGGTGTCTAATTCCATTATCTTGCATGAAATTGTTCATTTGGGAATTGACATGTTCAGTTCCATTGTCATATTGTAAAACTCCAATATTACATTTAAACTGATTCTGTACCATTTTCAAGAAGGCACGGAAAGCCGCAAATACATCACTCTTATTTTTAAGTAGCAAAATCCACATCATTCTAGTACATTCATCAATAAATGTAATAAAGTAATGAGCCTTAGAAAAAGTAGAGACATTTGCAGGTCCCCAAACATCGGAATGGACCACCATGAAAGGTTCTGAGCTCTTATTCAGACTAGGTGCATAGTGAATACGATGACTTTTAGCAAGTTCACAAACATCACAATGTAAATCAGAATCATTCAAATGAGAAAACAAACTTGGTTTCAACTTCTTCAAATATCCAAATGACAAATGCCCAAGTCTTTGATGCCAAAGCCAGACTTCCTCACTGTCTTTATTTACTGCATAAACTTGTGGTACATCATATGACTCCATTTCCAAATAGTATAAGTTACCTCGCCTAACACCATAGCCAATTATCCTCCAGGTTCGAATGTCCTGAAATACACAGAATTTTGGCCAAAATGTTACTGTACAGTCGAGAGCCTCAGTAATTTGACTAACAGACATTAAATTGCAATCTAAAGATGGCACAATAAGAACTGAGTCCATAGTTAGAGTTTCTGTCACATGGCATGATCCTTGCTCTTCAATAGAGGCTGCCCCTCAATTAGCTGTGGATACATGAGTCTTCGAATGGTGTGTGATTCTTTCAAGAAGTGCTGCATCTTTTGTCATGTGGTCTGAGGCTCCTGAATCAATGACCCAGTCAGTGGATACATGAGAATTAGTGTGCTTACCAGTTTTACTCTGAAGAGCAACATGTGCTACTGGATTCTCTATAGGAGTGGGTTGCTCATCAGAGTATGTGTTCATTGATCTCGGTCCGATCTTTCTTCTTGGTTTCTTGCTAAAGTCCCATCAATCTGGATATCCAATCAATTCATAGCATCTCTGCTTTGAGTGTCCAATTCGCCACAGTGTGTGCATACTAGATTTTCATTCTTTCGACCCTTTTGTTTTTGGTTTCCTAGTGAGAGTCCTGCTAGTTTGGTAAGCAATGCAGTGCTCTCTACCTGTGCATGAGTGTTATTCATAACATGCCTTTGTTAAGATTCCCTTCGAACAAAAGCGTATGTGCTTTCTAAATCCAGTTTTGTATCTCTTCGGAGTATTTCACCACGGACTTGATCAAATTCCTGATCTAGACCTGCAAGGAAAATATGAACACGAAGACGTGTCATGGCCATGTGTACCTGTACGACACCATCAACAGTAGCAGCTTGCTCTTTCGTGCGATGATCTATTTCTTGAAAAATAGCAACCAGTTCATTGTAGTATGTTGACAGTGGCCTTCCATTCTGCTTCATAGTGAATGATTTTTGATTCAGTTCAAAAATGACAGTTTCATCTCCCGGATCATAGAATAGAGCCTCCCATATTTCCTGTGCTGTACGTAGTCTGATAAAGCGTTGCATGAGACTAGGCTGCATGGCTTCTATAAGCCAACTACGAACCTTTTGATTGTCTGCTGCCCATGTTGAGAAAGTGGGATCACTCTCCTTCGGTCGTTTCACTATACCCGTGAGATAACCTCCCTTCTTCCGAGCATTGATACGCATTTCCATTGACTGAGACCATAACGTGTAGTTCGATTCATCGAGAATAATCGTTACTGGGAATGGAGTGTTGTCTTGGGTGACAACCACTGACTGAGGATTGATGGATGTTGTTTCATTGGCCATCTTCAGGATTCGAATTGGGTAGAGTTTCAAGAAACAAATTCAAGTTTTGGTTCAAGTATGATGATACGATGCGGCATGGTGAGAGGAGAAGAATTTCGGTACAGGCTAGGATGAACCAGGCTCTGATACCATGATAGCTTTTAGGGTTCAAAACTGTTCATTCTTTTCAGTATAAAGAGCAGAGTATATATATAGGAAGACAACGGCCTTGCGTATCCTAAGGGATTACAATCATATCTTAACTACCCTATATATAGAAACTAAATATATACAGGAATAATAACCACAAAATCACTCCTATAATCTCGCACACGATATTCACTGGTCAACAGGATCCAAGAAAATGGAGGGAGAGGAGGATCGGAGAATATATAATAGTCGATTAGATTCTCACTTAAATAAAAAGAGGAGAAGCCAATTAGATGACGAAAGCTGGACCTACTAGTTAAATGGGAGCTACCATATTAACATCTCTATCCCTTGGAATTTCCCAGTCCACACAAATCTACCCCTCATACGGCGCCTATGTATATATATATATATAGCAGTCTCTTTTCGCACATGAACTCTCGAATCTCCATTTTGTAGCCAATAAGACTCTTTGTGTGTGTGTGTGTGTAGTCTCATCCATGAAAATCATGACATTTGTATACTCTAGTAGAGAAATTTAGTATAGGCCGCCCACGCATCACCACCTTCGTTCAAATGATACTGTATATATGCCGCTATGAAAAAATGATCAATGAAAATGAATCAAACAATTCTTAAGAACTTTATGATTATATATACATAGGGCTATATATTCTGTACATATTAGCCGTAGTGATCATTATAGTTTATATATGCTTTACCCTTAAATTAAAATGAGCCCCCCATTAATTTATAGGGTGCTCGAAATGAACCATATTTGTGTATGACTTGTAAATAGCACAATTTCATATATATATATATATATAGATTATAATTTATATTGATGTTAATGATCTTGAAGATGGTTATGACCTGATTAATTTATATTGCTTATCGCCATCTTAATTACCTTCGAGACTCACGGAGGGCACACGCATATGGGGCCACATGAGGAGGTTTTCATAATTCCGCACTTGTGTTGTTTGTTCGTACGAACATGTAAGGAGGAAATAGTTTGGACAACTTATTAATTACTGATGGAAATCAATGTAAATAAGTGTTGCTTGCTTGCAAACTCTGACCCTGTGATTATTGCGAGCCATATCTATATATATGATCAAATAAAAAGTTAACTAGACTCATTCATATGTGTTGCAGGGGATTTGAAAACATTAGATACATTATTTATGATTTAAGAATAATGTGATTTGTCATAATATTTCTTCATTTCATTTCTGCTCAAATTTTAAGCAACATAGAAAGTTGCTCGAAGAAGTAAAAATGTATATTTTTTTTTTGTTGGTTGAATTAAACTGAGATTAGGGTATAACTAAATAAAAAAAATTATTATATGACGATAATATCTAGAAGTGGGAATTATTGAGAGGAATGATGGAAGAATGTAATATAGGAGGCAAGATAAGAACTTAGGATGAAAAGGAATGGAGGCGATGAGTGTGTTGAAAACTTAATATATTTGCATAAAAAAATATGAAGAAACGGTTAAGGTAAGGTTCAATGAAAGAAGAATGTTGATGGAAGGAGGACGCATGAAAATAGGTTTGAGTAAATGTACGTAATTTAAAGGAATGTAAGTTAATTTGGTAAAACAAAAAAAAAAAAGGACAGAACATAAGGGGAGGAGAATAAAAAGACTAAACACGTGGAGATGTGGGTAGGTCAAAGCCGGAGGAGAGGAAGAGGGGTTTAAAGATGTTGGTAGAACTAGAATGGTAATGGAAAGGTGGCGGATGGAACGCAGGCGTAGAAGTCTCCAATCTTCTTCAAAATAGCTAGGGATTATATTTGGTCCCTGGGGCACGACAAGTCTCTTTATTGAAGGCAGCAAATGAGTAAGTCTAATGACCACCAAGTGTCAGTGGGAAGGACGGCGAAACGACGTCGCAAAGGCACTATTTGACTGGGGCCCACCACAGCCCGAAAATGTTTGCCGGGGCTGGTATATGCCTGTCGAATATCTGAGGAGCTCTCTTCTGAACGTATAAATCCATCCCCGTTCTCCTTGCTTCTTTTCTCACACCTCCCCCGCCCTTCCCCTTATTCTTTTCTTCCTTTCTCTCTTCCCTCTACTTCCCTCCTTTTACAGCACCCCTACAATATTCTCTTATACACACACACTCACAGGTACAATCATCCTCATATCATTACCTCTTTCCATTTCATTCTCCCCCATGCATGCGCTATTCCCTTCACACGCCCACCATTTTATGCCTTACATATGTTTTTCCTTACTTGCCTGGGTTTGCATTCTAAATATATATATCTCCACGTCTCCACATCTATTTTGTTTCTTCTTCTTCTTCTTCTTCTTTTTTATTTTTTTAAACCGGATGTTCGTTTTCTGCAAATATTCATTTGGTTCTCATAAATTTCCATTTGAGTTTCATTGTTTTTTTTTTATTTATCAACTGTAACATGACTCTTTCTTCTATCTAAAATCCACCCTTCTTTGAGTTCTGAAACTAGAAGCGCTGTGGATCATGGCATTTTCTTTCTGGTTGATTATGTCATGAATTTTGGATCATTCTCCTGGTGTTAACCTCTGGGATCGATGGATCACCGGTTAACAAAATGGTGTGCATGTCTGTTGGTAACTAAATCTTCACTTCCCATTGGTCTCGGTTGATCCATATACTTATTAAGAAACTCATGATTATGCAGAGAAAGGAACTCGTGATCAGAGCTGCCAGTCATGGCAGGAGATCAGGCACAAGTGCTAAATGCATTGGATGTGGCGAAAACACAATGGTACCATTTCACGGCCATCATTGTGGCCGGAATAGGCTTCTTCACGGATGCATACGATATGTTCAGTATATCCCTGGTCACCAAGCTACTCGGCCGCGTATTCTACTACGTGGCAGGTTCACCCAAACCCGCTACTTTGCCTTCTAATGTGGCAGCCGCCGTAAACGGAGTCGCGTTCTGCGGAACCATCTCCGGTCAGCTCTTCTTTGGGTGGCTCGGTGACAAATTGGGCCGGAAAAAAGTGTACGGCATGACTCTCTTCACGATGATCATATGCTCTGTTGGGTCGGGTCTCTCTTTCGGACACACATCAAAATCTGTGATGACCACTCTGTGCTTCTTCCGATTCTGGCTTGGTTTCGGGATTGGGGGAGACTACCTGTTAATTATAATTGATTTAATTTGATTTGTTCTGATTGTAATTATCTTAGATTTGATTTGTTTTGATTGTAATTATCTTAGATTTCCTTTTTCCTCTTTAGTTTCCTTTTCTTTAGGGATTCTGATTGATATTGTAATTATTCCCTCGACCTCTCTTTCCCGTGTATATATTGCACGCTGTATAGTGAAGATAATCAAGTAAGTTTCCTACAATTGCTTCTGAATTTCTCCTTCTCTTTATTTCTTCTTTTTCTCACATGGTATCAGAGCTTTTCTTCCAGTTATTCCGTGTCTGATTGTTCATTCTCCGAGGACAATCCAGATCTGACGTTTTCCCTCCGTTGCACTCCGATTCAGCTACTGTTCATCTCCGTTTCGTGCCTCTACTGAAGTCCAACCACCACACGCGCCTGACCATTTTGTCCGCCGACGTCTCACGCCGCTCCTGTCCAATTTTCACGGTGATTGGACCTTCCACGCGCCTCCACGCGCCGCCAGACCGCCGGTGCTCCCAAAAAGTTCAGTTTTCTTTGTCTGTCCGAGTCGCTGCTTTCCAGACCGAGTTCTGAACGAGTTAGACCGGTTCCTAAGGTTTTTGGGTGTTTTCTTTTCATTTCTGGCCTCTGTTTTTGCAAAATCCTGCTCCTTTTTGGACTTCTACTACTGTTATGGATAAAAACGATGTTTCGCAGCCAATTTCTGTACTGCTCAATGGATCTAACTATTGTCACTGGTTAGAGAGCATGCGAGGGTTTCTCAAAGGTCGCAAATTATGACGATATGTCACAGGTGACATCCCATATCCTATTCGTTCTGAATCAGAAACGGCCGCTAAATTTGCTGAGCGTTTGGAAGAATGGGACAGTAAGAATCATCAAATTATCACATGGTTTCGGAATACTTCCATCACCAGCATCAATCAACAATTTGGGCGTTATGAGACTGCCAAAGAGGTATGGGATCACCTTGCCAGTCGTTATACGTCCTCTGATCTCTCTAACCAATTTCAGCTTCAGAAGGATTTAAGTGCTTTGAAACAAGAACCTGGCCAGCCTGTTTATGAGTTTCTTGCAAAAATGGAGTTTATTTGGGATCAATTGGCATACTCTGAGCCAACATTCAAGTGCGACAGTGATACTAATGCCTTTATCTCTTATCGTGATCGTCTTAGACTTATTCACTTTCTGATGGCATTGACTGATGACTTTGAGCCTGTTCGAGCCTCTTTACTGCATCAGAGCCCACTTCCTACTCTTGAGGATGCACTTCCTCGGTTAAAATCTGAAGAAACTAGATTGGGACTTTTAAGACGTAGCACTGACATGGCATTTGCTGTGACTGAGAAGAACTCCAAACTTTGTCGTCGTTGTCCTCAATCAACTCATGCATTTTCTGAGTGTCCTTTGATTGAATGTCGCACTTGTAAGAAGAAAGGTCATATTGCTGCAAACTGCCCCTCTCTCCTATGCCGATACTGTAAGAAGAATGGTCATGTCATTGAGCATTGCCCTACTCGTCCTCCCAGATCTGATCAGAATAGAAATTTCTCACGATCCAGTCAACCACCCAAGCCTGCTTTTTCTACAGCTACTGCCAACGATGTATCCACTCCACCAATCTCCAGTGATCTTGAGGCTCTTCTCAAGCAATTACTTGCTGGTACCTCCTCTCCACCTACTGCTTTAGCCACTCCCTCAGGTAACCCCTCTTGGTATTTTGATTCTGCTTGTTATAATCACATGACTGGTCAGTCACAGATCTTTTCTTCTTGGTCTCCTAGTACCGCTACCCCTTCAATCAACACCGCTGATGGTTCATTGATGTCTGTTAGTCATACTGGTTCTGTTTCTTTGTCAAACCTATCTCTTGATGACCTTTATTATGTTCCTGCTATTTCTTTCAACCTTATATCTGTTGGCCAGTTAGTTGACCTTGGTTATGATGTAATCTTTTCTTCTAATGGTTGTCGTGTGCAGGATCCTCGGACGGGACAGATTGTTGGAACGGGGCGTAAAGTTGGACGTATGTTTGAGCTAAATTCCTTGCATATTCCTCCATCAAAATCAACTCGATTATGTGCTGCTTCCCCTGCCTCTTCTTTTGAGTTGTGGCATTCTCGTCTTGGTCACTGCTCCATCAATAAATTGTCATCTTTAATTTCAAATGGACTTTTAGGCAATGTTAGTGAAAAATCTTTAGAATGTGTTTCTTGTCAGACTGCAAAACAACCAGCATTATCTTTTAATAAAAGTACTTCTGTTTCTGAGTCTCCTTTTGATTTAATCCACTCTGATATTTGGGGCCCTGCCCCTACTTCCTCCATGGGAGAATCGCGTTATTTTGTGATATTTATTGATGATTATTCACGTTTTACCTGGATATATGTGATGAAAGCTCGTTCTGAATTATCTGCGATTTATATTAAGTTTGCAAATATGATTCACACTCAGTTTTCTAGAAATATCAAGGTTTTTAGGCGTGATAATGCTATGGAATACCGTGACTCCCAACTCCTTAGTTTCCTTGATGCACAGGGTACACTCTCACAATACTCTTGTCCTTATACCTCCCAACAGAATGGTAGAGCTGAGCGAAAACACCGTCACATTCTTGACACTGTTCGTGCTCTTCTTATCTCATCATCTTGTCCTGAGCGTTTTTGGGGAGAAGCAGCTCTTACAGCTGTTTATGTTATCAATCGTATTCCTTCCTCTATACTTGGTAATATCTCTCCTTTTGAACATCTCTATGGTACACCCCCTGATTATACAATGTTTAAAGTTTTTGGTTGCACTTGTTTTGTTCTTCTCCCTTCCCATGAGGTCACAAAACTTCAGGCCCGAGCACGAGTTTGTTGTTTCTTAGGTTATGATTCTGAGCATAAAGGGTATCGTTGTTGGGATCCCCTATCTCATCGCATTCGCATTTCTCGTCATGTTGTGTTTTGGGAACATGTCATGTTTTCTAGTCTATCCCAATTTTCTTCCATTCCATCGACCTCATCTCCTCTTTTTGTCAACCCTTCTGCTGATCTTTTTCCAAGTGACACAGGTACTGAAATTTCAGATCCGGTTCCCATTACGTCTGATGATTCGCCCCTCACCAATGATCCTGCCCCTCTTGAAGATCCTGCACCTGACATGCCCTCATCTTCCACCACTCGTTCTACAAGAGTAAGACATCTTCCTCCTTATCTTCGTGATTATCATTGCTTTTCTTCCATACTCTCTTTGCATGAACCTCAGTCTTTTAAAGAAGCCTCTAGTGACCCTCGTTGGCAGCAAGCAATGCAAGATGAATTACAGGCTTTAGAGAAAATGCACACTTGGGATTTGGTTGAGCTCCCACCAGATAAATCTCTTGTGGGAAGCAAATGGATCTACAAAATAAAAACTCATTCTGATGGGTCTGTAGAGCGATACAAGGCTCGCTTAGTGGCACAAGGCTTTACTCAAGAGTATGGCATAGATTATGAGGAGACATTTGCTCCGGTTGCTCGTATTACATCAGTCAGAAGTCTACTTGCCATTGCTGCTGCAAAGCAATGGACTCTTCATCAAATGGATGTCAAAAATGCTTTTTTGAATGGTGACTTAGAGGAAGAGGTATACATGAAACCTCCACATGGCTATCTTTACTCAGGAAACAAAGTCTGTCATCTTCGTCGAGCTCTCTATGGTCTTAAACAGGCTCCACGTGCTTGGTTTGCCAAATTTAGTTCTACAATCAATCAACTTGGATTCTCATGTAGTCCCCACGACACTGCACTCTTTATTCGTAAAACTGATCGAGGGATTGTTCTATTACTTTTATATGTTGATGATATGATCATTACTGGTGATGATTTCACAGGTATTCAGGAACTCCAAAATTTTCTCGGGCAACACTTCGAAATGAAGAACCTTGGGCACTTAAGTTACTTTCTTGGGTTAGAAGTATTCACACTAACTGATGGTATTTCTCTTTCTCAAGTTAAGTACGCCTCTGAGTTGATTTCCAAAGCTCAAATTTCTGATAATCAAACTGAGAAAACTCCTATCGAGCCCAATGCTAGATTTACACCTACTGATGGCACTCCACTTGATAATCCTACTCTATACCGTGAGTTGGTTGGAAGTCTCATATATCTCACCGTAACTCGACCTGATATTGCTTATGCTGTTCATATTGTTAGTCAATTTATGTCAGCACCACGTACTACCCATTATGCAGCAGTTCTTCGTATTCTTCGATATATTAATGGCACTCTATCTCATAGTCTACATTTCTCCGCCACCTCTCATCTTACCTTAGAGGCTTATTCTGATGCTGATTGGGGCGGTGATCATACTGATCGTCGCTCTACTACAGGATTTTGCATATTTCTTGGTACCTCTCTTATTTCATGGCGGAGTAAGAAGCAGACATTGGCTTCTCGATCTAGCACTGAATCTGAATATCGAGCACTAGCAGACACTACCTCTGAAATACTTTGGCTTAGATGGTTACTTGAAGACATGGGCATTTGCCAAACCTCTCCCACTGCTCTTTATTGTGATAATCAAAATGCTATGCAGATTGCTCACAATGATGTCTTTCATGAGAGGACTAAGCATATTGAAATTGATTGTCACTTCACTAGGCAGCATGTTACCCGAGGCATTCTAAAACTTCTTCCCATCCGGACTGCTGATCAACCAGCCGACCTGTTCACCAAGTCCCATAATCCAGGGCGTTTTCAGCTTTTAGTGGACAAACTCAAAATGGCTGTCATTTCCCCATCTTGAGTTTGAGGGGGGATGTTAATTATAATTGATTTGATTTGATTTGTTCTGATTGTAATTATCTTAGATTTGATTTGTTTTGATTGAAATTATCTTAGATTTCCTTTTTCCTCTTTAGTTTTCTTTTCTTTAGGGATTCTGATTGATATTGTAATTATTCCCTCGACCTCTCTTTCCCGTGTATATATTGCACGCTGTATAGTGAAGATAATCAAGCAAGTTTCCTACAATTGCTTCTGAATTTCTCCTTCTCTTTATTTCTTCTTTTTCTCACACTACCCTCTTTCTGCCACCATCATGTCGGGGTATTCGAGCAAGAAGACTTGCGGTGCCTTCATTTCTGCAGTTTTTGCGATGCAGGGTTTTGGAATTCTGGCCGCTGGTATCTGTGCAATTATCGTCTCGGGTGCATTCAAGGCCAAGTATCCAGCACCACCTTACGAGGTTGATCCAGCAGGCTCAACTGTTCCACAAGCAGATTTCGCGTGGAGGATAATGTTAATGGCGGGAGCTGTCCCTGCTGCTTTGACGTTTTACTCGAGAGTCAAGATGCCCGAGACCGCTCGTTATACTGCACTTATCGCTAAGAAAGCTGAGCAAGCTGCAGCTGATATGTCTAAAGTTCTTCAGGTGAATCACGTGGAAGTTGCATCGGAGCCGAGGCCGGCGGTGGAGTTCAGGGTTAGATCGTATGGGATGTTGTCCAAGGAGTTTCTGAAGCGTCACGGGCTTCATTTGCTGGGAACTACAAGCACGTGGTTCTTGCTTGACATTACATTCTACAGCCGAAATCTGTTCCAGAAAGATATCTTTAGTGCTGTTGGTTGGATTCCTCCCGCCAAAACCCTGAATGCCCTGGAGGAGATGTTCTTCATCTCAAAGGCTCAGACACTGATTGCTCTCTGTTCCGGGGTACTGGTGTACGGTGGCCGTCATTGATAGAATAGGAAGATTTTACATTCAACTGGGTGGATTCTTCTTCATGACCGTCTTTATGTTTGCTCTTGCCATTCCCTACGACCACTGGACTCATAGGGAGAATAGAGTAGGGTTTGTGGTGATGTATTCCCTCACCTTCTTCTTTGCAAATTTTGGGCCAAATTCTACCACATTCGTTGTGCCGGCAGAGGTTTTCCCGGCTAGATTCCGATCTACTTGCCACGGGATATCGTCGGCATCCGGGAAGATGGGAGCTATAGTGGGTGCATTTGGGTTCTTGTATTTGGCGCAGAGCAGAGACCCAAGCAAGACAGATGCAGGGTATCCTCCGGGTATTGGAGTGAGGAATGCGCTTATTCTGTTGGGTGTCGTTAACGTTTTGGGAGTCTGCTTTACTTTCTTGGTGCCCGAGAACAGGGGAAGATCTTTGGAGGAAATATCTGGTGAGAATGATATGGAAGAAGGAAGTCAATAAAAATACAGAGTATTTCTAGGCTAGTCTTGTTATTTTAGCTCAAATCAATAGGAGGCCTTTCCACCCCCTTTTCTTTTTGCCTGCCTATCACATTTCAGCTTAGAGAAGAGATGAGAAACCCCGTCGCTCTCCAAATTTAATAAACATTTTTCCCATATGTGTTCTGTTTCCACATATTTTCTTTCACAATGTTGTTTCTTTCTGTACAAATCCGTTCGGTTAGAAAGTTTTCTAGGAGCTTGTTCGAATCCAAGTAAAACGTAAGATGAAAACCCTGCATTTAACCTAACCAAACATGATGCGTCACAAAAACTTAGTGAAGAGACTTTGATATCATTTCAAGATTTCTTTAAATAAGAATAATCTCAACGGTACGTTCGCATTTTTGGCTGTTTTATTCCATTACTGGTCTCAAAAGGACACATAATTGGCTTTGTGGACCCAATGCCACTACCTTCGTCGCGCCTGCTTAAAGTTTACTCGCAAGATTCCGATCTGCTTTCCTCAGAACTTGTTCAGCTTCATAGCTGCTATGGGGTTCTAAGAATTCATTCCTCGTCCTATGTGTAATATTCTTCCTGATTTCCATCAAACATAGAAACTATTAAAGGCTTTTTTAACTTCAATCTTCTTTTACCCATTGCAGGCACTAATGTAAATCAATTACCCAATATCCCTTCCGTTATTTCTCACACGAGCATTATATTCTTTTTCCTTCTTTAAGAGTTACTACAGAAAGTTATACGAACCAAGTTGCTTTTACTTTGATAAGAATCGTATGACTGCTGTGCTCTGCAGTCATCTGGTCCAGAACAAAAGATTGGTACATCTTTGTCTAATTGTTCCCTATGTATAGTTGCTCCATTCAAATACTCTCAGAAAGGAACCACGACATCTCTTAGATTCCAAAACCAACCTTAGGCTTTCATAAGCATCTACTGACCCAGAGAAAATTCAAATTTTTTCATTTCTACTGTTTCTGGCCTAATAACCATACTTCCATATTCTAAGGCATATTAAGTTCCTCGAAGTCATGTTCACAACCAACAGTCAAGCAAACTGTAATTTGTAACAAGAAGTGACACGAGGTCAATTTATGAGCCTTGAGGTTCATATCTGAAGATAATCATATCTTTGGGGCTATATGGGCCATCCGCTTTACACGATATAACATGGAAAGCAACTCGTTGTAAACAAGTAGCAAAGGCAACATAGAGCTGCATAGAAACTTCAATTTGCACGTTCTCTGAGCACTTCAAGATCCATTTCTGTAGGGTCAGTAGCCTGGATTTCATAGTGGACACCATCTAGCTCGCGTCTAAACCTGTCTTTAGATGTGGCATACAGCATCTTGGAACGGATTCGAGAGGTTGAAGGAGACCTGATAAAATACCATGCAATTAATAACTAAGAATGATATCTTAATGGCATATTCATGGAAAAGTAATATCAATCACAAGTACAAAGAGGGTGGAGGACCAATCCCAAGTGAGATATGCAAATGATAACTAGAAAAAACGACGAAAGAACATGTTGGAAAAGTAGTAGGGAAAATAACAGACATTATAGGCAATTATTAGTCAGAATAGTCTTCCATGTTGTTCCCGTCAACAAATAATGCAAACACTAAAAACCTATCCCTGATTCAGAGGAATTTGACTCGAACCATCAAATATTAAAGCTGCTTGGCGCTCAAAGGCACAAATTACAACTAATAGCCAATGTCCTCAAATTCCTGAGAATAAACTAGTCCAGGAACAATCAGTATATCAATGGAGATTTTGTAGTTGCTGTAGTTACTACTACTAATTTATTTAATTTTTTAACTCACTGTGATCTTAATAAAATTTTAAATTCACGTGCAAGTGCAGGGGATTGAAATAGTTACTACAAATTACAAAAGCTCACAAATTTCAACTTCTTCAAATTGGACCTTTCAGTTAAAACAACGGACTGGTCTAAAAACCTTAGGAGCACTTCTAAATTATATAAAAAAGAAACGTTCAAGTCACACCTAGACAGTGAAGGGACTGGGAGAACTTTTATTTAATTCAAAAGAGCTGATTATATAAGCATGAAGATGCATGTATGGCTTCATTTATGTCTCTTTTTTTATTTTTTATTTTTAATAATCATAGGCACTTGTAGCCAGTGAAAACCCCTACTTGAAATTTATATGCTCAAGTTCACACCTAAAATGTAAAAAAAAAAAAAGGATGATCCCAAACAAATTGAATAATTGATGTCTGACAGCAGCAAATAAAATGAAATGGAAAATTTAAGATACAGAGAGAGACAAAGAACTAAGTATACTGACATAGAAGTCATAACGAGAAAAAAAGTATCAAATCAATAACAATATATTTAGCCCTAGAGTATGAAACTGATAAATATATGGCATCATATATTGACATAAGCATTGCAGATATTGCAGGACAAGGGAGTTCATTCTGCACAGCACAAAAGTTCACTGGCAATAGGTCACATGCCCTGCACTAAAATGCTTTATTGCACAATAAAATGCATATTAGATTCAGATGTTAGTGGTTAGTTCTCACTAACATGTGATTACTTGTGCAGCTGGTGCCATGCTCTTACAAAATTATAGTTTTCTAAACGAAAGACAGAGAAGGAGTAAGGCGTGGGATAAACTAACCAAGCAATAAAGAAAATTTTACTCTTCTGGCAGTTTTCAGAAGTCACAAAATCGAAGTCATAAACAGCATATCTGCAATCATTGTCGGGCAAAGATGCGGTGAAATCATCATAGTTCTCAGCCGGACTACCAGTTTTTTCAACCACTACCTCTCTTTTCTTTTCATCAACCTTATAGATCACATATCGATAAACCTTCTTACGCTTCAATTCCATAAAGGTATTTTTACTGTGATCAGCAACACCCATGCCCGATGTAGCATTTGGCTGAAAGCAAAATGTATGTGTGTAAAAACTATAGGTTGATTTGTAGTAAGGCAAACTAACACCAAAGTTTTATGAGAAGCTACGAGAACTGTCAATTTATGATGGCATGTTATAAATTAGTACGGTTCCCGGACCATTTCAAATTAGTGTCACAGATTGCTCTACAGTAAGAAAATTTACAACAATCAATGATCTTCAAACTTGTTATAAAGGAAACCGATGCGCAATTAATATAATCATGCAGCAATAAAGGAAATTAGTGGTTGCGGGAAATCCATCAATTAATTTCTCGTGAAAAGCTTTAAGTAATTGGAGAGCGAAGAGTCTTAAAAATCACAAATATCCGGGAACAGGAAAGCAAATAATATCCCCCGAAGACCCGATTTGTTAGAATCAAGCAAGCAGCGAGTGCGACGAACAAATAAATAAAATTAAAGTAGATATTCTTTACCCGGCTTAGCCCTCTGAAAGACATTGCATGCAGGAAAAAAAAGTAGCAAAAGCGATGATGAAGAAGAGAAAACTTCGAGCAGAAGAACAACAGAGAAGAAGAAGGAAAAGAAAAAGAAAACTGGTAGAGGTGAGGCAGCCCGTCACGAAACAATAAAGAACATAAATAGAGTCAAGCGAAGGTTTAACTTGTGTGAGAAAAGAACGGAAACGAATCCGATAAATAAATCCAAACACAAAAATGCCAATAACAGTTTTTTTTTTCCTTCCCATTTTTTCATGCCAAAAGGATAAAGAGGGGGAAATGGAATTTCCAACTCACTCCCTAATTCGAAAATAAACAAAAAGTTATTTAGAAATTTGGAAATCAAATTGAAAAGAGGCAGCACGTAATTTGAAATCTGCATTTTGCAATAATAACGAAGAAGATTGAAAAATAATTGTTCAAAAGAGAAACAGAATTTTTTCAAAAAAAGAAGGATAAAATCTATAGAGACAAACTTATCCCTGAATTAAAAAGAGAGGGTCGGTGCGTCAGAGCAACGCAAAGCGAACTTTGATGCAGTGGGATGGAGCGATGTTGACCTGAAATTGCTGTGCATCTCTACTTTTAGGGGGGTGGGGACCATTAACCCATACCTATCGTATACGGCCACGTCTATCATGACGTTTGCTTCAAACGAATCTCTACCGCCCATGGGCCCCATTTATCACCCCATGATGGGCCCACGTCTACATTGTTCCTGTCGCCGCGTATCTCGTCTCAATATTAAATAATGGTAAACTCACCCAAATAATAATAATAATAATAATGTTAAAATAAAAAACATTAAATAATGGAAAAATTTATAATTAAAAATCATAAAATTAAAGAATTTATTGTTAAAAAAGTATTTTTTTAAATATTATCGTTTGTTTAAATTATTTTAAGGAATTTGAACATCTAAAAATTAGATATAACAGTAGAAATGCTAATCACATTGCCGATGGTTTCGCTAGATTTGCTAGCTTAAATATGGTGAGCAGTAGTTTATTGAGAGATCCACCAGACTTTGTTGATGGCCTTGTTCTAATCCCCCCACTGATATAATTGTACTCTTTGGATTTTGCCCATTGTTTCTTAAAAAAAAAAAAAACAAAACTTGCACCAGCCCATGTAACACGAGGGAGTTATATTTTCTTGGAAAAAGAAGAGCACAAATTAAAAATAATAATATAATAACAACGAAATGTAGAGATCCCTCGCAGGGAACTAATTGTAATTTAATATGAATTAGTTTAAAGTTGAAGTAACAATTAGAAATTTGAGAGTTATTACAAAAAAAAGTTAGCAAAACATAATTTTTAAAAATGATGAGTATGATGATGAGTTACCAAAATAATTTATGATCATAACAAATTGAAATACATCAAATTTAAGAATATTGGAATTTTTTCTACCATAAAATATCAATAAGTATAAAAGAAGATTCAAAATTACCAATAAAAATTACTTTCAGTTGATAAGGATGTAAATTATAATGACCCTAAATACTTATTACAAAAAGGATATTATTGAATTGTGTAGGATTGGAGGAAGGGTCAAAATAAGCAAGTTGGGAAGAAGGAGGCAGAACACGCTGACACAACAGTGAGCAATAATGATGCCATGGTAAAAGAAGCTAAAACTAGGATTGGGCCAAGACAGTGAGTGATTGCACTACAGTGCCAGTTGCAAAATTTCTATAAATTAAATCACATTAGAACTCATTGGAACTGTGAAAATGAATGAGAAATCAGTGGCTCTACTAGGGTTTTGACTTTCTGAGGCCAAGGGATGCGATTTTAACCTCGGGAAGACTTGTATCTTTATGGGTAAGTGGATTTACCTCTTCTTCTCTCCATTTTCCTCATGATTTGTGGTGGTTTTCATGGTGGTGGCTTAGGATTTCGATTTGGTTGCATTTTCACTAATTAGATTATGTTAAAATGCTTCAAAGTTGAGCTGTTGGGTGTTTAGAAGTTAAGGGCGTTGGTTTTTCAGTGGTTAAGTGGTATTTTCCCCAAACCCTAGCCCTTAACTTCATATTCTGTTTGATATCCAACTTAGTGTGGATTCAAATTTGGTATTATAAGTTATTTTGGGTATTTTGATGTATGAGTTTACTTGGGGGAGTCTTGCTTCAGCTGATTTTATATTGGGTTATCAAGTTATGTATGCTAGAGGTAGAGAATCTTTATTAGTAATGAGTATTTGATAATATATAGGTTGGAAATTTGCTCAGTTGAAGTTACTTGACTCTAAGGAGTATTTGGGGAGCATTAAAGTGCTTGGTAAGTGGTTACCTTATTATGTGAAGTAATTGAGTTCCATGAATATTGAATGAATTGGTTGTATTGAAATGGATTGATGTGTGTATTAGTTTGAAACAATATGGTAATATGATCTTACATCCCTTTAGCATCTTCTGGTGGTTTTCATTGGCCTAACAAGGTGTTGAGTGGATTTGGATAGTTGAGATCAGTGAGGTATGTTTCTTATGTTCTTTAATAGGTTAAATATATTCAATTATTTTCATGTTATGATATGCATATGCTATAATATATATTTTGCTTTTTCGTATGATGATATACTTTTTAACACAAATTATGTTTGCCTCTTTTCATATCATGATATACATGTTACATGGTTAATAAGTTTCTTATCCATACTCTAAATTATGATGAAAATGACAATTGGATATAGTGATTATGAAATATATACTTATGATGGATATTTACAAGTTGATGAATATCATTTACCTCATGGTTTATCATATATGTTCATATGGCATGCTAGTATGATACAGTATGACATGTGTTGATATGTTAGCATGCACTGGGCATTATCACTGGTTGTATATTGTTGAGACATTTGATTACTGGGTGATGATGCTTTAAATACCACGTGGTATATTAATATGCTAAATAGCACATGAGACCTCCTGTTTAGGCGGTGCGACTTGTGTTATCCCGGTCATTAAATAGTCTTCCTATGGTTGGGAGACTCAAGTGGCTATGGTTTAGGGATACACCTTCTCTAAATAGCTACCAATTTGAGTAGTTCAAGGGAAGGAGAACCAACACTTACTTTAAATAGCTACCAATTCGGGTGGTTTAAGGGAAAGAGAATTATGATCCAACCTTCAGTGTAGTAGCTTTTGGCAAATCACAACTATTGGGAGAAGAGCTTGGTGGTAATCTCATAATTGGCTATCACGAGTCATTGGAAGTGGGCTATTGGTTGATGTTATCTTGTCATTGTAACTTATTCATGGTTCTAACCATGTATTGATAGAAACAGTGTCTGCATATCATATACATTGCATTAATTGTGGGCATTGCATTTGAATACTATTTTTGGAAGCATGCTTTATGTATGCATCTTGTAAAACCCCTAGGACATATGTCTTACCCTGTAACTAATAATTTTAGATGAAGGATCTAGTATTAGCAAAGAAAAGGCCAAGAATGCTTAGCTCTTTGGAGGATTAAGAGTGTACTCATAGGTGTTAGGGATGTGTTCCCCTCTTTGTTGTTCTCTTTGTTCTTTCTTTCAGTAAAGTGCCAATTGTAGTATTTATGCAATACTAAGTGTAACATGTTGTGTGCTTATGTGTTATGTAGGACGGGATGTTATATGATCTATCCAAACTCTCTTATGCTTCAAAGACTTTTGTTTGTGATGGTTTTGTGGCCCGCATTAGTATATGTGTTCTAGATGTGACTGGTTGTGTCCAATTCTTATTGGTTTGATGTTTTGGGACAAGAACTTGTGGTTCCATTTCCCTTTTGATATGTTTGGTTGGATTTTGAACTTGATCAAATTTATGGGTTCTTGTTGTGCAAATGGGTATCCATTGGTGTGAATGGGGGTTCAAGGGGCTCAAAATCTAGAGGGATGGTTCCTCTTGGGTGACATCCCTTTAGTCATGTGATTTAGGGTAGTTGTGACTTGTTAAGATGGTTATGGTTGCCAAGAGTAGAAGTTATAGGTGTTTTGGATGAGTTTGGTGTTCATTTTCATCTAAAAGTGACCATTTTGGTTTTAAGTATTCAAAATCTCCATATGAAGGTATTTTGAGTCCTGGTTGGTGTTTGTAGTTAGCTTAGGAGTAGAGTAACTTATAGGTTTTGAAAT
Source organism: Adenanthera pavonina (assembly GCA_026686845.1). Taxonomy (NCBI): domain Eukaryota; kingdom Viridiplantae; phylum Streptophyta; class Magnoliopsida; order Fabales; family Fabaceae; genus Adenanthera; species Adenanthera pavonina. The sequence goes on from JAIVEN010000002.1 coordinate 5,437,467, forward strand.
TAGGTCAATCGGAGTTTGAACCGAAGAGATATGGGCATAGGAAGTTGGTTGATTGCATCAGCTATTAGTGGCGTCATGCTTCACAGGTTCCAATTTGTTTTTGTCTCAAAATCTTGTCACGCGATGATACCATAAGGCCACACTGTGGTGCTGCTATGTAGTGTTGCCTTTCTTTGTTGCTTCCTTGCGTGTTTGGAGTCCAGTTTGGATCCTATAGTCTTACCCTATGTTTGGAAGTTTTTTTCTCGATGGAATGAAATAAAGTTGAATGATTAAATGGAGTGGACTAATGTTTGGATGATTTTTTATAAGGGAATGAAATGGTAAGGGAGGGCCTCTCAAGTCTTTCTTAGCTATTCAAAATCCAATTTTTATTATCCCCAAAATTAGTGGGTCACGGATAGAATGACTTAGGGTTTATATTTTATTTACAAAATTACCTCAAATCTTATTAAAATACATATATATCTAATAATATTTATTATTGATCTCTTCCTTATCATTCTCATTATCTTCAATATATAGAGTTATCCCCTAATCACTCAACTATATTAAGCTATCCTCTTAATCTTTTTATAGTATGAGGATTTTTAATTTTTTCTATTGGGGACTTTGAATTTAAAAACGGTGAATAATTTTTTCTTAACAAATTGTAATTGTAATCTTATATATTTATAAAGAACATAAGCAAAAAAATTTGATTGTATAAAGGCTGATTGGGAAAAAATATTTAAAGTTTATTCAAAAACATTTTATACTTTTTAATTTGAAGTAATTTTATTTTTTTATCTAAATTAAATTATAAGGATAATATGAAAAAGAAAATGTCATAAACTATTATGTTTCATTAATTTTGTATTAACTCTCAAACAATGACTAAATGAAATCATTCTTTTCCATCTTAAAATTCTCAAATAATATAACATTATGTTCCATTTCATTCCGTTCCACTTTATTCAATTAATGACTATTTCATTCCATACTATATTAAACTCTCAAACATACCCTTAAGATGATACATAAATCATACTTCACAATGTTAGAGGTTTAAATTATGCTACTACTAATGTGGGAGTCTCATCTTTGGGCTATCTGTAAGAGCCTATGTAAACTCTCTTTAAATTTAGTAAATTCCAAAGCCCAATTCACCAAACTTTTGTGTATGAAAAGAAAATCCAAAATTATAGATGAGAGGAACAACTAAAATAGGATAATTTTGTCTCAACACTTCAAGGTCTGTTTATTTTAAGGGATTCCGATGGAAAAAAAGGAAGAAAAAAATTTTTATCATATGTTTTTTTTCAAATTAAACAAGGAGATTGAAGCAATTTTCTCTTCTTCTTTAGATGGAAGGGAAAAGAAAGGAAGAGATAAAAATTGTTCCTCTCTCCTTATTTGAATTAAAAAAAAAGGATAGAAAATTTTTACTCCCAAGATCTTTTAAAGTAATTTCAATTTCAATCTAAAAATATAAGATATTTTAAAAATTAGGGAAATAGACATTTAAGGACCTCCATATGGAAATATTCCCTTCCAAGGACCCAGTTTAAAATTTCAGTACTCCTATAAACTGAATTCTCAACTCGAATGAACTGAATTCAGCACTGATACTGTTCATTTGTCAATATTTTTGCATGAAGATCCTAAAATGTCTTTCTCCCTATTATAATTATTTTGGGTCTGCAGGTTTTTCTTGGACAATCAATCTTCCAAAACGGACTACGTGCCCTTGATATAGGCCGAAGTCCATGGCTTGGCATGCTGCCGAATGGGCCTTAAAATATTCGGGGTTGACGTGCCGAGATGCTTATGAGGTTGATAGCGAGCGGCATCGGGTGTAGAAGAACGCATCGGAACAACAGGGAGAGCTCTTGAAGGGATTTCCATACTGACGAACTGATCGGGAATTTAGTGCTTGTCCCGCGAAAATGGAAACCGAAGGTAACCGCTCAATAACGGTCTTTTTCATTCTTTTCTATTCCTGGGGTTGAACCTCTAGTTTTGTTCTCGTATGATACCCTTGTTTCTCCTTCTATTTACTTTTAATGTTGTTTCAGCGCAAAAAGGAACTGCAAACCCTTCAGCAATGTTGGCTTCGCTCGTTAGTAGGAGAGTCAAGCTTCATGAGGAGCTTCGTAACATAGAAAAGCAGGTAATTCTCTACATCCTGTTGGGCTCCCCCGCCCCTCTTATTCTTCTTCTTCTAAGCTGTTTAGGTTGTCCGAAAACGAGGGAAAACGGTCCTGTCAGTAAGATATTTTGTTTCTATACCCTTATCAGAAAATACTGATTTGAGAGGGTGTTGAGTCTAGAATGAGGAGTTGATGTGCGGTATTACTGGCTTAATACCTTTGTTAAAATTAATTTAACTGACATTGTCATGGTTCTTGGGTACGCTTTTATACCACTGCATTATTTGACTGATCAGAGCTGTCTAACTTGTTAAAATTACTCTTAACTTTTTTCTACCCTTAAAGAAAGAAGTGTGTACAAACTAGCTTCATGAATAGAATGTGGCTAAGTTTCAAGTAACAAAATGTGCGTACAGATTTTGATTGTATTTGCGCAATCATATTTTTGCTCACTTATAACTTCTAAAAATTTTAATTCTTCATCTTCATCAACTGCAGTGTACCATATCCCATGGTGATATGTTTCTTGTTCAATTGAGCGAGTGGCGATCACTTATGTTGCAATACTGATTGTGATTCATTTTTATTCAAATCAAACCCTAGCAAGAAGGAACTAACAGTTTGCATTTAAGACAGGTTTATGACATGGAGACAAGTTATTTACAGGACCCGGGACAGTGTGGCAATGTATTAAAAGGATTTGAAGGGTTCCTATCCTCATCAAAAAACACTGCACTGTATGTAGTTTCTTCTCTGGCTTTTTATTTATATTGAAGTTTTCATCTCTTCTCTTATTTCTCTACTGATTACATGAGTTCTTCTTTTGATTCTTAGTTTCTGATGTTATGATAATATTGAGAAAACATGGAGGTTATTGCAGGTTCATACTAAGTCCTAAGTGTATGATCTGTTGATTTATTCATTGAAAATGGATTTTTGTTTGGCCTGATAAAAAATGGAATTGGAGCCCGTTAAAAATTTTCCATTGATTTGTTCCATCAGTTGGAGAAAGCTGGATCATGAGTTGTGCAATTACATTAATAAAAGAAAAAACCACATCAGGAGATTACTTGTTGGCTTCTTGTCCAGATTCATTAGTATCTGGATCTTACCAAGTTTTCATCTGATAAAGTAGACTTAATGAAATGCTAAGAAGTGGAGTACCTAGGAAGCTGCCCATAGCGCAACAGTTTAAACACCTCTAAAAGCTCTATTTTGAAAATTGAGAAAAATTATAGTAGTATAAATTTTTCCATCTTAAATAGATGACTTGTTTTGCTAGTGATATTTTGTTTAGATCAACTATGGTATGGGTGTTGAAGGTGTATGTATATGGTTGCATGTGTCCCTTTGTTATTAACTAAAATTGAATTGAATTTAGACATAATGCTTCATAATTGATTGACATTAGTGAATCTAACTTCTTCATGACAGCTTGAAGCGATCTAGAAAGTTTCAGCCTGAAGATAGGCTCTTTTCATTATCTTCAGTGACCTCACCAGCGGTACGTATACTATATAAATTAGCCAGTGTAAGAAAGCAACGATGCTTGGTTGAGTGTGAAGTACTAATTGTGGCTAGAAAGAATTTTACTCTTTTTCTTCCTTTCGAGTTCAATTTTCGCATCTTGTTGAGAAAAATTTACAGTTACTTTAATGTGCTTGACTATGTTGATCCTGTTAATCATCTGGATGGAAAAGAGTGATGGAAAGCTTTACCTGAAAAAATACAGATTTTTTGGGCGACAAATACACTGCATTTAGTGTTCTGTCATATTCACTTTGAGTATGCGCACAAGTCTAGAATATTTCATAGTTATTTAGCTAATCTCTCAAATCTGAGAAAAAGAAAAAGAAGAAGAAGAAAGGAGATATCAGGATAACTTGTTTCCCACTAAATTAGAAACTGTCATGTAATTTTTCTTGGTTCTAGAAGTTGGCCTGTCAAACAGGCACTTAGAAGACTGAAACTGTTTTAATCCAGAGCATGTGGGCAAGAATTGAGCTGGAAAGTTACACAAAGAATGTCAGATTTAAGTAAGGTTGCGATTGGAACAATCTGGAACATATAAGCATTATGGTAGCAGTACAATGATGGCAAACGTTTGGAACTTTATCTCAGACTATGAGTTGTATGCTTGAGCCCATATTTAGTGCTTGACATTAGAATTGCTTGAGTTTAGTTGTATATATAATTTTGACTCCAGGAATGTAGTATTTTTCCATGAGATTGGGTCAGATTTTTGGACGTGATTTGCCTATGTCATCTTGTGACTTGTTATTATTAGAGCATTAAATATTTATAACTTTGAACATAGTAGCATCGAAATCAAAAGATTGATTGAAAAATAACGACGACTTTGGCATTGGATAGGACACATCTAAGTTTGAAGTTGGTAAAACCTTAATGTCCAACTAAGGAATTCAGGTGCATCAGTATTGAAATATATTAGCTGAACTCAATGACCCTTACTGGTCTTGGTCACTGTGTTCTTTTAAGCACTCCTTCAAAAAATAAAAAAACAAAAATCCTATCTTTTCTGTTTGTTTTATTTATCCATTAGAGATTTTATATTTGGGACCTTTTCTTAAATATGATAACGGCATCTTCTCATGAAATGAATATTTCTGAATTCTAACAAGCATTTTGCATTTTCGTCTACTACTACTACTAATTACAGGCAGAAGAGATTGCAGCTGGACGAGATGGTGAGATTACATAAGCATGCATATCAATAACTTTCCTGGCGTAACTTCTATTGTCTCTTCATCCTTTTGTGTTTATCTCAGATGGGAGGTCAGATTTTGGTCCAGGTCGTTCAAAAGGTGGAATTTATGCCAATGGGCAGTGAGTAATCCACTAATGGATCCTTGATTCTGTTTTACAAATTTTCGCAAACATGTATGATATCCACGCTTTGTGTATTTGAGCTTAAAACTTGTATGTGTCAGGGGCAAACCGAAGAAAGGAAGAGGTGGGCCCAGAGATGCAAAGAGAATCAGGGCTTCTAGTGAACAAGATTTTGATTATGAGGATGATCCTGACTTGACATTATGATTAGAAGTGATGATACACCTTTCACTTAAACCTGTGTAATCCAAGGGCCTGGAAAAAACTGCGTTCAAACTGAATGAATGCGCATATTTGGTGCTTTACGGTTGTCTGCATTGCATTCTATGTAGATGTACTGTTCAAGTCCAGATGGGTATGGATGTGATTCTTCTCAGTTGAATGTCTTGTACCAAAGGGCTTGATTCGTTCTGGTAATGGGGAACTGGCATACGATTAATGTTTCTCCTGCCCATTTTTTTGGGTCGGCAAGTTAATGGGAGTTTATAAGACCTGTACATGTGAATGTAATTTGTTTAGGTGTTTTCTGTAATCCTTTATGAAAAAAGAGAAATTGAAGTCCATAATTATACAATATCGATTTAGTCGTATTTGAGTTGACATCAAAAAATTGATTATGTGTATTGGGTCTATTCATGTGGTGGGAATCCAGGTCACTGCACTGCAAAGAATTTGCTCTGTTCTCTAAAAAGTTGGGAGGGCTTGTTTTTCTTGGAGCTTGAATAGGAGCCGAAACAGGAATTCGTTAATTTTTTTTTTCTTTTTAATGAAAAGCAAATCCATTAGGGAGGCTAAACAGCCAACACTGTACAAAGGAGAGTTAGAAAGTACGATACTTTAAAAATCTGTATTTAATACACGATATGATATCGTACTTATATATACCTATTTATTTGTATCATTTTATATTCAAATATATCATTTTAAATTTTTATGATAAAATATAATTATTTAAAATTATTATAAATATTTTATAGTTTATTTATTATTTGTATTGTAATTTTTAGAATATTTAATATTTATTTTTATAATGAGTAGATTTATTAATTATATATAAATAATTATATAGATAATATTATATATGTATAAATGTTTCCCGCACTTGTGTTCTAAAATTTAAAAAATTGATGTATCTTTTATATTATATTATATTATATCCGATACATATAGATATGATATTACATAAATAGAGACACTATACAAGTCAAAACAAAGAATCAAAACATCAAAAAGAAATAAACAATATTCTATCCATTGTCCAGTAAATGAAAACTAAGTAGGAATTTGTTAATTTTTACTGAACTTTGTTATTTTTTATTTTGACAATTGATTTAATTTGTTTAATTTTATATAATTTTAAAAGTTATATATTTTCATGAAATAAAAAAGATTAAGGCCAGTTTTTTTTTTGTAAAATAAATTAAGAATAAGATGAAGTTAGAAGAAGATCGCTATGAAATGTAAAAAGGAATAAAATGGGAGAAAATTTTTATTTATATAATTTTTATATCACTTTCTAATTAAAATTTAACATGTAAATTTTTTAAAAAATTTTAAATTAAAAAAATCTAACACTTTTAGTGTATGGTTAATAATTAAATGTATTAAAAATATTACAATTTAAATTTTATAACATATTCTTTAACATGTGTCTAGAAGTATGAAGAATTTGTTGGATTTGTCATTTAAAAGATCTAGCATAGGTTTGGTCTTGAGAGAAAATAGCATAAGGACTTAACAAAGAAATCTTAGTATTATCAATATGAAAATTCTCCGGAATATGGGTGATTTCTACAAGATTATCTATTTTGTTGGCAAGGGTTCTTTTCACAGAAGGATGAAGATTTGTTAGGAAAAAAGCTGAGGATAAATGAACAGGTTCAATGGAAGTGGAAGTTGTGTGCTCAGATGTTTAAGTCATATTTGTAAAATTCTCTTCCTAATCTTCTTCCATAATCATATCATATTCTGTCTGGAGTAATTAGGCTCTGATACCACTTTGGCGTCCCCTCTCAATAACACAAGAAGAGGCCTTCATTAGTCATATCAAATACAGCAGATATGATGATCCAATTCTTTCCCGAGTATAAATAGTCTCTCTTAGGCATCAAGGACTCAAGAGACACCTTAGGACCATCATACCGAACTATAATTGATCTAACGTATGGACTTCTATAACATGGATTACCAAAAAGTTATTGAGGTCAATCTTGTTAAGATTCTTTCTAATACACAGGTTCCTCATGCGAGGTAAGTGTAAAGCATACTTAAATCTTATACAGAAAGAATAAGATATGATTATTTCAAAATTTTAGGAAGGAGAAGGAAAGGTTTAGAAAATATTCATTGTATTTCACAAATGAAGGATTTTTCAGATGATTCCAATCTGCCCTTCTTGTTACAAACTACGCTCCTTATATAAACTCGGAGCATTACTTCATCACCCTTAATTATTACAAACGGACAATTGAAAAGAGACACACATGGTAGACAACAAAAAGTAAGCACATATGGCAGATAGGCTTTATGAGCCTTATTAGACTATTTTACATCACATGACTTAAAAGTAGTGTCGGTAACCTGACTTTTTACAAGAAGACAACAAGCTTAGACTGTCGACATAAAAACCAAAATTTAAAAGTCTTTATGGATAGACTCGTGACTAGTTGCTTTATTTTTTATGTCTCCATCAAGTTTCTTTTTCTTTTTCTTTTTCTTTGCAGCCTTTTTTTGTATCTTATCCAACTCTGCGTCGATGTCAAAGTCTTCAACAGGAGTAGACGATCTAGGTGTTAATGAGAGAAAATTCTGCAGGAACTAGGGGTCTACTTCATAAGGGTCCTGTGATTCAAGATATTGTAATGGGTCTTGATCTTCAAAGAGGTCTGTCATTGGCAAGTCTTGACTGGATGAAGTATAAGTATGTTCAACTGAGGGTGTTAGAGAAAGTTTGGGCCATTCAAAGGAAATGGCTTGTCCTGTAGTAATCACTTCTTTCGGGTCAAAAAATTCTCTTGGGAGTGGTCCAAAAGAGGTGCATGCCTGATCAGTTGCATTACCTGTGAAATTATTAAGACTTAAAAGAAAATATTTTAATTTATTAATAACTTGATCTTCACAATGTGGCCAATGCAAAGTTGTTCCCCACAGATGAGTTTGAACAGGAGTATATATGCTTCCTTAATGATCAATTTCATATGGATGGTGAACCACAAAGAAAGTGTAAACCTTCTGTTGGTGTGAGGAAATATTCCACAGATCATGTTCTTCTATGACTTTGTAAAGACGTCCTCTCCAAACTAGTAGTAGTGCGTACCAAGACAGAAAAGTGGCTTGGTTGGAATGAGTGTTTTTCTTATCAGTCAAATACTGATATGTTTGTTTTAGAGGTAGTACGAAGGCACAAGCAAACAGGGTGGAGAGAGACCATACATACCACATAAACTTAGGGGTAATGGGTCATCAAATGAAGGGAATGACCAAGTAAGGAAGTAGGGGATCAAACAACTCTGGTTTTGGCGAGATTCTTGTGGCTTGAAGGAAAAGATGAAGGTAGTAGAAAAGAGTCTTTCTGGCAATAGCATTGGTTTCAGTGACAGTAGTTGGATATTGGGTTAGAGGGAAAACTAGTTAACGACTCAGATGAGAGTAATGATTAGGTTGATGTTTAAGCATGGCAGAGATAGTGAGGATGTAGAGAGGTATTTTTTCAAGAGTGGTTATTTGCATGTTTTTTGAAAGAGGCATTGATAGCAAGTCTGTTAACACATTGTGTTTTCCTTTGATATGTTTCACCGTGAATTTATAGCAAGAAAACCAGTCTCTCCAGCGAAGTAATTGCTTTTTAGGAAGTATCTTCTTTTTTTGGTCTAGAATGGCTGGGGAGGAGGTATTATCCATTTCAACAGTGAATTGATTGAAATTGAGGTAGAAACTGAATTTCTCGATTCCTCTTTTGACAACGAGGATCTTCTTGTAAATAGCATGATAATGCTTTTCAGTTTTTTTCAATTGTCCACTGGCGTGTGCATAATAGCATCTTTTCCCATTGTTTTCTTTGATAAGAACAACTTCCCAAAAGTCTTCACTAGCATCTATCTGTAAGATAAGATTTCCCTTGTCGGGAATCTTTAATGGTGGTAGATGCTGAGCAATTAATTTCAACTTTTTTACTGCTTCTGTCTGCTTGTTAGACCATAATGGAGGATTCTTTTTCAAAAGTTTAGACAACTGGCTGGTATACTGAGTGACACGTGGAATGAAATCTTGGATATAATTAATGATACCCAAGAAACTTTGAATATGTTTGGTGGTTAATTTATTAGGAAAATCTAGTAATTGCTTTGCAATGTGTGGGCCTGGTTGGAAATGTCCTTCAGAAAATGTCATACCCAAGAATTAAATTTGGGTCAGTCCTATTTGGCTTTTGGTAGCAGAAAGTATAATTCCATAGGTTTGAATAATCTGATGGAATTGGGCCAATAAGATTTGATGGGCTTCCTTTGTTTCGAAATGCAGGAGTATGTCATCAATGTAAATAAGGGCCAAATGAATGATGGGTTCAAAAATTTTTATCATGGCCTTTTGGAATGCAGAATACAGTTTTATATCTGTCTTCCGGATGGATTCCAAGTTGCCAAAATCCTGCTTTAAGATCGAACTTTGAAAAGACTTTGGCATTCTTCAGATGAACAGCTTGAGTATTTATCTTTGGAATAGGAAACTTATCATCTTATAAAAAATAATTAAGATGCTTATAATCAACAACAAATCTCTTTTTTCCTGATCTCTTTTCTGCATCTTTTTCAACATAAAAAACTTACCATGCCCATGCTGAGTTTGTTGGCTCGATTAATCCTTGTCTTGATAGACCTGCACATTTTTCTTGGGCGAGAGAGAGATCTTCAGGAGACATTCCTGAATGAGAGATTTTGGTCGGATTAATATCTTCATTCTTTTTGAAAGGAAGTCAAATAAAGAACTCTTTATTTTTCCAAAGATGAAAAGGATGATTGAACTGCTCATAATTTTCTGGACAAAGTGGCAGGAGTTTGTTTATGATAGAATCATAACCTGGTGGTACATGCTGGAGTTCAAAAAGATTTCGGACTATTTTCCATGGAGAAAAAGAGGATTTGAAATGTATCCCCTTGGGAAGAATCTGCAATCCTTTTGTAAGATGATAAATATCCATGCTAATCAACAAATCTTTGTTTGGCAATTTACTCCCAAGTACTCTAGTCCAAACTACGCAGTTAGGAAAAAACTGAATTCCCACCTTTCTTTTGGAGATCAAATTGATTAGAAAAGGATTTCCATCAGCAGTAGTAAAGTACTCCTCATGAGGAATCCATTCATCTAGTGGTAGAACATGGAGTTTCATGACATTGCAACAAGATCTTGTGCCGATAAAATCGATAGCTTGTTTAGGCTTATCATACTTATCAGCAACAACTTTAATTTTAACATTGGGGAGTGGCACCGAGGATGGTGGCTTGTTGACCAAATTGATGTTGCATCTTTGATGGTCTGGACAAAATTGTTAACAAGGACATTTCTTGTTAAAAGGTAGAATACTGAGAATTTTGTCATCATCAGAGAGATATGAATTTGTGTCTTGTGGAATCACAAAAATGGTATTTTCATCCTAGAGTTCCTGTTCTTCCAGAACTGATTCAAGATCATCATCATCAAATAAAGATAATGCCTTATGAATCATGCTGAGCATCTTAATGTCTTTCTTAGATTTATTTAGACATCTTTTTGTAAAATGTCCTTTCTGGCCATAAATATAACACCTATCGAAATTTTTGGAGGCTGAAGATCTGCGTTTGAAGAATCTGAAAGGTTTTTGTCATCTTCTCGAATAATATTTTTTCTTCTAAGGAAATTTGAAGAAATGAGATTTCTTCTTTGGAGGACACAAACAAGCAGTCTTTTCTTTAGGTCTCTTATAGACTTTGTATAAATGAGCCTTGTTTTTTAGAATATTCTTAACGATTTTTTATTGCTCACAGAGTCTGTCTAGAGAAGCTAAAGCCAATTGATAAATCTCTCTTGAAGTGATCTGTGCCATGTCTCGTTGAATAGAGTTAATATACTTTTGTAATTCTGGCTGAAGTTCATCAGGCAAAGAGGCAATGAAAACATGCCTAAGATTGACGTCATTTACTCCTCCCAGCATGTAATATTTTTCTGACATCCTTTTGAAATGTTTTTGTAAATTGCTGTGTTCTAATGAGCAGTATTTCATTTCAAAATATTCTTGTCGAGCTCGTCTATTAATAATGCTAAAATCTCTAATGAATTCTCGATGTAAAACTTCCAAGAATGTTGTAATATCATACTGAGCCATCTGGAGTTTTTGATACTCACTTAAATTAGTAAACCATTCTCTAAGATTACCAGTCATTCGTGAGAGGAAGCTACTTAAACATTCTAAAGATAAGCTTCTGGCTCGTTCATTTGAACATTTATCCATGCACCAAATTCATGCATTTGTTCTCTCCATCTATGATGAGGGAGATCATCGAATGTGAAATAAGGACCATTTGCTAGTTTGTGATGAAGCACATTCACTCCATGTACTGAATCAATAGGGTCTTCAATAATTGGCGTTAAAGATTCTTGTTGCTCTGTCGATCTGGGCTCTGGAGGATTTGGTGTTACCATAAACATGGGTGGAACTTTATGGGATTGAGCAGATGAGTCTGATAACTCTGATTCAGAATTATATTCCTCATTAGAATTACCATAATCAGTAGAAGGTTCAGACATCAGATGAATTGTGGCTATAGATTTGTCTTTGGAATAAGACAAAGGAGTTGGTTGCTGTTTGGGTAAGGATGGAGGAGTCTTAATCTGCAAAGACTTTTGTGGTGGCAGTGGTTCTAAGGTGTAAGATGTAGAAGGAGTAGTGACTTGAATGTCTTGGGTATAGGAAGATGGTACTGGCTGACTTTTCTGAGTTGTTTGCTTTCTGGATTGTCTGATTTGTTGAAAGATAGGGTAATTCATTTGAAAATGTTCTCTGGTTGGCTGATGGTATGAAGGCAAAGAGGCCACAATTGATGGTGAATATAGGGGTGTTTGGTAAAACGGGTCATGAGAATAGCTTGGTAATGGTCTAGAGAGATCTGACTCAATTCTTTTCAATTCTTCTTTTATCTACTTCAACTCTTGTTCTTTCTTGAAAAACTGTAGACCTGTATATTGGGAATCAATATATTCACGAAACTCTTTGTCAAGCTGCCGAGCTTTTGCAGAATAATTGATATAGAGTTGTTTCACACGTTCATCAAGGGAATCCAATCGGCTTGAAAAACTGTCTATCTTATCATGAAGTTGTTCCAGCCTGGTATTGATCTTGTGTAGGACCTTGTTCTGACTATCTGAATTTTCAGTTTGCCAGTTCAGAACTTCTTCAGATTGAGATATAATTTTAGGACCTTGAGGAGTCATTTGTTCTATTTGGATAAAAGGTTGAGAAGAGTATCTGGATGATTCATTGACTCGTCTTTCAAGAGGAGGGAAGTATTCCTAATAAGTGGGTCGAATCATGGCTATACAAGGTAAGACTTGGGATAGACTATCAGGAATAGGCTTGATTATTGGTTCAGGAGAAATGATTTTTAAGGATTGGGTGTCTTCAGGAAAAAGGCAAGAAACTAGGTCTGAATGACCTAATTCTTTTAATAAGTCATGAAAAGTAGCAGGTTTGGGTGGAGGCGGTTTGTGGAAAGCAACCCATTTCTTTCTTTTGGATATGGTTTGGTTTGGACCATGATCAGGGTCATTATCCTGATTTGGTTTTTTGTGGTAACATGAAGGCTTCTGAAGTAAATCTCTATTGAGGGGAAAAAGATTTTCCTCTAGTCCTGTCCAATTGTCCCAATTATAATAGCTACAATCAGGATCACGTTCTTCCAGGGCATGATCCCAGACGAAGTGACTATGTATCTTTTTAACAAAACATGGCTTGGCTCTGGCATCAACAAAACGGAGAGGAATCTTTTCCTTCTACTTGCAGGCTGAATTAATTGTGAGGATTTGTCCTTGATAAAAAAGAGGACCTTGACTTGGCCTGTTGAATGTAGACTTAATAGTACCATCAGAGAGTCTTTCCAATACATGAGCTTTTGTAGTATGAACATCCTTTCTAGAAGAGTGAAACTCTCTTTCATAGTTGTTTATCTATTCAAGAGGCATGATCTGGACCAATTCTTTTTTAGGAATTCTTCTTGGTATTTGGATCACAGAGGTGTCAGACTGGTTGGACACCATATATAAAACATCAGTGGTGGAGTTGGGAAACTTAAGATTCACTGCATGATCTTTAAGCCGATAGATCATTTGGTGATGAAGAGTTGCCATAGTTGCTCTTGGGTCTTGCTCTACTCCATGGACCTGTATCTGTACTTTTAGACAATGTGAAAAAGTTTCATCGTTAAGCTTGATATTAAAATCAGGAGCTATTGTCATCATAATACTTCCATTGTTGCAAGTAGTGAGAAGTGCACTAATCATGGCATTTCCATAAGAAGTATATGTGGAATCAAGAACAGCTATTCTGGCCATAGTTGGAATACCTTTTCAACCATGCAAAGTGAGTACAAGTCTTATAGCACCAATATGAAAATGAGTGTAACCTTAGTGCTTCCAGGAGTTGATCAAAGATTGAAGAATTTTTAGAGTCACATACTATTCAACTATAGTAGCTTTCAGTCACTGTTCTAAATAAAACTGTGAGCATATTCTTTATTATGTGGTATAAAAGTAGGGGTGTGCATAAAAACCCGGGGCCCGGTTGGCCCGATCCAACTGGGTCTTTTCGAGCCAACCGGGCCGGGCCGGGCTTCGGACACACTCTGTTTTGTCCGACCCTGCTTGTACTATAGATATATGTTTTTTTTATAAAAAATCTATTACTTTGTATATATTACTTAATTTTATAATATTTTTTTCTATATATCTCATATAATACACTTATTATTTGATTACTATGAAAATCTTTTTAAAATTTTGATATTTTGATTTTATTTAAATTTTAAATTAATTTTTTTATTTAATATTATATAAAAATAATGTATAGTTGTAAATATTTATAACTTTTAAGAAAATTAATTTCTACCATAACATTATATTTTTTAAAAGAAATCTACTTTTACATTAATAATTAAATTTTTTTTTATTAATACAAGAAGTTATTTTTTAATTTATTTTTACTATTTTAAAAAACTATTTGGTACCGGGCCGGTACCGACCCCGGCTCGGTACCAAGCCCGATTTGGCTCGAGTGTGTATGGGCCGGACATCGGGCGGGGGTATGGTTCAGCCCAACCCGACCTGTGCAAACCCTTATATAAAAGTATAGCTTATAATATATTATTTTTTAATAAAACAATATATAATTCAGAGCACAAGGGTCAGCGGCTCCCGAACTGAAGTTTCCGTTCAGTTTTTAACCAAGGCTATCATTATCCGACGTCGTTTCTCTAATAGCCTTCTTTCTCTTCTCTACAATGCCTCCTCCTCCGCCTGCTCATGCTATCCCGCTTGGAGCAAGGCCTTCTGCCAGTCTTGAAGTCCTTATCTGGTGTCCACGAGTATCAAAATCCCAACCTTGCCTTGAAAAAACTGTGCTTGGGAACAACTTAAATTGCTAACCTTAATTCCTCCCCATGGATTTGCTGGTATGCACTGCACCACTTACTGTTTTTTATTTTCTTTTATTCTTTTCCTGCTTCAGTCTTTATTTTCATTTTCTTTTCTATTTTGAAACAAAAAATAGGACATGTTTAAAATGCACAAGAAGAAGCCAGACAAAGAACCTAAAGTTCCTGTATTCTGGTTCGAAACCTCTGATTCCGTTTGTCGCAGGTTCCAGTTTGAGCCCGATGGCCAACTCTCCGTACGGTTTCGATTCTCCTACTATCTTTTGTTCTCTGATTATCTTTACACGGAGCTGGGTCTTGATGGGACCTTAGGATTTGTCTTTCTTTCATTCTTCTTTTGAAAGAGAATGTTGTTATATCTCTGTTCATTCTAGAATCAGGAATCTATTAAATCGACAAGAAATATGCCCAATTGGTTTTATTTGTCTCAGTTTAGGAAGGTTCATCTGTTGGAAGATATCTGTTATGTGAAGCATTAGATGTGACGAAGTTAAAACAAATTCATCACGGAAAGCTACTTCTGAGTAGTTTCTTCCTGTATTGAGTTTACTTTGAAGTCTGCATCAGTTGTAATTGTTCCTTTCCTCTTATGCATGATGAAGTGCCTTTTTTTCATGCATTTATTATCTTCGGAAATATCTCTTGTAGCAATATTGCAATCTATAGAGACCTATTTGGAATGTGAACAATTCATGTGAGATGTTTCCCCTCAAATTTATGAGTTGTGTAGCTGGATCAGTTCGTTCTAGTTTTATCCTGGAGAATGGGGTTAAATTTTCCTTTTGCCCTCTATTATTTTGTTGGCTTGTCTTACTTTTCACTTTTTTAGAACTAAACTAAATTCTTTGCAAGCAAAAGACGAAGAGACAGAATTTCCTGCTTGTTTGACTGGAGTAAAAAATGTGATGTGTTATTTCAACAGTTCAGCAGCTAAAATTTTGTTCGGAGCTTCACTGCTGAATTAAGCTATAACATTTTTTGTTAGTCATGAAAGTGCACTGTTACACAATCTTTGCTCTTAATTTAAGTTTTCTAGTGTTTGTTCAGCTAGTTCTTTGCTTTTGTTGCCCTAACAATTTTTTTCATTTCTCTGTAGGTAAAGCTTGTAGATGACTCCAGACCAATATATCACAGGGTGGCAGAGTCTTTCCTGAATAAGTTTTTCCCCTCAGGATATCCATATAGGTTGTTATCTTTCCTAAATCCTAATAGGTTGTATTCCACTGGGACAGGCCAGCTGGCTTGGACAAGTAAGTCTGGTCTGAAGACTCAAATTTTCTGTGTTTCCTTTGCAGTGTGAATGAAGGCTACCTTAGATATACGCAGTTTCGAGCACTTCAGCATGTTACCAGTGCAGCACTATCAGTGCTGTCAACTCAGGTCTTCTTATGACCACAAAATCTCAGATAAACATATGACTAGAAATAATTTTATGGCTTGGACTTTAAAGTTAATTGCTTAGACAAATGAGTTATAAAATTCTTTTAATTCCTATTTGGTTTATTCCCTTTTTGTTTACATGAATAAAAATGGATCATGATGACATAATAGAGTATGAAGTGATTGTCCTTGGTCTGTATGCTTACTCTTCTGCAGTCACTGCTATTTGCTGCAGGCTTGCAGCCCACCCCTGCACAAACAACTGCTGTTAGTTGGGTAATTTGACATCACCTTGCAATTGACAATTCTGAGAATGGTAATGATGGCATCCATTTAAGATATGTTTTCTTTGTGTTGCTCTGACATCCAGATTTTAAAGGATGGAATGCAACATGTAGGGAAGCTAATATGTAGTAATTTGGGTGCAAGAATGGATTCAGAGCCTAAACGTTGGAGAATTTTTGGTTTGTATCTTGGCTAGAGTTTTTTCCCCCTTATTGTAGCTCTTATTCGCCTCATTCACAGGGTTTCTGACTGCAGTAAGCCTTCTGTTTTACAGCTGATGTGCTCTATGATTTAGGCACTGGCTTGGAAGTCCTTTCTCCCTTATGCCCACATCTTTTTCTTGAAATGGCAGGCCTAGGCAATTTTGCAAAGGTATGTTATCATACAGGACCTTTCTTTCCCATCTGAGTGAAAGAATTGTTTATTTCTTATTTGATGCTGGGACTGTGGTCTCATTAATTCGTTGACTCTAAACTTGTTTTCCTATTATTTTGGAGTTGGCAGGGGATGGCAGTTGTTGCGGCAAGAGCAACTAGGTTGCCAATATATTCTTCATTTGCCAAAGAAGGAAACCTTAGCGATTTATTTGCCAAAGGGGAGGCTATTTCAACCCTCTTCAATGTTGTAGGAATTGGAGTTGGAATTCAGTTAGCATCTACCATCTGTACTTCAATGCAAGGAAAGGTATATACTATATTATAATTTTTCTTGAGCATCAATATCAATATAAAATGTTCTTTGAAAGGAGAGGTGGTTGGCATCTCCCCTTACAGGGACGGGAACAGCCTCTAGGCTTTCCTGTTACCACACATACAGTTAAGGCTATACCCACTTTAGTGGATCTCTAACCCAATAATTCCTCATTTAGTGGGATAAGGTTTATTATTGTATTGTTATATGTGTGTGTGTATATCAATATCAATATAAAATATAGAAAGTATAGGGAGTCACACTACTCATAAGCTATGAACAATGTGAGTCATTTCAAGCTTCGTGCAAATGCATGGAGCCCACTCTAGTTAGTGTTAAATTGTATTTTGTTTAGCTTTGCAGCCATATTAGGTTTGTGCTAACAATCTATTTAATGACTTTCTGAATGATTCTTAAAAGATGAAAATGGTAGCAACAGGAAAAAAATTGGTGCTTATTGTAGAGATTTTATGCGTTCGTATCTCCTGCTCATCGCCAGGGATGAGCAGCCTGTGAAGAGAAAGGAACAACGACGTACTGATATTTTATAGTACACAATCTGATTTTTTTTTGGGAATAAAGATGTCATTCAAATGAACAGTGTTCTAGTTATTACATATATTCAGGAAAGCTAGGGTCTAGCAATCAAAATCTTAACACAATCTGATATTTTACAGCATCATTCTTTCAATTCGATGCAACACTTTCTGCACTAGTCTTTCTTGCCCTTTCGAAATTTTACAGCACAAGTTGATACCACAATCTGCAATTTGACAGCAACAATAGGGCCAAGAAAAATCAACCAAATCAACCTGAAAAACATTCTATGAGAAACAATAATTTGAGCAAATTTAAAAACGAAGCTGGTAATAAGATTAAATAAGAAAAACCAACCAGTGCAAAAATCAGCTGTCAATTTCAAAGAAGTACGTGAGAGGAGAAAGTTGGAGTCTTGAAAGAGAAATTTTCATCAGGAATTGAGTTAAGCAAACAAAACCAACAAATCAACCAGCTATGATGCTTCAGACCATCTTCCTCGGCAAACAACAATGTCAAAGATGAAGAAGATAGATTACTCAGAGAGAATCGGTGAAGGAGAAAGAAGGCTTGATAAAAGAGATGTCTAGTTCATGGAGTCATGATTAAATCAAATAAACGTTGTCCCTTTCCCCTCTGCTCAGGCCGCTCATATTCAAAGATGAGTAGCAGATCCGGATGCAAGATTTTGTGAGATTGGACTATATATTTGGATATCGCAATCTCAAAAAACTGAGCAAAATGCTTTCGTAGATATGAGACATTGTTTTTAGTTAAATATTAATTGACAAGATTATAAATCAGATGTTCTTATTGAGTCATGCCTCTCGGCATAGGTCATAGGGATTGTTTATTTACAATCAGAACCATTACTTTTTATTAGGAAAGCAAATATCCCAGTTTAATTTTTTCTTTAGAGCTTTAATGAGTCCTGTAACACATTTTAATGAGAAGTACTAATATTGCTGATGTTTCCCAACTGATGGATTTTGAAACATTTGTTATTAGTTGGTTGTGGGGCCTCTCCTATCAATTATACATGTATACAGTGTGGCTGAAGAAATGAGAGCTACTCCTGTCAATACCTTGAATCCACAAAGAACTGCAATGATTGTGGCTGATTTTCTTCAGGTCTGGAATCTGGATTAAACTATATTAGTATATGAATGCTCCCTTGTTTTCTTTTTCTGATATGTATGAGAAAAATGACGTCTGACTGCATTGGAATCTAAGTTAGGCAGGAAATGTATCAAGCCCTGCTGATATCAGATACAGAGAAGATCTGCTGTTTCCTGGGCGACTCATAGAAGGTGCCGGAAATGTGAGAATGGGTAGGGCTTTGCACAAGGTCATTAAGCCTTCCGGGCTCCATGAATTAAAACACTTATTCCCTGAGGAGAAGTTTCTCTTAAATGGCGGAGGTAAATGCATTGACATGGTGTTGGAGCATGATGCTAGTGGGGAAGATGCATTGCGAGGGTGGCTAGTTGCTGCATATGCTGCAAAGATGGACAAGTCCCCTGAAGAGCTCAGTGCCAGAACCTTGCAAGAGGCCTATGAAAAAATGAACGATGTCTTTCCTGTATTTCTAAGAGCATTACAGAACAAAGGATGGCATACTGATCGTTTCCTGGATGGCGCTGGGAGTCGCTTTTCATTATAGCGAGAAGCTTAATGCTACATTGTTTTGAGGTTTCACCCATTTCTGTGGCTGCATGTGGATGCGTTGCGTAAGTCATTGATTTTTAACTGTGTTTTTGTGCAGATTAAGGAAAGAGGTACACATTGTTGGCCCCTGGTCTCCTGTTTTCATCTATTTTTTTTCCTTTTTTTAGTCCCTCTTTTGACATCAAATTGTATTGCTGATTAATTCAACTAGGAGCTTTTTTCTTTTTTTCGGCCTCAAATGTACAACTATGAGCTTCTTTGGTACTCACAAATTTCCTTGAATGTTGTGGAGCAATCAATGATGATTTTTTAAGTGAAATATATTTAGGAGAGATGAGATGATGAGGCAAAATCCTAGTTTATCTTGTGCATTTATATAAAAATTTTCAAACGCCTTGCGTTTGAGATTTCAAAATATTTTAATTGCACATAGCGCGTGAATCCACTTGTGTTGGACACTGTTTATTCTGGAGAGTGTAACCCTTGGGTTAATTGATGAAAATTTGTTCAGATGTTGTTAATTTCCTAATGCAATATTAATTAATTAATTTGTTACTTTGAGATCAACAGCATGCCGCGTCTGAAATTATTCCCTGAACGAATATAATGGAAGAGAATCACTTAAACATGTATAAGAGAAACAAAAAAGAATGTTGATGTGTCCATTTTATATATGTAAAATATCCATATTTAAGTTTTAAATTGTATCTAAATATGTTTACATTGGTATATTTTAGTATGATTTGATATATTTTTGTATTTCATGGCGTTATAGGCTCATTTGGAAGCATTCGAAGTAAAAATGTTACAAATCATTCATGTTGAAAAGTTTTGACACCTTTCAATATTTTGATCATAACTCTCACATATAAACTCTAATTGAAGTAATTTAAGTGAGTTGGAAAGCTAAGACATAGAGCTACAACTTTTATGTTTTGAGTTTTTCCAAATTCCAATGTTATCATGGTGAAAATCAAACTCAAAGTGTCAATACAAGCTGGTAACTTTCTGAAGCTGAATAAAGTAGCTGTTTGTGTAGACAGAAGCACCCGGCATTAGGTCAAACTCATCCGACATCGAGTCAACGCGAATTTTGCTTTTTTCTGCTTTCTGGAACCACTCAACGTCGGGTCAAGGTGAAAAAACCTACAAAAACATGTTTTTGACACATAAACTGGCCTCAAAACTAAGTACTTTCTCTATATTATAAATAGGATGCAAGAGAAACATAAGAGGAGATTCAGAAACACACTCAAAAGTCAGAGAACACGGTTCTAAACTCATATGAGAGCAACTAGGAGCATCTTATGGAGAGAGAGTAAGGAGATTTGAGGAGTATTAGTGATAGATTCATTCTTCTCTAATATAACTCTGTTTTCTTATTATTTTCACTATGATTTGATATTTTAGTTTTGATTTGATTTCTATTTCCACGAGTAGCTAAATTTCCTAGTCGAGAGTAGGGATATAGCCTGACTGGAATGAATTGAATTTGTTTTTCTAGTTAAGACTTTTTGATTTGTTCTTCAAGTTATATTTAATTTATCTTTTTATTATATTTATCTCTTTTATTCGTTCATGCAAGTTTTATGCTTGATCACCATAAAATTTAATTAATGGGTAAACTTGATGGACTGAGAGGTGAAGAGTGAACATAGATATAAAGAGATAAACATGAATAACTAATCTAGAGATAGAATTAGGAATTCATAATGATATAAATTGTAGTTTTCAAGGTTTAATGAGGAACTTTAGTTGCGTGAGAGCGAATTAAATCCTAATTAAATAAGGGTTAATTGACCAAGAGGTAATTAGGACGCTTTAGAAACAATGGTCACTATAATTATGTAGAGCCTAACTAAGAAATAAAATTTAGTTATCTTATAAGGTGAATCTTGATTCCTTAACGTTTCTAGAATTGAACCAAAACTCAAACTTTGTTTTGTTTCCTATTTCTTTTCTTTTTAATTTGAATTTTCAATTTGATTATCACTTGCTTCTGGGATTAAAAGTTTAGACTGATAAATTTACTATTTCCCCTAAGTTCGACCTCTAGAATATTCCGGAGATTTTTTTTATTATTGTGATTGACCCTATATACTTGCACAATTCCAATCAAATGTCACACTAAGCATGATTAAATTATCAGCACATTGTTTGAAATGATGAAGCAATGATATTTTTTCAAAGAAAAACATGCGCAAAAAGTGATAAGTAGGTTAAAGCAAGCATGTTAAAGGATGGAGGACAGTAGCAGTTGAGCATTGAGATCTGAAAATACAAAGCAAGATCCATTTTCAGATATTCTCCTTTAGAATAAATATATGATATCAGTTTCTTCTTGAAGTGCCAGATTTGTAATTTGATATCTCACTATCTTTACTTGATAAAGCTATAACAAAAAGACATACTATTTAAAGGGCATTCAGACCACCATTGAACAAGCTTTACAAAATAGGAGGCGGCCAGAATTAGCACAGCAAAGCTGATGTGGCAGCGCGAGTGGGCTTTTACTGAGTCATAATTAGGTCTTAATACATTTAACTCAGGAAAAACAGATAACTCAAAGTATGGATGGCACATATCATTGAAAGAGTCAAATTCTCATCTTGGCTTAAAAGTCAAGTAAAACCTCACTACCAAAAGATTAAAAAGTGAAAGAAAAAAGAGGGATTAAGTCAGCTTTTTAAGTTCAATCATTTGAGTGCTGCAGTTTTCTTTTCTCTCTCGTTTTATATATTTGTTAATGTAATGTTGGTAGAAGTGGGGTTAGACTTTTTATGTACAACTAAGTGATTGCATCGCATAAATTTATGGCGATGGTGTAGCCTCAGTCAATCATCTTGAAAGTGTGCTTCCGCCTGCCATGCTTTTCACCTAATTACTACGAATTAAGTGACATCATTTCTGACCATACCCAATGCTTTTCTGTTCTTAAAATTGTCTTTCAAATTCAAAGAATATTTCATCCTTCGATGAATCTAATTTTAATTGCTATTAATAATATCAAGTTTGATTTTCTTAGATTTTCTTTCAATGCTTGGTGACACAGGAATGATAATTACTAATTAGAATACAAAAGTCCTTCGGCTTTGATTTGTTTGTTCACCAAAGAGTGCCTTCCAACTTATATATAGTCCTTTTTTTTTTTTTTTTCAAAAACACGATTTGGGCTACTGGCTTCGACGCTAGCCTCTTTTTTTGACCTCTTTTGAGCTACTTGATGCAAAAGGCATTAGCAAGTATACATCATTTTTCTAATTTGCTAAATCGTACTTCAAAAATATCGTCGTATCTTGATGATATAATTTTATTCATTGTTTTGATCAGCAATTTGGGCAAAGACTGGAGTTGAACATAACCGAAATATTATTACCAAAAAAAAAAAACACCCGTTATATGCCTTTCCTTGTATTTTGTGCAAGACAATAAGGGATTTTAGCTAAATATCATTAAATTTTGCTATAGTCTATAGGCCCTCCAATCCTATTTATATTACAAAATTTTGAAACAAATTTTGGTTATTTATATAAAGCATTTTAAAATATGGAAGTTCAATAAAGTATTAATGACCATTTTTCTTTATTTACTCTTAACATAAATGTTTTTTTTTTAACTTTTAGAATTTTAATAAAACACTAATGGAAGCTTTGGTTCAAAAAAAAAAACTAATGAAAGGGTAAATTTGGAAAGTTAAGTTAATTTTAAAGAAGTTCAATGCTATCAATTAATTTTAACTAATTTTCTTAATTCATGTGAAATTAGTTAAAATAACCTTATTATAAATAAAAGTAAAGGAAGTATTATTTATTAAGAGTAGCTTTTTGGATCCGTGGGTAAAAAAATGATGTAAGGAGTAACTGAGATTGATGTATCTATCTGCATAAAAGCTGAGAGGAAAGAGTGGTTGGTTTTGGCTTATGATTATTTAAGGAGCAATTTTAATTTACAGCAGAGGAGAGCAGGATAGATAGAAAGTAGAGATAATTATGAAGATGTATTATGGTGAGTGTGTGGAGAGGAGGAGAAAGACGGCGAGAAGAGGTATAATTGAACCCGACGACAGTCAACAACAAAACATAAAAGTGAACACAAGAATCCAACGGTTAGCACCCAAATGAATTAGGCAATTAGCACGTTTTGTTTGACAAGGAGCAAGTGATCCTATACACTCGCACGTGCTGCTTTTATGCAGGGACGCGTGTGAACCCAAGCTTTCAAGGAAGGTGGTTTTGGATTTGTTTAGTGTTAATTTGTGTTGTTTATAAATAGAACATATATAATAGCCCTGTGTGTTTGTGTTTGCGACCATTTGAGGATTATATAGTGATACCCAAAGAGAGAGGTTGGTAGGTAGGTAGGGAGCTAGCAGAGAGACAGAGGAAGAGGAAGAAGAAGAATGGGGAGAGCACCATGCTGTGAGAAGATGGGATTGAAGAAAGGGCCATGGTCTCCAGAAGAAGATCAGATACTCATCAATTATATCCAATCCCATGGTCACGCTAATTGGCGAGCCCTTCCCAAACAAGCTGGTAAATACTCATACTACAGCTACCACTTTGATACGTTTCTTCATCATTAATTTAATTTAATTTCCTCCCAACGTACAGTACAAAACTAGCAATAATAGAGAGAAATTAAATCAGCAGATTTTAATTTGGTTGATATGATATATATGCATTAATAGGGCTGTTAAGGTGTGGAAAGAGTTGCAGACTCCGGTGGACCAATTATTTGAGGCCTGATATCAAACGCGGCAACTTTACCCCTCAAGAAGAGCACACCATCATCCACTTGCACCAACTCTTGGGAAACAGGTACACCTCTCAACTCCCTTCTCCTCTCGTCTTCATTCTCCTTCCTTTTCTTTCTTTCCCTCTCCCTCTTTTTAACCAAATCCCTTTACTCCTCCTGCATTAATTCCATTCGCTACCATAAACAACACACACACCCTTCCAAATTAACCTCACTTTCTTCCGCCATCACCAACCAACCAACCAACCCAGCTATTTCCTTATTTTCTTTCCTTCCTCGCTGAAATAATTAATTTAGTTAAACTGTTCTCTTGATATTGAGTAATTAGACCCAAAACCACTTGCTCATCTAATTAACCTTGATAGGACCAAAATCATAATCATATATGGATTCTTCGGTCTTCAAAAAGATTCTTCACTTGAGCTCCAGCATTTTCACGTGCTCATTCTTGAGATCCAAAATAAGCACCTCTTTTCTTTCCTACTGGAAAAATGCAAAAACTAATTATATGTAAAGGACACATGAGAGGCTGGCACAATATTCATTGGCTAGTGGATAACGTCTTATTATATATTAAGGGGCGTAGCTAGCTAGAGCGCAAGTAATGTTAATTAAACATAGGAGGAGTAATATTTTAATGATGCTGCAGGTGGTCAGCAATTGCAGCGACATTACCGGGACGCACAGACAATGAGATTAAAAATGTGTGGCACACCCACTTGAAGAAGAGGCTCCCGCAAAACCAACAAAACCTCCCCACAAATCCAGATCCTAAACCTCAAAAACACCAGCCCGTAAATTCTTGTTCTTCCACCGATGACGATGATCGCTTCAAATCCGAGAGCAGAGAGTACTGTAACCCACCGTCTCCCCCGCAGTGTTCTGTCAGTGACACGTCCACCCTCACCACCGGCGACAATAACGAACATAACTCCACCAATGATGTTGAAACGCCGACCCACAATATCGAGACTCTGGACGAGGATTTCTGGTCGGAAGTTCTGTCGGCTGATAATTCCGGTGAAAGCAGCGACTTCGTAGCCGTCGGTGCCTGTGCTGACCCTCACTTGGAATTCCCGTTCTCTCCACTCACAGTGACTGGTGCATCAGGTATGGGCGATGGGTTTAGCATGGACTTCTGGAACGACAATGTTTACAACAGAGCCGATGAATTAACAGAGTTCTCACCACTATTATGAGATTCATTTGTGATCTGCCCATTGATCAGTTCACGATAAAAAAAAAAGAAAAAATTGTTCCCTTCTCTTTTTGATCTGCGATAAACGGCGCCGTTTCTTCATTCTTCTGTTCATCAGGCGCCATTTCAGTAAGCTGCCAAAAGCAGAAAACCCATTCACAAGTCCGTTCAAAATCCGTGATCCTGTTTCTCACAGCTTTTACCTTTTGTTCTCTGGGCCGGGGTAGCTGGGTATTTTGCATTGGATGAAGAAGCGATAGAGTAAAATCTTCGTTACGTAAGATTGATGACAGAGGAGGTTAAACATTGAATAATTGAGACCGTGTTAGTAGTTTTTAATAGATACGTGCAGTTTTTAAATTTGGACTCAGAGAGAGAGAGAGAGAGAGCTAAGGGAGGTTCAACTTTGAATAGAGCCTTGCTACAATAGGACTAAATAAACTAATTATGCAGGGGTAGTTCTTTGTGATTTTTTAAATTACGTTACCTGAAATTTAGTTATACACTTATACTAGGCACCCCTCTCGTTAATTTGCCAAAATCCTTGGCTCTTAAAATTTTTTAATATAAATATATATATATTAATTTTGAATTTACTTTTTATCAAATAAGTTAACCTTTACCACAATGTAATTTGAGATTTAGTTCTTAACATAAGAGTACAAGTAATTATATATATATATATAAAGACAGTTAAGTTGAGAGTAAGTTCTAATATAATGCTAAATTTTTTCTTAATATAAAGTTAAAGATAGTTATATCATTTATATTTCTTAAAGAAATTAATGCATATTGTATAAAATGTTAACTTCATTTAAAAAAATATATATAGGGAATCCAAATATACTTTTGTATAAAAAAATTATGGAATGAAATTTGAGTAAATATATAAAAAGAAAAAAGTGTAATTTAGTTAATATAAAATGTGTACAGTGATTACATTTATAACCCGTGACTTGAGCATTAAACATTTTGATTTCCGAGATTGTGTTTCTTATTTTATTATATACTTTTTCTTGTTTTTATTATATAAGGGACTTCCATTTACTTTATATGGATCAAGGAAGTTAGTTATCTTCTCAAAATTAAAAAAAAAATTAAATATTTTTTTTATTTCTATTTAATATAATAATATAATTCATATTAAATATTATTTGATTAATTGAGAATACATCTTCCATTCAAAAAATTTAATAATAATTTATAAGAAAAAATAAATGATAAGAACAAAATAAAATTTTTTTATAAAATATTATAAAATTTCTTATAAAAAAAATAAAAAAATTCTTTGGAATGTGTTTTATAAATACGACCGAAAGGAGTAACCATGAGGATGATGGCGAAATACATAAAATATGTTAAAAACAATGAAGATATGTTGTGGCAGGCAAATGCTTGATGCGAATTAAATCATTATCTTGATTGTATTAAAATATTTCTCAATATTCGAAAGGACATATACGTGGTCCAATCACTTTGAATTTTAATCATGACTTTCATCTCCTTAATAATATGATATGCTCCAAAATTTGATTCATCACTTATAATTTCCACACAAAAAAAAAAAAAGAAAGGGAAAGATACCACTTAAGATTTAACATGCTTGATAAGTTGGTATATATAATGGGTAAATTTTATATCTATATTTATATAAAATTTAGCAGAAGCCACTATATTCATAAGTGATAGATATTATGGCTCACCTTAATCTCTATCCAAAATACGGACCTTGTAATATAATTTTAGAATATTTCATAAATTTGGTTGTAATATATTAAAAAGTTAAGAACTGGAGTGAGCACTCATTCATTCTGGCCATGAATGATGCATGCCAGTCTTTTTCAATTAATTTTTGTCTGTTTTTCGCTGAACCTGAGTTAATGAAAATTGAAAAGGCTACATCAGATATTGTATTATCATATGCAGCAACAAGAAGAGCAGCATCAAGATATTTCATTTAAAATTTTATATCATTCGGCCTCACAGTATTGTACGTTCATGAGATAATAAAAACAATTTATTGTTGGCCATAAATGTGGTCTTGTCAGTTTCAATTACGTTTAAATCCCTTATACCATAATATTTTTCAAAAAAACTTATTGTTGACAATAATATCTTATAAATAATACATTTTCTATTTTTTAACTATTTTAAACAAAATATTTTAAAATCTTCAAAATCTTTCTAATAATCTCAATTTCCATCCTTATTATCTCCATTTCTTTTTATTTTAGATTATTTATAAAATTTCAATTTCATGGTTCAATTGAGCATCGTATTATTATTTTTTAAATTAACTTTTTTATTTAAATCTTATTATCTTCTATTTTTATTTTAAATTACTATTTTTAAAAATTAATTTTTTCATTTAGTCTCCCTCCATTTTCTTTCCTCAAAATAATTTTTAAATCTTTATTGGTTAGTTACAAATTATTTGATTATTTTTTATATTTTTTGTGAGTTCAATTTTATATTTATTCAATAATATCATATTTCTTTAAATTTTAATATGTCACGGAATAAAACAATCTAGTTTCAATAAATCGTTCTAATATTATTGGGCAAATTACAAATAACTATGCCTGAAAATCAAATCGCAATAAATAAAAAAGCTATATGTATTTTTGTACATGAAAATTTATGGAAGAATAATAAAAATTATCATTAAGTCTAATCTTGCAATAATAGATTAGTATTCTTCAGGTTTTAAATTTTGAATGAGAGGGAGAGAGAGAGAAAGCTAAGGGAGGTTCAAGTCTGAGTTAATTAGTATAAATATTTTTTTAATTTTTAAAATTTAACCGAGTCTTTTAAACTCTTTCTCAATCAAACGGATCATAGATCCAAAGCTTACTACACTAGCAAGGGTTCGTTATTGCCCTGTACATCACTGAGAAATAAAAGAACTCATCACATCATTGAGGTGCCAAAATTTTTAAATTTATCCACACATAATAAGTTTCTAAAATTGCCAGGATAATTATTTTGTTTAAAGTAAGGGATTAATTATCTGTTTTCTCGTAAATGTAGTCCATACCTTGGTAAGTTATGGGGGAGGAAAGGTACAAGACAGAGAAAATATTCCATTTCAGCAATGGATGATGGCAGAGAAAATTTGCATACTCGATGCACGGGTACAAGTTTTTTAGTTATAATGAAGAGAAGAATATTTTAGTTATGTGAAGCCACAGAGTGACAAGGGTATCAAAAGATGGAAAAGTTGAGGCTGGCACGAGTTAGAGAATAGAGAAGGAAGTTAAGTTGGATTTAAAGGAGATGGATCGGGGGACATATTTTCAACGTACTACTATATATATATATATATATATATAATCACGAGCAAAATAAGCTGTTGCAAGCAGTGACAAGTATTAATTTCCGGGTCACGGGAAGGTTTCAACATTAATTAATGTTCCCAGCTCTTTAGTTTTGTTTATAACTTGGAAAAAATCAGACACAGATGACAGATATTGTTGGTTGGATATGTCATCTTAATTAGCTTTTTTGGGGTTGGAAGGGTAGGAAAAGATGAGAGGGGTGTTAGTGTTACTGTTGGTGTGAAAGTGAAAGGGTACAAATACATGCTTTGTCCTATTGTTTGTATTTGCATGTACATGTACATGGTAACTCTTGCTGGAGCAGGTTAGGTCTCACAATGTTGACAAACCAAGCCCTTTGTCTCAAGTCTAAACATGTGTTTGTAGACAAACACATTTAGTTATCATCATCATCATCCATTTTTGGAATTCTAGCTTTCCCTGCCTAACTTTCTCTCTGCTCTCACTTTAGTGGCATATCAACATTACCTTTTTTCCTATATTATTTCCAACTGGAAGTGGGTCGCATGCACTGAATTTGAGGTAAGCTAAATTATTCTTAATTAATAAATAATGCAGCTTCTTCTAAATTTTATTATATATATATATATATGGATATATATTGATAGAGTGTGGATAACATAGAAAAGAATCTTAACAACAACAA
The DNA here is from genome assembly GCA_026686845.1 of Adenanthera pavonina. Taxonomy (NCBI): domain Eukaryota; kingdom Viridiplantae; phylum Streptophyta; class Magnoliopsida; order Fabales; family Fabaceae; genus Adenanthera; species Adenanthera pavonina. The sequence goes on from JAIVEN010000002.1 coordinate 5,466,620, forward strand.
TATTAGCATTATCCCACTAAATGAAGTCGGTTATATGGATCATACGACGCTAATTGACTCTATCAAACACTATTTCTTCAGATAAATTATTTATTAAGAGGTCACACTTTATAACTTCTTTTAATATTTTTCTTGGTCTTCCTCCACGCCTTTTAGCAAATCTCTAAGCCATTTGACCAACTCTTCTTACTGATTCCTCTTATCCTTTTCTTTGAACATGCTCAAACCACCTTAAATGATTTTCTACCATTTTTTCCTCGATAGATGTTATTACGATTTTTTCTCATATACAATCATTTCATATCTTATCTATTCTTGTATGACCACATATTCATTTTAACATTATCATCTCTGCTACTCTCATTTTATACTCTTATTGCCCTTTCAGAGCCCAACATTCACAACCATATAACATCGTTGGTCTTATAGCAGTTTGATAAAATTTTCCTATAAGTTTAGTAGGTACTTTACAGTCATAAATAACTCTTGAAGTTTTTCTCCACTTTAACAACCCAGCTTGTATCCTATGCATAGCATTTCAATCAATTTCACCATCATTCTGTAAAATCGACCCCGAATACTTGAACTTTGACATTTCTGGAAAGTTTGCTCTCCAATTGTTACCTCTAAATCATTTCTAACTAACCTCTTAATAAATTTACAATGCATATATTCCGTTTTACTTCTATTCAAGTGAAAACCTTTTAATTCCAAAGTATGTCTTCATAACTCAAGTTTAGAGTTGATCTCTTCTCTTAAGTCCTCAATTAAGACTATATCGTTTATGAAAAGTATACACTTAGGAATTTCCTCCTGTATATGTTCTGTTAAAACATCCAAAACCAAATCAAACAAGTATGGATTTAAGGAAGATTCTTGATGTAAATATATCCTTATAAGAAAGTCTTTTATCTTACCTCCAGAAGTTCTAATACTTATTGTTGTCCCTTCATGCATATCCTTTATAACTTGAATATAAGTTACATGAACAAATTTTTTCTCCATTACTTTTCACAATACATCTCTTGGTACTCTATCATATGTTTGCTTCAAATCAATAAAAACCATATGCAAGTCTCTCTCTTTACTCCAATATCTTTCAATCAAACCCCTTAATAAATAAATAGCCTTTGTTGTGAATTATCTTGGCATGAATCCAAATTGATTTTATGAAATATGAGACTCTTTTCTTAATCTATGCTTAATCACTCTTCCCCAAAGTTTCATAGTATGACTCATGAGTTTTATTCCTCGATAATTAGCATAATTCTGAATATCTCCCTTGTTTTTGTATATGGGCACCAAAGTGCTCTTTTTCTATTCCTCTGACATTTTTTTTAATCTTAAAATCTCATTAAAAAGCTTAGTTAATTACAAAGTCTCCTTTTTTCCTAAGCACTTTTAAACTTCAATAAGATTACCATCAGGCCCAATAACTCTACCATTATCCATTCTCTTAAGAGTTTCTTTTACCTCTCTAACTCGAATCCTATGATTGAAACTCAAATTCAGTTTATCTTTGCAAGTTGTTAAACATTTTGTATCACTAGTCATACCCAATTCATCATTGAAGAGTTTATAAAAGTAGTTCTCCTATCTTTCTTTGATATCATTTTCAGTAATCAAAATTTGTTCTTCTTGATCCTTAATACATCTTATTTCATCGAAATCTCTTAATTTCCTTTCCCTATTTTAGGCAATTTTGTAAATCTTACATTTACTATTCTTCGTTCCTAAATATTGGTAGAATTCATCAAAAGCCTTAGATTGAACCTCGCTTACTGCTTTCTTAGTCTTCTTTCTAACAAGCGATAACTCTTCCAATTTTCCTTATTATTGTACAAGTGTAAGGCTTTGAAACACTCTTTTATATTTAATCTTCTCTTGCACATTCTCATTCCACCACTAAGACTCTTTATCTCTAGGTCCAAAACCTTTGGATTCACCTAAGACTGCTTTAGCGGTATCCCTGATCCTTTTAGTCATCTCATCACACAAGATGTTAGCACTTCCTTACGAGTTTCAATTACCTTTCTCCTATACTTTTCTCACAAATGTCACTTGTTGTTCATCTTTTAGTTGCCACCACTTGATCTTAGAATTTAAGAATTTTTGGCTTTTTAGTTTACGGCTCTCAACCAACATATCAAGGACCAAGACCCTACTATGTTGTGAAATTAAGCTCTCACCAGGGATCACTTTACAGTCTTTACAAGCTCGTCTATTTGAATTTCTTACAAAAAAGAAGTCAATTTGCGACCTTTATTGATGGAGAATGGATAATTCAGATAATTAGGATTTTAAATAAAATTATTTTATTAAGATACTTTAGATTACATTTTATATTTAATTAGATTTCATAATATCTTTTAGGATTATTAGGATTTAAATTTTATTTTTTTATTTATTTCTAGAATTTAATTATTTGAATTAGGATTTATCTTTTGTTTAAATTTAAAATAGTTTGAAAAGAGAAATCTTATCTTAAGATTCTAATAGGATTAGGATTTGAGCTCTATAAATAGAGTTCCACTGATCATTTGTATTGAGACTTTGATTAATGAATTAAGTTATAGTTTGAGTGAATTCTCTCTTCCCTTCAAGTTCTTCCTTTTCTCTCTCTTGAGTTCTCCCTTCTTTTCCTTGAGTTCTCCCTTCAGTTCTCCCTTCTTTTTCTTGAGTTCTCCCTTCTTTGTCTCTCTATCTTACCTTTTCCCCTCTCTGTTCACATCATTTAAAATGATGTGAACAGAGAGGGGGAAGGTAAGATAGAGAGATAGGGAAAGGAGAACTCAAGAAAAAGAAGGGAGAACTCAATGAGGGAAGAAATGAAGAACTTGAGGGAGAGAGATAATTCACTCAAACTATAACTCAAATCATTAATTAAAATCTGAATACAAATAAGTAGTAGAGCTCTTATTTATAGAGCTTTAATCTTAATCCTACTAGAATCCTAAAATAAAATATATTTTTTCAAAATATTCTAAATCTAAACAGAAGATAAATCATAATTTAAATAACTAAATCATATAAAAGAAAGATAAAATCTAAATCCTAATAAATTCTAAAAGATATAGTGAAATTTTATTAAATCTAAAAGATATTTTAAATATCCTAATTTTTTCCACTCTTATATATGACTAAATATTCCTCCAGTTTCTTAAAACAAGTGTTCATAATCGAGGGGTTATAAGTCATTGAGAAATCAAGAATGGAATGTCCCTCCTTGTTTGATTCTCCAAAATAAAAATTACTCTGAGCTCCCATATATTACCCTGTCTCTTTCTCCACATAACCATTAAGGTCACCACCAATGAAAATCTTTTCCTCTTATGGAATGTCTCGAATCAAGCCCTCCAAATCTTCTAAAAATTTATCCTTAATATATACTTCTGACCCTACTTAAGGTGCATGAATACTAATAACATTGAAAGTATCGTGTCCAATAATCAATTTTAAGGATAAGATCCTATCTCCAATCCTTCTGATTCTCACCACATTCTTTTTTCAAACTTTGTTCATAAGAATACCAATTTCATTCCTTACTTTGACATTCTCTACATACCAAAGTTTAAAGCTAGTAGTGTCTATCTTTTTCGCCTTTTCTCCCACCCATTTAGTTTCTTGAAGACATAAGATGTTAATTTTCCTTTGAATCATAACGTCCACTACCTCTATAGATTTACTTGTTGAAGTATCAATATTCTAAGAATCAAACCAAATCAAATCTTACTCTCATGCGCTAACTTTTTTACTCATATCCGTTCAAAATGATATGGGAACCCTTGCTCATTTAATACAATACCCGGACATCGATGTAACGGCTCTAACTCATTTAACACTGCATTCGAGTCATACAGCACGTTACTTCTGGATAACGAGCTAGCCTTAGCATAAAAATATCTTTGATCCATGTCATAGAAATTCGATAGAATTTTACGTTGGCTGTTAAGGGTCTAACACAACCCTCCTCCTTTATCTGGGCTTCGGATCCCAAAATATTAAAATCAAGGCAAGGATGGAACATGAAATTTCGCAAAGTGTTGAATGGGATTCCCATCATCAAACTTCCACCACTCACTACCCATTTGGTTCCTTGGCATAAGGAGGTAAAGTAATGTAATGTAATTATTATTACATAATTACATGAACTCGATCCATAACTCATGTATATGTCAATACTCTAGTCTTAGTTAATGATCTTTTGACTTATATCTAGGCATCATTGGATAATATATGATGCTATCTCTCCATCCCATATTATAAAGTAACAAATAAGATTTCATGTATATTAAGAAAAGTATATAACATCATTAAATTTCTTTTAAAAAAAATTAAAATTCCTATTTTACCCCTATTAAATATCCTTATTCAACATAATTTATAATATTAGACATTACATTAATGAAGGTAAAACTGACAAATAAAATCATATTACCTTATAATATGAAATAAAAAAAATTTCACTTATCTTATAATATGGGATAGAGGGAGTATATCACAAACAAGCTTCATAGCAAGCAGAATTTAGGTGCTTAGTTTTGTTAAAATTTAAACACATTTTCCATTTTTTTTAATTTTAGTCCTTGTTTATTTGTTTCAACTGAGAGGATTGTAGAGATTTTTCATAAAGAACATTTGAGAGGTTTTGAAATTCCCTTGTTTAATAAGATTGAAAAGATTTTAATAAAAATTTATTTGATTCAAAAAAAAATTGGGGGGAATTAAATAATAATTACTCAATTAAAAAAAAATCTCAATTTGAGAGGAGAAATAAAGGGGTGATGGAGGGAATTAGAGGAATTAAATCCCCTCTTCCCTTTAAAATCCCTTCAAAAGCTCCCAACGAAATAAAGCCAATGATTCAACCATCTTATACCAATGATTATCCCCGTCATTAATAATTAGGCTTACCCATTTCTGTGGTCGTCCATTTGTGTGGGAATTTTCTTTCCTTTTGCCTTTTTTTGCTCCAGCTTCCTTCATATGATTCACTCTTGATTTTGGATCATGAGCTTCATTATTCATAAGTTTACGTAAGTTATAATTAATATAATTTTTTTATAATTTACTATTCACAAACCATATGAAATGTGCAATTTGCATTAAGCTCCATACCCCTCTTTATTCTATCATTATTATTCTATATTTTATCTCTTCTATATATTTTTTTACTTTTTGAATTTTTCATTTAAAAAATCTAGTTTAAAGTCAAAACACAAAACATTCCAATCAGAATAAAGAGCATACAACAGAATAGCTTGAGATATTATTAAGAACGTTAATGATTTTAAGACAATCAATCATAGCAGGAACGTAATCAAGGGGCAATAATTATACAACAGCCTCGACAATTTAATAGTTAAAACTAGATGAGCGCTCGGATTCCTTGCTGTTGCATCTCTCTTAGTCTCCACATCAAATAAATACAATCTTCTCCTCGATCTTCTGGTTCCATTTGTTGTAAGGCCCAAGCATAATATACGGTGTGGATTGTATCCTATAAATAAATGAAAATGATCATCCTGAAATTAAATACCTCACTAGCAAGGTTGCCAGCCCTTTTCATTCACTTCATCCAAATGCTACAACCTATAATTGCCTAGTGAAACTTAGCCTCTAAGCTCTAAAACTGTAGGGCAAATGGTAAACGTCCATGACATGGCCCGACAGGCTGGTTTAGTTTAGCCCAGGCAAAATATAATTTTGATGTTGAAGAATGAACAGTAAAAGCAACAGCATTTACCTTGCCTCCTTCTGTAATTGACCCATTCCTATCACGTACACAATAGATTTGCTGTGTTTGAAACTGAAAATTCATTGAACAGAAACCATCACAATAACCACCAAGTATAAATCTTGTGAATTAGCAGAAGAATTCTAGAAGTGAATATCCATATACCATTACGATGATAAAGGGAGAGGACCCCATCATCTTAGTCTCTCTCACTTCAACCTCGGATACATGCAAAATCTGCATCAGAAGTCAACTGTTACAAATGGCAGTATATTGAACGGAGAACTAACTCAGTCATGTATGAATAAAAAGACTACAAAGCAAATAATTACAATCTTCAATTGATTTACATGAGTTAAATTAAAATTCCAAGTCAATAAAAAAATATTAATAGATTCTAAATATTCTATTAGTAGATGATAGAACCAAAAATAGAGTTTCATCATTTATGAGAAACATCAATAACAAGACATGGCTATAACCTGACTGAATATGTGACTTACATAATCACATTAGGTTTATATTTAATTTAGTCTAATTAATTAATCACCTAAAGTATTAGGGGTTAATATAATTGAAATGCCTTTTAACGATTCAGAAAACACTATTAGGTAATTGAGGAAACTAGATTAATAGATATAACTGTAATTGTAATTAAGAGGGACATTAAGAGATAATCAAAGTTATAATAATTCAAGTTATCACTTGTGTTTTGCTCAAATTAAGCAATCATGTGAAGTTAATACTCAATCAGATTTTTGTTATCAAATCCCCATAGGAATGATACTTACTTTTTATCACTTGATACAACCGGGGCACTTATAATTTAACATTTTGAGTATCAACATGAATATGAAAGAATATCCCCATAAGAAATTCAAGAAATTAGCAATCTCACCTTGTTATCAAAAAATATACCATTACTTTGGTACGCGGCATGCTCCGCTTTACAGCGTTCAACGAGCTCAGGACTACAATACTTTTTCAAAATTTCAACATCTCCCTACACAAGAATATTTATAATTCATCTAGAAGAATGAACTACAATACAGAAGCGCATCAAAGAATTAGTTTTCCAACATTTTTGCTCAAGTTTTGCACTGACCTTAATGTAAGCATTAAGCACTGGTTTTATTGCCTCCTGAACTTCCCCCACAAATTCAGGTAATGAGAAATAACTAATTCATGCAAACACAACAAAGGAAGAAAGATGTCAACCAGACTTAATAAAATATTAGTGTTTACAATAAAAACAAAAGGCATGAGACATACGGATCTCTTTGACGAATTTCCTTGTATGATACCGCGGCATCTGTCTCTTGAAACATACTATCATTAATACTGTAATATGATGATCATATATTAGCACTTGACCTATTTTGGAATATAACCAGCCACACAGTATTTCTAAGCACAAAGGGGATGAAAAGAAACCCAGGCATACTCTTGTATTTTGTGAATAATGGGGTTGTCACTGGTCTCGTATCTGTCACGTAAATCTTCTACAATCTGTCAGTTTCAACACACAAATAAATGGTGACTTGGAAGTCAAACATGGACATTTTTAATACAATGCTAAATTATCACAAAAGGCACAACTACATTATGGATGCAACATAAAAGCTACAGAATACAAAATCACAGAGAGGATAAAAAAATAACAAAAAAGGAAGAGCTATGTTGGTAGAAGAATGAACATCAGGGGTATAGTATAACACACCTCCTGGCCCTTTGACTTCACAGGGTCACTATACTGAATGAATAGTTTGGATGTAGGATGGCCCTTCACCTGAATAAAATGCAAAGAAATAAATAACTTGATGAAAAGATTTTTAAGACCATCCACTAACAAAGCACCACCAAATAAGTTACCCTCTCCTTCAATTGATCAAACTTCTTAGCCCACCACGACTTTTGTGAGGGCACAACAAGAAGTTCTGTTCTAGTACTCATTTCCCCACTTGATTTGAGAGGAACATGCCTTCTCTTTGTTGGATTATTACTTATCTCCTCTTTCACTATGTCATATCCTTTTTTGGCTATGTTGACTAACTTTGCTTCCTTCAATTTTTGGAAGGCCATAGAAACATTTGGGGACGAAATGGTTGACTTAAATTTGCCAAACAATGAGTCTGCAGCATTAGGGGACCCAAATTGCTGGTGTTTCTCTTCCTCGGGTGAGGTCTGACTTCCTTGTTTTGCATCAGCATCCTGTTCAGATGAAGAATCAGAAGATGCTGAAGAATCCTGCTTTCCAATCCCAAAAGTTTCTTTCACCTGAGTTACACACCGAATATAATCAATAAGCCATCATCAAGTGCCAACCCATGCTGCTTCCTTGCTGATTCAAAAAAATTACAGACAAACCTCCTCAGTAGCAGATGAAATCTTCTCTTTCACATTTTCAGAGACCTGCAAAAAATAACTATCACTGATCAAATTTTTGGCAATTAGAAAAATATCATATTATTTAGAATAGAAAAGGGCTCTCCACAAGTCCCAGAACTAATTACAATGGGGGGAAAATCTAATGTGAAAGGAATACATTGCAGTAAAAACAGGGGCAAAAAAACTGCAATATGAACGCATTGGCCTTTTTCAAGATAATTATTTTCCATTTCTTAACCACTTATTTGGAGCACGGCAAGACTTCAAGATGAACTGTGATTATACCTTCTTTGCTGCAGCTTCAGCATCTGTCCACACTTCATCCACCTGTTTATACAGCTGCTCAGTTTTCTGCTTTGTTCTGCATTCGCCATTTCACCATCTCAGGCCCTCCATTGAAGTGTCCACCCAGCCTTGACATACAACAGTATGTCTCAGCCTATTAATTAATAACTTAAAATAATACATCCTAATATGGCCACCGCAATAAAAGATTTACCGTTCTCTAAGCTCCTCTTTTGCCCCTCTCAGCTCCTCTGCTTTTTCCTTCAGCTCCTTCACAGACTGCTGAAATTCTGGATTTCTACGACCAAGGAAAGACAAGAAAACACTTAAAGCAGCCAATTATTCACGTAAGAGAGAGGGAAGTAAACCTCGTGAATAGTAAAATGAAGAAGCCATACAACGCAAAGAGAAGCATAAGTTGAAGTTTGGTTGTTCCAAAATGTGAAGTTGCAAAGGTAACTCATATATAATGAGTAATAATAAAGAACTATCGCTGTTCACATCTTGCCCGCGTTGCAATGCAATGATAGAGAACCGATAGCAAATTCTAAGACGTACAGTCCAGGCACAGAATTTGCAAGAATGAATCAATGAATGACTAAATAGAGTTGAATTACCTATCCGCTTCGCCTTTCACTTTCTTCGAGAATTCATTGAAGACACCATATCTACGAGCACTCGAAAACCTATCCGCAGAAAGCAAGCGCAACCTCGTGCTTGAAGCCTGTGAAATTGGAAATCATAGCAGGTCGGTGAAAACACACAAGATGTTCGCCGTGGAGAGAAACAAAAATAGATTTAGTCATTAAATATGCAAACGAACAAACCTGCCGAGACGTTAATTGAACAAAAAGAGATCGCTTGGACAGTAACAAGTCACGAACCAGCTTTCTGCTTGCCATTTGAAGGGATCAACTTTGATGAAATTTTCGTGATTTTTTATTTTTTTTCTCGGGAAAACTCTGGTATCTTAAGATGCCCAATAAATATCAACTACTTTTCTAAATTCCTGATATTTCTAATTTCCCATCTTGAGGACGAAGAAAGGGGAGAGGACGGAAGAAGGAAAGAAGCGCTGCATGCGAACTTCGCCACACAGTAAAATATCTTCGCGCTCTAGGGTTGCTCCGTTCAGAGCCACTACCCCGCTACCCCAAAGGTGAATCAGCCCAAGCCCATTTCTCTGCTTTTAAAACTAAAGTACCCAAACATCACGCACTTTGAGCCCACTAACAGGCTCCTGAGAACCGGGAATATTTGAAGCTGTCAAGCCAAAAAAAAGATACCCTGCGTAAATGTTAAAAAAAAAAAAGATACCCTGCGTAAATGTTAAAAAAAAAAAAGATACCCTGCGTAAATGTTAAAAAAAAAAAGTTTCCTTCAAAAAGGCATGGGAGAAAGTGATCGATAGACTATCATTCTTATTTAAGGCATTTAAGATTTTGACATATACCAGATAATTAAGTCCAAAGTTTGAGTTTCGTGCAACGTTTTTAAATGTAAAATGGTAAATATATGTGATGTGGAGCTTGACTTTCACTAGATAATTCAAATAGAATATAAAGAGAACTTATTTTTAGGTACTTTAGCTATAACAACACTACAAGAAGTGATCGAACTCTTGTTAACTCATATATATTTTATGAAGAACACAAAAAAACTAGTGAAGAACTCACAAATAGAAAAATATTCTGAATTGATTAATTTGAATTGTATGTATAAAAGAAGCCTTTAAACAGATAACTGTATGTATAAAAGAGGCCTTTAAATAGATAAAAAGATATTTTAAAGTAATTAGGAATTTTTGGGGATTTAAGTAATACTAATAAATTTAGAAAAATTCTAAAGATAACTAGTTATCTGAAGATCTAAAAATAAAAATAAAATCATAATCCTAATACTATTAGATATTTCTTAAAAATAAAGTTTACCTAGAATTTAAATTAAAATAATTTAAATATAAAATTTGACCTCATAAAATACAAGTTAAAAGTTACAAAATATCTTAATCTAATTTTAAATCAAATCAAAACCTTATCCTAATATTTAAAGTGGACTCTCTTGTCATGTGACTTTTAATAAAGTCAAATGATTCATTAATTAAGCACACATCTCTTTAAGTAATTTCTCTTTCATGTAGAACTTTAAGCTTAAACTTTTCTCTCAATTTGGGTTTAAAAAAAGTGATTATCTCTCTTAGAATAGTTGAGGACATCACTAAAATATCATGGTTTAATTCAGAATGCATTTAAACCCAAACAAGTAAGATTATGGTCTTATGTAACTCATTTATGAGTATAATAGTGCCTTTGGCCTTCAATAAAATGAAATATACTAATTAACTCTTGAAATTTCCTAAACACTTCACTTATCATTAGGTTTCTTAAAGCTAACATATTTATTTGAGATGAATCATATACTGTAATAAAAAAGTCTTTCACACATGAACATGTACATGAAGTTACACGAAATCTTGGGACGATTTCGTTTTTTTTTTTAAATTGATAAGCCCAAAAGAGGCATGAAATCAACTAGCTAGAGCATATAATCTCGAAGGATGATCCCAAGATAAAAGCTCAATACATCCTCGTGGAGGAAAATCAAAAGTTAAAATTGCCTTGATGTGAAAATTTTGCCAGCCAATCAGCAACCACAACAGCATCCCTAAAAACATGATGGGGAGAAACTTCCCACGAAGTCTTGGGACAAAATTTCATACCCCTCTAAATGGTGGAGAGTTGCTATATGAACTATGGTTTTTTCAACCTTCATAAATTATCAATGATGTCATTTATTTATAGTTTTATTTTTTATAAAAGGATATAAGATATTTATGCATGTTGTATGCCGATAACTTGCTCCCCAAATCGTTAAAATAGTAAGAAATTCAAATTCAATATGTGATTAGAGTACTCAAGTTTTTTTTGTTGACAGTCCACATGCGATATCCTGCATTTCAAACTATTTATTAATAATATGTTTGGTTGAATGAGGAATGGAAGAGGAGAAATTTTAATGTATGAAAAAGAAGAAGAAAGAAAAGAAGAGATTTTTATTTTACGTTATTTGAAAGAAAAAAAAGAAATTTTAGTAGAAAAATATTAATATTATTTTGTTTGATTTAGGGGGTGTGGGGGAGAAAAAATAATTATCAACAGAACATTACACCCTTATTGAAGTGAATTTTCCTCCTATTTCCTAATTACAAATTCATATACCTAACATTGGATTTACAACACGCATGATATGACTAAATACTTTTGGGATTCGGATCCAAACATCGTGAATAAGAACAACAAAGTGGTCCTAAACTTGAATGAAGGGTAGCTGTGATCACAAACGCCATAGAATTAAGAAGAGATGTCTCCTGAAGAAGAAAAAGTGAAAACCCAATTTGAACATCAAAATTATGTCACATTGCCCAAATAAGCTCGCAAGTTCACCCCACCCACATGGTGATACACTGCGCAGGCTTAGGCCATCCCTCCGTCCCTTTAACGAGGCATGTAAATTTCAAACATACGCATTTGAAATCCATTTTAATTTCTGTACAGGGATTACCATTACAATTTGTGAAGTACCAGTATTTGCTTCTCCATCTTTATCATTTTTGTCATAACTGATCCAACGGAAGCTAATGAAGAAGAAGATATGGCATAAGGCAGCGAAAGGAACCAGATGCTCAATCGCAATAAGTTTCTAACCTCCAGACATGCTGTAAACATATAAAAACTAATCTGTAATCTGGCATCCATACAAGGCAAAGGAGCTTAATCATGGTAGGGAAGCAGAACAGAGCATGATAAGAGGGGAAAAAAAATAAAAGGTAAACAAAGGAGGTCAGTGAAACCTGGGTTGGGGGTGCATGATTCCGACGGTGGCTAGAGAGGAGGTCGGCGACGGCTGCCACGCGAGAGTGGCTATGTTTGCGAAGCGAACCCTAGTACAGAATGAGAGAGACGCGTTGAGGATGAGACGGTGTCTGTTTTTCTGAAATGTTGAGGGGGTAATTTCGTCAGCTTGGATAGAATGATGTATTTTTTTTTTTCAAATTACTCTTTTTGGTGGGAAAATACATGAGGCGAAGGGTGGGATATCATTTTCAGTTCTCTCACCTCATTTTTTTTTCACACCAAATAAGGGAAAATATGTAAAAACTCTCCCCTCCCCATTCGTCCCCATTTTCCCGCAACCAAACACAGCGAAAGGAGAGAAAATAAATGTAGTATTTAAAAAGCCAATTCCAGTTCAAATATCGGATAAGTCGTAATAAGTGTTTCGTCTCAATTCCACTAATGCTTTTTTCGTTAATCAAAAGTGTACCTATACATGTTAGAAGATATTGATGTCTCAGTCCCGTCAATCTGTTGTGGACTGCTCTTTCCAGGACTGTTAGCGCTGGTCTCTAGCCACCTAGAACTACCAGGGACGCGATCCACCTCACGAACATTCAAAAGACTAAAGCCACCTGGAACTCACTGATTGTCTCATGCCACCTCGGAAGAGGACATATTCTCAAACAGAGAAGAAAGTACTTACCACTGGACCACACTCAGAAGCCGGAGTCTGAGCTAGTAGCTAGCCTCAGGTATAGAACCGGAGTTCTCTATCAGGGAATTCCAGGAGTGAAATAGTATGGTTTGATAGAACCAGGTAGTAATAGGTCGGAAAGGAAGAGAAAGATACTCCAACGGACTCGGGCTATTAGTTTGTAGCATTTTCCGTCGTTTAGTTCAATCTTTTTCTTTTTTTTTTCTAAATTGACTTGTTTAGAACTGGCTTACGAAACGGTTTATTAAAAGCGAGGGAAAGAAGGCATTTTATTTCGAGTGGAAAAACGTTCCGATAATGGACCCTGATTGAGTTTCTCATGGAACCATAATGTCGCTGATCACTAGTAAAAGGGAAAACAAATGCAGGAAGAAGAAGTAATTTCAAGATGGGATTTATAAGTGAAAATAGTAAAAGTCGGTAGGAGTAATAATAAGCATGGACTCAACATCAAGATCAATAAGAGAATTTGATTAAAGATTGATTGATCCCGGTAGGAGTAATAATAAGCATGGACTCAACATCAAGATCAATAAGAGAATTTGATTAAAGAGTGATTCATAGGATCAATCACAAGCGAGATTAGCTGATGAGAAGCGCTTGGCTTGAGTTGAAGCTGCGACCTCGGAAACCAACGCTTGAATGAGCAGAGTCTTGACCTGCCAGGGTCTGTACGGATAGCCATCCCTCGCGTACGAGTTCAGCAGCGCCGCACTCGCCTCCTTCACCAGCCTTCCGAACGCGTTCTCCTCGTCGTTCCTCGCCGTTGCCTCCGCCAATGTCAGATCCCACCGGTACCGTTCATAAGCCCTCGACCCGAACACCTTCCACACCGTCGAGGTCTCCGGTACCATTCTCGGCCACTTCTCTCTCCTTCCGCTCCAGAACCTTCGCATTAACATTGTTGTTTAGATATATTTTGCGGAAGGAATTTCATAAACTGTATTTGTTGAGAGAAGAGATCTTACTGTGGAGTACATCTTCCCCTGGTTCTGGTATAAAGGAAACCAGGCCTCTGAACTCGAGCTGCAGCTATTTGCGAATCTGAGAACAATAACAGACAAAATAGAAGAAGAACACTCATCCTGCAGGACCCCAACCGCTCAACTTGGACTCCCATTTGTGAGAATCATTACTCCATTGTACAGGCTCCGAGATCTCTCAGTTCTGAGATTTCTTCTTCTTATGGTTTTGGACGTCAACCACTAGCGTCTCTCTACTTTATCGGAGCTAGTGAAATAGACAAACACCTTGTTTGTTTGCTTGTTTGTTTCACCTTTGTTTCTTTTCATGGACTTTTTTACCCTTCTCATTTACTTTTAGATCAGTCTTTAAAAAGATGAGAGAATTAGATTTTGATTTCAAATAATAAATTTATTATAAAATAATAACTTATTACTATTTATTTTTTAAATTTTACTATTTTATATTTTAAATTTTAATACTTTGTATCAATTAAAATTTTTTATAATTAATTCATTTTGTTGGTCTCTAATTATAATTTTTCTTAAAAAAATTTTGTTTTTGGCCAAGAATTGTCATAAAATTTTGAATGGAGGGACTCTAAAAATTGGAAAAAAAAACCGAAAAAAAAGAGGCAAAGTTTATGAAGGAGAAAACGAGAGGTCCGGATTATTAATCAGAAAAAGAATACATGAGAGGGCCGTCAATAAAATGTGGCCCAAGGATAAAAATGTTTTCAAGAAGGACACAAACGGGAAAAGAGGGCGGGGGGTCCAAGTGAACAGCGCTGATGACACTATCAGAGCTTTCTTCGGACACCAAAAGAAAAAAGGGAGCTCCGGAGCTTGCGGCTCTCTGCTCCCATGAGGAGCATACAACCCCGATCTCAATATTCCCGCCATTTGAAATTATAATGCACCGTACTCATTTTTTCTTTTTTTTTTCCGAAGAAAAATGAATCCCATTTTAATATCTTTAATAGTATTTTTATCAAATTATAATTATAATGCTTAGTCAATTGTAAGTATGGTGGTAAGAAATAATTATTGATTACATTTTCAAAGGGTTAATAATCAATATATTATAATAGAACAGAATAAATTAATACAGATGCAAAGTTACAGTTTTTTTTTTAATTCTTTGAATTGTATGTATAAATTATTAAATTTTATTTAATACCCCTATTGAAACGTGACTTCAGTTCGTCAGGATTTTGTCAGACCAACTGAAATACGTCGCCATTCCATTCCGGCAACACCTTATGATTCCGTCAATGTTTCAGTTAGAGCTGGTTTGCATTGCCCATGGAAGAGTGTTTTTCACACTGCCAAAACTTTAGGACAATACAAATCTAACCTAGGCAAACGTCAGGCCAGTGGCTTTTCATCTGACATACTGCAATGGGAAGGACCAAAAAATCGATATTTAATTTTATCAAATAAAAATATTTGTCCTTTAAAATTTACAACTATTGCCCACTCATTTACAACCAGTTCTTTTGTCAGTGTTGAAAATAATCAACACTGGCAACATGGTCGAACCAATGGGAACCGTTGTTTCATATATGTACATGATTATTCTCTTCTATAGGCGCTCATTTATTTAACCACATATTAGTAATCAGATAATTGTACAAAATCTTCGCGGACCCCAAATCCCAACAAGGTCACTGCAATTTGTTTGAGAAGATAATACTCAACTACGGAAATACTAACTTGGCAGGGACACAAATCTAGAAGAATCGGATAAATTTCAACGGCAAAGCGCGCTCATTGGTCATCTAGCTATTACGTTCTGCATTGATCCGAACTTCTAATGGCACAAAGGGCATCCGCTGTGAGAAAGTCATATTTACAAAACATTGAAAGTAAACTGACAGAGCAACAAACATAAATCATGGTGACAAGGGGGGTCAGAATGCAACTTGATCGTAAGTGCGTGTATGTACAAGAGAAGAATGCAACTAAGCTATATGCATATAGCAGGCTGATAATCCATTGGAGCCTATCCATAAATTTTAGGACTCGCGGTATTTGGTCAGGTCAAATGTCAGAGTTCTCGAACAGCTGTAGAAAGCAGATTATGTGTACCACGTCAACTTGGTGGATCAAGAGGCTTTATGACATCAACATAATGACAGGATGGAATTTAAATTCAATAATTGTCAAGCTTACCTTCTCTCTGAGTCGCGGTAAACCCCAACCAATGCTTCAGCTTTGTCATAAAAGCTATCTTTCAAGGATATCACAATACTTTGAAAGCCACTACTACCATCAGCATCCTGACTAGCCCTTGCTCCTTCACAAGATTTGGAACGAATAAATCCAGCAACCTTGGCAACATTTAAGTTGTCCAATGCAGCATCAACTTCGTCCAATATGAAAAATGGTGAAGGCTTGTAACTGAAACAATAAGCAAGTACGGAACTCAACAAGCAGATAAAATCACTATGGAGCATGGCTGCTTGTGCCAGATGTATCCAGCATGTCCCTTACAAGAACTCTTGTTTAAAACCATACGTCAAAGTAGATATATACAAGACATTGCAATTTAGATAATGCTCAGAAAAATTAAATTTAAAAAATTTGAGTCAAAACATCCTTGAGATATAGGTCTATATATATTTATGAAATGTACCTGTGGATGGAGAATAGCAAAGCTAGTGCAGCAACAGTCTTTTCCCCACCAGATAGCTGCTCCATATCACGAAAGCGCTTTGTTGGGGGCATAGCAGTATACTTGATGCCATGTAGAAATGGATCATCTTCATTTTCCAAGTTTAAGTATGCTGTTCCACCCAGTGGATGGGTGCTACTCTTCGTAAGTTGTTTGTATATTTTATCTATATTACTAGATATGTGGTTGAAAGCATCCATGAACAACTCATACCTACATTTTATTAAATAAACCTGGCTTCATCAAAGGATAGATGTTATGCACAAACAGCAAAAACAGAAAACTTTCAAATGAGCTCTATAATAGCCTACAGACACCAAAGAAAAAAAAAATCCTATGTTAATTAATAACTCAATCAGAACCTAAAACCAACAAAAGCAAGAAGAATATAGAGAAAGAAGCTAATACCAAAAAAAAAGCAGACAACTCAGATGATAAATGATTGAAGAGTTTAAAGAACTAGAAAGATTTATAAAGGAAGCAAGTAGGAAAGCTAATGGTTGGCAGAAGCTTCTTCAGACCACTTCCAACCACCCTCACCACACCCCCCCCCCCAAAAAAAAAAAAAGAAAACAACAAAAAAAAGGTGCAATTGTCACGTTATCCAGATGACCAATAGCACCTTGACCGTTTAATGCCATCCTTAATATGAGAATCTATATTCCCATTTGAATCAATACAAAATTGATCTTTGAGTATGCTCATTCATAGATCATACTATCCCAGATCTAGTCAAGGGGTCACCTTGACCGTTTAATGCCATCCTTAATATGAGAATCTATATTCCCATTTGAATCAATACAAAATTGATCTTTGAGTATGCTCATTCATAGATCATACTATCCCAGATCTAGTCAAGGGGTCATTCACGCTTCTCCCAGAATCTATCATGTGAATACAAGATAGGTGACTACAGCATGGTAAGAAAAATAATAGTAAACAGTACTTGGAACTTGAGATATAATTTTTGCATTATCATCAGATTTGGCAAATAATAATCCCAATTTAGGTTTTCCGGAATAGAACTACTACAACTTCCTCATGGCATACCAAAACCCTGCACTTTTTCTCCTCTTGATATCAGCAAATGTTTCACTTTCTTATAAATAATCATATATAAAAAAAAATTATTTATGACATGAGGAACAACTTTACCTGCATTTGCTACAAGAAAAAGCTCTCCCTCACATATAAATGTCATACAAAATCACCAAACTGCCCTTCCTAATTCATCAACTATATATGCATGGTAACATATTAAACCATTTGCTTAAACTTAATAATTCAAACCAAATACGGCAGTCCAGGATCCTTTTAGCTTTTCATATTCCACCTCAGGTTTTCAAAGTAATCTAACATTAAGACTCCTTGATATGTTTTGATCAAATTTGTACTATAAAAACTATCGGTTAAACACACAGCATGTAATAGCAAAACAATACATAAAAATACCTCTTCTGCTTAACTGCATTAAACCTATCAGCCTTCTCCTTCTCCTCTTTCCTGACAGCTTCAAACTCTTCAGTTACAGCCCTTTCCTTTTCCAGCAGAGCCTCATATTGATCCAATGCCTTCAAATTTGGTGCTGTTCTTTCAATTTCAGATGTCAAGGAATCCATTTTTTGCTTAAACTCAACCTCAATTTTGTCCCTGTCAGAGTTCCTCCTATCCTTCAGTGCCCTACTTAGTTGATCAAAGTCAAAAACTGGGCCTGGTATTGAAGTACCAGTATCCATTGGATCTGATATAATTGGCAGGCTAAGTTGTTCTAGTTCACACTTCTCTAAAATTTCCTGCTTCTGCACAATCAACTGCTCAATCTGTGCCTCCTGTAAAGACCGTAAAGATGTGTTCATTTATCTATAAATGATACTAATTAGTTACACAAACGAACAAATCGATGGCCACTCTAACCTTTGAGTTTATCTGACGATTTAGTTTAGATATGTTTGTTGTGGCTGAAGAAGCACGCTTTTTCCATTCCTGGATATCCTTCTCACAATCTTCTGACTTAGATTTCCACTCTACAAGAATAGAATGGAATAACAATCAGACTCACGAGGAGAAAAATAACAAATAAATGGGAAGTGGAAGCAGTTCAGTTCCTATCAAGACCAATGAAACTGTGATCCCATTAGTTTCAAATGGGAACGGCAGAGAACCAGCTTATAAGCCTGCCCCAAATAACCAAGGCCTCACCCTGATAACAACCCTCCCCAAAACACACCCCCCCCCCCTGGCCCAAAAGCAGAAAGGTGAAAAAGAAACTCGGCCATAAATATTGTAATGCCATTCTATCTAGGTATTATCATAATGTAAAACCAAGTGGCACCAAATATACCCTGAACTTCTTCCTTGAACTGGTTAATATCTTCAGTAGCTTTCTCAGCTGCCAACTTTGTTTCAGCCTCTTTGTGCTGTACGTGTTTTAAATCATGTTCAAGAGCACTTAAAGAAGATTCCAGTTCTCTAATTCGTGTGGTCATATCCCGATTTTGCTCATACTCCAGCCTGATAGTTATTTGAAGAAATAATGTTAATGAATTAATGCATTAATTAAGAGAAACTATATAGACAGCAATAAAAGCTAAAACTTAAGCCTCAATTCGAATACAATTTTTTTTTAAATCAACTTTACCCTTTTTTGTCCATGATAACCAACTTTACTTTTAAATTTTAGAAGATACTTTAAAGTCTTCCGAGTATAACAGCTCAAGTTGAAATATTTTTTTTTTTGGCCACAGTTGAATTACTAATATTGATTCAGAGAAATAAATAGCATCTGTTAAAAGTGAATTGACAGATAACGTTTGTCACAAAACTGCTTCTGTAACTTCACATTCAAAGATAGAATATAAAATTCAAGAGTGCTCTTAGAAATGCTACTACTTTGAAATCCCCCTTATACTATTTCTGATAGATAAATAATAATATAGTACAAAGGTATCATGCAGATGTTTCCTGACAATCCACCAATTTACGAAAGGCAACAAGTACACAGAACAAGACTTTGTACTTAAGTCTACAGTAATTACTAATTAATTTGCACCTACACCTGATACAGAAATTACTGAAAAAAATTCAAAGTATAGCATCCCAGACTTAGAATAACATTGACGACTGTTAACGCTTTTTTATTTTTTACCCTTTTATTCAATCACATAATCAGTAAATCTCCAGATTAATACCACTTCCATTTAGTACTCTGCAGCATTGAAACACAAATTCTACAAAGCATAAGGGCAATAGGTAGCAAGCTCAAATAATATTAATAGAACCCCTCCCAGGAGTTTAGGTGGGGAAAAAAAAATGAAGAGTGAAAGAGAGTGAGAGGAAGGAAAATGACGCACTGATATTTTAATTTTGAAAGCTGGCTACTCAAGCTTAGCCTCTCCTCTGCTACATTTTGAGCAGACTTGAGTTGATTTTCTTCATACTCACGAATGTTAGCAACCCCAACTGACTTGCTGAAATCTCTATATATTCGATCAGTAATTTCATTGATCCTCTTCTCCAGCTTACGAATTTCCGCATTCCTCTTATCAACAGTGTCATTTAACTGCAAAGTGTAAACACTAGGTAACTAGTTAGGTTATACAAGTGCATAATTATAACAAACAAAATCACCTCACCTTCTGATGTTCTGGACTGATCCGTTCAATTTCTTCTTTGATTATCTCTTTCTCTTGCCTCAAATTTGAAAGTTTGTCTTCAATGCTTCGCTGGAAAAAATTAGAAACAATATAAAAAGATGATGTAATTGAAATTCCATTAGCAGAGGCAATAAAAAAGTCACCAGTATTCATATCTATTACCCAGCCAAGACTGGTACTTTATCTATCTTTGTGTGTGGGTGTATACTGAAAGAATTACCTTCTCAATCTCAGCATATTGAATTTTCTTTTCAAGTCCACTAATTTTTCCAGATGCTTCAGACTCCTTAAGGTGCATATCTCTTATTGATCCTACCTCTTCCAACTCCGATTCATACTGCTCTTTCTTTTTCTTGAGGCCTGAAAAGCAGCATGGTCATTGCTAGACCAAAATGGCTTGAATTACATTTTAACAAAAATCAAACCTTCAATCTTTTTGTCATCCCACTGTTTTGACCTAGCCTCCATTCCACCACTAGTGCCACCAGTCATTGTGCCAGATTTTGTCAGTAGAATTCCATCCACAGTTACAACTAGCCAAAGGCCAAATGAGAAAGTTCAACTTTTGGCATTCTGACAAGTATAACTATATCTTTGGACCAAAGACACGTAAAACTATATTAAATGAAACCAGTATATCATCCAATATGCAGAAACCACATTTTTCAGAAGGAAGAAAAATTACTACATAAAAATAAATAAATGTCTAAAGGGCACAGAATTAATAAGTAAAAATAATAAAAAATGTAAGATCTCAAGAAGGAAGTTTAATAAGAAACCAGATGGAAAAGATCATTTAGAAAATTACTTACTTCCGTAAGGTTCTAGTGACAACAATATTTGACATATGAAAGTAAGATACCGAACATTTAGAAAACAGAGAGAGAGCATACTTACCTTTGAACCTTTCACCACTCCAGCTCAAAACTTTGGCCTCCTCAAGATCATCACAAACAAGCGTGTTTCCAACAGCAAAGAGAATTGCCTTCTCCAAGGCAGGATCAAACTTACACTAGTTAAGTTGAAAACCTTGTAGCACTTTTTCAGTCCATTAAAGGCATATAATTTACAGACAAGTGATAAGCAAATAAAATATTCGAAGACACATGATGATTTGCAGTAATTAAGAGAATCACAATAGATAATACATATATGAACTATGCTCAGAGCTTTATCGACAACCAAATTAAAAGCAAATATTGTCTATTTACTTTTTAAGAAGTCATAGAGTAGACAAAATAAAGGAATTTTGATGAATGGAGGCCACAATAAATGCGATCACACACTGCTTAAACACTACTTCAGTACCAGCAGAAAGTTCATAAACAAGATATTGCAAAAATATGCAATGGCTAGACAAAAAAGCCCATTGAAATTATATAAAAAGAGATGAGTGGGTTTCCAGATCCTGAATTATTGAAGAATTATGTTAACATTCACATTGTTCAACAATTAAAAAAAGGTTGTATCACAAAGAAGAAAAAAAAACCAGTGAGGCAGCACAGTTCCTATGGACAAGCCAACTGCAGAAGGAAAAATTCAGGACAGTTCTCATCTACAAGCAATTCAAACAACAAAGGAAATGTCTATAAAAATTTAAAAAAGAAAATGCAACAGGATCTCCAAAGCAGTCATTAGTCAAAAAGGATATTGAATAACATCAAAAACCAGCTTTGCCGTACCACCTAACGTGCGCAATCTTTCAATAATTGGCTTCACACGAACTGATTGCAATGGAATAAATGTCTGAGGAGGAAGCCTCTGATCTTTCAAATACTGTAAAGAAGCAAAGCGATCAGAGTTCCAATCAATATAAATAATTGATCAACTAAGTGAAGGCTATCATTAGACAACAAACAGTCAAATTAGCCATATTATTACAAAATTTCCTGATTTATAATGTGCAAAAGCAATCTTCCTACATACCCCTTTCTAATTTACTCCCTCAGTAAAATTTCTTATTCTATTAAAAAAAAAAAGTGATGTTCCTAGACAAATTACAAACTAGTTACTGTTGCTCTGGATTCTTTTTGGAGAATTACAAGATCCCTGGAAAAAAAGAATTCACTTAATCAATAAAATGTTCATTCGGATCTTTCAAAGAATAATTACTGTGTTAACCATATATAGACTTCATCATTCATCCAAGTTGATTGCTCCTGAACAGAAAATACCAAGATTTGTTAAATAGCGGTTCTCCCTTCTGTTATTTATCATAAATGCCTAGTCATCTATAACTGAACACAGGATTTTTAAGCAATCCATAAACTCCAATAAGTTGAGAGAATGATGCAACATTATTTACTGCTATATTAACGCATTTGTCTTCCATGTCAAAAGCTTAAGCCATCAAGTGGAGACCCATGAATAACTTTATCATAATATCTAATACACTCCCTCACATAAAGCTTTAAGTATAAACAAAGCATACTTCCATCATACTTTATGCTCAAAATTTTAATTAGAATAATGAGGGGTGGCAAGGATCAAACTCTTGACAACTTGGTCACAAAGTCTCTGATACCAGGTCAAGGACCATGCTAAATCAAAAGCTTAAGGTATTTAATGAAGGCCCGTGAATAATTTTATTACAGTCCAACACACAAAATAAAGAAAACAAAACCAGTAAAAGCACCAGCATTAACTTAAAGCCTTCAACAGAAAAATAAAACTGTATTCTAGCAGTTGACTAAATTAGTCATTCAAAATAGATGAAAGCTTAATGATAGAAGAGATGCAAATTAAAAAAAAAAAATCACAGTAGCACCTTGATGCATTCCTTTCCGGTCTTTTCATCCTCAACTACAACTGCATCCATAAATTTACCCATAGCAACGGTAACAGCTAGGTTATACTTCTTCTGTGTTGGCCTACAGAGATCAGTCATGCGACCATGGACTCCTTGAAACAGGCGTTTCAGACTCTCCACAGCCTGAGAAAGTTTGGCATCTCTCTCATTTTCATATCGATCAGCCCTCAATTCACGAAGTTGATTTTCTATTTCACCAATTTTCAACTTCAAATTTTCATACTTTTTCCTGCACATGAAAATTAAAACGAAAGCTTTAAAAGCTCAGAATTTCATCACGAAGTAGGTACAATGAATAACAACAGCAGATACCATTTCATAAAGCATAAGCACTACAAAGTCTGCAAAACTGCATGCCCCCCCCCCCCTCCAAAAAAAAAAAGGCTCCTCCTTTTTCATCAAAAGAAAAAGATAAAAATATATTAACCTATCAGGGCCTTTAAAGGTACTTTAAAGTAAACAGTAGTGGAAGTTACATTACCTCGAATCTCGGTGTTTGTCCTGCATCACACGCAATTCTTTTTTCAAATTTGCAAGGTCATCCTTATGTTTTGTAGAATTATCAAGAATTTTTTTCAACCTTGTTCGCATTTGCTCTTCCTGTGAATTCAATTCAGACTCCCTATTCCTTAATTGTTGAAGATTTTCATCCAAATTTTTTTGAGCTTCACTATCTGCATGTTGTTGCCTGTCCAGAAGTTCTTTCTCCTCCCTAAGTTTGGCAGTTTTCATACCAGCTTCCTCCTTGCTGTGTTAGCAACATTTTCATCATGAATTCCAAAAGCAGAAAAAAAATCATAATAAAGGAAAAAGATGCTGTGATATGTTCCAGACCTCCAGATAATGGAACTTTCCTTTTGACATTAACCAACCATTTCACAGTTCAAACATAAAAGACTTGTCTCAAACAAGACAATAATATATATGGATTACTAAAATTGCATTGCATAATAATCTTACCACAATTATATCCAAAACCAGCACAATCAAGTAATGAAAAGTAAGTAGACTAGTTTTGATACACTGCACAAAAGGTATTCTGGATTTCACAAAAAATCCCAAACTAAACATTAAAAAATGGCGTGTTTCAGTTTTGGCTCAAAAACATGATACAAATAGAAAAATAATAAATAGTCTAACAAATGGTCAGCTCCAAGGTTATAGCTAATATATACTCACATCCGAAAATATTCTTCCAAGTCACTGCCATCTAACTTTAGTTCATCACTGGCATCTCGACTCTTTTCCTGTAGATCCTCCAATTTGGCGGTGAGATCTCGTATCCCCCTCTGTAGCTCTGCTATATCACTAGCATGTTTTCTCCGTTCTTCTTTTTTTCTATCCAGCTCCTTCTTCCCTTTTTTAATTTTTGAGTTAATACGAGCCATTTCCTCTTTCAACTTCAGAAGATCAGGTTGCTGGCAGGCAGAAAAGGACAGTCAGAGAAGAAACTTATTGAGAAAACAAAGAAAGAGAAAATGGAAAGGATTACGTTTGAATTCTTTCTCAAGAGATCAATATGAATACACATTTAGTCTATATACTGTGAGCCTCAGATCAGATGCTTGAGACCACAACATTGGGCTTAGCAAGTATGGGCATAAAGTCTTACAGCCCAATATTCAATATCATAATCTAACAAAACGACAGAAACTTCCTAGTGCATTAAGAGAATAATAGATGCAAATGACAAGAACAACACTTTAAAAACTGAAAGCAAGATCATCAAATCAAATAAATGTCAAGACATAGAAACACTCAATTGAAGCAAGAGATGTCTGTCACTCAAATCATATGTTAGCTAGCAGCATTGCTAAGCTTGTAAGTGTCAAATTTATAAACCACAGGTCAATATGAAGAACTAATCATGCTAAAATTTGGGCACCAAAAAGATCAAGCATCCATTGGAAGTTGATCTTCAACCAAAAGTAGCTTATGCTTTTTATCATTTCAATTGTCAAATCATGCTTCATCTCCCTTACATCCTTTCTCTCCGAATTGAAACATTCTCACATATTGCGCTGGAGCATCACCATCTCTAAACTATACATAGACAAGGAACTAAAGAAGAACCTCCCATTGTCAGGCTGATGGAGACTTAATAAGACTCATCAGGGGCATATTGCAAAACCCTTTAAAAACTATTTCCTTGTTGAATTGTCAATTCAAATGTAACTGTAATCATAGATCATGCCATGTTACACAAGAAACTATTCATTCATATTAACAAAAACCAGACAGAAGAAACATCCTTTTAAATATAGTCAAGCATTGTCAACCACTGATTCACAGCAAAAAATGCCCAGTATCACATACAGGTTGCCTCTCAATCTCACATACTATCCCCTTCCCTTCTTTTACTAACTTGAACTTCATATATTCAATCATAGTTCTACATAATGACCTTTCCATGGTTGTAAAAATCATGATCTTGACTGCACACCTCACAATCCTGGCCGTAGAAATCAATCCTGATTCTAGATAACATCAAAATCTACTAGGATCACGATCCTCATTGTCCAGTCTATGATTTCATCCTATTTAATTTAATCCTGCAGTCTTAGGATCTTGTCCTCTAAACCTACATTTTTTTCTAGAAAAAATAAAATATCACACCAGTTCTTATGTTCCACTTAGCAGCACATTAAACAACAGTTCCTTTCAATAATTTTTATTAGTGTCTGATGAGATTTTGATAATATTGCGTTTAGTTATGTATTCTCATATAACCATATAGATTTTAAATTTTCTTGTTATAAGTGGTAGGATCTTACGATGCTTGATCCAGCCTTACAATTCGATCTTTTTGGCCCATTGATGGATTGTATGTAAAAACCCAATCTTGAGAAAGTAGGACCTTAATTTCAAAGCTTTCCAAATTTCAAACTAAAATTTATTCTTACTTTTACCATCATTGGGCTAGTATGCTTTTATCAGTAGAAAACAAGAGGAAAGGAATTTCATCATGACAGGCAAGTTTTGTGGATACTTCTTTTCTTCCATAAAAAATTACTTCAATTAACAAAGAACCCATGTACACTGACAGTATACAATCAAGGGCCCACAAGAAGCATAAGGAAACTGACAAGTAGACCAGCATAAAAAGGATTCCATAAATCAAGCACATCAAGGATTCCAAAAACGAAACCCAAAAAACCAGAGACCTCAAAGAAGGATAGCTATAATCCAATTAAAGAGTCAACCCAGACAACTTATGAGAGGAAAACTTAGTCAGGAACCACTTTTGAGGTTATCAAACTCACATCAACATGTGTCATGTATATATAAACATAATGTTACTTCTACAAAATAACTGAACCCAACAGTAATGGAAATCAGTATAAATTATCTGTCAAATAGACCAGTTTTTCTCGCCTATCCACTACAGGTCCCTAAAATATATTAAAACACAATTTACAACAGCCATCAATTCCTTCTCTTCTTCCCTTACGGTCTATGTTTGGCACTAAGAGCAGGGAGAAGAGGGATTCAAACCATGGTCAGGCAACTGCCAAAATGGCAACAACTTCATCTTAAAACTGGAAATTTCTGTTCACAACTGAATCAATTTAATTAAAAAAAAACACACACACACACACACACACAAAATAACGTTTCAATAAAGAGTACATCATAGAATCAAGCTAAGGTTGTCAATAACAAGGGATGACAGTAAAATGCAATTATCTTAACTTATCCCTTCCTTCCCAAAGGAAAAGAGAACTCACATTCTTGTCAAGTTTGTTGCTTTTCTCACCGATTCTTTTTTCACATTGTGCAATCTCTTTCAGATATTTTGCCTGTTCTTTCTTCTTTTTACTAGCTTCAGCTTCAAATTTTTCCAGTTCTTCCATGACACCTTCACGACTTTTTTTCTCATCCTCAAGATTATCAGTTGTCTTTTCAATATCTCTTTCTATATTGAACAACTGCCACAAGAAGTGCTCTTTCTTTATAGTTCTCTGCCAAAAAGAAAGCAAACAGATTAGAGAAGTTCAACATAAGAAGACTGTATAGCATTGCAGAGAGAAAAAAAATGTAAAGGAAATGCATAATTAAATAACATTTTCATACATAAATCCTAATTGAAGGCTCTTTATATATATATATATATACAACTTTTTATCACCCAGGTTTCCACTTCAAATGGGCCTATTTTGTTTGATGCTGCTGTTTCATTTTTTATGATAGGAACCAACTACCAAACAAACACAAACAGCTATAACACAGCCCAAAAAACAGAGAAACTAACTTTGATGAATATTATACTGTTAATACAAGATTTGTAACAGTATTTACACAATGGAGATCAAACTTTAAAACTCATTCACACTAGCACAGGATTTCAGCACTTCACATTCACGGATACAATCATTATTTGTGTTTCTGTGAACCTGACTGTAAGTTTGTGCCCATCTTCTTCTGTGCTTTGGTGTGAACTATGACTTTTAGTTTGTGTCCTTGTACTTGTGAGAGTTCTGTGTTGTGCATTAATATTAATAACAAGTGTGTCCGTGAATATGAAGTGCTAAAATCATTTGCTAGCGTGAATCAGTTTTAAGTTCCTTTGTTTATTGGCTATGTTATTGCTATTTGTGTGTGTGTGTTTCGTAGTTCGTTCCCATGAGGGAAAAATGAAACAGAGCAGCATCAAAAACAAAATAGGCCCATTGGAAGTAGAAACCTGGGTGATAAAAAGTTAAATATATGTATATATATAAAGTGCACATAGCTGGAAACTACTTTTATATTGATATATACACCAAACATACCAGAAAAACATAATTGAAACAGATTTATTTACCAGTTGATCCTGCAAACGGATATGTTTCTCTGCTTCTTCCTTTTGCTCTTTTTTCTGCTTTCTCTCCATAACTACAGTCTTCTTCTTCTGATAAACAAGGGCTGATTTCTCTTCAGCCATGGCTTTTTCTTCTTCAAATTGCTCATAGTCTCTCTTGAGCTCCTCAGAGCCAGATATTTGCTCAAGAAGGGCAGTAAGCTCTTTTGGATTTTTTGATGCAATGGATTCCACGTCACCCTATATAAGAAAGTCGATTGTTGTATATCAGTAAGTAGTTAGGTACCACCATTCAGGAATTGCAATCATGCCTACTATCTAAGAAGCATGCCATGAACATGACACAAACAATGACACAAGAAAAATAACACATTGGCATATCAAACTTCTCGTGATATTTGAAACTTTACATTTACTATTAATGATAATCCAAAAAATAAATAATAATAACCAGAATTATCCTAAATGCGAAGTATCTTTCATTATTAGTTTCTAAGATTTCTACTTATGAATAGACGTTAAACTATATCATTCAAATTAGTTATGCACAACGATAAATCATTAGGAAATAACTATAATGATCTCATCGAGAGGGGTTGCTACTGTATAGTCTCTCATCCCACTTATTCTTCTGTCGCTTAACCTTTTTCGGCGCATGTCCACGAAAAAAAAATTTTGACACCCCACAAGCATTATCATCTCCAGGAGAGCCTGACGCGGGAGATATTGACATAGTGCATACGACTCTGTAGAGCCATTACTCCACATTCATCGTGTCCCTCTCTCGGGCTATGAGCATGAGAGAATCATCTAGACTCTATAGCGTAACACTACTAGAGCCTTCAGAGTAGCTAGAAGCTGAATTTTTAAGATAACTTGCAGCTATATCATACTACCAGAGACTGGAATTAATAGAAAAACATTCACGCTTTATAAATAACCTGAAACACCAGGAAATTGCGAGCCTTGACAAGAATACCAATTGACTTCAGTCTAGCATTATACACATCCCACGTTACGAGGCTCCCATCAATCCGGTACTCGCTGGCGCCGGCGCTTGTTATGGTCCGGGAGAACTGGATCTCCGACCCATTGCCCAACTGATAAACCAAACGAACGAAGGCCCTCCGTCCCTTCTGCTCCTTCTCTTTGTCGTCGTACGCGTAGATTAAGTCCTTGAGTTGAGCACCACGCAGCTGGCCTGTCCTTACTCCGAGCACAAAGCTAATGGCGTCCATAAGGTTGGACTTGCCAGCACCATTGGGGCCAATAATTGCGGTGAAGTCATAGAAAGGACCAATTACTTGAAGACCCTTGTAAGACTTGAAATTTTCCAT
Organism: Adenanthera pavonina; assembly: GCA_026686845.1. Taxonomy (NCBI): domain Eukaryota; kingdom Viridiplantae; phylum Streptophyta; class Magnoliopsida; order Fabales; family Fabaceae; genus Adenanthera; species Adenanthera pavonina. The sequence goes on from JAIVEN010000002.1 coordinate 5,495,820, forward strand.
CTCCAAGCGATGGATTTTCCCAGGAGAAATCAGGGAGGGCATGGTTTGGTTTTACGAAACCCTAACTTTAGTACTGAGGTTTATGCGTGGAATTGAGACAAAATCCCCAAATAAATCAAAGATGTGTTTTAGCAACAGCAAGTGAGTACAGATATAAGTAGAGGATTAACTGTTCATGATATCCAAGAAGCTTCAGGGGAAATGGGTGGTCGTTTAGCGGCAGGGAAAGGCAGGGAGAGAGATTGGGAATTTTTGGGGGACGAACATAGTAATAGAGAAATTCAGAAGGGTTTGACTGGATTAAGGAATAGAATGGAGAGGTAATAGAGTTTGGGAATTTTGGATGGTGAGACCGGAGGGATACGAAGAATTGGCGGGAGGATTTTGGCAACCGAGGCACGTTCCGCTTCGGCTCTCTGCTAGCGGTGATCCGTAGCACACTACTTGCTGCTGACTGTAAATCTACAGTCCCAATGTAATTGGGTAAATATTCACGGGATCAGTGTCAATAAAATCAGTTTCAAGATCGATTTACCGTTAGTTGCATGGAAATTAGGTAAATGTCTTGGAAGAAAAATTTTTGCAGAAATTAAGGTGAAAATTTTCTGAAAAACACATGAAAAGTTAAGGTGTATTTAGTTGAAAATTTTTTAATGGGAGGGATTAAATTTTCTCCCCTTATTTGGACCAAAATTTTGGAGGGAAAGTGAGGTGATTCATAGTTTTCCCTTCCATGAACTAATTTTATTTTCCTTTAAATTAGGATTTTTTGGAGAAGAGAGAATATAATCTAAAATATCTTAACTAATTTACCCTTCATTTTGTTTTAATATTACAATAATACCTTGATGAAAAATAAAAAAGCCCTCCACCAGAACTCTTATTTGCTGCGTATCTCTGGGTTTCTTCCTCCGTTCACACATATCTTTGGGTTTTTCACATCGTGTTGTCCTTGTCGTCACCTATTCGTTGGCCAGCATCATTGCCATCGCATGAATTTCTACTCTTCATGGTTATTGTCTTCTCGTCTTAGGTGATTTATTCGTCTATCTTACTTCACTTCTGATACATTATTTGTCTTATTGCTCAACTTTTCATACTCCCTCTAAAGTCAGAGTAGTCATTATGCAATTCTGCCATCTTAGACTTTACATTCTCAAGTTCTAACTTGAGTGTTTGAATCTCCACATTTGTAAATGATTGGTTTATGACATATTTAGAGTTGTCTCCACTAGGTGTTGCCTCCTTTTCTTATATTGCTTCTCTTATCTTTACTTGCTCACAAAATAGAACCTAAAAATCTCATATAACCCTCATCTCTACAAAATGGAGATACTGACCATACAAGCTTCAATAATGACAAGCAATTTTTTTTATTTATTTGTTTATTTGTTTTGCTACCACACTCTTTCAGACATCATGCGAACATGTCTCCCTTTGCTGTTTTACAAAGTGTAAATTTCTCATGACATTAGACTTTGAAATATCTGGTTCTATATGTTGAATATCCTCTTTAAATCAAGAGAATTTGCTATTTAGTATATTAGATTATAATGGCTATATCACATCTCAAATTTTATTTTTATTTAAAATTCTGTTCCAAATTAGTTTTTCTCTGTTGCAATATCAAGGGGATTTTATTTCTAAATCACACAAGGCACAGGAAGAATTAGGAATCAGTTAGGATGTATATTTTGTTCAAAAATTTTGTTCAAAGTTCTGTTTTAATTTGGAAGTTCCTTATTACATTATAAATATGCAAATTTCATTTATATAAGAAAAGATAACAAAAAAATAAACAATATAAGATATAAGGGTATAATGGTAAATTGATTATTAAATTCCCTCCCCTCCCCTTCTGAACCAAATAAAGTTTTATTAAAATCCCAATTTCCTCTCCTCCACTATAATCCCACCAAACAATGAAATTTTAAAACCCCTTCAATCTCCTCCATTAAAATATCTCAAATCTCTTCCCCCCAATTTCCTTGGTTGAACCAAACAGAGCCCTAAGCTAAGAAATATTCGTTCTATACGTTCCTTTTCCTTTTGTTTGGTTTTGAAGAGGGAAAATAATGGAGAGGGATTTTAGTGGAGGGAGTGTGAGAAGAAGAAAAACAAGAAATTTTAATTTTACTTCATTTGAAAGAAAAAAAAAGATTTTAATAGAGAAATTTTAATATTATTTTATTTAGTTTATGGGAGAAGGGGAGAAAGAATAATTATGAATGGATAATTATACCCACATTTAATATTTTTTACTCCAAATATTTCAATTCATAGAATTTTACTTTTAATATCCCTAGCTGAAACACTGTACAAAAAAAGCGTAAAAATAGTTGGTGGTGGCAATCCGAACCATGGGCCAAGCCCAAGACAGGTTGGGTTAAAAAGCCCAAATTGCTATATAGGCTCAACTTTAAATACCAGCACCCATATATAGTTGACCCGTGGGCCGTGCTTTTTTTTCATGATTTTTTAATGTTTTTTTATATAATATTTAAATTAATACAATTAATTATCATTATTATTAATAAAAATTAACGTAATATTTAAATTTTATAATTTATACCTCATTAATTAATAAACTAATATGTGTTTTTTATTAATTTTAAAAAAAATACAACTTAAATGGAAAATCGAGCCTAAAAAAGCTGGTGTTATATATATGTCCAAAAAATTGAGGTCTAGCCTATTATTTTTTCGAGCATTTTAGGCCAATTCATTAGATCTGACCCATTTTGTCGACTCTAAAACAGAGAATAGAAACACAAAAGAGAGGAAGGTTTTCAGATCATACCCATTTTGGGATGTTTTAATAAAAAGAAAATTGGTTTAAGAGTATATCGATAATTGGTTTAAGAAACACATAGGAATATTGGTTTTAGAAACATAGAGGAAGATTTATTTTCCTTTCCCTTGAAAGGCAAAAGAGGAGGTTGGAGATGGTAGGAGTGTTCAAGGAGTGGGTCAGGCATCACCTTGATCCAGTGTCTGACCTGGAACATAAAAAAATGTTCATAGCCTGGCCGGGTCAAAGCCGGCCATGCACAGAGAAATTAAAAATAACAAAAAAATTGATAAATAAATAATAAACCAACTTAATTTCTTAACAAAAATATAATTTTTTATCTGAAATATATTTCAATAAAAAATAATATTGGGATCAGAAAGTAATATTTATTAAAATTATGAATATTCAACAATTATACATTATTTACTTTTACATAATATTAAATTAAAAAATAAATTTAAAATTTGAAATAAAATTAAAAATTAAAATAATAAAATACCCTTATCATAATTATAAAATTAATTTATTACATGAGATATATTAAAAAAATCATATAAAATCATTCAATAGTGGACATGGGGGAGAGAGAGAGAGATATGTGAGACACTGAGTGTAAGGGGAAATACTCAAGATTTGAGATTTCTAAAAATATTGAGAGGTAGTTTGGCCAGGATTTGATAAAATGATATATATATTTTTTAAATTATTTCAAATTAGAGCATAAATATTAAGGGGGAGAGATGGAAGAATTTTAATAACATTTTATCTCTCCTCCCTTAATTTTTTTTCACCAAACAATAGAAAATATGTAAAATCTCTCCTCTCCATTTTTCTTCCCCCATTTTCTGTCAAACCAAACACAGCATTTGTGCCCGTCACTTTTCAAGGAAATTTTTTGAATGTTAGGGTAAATAGAAAAAGAACTCTTATGTTTTTTGTTATTTGGGCGTAAAAGAACTCTTATTTAGTTAAACATGATCATTCTAATTGAATCTAGTTAAGGTACCGGATTTAATACTTTCCATGCTTCACATCAAGTCCTAGAGAAGATAGGTTCACAAAGCTGTCTATTATCAATCTTTAACCTTTAAGGTAGTGTGTGTGTCTATATATGAGGTATGGCCAAAAAAAAAAAAGACATTTCAGGACTTTCATATGAAAATATTTTTTTTCAAGAATCCAGTTTAAAAATTCAGTATTACTATAAACTGAATTCTCAATTCGAGTCAACTGAATTTCCAGCTTGTACTATTTATTTGTCAATATTTTACTATAAATGTCTTAACATGTCTTTTTTCCAAAAAAAAAAAACAACACAAACAAACAAAAGGTATACGCGTGAGGCTTGCCCCTGTTCATTTCTCCAATCGGGTGTTCGAGTTGTTCCTCTTTTCTGTGGACTTACTTAATTGTGAGGATTTTGTATAAGCATGTTTTTAATGCTAATTGTGTGTTACTCCCTCCTGTCCTTATAAATAGGACTGGAGGGAGTAATTTGTAGGTTAATAAAATCACTTGGTAGTGTAACATGGTTGTTTGAGCAGAAATCAATTTCAATTGTTTTTCTTCTTGTTGTCGAGACAAAATAAGAAAGGTGTATCTGCCAACTTGCGTGCCATCACAAGTATGAGAATAGTATCCTATCCACAATAGATTGGGAAATTTAGTTTACTTTGTTTGTACGAAACTGTAATTCATTCGCAAGATTATTTATAACGTCATTCACATATTTTGTTTTAAAAAAAAAACTTTGAATTCGAATTTTCATTATAGAAATGTCTGCCCCTTCGAATCAGGGAAAGATGTAAATCTGAATGCAATGAGTAATTTTTTTATGCTATGCTGTCATATCAATAAAATTTTATTCTCTAATTGGCTAGTGTAAATATCAATTCAACGCCTTCAGTTAATCCACTCACCTTTGCCCCTTCCAATTCAAATAACTATATATCTTTTTGATATTTATAAACAAAAGCAATTCGAAAATGAAAAACTAACAATATTTTTTTTTTATTTTGGCTTGTAATGCAAATCCAACGGAGTACTCAACCCGCTGGCCGTGGATAGAAGTCTTCTATTTCCGAAAGTGTCCCTTATCAATGGGCGCATCTTGAGTTTTCTGGACAAACACAACCTGCAAGTTGAACAAAATGCAAGACCGCCATTGAATGCCGGGTTTCCTTTGATGGCAATGTTGCAAGCAGTACATCTCGCCGCCAACAACGCACCCTGTGAGCCTCTTAGTCTCTAACAATCTCTTTTTTCTACTGCGTTCCGTCCTCAGAGTGGAGTAGAATACTCGTTTGGTTCAATTTTCCCTTTTGTGTTGGTATCCCTTCTCGCACCTTTTCCTCTTACAATACAAACTAAGTATTAGGGTTTTCAATACCGTTATTTGGGGGGAACTTCTTTTCTTTCTTTCTTTCTTTTTCAAAAATTAATTACAAGTTTCTGATAGAAAACTTTCCTTGTGTGAGTGCGCGTGTATGCGCGTTTCTTTTATATGATTATTCTCCGCATTTGCATGACATATCATGATCGCTCACTCATTCCGTGGGCTGGTTCCCAAATACGCTGCCAAAAGTTTGATTGGTTTTGGATTGGCCTCTGCCGCCTGCCATCTGTTCGTTGAAATGTCGAAACTTGCATTAGAAGTTGAAGGGCCATATTCTCGGTTCTAGTTTTTTTTTTTTTTTGGGTACTGTTTTATCATATGAATTTTCTCTCCTTGCTCTTTACAGTTGTAGACAGTTTAAAGACATGGATTCCTGCAACAAAATTCCCCAGCATCCATTTGGCGAAAGTAGATAATAGGAATGCTGTAATAAAAGAGCACGGTACTCGCGGTGTCTTAAGTTGTAGTGCTTAGTGTTAAGGATCATGTGGGACGGATTATCTATTATTATCATGATGCTTACAAGTATATTTGACAAAATATCCGTATTCATGAAAACTTGTGTATGCGTAAAGCTTTAGATTAAATCAATTCTTACCTTCTGGATTTATATGGGGTATGTGCAAGCCGCTTGTGGAAGAACTAAGATAGTATGATTTCAGCATGATTAATTCCCTTGAGCTAGCTTTTCGGTAGTTGATTTCCTACTATTATTCATTTTGCATTGTTATAAAAATATGCTTAGTGCCATTTGTGGATGTGCCTCATTGCTGGTTTCTTGTGTGGCACTCGATGGTTTATGCCATAATTAAACCTCCTCACAGTGTGTTTTATTGCATTGATTTTGGTGAAACCGCAGGTTGTGGAGTGCCAGAAGGCAGGTGTCTCCAATGGTTGGGTGTTTCAGGAAGAAAAGCTATTGTATATGCTTGCTCTTATCATGGTTATCACAGAGTTCATTCACATGCCAATCTTAGAGGGCTGAGGTGTGCTTTTGTGTGTGAAGCCAGAAGGAACCCAGAATTCTCAAGGCAAAACAAGCATGGGTTCTCTCGAAGCAAAAACACGAAAAATGAAACAAGAGGCAACTTTGAAAACTTAGAAGAAGATATGCTATCTTCAAATTCAAAAAATGGCCCATTGATATCTCGTTCTAGCATCCCGAAATCTCAAGCTACTGCAGCCCCTGGACCTAGAGAGAAAGAGATTGTTGAGCTTTTCAGGAAGGTTCAGTCTCGGCTACGAGAGAGAGCTGCCATGAAAGAAGAAAAGAAGGTTGAAACCTCCAAAGGGCAAGGTAAAGAGAATGGTACTGTAGATTCCCTTCTCAGACTACTGAGGAAACACTCAGGTGAGCAGGTAAAGGGAGGCAATGGAGGTGGTGGAGGAAAAAATTTTAGTTTGGACCAATTGCAAGATAATGATCAAAGCAACGGAGGACGAAGCACTTGGCTTTCTGATTCGGACAGTGCTCATGAGTCTCAAGGGGCCAGCATCTCGACTGTAGCCAGGCCTCCATCAAATTTCCAACGACGGTCACCTATTTCTCGTTCAAAGTGCCAGCCTGTCTCTTATAATGAGGATGAAATTCCACATAGTAGTGGGAATAATCAGGATCAGACCAGTTTGGAGCTTGATGCTGAGCTAGAACTTGATGCAAAGGATGAGTTTTTCTTCCCAGATGAGGGGATTACTGACCTGTTAGAGGGTGGTTCTCATGATACGGAGCAAACATATAATCATGAGCGCGGGAAGGAGCAGCAAGTGGTTGAACACGAGGATTTGAGTGCGCTGAAGCTGCCAGAATTGAGGGCACTTGCCAAGTCTCGAGGCGTTAAAGGGTTCTCAAAGATGAAGAAGGGTGAGCTTATGGAATTGCTAAGTGGAAGTTGATTATGGTAACTGATGTGCGAGATAATTAAAAATACGGGACAACACATGTCGGATATATAATTATAATTATTTCAAGGACTCGAGGCTTTGCGAATCATTTAGAATAGTCAACCTATCCTTGCATTTGGAGGCCTTTTTTTCTTTTCTTTTAATTTCTAGTTGTGTTCCTGTGGTGAAATACGTGGAATTTTGTCAGTGATTAAAGAGACGTTGATTCGGCATGTTTGTTCATGTGGATTTGATGTCTGTTAGCTTCTTTTGCTATGTTTCCTGGGTTGATCTTCTTCATGGGCTATTGAGTTGACTGTAATTGATTGTTTTTTTGATCGGGCAACAGGCTTGCAATTTTAACTGTCGGATGACCAGGAGTTTCCTTACGTTCTCTCTTCCCTGGTTTTGAAAGTATTGTTTACTTCTTCGGCAAAAAAGGCCCAATTCCCAAATTACAGAAGAACTTTTTTTTTTTTTGCCAGAAAAGTTACGTAAGAAGTTTAATAACTCATCCCATAAATTTATAGAGTGCCAAAAAATTCACGTTTTTTTAATATAAATATTTCTAATTTAATATTTTAAACTACAAAATTTTAAAAAAATATAAAGCAGGTTTAAATTAAAAAAATAAAAAACAGATGATAAAAGGAAATATCATAGTTAAGGATGTCAAGTGGACAGAAAGTAAAAGTACGTTAAGTGACCCAATAAAAAAAAAAGTATGTTAAGTGATATTTATATTATGCAGCTTTATATTTTAAAAAACATTTTTCGATACCAGTGATTAAAAAATAAAAAAATTAGGGGGCAAACCCGCTCTAGTTTAGCGTGAAGGTCTGAGACTGAGACGATACTGGTGTTAATGCTTGTGTGATTAGGAACTGTTGTTTGCAATATGCAGTTAAAGAAGATCATTTCCCTTTGTCATTTAACGGTTTGATGCAGAAGCCCAAAAAAAAGTTGAGTTGCAGTCAGACACTGGGCCGAGCTGGCACTCTATTGACATGCTTGCTATGTAATGAAGTAGGGGAGATGGCCCCTACGATGACTGGAAATGAGTTACTCTGATTCAAAAATTACCAACAGCAGATCCATTGTGACTATTGTCATCAAAATGCAGCACAAACTTGCATTTTTGCAAATTTACTTACTTATATGCAACTTATCTTATTGGTCCACTTTACTACATCAGTTGTCATCACCTTAATGCAGTCATATGACATTGTAAACTACACATTTTTTCGCAGCTTGATTTCAAGAGTATATTTCATATTTTTGGACATGCTTTTCCCTGTGACCATCTTCCCCTCCTCCTCAACTCAAGCCCTCTTCATTTTGATCTCATCTAACAGTAACTAATGTTTGGTTGGATGATAAATTATTTGCAATTACTTCAACCGTACATGAACCGATGAAATTATGATGATATAAGTCAAGACCAAATAATGTCAATCTCAACGATGGCTACTCTTTGCTCCAATTTGTTACAGTTATTCCTTATCCCTTGTGTACTACAAAAAATTAACATTTTGACTGTTGATTTTGCCATCTGGATATCATTACATGTATTTTGCCACTCATGTACATGTTCGTTTGACAGGCGTGTTTCTGCAGGAGATGTGGTGGTCTCGCAGGACCCTCAGAATAAAGGTAGGCACCTATCTAGCTGCCACTGGAGGCCATGAAATGATTTCCACTTCCCACATTTTCTCCCCTAAGTGCCCTTTTTCTCTCGCCACTTCCCACTTCCCACATTTTCAATAACTAGCAGCATGTAATTGAGTGGTAATTACGATTAGTTGAGCCTCATGCTTTGATTGCTTTTTAGTTGAACTTCTAATAAATTGTGTAGGCTTTCTCTAAGCTTTGAAGTAACTTCATTTAGGATCAGCTGTAGTATTTTGGCTAGTACTTTTGAGTGCTCACATGCCTTCAGAAAAAGGGATCTTTCCTCGTTCAACCCTCTCCACTCAAATGGCATGAAGCATATGACACACGAATACTTGGTCCAGTTCAGATGCTATATTTTAGGTAGAGTGATGTGTTCCATAGGAACTGCTCTAGAACATGGCCCTGAATTGAACAGGTGAACACATTTGTGAGCCTAATTTCCTATGTACGATTTGGGGATGACTCGTTTTTACCCATTTTCCAGTGATTACAGCAGGCAAATTGATTCACCAGTGTTGGAAGTGGAACTGGATGTTGATGAGATGGCAAAAAGTCTCAATGCCCCAACCTATATCCAGCCAAGCACTATAGATTATTCAAATGTAGCAGGCTCTCTTACCTATCTTAGAGAATGGTTGCCAAGCTTCTTTTTCAGTTTATGACAGTGTTTTGATTGAAAATCAAACTAGGATCCTCACTAGCTTGTCCATGAGTAAATATGACGTTAAACCATCTTGCATGTTTGTTTTTCTATTGATGGAGTTCCAAACGGATATATGTCTAAAATCAACAATTTGTTGCTTCTCATCTCACATAACGTGATTTTGGAATTCGTGCACCATTTCTTTGAATATGTATTCAAACACAATTAATTCAGTGGTGTCACAAATTCCAACAGTACACCCGACAGAAAAAGCTTGTCTTTAGATGATTTGGCTCAAATGTAAAATTAAGTCTTTTAAACATAAAACCAAACATGCTATCATTGAATCCCTCTCTTCATGTTTCTTTCTCCTAATATATATCCTCTAGCTACAGGATTGGACCGATCCATTAGTATGAAAATCATATAAATCGCTGGCTAAGGCCTAGATTGAACACGGTGTAAAGAAGTCAAATTAAGTTTGCATGATCCATGGGATGCTTGCTTCTAACTGAATAATATAGCAATCAGGTTGTCTTTAATAATGTGAATTAAAGAAATGGAATATGAGTTTGTCGATGGTTTAACGTCATCTGTCATGCTCATACTTAAATACCAGACGACCAACGAGATTAATTCCAAAGTAGAAAGCGATTCTCAGCGGATCATGTCTGGTGTAGTGGGGGGAGAATGGGATTCAGATGAAGGTGCCCCAAATTTTAACACCGATTGTCCTTTTCCTTTTCCACGGAAACTATAGCACGTGCCCCTACTTGCTTCCAAGTTCCAGGATATATTAAAAAAAAAAATCTCGGCAGCAAGAAGAATATTCACATTCAAAGCAAGGGGACCTCAATTAAAAAGTGTAGCAAAAAGAAAAAAAGAAAGGATTGTTTTTTTTTTTTTTGATAAACAAGGAAAGCAAGAAAGAAGCTCCAAGAAAACAAAACACACTAAGTAATTCCAACATTTCCCAGCAAGATAGTTGCTAAGTCCCCAAAGAAGAGTTGGAGTCCGAAAGATAGCGATAGAGCATGTTTGGTGAAGAAATTAACACAAACATTCTCCTCTCTTCTCACAAGCTTCAGTTGAACTTGCCAATCCCTTTTCATTATAGCCTTAATTTCATAGATAAGACGCCACTCCTCATGTCTATTAACATCTGTACCGTCAATACTCAAGATCTTGTCAAAGGTATCACACATAATCTTCACTTTCTTCCAACTCCTCTCCCAAGCTCTTTTTAACCCCATGCAGCAACCCCAAAGCTCAGCAGTAAGCTCATTCCTGTCATACATTTTGAAGCTAAAGGCCTCTTCTATCTTCCTCTCCTCATTAACAAGAATACCTCCACACCCCACAGCTCCAATGACATGTGAGAAGGCTCCATCCACATACACAAGCTTCCACCTCTCCTCCATGTTCCTCCCAGTTTTGTTCCTATTATCTCGTATAGAACCACTATTGCCCTTTTTGAACTGGGATTTGGCTTTGCCCATGCAATCATGAATAGCTCTTGCTTCTGCAATACAACTAGCTGTGTTCTGGTGGATATTTTCATGAATTCTCTTGTTTCGTCTTTTCCAAATCAGCCAACAAAGAATGCAGAAAATTTCACTCCACCTATCACCATCTTCTCGTCTACTCCTGCAAATATTCATGCCTATCCATTCACGTAAACTTGCTTCAAAAAACTTCTGATGCTTATCATAATGCACAGTATTCCACCATATTTCCCTAGCATCCCTACAGTCACGGAGAACATGCAGGGTGTCTTCTTGTAAGCCAAGGCATACATCACACCTACCATCACTATGAACGCCCCTTCGCTGTTTAGCTGCATTCATCAACATCTTGTCTTGCAATATTATCCACATGTGTGTCTTACATTTCTTAGGGATGTTCAATTTCCAAAGCTTGCCCCATATAGGATCTCTCATGTTCTCTTGCTCACTTATCCACTTGTAAGCCGAAGAAACAGTAAACTGACCATGCCTTTCAAATTTCCATCTTACAAGAGGTCCATGACGACCTTGAACAGTTTCCATATTCATTGCCAATTTTTCCCAAGTGGCCTTAATTCCACGCCAAACCCTTGATCCAGGTTTCTTCATATCTATCTTGGGTATGAGATCATTACCACACCCATATTTACCTCGAACAACCTGTACCCAATGAGATTCTTGATTGGTTACAAGTCCCCATCCTAATTTCATAAGTAAGGCCTGATTTTGTTGGCGAGTATGACAAAGACCCAACCCACTAGTCTTCTTACTTTTGCAAACATTTTCCCAAGCAACCAAATGAACTCGTTTCTTCTCATTAGTGGACCCCCACAAGAAGCTTCGAGCATTTTTATCAATTTCCTCACAGCATTGGAACGGAAGAGGCGTGGTCTGCATCACATAATTGGGCATGGTGGAAATGATAGATTTAACAAGAGTGTTCCATCCCACAAAGGATAAAAAATTAATCTTCCAGCTGCTTAGCCTTGATCTAATCTTGTCAATAACAAACTGATAAGTGTCTTTGATCACCCGTTGATGATGAAGGGGGACTCCCAAATATTTACCAAGATCATTAGTTCGACTAAATCCCAAGGCTTCACTAAGTTGGGACCTCACATTGTGATTTACATTTTTTGAAAAGAAAAATTTTTGATGCACTGATTAAACACTTCCACTTGATCTAATTTAGCTTCCAGAAACACAACCAGATCATCTGCAAAAAACAAATGAGACACTGGGGGACCCTTTTTATTAAGCCAAATGGGTCTCCAGCTTCATTTATCCACAGCTTCCTGAATAAGATGAGCAAGTTTTTTCATACAAATCACAAAAAGGTAAGGGGAAAGCGGATCACCTTATCTAACACCTCTGGAAGGTTGAAAAGCATCAGCTCTTGTGCCATTCCAAAGAATTTGCATAGTAGGAGAAGTAATACAAGCTTCCACTACTTTAACTATTTGAGTAGGCAACTTGAGTTCATTTAAGCAATTAACAACAAAGTCCCAACTAACTTGATCATATGCCTTCTCCAAATCAATTTTAATTGCCATGAACCCTTTCTTCCTTGACATATTCCTCATTGAGTGTATCACTTCCTGTGCCACAATAATATTATCTGAACTTAGCCTTCCTGGCATAAACCCACATTGGTTAGGAGCTATGATTGATGGAAGCACCCCTTTGATACGATTGGCAATCACCTTCGTAATAACTTTATAAATAACGTTACAAAGACTTATGGGCCAAAAATCTTTTATAGTCTCAGGATGTTCCTTCTTCGGGATTAAAACAATAAAGGTTTGATTAACCTCTAAAATGCTTTCAGGATGATAAAAAACTTTTTTAACAAATTGCATAACTGTCGAACCTTCATGCTCCCATTGACTCTGGAAAAAAAGAGCATTAAATCCATCTGGACCAGGAGATTTCAAAGCACCCATTGCATGAATAGCTTGATAAATCTCTTCCTCAATCACGCTATTACCAATCCTTCGCAAATGTTCCTCTTCAATACTTGGAAAAGTTATCCTACAATATCCAAAACCCCACTTGCATCCTCCGCCATAAACAACTTCTTAAAAAAGACGTGGCTAAATTTTTTATATCATCTTCTTCATATAACCACTCCTCATTCACCCCCCATATCGCCTCAATTTTATTATATTTTCTTCTAGCATTGGCTCTCATTTGAAAATATCTGGTATTTTTATTCCCCAACATCCACCATTCACACTTAGCTTTTTGTGCCACATTACATCTTCTTCAAGAATAACTTTTTCAAGCTCAACCCACAGATCCCTTTGAAGTTGAAAAATAGATTACGTAGAGCCTTCATCCCCAATAGTTCTCGTCAACCCCTCCAAACGTGCCATAACTTTCCTTTTTCTTGTATGAATTGTTAATATCAGATTATCTCAAGATCTGTATGCATATATGATCATAAAATATTTTAGATAGATTTAAGGAGATTTTATAAGGAGAGTGGGTTTAATCCTTTAACTCTTTATAAAATTACCGAAAAAAAATTAATTTTTTTCATCCAGAGACGTGGACAATCATGACTCTAGTCTTTGTGCTGCTTGAAATCATGAGGTATACGGCCGATGTCTAAATTGACAAGAAATACAAAGAGCACGATGAAGATTTAAATGATAGGTGTATAAAACATGTTGACTTAGGAGGTATTGTGAGGGATGGTGGAGCTGAGATTGCAAGCCCTATTTGTATATGAAAACGAAAAATAAAATAAAAATGTAAGGATTAGTGAGGGGCGATTAATTCTGATTGAATTGATGTATCAACTACAACGCATAGGCATAATGGTTAGAAATTCATTGGTGATATATAAATGAGTAAGGGAAGAGAGAGCAATAGACATGCATGTAGCCAGCAGTGCCCAATAATTGATGCATGCATGTAAAACGACGAGTAAAAGTGATTGATGAGACATTAAAAGATGGAAAATTACAAGAGTCAGACACACACTAATTGTGGAAGAAGAGAAACAAAAGGTCATGGTACATATATACCGATGTGGTCTGTTTGCCTAATCCAAAGTGTACTGTGATGTCCATCTGGGGAGAACAAGATGAACTTGTGGAAAATGCATGTCATGGAATTGTTATGCTGGCTCACATATATGTTTGCCAAAATGACAGACACGGCTAAGTGTTTGTGCTCTTCACAGGCGCAAAAAAGACTAATTGCTTCAAATTACGCACTCAATGCTAAAATACACTGCGTTGCGTTCGATCTTTCTAATGGTGTGAAACGGTGACAGCCTAGGCTTAGGATATATATATATATATACACACTCTCTGCGTTATTCTCTTTCTAATGGAGTGTCTATTGGGAGGTAGGCTGTATTAATTGCACAGTTTTACGAAGCTCTCAAGGTTGGGAAGATGCCAACTAAAACGTTGTACTAGTATCTGAGCTCTAATGGTAATGGATGGGGTCCCATATGAATGTCATAGTCGTCTGTACACGTACATGCTATGGAATCTTTTGGTTTGCTTTCACTTACTTCTTATCTTCTTCTTGGCCTAACTGCATGCATTATGCATTGTCACCATCCATTGTTCTAAGGTCAGGATCAGGTTGCCAATTTAATTTCATGATTACAATCATGCCTCTTGACCATTTGAATCACGGGTTTTTATTTTGCATTTTTTTAAAAAAAAAATCAATCCTTCAGATTGAAAGTCATCCATGTTTTTCACCAAAAACAAAATGGAGAGGCCCAATACACTCACAACAGAACGTCAGAAGATAGAAAGGCCCAATATTTTAGCAATAAACAACATGTTTTTGTTTTTCATTAATTATGGTATGAATACTTTCCACATTAATTGAATCAGTAAAAACCATATGTTAGAATTCAGAAATTGAATCAAGAATTAAAAAAAAACCACCACGTGTTAAGAACTCAAAAATAGCAGTACAGTTGTTTTATTTTAATAATAAATAATATATATTGGGCTTATGGTTGCTCATATAGACCCCCAACATGTGAAATGTGGTTCCAACAGAAGCAACGAGAGATACTGCTTATGCCGGTTCCAAACAGATCCTACACAGGGTTTTCCAAGGTTTTAATTATTGTCCTTTGTTGATTTTCTTTAAAAAAAATTGGCAAAAACAGTTATCCAATGATTTAATTATTCTCTGGCAAATTGATCATCATTGTAAAATAAAATAATTGATTGAGATATAATTTTAAATTTTGTTAAGTAGAAACCTATAAACTGTAAATATACTGGTGGCCCACTATTGCATGCCTCGCTTCATACAAGTACGTAATTGCCACTTATTGGGTTGGAGTCACATCCTGGTGTGTCCAGTAGCTAAAAAAAGTAAAAGAAAAAGTTATACAATACTTTAACATCATTGATTAAAAAAAATATTTATTTTAAAATATTAAACATTTAAATTTATATATAAACATGTATAAAATTAACAGAGAATCCATATTATTTCGGACTTTACATGTGCGTATTATATAATTTAGTCAAATAGTAAAGGAGATTGATAAATTTTTTTCCCCAAGTTTAATTAAGGCTCTTCTTTAAGATTAAGCACATCTTAGCCTTAATCAGGAATATAATCCCCATTAGCACTTTTCTTTTAGAATGGATGCTTTACCTTTGTTTTTTTTTAATGTGGATAAATAGTTAGAAACTAAGGAAAATGCGGGCAGGATTGGCTGTCATGCCCGTTGCCCTCCCAGACTTCGCATCAGAATTCAGAATTGCCTCCCTTATGGGCAGCCACGCATAAATTACAAAACTGACCCATCAATCCTTTTGTAAGCTGCTGATATATATATATATATAGACACAAGATGGTTAGCATTCGTTACAATGAAATGATGAATATAATGCGTTTGTGATAGATAGTGAGGATTTGAGTCTGGGAGTGGCTCACTACATCGGATGCCTCGAAATGAAAAATGCATTGTGAGA
Source organism: Adenanthera pavonina (assembly GCA_026686845.1). Taxonomy (NCBI): domain Eukaryota; kingdom Viridiplantae; phylum Streptophyta; class Magnoliopsida; order Fabales; family Fabaceae; genus Adenanthera; species Adenanthera pavonina. The sequence goes on from JAIVEN010000002.1 coordinate 5,511,679, forward strand.
AACTGGGAAGGGTTAAAGATCTTTCAAACTCATCGAGAGGGCCACATCGATCTGAGTTATTTTAATGCTATTTATGAATCATTGATCATTTTTTTTCAACTTCTTCGCCGTTTTCAGTTTGTGCAAGGGCACAGCTAACTAGTACAGGTTTTATACATATATGGTTGGAGATGACGAATTCAATGAACTATGAGAAGAAAAGGGGGGGGGGGGGGGAGATATTGCACTGTCAACTTTCCTCCATTATTTCCAGAAGATTAACTGAGTTAATACAATGCATATAAAAAATACTTAACAAAAGAAATAATTAACGGGCATATATGTACTCCTCCCTATTTTTCAAGTATCATTTTAAAATTTTTTTTATTTTTATCTATTTGTCATTTTAAAAGTTCAGCACAACTTAACTACACTTTCGTTGGTTATTTTAAAAGTAATAAATAATATCAATTACATTTTTCTATTCATTCAATTTAAGAACATATTAGACAATTAAAAAAATAACGTATAGATTATATTTGTTAATTTATGAACAATTCCCTTGAGTTCTAAATAAAAAATACATAGAGAAGTTGTCTTGTATACTTATGACTTTTTTAATTTTACTCTCACATTAAATATTAGTAAGTTTCATGATATTATATTAAATGGAGACATTTTAAAAAATTATTTTAAATTTCAGATAAATTTAATGCAATTTTTTTTGTGCGCATGTTTATTTAGTTTGTAGCTTACAGCATTACAAGAGGAGTAAAATCTGAAACAAGCAATAACTAAAAGATGGTGGGAGTAGTTAATGTTGAATGGCTTGTTTTGGGCATAAACGCAGGTTTGGGGTGAGACTTGAGAGTGAGTTAGAGAAACGTGGTGCTCATGAGTACGATGAAAGCTTTGGGTGGTGATTCATGTTAGAGGGAGGACCTCCTCTGCTTGCCGTGCATCTACGCATTGATATGATGGACTTTTCCCACTCTCTCCTAGTCCTACCAAACAATATTGGTCCCATACACTTCTCTAAATATTAATAATACCGATCATTTAATAAGACTGCATACGTTTATTCTTTTTATATGCTCTCAGAAAAAACTAATAACAAACTTATATAAATTAAATGGAGATGGAGCCCTTACTTTCTCTTACAAATTAAACCAGTTACTTCATGAAAATTCCAACTTAATCTCAATTGACAAAAATGGCCTTATTACCTCAATAAATCTTACGTTCTGACAGTAAATTTATTTACATAGTAACATCAATTGCACATTTATCCTCCCTTACATATACATTGATTACAAGTATTTGTAAATAACGGCCGGGATTTGGGCTTGTCATATTTTTTGTAACAAGAGTTTAGATGAGTTGGGTACAAATGGCTAATTAGATTCTATTTGGTTGAACTTAGAGAATTAGGAAGATTTTAAGAAAAGGGATGCGAGGAATTTTAAAATTAATTTGTTTGGTGAGATTGAAAAAATTTTAATAAAATTTTATTTAGTTCAGGAGGGGATTGGGGGAATTAAGTTATAATTACTTAATTTCCTCAAAAAATTTAAAATGAGGATGGGGGAGGAGATTAAATTTCCCCTAATCCCCTCCAATTTTTTAGCCAAACAAGGAAAGGGGATTTAATTCCTTCAAATCCTTTCCCCTTAAAAAATTCCATACTAAAGAGAGCATTAGAGTTAGGACAAGCCTCATGACTCACCAATAAAATCTTCACATCCATAGCAAGATACAAATTCATATACTTGTGGGATAAAATCTTCACATCCATAGCAAGATACAAATTCATATGCTTGTGGGATGTAAGTTGTATTCTTGTCATTCTTAATTTGTTATAAAGTTTTTATTCTATATTAATAATATTTGTAAATGCCATATATTGGCACCCACACGCGCCTATACACAAGGATATACACATATTTATGATTATGTGTGAAATTGCGATCGACACTCTATACTAATTAAGATGACCCTTAATCTCATTGCACATGACTCCAAATGTTTTGCCCTGAATAGAGGTAGTAAGTTAACGAGTCATCATCAAATATGCTCGCAGACACATTTGGTTTGATTGAAAGCTCAATGCACTTCCCTAAATTAGATTCTATGCTAGCTACTAGCTAGAATGGTCCACATACAGTTGCACTTGCGGTGAGGGTACCTTACTAGCTCCTACAATATGTGTTTTATTTAATAACACCAAAAATTAGATCAGGAAGTAATTTTATTTTAATTTTATAGTTGGTTTTGCCCCTTTCCCCTCCTGCATCAACATTGGTAAATTTTGAATGGGACCAGATAATTAATTAATGAAAACAAATCACCCTTGTTGTAGTTAAGTATGGATGTCCTCTTTGAGATTAAATTAATTTTTTAATACATCGAATCAAATTTCTAAACTATATGTCTAAGTAATTAAGGGTGTGTTTGGGAATCGGTTAGAAAAGTAGATAAGGGCTAAAAATGAGTTTGAATGGATTATGGGTGTGTTTATTTTATTTTCATTTTTCCATTTGAAAATGAGTTTGGACGCAGAATGTGTTTTGGGAAGAAGCAAATTGATTGTTGCTTTTCCGTTTTGATTCTTTATTTTTATCTGTATTTATTTTAAAGTTAAATAAAAATAAATTAATAAAAATAAGAAAAAATAAAAAAATTAGGAAAATAAAATTTTCATAAAATTTATCCTGTTTATTGATCAAAATATTCCTTCAAAATTTTAATTTTCATAGATCATAATCTGGAAGAAAATATTATATCAAATATATTATGTTCTCAATTAAATAAATATAAATTAAATTAATTATGGAATGAAGTTTAAACTCAATTTAAAAAAAATTATGAGTTTTATTAAAATTAATTTTTAAATAAATTATTTAAACATAAATATGTCAGTTGAAAATTAATTTTTATGTTATAAAATTAATTCTATTCAGTAAGATTTGTTTGTTCTCTCTTAGTAAGATTTGTTTGTTCTCTCTTTTTTCAGAAGACTGATAAGGGTTGGATCAGAATATGACAGTACAATATATTGTCGGGCAACCCAACAATAATTAAATACTAATCGGGAGACAAAAATTTCCTTGTCCCTCATTCAATTATTGATCAATTTTTCCCTTGGGTTCATGTACTAGCACTGAATCCATCTTGTCAATCTCTCTCTCTCTCTCTCTCTCTCTCTCTCTCTCCCCCTCTCACCAACAATTATGTATACAAAAATCTGAGATAGCTTCATATAAAATGTGTTTATTAAATCGCTTACCGTAGAAATCATTTAAACAGTTTGAACAAGTTTACGAGCATCACATCCATATAAAATTACCATAACATACGTTATATCTATGCTTATGTGATGTCAGCTAGCATTTCATTCTTCATACTTTTTTTTATTTTTATAATGTGAGTTGAAACTTCAGGTCACTTTGTATATTTTAGGAAAAATATGCTTTTCAGAAATTTTATTCATAATTTACTTATAAAACTTTTTAAATTAAACTCAATTTCCTTATAACTTATATCATTTTTTGAAATTAAGTAAAATTTTTATTTACTTTTTAGGAAGTTAATTTTTTTTTCAATTTTTCCATATTAAGTAACCCCATAAAAATTAAGGTAAATTTTACCAGCATTTATAGAAAAATTTATAAATTATATACTAATAAGATTATTTTGAACCCATACTTTTATAAGTCATATTTTTGCCATTTATACCACCAACCTTCGTTAATTGGCAGTAGTTCATATTTTGACTAATTAAAAATTTATATTAATTAATTTTATATTCAATTCTTGTTATTATTACTTCTTGAAAAAGAAATTACGTACCTGTATTAATTGCATAAGCACGCGCATTTAACATCTCTGATAACGAAAGGCAAGGAAGCTACTAGATTTTTTTCTTTGAATTACCCCGTCTGACGGTATCAGTATGGGATTTTCTTTGGAATTTTAATATCTCTATTTATTTAAATGTAACGCCTGGAAATTGGCATTCTTAGCCCTTTATATGTAGAATGTAGTTAGCAATTCAACCGCCGTCCAGAATTATAAATTTATAGTACAGTACAGTCAATGTTATAAAAATCAGACTAGATCGGTTGATTCGACCGGTTATCAGTGTCAGATCCGGTCTGATCATAGATTTTGATCGCTTCTTTCCAGAATAAGTGAGAACCGGAGAAAAATCAATCAAACAGGTCCTGAACCGGTTCTTAACCGGTCAAACTGATTCATTTTTTAATTATTTTTTAAAGTTTTTAATTTTTTTTAAAAATAAAATAATATTATTTTTAGTACTAAGTAATATTATTTTTTATATAAATTTTTTTATATTATAATATTATATAAGCATTATTATGATACATAATTATTAATAATAATAAATTTACTTAACAAATAATATAAAAAAATATTAATTGACTATTTTGAATTTAAAATATGTTTATAAATTAATATTAACTGATTTAGATTTTAATATTAAATTGTGAAACTTATTAATAATATATTTTTATTTTCTATATAATGTATAAAATTAAAAAATTATTAAATTTATTACCACCGGTTTAATTCTGATTGAACCATTAAATTTTGAACCAGTGTCTTAACTAATTCAATATCTATTGAGTACAACTATATCGATTTATATGATCAATATTAAGTAGTTTGTGATAATATCATATACAGAGTATTGTATATTGTCCTTGTGCATTAGTATAACCATATATATTCAATATTTTAATTCCATATGAATTCCAAAAGTTGTCCCGAATTTGTACATGATATTTATTGCGATGAAAATTTAGGTTATCTCGCAGGAAACTTCAAATTTCATTATGATTGTAAAATCTAATTATTGTGCTTTGATATATATATATATATATAATTACCAATGAAACAATTAAACATGAAAGAGTTTAAGCTACTGACTCTGGGGGAGTGGCCCAAAAAAAAAACTCTAGGGGGAAAAACTTAAATTGTCGGTACGAAATAAACGAGGAATTGATAATAAAATTTTACAATTGCCAGGTAAATCATTTTACAAACGTTTCTTTAAGAAGTCCATTTTCAGTAATCAGTCATCAATATAATATAATAATCAGATCCAGTCAAGAAGAAGTCGCAGTTGTTCAAAATGTTCGCTCAGTTTCTTACCCGGCCATTGACTGTAATCAAGCTATTATCTTCTAAATACATTCGAGTTAAGAATAATAAGCATATAATCATTCATACGTAGAGTACTTTTAAAAAAAGATCAATATATAGTGATGCGATGTGAAATTTTTTTTATTTGTCATATTTATATTAAAAAACTATTTACGAATACTTCATATTAGAATGGTAGATAAAAAAGAATTGCACTGGACTTTTCTTTACATGCGCGCTAATTTCCAGTGGATATCTTTACAGTACGTTGATTACTGGAGTTGGGTGAGTGGTCTGAGAAATTAAAGTATGATCTTTTCATTAAAGGGGGAAAAGTAAAAAAAGGGGAAATTGAACAGAGACATTCTGGACCGTGAGAAAGGAACTGTCATTCAATACTACATGGTCAAGAAGCAGAATCATGTTACTCCCTTAATTTTACCCTCCAAACTTTATTCTTGTCGGGTAATGCTAATCGCATATGTATCTGGATCCACCCCATTTAATTTCCTCCTTTATTTATTTTTTTCTAAAAAAAGAACCCACAAGTTTAGTATTTCCTTAAATCAAATATTTGTTATTTTTTATCTCCTAGCTAGAGTAAAATATGCTATTTTTCACCCAAAAAAAAAAGGATCTGGGAAAAAAAAAAGAAATAATTCTTTTTCTGTTCTCAACCTTCCGTCTCGTCCAATACCATCCTTCCTAAATCCACAAAAAGCCCTAAGACCTGTTTCTCTCTCTCCATCGATCGGCAGAAGGAAAGAAGAATAATAAAAGGGGATGAGATGAAGGAGTGAGAATGGAGGGTTTGCTCCACCTTTTTAAGGAAAAAAATCAAATCCATTGGCGATTTCAGAAATCAAAGCTACCCAAAGAGCCACAACTGCTGGCTGCACCCTCATCCTCAGGAGCTTCCAAGTCATGCAAACTGTCACTGCAACACACAAAATAAAGAGGAGCAGTCCACTCACTCTGATCCCATCAATCTAATCTCATCACACCTTCCTTAATCTTCTTTTCCCTTCCCCTTCTGCTCCTCCTTATCATCATAACCTCTGTCTGTTTCTTCTCATAATCGTATGTAATCAATTACTCATCCCACTTTATTTTCTTTCCATCTTTCTTTTCTCTTTTTTCCAAGCTTGTCCATTTCATTAACTGTAAATCCTCAAAGTGAGTGTGTGCGCGTGTGTTTAGATATGTGCATAGTGTATATATATATATATATATCAACTAGGGTGCTCTGGTGTGTACTGTTGCCCCAAATTATAAGGTTAATTATATCAAATACCAATACATGTTAATTATTCTAAGACAAATACTGATTTCCATTTCCCACACTCTCTTCTTCTCACTCGATCTGGAGGCAGTGAGTGTGTTGTTACTGTATTCAGGAAACCTAGAGCAAGAAAGATAGATGAATTTCATCGAAGCAAAGAGGCGAGAAGGCGATCCCACCACCACCTTCGATCTCCAGACCCAAACCCTCAAGTTTCCCATGGATTCTTTCCAACAATTTATGGACACTTCTTGTCACTCCGAAAACACCCCGACCACCATCGCCGCCACCTCTTCCGGCGCCGCCACCTCTTCCACCACCGCCACCACCACCAGCCGCTACGAGAACCAAAAGCGCCGCGACTGGAATACCTTCGGACAGTACCTCAAGAATCACCGTCCCCCTCTCTCCCTCTCCAGATGTAGCGGTGCACACGTACTTGAATTTCTAAGGTACACACACACACACGTACCCTATACTTACCATGTTTTGAGCACAACCTTATAAAATTTTAGAGGAATCAATTATCGTGTTGTATATCAAGGTTAATTTGTATGTATTTTTAGGTACCTGGACCAATTTGGTAAGACCAAAGTGCACACACCGATCTGTCCATTTTATGGGCACCCGAACCCTCCAGCTCCATGTCCGTGCCCTCTCCGGCAAGCGTGGGGTAGCCTGGACGCGCTCATCGGTCGGCTGCGAGCGGCTTTCGAAGAGAACGGAGGGAAGCCAGAAGCGAACCCATTTGGAGCTCGAGCTGTGAGGCTGTACCTGCGTGAGGTTCGCGATCTGCAGTCCAAAGCAAGAGGGATTAGCTATGAAAAGAAGAAGCGAAAGCGCCTTCCTCCACAACAACAACAGTCTTCTGTGCTTCCACCTCCAGGTGCAACACAGTAATTAATTAATTAATTCAACCTAATTCTTAATTCTCCCCCTCTCTGCTTATCGACTCTCTTCCCCTCAATTCCATGTTCCTCCGATCAGTACTTTTTTCTGCTATCTCTCTCTCTCTCTCTCTCTCTCTCTCTCTATATCAGTCTCTGGGCATATACACTGTTTGTCTTTGTATGATGTTTCCTCTCGCAGTAGCAAAAGGGTTAAAGATCATCTGGGATATCATGAATCTGCTTTTAAGGCAAACAGTAGTAGTAGACTGCTAGTGTGCGGGAGTACTCAAAATGGTATTGTGGGAGTCTGAGAGTGAATGTGCATGGAGCTAGCCCTTCATATCCTTGCGAGCAACAAAAAGAATATGTGCCATTATTATTCATATATACTGCTATGTACTTCAATATCATCCTTGTCAATCTTGGACTTGGCGGAGATTAATATTGTGTCTTTCGCATATCATTTTTAGCTATTTTTGTATATTTGCAACCAATTTGATTAATGTTAAGTCGATATAGTCGTTCATGCATGTCTCATTATATTTTTTGCATCTTCTGTTTCACTGAATGATGATGTTCAATTTTTCACACATATCGATCTGCCCAAATAGTTCTCTTTATCTCTCCACCAGTTTCACTTTTACTTGCTTCTGTATCCCCTCCTAATACATTTATGGAGAAATAATGATAGAGAATTCTCAAGCTTAATGACAATAAGGTAATTAATTTGTTTCAGAATTGAAAAGTTATTTGCTTATCCGCATCAACATGAACTGCTGGCTGTTATTTAACTTTGGTCATGTTGATTGATGACATATATTTTTTGCGGTCGTGCTGTCATTTCACTGCAGGAAAAAACCAAAAATATTTGTGCAGACAGTTAATGTATAATTAATCTTCAACCTGACTCTTGAATAGTTAGTTATGATCCTAATTAATCTCATCTGGTTGGGAAGAATACTTCGAGTCGAATTTCTTCTGGATGAGCATAATATGATCTATGACATTAATTTCCTTCTTCCATTTGAGGATATATACATATCACGTGAAAGTTGAAGGGTGAACGGTAAGATCAGATGACAATTTCAATCATCCTTTTCAAGAATATTATATATGATGGTATACTTAGGTCTCTTAGATTTCCACCTTATAATGAGAAGTAATTATAAAAAGCTTATCTGAACAGGTAGGAGAATACCCAAAAATTTTAAAAAGTAGTGTAGGATGAAAAATAGTGAGAGGTAATGTTGTGATTAAATTAGGGAGAGTACTGTAAGTAGACAGATACTCGATATGAAATGATGTATGAAACTATCTTAATGAATTTGGCCGACACGCCTGTAAGCGACTGGATATAGTTTGGTTCATCCCCCTCTTAGACTTTTTGTGATTAAATTGGCTGAAAAAGGAAGAATTTTCCGCAATTCCTCTATTCACGAAGAGTCACCAATTGTACCCCAACTAGGCCGAAGGAAAATGCCCAATTGGGCACATGAAAGGTGCTTATTGAGAGATTAACAAACCTTCTTTTATATATATATATATATATATATATATATATATATTATTTTTTCCCCCTTTTCAGTGAGGTATTTACTCTCCCAATTTGAGACATTGGGGATATATTCCCTCTCATAATCATTTAGGTATATTATAAGTTTAGACTTTAAGCAGCATTTTTATTTTTATTTATACTTATAATGCTAGTTTACTATGAGATATGAAATATAAATTAAAGCAGTAGCCTTATATGTTGTCATCGTTATTTAATTATCAATTAACTTAAATTTGATGCCGTCAACATCGTACTAGATTTGTATGTGAAAGTAGATTATGGTATACAATTGTTACTTTATCATAGTGAGCTTTGGCTTTCACTTACTGCTTTCTCCATAATATATAAGCACCTCGAGCGGAAATGCTTTATTTTTAAAGCAACTCAATCTTTTATATATTATGAAATCTAATCAGCTAGTGTTTATTTCTATTTCTCTGCTTCCCTTTTTTCTGGCGAATATTAGCACGCAAGAACCATATATATAGATGCTTTTATACATCTTTCATTCTTAAAGGTGTATTCCCCTAATTGCTTTAAATTACATTCATGATTGCTGAGATGAGTTACACATCCAATAAATTCTTGAATTTGCTTTCATTTGGTTCAAGTACGTTAAAATTTGTAATGGCATCTAGAGATTAATTACCGTCGTCCGTACATATATATATATATATACACATATATATTAGTCGATGCTCCATGCATTCTCTAAGTAGGTGCAATATTATTTTTTATGCTTTAGATTTACAGTAATATACATATGCATGTGAGTGTGCCACAACATGCAAATTCTCTTAAGTTCTGGTAGCTAGTACCAAATTGTTTCTGACATTCTAATCGAAGTTGCTATGTGATGAGAATGAAGCATCTGAATTGAGCCAAATATGACTACATTTCTTTTGCAGTCCTGATTTTGATGATTTGTACATATACAGAGGGGACACATCTGGTGTGAATTATAGGGCAGTTCATATCGGAAGTGAGAATGATAGTACTCATTAACCAAAAAATAATCATAAGAAAATTGAACTTCACGCACACACGCACACGCATATATACTCTTTAAATTTTAAAATTACTTACACATGCAATGACGCCTAATTCATTATTGATTAATTGGCTGTGCGTAAATAAAATTTAAGCGATGGAAACACCATTCTTTTTTTACCTAGGCTGTTCTCCTTCCACTACCTTAATTTTATATTTTCCTACAATAGAAAAATATATTTGTACATAGTGACCGTAGCATTTTTTTTAGTATCAACACTATTTTCTAATCGATATCTGAAACAGGTTTTGTCTCTCGTAATAAAATATTTTCCACTGAAGTAGCACTTTTTTTATTGACTTGCCAATATAAAAACCATCTTTTATGGTAAAAAAGGTTCAATTTAAAGTCTCAATTGTCAGGTGGAAAGATCAACATAGGTTTTTCTTTTAGTATGCCAACGCGAGTCTAGATTTCCCTTAGTATTCATGCACGATTTAGGAACGTTTGGTTTTCCATTTTATAAAATTAAGTTAAGATAAATGAAGTTTGTAAAAATAAAGTTTAGATATAGTAAGTTTGTTGGAAGTTGTTATATTTGGATATTTTTTTTATAAAAGTAAGTTTGATAAAAAATCTATTTAGATGATAGAGGTTAAAAGTAATTTTAGATGTATAATATAGAGTAAATTTGTTTATCCTTTTTCAAAATTCACGTTTTGTTAAAGGAAAAAGTAACTTTTTCTTTCCTTTTTCAAAATTATAGTTTAACCCACTTTTTATTTTTTAAAAAGTAAGTTTGTATTTTATTTGTGTTTGGTCAAACATAATTTTTAAAAAATTATGATTAAAAATCATGGTTATGTTTGCAAAACGTGAAACTAAATAGGCTTGCATGTGAGTTCTTGAAAATTTACATTTACATTCCAATTAATCAGCTAGAAAAGTTTCGATCATAGATAGAGATAAATCGTTTGGTCAGCTATAAAAACCCCCTTGAAATATAGCATCCAGCATAAATAATTAAATATCCTAGAACCATATACAGTATCTAACCATAAACGATTGTTTGTTCAAGACATGATGTATGTTTAGATTAACTTATATATAAGTGATTATGGGAATAAGTATTTATTTATAATAGATTATAGAAATAAGTGATTATGTCAAAAATAATTTATATTTGAATATTTTTATCCATAAATAATTTTGAAAAAAAATATATTTAAATTTTGATAGTTTAAGTGATTATTAGATAGATAATAAGAATAAAAAGTGAAATAAGTGATTATGAAATGATAAGTGATTATTATAAGTCGTTTCTATCTACTTATCAAAATAATTACTTAAAATCTCATTAATAATTATACAATTATTATGTGTATTTAAATATTCTTTCTCATATCAATTATATATATATAAATTATAAAAAATGAGTTCTACTCCCAATAAAGTTCACTTTGCTGCATTCATAGTATTAAATTATTTTTTTTGAAAAACTAATTACTATAATTCAAAACTCAGAATGTTTGGTTGGATGCACAGACCTGACCTAGGGCAGGGTTGGGCATCTTAGTATTCTGGTAAAAAATCTAGAGCGCGGGATGGCTAAAATAATAATAAAACTCTCCGATCCGAAAATAAGTTTTGCAAAAACTCATTGTACAAATATTTTCCGTTTTCATATTCCGATAGTGCACCTCATTGTATACGTTGTGTAATCAAAGCCATAATTGCTTACTCCCTCCCTTCCTTGAGGGCCAAAAGGCAAATCACACTTAAATATAAAATAGTTTTAAAAATGTTATTATCTAATATTAATAATAATTAATATAAATAAATTATACTACTTGTTTTTGAAAAAAAGTCATTTTAATTAAAAATATTTTTAAAAAAATTATTAAATATATCAGAATAATCCCTATGTCTTTTATATTTTAAAATATGAATTATTTTTTATATTAAAAAATGAATGAAGTAATTTTCATTTTCTTCTTGGATTAATTTGTGAGAAATACTTAAATTGAATGTAATTATCAGGTGGGGTCAGGCCGACAGCAATGTAAGGAGGGACCTTGCTTTTGAAGCAACACATGAATAACACAATCTAACAAATCTTTTCGAATGACAGGATACATTTGTATCCACTGTAATGCGGTCAATTATATCTTAATTAAACGTTTGTTAACCATTATATTAGACCAAAATCATTGTCCTTTTTACCACTGGGAGTTAGGATTCGCCAAACCTAAAAGCCGATCTTGTGTGCTTCTAGCTTTTTGGTTTTAACATAGAAAAAGCAGCAGAGAAAGCTGGAACACATGATGTATAAGCAAATTGAATAGTTATCGTAATGCTTATGCTTTATATATATATACTATTAAGCATAATGATAAAAGAGCTAAAATTTAATGACTTCTTGTTACTTGCTATACTTTATTTATGACAAGAAATGCACCCACATGTATATGGAGCTGACAATACGATAGTAGCCAGGGACTAAGATGTAATTTTGGTTTTGCAAACAATTAGAAACCCCCCCTTCTGTCTTAAACTCTTAATATAAAATGCAGAAATTTTGGAATGTATGAGAGAAGGGAGGAGTCAACGGAGGTTCTGTTTTTTGTTTGGATCATTTATGAGGGATATCTTAAAAGGTACTTGATTTGAATCCCAATCATAAATGCTATGTCTGAGATGTGTGACATTTAATTGATTAACCAAACTGCCTCTTCAATTATTTCAAGAGGGAGGGCTTGACTAGTGCTACTTGTTTTCGTTAGTAGCTAGTGAAAAATGTCATTTCATTTTAGCCAAATAAATAAATAGATGAACTAGCTAGTCGGCCCTTTGTCACGGCCTCGGAACTTTCACGCCTGGAACCGTGCCGGCCTTAGCTTGATCAACCCTCTTGATCCCGTGCTAAGTCAGCCGAACCCTCGAGTAGGCAAAGAGAAGCGAACTAGAGAACAAGAGAACACTCACACAAGAGAGAGTTTGAGAGAATACACTCAATTGCTTGAATTCTTGGATTGGTTACAAATGAGGTGGGAGGTGGTATTTATAGGCCTCCCATGGTTTTCTAGAAGTTTCCCACCTCCTCAATGGACGGTGGAGATCGTTTCGATCTAACGGCCTACAATGAATCTCTAGATTCTTCCACTAGATTTTTACAAAGAATTCTCTAGAATATACAAGCCTACAATGTTCTAGAATTATCTACAAAGTATAAGGGAAACAAAGCCTCTTCAAGATGTCTTCGGAACGTTCTGGAGGCTTCTAGTCAAACCTCACGAAAAATTCGTGACATTCTCCCCCACCTAATCCGGTGACGTCCTCATCACTGCTGCATCCTTGTATCGGTGTAGGTGGTCTTCAAACTGCCAAAGATCTTCTTGTGGTTCCTATGTTGCCTCGCTCTCTGGCAGTCCCTTCCATTTCACCAAGTATTGGGTACTTGGTGGCACTCCCCTTCGTCGCACGACCCTGTGAGCAAGTATCTCCTCGATCTGTCTATCATAAGACTTGGTTGTCACAGGTGGTGCTCTGGTGGAGATTCCTCGATTAGGCTCATCCTCGTCTTCATGGAATGGCTTCAGCATACTTACGTGGAAGACAGGATGAATCTTCAAGTTAGGTGGCAAATCCACCTTGTAGGAGACCTTCCCGACCTTCTTCAATACCTTGTAGGGACCCTCATATTTCCGGATGAGGCCCTTATGTACCTTCCTGAAGGCCTTGAATTGTTGTGGGAGAAGTTTCACCATCACCATGTCTCCCACTTGGAACTCTGAAGCTCGCCTCCTCCTGTCCGCGAACTTCTTCATCCTCTTGGCTGCCTTGACAAGGAAGGATCTCGTCTCGTCAGCTTGTTCCTGCCAAGACTTAGCCATATGGAAGGCTCCTGGACTTTTGCCCTTGTATGTTGTGGCAAGGGCGTGAGGTGCCAGAGGTTGCTGTCCCATCACCACTTCAAAGGGACTCCTTCCAGTGGACTCGCTCCTCTGCAAGTTGTAAGAGAACTGGGCCACATCCATCAACTTAGCCCAATCCTTCTGGTTGGCACTCACGAAATGTCGGAGATAACACTCCAACAATGCATTCACCCGTTCTGTTTGCCCATCCGTCTGAGGGTGAAAGCTAGTTGAGAAGTGCAGCTCTGTCCCCAATAGCTTGAAAAGCTCAGTCCACAGCTTGCCCGTGAATCGGGGATCTCGATCACTAACAATAGTCTTGGGCAATCCCCAAAACTTCACCACATTCTTGAAGAATAGGCGAGCTGCTTCCTCCGCTGTACAGTCCGTCGGGGCTGGAATAAAGGTCCCATACTTAGAGAAGCGATCCACCACTACCATGATGGAACCAAACCCTTCGGACTTAGGTAAGGCCGAGATGAAATCCATGGAGACACTCTCCCATGGTTGGCTTGGAGTAGGTAACGGTTCCAACAATCCTGCGGGAAGTTGGTTATCTACCTTGTCCTGTTGGCATACAAGACAAGTCTTCACATAGGCCTCCACATCATCCCTCATGTGAGGCCAGTAGTAGGCAGCTTCCAACAATGCCAACGTCCGCCTCTGTCCTGGATGACCAGCCCATTTGGAGTCATGACACTCCCTGATCAACTCCTTCCTCAAATTGTCCCACTTAGGAACAAAGAGTCTCCTTCCTGCAGTGTAGAGGAGTTCATCCTCGACCCAAAACCTCTTGGTCTTACCCTCCTTAGCCAACTCCACAAGCTGCTGGGCTAGGGGGTCTTGAGTAGTACCTTGCTTGATCTTGGTGATCAAGTCCCCACTGGCTTGGCTGATGGCTGCTAGCTCAGCCTTCCTACTCAAGGCATCAGCAACAACATTGGCTGTCCCTGGCTTATACTCTAATACATAATCGAACTCAGCCAGGAAATCTTGCCATCTTGCTTGCTTAGGGGAGAGCTTCTTCTGCCTCTGGAAGTAGCTGGTGGCGACATTATCAGTCTTGATCACAAACCGTGCCCCTAGCAAGTAATGTCTCCAAGTGCGCAAGCAATGAACAACGGCCGTCATCTCCTTTTCTTGGACCGTGTACCGCCTCTCGGTATCATTGAGCTTGCGACTTTCAAAAGCAATCGGATGCCTCTCTTGCATTAGGACCCCTCCTATAGCAAAGTCGGAGGCATCAGTGTGCACCTCGAAAGGCTTGGAGAAATTCGGGAGAACCAAGACAGGTTCCTCTGTCACTGCCATCTTTAGCTCCTCAAAAGCTTGCTGGCGTTCCTCAGTCCATGCCCATGGCTTGTTCTTCTTCAGCAACTCCGTGAGAGGGGCTGCTCTAGCAGAGTAGCCCTTGATGAACCGCCTATAGTAGTTGACCAACCCAAGGAAAGACCTCAATTCTGTCACTCGAGTCGGAGGCTCCCACTCCTTGATAGCTTGGACTTTCCTCCCGTCCATGCGCAAGGTCCCTTGGGCTATGATGTGCCCGAGGAAGTTCACTTCTTCCCTTGCGAAGGAACACTTCTCCTTTTTCACATACAATTCGTTCTCACGTAGGGTCTTGAAAACGGCTCGTAGGTGCTCAGCATGCTCCTCCAATGAGTCGCTGTATACCACAATGTCATCCAAGTACACTACCACGAACCGATCGAGATACGGATGGAATATCTTGTTCATGAGAGTGCAGAATGTGGCCGGTGCATTGGTCAACCCAAAAGGCATCACCAACCACTCGAAAGACCCATAGCGTGTGACGCAAGTAGTCTTAGGTTCATCTCCTTCAGCAATCCGAACTTGATGATACCCAGACCTCAAGTCTAGCTTGGAGAAGTACCTTGCCTTTCCTAGCCTATCAAACAGATCAGCTATCAAAGGAATAGGATACTTGTTCTTGATTGTTACCTTATTGAGAGCCCGGTAGTCGATACACAATCGCAATGATCCGTCTTGTTTCTTCTGGAACAAGACCGGTGCTTCATAAGGTGCCTTGGATGGTTGGATGGATCCAGCATTGATCAGCTCCTTCAGTTGCTTTCGCAACTCCTCTAACTCAGGCGGTGCCATCCTGTAAGGTGCCATGGCGGGTGGTTTAGCTCCCGGTTCCAACTCGATCCTATGATCTACCTCCCGACGAGGTGGGAGCTTCTTCGGTAGCTCCGGTGGCATCATATCATGGTTCTCCTCGAGAACCTGCTGGATGATCGAGGGAAGTTCTTCACACATCTCCTCCCCAAGATCTACCTCCTTCAATGCAGCCAGGTATGTAACTTCTCCCTTCTTGAAGCCCTTCTTCACTTGCATGGCTGACAACTGATTCCTGCTAGGTCCACTTGTTGCAGGTATCATAGCAGCAACACCTTGATCCAGAACACACAAGGCATTGAAGTGGGGCATCGGGAAGATGTTATGCTTCCTCATGAACTCCTGGCCAAGAACAACCTTGTAGTCATCCATAGGAGCGACAGTGAGATCCGTCTTGCCACTCCATGATCCCAAGCACAACTCGACCCCTCGAGCTATGCCATGAATCGGTTTAGGAGGGGAGTTGACAGCCTTCATCATACCTCCTCCAGCCACAACCTTGAGACCAATCCTCTTGGCCTCCTCTGGGGTGATGAAGTTGTTGCCTGCCCCTGTATCCACCATGGTTGAGACATGTTTCCCATTCAACTTTGCCTCAACGTACATCAACCCTGTGTTCTTGGTCGGTGTGGGCGACGGCTTAAACTTCAAGGCATTGAGTAGTCGGAGAGAACCCAACTCCACACTTTCCTCTGCCTGGGCCTCTTGCTCCTCCACTATAGCTGCCAAGCTCCCTAGCTTCGGGCAGTCCTTCATGCGGTGAGGACCCTTGCACACAAAGCAACTGATGTTGGTGTTGGAGTTCTTCTTTTGATCATCATATCTCTTGTGCGGTGGCTTGTTGTCTCCACCCTTGTTCCCTCCTTTGCCCTTGTCTCCCCCACCTTTTCCCTGGTTGTTAGGTTTGGAAGACTTAGGCTTGGAAGATTCACTCTTCTCCTTCTGATAGTCGGTGAGACTTTCGGCCACTGCTATAGCTTCATCAACGTCCTTCACGCCTCGGCGCTGCAACTCATGCTTGGCCCAGTTTTGAAGGCCATCAATGAAGTGAAATAGAAGATCCTCGCTGCTCAAGTTGGGAATCTGGAGCATCAAGGTTGTGAACTCCTTCACATAATCTGAGATGGTGGTCTTGTGCTTGAGCTCCCTCAACTTCTTGCGTGCCTCATAGACCACGTTCTCTGGGAAGAATTGCCTCTTCAATTCTTTCTTGAAGTCTTCCCAGGTGTTGATGGTGCAAAGACCTTTTTCCATGTCCGCATGCTTTCTACGCCACCATAGCATAGCATTGTCAGTGAGGAACAAGGAAGCAGTGCGTACCTTGGCTTGGTCATCACTCAACCCCAAGCCTTCAGCATAGCGCTCCATCTGCCATAGGAAGTTCTCCACCTCCTTAGCATCACGAACGCCTTTGAACTCCTTCGGTCTGGGAAGATCCAACTTCACTTCCCTTACTCCACTAGTTCCAGCCACTAGGGAGTTTCTCCCTTGGTTCTCCAAGGAAGTCTTGAGTGCATCCAACTGCTGCTGCATCATTGTGATGGCATCCATCACATTTCCCTCCAGCGTCCTCATCGATTCAGCACGCTGATCCTCAGAGTTCTGGATATTCTCCACAGTAGCCTTGAGACCTTCGAGCTCGTCCAATGTATGCGACTCAAGGAGTGTGAAGTCGCTCTCCAGCTTGTTCACCTTGTTGGTTACCTCCAACAAGGCGTCCTCTAAATGACCAACTTGAATCGAAAGAGAAGCAAAGTCTTCAGCACTTACCTTGCTAGTGCTTCGACCCCGCTTGCTCTCTTGGTGAGAAGCTTGGGTCTCCTTGCCCCGTACCTCCGCGTTGAGTACTCCCGTCTCTTCCGACATTCTTGCCCACGAACAAAGCTTCAACAAGGCTCCCTCGAACCTATGCTCTGATACCACGTTGTCACGGCCTCGGAACTTTCACGCCTGGAACCGTGCCGGCCTTAGCTTGATCAACCCTCTTGATCCCGTGCTAAGTCAGCCGAACCCTCGAGTAGGCAAAGAGAAGCGAACTAGAGAACAAGAGAACACTCACACAAGAGAGAGTTTGAGAGAATACACTCAATTGCTTGAATTCTTGGATTGGTTACAAATGAGGTGGGAGGTGGTATTTATAGGCCTCCCATGGTTTTCTAGAAGTTTCCCACCTCCTCAATGGACGGTGGAGATCGTTTCGATCTAACGGCCTACAATGAATCTCTAGATTCTTCCACTAGATTTTTACAAAGAATTCTCTAGAATATACAAGCCTACAATGTTCTAGAATTATCTACAAAGTACAAGGGAAACAAAGCCTCTTCAAGATGTCTTCGGAACGTTCTGGAGGCTTCTAGTCAAACCTCACGAAAAATTCGTGACACCTTGCTCTTTTAACTTTGCTGTTATTTGCGTCTCCTACAATTCTGCCCTTGCTCTTTAGTTAACTGGCTCTTTCGATTTATTGTATACTCCAGGGAAATTTCAACTTTTTCAGTCTCATTAAAGAAAAATTAGTTACACAAATTAAAATTTAAAAAAATTTCAATATTTTAATTTTATTTTTATTAAATATTAATAAAAATTATTTTAAAAAATCATCTTCTATCTCTCTCTTTTTCAACATATAAGATGATAATTAATATAAATAAAAAAGATATAATTTTACTAAAAATTATATAATTTATTATATTTTATACTAAATAAAGTTTTTTTTTAATTTTATAATATGAATAGAAGGAAGTAAAATATTTAAAACTTCACAGTATAGAATTCCATCTTTTAAGAAATTTGAAATTTTTATTGTTGGACTAGTTGGGTTCCTTTACGAAATAGTGCGCGCTCTCGTATTATAAGTATTATAAAATAATAAGAAGATTTTTTTTTTCATAATATCAGATAATATATAATAATTTATTATTTTTATCCTTATTTATTATATTACTAGTATTATAACTTGTGTTATATAAATATTTAATGAAAGGAGTAGAATTAATAGGGATAAAATTGAAATTTTTTTTATTTTTTAAAAAAATTTAAAAATATAATAAATATTTTTTAACATTGAATCAAATTCTCCTGTTAGCGGCAGAGGTAGTAATTAATAACATAGGCATGGTTGGTGCAGTTTTTAAAAATAGTTTTTCTGTTTTTAATAATAAAAAAATAAAAAAATTTGTTTGATAAACCTGTTCTTTATAAACTGTTATGAGAAACAGAAAAATAAAAAAACAGTAAACTCAGAATATCTTTAAGTTATTTTATAGTTTTTATTCTGGAAAAGAAAAGAAAATGTGAAAAACACTCACCTCAGTAAAGTTATAAATTTTGAATAACTCATATATCATTTACTAGTTATGATTTTAATAACAATCATTCAAACAGATTTTTTTAATTTTAAAATTTATTTTTAAAAATAATTTTATAAAATTGTTTTAAAAATAAAAAATAGAAAATACTATATTAAAAAAAGATCACAAATCATCTCACATAAATTTCCAAGAAACTCCAAGAGTGATTAGAGTCTCTCCCTATTGACTTGAACGGACAGGGATCTCTCATGCGAGGCCCCCTCACCGTGGCTGGTTTGTTTATTATTTTTTAAAATTAAAATTTATAGATAAAAAATAAATTTTTTAAAAATTATGTAGATATATTTTTTATGCAGTTTTAAATTTTTTATTTATTAAAAAAATACTACGCAATAAAAATTGGATCAAACTGAATTTCCACCGTTTACAGTTTTATATATATTTTTAATACTTAAGAAAAAAATATCAAACAAATTTAAAACTATACAAAAAAATATATTTACATTATTTCTGAAAATTTTTTTTTATTTATAAATTTTAATTTAAAAAAAAACTAAAAAAATAACTAGACCAGCCACGGTTCTCGCAGGAGCAGGAGAGACCCCCTGTCCGGCTTGATCATACACTACTATTGACTCGAATAATATATATATATATATATATTTTAGCAGAAACTTGGTGCTGGGTCCTCACGAGATGTAAACTCATGAACCAGTCTCACTGGTGTGACTGTTTTTAGTTATTACTGAATCGAGTGAAACAAACAAGAACCAGGTAAAGCAAAAAGGCAAAGCCATTTCGACCCTTGGCTAGCTAAGCTAACTATGTACTGTAAGTCAAGACTAGGTAGCTCAACTATTGTCTGTTTCTCTTGCTCTGTGTGACTAACTGAATGTAAGATTAGACGACGTCGCAGGCATGCACATACATACAGTGATTGTTAGTGGGGATATATACTGTATAGAGAGTACCATAATTACCATTAGTATGTCTTATACTTGAAGGAGGGGTGGAGTAGAGAAGGAGAGGAACAGAAGAGATTGGTGGGCAAGAGAGGCCAAAAAGGGAGTGAGAAAAGCTGCAGAAAGTTTGGGCTCCCCATAACTGCGTGATTTGAGCTAGTGACTGCCATTTTCTGAAGGAAAGGTCCCTCCACTGTACTGTACCCCCAACACTGCCCCCACGTTATCAACAGTATTTTCACAGATCTAAGTCCAGAATTCACCACAATAATTGCCCCCTCCCCGGTCCTCTCACTTTAATATCTCTGCTGAAACTCAAGATAACTCCTTCCTTCACCAAACTAATGCCAGTATGCCACATGCCCTGACGTATGCATGCCAATCTCTCATCGTCACGTCATTTGAGTAGACGCACTTCCACTTCCACTTCCTATTCCACCCCTTTTCCTCAACACCACTCCCCCCCCCCCCCCACCCACCCAAAAAAAAAAAAAAACCCCCCCAAAACAAGAAAAGAAAAAGACACTTTCAAGTTTACGTAGTGTTAATATTTTCCTGTTCCGGATAGTCATTGCGTTTTGGAACGATGATTCTATATATACTCCCAGCGTTACTTTTTATTTGAAAGTTCTGAGAGGAATTTTTTTAATAAAAAACTAACTTTCATTGTCCTATATATTAAATAATTATTTTTTATTTTACCCTTCCTTTTTAATTAATATTTTATTTATGAGGCATTGAGTTATATATAATTAATTAGAATTCAATTAAGTATGGGTATTTCTGTTAAATTTTATTCTGTTATGATATATTAATTATATTTAATTATTTTTCTTAATCTAATGAAATAGTTATTTATCCCTTACTAAAAAAATCGGAACTAGTGTTTGGAAGCCTTTGTCATTTTGTGGCTCGGGACGGAAGGCCTGTCCTGTCGGTCGCCCATTTCGAATTACTTCAGTTACCTAAAAATATAATTATGATGAAACACATTTCTTTTAATATGGAACGTACCCTGTATCTAGAACGCGAGAGCATTGGCTTAGCTTTGGAATTACCATATTCAAAAAATAAATATGGTTAGATTACAAGATAAATTTTACCCTATCGCCCAGTTGAGTTTGTTATTTGGAGCATATATACTGTTGGATGATTAATTCTAGATGGTGTTTAACCTCAAGTTCAACAACAATTAATGTAAACAGGAAATTGGTCTTACTACAAAGCGTACGTAGGATGTTATTATGTAATAGTTTTGTAATGAATTGACTAAATTTGTTTCAGATTAAAAGGATAACTCTCTGTCTTTCGATCGGTTCCTCCTCTATCGATCACTTTCTTAGTTGGATGGAGGGTGGCGATATTATTAATATGTAGTTGTGTGAAGCTGAGGCCGAATGTACAGTGACTTTTGGGTGTGGGGTTAAAAGGCGTTTTAATTTTAGTTTCAAGTTGCGGGCAGGGCTATACCCCCGGGGGAACGATCACTAGTTAATGAAGCTGCAGGTACAGACACTTGCAACTGTTAGGGTCATCCAGTGTTTTCAATTTATTGATTTTGTCACATTGTCGTATTCAGTAATTAGGGTTAGGGAAGAAAGCGTACGATGATGAATGGGGAAATTAAGGAAGGCGTGAAGGAAGAGGAAGGGGACGTGATTAGCATAATGGAGAGTGGAATGAAAATGACCCAGGCCTTAAAGATCGAAAAGCATGCGCACACAGACGCTCTGCACCTTATTGTCACATGAGTCTGCCTCCTACCTATATATATATATATATATATATGTACCTTTCTCTTACCTCTGCATAACTTACCTACATTATTGTATTCATTTATCCGCCCTTTTTTCTTTAAAAAAAAATGGCATTGCATTCACTCATGAAATTGCAAAATGACAATCCCCATCACATCTTTTGTATGCCTCTATATGTTTGATTTATTATGCAAATTAACCCTAAATAACATCATGTTTCCCCTTTCTCGTTAAATTCTGGGACTCATCAAACTTGGATGTTGCCTATGGAATTAAAAATAAAATTATAATATTATATATTAGGGTAAATAGTCTGTGTTTCTTTTCAAAAACATATTACCCGATTATTTCGACATTCAACATATGCCATTGCCATGTGCATAAAAATTATAACATTAGTTAAGTGTTGAAAATTATTTGCTCTAAAATTCTATTCACTAACTAGCACTTTTCTGTCTACAATGGACCGGGGATTCATTTTTTTCTTTTTTTTAAAGCATATAAATCAAAAATATTACAGCAGCATAACAGTAAATTTAATTAACGATTTTATGAATTTTGGAAAATGCCTTCATCGTTTTATAGCCTGTTTGAATTGTGAAAGTAAACATTTATAGGGATTCATAAGTGTTTATGTGGTGGAGTTGCCAAACGGAAACAGCTTTTTAATAAACACTTATGCCTCAAATAAGTGCTTATGAAAGAAGTTAATTTTTTCAGCTTATGATAATCACTTATCCTTTCATAATCACTTATTTCATTTTTACTTCTTATTATCCACCCAATAATCACTTAGTGCCCGTTTGGTTTGTCTTTTTGTAAAAATACTTTTAGAATAACCACAGTTTATAAAAATAAAATTTGGATAAAAGTAAAGAAGTTTACTAAAAAACTGTTTGGATGAAAAAGGAGAAAATGATGGTTAAAAAATACAGTTTAGTTTTCAAAAAGGAGAACCAAATAGACACTTAAATCCCAATATCCAAACACATTTCTTTTCTCAAAATAGATAAAAATATCCAAACACAAATCACTTTTAACATAATTATTTATTTTTTATAATTAATTATAAATAATTACTTATTCGCATTCTCATGTTCACTTGCAGATAATCTAATTCATGGTGGATCGTGAGCTTTGATTGTGCACCTTACGTTTTGAAGGGAAAAAGAAATATTTATTGTTCAAAACTAAGCGTAAAAAATAAGTGAGATATTCGTCTGTTAGCACTGCTACTAGTAGTAGTAGTAGTACCTACCATGCAGAATCTCCGTTACCTATTGTGACTGACGTGACTTGGCGTCATTAATTAATTAATTAATTTTATTATTATAGTTGTTTAAAAAAAAAAAAAGAAGAAGAAGAAGAAAAGTCCATAGTCGCCAAGGTGTCTGCGTACGAAAAAGTTTGATATGACCCCTTATAAAGTCTCATGTGGGTCCCTTTTCACGCTCTCTCCATCTCAGATGTTGACTCTTTCGGCCCCGCCCTTTTTAATTTTTATTCCTTTTTTTTTACCAAGAATTTTTATTCCTTTCTTTCCCTTTTACAAAACTAAATTAAAATAACCATACAAAGCCAAAGTAAGGCTAACAGTAACACGATAACACTCCTTTCTCTATCGCAATGGGGACACAACCACCAACCAAATCGCTTCCTCTTGCTGTCTGCTCTAATTCGGCCTTCCACCCTCCCTGTCAATATAACTCTCTGGGCTTCTTTGGCCCATAAAAAACCTTATTTAGGAAGATCACGGACCTTGTCATCTCGGCCCAAAAAGATTGGCTACTGGGCCTATCGTGAAATTAAAAAATCAATCAAAAGGTGCCTAAAAGTTAAACACTGCTTTTTTTCCATACAACCCCAAAAAGGAAATCACTAGTTACTACCACAAAAGAATGGTGTCTGGGAAGATTTTGATCTTGTGTGTAGAGAATCTGGATATCTTAAAAAAAAGAAAAATAGTTACTAGTTTAATCGGCTTAAAATATAGCATTAATTCAAAGATTGAACGGAGTTACAGGCAGAAGATGAAACTTGCATTACCTGTAATTCTTAATTGCATTGCGCACCAGTACTTGCCCGCCATTGTCCCTTAGAATGCTGCACCATCTCCATCACACCAAGAACTTGAGAGATCGAAGAACAAAATAGAAACAGAGATGGGTTCTTTGCCTCCACTTTCGGCTGCTTTATCTCCCCCAACTCCTTCATACAAACACATTGACCAAACCACCCTTAACAACCTCTTCACATCCCAACAGAATCACCTCAACTTCTTCTTCACCAACATTGATCATTCCCAGACCCTAGCATTCACTCGCACCCTCCTCCAATCCCCCGGCACCATCTTCTTCACCGGCGTCGGTAAGTCCGGTTTCGTCGCTCACAAGATCTCCCAGACTCTCGTCTCCCTCGGGATTCGATCCGCTTTTCTATCCCCCGTGGACTCCCTGCATGGCGACATCGGCATTCTCACCGATCGCGATGTCCTCGTCCTCTTCAGCAAGTCCGGCACCACCGACGAGCTCATCAGGCTAGTGCCCTGTGCCAGATGTAAGGGGGTCTACTTGATCTCCGTCACTTCCATCGACGGGAATCCGCTGGCTGGAATGTGCGATATGAACGTGCATTTACCGTTGGAGAGAGAATTGTGCCCCTTTGATCTGGCACCCGTGACTTCCACCGCCATCCAGATGGTTTTTGGGGATACCGTGGCTGTTGCTCTCATGTCAGCCAGAAATATGAGCAAGGAACAGTACGCCAGCAATCATCCTGCCGGCAGAATTGGCAAGAGACTTATCTTTAAGGTTGCCTTCATTCTTTCTTGCTTTCATTTATGTTTTATTTGGATTTTACCCCAATTACATGAAAACATATATGATCATTCTTATATTGTAGTTTTAGATGCCTTACGATTTTTCGTCTTTATCTGCTTAATTGTATCCCAATTCGGCTTTCAATTAGCTTCAGTTTCACTTGGCCGTTTTGTCATCGGGACATCCTGCGGGATATTAGGGAACGGTATCCTTGGATTGAGCAGGCCCAAAATTATATGGCTAGATCCTATGCACATGCATCCTTTAAAATGTCGTTTGTGCAATATGAAAAACTCTTGATGAGTTAGTATCATAGAACTCAAAGATGCTGTGTCTTTTCCTCTGCATTGATCACATGGGCTCTATGCTCTGGCTTCCTTTTTGTGCGTGTTATTGTCAGTAAAATGTGTCTTATAAAAAATTTCCATCTTAGGGATGAAAGATAAGTAGTTGCATATACTTAAGGGCTGGGAGAATGAGTAATTGCAGGTAAAAGATGTGATGAAGAAGCAAGAAGAGCTTCCCATTTGCAGGGAGGGAGATCTAATAATGGATCAACTTATGGAGCTGACAAGTAAGGGATGCGGGTGCCTGCTTGTAATAGATGAACAACCTCATCTGATGGGGACATTTACGGATGGTGATCTTCGACGCACTCTCAAAGCTAGTGGGGAGGGCATCTTCAAGCTCACTGTGGGGGAAATGTGTAACAGGTAATTACCACCGACATTTTGATTTTTGATCTAGGCGAATCTCTGTTGGACCCCATACGTAGATAATTATATATTTGTTGACATGACACTTATTGTTGTGTGGGGTGTGGATGTCAGGAATCCAAGATTTATTTGTCCAGATGCTATGGCAGTGGAGGCCATGAAAAAAATGGAAGCACCTCCATCACCTGTGCAGTTTTTGCCTGTCATCAATGATGAGAATATCTTGATTGGCATTGTCACGCTGCATGGTTTGGTTTCAGCTGGCCTCTGATCTTGTTACCATATCTTCTGCACTTGCTTCACCCTTTATTGCCAATTTTTTCCCCTTCTAGACCCGTTCGTGGTGGGGTTCTTCTGTAGATGCATGAAGGATATGTATTATGAGATGAAATGTCTACCTACCACCAAGAACGTGGGCCTCTACTGTGTCCAAGGGTCTGCGGGTTGCATCAAATTATTGAAAAGCTGTAGGACGAAGGACATTCGAATGCGGGGCCTCATTTTATATGCACATCGACTGATTTTACAGCTTGGTTGGTTGGCTTAATGTCACGGAAACAGAAAACAGATTTTACTTGATATAAATAATTTTCTTGGTTTTTTCTGTATAAATTTTTTTTAGATAATTTTTTGGCACCTAAAGCATAGCTAGTCTCGACATGTTATATAAGAGCAGAATTTGTCCAAATCGTTTTCATTTTTTATTGTCTTGACAATCATTATTTTTCTCTTTAATTTTGTTATTGTTTTTATTTTCCTGATTTCATAATAAGTTGGATACCTCCTCGCACTGCGGGGGGGTTGATCTAGCTTAAAATAAAATAAAATGACCTTGTTTGTTATTCATGATGGAGATGGAAAGGGTAATTATTGCACGAAGTTTGAAATTTGCAATATCTATTATATTTCTATCATCATTTCTTCACAATAATTAAATATTCCTTTATTATTTTTTATTCAGGGGGACAAGAGAATCTCACCTAAAAAAATCACTTTTTTTTTTCATTATATTCTATTTCATTCTGCATACAAACAAGGCCTAAAGTTATGTCCCCCTCGAATGAAATAAAAACAAGGCCTACCAGGAAAATGAAATATTTATTCCAATGAACAAAACTTACAGAATTGCTTAACTTATCCAGTTTATAAACTTCTTTTGGTCAATTTGAAGTAAGCACCAAAATATTAGCAGACATGGCTGAAACTAGAAAACAGGAAGAAATATGACCAACAAATGCGGTTCTTCGGCCGATATCCAACAAATAGTCTTTTTGTTTTTTGGGCACCAGCAAACGAACTAATTGGCGTTTGGGTATTAGTAATGTATATGCATCCACATTCAGACTGCTCTTTGCATGACTCCCAATTACTTAGTGAGTAATTGATTGTGCCGATAGGCCTCCCAAAAGTTGAGCCCCTTCGAGAATCAGTCATCTCAATTAAATTACTTGTTTGGCCTGATTCATTAGGATTATTATTCATGTATGGGAAAAATCTTTGATAAGGTAGCCCCTGAAGAAACTCATCGTGTTGGGTCGTTTTCTGTCTTTGGAATTGTTAACTTTTCTGGAGAATACATGTGGCAGGCTATTGATATTTTGAAAGCCAGAAAAAACAAATATGAATGCCACTACATTACAGGACGTCACGTTTCTATCACGTGTCTAACTCGAGGGATTTAGATTAGATTCTTCCAACTCTGGAGTCCCAGAGTCTCGTGAACCAGAGGTAAATAGACCACTCACATACCATGGCCAACTGTACTGCATGTTTCAATCCTTTAGAGGCCACAAATGTTAAACTTAACAGCTGAGAGGACTGAGACTGAGACAGAGACCTCAGAAAAGGTTTTGAGTTGGATAAACATGTTGTCAACTCACACACAGAAAGGAGCTAACCAGATAAGAACGTATAAGCAGAATATGATAAATGAAAATTTAATAATGGATTCCCTCATTGGCGGTTGTGGTCAAGTAAAGGCTTAATTTTGGGACACAGAATGAAAATATAAGTATATCGGTCATGTATGAACTCTCTCAAGGCGCAAGAAAATAAGGTTATCCGGACTCAACAGTATAATGGCCCCTGGGCCTATGGGGCCTTTCCCTGGTTGGGCTTAAATTTCTTGAAAGGCCATCACATCAACAGCAACTTGGCTATCTGAACCAACTCTACTTAAACGGATCTAATAGCAATTTTCTTGATCACAATATATAAAATAACAAGAAGAAACTTCCTCTTTACTTAAAAAAAAAAAAAACAAGAAGAAACTTATCTCACTAACTAAGTGAGTTTGACCACTTGTATCTTATGATTTTTTTTTACTTTATTAAAGACCAACTCTTGAAATATATCAATTATCATGACATCCTATTTTATAACTTCCTGCAATGTTATTTTTTGTTCTCTCTACATCTTCTCCCAAGCTAAAAAGTATCTGATTAACTGTTCTTACTAATGTTTCCAGCGATCAACTATAATAAACAAATAAATTGCACACTAACTATTGATGGGTCAAGTTGATCCGTAAAGATTAGCTATTTTAAAAATGCAAAAAAAAAAAAAATTGACCATTAATATTGTTAACTAATAGGAAAACTTATTTATGCAAAAGTTTATTTGTTTTGTGAAACTGCCTTGGAGCTGTCTCCGAAATATGAAAAAGATTAGGAAAACATACGGACACACAGAGCACTAATGATTCCTGAATATGGACTCTCATGCATGTCAAAAATCCAAATTAGGTGTATGCAGTAATTAAAATATCAATGGATTAGGCATATATATTATTATTTAATTAATGAGAAAAACTAGATCCACCAAGTCCTAAAGTGATGGTTTAAGCATCAAGTAAATGACGCGTCTCTATCAACCGAGAGCAACTGAAACCGCTGCCATCCATTCCTAAAACAATAAATAAAGCTTGTGGTTTGGTTGGATTATAATAATGGCCATGAGAGAGAGAGAGGTAAAGCGAAAAGCGAAAAGCGAAAAGCGAATTGCGGTTTGGAATCAAACGAAGGAATCTCTTAACTGGAAGAGTACGTAGTGGCCATACGCATATTTCTGTGAGGAGATGCTCTTGAAATCACTCCCTATATAAAAATAAAAAGCACCCCACATGATTACCACTTCAAGTGGATTTAATTTGCAGCGACCCAAAGACTTCGCTACAATACAAAAGGCAAAGTACGCAGCAGCCACAAAATCAAACTGAATATGCTCCACTCCACTACTACTTCCTTTTCTCACTATTATATGCTCTCCTCTTTCCTTTCCTCTTGGCTACTGCATGCCCCCTTTTTACCCCCACCAAATTAAACACAATTATCCAATCCAATTTTGTTAATAATAATGGCTTTATAACTTCTCATTTATGAATCCCTGCACATTAATTTACTAGGCCAGTACGGAAATGATAACTCGCCGATAGCTTCCTCACTACCATTCCGTGCATAACATGAAAATTAATTAAAAGAAAATAAAAAACAGTGAACTTGTTTTTTTTTCTTGATGCTGATGTAGAGTGAACAAATTGATTGTACATGAATTAAGAGGACTATCTCTATAGATGCTAATGGGATAACTAAATTAAATTACAAATAGGGGAAAAAAATCTGAAACTGACCTTATACACTAAGCACTTGAACAGTATATATCACAACCTTAAACACCTTCCCAAGTTCAAATCAACTACGTGACTTATCTCTCAAATCCAAACTTGATAACTGTGCATATTTTTTTTTTCACAAATCAACAAATTTTGGTAATTTGCGTCCCATACATTTATATAAAATATACACCTACGGCACATTTTTATAATAAAATCATACTATCATTGTCAACCTCGAATCTCATTCCGTCCAAGTTTGAGGCCACGTCATTGTGGATGCTGTTTTCTTCCAGATCCATGTCCCATAAGAATCCATCATCATATCCAGCAAGATCGCCTTTTTGAATAATTTGATGAGTAACAGTACTAGTGTTTGTGTCCCGAGAAAATTGAAGGAGATTCATGAGAGAGCTGTTTTGGTTCTGGCATTGATATAAATCGCAGGGTGGCATGGAGGTGAAAGAGGTACGGCCAGCAGGCACAGTCTGATTGGTTGGAGATGAAGAAGGCAAAGTAAAGGAAGGTGCAGTCTCAAACATATTCTGTGGGCTGAGTTTGGCGCTGTTGTCTGCTCTGCTTTTGTGAAAAACTCTACACAAAACCCAGTCCTCCTGTGTAATCAACCAAAAGTTTGACCTAATTAGCAAAATAAATGTGAACTGATCACATGACATGATATATATATACACGCTTCAAACAAGCTTCATCCTTACACCAGTATACCAATTATTCTATGGCTGACAAACATTTGTGACTCAGGAATTGGACAACCCTCACATCTATTGGAAGCAATTAGAGGCAGGAAAACTACCCCAGCTGAATATTATGAAATCAACTAATTAAAAGTGATTGTCATTAATTACATCCTTTGATAAAACTCGCGGAGAAAATCAATCAACAAATTATAATTCATGTAGGGATAGGAGGTCTAATAAGTATTGGGAAATATGATAAATGATAAATTTCTAGGAACATATATGCATGTTTGAATTTTGTGTTATTCTCCTAAGATTCAAGTTAAAAGATCACAAGAAAAAAAAAACCCACGTCTAATAAAATATTTTCTCAAAGAATTGATATGTTTTCAAAGTGGGCATACATAATAAGATTATATTTGTATAGAAAATATCAAAAACTAATGGAGACACCTGTTATGTTACGATCTTGATCATTATTTATATATGCAGCCCAATAATTCTTATTTCTACACTAATATATAGGGATAGGCTTAGCAATCATAGGCAAGTTTGAAAAGGGTGAGAGGGAATGAACCTTAGGGGGCATGTGTGGGGTCTCCAAGCGGAATTCATGCATGATCCAGCCAGTTTTCATGCCATTGGGGGCTCTGTTCCTATAGAACACCAATGTCTTCCTCATCCCTACAACCTCACGTGTCATTGGGTCCAGCACTGTCCTATCCTTCCCTGTCGCTTTCCAGTACCCAGACGTCGTCGCCCGGTTCGTCCGATATCCTGTGGCGTATTTACGGTCACGGAAGCTGAAGAAGTACCATTCATTTGTGTTGAGCTTAGCCACCTCTTGAGTTATTAACCATCAACCAACACATGATTAGTCAGATTTTTGTAGCAGATAGATATATACACAAACAACAAGTAATAATCAGGTACATGAGAGCATGTTTAATATACAGTTTCTTATACATTACATGAGATAAACATATAAGATATACTAATGAATACCTAAGTTTGATATCTTGTAGCAGTTAATTAATTATATTAAATACTTGTTATTAGGACGTTGAGACGTTGGATTCTTTTTTTTTTTCTTCTTCTTAAATATAAGAAATACTAATCAGGCTCATGCAAGGTACGGGAAAAAGATATATAATGTATATGTGCAATTTAAGGGGAATAATGATTGGACTCGAAGGATCGTGCATATTGATATGTAAGCTAATTCATATATGCGGAATTTCCAAGTCCCCAACAGATTAAAAAAAGAAAAAAGATGACGATCGAACATATATAATGTTAGCTAGAAAGTTAGAAGAAGTTTGCCATATATGAAATTGCGTAACCCGTTTTCCTTCGTGTACGTTTACCTTTTTTAACACAGCTTCCTTTATATATGCTGCGTAAGAGAGTTTGAGAATTAATTTACGCAAGAAAGATCAAGCGTCGTTTTATGTGAATAAAAGGATTCTCTTTTCTAAATTTGATTATGTAAGAATGTTAAGGGGTCAATATCATCTAGAGAGAGAGTCATCAGTCATGCCCAGTAGAAAGGTAATTTAGAATAAGCATGTTTGTATCATCAAATCTAAGGAAGTATAAAATGAATGACGGTGATCGCGGTGAATATATATGTTGAACCACACGCTGACGTATCTTACAGATTAATTCCTGTTAATTATCTTCAATTATATGCAGGAATTAATCATCTTATAGCTGAGTTTAGTTGAAGACAAATTGCTGATGATGCCCAATAATTGGTAAATGAATCCAAACAGATTCTCTAAGCTAGAAATACGATAAGTGTAAAATATGATCATGCATGTAATATATATATATATAGTTATATACCCTAAAATTTGCTAGTTTGGTGAACTGAAAAACAGTTATGGCATGTGTGGAACCACCAGTGAAATAGAGACGATATTAATTGCCCATGAGAAGCTCCCAGACAAATAGGCCATGCATGTAAAATGCATTTGTTTTCATGCTTAATATAAATAATTGAGAGAGAGAGAGAGAGACCATGTCCAATAATTGGGGCTTCTTCTTCCCACCGCCATCTTTATATTTGAAGTATAAATAGGTATATATCCAAAACAAATAGAACGTATGCTTTAACTGAAGAGAATAGTATGATTTAAAGAAAAGAACGGACTATGAGGAAAAAGAACAGTGAATCTGTGCATATACATATATAAAAGAAAAATAAAATATATACTTGTTTGGTGATGCGATTGCAACACAATTCAGCTACATATATACAAGCAAGGCAATAATTGTAGCAGGAGTAGCACTATGCAGCAGTATAAAACTATATAATATAATTAAAGTTCTACGTGATTAATATATATTGGCGAATTAAAGAATTCATGAAGTTGGCGCGCATTATACCTTGCATATTAAAGAACTGAATAAACTATATATGTAATCTCTCTCTCTCTCTCAATCTTCCTCTCTCCTGGAAACAAATTTGTCTGCTTACATATTAATTAATTGGATTTGACAGACATGCATATGCATGTCTGCCTGTTATGGAATTTTCATTTATTGCTTTGCCTACTTTGCTTGGACGCCATCAGATAGGGGCCATCATATCTGAATTGAATACTACTATATCTGGTTTACGAGAGACGAGCTGCAGGATTATAACTTCGAAAATATGGAAGAGATCACGCGGAGACAAGAAACCAAAGATTTTCACGAACAAATATAAATTCAGATAATTAAGCTAGAAGAAGAGGATGGAGAGTGAAAGAGAGGTAAATATGTACCAGGAAGCTGCCATGGCTCGCATGTATGCAAGTCTATTTCGACTAAAGTACCCCTAAGAATTTCCTCATTAGCGATCTTCTTGTACAGGTAATGGCACACCAGCTCCTCATCGCTCGGATAAAACCGAAACCCAGGAGGAAGTGACGCCCCTATGTCTCTAAGGCCCATTCTTTTGCTCTTTCAACCAAACACACCGATCGAGTGTGAAAGAGAGAGCAGAGAGAGAAAGGAATGTGGATAATCTGTAAAAAGAAGCTTTGAGAAATAATACTTTTGCTCGAGGTATTTCAAATATATATTAAGGGGTGGAGCCAGAGAGGTTGGTACCCCGTATATATACATACATGCACACACATATTTAGTTAGGATTTAGGAAGATATAGGAGACTTTACCATTTGGAATTTCTTAATTGATTATTACCATATGCAGCGGGGCCATGGTTTAGTTATAGTAGTGGGAAGTTTCAAGAAAAACCAAAGCTACAAGAAATCTCTCTATCTAATAGGGGCTGTACATTTGATATGCCCATCATCATTCACATGCGACAAAAACCCCCCAAGCAAAATTCTCACAGAAACCCTCCAAAATACTCCTTTTTTATTTGTATTATTAATAAAGTTATCCATCCCCCACTCTCCTTTTTATCTTGTGCTAGAGAAGAAACTTTTTATATAACATGGTAGTTAATTACAAACAATATCTTATTGTGCAGCATATCACGGACGCTCACAGAATATCCACCAATGCATTACATTTAATATGAATATGTTGTGGAACCCATCTCCATCCAATAGCCCATTTCCCCCAATATTTTATTGAATCTCTATATTCATTACTTTTCTTTAATTTTAATTTATTTGACAACTTTTGTTGCATGATTGTTTACAAGATTTGGGGACTGTGATTCAAATTGTCAGGCTTTAATCTAGGACTAATACAAGTCCAATGCTTTTCTGGCCGTATTTTATTGAAGATTTTTAGGTCTCTCCGTCATATAAGGTAGCATATAAAGTGTCCCAAAATCTAAATCTAAATTTCAATTTTTTTCTATACTGTCTCGGACACTTTTTGCATTTTCTATCTTTGTCTCTGAGCTGCTCTGTTTGTTCCATATCGTTAGGTTAATTATCAGCATATGAAAAGTCCAAAAGCGTCGCAAACCATATTTCAAAGGATGAGAGTTTTTTTTTTTTTAATATCGACTATAACATAATTCTACAGCAGTTATATCTTAATTAAACCAAAAAATTGAAATGAAAAATTAAGCAGCCAATATATATACATGGAGACAGATAACTGAGTAGTGACAACGGCATGATTTGAAAATGAGAGAGTCCCAGAGATTGAACTGAGAAGCACTGAAGCATGTTATGCATCCCAGAACATGCATGGTCACAGCTATAAGAGAAACAAGAAAATAATTCAAGCGGATAGCTGGATATTGAATTTAATGCTAAGCATGAAGTTACAAGTCTCATCTGTTCCATTTTCCATCGCAGAATATCAGCTTGGAACGATCGATGCGACTCGTCGGGCAGCCAGATTGTCCTTGATCTGGGGTCCCCTGATGATGAAGCACCTCAGGCCCATTTACACTTATCTGAAAAATGAAAATGTTACATTTCCACGCTATCATTTTCTTTTCTTTCGTTTCTGCTGTGGGGGCTGATCAGGGAAAAAAAAAACCATAAGATAGGCAATAATAATGCAAATGAGGACAAAAATGATATTTGTCCCGACATGCACATACTGTGCATATATATCATCATGTAATAAATGACAATAATTAGGAGTATGTGTGACCAGACTGGGGTCTCTCGAAAATTATACATGGTTCTATCATTTAAAGCAAATTAAGCTGTGGTTGGATGACAAATAATAATAACAATAATAGAGGTCCAAGTTCACTATTTATGTGAGCGTGACAAAAAGGAAAGGAGAAAAACATAGTATGTAGCATTAATGTGAATAAGAATAAAAGAAATTAATAATGAATAAGCAAGGATAGACATAGGAGGGATTACTTGTAAGATGGGTCACTTTGCCCATTCGGATGATGTGTCTTTTTCACCACTGTAATAAAATGGGGTATCAGTGGTCCCATTATGCCAAGCTATGTGGCAAGGAGGATGGAACGGTTATTGAAAACTACATATGGTATGTCGGAGGGAATCGGGGACATTAATTAATGTAACTAAAGATTAACCGTGGGACCAATCATAATATAGAACTACTGTCGACTATACAGATACACAAGAAAATTAAGGCACATAATAATAAAATGTAAATTAGTAATTTCTAAACCATGGTCAAGATTTGGCTCTAAATAATATTCTGGTTGAAATTGAAATGAAAATGACGGAGGGTCACGGCCCTGAATCAGCGGGACCTGAGCACGCGCTGCTAGAGGACACATGTCGAAGGAAGGAACACGTCATGGACAGGGCTTGACGTACGTAACCGATTATTCTAAAATAAAATTATGACTATCCCTGCCAAAAGCAAAAGCAAAAGATAATACAAATTAGGGTTTTTAATTTGTCTAAATGGAAGCAACTTTATTTATTAGGTGGAGAGAGAGAGAGGACGGATGGATGGATGATGTTGGAGAAGGAGTGACGGCTTCATATTCCCCTCTCTCTCTCTCTCTCTCTCTCTCTCTCGCCAATTAATAACTTCCTCTCTTAATTCAATTCAAGGCTGCTTTCTTTCAAATCCTTATATTTTAGCCCTAATTTTACTTGCTTAAGTAATGGGCTAGCTAGCTAACTCTTCTGTGCAATAATATCTATTTTTTTTTATTTTGATTACGATCTGACATAGTGACATAGCCTGAACTCTCACTAATATCACCTTTCTTTTTCCAATTTGCATGATTTGTTGGTAATTATTTGCTAGGTTTCGAAGGGTGGGGCCTTTGATTAAGTAGTTTATAAAGCTGTACGTGTACCCACGTGGCATTTTCCCAGTTCCAGTAGCCTAATTTCATTTCTTTCTTTCATGCGTGGGGTATCATTATCATCGACATCACTTTTGCGGGTCCATAGTATTGTTTGAGTGTTCTTTCGGACTATTTTTAACTTTACAAGAACAAATTTCAATAATTATCCTCAGATTTTGCATGCACAAGATACTTTTCTTAACTGTTGAACTATGCTTATTAATTTACTATTAGTCTACAGTTAATTATTTGATTAACTACGTCACTTCTTCCCTTTCTTCATTCCGCGTCGTCCTTTTTTCTTTCGTGGTTACAAACTGAAAACTCACAAAACTATACTAAGCGATACATAACCTAGGGAGTACAACTCCTATAATATCTTCCCTAATTAAACCAGAGAAAGTATGAGGAGATTGCTCTGACAATAATTAAGTATGTCGACGCTCAACTAGCCAATCTGTGGAAATTAGGATGAGTCTAATTTGTCCCTCTTAATTAAATATATATGCTTAATTTGATCCCCATCAATAAATATCCCCCGTCCATCTATTATGGCCTACGTATGTTTAATGAACAAGACTGTACGTACATGAAGCATAAGCAGCACAACTGCTGAAGTAATTAATGTTTTTGTGGCACATGACATGTAACCAATGTAAATATATATATCATATATAAAAATAATATAGCAAGCCATATTACTCAAATTATGAATAATGCATCTCACATCATATTATATGCAATTAATGCTTGCATGGAAAATATGTCTAGTTACAAAATATAAAGAAAATAATAATAATAATAATATTAGCAGATGACGGTGGAAAATCATAGTACTGTAGACACACACGGACAAGGGAAGAGACAAACAGAGAGGGACAAGAGAGCAAGGGTAAAACTTCTTTATGTGGCAACGGCTTCCGGAATAGAAGCATAGGATTAGTTATTTGCTTTATGAATTGATAAATTCAGGCAAAAAAAAAATGATAAATAGCAAACGGATTCCAAAATTATGCTCAACCATAATATAATTAATGAGATAACGTTTGGAAGACAGCTTTAACCATAAACATGGCCATCTTTCTCACTTTAATTCCACAAACCCTTTTAGAAAGATAAGTATGTCATTCACTTTATACACTTTTTTGAAAAAAAAGACTTGAGTTTTCTGATTAGATCGTTAATCAATAAGTAGCCATTACTTTTACCCAACTTTATCGTCCTAAAGTAACCTCCTTTTACAAGGAATCAAACCAAAACAGTTTTCGTACTTGCAGCCCAAGAAAGAAACTTTTCTCTCCATTACTTTAATATTAATGTGCTTGATTTAGGTGATCATGTTATTGAAGGAAAAGGGTCATATCTTATGACAGTATTATGATTATAAATTATATATAAATTCCACTAGCAAATTCATGGAAAGTTAAAATGCTTGGATCGCGCGCGGGCGATTGCATTTAATGATTATATATTCACTAGAGTTAGAAAATGACCTAGTTCGATGGATCACAATCATTTGTTAATTCTCCTACGTTAATTGCCCATTTGAAGATTAAGAATTAATAAAATGTTCTGTGTATTTATTTAATATATATATATATCTGAATCCTTATACTATAACATTATTATTATTTATGAAAATGTACTAGGCTTTAGAATTCCCATTTTGTCCATAAAGCTAACATGTGTAGCATGTCGTTCAATCTGTGGTGTTAATTTCTTAGAGCACAAATGTATGTCACATGAATAACTGTACATTTGTTGGCAATACCTTGTCCATATCGTACTAATTAATCAGTAACTTAATTTTTCATTGCCGATATATTAAGGTGCTTACAAATTTTTCCCCTCGCGCGTTTTGGTAGTTACTAGTTAGCAATCGTACTTATAACAATAATTAGAGATTAAGTGACTTGTGAGAATAATTTGATACCCAATATTACACACACGTAGACAGCGACTAATACGGATTCATAAATTTAGACCATATATATATATATATTGAAAGGTAATTTATTAGACGGTATATTTAATGTAGGAAAATCCGCCATCATAAAGAATTTTAAATAGTGTTCCCGAAATACTAATTTGTTTAGAATAAGAAGGCACACAAAAGTGGATAAATGATTAGTCAGAGAGACCCATAATTTAAGACTTTATGTCATTTTCGATTTATAAAAATTGAAAATAAAAATGAGGGGGAAATACATAGATGCGGCCACATCTTAAGATTCTCGTGATGGCTTGAATGCGCAGGAAATTGATTTCTTTTTTTGGATAACAGGAAATTGATTTCTACAAGCATAAGCATCATCTCACGTATAGAGACCTCAAATGTATGATTGGATATCACCGAGAAATAACACGAAACATATATTTTCTATAATATATGAAACTAAACAAAAATTGTAATCATACAGAATAGATTAAGTTCGATCATGTTAAGTAAGATTAATCCTTAATTGACCATAAGTATAGAAATCATCAATACATATAATATAAATTAGCCAGTCACACACACACACACACCCATGGTGTGCGAATGAAAATGTTTGAATGGAGGATATGAAGATGATGACCAAGTTTAGACAATCTAGAGGTTAAGAAATTAAACGCATGCACATATAGTTATCAACACGAGGGATATTAATTAATTTATCGTTTTATGAGGTGAATAATATACTACAAGACCCACAATCCAATAACCGACAACATATACCTGCGTTGAACTCTTTGATGGCTCTACGTACGTACTGTGTAATTATATGACCAACGATCCTACATTATTCGGTTGGTGATGGTGATGCATGCAGCTCGCCAACCCAAAATTTAATCTTCAACATTTCTCATTCATTCAAAATTAATTAAGGTGGCGACACCAAAAATTAACTGCACGTGAAATTCTCATTCCATCTTTATATTTATTACTCTTTTTTCCTGTGTTTTTCTTAAACATATATCTCACATATATATATTGATTTCTTTTTTTAATATAGATAAAAGATTTGAATTTGAGTGAACTTTCCTCCCCCTACTGATATGCTTAATTATATTATTTTTGTTTTGGTAAGCACCAAATGCATATAGCTAGGAATTGAATTTTAGACATCATATTTAAGAGACTTAACTATTTATCAACTATGTTAAACCTTGTTAGTTTCTTATATTTTTTAACTTTTCTTCTGCATATCAACTCTACCATTTTGTCTATATCTAGCTGCTATCAGTTGCCATTTGATTTGATACCGAACATGTCCAAACTAGATTTATATTTAATATAAAAGCCTCCAATTCATAGCAGCATTTGCAGAATCTCTCTCTACTGCTCTACTCTATAATTGCACAACTAAATTGTTGAAGTTAAAATTGCATTTACTATAGGATATATATATATATATATATCCATGCTCGTGTGTGTGTATATAACAGATTAATAAGGTCCTTTTAAAAGTTGGACCATCAAGGCCTCATTCGAAGCAAACTAATTGAGTTAATTATTTTACTTATATAGTGAGTTTATTGAACTTTTGTTTCCAATAATGATTAATCTAGGTAAAGTCTCTGATAATTTTAATTGTTTAAGTCAGACAAAAGCGACAAATTTGCAGTGTTTTAACAAGCTGGCAAACAATTATTTGCGAAAAATTCTGACTCAATTGAGCCTCCAGGTAAGGTTCAAGGCAACAATTAAGATGGATATTGAAATTAGAAGGTAAATTATGACAAATCATGATTCATCTTCCAATAATATGAAGAATAAGAGGGTTGCTATCAAAGTGATAACTAGAACCCATGACCCTTAAGTCAGGAATTCATGAAACACTACGTTGAGTTGAGAAGGTATTAAAAATCGAACCGACTATTAAATTGGATAAGGCAACGGTTCAAGATTTAGTGATCGAATCAGGGTCGGACTGGTTATGAATAAATTAATATATTTTTAATAATATAGATAAAAAATATAAAAGATATTTATCCATGATCATAGAATTAATATTTACTCTGAGATAAAAAATAAATTTAATAATATATAGAAAATTAAAAATATTATTAATAAGTTTTACAACTTAATATTAAAATTTAAACAAGTTAATATTCATCTATAATTATATTTTGAATTCAAAATAGTCAATTGATATTCTATTTTTATCTTATTTATTAAATAAATTTATTATTATTAATAATTATGTATTATAATAATACTTATAACATATTATAATATAGAAAGAAAAAAATTTATACTAAAAATAATATTATTTTATTTTTAAAAAATACTTTAAAAATTAAAAAAAAGGGCCAGTCCAATTCAAACTGGTTTTTTACCAATTTTTGTCCGGTTCCACCGGTTCTGAAATCCTCCGGTTTTCATCTGCTACCAAACCAGATCAGGGGCCGATTTCTGGTTGGACCGGTTGATCTGATCCGGTCTGATTTTGTGTTCACTGGTTGAAATAGAATGACACATCCATATTCTGGATGTATACACAAATATATTTGAACCTACCTCCGCGTCTAGACGTCCCTCAATCATTCTTAACAGTTAGAGAAATAGTTACATCTAACATTGCAAAATGACGCAACCGTCAAAGTGATATATATGTTTGGCTGTCAACACATATATATTGTACTGACAAAACCATAAGATTTGTCACAGGTTGTTGTCAATCGTCACTATTCTACTACTGTATCAATCAAACATATTTCTACATTATTGGCCCCTACAATCCCCAACCCTATTATTGCTTATATAATTAAAATAATTAAAAGCGGTTCCAAACTCAAACTAACTTGGGATTTATGATTATAGCTCAAAAATAAACCTCCAGAGTCTGATTCATGGTCAAGTGGATCTAGCTAATTGAGATGAAAAGTTGTCTTGATTGGTCTCTTGTGAAATGAAATGTTGTTTCAATCCGTGGTCTCTGTCGAATATAATGCACTGTAGATTAATTAATAAAGAAACAAAACAAAACAAAAGAACATCAGTTGTCTCGATTGGTCATGGAAACCGAGAGTTTCAATCCAAGGTCCTTGTCGAAGAACATTAGTATTTGCAGAGGAAACAAAGGAAAAGATCATCAGTATTAATTTACAGACGCTGGTAGATGTGGTGTCTCGTGATCATACGCTCTCAATTACATTTGTTTTTTTATATAAATTGGTGAAAAACGAGTAGTCAGCATGTATTATTATATATGGTTATGTAGATGAAACGTAATCTTAATATCAATAATTATTCTTTTTCTTTTGGTAAATCTTAATAATTATTCTTTAACAGTACTTAATTAAATATATACTTAGGAGTTGCTTATTATATTTCTTGAGAAATAATTTTTAGAAAAATATACTTCCTAGAAAATTAACTTAATTTGAAAAGTTTATGTATGATTTGCTTATTTAATCTTTTATTTTCTAGGAAGTTGAAATTACTTTTTAAATAAATATTTTATTTACAAATTGTTTAATAAATTAAGAGTCTTTTTGAAAAAAATATTATAAAATTGTTATGACACAAAACTTCCCAAAAAAATTTTATGCTTTTTTTTAACTAAATAGAAATGATTGGTCTATTTCTAGAAAGTTTAATTTCCTCCCTTTATTTCACCTGTACTGATCGACCTTAAATTTTAAACATGGATATAATGTACGTGCACACCAAATGTTAGAGTAAGACTAGATTCAACGTGGCCAAAAAAAAAAAAGACTAGATTCAACGTACCAAATTAAAGAACTAAAACTATTTAAATTAAAGCTGCATATAAAGCAAGCAATATTCCCCTTTTGGTATTTGTTAATGGGGGAATCACAATTAAGAACTAGTTAAGAAAATTAATTATAAAGAAAAGCTTTTGACTAATAAAAAATATTAAAAATTAAAAACTAAATAGTAAAATTAAAAAAATAAATAGTAAAATATTTTATTTTATAATGAATTTATTATTTTGGTCATAAAATGTGATTCTCTCTAATCAATGTGTCTTTATATGTTCAGCTTGGCCAATAAAAAAAATTAAATGTAATGATTGGTTGGGGATTATTGGTACGGCATAGAGAAATATATATATATATATATATATATAGGGTATAACGGTTGCAGGGGAAACAAGGTATCTAATAATTTAATTTGATTTCAAAATAAGAAAAATGGTTACGAGAAAAGTGTTGTTTGGGATTGATTAATTCTTTCATTTTGTTCTAAAAAGAATTAGACACTTTTCTATGTGTATTATACAGTATTTAAGAAATAAATTATATTATTCACAATTTATAAATAACACGGCATACTCTCAATTTTATATCTGATATAGATGGCAACAAAATTTGAGTAAGACAGTGTGTTAAACGATTGGAGTACCAATTAATCGTTGAGAGACACAAAACCAAGCTAGAAGAGGTTTTCTTACAATGATTAATCAAGTAAACGCACGGACTTATTTTAAGGAGAAATAAAAATTAAGAATCTTAATTTTACAAAACTTATGTACATAACACGTTATTTTTAAGTAAAGTTACAAATATATATATATATATATATATCATCTCACAATCATAATAAAATCTTTTTAATGCTTACTTATGTTGTGAATGATATAGTTGACCCCAAAAAAGAGTTGGTGTAAATGGTATAAGCTTTTGTTCCTTAAGTAAATTATTGAAAGTTTAATTTCAAGCCCTTATATATATGAAATAGGGAAAACTTTACTTTCTATTCTTAATATTTCAAGAAAATTATTCCTTACTAATAATAAGGATACTTCTAGTCTATAACATTAAAAAATAATAAATCTTTTTAAATTTTGATTTTTTTTTTTACAAAATTAAGAACTTTGAATGTAATTAATTACCCCATGTTCTAATGAGCTTAATTTTGGCAGAAAAGAAATCAAACGAACAAGGCGTAATAAGGAGATAAATTTAAAGGCACCATGTGGACAACATATCTACCACGAAAACAAGAAGGCTGAATCTAGAGAACTAGAAAAAATAACTTTAAGGCTCGTTTGGTTCAATTACCAGAGGGGTTAAGTGATATAATATGAAAGGTGTGAAGTGATGTAAAAGAATGGTGATTACATGATAGTTTGTTTGGTATGATAGTGGAGATATGGGGATCAAATTTATTTTGTGTATTTAATTAAAATATGAATAAATATTAAATAACTAAAGTGCCCCTGATTAAAAAAAAACACTCCCCTCCTTATTCCCGGCCGGCTACCACCACCATCAGCGTCTTCTTCATTGGCAAACACTACCACCACCGTCTTCTTCATCAGCCACCACCACCACCCTCCGTCCATATCTCTCCTCTCAACAGTAATAGACAATCCAATAAAAAAAAATAAAAGAAACAGATTGTTGTCGCCGGTAATCCGCTAGAAATTGCAACGTCATCCTTCATGTCCTTATCACCAAATCTTTGCTGCGATTGTCTGGTCATCTTCTTGGCATATTCCAAGATCGTAGCTGCCGTCATGTTCCCAGATTTGTAAAGGGAGAAAGGTCTATGTCACCAAATCGATCTGTTGTGATACTCTCAGATCTGCCGTCTATAAGCGGTTGAGGACAAAGGTAGGAAGGTTCTTGATCTGCAATGAAGGACAGCTGTGGTGTGAGCCAAGGGAGAGGGAGCTTGGCAGTTGTGGTAAAGACCTAATGGTAGAGGATCTTGGTGGTGGGGAAGAAGAAGCTCGGCGGTAGAGGTGGTGAGGGATGCCGACAAGGGAGGACACTGGTGGTGCAAGGTCAGTCAACATTGAGTGTGAAGAAGACAAACTGAAGGAGGAGGAGCGGCTGTAAATTGGAGTCTTATAATGAGAGTGTTTTAGT
Source organism: Adenanthera pavonina (assembly GCA_026686845.1). Lineage (NCBI taxonomy): Eukaryota > Viridiplantae > Streptophyta > Magnoliopsida > Fabales > Fabaceae > Adenanthera > Adenanthera pavonina. The sequence continues at coordinate 5,555,012 of JAIVEN010000002.1, forward strand.
CTTTTTCTATATAATTACATGCTGGTGATGCCTATCACATGGATTTTTTAAGAGGAAGCAGATCACCTAAATTGAGGTAATCCAGCTCACATGTGTGATCCGCATTACATGACTTTCAGCCAACCAAACGCAATTAAGTAAGGTAATGTAAAGCCTATTACATTACCTTACATTACCTCACAGGTAATGTAATCGAATCAAACGGACCCTCAAATTATCCCATATAATGTATAACTCCAAATGAAAAAGTAAAAAAAAAAAAACTTGAATCATACAATATAAACCTATGGCTTTTTAGAAAAACAAACCAATTCAAACAAATTCCTCCATTATACTCGCTGAGATAATTTGAACTCAATGTTTTTATGACATATTTTAGAATTAAAAAACAGAAATCCCTTGAAAATAGTGAGAAGTTGTTGGTTACACCCAAGGAACAAAAGAACTCGATCGTATTGACTGGTCGGACTGAGAATCAGTGCTAAGTCCAGTTCGATCATAGATCTTGACCACCTCTACTTAAAACTAATAAAAAATCGGCTGAATCAGTATTGAACCGGTTCAAAACCGGTTGAACTAGTTAACTCTTTTTTTTTTAGTTTTTAAGATAAAATAATATTATTTTTAGTACTAAATAATATTATTTTTGTATAAATTTTTTTTATATTATAATATTGTATAAGTATTATTATGATACATAATTATTAATACTAATAAATTTACTTAATAAATAATATGAAAATAGAATATTAATTGATTATTTTGAATTTAAAATATAATTATAAACAAATATTAATTTGTTTATATTTTAATATTAGATTGTGAAACTTATTAATAATATTTTAAAATTTTTATATGTTATAAAATTAAAAAATTATTAACTTTAGTACTACCGGTTTAATTCTGATTGAACCACTGTTGAACCATTAAACCTTGAATTAGTGCATTAACTAATTCAATATCATATCCGATTTGATTTTTTGAACTTTAATTACACTTTCTAAATTAATTTCTTAAACATTAAATATAGCTAAGGCACTACTCCATGTTAAATATAAGATAATTTTATTTAAGAAATTCCATTCAAAATATAAGAAAAAAATATAAATTTATATAGCAATAAATGCTACTATATTTTAAAAATACCCTTTAACTATTCTAATTTTCAGTAAATATTAATTAATTTAGTAGAAAGGAAAGACCATTAATTGAAAATAATTTTAGAAAAAAATGTGTAAAGTAATTTTTTTTCTTATATTTAAAATTGGAGGAAGTATATAATTATATAATTCTAGATGAAGACATTAAATTGATCCGTTACGTTATTTTTTCTTTTCCACTTAATTAACATCTAGGGACATCATAGATGGCCGAGAATATTTCTGAAGAATATAATATATTGTGATCATATATAAAATGATAGATTCTCTTATATACATGTTCAAGGATTAAGTATATTGATATAATTAATGATTGGGTGGGCTTCCTCATATATTATATGAAATATGAGGAATTATGGTAAAAGAAGGAAAAAGAAATATGAGGATAAATAAACTATTTATAGTTTTATAGTTTATAAATAGTGCAAATTATTATATATTTTATATTTAATTTTTTTAATATCAAATCAACCGATATTAAACTTAGATTAATTTGAATTGAATTAAATAGTATGCAAAAATAGAAATATTCTCTTAACAAATATTTAACACAATTATATACTTAAGGTTCAAATTCAAAACAATTAGTTTTTTATGGTGATGTACTCTTATAATGTGTTGATAACATTTGTAGCGTATTAGAAATAATTAATGATGGATATTTGGGTCACTAAAACATGATTTTTGTTTGATTGTTAACTATGTATATGAAAAAGATCTTGTTGGAAGAGACAAAATTTAGTTCGACAATCTCTACATTACGAAAGCATTAGTTTTTTTACTATTTGCTAATAATACTTTAATGCTAAAAGAAAACAAACTAATGATAATGCTTTAAAGACGCTGTCCGGCATCCGCCCTGATGTTCAACGTTTTTAATTTTTATAAAAACAAACAGGTTATTAATTGAATGGCAAGGACCGTTGGGATTGGGTATGAAAGAAGCGTAGGTAGGTGCTCAGTTCAGAACAATCATACCATATCAATAAGATAATTAAACAATAGATACATTGGATAATGTAGTTTAATACTCCCTCTATTCCAGTTTATAGTGCACTTTTAACTATCACACATAGACCAAGACAATAATTAATAACTAATAAAATTTTTCATTTTTTCTCAAATTATCCTTATTAAATGCTTTGAGAATGGAATATTTTAATAATAAATACATATTTGGGTTTATTAATTAGGGGCAATATTGGAAAGAGAACAAAATTACACTATGTAATCCGCAAAGTGCACTATATTATGAAATATTAATTTCTCAAAAAAATGTACTATATAGCGAAACGGAGGGAGTACATTGGATTACCTAATCGAATCTGGCTCAACCAACGACTCAGTGAGGAAACTGTCAGCACTTTACACATATATTCTCTTTCACGGAAACTTAATATTTCAACATTTTTGGGGAACTTTCCACACATACAATTTAATGGGTCAGATGCTTGTTTTAATTCTCTAAGCTCCTCTGACTTTTTAATTAAGCTATCATTATGATTATGATTATGTATCAAACACGTTTGTTTAAACTTCTTTTTAAATAAAAAACACTTATTTTTTAAAAAAAAAGTACTCCTTCTGGTCCTATATATAGGACCTTTTACCTTGATAATAAATATAATACCCTTTACAATATACGATGTGGTATTTATTATACATTTCCAAAAAATGCCCCAATTTAATGTATCCAAAGATAAAAAAAGAGAGATTAAATAAGGGTAGTGTTGGAAAAATATTGAAATTTTTGGAAAAATTGAAATAATTAATTAGTTTTAACTCCCCTTCTTAATTCACGTGATTCGGTTAAAATAGTCTTATATTAAAGATCAGAGAGAGTACTTTTAAGAAATTTTAAAATATTTATTTGAGTTTTTTAATATAATCAGAAATTAAAGTTGAAAAAAAAAGATTTCTGATTATTTTAAGAAATTATTTCAAATAGCTTCTAAGAAATTAACAACACTTTTCATTTATTTGACAGCAAGTGATTAACATGCACCGACTACCACCATCCGTTGGTCACTAGTCGCCATTGTGGATCACCAGCCACCACCATTGGTTGTTGGCCACTAATCCCCATCAGTTGCCACTGGCTACCACCACCAACCGTTGGCCGCTAACCATCGGTCACCATTGCCAATGGCTAGCTACTAGTAACTAGTTTTCCTTGCCAGTCATAGGCCACAAGCTGCAATAGCTAGCCGTCAACTACTAGTCACCACCACCAACCGCTACCATCGACCACCTACCACTAGCCGCCACCACTCATCGGTTGTCACTGCCAGTTACTAGCCACTATCATCAACCGCCAGTCACAGGCCTTTGGTTGCTGGCCTTCGACCATTGACCCTAACTACTTCTCAGCCAAACAAAGCATTGAGATAAAGAAGTACTTTTCATAGTTATAACCAAATGCAAAATAATTTTTGCTTTTAATAAAATCTCAAAACAATAAATAACTTCTTTAAATAATTTGAAAATAATTTTTTTCTTTTAAGCTTAAACAAAGTGGCATAATACACTTTCAAAAGAAAAAAAAGTGGCATAATACACTATGAAGAAAATCGAAGGAATATGCTAAGGAATCCTTCCTACCTTGCAGCCAAGGCCTTAAAATAAAACCCGGTGGCATAAAATTTGCAATAATTGAACCCAAAAGACTAAAGACACTTTCACATGCCATGAGTTCAGAACGTCACTAAGAAAAAATCATGGAGTTGAATGGAACTATAATTGTAATGTATGGAATTATTGGAGCGTATAATTCACACTTTTGAGATCTCAAATATCGTTTGAATTAAAAATAGAGAACCGATAATGTTATGAAAATATTGACTTTTTGGGATGGTGAGTTCTGGATATATCCCATAAAATTAGGATATGTATATATCGAACAAGAGAGAGAGAAAAATCAGTTTCTGCATCTGCAAAGCCAAAGACAACACAGATTTTTCTGATATGCATAAGCTAGAGAGTTAATTTTGATGGGAAAAATTAAATTGTAGCAATAGCTGAGGATAAGGGTGGTCAATCGCATCGTATATAATATATTGAGAGGAATATTCGTTGTAGGCTGTTGTAGGCTATGGTTAAATATTCTGAATAAAGATTCCCAGGTCCATTCAATTGGGATGTTGAGTTTCAAATCAAGAATGACACTGACAAAGAAAGATCCTTTATTAACAACAAAAGCCAACCTTGCTTCCATAGGCTACTACTTATACTTAATTGACACTAATCAAGCTGAAGCAACCTATCAGCCAGTGCTCCAACAAATTGCATCTGATTGATTGGGTTACACGTACAGCTAGCCGTGGCCTCTGCTTACGAATATCGAAAAGACAAATCATAAGCTTTAGTTATGGACATGGCTGCTCCTCATAATTTGGGTTTCTGCTTCCACCCCCAACCTCCTGGGGATAAATTATCGGATGCGCACCTTTTCAGTTTCCTTCATCTTTTCTTCTCCTTACTAATGAGACTTGTGTATTTATGTTGGACGCCCATATAAAATCCAAACAAATAATTTCATCTTCTCAACGCCATCAAAGTGTTTCAAGTTTGAGTAGTAAATAAATATAAATAAAAAAATTTAAATAAATATAGATAACAAATTTTTAATCTCTAAAATCTTTTAAAAGAATTATTATGTTATGAGTCTTTAAGTATCTTTATTCTTTTCTTAAATTAATTGCCTGTAACATACATTCAAGAGCCCTAGACCTTTCTTTTTTATCTTGAAATTTCCTGATTTAGCTCGGATTCCATTTCTTCTTCTTCTTTTTAAGAAAAAAAGTGAAAATATAGTTTCGTAATTTTAACTCGAGTTTTTTTTTAATGAAAATTTTAACTAGAGTTAAAGATGCAGCTTACAACAGGCTAAGTCATTCATGTCCTGGCGGCCCGCTATAAAAATTAAACAGGAGCCCATGCTAAATTCAGGTCCACAGGAATTGCCAATCACTATCATTTGTTCTGATCTCCAAGCATAAATGCTACACCTTGTTTTCCTTTCTCTGTCACTTTTTTTGAAAGTTTTCACTTTGACTTTTAAATTTTAAGATAATATTAATTAATTACTAATTTTTTTCAATTATATTCTTATTTTTATTTAAAAAAATTAAAAATAATATTAATTATTATTTTTAGCACGACGGGTATTCCCAATCAATAGTTGATGACTAATTTTTTTAAAGCGTAGAAATGACTGAAGTGCATTTTATTTTTTTTATTAAAGCTTTTTCTATACACATGGCCACTAGTCTCTTCAAAGCTTAGAGATCATTGAAGTAGATTTTACCTTTCCCAATAAAGTCCTTTCCATACACACGATCACCAATCCTTTTGAAACATAGAGATTATCGAAGTACATTTTATTTCTCTCAACAAAGTTTTTCTATACACACGGCTAAGAATCGAATCTAGAAAAATATGCATAAAAAACCCAACTATCTACTAACTATGTCAAAATTTTGTTGGTATAACATTAATTACTCTCTTTTATCTACTCCTTTATTAACGAGCATATTAAGAAATTTTAAAAAAATTTCAACACAATTTTATTTTTTAATTTATGGGCTAAAATCTTAAACAACTCATAAAATGAAATAGAGGTAGTACAACAAATGTGTATATTGTGTATGTGTGTACACCAATCAAATGCAAAAGTGACCTGCGGAGACGAGTAGTCTAGGTCCAGGGTGCGTGGAGGAAAGAAATTAGTGACTCAAAAGCATAATCTTCTTATATTTTATCATTTTCTTTTTTGGCCAATAACTTGAAAGTATAATATTAACTGTTGCCCTTTGATTGGTTGAAGAAATTTAGAGGGATAGAAAATTTTTTCAGTCATTTAGTATGAGGGAAAGAAAAAACTTTTTATGAATTTTCTCTCCTTGCCCTTCTATCCCTTATCTCCAAAAATTTGGAAATTTAGACAAAAAAATGAGTAAATCCTTCTCCGCCCATTCAACATATCCAAATAAAAAAAAATTAAAATAGTTCCCCACTAAATCAAAGGGTGCACCAGGGAAGATAGAATGAACGCTATAACACAGGCTGGATAGCAGAGATCAACGAGATGAAACTTTTCTCATTCAATGTTTACTTTAACCATCTAAACTTCGTCACGTGCTGATACAAGAAAGGTCCTACAAAATTGGATTAGTACCATTCCCTTCAAGGAAAAAAAAATTGTCGTTATCCCTTATTATATATATATATATAGTGATTCTTCCTTTCACTCATGCAGATTTCAACTTGGCTGATGTAGAAGCAAGATAGGAAAGATTTCTGTGTCCCACGAACATCAAAAGGGCTCCCAAAAGACTTAGTATTTTGAGTGTGGTGAACAGGTCCAGCTGCACAAGAACACAAGCATAGTAAAATACACAACTTCCACTGGGAAAAGTAGGAAGAAAATTTTAGACTTGCCTTGTCAAACGAAAAATGGAACAAAAGAAAAAAAAATTATAACATTCCACCAATATGCATCGTAGATGATAGATCATGCCATGTATTATTATTACAGGAAATTACCCTTCTCATCAGGAATTAACCACTTCTAGTTCAAGAACGTTTCAAACCACCTAGTAGAAACAGACTGAAACACGTACAATGGGTCCGTTCAGTAATTTATATGAAGAGTGACCATACCTTCAACCAGAAAAGTACATAAAGCAACAGAACTGCAGCAATGCCGAGATGGAACAGAGCAGCATATAGAGCATGTACTGATGAAGCAGGGAAGTTCTTCAGGTTCACTCCTAATCGTAAAAGCTGTAAATGATATCAAATAGAATGAAAAATGTTACCAACCCCACAGGAGGAATGTGAACCAAGAGAAGATAAAGCAGGTATGATGGGTACTTAAGTGGGAAACCATCCCCAAAAACTAGCTATTAAGGTGGGAGAACCAATCCACTTATATACCTCATTGAGCATTCCATATTACTTAATGTAAGACTTGAGCATCTCATACTACCCAAGTTCCCATCAATTGACCCCTTTAAGAGTTAACATCCCGGCGTCTAAACATTACGACACTACACTTGGTGACACTTCAGTTGACTCCCCTATTGTTTAGAACCCTCTACCGGTCAAAACCCTCCGTAGGTAGCCCTCCCCAAAACCCTCGACGCCCGAACTCTGATAACATTGATGGATACCCAAGTGAAATGGGGAATCCCCCCCAAAAGCTAGTTAGTGAGGAGGGAGAACCAACCGACTTATATACCCTATTGTGCATCTCATATTACTCAATATGGGACTTAGGCATAGGCATCCTATACTACCCGAAGTCCCCATCAAGGTTCAAAAAAATTTGCAAGTAATTGGAATGTTTCAATAACATTTGGATAACCCCTACATTTTACAAAACTAGAAGCAAAAAAGTACACCAAATATGAAGAACATTAGTAGTGATGTCAAGATCAGCCATCATATTTTGCCCCAATTACGACCAAAAGAGAGAGATTAATGAGGATTATGGGACTTACACCAACCAAAAAGCCCATCAGTGGCAAAACAGTCAAAATCAAAAAAGCTAGAGAGAGATTCTGGGGTGGTCGCTTTTCAGGAGCCCTGAATAAGTGGACTATCTCTTCTTTGGGTCCATATCTCGAATAAGGATCCACAGGTGGAGCAGGAGGGCGAGCTCCCTTTTCAGGTGCATCTGGAAGATCTAATTCAACATGGCCAAGAGGCCGCAAGAAAGAGTTCTCCTGAAAAAAAAAAGTCAAAAAACAATGATAACAAAAACTCAGATGGCCAATATAAAAGTGAAGAAGGGGGGAAATTAAAGAGAGCTTGTAGGGCCAGACACCATGACAACATCACCAACAGTCAGCTCAATGTCATATTTGCCTGAGAGATAAAAAAAATTCTCCACCAACCCAAGAAAATCCTACAAGCCAAAATATAAAAATGTGAGAAAAACAAGAACTATAAAAGCAAATGAGAATAAAGTGGCCTTTATGGACAAATATATGAATTCAGTATATGCATACTAGCTAGTTATTGCAGGTTGTAACAAACGAAAAAACAGTACTCAAGAGGAGAACTCAGAACCAAGATAGTAAGGCGTGTATAATAAGAGACACTTAACAAGAATGATCTCAAACTTCTGGCCAGTATTCCCAACCATAAAGATGTGCTCAACCCTTGTCTCATGTCTCAACATAAGAAATGCCTGCAGAAAAAAAAAAATCCTCAATAGACCAAGCATTGAAAAGAATTCATTCAGAAGGTCTAATGTTAATTACTAACCTGGTGTGGCTTGAAAGCATGACCATTAGGCGTTGTCAATTGAAAAGACAAACGAAACTTCTGCAAGTGGTTAGCTGAGAGCGAAACAAATTTTTTTCCAGACAAATCCAGCCTGGATAGGCAAGTAGGATGGAAAAAGCCAGTTGAAACCAAAAACCACAAAAGTCACTAATAGAAAAATAACACATCATATTCAAACTTCAGACATAAAATAGAATGATAAGCAACTGCTCTACTTATCAGAAATCTGGAGTAGCATCCTGAATACAACAGTTCATAATTTTTTAACGAAAAATAGAAACATACGTCTTTTGGGTTTCAATACTTCCAAGATCACTGTCGAGAACAGCAATTTCAGCATTGCCCACTTTAATAATTCCAGTGACATATATTGGCACATGAATTTGGCCTCCAGTAGCATATACTTTATCATTATCAGATCCATGAAGCACCATCTACAAAATAGGTTTTACATACAATAATATGCCTTGATGCAACTGAAAGGAAAACAAATAACTAAATTAAGCAACAAGGAATACCTCAAAAACAAACACGTAAGTTCCCACATCCACATTCCGTGAGAAGAAATTCAAGACATGAAGTCCACTTTTTGAGTCATACTGGAGCTCCTGTATGATGCAAAAGGTGCAGAGTAATCAGACAATGGAAAGTAGAACAAAACAGAGATACCAAAAAAAAAATCTAATAAAGAGGTAACTGTGTGTTCTGCAAGAGAGAGAGAAAAAAAATAAAGAAAGAAAACAAACTCCTGGAAATAAGGCAGGGCTCACCTTACTCTCAATAATCGATGAATCTTGAGCACCTGTTCTGAACGCTCGAACAAGTTTAACCATTAAAGGTGGTGCAGCTGAACCAAGCACGGTATTCACCTTAACCTGATTAATTTTGAAACATGCGTTTGTCATATTTTGTCAACAGAGAATAACAAGCATCACCGCTGCAAAACTTCAAATCTAAGATTAAAGTAGTAAAGAACCCATAACAGAAATGCAAGTGTCTGGCTAATGGGAAATATAATGATAATTTGAGGGGGAAAACAGAAGAGTAAGGTTATGAGGTGGCTGAGACCCATAATAAATGAAAAATATTTTCCATTACCATCAGGCTTGGGGAACAACACCTAAATGGTTGTATTATTAATCATGACAGCCAGAAACTCATTAAACTCTAAATTCCAAGATCTACTTAACTTTCGTAATTATAGCACTACAAAACCAATGACATAAAAATCCTAACTCAGTTGCATACCTTAAGCTGGTCTTTCTTGGTTAATGAATAAACAGTTGCAGGAACTGACAGTATAAGCGGGGTGGAGACCCTACAATTCCACCATAAGAAATTCAGTTTATATACCTTTCAAGTGCAATGAAGAGGCTAATTAATCAGAAAAAAAGCAGAAAATAAATATAATGCCATAAAACTGTAATTTTACTATAATAAATTGATCTTAAAAAGGCACTCACCTGTTGTTTTCTAGAAAAGCTAATGATTCTATTTGATTGAAGAAGTCCTTTGCATCTCCAGGGATTCCAATGCCCAGCAAGAATTTTGCCAAACCCAATATTTTATCCCCTGGAAGCTGGAAATGAAAAACCAAGGCATTAATAGAACACCATTAAAAGGCTACAAAATAAAAGTAATCCCGCATGGTCCACGCACATTTAACTTTTCAGACGTCACGGCAGCAAATGCTGTAAGCCCTCGCACAACCGAAGCAGTAGTGGAAAGAGAACCCTGATACTCACGACCACTAACAATTTTCTCATCAAAATAAAAGGTCCCATCATCTGAAAGTAGACAACATGCTCATCTAAGACCACTATGATGAAGTATAAAGCTTAAACAACAGCAGGACAAGAAAATGCAATGACTGCATGAAAAAAGTGACAAATTGATTAGAAGTTAGGAGGAATCAGGCCTAGAAGTGTTCACAATATACAAGTATCTTCTAGCTACGTTAAGGCACTTGATGTTGAATAATATCCTGTAGGACTGAAACATACTGATACAAACATGCACCAACTTACTCATACTCAACCCCACATGATTAGAAGTTCACGTTCACAAGGAACAGCAGGCCCTTTAGAATGACAGTCACCAGACTACTTAGTTCATTGAAAGACATATTAACCATCAAGAGCAAGGTTCCATTGCAGAGAAAAACAAAGAATGACAGTCAAGTAAATAGATATCCCTAAGACAAAAACTATAGTGACTAAGAGAATTATACAACTTATAAGGATGTCTATAAGCATTGCTAAATCAACATTAAAAAGAAAAAAGAAAAGGACAACATTAACAACAAACGTAATGAAACACAAAATGCGCTGACATAATGAACAACTTAGAGCCTATCCATTACAGAATAATAAGGACTACAAGAGGACTTGATGGCTACTACGTCCATAATATAGAATCCTAACTCAATGAATACTTATTAACAAAGTAACAAAGAAGACTATGAATTAGGAATAGGAAAACTACACATACCATATTTCTCAATGCTGTCAAAAAGCTTCAATATATCATTTTTCACCATATCAATCTGCCAATATGGAGCTAATATAAGATACCAATAAAAGTGCGCAGGTAAGATATGTTTGCACAATGTATCAGAGAAAAGCAGCAGCATTGGTATGTCGTCAATAAAATTAGAGGAATATTACTCTCTACCTTTCATGTCTGCACCATCATTTTCAGATGCAAGCCTGCTCTCCCTATCTCTCCCTCTGGTGTGTGCGTGCACATGCACACACATAATGATTCAATATCACAAGAGATTCACTATTTCACTTTAAGCCCCTTAATGAGGGCTGCTTTAATCTTGCCACTCTTTGGTTTGACTTGTTTCACTTTGACCCAGTGATGTGATGAAAGTCATATTCAGTTCACCATTTGTTGTTGGTGTTTGATGAATTGAGTTAGAATATTCTAAGGAAAATTTTTACCACTTGACAGCTTAACTAAATACAGTGATTTTCAATATTTAAGATGGATTACCACTAAAAGAGTCAAGCGACAATACTTTCGAAATTTAACTTGCTAGTACTGCCCAGAAGCTCCATCAAACGAATTTGTGCACAATAGATGTAACTTTCCTATGTCCTTGAGTTTGATGAATTGAGTATTAAAGATCCAGAACGTTACCCTGGACTGCTCAATTTCAGAAGATGCTAGTGAGATCACTCCAGCAAATGCTTCAAGTGCTAATCCTGCAACATACATGTTAAAAACTAATTTTTACTGTTATTAAAATAAAAAAAGCTGTTACTTGTGAGTACAGATTAGCTATGATAATTACAATATATTTGGGATCCCATGGCTCATGCTAGCTTAACTAAGACACATAGAGAGAAAATATCAACGCAAATAATTACCAGCAGCATATGTACTAGACTCAGGGTTATCAGAGCTATAGCGCCATCTTCCATCACTCTGGCTCAGAGCCTGCCAATAATGCATGAGATTAACTCAAGTTTCCACATGAAGGTTTGAATTGTGATTGCAGCAAAAACAACTGATGACATGAGATATGGTTCTATATCCTAGAGTCCCAGCACCACATTAGATGAGCAACAATGATATTTATCCAAAAGCAAATATAGATTGCATCTCAAAAGTACATATGTTAAAAACAAACCTTGATTGATTGAAAAGTCCCATCACCATCAGCAAGAAGCACATCAACATTAGAAGTCTGATCCTGCAAAAATAACACTGGGAGATCAGAAGCAATTATAGTGAAACATATATTACATTGCTTTCTGACAGCAACAGTACTGAAGAAATAAATCTCAAAAGAGAGACATGTCCGCCATAATAGCTAACATATCTAAAGAATATTAAAGGGACGAAAAAATATTTGCTTGCACAGTTAAATAAATTCCTAAGAATTACCTTCATAAAAACCAGACTTCCTATAGAGTAGTATATGTCAAGCAAAGTACTTGCATCACTGACAATGGCTTTAAGGCTTGAAGCAATATTCTTTACAGAAAAAAAAAATGCCCGCGTCAATTTTGAGACTTAAACACAACCATAAAAGTTTCATGAGCAATGAAATTTAAGCTGCAACATACAAAATAATGGACATGGCATACAGGTACCTTGAGAACCTTCTCATCAACCCCGCATTTCAATTTCCCATTAACTTTTAAGGCATAGAACACATCCTTTGGAGGAGATAGTGATCCAAGAGTCTCCAATACTTTGTGACAAGTGGTTGTACTCACATCAGGCTTCTTTTCTATTGCAAGAATCTCATGAATGCTCAAGGCCTCATATGTGTCTTCTAAACTGATAAGTGATCACGCAATAATAATTAGTTGCCTATCAATGTGATATAAAATATCAACAAAGTTACACAAAACAAGGAGATTAACTGATGATATATGACACATAAGAAGATCAATTGTCTACGTAAACTATCAGAAAAATAAGGATTTTCTTTCTGGATGTCAATCTGTATACATCAGAAAGTTATTGGAATGGCCAAAAAGCGATCTTTTTTGCGCTATCGAAACGTAATTGACGTCGAGAAGAATTGGCGTCACAAGACTCTCACCAATCCTCCATTTTCCAAGGGAAGCAGGACAACAGTAATCTGAATGATAACACAGATAATAGCATCCTAAGATTAAAAAGGGTTTAATTAGGGTTTAGTTTACCTAGCATATGATCCATTAATGGGCGCGAAGAGCTCCAAAGCCGCAGTTCGATGAGAATCTGAGATCGGCTCGTAAACCGTCGCCCCTTCACAGATCGAAATAGCCAAAAGTAACACCAGAAATACAGCCAGTTTTCTGGCCATTCCTGCACCAACAAATCAGATCATTTCAACTAGCAGCATATGACTTTTGCATCAGTAATTTGCATGTGGATCGGTTTAGGCTCGATAATGGATAAGGGCGTCAAGTCATACGTGTATGAAACATGATATTGTGGGTTGAGTAGCTGAGTACTAGCACTTCGACGGCGAAGACTTCCCCTGGTAGATAGCTCAAGTTCGGGTCGTGACTGCCATATAACTGGGAGCAGAGCGATAATAAGTTAATAACCGGAGTAGACGACTGACCGAGTGAGGTCATCGCACTGAGGCCAACAAAAAAAAAAAAGGACATAGCACTAAAATCTAATTCCCAAAACTAACCCTGAATTCTTGTTTTATTTCTTTTTTTTTTTTCAGTAGGAATGGAAGTTCCCTCTTTTTTTAAAAAAAAAATGTGAAGTGTAATCATTGCAATCAAAAGGGCACATCAAGAGCGGCCCATAAAAAAGAGGGAACTCAGGTTCAGGGTTTGTTTTTTGTTTTGACCAAGGGGAAAGGAATATTATTGACACCAAAGCAAACAAATACAATAAGTAAATTAGGGTGTGTTTAGATTAGATTATGTATAAGTGATTATGAGGATAAGTGATTATATCAAAAGTGATTTGTGTTTGGATATTTTTACCTTATAAGTGATTTTGAAAAAAGAAGTATGTTTGGATATTGGGGTTTAAATGATTATTGGGTGGATATTGAGAAGGAAAAATGAAATAAGTGATTATGGGAGGATAAGTGATTATCATAAGCTGAAAAAATCAGCTTCTTCCATAAGCACTTATTTGAGGCATAAGTGCTTATTGAAAAACTGTTTTTTTTTTATAACTCCACCATGCCCATAAATGCTTATTTTTGGCAATCCAAAGAGGCTATCAAAAGATTACAAAATCATAACTAAAACCAAAGGAGAGCCTCTAACCTTCTCTATCAAAGTCAAACTCATTCTAATCTAAAAGAGAATTAGAACTGACACAAGATACTGAGACAAAACTAGCATCTTTAATCAACTAGAAAATCAAAATAGATAGTAGTAACAAAACCCATGTAAAATGACTCATCTCCTTATTAACCAAATCTGCCAACTTATTAGTAGAGGAATTATCTTGGAGAGAGATCCAAGATACATCAAAACCATTACTAGATGCCAATCTATCACAAATGTCCTTGGCGAAAACTTGATACTCCCACTCACAAATACAAGCATTCCCTGGCCTAATAATCAAGATAAGCAAAACAGAATCATACTCAAAAACAACATTATAATAAACAAGTTCAAAAGCTAGCAAAATAGATTTATGAAGAGCCAACACCTCTGCACCAAAGAAGAAAATGCCATACAACAGTCAGCAAAACTTCATTGCCAATCTCCTTGATAATTATGACATATAATCTCCAACCGAGCCACCCGTGTTTGTGGATTAAAAGCAGCATCACAATTAATCTCCAACCTGCTCACCAGGAGCTTTCCACCCAGAAATTCTTGAATCCTGCAAAACATCCTACTTAACATCATCAGAAGCAAACAGATTATTAGCATTATAAAATTTTGCATGATATTGATAGGCCCTGGCAATCACTCTTAAAGGATTCGAAGCAACATGATTGAAAACAGAATCATTCCTTTCCTTCCATATCAACCAGCAAATCCAAACAAAAAAAGCTTTAGCTTCCTCATCAAAACTTCCATCCTCCACTAAAACAGCATAGCAAGCCTTGCAAAACTCTACACATCACTAGGGTCAAATTTAAGACCAAAAGGACTTCCAAACTGAACACGCAAGACCCAATGACACAATAATAATAGATGCTCAGTAGTCTCAATATCCTTGTCATAAACACAAACAAGCGAAACTCTGCATTTACGTCTAGCTAGAGCTTCCCTTGTGGCTAGAGCATCAGAACAACTTTGCCAAATAAAGTTTAACACTTTAGGAGGAGCCTTAATACACCAAACGTGCTTCCAAGACAACTTATTTAGACAGAATGAAGTACCCACCACATCCTTAAGCAACGATATTTTCGGGTCATCACATTATAATAACCCTTTTTTTCACATTATAATGACCATTCTTATAGACAGTCCATATTCTTTTGTCCTCACAAACAAAGCAGGCAGGAGAATACATTTAATTTTTTGCAAAATATCATCATTAACCTTTCCTTCCAACAAACTTAAGTTCCATCTACTATTACAAATCAAATCAACAACCCTTCTAGAACTTTCATCACCAGTTAAATCAACAAAATAAATGCTAAAATTAGGAGTTCCAAGAATCAATTTATCATTCCAAATATGAACTCAAGGTTGATTAGTCAAAATCCTTAAATTATTTTTTTTCATCCTTATTTTAACAAAATACTTAAATCAACTTTTCTTTTGCCTTTTTTTTCCCTCAATGAAAACTTTTCTTTTGCGTTGATTGGTCAAAAAATTCCCTTTGCGCTCTTTTTTTTTTTAAATCACATATTTCAAGAATTCTTTTGGACCCAAAGCATTCTTCAAGGCTTTAAATGGTCCCATTCCCATTTCCAAATGGGCATCACTTGCACCCATTGCCACCCAGCTCAGGATACTTGTTAGAGATTTAGGCTTTGTATGGTTCAATTGAGAGAATTGGAGGGATTTTAATGAATTATATTGAAGGAAAATGAATTGGAAGGGTTTTAAAAGTCCCTTATTTGGTGGGATTGAAGGGGAGATGATTAGAGGAATTTTAATGAAATTTTATTTGGTTTAAAAAGAGATTGGAAAGGATTGAGTAACAAATACTCTCTTTTCTAAAAAAAAACCTCAATTTGAGGAAAATTTATAAATGGATAGGGAAGGGATTGGAGGAGATTAAATTCCCCCAATCCCCTCCAATTTTTCAATCAAACAAGGAGAGAGGATTTAATTCTGTTCTCTCCCCTTGAAAAACCTCAAACCAAAGAGAGCCGTGGAGGTCCACATTTGGTTTTTTTTTCATCCAAAAGAATTGATATTATTTGATATTCTATTCATAAGAAACAAACATATTTTGATATTGTATTTTATTTTTCAAAAGAATCACCAGCAATAAGATAAACAAAAATATATTTTTCCATCTTTATCACTTTCTTTACATATAAGCTTGGCTTCTAAATCTCACTTAAATAGTGTATTTAAATAGAAAAACAAAAGAGTAATAAATTACAACATAATACTCCCTCCGTTCCACTATATAGTGCACTTTTTTTAGAAATTTATGTTTCATAATATAGTGCACTTTACGGATTATGTAGTGTGCATTTTTTTTTCAAAATTACCCTAATTAATAGGCCCAAATATTTGTTTATTATTAAAATATTTCATTTCAAATGCATTTAATGAGGGTAATTTGAAAAAATGTAAAAATTTTTTTAATTATTAATTATTATTTTGGTCTGTGTGCGATAGTTAAGAGTGTACTATAAACTAGAACGGAGGGAATATTTATTATCAGTTGAAGAAGTCTTAAAATAAAGTAGCTTTTCACAAACACTGCTAGTTTTTTTTAACATGTTTTTCTAGCTGAATTTTTAACATATTTTGAAAATTCACATGCTGCTGTCCCTATTTCAATTCAAAATCCACTAATCATCAATTGATAAAATTTATAGTATACATAATACAAGACAACTCCTTTTCATTTCATCCATTTACTCCTTTTATCAATTCCTTCTCGTTTCCACCTGTCATTTTACAAACGTTCAAAACATGCCACCAAGTAGTCTCTCTTTGTTGCGTCTCCACCTCAAATATATGATACTTTTGCATCATTTACTTTATTGAACGAATTGAAAAAAAATTCCATCAAACTATACACGCAATAAATGATTTAGCAGCAAAAGAAAAGAGTATACAAATTCTATTAAATGTAACTTCCAATTCATAAAAATTGTTATTCTAAAATTTTTTATAATATTTATTACTTTAAAATTTTAATACATTATTAATTACTTATTTTACTGTTTATCCTTTATTAATACTAAAAAAATTATTTAAAAAAATATTTAAATTAAAGATATTTTGAAAAAATACTATTAAATTTTATAATATTTTAAATTATCTAATTGCTTCTTTTATTTGTATGAAAACTCTAAACTAACCAATTTTACCAATGAGAGTCAATAAGAGTTTAATAAATTATTTATTATTTAATAAAAATCAGAGTTTGAATAATTAACTGTATTATTAATTATTTATGAGTAATATGATTTGATTTTTTGAGCAGGATATAACAGAAAAATAAAAAATTTATCAAAATATGATAAATAAAAAAATATTTATCAATATATAACATTTAAAATCGAATTTGTGTGATGTGACTTACAACAGTTAAAACAAGTCGATCGATACAAAATCGGCTCCCAACTTTTTCTCAATTTTTTTTTTTTTTAACCTTTTGAGGGAGGTCGATGAAGATGCAAGATCGACTTTCTCCTCCAAAATTTTATGACTGCCTCTATTAAACCCCTCCCCCAATTCATTTCCCCAACATGCACACGCCACACACCGTTTTCCTTTTTTTATCCCCATTCAATTAATTAAAAACTTTAGTTATCTATTTATTAATAATTGTGTACAATATTTCAATAAATAAAATTAAATATTTATAACTTTGTAATTATAATATTTATTCCTAAAATAAGTAATATAAAAAATAAATAAAAATATATATAATTTATTGAGAGTGTGCAAAAACCGGGTAAGACCAAATTGGTGATCAACCCATTGTTCGGTCTTTGTGAAGTCAAGTTGGATCGAACTAGTTTGGTTTAAGAAATCGGGTTTGGCAGAGTCCTTAAAAATATTTTTAAAAAATAAAATGTTTATTTATTAAGAAATATAATTATATTCATTCAACATATTTTTTCAAAAAATAATATTAGAATCAAAAGTAGCATTTTCTTAAATTATTAGTACTAAAAATTCATGCATTATTTTTACATAATATTAAAAAATTAATCTTGATAAGGAACACCTTGACTATAGTAATGATTGAGTAAGAACAAGGTATAAAGTTTTAAACTGATTTCTTAATAATATGTAAAAATAATGCATGGTTTTTTGGTATTTATAATCTTTTTATCCTAATATTATTTTTCAAAAAAATATATTTTGGATGAATATAATTATATTTTTTTATAAATACAAAAATATTTTTTTTAAATAATTTTTAAGGATTGAGCCAAACCCAATTTCATATATCAAGCTAATTGAATCTAATTCAACTTCACAAAAACTTGGCAATGCGTTGATTATTAATCTGGTTCTACTAGAATAAATTATATATATTTATATGTTTTTGTCATTACATAGTTTTGGAATAAAAATTATAATAAAAAATATAAATGTTTAATTTTATTATTTATTGAAATAGATAATTAAAATTTTTAATTAATTGAATGGGGATGAAATTGGGAAAACGGCATCTGATGTGTGCATGGGGAAATGAATTGGGAGAAGGGGTTGCACCCTTGAAAAATTTTGTAGGTCAAAAAGTTTTAAAAAAATTTAAGAAAAAGTTGGGGGCTAATTTTGTATAGATCGAACTTGTTTTAATTGGTGGAAGTCACATCACACAAATTTGATTTTAAATATTATTACCATTTCCGGTCCCATAAACTCAGTAAAACAGGTTCAGCTATTCAAGATAATAAATTAGGAGAGTCTAATAGAGATGATCCAGTTACTTCCGAGTAAAACAGCCCCTCCTGGGCATCAAAGACTCAAGGGACTCTTTAAGATCACCTTTCTTATTCTCATCCCTCTTTATAGTTTAAACCTCTGACTCAAGTATTACAGAGATGTTACTAAGAAGTGGATCTGTTTCTTGATTCTTTCTGATACTCAAGATCCTCATATGAGGTGAGAGTAGAGCATACTCAAATATAGGATAGACAGGGCAGAGATATGTTTACTACAGAATTTTAGAGAGAGAGGAGAGAAGTTTTAGAAACTGAGCATATTATTTCACACTGGAGGATTTCAGAATGAATTCCGCTTATCCCCAACTTACACACTTCATCCCCTTATATAGACTGAAAGGCCTTACAAGCTTTTGAAAGTGGACCAACAACTTTTACAAGTGGACTCGTGACTTTACAGACTTATTAGACATGTGTCAGACAAACTTTTAATAATTACAGACACTAGAGGCATCCAATTATGGCAGACAAGCCGTAGTGGTTGAGTCACCATTTTACAAAAACACACGTGACTGACTGTCAGCACAAAATAACAAAATAGACTGTCGGCAAGACATATTAGTAATTCTTGCAGATGGGCTCGTGACTAGGTGAGCAGTTCATGATATCATAATCATCATCATCATCTTCTGGTTCTATGATCTTTTTCTTTTTCTTTTTCTTTTTCTTTTTCTTTTTCTTTTCTTCCCTCATAAGTTCTTCATCAAGATATCGTCCTGGTGATTGAGGATTTTGTGAGAATTCTGGAGTCTGTGAAAGAAACTCTTGGAGGAATTGAGAATTAACTTCATATGGATTTTGGGAATCTATGAAGAATGATGGGTTTTGTAAGAGATCCTGTTGATTGGAGAAATCCGCCATTGGTGTTTCTCTGCTGGTAGATGCTACTGCAGGAGCTAGAGAAAGTTGAGGTCATTCAAAGGGTATGTCCTGTCCTATTGTCATGATGTTGTCAGGGTCAAAGAATTCTCCGGGAAGAGGGCCTAGAGAAGTGCATACTTGTTCTTTGTGATCACCTGCAAAATTATTAAGATCTAAAAGAAAATCTCGTAACTCATTAATAACATGATATTGACATAATGGCCAATGTAAAGCAGTCCCCCAAAGATGGGATTGGACAGGAGTACAGAGAAGTCCTCTGTGATCAGTTTGGTATGGCCTGTGGACAACAAAGAAAGAGTAAGGTTTGGATTTCCAGGATGAAACATTCCATAAGTCATATTCATTGATGGTATTATACAGCTTTCCTCTCTAAACAGAAAGAGGGGAGTACCAGGATAGAAAAATGGACAGATTAGAATGCTCATTTTTCTTGTCTGTGAGGTAATGGTTAGTCTGTTTTAGAGGTAGGGCAAATGCACACGCAAAAAGGGTAGACATAGACCAAACATACCACATGAACTCATGGGTAATAGGACCTTTTATGAATGGTATGACCAAATAAGGGAGAAGGGGGTCAAAGTACTCTGGTTTTGGAGAAATACTAGTGTTGATAAGGAAAAGATGAAAGTAATAGAACAAAGTTTTCCTAGCAAGGCTGTTTATTTGGGGAATACCGGTAGGGTAGTGAGATGGAGGAAAAACCATATCATAACTGAAATGGGTAGAGGGAGGAGGATGGTGTTTAGACATCTCTAAAATGGTGAGAATGAACAGTGGATTGTTTCTGAGAAGAGACACTTGGGTGTTCTTTGCAATGGGTCTGGAAAGTAGATCAGCAAGAAGATTATGTTTCCTTTTGATATGTTTGACAGTGAATTTATAGCGTGAAAACCAGTCTTTCCACCACAACAATTGTTTTTCAGGGAGGATTTTCTTCTTTTGCTCAAGAATGGCTGGAAAAGACGTGTTGTTCATTTCCACTGTAAAATGGTTAAAGCTGAGATAAAAACTGAATTTTTCAATTCCTCTTTTGATCACTAATATCTCCTTGTAAATGGTGTGATAATGTTTTTCTGCATTTCTGAACTCTCCACTAGCATGGGCATAGTAGTACCTTTTTCCATTGTCTCGTTCAATCAATACAGCACCCCAATAGTCTTCACTGGCATCCGTTTGCAGGATAAGATCACCTTTATCAGGGACTTTCAAATGTGGCGGATGCTGGGCAATCTGCTTTAATTTCTTTACAGCTGTAGTTTGTTGTTCTGTCCATGGAGGAGGATTCTTTTTTAGCATTTTTGACAGCTGGATAGTATACTGGCTGACATGAGGAATAAAGTCTCTGATGTAATTGATTATATCAAGAAAATGTTGGATTTGTTTTGTCGTCAGCTTGTCAGGAAAATCTAGTAATTTGCTGGCAATGTGAGGGCTAGGTTGGAAATGTCCTTCCGAAAATGTCATGCCTAAAAATTCAATTTGGGCCAAGCCCATTTGACTCTTTGAGGAGGATAGCATGATCCCATATTTTTGAACTAATTGATAAAACTGGTCCAATAGGCTTTTATGGGCTTCTTTTGTTTCAGAATACAGAATGATATCATCAAGGTAAATGAGGGCTGTATGGAGAATGGGTTCAAAGATTCTGACCATAGCCTTTTGGAATAAGGATGGTGCAGGTTTAAGCCCAAAGGGCATAACTCTCCATTAATACTGAGCATTTGGAATACAAAAAGTTATTTTGTGTCTGTCTTCAAGATGAACTTCTAACTGCCAAAATCCCGTCTCAAGATCAAATTTTGGAAAAATTTTTGCTTTCTTTAGATGCACAGTCTGAGTGTTGATCTTTGGTAAGGAAAATTTATCATCTTGTAAAAAATGATTCAGAGGAGTATAATCTACGACAAATCTCTTCTTCTTCTTCTTCTTTTCTGAGTCTTTTTCTACATAGAATGCATAACAAGCCCACTGAGACTTTGTAGGTTTTATCAATCCTTGTGCTAAGAGATTAGCACATTCTGCTCTTGCTAAAGTCAGATCTTCAGGAGACATTCCAGGGTGGGATGCTTTAATTGGATTTATATCATCATTCTTCTTGAATGGAAGTTTAACAAAGAAATCTTCATTCTTCCAAAGAGGATGAGGATGTTGGAATTGACTATGATTCTCCGGACATAATGGTAATAGTTTGTCTCTGAGAGAAGCATATTCTAAAGGGACTTGTTAGAGTTCGAACAGATTACGAACTGGTTCCCATGGAACAAAGGAAGCTTTAAACTTGATTCCCTTGGGAAGTATCTGCAATCCCTTGGCTTTGTGATAAATGTCCATTCCAATCAACAAATCTTTAGTTGGAAGGGAGCTACCAAGGATTCTGGTCCAGACTACACAGTTTGAGAAAAATTGTACTCCTATCTTCCTCTTAGAGATGAGGTTGATAGAAAAATATTTCTCATCGATTGAAGTAAAGTATTCTTGATGTGGTAGCCATTCATCGTCTGGCAAAATCTATGGTTTCATAACATTGCAGCAAGATCCTGTGTCTATAAAACCAATAACAGAAATAGGTTTGGCATACTTCTCAGCAAGTACTTGTACCTTTGTATTTGGAAGAGGTACATCTTTAGGAATGTGTTTGACCAAATTGATATTGCAAATCTGATGGTTGCAAGGACGATAATTGATTAGCTCTTCTTCCTCATCCGAGCTTGAGTCATCTGACTGAGGAATAACAATGGTTGTGTACTCATCTTAGGAGTCCTGTTCTTCATAGATTTCTTCAAAGTTCTCATTGGGAGATAAGAGAAACATCTCTTGGAGTTTTTTCAGCATCTTCACTCCCTTTTTGGTTTTGTTAGAACATTGTTTTGCAAAGTGACCCTTTTGACCACAGATATAACATCTGTTTGAGAATTTGCCTGTTGGAGATCTTTTTCTAAAAAACCTGAAAGGTTTTCTCTTTCCTTTTGAGTAGAAATTTTTCTTCTTAGGATACTGAAAGAAGTGTGACTTCTTCTTTGAAGGACACGAACAAGCAGTTTTGTCTTTGCATTTGATCTGTAGATCAAGTCTTTTGCAAACTTTGTAGAGCTGAGCTTTTTCTTTGAGAACATTTTTAACAAACTTTTGCTGTTCGCATAGTCTGTCTAATGCCCCTAAAGCCATTTGATAAATTTCTCCGAGTGAGATGTGAGCCATGTCCCTTTGAAGGGCATTAATTGACTTTTATAATTCTAGCAAGAGTTCTTCAGGTAATGAGGCTATGAACACATGCCTAAGATTGATGTCGTTTGCCCCGCCTAACATATAATACTTTTCAGATATTCTTTTGAAGTGCCTCTGTAGATCAACTTCGTTCTAATGAGCAACATTTCATCTCGAAATATTCTTATCGAGCTCTACGATCTATGATGCCAAAATCGCCAATGAATTCTTTATGCAGGATCCCTAAGAAAATAGGGATGTCATGCTAAGCCATTTGTATTTTCTGATATTCGTTGAGACTGGTAAACCATTCTCACAAATTGCCTGTCATTCTAGATAAGAAGTTGGTCAGCACATCATGTCTGTTGGCTTCCGGGTCATTCATCTGGACGTCTAACCAGGCACCAAATTGGTGTAATTTTTCTCTCCATCGATGATGAGGGAAATCATCGAAGGTGAAATATGGACCATTTGAAGGTTTATGAAATCCTTCATTGACATTGTGAACTGATTCAGTAGGTTCTTCTACCATGGGATCTCGAGGATGTTCAGTTGTTGAGGCTTCTGGAGGTTGGTCATGGTCATGAAATGGTGAAGGGTCTATATCAACCATAAATATAGGAGGTTGTTTTAATGGCAATGTTGACAGGGAAGAATCCAAAGATCTTGAGGTATCTAAAGATTCTAATTCTGACAGGGATAAGTCTTCTTCATGTTCAGTGGAAGGTTTTGACATAGGTTTGACAGTTGCAATGGATTTATTTTTGGAAAAATCCATAGGAGGTGTTTGTCTTTGTGGTGATGATGGAGGTGTTTGAATCTTCAAGGGTTTTTGTGGTGGCATATATTCTGGTGGATAAGAGGTGGATGGGTTAGACACTTGAATACTTTGGGAATATGGTGGTACAAGTTGAGGTTTTTGGGATTGTTGTTTTCTGGCCTTTCTGAGTTACTGAAAGATAGGGTAATTGACTTGGAAGGGTTCTTTGGTGGTAGTTGAAAATAAGGGTAAGGAGGATACAAGAGGTGGTGTATAGAGTGGGGTATGGTATAATGGGTCTTGGCTATGGCTATGGATGGATGCCTGTCTGGAAAAGTCTGCCTCAATTCTTTTCAGTTCTTCTTTCACCTGCTTCACTTCTTGTTCTTTTTGAAAAAATAATAGTCCTGTATATCTGGAATCAATGTATCCTCTAAGCTCCTTATCAAGCTGCTGAGCTTTCTGGGAATAATCAACATAGAGCTTTTTGACCATTTGGTCTAAAGCATCTAGTATGGTGGAAAAACCGTCGGTCTTGTTATGAAGTTGTTCAAGTCGGGTGTTAATCTTGTGGAGGACTTTGTTTTGACTTACTGAATTCTCAGTATGCCAGTTTAGAACTTCTTCTGACTGAGAGATAGGTTTTGGGCCTTGAGGACTCATCTGGTCCAGTTGAACAAAAGGTCGAGAAGTGTATCGGGAGGTTTCATTGATTCTTCTTTCTAGAGGAGGAAAATCCTCTTCTTCGGAAGGTCGAACCATAGCAATACAAGGAAGGTCTTGTGAGGGAGTTAAAGGGATAGGTTTTATGACAGGTTCTGGGGCATAAGCTGAAAAGGTGAAATCTTCTTTTGAGAAAATGGAAGAAGCAAAGTCCGAATGACCTAGTTCTTTAAGTAGCTAATGGAAAGTGGTTGGTTTAGGTGGAGGTTCTGTATGAAAGGCATTTCACTTTTTTCTTTTTGAAAGGGTATGTTTAGGACCATGATCAAAATCATGATCTTGGTGAGGTTTGTATGGCTTACAGGATGGTTTCTGTTTGAGATATGGTGTAGACTAGGGTTCTTGACATAAGTTCTGTTCAGGTCCTGTCCAGTTGTCCCAATCTTGACAACCACAATCTGGGTCACATTCTTCTGGGGCTGCATCCCATACGAAGTGTCCATGTACTTTGGAAACAAAGCAAGGTTTTGCCTCGGCATCTACAGAATACACCGGGGCTTTCTCTTTGTGCTTATATGCTGGACTGATGGTTAGGATTTGTCCTGAAAAAGGATGATGAAGCTTGTCCTGGCCTCTTAAAGGTAGATTTGACTGTTCCATCTTCAAGGCGTTCTAGGACGGGAGCATCAATGGTATGAGCATCTCTTCGAGAGGAATGAAATTCCTTCTCATAATTGTTGATCCATTCCAAAGGCATGATTTGTGCAAGTTCATCCTTAGGAATTCTTCTGGGGATCTGGATTACAGAAGCATCAGATTGGTTGGAAACCATATATAAGGCATCTATGGTAGAGTTAGAGAACTCTAGATTGACAGCAAGATCCTGGAGCCTGTAAATCATCTGGTGATGTAAGGTAGCCATGGTGGCTCTTTCATCTTGTTCAGCACCATGTATCTGGACTTGTACCTTCAGACGGTACGGCAGGGTTGCATCATTAAGTTTGATATTGAAATCTGGAGCTATCGTCATCACGACGCTTCCATTGCTACAAGTGGTGAGAAGAGCACCAATCATAGCATTTGAGTAGAACGTGTAGGTATAATCTAGGATTGCAACTCTAGCAGTGGCTGGAATTCCCTTTCTTCCATGAAGGGTGAGTACAAGTGTGATGGCACCAATATGGATATGAGTATATCCTTGTTGTCTCTATGTGTTAATTAGAAGTTGAGGTATCTCAAGAGTGATATACTGCTCTGCAGTAGTTGCCTTTAGGCCATACTGTTCCAGTTTGGAACTGTGGACGTATTCCTTCACATGAGGTCTTGAGGTGTGGATGATTCTAGCAATTCTTTGTCGAAAAGATTTCGCATAGGTTTTATCTTGGGAGAAGATGGCATATGGGCTGAGCAAAGGTAATTTAGTATTATCGATCCTCACATTTTCTAGGATATGAGTAACTTTTACAAGATTATCGATCTTGTTGGACAAGGTTCTTTTTACAGAAGAGGGAAGTCTTTCTAAAGAAAAAGCTGATGACAGTTGTACAGGATTTAGGGTAGTAGACGTAAAGGATTTAGTCATGGTTGTGAAATCTCTCTCTCTCTATTCTTCATTTATAAACATATCATCCTTCCTGTTTGAGCAATTAGGCTCTAATACCATTTCCGGTCCCATGAATTTAATAACACAAGTTCAGCTATTCAAGACAATAAATTAATACCATTTCCGGTCCCATGAATTTAATAACACAAGTTCAGCTATTCAAGATAATAAATTAGGAGAGTCTAATAGAGATGATCCAGTTATTCCCGAGTAAAACAGTCCCTCCTGAACATTAAAGACTCAAAGGACTTTTTAGCATAAACTTTTTATTCTTTTGTTACATAGTGTTCAAAAAACCAATATGGTTAAGTAGAGATTTTATTTTTTATATCAAAGTTAATAGAACAAGATTAATGTTGTTTTTGCATATATCAAAATCTTTGTATGAGTATTAACTAGATAGATTAGTTTTTGAATATCAAAATCTTTGTATTAGTATTAATGTTCATAATAAAAATTGATATTAAGTATTAACTGAATGTGTCAAAAAGTGGATTCTAGTTGACCTTTCGAGCTGCCTTTGCGCCTACGCCTCTCTGAACTTCCAATTGATACCTCAGTCCTCCCTTCATCCCTTTTCTTGGGAACCCAGAGGCTCTAATTCACATCAAATTTGCTTGAAATTCACTCATCAGAATCAATTCTATCGTCTTCCCCTTGGTGTGCCCTGCTTCATCATTAGATTTGATCAACCCGTCCAAATTCGTTTTCACATTGTTACCTCAATTCGAAAACTTTCGCTTCCTCAACCATGTCGTTTGAAGAGGAGGAGGCATTAGAGCACACCCTCCTTGTAGTACGCGAGGTCTCGGTGTACAAGATTCCAACCCGAACCACGGCCGGTGGGTACAAGTGCGGCGAGTGGCTCCAATCCGATAAAATATGGTCCGGTCGGCTCAGGGTCGTTTCGTGCAAGGATCGGTGCGAGATCCGACTGGAGGATCCAAACACCGGGGAACTATTCGCCGCTTGCTTCGTCTACCCGGGCCAGCGTGAGAACTCGGTCGAGTCTGTCCTCGACTCGTCCAGGTACTTCGTCCTGAAGATCGAGGACGGTCACGGTAAGCACGCGTTTATTGGGTTAGGGTTTGCGGAACGAAATGAAGCTTTTGACTTCAATGTGGCATTGTCGGATCACGACAAGTATGTGAGAAGGGAGCATGAGAAAGAATCCGGCGAGGCCAGTGAGGAATCTCATATTGATATTCATCCAGCCGTAAATCATAGGTTGAAGGTATAAGTATAATACGAAAACGACTCATTGTTACCATGTTTATGGCGCTTTTTATCATCTTAAATAGGATGCGCTTTGATTGAGCTTGAGTAAATAACGCGTGATACACTCAGATTTGGTATTTTTATAAGTGGTTCATTGATATTTGTCAGCTTAGCTATCTATTCCATTTGGTTCTGTGATTTCTTAGCGGCTCTGTTTTGTGCTGCTCAATACTATGTACGCATATTGAGACATGAAGAATCCGTGTACTCATGGTCTTCGTGATATACAAATATTTGTAGCCACTAGCCAGTAACAATGTCGTATGGATAATTGATCAATAGTTAGCCAAATCTGATTCTATACTCCGTACGGCTGTCTGTGGACTCATTCAGCTTGTATATTTGTTCTTGTGGATTAATCCCTCCCCCCCTCCCTTTTTCTCCCTTCCTCCCTCTCCCAACAAACTCGAAGAGGATATTACATGTGTTACTCTGAGTGTTTTAATAATCAATACTACCATTTGGTCTCTCTGAAAGGGATTAACTCTTACGCCTTCACTGTTTCCTCATTTATTTTACATTGACTTCTTTGTCATTTGGAACCTATAGGAAGGCGAAACCATCCGGATTAATGTGAAACACAAACCATCTACTGGAACTGGCATGCTTTCAGCAGCTGGTTTAACGGGGGGTCATTCTGGAACTCCAAAGCCTAAAGCATTGAGCCTTGCTCCCCCTCCAACTGGTGCAGGAAAAACCAGGTCTCCACTTCCACCCCCTCCAAATGATCCTGTTGCTGCCCGGCAGTCATCTACCAGTCACAGTACTGATCTTGAAGGATCAAATGAAAGTGTGAGACATTCCACTGATTCTATTTCAGATCTTTCTCAACTAAAGGTATACTGGTGCTGCTCATCCTTTTGTAGCCTTTTGCATGCGATATTTGTCAATATGTTGGTATGAGTATGGCAAATTAGAGCCTAATGTTTACTTTCTATGACACAAATAGCTTCTTAATCCAGTGGCTAGACTAATATAACAGAATTTTTATTATCGCTATTTTCTTATATTTGTTCTCTACTTATATAAAAATGCCTTACAGTCCGGACATACATAAGAATAATTATTTTGTTAGTTCGTTACTTGCTAATGAAAATGTGAGAAATTTTGACGTATAATTTATTGAATTGGAGTTTTAAATCCTAATTATATATCTGGATTCCTATGTACTTGAAACATATTGTTTGGAAAACAAACAGTTTATCCTGGTAGTATTACATATATTCATTACCTAGTGACTTGATGGAGTATTCCTGTTTCTTTCTTTCTATATCCCAAGAGATGGAATAACCCAAAAGTCTTTACATTTATAGAATTCATTGTCTTTGCTGCAGTAGTACGGGTGAGGCAATACGGGTTGTATAGTGTGTAGTTCCGACTCTTGAAAATATGTTAATGTTTATTTGGTTTAAATTGCTATGAGGATTTTTTTCCGACTTTTTCTTTTTTAGAGTTTTCTTGGATTGAGGAAAATGGATAAAAAGAGACAAGACAGAGAATGTTTATTTAAATCTAAACCAAAGTTCTGGCCAAACATAAGAAATCTAAACCAAAGAAAATATCTAAATAAAACATCCCTTCCCTTCTCTTCCATGTTCCTCAATCGAAACATAAACTTAGTGACCCAATTTTAGTCTGATAGAGCGGTAAATTTATTTGCCTTTGATGATCATGGGCCACTTGCTAACCTAACTTGTCTGATCAATGTTAATTTATCTGAGATGGGCCTCCTTACATGCAAATACGCGAGTTGGAAGATTAAAACATGTGGTGGCCGTTACGTAGTAAATGATGTTTGTTTTGTCAATCCAAGAATTGGATCACCAATTTTGGAAAGTAGAATGGGGTGTGAGCTTGGACTAGCGACAAGGAAGTAACCGCTTCATTTGATTAGGGAAAGGGAATACATTATGTTGATGGTATCTTGAGGCGATGGAAATCCATTAAGAAGGTTGAAGAACACAAATTTTATATTTTATGATCTATCGGCTTCAGAGCTTGGCATCTAATTAGGCAATGGTCGTGAACATGTATTGGCTGTATTTTTCATAATTCTATGTAGTATAACATGCATTTGAATACGTTTTGCCAGAGCCGCTATACGTCCTTTTTTGGCCACTTGAGCCGTAACACGTTTGCTTTTGGATAGATGTATTAATTTCGTCATGTTTCTTTTTTGTTGACATTCACAGAGGAACCTTCCTTCATCAGCTGCGTCTGGATCGACCCCTGCATCAGGATGGGCAGCCTTCTGATTGTATGTAACATTTTTATTATACGAGGCCTTTAAAATCCCTGAATACATACGTTTTAGGTTGTTTCTTGACAAAAAAGGCTGAACCAGGGGCTGCCGGAAGTAAAATAGTTAGCACAATATACAAGTAATTCGATATATTCGGAATATCCTCCTGGTAAATGTCAATCTTTCTTTCTTTTTTTAATTTCCTTGGACTGTACCATTATAACCGAAAAATATCTATATAAAAGAATGACTATTTCCCCTTCACCTCAGATGTATTCCAAATCTGTTCCAATGAGAGTGTGTTCTCTTTGATCAGCGCCAATTAGGGCAAAACTTATATCCGTAATATTATATACTTAAAATTATATACTTAA
Source organism: Adenanthera pavonina (assembly GCA_026686845.1). Taxonomy (NCBI): domain Eukaryota; kingdom Viridiplantae; phylum Streptophyta; class Magnoliopsida; order Fabales; family Fabaceae; genus Adenanthera; species Adenanthera pavonina. Next base: position 5,585,005 of record JAIVEN010000002.1, read on the forward strand.
AATATCCTTATCTCCAGTCCAATAATGCCATATAAGGATTTTATTTTACAGCTAATCATTTGTTCAGGAACATTGTTAACCAAGGGAAGCACAATTACTTTCGTATTCTCACTCCCTTCCCCTTCACCTCTGATTTTCACTTTCATCTTCATCTTCGCTATTATCCGTTGGAGCCCTTTGAGTGCTGCCCTTGCTTCCCCCTCCCCCAACCGTCGATACCACCCTTAAACGACTTCAAAAGGTTTCAGGCTTGGCCATGACAATGGAGGCACCGTCTACAAGCTCATCTCTGCCACCTACGCTCGAGGTTATCCACAGTGACTTTGACCCCATGATCTGTCGCCAAGTCCCAAGGGAGATGGACATCCTCTCCTCTGCCACATGGATTCGCCTTTCATCGTGCCATGTCACGTATTCTTCGAGAAACCTTTCGGCAGTGTAGCGAATCAAAATATAAATTTGTATGTGTTTTCCTCTACCGGTTAGAATAAAGGAAAATCAAACTGCCAATGCGGGTTGGCACTAATGGTTATGAGATCTGGACAAAGACTTTCATATTTCCTTGGGTGATGGGTATAAATTCCTCTTCGCCACTCAAGTTTTATATTGGTGGCAACTTCATTGTGGGGAGTTCTTCTATCACTCAAGGACAATATTAATCAGTTCTTTGGGTATCCAATGGCTAACTCATTTCCAGGGGTTAAGGTGACATGACCCTTAAAGATGGTCAAAAATAAAGAATGAATTTCCAGCTGCTGAAACTTGGTGCTTTACTGATGGTCTGGAACACCAAACTTTCTTCAAAAAACACTCTGAGGGTATTCTGAATTTTTGATTCACTTCCATGTTTTGATTGTAGTATTTCCATTTGTTTCCAAAAAAAAAAGAACAGTTTTAACCTCCATATTCAGACGTATGCAAAATGAAATGGTATTAGAAAAAAAAAAAAAGAGAGGAATGAAATTTAAGAAAAAAAGGTAAATTTTTTTATATGAAACGTTACCCTCACTTCTGTCTTTATATAGAGGTTTTTTCAGAGAGTATTTGTGATTCCTTATATAAAGGTTTTTGTAAAATTTTGTAAAGTATTAATATATGATTTTCAGCATGCCCGTAGATAGCTTTTAACTACTATCTCTGCTATTAAATGTAAAAAATAAATAATTAAATTATCAGAATAAAAAAAATAGTCAAACATTTTTAAAATGTCACAAATCTCCTCATGAAGGTGAAAGTGGTAGAGGTGAAGTGAGATAGAATGGGAAGGAAGAGCAAGAGGAATCGTGTGCTTAGAATTCATACGGCATTGATTAGCGTACAAGCCTTAGAACAGAGTGAAGTGTGTGCCCTTATCCTGCCCTTCCATATCCATTTTTCCAAATCAAATCAGGGGAGTGGAACAACTCCCCTAGCCTGCTGTCCTCTTTCCATCAAAACTCTCAAACTAAACACTATGTAAAAATATATATTTTCATTTTATCTTTTACTTCCTTCGGAATAAAATATCAAAATCGGAAAAGAAAAAAAGGTAAATCAAAGGATCCAGGTTGCTACTCAGCTGGGCAGCACAACTTGCTCCACAATTCAAGTAGCAGAGGATCTGCTCATTAGTAACATCCATCTGCTGGGGTAAAGTTCTTCAACTAGATAAAGACCATCACCATCGCTCTTCCATAGCGGGAAAAGATCGTTAGAACCTATACAAAATCACCCTATACAGAACAGCAAAAGTAGTCCTATCTACCATTGGAATATAGGGGTACTTTCTTTCCAGCTGTATCATACAAAAAATAGAGTGATCATATTTGCAAAAACTTTTCCTCGCAACTCTCGTTGGTTTCACTGATGGCTACATCAAAGTTCAATATGCCCAACATGAATTAAAAATGGGCATATTAAACTCATGTATAACCACAAATCAGTTGTGAAATAGCGAGCAAAAAAAAAAAAAAACCTACAATTACCATAACTAAAGAAAATTTGTCAAAAAAGAACCCCCTTGACAACTCGAAGAAACAGGCTACAGAAACCAGACAATGGAATAACTATACCATCAAGATAATTTACCAGCCGTGCGTGACTAGCTCATCATTCTTGATAGTCTGGCTTCAGGATCCAATGTGATCCATTTGGTCCTTTTTCCAGAGTTGCTATTTCCTTTAACAGATTCTTGAATAAGGCAAGATCCGTTGAGGGTATCCTGTCCTTAAAATGCTGGACTATGCTGGACGAATTGGAACTACCATCTCTGTGTTGTAGAAATGTACAGATTTGCCGAATCAATACCTCAGGTTGCACTCTATCTAACGTTTTAGAAGCCCTAGAGGATCCAACATCCACTGATCTTGCTTGATTAGAAAGGTTTGAGGCCATACCAAACTGATGTTCTAGCTCAGCACCCATGGCCTTTTCTTGGTTACCCCGTATTCGAGCCAAAAGTTCAGCAGAAGATAATGCCTTACCAGATGATGCCCCAGCAGCATATCCATTTAATTTTCTAGTTCCATCACTACACAATTCATCAGATTCTTTGCAACTACTTACCAACTGGGCATTCACTGTTGAACCAAACCTCCGACGAAAGGATGATGGTGCACCAGCAGTTCCTGACCTTCCTGTCCATGTAGGAACAGCAATGCTGTCACGACTTCTGAGCTTTCGCGACTGACGTAAAGCTTCTGCTGCTTTCTGTGCAACCCGGGAAGCTTGCTCCTCAAGCCTCATCTTTTCCTCATCATTGGCATTCATGATCAAATCATGGTTTATAGCACTCTACCATCATAAAACAAGTTAGATCAAAGAGGCAAAACACCATTTCCAAAGACATGCTAGGGTATAACAAATCTATTGTGCATATAAAATGATGTCGTGTTATAAATATTCTTCTAAACTGGAACAGAATCCAAATGAATATCTAAACTCTGAATGAGGATGGTCAAGGACATTAAATTTAATATTATGCAACATAAGCTCACTTGTTTCATTATTCTCCTTATTCTTGACTCAGCCAACAGAATGTAAATTTCTAATAATGAAATAAATAAACTTAAAGACACATGAAGTATTGAAAGTAAGCTGAAACACAACGAAGAAACTTACATGTAACCCATGGGCATTAAAAAGACTCTTCAATATATTTGTTTCCTCATCTACTTCTTCAAGACGATCTGCTTTCTCTTTTCCCTTATCCCTCACTGGTCTCCTCTTCGATCTACCATTTTTCTTAACTGCAACATCATCATAACCTGGTTCAGCAGTTTGGTGATGTTTATGGTTATCCTGCTTATCTTCATGTGTCCCAACAATATTCACATCTTCAGATATTTGACTGAAAATAGCTGACGTTTCAGTTGGCCCACTTTCCCCATCCACATTCAGTGTAAAGAGATCTTTCATATCCCGAGCTTTAAAGAATCTTTTCTGCTGTGGGTTCTTCAAGATCTTATTAGTAAGAAAATGTTTGTAAATCTGACGGTGATATACTTTCTCCTCTATAGTTCCACGTGTGATAAACCTATATACTGTCACATCCCGTGTCTGACCAATTCGCCAAGCACGTTCTTTGGCCTATTAAAAGCAATAATTATAAATAGAAAGGTAAGATTTAAAATTGAAGCACTATGCCAGAATGAATTGAAAATTCATTTTAATTTACAGAATATATACCTTTGTTGACCCAAAAAAATAAAGAATATATATATTTTAATTTTAACATCATTATTTTGGGGAGCTATTTTGAACAATATTAGATGCAGCAAACTCCAGCTGTTTTCTTAGGATATTGTGAAACTAAATGAATAACACAATGCGGCTAATGAAAGTTTCACCGTTGTGTTTAAACTATTTCAAGACAAGGATGCATAAAAAACAGCATTACCTGCATGTCAGTTGAAGGATTCCAATCAGGGTCAAAGATAATCACCCTGTCTGCACCAGTAAGATTTGTCCCCAAACCCCCAACTTTGGTTGTTAAAATGAAAATAAATACTTCGTTTGACTCATTAAATTCATCAATTAAAGCCATCCTTTGTTTTATAGGAGTGACCCCATCCATTCTCCGGTAATTATGACCAGAAGCAGTCAAAAAATTCTCAATAATGTCAAGCATTTGTTGGGTTTGACTAAAAAGAAGAACACGGTGACCCTGTTCCTTCCAAACATTAAGCACCTGTGCCACAACTTTCATTTTCCCACTGCGTTCTGGGTTTCCATAATCTGGATTGCTAAATGCATGCTCCCTTTCAAGCAAGTCAGGGTGGTTGCAAATCTTACGCATTACATCAATTCCATAAAGAGAATTCTTTCGTCCGTCCAAAATTTGCTCCACTTCAGAGCTTGCCAAAAATGCTCTATAAGCAGATAATTGCTCAGTAGTAAGGCTGCAAAATAAAACATGCTCAGTTTTCTTTGGAAGTTGGGCATCCACATCCACCTTCATCCGTCGAAGAAGATAAGGCATGATTAAATCACGAAGCATCACAGCACATCTGCAAAATGTAAAAATTTTACTAATTATTTGTTGTTGCAGGCTAATGAGCTAGAGAACTCCAGCTACATCACTAATCAAACTATGCCAACAATCTAACTGAAAATCCTCCTTTGCTTCATTTTTCTACTTTCACACCAGAACTAGAATGGGAGAATCTTCTTTTCCATATTATTACTGCAACATAATCAGATAATTTAACACAGGCCAATTTTATATGCGACAAGAGGAATAACAAAAGGGAAGATCAGAACTACCTGTATGCTGTAGATACTTGTAATGGTGAAGCATTTGCATATCCACCAACTGCTATAGGAACAGCAAACTCAGCTTCAAATACAGGCAAAACACCCAACTTGCCAGGGAAAACAAAATCAAACAATGACCACAGTTCAGTCAGTTTGTTCTGTATAGGGGAACCAGTCATTATGATGCGGTGTACAGTCTGTAGCTGTTTGCAAACTAAGGTAATTTCAGCATTCGGATTCCTTATTCTGTGTCCTTCATCAAGAATTGCATAACCCCATTCAATGTCTAGCAACAGATCCCTCAGTATTCTGAGCTGCTCATATGTGGTGATAAGCAATCCACATTCTGACCTCATTACACGGCTTATCAGGGATTCCCATTTTCTTGTGTTTTTTGATTGTATATTTCTCTCATAATCACAGTCACTTGAACTATTACTACAATAGTCTGTTTCATCACATTTGGATTGCTTCTTTCTAGCATCAGGATCTTGTGCAGAGTCATGTAAAAGCTCTACATGAAATTTTGGATACCACTTTTGAACTTCCCTTTTCCACTGTCGCAAGAGTGTGACAGGACAAACGATAATGGTTGGTTTATACATGCCACTAAAATGCAATGCACCAAGAAAAGATAAGACCTGGATGGTTTTACCAAGACCCATCTCATCACCAATAATTCCACCAGCTCTCTGGCAATGCAATTCCCACAGCCATTGAACACCAACCTTTTGATAGTCAAATAGTGCATCAAAAATAATATCAGGGATTTTCAGCCTGCCCTCTAATGTTATAAAAGAAGGTTCATGATCAGCACGTTCAACATCCTGGGCATCTGAATTTTCACAACTGGAAGTGTCCAGGCAAAAACTTGCATCTTCTGAAAAGCATCCAACAACTAAAGTATGAACAAATAGAAACTGTATATAATGGCACAAACAAAGCAATCAAGGGCTTTAAAAAGGACTAAAACCAGTTTATGATGGTTGACTGTTCATAGCCAAGTTGCCAACCTTCACTCCCATCCACAGAGAACCAATAAACAGCTTCCAGTCAACAGCAAGTAAACTAACCATTTTTTATGGTCTTTGAACAGGTAATATTGGATGGTCAATAAAAAGAACAGGCAATATTGAACTAGGTCACACTTTAATGTATAGGCCAATGACATATTTGTATGTGAGGTACCTCTTCGAATAATTCAAAATGAAAAGCTGACATTTCAAAAGTACATAAACAAATATCAAAATATAGCTACATACAAAACTTGGTAGCTTGACCAACCCAGCTTGACCCAATTATACTAGGTTTGGTTGAACTGGGTCAATAAAATTTTGAGCAGGCCAAGCCGAGTTTTGTGCCAAGCATTTTGGTCAGCTTGGCCAAATTTAAAAAAAAATATATATATATATATATAAATATATTTTAAGAACTTACATGAAAACTTTAATTTTTAAGAGCAATATGTAATTTTCAAAGAACTTATATAAAAACTCTTAATTGCAATGGAAACATGTACTTTTATGCAGACTTGTTTGAAAACATCATTTTTCTGGACAAATTTTTGTTTTTACTAAAAGAAGGCTCAGTCACACCCAACTAACCCAACTCGGTACAAAACCAGACTGGGCCAGGACCAAGCAAATTTCTGGCTCAGCCTCAATACGTGCAGTCTAACACACCACCACTTCCATATAGACAAATACCAATGACAAAAATTTAACTAGGAAGCACAATTTACAAAAGAAGACAACAAAAAATAAAACAAAATACGAATAGCTCTAGTGAACAAGTCAAATCAATTCTAGATGTAATAGTAAGCAAAGATCACAGACTGGTTCAGCTCTTCTTGTGAATTCGGATAAAGTATGTCTGCAACACTTGACATGCCACAGGAAATTTCGAAGAGTTATAACATTGGACACGTACTCCCATACTTTCTCTAATTTTCCCCTTCTCTCTTGTCCAAATAAGAAGTAACTCAAACACCAAATGCAATGAGAACATTAAACATACCAGTCTCTCTCGAATGTATTTCTTCACTAGAAACACGCCTTGTCCATTTCCTACCAGGCAAAGGTCGCCTTTTTTTCCTTTTTAATCTATTTTTCTTCTCTACCTCTCTTTCTCGGGACTGAGGAAGTTTTAGTGGTACCCTGAGTCTGACAAAAGGATGAGTGGGTGCGTCAAGCTTTGGCAGATCTTCAGACTCAAGCAACTTGGTGGTTGGGCGAGCTCTTGCTTCCTCAGATATTGATTGGGCAGCTCTTTCAAAACTAGGAGAAGCAAGATCATCAGTCTTTTCTTCTTGACTTGCATCATAACTACTAGACGCTTCAGATTGTTGAAAGCGGCGCTCAAAGCCCTTTAGGTTAGAAAAAGGAGTTAGAATCCCTTTCCTCACCAATTGGTCCCTTTCCTAAAAAAGCACAGCAGAAAATTAACTCTTCCACTTCTCTGTCTACCAATAGCCACTTATAACATCAAGTAAAATTAATTTTCCCATCTTGTAACAAATTTAAGTTTAGTAACAAGCCAGGATACAAGAATGTAAGTAACTCACTGTTTCAACAAATCCTGCTGAGGCAGCATCTAAAACTGCATCAAAATCAATATCATCGTTAAACGAAACTATTTTATGCCGTTTTCCTGAGCCTTCAGGCAATTTTTTAACTTCTTTAGGCTTCCTCTTGGATCTTCTATCCTCCTTAACCAAATTGAAGATCGCTTTGTCCTGATCAATACTTCTGCAAGTCTTCTCATTGGGCAAATCTGAAAGCTCTTTTTCTAGGTGAGCCTTTGTCTTCTTTAGGCTTTCTAACCTGTCAGCAGCAAGAACATGCTGAAGATTCAAATCACTGGAGGAATTATCCTCAGTAATCCCTTGCCCCTGGTGGTCAGCACCAGCATCAATACAAACTCCATCACTTTCAACATTTCTCGCTTGTTGGATAGTGGAAGCAACTGCATTTATCTCAAAATCTACTGCCCTCAACTTATGATAAAGTTCTGCTTTGCCAATAGATGAGGGATCAACATTTTCAAAATTCTGAGGAGATTCTTCCTTCGAGTTCCCATCAGCCTCAGTAATGGTCACCACATCATTCCTTGCCTACAAGTTAAACATTCTCCGTGGTCAAATTTTTAGATTTGGTTTAAATAAAATTTCTCAAGCAAGACAAGTGAGATCTCATATATGCCATATATGCTTACAATTAAATTTCAGCATCAAGTTTCTCATGATAGTTTTTAAACATAATGGAAGAAGAACTGGGAGCTAGCAATGTTAGCGAAATTTTTATAGATGCTCATTAATCTGGAAATTAAAAATTGCAGTTGATGGCAAAATAACTTTCACGAGTCCATGAAAATACTTCCAACTTATAAGTTAAATGGTATCCTTTAGAATCTTTCAACTGCAATTTTTTTCCCTTTTCTTTTAAGTTGAATGGAATAGCAGAGACCAAGGAATTAGCCCCTTGTCCATCCAGAGGTTTTCATGAGCAGTGTTTACATTTTACACTCAAAGGACAATAAACCTGAATATATTATACATGATACAAGTATGGACTCTTTATTTGAATTATTACAAAAACGACTTTGAATCTGCATCACAATATACTAATTTTATACTTCTTTCACCCTTATTCACAAATATAGTCATAGGAACAAATTAAATTAAACTTGATTATGATCCTAGTTTTAAAGCTGATGCATTCCTAGCACAACAAAAAGCTACAATAAAATTTGAGGTTAAATAAAAAAAAAAATAATAATAAAACTACCCATACATACTTTTCTTCTTTAAGATGAAATTGAATAGCATAAGAGAATCCAGTTGGGTGTTTCGATTTAAATCATCAAAATACCACGCAGCAGTTCTTACTGAAACCACAATGAGAAGGCAAAACAATCAAACTACTTAGACTCGACTCAAATCTAGTACTTGGCCAAAGCAAAATCTCAAGCTATTTGGCAGGAATACACCACTTTAATGGAGATATCAAAGCGTGCTTAGCAGAGTCAGTCAGCAAAATTGAAACCTGAAAGGAACCAAAAGGCTAAGGGGTCAGAACAAGGACCTAGTACCTCAGCCAATACGTCTCTTTCGATGCATTCGTGATTGGCAGACTCTATGCCCAAACTATTAAGCAAAATTCTGTCATCGTCCTCCTCCATAAAATTATTTGACCCCAACCAGAGCAACCTACAAGAGGTAAACATGGATCATCTCAACAAACTAAAGCAGCATTTTCTTTCTTTGGGACCAACCCACAGTGTACTACAAGCAATTTCAATTTCATAGAATTACCAAGTTCAATTGCCAAAAACAAAATAAACACAAGAACCCTTGCTTGCCTCTCTGTTTGATCAGGTCTCGACCGTTCAATTTCATAAAATTTTTTTTCCAAGAACCAAATTCGTCGAGTAACGAAAATAAATGAGGCAAGCTTCGATCCTGAGACGATGATGTTGTCACCGCCTTCACTACACGCTCCCTTTTCCTCTGCCTAAACCAGTTCGCGCTTAACGCGAGTATGCCACGTCCCCAACTCTTTGAAGCCGTCTTTCGCCCATTAAAAAAAAAAACAAAAGCAACGCCTGAGCGGTCTTCCTCCTAGCGCAAGCCGTAAGCGGACCCCACTTTTCATGTCGTTTTATAATTAAACCACAAAGTTTGTGTCGTTTAGTTGCATCGTATGCCGAACGGACGTCGTTTTAGCTGATTATATGTCGTTAACAGACTTCATTCTCAACGACCACAAGTGCAAGACGTGTTTCTGGTAGCCGGTAGGTATATTGGGCTATTGGCTGGGAAATTGACGGGCACGGGCAATCATAAAGAGGAGTACGGGACCGATCTGGACGCCACTCACCAAAATGGCCGACGACGAAGGAACTCGGAGGCAGAGAGGCGATGATAAGGAAGAAGATGACAATGAAAGCTGCAGAGGAATTAGAGTGCGTGCTATGCAATTCGCCTACGATGGGCAACCACCACTCTTCGTCGACTTCAACCTTAAGATCTCTGCTGGATCGAGATGCCTGCTGGTTGGTGCCAATGGATCCGGTAACACAGTTCCCTCAGACACTTTTTTTCTTTACTCTAAATATTTCTTTCCCAATAGTATTCTGCATAAAGTTGCGGGAAGTGTCTGTTGATTTACTAAGAACTTCAGAGTCAGGTCACAATGGCCACCAACTGATCAATGCGCGTGAAATAATCGTACCCTTCTAACCTTTGCTGAGATGTCTAATAATTTTAATATCGTAGGCGAATGTATCTTGGAGTTGAAATTGATATCATATTGTTCCTCCAGAAATGCAACTACACAGGTTGTTCTACTGGCTAAGATTATGCCAGAGGGAGAACTAGAACGTTATTTGATTCAGAATTGCTCCTATCTGTGCAGGGAAGACTACTTTGCTGAAAATTCTGGCTGGCAAGCATATGGTCGGAGGAAGAGATGTTGTACGGGTGTTAAATTGTTCCGCTTTTCATGACACTCAACTAGTTTGCAGTGGTGATCTCGCCTATTTGGGAGGATCCTGGAGTAAAACCGTTGGCTCAGCGGTGAGTTTCCAGATTCTGGTCTCAATGTAATTTCCCTTTTAATAAAAGAGTTATTACCGTGATAAAAATGGGACAGGTTTGCATATAAGGTGCAAAGCTGCTAATAGTGGGGTGGATGCTGAATAGTGAATACATAAGATGTACAGTCTCTATATTCTTTCAGCCGGCATTGTTTGATAGTTTTTTCACATGTTTAAACATCGGTTGCTTTATTGGACAACCGTGCATTGCCAACTCGGTTCATGTGATATGGACTTAGGTACTAACAAGAGCTTGATGCTGATAAAATTTTGAAACACATAATAATTGAAGGGCTTGAACTCTTGCAATTTTTAATAAGATTTTCATTTTACTTTTCCCATGAAATGTATTTATATGCTTTGCTCAATCTCTTTCTTAATCTTTATATCGTTGCTAACATCCAGGGAGAAATTCCACTCCAGGGAGACTTCTCTGCTGAACATATGATCTTTGGAGGTAGGTTTTAAACTAATTTTCATTGCTGCCAAATGCAACTGTGTCTCCATTTTTCTTTTCCAAAATTAAGTGAGAGGAGTGAATCATACATCAACTGGGAATCTTCATTGTAGCTCTTATTGGGTAGGATAAAATATGTATAGAAGGTATTGAGATCAGGGTATGTCTGTTTCTGTGCTTATGGTGTTGAGTCTATGTTCTTCATGATGACTGGCAATTCAAAATCAGATTGTATATGAGTGATTGTTAGATGCAGTTGTGATTAAGTTGCATTTCCCCCTTCTTTAGTCACAATGTCTAATACTATAAAGGTATCGGCTTTTTTTGGCAGTTGAGGGCTCAGATCCTGAAAGGAGAGATAAGTTGGTTGAGTTGCTTGATATAGATCTACAGTGGCGAATGCATAAGGTATCTGATGGGCAGCGACGACGAGTTCAAATTTGCATGGGTCTTCTTCATCCATACAAGGTATCAATGGCCAATAGTCTAGAAAATTTGTGTATGGTTGTGATGCTGCTGTAAATAATTTCAGTGTCAGCTGTATAGTGGAACTATATGCTTTTTCACTTGAAGTTTTAAAAAAATGGGCTATTGCCTTTCTCATAGCCAGTACTTCAGGTCATGTCTTCACTTAGAAGTGTTATTTCTATCTGGCTTCTCCAAACTTAAAGATTATTTACTAAAATTACTGCCAGTTTGATACATGATAGGAACTCTTAAATGACATTTCAGGTTCTCTTGCTGGATGAGGTTACTGTGGACCTAGACGTTGTTACAAGGATAGATTTGTTGGACTTCTTCAGGGAAGAATGTGAACAGGTGATCTCTAACTCCATATGCATGATGAACTGGATATTGTTTTGGAGAATTGCAAAAAGGAGGACAGCCCCATGTGCAAGATTAGTTTCACCTTTGGTTGGTCCTAATAGAGAATCATGATCGTAATAAAACATAGTAATTTTTCTTAATCTAAATATCTGCAGATGGACAAGCATATATCATATTGTCAAATGCAAGCCAACTGCAGAAAACGTAATGCATTGATAAAATAAGAAGCTGAAATGGCTGGCTAATGTGCCCATGTTGAAATGGTCGGTGTGATGGGTTTCTTGAAAATGATTATTAATCATTATGTGTTTATGATGTTTTTTATTGTTGTCAGAGAGGAGCTACAATTGTATATGCAACTCATATCTTTGATGGACTGGAGACCTGGGCCACTCACCTAGCATACATACAAGATGGTGAACTTAGGAGAGCAGAAAAGTTATCGGATATTAGTGAGTTGAAGAGTTCGTCCAATCTGCTCTCCGTTGTTGAGTCTTGGCTCCGTGCTGAAACAAAGCTTGAAAAGAAGAACCCCGTAAACCATGCTTCCCACGTCCAAAAGAATTCGTTTGGTAGTTCTCCTTTTGTTTCATCAAGACACATGGCATACTATCGGTAGCTTCTATTGACAGGAATTTCTGAGAAAAATAGTTTACTCTCAGAGACAAATATGAGTAAATAATTCTTTCATGCTTGTCATGTTATATATGTAAGTGTAAAAGAGGTAGCTTAGATCAAAGCTTATTAGCCTGATGGAGGTGTCAGGTCACGGTGGGTTGCCTTTTGCCAATAATGTTGGATCAAGTATCAATTTACCATACCATAAATGAAACAGAACTTTGTCATCTTCGGATATTTATGGCAATGCGTTGTGATAGTATTTTCACCCGTGAATGCCCAGCTCTCTGGAGTGTTGAGGACTCCTTTGTTCCAGGGGACAAGTTTAATGTGGAAGGCCTTGTTCTTTAATTATCCTCTCTGTTGTAGCAATCAAATTGTCCTTTCCGTCTATTTTAGTTAATATCTCACATCTTAGGAATCTGATCCTCTTTGATCTTTTGAAGTTTACCTGTTTCCAAAGATCAAATAAACGATGTTTTTTTCTTGTCTCTCCATCCGTATGTCTTCTCATTTTCTGGGAGCTGAAATTTTATTCGAAGGCTAATGGCCATGTTTTTGGATGCCAGCATATTTTTACCTCCTTAGTTGACTCTGTCAGAATGACTTTCACATCTTCTTCATCCCAACACTTTGACTCACAAATTTGCCAGTACTGTATCAGAATGACCTTTTAGGATTTGAGAATACGTGTGCGTCTGTGAGTCGCTAGGAGGGTCACCTTGGGGCATACGTACGCCTCTTCCGGTTTCTTACAGTAATTTCAGATTGGACGGTTTAATTTATATTTATAGTATTGTAAAAAGGTGGCGAGTGTGCGAAATGGGATTGAATTGATCGGTCGAATCAAACCTTGTTCTTCGCGACGGCCAGGCGTCACTATTTGACGACAATGCTACTCCAACTCCATTTTCCCAACCACCTCAACCGACCCAAATACTTTTCCAGTTGCAGCTTGGTCTACGTCCCCTTCAATCTATTAGCCTTAGTTCCTTAGTCACGGGACCGTATCATACCAAAAGTTTTGTGAAATGTGAACTGCGCCTAATGTACGAAAAAGAAATAATTTAAGCTAATTATATAAAAAAAAAATTATACAAACATGTGAAATGTGATTTTATTAGTGAAATACATTATTGACGTATTAATTTACCTAATTTTATAGTCACACACAAGTGCATTCAGGAATTCTTGTAAGTACAATATTAGTAAAAGTAACCATTTTCCTGTCTTTTTCTTTTTTCTTTTGAGTTATCTGTTTTCCGAAGTTTGATGTCAGAACTGGTGGAGCTAAACTTAAGACATCAACTGGTGGAGCTAAAAAGTGTAGCCATAGCCAAGCTTCAGATATTTCATATTCACGGAATTGAGGAAATCTGGGAGCCTTCGCCTCACTCTCACGAAGAAGGAAACAGAGCCAGCATTAGGGCTAGTTTTCTCAAACTCTCTCTTCTTCACAATCTCTGTGGAAAATTCCTCACTTTCTATAGATGACATGCTTTTTTAACAGAAGCAGAAACAAGCCTCCTATATATGAACAGGCATGCAACTATGTATAAAATATAATGAAAAGAGGAATAGTTGAACACTCTTGGATTGCACGAAGCTTGTTGGGATATATGCACATATATATATATATATATATATAGCAATGGAGCATTCATAGTGGATTTTCCTAGCTAGCACCTTCTCTGCTATAAAGAAACAAGAAAAGATTACGTGCAGTTTTTTTATACCTTCTTCAATTAAAATATATCAAGTATATAGAATTTTTATAATATAATATAGCTTGTGGATAAATTTTACAAACAATCGTATGTTTGAGAGGCTTTTTACGTCGATTAAAATTGCATTTTTTTTTATGTCTGTTCAAAGAAGTAGAAGTGATATTCGATTCTACGTTGGTTATTGTACTAAACGACATAAAAGATTAAAGTACGCAATAATTGGTGTACAAGTGTTTTCTAATTAAACTATACAGACTGTGTCATTATTAAAAAAATCGTATTACACATATAAATAAAATCTGGTCTAAATAAAATTGTTAATTAGTTTGGATTTGTGAAGTGAGAAACGTGAGCTAAACTTAGTTTTTGTCTTACAAAAGAAGAGTATATTTTTTCTTTCCAAGTTTTTTGTGTTTTTTCCCTAAAGGCTAAGAAAGTTCTACGATTTAAGAGCAAGTTTTGTGTGTGTCAGATATAAAAGATTCATTTTCTTTTTAATTATGTGAAGTACGATCCAACAAAAAGATTTAATATTTTTGTGATTAATAGAAAATACCAACAACTTGTTGTCTGATTACGACTTATATCCATTTCGACTTGGGGAAATAGAGAATGATTGGTTTCTCTTTTGAATTTGCCTTGGAAGGGACCAAACCTTGGTTCCATAGAACTTCTCACGGCAAGAAACTTCCAACTTTACCTTATTGGTTTCTCTTTTTTTTTTTTTTTCCTAAGCAAGCAACGGTTCATAGATTGTGAATAATAAACAAATAAGGGTAAAAGTAAAAGAAAAAATGAAAAAAATAAAATTTAAGCTAATTTGCAGAGCTACGGTTGTTGGGAAAAACATTAGTAAATTCTGGTAAAAAAACAAAACATCAGTAAATTCTCATGTGCAGAGCTACTATTATTTGAAAGATATAAAAAAAATTGAACGAGTTCATATCATTAATCGATGATTATGTGAGATAATGTTTTTGTAAACATTATTGTGATTAGAGAAATATTTTGGGGTATATTGTAAGGTTCTATCTTTTGAATGACTAAATTGAAAAGTGAATAATATTTCAAATATTAAATTTAATTTTTTTTAACTTTAAAAGATCAAAATGAAAAAAAAGTAGAACCTAAGTTATAAATTTATTCTTAAATATTTTAATTTATATTTTTGTTTGCGATAAAAACAATATTTTGAATTATCATGACTGATGGAAATATTAAAAAAAATGTTCAGTATGAATAAATTATTGAAGCAAGGGGGCAGCCGCGGAAACCAAAAACCTTCACGGGCCGGTTTTCTCGCGGGATCCAAAGTAACTAATTTTTAAATGTTAAAACTGAAAAAAATATATATAATAAAAAATTTAAAAAATGGAAATAAGGGCCAATTTCAATATTCAGCCAATAGGAAGATGGAAAAACTATATAAAATGGAAGGGTCGCCTGCTATGTTCGAGTTCCAGAGGGTCACGCGCACAGGTCATTTGAGTTTCGCATTGCCGGAGCCAACGAAGCCAGTGCACACCGAAATTGCGGGTATCGTTGCCATATCTCTTTCCCTTTAGGGTTTCGCGGACTCGACTATTAGTTTCATGGTAATCCGAATTCTCAGCTTTTTCCACCATCAGCATTTTTGAAACACGGCTCTCTGGATCTGTTATTTCGATTTCCATTTGATCCTCAATGTTACTAGATTCATTTAATTCTTGGGCCCTCCCACCGTGCTGAATATATTATATGGCTTTTTCTTTGAAATCCTCTGAACCGAGGAATTAAGGTATCTTGGGGAAAATGTTTCGTGTTCCTGAAGTGAATTTTAAGAAATGTATATATCTGTCATTGGAATTGGGTTATATGAGATTTCCGAACAGGGAAATCGGTTGTTTATTTTTAACGACTCCATTTTTGGAACGGCTGCAATTTTTTTTATGGGTTTTTGTTTTGTGTGGAAATTGTGGCCGTGACTGCTACTTATATGGATGAAAATTTCGAGCGATTAGAATTTTCTTATTTTGATGAGAGCTTATATTTAAGGGATTTGGCTCGTTTCTTGTATACAGAAAGATGGTTACGGATCATTGAGTTTACTACTGAGCTCCTGTTGGTAAATGGATTCCGCGAGGAGCTGGTTGCAGAAGTTACAACCACGAGATAAAATGAGGTCATCGTCAAAGAAAAAGGAGGATAGTGCTGGAGTAGATTCAAATAAACCGGTAGATGACCAAGCTCTGTCCACTACCACAAAACAGAAGGTTGCTGCAGCCAAGCAGTACATTGAGAACCATTACAAGGAGCAAATGAAGAACCTTCAGGAAAGGAAGGAGCGGTATGATTCATTTTCTCACGCTGATAATGATAAGACTTTTTTGAAAAAAGGAAAAATTAAGGAAGAAATATCAATAAATAACTCTTCAAACCGCCTAAAATAAATTTATGAGCATCATTTGGCATTCCTATCTTCATAGTCTATGCACAAGCAATTTTAGTGTTTTGCTTTATCACAGAGTTTCATGTCCCATCTGAAACTTCCATCTCTATCGCTGGCATGGTTGATGGATACTTCGTCTTATTGTTATCAGATTCAGTGTTTGTGTCCTGGAGATTCTAAAGCTATATCCATACTATCTTGTGTTGCATGATACTAGATTGAGCTGTAGAGTCTTTATATGAACTTCCTTTCTTATGCCAAATATAATTGAATAGAAAAACTTCTGATGATTTTACCAAAAAAGAAAAAGAAAGGAAAAAGAGAAGCTTCTGTTGATGATGGATGTTTCTATTTGTATAGTCTTATTATGAGTTCAACAAATAGTAGAATTAAACTCATTATGTTGTATGCCTTGTATGAGCAATGAGCTTATAAAATCACCATTTCAGACCATTTCCTCTCTGTTTCAAAACTTTTAAAGGACCATTATGCGATAGCACTTTCTTGATCCAGTTAGTACTTATAACCATAGCAAGGTGTTCTGAAATTTTAAAAATTTTCATTGGCGAATGCTGCTTTAGTATAGTTCCCAAAGCTATGTTAAAAGTTACAATATTGAAAAAAACTTAGCAGTTTGTAAAGTTCTTTCCATTTTTGGTAGAGATTTTTTAGGATCACTTGCAAGTTTAGAGTTGATGACACATAAGTGGAACATTTCTTAATATGGCTGACTTATTCACTGGTTTGCAAGCTTGAAGGTGGCATATGTTTCTTATTGAATTCTATAAAAACTTGTGTTTGTAACTTGTATTAGTTGTTATTATTTGATCCTCTAGTGCTGTATGTTTTTTGGAAGATTATCCACAGAAGACTATCCACAGAAGGAACAAGCTCTTTTTGTAATGATTTGTAACTTAGATGTCCATCTGGTGGGTTTGAAGACATGTAAATGTTCTTCTATGTTTCTTTCTTTCTTTCTTTCTTTTTTCTTTTTTATTTTTTTTAATAAAAAAAAGGAAGGAGCTTTCCTGTGACCCAAGGTCATTGGTTCTTAACACAAGTTCTTGCCAAGTCCCATGGAAGCTGTATGGGAGTGGGCTCTTCTCCCATAATTTTACTTTCATGTGCAAGTAGAGATAATTTTAGTAATACTTTACCTCTTCCCTTCATCAGTTGCCTGAAAGGCTGAAACATGTCAAAATTGCTGAAAGTATTATCTCTTCTTGAATGTTAATGTGAATCATGATAATTGCTTTCAAAAATCACTTACATGGTAAAAGTTTCTAAGCCTTGATTTTTCTAACAGTCGAACTATCTTGGAAAAGAAGTTGGCTGATGCTGATGTCTCAGAGGAAGATCAAAACAACCTGCTTAAGTTTTTAGAGAAGAAGGAAACAGAATATATGCGCCTTCAGAGGCATAAGATGGGTGTTGATGATTTTGAATTATTAACTATGATTGGAAAAGGTGCATTTGGAGAGGTATGAATGAGTTTATGTATGATATGAGTCATGTGATGTGATTGACTATGCTCTCTTCTTCAAGTTTGTAATATTTTTGTTTTGTTAATACATTGAAATGTGATGGAAGGCTGATTCATTTTTATTTTAGTATCTAGGTTCGTCAAAATGGAGAATCAACTTGAACTGATGGCTACTTTTATATGTGTATTCTTTGTTTGAACTCTCAATTCATTTATTGGCATGTAACAATTGAAGCACTTTTAAAGAGTAGATATATGGAGGAAAATATTTGTAATAAGTGAATATGTTCAACAGGGTGATTTCCTTCTGCAAATAATATTGTTTAAATTTTCTTTTGCTGAGGTAGCACTCCCTCTTTCTTGAACCCCAAATTAATTCTTTGATTTTTGGAATAAAAACTTACAGTACTACTTAACTGAGTCTCATTGTTCTTGTGCTTATTTTTCTGCTAACAGTTTGACTGCCACCTAAAACTTTGAATTTGGTGTAGGTCAGAGTCTGCAAGGAAAAGACAACAGGCAATGTATATGCAATGAAAAAGCTAAAGAAATCAGAGATGCTTCGTAGAGGCCAGGTTTACAATTGTTAGTCTAGCTAGATTTTATAAAAGTGCATGAGGTTATCATACTCATTGAGTTTTGTAAATCTCTACAGGTAGAACATGTCAGAGCTGAAAGAAACCTCCTTGCTGAGGTTGACAGCAATTGCATAGTCAAACTTTATTGTTCTTTCCAGGATGATGAGTATTTGTATCTTATTATGGAGTATCTACCTGGTGGGGATATGATGACTCTTCTAATGAGAAAGGATACCTTGATTGAAGATGAAGCCAGATTTTATGTAGGAGAAACAGTTCTTGCTATTGAATCTATTCATAAACACAATTATATCCATCGGTATGTAGTCTGTTGTTCATTGCTGTCCAGGCAATCCTTTGTTCTCATTTATATTGAATTTGACTATTGTATGTTGAGTTAGGTTCTAGTGGAGCCTGATATATAGTGACTTTCCAAAGTACCAACCCATCACCGGAAGTATAAGTTTTATGATTTTTTTATTGCTATCCATGTCATTTCAAAATGATCTGACCCTGAACTCTATGATGTCTAAGATCAAATTTATTATTTGTACAGATATTTTTCCAACAAAAGCAACCTTAGTTAACTGTGCAGCATAAATCCTTTCAATATTTTATGTTGCAGGGATATCAAGCCTGATAATTTGTTACTTGATAAATATGGACACTTGAAACTTTCAGATTTTGGACTATGCAAACCACTAGACTGCAGCACACTTCAAGAAAATGATTTTTCGGTAGGTCAGAATGCAAATGGAATTGCACAGAATGATGAACACCCAGCTCCAAAACGAACGCAGCAAGAACAATTAGAACACTGGCAAAAGAACAGAAGGACACTTGTATGTTTACTGCTATTATGTGTTAGCTACTTCTCATTTATCATGATATAATGTGTGAACTTAATGGTTTCAGTACTTGCTGTGTTGTTTACTCACAACCTTGTTAAATTTACAAGATATGTACTAATAAAATGTACATGTCAACCCCCCGTCTTTCCAAGATAAATAGAAGAAAACCATGAATGCTAATGTTGAGGATATTCATAAGGACAGAAGAAGATTTGTTTCGTTTCTCAATTTATAGTGGATAAATGTGTTCCTTTTCACTTTCATTGTCTGTGTACTTATAATGGTGAATTTGTGAATGTTGCAGGCTTATTCTACTGTTGGCACACCTGATTATATTGCTCCTGAAGTTCTATTGAAGAAAGGTTATGGAATGGAATGTGACTGGTGAGTTTTCTCATATTTTAACTTTGATTTGTTTCACTCTGATTTTGCAGCAGGTGAAATTAGAATTATATTTCAGTATCCAAGTTTATTCTTGCCATGAATTATTGGTGGTCTTTTCAATCTATTTCAACTTAGTTTTACATTCACATTTCATACTTGACATTGTTCATCCTTTTCTGTTTCCTTGATGATTTCATATATTATTCAAACACATTGATGATTGTTTTGAAATTTGAAGGTGGTCGCTTGGAGCTATTATGTATGAAATGTTGGTGGGGTACCCACCTTTCTATTCAGATGATCCAATGTCAACATGTAGAAAGGTAATATTTCTGGTAGAGTTGTTTACTGATACAAACATATCTTTGACACAGCTTTTAGTTTATAAACTATTGTAAGACACTCGTTGTGCTTATTATAACTCATGCAGTTTGCATTTGATGTTGAAATTTTAGTAGTTTTTTTTTTTGGGCCGGAGAAATTTTAGTAGTTATAACTTATATTATAATTCTTTTGCAGTTCTCCTCAATTTCTTGCCTTCAGAAATTTTTGGATGGGATCTAAATGATACTAAAGAGGCATTTGGTGTATTATAATATCAGATGCTGCAATATCTTGCATAATTTGGTAGATATCACAATAAAGATAACTTGGCATTCATGATACCTATGTTTGGTAACGCAATTTTTGGTATCTTGCATCTCAAGGATGTAGTTATATTTGGCTACACATATAATCAATGTTATATACCTTTGAATTTCCAAACATACCCTTTGAATTGTGCACACGTGCCTGGATATTATCTTATAAGTTTGTACTAATTTTACTTTTCGTAAATAGAAATATAATTTTAAAAGGTAGTTTATTTGTTTCTTTCTTAGTGGGATAAGACTGATGTTATCGTTGTTATTATATTTACTTCTTTCTTATAAAATACTAAGTAATTTTTTCAAATTTTGTGCATTATATTTAACATGCTTCTTATAATTTTTTTTATTAATTAAATTTGTTGGAGTTAATTAATATGGAAAGGTCAGGAAAAAATTTGTAACTGCAAAAAAATTTAATGCACTCTACCTTGTCCTGTGAGATGACAAAATGTTTTGGCTATTATCAAATAACACCCTTTTTTGCTCAGAAGTAATATCACTGTGTTATATCAAATCTCATCCTATTATTAAATAACAGCATAGCAAACATTATCATCCAATTTTGGCTTCCAAAATATCATGGTATGTGAGATAATAGGGTCAAGATCGTAATGTTCGAAACACCTCCTAAGGTCTTATTGTATTAAAGTTTGGCAATTTTGTGCTCTTGTATAAGAAAATTGAACCATATAAACCTATGGTCAGTGATGATGAGGCTGACACATTTTCTCCCTATTAAACCCATTTGCTGTGAGTCCGCCAGATATTAATTGAAATGCATGTGTTTCATGCAGATAGTAAATTGGAAATCTCACTTGAAGTTTCCAGTAGAGGCAAGGCTATCTCCGGAGGCTAAAGATCTTATTAGTAAACTTTTGTGTAGTGTCAACCACAGACTGGGGTCAAACGGTGCTGATGAAATAAAGGTATTTTATGGTGTGCTTTATTCTGAAGTCCTGGATATGTTCCTTTATATGTTGGGATATAGAGGTCACATTGCTGTTGTATTCGATCTCAGGCTCATCCATTCTTCAAAGGTGTTGAATGGGATAAACTATATCAAATGGAAGCTGCATTTATTCCTGAGATCAATGATGAATTAGATACTCAAAATTTTGAAAAGTTTGAAGAGGTATTTGAGCCTTTCAGATTCTTGGTTGGCGCAATTGCTTATAATGCCTTTTATCTTTTCCTTGATTCCTCATTTTACCTTTTTCATTTGCAGTCAGACATCCAGAATCACCAAGCATCAAGATCTGGGCCCTGGAGAAAGGTAATCTTAGGTGTATACTTCTCTATTGGCAATTTGTTTGCAAGTTATTAGTATGAGGGGTGTTCATAGGCTCGGTTTGGTTCGATTTTAGACAAAAACCAAATCGAACCAAACCGCTCGGTTACGCATATGTGAGGATCTATTCGGTATGCAATCTAATCAGTTTGGTTTGGGTTGGGTCAGTTTTGGCTATTGAGTGTATTTTTTGAATTATGTGATTTATGAAAATAAGTTTAATTTATAAAATTGATATGGAGAAAATCAAAATTTTTATAATAAATTTGGTTGTTACATAAAATTTCTAATAACTATCATTGATTACCTTCAAGTAGTTTATCATAAAATCACAATAAAACTTTGCATTATGTAAAAATGATATTTATAAATTAAAATTTATAAATTTTTAATAGAAATTCTCTTAGGTTCGGTTATAACCAATAAATATCATGCAAACCTTAACCAAACCAAACCAAACCAATTGGTTTGGTATGTTAAAAAACTTAAACAGATCTATATTATAATCGATTTTGATCGGTTCAGTTAAATTGGTTTTGATCGGTTATGAACACCCTTAATTAGTATAGTTGACATTTGCATAATTTCTGTTGACTGATATGGTGATGAAGCAGTGTAGTGTTTCTTTTCAATCAGTTCACAATATGGAAATTGCTTGAGATACATATTTCTTACTGCATATGAAATCTTGTCTTTCCTTGATTAAAAATTTAGTATTGTTTTGACTTGCTATTATCAGCAGGAAAAATGGACTCACCTCTCTCAAGTTCAGTTATTGGTTATATTCTTCATATGCTGATGCCAATGAACTTTTTTTTTTTTAAAACAATATATCTTGTTATATGGTTTTTGATTGCTCCCAGGGCTACGCTTTTTTTTCCTCTCATTCATCTTATCTTATTTAATGGGTGATTTTACAGATGCTCTCATCTAAGGACTTAAATTTTGTTGGATACACATATAAGAATTTTGAAATTGTCAATGACTATCAAGTTCCTGGGATGGGTACGTCACTTTTTCTCTCTTTTATACCGCTGCATATTATATTATGTTGTTTGATGCAAGGCTCTATATTGGATATTATAGCCCATATTATGTAATATGCTTTCGAAATTTTTTTTGAGATGGTATTTTCCTTTAATGCAATAATGGATATTTAGGATCATTAAGCACGTATTTGCAAAAAAATAGTTCATAATATAAATTTTTCCTCTTGCCTTGCAGTTGAATTGAAGAAGAAATCCTCCAAATCAAAAAGGCCATCTATCAAGTCACTTTTTGGTAGGCTTTCACCTTTTTCTGACCTTTTTTTAGAACTTTTTGCGACATCTTTAGTTGCTCGCTCCTGTATATACTTTCTGTTTGTTACTTGTAAGTTTTCTCATCTGATCAAAACGGGGGTTGAAACATAGATGGTGAGTCAGAAACATCAGAGGTGCCTGCTGCTTCAGATGCATCTTCTGGCAACCAATCTGCACAAGGAAGCTTTCTAAACCTCTTGCCACCCCGGTCAGAGGTATCACGTAAAGAGAAGGAAACCTCCTAACAAGGCAAAACTAGTGACCTATCCAATCTGACAGTATAGGAACCATAACTCATGCCAACAGCGCTAACTTTTTAATATCAATCTTGACGGGATTCCATGGGTGGATTTGTTCTTGGCTACATGAATGGTTACTTGATTGCATGCTTGAACAAAGGCATGAAGAAAGTGATGTGATCTGAGTCTGACTGCCGATGCAACTGATAAGCCTCAAGCTCGCTTGTCACTTCATAGTCCCAAGCCTTAACTATTGGAGCTGTAAAACTCTTACTGCATCATGTCTATACGAAACACACTGTAAAAGATACCCAGTGGATATACTCTGTAAATTTGTATTTTAGTGATAGCCAAGTATTTGTATCAATTTCTAACCTACCAGCGTGTAATATCCAAGGGTTTGGTACACGAGTATATGGCTTATTTATCAGATCTAAATTAACCGAGTCTAGAGAACTATGGCTTATTTATCAGATCTTTTTACAGGAAAACCCATCAGGAGAACTATTTCACACGAGAACCATCCAAGTTCCCCCCTGATCTATTCTTCTACTTGTATTTCACCTTATGCACAAGGAATGAGACTAGGAAGAAGTTCCCCCCATTTTTTATGTTTTGTAGGATACCAATTGTATTGATTATCCCTAATAATAATTAAAAATTGATATATTAAATAAAACAATTCTAATTCTTTGACAAACAAAACAGTTCTAATTCTAATTCTCATAATAATCTAAAGTACTACAGAATATATAGCCGTACGTAACAGTTTTTTTAAAATTTGGCACTGCTCATCATTTCTGGCGTTGATTCGAGAGGTTGGTTAAGTAAACCTAATCCGAGTTGTGCACATTCTTTTAATGGGTGTCGTTTCTCTTTTCTTGGTAAAAAAAAAAGATATAATAGTGTTTCTCCTTTTTTCAGGAGAAAGAAGGATCCCATGCCATATTTAACAAGTTTGGTGTACTGAAACTGATCATTTCATGGTTAAGATGCTGATGTGTGCCGTTCATGTTCCCGTAATTGTGGTCCCTCGTTTATCTAAGTTAATACTTGTTGGTCGTGTCTCCCTCACCAAAATCTTTCGTTTTGACCTAATCTGAAAATTTGCTGCTTTCTTCAAAACCTTGCCTCTTACCTGATTGTCAGCAGTTAGACCAATTCTACCTTCACAGCGACGAGAAAGATGATGTTGTTAAGCTGATTGAGGACAAAGTCTTATCTGGTGTATCTTGCTAGAGGGTTTCGTATAACCAGTAAACTTTATTAATTGTCTTTTATATATATACCAAAAAAAATGTTGACAAAGCCTAAACTTTCTCTAAAAATTTATGCTTGAGAATGTCAAATGTCTAGGTCATCATAATCCTATAGCATCTATTAAATAGTATGATTGCAAAGTTGGGGGAAAAAGGAAAGAAAAGTATGATTGCGAAGACTTTTGATGAACATCACTCGGGGGGATCTTTAGAAATTTTGTCAAAAGCTCGTTAATTTTACTCTTCAAATGAGCTATTGAGTTGCTAAATTTTTTTCGAAATTATTTCTTGTATTCATAAATTATTAATTATATCTAATATGATGAAAAATAAAAGAAAATTTGATAAAAGAGAATGAGTCTAGTAAACAATCTCATTCTTTTATATCAATGATTATCTAAATATATATATATATATGACTGCATAATTATAAATAATTACGTCTATCTTCTTTAATCTGGCTTCCTCTTTTTATGTTGTAGTGACAAAATTGTTCTCCGTTTTTTTTTCCTTGGCAAGAAGAAAGTATGAAATGAATATGCCAACACTAAACATTTATACAATTGAGGCCCAAAATTTATTGATTTGTTCAGATATTGAGGTCTATTTTCATCATAGCCTTCATTATTATGTTCTTGTAATAAGATGAGGTGCCGTATTAATTAATGGGTCGAGGGGACATATTTGGGTGGATTCGATAGGATTTAATGGATCGCGTGTTCTACTCTTTTTTAGTTGGTTTTATTTAGTCTATGTACATTTCACTTTTTCATATACCTATAATTGCCTCTTGAATATTAAAAAAATCACCTCTTTTTTAGTTATTCTGACTGAATACAAAAAAAAAAAGGGCTTCAAATTACAGACCTAATTATATTATCACGTGGAGCATATACATTAGCAAGTATCATATCGATCGTGCTAAACTCCTCACAAGTCCTTTTTTCATGTAGTTATGGATTCACAGATTATAGATACTCATCATCGTCAAACTTGTATAAACATATTGCTATATTGTCTTGTCATTTCAGGACTTTTTTTTTTTAATGAATTTCAGTATTAATTTTTGTCCTAATATATATATATCGTATCAACGGTCTCTCATACAGTCAAAGGAAAACATTGATAATAAGGTTGAGTACTATTGACCAGAAAAAGGTAGATTACATGTCTATAACATGAAATTAGTGTAGTGTGCACAAAATTTTTACTATTCTTTTTAATATTCTGCATTTTCCTTAATTTGTGTCATAGCAAAGACATTATATTTGTCGGTGGTCTGAAAAATCCTCCTATATTTAATAATATACACAAATCCGAGATTGTATTGAATCTATTGATAAGAACACACAAGCATCCCAAGAGCAGCGATGAACACTTTCGTAGCTATAAAATACAAAGAAGCAGATTAGATGAAAAACAAAATAAATAAGCACATTGACTTGAGCGAAGTATTGGGGGGGAAAAGGGAACAAGAGAGGAGAAAAAAAAAAAAGAAAGAAAGAAACAAAAGCCGAAGGAGAAAACAAGAAAAGAGAATAAAAGGAAAAGAGATAAAGATAAAGACAATCACTTTGACAGCACAACGTGGGCGGCACACAGGGACGCACCAGTGCTTAACTCCTCCTCGTCGGTCATCAATTGCAGGGGAAAAAAAGTGTATATATATATTTTTTTAATTTTAAGCTGTTAATTAATATCGACGCAAAGGAGGGAGGAAAAGATGAATTTTATTATTGGAAAAAGGAAAAAAAGAAACAGCGATTACTATATAATCTTTCACGCTGTACGGATTTTTCCGTTGTCATTTTTCTCTCTCATTTACATTTCCGCCGTCCATCATCCAACTTTCGTTTCGTGGGACTACTTTGTCTCTTCATATCTCATCCAGCGCGCAGACTCCTCAATTTCTTCTGTTTTTACTATTTTTATTTTCGGTTGTCAAAATCCAGTTAATTGTTTTCTTTGGTTTTTGATAATGTTCGCATCATATTTCATCTGGTCGATTCATTCCTGTTTTCTGGAAATTAGGGCTTCTATCTGAGGTCTAGGGTAATCGATTTGGGTTATTTGCAGTAAAGTGGTGTTACTGGAGAAGTTGGTTTGGTCTTCTTGAATAAAGATTTCATCCTCATTTTTGGGATGCTTAAAATTTGGTTCGCTTTGGTTTTCTCCCATTTGGATTTACGTCACACACAAATTTACAAGTAATCGGATCACTAGATTGGGGAATTTTCATTAGAATCGGGTTGATTATCGAAGAAAGCAAATAACTTGAACTGTTGGGCCCTTTTAACTGGTGAGTCCGTGGAGGAACACGGTGATTTTTCGTCTTTATGACATTTTGAACATGTAGATCCTATCCTAATTTGGGCACATATCTGAGCAGAAAAACCGATTACAGCAGCTGCCTGGCGACGTATTGAAGGTGTTTTTCATAATGGATCATGTGATTGCTAGCAAGTTTAAACTAGGAAGGAAAATTGGGAGTGGATCTTTTGGAGAGCTTTATTTAGGTATAAGCGGGCTTTTTTTCTTTTTCTTTTTTTCCTCACAGCATCTCTTGTGCTGTTATGTTTCTGTAAACACCTTCCTTTATTTCTCATGTTAGGTGTTAATGTACAAACTGGAGAGGAGGTGGCTGTTAAGCTGGTATGTTATGTTTCCTTGAAGTTTGTCTCCCCATTCGGTGTCTGGTAGGGCTAAAATGGTTAAAAATTGAATATACTGTGATGTTTTGCTATCGAAAATACTTGTTTAGTATTTTACACGATCAAAATAAAATGTCGTTACTTACTGACTGCTGGAGATAATTGATGCTCTATCTTTCTATGTAATAGATATTATCACTTTGGATGGTGAAGTGCATTGCAAATTTTGTATAGTTGCTATGGGAGTTCCGATAATAAGTGAAATCTGACGTGAGTAATAATTTATTGGTTGAGTAAATAACAAAAGGAATGACATTTCTCCTCCTCTAAATGTCTACTTTTAAAAAAAATAGTCGGAACAGTAGCTAAAGTTTAGATGAAATCAGTGATCTCTTTTAGGATTAAAGAAACATGTGAAATGCTGTATTTTCTTTTTTAGTGTACTTATTTTTAGTTCATTCTCATGAAATTTTAGTTCTTTTTGTTTTCAATGCAGTTTAACTTGGATTGTTTATCAAATCTTCTTTTTGGGGTCAATTATCATATCCTTACTTTTGCTGCTCTCAATAGACATTTTTTGTACCAGTTAATGATTCTAATATCCTCATGACATTCTATTTGGCTAGTTTTTAACCAATTTCTTCTGCTCTTCTTCTCCCTCCCCCTGCCCTCTCCCAAAAAAATGTCAGGAACCTGTGAAGAGCAGGCATCCACAGCTTCATTACGAATCAAAGTTATATATGCTTCTTCAAGGAGGAAGTAAGTCTGTGTTGATTTTACGTTTTGGCTTTTTGTGACTAAGGATTCTTAAAAGTGTTTGCTAATGTGAGGAATTTTATTTGACAATTTTGAAGATGTAAAATAAAACCATATAATCCTTTCGTCTTTAGATTCCGGAGTATAGTTGTACATATGCCCACATGCCCAGAACTATACTCCGTTAATGAAATCAGAACCATTATTCTGCTCTAAGTCATGCCTTCAAAACAAAATAGGAAGTTGAAAAAAATAAGAAAACAGATAAGATTTTTTGGGTTAATCAAATTTGGCTTTTCCTCAATGAAGCGGGGATTCCTCATCTCAAGTGGTTTGGAGTTGAGGGAGACTACAATGTTATGGTTATTGACCTTCTTGGGCCAAGCTTAGAAGATCTGTTCAATTACTGCAACCGGAAGTTCAGCTTAAAGACAGTGTTGATGCTTGCTGATCAATTAGTAAGTCTACTTGGAAACTATTGTGAATAAAGTGTCTTAGACAGAGGTACTAAGTTTTATTTTCCTTCATGTTATTGTTATTATTATTTTCAGATTAACAGAGTTGAATATATGCATTCAAGAGGATTTCTTCACCGTGACATAAAGCCTGACAATTTTTTAATGGGTCTGGGGCGCAAAGCAAACCAGGTAAAGGAGTTATTCTTTCTGATGGCATAGTCCATGTCACATTGCTCAGCGGTTTTACATTTCCTCCTTCTTTTAGGGTTTTCCTTGGCTTATCATCTTAAGCACATTTGCAGATGCAATTTGCGATTTTCATACGTCTCTATCTATTGTTTAGACATATATCACGTTTTTTTTTCTTTTGGTGACACATCGCATGGTCATTTTACACTTTTTATTTTGTGGGTGTTTTTCCTGAGTTTGGTGGGTTAACTGTGGGGAGACTTTTGGGATCCTAAACGTAAAGTATTGATGAAAAAATGAAGAGAATAATATAGGCGAGCAAAATTTGGCATGCAAGACTAAAGTACAACATCAATAACCTTCACTGAGACTCACTTTTCAGACTAATAAAGGAAATTATTTCTAGAGGGGAATTACTCTATCAGATATGCAAACGAATTGGGATGGCTTTTTTGTGTTAACTTTTGCTGGTTTAAATTTTTGTGTTGTGGATAATTCTACCTGCGGATTTTTATTCTCCATTGCCTTGCTTTCTTCTCTTGAATCTTAAAGATAAAGAATTCCATTCTTTTGTCATTTAAAGAAGTAAAAACATGATCAGTAGATTCTGATAAGAAAATCTCAGTTGAACGCAGAAATTTTAGTTCTTTTGAACTATTTTGATGACACGTGGCTATATCATTGCAGGTTTACATCATTGATTATGGTCTTGGGAAGAAGTTTAGGGATCTACAGACTCATAAGCACATACCATACAGGTAAACTTTGTCATGCTGTTTTCAGGATATGCAGGTGGACAATTTTGGAAGTGCAACATATTCAGTCGTGCATTTTGTATGTGCATGCGCATGTATATTTCAAATTAGAATGAACTACACAGGAATATAATTCTTCTCTAGGAATCAACAATAAATGGGCACACCTAACCTTGTGTTGCCATTTTATTGGGGTAAAAAAGGTCCTTAGGTTTCCATTACAGTTGTGCAAGTCTTTCTTGGATTTAGGCTGTTACATCATTGTTATTTTTTATTTCCCTATATTTCTTGAGGATAACTTAATATTGGTAATATCTATATAATTCATTTTTAGAACAAAAATATTAATTACTTTCGTAAGATTACATTGGATTGCTGGATTTATGTTAATTGAGCATTTATATGAAAACTCATGTGTTTTCTCTGTGTAGAGAAAACAAGAACCTCACTGGCACAGCTCGCTATGCAAGTGTCAACACTCATCTTGGAATTGGTGGGTAATATCTTGTACTAGTTTATTCCTTTTCATATTGACATCCTATAACTAGAAGTGAATTATTACAAGATTAGACTCGCCTGCTTTCACGTTTCAGCTACTTGACTTTATTTTATTTTGCTGGCAGAACAAAGCAGAAGAGATGATTTGGAATCTCTTGGTTATGTGCTCATGTACTTCCTAAGAGGAAGGTTAATACTTGACAGACCCATCTGTTTTACCCTGTAGACATTGTTGCATATTATTGTGATGTCATTCTTACTGTTGGTTTTCTTTGTGCTATTCTTTTTGTTTTTTTTAGTCTTCCCTGGCAGGGTCTGAAGGCTGGCAACAAAAAACAAAAGTATGATAAGATCAGTGAGAAGAAGTCATCAACTCCAATAGAGGTATTATGACTGGTTGGATTAGTATGCTCTCAGTTTACTTGTTGAGACGCTTTGGATAAATTAATATTCCTTCTAGATCTAGTAGTTGATACCTGAAATTAGGTTAGATTTTGGCTGCTGTGATCTTTAGTGGGATTGTTGTATGACACCAGAGATGGAAAAGTCAAGTCAGGCTTGAGAACCAGCTCCATAATAGTTTGTGCCTATGAATGTTAATATTCATACAAGCACAAATACATTTATCTCATGTTAGGACTAGGTTTCCTTAAACGACTTCTATTGAATATTTCTTTTATCCAAAAATGTGCATAACTTGTAATTTGTAAATATTTCACTCGTTCATTCTGTCTCAATTTTTATATGGTCATGTTGCTATATTGTTATTTGTGCCTGTTTGGATAGGTACTCTGCAAATCATATCCATCTGAGTTTGTATCCTACTTCCACTACTGCCGATCATTACGGTTTGAGGACAAGCCAGATTATTCGTACTTAAAGAGGCTTTTCCGAGACTTATTTATTCGAGAAGGTCCTATGTTCTTAAATCTAATTTGAATATTAGCAAGAAGGATTTTTTCTTGGAAACTCGTAGTGGGTTTAATGTTAAACTGGTCTTGACTTCACTATTGCAGGCTATCAGTTTGACTATGTTTTTGACTGGACTATATTGAAGTATCCACAGATTGGTGGCAGCTCTAAAGGGCGGGTTAGTGCTTTTATACCTTGTTTTTGTGGATCTTGCTTTCTATTGAAGGCTACTTACTGTGGTCTTTGCTATCAGCCTGGCAATGGCAAGGCACTGATGAATGCTGGACCATCTGTACAAAAGCCGGAAAAGATCCCAGGTCTACTCCCTTTCAGTCAAATAATTTAATGAACTTGGTATACCACTAAATCT
The DNA here is from genome assembly GCA_026686845.1 of Adenanthera pavonina. Lineage (NCBI taxonomy): Eukaryota > Viridiplantae > Streptophyta > Magnoliopsida > Fabales > Fabaceae > Adenanthera > Adenanthera pavonina. The sequence continues at coordinate 5,616,014 of JAIVEN010000002.1, forward strand.
TCACAAGTCTGACAACGAGTGTTCAGGATCTTTAAACATATTTCTTGGATTGTCTTTCCTTTCTGTTTCACAGAAAATGATGGTTTAAATCATTCAACTGTAGTTATCGTTTTGATGGCTTACGTTAGTAAAAGTATATTTCCTCTTCTAAATTCCTTGCTTAACCTTGGTCTTTCAATTGCTTCTTTCAGCTGGGAAAGAGATTCGAGAGAAATTTTCTGGTGGTGTTGAATCATTTTCCCGAAGGAATCCCACAAATTCTAGTCCTCATGGTGATCACTCCAAAAATAGGATTTTTGAGGAGGTACCATCACGCAGGGATGTGGTAAATATTTTTTCTTCTGAAAAATCATTTCAAGTGTTTCTACTATAAGAGTTTTATCTATATAAATATCTGGTCTGTGTCAAAGCTTTTGAAATTCAGATGTGTGATAGGTCAATCTAATTGATGATTGCTTGCTTGGATGTTAATTTTACTTGCATGAATTGATTGTTAAAGCCATAACATCTCTCTTTTAATCCGCAGTTGCCGAAACTAAATAATTTGTCAAATGATCAATGTTTAAGGAAAAGGTTATTTGTACTTTTAGCTTATATTTATATAATTCAAATATTCTTATTGGGTCAGTTTTACCTTGTGTGCTGAGCAGTATGATCAAGAGAAGGGGCGCAGTTCCTCCCGGTATGGTAGCACTTCAAGAAAAGCTGTAATCTCATCAAACCGGCAGAGTTCCTCCGGTGACCATACTGATAGCCGTACCGGCTGGCTGACATCAGGTGGTAGCCGGCCATCTAGCACATATAGAACTCAACCTGTGCATGAGACCAAACAACCAAGTTTTACACGCAATGCGTCTTCGAGAGCCAATCGTGATGATCCTCTCCGGAGCTTTGAGCTCCTCTCTCTCAGAAAGTAAACGGGGTATCTTTTTGTAAGACCTCATGTGACATTTCTAAACTACTTGAGCAGCGAAATGCTTGGTCGTGTCATGACGATCTCACGTTATGGAATTTATTCTGTTCATGGGATGGCACTGAGTCATCATACGGTGATAGTCATATAGTATTTGGTAATATCATTTTATAGACCAAATTGGTCTCCCCGCCCCGTGGAATTTTTCCTCGAGAGGATGTATGTTTCCGTTGATACTACGAAATTCATGAATGTATTTAATCCAGTTCTATTAAATCCAACTAGCACATGCCTCATTGCCTCCTGAGCTGTATCCTCTGTTGGTTTTGCTATTTCTAAATCTGCAGCACTTGACAGTGGTTTCCACAGAATCTTCCAGCCAAATGTAGCGTCCGTGTGTTCCATCCCATGGCCCAAAAAAAAAAAATCTAATGACGTCTCAAAACAGTGGTGGAAGTTGATCCGATGAATGATGAAAGAAAAAAAAAATAGAATATGGGGACAGGAAAAGAAAAATAATAAAGCCTTATGTCAGATATCTTGCAGTTGTATCCTTTTTCAGTTTAACGAGCTCCCGCGTGACAATTCCACCCTTCTCTGCTAAGTGACGGCATGCATTTATTAGGAAAGAAAAAAAGAGAACCTTGCGTATTTCTGTTCAAAAGAAAACTAGTTAAAAAAGCCTAACCATTATTATTTTTTTTTTGGCTTACTTACCACGATAATATTGAAAACATAAAGAGGAAAAAGAGAAAAGAGTTATCCAAAGATTATAAATTATTTTCTAAATATTATGTCAACGACTAATATGATTTCCAAATTACCGTTGGGAGAATGCAGTCCCTCCCGGAGCCTTCCACAAAATTTTTCGCTACTTATTCGTTCTCCATTTTCCTCTAGGTTGGATCTCTCTTTGAAATTCATATTCTGGCCTTTTGGGGACGATATGGACGACACGTTGCATTGAAGATTCTCATTTGAATGGCTCTTGCCATTCTGGTTTACCTTTTCCTGTTTATGTAGATATCCATGTTCCTTCGAATTTTAGAAAGGTACTTGAATTCTTTAGAATGGAGTTTCCTTTTATGGTTCGAATTGTCGGAATTTGAAAGCTAGTTCTAAATACAGATGAAGATTAAGGGCACATGGTTCTTATCATCGGTATTATCAGAAAATAAGACCTGAGGAGAAATCATATATTTGTTTTGTGAAAAGCGCACGGGATGATTGACTTTTGGGTATTTTCGATGTTGGCCGCCTTAATAAAACTACCTGAGCTAACACCTCAACGCATGCCATTGGCAATGTCAGAGAAATTAATGTTACTTTAATTTGTTTTTATATATTCTTGATTATAGAGAAATCATAGTTTTTGATGAATTTGGGTTTGGATTTTTTTGAATGAGCAGCTATTAATCGTTATGGGTTCCTAGCTATGTCAAGGTTTCTTAAGCGAAGTGGAACAACTGATTTAAACGTTTTCTATCCCATCCGACCAGAATGCGAAGCCGATGTTCCAGCCACTCGTTTTAAACCAAGGGTGCGATCTCCTTCGCCACTGCATCCTTATCACACTTCAGATTATTTTATATGAAAAGCACGTTGGTCACCGCCTACACGAGGAACTCAATTGGTACTTATACACCCTGCATTGTCTGTTTCCACAGGCTGGTAAAACTCTAAGCGCAAGAAGATGGCATGCATCATTCTCTCAAGAAGGCCATTTGGATATTGCAAAAGTCCTTAGACGAATCCAACGAGGGGTAACATTTTTTTTCCCCGTGATATATATATTTGTGATAAACGTGGCGTAACCTTCATTTGCGTGCACACTGTTTAAATTGTTGAATCTGTCTTATGAGTTGAATCAGCGTGTGAACATGCTTTTTGACTTGAGTTCAACCTTGGTGGGGAATTGCTGTCCGTATCTCAAACGAAACATAAATGAATTAGAACCTGCACAACTTAGTAACTTTTTGGTTTTACGTTTGCAAAAAGTAACCATGATTTTTATCCATGATTTTTTAAAAAATTTATTTAGCTAAATACAAGACAAACACAAACTAACTTTTTAAAAAATGAAAAGTGGGTTAAAATGTGGTTTTGAAAAAGATGGGAAAAAAATTACTTTTTCTTTAACAAAACCTGAGTTTTGAATAAGGAGAAGCAAATTTACTCTATATTATACATCTAAAAGTACTTTTAACCCGTATCATCCAAATAGATTTTTTATCAAACTTACTTTTGCAAAAAGAATATCCAAACATAATAACTTACAACAAACTTACTTTATCTAAATTTTATTTTTACAAACTTTATTTATCTTAACTTAATTTTACAAAACAGAGAACCAAATGGACCCTAAAGTGTTATATATATATATATATATATAAAAGGTGAATTAATTAGGGTTTGATAAATCAAGTCCTACCATTTCTCAAGGCACCCCAATGATGCTCTAGAGCAATCCAGTAAAATGGATATGCAGGTAGGATTTTAGTTCGGGTTGAATTAGGTTGCCCTCTAATTCTTGGTCATATATCCCTAAATAAAGTTTGTATTCTCAGTTGGCTCCTCACTTCCATCTTTACTTATGTTTTTATTCTGACTCGAGCGCTGTTGCTGCTGTCCTTAAAAAAAAAAATATTTATGTAGGGTGTTCATCCTTCAATCAAAGGGGTAGTATGGGAGTTCTTGCTAGGTTGTTATGATCCTAACAGTACATTTGAAGAACGGAATCAACTCAAGGAACAACGGAGGTACATTTTTCTTTTAGTTTATTTTTCAAGAATTAGTATTTAGTATAACCCAATTACAAGATTAAAAGAGCACGACATTGGCTTGTGCCACAATTTTGTAAGGGTCCCCAGGAGGTTCATGTTGTCAGAGATTAATATTTCTCCTCGTGTACTATTATCTGTAAAGTGGAACTAGGATATCACTTCTCTTAGTACTATTGTAATGAACTTCGCGTGACCAAAATCGTTGCCTCGTGGGCGGCCTTACAAACTATTAAATCTGTCCTATGAGTTTTAACTAGACTGGTTGCCATTTGATAGCCCTTCTACTGATTCTACCAAAAGCTAACCTGCATTTCAATTTGCCAGGGTTTAGTTCCTAAATCTCTTTCTTTATTTTATTTAATTTTTTTAATTTTTTTAAATCCATAATTCAGGCAGCAGTATAACTTGTGGAAGTCAGAATGTCAAACGATGGTTCCAGTTATTGGCACTGGAAAATTTCTTACAACGCCTCTCATTGATGATGATGGTCTGCCAATAGACCAATCTTTGATTGGCGTCCCCATTTCAGACAAGAGAACTCTGCGGTGGATGCAGACTTTACATCAGATTGGTATGTATATATGCTGATTCAAATAATTAATTACTTGTTTAATATCTTCATTCTGTTACAGTTTTATTTTTGTTTTACAACTTTTGCTGCTGTGCTTTGTCAAAGAGAACAGTTAGTGCCGCAGTTTTGTGACTACAAAAGACACAACTCTTGTTCTGTGCCAATTGATTGACAAATTTTCTTGCAGATCGGTGGCAGAGAAGCAGAGTTGTATATTTTTGAACAATACTTTCCTACACTTTTGTGTAATGGTTTTGTGCTTGAGTTCTAAAGAAACAAACGAACTACAAAAATATGCTGCAAGTTTTCCACAACAAAATATTTGCTCATGGCTCATTACTAGCCATTTTCTTTTATTAAGCACCCATAGTGGCAACTCACTATACGGGGTCACAGGTCTGGATATTGTTCGAACAGATCGAGCACTAGTATTTTACGAGAATGAATCTAATCAGGCGAAGCTTTGGGATGTTCTAGCAGTTTATGCCTGGATAGACAACGATATTGGTTATGTGCAAGGTGAATTAATACGGCTGTCTTTTCATACTTAAATTAGTTTTTCATGGCCAATCATTGAAGATTATTTTCTTTGCAGGAATGAATGATATTTGCTCGCCTATGGTGATTCTTCTTGATAATGAAGCAGACTCCTTTTGGTGCTTTGAGCGAGCAATGCGAAGGATGGTAAATTCTAGCTATTGCTGTTACTTTTGTTTTCATCTAAAGTCTAGCTAAACGTTGTTCTCTAATAATTAATTTTTGTGATCTGTTGGCACGCCTGGCCTTTGTTTCCATAACAGAGAGAGAACTTCAGGACCAGTGCTAGTTCAATGGGAGTGCAATCTCAGTTGAGTACGCTCTCACAGATAATGAAGACTGTTGATCCCCAGCTTCATCAACACCTTGGTACGTTCATATTTCATGTGTAGCTAATATGTTTGTTTAATTCAGACATCTCTATCATTTTGACCAGAATTAGATTCTAGTGCTCCAAAGTGATGAACATGGGGAATACTTCTCTGTTATAGAAAAACCATTGCATCTCTCAACATATAAATCGCATCTCTTTCTGTTTCCCAGAGGATTTAGATGGTGGGGAGTATCTCTTTGCATTTCGCATGCTGATGGTCCTATTCCGCAGAGAATTTTCTTTTGTGGATACCCTGTACCTTTGGGAGGTAAGGAGGAGCTACTATAGTCAATATAATTCGCAATCTAATTTTGCTTCAGATCACTGAGCTCATTTAAAGACATGATATAGCTTGTTTTCAGTTGATGTGGGCCATGGAATACGACCCAAACATCTTCTCATTATACGAGGAGTACAAGGTTGCTAGGACAGATGATACTGCACCCGCAATAAATGACAAACTGTGGAAGAAATATGGCAAGTTTCAGAGGAAGAATCTGCAGACTGGCAATACAGAACAGCATCTTAGTGCATTATCTGTTTTTCTTGTTGCCAGTGTTCTTGAGATCAAGAATAGGCGCATTTTAAAGGAGGCTAAGGGGGTGGATGATGTAGTGAAGGTTTCCCTCTTTTCATTCCCCTGTAGCCTGTTTTATTCACATTCTTGTACATTTTACTCACATGAAACTCTCTCCTCAGATCTTGGGTGACACAACTTCACATCTTGATGCTAAAAAAGCATGTGATGAGGCATTGAAAATTCAGAAGAAGTATTTGATCAAGGTGAGTTTCATTGTCTATCTTCTATTCTTTTAATAGATGCATGTTCTCTATTGTATTGGGAAAAAGCAAGCAACCAACTAACAAAGTCCCGGCACAGTTGGTAAATAATTAGATCCGTTAAATATGCTATCTTGACTTTGATATCTGGTTATGTGTATGGAAAAAGTTTTGTTGTGAGAGACAAAATCCACTTCGATAATCTCTCCACACCTCGAAGGATTACTCTTTAACTGTCAACTGGAAATACTCTTGGTACTAAAAAGAAAAAAGAGGCAGGCAAGGTTTATATATGGGAAATAAATGTCGATCTTCATTGAACTCTTTGTCCTTGTTTACTTTCTCTGTCTTTGGTGGTTTTTGGGAAAAGGTTAAAACTATGCTGCATAGAGTTGAATAATGAAGAGATAATTAATCTTCTAAAAGGACCTTCATCATGATATCCCCGAAAAAGAAAAGAGGATATCTACTCTCCTACTACAAACTCTTCTTTCTATTTACACCTCACCTTTAGAACTCCCTTTATTAATTATATTTGAATTTGAATTGAATTTTTGTAATGTCTGTTTGTTTATATGCAGACCAAAAAACCATGACGATAGTAAATTTTCTGGGCCTATTTGTTGGCAGCAGCACTGGTCACTGGATCTTCTCTGAGGTTCATGATATGCTATTCTTCATTTTCCCTTTCATGGTGATAGTCAGCAGTCCCCTTCTTTATTTCTCGATTTCAAATATTAAAATCAAAGGCCATTTATTTAATAAGACCTCTAATTCTAATTTATCTCTGTCATTAGAGGATTCTTAGTTGAGACCATCGTTTATGTACACTACAAAAAATGGTTGGCTTTTGATACTCTTCCCTAAACTATGCTCAGATATGAGAACACCAATGTGGCTTGTTTTTTAATTATTATTATTATTGGAATAAATGTAGAGTAAATGGTATCTTTAATTACTGTCAATTAATCATTTTTGCTCATTGAATTGAGTGCACGCTAACAAGAAACAAAATTACTACTATAAGATCAAATATAACACGTGCAAAACTCAAAATACTAGACTAGAAGCAGTACCGCTGAAAAATATGTTTCTTGGTACCAAGCATCATTAGTAGAGAGTTTTGAGTTCTCATGTAAAAATTTATTAGATCTTATATTTAAATCATCAATCATCATTATATCAATTAGAATCAATATCAAACTGTTCTGTTTATAACAACTCATGAACATTGTAACTTAAATTTCATATAATGCATAATTATAAAAAAAATTAATGAAAAAGGAAACACGTGATTCAATTTAGTTTATATGTTCACCTTCTGAAAAAAAAATGAAAAAGCCACAAGATTGAGATGGATCAGTTAGCCATCGTTGACAGCTAGAAACAATATAATTTTACGGTTGCAAAAAAATTATTTTTAAATTTTTTCTAAGAAATTTTTTTTTTAAGTTAGACTATATTTTTGAAAAATTTATTGACGTAACAATAAGAATATTATTTTATATTTACCTTGAATAAGTTATGTGTTATATCGAAAAAGAAAGAAAAAAAAAGTAATAACATAAAATATATTATTTTTTATGTAATAGTATTATTGTAATTACCGTGGTTATTATGTGTTGTTAATAAAAAAAAACTCATTCTGAAGCATTCGCTTCTGTTATGTAGTATTTGCAATGAAATGAAAGTGGTGCATGGAAAATGCATGATGGCGTTCGAATGATCGTTTGCAGTATGGTCTCATTAGGATATTGTACGAGCATTCATAAATGCTGAGGATTAGTACTTAACACGTGTCGCCAACTGATGGGTTAGGATAATCAAGAGAGGGACCACCACCACTGGCAGCAGGTCGGCTGTAGCAGCCACAGACATAGACTCCTGTGTGAGCGACGCGGCGTCGTTTTGGTTCTATGGTTAGCGTCAAGTTTGTTTGAATAAAGCAAATAATCACTTATGATTGCCAAAAGGTGATTATTCTGAAAAGCTTCCAAAGATAACCTACTTATTAATAAATACTTATATTTTAAATAAATAATTATAAGATAAGTTAATTTTTTTATTTATAATAATAATTTATTTTTTATAATTACTTATTTTATTTTTATTTTTATTATTTATTTAATAATCACTTAAATTCTAAAAATTTAAATATTATTTTTTAAAATTATTTATGAAATAAAAATATTTAAATACAAATTATTTTTTACATAATTATTTATTTTTATAATTAATTATAAATAATAACTTATTTAGATAATTAATTATTGATAAGTTAATTCATAGGCACGCTAAACCATATAAGGCCAGCTGTTAGGGTAGTTATTTTTGGCAAGTGTTCCCCGTTCTCATGATTTCCCACTGTCCCCTACTTGTTCGTGTTTTTCTTTTTCATTGCTTGCCAACAACATCAAACCACCGAGCTTGTCAGGTTCCATCCACCCTGTTTTAGAGCGGGAAAAAAAAATCATTATTAAATTATTACTCATTCCCTCTCATATTACAAGGTACTTCCTTCGTTAAAGTGTATTATTCTAAGAAATTTATATTTCAAAATATAGTGTACTACTTAGATTACATTATATTTTTTTGTTATCTTTACAGTATTACCCCTAATAAGTAAATTTATATATTTTACGGTTATTAATGTATTTAATAAAAAATTTTTAATGGTTTGATCAAATTATAAATAAATAAAGGAGAATATTTCCCAAAAATTTCACTATCCATAATTGCTAATGACTTATGGGAACTCGGAAAAAAGAATGAAGAAGAGAATTACTGAAATTTATTAATGTATGAAGTATTATTAAATAAGGATAATTTAAAAAATAATAATAAAATTTTTTGTTACTAATCATTTTCTTAATATATGTATGGTAGTTAAAAGTACAGAACGGATGGAGTAATAATTAAAATTGTTCTTATTTCACAATATAAGATAATATAAAATAATTTATTTATTATTTATTTATTATATTATTATTGTAATTTATACCATCTCTAATGAAATAAATTATGTTTATAAAGGAAAAATTGGAAGTTTAAATTTTTATAAAAATTTAATATATAATAAATATTTCCATGGATGAAGGGAGTATTATAAAGGCAGCTCCCATCCCACACCCGGAAGGTCACTCTGGTAATTTCCCATATTCTGCCACCTCCAACCAGACTCATCTCTGCATGGCATTGCAGTGTCAGTGTGCTGGTAGTGTGCTTCCTCCCCTTTCACCAATATTACCCAGACATTCTCTGCCTTTTTTCTCTTCCCTGTCCTTCTCCTTCCCCCTTTCCCCACCAACCCTCCATCTCCGTTCCGTGCTTTTGTTAAACCAGTCAAGTATTTATTTAACCCACTCTCCCTTTCCCACACTATATCTCCCTTCCCAACCCTCTCTCTCCTTCACTTGTTTCAATGGCTTCCTCTTCGTCTTCTCTCTTTTCCACTCTTACACTCCTTACCCTCTTGTCCATGGCGCTTCTCTCTCACCAGCAACCTCCTCTCCTCTCATCCGAGCGCGAATCTCTTTTCCACGTCCTTTACTCTATCAACTCAGAAATCCCCTGGCGCTCCCTATTCGCCGGCGACGACCTCTGTGTCTCCGCCCCTCACGGCGTCGTTTGCGGCTTTCCCTCTCAATCTAACGAAACTGCACGCATTGTGGAGCTCAGTTTCGGGTACGTTTCCGAAGGAGCTCCGAACCCTCCTTGTTCCCCCAACGCAACCCTCGACCCTCTTCTCTTCACCTCTTTCAAATACCTCCGCAAGCTCTTCTTCTACCGATGCTTCAACGAATCTCGGGTTTCCTTACCCGACGTCCCGCCAAGTTTTACTTCCACTCTGGAGGAGCTTGTGTTCATCGAGAACCCATCTCTGGTTGGGCCTTTCAGTGGCATTCTCCGGAATTTCACGAGTTTGAGGAGGCTGGTTTTGTCCGGAAATGGGTTTTACGGTCTAGTTCCCCAAGAAATAGGCGAGTTGGTCAATTTGGAAGAGATGACTCTATCGAGAAATCACCTTGCTGGTGAGGTTCCTGGAAGTTTGGCTACACTGAAAAAGCTGAAGATTCTTGACCTGAGTCAAAATGGGTTTGAAGGGTATGTCCCTGAGTCTCTGGGTAATCTCACGGAGCTTCTGAAGCTTGACCTCAGCTTCAACAGATTTATCGGTGAAATCCCTGAAAGCTTCAGAAATTTGCAAAGTCTTGAGTTTTTGGACCTCCGCTACAACCAGTTTGGTAATTTTGGAGTTCCTCAATTCTTTGGGGAGCTTCCCAGATTGAGGGAGATATACTTAAGCGGGAATTTACTAGGTGGGAAAATCCCAGAAATATGGCAAAACCTCGGGGGGGTCATCAGAATAGGATTTTCTGAGATGGGTTTAATTGGCAATATCCCCGCTTCCATGGGGATATATCTCAGAAATCTGTCTTATCTCGGGCTTGATAACAACAACCTAGAGGGACCTGTACCAGAGGAGTTTGTATTTCTGGAGGATGCAGATGAGATCAACATGGAGAACAACAATCTGAGCGGTAGGGTGCCATTTTCAACCAAAATTTTTGGTGAGAAACTAAAGTTAGGAGGAAACAGAGGACTCTGTGCGGACGACAAATTGGGTATGCATTCTAAAAACAAAGGCAGTTTGGGGCAGCTCAGGCTCTGCACCAAGCCAGATATTCCTAATGCTGTCCTTTTCAATGGGGTCTCTTCCCTGCTTTTTGATCCTCATGTATTGCTCATGTCTCTGGGTATTTTGTTTGTCTTTACTGTATTATAGGAGCTGTTCGTACACATGCAGCTAGCATAGGTCTACTAGTCTAACTAAAGCAGAGCAAGTGTTTTTTTTTTTCCTTTTGTTTTGTTGAGAGTAGAGAAAGAGAGAGCCGGTTCATGTTAAATAGTAGGAAAGGTTTCTAAGAAAGTGAAAGTGATGGTGACGGGAGAGAAATGTTCAGGAAGTTTTCCTTTTATTCATAACAAAGTTACATTTTGGTTAATGGGTGCTTGTTTCATTATTTATCATAATTTATAGTTGTAAAGCAATGAATGGACAAGAAAGAGTAAGGCTCCGTGAAAGGAGAAATAGATTAATGATAGGAACAAAAAAAAAAAGAATGGACAAGTTCTAGTGTTCAAGTCTCAACTAAAGCAACATTCTAACTAATAAATATAAAGTTACACCAAATTTCTCAAGAATTCCTCACTCGATCCATTTTCTTCAACGGGCCTCTGTTCCTTGTTAGACTTGGGAACGGGTCCACCTGGAGACCCGAAACCCATATTCGGATCCAAATGTGAGGCTTTCAATTTGGATTTCGAAGTGCTACCACCAGCGGCGCCAGAAATTTCCTTCGACTTCTTGCGGCGAGACTTCTTGGGAATGCCGGGTAGGTTCCCGCCCGGGGACTCACTGCCTTGGTTGGGATCTAATGGTATAGGTGCCCGGGTGGGTCTCGAGGGATCCGACGGATCTCTGGGTTTAGAATTAGATGACTTCCTTGACTGCCTTGGTTTGTCTGACTTTTCCCTTGTCGGAGAATCAGTGACACTACCCGTTGACTGTCGTCTAGATGACTTGGGCAGCTCGGGCAAGCCCCTCCCTTGAGACTTCGCTGACCTTGAGCCTCTTTTGCTTGAATCTAATCCCCAAACGTTCACCATAATATAACAATCAAATAAACAAAACACCACAGCACTCTATTTCAACCTCACAAAAATTCAGTTTGTTAGACTTGATGTTTCACAGATTTGATTAAATTAAAAGATATATTTCCTTGATTTAAACTATAATACAGATTTAGTTACCTCATTTCTACTAAAAAAAGTAGTTAAAATTAGTTTAATGCATTATTTTTTAAAAAATTAATATAACTTTTTAACATTATTCTCATTAAACTACCTCATCTTAATTATTATTATTTCTTTTAATCGCTCGGCTGTAACAAAAAGCCTTATACCAGTTTTAATTGAGCTACATCCTAAATGGGGATAAGAATGAAAAAAATTAAATAATTACTAACTTTGACCAAGTTTTTTATATTTTAAAATCTTATTTCCATCAAAATCACCAGCATCTTGAAAACGAGGGAGTACTTACTATCTTTATAATTGAAAAAATGATCGAATTGTTGTCTTTTCAGCCGGGAATGTTAGGATCAGAGAAATATGTACGTACCTTCGGAAACCCATTGGACTGCATTATCAAGCTCTGTCTTCTTGATGCTCCCATTGAGACTTAGAGGTGCAGATGAATATGTGGAGGGAGATTTAAACTCGTTCATCTGAATGAGTCACAGTAGCCTCATTGGATGAGAAACTTAAACGCAGTAGTTTTACAATGCAGTGGAAAATAAAACTTGTGCAACAGTAAATCTTAACGTGGGAAGAAAACAAAGAATTACCCAGCTAGGAGTATTTACAGAGGGACCATCCCATCCTATATGGGCCACATGCTTTACATCTGTGGGAAGACCAATTTGCATCTCTGGTTCTTTTTCATTATCTGCAAAGGGCACATATCTTTGATTAATTCAATAGAATTTCAGCAATAACTCAATAAAATATGGAAAGGAAAGGTTTATTACCAAACATCTGAGTAATGTATCTAAAACCTTTAAAGATGCCCTTCACCTTAGGAGTGGACATTTTAATCCTCTTTACACAATATATAATGCTGTGCTTAGATTGAGATTCCCTTTAGTAATCCTTGAACCAAAATTGAACTTTCTGAGTTGAGGAGGACATTACCCACAATCCCACCTATAAAGCAACATTCAAGAAACCATGCGTAGTTCAGTTAAAGAAATGTTGCAGAGAAAACCCTCATGGTTGTGGATGAAACATGTGTGTTCCTTTTTTTTCTTATTTTCTTTTCAGGATCTGAGGATATGTCGTTCTGTTTCTTTTGTCATTTGCAAATGAAGAAGATATTGGATGGCTCAAAAACCGATGGCAGTTTTGGACGAGCGCGTCATGGAGGTGGCAGTGTTGAGAAAAGGGAAGAAACTAGAAACAGATTCTGTTTAAAGCATGCCCATCTTTGATTTCGTTAATTCAATGGCAACAGTTGGTTTGTCAATTTCACCCATCAAATGAAAATCGGGAATGTGTCGAAATTTTAGCTGTGACAATAGGTGAAATAAATTAAAAGAGAGAGAAAGTCTTAAAGGTGCTTAATTTAGTAACTTTTTGACAGGTCAATTTTAGAACAATATCACCATTAATGGGTTGAGAAAGTCCTCCAATATTCAAAAAGAAATGTAATTTTCCGGAAGTTCAGTTATAGAAAGGAATGCAACTGGGGTTGGACCGTTGTAGAGTTACTCAGAACATACTAGTTCCTTATTTCTGTTCTTCCATTTACATCATTTACCAAAATTGAAGTAGATGAATGAGACTAATGGAGAACGAGTTGTTCAAACAATAGAATAGGCAATTAGCCCATTGACAAGATAAATCTCCAATGGAGGGAATAGTGTTGACTGAAAGTATGAAGACATAGAGCCATAGTAGAAGCAGAGAAATTACTGGTAACCCCAAGCGTGCTTTCAAGGGCTTACACAATTTCTGCATTTGAGCCAAAGCATAGGGATAGGGAGGAATGGAGTAATAGTGACAGGACAAAGGTCAGTAACAAAGCTAGCGCGTCCCAGCTCTTAGGGGCACAGATGATCGACAATGCATGCATGTCCATGCATTTTTGCGTTCTGATTTCCTTTTAATAAAAGTTTAGGTGAGATGTCATACAAGTTATTATCTATTCACTAAGTTTTCATATCAATACCCACCCTTGTGAGATATGAACCAAATCCTTACCTATTGGGGAACACATATTGGCCTCTGATTTCTGTCAATTTTAATACAAGTTTTGGTGAGATATCATACGTACAAATTATTATCTATAGACAAAGTTTTCACATCAACCAATACCTTTCTGACATATGATCCAAGTCCTTATCAATTACACTTACATATATTTCACTATATCTTCAACTTCCTGCTTCTCTCTGGTAAAACAAAAACAAAAAAATCTTGCTTCTCAGCACAGGAAGCAAGGAGTGATCAGTTTGAGATGCTGATTATATCGACTCAAATTGTCTCCACGAAACCCAAAACTCCGTTCAAAAAGGGTGGGCTATGGATATTGAGATTATTTTTTTTAAAAAAAAATTGCCGTCTAATGGTTAATTTCTGCTTTCAGTTTCAATTATTTCGTTGTAATAATGATAGGAAAGAAAACCTCAAACACCAAAGGCCGGGAGGTCCTTGATGATCTGACAAGTTCAATAGAAAGACCATTATTTCCATTAAAATGTCGCAATAGGCGAATTCAACCTGGAATGACCAGATTGTAAACAGTCTAACGCCTAATGTGGCGAGGAAGACGCCGGAATCAAATAATGTGCATCAATTCAAAGGAATTATCAGAAGCAATACTTGAAAGGGCTTTAATAGCCATTTCTAATGCTCCAACAAGAACTCTTGCATCAGTTGCCTTCTCGTCAATTTGTTTTCTCGAGACAAATAGTTTAATGCAAAACCGAATGGCATTGAAACAAATTTATAAATATTGAATAGAAGGATTCCTTCATTTGTAAGCTGCTTTAACAGCTTTCTGAGCAGCATCATCCAAATCGTCTGCCGTTATTAAGGTCATGCCACTTTCCTGTTGAACCAATTAACCAGTATTATCAAATTGAAAATATTCATAATCAGACAGTATCCATACGTATGTGGGAGTGTGTGTGTGTGTGTGTATAGCATTTACCTTTAGAATTCCTTTTCCTATATCAACGTTGGTGCCTTCAAGACGAACTACTACCGGTACTTTTAGTGCAACCTTGAAGACAATGGCCAAGAGAAGTTAATGCTATTATAAGGTCAGGATAAGATAGTAGTCCATTTTGTCTTGATATTAATAAGAGATAGTAATCCATTTAAAGTAGAAAACATTCAGACATCTCAATCTCAAGGAAGTGGTGTATTAAATATAAAAATAAGTCAAAAGACATTCAGGATTCTTGAATTTACAACCTATAGGAAATGATATTAATTTGGTATAAAATACCAAGATTAGGAACAATATTAAAAAAATAATACTAATAATAATAATATTAGGTTAAGCAGAGGATACGAAGAATATTACTACTTCCAAGTATACATCTCAAAAGATATCAAATATAAACAGGAATTGCATTTTCTTGATTGTGTTAGCCTTTTATAATCAAATAGTTCCAAACAGCCAAATCCTCATCATTCTCAAGCATATGATGGTGTGAAGTACATAATTGAGTGCCAAAAAACGGAGCATTATTAACCTGTTTAGCAGCATTGACAATTCCGCTTGCTATAACATCACACTTCATTATGCCACCAAATATGTTAACCAAAATTGCCTTAACTTTGTCATCAGCCGTCAATATTTTAAATGCTTCAACCACCTGCTTTATGTAATTGCAATAGTTATGAATAAAAGATAAGATGGAGATTATCTAAAAGGTGACGCAAATATCTGCTGATAAGCTAATAACTTCATCCTCTTGGAGGAAATTTTAGGTTAATACCCCAATAGACAACTAATTGATCCAGGAAAACAAGCCCCCCGGAGTCCACAAAATATATCCAATAAATGATCAAGACAAGAGCAATCAGCTTGATTGCAATAGTAGAGCTACGACTATAACCATAATGAGGGTAATAAAACAAACTTTAGCCTTAAAACATTACCTGGTTTTCAGAGGCATTCCCACCGACATCCAAAAAATTAGCAGGCGTGCCCCCATGCAATTTAATTATGTCCATTGTGGCCATGGCTAGACCTGCTCCATTCACCATGCAACCAATTTCTCCATCTAACCCAATATAATTTAAATCTGCCTTTGAGGCAGCAACCTGTTCAGTGATAAAGACACAATGACACATACCCCATGAAAAGAAAGAAAGATGGAATGTAGAATATATGGCCTTGATTACAAGGCATGTATAAAAAATGTGAAAGCCAACACATCCATAGTGCTAAATCATAAGCACGAGCATATACAAACAAATAAAAAGCATCAGAAATTAAAGGACACATAGGCAAACCTCTCGAGGATCCTCTTGAGTAGTATCACGAAGAGCAAATATCTCTTTCTGACGGTATGCAGCATTATCATCAAAGTTCAACTTAGCATCAGCAGCCACCAATTGGTTATCAGCAGTCTCCGCTATGGGATTGATCTGTAGAAAATGACCCACTTTTCATTTTAGTTATTCAGTGAAAATAATATCTACAAAGTACACTTGACTAAGACTCGTATATGCTTACTTCCAAAAGAGTGCAATCACACTCACAAAACAGTTTATATAAATTCTTCACTTGTTCAATTGATTTATTTCTATCTGCCACTTTGGGAGCTAAACCATCAACAACCTTTGCAGCGCCTTCATCAGTAAGTCCCTCGAAAACATCAACAGGTACCTACAAGAAAGAATGGGTGCATTAAATGTATCTCACAATGCAGATACACTCCTTCAATAGAAAACTTAAAATATGAGAAATGGAAGTGATAAAAAACCTTCACAATCATGTCTGGGAATTTCTCCGCCAGGTCTTCAATACTGGTTCCTCCCTTTCTACAAGAAATTATCAGCTGGAATACGAAAACAAAAAGAAGAAATGTAATTAACAACATCCTTTTGATCAACCAAAATTCATGAAGATTAGCCATGAACAATAAGTAACAAAACTTTTAACCTAGCATATACCGTAACATTAAGAATAACATATAGATATAGGAGAGGAACTAACCGAACCAGCAGTCTTGCGATCCAAAGTTATAGCAAAGTACATCTCGTTCACAAGTGACAGCTTTTCACACAAGTAAACCTGTGTAAATTAGACAATTACATGTCAAACAGTGAAGTCTTCCAGAAGCAACAATCCCTTGGGTATATACTGACACAAAAAATGACACCAATCTATAAACACAACCCAATGAAATCCTTTGTCATCATTGAAATAAATTAATGCAATGTAGTACATAAAGATATATCCTATAAAGTATCATTTGAACATTGAAAGCCTATTTTATCCTCCATCGAGTAAGTTCAAGTATTAACTTAACAATGTTACACTGACACATAATAAGTAAGACCTCTTATGAGTTCAGAGAAGACAGCTTAACTTGCCATCACAAAGCCCACCAAAACTATTCAAGCATAAGTTACCTTCAATGGTTAGGGCTAAAGCCTCGCTGAGATAAATATGCCATATGAATGCATAATAAAAGAGATAGTATAGCATATTTGAAGATAGAGTGACTGAATAATGTCAAACCTTGCTGACAATTTTTCCCTGAGGACCAGTTTGTTTGGTAACCAGTGTCTGCCCAAGCATCTTCCCTAAAATAAAAACAAGGAAAACAGTATCGTTAATGCTATTTTTATTAGAAAGAAGCAAAAACACCACTGAAATTTAGATTATATATAACTAAATTTGTACACATCATAATCTGAAGACTATGATAAATACACCATCATTTACACATCCAGTCGCAAGAACATCAGGAGTATACCACCACAGGATTCACATATTGCTAGGCAATCATTGCAGTAATCTATATAAAGAATTGAACAAGGGAAAATCAATCAAGGAGAAAACCATAACCGGCACAGCTTAAACTTCTTAGAATGAGGCGAACTCATAATGAAATAATCTCACCATATTCCGTCAATGTTCTGTTATATTTGATCTCTCAAGTATAACTGCTTGAGTCAAGCTTAAGTAATTATCTTGTCATAAAAGAAATTAGATTGTGAGATAATGAGTTCAAAAATTTACAACTTATATATTTTATTGCTGCAGCAGTATGCAATAATTTCAAATTGAAAGTACCCATCGAAAATTATCCCTTTTTTGCCATATCCCTGGTTTATAAACTACAATTTGGATATATCTGTATAAACATCTGAGTCTACTTGCAAAGTTCATCGGCTACTAAATAGTATACCAATGCAAACCAACTCAATATTTTACGCAAGCATGAGAACTCAGCTCAATCCGACCAACCCTCTACTATCTAGTAAGACCAAGGGAAATTGAGAACAAACAATATTTGATGAATATTAGCGATCGCGTGCATTACCAGCTATATCTCCAACCTGATCGGTCTTAACAATGTGAACTCCACCCTTGAGGCCGCTTTTAAATGTTCCCAAACCTCGTCCACCAGCCAAAATTTGACTTTTAACCACCAACTGCACCATAATTCAAGTTTCATTGCTCGTTATCACTCATAAATTTCAGCAGTAGGACATTTTTTTCTTTGTGTGGCACTAAAGGCATATCAATTACCTCATTCTCATTAGGAAATACGTCCTTGATGACCTTTTTGACTTCTTCAACAGATGAAACAGCTATACCTCTGGGAACATTGATTCCGTGTTTGCTCATCAACTCAGCTCCCTGATTTCAAGGAAGATCACAGGTAACTAGCCATAATTATCAAACAAATTCAAATAAGCATCTGCCATTTTTATAAATTTATAGAGAAGTTGCAGATTTAACACGCACAGTCATGCATCTAGAGCTAAGTATCATATTTAGCAAAAGTCAGTAGCTTGGTTCTTAAAAAAAATGTACAAAAATTGGAGAAACAAATTTTTTTAAGAAAATTGCCGCAGCTTCACATAAGGAAAGACAACGCATTGGTTCATTAAACAAAGGCAACTCCTATATGCACTCGATTCCTCTCTCTCTAAGGGTAGCGTGAACTGTGAAAGAGAGGAACCGGGAAGGACCTGATATTCGTGGATGTTGAGGCGGCGGAGCTGCTGTTGTTGCCATTTGCCGGCGAGGGAAAGCGAACGAGAAATGAGATTGTTGAGTGATCCCCGCACCATAGTGCTACGGAATTGAAGATCGGAAGTTCAGACAGACAATGGAGACAGGCGCAAAATCAACAAATCTTTCTCACACCCACTACAGACCCTAGCGATTCTTTTTTCCCCTCTCTTGACAAGCACTCTAACCGGAGAATTACTGACTCAAGTTAGACACCTTTTACAAAAATTTATAATTATACTCCTCTTTTTTTCGAAAGTTTTTTTATTTAAAATCAGTTAATTTTTATACCATTAAATATTTTTTATTTTATTCTTATCCATAATAAAATATAAAAGAGATAATAAATTTTAAATATAATATTATTAAATAGGATATTATTAAAAAATAATATATTTTTTATAAATTTAATAAATAAAACTATCTTCCTTTATTTCAATATAATTAGTCAATCAGAAATTATATTTTAGAGAAAGAGAAGTATTTTATTTACTCTACTCAAGCATTCATATGACTACAGGCCAAAATATATCAATATATATATAATTGGATTAGTCAGGTGCTCTGGACGGATGATTTGCTATAAAAAATATATATAATAAATTATATTATATAAAATAGTGAAGTGTTAATTCGTTCATTGAATTGTGATGTGTGCAATACAGAAATATGTTTAGTTAATTAATATAGCTGGGGGCATCCCCATCCAGCATCCACTAATGCTTGCTTTGTTTGGATGGGAGGAGAAAATGGAAGGAGAGAAAATAGAGGAGAAGAAAATAGAGGGGAGGAAAAAGTGAGGAGAGAATGTTTTCTCTTCATATATTTGGATGAGAGAAGAAAATATGGGGGAGAGAAAATTTATTTATTTTATTAGGAGTATTATATCCCTATTGTTTATATAACTTAATATATATTATATAACTATTTTAAATAAACATGTATATTTATGTAAAAAAAAATGAAAATTGAACTAACTCATATAATGACATTTTGACACATTATTTTATGAAAAAATAATTTTATTGTGTATGAAAAATTAGATTACAATGAAAACCTTGAAAAAAAAGCTTTTTTTTTTTATTTTATTCATTATATGCTTAAGATGACTAGATATCTTTTGAATTATATGAACTAGTAATTGCGGAATTAGAATTTTAAACAAAAGAATTATATAAGTATATTGTGCAAAACTATATGTGCAGGGTTCAATTTTTTTTTATTTAACTTTTTAAAAATTGATGATTTATTGACTTTGAATTGAAGAGACTCGTTTCTTTTTTACATTTTGGGTCGAAAGAAATAGTGAGTTAACTTCATTTTCCAGTTAAAATTGCTTAACCAAACCCAAATTTATACTTCCTTATGAACTATATATAATGACTAGAGCAACAAAAAAAATTAAAAATATAAATACTACTTATTCAAGTAAAAACCCTACTTAGGTTTTATTTCACACAAACAAACAAAAATCATCCATTATATAATATGATCTTTCATATTATATATGTGGCATAGAGGGAGTATATATATGATATTTCATTAGAGATTTATAGCTTTCTTTAATAGTTTTTATGTATCTGTTATATAAATATATATATATATATATGTGTACATATGGTTACAAATAAAAGAATTTATCCCTGAATCCATCATCACAGTGATAACTTTTTCACCTTAACATTATTCAATTATTCAAAGTTTGAAAGTTGTAATTAATAATTGAAATGCAATAGATGACATTGCCATTTGTCAAAACATAAATCCAACAATCAAAAATCATTTTAACATCAAATTACAAACACAAACAAGTTCTACAATACCATAAGACAAAAGTAGTATATAATTTGACAAAATTTAATCCTATCTTTCCATGATGCTTCCATTTCACTTTTCTAGTAATGCATATCCATTATCGTCTTATAGTAAAGTTGAATGGTTCCAACCTAGTAAACTCCAGCATCAGACATCATCTTGCACAATATTTGCAACCGCATATGACGTGGAACCCCAAAAAAAGTGCGCTTGTTTCTTTCTTCATTACATAAGAAGAAGTAACATTTAGCTTTTGGTCTTTAATTATTCCAATTTCCTCAATTGTTGCCCATGCTTCCTCTTCACTATAATGACGGGGCCTACTCTTTTCAAGTATTGCAAGATTTTTTTCAGCAATTTGAACTTGCTTCTCAACAACAGCAACAAATTTATCATGAACCATGTTACCATCTCTCATAACATCAACTAGTTCCATAATGCTTGCTGTCATTTTTTCACACCTTTGTTCAATGGCATCAGTCATTACTGCCTTACGCTTCTATCCTTTAGTGTTGATTGGTTTGAAGTCTCATTTGTTGTACTACACTCCATGTTAGTTGTAGAGTTTGTCATCTCATTCTGGAAATTAAACTAAAAGCAATTTATAGTAATGAGAAAGTCCACTTTGTGGGAAAGGGGCAGCTTCAAGGATGGAGCGAGAAAACTCAGCTAATCGACACCATTAACTCACACTTTGAATGGCTTGAAACAACATAGAGTGGTACAGTACAGCCTCCATTTCGGTTTATAGTGCATCTTTAATTACCGTATACAGGCCAAGATAATAATCAGTAACTAAAAACTTTTTTCATTTTTTTTCAAATTATCTTCATTAAATACATTATAAATAAAATATTTTAATAATAAATAAATATTTGGATATATTAATTAGGGACAATTTTGAAAAAAAAAAATATACTATGTAATTCATAAAGTGTATTATATTATAAAATATAAATTTTTTAAAAAAATATATTATATAGCAAAATGAAGGGAGTAACATTTATAGGCCTTGATAGCGCCACTGCCAACATTCTAAACTCTTCCTTTCACTCTGATATCACCCGATATGCGCTAAGAACGCTTTGTTTCCTGTCACTCTCCATTAGCCCCAATCACACCCCTGCTTGCATTTGCCACTCCTTCCATTTTGCATTAGAACTTTTTGTTAGAATCTTAATAAAGCACTACTTCTTATCCCAAATATAAAATACAAATAACTAATTTCCAGAAATGAAGAAATATAATTAAAAAAAATAATGTTTATGTATTCAAAAAACATAAAAGATAACTGAAACTGACTGATATTATAAAAACTAAACCGTATGAGTAAATTTTATTGGGCAAACAAGTTAAAAGGAAAACTTGTTGGGGTAAATTTTGAAAATGAGCTTGCTAATTTTATGCATGCTTGATATAAAGAATTTTTTATAAAAATAAAAGTATAGTAAAAATTAGTGCTATTGCATAAAAACAATAATAAAAATATCATATTTCATTAATATAGTAATAAATGCTGTTATTTTTATATAATATTTCGTTCTTTTATCTTCACTTACAAACCATGAAACCAATCGTTTCATGCCCATAACTTACGTTGGCCAAAAAAATAAATCATCACTTACAAAACGGATATATATAGAATTTTGGAACCTTGTAGATCAAGTGCTCTCTCCTTCTGGGTTTTTGGTTTCGTGACATCGACTATTCGTCCTTGCTCGCAGAGACCCGATTATGTCTTCCGAAATTTATATAAGAGGAGCTTTGTGGCTTTGATTCCTGCTTGGGTTTATGATTTGTGAATGGGCTAGGTAGGTTGAATTAGACCTTTCGCGATGCTTCCTAGTCTGATTTTGTGCGGGAATCGAAGCTGCCTCCCAATTATGACATTCCTATCAAGAAATTTTTCAATAATAATTTATCCAGTTTGGATGAGATGAGAGAGGAATTTACGCCAGATTATGCTGACCAAATACTTTTGATCATTAAGGCACTAGAGCCTACAGTCTATTCGCTATTCAGTTGGTTTTGAGATGAGACATTTTGAAGAAGGAATTAACAAAAACACTTTGCTATATTAAGTTTTTCTCCATAAATAATAATAATAATAATAATAAAGAAGGCACTAATCCAAAATAAAAGAGCTACTACTAACATGTTGCATTCCTTCCGCGGTTGATTTTTTCGTTGGTTGCATTGTGCTCGTGAAAATTTGTGTCAGATTGAAGGTTGTTTTAAAAATATAAAAAAATAACATTAATTACTCTTTTTAATTCACCAATTTTTTCAAGGGTACTAATATATTAAAAAATTAAAAATAAATTCTAATATATTAATTACTCTCATCCATTCATATTATAATATGTCTTTTAAAATTTTTAGTTGGTCTAAAATATAAGGAGATGTGTTAATTTTTAGAAGTAGTTTACTTTTTTATCCCTCTTGATTTATTACCTATCTCGTAATTTAGAATAGAGAAATGAGTGGAACTTGATAATTAATAAGGATAAAAATGAGATATTGGTATTTTTTCAGAAATTTTAATGCTTTTAGTTAACTTTTCCTAAGAAGCGTGAATTAGTTAAAAATCCCTTTATAATATGAATTGGAGAAAGTATATATTTCTCAATCTATATGTTAAAATCTCAAATGATAGATAAAAATATTCCTTTTAATCCTTAATATAAGAGTTTTTCTAAAAAATCTTTATAATCCTTAATATAAGGGTTTCTTCAAATTTTAGTAAAATATTAATGAGTGATTTTCACAAATATTTTTTATGGTTTTAACTTTTTCTCTCCTAGGGTTAATGTGAATAAAGATTAATAACTTTTCTTGAGGGTATCTTAGAAGCATTATAGAAAATTTTCACAAAATCAATGGTTCTTACTAATTTTAACCATGTATCTTGATCAGCCTAATTTTATTAAAAAGACTCTTTATAAAAGGAGAAGAGGGAGTATATGGCACGAGATTAGTCCACGTTCTTTGAACCATTCTTGTTTAACCAATTTGAACATACTACAACACTACATAATTTTAAATGTAATATATTAAATAGGATACTATTAAAAAATAATACTCCCTCTGATCCTCTATATATATATATATGATCTTTTGTCCTGGTCCTAAATATAAGACCCTTTACAATATATGAGGTAGTATTTATTATATATTTTCAAAAAATGTTTCTATTTAATGTATCCAAAGAGAAAGAGAAAGAGATTAAATAATGATAGTTTTGGAAAAATGTTGGAATTTTCAGAGAAATCGAGGTAGTTAATTAGTTTTAATTCCAATTCTTAATCCGCATGATTCGGTTAAAAGGATATTATATTAAGAATAAAAGTAAATATATTTTTTATAAATTTAATAAATAAAACTATTTTTCTTAATTTCTGTATAATTAATCAGTCAGAACTTATATTTAAAAAAACAGATAAGTGCTTTATTTACTCTGATCAGGCACTCACATGACTGCAGGCCAAAATATATCAATATATATATATAATTGGATTAGTCAGGGTGCTCTGGGCTGACGATTTGCTATAAAAAAAACTATAATAAATTATATTATATATAAATTATTGAAGTGTTAATTCGTTCATTGAATTGTGAAGTGAACAATATAGAAATATGTTTAGTCAATTAATAGAGGTGGGGGCATCCCCATCCAGCATCCACTAAAAGCGATTTATAGTAATGAGAAAGTCCACTTTGGGGGAAAGGAGCAGCTTTCAAGGATGGAGCACGAAAACTCAGCTGACACAATGAACTCACATTTGTAGGCCTTGATAGCGCCTCTGCCAACATTCAAAACTCTTCCTTTTACTCTGATATCACCCGACATGTGCTAAGAATGCCTTGTTTCCAGTCACTCTCTATTAGCATCAATCGCACCCCTGCTTGCATTTGCTACTCCTTCCAGTTTGTATTAGATCTTCTTGTTAGAATCTTAATAAAGCACTACTTCTTATCCCAAATATAAAATGTAAACAACTAATTCACGAAATATAGTTAAAAAAATATAAAAGATAATTGAAATTGACTAATATTTTAAAAATTAAGTGCCTATTTAGATTAATTTTTTGTAAAAAGCCTGTTAGAATAACAATAATTTATAAAAATAAAATTTAGATAAAAGTAAAAAAATTTATTATAAATCTATTTAGATAAAAAAATAATAGTCAGAAATAATGATTTGTTTATTAAAAGGTAAACCAATCAAGCCCTAACTCGCATGAGTAAATTTTATCAGCCAAACAAATTAAAAGGAAAAAATATTGGGATAAATTTTGAAAATGAGCTTGCTAATGTTTATAAGAACAAAATTGGGAGTAAGTTTTAAAAATAAATTCGCTAGTATTCTCATGAAAAGACAAGAAGCCAATAAGTACCGTCGTTCATCTTTAATGCTTATTATATGGAATATAATGTGATCCCTTAAAATAAGATCATTAACCTTTCGCTTAAAGAGATAGTTTTTGCCCACTTTTAAGGATTTGTTTAAAACTCTAACACCTTCTAGCACAAAAAAAAAAAATCTAACATCTAACAAGGTTATGATATAATTAGCAAATAATTGGACTTCTTAAATATTCTATATTGGGTTCAATCTTTGGTTAATGGATTAATTTTCAAATATCAGTCAAGATGTACCTTTAATTCTTACAAAAAAAAAAAAAGAAATCCTACATAAATATTAAGAGAGTTGGTTAAGTGATGTGTGAGTCCTACATAAGTAAATCATCTAATATGAAAAGAAGTATTTAAGTTTTTTGCTATTCAACTTTATAGGAATAATTTCACATATAAATATATGTGAAAATAATGAATGTGTCCTACATATTATTTGTACAAAGGGTGGTTTTTTTTTCTTACAACTCAATATATTGATACATATTTTAAAATTATATGAAGTTATATTATTTATAAGTCATAAATAATAACAGCTATATTATTTTAATGATTATTCACTGCATTATTGATTAATAGACTCTTGAATCTCAAACATTGTATTTTTGTTTCGATTTTAGGTGTATATAACATTTCTCAATATTTTTTTAATGATTTCAAGTGCTTATTTTAAATTTTGCTGCCTTTTCATGGATTTTGATTCCTTTATTTTGATCAATCATGGATTTTGATTCCCATTTATGTTTTGGGAAGTTTTGGTGAAGTTGCTTGCTTTTACAACTTCTTCCTCGTTTTTATTTTGTTTTCTTCATGTTTTATCATTAACCCTTTATTCCCATATTCTTCACCAACTCCATGGAAAATCAAAATTCAGATCACACAAGTGCTTTTCATTCACAGGGTAAATAACGATTACTTATAATTAAAAAAGAAATAAAAAATCATAAAAAATATTTTGGCACCTATTGTTTAACACGTACTGTGTATTAATAAATTATCCTGGACATTGGTCCAAAAAAATTTATCATAGATACCAACATTGATTATTTTATTTTTTTTGGTCAACAGATACGAACATTAATTATTAAATCTAAAAAATATGTATCAAATTTAAGTGTCATTTGATATGAAATAAGTAGAAAATAGAAGTAAAATTTCTCAAAAAGTGGAACATTAGATACTACTTGATTTTAAAAAAGTATGAAACTTATTGAAAAGATAGGTTTAATCGGGAAAATATAACTTTTTTAACAATTTGTAATATTTTATAAAAAATATTTTTAATTATTTAATTAATTTATTTAATAAAAATGTATTAATATCTTTAACACTAAAACATAACATATTTATTTTAAAAAATAATTTAAAGTTTCCAAGAATTAAAAATTTAACCAAGTAAATAAAATATAAATTTTCTAAAAAGTCCAGAGGAGCTATTGTCGGGAAAATATGCCAACCCACCCTTTAATTCTAACATGGTATATAGAAGGTGTGATAATATTATTTTAAAAATTACTAGTAGTTGTTAGTAAAAAAAATACTAATAGTTGTTGCGTGGAATAGAAAGAATAAAGGTTGTAGGTAACCTTTCTTATTGAAAAAAAGAATCACACAAGAAAAATTATCCCATTTGAGCTAGAAAGTGATAATGCTGGAATATAAATTAATAGTCTTAAAAATCAAATTGTTATAAAAGATATTATTTTAAAAGTTGTTAATTATTTTTTTAAATTATCAATTATTGGATGATATACACTAAATATTTAATTAATCGTATCAGATACGTACATTTATTATTACATATTAAAAATAATTCAAATTAAAGATGTGCTTGTGACATAATAAGAATTATGAACGAAAGGATTTCAATAGAAAATTTATATTTTTATCATCAAATTTTTCTAGCATGGCAAAAGGGAATCTAATGTGACTCCAAAATTATGTAATGGTTAATTTGGTTGGAGGGAAATGGGGGGAAGGGAAAGGAAGGGGAGGGAAAATGTTATGGTTAATTTGGTTGGAGGGAAATGGGGGGAAGGGAAAGGAAGGGGAGGGAAAATGTTATTAAAATTTTCCCTCCCCTCCCCTTATATATTTTCCCCTCAAATTGGGGTAATTTCGGGGAAAATGTGTTATTGTGTTCAAAATGACCAAAATATCCTTCATTTTTTTATTATTCGGTCACACAATATACTGGTCAGTCTTGTCCTTATATTAACTTAAATCAATTAAGGGTATAATAGTCAAATTATAATTATTTTCCCTCATTTCCCCTCCTAACCCAAACAAGGTAAAATTAAAATCCTTACACTAAAATCCCTCATTTTCCTTTTAAACGAGGTAAAATTAAAATTCCTTCTTTTCCCTCCCCTTCCTTTCTCTCCATTAAAATTCCTTCCCTCTCTTTTCCTCCTTTGAACCAAACAGACTATAAAGGTAACTGCCCTACACCTCTTCAACATACAGTAGATATATGGTAAAAAAAAATTATAAAAATTTTATGAATAAAAAGTATAGTAAAAATTAGTGCTACTGTATAAAAACAATAATAAAAATATAAGATTTCCGTGAAACCAATCGTTCTATGACCATAACTTACGTTGGCCAAAAAAAAAATCATGAACTCACAAAACGGGTATTGTAGTCGTTTAGATTTTAGATGTCCTTGGCATGTATGTAATATCCATGAGTTTGAAGGGGCAATCATGCAAATCCACTACTATAAATAATGATCGTCATTCTCCGTAATCCATTAGCTACTTGTCTCGTCATTCTCTTATCTCTCCCTGCCTCAGTTTTCTCTCCTCAGTATTCTTTCCCCTCGCTATCTGCCTCTCCTCCTACTGCTGAAAAACTGTAAGTGGCCACACCACTCACCCCAAAATCCCAGATTCCGGCCGCGATCCACCTCTTTTTCTTGCTTATCCCTACTTGTGATTTTACGGTTTTGCCCTCATTCTTCAATATTTTAACCACTCCTTACCCGAAAATTACTTTCTGGTCACTGTGTCTATTTTTCTGCTTTTTTTAAAAAAAAGTTCCGGGCCTGACGTGGCATGCAGACGGATGGCCATGAATACCAAAACGATGCGTTTGCCCCCTCGCCGTGTATTGACGCCATCTAGCGGCTCTCCTTCCCCAAATAAGCGCAAAGACAGAGATGACGGTTTTGACCCACCCGAACCCTCAAGCTCAGCCAAAACGCTCAAGCCGGATCATAAGTCCAGAGCCGGGTCGGAGCTGCCGGCTTTGTCAAATCATCTCTTAGCCGGATACTTGGCCCACGAGTTCCTCACCAGAGGGACTCTCTTCGGCCAACCCTGGTACCCACCATCCCGAGCGGAGGGCCCTACCGAGAAGATGAAAGGGAAGCCGACGGTGAGCGAGAAAGAAGCCGAGCCGCCGCCGGAGAAGCACGAAAGGTACGTAGAAGTAGCGGACCTGTTGAAAGAGGATGGGCCCCAACTTCCCGGCATCGTCAACCCCACCCAGCTCGCCCGCTTCTTACAGTTGTGATCTAGAAGAGGAGGTCCTTCCGTACACGTGGGACAATTCCATTGGACAGAAAAGGAGCGAAAAAGAAAATCCTCTCTCTCTTGCTTTTGATTCACAGAATTGAAAATCTGCCTTTGTGGCTTTCAGTATGCTATGGGCATCCATGCCCGCATCTACCTGTATAAATTGTCATGCAAAAAGAAAACGTTTTCTTCCAATCAGATTTCGATCTCTTCATCGGTAGCTATCTTGTTGCTTCTGTTTTTCTGTTTCTTGAAGAATTCAAGTGATTCATGGTATTAGTTATTTTCCCCCCACGCGATTAGATTATTTTAACCCGAATTAAAGGCAGTTTGATTTTGTTTTTAATGATTGATAAATAGCTGAGCTGGCCATGGAATTGTGAATGATTTCCCTTTTATATGTATATGAGGAAGAGAGTGGTTATACGTTGAGTGAGTTAAGCTTCTGGAAACAGAAAATTAGGAAGTATTGAGATTTTTCGACGCCGAAGCGGTTCACTTTCTCTTAAGCAGCAGAATCAAGCGATGATGGGAAATTGGGAATTTGTGTCTGTATTTCCTGTTCATTGGACTTGACACGATAATCTTCAAAACGAAACGTTTTAGGGCATCCTAGTGTCTCTCCGTTGTCTTCAGAAAGCAAAGCACTCTGATCCAGCTTGGAAACCAAGGATTGACCATTTTTTAAATCATTGATGACCTTTTTTTTCAGTCAAGAGTATTCCAAATCAGTAACCAAAGAATAATTCTTAATCCCTGTATAGATCATTTCAACGAGCTTTACCCCTTTCAATAAAGTATTCTCTGTACATGTGAGAAGCCTCAAATGTCTCAAATGTGCTGCTGGATAGATCTTATTTGTTTATTAATGATTTTTCTATTATGTATTTTTTTCAAATATATATAATAGATAAAAAGCAGATATGAGATGTTTTATCGGTTACTTGATAATCTCACATGTCTATTAAACGGTTATACCTATACATTCTATAAATCCATTAATATAAGAAGTTGTACTACTAAATTGCAAATACAGATCATTTTGGGCTTTCCAAGAAATCCATTATAATCATCAATATAAAATATGAAAGATATAAGAATCTGCGCGTGTCATCTTGAATATTGTTTCAATTTTTTTTATTGTGAATCAAGAGTGTTGTCATCGGCAAATTAAGAACAAAAGGTAGATCTTCTTCAGTACGTTTATTTCATACCCAAAAATTGAAAATCAAATCTCCAAAATGAGCCAATCATTTATTCTTCTTGCTGAAGAGCATCCTATTTATTTTATAGACAAGTTGTGGTTAGTGAAAATCCATACATAACACAAAAAATTGTCATAGAATCTAAGTTTTGATTTATTATTTTGCATTTCTTTTTTCTCTAAACATGTGATAAATAAAATAAAAAATAATTTTATAGAATGCACCAAAAATAAAGTTATGGATTAATCAGTTTTAAGCCATAAAAGAGCTAAGAGTCAATATTTATAATAAAAAAACCATAAAATTAAAATTAAATTGAGTTGTCCCCTAGGGATCTCTGCTAGGCTATTGGGTTAAAGAAAGACCCGTCGATGGGCAGATTACCCAAGTTGCCACCACTTTTGGTTCTTCATTCCCTCTTGTTCCTTGCATGAAACCTTTTTTATTCGATGCAAAGGAGTTCTACTCGTGGTCAAAAAAACTAGCAGGGTATTATATAAGAATAAATAAATAAAAGGGCATTAATGGCCTTGTGCATCGGCCAAAAGCAAAAACTCCTACTAGTATAAGCAATCCAAAGGAAGGGAATATATCAGAATTGTGTTACGAGAGAAGTCTCCGACTCGTTTAGCTAATACTGTATGAATGAAATGAAACCATTGTGATCAGAATTTTGGAACCTTGTAGATCTAGCGTTCTCTCCTTCTGGGTTTTTGGCTTCGTGACATCGACTATTCGTCCTTGCTCGCAGAGACCCGATTGTGTTTACATAAGCAGAGCTTTGCGGCTTTGATTCCTGCTTGGGTTTATGATTTGTGAATGGGCTAGGTAGGTTGAATTAGACCTTTCGCGATGCTTCCTAGTCTGATTTTGTGCGGGAATCGAAGCTGCCTCCCAATTATGACATTCCTATCAAGAAATTTTTCAATAATAATTTATCCAGTTTGGATGAGATGGGAGAGGAATTTACGCCAGATTATGCTGACCAAATACTTTTGATCATTAAGGCACTAGAGCCTACATTCTATTCCCTATTCAGTTGGTTTTGCGATGAGGCATTTTGAAGAAAGAATTAATAAAAAGCGATTTTGTTGAATTGATTTTGTAAAACCACTTTGCTATATCAAGTTTTCCTCCATGAATAATAATAATAATAATAATAATAAAGAATGCACTAATCCTAAAGAAAAGAGCAACTACTAACATGGTGCATCCCTTCGGGCTCATGAAAATTTGTGTCAGATTGAATGTTGTTTTAAAAGTATAAAAAAATAACATTAATTGCCCATTCTAATCCACCAATTTCTTTTAAGGGTACTAGTGTATTAAAAAATTTAAAATAAATTATAAATATTAATTACTTCCATCCATTCATATTATAATATATCTTCTAAAATCTTTAGTTAGCCTAAAATATAAGATGATATGTAAATTTTCAGTAATACTTTACTTTTTATCCTTATTAATTTATTATCTTTCTTGGAAGAGAAAAATGAGGGGAACTTTGATAATTAATAAGGATAAAAATAAAATATTGGGATTTTTCTAGAAGTGTTAACGTTTTTAATTAACTTTTTCTAAATAAACATGAATTAATTAAAAACTCCTTTATAATATAAATTAGAAAGAATATATATTTTTCAATCTATATTATAAAATCTCAAACGATGGATAAAAACATTCTTTTTGATCCTTAATATAAGGACTTTTTTAGAAGAACTTCATAATCCTTAATATAAGGGCTTCTTCAAATTTTAATAAAATATTAATGGGTGATTTTCACAAATATTTTTATAGTTTTTACTTTCTCTCTCCAAGCACTAATGTGGATAGAGATTAACGACTTTTCTTAATGGTGTCTTATAAGCATTATAGAAATTTTTTACAAAATCAATGGTTCTTACTAATTTTAACCATGTGTCTTGATCAGCCTAATTTTATTAAAAAGACTCTTTATAAAAAGGAGAAGAGGGAGTATATGGCACGAGATTAGTCCACGTTCTTTGAACCATTCTTGTTTAACCAATTTGGATATACTACAACACTACATAACTTCGCAAACCTATGATGTTAATTTTAATTAATCCTTACGTTTGATGCGGGGAAAAAAATAATGCTTACATTACATACATACGTGTATATAGTCTTCAATAAGCTCCATATAAAGAATTTTTCCTTCACCTGAAAAGAATATTAGGTCTATATTTTAGAGAAACTGACATGAATTCAAAGTGAACCCAAGGGGTAAAATTTACCTGCTTGACAATTTCACATGCATAAAAGAAACGCAAGTGAAGGAAGAGTGGAAGTTTCGCTGCGGTGGGTGTGGAGCCCAATAATTGTTTGTGTCGGGCCTGTGCCCCACCTGGATATCATATCCATCTTTGGGTTACCTTCTAAATTTCGGACGCTGGCTTCGTAATTATCACGGAAGATATGAACATCTCCACCACACCTAATTTGTGTGTTGTGCTGTATTTGATCCTCTCGAGAGGTTAAATAAGAAGGATTCACCAGGATTGAAGTATCAGTATGATAGGGGTCTAATGTGTCGTCAAATTTGGAAGGATATTATGGTTTTGCCAATTCGTCACTGCCAACTTGATTTTGGGGTCATAATGGTAAAGTCCTAATTAGGTGTGGTTTTGGTTGAATACTTGGTCAAGGAAAGATCCTTTGGTTCACTTGATTGATTGGGAATGCAAGACCAAACAGTGATATGTGTTGATGTGAGAATGGGGAGGAATAAAGAGAGGGTAGATAGAAAAGAGAGAGAAAAGAAAGAACTCAAGAAAAAAAATATGTAAAAAACTCAAATTCACTCAATATGATCTTCTCTATAATTTTAATTATAATGATAACTATTTATAAGATTTAATGGAATATTTTAGAAGATTGACAAAATCTAATAAAATAGGAAATTATTAAATCTAATGATTAAATTTAGGGAGATTGCAAGAATTTCATTTATTTGGAAATTTCTAAAAACTAGGACATTTTATAACATTATAATCTAAACTTAAAGAAAAAAATCATAAAATAGGAAATAAATAAAAAATAATATAGATGCTAATAATTCTAAAAGATATTATGAAATCTAATTAAATATAAAATATAATCTAAAATGTCATAATAAAATAATTTTATTTACCATCATCATTCTTTAAACTATCTATTCTTCATCTTTTCCACGTGACATCTAGATTTGGGAAACCTTTCTGAGATCTGAAAGAAGCACCTTCTAATCCTTTCCAATGAATAAGATATCGATGGAAAGAATCACCAAGTGAAAGGTGAAAGAATATTCTGTTTCTCCATAATATGCAATGTAACATATGAATGAGATGATACAGCGATAAGATGAAACTGATAACCACAATCAACAAACTTAGGAAATACAACTTCTATGGGTTCAAGGTTTCACCTTCCAGAGGTAAATGAGGCATCACTGGTAGAATTCTTTAACTTCTGCACTTTAAACCATGATATCTTCTGCCATTGGGGGAGGGATAAAAAGAGGGTAAATAGAAAAGAGAGATAAAAAGGAAGAACCCAAAAAAGAGAACTCAATGAATCAAATTCAGTCAATATGATATTCTCTATAATTCAAATTCCAATTAAAGCTATTTATAAGATTTAATGGAATATTCTAGAAGATTGAAAAATTTAATAAAATAGAAAATTATTTAATCTAAAGAGATTATAAAAATCTTATTTATTTAAAAATTTATAAATACTATGATATTCTAGAACATTCTAATATAAACTTAAAGAATCTAATTAAATATAAAATATAATCTAAAATATCCTAAGAAAATAATTTTATTTAAAATCCTAATTTTTTAAAACTATCCATGTGTGGTAAAGAATGAATTTACTTTTTTTTATTTTTAAAATACTGGCTGGTTTCCTATCCTTAACTCTAACTAATTTGAATTGGTTTGAATTATACAGCTATTAGGCTTTCCTAACAGCAATTTTTTTATTTAATTTTGCCTATAAGATATCATGGCATGTTCCTTTATAATTCAGATTTCGGATGGTTTCTGGTTGCTAACTTTCAGTTTTTAATTGAAAAAAGGATTAGCCAGTTGGCCCCACAATAAACGGAACTTCTTTTCCTATTGTGCAAAGCTCCACCCCCATATCATACAGAAAATAAGTGTGTTCCCTCGAATTTCTGGCCATCTTTATACCTGAAATTGCTTACGCTTCAATCCGAATTTAATTCTTTCATCGTTTGCACACTAATTATATATAATTTATGTATAACACAGAAAATAAATCACGAAAGAAGAAAGAAAGGATAGCCAAAGGAAAAAAATGAAAGATTCTTGAAGCTTTAGGATGCTTTGATTGGGGAAATTCAATAATGGGCTTTGCTCTTTGTACGCTGTGGGCCTGAACCCTTTGCTTTTCATGCTGGACAAACAAAAGGTATGCACTTTTTTATAATATGTTTATATTGTAAGCATATTGGTTTCATGGCTAGAGTTTCCTACTGGTTTCTTGGTGAACTTACTGCAATCTGTGTATGCGTATGTTGTTTATAGTTGGCGAGTCATCATGGTTTCTTTAAATTCGTGATGCCCGCTCTCGTCCTTTTTGTTTTGCCATCAAGAGAAGAAGATTATGTAGTTCCTTCATCTGAATCCCTTGAAACCATGGGTTATCCAGCAAGTGGGGTTTCTTGTCAAGCCAGTCAAATTGACAAGAAGCCAGATTCTAGCAACAATATAGAGGAAGCTAAATCATCCCTTTGTAAAAGTGGTTGTTTGAGCTATGAGGTTGGTTTCGTACATATTCCTTACGTTTAAGTTTACTGCAATGCTGAATAATCGGTAATTGCTTTACTCTTTCTAATCTAATATAGAGAAGTGAATATATATGCTTGTGGAGTCGTATATACTCAAGAATTGATTTCACGTTTACCTGGGTTCCTTAATTACACATAAGCTAGTTTTAGATCTTCTTTCTCCACCCTTGAAATTGAACAGCCCCCAGCATCTATTGCTAGATGCCTGACACAATCACCCATCTTGCCTCGTTTTGCTTTATATGATCCAGGTAGTGATTCCCCTCAGATCACAAGCTATCATCATAGTCTCATGGGTTTATATACTATTAAGGCCCTATTTGAGAATGTCTTTGCCTTGAAACACCCCTTGATTTTTGTCAGTAGAATGTATAGTGGTTGGAGTTTACTGTTTATATCTAAGTAGATAATGCCTACACTTTTTTTCATCATGTTCATATGACGCTAGCTGATGCATCCTGTTCCTTGATAACTATATTCAGTTATGTCGATGTTTTTAATTCAATAACTTTTTCTGAGAACTCACTTTAGGCTTTACTTGGTTTGAATGCAATTCGTAATTTTCAGTTATTTACTTGTTATATTTCTATGTAGGAAGCTAGAGCCCCATTTAGGAAACTATGAATATCGTAAAGGAAATATAGTAGCTTTTGAGCGAATACATTTGGAGGCTGTAACTTCCACGATTAAAATTTCTCTTTCCAAAACGAGAAAGCACCACAAGAGACTTTCCCAGAATTATGCTCCACCGCTTTTGTCTATTCATTCTGTTAGCTTACTGTTGGCAACATTCTTCCTAAAAGCAGTCTTTGCAAGTTCTTGGAAAGTTTGAAGGTACCCTCACTTTTGGCTTGATAATTTGATTCCTAACATTATTTTCTTTTCAACCTGCACATTGATGTGTCCAATCTGACGTGTACCTCAGGTTCCCATATTTGATGATTGCTTAACTAACTGCTAAGGTTATTCTTTTATCGAGATTTCTTCTGTGACAAGTTTATGAAAATCATTTCTAAGGTCAAGGCAAAAAAAGATGCATTTACTCATAAGTACTTGCTGTGATGTAGGACATGGTAGGGGGAGAGTAGAAGATAGATAAGAAGAGGAGAAAATTAAAAAAAAAAAAATTCATTCACAAAATCTCAAATAATATTTAATCAATAAAAAAAGAGTTTAGATGCACTAAGGATCATAAGATTTATTTATAAAATCTCAAATTCTAACCTAACTAGGATCCTAACACGGTAAAATAATTTAAATCAAAATAAAAGATAAATAATAAATTAAACTATATCCTAAAATATAAAATAAAGATAAATTTAAATAAAATAATAAAATTCTAAAAGATAAAATAAATTAAATCTAAATAACCTAAAAATTATTTAAAATCCTAATTATTTTATGATAATCTAATTATCTCTTCTACATTATTCTCTTCCACTTGAAATAACTCTCCTCCGGACAGTTAATACTCCACGTAAGATGTGAGAAAACTTTCCAGCAAACAAAATAGTAAAAAATAAGATATGAGCGAATGACTATTTTTTCAATCACTCAAGTATTATTTAATTCAGGAAATTCTTTCCACCAAACAAGATAATAATGAATGGAATCTAAACAAAAAGACTTCCCATCAAAACTCCATATGGATGTTGAATTTAGAAAATCCTTCCAATGGATAAAGTATTGTTAGAGGGAACTTTTAGGCAATAAAACATTACACTCTTCTTTAAAAGCAGCAATTTTTACATCAAGTGGCATAATAGATAGATGAGGTGGAACAAGAGCATATTGTAACTGAGCATCAACAACTTTAGAAGGCATAACTTCTATTAGTAGAGATTGTTTCTGCATTTTTCCCTTCTTCAAGCTTCTTTTTTCTTTGACAACTATAATATTAAGGTTCTCTTTGGATTCTGAAGAATTGTCTGCAGATGGTGTTACTTCAATCTGCTCGATAATTTTAACTTTATGATATACTTACTCTTATTTTATCTGACACTTGTATTCTTCCTCTAAAACCTCAAGAGTTATCTCTATACTCTTATTTAGCAGCTTGAGAGCATATAGGATGTCTTTAGACAACATTTTTAATTCATCAAGTTTACGATTCATTTCATCTAAGCGACAATTTATGTGATTAAGGTGATGATCCATGCAATCAAAGTGAAGATTCATGCGGTCAAATGAATGCTCAAGGTGTTCGATAGAAGTCATACTAATAATATTAGTTCAAATATACCTTTAAAGGAGAAATCATGCCTTTATTTGATGAACTATAATGGAAGAAAACGCATGAAAACATCTCAAGATTAGTGAAAAAAGCAATCTAGTGAGTAGTGGGAAGATACGTGGGGAACCTGCTTTGATATCAAATTCATGTGGGATATGGTAGAGAAATGGTAGAAGATAAACGAGAAGAGGAGAAAATTAAAGAGAGAAAATTCACTCACAAAATCTCAAATAATATTCAATCAATAAAAAAAACGTTTACATACAATGAGGGGTCTTAAAACTTATTTATAAAGTCATAAATTCTAATTTAACTAGGATCTTAAAAGATAAAATAATTTAAATTTAAATAAAAGATAAATAATAAACTAAACTATATCCTAAAATATAAGATAAAAATAAATCTAAATGAAAAAATCAAATTCTAAAAGATAAAATAAATTCAAAATAAATTAAAGCTAAATAACCTAATAATTATTTAAAATTCTAATTATTTTATGATAATTTAATTATCTTTTCTGTATCACTATGTCATTCTCATGTATCCAGATTCCGTACTCATCTCAAAGACAACATTTTGTGCTCATCCTTGAAATAAGATCTCGACTATTCAAATTTAATTTAGACGATTCAAATTTATAAAGTTTTTCATTTTTAATTTAAGTTGAAACTTCATTTCTTTAAAAGGCGGTTGAATTGCTATCCAAATTGTGGAAACTTGCAGATAGTCCATATGAAGTTATTATGTCCTACCGCCGGGCACTTCTTCATAAGTGGAATCTTCATATAGAAACTATAGCAAAGATTCAGAAAGAGTTTGTTGTTTTGCTTCTATATAGTGGAGGGGGAGCTTGCCCCCCCAGTCTTCGTTCCCAAATGGACACTTCATATGTACCCAGAAATAACATAGAGGAGGCTATACTTCTTTTGATGATTCTGCTAAGGCAGCTCTCTTCCAATAGAATTGAGTGGGATCCTTCAATTTTTTATCATCTTTCATTTGCTTTGTCTATTTCGGGGAATTTAACAGCTTTAGCCAATCAATTGGAACAATTGCTCCCCTCCATTGTCAATCCAACAGAAAAGTACCAAACTCTTGCTCTCTGTTATTATGGAACAGGTATGGACTTAGCGGCATTGGAACTACTTAGAAAATTGTTGAGTCGCCAAGAGGATCCAAAACATGTTTTAACTTTGTTAATGGCTTCAAAGATTTGTTGCGAGAACCCTAGTCTTGCTGGAGAAGGGGTAAGCTTTGCTTGTAGAGTTCTTGAGAATTTTGAAGGAAGATATGATCAATTAGAAGGTTTTGCCAAGTGCTTACTTGGTGTTTCACTTTCAGTATATTCAAAATCAGCCATTTCTAATTCAGAGAGGCATAAAAGACAATGCGATGCACTTCACAACCTGGAAAATGCCTCCAGAATGACCAGAATGAGAAACCTTTTGATACTCCACCATCTCAGTTTAGAATATGGTGAACAGAGAAAATTGGATGCTGCACTCGATTATGCAAAATGCCTGCTAGAAATTGAGGCGGGGTCTAATGTTAAAGGATGGTTACTGTTAGCCAGGATATTATCAGCTCAAAGTCGATTTTTGGATGCTGAATCTGTTATCAATGCTGCTTTGGACCAGACTGGGAAATGGGATCAAGGAAACCTGTTGCGAACTAAAGCTAAACTTCAGATTGCACAGGGCCGGTTAAGGAGTGGCATGGAAACATATACTCAGCTTCTTGCTTTTCTTCAAATTCAGAGTACAAATTTGGTTCTGGAAAGAAGCTAAATAAGTTCTGTTCGTTGTCAAGGTGTTTTAACTTTCTTATAAAATTTTGAATTAAGATGCATTTTGTTACTTATGAAGTATTTTTTCTGTTTGAGCATTTTCTTGTTTTTCTAATCTTATAGAAGAAATATTGTTTGGAAAGAAGCATTGCTTCCAGCTGCTTACCTTCGATTTTTCTTATTATATTTGTGACAGGACAGCAAAGATGGTGCCAAGAACTTGGAAATGGAAATATGGCATTGATCTTGCTTTGTTATACATAAGGCAGTCAAAATGGCATGATGCAGAAGTGTGTCTTTCAAAGTCCAAGGCCATCAAACTGCACTCTACTTCTAGATGTCATGCAAGAGGTCTAATATACAAAGCAAAGGGCCTCTATAAAGCTTATCATGAAGCTTTGGATGTTGATCCCAACCACGCCGCATGCTTAATTTCTAGTGCTGTGGTTCTCAAAAGGTGCAGTAAAGAATCAAATGCTGTAGTTCAAAGCTTTCTGATGGATGCCCTTCGACACGACAGAATGAATGCTTCTGCTTGGCACCATCTAGGCCTTCTTCACAAGGCTGAGGGTACAGTATCCTTATTAGCCGAAGCCATGGAATGTTTTAAGGCTACACACTTTCTTGATGAATCTACACCAGTCGAACCTTTCAGATGACTAGCTCGTGTTCTACTTGCAGTATCATCATAAGGAAGGCATGCTTCATGATGTTCTTTGATTTCCTTACTTGCGAGCACTGACTTAAGTTACAGTGGAGTGGCAAGAAATTTTCAGGTTGTATTATTACATGTTTGAATTAGTTTTTTCATAATTGATTACGAGAATAAATAATTATATCAAAAGTGATTTATATTTGGATGTTTTTAACTGAAAATTAATTTTGAGAAAATCAATGTATTTGAATTTTAAAGGTTTAAATGATTATTGGGTGGATAATAAGAATGGGAAGTAAAAGGAGTGATTATAATATGTAAAAAAAATCAGCATCTCCCATACTCATTTGTTTAAGGCATAATTCCTTATTAAATTTTCTGGTGTGTTTGGTATCTTTTCCAAATAAGTAATTATTTTCTTTCATAAGTGATTATGAAATGAATCCAAATAGGCATTTAACCAATTGTGCAGCCTAAGGTTAATAAACATTTATGGTAATAATATAAAAAAATTTATGGTAATAAAAAAAAAGAGTTAAGACCGAATTTCTGATTTCAGCTGTGTTGCTCAAGTGGATTCCTCAGATCTTTGAATTGAATGTGAAAAGAGGGTGGGTGATACCAAGCAAGTATCATGAGGGACAGGTGTGGAGTGCAGACAAAGAAGTCCAGAGTCCAAACGTTACAATCACACACTCAATTTTTTGCGGTCAATCAGGAAAAGTAACGTAAGACGGTAAGAGTATGAACAAAACGTTTGTATTTAAACAATCCGGGTCAGCTGCCCCGCATCATGAGTTGTTCATGCTTTTTTCTCATATGAGAGTCTGATTTTGTAAAACCAGAAAACTACTTTTGAAATCAATGATATAATGATGTGAATAACTAAATATATATATATATATGTATGTGAGTATAATTTTTTACCTATTTTTTTTTAAATATTTTATATTTTATTATTTAAAATATTCAAATTCAAATCTGTCTAAAAGTTGCAGATCTTGTGAAAAAAAAAGGATATTTTACCTGATGTAGCAATACTCCAGATGTTTGTGTCGATAAGCCCATAAGGTAAAGCCAACTTTTTTTCCCTTGTACAGATTCAAAATAGGATGAGACGTCTGTTTTTTTGGGCCAACAGATGAGATATCCATACTTTCAGTTATATTTCTCTCCTAATGGACTAATGTTATGTCTATATATCTCTTTAATAGAATAAAACTGAAAGTATAATATGGATCCTCAACTATTAAAATTTTTAGCCCTGGGGCTGGGAGTGCCATCTCTTCCTCCCAATTTGGTTATCAAAAAAAAAAATGAGAGACAATAAATTGAAGCACTGCAAAAGATTATCACCTGATGAGTTTGTCAAAGAAAATCACCTAATGAAAATGAATTAGTCCATAGAGCCATGAGTTTCTAAAATATGTAGAATCA
Organism: Adenanthera pavonina; assembly: GCA_026686845.1. NCBI lineage: Eukaryota > Viridiplantae > Streptophyta > Magnoliopsida > Fabales > Fabaceae > Adenanthera > Adenanthera pavonina. The sequence goes on from JAIVEN010000002.1 coordinate 5,656,684, forward strand.
ATCATTTAAAAATTTTTTTGCTATTAAAACCTATTTATAAAAAATCAGACCAGATTGATTGGGAACTGACGCCTGGTCCAAATAAGAGGAAGAACTAGTTGAATTTAAAATCAGTGGAAATTGACTAAAAACTTATGAAACCGGTTATGAACCGGGTCAGAACCAGTTTGAACGAGTCAAGTTTTTTATTTTTAAAAATTTTTATTTTTAATTTATGATACAGAATTAATATTAATAATAAATTTGCTTAATAAATAATATAATAATATATAATTAGTTAACTATTTTGTATTAAAAATGTGATTATAGATAAATAATAACTTATTTAGATTTTATATTAAGTTATGAAACTTATTAATAATAGTTTTTTTATTTTTTATATAATATATAACATATAAAATTAAAAATATATTAATTTTATTAATATCGATTTGATTATGGTTTAACCTGATTAAACTTTGAATCAGTATCCCAATTGGTTCAAAGAATGGTACTCCCTCCGGTCCTATATATAGGATCTTGTATCCTTATCCTAAATATAAGACTCTTTACAATATATGAGGTAGTATTTATTATACATTTCTAAAAAATACCCCTATTTAATGTATCCAAAGAGAAAGAGAAAAAGATTAATTAAGGGTAGTTTTGGAAAAATATTGGAATTTTCGGAGAAATCGAGGTAGTTAATTAGCTTTAATTTCAATTCTTAAACCGCGTAATTCGGTTAAAAGGTCTTATATTAAGGACCAGATGGAGTATATTTTTAATATTTTGATTAAATCAAAGTTAAATTTACTTTCTTTTATTTGAATATTTATCTACCCAATCATCTAGGATGGACATAGAGGAGGTGCTCCCCCGGGAGGGTGTGGAGTTGGATGACGAAATGAGTTATAATTAAATTCTATATTAGTACTTAAGTTTAATGTTTATGATGAGTGACTTTATTGCTATTTATTTATGCCCATGGCCTTGAGTTTGATTTTTGTTGAGCTAAATTGTATAATTTTTTGTTTTAGCTTCTATATTCATAAAAAAGTTAAGCAAATAAAATATTCTTTTAGGGGGGGTTTTGTTTTAGTTTCAATATTCATAAAGAAATTAAGTCAAAGAATTTTTTTTTTGTGTGGTTGGGGGGGGGGGGGGTTTGGGGTGTAGGGTCCCTCCCACTATACACTCCGCCACTGCCAACCACTTGAATTAACCTGACAATCAGTCCACCACTTGATTAAAAATATAGTTGGGGAGTGTATACTCATTCCCAAACCAGTTCCCGATCCACATTAACAGCTTTTTGATTCATGATCAATTTGTCCAGCCAGTCGATATGATTATCTTTCGCGAAATAATTTATCAATAAGTCATTTTAAATGTTTTATTAAAAAAAAAAAGAAAGCGTTAGACATAGATTCAGAATTGAGAAATTGTTGACAGAGGAACCGTATTGCAAAGAACCAAAGAAAGATTGAAGTATTACTATTTTCCAATGTAACGTAACAACACTTACCTATCCAGTATTCACCACTGAGCAAAACAATGCGCCGATAGAGGTGGGACGGGAATTAAGGCTAAATGGCTAACGCTGAAACAGACAAAAAGACAAGGCAGGCGTGAGACAGAAAAAGTTTGCTTCTTTATATACCGAGTCCTTTCACTCGGACTCCCTCACTTTGTTGTTCTTTCTACCCTTTTAAATATATTTTTTTAATTTTTAATATAAGATTTTTATTTAATTATCTTAATTTTTTTAAAAATTTTAATATTTTTTAAAATTATTTTTATTTAATTTCGTTCTTTTTTTTAATATAACAAATAAAAATATTTTTTAAAAATATATAATAAATATAATCTTATATATTATAAATTATAAAGTGTATTATATTTATTATTCTCTCTCTTTTTATATTGTGGCAAAAATACTGAGCAGCGCGGATACAGAAAGATGGAAGGTAAGAGAGCGGAGGAAGCTGCTGGCCCGTCTTCTGGGCTTCCCGAAACAAGACCAGAGATGTCTGAAAATCCAAATGAAGAGGAAGAAGAAGCAGAGGAGGAGGAAGATGAAGCCGATCATCATAAAAATGGTGGGGTAGTTGATGCCTTTGTTCCTGCTCCTCCTGTTTCTCTCAAGGACCAGATCGAACTCGACAAGGTTCTCTTTTTTCATCTTCTCCCTTCTCCATTTCCAAATGTATTTTTTGTTTTTGTATTTGGGTTTTCTGAAAGTTTTACGTTTCTGCTATCGGGCATCATTTTGAGAGAGTAATCCGGGTATGCAGGGGGACGAGAGCCTTAGGAGGTGGAAGGAGAAGCTATTGGGTTGCTTGGAAAGTGATTTAGATGGTTTGTTTGAGGATTTTGTTTATACTTTAACGTCACTTGTGGTGGTGGTTCTGTCTTAAGTTGTGTTCCTTGTTGATGACTAGGGCAAATGGATCCTGAAGTGAGATTCCATTCCATTGCAATTTTGTCTGATGATTTTGGTGAAATTGTTACTCCTTTACCTGTGGATGAAAACCAAAATGGCCGAATCCTATTCACTCTCAGGGAGGGGTCTCGCTATCAGCTTAAACTCAAATTTAGTGTCCTCCACAACATTGTATCGGGCCTCACGTACTCCAACACTGTGTGGAAATCTGGGCTCCAAGGTACGCCTTTACTTAATAACACCTAATCTTCGGTTTGCAAGATCGCAATCATGTATTTTAAACATTAGTGGCTCGAAACTGTTATCTTATGTCCTGGTTTGAAGCTGGCTTATTTAGAGATTCTGGGAGAATGCATATAATGACCGATGAAGTATTTAAGTCAGAGTAGTTCACAAGGTCTCACGGCTTCATAGGTTTCTAATATTTGTTGAAATGAAACATGTCAGTTCATCTATTGTGTAGTGTCCTGTTTCTCATGTATTGCATTTATAATTTGGTTTAACCGTTTGGCTTTATTCAGTTGATAAGAGCAAAGGAATGTTGGGCACTTTTGCTCCTCAAAAAGAACCCTATGTCCATGCCTTGAATGAGGAGACCACTCCATCTGGTGCTCTTGCAAGAGGTCTTTACACAGCTGAACTTAAGGTGTGGGGAAGCAAAACACTTCACACTTGAGCATTTGCAGCCTTGTTCATGATTTCTGTCCACATGATGCTTGATATATCTAATTTTCTTATGTTCTGGTGTTTTACAGTTTCAGGATGATGACAAAAGGTGTCACTTGGAGCTCAAATATTTGTTCGAGATTAAAAAGAGGAGCTAGCCAGCCCGGGTTTTCTGATACATCTTTTCTTTTCTAGTTTTTGCTTGCCATCCTCTATTCTTTCTGATTCTGAACGTAAACAAAGCTCTTTAGATGTCTCACTTATGGTGCATTTTTATATTTCTCTGTCTTCATTTAAAAATTGGGTTTTCTGCTCTGCCATTGCCAAATCATGTTCATAACTGCAAAATGTTTTTTCTGATTTGTGCACGCAAAGTCCACAGTCGGCAGGCGCAAAAACCTTCTCTTTCACTTGAATGGATTGGCAACTTAAAGCAGAAGAGTTTTAGTGTGTGTTTGGGTTAGATTATATATAAGTGATTATGAGGATAAGTGATTATTCATAATAGATTATGAGAATAAGTGATTATATCAAAAGTGAATTGTGTTTGATATTTTTAACCCATAAGTGATTTTGAGAAAAGAAATGTGTTTGGATATTGGAGTTTAAGTGATTATTGGGTGGATAATGAGAAGAAAAAGTGAAATAAGTGATTATGAGAGAAAAGTAATTATCATAAGCTGGAAAAAGTAGCTTATGGAAATAATCACTTAAATGGCCATAAGTGATTATTTTGATCTGGATTGTGTTTGTTTACTGGCCGCATAATCACTTTTCTCTACTCCATAATCACTTATAAGTGATTATAAGTTAAAACAAACAGGCCCTTAAACTTAAGCACTACAGTATTATACAGTAAAGCTTAGATTCTCGTATGTCTATCAATATATAACATGATAGTGATAGAGGTCCCACGAAGTTGGGATGAAAGGGAAGTTGATCATGATTAGTTTGACAAATTGTTTCCAAACAGACTGGACATTGCAATCACTTGTTTTAATAAAGGAGCTCATAATTTCATGCGTTTTCAGCAAATCTTGCAAGTGGGTACACCCCCGTTTTTGAGACCAACCTGCAGTTGTTGATTGTGGTGCACAGTAAGATGCTTATGTTTCACTAGAATGACTTGAACGATAGGATAAAAGTAGGTGCTTTCCGCTATTATCAGTAAATTGGCGCTTGACACTGATTTGCCATCTACATTATTCCTTTTTCTCTGATTTGCCATCTACATTATTCCTTTTTCTCTGCTTTTTGAAGATCCCCTTCAACCTCTCATCGCATTTGCTTGGAAGGCTTGTCCTTCACATCTGCAACTTCATGTGGATAAAAAGGCATCTTAAAATTCTTATGATATCGAATGACAGACAACTTCCGTGGTGCTAGATAAAATAAGCATCCTAGGATTTTTTTCCACGACCAGTTTCAGAATCTAATTATGGGGTATATATAACTTGATAAGAATAACATAAGAGATGCAGAGAAGTAGGATTTTTAATGGGTTGGAGAGATTTCAGATTCCCATTGCTTGGGGAAAAAAGATCATCATGAATTGGATGGGAGGGTTCTGGACAAGATTACATGTTGAAGAGTGAGTGTATGAGCTGCGATTATAAGAAGCTGATAGATTGATATTTTGTAGACATGATCATGCGACTTTCCTTTTAACTGTCTGCAGTCTGCAACGATTTTCTATTCAAAGCTTACCGTGTTGTATTTTTTTTTTTCTTAGATAGGATACTTCTCTTGGCCAAGTTTAAAGATGATCTTGGTAGACATTAGAATTTTGCAGACAGGTTTCAGCGAGGTTAAGATGGGTTTATTGCCAGGCATAAAGTTAATGAATGTAAAACTATTTTTGAACAAAGCACACAACTGCATGATAATTTAATTCGTGTCTGAACATTATTTAAAAAGAAGGAAATAATTTGCTTTTTTTTTTTTTACCAAAGAAATAATTTGCTCTTGGCTTTCTGAATGTTGTGATTAGCAATGAAATGAAATTTTATCATGATTTCTACATACATTGACCAAATATTTAGTAAGTCTTATCGGAAAATTGCAAACGAGTTTCAAATTGCAAAAAAATACTATTGAGTTTCAAATTTTTAGCCAATAGTTTTGAAATGATATATTTAGATTTCAACGCTTGAAATTCTATAACTTTTTGTTGTCAACTTTTATAATAATTTCAAAAGCTAGTTGAAGAAGGGCATTCAAACAAATTTGATTAAATGTAAATTCATCAGATTTTTGTAGGAGGATTTGATTTCGTAATCCATGCTGTATAAGATAAATATTTACTACCTTTTAAAGATGATTCTTTTTCTTAATTCAGTCTTACATTGGTCTCTCAATTTATAATTTTGGGAAGATTAGAAGTGTCCGCCCGTGCAGAGTGCACAAGAAATTATTTATTACAGGATGCACTGAGAAAATGGAAGCATTGATGAATCTACAAGAAATTCACAGTAATATAATATATATATATATATATATAGAGAGAGAGAGAGAGAGAGAGAGTGTGTGTGTTCTTTTTTCATTGTAACCATAAGAAAATAAATATCTTAATTTACTCCCATGACATTTTTCTCCAATAAAAAAAAGATTCCTTCAAGAAGTGTGTGTCTTTGATGTACTAATTATCATGTTTCTGTATTACACTTGAGCAAAATTCATACGATTAATTAATGGTAACATAATTTTTTTTCTTCTGTCATGTTTGATTAAAAGATAACAGATATTAAGAGAGCGAGAATTAGAGAAAAAATTATCTTAATATATTTGTTTTCAAATAAAAAGATTACTATTGGCTAGCAAATAGTATACTAAAATTTGTAATAGAAGAGTTATACTTGATTATTAAATATATTACGATATATTTTTTCTCTCCATTTAAAACTCATATTCTCTCTACACTCTACTAAATATGAACTAAGTTGAGAAATTTTTCTATTTAAAAATAAACTGAAAAGAGAATAATTTTTAATGATTAAATTTTACTTCCTCCACCATTAAATATATAACATTTTACCTTGATAATAAATATAGTATTTTTTATAGTGTATTTAATATTATTTATTATATATTTTTAAAAAATATTTTTATTTAATGTATTTTAAAGGAGGAGACAAAAAAATTAAATAAAAGTAATTTTATAAAAATATTATAATTTTTAAAAAAAATTAAAATAACTAACTAATTTTAATTTTTATTTTTAATTCACATAAATTAATTGAAAAGTTCTTATATTATTAACAAGGGTCTTATATTATTATTGGCAATAACCAATAAAATTTTGCTTTTGAAAGAGTGAACTAAATTTATAGAGGACTGATAATTGAGAAACTAAATGACTAATTTAATTTAATTTTTTTGTTAAATGGAACGGTAATGTGGCGCCAAAAGCAAGAACAGACAAACCGATAGATTGATAGTTTTGGTATTCTCAAATCCCACAACTTCAATCGGGAAAACCAAAGATGATCGTCTCGCAATACGACGGCAAGCGTTATCTACAAATGTTTGATCCTCTCAATTTCCTGCATTTCTTCGTTCAAATCATTACACCTTACGATTCTCGAAGGCATTGCTTTTGCGTTTATGTTCGTTGCTCGGACAGCATTTCCCATGGAATCTTCCAAGTTCCATTTCAGAGATCACCGAGAATTTCAAAGTTCCATGCATTCAGGGCCCAACTCCTTCGTTTCTTCTGTTTCAAGCGACCGAGATAGCGAGTCTGATATTGAATCCATTACTGGAAGGGTTTGAATCCCAAACCCCTCTTCCTCTTTGTCCAATCGACTATTTGTCATTTTTTTTTTCCCAGAACAAACTAATTGTATTTGTCGATGATAGGGTATCAAGCATCTCTGTTCTGAACTTCTAGAGCTTAAGGCAGCGGCAAGTGAAGAGTTGCAGACAAACATCTTAGCTAATTATTCGGCTTTTTTCAGGTAAAGGTTTTCCAAATTTTAGGTCCCTTGGCTAGGAACGTGTTATGATATCCTCTCTTAACATGCGCTAGACGTTGATCTAATGTTATCCATTGGGTTTGTTGTGTTCAATGTCATCGGCTGATGGCTCACATTAGATCTAGCTTACCTCTTTTACATTTAAATGTAAACGAAATTTTTCATATTTTGCATCAGGAAGATCAGCTGTATGATTTTAGGCTCTTCTTGGAGCATTAATCTTTTAGACGCTACAAATTTGAAATGCTTATTTTATTTTCTGGTGGTTTTTAAGAATATTAGGTTGAGATACGCTCTCATTTGTGCAGAATAATTGAGGAAGTGAAAGGAGTTGAAAATGAACTTCTGCAACTAGAAAACCATTTTGTAGCCCATAAAAGACTAGTCAAGAATCTTATAGATGACCTATATCCGAAGGTACTGTCAGAAGAGATCATAAATTCAACCTTTGAAGATAAGATAGATGATTTGCTATCTTCTCCCAGCGAATTAGGAGTTAAAATTAATGATGTTTCAGAGAAGCTGGATATTTATCTGTCAGAAAACCAGATAGATGAAGCAATCGACCTCTTAGAATCTTCAGATGAATATTTTCAAAATGTCCATTTTGAAGACCATTCTCCACAGAGCGAGATTATGTTATACAAATCTTTGATTTCTGAGAGGAAGTTTACCCTTATACGCCGATTGAGGCAGATAGCTGAGAATTCAAAAACAGCAGGACTGGAGTTACATGTGGCACTAGCTGGTATCCGCAGGCTTGGGGATAGTCAACTTGCTGTCAATCTTTTGCTTAAACATTACCATTTACGTATTTCTACCAGAACTCATAATTTGCAGTGTTCATTATCATCTTCCGATGGGATATACATAAGAGAACTGGCAAGAATTGTGTTTTCTATGATTTCACAAGCTGCAAGGAGCTTTGTAAAATTATGTGGAGAAAATTCTTCATACGCCTCTGAACTTGAGCAGTGGGCATGTGAAGAAACAAAATCATTTATCACTTGTTTGGATAAATATGTTAAAAGCATCTCAGAGATAAGTGGTGGGTTGTCCAATGCCATAAAAGCTGTGCAGTTTGTTGTCTCGTACTGTTCTTTGTTAGAAAATCACAACCTAGTGTTACGATCATACTTGGTAGGACATCTTTGTCCCTGCATGGAAGAGGTCTTACTTCTACATATAAACCATTTTAAGAAAGTGATTGCTATCTTCTCGGCCAGTGATCCTTGGGTTCTAGAGAGATATCTTGTATCTGGACTTTTTGGTGGAGCATCACCGTCTCAGGCTGTTGGGCAGCAACCGGAATATTGCCTGCTAACTACCAGTGGCCGGAAATTCATGACACTATTACAGGTTTCTAATTGCTCTCTAATTATTTTGGGTTCTATCTCTTACTTTTTTTTTTCTAATTTATTTTCTGATATGGTACTAGATCATAAATTTAACATATGTCAGTGATTGCATTTTTTAATCAGGCCATCGTGGAAGATGTATCTCCCTTGATTGGCCTTCAAATGGGAAGTTCAGTCATTAGTGGACTCATGAAACTTTTCTCAGAGTATGTTGTTATACTTGAACGAGCCCTCACATATGACACAAGCGTAACAGAGAAAGGTACTTCAAGAATCAAGCCAGCTGAGTCAGTGCCACAACAGGTTTCTATTTTGGCAAATCTTTCAACGTTGGTACAGTTTCTCTGTATCATGGGTGAGAGTATCTTTAGTGGCACCGTTGACAGAGATTCGAACTTAATGGAAAACCATTCAGTCGCTTATCAGCACACGGAGCTTGATGATTTTCTATTGTTCATGGAAGAGGGTTCTAATAAGCTGAGACATCAATTCTGCCAGCAGTTCATGCTCAGAGTATTGTCTACTTATAGAAGCCATGAACTTACTCTAGTTATTCTCGATAATGGCCAGTGTGATGCTAACACAATCCACAATCTAATGCCCTCTGGTGTTCTTCAGGTATCGCTTTCACGTATGTTTTCCTGAAAGTCCTTAGCGTAATGAATCTAATGTCAGCTACTATTAACTCAAGAGGCGAAGTAAAAGTCGATAATCAGTTAAGGGAAAGCTGACATTACTAAAACTCAAATCGATCTCACTTTTCAGCACTTCTGAAGTTTCCTTTTTAACTTTTGAAAAATATATTGCAGAGAAAGATGCTGTAACTAGTAAAATGGCACAAATAGCTGAAGGAAATGCGAAGAAACAGCTATCTGATTTTTTTTCTAAGTATGTAATATTTTATATTTGATCTGATATATCCTTTTCACTGTGGCAAGATTTTATTTCTGGAATTGAGGAACTTGGGACAACTTGCTGAAGGAAACGTTTTTAACGTGGGTTGGTTGATGGGCTTACTGAGAGAGATGATGGAGTTCATCTTTATTTGGGTTTCCCAAAACAAAAACATCCTCGGAGGTGCAGAAGAGAATATGAGTTCAGAACATGATTATTCCAAGCAGGTTTTTGATCCTCCCCGTCCCCTCTCTTCTGTTAATTTTTCAGTCTATGCTTAGATAATTTTAACAGCATTGCCGTTGATTTTCATTTTTCACATGCTGTAGCCATGTTTAATGTTTCCCATGGATAATTCGTATGTTTTGGAGTTTTCCATTTTGATGCCATTGTTCATGCAATGCGCATAAAGTACATTTGAGCACGAATATATTTCAATCCAATAGTATATTCCAGAAAGTGTGGGCTAATTATTTTATGAAAAAAAAGTGGGATATTTTTCTGCTATTTGAACAAGTTGACTGTAGAGTGGAATGGGAATTTATTTCTCACGTAAGAACTTAGATTGTAAACACGCAAGAGCTAACTAGACATGACGAGGCAACTCGAACCATGATGTCCATCTAAGTAGCAAGTCGTTCATTCCTTTGAGCAGTTTGTTTTGGATGTGCAATTCCTGGTGGAAATTGCAATGTATGGAGGATACTTTTCCAATGACCCGTTGGTACTTCTCTCACTCATGAAATCAACATTTCTTTCAGCAGGACTCGATCCTTTCAGGTAATGCTTTCTCATTATCAGTATTTTCCAAGTGTAACTCTTTCTTCTGACGATGTTCTCTTATTCCTTTACAGAAATGTAGATAATGATGTGTGGGCGATTGATGCTGCTACCCAGGCGATCCAAATGCTGCTGGAGATTGCGAAAACAAAATTTCTCCCCAAGGAGCATGTAGTTACACTTGAAGAGGCGTTACATGAGGACCAATCCGCACATGCTGGCGTTTTGTCTCAGGAAGATGATTTAAGTTATTCAGAGAATGACATAGATGCAGAGGAAGATGAGGTTGCCAAAGATGAGTCAGAAGTTGTTATCGATTCAGAAGGGGTTTCACTGAACATGGAAGAATCATTGGGTCTTCTAGAAAGAAAGAGACATTTTGTTGATGAAAACACTAGTATACAATTGGAGAATACAGAATATGAGAAAGAGACTGATGCAGAACATGATGAACTATTGCCCCCAGCATCTTCCGCGGGTGAGTTACGAGAAAATTCGAAGGAGTATGCATCAAAATTAGAGGAGTCTTTGGTTAACAAACCGGTTGATGGAACCAGCATCCCGATGCAGGGGGCTGCAGGTTCTGTTAGCATGAGAGGAGGTCAAGATGTTGGATACGTTGATGAGCTTGAACTTCAGTAAGACAACCAAAAGATAGCTTCCGTGGTTTGTGAAAAAGATTGTGATAGAGATTCGATCAATGCTATCATGCAGGAAGACGGTGGTGAAGTGAAGTTGCGGAGGCTTCAATAGAAACTATAACCAGATGAGTTGTTAAGCCAGAGGAATTAGGATGAAAGCTTTGAATTCATTGTTAGGCGGTTCCATCTCGCAAACACGCCTGGTGTGAGATATTGCATAGTAGATTAGTAGTTACGTAGAGAGAACCCTTTTTGAGCTAATAATTTCAAACCATTTTCTTATAAATTAATAATGGAAGAGTTATGTCATTTCTGCATCAAATATACCGACAGTCAGACACCATCTCTTGCATATATCATTTTAATGATCAAACGTCGTAGTGTGTATATTTTGTTTGAAACTTCCTATTTATGTTTGAAACTTCTCTTACTGCATGACAATAATATATTACTCTTCTGAGAAGCTTGGAAGAATTTGGACTTGGAAGGGTATTATAGAGATGGGAAAGAAAAAAGCAGAAGAAAGAAAATTTGGTCAAATGCTAATTTCTTTTAGTAGTACTATCAATAAAAGAACAGAATAATAAACAAATTAAAATAAATAGTTGCATTATAATTGTTAAATGATTAATTAATTAAACTACTTTGAATTATGGATCAAACTTCGAAAATATGAATGACATAACAGTGAAATGTATTAGTTTCCTTTCAAAAATTTCATATGAAAAGAATTTAAAGTTAATAAAAAGATATATTAAATCATTTACTCTATTTTCTCTCACAAGAAAAAAAGGTCTGCGCCTTTACTTATTTACAATCTTGATCCCACATGGATTTAGAATAGGGTCGGAAGTCTCAATTCTACGGCAGAAACTAAATGAGGAAGAGGGATCATTACATACCTAACACCAATCAATCACTTGAGAACACATTTTTTTTTTAAACCCAGCTGACAACAAATTTTGGACTTTGAAAAGACAACAAGAATATAAGGTAAGAGTAGCAGAGATAAAAATGTTGAGATGGATGTTTAATTATACAAGAATAAATAAGATGTGAAATGATTATGTATGTGGAAAAACTACAGTCACACTTATAGAAAAGAAAATGGTGAAAAATTTTAAGGTGGTTTGGACATATATAAAGAAGAAGTCAAGAGAAGTTAGTGAGAAGAATTGATCAAATGACTTGAAGTCCAATCAAAAGGTATGGAGGAAGACGAAAAAAGATACTAAAAGAGATTATAAGGTGTGACCTCTTGATAAATGATTTATTTGATAGAGTTTATTGACATCGTATAATTCATGTAACTGATCTCACTTAGTGGAATAAGATCAATATTGTTGTTATTTTTTGACAACAAATTTTCATGATGAACCATTTCATGGTTCTTGAGTTTATTATGTTCATGGTGATGGCTTCTCTTATGTTTGCTTCCTGTCATACTCAATTATTTGTATTTTCTTATATTTGATTATTCTGTGCTTTAAATACCAAGCCAGTCTTTGTAACTGAGCTGTTTAATCATTAACAAGAAGGTTGTACTGATATTTTTGACCTTTATAAAGTAGGAAGGAACATTGCTTTTACCTTTAAGATTGGAATAGGGGATATCAAACAAAAAAATGATCTGCAATGCGATACATCTGAAGTTTTGTTTTACATAACTTAGAGGAAAACAGAGTTGGGTTTGCCGCCCTAATAGGTGTTGATACAAGAGTCTAGACAAGGAAGTATATCTGGAAGCTTCTCATTCAATTCATGTCTGAAGTACAAGACTGATATATGAAGTACAGAGATGAGATTAAGCTAACAAAGCTCTAGAACTAACTAGTTCAGTTCAGACCCCTAACAACCTAACAAATCTAGCAGCTTCTAGCATCTGGGCCCATTGGGCCTTACAACACAATACTAACTCTGTGATACATACTACAACAGAATACTTTCAGTAATACATGCTAACAGTTGACAGCATCTGGTCGTGGGAAGTGCTGGCTTAGGCCGGGCTTTTCCTCAGATGAATCTTTCTTTGATGAATACTCCATCTCCAAGTCCGTTTTGGTTTCTGTCACAACGAGATTATACACAAATGACTTGGAAACAACCAAAAAGAAAAGAAAGTTGAGAAAGCTCAGTATGGCCAAGAATGCATAATAGTAATCTAAATGCGAGACATTTAGATTATTCAAAATCCAACCCTTGCGACCATTTCTCTTGGTGAGATCAGCAACAGTTGACAGAATAAAAGAACTGAGAAAATGCCCAATTCCCAAACTGGTCGTGAAATATGATGTCCCAAGACTTTTCATGCCTTCTGGTGCTTGATCATAAAAAAACTCTAACTTTGCAACTTCCACGAAGGTATCGGCAATCCCTGCCAAAGCAAATTGAGGGAGGAGGATGAATATAGAAAGGGGAGTTATATCCTTACTTCCTAGAAGCTGCTTTTCTCTTGCAACACCTAGTCTCTTTCTTTCAACCAAACATGCAATCACCATGATAACGGTGTGCAACATAAGGCCAATGCCGAGTCTCTGCAGCATTGTGATCCCTCTTGGGTTCTTCGTGTAGCGCCGGATCACAGGAACAAAGAAACGGTCATAGATTACAAGGCTTATCAGCATGAAGATAGTCGCAAATGCACCAAGACATGCTGGAGGGATCTCAAAATGTGGGCCCATACTCCTGTCTAGTGTGGTGCCCTGTCTGACGAAAAGTGTCTCCCCTTGAGCTATCAAGGTGCTTGGAATAAACGTCGCAACCAAAATAGGAATCATTTTCGTCATTTGCTTGGTTTGTTCAACTTGGGTCACTGTACAAAGCATCCATGGTGAAGTTTGGCCGGTCTTTGTTGCAGCTTTGTCAAGGAATCTGCAGCCATTTTCCCAATACCATTAAGGATTATTCAACCCAAAAACAAGTCTACTGGTAAGTGGATTACCTTAATGAAGAAGTGTGATCGATTCTGTATCTTTTTTTACTTGCAGACTCTTGCATGCTTAGCTCATGTAGCTCTTTTGGGTCTTCTGGAACGTTCACCTTCCACTTCCTCACAGAAGCCACAAGGACCTGAGCCATTCTGGTCAAGGGGCTGCCTGAGGGCAATTTGTGCCTATAAGAAGGAGTACCCACCAGAAACAACGATACTGAGAAAGCGAGTCCAGCTGTTGGAAGCCCATATCCAAGGGACCAACCCACGTTGTCTTGTATGTAAACCAAGATAGTGTTAGAGAAAAGAGTGCCAATGAAGATACTGAACATCCACCAGTTAAAGAATGAAAGCTTTTGGTATTTCTCTTTTGGCTCAAAGTCGTCAAATTGGTTTGCTCCCATGGTTGAGATGTTGGGCTTGGTTCCACCTGTGCCTACTGCTATGATGTACAAGGCACAAAAGAACATACCCACTTGCAATGACGACGCTTGCTGGCAATCCTCTTCTCTGACTCCTTTTCCACATGGTGGAGGCCTCAGTGCTGGTGATGAAACCGCTAGAGTCAACAAGCACATCCCCTATAGAAGAAAAAAGAAGGTAACATCCCCTGTTATAGTTCAATAGCGAACAAAAAAGTTATTCATAAACAACATGATGTTTGTCCAAGATTGTTATGTTCAATTAGGGAAAAATAAATATCATATTCTTACCAAAAAGTAGATGACTGATGCAGATACGAAGGTCCTATACTGGCCAAGATATGCATCTGCTATGTAAGCCCCTGCAACTGGCATCATCCATACCGCACCGATCCAGTTGGTAACATTGTTTGCAGATTTCACAGTGCCCTCATGGAACTTTGTTGTTAAATACAACACTAGATTTGATGCAATTCCATAATACGCCATCCTCTCAAACACTTCATACCCTATAAACACATGCATTTATATGTATACCATCCATGTGGGAATCATTCATTGAACATGAAAATAATACTGAAGATGGTATTTAAACAGATTTGAGAGCGTCATTTAGGCTAGGAAGGCTGCATTTACCTACTAGGAAGGAACAAGCTTTCCATCCTCCAGTCTTTGATCTCAATACTGGTCTACCTTTCAGATCCACTGTACCATCTTCTGTGTAATCCTCTCTTCCTTCTGCAGAGCCTTTTTCTTCAAGCATTGCCATTATGCAGGGGAGGGAGAAACAAACTTGGGTTATTGAGGGAAATCAAAGTGAGGCTTTTAGCTCCTTTATGACCTTTATATAGGTGAGAGAAGCATATTTGCGTTTAAAAACTTTGCTATCTGGGCCTAATTTAGATGAGCTAACTACCAAGGCACATCTGGCCATCTGCCGAATTTCGTTTTGTACTTGATGTGGTCTTATACCACCTACTTCGTTCTTTAAATAGTTGAAACAATTGCCTGTTAAATGAACATTCTACTAGAAGCTGAAGTGAAATTTACAGCTAGCAAAAGGTCATGAGCTAGATCGAAATTGATGGAAAAAATTTCTTGATCACCATAGTTTTCATTGTAAATAATTAATTTTTTCTTTCTTTAATGATTTGTCACCATCACTGCCGCCTTGTCCTTGGTAGTAAAACTGAATAATGAAACTTGCTTTTGTCTTGAACATTTCTTTCATGTAAAAGGACTATTCAGGCGGGAGGCATAAGACCGGCTATTAGTTACTGTCAACAGTGACCATAAAGGGATCTTTGGATCCAAAAGCATCATAGTAGTCAGATAAATATGTTTCCTTGGATTTATTTATTTTTTGAAAACTTCTGTTGTAGAGAGTTTGATCTTTATGGAGATGGAATTTTCTTTTATTGGATAGCTACAAAGTTTATGCATTTAGTAGTAAAAAAAGCCACTTCACACAAATTTTATAAAGTTTAGCTCTTCATATCATTACTCTTATGCCTTAATATTCAAGTATAATAAGTTATTGAGGATGTATTAAAGTATAATATCCTTAATCAACTATATTATCTTAAGAGATGTCATTTTTTTGTTTTATTTTGTTAACGTATTTCTCTTTAAAAATCTTTATACTCTACAAGTCATTATTATTTTTTCCTTATGAAACCTACATGTCCTTATTTTCATGCAACCGATTTGTCCGATTGAATTTGTACAGGGAACTCATAATCTTAAAAGTAAAACACCAATGATTGTACATAGCTTTAAAACCCCCTTTGTGATTTAGTACACATATTTTTATGATATATATATATATATATATCAACTATGAATGCAACTAAATGATATTTTTCAAACAACAAAAATATCATGTAAAATTTTCTTTCACCTTTATTTTTCTATTTGCAGCTGAGCTTTTCAATTTTTTTTTTCACCTTTAAATAATTCAACGCACAAGCAATTTGTTTGATATATATATATAGCACGGAGGAATAAAGAATTTGCATTGGGTTGATGAGCACTAGATCTCATCATCCAGATTTAAATCTGGACCTTCAGTTTTAATTTGGACGGTCCATATTTAAAATTTTTTATTTTGATTTTTTTTAATGATAATAATATTTTTTTAAAAAGTAACAGTTATAAAATTATCTTTATTTTACATTCTATATTTAATAAAATAAAAATATAATACTAAAATAAAATTAAATCTAAATCATCCACTTTTAATCTAGACGGCTAGAATATGATGAACATATGGTGCCCATCAACCCAATGCAAATTCAGGAATAGATGTTTCCTGGTTAGGGCTAGTTGGGCTCGCCCTAAGGCTGGGCATCAAGTTGAGGCAAGTGCTGGCTTGTGGCGGGTTGTGGTTGTACACCCCGTGTTCTGTCCTATGAATAATTTGGTTTGTGTTACAAGAACATATTATATATACATAAAGAACTTACAAATTAACCATCAAAAGCAAAACGAGGTTGAGAAGGCTGAGTATGGGCAATAATGCATAATGGTAATCTAAATTAATGGGAAACATTTAGATTATCCAAAATCATTATTGTACTGTTTACTTTGCTGAAACAAAACTAACCGATCGACAGAATTGGATTTGAAGATTCAACCTTAACGAGAACGAGGAAGTGTTATCATCAATTCTGTGTCTCTCTTGTTACCCGAGTACGTACTCTTTAGATGTTTATATAGCTCATGTAGCTAGCTCTCGCGGGTCATCTGGGACTCTCACCATCTTATTTTTTAGGGTGAGAATCATTTCTTGTTCATGAAATAATAAAAAGGAAAACAAAAAAGAAAGAATTTATTAGTTGTTACTTCATCAGTACAATGAGAAGGGTATCCAAGCAAGGCTTTAAAAAATTCGTGAGATACATATTAAAAAACTAGAGAGATTGCAACGCTTCACAAATTTTGTTTTTTGCGAGAAACTGTTATTTTTTTCTTTTGAAAAAAATAATCAGGACTATTTAACCATCCAACATTAAACCCACTTGTACTTTTTTTTTGGGACCAACCCACTAGCTAGGACATAGGATAGGACTTTGTAATATAGAAAATAATATTCACATGGAAATTAAAAGTTTCAATTGTACAAAGGATTTCTGATAAAAAAAAATTGTACAAAGGATTATGTTCCAACTTCCAACTTCCACAACATATATTTAAATAATTGAATTTGTTGGTTTTGTAATAAAACACCTTTTGATTCTCTCATTTCGTTTGAAGGACTGTTGAGTTTGAACTTTAATTTCTTCATCCCATGCATTAATCAAAGTTCATTAGCTGGCAAAAAATAATAATAATAATAATAAAGTTCATTAAATTAAAATCCATATAAAATATTAGGAACACAAATACTTTTCAAACAAACAACTGTGTATCTCTGATGTAATTTAATTACAGTATAATCAGAACTATGTATCCATCCAACATCAAACCCACTAGTTTTTTCTTTCTGGACCAACTGATCGGGATCCTGTAAGTATACATGGTCGATCGCAGTAATAAAAAATTTTCGGAGTATTCCAGAGGTTGAACCCAAGGGAGGTAGCAGATTTATCAGTATAAACTTTTAATCGCAAAAATAAGTGATAATCAAATAGATAATTCAAATTTAAAAGGAAAGAAATAGAAAACAAAATGAAGTCTGAGTTTGATTCAGTTCTAGAAGCGTTAAGGGATTAGGATTCACCTTATGAGATAATTAGATTTTATTTCTTAGTTAGACTCTACATAATTATAGTGATTATTGTTTCTAAAGCATTCTAATTACCTCTCGATCAATTAGTCCTTATTTAATTAGGATTCCATTCGCTCTCACGCAACTAAATTTTCTAATGAAATCTTGAAAACTACAACATATATCACCATGAATTCCTAATTTTATCTCTAGATTAGTTATTTATGTTTATCTCTCTATATCTAGGTTCACTTTTCACTTCTCAGTCTATCAAGTTTACCCATTAATTAGATTCTATGGTGATCAAGCATAAAATCCACATGAACGAATAAAAGAGATAAATATAATAAAAAGATAAATTAAATATAACTTGAAGAACAAATCAAAGAGTCTTAACTAAAGAAACAAATCCAATTCATCCCAATTGGGATACATCCCTACCCTTGATTGGGAAATTTAGCTACTGATAGAAATAAAAATCAAATCAAAACTAAAATCCCAAATCATGATAAGAATAATAAGAAGGAAGAGTTTATAAAGAAAAATATAATCTTGCTTCAATACTCTCCAAATCTCCTTATTTTCTCTCTATAAGATGCTCCTAGTTGCTCTCAGATGTGGTTAGAATCGTGTTCTCTGGCTTCTGAGTGTGTTTCTGAATTCCTTTTATGTTTCTATTGTGTCTCTTTATATAGAAAAATTTTAGAAGCTCATAAAAGCCCAAAATATCATGAAAACACGTTAAAAACGTGTTTCTACGGACCCCTATTGCATGACCCAGCACCGGGTGACCATAAAATCAATTAATATGGCACCAGGTGCTTCTAAACTGCAGAAAAACGTCAAAATCCGCATTGACCCGGTGCCATATGGGTTTGATCCGGTGCTGGGTGGGTTCTGTTGTACGGAACGTGCACCTCTCAGCTTCATAACATTATCAGCTCGTGATGGCCTTTTATGTTTGATTTTCACCATGATAATGTTGGAATTTAGGAAAACTCAAACATAAAAGTTGTAGCTCTATGTCTTAACTTTCCAACGCATCTTAAATCACTTCAATCGGAGTTTATATGTAAGAGTTATAATCAAAATACTGAAGGATGTCAAAACTTTTCAGCATGAACGATTTGTAACGTTTTTGCTTCGAATGCTTTCAAATGAGCCTATAATGCCATGAAACACAAAAATATGTAAAATTATGCTAAAATATATCAATTTAAACATATTTAGATATAACTTAGGGCTTAAATATGGATATTTTATATGTATAAAATGGGCACATCACTAATCTACAAGCTAGTACTTTTAACTTTGTAATATAAAAAATAATTATTGGAAATTAAAAAAGATTCATTTATAAAAAAAGATTTTGTTCCAACTTGCACGATATTTGTTGAGAAACTGTTACAATTTAAAAAAAAAAATAATCAGGACTATTTATCGGCTTTTTGAGCTAAATATAATAAGAAAAAAATTATTTACCAAAATATATGCTGTCAGAGATTATTTATCAGAATATAACACTTATTTTAGTTATTTTTTTTAAAAAGCAAGTCGAATGTTGCTCTTATTAATTTTTTTTTTGAAAAAGAGCAAGTCGAATGGTCAGCAAAGTCTATGCTACTTTGCAATATTTTTTTTGAAGATTTCATACATAATAATTGAATATATATTTGAATTATTTTATTCATAATTAATTATAAAGATAAATAATTATTTATAATTAATTATAAAAATAAATGATTATTCCAAAAATTATTTGTGTTTGAATGTTTTCACCTCATAAATAATTTTGAGAAGATGAATATGTTTGGATATTGGGGTTTAAGTAATTATTAGATAAATAATGAGAAGAAAAAGTGAAATAAGTGATTATGAGAAGAGAAATGATATCATAAATAGAAAAAATCAACTTCTCCCATAATTACTTATTTATAAAAAATAGATGTTTGATTTTTTTAAGATTTTAATAATACAATTAACTTCTTTAATCTATATGAGTTGATTGACAGTGTCTTATAAAAAGAATCAAAGACATATCATTCTTTCTAATAATTGCAAAAAAGGAACAGTCTTTCTTAACATTACATGGTACCTCATATTAAGAACCATAAAGGTTTCTCTCTGATTTTATTTATAAAAATAATTCATTCTAATCATTATATAAAAAAAATTATTATATTTTTATTACTCTCTTTGTTCTATATTATAAGATAATAAGAGAAATTTTACGTATATTAAGAAACATTTATTATATTTTTAAATTAAAAAAATAAAAATTTCAAATTTTACCTATATTAATTTCACTCATTTCATTAAATTTAACATGATTTACAAAATTAATAATATAATAAATAATGAATAAAAATAAAAAATTACTACATATTATGTTATATTATGAGAAAAAAAGATCACCTGAGATAGATAGAAAAACGATGTCTAGAAAAATTAAAAGAAAAAATAAAACAAAATTGATTAAAATAAAATTTATTTATTAAATAAAAACAAAAGCAAGTCGATTGGGTAACTTTTGAATGGTAAAAAAAAGGGGGGGGGGAACACAAGTAATTATCCAGAACTAACAATATTTCCCAATCAGAATCCAATTTAAAAATTTTCATGTCATATAAATTGAATTTACAATTGAGATAAATTAACTCTTCAACTAAAACTAATGATTTGGAAATATTTTTTATTACATATCTTGAAATATCTTTTTCTTTCTTAAAAAATTACCCATTAATAAGTCAATGGCCTACATAATAGACTTACTCTTTTTATTTAAAAAAATTGATTAACTAATGAATCCCAATTTTTTTATTTTCTAAACTATTATTTTTTTTCATAATTATAAAAATCATTAATTCTAATCATTATACACATTAAATTATTGTATTGTTGTTACTTCATTTGTCTTATATTATATTATAAGGTAATTGAAGGATTTTTATCCTATATTAAAAATAATTTATTATATTAAAAATAATTTATTATATTCCTAATTTTTTTAAAATAAAATTATAAGATTACTTTCTTAATTTAATTCTTTTTATTAACTATAAGACAAGTTATAATACAAGTTGTGATATTAATAATGCAATAACGGTAAAAATAACATCACTATATTATCACATATAAAAAAATATGCTTTATCGTAACAAGACAGACACACATATATATTATGTAAAAATAAAAAAAAATAAGTGTGGTGAAAAAAAATAAAAACAAAAAATAAAAGCAAGTCAAGTCGATTGATAATGCTTGAGACTTTTTTATCCCCCTGTATGTACATGAGCCAATCGACTTGCTTCTTTATTTTAAAAAAAAAATTAAGTCGCGTATCCATTCATCAATTTATTTGTAAGTGTGTTCGTCGATTTTTTGATCATCGATTTTTATTATTATACATTGATAAATTCTTTCTGACACAACATATATTGATAAATAATTTATTTATTTATTTATTATATTTTGCTCAAAAAACCCTATTTATCCACCCAACATTAAACACACTAGTACCTTTTTCTTTTTGCACCAACCCACTAGCTAGTACAGAGAACTTTGTAATATAGAAAATAATATTCACATGGAAATTGTAAGAGATTCAATTATACAAATTAAAGCACAACGTAATTTGTTTTACAAAGCATGGACGAAAACAAAGAGTTGGGTTTGCCCTAGGACTGGGCACCAAGTTGAGGCAAGTACTAGCTTACCACGGGTGTTATGGTTGAACCTTCCATCTCAATCCTCATTTGGGTTTGTGTTACGTCAGCATTATACACAAAAAACTTGGAAACCACCAAAAGCAAGATAAGGTTGACAAAGCTGAGTATGGCTAAGAATGCATAATAGTAATCTAAATGCGACACATTTAGATTATCCAAAATCCAACCCTTGTGTCCATTTCTGCTGCTGATATCAGCAACAGTTGATAGAATAAAACTACTCAGAAAATGTCCAATCCCCACACTGGATGTTAAATATTCTGTTCCCAGACTTTTCATGCTTTCTGGCGCTTGATCATAAAAGAACTCCGCCTTTGCTACTTCCACAAATGCATCAGAAACCCCCATCAAAGCAAACTGAGGGACAAGTATGAAAACGCTTAGAGGGATTTTGTCCCTTTGGCCAAACAGATGGTTTTCCCTTGCAACGCGGAGTCTCTTTCTTTCCGCTAAACATCCAGTGACCATGACAATGATCTGCAATACAAGACCAATGCCGAGCCTCTGCAGCAATGTGATCCCTCTGGGGTTCTTTGTGTACCTTCGGATTGCTGGAACAAATACTCGGTCATAGATTACAATGGTTATCAGCAAGAAGATATGTATAAATGCTGCAAGTGATGCTGGAGGAATCTCAAAATGAGGGCCTATGCTTCTGTCTAGTTTGGAGCCTTGTCTAATGAAGAGTGTGTTCCCTTGAGATATTATAATGGTTGGTACCAGCGTTGTGATCCAAATAGGAATCATTTTCATCATTTGCTTTGTTTCCTCAACTTGGGTCGCCGGACAAAGCATCCATGGTGAAGTTTGACCCGTCTTTGTCGCAGCTTTATCAAGGAATCTGCAGCCATTTCAAAGATCATAGGTCATCATTATTCTCCTGTTCATTTAGCTGAAACAAACTAACATACATATTGGATTTGAAGATTCAACCTTAATGAGGAGCTGTTATCAATTTTGCGTCTCTTGTTAGTTATATACTCTTCCATGCTCAGCTCATGTAGCTCTTGCTGGTCATCTGGGACGCGTACCTTCCACTTTCTCACAGCAGCTACAAGCACTTGAACCACTCTTCTTATAGGGCTATCTATGGGCAATTTGTGCCTATAAAATGGAATGCCCACCAGAAACAACAATATAGAAAAAGCAAAACCAATAGTTGGGAGCCCATACCCGAGGGATCAACCCACGTTATCCTCCACATAAATCAAGAAAGTGCTTGCGAAGAGAGTGCCAAGGAAGACAGTGAATGTCCACCAGTTAAAAAATGAAAGCTTTTGGGATTTCTCCTTTGGCTCAAAGTCGTCAAACTGGTCTGCTCCCAAGGTTGATATGGTTGGCTTAGTTCCGCCTGTTCCCACTGCTATGATGTACAAGGCGAAAAAGAATATACCCACTTGCAACGACGACGCTTTTTTGCAGTCTTCTTGTCCGACGCCTTCACCACAAGCTGCTGGCGGCCTTAGTGCTGGCAATGAAACTGATAGCGTCAACAAGCACATTCCCTGAATCAGCAAGTTAGAAAGATTACAATGCTTATCAATGATTGTTATTTAATTACGACCCCAATCATCTATGACATAAAATGTGGTACATCTTCTTACCAATAAATAAATGATTGCTGCAATAAGAAAGGTCAAAAATCGACCGAGATAGGCATCGGCTATGTAAGCCCCCAAAAGTGGCGTCAACCACGCTGAAGCTGTCCAGTTGTTAACATTGTTTGCAGATTTGACAGTACCCTCATGGAGTTTGGTTGTTAAGTACTGAACTAGGTTTCCCGAAATTCCGAAGTATGCCAATCTCTCGAACACTTCATACCCTGAAAGCCACGTCCATATCTCCATGATGCGTCTCATTAGAAAATAACAGAACGGAGAAAATAAACTATAAATTATAAATGGTTACTTATAAAGTACAGTGAGAAGGGTGCCCAAAAAGGTCAAAGACTGCAGACCAACATAAATTTACCTAGGATAAAAGTGCAGGCTTTCCATCTTCCAGTTTTTGACCTTAAAACTGGTCTACCTTTTAGATCCACTGTACCATCTTCAGTGTAGTCGTCTCTCTCGTTCGGAAGGCCCTTTTCTTCTGCAATGGCCATTAAGCTGGAGAGGGGAGAGGAGCACCAACTTCGTTTTGGCCATTGTGAGACGATATCATGTGTATTTAACTATTTAATTAAGCTTAGCTCAAAGTCAAACACTGCTTATTTAGATCATCGTACAAGTATTTTCATTTATATACACAACTTGCTACTTTGCTGACCCGTCATCATCGCACGGAATTAGATGTTTAAATTTCTTAATTTAATCATACTCTCTATAGCATTTTCAACTGTCTAGGATTTTAAGATGATGAGTTAGATAACTAAATTCATAAATAAATTCTAATATTTTATATTATTTATCTTTATTAATTACTCTCTCTTTCCTTAATATAAGGGATAAAAGATAAAATCACACCGACCAAGGAAAGTAATAAATTTGTTTGAAATATAAAATAGTTTCTAAAAACGTCCTCATTTAATATTAATAACTTTTCCATCATTCAATTAATACAAATAGAAAAATATTATATTAATTAGGGATATTTTTGAAAAAAAGTTATTAAATACACTAGACAAACTCCTTTGTCCTTTATATTTTAAAACATAAAAATTCCTCCAATTGTCCCTTATATTAAGAAATGGAGGGAGTATATTATCTCCCATACTTCTCATAATATATATTTCTTACTTAATAATTAAATAGGCTAGGGACATAAATGAGAAAGAAATTAATGCACCAAGTAACCCTATACGATATTTTATATTTTGAACTAAATATTACTTCGGAAGACACTTCTTCTATTCCTTATTATAATATACATTCTAGAAGGTTTTCATATTCTTAAATATAAATCATTTTACATAGTAATTGGAGTATTTAATTTTTTTTTTCATAAATACCCTTTATTTGTTTGCATTTAATTAAGATGAGTTAAAAATAATTATTACATTTAATTAAAAATATTTTAAAAAATAGAGATAATTCTTGACAAATTAGCTGATAAAAAGTATTTTATATTTAAGGCATTGCTTGGTACAGGCGAAAAGAAGGGGGGGGAGAGAAAAGTAAGAAGAAAAATTGAGGAGAAAACTATATTTTCTCTTGCTTGGTTAATGAGAGAAAAGTGAGGGGGAGAGGAAAAATAAGGACAAAATAATGTGTGGATCCCACATAATTTTCCCCTCAACTTTTCTCCCCCAAAATGGAGAGATTTTGGAGAGAAAACTCTTCTTACAAAATTACCCACCAATTTTTTTTTCACTTTCCGCTATCATTTCGCGCTTCTTCTTCTTTCGGCTTCACTTCTTCTCGTTCCTCCCATCTTCCTCCCACTTTCTTTCAAAGCTCGAAGTTTCCTTAACAAACAATCTTTGTATACTACACTTTTCTACAAATCAAGTTAGATAAATGTTTTAAATTTTGATCATAGTTATCACTTTAGTGCTCTAATTAGAGTATGTTTAATGATATTTGTTGTGTCAAAATTTATCTCCCTTGTCTTTATTATTATATTGTATTGCTTTTTAATGTAATGTTATATTGTTTCTAAGAGAAAAATACCTATGTTATTTTTAGATCTAAATATTGATATGTTTTAAATTTTTAATTTTAGCATTATTTTAAATTTTTTGAAATCAATATATAAAAAATTATTTTAAAAATTTAATAAAATTAAGATTGGATAAAATAATTTTAAATTAAAATTACATTTTAATGTCATTTATTAATATGATATGAAAATTATATAAATAATATAATAGAATAACAAGTTTTATTATATGTAAATATATTTCTAAAAATGATAAGGGTATTATTGTCAATGTAAAATTAGTTACTTTTTTTTCCTCCCTATTTTCTTCTGTTCAATAAAGTATGTGGAGAGAAAATCACTCCCCTTTTTTTTTTTTTCTCTTTCCTTATTTTTCTCCATAGTCAAACTGAGAATAAAAGAACATGAATAGCTCCCCCGTTCACAATAAGGGGAGTACATCTCACAAAAGTCATGTGAATAGCTTGGACGGAAATTATTTTGCCGCCCATCAGTCATCAATGACGCCATTCCTGAATTATTGAGTCATTAATTCATCCCCTTCTTTTTTTTTTTATCTTTCCTTATTTTTCTCCATAGTCAAACCGAGAATAAAAGAACATGAATAGCTCCCCCGTTCACAATAAGGGGAGTACATCTCACAAAAAGTCATGTGAATAGCTTGGACGGAAATTATTTTGCCGCCCATCAGTCATCAATGATGCCATTCCTTAATTATTGAGTCATTAATTCATCCCCTTCTTTTTTTTTGTCTTTCCTAATTTTTCTCCATAGTCAAACCGAGAATAAAAGAACATGAATAGCTCCCCCGTTCACAATAAGGGGAGTACATCTCACAAAAAGTCATGTGAATAGCTTGGACGGAAATTATTTTGCCGCCCATCAGTCATCAATGACGCCATTCCTTAATTATTGAGTCATTAATTCATCCCCTTCTTTTTTTTTTTTGTCTTTCCTAATTTTTCTCCATAGTCAAACCGAGAATAAAAGAACATGAATAGCTCCCCCGTTCACAATAAGGGGAGTACATCTCACAAAAAGTCATGTGAATAGCTTGGACGGAAATTATTTTGCCGCCCATCAGTCATCAATGACGCCATTCCTTAATTATTGAGTCATTAATTCATCCCCTTCTTTTTTTTTTCTCTTTCCTTATTTTTCTCCATAGTCAAACCGAGAATAAAAGAACATGAATAGCTCCCCCGTTCACAATAAGGGGAGTACATCTCACAAAAAGTCATGTGAATAGCTTGGACGGAAATTATTTTGCCGCCCATCAGTCATCAATGACGCCATTCCTGAATTATTGAGTCATTAATTCATCCCCTTCTTTTTTTTTTATCTTTCCTAATTTTTCTCCATAGTCAAACCAAGAATAAAAGAACATGAATAGCTCCCCCGTTCACAATAAGGGGAGTACATCTCACAAAAAGTCATGTGAATAGCTTGGACGGAAATTATTTTGCCGCCCATCAGTCATCAATGACGTCATTCCTTAATTATTGAGTCATTAATTCATCCCCTTCTTTTTTTTTTGTCTTTCCTAATTTTTCTCCATAGTCAAACCGAGAATAAAAGAACATGAATAGCTCCCCCGTTCACAATAAGGGGAGTACATCTCACAAAAAGTCATGTGAATAGCTTGGACGGAAATTATTTTGCCGCCCATCAGTCATCAATGACGCCATTCCTTAATTATTGAGTCATTAATTCATCCCCTTCTTTTTTTTTTTTGTCTTTCCTAATTTTTCTCCATAGTCAAACCGAGAATAAAAGAACATGAATAGCTCCCCCGTTCACAATAAGGGGAGTACATCTCACAAAAAGTCATGTGAATGGCTTGGACGGAAATTATTTTGCCGACCATCAGTCATCAATGACGCCATTCCTTAATTATTGAGTCATTAATTCATCCCCTTCTTTTTTTTTTCTCTTTCCTTATTTTTCTCCATAGTCAAACTGAGAATAAAAGAACATGAATAGCTCCCCCGTTCACAATAAGGGGAGTACATCTCACAAAAAGTCATGTGAATAGCTTGGACGGAAATTATTTTGCCGCCCATCAGTCATCAATGACGTCATTCCTTAATTATTGAGTCATTAATTCATCCCCTTCTTTTTTTTTCTCTTTCCTTATTTTTCTCCATAGTCAAACCGAGAATAAAAGAACATGAATAGCTCCCCCGTTCACAATAAGGGGAGTACATCTCACAAAAAGTCATGTGAATAGCTTGGACGGAAATTATTTTGCCGCCCATCAGTCATCAATGACGCCATTCCTTAATTATTGAGTCATTAATTCATCCCCTTCTTTTTTTTTTGTCTTTCCTAATTTTTCTCCATAGTCAAACCGAGAATAAAAGAACATGAATAGCTCCCCCGTTCACAATAAGGGGAGTACATCTCACAAAAAGTCATGTGAATAGCTTGGACGGAAATTATTTTGCCGACCATCAGTCATCAATGACGCCATTCCTTAATTATTGAGTCATTAATTCATCCCCTTCTTTTTTTTTTCTCTTTCCTTATTTTTCTCCATAGTCAAACCGAGAATAAAAGAACATGAATAGCTCCCCCGTTCACAATAAGGGGAGTACATCTCACAAAAAGTCATGTGAATAGCTTGGACGGAAATTATTTTGCCGCCCATCAGTCATCAATGACGTCATTCCTTAATTATTGAGTCATTAATTCATCCCCTTCTTTTTTTTTTTTATCTTTCCTTATTTTTCTCCATAGTCAAACCGAGAATAAAAGAACATGAATAGCTCCCCCGTTCACAATAAGGGGAGTACATCTCACAAAAAGTCATGTGAATAGCTTGGACGGAAATTATTTTGCCGCCCATCAGTCATCAATGACGCCATTCCTTAATTATTGAGTCATTAATTCATCCCCTTCTTTTTTTTTTTTGTCTTTCCTAATTTTTCTCCATAGTCAAACCGAGAATAAAAGAACATGAATAGCTCCCCCGTTCACAATAAGGGGAGTACATCTCACAAAAAGTCATGTGAATAGCTTGGACGGAAATTATTTTGCCGCCCATCAGTCATCAATGACGCCATTCCTTAATTATTGAGTCATTAATTCATCCCCTTCTTTTTTTTTTCTCTTTCCTTATTTTTCTCCATAGTCAAACCGAGAATAAAAGAACATGAATAGCTCCCCCGTTCACAATAAGGGGAGTACATCTCACAAAAAGTCATGTGAATAGCTTGGACGGAAATTATTTTGCCGCCCATCAGTCATCAATGACGCCATTCCTGAATTATTGAGTCATTAATTCATCCCCTTCTTTTTTTTTTATCTTTCCTAATTTTTCTCCATAGTCAAACCAAGAATAAAAGAACATGAATAGCTCCCCCGTTCACAATAAGGGGAGTACATCTCACAAAAAGTCATGTGAATAGCTTGGACGGAAATTATTTTGCCGCCCATCAGTCATCAATGACGCCATTCCTTAATTATTGAGTCATTAATTCATCCCCTTCTTTTTTTTTTGTCTTTCCTAATTTTTCTCCATAGTCAAACCGAGAATAAAAGAACATGAATAGCTCCCCCGTTCACAATAAGGGGAGTACATCTCACAAAAAGTCATGTGAATAGCTTGGACGGAAATTATTTTGCCGCCCATCAGTCATCAATGACGCCATTCCTTAATTATTGAGTCATTAATTCATCCCCTTCTTTTTTTTTTTGTCTTTCCTAATTTTTCTCCATAGTCAAACCGAGAATAAAAGAACATGAATAGCTCCCCCGTTCACAATAAGGGGAGTACATCTCACAAAAAGTCATGTGAATAGCTTGGACGGAAATTATTTTGCCGACCATCAGTCATCAATGACGCCATTCCTTAATTATTGAGTCATTAATTCATTCCCTTCTTTTTTTTTTTGTCTTTCCTTATTTTTCTCCATAGTCAAACCGAGAATAAAAGAACATGAATAGCTCCCCCGTTCACAATAAGGGGAGTACATCTCACAAAAAGTCATGTGAATAGCTTGGACGGAAATTATTTTGCCGCCCATCAGTCATCAATGACGTCATTCCTTAATTATTGAGTCATTAATTCATCCCCTTCTTTTTTTTTCTCTTTCCTTATTTTTCTCCATAGTCAAACCGAGAATAAAAGAACATGAATAGCTCCCCCGTTCACAATAAGGGGAGTACATCTCACAAAAAGTCATGTGAATAGCTTGGACGGAAATTATTTTGCCGCCCATCAGTCATCAATGACGCCATTCCTTAATTATTGAGTCATTAATTCATCAGACGCTCCACCACATGATGGATCCAAGAAACTCTCAGCTCTTTTCTTTTTTTTTTAATGTGTCATGATTTTCTCCTGCACAGTCGGGAGAATTGGATAGATTTTATATCACCTATGTTTAGTGGGAAAAATCTAGACATAAATATATTCACACATATATTTATTTATTATTTGATTGGTTTCAAAGTTTATTTTGTCATTAAATTGATGTTTATTAATTACTGGTTATTTATTAATCATAATTCTTAAAACGCAAATGCTTTTATATATTCTCTTTAATATAAGACAATTTTAACAGAATTACGCGGATTAAGAATTAGAATTAAAACTAATTAATTACCTCAATTTCTCTGAAAATTCCAAAATTTTTTTAAAACTATTCTTATTTAATATATTTCTCTTTCTCTTTGGATATATTAAATAGGAGTATTTTTTGAAAATGTATAATAAATACTACCTCGTATATTGTAAAGGGTCTTATATTTAGAATCAAAATAAAAAATCCTATATATAGGATCGGAGGGAATATATTTTATGAAACATGTATTTTTTGTATCAACTACTGATTCACTAAAGAGGGAAGCATACCAGTGTAACAAATAAACATGAATATGTAATAGATGACAAAAAGCTAAATGTTACTTTATAACAATAGTAACCTTTACAAATCATAATTAGTTAATAATTTGTTATCAAGATACAGATATCTCCAAAAGTTAGGTAGTATTTCAACATATATGGTGTGGTGAAGAATAGATTAGTGTTTTTTTTTCAAGAGTATCAGCAGCTTTCCAGAACTGCAAGGCAAATAATGATACAATCACTACTACAGAAAAGACTTTCAAGGACGGTTAAAAAGTACCTTTAAGAATGGTTCTTGTATAGTGATTGAAATGACAGTAATAAAAAGTATGACTTTTCAATACGGTTCTTTAACCGTCCTTGAAAGACTTTCAAGGACAGTTATAAGCACAACTGTCCTAGAAAGTGGCAATTTTTTTTTAAAAAAAAGATTATGGACTTTCAAGGACGGTTGTGGGCACAACCGTCCTTGAAAGTGGCAATTTTTTTAAAAAAAGAAAAGAAAAGATTACAATTGTATACACTAGATATACCTATACCAGATTATAAATAATACTTTGCCCAATACTCTCTTACGACTTATTGTATATCTTCTTTGGACTACGAAGCACTATATGAGTCCGGAAAGTTGTGTAAAATGAAACATGCATTACTAGGTTTTAAGCCAAAAATTTTGCATGTTCATTAATAAAGTATAAGCAAACTATAAACAATAAAGGTCCAGCAAGGCATGTCAATATACCAGTATTCTTCATAAGAATAGCCATATAAGACATTTTACCACCAAGTGCAGCCATGCAAGAAGCATAAATTACCTTCATCAAGGACAGAGTATCTATCAATAACAAATAGTATATAATCAAGAACAAGTTAGGATAGTGATACAATAAGCAATTCAAAAGAAGATTCTAAATTGCTTTATGAAAATAGGAACATACATAGAAAGTTCCATTCAAACCTTCTAGCTTTCTCTTTGATCTTCTCTCTTGGTTTCTTTGCTTTATGAAAATAGGAACATAAACAGAAGATCTCTAAATAACAAATCATGAAAAGCAGTTTGGGAGTAATGCACTTACAGTCCACCTAAAACTTTATGTCATGGACTAACCATTGCAAAGTTATGGAAGGGCCAACCAGAAGAATTCTAATAGAAAGGCTCCTTGTAAGTAGATTGGTTAAACCTTTTGACTAATTTCATAAGTTAAAACTGGTTCTAATATCAGCAAGTTTAAAAGCCATTATAGCTAAAATCTATCAATCATCAATCGAGGAAGCTAATGAAGCTCCCACTAAGACCTCTTAATTTAATAATAGAGAGGTTTCAAAACAATATGCCCACTAGCTTTTCTCTTTTCCCCCAACGTTATCATAATAAAGGTAGAAAAGAATTAAAACAACAACAAAATTAAAGCAGCTTCTAGCTTCTCTCAACCCCCCATATAAAAAAAATTTTGAGACACCCTAACACTTTAAAGTTTCTTCAATAGCTCCTCAAAATCAAAACCCAATTCCCCTCTCTCAACCCTCTATTCATGCTTTACATATAGGCTCTTGTTCAGGTTCACAATCACATACACAAGGAAATATATCAGCAAGTTGAAGAGTTAATAAGGTAGAAAGTGATCGAATAGGACAAATTCTCTCATCTCTCTCTCCTCTGTTTAGTATAGCTCTTCTAATTCTTGTCTACTCAACCTGTGTCTTCTAAGTGTTGGACATCATGATTTATATGACTTTGATTATGAGAAGCATTTGATAATGAAATACACACAGATACTGATATTGTTTTCAGCAGAACTTAGTTCCAACTACCTCATACCATAGCGCCATTAAGGAACAAGTGAACTACATCTTAGGGATAAAGGAAGACAAATAAAGTACCTCAATATTTGAAATAAGCTTTAAAATTTGATCTGCAGCTCTGCATCCATTCAGACTTTGAACAGTAGGCCATCCACATTGCATTGGACAGATACATCAGATATGTCCAATTTGTGTTTGTAAATTGGAAATAAATATAGTTCTAAAACCAAGAGGAAAAAGGCATGGCAATGGAAATCCCTAAATAACACAAGTAACCAACATGAACAAGAGTCATAATTCTAATTCCATCCCTGTCAAAATAATACACATTAGAAAAGCGACATCCAAAATACATGTCCTCCACCATTCCAACTTCTAATATAAAGAAAATATTGAAAATCTCTGAACACTGTCACAGCAATGATTGGAAAAACACATCAGACTGAAAGGAAAATGTTTATCGCAATGTAGATGCTAGGTGGTTAATTTTGATCAAAATACATGTCTGCTGGATGCATTGCTTCTGCTTTATTCTTTATAAAACTTAGATTAATTGACATGTCTAGCAATTATTGCAATTAAAAATAAATATCAAAACAAGCAGAGGATGTAAAAAATGGTAGAATATTACGTATGAACTAGTAATAGGAGAGCCAAAGGATTTCATATGGGCTTGAACCAACACAAGGAGGTAGCAACCGTAGCTTGCTTTCCCAGACAAAGTCCCAACATTCGAAGACCCACACCTTTGAGATGGGAGTCAAAATCCACAAGTTGCTTTGTCTAGTTACATGTCTCTTCATCTCCTTTGTAGTGAAATGAAAGGAAATTGGCCCACTAAAAATGACAAAAAATGTTCAGGTTTTGAGTGTACAATATAATAGAAATCTAATGAACTGGTTAATAATTAATTTTTTAGTATGTCTGTCAATGTTTTTCCCTAATGGAGGCATAATCAATTATAATGAAAGAAAAAAGTCCAAGCCTAATGGTCAAAAAGAAAAAAGTTGAGAGGAATTCCAAGCCTTATTGGGTGTGTAGAGGCCAATTCTGTAAGACATTTTTATGTGTCTTGCTCACTGTATATTTGCAAAACAATTACTTGATCAATGGAAGATTACAAGAGACACAAACCATGTCCAAATAATAAATACTCAGGAATGCAAACTAAACTATAGGTCACTTAACTTCTTTGAGAAACCAAAAAATGAGAAATAATCAAATCATGAAAAAATGAAGCTTATGTATCAATACATACATATATATATATACCACACTATTGCCCCCCCTCAAGAAATTTTAGTTCGTCCCCAAGCAATATTTGAGATAGATGGTAAACAAGTAAAGGATGTGGCAATTAAAGACTAAAGAGGATGAGAACACAACATGGGTTACGTGAAAGGTGCAAGGAGAAGCTTAGTGGAATGACAATTAAAGACTAAGATATATTATTTGAATTTTAATGACAATTAAATGGATTTTTCTGCATCTCACACACACTGTCATGAGGACAAGACATATTGTAAAGCTATAGTATGGTACTAACTATAGGGTAAAAGGTATTCTAATTTTTCTCCCTTTTTCCTCTTCAATAAACCATTGTTATTTGTCTCAATCAGACAACAAAACCATTACTATTTCCTATTTGTATTCATGGATTTAAGCTGTGTGTATTTTTTTACAGCATCCACCAAGGCATAAGATAATAAAGGAGCAATATTTTGAGGGATTTGAGCAATTAAGCTATCAATTATCCACTGTCCACAATCAAGGCACAATTGAGTTGCCCAATTTCATGATTTGTCATCATTAAGCAAGCTTGTTCCAGTGTTGAAGAGATACGTTGATTCTCTTCCTTTATTTTTGATTTCTACAATACCCTTTCTATGCCATTATTTCCTTTATATTTTCAGCCCTTGAGTATTTTTTTTCTGATTTCGTCCCTGTACGGTGCCATGGATAGACATCAAGCAAGCAGAAAATTTCCAAAGAAGATAGAAACAAAAAGCAAGGCCATCACCAAAACATACCTCACCAGAAATTTTATAGAAGACAAAAATGAAAAAAATTTAAAGCTACAGACCTCCACTAAACATGAAATAGGCAAGACAAAAAATCTCTGCTAAACGAAAAAAAAATCCTTGAAAAGAACCTCTGCTAAACATGAAATAGGCAAGACTAAAAATTAAGCACGAAATAGTGATGGACCTGTGGGGGCGACTTCGATGGAAAATGGGTACGACTGTAGCAATCCCTGGTGTTGGGCTCCAATGGAGGTGTGGTGGCAAGAGTATCGAACCGAATAGTGATGGAGTAGGGGCAGCTTTGATGGTTAGCAATGGGTTAGGGTTCAGCTACGAGAGTACCGAAGGTGAAGCTGAAAGTGAAAATCGCCCACGGTGAGAGCTAGAGGTGGAAATCACCATTAGTGCAGGGGGAAGCGAGAAAATCACAGTGCGGAGTCGAGTGAGGCGAGAGAGGGAAGACTTGCAATTGTAGCAATCGCTGGTGCCGAGCTCCAACGGAGGAGTGGTGGGTTAGGGTTCAGCTACGAGAATATTGAATGTGAGGCTGAAAATGAAAATTGCCGATGGTGAGAGCTGGAGGTGGAAATCACTGTTGGTATAGGGAGAGCCAGAAAATCAGGCCGCGGAGTTGAGAGAGTTGAGAGCAAAAGTAAAGATTGAGAGCGCGATACCTGCAGAGAGCGAAAGGGAAATATTTTGTGGAAAATAAAAAAGGAACATAAGAGGACGGGTACAAAGAAAACTGTCCTTTTAAAACTCTTAAGAAGACAGTTGTTGTACAACAATCGTCCTCTTAAGTGAAAAATTTTCAATTTATTTACAAAAATGCCATCGTGCATATTTTCAAACACAGTTTTTCATATAACCGTGCTCTGATGTTGTGTTAGAATAGTATTTGTGTACTAGTGAATGTTAACATAAGCAAACATATTTGTGATTAGTGTCTCAAAAGTGACAGTGTCTCAAAAACTTAGCTAACAGAGGCTAAGATTTAGTTGCTGACTGTTTCAGCATTAACTAAAATAACAAAAAGGATTAAAAGCCAAGGTCAATGACACCAAAGTGACAACATTAAGTAAAATGATTTTGTTAGATGATCTGTACCTAAAATTTTGATCATCAATTGAGAACATCATACAGACTAGTAGTGGTGTTGAATTTTGAATGTGTGACCTGTAACCAAGACGTACAATAATATGTTATTACCAATAGATCTTAACCCAAAATAATTAATTACACACATAATATGTTATTACCAATAGATCATAATCCATTAGATAATTTCAAAGTTGATTAAGTTCAAATTCTAGAAGACATCTTGGTAAACAACATTAGTAGTTCTTGAGAGAGGCTTGTTTTTTGAATTATGGATCAGTATTTTCAGGCCAGACACACTCTTGGTCCTAGATAAAGCCACATACAGTTATCTGTGAGTAAAAATTGACTTTGGTAAATATAGGCCAACATTCTCTAATGATTGACCTTGACTTTTGTTTATAGTCATTGCAAATGACAGAACAACTGAAAATTGTCTTCTTTGCATTCTAAATGGTCTTTTTGTCTTTGATGGATTCATATCCATTCTATGTATTAGCACTTTTTTATTTGGGTGTGATCCATTCAGAGTATATGCTTCAACGATGCGCAGTGAAAACTCTGAAATTCTAAGTCTTGTGCCATTGAATAATCTTGCGGCTTGATCTATGTTGCGAAGTAGCATAATTGGTGCTCCAACTTTCAAATAGAGTCTATGAGGTGGAAACCCAAAAGACTTAATTGTATTTAGAAATTCTGTTGGATATAACTTTTGGAATGAATTTGACCCCTGATTAGATTTTCAAATGAGGTCAGAACTAAGGTACTCTACAAACTCTCAAAATAATAATAAGCAAATGAATTCATTTATTTCTGCAACAGTTTCAATAGTTAGTGCTTTAATAGCCTTATTAGTAAAATAGAATGGACAACATTGGATAAATTGATGATACAATAGCTTCAAGGGTATTAGTATATTCTGTTATAAGTAGGGGTGTGCACAGGTCGGGTTGGGTTGGGCTTCACCCCCTTGCCCCGCTCGATAATACTCGGGCAAAACCAGGTTAAGTACTGAGCCGAGGTCTGGCCGACCCGATACCAAATAATTTTTTAAAATATTAAAAAATAAAATAAAAAACTAACTTTATCTATTAATAAAAAATATAATTATTTATGTAAAAATATATTTCTTTGAAAAATAACGTTAGGATAGAAATTGATTTTTTAAAAATTATAAATATTTATAACTATACATTATTTTTACATAATATTAAATTAAGAAATCAATTTAAAATTTTAAATAAAATTAAAATATCAAAATCTTAAAAAGTTTTTCATAGTAATCATATAATAAATATTATACATAAGATATATTGAGGAAAAATCTTCTAAAATTAATTAATATATAAAGAATAATATACTTTTTTTAAAAAAAATACATATACATATATATTACAGGCTGAGTTTGACAAATCATGGCCAGCCCAGTTGACCTGATAGGACCGGGTTGAACTGAGCCAATCGGATCACGGGTTTATGTGCATAGCCCTAGTTATAAGAAGCTTAAAAGGTATTTCTAAGTCAACTATACCATCGTGTGGTTGGCCTATTTTTCCTTCTCCTACATCAATTATCCATTGTGCAAATCTGTTAAGGTCAACTTGGTCTTCTGATTATGAAGAACATTGTAGTGTCATGTTCACTGTTAATTGAAATATTGCACAGCAATCCCACAGGTATAAAGAATTGATTAAAGAGTTCACAACCTGAGCTCTTGAACCTTTGGGTGTAACTGGAAAGATCTAGCGAAAATCACCTCCCAAAACTAAGCATTTATCTCCAAAAGGCATTTGGTGACTGTTTGGATTAATCAAATGCATAATGTTTCTCATTGATCTGTCAAAAGGCTCAATGCAATGTTTTTTATCATTGGAGTTTCATCCCAAATGATAAGTTTGGATTCTCTCAGTAGGGCTGCAAGTTGAGAATCTTGTTTATTGTTGTAGGTAGAGTCCTTATACACTTTAATTGGTATGGTAAATCTGGAGTGAGATGTTCTACCATTTGGTAACAATGTTACAGCAATGTTACTCAATGCAATTGTGATCACTATTTCACCATTTGCATGTATTGTTGATGATAGAGCATTCCAAAGAAAGGTTTTCCCAGTGCCTTTACAACCATAGACAAAAAAGAATTGGTCACATGGAGAATGTGTTGATGAAATTATAGTATCAAAAATACATTTTTGTTCATGTGTCAATGATTAAGTCAATATGTCGGCTTCTAATACCAAACCCACTTTAACATGATTCAATTCTTGTAGGACTAAAAGACTAGAAGTATCAATAGTATCATCCCTGATCACAGTTGGTGAAGAAGGATAGCTACTCAAAATTTTTCCATTTTTAGTAATATTTGCTTAATTTCAATAAGTGAACTGCTCACTCTAGATTAAATAGTAGATTGGTTACAATGCATACCTCAACATCAGAGAAAGTGAACTGTTGGACTCTATCTCCATCATCACAATAGTCCAGCATTGTAAAACTACTAAACTTTTTGTTGAAATTATCCTCATCTAATTTGACCTTTAATAACATGAAACATCCGACAATAGATTCCAAATCTCTTGGAAAAGAATGAAGACATCCTTGCTGAATCGTAGAAAGGAATGCATAAAGATTGCATCTATGAAAGGTTTAAAACAATAAATCATGATACAAAGCCATATGTAACCAGCTCCAATTGGTCCCTTAGCATATTTAGTGAGTAGTTACATAGCCATCAGATAAAAAAACAATAGATATACTTCCAGTCTATTCATTAACTATGTAGTGTACTTTGAACCTGCATGGTCATGTTATATATGTTAGATCAGTCAGCTGAATGAGAACCTGCCACTATTTGAAAGTGCAAAACAATATAAGTACAAACTTTGACTCAATTGGGGGTAGGTCCTTTTGGCAGGGATAACATCGAAGAGTGTTATTATTGTTTAGTTTTGGCTTGGCAGAGCAACTAATGCATCCATCATACATCCATCCATTGCTTGTTTCAAGTTTCCTTATCATAATGTGTATAACATAAATAGTACTCCGAGAATAATGCAGATATTAACATGTTATTGTTATTACAACATTAAGTGGGAAAAATAAAAGAAGAATAAGAATAGTAGGGAACAAATGTCAGTCTTACTCAGCAACTAGGAGATTGGGATTTAGGTTTTGAAAGTAAGGAGATCAGACACAACTAGAGGTGATGAGTGAGTCCCAATCTATTGGTTGAAACTTTAGTCTCAGTTGAAGACATAATAGACAGCCTTTAAAGTGCGACAAAAAATAATTTAAAGTGCAACAAAAAATAAAGCAGTGATTATTGCATTAAAGGAACACAAAAATAGTTGATAGTCCAATTATATTAAAGATCCAAGTATACCTCACAAACATATCATTCACTTTAGGGATGTTTGGATTAAACCATACATGTGTACTTTGCCAGGAATTACATACTTCCAAATATCCTACACTCATTTACTATGTTACGATCATAGATTAATTGAACTTTACACAATGAGGTTAAAATGAAATACCCACTACAAAAAAATGCCCATTTAGTTACGAATTTTAGAGACGGATTAAAATCTGTAACTATTAGAGACGAAAATAGAGACGGATAACGAATTTTTTTAGCAAAATAACTTTCTTTCATATTAAAAATAATGGAAAAGTACTAAAGCCGGAGTTTGAGATGGGTATATATCGTTTCTAATAAAATCCGTCTCTATATCTGTATCTAATAATATGATAGAGACAGACTTAGTAACAACTAATTTTTCATCGCTAAAATAAAAAAGTCCGTCTCTATATCCGTCTATAAAAATATCCTATTATTTCTTGAAAATTCTTTAACATTTAGAGATGAATTTTGTGACGGATGTTTTTAATTTATTGTGATGGATAAAAATTTGTCACTAAACCTATCTCTAATTTTTTTTAGATGGATTTAGATACGTATTTTTAGTGAATGCAACAATAAATATCTTGTCCTAAATTCGTCTCTAATATCTATTTAGAGATGAACTTAGAGACGCATTTGTAATGAACGCAGCAATGGGTGCCTTCTCTGTCTCTAAATTAGTCTCTAATTCACATTTAGAGACGGATTTAGATACGGATTTTTTTTTAAATTACTTCAATTTTATATAGTATTATTTTTTAATATTGTAATATGTTAATTTAAATTTTGAGAGATATTTTCAAATTTTGGGTATTTTTTAAATATTATAGTATGTTAAATGGACCAAACTCATAAGTTAACTAATTTAAGTTAAGTGAATTATATTTCTAATCATATTAAAAGACATTTCAAAAAGCGACCTTAAACTAAACTACCAGAATCCTAAAACCTAATGTTTCTTTTATTTTTTTAGGAGCATGCTTGGTAGTTGATGGAAGAAGATCAAGAAATTGAAAATATAGGATGAGAATGAAAAATAAGAAATGAATGAGAGAGGAGATATATAGAGAACTTTAAGATTAGAAATAGTAAAATGAAATTAAAGGAAGCGTCGAAGTTTTAAGAAATTTTAGACTAAAAGAGAACGTAAGCAATTTTATCATAGATGATATTTAATTGTCCTAGTAATTAACAAATATCTAGAATCAATTAATATTAAACAATATTTTTTATTTAATTAGTAATCCATATGTTGATAAATTTTTTATATTGGATATGTTTGTAGAATTGATTTCAGAAAAAAGTTTATCTTTAATAATATCATTTGGTTTAAAATATCTAAGTAGATTATCTTAATTTTATTAATTTATTTTACTTTGAATTAATAAGTTAATTTTTAATTCTATTTCATGATAATAATTTCAAAAAATTGTGACAACAATAAATTTATTATAAACATATTAATCATTAATTCTTTCTAAATCAACCTTCTTTTGAGAATTTACATCTACATTTTAAAATTAAAGTTAAAAGTAATAATGATACTAAAAAATAAATCAAATCAAAATCAAATAAAATTTCAATCCTTCTTCATTAGGAATCCATAATTAAATTTATGGTGTAAATAATAAAAAGATATGTTCCTTTTTAAATTTAAAATGGATATATATAATACTTAACCAAGACTTTGGGTTAGATCATGGACTGACATAAAATTCGATCATATCTGGTTTCCTCCCACCTCTAATATATATTAAGCATATATATAATATAATTTATTAAATAATATAAAATATGATATATATATATATATTATATGATATGACTATGCAAAAAATAACATAATAAAATATTAAAACATATGGATCATAAACATAATATATATAATTATTTTTATTTACAAATAAAAATTAAATTTAAAAGTTGGCTAAGAAAATAATTTTTTTCTTTCCAAAGAAAAATAAATATATTTATAGGAAAATTATTTAAGATCTAAACAAAATAATATAAATATTCATATAAATATAAATATATATAAATAAAATATTTTATGATATTAATAATTGAATATAAAACATATGTGTATTTTTTAATAATATATTGACTTATAAATATATATATATATGTTTATATATTAGTGTGTAGATAAATAATATATATTTAATATTACATATAAAAACTGTAGAAATATTTCAGTTCAACTGACAACATGATGACTACAAAGGTATTGGAAGTAAGAGGTCATGACTTCGAACCTGGGTGAGACACATTTGAAGCTATTAATATGATATGGCACTACAAATGACATACCAATGATGTGGCGTGAGCTTTGGGTTAGGGGGTGAAGTGGATGATGATTATATTCTATTTTTATTATTTTATTTGATTATTTTTAACAATTTTGGTAACAAATTTTGATTGAAATTAGAGATGAATTTGTTTTATTTAGAGACGGAATAAATCCGTCTCTAAATAGAGACGGATGAGTTAATCCCTCTTTAATTATTTAGTGACGTCACTTTTAGAGACGACTTAAATATTGTCTCTAAATTCGTCTCTAATAGATTAGAGACGGATTTTGAGTTATTTAGTGACAAATTTTGACCATCTCTAAATATCTCTTTTTTTGTAGTGACCCTTATTGTTTTTCTCTTACCATTGTTCAACTTCACCCATGCTAGCTGCATAACCACAACAATAAGGGGCTCTATATCTTATTCCTTGGAAAGAAAGGTTTTAACTGCATAATCACCAAAAAGCACAACATTTACAATATTATTCCTATTACATTGTTAACAATGCAAAAATCAGAACAAAGAATAAAAAACAACAGAAAAACATGTAGAAATTGTAGTGAAGGCAAAAGATTTTTGTAGTCACTCATGGTCTGCTAGATTGAAGGATAGCCTCTTAAGAGGTTGATTGCTTTTATATTCCTCAAGTGTCCCAAAGATCTTTAGAAATCCAATGACATCTGCATTACTTGGAAGCAAGTTAAGAATTATACTTTCAAATGTTAATTACAAATAGTATCATTCACACTGATGAAGAAATTGAACAAAGTAAATCAAACCAATTAGAGCATAAGTTTGGGGAATCATGTTGACAATGTCCACAATTGGCACAAAGGTAAAAACATATTGTGGAATGGATGTGATAGAATCTTCACACTCTTTGCCATGAGTGCACTAGTGAA
The DNA here is from genome assembly GCA_026686845.1 of Adenanthera pavonina. NCBI lineage: Eukaryota > Viridiplantae > Streptophyta > Magnoliopsida > Fabales > Fabaceae > Adenanthera > Adenanthera pavonina. The sequence continues at coordinate 5,698,182 of JAIVEN010000002.1, forward strand.
ATGTAATCCTATAACTGTGGCCAGTAGCTCGGTATGTGCCTTTGTTGTTAGAGATTGAAAAATACTCAATGTCATAACACTTGCCCTCTTCAGGTTCCTTCTCGAATTTCTCAAACAAACTTGTCATCCAAATACTTGCCTGTATCTTATCACCTTACAATGTCCAACATTTTTTACAAGTCACAAATGGGATAAAACATACAAAAATGACTTCTAAAGTAAACTAAGGAGGATTAGGGAAGAAGACCTATTCATCCACTAAGACCATATTAATGCATGATATCCTATTGCTTTGATTTTTCACTGTCCATCTAATCAAGACTCGAACACATAGTGACCAAGTTTCTTTATTAGTGTTTATATCCTTGGTAGCATCAAATTGATCCAAGGCCATGATAGAAAACATTGCTGATATTATATTACCCATATGAAGTGAAATAAAATTATGAAGTCAGTGAGATAGAACATATAAAATAGAATGCAGACCTGATTGGAGTTTGGAATAGGATCATAATTTACTCGAAAGACAAAACAACATAGCACATCCACATTCAAGAGAAATGAGAAATGAAGTTCCAGGTGGAGTATAAATAGCCCTGCTGTCCAATTGAATTTGAATTCAATAGAAGTGAGGGAAACTTATTTGTGACATTAAAATGAAAATAAAGGATTAACATATAACACTAAATAATTTGCCATGATCCGTGACTAAATTTGAAATCGTGCAATGAGAACAATTGGATAAAAAATTTTATGTCACATCAAAGCACGCACAAGAAAGGATCATCGAAAAGTAGAGATAAATCAAATATGAGCACCAGTTTGATAAATTTGGAGCAAAGATCGCCTCACACGGAAACCCTAGATTGCAGAAACAACTGTGTCTGTCAGCCATATTTTGAACTTCTCCTAACTTTTCCTAGAGAGATGAACGATATATATATATATATATATATATTTGCGTAAGGGTTAAGGTTGTTTACAATAAACAAAGCGTTAGCTTTACTAATTAGTCAAGGGCTTGAACCCACAAAAATAGACTATATATTTTCATCTATCTATTCAGAAACTAATAAGACGATCATATTTTCAAAAATACTTGGGAATAATTTTATTTAAAACATTTAATTTCAAATTATCAAAATTAAATTATCTAGATGTCTTGTTAGTATTTTTAATATTAAAAATATATTACTAATTGCGTAAACAGCATGATTTAGTGGGTAAAAAGCTAGTTTCATGGAATGGACAAAAATTGGTGAGTAGATAAAAAAACTATTTCTGAAAAAGGTTTGAAAAAATGTCTCAATTTAATATTTAAAACTTTTATCATAAAAAATTTGAAAGTAATTTTTAAAAAAAGGAATTATTAAAAAAAAGCTTTTTGGTTTGATCAATGTAATTTTTAAAACTTTTTATCATGTAATTACTAAAACTAAAGAAAGAAATAGACTAACATATTTAAGAAATTAAAATTAGAACACAGTATTACATATTAATGATTATAATATTAAATTAGAAATATGACATGGAATAAACATCATAAAGGAATTAATGTGAACAATAATTTGATTTAGTGGGTAAAAAGCTAAATGGCGTGGAATGGACAAAAATTGGTGAGTAGATAAAAAAAATCTCTCAAGAAAAAATAAAAAAAAAATTACTTACGAAGAAAATAGATAAAATAATGTTAAGAGTGAAAAAAAGTTTTTGAACAACGGATATAAATTGATTAAATGAATAAAATTGAGATATGAATTATGAGATGATGTACATTATAATTGACAAAAAATTACTGATGAAGAAAATAGATAAAAAATGTTAAGATTAAAAAACATTTTGGAAGAATGGATATAAATTGATTAACCTTCATGAAACATGTTACTAGCTTTGATCGGGGACAGATAACCAATTCACATCAATTTAAATATAAGGGACAAATTAAACGGCTTCAAAAAATACCCCCATTATTTTTTTGCTATAAAAAATACCCCCATTTAATATTTACAATTTTTATTATGTGCTAATTACTGAAAGTAATCCTTAATAAATATGTGAGTACAAAAATAAATAGAGAAAAAATATCATTGATGGAGAAAATGGAGAAAAAAAATTGTTAACATTAGAAAAAAAAACTATTTTGAAGGAGTGGTGGGTAAAAAAATAAATTAAATTAAATAACAAGTAATCCATATTAATTACATTGTATGAGGGAAAAAAAAGGGGACAATGTTCTTCACTATCTATGTTGCACAGAATCCAATGCACAAGGCATCACAATTTCATAAACAATGCAGAAGCCACTGTAAGCTCACTAATGAACAGTGCATTAACTAGTGTGATTGTTGAGGATTCTCCGACCCAGTTTTGGTGGGTGCTCCATCAACGTTATGCACAAATAACTTGGAAACAAAAAAGAAGAAAACAAGGTTTAGAAAGCAGAGAATGGCCAAGAATGCGTAATAATAATCTAAATGAGAAATATCTTTCTCATTTAGATTATCCAAAATCCAACCCTTGTGACCATTTCTCTGGGTGACATCAGCAACAGGAGAGAATTAAACAACTGAGAAAATACCCAATTCCATTGCTGGTGGTGAAATATGCAATCCCAAGACTCTTCATTGCTTGTGGTGCTTGATCATAAGAAAACTCTTTCTTTGCTACTTCCACAAATGCATTTGAAACCCCCGCTAAAGCAAACTGAGGAAGCAAGCTGCAAATACTAACAGGGATCTTCTCCTTCTCGTTCAAGATTTGGTTCTCTCTTGCAGCACTCAGTATTCTTGTTTCTGCCAAACACGCTATGACCATAATAATGATGTGCAGGACGATGCCAATCCCAAACCTCTACAACAGTGTGATCCCTCTAGGGTTCTTCGTATAACGCCTAACCGTAGGGATAAAAACGATGTCATAGATGGCAATGGTGAGCATCATGAAGACTGTTACGAATGCAATAAGAGATGCGGGATGGATCTCAAAATGAGAGCCTATGCTTCTGTCCAGTGTGGAGCCTTGTCTGATGAAGAGTGTGTTGGACTGAGCTTCTATGATGCTTGGAATAAATGTTGCAATTAGAATAGGAACCATTTTCATCATTTGCTTGGTTTCTTCAACTTGTGTCACTGTACATAGCATCCACTGTGATGTTTGACCCGTCTTCGTCACAGCTTTGTCCACGAATCTGAGCCCATGCATTTCACCAGGATCATTAATGAACGATTGCTGTATCAGATATATATATATATATATATATATATATAATAAGAGGAGGTAATAAAATCAGGAAAATTAATGTCAATGTGGTTTTCACTTGTTAACCTTGATGAAGAGGTGTGGTTAATTCCGGGTATCTGGTTCTTTGCGTAATCCTCGATGCTTAGCTCATGGAGTTGTTGCGAATCACTAGGGACACGTACGTTCCACTTCCTCACAGCAGCCAAGAGCACCTGAAGCATAGGGCTGCCTGCGGGCTTTCTATGCCTGTAAAATGGAGTGCCCACAAAAAACAGGAGTATTGAGTATGTGAGCCTAATGGTTGGAAGCCCATAGCCAAGGGCCCAGCCCACGTTGTGTTGATGTAGATCAAGAAATTGCTAGGATAAGAACACCAGAGAGGAGGCAAAACATCCACCAGTTAAAGAAGGAAAGCAGAGTTTGGATAAGTTTGTTTTTGGTTTTATTTTTTTTTTTTGTTGTTTCTTGTTTTTTTCTTGGGTCTTTCTTGACCCTTTTGTACACCAAAAAAAAAGAGAAGGAAAGCTTGTGGGCTTTCTTGACTCGGTGGAAGTCGTCGAACTGATCGGCACCTATGGTGGAGATGTTGGGCTTGGTTCCACCAGCACCAATGGCGATGGTGTACAAGGTAAGGAAGAATATACCAACTTGATAGCATGATGCTTTCCGGCTATGTTGTTTTATGATGCCTTGGGCGCACGGTGGGGGCCTCATTGCCCATAATGAAACTGTTAGTGTCAACATGCAAAGTCCCTACAATGAAAGTATTCCAATCAAAAGAAGCAGGAGGACTTCAGGAAGAGACAAACTAAGTAGGAAGCAGCGATTAATTATTATTATATATCTGATCACCGATAAATAAATGAGAGCGGCAATCCGGAAAGTGGAGTATCGACCCAGAAAGGCATCGGCGATGTAGGCACCGGCAAGGGGTGTCATCTAAACAGTACCGGCCTAATTGGTGACATTGTTTGCAGATTTGACGGTTCCCTGGTGTAGCTTCTTTGTCAAATACAACACCAAGTTGCCTGCTATTCCGAAGTATGCCACTCTCTCAAACACCTCATACCCTATCATCTCATGATTAATATCAGCCCATCTCATCATCATTGTTAATTCATTTTACTTTAATTAAAGTCAACAAAGACAATAACAAAAAAAGGAAACAAACACTCATGATCAATTAATAATATTCTTCCTATGGCTTACTCTCTGTGTGTCTATATATATATATATGTATGTATTTACCCAGTATGAAGTAACAAGCTCTCCATCTTCTGGTCTTTGATCTTAAAACGGGTCTTCCTCTTAGATCCACTGTCCCATCTTTTGTGTATTCCTCTCTCTCTCATTCACACCCCATTTTTCTTCTGCCATTGCCATTCTGGTGTCGCCAACGGCGTATGGTTAATTTGTTACGACCACCTTCCTTCTTTTGGGTGTATATATATACAAGCCTACCCTTCTCCATCACCCTAGTCACAAGTCAAATACTGCCGCATTAGTCTTATTACTTTTTCCAATGAGATGCTTGATAATGGCTAAATTAAATCTCAACTACCGCAAGTATTTGGGCCGAATTAAGTAATACAATGATGAGTCAAGTATCGTCCCACGAAAAATTAAACCAATAAAAGTGAGTAATAGAGAATCAAATTTTCTTCTTAGTTAAGCAATCAACTAAAATTAGCAAACAAGAACTTAAAGAAGATAATTCAACAATCAAAGAGACTCTGAACAAGTTAAAACAATTTCATAAGCAACCTAGATTATTAGTCTCTTGTTTCCTAGTCACAATATCCACTTACCAATTTATAATTAATTGTCACTCTAGTAATTGGGAGTTTAATTAATTATAGATGTCTTTTGAATTATCCATAATCATATCTTAGAATGATATGCAATTCATCACATAATAGCCTAAAATACATTGCAAGCATGACTCCTCTAGTGATTATGCAAGACTCCTAGGTATATCCCTATTCTAGTTGCACATTAAAATTAATCTAATCTTGCATTACTTAATCTAATGGTCCATTTGAAATTCCCTCTTTCAAGTTCAATCCCAAACCCCAATTCTTACTCAATGGTGGCTAGGCATCAAATAAGAAACAATAACACAAGATTAAGTAACTAAAGCTTCAATTAATCATAAAGAGTAAGTGAATCAAGCAACTAATCCATAAGTAAGTTCAAAGAGTAGCTCTAGGTTTATACAAAATCTAGACACATGGCCATAGTAGTAGTTAAACATGAAAATATAGCAAGCAAACCAAAAACATAAAGAGAAGAGAAGAATAATTGGTGAGATTGAAGTCAAACTCCAAAATCTTGATGAATCTCCTCCTTCATTAGTCCCTTTGCCTCAAGCCCTTGGAAATCGCCGCATAAACTGCCCAGAAACCCTCCACAATGAAGTCTACACAAAAACCCTCGCTGTTCCGTGAAAATAGACCAGAAAATGAAGCTGTGCATTTTGGTCTACGTCTTTTACAGTAGAAAAATCTATTTTTGCTGAAGCATTGCTGCTCTTGGGATTTTGTCATGAATATGCTTAAACATTTTTGCCACAGCAAAATTCACCTTTGCTCCTACTAAATACATAATGCTAAAGCATTCTTTACAAATGCTATCTCGAAATTTCTTGCACATTAAGATCTTGAAATCTAAACTTCAAACTTCATCTAACTTGAATCCCAAAAATCAAAATATATCAAATCAATGCAACATCTAGTCCAAAGAATTCAAAATAGTTACAAAACTTACCAACTTAATATCCCAACACTCTAAATCATTAAACCAATTCATTTGCCAATTATTTTCGAAGAAATCTCAATTGATGACTCCCAATTCTATTAAAAATCGTAATAAATATTATAAAATATTAGGGGGTCATCAATGCTTCATGACTATAAACACTTGAGTGATTTGCGTCAATTTTTTTTCTTATGTTTAATTAAATTACATTTGATGTGGCCAAAAAAAAATAAATAAATTGCATTTGATACTTAATAATAAAATTATGAAAACCATACCCAGTTGCCATAGATAATAGACTAACCATTTGAAGTGAGAAAGACATCTCGGGAAAGCTAGCTCAGGAGAATAGCTTTTTCACCGAAAATACGTTTCAAATTCTTTATTCATTCAATAACAGGAGTGTTTTAAATAATAATAATAATAATAGCAGGCGGAAAATGTAACCCAAAAAAGAAAAGGCGGAAAGCCTCCATTGTTTAATAATCTAGTACTCAAGTCATCACATACGGATAGCACCAAATCACAATATGCGTATATATATGTATATATTTTTTTTAATTCCTCCATTTTCTCTAAATCCACAAAAAGTCCATTACTTTGTGGATGACACATGCACACTCATCATCTTTGTCATCGAGCAACAATGCATAATAATAAACTAACATGTATTTCACACCATGAAGAAAATAAGCAACGAACATCATAATGGAAGGCCAAAACTGTTGGAAACGAAATGAAGCAAAGCAAGAGGACAACAAGAGAGAATATATATATATATATATATATGGATGTAACGATTATCTGACCAAGAGATAAATGAGAGCGGCAATAACGAAAGTCCAGTATCGACCCAGATAGGCACCGGCGATGTAGGCACCAGCGGTGGGGGTGATCCATACAGTTCCTGACCAGTTGGTGACGTTGCTTATGCAGATTAATTTGACGGTCCTTCATGCAGCTTCTTTGTTAATTACTGCACCAGGTTGCCTGCTATATATATTCCGTAGTATGCCAACCTCTCAAACACCTCGTACCCTATATATTATATATATATATATTATAAATTAAGAAAGACCACCCGACTAATATTCCTAGTGCTTTTATGATGCATAAGTGAATATATTTACCCATTATGAAGTAACAAGCTCTCCATCTTCCAGTCTTTGATCGTAAAATGGGTCTTCCTCTTAGTTCCACCGTACCATCTTTCCTCTCTCTCATATTCTCCCCATTTTCTTCTGCCATTGCCATTTGTCCCAGACTGCTCTCCGTGATCACCTTCCTCCTTTTCTTTTGTCTATATACATACAAGCCAACCTTTCTCCATCGCATACTCTTTCCCATGAGATGTTTCGTTAATTACAATAAGCACTTGATCGGTGAATTACTTTAATTAATGTTTTCTTATATCTGTCTATACTTATAGAGACTACACCATTTATTGGAATTTGGAGGGACACAGACATCTCACCAAAGATGAGGAGAATAGCTTTTCACTGGAAATATGGTCAAATTCTTTTATTCATTTAATAACAGGCAGCAAGCCTCAATTCGCTGGTGTGTAGTCAGTCATCACAGATAGCACCGAATCACCAGAAGCATATTTTAATTCCTCCATTCTCTCTAACCCCAATATCTACCAAAAGTCTGCTACTTTGTGGATGGCATGCAATCACTGCACTCATCATCTTTGTCACGGAGCAACAATGCATAATATTAATCAATAATAGTGATAATAATTAATCCGGGGATTCAAATTGCTAGCTGGGAAGAAAAGTGGAATCGAATCCTTATGAAGGTTCCCATATATCCATCATCTCACTTTGCTCCTCTTCTCTCTTCACACACCAAGGCAACTGTTCGCTTCGTTCATAACTAATTAGAACTTTTTGACGCCATTTTTAGATATATTATTAAAGCCATCCATCAAAATGTCCATCTCCTTTTCTACCTAAAGCTTTTTCTTCCTCGGTCCATTTGCGCCGGCCCGGGAACGTCCCAGATCTTTTCCCAAGCTTCATCTTCTCCTTCTGCATAACTTTACGTACGCAATGGGCCGGGAAAATACATATACACACGTGTTATATTTATTATATTTTGATTAAAAATTGCCCCTAATATATTTTTATTTATTTGCTGACGCCTAATTACATTTTAACCATTGTAGACTAGACCTTTTTGGCGCGAAACAACTCACAATCTTGCGCTGTTCTATATCCACTTATTACAGACGGCAAGCATTAATTATTTGGTGACATGGCGCACATGCCACCAATCCACAACAGGTATATTTTAATTCCCCAACATGAAATGTAAGTTATATTTAATATTAAATTATAAACTCGTATAACATCAGGGGTGGTGGCGCAGTTGGCTAGCGCGTAGGTCTCATAGCTTCTGAGTTATCCTGAGGTCGAGAGTTCGAGCCTCTCTCACCCCAGATCCCTTTTAGAACTTGCTAATCCCGGAAACAGCTAGCTAGAGGAGAAAAGCGCAGCCCTCCTGTGTCTCTCTCACAAATCTACAATTAACCCAACCAACTACTAATTCAAAAAACGCACTACACTCGTCACATCTTGTTTATTAGTGGTTGCAGCTTACAAATTAATGATGCCATTTCAGCTCAGTAATTTGCAGAATTAATTTAAGTTTTGTTGGTGCAGGAGCATATTATTACAATCTGGAGATCCTCAAGATTACGAAACGATACCACTTCTAGTAAGTCCTGGAACAACAAGTAATTGCACTTTTGTATAATTCAGATGTACTACTTACTAAAATGACTTGTAATCAGAATATAGAAATCAATCAACAATCTCTATCTCTTAATCAGAACATATTTGAAAATGATTTAAAAACCTTTTTCACCGAGTTCCAAATGAAAAACCCATGATACGGTAGGTAGCCTGTGAACAAACATGGAGATTGGGATTAAGATGGTCTAAACTCTAGAAGAAGAGGCTCCTTTTTTTTTTTTCTTGGTAGCATTGATGGGCCATCCCTTTCTAGGGAACAATCTGTCAAAATGAAAATGCATAACAAAGAATTTTTGGTCCATTCTCATTAATCTATTTTGCTGAACCAAGACTCTTCTATGTCTCTGCTATCAAAAACTTTCCACAAACCTTATTTATTGCATAGTGGAAATCCAACAATTTTATTCAAAAAGATTGAATTGACTTAAACCCTCACGCGTTGTGCTACCCTAATTGCTCACCACCAATACCGATGTTAAGGGATAACGTAATTTACATACAGTTCCAGCTCTCATTTTTTAAAATCGTTTCATAGTTCTTGTCAATATAATATTTACAGAAGCTGAAGTGTAAAAAATTAAGGAAAACAAGAACCCAAACTCTCCCTATCATCTCTTAGGGGTATTAGTAAATAATGTTAGAATTAAAAGGGAAAAAAGCCTTCATAAATTATATTCAGTTGGAAACTACCATAAGTCACTTTCTTTGACTAGCCCTAATTTATTGACCTAGACTTTTTATGGTAGTCAATCGAATGGATCGCACCCTTCCTTTAGCAACGACGTTTTGAAATTGATGATAACCCGTGATATGGACTTAACTATACAGAAAGTCAAAAATAGAGCTAGGAATATGGGGCAAGTCCGATGGGTTAACCCATTTAACCCGAAGAAAATAACAGGCTGGACTAGAAATTTAGGAACTTTAATAAGAAATTAACTTTTGAGCCTGAGCCCATTTGACCTGGTTAAAAAATGGGCCGGCCCGCATGGGTCACGGGCCGACCCGTTTAGCCCTTTTTTTTTTAAAATATTTTTCTTGGTTAATGATTTTAATAGTGATGATAAATGATGATGTTGATAATTAATATATAGTTAATTTTAGTTGTTTTGATTTAAATAATTATATATGTGAAAAAAAAAGTTTGTATTATTTTGTAAATGTTAAATTAGATTAAAAATTTTAAAAATTAAAAAAAAATATGGGCCCACAGGCTAGCCCGTAACCCGTTGAATATGGGCTGAGTTTAAAAAAACACAACATATCTTATAAATGAGCTTTTAGGCCCAGCCCGTATTAGGCCCGGCTCATGATGGGTTGGTCCATATGGGCCGGGCCAGCCCGAATACCCACTTCTAGTCAAAAATACGATTCAGAGGGGGAAATCATAATTAATATTCTCTCTCTTTTTTTGCCCACATAATTAAACATTCATAACTTTTTAAATTAATGATAAGTAAGGTCCTTAAAATTAAATATTTTTAAGTATCACAAAGTTATACTCATATTCCATAAGTTTTGTTTGGCCAGCATGTTCCATAAGGTTATAACTTAATTTTTACGCTTTTTTAAAAAGTGGGAAATTTAGCATGATGAGTGAAAACTTTAGAAAATATCGACAGCATAAGTACTTTACTTCTATAATCATGAAGAATAATTTTAATTTTTAAAATTTTTAATTATTATTAATATATATTTATAATGTTGGAGTATTATCAATATAAAATATAAAATTTTATAACAAATCGCACCATTTAAAAGTATTAAATAATACCGTTTAGTTATTCTTGATTTCATGTAATGTAATGTAATGTATGAGAAAACAAATTAAATTAATATTTAATATTTTATTAGATTTTTAAGAGAAAACAAAAAGAAATAATATAAAATATAGATTATAGATTTTTATCCATCACTTTCTTTTTTCTAGAAAGAGAATCATATAATAGGTTAACAATGCGCTGTACTACCAACCCAACACAAGATGACTAGGTTCATCGTCTCGGGCTGAACCTTCCTTGCAATTGCAGCAAATACTTAAAGTGAGGTCAAAATGACATCTGTAAAGGGCGTCAGTGAGGTCAAAATGACATCTGTATAGGGCGTAAGGATATATTTGATTTGTATTTTTATAAATTAAATTATAATTTTTAAACCATTATTTTTTTTTTTCCATCTAAACAGGATTTCAGTAAATTTTTTTATTTTTATTCAAATTTTATTCTTATAAATTATAATTATTTTAAAAATATTTTTATAAAAAGATAAACTAAATGGACATTAAATTTATGAAATACAGACGTTCAAGGAGCACTAGAAAAAACACCTCGCTGACTAAAATAAATGAACCGTTAGTGAAATAAAATGAATTCAGCTGGGATTTGTCAAAGAAAAACTTCCATTAATCTCATTGCATACTGCATAATGTGGACCATCCGTGGAGGCGTTCACCTGAACGCCATCGTTGATAAAAACTAGCGTTTGACTATAATCCCAAAGAAATAAATAGTTTCTTTAAGTTCACCCCCAAAAAAAAATTTCTTTAAAAAGGCCAAGCAGGCATGCAAAAGCAGAGCACGGCTTCACTCACATAGAAGCCATACACTGAGGTGAAGCATGACAACCTTTCACAAGGCTTCTACTCTATTCTTTCACATGCTCTTGCTGTGTTTTCTTCCATTGAAGATAACTGCATCACTGAGAACAGAAGCAGAAGCTCTTGTCAAATGGAAAAACAGTCTATCCCCTTCTCTTCCTTCTTCTCTCAACTCATGGTCCCCCACCAATCTAGATAATCTTTGCAATTGGGGTGCCATAGTCTGTGACAGCGCTAACACCACAATCTCAGAGATAAACCTCTCTGGAGCCAATCTCAATGGCACACTTACTGGTTTGGATTTTGCTTCCCTTCCCAATCTCACCCACCTGAACCTCAGTCACAATGGTCTAAGTGGGTCAATTCCATCTGCTATTGGTAACCTCTCCAAGCTCATTTTACTGGACTTGGGATACAACTCCATCAGTGGAACTCTGCCTGTTGAGCTAGACCAACTAAAGGAACTTCAATATTTGAGTTTCTTCTTCAACAACCTTAATGGGACCATTCCCTATCAGGTCACGAATCTCCTTAAGGTATGGTATCTAGACTTTGGATCAAACTATTTTGTCAATCCTCCTGACTGGTCAAAATATTCAAGCATGCCTTCCTTAACTCACCTCAGTTTGGCTCTCAATAAATTCACATTCACTTCTGAATTTCCGAGTTTCATTCTGGAGTGTCGAAACTTGATGTTTCTTGACTTGTCTTACAATCCTATTAGTCTAATACCAGAATTGCTGCATATTAATCTGCGCAAACTTGAATACCTCAATATGAGCAATTGTGAACTAGAAGGACACTTGTCATCAAACTTGTCCAAGCTTTCCAATCTCAAAGAAATTCATCTGATTGCTAACAAGTTGACCGGTTCCATTCCCACAGATATAGGATTAATATCTGGACTACAAGTTCTTGAATTGAATCAAAATTCACTCCAAGGGGAAATTCCTTCCTCTCTGGGCCAACTTAGTGAGTTATCGCTTCTTGATCTCAGCAGCAATTCCTTAAATTCTACTATTCCTTCTGAGCTTGGCCTCTGTACCAATCTAAACTACCTGGCCTTGGCAGTGAATAATCTGGGTGGTTCCTTGCCTATGTCGTTATCCAATTTGACCAAAATTAGAGAATTGGGTTTATCAGATAATTTCTTTTCCGGTCAAATCTCTGCTTTGTTAATCTCTAATTGGATTGAGTTGACTTCTTTGCAACTTCAAAACAATAAATTCACGGGAGGAATTCCTGCAGCAATTGGCCTGTTGACAAAAATTAACGTTCTCTTTCTGTACAACAATCAGTTCTCCGGTCCTATCCCTCCTGAGGTTGGAAACTTGAAAGCAATGACAATATTAGACCTTTCTTCAAACAAATTTTCTGGCCCAATTCCTTCATCCATATGGAACCTTACAAATATTACAGACATAATTCTTGCCTCAAATGACCTCTCAGGAACCATTCCCATGGAAATTGGAAACCTCATTTCACTGATAACTTTTGATGTCAACAGTAATCTCTTTCATGGAGAGTTGCCAGAGACTATTTCCCAGCTAACAGAGTTACAGTTTCTTTCTGTGTTCACCAATAATCTTTCGGGCAGCATTCCCAGAGATTTGGGGAAGTATAGCCCTAATTTGAGACAAGTCTTACTTTCAAATAATAGTTTCTTTGGAGAACTGCCGCCTGACTTGTGCAATGGTCTTGCACTCGTGGACTTGATGGTGAATAACAACAGTTTTTCAGGACCATTGCCAAAGTGCTTGCGGAATAGTTCAACATTAACAAGGGTGAAGCTAGAAAGAAATCAATTCACTGAAAACATCACAGAAGCATTTGGGATTTACCCAAATCTTACATATATCACACTTAGTGGAAATCAGTTTGTTGGTGAACTCTCCCCAAAGTGGAGTGAATGTAGAAACTTGACCAAGATAGAAATGGATAACAATAAACTTTCTGGAAAAATTCCTCCTGAGTTGGGTTTGTTAAGCCAACTACGATATCTAAGCCTGCACTCCAATGAATTCACTGGTAGCATCCCGCCTGAAATGGGAAATCTAGGACGGCTTTACTTGTTCAACTTGAGCAGTAATCATTTGACAGGAGAAATCCCCCAGAGTCTTGGCAGGTTGGCTCAGCTTGATCAACTAGATTTATCAAACAACACCTTCATTGGAAGCATACCAAAAGAGCTTGGTAATTCTGGCAGTTTAATTAGCTTGAATTTGAGCCACAACAATTTAACTGGGGAGATACCATCTGAACTTGGCAATCTGTTCTCGCTCCAATACTCTCTAGACCTCAGCAGCAACTTTCTTTCAGGGCCAATTCCTCAAAATCTTGAAAAGCTCATTCATTTGGAGAACCTCAATGTCTCACACAACCATCTTTCTGGGACAATCCCACAATCGTTTTCAAGTATGCTCAGTCTTCAATCCATCGATTTTTCTTTCAACAAATTGATGGGCCCTATCCCCACTGGGGGTGTTTTCCAAGTAGCACCCAATGAAGCTTATGTTGGAAATTCTGGCTTGTGTGGCAAGGCAAAAGGATTAATTGCTTGCTCCACAAAATCCTCCCTAGACAAATCTGGAGGGGTCAACAGAAACGTGCTTCTTGGTGTTATTTTACCAGTTTGTGGGCTAATAATTTTAGGGGTGATTGTTGTTAGAATCCGAGTGTTTCACCATCGGACCAAACTTGTTGACGAAGAGTCTAGAGAAGCTCAAAAGAATGGAAAAACTGTGAGCTCGATTTGGCAAAAACAGGGAAAATTCACATTTGCTGAAATTGTCAAAGCCACAGATGACTTTGATGACAAGTTCTGCATTGGAAAAGGAGGTTTTGGAAGTGTTTACAAAGCAAAATTACCTACAGGTGTAGTTGTTGCTGTCAAAAGACTTAATATCTCAGACTCCAGCAACATTCCAGCCGAGAATCTGCGTAGTGCTGAGAATGAGATAAAAGCACTTACGGAAGCAAAACACCGTAATATCATAAAGCTTTATGGGTTTTGTTACACTCGGGAACACGCATACTTGGTTTACGAATATGCAGAAAGAGGCAGCTTGGGAAAAGTGTTGTATGGGGAGGAAATGAAGAAGGTATTGAGCTGGCCACAAAGGGTGAAAATTGTGCAGGGAATTACACAAGCAGTAGCGTACCTACACAAGGATTGTAACCCACCAGTTGTACATCGAGATGTGACTTTGAATAACATATTGTTAGACTCAGAATACGAACCCCGTCTTGCAGATTTTGGCATAGCAAAGCTTCTTAGGCCCAATTCAACAAGCTGGACCTCCATTGCTGGCTCCTATGGCTACATGGCTCCAGGTACCACTCCAATTTATTTCATTTTTTAGGATTTTCTCACTATTAGCATGTGCAATTAAGGAATTTATCAATCATTTTAACAAAATTCATCATGCAGAGCTAGCACAAACAATGCGGGTCACAGATAAGTGTGATGTTTATAGTTTTGGCGTGGTCACATTAGAGATAATACTGGGAAAGCACCCAGGAGATTTCTTGGCCACGTTGCCATCAATAGAGAGTTCGCAAGTGTTGTTGAAGGATGTGATAGATCAGAGACTTCCAACTCCAACATCTCGATTGGGTGAAGCAATAACCTTTGTGATGACCGTAGCCTTGGCGTGCACGCGTGCGCACCCCGAGTCCAGACCCACCATGCATTTTGTGGCCCAACAGTTATCGGCTATTGAGCAGACTTCTCTAGTTGAACCCTTTGGGATAATAACGCTAAATAACTTAACAAGGTTTCATGAATAGAGTGACGAGGCCTCTGACCCCACGTGTCTTGTCTCTTCGTAATCTTTTTGGTTTTGCTTTAATTTCATTACTTTCTCACAATATAAGAAAAAAAAAAAGAAAGAAAGAAAAGATAGCATAGGATATATATATATATATAACTGATAAAATTCGAATATGTATTTCTTTCTTTTAATAAAAAATATGATGTGTGTGTGCACGTGTGAGTCTTTAATAATAATAGTACTTGTTAGCACTTAGCACAGCAGCATTTAAGTAACAAGCTTTCAGCATATAAAATGAGAAATTATCTTGTATTCCTAAAATTCGAGGATTGAGTTTTGCTCAAAGATAATTACTATATCATGAATTGCTCGATTAAAACCATCTTTTTGTCTTTCAAGCTTACATGCTACTACACTGATAATTGTCCTAAAACAAAAAAGTATGCTCCTAAAACCATCAAACGAAATGGAAAGAACACTATATCCACTACCCTCTGCAGCCTTAGCATGCTACCCCTCATTGTTCGATTACTGGACCAGTTTGCTTACGCAAAAATGGATCAATCTGAACCCAAAGCAACGAGACAACTAAGGGCCCGTTTAGTTATTGAAATGACCAAAAATGGAATGAAATAAAATAGATCAGCCGTCAAAATTGAAAATGAAACTAAATGCCATCAAAAAATTGAAAGTGAAACTAAATGCCATCAAAATTTAGTTTAATCACGGTGTTGGTAGAGAGGAGAAGAGGTTGATGGAGGAGAGGAAGTCAAGGACGAAAGAGAAAGATGAAGGTGAAGAAGATGAAGTTAGCGGAAGAGAGTAATTTGGTTTAAAAAAGATTTTTAAAAGTGGGAATGAGAAAAGATAAGGGTCAAGACGATAATCCCCATCCCCTATTTTTTGGATGACTTCATTTTATATGAAGTCTAAATTTTCATTTCATTGTACAACTAAACAATCTAACATTTAGATTAGAATTAAGAATTCATTCCCAAACCTCTTAGAAATCGAATCAAACATGTCTTTTTAGTCCATTTATATTTATTTTTATTTAATTAATTTTATTTTTTAAATTTTTTTTCTATCTCTCTAATATCATACCAAATAAACTTAGAGTAACTATCATTTCATTTCTAATTATTCAACTCCATTCCATTCTTGGTTACTTCGGAACCAAACTAGCCTAAGGCTATAAATAGTAGTGACCAAAGGACAACGCTAGTGTTTTGCTTTCCCATTAGACTGTTGAGGAAAGAACATAAGTGCACAATAACTCAGAAGACTTACAGTTCAATTCGTTTAACTACTTAAAGGGTTAGGTAATGTAATGTGAATGATATAAAGGGAAATAAAGGGATAATAATCACATATGAGTTTCAAATGAATTTGTTTGGTATGAAATTGAGTATGGTCAAAATAAATTTATTTTTAATATTAATTAAACATAAATAAATATAAAATGACTAAAATGCCCCTAGGTTAAAAAAAATCCCTTCCTTCTTTCTTCTTCCATTCGGCCGGGCACCGCCACTGCAATACTCCTAGTCAACGGCCACTTCTTCCTCCATTCACCTCCATCCTCCTCCTCATTCTTTCTCCTCCCACCAATACCAAAACACAATTAGTAAGATTTAAAAAAAAAAACATATTTGCGAACAAGAAAAGCAAATCTATGACTAGATCAACGAACCAGTCTCTCGCCAGCAATTTGCTACCAGAACAATGAACCTAGATCACCCCTACCTTCCACGTGGCTAGATCAACACTGTCGAACCAGATCATAGCCCACTAGACACCATTGACACCACCCACACTCCCTCACTGTTCCCTGCTCAACCCTTTCGAATAGAAGTTGTTAGTGTGTAGCAAATTGATGGGCATAAAGAATGACAAGGGGCGATTTTGATTTGCGAAGCTCGCCATCACATTTGGCGTTCACAAATGGCAGCTAATTGAGAATGAGGAGGTCAAATATGGCAGCCAATTGAGAATGAGGAGGGAGGGATAAGGAGTCATTTTCGTTTTTGGGAGGAGTAGCATAGTCATTTTACACATGATCACAATAATGTGAAGGCGTTCACTTGCAAAAATCAGTGCAAAGCAGATTACAGGAATAATGATGATGAGGATCACATAAAGTAATGGTTATCATATACTCCTTCCGTTCCTTAATATAATGGATAATTGGAGGAGTTTTTATGTTTCAAAATATAAGGAACACATTAGATTTGTCTGGTATATTTAATGATTTTTTTCCAAAAATACCCCTAATTAAGATGATATGTTTTTAATATAATTTATTTGTATTAATTACATGATAAAATAGTTATTAACATTAAATGATGATATTTTTAGAAACTACTTTATATTCTAGATAAATTTATTATTTTTTTTAATCTATATAATTTTTTTTTTATTCTTTATATTAAAAAATAAGAAAAATAAATTAAGAGCAACCAAACAAGCTATTCTGTTGTGATACGAACATCAACCCCTCACGTAACTCCCTATGTAAACCAACTAAACTGGTGGTAAAAATAGTTTACCTAATGAAGGTCCCACCATGAGCCATAGCCATTATGAGAGTGGTCCGCGTGGGATGATAAGATTAGTCCACTTTGTAGAGGTAGACTTCGTTACACCTGTTGCCTGCTTTGCTCAGACAATGTAATAAATGTCTACAACTTTTTTATAAGAATACTCCAGTAACAACTTTAAATTGATAAAAAGAAATTAAAGAACCGGGGAGAATAAGATGGCCATTATAGGGACGGTGGGAGCCTACTGGAATCACAAGGGTTCTTATAAGGATTGTAGCTCAGCCCCTTCCTTCAAAGGAATTCCTAAAACTTCTCGAGAGGTGCGGGTGAAGTCAAATTTCAGAACAGTTATTCTTCCAGAACTCCTCCTGGATGATATTGGTTTATTTGAATGCTATTTGTCCACTAAATACTGCAATTTGATAACGTTGAAAGAGGCAGTAAAAGAGCACTTAGCGTATGCCGGAAAAAAAAAAAAGAAAGAAAAAGACCACCTAGCTTGTGATAACAGTTCAGGGTATATACAATTCATGTATGGTGGGTCAACACCTAGGATCCTCATATATATATGCACTTTGGATTGAGGGTTGAAACCAACAATAGAAACTGCACAATCGAACCTGTAATTTGCAGATGATTGCCATTTCAGCTCAGTAATTTGCAGAATTTAATTGCTTTGTTCTTATCAATAAACAAAAGTTTTGTGACATTGGTAGATTTGTAATTTTTCTGGCAAAATCTGCAGTTATGGAGTCTCTATTTTAGTGCAACTAACACGCTCTTGTGTATAATTCATTTTCATTAAAAAAAAAAAGAAAGACTTATAATAATCAAAATAAACGTATCAATGATCTCTTGAGGGTAGCGCTTTATAAATTTTGCATTTGGACTGATCCAAACTCCTTTTTCAACGTCGACCAAATGAAAACGCTATGATACGACAAGTAGCATGTGAAGCTGGAGATTAATTAGAATTAAGATGGTCCCAAAGAGGCATATTGTTTTTCTCGGTAGCATTTACACAATGAAGTGCCATCCTTTTCCCAAACCCATTTAGGTAACAATCTTTCAAAATGAAAATGCATAGCAAATTAAGAATTTTTGCTACGTCGTCAACAAATTTCAGAACTTCAAACAAAATTATTGAATGAATACTGTGTAATATAACTTATCAATTCTTTTGAACTACAAAATCATTTATCAAAGTTTTATAATTAGCTTGATAATTCAAACAATATTCCACACCCAATAAATAATATGCTTAATTTATTCAATTTATTTTATAACATAATTGATCTTAGGGTCGCTTACTATACTTCTTAGAAAATAAACTTCTGGAAAATTCAGCTTTATGTACTTTTTTAATTTTTTAATTCCTGACAAATTCAAATTCTTTTTAAAATAAATAAGTTATGTTTTAGGGTTAAATACATTAATATTTTTATTAAAAAATAAATTAAATAGTTAAGAATATTTTTTACAAAATATCACAAATTACTTAAGAAGTAGAACTTCCCAAATTCTACTTCTTGAAATAAGTTCAACTTCTTGAAAAGTTTCACACTTTTTTTATACCAAACAATACTTAATATTTCATTTTTTGAGAAATTTTACTTCCCTCATCCGACTAATCATAATCACATATCAAATAACCTTAAAAGTTGAAAAACTCTAGTAACAACTACCATAGATGTTGTCAATAATATTTTATAAATAATACTTATATTTAAAAAAATGGTTTTTTAATATAGTTTAATATTTTTCAGAAGTATTAAATATCATTTAACGAGTATAAAGAATAATATGATATTATCTCCTTCACGCAACTTTCATAAATAGATATAGAAAAACAATATAAAAAAAAATTATGGTTCTAGAACAACCGCCTAAATGGCCCATGGGAAGCCACAGCCTTCAATTGATTATCAATTTATTTAGCATTTTGCAGAACCCAGTCTTTCATACCTTTGCAACCTTCCACAACCTACATTAGTGCTTGGTATATACTCCCTCCGTTTCTTAATATAAGGGGGGAAGTTTCTTTGTTTCAAAATATAAGAGGTATATGGGGTTTGTCTGGTATATTTAATGACTTTTTCCTAAAATACCCCTAATTAAGATATTATGTTTTCAATATAATTCATTTGTATTAATTGCATGATAGAAGAGTTATTAACATTAAATGAGGGTATTTTTGAAAACTATTTTATATTCCTGACAAATTTATTACTTTTTTTGATCTATGTGATTTTGTCTCTTATTCCTTATATTAAGGAATGGAGGGAGTATAAATTTAAAACAACTTTATTGAAAAATATCAAATTGACGTAAAAGCTCACGCGTTATGCTATCGTAATTATTGTAATTGGTTGACACCAATAATGATGTAAAGGAATAAGACTGTTGTAAATTTGATCATATATATATATATATATTGTGAATATTCATGACCTTCAAGCTCTTAGAATTGGCAAGAAAAATAAAAAAGTAAAGAAACTCTTAGAATTTAAGGGCTCTGGTTCTTAATATAAGATAATTTTAATTCAATGACGTGAATTAAGAATATGAATTAAAGTTAATTAACTATCTTATTTTTTCTGAAAATCTCAATATTTTATTAAAATTACTTTTATTTAATTTTTTTTCTTTTTTTAGATATATTAAATATGAGCATTTTTAAAAAATATATATAATAAATACTACCTCATATATTATAAAAATTTTATATTTAGAATTAGAGTAAAAAACCATATATTTGAGACCGGATGGATGGAGCAGTATCCATGAAACAACCGATCAAACCTATCAAAGAATCTTCACTATTTACTTTTTTTCTTATATTCATGAATCAAAATCGTTAAGTTGAAAACTTTTCGTCAAAGATGCATTAATTCTGAATAATATAAATCTTATATTTAATATAAATACATTGTATCCTAATCCCTTTAAGTTAATATTTAATAATTAGAATGTTGGCAAAAAAAAAAACTTTAATAATTACAAGCCTATAAACAAGAGGTTTACGAAAGGTATTGTACACACATCTAAATCAAATTGAATGAGAAGCATTCTCATCATTTTTCCTCTCTAAAATCTTGATTTCATCAAGTTGTTCATATGTACGTTAATTAGTTTCATAACAAAGATATTTTATATAGAATTCCAGTTCTCAATTACCGAATCGTTTTTAAAGTTTTTGTTGATTTAATATTTTACTAATTTTACAGAAGCTGTAGTTCAAAAAATAAAAAACGCAAACTCTCCGTCTCTCCCTAAATCACTCTTCGCGGATATAAGTATAATTATTGAGCAATAAATATAAATATTTGATTCTCAATTTTTCTATATAAAACAAACCTATTTAGGGTCTATATATCTCTTGCCTTTTTCATCCCAAAAAAGATTAACATTTGCTATAAGCAGGGAATACTCTTGGTCACTGCAGGAAAAAAATTACAAAAATTCAAATTGTAAAAGAAAAAAGAATTCTTCATAAATTGTAATCAATGGGAAACTATATCATAAGTCCTTTTCTCTAATTTGTCATAATTTAGGGACAAGACTTTTGTAAGTCAATCCAATGGATCCCACCCTTGGTTTTCTTTTTTTTGTTTTTGTTTTGGCCAACTGCACCCTTGGTTTTCAAAGCAGCGACATTTAAAAGTTGATTATGGCCCAAGATTAGGGCTGTACAGAAATCAATTGAGAGTTTAGGGTTCCCACATCAACTAGTAACAAGGGGAAACCATAATTAAATTAAATATTTATAATTTATGTAAATGATATGTAAGGACCTTAAAAAATAATATTTTTTCAAGAGTCACCTAGTTTTAATCATATTTCGTAAAGTTACAATTTAATTTTTGTTGATATTACAAGTGTGTTTTCATCCAATAGT
Source organism: Adenanthera pavonina (assembly GCA_026686845.1). NCBI lineage: Eukaryota > Viridiplantae > Streptophyta > Magnoliopsida > Fabales > Fabaceae > Adenanthera > Adenanthera pavonina. Next base: position 5,719,748 of record JAIVEN010000002.1, read on the forward strand.
AGTAACAAATTTAAAACATCTGCGTAATATCAAATAGATCATACTCTAGCTTTAAAAATATGAGTGACAAATCATTAAGAAAATCAGTAATAACTCGATCATTTCTTTGATCATTGAGAGTAACTTTAATTTTCAAAATTTTAATTATCATCATTAATAGAAATTATAGATTCCTATTTGTAACTTCCTCTGCGCTGTACTCAGACCCACATAATTAGATGATGACTATCGTCACAGGCAAAACCTTCCTTACAATTGCAACAAATACTTAAAGTGAGGTCAAAAGAAAATCTGTAGACACAGTAACTTTTGAAATATAGAAGTTCAGATAGCCCTAGGAAAAACACCAACAATAATAATAATAACATTAGTCTTATTTCACTAATATGAGATTGGTTACATGAATTATATAATACCAATAAACTCCATCAAATATCATCTCCTCAAATAAATCATTTATCAAGAGGTTATTCCTTATAACTTTTCTTAATATCCTTTTTTATCTTTTTCTACTTCTTTTGATAGGGCTCCAAACTATTTAATTAATTCTCCTAACTGGTTTCTCTTGCTCTCTTCTTTATACATGACCAAATCACCTTAAACGATTTTTCACCATTTTCTCCTTAATAGGTACTACTCCGACTTTTTTTCATATACAATCATTTCGTATTTTTATCTAATTTTGTATGACCACACATCTATTTCAACATTTTCATTTCTGCTACTCCTATCTTATGTTTTTGTTATCCTTTCAAAGCCTAACATTCGCTATTATATAGTATCACTGATCTTATTGCTATTCAATAAAATTTTCCTTTAAACTTAGTAGGTATCTTATTGTCACAAATAACCCATGGTACTTTTCTCCTGTTTAACTATCCAATTTGTATTCTATGCAGAACATTTCCATCAATTTTATCATCACTTTATAAAATCGACACCAAATATCTGAACTTTAACACTCGGAAAAACACCACCTCGACCAAAATAAATGAGGAATATTTATGAAAGACAAACTTTGATTAATCTCATTGCATACCTCATAAGGTGGACCGTCCTTGTAGCTTCCTACGTCTTGCGTTCATCTAAACGCCATCATTGATAGAAACCAGCATTTGACAATAATTCCAAATGAAAGAGAAATAGTTTCTTTAAGAAGGCTGAGCAGGCATGCAAAAGCCATACACTAAGGTGAAGCATGACAACCTTTCACAAGGCTTCTGCTCTTTTCTTTCACATACTCTTGCTATGTTTTCTTCCATTGAAGATAACTGCATCACTGAGAACAGAAGCAGAAGCTCTTGTCAAATGGAAAAACAGTCTATCTACTTCTGTCAACTCTAGCTGAAGGAACTTCAGTATCTTAGTTTCTTCTTCAACAACCTTAATGGGACCATTCCCTATCAAGTCACGAATCTCCTCAAGGTATGGTATCTAGACTTGCTCTAAGACGTGGCCCTAAGCAGCAACTTTCTTTCTGGGCCAATTCCTCAAAATCTTGGAAAGCTAATTCATTTGGAGAACCTTAATGTCTCACACAACCATCTTTCTGGGACAATCCCACAACCGTTTTCAAATATGCACATTCTTCACTCCATCGATTTTTCTTTCGACAATTTGATGGGTCCTATCCCCACTGGGTTTATTTTCCAAGTAGCTCCCATTGAAGCTTATGTTGGAAATTCTGGCTTGTGTGGACAGGCAAAAGGATTAATCACTTGCTCCTCAAAATCCTCCCTAAACAAATCTAGGTGAAATGTGCTTCTTCTTGTTCTTATACCAGTTTGTGGGCTATTAATTTTAGGGGTGCTTTTTTCTAGTGTAATATCCCGCACCATTTTTTAGTGATTTAATGGTCTATTAATCTTCATCTAGGATCTAATTAGTGAGAATTTTGGAATTTTGAAGATTTAGGGCCTAAACGGAAAACGTACAATTTTGCGGGGGGAAAAAAGCTTTGCTGCGGTGAAGGCTGCCAATTTTTGATAAATAATTTTTAACGGCGTCATTATTTTCAGCAAGGAAGGAAGAAGGGTTTTGTGGAGGATTTACTAGGATTCAATTCTAGGTGATGATTAAGAGCGCAAAATACCTCAAAGAATCACTCAAATTTTGAAGGTAATGACTTAATCTTGTCCCTCCCTTCATTAATCTTTGCAAGTTTCATGGTAGATTTTTGGGATTTGGTCTTGATTTTGAAACATAGCCCTAATACCTAAATTTATGATGTTTAAATATTGTAATCTAGCTTTTGAAAGTGTTTAAAGGTTATAGGTAAGCTTATATGGGTTAATTTTGATGATTGGAATTTGAAAGTAGAAAACTAGTATAGCATTGGTATATTTGAATCTTGATTCGGAACTTTTAAGTATTTAATTGGTGAATTAATTGAATGAAAATTTGTGTTGGATGATTAGAAGATAAGATATTGATCCTTTTTATTAGTCGTATTCTAACAGTTTTTTATGATTCTAAATATAAGTCACTTTCTATGAGTTTTTAGAATATTAATTATTGTCTCAAAAATATTCTTATTTAATTATGAGAGAGAATGGGAATTGTTTGAATTTGTGATATTTATTAGAGGGTAAAGAAGAAAAACACATTAATTTAAATATAATTTTAATAATGTAACAAATTTTTCTTAATTTCGATGAGGTAGTTAAAAATAACTTATATTAAGAACCGGAGAAAGTATACTCCTATGGATTCCTAGAAGTTCTCCTAGCTCAAAAGTGATGTTTTTGTAACTAATATAAATAATTAAAGTCACTTTAATGTAAATTTAAGCTTTTTGAGTAGAAAAATATTACATGTATTAGTATATTTATTTGTAGAAAAATAAAATATAAATAATTAAAGTCACTAATATAAATATTTTAGTAGAAAAATAAAATTATCTTGACTTCTTGAGATAATTAGATTTAACATGTACTAGTATATCAATAGTTTTGATATATGAATCAGCAAGAGTAAAACATGATTTAATAATTATGATATCTTGTGATATTGATTGATTCGTTACATACCTTTTCTTTTCAATTTCTATTTCCAACTAAGTTTCATTTTCATTGGTTTATATTTATTTGTGAGGGTAAGATAAAAAAAATTCTTGCAAATTGCATGATATTTATTTGTATATTTAATATATAAAATATGTTATATAATATACACATGCCTATATGTATTTAAAAGTTTTATATAATTTATGAGCCCGCCACGCCCCCCAAAAAGGCCAAAAAAAAAACAACAAAAATAGAGCACCCAAACAAATGATCCGTCCCTGGCCGCAGAACCACCGCTAACGACCAACTAGGACAGTCCAGAACTAGGAACCAGAACCTAAGCTTATCTAGCGATTTTGATTCAAGAGAAAAAAAAACAGAGAACAAAATATTTTCACAACAGAAACTGTAGACTATTGATTTTGCAACCATCAAAACCCAACAGCGATGAACGTTCAACAGTAACGCAGAACCATAAACAAAGAACAAAATTTCAGAATAAGAATTGCAGAACGTCAGCGAAGAAGAAGATAACGAAAACAAAAATCGATATTCTCTTTATGTACAAAAAAATCAATTGTCCGGTCCCATTCCTCCCGAGATAGGAAACATGAAAGTAATGAGACAATTAGACAAATTATGGGGTCCAATTCCTCCAACAATATGAAGTCTTGAAAGCATTATACACATAATTCTTTCCTCAAATAACCTCTCAGGAACCATTCCCATGGAAATTGGAAACCTCACTTCACTCCAAACTTTTGATGTCCACACTAATCCTTTACACCGAGAGTTGCCAGAAACTATTTCCCAGCTAACTGAGTTACATACAAGGTTTCATAGATAGAATGATCAAAGTCTCATAGAAACTGTTTCCCACCATGCATTTTGTGGCCCATCAACTATCGGTTATTGAGCAGACTTTCTCTCTGCTTGAACCCTTCGAAACAAGAAGTTAACAAGGTTTCATAAGTAGAATGATGAAGCCTCTGACCCCACGTGTCTTGTCTCTTCGTAATTTTTTTGGTTTTACTTTAAGTTCATTACTTTTTCACCAAAAAAAAAGACAAAAAAAGAACAAAAGAAATGATAGTGTAGGATAATCATTCCGTTAGCACAAAATTCTAATATGTATTTCTTTTAATCAAAATATGATGTGTGTGCGCACTTGAGTCTTTAATAATAATAATACTTGTGTCAATTGCGTGGGAAAGTTTTGGGGTATGCCTTTGTCAGCACCATAGGCTCATGAATTGCTCGATTATAACCATCGTTTTGTCTTTCAAGCTTACATACTACACTGATAATTGTCCTAAAACAAAAAAGTGTGCTCCTAAAACCATCAAACGAAATGGAAAGAACACTACATCTACTAGCCCCTGCAGCCTTAGCATTCTACCCCACATTGTTTGAGTACTGGACCAGTTTGCTTGGGCAAAAATGGATCAATCCGAACCCAAAGCATTGAGAAAACCAAGGCTAGAAGTAGAGACAAAAGGACAACGATGGTAGGAGTCCTGTTTTGCTTTCCCATTAGACCTTTGAGGAAAGGATTCAAGTGCACAATAACCCAAAAGGCAAAAAAAAGTTTACCAAATAAAGGTCCCCAAGAGTCATAGCCATTGTTAACGGCATCAGAAATTCCAGCCACAATTCCCACCACATTCAAGATTATGAGAGTGGTTGGTGGGATGAGGAGATTAGTCCACCTGTAAAGGTAGAATCCAGTATCACCTATTGCTTTTGTTCGGACAATGTAATCAGCGTCTAGTCCTGCAACAACTTTAAGGAGACCCTGAAATACAGCAAATAGATGTGAAGAAACACCTCCAATGATCCAGAGTTGCTCATTGCGCCACCAGTCCTGAATGCTAACCCCACTCCATCGAAGCTCTAGCACACAAGTTAAGATGATGGAGATAAAAAGGGCCATTAACCACATGCTATCAAGATTTGTCAACTGCAAAGAATAAAAGTATGGTCAGAAAACACAAATCTAATGGCAAAATTACCGTATTCACTTTGCTTGACAGTAAAATGTGTATGAGAGCCTAAAGCAGATCATTTATCTAAGTAATCAGTTAACAAAATACTTTAATGGTTATGTAGTCCAATATCTCAACAAATATAACCCAAATGCAATTCATTAATCACACTCACTGATCAAAACACAATTTACTTACGGTTGGGATGATGAACTTTCCAGTCAGAAGACAGACAGCTGGAATTGTACAGTATATTAGCAAAGGGATGGAAGTGAATGGGTAAACAATAATATCAGTATAAGCCAGCCTCTGAAGCCACTTCAATTTTCCTTTATAGCCACACCACAGCGGGCAATGGCCACTGAAGAATATCTCAACAGAACCTAGAGCCCGCCTCAGAACTTGGTGTAACTGATCTGATAGATTTATTGGAGCAGATCCCTTGAACGCTACTCTTTTTGGCATGCAGTACGTTGATTTCCATCCTCTACAATGCATCTTAAAACCAGTCAAGATACCTTCCGTGACTGAGCCATAAATCCAACCAATCTGCAAAGGAAATAAATTTGCCAAGAAGATTTAATTGGTTCCTAATCATGGAGTATGACAGGAATGGCCTCCTTAAATAGTAATTGAAGGAAAGAACCCGTTGCAATAAATGTTATTACCTCTTTGCCCCATTCTGTTTTCTCTTCATAGTCACAACTCATAACATGAATGGCCTCCTTCATCAGTAGTATAGCATTAGCGCCTTCAGGAACTCCACCATCCCCCCTCAAAGTGGAAGCAATAAAAACCGGTGACTGCCCAAATCGTTTAACTAAATTTTCCCGTGACATAAGGGATGATTCCTCTTGCTCCTCATAACCTTCAGATTCTTCTTCACTCTCATCAGGATCAAAAATCTCTAGGTCGTCACAACTTTCAAGCAATTTTTTCAGGTCCTCAAGATCAAGCATTTCTAGTTCATCATAATCTTCAAGATTTTCATCAATCTCTTCAAGATCAGACATGGAATCAGACCCACCACAGCAATAGCAACACCGAGGAGGCCACCACTGGCAAGACATCTTTGACCTTCTCTTAAATATTTGTGGATCATAACCATATAAAGCCCGCCTGTTAAAAACACATCCACTACCAAAATATACCGGACCTTGAATCCCATCAAAGCTTTTCATGTTGACCTAGAAACAACGTAGCATAAAAGGCAGAAGTTGAAAGCCGGTTAATGAAACTGCAATTTATATTTTATGCTTATGTTGGATTAGTTGGTATTAAGAATAGTGTTTCTTACATCAAAGAAGACAGTATTGCAATTAGCATATCTATCACAGTTATCCGTGCCATCGAAACTCAATGGACATTGGACAAAACAGAGGTCCCTTCCATGGGGGTCCATTAGAAAGCACATGGCCTCCCTTATAGCCTTGCTATTGTTGATGTAGTGGTCACAATCCAGATTCAACAAGAAAGGAGCATTTGTAAGCACAGCAGAAACTCGAACCTTTTTAGGACAGATGACATTGCACGTGTCATTAACAATTAACAATTTTTCTAATAACATTGTCCTAATGGAAGGAAGACATATAACTTGAAGTTGAAGTTTGAGCAACGTACCAGAGCATTCAGGGCACCAGCTTTTCTGTGGTTGTGATAGCTGGGACGATTTTCACGCGAAACATACACGAGCCTTGGCAATTCGTTACCTTCCACATCCCGAGTACCAGCACCTCCCAGATAGACCTACAATGGCAAGTTTATGAGCCACAGCAGCAGAGACCTAACTAATCCAAGAATTACAATTCAGATCCATCAAACCGTGCATCTCCAAAACAAAGTGTTAAATAGAAATCAAGCGGGAAGAAACTGAGGATGGAATGCCAAACCTGACAAATTCCTGGATGATCGTGAGTGTTGTTCCCAGGCCATGGCATACCATTCTGAATCACCCACCCCTCCTCTGGTTTTTTCTGAGCCTTTGCCACCAATGCATTAATATTCACTTTGAATTCCTCATACTCTCTCTGCAAGATAACACATTTACAAAAATAGCTTTACATCAGCATTCTACAATCACCCAAAAAAAAATAAAAAGCATGAAAGTAGATTTGATGTCCTATTTATATGTCTACCTTAATGGCCCTGCGTTCCTTCACAAATGCAGGGTGCACCTTATCTTTGAAGTAATCAACTTTCTGAGAGAAATAGAACTCAGGTGCCCGTGGCTCAATGTCATACTTCTTGCAGAAGGGCACCCATTTTCTTGCAAATTCGGCAGTTTCAGATAGCGTATCAAAAAGTAGCAGAGACGCCGCGTCATCGGAGACATAGCAGGTGACCTTCTCGACAGGATAATCGGCGGACAAGATTGAGAGAACCGTGTTTGCCGTTACAATGGGTGGTTCCTTCGAAGGGTCTACAGTAGTCAAAAACACATCAATTGGGGCTAGACGGTTTGGCTGTCTACGCTCAAACCGAACGGACAAGCGGTCCAGATATGTTTGGCGCGTGATGGGGATCCATTTGGAAAATTGGTCAAGAATCCAAGATAGAGCAAACCAGACTTCGCAGATTACAGAGATAAGCCATAAGGCGTATGCATCGTGCACTGGATTTGTAATACGGAAACGGAAGAAGAAAGCTAGGATGATCAGACGCAGCACGATGACTATTCGATATGGGTTGATTAGGTTTGAAGGTACTGGCACTTTGCGCCACAATGGTTGCCTCGAACTGCCACACCAAATTTCAAAATTTCAGTTTTTTGGAAAAATAAAAATAAATTTATATACTTACATTTATTTCTTTAAAAAATATTACTTTTTTTTTCAAATAAACTTATGATATTAGACAAAAACATCTACCATAGATGATAATTTAAAACCTCTACCTTTTAAACTATATATCCAAACACACACTTCTTACTAATTTGAGATTTAAAAATCTCTATCTTTAAAGCACCCAATAATAATAATTACATTCATAAACATATGAAAATTGATAAATCATGATTAAATTGATATATTGAATGCTTTAAAAAAATGTTATTCTTTTTCCTTCTCCAACAGAGAACCAAACGGAGCCTAGTGATATGGTTGATTGATTTGAAGATAAATAGTAGGTTATGAATTTTTTTCAGGTAAAATCAACCTGTATTTGTTGCACACTTCCACGATAATAAGAGTTTAAATCCTAAATTTTACTTTATCTTATTCCATTCTTTAACCTGACAATTATATTATTTAATAAATTTATTTTGAAAGTACTGTCCATGAATAATTTAAAACATGCCATTCAACTTTAATTCAATCTGCCTATAATTACATTGTGATTCTCTTGTCATCACTGAAGTAGGGAGAGAGAAAAAAATTACTTACAGGAAATCATCGTCATCCCCTTGATCATGTTTTTCTGTGTCTTTGCATTCTGCATCGCTGTCGATTTCCTTACCAGCAACTAGGACCCATAGAATTAGAAACAAATTAACACGCAAGAAATATCTATTATAATTTATATACACTCAGAAAAGAAAACCATAATATATATATATATATATTTCACACACACAACAAATGAAGGTAAATTACGATTACCTCTCCTTTTTTCCTTTAAGAATTTGATATACCTCTTTAATTAGTTTAAAAAGCGGCATGTGCTCAGTCTAATCAGTATTCAGTAACGAATTACTACCAAATGTAACATAAAAGTCTAATTACGTGTTTAAGCCTCAGCTATCCTCTCGTGTGTGTGTGTGTGTGTATATATATATATATATATGACACAGTTCTATCTTTTTTTTCATCTGAGCATCCCTATTATTACTTCCATTTTCTTTCTCGTTAATGCTATGATAAATAGAGTAATAAACAATAAGCATATATCTGGAATTGATGTTGAATCCATACTTGTGATAGCAATGATGGAAATAAGGAGATCTCCAGGTTACTTAGAACATCTTGAGAGAAATGAGATGAGAGGGTAGAAGGGAGAGAATGAGTCTCACATTGGGGTTTGTGGGAATTAATTAACTCACAAAGAGACAAAAAAAAAAGTCTCTAATTTTAAAATGACAAAATTAGTTGCTTAATTAGTTTAAATAGGATCATTGACTTAATTTAAGATGGTTTACAAGTTGTTATATCTTCAAAATATTATAAATTGAATATTCCAAGCTATTATGATTTATTCCATTAAATCCAATCTATTTTAATAAAGTGCTTAAAAAAGCTATTTAATATTAATAGTTGTAACCTAATAATTAATTTGATTATTGATTAACAATAATCTACATATAAAAAATAAATTATTCCAAAAGTTAATTGTTAATCAACTCCATCCCCCTCCCCAATGAAACTTAAACCACACCACATTATATTTTCACTCCATGACCACTTGTAAGTGCTATATATGGAGTCAAATTAATGGAAGAAAAATACAAGAACCACACCGGCTAGCAACAGGTACTTATTCCTTCATTTTCTTCTCCATCGTTTTATCAACCTTTTGATCCTTCTCAGTCTCTCTTTCTCCACTTCAAGATATATCATGTTAAATGAGGAGAAAAGAGAACCATGGATCCAGGAGAACTAAAATATATTGTATTTAGTCAGTTTAGTACGGAGGTTGCAAAATGCAAAAAAAAAAAAAAATAGTAATTAGAGGAATCAACGGACAAATACCCAACCCAGCTCCTTAAATTTTTTTCTCAGTTTTTATGTATGTACGCATATGTGATATTAAGTATGATCTCTATGTTATAATATTGTAAGAATAGCATATATATATATATATATACATATAAAACAAAGGTAACAATTTCCCATTGAAATTCTCATTACAATTTTTTTGTTTTTGAAAATAAAAAAAAACTTATTTTATAAATCTGTTTTTTATAATATATTTTTTAAAATAGAAAAATAAAAAAAAGTAAATAGCTCAGAATATTTTTAAGGTGTTCTGTATTTTTTACTTTGAAAAACATAAAAAATATGAAAATTACTTATCTCATTAATAGCAAAGTTATAAATTTTGAATAATTTATTTAACACTTTCTAATTATAATTTTGATAATAATTATTTAAACAGATTTTTTTATTTTCTTATTCTCAAAACTTATTCTAAAAAATAATTCTATAAAATTATTTTAAAAATAATAAAATAGAAAATACTGTTAAACAGGTCCTCAATTCATTTTGGGAAAAAACTCAAAAAGAAAAAGAAACGCTTACCGGTGGAAGCAGAAGGTGAAGAAGCTTGACCATTGGCAAGCAACTGCTGTTGATTACAGTATGTATTTCCCTGTCAAAATTAATCACAACGTACAGCTTCATTGTGTCATTGCGTTTTTTAATATAATAAACTGATAAAATCATAATATTGTTTCATTTTAAAAGCTACTTTTTGTGAAAAACATGACCAGGAATTAATTATTGCCTTTTAAAGTTTAGCCAACCTCGTTCTCTGTATAAACTAAGCCTAATTTCTAATAAATGATCATTTTATGTCTCAACGTTGATGCCTGAAACTAATTACCACATGGTTGTTAATTAACGTGATCTTGTATGTATACAATTAATTATTACGATCGACCAGATCAGCTAGCATGAGCAAGGTATATGGACAAAAGTAAGGAACATACAATAGGCCTAGGGCAAAGCTGATGAATATATATATATATATATTACCTGATAAGCAGCATGTTCAGAGAAACTGCGTAGTTCATGAGTTGGGGAGTGAGAAGCAGCAGCCATGGGGGATGGTGCATGGTGTAGACAAAAGTGGAAGAAGAAAGGATTTATAAGAAAACAAGTGCATGAATGTATTCCATTATCCATCAAACCTGTGAGTTGGCAAGTCTTTAAGACGTCAGCAAGCGATTGGAGGCTACCGCTACTTTGATTTGCTCCATCACCACCTTCTTCCATACTTCTCTCTGCGTATCATCATCATCATCATCATCATCTATATTTATATATTCACACACACACCTAGCTTGCACTTTTATAACTCAGCCATCTTTTCTCTGGCTCTTATTTTAGTTGGCATTTTGCTGTAATTAAAAAAGATCGTTTTCTCATTACTAAATTATTTTTAGATCTCTATTTGTGTGTGTAGTAATAAGTATTCCCCTCATTTAATTTGATAATAATTCTTCTTGTATAATTTATAGGATTATATTTATGTCTGTTTCAGCACCTCTAATAAACTTCTATATATGTTACAGATAATCCTATATGTGCATGTATGTACCTTACGGGAATGACATGCTATCAAAAGTCAATTTTGAAGTTGGCACACTTTTTATTTTTTATTTTTTTTTATACTTTTAACTTTTTTTTTCTCAAATCTGTCCAGGATAACCGGGCCAGGTCCCTTCTTTGTATCTTCTGCAGGAAAATTTACCCTCCATGTTTGTTGAGACAATGTTTTTGTTTTTGAAGAATATTTTAAAATACAAATTTTCAAGATTTTAAAATGGCTCACATTCTTATTTTATTATGATATCTCAACTTATTTCTATTTGAAAGTTAATATATGTCCGTCTATTTTTGTGCAGATATACGAAAATAAGCAAGTAGGCTTTAATGGCAAGTCTCAAATCATTTTGAGGATCCACGATACCAATCTTGCTCTTGCTCTCTTCCTTTCTTTGTCTAATTCAACATAATCTATTTGGAAAGGAAAAATGAACCGATGGAAAGGTGAAATTTTTAATTATAGGTGACACCAAAACTGTCTTTTTACACTGCCCACAATTTTAGTCAATCAACGGATCTTATATCCTCGGACGTAGAAATTAAGTTGATGTTTACAATAATTAATCTCTTACTTTGGTATTAACATTTTTTTCCTTGGAACGTACACTTCGTTAATTGTCATCGTTCTCTATTCTTATTTCTTACTGTGAATATGGTTATCAGAAGTCAATTTTTAGTTGTCACAGTAAAGATTGGGCGTTTTCTATTGTTGTTAACTACCTTTCCTTAAACTGTTAGGACAATAAAACCATTCATTTTCGTCCTTATTTGATCATCTCTCTTTCTTGAAGGAAAACTTATACCTGATCGGATATCGTAATTCTTATCGGAAATTTACCAATAAAGTTTATAAGCTTTCTCAGCTGTAACAAAAAAAAAATTATTTTCCCTTTCTTTAAGAAATCTTCTAATTTCATTTCCTATTTTATTTTATTTTGAACATATTAGTATTTTATAACCTTTCATTCATTTTGATGAATATATATATATATATGTTTTTTTTTATATAAATATGAATTTGATTTCAATAAATTTGTGTTGCTGCTAAAATTACTTATTGCTTCTTGTATCATCTTAAATGGATGTACTCATTATTAAGCTCGAAAATTTTCGCAAAGTGTGGCAAAGATTATCAGGAATTTGCATTATTCACGAGTGGGGATTATATTTTCAAGTTTTGTGTGCGTTTTATTAATGATAACACTGCAAAAATTTCATGATCGCATTCACAAATTTGTCCTTTTTTTTTTCTTCATACGGATCCATTCTTACAAACCATACCCAAAAAAAAAAAGCATTCAAATTACGAAATATCTCAGCTATTTAGTTATTAGTATGTTTATTTGTGTTTGGGTCCCCTTCCTTTGTGAGACTAATAAACGGCCTCCCGCACGGCCTTCATGGCTGCTCCGCCTACATTCAACATCGGGAAGACATGGCTTTCTGCCAAGTTAAACGAATTAATGGGGGCAAAAATAAATTTATAACAAAAATAAAAGTGAAACACAAACCCCTGCATGTGGAATTGAAACAAAGTCAAAAAACACTAACCGTCATCAAGGCCACCTGCAAACATGTCTTCCTGTACTATAATTGGTAAGTGCTACAAGTGTACCTGTCAAACAGAGAGTAATATGATAATTTAATTTTAAACATATTTTATTAGTAAACATGCTTAATTCTGCACTGATATGTTCCCTGACAGGGCAAGAGCTCCCTTTAGAATCCCATTGTCATCCTCCCATAACTAAACTACACTAAGAAATAAAGGGGTTGAAGAATCTCATGATCGAAACTATGACTCATCCTCTTACGAAAGCGCAACACACATGCAACTTGCAATTACTCGTTCAACAAAGTAGGGAGGTAGGAATTTATGAGTTACGGAACTCTACCCATCATTTAGCCAAGTCTTACTAACTTAAATCTCTCGTCAATCAGTATTGTCTTGTCAGTTCAATGCTGATCTGGGAGATGATGCAGCTCACTCGTCTGTCCTCTGCCTCTTCGAGGCTGGAGCACTCTCTTCACTAACTGGTTGCTTGGGATTCTCAAAAGCTTGACTTTCAGGACCGTCATTCTTCTTACCCACTTCCAGAGAGCTTTCCTCAACTGTAGTACTGCCATTAGCTTGATCACGTCCTGACTTGCAATGGTCATCCACTTGGGAGGCTTCCACTTCACCTTTGGCAGGACAATCTTTGACAGCATCTGAAGACACTCCAGATGGATTCTCTGTAGTAGATGCCGATGGCGCCTTCATGTCAGGGCTAGATTTGCATTGCTTCTCAAACATCATCTGAAGGTACCTTCCTTGTTCTTCTATTCGCAGTTGTAGGTTTCGTTGAATCTGACACAGAAAAAGACAGCAAGAGAGGAAAAACTATATCACATGAAAAAACCAGTGCAAGGCCTTAGAAAATTCAACAATTTGAGATCTGGATCCCCAGATATTAATGCGTGTTTAACTGGGAAAAAAAATAATAAAGGGTAAGAAGAAACCCTGCACCTATTTTTCTGTAGGCATAACTACATGCCAGACAATATTACAGAAATTAATTTTAACAGCAGAAACAAAAGTTCTTGACAATTTAACCAAAAATACCTGTAGTTGATATGATTAAACTTATAAACCTAGTAACCTTATGAGCATACCACAAGATTCCTGGAAGAACAAGCTTCATACCTCAAGTTGTTCATGCAACCGCTTCTGAACCTCCATCTGCAGTCGCAGAGCTTCAGTGAGCTCAATGCCACTGTCAACAGCGCAGCAATGAAGTCAGCACAACAATACCATTACCATAATTATTATGTTAGAACGTGTCTCAGTGTATGAAATATGACCACTGGCTTCCACAGACAGAAGTTAGAGCCATTAAATCATTGGCCCTATTATGACCTTAATCTCTGGATCACTGGATCTATATCCTTGAAAAATCCCTTCTTGCTTACCATTATTGTAATCTAGTCATCTGATAGGGTGTAGTTGATAGATGGGCTCGCATGGTCACTGGATCTATAATTTAGCCATCTTTTAGGCACAGAAATAATATTCGTTTCTGTGAGGTATTATTGGTATCAGTCTCCATAATTACTATTTACCAGCTAGCATAATTGAACGTGCAAATTTTCCCTCCAAATATATCAAACTAGAAACCAATATTAATGATACACGGCACCCACATATCAAATTTGGGTAAGTTACTCTCCCCTCACATGAGAGATGGCTAAATTATACAATTATCCCCTCAACTATGAAAATATACATAAACATCCCTTAAAACCAAAAGATGGCCAAAACACCCTCTAGATAATATCAGTTCCTTTTGTTAAAAAATAAAGTTACTAGAAAATGCATTTCAAAATGTATTTCTCAAACCTTTATTATTTATTCTGCACTGAAAATCATAAATTTAGCTTTTTAAAAATTTTAACAAGTGAATTTTATATCAAACAAATACATATTTAATACTTGTTCTACATAAGGGTATTTTGGTCAAAAAAGGTGTAATTATAGCTTATCTTTTGTTGCATGGGAACTTATTTTAGCACATTTAATAATATCTGAGGAGAGGAGTATAATTTTTCAAAATAGATAGGAAAACGGTATAATTTGGACTCTCAGGAGAGAGGGAACAGTAGTTCATCCTCCAAATTTTTAATATAGCTTTAGGTTAATTTAGAGATTAGCAGCCAACTATCATAATACAAATATTACTCTGTAATGCACATTCAATACTAGACAATCACCATTCGCAAGAGTTAAAACCTGCTCATCAGCAATTTCACATGAGAGAAGATGCCACACTGATAGAAATACTACATAACAAAAGTTATTTGAATTATTTCACTTACGTTTTCAAGTCTAGAGAAGGCATATCTTCAATGGAAGCTAGTCGTTTCTCTGAGGATCCTGCCAACAGTAAATATTAGCTGACCACGTAGAAGGAGCATAACTCATATTTATAGGAACAGACTTAAA
This sequence comes from Adenanthera pavonina, assembly GCA_026686845.1. Taxonomy (NCBI): domain Eukaryota; kingdom Viridiplantae; phylum Streptophyta; class Magnoliopsida; order Fabales; family Fabaceae; genus Adenanthera; species Adenanthera pavonina. The sequence continues at coordinate 5,734,980 of JAIVEN010000002.1, forward strand.
ATACACTACTTCAGACATCATCCGCATGGCGCTTGGTCAGTAAAAAGATTTTACAATCATCCAAGGACAAATGGTTGCTACTAAGCTCTTGATCAACAACCCATTTTAGGAGACAAGGAAAAGATGATGGAGATGTGGGAGAACCTACTTGATTTGCATTTATATTAGTCATCATACTAAACAATGATGCCAAAGAAGCAGATACAGGAATTTCAGTCTGAACCCATATAGAACATACAACCTTATCAGGGACACATGAAAACATCCTCAAGATGTAATTCTCTTAACCTAATTTTATTTTGCCTGCAGAAATTTGAAATGGCACTAAAGATGACACATTTCTCTTAATTAGGGTCTCTAGCTAACAAGTTGATTTAAAGAATTCTTAAAAATAATAAATTCCTCCTTGTTTTGAAGCCATTTTTTCACAATTCAGCATTATATCCAAATGATGCAGACAAAAGAAAATTAGAGGAAAAAATTGATATGTTGAATACATATTCGTATGTATCTTACACAGGCAACATAAGAAAAGGCAATATCCTTACAATCTTATATAAGAAAAACATTTTTAAGCAAGCTTCAGTTATATTTTAAAAGCATGCTTTGCAAAATTGATCTATGTGGGGCAATATTTAAATCCGATGATGGATTACACAAAAATTTCATCGCATAAAAAATTATTGAATAGTGTAAGATTGATAAAGAACTACACCAATGTCAATGGATACTGGTACTTGTATTGGTACGAATACTACAATTCATATCTTATTTACCTTCAGATGGTTCCGGTCTATATCTAGCAGTCCTGTATTTCTGCATTTCATGAAGCAATATCTGTTTCAGTAAAAAAAAATGCAGCATCAAACAAATCTAGACATTTAATATAAGTGCACAAACCTGCAAGTGACTTTTAACATGATATATAGTTAATCCTTCGACTTTCATGAGCTTCAACACACCCTTAGGGGTAGCTCCTGTAAAATGAAAAACAGCAAAAAGAAAAAAAGTACGTGAGGCAAAGGTTTCATAAACAAAAGCTAAGGACTGTGCAGAAAGTAAGAAAGAGAAATGAAAATACTTTCACTGCCACCAAGTTGGTTGACAGCCTCCACAAAGGCCTCATGAAGCTCTGGTGTCCAACGCATCCGTGGCTTGGCAGGAGCAGTACTTGCAGATGGAGCACCAACGCAATTGTCTCCAGATGGGGCAGGAAGTTGCTGCTGACCTTGGGACTGGTGTCCTGGAATATGTAAAGACGGTTTTGAAACCTGGCATGCCACCTAGGGAAACAAAATAAGATCCAATAACATTGGGTTTCAAGAAATTACTAATCACATCACTTTGCAAGCTAATATTGATTTGAGTTACAAGAAACTTAACCTTTGGTTCAAGATCTTGAATGTTGTCATTTAGAATGTCATTCCAATTAGAAGTCAAAGGGTCCTCGTCACTTATAAGCTGGTCAGCCCACTCTTGCCAATCATTTCGCTTACAGTACTCCTCAGATGCCATGACAGTGCAGGCACTGTTTTCTGCTTGACTATTCTCAATGGTGGTATTTACAGGAAAATCAGGAAAGTTTGGCAGTGGCTCTATATGCCAGGAAGCACTGTTTTCTTTGAAATAATTATTTGGTGTTGAAGAAGGAAGTGGTCCACTATTTGAAGAATAAGAAAATGGCAACGAAGCCATGTTACTGGATGACTGCGAAATGAAATGAGCACTTCTTGAGTGTTTTTCATGAGGTGAAAGAGATGAGTGATGAAGATCAGTTGAATATCCAGGGGAAGATGAAAACATGTGCCCAACTGCTCCGCTGGAATTTAAATGACTCAGCTGAGTTATAGGCCCAGTCATTAGCTCTTTAGCCGTGACAGCTTGCTGAGAATCAGATAATTTGGCAAATGTGTCTCCTATGGGCGTTGGAAGGACTGATAAGGATGATGGCAGTGCTCCCGACATACCTATGTTACTAAGCTGCTTAGTGCTTGATCTTTCAATGGAGGAAGTAGAGCGTGCAGCCATTATTTCCCTAAAATGTTAATTGGAAAAAACAACATATCAGCTATTCATTCAACCAATAAAAGCCTAGAATTTGCATTTTTCTTCAATTGGGAATGCTGACCAACAAAAATACTATGGAAATTGCTTCTTGTTCTTGAAGCCAGGACCAGACAGTGTGTCATCAATCTTCAGTCTTCACAACTGTGAAAGGAGAAAGTACTCATGGTCTTTAGTACAAAAAGTTAGCCTAAAGAAAGCTAAATATAAAGAACATAAATTGCATAACCAGGCCTGAACACAAGTCTTAGCCATCCTTTTAATTTCAACGTTATAATTTATCACTAATTCAACACATATGAGTACTGACAAAATAAAAAGGATTTAGGAAACCACTGGTGAACACTTTGTAATTCTCATTTCACCCAAAGGCCCCAAGCCCCCACCAAAACATAAGTTTATTGACCCGCCTCCCTCTATCAGAAAAGCAAGGTATCATTCCAGTATATACAAAATAATGTAAAAATGGATGATCAAATATTGTTACTTATTAATAGCCATCAGTGAAAGTCGGCAAGCAGATGCCACGTATGAAGCATGCAAATTGGTAATGATGTGCATACATAAAAATAAATAAAGTTGAAAACAGTCTTCCAACCAACAAAGGAAATCAGCAACAAGAAAGCACGACATAACACGAAGGAAAAGTAACCAAATGCGATACGGACGCGATTAAGACTAAAAACGCAAAATTGAAGCAAAAATCCTCAGGGGTATTTCTCAATAACAGATGAGTTATCCTCAAACTCCCAACAAGGAAAGAGGTTTATACCCTGCAAACTAAGGAAACGATGTATCGATATTCTTACCCCAAAAAATCGCGGGAAGCTAAGAAAAATCGAACCGAAAGGCTAAGAATCGAATCGAAACCGGGAATTTGGGCGGAGAACGATGGAAGCAATTCCTAAAGACAGAGGCGGGTGTTGCTAAATTCTGCCACCGGCAAGACAAGGCAAGGGACGGGAGTGGACATCGGTGAGGAATACGCTTTGCCCTGTTGGGCTTTTGGCCAGTGGATTATGGGATGATTGTGAGGTATAATTGCTAAGAATATCGATAATATAATGTACAGCAACATATGAGCAGAGAGCAGTGTGATTGGTGGCCGGCAAATGAATCCAACGGTGCGCAAGTGATGTTAGGCTTCCACCATATGATTAGAGAAATGCTCTCTCTTTTTTCTTTTTTTGCCAACAAAAAAATGTTCTTTCATTTCCCCCTAAACGTACAGGGGATGTTTGGTTTGCAAACCAAATTGTTATTTTTTTTTTTTATTTAAATAATTTTTTAGTAAATTTCTCTATTTTTATCTAAATTTTATTTTTATAAACTATGATTATTCTAAAAATACTTTTAAAAAAAAAATGAACTAAATCGACACTTATTCTACTTATATTACCTCTGTCCCATGTGTAGCTCTCACGGTCCCTAACACTGTCCCTCAAATTTTAAATTCCGAAATGGCATGTATGGACACAATAATTTTATATAATAAAATAAAAGTGAGTCGAGTAAGCAAACGATCCGACCTTAGCTCAGTTGGTAGAGCGGAGGACTGTAGTGGGAAAAATCCAACAGGTGATCCTTAGGTCGCTGGTTCGAATCCGGCAGGTCGGAATTTTTTTTTTTTATAAGATTGGGTTGATTTTGGCTTTCATAAACATAAATACAACTCGAGTTGGGAGGCTCAAATGAATTTATATAAGTCTCTTTAATTCGAGGGAATTCTTCCATAATATAATATACAGCAACATTGATTTTCTAACCTTGTTTATAAGATGTATATGAGGTTCAAATGAAATTTCGTCAGAATTCTTTTTGTGTGTGTGTGTGTGGGGTAATTTCATGAGAAGTTTCTTTAACTCGGAAATTCTCCCATGAGATTTTGAAGATTTTCGATAATATAATATGGATGAATGATTTCTTCTTGTTTTATAATTTTTGAAAAATGCACAAGCATTTTACGACATTTTTGTCGTGGTCTAATGCGCGAATTTCGTATTCAGTTTCAGTTCTTTAAGGTGTTATGATTTCATTTACTTGACAAGCAATTATACATATATATATATTGATGACCTGGACTTGGCCAAGCAACAACTAGATAAGATCGACATGGATTCCAATGTTGTCAGGAGGATCAAACGTTTGTCTCAAGTTGTGTTTGTTTTTTAATTGGGTCAAGAAAATGAAAGGCTAGCTGTAAGGGATGGGCATGGTGAATTGGCCTAGAAAATACAAGGACTTTTTCCCATATAAAAAAAAAAAAAAGGAAAGAAGTATGAAGAAGATGGAGCGAGGGGGGTTAAGTTCATTGGTAGTTTCAAAGAAAGCAAGCAGTCATATTAATTAATCCTATAATTTTAGTAGAAAGCTTAAGGAAAGGTGACGTAGATTTAGGGCAAGAGGGTGATATAATAAGATTAATTAAGTTTGATAAGAAGGAATCTTTTGAGACAAAGCAAAGGGGCTAAGGCCCAAGCACATTATATATATATATATATATATATATAAAAGAAAAAAGAAAAGAAAGTTAAGGGTAAATAGTAAATGGAATTGGGGAGTTTGAAAGTGGAGTGAGCAGAAGGAAGACCATGAAAACTGCTCCACTGATCGCCAAGGATGCCCCATATGCGATACCCTTCCTCCACCAATTGCTGCCTCACCTTTGATTTATACTTTCCCACTTCCATTCTTTCTTCCTCTAGTCCCCTGCACTTGCATTTGCATTGCACACACATTCAATTAATATTGTTTTATTCTCACATTATTATTTAATGAAATTTAAATAATTAAATAATTAATCAATAAAGTAGATATATAGATAGACAGTACTGGGTGGAGGATGCATGAAGTACTAGCTAGTACAGTTAAAGGAGGGGAATGAATGATCATATATATATATATATATTCATACATATATATACCTTAAGGTAAGGCGGGTCCATCCATGGTAACCAACCTTAATAAGATTGTCGACGGTGGGAGATCGAAGGGTTTCCTTTCTGGAAGAAACCAGGAAGATTTTGATGCCTCTGTTCCTTATTTCATGGAAGAGCCCCACTGTGTGTTCTAATGCTGGTGCCTTGCTTTCCTTCATCCACGCCTCCATTGAGCTTGAATTCAACTTTTTCCCCCTGTTATAGTAATTACATATTTTCAACAAATTAATACACAATTTAATTTCCTTCGTTAGTGTAATTAATTTAATAATGTATATGTTTGGTTTCAATTGAGAGAAGGAGAGAAGAAGAATTTTAATGTTCTCTTATTTGAATTTATTGAAAGGGAGGAATTTCAATATTACCTTATTTGGTTTTACAAGTAATGGAAAAGAAAATATAATAATACATCACCAATTATACAATTATCTATTTAAAGTTTATTTCTTTTTTAAAATTATAATTTGTTTTTATTTCATTTAAGAAAAATAAACATTTTTCACTTTAAACAAATCTCATATATATTATTTTTATTCCAAACAAATCATATGTTATTCATTGTAAAGTTAATTAAAGATAATTTTGAAATAATAGAAAAAAATGAGACTAATTTGATCATTCTAATTTTTTGCTACCCACTTTCCTTCCAAATACTTACTTTTGGACATGATGGGTCTGAGAGTGGGGAAGGGGAGGGATTCAAACTTATTGAATTAAATAAAGGAAAGTTTTAATTTTTCCTCTCATCATCTCAAACTTATTAAATTAAATAAGAAAAAATATTTATTTTTTCTCCAAATCTTTCCAACCAAATAAAAGATAACGTATCATTCCACTCCGATTAACATGCCATCTTGTTGGAGACACTAAATAAAGCAAGTAGAAGGTATAATATATATATATATATATATATGCTGTTGATATAAAATTATAAACAGTGAGGCTTGTAATTAATTCTCGAGTTCCAAAAGTGTGAGATTTAATTATTAAAAAATTACAAAAGCAAAGTTCGTATGACAAGTTGAATTGGAGATGTGGTTTTGTTTAAAAGGCTAGCTAGTTTAGTGGGTCAAATATTAGAAACTTTAAAGTGGCATAAGAAGCGGTTTTGCAACAATTGGTTCCAAGTTGGAGTCCGCCGAATCTGTCCTCCACATCCAAGTAATTAATAAATAGAATGTATATATACAAAAACAAAATAGCCAAAATCTTTGGCCTCAATTCCAAATCAGAATACGCAAATTAAAGAGAGATAAAAAGAGTAAGCAATATATATATATATATAGCAGAGTACTGCAAGCATGGTCAAACAGAAGTGATGAGATATAAATTAAATGAAAAGGGAGGGAGGGAGGGAGGGAGGGGGGATAGAGTTAGTGAAGAAGGAGGCAATGAAGCACTAACCCAAAACCGTGGATCTTAAAATAAGGGATGGTGGAGAGAAGAGTGTCGTCAATATCAAAGATCCAGGCATCCCGGGCATCACCTTGGATGGTGCAGCATCCACTCAGGTAAAGCCTCACTTGCTCCACTGTCGTTTCGCAGTCTGACTTGTACTGCGATGACGTCATGTACTTCTTGACGCTCTCCACACACTCCTCGGGCACTTGACTGAACCCTTTTATGTTGTTCACTTCCACGTTCATCCTCCAACTCTGGCAGTATCTCTTCAGGCTCCCCACTTCATGATCTGATCTTCTTCCCCATTGCACAATATTAACGTTCCACCTCTGATGATCTCCGCTCGCTATGCACCACATAGATATCAGTGATGACAGTGCCACTAGTACTGCTACCTCAAACTTTGCCATTTCTCATCTGTCTGATCCGATCGATGATCACAACACAAAACCCGCTGAGGGAAATGATCAGTGTGGAATTAGATGAAGAAGAATGGAGTAGTACTTTATTTGGGTTTGCCTTGCATCCATTTTAATTCATTCTATATAGGTGGACAAAACCGGTGCATGATTCTTATTCTTCACAACTCACTCATGGCTAGCTCACGGGCATGCATGGTCCCTCCCATGTTAACTTTAATTTTTATACATTAATTAATAATTAAATTGCAATCAGATTCAATAATTACAACCCATTAATCTATATTTATACATCTATCAAATTTATAAAATGCCCTGTTATTTATTCTCTCTTGTCTTAAATATCGAGTATTTTTTCATTGATCATAAATATATGACTTTTTATATTATACTCCTTCCGATCCTTTTTATTAGTTACATTCTATAAGTTTTTTATGATCCTAAATGTAAGTCACCTTCTATGAGTTTTTGGAACATTAATTACTTTATTTCCAAATTACCCTTATTTAATCATTAGAGATAATGTTGATTGTTTGAATTTATTGTATTTATTAGAGGGTAATGATGGAAAACACATTAATTTTAAAATAATTTTAATGATGTAATAAATTTTTCTTAATTTTGATGAGTTAGTTAGAAGTGACATAAATTAAGGACCAGAGGAAGTACATGATAGTATTTATTATACATTTAAACAAATATCTTATTTAATGCATTCCAAAGAAAGAGAAAAAATATTAAATAAAGGTAATTTTAAAAAAAATATATATTGTGATATCGTAGAAATTAACGTAGTTAATCAATTTTAACTCATATAATTAATTTTTATGATTTAATTAAAAGGATTCTATATTAAATACTTGAATAAGTATTAGATTGTATGTAAATGATGATTCATGAGTAATTATTAACTTCACAATACACACATATATGTGACCTCCACCGAATTGTATGATCAATTTGCTTTCACCTTTTCAACCGACTAAGGAGGAATTAATAATTTCAAACATGTGTGTGGCCCCTTTCATTCACTTATAGAGAAGTAATATAATTACAAGAGGTGGTGGTGGTGGTGGTGGGAATCTAGTCTGGCTGGTAATAAATAAAGTTATTGCTATTCCATTATAGTAATTATAAAATTCAATTTAAAACTCGTAAATTAATGAATGAAGATGAACCCATTCTGTTGCATGCACTTAATGCATTCCTAATTCAAGCTTATCCCCTCCTCTTGAATTTTATGATATCAAAATATACATATATCGCTTATCTTACCATCTCTTACTAAATTCAAACGTTAAAAAAATTATGTAATTTAATATTATATATTTATGCATTAAAGACTTTTTGACTTGAAAAAAAAATAAGATTAGCATAAATAAATTACAGTTGTATTAAGGTAGAGAAGGTGATGAATTAATCAAAATGAGAGAAATAATTGATCCGACAAGAATCTTTGTAATGTATAGTAAACATCATCATTTGAGGGTGGGAGGAAATTCAATTACTGCTTTTTAGGCAAACTAGAAGTATTTATGCCCGTAATCATTGCCACACAACACGCACTCTTTTTTATTTGCAAAGATTGCGCCCTTAATCATTGTTAATCTATGAGTTTGTTCTCTAAGTAAACATGATTTGGCACAAAATTATGAAATATCTTCTCCCTCCAATCGTATTTATAAGAAATTTTTTTTTTCATATTTATAAGAAAAAAAATTAATGTTACATTAATTTCTTTTCACCAAAATTACCCCTCTTCATTCATACTATTAAGAATTATGAGGTATACCTTTGAAAAAAATTGAGAGGGAGAGATTAATTAAGAATGGGTAATTTTAGAAAAAATTGAAAATATGAGACAAATTAATACTCCCTCCGATTCATATTATAAAACATTTTGTATGATAAATTTTTTGTCTAAAATATAGGATATTAGATATTTTTTTCCTATTTTATCCTTATCTTTATTGCTTTCTCTCTCCTCATTTATAACCTTATAATAATAATAGAATGTGGTATTTAATAATGGTAAAATAGGAAATATAAGTAACTTTTGCATTGATTTCAATTGAAAAAATGATTTTACTAATATGCATGTAATTAATATAAAATGCCTTATAATATGGATTAAAGTGAGTAATCTTTAACTAATTTCAACTTTTTTCCTTAATATTCGTGAAGTAATTTTTTTTACTTATAAATAAGATCGGAGGGAGTATATATTACTTTTTAAAATTATTTTTCTCATAAATATTACTACATAACTTTCTGTTTAAAAAATTAACGATCTTTCTCTCCAGAAAAAGATTATTTTACTAAGCGTGAAAGTATTAAATAATAAATAAAATTACTGATTTTATTTCTAAAGAATAACTAGTTTATCAGTTATCACCCATGGTTGGATTCAATGAATGCTGAAAAGTAAAATATATATATATATATATATGGAACAAATTAACAAACAGACTTCAAAATAATAGAAAAATAACTAGTTTATCACCAATATACTAAGGTTTCACAAATTTTGTAATCAAATTTATGAAATATAATAAAAAAATTTAAGAAAATTAGTTGAAAACTGGACATATGTCAAGTGATTAGATTAAATTAGGATAAATTTTGTTATTTTGATTTTCATCTCTACCTTACTTTTCATTTTTTCACTATATTCTATTTATTCCTATTTTTGTTCTTTACTTTGATACATTGGATTATTTTTCATCATGGTAAAAATTTTGAAATACTCAATTCATCTTTTTTAGATGAACATCCAATCTAACAAGCCTCATACTCATGATCACCAAAACTAATTCCTATATAATTTTCCATGACCTCTAATCTAAACAAATGAAAATAGTTACAAACAATATTTAAAATTAAATTAAAATAATAGGATTGAATTGAAACGTAATTAATTATTTTTGTAGGATGCATGGAATAATTTATTATGCACATTCGATATATATATTTTGACTAGATCTGAATTGCATAGAATTGAGATTAGTCACATTATTTATGATTAATGAATAATAAATTTTTCTATAGATTGTAGTAATATATAGTTGGCTAAAAAAAGTAATATATATACTATATTGTAATATTTATAATATTAAAAAAGTTAAAACTCATGAAAATGTTTATTGATGTTTGCTCTATTCCCTTGAAACAAAAGAAAAGGAGGGATCATTTTTTAAGGAAGTTTTTTAAAGAGCTTCAATTTTTTCTTTCAGCATATATACAAATTATAAACCTATACATGATTGTTGTAAATTTTTATTTATTTATTTAGTTCAGTGCTCCAATAGAAAGTAATTTGTGTTTTACAAATAATTTGAAAAACACTTCTATTAATATTTATGATCAATTTTGTATTTTTAATTGTCAAATTGGAAAGAAAAGACATGTACAGGCTTAACTTTATAAATTATAATAAAGGGTTAATAAAAAAACTTAAAGATAGCTATAATGAATAATGATTTTAAATGATAATACGATTGTTTAAAAAATGATTTTCTGCTTTCCTCATGACTTTCAAGAAGCCATTTTATTTTATTTTATTTCTCAACCAAAAAAAAATTTGTTTCATCTACTACTCAAAAGCAATTTTGCAGCGGCTTGGCAAATACCTCTCAATCTCCAAGTAAGTATTTAAAAAAAAAAAAAAAAGATAAACAACTCCATCCCCTTAAGCAGCACGACCCAAAAAGCTACAAAAAATGATATGAATCAGTACTATAACAGATAAAGAGAAGATATGGTGTTGTTCTCGGTCTTAGACATAACTGACACAGATGATTTATAAAGCAATATGCTGTTTGAAAAAGATGTTTAGGTCATATCACCATAAACCATGTAACGCACCATCCTTCTTAATCTTTGGATTCCCAGATGGTCAACACAAGAATCACCAGAAATTACAATGGAGGAACCCAGCAAGAAAAACAATAGATAACATTGAAGCAGTGACATTGGATAGTTTTTCTTTGAAACATCAAAGTAAATGATATTGCAAAATGTATCAACATAGAAATTAACCTGTTGTATTACCTTTCACCATGGCAGCCTTGAATAAATCAGCCCACTTTATACAGTTACGCAATTTGCAGAATACTATCATAACGCTATGCGGAACAACAAGAGATTGCAGAGAGACAGACTTATTGAACATAATTCAGTAAAGAGAGAGTTTAAAAGAAAAAAATCATATTGGAAGGGGAGGTGGGATATGGTGATTTGAAGGATTGTCATCAAAGTTAAGGCAATAGCTTCGAAGATCATAGCTATAATGTTGAGTGGTACTGGTTTGCCATCCTAGAGCTTGCTTCCATCGATTCTTCAACTTACAGACTATCTTTCTCAGAACGCTTGAAACAGAAAAACACCCTAGTGATGATGATCTTCTGTGGGCATTACCACCGAGTGTGACTGAGGAGCAGACTCTGGTTTTCCTCTGAAACTTCAACAACTGAACTGATCTGTGAAAGCTATAATAAAGCCTTGAGAGCTTCATTCTTCTCTGCTTGTGCTTGACGACTTGAGATCTGTTAAAGCTCAGCTTTCAAGTGTTTATGATCTTTCTGATTGTGGTAGATGAAAAGCATTGTCATGAATAGTGCATCAAATGTAGTGTATGATTCCTTTGCACAGTGATAACGGTCCCAGCAAGGACACAGGGATTGAGTGGTGTGCTGTCAAGGGGGGGTGTTTTAGCCTTTTTTCTGAGAGACAAACTTGTACAGAAATTTGCTAGGGAATTATCATTTGTGATTTGCTTGTTTTTTACTCTAAGCTTTGTGCAACTTTTTTAGGATGTTTCAACTCAGGAATATTACTAGAATGAGGTCCTCATGACATTACAAAGGTACACTATACATATATGATAAAAGTCTATATGAAAGAAACCATACCAAAATTCACTAGATTCTTTCTGCAAAAGTTTGTTCACACTCAATATAAGATAAAATCCCAAACGATTTCAAAATAACTTTACAGTAAGACTGGTGCTTATGTAGCTCTGAAGATAGAGGGGAAAATTTGGGCCTCATTTTCCATCAAAGTTCCAAAACTCTTGCCAAAGCAAAAATCCAAACACGCCAATTAACTAAGAATCCTAATGTTTTTTATTTTATTTTATTTAGTAAATCACCTTGATTCCTTTAGAGAAAATAGCTAATAAAAAAGTTCCTCCTAAATAAACTAAATGTGCATGCAAATATGTATTGACAAAAGCAAATCTACTGTTACCATTTTGGGGAAAAAAATGGAAGAAACAGAGAAACAACTCATAAGTGGTGAAATAGTCAACTGCTCAAAATCCAAAACATATTCTGAAGGCATCATAAGGCGAATATAACAGAGGTCGCACCTAAAGAATCATAAAAATTAAGCTATTAAGGTTAGTTTAGTGGTAAATGATTATGTTAGTTCATAGAAGGTCCTAATTCAATGTGCGCGCTATCATGTACCAACAAAAATAAGGAGTAATAAGAATCAATAATGTGAAGCTTTCATAAGTAGTTATGGCAGTGGCAGTTATGGGTGTTGCTATTAGAGGGAAAACCTAATAAATAATAAAGTAAATGAAAGCGTGAGAATTTTAGCAAAACTGGATGAGCAATGCGGTGATAATGATAGGTGACATGAAGATATCGGTAGAGAGGACCACTAACTTAAGAATGGTGCTAGTTGGTCCAAACAAGGAGAGCCTTACATCCTAACCTCCTCCCTGTCTCAAGCTTTCACCTTTGCCACTTTTAGAAGCAAAAAAAAGGTCACCAAATCCAGCATTTAAATGCCATTTCAGAAAATGAATTGCATCCTGTTCAAACAAACTGAGTACTTAATACTAAGAATAGAATCATCAAAACTTGCCCTTCTTTCAAACGGTTTTGGAGAAGAGAGAGCTGTGTTCAAGAAAAGATCGGCTTAGGAAAGATCAGTGTATTTAAAATACTAATGTCCTGGATATATAGATATATATATATATATATAGGCCTGCATATTCAAGCTAGCCCCTGCCCCTTATGCTATCAAGAAGAGTCTTGAAGAAGCCTGATCAGTTGCAGTTTCCACATATCACATCTTCACCTACAATAACACTCTGCTATAAGGATAAAGCCAATGCTCCCGGGGAAAAATATAAACACGATATATGAACCTGAATCAAATCTTAAATAAAGTGAAACTGTCACAAGCATTCCATTGATCACGTTAATGTAGGCTGTTCCAAACTCCCTTGGTGAAGGAACTGACTCTGGCCATCCTAAAATTGCAGCTACTATTCTCGAAAAAGGTAAGCAATTGGTATGGATGCATGATTTTCTTTTCCTACATCTTCGTACTTTCTCCTGTTACAAAGTCAACCTACAATGTTTTACAAAAAGAAAAAAGTGAGCCTACAATATGAACCGGTAGATTGCTATCACTATAAAACATTAAAAATAAAATTACAGTGTTCATATATCATAAATATTGCAACTTATTTAACTTTCGTACCAAATGCATAGAAATCATCATAATTATTATATATATGGAATTTGACCTCTGGGAAACAAAAGGATGAATAGAGACGAAGATGGAGTAGAATAATTTTATCCTCCGTTATTTAAAAATAACCTAATATATGTTAAGGTCATATAAAGTATCTTTAATTTAAAATTCTGTCCCCATAGGTTCCAGCTTCCAAGCCATTTTCTTACCGCTTTAAAAGAATATTTTCTAAAATAAAACTTTGACCATATATATTATTCCTCTACTGTAATAGTTCCCACGCAAGATACTGTCTCTATAACTCGTTTTTTATTTTTATTTTTATTTTTTGTCAGGTCTACTTTCAAGAGAGTTAATCATAACTTAAGTGCACAGTTAAGTTCAGCGACCAGAGTCCATAGATGGTTCGCAATGAAATCAGATATGGAAGGTCGTCAGTAAAATACAGCAAAGGTCCAAAAGGCTTTCACCCATAATTAGTTATTCAGAACAATTTTAGTTCATGCATCGGATGATGGGTGAATCTAGGTCTTGTTATTCCTGATTTTAGCTCATTTTATTGCATATATCATCACTCTGGCCTTTCGTGAATCCCACTTTCAACCAGAAAAATAAAAAACCAATTGATGAACAAAATCCATAAAATAGATTCTCTTAAATGTCCGTAATATATGCTATCTCAGGCACTTCAAGTACTATCCGCGATAAATAAAAACTGTTGTAACTCAAGATCCTACTAGCAAACATCAACGTCAACATCACTAAAATTCCCTCTCAAACAATAGCATTGGCTGCACTTGCAATCCTTGGCCACAAATCAGCACACTCCTTACCAATTGGACCAGTGATAGCAGAACCTACATTCACAAATGTGAAATCGAAATTAATACTAGTTGTTCAGCCAAAAAAAATAATATTAGTTGTTAAATGCATATATTGCTTCACTTAACCAGGTTATCGAGACCTATATAAACCTATATAATATACTACAAAGTACAAACACAGCCACACACAAGGAGGAAAAAACTTCACGCCAAAGAACACCTAGATTAATGTTACATCAACAAACAAACGACATTTCTAATAAAAGATATTACCTTTCATTTCTCCCTTTGGATTCACAATGACACCAGCATTATCTGCAGAAACCAAAACATGTCAACAACTGTTCACTAACAATGAACTTGAGCAAACATAACACATGAACTTAAACACAGGTCAAGAAAAAGGCAGAAAAGCAAGTTTAAGCAACAAATGTCATTCAACACTACGTATTTCAAGAGAATAGTCAGGGATCACATCAGACGGACAACTAAAAGTCTAAATACAAAATAGATACTGACACTTAAAACATTAGTATATCACTTTGGCATACTCATTCACTTGATTGTTTAGAATGCAATGATATAACCCAAAAAAAAATCAGGTAGACCGAATGGGATTCTTTTTACCACAGCAGAACTTTGATAAGAACAGCCATACAATTCATGGAAATCACTCAGTCCAGGTACAAAGTACAAAAGTATTTAGACTCAGAATGGCAAAAGATTATCATCCTGTAAAGGAATCTTAGCCAAAAGCTAAAACAAGCGTTCAATTAGAAGGAGGAACCATTATCAACGGTCAACAAAATAAAGGGGTTCACCACATATAATAGTATTCGGCAATATAGGTAGGGATCAAATCAATCAATTTGTCTTCAAGATAAAGAGGAGGGCTAATCACTTATTGAGGGAAGTCAATGAAAAATTGAAACACAAACAGAGTTCAGGACTATAAACATGCTCATAATCATACATCCCCGCAAGCTAAATACCTAGTCTTCCAGCACTTCGAAGCTAATTATATCAGAATTAAAGCATTAAAAAAATTAAAGCTATAATAATATGACTAGCAGGCGCAAGCGACCGTCAGAAAGCATAACGTCAAAGTAGGGTGAAGAAACTCCGAAAATAAATCATCTAGAAGTACTGTATGCAGTTTACCTGTGAAGTAAAATACTACTACATGCTAATTTACATGCATTGCTTATCAGAAAACACAGAGCGACAAACAAAACGTTCTACAAGAACACACCTGCTCAATTGTAATTCAATAAACTAAACAAAAAATTAAAAGATAAAGAATTATGAAATAAAGGGAATGCGGAACAGAAATTCAAGGAACCACAACGATATATAATATCAGAAGGAAAATGCAAACAAACAGAAGCGTAAGTGTATTTAATAATCAAGAGGGCGAGAATAACCTTCGAAGTACATGTAAACACCATCCTTTCTGCGCCATGGCTTGCGCTGGCGGACGATCACGGCTGGCAAGACCTTCTTCCTGAGATCAGGCTTCCCTTTCTTTACGGTGGCCATGACCATGTCCCCAACGCAAGCAGACGGCAAACGGTTGAGACGACCCTTGATCCCCTTCACCGAAATGATGTACAGATTCTTAGCTCCAGTGTTATCGGCGCAGTTCACTGTCGCCGCCACCGGTAGACCCAGAGACATCCGGAACTTGTTTCCGGCCGAACCACCGCGACCTGATCAAATAAATCTAACTATTAGAAGAAAAAGAAACAAGCAATCCATGTATCTCACCCAAGCTGACCCAATCGACCAGAAAGTACCATACCTCTCTTCGACATTGTTGATCGCCGCGCTCTTCACTCCCGCAGCGAAGAGAAAATACAAGGGAAATAGCGGCTCGTTTATTCGGGATGCTAATATGCTAGGGTTTAAGGGTAGAGTAAATCCTTGGTAAAAAAAAAGGGTAGAGTAAATGGGCCAGTGGATCATGGACACTCTGAAGTCTGATCTACGTTGGAGCCGGTGAGCAATTGTAATGGGCCATTATTGGGCTTATTTCGCGTAAGCGTGGTTCATTCTCACTGAACTTTATTCTAACCCGATTTTTAGCAATCAGTTATTTGATGAAAATCAGTCAATCATCAATATAAAATATAAAATAAAAATCTGCTAACAATAATAATAATAATATATATAATATAATGTCTAGAGTAAGATACATCATTATGAATCATTTCTTAAATTTTGCGTAATAGATAAGGTCCACATCTAGTAAAAAGGAAAAGAAAAGAGTATTTTGGACTTTTAACTGAGTAAGTTTTAGCATTGAACCTAAAAAAGTTGTAAATATATCAATATTATTCATATTAATACCAATAATATAAATACTAATATCGAATATAAAATTGATAGAGAATTATGCTAGTCATAAACTATCAACAGTCAACTCTATATATATAGTGCATAAACTCTGCGGAATTATTATTATCATTATCAACATTTATAAGTTACATTATTTACAATGAATAATGTATCTCATTTATTGTAAGATTCCTTGTGTCAGAGTTAGGATATAAATTGCTTGTGAATGCAAAATTATTTATACGTTGAGCAAAAATAATTTTTTATTTATAAAAGAAGTGAAAGAAAAGGTTGTATAGATTCCCTGTATATTACTCATCTTTTTTACTTGGTGTGTGGCACTTTGAAATCTTTCTACATTGCGGGCGCGCGTATATATATATTTAGACGAGCTTTTGCATAGCATGAGATTATATCTGTTATGAGCATAAAATAAAAAATGTGAAACAGCTTGCGTTGAATAGGAATTGTCTGTCAGAAGCTCAGTTACTAACTGCATGCACCTTTTTTTTTCTATGAAATATTCAACGGTTGATTTTGTCATTATCATCATTCTTTCCCTTATCAAAGGGAGGAGGACAATGGGGTATGTTGCCAGGCTCCAATAAGGCAACAGGTTGGTTCTAGCTGCACCTCAAACTACTACGCAACAGTATTGACTTTGGTTTTTCAAGCGCTGTTGCTATAGCTACCCTCCACTACTCGTACGCTCACTCTTCACTGTGGACACCCACACTGTTATCAAAGTATAACCGAAAAATTAGTGATGAACTATGAAGGGTCGGATGCTACCATACAGAGGGACACGGAGAACCTCTGACTGCAAGTTATTATCTGTTCAGTGCACTCAAGTTCTCGTCTTCAAGTTTAATGAGTACAAAATAGCATTCCCTTTTAGGCCATATCCCTCTTGCTTTCCACCCAAAAATATTGATTCATTTATTTAATTATTTAAATACCAACACAAAAGGTTCATTGATTTTCGGTTAACATTTGCAGTCATTTATTATGGATGGGTCTTAG
Organism: Adenanthera pavonina; assembly: GCA_026686845.1. Lineage (NCBI taxonomy): Eukaryota > Viridiplantae > Streptophyta > Magnoliopsida > Fabales > Fabaceae > Adenanthera > Adenanthera pavonina. The sequence goes on from JAIVEN010000002.1 coordinate 5,752,479, forward strand.
ACATTAGTGAGTTAGACTACTAAGACGGAGGAAACAGAACAACTGATTGGCCTGTTGGTACAAAAAGCAACCACTTAACCAACCCAAGAAGGCAACATAAGGGAAGGAAAAGCACTATCAAAAGGTCCAAAAATCTCCAAAGACGCCCCAAAATGAAAATAGCCGGTACCAGAGCCTAATGAGAAACTCCCAAACAATCAACCCTCCCCAAAAACCTTACGTGGACTGAAACAACTTTTTCCTCCTCTCAAATTCCCCAATGGGTATGATCAGAAAATGTTCTTCTCTCCCCTCTCTTCTTCTCCTCACTGTTTTCCTGCTACTCCTCCTTCATCTAATTTCAGCTGCCGATAAGACAAACTTGGTGTACAAGGGGTGTGCAGAACAGAAATTGCAAGACCCATCTGGGATTTACTCGCAGAATATGCAAGCTCTCATGGCTTCCCTGGTAGGCCAATCTGGGCAAAAGCCTTTCTCCACCACAACAACCGGTGATAACCAGAACGCGATCATGGGCCTGTACCAGTGCAGAGGAGACCTCACAAACTCAGAGTGCTACAACTGCGTCAGCAAGATTCCAGACCTGCTCGATAAGCTATGTGGGAAAGTGGAAGCAGCCAGGGTCCAGCTTGTTGGGTGTAATATGAGGTACGAGATTGTTGGGTTCAAACAAATCCCTGTGACTCAATTGCTTTACAAGGTTTGTGGGAAGAAGGCGAAGGGAAGTGGGTTGGAGGAGAGGAGAGAAACGGCGTTTGGTATGGTGGAAAGCGGTGTGAAGAGTGGTGGGAACTTGTTCTACACAGGAAGCTACCAATCTCTATATGTGTTGGGGCAGTGTGAGGGCGATTTAGCCAGTGCCGATTGTGGAGAATGTGTGAAGAGTGCAGAGGATCAGGCCAAAGTTGAGTGTGGCAGCTCTAATTCTGCCCAAATGTATCTTCATAAGTGCTATATCAGTTACAGCTTTTACCCCAATGGAGTCCCCAGCATTTCATCCTCTTCGTCTTCTTCTTCTTCTTCAGGTGAATCAGTGGAGAAATAATAACTCTATTTGTATTCTAGCGAACCATTTTTAACTCGCATTTGTCTCTCAATAAGTTAAATATTAGACCAAAGTGCCAATTGGGAATATGAGGCGTGGGATTTGGATCCATCAGTTAAATGTTACTCACCCCTGCGCATGGTGCTTATACTTTTCTGTTTGATAGGATCAGGGACGGGACAACAACACACACAGAAGACAGTGGCTCTTGCGGTAGGAGGGTTTGCAGCGCTGGGATTCTTAATTGCTTGTCTGTTGTTTGTCAAGTCAGTGTTCAAGAAAAGAAGTAGAAGTAAGTACTATGGTTGAGTTTTATTGTGCATCCTCTGTCTATACCTTGCTTCATCATCACATATCTGGTTCTTAACATATTAGATGAATATACTTTTGAGCCTTTTTTTGTATAATTCTATATGAAATCAAATCCTTATAGTTTACAATTGGAAGATCTTCTATTCAGATCACTTGTAAAAAGAAAGTGCTAGTGTGGGACAGATTTTCATTGGACGGAGTGTGAAACGTCTCTGTCCCACTGTGTCTGAGAGAAAGTATATTAAGCTGCCATGTTTTATAAGCTAGAATTGACAAGGTGTGCGTGAAGAAGGTAGATCACAGTATATTTCAGGGAAACGTTTTTACCTTTTGTTGCCTTCTCTAGAAGGTGGCTAGTAGAATGAACCTGAAAGATTTCATTTTCTTGGCCATTAAGTAATGAGAAGTGCACTTTAAAGAGGCAGGGAATGGGCCATTACAGCTTTCGCTTTATTTCCCCTCTCATGGAATTACACCTAAAGTAAGAACAAACAAGCAAAAATGAACATCACTATCAACATTATTAAAGGCGTGAAATGCTAAAAGGATGTTATTGTTACTCCTTGGTCTGTATGATCAGTGAGATGTGCTTTAAAATACAGATTGCATATCTCATGCGCTGCCAGCAAAAAAAATGAAAACGACTCAATGCTAGTTTACGTGAAAGCGTGGCTTAATATTGGAGTGACAAATTCGCGTTATAATCATGGATCAGGAAAGATCTTTAGGAACGTCCACACCTCAACGTACGAAGAGGAAAAGTAAACCTGGTCGATTTTATTATCTGAAATATGATTCATCAACTAATTAATTATGCAAGCCGACATGCCCAAATTAGGTTTTAACACTATATCTTGCCTTTATGCAATACACGAAATAACTAATAACTCAAACTTTTAAAATATTGTACTTATTTTTCTAATACTAAAGGAGTGATAGAAGAAGTTGCAACTGATGAAATGTGTAAAAAAAAAAAAACAGAGGAAGAGTAAAACAATGGCAAGAAGAATTTTTTTTTTTTTACCACAAGCTGCATAAAAATGCATTTTTAGATTTATAAATAATGCAACCTTTTTTTCATAAATTTTATATTTCATGTTTTTTCTGTTCAAAAAGCATTTTATATTCATATTGGTTATTCTTCCATGCTACTACTAATAATAAAATGTATTTACATGAAGTAATGAACACCGTCGACCGAAAAAAGTAATTTGGAACGCCACAGTACAAAATAAGAAGCCCATTACAAGCGTCATGTATAGTATGAATACGATGACTGAGGAAGCAATTCGGACGTGTTAAAAAAAAAAAAGGATGGGACGTTTCCTCACCAAGGAAAAAAAAACTCGGACGTTCATAATTTGTCAATATATATATATATATATTTTAATGTCAATGCAATATACACAGGGTTAAAGTGCATATTCCAAATTATTTTTAAAATTGTTACTGGTATCCAAATTTTTTTTTGTAGAATGTTATATTAAATTGTCCATATCAAATCATCCTAGTTGGCATATTTTAAATGAAAAAAAATTCACATCTTTTATTTTAGGAGAGGGGAGCATATATTTTCAAAAATGAAAAAGTATAATTGGAACGAAAGTATAAAACTAAGGCAAAAAAAACTACAAATAAGAGCATGTTTGGTTTAAATTATAAGTGATTATGGAGTAGAGAAAAGTGATTATGCAGTCAGTAAATAAACGTAATCCAGATCAAAATAATCACTTATGACCATTTAAGTGATTATTTCCATAAGCTACTTTTTTCAACTTATGATAATCACTTTTCTCTCATAATCACTTATTTCACTTTTTCTTCTCATTATCCACCCAATAATCACTTAAACCCTAATATCCAAACACATTTTTTTTCTCAAAATCACTTATAGGTTAAAAATATCCAAACACAATTCACTTTTTATATATTCACTTATTTTCATAATCTATTATGAATAATCACTTATCCTCATAATCACTTATATATAATTTAATCCAAACACACTAAATAAATTTAGCTTTAAAAAAAATAAAATAAATTAAAAATATGCTTTCGTAATTAAAAGAAAAATGCGGACGCCTACGGGTGAAAATGCATGTTAACAATTATGGGGGTTGCGTGAGTAACATATTGGAATCCAATTAAATTAAATAATCTATATAAAGAAATAAAATGCTACGACGCGAGCATTAATTGAAAGGGATATGCAAGTGTAAGTAATGAGGAAAAGGCGAAAGTTAAGGGTAAGAATTATGGAGAAAATAAATGGTCAGCGATAATTATAATAATTATCGGCATAGCTGCTGTAGTGGGTCATAGGATTTACACATGATGAAGGCATCAAGGTTGAAGGAGGAACGTTAACTAGCGGAGGTGGCCAGTAAAACCTCATAGGAGGAGGAGGAGGAGGAGCTGCTGCTGCTGCCGCCGCAAAGCTCATGGGTTTGGCATAGTTATAGTTATGATGGCCCCACCCAAAGCGATATCGATGTTTGTTGCTCTTTTTGTGATCATTCTTCCATTGTGGGTGCTTCCGTCTATCGCTCTGATCAGTCTCACAAGAGGAGTCTGAAACTGAATCGGAGTGATGGTGGCAGTGGCAGCCTTGTTGATCCTGCAAGGGTGCCCTTTGGAAGGACCAAAGTTGTGCTAATTTCTTCTTGCCGCCCGTTTTCTCATTAATAAGATTCACCAGCTCCATCGGATTATTCACTTTGCCCTTCACTGTTACCAGCCCTTGCTTTACATCTATGCACACCGATTCCACTCCTGCGTACGTACGTACGTACATTAATTAATCAACGTACTCACACTCACACACACATTAAATAAATTAATATACTCACGATCGATGGATAATTAAGAGGATCAGTATATATAAAAACAATATAAAGAGTGCCACCACCGGCTGAAATTAAACCTGCTAATTCTTCCAACCTTTTCTTCACATCGCGAGGACAGTCCTTGGAGCAGTGAAATTCAACTTTCAAGGTCGAAATCTGACAACAAAATAAAATGGAGATCAAGGGGATGAATTAATTAATTAAATACATACATGTTAGTTCATGTTGGAAGGAGAGATGCATATATATATATATATATATAAAGAGGACGTGCCGAAGATTGGTGGCCACTCGACTCCATGAGGGGAGATCGTACGTAGAGCTTCAAATATATGTCACAGAATTAATAGTCATGAAAACTCAAAAACCTTCCGGTTCCCAGACGGTGAGGATGTTAACCAATACTGTAATTGAGAGGGCAGCATATAATACTAATAGTACTATATACACTCGGGGTGGGGGGGGGGTTTGGCATTTAATTTCTTGATCGGTCTTCGTATCTTTAATTTGTCGACCATCAAATCATTAAAACGCGTTGATATGTAGTATATTTCTTCCCCCGGCAGAATCAATCATGCATCTCATATTGATCCTTCCCTAGCTTGAATATTTTAATTAATACTATTAATTTTTTTAAACATTTAAAATTCATTTTAGTTTTCACTTACAACATTGTCGTTAATTAAATTTCTCAGATACCGTCATTCAATTTAATTCTAATTTGGGACTAATTAAGATAAATTTAAAAAAATAAAAGGTCTAGACTAACTTAATTATGCGAATCATATAATTTTATTATGGGTGCCCTACAAATCCCTAACTGTATGGAGCTAACATTTGCACAGATCCTTATTCCTTATTTAACTATATATTAATTAAATAAATTATAATTAGTCTCACGCAATATATTTAGACCAATCTTCATTACATATCTTGACGCCATAATTCTTACATTTGCTATATATTAGTGGCAAGAGATCAGCAACTCCAAGGATATTGGATAGCAAGCTCATTTTTCAAACTTCGCATTTCATACCTCAAAAAATACGTTTATCTGTTTATTATAATGTTTATCATGCTAATTACATGTTAATTTGATCCGCTATTTTTTTTTAATTAAAAAAAGTGAAACTCATTCACTGGTTCTCCATTCCCTTTTTAATTTTCAAAAATTGGCAACATCTAGAAGGACAAAAAGTTAAAAAAAAAAACAATTTGGTTACTCGTGACATCTTCTCTCAGAATGAGTGCCCATTTGGTTTGTTTTTTGGTAAAAGTACTTTTAGAATAATCACAGTCTACAAAAATGAAGTTTGGATAAAAGTAGAGAAGTTTACTGAAAAGTTATTTAGATAAAAAAGAAAAAAATAATGGTTAGAAAGTATAGTTTAGTTTGCAAAAATTCAAATCAAACAAGCCCTCAGTCTACTTGTTTCTATGGCCAAAAAATTTAAAAAGAAGAAGAAGAATCAATGACTAATTGAAAAAAAAAACGGCTAATTATCCATCAACGGCAAAAATAATTAAAAAATATCAATATGAACATCAAATAAAAGATGGGTCAGATCGGCCGTTTTTGGGGATTGGGCCGACTGGAGAAAAAAAATCCAAATCTAACCGTTGATCAGATTTAGAAGAAAGTGTAGATTGCATTGGATAGGAGGATTCTCACATTTCCTTGGCTCTTGCTCCACTGAGGAAGTTGAATTATGGGGAGCGTTAAAAGGCATAAGAGTTTGTTGGGACTTGGGTCTTAGAAGAATTGTGGTAGAGGTGGTTGCAAAAACGCTAAACGATGATTGTCATAGCAGCAATTTACCAACTGTTGCAGTGAAAGCTGTGAATTGGATTAACAAGGATTGGGATATATATATATATATATATATTAAGGTTCAATATAGTCCTAAAGATGCAAACAAACCTGCTTATGCTTTGGTTAAAGTGGGGGTTATTAGACAGATTCCTTTCATTTTCTTTGATGATGTTCTTGAATGTGTTAAGGAACTTGTTTATGCTGATGTACCTGAGATGTTAAATCCCCATGTCTGTTCCGAGTAATATATGAGGCAATGAGCTTTATCTTTTAATAAAAAGAAAAAAAGCATGGATGGACACTTTATTGGGTTCCTTTGAGAAACAGTAGTCCATGGTATCATCACCGGCTCCTCCACGAGAAGATTTCTGACAAATTTCTTAAAGAATGGGAAATGAATTCTCACCCAGTGGTGTACCACCTGTAATCTGAACAGTATCTGACCTGCTTGATGTTCAAGCTAAGAAATATAACCACTCCCATTTTTCATCAGCTCAGAGCCCATCCCTCGTTCCTTCATCTTCACCCATTTATCTGAGGCCTGTTGATGCATATTGCTAAGCCTAAGCTTCTGTAAATTGAGCCTCAATTTTCCAGCTTTGTTTATATATAATTTACAAGCTGCTTCAATTTTCGAAGTGATGGGTTCCTTGGTCTGAAAGAGCTCACACAACCCATACCCTGATCTTTCGTTTAAACACCGGCAGCGCGTGAAATAGTGAGTTTTCTTCACTTGGGTTATTGTTTTTGTGACAGAATTGTCTCATATCTGTATGATTCTTTAATTTAGCTCTTGTTTAATCTTCTTCACGCTTGTTTCTTAATTTTCAAGTGTATCCGAGAGTGTAAGTGACGGGGCAAGAGCAAGAAAGCGATCGTTCTCCAAAAAGTGATAGTGGAGCTTATGTGTAAGTCTATAGAGTCTCTATACTTGGAAGGTGATCCGCACTGCACATAAAGAACTTACCATATAATGTCATTTTGTTGTCCTTGATTGGCTCCAAACACGAAGTTTTAATCCTGCAGAAATATTTATACTTTGCAGAGAAGAATATATCTGCACTATCAATTCCCAGAAACACATATGCTTTTCCCCAACATATAGTAGTGAGATCTACCCCTGCAACCAGAGGTTAAGTTGTTCTCGAAACATCACTTTTGTTAATTTTGGGCATTAATTAATTGTTTTGGTAAGGAGAAAGTGATTGAAGGAGAACTCAACTTCTTCAGGAATATAAAAAAGTAACAATCAACTTGGCGAGGTATTAGGAAGCACAAGAATAATGCCCGAGTTAGTTCTATTCCACGTCCACGCGCAGTCTTATGTAGCCCTGGTAAATCATTGATATAATATTTATTATATTTTATTAATATCGTTTCATTATTTAATATTTAATAATGTTTACTTTTGTTATATAACCAACTGATATGGAATTCATTTTTCTTTTTAGTTTAGTTTAATTTTTATTTTTCGGCTTCACAATTATCATAGTGGGCTTTCGCTTTGAATTGGAAGGTGAGCCTACACTAGTTTTGGACTTTAGGCTTAAATTCTTATTTTGACTTATTCATTGCGAATGGCTAGTGTCCCAGTAAAAATGCATTGAACAATTAAGTTTGGTTTTGATTATCAGAGAATGATGAAATGGTTGGAAGTATGAATGCGTTGAACATCAATAAATCCTCAACTCCGAGAAAGAAAGATGGAGCAGAAGCCAAGGTTCTGGGTTATCAATTCAAAACCAAGAAGCCCTTTAAACAGCGTTGGAGCCTAAGTGTGCCAGGGCACTACTCTTCCACCAAGCCATCCCCAACAAGCTTCCATTCAAGAATACGTCAATTCTGATTTTTTAACTCATGTTATGCCATTTTCTTTCTAATTTCATCATTTGTTTTGATGATAACGTATTTTAAAGTAATTCAAAGGAAAAAAAAATCAAATAATAATGATTCATTCATCACAACATTCTCTCGATCTAGTCTGCTAAATAGTTTCTAGGTTGTTTAGGTTGCTGTAAGAAACATCTCGTGTCCTGCTGGCAAAATTATACTACATACTATATTAGCATAACATTGAATTGTGTTTACTTTTTTTCTTTTTCTTTATGCCGTAATACTGCTTTACATTTAAAATCCTCTCTTCTGAGAGTTCAAACCCTCATCAGCGTACGAGTCTCCTGTTGTTTCTGTGCTTGGGCTTTCGCGATGCCTCTCTCTTTGGCTTCCGTCAGGCAAGAGGGTGCCTATGGTGTGCGTGTGTCTTGGTCCTTTTTGTTTAGGATTTTGGTATTTTGTGTGAGTTTGTTTGGCTTTGCTATTTGTAGGGGTGCTTTGACTTCTGAGAATGTCCATTGCGAAGCGAAGAATCGGTCGATGATTTGATCATTGACAGGCTTGTTGAAGATCGGCTCTCTGGTAGACGGTATAGATCTCGGGTTTAGAGATGAGGCGCTTCCTAAGGTGCGTTCACCTACTTGTGTCAATGGCTTCCTTTGGAGTTGTTCTTTCCGCATGCTTGATGCATGAACCTTATCGAAATCTGCTCCTACACGAGAGGATTCGTTAATGGAGGGGATGGTTTCGCTTAGGCGATTGGTCAAATCACCATCCCTTTTGTTAGTGTTACCGGTGCTGCTCTTCAATGTGTGGGCGTTCTCATTCTTATGGTCTGTTTGGTTCAAAAAAAGGGAAAGGGAGGGAAGGGATTTTAATGGAGAGAAAGGAAGGGAAGGGAAAAGAAGGGATTTTAATTTTACCTCGTTTGGAAGGAAAAGAAGAGATTTTAGTGGAAGGATTTTAATTTTACCTCGTTTGGGTTAAGAGGGGAAATGAGGGAAAATAATTATAATTTGACTATTATACCCTTAATTTATTTAAGTTAATATAAGGAATTGACCAGTACATTGTGTGACCGACTAATGAAAAAAATGAAGGGTATTTTGGTCATTTTGAACACAATAACACATTTTCCTCCCAAATTACCCCAATTTGTGGGGAAAATATATAAGGGTAGGGGAGGAAAAATTTTAATAACATTTTTTCTCCGCTTCCTTTCCCTTCCCCCCATTTTCCTCCAAACAAACAAACCATTAATGGTGCTCTCTGCCGTGTGAGTGGTTTTTTCCTTTTCGGTCTTTGGTTTGTTTTACTTTTCCTTCGTTGTTGCTTTGTGGCTTGTTGTTCCCCTTTCCAGCGGGTCTGTTTTAGTCGGTGGTTTGGGTGGTTCTGATTTGCTCTCTGGCAACGTGTTTCTTTTGGCAACTGGGGGTTAGGACAGGTAGGGTTTGTGCTCCGATTGGGTCAAACCCTTGTGGTTTGGGTAGCGTTTGTGGGTTTTCATTTTGTGCTTTGTTCTTGTCCTCTATACTGTGAATGTTTCTTCAATAGATTTGTTTGTCTCTAGCCAGAAAAAAAAAATACTGCTTTACATTTAATCATAATACTATTTTTACAACCTTTTTAGCAACTCAGTTTTTTTTGCCAATATTTTAGCAAACAATATTTTATATTTGGAAAAAGATTTCAAATATAATATCAATTTTATTTTCTTTCGTGATCCTTCTCCATGAAAGCTCTCGTCAACAAATTCAACAAAAAAAAATTGACACGTCAAAATTAAAATGTATAAACTTCTTCATGTATTTCCAGAGTCTACAAAATATGCAACCGCACACATCACGCATTACCAAATGGTTACATAACTCAAATTTAATGCCCAGAATTATTTTAAATATAAATTAAAAAAGTGTACAATAAATAAAGTGGAATAATTAAATTTAGTACAATACTCCTCTCATCCATATTATTATAAGATATTAAAATTATTTTTACGCTAAGAAATTTTTATTATTACATTCTTAAACTTATAGAAAAAAATAGCTAAAATTTTTAATTTTATCTTTATTAATTTAACTCATTTTATTAAATACTTCTTCTGTCTCATATTACAAGACAACATGAGAAATTTTTCTTATTTCATAATATAAGGTAATATGTAATAATTTGTTATTTTTACCCTCTATTTATTGTATTATTAGTATTATAAGTTATACTATATTTAATGAAATGAATGAAATTAACAGGGATAAAATTAAATTTTTTTAAAAAAATTTAAGAATATAATAAATATTTCTTAATATAAGTGAATACTACTTATTGCCTTATAGTATGAGATAGAGGAAATATATCACAAATTATAATATTAATAATATAATAAATAAGGTGATGTAAGAGGGGGCGGGAGAAGAAGATTTTAGACAGAAAAGAGAAAGAAAAAAAAAAAGACTTCAAGGAAGAGAATGATGAACTCAAGGGAAAAAGAATTCAAGAAAGGAGAAAATAAATATCTAAAAAACTTAAATTCTCTCAAATATGAACTTTTTTAATTGGAATTACAATGATATCTATTTATAGGACTCAATAGAATATTTTAGATGATTGATATAATCTAATAAAATATGAAATTATTTAATTTAATTAATATATCTAAAAAGATTACAAGAATCTAATTTATTTTATAAGTTTATAAAAGACTAAGGGCATGTTTGATTCTGTTTTTAAAAACAGTTTTTTTATATTTAAAAATAGAAAAATAAAAAAACTTGTTTGATAAACCTATTTTTTATAAACTGTTCTGAGAAACAGAAAATAAAAAAACAGAAAATTCAGAACAACTTTAAGGTGTTTTGTAGTTTTTGTTCTGGAAAATAAAAGAAAATGTAAAAAATACCCACCTCATTAATGGTAAAGTTATAAATTTTGAATAACTCATATATCACTCACTAGTTATGATTTTGAGAACAATCATTCAAACAGATTTTTTTATTTTCTTGTTTTCAAAACTTATTCTTAAAAATAGTTTTACAAAACTGTTTTGAGAATAATAAAATAAAAAATACTGTTAAACATGCCCTAAAATATTTTAGAACATTCTAATCTAATATTAAGGAACAAAAATCATAAAATAGGAAATAAATAAAAAATAATATAGCTCTTAATAATCCTAAAAGATATTATGAAATCTAATTAAATATTCTCTCCAGTCTGTATTATAGGACATTTTGTATAATAAATTTTTACTCCTAAATATAAGGTGTTGGATATTTATTTTCCATTTTACCCTTATCTTTAATTCTTCCCTACTCCTCATTTATAACTCTACAATGATAATAGAATGAAAAATTTAATAAAGGTAAAATAGGAAATGTTGATACTTTTTACATTGATTTTAGGTGAAAAAAATAATTTTCTTAATATGCATGTAATTAATATAAAATGTCTTATAATGTGAATAAAAGAAAATATAAAATATAATATAAAATATTATGATAAAATAATTTTATTTAAAATTATAATTCTCCATAACTATCCATTCTCCATAAGGAGGAAAAATAACAAACCGCTATATATCTCCTTATATATTGAATCAAGAAAAACTACTCAAAATATCTTATAATATGAATAATAGGAAGCATTAAAATAAATAAAAATAAACCCTCACATTTTTATTTAATCACATATTAACCATTAAGGCCCCGTTTGGTATACTGGGAGGATTTTTTATGGAAAGAAATGAGAATGAGAATGGGAAAGGGAAAAATATGGGTCTTAAAAATATGTTTGGTATGAAAGAAAAATTTAATGGACTACTGTTAATAATTTTGTTTGGTACGTGGTTTTTTAGATGGAAGGGAAGAGATAATATATTGAAAGACTATAATGTCTCTGAATAAAAAAACAAATAAATAAATAAAATCAATTTAATCTAAACAAACCCACGAAGCCCCATCTCATCCCTGCCATTAGACTGCCTTGGACCTCAACGGAGGATAGGAGAAGCAACGACAGAGAGAGAGGTAGGTGATGGAGGATGAGGGAGAAGCAACGATGGTGATGGATCTATGGCAGAAGGAGACAAAGTCGAAGGAGATTTGAGAAGGGAGGGAGGAAGTGACAGACGATGCGAAAGAAGCTACAGTGGGAGGCGAAGGAGGAAGTGAGGGAGTTGACGAAGATCTCAAGTGATGGATGACGAACGGGAATGGCGAACATTGGCAGAAGAACGTCAAAGATGAATGTTCGACGGTAAATGGAGCTCAACTGCTACTTGATGGGATGCAGCGGTGGTGGCCGGAATGATGCTCAAGATAGGGATTCTACTCAACGGCTGAAGAAGAGGTTGAAACTAATGAAGGGAAGTTTGGCTATCATAGGTCAGTTGTAGTGTGAAAATTTAATCAATGTATGAGGGTATTTTAGTCGTATAAATAAGGTTCCTGGGAAACTAGAAAAATTCCATCAATCCTCCAAAGGAAGGCATGTTCCCATGTTTAAAGGAAAATCTGGTTTTCAAGAAACCATGTTGCAGCACACCAAACAAGGTAATTATTTCATTCCCTAACCCTTTCTCTTTTCAGGGCACAAAATCATTCATATCAAATGGGCTCTAAATATTCAATAGTTAAATAGTACGTCAAGTAGCCATTGATGCTTGCCTCCCATAGTTAATTCCAATTCAAAGCAACTTCCGACAGGAATTTTGAGTTATTCTATCTTATTCTCTTTTAAGCTGTAAATCGACCTAACAAAAACAAAAGTTTTCCTTTTTCGAGAAAACAAAAAACAACACCTCAATTTTTCCGATTTAAGGGGGAGAAAAAAAAGAACTCCTCAACCTAACCTAAGTAAGTGGATCCAGTAAAGTGCCTCTATGTTTTATATTGTGCAGATAATTTTTTTGAGAAAAAAGGAAACAAACCATCATATTATCATTTAATTAAATATTTAACGCCAAATAAGAACATGATCATGCAGCTATCGATGTATTCTATAACGTAATCAATTACTTTCAATCCAAATTAACTAACGAATATGATTTTTAAGTGATTCTATCCCATTTTCCTGCAAGATATGAATCCACACTTCAATCTGAATCCACTATGAGTGCATCATATTTTATTGTGCGTGTGATCAACACTTTTGAAAAATCGTATTTGCTATTATTTTGTTTCTGATAACTACTTGACCACTACAAAGTACACTCTTTTTTTTAAAAAAAAAAGCCTCTATCATTTTGTTTGGAATCGTAATAGTGTTATTAAAAGGGGTATATTCAACAAAAGTACAAAACAACAAAGGCCTCCTCGCTCATATGCCCTAGAGGTTTTATTAACAAATAAATAAGATTCAGATACAACATTTTAAAATATTATTTACCATATATTTTAATTAAAATATAATAAATATATTTTAGTTTACATATATATTTTTCTAGCATCATGAAATAATAATTGTCATATTTTAATTTGAAAGGTCAGTATATTGTATATAATTGTTTTTCTTTATTAAATCACATCCGTCGATCTTTACTGAAAAAACATAATGTCGACTGAATCGAATCCGCCCAACCGCTGACGAGAGCTTCACTCATATGAGCAACGGTCATGATGGAGAGCCCCAACAGACTCAGTGACACCAAATCCAAGGGTTAAGATCTCGTGCGGTAGTCCCTCACCGATGCACTATAAAAGAGTGACGAATCAGAACCCACCCATAGAACTCCCAATTCCGAGTATGTGTTCATCATTCAAACAGAGATGGACCATCCAATTTTGATTTGGTGGCCTAAATTTACAGATTTTTTTTTAATTTTTTTATATAATAATAATATTTTTTTAAAATTATATTTATTTTAAATTTTAAATTCATATATAATAAATAAAAATATATTAAAAATATGATAATAAAATATAATTAAATCTCGAACTTAAATATGGACGGTCCCAGCCTGGTGAGCACACGGTGCACCTTCTCATAGACCTCCAGGAGCAGAATTCTCTCTCACACTTCCAGTTTCACTTGCCCCCTTTCTCTATCTCCCCGCGCTGATCTATTTGAGATCAGCTCACTTGCTTTCTGTGCTCCCCAGATTCCTCTCTCTGTAACGCATCTCCAGCTGCTCGGAAAAATTTCATCTTGAGCTGCTGTTTGAGGGGTAGAGGGCTTTTTTTTTTGATTCGAGGCCTTTTCCTCTGACATTTAGGGTTTCAGATACTGAGCCTTGAACTGGATCTGCTACCGGATTCAGACGTATAAGAGTTCTACCTGCACTTCATGCTTAACTAGAAAGCCGCCTCAAACTAGGGACTCAAAGGGAAGTGAAAATGGCGTATCCCGGCTCAGTTAGTGCTGCCCAGGTATTAGTTTGCAGCCGTTTCAAATCATATGCCCAGGTATTCTTATATGAATGTCTGATTTGATCTTAATGGGCGTTTATATTGGTGGTTTCAGGTGGGGTCGTACTTTGTTGGGCAGTATTATCAAGTTCTTCGGCAACAGCCCAATCTTGTTCATCAGTTCTACTCTGATACTAGCTTTATGATTCGGGTTGACGGAGATTCCAGTGAAACCGCCACCGATATGCTGGTAGATATCTTGGGAGCATATTTTTCTTATATTTATGTTTAATTTTCTGTTTTGATCAAGCCTGATTCTCTCTATTTTATTATAGATGGATTTGCTTTCCTCAGCTTTTCTTTTATTGTATGGCCTCGAAGGAAATCAGCCCTAAATATACAAATGAAAAGAATTTCTTTTTCTTTTTCCTTTTTTTCTTTGCCAACAATGAAAAGAAATTCAGTAAGTATTCGAACGCATCAAATCTTGGAAATCTTGGAAATCAAATTCTTCTGTCTGGGGTCTCGTGTAACATTTCACAAATTCATGAAAAGAAACTAAATAGCATTTATTTGTGAATGGACTGTTGAACATCCTTTACCCTCATAGGGAAGTCGTTTCCTTCAAGGCCTAGCCCGCAAATATGTCAAAACCCTCATTATCCTCCATTTTGAAGTTGGCTGGTCAGTGTCTATTTTATTGTGGCTACCTTTTGTAGCCTCACGTGAAGTGCATGGGAACAAATCAAAACCTTGTATTATTGAGGTAATCCAATAGAAGGTACAGATGTAATGGTGCACTAGTTCAAAATTTATACCATCATTTATTTTAATTATTGAATTGAATTTTCTTGCCCATTCAAATGGTAGCTGGATGGATTGACTGTAGGGTGCATTCATGTGATTTTTTTTAAGGATTTTGCATTTTAACAATGGTTGAAGTAACTATAATAAAATTTGAAATGTGATGATTTTTGAAATACGGATACTGGAAATAGACTGATGCTGGGAAGTGACTACGAAATTCTTGCTTCACTTTTAAAGAAATCAACCAGACCAATATATGATTGTTACCTCCTCATTAATGTAATTTGCAAACAGAGTCTTCAATTTGTCTAGGAGTTGTTCAATTGTTTATGGTTTTGCATCATAGCAGTAAATTATAAAATATCACCACAATCATTAATCTAACAGCTCAAAGATTATAACTGCACCCCTTAGTCAAAATACTGATTGCAGGGGATCCATTTTGCTAATGGTAGTCAGCTATAAAAGAGGGAAAATGGGGGATATTTATACTCAATTTTGTCGTATGTGGTGGGCTGATGTGGATAATGCCAGTTTTGGATTATATGTTGCCTGAAGTGCAACAATGTAACTTATACACTTGGGAATGATGTCGAAAAGGGAGGGAATGGGGTGTTTGCAGGCATGTTTCTATGTTAGGGGTGGTAAAGCTGTAATCAAATTTTGTTGTATATGGTGGGCTGATGTGGATAATGCTAGTTTTGGATTATATGTTGCTTGAAGTGCAACATTGTTTATACACTTGGGATGATGATGAAAAAGGAGGGGATGATGGTGTTTGAAGGCATGTTTCTGAGTCAGGGGTGGGAAAGCTGAATTCAGATTTTGGCGCATGTGGTGGGTTGATGTGGATGATGACAGTTTTGAATTATATATTGCCTAAAGTGCAACAATGTAGCTTAATACATATGGGATGATGATGAAAAGGGAGGGCATAGGGTATTTACAGGTGTATTTCTGTGATGGTTGGTAAATCTGTAATCAAATTACAGAGTCAAAATTAAAAAATTTAAACTAACTGAAAAGGTGAGAAGTTACAACTTACAAGGAAGATTTGGGAGGCCATTAACCCCACATATCTACAGTGATGTACTATCCCTGGTCTGTGTTGCAGATATACGTGTTTAATTTCTGTGCTGAAAGGACTTTCGCTCAGCAATATGTAGAGAAATTTGAGAAAGGTATATATGTAACACGAGAAGAGTATTTGGATACTGTTGAAAAAATGGAGGACAGGTTGCATACTTGAAAGCTATGAAGCAAAAACGTAAGCTAACTAATAGGGTAAGAAAATCTGTACGGAAGATTTGAGGACAATATATCTGTTTATTTTCTGTGCCTAGATGACTTTCTTTAGTCATGCTACAAAAATCACTGAGAAATTTGAGGACAGTACGTAAGAGAATAGTGTTTAGAATAAAGAGCAGGTTGTATCCTCCAGCTCCTAAGTTCCCAAGTGCTAATTTTTCATTTTATGTGAGGCTTACTTTTTCTGTTTCTTTCAATATGATTGGTGTAAACAACCTCTGTTTGGCATGGGAATATTGTAGCGGATCTTCTAGCGGATCTTCTGGTAGTGACAATGCTGTTAAAAAACAAATTTCTTGTTAGCCAAAGACACTGACGAGGAGACACTTTCAATTTAATGTTATGTTACTTTTGAATGTATTGCTGTCTCTTTTTTTCTTTTGCTCATAATCGGCATTCATCTTTTAATTACATAGCTTATTCTTAAATGAGATTCCTATGTTCCAACGTTTCTCTTGGATACTATGGTGCTTGCTTGTGTGGGTGTGTTTTATTTCCTGTTAACATGTTAATGGGTAAATGACCAGTTTCATTTCTTCAATGTAGCAAATTCATGCACTTGTCATGTCGCTGAATTTTAGTTCAATCGAGATCAAGACAATCAATTCCCTTGATTCTTGGGATGGAGGGGTGCTTGTAATGGTCTCAGGTTTCATCAAGATCAAGGACATCAGTGGGAGGAGGAAGTTTGTTCAATCCTTCTTTCTTGCTCCTCAGGAGAAGGGTTACTTTGTACTGAATGATATTTTTCATTTTATTGATGATGGAGTGGTGTACCCAAATCTGGTATCAGCAGCACCAGAAAAGAGAGACAAGCAGCTGAATGTATCTAATTCTCTTACAGAGCCACCTGGTAATTGACTGCTGAAGTATTGTGCTAGACATTTCTTTGTAAAATAGTTTTGAATGCATAGGTCCCACAGTCCTTATATTTATTTTTTTTCTTTTTCTTTTTCAACTAGTTGGCATAGCATAGCAGTTTTGCTAGATTATTGATTCATCTTGTCCAATACTACATATTTTAGATTAAACTGTTTACTTTTGTTACGTTTAAATTTTTAGATTATTGATTTTTTTCATCCAAAAGCTATTTTTTTAATGTAAAGCATGCATTTTTATATACGGACGTTGCTTTTCTTTGGGCTTAAATCTTTTTATTTTAGCAGCTTCAGACTATGATTTGGAAGAAGAAGCTCAGGAATATGTTAACTCAGTTCATATAGAAGATGATCCTGTGGACAAGTATAGTCTTTCAGAGCAGCAGCAACAGCAACAGCATCTGCAAGAAGATCTTGAAACTGAAATTGTGGTGGATGAAGCTCCTTTAGAGGAGGCATCTCCACCAATTCAAAGTGTGGCGCAAACTATCCATGAACCTCCTGCTGCTCATATGGAGGAACCCTTGGAGGAGCCTCCAAAGAGAACATATGCATCTATTGTATGTACCTTTTCCTGTACCTGGTTGTCAATATGATTGTTTTTCCCTTTCCTGCAGTTTTCTTCCTTTTCTTCCCCTCCTGCTAATGTAACTTCTTCTAACATTTATTTTATGGTGATTAAGGAAATGGTTATGGCAATCATTTGAGGTTCTATTTTGAGTTGAATGGGTATGACGTTTTTAAATTAGAAATCAGGCTAAGGAAAGCTCTATGCTTTCGTTGGCTTTTTGGAATGGAAGTTAGGGTCACATCGCATGCCATCCTTTTGTTTAAGATTACTTGATGAAGTATTTATCGTCAAGTATGATTGCTTCTGGGTTAAATTATGCACTTAGACCGAGGAATTTTTAAATGGGATGTCCGTGACTCACTGTTCATTCTCCTTTATGGTGCAGTTACTTGCAAATTTCAGTTTAATTCATTGCTTGGACCTGTCTACTGTTGGCATCATTACACGTCTTGACTTTATAACCCTAAAAAACTTCTTCCTTTGTCAAACCTGCTGTCATCCTGTTCAAATGCTAGCATATATTCTGCTTTTCTTGAGAGGCCAGATCCCCATGGCGTGGGAATGATCAATTGCAGCTTTTGGAGGCAGGAGGCTTAACTTTTCTTTGGTTTATTTGTGCCCCTTTCTTTAGGTCAGAGGTTAAAGATTTAGAAGTTCCTTTCTTATTTAGTCTTATGGGGTATAAAATATTGGGAAATGAATGCTAACCACCTGTCGCATTTGGAAATGTTCAAGAAAGAGGTTTTGGTTGTGATGAGCTTAGATGTTTTAAATTTCTCGTTAATGATTTCTTTTTAAGTAATAAGTTTGCATGAAGAACGCATTCTTTATAAATTTTTGTAGATTTTTGCTGGTGTTTTGTTTTAATTTAAACATGTTACAATGAACTTGCAGTTACAAACTAAAGGGCTATCTGTGCTATCAGCCGTTCCACAACAGTCCATTAAAATGGCCCCAACTCCCTCAGAGTCAAATCATGTAGCACAGCCTGCTATTCAGCAGTCTAGCTCAGCATCTGTTAACATTCCTGAGTCAGGGGTTGAGGCAGCAGAGGAAGGCTTTGGACTAGAAGAAGAAGGTTAATTATTGATTTCTGCCTCCCTAACTCTTATCTCTCTTTTGTGTGTCTTTTTGGCATATAGTTACTTAATATATTAGCTCATTGAGATGCATTTCCCCTTGGAAATTGTTGTATAAATGATGACAATACACAGTTTTTTCTTTTCCTCCTCCAATTGCTGAGTTGAGGTCCTTACAGTCGAAGATTTTACTAGTAGCATTAGCTTGTGAACGTTTTAATATAAATGGTTAGACTTTATAAGTTATTTTTGGCTTGAATTCTCTAGTCTGAGACATGAGGGGTTATTTGGCATTAATTTCTTGATCTTAAAAGAGTTTCAGATTTTACATTCTAGTATTCCTCATTTTAAATGGGATTCTCCCCCTCCTCAATGGAAACTGCTTTTATATTTAGGGTCGTTTGGTTGGAAGAACAGAGAGAGGAAAGGAGAAAGGAAAGCACAAAAAAATGAGCCCATTTGGTTTATGCAATGTCTATATGCTCTTTGTTACCATTACTCAACAGCTTCTGTCTCTATTTATTACTTATTTTAATAAGGATGTAAGGGTCGTTTCTATTCACATCTTTATTCCTTTTCCATTGCCATACATAACAATTCCATAACAGTTGCTTTATTGAGATTTGACATTGGTGATGTCTGAACGTTCTTTAATCTTGAAGTGTGAAATTGATCTTGCTCTATGATCCTCCTAGGTGAAGTAAAATCCGTCTATGTGAGAAACCTGCCTGCTACTGTTACTGAAGCTGAGATTGAACAGGAATTTAAGAATTTTGGCAGAATTAAGCCAGATGGAATATTCATTAGAGTTCGTAAGGTAATTTTCATTTATTCATGGAACTGAGTGCCTTTATGTCTAACTACAAAGAGAGAACAGCTGAAATGGAAAATTGTGTTTACAGGAAATTGGAGTTTGCTATGCGTTTGTGGAGTTTGAAGACATCTTTGGTGTACAAACTGCACTCCAGGTATGAATGGGTTTTCCCCCATTACACCTTTTTGTTTTGTCTGTTAGCCTAATTAACGTAGGGAGGAAAAGAAGGCTCAGACAATTAGATGTTATATATGTTGGCGTATTGCTTGAATCTGTCATCTGTTTGACAACCAAACTACAACATTATATCATATTTTCTATTCTTTTACAGAGAAACTTTCTTTATTCATTGGTTAAATCTTTAAAGCATGTAGTTAAGGCAAATAATAATGAGACCACTGCTTGTCTTCTGCTAATTGGAAATCTCCTACCTCATAGGATTGTATGTTTTTGATAGGATCTGGATTTCTTTACCTTTTTCTTTTCATGATCTGATTTTATTCTTTCCAACTTTAAGGATACCTTTATGATTTAACATCTCTAACATCCCAGCTTGTGTTGCAATAAGGGCTGTCTCCATATTACTCAAATTGGACTTTATTTGGGTATGCATTCGTCTTAATGTAAGTACCTTGTCACTGTAGGCTTCTCCTATTCAGTTAGCTGGAAGACAAGTATACATTGAGGAGCGGAGACCAAACAGTGGCAGTACTGCTCGGGGAGGAAGTAATGTCCCACTTTTATTCAGTAGTTTCATCTTGAGCTTATTCTAAAGCATCAATAATCTCGTAGTTTTTTGGAGTTGTGGGTTTTAGCTAATAATTTATTTGTGGGTTTTAGCTAATAATTTATTTGAAAGCTTTGAATGAAGTATGTTGATGTGACTAGAATTTATTCTTAATTTCTTAATTATGATGCTTTATCTGAATTCACTAGCTCTACAACAATCTTGTTGGTTGATTTGTCTTCCCATGTTTCACTAATGATCAACATTGGATTGGTGAGGGTGTTGACTGCCGTATCTAGCAAACAGTGTTATGTGAATTTGGTTCATGAGTGCAATGCAATAAATTTTGACTGAGGTCCTTTATTGTTGATGCAGACTCTTTGATGAAAGATTTGTGGCATATCTTATTTATGATGAACTGTCATTTCATTGGCGAATCTGATACTGAATTTGGTGGAATTCACCGAGTCATGTCATGATCAAAACATTGGGAATTGCTGCCTTATTTAATTACCTCTAAAATGGGTGATATCGTTGTGCTTTGTTGTATAAGTTGGTATTTAAGATGGCTATGTTTTGGGATAACAATTGAAAATTGCTATAGAAATATACCAGTCATATGTAATGGAAGTTAACAGAGCTAAAAGTGTATGATGTGAGATTCCTACAGTTCTAAAGGGGTATGAGGTACCAGCCAAAATGGTTTCATCCTAGGACTCTCGTGATGTGGATCCTGATACAGTAAACATGCACCTGGACGTAGACTGATATTCAAGATACCAATGTCTAGACATACTAAATGCCCTCCTATAGGTGGTTATTGCACTGATGGCGATGGGGAAAATTGGGAGGGGGATGGTGAGTGAGAAATTGGTAGTTATTGAGTGTTTCTATAGGGGTCTAAAATTAGGTATGCATTCTGATAGATAACTGAACTCTTTTTTTTTTAAATGAAAATAATAAATAAAAATTTCCTATCCTTGTATCCTTACCATTTAACTGTCAGCTTGGTTGGAGCTATTATTTTCAGTACTGTTCCATTGTGAATGACTAAAACTTGACAGTTTTACTTAGTATGAGACATAATATGCTACTGTAGCATTCATGGGCATATTAGTGGTTGCAGAGACTTACAGGTTGTACATGCTTTTTGTGGTTCCTTTGCATTGCTCCGAAATTGTGTACTTTGGCTCATTGTTGGATGTAAGGATGTTGGGATATGGTAATGATTGCAGTTTAGGTAATTGATGGTTGCTGTAACTGGAATTTCATCATATATATATATATATATAGGTGTGTATTGATAGTGGAAGATTGAAAACCTGATGTGGGCTATTGCTGTGGGATGGGGATTGTTTCAGTCTCTTAGTTCTGTCCTCATGGTTCCTTTGAGGGAGCTTCCCTGTCAGATATGAAAAGAGATTGGAGAGCTATTGTACTCATGAGCTTGTTTGCTTTTTGTTAAATTAGTATTTTGGTCCCTTTAGTTTAGTTGTTCTTTTAGTTTTGTTCTTATATTTGCTTTATGCCAATATCATCATTTAACTTTTCTAATCATCATCATACCTCTCTTATACCATTAATTCTGTCTATCAAGTTACCGGAAAGAAATGTCAGATGGGGTTGATGTGGGGTCTTGTATGTGCTTATTTTTTTCCTTAGTTTCATTTGTCATGTTATCTGATGGATATAGAGAAAGGCTCAAATAGTGGTAATATTGATGTGGAAACTCTTGCATTGAGCAGGAAGGGGAAGAGGCAGGGGCAGTTATCAAACAGATGCTCCAAGGGGGCGTTTCGGTGGCCGGAACATGGGCAGGGGTGGTTTTCAGGATGCTGGTGACTATAGCAGACCAAGAGGCGATGGTTATCTGCAACGTGGTTCACGATAAGGAAACTGCTTTGAAGAGTAGCAACCCTCCATGAAGATCCTATACAGAGGATTCTTACAATTGATGAAATTTGAGCTTGATTTGCGATATTTAAAGCTGACAGTTTTTTTCTCTCTGGTAGTTTTATGAAAAAGAATCTGACATTTTGGGCATGTCATTTTGAAGTTAAGGCATTTGAGACTTACATTAGCTTGTTTTGCTATTGCGAGTGTAGATCAGTTAAGTCCCCTTGAATGCTTTTTTATAATGCCATTCAGGTGGGAAATTTTGTGCATTTGTAGCCCGATTGGAGGGATTATGAAGCTTTTCCAATGGCAGAGAAAGGTTTTATAAAACCAAAAACTTCGTTTGGACGTCAGTAGTGGTTGTGATGATATGTCAAATGTCATACTGTATTGTGTTTCTTTTTGTTCCAGTTTGAAGTTTACTGTTGCACCTTGTTTTGGTAGTTCCTTGGATATATCTGTTAAAAAACTCTAATAAGTCGCCGCATTCACATTAGTTATAATTAAATACCTTTCTCTGACTTGCCCAAAAGTTTTTCTTCTCTAATATGTTTTCTCTTAATGTGAATGCATGTACAATTGGAAGTTATCTCGGATGAACTATATATTAAGAATACATTGTGTAGACATGTTTTCATTTTTGTTTGAAATTAAATATTTTTAATATATATACCTACTAGAATACAAATCTTTTACCTATAGTTTATCTTAATTTTAATTTAATCTTTTTTTATCAATTTAAATATCTTTTTGTTAATTTTAAAGAAATTTTTATATGGCTGTTACTAGATATTTGTTTAAACAGTATTTTTATCATGTTAAGATGGTTTTATCCAAAAACCAAAAAAAAAAACAGTAATTCCATTATAAATTATACATTCTTAGGATCTGCGATACAACAAATAAGCGAGAAGTAGTGACTGATGATAGAGTGAAGAATGAAACGTGAAGAAAAAAAATTTGTTGCTGAAAAGTATCATTTTTCTTTAATCCTAATCTTGTATTTGTTTATAATCTTATAAGAAACAGTTGTTCACCAAGCAAATATTTAGTAGGGCAACTAATGTTCTGGAAATATCTTTTAGTAAATAACAATAATTTTTAAGGCAAAAATATATATTTTAATCCTTTAATTTTATACTAAGTTTTATTTTGATCATTTAATTTTTTTTTTTTAACCTTTTAACTTTTAAAATATAATAAAATTTTTTTCTATAATTAACACTATTAATTGTATTCGTAGAAAATATTAATCAATCATTTATAAATGCTAACAAAATATTTTCTAAATACTTATATATTTATCTAACTCATTTTTCATGTCAAAAAAAATCTAAAATTAAGGTTTTGTTTAAAATTTTTTATTTGTAATTATTTATTTTTAATCTTTTAATTTAATTAAAAAATATTTTAAATCCAAGATTAACGAGAAATATTGATAACCTGACGGTAAAAATTGACATGTCAACATTAAATAATATTTTGTTTGTATTTCTGTTAATATAATTAATGATATTAATAATAAAAAAATGTTTGATTATATTTGAAAAATTAAAAAATTAAAAAAAAATAAAATTAAAGAATCAAAATGAAATCTAATATAAAGTTATGGGACTAACAGTGTACTTTTATCTTTTTTGAATAAAAAAAAGTAAATAACAATAATTTTCTACGTACCTCAAATAATTAATTACAAATACGGTAAAAAATATGTACTGCTAAATGCTTTTTTTTTTCGTACACTAAATATTCTTTTGTCTATACAAATAAATTTGTTTTGCATTTAGTATTTTCTAGTATTTACCTGTGGATCTTCTGGCCCAGAAAAGCCCGAGGATCCGGCCCATGAATACAAAAGGCAAACGGGTTCCATTAGAACCAGGAAGTAATGCAAAAATAAACCCTCAAAAAATCGAACTGAGAAAAGGAGAAAAACCACTTTCGTTCAGTGCGTGTTGTGTTACTCTTCGAAAATCCGCACGGTGAGCAGAAAGAAAATCTATAGTGTAAGGTACAGATTTCAACACAAACCGAAGCTGTGAAATGTTGGCTAAGAGATTTAGTTCTTTCCTCAGAAGCTTTTCAAAACCTCAGATTTCCAGGTGAATTCCCTGTTGATTCTTGCATTTCATCGTGCAAGTGCTTCCTATTTCTATTCGTAAATATTGATTTTTTATGACTGGTACTAGATATTTGTTCCTTTGTAGCATTGAGTATCCTGGTTCTCTTATAGGCGATGTTCATTAAGATGTGAAAATTGATGATTTTTTGTGTCATTATATAGACGTATATCCTCAAATATCTTAAACATCACCTCTATGCCTGAATCCTGGGTATTAGAGCTCAGTAAAAGCATCGAACTCTCCAACTTTGTGCTGAGCAACAAGCTTGGGAATTATATCATCTGATACCCTGGTTAAGGCAGTGAAGGGAGTTCCAAGGGCCCCTGATGTGAGACAAGAGCCATTGAACTGGGAGCTCCACAAATTTTTTTATTTATAGACAAATAATTAAATTAAATTTAGGTAGTTCTACAGGAAAAGAATATGTATACAGCATACACCGCACAGCAGTTGTATGAGGCATCGTAAAATCCCAAATTGAGAAAGCTGTATAATTAAATCCACAGCAAGGAAAGTAACATATCAGTTATCAATTACTAAAAAATTCTCTTTCAGATCAAATCAACTGTTTGTGAAAGAAAACTTGGTATGAACCCATTACTGGTACTTTATCAAAATTTTGAGATCAATATATGAACTGAATGGTCCTTGATTACAACTATGACTTTGCAGGTCCATAAAAAATGTACAAGAAGAGGAGAGCAAATCTTTTGGTCGTAAGGCAGTGTCATTTGTTTTGATTACCATTACTGGTGGAGTTGCTCTTAGTGCCCTGGATGACCTTGCTATCTATCAAGGCTGTAGTAGGTATTTTTTTTTTCCTTGTTATTTTTCAATGTAATTTTCTGTGCCTAAAAGAGTTCAATGAAAGCTACTTTAATCTTATTCTAAAGGCTGACATGGTATGACTAATAAGAATTGTGTTTATTTGTTGTGTAGTTGAGGGTTTAGACTTAAGTACAAAATAGGCCTAACAATTCAAGGCACACGGTTATGATACTAGCTATCCTCCCACCTTCATTACAGTTGGAGAAGGGTGATTACTGTAGGTTTTAGCTTGAAACTGAAACTGGACCAGTTTACTTATGCCTCCTGCAAATAATAATATTAATATGGATGATTTTTGTAGTGCGTAACTGATACTGATCAATTTGTTTGATAAAGTCGCATATGAATTTACAACTATCTTCTGTTCAAATTCAAACTCGGTGAATCAATTTTATTGGGGAAAACATCCTGTATGCAGATACGATCTGGAAGACCCTGTTAACAATTCTATCTTCTCTGATTTTTCTTTTAAAGTTTTTTTCGTCTTTAGATATTGAATGCTTAAGCTACTTCAATACTTTTCTGTGTCTTTGTTACTATTACATCTTATTGATAAATTTTTTATTATTCTTGACATTTTCTTGGCCACTATTCTTTATTATTCTTTGCATTTGAAAACTGAAATTCTGTGAGCCTTAGCAGTTTCTAAAATTGTTTGCGGCGAAACTTTGCAGCAAGGCTATGGAGAAAGTGAGCAAGAACCAGGCGATGATGGAGGCTCTTGGGGAACCAATTGTTAAAGGTCCATGGTACAATGCATCTCTTGCTCTAGCTCATAAGAGGCATTCTGTGTCTTGCTCATTTCCTGTGTCTGGGCCACAAGGTACAGGCGTGTTACAGCTAAAGGCAGTTCGTAATGGAGGTTAGCAATTTAAACGGTTATTTTTATTATTTGTTCAAGTAAGGCTTCTTTCACGGAGATAGTAAAGACGTCAAAATTAAGTTTTTACTGTATCACATTATAATTTTAGTATCAAAGATAGGAAGAAGATGATGTGTGTGTTATTTCTGTGCTCACTAGTGACAAGTATAAGGAGAAGTTTGATTTTGACCATTTAATGGGCATGTTTGTACAGATGACACCTGGTTTTCCTTTTTCCTTCCTCGTGATTGGGAGATCTTAATCATGGATGCTCTCCTGCATATACCTGGAAATGAAGAGAAGCATCAAACGTTGCGGATTGATCTTTCTGACAAGCATCAAACTTCTTGCACTGCATGCACCGAGTGCATACCTCGTACCTCGCAGAATGCCGAGACTAATATGAGCGCTAAACAATAATAATTGTGACTGAATGTGGTAATCTTTTAATTCGGTTAATATACAAGATTTTGAAATCAGGGGATGTCATTATTTTTTTTTAGGAATAAATTTCCAAATTTTCCTCTTGGTGCGAAGCGTTGCGATATTATTTCATTTGTCGTGTTATTTTGTTATGAAAATACGTGGCCTGTATTGCGACATCTGAGTCTGATTGGGTGGCCTTGTTGGATTGAAATGTTCTAAGCTAAGCAAATGGACAACTGAAGAAAATGCTAATCAAGAATTCAAGCCAAACTGTTATGTGTGTCGTATCTGGCAGTTTGTATGGCATAATGTTTTGGAGCTCATAGGATGTTTCTTCCAATGTATACTGAAAATAGTAAATTGATTCAAAACATAATTTGATGTGGGGGTTGCTAGCAATGAAAGTGTGGAGTCCAGGTGCCGCCCCCCCCAGGGGGGGGGGCGCGGTGGGGGTGGGTGGGTGTGGGCCGGGGTGGTGTGGGTAGGGTGTGGTGGTGCGTGGGTGGGGTTGGGGTTGGGGAGGGGAAGCGTGGAAGCAAACGATTGTTGCATATGGATTCCAGGGGGAGTAGCGTGGCTGATAATCTGAAATTGGACATTGAGAAGACGAGGCAACGTGTCCCCTGGGTACTGGACAAAGTCAAGAGTCTCGTAGTAATGAATTTCATGGGCGCTCCATTTTCCGAGCCGTGTGACGTTCGGTCCCACTCTTGTCGGCTTGTCATTGGGTCTCCTGACATTTTGGTTTACTACTAGTAGCGTCCTTTTTCTCTTAACTCCTTTCCGAATGTTACTTTAAACTATTACGGACCACTGTACATCTAACTTTATCCTCTTTCCAACAAAGAATGATTTTTACCATTTTACTATAGGAGTAACTTGTAATTATAACTATTTTTTTTTTTTGCCAGAACTTGTAATTATAACTAATTAATTATACGCTAATTAGTTTTTTGACTTTTTCTCTCACATGAACAACGAAAAATGAGAAATATCTCTCCTGTCCAAGGAACGGAGAACGTCTAGAAAAAGGTGAAAAGTACAAGGTTATAGGAGACACTGATGGAGTCGCACAAACCAGACAGGTGGGTCATACCGCAATCACTACCCCTTCTTCACCACGGCACCCATCCGTCACCTTCCCTTCGCCTTCCTTTCCCCCTCACCGCCCCAACATACCTAACCATTTATTTCCTCTTTCCTTCCAAATTCATCCACGCATACCAAGCCCGTCCCTTCAATTATTTGCCATAAAACCTTCGCTTTTTATTTCTTCTTCTTCTTCTTCTTCAACTTGTATTCTGGCCTTGAAAACAAATTGCGATGCCGGGTGATTCTTCCAGTGAATCGATGCTAACGGAATCTAAAGAGGATAACTTGGTCCTTTCTTCTGAGGACTCGTCGTGCCCAGAGGAGTCCGAGCTTGAATTGGGTCTTGGGTTAAGCCTTTCTCATCCTCCAGTGAAGTCCCACCCAACTCCAACGACTCAATATGCTAGAATTTTGACGGCTATGGATTTTCCTTCATCAGCCTCTTCCTCCTCCTCTTCCTCCTCTCCCTCTCCTAATGTGACAAGTGGTACCAAGAGAGCTGCTGATTCTCTTGGCGCTCCAAACGGTCCCAGGTAAATAACCTTAAGATTATTTTCCCTTATCATATGTATGTTCTTCTATTATCTAAACCTTAAGATTAGGTTTAGATAATATGCCGAACTTCGATTTTCTCTGCATTCATTTTCTCGAGTACCAGTACATTTTTGGTTGCTATTGGTTCCATTTAGTTAAATACTGGGCATTTAAATCTCTAATAGTGTATTTTAATAAATCTGTACCTGATTTGGAATTATGGCTATTATGGCTTCAACATTTTATGTGCTGATATGAATGAAATAAACTGTTATTGTATCAATCTATGTCAAGAAAATGAGTTTGAAGGAGCCTAGCACTCTTACTGAAGGGGTGAGAGGGTAACTCTGAAATTTTGCTTCGAAGCTTGTATCCCCAAGAGTGTCCACTCTTTTTCCTCCCAACAAAGCTGCAAATTTAATTTTATGTTCTATAATTAAGTTACAATTTCCATCAATTTGGCCTCATGAGAATTATTTTGTATCGGTATTGCCAGAATTCTTACGAGGGATTAGCAAATAGTAGCCTCTAAGAAACCTAAATTCACCATAGTAAAGGTAATACCTAGTAAACACTATAATCTAAATCCATTTGGTTTACTAAATGGGACAAAAATATGTCATAGCTTCTCAATATTGGAACAGTTGTGCACTTTTGAGTTAAAAGACTTATTTCAAAATCAACTGAAACTAAATGATATTGGAATCTTGAATAATTGACATGCGATCCAATGGGTATATAGGCAAATCCAAAACTTTGATCTATTGTGCACTAAGGACTTAGGAGTTTTGAGTTTCCGTTTATTACAAGTCAGCTGTTGGCGCTTGAACAAAACAAATAGAGTGTAAACTATGTCTGTGTTTCATCTACTCAGAGGGTAATGTAAATTTCAATAGTACCTTAACTTCTTAACGTAATTGATAAAAGTAATGTAGAAAGCAGCAATTAATCTTTGCAGTAAAAATGGCCATCAACTTTGCAGAGCAGATCATTTACATCAATGTACCATGTTGTGGAATCATTTATGCTTTTTAGAATTAGAATGCTTTCACTTATGTCCATCGAGATGAATAATTTACAGTTTACTATTTCTCAACAAGAACTTTTTCATATGCAGAACTCTGTTTCTGGTTCTAATTTTTTCTCTTTGATGTATTTTGTATTGTGCTGTAGCTTTCCCTTTTTCGAAATAAAATTAACAAAATATTTATACTTTGATCTTCATCTCTTCACTGATGAGATTGTTATTTCTCTTGTCTTTGAATTTCTTCAACAGTCAGGTTGTTGGGTGGCCTCCTCTTCGACAATATAGAATGAACAGCTTTAATAATAATCACACAAAATCCCCAGCCACTGAAGGATTCAACTCTCCGGTTGAGAAAAATAAGAGTAATCAAACAGCTGTAAGGAAGAGTACTGACAATGGCAGTAACAACAACAACGTTAATTCCAAAGAAAAAACACACAGCAGGAGATCCCTATTTGTGAAGGTAAATATGGATGGGACACCAATTGGAAGGAAGGTTGATTTGAGTGCTCATAATTCTTATGAAACCTTAGCACGAACTTTGGAGGATATGTTTAATGAACCAACTCCAGTTGTCACTTGCAAAGGTAAGTTTTCTTGGCCTTCGATGTAGCTGGTAGACAATCAAACCAACAAAACAGCTACTAGCTTTATAAATTTAAAAGTATCTCCCGTTCCTTTTTCTTTTTCATTGACATTGGCATTATTGTCAGCAGGATTAAATGGTGAGGATCGTGGTATTGTGTTTGGAGTGAAAAAGAGACACTCAAACTTGCTGGATGGATCTTACAAGTTTGTGCTAACCTATGAAGACAAGGAAGGAGACTGGATGCTTGTTGGAGATGTTCCTTGGGAGTAAGTGTTTCATTGATAATAATGACTTCAAATATAGAGCTGAAACTTCTTTTGTCCAATAATTTTTTAGAAGCTTAAAGTTCTGTCGCTTTTGTGATTTTTCCACTTTTACACTATCAAATTATAATATCCTGGTGATTTTGAGGTACAAGTTGTTTTTTCAATGGCACTCTGCTGTAGTATGAGCTCAGGTGGCTGAGGTCCATAAGAAAGCTATTGATGTTCTGTAACTTACAGAGTATTTAGTGAGTACTTACTGTGTGCAAATCATGAGACAAAATATCTTTTAGAACAAAATTGCAACTACTACAGTGAGTGCCTATCGTCCTACTTTTCCGAGAGTTGAAGGTTATGGTTTTCTTATTTACCATTTAAGGAGAACCATGAAATAAATGTCTTAGTGAGATAAAGCCTTCATAGTATGCTTGTAGGCTATACAGTTTCTTTTAAGTAAATTTGATTGAAGCTCTGTAAATGATAAAGTGATTTTAATATATCATATTGTGGCAAATTCCTGTGGCTCTTTCTTTAAAAAAGATATATCTGGCTTTGCATGATAGTAATCCTGAAAATTGGGACTTCATGTTAAATCTGGTTTGATATTGACGTGCTTTTTCTCTCTAAAATTGCAACCAGTGTGTTTATTAGCTCTGTGAGGCGGCTTAGAATAATGAGAACGTCAGAGGCAAATGGAGTTGGTAAGCAGATGCACTGTTCCTTCCACTTTTGATTTACCCTGTTGAGTATTTTTCTCTGATGTAATAACTTGAATATGCAGCACCAAGATTGGAGGAGAAGAAGAGCAGACTGGGAAGTGAGCGCACGTAGATATGCAGACTTTGCATAGCTTAGGAAACACGCAACTTTTGGCCTGTAAATTGATACACGGTATAGAAGGAAAACAAGAAAGAGGAAGATGGAAAAGTAGTGGGATGGATTTTGAGATATAAGAGAGTGAAAACCATGGTTTATTTTTGTTAAATATTGTGAACGTGGGATGTTTGTCAGCTTTCATGTCCATCAAATCTTGGTTGCATTTTTTTTTCCCATGATAGTACAACAAAAATTTCTTAATTTGGCCGGATGAAATGGAAAATATCAGTTTTGTCGTATTGCATAGAATGCAAATATGTTGGCTGTAATAGACAATCGATGGATTATTTCTTATATGTATTCATGCGAATGGACAATTACCATGGACTCGATGTGCCTGATGAAGACATCAATTGAATGGATTTGGTGCATAATGTGGACCGTCCAATCTGGACGGTACAGATTTTCTTATTTTTCATTTAAAATTTTAATTTTTTTATCACAAATAATGTGAGATACAAAATAATAACAACTAGAATTTCTCGCGCGAGCACAACTGAATTGAAATATATTGTATAATGTCTTAAAACTTAGTATGATTAATATATTAGATATAGAGGTCAATGTTTTGGTGTGATAATCCTTGTGGAAAATGTGTGGATGGGATAGTAATGTTTTTGACGGATGTATTAGTTTCTGATGAATATATAGTAGAAAAAAAGTTCGATAGAGGTTATAATTAAATATATCCTATGCTAATCAGCTATCTTGGACTATGTATTATTGTTATAGTTTGTGAATTTGTAGGGGAATATGTTCAAGACTATACTTGCTAAAATGATGACAACGCGAGTCTTGCTAAGTACGATGACCAAGAAGAAGATTAGCAAATAGAAGATGAGAACTATGCATTTGGAAGACATTGACAGAATGAAGAGGTAATGACACCCTCCATCAATATTCGTAATGCAGTGGATAAGTATGCAGATCATTTGGATAATAGAACTTATTAGAAGCCTCTGTTCTAACTGATTTGATGATTGTATATTTTGCAAATGCATTGAGAGTAATTTAAGGAAAGAAAATCATATACAAGGATGACATAAAATTGGAGACACTATATAAATTCAAAGCGGCAATGAAACCGATATTTTGCAGCTTATCATATCAACAACATATTTTGCAGTTCAGGTGAGTATATATATGAAAGTATGAAATAGGCACAATGTTTCTGAATGTTGGTGGAACTGTGGAATTTTTTGCAGCCTCCTGCGCGAAAGTAAATTACGGGGAATGACTATTTGACACTATCCCAAATGGGAACTCAGTGATGATTAAAAGAAAAGAACCAAAAAAACATCTAGGCAGTTCGACTAAGAAAATGTGGCTATGTGTAATTTCGACATTTCCAATATCTTGACCCGCGAGCAGAAATCTGGAATGGAAAGCAAACCACTATGTAAAGCAAATGAGGTAAAAAAAAAAAAGTAAGACAAAAGTTTGATGAACAATTACATGTGTGTTATGTCTCCTGAAGAGTAACATATGGCTCTTTCCAATTTACAGACTTCTAATATCTTGACCCAGAACCAGAATTAGATTATGAGGTTGACATTTCTTATGGAGTAGTACAAAGTGAGAGATTCAGACTATATTGTATATTAATCATTATCATCAACATCATCATCAATACATATAACATCATTATTAAAGAAACACCACCAAAGTGATATAGTAAGCAAGACAATCATAAACTCAGCCATTCATTAACAATTATGTGTCATAGAAGTCTATAATCTATATTACATACTACTTAGTATGCTTAGACACAACATGCTACAAGAGATATATGGATAAGTGAACTAAGGAGAACAGAGGGACAAATGAAGACGAAATTTGTCCAGTACTTGAGCTCTAATATTACACTAACGATTTGGAAAATTAACACAAAAACTTTAACAAACCCCAAAACAAATTCCAAATCCCACCAGAATTAGACGACGACATTACATGGTAGTTACGGCAATGGATAAATCAGCCTAACCTATATAGTGTTGCAAGAAGAATTGCTCGTACATCCATTTCAATTCTTCATCACATAAACAATGTTCACAAACCTCTGTAGAATTTCCATTGTCTTTACTATGTGATACGGACATATTTGAGGAGCAAAGAAGATTCATATTAATCGTTTGATAATGTGTTCTGCCATACCACTGGATTTCAATGAGGAAAGGACCGATCTCTGTTCTGCATCTTGAAATTACTTTAATGATCCGCAACGTCTTCATATAATGCAATGCAAGTGCTGCTCTCTTGTTCTCGTCGTACATCATTGTGTTAGATAGGACGAGGAGGCTATATCCATTCATAGACATGGTGTGACCCTCAGCTGTAGATTGCTCAAGGATATCTAGTGCCTGAAATTGTGAATCCTTCTTTAGAAAAAAACATTTTCATCCCCTTCCGATATATATAATCTCGATTGCCGCTAATTTTGCAACGTCGGACAAAAAGTTTCTGACTCAGTATCTTATGGTATCGAAACATGGGTATTTTTTCCATTGTGACATTCTTGAATACGACATCTTCTTCGGAGGCAGAGAAAAATGTTCGGCATGTTATCTTGAATGAAATTAGGTCTTCCAAGGATCTTGAGGCAATGAAGAATGCGATGAGTACGAGAACCTCTTTCGGAAGATTACTAATATTAATCAGTGCCATCTTCCTCTTCATCTGAATTTATGTGTTTCTTCATAGTCGCTGAGATCTCCGAATGCGATCCATTTTTGTCGATTGAATGTGAAGCCTCAAGGCTAGAAATCAGATCTGCTTTTTAAGTGAAACACTATCCTTTTCAATTTTCTTTATCTTTTTTTTGTAGCAAAAGATGACGACTTATTTTGCCCATTTTAGGATTTACTTAATAAATTACTTCGATGATGTCACTTACCGAATTTTTTTCCCCATTTTTAATCAGGGCTATGATGTGAAATTGGAAATATTGTTTAATTTGCTGTATGGGGGAAAATGGCCTAATTTGAAAACATATCAGCTGTATGAAATCTAAAAAGAAGAGATTGAGATCTTAATTGCAAATATACTTTGATTCTATAGTAATATCTATACTTCAAACATATCAATTTTGTAAATAATACAAGTTAAAATTTGATATATAAAATACACTTATGGGAAAAAATATAGGTGAAAATGTAAATGTTGTTTAATCGTCATAATTAGTAATGATATTTTACTAAATTTATATAAACCATATATTTTTTTAGATTTTGTTATATCTTAATTACATTTATGTACAAAAAATAACAGGGATTTAAGCGTCATCATGATTAGCTAAACATTTGATATGACAATGGTAATGAAGAGGTTAAAATAGCTTTTGGGTACATTGGTTAATTAATTTATCTAGATATGACATTAATATACTATTCATGTCATTAAATAACCTAATATGTTGTTATATAATAGTAATATATATAAGATGCTACTACTTGAATCGTAAGTAATTTATTAATAAAGTATACTAATTTTACAAATAAGTCTAGTGAATATGTCTATATTTAGTAGACAAGTCAGTTGATATTTAGTTACAAATAGTTAGGATACAGAAAAAATATGAGTATGTGTTATCAGAAAATAAGAAAATTATATTTTAATTGCAAATATATCTCTATTATATAATATTAGCCATACACCAAACATTTCAATTTTACAAATAATACAAGTAAAAATGTTATATCTTAAGTACAATTATTTTTAAAAAAGAGGAAAACTAATGATTGTTTAAGCGTTGTCATTATTATTTATATTTTACTAAATATAAAAAAATTGACATAGATTTATTTGCATTTTGTTATATAATACTTACAATTATATAAAAAAATACGAGGAAAAATTATTATTTCTTAAGCGGCATCATTACTACGTATATTTGACAAAGTCTATATTTTAGTAATTCTATATAAATTTATCTAGAAATTATAAAGTTCTTCCTAATATGTTTATCAGTAAATTTAAACGTCACATTCATTTTAACACTATTTCCTATTAAATAAATATACTAGTAGTTTATAGTAATCAACCACATAAATGAGATATTTTTTGACGTGTCAATTAATTTACTTACATATCACATTGATTTTATGAATTCTATTAAATAACTAAATATGTTGTTATATAAAAATAATATATATTAGATGATATTATTCAGATGGTAAGTAATTTATATAATAAATTATATTATTCATTACAAATGAAAACGATTGATGATTTTTTACCAAAGAAGTTATTTTTTTTTTTTGTAGTTGTGACTTGTCAATATTATACTCACTTATATATATAAGTGATGAAAATTAAATTGGACGGTATGCAGAAATGAAGCCGCATTGACAAAATGATGAAGAAACACAGAAGTGTAGAACAAAAGTGACTGAGTAGGGGAACCATGACCTTGGTACAACGTTGGTGGCTAGTGGTGCTAACATTGTAGCTAGGTTGGAGAAACATTTCCCACCAAAACTTTTAACTACCACAAGGGACACAAAGCACAAAGATAGAGATATAAGTTAAGTAGCGAAACGAAGGCTTCAGTTATGTAACTAAGACATACAAAATACCCACTAGCTAGGTCATCCGAAAATATATTCTTCCCTTACAACTGATACAAAATATTGTGAACGTGGGATGTTTGTCAGCTTTCATGTCCATCAAATCTTGGTTGCATTTTTTTTTCCCATGATAGTACAACAAAAATTTCTTAATTTGGCCGGATGAAATGGAAAATATCAGTTTTGTCGTATTGCATAGAATGCAAATATGTTGGCTGTAATAGACAATGGATGGATTATTTCTTATATGTATTCATGCGAATGGACAATTACCATGGACTCGATGTGCCTGATGAAGACATCAATTGAATGGATTTGGTGCATAATGTGGACCGTCCAATCTGGACGGTACAGATTTTCTTATTTTTCATTTAAAATTTTAATTTTTTTATCACAAATAATGTGAGATACAAAATAATAACAATTCTTGACCCAATCAACAGGCAACCTCCGTTGCTTGCTTGCCAATCAATGCCTCTCCAAGGCTGTCATTGGGCATAAATGCATGCACTATCGTCACCTTAGTTTCGATTTGCTGGCTGCCTCCGACTTGGATATCACTATCAGATCCTGATGATCTCCATTGTTTATTGTTACTGCAAGGCAAGGCAAGGCAAAGCGATGTTTGAGTGCGATATTTCGGCCTTATGAACAACCCTAATTGCGATCACATTTGATTCCTGGATACCCACTTCTTTTGGTCAGTATGTTCATGTTTAGTAGCTGCAATGTAATGGGTTGGGTTATCCTTTTGGGTTCACTGGTTGCGTTTGGGCCTGCCTACTTTATGTCCATCTCTCTTATTTTCTTTTTCTGACTATAATAAATAAGAATAATAGCAAAATCCAAATCTATGCAACCTGTATCAAAATGAGACTGCCATGTCAGCACGGGGAAGGTGGTGTGTCACCCATACCATACATAGAGATGATAATTCCCCGTCAAGTGAATGGCTGTCTTTGTTACACACCACACCTGCTTGGAACCACAACTCCATTCTGCTCTCTCTTTTCCAACTTCGGATTCTATAAAAACCTTTCTCCCTTTCTCATTCCTCTCTCCTCTTCCCCGCGATGGCAACTCTCCACTCTCTCGCATTGTCGTCTCCGCTCCCCAACTCTCTTCCCAAGTCACGTTCGTGCTTAGGTACGATCGTCCTCTTACCATATCTCCCTTACTTGTAATTTTCTCCGAGTTTCTTCTTTCTCTCTTGCTTTCTCTATCCTTGACCCATGGAGCATGCGAAGAACTCTGATCCTTAACCAACTAGGGTTTGCTGATTAGACTTAGCTCGACATTGTATAGAATCTCAGTCAATTCGTTAATAATTGGGTCGGGCAGAAGAAAAACACATTATATTTCCATGTTTTGTAGGAGGATTCGACTTGTTCTGAAAGTAAAAGTGTGCAGGCTAATGGTTGGTGATTAGTCTCATCTATAATTCTAAACTGAAGTGACATACCTGGCGATTCATAACATCAGAATTTGGAAATTCTCTGTGCACCGGTTCTTTGAGTAGATGATTGACGAGAGCACTCTTTTCTGCCTTTAAATTATGACATAATGGCTCCTTTACATATTACTCTCTATTCTGTTCTATAATAGTTTTTGTAACATTTTCGGTAGAAGGAGGACACAGTTTGACTGGGTAATTTAAGGCCAAAGGCGGCCTTAAGAGGCTTTGGCGTGTCCTCTCAATTTAGTAATAATTTTGTGGGTGTGTGTTTACTGTTTACCACCTTGTGTTTAATAATTTTTTTTCTCATTCTAAAAAATTAATGTATTAAAGGTCTGCTCGGCAATTTAGCAGCGTCATAACTTATCATGCACGGGACGGGGCAGCTTTGGCGCTTCCCCCACCTCTCTCTGATCTTGAATCCTTGTGAATTATTGTCTAATTGGAAATAAACAAAGTATTCCTGGAAGCCCCTTAGTTTTAGCTAAGATTGGACATCTCTATATCCATGTATCGATCAATTCCTCGTGTCATTATCCCTTGACCTTGACCTGAAGAGCGTGTGTGATTCTATGAAGATATCTGGCACTTGTAGCATTGTAATAAACGTTTGCCTATGATCACATTTTTTGGTGAACGTGACAGTCTATTTATTAATGCAGTCCCATCGTTGGCTGTTCATCGAAGTACACATTCCTCATTCAATGGTCAATCTCTACACCTGCCACGTTTGAGGCTACCTTCATTAGCACAAAATCCTCCCATGTACGGACCCATAATAATGATGGTCAAACCAACAATACAGTTCATCCAAGGAACAGACGAACAAACAATACCGGATGTAAGGCTGACCAAATCAAGAGATGGAACAAATGGCATGGCTATCTTCAGGTTTGATCAGCCCTCAGTTTTTGATTCTTCTGGTGAAGTTGGTGACATTACTGGTTTTTACATGATTGATGAGGAAGGTGTCCTTCAGTCGGTTGATGTGAGTGCCAAATTTGTCAATGGGAAGCCTTCGGGAATTGAAGCCAAGTATGTAATGCGGACTCCACGGGAGTGGGATAGATTCATGAGATTCATGGAGCGCTACTCTAATGTTAACGGTTTGCAATTCATTAAAAAATGAGTCAATGTGCTAACTTTTCTCTTGCTTTCCTCTTCAATTCTTTTTCCATTTGTCATGAAGTTGGTATATGTGTTTGTATTATAGTAAAATTCTGGATTTATGTGCATGTAAATCTATTCACATACACATATCCTTCTGAGTTCATCTGAATTACAAAAATTTTGCTCTTTCTGCTGTTACTTAAATCTTACCAAACTCTTTCTTATAAGTGTAGCTCTTGGTTATAGGACTTCCTTTTGTATGCTTGTCTTGCTTTGAAATCTATCGAGCATTACTGTATTTGCTAGCATCTATCAACCTGGTTTATCATTGATCTTACTTCTTGACGGTTTATTCATGGATGCCTTCCAGTTGTTTGCCTTCTGTAATTATGTACAATATCATGTTTTTGCCTTAACAGAAAGGAATATAAATTTTTGCGACATGTGACTTATGCAATCCCAAATTTTCTGTTTCTTAAGGCTTAGGTGTGGGAAAATCAAGATACTATATATTATAATGACAAACAGACAGTTGCGGAAAGATAAATACTTAATAGAATTTTTTTAATGCATGTCGGTCTGACCAATTATTTAGTACTACTATATTAGTGGTCTAACTTTCCAAGAAACCAGCTCGAGTTTCAATTGAAACTTCGCCATAAACTTTGCGAGACATGATATTCTACTGGGGAAGTAAGGTCTACGACAACGATAATAGCTATATTCTACTGTTGTATTGTCGCCTCAGCTACTTAAACTTCCAAGTCACTGCAATGGGGCTGCTGACCCTGTAGGAACCATTTTGAGAATGAACCCATGTCAAGTACCCTTCTGCAGATGTCATTGTATCTGCTTCTTTTACCTTCCTTGATATAAACCATACCCTGTAATTCAAGATTTGATTTATATGCTCAAATACCAGCCGCCTGGGTTTTACTATCACTTTCACTCCTTGAGGTGCCATAACCTCCAATGAGTAGGTGGAGTTAGGACTTCCCACATTAGTTAGTCGCCTGCTGAACTTCTTCATCCTCATTCCGTCATTAAAAATTACAGAAAAAGATGGATAGTTCAGGCTGAAGCCTCTATTCATCCGCATGACCTCATGGCAATTCACTTTCCTGTGAGTTATACTGAAAATTTCTGGTTTTGTGTATCCGAGACCGCATAGATGAGTAACGTAGTCATCTGGTCCAATATCATAGACCAGCCCTGGGTTTATAGCTCTCTCTGGGTTTACATGGCCGGCTCCCATGGCGAAAACACCTGCTGGTTTATCTTCATCAAATATTGGTCTCCCTGAATGATCGGTTACTTCAGCTGTTGTCATAATAGCAGACTTGATAGCTGCAGGACTCCATCTTGGGTGAGCTGAGCGGATAAGAGCAGTGATTCCACTGACATGAGGACAGGACATTGAGGTACCCGACATGACAGAGAAGTTCACTCTTCTAGAATCTTCTGGAAGGCCTGTGGGACCCAAGTTTTGAGGCCAAGCAGCAATGATATTGACTCCTGGAGCAATTATATCTGGTTTGAGGATTGAAGGGTTAGTAAAACTTGGTCCTCTAGCAGAAAATCTTGCCACTGCTGGAGCTCTGGACTTCCCTATAACGGTTCCTCCAAATTCAATTCGAGCAAGAGGCCTCTCTGTGGAGTTCATATAAGCTTTTAAGCGAATAGATTCATCAAAGCCTACCAATGTTGCAGGCAAGACATGAACATCAACTGAATCCTCTTCCAAGTTTATTGCTGTGTTTGCCAAAATCATGGCAGCACCACCGGCTTCTTTCACAACTTGACCCTTTTCTGCTCTTCCGTTAATGCCTCTATCACACACCACCATTTTACCCCTAACTTTGTCCCTTGGAAGAGACCCTGCGAGGCAAAATTGACTCTCCCTATCCCCATCAGTCAAATAAACTAGCTCGAGTTCTTTGCCTGCGCTCATAAGTCGGTTCGCTGGATACATGGATTCTCCATAGAGAATTTGCCCATTTCCCATGTGAACTATAGCTGGGAACTTCCTGTCTAGTGTGCTTGCTCCTACAGTAGCAATCCAAGGAGCTTCATTAGCAACAGACATTGCTATTGGCCCATTATTTCCTGCTGCACATATAACTGAAATCCCATGTTCCATCGCTCGAAAACTTCCAATGGCAATATTATCACTGTATAAAGGTAATGGAAAGCCACCTAGAGACAAGGAAAGAATGTCCACACCATCTCTGATGGCTGCATCCATAGCAGCTAGGATATCAGAGTTATAGCAGCCATTGAACCAGCACACTTTGTACATTGCAATGTGAGCCTGAGGAGCCACTCCTCTTGCCACACCAGCAGCATAACCAAGAACACTAGCCATAGGCACGGATGCTCCAGCAGCAGTAGATGAAGTATGGGTGCCATGCCCACTAGAGTCCCTGGGTGAGAGATATTCTACAATTCTTGAAGGTGTAGCTGCGAGATGGCCTTTGGTGAAGTACCTGGCGCCAATGAGTTTTCGGTTACAATTGGAAGAGTTAAAGGCCTGCCCTGTCTGGCATATACCCTTCCATTTCTTGGGAATTGGAGGCACTGCATGATCATTGAAGCTTGGACTCTCTGGCCAGACTCCTGTATCAAGTACCCCAATTATGGTTCCACGGCCAAAACTAGATCGATACCAAGCATCTTCTGCCCCGGAATTCAGTCCCAGGAACTTGTAAGAATAGGTGGTTTGAATCTGGATCTTGTGGTCTGGTCTAATGGAGATAACATCAGGCAGGCTTTGCAGGTGCTCTAGCTCAGACTGTGTCAGTTGAACTGCAAAACCGTCCATGGCGGAACGGTACGAGTAGAGGAGGCGAGAAGGAGGGTTGTTGTCATCAGAGGAAATGGTTTGTTGTATGAAGGAAAGATGCCATTTGAGCTTGGAGGTGAAGAGAGAGCTGGTTGTGCCATGTGGGTCCAGCTGAACGATGTAAGTTGCGAGAGTATCTGCATGGATGGTGAGAATGTAATGGAGGAAAAGTGTGAGAAAGAAAAGGTGGATTTTGGATCCCATAATTGATGGTACAAGGATTGTATGTGGGAGGATGCATGAGTTGGTGGAACGGCTGGAGGGGGGTATTTGAAGGCGTGGAGGAGGAATTGAAAACAGAGAAAGGGAGGAACATGAAGCTCGTGAAATAGAAGGGCTCTTCATCACGAGGATCCTTTGTGAAGGGAGCGAGAGAAACAGGAATGAGAAGGGAGAATGATTTCGGAATTGAGGAGCTTGCTGTGAACATCACGAGATGTTTAGGTTAGCTTTAATACAAGCTTAAGTAGCCGTTAGTTTCAAATTCTCTCGCTTCACTTTGGCATGTTGATACCAACATTGGCTAGCTATTTTCTTCGAAAGCACCATAAATCTATCGTGCGAATTACCATTTATTGCTTGCTCTGTTCTGTTCCATTCGGAATCAATGGCTCCGCCTTCTGCTGGGGTGATGTGTTTCAAAATATTTTTTACCTGAAAATATGGAAAAAGAATTCTTTATATCTTCATCATTGAATTTTTTTTCTCAGAATTTAATGATAAAGACATAAAGAAATACACGTAAATTTACTCCTTTTATCAGCTGCACAGTCCAACTCACTTCACATGTTGTCATGTTGGGAAATACCATTCAAACGCTCAATTGGATAACCTACACCTCAACATGAAATCGTGAGACATTAGGAAAACTGTTACTTCCTCTTATAAGACATTTTTAATTGATTTACGCGAATTAAGGATGTGAGTTAAAATCAATTAACTATCTCAATTTCTTCAAAAATCATATTATTTTTTTAAAATTACCCTTATTTAATTTTTTTTCTTTTTTTTTTTGAAATATATTAAGTAAGGGTATTTTTTAAAAATATATAATAAATACTATCTCATGTCCTATATTTAGGATTAGGAAAAAAGTTCCTACAATTAGGACAGGAGGAAGTAAGTAATTAACGTTATCTATAAACACTATTTATAAATATATTCCACAGCCACCCTCTAATGTTCTTTGCTACACCCCGTTGCGCGCAATCGCACACGGATATGGTTGGAATATAAAAAGAAATGATGATGAAGAAGAGCTCAGCAATTAATCATTTAAGAAAACTCAAATCATTAGTGTAACGTTATGTTTCATATAGTTTTTAATTAAGATGAGTCTTATTATTCATATTTTGTTGGTAGTATGATTTTTTAAAGTTTTTCATATAAATATATTGGAAGTTGTAAAGGGCACTATATAATATGAAGGGTTTGAATCTTACTCTTCATTCTATTCTTACCACCTCCTGAACTAAAATATAGCATTGCTAGTACTAGACATTTTTACTCACTCCAAATTCTCACATTCCCTAGTATTAACTCTTTGGTCATTATTTATTATAAGTTTACATTATTGTATATATGGCCAACTGTATGTACAATTTTTATCTTTTTATATATCTCTTTATAATTATAATTAATTTAAATTTTAGATATATTTGACATTATTTGTCAAATTGACATTATTTATCAACAATTTGTACAAGTAATATAATAACCTTTACGTTCAGTATTTTCTTATGTTAGACTAATCCGACCTCTGAACTCTGATGGTAGTGAATTACTGACATGCTTAGTGAACAAAACTCCAAAGGGCGTTTAGAAACTTACTGGTCTGGCAATTGTCACATCTGATTGACCTGAGTTTGTGCCGACATTATATGCACCGACTAGAAGAGCCACCTTATATAGAAACTTCTGGGCTGAACATGGCTTTTTGACTGAAATTCGATAAAAATAAAAATAAAAATAAAGATAAATTTTTAATATGGTACAACTTGAAAAATATAGACACTAAGACCTTTTTCATTTAATAATTTTTTTTTAAAAACTACATCTTAGTATCTTAGATATCAAGATCTAATTTTTATAATATATGAAAAAATATTTTTAAGGTTGCAGTATGTTAAAAATTTCTCTTTAGTTTTTATTATTTTAGTCAAAAAGCCTCTTGGCATCCCAAGAATAAACAAACATTTGCCTTTTAAGCTCAACTGGTCTTATCGAAAAAGACGAACAGAAGCAATGAAGGGTACGGAAACGCGAACAGTGCAAATAGTATCCTAACACTGCCATTGCAATTTACCCAGAACGGCAACGTAAACAGTGCCATTGTGGACAAGTGTATCAATTCCCACAAATGTCCAAGTTTAAGCTATTTATGCCAAACTCAAACATGAATAGTACTGTTAAATCAGGCTGGCTGTTAAATTAGGCTGGCCCGATCAATTTGGGCCAACCCGACTCAAGTCGGGTCTAAATTGGGTCTGACTAAAAAGTTTGATTTGATAAACGGGCTTGAAAAATCAAGCCCGAGTCTAGGGATTGAGCCTACGGGCATGCCCGCGGGCTTTTTTTTTTAATAAAATTTTTTTATATAATTATTTAAATTAATACAACTAATTATTATCATAATTTATTAAAAATTAATATAATATTTA
This sequence comes from Adenanthera pavonina, assembly GCA_026686845.1. Lineage (NCBI taxonomy): Eukaryota > Viridiplantae > Streptophyta > Magnoliopsida > Fabales > Fabaceae > Adenanthera > Adenanthera pavonina. Next base: position 5,796,002 of record JAIVEN010000002.1, read on the forward strand.
AATTTTACAATTTATATATTACTAATTAATAAAATAATATGTATTTTTTAATATTTTAAATAAAAAAAAGAAAAAAGTCTCGGGCTTTCGAGCCGACCCGCCATGAGCTGGGCTCAAATGGGCCGGATTATGTATTTACTTTTGAAATTGAGGCTCGATCCCGCTCATTTTTTCAGGCTTTTCGGGTCAGCCCGTCGGATTTGACTTATTTTGATGGCTCTAAACATGATGTTGATCACTTATTTCTCTCACACCACCCTCAATGGGTTTTTTGAGTATTAAATAAAAAAAATACCAAAATATAATATGTCAGAGAGTATTTATTAAAATATAATATACAAATTCGATCAGTGGTAACGCAACTCGAATCCGTACAAAGAAGTCGCACAGTTATGCGATTTCAGATTTGACAAATTTTTTTTAAAAAAAAGAGGGGAAGTCGCATGGATGGCCATGCGACTTCTCCTTCGCAATCTCCAAGAAGGCTAAGTCGCATGGCCACCTGTGCGACTTTCCCTCTTTTTTTTTAATAATTAATTTTGTAGTAGTTGGATTATTTAAATGTGTTTTCTAATCTTATTTAAATGATCAATATTTCCTAGTCAACTTTCTACCGTGTCCAAATGGGCTTTGACCATTCCCAAATATGATTCGTTGTAGGAAATATTTTGTATAGGGATATGAAATTATCTTTTTTATATTAAATAATTATTAAGAAGATATAAATTTAAATAAAAATGAAACAAATATTAATTAATAATTAACTATATTTGTATAAGTGTTGTCTCAAATTTTCTCATCCCTAAACTCATATTATATATACATATGCTTTGATTTTTAAACATTCAAATATCATATTAAAATTGCATGAAGAGGCAAAAAAATCTTTGTATAGTATGTCAATTATTTGTTCACTTATGTTAATTTTTTTAAAACTTTTTGAGTATAAGTAACTTTTATCAATATTCATTTACTAGTTAATAACACTTTATAAATAGAATCAGAGACCTGTGTGTATCGAGTTAAAATGCACTGCCACCAGTCGACTTTATTTGTTATATTTTGGTAAATATTGTCTAACATGTCATATTTTGTCCTTTTTTTTTTCTTAATTTCAATCATAAAAATTAACGTACCATACAAGAATTTTTTGTCTCTTCATGCAATTTTAATATGATATTTGAATGTTTAAAAATCAGAGCATATATATATATAATATGAATTTAAGGATGAGAAAATTTGGGACAACACTTATACAAATATAGTTAATTATTAATTAATATTTGTTTCATTTTTATTTAAATTTATATCTTTTTAATAATTATTTAATGTAAAAAAGATAATTTCATATCCCTATACAAAATATTTTCTACAACGAATTATATTTGGGAATTGTCAAAACTCACTTGGATACGGTAGAAAGTTGACCTGACTATAGTAAAAAAATATTGGTCATTTAAATAGGATTAGAAAACACATTTAAATAATCCAACAACTACAAAATTAATTATTGAAAAAAAAAGGGGAAGTCGCACGGATGGCCATACGATTTTGCCTTTTTGGAGATTGTGAAGGGTAAGTTACATGGTCATCCATTCGACTTCCCTTTTTTTAAAAAAAAGAAAATTTGTCAAATCTGAAATCGCATATCTAGCTGTGCGACTTCTTTGTTCGGATCCGAGTTGCATTGCTATTGATCAATTTTGTAAGTTATATTTTAGTAAATACTATCTGAGATGTTATATTTCAGTTTTTTTTTATTTTTTTGTTATTTAATGCTAAAAAAACCACCCTCAACGCCTTTAGAGTAAACTTTGTCCAAATTATAAATCAAACCAATGAAACCTTGAAACCATACTTCTGATTAGCTAATGGTCAGATTGAATTTGCCCTTTCTTTTCCGAAGAAAATGCCAGAAACATAAACAACTCAACTGTGGAATGAAACAGCAGATCGTTTCTTTTCTGCCAGTTACACCATTTATAACTAGCTAGCCACAAGTTCACATGAGTATGTAGAGTGAAATGATGCTCCGCTCAATACATCCCGAAATGCGTGTATAACGTTTCCATTTAGCTATGGAAAAATAGACCAAAGCGCCAAGCCAAACAACTGGAAACGTAGATAAGAAAGAGACATTATTTCGCATGGTATTTATCAAAAGAGGCTCTCTGCATGGATAGGCAATTGCACACGAAAACGGAAGATAAAGAGCGATTGCATTTCAGTTTTTGGAATGTCAGTCACTCCTCAATCTAAGGTCTAAGGTAACAGGTCCACGCTGCACTCATGTACCAACGAGGTGATGCATCGCTCAAGTAAACAACTTGCCCAAATTTCCATGCCTTTACTGTAGTCAGTGAAAGAAAATGATGGTGGCATTAGCTCAAGTTTACAATTTTTCATAAACTCAATCTTCGTTTCTATTTCATGTGTGAATCAACTTAACAAAAAATCATATATCAAAGAAATTATTAAACCCGCAAAATACTTTCGTGGGAACCCCTAAGGAGAATGCAGATACAGAAATAGGAAAAACCTATATAACAAAAATGTATAAATCTGAAAATATCTCGCCAGGGTTTACAAAGAAGGAGCCTGTCATCAGCAGTAAGCATACCAAGATCCCAACAGCAATTAATACCTACAATTCTTCCCTAATTCAGGGAAAGCATTTCTCTGAGGTCAATTAAACAACATTTCAAAACCCTGAAGATGCATTTCACCTTTCTTTTCATGACTGATCTCTTTGCTCACTTTTGTAAGAATTTTTTGCAGCTTCTGCAGAGGAATCATTGGAATCTCCACTACCATCCTTTGGTTTCGAGAAGAAAGGATCCCATTCATGAGGTCCTACCTCGCGCTGTCCCTCTTCCAACAGTGCATACTTCCAGCTATTCTCCTCTATGAAGTTTTCATCTGTATGACCTGCAATGATACCCTTTCTCAAATTTGAAACCTTGTCAATAACTGCTTGTACAGCAACATCAAAGGCATCTTTAAGGGTTTCCAGTTTAGAGCGAGGATCTGCATATACTAGTCTTGGAATGAGACTAATAACTTCCTCTCTCATAATTTTCACTTGCTCAGGAGATATCTCGTTAAGCCTATCCTCTATACTGATATTCCTCTTTCTAATATCGTCCTCTGGAATGAAGACAGAATACTTAGTATAATTCTTAGGAAGATGCCAGGTATATTGTGTATATGCGGAACCTGGATGAAAGAAGACAGGTATACAACCAGCCAACATTGAATCGAAAGCAGATCTTCGAGTGTATGAATCACCCTGGGGTTGCAGGCAGAAAAGGGAGCTCTGAAACATCTTCATTATACTGCTTGGAGAATGACATTTGCTTTCACCAAAGTCGCACTCTAGCAGCTTACAGACCTGTGACCGCTTGCATTGGTCAATTATCTGCCCCCTGATTGACTTGAGGTTGCCAGGACGTGGGGCTCCAGCAAATGAGAAAAGCCACTTCCTCTCCAATCGCCTCATTCTGTCCTGCCAAATGAACACATCAGCATCTTTTGCAGGGTGAAAGTATGTTGGATATGGAATACCAAAATCGTTTGCATTCCAGGGACTGGATTCAACCACAAGCATGGACATATTCTTTGCAGCTGGTAAAAACAGAAGTTTACTGCCCCAGTCTGATTCTTCATCAGTCAGTCTCCGGAAGTCCCAAGTTATTCGTCCTGCAACAAGGAAATGATCTCTGCCATTCATTATGCCCCATTCTGGCCTCTTCATTAGCCAGTCGACCAGATCAAGCGAAGCTGCGTCCCTCATTGAAATATTGTAGCCCCAGAGATAACGTGCAACATCAAACCCAGCATAGAAGGGGACAAAAATCGCTGCGGCAATGGAGGAATCCTTTGTCAAACATTCATACTGCTTCATCCGATTGTTCAATATTACATCCACAGCAAACTGATTTGTAGCATACCACCCAGTATCTGAGAACACCCCTTCAACATTCTCCAGTGGTGGACCAAGCCCAGTATTAGTGGTGAACTTACACATATTTGTCCATAAACTCAAACTCCGGCACTCTTTCAGCATATCCTCATTAAACCTGGAGGGAAGGTCATGCACATAAATATACCTCCCTCCACAGGAGTCACTCTTGTTTTCAGCAGTTTTCATTGCTCTCATGAAGGGGTAATTCTTTTCAGGGCTTTGAACCTGACGAGCATCATTATTTTTTAGTGGACTTTGAACGTCATGGACGCCAATCTTTCCTGGAGGGGTTTGCACAAGACGGGCATCCGTTACTTGGAACGGGGTAGATTCATGGTTAATGGGACTGGGTTGTAATTTCGTGGATTGATCAACATCGCCACCTCGGAGCACCACGAAATGAAAGTACAATAATAGAAACCACAAGAAACCAGACAAGGATGCCAAACAGCAAAGCCGAGAATTATGGTTCCTTGTTGTTCCTTTCTCCATCGGCTCAGGGAGAACGCTCGCCGGAGGGCGGCGTCTCATTTCATTCCAATTCCAATCAAAATCCCAAATCCCACTCGCACTCCAACAGCTACATCAATGAAACATGGAGACAAAAAGACAGTTTTGCGAAATTAAGAGCACCAAAATCACAGTAATCCCAATGGCCGAGTCTGTTTGGTCTGATGAATGAAGCTTGCTTTGGAGCAATATAACAAGAATCAGTAAATCAGTGGAGATTACAAAAAAAGCTCGAAAGAAAGAGAGGAAGCAGTTACTTACGAAGAGAGGTTTAGCAATTAGCAACAAAGATCTATCTAGATTCTCAAAGAGGGGATTTTCCCTTGGAGGAACGAGCGCTAAATCTGGAAGGCATATGTAGAATAGGTCAATAAATGTGAGGTGAAGAGAGAGAGAAGAGGCGGAGGTTTACGTTAGCAATGTGCGCCGGGGTTTGTATGGTGTCGGTGGCCAGAGGCGTGAATGACACGCGCCAAGATGGCGTACCGTGTCGAAAGAGGCTGTTTCCTCTAATGCATGAATGGGCACTGGATTTGGAATTGGAATACGCGGAAGCCAAAGATTGGACTCAGATCTGAAAGGTTCACAACGTGGGTCGCATCATGTCGTTAACCCTTACTATATATGCTATCGTAGTCATTTCTGAAGAACATAGCCAATTTTGTATTCTAATACTCCCTTGGTTTTATTTTATTTGTGCTTTAAGATTTTAGCATGAAGATAAAAAGTAATAAATAATTTTATTAATTTGTCTTTAATTATTATTAGTAGGAAAAAAGATATAGAGTGTTAAACTATAATAAAAAAATCACATATTAATACTTTAAAGATAACATAAAAAAATCTTCATTAATTTTATAAAATGATAAATAGATTGAAATATTTAAAAAAATTTTAAAATATAGATAAAATGAGACAGATGAAGTATATTTTTGTCTAAATGTAAATTCCATTTGGCCGTTGATAAAAAAAAAATCTATTTAGCCATACCAAAATTCAGTCGGTGCATTCTAAAACTCGCATGACCTATAGCATTCTAAGCAATTTATCGAGGCTCACAAAAATGCGACATAAAAAAAATACAACCGACACTATTATCCAGTCTAGATGTATAAAAACACAAATAAGCGAAACATCAACTAGGTATAAGTATCATGATATAAACTTAAAGTTATATTAGCTGCCAATATGTACCATATGCATTTGAAAAGGAAGTCTAAATATGTGTCCAGACTTTTTTTTTTGGCAGAATTAATAGGATTATGAACACAAATAATATATTTTCAAAATCTTACAATCATTATTTTATCAGATTAAAAGGTTTAGACCTGTTTGGTTTTCACGTAAAAATTATTTTTGTTCTTACATAAAAATTGATATATGTAATAATTACTATATATCTACTATATTATAGCTTGAAAATTATCACTTTAATTTAATGGCATCAGGAATATTTCTCATTCATCAAATTACTTTTTAATTTTATTCTTTGTCTTGCCCTATTTTATATATCAAATAAATTTTAATGTTTTAAATTTTAAACTTTTTGAAAGGTTAACAGAATTATTGTTAAAAGTGTTTTGGGCAATTTTACCCGAGAGTAGTGTTAGTTACATTTGAAATTATTATTCGTAATTGGTTAGTGTCATAAGGGTTAAAATATTAATTCTCTTAAAATGCAAAATTTTCAAAAATAAATATTTTTTGTATGGTTCTAAATTACATTTTTATTCATTTAAAAAATAATCACAAAAATGACATTAGCATTAAGGTTACAGATATATAATGATGCCCAAATACTCCTATAAAGTATTACACTGTCCGGTATAGAAGAAAAACACATAATTTGGCGGAAAACAAAAGTAGTAAAAAAGTAAAAACAAATAAAAAGTAGAGAAGAAGTACTGCAATGAAGCAATAAAATGTAAAAATGAAGCTGGGTTAGATCTACAAGGAGGCATGTGGCGGTTGCAAGATGCCGTGACAGAAGACAACTGGCGAGATAGATCTAAGACAGTGTTCGCACTCGCCTGCCCTTTTCTGTGTGTCTCGAATTTCACACTCCATTGACCAACTGAAATGGCAATGGAAGGGAAGCACGTCACGTCATTCACATTCACATAACCTTCATTACCTATTCATACGCGCGTAATCACCGCTGTTAATTTCCTTAATATGCGCCTTAACCTCCACTTGTCCGAACACAACAACAACACAACCCTGAAAAGAAACTTAACAGCCACTCCACATCCCCAAGCAGCTTAAAGGGGATAGATACATCATAAAAGAAAATCGAATTACTATATCTATATCCCACCAAAAACATTACTCCGACAGAGAGAGATGAAAACTACGGCGTGAGTGTGCATAGCAAATTTGTCGTCAGTGTAGTGCATTTAATTTTGAAAGGAAACCATGATGGAACTAATGTCTCGCAGTTGGGCATATCACAAAGTAACATTCATCATAATGGGTGTGACCCTTTCCTTTGGACCATACATACAATAGCCATAATTCTATTCACCTAATGCGGAGTCGCACCATTAAACCTACATCTTCGATGACAATTTTCGTTTCGCATATAATATCACATCACCTTGAAGCCTCAATCGGGTCTTCAAACCATGTTACTCATTATTAAGTCAAGATTCCATAAGTTAACTATCGAATTTAATGAAAGCAAGGAATCGTAGCAATTAAAAGTTTATGCCCAACACTAACATATTATCGAAATCCTCGTACACCATGGATGTAGCATACCCTCGTTAGGAATAGCGTGCCATAGCACCTAAGTTTCAAACCTAGATAATAGATTCTAACTGAGGATAGCGGCAGCAAAAGAAACAGAAAAGCTAACAGTGATATGCAAAGCCGTTCATTCGTCTAGCACCAACCGTGCTAGTCGTGGGATTTCTTCCATCCTCCATCAAGTCATCAAAATAACACTAATTCCTGGGTCTCTCACTGTTACCTTGAATACCGCATTGGACTAGTATGTCAAAAAATATGGCTGACATGACCCGCAGCTGCATATTAAATGCTACGTTCTGGGGTCAATAAGTATCCGATTTTATTTTCATTCTCAAACATGGTCATGTATCGTACATTATGAATTAAATTTACAAAAGCAGAGACTTTCGGAGCCATTTGGACTCAAAAAAGGGAATAACACAGGCCGAAAACGATGCAGGACCAAACATACAAAGAGTTGTCTCACGGCCACGAATCCGGAGAGACTCTTTCACTGATAGTAGAACCAAATTGTGGGCCTCCTTCACGGTATGAAAAAAGATACTCAATCGGGTAACCTTTCAGCTTACGAGGGACAATTCCAAGATCATGGAAAGTCAAAGCTGCAAATTCCATTGAGGAAAAATGAAAGATGTGAGGAAGAAAAATCCGTACCAAGTCTTGGAATAAAGAAAGAAAAACCCACATGAAAAATGACTTAAATTACCATTTTCTGAAACAACATTATCTGTGGCCGACGTAAGGATCTCATCCAGATTGAAAATGTTAGGATTAGGTAGTGGAAAGGGCAACTTCTTCAGGAATATTTCCCGTGGTGTTGCTAAAGCCTGAAATTGATCATATCGCACATAATGTTAAATTTCAAGCCACTAAAATGAAACCATACACCGTTATTGTCATTAGCCAACCAACTCTGGCATTATCCGAAGTTAAAAATACTAAGTCCAATGATAGCCAACAGGCAAATGAAAACTGTCCGCCACCTAGATACCACCATAAATGTACAGCAAACTAAAACACATCTTGCAAGATTATCTACTTCTTTAACTTGCAAGTATGGGGCATTAAGCAGATTTTGCTCCCAAGCCAATTTCAAAGTTATTTGGAAAAATTACATCCTGCTCACATAATCAAACATTGGATCACATGAAATTTAAAATAAAACATTCAGTCACAAAAACGTATATGGGTGTGAGAAAATTAGAATTCCAGTCTATTTTGTTTACGAACATTTATTTTATCAGTTAAAGAATTTAAATATATGCATGCAACAGAAATTGCAACCACAAAAAGCTAGAAATATTCAATGTTGGCATTCCAAGGGTATATACACACAAGACTAAGTAATCAAAAGATAATCAACACACCTTTGCAATAGGAAAAGGAACTTTCACATATCGAGGCCGTTCCCGGATAGTATCATACATAAGCTCTGCCTGAATTCATACAAGGACTCTACATCAATTTATCAATTTTCTCTTCGTTTCCTAACAAGTGCTATCTCTTGTTTTAAAAAGAGATTATGCTGTTAATCAACAAATAAAGTAGTGAAGGCAAGGATTACCAATTCATGGACTGTAAAGATCTCTGGACCACCCAGTTCATAAATCTTTCCCATGCTCGTGCCATCATCCTTCAAGGCTGCAACAAGTGCAGCAGCGGCATCAACAACATATACAGGTTGGATTCTGCAATAATGTCATGTCACAATTCAGATAGATATCAAGAAACAAGCATTTCAATGCCAAAAGGCAGAACAACACACATCACATTTCTATTCCCTAAAAAGAGTTGAAGTTAACAGTAATAGCTTGACAGATAAACTACATACTTAGTGGTACCATCCCCTATCAATGGAAGAAAGTTATATTTCTTCACAAACTGGGCCCATCGATTCAAAATCCGATCCTCTGTACCAATGATACCAGCTGGTTTCAGGATAGTAGCCTGTAGATGTAGATGTTAAGAATTTTCATATTAAAATTAATGCTCTTGCAACCTACCAAACACAACACAAAACCAAAAATGTTTCAACTTTGTGAGTAATTTTACTTCACCATACACATCCATACAAATGAAAGACAGTATGTATCTTTTTTTTTTTTTGTCTTACACATCCATACACATATCAATAACATGTTGCAGCAATCTGGGTATCAGACACACTAACACGTGTGAAAACAAGTATTAACTGTGCTTTATAATTAATTAGCTATCAGATATAATGTTCATCAGCATTTAAACAGGAGGATATGTAATTTCTCAATAAATGGATCCCATGCATTTGCACTGAGCTTAAGATGAGCCAATATTCACAGCTTGTGAACAATATGGCTGCCTATACATTTCATATTTTATATTGATGATATTAATACTAACAAGTAGCAGCATTTAATGATATGAAACTTTCTGTAACCCAAAAACATATTGAACCACTAAAGGTTAAAAACAAAACACGTGTTATTCAAGTCCAAATCGAAAATAAATTCAAAAACCACACAAAAAAGGCTAACTCACTTTTTTTTCATTTATTCATGGAACAAGGAGCAAAGGTAATGCACTTGATTGTTAAGGGTAATGTATTGACTGATCTTTGGCTTCCACCTCTATCATTCACAGATTTTTTTTTTTTTTTATGGGAAAACAACCAGGTTTCAATCTGTTCCATCTTCAAATTTTCAAACTCAAAGTAGATATTATGGCCCAAGTTCAGCTTCATCAGCGGAAGGCCAGATGAGTTAATATCACTCAAAGGTTACAAACTGCTGCACGACCAAGAAATAAAGGCACTAGAAATACTACATTTAGCTCAGAGAGTGATGAACATGTACCTCAGGAAATTCCTTTAAAATAGCTTCCTCTGCAGCAGCTTTGGCTCTCAGCATCCTTGATGGAGATGAAGGGGATGCCCCTAAACAAGAAACATGAATAAATCTCATGATACCGCCATGCTCTTTAGAAATCTGCATCAGTTCACATTATTTGTCATTATGACACAATCATTTCAGATATAGTACAAAAAGAATTAGTTAAGCAACTAAAACTTTACAACCAGAAACATATTCAATCCAAGCCAAGCTTACAAGGCTCCATACTGGTCTAATGTATGCGTTTAAAACCTTACAATTGATGAAGCCTCAAAATCGGAGTTTGATTCCACTTTAAAATAGCTACAAAAAATTGCAAGACACTCATGCACCGACATAAATAGCTTTGAACTTCAACATCTGAACATTCAATGTTCAAGGCTTAAGACATATTCCAGAGTTTCAAGCTCAGATCATAAGTCAACCAGATCCTAAGATAAAAACTGTACTTTCTAAAAATACATCACAGTAAATAGCTCATTTTGGTTTTATAATGCTTTCGTTTCTCACAAGGCCAATATTCAATAACATCCCAGAAATTTGCAGCTGTGCTATTGACACCATGAGCATTCAATAGTATCTCGTTGCTTATTAAGCATTATGAAGAGCAGTGGTTATTGCAACTAGGCATCGCAGATTTGCATGTGTGAGCATGTCATGCAAGCAGGTACAAGAAAATAAGAAAAAGTGAGTTAATAATAAACTCAGACATTCAAATGATATATTATGAGACTGAAAGTAAAGAAATGTACCACTGCAAGTTGCTCAGCCATGAAATGGTTCACTTCCTCAAAGCTGAAGTTTCTCGTCTCATACTCCCTCCCTGCCAGCAGCCAAAGTCAACCAGAATGAGTGTATATGGCAAAATGTCACTTTCCAACGCAATGACACCTCCAAGGTGCAGATTTACATGAGATGTATACCAATAAGATTGATAACGACATTAGCCTTTGCCATCACAGCTTTTATTGAATTTTCATCCCTTGGGTTGTATTTCATTGGCACAATCTGTGCATATCAATCACATGAGAATTTGCACAAACAACTCATGGAAATTATGTGTGTAAATATTTAGTATCTGCAATCCCATTCAAATCAAAATAGAAATTGGAGACGGGGGAATCAATGTGTGAAAAATATCATCTCAAACTACCTGTCCAAGATCACCCATCAGTTTTAGGTGACGGTGAGAATCTTCTGAACCTCGAAATGGTACTAGCACTTGAGATCCCATTTTAGCTAGAAGAGGAAAATGGTAGTACCAAAAAGAAAAAATGAAGTTAGAAAAATAAAACTTTGTCGCTGTGACATAATTAATATTAAAATACCATCGTCAATTAAAGTAACCAAATTTTATCCCCAAAAAAAATTATCGTAAACAGATATTTTGAGCGGCAAATTTTTTTTTTCCGAAACATTGTATACATCGCAGAAACTTACCCAGTTGTTGAACAACATAACGACCTAAGAAACCAGTTGCCCCAAATACTGTCGCAATAATACCACTGCAAAACAGAATTTCTTTCGAGCATCACTTTCACTATCCAACTATCAGTTGTATGAGCTAACAATACTTCTTTAACAATGCCTTTTGAACCCTATACTTCAAATGGGAAAAGAAAACCTGTCATAAGATAACGCCTAATAATTATTATTTAAAAACCCTAACACAATTTCGATGTTCACTTTTCGACGAGATGAGAAACAAACAATGAATTTAAGAGAAATGTATGAATAAGCGTCACCTGACAGATGATCTTCCACCTGTACCCTTGCGAACAAGATGACCAACACCCTCGGTGGCAAGGGTAGATGCAAAACGTTCGCGATCCACTCCATAGTCTGCAAGATCAATTACCAGAAGAGAAAGAGAAAACCAAGCACATTATTCCTCAAACTTCACACAAATTAACAGGAAAAGTGGAGAAAATGGAACATCACATTGATCGGAAATTGGATAGGTGCACTTGAGCGACAATATCAAAGTTGAAGGCTTTAGCGATTGGTGTCCTAAGCGCCTCGAGATGGCCTGCATCGTACCGTGCTACGCTCACAGACAGCGGGAGAGGAAGAGACCGCGACAACGACGAGCGAAGATTGGAGAGGGTGCACGCGACAGTGTTTGGATCTGGATATCGGCTCCTTAGGCTTAAATTTTTTGGGCCCATATTCTGATCAACGTTTGGGTCAATCACCCACCTCATCCACTTTTTACATCTATTAGGCCATTTGGGTTCATTGTAAATGAGCTTTGTTGATATAAGAACAACTCTTGAGTTTAGCAAAAAAAAAGTTTTGCTTTTTAACAAAAGAGAAAAAAAGAGTTCTTGCTATATTCACCAACGAATTCAATGAAATAATACTTGACCAAGTATTTAAGATAGTTTACGCTAAAGTAGTTTAATTTGAGTATTTTTTTAATTTCAATAATTTGAGTATATAACTTGTGATTAATATCCAATACGTGTGCTGATACCTTAGCTAATCATAGTTTTTCTATATTTTTGGGTTTGCAGCTCTGGGATGCTCTCCCTCCCTATGTTAAGCTCATATATCTCTCAAATACTTCTGGTTTGTTTTCTTCCGAGAGGTTTTTAATGTAGTTTGATTTGGGTCTTAGGTCTCTTTTTTTTAAAAAAAAAAAAAAAAAGAATTATATTTCAATTGATGCATAAGTTAGCCCAAAAATATTCTTTTATATAAGCACAAATGATTTAAAAGTTTCTAAAAAGACATTTACTTAGAAGAATTCAGTTATTTCTGTTAAAACATTTAAATGCAATTCTCGTTTACCATATTCTCTTGTCAAACAATTCCTTATTAATAATTCGTCAGATAGTTATACAACCCTGGCCAGATATAACCCCTTAATAGAAGAAATTTGAAGCATATTATTCATACATACATACATACATACATATATATATATATATATATAACACACGTACGCGCCGGCCTACCCATGCATGTGTGCACCCATCATGATATAAGAAAAGCAAAAAGAGTGAAGATAACAAAAATCATTCATATTTTATTTTAGGGTCTAAGGGATTGAGGAATACACTAGACCTGTTCAATCCTGCTTTCTACACTTCCCTAACAAAACAAAACGGGACTGACTGATTCTGAAAACTGGTTCATGAACATCACTGTAACCCAATTTGATGCCCAATTTCCTTTCTATTACAAGGCATGCTGCTAGACACACAAGAATTTCCTCATTTTTTTAAAGGAGATGAATGAACGTATAATAATTTCAAACTATAAATTAATTTCCTTCCACTTGTAAATGCTTGATGCTTGAAGCAGCTACTACCTCTATTTCTGCCACTTTTCCAATCTCCGAATGCATCAGAAGTGGCTGGCTAGAGGGCAACACTTACGGGCTCAACTTCTGAAACTATCTTGAGTTCATGTCAATGCCACCACTAAATTTAGAAAGCTTTCAGGGATCACGCAAGCCCCCTTAATCAAAAATCCGGAATGCCACTTGAGCGCGATGAATACTCAGCCACCAACTTTAGAAACATGGACGACTGATCCTCTAATAGTCGAGATGGAGTATCAAACTCAGTGATTCTACCTGCAAAAATAAAATATCAACATGTTAACTCCAAAGGCACAACTAAGTAACCCAAACAGATAAGGAATCATGCCCCGTCATCCAAAACAAAGAACCACATTTATGAGTTAATTCCGCTGCACCCAAAAACGAGCATAGACAAAAGGTGACAGACAAGCATACCCTCTGTAATTAACAAGATCTGAATCACTAACTATAATATGACTAAGTAGAATATAGAAGCTAATGATAATGAATGTTAAGGCTCCTGTATGATTTAAAGAGGATTTATTGAAACAAATTCACAATTAAAAAGAAAAAGCATAAATTTTTCCCATAGGACTTAGTAGGCCCGTAAAATATTTATAAAAGCCTAAACGGACAATGGGGGGAGAATGTTCTTAAAAAAATGTATCCTCAAAACCATGAAAGAATAACAACGAGTGTTAGAAAGAATGCAGATCCTGCAGGTGTATAACTGGGAAAAAAAAGAAAGAAAGAGGACTGAAGAAAAAGATCCAACTTCACATACCATCACTAAGTACCAGAGCAAGATCACTATCGATAACAGTAGGGATACGATGAGCAATAGTACAGACAGTGCAGTCTTTGAACTCTGTTCGTATAATCTTTTGGATAAGATTATCAGTGGCAGTATCAACAGATGCAGTTGCTTCATCAAGAACCAGTATCTTTGACTGCTTTAGTAAAGCTCGGCCCAAGGAAACTAGTTGCCGCTGCCCAACGCTCCAATTATCTCCATTCTCTAAAACTGCAGATTACAATAAATCTTAGTCCTTTTTTTTTCTAGTGGGGGTGAGGACAAAAGTCAAGGCTACTTTTACTCCAAACATATTCCTTCCTCTTTCGTATTCCAAATTTCCTAGGTTGCCTACCTGGTGTATCAAGCTTTTGCTCTTTCTCACGGATAATCTCTCCAAGTTGACACTTATCTAGCGCCTGTAAAAAATTTGCAATCAATGATCAATCAAAGTACTCACACACATATACATCTGTTTTCACACATGCATAAACAAACTTTGAAGCACCAATAAATTACACTAATTGTGTGCAAATTGGATAAATGGAGCTATGCAAGTAACACTAACCTCCCAAATCTCTTTTTCTGAGTGCTCTTCAAGAGGATCAAGATTGCCTCGGATGGTCCCTTCAAATAGAGTTGGATCTTGTGGTATGATACTAAGACGGCTACGAAGGTCATGAAGACCAATATGCGAAATATTAATGTTATCTATAAGAATACTCCCGCCTGCTGGTTCAATCAATCGAAATAATGCTTGAATCAAAGTAGATTTGCCACTGCCAGTACGTCCAACTATTCCAGTTTTCTTCCCTCCAGGAAATATGCAGGATACTCCTTGAAGCACCAGAGGTAGATTCTCCTTGTAACGAACCTTTTATTTGAGATAGAGCAAGGAAGAAGACAAAAAATGGAATGAATAAATTTCCTATTCAAAGGAACAACAATAAGCATGAATATCTTAGTGATGTAAAACTAATTACATTATTTACCTTTAAATCAACAATTTTAATTGTCCCATTCTCAGGCCATGTGGATGGAGGACGAAATTTGTCTATAATTGCTGGTGCTTCACTAGGAATTTGGCTGTACTGATAGATTCTTTCAACAGATATTATTTTATTTTCAAGTTTGCAAAAACTGAGAATCCACCGTGATAGGCGTGCATTTAAATTCAGGCCATATGTCACCGCAAGTCCAGCCATGCCTATATAGAAAAGAAATAATCATTAGCAATGCTATATGTATATTTGTTTCACATTTCATCCTGCATCTTCATTTCAAACAAAATTCACCATCACTTGACCACTTTCCTTTTAGAAGAGGAGTTTAAAATGCATGAGCAACCACAGATAAAATTATGTAAAACAATACAGAGCTCTCAATCAAGTTGATGGTGTAGAACAATTATGTCAAAGACACCAGACCAATGGCAGTGAAAAACAGTTGAAAGCAGATAGATGATGGACCCACTTAATTAAGTACAAGCTTAGAGTTGAGCTCTTTAACTTATCCAAGAGTATAAAAATATTCTGGGGAAAAAAAAAGAAGAAGAAGACAATTCAACTTAATGAAATCAAATACTCACTAGGGTCAATAGTTCCATGTGGAAAGCTCACTAGTAATATCATGCAGAAAGCAAAAACAAAGGTTGAGAGTAATTCCATACGCAAGCAGAGCCACTCAATAGCTGCAAGACTGTAGAAGAATGGACATGCAAAACAATCTAGAAGATAGAGGTTTCTCTTCATGAACCTTTTTTCTTGTCTAAAACTTCTGATGGTGCTCGCTCCAGCTATTGATTCACCAAAAAGATTTATAATTGGAGATTTTTGGATGCTTACAATACGAACTAGTTCCCTTGAGGAAGCCATATAGTATTTCTGCACTAGAACAAGTTAATGGTAGGAATGATTCATTAATTCATTACACGGAGTGGTAAATAGAGAAAAATGAAGATAAAAATGAGATGAAAATGGTATATCTCTAGCTACCTGCATCCACAAACAGGCAACAGCCATAGGGACAATCAAAAGCAAAATTTGCCAGGTAACTTTTGTCATAACACCAACAATACCCATAAGCTGAATTGTCGTTGAAGCAAATCCACCCAGTCTGAAAGGAATGTCAAGGTCCACAACACTTTGATCTACTGAGACCTAGAGGGATAAAGATGACACATTATATGATGCACATTATACATGGAGAGATATGCCCAAAAAAAAAAAAGAAAACTTACACGATTCATAATCCTTCCAGCTGGAGTAGAGTCAAAGAAAGACATTGGTGAACAGAAAACACTTCTAAGCATATTCAGAAAAAGCTTTTGTGAAGCTGCTAGACCAAATGTAACTACTAGAACAGCCCTCATGAATACAAACCAAGAGCTCCCAAAAGCAAGGGCCATGTAAACAAGGAGAAGAACCATAGGAGTAGCTTTAGGTTGGTCTCCTGCAGTCTGAGGATTTGCCCAAGCCATCCACCAATTGCTAGCAATTTGAAGGAACTGAAATAGTGCTTGTGCAATGATTATGAGTGGAATCAATAGGCCTTTATATGCTGCAGCCATGTATGACAAGTACACCTTCATGCTGATTCTACCTCTTACCCTCTCCTCTTCCTGAATAAGTTGTTTATTTTCTGAGCGTTTTGCTTTCTTCTTC
Organism: Adenanthera pavonina; assembly: GCA_026686845.1. Taxonomy (NCBI): domain Eukaryota; kingdom Viridiplantae; phylum Streptophyta; class Magnoliopsida; order Fabales; family Fabaceae; genus Adenanthera; species Adenanthera pavonina. Next base: position 5,812,860 of record JAIVEN010000002.1, read on the forward strand.
TCTTTAATTGCTTTCTGATTTGAAGCTGATGAACCCTCTTGCACTTCCTTTGCCAAACTATCAACGTCTGAAGGAACCAATTTCTTATTGGTCGTAACAGATGCATCCAAGGGCAAATTTTCATCTGAATTGTTTGACGAATGATTAGGAATATCCATAGCCTCTATTGCTTCGTGGTGAGCTGAAACTAGAGTTTCAAAATCTGTTCCCGCCTGTAAAAGATCATCATATTTTCCTGCCTGTATGATGCGGCCTTCTTTTAGAACCTTCAGAGATGGAAAATAAATATTAGAGACATCATACTTCTAAATTCTTCTAAACCTTTAAGCTTAGCTTATGTGAAAAGCAGTCCAAAACTCCTCATGATCACATGAAACATTTGAACGAGGATTCTTCTTAATACTAAAAAAAATTGGATATTTACATAGACAATGATAAATTACAAAACATTACGAAGATCATAGAACCTTCTTATGCACAGATTAATTTCATATGGACCTATACTTCTTCATTCTGATGAGTTAGCCATCTGCCAAATATTTCACAGTCATATGCTACATAAGAACTTTAGTTCAACACAGTCATATTGTCAATCATCGAACCGACAGCTTTATGTCCCTCTAAATACTACAAATCAAAACAAGAGCAAGAACTGAAACCTTTTATCATGCAGTGAACATTCAATTCTCAAGGGTGAAAGGATTGTAAACTTGTAACATAATTTTTAAAAGTTTTATAAAAATTAAAATTGAAACTAGAATAAATGACAAAATTTCAAGACAAACCGAAACATGCATACCAATATCATATCAGCAGCAGGAAGAAATTCGACTTGGTGGGTCACAAAAATGACTGTCTTATTTGATAGTGCTGTCAATATGTATTCCTGCAATTCCATTTCATTGATTAATCCATATCCGGTAAGTTGCATTTTAAACGACAAAACTGACTGCATGCACAGAAAAACTAACCCTAAACAATTTTGATCCAGTATGGGCATCAACCGCACTGAAAGGATCATCAAGGAGATATATATCAGCATCTTGGTAAAGTGCTCGGGCAAGTTGCACCCTCTGCTTCTGGCCACCACTTAGGTTTGTACCTCTATCACCAATAATTGTCTGGTCTCCATGTGAGAAGAGTTTTAAATCCTTTTTTAGTGAACAAGCATGAAGAGCATTCTTATACTTTACTTTGTCCATCGGGCTTCCAAAGAGGATATTTTCTTCTATATTTCCTGACTGTATCCATGCTGATTGGGAAACATATGCAGCAGAGCCGCACACTCTTACCTGCAAAATGAGCCCCTTTTACTGTTATAAATGAGCAAAATATTTTCTAGTATCAATAGAGCATATAAAATATAATGATAGAATTAAAAGCTTACGTCGCCAACATACATCACCAGAAAGCTTAGGAATCTCCCTTAGGATACAAGAAAGGAAACTTGATTTCCCAGACCCAACCACGCCACAAACAGCCACTCGCATCCCCGTTTCCACTTTAATATGTATCCCTGATAAAGTAGGTCTAGATGAGCACGGATCCCAGCAAAAGACTCCATCCTTAATCTCTATGGCAATTTTAGAAATGCCTCGTGGCAAGACAACCGTTGCACCTTCCTGCAATTCTTCCTGTTGCAGGAAACCAGATATGCGATCAAGAGAAACTTTTGTCTGAGCCATTGTCGATACCAAATCTGGAAAATTTCTCAGAGGTTCTTGGAGGATCCTGAAAGTAGCCAGAGCAGAAAGAACACCACCTGCAGTGAGCTTGCCACCCATCAATATGGAAGTGCCGAAAGTAGCAGCAGAAACAAATATAGGGGAGCTCCAGAAGAAGAAGGTAATGAAAGCCTGAGCATAGAGGGCACACCGAAGCCACTTGAACTCCACTCCACGCATCTCCTCCAATTTTATTCGATATCTGTCCTCCCAGGCCTGGAGCTTGAGAATCCTCATATTCCTCAGACACTCGGATGTTTTCCGCATCCTCTCATCCTTAGCTGCCATTAATTTGTCTTGATAAGTTTCTTGTATCCCAGCCACCGGAATAGTGACAATAATGGAAATGATTGTAGCAATCAATGCCGCGAAAGCAGCAATTCCAACATTCTTATACAAAATTGCAAGGGCAAGAATAATTTGCAGAGGAAGCATCCATATGTCATGAAGATACCAAGAGTAATCCCCGACCCTTTGAACATCAACAGCCATATAGTTAACAATCTCCCCGCTTGTGTGACTTTGCTTGGCCAAGCTTGAGAGCTTGAGTCCCTTTTGATATACCATTGCTGTTAGAGCTGACCTAACATGTATGCCTAAGATGTCCACCCCGAGATACCATTGCCGAGTTGTCAAGGTCTCCACAAGTTTCGCTGCAAAGAATGTCCCTGCAAGGATGTACCCCTCATAAGGAAAGCTGTGTTTACCACTCAAGTGATCAACGAAGTAACTTATCATGTATGGGCCTACATATGAGACTAGAGTATTCACAACAGCGGAGATGGCATTACAAGCTGCCTCCTTCCAGAATGACTTGATTAGAGCCCAAGCTAATGAAGGCTGCTTATAAGGGTTTTCACTCTTCAACCTCTCCCAGTTAGAATTCAAAACCTTATAGTTGATCTTAGCTCGATCCTTCGGAGCAAGAAGGGGAATGTCCTTAAGCTCAAGTGGTCTCTTTGCTCCCACGGAAAGAAGTGAGTTTAGCCAAGAAAGTGTAGCCAAGCTAAAAGGCCCTGCATCACTGTAAGGTGTAACCTTGAGGCACCCTGGTTCTTCCTCAGGAAGTAAAGGCTCCTGAAGTTCACTATTGGTACAAACTCGTATACCAGTAACACCCCTAATTGCAATAATACACAGGCAGGCAAGAGCTGGAGTGACAGCAAAATTTGCCATAACATGAGAGCAAAGGTGCTTTGAACCTTCCATCCAAAGTCCTCTCCCATCAACATACAAAGTGCACAAACAAATAACAAAGGACAAAAACCACCAAACCCTCAACAAAAATGGAAACTTCTCAGCCACCTTGAATTTGCAATGCACAGCCGAGAAGCTTAACACGAACCAAGCTAAGCCCTGCGAAACTGGCAAAGAAAGAAGAGATAAGTCCACAATATTCCCATGTGCCGCTCCTCTGATCAAAGCAGCCCCATCAAATCCTAACACCAAAACGTGCACAAAGAGAACATAGAAACAGCAGAACACTGACAATTTGAAACCCCTATTGAGTCGAACGTCATTTGTTTCCCCATCAATTCGACGATGAACTGGGCTGGCATTGCCGGTCGTATTGTTCTTACCAGTTCGATTTCGACCCACGTACACAAATATCTGTCTGGCAGAGACAACAAACAGAGATACAAGAAAAAGAGTCAAATTCAGGCATATTGCCGCCAATTCCAATATGGGCAATCCTCGTATCAAAAGCTTATCTAGCGATCCTGAAGCTGATGGAAAAGCCGAAATATTATTGATTAATTGCGTGATAGACATTGTTGAATTTGATCGTATTGATGAAGAAACTGAGTGAGAAGAGTGAGCCGGTATGAAGCTAAATAAGAGAGATCAAATAGGAACAAGGGCATTTCACAGTTAATTTGGGAGATGAAGAGAAGCATATGTGTAGCTGGAGACAGATTCTGCGACACAATGCACATGAAAACAAACAGATTTCACCAACACGAAATAGGACGAGTAGAAAGAGACAGACAATGGCTCGAACTTGCCTCTCACAAGATATGTTAAATAAATTGATACACAAGAATTGAAAGTGACAAGGCAGCACTAAAAATTAAAATATTTATACAGGAATGAAAGAAAACTAACAAAGGAAAATACGAAAAACTGACGTGGCTTACGTATCTGAAATCGTGTTTTTGGAGTCAGTGCCGCAGTCAGCTGACGCCAGCCTGTATGAAGATGCAATAGTTCAAGGAGTTTGCTTTATCTCCACGTATACAGAAAGAGAGATAAATAAAGGAGCACTAGGGTAATGAATCATCCCAGGCCAAGAGAACTACTACAAAGTTGGTGATGAGTTGGTAGCCTCTGGGCTTTATCACCGTAGAGAATGGAGATAGAGTGAGAGCATAGTCTTTCTCTTCCCCCAGTATTTAATATTGTTGCATCAAACTTTGCGGCCCTGTGCGTGTTTTTGTTATGAATTGAAAGTTCCGTGTGAGAACAAGAAACCTGGCAGTGCCAAAGGCGAAAGAATAGACGCAACGGGATTGAATATTAGGCTCACTGATGTGCTTTGCTTTTGTTTTACGTTTTATAGAAAATTACAATACATGTACATCGGGAATTGAATGATGCTTGATTTACCAACATTTATAGTCCTCGTGTGAATTGGAAAGAGTAAATTAAAATCATAACGGAGAAGAGAATTTCAATTGCAGGTCAAGAGAAGGGATAATGTTGTTGGGGCCCCTTAATAGAAAGAATATTAGTTGATGAATGATGAGAGATACTAATAGGAATCTCAGTATGCTCTCGTGTTGTACGCAAAAATTTAAATAAAAATTTACAATATAATATCCAGTGAACGTAGAGGAGGTTCTGTTTGTTTTACTACTATTACGGTGTGGTGGATGGCTCAGTGGCCAGTGGGATTCGAATCAGAGGGTGACGAATTGTGAATGATGCGGATGATGATTTGAGACGCGCAAAGCGCCAACATATTTGATAAACAAGGGCACTGAAAACCACGTCTTGAATTCTTCCCCCAGATGCCTTATTACAGTAAAAACCTAATTCCTCCCCATCTCAATTTGTTTGTTCGTGATTAGATGAGATAAAAACAAAACTTCCAAAAAACAAAACAGAGATAGAGGGAGAGACTTGACAGGTAGTATTGAATTGTGCCTGATGGGTCCCATTGACAAAGGCATTTTAATATTTGGTGCTATTATTAGTCAATTGATGAGGATGTAACGGCCAGTCCACTCATCGATCACTTTGATTGCTTTCATTTCATAATGGAATTTCTTTTTCTTTTGAGTATATTCATTTGGAAAATATAAGTAATTTTATTGTCTAAGTACAGCGGAAGTAATTTTTTCCATAAACTATATCTATAATGTTTACAATGAGTGTGAATGGCGTGGCTGGAACATGTGGTTGGGGTGGCTTTATTGACTCGTAGATGAGAAATTTCTTAGGATTCGTGAAGATTTGATAGTGAAGCTGAACAACCAAAAATAGGGAAGTAGCTTTAATGTATAAATGCGAATGAGCTAGGTCTGTGGGAAGTTAGCGATCCGGACATTGAAGTAAAATAATCCAATATGATTTGGCATTCTTATTTTGTTGGATAGCAATTAGTAACATTTTTTTGGGTTGAACAAAAGGATAAGAACAAATTAATTCTCATTTCCCCCGGAAATGCTTAAATTAAATTACATGTCATAAGAAATGAGCGTAAATTTTTTCTAAAACTTAAATACGATCAAAATATTTTCAATAATAATATTTATTGTCCATTAAAAATACAATTGATTTTGAATAAAAAATTCACTATATTTGCATTGGTCATATATTAATAGTAAATTATGTTATAAATAGTAAACATAAAAGTGTCTTGATTTAAATAAATACTAGTATAAAGATAATTTATATTTCATTATTAAAAAAAATAGTCAATATGGTACAGCTTTTGATTCAAAACGAAAAAGATGTGCAACTTAAACTGGACTTTGGCTTTGGCCATTAAAAATGAAAAAAGAGGACTTTGGCATATGAGGTAGCATAACAAGAAACATGGGATTCTGTCTGATAAACTCCGGCAGACCTTAAAGCCTATTTTATATTATTATACATTACAGATACTGTTGATCATATTGTAATATTGGTAATAAATCAACTTTAAAAGCCACAAGTTATTATATGATTGTGTTTGAAGAATCAAAACGTATTATTCCCAGGTGTTCTTGCGGTTCCATTTAAGTATGGTATGGTTTTCTTTCATTTCTTTCATTCATCTCACACATACACGAGTATAAAGGTCTGACATCTGTATCACCAAAGAAGGAAAAAAATGTAGCTTTAATATTAATAATTTAATAATATTTTTATTTAACCATAATCTACATAAAGAATCTAAATCCATCGTTTGTGCGGATTGGTTAGCTAAGGAGTCTAGGGAGTTGTTATTGTACTTGGATGCTCAGAATGTTTTTGCCCTAGGTAATGAATAGGCTGCCGCTATTATAGGGCTCCTTTCACCAAAAAAAAGAAAAAAAGAAAAACAAAACAAAATAAAACAAAAATCCATCGTTTTTTCATGTATCTACATCTACATTATATTTAAATGTAGATGCGACTGAAGTCTAAATCATTTTTTCTTTCTGGGAGTGGGGCAGTCTAGTTGGATACCAGTCAGCACTGACCAATGGCCAAGAAAGGAAAATCCAGACATTATTGGATCTTAAGAAAAAGATGTGTCTAAATGTGACATTCTTGAATTTTTTCTAAAATAATTCTAAGATGCTGACATTATTATGCTACTACTGACTAATCTCTTTCCAGACATTAAAAATAAAGAGAAATTTCTCATATATGTATATATAGATTAAAAATAAACCCTTACTCACTTATTTTAAAAATAAAAAAAATACTAATATCCAAGCAAAGTAAACCCCTCCCATTTAAATTTATTCTATACATAAATACTGAAAATTAAATTCTTAATTACTTATTCAATAGATGAGAATCTATACCATTCATACAACCTAAGTTGGTTTTCTTTCTTTCTTTTTAAACTTCTACCTGCTTTTATATTTTTTTTTTCTGGACCACTTTATCCCAGAGAAAATATAATCAAGGTGGATGATTGTTAGAGTACCATGGGAGGGAAGCCCGCTTTATATTGTGCACGACTTCTATTACGTAAGACGTAACGGTGGGCCAAAAAATTATAATTAAACCCAAAAGCATATTTTTCATATATATTATTCAATGATCCTCAATCTCATCAATGAGCGATCGACTTTAGTTATTTACTTATTTACCACCATAAAAAAAGGGGGGGGGGTGGAAAAGAAGTTTTGCATGCCTTTTGTATGTAAGTTAAGCTTTTAGCAAACAAAAGGAAAAGATCCTCCTCTCTTTATAACTCAATTATAAATAAAGGAGCGTGCTACTGATGGATGATCAAATCTGAACTGGAGATTGACGAGCAAGCACTGTAGGGAATAGAACTATGGAAGTTCTTGCTACAATCACACTCCTTTATTTTAAGAAATATTAGTTTCGGCAATTTTCTTCACCCTGGAAGAACCACGTAAGTAGTAACAAACTGCTCTTTACATAAGCATGTGCAAAACTATTCGTAACCACATAGGTTATAAGTGATATATATATATATATATTTTTTTTCTTTTTTGCAAGTGAACGGGGGATTAAAGTCCCATCAATATAAAAACCCAACAAGCAAGGGGAATAGAATTCCTGGGTTCATCTGCCAGCTCATGAGCCCTAATATCAGAGGGGGCGTCATCCAAGAATACCTTGAGTTGTCAAAATTAGTTCTTCATTTTATAATTCAGCTATTAAAGAATCAATAGCGTAAGACTTATCAATCGTATGCAACAACAACGTCAAACAAGAGATCCAAGAAAGTTGGTGTATTAACTATGTATAAGGTGAGAGACCACGTAAATGGTTCCTGTCAGTGAAAATACTAAGTCCTCAAATAACTTCTACAGTGTAATACCTTGTCCCAAAATATGAAGCTTTATCATTTACGTTTCTCCCGTGTCCAATAAGAAGAAAATACGAACACGTACTTCGAAGAGATGAAAAAACGAATCCGCAGTCCACCCCGAACAGAATCAAAAGGAATCAACATTTTTATCTGCAGATGCTTATTTGAAGATCCAAGTGTTTAATGACCAGTAATAATTGTGCATGATAAATAAAATGCTTGTTTGAAAATTTAAGCTTCTTGTCATCAGAATACACGATCTGTGCATCAACTTAAGGGAAAAAATCACAGAAGCAGAATCTTTCAGTTTAATTGCAAGAACAAGAGAACACGGCAATTAGCAGAATCAGCCTCGTATAGAGTATCCGTTTTGATCTGCTTTAGACAAGGACTCTTCTCAGAAAATGAAAAAGCATGGAATCTGAAGTCACAATATTTTTTGGGCGTAAACATTCCCATTTCATTAACTTTTACGGTTACAAAATGTTAGTTCAAAGCGATTAATAAATTTTTGAATTATGAATAAGACAACAATCCATGCGTCGGCGGGAATCGCAAAACATTATATCTAACGAGGTTGATGGCGAGACTGAGAGTATGTTGAATTTGTCCTACAAACTCCCAAGGAGAGAAGAGGCTTTTTCTTGCAGAATCTGCCACGCTGCATTCACATGCCTTGCTTCTGTCAATGGTGCTCCAACAGCAAAACGTAGAATGTACTTACCTGATAAAACCTGCACAAAAATGATAATTTTATCAAGTAAAAGAAAAGAAAGTTGCAAAAAATACTCCAGAACATAACGCTGTAAACCATACGGTGTGTGTTATGAAAATATTCCCAGTTGAATTTACAGAGTCCAGCAGATCACGGTTTAGCTTATTGCCATGATCTTCAGAATTGGGCAGAGGCAAAAGCCGAAAACAAACCAAAGAGAAAGTCCGGGGTGTAACAACCTGTAAGAAATTAATAGATCAAGAAAGTGTGATACTGTATTCATAATTGACTTGTGTTGGCTTCAAATAAAACACAGTATTACCATACCTCAAATCTTGGGTCTTGAGAAACAAGTTTCTCAAAATGAGCAGCCATGTCAATGTGGCTTCTTATGTGACTTCGCAGACCTTCCAAACCATACAGGCGCAACACCATCCAAAGTTTTAATGATCTGGAGTCCAGTGTAAGTCAATAGGCAAGGTCATACATCAGCCAGCATATCTTGATCTTTAAGGTTTATAAAAACCTTTCTTAGAAAGATATTAATGATCACCGATAATATCTTTTAGCTATAAGCTGTCATAAACTCTGAGAACTAGCAGGAATCAGAACCAAGATCATATGCGCACTGCCAAATGCAGCTTTAAGTGGCCATGGGGTTCCAGCGTATGCACAATGTTAGTTTGTTTATGGGCATTATACATTCAATGGAACTAAAAGATATTAATTACAGTTGACAATTTCCTTTAGTTTTAAGCTCTCATAAACTCCCCAGCACTAGTATGAATCAAGATCATATGCACAATGCCAAATAGTTATAAGTGGTCTAGGGCTTCCAATGTATGCATAATTCCAATTTATTTATGAGGGTTTTCGGTACAGCACAGAATTACAAACATGAAAACTGTTTTATAAAAGTAAACAACAAGCATTTCTAAAGAATAAATTTCAAAGACACACCTAAAGCGACGTCCAAGAGGAATTTGCCAATCTTTGTAATCTATGACTGTGTTTCCTTCAGAGGCCTGGAGTTTCAATTGTATGGGCAGAAAGAGAAAAATTTAATCATAGATGCCACAAGATTTAAAACTGCATGTTAGTATGAAAAGTATGCCACCAAGACAATGTTTAATCATAAAAATTGTTTATAAACTAGCTTAACTAACACCAAAAAATTATAGGCATACTTTGTTTTTCAGATATTCGGGGTTTGTAGATAGTGACCGAATCAGAGCACTCCTGTCCTGTCATCATCAATTTGAACAATGCATGTATGTTTATGTTCATGAATTAAACTGAACTGTCACAAAGATGCTGATATGGGATTGAGAATAATAGCAAGGTGGTGTATCACAGATACCTTAACCCAGAGTAGCGAACAGTCAAAGTTAGTTAAAAACCATTTATGAGCATTCATGTTAAATGAGTCAGCTTCTTCAATGCCATTAATATGGTGGCGATACTCTGGACATACACATGCACTTCCAGCATAAGCAGCATCCACATGAAACCACATTCCATTGCTCTGCGGAGAAAACATGCATTATAAGCATTATCAGATAAAAAACTCCCCTATGCGTATCTACCAAGTACTAACTACATAGATAACTTTGTGTGGGTCATTATACAAGCTATCTTGCAAAGAAGCAGTAACAAAACAAAAACACTGCCAGAATCCGCATCAGAACAAGAAACAGACCCAAAAGGGATAAACCATTGAAATCTAGAGGATTCTGTATATTGTATAGGTATATTATTCAATAATTGAAGGTATCTTTTTTTCTTTTATCGGATGAAATTGAAGGTATCTTATGAATTTATCAAGAATCTGCAAACTCATGCCTCACAAAAGATAATCTTCTAGATAATAACAATATGATGAGGATATAGGCAGTGAAGGGTGCCTAAGTCCCACATTGAATAGTATGAGATGCTTAATAGGGTATTTAAGTAGGTTGGTTTTCCTACTTCGAGAACTAGCTTTTAGGGGAAGGTTACACATCCCACTTAAGTACCCCTCAATTGGTATAAGAGTTGGTGGTTGATAGTTCCGGAGAGGGCTACCTATGGAGGGTTCTGACTGGAGGAAGGTTCTAACCGATGAGGAAGTCGAGTGAATATCATAGTTTGTAGCTATTGGGACGTCAACTTTCCAAGGGGGACCAGTTGATGGAGACTTAGGTAGTATGGAATGCCTATATATCACATTGAGTAGTATGAGATGCTTAATAAGATATTTAAATGGATTGATTCTCCTACCTCAATAGCTAACTTTTGGAGAAGGGTTTTCCATCCCATTTAAGTACCCATCACAAAACTAATGCATGTCAATCCTAGCACACGTTAAAAAACCCTATAATATTCATATGAAATATAAAAAATGACATCTCCAATGTTCAATCAACTAACTCTATAGATTCATCCATTCATTCATTTATCTTTTGGTTTGGTGTCATTAACCTCACTATAATGCACCAATAGTTATATTAGCTGCTTTTGTTACCTATTCAATTACCTTTGCAATCTTTCCCAAAGTAGGTAGAGGATCAACAGCTGTTGATGAAGTAGTACCAACCTTTGAGCACAGATGAAGAGTAAATGTGGTAAATACCAGAAATTTTGATTTCAATGGATTGGAAAACATAAAGACTTGAGATATTATTATCTCATATAAAATTACAGTCAAAATACATTTGTGCTAACCATAGGATTTCAATTGTTCAGAATTTTTACCATATTAATTAGCCACTTCATACCATAAAAAAACCTAACTTCTTGACAGTCCACATGCAAAATATGCAATATCATATCTCATTGAACATACTATTTAAGAGCCAAAATGAAAATAGCATAAAAAGAAGGCAACAACCTACAAATATTTTCAACAGCAAACAACCAAGAAATAGAGCTTTGCGTAATAACATGAATGATACATTATCCCTTGACCCAATGCTCAGATCAGTTGATTAACGTCAAATAAGCTAACTTCAGCAAACTTTTTTGAAAACAAAAAGAGTAGATGAGAAAGATTGAATTTAAGGAACACACAAAGCAGGAGAATTTGAAAATTTTGAGCATTTGACAAAAAGAGATGTCAGAATTTAATATCAGAAAAATTCAATTCTTACTGTAGCACATAAGAAAAAGGGGATTAAGCCGCTGGCAATGTCATTTGAAATTGCTTCACAAAGTACATCAGGAGAAAGAGCATAATTTGCAGAAGAATCAGTTCTAAGCAACCTGCAAAGCTCTGGATTGAGTCCTCCTATCTGACAATTAACAGTAAAATATCATCATTGTTAAATCACAGGAATGATCTTGACAATAGCAATAGAAACTTCAATGTTGCAACTAAGCAACATAGATTATTTCTCCCTTTTCACTCTGCAAGGTTCAAAGCTGAGTTTCTCTATCACTTACCTCAAGTCAAAGAATAGAAAAAAATTTGTAAGAAATACAGTAGAATGAAAATAACTAGAAATGAGACGATCATCTGAGCAAACATAATGTGGTTGCAAGACTATAGGGAGATCCCACCCACAAGTTTAATACAGAAGAAAAGGACAGCAGGACCATAATTAACTTACAATAGACTAAACAAGCTTGTACTTCATGATCCAAGTGAGCAGATTTAAGTATGTCAGGTTTGTTGATTAGATTTAAGAAGGGCCATGTAGTTTGGCAGTCAACTTGACTGGGAGAAGGAACAAATTAGAAAGCCAGATGCTTTCGAATGTATATTCTTTTCATTTTTGTTTGTATTGTCAAAGGTACCTGGCAGTCTTTGAGTAAGGAAGAGTGTGTTTGATCAGACGCATAAATCACAAGCTTAGAGAGGGCAGTCGTTCCAACCCTCCTTAAGATCTTGTCACGTGCAGCCAACAAGACAACTAGTAGAGCTTCACTTGCTGTTCCCTGTATAACTCCACCACCTTGCCCTGCAATAAAATTTCAAACATAGCTTCCTGTATTTCATAGGTTTCATCCATAGCATGATATTAAAGAGTATACCAGATAAATTATTCAAATTTATCATTTGCTGCATTAACATAAATAGATGAGTTAGTTAGTAGGTTAATTTATATCATATGGGAAAGCACAACTATAGTTAGTAGGTTAATTTATATCATATGGGAAAGCACAACTATAGTTAGTAGGTTAAAAGGGAAAATGACACTTGAGGACCAAAACTTTCAATTAATACCATTTTAGGACCAAAAAATTCAAAAATACCAGAAAAGAACCATGGTCTCAAATTGATCAAAATTCTAAATAGGAAATGACCTAAATACTCTTGTTAAAATGTTTTACACTCAACATCTGCTTTTTACTACTCTTCTTCAGAAATTTAACACTGAACTTCCCCAATTTTACACTGGACACAATAAAGAATTCAACTCTCAGAATTTTACACTCATCTTCCGCGTTTTACTACTCATATTCCACAATTTGACACTAAAGACACTAGATTTTACATTGGATAAATCTCAGAATTTTATACTCAACTTGCACTTTTTACTACTCAACTTCCCCAATTTTACACTACACTTCCTCAATTTTACACTCATATTGCACAATGTGTTCAGTGTAAAATTGGGGATGTTCAGTGTCAAATTTATAAAAAAGAGTAGTAAAAAGCAGATATTAAGTGTAAAACCATTTTACAAGGGTATTTAGGTCATTTTGTATTTACATTTTTAATTAATTTGAGATTATGGTCCTTTTCTGGCATTTTCGAATTTTTTTTGTCCTAAAATGGTATTAATTGAAAGTTTTAGTCCTCAAGTGTCATTTTCCCTAAACTAAAACCCCCGAGAAGGAGTCCCAATTCCTCACTTTAGGAACTACGCCATTTTTCTTCTGGTTTATGTTTCCCTTTATCTTCACATCAAAGTAATTCAAAGAGATTTTGTAGTTTAAGGCGTTACCAGTAGAATAGAAATGATCAGGCAGCTGAAATGCCTTAGCAAGCCAGTCAAGAACAATAATTTCAAGTTCAGTTGCCGCAGGAGACGATATCCAGCTGAAACCCACAATGTTGAGACCAGCACTTAGCATTTCTCCCAGAAATCCAGCGATGCTACTATTTGAAGGAAAATATGCAAAATAATTTGGGCTTTGCCAATGTGTCACCCCCGGCAGAATCTTTTCCTGAACATCTAATATATGACATATTTTAGCCATCTTTTTGTTTTTGGTGGGGGGGGGGGGTTGTGGGGAATGCGGTAAATAGTAGCATGCTGCCATGACTCATTATGATATGCATGGTTAGAATAGTAATTTTTTGCATGTAAGGAAAAACAGACTCTAATTGAGAAATCTCACCACTTAAAATATCTTGCAGTGATTCAGGATGATGAGGTGCAGAGTCGGGTAGAAGCTTCCCAAGATAACCGGCCTGCAATAAGCGAGACAAATATAGAGAAACTGATGCATACTCACAATGATTTCAAACTAGAACCATGATTGAAGGGTTAAAAGAAAGGGTTAGATATAAAAGACGGCACAATTATGAAATACAAGAACAGAATTACAACCATACCTCAGAGAATTTTAATATCTTCCCTCAAGTTGAAACCATGTTTCAGGTTCTTTAAACAGTATTCTCATAGAGTAACAAAAAGATTACGCAATTGAAGAAAGAAAATACAAAAAAAAAGCGGAAAATTTTACAACCTCAACTTGGCTGACAACAGGGAAATTTTCGATGGTTTTGTAGTAATCAGCAATGAAGTCCACCATCTTATGAGCCTGCTCTCTGAGCTGCTCAGCATCCATCGGCCTCAACTCACTTTCCCTAGACATTTATCAACTGCGAAGGTCAAAGTTCAAAGCTGAGACCAGACATCGAACGAAGCACATGAATTGCATTACTTAATTCATTCATAAATGAAAACTGGTTAAGCGTTATCACCGACAATCATTGCTATAAGCATTGAGATAGAGCTTGATATTTGTGACTCACATTTCCTTCGGAATTATGAAGAGGTTTGACGGAGAGAACTAAGTCGACTAACATACAGTCCCAGCTATCGCTCGAGAAATCGGTGGCCAAGAGTAGTTAACATACCAAACGACGGCTTCGTGAACAAAGAGGCTGTTGACCAAAAAAAACAAAGAGGCCGTTTTATTTATTTATTTACTTGTTTGTCACACCAAAAAAGACCTTTGTAAATCAATACAAAATTAATAATTAATAGTGATTAAATTCAAACCCGTTCCTATATTTTTTTTTTTGTTTTCCAGGTAAAAAAAGCATTTTGTTTCATTTTTATTTAATTAATTTTCTCTCATATATCAAGAAAGCTGCTTCATTATTCGTTGAATTGGCTTGTAATGTGGGTACATATTACATCTTACTTTTTTTTTTCGGGGGCCAGATATTACATTATACATTTCTGTATATGTATAATAAGCATGTGATTAATTACATGATGATGATGATGATGAAGTCTTCTGCACTGGCAAATACCTAACCATTTGAATTGAAGTTCATGTTCCTTTGGAAATTGAGCTTAGTTTTTAAGTTTTCTCAAAATTATCTCTTTATTCAACTAACTTTGTAACTTTGATTATTTCCTCTCTTTGCTGGAAAAAGGGAGTGGAAGAAAAAGAGTAATTTGAAATAACTTATTTCGGAGAGAGAATAAAAAAAACATAAATTTATTTATTACAAATCCTATAGGCTATGATACATTTAATTGCAAAAAATTACAAATATTCCTGTCTAAAACATCTCTGTACTGAGATATGAATGAGCTTCTTTCTATCGTCGTTGGAAATTGAATATTTTTATGGATATAGCAAAGATGAGTGCAAATACTACTGCGAACCCGACAACCACAACTGCAACCACTCCAAGAAAATGATGCTTGAAACCAAAGTAATTTCTCAGAAACTCTTCCACCGTGGCACTTGAGCCAGAAGTAGTCTCAATAGGGTCTTTCACATCTCCAAATTGTGATGCTACCAATCCATACAAGCTCCAGGCTACTGGATTTTTCCAGTAGTACCATCTCCACCATACTGGGATCCTCTATTCATCACAAATGGATAAGAAAAAAAGAAAATCAATCAAACATGCATTCTTGTGTGGTAAAACTTGTACTAATTAAAGAAAAGCTAGAACTTACTGGTCTTGGGACAATGAATCCTGAGAAGAGGTTCCATATAGAAAAGAATGCAGAGGAAACTATGGAGGAAACGTGCTGGTTTGGAGTCACTGATACGGACATCATGCCATAGAAGGTGAAGTACAGGAATGTGAAATACATGAAAAATAGGTACCAAAAAACTTTGGTGACTGTCCACTCAAAGCCAATCATTGCATATACTATAATGCCGTAGACCACTGCCTGTAGAAGAATATATGGGAGCTCAATCACAACCTGCAGCAAAATACAAAGATCAGGAAAAAAAGAAATGAACAGAAAATGAGAAGGTAAACTACTGACATGGAAGGAAGTAAAAAATATTAGACAAGTGTTGAAATAAGAAATTGCTTGCCTGTGCAAAAGCATATGGCATAGCTGAATACATGCCAGCAGCTCTTTCCCTGTAAAAGACTGTTCGCTCAACAGCCACCACTGGCTGCACTGCATTAGCATTCTTGACGCCAAGAAACAGAACAGCAGCATACATGGATCCCATGGCATTGAAAATGTCTTGCTGCTTTTTACTGCAGTCGATGGGTAAATTTAAATTTAAACTGTAGAACAGGAGAAAACAAGAGTTGAAAGCCATGACATTTCCTTAGTGCACAGTTTGATCTTACATTTTGGATCCAAGGTTCCAGAACATGCTCCCAAACAAGACAGACACAGAGGTTGAGTAGAGGAATCTTAGGGCAGTGTATAAAGGATTGCGCCAGTAAGACCAGTATTGTTTCCATAAGCAAGCCATGCATTGGGTGAAGAAGGATTGCGAGTATTGAGTTGGAAAATGAAGGTCCTTCGAACCAGGAGCCGGAGTGCTCAATTCTTTAATGAGTGCTTTGTTCCTCCTGAAACACATGCCACAAAATTAGTTTTCATCAAAGAATATTACATACTATGAGTAAGCTCTTTTAACAAGCTTATTTTTTTTAGTTATTTTGCGTTAATTGCGTTGCATGCTATGAGATTATATTTTCTTGCTGTTTATGCCAGTCAGATTTCATTCAATTCAAAATACCTGTATAGTTCTGAATTTTTATACACCTCAGCAAAATCAATCCCCAATTCAATCTCTTTTCCCGAACTTGTGACTTCCAGCATCCATGTTGCTGGATTATATCCATCTTTAATCTTACTGACACCTTGAATTCCCTTCATGAGAAAAGTATGCTTGTGAGCGAAACTTTATGGGACAAGGGCAAAAAATGAAACATTTACTTAGGTATCCACTATGTTTCATAATAATTATACCGCAAAGTAATTGATTAATTGAGAAGAATGGTGTCCCAAAGGCCCCACGTATATTTCCCTTCCTCCTTGCTTCATTAGGAAAAGCTGCATTTTATTGAAAAGTGTTAGATACACTTTTATGGTAGAGAACTAATGAAAATTGAAACATTGCTTAATATTTGCATATCTCACCTCATCGAATGATTCAAATATATCAATGCTGGGCTGATGGATGGTGCATACAACAGTTCTTCCTGTGTCTACTGTGTTCCTAACTGTTCTCATGACAATAGCAGCAGCTCTTGCATCTAGCCCAGAAGTAGGCTCATCCATGAATATTATAGAAGGATTAGCTACTAGTTCAACTGCAATAGTTAACCTTTTGCGCTGTTCTGTTGAGAGACCATTCACACCAGGTAATCCAACTAGTGCATTCCTTAATGGATTCAGTTCCACAAGTTCCATGACTTCCTCAATGAACATCTGCAATCGTTGGGAATTTCCAAACTTAGAAACATTGGTAAACTAAAACATTGAAATTTTTGTAGCCATTACATTCATCATTTTTAAGCTTGTAAGTTTTTAGGATTCAATTGCAAACCTTCCTAGTTTCAGCGTTAACTTCTGGCGACAATCGAAGCCAAGCTGAATAGAGCAAGGATTCGTATACCGTAACATGAGGAGAGTGGATATCATTTTGCTCACAGTATCCGGAGATTCGAGCAAATGTTTCTTGCTTTTTTGGGTATCCAGAAATTGTGATGTTTCCTCCAATATATCCTCCTGTTTTTCTTCCAGCAAGTACATCCATCAGAGTTGTTTTACCAGCACCAGTGACACCCATTAGTGCAGTGAGAACCCCTGGCCTAAAAGCTCCACTCACACCCTTCAAGAGCACCAACCTATCCTCAACAACACCTCGGCTTTTCATTTCCTACAAATTTAGTGCAAAGATTCATTAAAATATGCTAACAAATATTGCAGCAAACTTGAAAACAAGCCTTTCCCCATTTATTCATACTAATTTTACATTACCTGGGGCATGTCAACAGCGTATGATACTTCATCAAAGGTAATTGAATGTGGTTTGAACGGAAGAACCATTCCCTTTTTCCTGTTAGGATTTGTCTCCACATCAGCTTCTTCTCTTGTGAATTGAACATCTCCCACTGCCCAATTTTCAACCCATAAGGTATAATGTAAATTAAAAATGGACTATCATTCACAGAAACATCACAGATGATGCATATGTTACAAAGATCAGTCACCTCTCTTTGAGTGGTGAGCCGAGCTAGATTTTCTGCCATTCAACAGACCAGTTCTATTACTATCACTATCTTGTTCAGTGCTGTGAGATTGCTCTGATTTCACAGCCCGATGCTTCCCAAGTGCTACATAATTCGTCTATGATATCAGTACATGAGCTCTCCTTTTTAGTGAAAGAACATATAAGGAGCAAATAAACTCACGGTTCAGGTAAGAGAGAGAAAGTATGTAGCCTATGTTGAACAATAATATATATCCAGCCAATGCCCCAACGCCAATCCAATACCAGTTTGACTGAGTAAAGAATCCCCGAGATTTCAAAACTTGAACTCCAAGTGGTTCCGTTGAGCCAGGAAGAACCTTTGATTGGACATTACATCAAGACATGAGAACATATGTGATTAGATTAGCATAATAATGCACGAATAGATTAGTCAAAAGCTTACCTTGCTCCATTTCTTCCCAAGAAACTCATTATTCACTATGGCATTTTGTCCATACATCATAGGTGATATCCAGAATCCCCATATCCACCACTTCTTTATATCATCTGTGGCATAAAGCAAAGAGAACAGATGAGCACTGAAAGTGCAAAAGCCTCATGAGACAAGAAGGATTAGAGTGGTTTTATTTTGTGATTATGATACCTTTTGATAGGACAAAACCACCCATGGCAAAAAGGACAGCCAATGAAAACGACCCAAATGTGAGAGCCACTGTCATGTCTCTACCAACTGCTGCAAGAAATCGGAATAATCCAGAAGCCATCTGGTTTACAAGCGCAAGAAGAAGGAATTGTCTGAACAATCTGCAGTAGGTAGACACATGCATATTATTATATACTTAGCAGGATTCAAACCGAAGGGATTGTGGAAAGCTTGAAAGTATTTCTCTTTTAAGTTTTACCTTCCAACATCTGGATCAAATCCAATGACATAGTAGGTGAGAAATACCCAAACAACCACTTCCATAAATGTTAAGGGGATTTTTAGGATCCATGAAGGAAGAGCATATGCCCATGAAGGGAAGAATAGAAAGTCCCTTTGCTTGTAAAACACAGGAAGCCTTGAAACTGTCATGGTAAGCTCAGCCAGTCCATTGAACATAAGCACAATAACAGCATAGAACAATGCGCCCGTATATATTCCTCCATCAGTCACTGAATCCCTGTGCATCTCAGTCCGGAGGAAGATGGTCATGGCAATAATTGCCATAAAGGCAAGCTAAAAAGAAAACCAAAGAAAAAAAAAAGTTAAGAAAATAAAGTTGAATAATGTGCATTAAGCATTAAAGTGAAAGCTCCAAAAGCCTAAAACCTACTTGGCAAGCCTTGAAGACGTAGACAAATGAATTGCGCTTCATGAGTAAATATTCTCTGGATAAGCAAGCTTTTAAGAGTTCCATCTTTCCTACTCCATACTTTCTGGTTGTTAAAGCAGCTGGATGGCTCTTAGACTTGTCAAATGGAGTAGCAAGTTCATCCCCAAGTCTTCTCCCCACATGAAACGATTGAAATGCCTCTGCAAACTCTGTGGCAGTGACAAATCTGTAAGGCTGATCTTTGTCTGCCCAGTACTGTTTTTGATCTTTCCTTGATGTCACCTATAATATATCACATTGTTACTGCACTCATGCTTTGGTCTAAACTGTCCAGTCGGATTGAAAGAAGATGAATTGTCACTTACCTCTTGTAAGAAGTCTGCCACGCCTTTTCTTTCAGGGCATTTGAACCCCATTGATTCGAAAAATTCAAGAACGTTTTCACGGGGACCTTGGTACACAATGTGGCCGTCAGAGAGTAGAATAATGTCATCGAAGAGATTGTAAGTCTCTGGTGCTGGCTGTAGCAGTGATATAACTGCGGTTCCTTTGAGAATATGAACATATTGCTTGATTGAATTCACAATTTGATAAGTTGTGGAGCTATCCAATCCAGTGGATATTTCATCCATGAAAAGAGCTTTAGCTGGTCCAACCAGCATCTCCCCTGGAATTGTAAATCATATGCTTATTCAATATTCTTACAAGATCAATTCATTGAGACAATTAAACATCGTATGCTTCAATATAGAAATGAAGCTTGTCTTACCTGTCGTGACACGTTTCTTTTGTCCACCAGATATGCCTCTTAACATTGCGTTTCCTACCATAGTATCAGCACAGACCTCTAGTCCCAGAATCTGCATGTTTAAAGCAAAGAGAGGAAAAGAAATTAACGTTAAAATATATGAATTTAAGACGATCAGAGAACAGTTTGAACGTATTGATTCCACCTTCAGTACATAATCTGTTATCAAATTTGCTTTCTGGCCTTCTGTTGCTACTGCCTGAACATTATAATTTAAAAGGATAACCACATGATAATCAGTCATAGAAATAGGTAATTCTCTCAAATTTTATTAGAATAATTGTTCAATTTCATTACCTTCATGTAGACATCTACATCGGGATCAGGTTTTATATTTGCCTCCTTTTCTCTTCTGGACAACTCTGCTAACAAGTCTGCAGGGTGCATTATGAGATATGGTCAAAACTCAAGACTTAATTTTCGTCTGAAATGTCAGCCAATTATTTGAATTTTGTAGTTGATGAAACTTCAAGAAAAAATTAATCATGTTAAGGACTAACCATAACGAGGCCCAACTCCTTGGCATCTAGCCGAGAAGGCCAAGGTTTCTCTAACCGTCATTTCTCCAATATGAAGATCATTTTGACTGACATACGCAGCAGTTCTTTCAGGTACAAACTCGTTCATCTCATGGCCATTATAAGTCACTTTTCCCGAGAACTGATCAGGGAAGACATACTTTATCAGTAACTGATTCGAACAAGGAAGGAAGAAAAGAAGAGCAGAAATTTTAAAATCAAGTTAAACAATCGTTTGTGCTAACCTTGAGTTTTGGATCCAGCTTTCCAGCCAAGGCCAGCAAGAGCGTGGTCTTCCCAGAATTTGGAGGGCCCAAAAGCAATGTCATTCTGGAGAGAGGAAATCAGAGACGTGTTATATTTGAGTCTTGACTTTGAGGAGGACAATTACAGAAATATCAAATATCAGAACAAAGCCTGGATTCTTACCTTTTTGGCTTGATTATTCCACTGACATCCTCGAGGATATTTATGTGTTGTCTTCTACTAGGAATTACATGAACCAAGTTCAATAGGCCCTTTTGGGAAAAAAAAAACATGTAAGAACCTTTGCAGTAAAATTACACAGAAAGCTCTTGTATTTAACCTGAATGTTCATAAAACTTACCTCCAGTATATTAACAATGAAGTTAGAGAACGAAGGCAAAGCTCTGCTTCGTACGTGAGCTTCTGCTTCCACTTTCAAGTGCTGAAACCGAACTTCTATCGTAGGAATCTCAATTCCAACTCTGAGATATCATGTGAGGAGGAAGAAGAGAAGCCGTCAGAGCGTTTGAAACAGACCTCAATGAAATTTATTAGTAAATGAAAGCAAGATCCTCACCTATCAATTCGATTCCTGAGCTTGAGCAAGAACTTCTCATTGTCCTCCTCGGTAACTCTCACAAGCCTTTCAAGCAAACTCCTTCTTTCTTGTAACCCAAGTTTATGTATATCAATCTCATTGGCCTGTCCGTCTGGTGAAGTCAGCAAGCCTGTCCTCAAACGAGCAAAGGTAGGAAGTTTCTGAATAGCAGCCCATTTAAGAGCTTCTTCATCGTCTTCTTGGTGGAAGGAGTTAGAGAAAATCTCCATGTCTGTGTTCCTCCATAGGGATGAACTCCCTATCCTGAAACTACTCGTGCTCCCTGTTTTGAAACTGCCCTCACCACCCTCCATTGATGAACCAACACAAAGGCTCAAGCTTTATCTATCCAAACCCAGTAAATATTTTCCCAGGAACCAAAAAAATAAAAAGTCTTTTACTATGTTGGTTTATAGCTATGAATGAAAGGACTGTGTGAGTTGCCCACGTTCCTTTCTCTGTTTCTGAATGAAAACACAAGATACGTTATTGGCGTGTATATATATAGAAGATAGTGGGGATTTCGATATACGTCGTCAATTATGGTGGGGATTCTAAGCGGCGCGTGTTTTTTTGGAATGACGTCAAGTGGGATGTTACATCGCACATTCGCACTCTTCTGCTTGTTTTAAAAAAAAAAATGTACATATATATATATAATTAAATACTGCTTCCATTTTAAAATATAAAAAATAAATAATTAAATTATCATAATTAATAAAACAGTCAAATATTTTAAATATATCATAAATTTTTTTTTATAAATATCCTTATTTAATGTTGTAATTTAACTTTTTTTTAACTCATATCTAGGAAAAATAAATTTATTTTAATTGATAATAAAATTAAAAAAATTGCATTAATTATTAAATAAAAATTATTTATTTTTATATTTTAAAACAAAATAAATTTAAAAATATCTTCAATAATGTAAAACGGAAGTAGTATAAGAAATTATCCATAAAATAAACAGGGCAAGGTGATATCATTGATGATGTGTTCCGAAAAGCAAAGGGCAATACAAAATTGAAAACAGGGCCTCCAGCCGTTGACCACTTAATATCTTAATATAAATTGAACTGTTAATTAACAAAAACAGTGGTATCAATTTTGTCTTCAACTTTCTTTCGCTTTCCACCTTACTATGTGGTCTTTTTTTTTTTCCCGGTCAACCACCTCACTGTGCCGTCATGAATGTGTAATGTAATTGTACCGCGTTGTCCCTTGTTTCTTTTAGAAAAGGAAACCAAGGCGCTTCATGCGCCTTTCTCAGAAATTGATAGAAAATCATAAAATTAAGTACAGTTTGCTTTTAAAATTTTTAAATTCTGTAAGATGCAGTAAACCTATTAATTTATTTTTTTAACTAAAACACTTCCCACATATTGTATTGATATATTCAATTTTTTAAAGAAAAATATATAGTTCAAAAGTATTTAGTGCTTATGTACTTTAAAAAGTATTTAAAGAAAAATAAATGAGCAGTGATGAATTATTTTAATTGTATATAATATAATGATTATATATACTATGTTTATATAAAAAGATAATATAAAGCCTTCAATTATAGAAAAAATGAAGATGTTTTTTCGTGACTATCGGTCATTATAAAGATAACTCAGTTTATCTTATCGATTTAATTTAAAATTAAATTAATTTTTCGCAATTTTAGATTGAGTTATTCGATCGGTACTCTCTCATATTTAATCAATTATCATTTACAGTTAAATTATGTACAGATTCTATTTATGTGAGACTTACGTCTCCAATTCTGATGGGGAAGGGTTTTGACATCGAACATATTTGGATCGTATTATTATTATTATTATTATTATTATTTAGGGAGGATCGTATTTGTATGCGTATATACACGTGTATTGGCAGTATTACTTTTAGTACACCTGTCTCACCAACCCATCAGCTCTTACCAATTTACGTAACCAATTGTGTTCTTTGCTTCATTGAGTCCTTCGTTATTTTTTTTTAAAATGAAATAAGAATTTTTAATTTAAAAACCATTTGCAGATTTGCTTCCTTACATATTTTATCAATGTTCCATTAGGCTGTATACAATGTACATTGAAATATCCATACTATCGTAAAATAAAAAATTGCAATAAACGAAGACTTGGTCTTTAGAGATGTTTTTGGGATTACTATCCCCACTTTGTAAATTTCGGTTATAATTTGAGCTTTGCCTTGGTTGTATATAAAAAGATATGTGGGTTTCGTATTTTGCATGAAATTTAATGTAGGCAACATGGATAGTGTGACAAATGGATTTTATTATATACATATTTAGATTTATGTATATATTTTAAAATGAAAATGAATCTAATTACTTAAGGTTAAAATAAAAGCAAAAATATACAATCGAGCAAACAAAACCAAATATTACACATAACAAGTTGACCAAGAAATATTTTTTTTAAAAAGCTTTAGATGAGCTTTGAGGGCTACCAACAAAATATTTGAAGGTTATGCTGTTGAGAACCAAAGCTTAACTCACGTGAGAGTAGATTAATGCTTATTGTTGGCAGTGAAAGATAGTTTTGATTAAAAAAAAACTTCCGGACAATTTGGTGGGGCAAAAAGCGCGACCATATTACGCAATCAATGATGTCAATATTTTGATGATGTCATGCCCTCTATTTTTTTAATAAAAAGATATTAATTCCATGTACGGCTCTAAGTCTGCCTCTCTTTGTTGTTTGAAGTTTGGAATTTGATTGGTAAAAAAAAATTTAGACGTTGGATTATGACCAAAAAAAAATTGAAATTTGGATGAATCTCTTAAAATAAATCCGGATAAAATAATACCATACAAAATGAGATATGCAATTTACTCTCTCTGACCCAGAATATAAGTTATCTTTGACAAAATACACACAAATTAAGAACGAAAATTAAACTACTTAAATTTGTAAACACTAATATTATTTTCTAATATTATTCTTAATAAAAATAATTTTCAAAATAAATTTTTTTTCATGGGTTAATTAATAATAAGGGTAAATTAGAAAAAAATCATTAATATTTTTTACTTTATCCAAGAAAGTCTTATATATTGGTCCAAAAATATGTTATAAAAAAAACTTATATTTTGGATTGGAGGAAGTATATCTTAGTCCCTCTATTTTTTTTCTTTTATACAAAGCGAGGCAAAAGCTCAAAACAAAAATAAAACCTATAAACACTTAAAGCCCAGTTCCATCACCTCATCAGGAGATTCATCAACTGGATGAACTGATTAGAATTAGAGGTTAAAGAAGCTAATCAATTAGCATAAGCATTTCCCTCTCTATAAGTGTGTTCTATCTAGAGCCGGCAATATAAGTCAGGTTCGACAGGCAAGCCCAATTAACCCGAAAAAATGGGCAGGTTGAGCTTTAAAATTAGGAGACCTAAGGAAAAATTGGCTTTTTGGACCCAGCCTAATTGGCTCGTTTTCCCATTGTTCTTTTTCTTTTTTTATTTGAAATACTAAAAAATATATTATTTTATTAATTAATTATGTGTAAATTATAAAATTTAAATATTATATTACTTTTTTTCGTTAATGATAGTGATAATTAGTTATGTTAATTTAAAAAATCATATGAAAAAATAATAAAAACATGAAAAATATTTTTTTAAATATGGGCCCGCGGGCCCGTGTCAAACAGGCTCGGGCTTTACAAGCTGAGCTCGTTTGGAAATTCAGACTTTTTGGCCTGGCTTGAAGTAAGCTAGCTCAGATTGCCAGCACTAGTTCTATCCTAACCTCCCAGCTACTGTCAAGATCATAATGAATAAAATGAATCATTCTATGATCAACTATCCTTTCATATAATGCTTTTTCAAGCATATCAAGAATAGCCTTTAAGTTACATTCAATGATAACTTTCCAAATATTAAGTGTCTTCATCATTTTCAAGCTTTCATACACTCTCTACAACTCAGCGTCCACTGCCAAACAAGTACCTAGAAATTTGCTAAAACCAGTAACCCAATTACCTTCATCATCTTTCACCAAACCACCACAACTGGCCCTACCATTCCTATCTTTGGAGGCCCTATCTATATTCAACTTGTACCACCCCCTGCTCGGCTTCCTCCATCACATATTAATCTATTGTTTCTGCCTCATGATATTAGTTTTATTAAAAGCATCCCTAACCTCCATAACATATTTTAAAATAACCCTTATAGGATCATGTGGCATATAAAATCCCTCCTCAAATGAACAACAGTTTCTCCGTCTCCACAACCACCAACATCCAATACCATATATCATAAGCCAATTATCAGTAAGACTAGTAGACAAATTACCCAAAAACCAATTATCCATAGAACTATCAAAAAAGGAATCATTCCTGCAACCATTCAAAAGTTGCTTCCATATTACTTTAGCAGCATGATAGTCCTTAAGAGCATGCAAGACATCCTCTTACACTTCAAAACAACGCTTGCACATTGGAGAATCACTGGACATCTTACTTCTGCATAAAGAAGTGAGTAAATTACCACCAATAGCTTGCCAAAGAAAAACTTGCACTCTCTTGGGACCCTACCAACTCCAAACCGTTTTCCATTTTCTTTCCTTAGCATGATTTATTTGGCCACTCAAACACTTGTTCATAGAAGATACAGTAAAATGGCCATGAGATGAAACAAGCCATTTAACTTTGTCTTCTATAGCATCCTTCCTCGGAGGCATATATGCTTTAAGCCTTAACAAATCAGCATCGGTTAAAAAATTCCTAGCAGATTGATATCCCACTTGCCATCCTCATTCACCATCTTATATGCATAAATACCTTTTTTTAATCAAAATCGGGTTGTGAAATACATCTATCCCATAAACACTGGCCACTATCACTGCATCTATCAATCCAAAACTTAATGTTTTTGCCATTATTAATATCCCAGCCTATATTACCAATAATTTTGTCCCACAAAAAACCAAGCCTCTTCCAAACAATAGAATTTAAATTCTTAGCAGTACAAGTATCCTCAAGTCTCATCTTCCTTCCATACTTTCCTTTCAATACTTTAGACACTAATTTCTTAAACTTTGCTATCACCATCCACCCTAATTTACTAAGCAAAGCATCATTCATAATTTTCATTTCTCTAAAACCCAAGCCTTCTCCTTCCTTGAGAGTATAGACCTTCTTCCATCCCACAACATGGAACTTCCCCACTTGATGAGAAGATCCCCATAAAATATTACGTTGTAATTTCTTAATTTCTCTACAGACACCACTTGGGATATTTTCATGAAGCATGTAATAAATTGGCATTTGTTGCAATACTGATTGAACAAGAGTCATACGTCCAACTAAAGATAAACTTGAAGCTTTCCAACCACTCAGCTTTTTTTGCACCTTGTCTATGATAAACTGAAATTTTCTCTTATAGCTTCTCCCTCTCATAATATAATTTCCCAAATAACATCCAAGACCCTGATTTTGATTAAAGCCACTAATCTGAATAAGTTCCTCATGAACTTGGCTAGGAACATTTCTAGAAAACATCACCGTAGTTTTAAGAGGATTAACCTTTTGACCTGACATATCATTAAAAATCATTAAATAATTCAGAACAACCTCTATTTGTTTCTTTCTAGCTTCAGAAAAAAGAAGTAAATCATCTGCAAAAAGAAGATATGAAATAGGAGTACCATTTTGACCCATCTTCAAAGGCACCCACCTTTTCAACTCTACTTCATCTTCTATCAGATGTGACAACTTTTCCATACCCAAGACAAACATGTAAGCAGACAATGGATCTCCTTGTCTCAAGCCACGTGAAGGCTTAAACTCAGCTTATTTACTACCAGTCCACATAATTGCCATTGAGGTAGTTTGAATACATCCATTAATGATATTGATCATATCAGTAGGAAGGCCAATTTCATTCATTACCTTATCTAAGAAACCCCAATTCATTTTTTCATAAACTTTTTCTAAGTCAATTTTGATAGCCATGATCTTTTTACTATTATTCATCCTTTCCATAGAATGAAAGACTTCATTTGCAATCACTAAATCTCTTGAATGCGTCTTCCTAAGACAAAGCTTGTTTGATATGGAGAAACAAGCTTACTCATCAATGGTTTCAACTGATTCACCACCATTTTAGAAAGAACCTTATAGATCACATTGCAAAGGGAAATTGACCTAAACTAACTCACCACCTCAGGTTTGTCAACTTTAGAAATCATCACCAATAAGGTCTTGTTAGTCTTTTCCAAACTAGTAGGATTCCTACACATCCTCCCAATGAGCCCACAAATATTACTACCTACTAATTCCCAGTTTTTTTGAAAAAAAAACAGCTGGAAACCCATCCTTACCAGGTGCTTTAAAAGCACTAATATGAAACACGGCTCTTCTTATCTCCTCCCTACTAATATCTTGACATAAATTTATCTTCCCTTGATCATCAATGGCATTCCATTGATGCTTAGTAATAAACTAGTCACGACTAGTGTTGTCTTTAGTAAAAAGCTTCACAAAATTACCTTGAAACATATTAATGATGTCATCTTCTTTCTCTATCTAGATCCCCTACTCGTTCCTTAACATGGAAATTCTATTCCTCTTGCATCTGTTCACAGTCTTCAAGTGATCATAATTTGTATTTCTATCCCCTTGAGTTATCCATATACCTCTTGACTTTTGGAACCAGAAAATTTCTTCATATTGTAGAACATCATTCAACTCTTCTTCCAGCTCCATCACAAGTATCTCTAGATAGGGTTTCTCACCCCTCAACAAGCTTCTTTGAATTCCCCCAAGCTTAGCCATTAATCTTCTCTTTTTCCCATCCAAAAAACCAAAAGCCTATTTATTCCATTTTTTAAGAGGCTTTTTTAGTTTTTCCAAAGTCACATGAAGTTCATTGTCCATATTCCAATTATACTTTAGAAAGTCTTTAAACTATTCATGTTGCATCCACACTGCTTCAAAACGGAATTGCTTCAATCTATTAGAGGTGTGTTGAACATCTAGAGAAAAATAACAGTGGGTGATGATCTGAACTGACATACACTAAAACCTTGCAAGAAGTATTTGGAAAGACTTGCATCTATCTATCATAACATAAGCCATAATCAAGGCACTTATACACTAGTTCATGCCCTTGCCACTTATGAACCCTCTATGTAAAACTAGGCCCTTCAGCATCAATATCAATCAATCCACAACTATGAATCCAATCCCAAAAAGTAGTACAATGTTGCTGATTTGGTCTTGCTCCTCCTTATTGCTCCTTAAGTGAATAGATATCATTAAAATCTCCTGCTAGTAACCAGGGCAGATTTCTATTAGCATCTAACGTTACAAGATTACTCCACAAAATCTCTCTTCTGACACCCTGAGGATTAGCATGCACAATATTAAGTAACCATCCCAAGTTATTATTTGCCAGAATCCTGACATGCAAAAATTGATCATTATGTTTAACTTCCTTGATAGTAAAACCCATGTCCTTCTAACAGAGTGATACTCCTCCTCTAAAGCCATTAGCTTTAACCAAGACACTATTATGAACCCATCTTTTTAATAGACTCCCGAGCTTTTGCACTACTAATCCTTGGTTCCAATAAAGCAACAAGACTAGGAAAATTAAACATGCATACTTCCTTGATCATCAAAATAAAATGTCTACTAGCTACCCCACGGCAATTCCACACCAAAACTTTCATATTAAAAGAAGAAAGCATGGGTTTTAGCCCACTCAATTAATAAATTTCGGTTCATGGGCCTCCATCTCAAGACCTCATTCCCTTGACATACCCTAAATATCCTCCCTACCTCCATCTTTATCTGGTTTTTTGATCTCTCCTTCTTCTAAAAACCTCTAACCCATAAAAGTGTCATTCTATTGGGTCTTCATCTTATTTGTATTAATCTTATCTTCCTCCATGACACTCTCCTCCTCCAAGACCTTATTGACCTCAATAATTGGCTCTTTAGATGATCTTTTACCCATCACCTTTCTTGCCACACCTGAAATACTCCCATCAGAAAAACCTTTTTGCATATCCTTTACTTTATCCCCTTTTGACATCTTAGATTGACTCTTATTAGTAGCCTTGTCAAGAGCCTTTTTGCTATTTCTAGCAGATCTTACTCTTTCATCTGGAGACTCTTTTTGTACTATGTTTGAAATATCTCTAAGAGGTACTTGCCCTTGCTGATCCATCACATCATTATCATCTAGGACAACAAAGCGAGATTGATTTGCCAAATTTTCAGATGTTGATTTAGTCCTCCTCCCTCTGCGTGCACGGTAAACAACACGTCAAAGGCTATTCTACTCTGAGATCCCATCTATTTTCCTATCCTCACCATCATTCACACATTTGATATCCCCTTATTGAATTTTGGTGCTTTCTTCTCTATAGATTTTCTCTTCAAATAGCTTTCCTTTACGTGACCGAACTTACCCCAAGCCAAACATAATAACTACATACACTCATATTCAGTTGGTTTTGTCACTCCATTAATAGCATTGTGAGGAAGGATAGGCTTTGAGAGATCCACTTCCACATAGACCCTCGTAAACTTTCCCCTGCCTCGCTTTGCAGTGTATAAGTCAATTTTTAGAATTTTACCTATAGTACTTCTAACATTGTACAACATTTTATGATCAAAGTACTCACCAGAAATCTCTGGCAAGCGAGCCTATACAGCCATCTTGCTAATATTTTCCTTCCTCGCGTCAAAGTCTGGCTTCCATTGTATCACATACAGATAACAATCAAGTATGACCCACGGACCCCCAATCAAAGCCTCCATATTAGTCTTCTTTGTTCTGAAAACTAACCAAGTAAAACTTATTTTCCAGATCTATAAGTTTCACTCGACCACGCTTTCCCCACATAGAAGTCAATTTCCTACTAAAATAGCCATATCCAATTCTCCTCCACATCGGTTTCACAAACAACGATCTCTCAAATGGCTTGCATAGCCTGCGCTTTTCCTCCTTAGAAATTATGAAATTTGGACACATAGGATCCGAATTATCCATAATGATACCCTGAGTAAGGTTCAAAATCAAATCAAAATCGGTATCATTATCACAAGCACCATCTTCGGTGGAAGGATTGCAATCACCTTCCTTACTCCTCCCTTTTAGTAGTAAGTCCTTATAAGGCATAAGCCCTATTCTTTCTCCAATATCGTTAGCTTCTTCATCTACTTCCATCCAATCCTTTACTCGAGGATGAAGAGAAACTTCACCAGTGAAATCTTGCCCTGCCTTATGCACTTTCTTCTTACTTCGAAGCTGCTTATTTGTTTCCCTCGCCATTGGATCACCCTCACACACACTCACGACCAATAGCATATCGAGAGAAGGTTTTCAAATTAAAAACACACTATTCATTAGTTATTAACTTAGTCCCTCTTATTCATATTATACAGTGTTTTGAGATATTATTTTTAGTCTATAATATAAGATGTTATGTACTTCTTCCGGTTCTTAATATAAGATTATTTTAACCAAATTGTGATTTCTCAAAAAGTCACAACAATTTTCCAAAATTAGCTTTATTTAATCTCTTTATCTCTCCCTTTCGAATACATTAAATGGGGGCACTAAATGGGGGCACTTTTTGAAAATGTATAATAAATACAACTTCAAATATTGTAAATGGTCATATATTTAGGATCAAGGTAAAATGCCTTATATTTAGAACTAGAGCGAGTATTGATTTACCTTTTTTATCTTTCATTCATTTAATAATTACTTCAATCATTTTAAAACAATTGTCACTTTAAGTTTTTTTCAATATTTCAAAATAATTTTTACTTTATGATTTTCAAGATAACATTAATAATTTTTTACAAGTTTATGCTTTAATAATAATAAAGAAAGAGAAAATCATTAAAGAGTAGTATTATATAATTAATAAAGGATTATATAATAAAATATAATCAAAGTTTATTAATTTTTAGGCTATTTAGTAGTTTTTTTAATTTACGTGTATAACTCTAAAGTGACAGTTATTTTAAAATATATGTAGTAGTATTATTACTTGTACTGAAGTAATAAAAATGAGTGAAATAAATAGGGGAAGAATTGGGATTTTAGCTTTTTTTAGAAGTTTAAAGATGTAACAAAATTCTTTTAAGATGTGTGAAATTGTTATAAACATCTTATATTATGAATCGAAGGGAGCACATTATTAAATGATGTGAATTCACTGAAAAATAAAAGATATAGAGTGAAATGGTTGGAATTTCAATAAGGAAGCATTAGTTTAACTAAATACTCTCTACTTTGTCCATATTATAAGATATCTTGTGAGGTTTTTCTTAATCTGTAATACAAGGTGCCATGTGATGGTTTACTATTTTTGCCCTCAATTTATTTTATTACTAAGCTTGTAATTTATACTATATTTAATACAATTTGTTATATACTGCTTTAATGATGATTACATTTCCTAATTGATAAGGGTAAAATCAGGATTTTTGAATTTTTTTTATAAGTTAAAAAATGTAACAAATTTTTTTCAAGAAGATGCATAACATTGTTAATAACTAATTAAATATACATAAATTACATTAATTTATATATAAATATGCTTGTTGGCCAATGAAAAAGCTTGCATCCTTTAGAATTATAAGAATGTGAAACGTTTTGGACAAAAAAAAAATTAAGGAGAAGACTTATATTTTTAATTATTAAATTTTTTTATTTTAAAGATATTAGTAAACTTAATATTTCAGAATATATAAATTATTTCTCTAGTGTTTAATTTCATTTTGAATGTTTTTCAAAATTTTATTTTATAAATGATACATAAAAAAAACTTGGGAAAATGATATTGAAGGATCTTTAAGGAAAAAAAAATACACTAAATACCTTAAATTTGAACAAAAAATATACATAATAAAGGATCTAGGTCCTTAGGTGGGAAAAAATTGTGACGCCCAAAATGCCCTTAACTCACCTTATGGAATTACAAATTGCAAAAACTTAGTTGTAAATCCAATGAAATTTAGTTGTAAATAGAAGGGGATTCACATCCTCACCCTACAAGCTTATAAACTGAAAAAGATCTATTGCAAATTCTGTAAAATCTCATTGTGTATGGCGTGTTTCCTCCCATTTACAACTCCCTTTTGAAAATTTAGAATTCGATTTGAATCAATTTATAATTCATTTTTTACAATTTACAAGTTAATTGTGTGTTTCTTTCCTTTTATAACTTTTCTTTGAAAATTTACAATTCAAATTTATAGAATTTTTTAATATTATGATATCTTCAATTGATAGTCAAAAACTAATTCTTTCGAAACACAGAGATTACTGAAGTAAGTTTTACTTCTTCTAATAAGATCCTTTCTATACATATAATCAATAATTGAACTTAAAATAATATATTTAAAGAACTCAATTTTATAGAATTTACAACTATTTAGGAGTTTATAGTTTATTTCATTTCACATAAGATTTTTTTTCCAGGTTTGTAGTCTTGCAATGTGTTTTTTTATAGGATCCTTACAAAATTTATTCATTCCGTACATCTTAAGCAAAAGACATCAAATTTTGTTTTAGCCGAAGAAGACATTTAAGTTTTGACTTTTGAGTTTTGACTCTTCCTACTCTTATCCTTTTTGGCAAAGTAAACTTGTGTTATTGTGTCCTAATAATCCCCCTGTATTCTACACATTTCTACCAAACATTAAAATATTTATTAGGTCATTAGTAAACAAGTACGATGAAGTCAGCAAATATGGCCAGTCTGAGCAAGTTAAAGGGTCGGGATCTACCCCTCCTGCCAGTGTGCTGTAATGGTAGGAATTTTTTTAAATTTAAAACTACAAATAAAAATTAAATTTTTCTATATTTATACAGTTTTAAATTTTTTAATATTAAAATAACACTATACAATAAAAACTGAATGTCTACTATTTATAGTTTTATATAATTTTTTAGTAATTAAAAAAATTTAAAACTACATGAAATATATGTCTACATGATTCTTAAAAAATATATTTTTTATTTATAATTTTTATTTTTTTAAAAAAAGTGGAACTATCACCATAGTAACATGGCAGCAGGGAGATCCCACCCCAAGTTAAAGGGAGCATCAACATTTACATAGAAGATGGAGATATATTATAGGAGGGATTATACTTAAAAGATCAGCAAAATAAATTAATTACAAAAAAAAATTTAACTAATAAAAAGTATTAAAATTTAAAATATTAAATAATAAAATTAAAAAAATGAGTAGTAATAAGTCTTATTTTATAATAAATTTATTATTTTAGCATCAAAATGTAATTTCCTCTATATTATAATACAAACAATCAGTCATCAACAAACAATCAAAACAATTATCAAGTTTTGACTAAGAAAAAAAAAACAATTGGCGAGTCTCTTAATTTTATATTTTTGTGTTTTTCCTATATTTTTATTTTTATCTTTTATTTTTTTTAATTTTATTCTCTGAATTTTAGATTTATTTTGCTTTTTTAGTAACTTTTAAACTCTAAAAACATCTCAACAAAATTATTCAAACATTTTGTTAACGTGATCAAGATATTCAAGTATCTTCGTAATTTTTTTTATCAATTTAACTATGAAAACTCCTTGTTAACTTCAATTTATTTAATATAATAACATTTTTTTGCCATCATCCAAATTGCATTTTTTATAAACATTTTAGATAAATTAGACTTTGTAGACTCAAAAGAATTTACGAGGGTCAGATTTAATTCAAATTGAGTCAAGTAAGATCTTAAAAGATAGCAAACTTTACCATACTAAATATTTAATGCGGATGCATTATCAAAGTTAGAACTCAAAACTTCTAGTTATATTGATACAATCTTTTGTCAGTTAAACCAAACACTTGGTATGATGATTGGTATTATTTCCTTAAAAACGATTTAAATTTACAAGTCATTATCAGAAGAACCAAGCCATTCGAGGATTTGCAAGTATACATCCTTGTAGTTATGAAAAACCATGAAACATTTGAGTATTTTTTCATAAGTTAGAAATTCTTGATGAAGTAAAACCAAATAAAAAAGAAACTATTATAAAAATAAAAAATTAAATCAAAACAGAACAAAATCAAAAACAAAAAATAAAAATTAATTTAAATTAAAGAACCAACTTAAAGTAAAATAAAATCAAAGACGAAACTTATTTTTAATATAAATTTTAAAAAATTAAAATATATTTAAGATATAAAGTCATATTCTTTTTTTTTTATTTTTTTAAATAATATTAAAACGTTTGAAAAATTATTCGAAGAACCCAACAAGTTAACACTAAATCATAGAAATCATATTCTTGAAAAAATTACTTATTATGTTACATCATATATGTGTAAGTGTAATCTCAATAAAATCACAATATTTATAAATTATGAAAAATAGCATTTGCGTTTAACTCAATTACTTTTTCTCTTTATTTTAACAAATGAAAATTACCTTTTCTTGTTATATTTATTTTTATATGTTCTCTCTACTTGTTTAAAAATTTGAATTTTTCATTTATCTTTTTTCAAATCAATATAACCTTCGATCAAAATTTTTTTATCATTTGCACGAGAAAAAAACCTAGTACACGCATTTCAATTCTATTTGGCCCTTTTTCTCTCTTTATCAGTTTGAAACAAAGAAGTTGAACCTGCCACCACCGAGGATAATCAATTTTGAATAGGGCTGTTAAATGGGAAAAAATTTGGCTGCAATATGCTGTGGGCTAAAAACAGTGATTTATTAACTTGCAAGTAATATTAATATTCTTTAAACCTCTTAAATTAGATTAAATAGCGGCGGGAGAAGAATCACATTACACCAAACTCATGCAAACTTGAGCCTCGATTTACTGGGAAAGTAAAATGGGCGTTTAAATAATCTTTTTGTATGATACATAACCTACAGGGAAAATTGTCTGTTCTCACAATTATTGAACATGTACAGCCAAATCAAAGAAAATATCCCTCCACAAAAAATAGGGACACTTTGATTCTTTCTTCTGGGTCAGCATAAATGATCAATGATGGGACATTTGCAGTCTACTAATTAATATTAACATGATACCAATTCATACCCTGTCATTCCAAACACAGGACGTTTTAGATTGGCATCTAGAATACCTTCCTCTCTATGAATGATCATGTCCAACAGATCTTTTGTTGCAGTCCATGATCTTAACATAATGTGTCACAGCCATTCTCAAAGCTTGATAGACGGAAGTCTGATAAAACAGTGAAAAGCTGGGTGTCTACAAATAGCTGCAAACTCAAACCATATGTAATCAACAAAAGCTTCTGCTATTACAGTGTGTCAAACTTTTTTTTTTTTTACCCTATCTCGGAGAGACTTTGAGACCCATCTATGAAAACATAAAGCGAAAAAATAGTGGGGATCAATTTTACTTAGAAACATGTTTATATAAAGGAATGTCTTACTTATCATTTGTAAATTAAGTCTACTTAAGAATTTTTCAACTAAAATGAATATATCGTGTAAAGAAACCTGTTACCTTGATGAATGGCCGGTATCTGATTGTACACTAGTTATTGTATGAATTTTACCGAGAGAGAAATAAACATGTTACCTTGATGAATGGCCGGTCCTTAGCAGGAAAGGAATCAATGAAGCTATCTTTAAGAAGTAAAGAAACCTGGAAAAAGTAATCCAGGATGAGCCAGGAAAACATGCTCTAGCTATTTTTTCTTCATTATTTGAGAATTTCTATCAAGAAATTGAATAAGCAATGACTTGGTTATCTTACCCTGTCGGTATCTGATTGTACACTAGTTATTGTATGGGATCTCAGATCTGAACAAAGTGACTCCAAGTAGTTAAACATAACATTCAAAAACTGGTTTGCCGCTTCAGTCTGTAAGCAAATACAAATTACCACTAACCAACAGTAGAAAAAACACCATGATCCAGAAAGCAGAAAAACTGCTGACTTGTAGCGAACAAATCATACATATATAATAAAGCGATCCAGCTTGAATTTGAATTAGTTGACAATCCTGAGTATCAGATGGTTTTCATAAAAGAAGAAAAAAAAAGCATGGTATCGTTAGAATTGGAAGGCTTGCTTTTTTCTACTATGTTGGTTACTAACGTTTACACACACACACACAGGTTTTCAAGCTTCAACGTAGATAACATTTGAACATTCAACAAGAAAACTTGCAAGCAGAACAGCTGAGTCTTTCAGTATGAGGCCTAGAAAAACCTGGGCATCGTTGAACCTATATACGGGATGTTTTTTAGCGATGGAACTTGCACGTGAAAGTCCAGCATGAATTGTAGTCAACTGAGAGACAAGCTCTTTATGTTGTGGAAGTTTTGGCAGTTGACCCATGTGTACCTACATAAACAAAAAGGAAAGGTAGCCAATTATGAACATAGTTTCAAAAACTTCCAGCTATTATATTGGATCAGAACGTCGTCATTGTGAAATAACCCCATGTGATGGAGATATGATATGGTATAGGGCTGAACCTCATGTGAAAATAGGAAACAAACAAAATCAATGCAGATAAAAGTTTGATTTTGGACACTCCCACCACATTTGCCAAAAGTAGTTTGCAAAAAATGAAGGGGGGTGCAAATATAATGATAAGGTCAGTGAGTAGCAAATGATAAAAGTTAGAGGAATTACTAGAGGATAGGATGCCAGAATCTAAACTCTATCTAGTAAAATAGGCGGAGAATCTCCAATAAGGAAAGTTCATATATTCATTCCTAACTTCCTTACAACCTTAGTACCATACTTGTAGATACCTACCAGAGTAACTACCCAGCAAGACAGATATGCAGAAAGTGGACACCTAAATAGCAGCGAACATGGAGAAAGTGACTTACTGGACTAAGACAAAACACTACCACTACTGTAAGACTAAGATGTGAAATACGTTATGCAGATAAAATATCAAATAAAATTCTAATCAGTTGATAACTGCCCTTCCACTTGGTCCTGCTCTGATGCATCTGTAACCGCATCAGCCACCTTATCATCAATACTGGCTTGTTTGTGCCTTCTGGAATATGTCTTTAGAGGTTGCTGAGGTAGCAGCCTCTTATCATATAATTATATTATATTACATACATATAAAAACTGAGTCTTTCCTGCTATTCATTCACTGCATAAATGCAATTTCTTAAATTTTTTCAATCCTGTGCATTCTTGAACGGGATGTCTTCTAGTTGGAAACTAAAGATAGCTATTAGCTAAGGATCTTGCTACAAAGTACCTGTGTAACAAGCTTTCAGACTTCCCACAATACTGCAATGAATAATATCTAATTTATATTTGAAAAGTTACTGAGCCTAACAAACCTGATCCTTCAGTACATTAAGGTAAATTACATTAGTAGTTTTCATCTTCAAATCATCTGGTTTATGTAGTATGCCAACCTGCAAGATCGTCAAAAAAACAAATTAAATAACTGAGTGTAAAAAAGAGCAGGCATGGCTCTTTCTGCTCTTACTTTTTGTCTCTGTATCATATCAGTTCCTTCAACTTGCAGGAGAAAAAAAAAAGGAGAAAGTCATAGTCTCTACTAAATATACTTTTTGTTTCCTTTTTTTTTTTGGGGGGGGGGGGTGTCTATGCAATTGTGAACAGTATTTGGGGGGAAGTTTATAAATATCTCATATACTGAAACCAATGTATCTTCCTCACAAATTGAGAGAATAGTAGCATTATGAACACGCTATCCTTGATGCAAGATATCACTGACTCAAATATAATGAATTTCTACCATGAAAGCGTGAATAAATAAATGCTGAACAATTAAAAGAGCAAAATACTGATCATCAAAGATATAGCTGAAAGTATAAAGACCAAGGGGAGAAAGAGAAAAAAAAAAAGCTCGAGGAAATCAGCATCAATGCAATCAATATCAATATAAAATATAAAATCATTAGCAAGCTAAACTGTTTTTAAGCCATGACCAATGTAGGTTATTCTTTAGATCCTATGTAATGCATGGGAAAGTCCACCTAGCTATCCTAAATGGTAGCAAAGACATTGATATAAACCACAAAGTTTATAATTTTACATACCAATTGTTATTTATATTTTACAGATTAAAATAACTGCCAAATGTAAGATAAAAAAACCCTTCTAAAGATCAATTTGAAGTGACAAAAAAAAAAGTACTAAACACTAGATCTCAAATTTAAACAACACAACTAGCCCAAAACAAAATTCTGGAGGACGTAACATATTATGATAAAAGAGTGATTAATGGTAAAGCAATAATCAGCAAAACTAATGATACAGAAAGCCATAATTTTTTATACAGTATTAAATAAAATGGTTCTCACAATATATGGAACTGGTGCATCAAGAAAATCAAGCATTCTCCCAGGTAAAACCTGAAAAGCAAAGGTACATTGCTTTAGAAATATATGAACAGGCCACCAGGGAAATTGGAAATGGGGGTTGTTGAATGCTAGTGAACTCACAGGTAAAAATAAACTCTGCCACTGAAATGGACGAATCAGAGGAAGAAGAGATAGTACTACAGCAGATAGAATACCCTGCATTATTTCAAAAAGGCCAAAATGTATAACCTCTCTGTAAGAATCCAGATTGGTTGATGGATGCAAATAACTGTTGAGCTTCAGCATATAATACTGTCAATTAAATCAGTGAACATCAGTCAGTATGATTGTTTCAGTGACTAACCAGATTTGGACAAGCTACAACCACCTGCTTTTCCAATAACACTCCTGCCACTAAATTCAGCACCTGCCAGTAACATTATGTATCACAATTTAAACCAATCAAGATACGGTGAAGGTATCTGCACTAGTAACAATAAGTGGTACGAGAGAAATCACCAACAGGAATTGAAGTTGGTGACAGAATTAAATTATTACTTTTGACAAGTGAAAGATAATCCTTCAGTTGCCAAAGGTTTGGGTGCATGTAACCAACATATTTGTCTCTCCCAATTGTTGAATCAAAGTTCAGTACCATTTCTTTTCCCACTGTCTTCCCTTTTTCTCATTATAGTTTATTTCAGAGTATGAAATAAGAGGACACTGCCTATGTAAAAGCATAAGCAGAAAAGAAATTGTGATACATAATGTTACTGGCAGGTGCTGAATTTAGGAAGCAGAATAATCTGAGAATGCAAATTTCCTAAAACCTTAAACTGGTAGGAGGTGGGCCCAAAATTATATCAAATTACAATTTAAAATTTCAACTTGCAAACAATTCCAACTTATGGCCCTGAACTAATAACACATTTACAACGCATGGTATAAACAAAAAATTCTGAGCAATCAAAATGAAAACCTGATAGACAGAAAAACAGTTTTAATCCTCAGTAATAATAGTTAGAGATCAAAGTTAAGAAGGTACTAGCTATACTTCAATAAAATAATGTTATTTAGCATTAAAACTACAAGAAGCAGATTGCAGAGAAACAGAAACAGAAAAGCAAACACATGAGGGACAAAATTTAAGGGCCAGTTATTTCAATCTCACAACAATTTTTTTTCACTCAATGGTGTGAAAAACTAATTTAAAAGATTTATTGCTGCAAAGGAAACTGGTTCTGAAAAACAAATTTTACAAAGAACTGTAATCCCATACAAAAATCTTGACTATAATTTATACTTACAGTATCAAGGGACAAAACACGACAAGTAGTTGCAGTTGTCCATA
Organism: Adenanthera pavonina; assembly: GCA_026686845.1. NCBI lineage: Eukaryota > Viridiplantae > Streptophyta > Magnoliopsida > Fabales > Fabaceae > Adenanthera > Adenanthera pavonina. Next base: position 5,853,094 of record JAIVEN010000002.1, read on the forward strand.
TTGATAATGCATGAGCTTCTTCAGCAGCAGCCAACTTTGCATTGACCTTTACCAAGTGTAGTGTGTCAACCAAACTATAGAGAAAATTTGTGTAAACTACTAATTAACTACTCCAGAATTACCTGAGCAGGTTCCAAGAAATTAGAAAAATTTTCATGAAAACCAAGAGCAGCAACTGAAGATCGTCTATAGCCAATGGCCTGAAGATGTTCAAGAGGGTGAAAAATAAATTCACTTCCTCGAGGTGGAATGGATAGAGCATGATATCCACGCACTATCTGTAGCAAATCATTCTTAGTCTCCTATCAAAATCATTCACAGCAAAGAAAACACAGAGTCAATCAAGCATCAGTTCAGCTATATCAGTGGGGAAAAAAATAGACAAACCATTTAATACTAACCCTAGCCCGTTCCATTAAGAATTCATCCCCATAATCTTTCTCAGTATTTGCAAAAAGATCACCCTCATCATCAGATGTCATGCTTCTGACTGGACTGCCAATTATAACATTATGTTATTGAAGTTGAATAGAAAGCCCATATGCATAAGGTGGCAATGAAGATAGTAAAGGTAATGAGCCAGCTATAATAGATTAGAAAAAAATTATGACCAGAAGAATGATTTTCACATTACAAGATAAATAATTATCAGAAACATATCTCAGCACGGCACATCGAAGAAAAGCTTAGTGATGAAAGTCTGCAAAAGCTAAAATTGCAATCTAGCTTTATTACAAATTATCAATCTACCTCCTGAAAAGTGACTCAGAACTCCCAATACGCTCCAAAACAGAACCTCGAGAAGATAAAAGCGTTTCAAACTTTGGAGAAGTATGACTATTTTCATAGTTTTCATTCATTCTTTCTGAAGCATCTGGTTGTGTTTCTGGTGTCCCAAAAGTACAATCATCGTGATCTTGCTGCTTCTTCCTACCATCCCTATCTAATTGTGAAAAATCCGAAGCTTCACTGCCAGTCACACTGAAAGGGGACTGAGGATCCCATTTTGGTGAGAAGTATGGGATCTCATCATCAGTTATAATTCCTGCAGCAGCAGCAGTGATAGCTGCCACATCACCAACAGGTATTGCACAATCCATCCAACTACTAAAACACTCCCTCTCTTGGGAGTCAATATTTGAACTCATTTGATCATCTGGTCTAGGTCTTAATGTAAAGGAACCTGTGAGACTCATATCACTTACAAACTGTGTTATTCGATTCAGACGCTCTTGTGCAGTGAGACTGCATACAAGTAAGACATAATGAATTCTATTGGATCTATAAAAAACCAAAGGACACAATAGTTTAATCTTTGACTTGAAACATGAGTCACTATGCTAACCTGTTTAACATCTCAAAGTGTAACTCAAAGAAAGGAACTCTAGTTAGCAGACAGTAACAACGAGGTGCAGAAACTAGAACGCGACTGCAGGCTGCAGAAGGTGGAGAATGGGGAGATGAAACACCTAAAATACCAGGAGGACGTTGAACAATTTCAGGCACATGTAAGCAAACTCCATAAAGTGTTGCATTGTCTGCTGCCTGATAAAGGTATGAAAACATAAATTCGTTTCAGCAACCAGCTATATTTGCTTCTCAGTCAAAGTATTGCATTATAAGAAATAACCTTTTTTCCTTTAGAAAAAAGAAGGTCAACAGCTAGAGTTGAAAATCAGAAAGCTCAACAGCCTTGAACACATCCAAACAAATGTCAAAGAGCATACATAATTGGATATCTATATATGCGTATAATTGCAACGGGTTTCCACAAGAAGCCAACAACTGGAGTTGAAAAACGGAAAATGTTGTGATGCTCACCATTGCGTAGGCTTTTCTATTATGTGATTCATTAACACAATTTTGGACTTTCTTTAACTACATAGTTTAGCTTCCAAATTTTGGATGGCCCCATTATTTAACACAAGATTTGCAGAAGTCTATGCTCCATCTATGCTTTCAAGGCCGAGAGGCTTGTGCATGAGGGTACATGTCAAAAATTACATCTTATTCTTGGTTCTCACTTATAGCTTAAACTGTAACATTAAGAAATTTTTTGACAGTTTAATTATTCTGAACAGTTTAGACAATCTGTAGGCACATATTTCTAAAGTTTTTATTTCTTTTTTCTTTTAACAAAAAGACATTTTCTAACAGCATATATCTTGTAATGAAAAGTATTACCCTTCCAAGCACCAAAACCCCCAACAAAAAATTGAAAAAAAGAATATGTGCATATCCTGTGGGCCCAGACCCAGATTCTTGAATAGTATGACATTGCATGTGTGAACCAGGGTACAAGCCAAAATATCAAATTGCCTAGAAAAGGTCAAGAGAATGATCACTAAATAAATCGGGATAACACATTAATACTAATAGATGAATGCACAAATTACCTTGACCGAAAAAATAAATGACAAATCATCTCTGCCTAAATGCTCCTGCAGAGAACAAAAACAATGTAAATATTATTTGTTTGGTTAAAGGTGGACAGAGCTTAAAACAAGTTTAATTATACATTAAGAATGAGAACTAACAATTATGAGTCACAAAGATGAGATAGATCCATTTACAGACCGATTGCCGGATGAAAGAATCTTTCAACAATAAATTCAAGATATGAAGAAAGAGTGACAAGGTGAATTGTTATTAATAATTTCCCATCTCTTTGGACACGTGTATTCATCATGGAGAAATGAAAGGTGGAAAAAGAAGACATAAAGAGAGGTAAAAGAATTTAGAGCTCCTCAATATTTCTCTACATTTGTATGCCTAACTTCGTACTTGCTCCAAGTAGTGAATCATGTTCAGTACAACATGTTAAACACTAGAGTTTAAAAATCAAAGATTCTGCTTTTTCCTCAACCGGTTTGTGAAAGAGTATGAACATATGTTTTCTCAAAGATAGTGCGAGATTGGTGCAGCATACCTGTCCATAGACAAGTTCATTTAATTCACTAAGAGATGGGGTCCTCTCCAACACCCACGCCTATTCATAAAATATTTCCATAAATTAAACAGTGAGAAAGGTAAAAAAAAAAAAAAAATCACCACCAGTAGAAGGAGAAGGACATCAGCACAAACAATATCATCAAGCAACACAAATCATGTAAGAATAAAGCAACACTAACATTCTTCTTCAAGCCAAAAGGATTTTGTGAGATGCCTAAGTCTACTTGTTATACAGACTAATATGAAAAGTACCAACTAACAACCTTAAATATAATATCTTATAAATCAGATTCATAAAACACAATCTGCCTCTCCTGAAAATCAATCTACAATTTAAAGTATGCAGAAAAGGCCTATAAATTCAATGCAGCATTGAAGGGACAAAGATAAGGACAATCTTTCCATCAAAAGAACTTGTATATTTTTTAATATGCATTGCTTTTCTATATATGTATATGACTAAACTTTTTACACCTAAAAGAATAATAATCACAGTATTTGTTCCTTTCTGCATCTATGGTATAAATATTCTACATCCATGATCCCCCTCAATGAGAAAAAGTTTACAAGCATGATTCAAAGAATCAACCATCAATGCTGAAACCATACAATCGTGATCCTTGAGAAGATGAGGATGACCAAAAGTCATATTTGAAAATTTGCATGCTCTAGGAAATCTGGAAAGAAGTAAGTGAGATAAGAATATAGAATTTGATTTTATTTCTCAAACTTCCTTGCGCGTACCATCAAACAAATGTGTAATAACTACTTTGACATTTTAGGCTTTTCCTGAAAATCATTCTTAAAATTTATTTTAAAAAAATGGAGGAAAGGTGAATGTACAGCCAAAAACAGAGGGAAGTTGTCTCAATGCATACTTTTAATTGATACAAGGTAGAGTAATCACTACAGTAAGGTCTATTGTTCAAAATAACAATTTTTGGTTAAACTGGTATTTCTCATACATTTAAACCACATAATGGCCAGCAAAATTCTCATTCTGACTTTTAATATTCAGTACTTTTATGCAATACGTTATTCTAGGAGAAGAAAAATTTAACGTTCATGTACTTGCAGCACAACAGATTTTGAAAGAGACAGTGATCAATTGAATTCGATAGTAAGCTTTGAGTAAACTATTCCAAATATTTTAATGCAAATGCAAGGACACTGAATGAGAAATATGGCAAAAAGAATGGAGGCATCATTGGATGTATCACAAAAAGAGCATTTTATGGGGACCAAGGTAAGTAAAAATTGCATCAAGCAGACCTTAACACCTTCAGGAAAGCAAAAGGAGGCTAAATCCTTCTTACGCATAGGTAGCCTCTTCCCAGGAGGATATTTGAAAAGTAACTGCATATATATATAAATAGATATCAGTCACAAAGAACCTATCGTTCTATAGTAATACACAAAGTTGCAGCCAAAAAGAGGGAAGAAATGAATTGCTTTAAGTCTATATTGTTAAAAAATCTTGCCATTAAACTGACTGTTTGCACAGTTCATCTTTAGACCATCAAAGAAAGAATTTAATATCCAATGAACCTGAGGTTCCAAAGTTGGTGCTGCTGGCCCTTGTTGCTGCAACGTTTTTAAGTCTACCAAATCAGATTTTGCTATCTCTTTTTCCCATTTCTTCCTTTCTGCAAATGCTTCCTCCACAGCTTCCACATTAGCATCTGGAAGCAGCCCCACAATCACAAAATTTTCAAAGAGCGAGGTTGGCTCCTTATAATTTACACAATCCTACAATAATATTCAAAATGACTTAAACAAACTGATAAGTTTATGTTTCTGATGAATACATTGAAATGACACAAATTGAGAAAGCAGCTTCAACATAAATTTTGGCATATAATCATTATTCACAGCCCCAACATAACATGCTAAAGTGTAAGATCAACCCACACAATTAAAATCATCAACAACCATGCTCCAAGTTCTATCTTCTGGGGTTAGACTCAAAATTAATGTTAAGAAATAACTTGAACCAGTTTTCTTCAATGGTGTGCATTCAACTTTCAATTTACCTGTACAGAAGAACTCTATTTTAAAGGGCAAGCAAAAGAATTCTAAGAATATATAAAGAAACTATTAAGGAATGAGATTTGAGAGGGACGGCCCACTCCAAGGCCGAACATGATCAACTTGTGGTAACACAAATTACTAACACAGTACATCATTCTGTATGAATTCTGTCACTTGAAAAGAGAAAAGTTATGACCATCAGAAATTAAATCACACATGAACACCAATGGAATGCTGAAATTTGAACTAAGCAGAACAGAATTGAGTACCATATTTTTGGAATGAAGCTGATACCACAGACGTTTCTGGTTTGCCAGGTCCTCGGGATTGAAAGGCGACGAGAAGCCTTCTTCACGGGATCTGCCGCCCCACCGCCAGGCCTTCTGCACATGAGACTTCAACTTTTGAAAGCTATCACTACGTCGAAATCCTGCAATCACAGTTTCGCTGTGGCTACGTCTATGTGCAGGAGCCTCCATTGGGGGAACGCTTGACACGTTAGAGTACACAGTGTTCAATGCTTCGCCAGCAGCTCTAGTAGCCTCCCCAGGCAATTGCTTGACCGTTGACGGTGACGAAGGGGCCCCATCCTCATGAGGTTCAGCATCTTCTTTTGTATCCATATTTTCGTACTTAGCTCATTTTTTGAAGTTTCAGGCTTTCAGTTCAGCAATCAATTGAAGCTTCCGTTCGCTCCATTGCTTAAACTTAATTCCAAAACCAGCACGAAATTGGATTATTCCATCAGATACTGATTTCAATTGGTGGAACCAGATGAAATTTATTCCCAAAATTATTATCTGGCTCTCTTAGACCATTTATGATACTCGTTTCTCACAGCTGGCAAACCGGGCTCTCAATAACGTTTTACATACTTTGAAGATCAAGAAATCTTGCAATGCTCGACCGAAAGAACCCTCGAGTGTTTTCAGAATTTGCCTTCGGATTCTGAAACGAACAAGAGAAAAATGGAATTGCCAAGTTCTTAACTCTACGCAAAACAACGCCCCGAGAAAATAAAAGAGCCAAACCGAGCAATAACACTCCTAATAGCTTTCGATTCTTTTCAACGTGCAAACGGCGTAATTACTTGTAACGCAAACGAAACCCAATAAATGCATCAAACAAATAGGACAAAATTTGAAAGAAGGGGCCAACAAGATAAAAATGGGACGGGAAGGATGATATCGCAGCTTTCTCAGAAGAGAAAGAAAGCTTGTATTGTACCTCAAATTTCTGGTTTCAAAGGCTTGGCCCTTGGAAGATAGAAGAAAGGAGAACGTGACAGAAAGTAAGTTACTAAATGTAGAAGTGGGTTATATCAATAATCAATGGAGGAAGAGAATGCTAGAGAATACAGAGGGGAGAAAATTGTTTAGTGGAGAGCGAACCTTCAACCTTGAACGCAAAGGAAAAGACGCCTCATGCAAATCCCAAATAGGGAAAATTGCAAGTTTAGCCCTGAAAGGCCCATCATTTATGATTTGACTATCTTCTTCTTTCGACCTTGCATTATCCATTATTTGCCAAACTTGTGACGCAAACGTGAACTATGTTGACTTCAAGGAAAGTTGCGACACTGACACTCAGGTTTTGTTTTTATTCTTAATTTGTAAGTGAAAGTGAACGACCTTGAAAAACAGGGTCTTCTCATAATGACACCCAAATCCTCGGACACTTAGCCCTTGATCAAAAAAGGAATCAATGGAAGAAAATTAAAGATATTAACTCATTATTAATAAACAATTCCAATTACCAATTTTAAGTAACATCTATTTTCATTGTCCAAAAAATCTATTTTTAATGTATGTGTAAATCTATGTAAGATTTGCTTACTTATTTCTAGTTCCATGCAATATATAAGGTTTATCTAATTTTTATATAATCATATTATTTAAAACATCTCATTATTAAAAATTAAAAAAAATGATTGAATTATTAATTTTTTTATATATTGGTTCAAATAAATTTAAAATATACAAGTTAGGCTAATAGGTTGAATTTCTAATCGTGAATAAATTCAAAATAATAATACACTTCTCTGTAAATCGGAAGCTTGAAGTTTTGAATTAAGTGGATAAATTTCTTAGAAAATAAAAACAATCTCACGAAAAGAAAATATCTTCTGGTACTAATGTCAAATAAAAATGAATTTTCACCATCTCCACAGGGAGGTACCTGGTAATTAATGTGTATATAAACATTTTCAGACAATATTTCAAATAGGGATAACTTAGTTTGGAAATGAAAAATCAGTTGGCAAAAAAAAATGAAAATCAAAATAGCAGTAAAACGAATTTTTGTAAGTATAAAAAACCTAAAGGGAAACTTAATCAACAAGTCCCTACACTTTCTATTCTTTTTTAAATAGGTCCCTATTCTTTAAAAGTTTGTGAAGAACTCCCAATAGTTTTTCACCATTAGTAGTTAGTGCTTAAAGTTAAATTCATTTACAAAATTATCCTTACCATGTAGAAGTGGCATTGAAACTGTTAAGTTATGATGATATGATAAAAAAAGTGAGATGTGGCCAATGACATGACTATGTTAAGGATGAGCAAGTATATCATAAGCTCAGATTAATGCCACACATGCAAGTGCGTCCGTTGTCATATATTTTAAAACTTGGGGATCATTACTTTACATCTCATTCATTGTAAGTTCCGTTTTATTCCAAGCTTCTTAAACAAATCTAAAGCAAACCTACAGAACCTTTTCACAACCTTTGGCTCCACCTCAAGTAAATCCTCCTCACTATAATCGCTTGCTCTACTTTTCTTGTTTCGTAATCCATTGTTACAAACCCAGAGTCCTATGGTTTCAACAATGATATCATTATCCTATGGTTACAAATTATTGATTAAACTAATAATCTAACAGTACTAAATTGAAAGATTATGTATACTATGCAAAAACTTTATTTTAGTTAACATATGAGGGTACAATCGTAAACTATTTGATGTTTATGAGAATTGGTTGCAAAAGAAAAGAAAAGAACAATAACGGCTATCCTCTTTGCTTTTCACTTGTGTTTCAGATGTTTATGTATCTAGATTTCATTTCTTAATTATTATGATTACAAAATCATAGTAATGATCAATCACGTTGATTGTGTTTTATTTGTGCTTTCATTTTTCAAATAATACATTATTATTATTATCATTATTATACATTCTTATTACATAATATAAAATGAGAATGGAATGTGAGCAACCCCTGTGAAAGCTAACGAATTCAAGTCGCAACTGTCAACAACAATCAACCGCAAATGTTTCATCTACCTATAGTATGCTTATCCTAAGGTTTCCAATCTTATTTCTTTTGCTTTTCAATCTTCCTCTCGTGTAAATTGTGGTCCTTTGCTTATCATTGTTTTCTAAATAAAAAATAGAGCTAAACTCAAAATCAGGAAATAATATTAGACTATTTCAACGACAAAGTTCAAAAAGGACTATTCACGTATAGTTCAAACCTACCAAAATAGTCAACCACTCATGGGACAAATGGCCATGAATAAGTTCTCCACCCTTGAATGATTCATCCCATGGGTATTAATTATTCGATTCACTTTCAATTCAAGCCTTCTAACTATATCGTTTAATATTATATATATATATGTATGTATGTATGTATGTAGATAGTGTCCACAAGCAGCAGAAAAATATTGTTTATCCACACACATGTAAAACGTTCATCAACCACAAATGCATGTTGAATTTGGTACAAGTTTTGTGGCCGTCTAATGTAGTCTTATTAGCTAGTTAGTAGTCCCCATATGCATGGGTATGATTAAACTTTTCCATAAGATATGTCCACAAGCAGCAGAAAAAAATTGTTTGTCCACACACACGTAAAACGTTCATCAACCATAAATGCATGTTGAATTTGGTACAAGTTTTGTGGCCGTCTAATGTAGTTTTATTAGCTAGTTAGTAGTCCCCATATGCACGGGCATGATTAAACTTTTCCATAAGATATATATATATATTCAAGAGTAGCTATTGATTCCAATCCTCTACATCAAGTCTCCTCTTCAACCTCAATCTTAAATATAGTGAAAATTTTTAATTGTTTTTCAGATTTCAATATCTTTTGTGTCTTTATATAAAGGGCTTGAATTTTAGTGAAGTGAGTTTTTAGAAAGGGAGGGGAACTAATCTTTGTTTTTGTACTATATATATATGAGCTCTAACATTGTAGAAATTTGAGGGAGGATTTGTTTAGGTTGTTGGTGAGCCTCAAGTGAATATGAACTACCAGGTAGCAGAAAAAGCAAAGCATGTGATGATAGTGACAAGGTGGCATAGGAGGTGGGGCCAATGGTTGCGAAAGCCTTTTGGTTGTTTGAGAAACTTCAATGAGAATGGAGCTCTTAGTTAATGGATTATCAAACAATGGTATCTGAGCTCTAAAAATACAAAGGGGAACACAACTTCCTTGAGTGGCATTAATCGAAGCTTATAATATATTTACTCATTCTTTCACTGCTACATCACTAGCTACATCTCATTTTTGTTTGCCATATCATCATTAACTTAATGGTGTCAAAGCCACTTGAGCACTCTAAGGATAATTTTGCAAATAAATTTAACTTAAGGGATTAACTTTGCTAATAGTGAAAATTACATGGAACTCTTTAAAAATTTTTAAAGGATAGAGACCAAATTGAAAATAAATATAAAGTATAAGGACTATTAAGTTTCCAAAACTGAAAGGATATCATTTACATCAAATTTCCCAAATCTAGTGATGGGGTCATGCCCGCCTTTGCATGTGGGAAAGAGAAAAGTGTTTTGACTTCAATGAGTCGCTTGCGTGTAAGGCACCAGCTTCGAAAAAACAAAGAACTGATCAATAAGTGGGCCCCATTGCATAAATCTCGTCGCTATTTTGGAAATTAGATAAAAAGCTTTTTTTTTTATTTTCATTAAACATCAAGTTTGTTTGATTAATTTAGCCGATGAGCAAGAGTATTGGTACATTAAATTATTATAAGTATTTCATATTAGTGATTCTTTTCAAGAAAATAAATATTAACCTTAACAAAAAAATTACAAAAATAATTTGAATTACATATTTTATGATTATTACTTAATAATATTTTTCAACACACTTCATATAAAATCTTAAAGATTACTTTAATATAATTTTTTGTCTCTCAATTACTAAAAATTAATATATGTATATTATAAGGAATTGTGTTTTTGTATTTTTTTTACATGATTTGAGGAATATGTCACAATCATAGAGTTTTTGTTTATCCCATACATCGTGCAAAGGAGTAAAATCTACTTAATTAATAGAGTTGATCTCGGATATATAAGAAAAAATATTCTCACATACCATTTAATTTGTAGTAAAATATTTTTTAAATTATCCTTAATTAATAAATTTTTATTTAAACTGGATTAATTAATATTTATTAATTTGATTAAGGATATTTTAGAAACATCACAATTATTACTACAACAACATATAATTTTTATTATATTTTGGATCACATTTCCTTTCCAAATTTAAGACAGGAGAAAGTACAAAACATTTTCAATTGCTTTTGCATTTTTTATGGTGAGAGGAGGGGGGTTTAGACTTAAGACCCCCAAATTGGAAACAATAACAAAATCAAAATAAATTCTAAAATTCCCATCAATATAAAGTATTATAGTCACTTAAATATGATATATTAAATTTAAAAATGTGTAAATACAGAAGATGTCCTTAGGAGAGTTTTCCTTCATCTAGGGCCCGATGCAACTCAATCGGATTAATCGGAGTCTAAAATGGAAATCAGATATTCAACAATTTAAAAAAAAAAATAGACCTTGCTATCAATTGCTTTTGCATTTATTCATGATGTTTATTAAGTATCCGTATTAAATATTAGAAATAATTTCATTATCTCATAAATAATATAACTTAGAGTAATATAAATTTATATTCTATATTAATATATTTCATATACATATAACATATTTTACAGTGAAATGTATTTGCATTTTGATACACGAAGAATTTTTCTTCATAAGATCATGGATATAGACACATGGTCGGAGGATGATGTGTTAGGAAGAATGTAACTTGAAGTCTATCTTTTTTTTTTTACGTAAGTACCTGGTATCTTGGACTTATCTCATTCGAGGAGAAAGGACTTTAACAGGATCCAAAATAATCCGAATTGAGACTTGATAGACACTACAAGGGTGGGCATCTTTGGCTACTAACGCTATTATATTTCCAGAATTTAAACTCGAGACTTCTGATTAATGATTAAGTTAAAACAAATCCTACTAATTGATTCAAGTGCTAGAGATTAACTTGAAGTCCATCTTTTGTTTGCCAAGGAAAGAGGTTAAAGAATTTGATCTTCGTTCTTTATTATTATATAATGCGATCTCATTCGATGAGATCTACACTAAGAGTACATCCTTAAAAATAAAAAATATGTCGCAAAATCGGGTCTTTCAATTTTAGTTATCTTTTACAATGATTTCTTTCCAAAATATACACGTAATTTTTTTTACCAACAAAAATATACATGTAATTCAAATCACAACTTACAGTTCATATCCATTTTATATTGTTCGAAGGTGAAAATTTGGGTCTATGTTCATCAGACAATGCATGGCGCTCCAGCAACTGCTTGATAAAAGGTGTTTAACCATTTATTAAAACAGTTGACCAAACATTTTCTCTTAAATTAAGGATATGTTTGACATTGTTTTTTGTTTTATTGTTCTTAAAACAGTTTTAAAAATAAGTTTTGAAAATAAAAAAATAAAAAATCTATTTGAATAATTGTTCTTAAAATCATAATTATTGAGTGATAGATGAGTTATTCAAAATTTATAACTTTATCATTAATAAGGTAACTGTTTTTTACCTTTTCTTATGTTTTCCATAATAAAAACTACAAAACAACTTAAAGATGTTCTGAGTTTTATTTTATTTTATTTTTCTGTTTTTCATAACAGTTTATAAAAAACAGGTTTACCAAACAAATTTTTTTATTTTTCTATTTTCAAAAACAGAAAAATTGTTTTAAAAAACTCTGCCAAACAAGCTCTAATACTCCCTTCAGTCTTATATATAGGGTATTTTGTCTTGATCCTGAATATAAGATCATTTACAATATATGAGGTAGTATTTATTATACATTTATAAAAAATGTTTCTATTTAATGTATCCAAAGAGAAAGAGAGAGATTAAATAAGAGTAGTTTTAGAAAAATATTAAAATTTTTAGAGAAATTAAAGTAATTAATTAATTTTATTTCTAATTTTTAATCTGTATGATTCGATTAAAAATATCTTATATTAAAAATTAGAGGGACTAAATAATAAAAATGAAGGTGTTCATAGCTCCACTATTGGACTACGTGCATTCTCACCCTCTTTTTTTTTCCCTATTTTCTTCTTATTTATTCTTCTCTCCTTTTTTAGTCAGGTACATTTTTTCCTCTTTTCTAAGTGGACCCATGTTCTTTCTGTTTTTTTAATTATAATTTTTTTAAAAAATTAAAAAATTTTATTTTTATTTTTATAATTATTAATTTTAATTAATATTATTTAATATCAATTTTTTAAAAAATAAGAGAATTAATGATAAAATTTTTTAAATTTAATATATTTTAAAATTAAATAAAATATCTTCATATACTCTACACATCTACGTCTCCACGAGCAGGAGTAAAATCTAATTATTAATTAAAAAATTTTGAAATAAGTAAAAATTCAAAACATGATGAGTGGGTCCACCTTTTCATTTTGTGGGATGACTCAAACCCCTTTTTCTCTTAACTCAAAGTCACACCGCCTTTCTATAAAAAAAGTAAAAAAGAAGTTGTCCTTTCCGTACCGCTAGCAACCGAGCCAGCCAACCCACAGCGAGGACGTTTTTTCATTTTTGGAATTGATAAATTTTTTTTTTTCAGAGGCTGGAAACCGAATCTGCATTGACACCCAATACACATCACTTTTGAATAGGTATACATCATTAAGTTTTAATCTAAATGATCTAGATTTATAATTTTTATTTTAATTTTTATATAATAACAGTATATTTTTAAAAAGTGATAATTGTAAAATTAAATTTATTTTAAATTTTGTATCTAATAAAATAAAAAATAATAAAAAATATAATTAAATTTATATCATCCAAATTTGATTTGGACAATGCAAACACGATAAGCACAAAGTGCTTATCATCTACTATGAGCACCAAAAGGGGATTCCTGGAAACCCCAAAATCTACCACGTTTGTATTAAAACAACCCTAAAATATATACGGGCAACCAAAAAACATAATATATATATTTTTTAAATTCTGCTTATGTAACATACCCAGTTAACCACCTCCTTCATGTCCCCTCCCTCAATTTCCAAGGGCTTTGCAAAATATATATAAAGCATGAAGCATGATATGGCACTCATTATAGCTTTGTATAGTATAGTATATAATTCCTAAATTTTCAAATAGAAGATACCCTCACGGTATTTCCTGAACCTGGTTACCTGAATTCATGGTATTCTACCTTCATCATGTGGGAATGCATTCTCAAGTACTTTCCGGACTACATCGCCTCTGATTTGTTTTGAATGTATAATATCCTGACCTGATTTTTAATCCATTTAAGATTATTTAAAAAAATTTGTGCAATCCCATCTCTACCTTGCATCACAAATTTTCAACCTCCCATACTTTCTGGGAAAGCCTAATCTTTTAGGGGTAATTTAGTATGGATCCCAATCCCATCATATTAGATATAAGCTCCGATGACGAACCAGGTTTGGAGGAAAACTCCAACTATGATTGGTTAGGGGAGCTCCTGGGTGACTCTGATAAAGAATCAAATGATTCCAATGATCTTATCATTGTGAAACCCGAATTGAAGTCAAAGTCATTGAGGCCAACTATGAAGGATGTGGATGGTGACTGTGTAGTTCTGGATGGTGACCCAGAAAATAGTGTTACATCCATCAACGAGGTGGCAACTAAGTTGAACGAGTTGCTTATAGTTGGGGAGAAGGGTCAAGTGCATCGTTGACATCGTTATTGTATTGTTTGAAGCAGTTTTGTTCTTGACCTTTTAATTGTTAATGGAAAAGTCTGGTAAAAAGAGAGAAATCATGTTCCCTAAAGTCTAGCTGAGGCCAATAGATTAACATAGCAAAATCAACTAGATGACATGGTTATCCTACAGTTTTGTGAGTATATGTTGCTTTGGGAAATTTCGAGCCTTGATTATGTCGCAAACGTAAACCTAGGCCATATTTGGTTATTCTAAGAAATTGATGTCTTGGTATGATTTGTTGCTATGAATGATACGGCTCCCCCCCTCCTTTCTCCTTAAGAGAACTATAGTTCTTGACTAGCTATACTTTACTAAACCTTGGTTAAACACAATCTTCATAGTTTCATAGGAAACATTAGCAAACATAGTTGAGATAAAATGTTTTGATGAAATGTATACATTTAATCATTCAAATATTCATGGCATAACTCATTTATCTGATCTTCATATATCCAATCATTTAAACTTTGCTCTGAATCATGCAACTGTTCTCTCAGATTTTTTTACCAAATCCTAATGTACAGAAAGATACATTTTTATCTTGCCCTGCTAACATGTATAAAGCCCTTTTGCTTAATTTTTTCATGGAGTGACAAGGATGTCTCATGAGCTTGTTTGCAGATTCATATATGAATCTGCTATGATGCAAAGTGCAAGTTGTACCTTTGAGCTATCATGTCCTTGGTTTTTTTTGTAACTGATTTTGAAGAAGGGACTTTTTATTTTTGTTCCAGTTCAGTAGAAGTTACTTAGATCCATAGTATTTGAATAGCATAAAGGTACAACACTGCTAGGTTTAGCCTCATGGTAAATTGTTGCAAAACATATTGCTTCCTGGGGAAGGTTGAGATGGCTGAAGATATGAAGAGGTTTGAAATAGCTGAAGACTTGGTTCCTAGCTATCCACCTTGGTTGTTGCATTTGAAAAGCTTTTTTGAATGAATATATATAAAGATTGAATATAAAATCGCTGGTCCTGATTGAGATCTAGAAGGTATGGGTATATGTTGCTACCTATGCCCAGAGTTTATGGAAGAAATCGATATCATGACAAGGTTTTCAATTGAACACTAGTATCTTATGCTGCCACATGATTAATGATGATTTAGATATATAATGCAATGCATACCCAAAACTGGGCTTTAATAAACCTAGGTCTTCGGTGACCAAAAAATACGTAGGTCTTTATTTGGGGCATTTGGTTTTGGTGCAGCATTATCATTTATGATTTCTTCCTGTGTTATATGAACAGTCCACTCAGTCTCCAAAGATTTTTTTTATGATTTATGTACTTGTTTACTCAAACTCACTTGTTCATACTTATCTTTGCCAATGTTGCATAAGGTACCTGTAGTAATTCTGATTTATAGTTCATCTAATTTGGCTGGCAGATTGCATGCAGGGACTATCCTCATCCTGAACATCTTTGTGCCAAATTTCCTTTCTCTTCCACCCCACACGAGAGACATTGTGAACAGGTTAAGTTCATAATTTCAGGCTATTTTAAAATTCAGCAATTATGTTTTAGCTGGTCTGAAGTGTGACATTTTCTTAACTCGTTACCTAATTTCTTTTTGTAATATTTCTATTTCTGTCTTTGCAGACTTGTAGTGCCATTGTTATGTCGGTGACTTACTAGCACCATGTCTAAAGTAGAGCATTGGTATTTCAAGTATAGATCATTGTCATGCAACTGATAGAGCTGAGATGTGGAAAATTGAGAGAAAAAATTTTAAGCTGGGCAAGAGTGCTCCATTGCCAGCTTCAATTAATGGGACCTCACCTTCAATGAGAAATCCCCAATGCAACCAGATTCCACCACTTGGTATCATTTGATTGTCTAAAAATTCTAGATTGCAGAATCAGGCATGCAAAGCCAGTGCAATACATACAAGCTCCTCACCAAATCCCACACATGAAAGCCAATCCTCTGGTCCAACTGTATTAGATGCTTGCTTTGCCTCACTAGATTCCACTATACACAATGAGGTCTCGAGGCCAAATAATATCCCTGTGCGCTCATCAACCACCATTTTGACAGTTCCAAGTGGCACAAACCATAGTAGATGTCTAGAGTCAGGATCTACTTTAGCCAAAAACAGATACCACCCTCACTTAATTTTCAGGCAGCTGTTGGGTGTACGTAATAATGCCATCCAAAGGAACCGAAGACATGGTCCAGTTAGTTTGGGTACTCGGTTCAATCATTCTTATATGATTGCCAAGGAGGTAGCCAATGTTGGGGCCACTTAGACAGCAAACCATTTTGCTCATGGTTCATCTAGCCACAGTAACTATGTTAATCTAGCACATCTGTTTGACAAATATCATGGTACAGTGGAATTATTAAGTGAGAGAAATGACAATAGGTGGAATGATGCTTGGCTGACCACAAATTTATTAGCTTACACACATCCAAGCTCTGCACAGCCCAGCTTGAACTGTGTCAGTGGGAGTAACATGACTTCTAAAACCCAAGAGTTTAGTCAGCCATTGACCGAACCAAATGGTAGCCAGAACAATTATCAATCTGGTTTTCAGGGTAATGAAGCTTCTAATCATGTTGTTTGCTAGAATAGCAATCACCATGGAAGTCATAATGAAAATGTTGTAGACCTAGACCATATTATTTAATGTGCAAGTCCAAGTCAAGACGCCTGCCAATAGCAACTACAAGAGGGAAATCAAAATGAAACTGTTAGGAGGGAAGATCTTTCAGTTTTTGCTGCTAGTAGGACACAGAGTAACAGTCCAAGCATGGAACCTCTGACTGAGAGTTCTCATGTACAAGTTCTGTGTCTGCAGACCAATAACCCGTTGTCATGAAATCTGATGATCTGTCTGCTCGAAGCACAGACATGAGCGGGATTGATGATATTGAGCGTTGGCTTTTTGATAAAGATTCTCTTCCTGGGGTAGTTGATGATGCTTTTCCATCTTTTTTAGATATGCCATCTCCGGATCTTAGCCCCATTGATGAGGGTATGCTTCTATTTTGATTATGAAAACTAAGGGAATGGTCTTGCACACATAATGAGCAGCAATGTTCTCAATGGTCAGGAAAGAATTGATACCACGTAGGAAATTCACTTGCGAGTGATGGGGGTGGCAAGCTTAAAGCTTTAGCATTTTACATAATTTTTATGCATACAACGGTAGCATTGCTGAAAATAAACAATTACAGTTGCTGGTTACTTGTGTCAATAGTGATAATATCTGTGACCTGCTTCGATTTGAGAAGTATCCATGTCCTTCATTTAGGCTCTGTTTGGTACGGATTTTTTTCAAGGGTAGGGGAGGGGATTTAAGGGAATTAAATCTCCTCCCCTTGTTTGGTTAAAAAACTGGAGGGGATTAGGCGGAATTAAATTCCCTTCAATCCCATCCCCCATTCCCATTTTAAAACACCTCAAATTATGGTTTTTTTGAAGGAAATTGAGTAATTATAACTCAATCCCCTCATGAACCAAATAAGATTTCATTAAAATCTCTCCAATTCCTTCCCCTTTAATCCCCTTTCTTAAAATTTCTCTAATTCTCTCCCTTCCAATCCTCTCAGTTGAACCAAACATAACCTTAAGACTCATCTAGTGGTGTTAGTTGCCACAATTCAATCCTGTTAGATGCCCTTTATGATTGATAAGTTGGTTTTATAGTCGTGGATTGGCGTCGCTAAGTTGAGGGTATTTTGAATTGTGCACTAGTCACTAGAGTTCTCATTTTCTCAGCTGGAGCTGCATGTCTGAGCCTTTTAATTTTTCCAAGTTTGATCTTTTGAATAATATTTCACTATGTATAGCCATATAATTTTTTCTATGATTTTATAATTATAATTTAATGACTCCTTAACTATCATTCATTTATCATTACTTATTTTAATTTAGTCTTCAATTAGTTTATTTTGGTTTAATAATTTATTTTAAATTTTAAATTCTTAATGTTGAAAAAAAATCTTACATCTGATATAACCATTGTATTTGCAGTACCGAACGCAACTTTTGAACTACTTTTCCAAACTCTAGTCGTTGAACCTACTCTGAAAAGAAAAATAATTTCATATTTTATTTTTATAATTTTATTTACCTTTTAATATAATCTTTACAATTTAAAACAGTTTATAAAATTTGTAGTTTAGATAAAGTACAATTAGTTCATATATATATATATATATAACAAAACATTGACAAAATAGTAAGTTTAAATTAAAAATTCTATGAATAGTAAAGAGTTAATTATAAATTTCTAAAATTAAAATTAAAAATTGAATAAAATTACTTCTTCCGGTTATATATATATATATATATATATATATGACCTTTTATCTTAATCCTGAATATAAGATTCTTTACAATATATGAAGTGGTATTTATTATATATTTCTAAAAAATATCCCTATTTAATATATCTTAAAAAAATTAAATAATAATAATTTTAAAAAAAATATTAAAATTTAAAAAAAAATTTAAGATAATTAATTAGTTTTAATTTTTTTTCAAAATTTATATCCTATGATTTGGTTAAAAAAGTTGAGGAGCATTTTATTCGGAGTAAAACCGAACTATATCGCACAGAACATACAAAAAACCAGATGAGACAACCTTCAGTGGTAACGCGGGTTTCCATGAGAGTGCCGATGTAAAGTCTCGTTTAGAAGCCGAGTTTCTCGTATCCTCTGAACTCCGAGTCTCAGAGACTGTAACTTGTGTCGGCAAAAAAAGGGACAGTGTAACTTGGCGAACCCAACAAACTAAGGATGGCGCTGTGGATGGAAAAGGGTTCTGAGACCTTGACCGAAAGCGAGAGAGCAGACATTGATGCTATTGCTGCACTTAAAGAGTCTGCCGCCATTGAACTCAAGGTTTCTCTTTCTCTCTTCATCTGTATTCTCTATCATTTTGTGTCCATAGAATTTCTTTGTTAGTTCTCCATTATTGTTAATTACTCATTGCATTCCTTCGGAGATTATTTTGTAAGGTTCCTGATTTTTCCTCTTCTAATGATGTGTGACACCGGAGATGCTACACTTAGCTGTATGGCTACTGACTTTTTTTAGACGCATAAAAGTTTGAATCTTGTTTTGCAGTTTCCGTGTATGTTAGGACTGGGTGTGTCAATATTTAATTTTACTGGAGGTGTGCGTATTCCAGAATTTTTCTATGTCAATTGTCAAATTGAATTTCGAGATATTGAATGATGGATTTATTTATGCATAGGAAACGATGTCACAACCTTGGATGCAAAAATAATGGAATTTGCTCGCTCCATAGCAAGTCTTGACGAATGTGTTCTTTGATTAGGTGGTTGGTGGGGGTATTTGGGTATCATTTATTGTTCAACAGTTTTTGAATATTAATTACAATGTAATGTATTGAATATTAATTACAATGCAGAAATAATGCATTTGTGATGCGATCCCCGTTGCTTCACTGAAGCGTTGAATGATTTGTAGTCTGTAAAAGGTAATAAATAGGGTGAAAACAAATTGATTCAACAACCACTGCATAACATGCATAACAAGACAAGTTAAAACTTTCGAAGGGAGCATAAAGTATTTATCAAATATGACATGTCATGAATAGATGGAAAATTGGTTGTTTCTTTGGAGCTTAGTTCTCATGCTGCGACAATAAAGATGGTAAATAATTGTGAGGTTTATCATGTGTGCTTAGTTCCATTTATATATTAGACTAGATGGTAGAATCTTGCTTCATTTTGTACTGAGTAACTTACTGAATACTGACAGCATTGTTTTTTCTCTTCTGTTTTCATTCTTCACTATGTCTTTTTTAGTTGTCAAATGTGACATTTCTATTCACTTTTCAGGAAAAGGGCAATCAATATGTCAAAATGGGTAAAAAGCATTATTCTTATGCTATTGATTGTTACACAAGGGCAATAAATCAGAAAGTCTTAAGTGACTCTGAGAACTCAGTTCTTTTTGCAAATAGAGCGCATGTAAATTTGCTGCTAGGAAATTATAGGCGTGCTCTAACAGATGCAGAGGAGGCAATTAAGTTGTGCCCCTCAAATATAAAGGTATCAGTGCTTTTATTTCCAACACTACCATCTGAAAAATTTTTGAAGTTATGTTTGCTTCTTGTACTTCTGGGCTGATGTTTTAAAGCAAAACCAACCCTGGTCAGGCAATTTATAGAGCTGCCAAAGCATCTCTTTCATTAAATTCGTTGGCTGAAGCACAGTCCCATTGTCGAAATGGCCTTCGGTTGGACCCACATAATGAAGAATTGAAGAAGCTTGGCCAGCAGATTGATCTAAAGAAATCAGAGCAGGAAAAGCATGAAGCTGAAGTCTCCAAAGCTGTTGCTGAGACAAAGGTCATAATCTGGTTTGTGGTGCTTGACCTTTGATTTATTTATTGAAGGCTCATATTTTTTTGTTTGAATGAAACATTGCAGGAACTCGTGTCTGCAGTAGAAAATAGAGGCTTGAAGATTGGAAAGGCAATGTTTCAAGAACTTACTGGGCTAAAAAAGCCAGTATTAGACAAAAATAATATTCTTCATTGGCCTGTTCTTCTCCTATATGCAGAGGTTATGTCCAGTGACTTCATTGAAGATTTCTGTGAGACTGACATGTTCACAGTTCATCTTGATATGATATCCTTGTCCATTAATCGCATTCTATGCTTTATATCTGAATGAGTTTTATGTATGTAT
The DNA here is from genome assembly GCA_026686845.1 of Adenanthera pavonina. NCBI lineage: Eukaryota > Viridiplantae > Streptophyta > Magnoliopsida > Fabales > Fabaceae > Adenanthera > Adenanthera pavonina. The sequence continues at coordinate 5,873,824 of JAIVEN010000002.1, forward strand.
ACTTATTACACCCTTAACTATCAAACATATTTGCGGAAGATCAGCCTCTGCCATGGGATGATAAAAACAACTACAAACGTGAATTCATTGAATTATACTATGAGGTAAGCTCTCATTTGAAAATTTGTGTATATTGTGTTTGATTGCTTTCCTGAAATTTAATTGTATTTTTTGAAAGAATTATTGATTCATGACTCATGAGTATCTGGCACTCGTTGTCATGTTGAACTCCATGTGGGGAAAGACCATGTCGGCCATACCTTATCATTTGTATTAGTTTAAAATGTGGTTCATTAAAACTGAGGATGGGTGCCTTCAAACTAAATTTTACCTCAGTGTGCTCATGTTAATTCTCAAATTTACCAGCTGTTTTGATTGCTGAGATGAGTAAAAATGGGAAAAATTGAAAATAGATGAATAGAAGTTGTTGTTAGGTACTCAATCTATAATGGACAATTGCAGTTTTTGCACTTTAGCTGCAAACGAAATTAAATTTTTTGGCAATGTTCACCATATTTGACCTTTTTCTTAAGAAGATAAAAAAAAAAAGTCATATCTATGATATTTTATTATAAAAAGTTATTTACCTTTTTTCGTCCTTCGGTTCTGGTACTATCAGGCTGGTTCTGGAGTTTGTCTTTCAAAGGCAAAACTCCTTCACTGTTTATTAGAGGGTACTGCAGCTTCTCAATGTGAAAATGTCGGTGATGAAGAGAAAGACGCAGTTAATGACTCTAACTACGTCGCAGGTTTGTTACTTTTGAAGTTGCTTCCCTCCTCATTTGAAACTGATGTTATTGCTTTATTGTATAAACCATTGCCCTGCCCTGCTATTGCGGTTTATGCTGCCTAGGGTTGTAAAGCTTTGTTTCTAAGGATGTGAAAAGTGAGGAAAGCTTGTATTGCACTCGATTGGTGCTGAACGAGTTTTTTATGATTTTCCTTGTCTTAGTCATGGTGCTCCTTATTATCAATCGTTCAATTGTCCTCAAAGAACTCGATTGTCCTAAATTTGGCTCTTGCGCAAGGATAATTTGCCCAGAGACACTCAATTAATTTGCTTACAAGTTTTATTTAGTTCTTGCAGCTAAATACATTCATGGTTGTCTTTGTTCATCCATGTATGTTTCTTCTTCTTTTGATGTTGATCAGGCAGTCCTGAATGGATCAAAGTAAATGAAAGGACGACGCTCCATGATGTTCTAAAAGACCCCAATTTTGTCATTCCCGGCATCCCAGGTGTGATATTTTTTGTTTTTTCCAATTATTCTGTTTAGAATTTCAGCTAAGTAGTATGCATTTGCAGTATTCTATGTTGTTTCAAAGCGATCCAACTTTTATGGCAAGTTCAAAGCTGGAAAATGGACTCCTCCAGCCATATGAAGAGTCTGCAACAAGCTTTGTTGAAGGTAGCTGATATCTCGAATTGAGTCTGAACACCCATATTTCTCAGGATCTAGCCCACCATTGAAGGCACACAAGGTAGCTGCTCATAAAGATTAGGTCATGGGTGAATATTATACGAGGCCTTTAGACTTGTTAGGTTTTTCTTTGAAAAAAAAAACTGATGCCTGCGAATTTGCAACTGTTTTCTGAGTGAGGATTTTAGGCCATCTTGAGAACATAATGTCTGGGCCAGACTACGAAGTTCAGTGTATCATGTTCTTCACATGTGTAGAGTAGTGTATCATAATTTATCAATTGATTTGCTAGTTTTGTTTTCCCACTTATAACAGCCTCGCTATAAAGCTTTGTCTGGGGATTCTGTTTCAGAATAACCTTGGCTATACCTATATTTTTCTTGTGGAAAATTTTATTTTCGATATATATATATTGGCTAGAAAAGAATTTTTCCAATGATCTAATCTTTTTTTAATATTTAAAAAAATTGAAAAAGAATATGGAAAATACTCTCACTGTTCTCAAACAATTTATAGGTGGTATGTTCCACTTGCACAGATACATATTAATATATTATAAACTTTGTTAATAAGTCAGAATGAATTTCTGTTTTTTTTTTGGTGACAGTCACAGCGAGTATTTATTTAATTAAAACTTTTTAACCGGAATGAGTTTGTATTGGACGTTGTATTTTTATTTTCTAATTGGATTAAAATAAGAAAAGATTTAAAATAAGATGAACTCAGCTTATGTTTTAAAATGAGTATGCATATAAATTTTGAAGTTTAAACTATATGTAATTTTTTAAAATTTTGTAATATATACATATATTTTTTAATTTTTAAATATTTCATAAATACTTCAAGTTTAAAAACAAATTATTTTTATGGTTTGAAATCTTTTTATTATATTAGGAGGGTTAAAAAATGGTATAATAACAATTAACGCTTCACTGAAAGTCTAAAAAAATAATTATTTTAAAGAAAAACAAAATTTTAAAATAACTATTATTTTGAAACAGGAAATAATCAATAAAAAACCACATCATATATTATTTATTTAAAATATTTCTATATATATTAAAATAGATTTTTGACTTGACGACATCAATTTTCAATTTTTCAGGATCCTATTATTGTCTAAAAAATTAGGAAAGTATTTATGGCTATGGATTCATGGAGTGCACCTTCCCAAAAAAGAATTTTGATACAGTCACTACCACGCTTCTATTAATAGAGCAGATCAATTTCAAAGATTCCATCCATGCATCTTTGTTCTCCCTCCTCAGTGCAAAGAAATACACTCTCCAGAATCTGAGCTTAGGACTCGCTCTCTGTCTCTCTTACTAATAAAACTCCAAAATATTCTTCTCCCCCACTAACATTCTCGGATTGGACCTTTCTTCCTCACACACCCGCAAGCTTTTTCCATACTCCCTCAGCCATGACTACTCCATCGTGTTCCGCCGCCGCTCTCCGCCCTCTTCTTGGTGACACAATCACTTCCTCCGCTGCCGCCGAATACATTTGTAAACTTTTCCAAGGGGTGTCCAACAAATTTGTCGATAGCGCCTATGCTATCGACAACACCTACCTTTTCTTTTCTGCCGCTCTTGTGTTCATGATGCAGCTAGGCTTTGCCATGCTCTGCGCTGGCTCTGTGCGAGCCAAGAACACCATGAACATTATGCTTACCAATGTGCTTGACGCTGCGGCTGGTGGCATTTCCTATTTCCTTTTCGGATTTGCCTTGGCTTATGGGTCACCATCAGATGGGTTCATTGGGCATCACTTCTTCGGCCTCGAGAAATTTCCCTTCCCATCTTTCGACTATGTGTATTTTTTCTACCAATGGGCGTTTGCCAATGCTGCCGCTGGGATCACCAGCGGTTCGATTGCAGAGAGAACTCAGTTCGTCTCATATTTGATTTACTCATTGTTCCTTACGGGATTGGTTTATCCCATAGTCTCTCACTGGTTCTGGTCTGCGGATGGTTGGGGTAGCCCTTCTCGCTCCGAAAATCTGTTATTTGGATCAGGGGTCATCGATTTCGCCGGCTCCGGCGTCGTCCACTTGGTCGGCGCCGTCGCTGGCTTCTGGGGTGCCTTTATCGAAGGCCCTCGTATAAGCAGATTCGATCACGAAGGAAAACCTGTGGCCATGCGAGAACACAGTGGAACGTTGGTTGTTTTAGGCACATTCTTGTTATGGTTTGGATGGTACGGATTCAACGGAGGATCCTTCCTTACAATCTCGAGGAGCTATAATGGTTCAGGTTCTTACTATGGGCAATGGAGTGCGGTGGGCAGAACCGCAGTGACCACAACGCTGGCGGGTTGCGCGGCAGAGCTGACCACTCTGTTCAGCAAACGATTTCTGAGTGGACATAGGAATGTGACAGACGTTTGCAATGGGCTGCTTGGTGGATTGGCAGCAATAACCTCTGGGTGCTCCGTGGTTGACCCATGGGTTGTGCGGGTTTGTGGCCGCTTGGGTGCTGATTGGATTCAACATTGTGGCAAAAGAGTTCAAGTATGATGACCCATTGGAGGCAGCACAGCTTCATGGGAGGTTGTGGGGCATGGGGCATAATCTTCACATCACTATTTGCGAGGAAAGAGTATGTGAATGAGGTATATCCAGGGGTTCCGGATAGGTCATTTGGGTTGTTCATGGGAGGGGGTGGGAGGCTATTGGGAGCACATGTTGTTCAGATTTTGGTGATCGTAGCTTGGGTCAGTGTTACTATGGGAACGCTCTTCTTCTTGCTTCATAAATATAAGCTTTTGAGGATTCCACCTGATGAGGAAATGGCTGGATTGGATGTTACTAGCCACGGTGGACTGGCTTATGCGTATAACGAGGACATCGAGCTAACTCAGAAACCAGCGCTTGGGGTCATCAAGAGGGATTCTTCGCCTGTTCAATTTTCTTTCAAAAACGTCCTACTTTATCCGTGAAATAGCCTGTGCCTCCATTGCCCGGATTGGGATCATGCCGAGAAATTACATGGTCCAATTCGGAAAGAGAAAAATGCCTAGTGTGAGGCCCATCATTTAATGGGTCACGGTTCAATTGTTATCTACTGATTTCTTTTCAAAATTTATCTGGAACTTTATCACCCATTATTCAAAGATGAGCATGATATTTAATTTCGACATGGTGTAGATTTTTTTCTGTTATTATTATTATTTTGTTTGCCCTGAACACAGTGCAGATTGATTGATCCCGTAGGTGAAGAACACAAAAGACGAAAGATGCTACGCTGCCAACTGTACGATCATTTCTTGATTTTGCACTATTTAGCAGCTAAACTATAGGGAAAATCACTATTAAATCCCAAAACATGAAAATATTTATTAAAAGCTTAACACTACAAAATATTACACCCAAATCTCTTAATCAAAATCAGTGTAAAATCTTGAAAAATAAGTATAAAATCATAAAAAAATGAGTATAAAAAATTTGTGTTAAGTATAAAATTATACTCTAATATTTTATATTCATACTCTACAATTTTATATTCAATAATAAAATTTTTTATACATATTTTTTGGGATATGGGACTTGGATATATTATTTTTTAGTATTACAATCTTTATATAAATATTTTCATGTTTTGAGATTTTTTTATAGTTTTTCCTAAATTATAGGGTTGAAGATGGCTCTTATATCGTAAATCATATTTCGTACGAGTCACCTGACGGTCCTACTTGGCTAGAACCAATAACATTTTACAAGAAAACTTGCATAAAAAATTAGGAGGTCCGGACTCCTCACAAGGGCTAAATTCACCCAATGTGAATAGCTTTCAGAGCTCATGCTTACACTGCCGATATTGATCCGCAATGTAAGATAATTTAAAACACGAAGCGTAAATTAGTGCTTTGATGTTATTTGTTTGGGGACCTGAGTCTTTTATTTTCCATACTAAGGGCATCCCTATCTAAGAACTGAAAACTAGCCCTTTAAAGAAGAAGATTTAAGAAGTTGTATTACAAACATGCCAAACGAATAAAAAACAATACCAATTCGTTTCAAAAGTATGTGCTCCATGCCTAGCACGAACTGCTCCACCGCTAAATGAACTCGGGCAGATAGAAATTGTGGAGGAAACAAATTATCGGTAACCAGATCGGAATTACAGTCATAACTCAAAATGATCCTTACACATAGCAATAGCACAATGTAGTACAAACCAAAAACTTGCAACCCGATAGTTTATCAGCAACCAGTGGACGACACCAATAGTACTATCAGAAGTGACACTAAACGTTATTTATTTATTTTTTTTTTTCGGCCAGGACACTAAACGTTATTTTGCTTCAACCATGATAAGAGATACAAGAGGTAGCCTAGCATTTGGAACTCTGGAAAGGCTCATCAAGACACCTCATACGTCCATTGCAAGCACACATCGGAGGCATCCACCTTCATGCATGAGATCAAATGCCTTGTTGATCTCCGCAAGAGTTAAATTGTGGGTAATGTACTCATCGATCTTGATTTCCTGTTAAAACAAACGAAGCAGACAGCATAGTGCTCATGAATACTACTACCACTACGGGGAATGTGTGCATGCATAGGAACAAGAATGGATACCCTTACCTTCTTCAGGTACTTGTCTACAAGCAAAGGAACTTGTGACCGGCTCTTGAAGCCACCAAAAGCTGTTCCTTTCCAGACACGACCTGTCACCAACTGGAAAGGGCGAGTTGATATTTCTTGCCCTGATGCTGCAACACCCACAATAACTGATGTGCCCCAGCCCTGAATTTTTTGACATGAAAATACATATCAATATTTACAAGAGTCAAGAACCATATTGTAACATTTATGCCATTAAGCTGACCATGAGCAGCAGTGGTACTCACCTTATGACAGCACTCCAGAGCTGCCCTCATCACTGAGACATTTCCAATGCACTCAAAACTGTAATCAACTCCACCATCTGTGAGATCAACTATGACCTGCTGAATTGGTTTCTCATGATCTTTTGGATTAATAAATTCAGTGACGCCAAAGTTCTTCCCTGCAAGGAATTGTAACAAAAGAAAGATTTAAGATGATTAAAAGGCACATATAACATGAGGAACATTTTCTTTAGCATTGTTTTCGTCCCGTAATAGTTAATTGAATAAGTGAACGGAAAAAATCACATACAGCAGGATTAACTTATATAAGCATAGACGTACCATGACAGCAGAAAAATAACACACAGCTAGATATTTAAAATTGAAGCACAAACCTTCAAAACATAAATATTGAGATGATACTATAGTGTTATTATTCCACTTGTGTGAGCAAATATCTATGAAAAATGGTATTATCTTCTTCCTTAGATGGCTATGTCAAAAATTTGATTATCAGATGACCAGACTAAGTCTATACATGAAAAGTGCTAGTCAAACATAATAGAGAACTCCGTACCAGGTCACTGCACAGAATTAGAAGAATAAAGTCCAGCAAGCTCATGATGTACCTATATCAAACTTTTGGCTGTCAATGTCTATGCCTATGATGCGGGATGCACCAGCAGCTTTTGCACCCTCTGCAACCTGTCAATTTTAACCATTTATTACAAATGCAGTTCAGAACCAGCCAAAAATACAAATGTGTACTATAGCTTCTTCAATCATCAGAAACTTACCGCAAGCCCAACAGTTCCAAGGCCAAAAATAGCTACAATTGACCCTGGTTCCACCTTCGCAGTGTTCCAGACAGCTCCAAGGCCTAAATAATCAATTTCAATTATTTTTCACCTATACCTTATACGTGTTACCGTTAAGATAAATAAATTGATAAAAAAAATGATAATGAAGAGGGATAGTGGTTCCAACAACCAAATCCACAAGACTCTCTTTAAAATCAATACCTGTTGAAAAGTCAATTAAGAGAGCTCAAAACCTATCATAGTTATGACAAATAAGGTGACTCCTATTTCATTAACATTCAATTTTAAATAAACTAAAAAAACAGAACAAAACAATTATCTGCTTATTGCTACTTAGTCTAATTAACTAAATGCTACTGAATTTGCTGAACATAAGTGGATACTTCATAAACTGCAAGTCAGTAACATAATTTTTAACACATGATGACTAAACCTTTCCATCATATCATCCCACACACCTTTGAATGGATCTGATACATCATGAACTGACTTATTTCAAACCATAAAAAATCAGTACATTAGGCTTCAAAGATAAAGCTGGTGTCTTGAATTGAATTAGCTCTCCTTGCAGCAAGGAGTTTCTTACAGCAAGAAAATGAATCTCCACAGTCAAATGTGGCACCATTGCCACATTTCATAAATTCATCAGATAGTCTATGAAGACAGATCATTAAATGACAATAGAAAATCAGAAAGGATAGACTACTATTAAATATTTGCAAAATCCCAAAATAATGTTCTCTATTACTGAAGTTATTGAACTGAATTAGCACTCCTTGAACAGCAAGAAGGTTCTTACAGCGAGAAAATAAATCTCCACGTGCAAATGCAAAACCATTGCAACATTTCACAAATATATTGGAAAGTTTATGAAGACAAATAATGACACTCAGAATTCAGAAAGGACAGACTATATATATATTTATTTATTTGGTCAACCTCAAAATTTTCCCTATTACCAAAGCTAAAATACTTACCAGTTGGAACACCACACCCAAGAAGACAAACTTTCTCTAGAGGAGCTTTAGGATCAATCTTAGCTACACTAACATCATGAACAACAGTGTATTGACTAAAAGTTGAGGTTCCCATAAAATGATAGATGGGCTTTCCATTAATAGAGAAACGACTCTTGCGATCACTCAGCATGACCCCAACTCCAGTGGCAGCACGAACTTTACCACAAAGGTTTGTTTTGCCAGATTTGCAAAACTTGCATTCTCTACATTCAGCCTGGTAACAGGGGATGACATGATCTCCAGGTTGAACTTCAGTAACACCTTCTCCAACACTTTCTACAATCCTGCACCAAATTATGAATTTCCATCAACAATCAAGGATGCCAATATATATATATATATAGCTTGTAGCTTAAACTTTATTAGTCATTTACCCAGCAGCTTCATGACCAAGAATACACGGGAAGAGACCTTCTGGATCCTGTATATCAATTTAAGCAAACCCCATATAAGAAAGAATTTCATATGCTAATAGTATGTGTTATAAGCTTCTTGCAGTGAAAATGGAAGAAGAGATATCTAAAAGTTGTTCTAAACCTATCACCTATTGAAGTATCTCAGACATCATAAATGAAATGAATGGCCAACGATATATATGTTTCATGATCTATTGGATATTATAGTGTGTAAGATTATCGATTTAAAATTATTAATTTCACAACAAACTAACTGTTTTGGATAGATTTTTGCTACGATGGATCTTGCACAGGGAACTAAAAATTACGCTCGAAATGGTGAAATTCCGATCAAATAGAGAGGCTCCAAGGTTTTACATGCATTCAAACGGATAGATACACAGTCAAATTATGGATATTCCAATTCGACGGGTGGAAAAGAATAATCTAACCCAATAAAAAAAGTGATGAATAAAGTTGAGTAGCAAGTAATCTATCCGCCCATCGGCAAGGATATCAGATATTAGGAGGCTAAATCCAAATCGTTAGAAAGTCATTTCATTTCGAATATCCAATTTTACTATCAGAACACTGCCCAATATCCGTCACTGAGCGAGCATTGGGTATTAATTTGTTAGAAAATACCCTTCCAAATTGCCATCGATTTTACTGAGAACCATAATCAGGAATAATAAAAAGTTGGAATCCAAATGCATATACCTTGCCGCTCCAAGTGTAAGCATCGGTGTGACAGAGAGCAGTGTAAAGAATCTTGACTCGGACCTCCCCAACTTGCGGTGGGGCCACCTGAACGTCTTCAATAGTCAATGGCTTGTTGGGTTCCCAGGCCACCGCAGCTTTACACACGTAAAATTGACCCCAAACCCATAAACACGGTAACCTTGTTAGGAAATCTCTAATTCAAGTAGAACAAAATGCGTCCGCAAGCCGAATAGAAAGAAGAAAGTAAGAGGGAGTACCTTTGCAGGTAATGACTTGACCCTGAGTAGCCATGAAAGAGATCGGAACCACACAGCACAGACAAAAGATCAGACGATGAGATACTGTGAACTTTCAGCTAGCGCAACAAAACGAATCCCAGGTAAAGAAAATAAAATTTTAAGAAATATACTGTATTTATATGGTTGGTCCTGGGCCTGGACCTCCTGGCACGTCGTGGCCATTATTAGATGGTAATACATGACCCTAACCGGTTTATCTTCCGGGCTTAGGTGTAGACAGGTTAGGGTCGAATCTCTTGGTGGTCCATTAACACAACAATTACAATGGCAATGACTAATTCAATTGTTCGAGTGCATCTATTACTCACATTGGATAATGTCAAAATCTATTACCACATTGGTGCTTCTAAGTCTTGGTAGGGTTTGAAATTTCAGCAGTCATAGATCATTCTCTATTTTTGGCCATCACTAAGGATTTTGACACATTGGACCTTAAAAAGAGCTAACCACCAAATTATAGTAGGAGTGAGGATATTCCTAAAATCAATTGTTATTAAGGTTGAAGTGATATAATGAGGGATTAAACCCACAATTAAAAGATTATAAAATCAGCTCTCTTGCCATTTATGTCAAGTTACATTGACTCAAAATCTTTTAATAAATGTAAGTGTGTTTGTTTTGATTACAGGAGGAGATAGAAAAGTGATTTATTAAGGAACAAAAAGTAGGTCAATCTTGCTCAGGTTAATCTTCTTTATGGGGGAATCAATGATAGTAGTACTTTTTTTTATTATGAAGGCATGGATTTTGAGATCCGCAGGGCCACTGTGAAGTTGTGAAATGTGAGGAATACATAATTGAAGACTTTTGAATGAATGCCACCGACAGAGATGACTATCTGTGAGAATCCTCACACTACTGCTTACAAATCAGCCATGACATCGGTATTCGGTGCCATCTATTTTCAACAGTAAACAAAAGTGGAGGAAATTATAGGAAATGACCAAGTCAACCTAATACTAGTGTTGTTGGCAAAAAAAAAAACACCTAATACTACTATTTATATAAATAAATATTTTATATTTTGAAAACATCATAGAGTGTATATATATAGTCGTAGTAATTTATAATCCATATTATTTTTTCCTAGAGAATCTTTATCGTAAGCTTATCAACTTCAAATGGAGAATTTACAACCCATATTATTCATAAGCAATGAATATAGCTAATTTTCTGACCAGAAAAAGGAATATGGCTAATTTTAAACATTGTACAAAACACAAACCCATAGTTTATTATTTGAAAAGATTGAAAGATTTTTAATATGATTTTTTACTGCCACTCACATTAAGTAGTTTTATTCAATTTTGTAAGTCTAATTGGTCAATTTTTTTAAAAAAATTTTCTTAGTTATATTTATTTATTAGAGTTAATCGCATGTAAAAACTTTAAATTTTGTTGGAATTATACATTTATACTTTTAATATATATATATATATAAACTTTTTAGAGAAATAAGGAGCAGATTACATGATTATACAAATGTTCTCTAATGTCAAATTATGGGCAAACTTTTTCAAAATACATAATAAATTAATAATTTATTTTAATTTTTGTTAAAATTACATAAATCTTCTATTTATTTTTAGGGCATGTTAAAATTATTTGTATAATTTGCTCTTTATTTTTTGAGACTCTAGCATATAATTTAAAAATAGATAAAATGTGTTATTTCAACAAAATCTATAAATAATTATATATTTTTTAAAAATACAAATATTTAATATAAATTCAATAAAAAATTTAAAAGAAATGTATAATTTACTTTGATCAGGGTCACGCAGCCAGCCATAAAGGTTTTATATGATGATTTCACAAGTTGATTAAATAATTCATATTTTCACACAAGCATATGTGGAACAGAGTAAGGAATTTTTTTTTTTTTAAAGCGTGGACAGGGTACGGATTCAATGTACTATCTTTTTATTTAATTTTGGTTCCATTTGAAAATAAATTGAAACTCATTGCTAAGTGGTATTAAAAAATTAGTCACCAAATTCAGATTCAATTTTGTAACCTTTACATGACGAAAATAAAAAATAATGCAAAAAAGTAGTAGTAGTAGTAGTAAACTACTCATATCCCCAGGAGGTCAAAGGGTCATTAAATGATTTTGTTGAAAAACTTAGAGGACATCAAATTGATAGATAAATTCTTAAATAACGAGTACTCAATATCGTCGGGTATATAACATATTTTCAATGTCTCTTATCCTCTTCTAACACTGTCAGAAGATTCCTTGCTTTTCCCTTCCAAAAATCCCACACTGCATGTAGCCAAGACAAGCCCACGCAGATCTTTTCCTCATACACCCCTCCTGTCTCTCGCTTTTCCTTCTTCCATGGCTGCAGATTCCAATTCAAACCTCAGAATCATCGTCGAAAGAAACCCTCAAGAGTCTCGCCTGGCTGAGTTGAACATCAAGTGCTGGCCCAAGTATGCCCTTCTCTCTCTCTCTCTCTCTCTCTCTCTCTCTCTCTCTGTTTGTGTGGCTTCTGACTCCTGAATCATAATATGACCGCTTCTTTTCATGGGGCTGGGTATTTATAAAATAAAAGGTGGGGCTGCTCTCCAGGAAAGTACCAGTTGAAGTTTGATGCACAAGAGACATGCTATTTTTTGAAAGGGAAGGTGAAGGCATACCCGAAAGGGTCATCGCAGTTTGTAGAGTTTGGTGCCGGAGACCTTGTCACCATCCCAAAAGGACTCAGTTGCACTTGGGATGTCTCTCTTGCCGTCGATAAATACTACAAATTTGAGTCAGCTTCTTCTTCTTCTTCGTCTTCTTAGCGTTTTGGATCAAGTTTTCTGTTGTAGATTTTCAATCGTCAACATATTCTTTTTCAAATTCGTTCACAATTTTGTTAATTTGGGGGTGGCTCTGTTTTCTCCTTGTTTTCGTTTGGTTGGGGAATTGCCAGAGGGTGAGGGTAATTTGTTTTAGTCAAAGACGGAGAAATCAATCAGTCAATGCTAATGTCCTATTCAAACCACTCTTATTTCCGTGTTAACAATACAGCTTTTAATTCTCCTTTGACTGGTCAACGCTTTAGAACCTATTTTTTTTTTACAAAAAAATGATAATAATCATGAGAGTAAAGGAGAAATTCCTCCCCTCTTGCATCAAATAATTTTAACAACCTTCTTTTTTTTAAAAAAAAAAATCGAAACGAGATACCCTCATGTTCCTACGATCCATCTTCACCTTCTCTCATCATTTTCCTATCTAAAAGGATAAAATTAGAATCTCTCAACAGAATAGACTATAACCTTGGTAGATTGGGTAAGAAAGAAATACCTTCAAATGATTCAGGGCGGTTATTGTGGTCTTTTTGGTGAGATTATCCTTTCACCTTTGGCCGAACAAAATCTCTGTACTCTCTGGTTGACATCCCGTGTTCCCGCTAATCAACTAGACAACTGCTAGATTTGCTGCGCCTTATAATATATCATTAAATTTATCATAGTGGAGTTTCACTCCCAGGTCAAGTCTTGGTTTATTATAAACTTCTGGTTTTATGATGTACTCCTTTTAAATACCAATATATATTTCATTAAAATTACCATCCAAATTAAGTAAACTACAATTTTCCGAAACTTGATTGAGCTATTTCTAACGAATCCGTTGCAAAAGCAACCCCCTGATTTGAAGCCGTAGAATGGGCTATTTTCAGGTTTCTAGTCCCCTTGTCGCTCTTCCATAAGCAAGCAATCCAAACCTCCTTCTAGAATATAGAAGCCATTCAAACTAATTTATAAAATATCATAAGAACCAGTAAAATGCTTTTGCTTCAAGGATAGCAACTCAGTCATTCATTTAATTAAAAAAAAAATATTCATAGCAATTCATCCTTTTTTGTATCGGACCAAAAGAAAAAAAGGATAGCAACTCATCTATTAATTGCTCCGTTATATGCTGCAACGTAAAGCCCTTGGCCTAAGCATCTTCAATGGTTTAGATTGGTTTGATTTTGAATAAAAATTAAATTAGACCAAATCAAATTACATTGTGAAATCTATTTAATTTTTTTAATCAGTTTAATTTAAATCATACTAAAATAGTTTTTTAACAAAAAATATTTTTTCAAAAATTAAATTAATTAGGTTTCATATAAATATTTTATGAACATAAATTATATCTAAATAATTTATCAAAATAATTATTTTTTATGTAAAAATTATAAATATTTTTTCACATGACTATTTATAACTACACATTAATTTGTATTTTTTTCTTATTTAATAAATATCTTATAATTTTATTTATAAATTTATAACCTAAGAGATATATGTTAATACATATGATATAAATATAAAATATATTAAATAAAAAATAAAATATATTACATAAGTATGTTATAGTTGTATAAAATTAATAGGTTATATTCAATTTGTTCAAATTTCAAATGTTAAAAATCAAATCAAATCAAACCTAATTAGTTTAAAAAATGAAAAAACTCAAATAGACCTCGTTGATATTCAATTTGGATCAATTTATGTCCGTCAGCTTCGATTTAATCAGTTTTGAATACTCTTATGTGCCTCACGAGCTCGTGAACTTCCATCACTAGAGACAAAACATTTGCTTAACCTTTTTCTTTCCCCATTTCTACTACTGAATTTGTTACATTAGATCCAAAAAAGAACATTTTTTGGTTGGAGGAGAAAAGAGGGAATACAAACGTTAGCATGGGACCATATCAATACATAAACATACACGAATAATTTGTAATGTACATTTGCTGGTGCTAGAGTGAAGCTCTAGCGCTCTATTCCCTGTGCTCAGCATTGGTTACGGAATTAGGTTAGTGTAGATGATCATCAGCCGAGATAGCTGCAAGGGAATGTGAGACAATTTCAAAATCTCTTACACAGGAAAAAATAATTTTTAAAACAAAAAATCTCAAAAGCTCTAGCAAAGTTCGTATACATTATAGGCCACCAAAAATGCAACCAAACCAAACAAGAGTGAGGGGGCTGGGAGTTTTCTACCCACCATATAGGCAATACAGAAAAGGTGATGCCATGTGATGCCGAATTACTGAATTCTAAACCCCAATCATCTTTCCAAACCTACAATCAGACAATAACTTGCTAAGGATAAATATACTACATGTCAATTATGGGGACCTAAATACAAATTATTCTAAAGGAGTTGCCACTAGTCGGAAGATAGTAATAAGATCAAGGTACATATGATCCCCTCTATTCATCAATGAGAAAAAAACAGAACTAAAGAATAGCATCTTCCTTTATTCGCCAATTCGAGTTTCTTCAGCTTATATGGGCGAAAAAATTATTTTTAACCAAAAAAAAAAACACTAGCTTAAATTGCCTTACCCTCCCCCTACCACCAACCCAAAACGAAGTCATCAAGCTTTTCCTCAAGAGATCTGGTATTTTCCTCTGACCAAATGCACCATGCCTTCAATTTTTTTTTTTTTATCTAACTTTTCCTCAGAAAAACGGCACTTCAACAACCACATTTGTCTGACAGAAACATCCAGAAGAGTTTTTCCTTTCTTTCTTTCTTTTCTGATTTTTTTCTCTTCCTTTCTTTTTTTTTTTTTTGGTAAAGAACATCACATCAGCACTAAGCCACTGACAGTTTTGGTGTGTGTATCATCAACTCAATCTATCCCTAATCCTCTTTTGAACTTAAATGCCACTAGTACTAATTACCCATTTATATACCCCCCAAAGGTGGAAAAAAATATCAAACAAACCACATAAAAAAATTCGCAGCTTTTTTTGAAAAAAAAAAAAGGAAATCCAAAATAAGTAACATAGAACCTTGCTCGTTAATTGGGTCCAGCCATGCTCTCTACAGTACAGTGACTTAGTCCAGTGCCATTCACAGCATGAGCACCATCGTACTGGAGCACCCTAAGCTTTCCTTCCTACATCCAAAAACATTAGATTATTAACTGAAGAATGTTAAAAAAAATTTCCGGTTACAAACAAAATCATACCTTTGTACCATATACAAGCCCTCCCCCAGCAAAAGGATGAAAGCAGGCAACATTGACCTCATCCTCTGCACTAGGAAGCACCCTGACAAGTTGCATATCTGACACCCTATAAACCTGGAACATAAAAGCATATTCAGGGACATGAAATTCAGCTTTAAACATTTCTAACTACAAAAAAGAGAAATATGCAATAGTGACTGAAAATAATCAGCAACCTGCCATACGAGAGCATAAAAGGTTGATGACCACCCAAAATGATAAAATAAGCTTCATGTTCCAGAAAATGAGTTAACTTCATAAACATTATAGACTACAATAGGTGGGGTGAGAATGTTATTTCACAATGAACTGAGATGAGAAAACAATTTTTTATGGGGGGAAAAAAGGTGGGTCGGGTTGTTCCCCCATCAATGACCCAAAAAGAAGGGCATTTACCTCTAACACTGTATAAATAGGCAAGGTTGTTTCCCCATCAATGACAATGCTTTTCAAAAGAGAGGCATGACGTCGACCATATGCAAGCAGTATGTGCTCAGATGTGGGCGAGAACTATACATAAAACAACAGTTGCACAATTTCTTTAGAAGAGAAAAAGTTGCACCAAATACAAATTTAATTCGTTTGACAAAAAAAAAACTCAGATTATGATAAATCAAAAGAAAACGGACAGAAATAGGCCTGAATATGTCAGTAATATAGCAGTTATCAAAGCAGAAATAAATAAGCTAGCTATTAGTATAGCTTTGACAACTTGTAAAACAAACGAGTTTATTATTTTAATTTGTGGTGTCCAAGCAACATTAGGGTGGACGGGAAAAATGACATTTATCCCTGTGTGTGTATGTACGAGTCCATGAGAGAGAAAAGTTCTAGTCCTGTGAAAGAGCAAGTTCTAGTCCTGCTATAGTACTGAGTAGTCTCAAATTATACATCCAGATAATTATTTCACGCCATAATTTAATAAGATGCAACCAAAGGACAAGCATAATGTAAGCAGATTAGCAGAACACTATAATCCAGATCGCATTATTTGAGTGGAAGGGGTACTAAGCGGCTAAGCACTCAGTACAGCATGACTGAGAATTTTTCAAAGAAGAAATAATTCACAATACAAAAATAATATCAAACATGAGATGCAATCATGTGCATATGAGGAGAAGGAAAGTAAGAACTATAATTACAAGTGGAAATGTTGCTCAACTGTTGAAGTAGCACACAGGGGAGAACCTAGAGGAACAATTTAAGGATAAAAACATGGACTACTAAAACTGCTGATTGCTTATATTTCAACTAGAAATCCTGACCAGCTATTTTTAAAATATAATTAAAAAACTGAACCATCATCTGAAAATATAAATATGAAAAAGAGAAAATTACTCCCGCAACACAATGACACAGGAGAGAGATACCTCAGGCAATGACTCATAAATGCGTTAAAATCAAATCTAAATTTATAGTTTAAGTATTTAACTACCTGGATAGAAGTAAGACAATGTGCTGCTCTAATTGCTCGAGATGCAAGCACTGATCCAAATCTGTTGAGGGAATATAAATTATGCAATTATCTAAAATTAGATGGTGTCCCATATACATAAAGTGAGTGAAAGTGAGAAAGTTGAAGAATGCATGGAAACACTAGTTGAAGGAAGTCTCCCCAAAAAAAAAAAATTAAAGGAAGTAAGCCTTACGTTGCCTTCTCAAGGGAATATATCCGAAGCTCATACATGACCTGGTGTGCTGAGATTGGATGTCGGGTTGGTGATGTTGCAACTCCATGCTCCTGGTGCACTAGTGCTTGTAACCCTGAATCAGCTTCAGTATGAGGAATCATACATGCAACACAAGCAGCTAAAAATCTACCGCATGGTGAGAAATGGGCTCCCATTTCACTGAAAACACAATCGCAAATTAAAAATATCACAATTGCATTAGAGTATACCTTGATCAAATCACTCCAATATTTATTTATGAAAAATGCTAAGAACAATTATTCTACAGAGTAATCTAACTCATAACCTTCAAAAAAAGAAAGAAAAAAAAAAAGAAAAAGGAAAATAAAATCAACTCATAAAATGCAAGAAAAAGCAAGGAAAAATGGCCATAATTTTTTTCAAAGATGAATAAAGCCAAATCAATTATCAAGTGATGACATGAATTACAATTATACCTGCAGAGGACAGCATGTGGTATGGTTAGGTGGCAATTGTTGCCATTAAGGGGAGCACAAGGATTTTTTATGTCATACGACCAAACTCTTAGCTTCACAGTGCAAGGCAACTCTGCGGAAGCAGCAGCAGCCACTGATGTGGCAAGTTCAGACTGGATCCGACTTGCAATATTTTGGATATCAGTCCCATCATGCAGGTTATTAGCTGAAGCAAGATAACTCCCATATTCAGATTCCGGTAGATGGGAATGCGGGAAATGATTCTGTAAACCTGATCTCACAGAAGCTCCTGGTATGGTAATACCACCAGGCATTGCTACCTCAACATTATTAGTGGGCAAATTAGATGGCAGGATGGAAGAACCGATCTGTTGAGATAGATTGTCATGACTACCACCCATGTGAGGAAGCATTGAGGGAACACCAACTTGGCTTTGACCCATTAACCATCCTTGAAGAAAAGGTAGCTCCCACCCACCCAAGTCTCTTGAAGGAAAAAGTTGAAGAAATTGACCAAATTCTGTAAGAACCTCTTGATTTCCATCTTGTCTAGTTAGTCCATGCAGTCTACCACTAAAAGAATAGACATTAGTAGAGTTTCCATGTTGCCTTCCTTCAGCTGGTTCTGTTTCATCAATTGCCATACTATCCACTGTCTGGTTACTAATGCCAATTCCCCTTCTATTAGATAAAGTAGCATGGGCAGTATATTCAGTATTTGTTTGAGAGCTAGATGGAATTTCAGAGACTGTATCCATGGGAGACACCGTAGCATCATTTTGCTCTGTTGCATTTGTGTCTGCTTGAAGCTGCACTGAAGCAGAAGATTCAACTCCAGAAACATGACTAGCCCGCTGTAGTTCTATTCTTGTGTCACCTATAGTATATGTAGGCATGAAGAAGAAAGGTGACATAAGGGGTAGTTCACTGGACAAGTTAACATGCTCCCTTGAATGAACATTTGTTACAAAAACAGCAGGTGGAGGATATTGTAAATAACCAAGGGACGTTGCCTTTGTCATGATGGAATCTGAAGAGTCAATATCATTGACCTGCAAATCAAATCCAACAATATTGGCCTAAAAAATTCCGACTTTGTAATATTTTAAATATCATAAGTAGATAATCGATCAAAGGCATTTTCGTTCATTTACCTCGGCAGTCAAAAGATATGGTGCGGCATGCGGGTGGAAATGCACAGCCCGAAGTGAACGCCTTGTCTTCAACACAAATGTTGGTGAGGATGCTTCACCTCTCTTGTTGTAGTGCCACATGTACAACTGACACAAAAAAAAAATCATGTTAGAGGATCCGAAAAATGCCACCAGAAATGAATCAGAGTTTAAAGACTTAAACAAGAAAGGTTCTTAGCAAAATAAATGCCTTATGGCCTGATGCAACAGCAAGTATTTCCCCTTTGGCATGGAAAGCAATGGATGCAATAGGACGATCTGTGACAACATACCCAATAGATTCAATTAGGAGTAATAATAATACAAGCAAGAGAACAATAAATAAATCCAGTAACAGTTCAAAAAGTAATTCAGAATAAAGGCAATAGGGAGCAATATTACAGAAATGGTGAGAAAATAGGCACTCTGATGTGTTAGCATCCCATAAGCGAACTTCTTGATCCAAGCTCCCACTAGCAAGTATTTGTGGGTGTAGTGGATGGAACCTAACCTGTAACCCATTATCACAATTAAAATTGGAAAATATGAAGTGCAGCACATTCTGACAATAGTGTTCATTTCAATAACACAAGATAAGTTCCTATAAGGTAAAAATACTAGCAGAGTGAGGGAGTAAAGGACACATATGTCAAACTGAACAACCATCATATTAAAATAACACATAAGCACCCCTCTTGAAATTAACAAATCCTTTAACTTTGACAAGTATCAACATGTACCACTAACATTGACTCATATCTATGATCTCAAATTTGAAGAAAAGGCCTGGTTTATTGGATTGAAGTTTCCTCTGCCACAGATTATCACACAACCAAAGAATCACAATTAACTCATAAGTCATAAATACAGGGATAACCAACATTAAGCATTACCCAACTACCAAAATTCCTCAAGTAAAAGCACTTCATCTCCGAGCAGAAGTTCACTAATGCTTCATTATATATCGTTGCATCTAATTTGTAAGTACATCTTAATCCCTGTTCCCTAATTTACAAATATTTAACAATATATATCCTATTCTCTTCCCATTCTCCAAAACATGGTTTGGGCATTGTTGGATAAAACTGATAATTTTGTTAACTCAATTTCTTGGAAATTATCACCTCCTCCGAGTATGTCTAATCAAACTTGAAGGACTATATAATCAGTATTGCAAGTAAAAAAATCATAGACCAGAAATTAGTGCAAACAGGAAAAATTCAAACTTACCACCCAAGGTGTCCTTCTATGACCTATTAACACCTTTAAGCACCTCCCGGTTTCACAATCAATTATCTTTACAGTGTGATCACCACTGCATAAGCCAACAAGAACCAGAACTCAATCCCGGAAGATAGTCTTCAGATCAAATTAGGAAAACGCTGAAGGAGAATAAAGTCACAACTTACTGTGTGGATGCAAGCACTTTTCCATCTGAACTAAATGCTGCAGCTATAGTAGACCGTGGGGGAGGCAATAAAGAGCAATACTTAGCGGATAAGTGCCGTAATGACTCTGCCTCAACCCTGAAAATTATATTTAGAAATATTTGTTTCTTAGCCTTTTTTTATCAGAATAAAGGAGAAGAAAATCTGCATTCTCAAGAAGCTATCTTTTTCTCAACATAAATTTATCACTTAAGTTGTGCAAGTACCATGAGAGGAGACCACGTCTTGCATCTCTCACTACTTCATTTTTTGAACGAGAGAAAGAACCAGATTTTGATTTAGAAGCTTCTCCCCAATACCGTTTTGGCACATGTTTTGTCCTAGGTGAAATCTCTCTCCGAGCCAGCAAAGTTAATACATTTCTACCACTGGAAGCAAAGAAAAAAATAGAATGAGTGAAAGCATTAAAATAAATATAGATGTATAAGTTCAAATTCTGCGTATACAACAAAAAAAAGGACAACAGTTTAGTGAGTGTTTAAAGAGTTATGAATTATCAGCCTATGCATCTATGGCCAAGCAACATGGCAATCATAGTTGTGAGCAGGAGAAATATTCAACCAGCACGCATGAGATCAATCCCTGACCCGTCTCCTATCCCTACTCCCTACTCCGCATGTCATGTAACTCCTATATAACACATATGCACACCTAAAAACAAACAAACAAGCAAAAAAACATAACTAGCATAATGCGGCAGTGTTTGCAAACTACCGTTAAGTAAGTTTCCCAGAATTGAATTTTCCTATAAGTCTTCTTAATTTCCTCCATAATGAACCAAATGGGAAATTGAAGTCCAAATTGCACAAAAAGCTCAGACTCCCAAAAAAAAAAGGACAGCAGATCAAATCGATGCAGATAAAAGGGATAGTGGGGTATGATCATTCTGACCTGCTGTTGGAATTGCGGGAAGATGAAGATGCAAACAAGGTCTGATCATGAGACCGAGGCAATTCCGTCATTTCTGTCGATTTCATTGAGATTAACAACAAAAATGGAATCTGAGCGAGTGACAGGAGGGGGACGGGGATGTTAATTCCTAAATCCTAAAATCTGAAAGCGTGATTCATCTAAACGAGACTAGCCTCTCCTCTCTCTCTCTCTCTCTCTCTCTCTCTCTCTCTCTCTCTCTCTCTCTCTCTCTCTCTCTCTCTCTCTCCCCCCCCTCCAGAGGTGCTCAATTCAGCCTCTTCGTTTGATTACGGAGGAGTCACTGTGCAAACCTAGGAAGACCGGGGGGTATCAAGCATTGATCTACTTAGGGATGAAATATAATATTAAGGAGTTTTGGGGTAAACGTGGTATAACAGAAATGTTATCGCGACTTCCGGCCAAAAAAGATTATATTAATTGTTAGGGCGAGGAGCAGGCCAGTGTGCTGCCCATGGGCCGGCTTTGATCCAACTCCAGAAGCCTGTTTGGTGCCCTGCTCCAATTTAATTTGATTTTATGTAAATGGTGGTTAAATACTAAGCCCTTTTTTTTTTAGATAAATAGTAAGCCATTTAATACTTTTTAAACAAAGTTTAGATTTCCACCCATCTGACCCTACCCTAGTGGTTGGGGTGGCTCTTTACAAATAAGGTGTCCTGAATTTAAATCCACTTGATATGGTTAGTAAAATTTACTTTAAGGAAAATATTCAGACTTCTACCTTCTTTACTTGGTGTGAGTTATTGTTGACATGATTTACATTCGAATTTATCAAAGGTACAAAAATCAAAGTTACTATCTATGTCAACTCTAACTAATGTATAAGCACATTTGTTAGTATCAAAAGCTTAACTTGATCAACCAAGGATTGGTGCAGATACTCCTTGCTTTGCCATCTAGTAAGTAGATTTACCACCTCCGCATTTTTAGTGAAAACATGAATGTTTTTCAATCCTTTTTCCCAGCTAATATTCAAATATGAAATGATACCTTTAAAATCACGTGGATGACCTTTTTCCCAATTGGGATCCAATTCAAATCGAGTCTTATGAGTATATTATAAATTTATAAGGATTTTTAGTGCAGGTAAATTATTTAGCGTTCTCTAAAAATAATATTTTTACATCATTCTATGTAAAATAAAATCACCACACACTAAAAGTTGGCAAAAAAAACAGAGAGACACACTAAACAATTGCTGACTCTTCACTTTGTAACCTTAAGTTATGTCCACTTTTTTTCTCCGTTTTATACCCGACAATATTTGCAAGGGTATGAATGAATATATAAAAATTAAAATTAAAATTAAAATTATAAAATAAAAGGATCATGGCATGTAAAAAATCTATTATATTTATATATATAAGAGTAGGTTAAAAAGCTGAAACCTCAATATACCATGTCATCATTTCTAATGAAGTTTTGAATTAATTTTATGTGTATCCGGACTCTTTTATATTTTTTTTCCACAATCCATATTTACCCTGATGTTTGAATCATCGAGTTTGCTTTCATTGTGTGTTTCTGATTTAATTTCCTATTTCCTAAATTCTTTCAGGTCATGGTTGGTACATTTTCTATTAATCCATATGATGATGGTATGGCATGATATGTTACAAACAAGTCATTTACTGTGTTTTTTTTTCCCCCTCAATTCTTTCAAGTCATCATCGGCAGATATATTTTCCATTAATATTCAACTTTTTATATTCTTTCAAGTCATCGTCATTAATATTCAACTTTTAATTATTTGCTGATTAATTTTTTTTTGTTTATATCTATCTTATTTATGAGTTTGTGTGGGTGTGTGTATAAAAAGGAAATCCCACACTCCTCCAAATAAAGGAAGCCTTAATTCTAAAGTAAGTAAAAGGATCAAGAAAAGAAGTGAGTTTGTGCGTATAACAAGGCAACGTAGTTCAAAATCTCCAATTTCTCCCTGCATGTGAGTTAGACACAATACTGGACATTTTTGTTGAAATATTTTTTGAAAAAATTAAAATATTTTTCACAAAATATTTTAAAATAAACTTATCAAAAAAAAATTATCTCTAACAGTTTTGAAATTGAAACCTTAAATTGTATGTTTGAACGTTTTATCAGCTTTGATTTCTCATTAATAATTTTCTTCGAACATTCAGAAATAGTTTTGATCACCTTTAATTTCAATGTTAAAAATTTGATCATTAAAAAATTGATTGTGATTAAGCCATCATTAATCGATTTTATTGCTGCTCAACAGTTTTCTCTGCATCCTTGACCTATAAAAGGTAGATCTTTCTACATGTTAGAGTACACCGTGCTCTCGAATAATTTTTGGAGCTCTTCCTCTCTTCTTCTCCTGAGTTCTACTTTTGCGGCTCTGTTTCCCTGTACAATCCTGTAAGAAGGATCCATTTAATTTTGGAGAGTTGCTGATTTATGGTTGAATAACTCTTATGGACAATGTCTTTAGATACAACTTAAATTATTTTTTCTAACAAATTTTTTGAATTGCAGCTAACAAAATTCAAATAAAAATTTGTATTTTGGCAAATGTTTATAGTTTGAAGGCATGATCAGTGACGTTTTGTTATGTTTTGAATTTATGTGAGTGTAAGTCTTAACTTTAGACTGCTTTAATTGACATTGTGATGATTTTTTTTTGTTTGAATTTTAGATAGATGCTGACTGCAAAGCATAGACCATTGGGAGATTCTGATCCGTTTGATGAAATCGATTGAAGCTCTGATGTGGTTAAAAAAATTCACATTGAGGAACTTTGATGACTCCCTGACCATGATGGAATGGCTCTACCTCGAAGTAAGATATCTAAGGTTTATACGAGTGAGAATCTATGGTCTGCATGATGAACAAATCACAATGAACTTCATCACTTAGGTTTGTAGCTAGAGGGTGGGAATCTAAGGGAAGTATAGGAAAAAGCACGCTTGTGTATGTGATGGCGCTTAAGAAATGGTCCAAGCAGATCATGAGGTGACCCATAATAACTATGAGGACCAATTAGAAGGCCCTCCAAGAGTCAGAAATTAATCTCATGCGTGGAGCCAAATCCACACACGGCATGCATGGAGTTTTGTGAGGAGCAGCTTATATTTTTTTTAATTAAAAAAAAGAGAGAGCAGTGTATTTTTAGTCAGGTTACGCTCTTCGTACATGGATTCATGCCACGTACGGAAACGGTGCTCTCCAAGAATCCAATATGCCAGAGGCATGTGTATCATAATATCATGCTAGCTTTTGAGTATTGAGTTATTGCTTCTAATTATGTTTTATTTATTATTTTTCCTAGGAATCAATTAAATAACTTAGGGGATATATTTTCGTTATATCTTTTTTTTATTAATCCATTTTACGCTATTTTGTTGCGAACTAATTAACTTTTCCATTTATCTTGTGCTTCATAGGCTTAGAAAGGTTGTTCCAAGATCAATTTGATTATACCCATTCAAATTGATTAATAATACTCTAATTCAATTAGTCATCCATTTATTTTATTTTTTTACTAGAATCATCCATCTATTTGAATCATACATGTTCATGCGAATGTACGTAATTAATTTTGGATATATGTATACACTAATTCCTTTGAATATCCAAAGAATATTATTATTATTATTATAAGATAAAAGGGAGTTACTATGGTTAAGTTTAGATTTTCAAATTAATCAATTCATATTTTTTATTAATAAATTATATAATTAATACAAGATAATAAATTTTGGTGAATGATGCGTTCAATTCATACATTGTCTCATCAATATATTAAATCATAATACTATCTCTAATCAAGAAATTGTTAGAAAACTACATCTTAATACATTTTTTTTCTTGGTAAACACTAAAAATAATAAATTATTCTAATTCTAATCAATATTAAATCTTATCATTTAATGAATTTTTTAATTAATAAGAAATTTCAAATCGAAATCAAATCAATGAATTGTCAAACAAATCAAATTAATTAATAAGAATTTTGATCAAATTTGAATAAATAATTTTAAATGAATTTTTAAATCTATAATTATTTAAATTCAAATAAAAAACAGAATTGCCATCAATTATAATTTTAATGCCTACGTGTATAAAATTTCAAAGACTTCATATATGTATTTAATTCATGTCTTTGTAGTCACTCACAACTCACATTTGTTATTCCAATTATATCCCCAATGTATTTGTTTTAAGGTCATTTAATTTAACTAATGTAGAATCTGTTGTGAGTTTTGACCATCAAAATTTGGTGTGATTTGGTCAAATAATAAAAGATTAAATTTAAATTATAAATTTAATCTATAGTATTTAAATAGAAATCAATTGATATTTAGTCAATTTTTTTTTTGAAGTATCGCAGTAGATATGAGGAAATTTCTCAAGTTAAATAACTAATATAAATTTTGGCTTGAAACCGTGTTTATCTCAAAATTGCAGTAAAAAATGTTCCCAATTAATTTAAAAATGAAATTTAGGTTAAATGTCAATAAAATTGAAATAAATCAACTTTGAATCTTTCAATAATATATTTTCCCATTAATTCAAAAATTAGGTTTTAACTTCAATTTTAGAGTATGATAATATTGGGATTACATTTTGAATATATAATAAATAGAAATTAATTAAAATCAATTTTTTAAATAAAAATTAATTAGAATTTAAGTAATATATAAGTAAAATTTAAGTAATAATATCTAAATAAAAATATATCAAATTAATGTGAATTAAGACATAAATCATAAAAAATTCAAAATATCTAATGAGATGTATCTAATTAATGTGGTTATTAAAAAATGTAGTTACATTCAAATTAAAAAATAAATAAAAATGAATCAATGTAAAAAATTTCAAATATGAAATTTGAATTCAAAATATCAAGTTGCATGGAATTGTGATTTTAAATAAGACAAATGAAATATTCTCTTAGAGAGTTACGTTCAATTTTATGTATAGTTCTACTAAATTATGTATTACCTTTTTAGCTAATATTGCTATTGAGAGTCAAGTCTAGTTTTACATTTTTTATCATTCTCCATCTTATTGTTAGGAGGTGGTTGATGATGTAATTTTTTTATACTTTATACATATTTTGTTATGAATGCATCATTTTTTCATAAAAATAATATATTGAAAAGTGTTAATTCTTCCTGTGAAAAATATTCTTTGTTTTTCAAATATCTTTTCAAAATAATTATTTTTAACAAAATAAAATATAAATACTTCCACAATAAAAAGAAATAAAAAAAATTAAAAATAGAAATGCAGCAATTTTTTTATTTTTTCAGATATATTTATAATATTTTATAAAATAAGAAACATACTAAAAATTCAAAAAGGGAGATTGGAAAAATACATAAATTTAAAAACTAAAAAAATTATTTTTTTAGAAAAAGGAAGTCATATTGAGGAGATATTTATTTTAAAATCTGTAAAAATTGTATTTATTTAGCAGGATTTAGTTATTTAAAATCAAATTAAAAGGACACTATGACAGAAAAAGGCGAGAGAGGAGAGGGAAGACTGGCGCTCTCATCGGAGGAGTCAGATGTGTTAGATAGAAGCTGAAAAAATTTTCGTACAGGGAAAGGGAACTTCTCCAAGAATTTATCCATGGTGCCTTGCTTAGAGGAGTGGGTGGATGGTGTAGAAGAGGAGATGGTGAATGGGGACGCAAAGGTTGGGGTTTCAAAAGCTTCAGTGAACAGTCCCAATCGGTGCAATGGAGGGTCTAGGTAAGAAGTCCTACAAGAACGCAATGGTAGGTGAGTCTGAATCTTAGGATAATGATGACCTGAAGGACGCTGAGAAGGACGATGAGGATTAGTGGAGTGGGGACCATTGGAGAGAAAGAATTAAGGTTGAGAAGACACCACGGGGGCCGAACGTCATCATACCTCCGGAGGAGAAGAGAAGGCTAGCGCGGAAGTGGAGGAAGACGTTGATCATCAAATTGGTGGGACGAATGATTCGAGAAGAGTATCTGGTAATTAAACTGTAGCAAATTTGGAGGTTTCATGAGGACCAGTTCGAGACGATTGACGTAGGGTCGGGGTTCTTTCTAGTTAAGTTCAGAAAAAAAAATGGACTATACGTTCGCTCTCACCGGAGGTCCGTGGTTGATCATGGATCATTATCTTGCTGTACAACGTTGGAAGGAGGATTTCGACCCTGAGAAGGAGGTCATTGATCATATAGCTGCATGGATACGGATTTCACAATTGGCAATGGACTATTATGATATGGGAATCCTATATGTTCTAGGAAGTCAAGTGGGGAAGGTTTTAAAGCTGGATATGACGACATTGAAATGAAGCAAAGGAAGGTTCACGCGAATTTGTGTCGAGCTCTATCTGAAAAATCCTTTGGTGCCTTTCATCGCTATAAATAGCATGGAAAGGCGTGTTGAGTATGAAGGTATTCATCTCATATGCTTCTCTTGTGGTCGCGTTGGTCACAACACTGATCACTGTTTGTTTCAAAATGTAGCGAGTTATGGAATGGGCACAAGTGATAAGGATGGGAGTAGGGATGAGAGAAAGGATGAAGGAGGTAAAAGGAAGGAGGTAGAGATGTATGACTTGAAGGGAAGCCATGCAGGGGCTAGTGAATGTGGGTTATCGGACGGTGGACAAATCTCCTGTGAGGCGGTAGTATATGACGAATGGATGAAGGTTTTCCATGGGCAAAGATCTCGGCGAGGATTTGCGAAAGATAAGGTTCCAGAAATTTCAAAAAGTGATTATAGGCACGGATACGGGCCAGATATATCGGGATCTCATTTTACTGCATTAAATGTAGAGAGAGAGAGAGAGAGGAAAAGATAACATCAAGTGTGCAGCAAGCTATACTAAGATCTCCACTTAAAGAAGGCAACGTTGATAGAGGGCATTTTAAGGCGCAAAAACAAAAAGGGGTGGAGAAAAATATAAAGTCTAGTGGGCCACAACAGAAACCCAATGAGGTGGCCCAACCTCATATTGTTGAAAGCCCAATGGACTTTTTTAATGCAACTTAAAAAGAAAGTGGACCAACTTGAGGAATCAAAGCAGGAACAAGTCAGGAGTGGAGGAACGCAAGGCCACCAAATGGTAGTGGATCATACGGGAAGTATTGATGTCAAGGGAAAGGAATGTATGGCAAATAATGATATGGACGTAGAGGGGGGATGGTCAAATACAGCAGATAATCCGTTGGACCCAGGAGCAATAAAACAGATGAACTACTCAGTTCAGGTAAACCCTCTTTCACAAGACCAGGTTGATGTCGGACCAAAGGCTAATATATCCTCTACGGAGGATATGCAGAATTAAGTTCTTTCCTGTTTGTTCATTCTTTTATTCGTAGTCTAATTGGTTTATGGCTTACATAGTTTGGAATGCTTGAGGAGTTGGAGGGCAAGCTTTCCCTCGCTTACTTGAAGACACGAAAAGGAGTTACAATTTCCATTTTCTCGCCCTATTAGAAACGAGACAAAAAGGTGTGAAGGCTTGCCACTTTGCACGCCGGTTACGACTTGAAAATATTGAAGTAGTGGAGGCGGAGGGTTTTAAGGGTGGTATTTGGTGCTTTTGGAGCAATGAAGTTGATTTCACGCTGAAATTTAAAAATGCTCAGGTCCTGCATGGTACTATGAATGAAGGAAAAGAGGATGAATAGGTGTTGACCATATTGTATGGTAGCCCAAATTTCGCACATCAGAGGTTTCTGTGGGAAACGTTACAGATGCTAGGAGATGGTGTACGAGGTCCGTGGTGTGTCATAGGAGATTTTAATGCAACTTTGAGAGATAGAGAACGTCTTTCGGTTGCTCGTAACAGCAATAAGAGAGATCCGAGGTTCTGTAGATGGGTGAATGAGTTTGCTATGACAGACATGCAGTTCCAAGGTCCTACATTCACTTGGAATAATAAGGGTTGCTTTAGTAGAATTGATAGGGCTATGGTGAATGAAGGTTGGAATGCGCTTTTCAAAGATGCAAGCTTACTTCATCTTTCGAAATTTAAATCAGATCACTCCCCGCTGCTTCTGAGAACAATAGGACCGAGGAGAAGATATGACCCTAGTCGGCGGCCATTCCGTTTTTTCGCACTTTGGGTGACTCATGAAGATTTTAGTAAGCTTGTTAAGGAGTCCTGGGTGCGTGATGGAGAATGGTTAGAGAATGTTTCTTGTTTCACTCATAGAGTGCAAAAATGGAACAAGGATGTTTTTGGTCACATTATACAAAGGAAGAAGAACTTAGTAAGAGAACTGGAGGTTTTAGAATACAAGATTGCTCAATGGGTTAATAGCGATAGCTTACGGAAGAGACAGGAACAGACTTGGAAGAATCTTGAAGGCGTTTTACTACAAGAAGAACTTATGTGGCTGCAAAACTCCCGTTGTAGCTGGTACTCATTCGGAGACAAAAATACGAGGTATTTTCATATGGTGGCAAATGGAAGAAGGAAAAGAAATCGAATCGAGGCTTTGAAGAAGGATAATGGAGAGTGGACCTATGACTCTCGTGAAATTATGAACATGGGGACTAGTTGTGACATCCGGGCGCTGATAAGGCCGGCGAGTGATCGCCAGTGCAAGAAAAGTGGGGGTTAGATAAAGTAACGAGGATAAAGTAATGAGGCACCGGCAAGGAGTGGCTCCTGGTAGGCTTCTAAGCGGGAGGGGCATATGAATGAATCGAATACATACCAGAATGAGAGGGATCCAGAGACTGTATAGGTATGGGACTATACGGTTATGGATAGCTTAAAGGAATTGATAGGTACTACTTATACCAACCAGGTGCACCTACCTTTTCGGTAGCCTATCCCTTAAGAACTCCTCAGTTAAACTTGCTTGACCTGGAGCAATTATGGGATGGGTGACCTCCTTCCCAGGAGGTATGTGAGTGAGGACAAAGCACACCGAAAGGGCTTGTGTTGGTTTGTCAATCCCGAATAGCGGCCGGACGTTACACTAGTTATTTCGAACACCTGTAAATGAAGGAGGAGGGAGACAGTGGAGGTTTGTTTCTTGATAGATCATACCCATCAATTAATGAGAGCTTGCTGCTTGGATTAGAGAGCAATGTTACGGCAAGAGAGAATAAAATGGCTTTGTTTTCTATGGGCCCCTTGAAGGCTCCTGGGCTGGATGGTTTAAACCTGCTATTTTTTCAAAATCAATGGGATACGGTGGGGTAGTCAATGGTGGGTATGGCTCAGTGCATCTTTGTGAAACCAGAACAGGTGAGACAAATTAATGATACTCTTATTGTTGTCATTCCAAAAATTGAGACGCCTGAAACATTCAGAGAATTTAGACCTATAAGTTTATGCAACGTTATCTACAAGGTAATTACCAAGGTTGTTACGAGTAGATTAAGGAACATTATGCCTGGCATCATTTCCCCAAATCAAAGTAGTTTTGTAATGGGTCGCCAGAGTGCAGATAACATTATCCTCGCCCAAGAAGTTTTCCACTCGATGCGATCAAAGTCGAGTAGAAAAAGCTTCATGGCTTTGAAGATTGATCTAGAGAAGGCATATGATCGCCTCAAATGGAACTTCTTATTTGATTACTTGGAGACTTTGAAGCTTCCCCAGTGGATGGTGAACGTGATCAAGGAGTGCGTTTCTTCTCCAACCATGCAGCTAGTTTGGAATGGAGAAAAGGCGAATAAGTTCACTCTGACTCGTGGTATTAGGCAAGGAGACCCTTTATCTCACTATCTTTTCGTTATTGCGATAGAGAGATTAGCTCATTTGATTCAAGGGGAAGTAGACAATGGGAGTTGGCTACCATTTAGAATTAAGACGAACGGGTTAGCGATCTCTCATTTGTTCTTCGCGGATGATTTGATTTTATTTGCTGAAGCTAATATGGAACAGGCGGGAGTGATTAAGGCTTGTCTTGACGATTTTTGTAGAGTATCAGGAGAGAAGGTAAGTGTTGCTAAATCTCGTATCCTTTTCTCAAGTAAAGTGAATCATGTTCACAGACAGAAAATTAGTGATTTCATGGGATTCACGATGACAAGTGACTTAGGGAAATATTTAGGGATTCCCATTCATCACAAGAGAGTAACCAAGAGCACATACTAGTATGTACTTGACCGTATGGAGTCCAGGCTGTCAAACTGGAAGTCAAGTACTTTGTCCTTTACAGCGAGGAATACTTTGGTTGTGTTTGTGGTTGCTTCCATCCCAGCTTATGCAATGCAGACAACTACTCTGCCAAATCAGGTTTGTAAGGAGATTGATAAAAAATGTAGAACCTTCCTTTGGGGGAGCACGACACAACGAAAACGTGTTCATTTAGTAGCTTGGGAAGATGTCTGTAGGTGCAAGCATGAAGGGGGTCTAGGGCTTCGGATTGCCAAACACAATAATGAAGCTTACATGATGAAGCTTGCTTGGGGTTTGATCCAGAAGAGAGAGGCTCTATGGGTTCGATTCCTCTGTGAGAAATACAAATGCTGGAATGATCTGATTCCTAAAATGAATTGTAGTATGAACGTTTCATCGGCATGGAAGGGAATTCATGGCATGTGGGATAAGACTCTCGAGGGCATTCGGTGGGATATAGGGGACGGAGACAGGGTGTTGTTTTGGAAGGATAGGTGGCTGCCTAATCACGAGTCCCTTGACCAGTATGTTACGGAGCCGATTCCTGAAGATGTTATTCAGTGGAAGGTTAAGGATGTGGTTACGGAGTCTGGGGAATGAAGGAAGAACTTATTTGAGTATCTTTTGGCCGCTAACGTTCTTAATGAGATAGATAAAATAAAAGTGTGTATTGGGGAAGGGATGAAAGACGTCCCACGTTGGAGGTGGTCGAAACATGGTGACTTTTTGCTCAAATCAGCTTATGAAAGTATAGTGATACATGGGAACCGGGACCTTTTGGGGGTATGGAGGACGATATGGAAGTTGAAAGTGCTTCAATGTTGTAAGACGTTTCTCTGGCTCACAGTTCGGGGTAGACTTTTAACTAATGTGGCTCGACATGATAGGGGACTTGCTGTTGGTAATGGTTGTAGTATATGTAAGGAATGCCCAGAAGATACCATGCATGTGATTTGTGTTTGTGCCCATGCTGTAGGAATATGGCGTGGTTTGGTGCCGAGGAGACTGAGTGGGCGGTTCTTTTCCTTTGACAATGCGGTGGAGTGGGTGAGGTGGAATTTGAATCAGAATGTAGAAGTGGACGGTGCAAAATGGAGCTGCTGTTTCGCCATAGTTTGTCGAAACATATGGCTCTCTCGGAATCGATATGTGTTTGATGGTGAAACAGACAGCCCAGCAGGGGTGCAAGCCAAATCCTTCGCATGTCTATCTTGGGCAGGAGTTGGGATTAAAAGCCTCCAAGGTTTAAGTATTGATCATGGTTGTTGGGAAGCTCCAGATGAGGAGAAATTGAAGATTAATGTGGATGGAGCAGCTAGTTCTGTTTCTGGGTTAGCCGCTTACAATGGCATAATGAGGAATCACGCGGGTCAATTTGTCTCGGGATTTAATGTTAATTTAGGTCAGGGAAGTTGTGTTTTGGCATAACTCTGGGCCATCTTATAGGGGTTGAAACTTGCATGGGATTCGGGTGCTAGGTGTATTGATGTGGAAAGCGATTATGAGGAGGTCGTTCAATGGATTCTGGATGACATGCAGTTTAATAGGGAGGAACGTGGATTAGTTAATGAGATCCAACAGATGTTGCAACGACACTGGTCTGCAAATATCATTGTTTGTTCTAGAGACGCAACTATGGTGGCTGATTGTCTTGCTAAAAATGCACTGAAGAATGTTCCTGGGCTTCTTCGTTATGTAGATCCACCACCTGTCATTCATCATGCGTTGGAGAGAGACAGGCAATTAATGAGTGTCTCAGTATCTTAGTGCTCTGTTCTTGGTATTTTGTCAGTTTTTATTTTTTATCAAAAAAAAAGGACTATATTGCCTTCCTTGAGCAATGTCGAGCTTCATAAGATCTAGATTCCCTGCAGAGCGCAAGACACACGGTCGCGAGACAATAAATAAGGGTGTGTTTAGATTAGTTTATGTATAAGTGATTATGAGTATAAATGCTTATTCATAATATATTATGAAAATAAGTAATTATGTAAAAAATAATTTATATTTTAATATTAGATATTTAAATTATTATTGGGTGGATAATAAGAAGAAAAAGTAAAATAAGTGATTATGGGAGGATAAATGATTATCATTAGTTAAAAAATAACTTATAAAAATAATCATTTAAATGACCATAAATGATTATTTCATACTTAAATGGCCATAAATAATTATTTCATACTTGAGTGCGTTTGATAATTAGTCCTTATAATCACTTTTTTTCTTCAAAATTATTTTTTTTAAATCCATACAGACACTAAACACCTTTGCGTTTTGGTGCTCGTTTGATTTAAAACAGATACCATCTACTCCAATGGTCAACAAATTGGAAACGCATATTGCCAAATAACTAATTAGTTAAATATGAAATAATCATTTATAGTCATTTAAGTATTTATTAAATATTAAAAAAAACAAATTTAGACCCAATTTCATAAATTTTAAACTAAAAATATAGTCGTTATTATTTTTCAAAATTAAAAATATTATTCTATTTTAGAAAACCTAACTTGTAAAATTATTGATAATTTAAAAAAATTAGGATTACAAACAATACTAATCTTTTTAGAACTTAATAATAATTTTTAAAATGTTAACCGTTATTTCAATTATTAAAAAATATTACTATAATATTATTTAATATAAAAACTTACATGTCGTTATTTTTTAAAGAAACTTTGGTTACTTATGCTATAATTCTACATTTTGATGTTGCCGAGTTGATTTTAATTTTTAATCATAACGGTGGTAAAAAAAAATCATAATACAGCTAATTAACTCTCAAAATGAAATGAAACAATTACACTTTTAGAATATGTTTAGGAGTTTAATATAATATAGAATGAAATAATTATTTAATGGAATAAAGTGGAATAGAATAAAACGGAACGGAATGATATATAATGTTAAATTGTTTGAAAGTTTTAAGATGGAAAGAAATGGTTTTATTTAGCCATTATTTTAGAGTTATTATAAAATTAATGAAACAGAATTATTTATAATATTTTATTTCTTATATTATCCTTATAATTTAATTTAAATAAAAAAAATGAAATTACTTCAAATTAAAAAGTACAAAATGTTTTTGAATAAACTTCAAATATTTTTGCCCCGGTAGCCTTTATACAACGAGATTTTGTTGTTTGTTATTCTTTATAAATATATAAGATTACAATTACAATTTTTTAGGAAAAAATTATTTACCATTTTTAAATTCAAAGTCTCCAATAGAAAAAATTAAAAATTCTTAGACTATAAAAAGATTAAGAGGATAGCTTGATATAATTGAGAGATTAGATGATAACTTTATATAATAAAGAGAATGAGAATAATTAAGAAGAGATTAATGATAAATATTATTAGATATATATGTGTTTTAATAGAATTTGGAGTAATTTTGTAAATATAATATAAACCCCAAATCATTCCATTCGTTACCTCCCAATTTGGAGGACAATAAAAGTTTCGGATGGCTAATGAGGACTTGAGAGACTCTCCCTTGTCATTCTATTTTCTTATAAAAAATCCATCCAAACAATGCTCTACTCATTTTAATAATTCCACTCCATTCCATTTCATCAAGAAAAAAAGTTCCAAACATCATGTTAGACCCAATCATATGGATAATTAAATTAATTTGAATGTAGAAATAAAAATTTTATAGATATTTCAAAAAATTTAAATTTAATAAAATATTATTCATTCTTCCCTAAACCTATATAGTTATTGTCCATTAATTAATTATTTCAGTATAGCTGCGTTTGTGTTATATTAACTTGAATATATATGTTTGTTTTCCGGCTTATAAAAAAAAACTGTCTCCGAATTTCAATTTTTATTATAATTTTTTACATCAAAATAAATTCATCTATTTCTGTTAATTTAATTCATAAAAAATTATCTTGGAAATATACGCTTTCACACTGCCGATTAACTGCATTAAATGTTGACATGTTGGAAAGCACAATTCCACATGTTCATTTTTTTAGTGGTAGTTTAACAATCATAATTAGTGAAAATTATTTGATATTCATGTGTTGTATACTCCCTCCACTGCTATATTTAGAATTTTTTATCCTGATTCTAAATATAAGATTTTTTACAATATATAAAGAAGTATTTATTATATATTTCTAAAAAATACCTCTATTTAATGTATCCAAAGAGAAAGAGAAATAGATTAAATAAGAGTAATTTTAAAAAAATATTAAGATTTTCGAAGAAATTAAGATAATTAATTAATTTTAATCCTATTCTTAATTCACGTTATTCGATTACAAATATTTTATATTAAAAAATAAAGGGAGTATTATTTTTACATCTATGTACTCTTTTTTGCACATAATATTAGAAGCATCTTGTGCATCACATGAGAGCCAATACCATGTGAAAGTTACAATATTTTTAATGTGAACCTAGAATGCAACAATGATTTGATGGATGACCTTTATTCTATTATCATATATTGATAGTATTTCTTCGTCTCGTCTACCTTATCATATATTGGGAATCAAAGTTGATGCATCAATTATTCTGTAAAGTAATACTCCATTCAGTCTTATATATATGGTCTTTTATTTAGGTCCTAAATATAAGATATTTATAATATACTAGATAATATTTATTATATATTTTCAAAAAATATCCCTATTTAATGTATTCAAAGAAAAAGAGAGAAGTATTAAATAAAGGTAGTTTTAGAAAAATATTAGGATTTTCAGAGAAATCGGGGTAGTTAATTAGTTTTAACTCTCATTTTTAATTTATGTGATTTGATTAAAATAATCTTATATTAAGAACTAAAAAGAGTATTAACAATTATTTGGAGCTGTGTAATTATACTTATCTTATTATTGTCTAACCATTTAAACATGTTATTGAAGCATTATGACAGGTCATACTGAGATTCAAAAAGGTTACCATTCCAAGAATTTTTATTATATCATCATTAGTCTAAGCTGCCATTTCTCATTTCCAATGAGGCAATTTTCCTATAATATTACTCCCTCCATTCCAGTTTATAATAATACACTTCTAACTACCACACACATACCAAAATAATGATTAGTAACCAAAATTTTTTTCCATTATTTTATAAATTACCCTTATTTAATAATACTTCCTATATTAATAAGTTGCAGTCATTCTCTCCTCTATTCTTTTTTCTAAATTCCCATGGGTCATTGACAATTATGAAGAGTGAAACTTTTGGGAGAAATTCTCCTTCATTCATTTATGTTTTAACCAAACCATTAACGAATTTTCATTAAATATATTGATAGCCGTAGAATATATAATTTTATTTATTAGGAATAATACTGAAAAGATAATAAAAAAATACAATATATTCCGCACAATACACTATATTTTAAAATATAAATTTCTTAAAATAGTGTACTATATAATGTAATAGAGGGAATATCATTTATTATGACTATAAATTTAACCAAGGTCAAAGTCTTTGAAATGTTGGGTTATACTTACCAAAAGTCTGAATTCACCCATGATTAATTAGCTATATGTTGTAATGTCATGTTTGTTATAGATTAGTGATTAAAGATTTTTATTTTTAATTGTGATGGTAATCTCACAAATATATCATGGAATGTAGTATACAAATAAGTGTTTAATAATAAAAAAGTTGATGTGATGTGAACAATAAGGGTTTAGTTTGATTTATTTCATTTTGTTATTATATGTTTATTACTATGTCCTTTTTATTCGTGCAATAGCTGAACAATGCTTAGTGTCAATATTTTTTATGGGTTTTTTGTACTATAATTTACGTTTACTCTAGTTTTGTGTTTTACTATAAGTATGTGATATTATTTTGTCTGTTCTATTAATTTACATTAAATTATAAATACGTAATTTGTTATATAAATAAAATCAGGAGAAACTTGTGCATTGCACATGTGCGAGTACTATTTATAAAAAAAATTAATTATATTATCCTCTTATTCTTTCCTTTTTTGTCACTAATTATTTATACATTATCCACCTATGAATCTTTATTTTTTATTTGTTCTTTAATAATAGATCTAATTTTATTATATAATATGTTTAAAAAATATACTTATTCTTATTATTTTTATTGATCCCGTGCACCGCATATGTACCTATCTAGTTATAAATTAAAATTGTGAGTCAATGGGGAACAGGGTTTCAAGACTTTGAGGATGTAAATGATGTTGTGCTTGCAAAAACTGCGTAGAGGATTATTTGTAGTCTAAATGTTTTAGTGGGTGCAGGTCTTAAAAGGGATTTATTTGCCTCATAAGATTTTTCTTGAAGCAATTAAGTGACATGAAGCCTGGGTCTAGACTAGCATTTTGGAGGGGCAAAGGCCATTAGAACGAGACTTGTGTTGGCAAGTTGGCAATTGTGAGTCTATTAGAATTTTTCTTGATAAGTGGGTTATGGGAATTACTAATTATAAAGTACATTGGCATGATCATGGAAGGGATTTAGCTGCCAATGGCTTAATTTTGAATGATTGCACAATTTTATCACTTATTATTAATGGGTGGTGGAATTTAGAAAGTTCGAAAGACCTTGTTTCTCATGAGTGCCTAAATTCCATTGTTGCTATACCTTTACACATATTGAGAAGAGAGGAAAAGTTGATTTGGGCAAAATGATAAAGGAGGAGACAACTCTGTCAAGGCTGAGTATTATGTTGCTAAGTTTCTGAAGCAACATCAGGATACTACCAAATCTCGAGCTAATCCTTCTTTTTCGATTTCTGATTTGGTATGGAAAAACATTTGGAAAATGAAGATATCAATTAAACTTAACCATGTTATATGGTGTCATCTATCAGATGCAGTGGCTACAAAGCAAGCTCTGTTAAAATGAAAGTGTGCGGCTAATGATATTTATCCAATATGTTCAATCTTTAGAACACCTCCTCTTCTATTGCCCGTGGACTAGGGGCCTTTATGGGAAAGGTTAGGTCGAGCTTGATCTCTGCCCATTACTCTGCTCGATGAATACTCAGGACAGTATCAGGCCAAGCCAAGTATCGGATCAGCCCGATACTAAGTTTTTTTTAAATAAAAAATAAAAAAAATAACTTTATTTAATAACAAAAAAATATACTTATTTATATCTAAAAATAGATTTTCTTAAAAAATAATGTTATAAAAAAAGATTTTTAAAAAGTTATAAATACTTAGTCATTATACATTATTTATACATAATATTTAGTTAAAAAATCAATTCAAAATTTTAAAAAAAATTGAAACATTAAAATCTTAAAAATTTTCCAAAATATTTATATAATAGATGTATTATATTAAATATATAAAGAACAAAAATCCTACAAAATCAATTATTATATATAAAATAATTAAAAAGAAATAAAAAATAAAAAAATACATATAAGTCGAGCTAGGGAGGACCAATAACACTTGACCCTAGCGCTAACCTCGGCCCGACATAAAAATTAGCCCAACCCAATGTGACAGGGTTGGACCGAGGCAACCGGACCTTGGACATTGTTGTTTAACCTTACTGTTGACTAAGCTAGTAAGGTTTGGGTGTTCTCTTGCTATTTGGATTGAACATGTTGATACTTCTCATTTGGGTAAATGGTGTCCTAATTTCCTATTAGTAGACAACAGATTTGATGAATGGGGAAGAGTTTGTTTATCCTAGATTTGCTGGCTCATATGAATTGAAAGAAATGACCTGGTATTCAATTAAACTACTCCAAGTCCAACTAAGATTGTCCGATTGGAAAATAGAAGAATGTCTAAATTCTGGGAAGCTAATAGGTCTCTGCTACAAGGGGAATCTGAACAGTAGTGTGATTCATATCTGTAGATGGAGGAAACCAGTTGTTAGAGTGTTGAAAATTAATTGTGAAGGGTATTTTGACTTGCATAGTCACGGAGCTTTAGATGGGATTATTTGCATAGATTCTGAGGGTAACTTTGTGTGGGGCTTTGGCTCAGAGGTGAAGACATCATCTGCTTTCCATATTGAAGGTCCGGCAATTTAGAAAGCTATGACATTTGTAAATGAATTCAGGTATCCCTCTCTTATTATTGAATTAGATAATGCCCAGTGGATTAATATTATGCAGTCTAGAAGTATCAAGGCTTGTGAGTGGATCTGTCAGAATTTGCTAATGATGTACTGGATGATTTAAATAATGGAGTAGCATTTTCTTTAGCTTGGGTGGGTTTGTAGCGGCAGATTAGGTTGCAGTGGCTATTAAAAAAGAGATGTGCCCTTATCGGTGGGTTTGTCAACCAAGACCTTCTTTAGTTTCCATTTTCTTGATGATGCTGCTCCATTTTTTAGGCTAGAAGGCTTCGCTGCAACTATGAGCGAGTTCTTTGGATGTTTTAATAGCAAAGATCTAGTGTTGGTTAATGACTCATTTGTTTGTAGTTTATCTTCTTTTGCTTCGCGTTTTTTTTTCTTGTTTTGGTTGTTGAAATGTTTGTATTGTTTCTCATTTTAAATGAATCTATTGCCTTCTAGTTAAAAAATAAGGCATGCTAACTTCTAAGATTAGGGTGATATCTGAGTGTCCAAATCCTCAATGCAACAAGTTTATGATTAATTAATAGGGTATCTTTCATAAATTTTATGATTACATCCATGTGTTACTAAGAGTATTCAAGGGTGTGGTTTGGTTCGATTTTACCTATTCAAGGGTGTGGTTTGGTTCGATTTTACCTAAAATGGAACTGAATCAAACCAAATCAATTTTTAAAAAATTAGGACCTATTCGGTTTTATGGAGAAGTCGGTTTGGTTCCTCTTTTTTTATCGATTTGAATCAAGTTTTGATGATTCTTTTTATATTATTAATAAATTTTCAAATCTTTATTATTTTGTGATATTTTAATTTTCAATAATTTGTTTGAAAACTTA
The DNA here is from genome assembly GCA_026686845.1 of Adenanthera pavonina. NCBI lineage: Eukaryota > Viridiplantae > Streptophyta > Magnoliopsida > Fabales > Fabaceae > Adenanthera > Adenanthera pavonina. The sequence goes on from JAIVEN010000002.1 coordinate 5,914,021, forward strand.
ACTAATGTTTCTAAATTCTAATTTTGTTTTAAAAATAAAAATGGCATCCTCATGTTAATAATTATTTTTTAAATAACATCAAATCTAGATCTTTTACTATAATTGTTTTTTCATTTTGCATGGAAATTATAGTTTATATTTATATTTCAATTTTTTATGTTTTAAAATAAAAATTGATTCAATTTAAAGATCAATTGTTTAAACTATGGATTCGATATTTTTTGAAAAATAACATTTTTATATCCAAAATAAAAGATAATATCCCATAAAAATAATTGAAATAATATATATATATATATATATATAAGTCTGGTTCATTTTGATTTAAGTTTTGAATGCTCAAAGTCAAACCAAACCAAACCGATTGGTTTTTGCTGTTTTAAAAACCAAATTACACTTTAATATCGATTGGTTTAGTTAGGTTTAGTTTGATGTCGTTGGTCTAATTTTTTTTAATACTCATATGTGTGAGTGAGAGAGAAAGGGTAGTATGCCTAATTATAAATTTTATAATGTTTCCTTCATTTTTAAACAATTGATATTTTAGAATAATGCACATAAATTTAAAAAATCAATAAATAGTCAAGTTAACAAAATGTGATTATATTTTAATGTAATATCCCTATTAATTATGTATTTGTTTTACATTGTAAATATATTACCAACAAAGAAGTATTTACAAAAGAAAGTTTGGCTGAATTATTAACTGGAAGCTTGTACTAGTATCCTTTTTTTATGAGTACTAATAATGGTTCTTTTTTTCTTCATTATTATATGGGTTAAATTGTTAATTAAAAAAATGGAGACATTACTATTTCTGATTCATATTATAAAGTGATTTGAGAGATTTTTATTGGTTCATAATATAATATGATATGTAGTGGTTTGTTATTTTTACCCCACATTTATTATATTATTAGTATTATAATTTATATTATATTTAATAAAAGAAATGAAATTAATAAAATTAAAATTAAAATTATTGATTTTTTTCAAAAATTTATACGCATGAAAGTGGTCATGAAGCATATATTATAATATGGATGGAGTATATATTAGTGATTCCTGGTGATTAGTGAGTAATCTAGTGTAATAATATATATTTTTTGAGTGAAAATGATTCAATAAAAAAATTAGCCGTACAAAGAAAGCGATATAGTTAACAAAAAACCCCAGATTACCAACAAAGGGGAAGAAAAAACAAAAGATAGCTAGCAAGTAGGATGGACATGCAAAAGTCTGTGAATATCCTTGACTCTATCAGTGTGGCTAACTTTATCAGTGTGGTTAGCTAGAGTAAGGACCTCATTGACTAATCTAAAAACATTAAAGGACTCTTAACAAAAAAGTCTTCTATTTATGTAGTCTCAAAGCTTCCAACTCATAATGGCAAAGGTGATTCTCCATATTTGACTACGTTGTTGGGAGTGGATGTTAGTCATCACCCAATCCTTAAAAGGGGAATTGAAGAAACTCTCTTACTGTTGATCATCCATGATAAGCTTCCAACTTGAGTAGGCAAGCGGGCACCTTCTCAACATGTGGTCAATATCTTCAACACCGTTATGGCATAGTTCACAATAAGCATCTTGAGCCATATGCCTCCTGAATCTATTGCTATTAGTAAGCAATTTATCCTGTAAAACAAGCCAGAGGAGGGTTCGAACGTGTTGGGATCCAGGCCATGTCCATATTTCCTTCCATATTCGATTTTTATTATCCCATTTTTCAAACATAAGCATCTTATATGTTGTTTTTACAGTACAATCTCCAGCACCAATGAGACTCCAATTGCACTTGGGCATTCGTCTTGAGGGACTTGGTGGAGTTAAGGCAGAGATTTGACTGACAGTATCAGTTGGCAACAAGTATTGAAATTTGCTCCAGTTCCATTGTTTATTTGGGTTGACAAAATCCACAATAGGATTTTGCATTTCCGTTTCAGATAAGGGAGCAAAGGATAAATTTCCCAAAGGGCCTAAGTCACCCACCCAAAAGTCCTTCCAAAATCTGATTGAATTTCCATCACCTGGTTCCTCCTTGATAGCCAAATTTAAGTCATCCCATATTTTGGATATGTTCTTCCAAAGATAGGAGCTAGAGTTTCTTTTGAGATGACCTTTGTCTCTTTCCTTCCATCTATATTTCTTTTGCAGGACTTGCACCCAAAGGTGACTTGGATGAGCTTCAACAGCATAGGCAAGCTTTAAGAGAAAAGCATCATTTTGAGCTTCAATGTCTTTTAGTCCAGCCCCACCACATCCTTTGGGTTGACACATTGTGTCCCATTTAACAAGGCTAATTCCTCTTCTCGTGTCAGAGGATCCCCAAACAAAGTTTCTAATCATTCTTTTGATCTTCGAACAAGTAATATTAGGAATTTTTGTGGACTACATTGCATACATGGGAACTGACAAGAGCACAGATTGTGCAAGAGTAATACGTCCAGCAAGAAAAAGGGAGTTGGCTTTCCACCCTGCAAGTTTCTTTTGAATTCTTTCTTCAATATATCTATAAGTATCTTCGGTGACTCTTTGATGAAGCAGAGGCACACCAAGATATTTTGCCTAGTTGATCAGTACGTTGAAAGCCCAGATTGTCACAATTGCTTTGGGTATCTTGGTTAGGTACATTCTTGGAGAAGAAGATTTGTGTTTTAGTTTGATTAACACGATGCTCTGATGAAGCACAAAATTCATTAAGAACTATTTGGATGATGTTTACCTGAGCAGCTTCTGTGGTGCTAAAGAGCATAAGATCATCAGCGAAAAATAAGTAGGATAGAGGAAGACCATTATTTCCCATTTTAATTGTCTTTCATGGTCCATGCACAACTTCAGCAGAGATCGCTTGTGAGAGTCTTTCCATGTAGAGAACAAATAGGTAAGGCGATAGGGGGTCTCCTTGTCGAATTCCCCTTTCAGGAAAGAACATAGTAGAGGCCTGTCCATTCCATATAATCTACATAGAAGTATTAGCAATGCACTTCATGATAATGCCAATCAATCTAGAAGGAATTTTAGCATCTTTCAATGTGTCTTCAATAAACTCCCATTTTAATCTATCAAATGCCTTTTCTAAATCCATTTTAATAGCCCTCCACCCAGATTTTCCCGCTTTATTCTGCATTAAATAAATGACTTCTTGAGCAATAATAATGTAGTCAACAATGCTCCTCCCCTTAATGAAACTAGCTTGGTAGGGAAGGATGAGATGGAGCATGACAGATTTGAACCTGTTGACTACAATTTTAGTGATGATTTTATAAATCACTGTACAAAGACTAATAGGACTGAACTCATGCAATTATGAGGAAGTTCACTTTTGGAATTAGCAAGATCAAAGTATGCTTAAAAATTGGTTCAACTTCCTCACCATCAAACATAGATTTAACCAGCTCAAACACATAGTCTTCTACTAGATCCCATTGTCTTTGAAAGAAGAGGGCATGAAGCCCATCAGCCCCAGGGGATTTAAGCAGGTTCATTTCAAAGAGAGCCTTCGTCTCATCCTTGGAAGTTGGCAAGAAAAAAAATTATATATATATTGATGTTCGCTTACTTTCTTTAAAAAAAAAAAGTTCTTTCCACGTCGAAAGGAAATAACCCCAAATTTATTTGACATACAAACAAGCCCCACCACTAGCGATTGTTTCCAGGAACCCGCGTTTCATTGGATCGCACACTACTTCGCTTGCGTTCCAAAACGGTTTTAGAACAAAAAAAGAACGGTCTCCAATGTCGACATTAAACGGCTCCCGGTTTGTCGTTTCATGAATCCGTTTCTCTCACGCTGCCCCACTTTGCGTGTGTTAGACATAACTCATCATCAATACCCCAAAACTGAATGTACACTGCTGACTGTATCAACTCTCCCGCATTAAAGTCCCTCACCACCCCTTCCCTACTTTTCCCTTTCTTCCTCACTCACTCTCTCTCTCTGTGCTTCCGCACTTCATCAAGATATCCTCTCGGCCTCCATCTTCGCTCTTTCTTCCACCGCACTCTCTGCGTTTCTCCTACTACCTTCAGACGCACTTGTTTGCTGGTGTTTATCTATATCTCTTTGCTTGCCTGGATCTTCTACCGCTTTCCATGGATCTAGAATCCGATCCACCCGCATTGTCGCATCTGTCTTCTTCTCTGTATTCTCTCTCCTAGGGTTTTGGACCTTATGCTTCGTCTTTTACTCCAACACCACTTTACAGCTATGACATATCTCTCTCCTAGCTCGCAATGCCATCTCAGAGAGTTTAACTGCCGGCGACTGTTTTGCTGGGCTTTTAGAAGTTACTGGGTATTCACGGCATGGTTAACTAGCTCGAAGCTGTTCGTTCCTGAAAATGGTTTTCTGTGAATCCTGGTTCGGCGAGAGAAAATGCCAACTTCGATCGTCTTCTCCCTTGTTCTTCTTAATTTGCTTTTCTCTTGCTCAGGTATGCACTTTTCTTTTCCCTTAATATTACCGCAGTCTATACTAGGAAACTGTGAATGCCGCATGTTGTTTGGCTTTCTTACAGTTCGGAAACGATACGTCCGAGCAAGTGATATGTACTTTCTACTATGACATAATTTGGGTCCGAGTCTTTTGGATTCAAGTTTATTCGGATAAACAGCTTTTTCATTTTCAAAATATAAATGATAAACAACGATTTGATTAGCAGTGGCGCCGCTTCAACAGCTTATACTTCACTGCAATGTATAGCCCTCTTTTTACTTCCTCTACTGTTTGGTTAGGTGCTTGATCTTCGATGAGTTGTAATATAAAGAAGTGGGGGCTCTTCATATGCATGTAGGTTAATGGTTGAAAATCTAAGATGTCGTTGAATTAATGTATTGCTTAATGCCAGTTCTATAGCTTGGTGGTACCTGAATAATAGAAAGTGATATTTTAGCTGGATTCCTCAGCTTAGGGAGGCAGTCGGTCAAGTGTCAACATTAAAATGGACTTAGTATAATTGGTTGCATGCTCAATTTCTTTTTTGCTAACTTATTGATGGTTTTCTTGAACAAATTTTTTTTAAATCGTTTTTCACTAATAGTTCACCCTGGTCAATGCTGTTGGTAAGCATGGTGTATTATTTAGCTGTCACCCTTGATCTCTCACACAAGCTCGAAATGAGCTAAATCCAATTATTTGTTTCAGTGTTATAACACATTGGATCTTGCTTATATTGATTATTTTGATTATTTTGGGCAGTATGTATAATTATTTCACGAACAGACTACCTTAGATATGAGAAGTGTTGAACATTTTAGTCTTATGACCTCATCTTTTAGTATCATCCGTACACCTTCTTTTGGGTTAATTCCATTAAATTTGAATCTGGCAATTAGATCCAAGTACTCACATGCCATCTGTAATCTCTATCTTTTCTGCATTATCTACGAAGCTGAGCAGAGAGCAATTAAATAACGTATTTTTCTTGCCTTTTGAAGAATAACTTACAATGAAATAACTGTACATAGCTTGTATCTCTCGATTCTACTAATGAGTTTGCTTGAAACTATCAAAATTAATTTATAAATTCACTTCCTATTTTAGAATTGATCTAATAGACAATTAAAACTCAAACTTTGCCCCCTCTTTCTATTAGTCAATGCACTGATGTTTTTGGAATACCGAATTGATATCTATTTTCCTGAGAAACTTAAATGTTTTAAGTAAAATTCTTTGTCATTAAGTGTGGAAATAATTTACTTTGAGTAGTTCTTCACGGCTCCAGTTGAAAGCAAATCTTATCTAAAGACCTTGTCATATTGTTTTAATGCTCTTATAGATATATATTTTTGAAATATAAATTCACTTTTTCTACATTTAATTTGTTTTCTGAAACATTTTGGGTAAGAGTCTAGTTTTACGTGTATTATGCGTATGTATGTTGTAAGATTTTGCTTAATCTGATTAATATACGTTGATAGGTAGAACATTAGACACTGTCAACTACAGATTTTGATAAGCTCAACACCATTGTATTTCAGGTTATTTCTCTTTGACAATAATCAAGTCTCCTTTTGCCAAGCCATACGAGCCTTTGTCTGTTAGGAAAATGTTATTTAAGTGTGGTATGATGGCAGATTTCACAGTAGATTCTTCATCATCTGATCTATTTTGTTTGATAATTCATTTGAAAAGTGTGACAAATAACTGCACCATGCCACTATGTATGACACTGCATTTTCTTTTCCTGCAGTGAAGTCAGTGTCTTCTAGTGTATCCTTTGCTTCAGCAAATCCTGCTAAAACTTGGTTGGTTAAGCCTTCGTTGGGACCATCTTCAACACCTGCGCCATCTCCATCTAGCCAAGGTATATTATCATGAGTTTCTATAACTTGCTATTACGCTTAACATCCTCTACCACTATTAACTTAGCTAGTGTTCTCTTAGGTCCCAGTGAGAATCCTAGACCAAGACATCATCGCCATTTTCGTCATCACCATGGCATGAGACCTCATTTAGTAGCTCCCTCCCCTTCTAAAGATCAAGGTAATAAGTCAGGTGCCCCTTTTTCCCCTCCTTGGGGCAGGAGGGGTTTAAATATATGTCTGAATAACTCATGATTTTACATTTTGTAGTTACAATCTCTATGTATATGTATGTGCATGACTGTGCATGTTTATCTTTTCTTTCTTCCATCTATTTGGTCATGTATGTGGGTCATAGAAATGATGACTTTATTCTTTGTAACCGAATAAAATGAATTTTATGATTATACTACCTGCTCAACATAGTTTGTATTTAAATGTTTACTTTATAATGGTGATATACTGACAAATCATCTTGAAGTAAAAACAGACTAATGTAGAAGAAATTTTTGAATCCATATTTTGATTCTTCCTATAAAAAAAAAAAAGTGAATTCATTTTAAATCATAGTTTTCCCTCTAATGGTAAGCTGCCATTGGTACCATAAAATGTTGCTTGCTTCGCAGAGTCTTGCTAGGGTGTAAGTGTAATGGTTTGAATTAATGCAATGGTTCTAAACTTTCATCTTTGTGGCAAAATTAAAGCTTTGATTGCTTTCAGATAATGCCTTTACCTGATTGGATTGCGTGAATTATTGCAGCCTAGCATTTTTATTTACCATCATAATATTGCTTATTATATACTCATTTTAACATAAAATCTCTGGCAGGTTGTGACCAAGTCTGTAATATTGCTTATTATATATTCATTTTAACATAAAATCTCTGGCAGGTTGTGACCAAGTCTGTACTGAACCACTCACAGCTACCCCCTTTGGTTCACCTTGTGGCTGTGTTTTTCCCATGAAAGTCAGACTTATGATGGATGTTGCACCTTATGCAGTTTTTCCAGTAATGAATGAGTTAGAGATTGAGGTTGCATCAGGCACATATTTGGAACAGAGCCAGGTGAAGATAATGGGTGCAAGTGCTGACAGTCAAAATCAGGGAAAAACTGTAGTTGATATTAACTTGGTTCCACTGGGAGAGAAGTTTGACAACACCACTGCAGTTCTGATATCTGAGAGGTTTTGGCATAAGAAAGTTCCTCTAAATGATAGCCTTTTTGGTGATTATGCAGTCTTGTCCATTAGCTACCCAGGTAGTTGTGTTGTTTCTCCTAGTTACATCTTACTTTACTTCACTACTGTCATGTTGTCAGTTAAGAATTGAAGCAGTTGATATCAGGGATTCCATCATCGCCATCATATGGAAGCTATGTTGGAAGTGGACCTAGTGGAAGTGCTGGTAGTCTTCCGATCACTGCCAACTTTGTCAACAAGAACCAGAAAATGAATCTCAGAACCATAGTCATCATTGCTTTATCTGCCTTTGTACTCCTGTTGGTTTTGGTTGTAGCATTTTCCATCACATTGAAATGGAGGAGGATTAGGAGACCATCAAGTGCTGTTGGTCCTGCATTTACGTCATCTATAAACAAGCGATCTGGTAAAACTTGTAGCTTTTCTGTTTGGGCTTTTTGATTTATGATGCTGAAACAGAAAATTGAAGATTATGTTGTTTTGATTGCAAAGCATTCTATTATCAACAATACTCAATTAGGTATTGTCTAAAATATTAGTTATTCTCAGGTTGGTGATGGCTCTTTCTGCAGTTTCTTTCTATTACTAAAGTATGCTTTCCTTGTCATTTGTAGAAGGTTATGTTTGTTGATTGTGCTTCGATAACAGTCCGGTGTTCAGTACTATTGAGTAATCTAGGAGTAATCTAGATTCAAATATTGTCGGGCCTCAAATGAGGGGTTTGCCTTTTTTAGTTGGTGTTAGTTTTTTTTCCGCAATTCACATATATGTGCTTGATGATTCATGCTCGTGACTGTTTTATGACAACTTTTAAGCATTGCTATATATGGGATCTATAAGAGATTTGGGACTTCTATCTTTGGTGATCATTGATATGCTATGCTCCCCAACTCAGAGGAGCGATGTAAACACATGTGAACTTTGTGTTGATGAGTGAGATGCATGCAATTTTGGTATTTATCCTTGTTAATTATAGGAAATTTCATGCTATTATGGTTATCTATTAAATTTTCAACTGCATCATATAGTTGAAGTAAATGTTGAGAATGATGCTTGTAATTCAGGCATGGCCTCTATGTTGTCAAGCAGTATTACAAGCTCAACATCGGTGTCCCTTATGTCCGCCATGGCTCCCTCTATTCTCTCCGTTAGAACATTTTGACTTTCTGAGCTTGAGAAAGCAACAGATAAGTTCAGTTCAAAGAGAGTATTAGGAGAAGGGGGATTTGGGCGTGTTTATAGTGGGACATTGGAAGATGGGACTGAAGTTGCAGTTAAGCTGCTGACAAGGGATAATCAGAATGGAGACCGTGAGTTTATTTCAGAAGTTGAGATGCTAAGCCGCTTGCATCACCGTAATCTTGTGAAACTCATTGGGATATGCATTGAAGGGCGCAGACGGTGCTTGGTGTATGAGCTAGTTCACAATGGCAGTGTTGAGTCCCATTTGCATGGTAACATTTCTACATCAGTAATAGTTATCCACTCCTTGCTCAATATATTGCAGTGCCATCTTTTTAATTAAATCACTTTGGATTTTTCATTATATTCACCAGGTGTTGACAAGAAGGGACCTCTGGATTGGGAAGCAAGGATGAAAATTGCTCTTGGAGCTGCGAGAGGTTTGGCCTATCTTCATGAGGATTCTAATCCTCGTGTAATTCATCGAGACTTTAAAGCTAGCAATGTGTTATTAGAAGATGACTTCACCCCCAAGGTTTCTGATTTTGGCTTGGCAAGAGAAGCAACTGAAGGAAGTCATCATATTTCTACTCGTGTCATGGGAACTTTTGGGTATGTTAAATATTCTTCACTATCTTTTAGGCTCTGTTTGGTTTGAAGTAATTGGAGGTTTTTAAGAGGAGGGGAGGGAATTGGAGGGGATTAAATCCCCTCCCTTTGTTTGGCTGAAAAAATTGGAGGGGATTTCCCCTCCCCCTCTCCTTTATAAATTCCTTCCAAATTGGGGTTTTTTTTTTTTTTTGAGAGGAGAGAGTATTTATTACTCAATCCCCTCCTGAATCAAACAAAATTTTATTAAAATTCCTCCAATCCCACCAAAGAAGAAAATTTTAAAATCCCTCTAATTACTTCCCCTTCAATCCTCTCCATTAAAATCCCTCTAATCTCCTCTCCTCTAATCCCCTCAGTTGAACCAAACAGAGCTTTAATGTTCTGCAATATATGTGATTATTATTTTTTTTTATTTCATATACCTTGTTAAGTGCCGCGGAACTTTATAGCTATTCTTTAATATCTTTTAATGTTTTTAAGTGTCGTATTATGCTTAACTTTCTATATCTGCGGGTTTACCCTCATATACTATAGAATAGTCTCATTATTTTTGCTTGACTCGCTGCTGATTTTTAATTTATGGTTGAGTTAATTAATGCAGTAAATATTTTGATAGCAAACACAACTCTTCTGCACAACGCATGTCCACCCATCATAAGAGCTATTCAAATTGTCATTTCTTTTCCTTCTTAACTCTTTCATCTCCGAGAGGGAAAGAGAGGGAATTGTTGATGAGGTTCTATTATGACTTCTTTCTGCTGCATGATTTATGACTTCTGTCTAATGAAATGTTTGGATTCAGTCTGCTTTCCTCATGCGATAATTCCACTCCTTTAATTTGATTCTGTTTAATTTTGCAGTTATGTTGCTCCAGAATATGCAATGACGGGTCACTTACTTGTTAAAAGTGATGTTTATAGCTATGGAGTAGTGTTGCTTGAACTTCTCAGTGGCAGAAAACCGGTGGACATGTCTCAACCTCCGGGACAGGAGAATCTAGTGACATGGGCAAGGCCACTCTTGACGAGCAGAGAAGGTTTAGAACAGCTGGTGGATCCATCATTGGCTGGAAGTTATGACTTTGATGACATGGCAAAGGTGGCTGCCATTGCTTCCATGTGTGTCCACCCTGAGGTCACTCACAGACCATTCATGGGTGAAGTTGTGCAGGCTCTGAAGTTGATATACAACGACACAGATGAGACTTGTGGGGACTGCTGTAGTCAGAAGGAGTCATCTGCTCAGGAGTCTGACATTAGAGCTGATCTTGCTCCTTCAGATAGCAGTTGGTGGAATGCCGGAGGGGTGACCCCGAGGTTAACTTATGGTCAAGCATCTTCCTTCATCACAATGGAATACAGTTCTGGTCCACTTGAAGAAATGGAAAACAGACCGTTTTCAGCTTCAAGCTTGATGGCAGATGAGATGTCTTTACCAATTAGGCATGGGAATAGATCAGGGCCCTTGAGGACAGTTCGAAGCAAGCTATCTTTGTATAGATTTCCCGGAAGTCGGAGTGAACACGGGGGACTTCCTTCCCAGCGTGTTTTAGACGATGGTTACTGGATTTAAGAATTGCGGTTTCTCTGTTGTTTCTTTTAAATGTACAGTTCCACAAGGATCTGAGCCATCGATTGAGTGACTGATATAGTTTAGGCGTCTCAAATTCCTGCGTTTTTCATGTTAACATTGGGGAGAGACAGAATATTGACTTCTAATTTTGAAACATTGATTCATTACACGAGGATGAATTGAAATGTAACTTGAACAATATAATGTATATCCTATATCCTTTGTTATTCTTCCCTGCCAAAATTCCCAGATTTGTTCTTCCATCTCTGTCAGTGATCTTCTCCGACCAACCCATCGGAGAATCTGTCCATGCCGCTTCTTCCTCCTCCTCAACAACAAATGTAGATCCAGTTTATAAAATAACAAAAGCCAGCAAACAACCGTTGATCTTCAATCTTCAATCTAAGAATGTTTTCTTCGATTTGCGTTCCTGTTTTGGGAACCAACAAACACAACTATCAAAGCTTGTCATTCTTCAGCTCGTTGAAGCTAGCAAGCATTTTCTTCAATCTTTCTCTTCTCCGGATATTGATTCTTGCATTTGGGTATGAACATTTAATAGAAAAAAAAAATATTTAAAATATCTTTTAAATTTAATAAATTTTATCCTATCTTTTTAGAATTATTAGTATTTATATTATTTTTATTTATTTTCTATTTTTATGATTTTTTTAAATTTAAATTAAAATATTCTAGAATATCATAATGTTTTAGAAATTTTAAAAAATTTTAAAATAAATAAGGTTATTGTAATCTCTTTAAATTTAGTTATTAAGTTAAATAATTTTTTATTTTATCAAATTTCATTAATCTTTTAAAAAATTTTATTGAGTCTATAAATATTTATTATTATTGTAATTCAAATAAAAAATATGATTGAGTTAAATTTAGTTCAATTTTTATTATCTTTCTCTCTTCCTTTCTAGACTCAACTATATTTCTCCTCTTCTTCTAACTCTCTCGAGAGTTCTTAATGCTCTTCCTTATTTTCTTTCTATCACCTCTCTCTCTCTCTCTCTCTCTCAAGTTGAGCAGCCTTTCCAGCATTAAGCCCTATTTGGTTCATAAATTTGGAGGGACTCCCTTATTCCTTTATTAATTCCCTCTAATTTGGGATTTTTTTTTTGAGGGGATTGAGTTTTATTACTCAATCCCTTCCAATTCCTAAATCAAATAAAATTTTATTAAAATCTCTCTAATACCTTTTCTTTCGTATTCCACTAAACAAGAAAATTTTAAAATCTTTCCTATCTCTTCCCCTCCATTCCTCTTCATTAAAATCATTTCAATCCCCCTCAGCATGCAGTTAGTGACTAACAAACGAAAACCAAGGGAAAGGATGAGAATGGAATGATAAGGAGAGAATGAGAATGGAATGATGATGACCAAATTGGTTTTAAGAAGGTTGAATTAAGATTTAACTTTATATTTAATTAAATATAAATCAGAGTGAAAACACCAAATTATCGTAAGAGAAAAAATTACATTACCCCTCCCCATTGTCTTGTCTTCTCTTCTTACTGTCTTCGCAGCCAAAATCAAAACCAGATTTTTCCAGATCTACATCAGAATAATATTCAAATTCATCTTCTAAATCAAACCAGAATCATTGACTCAGCAACCCATAAGAAAATAAATCCCAGCTGAAGATGGAGATGTTGCTCCTGAAAGATGTGCGAACCAGAACTGGCTATGAGGTCGCCGAAGAAGAGGAGAGGAGGAGAGTACGATGGCGTTCAAAGATGTAGGTGTAGGTGATGAGGTTGACGAAGGTAGAGGTGGCCGGAGTTTAGGTGATGAGGCGTTCGAAGGTGGAGATGAACGGGGAGGATAGGACGTCCTAAATCGAACCCCAAATTGATCTGTTTCAACCTACTTCAATCCGCGAGTTCTTGCAACCACTCCGACGTATTCTAACTTCTCCGGCGTGGAAGAGATGGTAGACTACGAAGTCTGTCGCGACGGTGATAGAATACGGAGGTTAGTTTAGACAATTATGTGGCCGTTTGGTTTACCCATTTTAAAATGTCTTTTAAAATATTATAAAAATAAAATTTATATAAAAATAAAAAAAATTTATTAAAAAAAAATAATCATTAAAAATCATAATTTGACGAAACAGGCACTACATTGAAGTAGGAATCTCTGCCCTTGGTAAAAAAAAAAAAAAAAAAGAAGTAGGAATCTCTGCCAATGGGATTTTTTCCGAAAGCTAGAACTCTTTTAACTCTTCGGTGGTTGCTAGAAAACGAACCAAATTAGGATCTTCTGCTTGAACACGTCACTCTCTCTCTTCTTGGCAAAATTGCTTGAGAACCTTTTTAATTTTTCTTTTAATAAAGGACCTTTTGCCTCTCTAATTTTTCCCAAATTTTTATATTAATCTCTATATTTTTATTTTAATTAAATAGTTGCTTAGAATTTTATCTTAATAAAGAGTTGGTTCTTCATGTTTCAAAAATTCAAAAAATTTAATTTCTTGATCCTATTAATCTCGTTGAAATTGGGATAATGTGACCAATAATGAGCTAATTTGAATGAAAACATAAAAGGTGGATTGGATTGTATTTTTTTTAAAAATGTAGAAATATAATAGTAAAAATTTGAATTATCAGTGGATATTTATATTTTTAAAATAAAAATACAATCCAATTAGTTTTAATAATTTATGTGTTATCTCAATTTTAAAAATGTTAATGTTATCTTGAAGGATATAGGGATTAAATTATCAATTTTTTTAAATATTAAGGATCAATTTTTTAATAATATAAAACTATAATAAGTTATTTAATCAAAATAAAAATATATGGATCGATATGAAAATTTTGAGAACCAACAAATCTTTTACCCCTTTTTTCCCTTAAAATTTTTTATGACACACGATATCTCATGAAACACCTCTAAGTAAAATATATTGTCTTCAATTTAAAATATAAGTCTAGTATAATTAATTGTATAAGATATAAGAAATTTATTTTTACTTATTAAATTTGTCAAAAAATATATTATCTTTCAATATTATCTCTATTTAATATATTACATTTTAAATTTTCACAATTTTCATGTTATTTACTATCACACTCACATTTAATTATAAATAAGGATAAAATAAGAGATAAATTAGTATCCTAAAAATTATTAAATGGAAGTTACATTTTTTATTAAAAAAGAACCTTCTACAACAATGCTCATTTTTTGAACGTAGTATATAGTATTATTCACCACTACTTTCATCAAACGCGTGTACAAAGGTCGGTAAGATTCTTGTGACAATGTTATTTAATTTAAGGTGGACCAAAATCATTAATTGATTGGAATGAAAATGAATATCTATGTCTGCTTTGTCCAGTGGATTTATGACTAGTCAAGACCCGTCGAGTTTTTTCAATTCAATCCGTTCTTTATGTGAACACAGTTCATCAATCCGTTCTTGGGTTGCGATCTGTGGGATGGACAAAAATTTGATGATGAAACACATTTTTTGTAGTATATATTTGGTATCCAAAATTTTTAGAACAGGAAGAGAAAAAATAGAGTACAGTGACTTTTATGTTTTTATATGAACAATATTAAAAAGCATTATTTAATAATCATAAAATTACAGTTCACATTTTTTTTATAATTTTTTTAAAGTTAATATTAATTTTATAAAAGTTCCCTACTCTAAAAAATAAAAAAGAGGTTTGTTAGCTCCACTACTACCTTCAATTCCAAGGGAACACTCCAACACATTGCATGGGTTTTTCAACTAAGTTGTCTTTAATTTTTATTAACTCCTAATATAATAAAACATTGAAAAAACCCATATATTAATTGAAGTTTATAAAGATGTGATTTAAATCATTAGTATAAGAAAGCATATTTAAGAATTAAGATGTAATTTCAGAAAGCATGTTTAAAACAAATATCTTATAATGTAATTTATAGTAAATATTTACTTTAGATAAGTGTAGTAATTTAGAATGTGTCACAACCCAATAGTCTTCTTCATCTACTATAATTAAAAAACAAAATGCAAAAGTAGACTATTATAGAAATCCCATGTTCATTTTGCCTCTTCTTATTTAGCTTTAAGTCCCATGTTCATTCTTATATAGCCTCTTCTAGTGCAAGTAGTGGATAAAATAATAGAAAATTATCATTTTACTAGGAAAGAAATTAATCAGCCCACTGAATAATACACATAACAACATATAAGAGAAAGTGTTGATTCTAAATGATGGACAAACCTTCACATAACTGACACCTAGATCTCTTTTTGAATAACCACACTCCAAATTACAAATTACATATACTGACTATAATGTTTGATGACTCTCATGATGGTTCTGAAGCAGAAATCCCCTCAGTTTGCTTTATTTTCTTAAATTTTCCAACTAACGTAACTTATGTATTATGTAAAGAATAAATACATATAAGATCGCCAGTGTCAGCTATAAAGTCTGAGTAATTTGCAACTACTACATGAGTAGTACTGGTTCAATGAAACAACCAAAGCTAAATAAGGCTAACAATAGAAACGCTTAGCAAGTTATAGCTTATCAGCGTATTAAGAGAAAGATAAAGGCACAAAGCTGAATGATAACTCCATCTTTTATATTATGTAACCATAGAAAGGCTTCAAGCAGTGAAATCAAAATCACTAGGAGCACAGTCAATTATGAGAAACTTAAGGGCATGTAGTTCAGCTTTCACTAAAACTTACATATTCATAGAAATCCTTCCAGCTCCACTTGCGTTAGCATAACTTCAATAATAGAATAGAAAAGGAAGAAGTAATGTATTGAAGAACATGTAAGAACTTGAAGATAATGGTATTGTACAATATACAGTTAAGAAAAGGCTTCACCGAACAACAAATAGAAATGAAAATACTAATAGCAATAATTACTAATTATAATAACTGAAAAAACATTTCACCCTTGGGCACAAATTTAATTTTTTAAAAAATAATATTTGAAAAAATAATTAGGTAGTTGGGTATTTTTTTATAAAAGAAATATTAGTATTTTGGTATATTAGATTTAAAATTTTGGGTTAAAGTTTATTGGGTTTGAGTTAAGTTTTCATAGATTTAAAATATTTTTGAACTCAAGTATATGTAGATTTGGATCAACACTCAAAATGAAGGGGGCATATGAGGGCAAGAGTATAAAATATGAATGGTGGGGAGTGCAAGATACTAAAATTTACATTATTTACTTGTAAATTTCTGTGTAGGCAATTAGTCTCCAGGGCTGGCCCAGTCTAAGCCTAAATTTCCAATTCACCAATCACATAAATTTTGGTAAAAAAATTAATCATGATCTCTTTGTATTTACTCTTTAAGTTTGGTTTTTCTATAAGCTTAAACATAAGAAAAATGTAACTACTTGGACAATTAACATATATCTGCTTTTATTTTAGTCAAATCTCAAACAAAAATGCTCTTTACATATGGCAAAATCTATTTTTTTCATTTAAAATGAGTATCTTTATACATGTTAATTATACAGGCCAAGCCTAGGATTTGACCACAGGATTGGATCATGGTCCAATCCTTAATGATGGGCCACGGTAAACTTGGGCTTGTGTTAGGACCAAACATCAAGAGACAAAAAGTTTTGATATAAGCCAACCAAACTCGACCCCAGAACAGCTACGGGCGATATAAAATTTGTGACAATCCCTCAAGCATTGTCAGTTATCATTACAACTGTGTCAAATATCAATAATGATTATATGATCATTCCTATATATTGTTTGTACAAAAGAAGGGGAAAAAATTCTAAGGTTGCTACGGCGGTAAAATGAACTTAAAGGCCAAATGGATGCATGACGTGGGAATGGTCAGTACAATGTTAGCAAAAAAGAAAACCTTTATGCGCACATGCCAACCAACATGCTCTTAAATATTTATCACGACCAAAAAGAGCCAATGTTAGTTGACAAATGAAAACATAAAATATTCCAGCTAATATTTCATATCAGAAATTTCATCCTTATTTCTCCTTGCAATCAGCTATACATCTTAAACATTTATGAATAACATACTTGTTCACGAATGAACAGTGATTGTCTTTATTTTAATTACTAGGAACAAAAATGACTATCTAACACAAAAGAGAAATGCCCATAAAAGTTGTGCCCAAACTTAAATTGCATTGTGAAAATTAATCAAATAAAGCAGGAATAGATAACAAATAAATAGAGCATACCTGCGTATATTGATAAGATGCTCAAGTGCATCTTTGATAGCGTTAGAGAATGCTTCATTCTTGGACAAGCTTTCTTCCCATATTCTATCAAGAAGACTTGAATTCCAAATGAGATGAAACCATATCTTCATCTTTCTCCTCATCCATAACAATTCCTTGCCCAGTTCTCCTGATGTATGAACTCAAGGGCATTGACCCTAAAAAAAAATGAGTACATTCTTTGGATGTCTTCAATATGATTTCCATCTATAAGCAACATGAAACCCTATTTAACTCAATCATAATAACAAATTAGAAAAATCGAGAAAAAGAATACATTAGATAAGAGAAATTTCACCTCAAGAAAATTCTAAAAACTGGAGTTAATTAGCACCTTATCAAGTATGCAGGTATGACATTCAACAAATTGCTTTTTTGCTGTGGCTATCAATGGTCTCCTAATACTCGCATCCAAGTATATCAAACATCTTTCATGTTCCTCATGCAATCTTGTATGCAATATCCACTAATATTCCTATGCTCTCTCAGTTCCAAGCTCCTGAAGCATTTGTTTGATATCTCCAAACACATTTATACTGTAGGTTGGATCTGAAACCATTATGTTTATTTCTAAAAAAGGAAAAGACTGAAGATATCATAGCCAATACAAGTTAGAACAGAAACACCAACAACATCAGCACAAAAAAAAAAAAAACTTATAGCTGACAAAAGATGGAGATGCGCAAGCCTTCATCGTAATTGACCAAAAATATTTTCTTTTTCTGCATACCATATTAGTCCCATTTGCAATTTCATATACCAGACGGCCAGACAACTAATCTGGACTTGAATACACAAGCCCCAATTTCTTTCATTATCGATCAGAAGGCTTAAACTTCTGTATCTCCTTATATTGTGTGTATACGTGTATGTGTAAGCCCACAGGTTAAATAAAAAGAGAAAAGGCTGCAGTCGATGGGAACACAAACATGGTGGATCTTCCAAGTACACTAAATTAGAGTTCAAAAGGTAGTGCAGATCTGTATTGTACCATTATAGTTAGAGCATGAAACTGCATTAAAAGCCTTATTAAAACTTAGAATTAATAATCCATATCCACTATTTAGAAACTTGTGAGAAAATAACCACACTTAAATTGATGTCCAATTCAATCGATTAGCACCCAAAAAAATACGGCATGAATAGTCGCGTCATCAAAACTCACGAAAGTCTCAAATGAAGAACTGACTTCACGATTTCTACTCCCTCCATTACTTTTCCCAACAATCCAAGATTCCAAATCCTTGCATCATTTTTGCCAAACAGAAAAAATACGGAGGATATATAGGCCCGACCAGCAACTAATTCCAATGCAAGAGTCATAGAAATATACCTCATTTCAGTGCATCATTGCATCCAACACTTATTTTTGTATAGCTTTCCAAAACATATTAGAATCCAATTCTGTCTAGTAATAGAATCCAAAACATATCAATATTTTTATAGCTATGAGATAAAGATTTTGGAAACTTACCTAATATTTACAAGCTTTTGAAACCAATAAAATACTAAGTCTTTACTTCTGTATTTTATACATCCCGTAGATTTAAACTCAATCATAAAAAGAGAAACTGAGAAGTAGGAATCAGCAGTCATAAAGCTATATAACAGTATTGCATGATTATCCCATAAGGGAATGGGCTAGAATAATAAGACCAGCAAGATTTGAGGTGATGACAGGATCAGTAGCTAATCATCTTAAATATGCAATTTCCACTATACTTTAGCCATCTTCAAACCAACACAAGTACCACGATTACCACTGCCTTATGAGGAAAATAGATTTGCATAAAATATAACCATGAATTATAATATGGCAAAACTACCATAATACCATGAATTATCGTGTTGTGTTGATAGCTCAAGAAATTAGAAGGCAGTGCCTTTATTATTATTAAATAATAATATGACAAGATACATGACTTCTTAGATATTCTCTAGCAGTTTGAATGTTTCTGTTCAATCATCTCAGTGCAATATAAACCAAAATTGAAGCTAAAATTACATAAATAGATTAGCAACTTAAATAAGGTATAGATATGCTGTGGTAATGGATGCTATCTTAGATAAATGAATTGTTACTTGGCCTTAGAAAATCCGAAAGACCAAAATCAGTAACCTTCATTAGAGACTCATCACCTTTTGAGACAAAATGAAATTTTTGCAAAAAAATCTAAGATACTCCATTATTCCAATAAAATCATATAGCTCGATTCCTCAGTACTGGTTATTGAAAGGTAGGTTATACTCTAAAATACACCACTCCTGGTTGAGGAGGAAAACCATAAAAATGTAGCCTTAATTGTTTATTAAAGGTCAATTCAATTTTAAGCATTCACAGAAAGTATGAGTGCAACAGGTGACAGAGATTACGAAGTGGATGGGGCTCCATGATGAGAAACAATTGAAGCAGCAAGAACAGCTCTCAAAAAAGCAATCCCTATGCATATGAAGGCATTGACAAAAGGAAGGAAAATTTTTTTTTTTTTTAATGTATAGCTATCGTAAGCCTTGTTTGGTTGCTAGAAATTGCACTAAAAATTTAATTTGATCCAGAACCTATCAAAAATCCAACACTCACAAATTCTTCTTATGTTATTGTTTTTACTGTAAAACAAAAAATCTAATAGCTCAAATCCAAAGACTCTGAGGTGCCAAACAAAAATTTCTAAAAGAAAAACAAAAAAATTTCTCATCGATTGATTGAGATTGTTCAATGAAGCAACAAAACCCAGAAACATCTTACCGATGATGTGTGGATCCATGGCTTGACGTCTCCTAGCCTAAACTCTCCACCTCGGTTGTCTTGGAGTACCGCTCGCCGGAGCTTGCTTCGTCAGTCGCAGATGCAGTCGTAGTTGAAATTATAGTGCCCCACAATAAAACAATAACATACTAAGAAGAAAGCGAAATGACAAAAAATTATAGAGTTCTAACCCAAGTCAAGAATAGAGATTGAGCTCATATAGTTAGCAAGAGTCGAGTTATTGAGCGGAATCTGTAATCTCATGAAGCAGATAAAATGGAGATGACAAATAAGAAGATCACGAATGCTATGTATAGTATAAATAGATAAACCCCGTGAGATTCAATATTGAAATTTATAGAGTTAAAGCCAATAAACATTTAGAATTCGAGTCCTTCAAATGAATGCAGTCTTGAAAATTGTTGGTCACATTAAAAGATGAAGATAGCCGCTTTCAAATTTCAAACCCTCCAATTGGAATAATGAACAAGTAGATTTACCAACAATGAGAATGTAGCAGTGTGGAAAGGAAAATCTGAGACGGCGGTGCAAACAAGGTGAACTGCAGGCTGGAGAATGCTGTAAATACACGAAGGCTGTAGCAATCTGTTGAGGTGTATTTCTCTTATGAATCTGTGCAGGAAACAATGGAATTAAATTCCGCTAATAGAAATGCTATTTTTTAATAATTCTAGTTAACTTCCAAGGGAATGATACACCTAACTCCATAATTATTCCCATGGGAAAACGATATAGATGTGGGTATTAACGCTTCTTTAATCTTTTATCCTTCTGTATTTCAGATATAAAAATTATTTCTTTCCCGCCACTAATATTTTATATTTGATTCACTTCACTTTATTTTTTTTTTTCTATTTCCTCTTTTTATTAATCTTGGAAATCTTTTTCGAAGACTGAAACTACAAGTTTTTGCCATTTAACCTAATTTTAAATTTTATTTTTACCTTTTTCAAAGTTTTAATTATAGTAATTTAATTCTATAATTTTATCTTGAATTTAACTTTTATTTTTAAATTTTAATTTTAATTTAGTCTTTAAATTTAAATGTTACTTTTTTTTTACTTCATGAGATTTTAATTTAATATCTTAATTTTATATCACTTGTAACTTTTACTTTATAATTGGTCTTGTTATAGTTTGAATTTAATTTTTAAAAATTGCTGGAATATGTCTTTTTTGGATTTAACGTTAAGATTTTAAGAGAAAAATGAGTTTTATAATTTTAAAAAATGACCAGTAAAAGTAAAATTAAAAATATAATTAATATTTAAAATAAAATTAAGGAATTCAATTGAAATAAAATAAAAGTAATGTGCGTGATTGAAACTTAAAATTATGTTAAAGGACAAATTTTAAATAAAACAAAATCAAAGAATAAAAATAAAGAATTAAACTAAAAATAATTATAAATAATGTGACTTATTTTAAATTCAAAGCACAAAACTATATCTAATTATGTAAGCATAATTACTAACTATGAATTTAAAAAATATATTTTGATCCGGATCCATCCCATGAAAATAAATGAAGATCTGACGTCGTCGGGGGCCAAATGGAACTCGTCAATGTCAACGAGCACAGCACCATGATAAGCTGAATTATTGCGGGCGAGACTGAGCACTGAACAGAGCTAAATCAATTTCTTCTAGCCCATGCACGAGATTTCTGAAAAACGCCTCTTGTCGACGAAAAACTATCGATCTATTCATCACCTACTAAAAAGGTTTGGTACTAATTTTGAGTGTGATGTGCTGTAAAGATAGAGATTTAATTAACTCCTATTCCATTTTTTATTTGAAATTCGGATTCGCCCTGCTACTAATAGTTAATCACTGCTCGCTCCCATCCATTTCTATTTTCATTATAATGGTTTTACCTCTTCGTATTGCCCTTTTCTCAATTCGAATATCTGTTCCCATCGTCCTTAGCATAGTATTTCTTTGTTTCCTTTTCTTTTCACGTCCTGCGATCGATCAACGGCTTTTGAAATTCGAATGATCGATTCTTCTGGCAGAAACTCTGGAATCGATATGTCTTCCGGTCCTCCCATAATAGTGAGTCTCTCTCTCTCTCTTTCATTGTCATTTTCGTCTTCCTGTTGGTAAAACACGTACGCTTTCGTTGGTGTGTAGTTAGCTAGACTAAGACTAACGGGAATGGAGGACTATTTTCCAGGTAGGGTTTGGCGGGGCTGGTGTGGATTTCTTGGCAGTAGTGGCGGCTTTTCCTGTGCCCGACGATAAGATCAGAAGTACTAACCTAAAGGTTTGCTCCCATTTTCTGTTTTTACTAATCAAAACTGCATAGTAAGAGGTGCATTTTGTGAACTTTTTGGGCTCAAACGACGGGCGCCGTGTCGGTTTCGGTCCGTGGAGTGACTTCACGCACCCCTGTGAGTGTCTGATGTGGCACGCTTACAGCCACTTCTTTTTTTTTTTTTTTCATCTGTATCATATTAAGTGTAGGAATGTAATAAATATCACCATTTTTTTAAATTACCATTTTAGGAGAGTGATTAAATATTTATATTTTTAAGTTCTGAAAAATTTTAATTTGGATTTAAAAAAATTTTAAACTGAAACGTGAAAATATCTAATAAAGACTCAAAAAATTTAATTAGAAATATAATTTTTTTATATTTGTAAATTTTGAGTTTACATAAAATTTTTTTAGTTTTTATTGGATATTTTTATATTTTAGTTAAAAATTTTTTAAATTCAAATTAAAATTTTCTAGATCTTAAAAATATAAATATTTTGGTAATTTTTTAAAAAAAATAGTGATATTCCTGATATAATATAGATGAAAATAAAAAAAAGAAAGAAGTGGCTGTAATCGTGCCACATCAGCCACTCAGGGTGCTTGGATTTACTCCATTCACTGAGACGGTGCCCCTCAAATGACATATTTTATTGAAATTATATGATAATTTTACTTTTTTTAAATATAATTTATTTTCATCTTATATTTTCATTAAAATATAGTTTACTAACCTAAATATTACGTCAGATAATTTTCTTATTTGCAATAATCAGAGACCGATCATGCTATTCCATGATGATATTAAAAAAGAGAGAGATTATGCTAATCGGATATATGAAACTTAAATAATGTAAAATGTATTTTTTCTAAAAAAACTTATATATATAATTTTTCCTTATGTGTTTTTAGTGTTATTTTTTAATTAAAAGTTAACATGTAGATTTTTTAATAACTAGATTTAGTCATTAACCATGTGCTATAATGATTAGACCTATGATGTGTTAAAAAAACTCACATATTAATTTTTAATTAGAAAATCATACTAAAAGTATATTTTATAAAGAAAAATATATGTTTTTTTTACCAAAAAAGGAAAATGCATTCTATTTACCTAGTTCATGATTAGTTGTTGAGAGAATTAGAATTTTTTTATCTTTTTTAATATACTCATTTAGACTTGATCTATCGATAAACTAATCTTTTAAGTTTAGTTTTAAGTACAATTTTGATTTAAAGTTGTAAATTTTTTATTAAAATATTTATTCAAGTCATCTTAATGTATTTTAATTGAAAAATTAAGATTAAACTAAAATATAATATAATATGATTTTTTTTATTATGTACCAAGAGTAGCTAACTCACACAATTGAAGACAAATTCTTTAATAAAATACGATTTGTTAAAGCCACCGATTACTATAGTTGGCATTACCTTTCTCAATAAGTCCTAATATAATATAATGTGACTTTTTGGTTTCATAAAAAAGTGTATATTTTAAAAAATCGAAGAAAAAAAGATCAATTTTTTTACTTTTCCAAAATTAACTCTGGAGTAGTCAGAAAAAGAAAAAGAAAATCAACTCCAGTTATTTTATGAAAAAGAAAAAAAATTGAAAAACTAGATTTGCTCTAACTCACGCGACTTCCAAGAGGATTGGGCTCACTTGGTTTTGTTTGCCGCAGCTCTCTAAATTGAACTCATTTCTGTAGCCAATGTGTTCAGAATCATTTTGATGGGCTGGGAATGTGATCAATGCTTAATTTTCTGGTTTGATAGGTTCAAGGTGGCGGAAACGTCGGAAATGCTTTAACTTGTGCTGCACGTTTGGGCTTAAAGCCAAGAATAATTTCTAAGGTTTAATTATGATTTTTGAAGTGTTGTTTTAACATGCCAGTTCTGTATTCTGCATGGTATATCCATGATACTGTATCCAACCTGATGGTTAATTGCGTTTTCTTCTTATGCAACTTAAAATCACAAGGTTGCAAATGACACTCAGGGTAGGGCTGTTCTAGAGGAGCTAGAAGCTGATGGAGTGGATACATCTTTTTTCGTGGTATGTACATGTCAAAACTAGATTTTGCTGCTTCATTCTGTAAATATTGCTACTTTCATACTCTGCTATTTTGCTTCTTCTTTTGGCTGTGACAACCAAAGCTGCAAACCAGTCTAGTCACCATTTATCATAAATAGAAGTGCTTCACTCACTTGAATTTTCCATTTTTTTCAGGTATCCAAGGAAGGGAGTTCACCATTTACCTACATCATTGTTGACAGCCAGACGTATGATATTTTTAAATGATCTATACTCATACTTTCATGTTGATTTTTTCATAATTGCTAGCTTGATGGGTTCTGAATATGAACAGTCGAAAATGTCAGTTATTAAAGCTACCTTAGATGTCAGACTGAGATCTAATAACAGTCAAAATGTTCTGCGTTGTTACTCCTATCAAATAAACACATAATTTACAGAGGAAAGGTGAATAAATTTGTTAAAAGGAATAATATTGAACGATAGTTATTAATGTGATATGTTTTAGCTTCATGGAAGATTTCATCCCATATAAATTGTTATGCCTTACTTGGATGATTGAGATGACTAATAGAAACATGAGCTGCAGCTGTTAGAAATCTATAATGTAAGTTAATTGATCCTAGGAGTTTGGACCTTCAGGAAATCACGGACTTGTATACACACGGCAGGATATCCTCCCATGGTACCGGAAGATCTTCCAAGAGACAGTTTGCTATCTGCACTAGAAGGAGCGAGAGTGGTTTATTTTGATGGAAGGATGCATGAAACTGCCTTGTTCATTGCTCGAGAGGTAATTTCATATGTAGTTTGCTCAAGACGTTGATGAAAAGGCATTCCATATATAGTCATTGTACTGAAAGATTTAATGATTTATAAGGTCGTTTTTTGGGCCAATAATGATTTCTAAGGTTGAGTCATGCAAAATTTCCCTAAAAGAAGAATACCAAATCATCATTCCAATGATCGAATGGAAGGGAGGACGAGCCTTATATTTTAAGAAGAAAATCCTGAAGCTGTTTCATCTTCGAAGCAATGTTACTTCACCAAGGAGTATGGACTACAGTTATTTGCCTTACACTTGAGTTCAGTCAGACTTCCTCTTTGTTACTCTTCATTTCCTAGTCATGGTTTATTGGCTTTTCATTGCCAGTGACATAATATAGTAATATTATTCTGATTTTAATCAGAGATATTAATTAATTATTACTGCATTTATTAACGTGTGCAATTTGAATGTTATTTCATTTCACGTTTGAAGATGAAGAATCCTCTGAGGAGCTGTAATTTTTTTTGGGGTTTTACTGTTGCAGGCATTTTGCCAGAATATATCTATCTTAGTTGATGCCGAAAGACCAAGAGAGGGATTGGATGAACTCCTGACTATGACTGATTATCTCGTATGCTCGGAAAGATTCCCAAAGGCAAGTAACTCACACTCGCGTGAAGGACAATGTCATATGAAACTTGGGATCTTTGAATCCTCTATTGGCATGCAGATATTACTTCTAGTTTCCAGTTATTATTATTATTTTTGGTATTTAAATTCTATATTATTTCTAGATTGTCCACTTCTCTTTAATCTGTGGCCAAACCGCTTCATTTTGTAATAATTTGTAGTTTTTGTAATTTGACAGGCCTGGACAGAGGCGGCTTCGATTCCAAGAGCACTAGTTTCAATTCTTTTAAAGCTGCCAAAACTCAAATTTGTGATTGCAACTCTGGGGAAAAATGGCTCCATAATGCTTGAGCGATGCGTGGATGGTGAATATACATCTTGTATACATCCTGTATACATCCTGCTTTCCTGTAGTTAATTATCTTTTATAGAGTAAGTTACAATGTACTTTCTGGCAGACGTTCCTCAGATAGAAGAAATGGACGTAGACAGCTCTTTTGAATCCTTAGCGAGGCAAAAGGATGACAGCATAGCTATGCCAACCTGCATAGCATCGGTAATAACTATTGAAACTCGAAGAAATTTCCTTCCTGTTGTGATTGTGCTGAAGTGAACTCTGATGTGTGGGAAATATCTGCCAAGATAGAAAAAGTAGGATCATGGGCGATGGTAAATTTGACTTAAATTCCTTTCTTTTTTTCTCTTAAATCATCGCAGTCTGCGACAAAATTTAAAGCAGAAGGGATAGGAAGTGTGTGTGGGAGGTTATATGTTGGGACAGCTGAGAAAATTCCTCCGGCAGAGCTCATTGATACAACTGGTGCTGGGGATGCTTTCGTTGGAGCTGTTCTGTATGGTATGAGCAACCTTTCTTCGCGTGTCATTTCCATAATGCCTTTTACAGGAAATCTTAAATTTCATTTAAATATATTATCGGAATTTAACGTGGCATCGACTGTATATGCAATAATGCAAACAAAATTCCATTTGTGGCCCTTTCATCACGTAGTAAGGTCTTCTTATCACTTAGTGACTTACGGACCTCCTTTTTTATGGCTTATTTGATCAATTCATTTATCATCCACCTTGTTTGTTCCCTTCATTTGATGATGCAAGTCTTTATTTGACTTGCAGCAATCTGTAACAACTTTCCACCGGAGAAAATGTTGCCATTTGCTTCTTGTGTGGTAAGCAGCATTGTAATAGAAGTAACTATGAACATATGGTGTAATTTGAATTTAGAATTAAGTTTCTTGAGAACAGAATAAACATGCAATTTTGTGAGTAACTGCAATATATTCTTTTGTTTTGACGCCTCAGGCAGCGGCAAAGTGTAAGGCTTTAGGAGCTCGAAGTGGTCTTCCTTATCGCAAAGGCCCATGCCTGGCCTCCTTTTGACTTGACAATAGAGACCCGAATCGGTGATGACATCTTCAGCATTGTGTGCGAGCAACAAGGCTTCAGCATACAACTACAGCTGTCACGTGAGTGAGTTCTTGCTGAACCATTGGCTATTCGCAGTTAAAAATCTGGTTTTAACTGTGTAAATCCGTAGTTTATCACTGCGGGTTGATGGAGGTGTGGTAAATCCCTCTTGTCGGCTAATGCGATGAAGAGGCAGATGTCATAATGACTCTCCTTCAGTGTGTGACAAAGTAGATGCAAAAACGTTGTGCCTTCCAATAATGTCGTCACTCTCTGGCATCATTTGGTATGCCAGATTATTTTAATGGATAATTATTCTATTATTGGCGAGAAGATCATATGGCACCATCACGATTTGTTTTCTTATACAGTGCAATTTGTTACAACTTTATTAGATATGTAAATTTTATAGTACTACAGCATATACTATTTAGCAATTAAAGTAAATTGATTATAAATTTCATCATACTAACAAGTTAAATTAAATTAACTCATGCAATAATATTATTATACACAAAAAATTCAGTCCAAAAATTCAAAATGCATATGTTAATAAAAAAAAATGACGCAAGGGAGTAATGTTATGGGTTTGAGTTATATCCGATGTTGCAAGAATGTTCCTTCCATAGAAAAATCCTCAAAAATTCTCAAATCTATAATGGAATGAATAATACTAATTTTTTTCTTTCTAAAATATTACTTATCCTGTCCATTATAAAACAAAAAGCAGTTCAATCTGGCGCCAGCCACAAGTCGCCAGCGAACATGTCGAACCTCCCTAATTTCAATGTCACTCTGTTCAACTACTCCCTCGACCCCCCTCTCTTTCCTCCTCTTTCTTCTTCTAGCTACACATTCGCGCTCAACCTAACCCTTCAAGCTCAAGGTTTCCGAGGTCTCCTACATCCCAAATTCCATAATGCAAGTCCCTTCCCTCCTCTCGTAAATCTTCAATAATTATTTGCTTTAAAGTTGGAAATTTTGTATTTAAATTGTTTATTCGATTTCTTTTTGAATAATTATTATTCTCACAGTCAAAGAAGCGTCCCGGCAAAAATTTCAGGGTCAAGATGTCCTCCGATTCCCTTCCTCAAACCTCCATTGTTGTACGCCCCCTCCCCCTCTCTGTCTCTCTATCTTTACGCTTTCTGCCTAGTTTATTTTCTTCGATTCGGTTTGCCACTGAAATGGATGTTTCTGTGTGCAGTTGGGGTGTGGGTCGGTTTCGGTGGATTTCTTGGCAACAGTTGCCGCTTATCCTAAGCCAGATGACAAAATTAGAAGCACCAGCTTGAAGGTAGTTCTTCTTCTCTGGATTTTGGATGAGAAACTGGTAGTCCAAATATCTGAGTAGGAGACAATTTTTTGTTATGTAAAGTCTTGATCAATTTGAGCATTTGTTATTCTTTCCATTATTTAAGAAATGCCTATGTGGGTGTCATGTTAGTATAGCTAAAGGTTCAGAAAGCTAATAGCGAGAGTTTTTCTTATGAACATCGCCATGTATTGATTTATCAGGTTCAAGGAGGTGGCAATGCCGGTAATGCTTTAACTTGCGTTGCTCGCTTGGGCTTAAAACCTAGGCTGATATCCAAGGTTCTCGACTAAAGACGCTCCGCCTTCTCTACCAAAGAAAAAAAAAAGATTATGCATTCTATTTTTCACTAGTCTGTTTTCTGATGCATGGAACCTATGATGCATAACCGTTTAAACCTGATGCAATTATGAGTATGTGTTACAAACGTGTTTGACACCTGTTAGGTTGCAGATGACAATCAAGGCAGGGGCATTTTAGATGAGCTGCAAGTTGATGGTGTAGATACATCTTTTATTGTGGTAATCTTCGTGCATTTATGCAATCTTCATATGACTTTTGTTTATATTTCTTGTATGTTTTCTTATTCTTCTCTGATTGTGTGCCCTGTTATTTGCAGGTTTCTAAGGAGGGCACTTCACCATTCACCTATATAATTGTGGACAGCCAAACGTAACTTTCATTGGCTTATTGCCCTCATAATTTGTATATTCTCCTCCCAACATACCTCCTCTCAAAAGAAAAGATAAACAAGGAATAAGCATGGCAGCCATGGCTTCATTTATAAATTATAATATGATAACCCTTAACATGACATTTCTTCTCTGCTTATTTCATGGAAGCCCTTTTTGTTGTTACTTTAACTTCTATTTCCTTTTCAAGCTATTTTGTTAAATTCAATCTATAATACAGCTTTTCAGTCTCTGTTTGGGCAGCAGTAACTCTTTGTTAGATGTCCATATACATATCTTACACAATCTTGATTTCTATCAATTAGTATTTTGAGGATCCAATATAGAAAACT
Source organism: Adenanthera pavonina (assembly GCA_026686845.1). NCBI lineage: Eukaryota > Viridiplantae > Streptophyta > Magnoliopsida > Fabales > Fabaceae > Adenanthera > Adenanthera pavonina. Next base: position 5,943,356 of record JAIVEN010000002.1, read on the forward strand.
TCATGAATTTGGTGGATCATTTGAGATTTTAATCACTGTCAGCATGGTTTTGAATTTAAAACAGTGTATAGGGTAGTATTTATACCATCCATCGAGAAAGTTGAGATGAACTAAATATTTGAAGTCCCACCTCGTACTATCTGTTTTCGTTTCCTTCACTTTTTTCCATTTTCTTGTGTTCTGACAGAAAAATTGTATATTGTCTATAAGAACAGAATGACAACTACTTGCTATGATATTATGGTAAATCTTAAGATCCTCAAACACTTGACTAATACTAGGTGTAATTTTCAAGGACGACCCGCACTTGCATACATACCCCAGGACATCCTCCAATGATCCCTGAAGATCTTCCTGAATTGAGTTTGTTAGCTGCACTGGATGGAGCTAGAATTGTTTATTTTGATGGGAGATTGCATGAAACTGCCCTAGTTGTCGCACATGAGGTTATTACTTATTTTATTTGCTGCTTGTTCTGATGCCAAACTTTAATGAGCCTAATACGTTTTAAAGTTGAAGCGTGCTAAATTTAAAGGGATAAAACTTTTTATAAGTTGAAGCATGCAAAGCATTACTGAGGAAGTAAAAACTTTCGCATTCTATTTATGCAAAGCCAACTTTTGTCACTGCTAATAACCTCATATTTAGTATTGTAACAACTCATTACGACAATGGTTCAAGATGGGATAGCACTGGCCTATCTAAAGAAGAAGTGCATAAAGGTAGAAACATTGCAAGAAACTGATTTGGAACTTAGTTCCTTTTACAGCTTCATTTTTTGTTTTCTTTGGATGATAGAGGAGAGTGAGGACGGAAGAAGGGGGCTTCATCTGATGGAAAGTAAATAAAATCTTATATTTTCCAGTACAGGCAGTTCGAAAGGATATACCCATCTTAATTGATGCAGAAAGGCTGAGGGAAGGGCTAGATGATCTCCTGAAATTAGCTGATTATGTAGTATGTTCAGCAAAGTTTCCACAGGTAAGTGCATTATTTTCTTCAAATGTGCTAGTGTTGTTGGAATTGAATGCTGGTGATGCTTGACTGTGCTCATCAGCCTTGTTTTTCACATGGTGAAATGTGGGATTGATTCTAATGACTTACCTTTCTATTCTATTCTATCAGTCGGTCAGTGCTTTTTTTCCCACTGAAGAAACTAGCTTAGTCCTAGCTACAGATGAAAAGACTACAGTGTTTTTACTGGCTTCTACTGAAATTGAAATACATCCTCTTGTAGTTGTATATGTGTTCTTTCAATTGCACATAAGCAGTGTAGTTTGGTCATGTTTTGTTTATAAGACAGGTATATTCCTTTTCTAATAGTAATGGTACATATTATTTTCTTTTTCTGTTTCTATTAATTTCATAATTATAGATACATATTATCATTTTTTCTTTTTGAAACTTTCTTTCCAGTTTCTGTTTGCACTCTGTTCAGTGAGGTTGATGTTTTGTTATATAGTATCGTTAAGCATGAATGATGTGCCTTTCTCCGGTTACAGGCTTGGACGGAGGCATCAACTGTTCCAAGAGCACTTGTTTCTATGCTTCTACGGTTGCCCAACATTAAATTTGTGATTGTAACCTTGGGACAAGATGGTTGCATAATGCTTGAGAGGAGTGATAGTGGTACAAATGCTCTCCTACTTCTTCTAATGGATTTTCTTTGGTGTTTTTTTATTCTTTTTCCCCACGCGCGCGGTTTGATCCAGTGCATACATTTGTAAGAATTGTGTTTGTGTTGGATAATTTCTGTATGTTGCATTTGCTTCTAAAGTAAACATGTTTTCATATAGCATACTTCTTCTTGCAGAGGACCTGTCCTCTGAAGAAGTAGATGTAGACAGCTTACTGGAATCACTGGAGATCAGAAAGAATGAGAACATATCCATCCCAACCTGTATTTCGTCGGTAATAATAGTGAAAATCTGAAATCTGGACTCTCTTTGCTTTGTCATTGTATTACAATATAACTGAAGTGCTTTACAGGTTCTAACCATGCTGATTATAACCTATATTAGTCATCACAGTATCAATATAAAATATAAAAAGTATAGGGAGCCGTGTTATTCACAGGCTGTGAAGAGTGTGACTTATTTTAGACTCTTTGCAAATGCACGGTGCCCACTCCAGTCAATTTTTATTTTGAATTAAATATTGGAGTAAGTCAGTTTTCTTGATGGTGTACTTAAATCAGAACTCGAAGAAACAATTATTGATTAAGATGTACAGGATAGATGGTATAGGATCTAGTGATATTAGGATGACATTCTATGGACATAAGTTCATCTTTTGCCAGAAACAAGACCACTTGTAGAAGCCCTGCAATACTTTGCCAATGTTTGACATGGAAGACACTAGGTCTGAAAGGTCCATCAATATCAATTTGAAGCAAGCCAATATCCTTAAGCAATCTTTAAGTTTGAACAAATTTGTCATTACCTGTTGTTGTCTTACATCATAACTTATTAGTCCGTTTGAACCTCACTTGTCTGATTTAGCCTAATTTGTAACTTCTAAATATTGATTATTTTTCTTAGCCAAAAAGTCAAGTCTAAAATTTAAATCTGCCTGAAGTGATGGCATGTGTGCGTTATGGACCAAAATCTTTTTTTTTAGGTATTGTGATTCTTTGTATTTTAAAAGCTAAAGAAGTGGGATTGTATTTTAAAGGCTTGTTCAGGCTTTTGTAAATGGTTTAGATCTTACTTTTCCCTTTGATCCACTCAGTCAGTGACAAAATTGAAGGCAGAAGGGATAGGAACAGTTTGTGGGAGGATTTATGTTGGTACAGCTGAGAAAATACCACCATCAGAGCTTATTGATACCACTGGTGCTGGAGATGCATTTATTGGAGCTGTTCTCTTTGGTAATTTATTACCTTTTAGTTATTTTCCCTGGAGCCTATGAAGTGCCATGCTAAATCTTTGGGTTGCCTGCCATTTTTAATGTGTGGTGCATTATTAAGGTTTTCTGGCACTTGTTGGTTTAGCTGTCGAAGGGCTATTCGCCTCACCCAAAATTGGTTTTGAAAACCACCTATTCCCCTTTGGCATAGTGACATATCTACGTCTTCAGAGTGATCCCATTGTGGAGGCACTTCACTATCAATTCCTGATAGAGGAGCAAGGCACAATTTCTGCCAGGAGTAGGGGTTCAACCTTACCACCCCTATTTCTCTTAAAAACTGTTTTCTCAGTTTTAGGGGGGAGAAAGATAAAAGTTTTCCACGGAATGGAGATTTTTAAAATATTAATTCCCCTCTATTCTCCCTTTAGCCTGTCACATATGACTTGGGTTTATTTTATTTTCTTACTGAAGATTTTCAGAAAATAATGACTAAGGAAACTCCTGTTTTTATGTAAATTCTTATGTGTAGGTGGTAGGAGGTGACTATATATAGAGGAGCAGATGGCAACAATGTTGCCGCTGCTCCTGAAAATCCGATGGAAAAAAAAAACCATCATAAAGGCAACGAAATCCTATGGTCCAGAGAAAGGAAAAAAGATGTTGGCAACCCACATTGTCAGGCAATAAATAAAACAAAATAAATGCTTGGGATTTTCAACATTTACTTATTATATCGGTACATTTTTTTGCTTTCAGCAATCTGTGCCAACTATTCCCGAGAGAAAATGCTATCCTTCGCTGCTAATGTGGTTAGTGGTCTTGTACTCATGTACTCATCTTGCAGTATGATGGAAAAGGTTTATTATATACGTTTTGATGTACATTGCAGGCAGCTGTCAATTGCAGAGCCTTAGGAGCACGAAGTGGTCTTCCATACCGTACAGACCCACGCCTGGCGTCCTTTTTTCAGTAAATTTAAGCTGTGATCTTGCCTTTGGCTAATGCAGGAGATGTTGCCAGTGGGCTATTTGATTTTCTATTAGTATGAGTTAATAATAGCCTTGTATGGCCTGTCATTGGTTGAAAACATATTGGTTTCCATATCTCTACTAATCTCCACTGATATGGACAAGGGACTTTTCCCCTTTGCTTTCATTTCTTAAGTTGGATTTTTTGTTTGGTCAGAATTTCTTAAGTTGGATTGGATGCTTGTATCTATCGCCAATTTTCTAGCAAAACGAACTCCTTCCATGAATTAATATGAAATGTTCCGATACTGTTAGCTACTCTGTCACATTAACAATGATGATGATGATTGAGCCCTTTTCTCCCTTTTTGTTTGGTGAGCTTTATCTCATTATTTTTTATTTCTTATATGTGACGCATATTTTCTATATCATCGCACACATTGTCGTCTCTTTTTGTGGACATTTAAGTTGGAAGAATGATATCCTTTTACGCGTGGGGGGCCGCACATGCACACACAAGGATCTTGTTAAACCGAAAAAAGGGGATCTTTCTATTTTCTGAAAAATATTAAAAGTAAAGGAAAGAAGGGAATTATCAGGTGAGCTGTTGTTTGTGGCTAATAAATACCAAACAATACTATTTGTCAATAAATTTTACTAATTTTTTTATTCTGACTGAAAAAAATATGATTTTTTTATTATATAGGCTAATGTATTAATTGCTATACAACTATTTTGATAATGCTGTTACAGAATTTAAAAGGTAAAATTATAATTTAAAAAATTTGAATGTGAAAGGGTATTAGTAATTAATCATCAATATCAATTAATATATCATTGTATAAAATAAAATCTATAACTAAGATATACAATTCACAAGTCATTAACCATGTTACTTATTTTTCAAGTTCAATGTAACATATGGTGAAAGGTGGTTAGTTTATATGAATTTTTAAAAATTTTAAATTTTAAATTATTTAACTATTATTAATATAAATATAAATTGTAATTTTTTATTGTTGTTGTCTGAAGAATAATATGGACCATGTTACATTTTTTTAAATTGATTAATTTATATGATCCTCTGATTTAATGATTGGAAGAAAACTTTGATTTAAAAAGTATTTAACACATTATAAGTATTATATTTATTATTAATATCTTAATAAAATTATAAAACCACCATTTTCTGTTGCATTAAAATATTTTAACTCTAGAGTCTAAATCACTATTCACACCTAATCCAATCCTTATCACTTAGCTAATTAAAAACATTTTTAAACTGATAAGAACAAATACCAGCGTACTACTCGAAATCTTAGCAGGAAGGTGGAGAAAGGCAGAGTAATAAAAGTGACGTGATTGTCTCCCAAATCGAGTCGACGGCCAATTTACGGTTGGGCCTAACAGGCTAGGAGCCATAAGCCAGCCGATGGTCACCGCACATCGTACTCAAACATACGATATATTCCTACCTTAAAAAGAAACTATATCTATATATATATATATATATATATGCCTAATACCCCCAAAATAACATTTCATGTTCTCTCTCTGTCTCTCAACTCTAAGCCCGGCGCCTCTCACTCTGAACTCCAAACTGCTGTCAACGACAACCATGTTGAAGCTGCTGTATCTTGCTCCTTCCAATGCCGTCGCCTTCAATTCATCCTCGCCTTCCATTTCTTCTTCGACCATTCCAATTCCGCGCACCCACTTCCTTCTCCCGCGTTCTAATGTATGCATGCTCTTTTTTTGATTACTTGTCGCTTCACGTCTTCAATTTATTCTATTATTGGATATCCTTCTCTGTTACTCTTTTCTTTCTTTTTCCAGTCAACGACGTTTCGTTGCAGAAATTTCAGGGCCACAATGTCCTCTTATGCCCCTCCTCCTCCCCCCGAAAGCCGCGTCGTTGTACGTCTCACTCTTATTTCATAGCTTTTTTAGCTAAACTGAGACGAAGGCTTAGTTGTTATGTATATGACTATAAGAGCAGGTGGGGTTCGGAATGGCCGCCGTGGATTTCGTGGCTACTGTGGATGCATATCCCAAGCCCGACGACAAGGTCAGAACCACCAGCTTCAAGGTACACACCATAGTTGACACTTAATCCATTGGTTTGGCTTAGGGATTTTTTCCTGTTCGAGAATGCCTTTAGAATGCTGTATCATTTCTTCAACGTTACCTTTCTCTTTGCCACGTTGACCTCTCGCACTTCTGTAGTGGCTCGTTTTTGTGTTAATTCTGTGTCTCATATGAGTTACTAAACTTAAGCAAGAGATTTGATCATTTTTGTTTAAATTGGATTTTCTAGATTCAAGGAGGTGGCAATGCGGCTAATGCTTTAACTTGCGCTGCTCGCCTGGGGTTAAAACCAAAGTTGATCTCCAAGGTTTTCCACTATCTTTTGCATCTTATGCCTTAGTCCATGTTCTGAGGTGCAGAGCGGGATTGAATTGTTTATAATCTGTGACAAACTATTTTCTTTCTTTTTCTTTTTTGGCATTCCTTAGGTTTCTGATGATGCCCAAGGCAGGGGCATATTGAAGGAGCTAGAAGCAGATGGTGTGGATACTTCCTTTTTTGTTGTAAGATTCACATGTGTGCGGCTCGTAATCTTGAAAAAATGAAGAAAATTACTTGCTGTTTCATGATCTTCGCAGTATCTCTCTAGTTTCATCTCCCTTGCTTTTGATCTACTGCATTTGGCTGCCTTTACTTTTTTTTTTTTTCCCCTCATCAATTCCTGAGTCGGAAATTTGCTTGTTCAGGTCTCCAAGGATGCTAGTTCAACATTTTCATATGTACTTGTGGACAATCAAACGTAAGGCAGTTGCTAGTATGTTTTGCCCTCTGCAACCTGCTAGGATTTTTATGAGTGACTTTTATAGCAATATGAAGAATTCTGCTGATTCAAGGCCTAAATGGCATCATGACTTACGAAAATGAAAAAAATACAGCGATCTTATGCCTAAGCTTAAGGGTGTTCAAAACCAATTCAAACCGATTAAACCAAACCGATCAGAACTGATCAAAACCGAACTTAAATCAGGTCTATTTCGGTCTTTTCACTTTTGAAACCGAATCAGTTTGGTTTGGTTCGATTTTAGATATTTAGAACCTGAACCAAACTGAACCAAATCTATTAATACTTTTTTATACAATTATAATATATTTATTTAATATATTTTTTTATTTAATACATTTTATATGCATATTATACTCATTAACATATATCCCTTAAATTATAAGCTCATGAATAAGATTATAAGACATTTATTAGATAAGGAGAAAGAATATAAATTAGTGTGTTGTTATAAATAATTATGTGAAAAAATATTCACAAAATTTTTACATAAAAAATTGATGTTTTTGTAATTATTTAGATATAATTTGTATTCATAAAGTATTTATATGGTACGTATTTAATTTAATTTTTGGAAAAAATGCTACTTTTTTTTTTAAAATTCATTTTAGTATGATCTAAACCGAACCAAACCGAAATGGAAACCGAACCAAACCAATCTAAAAGAAAACTGAGTAGATTTTAAAATTTGCCAAATCGATTGGTTTGGTTTTTGCCTAAAACCGAACCAAATCAAACCTTTGAACACCCTTTCCTAACCATATAGGCATTTCAGCTTGACCAATGTCCTATCTAATTTCTATATTTGTAGTCACGAATAGAGGTGTATTGATTTGTTGATATTCAAGATGAAAACTCGCCTTTATTATTTTAAAATATTTATAGAAGTACTCTTCAAGGAAGTTTCACTGCTTGTCCATAAGCAATGTATTTTAATGTTTTGTCAGACACTCCCTTACTGATAATGACTACTGGTTTGAGAAATGCAGGTGGCCTGGCAGAATATTTAGATGGACAATGCTTCTCCTTAATTTTTTTTTTGTATAATTAATTATATATTCTTTATATTCCCTTTCTCACCCAAATGTATATAAATATTCTTTGGCTGAGTTTATGCATTAGAATAGAAATAAATTCTTGCACATGCTTGAGGCATTTTACCAAAGATTTCTTTAAACTAATTTCAAGTGATCCTTTCAGAAAAACTCGTACATGCTTCTATACCCCTGGAGACCCTCCCATGATGGCAACTGACCTGTCTCAATCAATCCTATTATCTGCATTTAATGAAGCTAGATTAGTTTATTTTGATGGGATATCAACTGAAACTGCACTATTTGTTGCGCATGAGGTAATCATTTTCTTGCTTTTTTTTTTTTTTGTAATCTCTTTAATAATAGAAACATTATTTGCATTTACAACCTTTTTATTTTGATCAATTTTGGCACCAAAGCCTAAAGTGACTCCTATGCAGTGGATTGCCCAGCTAGTCTGTATTTAGATTTTGTAGTGATGCATGTACTTTCTATTCTTTTAAAATAAAAATCAAAAGTTGAGATAAACAGGAGTCAGCCATAAAATATATACTAAAGAAGAAAATATCAGTTGGCCTTGACACTTCTAGAAGACTGTCAATTTATTGTAGAAGGACTTGAGCAAGGTTACTAGGTATCCTTATAGTTGGTACATACTGTGATAAATGTAAGTTCACGAGGCATTGCTGCATCCACGCTGATGGATATTGAAATCATCAATCTTGTTGTTTAAAAATATGTTTATTTTCCAATATATTTGTTGAAGTCTGCATCCTGGTATTTGATGAACTACAATAATTTGATCTCTCTGAAAGTTATTCAAGAAGAAAGGGAAGTGGTTAAATAATATTTCTCCAGCTTGGTGAATGGGACTAGAATTTTTATACTTAGTACATGTAGCATGCATGGTTTCGAATTTGGTCCACCTAGTGAGCCTGGGAAGTTGTGGGGCTTTGGAGGGAATCATCACCAGTATCTGGATTTGAACAGTAAACAGTTGTCATCGAATTTTTAAGCACAGGCAGCCCGCAATAATATATGTATTTTAGCTGAGGCAGAATCAATGAGGGAAGGATTGGATGAGCTACTGAGTCTTGCTGATTATGTTGTATGCTCTGCGAGTTTTCCACAGGTACTTTAATTGTTCTTCCATTAATATGAGGAGCTTTTAATTGACTCTTATATGTTGTTATATGGATGTATTTTGACTTTGGATGATTTATGAATTCATGAGTATTTCAATAGATAGGACTTACTAAAAGTGTATGACTTAGCTTTTAAACACCTGTAACAAACTGGTTAAAATTCAAAAGTTGAATATGCATTGTATTTTAAATAATGTTCCTCTTCAGAGTTCAGACACATTCCGTATACATTTACTTCCAATTCATGTTGTTTTTCTAGAACAATATGATGATGACCTTTGAATTGTCTTTTAGATGGGATTGCTCCTTTAGTCTACATGTATGATACGTTAGTATGCATGCTTCTGCTTATGTTTAGTTCTTTGAATTCTAGTGTACTTGGTGCATTATTTGTTTTCCTTTTGTATCAGGCATGGACCCAAGCACAGACTATTCCAAGCGCACTAGTTTCTATGCTTTTGAGATTGCCAAATATCAAATTCGTGATTGTGACTCTGGGTGAAGATGGATGTCTAATGTTGGAAAGAAGCATAACTGGTGAATGTGCATTTGGCCCTTTCAATTTAAGTTAGCATAACGTCATAAAACTGTTGCTTTGCATTTTATATTTGTGTTTTTCAAGCAAATATTTTTTAATTCCGGACTTTTAATGCCTGTTCTGGCAGAGGGTGATGACATAGAAGAAAGGGATGTGGACAACGTGATAGAATCCCTATATAGAAGGAAGGATGATAGTTTGGTTGTCCCAACTTGTATATCATCGGTAAAAATATCTGTGTAAACTTAAAACTTTTATAACCTCTAAGTTAATAATTTAATTTGAAGACATCTTTTTCAATAACATTAGCATTGAGTTGGAGGATCATGTTCATTATGCCTTTTTTTTTTTCCTTCCCAGACTGTGACGAAATTAAGGGCGGATGGAAGAGGGACAGTTTGTGGGCGTTTATTTGTTGGAACAGCAGAGAAGATACCAGCTTGTGAGCTGACCGATACAACTGGTGCTGGGGATGCATTTATTGGAGCCATTCTTTATGGTAGGTGTACTCCTAAATCTGATATATGCTCTCTCCATGATCGTCTTGGAAATAGAATCAGCTAGATGTAGAACTCGACATGGTGACATTTACTAGCAACTTTGCTCTAGTTTCATTTGGCTTTATTTCTTCCTGAAGTTACCTACGGATTCAATTCTCTAGTTGGTTTGCTCTTATTTTCTCTTATTATTATTATTATTTTTTTACCAAATTGCTCTTATTTTCTCTATGTAGCTAGTGAGCTGTAGGTTGTAAATAAAACAATAATAATAAACTTATAAATGGTAAAAGGAAAAATTATAGAAATTTGTAAATTGTTAGAAGAGATTTGGTATACTTATGCTCTCTGATTTATTTTGTAGCGATCTGTGCAAACATGTCACCTGAGAAAATGTTGCCATTCGCCTGTCAAGTGGTAAGTTGCTTCTAAATCAAGAGAAAACGCTATCCATATTTCAAAGTGACTAATCAAACAGGGAAGGAAAATAGGAAAGGCAGAATGTGATTGCATGACATTTTTGCTAACTTCATAGTGATGGCTGCAGGCAGCTGCCAATTGCAGAGCTTTGGGTGCTCGAGCAGGTCTTCCTCACCGTACTGATCCCCGCTTGGCATCCTTTTTAAGCTAGATATTTTGTACATTTCTTATGTACATGTGCTGAAATAATGACTTTTGTACATTTCTTATGGGAACGTGTTTATAGAATTGGGCAAAATCATTTGATCTATAAAGCACTTGACATAAATCCCCCTCGCTGATGTTTTTCCCCCATTATATCAAGCCTCGAACCAGATGTGTGAATTTAAAAAAAGAAAAAAGAATCATGGTTATTTTGTAAAGATTTTTTCTTTTTTTTTTAAATGGATTTACGGAATTGAAAGAAATCACTTAAAGGCGGTGGTAGTTCAAAAGTCCATGCCTATGCCTCCAAAGTTAACTGTATTTTTTAATTTATTGAGGAATGCTTTCAAATCAACTAATGCCCAAATACCAATATATAAATAAAAACTAAAAGGCCAAAAGAAAAAAAATCATACTTTTAAGTAATGGGAATTTTTAAAACGCCTCCAAACTGATATATCAAATTCATATCAGGTGATTCAATCTAATAAAAAACGAAATTCCATAAATATGAAATTGGATTAATGTTCTTTATTTATTTATTCATTTAATTTTTTAGAGTCAATTTTTTGGGAAAATTGTGAAAAAAAATACCAAAAAATGAAAATATTTGGGAAAAGGAACCGTAACACTGTAGCTACAGTAAATGAATAAAAATTTATGTCAATTGTCAAAATTACCCCTAACTTTTTGGGGGGGGGGGTGTGGAGAGGGGAGACAAACACAGAGAGTGAGATAAACGTAATAACTAGCGGAAGCTCCGAGAGCATTTAGGGGAAGAAGAAGATAAAGCCAAGGTGAGGTGACGTCCGAAGTCAAGGGTAGAGGAAGTGAACCTACCGGTGAAGGTGAGATCTAAGGCCATAAGGAGAGAAACATGCGAAATTTTAAGGGTGAGACATTTGGAGGAAAATGAACACCATCTCCATTGAATGAGGAGATGGCCATGTGTATTTTGTAGGCCATCATGTTGGGCAAATGCTACTTAATCATATTCTGTTATTTTGTTGGCTATCTTCGGAATCATAAACTTTATGCAATTTTCTTTATCATTTTTATTTTGTCTGGGTGCTGATTAGAAAGGAGTATGGTTTGACTATTTGATTGTATCATTTTGTATTAGCTTTAACAATTGATTTAATGAATTATTGGTAGGAGAGTACTTGATGCTTCACATGGTCACTTTATAATTTGGAATCCTTTCACCATTTATGAAGCATGATAAAATGGCTAGTTTAAGATTCACGCTGTGTTTTTAGGACCAAACCTGCTTAAGTGTGAATTATTTAATTTAGATTGACTTTGTTTTTTTCTTTTTTTGTTTACTTCACATTGTAGAATCCTTAAGCTTCTTCTTCCTAAAAGTCGGTCTCAAGATTAATATTAATTTGTAAGGACTCATTGCTTATGAAGTTTTGCCTAGTCATTATTCATGCTTTGCTTTCAATGAATTCTCAGTGATAATTGTATGTTAATCTTGACTTTCCTACTCTTCGCTAACGTTTTTGCTTATATTGGATTGCATTACTTGTGAATAAAGTTCTGATGCACAACCTTTATAAGACACACTGGTAATTTTAGTTGTGATGTTACTCAAATATCAATGTTATGGGAGATTGTATGTTAGCTAACACAAGGACATAGTATTAGTATTATAGTTCCACCAGTTTATTTGATGGTCACGTCCAATACTAACCCTATTAATTCTGAAAAATTGTCAACATTCATAATATATGAATTGAAAATGTCAAATTTTGTGGTTTACTATTATTCACCACCACTCATGAGCATGTCCGAAGCTGACCAGCGTCAAATATTGAAAAATGGTCAACCACTCTCATTTTATAATTACATGTACAGAAATATGTGGTTGACCGATTTTAGCAGTTTGTCCACCATGATGCATACTCTTGGATACGTTTGATACTGACCTAAGTCAATACTGAAAATGGTCAACCACCTCTATTTTATAACAGCATTCATAGAAATTATTGGCCAACCATTTTTTGATGTTTCGTCCACCATTGTACATACTCTTGGGCACGTCTAATACTGACCTAAATCAATATTAAAAAGGGTCAACCACCTTCATTTCATAACAACATTCACAAAAATTGGTGGTTGGTCATTTTTTTGCCTTTCATCCACCATAATGCACAAGCTTGGGCACGTCCAATACTGACCCAAGTCAATACTGAAAACAGTCTACCAGTTCCATCTTATACATTCACAAACTTTGTCCAGCAAAGTCCACACGTCCAAGTCACATATGACACTGACACAAGTCAATTCAGAAAATGGTCAACTACATCAATTTTATAACTACATTCATATAAACTGGCAGTCAACCATTTTTTTTTTTGGTTTATCCACAAAGATGCACACATCTTTGCACACATTTCATACAACGATTGACCACTAACAAATTTGAATTGAAAAAGTAAAATTTTACAGTCGATCATTTTTTATATAAGAACTTTATCAGAAATAAACTAGATGAAAACTCTATAAAAAAGAGGATACGAAACCTATCATTTATGAAATTGAACTACATGACTACAATATGACAAGTAAATCACATTATAACTATATGTCACACCTGGAGAAATGTAACGTGGATTGTTACATCTTATATTTTACAGATTTTTCCATGAAAAGTACTTGATTTTAACTTATAAAATAGTCTTTAAAAACTTAAACCAATTAAAACTTTAAAACTTCCTAAAACTGTTTCATGCAGCTTTTCAATTTACTGTGCAGTAATTTTTCAAAAACCATTATTAAATGTAGAAAAATTATTTCTTAGTGATTCAAGTGTTTAAAAATCTTTAACATCTTAATTTTCAGTAAAAAATCAGAAACAGGGAAATGAACGCACAAATTTGTACAGTTTATTTAGTAAACATTACTATTCATTTTCACGTCTCTGTTTCTATCCGAAATTTGAACCTCAACTTTGGAAATTTATTTCTCTTATCATACAAATCCATTTTGTGCATACTTAGTATCTTTGAAAAGCTTTATGTGTATATTTTCTAACACATATTTTTTTAATGCATTTATTCTAACTATACTTTCCAAAGCACCAACATATATCATCAGAGATTAGAAATAATATCTATTGGAGCAATTTTAGAAAAACCTGAATAACTATCATTATATAAATTCAAATATAGCTAAATTATTGTCATTTTTGTCCTGAAATATAGATTTATCCATACATATAGACAACAGAATTTTTTGAGGTATATTTGATTTTATACAATAGTTTGAATTAGACTATACAAAATAGAATATTAACAGCTTTCATCAAGATTCCATCATTATTATTTTTCATACTCCATGTGCTTCCATTTGTCATGATTTGACCCTATCATTGGTCAATTACGGGGTGATATTGGAAAATCTCAATAGTCAACTTGCACTTACCATTATGTCATCACAGAAACATTTGACAGCATATAAAACATAACATACTTTTATTAAATCATCAAAACTTCCATATTGTTTAACAAAATTTCGACAGCATAATAGTTTAGTAAATGGGTATCTCGGGACTTGACACTTAACATAAAATAGCCACCAATCATGAAAAACATTTATAATAGCTACATGGTATCATTTACAAATTATAACAGTATATAAAACATTCATAAATAATAAAATTAAGTAAGAGAAAGAGACTACCTTTGAGATTTACTAATTTTTCGTTGGACCTTGATTTCACTTAACTTTAGATCATTTCTGTAATTTGATTGAAACTTAAAGTATCATTAAATCTTAAGTTAAATGAAAGAAGAAAGATACTAAAAGAGATTAGGAGAAGAAGCTTATCTCTTGGAGACCTCCTCTAGCCTCTCTTTCCTTCCTCTCTTCCTTCTCTCTACATGCCTTCCTCCTTCTCTCTCTAACACACTCTTGGTGTTTCACAAATGCGTAAATGGCAAAGGGGGAAGGGGTCTATTTATAGGAAAAGTGGATGAGTGTGAGCCCTTAGATTGCTTCTTGATCTAAGGACTTAAGTTTTTTCTTCAATATTTTATGTTACTTTACCATTTTATCCCAAGATATTTTTGGTTTTGTGAGAGGAATGGGTAAGGGCATTTTTGTCCAATGATTTTTGGCCAAAAAGTTAAAAAATGGATATGTACTTTTATTACTTTATCATATTCATTTGGATCTTATTTGTGTACTTTTCCCTAAGTTTTCCTTTATATCCTGTATCTTTATTTTTTTACTTTATCTGTGGGATCCATTGTCTTTTTCTCTTTACTTTTTCATATGAGGTCTACTTGTCTTGCTTACTTTTTACTATTCATCTCCTCCAGCATTTACTATTTATATGAGACCTGCATTTTATCGAACTTGTATTTTTTTCTCTCCGGGCTCACATAACCAGTATTACTTGTACTTTTAACTTGCACCAGAGTATTATAATATTATTGTCTCTATCTTCTATTGTAAAATGACCATTTTGCCTCTACCTTTTGGCAAAATGACTACTTTGCCCCTTTAAGTCCCTTTTTTATATTTTTATGATATTTTGGGCCTTTAATCTATTTAATTAAATATCTAGACTTCCCAATCATCATAAATTAATCCAGAATAATTTAATATCTTTTTTAATATTATATGGTCATAATATTCATACATGAAAAATAGGGATGTTACACGAATGGCGTGCGGAGAAAGGAGAAAGAAGAAAAAAAGAGACAAATCGGATTTCTTAACAAAAATCGATTTGTGAGGAGTCGCAACCAAAATTTTGAGAGAAAATTTTGGAAAACCGAATCAAGAAGGGAAATGATGGTCTGCATAGTTCGAGTCGGGTTCAAGAATCAATTGTGCTTGGGAAATGTGTTAGATACTCAACGACACCTGTTCCTAAGAACGATTACTTTAAGTTGATTGTGTAAATTAATATGGTTTAAAAGATATTTTAATTTTCCTTTTATTATTCATATGCGAGAATAAAGGTAGAAAAGAAAGAATTAAAAGAAATTTAAAGGACAAAATAAAGAAAAGGAATTTAAGAAAATTAAATTGAAAAATATTTATTTAGTTAAGGAAATTAATAAAATGAATTAAGAAAATAAATTGAAAAAATATTTATTTATTTACAAAGGTGGAGTTGACTCAGAATCAAAATTTGGGGTCTACATATCCTGTGATAAGATCAAAGTCCATGTAGTTTAGGCTAAAAATGCATGTCAGTTGGTGAACTTTTTTTAATTGTAGTTTTGTATAATTTTGTAATAAGAGAAAGTTGGTTGAAAATAATTTACTTTTTTCCAAACAAAACGATTTTCTGAAATTTAGATTGATATGTTTTAATTTATAAAAGATAATTTAATTTCACCCCCTTATTGTTATTTCTATTTAATTTTGAAAATACATTTTTTTATTTTTTAACTTTTTGAAAAATTCAACAATTTTTTTGTACTTTTGAAAATTTTTCCTTTTAAAAGAAAAATAAAACCGATTTATCTATTACTGATTCGCAGTCATACCCGATAGACTGATTCCTTAAGTATCAGTAGAAGTTTTAAACCTTGCGATATAAATATTTTATAAAATATTGAGAGCAAGAACCAGGAAAGCAATTACTATTATTTATGTGTGTTTTTTATTTATTATTATTATTTTTTATTTTTGTAATAAAATTTGGAAAACCTATTTTACTATTATTATTTATTATTTTGAAATGTAATTAAAAACAAGAAAACATTTTAAGCAGACGTTATACATTTTGATATATTATGATATGATCAATATGTCTATATGGATTCACAATCTCACGCGACAATATGACTAACCAGAATATCTGCATGGGTTATAAAAAATTCTCATGGTGAATTCATTTAACCGATTATTATTATTATTATTATTATTATTATCATTTTTTAATAATATTATTATTTATAATGTTTCTATTATCATTTTTGTTCATTATTACTATTATTTATCTATTTATTTTATTATTTTTATAAAGAAAATTTTAATAGAAAAGTCATGGTAACTTATTATTTTGAATGAACCTTTTTAATGCACTCGTGCAGGCCCATAGACTTGTACAGTGTAATTGTTTTAAAAGCCTACCAAAACTTCAAAAATCTTCATGACCAATTTTAAAAGCAAACCAGAAGAATATATATTATGCCAAATATTTACAGACATGTAAAATTTTGTGATGGCGTGTGTTATTATGCAAACTCAGGTAATTTAAATACAATCATAAGATAAGGAGATGCAAACTCTTATGTCTTCCTTTTCTCTTTGCTTCAAAGATGATAGTCCAATTTTTAAGCTTGATCCATGCTCCCGTAATGCTCCCCATGCTTGCCTTTGTGTTCCTCTCTTGCCTTGATGAGGATGATTCACTTTTTTCAAGCTTGATTTCACACTCCCATGATGCTCAAAAGAAAATAAGAAGATATGAATTAATTTCCAGCTTAAAACTTCCATCAATAAACTATCATAAATACCCCAAATATTTGTTCAAATATGTTGGAAATAAAATTGTAGCCATGATGCTTGGGAGTCATGCAATCTAATTGGGTTACCCTTCTTATTTGGACTCAAAGCCAACCTAACTTGCACAGCAACCTGATACCAGCCCCACAATTGAATTCAAGTAAATGCTTCGTATCAGTAAGTTGAAAATGTAACTTTGAATGATGAAGTTTGTTGGGAAGTATTTTTCAAAAGAAGAACCATTTATTGCTCTTGAAACTTCCTATATAAACAATTATCTCAAACATTTTAGAATACCCATATATCATCGAAATTAAATCTCGTCTCTTTTTATGATATATGCTAAGATGATCATTCAAGGAACTCAAAACTAAATGAACTCGTACAGCAACGAAGTTGGGGCTTTTGGATTATTAAAAATGGCCATGTGATCAATTTGAAGAGTGTAAATCATAATTCTTATATTCATGACAGCATTCTAGTTTCAATACAAGGACAAGCAAAGCTTTCACATCAAAGTATTATATTCATCAACTATTCTACCCCTCAAAGCATTTATACTCAACATCATGCTAGTCCAAAGTGATATGGAATACACCCATGGGCCTCTAGGCACAAAATGCAATTAAGGGTTCCATTTAGATCTTGATGAGACATAAGCTAGAAAATCTGGTTTAGCCCCTTTATAAATGGAGAACGTCTTGAATGTTAAACAACACCTTTGATTAAAGTTATCCACCTTCTCAAATCCTAGCAAGCATGATAAAGGCTTGAACAATGCAAGGCAAACTAAATACTTGGTAAATATCACCTCCTAACCCAATAAACTCTCATAAGCATTTTAGCCCACACTTGAAAGGCATGCTTTAAAAGGAACATAGATTGGGATTCATCATTCTATCATGAGCATCAAATGTGAGACAAAGTACTTGAAGGAAACGCTCAACATCATACATCGAGTTTTATGTATATTGGCAGATTATCAAGCTCCCATTCCTCCGATATTAAGCGCAGAACTAAGACAAAGGAAAATTTACATGCTAGATAACATAAAAATCCACAAAGCATTCACATCTCACATTGACTACATATTAATAAACCATTTTCCAAAAATTAAATATTCACTCTAGAGCATTCCATCGGTAGCAAAGATAAAGCCAATAAGAGTGAATGGATATACCTAAATAGGTGTGTTCTTTCCGATTTCAAAGACCTCTTCCTTCACCTTCAGACGTTACTCCTCTTCTTCATCTTTCTTTTTATGTTCTATGCTAGAATTTACTCCTAAACAGTTTGAATGCTTAAAATCTATGGAAATTATAAGCTCTCAACAAATGTAGTGAGAAACTTCCTTCCCCTTTGCTAAATAGTAGGAAAGCATTACACAATCTATATGCATAAGTTACGTTACTAATTCTTGATGCCTCATGAGCAACCAACAACTATGTTGCTTTTTACTTTGAGTTAGAAATAAAAGCATGCAAGATTTATATATATTCATAAGTTGCATTGTTTTTTTAGTTAATTAGCTAATTGTGTGGCAAATGGAAACTGAGGTTAAGGTTTAAAACAAAGATAAAACATTTAACATGAAGGTGGGAATAAAAACTTATCAATGTGCTCTTGGTTAAAAACTAATATCATTAAATGCAACCCACATTAGATCAAATCCATTGTCACTAAAAAATCTATTATCCTTCCAACATTAGCAGTTCATATTCAAAGTTGAATTATAAAGAAATACAAATAACATTAAATGCAACCCACACCAACAAGAGAATACAAGCCACATCAAATTTCATATTTAATCCAAAACCCATCGAATGCAGGCCACATCAAATTTCATATTTAGTAAAAAATCAATCAAAGCATTATAATCTAGCATGTTGAAAAGTTTGGCCAATAAACTTGAGCTAGTGTAACAGAGGAGGCTCACCTATAGGCACCGAATGCAAGCAGGGATGGATCGAGAAATTTTAGGTATTGGGGGAAAATATATATATATATATGAAACATGCTAAAAATATGAATATACACACCATAACTCTACTGTACAGTTTTTCACAATTTGAAAACATTGAATAATTTTCTCATTTTTCAATACAACAAAAAATTTCTCTCTATATTATATAAGTAAACTACATAATCATTCAGGAACTCATCTCCATACCAATTATAGAGTAAAAAAATAATAATGTAAAAGGTTTATATAAAGCACCAAATAGAATGTAAAAAGTAGATCAAAACAAAAGAGAGATATAAACATAGCAAACAGACAATGCTAACCTGATAAAAAGCAAAATGAAAAGAGTAGTTCAATGAAAATAGTGAGTAGAATAATGGAAAAGCACAAATTAAGAAGAAGGAAGTTCAAGGGGGTGACATAGAAGCAAGGTAGAATGAAAGGAGTAAACTTAGCAAAATGGGAAGTATGCAAATGACATTTAGTTTCTTTTCTTCTCTTCCTTAGTTAGTGGATGCAATTGCTTTACATTACATATATATACAGTATTGGAAAAAAAAAATTATGCAGGTGACTGTCCCTACAAGCTATAACATACATCCATCCCTGAATGCAAGCCCTACCAACAACTGATTGAACAGACATATGTGGACTGGTAAAGAAGAAAGCAAAGATAATGGCCATGGACGTCTAAATGCAAGCAAAGATTGCATATGAGAACATATAGAGATTAAAATTGAAACCCTAGATCGGCACACCCACAGAGATTAACATCAAAACCAACGACAGAGACAATGAGCAAAGTAGGCTTACCTCACCGGTGATGATGATTACTCCGGCGTTAACCAAGTTCCGTGATTCCCTCCTTTTCACTGTCTAGCTCCTTTGCGAGGTTCAGCCCAGCTCGTTTCTTTGGTTAGGGCTCCTTTGTTAGAGTCAATCAAATGAAAGTGATGTTTGAGGTATGTTTTTGGTGTCATTTTTCATGTATTAAAGGGTATATTTGTTATTTTAATCATGCTTCACCTCACCGTGTGCATTCACTTAACTGGTTAGAGGGGATCTCCTTCACCTAAAATTGTGTGAAGAAGCTCACCTTAGATAATGATGTTCATATGAGTTATAGCCAAGTAAATAGGTTAAATCAGGTAATATGAGCCAAATCATCATACCTAACCCCTTGGTGAGCGAACCAAACAAGTCGTTAGTGTTGGACCCAACTAGAGTGTCCAAGCTCTTGTGACCCACGCTCTTAACAACTAAAGCCTTTTGACCCTTCATGATGATGTTGACGCCATTCTTTGCAATTAGCTTTGTTTTTGATTGTTTGTAATGCTCTCGGATTGTATTTTCTTTTCCAAGAGCTTG
Source organism: Adenanthera pavonina (assembly GCA_026686845.1). Classification (NCBI taxonomy): domain Eukaryota; kingdom Viridiplantae; phylum Streptophyta; class Magnoliopsida; order Fabales; family Fabaceae; genus Adenanthera; species Adenanthera pavonina. The sequence continues at coordinate 5,963,686 of JAIVEN010000002.1, forward strand.
CACAACTTATATTAATGCCATTCATCCCTTATTCTCAAAAGAAAAACAGCTTAGTGTTTGATTTTTTATTTTTAATATCTTATATCTTTATATTGCTTTTAAATACTTATTTAAAACTCAAATTTTTTTTATTTTTATCCATAAATTAAAATATTAAATATAAATAATTATATAAAATTTTATTTAATATATTATATCGTGTCCCACTTAGTAGTTGTCTTATATCTATTAGGCCAACCAAAAAATGTAAAAAACATAGTGGGTCGACCCGCCTACCATTGCCGTCCCAAAACTCTGATCAGGGTTTAGGGTTCTTCTCTTTCAGCAGCTCTCACTGAATAACCTTTGGGAATTGAGTAATTGAGTATTGAAGACCTTGACACCATATATCGTTTCTGGCTTTAACTAAACTAAATCCCTAATTCCCAGACGTCTTTGCATTCCAGCGCTATCCTCTCCAATCTCCAGGCATCCCTCGTCTTCCTCTCCGTTGGCAGCGGTGCCTTGTCGTCCCTTCATCGTTCGGCTCCGTTGAACGTCGGTGGCTTTCCTTACTCGCCTCTCGTTTATTGCTCCGTCTGCGCGGTTTGGTATTTTCTCCATCGTTCGTCTCCGTTAAACTTCTTATTCACTGTACTGAATCTCCCGACCTTGGTTACTGGTTGCATGATCCAAAACGTGTCATATTTTGCATATTTTATCCTTGCATGTTTATTGGCGGAATTATCTGCATCGCGCTTCTGCAAACCTTTTATGCAGTTACAATATTATATTTTTGAGTCCCCACTCGCAAGAGGAAAATTTGAGAGTGGGGAGGGCTGGTGCATTTAATTCGAAGTTTGAAGTCTGAATGCAGATACTATAGTTTGAGATTATGGAGTCTTTGTGTATAAACTTTTTTTACAGGATTATGCTGGATGAATTTTTGTTGTATTTGATGCAAATGTTCTGATTTCTGCGCATAGGTTTTGTTCTTAATTTTTTTCTGAGGTAACTCTCACTTTTTGCCAAAATTGGTTATGTTCATGTGATTATCTTCAGTTCTGGACATCGTTAGCTGTCTTCTAAATTATTTTGCAAGCATTTTTTTATTCTTCTTTCATGCATTTTTTTAAAAATTTTTTTGATATTGGAGCTGATACCATAAATGTGAATGAACAAGTCCAAAACTGAGGTTAAAGCTCAAATTTGAAAGACAGAATTGAATCTGGGCCATTTGACCTTGGGCCATATTGCACTGGCTTGAAAGAGTAAACAATAGGTTTAGTATTTGGGCTGCTTGCACAGATTTTAAAAAAAGTTGTCAGCCCTCTCCCAAACCCATTCCAGTCCAGCTGGTCTGGTCTGGCCCAGTGTGGTCCCATGTTATGTTCGTGCCAGACCAAACCATGGGTTCAAACTCTAAACCAGTTGCCTCATCTCATTGAGCTAGACCATGGGTTGATGTTCAACCGGGTTTGGCCCAGTCTATGTGCACCCTTGTCCCTATTAGTCATACTAGTTTCGTTTTCTTCTTGGAAAATGCTTGTGCTAATTGTATTTAATGGACGGAAATCTTGAAATTTAGATGTTTCTATATCCTGCTCATCCTCAAATTTCTTTATAACCATACATGATTTTTTCCTTAGGTGTGTGCTAATATTTTTCGAATTTGTGCCGGAGCAAACAATCATACAATATGAAGTTGTTATCCAATCTTAGGCGTTGGAAGTGCACAACAACACGATCATTAATTTATCCCATCCAACCTTTGCAGCCTGTTGATGTTCCTTTGTTGGGCCAGGTTAAGAAGGTAAAAAATGCACGTTTATTGGTAACTTTCTGTTGAATTATTTGCTTGGAAGTCACTGGTGAAGTTGCCGTTTCTTTTTCTGAAGATGCATATGCATTTGTTTGCAGTGCATGCTTTACTTTTCCTGAAAGATTTATCTAGTCTTCAAACAACTGCATCTTTTCTACATTTTGAAATATGGAAAATCTTGTACCTAAGTCCCCTATGTATTGTTATGTTGGAATTTTCTAATCCTAAAATAACTGCATTGTATGATGTGACAAATTCAGGGGTTTGTCTATGCGTCGTAGTCCTGATTATTCCTTGGAACCTTTGTTGAGATATCCTTGTCTTCTAAACCCCATTGAATTTCACAATAATGGTTAATTTTATAACTAAAGAATATATTGCATGTAATGAGCACTTTCAATTCAGCAAAGGCATTTATGGTAAACAGCTATTTTGACAATTAATTAACATCTGAGGATGACTTGCTTTGTTATAACATTTTGTTGTAATTCAGTTTGAATTGAAAATATTATTTACATTGGAAAATAGATTTTTCTATAAATTATAATAGGATTTTCTCTTAAATATGATGGAAAAGTTGTGTCAGGAGCTTGGCATCCTGTAAATTAGTGCTTACACGGTTGGTATTTTGATATTTTGTTGGTTGAATGCTTGAAATTTCAAGGAGCAAAGTGGTGTATTGATTAGGGAGCTTTATTTTCTTTGTGATAATGATGCATTTTTTCCCTAATTTCATTTATTTGTTGTTGAAGGCCTAAGTTCACACTCATTTATTATGGTTCCCTATTTTTCTGCAGGATATACAAGGAGCGAATGGTTGGTCACTATTGTGTATTTACATATGATTGAATCTTAACCCAGCAATTTAAAATGTCTTTCACTAGCTCTTGGAAGAATATGGTTTTTCTTTTCTTTTGGGTGAGGGTTCTGGGTTTTAGAGCTTGCATACTTTGCTGTTGATTTGAATGTGTGAATCTGGCTCCTACTTCAAAAACTGTTGAATTCATGTTTCGCTTATGAATTTATGACACAACATTGCTTGATGAGTCACACCGGTTTGGTTCATGATGTCTGTTTTGGCCAGTGAGACCCAGATATTGCCCTGGGATGTGAATATAGAAATATGATTGTAACATCAACTTTTGTAAAAGTTATATTTTAAATTAAATTTGCAGGAATGGTGGTTCAATTCAGTGGATGGTTTGCCAAAACACATACAGCCAATTTTCTGCCTCCATATCCGCCCAGAGTGAACCATGGATTGAGCTCCATCAGTTCTTCCCATGCCAAATCCATTTCTTCAAGAGCATCAGACAAACGAGGAGAAAATATAAATGAGGTTAAGCTTAAAAAATTTGGTGCTGTTGTTTATGTCATTCCCTCCTTTTTTGGCTTTTGAACACGTTGATGAAGCAGTCTTGCAGTTTGTAGTTGCTATTGCTATGTATATTGTGATAATTGGATACTAGATGGTTATTACCAAAAAAAAAAATTTGGATCATTTGATTGTGACCTTCAATAGTTGGTGCCTCAGAAAAAAAAAGTTCATCTTGCATTAGAGTTTCAGGAGATGCCTATTAATGTAAGAAAGAATTATCAATCATAGAAAATGACAAATGCTTCCTGTTGAGAATTCTTGGGATGGATGTATTTTATACCCTTGTTTGTCAAAACTCATTGACAAAATGGGTCAAGCACCCTGATACTTTTATTTCCCACTTTGGCAGACTAAAAAAGACATATCAACAGTTGAGGATCCTTTTGATGCTCCTACATATAATATTCCTGAGAAGCCAGTAACATTTGTGGAAGGGGCTTCCTACAGTGTCATCATCCTTGCTGGGCTTGGAATTGCAGCTGCTGCTGGATATGGTGTTTTCAAGGAGCTTATATTTGAACCCAAAGAGTAAATAATTTAAATTTATTTTTGAATTTCTGAATTATGTTGTTTGAGAATTATCATGATTTTGTTGCTTGAAGGTTTTTATCTTTATTTGATCTCCCTCTGATTTTTATATGTTGGTGGCAGGTACAAAATATTTAACATGGGTCTTGAGAGAATTCAAAATGACAGTCAGGTGAGTGACTTTGTTTTCGTATTTATTTTCCTGAATGACAAAGGAAACTCGGAAGGGACACTTCTTTGTGGAGGAGATTAAGTCTTTGAAGGGTATACCACTGTCCTAAAGTTATTTGTATTTAGACAAAAAGAAGCTAATCATTTTGGGTCACAATACGCGAGAGCAATGCAAAGATGGCGATAAAGGATGTAGAAATAGTTTTGGTGAGATAAAGGTTACATATGTGATGAGAAGCTTTGTCAAATCTTGATGGCTCTTAATTTGTGATTTTTAAATATGGATTTTTTTTAAAATAACAGATGCTTTGAAGGCATGTGATACCCCATTAAAAAAAAAAATCATTGGTACAACTAGTTATAGAGTCAGCGGTTTCAAATCCTCCCAATAACTAGGTAATGGTTTTGTTTAGGTTAGGTACTTTTATGTGCTACTATTACTGTCGTACTTGATGAAGTAGAAACCTAAAAGGCAGCAAAAGGAATAAAAACTTGATTATTGAAAGTTATTTATCTAAATTAAGGTAATTCACATTTTTCAAGCGTAAATGAAAACTGGTGTCTTGTAACATTGAAGGATGAGAAAATGACTTCCTGGCATGAAAGTCAATTATGGTTTCTGCAACACAAACTTTGATTTTAATAAATAAATGGATAGAGGATGAATGTAAAGTTGTGTTAATGACTAGTGGCAGTTATTTCTCTAGGTAAAACTTATCCGTTCTTTGTATTACATCAGGTAAGAGTGAGAATTGGATCGCCAATCACTGGCTATGGTCAGGAGAGTAGAAATCGTGCTGCTCGTCAACGAATACCCAACAAGGTTTGGACTGATGAAGGTGGGGTCGAGCACGTCGAGGTACTTATTCATATATGGATAAACTATGTCTTATGTGGACTATCTGGGACACTCCCCTTTCACAACCCCCCAAACCAAAAAAAAAGAAGAAGAAAGAAAAGAAATGGCATTGGAAGTCTTCATTGGAGACCCTGCTGAATTTTTTATGTATATTTAAAATTTTCTTATATTGTTGTTTTCAGCAGCTGTATCAATTGTTCTTAATTATGTCTCCTTAAATTACAGGTTAATTTCTATATTCGGGGACCACATGGAAATGGGAAAGTCTTCTGTGAGATGTTCAAAGACCAAGTGGACAAACAATGGAAGTTCACATACTTGATTGTCGAGATCAGATCACCCTCTCCAGCACAATTGATTTTGGAATCATATATTCCTGCTTAAAATGCAAGCCAGTAGCATTGTTCAGAAAAGGTTTCTTCCTCCTGACTGTTAACCCAGATTCTTTTCTGTTAATTGCCCTATTTATTTGTCTTCAGTGTTGAGGTCAAGTTTTGTGCCATATAAATTTTAATGATAAGTTTGATGCATGGTGTCATCCAATCTTCACCATTCCATGATAAAAATTGTAGAGAATAAAGATTATAAAATAAAAAAGTAGGAAAAAGCAGAGTTTTGAAATCACTTGGGAGTTGGGGTTATCCTTACATATATCAAGTAGTGAGGCAGAGCAATGCTATATGCGTGTTAATATGTATATTCCGTCAAATCCCTCAAGAATGTTCCTCAGTCCTTGCTCCGTAAATTTGCTGGTTTGTAGATACTGGCTTTCTGGTGCTTTGCCGATCCTCCTTTTTTATTTTGCCTTTTTCCTTTTTCCTTCTTTTGTTTGCATTTCACTTCTATCCTCTAGGTGTCAACCCTGCAATATATGATTTGAATTGTTTGATAGAAGGTCAATTTAAAAACTAACAAAAAGGGCCAGACAGAAAGCATGCCTACAACCTGATTGTTTTAAATTTTCAATTCATATTCATATTTAACTAAAAGGACATTTTAGTTCCTTAAAAACGGGCTATCTTTCATAGAATTGCCTTTTAAAACTGATTCCATGTGGATGGACTATTTCTTTATATGGTTTCATTGAATTGCTCTCTCAATTCGATCTTAAATTTAGTTTCTTTTAAACTAACATATTTATCTTCGAAGAAGACAACGTCATGTATGTTTGACCTAGACAGAGGCACCAACGGGTTAAGACGAAATCCATACTGTTTCTGTGACACGCTAGCGAGTAATGATATATCATGTTGGGTATTAATTTGTGCAACCCTACCCGATGGGATTGTTAACCTGATTTGCATTATTTAAAAGATAATATTCGTGTATTTGTTTGGGGCACGTAATTGAGCTTCGGAGTTTGACTTGGGATCATATCTAAATACGTGGCAGAACTCGTATGACCTGGTTAATTGATGAAATCTTAAGTGCAACAAAATCGTGTTAAAAGATGTTTTGCGCCTGCACTTAAAACTCCAGATTTTCTTTCTAAATTCGCATTTGGTTGGGGTAGGGGGACGCCGGGACGCATCAACGTGAGAAATATCGTTTTGCTTTTAAAAGGGCAGGGATGTGGGCCGTTGCGGGCCCAAGTATCGTAATGGGCTCCGTGGATCAAGGCGGTGATAGCGACACCATAGTTCTTGATGAGTTGTTTTGCAAAAGCAAGTACGGGCAACTATCATCCCACGAGTTCGGGAAAAACAAACCAAAGAGGCGGGGGAATTTGGTGGCAATCCGACGGCTGTTACTGCACCGCACAGAGCTGCTTCATCTATACCCTAGTTTATTTAATTTCGTTCTTTTGAAAAAAGATTGTAAAAAGAACAAAGACCTGGCCTGTTTGAAGGCAACCCGTAAAAATGTGTGAACGATCTGTCTCTCTGGACGAAAACGCGCTTCTCTAATTTTTTTTATTAATAATTAATAATAAAGAAATTTATATTAGCGAGCTCTTCATGGTGGCGTGGGTCCCATGTAGCCACCCGAGCATAAAGAGCAAGGAGTGAGCACAAATGTGGGAGTACACTTCTTTGACACGTGTCTCTGTTTCATTGGGTCGTCTATAAGTTTACTTCAATTTCCTCAATTTCTATCTTCATATTATATTTATTTATTATTTATATTATATTTTTTCCTCCATGCCCTTTACTATTCATCCGAATCCACGATTCTGCCATCTTCACCGTATGAGACTTTTGTGTCGTGGAAGGAATAATATCATGATTAGGTAACTGCTTCTATTACCTCACCATTAAGCAATTTATAGTGCGTGTTTAGTATATAATTACACATGATTTCTACTCAACTAATCTAATTTATGCAATATTCATTTCCCAGACATCATTCTTTCACCCAATGCAAATCATGTTCTACGATTCTTCGATCCGCATTTTCGATTAATTTTTCTGTAATAATTGTTCAATCTATATATGTCATACAATAAAAATAAGAAAAGCCAAAGGGAAAAAAAAGCAAGTTAAGACCTGGTAAAAATCATATTTTCCAGCCATGATTCTCATTTGGAAATTTAGTCATGGTTAGTTAAAAATTTAGTCATAACACTTAGAATTTTTAAATAAGAATTTTGATTCGAAAACATTTTTCTTAACAAGTCTTAACTTGTTTGTTTCCCCAAAGCCAAAATATCCATATGCCATGAGTACTTATAGAACTGTTTAGCTTGGATTTGAGTGCATGCTTTTATTTATTCCTGAGAATTTTAATGAGAAAAAATTAATCTTCTTTCAATTTATTTTTGAACGCCCTTACTCCAAAATGAGATCCCGCACTACAAATGGTAGATGGTGAAACTCAACCTTTAAACTTCATAAGCTTTCTGTAGACAGTTTCTCAAATTCACTCTCCACATAAGTTATGTCCATCATTGTTTGCTCACGCTTTCTCTATACTATACCAAACTTACGATCAACTTGCAAATAGTCCATTGATATCTGCAATCTACTTCTTCAGCCAACTTCTAAAATGCACTTCCCACTCGATCGATCTCATACAAATCTTCATGTCATTGTCTATATTAAAGAAAATTCTAAAAACACAATGATAACCCCAAAACCTGCGTTTCCTTTTTAATCTTAAATTAAATTCCCAAACTTCTAGTTCTAGATGGGAAGTGAGAAGCTATAGTAGATAGATGAAGTCTTGAAGAACATCACACTTTTTAACCTCTGGCGGTTGAGCAATTTCAGTAGGCTCATCTTGATTAATGAATGCTAACTCTTTCTCATTCAAGTCAACTTTAAAGTTAAAATATCAGAATTTAAATAAAATACATTGCTAAAACTAATAAAAATCTTGATTTAGAACATTTTGATAAAAAATGTAATGATTAACAAATTATAGACTTGTCAAATTTTAATCAAATAACATGGATGGATATTGTTTGATCACAACGATGGAGTGGGTAAATGTGATGTAGTTAGGTTAAGGACATAGGGCATGTTTGGTCAAATCATAGTTTTTAACAATCATTTTTTTTTTAAGTTATCTAAATAGTTTTGTGATAAATTCTCTACTTTTATTTAAATTTTATTTTTGTAAACTGCAATTATTCTAAATGTACTTTTATAAAAAGGTAAATCAAACGAGCACAATAATAATACCAATTGCCTTGCAATATGCACAGACCATAATATAGGGAAAAAGACATTTCAAGATTCCCATATGAAAATATTCCCTTCTAAGGACCCGATTTAAAAATTCAGTACTCCTATAAATTAAATTTTTAATTTGAATTAACTCAATTTTCAACTGATACTATTTATCTATCAATATTTTATTATAAAACTCCTAGAATGTCTTTTTCCACATAACATAAGCGCGTTCAAATTTTTGATTTGGACATCGTTACCGTTGCGACGCCCTCTGACCTCCTCCGAGTTGTCCCAATTACCCCCCGTAATTCAAGCCACGATATAAGGGCATATTGGGAATTCCACTCTCAAAAGGCGACGTTTTGTTTACCTTAATTCCTCTGCTGATTCAACATCCTATTTTCGTTAACTAATAAACTTAGTTCGGAAGACAACATGGTGGTAAGCAAAGAAGAAATCTGCAGAAAATAGTAGGAGACAGAAAACAAGAACACGATAAAAAAAGAATACAAGCTAGGTCTGCTGTTATAGCAGACGAGGGCTTATTCTCTTCTTCAAAAGTTTTGTTCTTGTTGAAGGGCTTAAGCTCCTCATTCTTTCGTCAGTATATATCCAGTTCATATAGAGTTTTTTCTTTTTTTGTTTCATCATTTCGAGATTGTTTCAAAGCACGTATCGATAGGATTCCTGCTATAGAACGAGGAGGGAAAGTGCAGGGATCTTTATTTCGAGCTGAGGAGTGCAGTTGTTGGAGGAATTGGAAGTAGATCCGGGAGCAACCTTAGTTTTTGATCAGATCAATCTCTCAAAAAATGGTATTCTTTGCTTGTTTTTCTGGATTTTCTATGGTCGCTATTGAGTCAATTCGAAGTCTTGCGCTTTCTTAGTCACTAGAAATTCCACTTTTGTTGAAATGGATTTGCGAATAAGGGGTTGTTGTGCATCTGAATTGACTAACTGGCCTGTTATTGCCTAGAGTCGGAATTGGATCTCTAGCTTTCTTAGAATTTGTTTATCTGATGGATTTTGATCTCGTTCAAAATGGAAGATGCTTCTTCTTTTTATTGTTTTGACCATTTTAATTTACCAAACAACATCCTACGAGCCCAATTCAAGGGCATAATTTTTTCTCCCCCTTACGCTCTTTGGAGATACTGGAAGCACAAAATTCTGGCTACTCGGTCTTAGTCTGGGAAGAATGCACTATTCATGTTGCTGGTTTTAACTCCATTTTTATTTTTTTTAAACCGAATTTACCTTGAGTGGTGACCACACTTATGTGAATTCTTCTGATGGTTGCTTCACAGGATTGTGATTCACTCTGTGCGGTCTTTTGGATGCATCACTAACTGTCTTTGATGGATTTTCAATGATTCAAGAGTTGAGAGCATATTTTGGTTTCCGAATGTGCTTCAATATTATAGTGGATCCTTAACTTTTTTTTTCTCCCCACCTTGAACCTATAAGTTAGTCAAAGAGCTTGGGCCCTACTCTTTGAGGCTTAACTTCAAAGCAACACACCTGAGGGGTAAAATGTGACTGTGTTAGGAAAAGGAGTTTATGTCCTTTTTAGCCCATGCTAATGGCTGTCTGTGCTGTTTATTTATAATATTAATTCCTCCTTGTTCTGCATTTCAATTATGTTTCCTATATTCTCTGTGCTTGTCCTTGATGTTCTTGTTCCTATAAATATCATCTGTTTCTAATCTGATTATAACATTCTGACCTGAATTAGAAATTTTTCTTGGCACCTGACTCACTTATTTGTGCTTTTAAATTTAGTTCTATGACGGTACTGATTCCAATACTAGACATTATTATATGCTGTCTATTGGTTCTTCATGCAACCAGCTTTTCGCATAGCAGCTGTAGGTTGAAGAACAGTGAATCAATGATTGACTAGAGGATGAGTTGGGAGGCCATCTCCATTGACTTAATTCATACCAGTGAAATTAATAGTTAGAAATTGAATAGTTTAGGAAACATTTTACAACCATACAAGTAAAGATGGAAGAACTGGAGCTCCAATTGTCTTAAACATGTTCTAATATAGAATTGAATTTTTTTTGGTTTTATTATGGGGCGTCTTTTGATGCTTTCAACAAGAGTATAATGACTCATGTTGCACCTTTAATTTGAGGTAAGTTGCAGGAATTGCTGCTTGCAGCAGAACTAATTTTGTGCTGGTTATCTGTGAAAAAGTTAAATTATTTGGGTCAAAATAAGCTATGATGTTTTACTGAGTATCGTCCTTTTCTAGTGTGCATATATGCATTATCACTGCTTAGGGATTTAATTTAATGTGCATAATAACTATAGGAGAGGGAACATGAATGTAAAATTCTGTTGTCACATTTTGTATTGTAGGTTGTTGCTGCCAATCCTATTGTTGGGTCCCATGTTTGGGTAGAGGATCCTGATGTATCTTGGATTGATGGTGAGGTTTTGGAGGTTAATGGAGAAGAAATCAAAGTCCTTTGCACTTCCGGGAAGACGGTGAGTATCCTTTTCTAGTCAAGAATTCTGTCCTTTGGAAGTTAACCTAAAACTATGTAATGATTTAACATTTTAATTTTTGCCCCTCCTTTTTTTGTCTTGGAATATGCAGGTGGTTGTTAAAGCTTTCAGTATTCATCCTAAAGATACTGAAGTGCCACCATGTGGAGTGGATGATATGACAAAGCTCGCTTATCTGCATGAACCTGGAGTCCTAGACAACCTGAGAATAAGATATGATATCAATGAAATTTATGTACGCATTTCAGATGTCGCCTTTCCAAATATTGTCTTCCTCGAGTGGGGGGATGTGGCTTGATACATTTTTATTTTTTATTTTTCTTGTTTGTAGGAATGTTATGAATTTGTACTTTCTTGACCTGTGCTAATACCAAATTTGTGCTTACAGACTTACACTGGAAATATATTGATTGCTGTGAACCCTTTTACAAAGCTTCCTCATTTATATGATAGCCATATGATGGCACAATATAAAGGAGCAGCTTTTGGTGAGCTGAGTCCACATCCCTTTGCTGTTGCAGATGCTGCATATAGGTAAATTTTGTTGTGTCCTGCTTTTGTGCATCTAACTAAATTTGAAGCATGATTATATAATAATAATTGTGGATACAGGCTTATGGTTAATGAGGGAATCAGCCAGTCAATCTTGGTCAGTGGTGAAAGTGGGGCTGGTAAAACAGAAAGCACCAAATTACTAATGCGTTATCTTGCTTACCTGGGAGGAAGAGCTGCTGCTGAAGGTAGGACGGTTGAGCAGAAAGTCCTAGAGGTAAGATAAGTAAACTCATTCAGTATTGATTTTTTAGCATGTTGACTTGACTAGCATAAATTTATTTAGTTACTTTTGTAACATTTTCCAGCATCCAATTTCTTACAGCCTTAAATTTATTCTCACTTAACTGGGCCTTTTCCCCCTTTATGTCACATTGGTTGCAGTCTAATCCTGTTTTAGAAGCCTTTGGCAATGCAAAGACTGTTAGGAACAATAATTCAAGGTGGGAAGATATGCAAAAGTTTTCTGCTTTTGTAGATTTATACCAAAATTTATGGCATACTATCTTTTTGTTTGTATTATACTTTTACCTTTCACTTTTGCAGTCGCTTTGGTAAATTTGTGGAGATTCAATTTGATCAGATGGGGAGAATTTCAGGAGCTGCTATAAGAACTTATCTTCTTGAAAGATCACGTGTTTGCCAGGTGTCAGATCCCGAGAGGAATTATCACTGTTTCTACATGCTCTGTGCTGCACCTCCTGAGGTAATTTTGACTATATTGACAAAAAATTGTAAGAATCAATTGTCAATGCAGAGCATTTGGTTTTCATGTGCTTTAATATTTTTTTTTTTTGGATTGGTTCATAAAATTTGAGGAACTCTCCAACAGGGAATACTAATATGCACTCTGACTTAGTTTGGTGAAAATGATAGATGATTCTCTTCTTGTAGATTTTTAAGTATAAATTGCTTGTTCTAAGGTGTGCGCGCGCTTTGTTATGATAGTGCATGCTGGTTTGATTATTTACTTCTATTCTTGCTACTGATAGAAGATAGAGATTGGGTAATGAAACTTTAGCTTGCCAGGATGTCATTGTTTCTGTTTTCTTCTAATTCACACATTCGAAGGCTTGGTTTTAGAATCTTTATAGTTTAGTATTTATTACTCTTTATTGTACTGTACCTTCACAATATTTTGATTCTTTATCTATGTGTTGAGAATGATGGGTCATATAGTGGGGGGTCACACTCAGTTTGCCCCAGAATGGACCACCTCCTTTTGGACTTTGAATAATGTCTATGATAGACTCTGTTTAATAGAATTCAGTTCTCAGTATATGCAATAGCTTGAAGTTTTTATTTTGATAAATATGCAAATAACTTTTTTTAATTATTATTATTTACTTATTTTTCTTGTCTTTTCTGTCTTCATCTTTTTCACACAGGATGTTCAGAAGTACAAATTGGGAAAGCCAGCAACATTTCATTATCTAAATCAATCAAATTGCTATGAGATAGAAGGGCTTGATGAAGGTAAAGAATATATTGCCACAAGAAGAGCAATGGATGTTGTTGGAATAAGTTCTGAGGAGCAGGTATTTGTGGAGAGTTTCTTTGTGTTCATAATGAATTTCATCAAGACTTGTCTGTGCCTCATTGTAATGCTTTTCCATTTTGCCTATAACCCTTCAGGATGCAATATTTCGAGTGGTGGCTGCAATTTTGCATCTTGGAAACATTGAATTTGGCAAAGGGAAGGAAATAGACTCATCTGTGCCCAAGGATGAAAAATCTAGGTTCCATCTGCAAACTGCTGCTGAACTTTTTGTGTAAGCAATCTTGCTTGTTTGCATTGTTGGAAAATTCATTCTTTACAAGTTTTGCATTTCATACCCTTTCACTTATTTAATCCTTGGTCCATAATTATTATTCAGGTGTGATGCAAAGGCACTTGAAGATTCTCTTTGCAAGCGTGTAATTGTAACTCGTGATGAGACAATTATAAAAAGTTTGGATCCAGAAGCTGCTGCACTCAGCCGAGATGCTTTGGCTAAAATTGTGTACTCTAGGTTGTTTGATTGGTAAGCCAGTGAACAAATTGCCCAAAAATGTAGTAGTTTGAAGCTACGTAACAGTTGATGGTTAAATTGGTCAATTTTCATCACACATATACCTTTGTTTCTGTAATTTTTTTATGCTTTTGCAGGCTGGTGGAAAAAATTAATAATTCAATCGGTCAAGATCCTGAGTCAAAGTCCTTAATTGGTGTGCTGGATATTTACGGTTTTGAAAGTTTCAAAAATAACAGGTGCTTATTGGATGCCCTTTTATGTTTATCATAGGCCAGCCTCTGGAAAATACCAGTGAACTCAAATTGTTGAGATTCTGGGAGGAATTGGTGATTGCATGCAGCCTGTACTTAGTTAGAAATCCCATTGCTTTGTGCCTTTTGATTTGTAATCCTTTTGTGGTTATCTCTAAATGTTGGTTTGGTTGCCTATTTAAGCAAATTTGAATTATATGTAAATTGTTTGTGATTTTAATCTGAGTTAAAATTTTATTGTCTTGTTTGTTCTTGGGAGTTCAATAATATCAAATCAGGTTCTGTGTGTTGCAAATGAAAAATGACACAATGACATGATATTGATGTTATTATTCTTCATGTGGAGTTGGTCATAAAATGAAGTGAAGAAATGTCTTTGGTAGATAGTTTAACTGATGACAATGCTGGTATCATCTTCATCTATATGATGGTTGGATCATCCTGTGCATTTTTGCCACTTATATTTATTTTAAGAACTTTCTACACTATACTGTGGATTTCTGGTTTATCCAAACCTTTATCATTTTGTGAATGTAAGAATCTGGGTGGGTTCTAGAGAGTAGTAGACCATTAATTTTAAACTACATGTATATTTTTTTGTTAGTAGTGTGGTGACAGCTATATTAAATTTAAGCGGTAGTCCTGAATAGTTTTATCTAGTTCTTTTGTGTACTTTGCAGTTTTGAGCAATTTTGTATTAATTTGACAAATGAAAAGCTTCAGCAACACTTTAATCAGGTTGGTCACTACAACCGATATCTATTTTCTTTAGAATTGCTAGCATCTTATCAGCCTTTGTACATTTAACACAGAGAAACATAATTTTCTACTTGTTTAATGCGTTCTCTTTTAATGCTCAAATATCTTGTTCTTCAGCACGTTTTTAAAATGGAGCAAGAAGAATACAAAAAGGAGGAGATTGATTGGAGTTACATTGAATTTGTTGACAATCAAGATATTCTGGATCTCATTGAAAAGGTTTTGCCTTCTAACTCCACAAATGTTCTGTTAATTGGAGCTGTCTCTCATCATGTTTTGTATTATTCCTGGTCAAAATTATGCATTAAATGCAGTGGTGAGGACTTATAAATTTGTCGTAGTCTAGTTTGAGGCATCTACAGTATTGGCATGGAGGGCAACTTAAATAATTTATAGCTTCATTTTACCATAAAATAGAACGAAACAGAAGTTAATGTTGCCGTTCATCTTATGTTGAAAACGAATGAAGTTGCATTCAGGATGGTATACTTTGGTGGAAAGGACAACTGACTACAGTTTTGACTCTTCTCAGAATAGTTTTTGTTTTTGAATTGGAAAAGAAACTATATGACCTAGTTGTGTTACTTTCAAAATGACTTGAGCAACCCATTATTTGATGGTGAAATTTGATTACATAGCTTTGGTTCAATTTGTAGTAATGACGTCTTGATGATGATGATGATAATGAGGAAATAAAGAAAAATGAAGATAAGAAAAATGTTTTCACAAATAACATAGACATGTGTATCTTTTTGGCTTTTTGACTATTAAGGAACTAGGTTTTGATATAGCTTGAAAGGCATAATGAAAAGAAACTGAGGCCTGACTAGGTTTTGCAACTTATATGCATGTAGATGTATTGCCCGTCCCTTTCTACCTCCCTTGAAAAGAACATTTTGTGATTCTTCTTTTTGTGGTTTTCATGTATTCATTCTCAGAAACCTGGTGGCATTATTGCTCTACTGGATGAAGCTTGGTAAGTACTGGTACCTTCAAATTAATATAGCGTGTCTTAATATCTCAGGACCTCTGGCTTTACACTTAAATTTTACCTTGTTCCTGTTTTTGTACTATTTTTTTTTCTGTACTCAAAATACTTTGTATGTGTTTTGCAGTATGTTTCCTAGATCAACACATGAAACTTTTGCTCAAAAGCTGTATCAGACATTCAAGAACCATAAAAGGTTCAGCAAGCCCAAATTATCACGTAGTGATTTCACGATATTGCATTATGCTGGTGATGTAAGTTTGGGATTTTCATTACTTTTTTAGACCTATAATATAAAGGATGTTTCAATTGTAGAATACAGGTCCAGAAAGTTAGGTGCGATACCCCTAATCACTGACAATTTCAGGTTACTTATCAAACTGAATTGTTCCTGGACAAGAACAAAGATTATGTTGTTGCAGAACATCAGGCACTTCTTAATGCTTCCAAATGCCCCTTTGTATCGGGTTTGTTTCCCCCTACACCTGAGGAATCTTCCAAACAATCAAAGTTCTCTTCAATAGGTTCTCGATTTAAGGTTAGTGTTTTTCTTTTAAATTTGAATAAAAATAATCTGGTTATCTTGCTAACTCTTTTTGGTTGTGGAAAATCCTCCTTCATATGTGCTGCAGCAACAATTGCTATCACTACTTGAAACTCTTAGTGCCACTGAGCCACACTACATTCGGTGTGTAAAACCCAATAATTTGCTTAAGCCAGCAATTTTTGAGAATACAAATGTTTTGCAGCAACTTCGTTGTGGGGTAAGACAGCTATGATTCATGTGCTGGTTCAAATATGTATCATTGGTCCTGTAAATTAAGTTTGCCCTGGGATTATGTTAGTTTAAGCTTATTGTAATGCATGTGTGCTTGTAGGGAGTTATGGAGGCAATAAGGATTAGCTGTGCTGGATTTCCTACTAGAAAAACCTTTGATGAATTTATGGACAGATTTGGCCTTCTTGCGCCTGATGCCTTGGACGGAAGGTATGAAGTTAGTAATCTTTCTTTTCACAAAAGCTAGTGTTGTTTCATATTATCCCTACTTATTTCATGTTCTAATTATGTTAGTCCTGATGAGATCACTGTTTGCAAGAGGATTCTAGAGAAGGTTGGACTCCAAGGCTACCAGGTAAACTATTTGTGCCATATTGTGGAGTACAGGTCACTTGGCTTATCTAGTTACCACCTCAGAGTTGCTGCTGGAATCACTAGTTGCCTTTCTTTTTCTTTCCTCTTCATCACACCTCCTATAAGTGCTCTACTCCCATTCTGCATGGCTGTAGGATGGAAAACATGACAATATAGGTTAGCTTTAGGAATGAGCCCTTTCCCCTGTGTTCATGTGCTATGAATTCTAATGGCTAATTATGTCCATCTATGCTTGGTGCTATTTATGCTTACTGTTTCTGGTTCGTTATTCAACACTAATATTTACTTTCGGCGATTTTTTTCACTGATTCTGTATATTGCCACAGATTGGTAAAACCAAGGTGTTTCTTCGAGCTGGGCAAATGGCAGAACTTGATACCCGTAGGAGTGAGATCTTGGGAAAGTCAGCAAGCATAATTCAGAGGAAAGTTCGTTCCTATTTGGCACGCCGAAGTTTTGTCTTGCTTCACTTGTCTGCTATACAGATTCAAGCTGCATGCAGAGGTTTCTGCTTATATTTATTGAAATACTATTTTACAACTTAAAACATTAACAGAGACTTGTGAAGTCTCACAAGTTTTCAATGCTGATTGTAGGACAACTTGCTCGGCATGTTTATGAGGGAATGCGGCAGGAGGCTTCTAGTGTGAAAATTCAGAAGAATTTCCGCATGCACATTGCTAGGAAGGCATACAAAGAATTGTGTGCCTCTGCTATTTCTGTTCAGACTGGTATGCGAGGGATGATTGCTCGATCTGAGCTACGCTTTAGGAGGCAGACAAGAGCAGCAATTGTTATACAGGTAGGAAATATGCTGAAAAATTCCATCAGTACTAGATGTTTAAACGCATACACCATTCCAATCTGTCTCTCCATTCATATGTACATTTATATGTATGATGCTTTGCACAGAAAGTTATCCACACACATTCTGTAAGAATCATTTTTGCTTAGGATGGCTTAAACTTTTCTGGGTTTTATGTGGGGTCTGTGAAACACCAATTACATTGTCTATTGCAGAGCCATTGCCGGAAATACTTGGCACAACATCATTTTATGGACTTAAAGAAAGCAGCAATTACAATGCAGTGTGCATGGAGAGGAAAAGTTGCTCGGCGTGAATTACGAAAGCTCAAGATGGTAGCCAACCTTTTTTTTCTGTCG
The DNA here is from genome assembly GCA_026686845.1 of Adenanthera pavonina. Lineage (NCBI taxonomy): Eukaryota > Viridiplantae > Streptophyta > Magnoliopsida > Fabales > Fabaceae > Adenanthera > Adenanthera pavonina. The sequence goes on from JAIVEN010000002.1 coordinate 5,981,436, forward strand.
TAATCCTTTAATTCCAATACAATGAATATATATGAAGTACTATGGTAAATTTATTGATAAAATTTATAGGACTCCAAAATAGCAGTTATTTAAAGTGGGGTTGGAATTTAATGAATGACAAGATTTATTGTATTGACATTGGGATTATAGTCATAAGCCCGTTGTATCCCAAGGTTAGTCAAGTAGCATATAGTTACTTAAGGCAAATTTTTTCCCACTTTGGGGCATTGTCAAAGGAGGAAATCCTGTAAAGTTTTGATACCTAGCAGTGTTTTATTAATGAGAACTGTGTTAAGGTTCCTGTCATCTTACTTCAAAAGGCCGTGCACAAACATTTTAGAACATTAAATCTCAGCTTTACTAGGCAGCATTTGATGCCATTAGCTACCACTAGCGCCAGGTCTGTGAATAACTCTAGCATCCATACTCCTCCAGCCAGAGGTATTTCTAGCCTATGCCTCTATATGTTATTTTCTTTTGAATCCTCAGTTAGAGCTATCCATGTTCACACCCTTGTGGTTTTCGGTCCTAGAGTAACCAATACCATCCCCATGACTCTTTTCTTCCGCCTTGTTATTGATATTTTTCTCCTCTGCTCCAATTTTTCAAAATGATGCCTCTAGAAACTGATGCTACCTCAAACTACAATATTGTCAAGTATGCTGCTTAATGGGGATATCACTTTATTATATCTTTATAATTGCTAGCTATTCAATTCTATCCCACTTATTTTTCTGGTAAAAAAAAAAAAAACCCCTTATTTAATGTACTTGGGATTTTGTAATTCTATGTTTTGCTTTTTATTGCAGGCTGCAAGGGAAACTGGAGCTCTACAAGCTGCCAAAAATAAGCTTGAAAAGCAAGTCGAAGATCTTACATTGAGGTTGCAGTTGGAGAAACGATTGAGGGTAAATGATTGTTATTTTGCTTCCGAGATTGTTTTCATTTTCTGGCAAAAAAAAAAAAAAACACGGATTGTTTTCATTTGGCAGTCTTTTAGCATCGTGTGTTACAAATATTATTTAGATGGAGTAAATTATTGTGCTATGATTGATTTGCTCTATAGATTAATAGTGGTTCATAAAATTTTACCAGTGGAATAAACTTGACTTCTGTAATGGTTGAGCGAGATATTTGTCAGTGTTTTGTTTAACAAAGATGTGAGAAAGTGACATCATGTGTTACTTGCAATACTTCCTAATAATCCTTTGTTATTGTTTTTAATAATTGTAGGTTGACATGGAAGAGGCAAAAACGCAAGAAAATGAAAGATTACAATCTACTTTGCAAGAGACACAACTTCAGTTTAAAGAGACTAAAGTACTGCTTGAAAAGGAGCGTGAGGCTGCAAAAAGGGCAGCAGAGAGAGCGCCTGTGATACAGGAGGTTCCAGTTGTTGATAGTGCATTGCTGGAGAAGCTCACTAGTGAAAATGAGAAACTCAAGGTGAGGATGTTGTAGGCATAGATATCTGCACGATGTTAAAAGAAACTATTTTTGTTTCTTGTACGTCTCAAGAATAATCTCATAATTTGGGAAAAGGTAGCTGTCCGTTTCTTTGTTCTAATATAGTGCTTTCTGGAGTTTGTTTCAGACCTTGGTGAGTTCATTGGAAAAGAAAATTGATGAAACGGAAAAAAGGTTTGAAGAGGCAAATAAAATTAGTCAGGAACGAATGAAGCAAGCCTTGGAGGCAGAATCAAAGATAATCCAGTTGAAGACTGCTATGCAAAGGTTTCTTTGTGATTAAGCTTTTCTGGTCTCAGATAAATATTTAATTTATATCATACGGACTATTTCTTGTCTTCAGTGGTTGAATTTTATCCATCAATACTCTCCAATTTTAGTTCCAAAATCTCCTTCGTCTACATTTTTTTTTCACTTGTCCTTTTCATATTGATAGGCTTGAAGAAAAATTTTTTGACGTTGAATCTGAAAATCAGATTCTTCGACAACAATCTTTGCTAAACTCAAATGTCAAGAAAATGTCGGAGCACCTCTCAACAACCCCTTCAGATGAGGTAACCTGCTTCCTAAACTACATATTCTTGATTATCTGTCTGTCAGTGTGCATCTCTTGTGATATTGGCTTTTCCTCTGCAGAAGTTGGAAAATGGTCACCATGTGGTGGAAGAGCATAAAGCCAATGTAAGCACATTGTTTGCTACTCTATCTGTTTTCTTTTAAAAAATTGTAATTTCTATTTATATTCTGTTTTCTGTTTAGTGGAATCTAAAACTAAATGTCTCTGCAGGAAACACTGAATCCTACAACACCCGTGAAAAAGTTTGGCACAGAATCTGATGGCAAATTAAGGAGATCATACATTGAACGTCAGCATGTAAGTGCTTTAAAGCAATCTTTTCGTAGTTCTTCTTGCTACATACTGTTTTATAAATTTTTACTCTTTTTTTATTGTAGGAGAATGTTGAAGCACTAATCAACTGTGTTAAAAAAAATATTGGGTTTAATCATGGAAAGCCTGTTGCTGCATTCACCATTTACAAATGTCTTCTCCACTGGAAATCATTTGAAGCTGAGAGGACAAGTGTATTTGACCGCCTCATCCAGATGATTGGTTCTGCAATTGAGGTGACTGCATTACATTATTCTGAATTATATTTTCTGAGAAACAAAAATAAAATGGATTTACCAAAAAAAAGGAAAGGCTTAGTTGAAGGTCTTAGATATTGGAATGTGCATATCAAAACATGGAAGGTGATATTATAAATTCTACAAAGCTTGGCACCTTAAGTCAGACCGTACTTTGTGCTTTTTATTGTCGACTCTAGGTTTATCTACGAGCCTAGCTGGAAAAACCATAGTTTAGTTTGTACCAAAATACTTGTTTTTTTCTCCATTCTTCCTGCTGATTTGCTGAGTAATTTTTCTCGAGCATGCAGTCTGGTGGCTATTAGTCTTGCAAAATTAAGGACATAATATATTGAGTATTGCATTCAAGTTTATAGTAGCACTGATTATTATGAAGTGGTTTTATTCAAGATACAATGCTGTAAAGCAGTACAGCGACAGTAGGAGGGTTTTTTATTTCATTTCTAAGTTCATACTGTATAAAAATGGTCTGAATTCAAATGTACCATCTCGCCTTTAATGAATGCTTTGCATTGTCTGGCATTGAAGTATCTTATAGTCAATTTCCAATCATAAAAATAGACATAGGGCATTTAAGAAATCGGCAGATCTAAATTCAGATAAAACCATAGTCACTTACCCTAATATGATAGTCTAGGTTACACTTCTATGGTGTAGTGGGTTGAAAGTTTAGAATAAATATTGCTGAGATTGCTAAAGACAAACTCAACAAGTCTATTGATGTATAGGTGTACCTTTATCATATGCAAATAAATTACCTTCCCAAACCATAATTTTTGTTTGTGGCCAGCTTATTGCTTCTTTTTTTAAATATTATTATAGGTTTTGTATTTTTTTCCCCCGTAAATTCATGTTGCAAGACTATGTTCTGTTTGAAATCCTTAGTACTAAAATTAAATGCATGCTTGCTTGAATGCTGATTTTCTGTTGTTGCTGGCATCATGCTTTAATTGTTCTCATTGTTTCTCTAGCCACCTTTCTTTAAGGATATTTTGTACTCATTTGTATGCTAATGTTCAGAACAATGAATTTCTCATGTGGTTCCTTTGCTTGTTGATTTATGTGATCCTGATTTCCGTGTGATATTCTATATTTTTGTTATGGTCCTTTTTCTGGCATCGAAGCACTTATCTAAATCTTGTCTGTGTCTTTCTTATCTCCTACTCTCTGTTTACTCTCCAGAATCAAGATGACAATGATCTTATGGCTTATTGGCTGACAAATACATCCACATTATTGTTTTTGCTGCAACAAAGTTTGAAATCTGGCAGTACAAGTGATGCAACTCCAGTTAAAAAACCACCAAATCCAACATCCCTCTTTGGAAGAATGACTATGGTAACAAATCTTCATATTGTTCAATCTGATTTCTGTCTTTACTTATAAATTTTTGCCTATATATATATATATATATGATGGATAAATTGCAGGGTTTCCGTTCATCCCCTTCATCTGCCAACCTTGCTGCCCCTGCATTGGACATCATACGCAAGGTAGAGGCTAAATACCCTGCTTTGCTTTTTAAGCAGCAGCTCACAGCATATGTGGAGAAAATATATGGTATTATTCGGGACAACTTGAAGAAGGAATTAACATCACTTCTTTCATTATGTATCCAGGTGTGTTGAAATCCAGTTAACAATTATGTAACTAAGGTAGCTTTAAACCAATCATTAGAGGATGGATAAAGTTGTGTGCAATGTATATTTACCCATATAATCTTCTTTTTTTGTCCCAATACCACAATATTCCCTGCCTTTTGGTCATATTTCTAGAAACTTCTGAAAGCGTTCTGAATCTCCAATGGCTACATTCTGTTTGAGCCACGTCAGTTTGTTGTTATGTTCCTTATTCAAATTTATCACTGATATATAGGCACCGAGAACATCAAAGGGAGTGCTACGATCTGGCCGATCATTTGGTAAAGATTCTCCAATGGGTCACTGGCAGAGTATTATTGAATCCCTCAACAGCTGCCTCTGTACACTGAAAGAGAACTTTGTAAGAAAATTGATTTTAAAGTGTTAAATTATGAATTAAGTAATTATCATCCCTGTTTGTTATGTTTATGCTATGGCGGCTTTTAATTTAATAACGTGATGCCCATTTTTGAGTTTCAGGTACCTCCTGTACTCATCCAAAAGGTCTTTACTCAAACATTCTCGTACATTAATGTGCAACTCTTCAATAGGTAACTGATTTTTATATGCATCATGATTTTTTTAAAAAAAAAATTTTAGGGCGCTTAGAAATTAACTATATGCATATGTTATTATTACCAGTCTTCTTCTACGTCGTGATTGTTGCACATTCAGCAACGGAGAATATGTGAAAGCTGGATTAGCAGAATTGGAGCTATGGTGCGCCCAAGCAAAAGAGGAGGTAATTTGTTTGTTGGGTTTTACCATGATCTGTTGACTTGAGTTGGTATATTCATTATTTAGGTTCTGTTTGGTTCGCCATATACGATCGGATAGTGGGATAAGGCTATTGTTGTTGTTGTTGTTGTTGGTTCACCATACACGATCGGATAGGGTAGTATAAGCTAATACACTATACACCCAAGAGATCTGGGACAAGGCCTGATAAGGAACTCTGTATAAAGTTTTCAATTTAAAAAAAAAAAATGTTCTCATTTGTTAATATATCATGATACTCTCACTGTTGCCTCAACCACCACCCGTCGTTGTTGCACACCATCTTTATTTAATTTCATCACCACTTTTTTCCTCCACTACTGCTATTGCCACCACAAGCACCATTCTTACATACAGACCACTGTCACATTTGCTACCACCACTACTGCCACCACCCTCTTACGTTTTCATTAACATTGCCTTTAAATTATTGTTGTCATATCCAATAATTTTTGCCCAAACAGTTGAATTTTGTCCTATCTAGTCTTGTGCAATTGACCATCAATTGTTATACATCCTATAAGAACTTGTACAATGAATGATAGTATGAAGAGTTGTACAATGAATAGCTTATGTAATAATATTCTTTGCTACTTATATTATCAGGTCTTATTTATACAGTGTGTTCAATTGCGCCTTTAGCTATTACGAAATAATGTGCAGATTGTTTGAGTGATTTTCAGGGAGAGATGATTCTAGGTCTCACCCCTAGTTCCTCTTTTTATTAATTCAAAATAACTGAATAGATTACAATAGTATCAAAGCTTAGAGATATCCGAAGATATGGTGGGATTATCTTAAGCCAATATCCTAGATAACAAGCGACTAACTAAATCACAACAAACTAAATAATAAAAACAGTGAAAATAATATAATAGCCCAGATATCTGTCAACATAATGTGATACCCTATAGTGGCTATGTGTGGCTTTTTGACTGGTTTACAGATCTTCATGATAGCTCTAATCTAATTTTCATATAATTACCTTGGATTTGCAGTATGCTGGGTCGTCTTGGGATGAGCTTAAGCACATAAGACAGGCAGTAGGATTCTTGGTGAGTGCGTCTTGTTTGATGATATGACACAATTTCACTTCAACGTGTACTTTTTTCTAGTTACTATTTCATTATGAAAATCAATGTTGTTCTACCATGAGTCATGTTCATAATTCTGAGAATTTTTTAAGTGATTTTTGTGACAGAATGAATACAGCCAAAGTAAAGGATGAAAGGCATCTACTTATTCTCTTGCGTCTAAAGTGTATTAATGAAGAAGATTGCATACTCATTAGAATTAGCTGTACTATTTGCCCTTGACTATGAAAGAATGCATCTTTTCTTGATTCTAGAAAATTATGCTTAAACAAATTTATGGGACTTACTAATCAGTTTTTAAGATACCCAAATTATTATAAACAAGGACAGCAATGAGACAGATGTTAGGAAGTCAATGGCCAAGCCTATTTGATGGGAACTAGAGATTAAAAACCATGGCAGTTATCCATCCTGATAGTTTATAAACTACTGCAGTAAGTGCTAATTTGAAGAGGTTATAATGAGATCATCATCCTGGATGGAAGTTAATTTGGTTCTTACAATTAGAGAGATCCTATCCCATGATTGGGAAGTCTTAGTTAATCTGGTTGTTAGAGATAGTTTGCGTTGTGCTGACAGTATGGCAAAGACAGCTCATACATGGGTGGGGATTTTCAGTCTTTTAGTCATCCACACCCTAGTTGTGTGAAGTTTTCTCCAGGAGGGTAGGCTTGAAATTCAAGTAGGGCCATCGAGTAGGATTATATCTCACTCTCTTTCTTTGTATTAAAATAGAGAGGGGAGAGACCAGGTGGGGAGATCATCCGTTGAGGTGAAATTGTTGAGCCTCCAACTTAGGAAGTAATTATTTAGTTGTATACTTGTATTCTTGTATTTTGATACAGATCATGATTTATGCATCGGTCAGTAAGAATGCTTCTTTGACAGTAACAATGGATGCTTGGTAGACTTTTTATAATAATCTGGTCTGCATGTAGGCCTGTAGCTTCCGCCTTTTTGATGGTCTGTCTTTGAATGAGTTTGATGACAAGTGTCTCAATTGAATAAGAAAACATGAAGTTTTCTACTTTCCTTCTTGAGAAATATTTGTTTGACATGAAGTGATCACATTCCATACGTTTCTTAGTTACTTCTATCTGGTTTAACGGTTGTCATTTTTATGTACAGGTTATTCATCAGAAGTATAGGATTTCCTATGATGAAATTACCAATGATTTGTGCCCTGTAAGTCTTTCAATCCCAAACCCTGATATGTGCATGTGCATGGTCATGAAAGCATATCTCTGTACCCTTACTCCTTAAAAATGTGTCTTTCTGACTCTGTATGTTTATCTAATGTTTCCATTGCACCAGATCCTGAGTGTCCAGCAACTGTATAGAATATGTACACTTTACTGGGATGCTAATTATAATACTCGAAGTGTATCTCCAGATGTAAGTTCTTTTTTTCTGTTTTTTCAATTATATTCTCCAATTATGGCAAAAGACATCCTTACTTATATGAATGCCTGATTAAATTTAACATGCTTTCCCAATTTTCCACCAGGTCCTTTCAAGCATGAGGGTGCTTATGGCCGAGGACTCCAATAATGCTCTCAGCGATTCTTTCTTGTTGGATGACAATTCCAGGTGAGAGCGCTTGTATATGTAATGACTTCAGGAGGTGCTATAACATGCGTTTTGAGCTTGAGAATTACAGAGATTAATGGAAGTATTAAATTAAAATTGGACAATACTTCCATTGTCATACTAAACATATCTTTAAATCTCACTTCTTCTTCTACTTCTTTTAAAATCACTTCCATGAGACATTTATCTATCCTTCTATAGCGTGGTGGAAATTTTCAATGTAATTTTATTGTGTAATGATTGCAAAAACGGAGTTAATCTTGCAAATTGGTCACAAGTTTACTAATAACCAGTGCCTCTTTTACAGTATCCCTTTCTCTGTGGATGACCTCTCTACATCGATTCAATCGAAGGAATTCTCAGACATGAAAGCAGCAGATGAACTTCTTGAGAATCCAGCCTTCCAATTTTTAAATGAGTAGGCATAATAGGAAGTTTAGTATGCTTTTATGTTGGTTTATCTTGGGGGCAATGAAATCATGCCCCTTGAGAATCCATAGGCCTTGCTATGGTGGTTGTAAATCCCTTTTTACTTTATTCTTTTTCTATCTTTTGGATTGAATCTCAGCATCTTGCCCCTGCTGTAAAGTTATTTTTTCATTCTTTTGTTGGCATTCGATTGTAAAATCTTTATTGTTAAGAGGGGCAGGGATAATTTTAGGATGAGTGAACAGCTTGCCTTCTTTGTTCCTTTTTTATTCTTGGCTATGTAACGTTGTGGTCAGAAAAAGTTATAATTTTGTTTGGGTGGGTGGGGAAAGTTGAAGCTCACTTTCCACTCAAATTTTTGCTGTGTAAAGAGACAACAAAAATTTCATGGTAATGAGTAGTTTGTTCATAATGTTTATTTGATTTTGATGATTACTCCCCTTTACTTGGCTTACACATACAGGAGATATCAAATGTGGGAATTTTCTGTGGAAGCACTTTTGCAAGAATGAATATTAATGAAGTCAAGCTTTTTTATATAAAAAGTGGATTGATATGCCGGTATTCAATTGAAGCTCAATTTTTTCACGAAAGAAAAAAAAAGCTCACTTTAGTTTCAATTTAATTGAAACATCAAGGTATAATTTATTCTAATCATATTACAATTATGGGTATATTTTTTTTTTTTGTGGGTTTGGGGCGGGCGAGAGAAGCCAAGGGATCACGTAAGAACAAGAGGTTCTGAACAAAATCAAAATCTTATCAAAATAATACTTTCACACGAGCGCACGCATATCTATCCAGATCTTTTTATCAATATTAGTTATACAAAACTCATGTTTAAAAAAAAAAAAAGAAGTGAAAAGTGGAACAGTACTCCTTTGGTTCACATGAACAATCACTTTGGGCTTTTTACACATAATAAGAAAATTATTAAATTATTTTAGATTATGAAAAGTCTAATAATATTTTACTCAAATACTCTTGATTTAAATGTTTTCTTAAATATTTTCTCATTTTAAAATATAAGTTCTCTTTGACAAAGTACATACAAATCAAGGAAAGGGGTCAAACTACTTAAATTTGTCAAAAACTTATATTGTTTTCTAATATTACCCTTAATAAATACAAATGTCAAAATAGCTTTATCTCTCATGAGCTAATTAATGACAAGGGTAAATTGGAAAAAAAATCATTAATACTAAAGACTTTACTTAAAGATGACTTATATTTTGGTCTAAAAAAATGTTCTAAAAAGAACTTATATTTTGAACCGGAGAGAGTATTATCTTCCATATTATTAATAGGGAATAGAATAGTAAAAAGAATAATTAATACTTCATTAGAATTTTAAAATAGTAAATATTTTGAAATAAAATAAAATAAAATAAAGGCCCATGGTAACAATTTATGTCGAACTGAAGGAATAACTTGAATAGGAAAAAGGAGTGAGTATTAATGTGTCAAAGTAATCTTCTTGGCCACTATTAATGAAGATGAAAGTGTTGAATTTTCAGCGAAAATGCGACCCCAAGAATTGCGTTATACAGCTGCAATTTGTTACTCCATACACAACAAAACTAGTCATGGATACTTGGATTTGCTAAATTAGAGTCCACATCGACATAGTAGGGCCAAGTGCTGACATTGTATAACTTGGTGACTAACTTTTTGTCGTCTGGCTTCTTTATTGTCGTATTACTGAGTGTTGTCAACTTGAATGTATATTAATGTAAGAAACTGATGTTTCATGAAGCACATTGCAAGTCATGTGTCGGAATTATGGTCAAAATCAAAAGATTGAAACTTAATTGGTTCCATCGGCTAACCCATGAGGTATTCACATGGCTCTGGCGTGTGCAACCCTAAGAAACTAACTAGGGTTTGGGACCATAAGGACCCCTACTCTCATCATTAATGGACCACCCTCCAAGTTGAAGCCATTCTATTCTCACTCGTTTACATACAAACACAAATTCTGCGAGTGCCGACGCACACTTGAAAAATCAACACACGCTTTGGATAATATCAAAGGGATAGTTAAGTTATATATATATATATATATATAGTCGTTGATTCATTCTGGGGTTGTCATAATCTTGAGTCCATATTGATCCATCCATTGCCAATGGTTTTAATCTAAGGTCCTTAATTTGCCGATGAAATCTCTTTCTCTCATTTTCTCCCTATCCCAATCCTACTTGCTGTAGCTGGGCAAAATGCAATTAGCGTTCAGGCTCATCACATTTGGATGCATTAATTAAAAAACACAAACGTGGCAATGTTGTTGGGTCCTTTTTTTTTTTTTAATGATGACAACATTATTTTTAAGTGATTCCATAATACTATGTTTCCGCGTCGGCTTTATCAGATTCAACCACTCCATCCGATAAACATATATCCTTTTGAGTTTTTCCTTTGTCGTGGTATCTTTTGGGAAAAAGTACATGATGAGGAACAGTTTTGTATATGGCTGATGCTCTCGGGCAAAGACAAAGCAGAGAAGAAGAATAATCTGTGAGAGAGAGAGAGAGAGAGAGAGAGAGAGAGAGAGAGAAGCTTCCTGTAACCTTGCGAATGAAATATTTCTCTTTGGACCATAAAACGTGTGGAAGCTTCTACCATAAAGACTGCCCAACAACATTTCAGATATTGTTAATAAGGATAAATAGAAGCCAAACTATGCAAACGACTGCAATAGTAATTAAGATCAACGTTCATACATTTATTTGACCAAGCAATTGCATATATATTTGTATTTTGTACAACATTTTCTCAAAAAGGAAAAGAAAAGTCTCATCACTCATGTGACTCTTCTCTGAATTCAGGCAGATATTTTTTGGTACACATTATTATTGATATATATGATTAAAATCAAATGTGAACTTAGTGGCAGCCTAATCCCCAGTCCACAGCGCCGGAGTCCTGCCCGGTGATCTCCTGAGAATATCTTCCCCAATCACCATATTTGATATGTAAAAAAAAATTAATCAAATGTGAAACTAATTAACCTCAAAGCATATATATATATATTTAATTAACCAATAACTAGGCCTAGCTATATATAAGAAGCCCAGAAAAACGTGTAATTAATTAGGCCACGCTGATTAACCCCAAATTTAATTAAAAGAGATGAGCGTTGTAAGCCGAAGCAGTCACTTTCATCGTATTCCTTGAAAAAGTAAAGGGCGATATAACAACTTTGTCTTACTTGCGATATTAGCATATGATAACTGATGAAGGTCCATCGGATTCGGAAGAGAAAGTCCAGGTACGTCATTTTCAGTACCACATGGTTCCAAAAATGTATTCTATGGACTTCCCCAAAATAGATAGACACTACGTAAATATATATCAGTGTGTGTGTGTGTGTGTGTGTGTGTGTGTGTGTGTATCTTATCATATTTACTCAAGATTTGTGGTTTAGCTGACTACTTCTCTCTTGTTCTGAAATTTGAACAATATTTTTCTTATCCATGCCATTTACAGGGCTGAATTTTAATTCCTTTCTTTAATTATTGAATTCGTACGATCGAATCAATCAGTGGTACCAATGTATCATTTTGACAACAGAGAATAATGATTGCAAAGGGTCCATCACAACTGCTAAATCATGAATTAATTAATTAGTTTTCTATAATTTGTCCAAAATTTAAAATGATAACATGATCTTTTTGTGATCTAAACTACTCCGGGTATCTCTAGCTAATTAAAAAATCAAAGTTTTTTTTTCGTATATTCTGAATAAAATTTATGCAATAATGCATGGGCCATATTTTATCTTTATTATATATATAAAGCATCATAACTGAATACACTGCATCTGAATATATATTTAAAAAAAAAATAATGAGCTGAGAACTGATAGTGAAAAATTCCCCTTATTCCATCCCATTGTCATCTCTACAGAACACTAATCTCAACGTCCTTACCTACTTTGCACACATCTAGCAATTATTGACAATAAACTCAAACTCCCAAATTATGATTCGGCAATTAATCTCTCTCTCACACACATAGGGTGGTCTCGGTCAATTGATCATAATTACAATTTTTTAGCATTAAAAATACCTCCAGCCAAAAACTAATTCTTTTAAGGTTTAAAAATTATTAAAATGAATTTTACTTATTCTAACAAAATATTTTTCAAATATACAACTAGAAAATCTAACTCAAGATAATATACTTAAAAAACCCAACTATCTATTAATTATATTAGAAATTTGTTGGTTAATCATATTTAATTGTTACTTACATACATATATATATATATATGTGTGTGTGTGTGTGTGTGTGTGTAAGCGCGCAAGTTGGTCAATTGCAAGATTATATGTCATTGGAAGTTAGAAGTATATATATCTGCTGCATGCACAAGTGAGTTTGGTATGTCAAATTTATATTTATAGCTACCAAACTAATGTTACTTTTATAATTGAGGTTAAGTTCATAAAACTATAATTTAATGAAAAGGTTCCATGTGGTCTCATGTGTTTCTTCACAGTCCACATGACATCTTCTTGTGGTAAAAAAACGGTTTCATATGATGTAATAACCAATTTAAATTAATAATTAACCATCTTTAATTTCTATTTTTCGTTTATCATGCATCTCATATTCTCGCTGTTTCTCTTTCGATTTAGCGGCCATGTTCTAAACATATTTTATTCATATATATCTCTCTATACCCATGTTAAGATCTGTATAATAACTAATTTGTAATAATATATATTCTTGGCAAATTTTTTACGAGTTCTTATTGTACTTTTTTATTCAGTTATATTTATAGTTCGTTAATGCTATGTAACCCCTCGTATTACAGGAGTATATATGGTAGACTCTAAGCTCTAACTAAAGCTGAACTTTTGGTCAAATTATCCAACAAATTCAACTTTTTGTCCCAAATATTATTTATTTTATTTTAATGGGTGTATCTTTGTTGCTAATTAAGCGAGTATATAAAACTTGATTAATTGCCGGTTTTTATGTTATACGATGAACCTGATGATGATGCTTTGACTTGTGGACTTTGATACTGAACATTGACGAGGAAAGATTTAATTTGAGCTTATCTCCATATATAATAATTAATACACTAATGGATTAGAACATGGTTGCTACACAATAACTTCTTTTTCGTCTTTAATTTTTTGAATTTTTTTTACCATAATTAATTTTTTAATATAGATGCCCTTTATATTTTGTCTGTGATATTTAGAATCACTGTGAACATCTATATGTAACTGATGTCAATTTTTGTTAACGCTACATAAGCAGTTAAAAAAAATTATCTCGTAATGTCACCTAAAAAAAATTATACTATCTCTGTAGCATATAATATAATATAATCTGTAAAAAACAGAATCACTCGTCACCATTTGTTTATTATTTAAACAGGAATCCGTTTTTAATGGGCTGCTATTTCATTGAAATGAGTATTTCTTTTAAATTTGGATAGCTTTGTGCCATGATAGAACGTTCACTTTAAATTTAGAAATCTCAATGTACATATTAACCCCTCTCATTCTTAATATAAGATTTTTTTAATCGAATTACGAGAATTAAGAATAAGAGTTAAAACTAATTAACTACCTCAATTTCTCTAAAAATCTCAACATTTTTTTAGAACTACCCTTATTTAATCTCTTTCTCTCTGAATACATTAATAGAGACATTTTTTAGAAATGTATAATAAATATTACTTCATATATTGTAAAGGATATTATATTTAGGATCAAGGTAAAATGCCCTATATATAGGACTAGAGGGAGTATTAAAAGTCTACGAATTAATTTATGATAATTGAATTTCCAAAAATTCAATTCAAGAAGAAAATAGTAGAGATTTTTTTTTTGAACTAATCGTTAACGTTAGGATATGAGTCCTTGGAATGGTTTTTGACTTTTTTCCCCTTAAGAAGTTGACTTTCTAGTATAGTTTTGACTTCTGATCCAAATAAGATAGGTCACATTATTAGTTGAAAACCATAATATCAAATTCACAAGGCACAAAGAACATATGGGCCTCTTCCATGGGTGTTGAATATGCTATTGAAGCAGACACTTTGTTAATCATAAATTTTTATGTCAATTAAAGTGATATATTAATAATTTTTTACAAAAAAAAAATTAAATAAAATAAATATTTTATTTATGTAATGATTTTGTACTGAGGAATAACAATATACTTCATTTGTATGATAATGGAGTTGTGGTTAATAGAATATAAGTCTTAATTATAAATTAATTACTGAATTTTTTTATTTAAATTTTGATTTAAGTAGTTAAATAAATTTTTATTTAAATAGTTAACTAATATGAAGTTTTTGAAATACTTAAAGCTTATGTTTCATTAATTTTTTTAACAAATTAAATTTATGGGACTAGATAAAACCACTTAATGTAAGTGACAGTGCAAAGCATTTACCTCATAATCTACGTATTCACACATACACATTTACTTTTCATAGATATAGACTTAAAAGCCTATCTCTCAATGAAAGCCCCATGCACAGAAAGCTTACTCTCACTCCAATTTTTTTCACTCGTACACATTCTAGTCGATCAGGATCTTATAAGTATATAGAACTAATCGCGGTATAGAAAATATTCTAGAGCATTTCAGAAGTCGTACCTAATGAAAGTCATGGTTTACCCAATTGATTAATTTCAGTCAAAAGGGAAAAATATTTAAAAAAAAATGAGAATAAAAATATGAAGAATATCAAAGCAAATAAGAATTAAAAGTAATTTAACCACACAAAGTATAAGAGAATTGGGTTTCACCTTATGGAATAACTAGATTCCACTTTGTAATTAGATTCTGCACAATTATAGTGACTATTGTTCATAGAATGTCATAATTACTTCTCGATCAATTAATTTTTATTCAATTAAGATTTAATTCGTTCTCGTACAAATAAAACTCTTAATCAAACCATGGAAGCCACAATGTATGTCACCACAAATTCCTAAGTCTATCTCTAGATTAGTTATATTTGTTTATTTCTCTAGATCAATGTTCACTCTTCACCTCTCAATCCATCAAATTTACTTATTAATTAGATTCTATAGTGATCAGACATAAAATCCACATGAAAAGTATGACAGATAAATATAATTGAAAGAATAAAATTCAAATATAAATCTTCAGTATAAATTTAAGAGTCATAACTAACAAATAAAATCTAGTCAAGCTACATTTCTATCTTTAACTGGGAAGTTTAACCACACATTAAAATAAAAATTAAAACTAAGCTAAAATCTCAAATTATAAGAAAAAATAACAAAAGAAAAGAAGTTTTAGAGAAGGGAAATAGTTTCTGCTTCAATACTCCCCCTATCCCTTGCTCTTTTATTGTTAGATCACTCTCTGAGTTGCTCCAAAAGGCTCCAAATAGTATTTTTTAGCCTCTGGACGTGTGACTAAATGTCTTAGGACATTAGAAGGCTTTTTTGTTATGATTATTATATAATTATAAAATGTGAAAAAAAATATCTTATTCATTTATATAATCTAATTAAATTGACATATAACTCCCCATACATCACAGTTTCAAATTCTATGTTGTCACTATAGAGCTAATTCCCCCAACATGATATAAAAGAATAACAAATTGCTAATGTAATATATAAATGTGTGTGTGTGTGTCAGTGTGTGTGTGATGTAAAATAGAAACAAATTGTAAGAATAACTCATAGTTACGAACCTTCAAGTCCAAAAAGAGAGATTTAGTGTTTTGAAAAATTCACCCAAACTTACATCTCCATTAATATAAATAGGGAAACTAAGTATAATCATAATATAAAAAACAAAAATCAAGCATAATGAAAAATGAAAAAAAAAAAGTACAAAGAAGTGGAAAAAAATGATGGTAGAATAAGAGAAAAAGTGGTTATCTCCATGTTTTATCTGGAAAAGAAAAAATATATGAGAAAAGAATGAAAATTATTACTAGAAAATTGCAAAAAATAATACAATGAAATTTTATCTTTGAAAGTACCTTCATAACTAAAAACGATATTACAATGGTGTAAAAAAATTTACATAATATAGCTATATAAATTTCATTGAATAATGACTGATGATTTAGACAATCAAATCGTGATTTTTTTTTTGCAAATATATATTTGATTTTCATGTTCATATTTATCATTATATCAAATAAAATTTAAAAAAAATGAAAACATATATAATTTAAAAATAAATATTATTTTAAATAATCAAATTTGATTTTCAATTCCATATTGATCATCATATCAATTTTTTTAAAAAATGAAAACATATAATTAGAAAATAAATATTATTTTACACATTCAAATGTGGTGTCGGATTTTTCATAGCCAGCATAATAATGTGGAAGTCCAAATTCATGACATGTTATACTTTTGACCTATACTTTATAATATATAATAAATTTTTCATAGTCAATGTGATGATGTGAAGGTTTAAAATCTTCAAATAATGACTAATGACTTAGACAATTAGATCGTGATCCCCCCCCCCAAATATATATATATATATTTGATTTTCATATCCATATTTATTATCATATTAAATTTTTAAAAAATACAAATATATATAATTTGGAAAAAAAATTTAACTATGTACAGTCTAATTTGATTTTTATTCTCATATTGATCGTCATATCAAATTTTTTAAAAAATGAAAACATATAATTAGGAAATAAATGTTATTTTAAACAATCAAATCATGATTCAGACAATCAAATGTGGGCCCAGATTTTTCATAGTTAGTACATGATATAGAGGCCTAAAATCATGACATGTCGTGCTTTCGACAATAACTATTATTTTAGATAATCAAATCATAATTTACACAATTAAATCATGATTTAGACAATCCAATGTGGTGCCAGAATTTTTATAATCAACATAATAATGTGAAAACATAAAATCACAACCCATCGTGTTTTTAACTTCTACTTTATAATATATAATAGATTGAAAAAACTTATCCTTTAAGTCAGTTTTTACGCGTTAATTAAAAACGCTTTTTTTCAGCCTTCTCATGCTTGACTTGATGACGGGTGATTCTGGGAGTTGTAAAATCACCGTGTGTGTGTTGACCCAGTGCCGGATGGATGCCTACTATGGGTGGTTTTGGTATCAGCTCGTGTGAATAATTTAGTCTTAATTTTTTATCATGATAACGTTGGAATTTGGAAAAACTTAAACATAAAAGTTATAGCTTTATGTTTTAGCTTCCCAACGAATTTTGAATCACCTCAATCGGAGTTTATAAGAATGAGTAATCAAAATACTAACAGCTATTAGAACTTTTTAGCATGAACAATTTGTAATATTTTTGTTTGAAATGTCTTCAAATGAGTTTATAATACCACAAAATACCAAAATATATAAAATCATGTTAAAATAGGCCAATTTAATTATATTTATATTCAAATAAAAATATAAATATAGGTATTATATATGGATAAAATAGACATGTTACTAGTATATAAATACACACATATACACAATGATGAATATAACTAAGTGGCTTTAAACAGCTTTGATTGAATGGAAATCATGAAGGTACGTACATGAAATGAAATGCTCCACTGATGTCATGAAATTCGATCATCTTATTTACCTGAAAAAAACTAGTAAAAACAAAATGTTTATATTCTTCACATTCTTGAATTTCCCAAATTATTAGTTTATAATTAATTCTAATCCTGATGCACACTACCTTATATCTATGCTGGGATTATTATGCCTCCCTCGCATTTCTCTACCTCTGACCAGCTTTCTCTTGGAGTTATCTTGGGATACAGACACTAGAAAAATCAACTTAATACGTACCCGATGATCAATTATAATTCAACCGATGGACTTGGACATGTTGAGCGAAAATTAATATTAATTTAATAAAATCTAGATTATTTTACCCTAATCTATACCCATAATAGAGTGAATATAATCGACTAGATTAAACTGATTACTGCTCCCAATATATGGGAAGATTAATCTGTTAGCCTCTTTTGAAATTATCAATTTGTATATATCCTTAGGTACGATCTTCCATGTGACATCGATATCTTGGAAAACCTGGAAAACATAACCAGCGGATGAGTTTTGATGCCTCAGTTCCCAAATTTATTAGATCTATATTCTGCTATTTTTGCTTCTAAATATAAAGTTTTGTGTCTTAATTTTAAATATATAATCATTTTCAGTATATGATGTACTCTCTCCGATTTATATGGGTATTTTATATGAAAATTTTTTTATCTAAAATATAAGGTGTTAAATATTTTTCTTTCTATTTTATCTCTATCTTTAATTTTTTCTTACTCCTCATTTATAACATTACAATAATAATAGAATAGGTATTTAATAAGGATATAATGGAAAATGTTGATATTTTTTACATTGATTTCACTTGAAATTTTTTTTTATTAATATATATATAATTGATATAAAATACTTTATAATATCAATCAGAAGAAGTAATATTTATTATGTATTTTTAAAATATGTCACTATTTAATATATTTTAAAGAAAAAGAGAGAGAGAAAGATTACTAAAAGTAGTGTTGGGAAAATATTATAATTTTTTAAAAAATTAAAATAATTAATTAACTTTAACTCTCCTCTTCAATTTATGTATTTCAATTAAAAAGATTTTATGCTAAAAATCAGGAAGCATATATACCATAGAGTGTGAAGTTTTCTTCCCATGAAAGGCGGGATGGGCGGCACCTAGGAAGAAGAGAATGGGGCAAATTTAATTAAGGGCCTATTTTAATTATATTTTTATAAATTAAATTATAATTTTTAATCATTATTTTTTTGATTCACACAAATTTCTAATAAATTTTTTTATTTTTATCCAAACTTTATTTTTATAAACTGTAGACATACTAAAAAAATTTTTATAACAAAATAAATCAAATTAGCACTAATTTAAAACTTATAATTTATTATATGTGTACTTAAAAATTAATGCAAGAGCATTGCCTGCCACATGCAAATCTGTGGCTACGCCACGTGTGAAGCTTGTAACATGGCATTTAGATGAACAATTAATTAGCCTCAAATTAATTACGATAACTTCAATTTCACATTTGGTTCAAACACTCCTAATGAAGAAACCTCCCCAGCATAACCGTTGGGAACTGTGCTTTGTCTGGTGAAATGAAGGAATCAGTGAAGTCAAGAGGGAACGACATCACATATTTTAGGGCCGTTTGGTTTTTCATTTTATAAAATTAGATTAAGATAAATAAAATTTATAAAAATAAAATTTAGATAAAATAAGTTTATTGTAAGTTGTTATATTTAAATATTCTTTTTACAAAAGTAAGTTTGACAAAAAAATCTGTTTGGATGATAATGGTTAAAAATATTTTTAGATATATAATATAGAATAAATTTACTTCTCCTTTTCCAAAACCCACGTTTTGTTAAAGGAAAAGTAACTTTACCCATCTTTTTTTAAAACCACAATTTAACCCACTTTTCATTTTTTAAAAAGTCAGTTTGTGTTTGCCTTATGTTTGGTCAAACACATCTTTTAGAAAATCATGGTTAAAAACCATGGTTTCTTTTTACAAAAAGGGAACCAAATAGGTTAATTTCCTCCCTCTCTCTCTCTCTCATTTAAAATATAAGTTTAATTTAATTAATTATATAAAAATTAAGAAAGATTGTTTTGCTTCTTAAATTTATAAAATATATATTATCTTCTAATATTACCCATATTTAATGCATTACATTCAAAATATGCATAATTCTCATGCTACCTCCATTTTTTATGTGTCATCTAAGATTTTGATATATAAATTAAGAAATACAATTAATGCATTAGAGTTTATTTTAAATTTCTTAATATACCATTTATTAAAAAGATAGATAAGAAAAAGTAATTAGTGTTATCTTTAACTTTTAAAAGGATAGATAATGGTATAATTAGAAAAATATTAATTAATGCTGTATTGAAATTTAAAAGTGACAAATAAATAAAAATAAAAATTTTCTTAAAATATGATGGATAAAAAGAAATAGAGGGAGTATCATTTACTACCTTTCTCACATTTAGTTGAAAATAAGAACAAAATAAAAAAATATTTAATACACTAAAAATTATAAAATGAAATTTATATTTTGGATTAAAAAATGTTCTAAAATAGGATATTTTAGACGGGATGGAGCAATTCCGCTATCGATTAATTCAAGTTTTGATTTCATTTTTTTGGAAAAAAATGATTTAATCTAATTTTGTTAACTTAAAAAATTTGTTTAACCAAATAATTTACTAATCCATGCATGTTTCGGAACATGTGATCTGGTCCTATATTTATCATCTTTTATAATTAATTAAAAATGGATCCCATATATTATCCTCCTCTATCCTTAATATAAATCACTCTCAACTACTTCACTAGAACCAATAAAAGTTTGTTACATTATTAAAATTATTTTAAAAATAATGTAGTTTCCATCTTTACCCTCTAATAAATACTACAAATTTAAACAATTAAATTTTTCTCTCATAATTAAATAAGGATATTTTTAAAATAAAGTAATTAATGTTTCAAAAATCTATAAAATATGACTTACATATAAAACAACAAAAAGTTCATAGAATGTGATTTATAAAAATGATCAGAATATGTAGTATAGAGTTTGAGGTTAACGGTTTGTACTATTTATTTATGATTGATAAATATGTCTATTTTACCAATATGGCACTCAACATATTTGGTAAATAGTTAATTGGCTCCTTTAGATATGTTATTTAGTATTCAATTTCTGATTATGTATATAGAAATGAGATTGTTGGAGGAGGCAAAATCTAATTTGGTAATCTCTAGATCTTTAAGTAATTAGCTTTCATCAATTGATTCGAAGTACCCTTAATGCGCAAAAAAAAATATATATATATATATATATACTGTAAATTTAACTATATATTGTGATGTGAAGATTTGGCAAAATAATAACTGCGGATCACTTGTTCTATATTTTGATTTTTATTTTCTTCTGTTGAATTCTTTTTTGCGAGTGGTCAGTGACAAGTTCGCACTTACTTCCACCCTTTCAGATTGGTACTACGGGAATTCACCTTGAGGCTCAATAGGCTACACGCGGATATTTATCAAAGTATGACTCCCCAGATAGGAATTTGGAAAAAAAAATAGTGCTATTAGTGTCTGGAATTGAAATTTTAAATATATTTTTCTTAATTAAACCATATATACTATATTTTTTTGGTTAACAAACCATAAATATTATATATATATATATATATATATGATCAGCCGACGCTCTTGTGATATATGTATGCTTGTCTGTAAGATCGGAAACATTTGACCAATGGATGTAGTAAAATAATGTGGGAAACAGGTTTATTACTACTAGCTGAAGAAAAGCGAAAAAATAAAATCCGATGCACTTATTAAATTAAAGGAAACAAAATAAGGACAAATAAATATTGGAGGCTTTGCCAATGGCTAAGCAAGTGAAGACATTATATATTTTGACCAACACGTTGCCATTGCCAAGACAAAAATCTCACCGCAAGAATTAATCAACTAATATTTGAATACTAATCATATTTACTAAGATTATGTTCCGTCGAGAAAATCTAAACACATGCCAGAAAATATTCCATCCAGAAGAATATTAATTTGTCGCTCCATAGTGAGAGTCTACGTAATTTGTCACATGAGAAGAAAAAACAATCAACTTTTTTTTGGTAAAAAAAAAGTTTGAGAAACCGAAGATCTTCAAAATCTTCTCAACCTCCGTAATTACTACTACCTTCATATTAATTAATATATTCTTCAAAATTTTTGTTTGTTTGTTGCTCATATCATATTCGTTTTTCATGTGAGTTTCAATGGTATGCAAATTTCTTTTAAGTAATTGAGATCAATCTCTCTTGTTTCAAAGCTTCCTTTTCATTATGCCCTTTTCTTTAATAAAGCCAATTCGTATCGCCATCCATTATTGATGAGTGGAAAAAGACCCCCCCATAATACGTATACAGAGCAGAGCATTAGAAGAAGGCATATATATATATATATATATATAGTATATTGTAAACGTCATCAGTGAGAGCCAATTGTCTATATTTTGGAGTCGGGTGGTGGAAGAAGACGACCCCTTGCGCCTTTTGCCATCATGAATTGAACCTAACGTTTTTTTTTAAAAAAAAAAAATTAAATACGCGTTCTACGATTTCAGAGATAATTTGTCATGTAACTATTTTAGATATATTTTAAAGTATTTATTATTATAATTTTTTATATAAATAAAATTAATTATGTGATATGATATCCATAAGCTATAAAAAAACGTTCGGTTGACCGGCCAGGAAGAATAGGGATGTTGAATTGACCCAAAAATTCCGTGGATCTATAAACTGGCGCCTTTTGGAAGTAGAGGAATTCGTATATGATCTATCCATCTAACCACAAGTATATATCGAGTCTTGTCTATTCACTTTTTTTCTTTTTTCTTTGTTTTGAACTTGAACCTATATGTTTTTCTGTTTTTTAAAAAAAAAAAGCTTGGAAAAATATAGGAAATTACATAAAATAGTTCAAAGAACTCTTGTCCACTTTATCAATGTTTAAAATATGTTTATATCCTACAGTAAGTTGTATAATAAGAAGAAAATTGTTATCAATATATACTTGTTATGCTAACAAGTTAGCATATTTATTGGTTTCCCTTAACATATGCTTAATCTTAATGGTCTAAACTATGCATGATAAACTTTTTTATCTTATCAATAACATTTTTGTATAAGTGATTACTACGAGTTACCACGAGTTATAAGATTAATGGCCCTTATAGAGTCATTACAGACTAGCAGACTCTTGAATCCCTTGAAGCAACAAAGTTTCATTCCAATAGCCATTAGCTCCCGCAGCTGCACTTGGTATTGCACTTGATTAATGTCATAAAACCATATATAGATCAGATTCACCCCCTATTGCAATCTCTGATAACTCCTCTGCGCTTGAACATATATCTTCGTACACACATATATAGACGTTTTCGCTCGATCTTTTGATAGATTGATATTTTGGATGTTTATGCCTTCGGACATTAACAATGCCATTATATATTATTTTTTATTAGTCACTGAATCGTTTCAGAAATGTAAATAAATTAAAGAATGTTAGCCTAGCGGTTAAAAATAGGGTTTTATTTTATTTAGTTGGAGTCAAATCTTAAGATTAATATTATTAAAGAGTTTATTCTTAATTTTATGATCAGGGGTGTGTCTTTAAAAGTATCCCTGAAAGTATAGTCTCAGTCGGCACGTTCGTAAACTGGAAATTAATAAAATACCTTTTTTAATTTAGAAATTGGATCACTTTTAAAATTAAATCATATATAATAATTAATTACTCTATATATCCACAAGATATATATCAAAATCCATTTTGTTTTTTTATCTCATTTTGGTCCCACATATTAAGGTTCGCTTAAATATGAACATTTCTAATACTGAAAAATAGTTATTTTTCAATGAAAGGACGTCTCACTTAGTCGAATAAAACTAATATTTATTGTTTTTATTTCAATGAAAGGATGTGTCTTTGTTCAAATGGTAAGGTCCTATATATACACACACATTATTGAGACCAACTAATTTTTGTTTAAGTTTTGATTGACGCGTACCAAACTGCGGGACTCGATTTTGTTGTTAGTTGCAATGTTGACATCGATCGTTTAGTCCGAAAAAGTCTTTGATTCTTACAAATCATTGTCATGGTCACTATCATATTTAATCGTCGGCAATCTAATTGATGGACCATCGATCGATCCCTCCTCTTCTTGTTATTATTGTTTAAAAATATACACATTTTTAATTTGTTCTGAAAAAACAAGAACGAAACCTAATTAAATTTAGAATATATTCGTCGCAAAACTTCATGCGTATATGATGATAGTATCAGTTTATTAATTCCAAAGTTGACCCTTAATCAGTATTCAGTTTGGTAGGAGCTGCGTTTAGGGACTTCACTAGCATCTTCCTTAGCCCAACAAAAACTTGCCACATTTTGTCCTCACGCTCTTCAACTTTCACATCCACCATCCTTCTAAGAAATTTCTCAGCACCCAAACAAATTTTCAGATAATAAATATATATTTATATAGATAGAGAGAGAGAGAGAGAGCTAGAGAGATGAAAGTGAGGAATAGTATTAGTATAGTTGTGTGTGAGTGTGGTGGCACGCACCGCCATTAACCATATTCCAAAGCAAGTGGGTTATTAGTGAAGAGGGGACGGACTTCAACTTCCGAGAAGCCAGTGATATACAATACTAGAATATACATCTCAATATGCACCATGTGTTGCGCCTTTCTCTCGAACTTTTCCTTTACGCGTGAAGGAGACTCATGATAGTCCTACTTTACATGTAAACGTATACCAGTTTATTTAATTATAACGCGCAATAAAGCTATTAATTATATATATTCTTCCAAAAATTAAAAGCGCTTTAATTTTTATTTATTTCATTATTTCTCTTAAATAAACATACATATATAGATAGAGGAGGGAGGGAGGGAGAGGGAGATGACCACCAATCGATGGACTAAAGAGAGAAAGCCTATGAGTTGGAGGATTTTAATGGAGTAGATATAAATTGAACAGAGATGGTAGATAGGAAAAGGAGTATTGAGAATGATGATGAGTACGTACGTAGGAGGAAAAGCATGAATATGATATGATGAGGAATCACACGCACATCATAAAAAGGGTTTTCACAAGCTGGCTGTGGAGTAGATCAAGTCTGGTGTGCGAGAATATCTTAGGGATGGCAAATAAAAACACACCTATCCCCCGACCTCTATGAATACGTCTTTCTCTCTTTCATATCTCTTTTTATTTGTATCTTTTGGTGCGCATATATACCATTCGGAGTAGAAGGCCAGCTGATATTATATATCCGTATACCCAACTCCAAAGCTCCATCCAAGCTTATAATCTTCTTTTTAAAATCAATTTTATCATGAAAAGGAGGGACTCGATCGTATGAGGTTCGATCGAGGCGTCATGCATGCATGTGCTTCCCTCTCCTCCTTCCATGAAACTTAATTTTAACCATTTCTCAATTCTCAATGTGAGGGATGTGGGGACACGTCATTATGATTTTCCAGCTCAAAGCTTCTCCATTTCACACACACACACACACACATATATATATATATATTAACGATTCATATATATGTATATGTGAACTAGTTAGAGTAACTCTTGAAAGAAATTAAAACAGCTAAAACCTAGATATAGCCAGGTCGTATACTTCACTTTTTGAATGATGCCTATTGTATACTTAATTTATCAATAGCAATAGCTAGCTTTCACCAAAAAAAAATTAGCAATTGCTAGCTAGCATGAAAGTTTGAAACGTGTGGAGTTATATTTAATCTTCAATATTGTTACAAGACACCGAGACACCGAAAGTAACATTGTTCTCAGCCCTCCGTATACCAATGAATTACCATATTAAGAATATTTTTATTCGGTCCAAATTCTCGTGCCCGTGCATTCATATTGAATTTGAAGGGCGAAACTGTCCTTGAAATATAATTGTACTATTAGCTAATTACTTGATTTAAGAGCTAATCCCGAACCCAAAAGAAGATTATATAATTATTTGTACTACGTACTACTATGTGTCTTTTATTTTCGTTTTTTAATTTGTAATTTCTTAGCTTGGGAACAAATCAAATGAGTTTTTCTAGGCATCAAAATTGGAAGGATTCAGGAATGTATCGTTTTTGGTCACTAAATAAATATGTAGCTACTCGCTAACTAGGTGTAGGTGTTCATTAGTTACTATACTACTACGTACTAGTTTTTAGTATTGTTGAATGAGGAAAATTTCTTTTTTCCGATCAAAGAATGAGGAGAATTTCAGAATAAAAAAGACTGTTTGTCGGCGGGAGATTTATATGGGTTTGGCTGGAAGGTAGAAAGCAAGTGTGGAAATTGGAAACAAATACAGTTGGATAAAGGTAGGACCGACACATGGCACGGCGCATAAGACTTTGTGGGCCGAACGAGCCCTACTAAAAAAGGTCGCCATCCCCCATGTTTGAGGCACTAGGATATCCCATCCCCTCCTCGTGGGCTCGCGTTGGACTTATCCTAGTCAGCATTATTCTGCCACGTGAGCTTAGCTTATTTTTATCACTTATTGGCGGTCCCGATATAATCAGTTGAAGATTACACATCACTTTCATTGCTGATTCCCAATTCTTCTTTGACTCTGTCTATTATTATTTTAATATGTATATATAACACCAAAAGTATCTCAAATAATAAATCTTATCCCAATAACATGCATATTACGTTACATTTTGTATCAGAACTGACCTCTTATTCTAACCCGTCCTCACACACAAAGTTTACTTGGATTAAAATATATACATACACAAATATATGTATGTATATGTACACAAAAAAGGCGACCGTTTATTTCCATAAAAAAAAAGGTAGCCGTTTATTATTCATTATAATATTATTATATTATGACTACATCATTTTCTGGTGCTAACTGCATGAAAATCCCGTAGCCCTAAGTGTCTCTCAAGTGCTACCCACGTAACTCCAAATTCATACTTTTTTTAAAAGAAAATGAAAATAACTGATGAAAAGAAATCCTTGGCTCATATATAAAAAATATAGGTGTTTTTTTAAAAAAATATTTGTTATTCGAATCTAATGAATGAATCTCTTTTAAAATTGAGTATCATGTGATGAGACTGATTTTATCGTAAATAAATCTATTAAAAAATAAACAGTGAGAGTCTTGTTCAATTATTTGCATATATAGCGAGAATGAAACAAAATTTTTCAAAGAGAATAAATCTCCACATCTTTTTTGTTGTTTATAAAACCCCGCAAAAATTAAATGCTCGTGCTTGAGTAATTTCTCAAGAACCTTAAGGTGGTGGTGGGATCTAATAAAATAATCAAAGAGAATGTAACCTTTTAAAAATAATGTGATATGACATAATAAGATGATATATTGATACAAACTTGTGAAAATCTTTTAGAATTTAAATACAAAATTACAGAGAGTGAAGAATATGTATAACATTTTTTTATTGGAATTTCGCAATAATGTTGTAAAAAATTAAAGTTACATAATTTGTAAACTTGGGAATTTTATATTCAGGAAGAGGGAGAGCATTAAGTGATGCTCAAACTCCCCTATTTAAGGCTCTTCAACCTCTCCTCCTTCGTTCAATCCAAACTCACATACCATTGTTCTTCATTCTTCGACAATCTCCCAAGCTCATTCAATCTCCAAAAAAAAGAGAAACAAGAGTCTTTCTCACATCCTTAGCGAACTCCACTTGCTCAAATTACCAAGATGGATAACTTGTTTCGCCTCGTTGATAACGAAGACTTCTCCTCTCGCCGCTGCATTTGGGTCAATGGCCCAGTGATAGTCGGAGCTGGACCCTCAGGTATAGCCACGGCCGCATGCCTAAGAGAACAAGGCGTCCCCTTCATGGTTCTCGAACGAGCTGATTGCATCGCCTCCCTCTGGCAACACCGAACCTACGACAGATTAAAGCTTCACCTTCCCAAACAATTCTGCCAGCTTCCTAAACTTCCATTCCCTCAACACTACCCCGAATACCCCACCAAGAGGCAGTTCATTGACTACCTCGAATCCTATGCCAAGCATTTCGATATCAACCCTCGATTCAATGAGTGTGTCCAGTCCGCTTGGTACGACGAGACCAGCGGGTTATGGCGTGTCAAGACCGTTTCCTCCTGCGGCTCCACCCGAACTGAGATGGAGTATATTTGCCGGTGGCTGGTGGTCGCCACCGGCGAGAATGCCGAGTGTGTGATGTCTAACATTGAAGGGCTGGGCGAATTCAAAGGCGAAATTATTCACGCCTGTGAGTACAAGTCAGGGGAGAGTTTCAGGGGAAAGAAAGTGCTCGTCGTCGGGTGTGGCAATTCCGGCATGGAGCTCTCACTCGACCTCTGCAATCACAGTGCTTCTCCGTCCATGGTTGTTCGTAGCTCGGTGAGTAGTCATTTGGTTCTTAGTTTTCTTTGACTTGTTATTTCACTGGAATAAAAAAATAATTGGGTTTGCTCTGTTTTCGGCGTACAGGTTCATGTCCTACCCAGGGAAATTTTTGGGAAATCAACGTTCGAGTTGGCTGTTTTGATGATGCAGTGGCTACCTCTTTGGCTTGTGGACAAGATAATTTTGATCTTGGCATGGTTGGTTCTGGGTAACGTGGAGAAATATGGGCTGAAAAGGCCATCCACGGGTCCACTGGAGCTAAAGAACACGCAGGGGAAAACCCCGGTTTTGGACATTGGCACTTTGGAGAAAATAAGATCCGGAGACATTAAGGTTGTACCAGGAATCAAGAGGTTCAACAATAACGAGGTTGAACTCGTCAACGGGGAAAAGCTTGATATTGACGCGGTGGTACTTGCCACAGGATATCGCAGCAATGTCCCATCTTGGCTGCAGGTGAGAAAATGTTCTAAATCCTCTGTTTTCCACAAAAATGGAAAAAGAAATAATTTTTCAGAAGCTTCTTTTTATTATGACATGGGCCAGCGAACTAAAATGGATTTGTTTATGTTATGAACAGGAAGGTGAATTTTTCTCCAAGAATGGATATCCAAAGAGACCATTTCCTCATGGGTGGAAAGGAAATGCTGGGCTGTATGCAGTTGGATTTACAGGGAGAGGGCTGTCAGGGGCTTCAGCTGATGCTATGAAAACTGCTCAAGATATTGGCAATGTGTGGAAACAAGAGATAAAGCAAGTGAAGCAGCGTACAACTGCTTGCCATAGACGATGCATTTCCCAGTTCTAAGATAGCAGAACGTCCAAGGGAATTTGATACCAGTATTTGTGTCTTTGTAGAGTCAGGAATTTGTTGTTGCATAAACAAATAACGGTATCCCTCACATAGAAAAGAAAAATACTCAGATAAAAGCACATAGACAGAGCCCTCTCCGAAGGCCCAGGTTTTTGTTTGGGCATTTTGTTTTTAAACACAGGATGATGAGGCTTCTTGTTATAGGCTTTTTCTTTTCCTTCATGATTGTTACAGCTTATATGTACCATACTTCACTCTTCAAGTTATATGATACAGTTTCACGTTGCTTCCAATTTTTCTCTCTTTCTTTATTCAAGCTTTTATAAGACATTACATTTTCTTTAGCCAAAAAAGAAAAGAACTTGTATCAATGAATATGAAAAAATTCCAGAAGTCGAGGGAAGAGGATGAATTTTCCTATTACGTTGTCAAATCCTTATCTTTACATTCCACTGGATCCCAACGATAAACTCGCACGTACTAAGGTTCCAATTCCGAGTGAAGGGTTTTCAAAATAAACTTTTCTTATCTCCACACATGGTTGAAGAGACTTTCTGCGAGTGTTGATGGTGAAACGAGTTTTGCTCTGCGTTTCTTTTCTCACATGGTTTGCTAATACAGGTGTCATGATTTGCATGGTCTTTTTCTTTACTTACGTAATTGAAAGAACGTATAGTCCCAAGTGGGCCACATAATTAATGTGGGGATTGATTTGCTCATGAACTGAGATGGGTAGGGTCCATTGAAAAGAAAAAGACTGAAGCTCAAGGTCATCATACCCACCGCAGAAAGCCAATTCTAAGATGCCTGCATGAGGAAGGATATAGTATTACTTAGGATTTGACCCAACCACGGAAATAGCAGTTTCATACATATATACCAACCGCTCTTGCTCTGCACGGGCTCAAAAGGCTTCAACGCACAAAACTCTGATTACAATCAAACCCATATCCACAGATTCACATTCTGTAGATTCATGTGTGAGTTTGAATTTACATAGTTGATCATTCGGATACTTCTACCGATGAATATGATCGACTACTTCAGTAAATATAATCTCTGGGAAAAAAAAAGGAAGTGTTACAATATATGAAATTATGGGGGGAAAAAAAAAAGAGTGCGAGTGTATTGATGAAAAAGGCTAGGACTTTGACAAATACTAACTTGAGGATAAAAATTGTAAACCTTTTGGTGGATTTGTTACCTGTGAGTTTAAGCTGCCACAAACAAAATTCTTTATGGATTCATAGTTGAGAATTTAGCAACCAGGATAAAATATTGTCCCACAAAAGCGTCCTTTTCATTGGTAAAGCTGGCCACTTGCTCAGCTTCAAAATATCTTTTACAGCTGTCTTATTTTGGGAGAAATATTTAAAAAATTTTATCTGGTAAAAAAATTACACTTAATGTTATAAAACATACAAGTCATTATACTGTTGACTCCTCCTCCCCCCCCCCTAATTTTTATTTAAAAAATGACTCTTCACAGTCAATTTCTTTTTTTAAAACTACATTTACAAATTGAAAATATTTATTATAAAAGAATTTAGATTTTAAAATTATTATGAAAGATTAATTGACCAATAGATGTTTTCACTTAAATTTTTTTAAATATAATTTTTTATATAAATAAAAAATTTCTTCTATATATGCTAAAATAAAATACTGCTCTCTTAAAAAAATAAAATAAAAAACACATGAAATATATGCTTGATTATATCCCAAACAGTGACTAGTGTGACTTGAAGAATCGGTGTCCTGCGAAGTGAGGAACAGGCCATATGAGAGTCCATGCTGACTGATTCAAAGTATACAAAAAAGAAATGAAATGAATGGCCCATCTGATTTCTTCCCCACAACAACCTCAAGTAGCTCAGTCACCTCAATTACTCCTCTTTTGTCTTGTTCCACTCACCCTCTATTCACATGCTTCCGACCCCTTCTATTCCCACAAATTCACTATTAAATGAATTCAAATTTAACGCATGGGATGGCTTTTCTTCTTCTTCTGCCATTATACACACACACACACACACACACACTATAGCTGATATCACATACGCGAATTACAACCTGTTTTCTTCACGTGCCCCTGTCAAACATGGACTTATACGTGTGGACCAACCGGAATCCATATAACATACTACAAGCATTGTCTTAAACAAATTTCGACTGTATATGTATATGCTGCCTTAATATTTATTTATGGCCAAAAATACATCACTTTTTAAATTGATGGACCTTGTCTTCACAGTCACAATCTAGTCTATATTGTTTTAAATCATGCATGTCTGAAGATTTTGAGTAATCGTGCGTCTACGTTCAAATTTTGTACTTAGTACTCTTAAATACTACTGCTACTACTAATATATAAATGGGTTTGGCTGGTATATATATATATATCTGTGTGTGTGAAGGGTCTCTCGAAATAATAATATATCCTTAGAATTCCCCTTCTAGCTTTTTCCAAATGTGTGGGATCGATGAAGACAACATATATAGAACATGTTGGGTAGACAGCAACAGTGACTCTCTGAGGCAGATCTAGTTGTCAGGCCATGGTGGTGTTTGGTCCTATTCCTATGTGTAACTATAGGACAATGGTGCTATTACTACACACGAGATGGTATGTCGAGTCAAGTTGTGCTGAGAGTGGACCATACAGTGAGTTGAGACTTCCAGGTTAACTGCAGACTCAATCCAAAACCAGACAGCTATGACGATGATGCATGCTTTGGCTCACAACAACACTCCCTCTACTAAGTATCATATTACCTCCTTTTGGTTCAATATATTGGAATAGTCAAAGCCAGAAAAAGGAAGAAAAGCCATTCGTTACAAACAAATTGTGCTTCTAGAATCAATAATTAATGAAGTTTCAACCTGTGTGTTCTGCAAAAGCTAATTCATGATCTCTGAAATATCGGTTACAGTTTCTACAACTAAAACCTAAGGCCATGAATTTGTTCAGTGGAACATCTACTTGATCACTTATATGTGGCAACATGTTTCTTGGGGCAACATCAATGGAGTGAAACTTCCAATTAAACAGACAAGATTATTAAATAGGGCCACTAATAGACATGTGCATTTTGTGCAGCGCCAGCTCGTTTTGAAGTGAACATCCCACATTCGATCGCTTCAGATTGACCATCCTTGTGTCTTATCCTACTAGATTTAATAAATATAATTCTTTATATCAATGTTATTAGATTTTCTAAATAAAACTTGACATGTGGACAGTTGTTTAAATAATATGAATGATCTCATTTAAAAAATGAACAGTTATCTATGAGAATCATACACTTGTATGGAGTGTATATAATATTTTTCAAAATCAAACACAAGTGAAAAAGAACTTAATAAATGTAAAAAACTCAGAAAATAGAAGACTAATCTTCTTTTTTGCTACTTCTCATTATGGTTCAGTCTTCTTTCTTTTTCCTTTTTTAATTATTTTTATCATATAAAGCTAAATCTTTTTTTTATCTGTTTTTCGGTGCCCATCGTTCCCTTCACCTTCTCTTCCACCATCTGCCACAAGATAATAGTCTTCTTTTTCTGGCCCTAATCTTCATTATGGATGGCTTAGACTCCTCTTATGTTTTCTTTTTTTGGATAAATCAAAGGTATTCTTCTATTGGAAGCAATCCTGTTTGAAGAACGATTAGACACTAAATGTGGGTATCTCTCCCAATAGGAATTCAAATCTTGATTCATCACATTGTAAAAAATTAATCCTTTCCGCTAGACCCAACCCCCGTTAATTGTTTTCTTTTTAATTCATCTATCATTTAAAGCGGAATCTTTTTTTTCTTTTTTACAAACCTGTTTTTGGTGCAAGCTCTTTCTAGACTTTTTTTGGACAAAAAAAGTGCATGAATGCATAGGTCAACCAGTGATCAAGCTGTTGAGGCCGTAGGCCCAATTCAAATGATTATCATCTCAGCCCATACATGAACCCTGACCCAAAAAAAGTGTACATAAATTTAACAAACCCATTTAAAAAACTACGATTTCCTCAGACTGATTTTAAATATCAAACAAGGCCTGCGCACCGGGCCCATTGGCCCGGTCCTACCGACCTGGCCCGAGGCAATTTTGCCCGATCCGAAGATGAAGCCAGCAACCCGAGGCACATCAAGCTAGTCCAACCCGAGGATCACAGTACTGTTGGACTAACTAGCCCAGCTCGAGTGGAGGTGTTTAAAAAAAAAAGATAGATGAAGGCTGTGAGTACAACATCGTAATATCAATTAAAAAAAAAGGAGGCTATTCGTGCATGCACAAGTGTGCAGTGCACATCTAGTTATTTATATCCTAGAATCGTATAAAAATTAAGAGAAATTTTTGAATATGTCAGAAGGATGGAGATAATAAGAAAATTGGCAAATTATTTTATATAAAAAATAAAATATATATAGTAAGATATTTAGAATAGTGTATAATATAGTGCATTGTAGCAAAAAAAGATTGATTGTCAACTATAATTTCCCATCAAATGAAAAGTGTGTTTCCTTGCTGTTTTTATTTGTATTGTTTATACACATTATAACTTGATCTTTGATCACCCTTCTTCAGCATTACAGGTGGTCAGGCCGCATATATAGGTGAGTGTTCCTTGTGTTGTCTTGTACATAGTCATTAACGGAGAATACACGTTTCTGCACTTGAAAACAATTAAATTTCTTAATTTCTACGGTGAAAGAGTCTATAGATATTTATTTTGGCTCCATTTCATTGACGATTGCATTTGCTGCTAGTGTTAAGGACAGCTGATGTAAATTGTCTAAATAAATTTCAGAAATCAACTTTCATTACAGTTTAGCGGTACAAGTAAAAGGGAGAAAAGTCTAAGCAAAGCGAGGGTTCCTTTTTGTTAATCTTCTTTATCCTTCTTGTTTCCGACCTCGTGGTTTTCATGTGCAGATTCCGTGAGGTTACACAGGAGAGAGTAGAACTTGAACCTTTGTTATATCTAAGGTTAATGCCAAAAATAGGCCTTTGGCTGTCATATACAGACACAGCTTGTTATCCCATTAATTGAAACAGTTTTTAACTCAAACATCTATTTGATTCACACTGAATTCTGATACATTAAGATTTAGTAATGCCCTTGTAATGGTGGGTTGATGAAGGGGATATAAGAAAAACATATTTCTGCGTAATTTTTTAATTTTAACAAACTATTTAGTAATACGTACTGACTAATTCAAATTTAAGGATCAGATCCTGTGGAACCCCAAATGGTAAGAATATGATTTGTTTTAGAGGTGCCTAGTCCCTTGCGCCTTAATCCAATTATAGTCAAGAGATATTATACTGGTGTACGTATTAGCTAGGGACATTTAAACTTTGGTGGAATTCTCTACCATAAATTGCCTTTTGATGACAGCATTAACATGATTAGCAAGCCACTGGCTTCCATAGAGAGGAAAGAAGAAGTCGAATTATATGAACAACTGCACACAGTAAGGATTAATGTAGTAGTATATTGAGAGATGAAAGGGTGGAGAAGAGAGAATAAGACAAGAAATCCCTTTTAAGTCTAGAAATGGAAGAGCAATGGCGACGACAAGAGTCAAAATTACAAATCAACATGGTGACGACCACTCCTCCATTAATCGACTTCCTCGATCTCATCCAATGCGTAGTTGTTGGTTGATACATTGGCATAGTTTACTTTGTTGAATCGAACCACCACTGGGTAACGACTCTTTGGGTCCTGCACAACACACCCCAAACCCACATCACTACTTACAAACAAATTACACACACACACTTATATAATTCGACTGAGACTTGAGAGGAAATTAACAGACCTGATCAACAGCAACAACAGAACCAGTTCCCTTGTACCAGTATGATTCCTTCCTCAGAATCTTAACCTGTCAAACAATAGCCATAACATTATTCGCAGAAAATAAATCTTATCTGTTGTGTTCTATTCCTCATCTGTTTTCTCCACAATATACACGCCTTGATACTCTACTCTTAATCTTAAACATCATATGTATGTATATATATATATGTATGTATCAACCTGACATGCGTGTAACAGTAAGAATAAGTGGAGGGAGAGTAAAGGAAAGGGAAAGTAAGTAACCTTAGCACCTCTCTTGGGGCCAATAGGGGGTGGCTTGGGTTTTGGGGCTTCGCCTTCTGCGGGTGGGGCTGCGGTGGCGGGAGAGGCGGCGGCACCCTCGTCGGCCGCCCTGACAAGAAGCCTTGAGGAGTTGTTGGAAGGGAACATCAACATGGAAGCCCTGGAAGCTGAATTGGAAGGAACAGAAGAGGGTGTGAAGACAAAGGCAGAAGCAGCTGATGCCATGTTGGAGGTAGCCATGGATCGCTTGTTCTCAGGAAGATTCAGAAGGAGAGGAGAGGACGAGATCAGATATTTGAACTGGATTGATTTCCATGCTTGCTTGAGACAATTATGTGAGATGAGGAAGCGAGTGTCAATCGTTTCCTCCACTAGGATGATGCCACCTATGCACCATATCCAATTTTCGTAGATAACGTTCTTCCACCTCATCCCTTGACCTTTTAGAAATCGTCTATTAAACTCAGTGAATCGCCTATATTGACTCAAAAAGAAAAACAAAACTCGGTGGGTCGCCTCATGGATTGAGATCAACATTTTTTAAGTCTGCCAGAATGAAATTGTTGAGAGTTGAATTGTTAGAATTATGTGACAAAAATTAATAAATATATGAATGATTACTGAATTATCTTAACACTTCTAACGAACTCTATTCATTCATAAATTTTTACTTATGGAATTGTACAAAAATACAAATCCTTCAATTAAGAAGATCTAGACCTCTTACGTCATTTATTTAATTTTAGTAAAAAAATATAAAATGAAAAATCGCAAAAATACCTCATGAACCTTTTTGAAATTGAAAACTACATCTTTCATCTTTCAGATTTTATTCTATATACTTTTTCCATCAAAGTTGCTCGTAAAAATAATAAATGAACGTAATAAACTTTTTTTACATCGAGTAAGCTAGTATGATATCACATTTTAATGAACATTCATAAGAGAACAAACTAAACTATCAATGCGCAGAATTACTCAGTCTTATAATGTGACGTTTTTTTTTTTTTGTAAATGGAAATGATAGTCAGGGAAAAAACTTTCATAGCTACAAGTAGGGCACCAAGTTTCAGCAATCCATTTTATACTTATGGCTGCTTCTAAGGGCCTAGACATTATTGGTCTTGGGAATGAGTCAGCTACTAGACACCCAAAGAACTCATTGACATTATTTCTGAATGGTGAACTAGAGCGGAAACTCCCCACGATAGAATTGCCATTAACGTAGAATTTTAGTAGGCATGAGGGATTCAAACCCATCACGCAAGAGGAAATAAAAGTCTTAGTTTGAATCTTATAACCACTTGTGCCAACCCATGTTGGCTTATAATGTGAAGTTAAATACTCATTATTTTAACATTTTAATGAATTTCTGGCCCCATGAGTGATTTTGTTTCTGGTGATCAGTGATTATCAGTGTGTCCTGGCCCGTAAGCTATCGGGCCTTATGTTTTTTGTTTATCTATAGTTAAGTTGTCTATGCAATATGCCCAATTATCCCATTGAGCCGTTAATTTTGTTCATCATCAAGAAAGACGATAGGCCCATTATTTTGTTGGGCCATTCACTTCTCATCGTTCCCTTTGAGTTATTGTCGATTTGGAGAAAATATCAATGAGTTGAATAAAATAATATAAGAAAAGCCATATCTGTGGTTGGAAATGAATGGTTAAATACTCGTTACTTTACATTCTAGTTCTTGGTCAGTGATTACTGATGATAGTTTTTTTCCTCGTAACTTTTTCTAAAGGGGATACTCAAACTGGATTTTTTTTTGCCAAACTAAAGGTTTTTTTCCACATGGCAATAGACCTATTACGCTATTGGTCTCATTTTTTTTTAATATCATTTTTAATCTCAGTTAAGTTGTCCATAAGACAGGCAAGAGGCCCAAATATCCATTTTGTTTATTATCAATAAAGGTAATAGTCCTTTTACAGAGAAAAAGAGAAAGACACTGGGCCCATTATCAGGTGGGCCAAACATTGTTTTGTGTTCATCTGAGTTATTCTCACGTTTTTCACAAAAAAAAAATAACAGTTAATTCTCCTGTTGGAAAAAATATCAATAATTTGAGTAAAATAATACTACCTCTGGTCTATTATAAATCACATTTTAGAAGTAATTATGGGCCCTTAATAAAGTACTAAAGATTTATTTTCAAATTTACCCTTTACAATGATAAGAGAAAAAAATAGTCAGAATATCTAAGTGGAAAGGTATTAAAAGAAGAGGTAATTAAAATGTGGTTAAAATTTAATGAGTTCATGTAAGGATAATTTTGGAAAGTTGTGAAAATTCTTGAAAAATTCAAGGTCATGGATTAATTTTAACAAATTTCATCGGTGGTTGGAAGTTGGAACTGATTAAAGGAGGTGATGAGATGGCGGAGACGATGAGACAACAAAAATAAGGAAGCGATGGTTGTTAATTCAAGTCACTGTTAATAATAAGCAAAGTTGAAGGAATTAATCTTAATTGTACTGCACGTATCTTTTAATGCTCAAAGGAACACGCAAGTGTGGAATTTTTTTAACTTTTAGTTATATAGTGATTATCGTTTCTCTGTTATAATATAATCATACTTGACATCAATCACGCATTAGTTGCGACAATTAGTTATTTTTGCTGATCAAAGTGTAGTTTTCATTTGCATGTGCACCTTCTGCGTCACTCCTTGACCAAACGACAAAAGAAAACGATTTGTGAGGCCCATTAATTACTCATTATATTAACTGATTAATGCTTAATGCGTTATACGAATGCAACTTTCTTTTGTTTTTATTTGCCTCCAAAAGTTTTCTAAAGGCTTTGGCGTGTTCAGGCTAAGATATACCTCACCAACTATCATTACAAAGTCAAGCTTAAAAAGTCTACGTGCAAATTTTTTGTTCCCTTTTTACGTTTTCTTTTTCATACATTTTATTGTCATCTTTATTCATGGGTTCTTTTTTATAATTTACGTATTTTTTAGTGGAAAAAAATAAAAATATCCTTATTCCATTAATTATCCATTTCGTACTTTTGATATATGATGACAAATTATATAACTCATGTTCAGGTTTTTTTTTCTTTAACCTATAATTACAATTGAGTCGACATGGCTTAACAGGGCAAATTGTTGCTGTTGAGAAACATGAAAAAACAAATATTTTGCGTGAAAACATGTAAATATGATTAAAAAAATAAATTAATCCCAACGTATATGCATTTCCCATTTATACTGGTGGCTTTATGCAATAATGGATGGCGTAGTGTGCATGAAATGTTTCATATGCCTTTGTGGCAAAGAAAGAAAGAAAGAGAAAATTAAGGGTATAGTAAATAAGGTTAAAATGTCAGGCAATATTTAATTACCCTCCACCGATTTACTACTTGATTCATTATAGTAATGCAATAATGGATGGTGTACAATAAATAAACTTAGAATGTAAGGCAGTAATTAGTAGGCTCTACTTTTGGAATAGAGGTTTGTAGAAGCAATAAATAGAATGAAACCCCACCCCACACATTTAAGTTTGGGTGGGATGGTATCTTATTCTTTAAAGTTGGTAGGTCTCACTCACCCATCCATAATATACTTACTTTGTCATTTTGTCGTTCATTCAATACCACACCCTCTTTAGATCTTCTATTTCTTCTTCTTCTTCTTCTTCTTGTTGTTCCCCTCTCTTTTTGCCAGATACATATATAGATCTTTTAGTTCTGACCTAACTAAAACC
Source organism: Adenanthera pavonina (assembly GCA_026686845.1). Classification (NCBI taxonomy): domain Eukaryota; kingdom Viridiplantae; phylum Streptophyta; class Magnoliopsida; order Fabales; family Fabaceae; genus Adenanthera; species Adenanthera pavonina. Next base: position 6,020,271 of record JAIVEN010000002.1, read on the forward strand.
TCAATATTGATTCCCAGAAACAAAAATTAAAATATCAAATCTGCCACACAAGTCTCAGCAAGCTCTATATTTTTGTTTAAATTATAATTACAATTATAAGAATATACACTAAAAGCGGTGCATAATTTTCTGATTTTCAGCTCCATTTATAAAAGGGAATAATTAATCATAATTACAATAAAAAAGGAATAATCATAATATACATATATATATATGAGAAGGGTTTTCCCCCCCTTTTGCCTCAAATGTCAAACAAACAAAAGTTTAATATTGTCCTTTCGTTTGCATTGCGACGTGGAACTCCAACAGCATAAACTTGCAGTATAAAGTTTAAGAAATCTTGAGTGTCATTATCATGTTGCTTGAAGGATAAAAGAATTATAACTAGAGCGTCGAAGAGAGTTGGAGATTATGATGACTTTAATTAATTAATTAATTAATTACATATATATATATATATATATGTAGCAGCAGTAGTAGTATATTTTTATTTTAATTGAGCCGTGTCCTAATAGATTAACTATGCCCGAGAGCCTGAGACATTCGTGATAAATTGACCAATCGTGGAAGAGGGGCTAGTTGTTGGTTTCAGTATTACTTCCTTTGATCCTTAATATTAAGACCCTTTTAACCAAATTATATGAATTAAGAATTGAAATTAAAACTAATTAATTACCTTAATTTCTCTAAAAATCTCACCATTTTTTTAAAACTACCCTTATTTAATCTCATTCTTTTTCTCTTTGAATACATTAAATAGGGATATTTTTTAAAAATATATAATAAATACTACCTCGTATATTGTAAAAGATTATATATATAGGATCAAGATAAAAGATTCTATATATAGGACCAGAGGGAGTACAATTTTGGAAGAAATAAATCCAGATAGCTAGAGTTTGTAATGATATACTTTATCAGATTTGCTTAACAACATAAGATAGCTAGAGTTTGTAATGATATACTTTATCATATTTGCTTAACAACATATGATGTAGAGTATAAAATTATTCAAATAATTTCAATTCATCAATTGTATATAGTGTGAAATCATAAAAAAAAAAAACATATACGCACCATATTGTCATCAAATATAAAAATAATTTGATAAGAATAACTTAAAAAAATGCTGAGAGAAATATATTGTTGAATCTTCACCGTCAAAACCGCGTGGTGAAGTGGAGCCTTGAATCAAACGGCAAAAGGGGAGCTTCGGCGTAAGAATGAACCCACACACGAAGGCTTGAAGCTCAGTAATAATAATAACGCGTTCAAATTATATTAAAATTGAAATATTGTCCGCCCAAAAATTAAATTGAATTGAAATATTCTATAAACCTTCAAATTGATTAAAACAGTACCAATATGTGTGTATGCATATATTCTCCAGGCTTCTAGCTGCTTCTTTATATTATATTTCATCATAATACATGATTTGATGCAATGAAGATTAAACCAGCCAGGATCTTTTCTTTTTAGTGCTAATAATTTAACATTTTCAATTGCATTTATTTAAATATTACGATAATTGATTATTTAAAATTATTTAATAAATATTTTAGATTTTTAATGTCAGAGCAATAAAAAATATTACCATGAATTTTTTATATAAATATTTTAAATTTATTTAGATATTATTGGATATAAATTAGATATTTTAGATTATTAGGGTAAATTAATAATTTTAAGTTATTTTAGTATAAATTTTAATTGGTAAAAAAGGTATTAAAGAAATTTTAACAAAATATTCTCAACACTATAAAAAATTGGTTTTTTATTGGGAGGAGCAAAAACCGCCTCAATGATATTTTTTTGCCGAACTTATCAATAATTTTTACACTTTAAAGGAATTAATCTTTTAATTATCATTTAGAAATAGTGTTGATACTCAATTAAAAAAATGGATTGAAGTGTATCTTTTAAAAATAGAGGGAAGGATTTTGTAATTTGGACAATACTAAAAAAGGTTAACGTATTTTATTCTACAATGTAATATAATGAAAACGTTTGAGATGAGATTTATTTTCTCATATTTCATTCATAAATGTAAATATAAAATGAGCTGCAATGCAATCAACTAACCCAAAGCTTGTAATAATGAGTATTTGTATCTAGAAAATCATTAAAAAACTTCTTCGCCATGAATACTACTTATGTTTCAAACCACGTTAAATAAAGATGGCCCATGAGTGACGGTAGAACTTATCAAATTAAAGTACTAAAAAGATCTCAATAAGAGAAAAAAAAATAAAAAATGAAAAACGAAAAGGATTTTTTTTTGTTTTTACCATAATGGTGCGTGACGGTGCTCCGATCAACTGGTATGGAATCAATGCATAGGGGTGATCATACTTTCATCATATCATAATCAAATAATTGTGAAAGGCCAGCGTCTGTTCTTCGTAACTCTCTCATATCGTGACACATAAACTGAATGTCCCTTTTACGACATTCTACGACAAGAAGCAAGCGTCCCTACTCGCCCCGCACGCACCTCATTAACACCCAATCCAAATTACATTCCAATTACTAAATAATTAACAATCATCCACATGGAGCCAAATTTAACAAATTCATTCATTCATTCATTCATTTTTTTTTTTTGCCATTTTTAAGGGGAAATGAGTGTCAAAATATGTGAAATTTATTGTTCAATTTAGTTTCAAATATTATTTACCAAATAAATATGTTTCAATGCTAATATTTAAATGAGAAGTAAATCCCACATACTCCGGTGGCCAAAAAAAAAAATCCCATGTACTCCATGTATTATTTGTTTTGTTTTTCCCCTTTCTTTAAAAAAAATTAACAGATACTCCTTCCCTGACCCAAAAAAAAAAATACAGGGACAATTCTAGTTAAATGCCAAGGAACTATGATGATTTCAAAAATATCTCAATTTACCTAATTCTAGAAAATTACCAAGTTAGATTATTGAAATTAAATTTGGAAGGAAAAAGATGAATATATCCTTCATATATAAATAATTAATTTATAAGTGATAATAGTATATTTATAAGTGAAATATTATTTACAACTAATATTATTATGATTTATAAATGAGCATATGTTACTTATAATTTACAAATAAATATATATTTTTTATAAATATGCTATTATTACTTGTAAATAGATTATTTATATAAAAAAAATATTTTTATTTTTTTTTTAATTTAATTCTAATTACCTACCTTGATCATGTTTTAAAATTAGGAAAAATTTGAGTCATTTTTTGGAATTATCTCGCCTAATTGGTATTTGACTTGAATTTTCTCAAAAATAAAAAATAAAAACCCAACTCATACATTTTGTCATTTTTGTTTGTTCAATCTCTCTCTCTCTACCCCGCATCCTGAACTGATAAATTATTAAACAGATCCGACACAAACAGACGACGAGGGACAGGGTAGCAAAACAAAGCAAAGCCAAGGAACACCAACGCCAGCCTATCACTCTCTTTCTTGGACTCGCCGATTCTCTCGCCACGTCAGATCCCGCCGTTGCTTCGGCTCACTTCCGGCTGCGTTGTCGCCGGAATGTCTCTTTTCCCTTTCCATCGTTCCTCCCCAGGCAGGTTCTTGCACACTATTATTTACTCTTATGGTCCGCGAGCTTCTGCATTTTCAGAAATTTCTCTTTCGCCGTTGCTTTTTTGCCTGTTGTCGGTCTCGCTATTCTCGAAGCTCCTGCTTTTTGCTGCCACTCCAAACTCATTCCTTCTATTTTCTCTTTCTAGATTCGGCTTTTCGTCTCGCTGTAACTGCAGCTTTTTTCCCAAGCTGTTTTTGAACCTAGATGCCGCTTATTGTGTATCGATTTACTTTCAACAGCCATGATTTAATTTTTGCTGTTTGCGATGCGAAATTTTTTTTTTTCCGTAGAGAACGGGCTTATTTTAATACTTAGAGGAAGTTTACTTCTAACCATACTTCTATGTTAATTGTGGTCTTGCTTTGTGTGCTGGATTTTCGGCCTCGGAAGCAATTGTGGTTTCACTTTATAGTGGGTACGAATCATGGTGAATACTGAATATCGGTGTTTTTTAAGCCTCTGATCACTGTCTTCTATTTTTATTTTTAATTTTCCAAATCTGAACAGACGCATTGTGCTTCTGATACCTTAGTTTTTTTGTGCTCCGTAAAACTTTTATATGTGTTTCCTTTTTCGTCTTTCTTTCCATGTTTGATTGGTAGTCCAGGCCTTGACACTGAGGCTGTAGATTGAATTAGACTGTGCAAGTTATACTTCGAGATTCCTTTTTTTGGGAAAGAGTCATACTTAGAGAATTACGTAGCTCTCTTTGCCAGTTGCTTTCTGGATACCTCCGGACTAACTTTCACATACTTAGCATAGTGTTAAATAGTTGATTGAGCATTTGAATCTTGGTTTTTGTTCACCATTGTTTTCTTTTTTAAATATTATATCTTATCTGCCAAAAATATTGTCATTTTCTCAGGTATGGTGCATAGAGGTTAATCTTAGAGTTCTACCGCTGCAGCTGTTGAAATGAACGGGGTGCAGAAGAAACAGATTCACAATATTGAGAAACCTTTTCCAGGATGCCTGGGAAGAATGGCAAACCTTTTTGATCTGAGTGCAGGTGTCACTGGAAACAGGCTACTCACAGATAAGCCATATCTTGATGGTGATTTCCAGTTTCCTTGCTGTTATGTCTCCTTTTATGCTATTATCATATTTGACATCTTACTGATTTGTACTTTGTTGCCTTGCAGCCTCACTTTCAAGGAGCCAATCTGATGTTACAAGGATCTCAAGTCCTCCTTTTGGTGATCAGATTGAAGATAAAATGGTAAATTGGGGTGTATTAGTCTTTGTTGTCATTATAATATGAACCTAAAAGGGAATACAATTGAAATGATATTGACAGTTCCATATAGTAGTCTTTTCTTCCTTGATTCCTTACATGCTTTGCTATTCTAATTTCTGTTCCATTTTCATGGTGGATTTTGCAGATCATTTCTGACTTAACTAGAACATTTTCGAAGAACAACATAAGCAGAACGCCCATCAAGATGCTCATAGACCAAGAAATGTCAAAAGATGTTGACTCTAAGCGCAGCCCGCCAAATGTAGTTGCCAAATTGATGGGGCTTGAGACCCTCCCCCACAAAGATCCTAATTTAGCTGTGCAAAGAAGCCATAGAAAAGATTATACTCAACATACGTATGGTCATTCAGAGAAAACATTCCAACATTGGCAGTTGGAAGATGGTTTCATGGACAAGCAAATGCTACATGAAGTTCATAACAGCACAGAACAGGTTGATTACAAGGATATTTATGAAATATGGAGGCAATCTCAGAGCACTAGCCTTGTAAGAGAGATGACACCAGAGAGAGGAAAACGAACTCAAAATAAAAAAATTGTGGAAGCAAAACATCTTTTGACAGATGAAAAGCTGTGCCAGTCCAAGGAAGTCGAAGATGCCTTGGAAGTTTTAAGTTCCAATAAAGACTTGTTACTCAAGTTTCTGGCTTCTCAAAATCTTTGTGAACTTCACTCTACACCCCCACCTGAGACAAAGCATATAACTGTTCTTAAACCTTCAAAGATGATTGACAATGACAAATATCCTTATAAGGAGAAGAATGATAAACTGACCAAGAAACCAGCTAATGTTGGGCAGGCAGCTGTATGGGACAAAAAGAATCCTGGATACTCTCTAGCCAGTCAAAGGGTTGATGAGCATCCAGTTCAACCTACTCGAATAGTGGTATTGAAGCCTAGCTTTGGGAAGACACATGAAATTAAGGCCGTGGTTTCTCCGACTTCATCCTCATCTCAAAATCTGAAAAGTGGAAGTTTCTTTCAGGAACCTCAAAATGATGTACCAGATTCAAGGAATGCAGCAAAAGAGATCACAGAGCAAATGCAAGAAAATTCTGGGGGTCTTCAAAGAGATGAAGCTTTGTATTCCTCAGTCTTTTCCAATGGCTATACTGGTGATGAGAGCTCATTTAATCAATCAGAAAATGAGTATGCAGCAGGGAATTATAGTGATTTGGAATTTATGTCTCCATCTCGGAGGCATTCTTGGGATTACATCAATTGTACTGGTAGCCCTAATTCTTCATCATCCTTTGGTCGTGCATCCATTTCTCCTGAATCATCGGTGTGCAGAGAGGCAAAGAAGCGACTGTCTGAAAGATGGACTATGATGGCATCAAATATGAATCCTCAAGAACAGAGTCAAGCACGGAGAAGCTCTACCTTAGGTGAGATGCTTGCTCTTTCTGACATGAAGAAATCTGCATTTTCTGAGGTTGAGGTTATTATCAAAGATCAAGAACCAAGGGAATCTATTTCCTGCAAAAATAATTTCAATGAAGAACAAATGGGTGGTTCTCCCAAAAATCTTCCCAGGTCAAAGTCTGTCCCTGTTTCGTCTACTGTCTATGAAACAGGGTTCAATGTTGAAGCTTGCAATTCTGAGGCTGGCAATACACCTGGTTCCAAGGAACTGACAAAGTCAAAGAGCCTGAAATCATCATTTAAAGGGAAGGTTACAAGTTTGTTCTTCTCAAGGAACAGAAGATCAAGTGAGGAAAAATCAAGTCTATCTGAATCTAAAAATGAATCCCAATCTGCTATTGCTGAAACGTCAAAATCTCCAGTGAATTTTCCTGGAATCCATGGGGATGATTTGTTCCAAAGCATCAATAGTGGTGGCTTTGGAGAGTGTTCCCCTCATTCTCTATACGAGCTATCAAGTAAATCTTCATCAGATTCAGTCTCTAAGGGGCAACAAGGCTTAATTTCTCTGGAGGTAATGGCTGACATCATTTTACATAACTAAATGTACTATTATTATCATGCATATACAAAGTTTCTTTCCATTCCTAATGGTTTCTTAAGATCACTCGTTTACTCCCTCTAAATGGCCTACCTTCTTCCCAGTCCAGTTCCCTTCAATCCGCCTTTCCCTCACCAATTAAGAGGCAAGAAGAAATGAAACACTGAACTACAGAATTGGGAATACAATTCATATTAGGCATTCTTCCACAGTCCCCGGACAATTTTGTACTTCATCCAACTTCGTTCCTGTCAGCTTAGACTTAGTATTAAGTCAAGCACAACCTCTTTGAATTATATTGCAGATTCTAAAATGAACTGAATGCATATATCCTGGGACCATATAAGTGGAATTTTCTATCTGTGCTGAAAATTCTTAAACAATATACTGCAATTTCCTAAGACAGTGTTTATTTTCACAGCCTGGATTTACTGTGTCAAAACGTGGTGCTTTGGGCATTTCAAACCAAAACCAGGATCAGCCAAGTCCGATCTCAGTTTTAGGACCTCCATTTGAAGATGATAATGCAGCTCGAGAATCCTGTGACTGTATGAAGGCTGGTCAATTGGGTAAAGCTTATGCCCCACACTCTTACTGTCTATATTGGGTAGTTGTTATTTGATGTTCTTGATTAACATTACTCTCATTTGATCTGACTTCCTTTCATTATGTAGGAACACAGGGCCATTTGAAGTCTAATTTAATTGACAAATCACCACCTATAGAATCAATCGCCCGGACCCTGTCATGGGATGATTCTTCTGCAGACGTAGCAAGTTCGTATCCGCTAAAACCATTGATGACTTCCGTGGACACAATGGCAGAGGAACAAGACTGTCTTGTGTTTGTCCAGAAACTAATATCAGCAGCCGGCCTTGATGATCAAGTGCTGTCTGACTCATTTTACTTTAGATGGTATACACCAGAGAGCCCATTGGACCCGTCATTGAGGGACAAATATGCCAATCTGAATGACAAGGAGCCTCTCCATGAGGCCAAGCGAAGGCAGCGACGATCAACTCAGATGCTTATATTTGACTGTGTTAGTGGTTTATTAATGGAAATTAGTGGTCATGGATCAGAAAGTTACTTAATGAACCAGATGTGCAGGCGGCCAAAGGGTGCATCTCCCCTACTGATGGACCTCATTTTGTCCCAAATGAAGGAATTAGCATCCAGTGGGATGAAGTCTGTTTGGGGGGATTGTGGGGACAGCTACAGCATGTTGTTAGAAACGGTTGTTAGGAAGGAGGTTGTCGGGAAGGGATGGTTTGAGCTTAGGGGATTGGAGATGGATATTCTAGGTAGGGACATAGAAGGGAAGTTGCTGGAAGAGCTTGTGGAGGAGGCTGTTGTTGATTTGACAGGTAGGGTCTGATAAGGCTTTTTCACTTGGTAATTTTCTTTCATAATGTAACTATGATTTGTACTTTTGTATTTGACGATCAACGTATTGCCCTGCTTAACTAATTTATTCAATGCTTACAAAATTGTATCAAGATGAAGTTTACTTAATATTATGTCTCTAATTTATGTTTGTTACCTTGCTGTACCTGCGTTACGTCGCAAAAAATTGAATACGAAAGGATAAAGTTAGACTTGTAGGAATATGATGAACTTAAATTTGTAATTTGTATGCGGATAAGAGGTGTAGCTTGTTTGTATGATGTGAAAAGCTGCCATTTCAGACAGCTAGAAAAGGAGTTTACAAAAGGGCGAAAATAGGAGTACATTAACAACCGAAAAACTTATTACTGTAACGGTGGTAAAATTGCAACTAGTGAGAACATGAAAATCTAACGACGAAGACAGATCCGACGGTCTAATAAATGCGAGTCATCCTTCAATACTTAAAATTTATCCGTGGTCCAAAGTTCGGCACAGCTGTTGTGTGCTGTATCGTCCGTCAAATTGGTTCGTACCTTTCATTATCCTAATTTAGTTCCAAGCTCATAAATGAATTGTAATTGGAGAGGGGAAAAAAATCTGGGAAGAGAGAGTGAATTCTATTCTATTTATTCTTCTTCTCTTTTTAATTCCATAATTATAAAAAATTCAATTTCAATTATAATGAATCACACAACGTTTCATATGACAGAATTCACTTTACTGTCACAAACTAGTTACATTTCAATTGATTCTTTGTATTATCTGATGGTTTACTGTGTGACTTTATAAAAATATTTTTCTCTTAACATTGCCATTGCCTTTTCTTTCCTAATCCCGTCGCTGTCTTGCATTATGTCGTTCTTTCAAACATTGTTGGAAGGCTGGATGGATGGCTTTCGGGTAACGTAAAGTCATTATTTTCATGATTTTTGGGGCCTAACCTCATCACCCTTCATGCACATCTTTTTGTTATGGTCGATATCGTAACAATTTCAGAGATTAATCCATGAAGTAAAATTAATGTCCATTAAACAATGGAGTTTGAAAACTAATAATACTACTTTTATAGAACGATATATTAATTAGCCTTTCAATCTTTTTTTAGTTAAGAGTCTACGTAAGATTCTCCGACAACACATGGACAGTCGTATATGTTAAGAACAGTTTTTGTGGTCCAAACAAAGACTGCACGTAGACTTTTCTTCGAATTTTTAATCCTCTGCCTCGTTGTTAACAAGTTGATTAGATAAAACCCTAAAAGCATGGATAATAATTGAAGTCATGTAGATAATCTAACAAGGTGGTCAACTTGTATTGTTTGTCTCTGCCATATTCGTTTTTTTCAAATGAAATGGACAAAGAGAAACACATCGCTAAATACACATAAATTAGCCAGAGATTCTTGGCAGCTAGGGTTTGAAGCAGAATAAGACAAACATTTTCAAAAGAAGAAAAAACTGGTGGGGGCACTCATTTTGCCTGGGCAAAGAATATTCCTGAATAAGAGCAACCAGTTACATGTGTTGTGGTCAGTGAGAATTCTGGGTAGAAGCCAAAATTATGCTACAGCGTCAAATTAGATTGAAATCCAACCCAGAACCAGAAATCCCGTGACAGTGCGGTGGACTTGGAGCAAATAATTAACTTGAGTTCATTCTTGAGATCCTAAATTTGCAGGTGGAACCCATACAGTAAGCATGGTCCTTGAAAGGGACTGAGATTTTCTTTATCTCGTTATTTCGTTGTCAAACAGGAATATAAAAGAATAGAAAAGGATATATAACAGAAAAAGTTTGTTTTGAAGATTAAACATGCGCGAAGTTTATGCCAAAAGTTATCATTAATTTTAAATTTTTAAGAAAGCAATTATTAAAATTTAAGAACGTTACAATTTTAAATAATTTTATTTAATAACAACCTTCTTACAATTTAATAATAATTTTTTCTTTTAACTAAGTATAATGTTCTTAAGGTATTTCAATCTAAATTTTGTACGTTTCAATTTTTAAACAAAATCTTTTCAAATATAAAAAGAAACTTTTGCTTCTTCTATCATACCTTTAAAAGATTTACGGTTTGTAAGAAAACGTTCTCTATGAGAATTTTTATCAAGGACGCCTTCGTCGGAAAAGACACAACATTAACACAAACACTATCATACCATTGAGAATGAGCATATATATTTAGGGAAGTTCATTGATGTATATTAATTGGTTAGCACAGCAAGCTAATGAAAATAAAAGTGACTAGTAATTTTTGGACAACCTCTGGTAGGCGCGACAGTAGACATATTTTAGACATAGATAAAAAAGAAGAAAAGTCATTGGGTGAATCATTTTGTATAATTTCCTGTATGTTGTCGTAGCCTTTCTTTCCAAAAACAAAAAATTATCATAGCATGACGTTTAGAGCAGTCGTATATAATTGTCAATATGTGTTAAACACAAATTATCTATGAGAATTTCTATATGGGAAGATGTAAACTTTTTTGCCTCTGTAGTTGGCAAAAAGAAAATTTGCCTTTGTAGATATCTACTTTATTAAACACAAATTCATGGGCCGGTCCCTAATTTGGACGGGCCACTTTTTCTACTGCCCGACCCTTCCCATCTGCCCATATTCTTGTCTCAAACATGTTCTTCTAAAAAACCGTGTTTAAACCCATTCATCTTTTTTTTTTTAAAAAAAAAATTTGTACGGCATAAATTTCGATTCCCTCTAGGAAGTGATGGAGACCATTATGAATAATCTACTAGTCTAGCAATAAAGATTTAATATTCCGAAAGATCCATTACAAGTTATTGGAGGTTCAATATTTTAAGCCCAAATTAAAGCTATAGAGGAAGTATTACAAGATCTAATATAGAAATTGCAAAAGCAAGATGTGTCTAAACCCATTGTTAAAAAAAAAAGTCATAATTCTTATTTAAGCCCAAGACCTAAGAAAGACACAATTCCCAAATCAAAGCACAAAATTAAAAGAACATACTTAATAGGCATTTTTAGCCAAGGATGACTTTTTTAGATTTATTTTGTTTGATTTGATTTGATTTAATTTAAATTAGGATTGTGATAATTTTTTTGTTTCCTATTTATATTCTAAAGGATCAATCACAGACTTAAATTTAATTAAAATTCTATTAGATAAAATTTATCTATATCTAACAGTCTTAAAAGTTTCATTAGAATTTAATTTTCTTAAACTATTTATAGGTAACACCACTTTATTTACCACTCAATAATATTCCAAGTTCATTCTATTTAGTGAGTTATCAATTATTCTCTACATTCTTCCTAGAATGCAAGGATGAACTTATTAAGAGAATTAATTTCTTTCTTATGATGTCCCCTTTAGAATTTTTGTATTTTATTAGGTTTCAGAATATCAATCATCCCTTCCCCTTTGAACTCAACTTTTGCTTTGCAACAACTTGACGAACTAGGTTTGTATAAATAAATCCAGGATCCATATCAGAAAGTCCTTAAACAATCAAGAGGACATGACTGTAAAATACATATATTAGTCTAGTTTCTCAGTAGATCATACTCAACAAATTATTTACAAATCTGAACTTCTCCGTAGAGAAGCCAATTTATACATTTGTACATTACAAATGTTGTCAAAATGCAAATGAGACAATGGATAAGAAAAATGTGGAAAGCAAAGATATACACATATATATACTGATATGTAAGCGCAGAATAGAATTGCTCGTGGGCCTGCACATCTATCACTGCGTGGGATTATTGCTTGGTGAAGAGTTCTGAACTGGTAAGCTGTACCTATCACTAGAGTTCAATCCATACTGCAAAATTCAACAATGATGTATGTATTAATTACTAAGGCAAAAGGACACTACTATAACCAAAAGTAACCGCAAAGTTCAGTAGTAGTTTTTACAAGTATTAACTTATTGTTTACGATGTCTGGACTCTATAGTGACCAGGTTGCAAGATCAAATGCCATCTTTCTAGTACAAAGGCATACTTTTCAAGAATAAATATTAAAGTGACTACTCCACACATCTTCATCCTATCAAGACCATGATGAATGAGTATTTAGCATTACAGTATAACTAGAGGCAGACCCCATGCGTTATATAAAATCTAAGATGAGTCACATTATTTATGGTTAATAAATAGTGCGATTTTCTATAGATTTTAATTAATATATTGATAACTAAATCTGTTGTCTAATTCTTATAAATATTGATGGGACATAATCTCTAGTTCATTATAGTCAAATTCAAGTGAGTAATAAAGTATCAATTTCATTAAACAAATATAGATGCACTTCTACTTAATAATATTATGATGGTTTGAATTCATAGAATTAGTTAGTTACTCATCACACCTTATCTCTAATCCGTGAGTTCCAGATGTTTGAGACAATTCCTTTGTTATCACTCTTGGTAGATCCAGATGGTTGGCTAGATCGATGATGCGCTTGGGGCTCCCAATTTCTACCCCTTACATCATATTCATCCTCATAATCAAAATCTGTCCTCCGAGTAGAAATTGTGGCTCGCAGAATTAATGCTAGTAGCAGAGATAATGCCTGAGGTTAATACCAGACAATTAAGCAATTAGAATACTGGAGGAAAAGACAACTACTAAAATCGAATTACCCAAGGGGTCCCTTGATGGCATTTTATAGTAATCTACAAAACTGACTATATGTGAGACTCCAATGCTAAGGAATGAAGTAAATCATAACCGATAGAGCTAATTTAGCAACCACATCCAGAGTGCATCCATAAAAATCATTAAAAAACAAGGCAAGGATGGAACCAGACATTCATTTGAATCATGCACTCTGGCTGATAAGATGACCTCTCCTTCATCTTAAACTCTATGATTGACCAAGTATAGAAATTCCAGTAACATGCAGAAAGATTTCGGACAATTCCAACAATTCCAGATTCTTATGAATGCTGGTTGGCAAAGCCCCCCATTTTGAAGATAAACATAGAATACATTGCACATTCACATGTATAAAAATAGGGTCTGTGATTTAGTCATCTATCATAGAGAGGTCATAAAAGATGGCCAGACGCCAAGAACAAAATTGTAGCAGAATATACCTGAACTATGAGCACAGTGAGGCCAACCCATGTACATATATCTAGATTATCTTCAATGAAAGACCGAAGGCTATCAAGTTCACCAGTTGGATCAAATGGAAGATCCTGTAATGGGAAGAATTTACCTATTTTATACCTTATTAAGGGGCATGGATGTTAGCTGGAGCTAACATGTTAATGTGAGGAGGAAAAGAGAGAAAGAACCTCTTCCCAGTGATGGTCAACTGCAATGAGTCCCACAAGAGCAGCCTCTAGTAGAAGGAGTATTGTAATAAGTATCGTGTACTAGCAGTTGAGAAGGTCAAGGAATAAACTGGGAAAGAAGATAAAATAATGGAAAATGAAACATCCAAGGATTGCACATAAAATTTCTTTCAGAATAAAATGAGAATCAATTCTAAGCCCAACTAACAGGGGAAAACAAATATTTTCACTTTAAGTGGGATACAAAACACAGACAGCAACCGTTAACTGCTTCAGCGGCAATGCAACCCAAGAAAGTAATGCAGCACAACACTATACCCACCCCCATGAAAGAGTAGATGAACCTGCCAGCAACGAGTACATGGAAAAAAGAGAAAAAAGAAAAGAGCAAATTAATAACCGTCAAATAGTAAGATCCTTACTAAAGAATAGCAGATTAGCGATGACTTGAGATATATGAAAATTAGACGGGTGGACGACATTTTTAGACTAATCCAACAATATTCTAATCATATTATATAAGAGAAAAATACCCAATCCTCTAGTAAAATTGCCATAGAGAATAATCAGTGAGGTTCTATCTTACTACTTTCATATCGTCCAGATTCACAAAGCTAAATAGCATTTGATTACTTCAGTTTCAAATAATTCAAAGGGCGAGAAGTTACCAAGGTGCGGGAAGCTTGAAGGAACTGAAATCGAGTACAAGTCCGTCATCGAAGCTAGAAACGATGTCGACGGCGAGATTCAAAGGGGTGAATTGAGCAGAACCCAAAGTGGGGTGAGAATTAGAGGGAATAGACACAGAGGAAGAAGTAGCAGAAGAAGGATGTAAGGGAATGTGATGGTTCCACTGATTGATCATCCATATCGAGTAGAGGACAATTGAAACCCCCACGAAAGCATGAAGAAAATTTAAGAATTTGAGAAGAAAAGCTAAGAAAGCATGGCAACAATTGCGACGCATAGTTGGGTCTGTCTCTCCGGTGAGTCGAGGGAAATCACCAATCTTATCTTATCGACGATTCCCGGTAAATGAAATTTCTTCAGAAAATCCAATGACCCTGTTCAGTTTTGGTGATTTTTCCACAGAAAAAAAAAAACAAATATTCCACGGAAAAAAAAACAAATATTATATTCTGAGTCTCTGGCTGTCTTTCTTGTTGCTTTCCGGCATCTGTAATAAGTTCAGAATCTATTCGGCATTATCTCGAACTTTTTTTTTTTTCCCCTACGGCTTTATCCGAATCTAACAACGATGAAATGAGCGTTGGCAACAACAAAAAAGAAAAACGACTATGAAATGAGCATGGTATAGTTATATAATTCAGGCTAAAAAATTATATAATTACATAATCAGGCATATACGTTTTTCATTACATGATGAACAGTGTCTTATTTCATACCAATCAATATCAATCAAAATGCTAAAATGATAAGCTTGCAAAAAAATGTTAAAATGATAGAAACTTAGGGCCTGTTTGACAGTGTTTTCTGTTTTCTGTTCTCAAAAATAGTTTTGTAAAACTGTTTTCAAGAATAAGTTTTGAAAACAAGAAAACAAAAAAATATGTTTGAATAATTGTTCTCAAAATCATAACTAGTGAGTAATAGATGAGTTATTCAAAATTTATAACTTTACCATTAATGAGGTGGATGTTTCTCACATTTCCTTGTATTTTCCAGAACAAAAACTACAAAATACCTAAAAGGTGTTTTGAGTTTTCTGTTCTTTTATTTTTCTGTTTTCCAAAACAGTTTATAAAAAACAGGTTTACCAAACAAGTTTTCTGAGTTTTCTGTTTCCGAAAACAGAAAAACTGTTTTCCAGAACAGCATCAAACAGGGCCTTATAAACCGTAACTAAAAATTTCGGTCCAAAATAAATATATAAACCTCAAGTAAAACAATGCAGTTTATTTTGAGCAGGCATGGCCATATGTATAATAGAATTTATTTTCTTATATATTAATATAAATTACTCCCTTCGATCCTAATTATAGAGTCTTTTACCCTGATCCTAAATATAAGACTTTTATAGTATATGAGATAATATTTATTATATATTTTAAAAAAATATCCCTATTTAATATATTACAAAGAGAGAGAGAAAGAGATTAAATAAGGATAATTTTGAAAAAATATTATAATTTTTTAGAGAAATTGAGGTAGTTAATTAATTTTAACTTTTATCCATAATCAGCGTGATTTGATTAAAAGAGTCTTATATTAAATATTAGAAGGAGTATGAATATGAAATATTTAGAAAGCCGCTCTAGAGATAGTGATCATTGATTAACGATGAAGTCTTTGTCATATATTCCTAAAATATATATATTTTCTCTGATTCAAAATATAAGTTATTTTAAAATTTTATTTTGATATAAAATATAAGTCTCATTTAATAATTTTTAGGACATTAAATATTTTTTCTTATTTTACCCTTATATGCAATTGAATGTAAGAGAAATAACAAACTTCAAATGTAATGCATTAAATAGGAGTACTATTAAAAGATACTCCCTCTGATCCTTAATATAAGATCATTTTAACTGAATCGCGTGAATTAAGAATTGGAATTAAAACTAATCAACTACCTCAATTTCTCCGAAAATCTCAACATTTTTCCAAAACTACCCTTATTTAATCTCTTTCCTTTTGGATACCTTAAATAGGGACATTTTCGAAAATGTATAATAAATATTACCTCGTATATTGTAAAGAGTCTAATATTTAGGATCAGAATAAAAGATCCTATATATAAGACCGGAGGAAGTAATGTATGTTTTGGCAGATTTAATGCGTAAAACTATTTTTCTTAATTTTTATATAATTAGTTAAATATAATTTATATTTTGGATTAGAGGAGCATATAAATATTAGCCACTTGAGTAAAGGTTATGAGTTTAAATTTTATAGATATAACAAAAAAATCTATAAAAATTTATATTATACATAGTGTAATAAACAATATGGCCCATCTTATCTTATTATATTTTATGGAAAACATGATTTCACATTTTAACGAGTTTTCTATTTGAGTTTCAATTTTTAAAGCCTATCCAGCAATTTTTATCAGGTTAAACAAACCTATCAAGCTTTGCCCATATTAGTAACTCTAGATTTAGGTTATAAAGGCTTTCCTATTACTCATTTTTATGGCATTTTGTACGTTCTTTTAGACATTCAGGAAAATTGTGGTAAAAGACCTTGAATACCCATACTGTTTGATTTAGAAGTTAGTATTCAACTTCATTTGAAACTATATGCCTGTGGCACACATGATATTTTGTTTGTTTGTATTTAGATTTGAAAAAGAGCCAACAATCTTTGGCATACCTGGTGGGACCAATGTCGATGCAGCATGCTACTAAGGACGAAAAGTGAGAAGAATCCGCTCCTAAAGCTATTGGATTCCAAAAGCCTGTTAAGTCTGAATGGCAGGAGATGATTTGTGTCCAGCAAATAGTCTAGTTTTTGGAGAAAGGAATACCGTGACCAATCAACAAGAGTCCAGATAAAGGTGGTGCATCTATCTCTCAAAGCTTGGTGAATTCCGCCATGCCGCTCTTACCTTTGGAGGAGATAGCCCAAGTACTCAGTAAGAAGATTCTCGAGAAGTTGCCTCAATAGCACAAAGAGTTGGAAAGGAAGCACAGGCAAGAACAAGAAAAGCACATAACTAGAGTTACACAATGAATTAGTGCAACCTAACAACAATTTGGATAGAAGATGGAGTACTAGCTTAGGTTTCACCAGGATAAGGTTAAAGCCGACCAGGAGTACTATCAATGTAGGTTGGAACAATAGATGTGACAGACTATTGCGGATGTGATCCGACACGTACATAGCAGGTGATCCCAGAGCTTGGAGGGCAATTCTCGATAAGAAAATTCAAAACCGAACCAAATAAAAACAAAATCGATAGAACCCAATTCAAACCAAATTAAAATAAAATCTATTTAAATTTTTTTCTACTAGAATTGATTCGATTTAGTTCAAGTTTGATTTTAGAGCTTGGAGACCTAAACCAAATTGAACCACAACTACTGCTAAATATATTATAAGTTAAATACCTGTAAGCTTATACATTTAAAAAAATTATAATACCTAAGCTTTCATGTTTTAACGCTATTTGTAACCCAAATATTTCACTTTGATTAGTAATTTATATTGGTAATGTGATTAAACCATTTTTCTCACTCCATGACAACTTGCAATGTGCATAAATAAAATTATAATTTGTAAAATATTTATTGACTAAAGAGAAAGAATATAAATATTCATAAAGTATATTATTTAGTAAACTACTTAAATATAATTTATATTCATATGAAACCTATTTAATTTAGTTTAACTTTTGAAGAATGATTTTTTTTAAGAAAAAGGTTCAATTTAGCATAATCCAAACCAATTCAAAACGAACCAAATTGATTACATTTGAAACCATTAAGATTCTGAAAAAAATGCTAAATTGATTGGTTTAATTCAATTTAATTTTTACCCAAAACTAAATTAAACCATAACCATGAACACTCTTACCTACAAATATAAAATTCATAAAAGAGAACGAAAAATGCAACAGATTCTTCAGATTTGGATTCCGTACATGAAACTCACCTAATTACAGTAACAACACCACGATATTTTGTCCGCAAGCCGCAACCGTAACGAAAATCAGTTGTTACTAAAACGAACCACAATTCGTAACCACTTACTTCTACCTGGAATAAGTTATTGCCAAAGTCATTATTGATTATTGAAGTCCAACTTCCTGGAAAATGAGACTCAAACGTTACACATGCTCATGCAATCTTGTTGAATTCACATTCGGTGCTAATACGCACCGGATGCTCATAGGAAAATCTGGACCATTCAGATAAAAAATAAATGGTTCAGATTTAATTTAATTTTAGTATTATATTTTTTATATATTTTTATTTTATTAGACGTAAAATATAAAATAAAGATAATTTTATAACTATCATTTAAAAAAAAATATTTTTATTATTAAAAAAAATTAAAATGAAAATCTTAAATCTGGACCGTCCAATTTTAATTTTCCAGATTTTGTTTCCTCGATGAGCATTCGGAGCTCATCACGCTGATGAGCACCGAATGTGAATTCAGTTTTATTCCCCAATGTCAAAGTGGCTCTTTTGGCCTCTTCTTAGACTTCATATTCCCTTGTGGAAGTTGCTAGACATTTTATTTATCGAAAAAACAGATCTAACTAGGGTTGATAGCTTGGCACCAATGTCAGATGAAAATTCAATACAACTTGCACATTGATTATCATATCTCTTCATTAGCCAAAATAGAGAGAGAGAGAGAGAGAGAGAGAGAGAAAAGAAAAGGAAAAAAAAAAGAAAAACAGAAATAATTGTTATCTTCACTACTAATATTGCAATTCATATTTTCTATTAACTTACATTAATATAAGTGGTAGGGACTCTAGTTCTCTAAATAAATCATTGGGTTCAATTCACAATTTCTGTGTGTGAAATAAATCTTTTTATTTCTAATTAGGAAAAACCTACCCTTTACTCTCAGTATCTAAAAAAGATTAATCATTACTATTAGCGAGAAAAACTCAGTCTATAACCAAAAAAGAATTGCAATTCCTATTTTCTACATTTAGATGATAAATGCGCCTAGTGAAATTGGAGAGATAAATTAAGAAAATGTGAGACCAAACAGCTTCTAACATTGATTGCAAATTTCTTCAATTTTTCTCTCTTCAATTGCATCGGCAGAATTGTGAGTCTGCCAGTCAACAAAGAGAAGTAGTAAAAGCATGAATGAATCATAAAGACTTCTAGTAACTCCAACTTAATGAAAAACTCATCAGCGTAGATCAATTGATTCCATAAATATTATCAATAGCTTCGTTCCAAAGAATGAAAAAGAAAAAAAAGAACATTTCATGGTGAGACCACCGGACTGTAATTTCAATCCAATCATTGTCTAGGCCTGAAGAGCACAAAACACATACCGAACAATGTTTACCGTTTTGACCATCAAAACTAGGGATGCGTGATTAAAGGAAAGGAAGGCCTTCCTTTTTTCTCTATAATAAAAGCGAGATATGTAAGTTATTATATCTATGTCATTATTACTTGATTGTAACTGTATTTTTTATTGCTCTTTTTTTTTTTTAAAAAAATTAGACTCAAAAGACACACCTCATCATTAACTCTAAATTTACTGTTGTTCATACAGTATAAAAATCTGGTGAAGTTATAACAGATCAGCTCCCATTAGCATGCCAGTAAGAAAACCTATGCAATTGTTCATAGAGCTATGTGCAAAAATTCTCTACAATCTCAAGAACCAGAAAATACCCTTCTTAAACTATCACTCTACGTGTGTTAACTCTTAAACCCTTTAATTTATTTTCATTAATTTTGCTTACGGACATGCCTCATCAAACTCTCATATAAGCCTCACTTATTGGAAATGTGTTCTTTTCTTACATAATCTCTTTTATAAAATAGGGAAAAAATAGAATTAAAAACCTTAAGTATACAAAATTTACAAATAAAGACTTTGTTACAATCAGAAATTTTTCTGAAGATACACACATTTTTCCAAGATTAGAAGCAGTTCTTTCAAAAATTATTTTTTCCATAAGGTTCGTGTATTTAATTCTCCCTATCCAATAAGTTAGTACTGTAAGCGTCTACAGTATCTAAGTTTTGAAGCGCTGCAGCCATTTAGATTCACCCCGTCGCCACTACAACAAGCTAATAGTGGTTTCACTGATAAATTTCACAATTCTATTGCCACTATATCTCATTTATTTATACTTAAAGAGTTCAAAAAATCTCTATATTTAACAACAGACTTCACCTTTTTTTCCTTTTTCCCTAAACATGCCTAATCTAAGATGATAAAGTCTGGACAATTATCAGGAAACAAAACACGCTACTAACTATAGTCATAAATCTTTATTAACACTGTGGGGTTTTGCTTCCTATTAATTATTTTAGCATATTGCCAATCACAACAGCACAATGGGCACAAAAATGTCATGTTCTTTTTATTACTCTTTTTAAGTAAAGACATGACAATTATTTTTCCTGTGTAAAATTATTCCTTTTTTTCATTTCACTTTTATCTTCATCCTCTATATCAAATAATTCCTCAGCACAATGGGCACAACAATATCATGTTCTTTTTATTACTCTTTTTAAGTAAAGACATGACAATTATTTTTCCTGTGTAAAATTATTCCTTTTTTTCATTTCACTTTTATCTTCATCCTCTATATCAAATAATTCCTCAGCACAATGGGCACAACAATATCATGTTCTTTTTATTACTCTTTTTAAGTAAAGACATGACAATTATTTTTCCTGTGTAAAATTATTCTTTTTTTTCATTTCACTTTTATCTTCATCCTCTATATCAAATAATTCCTCAGCACAATGGGCACAACAATATCATGTTCTTTTTATTACTCTTTTTAAGTAAAGACATAACAATTATTTTTCCTGTGTAAAATTATTCTTTTTTTCATTTCACTTTTATCTTCATTCTCTATATCAAATAATTCCTCAAGGATTGGCAACGTGCCGTTTTCAAATGAACGAGTGTGTGCAGTGTTATAGATGAGAGAGTTCAATGTGATACCTATAATGAAGTTAAAATAGAAATGAACAAAATGACTCAGATATTAAAGAGTGAGAGTTGAGAAAGGTTATTTCTCAATTTTTAAAGTAGAGATAGGTGTTTATAAGTAATTTAAAGGTATAATGAAATATTTGCATCACTTTAGAAAAAGGAAAAAGGATAAATTATTTATAAACACCAGATATCAGTCAACAAAGGTGTCATCATAAGTCCAGACTTGGAATACTCTGGAGTGATGTAAACAAAGAAAGTCTAAAACAGGAAAGTGGTCTTACATGTACTTAGATTGACTGCCATTGAACCTTCCAGCATTGTGAAACATAATAATTTTTCAAATTCAATAATTATGTGAGGAAAAATCAATGTTCTGGAGTATATAAAAAAAAAATTCTAAAACGTCCCCCACAATATAATATGAAGTTTCTCAACCATAGATTTCTCTAGCTCAGTTGCCGCTGCTGATGCTTTCTTTTTCACATGTTTAATAAGTTGTCTCAATTTTATATTTATTTTATGAGGTTAACTTGTATTCAAAAAATATTGTAGAATTTATTTGAATTATTATTGGAACGAAACCTATTTCAAACTCTAAAATGACTCAAGTACTAAAGCTTTTGGTTACAAATGAACAGCCCCAATGAAAGAAATACAAGGACATAGGCTCAAAAGCCCTCAATTTGATTCTTTCAATTAACTTTTAAACTACCTCCTTTTGCTTCAATCATTATTAATCCAGCCTTATAACCTCTATATACAACTTACAAGCTACTTATGCACATATGATATTCTGTTCATATTAACAGCAAACAGCCATTGTGTAAATCTCAGGGAGGCAAGCACGAAAATCAAAATCACAGTGAAAATAATGAGGTTCACTTGATCAGAAGATGAAGTATCAACTTCCAAAGCAGATAGAAAACACCTTCATGTAGCATCAATATATTACCTGAAATCAAAATATCATAATCCCAACTTTCTTGAAGTGAGCTTGTCCCCATGCAGAGTGACTTTCCAGCAATCAACTTGGAATACAAATACAGAAATCTTTTTTGGAACAACTGCAAGTTAACAAACAGGAAGAACGAAAAATGTCAGAATTAAATATAATTAGGCTATGTTGTATATAGTAAAACACAATGCTTGTTTTTAAATAGTGCTGTAAACTTTTTCCTTGTTACAAAAAAAGTAAAACAGAATCCAAAATCTTGCGCATTTAAGTAGTTTCTCCTTCTTTCTTCAGTCTCTTAAGGGGAAAAAAATCACCTCAGGGTTGCAGAATGTAATCTCAAATATTATGAGTAATATTATTTTGTTCGGGAATTGCCAGAGTTTTACAATTTAAATTAGGCTACAAAATCTTGTTGGGTCAAATAAAATATGAGGATTGGTAGCTTAATTATAAAATAAATAGTTGGGGCATTTAAGTGATGGTGGTCAAAATCCACATTGTCTGTGCATAGAGGGAGAAACATATGTGCAACTTTAGATTTTGTCCCCAACCTACTATTTACAGCAAAGGTGATTTAGCACTTTTGGGCTTTCCTATGATGCAAACACAGACTGCACATATAACCTAAAGAGGCTATAACTTGCAAATCACAATTATAATCTCAGACTGTCAAACAACATTCCAGGTGCATGACTGGCTTATGTGTTTGGTCCTCAAAAACATGACCCATCAAAGAGAACATCGACATTTTCCTATCATATTTAAACTCAAAAATGCATTTTCTATGTTTATAAGTTACATTTTATTTGAATACACTGCAATACTATACACATCGACAGTCTACAATTGTTCCAGAATCATGATTAAGTAATGTTAGAGTACCAAAAAAAAAAAAAAAGAACTCACAATTGTAAACCATGAATAGGAATAAATGATCAAATTAAGGGAAAGCATATGCAAATAAATAAATAAATGTGTTTCCACCATGTAAAGAATAAACTAGAGAATCGCTAAGAAAAGCCTCAATAATGGGAGATTTGTGTTACATTAACAATTGTGAAAGTTATAAAGCTTGAGATGCAACTGACGTGTATATAGTGTAGTTAATTTAAGAGGAAAGATAAACTAATATTATCCTATAATTCTCCTGAACATATAATCTAAATACACCAAGCTTGTTACAAAGATTGCAACCCTTGAGATTGAAAGAATTCCAAGGAAACGTAATTGTAGAGGAAAACAACTAACTAAAGAAACGCTCAATAATAAGAACTAACTAATAATATTAGTCAGAACTCCTTTTATAACAAAATATTGTGACGTGTTAACTTTCTGACAGGAGGAAGTGGTAAAAGATGACCTAGAACATAGAAGAAAGGTCTAAAAATGGTTGGGGTACACAAAAAAAGTTATGATGAGCCATTTTGAAACATTACCAAGGAGGCTGAAAAGCAACACTGCTAAAAGTATGTATCAAATACTGTGCATTGCTAAAAGTAAGTAAACACGGTGTAATGGAAAAATGGTTGGAGTGACACACAACTAGAGAAAAGCACCATTGGAAGAATGCAAAGTAGGAATAACAGTTGGAGTAACATAGCCAAAGAAAGGT
Organism: Adenanthera pavonina; assembly: GCA_026686845.1. Lineage (NCBI taxonomy): Eukaryota > Viridiplantae > Streptophyta > Magnoliopsida > Fabales > Fabaceae > Adenanthera > Adenanthera pavonina. The sequence goes on from JAIVEN010000002.1 coordinate 6,043,959, forward strand.
GCCACCATTATGGTGCACAACAACAAGAGTGGCTGAAATGATGAGCAACCATCGAAAAATGGCTACAATGATGCACAACCTTCGGAAATAGACAAAGAACCAAATGAAGTGGCTAGAGGATTACTAGAAAAGAATGGAGTTTTGTTTAAAAAAAATGGTCAGACCCTGGAGTTCATCTGGGGAAAAGGCCAAAGAATCACTCAAAAGTTGCAGGATGACTGCAGAAGATGGTGGCTGGGCAAATGCCAGAAGAGTGACAGGAGAGTTGCTAGAGATAGGGGCCCAGAGCTCTCCAAAAGAAGTTAGCAAGGCCCCAAACTACATAAATGTTGTAGGCTTCCTTTTATCTCTCCCTAACTGCTATAATACCATGCAAAGAATCAAATATAGAAATCAAAAGCTTTGGAAAGCCTAGAAATGAAAGGCTTGTATTACATATATTCATAACAGAGTGAAGGTTCTATAGGTTAAGATACAATCAATGTAGGACCTATATAGTTTAACTAAATATAGAAGAAATATAACCTATATTATTATTTGAACACATTCATATGATCATGCAGATGCCATAGTACAAGAGAGAACTCAAAATGGTGGAACAATTACCTCGAAATTTGTTATCTTCAGTAATTATCCCGAATGCTTCTGCTGTTTCACGAATCACAATGCCACACACTCCAGTAAAAGAAGTTACTTTACACTCCACAACTGCAAAGCAAAAAGGGAGTAATATTCAAAAGATAAAAAGATAGCCATATGGGAGGTGAAGGATAAGATAGAATTGCTTAATATTTATTGTAGGAGTCTTAGAAACACATCCCTTTCAGTAAACTAAAGATTAAATAAATTGATCCACCAAGCAGGAGTTATGACCGCCCAAAAAAAAAATCAGAGAAATGAATTTTTAACAATTTAGACCATAGCATAGCCTTAAAGGTGTAAGATACATTCTGCTTGAGTTCTAACAACTAATTTTTAGTTCTAGTTGTAAAGACTATCCTGATTCCCGAGCAAGGTCAAGGCAAAGAGCGTTTAAATCAGAGATCCCCTCTTTGGAAAGGAAGAGCCAACTCCTTGTCTGTAGCCTAAATCATCTTTGCTTTTAAACTTATTGTGACAATAAATACAAATTGATTACATGTAATTATTCATAGTAAACATCTTTAGCTCTTTCAAACAACACAAAATAGGTCTTGCAAATCTTAATTCTTTGGCAAAAGCAATTTTAGCCAATCTTTTGATGCACATTGATGACATGTGCATGCTAACACCTAAGTAGCTTATAGGAGAATGAATATTGTGCTCATAAGGTCACAACAACTTGCCATTAGCAGAGCACAATAATTGATTAAGAAAGACATTGACACAGTACAATGTGAGATAAACGGGATTGTGTATTGGAACATATTTTGGAATTTCTAATGAACGCATGCACACATGTATAATTAAAAGCAATAACTCAATGCAAAATAAGTATGGCAAAATCAAGTGTTCTCAAACCTAGAATGATGGCACCATGTAGATCTGCATCAAGAAGACATTGAGCCAATTGATTTTTCCTGAAAAATTGACAATGTTCTTGGTTTTAAGAGTCATCAAGGAAAAAAAAAAGGTATTAATTTTAAGAATCATACATATGAATTCAGTTAACAATGAAAAAAGAAAGAACTACCCCGCAGCATTAAGAACTTGCTGCATGTAACCTTTCCATAATTCATGCATCGGCCTGAAAATACTGAATCTGTAATTCGAGCGGACAGTAATTAGAGAACAAAAAGAATATCATCATTACCAAATTACCAGGTATATTATCATAATAAGCTGTTGAAAAGATTATTTGCACTTAACAGGAAACTATGAGCAACAGAAAGAAAAGAGGAAAGATTCTCCAAAACATCATGAACTCAGTACCACATTCCACAATCATAGATCTACGGAAATACTAAAAACTGAAAGGGATCAAGAATTCTCCAAATCTGCAGTTCAGAAAAGATAAACTTACTTATGGAACTCTTGAGGAAGGTTCAATGTTCCATGCTTATTATGCTGTCTCATAGACATGTGTTTCTTAGACCGTTTTGAATGAATTCGCAAAGCCCTAATGCGAGAACCAGAAGATGCCACAGATCTTTGTACAAGATTATCAAGAAGGATCCAGTTATCAATTTTCATGCTTCTAGATCCTTGCATGTACTTTGGAGCTGAATCTCCCTTCTGAAGAAGCTCATGCAATATGCTATTTACTGAACTTTCTCTCCCAGCAGAGAACTGCATGAACTAAGTGAGAAATGGAGGAAAAAATTTGGGCACAGAGAGTTCATCTTTGAAATGTTAAGACAAGGAAATTTCAGAGTTTCCAGGTAGTAGTACGAATTAGGAAAATATATGACCATTTTTCTTGATAAAAGGGAATATATATTATATCATCTTAGAAATATGAAGATATAGAAACTTCAACATCTTTGGTTTAGTCCTAACCCTTGAATTGCAATTTGCCAATATTTTCAGGGATATGAAAGCGATTTGTGAGATCTGTAATTAAAATATCCACAAAAAATTATTTCTTGGTGTTCAGAGAAGATGAAAGTTAACTTCATGCTTTGATTTTTTTTCTCTTGGAAAAATAAAACTTTGATATAAATAGTCTGAGTTCAACACTTTTCTTAACCATGAAACATGGTTTTCAAACAAAGGAATACCTCCTCTTTAGTTGCAAGCAGATTTTCATGTATAGTCTGAGAAAGATGTGCATATGTTGGACCACCTTCTTCAGTGTCTGCAGATAACTAGAGGCTTTTTTTTCGGTCTATACAAATTGAAAAAGTTTAAAGAATATATATAAGGGTAGCATTAGAAAGACTGTCCAATACCTTGCAAAGTAGCCTGACCAGAGAAAGTGAAATTCCCTAAAAAGACCAAGATTAAGAGTGTAAGCCAAAATACCAAGCCAGACAAGATATCCACAAACTCATTCTATAATGCAAATTCTCAAATTAACAACAAATCCAACAAATCCAAAACTTTTGCCACCACAGCAGGATGCAGATGAATCATATGAAATACAAAGTGAGAATAAAACTCTTCCAAACACACTCAAACTGCACATAATGAAAACCCATTAGCTGTTATGAAATTTAAAGAACGGAATTCAATTTCTGATCATAATATTAAATTCATCACCATAAAGCCAAGGAATAATATCTGACATTTTGTAAGTGGCATCCTCCTCCAACTGGGCTAACCATATATTGCTGATCTCTCTCTCTCTCTGATACCTCAACTAATCTAATAAATACCCCATAATAGTAAATGGACATTTTCATGACTTTGGGAGATATAAAGCTTTATCACCCTCCATTATGAAAAAAGATTAAAACAGGATGCTCCTATTAAAGAACAGCAATTGACTCCACATCTAGGCATTCAGCACTGTTAGTGCACAGAAAGGCACAAGGACTCAAGAAAATTAATGTGTTTAAATATGGAATCAGCACATGTTACAAGAAAAAGGGAAGTTCAATCAAATCTGAGTGCTTATCTTGAAATAAAGTAAGGATGATGTATGTAACATAGTAAAAATGCATGCATCAATGTTGGAATCAAAATGTTTAAAAAATGTCGAACATTGTAAAGAGGAAAACACAAAAATTGAAATTGAAAGTAGAATTACCTTTCTTAGAAGATGCACTCAAGGGAGGTGTGTTTGATGGGCCACACAAACGCAATGAAGAATCAACGGAGGTATAACTTGCTGTTTGATGTTGTATCCCATCCTCTTTTATACTCTTTTTGCCTTTCTTTTGTTGTGTGAGAAGCTCAGCTTTTGCAACAGCAAATCTTCTCTCCAATGCCTCCAATGTCCGTTTCCTTGAATCTTGAGTGGCTGACTCTGCAGCCATGGACACCTTCTTGCCATACGAATAAGAATAAAAGCAACATGAATACGTAATCAAAATACATCTGAACCAGTCAAGGAGCCATGTGTCCTTAAACAAAAATGCATCAGCCAAGAAAAATACTGGATTAAACTATCAAACTCTAAACACACATTGAATGCAGAGTCAAACAGAGATATACTATCAAATGTAAAGAAGAAAACCCATGATATTCTAAATAGGTAGCAATCAAATGCGCTTGCCTAAGGCGAGGCGCAAATCTGTCTCATCACCTCGCATAGTAGGTGAGGTGATGGGCTTTATAAGGCGCCAAAAGGCACTCGCCTGTAGCGCCTTTCCTGTGTAGGAGGCACGCGCCTTTTGGCCCCTTGAAGGGAAAAAAAAAACAAGAAGAAGAAGAAGCAGAATTTGGTCGAAGGTCATGAGTGATGTCGAGAAGAAGCAGAACTTGGTTTTAGGAGTTTTGTGAAGGTTTCGAGTCCGTTTGTGGAGGTAACAGCTATCGAACTTGAATTATGAGAAGCTGTCGAACACTCGAACTCCGACTAAGAGGACGATGCTCTGCTTCCCAAATTCGAATGATGAGTCACTCATGTAATGGACAATGAGAGATGAGTGCCACTGCTGTGCTTTGTTTTGGTGCCATGGAGGTTCCTCACTATGCCCACATCTGTAGCTTTTTTGTTTCACCAACTTTATGCCACTGACACTGTATTTGGTTTGGTTAAGAATTATAAGATAGTTAATTTAATAATTATAAATTTTAATATAAGATAAAAATTATATAAGTTAATTGGTATATAAAATATAAACATAAAATAGGAAAGTCTTACAATAAAAATAATAGGTAAGTTTAAAATTTAAATTTAAAATATTAGATAAGTTAATAAAATAAAAAGATTTTTTCATAAAAAGGGAAGTTTTAAAATATTAGATAAGATAGAAAAAATTTATATTTAAGATATTCTATAAGTTAATATTTAAAATGTTGAAAAATTTAAAATTTAGAATATTAAATAAGATAAATTATGGTAATAAATTGTAATCAAACCAAATCAAACATAAATTAACCATGCAATATGTTTAATAAAATTCAATATACTTTTATCAATTTTTTTGGCTATAGTATATATATGATATATTTTTTATTATTGTGCCTCACTTCACTTGGGTACCCACCTTTCTAGCGCCTCTCACCTCAAGTGTTTTATAGGCCTTGTGCTTCGAGTGCGCTTTTCGGCTTTAACTACCTTATATCTTCTTTACTTTTATTGCGTGATAAAAGAATTTTCCATTAATAGAAGCACATACATGGAGGCCAAGAAGTCGTACTAAGTAAACAGATATAGAGGAAATGAAATCTAAAGAAAAGAGCACAATGTGATTGCTCAACAGGGCATTATAATCCATCAGCCAATTCATTGAGAAACCCAGCAAATACACCATGAACTGAAACCCACAGGACAGCAAGAAAGAAAATGATAGAAAGTGAGGTACAATGGCCTAACCAAGTAAACCCACCACAAGCATACTTCTACTAAGCCTTATACTCCTTAATCCTCTCAATGCGTTGATACCACGTACAGAAAAAGCAAACTTGACTATCCAGGCAAACCCACTGCTCATTCAAGAAAGCAAAATGCTAATTCCAAAAACACCTAGGCAGATCACAAATTCATGATTTTCAAAGTCCATTTCATAGCAAAAGTTTAAGTTGTTAAGAGAAGGCCAACAAATGACTTTAATATCTGTAATGCACCCTTTTATGTTAGAGCCCTTTAAGCTTGAACACAGACAAGGAACAAGCCCGCCATACCTTCTACTGAATTAGTTTTTTTGGGTAGAGGAGAATAAATTTAATCTATAGAGTATGAAATACTGAATTAGTTTTTTGGGTAGAGGAGAATAAATTTAATCTATAGAGTATAAAAGTAAGGGTGGAAACAAGTCAAGTCATGCTTACATTAAGCCTGAGCCTAGCCTAATGGCCTATATCAGGCTTTTTTTAAGGCTTAGGCCTAAGTCTTCGAAAGGCCTAGTTTAACCTGAAACCTATTTAAAAGCCTACTAAACTAGTAGACCTTTAAATAGGCTTGAAGGCTTAGGCCTTCTAGACTTTAAGTATACCTCAAGCCTACTTAAAGCCTACATCAATATCAAACAATCACAAACACAAGCCTACTTAAAGTTTACATCACAAGCCTACTTCAAGGCAACATCAATATCAAACAATCACAAACACATCACAAGCCTACTTAAAGCCTACATCAATATCAAACAATCCCAAACACAACAATATGGTCTGGCCAAGAACTGATAAGAAAGAAAGCAAGTAAACAAGTATGTTTCTTCAACAAATTCATCTCAGACATTTTCTGCAATAACATTAAATTGCTCTCTTATCTTTCTAATCTTGCAAGCAACTATTAAATTGCTCTCTCATCTTACTAATCTTGCAAGCAACAATTTCTAAGCTGATACGTTTTCATCAAAAAGGGTAAAAAGAAAGATGATAATAAATTAAAAAAGAAAAAATAAATGGAGGAAATATTCAATTCAATTCAGTCCAAACGTGACACACAGCAACAAAGGACACATCATTTATGATCCATTCTCTTCTTAACATAACATAATTGAGTCTGCCTGACTGCACCTACCCACCAAATGCCAATAAAGAAAAACATATCCCTTCAAATCAATCACAAAAGATGATGGACGTCCAATATGTGTGATGCTTCATCAAAAGTCTATGACTTTCCTCCTTAAACAAGGAGATCTCTTACTCCAATTTATTCTGATCATTTAACTATTACATATCACATGGTCATGCAAAGCTTTTTTTTTTTTTTGGTCCCCAACTTTTTCTTGTATATATTGTATTCCAAGAAGACATGGAAATTTACTTAACAACATGGGTGTATATATTCGCGATATTCTTAATTCATGGAATGCTTATAAGAAAGCAAGAAAAAGAACATTCACTGCCCAGAGAGAAGTTGAGGATGACAGGAAAAGTTGCAGAAGAAGGAAATGATTAATTAGTTCAAACATTCCCATTAGAATATATATATATATATATAATATCACGTAGACCAAAAATTCATTAAGTTCAGCAAATCAATTCCTTAGATAGAGTACAGAACGTCAAAGAAGAAGGAGAAAAGAAATGTAACACATCAGAAATGAAGAACATAGCATAGAAATTCTGACAGAGCAGAGCAATATCCTCGGAAATAGGATCATTTTTTTTTTACCTCCACAGGAACTGATCTCATACATATAGTAAATAAGACAACTACAGGGCCCAGGAACAAACTACGACTAGACAACAGAAACATGGAAGTCTGGTTTTTTGATAGTACAGAAATTGATTATTTATCTCATACACACAGTCACAGTATTCACGGCAGCTTATATGGAACTGAATTAAACTAAAATCAATTCAATATCAGAAATAAGAGAGAGTGTACGATAAGTGACCCTTTTTTTCGGTAGTTCCTCAAAAGAAGCAGAACCAAACTCACCCAAAAATTGTCACCTCAAAAGAAGCAGAACAAAACCCACGGCAGCTACGGGCAGAGGGAGGCGACGGGAGGAACGGAACGGGAGACGAAGTCAGAGGTCGCACTGAACAGTAGGAACTAGAAAATGGAGATGAAGTCGGAGGTCGCCAGATGCTCACGCCTCACAGTAGCTAGGGTTCGTTTCACTCACACACTGAACAAGTCTCACAGCAGCCGATGAAAGCCAAGACCTAAGGAGTAGGGTTCCTTCGTTCCTCGTACCAGAGTTTTGATTGTTTATCCAAGAAAAATAGGCTGCCTTTTGATTTGGAGTTTTGTAAGGAATGGGAAAGGAAGGAAATTAAATTTTTTTTTTATTAAAATATTGGAGGGGATGGGAGAGAATTTAATTTTTTTTTTATTTTAAATTTTTTTAAATTGAAATTTTTTGGAGGGGAGAGAGTATTTATTACTTAATCTCCTCCAATTCATTCCTGAACCAAATAAAATTTTATTAAAATCTTTTTAATTCTCTCTTCTCTAATTTCACCAAATAAGAAAATTTTAAAATCCCTCCAATCCCTTTCCTTATAATTTCTTTTATTAAAATTTCTTCAATTTTTTCCCTCCCAATCCCCTTAATTAAATCAAACAGACCCTAAAAATTCAGGCTTAAAACTTCATGGTAAACTAGTCATCTCTCCCCGCGCTATGCGCTGGATGGAAAAAAAAAATCACTTTTATAGTTTCATTTATTTAATGTAATTTTGTTAGATGTATAAAATATGATAGATTTTATATTTATCAGTAAATTTAATGAAATATTATATTAATGTAAGAGATATATGTATATTAATGTATAAATTATTGGATACTATTAATGTAATTGAAAATAGATGAAATGCATAAATTTGATAGCAATGATTTGAATGTTTTTTTATTTTTGAGGGGTTGTATTTTGGACAATCCGATGGAGGATAAAATGTGTGCCGTAATTATCATTTATAAGTAATGTAGATGCCTGTAGTTATTTTTTAATCCCAATATACACCATTTATGATTAACGCAAGACTTTACAATTGTTATTCTCTCTGATTTTGAATGTAAGTTACTTTTAACTAACTCATCAAAACTAAGAAAAATTTATTACATCATTAAAATTTTCTTAAAATTAATATGTTTTCCATCTTTACTCTCTAATAAATATAACAAATTCAAATAATTCACATTCTCCCTCATGATTAAATAAAGACATTTTAAAAATAAAGTAACTAATACTCCAAAAACTCATAAAAAATGACTTACATTTAGGGCCATAAAAAATTTTTAAAATATAACTAATAAAAAGGATCGGAGAGAATATATGGTACATTTCATTGAATATAACTTTTTTTATTGGAACCAATGAGTAACTACTATTAATTTATCATAATATTAGGTGAAACGAAACGTCACCACAAGAATCATATATTTAATCTTTGAAAAAGTTTAACGGTTATTAATTTGGAGGCATGAAGAATTTTTATTGATAAGTTATTTATTATATACATGAAGAATGTTATACGGATTATATAAACAAAATACATGAAGTTGAATTGAATGTGTTTCGTTATTATATATATAAAGTTTAATTGAATATATTGAATTAAGTAGTCATACCATCGTGGGCGGCCACATTCATTGTAGAGTAAGAGGAATTCTGACTTCGGAAATCAAACTTATTAAATAGATATGAAGTTGGCTTTTCAAATTCAATTGAATTAATAGAAAGTATATACTTCCTCTCATACTTAATATAAAATTATTTTAACTGAATTACGCGCATTAAGAGTTGAAATTAAAACTAATTAACTACCTCGATTTCTTTAAAAATCTCAACATTTTTCCAAAGCTACCATTATTTAATCTCTCTCTTTCTCTTTGAATATATTAAATAGAGACATTTTTTTGAAAATGTATAATAAATATTATCTCGTATATTGTAAAAGGTCTTATATTTATGACTGGGATAAAAAATTCTATATATAGAACCAAATGGAGTATCTAAAACTGCACTAGTCATTAATTCAAATTACCTAATGATACAGTGTAATTTATTAGTATATTAATGAATTTATTGGGATGCTTCTGTATGCCTCTTTCCAGAAGTCCAAGGCCTTACTTCTAATTATTCATTACACTTCTTCTAGCCATAAAGAGTTAGAATTCTTTGGTCATCTTGTGTTCTTGCTTTATTTGGTGCTAAATGGAAAACAGGGGATATGATCTACTGTCTGAGTTGATTCCATCCAAGGGAGAACAGACCATATGTGTTCGTGTGATGCACATTTACTGGAGAAGAATGTCTTGGTCACCAATGGCTAGTTTTTGTAACATGATTCTTATTGATGAGAGTGTAATTTCGTTTTGATTGTGTTCTTTCTCTTCCTATGTTGTTTTTGCAGTTTTTTAATGAAATTTTGACCTTTACTGAATGATGAATCTGTATGTAGGGAATGAAGGCCAAGCCGTTACTATAGGGGAGGAAGAAGGGGAATTAGCTAGTCAATTACTTGAAGAGAACCATTGTTACTATATTAGTAATTTCACTATCAGATTGAGCATGTTTCGAAGTTTTGGAAAGGAACATGCTATTAGAATTTATTTCGATCATACAATTAATGTTGAGTCACGCTTCAAGGATCTTCCTCCATATTCATTTCAATTTACACCTATACCACACATTATTGAAGTGCTTGTACATCAACGACATATCGTGGGTAATGTAATGGTCATATTTATATTACTACTTCTTCTTTTTTTCTTGAATTCTATAAGATAATTTAATGTTTAGTAATACCATTTCTTTCCCACAATTTTAGATGCAATTGGTTTTGTAAGCAATGTCACTGGACATTTGCCTTGCACAAATCGTGGACCTTGGGGTCTTCAAATTAAGTTCCAGATCTCTGATTCAAGGTGAAATGAATTTTTTATAAAAGAAATTGCAATATTTTATTATGGTACCAAGTTCATATGTTTCTTCTTGAGTACATGTCAAAGGGAAAGTTGTAAGCTGCCAATTTTTTGATGCTGTGGCAAGAAAAATGGCTCAAAGCTTACAAAAGCTTACTATGGTAAAAACTGGGTGGATATCTGTAATGTGAAGGATTAACTTAGAATTTAAATCATTGATAAGTCTGCAATGCATTCAACTGAAATACCTGCAATTCATTAAAAATCAATTTCTACGTATCATGATCAAAGAGAGAATTAAGGTGTACATGAATCCATATATACGGATCTGTTAGAATTTATATGTTCAAATGTGGTATTTAATATAACAAACCATATTCAATTGTTTTACATGGTTGCCATGACTTGTGAGCACGTCTTTTTGTGTTAATTTTTGTCCTGAATGAATAAGTTTGTTGCTGGTAGACATTTAAACATATAAACTCATACAAAAACATAGTACATGTTATAATTATTCCACTGTCAGTTTCTATGTTATGATTCCTATAATGTCGTCTTCTATAATACTCATCACTCAATAAGAGATTGAATCAATTTTTGTACAAACAATGTAATACCTTACTTTTATCTATATTTTCTCATATATTATAGTATATATAATATCCAATTAGCTCATATTAAGAGCTTGAACCATTAATATAACTAAATTATTTAAATAAAAAAATGGTACTATTCATTTGGTTCTCAAGTTTTTTGGATAAACTTTGAAAAATCATAACTTAATCCAGAAAAATCGTATCAATGTGGTTCAAGTCTCTAAATAAAGCTATAAATGTGATATACAAGATAAAAATATGAAAAATTCCTTTAACCTAATCAATTAGTATAGCTTATTGCTCAAACTTATACTATACAAATGGTCATTTCTTTCTTTTTCAGGATTTTGGCCATAACTTTAAAAATTCATATCTAACTCTATATTGAGCCAAATCATGTAATCTATATGCCATTGGAAAGATACATATGTCCAATTGCCTTCATATTTTTCTTATACATTTATTTAATTTAGACAGAACATGATTTCAATTTAAATTACTAAGGGTCAGAACCTCACTCTTATTGGAGTAATCTTGGGAAAACTTGTATATCTCTCATTGTACAGCTCCAATTGAATTCAAACCAGTGACATGTTGAACTCAAAACACAGATCGTTTCAAACATGTAAATCACTGAATTTTTGGAGCTCTGTACGATTTTATACTTCCTTTCAAAGTAAGTGATACTTATAATGAATTTCGCAGCTTTTACTTTACTGTCCAGTTTTGACCCTTAACTTCAAAAATATACTATAAATTGTACACATATCCAAATTGAGTGTTCTTTAACTCATTGGAAAGCTTGTTCAATCTCTTCCTCTCAGGTTGCAGATCAAATGACGTCATAGGTTTGAAGCAAATATGGGTTGCATAAAACTAGATCTATGGGTTTGAGATTTAAAAGACAAAAGAAGTAGGACAAGTGGAAGACAATGGGAGGAGCATCGAAGGAAGTTCAAATCTGCAATAATGATAGAGGATGAAGTGATGACAACGATGATGGACAGCATAAAGAGAGAGGAAGAGGAGATGGTGGCAGACAATGTAGTTGAAGGTGGTAGTGTAGACAACGGCAATGATGGCACTGTTGACGGTGAAGGAGACACCATCGGACAAGTCAAAGGTTGAGGAAGGAAGGGAAAAGGACGAAGAAGGAAGGAGGACAAAGGGAGGAAAAAGAAGAGAGGAAGAGGGTTGAAGTAGGGAGGTCACTGGAGGCAGTTTGCATGAGTTGATTTTGGTGAAGATGTAATGGGTAATATGGTAATATCATGTCTCTTTATAATAGTGTGAAAGCCTTCCCATGACAATTTGAGAGCGAAGGCATTTAAATAAATTGTGGTGAAGTGGTGTACATTATGTAGTGGTGATTTCATGTGGTAATGGCAACCAAACACCGCAAATGATAGTGATGTGATATCCAACCCGTCAATACCCTCATATATAATCCAACCAAATAGGCACTTATAGCCATATGGTTCACTTACATCACCTGTCTATAACCTGCTTGGTTGCCCATGAGTCAAATTATTGTTTTTATCTGATGTGAGCCTATCCAATTTAAGGTGAAAGAGATCCCCTAAAAAATGCAAGGTAAAGTTGGTCACAATGAGGTGAAGGAGGGTGGAAATGACAAATATACTATTTCATAAGTGAAAAATGACACCAACCCTCCTTAGTCTTCCTCATCGTGCTCTACCCTCTTGCCGTCAGCCTCCCTCTTGCCCCCTCGATCACTCGCCCCCACCATTAGGATCTGGGAACAGGATGACTTCTCTTGCGAGAACATCCCCCACTCCAATCATTGCCGGCCTCGGCTTCTTCTCCGGCGAGATCTGGTGGTGCCCAATGCTACTTCTTCTTTGGTGAGATTTGTTGGCGAGATCTCCATTTTTCTTTGCTCTTTTTTACTGATCCACTGATTTGAGGGTTGAGAAGGAAAATAAAAAAATGTGATCGATAGGGAGGGATGATTGATTGCCAGACATTGATGTGAGTGGTGGCGGTGGGATGCCATCAAGAAAAATAATAGGGGAGGGTATTTTTTCTTTTTTTTTTAAAGGGCAAAAGAGTACATACATATTTATCAACATCATCCCCTTTCATCTAAATATCGTACTAAATAAACTCTCATGTAATTATTATTCTCTCACATCCTCATATCCTTCACATTACATTATCTAATCCCTTGATAATTGAACCAAATGGACTATAAAATTCCTGAGCTGATGGCGGGTAATAGATTAGGGTCACAAAATACAAGTAGAATTATAATAATTATATTATAAATTATAATAAGAAAGAAATTAATTTAAAATATATCATATTATATATTTATATATATATATATAATGTATAAAAGAAAAGATAAGTAGGCATGATATGACAGGTTTCAAATTAGATCTCATTTAAACAGAACAAAGCTATTTAAATAAATAAATCTGCCTATCTACTCTGTAAAATAGACCGGGCGAAATTAGGCCGGTGCCGGGCCTGTTTTCACCGAAATCTTTTCGTACGTCTGGACCGAACCGAATGAAAACGAACGTTTCGAAAATCGGTCGGACCCAGCCGGAGACCAAATTCAATTGACTTCCTATCTCAGGCAGAGTCACAAGACACCTACTCTACTATGTAATTTCCGTTTCATCGTATGGCTCTCTGTTGTGTTGCTTCGCAGGGCTTTATCTTTCCATAAATTGTTGTTATTCTTGATATTAGCGCAGGTGCGACTCATTGTAATATTGATTGTTGAACATGGTAGAGGTTCCATCTTTGATATCTTTGTGCTTGGACGCTCTCAAGAAAGAAATTACCCGAGGTAACTGTTTTTCTACAATTATGTTATTTTTTAAAAAAAAAGAAGTTTAGATTTCTTTCAGATGAAAATAATGTTTAGAATTTGGATACGATCGTGTAATGTCGAGGAGTTTAAAGCATAGTGCAAAATGGTTGCAGGGGATGGTGTTTTACCACCTGTCTATTTGCTTCCTTCCGAGTTGTTGGATCACTTAATTATGCTTTTGCCCCCATTGGGACTGTGGAAGTTGCAGAATGAGCTGTATGTTGGTTCTCACGGTGACTCCTGATATTATGTTCATTTTTCTTTATATTCATGTACAGTATGCCCGCTCATCAGTGGTTTATTATTTCTTTTTCCCCTTTTTTTGGTGTTGTATTAGCTGGCTGGTTTTAGTTTTCTTTATTCGACATTACAAACTGGTGTTTATCTATCTGGTTTATACAAATACAACAATTTTGAAGATACGTTCCTGCTTCCGAAAGGATCATGTTATTTTGCATCAACCATATTTTAGTTTTGTCTTACTCATCGTTTGTGTAAATAGCCAGGGGAATTTATTAATAGAACAGGTGATACTGGTGCCAATGCTAAAGTTTCCACGTCTTCCTTATGATTATTGGAATTCAATTCTTAACTACTGTTGTTTTCTTGTAGTCTCAGTTTCTCATATTGGTTGGATCATGGTTATATTCTCATTGAAACAGGCTATTCGAGGGACAACAGTTGGAGGGGTATTCTATCGATCATTTAACAAACAAGAGAAAACGTGGAAGGTTAGGAATGGATTTTATACTCCTCACTAGTGCATGTAAGATGTTTATATTCAATGAATCTTGTTATTACAGGGATTGGAATATAGATACAGCTTGGCAGGTGTTCTTTAAGTTACGATGGCCTGATCTTGCTAACCAGATCCAACCAACTGATTGGCAACAAGCATATTGGGAAACACATTTGCAAAAGTATGCTTACAGATGAAAGATGTCTTTTTCAATGCTGAGTTGCTATTCATTTGACAATGGTTTCATGCAGAACTCATTTTCTAAAATCTACATGACATAACAGTTGTCTGGATGAAGCAGCAGAGATAGCACTAGTCCCATCTTTTAATGGATATATTGGTGACATAGAGATCCCAGGTATTATGAAGGTTGCCCACTTTCACACTCAGTAAAATTTCTGGATAGAGGTTCCTTCTAGTTCAATCTTAGTCATAGATCTCTTAAGCGTTAACTGTCAAAAGTTGTGATACAAAATTTTAAATTATACCTGAAATGACATTGTTGGCTGCTATTATTTTTATCCATGAGGAGTGAGGACATGCAATTATTTTTAATGGTAAATTTACTATTTTAAACCATTAAAGATATCTATAATCTTTTAGAAATTGAATAAAGTCTAGGATGGACTGGACTGATGACAAAGAAATTAATGCGTATGGTTACTTAAAAGTTTTATTTTATTGCTTCACTTCCCATTTTACACAAACATTTCAAGTTTTTTTTTTTCAAATAATGTATATCTATTATGTGATTTCTTGGGAAGAAGATCAAGTTTCTTATAATTTACACAATTAGTAGTTACAATCTCTGTATATTCTCACTTCTTTCATGCCTTACCTCTTTTCCTCTTTTGCTCCTCTTCATTGCAGATACCATACTTCAACATGTTGGTATTTTGGGACGTGCTGATCATTCAACTTTTGACCATTCAAAACTATCTTACCATTGTCTACAATTTGGCTGCCATGCAAGGTAAGATGTTACAATGTTAAATGTGTATTGCAACTCATAAGAGGGTGTCTCTTTATTGAAATGGTCAGATAGATTATCATTGAGCTGACTAATGAATGAAAGGATAGAGCTGTGGGTTTCATATGTTCTCTCAGATGGAATACTTTCTGCTCACATCTTGAATATTTGATCAGTTTGAGATCCAGTCAACAAATTAATATGGACTATACCTTAGTTGAGGGTTAATGTTGGCCTTTGTCTACACTCTGCAGTGAAAATCCATCATGATTATAACTGTTTTGGTATAGATGTTATATATTACTGCATGTTTTATTGAATGAATCTTTTGTTTCTTATGTTACTGTTGTATTGATGCAGATGTCTGAGACTTCAAAATGTTTTATGTACAGCAGAAACTAGTGTAAGTAGTGCCTTTTAGAAATTGATGAAAAATATTGTTTTTATCAAATCAACATCCTCTGTTGAATTATGGTAATTATATTTTTATTCAGCTTGAGAACTACTTATTCCTTATTCTACATTCTCTTTGTTATCTATTTTTTTGGTGTTATAGTCATTATTTTTATTTCCTCAAACGTTTCTTTAGCTTCCACGTGCTCACTGAAGTGTTGGCAATGACATATATTTATCTAAATGAACCCTAAACAGAGATGCATGATTTCAATAATTCGTTCATGTGGACTTCTTGTAATTGGTAAATTTTCCAGTTATAGATTCTAAAGCAAAATTCATTTGCTTTAAGCAACTATCTTTATAGTTTTCGTCAAAGCATTCTGAAAGTTTTTATGTCTAGTATTGTAATAATATTAGTTCAATTTATCTTTGAATTTTTTATTGGCATAAGATTCTGCAAGTTAGACTCATGAGAACAATGACCAAAATGAATGTGAGTGATCTATCTCATATACATAATTAGTTGGCTTGTTGTTAATGAAATTCCAGTGGAAGAAAAATGATGTAGAACTTTCTCATTTCTCATTTAGAAGCTATCTATTACTAAAGTTAGATTTATAGTTTGCAATTTTGGAAATGTCATATGATGTTTTCCTAAATTTTTTACTCTATAATACCTTAAAACCTTCTAATATTACATACATTTATTATTTATTAATCATCTCTATATTTTAGGGTATGCATTAGTCAAATTTTTCCTTGAGAAAAGAAAAATTTATTACTGCATTTTACTTGTTAGAAAACATACAAATCATGTAGATCAGGTTTCAGATTATTGCTTGTACATTTATGATAGGAGCTAAAAGTACTTATGCGCCTCTAACATGTTATGTGGTATATATTCGTGTACTGAAATTTGTAGAATTTGTTGAGAGAATGCAAGCTGAAAAAACTCATACTACGATGCATCAGATCCAAAGAACAAGTAAGTTTGCATCATATGTATAATGTATATAATATATATGTCCATATCCCACATAAAAGTTCAGCTGTTTACTTCAGTTATGCTCATCTTGTGATACTGCCAACAAATAAAATAAGAGTGGTTAACTTACAGCTAATTAACTGCATTGAGTTCTCTATTGTTGTCTTCCTCATTATAGTCTATCTTGGAGACTTATATTCTGACATACCAAGTCCCAAACTGGAAGGACCAGCGAGTGTTATATGTTGTACAAAGTTTGAGTAGCATAATACAAAGTTAAATGCGCTCAAACATTTAGGGCCACATGGGTTGTTAGCCATGCACCTTTTTATGTATAATTGCTCTGCAAGTTGCCATACTGATTAAATCATAGAAAGACATATATGAAGTTCATATATACTCATTTATATATGGGGGCTTATT
The DNA here is from genome assembly GCA_026686845.1 of Adenanthera pavonina. Lineage (NCBI taxonomy): Eukaryota > Viridiplantae > Streptophyta > Magnoliopsida > Fabales > Fabaceae > Adenanthera > Adenanthera pavonina. The sequence continues at coordinate 6,061,267 of JAIVEN010000002.1, forward strand.
GAGGATGTAGATTTTCAAAGTAGAAAAGAGTAGAAAGCTTTGATTTCCACACCATGCTGAAGCACCTCCTTTTGATGTGTTAATTATGTTATACACTGCAAATACAATTGGTATTGATACTTTCATATGCACCATTTCACAGATTGATGGATTATGCAAACTTCTCACTCAACATAGTAAAATGTTATCATCGCTGGAATTTATTCACTGTTCCCTCTCCTCAGATTTTGTCAATGCAATATGTGGTTCTATAGTTTTAAATGGTGTTCAAAGACATGGACTACAGCACTTCTCAATCACTTCATCAAGCTTTCGAGAATCAGGAACAATTTCATTGCCCAGTGGACTTGTATCTTTTTTATCTTCAGGAAGGTTCGTATTCACTATTGTTTTTCTCTCAAATGGGTTATTTGCTTAGTTGTAATCTCGATTGATTACAAGAAGTCAGTAAACTTTCACTATGCAAAATCTGGATATGATTGGAAAAACTTGATAGTTTTTCTCTCTCTCGTAATTTTTTCATGCTTCTGTCAGGTCGCTGTGCTCATTAAACTTCCCTGACAACAACCTTGGCTGGACTTTTGCAAAAGCTCTTTTTCTTACCCTTCTTAATCTTTCTTCTAGCATATCTATCCTTGACCTTTCTGAGAATAACGTGAGTTTTTCATCCTTATATTTTGTGTTTGGACTTATTATTGTTTAGCTATCATTAAGTTTCACACACTCTTGTAGATAGCAGGATGGCTCTCTGACTTTAAGCGGAGTCCCTTGAGTGATTCCCATCTATCTTTTGGAAATGGGAAGTCCTTTCAACTATTGCGTGCACTCCATCTGAGGTAGCACCTTCTTAAATATAGTTTCAAACTTTCATTGTGATATGGGAATTCTTCTGTAATTGATTTCTGGCTGTGGTGAACAGCCAGATGGTTACTGAAGATGAATGAAGGTTTCTCACTTTCTCTTAAACTTACTGCCTTCTGATTCTTATATGTTGCATAGCATTTCAGTTTCATTTTTCTGAGTTATGTGTTTAATGAGCTGCTTTAGGACAAAGGCGATAAAATTACAGCAGTTGCTTTTTAGTTTTAATCCATATTTTATGAACATGAAGTTTCTAATCTGGTTATAGGGGAAACAATTTGCGGAAAGATGATGTAGAAAGTCTTAGATGTGCTTTCGCTCAAATGCCTTGCTTGGAGGACCTGGATTTAAGTGACAATCCCATTCAGGACAAAGGAATCATGTAAATTGGGTTTTCATTATCTTGGTGTATATATTTTAAAAAAATATTGAGGTTTAGGTCTCTCACTTTCTTTTCTCAAGTTTACAGGAGTTTGATTCCCTATTTCGTTGAAGCATCTGAATCATGCTCTTCCTTGGCTAATTTGAAATTGAAGAATTGTGAGCTGTCCTGTGATGGAGTGAGTCAACTTCTTGATGCCATTTCTACCTTTAAAGGACGATTGAAGTCTCTTTCTGTCGCTGACAATTTCCTTGGAAGGTTTGTTTGTAGACAAGCAAATTCACTTGTCACTCAAATCCTCTATCCATTTGTGCTTTAATTGATTTTTGGCATTTAGTGAAGTAGCTGTGTCTTTGGCAAAATTTATGGGCACATCTATTGAAGCACTTAATGTTGGAGGCATTGGATTGGGTTCATCTGGTTTTCAAAAGCTTAAAGACCTAATGAAGGGAGAGCTTGAGCTTCTGAAAATTAATATAAGGTTAAGAGTCATGCATTAAGTTGTGTTTCCTCTGTTGTTTGATTAAGTTCATGGAAGAAAATGACATGTTATTCTATTTGTTCAGCAAAAACCGTGGTGGGATGGAAACTGCTATGTTTTTAACGAAGCTCTTGTCACACGCTCCACAACTAACCAAAGTGAATGCAGCAAGTAATCTTATGCCAATAGAATCCTTGACAATTATTTGTGCTGCATTAAAACTTTCCAAAGGTATTTATATTGTAACTAGTTCTTCTATTTATGTCCTCTTTGTTGCTGGTAGTTGAGTTACTTTTAATGATTATCAAGTTGATTAGTTGCTAAAACATGGCCACTGAACTGCCATCTGTAGTCACTGGGATGCTTGTAGCAATGTATTACAGTCACAATAAATATCTAATTTAACTCATCTTTCAACCTGGCTCCATACAATCCCATTTATTGACGAAGAAAACTTGGGCACTTGAACTTACATACTTAAGGTACATTTTTTTTTTAATCAAATCATATCAAGTGGATTTAAATTTAAAAGTATGTTAACAATGTAAATAGCAGGAGTTGGTTACAGGATAAGTTATGCGTGAAAAAATCCACTTGTTCTAATTTAATCGGAATTAAGTACCTTATGTATATAAAAGCTTAAGTATCTCAATTTTTTCCTTTACTGATTGCCATGTGAACGTCAAATTTTCATTAGGCTAGACTATGCCTAACATATCCAACTGATTAAAAGCTCATATTTGTTAGGTATGTAATAAATTTAAGTTTGCAATTGCAATTTTGTGATTGTAGTTTTGAGAATGATAAGTAATTGAATGTGCCAGCCAGAGCAATAGCACACATGTCTACTGTGCCTTCTGTTATATAAATTGTCCCTTGTGTGCATTATTTCTTTGGTTACAACTGTTAAATGCTAGCTAAAGCAGTCATGGCCACAAAAACAATGCTAGCTAAAGCAGAAAATGCTGGTACTGCTAACAAATGCAAAATAGAATTTGTATATCCTCGTGCTGTTACACTTAATTAGTCACTTAATCTGATTGGAAGTTAGTGGTAGGCTATTGGAAATTGTCTTTTCACGTTTGAATTCTATCTGTCACCTTCAGACGTAATGATGTTATAGCTATTATGGTTCAGGTAATCTCGAGCTTTTGGACTTGTCGGGACATATTTGGAAGTATAATCCAGATCATGCTTCTCTTCATGCTGAATTTGTACGTAATGGAAAGCATATATTGATTCTTCCATCATCATCAGAGTTAGTTGCACCTTATGACGATGATCCTTAGACAACTGAAATCACGTACGAAGCATATTCTCATTTTTTTACTTTCTGGATTATAATGTGTGTTGACATTATTTTATGCATTTTGCCTGCAAACCATACCGCTAAGTTTGAGGCAATTTTATCATCTGTACATAATGATAGATTTTTCTGGGTTTCAAACCTCAGCAGATCTGTTGCCTTTTGTTTTGATTGATGAGATTGTTTTTTCTCCTAAGTGTATTAATATATTTGCAATGGAGCTTTAGTTCATTAGATTCTGTGCTAGTATACAGACAAATATTTATGTTGCGTCACAACAATCTAAATCACAGTGGATGGTGATAGAAAAGATGAAAACAGGCATGATATCCCATCCCACCCATAAAGAAATGGACAGAATTGGCTCATTGAAAGCTATTCCTCTCCTTATTATAACGGATTGGAATGATGTCACAGCTCATAATAATTTCATATAATTCTTCTTGTGGCTATTCTCTTTCGGTTAGAGTTAGATGAAATTATCTAAGTTTGCAAGTAGTATGTTGATGATGTCTTGGAATTTTTCTCACTCTCTCTCTCTCTCTCCGTTTTTTTTTTTTAACGTGGAAACAGAAAATTGAATTTAAAATCGAAATCACTTGAATCTCTTCACTTGGGCTCATCTTCCAGACAATAGACATATGCCCAGGACTTCCGAAACTCTCGTCATTCATTTAATTCGAACTTGTATTACGTTATTATGTGAAATTATCAAATAGGTAATAAATTAAAAGAATTCTAGTAATACAAGACTAAATTGAAATTTTTGCAAAAATTGCATTCATTTTAGTTGATATTTGAACTTTATTAAGAAGTGTGAAAAAGTATTGAAGAAATATTATAAAAAAGCATGAACTCCAAAATAATAATTTTATTAGAAAATTGTATGAGTTATATAGATACTATGATTTTCTAACCATGCAAGTCGACTTTATATTGATTTCATATTTCATATTAAATATCATTCATCGAACCTAACCTAATAAAGTAAACACCAATTTGGTTTTAGTTTTATAAAATTAAGTTAAGATAAAATAAAATTTGGTAAAATGAAATTTAGATAAAATAAGTTTGTTATAAGTTTTTATATTTGGATATTTTTTTTGTAAAAAAAAATTTGATAAAAAATCTATTTGGATGATAAAGGTTAAAAGTATTTTTCAATGTATAATATAAAGTAAATTTACTTCTCATTTTTCAACACTCATATTTTGTCAAAGAAAAAGTAACTTTTCCTTTCTTTTTTAAAAATTATAATTTAACTTACTTTTTATTATTTAAAAAGGTAGTTTGTGTTTGGTTAAATATATCTCTTTAAAAAATCATGGTTGAAAATAATGATTTTTTTTTTCATAAAGATAAACAAAACACGCACAAAGTGGACAGAGAGATGTTTTCTTTTCCATTTGTTTATGTCGAGCAATGTCCAAAACTGGTTGTTGATTAGGCTCTGTCATGAAGTTACACTAATTTTATCTGCTTTTTATGGCCTATCTAATCGCAAATCACCGTGGAGCAAACCATATAATAATAAATTAATCATGCTTGTGCGAGTGAAAGACCCGGGAACAACAATTTGAAGCTACTATTTAACTCATCTCTTCTACACTTTCAAGCTTGGCCTCATATAATTACATGGACATGCGAAATGCCCTGGGACGATCTTTTTTTTTTTTTTCTGATAACACCTGGGACGATCTTAATTGTTGGAAATGACGAGTAATGAATTAAAGTTTATAAAATTGATATTTGATATTTTATTTTAAAAATTAAATTCTCACTTAAGAATTAATATAAAATATAAATTTTATAAAAAAAACTGCATTATTTGTAAATTATGAATAATATGATTTCTCTTGTATTTCATATACTTTGTTCGTTCTTTCAATTTTTTCACATGTTTTATTAATTTTTTTTATATTCATCCCATCTTTTTCAACATATTTTAATGAGACTTAATGTTAAGAAAATAAGTATTATATGTTAAGAATTTTTAATTTATTTTGGTATAATTCCACAGGAAATGTACTTATAGTAATAAATTACTTAGTATTTTAATGTTCAAGTTTTTTATTTAATAAGAACATTTAAAATGCTATTACAATATCATGAAAATGGATTGTAATTTAAAAGAAAACAAATAGTAACTTTACTGATAATAATTTAATTATATGATCTTTGAAAGAGATTTAACTTTTAAAATTTTATTTTAGCTGTTAATAATTAAAATTTTTAAAAGTTTGATGTTGTCATGGGGCATTTTCCCTTACTTTTAGTCGCTAGGTTGCTGAAACTTCTTTTCTGGGGTATATAAAATTAAAGCTTTCGTGAATCGTGATTCAGATTTCAGTAGGCAAAGGCCGAAGGAGTTGGCTTTTGGTGCAATATGGTCTGTATACACTCAGCGCACATTCACTGGATGAACTTTTACTCAAACGTGAAAGGATTAACTTAACCTTAATTTCTAACGAGATTAATGATTTATTTGAATTTATTTGTTTAAACTATAACCTCTAAAACTACAACCAGTGTACAGTATCACTAATAAATTAATTAATTAGCACGATTAACTTAACCTTAATTTCAAGTATGCTCTCCATGGAAAAGTTTGCTTTCAAGCTTAGTTTCATCAAAAGCTCTGTTCAACAACTCGTAGTTTATCCCTTGTAATATTCACATCTCTTTTAAATGACTCAAGCTAATTAAGTAAGAGTTTATTAAGTTAATTGTCGTCATATAAATTTGCTTGTAGATAGGTACCATCTTGACTTGTTATCACACGTTAATTATTATCTCTATCCATTTCAAACCTCAAGTGTTTCTTATTGAGGGTACGTCATTATGCTTTTAGTTATGGCAATTAATACGAAAGCATTCTAATTCTAATGAAGTAAGCGTCCACACTAATTGCTGTGTGAAAGCTACTGGACATTCCTTTGTGTGCACTTAAACTTCAGTTCAAACTAGAAATGATTGCAAGTAATATATTTATTTCCATAAGGATGTGCGTTTTATTACTTCGGTTGATGACTTGACATGAAGCACTATAGGAATCCAATGTCAGGCATTGAACATTACAAATTTGGATGAGCTTTCAGTTCAATAAACCCAGAATGAAACCTACATTGATGATTGAGATTAATATTTAGGTAAGACTGTATAATCAAATTTTGTTGGTGATTTGATGTCAAACTGTAATCACAATGATCTCTAGTTCTCAACCCCATAATTGTTTTGTATTTTGTATTTTTGTGCAATAGTTTTGAAAGGCCTCAATAAGAATTGCCGATAAGGGTTATAAATGGTTGGAAGATACAATTCTGAAGAGGGAACACAATTTCTAGACTGCGTTTGATTGTCTTGTGTATGGGTATTTAATCTTGTTTGATTGTTTGAGGTTTAATTTATAGACCGCATCAGTGTGTCTTAATGAATTCGAATATTTGACATTCCAAAAATGTATCAATTCCCATGAGGTCAAACATATTTTACCATTTAAATCCATTATCAGTGGGCTACCTGTCTACGGAGCCGTTGAACAGTGATGTACCCCGTAAATTTTGGGCATATGGATGGTTAAATTTTGAACGGCCTATCGACGTTGGTATGGTTTTATCTCTCTCATCGTCTTCCTGTCCCCGTTGATCTAGCCCTGTCATCTCACTCTCTCTCCGTGCGAGTGTTACTCTCTCTCTCCCGATAACCTCTTTCGAATTTGAGGGCTCCGCAACATTTAGCGGTACTACACCACTCATCACCTCCTCTCTCTCTCTCTCTTCCCCCGCACATTTCCCTTTCATAGCACACACACACACACTCCCTCCCCTCCACCCACCTTCTTCAAAATTTAGCCCCATACTGTCAACCCCTTACACTTATTTTTACCTTCTCTCACTCGCATTTTCTCATTGTGCTGCTCCCCGTGTGCTGAGTCGATATCTATTCCATTAACACTTCGTCTAGATCTGAACTCGCTTCGCCAGATTCAGCAATGGAGCAAGTGCTGGAGCTTGCGCGCGCCAAGGACACTAAGGAGAGGATGGCCTGTGTGGAGCGCCTTTATCAACTGTTGGAAGCTTCCAGAAAGAGCCTCACTTCATCTGAGGTTACTTCCCTTGTCGATTGTTGCTTGGATCTTTTGAAAGATAACAACTTCAGGGTCTCTCAGGGTGCCCTTCAAGCTTTGGCCTCTGCCGCCGTCCTATCTGGTGATCATTTCAAACTTCATTTCAATGCGCTTGTTCCCGCCGTTGTCGAACGCCTAGGCGATGCCAAACAGCCGGTTCGTGACGCCGCTGGAAGACTCTTGCTCACTCTTATGGAGGTACTTATCTTTGATTTATCATCATCGCCTCCTACTTACTCCCTATCACTGCATGGTTAAAGAATTTTAGTTTATTTTATTTGAACTCGAAGTCAGTGTGGCAATCCCCAGAGTGAAGGAATTTTATGGTATCTCTTGCGACTTAGTAATAAATACATTCTATGCGTTGAGCAATACCCGGATAAGTAGGAAAATTAAGTGGCTGTTGGGTAGACCATTATCTTTATCCAAGCATATAGATTATTTTGTATCTCAGGTACCTAATGTGAATAGTTGTGCTTAGTACATAGGTAAAGGATTGCGACACTAGCATTTAATATGCTAGCGAGCATATAATTCTCATTCCCAGAAGATGAGGGAATTTGACATTCCCTAGCTTATCCCACGTATACTGGATATTGAGAATAAAGGGTGCTTTTATACCAAATACTTCCGAAGTGTTTTCCCCCCTTCTGTACTCTCTAGTTAGTTCTATCTGAACATGAGGTGCTTCAATGTTCAATCCATAGTTGCGATTCCAGTCTTCTTGTAATGTCAAAGTACAAACTATTTTATATTTTGTAACGATTTCATCAGTCATGTCAATTGTTGCAGAATAGAAAATCCTGGTAAAGAAATGTGAAAAACGCTCTCCTATAGTTACATTCTTTGGAAATATTAAGTAACAAGAGTTGAGAGTAAGAAGTTAGAAAAGTGTGTGCAAGAAATAAACTTTGATTATATGAAGAGGAAGCGTATTGGTGAAGTGCCGCCATCATCCTAGCAATTATTAATGAATCTTCCACTCCCTCATCATTTTTTAAATGTTTGCTGCTATGGCATTTTAAGTTGTGGTGCTGCCCTGCCAACTCCAATATTTAATCTTGCTCCAGTGAAGCTGACCCCTAATCAGGCTATGATGAGCCAATGAGTTTTGTGGTCTAAATTTGCAGAAGCCCTTATCAACTTTGGCCTTTTTTAAAAATTAAGAAATAAAAAATTTATGATTTACTGTCTCTGAGTAGCTTCTGCAGAACAAGCAGCATGCCGAAATTTTGTGTTAGTCTTAGAATCCCTAAATATAAAATTTAGAGTATTCAATCATACTGTTTCTGAACTTTGCCACATGCAAGCTTGCTGACAGTTATCATTGTTTGTGATTTTCAATGGCCTGGATGTTGGTGTTCCATATCCTCATTTTATGACTTCATAAACTAATGTTAGTTGATCTACATGCTTCAACCCTATTTGATGTCTCCCCTGCAAATTATCTTTACTGTAATAGAGGAGATTTTAATTTTAAAATATAAAAACTATAGGGAGCTGCAGTATTAAAAGCTATGACCAATGCAGCTTCTTTTAGGCTCTATGCAACCTTTTTTATTCTTTCAATATTTCTCTACATTTCATGATGCTCTGTGCAATTTTTTTTTATTCCTTCAATCGTTTTCCACATATTTCAATAGGGCTTAAATGTTAGAAAGATAAAGACAATCTTTGAAGAATTTTAAATTATTATCTTTCCCATACATGGCTAGGGGAAAAGATATCTAGTTTAATGAAATTTGTGGTCATGCACTCTATCTAGTTAATATGTGTACGTATTAACAGCTGTAGGCAAGTCATTCTTTTTAGACTGACCAATGGATGAAGATAGGTCTATAACAATTACTAAGTTGAGCTGGAAGCCATTAGAATAGTTCATTGCTAATAATGTTATGCTTGGACTGTTGCAAAATCTAAATCTTGGTAGTTTGTGCTCAGTATTTTATCTGCAAACCAATAGAGTTGAACTTTTGGCAAACCTCTGTGAAATGAATGTTTGAATATGTTAATTTCTATAATTGTTTCTGGAGTCTATGTCAGCATTCTGTTAGGACCAACCCTAAAGGCTGATGCATCCATGATCGTGTGATATTTTCTTGCATATCAGAATGTAAATGAAATTTGTTCCATGAATCATAGGTTTAACTATTTTACATGCTTACATGTACTTCCATAAAAAGGGTTAAAGTTTAGGCTGATTTAATTTCAATTTTGAAACTAATGCTTTTCTGGATACATTTAGTATTCATTCAATTTGAGATATTGGTTTTCATTTGGTATTTAGGTTTCTTCCCCCGCAATAATTGTTGAAAGAGCAGGATTCTTTGCATGGACGCACAAAAGCTGGAGAGTTAGAGAGGAATTTGCACGCACTGTCACATCTGCAATTGGTCTATTTGCATCTACTGAGCTTACCCTTCAACGTGCTATTCTTCCTTCAGTATGTTTATTGACTTTTAGGAATGAATAGCCCATATAATTAGTATGTTTACTATTTTAGGACGTGATACTAACTCTTTCCATTTTGATCAATTGTCAGCTTTTGCACTTGCTGAATGATCCAAATCCTGGCGTTAGGGAAGCGGCTATTTTGTGCATTGAGGTTAGCTTTTCCCTAACTTGCTGTCTTTTCATATTGTTAGGTGTAGAATATATTATCAAGTTTATGTATGTTAGCATGAGATAGAAAAACATGGGGAAGGGGATTCCATTTTAATAGTTGATTTTAATGATTATGAGCGAAAAGGAGAAGAAGAAAGAAGTGCTATAATTGTGCATTATTTGCAGCTTAAATTGGAAAGTTGCTCTCTTTATATCAATGCACTTATGCCTATGTCACTTATAGTATCATTATACACATATTACTTCTGAAGATTGAAGAATAGGATAAGTGTTGTGGGTCTGGTTTAGAGGGTGTGATTTGATGTTTGAATCATGTTAAACATGGACTGTCAGCGATAAAATTCAATGCTGATGTGATCTTAATTTGTCATGAGATTGTAGAATAATTTTAGTTAACATTTTCTCTTGACAGGAGATGTATGCACAAGCTGGTCCTCAATTTCGTGATGAACTTCAGCGCCATAACCTTCCTTCTTCTTTGGTAAATACCAATTAGAGAATAAAATATTTGATATGGTTGTTATTTAACACACACACACTGCATGATTTGGACTTTTTGAGGCCCTTTTTCAATTATCTTGCAAAAAATATGGCTGTTCACTATTCCTTTTTTTTTTCCTGTTAAATTACAATGGTTTCAGGTGAAAGATATTAATGCTAGGTTAGAGGGCATTCAACCAAAAGTCCGTTCTTCTGATGGTATACCTGGTGGCTTTGTTACTGGAGAAATTAAACCTTTGAGCTTTACTTCCAAGAAAAGTAGTCCAAAAGCTAAAAGTTCATCGAGGGAAAACTCTATTTTTGCAGGTTAGATTGTCTGTAATTCTTGGATCACAAAATTTTTATTTTAATATGGTATTAATGTAAATTTTCAGTTATGGTTTTCCTTAATCCATATATTTTCCGTATCTCTTGCTCTTCCTCTGTAATTGCATTATATTATTATTATTATTATTATTGTTATTATTATTATTATTATTTGTTATGATGGACATGCTTTGCCTTTGGCATCACAAGTTTTACTTTGATTTTTGCAAAGTCTGATTTACCTTATTTCACATGAAATTGTCAGAGTGTAACAATTATCCTCTGTCTTGGAATTCCCCTGGAGCTTTCAAGTTTATCTTGGGATGATTTTGCATGTTTAGTCTGGATGATCATTGGGATCCTACCTTGAATCCATGTTGGTCATGGGTTCTGACCAATTTTAATTGGTAAATGGCAGAAAATTTTCCTGCACATCTTCAATGTGAAATATTAAATATGCCATGAGATACTGATAATTGTGTAAAATATGAGATGATTCTGGTGGTAAAAGTAAAATGAAACTAGGGAGAAAAAATCACATGATTGAAAGAGAGAATCACCCAGCAAGTCATCCTACATTGAAAAAATTTCAAGTTTTATGCTGTTAACATATTAGGTTTAGTCTGACAATTTTCTCCACTAATCCTTCTGTTCTTAGATAAATTTATGATGCCTGGATACTTTCATTATTTATTTTTTGGTCACTGGATACATTATTAAAACTTATTTTTTGTTTTATATTCAATTATGATTTATGAGCAGGAGAGGACAATGTCACAGAGAAACCCATAGATTCTATTAAGGTGTACTCAGAGAAGGAATTAATCAGGGAAATTGATAAGATTGCCTCTACCCTTGTACCAGAAAAGGACTGGTCAATTCGTATTGCTGCTATGCAGAGAGTTGAAGGTCTTGTTTTGGGAGGTTGGTGTTCCAAATCTCTTTTTCAATAGTATGTATGTACTGGAGTAATATCATATGCTTTTGATGCAATTTAATGAAAATATTTCTAATATCTGCTCTTGTACTTGGCTTGGTAAAAGAAACTTTATTGGGATGTCGAATGGGTTTTTCAAGTCTAAATGGGCTAGGAAACTTGCAACTGTAGAATATATTTGAGTGATGAGATCAGTGTGAAGAATTCTTTTGGTGATCTTTATGTTCAAGTACTGAAATGCTTTACTCTTTGTCAACTGAGCTATGTCATGAAAGAATTATGGAAATGATCAAATGAATAGGTCTTTGACAAACAATAAGAAGTAAAAGAGAATATTTGTATGGTTCAAAAAATTATATTCTACTGAGTGCCACCTGTCTAGCAATTTTGAGTGCATCTATAAGATCCAGGTCCCAAAAAGGACCAGGGCTTCTTTGGCAGTTCAAAACAATAATTGCACTTTTGAAAATTTGTTGTAACTTTTGTTCATCTATTAATGCGGATTACAATGTATATTTTTCTTTTGGTCAGTGTCACGAATATTGGACATCTTTTGAATACTTTCCTAATCAGGTGCTGCTGACTATCCATGTTTTCGAGGACTCCTGAAGCAACTTGTTGGACCTTTAACCACTCAATTATCAGATCGAAGGTCTAGCATTGTGAAGCAGGTGTATTAACATTTATTTTTCTCATAATATTTTTTGTGCATTGTTTCTTTTTCCCTTATAAGAAAGCAAGGACCTTATATTTATACATCAAATCTTCTTATAATGCATGCCTTTATTTTTTTTTTGGTCTGATTTGCATTGCTCTAGGCTTGCCGTTTATTATGCTTTTTGTCAAAAGAACTCCTAGGTGATTTTGAAGCTTGTGCTGAAATGTTCATACCAGTAAGTTGAAAGCTTTTTTTTTTTTAAAAAAAAAACTTGGATTATCATGATTGTGGTGCTTTAACAGCGATAATCACTAATCAATTTTTATCTGCTAATCAGGTCCTTTTTAAGCTGGTTGTGATCACTGTGCTGGTAATTGCAGAGTCTGCAGATAACTGCATAAAGACGGTATTGCAATCTTCTTATCTAACTTTCTGCAGTTTCTTTACCCTTGCTTTATGCTGATTTCACTTTTGCCCTCTACTTTCCAGATGTTGCGTAACTGCAAAGTTGCCCAAGTGCTTCCTTGTATAGCTGATTGTGCAAAAAAGGATCGCAGTGCAGTCCTTCGTGCAAGGTATGCATTGTCAACTCTCTGGGATAAAAATGTGGGAGTTTTGGTTTTTTATTTATGCCTTTCATATTGTAGGTGTTGTGAATACGCTCTTTTGATATTAGTACAATGGCCTGATGAACCAGAAATACAGCGGTCGGCTGATTTGTATGAGGATCTGATAAGGTGTTGTGTTTCAGACGCAATGAGTGAGGTAGCTTTCACAGTTTTAAACTATTTGATGGTTGGTAAGATATGAATGGTGCATCATGTTTGTCAGCTTTGATTTTTTTTTTTTTTAAATTATGCTCTTCTTTCTGAGCCATTCAGAATTTATGACTTCAGTCAGTAATTGGCAATTCCCTGAATGATCTTGTAGTCTTCCAATTTCTCCTAGCTAGACCAATCATGAAGTATTTGTTGCACACATGCTGGGAAGCTAGTTGGTGTCTAGCAGTTGAAGCTGCAGAAAGTGAAAGCAAGGGGTTTGATTAAAATTTTGGCTGAATTCTTGTACAATGTATTACTTGGTGGATTGTAGAAATGATACTGAAATTGTATAAGTCCTTCTAAGCTCTATTGATGGGTTAGTTTTATGTATAAACGTTTGCATGCATTTACTGAAAAATAATTAAGATTTGGAATCTTTGAATGCATAGGCAGAGCTGCTTTTATGGTTTAATAGATATAGAAGATTGGGTCTTTCTAATGGTTTGAAAAGACACTTGCCTGAACTGCAATGACTAAAGTTCAATTGCCCATCTAGCAGGCAATGAAAAAAGCTACAATTATAATAGTTAGTTTTGTAGAAACTCAATGCTTTCTTGCGACCATGGTCATCAGGTCGTAACCATCAACCCAACTTGGTACTAGTTACTAGTCTTATATGCATCTAGTAGTCTGAGTTGATGTTAAAATTCTTCAGTCCCTTTAGGGAAGAGGGATGATGATGGGAACTTGGGTAGTATGAGATGTCCAGGTCCCACATTGAGTAGTGTGGGATGTTCAATGGGGTATTTAAGTGAATTGGTTCTTCTACTTCAGTAGTTAGCTTTTGAAGGAGGGTTCTCCATCCTACTTGGGTACCCTTCAATGGTATCAAAGCTTGGGCATTGACGGTTCTGGAGAGGGCTACCTGCGAAGGGTTTTGACTGGTGGAGGGTTTTAGCCGACGGGGGAGTCGAGTAAAGTGTTACCTAGTGAAGTGTTGTAGTGTGCAGCCGCCGAGATGTCGGCTTTTAAGGGGGGCAATTAATGGGGACTTGGGTAGTATGGAATGCTCAAGTCCCACATTAAGTAGTATGGAGACTTGGATAGTATGGGATGCTCAAATCCCACATTAAGTAGTATGAGATGCTCAATGGGATATTTAAGTAGGTTGATTCTTCTACCTCAATAGTTAGCTTTTGGGGAAGAGTTCCTCATCCCACTTGGGTATCCATTAGATGACATCATCATTGTCTTTATCATCATCATCATTTTTTCCCTTGGTTGAATAGATTGACATGATTATTTGATTCTTCTGTTTCATGGTATGATTTTGGTAGGTAACATATTTGAGAGGTTCTCTTTTTAATTTGATGTTAGGTTAATATATAAAACATAATTGTTTTTTATTAAAACTTGTCCTTTTTGTTTATCTAAGTTTATTCATTTAGCACAGAAGTTTGTCAGCAATTCATATCCATTGATATCATTTTCATGTACAATATGATACTTGATAGGTACGGTCGACTGCAAGGATGTGTTATAGAATGTTCGCAAAAACATGGCCTGAACGTTCTAGTCGCCTATTTTCATCCTTTGATCCAGTTATTCAAAGGGTATATCTGTAGAATCAGGTGTTATTCTTCCTTAATTTTGTTGCTTAAGCCATTTTTTAATGTGATCGTAACTTGCAGTTAATAAATGAAGAGAATGGAGGAGTACATAAACGACATGCTTCACCTTCCATTCGTGACAGAGGTGCACTGGTGTCATTAACTAGCCAAGCCTCTGCTTCTACTCTACCTCGATATGGAACCTCTGCTATTGTTGCAATGGACAGGAGTTCAAGTTTATCATCAGGGACATCTCTCTCCTCTGGTGCATTTCTTTCACAGGCAAAATCACTTGGTAGAGGTGCAGAATGTAGTTTGGAAAGTGTGTTGCAGTCTAGTAAACAGAAGGTCACAGCAATTGAAAGCATGCTTAGAGGTTTGGATTTGTCTAATAAGCATAATTCTGCTCTCCGGTCATCAAGTTTGGATCTAGGTATCAAATAAGTTTGCCTTCTACATATGATTCTTTTTCCCAAATTTCAGTACTTGATGCAATGATATGGATGATCTTGTTATTGGTATAGTTTAAAACTATTTGTGAATGGCTAAATTTTTCTCTTCTTTCCCCTAGTGCAGGAGTTGACCCTCCATCATCTCGCGATCCACCATTGCCTGCTGCTGTCCCAGCATCTAATCATCTGACAAATTCTTTAACAACAGAATCAATCGTATCTGGTGTCAATAAAGGTTGCAGCCGAAATGGCGGTTTGGGTCTCCCTGACATAATTTCGCAAATTCAAGCTTCCAAAAACTCCAGTAAGGTATCATATCATGGTAATGCTAGTATTGAGCCTTTATCAGAACTTTCATTATACTCAAGTAAAAGGGCTTCTGGAAGATTACATGAAAGAAATTCTGTTGATGGCGATGATAAGGAAGCTAGGTGGATTATGAACCCCCACATTGATAGGCAGTATTTGGATGCTCCTTATAGAGATTCAAACTTCAGGTATTCACAGAATAATTATGTGCCTAATTTCCAGAGGCCGCTAGTGAGGAAGAATGTAACTGGACGTGTGTCTGCTGGCCAGAGGAGAAGTTTTGATGATAGCCAACTTTCTCTTGGAGATGTGTCAAATTATGCAGATGGACCGGCATCTCTCCATGAAGCTCTGAGTGAAGGACTTAGTTCAGGTTCTAACTGGTCTGCTCGGGTTGCTGCTTTTAATTATCTTCGCACCTTGTTACAGCAAGGTCCAAAGGGAATTCAAGAAGTGGTCCAGAATTTCGAAAAGGTAATGAAGTTGTTTTTCCAGCACTTGGATGATCCTCACCATAAAGTTGCACAGGCTGCTCTTTCTACACTTGCAGATATTATTCCAGCATGCCGAAAGCCCTTTGAGAGTTACATGGAGAGAATATTACCCCATGTGTTTTCTCGGTTAATTGACCCAAAAGAACTTGTCAGGCAAACATGCTCAACAACGTTGGAAGTTGTTAGCAAAATTTACAGTATAGATTCTCTTTTACCTGCATTACTACGCTCACTCGATGA
Source organism: Adenanthera pavonina (assembly GCA_026686845.1). Taxonomy (NCBI): domain Eukaryota; kingdom Viridiplantae; phylum Streptophyta; class Magnoliopsida; order Fabales; family Fabaceae; genus Adenanthera; species Adenanthera pavonina. The sequence continues at coordinate 6,077,316 of JAIVEN010000002.1, forward strand.
ACAAAGGTCTCCAAAGGCAAAATTGGCTGTTATTCAGTTTGCAATCAGTTCCTTCAACAAGCATTCACTGAATTCAGAAGGTGCTGCCAATACTGGCATTTTGAAATCATGGCTTGCCAAGTTAACTCCTTTGGCTCATGACAAAAATACAAAGCTCAAAGAAGCAGCCATTACGTGTATTATATCAGTGTACTCTCACTTTGATTCAACTGCACTTCTGAATTTTATCCTTAGTTTGTCAGTTGAAGAACAAAATTCATTGAGACGAGCCCTTAAACAATACACTCCTCGCATTGAAGTGGACCTAATGAACTATTTGCAGAATAAGAAGGAGCGACAACGTTCTAAGTCTTCATATGATCCATCTGATGTTGGAACATCCTCTGAAGATGGATATGTTGGTTTGTCTAGGAAAGCAAATTACCTTGGAAGGTATTCTGCTGGTTCTCTTGATAGTGATGGTGGTAGGAAGTGGAGTTCCCAAGATTCAACCCTGGTTAAAGCCAGTTTTTACCAAGCAGCTTCCGGTGAAAATCAGGAACATTCGTATCAGAATCATGAAACTGATTCCACTAGTGCTATTCTTGGTTCAAAACCTAAAGATCTTGTTTGTGCAGTCAATCCAATGGGCCAGAACTTTGGTTCTCACAATAGTCAACTTGGACATTCAGATAGTAGCATGAACTTTGAGGGTCTGTCAACTCCTTATCTGGATGTTAATGGTCGGATGTCCTTAGAAAATTTAAATGTTTCCGAATTTGGACATGAAAAAGAAGATCCTCCTGAATTGGACCGTGATCATCACTCAACTGAAGCTGTGAAGTTTAACTCCTTGAAAGATGCAGAGCTTGGCATTCCTCAAATTCTTCATCTGGTGAGTTATTCTACTAATATAGGATGAGGGCTTTGTAACTTTTTAAGATTAAAAGTAAGATTCTATTACAGGGTGTGTACAAGGAGGGATGATAAATATTCTCTAAACTGCAGATATTGGAGAGTAGGAAAATAAAGCAAGAAAAAGAATTAACCATTAACCAATGCTAAATAATGGTCCTATCCCTTTGGAGAAAGATAAAGGAACCTCCCAAAAATTTCATTAGCTTTAACCCCATTAGGAGGCTGAAAACACTGGTCTGTCAGTCTTTCCCATGAGAGATATAGTGGCTGAAATAGCATTACACTCCAACTAAAGACACCAAATACCAGAGAAAAAGTGCAGTTCTGTAAACTTTATTATATTTGCCTTTCTAAAACCCTAGAAAGGAGTAGTAAGAAAGTCATCTCTAACTAGGTGGGGCTAATTCAGAACTCTCCAAAAGCATCAAAGAGTATGTTATGACACTGCCAAGCTAGATTCTGAACTTTATGAAAAAACTACAGATATAAGGAGACAACTATTTGTGGCCTACAAGAATTTAACAGATCATTTATACTGTAGCTTATGTCTACTGATAAGATAAAACTGTTGCTTTGTGGTAGATATGCAGTGGGGGTGATGGAAGTTCTATTTCAAGCAAGCGAACTGCACTTCAACAGTTAATTGAAGCTTCTACAGAAAATGATCATTCTAGTTGGAAGAAGGTATGCTTGTTTTGATATTTGATTACCTAAATCTCCTTCCTGGCTCCAAGTTGTATATAAATCTCTGGTAATGACAAAGTTCAAACTGTTTTGGAATGATAGAGCTAGTCTCTCCTTATTTGTGATTCTTAACCAATTGTTCGAATGCAATGAACGGAGATTGGCAGATAGATGTGTTTTATCGGTTAAAAGAAATGATGTAATCTGTTCTATTATGTTAAACCACTTCGAACGATAATTTTGGATTTGTTCACTTTATGAAATGATAGTTTCTGGGTGCACATGCAGTACTTTAATCAGATTCTGACAGTTGTGCTTGAGGTGTTGGATGATCTAGACCCCACAGTTAGAGAGCTTGATCTCTTACTTGTAGCTGAAATGTTTAAAAACCAGGTTCTTATCTCTTTCATGTCATTCTTTGATCTTGTTGTGCTATATACTTGTTTAGTTAGTACTTGTGGGAAATTACCTCTATTTTAATTAAGCTATTGTTAGTTATTTTATTTGTTTTGTTATAATTAATACCTAATTTTTCTTTTAGTTTTTTTTGGATAATTTTTATATGCGATTAAGATTAGCTTGAGTGTTTTGTTTTGATTAGGATAGAATTAACATTAAGTTGTGACTTTTAGTTGGAGTAGGAGTATACTCTCTTTTTATCTTCTGTATTTGTACATGGCTGCTATTCAATAAAATTAAGAGGATTATTACACCCTAAATTCGTACGGTACTTGTAACTATACATTAGCTCTAGCATTTTTGGGACTGACAATTATATGATAATGTTTCTATATTTTTTTTCCAGAAGGATGCCATGGCAGAGTCAGTTGAGATTGTAATTGAAAAGCTGCTTCATGTTACAAAGGACACTGTTCCCAAGGTACTGATTTTATTGAATTTTTCTTACTGTAGTTCTCTGTTCCTAGTCTCAGCCTCTTAATTCTTTATTTAGGTCTCAAATGAAGCAGAGCACTGCCTGACTATTGTTTTGTCTCAGTATGATCCATTCAGCTGTTTAAGTGTATGTATTCCATAATTTCTCTCCTTAATGGGCTCCCCCCATGTTTGTAAAATGTTTGAGAGAAAGAGAAGGGGGATTTTGCTTTGGTAACTTTAAGCTGATGCTTAGAGATTGGAATGTTTCAGGTTATTGTCCCTTTACTGGTCACTGAGGATGAGAAAAATCTTGTTACTTGCATAAATTGCTTGACAAAGGTAATTAATTGTTTCGAGCACCCTTTTGTCAGTGTTGCAGTTGCACCAAGTGATGGTTTCTTATGAGACCCCATTTTATCTAATTCCATCTTTTTATATATTGTTTTTAATTAAATTCTTTCTGTTTGGGAAAGAACCTATTTTTATACAAATTAAATTTACATTATCGATATGTAGCTTGTTTAACATGTGCTATTCCTGTATTCAGCTTATTGGCCGGATTTCTCAGGAGGAGTTGATGACTCAGTTACCGTCCTTTCTGCCTGCTCTTTTTGAAGCTTTTGGAAACCAGAGTGCAGATGTTCGTAAGGTATCAGGTTCCTATGTGCAATCATTTATTTCTGGTCCTCTCCTTTATACATCTTATTAGGTGGTTGAAAAAAAGCCCTATCATCAAGGAGTACCGTTAAACGCCATGTTGTTATTTCTAATTCTTGTGCTTAAGCTTTGACCTGGTCTCAGAAAACTGGCTTTTATTTCATTAATCACCGAAGATCTATTGGCAGCGATGACTATGGGTCATGTGGAATAATCGGGCCTGTTTCTATTATTCCTTCCTTAGTTTGGTTCAGTCCGAGACTTAATTCATTTTTGGGGGGTGGGGGGGCGGGCGTGGTGTTTCACTTTGAAACCTGATTGGGATGGATGCCAGGATTATACTTACGCAAGGAAGTTCACTTCCTATTGTATGTCAGTTTTGATGGTCCTGTATGCTTGAGCCACATGAATTTGCTTTATACCTTCCTTTATGGCGAAAAATATGACTAGTCAACTGCTCTGAGTCTATGTGATCCTTTCAAGTCCAAACAGTGAGCATGGTTTTCTAGTCGTCCTAATATACACAAGGTGGATAATATATAATATTATTTTCTGAGAGCAATGGGAGGATTGGTTTTACTTATGTTGCATGAAGTTTCAGCATCTTCATGTATGCGCATTTTCCTTTACAATGATCTATTAGAACCAGTCTTCCATTATTCTCACATGTGTACATTGGATGGCACAGACAGTTGTGTTCTGTCTGGTGGATATATATATCATGCTGGGGAAAGCATTCTTACCATACTTGGAAGGGCTTAATAGCACACAGTTGAAGTTGGTCACCATTTATGCAAACCGAATCTCACAGGCCCGGACAGGCACGCTAATTGACGCCACTCAATGATTAGCAGCATCGTTGGGAAGAAAGTTTCAGTTGGAGATCTTGTCTTGCTGACTGTTGTGTATTTTTGTATATGGTGTGCATGAGTCCTACAGGTTGGCTTTCTTTCATTTTTTCATTTCATATTTTTGTTTTACTCCCTTTTTTCCTGGATCTGGAGAGTGGTGGCGGTGGAATACAGTGCGGTAATTGTAATTTACATTGAGAAAACATTATTGATTGTATGAAATGGTTTTGGAGAAAAAGGTCATAGTTTTCTTTGCAGTTAATTGCACTTCATTTCAGCAAATGAATTATGCTGTTTATTTATACTTCTTATGGAAAGAATTTGAAGTCCCATGAGTCTGAATTTTTAAAGATGTTAGATTCCGTGAGAATCTAAATAAAATTAAGGAACATTTGTAGGCGAAACTTGAGAGTCGTCAAATTTGGAGGAAGCATGTTTGTCAGTAAGCTGCTGGTTAAGGGTTGCTAAGGACATGTTTGGTCCCAACTAAAATCAATCCGGGACAATTTATGTTGCTAAAAGGAAAACATCATACTGTCATACTGTCTCCCAAGCTTCTCGTCCTTTTTTCAAAATTTGGTAATTGCGAAGTACCTAAACTATATGTCAACATTGATAAATACAGTTACTTCTCTCTCTCTCTCTCTCTCTCTCTCTCTATATATATATATATATATATATATTTCACTGCGGTCACGGGTGAGACTGCAAATTTTAATGATACATCTTGCAAATGCCAATGATAATGTTCAGAAGAATTTAGAAAAATAAATTAAACTCTTGATTAATAGCTATTTATTGCAACTAATACATGTTTTATTTTACTCCCTCCGGTCCTATATATAGGATCTTTTATCTTGGTCCTAAATATAGGATTCTTTACAATATACGAGGTGATATTTATTATACATTTTTAAAAAATGTCCCTATTTAATGTATCCAAAGAGAAAAAGAGAGAATAAATAAGGGTAGTTTTGGAAAAATGTTGAAATTTTCAGAGAAATCGAGGTAGTTAATTAGTTTTAACTCCCCTTCTTAATTTACGTAATTCGGTTAAAATGATCTTATATTAAGGACCAGAGGGAGTATCAAATATAGACTGAATTTGAATGCGATCATACCAATACCAACACTGATACATCATCCCATCAAAAATTTAGATTGAGTTTAAATTTCCTTTGAAAAAATATGGTTTTAAATTGTTACTTCACTCGCTTGATGACAATGGAATTCATTTTTAGAATTTACAGCTATTCACTTCATGAGTGAGTGTATATATACATTCACGTGGACATCTATACGTGTGTGTGTGTGAGAGAGAGAGAGAGAGAGAGAGAGAGAGAGGTGCTCAATAGCCAATTTCAAACACAACTGTACGGTCTATTGTTGGAATGAACTGGAATTTGGAACTGTGTACCGAACTGTGAATGTGATCTGTACAATTTGGTTGCCATCCAAAAATGAAAAAGAGCTTTGTGGGCATTTATGATAGTTAGGTGTGAAGGACATTATTGTTTGATATAATTAGTTAAATTCCGTTTTCCCCATTCATTTCCCTATTTTGTTTCGACTTTCAATCTTCAATATTCATCACTCCACAGATTTGGCCAAACACTTTCCTTGTTAACTGCTTATTTTAAATATTGGAGTCAATACACGAAAAGAATTTGTTCTCTCAATTAAGTACATCAGACTCATATAAAAAATATATTCTTAAAATCGTTCGCAAAAAAGACTTAACCCTAATTAACTGGTAAATTAGCCCAACAAGGTTATAAAAAAAATTACTTTTTTCAAATGATAAAATCATTGAAAAAAAGAATTACCTTAAAGTTCAGCATATATATTCTACTTCTTCTAATTCTTAATATAAGTCTCTTTTAATTAACTCATCAAAATAAAAAAAAATTGGTTACAACATCAAACTTGTCTTAAAATTGATGTAATTTCCATTTCTACCTATAATAAATACTACAAATTTAAACAATCTATACTCTCTCACTTACTCATAAAGAAAGATATTTTAAAAATAATGCAATTAATGTTTCAAAAACTTATGAAAAATGACTTATATTTAGAATCATAGAAAATTTCTAGAATGTAACTAATACTCTCTTCGGTCCTTTTTATAAGATACTTTTTTTATTTTTAATATAAGATGCTTTTGGAATTGTATGGTTCATTAAATTTTTTTACCCAAAATACCCTTTGTTTGAAGTTAGTAATTGATATTAATTTGGATAATTACACCGTAGTGATATATTAAATGACATTCTCTTGAAAAGAGAAAAAAGTGCTATCAATGAACTTCATGAGGATAATTTTGGAAAATGATTAAAATTTTATATAAATTTAAGGAGGTTAACCCTTTAACTAAATTTCTTAATATGAGTAAGATAATTAAAAGTATTTTATAAAAAGGGAGGAGGGAGAGTAAACCATAAATAAATGAAACCCCATGTCATACAACTAATTAAGGAAATATTAGATTTATCTATCCGTAAAGGAATAAGTCCTAGATCCAAACTAAAATTCTAAAATATTGAATTTAATTAAACTTCATGTACAGAAAAAATTATGTTAGGAGAGTGAGTTGTCCCTAAATCCAGTCTGACTCAAATCCAATTTAGTTGGTGTTGTTAGATAATATGATTTGTTATTAAAGAGAGCAGAATGACTTCGGCATCGCCTAATTTAAGTGCATGTCCTTTTCTTTACATTTATTTTCTTAAACAGTTTTACAACTTAAGATTATCCATACATATATACATAAATTCATTCCAGTGGCTGAAATTGAAACAAAAGATGCTATATGGGTTCAAAGCATATTGTTATGGTGACTTTTTAAGACGTCAAAAGTAAGAATAATTATTTTTTTTCGAGAGAAAAGAAAAACCTCCATCTTAGATTTAACATAAAGAGAAGGAAAACCAGATGTAAAGAATCCATCTAGATATGAAAAATAAATAAAAGAGTGAATTATATAGACTAGTAGTTTTTTTAAATTGTGACAATAATTTTAATAGTACTCCTTTATTATTTGATTCCATTTATAGAAATCTCTTCTCCAATCTATTTTCTTTTTTTTTTAAGTATCAAGGGTATTCCAAATCAATAATAAAAAACTTATTCCTTTGAGGTATAAGATCATTAAATAAGCTTTGTTTTTATCAATAAAGTCTTTTCCATATATACAAGTATAGATCAAATCCAAAATAACATACTTAAGAAATATAACTATCTACCAATTGTGTGAAACTTTATTGGTCTTCTCCAATCTACTTTCTATCAGTGAAAATAATTTTTTACACAATATATATAATTATTTTGAAAGGTAAAATTATTTAACTAAATTTATTATATTAAGAATAAAATCCTTATCTCAAATGTTAAGAGAGATGTTACTAAAACAAAAGAATATTCAGTGTAATTAATAGTGTTCAAAGGCTCGATTTGATTCAGTTTTGGATAAAAAACAAACCGAACCAAATCAATTGGTTTGACACCTTTTGAGACCTTTTTGATTTTGCATCTAATCGGTTTGGTTTGGTTTGGATCATGTTAAATTGATTTTTTAAAAACAAATTTATTATTTTATTTAAAAATTAAATTAAATTAATTACATATAGATACTTTACGAACACAAATTATATCTAAGTATTTCACTAAATTATGATATTTTATGTAAAATTTTTGTTATTTTTTTTTTACATTTTTATTTATTTATTGATAGATTCATATAATTAATTATAACAATATATTTATCTATATTCTTTCTCTCAAACTAATAAATGTCTTATAATCTTGTTTATGAATTTTTTTACTTAAGAGACTTGTATTAATGAGTAGTATAAAAAGAAAATGCATTAAATAAATATAGTATTTAAATTTAAAAAATAATAATATAGTAGGTTTGGTTTGATTTGGTTCAAATTTCGAAGGCCTGAAACCCAACCAAACCAAACCGAGTCGGTTCCAGAATAACAAAAAATGAAATAGATCTTATTTTAATTCGGTTTTAATTGATTTATGTCAATTTAATTTAGTTTGATTCAGTTTAATCGATTTGGATTGGTTTTAAACAGTCTTAAATGTAATGTAATTAAATTTCAATTATTCATTGTAAAAAACTTGTTTTTCTAATAATAGTATATTTCTTATCAACGAAGTTAACTTTAATTTTTAGCATAGTCCGTGTTTTTTCAAAAGCAACAGTATTTAACTACAGTTAAGAATAAAATCATAATAGGAAATACTGGTGGATCCAGATGATATTCATTGAGACCGGAAGAAGAATATATTGAGAATAATTTAGTTAAATTTGAACAGATATGAGAGTAATTTAATGTGAGTAGATATAAATAATGAAAGGCAGGGGGGAAATAAAATAGAAAAGAGATATATATATATATATATATATATATTAGCTTGCAGGCACCTAGCACGTAGGTTATGAAAGTGGCGAAACAAGCAGGTGATGGAAGCAAGTGGATCAGAAATTGTACCTGTTTTGAATATGATTGTGAGGCTATGGAAACTAAATAGACAGACTGTGGGAAGAGGGGGAAAAACTGAAAAAGAACAAACGAAAAGAGAAAAAAAGGTTAGGGTTAGCGGTTTTGCGTGCTCGAGAAAGAAATTAACGTATCGAAAGGACCCAAAAAATATACTCTGAAATATTGTGTCTAGCTGCCTCATACAAAACGGGAAAGATGCCCTCTAAGTTCATTCATGATAGGACTCACCCCATTTCTGGAAAATATCACTCTCCTTCAGATTTACAATTAGATTTTGGACCAAATCCAAAGATACTTCCCAAAATCCAATATTGATCGTCTCATTTCCCCCCTCTTGCTTCTTTTTTTTCTTGATGTTTTTTCCTTTCAATCTTTATCGACCTCTCGTGCCTTTCTTCCTTCCTTGAGCCCCATTAATGTATCTTTCTATCTCTATATATATCGCTACCTTCTGTTTCGCCTCATCCCATATATATCCTCATCCTCTTCCACTGGTTTTCTCAGTCTTCTAATTAAAGATTCTAAAGAATAAACAAGTTTTGTATTCTCAGGTTAGTTTCCTAGCTAGCTCCTGCTTCTATATTATATATATATATATATGTTTGTATGTATCTTGAAACACATAAAGACACCACATCCACACCGTTTGTGTATAATATAATTATATGTTTTGGTGTGTGTGCGTGTGTTTTAGAGAGAGAGAATGGAAGGCAGTTCATCATCAGGAAGGGGGTTAACGGCGCTAATTGTAGACGACGACGTCGTGAACAGGAAGATCCACGAGAGGATGTTGAACAGTGTTGGAGTGAGAAATGAGTCTGTCAGAAATGGGAAAGAAGCCGTAGACATTCACTGTGCAGGCCAAAGTTTTGACCTTATTCTCATGGACTTGGATATGCCCATCATGAATGGCATCCAGGTAATTATTGATCAAGAACCTCAAAAGTGTACAGTGAATATATATACACATGTTTTAGATTTGGATTTGGATTTTTTTTTTAATGATATTGCTTTAAAGAAATCAAGGGAAGTAAGTAATTACTTAATTTGATGATCATGAAAATGAAGGCAACGAGGCAACTTCGATCAATGGGGGTTCAAAGCAAGATCGTAGGCGTATCAGCAAGAAGCGCAGAAGCACAAGTTCAAGAGTTTATGGAAGCTGGCCTTGATCTCTATCTTGAGAAACCCTTAACCTCTGCTAAGCTTTCTTCTCTTCTTCAAAATTAACATATATCAATTTTTACACTTTTTCTCTCTTGTTTTTGTTGTTTCTTTTGGGGTGCGAATTTGAAAAAAAAAAATCAATCTTTATGAATGAATTTTACACCCCTTGCTTGTTGCATATTCACCTTTCAGCTTCAAAAAAATTGGGAAAATAAGTTTCCCCATTTGTCTCTTTTTACTCTTGATTCTGTTACGTATATATTTTATGGACGTACGCCGCTTCCAACTTCTCCATAATCAAGTACGAATCTTAGTGTATTTTGATTTGTGATGGCTTTTGTGAGGTTGTACTACAGACACATTTGGAATTATGGGGTACTTCAATTGAATTCCTGCTTAACCTAATGACGTGCTCATCAGAAAATAACTTCACTTATATCAATTTTTAATTACACTTATGCCCTCGTCCTTTCTTGAAGAATAAAGTTTACTCGTCCTTCCTTGAAGAATAAAGTTTAATATTTTGGATCAGGTAGAATTTTTTTTTTGTTGAAACACGTAGAAATTTATTTTACTACGTAGAATTTAAGGTTTTTATGCTTATTTATATGATCTATTTATTGGTAAGAAAAATGCTTACTTACATCTATTTCTCTAATTCTGACTCTCGAGTTTCATTTCTCTTTTATCAAGAAAAAAGTTAAATACTTGCGCAACAATAACAATATCTCACAAATTTAATTAGAACTTATATCTTTCAATAAAAAAATTATAAACTTCGTTATTTTTACTCAGATCTTGACAGCTTTCACGATAATATATAGTTGTCGTATTGGTTTCTTAATTTCTAGGTTTTAAAATAAAATTTCAAATTATTTATAAAATGTTTGTTAATTTGTATTTATTTATATTTATAGTAATATATAAACTGGTAATTACTGCCGTTATTGGCGAGTGTTTTCATCCATATATACATATATATATATATTATTACAACATTAAAAAAAATTACACTCTATGCGAGAGAAAAAAAAATTCATTCCAGATAATTGGATTTTAAAAATTGAAGTGCATTTTAAGTGTACAATAATCGTCATAATGTGCGGAAGGCCCAAAAAGACTCCTAACTTTTTTTCCTTATTTGACAAATAAGAAGGAAAGAATTACAGCACTAGGTGAAATAATGGGCCGGCATCTGGTCCGTCTTGAAAAAGAAAATAAACGGCCCGAAATAGGGGAGAAGAATTGGACCATGATAAGTGAGTGGACCGGCCCATAGAAGAATATATTTAGCGGATTGGTAAATAATAATTTAATTTATTTTAAGTAATAAAAAACTTATTAACAAGATACTTGTGAAATTTCAAAAGTCACAAGCTGCATATGTTATTTTTTTTAAATAATATTTAAGCTAAAAAACCGATATAGTCTCTTCCCGCACACAAAATGCTAGAAACATAAACAACAGGAGAATAAAATATAAATAAAAATAATTATCATGTTCTTATTAAGAATAATAAAACTAATAAATGCTGTCAAAATTAATACTAATATAATAAATATTATATGAAAATTATTTTATTCTTTGTGCACTCATTCTGTCTTTATTATGACCAACTAAATATAAATGTGCACCAGAAGGCATCCTTACCCTCCTTCTGCTACCTTTTTGCATTTCGTTTTCTATAAAAATTATGGATTTGAATTCATGTGTATTTGGAGGGGAAAACAAAAAAACTTAGGACTTGTCTTTTAGTTGAATTATGGGGGTCTTGTCTAACTCATGCTGAATGTGTGTATATTGATGCGTTATGTGTGTGTGTGTGTGTGTGTTTGAGAAAAGGCAGTGGTTATAAGATAATTATAATGATGGCAACTTTAGGCCAAAAGTCACACACACATATATATATATATATACCCACTAAACAAAAGGTGACTATATGTAATATTTTGGTTCAACCTCTGCATCATGTCTTGTGAATTAATGTTGTGTCCCAATTCATACAACATATCAAACCAGACAGTGAACTCAATTTTCAGAAAATAAAAAATAAAGAAATAAAGAAAGAGGAATGATTGGATTTGGAGATAGAAATAGATTTATAGGAAAGGTACATGGGATGAGGAAGAAAGAGATTATGAAGATCATATTTATTTAATTATTTTACACTATGTTTCTTTTAAAATAAAAATAAAATAATAAAATCTTAACTGTTCAATATTCAAGATAAATAGTCCATCACTAAATATTTAATGTTCCATTTAATTGGACATGCATGTTTACTCTTATACGGGACATTATTATTGTAAGGTGCTTTTCAAAACAATAATTTTGATGAGTGACATGTATTCGCATATAGTGTTTATTTTACATTATGAAACATATATTTTAACGACTGACATGTATTCGCATAATTTTGAACAAAAACCAGAATCATCCTATGTGCTCACATACATTTTAGTGTCTATTTTACATTATGAAACATATAGCATTGTCTTATCCTTGTCCCTTCATTTCTAAATCTGGTTGGGCCTTTTTTCCTTTTACTGTTTCATGCGAATGAGTAGGATCACGGCGAGTAACAAAGTTTTACCACCGAATATTTAGTGAATTAGTGAATTAATGTAACTGTATTTATAGAGCTTGAACTTGATAGCTCTGATTAAGATAATATAACCTCTATTAGTTAAACCATGTGGTTGATAATAATGTAGGAGGGCTTTCACATCTCATTATTGGACTAAATTCAAATATATTTTTTAATATTTTTATTACCTATTTTCTAGTAAAACTATACTTCCTCTTGTTTTGAATATAAGGGAAATGAGAGATATTATTTTGGTCCAAATTATAAGATATAATCGTGAATGTTTGATGCATTCAATTACTCCATCTGATCTTATTTATAAGAAAAAAAATTACTTCATAGATATTTTCTGATAAAATTATACTTCCTCTTGTTTTGAATATAAGGGAAATGGGAGATATTGTTTTGGTCCAAATTATAAGATATAATTGTAAATGTTTGATGCATTCAATTACTCACTCAAATCCTATTTATAAGAAAAAAACTACTTTATAAATATTGAGAAAAGTAGTTTTAGTTAGTTAAAGTTAATTAAGTTGTCTCATATTTTAAGTTTCTTTTAAAATTACCTCTATTTAATTTACTATTAGTTTAAATTACCAATATATTTAAGTTTTCTCTCACATAATTAATGCATCATTAACTTTTTTTTCTCCCTTATCTCTAAGACCACCAAAAGGAACAAATTTTTCCTTATAAATAGGACCTAAGAGAGTATTTTTTTCATTAATGCCCTTCATTAACTACTCCCTCATGTCTCATTGATAAAATATAATTTTGAAAATTTACTAGATCTTATTTATAAGATGTTGTGTTATTTTTTCGTTTGAATTTTCTTCTTTACCCTTGCTTTAATAATTTTTTTTGTTTAGTAAATTGTTCCAGTCTTTAATTAGTATGAATAAGATTGAAAGTTTATACTAACTTTTTATAAATTTAAGAGTATAATTATGTCTCCTTAATATCTATGCAATGAATAATAATGCCTTATAAATGAGATTGGAGGAGTATGTTAAACAATCATAAGATAGCCATTTAATTGGTAAAAGTTTAAATTGGATATAAGTTTATCCATTTAATTAGAGGCCTTTTATTTAAAAATACTTTCTATATTTGTGACACATTTAAGAAGCCTAACTTCTAAAAAAAAAAGACATAACTGCTTTTTAACTGTTTTTCTTAATAGTGATGAGATAATTAATTATAATTTATACTCATTCAAGTTCGGATGAAATAACATGCATGATTTTAATTATCTAATGTCAACTTGAAAGAGACATTACCTACCTGCATAATATTTTGTAACTGAACATTTTTAAATAATGATTTAAAAATGACTTTAGTTACCTAAAATTAGTAAAATTGGCCAAAAAAATAGTAAAATAAGTTTTGATCAATGGATTGGTTGGTGAAATAAATATATTTTGTATGCCCACGTTAATTAACAAGCATCGCACATGCTTTCAATATATTTTTCATATTAACAATAAAAAATGATGCCGATAGGCCTACTCAATAAAAATGTGGTATTTGGTCAAGTCGTGGATACGGGTAACAATTTTTATATAATAATAATTATTAGGTATTATACGATATTAATAATAATGACCATGCGGCAAAAGAATAAGAAGAAGAAGATAATGAGGATGAGGAAGAGAGCTCATTAAAAATTTACTTAGGTCATTTTCCAATCTTAACCTTGGAAAGTCAAGCCCACTATCTCTCTTATGTACATTAATTAGCTGCATCTATGGGTGACACAACTATGATTATGATATCCAAGAAGGTACTATTTCATTAAAAAAGAAAAACAAAACTAAAGTACGAATAATTCAACATGGAAGTTGCTTTTTAGTCTAATCCATAATTTGTACTTCTTTTTATCTGTACCCGGATAAAAAAAACGAAATTTACTTTTATTTAATGATAATAATAATAATACTTATAATTTCTCATTTTTGTACTTCTTTTCTCAATCGAAGTGATCAGCGTTAGGACTAGAACATGTAATTAAAGAGGGGGCGTGAATGGGCATACCACAAAAGTTTTGAATGTGAGTCCCTAGTTTTCAGTTTTCACAAAGCACGCGTGCATATAGAATATATAGAAATAAAGTACTCATTCCAATTTTATATATAAAATATTTTATCCTAATTTTAAATATAAAATTTTTTATAATATATATGGTAGTATTTATTATATATTTTTAAAAAATATCTAAATTTAATATATTTAAAGAAAAAGAGAAAAAAAAATTAAATAATAATAATTTTGAAAAAATATTAAAATTTTTAAAAAAATTGAGATAGTTAATTAATTTTAATTCTAATTTTTAATCCACATGATTCAGTTAAAAAAATCTTATATTAAAAAAAAATAAAAAAAAAATTTATATTAAAAAAAAAAAGGGAGTAGAAGAAAAAATTTAGACTTTTTTGGCTATTTTCACGCCCCACACTGGAAGTTGTTCTCCTCGATAACGACGTTACATCATTCTCCCCAGGAACCAAAAAAAACAAAGTGACCTCAAAGTATATCAACATGTTGAACCTATCAGATTTTCTTAAATCAATCATATTTTCAAAAAATTTGATTATGACCATTGAAGCCATATCCCCAGCGACAAAATTCATGTCCCAGTGAAAAGACAGCAGTAGTAAATTACTCCCTCCGTCCTATATATAGGATCCTTTGCCCCGGTCCTAAATATAAGATTCTTTACAATATACGAGGTAATATTTATTATACATTTTCAAAAAATATCCCTATTTAATGTATGCAAAGAGAAAGAGAAAGAAATTAAATAAGGATAATTTTAAAAAAATATTGGGATTTTCAAAGAAATCGAGGTAGTTAATTAGTTTTAATTTTAATTCTTAATCCGCGTAATTCGGTTAAAAGGGTCTTATATTAAGGACCAGAGGGAGTAGTACTTTAATTACAATCATAAAAAATTACGTATCAGTTAATTATTTAACTCTTATAGTATTTGTCAAACAGGACGTTCATAATTGACTCCGGCCACTTAAGAAAAAGAAAAACGAAAGAAAACTTGTTGATAGGTCACTGTGATTGAAATAACGAAACTAAGCGGGAAATATGGAAATCCAACATATTAATAATATATTTGAATAAATATCTCGAAACAAAATTCAGATAATATAGATTTGAACACATAAATTAAAAGATTAATGATGCTTAATTAAGCAGAAGAGTCAGATATTCATGAAAAGCTGGAATCTTTGAAAATGGGAAGAAATGAGAGGCATTGCCATTATATATCTGAAACAGATTGCAAATTAAATTAAATGATTAGCAGGGGGGAGGTTTTCTACTTATGTCAGACACGGCACAGTGTCACTGGGGGCAAAAGAAATTTAAGTACAAGTAAAAATCTAATAATACAGCACAAAAAAGGTCTAATAATAAGAAGATTCTCTTGAAAAATGTTAAAGCACACCCGATCCTGTCACAGGCCTTGACCATACATAATAATAGCCCGTAGCTCGTACGAGGAAGTAAGAGTGGAATCATACTCCTTTGGCCTACCTTTTTTTGGGAAAAAAATAAAGAATCACAACACTGGATTACGGATTATTAATAATCATTAAAACAAAAATAAAGGCAGGCAGCATAAGATAAAATAATAGAACAGCCATAACAACATCCGATTACGTACGTCAATGGATAGTTATGATTGGTTAATGGGTAATAACTGTTACTCTCGAAGAGTCATATTGTAACCATGACTCTTCTTAACTCATATTATAAATAACATGGAATTTTTTTATTATATAAGATAATATATAATAATTTATTATTTTTATTTATTATATTATTAATATTGTAACTCTTATAATATTTAATTATAAAATTTAATTAATAGAAATAAAATTAAAAATTATTTTTTATAAATCTAAAATTTTTTTAATATACATAAAATCTTTTCATTACCTTACACTCCCTTCATTACAAAATATGAAAAACAAATAATTAAATTATTAAAATCAAGAAAATAATCAAACATCTTAAATATGTCATAAAATTTTTTTTCATAAATATCATCATTTAATATTTTCACTTAACTCTCCTTTTAACACATACCTCATAATAATAAGTCTATTTTAATTAAGAATAAAATTAAAAAACACATTAATTTATTAAATAAAAGTTATTTGTTTCTTATATTTAGAAATAAAATATATTTAAAAATTTACCTACATTTTAAAATGAAGGTAATAATATAGGATGGAGGGGTATTATTGAGGTGAATTAAGGCCTTTGTCCTTGATAAGGATATTTAAAACCAAACCAAACAAATTTGAACTTATTCACACCAAACTTAAAATGAGGTTTATTTTGATTTTTTAATTTTTAAAATTGATTCAGTTTGGTTTGGTTTAATTTAATTTTAGACATTTGAAATATAAACCAAATCGAAACAAACCTATTAATATTTTTTAATACCACTATAATATACTTATTTAATATATTTTATTTTTTTATTTAATACATTTTATTATATGATACTCATTAATATATATCTCTTAGACCATAAGCTTTAAACAAATTATAAGGCATTTATTAGATAAAAAGAAATAATATAAATTAATGTGTTGTTCTTAATAATTATTTGAAAAAATATTCATAAAATTTTTACATAAAAAATTGATATTTCAATAAATTATTTAGATATAATTTATATTCATAAAACATCTATATAATATCTATTTAATTTAAATTTTGAAAAACTATTTTTTTTTAAAACATATTCATTGTAGTATTATTCAAACTAAATCAGACTAAATTTGAAATCAAATCAAACCCATTAAAAAAAATCAAATAGATTTCAAAATATACTAAATCAATTAGTTTGGTTGGATTTGAGAACAAAGCTATCCTTTGAACACGCTAACCTTGATAGGGTGGGAGAGAGAGATGTCCGTTTGGCATATTAGACATCTAGTTTTGGCCTTTGGGCATTTGGCCTCCCGGCTTCTTCTAACCACATTAACTCATAAGGCAGACTGTACTTTCTCTCTCGCTCTAAACCTGTACTGTACGCCTCTTCCCTTCTCCATACATTCAAACACCAACCCTCTTCCACAATTCATATTCATTTTCAACATCAAGACAAGCATTCTGCACAAGCTGCTGCGGCTGTAAGTTGTCGTTAATTTCTCTTTCATTTTTCTTTAGCTTCATACATTTGTTCTTCACTCTTTCTTCTTAGGAATTTCCTTTTCCGTTTAGCTCAGCGGGGGGAAATATATATATATATATATGACCCACTGTGTCCCATATTTCCAAGTCCAAATGGATGATGATGATGAATATCCTACACCCTTGCCTTCTGCCGCCTGTTCCCCCAAGAAACCCTTCCTGTAAGCTCTTCTAAAACTTTTTACATCTCTTTCACTTTTCCTGTATGCTTGCTTTTTCCTAACCATAAGCCTCAATTTTATAATAGGCCATACGAAGGAATCATGGAGCTCTTTTGGCAAAACGGTCCCGTCGTGATGCAGTCCTACAACCATCGCCCACTCAGGAAACCACCTCCCAAGCAATCCGGCGACGTAATTCCTTCTGAGCCGTCTACGGCGAGGGAGATTCAGATTCGACCCTCGCACCAAGTAGAAAACTTCAGCAACCAACATCTGTTCATGCAAGAAGATGAAATGGCTTCCTGGCTTCACTATCCCGTCGCCGACGATTCTCCGTTGGATCACAATTTCTGCGCCGACCTCCTGTACTCGCTACCCAACACAGTCAACAATAGCAACCAAATCAACAACAGTGCTACCATGCAAACCAATGTCCGTACATCTCAGGTAACGGACCTCCAGCAGCCGTCAACGTCAGCAACTCCTCCTCGGCCCCCGATGCCGACAAGGAGACCAGAGACGAAGATACATGAATCAGCGCCGTCGAGTTCGAGGACCGCGGCGAGGGAATTGACGGTGGTGGATTCATGCGATACTCCAGCTGCAGCAGCGTCCTCCAGCGTTTCCAAGACCGTGGCAAGCTCGGCAGAACCAACGGGAGGAGAAGCCTACCACGGGAGCTTGAGCACTACCGCGGTTGCGGCGCCTTCGACGACAACTGCCGGCGGAGGAACGGAGGCGATGACTTGCGAGATGACGGAAACTTCGTCGCCAGGAGGATCGATTGGGAGTGCAGAACCGTGTGACAGGTCGTCGGCGGAGCATCGGAAGCGGAAGGGCATGGTAGCCGATGACTCCCAGTGTCACATGGAGGTGAGTGAATATCCTGACGCTTCTGTTTATTTTATTTTATTTTTTCAGTTTCCCTGTCACTCACAAAATCCCTTTTGTATGTAATGGCCTCGCCTATCGTGCGCCAAGTTGGTGACGTGGGTTAACGTGAACCCCCGCTCCGCATTGACTTGAACATATGCCATCCATCCATCAATGTTTTTCCGACTCTCTGTATTTGGTAATGACTAACGAGGACTGCGCTGTGAACTTGTTCACAACTTCACATAATCGAAATTAGACTGGTTTTATTTATTAATTTATTGACTGGATGACAACACCATTTCCCTGAAATCCAAGTCTAAAGTATAATCATTCTAATGTCTATTTGGGCGGCTGCAAAAAAGGACGTGGATTCTGAATCTGCGGAAGCTAAAAAACAGGTTCGCGGATCAAAATCAACGAAGAGATCTCGTGCTGCGGAGGTTCATAATCAATCGGAGAGGGTACCGTACATAAGTCTTTAATAATAAATGAGCACCTTTTGCAGTGTTCGTCACAAGCTGAAAGTTTTCAAATTGCATTATTATGCAGAGGCGTCGAGATAGGATTAATGAAAAGATGAGAGCTTTACAACAACTTATTCCTCGGTGCAATAAGGTCAACAGGCTGTCTTAGTTTCTCACTACTACTTTCTTGAGATTAAAAGGGAAAGGATTTTGGATTTTTTTGTCCCTCATAGCAGTTACTAATATTGACATTTTTTTCTGAATTATAGTCTGACAAAGCTTCCATGCTGGATGAAGCAATTGAGTACTTAAAGTCATTGCAGTTACAAGTGCAGGTAGATTCTTCGTCTCTGATTCTGTCTTACAATGCATTTAACATATTCTATTGGATATTTGTGCATAAATGGCTGCAAGTAGCTGTAAGATTTAAGGCTGATTAACTTACCCTAGTTCAATAAACTCTGTTACTCAAAAACGTTCTGGTAACAAATCACCATCTTCCTGTGGTGGGACATTAAACAAGCAATCCACTTAGTTATGGTTCTGAAGAACTCAATCAGCTAACCAGCATCCACCATTTATAAAATATTTTTGAGCTTAAAAAGAAAAAGGCTTTAGGAGGAAGAAGGGTAAGTTGTTGCATTCTTATTTAATGGAGTGCCACCTGTATTTTGGAGCTATGCCAATTGTTATACACCATCATGTGTTGATTTCTGATGAGAGCAAGAGTGGAATTGACTGATAATGCAGATGATGTCCATGGGATGTGGAATGGTACCTATGATGTATCCAGGAATGCAACAGTATATGGCAGCAATGGGAATGGGTGTGGGTATGGGCATGGAAATGGGAATGAATAGGCCAATGATGCCATTTCCTAATATGTTGGCTGCTGCAGCAACTTCAGCTCTGCCGCCAACAGCCACCGCTGCAGGGGCTGCTCACATGGGACCAGTCGTGCCTCCTCCTTTTCATGTTGCTGCGCCGGCACCTGATTTATCCAGAATGCAGGCAGCAAACCATGCAGATAATATGCTCACCTCACTTGCTTCATCTGATCCTATAATTCACTCACGGATCCCAAACCTCTCTAATGCTTATCCCCAATACCTTGGTCCCCACCAGATGCCGTTACAATTAATGCAGGTAATTTTCTCCTCTAATGTTCAATACCTTTCATTATGAGTAACCCTGCTGTTTTCCAAGGCTCATCACAAATACAATAAAATCTAGTGTAAGAATTGGTCATCGAAGACACAAACCCCAGAAATATAAGGAGGAGGAAAAAAAAATTTCGGGTTCTGGATCGTTTTTGGTTTCAGGAAAAAAATGAAGGTTAAATGAATTTAACTGTGTGAGAACATTTACGAGGTTCATAATCATTTCCTTGGACAGAATCAGACAATGATGCAACAAAATATCAGCAAGCCAAGTACCAGCAAGAGCAGGGGCCATGAGAATCCAGAAAATCATCAGTCAGGTGAATACATGTGTCACAAGCTTCCAGAGCACGTTATAACTTCAGGTTCTACTGGTTGACTACACTATTGGAAGTGGGGTCTGAAATTGATGAGAGAACACATGTGTATCTTCTTCTTTAATATTTTTTCTTGACGCTGTGCAGAAAATAGATGATTCTCTCCTGGTCACAATCAAGGGCTGATCAAACCTTGCTGATACCAGCAGCTATTACATAATTACATTGTAAGTCCTGAATGATTTACATAGCGTGAAATAAAAATAACATCCAATTGTATATTTTTTAGGAAAAAAAACTGCCAATAACAATGGACTTTTGGACATTACAGGCTCTGTTTACAATCACAGCTGCCAAGTTTTGCAGGGTCGGAGAACGAACTTTTTAGCAGTTCTCTGTAGCAAGCTGATCTATATATAGTAGTATACAGGGCTAACATGTAAATTATTGCCAATCTCAAAAGGCTTTTATATATATATCACTCAAAAGGCTATTTTTTAACCCTCCCCTTTTACCCTGATTAAATTTTCATGCTCTGTTCTTTGGCTGGGAGAAAGGAACCACATAGATGGAACCACAATATATGTACCACCCCTTATCCTGGAATAGCAGGCTCCTCTCTGGAGCGTATTAAGTTTGTTTCTTTTATTAACAAAATTCCCAAAATTTGTCAGGTCATTCAAAGTGAGGGGAATTATTTAAGAAAAAAAGTCTTCAACCAAATATTAACATAATACCATGTCTCATTACTAGAATTACATTTTCTTTCTTCCGAGGCCGAAAAAATAAATTACATTTTCTTTTTCTTTGCGATGGTATTATTCTCATTATTTTGAATAAATGATGCACGTTGGTCAATCTGATTTCAGTTTTAACTGGAATATCTTAGGCATCCTCATTTCATTCATATGCTAATTGGAAAAAAAAATCCATGCAGGAGCAATCATACATACCAAGGTTTTTTAACATGATATTCACCCATCAGGCGACCAGGTTGATCAATGTGTATATACATTATAACATAAATATCACGACTCATCTTCGGTCTTCCACTTAGAATGTGAACTTCAGTGAAGCCTCGTTCCAAGAATGAAGCGAAAGTAAACACATGAAATCCCCACCAAAAAACAAAAAAGAACGAAAGTAAGCACATGAAAATTTGGGGATTCTATCTATACTCTTCTTACTGAGACACTAATACTGAACTAACTTGCTCATGCGGCCATGCCCAATAAGGATGATAAATATGATAAAAGGCTAAGTCATGGTAAGCTGTATAGATTATAAAAACAAACATTGGGTTACAACTGGCATAATCTAGAGCCTCTCATCTGGAGCTGCTTCCATATGTAAGTTTCTATCACATATTCTTTTACCAGAAACAGTTGCTTGCACTTATGGTTTCATTATTGACAAAATCTGGAAACCAGATAAAAAGAGTAAGATTAAGGTTAAAGCCTTAAAGGCACTGGAAAACACTGAGATTATTCAATGTGACTCACAACCTATATACGAGTATCAGTAGATAGCACTGCCTCTTCCACAAACAAGTGAATCGGTTCCTCTGCTATAGCGTTATCAAGTACCTAGTCAGAGAGACACATTTTCAAATGAAACGTCTTAACTGGGTATTTAATTTAGAGATCTTAACATGATCCAAGTTGCTAGGTTAGCAGCTCTAACAGCCCACACAAACACACACAAAGGAGGAAGTTTTAGAAAAGAGCATTTGAGTAATGATTAACTTACCTTCTCTGCATTTGGGGAACAATCAATACTGGAAATTAGTTCTTGAAGGGCTCTATCATTCAAAGCACTTCGAATCTTGCTGGAAGAAGCTGCAGAAACAATATAGCCACTTGATAAAACAAAAGAATAAATCAACTAATCATCCTATTAATGCCGGAATTTTGGTACTGCGACTTGCCAAATTAACAGAGATATTGATTACAGAGCACTAAAACTAGACTAGAACTGAAACAATGTACCATATCTACTTTGTATGCTCGTATAGCAGATCTTCCCACTCATTGACAGCAAGGAATATAATACAAATATACATACATACAATGTGTGTGTGTGTGTGTGTTTTGGGGAGGGGCGATATTCAAGTTCCTAAGCATCGTACCTATGGCATCTAGCTGGGATTTTTGCAGCACCTCACTGGGTTCATCAACAAGTATTGGCTTTTGTACACGTGATTCTGCAACGGCAACTAATGAAAAATATAGAAACAAACATCAAATCACCAAAGTCCTTAAAAGCAAGGAATTATTATATAGAAGCTAGTTCGAGCAAAGACCACCCTAGATTGTACTGGTTTGACTGTAAAATAATGTTCCAAGTGCATATTATGGAAGAGGAAACATATTATTTTAAAAATTGATCTGTTTAATAAAATTTACAAATAGAAAATTATAAAATCGTTTAAAAAAAAATGAAAGTAAACATGTTGTCTACCAACATACATTGAGTCGTGAAATCCAGAATAGGAAAGAGAAAAGCAAGGAGTCAGACCTTGGAGATAAAGAAGAAAGAAACAAATTCCAAGAAGCGTGCAAAATTCTACAAGATGAGGGCAAGCCACTTGAATTACTCAATCTTACACAATAATACTGCATATGAAAATTCCCCAGGGTAGATAAAGAGATTTTTTTTTTTTTACCAAGGAGGGTAGATAAAGAGATTGGAGAAATCAGAATCCTTAATAAAAATGATAAAATGAAAAAACATGTATGCATTGTTGTAAAACTTCAAACTTTCTTATTCCCCTGGGAAGGGATGGGAAGGAAAATTCATCCGTACACATACAGAAAATATCTTAGCAAAGCAGCAGTTATACAAGTGAATGATACTCTTACGTGTTTTTACATCTGGCGATGGTGGCTTGACACATGGAATTTCTGCACCATTGAAGCGAACTCTGATCAGTTTTAGTTTCCAATATCATTAATTAAGAGAAGAACAAGAAGCAACAATGCTAAATGAGGGGGCGAAATGCACCGCCTCATACATATGATACTCAGTTCACTCCAATCACTCATTCATACGTATACAGTGTAATTTAACAAACAAGAAGCGAACAATTAATGCGAAGAGAACACCCATGAAGAAACATGAGCAAATTTTATACCTTTGTGTTTTTGGAAACAGGACAGAGAGCAACTGGAAGCGCAAAAGAGAAAATCAAATTAGAGCGTAATAATTTTCAAGAAACTGAGAAAAGATAAAGGGGGTGAGTTATAGCCCGTTAATAAACCAGGCAGAAAGGATTGAGAATTACTTACTAAGGCGTATAACATGAGGGGCACTTGTACTTTGATTGTACTTCATTGCAAATTTGACATTGTCGAGGACGCATCGAAGAATATGGACCCAAAAAGGCTAAATGGAAACAGAGGAAGAGTTAGCTGAAGTTACCAGACGAGGATGGCTCGTCTGAGCCACAGCAGTGACAGAGAATGAAAGACGGATAAAGGAGAAAACAGTGAAACTTCAACCAAACAATGGAGGCGAGCGAGACTTACTCGTGTATTCAGGATTGTGAGTTCCCAACCAATAGTCCTGCCCTAACCTTCCATCCAGAGGAAGAATGAAAAATAGAAGCGATCAACTTTAAAAAAAAAAAAAAACTTCATTGATGTATTATAAATTGGAGGTGAATTTTCTTGAGAAGAAATTTATATATAATAATTTATTATTAAATTTTAAACATAATTATATAGTTTGTGAATAGTAATAATAATTTTATAATTTAACATTATATAATTAATTCTGTTTAAAAATATATATATTTTACGATTGTCATATTTTTAATTAGGTAGATTAAACACATTTTTGCTTTCATTCATGCAAAAGGCAGGTTTTCTTGATGGTCGAAAAGTCATAAATGGGAATAATTGATAATTGACTTATTACAAGTGGAGAACCTGAACTCAATTTTGCTTTCATTATTGTTATTACTATGATGATGATGATGATGATGATGATGTGAAAAAGTTTTAATGGTGGGAGGAATGAATAGTGAACCAGACTGATCCACCAAGACAATACATACCCTCTTCCTGTCAATGGAGTTTCACTCTCTCATCACATTTAAGGGTCGTTTAGATTTTAATTAGTTAAAAATGAGTTTATATAGAATTGATTTTGTAACGTAATTATAATAAAAATTAATTTTGGGTTAATATGTTTATGTTTGAATGATTTACTTAAAAATTAATTTTGATAAGACTCATAATTTTCTTCTAAATTAAGTGTAAACTCTATTTCATGATTAATTTAATTTTTTTGAATTAAAATTTAATCTGTATTTATTTAATTAGAAACATAGTATATCTGATATAACATTTTTTTAGGTCATGATCTATAAAAATTAAAATTTTAAGGGGACATTTTAGTCAATAGATGGAAAAAATTTTATGAAAATTTTATTTTCCTAGATTTACTATTTGTTCTCATTTTTATTGATCTATTTTTATTTGACTTCAAAACAAATGTGGATAAAAATGAAGAAGTAAAACGGAAAAGCAACAATCAATATGCTTCTTCTGAAAACTCGTTTTGGCACCCAAACTCATTTTCAAACGGAAAAGTGAAAATGAAACATACACACTCATAATTCCAATGTTGTCAAAACCGGACCGGACATTGAACCGGACAAGTCACTGGTTCAAGGTTCAATGGTTCGATCGAGGTCGAACCGGGGTCGGACCGGTAGTGATTAAAATAATATAAGTTTAAACAAATTTTATAACTTAATTAAAGTCTCAAACTAAATAATATTCAATTATCAATATATTATTCACCACAAACAAATTATTAATGATTTTCATAACTCAATATTTTAATTTAAATAGACTAATATTCATCTATAATTATATTTTGAGTTCAAAATAATAAATTAATAATTTATTATTTATTATTTATTAAGTAAATATATAATTTTAATAGTTATATATCATAATAATGCTTATATAATATTATAATATATAAAAAAATATTTTGTACTAAAAATGATGCTATTTTATCTTAAAAATCAAAAAGAATTTTTTAAAAAAATTTGAAAAAAAAAATAATGTAGAACCGGTTCAAGGCCGATTTGACCGGTTTTGGACCGGTTCTCACCGGTTCTGAACAGTACCGGTTGAGTACTATGACTGGATCGGACAAGGCACCGGTTCTCGGTCCGACCCGTCGAACCGGCCGGTCCAGTCTGGTTTTTACAACAATGCATAATTCCTTTAAACTCATTTTTGGCCCCTAATCACTTTTCTAACTAGTTCCAAACACACTCTAAGTTATTGTTTCGTTTTCAATTAATTTTAGAAGAATTGGTTTTGTAACATAATTAGAGGTATAATAAAATTTAGTTTTGCAATAATATTTATGTGTCAACGAATTATTTGAAAACTGATTTTAATAAAAGTGATTATATTTACATGATTTTAATTAAAAATACTTTTAATATAATATTTTTTCAATTTCTAATAAATAAATTTTTTTAATATTTATTTAATAAATATATATATATATGTCTATATGTTTGTTTTAAAAAATAAAAATTTAAAATTATTTTTCTAGTATTTTATTTTCTTTATTTTATTATTTTGACTCATAATTTTTCTCTGAATTGAGTTTAAACTCTATATAAGATTAATTTAATTTATTTGGATTAAAATTTAATTTATATTTATTTAATTGGAAATATAATCTATCTGATGTAACATTTTCTTACAAGTAATGAGCCATGGAGATTAAAATTTTGAAGGAACATTTTGATAATTAGATAGGAGAAATTTTATGAAATTTTTATTTTCTCAATTTTTTTATTTTTTCTCATTTTTATTGACTCATTTTTATTTGACTTTATTTTAATTGATTCACCTTACTTCCTTTCCACCAAATTTCACTCAACCAAATAAGTCTTGTGGTGATCACCCATTCCTCACATAGTTTCTGATCCACTTCACAGTATTCATCATCCTCTCTCCATCTCCTTCCATTTTCTGATCCTCTATCCGGTGTTCACGACTTCCCTTCCCACCTATTCTTCTTCCTTCATCTTTCGTCCTTCATCCAGCTGTCAACACCCTATATTGGTGGTCTGACTTTGTGATGCATATGGAGGATGAAGAAATTAATCGTCCATCTATGGTGATGATCAGTACTTTCTCTCTCCTCTTCTTGAGCAACAAAGCTATCATGAGTAATCTATGAATCCATTTTGATATTATTTATCACTCTCTTCCTCAATCATTTTTCCTATTAGCAACGGAGAATCAAACCCAAAAGTATGGTCAAATTTGCTTTTGCGACAAACTCCTTTCAAAGTGATAATAAATTTTCAATGGGATGAAAAAATATAGTTATACACTAATCAAGATGCATCAAACTCATTCGTGGCTCCAAACTTGGTTTCAAACGGGCTCCTAAACCCTATTGCATATTGCTACCATATTGCAGCTTTGGTTGGACATTAATTTTTTTTTGGGGGGGGGGGGGTAAGGTTCCTCTTCATAGAATTCCCATTGTAGAATCTCAATAATCACTGCACTTAGAAGAGATTAATTTTCTGCTAACAGAATACCTTGGTGCTTAAAAAAAAAATCCCACCGTGGAACTGAAGGACGGTGTCCTCTTCATTTGGCTTCTCTGGACAACTTGTAAAATAACGGGTCAGATTTTAGTTACACAGTGGCAGCTGTAAAAAAATTTATTTTACAGGGCAACTTCATGCAAACTATCCAAGCGTTTGATATTAATTAAAACCAAGGGATGAAGAATACCCCATTTAAAACCAAATAACTTGGATGTCTTGGCGATCGAGCAGAGACAGACGATGACCATATCTACCAAGAGCCGTGGAATTGATGAGGAGCTATATATAATATTTCACCAAAAATTAGTGTTTTTTTCACTTCAAAATATAAGTTTTATTTTAAAAATTTATTTTTATCTAAAATATAAATTTTATTTGATAATTTTTAAAAAATTAAATATTTTTTTATTTTACTCTTATATGTAATTGAATGTAGAAAAAATAACAGATTTAAAATATAATACATTAAAAAGTGATATTATTGAAAAATAATATATTTTTTCATAAATTTAATGAGTAAATTATCTTTCTTGATTTCTATATAATTAATTAAATAGAATTTATATTTTAAAAAACAAGATTGACGTATTTAGATGAGATAGAAAACCAATGGAGCTATATATATATATATATATACTCATACACACACATCAGTTGTAATAATAGAGTAGAAGTAGGTGATGGTTATTTACTGCCGGGTTGATGGCGAGTTGGTCCTCTGCGTCCTTGAATAAAAGTAGTGGGTTCACCAAACCCTCATTAAAACCTTAATTTCGTCCTCCATATATATTAAATTTACACTTTCCTTCATGCTTTTCTCTATTTAATTTCCTGATATCCTCCCTCTCTATTTCGTGATTAATTAAAGATATATATATAAATCATTACTTTCTCAAATCTTTAATATAAGATCATTTTAACCGAATCATGCAAATTAAGAATGAGAGTTAAAACTAATTAACTATCTTGATTTCTTTAAAAATTTTAATATTTTTTAAAACTATCCTTATTTATTCTCTTTCTTTTTCTTTTTGAATACATTAAATAGGGACATTTTTTTGAAAATGTATGATAAATACCATCTCGTATATTGTAAAGTGTCTTATATTCAAAATCAAGATAAAAAATTTTATATATAGGACTGAATGGAGTATATTAGGCCCTCATTTTAGAATACGCGCGTTTAAGATATTCTTGTACCCTGTGGCAACGTTTGCTTCCTAGCTACTATATATATTTCATAAACTCATATAAACTACACCCCCATACGTTAACTTCCTCTCAAAGAGAGATTTGATCAGTAATGTCATTTCAACTCTCACTCTTTACATTTTTTAGCTTTATTAATTAAAGCCGACACAGATGGCGATCGATATTTGGCTTCCTGTATTACCCTTGTACTGTTTGTGCAGATTCAAATTAAGACTAATCTCTATATTCTCTTTCCGTCCCACACCACGTACGGTTAGGCTTAATTAAGCTACTAGTGTGTGTATATATATATATATCCATAATTTGAGTAATCACGTGTTAATGAGAATAATTATATACGTGTGTGAAGTACTAGTCGTAGAGACAATTAAACTGAAAGTATTATCCTTTTGAACAAATAAACAGGAACAGCTCTAAAGGCGCAAATATTAATGCATCATTAGAGTTTGCTTGACTTGTTTTTTTTTTATTAGTCAGGAGGGTTTGAACTATTTACCTTTATTCATACCCCCACCCCACCTGATCTAATTTCAAATGGCATTTGTTTGACTTGTTTGTGCTAAGTGCATTTTTGTACCAAAAACATTAGTTAAGTGCATGATTTTAATTACAAATTGAATGAAGCCGGTTCGTGATGAAAATAATAAAGCGTCACTTGGCCCTCTCGGAATTAATATCCCTTGTACTGTTCATTAAATTTACCAAAGTGAGCTTGACAGTATGCGCGCGTGAATATTGTATCCTTTGCTTTCGATCAACATTTATATGGGTGTTCAACTTTCTATATCTTATAGGAACCATAATGGCACCTAGTAGATGCCCTGTAATTAAGTTGGCCGTAGAACCAAACGAACCTTTTTTAAGTATACTTATATTATTTATATATAGGGAAAGCAAAGCTTGACGGTAATATTATATATTATAGTAGAAAAAGAATCTCACTTTTGATATTTCTGTTGAGCATATTAAACAAGAAAGTAGAGACAGAAAAAACACAATAAGCACGAAGCTCAAAAACACACAAACTTAAACTGAAATTAAGTGAGAAAAACCGAGCATGCATTGGTGAAACCTAATCAAATATAT
The DNA here is from genome assembly GCA_026686845.1 of Adenanthera pavonina. Lineage (NCBI taxonomy): Eukaryota > Viridiplantae > Streptophyta > Magnoliopsida > Fabales > Fabaceae > Adenanthera > Adenanthera pavonina. The sequence goes on from JAIVEN010000002.1 coordinate 6,106,653, forward strand.
GAAAATACTTCGTAATAAAATAGGCTACTTTCTTGACCTAGAGTACTTCTTGATCTATATGAATGATAAACAGCACACAGAATATATTATTTCTGAACGGAAAGAAAAGACACGGATATTATCGCCATGCAGGGGATCAAGATTCAAGGGTGAGGAAGAACGCCAGTGCCACTGCCTCCACCAACGCCGCCACCTGCACCTCCTGCACCGCCGATTCCACCTACACCGCCTAGCCCGCCAAGTCCACCAAGTCCTCCGCCAAATCCTCCACCAACTCCGGCACCAGCACCTCCGAAAGGTAAGCCATTGCTACCAACTCCAGAATAACCACCAACGCCACCATAGGTGAGGAAGTTCTTCTGGTCCCTGAGACCAGTTTCGCTTGGAACATTCCTTGCAGTAGCCACCACAGCCAGAGCAAGAAGCACCATAACACACCACCTACCCATCTCTCTCACTTTGTTGATATGCTTCTCCTCCCAGATACTATTACTTATTACTGAAGTCTCAGTATATGTAGTGATAAAACGTGGAAATCGGAGGATCTATTTATAGGGGAAAAAAGAGTGAAGGGGGGGAACACTTGAGCATAGTAAATGAGCTTTAATGGCATTGCAAACCGTCGATGTGTCAATGACATAAATGATTAACCTAATGCTAATTAAGAGTATGAATGCGTCACGTTCCGTTTCATAACTTTTAGTAGTACTAATTTTTAAAGGTTGCCCACACATATGGATTAAGAAATTATATTAATTAGTATAAAATTTTATTTAGTATAGTATATATATGTTAGTGAAAATATCCTCATCCAATTAATCTATGTTGTATTCCTTCGTATCCTTTTTATAAGCACCTATCCCTGCCCTTATTATAAGCATCTTTTTAGGTTGTCAATAATATTGATTTATTTTTCTCTAAATACCTTTGTATATATTAATTAATATTATCTCCATTTTTTTATCTGTAATTTAAGATTTTACTGTAATATGTAGATTAAGAAATACAACTAATATGTTAGAGTTTCTTTTAAATTTACTACTATGTCCTTACAAAAATAAATAGATAGAAAAGAATAATTAATGTTATCTTTGATTTTTAAAATGATAGATGAGGGTATAAGGGGGAAATTAGTAATTAATATTGTTTTGAAATTTAAAAATGTTAAATAAAGAGAAATAAAAACTTTCTTAAAATGTGATAAATAAAAAAAAAGGGAATAGAAGAAATGAATTGAAAGAGATATAAGTGGAGTTACAACATCTAATGAACTATATTAAGGACAATATTGGAAAAGCATGAAAGTTTTGAACAAATGTAAAACCATTAACTAATTTTAATCATATTTTTTAGTATGTGTAAGATTATTAACAAGGGCTTATGAAAAGGACGGAAGAGAGTAATTATAAGAGAAAATGAGAAAAAAGATTAATATTCTCCTTCTTTGAAAATAATTGTCATTTTGAAATTATGCATGGAAATTAAGAAAACTAATAAATAATCTAAAAATTAACAAAATTTTATTATATTTTACTTTTATTATTATATTCTTACTAATTATACAGTACTTCTTAATACTTTTCCCTTTCTTTATTATTATTGAAGAATAACTTTGTGTAACTATAATTAATGATTTATTGAAAATTATAAAGTGATAATTATTTTATTGGCAAATAAAAAGCAAGTAACAATGGTTTTGAAATAAAAAAAAACCCAAAGTGATAAATGTTTTAAAATAGAGGAGAGAGTAATATTAAATAAATGTATAGTTAACAATTTTTTTTGTCATGCCTTAAAATTCTAAACCAATGAAAATTTCAAAACAAAATAAAAAATGTAAAACATGTAGTGAAAAATTATGGAATGGATTGAGTATGAGAAGAGAACTGAGACAATTATCAGGGCTTAACGTAGTCTTTTGGATTTTGAATTTCAGCAGTTGTCACGCATAAAAATGCCATTAAAGTACCAATCTAGTTTTTTTTTTTAGATGTCTACAGGCTGCTGCCCCATAAATTTTCATACACGGAGATGCCGAGCTCCGACGTTGTTATCATTTTTTATTTTTGTAAGAATTTTTTTGGGCCACTAAGAATCTTATTTTGTAATTCTAAATTATAAAATTGAATCTTTCGGAAATTTGACAACACGAATATACATTATTTGTAATTTAAATATAGTTCAAAAGAATCATATAATTATATATATTTAAAAAAATTAAGTATCTTTATAGGTGGTCAAAAAATTGTCTTACAGTACAGAAAGACCTTTTTTTTTTTTGGGTACGCATACAGAAAGAAATATTATAAAAGAAGATTGAAAGAGTTTGTTTTGGGCCGAACTGGGCTGAGTTGGAGATATTTAAGAGTGCACAGAGCCCTGACCCACATATCATATTGAACCAAGCCTAAGCCCAAGCCTGCTTCTCCTGTCAGGATAAACAATGGTACTACTTTTATTGTTTTTGGGATCAATGATAGTATACTCAAGTACTGAAATAGATTATTGGAAAAAGTAGGGTTGTAACTTGTGATTAAAAATAGAGTGATTTGTTTGTTCCTCCCATTTGGGCTTAAGTATCAGATAATTATAATTATAAAAAAAATGATTTGGGAATTCGGAATTCCAGTTGATAACGAGAGCCGAGAGATAGTATAATATGGTATATGAACACACATACATACATATATATATATACTAGTATTTTGAAATTAAAAAAAACAAATATATGCACATATAGTATATATATATCATCGGTTGGATATTGGAAAAGAGCCCCAACATATCCACCAAAGTCAGTGGTTTTTTGGTGCCAGCCATGAGGTTTGACTCTTAAGTAGTAACCTGGTTCAAAAATATCTAATCCCAATCCCAGATTCTAAAATCAACCACCCAACTTCATTTTTAGCAACCACCCATTTCTGTAGAATATAGTCATCTTCCCCTATCCCTTTCCTTCCCTAGCTGCTTATATTATTTTCCTCATTAATTAAGGTGGCCCCCTTGACGTCAGCTGTGAGGAAATTCTTTTCCATCACCAAATGACCCATTCGCCCTTCCTTTCAAACTTGCTTTTTGTAGTAGTATTTTTTTTATCCCGTATATGTATGTGAAACAATGAAAATTACCTCCCTTTGACAGAAAATTTATCGGGGATTAATCTAGATTAAACTGGGTATAACCTTTTTAGGTAGTAAGCTCTTCTACCAAGTATTTAGCATGGCTACATTTTCAGGGCTTGAACTCGAAACCTCTGGTTAAACTGGTACAACCCTCTTATCAGTTAAACCAAGTGTTTAATAGTTCTTTTTATAGTTGTATTTGACATTGTTAGAAGGTATTACTCCCACATTGATGCTTAATATAAGTTAATTTTAACTAAATTAAGAAAAAATTAGTTGTATCAATAAAATTATTTAAAAATTATTTTAATTCCTATCTTTACCCCTAATAAATACTATGAATTTAAATCCTCTAAAATAATTAATATTTCATAAAATAATTTCTAAAAAAGACATTTTTAGAATAAAATAATTAATATTTCACAAGTTCTTGTAAAGTGATTATATTTTGAAACCATAAAATTCTTTTAGAAGGTAACTTATATAAAAAATTGGAAGGAGTGTTAGAAGAAAAATTATCCAATTAATAATATTTATATGGATTATTATGCTCAATATTTATTATGATAAATGTTAACTTGCAGTCAATTATAATAGGTATTTAAAAGTAAAATAAATGATAATATGAACATTTAAATAAAATACTAGTGATAAGTAATGTGATCATTTACGTTTTTTTTATAATCTTTTAAAATTCTTTTCCCAATTTTAATGGAAGAGTAATAACTAATACCATATTTAGTAGAAATGAGCCATTTTGAGAAAGATGGATAAGGGAAAAGAAAGGAAGGTATAAGTTTCATGTAAAAACTATTTTTCATTTATAAAAATTTTGAATGATCTGAACCAAACATAATGTCCAAAAATTTCTCTCTTATTCTTTTTTTCATGCATATAAAATTTAATCTAAATTCTTAATTGGCTCATGAGGCATTGCAAATGATCATGGATCTTTTTTTTTTTTTTTGGGGTAAGATGAATGAAAACTTTTATCTCACTGATTTAAATCACCTCGAGAGCCAGTCACATTTGATTGGCAGTTTTCTTCAAAAGAGATTTCGTGATACCAAGAGCTAGCTAGATATTAATGATTGGTTAGAACTGTTTGTAGTTTAAGCTTATGTAATAATCCTATGGGTTAGACTTCTATTGGTATTCTCAACATGCACAAGATTGAGTATGTCTCCCATCCCTATTAATTTAGGAAATATAGTAAAAAATTTTGGTTGTTTAGGAGGAAAAATAGCTTTTATTTAAATTATTTTAAACGAATCACATAAATTAAGAATGAGAGTTAAAGTTAATTAATTATCTTGATTTCATTGAAAATCCCAATATTTTCTCAAACTACTCTTATTTAATTTCATTTTTTTTCTTTTTAGATACATTAAATAAATAATTTTTTTGAAAATGTATAATCAATATTACTTCATATATTGTAAAAAGTCTTATATTTAGGATTAGGTAAAAGACCCTATATTTAGGACATGAGAGAGTATTATTTTAAGAGTGATAGAAGGGAGTATTATTTAAGAGTGATAAAAACATTGTCAAACATTGTAAAAATTTAAGTAACAGAATCAAAATTTTTATAGTCACATTAATGATTAATTATATATATCTATTATATATATAAAATCAGAGGTGAAAGGTATTAATATTGCATTAATTCTGATTTAATGCCTACTTATGTGTCTCTATTTTTTTTTTGCCACATAATCATTATATTTCAATTAACACATAATTTATATTACTTTAATCATTTTTATCAATTGTTATTTATCATTTATTCTTCCTCATGATAAAATGGCTACTAGACTGCTATGCTGCTATTTTTTTATCAATTGTTATTTTTCATTTAGTAAGTAATTTTGATGAGATATACATTGCTTTAATCATTTTTTCAATATTAGTTTAATTTTTCTTTCTGGGGATTTGCATTATATACCAACTCTTTGAATTTGGTTTAAGAAATCAATAGTTTGTGAGGCAAATAATAGGAATGAATTGTTTCAGATTTTATTGTTGATATTTATTATAATTTTTATGCTTAACTCATACTCATTGGAATTCGAATATATATATACGGATGATTTTGCCAAAATGTTATCCATGATTTCCCAAATTAATTACTTAAATATATATTTGTTTATGCATATATCATTCATTCTGGTGGCTTTAATGCAATTATTATCATTATGCCGTTGCCCATCTACAAATTTCTACCTCAATGTTCACACTCACACGATTCCAATCTAATTTAATTATGCAATCGTATCACTTTATTATTTACTTTAAAGATGGTCATATATTTCATTTATGATTAAATTTACCATCAATATATCATGAAAAAAAATAAAGAAGCAGCTATTCTAATGATCATAATGCCATCTAATATGACCATGTATATCCCTCCTCAAAATAATTTGGGCATATATTTTTTTGTAGTATAATGAGACAAAATAGTTTAAGCTATCTTTTAGTGAAATGAGTGACCATTTAATATTATATGATACGTGGTCATTCTACAACATAACTTTATCAATTCAACTAATTATAATTATTAATTGCAATAAACAAAAATGCAAAATTGATTGGGGTGGCTATATTGCTAATTTTTTATTTTAAAGTATTCAAGTTATTAATTAATATAATTAATATTAATTCTCATTAATTCCTATATTCGTTTACTTAGCCAATCATATTCATTATACCTTATTTTCCATTGATGGTCAATAACATTTATCTTTTTGTTATTTCTCATAAATTAAGTAATGCTAATGAGATATGATTACTATCATAATTTTTTTACATTTATTTTACTTTTTCTTTTTGTGAATTTACATTTGAATGTATACATTTGAGATTAATTTATACCCCCAATTTGAATTTGGTTTAAGCAATTATCATTTAGTGAGGCAAATAACAGAAAAAAAACTATTTTAGATTTTATTGGTGGTGTTTATTGCAATTTTTACGTTTAAATAGGAAATTTTTTAATTAAAAACATAACGTTGGTTTTGCCAAAATGTTCTCCATCATTTTTTCCAAAAATTATTTCTTGAATATATATTTGTATGTTCAAATGTTTTATGGATTTTGATAAATTTAATGCCATTATTATCACAATGCCCTTGCCCATCTATAAATTTCTGCCTTGGTATTGATAATCTCACGCTTCCACTTTGATTTCATCATTCTCTTGCTAGATACTTCTGCCAACTTTTTTTCCATATACTTGATATATGTTATATCCTTCATCATCTTGAGATGTTGACATGTGTATTTATATTCACCTTTGTTCTATTTGATACCCATTCCCTCATTATGTTATTCAATATGTCTTTTTTGTTTGCCTAGATGGCTGGACAATTTGATTCAATTAGATCTATCAATGTTCTTCGAGATGAATGGAAGATTAATGTTAGAATATTATGATTGTGGGCTACACCATGTATATTACTATTCATCAGATGAAATCAACTCTATAGAGTTAGTCCTCTAAGATAATGCGGTAAAGTAGTCAATCTATTTATGACATGTATATCCTTCCTCACGATAAAATGACTCCTAGGCAACTATTATGCTATTTTTTAATCAATTGTTATTTATAATTTAATAAATAATTTTAATGAGATATGTTACTTTAATCATTTTTTAAATATTAGTTTAATTTTCTTTTTTGGGGATTTGCATTATATACCAGCATTTTTAATTTGGTTTAAGAAATCAATAGTTTGCGAAGCATGTATTTGAACGAATTGTTTCATATTTTATTGGTAATATTTATTGTAATTTGTATGCTTAACTCATACTGATTGAAATTCAAATATATATACCGATGATTTTGCCAAAATGTTATCCATGATTTCCCAAATTAATTTCTTAAATATACATTTGCATATGTAGATATCATTCTTTCTAGTGGCTTTAATGCAATTATTATCATTATGCCGTTGCCCATTTACAAATTTCTTCCTCAATGTTTGCACTAACACGATTCCGTTTTGATTTAATTATGCAATCATACCACTTTATTTTCTACTTTAAAGATGGTCATATATCTATGATATTTTCATTTATCTCCAGGTTAAACTAATTGAATCATTTGCATATCAACAAATAAATCATTTGTATATCAAAATCAATTTCCAATATATAATAAAACTGTCACTGTGTATTTCATTATTCATACTAAACAAATTTCATTCTAATTGCTTTATTCAATTTAAAGTTGGATGAATTGATGTATTGATGAATTGAATGAATTGATGTACCTCCCAACGTTATGTTTTAATCCCATCGAATCACACTTATTTCAGGTATCATATATATAAGGAAACTAATATATGTTCTATTAATTGTCAATATGGGTTTAGGCAACAATTTGCTTGACGGTTGCCACCGTTATAAGGGTTGATTCAACTGGAGGATGGTTCTATAATTCATGTAAGAAGTGCTTTAAAAAAGTCATTCCTGAAGGTGATGGAATCTTTTGTGAAAAATGCAATGCAATTGTGAAGTCTGTTATGTCCAGGTTGGTTTTCCATTAGAACATATATGACATAATTTTTCATTTCGAAATTAATTGACTAAATTCATTCAATATTTATGATGAGAGTAAATTAATATTAATTTATCCCGTCTCATAGGTTTAGAGTGGAATTCTCTGTCATTGATGATATGGGTAGTGCTACTTTCATGGTATTTGATCAAGATATTTCCAATTTCTTGTAATGTTCTGCTATTGAGCTAAGGGATCAAGTTTTCCAGGTATAAGTATCACTTATATGTCTTTGTTATAAATCTCCGTGTAAATTGATTTATCAACCAACTTTAATGACTATATACATATAATAATTATCTATATATATCTATAACCATGTAAAACTATTTACCATATATATTTATTTCAATAAATATGATGATGGTAATCATTTTCATAATCTACCAGTGTCCTTTGGCATTCACTTTATATATAAATATATATATGTTTTGCCAAATTTATCAAGTGTTTAATGCTGACATTTGATAAATTTTTTGTTATTCTATATTGCATTTATAATTAACATATCTTTTGCTACATTTCTTTTTAGACTTATGGTGATATACATCAAGTTCTAGACTATTTTGACTCTTTCCTTGGGAAAAAGTTTGTTTTTAAACTTCACGTTTCTGAAAGCAATTAATCCTATTAACTATAGCCCTGATAATGATTTAACTTCGAATGCTGATATTGAGAAAGTAATGACTTTAGCCCTTTTGCTTTTTATTTTACATTTTTCTATTACAAGTGTATTAGATTTGACAACTAATTGTATGTAGGGTTTGGAGTCTTCAATGGTTCGGTTAGAGGTTGGCAACTCGGATGCAATAACTCCCACCAATATAAGTCGAATAATGGCTTTTGTGGATGCTGATGAGTTTGACGATAATCTTGATAATATGTCTACAAACTTGGGAGAACGCATCAAGGTTGAAAAGGATTAGGTTTCACAATGTTGGCCTATATCTCCCCAAGCCTGTATTCACACATGGTCAACTATATGTTGCTGTATTCTGAGTTAGAAGTAGGCATGGGCTTAAAATTTTAATACTTGATTTGGAAGGGAAAGCAACAAACAAGACTTCAAATTTAGTATATACGGAAGTGTTTAACAACTTGATATTTTGATTTAATGAATTATATATAAGTAATAAATATTTAATTTTTATTACTTATATTATATATTTGAATGAAAATTGTGATATTTTTTATTATCATAATATCAATCCGTGCATCATATGGGTCGTCTTTCTAGTTATGATAAAAATAATATAAAAAATAGTTTATAACAAACATCATTATTTATAAGGAATGAATGATGAAAAAGTAAAGTATGTAATATAAAATATACAAATAAGTTTCCAATAATGTTACATTTACTCCTTTTAAATATATATCGTTGCACATACAGAAACAGAGGCTACCCCACGAATGAAATTAAAAAAGGGATAGAGAGAGAGGGGCGGGTGTCGGCTGTCAACGAAGGTAGCCAGTCAGTGAATACTTATATACCTGAACTTCATATATATCAGATATGCACCAACCTTCCCCAGTTACCAATGTGCTCCAATAACACACACACACACACACACACACACACACACACACACGCACATATATATATATATATATGAGATGTTCCAGTAATTTGGATCCTCTCAATTTTCATTTATCTTAATTTATGTCAGTTTTGATTTATGGTAATTGTTAGATTAACATCTAATGATCCAAATCAATCATATATATATATATATTCATTCAATAAACCTGAGGTTTGACTTTATAGTTTTATAGTGATCAATCTTATCCATTCCACATCAATGTAACGGCTAAAAATAAAAATTGATACTAATTGGGAGAAATAAAACTGATCGAGAGGATCCAAATGTGATAGTCCAGAGCCACAAATTCATTCATTCATTCATTACTTTACAACACAATTTCGGGGGAACGGAGACTACCCCCGTCCCGTCAGATTCAATATTTACTCTTCTCCATACAAATCCCAACTAATTAGATACACCTCCCCCTTTTTTTAATTATAATAATATTGTATATACATTGGGAACGTTAATTCGGGGACAGGATGCAGGTTGTATTGGCAAAAGCTTATCTTATTCACGTTTCTACTTATCACACACACACACACACACACACACACATTAATCTCTAATTATCTCTCGCGTTGTCCACCACTGGGGGCGGTACATTGCAGGTGTGATTGTTCTGGATAACTACTCTTAATTTCACTTTCTCTATAGAGAGGGTAGATATGCTCCTTGTAAACAAATCCTTCGCTTTTACGTTTCTTATCAAAATAAGAATAATAATAAACAAGTAAATAGGTTTCTCATGAAAAAAAAAAAAACAACTATACAAGGCACGTAAATAATGCGGGTGATATAATGCTTGACGATTAATGTGCTGCTTCAAATACTCACACATATGCATCCGCAAGTCAACCATCGCCATTCTCCTTATTTATTTATATGAATTTATTTATTTTATTATATAATGGGTGAAGAGCTTTTAATTCTGGCTACCTTAAAATACTCATAAGATCAAGTAAAATAGGAAACAACAAGAATATCTTATAAGCATGTGCGTGTCACGTGCTCACACCGCATGGGACTGACAGACACCCACGCCCAAGATAACAAGAGTGTCTGCACACAATGCCGCCAACTAAGGACTCTCGGTTTGAGCCTACCTGAGTTGTGACTTCTGATCTGAGTGACTGGTTGTATATTATGTCAAAACTAGTAATTTTTATTAAGAGAAAAAAAAAGTTACTCCTGAAATTGGCAGTCCGAGCACACACACTAAATATATTTATGTACATTTAACTCATTAACAAATTTTAAAGGTCTGTGCTTTTTCAGCTCATAAAAATAGTTTAGGAAAATTATAGTATAAATTAAAGTGAAGACAACTTTCCATTTTAAGACGTGCGTGCGTGCGTGTGTGGGTAACACTATAAAAACACGCACAAGGAAATGGAATCTGGAACAACAGCTTGATCTAGCACAAAAGTCTGGAACTTTATTATTTAATATGGTGCAATAAATAGTAGCTATTTGTCTTCATATCCTCAAGAACTTACTTCTTATTAAGTTATATTTATCTATTTCATACATGTTTAAAAAATAAATTAAAAACTTTGATATTTTAAAAAATTACTGTAACTTTTTAAAATTATCTTAATCAAATTATAACACATTTTAATTGTATCTCTCTTCACCAAAATTCTTTTAAGTATTCCCAAAAAAGGATAAAAATAAAAATAAATATTAGATAATATATAAATTTCAAAAAATAACTTGTATTTTAAAATATTAATCCTCTAAAATCATGCGCTGGTATAATAGGAAACAAATATTGAACTTGTAAATTTTATTCTGCACGAGGTTGGCCTGTCGTTTGATATTGTTTTACATCTCAGTGGCCGATAATTATTAAGGAAGGACAATGTTTGGGTGACTTTAATAATAAAGAAGGATAATGTTTTTATTCAAAAAAAAATGGTCATAAGTAACCATAACCGACATTTTTTTTGGGCTGACGTTAACCAAGTTATATTGCCATCTCATTTTCTCACAACCGATACTTGATGTGTACAGAATTTTACCTATTAAAGTAAAATCACACGAAGGTTGATCCTTTTATTTAATGTTTGAATACCTAAGTCTTAACAGTCTTCTTGTCTTGAAACACAATTAAACAGCCGAGAGTTATAACACAAAAAAGTCGAACTTTTCTATGCTCTTTTTTCCCCCCAACTTTATACCACTAGAAAAGTTAATTATTTAAAAAAAATTCTTCACTGGTAATACATTAATGACTTCAAAGTTAAATAAAAATATTTGTTCATTGGTAAAAGTAGATATATATGATTGGGATCCTATAAATGTACAGAATTAATCGTAGTAGTAGAAAGTTCTCTGAAATATTTCAGAGGTCGAATCCAAAGGAAATAGTAAATTTATCGGTCTAAAATTTTAATTCCAAAAATAAATAATAATCAAATTGAGAAACTCAAATTACAAAAAAAAAAAGAAAAAAAATAGAAAGCAAATCAATATATGAGTTTTGATTCAGTTATTAAAAGTACCAAGGGATCGGGGTTTATATTATGAGATAAATATATTTTCTTATTTAGTTAAACTAACAATTATAGTGATTGTTGTACTTAAAGTGTCATAATTATCTATCGATCAATTAGTTATTATTTAATTAGAATTCAATTCACTTTCACTTAACTAACACTACTACAAAAATTGATATTAGTGATAGACGAATCTGTCATTAAAAGGCAAATTTCATAACTAATTTTGGATTTAGTCACAGAAATTTCTATCATTAAATTCATCAAAAATATGGCGTCATTAATTCAAGTGACGGATATATCCGTTACTAATTTTGTGACGTAAATATTTGTTACTAAAATAAAATATATCCCTCATTGTTTTTTTTTTGTTCCCTCTCCAAATTTCAACTCACAACCTCCACCATCTATGCTCTTGTACTTTTAATGAGAGACTGCATTTCAAATTTTAAACCCATTACCCCTAATGTTTGAAGCCTTAAACACCCTTATATTGTCAGTTGAGCTATGATAATCATTCACTCTTTATACTCAAATTTTAATATATACATATATATATTATTTAATTGGAAAATGAGAAATTTAACATAAATTTGCTTTTTTTATTTTAATCAAAAGTTTGATACGCTAATATATCTAATTTATATTTAATTATTTATTTTATTTTATTTTAAATTTTGATAATTAAAAAAGCCATCACTAATCTATCACTAAATTTAAAATTTAGCAACAACGTAATGAATAATGATGGATGCATACTCATCACTAATTGTGTGAAATTAAAAAAAATATGACATTGTTCAATGTTTGTCATTAATCCATCGCTAATTATTAGTTTTAGTGATAATAATTAGTGACAATAGACTTTCTTTTACCAAATGTGTAAATTTTAAACCAGAAATGACGAATTTCACCATCTGTTACTAATGTATAAATTTAGTAACGGAATTTTGTCTGTCATAGAAATTTTGTCACAGACAAAATTCCGTCACTAATTATGATTTTTCTACTCATGTGAAGTTCCTAATCAAATATTAAAAGACATAGTATATATCCCCATGAATTTCTAATTTTATCTCTAAATTAGTTATTTATGTTCATCTCTTTAGATCTATGTTTACTCTTCACCTCTCAGTCCATCAAGTTTACCCATGAATTAGACTTTATGATAATCAAGAATAAAATTCATATGAACGAATAAAAGAGATAAATATAATGAAAGAAACAAATTAAATTTAACTTAAAGAATAAATCTAAAAAATTATAACTAAAGAAAACAAATCCAATTAAAATTTAGCAACAATGTAATGAATATGATGGATGCATACTCGTCACTAATTGTGTAAAATTAAAAAAATATGACATTGTTCAACGTTTCTCATTAATCCGTCGCTAATTATTAGTTTTAGTGATGATAATTAGTGACAAGAGACTTTCTTTTTCTAAATGTGTAAATTTTAAACCAGAAATGATGACTTTCACCATCTGTTACTAATGTATAAATTTAGTAACTAAAGAGAATAAATCCAATTAATCCTAGCCAATTACATCCCAATATCTAACTAGGGAATTTAGCCATATATGGAGATAGAAATCAAAACAAATCTCAAATCTCAAATTATGATAAAAATAACAAGAAAAAATAGTTTATAATAGGAAAAAGGATAATTTTGCTCTAATACTCCTTAGATCTCCTTGCACTCTCATAAATTGCTTATATGCATTTGAATCGTGTTCTCCAGTCTCTAAGTGTGTTTTTTTGAATCCTTTAATGTTTCCCTCGTATCCCTTTATATAGAAAAAATCTAGAAGCCTATAAAAATAAAAAAAATCACTCAGAAATCACAAAACTGCATAAAAAGCACATTACTTATTTGCGCACGAGTCGGCGCTAGCTCCTTACCTTTCTTCTCCACTCGGTGCCGTCTCCAATGTGTCATTTTGCGAAGGATCAAACCCACCCCAGCGCTGTCTGGATGCCTTGCTTTGTTGACCCGACGCTGGGTCCTTTTGTAATTTGCAATTCTTCTCACTTTTTCACCTGTGGCTGGGTGAGAAAATATGGGGAAACCGAATGGATTTCTTATTTTACCTTTTTACTTCAACTTTTTAGTTTTATGTAGCTCAAATTTCTTACAAATATTCATGCGAAGTACATATATTCTAAGTTATGCAAAATTATATCAAATCAAGATTTATTGAGATAAAAATAAATACTAAATGTAGATATCTTATAGGTATAAAATAGATACATTAATATACAAATATGTTAGGTAAAAGATTTAGGGCCCGTTTGGTTCTCCGTTTTGTAAAATTAAGTTAAGATAAATGAAGTTTGTAAAAATGAAGTTTAGATAAAGTAAGTTTGTTGGAAGTTGTTATGTTTGAATATTCTTTTTATAAAAATAAGTTTGACAAAAAATCTGTTTGGATGATAGGGGTTAAAAGTACTTTTAGATGTATAATATAGAGTAAATTTGTTTCTCTTTTTCCAAAATTTACGTTTTGTTAAAGGAAAAGTAATTTTTTCCCTTCTTTTTCAAAATCACAGTTTAACCCACTTTTCATTTTTCAAAAAGTCAGTTTGTGTCTCACCTGTGTTTTGCCAAATGCATCTTTTAGAAAACCATGATTAAAAATCATAATTTTGTTTTGTAAACATGAAAACAAACAGGCACTTAATATCTTTTAGATCGAGGTTTTCTTTTTTTGGCATTATCTTTTGCTTTGAGAGCTTTTGTATAGGGTGTTTGTCCTCCTCATTTTATATATATATATATATATTTTTTAATTGTTGAGATATATATAATTTTTCAGCTTCTTTCAAAAAGAAAGAAGATATATTTTTTTTTTTTTACAAAAAGGAGAGCGTGAAGAAAGAAAAGTGAATTTTATTCTCTAAAAGAACTTTTCTTTTACTTTAACAGGATGAAACGATAATTAAAATATTTTTTTATCTCTTGATGAAAATATATGTTTGACTCAGCACATTGACACACAAACAGGATTACAGAATCACTTATACCGTTAATAACTAATTAGCTAATTAACTAGTAACCTAAATATTTAAATTTGTGAAGCGCGAAATGAAAAGAAAAGAGGGAGGGAGACGATAAGAAAAGGAATAAGATTGAGATGATAGGTCGGTAGCCAAATCTTTTTTTTTTTTTTTGCCACATCAATATCAGGAATAAAATAGGTTGGTAGTCATATCAATATCAATTATGGCTTCAAAACATGAAAAAAAGGAGTGGGCGAGCCCAAAAGGCATGGTTGGAAACATGGAAATAAAGATAAAATAATATATATTTATAGCGAGAGAGAGAGAGAGAGAGAGAGAGAGGAAAGAATCAAAGAAAGAGAGTATTGTATTTCGTGAGTGTTTTTTTTTAAATTATCCAATATTCAATTGCCACTTTGAACCCGAATGATCCGGAATGAATAAAGTACTGTATCCCATCTTGTTGGAGATGAGAAGGGAAGGAGTGAGGTGGAGTGTGGCGTCCCCATTACGTCGGTCCTAAATATGTAATGAAATGCACCTTCACCTTTTTATTGTCATTTCTTCTCCTGTCTTCTCCCCACTTCACCATCACACGCTGATGCTCCCCTTTTTTATTTACTTCTTTTTTATGATAACTTTTTTTTTTAATTTCCAAAGGACTGAAGACCCTTTTTTATTTACTCCCTCATATCATATCTATAACTTCCTACCCGGTCTACATGGGCTAGGTCCAACTGAGTTTTGTCTCTAGCTCAAATTGCTATTCAGACAATTCCTTCACCTCATTTTCCTTCACAAAAATTACACCATTATTTTTTTACATATCATTTATAACATAATTACCATTTGTCTCTTCAGAAAAAAAAATTACATAAACGTTTATAATTTTTCAGAAAGAGAAGTACTAAGCCCAATTACATCAGCACCAACCACCTTATGAAATCTAGCTCAATAAATCTTACAATTTTATTTTATTCTTAACTCATTTTTTTTCCTTCCTTTCTTTTAACTGACTTGATTTGACTCAGTTCAACTTAATTTAACAAACACTTTTAGTTAAGAAAAGAGAAGATACAATAATAGAATTTTATAAATGATAATTGCGTCAAAACTAATAAAGTATTATTTTGGTGATGGAGATGAAGGATGCTAGCTCTCGAAACCCATGACTTTGCTGATTTCAGGATTAATCCTAAACCATGAAGCCAGAGTAGCTAGCATAAGTATTATAACCTGTTTCCAGTGTGAAGCAAACTGATACCCACATCCCACCAATAAAATAATTGACCACCTCAAAGTTCTCATATCACACGCACATTATCTTTTCATTCAAATACACAGCTTCCATTCTTCCATATCACCAGCAAATAAGCTGTGATTGGCCAGCGACAGATTCTAAAACAAAAAGAAACCTCCCAAAAACATTATTTTTTCAAAAAAAAAACTTGAAATTATCAGACAACCAATGCCCTCCTCCTTATAATAAATAAATATCAACAATACTCGGACAGAGAAGTGCACCGTCACCGTTAGCAAACGGTGGCCCATGAGGGTGGTATCCAGTGAAGGCTTTAACCAATAAAACCTGTCGTTATAATGACACGGCTTCTCCCCCACTGCTGCCATCTCTCAAGCATTGTATTTCCATTACACACACACTCCTCAAGTAGTTAAGTTTGACGGGTCTACGGAAGGAGAAGAAAATTGATACATTTTTCGTCAGAGAAGGGGGGAAAAATTAGAGGGCAGAGCCTGGAGTCGAAAATATGGTTATTGATTATATGATGGAGAAGAGCTTCATCGTCGGCTGTGCAAGTTCTTCTTCCTCTTTTTCTTCTCCTCGATTCTCCGATGCTTGTCCCCGAAGGTACTCTTTGAAGATCCCTTTTGATTTTCTTCTCGGGTCTCTCCATCCATAACCATCAATTTCTTATCATTTTTAAACGTGTTCTTTTGTGCGAAAAAAGGTATAGAATTTACTTGCTTTTTATGGATTTGATGGTTTTGATTGAGTGCTTCCCACCTGATTTTGGCGGATTTATGGAGATCTTTGGGTTGGGGCTACGCATAGTTTTCCTTTAGTGGTTTCAAGATCGCTTCCTCACTCTCAATGGGTGGAGATTAAAAACTATACCTTGTATATGTCTTTTCATCTTTCTTCTCTGTCTTCTTCTATAGGAATTTTTATTTTTTTAGTATTTAATTTATTTATTTTTGGGTAAATACGGAGTTGGTGCTTTAAATCTTATAGTTTCGGGCTTTTTTAATATCTGTTGAACTGGTTGATCTTTTTTTCTTTATGAGTGCGTGAGGATTTTGTTATGTGATTGATAAGTCTAGGGTTTTTGATGGAGAGATATAGTGGGGATTAATATGACGAAGGTGTTTATAAGGTTGTTTTGTTGAATTGTTTTTTGGATGGCAACATTGAATCAACCAGCAGTAATATTACTCATCAACAAGATGAGGTAAGATGGGCGATTCTCTTCTCACATCATTGTCAATGGAGAATCATCACCCATCTACGCTCTTGTCCATGGACTCAAGTGCATCTTCTCACGAGGAACTGGATTTGGAGATGAATCGGCAAATCATACCTTCCCGTCCACCGGATATCAATTTGCCCCTGTCAGCAGAGCGCAGCCCGCCTCCTCCGTCTTGGAATTCTGACCCGTGTGATATATTAGATGTTGGTCTTAGTACTCAAGGATATGAGACTGAGAGTTTCCTCACCCCCCTTCCCAAAGGTGGTAAGAAGTGCACAAAACGAGTTGATAGCATATGGGGAGCATGGTTATTCTTCAATTTCTATTTTAAGCCCGCCCTGAATGAAAAATCCAAGGCTAAGATAATCAGGGACAGCAATGGTGTTACAGGGTTTGATAAATCTGATCTTAAGCTTGATGTTTTTATGGTGCAACATGATATGGAAAATATGTACATGTGGGTTTTCAAGGAGAGGCCCGAAAATGCATTGGGTAAGATGCAGCTGAGGAGCTACATGAATGGCCATTCTCGCCAAGGGGAGCGCCCATTTCCATTTAGTGTAGACAGAGGCTTTGTTCGATCTCACAGGATGCAACGAAAGCATTATAGAGGCCTATCAAACCCCCAATGTTTGCATGGCATTGAGGTTGTTTCATCACCCAATCTTGCTGGCCTTGATGAGGATGAGCGAAAAAGGTGGATGGAACTTACTGGCAGGGATTTCAATTTCATGATCCCACCCGAAGCAAGTGATTTCAGTTCATGGAGGAATCTCCCCAATACAGATTTTGAGCTTGAGAGACATCCTCCCCTAGTCAAGAGTGCTTCAAATGCGCACCCAAAGAAACTGCTTAATGGATCTGGGCTTAATTTGTCAACTCATCCTTCTAACCACAGTAATGGTGATGGAATGGATCTGTCTCCTGTAAGCAGCAAGAAGAGGAAAGACTTCTTCCCCCATGTAAATGATGATGACTGTTACTTGGCAGTTAATCCTCCTTCGGACCGGACTCCAGATATGGAAATTCGCCCAAGTGAACCACACTGGTTGAATAGCTTTAGTGGAGTAATGAGGAATGCCTATGGACCTGTTACGGCCGCAAAAACTATTTATGAGGATGAACAGGGCTACTTGATTATTATCAGTCTGCCCTGTGTGGATCTTCCAAGTGTGAAAGTTTCCTGGAGGAATAATCTTACTCATGGTGTCATAAAAGTTTCTTGTGTGAGCACTTCGCGAAAGCAATTTATCAAGAGACTTGATCGGACATTCAAGCTTACTGATCCATCTCCTGAGCACTGCCCTCCTGGTGAGTTTGTTCGAGAAATTCCACTTTCTACGCGAATTCCAGAAGATGGCAAAATAGAAGCATATTATGATGAGCCAGGATCAGTGCTGGAGATCACAGTGCCAAAACTTCATGATGGACCTGAAGAGCACGAAGTTAGAGTCTGCCCTCGCCCCCATCTGGGTGGTAATGATTTTATGTTGAGTTAGGCTCTTGTTTAAAATTGTTTGGGTTGTCTTCACCATGGTCCTTATATCGTTGTTTTACTAACATTGTACGATACAGTGTAATCTATATTCATTCGCGCGTCTCACATCTGTCTTCACACCATTTTTTCCCCACTAATTACCTTTGTTTCTTGCATTCATTGTAATGACTACTATTCTTTTAACATCCAGTTCCCACCATTCATATAAAATTATTTATATCACTTACCTGGATTGATCTTTAAGGATGATTTCCTTTGCAAGAATTGTCATTTTATGTTGTGTGTTGTCCTCTCATATGTGGTTCATTTTTCTGTTATGACACAAAACCATCTTCGATGTATAGAATGGCTCCCTTCTGAGAGGACAGGAGGTTCCTCATCCTCAGTGATTTTCACTCACCATGCACTAGATAAGAAGTGTTTGTGGCTGCTGTCATTATGTTCTACTTCATGAGAGTCGAATACGCAGAATAAAGAACAGGGTTAATTTTGTGTGATAGCTGCAGGAACAAGCACAGCACACACTGGGAACCAAGTAAACTGCAGCTACGTAGATGCAGCGCTTTATGTGTACCATCTTGTTTAGTGGGCTGGAAATGTAATCATAGTGTGATGCAATAATTTACCCCAGTTACTTGGAATATGTTGGAATCTAGAGACAAGTAGAACTAACCTGTTCGTTGAAATAGCCACCACCCACAAGAGGGGGGAATTTCAATTTGATTTGTTGATTTAAAAGTTGATGACCCTGATAGTCTTGCGATTGGTGGAAAATGTGGATTTTCACGGTGTACTTTTGTGTAAAAGATTATGCAGCCCCAGCGCGACGTGAAGGACTCGGTCAATTTTGGCATTTAATTATTGAAGGGTACTATGTTTTTTGGGGAGGCGGTGGTTAATCTTCGGTGTGGGGAGTGTGAAAGAGACAGCGTTTGCATGGGTCAAGGGTGGCGCCTTGCTAGATGATTCTAATTTTTTTTACGTAAAAGAGGATTCTTTTATTTTTTTTTTTTGCTCAGATACAAAATAGAACACCACTAATATATGGTTGTTAGAACCAAACTGAACCGGCTAATTCAATCGGTTCAACTAGAAATTGGTGGTAGGTTGAGTTCAGACTAACAAGGAAACCATAGGACAAGGGAATTGGTGGGAAATTGGTGAAATCGGCCCGAAACTGGCAATAATTGGTAAATCCAATGGTCTTGATGAGTTGAGCGGTCTGGTACTACTGAGAATGAGGAAGGAAGGAGGTCTGGTACTACTGAGAATAAGGAAGAAAAAGGAGAATGAGGAAGGAAGGATGAGGGGGAAAAAAAAAAAGGAAAATCCCAAAAATCTTTGCTTCCACCTACAGTATAAGCATAGCTCTTAGTCATAGATCATCACTATTTGTTTTACCTAGTTGCCCCCATTCTTTAAACCACCTCAGAAGCTCACGACTAAGACGAAGAAGGCCAAAAGATAAACTGGAAAGAGAAAGACATTGAGGCGGCAAAAATAAAACCAACCTTCTGAGCAAAACCATTTGAATAAAAAGTTACGAAACACATTCCCCAAAATTATTAAAAGTAGACTCACATTCATAAATAGTCTGGGAGAGCGAAAAGCTAAATACTGGGAAGGAGTTGATGACTCTAGGTGAGAGGGATAGAGTGGGATGTAACGATGGAGTAAGAAATTCGTACCATATAACTGGCAAAAGAAATCAAAAGTTAATTAAATGTTGGAGAGTGAAATAATTAAAGAAGAGATAGGGAAAGATGAGAAGGATGTGATGGTGGAGTAGAAAAGCATAGGAAATAGGTTGTATTTTTCTGACAATAGGTTTTCTTAATTTATACATTTTTTAATAAAAAATTTACCTTAAATTAAATATAATAAAACCATCTATCATCTTTCTTGATATTTTTTAAAAATAAAAGTCTCCAATACGGTAATACCAATTACCATAATCAATTGAATTAAAATATTATCATATATATATATATATATTTTCTATTATTGTTTTATGAAAATATCCTTTTTAAATGCTTCTTTCATTTATTTTAAAAAATAGTTACAAATATATTAATTTAATTATTATCACGGTTTGACTACATACAGTTCAATCATTAAGCTTTAAATCAGTATCTTTACCAGTTTAATGACCAATTTGATTTTAACAACATTGATTATGAACAAGTAAAAACATCCCAAGCTAATTAGCCAAAAAAAAAATCCCAGGCTAAAAACATATTTAACATCAACCATATAAATATATACAGAGATCAGAATTTGGATTTAACTTTTTGAAAAGCATTTTTCTTTGACTATCTTTTGAGATGGCAGTCTGAACTGGATGTAGATCATAATCCGAAACCACCTCCTGGTTCAAGATGAATAGAAGAGCTCCTCTCAGAGTCTCCATCACAGTACCTAATTTGCCTCTGCCGTTGACTGCCATTTTCTCCCAAGTGTTGAATATTATTCCTTGAAACCATATCTGAAACTTCGGCACCCATCCCCCCCTTTTTCTTGTTTTTCCTGCCCATTATATCAATTTTTATAAACCAACCATTCCAATTATATCTCTACGAACAATTGGGTCTGAGTTTCAAAGGCGTGTGCTTTTTTTTTTTTTTTTGGTACGAAAAGGCTGAATTTTGTGAACAACTTTTCTTTGTGGTATGAGTCAGACATGATTTGGCCTTGCGAGTAGAGGACGGTTCGCTCTCAGGCTTCATCCCATTGAAAGTCCCCAACCTCTCTCTCTCTCTCTCTCAAATTTTTCCTCAGTGAAAGAGGACACATTTATGCGTCACTAACCAAGTCCTTTGCTACAGTTTCAACTCCTGATTTCCTAGGAAATGAAAAATGTAAAGAATTAGTGTACTGCAAATACGCTTTTCCTTCCAATTTTGCTGGATTGAAGGGTTGTTCTCTCTCTGGGACAATTTATCAATTTAGCAGGTTGCCCTGTATGCTTTTAGTTATTGCTATATAATCTTTCTTTGACATTTATCTTCGTTTGGTTTTATCATTTTGAGTGCTAACCTGTCCTATCTATTGCACAAATGTTATGCTAATTTCCTTGATATCATGGATGTTGCCGTAAAAAAACTTAATAGATATTGAAAGATTATTCTTCGATAATTGTCTTCGCTTAAGAATAAATACTCATTATTGAGTAAAACACAAGTTTGAAGAGTGAAACTCTCGACCTAAGAACCCTTGATAGTGAAATCAAATTTCACTAGTCTAATGAACAATATTAATAAATTTTTGGTGCATTAGGAAACTAATCAGGAGAAGGCACTGTAACGCGAATTTGTAACTAAGGTAAACTTATGATATATTCGAAGAGTTAAATAGGGGAGAGATATAGAGATAAGTCAGGTTTGTTATAATATTACGGCTAAATTGCACATGAATAAAATTTGAGGGAATATTTTGTTGGCAGATTAATTAAAGGTCATTAGAAAAATTTTGTATAATTTAACCAAATATTAAAAAATGTCTCCAATTTATTGGGAACAATAATACTCATATTATGTAATTCATCTGAGACTCCTCCACATGATACATGGAGCTCTTGATGTAGTTGTAAAATACAATCGTCGGACAACTGCCATAGCACTGGTCAAATACGTACACCACGGCATAGCATGGAAATCCCAAAATATGGAAAGAATAATTCCCAATTGAAGGGCAAACCTAAAAATATAGCAATGATATTTATTTCGTTACTATTTCAAGCGAAATACAGTAAACACCAACTTGACGTCTTGAGACGGACAAAACATTAAAGCGAATGCTACCATAACAAAATAGTCCAGATAATTTCTAAGAAATTGAAAATAACGACACTGCATTTGGTAAATGTAACATGGAAAATAGAGTGCATAAATTAAGCCGAGAGGTACTCCATTTAGTCAACTTCCTCAATCTTGGGGCCAGCAGCACCACCTCCACCGGTTGGAACATCATCATCCATTGCCCCACCCATGTCAGGACCAGCACCACCCTGGTACATCTTGGCGATGATAGGGTTGCAGATGCTTTCCAATTCCTTCATTTTGTCCTCAAACTCATCCGACTCCGCAAGCTGATTGCCATCTAGCCACTGGATGGCTTGCTCAATGGCATCCTCAATCTTCTTCTTGTCAGATGGATCAAGTTTACCTCCAATCTTCTCATCCTTCACGGTATTCCTCATGTTGTAGGCATAGTTCTCCAATGCATTCTTGGCTTCAACCTTTTTCTTATGCTCTTCATCCTCAGATTTGTACTTCTCAGCCTCTTGAACCATCTTCTCAATCTCTTCCTTTGATAGCCTACACTTGTCGTTGGTGATAGTGATCTTGTTCTTCTGGCCAGTAGTCTTATCCTCCGCAGAGACATTCAAGATACCATTGGCATCAATGTCAAAGCACACGGTAATTTGTGGAACACCCCTGGGAGCAGGAGGAATACCTGATAGTTCAAATTTACCTAGCAAGTTGTTATCCCTAGTCCTTGTTCTCTCACCTTCATAAACCTGGATCAACACACCAGGCTGATTGTCAGAATAAGTAGAGAAAACTTGCTCTTTCTTTGTTGGGATGGTAGTGTTCCTTGGGATTAACACAGTCATCACACCACCAGCAGTTTCCAAACCAAGTGAGAGTGGGGTGACATCCAGGAGGAGAAGATCCTGGACCTTCTCATTGCCCTCACCACTTAAGATGGCAGCCTGAACAGCAGCGCCATATGCAACAGCCTCATCAGGATTAATACTCTTGCAGAGCTCTTTCCCATTAAAGAAATCCTGAAGAAGTTGTTGAACCTTTGGAATTCTGGTGGAACCACCAACAAGGACAACATCATGCACGCTTCTCTTGTCCATCTTTGCATCCCTTAAACACTTCTCAACTGGTTCCATACACTTCCTGAAGAGATCCATGTTGAGCTCCTCGAATCTCGCACGAGTAATGGTTGAGTAGAAATCAATTCCCTCATACAGAGAATCGATTTCAATAGTAGTCTGAGCAGTGGAAGACAGAGTTCTCTTAGCCCTCTCACAAGCAGTTCTCAACCTCCTAAGTGCTCTGGGGTTGCCACTGATGTCTTTCTTGTTTTTTCTTTTGAACTCCTGGACAAAGTGGTTCACCATCCTGTTATCAAAATCCTCACCACCAAGATGAGTGTCTCCAGCTGTGGCTTTCACCTCAAAGATACCCTCTTCAATTGTCAGTAAAGAGACATCAAAGGTACCACCACCAAGATCAAAAATCAAGACATTTTTCTCGCCAACACTGGATGCTTTCTTGTCAAGACCATAAGCAATGGCCGCAGCTGTAGGCTCATTGATAATTCGCATGACATTAAGACCAGCAATGACACCAGCGTCCTTGGTAGCCTGACGCTGGGAATCATTAAAGTAAGCAGGGACAGTAACAACAGCGTTCTTGACTGTGGACCCAAGGTAGGCCTCAGCAATCTCACGCATTTTCATAAGCACCATAGAAGAGATCTCTTCTGCAGCAAATTGCCTCTCTTCACCCTTGTAGTTGACTACAATCATTGGTTTGTCACCAGGGCCAGCGATGACCTTAAAAGGCCACAATTTAACGTCACTCTGAACAGTTGCATCACTGAATCTACGACCAATCAACCTCTTGGCATCTGAAAAAATCAATAGATTGGTCAAATTATAGCTAATATTAGTTTATAGCAAACCGAAAACAAATTATTCTCGTCAAGGAATAATAAATTCCAATCTCTCAAAAAAATGATCAGCCAAATTATGATATTAGAAGAAATACCAAAAAAGACTGTATAAATAAGTATATATACATATCCCATAAAAATATTACAATATCAAGACAATATCTATTCGCCAAGATTATGGCCATGAATCTAACTGATCTATCAGGGATCGTATATTAGCTATCATTGTTATGAGTTTTATGAACTTCTTTCGGCGATTAATTAGGTCATGTCCAAGTGTAATGTGAAATCAGTAGAGCTAAATGAATTTTCCCAAACAACATAGAACACTAGAGATATTGAAAACGGGCAAAAGAAGGAAAAAGCTAAAAACTTAGATCCATATTTATTATGTTAGTCGAAGATTTATCAAATATTCAGTAGCAAATACCCCAATCACATAAACTGAACAAGAAACACTCTGCTAAAACAAGAGAAATTTCGATGGATCTACAGATCAGACAAAGTCATGCATAAAACTCGAATTGAAATGCACGGAACCCAGCAGATCATACCAAAGACGGTGTTGATGGGGTTCATGGCGACCTGGTTCTTGGCGGCATCGCCGATCAAACGCTCGGAGTCAGTGAAAGCGACGTAAGAAGGCGTGGTTCTGTTGCCCTGGTCGTTGGCGATAATCTCAACACGGTCATGCTGCCAAACTCCGACGCAGGAGTAGGTGGTACCGAGGTCGATTCCGATAGCTGGACCCTCTCCTTTTCCGGCCATTGCGTTTCAGGATGTGGTGTCGGCGCGTGGGAAGAGATCTAAAGAGGATACAAACCACAGCCTCCACTAGTTTTCAAACTTCAGTAGAGGTAAGGGACGAGAAAAGTAGCAGCGGTTAGCTTATATAGTATTAGGGTTTGGTGTTTTCTTCCAGAATGTTCTGCCGCCCAATCCTTAGGAACTGTTCGATCTGCCCATCAAGAAATTTCGTGGTTTACGGATCAGACTTTTCTTCATTCGTTGCGGTCAACCAATAATGAAGAAAAGTGCGCCTAAAATATACTATATTTTTTATTGATTTATTATTTATTTAATTAAGACTATTTTTATTTATTTATTGTTCTATGTAATTGTTTAGCACGTCATTTACTTGTGATTTGATTGATCGCACAAATTAATTATATTATAACAAATTTTTAGATTAATTAATGGTAAATCATTCTTGTCACAGTTAGACATCTCCAAAAAAAAATTATGAAGATATTTCTTTATAATTGTAATTGTAAATAAAATAAAGATTGAAATCATTATTATGGAATCATTTCAATTTTTTTTAAAAAAAAATCCTTACGATTATATTGTTATTTCAGTTATATAGTGCGATATACTTTTAATTTTTATCTATACATATACATTTAGATTTAGATGTAAAATGTTGGCCCAAGAAAGAAGATTTAGATATGAATGATCTTGCCATGAATGTTACTATTTTTGGGATCAATGACGGAGAAGTGCTGATTAGTGATGAGGTGGGCACCATGATTGAAGAGAATATACTATAATTATAATTCCTAACGATGATAATGAAAAAGACTTGTGCAGAGGTTGGTTCTAGTTAAGAAATATGTGAAGCTGTATGTGTGTGCGTGTTGCTGCTTCACAATCTGATGGCCCCCATACCATAATATTTCTTTGGTTGTTTTTTTGGACAGATATGGAGAGCATAAGATTTCAATGCGGTATGTTAATTTCTAGTTTTCAAAGTTCCTGACTTCTGATTGGTTGGTTTGCCGGTGGGAACAGGGGGAACTCTGGCTCGATGCCATGGCATAATATCAGTTAATTAATGTTGTTACGTCTTCTTTCTCTTCCCACAAGCACTAAACACATGATAAGATCTTAAGACTCAACCGATGATTATATCCAAAGGGAACGAGGATTGAGTCACAATTTAGCTCATTCAACAATAATGTAAGTCGTAAGACAAGCAATCTCTTAATCTATGAAAAAGCCTTCTGGGCCACATACTGCATCTTCTTCAGTTCAGAAAGCCCAAATCAGATCATTCCAAAAGAAAAGCCCATGTTACCCCCAAAAATATGTCGAACAACAAACTATTTATTTGACCAGAATTAAAAATAATAACAGTAATTCACCTCATTCTATGGTTTGGAAATAGTGCTAATACCACCGTAACTTTTGTTATAGCAGGGAAGAACTCTTATCTGACTAATGACATAAAAATAAAAAAAATATTTTTACTCATTAAATTTATCAAAAAATATATTATTTTCAAATAATACTCATATTTAATGCATTACATTTAAAATTTATTATCTCTCATATATTTAATTACATATAAGAGTAAAATAGGAAAAAGAACATTTAATATCTAAAAAATACTAAATAGGACTTATATTTTGGATTAAAATAAACTTTTAAAATATAATTTTTATTTTGGATCGGAGGGAGTATAATATTTGTGTTTACTTCTTGCACCAACCATTTTTTTGTTTTATTTATTTTATCATGAATTTGGTGTGAACTGGATGGTGTAATGTTTATAAGGGTGTTCAAAATCGATCCAAATCAATTAAAATGAACCAAACTAATACAAACCAAATAAAATCGAATTGAAATAAGGTTTATTTCGATTTTTGTTGTTTTAGAATTGACTCGGTTGGTTTGGTTTGGTTTTACGCCTTCAAAACCTGAACCAAACCAAATCAAACTAACTATACTATTTATTTTTTTTAAAATTTAAATACTATATTTATTTAATGCATTTTCTTCTTATACTACTCATTAATACAAGTCTTTTAAGTAAAAAAGTTCATAAACAATATTATAACATATTTATTAGTTTGGGAGTAAGAATGTAGATCAGTGTATTATTATAATTAATTATATGAATCTATTAATAAATAAATAAAAATGTAAAAAATAACAAAAAATCACATAAAATATTCATAATTTAATAAAATATTTAGATATAATTTGTATTCATAAAGTATTTATATGGAGCTTATTTAATTTAATTTTTTAAAGAAATGATAAATTAAAAAAACAATTTAATATTATCTAAACCAAACCAAATTGAAGTTGAAACCAAATCAACCGATTAAAAGCAAAACAAAAAATATCCCAAGAGATGTTAAACCGATTGGTTTGGTTCAGTTTGGTTTTTGTTCAAAACCAAACTAAACCAAACCGAATCTTTGAACACCCTGACACATTTTTTTTTAGTGACAAATAGATAGGATATAATGCAGGACAAGAAGTTAAAAGGTACTTCCTCTGATTTCATTTATAATTGAAGAAAAAATCATTTCACTGGTATTAAGAAAAATAGTTTTAGTTAGTTAAAGTTAATTAAGTTGTCTCATATTTTAAATTTTTTTCAAAATTATCTCAACTTAATTTAATATTAATTTGAATCATTACTGTTTAAGCTTTTTCTCACATAATTAATAAAGAGTAATTTAAAAAAAATAATAATGCACCATCAACTCCTCTTTTTCTCTTATATTTAGAATTATCAAAAGAAAGAAATTTTCTCTTATGATTGGAGGGAGTAAGAAAATGAAGGCATGGTTTGTTTGTTGGTGAGAAGATAATTTAATTTACTAAAATATGAATATAAATAATGATGGATCCAAGTCATAATCCAATTTAAGGAGCCAAGCATGCAGCGTTAACTAATTTTGCCATCACTTCTACGTTCATATATCTCAACGCATTTTTATTTGCTCCTCCAAGTACGCTCGGTGGACCTACATTTTCTGCATCTGATATTATCTACATGTTGAGTGTGCATCAGTGTATGTGTCTCCAACACACACACACACATCATTAAGTAACAGTTTGGTGCTATTTTCTTTTTCTTTTTTTCTTATTGCCCCTGTCTGGTACTATTTTAATTTCAAGCAAAAGCGACGATGTAGAAGGTGAGACAATAATGAGGTGAAATATGGCTTTTTACGTTGTTGAAAGGTCGGACTTATAAAGCTGAAGCAGTTGAGTATTTTGGCATTGAATCAAGATGGCTGGGGTGTTGGGCAAAAAAAAAAAAAAAGAAAGAAGGAAAGAAAGAAAAAATTATTTTATTTGATGCAACAAAATTATTTTATTTACTATGAAATTGTTATTTGCAAATGATTACAAGGTACAATTAAAAAAATAAAAGGGAATAGATTTTGTAAAAAGTGAGAATACGAGTAGAAGGTTTTTTTATTAGTCATTCATATTGAGAATAAAGGTAAACATCTTCCAAAAAAAAATTATGATATTTTGTTATTTTGTAAATTTTATTTCTATGATCAATGCAAGAAATAAGTATGTTTCTAAAATAATGTATTTAAGACATGAAGTATTAATGAGAATAGATAAATCTTAAAATTTAAAATTTTGTTTAAAATATATTATACGTATATTATATATAATAATATAATTACATCATAAAAAAGAAAAAAGTTGTACCTATTTGCCAATAGCAAAAAATATGCATTGGATCTATTTTAAATTTGGTTTGGTGTAACTTTGTTGTTTTTACGAATGAATATGTTTGTATGGTCTCAAAAATAAAATTACTTTAATTTAATTTATCAGTTTAATGAACAAATAAGACATGTGAAATACCTACCAAGGGAATCTAAATTATGAACCCTGTTCATACATATGACAGTTGAAAAAATGCAAATTAGACGACTGTATTTGCACAGCTGTATAATAGTAAGAATAATATTGGTATAATTAAAATAATGTATAGTTAGAGTTTGGTTCAATCTATGGCCCTAGGATCTAGATCCTTTCCAGTCAAAATCTCTCAAGCTATCTCTCAATTTTCCATGTAATCCAAGAGTTGCAATATTTATTAAAAAAAAGAGAATAAGGTAGCAAATGAGTGAAACAAGTAGTGAGACGAATGTATACTGAAAGAGAATAGTAGTATAATAATTAATAGGGTAGGTTTAATTCATACGTGAGGGTGAAGATTTGGTTGGAGAGGGTCTAAATCCTGCTGGACATGGAATCCAATACCCTGGGTTAGAAAATCGTTGGTTACTACGACACGTAGTAGCCGTTTGATTTTCAATTTTATAAAAGATAAAATAAAATAATCACAATTTATAAAAATAAAATTTAGATAAAAATAAGTCAATTACTAAAATTTGTCATAAATCTATTTAGATAAAAAAAGAAAAAAATAATATTTAGTTTAGTTGAATAAATGATAAACCAAATGGGGATGTAAATGTACCAGTCATGTCCTTTTTCTTTGTTTGGGAACGTGACACTTGCAAAATTTTATGAAATGGTCTTCGACAAAAGAAAATGGTAATTAGAAAAAAAATAAATCTAAAAAAAAAAGCTTTGTTTGAAGACATACGGACACTATAACCATAGCATCATAAGGTATGAATGGGCAGCTGGTTTTGGGCTAGTAGTCCCATTTTCTCATTGGAGTACATTTAAATATCTCAATAATTATTTAAGTTCGCATTTTTTAAAATGAAGCCACCTAGTATATATCTAAAAGACTATAATAGATTCCAACCAATTCAAGTTGAATTAGATAAAATCATAAGAGTAATTAATAACACTGTTTTAATAAGTATTTAATGTAACTGCATACTTAAAACTTATTGAACTTTTAATTAAACTAGCATAGCTCCCTACCTAGTCATGCCATATTTGTAAATTAATGTATGTCCTCAGTTTGTTTAATATCATGTGGGGCAGGCCCATTCATTCCCTGTGCATATAAAGATTTGAGGGAATATTTGAACACATTACTCTCTAGATGGCACATATTGTACTTCAACACGCGCCGATCCACTTTTATTTGACGTCTAAATCAATCATGCAATGCACATAGACGCACACGTTGGGGAGGGGGATATTTATTTTATTAAGATTGTAGGAATCTTAGTCTATGCTTTACTGGTAAACCAGCTCTTCAGAAAAACACTAGGTGACACCCCACGGGATTGGTGGCACATGTTGTGTGGGACCATTTAGCCCATGATCCTATCCATCATTGGCCTACAGGTGATAGGATTGGCCACCTTGACAGTGCCTGTGACGGCGGCGACAATAGCGGTGGGTGCGTTTGTGGTAGCCATGCCAGAGTCTACGCACCTAGTTGATGAGCAAGAGGATAGCATTTGGGTAGCTAGTGATTGTGTATGTGAAGACAATGATAGGTGGTGTAGAGGCAGGCGTAGTGGTGTATCTAATTCACGTGGCTTCCAGCACGGCCCTTGGAGCACTTGCTTCTGTATTGGCTATATTGTTTCCATATCCTCGTCTTGCATGCCATCCGGTATATATATATATATATATATGTTACAACTTACTCTCTTTAGCCTTTAAAGTCATGTTTTCATATGGTTTTAATCACTGGTATCTAAGAAGATTGTTATGGTTTTATTGGCTGACTTTATAACCTAGCTAGCTAATAGGGGCGGATGCACCCTAACCATTATGGGGCCAAATTTTTGGAAAATATATTATGTTTTGTATTACTAATTTAAATTTTTAATATTGATCATAATTAATTTTTTAAAATATTTTTATAATTTAAAAAAATATGAAATGATAAACTATGTATATATATAAAGTGAAATGACAAATTATTTAAAAACATGGCGGAGAAAACTAAGAAAACTGATGCCGTTCAATGGAACTCCTGGAGGATTCAAGAGATTGTGATGAACATGCTGCCGAGGAGTCAGAATTTGGCATTTGCAATCAAGTGGTCGCTTTCATTAGGCCTTGCTGTGTTATTTGGTTTGACCTATAACAAAGAAAACGAGTACTAATCAGGACTCACCATTGCCATCAGCTTTTTTATGGAGCAACAAGCTACTTTCTCGGTTGCTAATATTCGAGGACAAGGAATAGCAACGGGGTCAATCTATGGCATCCTTTGTTGCTTCCTATTCAAAAGATATGTGGATTTAAGGCTCTTGCCGTGGGTTGTTTTCTCTTGTCTTTTGATGCATGGCAGGATGTATGGGCAAGCTGGTGGGATCGATATTAGCTATTATAGGGGCATTATTAATCTTAGGCAAGAAGCATTATAGCCCCTCTACTCAGTTTGCAATTGCTAGAATCACAGAAGCCATAATTGGACTCCTTTGTTTCACAACAGTAGAGATTCTTTTGCACCTCGAAGAGCAAAATCTCAACTATCCCAATGCTTGAGATCATTTTAGGATTGCATTGACGCCATAGCTTTATCACTTAGCGACAATCAGATCCCTTTTTTACTTTCTCAAACATTGCGAGAGAGACGGATGAAGCTGAAATCTTTTGTCATTCAATTAGAAAAGTTCCTGTCAGATGCCAAGACGGAGCCAAGTTTTTGGTTCATGACTTTTCATGGGACTTGCTACAGTAAGATGATAGAATCCTTATCAAGGATGGTAGATCTCTTGCATTTTGTGGAATACTCAACAGAACATGTCTCACGATTATCATAAAAGGATGGAGTAAATGGGCAGGTGCTTCAAGATCAAATGGTGAAAAATATAGAGTTTTTCAAGAGTAAAATTAGCCATATGCTGAGGCTTCTAGTGGAGATAACCCAGATGAAGTCTCTCAGCAAACCTGAACAGAATTTGAAGTGTAAAAATCTCCCTAGAGACATCAAATCAGGGTATCCAAATGCTACACATTCAAGATCTCGTGTGCAAATGGAGACGTTGATAGCTCTACAGGATCCTTCCTCGAACAGCTACAGGAGATGACTAATACAATTTATACAAACAAAGATGAAGAGATGGTTGAAGGCCAAATGATATTTCATTACAACCACTTGGGATTCTGCATCATTAGCTTGATAAGAAAGGTAATAAGGTTTGAAAAGTAAGTGAAAGAACCACTTCTATGGGAGAATCCCTCAAGCCATATAAATTTGAACGAGATTTATTGTAAGATCAACACACTGCATTTAGAAATAAACCTTGCTCAATGACTTGGAATTAATCTAAGAAGTGACTTAGCCTACTAATTAACCAATGTCATACACAAGATATACAAGTTCATCCGAACGTAAACAATATCCTCCCCCCCCCCCCCCAACAAACACACAACCTATAGAAAAAAAAAAGAAATCAATTTTCGATGTTTTGTGGAAAAAAGAATTATAGAAGCAAAATGGCTGGGGGTGACGGGAGTTAACTTTAATGCCTCCATCATGATTGCTTGAAACACTACGCCAGATTTACATTTAGTAGACGCTCAAAAGTTGGCGGTTGTTTGAAAAAACGCATACAAAAATGAAGCGGTAAAGATTTGTTTGCGGTTATTAAAATAACCGCCCACAGAAGTATTATTTAATTAATTTGTCAAATACTTTAGTAGGCGGTTTTAGCTAGAACCGCCTACCAAAGTCCTTTGGTTTAACTAAATAGGCGGTTTCATTTGGAACCGCATACTATAATGGTAATTTTTAGGGCTGAGGTTTCACAACGTTTTCATTCATAATTATTTTTCTGCCCGATCGAACTTTTCCTCTCTCTCAAGCACAAGGTAAAGCACTGCCTCCATCGAGCTATTTCCTCCCGTCCTCGACATCTCCCTCCACTTGCATCGTCCTTGGGCTCCATCGTCCCCTATAAAGTAGAGGTGGCTGGCGACGATACCCACCGATGGAGCAAAGGTCTTGATCTTCTTTTCACTTCTTCTTTGTATCACACACCTTCCCTCTTTCTCCCTTACTTCTAGGTATCTCCCAACCTTTGCCCTCCTTCTCTCCCACTAATTTCTCTTTGCATCACTAAATCTGAGTTCTTGTTTGTAAATCGCTACTAATTTTGGATTTCTATCATTCTGTAATGAGAATGAATCCTTGTCAACAATCTCCAACGTTCAGAGTCCCCACACCAAGCTGTCAATACCCGAGTTCGTGCAAGTTCTGTGGCTCGTTCTCATCTTGTAGATTGCTCAGTATTTTTGTTCCCTAGTCCCTTGTTTTTGGATTGGTGACTTACTTTATTCTCTTTTCTATTTCAACTCTATGGTCACTTTTCCTCGTTTGTTGACGCTGAAAGTGAGAAGTGCTATGAACAGATTCGGACAGAAAAAGAAGATGAGAGGGATCTGTGTATTATTAATGACAAGAAAGGGACTAAGAGGCGAGTATAATTTTTTTCCCACTGGTTACGGATCAAACTTGTGTAACCATTCTTTGATTGCAATTCTTGGTTATTAATTTAAAATCTTCAGTTGTGGTTGCCTTTGTAGATTTTATTGTTTAATTTGTATCGGTAGTTGCATTTAGCATGTAGGTTTTGGATCAGGAACTTGACCAATCTATAGATGAGGAGGCATGAAGGCTCAAAATTATGTACTGAGAAAAAGTAAGATGCAACCACTCATTTAAGATTCTCCATATGTAATATTATTTCTCTTGTTGACATGCACAGAGTTCGATATAATTTTGTTAAAGAAATCGCAACATATAACTCCATATTAGGTTGCTTGCTACTGCACAAAAGTAACTAATTGAAATGTCATAGAAGTCAAAAAATGACTTTGCACTTATTTTTTGTATTGCTTTCTTGGAACCTACCTAGCTTGATGACATCATTTCCAAGTGCATTCATTTGAGCTGTTACAATACAAGTTATCAATGATGTTTACATGGCTGCTTTTACTATAAAATGAGTTTGAGAGTTCATTAATTTGTAGACCAAAACACTTCTTTGCCTGATAACTGATAATTGTTCTGGTGGAGAGCTATTCCTGCTTCTAGACTAACAGCAAACAAAGGTTCTCAAAGAAGATGCAACCAGGTAAATTATTCCACTACTGAAAACAGGGTGTTGATTAATACCAAGTTCTTTTCATCTTTATTTGGTCCACTGTTATTGTTATGGACTTTTTTAAATAGATGTCAATACTTAGTACCTACTTTTAATGCTAAGAATCCTTTTACAATTATGCAACTTTGTATTTGCATATACTTTCCTTGAACTGACATAAATGTAATAACGATTGTAGGTTTTATGCTGCTGAGGTAATGGTTGCACTAGAGTTCCTCCATTGTCAAGTTAGGCTCTTATTCATTAAATCTTATATACATATGTGTTACAAGATGATGATTTATAGTGTTACATTCTCTTTTAACTTATAGAACTGTATGATAACTTGGGAAATGCTTAGTCTGGTGACCTTTAGTAAACTGACCAAGCTGCAACTATCTATAGACATATTAGCAAAATTTTCCCTGTGAACAAAGGCATCAAACATAGCCCTTCTAGTACTCATTGATCTAGTGCTAGTGCTATTCTCGTAAGTGACAGTGGTTTATGAATACCTTAGTAAAAGTGGGCTCAACATATTGTAAATGTTTCCTTACTATCCATAATCTCAATTTTTAATTTATTTTGAAAAAAATTTTAAAACATTGCATGCTTATTTCTCTCTGTCTTTCTCATTGTAATACCATCTATATTTTCAAAGAACCTAAGTATGATGTGTGATAGATGTAATTATGGTATTTACTACTTCAAGCTGATTGTTGAATAGTTTCCAGTAGTATTAAGGATGAAAGTTGTTTAGTAATTCCCTGAAAACATTGATTAACATGGAAAATATTTTTAGGTGTTTTATGTAGCGTCAAAACCAAGGTAAAAATTTATTTATTAACTAATTTTCTGGATCTTTCAACATCCACTCCTAATATCCTAATTCCTTAGTTTTTCTTTTAATATATCTAGTCTTTGGGGAGTCTGTAAAAACATTATTAGAATTGAGAGGCAATGTCAACATGAATGATGATTTTGACATCTTGAATATAAAAAATAGGTCGGTTACTACTTTGCTCCAAGTCGCAAGCCTTACGCTGATAGCTGGATTATTACTGACCTCATATATGAGGTTGAAGGATCTCTAATCTCAAGGTAACTATAAGTTTCTTCTATGCTGGTATACCACTTTTGACGCATGATTGTGTAAAATATCAACCATTGTTAATATTTGATATGTTCAGTTTCATTGGCAATTCTATTATTTTCCTTTCTCTGTCGCATTTTTCTTCGAGGCAAGGACCTGATGATGGTGTATAATGTTTAATCTAACTTTTGTCCCTGTTGCAACTTTATCAAATTCCAGCTAATACTTTTTTTTTTAATTTCTTTCTATTATACTTATTTTATGGTAAGCACAACTTGAATCATCATTATATATAAAACTTGAATAAAAATCACTTTGGAATTCCTGTCAACCTCACAAAATCTATGTTACTACTCACTAATTTTGAAAAGGTCTATATATATAGCTTGATTAGTCATGTACATATTTTTTAACCATATCTTCTTTCTATTTTATTATCCTTGCCTAAAATTATCTATTTGCCGATGCTTCTAGTAGCCAACTATCCATGTTACTACTTACTAATTTTGAAGTCGTACATGTTCTCCAGTGTATCACTATCACTTTTGGATGTGAGGGACTTGGCTTTGTTGTGCAGTTATATTAGTTTATATAATATTATGAACATGCAATTGTGTACTACTCTCTTGGAATTTGTTGACAGTGTTTCTT
Organism: Adenanthera pavonina; assembly: GCA_026686845.1. Classification (NCBI taxonomy): domain Eukaryota; kingdom Viridiplantae; phylum Streptophyta; class Magnoliopsida; order Fabales; family Fabaceae; genus Adenanthera; species Adenanthera pavonina. Next base: position 6,142,649 of record JAIVEN010000002.1, read on the forward strand.
TGTTGCTTCCAGTTCAGTCTCACTAGTTTCCTATCTTTACTGTCATCGTTAATTGACCCAAACTTTATTTATTTATTTTTTTGGTTTACGGCCATGAGATTCCAATTGTGTGTCATTATGTCGACTGAATTCTATTGTTTGAGTCTTGGGTTCTCTTATTCTTAGTTGGATTATTTATCACAGTTATGTTTACTTGAGTCTTAATTAAGTTTGGGTTTCTAGTCTTAGTTGAATTAAGTTTAATAATAGAGCTGATTTTTATGACAGATCTGTTCTTAAATTTGCTGACAAATTAGCTAAAACTGTGTGCAAACACATGCTAAGGCTATTTGCTTTGCATATGGATAGACAGGTGATAGTAGGCTTTCAAATCTAATTTAGCATCTATAACAGCATGGCTTTATGACCATTTAAGAAGTGACTCATAGGCTTTTTAATCTAAATTTTCTCCCAAAAAAAGAGCAGTCATAAGGATATAGAATATGTCTTTTTTCATTATATATACTTCTTTAAGTATTATAATAACAGTTCTGTTCTTAGCTTGTTTTGTCCTTTGGTACACTAACTTTCTTTGGTTATAGATTCATATTATAAGTTTATAATGAAAAGACTACAGCTTGCATGTTAGAGCAATCCTAAAGCCATGTATTAGGATTACAAAGTTGTGTGCTTAATCTCTCGAACTAAATAAAACTGGTGCTTCACATTAAAGCTTCACACATTGTAGCTTAGGCACCATATGGAGGCTTAACTTTAGTTTGAGTAAGCTAATAATTTGGTCCCTAATTATAAGATCTATTTACTTTTAGACTCCAAAAATTAGTGAATGCTTGTCAATCCCCAAAAATAAGTAGTTGAATGCATATTATCTGTGAGCAGTAGAAAGACATGGAATGGATTAGTGAATTATTAGCAAGTTATGACTACCATGATTATAAGGATGATCAGAATTTACCATATGAGATCCTTTACCTTTTTCTAATTCTCTTAAGTTGAAAAATAAGTGGACAAAACCTTAAGGAATAGTGAAATGAGATCTAAAAGTGCACTGCTGCAATCATTATCTGTTTGTTATTTGTTAGAGGTGCTCAAAACATTCCAATGTGCATATAGGAATTTTGCTAATATCCTTATATATAGTGTAATATTTCCTGTTCCTCCACTGACTGCTTAAACAAAGGGAGTGAAAGGAATGTAAGCCAAATAGCCTTCTAGTCTTGCACAAAATGCATGTTAAAGTAGGTGATACAGTGAAAGTAATATCTAGACGTGAAAAAGGTAAAGTTGGAGAGATTACTAAGGTCTTCAAGCATATATAACAACTTAGTCAACTTCATAACATTATGTCCTTGTAAGTATAGTTTGATATGTAGTCCTCGTTATGCCTTTGTTAATATAGGTTAAAGAGTATTTTATGGTATTGGAAATAGATGTATACAACCATTTGTTTTTTCTGTATTTCACATGTAAACTGAGGTGCATTATCTTAAACTGCAGTCATTTTATTGTTATTCTGATTGTTATTTTTTTTAATATTCACTTTTAATTAGGCCTTCAAGAAAAATATTGAACTTTTGCTATTGTTTGTGGTTCTTTTCTTGTTTCTTAATCATCCTATTTAGATACATTAATTATAGTTTTAATTTATTTTCAATCACATTTTGTAACATATGGTGGTGTTGTATCAATGACAGAGCTCATAAAGAAAGAAAGCATAGAGAAAAGGATGAAACAAAAGGGAGTACAAAAGAAGCGTCAATGCCACAGAGTGTTGAGACATGATGAGTGGAGGTGGGGCCAGTGCTTAAGGGGAGACAAAGAATGGATCACCGTCTAGGTGATAATTTTGATTCTTAAAAAGGTGTGATTTGGTGGCGCCAGATGGTTTTATTTGATACACAAACATGCTTAGTTGTCATAGATCATCCCCTAACTTGGCTCTTATTTCATGGAAAAGATTTTAAATTTGTTTTGGTGAGATAAAATTACAATTTTCTTCTTTGTTAGGTTGTATGTTAGGTATTTTTCTTAATTGTTTAGGCTATATCTTAGGCTTTGTTTTTTATGTTTTTGTGGATTAGTGTGTGTAATTTCTTTGTTTTATTAATTAAATTGATATTGATTTGTAAATATAATTTTTTTATGGGTTTAGTATGTTGCATATATTTTGATACTGAATTAATTTAGTATCCAAATATTTTTTTTAAAAAAATTGGATTCACTTTGTAGGCGGTTATTAGAATAACCACCAATAAAAGTAAACTTACGTAGGCGGTCATTCAAATAACTGCCTACAAAGGTGAACTTTTGTAGGCGGTTATTTAGACAACCGCCTACAAAAGTGAACTTTAGTAGGCGGTTATAACCGCCTACAAAAAAGGTCTTCTTATGTTGGCGCTCGCATAGTAAGCGGTTCATAACCGCCAACAATAGTTAAAACTAACCGCCTACAAAACCCTTTTTTGGCGTAGTGAAAGAACATCTGGAAGCATAAAATCTACTAAAACATTCCAAGTTTTCAGTAAGTCCAACATAACATAGCATTTTTCGTTTGGCCCAAACAAAACGTGGCATTGGTAGCACACAACTATAAAGCATGAATAGAGAATTATCCCAATAAGATGACAATGGCATTCCCTAACTAAAGTTCTCTCAAGAATCAATCAATAAATTCTATTTATGAAATAACTCATTCTACATCTTACAATGTTCTAAGTATTCCTAGTTTCCTTCAAACTTTAGGTCAGCCATGATGTAGTGGTATGCTATAACTAGCACAAATATGAAGATGCCAAGAATATTGGCAAAGAAACCCAAATCTTGATCATCAATCATCTGTGACATAACAAGCAATGAAGTTAGTATTTCTTATGGTTGTCAAACTATTTAATGGAAGCAGCAACAAAGCTTTGATTTTTGAACAATAGATTTAAAAATAAAAACCCTACTCTTCTACTGAGACTAAGCTAACATTCAACATCACAACACAATAGAATATGTTCAATATCACTTTAAACGATAACTAGAATATTCAATACCAGAAAGCATATGTATAACTAATCAGTATGGCCCAAAAGCTCGTGGACTAATCTAAGTAGAAATAAGATCACATGGAAGATATTAGTTAGTCATCTCTACCACCATGACCCCAGAGTGAAGCAACATTCATTTAATAATCCTCTAAAATCACAAAGATAAACTACATCTTAATCAATAGTCCTTACTTGCAAAACACGGTGCTAGAAACACATGGGTATATAGAAAGATTCGAGATTTAAAACTTGAGCATACTTGTAGTATATGTATATCTGAATAATGAAGCAAGAAGATGACATTAACATATTTACAAATATCAATCTAAATTACATTGGTAAAACGGTTCAATATACATTATGAACAGTACAACTTAAATTGTCTCAAGCCAAGTTATTTTTATACTTTTGAGTCAGCCATAACATAATGGCATGCTATAACTAGCAAAAATATGGAAAAAGAGAAGAGAAACAAAAAAGAACTACTTAGGGCCTGTTTGACAATGTTTCCTGTTTTCTGTTCTCAAAAATAGTTTTGTAAAACTGTTTTCAAGAATAAGTTTTAAAAACAAGAAAACAAAAAAATCTATTTGAATAATTGTTCTCAAAATCATAACTAGTGAGTAATAGATGAGTTATTCAAAATTTATAACTTTACCATTAATGAGGTAGATGTTTCTCACATTTCCTTGTGTTTTCCAGAACAAAAACTACAAAACACCTAAAAGGTGTTCTGAGTTTTCCGTTCTTTTGTTTTCTATTTTCCAAAACAGTTTTTAAAAAACAGATTTACCAAACAAGTTTTTTGAGTTTTCTGTTTCTGAAAACAAAAAAACTATTTTCAGAAACTCCACCAAACAGGCCCTTATTCTCCTCGCTTAGCCTGCATTCCTTAAGAAAATATGGTTCATTTTTTTCCTATCATATTTCCAAAATTATATTTCCAAAATTCTTGCTTTCTATTCAATTCAATAGAAAACATGACCAATAAAAATCAGATCCTTTGCAAAAATAATACTAGCTATCTAAGGTACTTCCGTTTGGGGAAAAAATATTGTTGTGATTGTAATGAATGAAAAAAATGTATGACAATAGAGAAGAAGTGATGATCAAATAAATAAGGAGCAAATTCATTCAAATCAACAAAACCCCGAAGTCTACAATAAAATAACTTTCATCAAATGACTATAAAATCGATTAAAACCCCAAAATCAAAACCAGCCTTGAATTTTTAATCTAAAAAAATTGCATAGCAAAAATATGGTAGATAGAAAACTGCGCACAATCCCATAACTACTATAGAGTTGAGCTTTAGGAACACACATTTTGGAACGTTTATTCAAAAATCGTGCTGAAAAAGTATATTGGGAACGTGCTTTTTTTGACGTGCCAAAAAGTTAATCTTCGGTAACATTTTTTTCATGAAAGCATTCCCGAAAGTTTTCCTTTTAAAATATTTATTTGTGTGGAAGATATTCGGGAACGTTGAATTGAGTAAACGTTCCCGAATCATTAGCTGTTTCAGTAATATCATCGGAATTTAAACGTCCCCGGTTTTGTGTTTTTATTTTATATTTAACTTAAACAATAAACAGAGGGCATCGAACTCAAGCTAGGTCACAGCTCCTCCTTCCCATCTTCTCCTCTTCTACTCGCATCTCTCTCCCTTCCCCTTTTGCAATGACTCTGTCAACATCTCCATCGTGAATCTCTTTATCAATGATTCAGCCTCATCACGATTTCAACCCGTTCCCCTTCTGCTCGACGAGAGTTCGGCATCCATCAAAGATTCAGCCCCATCCTCTTCTTTTCAACCTCCTCTACCAGCACGGCTTCCCTAGATTCCACGGCCAATGACTCGAGTCCCCACGGCCTGCAAAATCCCAGCTCACGTCGTCATTCCCATCTTCGCAGCAAAACACCATGAACCTGGAGGTATTTTTCTAACACCAACAAAACTGATATTATGTATTTGGAATTCAGAAACTAGATATAAAAGTTGTAGTTCTCTACTTAGAATAAAACTAGATATAAGACTAATTAGAAGTAGTTCTCTACTTAGAAGTAAAACTAGATATAAACTAATTGGAAGTAAAGGTCAAGTCCTGTGGTTAAGATCGGGTTTTGAAATAAGATGAATTTTGAAACTCTTTAAGCATGTCTGGAATCTTGAAGTGAGCACACCTTGAGATGCAAGAAAAGGAATATCATAAAGCATGTCTTTTTTCTCCCCTGTTTTTGTTTCCAGGCTGTAACCGTAAGATTGCATTAATATAAAATTTCCACGATTCTGACAAATTAATCACAAGATCAATAAAACAATATGATATGACAAGAGAGCATCATAAAAGATTTGTAGGGTGGTGAAAAACAATGTACTTTCTTTGTATGTGATTGTTGTATTTTTTTACCATCTGATCATACTGTCAAGATAAATGCTGATGGTTTTACACTAGAGAAGACTCTAATAGGTAGTTCATGAAGTCATGTGAATATTTAGTTCACGTTGCTTTCTTGGAAGCATTTTAATTGTCTTTAATGTGTTTGTTTGTGCTTCCTAGGTCACCAGTGCTAGGTGTGGGATTGTATCTTCTCCATGGATGGTGCCTACCTAATTACAGGTACGTGTTAGATTCTGAATGGTAGAAATTAGAAAACGATGACTTTGTGGCCTCAATAAGTTGCCAAAATCAGTTCATCCCACCGTACTTGTGCTCAAAATTAGAAAACGATGACTCTGTAATATATAGTCCCTCCAACCTGCAAGGTATGTATATTTCCATACTAAGTCTGGAATTTGACACCTATCCCTTTACCATTTTAGATATATAGCACATCAGTCAATAAGAAATGGGAGACAGGCTAGCTACTTTGTCCTCTTAAGTTGCTATGTTCATTGATCTCTATATTACACAGTCAAAAGCTTTGAGCATTTTGGCTGCAAAACCCATCACTTATCGGATTTTTATTTCACAATTGGGGCTATTTTAAGTCTTAGTACCGAACCATATCATCAGGATAGTTTCGGATTTTTCCAAATGAATGAAAAAGTTTATTGATCAAGCTTTGTAAAAATAGACAAATATCACACTTGCAATGGAATCCATCATTATCCCCACCTCTAAAGGAAAGAGTTTTTTTTGCAAACGAATGGGCCACTTTTCTTTGTGGGGACTAGTTAGAGTATGCAATTGATTTTGAATTAAGTTTACATGTCGTGCATTCAATTTTTTGAGAAAATTAAACCAATTATATATGTCATATATATGATTTTGAGCCATAATGGTCCAGGGGAACATTATTTTTTGTATATGGTCCTATGTGTCCAATTTTGTTGTTACGTCCCCATCAATGATAGATTTTAACGACCAGAAACATAAATGAATTTTAAGGTGGTGATTCTCGTATTTTTAATTAGTTATTGTGTTCCATATGCTACTTTATTTGTGGGTAGGCATGGGCATTTAATTTTAGAGTAATTTAATGTTAGATTTGATCTATAGCATTTTGTCACAATTTTTGTATGTTTAATATAAGACCCAATTAAGTGGCCCAACAAAAAAAGATATAAGACCCAATTCATATGTTAACAGGAATATCTTGTAAACTTTTCAATCACTTGACAATATTTATGGAAATATACATACCTTGGAGGTTGGATTGTGTCTGCGCTGTGGATGGTGCCTACCTAATTTCTTTGGGCATATTGTAGTTTATCCCACTGTGCTTGGGCTCAAAATCAGCTTGTCCTCCTATGGTTTAAACTCCAGAATTGCGTTATTTAATACTCTTGCGTTATTTAATACCCTTTATTATGTGTTGTCTATATTTTCTCGTGTCATTATATTTTAATTAGTTTCTTCTATTAATTATTCTTGTTAGAGTATTGAACACACTTTGAGGAAGCGGCGGATTATGGATACAAACTACAGGGAAAAGATCCAACAAATGGACAAAAATACAAGTATTGATATATTTAAATTGAAGCAATTATTGTGAATATTTTTATTGCATGAATAAATTTATATGATCTTTATTGTCTTTTTAGTGCTCATACCCAACTGAATGGAATTTATTGTGGATATTATGATATAAATTGAAGTTTATGAGGGATGTCATTACTCACAGCTAACCTACTATCCTAACACTGTATATACTTCAACTCTATTTTATATTATATAGGTCTTCAAATTGCACCAAATTCATTTAACTTATTGTATGTGATGCTTCATTTTGCAATATTTTTTAGACATGTATCGTGCTTCCTACTTCGAAAAAGTCACAAGAAATCATAAAAGAATGAGCAAAATATGTGTAAGAAGAATGTAATTTATAGATTGTTTATAATATTTGAGCCATTGTTTAGAGATATTTTGTGACTTAGAAATATTTTGTGGTGACAATTTTATTTGCTAGGCATTTGTTAAATATTGATATATAAATAGTAATAGATATGAATTTTTTTTCTTTAAGTGTGTACTCTTTCATTACTCTACATGGATAATGAAATTCACTGAATAGTCAGAATATTATTTTATTTTGTGTTCTCAGATTGTTGATTGTTGGAATGGTTGGAGCGGAGACAAGAAAAACGGAATTCTTTTTTTTTAATTTAAATAGTTTCGGGAACATTTTATCATAGAAAGTGTGTCCATAGTTCAATATTCAGGCACGTTTCTGTTAAGAAACGTTCCGGAAAAGCATAGTTGGGGAACATTTCACAATAATGAGGGTGCCACAAAACTGGCATCCGGGAACGTTTTTTAGTTTGAAGCGTGCCCCAAGAGCAGTCTTCAGGAGCGATTCCAACAAAAAATAAAGCGTTCCAGAATTCTTTTGGAACGGTTACATATGAAACGTTTTAAAAACGTTTCAGAAGCTGTAAAACAAACATCCCAGAATCCCATTTCTATAGTAGTGCATCCATGGGAACAAATGAAGGCACAAAAAATATTCAATAGCAAATACCATCCAATCATAAGTATTCAATAAAAAGTTAAAAACTAAAATTGAGAAAGAGCTTAGCTTACTGTTAGACTCTAAAAATCTGCACTCTCAGTTCCTACGGGTGAGTGTTGTACCATAGTTGGTTGCAGATTTACGCTTCCCCTAGAAACCTCTTCGCTGTATGTACCCTCAACAAGTGAATGATAACCATTTGATTGACTATCTTGCCCTTATAGTAAATCTCATTTTACCCTATTTGTCCTTAGGGTGTGTTTGCTTCTTGGACGCTTGCTACCTCCCTTTCTTCAATTAAAATCTTTCTGTCCTTTCCCTCCTCTTCGTTAATGCCTCTTTTCTCTTTCACTCCATGCACTCTTCTTCCAAAACCAATAGGAGGTAGTTGGAAGCTTGATCTTCTCAATGGTGCAAGTTGTTTTCAATGAAGGTGATATTGACCCGTCAATTAATAGCACGGTCATCACCCTAATACTAAAAGTCCCCTACCTTTCGACTATCAAAGAATTTTGACCAATCAGTCTCTGTTCGATAATCTATAAGCTTCTCAAAAAAATAATTGCTAACAGATTGAAGCTAGTAATGTCCCATCTTATTCTGCCATATCAAACGAGCTTCATCAAAGGCAAGAATATTACAGAAAACATTATCATTGCTCAGGAGGTGATACACTCGATGAGAACTAAGAAGGGTAAAATGGGATGGATGGCAATCAAAGTGGACTTGGAGAAAGCTTTCAACAAACTTGAATGGAACTTCGTGGAAGACATTCTCAAGGAAGCTAGACTACTAGTGAACCTCATCCAAGTAATTATGAAGTGCATCTCAGGTTCCACCATGCAGGTGTTGTGGAATGGGAGACCTTGCTCATCTTTTAGCCCCTCCAAAGGAATGCAGCAAAAGGACCCCCTCTCCCCATATATCTTCATGATGTGCATGGAAAGACTCTCCCAAGCTATATCCAAAGAAGTGAATAGTAAGACATGACATACCATCAAGATAGGGAAAAGAGGCCCACTACTCTTACACATGTTTTTTGTTGATGACCTCATACTTTTTAGCACCATAGAGGCTGAACAAATGGCCATTATCAAAAGAGTGCTAAATGACTCTTGCACATCCTTTGGACAACTTGTCAATTAAGCAAAGACTAGGATCTTCTTTTCCAAAAATGTGAACTCCCAAGAAGCCATAAACATTTGTAACCACCTCAATTTCCAAAAAGCTGAAAACTTGGGGAAGTACTTGGGCATTCCTCTGCTCCACAGTAGAGTAGTTAAAGAAATATATGGGTACATTGAGGAAAAAGTTAAGCAAAAACTTGCTAGATGGAAGCCTAAGACTCTAAAAATCTGTCCTTTCATCCATCCCCTTTTACACAATGTAATCCACCAAAATCCCAACCTCCTTTTGTAAAATACTAGAGAAGATGATTAGAGAATTTATATGGGGCAGCAATAGTGACCAAAGGAAGGTACATCTCATCAAATGGAGTGAACTTGGCCAACCTTTAGATCAAAGGGGTTGCGGCCTCAAAAACCTTAAAGGCCATAATCGAGCTTTCCTTACCAAACTCAACTACAAGTTCATGACTGACAAGAGTACTTTTTGGGTGAAAATATTAAAGGCCAAATATAATTGGCATAGTTGTGACCAGAGAAAGTTCAAAACTCATAATTCTTCCTATTTTTGGAAATGCCATGCCAACATCTGGGAAGAAGTCAAAATGGGGATTAAGTGGAGCATAGGAAATGACCAGAAAATCATATTCTTGTACGACAATTAGGTGGTGAAATTAGGTCCCCTCAAGAACCTATCATTCACTGAAATTCTGCATTCACAACTTTAAAAAACCATCTCAGAATTTGTCACTCAAGATGACAACTGGAACACTAATGCTTTTCAACACCTTCTTCCCTCACCAATAATCAACCAAATCCTCCAAACCACACTAGCCTTTTCTGATGAAAAGGAAGATTCCTATCATTGGAGCTGGACTAGCAATGGATGCTTCACTATAGTTTTAGCCTACAATGCAAATCAAGAAATATATTAGAATGAAAGCAACATATCTTGGAAACAAATTTGGAAATTCCCAGGCGCTTAACAAGTCAAGACGTTTCCTTGGCTTGCTACTAGAAAGAAACTTCTCACAAACTTTAAACGACTCAAGACACATGGTTGACGAAGCCATATGTTCACTCTGCAACAATGAGAATGAAGATATTGATCATGCCCTCAGAAGATATCCCCTTGCTTACAATTGCTGGCTCCATATTATTCCTTTAAGGTTACAAGCAACATTCTTCACCATGCCTTTTGAAGAGTGGATTGCCACCAACATCCACCATAGCTAAGATGATGCTTAGCGAACCACCTTTGGTCTCATGTGTTGGAAACTATGAGATGTCATGAATAGATGAATATTCAACAATGGGAATTCCTTTCCTATTGGAATCATTCAAGCTACACACCTTTTGCCTGACCATACAAGGAAAGCTCTGGGTTTTTCAGTACCATTCACCTGGAACCTCCTTGATTTATTTCCCTTCCCTTGTAAATATTCCTTTGCCTTGGACCACCTTTTTAATGGCCCTTTGATGTATTATTTCTTTATTTAATAGATTCCTTCTTTCACCAAGAAAAGTTTGTGATTTTACATTGATTAGAATAATAGTGCAAACAAGCTTAGAGAAAACATCCTTTGCTTGTTTTGTTCTATCTTTAGGAAGTAAGAAAGCAAACATCATTGGCAAACAATACATAGAATGAGGTAGACACTAGCAAAGGCTCTAGGCTTTTAAATATCAATATAATAGTCAAAAACTAAAATTGAAACAAAATGAGATGATCCAAATTGATGTTCAATTAGAATTTGAGGAATTTATTTTTAATTTTAAATGCCATTTTAAGTGTGGGTTTAGCCCAACTCAATTTCAAAATGACAAAACCCATTGTCTTGGGTTGGGATTATGGTAGGTCCCCCCGGAGGCAGTGGGGTGAGAACTAGGGCACCCACATTTCAACATAATTAAGCTATCCGTTGCACTAATTCCAAACAAATTGTCTTTGGGCCATCATGTGCAAGCAAGGAACAAATGTAACCTCAACTAAAAATAGTGATTTTTTTAAATGAATTAAAAATCAATAGAAAAATTAACAAAAGATAATTTGAAAGATTAAATTTATGCTTACTTTATTGAAATATGATAAAAGTTTTATTTTTTTTAACAACAACATGAAAGGTATATATTTTAATTGAGGGATCATGTTTATAAAAGACATACACCTATTATGTTAGTATTAAAAAATCAAGCAATCGTCACATTTTGAAAATATGAAATTAAAAATATAAAAAATTATATATACGTAATTTTTTTATGAAATATATACATAAATTTTATCCTAATATAATACTCCTTGTGGTATGCTTAATTTTTTGTGCGGCCTGTTAAAATGAAATGTTTGAGAAGAATTTGGGTTAGGACCAGATAATTTGAAACTCCAAGTTTTTGCTTTTGAATTATTATTATTATTATACTCAATTAGTATAAGTCATGTTTTAGGAACTTTTTTATTATTCAAAATATAAGTTACTTTTCAATATTCAAAGAATATTGAGTTAGTTTTTCCAATTTTACCCAAAGCTTTTATAATAGAGAGAAATTAAAAGAAATATAATTATGATAAGATTACAATTTAATGAGGGTAATATTAAAAAATTTTACTAATTTTGGGCAATTTTAAGAACTCTAGCTAATATTAACTATTTTTTTATTTATATAAAATAGTTAAAAATAACTTATAAATATGAATAAATGAAGTATTTTATTGTGTGGTTGGTTTGGTTAAGTAGGGATAGTCAACAATGAATCTAGAAAATCTTCGCCAATCAAATGCGAAGGTTGATAGCTAGACACGGAAATTATCGATGATAAACTGAATTCAATGTATTTCACGTTGGCTTAAAAATTACAATTAGCATTGATAAAAAAAAATTACAATAAGCAACTAAGTAAGGTGCATCATCATACAAATAATTGGAACTCAAGGTAAATTTGAAGGTAAAAACTTACATACAGTTCTTTGTATCCTTTTATGCTGTTACCTAATAAGCAAATGACATGTGTAAGTTTTTCCACCTTAATTGCCACCCCTTTTAAGTACTTTAACTCCGTTAACTAGACGTTCAAGGCCCTGGAAAATAAAGCTACCCGTCTTCTCTCTCGGCCTCTCCATCTCCATCTGCACCACCATAGACCCAAGGAATTCAACAATGCAACATTTACCCAGAAAAAAATTCCATTGAGGATGAATTTCTAGAATGCTGAAATTGAAGATTTGAGCAAATCTAATGGTAACAAACTGTCATATACCCAATGGTTGATATTTTCAGCGTATTGTTGTAGTCGCAAACGAGGTGGATGATAAATTAGCACTTGGAACAGGAAACTCAAGTCTGCACTCTCTCAAATCACAGTCTATAGCTATTATAATGATCTTTGGCTATAGGGTGCTCCAACTACTGTATACTTGGATTATTCCAATGATTTCCTTCCACAATGTTTCCAATTCAAACAGGAATAGGGTGTATTGGAATCAACTCTTGAGATGGAGACCCCTAACTTATTGGGCTTGGGATGGTTGTCGAAACCTTTGCCTTCCTCTAGTTCATGTTGTTGGAATTAATTTGAGAAAAGAGAAGAATAAGAAATGGAGTAGGGCAAGCCGTTTGTGATTCACGAACAAGAACGGAAGCATTTTCTGTAGGGTTTTTGACGGCCTGAAGTCTTTTGGGCATTGTGGATATTTGCTTAATGGAGTTAAAATAAAAAGGTAAAATGAATAATGACACCGAAAAAAAATTACACATGTCATGCATTAATTACATAACAGCATAAAAAGGATCTAAAAAACTGTATGTAAGTATTCTCCAAATTTCAATTGATGTTTGTTTTCGTGGACACCTTTTCAACATGCGTGAACACAAAAGCATCGTCCAATATTCCTGCCCTGCGTTTCGTTTCCCAAAATCTTATTTCAACTTAATTTTTAAGCAGAGAAAAACTCCCCCTGATCACGCTTAATTGTAACAGATTAAGATCATGAAGAATAATCTCCATCGGCCGTACATCTGTAAGTCATGTGGTTTGGAATGAATGAGAATAACTTGATGTTAATTTAAATAGCTATAATAGCGCACACTTTTAAAATTATGCTCCTTCGTTTTCTCCTGTCCCAACGTTACTTTTGGCTTTGCTAATTGCTACATTTTTGTCTCCTTCGACTGATTGCCTAATTATGGTTAACCTCAAAGTTAACTACAATGCATAGACTTTGTATAAGTTATGTATGGCACTCGATCGATTGCCATCTAAATGATGGAGAATCTCATAACTTGGAATATTATTCTCCTTTTTCTAATTGTTGAGATTACATTAATTTGGCATATTAAGTTAACATCTGCTGGTTATTTCCAATATACCCTCTCTATCCCCATTTATAAGACTATTTGAGAAAAAATCACGCATCTCAAGGAAGATAATTAAAATTAATTGAAAGTCTTGACTTTATAAAAATAAAAATTTTATCATTCTAAAATTGCCCTTTATTTATTTTATTGACTTTCCTCCTCATGAGAAGATGGGGTTAATTGTAGAGTAAATTTATGAAAAATATTTTTTAAAAAAATTCATAAATACTTCATTATACAATAAAAAATTTTATATTAAGGGAAGAAAAAATTTCGAAAAGAGAAGGGGAGAAAGGGAGTATTATATTTAATTCATTAGTAATCACAAACACAAAACTAGTTTTCTCTTCATCATAAAACTAGAGCGATCGATGATTTTTATGCGTTGCTTTTTGCTAAAGAGTTGTTCATGTAATTAATTTCAACGAGATATGATGATATATACTCTTCTAATTCTCATTATAAGTCATATTTATCTAAATCACAAATATCTAATAAATTAATTGAAAGTCTTAATATTTTAAAAAATTACCTTAATTTTTTAAAATTACCCTCATTTAATTATAGCTCATGTTAAATGTACATCTCTTAATCTTTTTTCATTATAACTTTTTTTGATATTTTTAAGAAAGTTAAAAATAAAAAATAAATATTAAATTATGCATAAATTTTATATAAAATGACTTATATTTTAAAATCTTAATCCCTGAAAACTATGTCTTATAATAAAAAATAAAGTGGGAACATGGACAAGTGTGAAAGTTTGAAATCTGGGAGTGGTTGTTAAGATTCCAGAGCCATCTTTGTTGGGACACATGCAATGAATGGTATATATACCAATTCGCGGCCAGAAACGTGTCTTCAATTAATTTAATATTTACTACAAGAAAAAAAGTATAGGGGGATGGAAGAGTAGTCACGTTTGGATGGATGCAAAGGAAAGGCAAATGGGTAGCAGAGAGCGCGTGATTATTGTGACTCTCAACTAAATTTCATAGTGTGGTGACAAAAAACAGACTCTATATTCATAATCATAGTTGACATTGAAAAATGAAAGCCCGTGAGAGTGAGAGAGCATCTTTTCCCTAACTGCGCGTCATTCTCACCGGTAAATGTGGGATTAATATCCATACGGATATATATATATATATACACACACACACACACACATTGACAACTACTTGACACCTTTGCACAGTGCTTTTGACTTTGAGACACACAGGGGCAGCCATGATGATAGGACTGGGATAAAGCGAAAGGATTTATCAACAAGAATACATTTTTACACATACCCAATCTTAGTGCTTATCGTTGACCTGTCCAGTTAATCACCTTTGAAATTGACTCAACAGCACTATGAAACCATGTACTCTGAATAGTGGGGGACCTAGATCCATGGATGGTGGGGTGAAATTCCTTCCCCCCGTTTGGTTCAAGATTTTTGAAAGAGATGCTCTCTTCCTTTCTTTTGGTTCACACAAAAATTAAGGAGTCTTTTCTATTAAACCAAATAAGAGGAGGGGGTTTGGTTAAGAAAAAAAATTAAGAAAGGATAGGAAGCAACTGTAACTGCCAAATTCATTCATCATAAAAGAAAGTTGTACTTCTACCTAGCCAGGTAAATGAGCATAAAAAGAAATGAAAGGAAATATAACAATTCTAACATAAAAGAAATTAACAAAAGATTTTATTATATGCAAATAACAAAAAGTCATAGGGTGTGTGGATGCAATGTGGCCCCTTCACGTGTACCCAGTTTCGCTGGTCAACCGGAAAATAACACAACATACAGAGAGCAAAAAAATTTGACGGCTGGCATCTGCTCCCACCCTCACGGGCCTACGAAGCTTTCTACAGCCGTAATCATACTTAGTGGTCGATGCATTATATGTACGTTGACCACGAACCTCTTTAATTAAATACTTTATTTGTTCTAAAACTTTTATTATTTAAATTTATGACGCGTAAATTAAGAAATTATTAATTAATATATATATATTGATAAAAATATTCTCATTTAATTTATCTACTATATTTTCTTCATCCCATTTTTGTTGTTTTAAAATTTTCCATACAAATAAATAAAATTATTAAATAGCTTATATTATAGTTAGATTTAATGATATTTTATCAAAATATTATTGACTTAAATATTAAAAAATAATTAGTACTTCACCCACTATTATTTTTAATAAAGGGTAATGTACTGGCCGGGATGAGAAGGCCGAGCTTACAAGTCCGAGGTAGATAAACGCCCATTTAATGTACCACTCTCCGGGCTCATATACACCGAGTTTAAGCGCAACGATCCGAGTATTACATCGGGTATCAAGTGGTAAGCCTGAGTAATTGTACGGCCAAATGATCATACAATTAAATTACATCTCGGCCATAGGACCAACTACGGGTTTCTCTACAAAAATTGTGTTGTTCCGAAAATACCCAACTAGGAGTAACGGTTATGAGAACAATAACCATAACGGAATCATAACTGAAGGACGAAAAATCAGGGATCAAGCAAAAAGAGTGCGATACTCCATAATGATTATTTATGAAATATCCCGATAAACAAGGGGAGAGAGGGAGAAGACGGTTACACCTTAACGGTCAGGAGAAGGTCAATAAAAAGGGGGCAAGAAGAAGCGTAAAGGAGAGAGCACTGCACACTGTAAAAAAGGAATAGTCTATCTCGGCTTTTTGACGGAACATTTTGGCGCCCACCGTGGGGCCGAGAAAAACTATCCCACCATCAAGAATCATGGTGCGAACCAGGAGCAGTGCAGGTGCAGGAGAACAACACCACGAAGACAGGACTTCTTTGGAGGACCATCCTGTCATACGGGCAATGCGTGAGGAGATGGAAGCGTTAAGAAAGGAGAATGAGGAGATGCGTGAAAGGAATAGGCAATTGGAGCAAGAACGCTATCATGAGGATACTTCTCCTCCTCGAGGAGGGGAACGGGGAAATACCAACAGGGATACTCAGCGGTCGCATCAGGAGGCAAGTCGACGTGAGAAAACATAACATTCAGAGACGAACATTGAAAATTGGCGAAGGGATAAGCAGGCCATCCGGAGGCATCCGTTCGTTGATGGCATCATGGAGACGCCATTGCCAAAAGGATGGAAGGGCTTAAACCTGGAAAGGTATGATGGTACTACCGATCCTGATGAGCATGTGGATGCGTATGTCACGCAGGTAAATCTGTTCACGAATGAGGATGCAGTTTTGTGTAGGGTTTTCCCTACGTCTTTGAAAGGATCAGCTTTGAGTTGGTACACTCGGCTCCCACCGCGATCTATCGATTGCTTTGAAACCTTGATAAAAAAATTTAGTGCGCAGTATGCTACCAGCCGACCCCACCAACTCACCTCGGCTGCATTGGTGAACTTACACCAAGAGAAGGATGAGTCCTTAAGAAGTTTCATGGAGCGTTTCTCATCAGTCTCGGTAAAAATACGGGACCTAAACCCTGAAGTGGCAATGCACACGATGCTGTTGGCCCTCAAGCCGGGACCGTTCGCTGATCATTTATGTCGGAAGCCACCTGTCAACATGGATGAACTTAGAAATCGTGCAGCCGGATACATACAAATGGAGGAAGTATCCAAGTTCAGAAATAAAGTCAGAACCGATCTGGATAGGCGAACGGAGTCAAATAATCGAGGAAGTATAAGGCCGATGTTAGAAAAGGGAAAGTTTAAAAGAGAAGGAACTAGGCGAGGGCCGAAGTATGACCTTTACACTCCGCTAAACGCTCACCGAGCTCAAATTCTGGAAGAAGCGTGCAATACTGAATTGATACGGCTCCCACCTCCCGGACATACCCCAGAAACGGCAGATCAGTCAAAGCATTGCAGGTACCATCGTAACTATGGACACACCACTGAGGAGTGCTGGACGCTACGGGATAAGATTGAGGAATTAATTCAGGTCGGGCATCTCGGCAACTTTGTACAAAGAAATCGTGGTAATCATCAACCCTATAATGGACGAGGACGCGGTAGGGGTCAGCCCCGAGATCCAGAAAGGCCTCGACGGCCAAATGAGGAAAGAAGACAACCCGACAACACTCAAAACAGGGAGGAAAACAGAATTAAAGGGGTAATCAATACTATAGCAGGTGGGTTTGCTGGTGGAGGAGCGACCAGTTCGGCCCGGAGAAGGCACTTAAGGGCCATCCGGACAGTAAATGCGACAATGCACCGAGCGCCCCAAAGTTCTCGTCCCATCACCTTCTCGGATGAAGACTTCGAAGGAGTTGATCCTAATCAGGATGACCCTGTGGTGGTTTCGGTAGAAGTGGCGAATTACGTTGATAGATCAAGGGAGCTCGGCGGATATCTTGTATTATACCACTTTCTAGAAGCTCGGGATACCCGACGAGATGATCAAGCCTTATCACGATCAGCTGGTTGGCTTCGCAGGAGAACAGGTTCATACCCGAGGATATGTGGAGTTGTTGACCACTTTCGGGGGAAACCTTGGGTCAAGGACCATTATGATCAGGTACCTTATTATTGATGCAATAACTTCTTATAATATCTTGATAGGTCGACCGGCATTAAACGAGCTCGGCGCCGTGGTCTCCACTCCACACCTCATGATGAAGTTTCCCTCGGTTACTGGGGATATAATTGCAATGAAGGCTGATCAAAAGGTGGCAAGACAATGCTATGTAGATAGTCTGGGCCTGTTTGGTTCAACCGAAGGGAAGAGAGGGGAGGGATTTTAATGGAGGGGATTGGAGGGGAGGGGACTGGAGAGATTTTAAAATTCCCTTGTTTGGTGGAATTCGAGGGGAGGGGATTGGAGGGATTTTAATAAAACCTTGTTTGGTTCAGGAAGGGATTGGAGGGGATTGAGTAATAAAACTCAATCCCCTCCAAAAAACCCCAAATTGGAGGGGAATAAAAAAGGGGTGGGGGAGGGGATTGAGGGGAATTAAATCCCCTCCAATCCCCTCCAAAATACTGATCCAAACAAGGGGAGGGGATTAAATCCCCTCCCTTCCCTTCCCCTTCCCCTGAAAAAACCCCAACCAAACAGACCCTAAGTCACCAGGAGAGGGGTAGTCGGTAGTGGTACACAGACGAAGAAAGATACCACATCAGTAAATTTGGTGGAGCTTGATCCCCGACTTGATGTACAGGATCAAAGGCCAAGACCCATTGAAGAATTACAGAAATTTCAGCTCGCCGGTGAAGATCGGTGTACTAATCTTGGAAGTCAACTCTGAGGAGAAACAAAGGAGCAGATAACAAAGATGTTGAAGGACAATGCTGATCTGTTCGCATGGACTTCTTCAGACATGCCGGGAATTGATCCAAATTTTCTATGCCACAAACTGGCGGTATACCCTGAAGCTAAGCCGATAGCACAAAGGAAGAGGCGGGTAGGCGAGGAAAGGCGGAAGGCAATGAGGGAAGAAACGGTAAAGCTGATTGATGCTGGGTTCATCCGAGAAATTGAATATACAACATGGTTGGCCAATGTGGTGCTCGTTAAGAAGGCTAATGGAAGGTGGAGAATGTGCACGGACTACACCGACCTAAATAAGTCATGCCCGAAAGATACATATCCCCTCCCCAGCATAGATCGGCTTGTAGATGGAGCGTCAGGCTGTGGCTTACTCAGCTTTCTGGATGCATATTCCGGGTATAATCAGATAAGGATGTACCCACCCGACGAGGAGAAAACAGCGTTCATGACTGAGAACGCTAACTATTGCTATCAGGTGATGCCGTTCGGACTGAAGAATGCTGGGGCTACGTACCAGCGGTTGATGGATAAAATATTTCAGGAACAGATCGGGAGGAACCTAGAAGTATATGTTGACGACATGGTAGTGAAGTCCGAAGATCCCTCCAAGCATGCTGCCGACCTTGGCGAGGTGTTCGGAAGAATACGGAAGTACAACATGAGGTTAAATCCTGAGAAGTGCGTATTCGGAGTTAACGGGGGGAAATTCTTAGGATTCATGCTAACACATCGAGGTATTGAAGCCAATCCTGATAAATGCCGAGCTATTATTGACATGAGAAGCCCCCAAAACATAAAAGAAGTGCAGAAACTGACAGGACGATTAGCATCACTATCTCGCTTCATACCGAGGTTAGCGGAGAAAGCTAGGCCGTTCTTTAAGTTACTTAAGAAGGCTAAGCGGTATGAGTGGAGTGAGGAATGTGAGCAAGCATTTCAGAATTTCAAAGGCTTCTTTTCGGCACCTCCGATCCTTAATCGGCCGGTTCCTAACAAAGAGTTGATGCTGTATATGTCGGTGACCGAACATGCAATTAGCTCGGTGATGGTGCAGGAAATAGGCAAGCAGCAAATACCAGTATATTTTATCAGTCGAGTATTGCACGACGCAGAATTAAGGTATCAGACTATTGAAAAGTTAGCTCTGGCTCTGGTCATCTCGGCGAGAAGATTGCGATCGTATTTCCAAAGTCATGAGGTTGTTGTAAAAATTGATCATCCTGTGAAGCAGGTCTTGAGGAAACCTGAGTTGGCAGGCCGAATGATCTCGTGGTCAGTCGAGTTGTCAGAGTTCGGTATAAGATATGAGTCAAGAGGGCCAATTAAGGCGCAATGTCTATCTGATTTTGTTGCCGAACTTACCCCACCTGAAAATTACAAAGACGGGGATTCATGGATACTTTATGTGGATGGCTCATCCAATACAAAGGGAAGTGGAGCGGGAATCATTTTGGAAGGCCCTAGAGGGGTAACTTTGGAGCAGTCTCTTAAGATCGACTTCCCGGTCACTAATAACCAGGCCGAGTATGAAGCTCTGATTGCGGGGTTAAATCTAGCTAGAGAGGTGGGAGCGAGCCAGGTAAAATGTCGGAGTGATTCACAGCTGGTTTCTGAACAAGTCTCGGGAGCTTACCAAGCCAAAGACCCATAATTGGTAAAATACTTGAACAAGGTGAAACACTTGGTTGAAGGCTTTGATGAATTCGCGATTGAGCACATTCCAAGAGAAGAAAACTCCCGAGCTGATTTGTTGTCCAGATTGGCTAACGTCAAAAGGCTCGGGCAGCACGAGACGATCATCAGGGAGACCATACATCAGCCTAGCATTGATCTTGAGGAGGTTATGGTCGGAAGTAGCTCGGACCAGAACTGGATGACCCCTATTTGGAACTATCTGGCCGAAGGGACTTTGCCCAATGACCAGAATGAAGCAAGGAGATTGAAGCTGAAGTCCTCCCATTACATAATAATGGGAAAGGACTTATACAGGCGAGGATTCTCAACCCCCCTATTAAAGTGCCTCACTCCTGAACAGGCGAAATATGTTATGAGCGAAATCCATGAAGGAGTGTGTGGGATGCATACTGGTGGAAGATCTATGGCAGTGAGAGTAATTCGGGCTGGCTATTATTGGCCCACTATGCGAGCTGATTGCACCGAGTATAGTAAGAAGTGTACTGAGTGCCAGAAGTTTGGTAGTCTACGCCATGCACCGCCGGAAGAATTACACACACTGACGTCTCTGTGGCCATTCATGGTCTGGGGAATGGATATTCTCGGACCTTTTCCGATAGGAAAAGGGCAGGTCAAGTTCTTAATAGTTGGCATAGACTATTTCACTAAATGGATTGAGGCGGAATCATTAGCTAAGATCACGGCACAACAAGTACAGAAATTTGTATGGAGGAATATTGTCTGTCGATATGGGATTCCTCACTCGGTGGTTACTGATAATGGGAGGCAGTTTGTTGATGGAAACCTGAAGCAATTCTATGAACAGCTTGGTATTAAGCATCAAGTGTCTTCGGTCGAGCATCCTCAAACAAATGGACAGGCAGAAGCAGCGAACAAGGTTATCCTTGGGGAACTCAAGAAGAGATTGGGAAGAGCAAAGGGGGCCTGGGCCGAAGAATTACAGAGCATCCTCTGGGCTTATCATTGCACGCCTCAGTCAAGCACCAAGGAAACTCCTTTTAGGTTGACCTTTGGAGCTGATGCAATGATCCCGGTGGAAGTGGGAGAACCGTCCTTTAGGCGAACACTTCTTGATCAACATACGAACCAGGAAAATATGGAAGTGGAACTAGATCTATCCGAGGAGGTCAAGAAAAATGCACGTATACAAGAACAGGCTTGTAAGCAAAGAGCGGCTCGGCGTTATAATTTTCGACTTAAACTAAGGAGTTTTGATCGTGGAGATCTTGTTTGGAGAAAGCAGAGTGAAGCAAGAAAGAACATCGGCGAGGGAAAGCTAGCTGCGAACTAGGAAGGGCCTTATCGAGTTACTGAAGCGTTGGGTAATGGAGCATATAGATTAGAAAAGTTGTCAGGGGAAGCAATCCCTAGGACATGGAATGCTTCTCACCTCAAAATTTATTTCAGTTAGTTGTTATACAAAGAGGGCGGTGTACTCTTTTTCCTAACTTGGTCTTTTGTCCCAAAGGATATGCAAAAAAGGGTTTTGGCCGAGAAGGTTTTAACGAGGCACGCTTACCTACTTTAATAAAGGAAATTCTTTGTCATGATTTCATTCATTTTAAGCCTCGGTCAAGTATGAACCAGGCATTCGAATTAAACTTGGTCAAGTTTGAACCAAAAATTTGTTAAAATCTCGGTCAAGTATGAATCGAGGGATTGAAACCCGGTCAAGTGTGAACCGAGGTCTCCAATTAAAATTCGGTCAAGTATGAACCGGGCATTCAAATTAAACTTGGTCAAGTTTGAACCAAAAATTTGTTAAAATCTCGGTCAAGTATGAATCGAGGGATTGAGACCCGGTCAAGTGTGAACCGAGGTCTCCGGTAAAATTCGGTCAAGTATGAATCGGGCATTCGAATTAAACTTGGTCAAATTTGAACCAAAAATTTGTTAAAAACTCGGTCAAGTATGAATCGAGGAATCAAAACTTGGTCAAGTATGAACCGAGGTCTCCAATTAAAATTCGGTCAAGTATGAACCAAGAGGTTGAGTTAAATGTTAGTCGAGATCGAACTGAGAGATGATGTTAAATGTAGACAAAAAAAAAATTGAACACGGTCAGAAAAGAAAGATTGTTATCATTAATTAGAAACAATTCTGAGTAAAAAATAAATAGACAATCGAGGAGGTGGGCAGTTTGCTTTTTAGTTCTACAATTCCTCCTCATCAACAAGCACACCATCTTTGACGTCTTTATTTACATCAAACGCCGAGAGCTCAATTTTCGGCAGGAAGAGATGCACCTGACGAAGTGCTTTATGGAAGCCTTCTACATGCTCTTTCATTATTTGTTGCACGGCTTCCTTAACGTCAACCTCGAGCTTGGCCTGTTTCTTCCTCGCTTGCTCCAAATCCTGTTGCAAATTAGCAGCGAGGGCCGAGGACTCGGCTTCAGCGTTCCTTGCCCAAGCAACCTCAGCCGTCAGGGCATCCCGCTCCTTCTCGAATGCTTGCACTTTCATCTCGGCACCAGCAAGGGATCCTTTCAGCTCCTCCACCTGCAGAAGGAGAGCTGCTTGAGACTTTGAAGCCTCGGCGAGTTCTGAAGAAGCCTTGTCTTTTGCATTGGTTGCTTCCAGAAGCTCGGCCTTAGCATCTTTCAGTCGACGATCACTTTCCTCAAACTCCTCCCCACAAAGCGAGGCCATGTTCGCGACACGTAGGCACATGGCCGACATATAGTCCAAAATAGCCTTGGGACCCAATCGTTGCAAAGCTTCCTTGTCCCCGACTTCCTGGATGCCGCTCCCAAAAAACCTGGCAATGTTCGGGTCAGTGCTCGAAGGCGAGCGTCTAACGGGAGATGGCAGGAGAGGTGAGCGAATTGAAGAAACAGGTTCCTCGTCGGTGGTCGGAAGTCGAGCACGTTTGCTTGGGGGGCTGTGTGGAGAGGAGGTGATCTCAACAACTTCCGTTGTCGTCATTATCTTGGCACGTCCTCTCTTCTCTTTATCAGGTCGAGTCTGCAGGTTCTCGGTAGAAGGTCCTACTGATGGGGCCATGTTCTTTATTGAGCGCCAGTTGAATTTCCCCATCACCACTGCAGAGTAGAAAATATATATTAAAAACTCAGACAAGTATGGCAGCAGAAGAAAAAAAAGAAATTCAGCACTCATGAGAAAAATCTTTATTAGGAGTTGAAGAATAAGGGAGCCTAAGTAAGATTTTGCAGTTCAAGGGGCAAGGTAATCTATTTAACTTGTCGACATCCGCTTTTTCGGATGCCGACATATCCTCATAGCACCAAGACTGGAATTTGATCGGAGTCCGAGTCCAATATAGAGGAAACCTGGGTCGTCCCTCCTCATTGAAAAACATCTCCGAGTAACCCTCGGCTGGGCGCACCTTAACGAATCCACCTTTAAAGTCTTTATAGGATGAGGTATAAGGACCGATTATCCCCTTTTTATTCATTCCACTAAAAGAAATCCAGCCGATCTTATTTCCAAATCGGATCTGGTAGTAGTAGAGAAATTTTGGGGCGGTCGGTGTCATATTCAATTTTCTGCACAGGACTTCGAAAGCCTTTAAAAACGCCCAGCTGTTGGGATGAAGCTGAGTCGGAGCGACGTTCAATGCCCTTAAAACAGCGCATTTAAACTCCGAGAAAGGAAGGCCAACTCCCAGCGACTCAAATAATGTTTTATACATATAAGTAAAATGTGTTTGCCCTCGTTGCGCCGACATGAAAACGTGTTCATCTTCTGTACACGGCTCTGCAATTACGGCCTCCTCTATTTGTATACTAGACAGAGAGATGAATTTCCTCATTTCCATGATTGATTCAGCAGTCCGAAATTTAGAGTGGTAAGATCCAACTTCTCCCTTAACCCAATAATACCCTGGAAGTTGAATGTCAGGAACTGGGTCTCTTTGAACCCTTGAAATGATTTTTTGTGGGTTTGTTACGGCTAGTTGCACGGTAGTAGCCGAAGATGAAGCTTCCCTTTCAGTTGGGAGGTCGGCCAGACGAAGATTCAGCTCCACACTAGGAAAGGAAGAGTTTGACGGCGAAGGATCTTCTCCGATGCCCATAACCTCCCTCTCAACCAGGATTCGATGAGAGGACGACCCAGCCGACGTCTCAGATCCTCGGCTTGAACTCATAATGATTGGGAAAAATATGGGATAGAGCGTAGAAACTGAGAAAAAGGGGAAGGATAGAAAAGGGCGTACCTGGAAAAATGACAAAAAGGGCGAGAAAAAGGAGGTTAGAGACGACGAAAAGATTAGAGACGATGGAAAGATTCAGAAGGATCAAAAAGCAAATGAAGTTTAAAGTGAAAGGGTGAACACTCGAGTCCTACACGTATATTGTGAAACCCCTCCTCGAAACAAGCACTTTAATCATGACTTTGGGCAACAAATCGTCATCATTGGGGAACGTGCTCCAACTGACGAAAAGACGTAGCATTAAAAAACCCCGCGTGTAGCCGTACGTATAAGTGCATTACTATCTCAGAAATCGAAACGTTAAGGAGCCTTAGGGAAGGTTCTCGAATCCCTAGGATACTGAAACAGTTCAAAATTCAAAAACCAGTCTTTAGTTGGTCACGTGATCCAGAGCCTTTTTGTCCAAATCGGACTCAAGGCTTGGGGGGTTAGTGTACTGGCCGGGATGAGAAGGCCGAGCTTACAAGTCCGAGGTAGATAAACGCCCATTTAATGTACCACTCTCCGGGCTCATATACACCGAGTTTAAGCGCAACGATCCGAGTATTACATCGGGTATCAAGTGGTAAGCCTGAGTAATTGTACGGCCAAATGATCGTACAATTAAATTACATCTCGGCCATAGGACCAACTACGGGTTTCTCTACAAAAATTGTGTTGTTCCGAAAATACCCGACTAGGAGTAACGGTTATGAGAACAATAACCATAACAGAATCATAACTGAAGGACGAAAAATCAGGGATCGAGCAAAAAGAGTGCGATACTCCATAATGATTATTTATGAAATATCCCGATAAACAAGGGGAGAGAGGGAGAAGACGGTTACACCTTAACGGTCAGGAGAAGGTCAATAAAAAGGGGGCAAGAAGAAGCGTAAAGGAGAGAGCACTGCACACTGTAAAAAAGGAATAGTCTATCTCGACTTTTTGACGGAACAGGTAATATACTAAAAAAATAATTAATATTGTATTGATAATATAAAATAATAGATAAATTAAATATTTAAAATTCTCTACAAATCACCTATAATGGAACAAAAATAAGATTAATATGCGATAACCCAATGCGTGTGCTTTCTTTTTCTTTTTCTTTAAAATATTACCAAATTAGTGTTTGAAAAGTGAATAGTATAACGTAATATTACAATACATAGATGAGAGAGAGAGAGGGAGAGGGAGTCCTTAAAAATCCTGTTTTGACGGAAACTTGAGATTTAAAGCTCATTTTATTTTCAAAATGGAAGGAATGAAAAGGATAGTTATGGAATAATGATGATGAGAATATAATAGACATTACGCATTCCCATTTTCATGCCATAAAAAAGAATTCTTATCTCCTCATTTGTATCAGATGAAGCCATATAAAAAGTTGTTTACTATATATAGTAACATAAATATGAAAGGCTATAAATATGTATTCCTTAATTTTATTAAAATTTTGAGTTAATTACATTAATTTAAAAATTAATATTACTATTGTTTTCTATCCTATAAAACTTATAGAAAGTCAAGTTATATATAAGTTCTAAGTAAGATGACTCATTTCTCAAAACATTTACTTGGTTTATGTCTCATAATATATTCAAAATTTAATATTTATGTTAATTATACATCAATTTAAACGTGTAACTTAATGATAACATGTGAGAAAATATTGTTTAATTTAATAGTCTTAAATCTCATATGAATTATATATAGTGTGAACACCCCATTTTGTCCGGGTATTTTAAAAAAAATAAAAATAAAAATAAAATAAATAATAAATAATAATATATAAAAACAGAAAAAACACAGAAATTAATAATACAAAAAAAAGAAAGGAAACAAAAGAAAATAAAAATAAAAAAATGAATAAAAAAACAAAAAAACATATATGTATGGACAAAAAAAAATGGGAGGGGGTTGTATTTTGAGCCCAAGCTACCACGAACCCAATTGAGGGCTCATGGGCTTGGACCCAAAGGGCTATGCCCAAAATGTTTAGGGCAGCAGAGGCAGCCACGAAAAGAACAGGGAGGAGCAGATTGAAAAAACAAAAAAGAATGGACGGAGCCGTAGATCTAGAGGGAGCACGAGCAGAGACTGAAGAAAAGGCAAGGAACAGAGGGAGCTGAATTGGAGCACGCAAGCCACAGAAACAGAGGAGGCGTGCATGAAAAGGAAATGGAGAGAAAAAAACGAGAGGATTCAGAAGGAGAGGGAGCTGCGGGATGAAGAAGAAAACAGAGGAAGAGGAGAGACCGCAAGATTGGGGGAACAACCGGAGGAGGAGCACGAAGGTGAACCAGGGACAGACCTAAAAAACAGAGGGGGCTGGACTGAAAAACAGAGGAGGCCGCGGGCGTAGCTAAAAAGCCGAGGTAGTCCACATTGGAGGAGGAGGAGAATCTGAGGGGGAAGTTGCAGAAAAACCCTAGGGACCGAAAATTGGGGGCCGAAAAACTCTGGGAAATTGGGTGCTGAAAAATTTCAGAAGCCGAGGGATCACGATGGAGAAGCCGAACACGGGAAATAAAGAGGTAGAAGAAGAAGACATAATCAAGTACGAAGCCAAGGCAGGGGCCGCGGATCGTTTGACATGGAGAACCGAGTGTTTTTAACTGGTAAACATTATGTTAGAATTTTGGCCATTTGGTTTGATTACACGCCTCATTTACATTCCTGATAACGTGAAGATTATACTCTGTTATCTGAGTTCTGTGATTTGATTATGGAACACCCATGCCATCCTTGTTCTAATTTTATTCTGGGAATTGTGAATATGCATCAGGGGGCAAGTAGTTAGAATTCGATTTTTGAGTTTCTAAGTTTCTTAAATCTTTTGAATTTACTACCAGTCGGGATAGTGTTGAGTTTTGTTTCTTCGGGTTCCTGCTCTCTGACTCTGTTTAGGGAATCTATTTTGTTCAGATTGTTGGTTGTATTTTCATGAGGTATTTCATTCTTATATTCACATGTTGTTCTGTTTCTAGCAAATTTTTTGTTTATCCTGATGTGTTTGTTAAGTATACTAATTTCAATCTTACCGTAATAAGTCTCAGTTTGTGAAAAAGCTTTCCCTTTGATGTATTGGGTGTTTACTGTTAGAACGTTGTGCTTCAAAACACCTCTCACCTTTTCGGTTGTGAACTCTGATCCGTACTTGTTATGGGTTTGACATTGGGAAATCTGATAGGTATATTGAGCTGTTTTCTTATGGGCCTGACCGTGGGAAGTTCGTTAGGAATGTTTTGAGCTATTTCCTATGGGCTTGATATTGTGAAATCTGTTATGAGTATAACTTGGCAAAATTTCCTGACCTGAAGCATCATTCATATATGTGGACCATACCATATGCAATTTTGGTTGATTCGTTACCAACTTTACAATTTCAATGTCCATTTCACGCTTTATTATTTTCGAAGTAATTTTACCTATTGTCCGGTTGCCCGCTGGATTACAATTTTTCGTGTATGGTTTAGACCTTTTCGAAAAATAAATAAACAAAATAATAAAAGAAAAAGGCTTACAAATAGAAGTATATAAAAATTAGTCACGAAGGTTTCTAGAGCTTTTACAGACTCTTAAAACAATTACACTGTATGAGCTTATGGGGCTGTATGAGTGTATTAACAATGTTTACCTATAATAATAGGTCCCAATGACCTTTTCATCTTATTTTTATGTGAAAATAAATAAATAACTTTTTTATTGTGTAAACTTCTATATATTTCA
Source organism: Adenanthera pavonina (assembly GCA_026686845.1). Taxonomy (NCBI): domain Eukaryota; kingdom Viridiplantae; phylum Streptophyta; class Magnoliopsida; order Fabales; family Fabaceae; genus Adenanthera; species Adenanthera pavonina. Next base: position 6,170,964 of record JAIVEN010000002.1, read on the forward strand.
AGATGCTTTAAACAAAATAATATTTAGCGATTTTACTAAAATAATAATAATAATAATAAAAATAAAAATAAATAATGATAGAAATAATTGATTTAATAACCACACCACGTGAGGTTTTTAGAACTCACGTAGGTATTTGGGTTTACTGAGTTTGTCACGTGAGATTGTGAATTCGCGTAGATACATCAGTTAAACAACTTTCTTTTAAGAAAACAACTATATTTCAAAAATAAAATAATGTGACAAGTTTTTCAAATTTTATTTTAAAATATCTAATAAAATTATTATATGGCATTTTAAAATATAATAAAACCTTGGTACCGCGAGGTTTAGAACTTCCGCAGGTAATTAAGGCATTGATTTATCAGGTATGACTGTAAGTCTACAACAGATAGATTGACTTTCTTTATTTGGAAAAAGTTTTCAAAAGTATAAAAGAAAAATAAAAATAAAAATACAATGGTTTTTTAAAAGTTAAAAATCAAATAAATGCATTTCCAAAAATTAAATAAAAATAAAAAAGATTTTCAAAACAAAATAAAACAAGAGTAAGTAGGAGGAATTAGATTATCTTTTTGCCAATTAAAATGCATCAACTCAATCTCAGAAAATTGTTTGTTTGCAAAAAGTTAAACCATTTCCAATCAACTTTCTCTTATTACAAAATTACACAAAAAAATTAAAATTAAAAAAAATCAACCAACTGACACGCATTTCTAGACCCAAACTACATGGACTTTGATCCCCATCACAGGGTACGTAGGCCTCAGGCTCTGATCCTGGGTCAAGTCTGCCTTTGTAAATAGATAAACATTTTTCAATTTATTTGGTTTTTTTCCCTTAATTTAATAAATATTTCTCAATTTAATTTTCTTAATTTCCTTTTGTCATTTCGTTTATTTTTAATTTCTTTAATCTCTACCCTTAATTTCACATGTGAATAATGAAAGGAAAACCAAAATATTTTCAAAACCATATTAATTTGCACAATCAACGTAAGATAACCATTCCTGGAAACAGGTGTTGTGGGGTGCCTAACACCTTCCCCACACACAATCGACTCTCGAATCCAACTCTGATTACGCAAACCATCATTTCCTCTTTAATTTGGTTTTCCAAGATTTTCCCTCAAAATTTTAGTGGCGATTTCTCACAAATCAGTTTTCGCTCAAAGACCAGATTTGTTCTCTTTTTCCTTCCGTCACATTTTTCCGGGTGCTACATACGGTAAATTTTTTTTTTCAAAATATGAAAGCTTATAATATTATTTTTCTTAGCAAACATCCAAACTCGAAAGTCTTCTATCCTACTTAATTTTTAACTGACACATGTTGATTTAAGATACTCTCTCCATCTTATTTTATTTGTTGTTTTAAGATTTTTCACAGAGACCAACAAAATTATTAAATGATCTAAATTATAGTATAATTTAAAAATATTTTGGTAAAATATCTTTAAATCATATGTCAAAAGATGACTTCTATTCTACTTACCATTTTTTTAATGAAGGGTAAAACGGTAAAAAGAATAATTAATACTTTATTGGTAATGTAAAATGACAAATAAATTAGGATATTTAAAATTATCTAAAATGACAGATAAAATAAAATGGAAAGAGTAATATATAAGGGAGGAAGGGCTAGGGTTGACCTTAGATTCAAAAATCCCGATAATTAAATCACACCTTACTTTTATTCACATGGAGACATGTATAAATTAAGGTGTCATGATCATCCCCACTAATTAAAATTTGTAAATTAATTAAAGATTTATTTAGAAAAATTATAATTAAGATTTATAAACTACTCCTTTCTTGTCAATAATCTTAATTAGTGGTAGCAAAGTCAATAATGTGTTCACCGTTTTAGAGTATTAATTACTTTATTTTTAAAATATTCTTATTTAATTATGAGATAATGTAAATTGTTAAAATTTGTGATATTTATTAGGGATAAAGATGGAAATCTCATTATTTTTAAGATACTTTTAATAATGTAACAAACTTTTTTTATTACAGTGAAGTAGTTAAAAACGATTTACATTAAGAATCAAAGGGACTAGTAGATTCCAGTTAGATCATTCTTTTCCATATTTTTAAAATTTTTTTATAAAACTATTTGATCATCCATTTCAACATCAATGAATCTTTTAGGAAGGTCAAGCAATATTTACAACATTATTATTCATTATCAGTAATTTTTTTTGGATGCTGAATTAGTAATATTTCTAATATCATTTCAATCTCCAACTTTTGCTCTTCAAAGTCCACTATCTTATTTTGTTTTTATATTTGATTTTAGCGGTTTCAATCCTATGACTGTATTTTTATAAGGACTAAACTTAATTAATGGATAAATATATAATATATTAAAAAATAATTCACATATTAATTTTTAATTAAAAATTAACACGAAACGCACATAAAAAATATATAAGCATTTTTTAGAATGAAAACGTGTTGTATTATCCGTACCTTGAGGGGAAAGTCTTATCACAATATACATGTATATAAGTAATTCTAAATGAATTGGAATTTGATTTTTTGTTGGAAAAAATGACAGATAGATATCTTCAAGAGATAAGAATTTAAAAAGCATATCACAAACTTAGTAATTCCAATTTGGTACCTAATTGAAAATATTTTTTATAGTAAAATTTTCTTTTTTATCTTTAAAGTTTGGGATAGAAATATATGAATTTTAGTTACAAATATAGAAGGATTAATTGCACATCCACCAAAAAGAGTTGTACATTAACTTGGAGAAATTGAATATAGTAAGATATCTTATTTGCAAATAATTTTCTTAAATTTGTAGCTGACTCTCATATATTTACAAGTGATACTTTTATTAAGTTTAGTTGAGTAAAACAGGAATTTCATTCAAATTTTTTTTTTAAAAAATCCAATTATAAGTATTACAATATTTTTTGAAAATTCTCTAAAACATTAATTACTTTTTCCCTAAATGTTTCTTATTTAGTACTTATTTAATTAGTTACATTTAATGTACTTATTTAATTAGCCACATTTAATGTACACCACCGTTCATTGGTAAATTAAGGATAATTTTGAAAACTTGATGAATTTTTTTATGCATTTAATAAGTTTAACTAATTTTAACTAGATTTCTTAATATATGCATTGTTAAAAAGTCCATATAATAAGAATATGATGGAGTATAAGTCACATTCTAAAAAATTTTTTATGATAAATATAAGTTATTTTACAAGTGTTTGCGAAGTATTAATTATTTTATTCAATAAATATATTTCTTAAAAATTAGTTTATGGATCATTAATTACTTTAGAAAATACATTATCCTATTAAATCTATGATGTTTATTAGGAGCAAAAATAAAAGGAAAATACATATATATTTTTCTTTATGTGTTTTTCATGTTATTTTTCAATTAAAAGTTAAAATGTAGATTATTTTTTAATATGTTGCAAATTTAGTTATCAACTATATATTAAAAGTGCTAACTTCTTAAATATAAAATAAATTTAGAAAGGTCTATACGTTATATTTTAATTAGAAAATAGAATAAAAAATATATAAGATTAGTTCAAAATAAAAATTAAAATAATTTTAAATAATTTTATTTTTAAACTTTTGTTTTTTGTTATGATAAGTTAGTTAAAAATATCTTATATTAATAATAAAAGAAATATCTGATGAGTAAATTAATGATAATTTTAAAAACTTGTCAAGTGCTTCATTTATGAACTTTAATTAATTTAACTAATTGTAAATAGATTTTATAATATGTGTGAAGTTGTAAAAAAATCCAATAATAAAGACGGAGTAAAACTAAAGGTGACCTTGTGTTGATGAATAGAGCAATTTTATACATGTCTATAAATTTTAAAACATATATGAGCCTATTTGTTTTAGCTAATAAGTGATTATGGAGTAGAGAAAATTGATTATGCAGCCAGTAAATAAACATAATCCAGATCAAAATAATCACTTATAGCCATTTAAGTGATTATTTCCATAAGCTACTTTTTTCAGCTTATGATAATTACTTTTCTCTCATAATCACTTATTTCACTTTTTCTTCTTATTATCTACCTAATAATCACTTAAACTCCAATATCTAAACACATTTTTTTTCTCAAAATCACTTATGGGTTAAAAATATTCAAACACAATTTACTTTTGACATAATCACTTATTCTCATAATCTATTATAAATAATTACTTATCCTTATAATTACTTATATATAATCTAACCCAAACACACACTATCTGTAAATATTTTTTTTCAAATAAAATTAAAGAAGGTAGTAAAAAAAAAAGTACAATTTAAAATGTGGACACTGAAATGAGAGGGTTAGCATTAACATCCGCCGTACATAAAAACCCTGCAGGGTGCCAGAATGGCTTCATAAATCGAAGGATCGCTTTTTCTTGTTATTCTGACAAGTCGTCGTCCTCAGCATCTTGTTCACTGAATCACTGAGGCAGCAAGCGCAGGGCAATAACCATGCCCTTCAACATAACCTCCATCAAAACGGCGTCGGATGGAGCCTGGCAAGGCGATAACCCCCTGGACTACGCCTTCCCACTTCTCATCCTCCAAACCACCTTGATCCTCCTCGTTAGCCGCCTCCTAGCCTTCCTCCTCAAGCCCCTTCGCCAGCCCAAAGTCATCGCTGAGATTGTGGTAAGCCTCTCTCTCACCCTCTCAGCTTGAGTCCTCCAACAAAATATATATGTGTGTGTTATGCTGATTTTTTTTTTTTATTTTCTTCTACAGGGTGGAATCATACTGGGCCCTTCGGCTTTTGGAAGGAATAGAACATACATGCACCGTATATTCCCTTCATGGAGCACTCCCATACTTGAATCCGTGGCCAGCATCGGCCTCCTTTTCTTCCTCTTTCTCATAGGTCTCGAATTGGACTTGAACTCCATTCGCCGAAGCGGTCGAAGAGCTTTTAGCATAGCAGCCGCCGGAATTTCCCTTCCTTTTGTTTGCGGCATCGGCGTCGCCATCGTTCTTAGAAAAACCGTTAACGGAGCTGATAAAGTCGGCTTCCCCCAATTTCTCGTCTTCATGGGCGTCGCGCTTTCTATCACCGCATTCCCGGTGCTCGCCCGTATCCTAGCCGAGCTCAAACTCCTTACCACCCACGTCGGAGAGACGGCAATGGCCGCCGCAGCGTTCAACGACGTCGCTGCGTGGATCTTGCTCGCTCTGGCAGTCGCTCTCGCAGGTGACGCTGGAAACCACAAGAATCCTTTGGTTTCCGTCTGGGTCTTACTATCGGGGATTGCTTTCGTGATCTTGATGATGCTGTTGATCCGACCTGTAATGAAACGGGTGGCCAGTAGGTGCTCGTCGGAGCATGACGCGATTGACGAAGCTTATATTTGTTTGACTCTGGCGGGAGTGATGATTTCGGGGTTCATGACGGACCTCATTGGAATCCATTCGATATTCGGGGCCTTCGTGTTCGGGTTGACGATTCCGAAAGGCGGAGATTTCGCGGACAGATTGATAGAGAGGATTGAGGACTTCGTTTCTTGTTTGCTGCTTCCTCTGTATTTCGCTTCTAGTGGGTTAAAGACTGACGTGGCAAAAATCAGAGGCGCTGAGGCATGGGGGCTTCTGGTTCTGGTGATATCGACGGCGTGCGCCGGCAAGATACTGGGGACATTCGCGGTGGCGGTACTGTGTGGGATGCGGACGAGAGAGTCGCTGACTTTGGGTGTGCTCATGAACACCAAAGGCCTGGTGGAGCTCATCGTACTCAACATTGGAAACGAGAAAAAGGTCAGTTTCCTAATTAATTATTTCTCCCTGTGCTCCTTCTCCGCGCTGACCTTAATTAAAAGGGAAAATGAGAGTTCTATACAAAAATATTAATAAATAAATAGTATTATTATTGAATTTAGTTTATTTGAGTTGGGAATTCATATAATTTGAGTTGAGAATTTAGTTTATAGGAATATTAAATTTTTAAATCAGATCCTTAAAAAAAAATATTTTCATATGGGGATCCTTAAATGTCTTTTTTTCTAATTAAATTAAAAAAATTTACTCTTATCTTCTCTATGAAATCGTTTTAATTAAAATATAATTAATAAATACTTCCTTCCCAATAAATTATAGGATATTTTATATAATAAATTTTTATTTAAAATATAAAATATTAGATATTTTTTAATTTTTTATTATTTCTTGCTTCTTATTTATAATCTTATAATAATAATAATAGAATGAAATATTTAATAAGAGCAAAATAAAAAATATTGATATTTTTTATATTAATTTTAAATGAAAAATAATTTTTCTAATATGATTATAATTGATACAAAATACCTTATAATATGAATTGAAAGGAGTAATAAATTATATCATTATACTTAAATCTAATATAACTTGATTTTCTTTGTGCCGCGTTGGCCGATTATACTCTGATTAGCTGGGTTGTGTTGTAGCTGAGTAAAATGCATATAATTTCTAGGAAAATTTATAAACATAAATGATTTGTAGATTACGGGTTGGAAATATCTCCCGTATTACTTGGAATTTTTGTTGACTGTAAATTTGAAATTGTTATAATTTTGGAAATATTAAGCAAATAACTTGTAAGTTAATATTTATGTTTATAATTTCACATCATAGCGGGCTCACTGTAACATTTTAATGAACATATTACAATCTCTAACATTTTCCTAGATAATTGCTTTAAGAGCATCCAAAACAGCGAAAGACAATCATATGCTCATTCCCTGCACGCCATTTTTTTCTCTAAACATTTACACGTTAATAACTTCGCCTATGCAATATCATAGTCGGTCCCAAGTCCGGATAAAAGAGGAGGGTTATGTTAGACCCTCGACAGCTAACGTAAAATCTTGTCAAATCCCTATAACATGGATCAAGGACGTCTCTGTGCTAAGGTTAGGCCGTTATCCAGAAGTAACGCACTGTATGGCTCGAATGCAGTATTAAATGAGTTAGAACCACTACATCAGCGCTCAGGTGCAGTGTTAAATGAGTAAGGATTTTCACATCAATCTGGACTGATGTGTATGAAGAAGTTAACCCATAAGAGTAAGATTCAATTCAATTCTTGCAATATTCGTACTTTAACATATAAATCTTTGGAAGTGGTGGGCGCTATGATTCGAAGGAGAATTAATATATTGTATTTTCAAAAAACTAAATGGGTGGGATAAAAAACTAAAAAGTTTGATACTAATTTTAAACTTTGGCAAGTAGGAAATGTCAGAGTAAGGAATGGAGTTGGTATTATTGTTAACAAAGTTTGGAAAAAAAATGTGGTGGAAGTCAGAAGGATTGGAGATATGATCTTATTACTAAAATTGACTATTGTGCATGATACTTTTAATATTATCAGTGCTTACACACCTCAAGTAGATGAAGAAATATATATTAAGGATAAATTTTGGGAAGATTTGGAGGGTTTGATTCGAGATATTCCATAAGAGGAAAATATTTTTATTGGTGGGGATTTTAATAGTCATGTGGGAAAAGAGACAATACAATATATGAGAACTCATAGCAATTTTGGTTTTGGAGAATTAAATGAGAAAGGGCATTCCATTCTTGATTTCTCAATGGCTTATAACCTCACGATCGTAAACACTTATTTTAAGAAATGGAAGGAGCATTTAGTCACATATAAGAGTGTAGCTCAAATGTCGCAAATTGATTTCTTTTTTGTATGGAATTCAAATAGAAGAGTTTGGAAAGACTGCAAAGTGATCCCTAGTAAGAGCTTAACTTTACAACATAAGGTCTTGTCTTTGATGTACTGGTTAAGAACCGTAAACAGAAAAATCGAAAAGCCTTAAATCAGAGGATCAACTAGTGGCAAATAAAAGGAGAGCATCAATTGACCTTTACGGGAAAAATATTAGAGGAAGGTAATTGAGACTTGTAAGAAAGTGCTAACATCTTGTAGGATGAGATGACTAAAAAGATTAGGGATGCCGCTAAAGCAGTCTTGGATGAATCCAAAAGTTTTAGACCTAGAGATAAAAAATCTTGGTGGTGGAATGGGAGTATACAAGGGAAGGTTAAACATAAAAAAGAGTATTTCAAAGCCTTACACATATGCAATAACAAGAAAAATTGGAAGAGTTATTGCTTAACTTGAAAGGAGACTAAGAAAGGAATGAGCGAAACTCGATTTAAAGCTTTTAAATAATTCTACCAAAATTTAAAAATGAAAAATGATGAACTCAAGATTTAAAAAATTGCCAGGAATAGGCTAAGAAAGTTAAGAGATTTAGATCAAGCAAGAAACATTAAAGATGAGGAAAGAAAAATTTTGGTCACGGATGATGATATCAAAGAAAAATGGAAGAACTATTTTTATTAGCCATTCAATGATAAATTATGTATAACTAGTGATACAGAAGATTTAACAAATTATGAAGATAAACTGAATTTGAGTTTCTATCATAGGATTCGGGTTAGAAAGGTAAAAAAAATTTTCAAGAAAATAGATAATGATAAAATTATTGGATTCAAAGGTGGTTTAGAAATATGTTGGGAGAATGGGAATTTCCCAAAGGGAGAGACAACTCTCTCAAGCTATGTTGCATTTTTCTTTTATACTTCATTTAGTTCATATTATAAAATATTTTATATGAAAAGTTTTTATTCAAAATATAGTATTAAATATTTTTTTCTATTTTATTCTTATCTTTAATACTTTCATATTTTCTATTTATAATTCTACAATGATAATAGAATAAGATATTTAATAAACATAAAATAAAAAAATAAATATTTTTATATTAATTTTAAATAAAAAATAAATTTTTTAATATACATATAATTAATATAAGGTTCCTATATACTAGCTAGAAGTCACGTGCGTAGGGTCAAGGGAGGTGACAGTATTTTTATTTCGAGAGACAGTAGGCCAATGCCAGGTTGACACTAAGCCCATGGCGCCAAAGGTAGAGACATGTCAATGCTTGGGCTTGAAACTTGATTTTCAAAGTCATCGCCCAAAATCAATTCGTGGCTTCTCCCCGTGATAAAAAGTTGCCCACCTACGTCGGAATTGGGTCCTTGCTGTCACCTCCCTCCTGCCTCTCTCCTGCATGGGCTTTTTCTTTATATATATATATATATATATTAAATTTTTTAAACTAAAAAAAAAAATATCAGAGCCATCTTCTCAAAATTTTTGTGCAATTTTTATCCATCTGCCGCTATAAAGTAAAAATTAGATAGCTGCAATCACACTGCATTTACACAGTTATATAAAAGTAGAAACTACACAAAGACACAATTCTACAAAGTATATTTTATCACTTATAATCCTTAATTTAAAAAAATTAAAATAAAAAGAAATTCCTACGTCTTTACCACAGCTTCTTTTGACTTTGATGTCCATCAATCATGGAGTGAAAAAACTAAGAAAAAAACAAGTGTCAAATTTTAAACTAAAAAAAAAAAAAAGATATCCTACACCCCATTGTCTGGTTTCACGTCTCTTTGCACAATAACACGACAAAATAGTGATAGCTAATTATCTGTCCACTGTTTACAGGTTCTAAACGACGAGATGTTCGCCATATTGGTCCTCATGGCTCTCTTCACCACCTTCATCACAACTCCCACGGTCATGGCACTCTACAAACCCGCTCGCGGCATCTCCGCTCGCACCCACCGCAAGCTGGGCGACCTTGCGTCCAAGTCCAAGGATGACATCTCCGACGAGCTCCGAGTCCTCGCCTGCGTCCACGGTCCGGGCAACGTCCCTTCCATCATCAGCCTCATCGAGTCCACTCGCAGCACCAAGAAGTCCTCTCTCAAGCTCTTCATCATACACCTTGTCGAGCTCACGGAACGCTCTTCTTCCATCATCTTGGCTCGACGCGCTCGCAAGAATGGCTTCCCTTTCTTCAACCGTTCCCACGGCTCCCACTGGCACGACCCACTCGCCGGGGCTTTCCGGGCCTATAGCCAACTGGGCCGAGTATCCGTCCGGCCCACGACTGCCATCTCCTCTTTGACCACCATGCACGAGGACATCTGCCACGTGGCAGATGAAAAGAGGGTGACCATGATCATCTTGCCCTTCCACAAACAATGGAGGAGGATGGAGAGGGACGACGAAGATAAAAGGGATCATGAGATTTTGGAGAACGTGGGCCATGCGTGGAGGGGAGTCAACCAGAGAGTGCTGAGGAATGCACCTTGCTCTGTGGCTGTGCTCGTGGACCGTGGATTAGGGAATGGGTCCCAAACTCCAGGCCCGAATGCTATGGGGGCCCAAAATGTGTGCCTCATGTTCTTTGGTGGGCCTGATGATCGTGAGGTCTTGGAATTGGGTTCAAGAATGGCCGAACATCCCGGAGTTAAGGTGAGCGTGGTGAGGTTCGTCGAGACCGAGAGGGATGCCTCGAAGTCTAACGACCATATGTTACGCCACTCCCCAAGTAACAACAGGGACAATAGCTACAGCTTCTCCACCGCGAAAATGAACCGCCAGACGGAGCAGGTAATGGAAATTAGAATTAAATGAAAAAGATACTGAAAATTGAAAGCCACAAGAGAGTAGTAACTAACCAAGAAGTTATGATTAGATTTGAAATGCATGCGTTGTATAAAAATAATAACTAGGGAGTTATTAGAGATTTGAAAAGCATAAAAATGAGGACAAGTAGTGTGGGTATGTGCAGGAGTTGGATGAGGAGGCGTTGGCAGAGTTCAGAAGCAAATGGGAAGGAATGGTGGTGTATATGGAGAAGGTGGCGAGCAACATAGTGGAGGAAGTGATTGCAATAGGGAGAGGCGGGGGTTACGATCTGATAGTGGTAGGGAAGGGGAGGTTCCCGTCGAGGATGGTGGCGGGGCTGGCGGAGAGGCAAGCGGAGCACGAGGAGTTAGGGCCGATCGGAGACACTCTGGCGTCGTCGGGGAACGGGGTGGAGTCGTCGGTGCTGGTGGTTCAGCAACATGACGTGGCGCACGCAGAGGAGGCCCCGGTTTCCAAGGTAGCGGCTGGATCAGACAAGTTGAAAATGAAAGCCCAGGTCGAGGTATAGGAGTCGTGCAGTTCTACTTGTACAAAAGGATCTTCAGTAACAAACCACAACATAGTGTAATGGACTGAATAAGATCAAATACTGTCCTATCATTGTATGTAAGCATTAATTTGCATCATAACCAATGTTCAACTCTGGACCTCCATTGGTTCACCATAGAGATCAAAGTTGTAGGAAGCTCAAATCCATCTTTTCCACAAAATCTCTACTTACTATCATATTAATGAAGATTGGGTCTTCTCTGAAGCTTCTAACCAAAACTTGGTTAATAATTACAGTACTCCCAGAATGGTCCCAGAAAAACATGGTTCATTCTATGATGGATGTAATTCCTGTACAAGTAAGAATTTTTTTTTTCCTAGCTTGATTAAATTAGATTTAATATTTTTATTTTAAAGATCTTATCTACGTTAATTTTTTTTTTGGCTTTGAGGTTAAGGAAGAGTTTTTCAATGGCGCAGAATACTTCTAATATATGACAACAGAAAACGGTACGATCTATTGGTCCCGAAAAAGAAGGGAGTAAAGTAGTATAGTTTCGTTAGAAATCAAAACTTAATCTTGTTTTGATAGAAAGTAAATCGAAAGAGATTGTTGATCCATTTAGGGGGAAAATATGAGGTAGCTATAGAAATAGAAGTTTCTGCATTACATAATATAAGAAAAATCTGAGAATAAATGAAGGGTAAGTTTTGAAATAAAAAATATTTAGCTACTTGAAAGAGTTCGGTATAGGAGGTGCGCTGAAGAAGAAGAATAAAGCGATAGAAGAACACACGAGAGCTATGTTGAGCAAAATTATGTGGAGTGATTTTGAGTGAAATTCTATGATACTTTAAAAAAGTAGATATACTTGTATCTAATATATGATATAATATAATACTCGTATCATATTTGTGTATGCATATCCATTTGTATCACTTTAAATTTTTACATTAAAATAGAGTTATTTAAAATTATTATAAATATTTTATAATTTATTTTAACATTTATATTATACTTTTTAGAATATTTAATATCTATTTTTATCTTAATAGGTAAATTTATTTATTATGCATATAAATAATTATATAAATAATATTATATATGTATAAATATATCTCGCACCACTCATATCTTTAATTTTTAAAAATTATTATATCTTTTATGCCATACGGTATTGTATCTGAAATGCCTAAGTGTTATATAGGTGAAATTGCATTTCTTGGGAAGTTAAAAAAAAGGGTTGTTGGGAAGTTACTATAACTTCCATATGCCTTTGGCACGACACTAAAGAGTGTGATTTTGTTGTGTTGGATTTGGGTGGTGATATCAAAGCTGAAACTAAATTTTAGAATTAAGTGTGTGTTTACAATAAAAAAAATTGAATATTATGATTTAACAAAATTTAAAAGTGTATATAGTTTTATATTCGTGATAAAGTGTAAATATGGGATTAGAATACTTAAAGTGTATTTCTGAAGGACTTATTCCTCAATATGTAAATATAAAGAACATGATACGAATCACGTTAACATTAGACTAATATCATCCCATAGAAAAGCAAAGAAAAGGCTGGAAGTCTTACTGATAATTAATTAAATTACAACTTTTTAAATATTAAGAATTGAATAATGCTATTAAAATTGGTTGAGTTGAATAAAGAATTAAAAATATCTCAATTTAAATATTATGAATGAAAAAATTATGAGATACCTTACTTTTTTTTTGCCACAACAAAATATGAGAAATCTATTCATATTTAAATTTGAATGCAGTAGTACCAAATATGAGACTATATATTTATTTATATTAAATATGTGAAGAGTGCTTCATGTCAATAAAAAATAAAAAAACGGGCCTTTTAATCGAACTGAGGACGGCTTGAAGGCCAGGCACAAGTGGCTCGGAAATATTCCAATGCTCGTTTTAGCAGCTATATATTCGGGAGAAAAGCAAAAGCATATTCATCCCACTTATACTTTAAACCAAAGATAAGAAAATAGTGCCATAATTGGCATTTTTTAACGAGTCTCCAGAATTGTATAGAATCTAAAAAATGAATTATGCCATTCATAATTTATAAATAGTATAATATATATATTGCACTATATTAGAGAATGCGTCCTTTATAATTATACAAATAATATGAGCTGCATTGCTTGTCACGTGTTGAGAACTTATAATCAGTTTTCTACAATTTATATATTTAATTGATATTGATGTTTTCACTTCATCAATTTGTTTTTTTTAATAAATTGCATTAGTTGATTAACTTTTGAATTTTAATCAAAATGCATTCAATGTACATATATAATTTTATTTTATGATGTAAGGGACGCGAGTTTTATTTAAAAAAAATTCAATGATAATGATGGAAAGTAAATATTATAATTGTTTTTATAATATATCAAATATTCGGAGAATTCGTTGTTTTTCAAACAAAGAAAAAGAATATAACTTTTGATTTAAAGTCTCAAATTAAAGTTAGTACAGCTCACTTTAAATACTTTAGTCATACGAATGAAATCGTCAAGATTATAATGGCATCTGCTTATTTTTTTCCCCAGAAAAGGAATGTGTTCAAGTGAATTCGAGATTTGGAATTTTGCTCATCCAATATTCTTTGTTGAAACGTGACTTAAGAGAAGGGAATTTCATGCCAAGCATTTTGGAGATGATAGAACTCCGAATTGACTTGACCGTATGAATGCTCTCTATCAAACGCAAACCAATGTCAATTACCTTATCGGAAATATCCAAGAAAGAAAAACCTTAAAAATTATAATTTAATTAAAAGACTTTGATATTAAATTGCACTTTGAATGTAAACTAATATATTTTACTGTGATATCCAAATACTGTGATAGGTTAATTAAAAGATTTGATATTTAGTGCTGTTGCAATAAATTTATAAAGATAAATGCTTCAGGCATGTGAGAGGTATAAATACCTTGATTTCAAAAAACTTGATCTCCAATCAAAACGATTGCAAGTCCTTTGGATTCTTCCCCATAATTTTCCAAAATATAAGTATCTGAAATAAAGATAAAAAGATAATATTGAAAACTTAAAGTTTGTAGAGAATTTAAATGTAAAATTAGATAATTACTCAAAGAAATAATAATAGTGCCATCTGACTGAAATTTATAAAATAGTAATGTTGGATAAAGTAGACAAACTGAAAGTTAAGATAAAGAGTGCTTAAGTACAAAAATAAATGCATAATAGTATTTGTATTTTTGTACTGATAATGATCCTCATCTCAAGACTGCTTTTATGCTATTTATCGGTAATATCAAGCAGTAGTTTTTCTGAGCCCATGTCTGCATCCACTTGCTAGAATTTCAGCTCCTTAGCCCTCCTCATGTCCATGCATGTTCATTGTTGCTACCACCTATCCATTAAATATTTAATTGGGAAAAACCTCCTTCTAGGCTAGGCCCCAGGCCTAATATATATATATATATATATATATATATTCAACATAGTAAGAATGGGCTTATCAAATTTTTGTTTTAATTTAATATGGGATTCAAAAAATTAATAATGCTTAACTCAATTTTAATTTTAGGCCAAATAATTGTCCCCCTGCATGCAATTTGTTCTTAGTAGGTCAAAATTGTATGAAAATATTTTAAAAATATATATTTTTAAATAGTAGATAACCCATTTTACTATGTGAGTTTGATTTTATCCTTTTCGTTTTCAAAAATTATCTCTACTTCATAGGAACCTTTGATTTCTTCCATCACCAAGCTGTTTAAAAAATGCTACATACATGCTTTTTTTTTAATAAATTGCATTAGTTGATTAACTTTTGAATTTTAATTAAAATGTATTCAATGTAGATATATAATTTTATGTTATGATGTAACGGACGAGTTTTATAAAAAAAATCAATGATAATGATTAGAAAGTAAATATTATAATTGTTTTTATTATACATCAAATATTCGGAGAATTCATTGTTTTTCAAACAAAGAAAAAGAATATAACTTTTGATTTAAAGTCTCAAATTAAAGTTAGTACAGCTCACTTTAAATACTTTTTAACATATGATTTATTATTTTTGGCTAGAATTATTTGTGATTTAATTTTTCAGTCATATGAATGAAATCATCAAGATTATAATCACATCTGCTTATTTTTTTACCCCGAAAAAGGAATATGTTCAAGTGAATTAGTGATTTGGAGTTTTGCTTATTCAATATTCTTTGTTGAAACGTGACTTAAGAGAACGGAATTTCATTCTAAGCATTTTGGAGATGGAACTCTGAATTGGCTTGACCGTATGAATGTTATATATCAAACGCAAACCAGTGTCAATTACCTTAGCCTTAAAAATTATAATTTAATTGAAAGACTTTGATATTAAATTACGCTTTGAATGTAAACTAATATATTTTATTGTGATATCCAAGTACCGCGATAGGTTAATTAAAAGATTTGATATTTAGTGTTAAACAGTGAAATTTTACCTCAATTGTCTTTTTACAAATTACAGTTAATCTCAGTCGTCGCTCTTATTTTGTTAAAGGCTCATAAGGTTTTCTAAGGTATATAGTTATTTTTTTTTTGGTGTGAGTCTCGCAATAATTTTTTATTTTGTAGCATTATGTAATCATAAAATGTTTATTCGATATGTTTAATATGCAATTAAAATTTAAAATACATTAATTCTCACTGCCTCTCAGCAAATATACTTTGTCCAAATCTATTAATCAAGATTGAAGAACTAAATAATTTTTTTAGTAGAGCTTCAGCTTATTAAATTGAGAAGAAAATTTTGATATATATATATATATATGTATATATCATTCGGTCTATTAATTGTAAAAAAAAATACCTATTTACATGAGAAACTCAATCCTAATAAATATTATAATTAAGCTTATAAAAAATAAATATTATAATTAAATAAATATTACAATACAGCAAAACTTTTCTAGTTAAGCAAAGATATCAATGATAATAAAATGAAAAATACTATCAAATTAAAAACATTAAAATTCTATTCAAATAAAAATATTTCATGCCTATCTCGATTTATTTTTGTGCTTATGAAGTTCAGTCCATTAACCATTTCTATTATATTATACTACTGTATATAAGCAAACTCTGCTTGTGGGCTTGTGGCATCGTTGAGTCCCGTCGCTTCAAGTTTGCCTTCAAGGTGTTCCATGTCAATTAACAATATATATCCAAGTTGAACTTGCATTTGAAGTAATTTTGTCAACTTTAACTATATTACTTGTTTTATTATTTTTTTTTCCTTTTTTAACAAATCATCCAGTATCTGATCTAATTCATATATGAGTTGATTCAGATCCAGTTGGAAAAATAATCTGTGATTTTTTTTTGTTTATCTACAAAACTCAAATTCAAAACCTTATAACTTAAGAAATATTACTGACTCTAACTATTTAACCACACAGCTTTTGCTTGCGCTTCAACTTTTATTTGGATATGCACCATATATACCATTATCACATTAATCCTTTTACGTTGTACTCAATGGACGAAATTTATTTCCAGTTAAAAAATACCCATATCTGCTCCACTATTGGTGTGCTTTAATTAGTGGAAACCGTCATTTCCTTCTGAAAGGCATATATATCCAAGTAAATAATCATACATTGGGCACCACCCACGGCAAACTACAACTACAATATATATATAAAATTTGAGCACCACATCTAAGTTTACAATAATGTATACACATGGTCATTAATTATTCCTTTAATTAATATGAATCTATGAAAATGCTGGAGATAATTTAAAGGACTAAACTCATATCATTTCCCTTATATGTTTTTCATGTTATTCTCTAATTAAAATTTAACATGTACACATTTTAAATTTTTTAAGTTTAATAAGTTAATATTTTTAATATATAATTAATGATTAAATCTATAATGTATAAAAAAATAATCTACATATTAAATTTTAATTGGAAAATAATATAAAAAGTATATAAAAAAGAGCGTATAAGTATTTTCCTAATTTAAAAGGGGCATTAATTTTATATTATAATGTCGTACTCATGAGATCTAGAGGTATATATGAACCATCTATAGTTTCTTCTAAATGCTGTGCCTGCAAACCTTTATTGAACAGACACTTAATTCTTTGGTCAATGTTCCTTTTCTTTTGGAAATATTATTGCTTCTTTCTTTTTTATTATAAACTAGAAACGTTGCTTGAGGGAATATCCAAATTTTTTGGGAAAATAATATATGGTCATATATGTATTTAAAAAAATTCATTTGAATGAATAGAAAATAAATACACTAATTTAACTACAATTTGATGTCACATCAGTAAATAATAAATAATAAATTAATAATTAATAGACGATTATTTTTATGTTTTATAGTATAATATTTAATTAATTTATTTATCCGGTTTATAGATATAAATAATTGACCACTCGGATACATATGGGGAGTAGTGGTGGAATTTGTCAACACTATTGGAGACTCGCTGCCATACATGCATAATCATATTTGAGTGAAGTTATATGATTAATCCCCCACCAAGTTGACCAGTGTATTCCTTTTTGCGTTGATGTTGATTTTGGCGTAATGATCCGCCATAAAAATGGGCGAGCTTTTGATGATCGGATCTATATATTAATTTATTTAATAACTATATATGTGTGTGTGGCTCTGTCGATCTTTATATTATTCTCCACCATGCATTTGCTCTCATTTATCTGCATTATAATATAATAGCATCTATTGGCATACCCCCAAACTCATCCACTATATATAAAACTACTCCTCCACCACTTCTGATCACTACTAAGTAAGTAAGAGTTCCCAAGTCACACATTAATTACACAGTGATGACGCTCAACATGACCACCATCAAAACGTCGTCGGACGGAGTCTGGCAAGGCGACAACCCTCTCAACTACGCTTTCCCATTGTTGATAGTTCAAACCACCTTAGTCCTCTCTGTCAGCCGCTTCCTCGCCTTCCTCCTCAAACCCCTTCGTCAACCCAAAGTTATCGCTGAGATTCTTGTGAGCTATTTCTTCTTTCAATTTTTATTTTGTTGAATAAAGTACCACTGAAACCGATATCGTCGCCATTAATTTAATCTTATTAATTGTATTTAATTTCTAAAACAAATTTAGTCATGACCCCATACCCTGGTCACAATTGAATCGGTGACAATACATATATATAAACTTCTGAACCAGGACTTAAGTGATCCTATTTAGATTTTTCGGGGGTTAAAACCGAGGTGACTCTTAACTTTATTGAGATTTTTCGATCAGGACTTATTAGTGTTGATATTTTTTTTTCTTTTATTATTGTTGATATTGTAATATTACTGCAGGGCGGAATTTTACTGGGCCCCTCAGCTATTGGTCGTAACAAATATTTCATGAACCTTGTTTTCCCTTCATGGAGCACTCCCATACTTGAATCCGTGGCCAGCATTGGCCTCCTCTTCTTTCTGTTTCTGGTGGGCCTGGAGCTTGACCTCCACTGCATCCGTCGCAGTGGCAAGCAAGCTCTGAGCATTGCCCTTGCCGGAATATTCCTCCCATTCCTGTTCGGCGTG
The DNA here is from genome assembly GCA_026686845.1 of Adenanthera pavonina. Classification (NCBI taxonomy): domain Eukaryota; kingdom Viridiplantae; phylum Streptophyta; class Magnoliopsida; order Fabales; family Fabaceae; genus Adenanthera; species Adenanthera pavonina. Next base: position 6,189,571 of record JAIVEN010000002.1, read on the forward strand.
GGAGTCACCTTCCTCCTCCAAAAATTCAGCCACTTCAACGGCTACATCCAGCACCTCATGTTCATGGGAGTCTCCCTCTCCATCACCGCCTTCCCCGTGCTCGCCCGCATCCTCGCAGAGCTCAAGCTCCTAACGACCCAAGTGGGCGAAACCGCGATGGCAGCCGCAGCCTTCAACGACGTCGCTGCGTGGATCTTGCTGGCCCTCGCGATGGCTCTAGCAGGCGGGGGCCACAAAAGCCCATTAATATCCATCTGGGTTATGATTTCTGGCCTGGTCTTCGTGGTCTTCATGTTAATCGTCGTCCGGCCCATGATGGGGTGGGTGGCCCGCCAGTGTTCGAGCGAACACGAGGTGCTAGATGAAGCGTGCATATGTCTAACCCTTGGAGGAGTATTGCTTTCGGGATTCGTGACGGACCTGATAGGGATACATTCCATATTTGGGGGGTTTGTGTTTGGGCTAACGGTCCCAAAAGGAGGTGAGTTTGCAGGGAGAGTGACGAAGAGGATAGAGGATTTTGTGTCGAGTCTGCTGCTTCCGTTGTACTTTGCGTCAAGTGGGTTGAAGACTGATGTGGGGAAGATGAAGAGTGTGGAGGCGTGGGGGCTATTGTTGGTGGTTATATCGACGGCGAGTGTAGGGAAGATTTTTGGGACCTTTGTGGTGGGGATGATGTGTATGATTCCGGTGAGGGAATCTTTGGCACTTGGAGTGTTGATGAACACCAAAGGCTTGGTGGAGCTTATCGTTCTCAACATTGGCAAGGAAAAGAAGGTACGTACGTTAATTAGTTAAATTTCTCATCACTAATAATCACACACACAAGAAGTTGATTAATTAGTGAGTAAAAATCACGGGTCCCCTCTATTACGAGATATGTTTAATAAGACAGATATTATGAGATTTTTGCTCTTATATATTCATACGGTTCAAACTCGAATTTCTCTATGTCAAGAATTAGTCCAGGCAGTTAACTACAAACAGAACCTTATTTATGGTTTATACACAGAACTTTATTTTTAGAGACAAATGTTATAATTTAATTTTCTTTTACAGAGATAGATGAATTTTTTATAATTTAATTGTCATAAATAATTATTTTTAATTTTTTCTATAACATGTAAAATATATATATATATATATATACTGACAATGTTACTATCTTCCATTAAGTCTTCACACAAATTTGACACAATAGATTTGACATATGGTAATAATTTTCAAATCATTGTGTTATTGAATTTTTCTGATGAAAATAAGATATAAAAGTGATTTTATTAGTATTTTAATGATTGGGGGAGTAGTTTTTTAATTTTAAGAAAATAATTTGTAGAAAAAAACTAACAATTTACTTATATATTAGAATCTAATAAAGTATTGATTCATTTTTTTCAACCAAAATAGAAGAGTTCAACAGCTACATATACAAGATATGTATGATTCTTGGAACAACAATATGATCATTACGAACCTTCTATGGCCTGATTAATAACGGAGACCTCTTGTTGTTCCAAGAATTATATATTTGTCTTTCCTGTGTGTTAAATTGGTGAAATACTAGTTAAATGTCTTAGATAGGCACATGAAGTTGACTATATATATAATTTTCATCCAAAAAAAAAGTTGACTATATAATTAATAACATAGCATAATGAAGAAGGAAAGAACAAATATTGCGGCGATTTGCTTTTGTAATGGGCATCAGATTCATCTCTCCCATTAAAGTTTGATTTTTATCATTTTAGATTCTAAATGGCAGATGCCATAAGTGATGCGCTGATCATCACCAAAATTCTATTTGTTTTGTTTATGGGAAGGCAGGTCCATATCAATTCGCTTATTCTTAAATTCTTATTCTTTTTTTTTTCTGGTCTTTTCAATTTCTTGCTACGAGTGAAGAAAAAGGGAAATGAATCTGCATCTTTTGTCTTTGACCGATGATAGTTCATGTTATCGCTTAGTAAAAATTCATGGGACCGAGTTGTTTTTGTTATTACACTTTGAGACTTTTAATTAGTAGAAAAATAATGCTAAGATCACAACTAAATTAGGAGAATCGCATCTCATCATCACTTATGCCAAATATATGCTACACTACAAAGTGATCATCAAATTATAAGGTGATAAAAACCGTTTCTACCCTGATTTTGTCAAGCAAACTACGTACAGACGTAGAAGAATATTAGGATAGTATATCAAAATAGAAGAATTAAAGCCTTTTTTTTTTCAATATTATGAAATGCTCATGATCCATTTAATTCATACACTGTCTTGTGCATAGTTTTATTTTTGGTGTTATTTTCCATTCGATTGTTACAAAACTTCACAAGTAATTGGATTCTTCCTCATCACAGCCTCTTATTTTTGGAGCAGAGCAAGTACATAAACATTAATTTAGCACGATGTATTTATTCCTTGCGTAAACCTTCCTCTCGATTCAAAGTCCACAATTCAAATAGTGAGATTATTATGTTCCTTTCTCTATCTGACGAAGCAGGTACTTAACGACGAAATGTTTACCATCCTGGTGCTCATGGCTCTATTCACAACCTTCATGACAACCCCAACCGTAATGGCCATATATAAACCCTCACGGTCTATTTCTTCTCAAATCAGCCACCGCCACAAAGCTCGACGACCCCCACCTCTCTCCCACATGCAAGAGGACCTTCGTATTCTCGCTTGTATCCACGGACCAGGTAACATACCCTCCCTCATCAACTTCATCGAATCAATACGAGTCACCAATAGATCTCAGCTCAAACTCTACGTCACGCATCTCGTCGAACTCACCGATCGCTCTTCCTCCATCCTCATGGTTCAACGCAACCGAGAAAATGGTTTCCCCCTCATCAACCGGTTCCGACGAGGACCCATGCATGACCAAATTGCAAGTGCATTTCAGGCATATGGCCAAGTAGGTCAGGTCACTGTACGTCACTTGATAGCCATCTCTGCATTGTCCACCATGCACGAGGACGTTTGCCACATTGCAGAAGCGAAAAGGGTCGCCATCATTATATTGCCGTTCCACATGCGATGGAGAGGAGACGATGAAGATGCAATAGAGAACATAGGACAGGGATGGAGAGAAGTGAATCAGAGGGTGCTTCAAAGTGCACCGTGCCTTGTCGCAGTACTGGTCCACCGTTGTGGGTTGGGTAGACGGTCCGAGCAAGTAACAGAGAACAGTACTCCCATGGAAGTCAAGAGGGTGTGCGCAGTTTTCACCGGTGGATCAGATGATCGGAAGGTTCTAGAGTTGGGAAGTCGAATGGCAGAAAACCCATTAATGAGGCTGACTGTTATGAGGTTCATTGGTGATCGTAGACCAAACCACAACTTAACAGCATCCACTTCCGATGTGGAAACGGAGAAGGTAATATAATTAATTTTCCTTATATATTACTAACTCTAGGAAAATGATAAAACCTAGACTAACTCAGACAAAGTAAAAGAAATAAAAAGAGGCAATAGGATCAAGAATGGAAGCATTCTGACAAATTTCGTTGCAATGAGCAGGAGCTGGATGACGTGGCCATGGCCGACTTTCAAACTAAGTGGCGTGGGTCAGTGGAGTTCATGGAAAAGAACGCAAGCAACATGACAGAAGAGGTACTAGCAATAGGGAAGGCAATGGAGTACGACCTAGTAATTGTGGGGAAGGGTCAAGAATGTCTGGCATCAAACATGGAGGCTGAGCTCAGAGATTCACAGCGCGGGCACGCAGAGTTGGGACCCATTGGAGATCTCTTATCTTCTGTAGGTCAGGGCATTGCATGTTCAGTGCTAGTTGTGAGGGACCAAGATTTGGCAAATTCAAACGAGACTTCCGACAATAAAGTAGCAAGCAGATCCGTGATTACAAATGCTATCACAGGCATCGAGTCATCTGTCTAAATATAATATCAAATCTGTATATATATAAATAAACTCCTACCTGGAGATTCCTGTATTAGTTTCACAACCTGCGTGTATCTATTTAAACTCCGTCGTATGTTCCGTAAAGATACAAGCTATGCAGTTAAGTTTACCAATAAAAAAACTAAAACAAAATCATAATAAACAAATGTCGACACTCTTGATTTAGCGTGAATAATTAGCCAAAGCACGTAAATTAACTACAAAAGAAAGGTTATAATTTTTACTGGAAAAAGGAAAAAAAAAGGGATAGGCTATCATTAGATATTTGTGATTTTGTAGATGGAATGATAACTTTCTGCAGGAAAAAAAATACAAGGGTAGGGGGAAAAGGACAAAAAAAAGGATAGGGTATGATCTGATACAAGTGAAAGGGTAGGGGTAAAAACGGATTGGGCATAATTAAATATTTGTGATTTTTCAGAAGGAAGGAAAAGGGATGATCTAACACAAGTGAATGCGTAGGGGGAAAAAAGGATTGGGTATAATTAAATATTTGTGATTTTTCGGAAGGAAGGAAAAGGGCCTACCACCTCTTGATCTGCAGTCAAATGCTCTGCCTTTTAGTTGTAATTAAGAATGAGCTTAAATGAGGCTTTTTGTCCCGATATAATAAATAAAAAATAAAATTATTAAAATATTATAAATTAAATATTATTTTTTAATATATTATAAATTTTATTTCTCAGTACCATTGGTACCGAGATAAAAATTACACTTTTACACATCTCAATTTAATACAAATCGAGATGTGTATTTTTTATTTTTTTAACCTATAAGGTGGCACGCTAGGCCTGCCACCCTACCCCAAAGGGTCATATATTAAAACTTTCGTTATATTAAGAATCTGATCATCTATCTCAATTGGTATCGAGGTTTCCAATTTCTTAATATAGGACCCTTTGATACTTAATATAAGACCATTTTAATCGAATTATGTGGATTAAGAATGTGAGTTAAAATTAATTAACTACATTATTTTTTTCAAAACTCAAAGTCATTATTCCAAAACTGTTCTTATTTAATTTCTTTCTCTCTCTTTAGAATGAATTACATATAGATATTTTTTTAAAATATATAATAAATACCATTTCATATCTTAAAAATAATCCTATATTTATAATCAAAGTAAAATATTTTATACCTAAGTTAAATGAGATTAATTAGAATTTTTAATATCTTTTAAACTAAAAATAATTTTATAGAGGTATTTTAAAATATTTATCCCTTTAATTGAATTAAATAAAATTTTAAAATTTTTATTATATTTTAAAAAACCAAATAAAATTTATTTTAATATGTAATATATTATAATTATAAATATAAATAATATATATTATAATTATATAATTATATTTTGGGGGAGGGGGAGTACGCCGTGGGAGAGGTGTGGGTGTTTTGGGGGCCCGGGGGGTTAGGGTGGCAGGCCAAACCTTATAAAACAAGAAAAAAGGAGGGGGTGTTGGGGAAGGGTGGCAGGCCTAACCTTATAAAAAAATAAAAAATATATATCTCGGTTTGCCACCCTAACCTTGTAAAAAAACAAAAAATATATATATTGATTTGTATCAAATCGAGACGTGTAAAAGTGTAATTTTTATTTCAGTGTTAATAGTATTAAAAAATAAAATTTATAGTATATTGGGAAATAATGTTTAACTTATGATATTTTGATAATTTCATTTTTTATTTGTTGTATCTGGGTATAATTTTCCGCTTAAATGATACTCCTCTTTCTTGAGATAAAAGATAAAATCATACATATTAAAAAAATAATAAATTTATCTAAAATATAAAATAATTTTAAAAAATATTCTCATTTAATTTAATATTAATAACTTTTTCATAATATAATTAATATAAATAAATTATATTAAAATATATTATCTTAATTAAAAATATTTTTAAAAAAATTATTAAATATACCCAACAAAATCATGTCTAACTTTTATTTTGAAATAGGAAAGTGCTACATTAAGAGAGGGAGGGAATATGTTTAGAATCCTAATGTAGAGCTAATTATGAGTAGCATGGTGTGATTGGATGGTGGCCCTGAAAATCCATACTTACCCACAAACTAGACGATGTCTCCGCCAATTTAATGCCCTCCGTGCCTTCACGTGGAAGGAGGGATGGACTTTGAACAACCTCAACTAAGATGAAATAATTTTTGACCGCAAGATCCACCTTTCCATTTCACTCCCAATCCACACCGCTAGCTCCACCTGTCTCTGTATATTCTCCCATTCATAATGTCTATATCGCAGTGATGGGAATGGTGAATTCTGATTCCAGAACACCCACTCCCATAACCTAACTTTAACTCTGCTTTCTCCCTTCTCCCCTTCGCCTTCTCAACCCCACGTATTTGTCCTTCTACTCATAGATGACCTCTTTAAAACTACCCCCTGCATGCCTATATATAGATGTCTTCTTAGACAGTTTTTGTGACATTACTCAGAAAGATAAGCTTTGAGAAGATTGTTTGCAGACAATGGTGGGTATCGTCTCATTGATAACAGGGAGGCCCGGCCAAAGTGGGTTTGGTTCTGCTTCAACTGCAGAGAAGGTTACCGAAGGAATTGATGCCTCCAATCTCACTGCCATTGTCACAGGTCTGTTTTACTGTACAAGTTTATACGCAGACTAAAACATCGGATGATAAGTTTCATGATATTATTAGTACGTTCCTGTCAGTGGTATACGTGGTTTGACTCTTGGTGTTTCCTTCAACTGAATTGCCCATATACGTAATCTTTCTTTTTTGGATAAACTAAGAACAACTGATTATTTAAAATGCAAGGGATGACCATGGTGTAAATGCAGGAGGAGCAAGTGGAATTGGCTTAGAGACAGCGAGAGTCTTAGCTCTTCGAAAGGCCCGCGTGATCATTGCTGCGAGGAACATGGAAGCTTGCAAGAAAGCTAAGAAACTTATTCTGCACCAAAGCCAGTCTGCTCGTGTGGATATACTGAAGCTCGACCTTTCCTCTGTCAAGTCTATTAGAGCATTTGTTGACAACTTCATCGCTCTTGATATTCCTCTCAACATCTTAATGTGACTTTCAATACCCTGTTTAATTTTGGGTTGATTTCTTTCGAACTAAAGCGTTGGCCTTTCGTTTCAGAAACAATGCTGGAGTTATGTTCTGTCCTTTCCAACTCTCACAGGATGGCATTGAGATGCAGTTCGCAACAAATCATATCGGTAATGTCTCATAAATCATGCACGCCGTTCATCGCTTTCCTTTCTGTAATCTGATTCGTGGCTAGTGTTCTCTCTTCCCTTTGACGTCTCAGGTCACTTCCTCTTGACCAATCTTCTTCTTGACAAAATGAAACAAACTGCAAAAGCTAGCGGAATTGAGGGAAGGATCGTGAACCTGTCATCAATTGCCCATAACTACACTTACTCAAAGGGGATTCGATTTGACGAGATCAATGATAGAATTGGGTACGTTTCACTTCCACTCTGATGCTGAAAATAAGTAATTTTACTTATGCCAGTGATGATAAATACGTAAATAGAACATCTTACCTGCATTGTCAGTTGTGTAGAATCCACTCAAATGATGAAACTACGCATTGTATTTCAGTTACTCTGACAAGAGGGCGTATGGGCAGTCCAAGTTGGCTAACATTCTTCACGCAAACGAGCTGTCTCGACGCCTGAAGGTGATGCTATTAGGGCTTTTATATCCAACTAGTTTCTGTTCAGAGTTGCAATGAAATTTTCAATGTATTTATTATGGATTGAGTGAGTTAATTTTGCCTTTGGTTCTTGAAAACGTGTACAGGAAGAGGGTGTGAACATTACAGCCAACTCGGTCCACCCAGGAGTGATAATGACTCCTCTCATGAGACATTCTTCCTTCCTTATGCGTATGTTGTGTCTCCTGCATTACGGATTTGATGGGTGGTTGCCGCACCATTTTTGTTTATTTTTGTCTAATGCCATTATTATATAATTTGAACCAGATTTACTCAAAGTGTTCACCTTTTACATATGGAAGAACGTCCCACAGGTAATTTCAATATATTCACCCGGAATAATTTTATTTTAATACAGGAGCAAAAGGCTCCATTCCTCCTTCTTCGTCAGGGGAGCACTCCTTGACCTCTTTGTTTTGGTTTATTTTGCTTGGTTTTTATTTTCCGTCTCATAAAAAAAAAAAAAAAAGGCTCCATTCCTTAGTAATGATAACATCGTAATTATCTTTTTGTTTGTTTAACGTTGCAGGGAGCAGCCACAACATGCTATGTTGCTCTCCACCCACGCGTGGAAGGCGTGAGTGGGAAATACTTTCAGGATTGCAATGAGCAAAAACCCAGTTCATATGCCAGAAACCAACTTTTAGCGAGGAAACTCTGGGATTTCAGCAACAAGTTGATCAATTCACTTTCTAAAGCTTAGCTTCAATCGCACTTGCCGCTTGATGTTTCCCTTGATTTATCAACTTCCGATGCGCAGAACATGCCCAATATAGTTACAATTGCAATTTCTGGTTCTCTGTAACTGTAATGTTACTTTAAACATTTCCCTGTTTCCCTTTATAAGTAAATTTGTTCGCAGTTCTTTGTGCTTGTATATTTACGGGTCTCCATTTATGAATAAAGAGTTTCTGAAAAGCAATCCAAAAACACAGGCAAGAAAAATTTGGAGTAAATATATATAAGTGAATTTTCTTATATTTTAATCTTCAATTTATTCCTTCATACCAATTAGTCTCGTAAAATTTACCCTTACACATGGATATTAAGCTAGTTTCGATCATGAAATGCGAACTACCTTCATATGGTTTCGTTCATTTAGAAAAGGCAACAGAAGCAGTGAACCTAGCATAAGCTCTGTATTTCAGTACCTGACTGAAAAATCGTATTCGGAAAAAGAATCAGAATCTAATCTAATCGGAGAAGGAATGTCAAGGGGTTTAATGACTACTCCACAGGCCGAGGGCTCGAACCACGCAAGCAGAAGCGGCGACAACGACGGCAGCGAAGATAGGCGGAACGATGATATCAAGCTTGGACTTGATGAACAGGGGAGCTGGAAAACAGAGGATATCACCGGGAACGTCCAACGGCACTCTGATGGACCCATCCATCTTGCACTTCTGAGAGAAAGAAGACGAAGGCGATACGGCCTACACCACCGCCACCATCAATGCTAGAAGCATCGTCCAAGTGGCGGCGTAGAGTAGCAGGGCCCACGAGTTTGAGGTTGGGAGGCGCACAGGGATGAAACCAGAGAGCCACAGAGACATTGTGGGAAACCCTATGCTATGCTTTTTGGGGTGCCTCCTTGTCGATGTATAAGTAAAAGCTGGTCACGAAGGGAAGAAGATGAGTTGACTTAAATCTTATGAAGGTGGTATTAGTAGCAATGGAAGCAAGTTTTTTTTTTTTTGGTAAAAATGGAAGCAAGTTGTGACAGGCAGAATTAGACGTGCCTTATGGTTTAGGTTTGGTTTGAACATTGGGCTGGAGAGCAACCCCACCTCACGTCTTCTTCAATTCACGGAATTGTTTAACAAGGTTGGTGGTTGATTAATTAAGTAATCCCTCTTGTCCCATGTAGAAGGGAAATTTTTTTTTTATGCTCTTAAATATAAGAAAAATAATTTAATGATATATTAAATTTTTTTTTTAAAAGATACCCTTCACTAATTATATAAGAGAGATTAAATATATTAGTTATTTAAATTATTATTAAATTAAGTAAAAATAATTTTAAAAAAAATTTAAAAAATAAGATAACTTAATTAACTTTAACTAACTAAAATTATTTTTCTAAATTTCCATCAAGTAGTTTTTTTTTCCTATAAAAAGAGATGAAAGAAGTAATTAGGAACATCTTTGTTGCTTCTCAGGCGTCAAAACAGAACTTTGCCATTGCATATCGTTGAATTTCAGGTCAGGCGTCTCCATTTAGTTAAATGGGTCTCCTTACTTTTCATTAATATTTTGAATAATGTCATGTACGCAGTACAAAAATGACCGCCACAATCAGTTATGTTTGACCGGTTAGTCTCAAATACAATCGCATCAATTGTAAGGACTGTTTGACCTAGTATTCCTTTCTCCTTCATGAATAAATCATGCCCTTTTCATGTCTCGCCCTCAGTTTTTATGTTTTTCTGTATTCGTTTTAGAAACATGTAGCCATGCGAGTCTTTAATTGTCATTAGGTAGCAAATAGAAAAAACTGGATGAATTTTAGATGCTCGCAGACTGAGCATATACAAATACAAGGATTAATTGTGCTTTGCTGTTGCATGAACATGAAATTCATTCACCGGTGGAGGATGCTGATTCCTTGGCTACCTTGAGAGTTATAAATAGAAAGCTGCCAAATGATAGACACAATGAGGCAAGCATAATTAGAAGCATTGCCTCGAAAGAGATGTGTGGGCTCAGAAAGAACATGATAGCAATTGAAGCGCTTTGCCATATCTTCAACTGTGCAAATGCTCCTTCCTGCTCCAATACCAGCAAATACACGACGTTAGAGTGCATGTTTCAACATATTATATGTAAAAAGCAATAAAAGTCTGCAGAATATGAGGGCAAATTTGAGGATCTCTTGATGCCAAATCAAAGTTTCAATTGCCTATGCTTGAGTTGTTGAATAGTAGAAGTCAAGCACTCAAATTAGCAGACATGAACTAGCAGTAATATCCGTAAATCTAATGGAAGGCTTGAAGCCAATGGACTAATGGTCTAAATGCTAGATGAGCTTAATGGGCATGTTTCTTTTGAGGAGAGAAGGGATGTGTATCACACTCTAAACTTTACCGTGTCATGCTTAAAAAGCATTCCGAGCAAGGCACTTAGTTGTGTATTTAAAACTCCATCACCGATCCCTAACAAAGCAGCCATAAAAAGTAGGTATAAAGTACCAGGCCCTCCGCCAAGTATGCTGCATCATGAGTGGCAATGAGCAAAATTGGCATGATATAATCACAGGAAAAATGAAAATATAAGACTGCAACTTCTAAATAGAACAGTTTACTACAGACCAAAAATCTAGCAGAAGCAAGATGAATATAACTGCCTGGACAAAAGCTCCAACAGCAACTATTGACGTAATTGATGGGAGACCCGAGGTAAGTCGACCAGCAGCCAGAGAACACTGACATAATTAAAGAAATTAAAAATAAATAAATAAATCTAGTTAAAAACATATATTAATATGGCAAATACTTGTAGAAGGGAAGGACACATGGAGCAACGAGCAAATGCCTACATTTTCATACTTACTATTCCATCAAAAGCCCCATACACTGCCATTGCAATACCCACGCCAGAAACACCAAGTGCTGGGGTTACAACATATTTGGTAAATTCAGACCTAAGATAGCAACCATGTTAAGATTAATAAACACGATACAATAAAGCAAAAGCAAACCAGAAGATAGAGAACCATTATAGGAAGAGCATGAGAACAGATTCCTAATATGCACAGGAAATTACCATGCAAATGCTTGTTGGAGCCCAGAATAAGCGATTAGGGGTATGACCAACAGCATCCTTTTATCAGACAATGCACTGGCAAGTGATTTAAATAAGGAGTTTAAGGATGAATAAACACTAACACCAGCATCTGATAGTTCATCTTCTCCCTTCTTATTGCCACTCCTTTTACTCAAGAAGCACATTAGTATTGTACCAACGGTCATGACACAAAGAAATACAACGAACAATGAATTTGTCCGTCTGGTACTTCCATCCTGCAGTGATGAGAAACAAAGTCAGTAAGTTTTATGAAATATTTAATCCTCAATTGTGTTCTTATTACAGGCCAGTATTTATTGTTTAAGCGTAGAAGGGAAAACCTAGCTCACGTTTACATGTCCCTGAAATATTTTGCATAGTATACATATTAGCATCTTTTTAAGGAGCATAAATGAAATCTGTAAAATTCAAATAAAGAGAATAATGGAAATATACAGTAACCTTTACACAAGTGTCAACACCAAAAACCTGAACGATAATAACACCATGTGTTCTTCGTTTCATAAATCAAAACCAAGCTTAAAAATAGGTATGTGTATATCTACCATTATTGTTCTGATTTGTAAAAGTTTTGGAATAAGGGTTATGTCTATCACTATCTAGTTGTTTCAGTAAATATGTCAAAAATAGCAATTATTCATTCTTAATACCAGAGAAGGAAGTGGTAAGATGAATAAACTAAGGATTATAAATCAGCGAAAAGATATTTAGGAAAGTTCTGCTAGCAAGTAAAGACTAGCCCCAAGAAAGCACATACTTGTTTATTTTTCAGCAGAGCAAATGTGAGAAGATTTCCAACAAACTGCAAAACAAAATTTTATGTGTTAAAACTCATCAACAAGAGGAGTTATTTATTAGTTTTTACAAGAAAAAACAAATTCATCAGACTAAAAGTTGGATTATAACCTGGTGGAGTGCAAACATTGCCCAGAACACCCCATTGAAGTCACCAATCACTGCTCCTTCGTGCAAATTCCAATATCTAGCATGATCGCGTGCAATGGAAGTGAGATATGTCCCCAAAAAGGTCAAACAAAGATCAAGAAAGACAAATGTAACTCCATGAAGAGTTAGGAACTTGGAACATTGGCATTTTACATGTACCTGTCCAACCCATATTATTGAAGCACTAAACCCAAGATATAAAGATGCTGGAACCATCGTAAACCTAAAGGAAGAACAGCTTGATGGTAAAGCAAATTATAATAACTTACTATCATTTCCACATATAAATGAATTATAATTCAAACAGCCACTGATATATCTGTTCTTCTACCAGTATTCAATAGGATTGTTAATGATTCAAAAAACAAAATAAAATTATTAATTTGATTGTAACACCAACATACATGCTTTGTTACTTGATAAAACAATCACCAATTTTAACTCGTCATAGTGCCGCTTTCTCAAAATTCAAAAGACTTATTTCCTGTACGGTGTCTCTTTCAACTTTTTGTCCTGTACAAATTATTCTGGTGAGATGCTTTTGCAAGCTCAGAAGAAAAGCTCTTTGTCAATAATTTGATCTCCATCTTCACTTGCACTAATGAATTCTCACAAAGAACTAAGTGATCCCCATTTTTTTTGGGTGACTTGTCATGGCCAGAAAAAAAAAGAAGAAGCAATTTTATCCTAAAGGTATTTCGTTTATCGTGCAAGGTGTTGCATCCTTAATATATAGCATGTTTTCGACACAAGGCCTATGAAAGTTGAAAGCAACTCTTACTCATATTGACAGTCTAAAGAAAAGAGATAACAAGAGATTACCAATTTGGCTTCAAGTTTGCAGCTACGAAAACCCAATAACCAGTTGTCCCAAGAACCAAAGCATTGTTTAACCCGAATAACCGTACCGTCAAAGAAGAAACCACAGAGAAAAATGTGAAGGATAAATACAATATCCCAAGGGAAGTGGTACCCAAATTTTGCTCCTGGTAGCAATCAAACCAACAGAGCCATAAGAAGGCCTCCAAATCAGAACCAAATTAGCAATGCAAAATTCAATATTGAACTTAATAATGTCACTAGACGTGAATGACTGCCCCAATGGATAGGGATTGAGGAAGAACAATTCACAGAGACTCACAGTGTTCAAAGTACTTTGCAAATTTTGAGCAGCCCCATAGGCAAGAAAGATCAATAAAAACGCCAGACTCAAAATATGAACATCTCTGGTATAATTCGTAGGCGTTTGAGGTGGCAAAGCATTGGCAACAAGCGGCGCCTCTTCCTCATGGGGAACTGGAGATGCCACAGCTTGCAGTTCGCGATCCAGATTGTGGCAGGAGGGATATCTATAAAAATGCAGAAAAATCGTAATCTGAAGTTGAATTTAAACTTGAAACGGAAGGATATCCGACCACAGATACTTGGCGCTGACACTAAAGTTGATCGATGTACATGAAATTGAAGATTCTGATTCTTCTCTAAGACTGATGATAATTTATTCTTCATCATTCTTGCGCTCTGACCTTTTTCTTGACATTTTTCCAAGATTTGTTTGCGAGTGTATGCTTCCACAGGTCTAACCTCGTATTTTTGTCATCTGGACAGATCTGGTTGTTAAAAGAATCTACTACCAAGTTTCTTCTCTCCAGCAGGTCGACATTTCCCGAAATGAAAATAAAATAACATCAATTATAGACTTAAAAGTCCTACAGAAATATAATATTTTTTCTTAAAAAAAATATAGTCGGGTTCTATGATAATGAATTCAATATTTAATGTCATTTTTCTGTAATAGTTTAGCTTCTCTTTCCATTTTTTCTTCACCACCATAGCACGAGATATTTATTGTTTTTAAATAATATGTGATTGTCTTATATAGCTATTAGTAAAAGAATTAAGTTAAAAAAGTTATTTTAAAGAATTATACAATAAACTTCAATATGAAAACAAACATATAATATAAAATGTATTAATTAATTTCTCACAAAATAATATATTACGATTTATATTAAAGAATCCTCGCAATATACGTCTAAAAAAATGACATTCATTTTAAAAAAATAAATAACAAAAATTTAGATGTAGATATACTACGAACCGGTTTGCTTTTTTCCCCCTTGTAGTGAAGATGCTTTACCGCAATCCCAAACAAACCTACAAAGCACCACAAACTGGGTCAAGAAGCCCAAACCAGAAACAACAAGACACATAAGAAAACGGAAGTACAAGATGAATGGAAAAAAAAAAAAGGTACAGGAAACTAAACAATGCAAAACTGGAGAACTGAAAGGCGAAAGGGTAGTTGGTCAAAAAGAAAGAAAGGCAAAGGGAAAGCAGAACGGCAATCAGCCTACACCCACTCTGTCAGACGAAGAAACTCGGTTGTTCAGGGAACTTGGCAGCTTTTATTGAAAATATCTAACTTTAGTTTTACAGTGGACTTCTTTTTTCCTGTTGATTCACTATAAGAGGATGAAAAATATCAACCATAACTATTAATTTGATACTTTGTCGTACACGTAGTACATATATTAGATTCAACGTGTGAAAACGTTAGCCCAAAAAGAAAAAAAAACATTTGAAAATGAATCACCCTTAACCCACTTCAATTTGCTCAGGTAAGGATGGCAGCAATTTTTTTTTATGATTTAAAATTTTTCATCAGGAGAAAATTTGTATTTTGATTATTTTAATTGAATAATAATATTAATAATTGAGTGTCATTTACTCATTTTAATATTATTTTAATAATATCTTAGTGGCAGTTGATCAAGGAGATTTACAACTGCATAAAGCTTGGTACCTGAGAAGGGATTGCGATTGGTTCGATTGAATGCTTGGTTTTTGCCCTGAGCAAGATATCCTTGTTAGCGCCTGTGAGAATTGCACTCACCGAAATGGCAACCATGTTTAGTCTTTTTGAGGTTTGACCTTGGTATTTTAAAAAGGAAAAAACAGAACACCCACACGCGTATTTATCACTGGTATAAAATTAAATGAGGACCATCTGCTCTAGTATACTGCAGTTTAAAATAACCATACGTGAGTCTAATTTGAAATAAGTCATATTATTTATAATTAAATAAATAATGTTATTTCTTATACATAATAATTAATATATTAATTATATATTTATATATTTTTTAGATAAATTAAAAAATATACTTCTTTTATTTTACTTTATAAGATACCTTTAACTATTACATACAGATCAAGAATGATAATTAATAATTAAAATTTTTTTCATTATTTTTTAAATTATCATCATTTAGAACTTGCTTAATATATTTTCCACAAATCAAGTTCATAGAAAGTTGTACTTCCCGGAAAATATACTTCATAAAAAGATTATATATAATTTATTTGTTTCATTTTTACTTTATAGAAAATTCAAACTAATTTTTAAATAAATATATTATATTATTAAAGATAAAAATACCATTTCTAATTTGAAATATGATTAAGAAGTTAGGTATAATTTGAAAAATAATTATAAAAAATTAAAAAAAGTTTAAGAAGTAAAATTTTTCTAAATTTTAGTTAGGAAGTAGAACTTCCTTGGTGAGACTTGAGAATCAAGCAAAATTAAATGATCTACTTTCAAAAAAGTTTAATTTTCCTCTCTTATTTTACCCATATTAATCGACCCTTTTAAGTAAAAAAATTAAATATATTATGTAATATGTAAAATATTTATATTACGAAACATTAATTTCTCTTAAGGTGGCTTATATAGTGTAAGGATTATAGTGTAAGTGATGAAATAAATCCATTTAAAATAATAAAGTTGCATGATTCACAATTGTAAATAATAAATGTTGTTATTTGGGTTTATATAATAAAATTTGTTATAATTTATATAGTGATATTAATTAATGTTGATAAATTTATATATAATTATTTGGTATAATCTATGAACAAAAAATCGGACCGAACCAGCTAGTTCGACTGATTCGACCGGTCCGAGCAGGAAACGGCCTCTAATTCGGTCCAATCACAGATACATGCTGGGGGTTTTTAGAACCGGTCAAGAACCGGTTGAACCGGTCAAAAATTGGTCTGGATATTTTTTTAAAATTTTTTTAAAAATAAAATAATATTATTTTTAGTATAAATTTTTTTATTTCTATATTATAATATGTTATAAGTATTATTATGATACAAATTATTAATAATGATAAATTTACTTAACAAATAATATGAAAATAGACTATCAATCGACTATTTTAAATTTAAAATATAATTATAGATGAATATTAACTTGTTTAGATTTTAATATTAGATTGTAAAACTTATTAATAATATTTTTGATTTTTTATATATTATTAAATTTATTTTTTATTTTAAAATAAATATTTTTTATATTTTTTTATCTATATTATTAAAAATATATTAATTTATTTATATCCAATCTAATTCCAATTCAACTACTAAATCTTGAATTATTGTCTGGACTAATTTTTAATATGTTGGGTATAATTGATTGATAATGTCAGAGTATTATCGGTAGTAATGTTTAATTAATTATTAATATTAATTTATTTACACGTGTAAATTCTGGGGCACCTCATGAAAAACGGCTAAGGAGGCTGTCGTTGGAGCGCAGTATAGCCACGTTGCATGATTTTACAGGCTACTTACATGGGTCCCTTCACGTTTATCCATTTGCCTTCTCGTCCCTTCCAAAAGATCGTGACGACAACTTTATATTTTACTTTTTTTTTCCCAGAATTTTAATGCAACCCATCGCTTCTCAGCCTTCCAAAAGTTAAAATCCTGCCCGGGAACCAAGCTTTTCGGTTCTGTCTGTTGCAGCCCTCGTTACGAACCAAACCCTAACCCTACCGCATCCACTTTTATCATCCAGATCTCATCGGATAAAAGACTTCAGTATTCTTCAAGACTCTCAGATCTGTAAATATAAATTTGGATTTATAGCGGTTGGAGATGGTATTAGGATATCCAAGGTTTTCTTGATTGTCTGGGATTGAAGGTCTTTTTGGTTTTGAATTTTATGAATTTGATTGGTCTATGGTTAGAGGTAGGTTGCTCCTCCTCCTTCTCCTTTTTGGCTTCCGGAAATTGAATTAAAACGGTTAAGCGGTTGTTGATTTTGAAAAAGCCAATTTCAGAACACGTTTTGTTTGCATACCTTGTAATCTGTCGCTGTTTTCATCTCGATCTTAGTGTTTTGCAGCGGGTTGTATCCATCAAATTTAATTTCTAATCTTTTTATTTATACTCAGGCAATAACTTGATTTGATGCTCAAGGAAACTCGGACAAATTCAAGTCAGCTACAATTGAATTAGAACTTGTTTTTGGGTTTTCTTCTTGAATGCTGTGCATCAGTCTCGCTTTTCTGGTATCTACCACGTTGGGATTCCTTCAGGGTTTTATTATTTGATGGGAGACGGAGCAGTTTGTGTTGAATTATTAGCAGATAGAACAGATGAAAACGATGAAGTATCGAGAACGGACCTGAAGAGGGACTACCAATGTCTTGCTGATACTGAACTGGACCCCTCCCCGAATAAGAAACAAGCAAAGGAAGTTTCAAACGATGACGTGCGCTCTGAGGTTTCCAATCCCAATATTTGTTCGAAAGAGAATGTATTAGCTTTTCAAGATATTAGCAGCCAGCCGAGCGAGTTGGCAAATACTAACCAAGCGGAGTGTGGGGAAGTAACTTCTACTTGTCTGGAGAATTCAAGTTCGGATGAGACCTTGAGTGATGGAGGGGGTGATCATAATACTACTTCTCAGAATGACAAGGGCGCCAGTAGTGCTGAAATGACTTCCTGTGTTGTACTGGAAATTCCCAAGCATGCTAGTTCATCTGGAATCAGAAAGATTACTTTTAAGTTCAGTAAAAAGAAGGAGGACTATGATTATCAGTCACTTGCTGCTAATAACAGGGATCCTTATGACGAAGAGCCTTTGTTGAGTTGTGATCGTAAGTCGGGGATGTTAGAAAGCTCCTATGGAATGGAATATGTCCAAACTGGAGATTTAACCTCATATGCTCGAAATATGGAATTGAAAATGTCAAAGAAGGTAGTTCCTAGCTGTTATCCTACAAATGTTAAAAAGCTGCTATCAACTGGTATTCTGGATGGAGCTCGAGTCAAGTATATTTATACTTATAATGCAGGAAAGGTAAAGCATACATTTATATTTTTTATGTATACTTGTGCTGGGTGCAGATTAAATATTATTGTGCTTGGTTGTCTTCTTACGTTCTGAAGTTGTTGTCAGATTGAGCTACCTGGGATTATTCGGGGTGGTGGATATATGTGTGGCTGCTCAATGTGCAGTTTCTCCAGAGTAAGCTATGTTCATCAATTCGCATTATGATTGAACTTTTTTGTCCTATATCTACAGATAGCTGATTTAATGATGTGCACAGGTTCTAAGTGCGTATGAGTTTGAGCAGCATGCTGGTGCCAAGACTAGACATCCAAATAATCACATATTCTTGGATAATGGAAAACCAATATATAGTATTATACAGGAAATGAAAACTGCTCCATTCAGCTTATTAGATGAGGTCATAAAGAATGTGGCTGGTTCATCTGTCAATGAGGAGTCCTTCAAGGTTTGGAAAGGTGATAATAAATTTTTTGGGATATAAATGCATCATTGAATATGTTTGCTGAGCAAATGTGCTACAATATGTATTAATATTTGGTTGACTAATCAATGGTGTTGTCTCACCTGGATATTCTTATTGTCAGCTATCTATATATTGAATAATCAAATTAACCAGTTTGGGTTATTTGCTTCGGCCATTTGTGCTTATCTAGTGTCATGAGTATGTGTGTGAAATTTTGTCGCCATATTATTCCCTATCCAGTTCAGCTTTGGTCTTCCTGTCATATTTCTCGAATCTTCTGATTGGGTTCTGTCACCCTTCTATGTTGCAGTACAATTTCATAGAATCTTATGTATTTGTTCCATACTATTTTAAAGGGTTGCTACCCTTACCTTATACATATGTAACTATTACATTTTTCTATCGAGGAAGTACTAACATTTTCATTTCTTTTTGTATACTTCTCTGTGCTCCCACATGTCTATGCCAATATTTTAATTTTAATTACTTCTATCTTTGTAAAATTGTTGGGAAAATACACTTGATCTCCTTAAACAAATGGCTAATTACTTCTTTTGTACATCAAGTTTGAAGTGTCACATAACACCTTTCCTTTGAGTGAAAGGACACATTAACTCTCAATTCCATTTAAAGTGGGGGAATTTTGTGTTTTTTATGAAGAAAATGGTGTTTTGTTATGTTTTAAAGTTGCTGCACTAAAGGTGTAATACTGGGGGTAAAATGTATCTTTCCCTAAAATTATTTATGGAACTTCTAATAACTTGTGTATTTGAGATGACTAAGTGGCCAAGTGTTCAGTTTTTATTGCACCTCTTCTTCATAAAGCAAAGTATTACAAAATAGGCATGGTGAACCTATGGTTTTTCTGTACTTCTAGCCAAAACACATGTTGCCATTGGCGGCTGCCATGGCAATACAGGAGCAGACTGAACTTAGTGTACTATGGCATCTGTCATGTGGAGCTATGGTGTCCAACATAGTGAGAGATGACAATTTCTCTCGTTGTTTTCCGTCTTTTCCAGCCTCAAGCCAATGGATTTACGATTTTTAGGAATAATTGTGTGTTATATATTATGGCACACCCTACCTGAAAAGATATCTGTAAATTGGGAGAAAATCTCCGTAAACTTCATTTATTTTTAAACAACAACCGTGCAACTTGGGCTTGGAGTACAAGGAATTCTATTGAGTCTCCTCCGCCCTGTAATCATAATAGACCTTGTCAAATTCCGCTTTCAGATTAATTTCATCCCGTGTATTTCCATTTTTTTTTTCTATCATGACTACTCCTATTTTTCTATGTTTCTTCCCCTTTCACATGTCTGCTTAATAACTTTTTCTTTTCCTTTCTCTAAATGGCCTCCTCACCTAATGTGGCAGTTTTGGGGCTTGTTGCCATTGACTAACATAAGCCATCGTTAACAGCACTGGCTAAAAGGTCTTTCCAAAAGGTCTTTTACTTGATAAAGCGTCATAAAGATCCTAAACTTTTGCTTATATAGAATTAACTCCTAATATGCTCTGATCCGTGTGGAGAATGTTGGCAGTAAAATATACAGCATCCAGGAATGACTAGAGATTTAGAATAGACTGGAACATGCATGGGAAGGCACCTTGAGCATTGGGATGCCCATTTTTTGTGTCAATAGGGAATGTTATTTTTCTTTTGTTCTTATTTTGATTTAGATTTTTCTTATTTTTTCTTTTCATGGATGCAGCAAGTCTTTTGCAGAGCAGTGAGAAGGTTGAGGCAGAAAATTTTTTTAACTCCAAGCTTGTTAGCGTGCCTCATACAAACATAAGGTAAAAAAGAAATAAACCAAAGAAAAAAATGTAGTATAATCCAATGTCAGTGTATATATATTCTAGATTTTTTTTTTTTGAGCCTTTTGGATGAAGTTACATATTGTTTCTTTCTTGCTGTTTGCTCTTATTCCCTTTTATCATAGAGGATGATTATTTCATCTTGTTTGGTTCTTTCTTTTGTATGTTGACACATTTTCAATTAAAATCATATAGTAAACAAGTCCAGATCTGGTTTTATTTTTTTCTTCTCACAAGCAGTGTTTTGCTTTGTGCGAAAATGTTGATCAGAGGAAGGGGATGCTATGTTCATTATAGCTTCTTAGGCAAGAATAACATCTCATGAATTTATCTGAGCTTTACTTTGGTTCATCATAGCTTGTGAGTGAGTACATTTGCTTGTGTTTTTAAAATAAAACCTATTAGCAACCATTTCCAGATTAAATAATTGCTTATCTAGTTGTGAGGTCAGGGCATTGGGGTTTGGGACTATTGCATTGGTTTAAAATGAATTTACATTCCTTCATTTATGAGATTTTTTATTTTTTATTGGTGACAACTCAATTTTGAGTGGGAGTTTCACTGTGGTATTATCCAGATTGCTAGTGACTAGCATTTTGTTCTCTTTGTATTGAAGCTATGGAATTTCTAGTTCCCCTGTTATATGTTACATAAATTAAATTTGGCTGACGATTGCTTGCCTTTATTAAAATATGATGCTTCAGTGAATTCTTAGATGGTATGAGCCACATGTCTTTTTTACATATGCTGAGTCCTGTTGAGCAGCCAAGTTATGTGAAGCAGACAACTGATGAGCGGAAACGTGGGGTGAAGAAGTTTGTTCTCTCTCTCCCTCTCCCCCCCCCCCTCCCTCCCTCCCTCCCTTTGCGTGCATGATTGTGTGTGTGCACGCACATGCATTTGTGTGCGCTGCATGTATGTGTGCGTGTGAATGTCTATTTGTAATTAGTCAAACCTTATTGCTGATTGTTGAAAATATGCTTTAGCAATTCACATTAGTTTTTATGGTCAATTGGATGACCATAGTAAACATGTTTTGCAGGTCCCATACTTCTAACTCAGGTCTACAGCCAAAGAAAATTGCTGATGGTTGCAATAAGAGAAGGTACTTCTTTTTTGGTTCTTTCACTTCTTTAGATAGGTGATAGTTTGCTCTGTATTTCTTTGTCTCCTCTAGTTTCCCTGGTGAATTATAAACAGATACTTGTGCTTTTGTCAGGGATAATGATTTGCATAGGCTACTTTTTATGCCAAATGGACTACCAGATGGTGCTGAATTGGCTTACTATGTCAAAGGACAGGTGTCTTAAAATTGTGTCCTTGATAATTCATCTTTTTTTTCTTGGTATACTCCTTGATAATTCATCTGTTAACAATCTTTACTCTTTTCAACGTTTGACCTGTCTAATTTGTGCCTCAGAAACTTCTTGGAGGTTACAAACAGGGAAATGGTATAGTCTGTGGTTGTTGCGATAGAGAGGTATGATCATAGTGTCTCATAAAGAGAGCAAGATAATATTGATTTCTATCTAGGTGCCAAGTTAAGCTCATTATTCTCTATTTGTAAACAGATAAGCCCTTCGCAGTTTGAAGCTCATGCTGGAATGGCTGCCCGACGGCAACCGTGAGTAAATTTTTAAAGCATCTAAATAGTTAATACTGGAGGGAGTAGTCTACTTTTCTTCATCTTTAATTCATTTTTTTCTTTTGCAGTTATCGCCATATATATACTTCCAATGGATTAACACTTCATGATATAGCGCTCTCATTGGCAAATGGTCAAAACCTTACCACGGGAGATAGTGATGATATGTGTGCAGTATGTGGAGATGGAGGAGATTTGATTCTTTGCAATGGATGCCCTAGGGCTTTCCATGCAGGTTGATATGCCATATTGATATTGATTCTATTTATGTACATAGTGCATGTTCTCATCTTTCCAATGCATCATTTGAGTTTCTTTACTTTTTATCTGTGATCATTTTAAAAAAATAAAAAGTATAATTTCTGTTAGGTAGGGCGTCCTGTTGAAAATGACCAAGGTCTTTGTATGGAAATATATAGTCTGCCGTTTTTTCAGTTCTCTTAAATGCACTATTTTATGGTACATGAAGTAAACATCAGAATTTCCCTACTTGTTTTCTTCAGATTAAAATAAAGTTTAAGCCTTTCCATCTGTCTCCTTTTTTATAGTCAAGGAATTGACTAAGAAGGCATTATATCTTTATTGTATGTTATTCTGTGTTCTCTAATTTGACTTCACATCTCTCTTTATGCTTATGCATTGTTCGTAATTAATTCTTGTTTTCAATTGCAGTTTGCTTGGGTTTACAGTGTGTTCCTGAAAGCTGCTGGCTTTGTCTAAACTGTAGAGACAATGCTGGCAGCAGCAGAGAATCTTCTACATCAAGGCCAATTATGATAAGGTTGACAAGGGTGGTTAGAGCGCCAGAATTTGAAATGGGTGGTTGTGTTGTTTGCAGGTTGGTCGTTGTGTTGTTTTTCTTAAAGCAATTATTGGAATAAGCAAAATTTGACAGCTTTATGAGGAAAAAATGGTTCCTTGCACAAAAAACTACAATTTCACTTACAAATAGGATACTGACAATGGAATATGCCAGTAGGCAGATAAAATTATTAATCTTTTCATATATAAAGGTGGTCTTTTATGTTTTTAACGAGGGGATGGAAAATGTTGACTGTTGGCCTTAGCTGTTTTAGTCATTGAACTGTGGGCATGGACGGATTAGCTGATCTTCACAGGATTTATTGATTATGTTAGTATACAAACAAGAGCTACGTAATTTTAATCATTAAGTATTCTTACTTTAGGTGATCTTTTGGGCTTTCAAGTTTTTCTCATTAAAGTAAATGTTTGTAGTGATGCATTCATGCCCTATGGTCAAATTACTTTCATTCGCTCTACTCATCAGTTTTTGACTCCTTGCACCTGTCTCATTGTAATAATGATGTTCACTTTACAGCTGGCTTTTGCAAGTAATGCACTCATGCCCTATGGGTTATTTCTCAACTCTTGCTCTCCTATGTTTTTTCTGATTGGGAAAGCTGACAGAAGAGTTGCACTAAATCAATGTCTAGTATATTGTCTTTTCTGAGGAAATGAGAAAGAATATTATTGTTCGTCAGTTGAGAACCGTGGTTCTGTAGCATGTAGTTAAAGGAGATTAAAGCAATGCATGTATCTAAATGTAGTGGTAGGACAATTGTAGATCCAGAGTGTTTTCAGTGCCTCTTATGGTATGAAACTGTATTTATGGGATTATATTCATGTGTTATTTCTTCTGATTGTTGAACAGAGAACATGATTTTAGTGTTGCTAAATTTGATGAGCGAACAGTTATAATTTGTGACCAGGTATAGTGTATACGTGATGAGAACTTCATTGAATTGCATTCTGTTTTCTCCTTTTGTAAGTCCAGTAAGTATGTTGTTGGTTGTTAACCAGTGTGAGAAGGAGTATCATGTCGGATGCTTGCGGGACAGTGGGCTATGTGAGTTGGAAGTAAGCATCAAATCTTGTGGTAAATAATTTTGTGATGCTTGTAATTGTCTCTAATTATATTTTGTTGCGTTTTACCTCAGGAATTGCCTAAGGACAAGTGGTTTTGTTGTGATGACTGCAATCGAATATATGTTGCCTTGCAAAATTCAGTTTCTACTGGAGCAGAGACTATACCAGCTTCTTTGTCAGCCCTAATAAATAGGAAGCGTGAGGAGAGGGGCTTACTTATTGATGGAAGCATTGATGATATCCAGTGGCGAATTCTAAGCGGAAAAAGTCGTTTTCCAGAACATTTACCTTTACTTTCACGGGCTGCTGCAATTTTTCGAGTGAGTTTTCATCTTATCAGAACCTCCTGAATACTCTTCTCCTTTAGTCACATAAACCGCAAAATATTACTTCTAAGTATGTCAGCTGTGATATTTGATTTCATGGGTATATGCCTTAATTTTATCATATTTGCTCATGTTGCATACTATATTAGCTTATATAACTTGATAGAATTGTTTTATGGGCTTTGATTATGATTTTATCCTTAAATGTGTCATGGTGACGGATTAGGAAAAAAGAATAAATCTTGCATAAACAACTTGGTTTTGGGTATTGTTATGAGAATAATTTGTTTACCATATCAGATACTGTTTGCTTTATGAATCAAGCCACCTGCCCACTATTTTGTGCTCTGGCTCATGACCTGGCACTTTGGAAGCTGACCTGTGTCAAATTCTCAAAGATTTTAAAATACATGAATCAACTTCTATATTTCATCTGGATTTCAACTTTAAGAAAGTTGCATGTGTATGGGCAGATGAACTACTTTCCTACTTACAAATATGTGCTGACCTGTTAAACTTAGGCTGTGTCATTGACCATTGTTTCAGACAAGTGGAAAACAATTAAGTACTTAAGTTGGTCCCCATCTAGGAAGGCCTAGTTTCAGATTCAGTAGTATGGAATGCTCCTATAACTACTTAAGTTGGTTGTGCCACCTTACATTGATGGGCACCCATAGAGAATCTTGCCTCAAAAAAGTAGTAACTGTTGAGGTGGGAGAACCAACTTAAGTACTTTATAGAATATTCTATACTGCTCAATGTAAAACTGGGAATTTCGCAACTTAAGTGCTTTATAGTTATTGGGTACACTGGAGATGTACTCGTTTTATAGACTTCTGAAAAATATTTTGTGCTTCAGCAAATTCACAGCTGCACGAGCTCTTTGCACTGTGAACTTGTATATAGGTCTTAATGACTGAATCACACTTCAAACATATGGGCTCTTATTCTGGTTACATGTGGAGTTACGTTCTGCTCTACTCATTGATATCCATAAATAAGAGATATAGATTCTGTATTTTCCTGTCATGTGGTGTATGATGCTAGTTCACATCATTTGTCACGGTGTAATCCCCAAGTTTCTTTTCTTTTGAACTTCACTGTTAGTCTGTTAAAATTAATGTTGTCCATTTCTCTGGTATTTGGGATATTTGAATTTTGCAGGAGTGTTTTGATCCCATTGTTGCAGTCTCTGGGCGTGACTTGATTCCTGTTATGGTCTACGGGTAAGCAACTCATATATTTTCTGTTGTTGACTCAGCTGATTTGCCCTTATTGCTGTTGATGTATATCTGGGACATTTGATGATTTCTTGTTTTTTGTTTAACGAAGGATACTATATTTGGTTTTTACTAATGGTTTCCTGTGAGACAAAGCAAAGTTCACAAAACTTAGGATTAGTTTGTTTATTTCCCTCCACGCACAACACACATGGCCCTCTCACGCACTGGTATTGGTTGATGCAATGAATTGGTAGGCCCTCTGTATCCCTAATTTTTGTGAAAAGATACTTACGGATGAATGTAATTTGTAATTATATTTTTCTAACATTTATCCACTTATTTGTAGTTTTTGTGGGTAACAAGAACTACAATTTTTTGTAACTATGTTAGTGCATTACCACCAAGATTTTGTAGAAATCAACGCTTGGGTTTCATGACCCATTTCATGAAATATTCCATATCTTTTTGACACGTCTACAGATAAATAATGTATGTTGAATGTTTTGCAGGAGAAATATTTCAGGCCAAGAGTTTGGGGGGATGTATTGTGTTGTTTTGATCGTGAAGTATGTGGCTTTCTTTATTTTTCCCTTTTCCTGATGATAGGGCACCTGTTGGGCAACTGTGACTTAAATATGTGTCATATTGCACAGGTCTGTTGTTGTATCTGCTGGGCTACTTAGGATTTTTGGTCCTCATGTTGCTGAGCTTCCAATGGTAGCTACAAGTAGAGAGCATCAGGGAAAAGTAAGTACTTCATCGCATAACCATACTGACCCAAATTGGAAAACATTGAATTATAAATGCATTCTACTAGCTTCTAGCTTCAACAATATTTTTACTTACTTTTGATCTTAGGAGGGAACAGATGTTTAGCAAGGATAATCCATCCTTAACTTATTGTCACATTTTGTTTAGGGTTATTTTCAAGTTTTATTCTCTTGCATAGAGAAGTTGCTGTTTTCCTTGAAGGTGGAAAAGCTGGTGCTTCCTGCAGCCGAGGATGCGGAATCAATTTGGACAAAAAAATTGGGCTTCCGAAAGCTGACTGAAGATCAGGTAGACTCATTCTAATGGTCAAGTATGAAAAGTAGATATCCTCATCTGATTTCCTAAGAATGTGATTTAGTTGAGTCATTGGTGTAGACTATATTGATAATAAGAAGTCATCAAAGATGCTTTAATCTTTGCATATAAGGATATTGACCGCCTCATTCAGATAAGTTCCACTATGAATTTTCTTGGACCTGAACGTTTGATTTATCTTGAGATCCGTTGCTGGGGTAGTTATTCACTGTATGTTTGATTACATTAGAAGACTTGGGTGAGTTTGCATTCAACTGTACATGGCACAGAGATATCTGCGTAGGAAGATTGGCGCAACTAAAACATGTCCGATATTTTATAGTTTTCTTGTAATAACACCTGATAAAAATACATGGTCATGGTGGCTTGAGTTCAGAATAGGTTTATATCTAATTCATTTGATCTTGAAGAAACATTTGCAGATATTTAAAAGTCACTAACCATTACAAATGTCTTATATTGGTCAGTTATCCAAATATCTCAGAGAGGTGCAGCTCACCCTCTTCAATAAGACTTCGATGCTGGAGAAGACAGTGCAGCTGGCAACAGAGTGATGCTGTAAGCCTGAATCCGGGGTTGTAACCACCTGTTGGTTATTTATTCATTTGTTAGTGATATTTCTCGCTGTAGTTGCTGCTATTCTCTTGCTATTTTCATTTTTGTTTGAAAGGGAAAAAATGAAAATCTTAGGGGGTGGTGACTAGGTTTAGGTAGGCAGCCAGCCACGTCTCAGGTTCCTATTGTACCATCTAGTATAGAACAGGAAGTGTGAAAAAAGGGACAAACGTAACGTAACTTGAGAGAGAGAGTTGAAAAAAGAGTGCATGCTGACCCTTTTTATTTGGCATGCATGCTGGCTCAAATCCCTTTTTGTATTGTGAATTTTTTTAGTGTGTAGCTTCATGGTTAATTGATCGATGTTCATGATGCATGACTCCGTTTTTGTAACTTCCAAACCGTAAGTAAGTTGTAGATATATTTTGCTGGGTTTTAAAAGTCTCGTACTGCGAAGCAGATATTGCTTGACCAGTGTAAAACGTTCAGGCCCTTGCTTACAATTTACGGTTTGTGGATCTAGCGGTGTGAAGTGACATATAGCTAATTATCCCCGATTTTAAATGGGCTCGTATAAGGAATTGATTTCTACGCAAATGATCCAAAAGTCGAAGTAATCTTGAGCAGAGTGTAACGCGACGGAAATAGATCCTCATCATTTGGATCTAAAATGCGCAGCGTCATAATTTGTGTCTCAATTACTGTGGCTCGGATCTCGCGGAAGCGAAGACATGATTATTTCCGTTAGTCATTGCTGTGGATCAGCGTTCAATTTTAGTCACTGCTTTCGCGAGTGAGTTGTTGAACAATCCGCAGAAGTGTAAGCCAACAAGAAGCTTCCCAATGGAGTGTTCTGAACCTTCTTCAACGTTTTGAAATGACCCTTTTTTGAATGAATGGAAAACATTGCATTGTAACACTAGGGGCAGTGCGGTTGTAAGATCTTGAGTTTAAATGGGAGAAATTATGTCGGGGAGTTATTCTTGATATTATTAAAATTTGAATTGGTTGATCATATTAGATATCAAATAATTGTTATTGAAAATAGAAGATTGCATATTAAAATACCACTTCTGTTTTCTTTTATGTTTCGTTTAAATTTTTAATACAAATTAAAAAATATAGTTAATGTGTTACGATTTGTTTTAAATTTTTTAATGTCATTTAATAAATAAATAAGTAAGAAAAGTAATTAAAGTTATCTTTAACTTTTAAAAAAATAAATAAGGGTATAATAAAAAAACTAATAATTAATATTGTCTTGAAATTTGTAAATAATAAATAAAAAGAAACTAAGAGTATCCCAGTGATGGTTCAAAAATTAAGCTCCAAAATACATAATTTTTCTAATATCAAAATAGTGCATTTTGAGTAGGCAATTTGCGGGCGTCACATAACTCATTCTTGAATTACGTAAATGCCTCGAATTAAGGCACCCTTTGGTTCTAAGGAGTTTTTTTTTTAGGGGAATGGAAGTGGAGTTTAATTGTATGTTATTGTTTGATATGATTATAGAAGTATTTGAATAATTTTATTTAATATTTATATTTATAATATGTAAAGCAACTGGAAAATCTCTCTCCCAAGAAACATCCACGGCACCACCACCACCGGAATCAACCAACGTCCCCCATTTTTCAACCCCACCATCGGAAACAACCAAGACATCACCGAAAACAACCAACAACCCCATTTTTTTCATAGTAGAAATCAATACAGGAACAGTCAAATATTCAATCCATAACACAATCCAGAATGAACCCATGAAAATCGAAGACTTCAGGAGAAGATTGAATCAAATTGGAAGGATTGTCGTGATGCCATCGCCAGAGCACCACCAAATTTGTTGAATCATCAGAGATGTAGGGGAATCGAAGACCAGATGTAAAGGCTTCACATCACACCATCGCCGGCGTCGCTCACGTTGTCATCAATCACCGTCAAGCTTGTTGTCGTCCTCACCAGCATTACTCATCGGAGGCATAGGGGGAATTGAAGACTAGATCTGCGGTGGCTACATCGAAGACATAAGAGAAGATCGGACCACGACCAGATTTGAATGCTTCGGGTCACGCCATCATTGGCATCACTCACGTTGCCGTCATTGGTCAATCATAATCGAGCTCGCCGGCGTCACTAACATCGCAATCAAATTGGGGTGGCAAGAGACAATGTAGATGGTGAAAGAGTAAAAGTGTCCGCATGCCAGAGTTCCATGGAAGTACTTCCACGGTATAAGGGAAGGAAGCCACTTCCATCATTTTTTATGGAAGTGGTTCTGCAAGGAAGAGGCTTCACGGATACTAAACACACAAAATTGAGTTCCGAGTCCAATTCCATCTTCGTGTGTTCATTTCAGTCGAACCAAACGTGGCATAATATATCAATACGATGCATTTTAAAGTTGTGAGAAAATCTTTGCTGAACAAGAGATTCACACGTGTGACTTGATCATTGTTTATGCTGATGTTTATGTAACATAGCACACGAATTAATAGAATATTTTGGGCAATATTTTTGGCCTCGAAGGATAGTGAAGATGATAATTTTAAAATAGATGTATAATCATATAAAAAGGGTCAGGTACATAATAATTGTATAAAAGACAAAGTTGAAATACTCCCTCCTGTTTTATATATAGGAGCTTTTGGCTTGGTTCTGAATATAAGATCCTTTACAATATACGAGGTGGTATTTATTATATATTTTCAAAAAATGTCCCTATTTAATATATCCAAAGAGAAAAAGAGAGAGAATAAATAAGGGTAGCTTTGGAAAAATATTGAGATTTTCGGAGAAATCGAGATAGTTAATTAGTATTAACTTCCCTTCTTAATTCGCGTGATTCGGTTAAAATGGTCTTATATTAAGGACGGAGTAACAATTATTGAAAAAAAAAATTGTAGCAAAATTGATTAAGGTGATTTGGATATATATAAAAAAAATCCCTAAAAAAGTTAATAAGCAAAATTGATTAGATTATCTTTAACTCTAAAAAAGATATAAATAAAAATAAAAAAATATTAAAAAAATTATAATACAAGATTTTTTAATAAATAATTTATTTAAAAAAATAATTTTTTATATCATCTAATGTCATTAATAGTCCATATAGCCTGTCCTCTGGCTTAACCTTTTACCATACCCTTTTTTTCACTTTTAGTGATTGAATAATTTATGTCAATCTTATACTACAACTTTCTAGATGTTGGAAAGTAGTGTTATTATGTGAAATTAGATAAACACATTTTCTCGTGCAATAAAGTCTGAAAAATTAGGCTGTATTGACAGAATCGTACATAGGTTAACTTGTAGATAGTGTAATTTATTATAGATATTGATTATATATTGTCATATTTCTCAAAAGTTGCTAATTCTAATAACAACAGGCTCTAGGATCGAAAAGATTAAATTCGCTGGAAAAGTAGCCAGAACGGCACGAATTCTGTTGTAGGCTAGTGTAGATTTCTGATATGCACTAACTTGGTGATAGGCCGATTCTACCCTGACAGAGTACATCAATTTCCACTTTTATGGACTGTTTTATGATCAATCTTCTACGTACTTCTTCAAATTCATAAGATATTGAGATCACCTTAATGCATATTAAAAAAATTTTATTATATTTTAAATTTATAATCAAAAATTAAAATTTTTTATTTTATTTTTATTAATTTCACTCATATAATTAAATATAACATAAATTATAGTATTAATAATATAATAAATAATAGATAAAAATAATATTTTCTCTTATTTATATTATAAGACATTTTGTATAACAAATTTTTTGTCCAAAATATAAGATATTGAATATTTTTCTTTCCATTTGGTTCCCATTTTTAATACTTTCTTTCTTCTCATTTATAATTCTACAACAATAATAAAATGAGATATTTAATAAGAATAAAATAGGAAATGTATGTACTTTTTGCTTGATTCGATTAAAAAATGATTTCCTTAATATGTATGTAATTGATATAAAATGTCTTATAATATGAATCGGAGGAAGTAAATTACTACATAACACCTTATATCATCAATCAAGAAAAATCCCTTGACACACTTTCTAATATGAACCAATGAGCCAAAGGGAGTAGTTAGTAACGTATGCTAGTTTAGATTTCAATTGCTCTCACCAGTCGCCGGTGATTTTACCAGCTATCGAAAAAGGAATAAAATTTAATCTTGCCCGTCGCGAACGCAAATTAGCAGAATGAGCTGCTGAAGGTTTTCACTTTTGCGTCGATTGTACGCAGAAGAATGAGCAAAAGAAAAGGGCCCCGAAAGATTGGTGCCGAGTCATTTCAATCACAAATGATTAAGGAAAACACCTGTATATGGCGAATGGCCTCGATTTCAGTCAGGTTGATTCACAATGAAAGTTTCACGAAGTATGAAAGACGCTGGCTGCTGCTTTCTAAATAGCGCAAAATGTTTCATTAGTTCACACAAGCAAACAAACCCCAACTAACACATACAAACCTTGGTTTTTCTAGGTCTCCATTCTACCTGGCTGAAAGAAAATGTTTATTTATACACAATGCGGAAAAGATGAGAAAACACGGGAGGATGTTTATTCATAGGGCTTCTGCAACTGAATAATGCACTTTCGTAAGCGAATTTTTTAAGAAGCTAGTTCCACAATAGGAATCTTGAGTACTGACATCAAGAGCGTCGAAGTCAGTTGAAGTTTCTATCACTCTATCACAAGACTCTGGCATCTTAAAGCACAAATCAGAAGTTTTGCGAAACTGCTTCTTATTCTTGCTCCCTCGAGAAGAATTTCCCTTCTGACCTTTCTTTCCATTTTTCTTATCATTCTTCTTGTTCCTAGATTTCTGCGGTTTCCTGTTTTTAACAGTGTGAGATAATGAAGTAGGTACCGGATCATATACATCAGGCGCCCACTTCACCGTCAATTTCATTTGTGATCCCCCTTGCTTCTCACGGCTACCTTTCATTGCAGATACAAGCTTCAAAGGAGTCTGCTGTAAGGCATAAAGAAAATGAAAGCCATAGCTGTCATTACTACACATACAAGTTAAACTAATAAACTGTCTTGATATTTTATGTGTCAACTTATAACTAATTATCAAAGTGTGACAATTTTCCTAATCCCTGAACAAACAAAAATGTCCATAGAACCTCTTAAAGTATGTAACTATCCAAGCTGCCTCATATTCATACCTAAACATTGCTCAAATAAAGCACCCCTATTTGGCTACAAACTTACACAAATTCCAGAGAAAATAAAATATGTAAAATATGCAACTCAGAATAACACCGCATCTCATCCCAAATGCCACAGACAAACCACGAACTCCCACTACAGAGGATCAGGACCAACATATCGATATTTTGGGGGGAGGGGTGGGGGATGAATTTTATAAACAGTTGTTGAATTGTTGAATATAATTTACATTTTTCAGTGTGTCCAAAACTCAAAAATGCTTGTATTAATGCACAACACACGCTGGCAAAAAGGAAAAAAAAAGGCACATTACACAATACTGCAGTAAACTGATATCAATACTGGCATGTCAAAACAACTATCCAGATTTAACACCTACAGTCAATAAATTGTATACGAGTTTAATAGTCCACTCAGCAAAGATTTTCTTCAGTATTAGGTGAGGAATAAGAAAAACATAAATTGCAGGTTGAATATGAGAAGTTTCCCACGGTTTTTGTGTGATTAACATCCAAACATTAGAATATTGAGAACTTACAGGCAGAGATATTGAGCGTGAGTAGGTTTGCTGTGCAGACTGCTTAGAGGGTGACTTTGTCAACAATGTATTAGCCTTCTCATCTTCACCATCTGAAGAGCTTGCAGGCAACATCATGCTCGGATCAGGAAAGGTCGCACACTTTTTCAAACACTTCTTATTCAGTTCCACATCTTGCTGTTCAAAACCTCCACACAAACACCCAGCCACATCACAGTTATAATTCCCCTCAGATGCATATTCTGACCGCTGATCATCTTGAATACATAACGACTCACTGAAAGTACTTTCAAGGGTACTAATAAAATTGTCATGCGCAGCATTAACAGGAGAGTGCAAGTCCATTGATTGCAACAAGTACTACAAGGAAGGAACAAAAGGAAAATATTTAAATAAGGAGGAGAAAAAGACAAATAATCCAAACATAACTACCAAAAATGTACTAAAAAAATTAGCATGGTATCATTATATATTTCACCTCTAGGCCACACATTTTCATCCATAGTTAGGAAGATAGCAATGAGCTAAAAGATGGAAAAGGCATATAAAATTGTAGTGTAGAACAGGATCGTTGTAAAATGACAGTGAGCAAGACCACTAGTTAAAATAGAGATTTTGCAGCGAACAGTATATGCATAAATTGATAAGTATAAAATTTCAAAGATCAGGATAAATTCAATACTCAATAGCATCATGGTGATGAAAATGTAGGCCAAGATAGTAACAGTAAAGTTCTTGTAAAGATCAAGACATGCATAATCGTTTGAAGATAAAAACATAACACATTTTCTTGTATGAAAAGCCACTTATCAATATCATTATGGTGCTAAGAGCCAGTTTACTACAATATTGGGGTATGACTGCAGGAGATGGAGTAAATCAAAACTACCATGTTTAAAATGAAATGACCAGCTCGGAGATATAGTTCCTGTACTAAAAATATCTTAAAGCAAGAAGTGTGGTCTATTAATGAGAGTTTGAGCAGTTTGCAAAACCTCCGTGTTTCCTTGTACCAAACACAAATATCTTATAATTAGGCCTCTAACTCCTGAGGAAATTAAAATGTCGATTTTCCAAAGGCCACTTGTCAGTCAGACTTTCAATTCCAAACTTTATGTCAGTAAAAGGACTAAAAAAGAATCCTTTTTCTCGACTATCAAACCCACGGCTGAACCTGAAGATACTATTAAATACAGCACATAAAAACAACTAACATACATGACAAATCCAACGGCCATAACTCAAACGGCTAATAAAGCGGGGAGTTATCATTGAATTCAGAACTGATCCATATCACTTAGTACATTAAAAATTAGGTAGAACATATACTCGCTTCACAAGAAAGAGCACTCAGCAATTAGTCTATCGTATAACGATTCCTCAAAAATTTCTTCATTAAACAAGATAATTCTACTGTAGGCATAAGCAAATATACCTTGAGCGACGGCTTTCCTATCGACAACACTCAGAATAAAAATTCGCAGCAACCTTCCACAGTTATTGAAAGTGAAGCGAAACAAAGAAATCGAATAGATCGATCCTCGATCCCCAATCTCTCGACGGATTCCCTTATAACTCGTACGTGCAAACGTAAAACCAGAAGAAACCAAAACAGATATCCCAAAAGGGGAACCAAAACAAACAAAAATGGAAAGACACAAAATCCTATTGTTAACTAAGATTACCCCGCCGATCACCTTTTTCAAGACGTTTCAGACGATGAGAGGAGGATCCACCATGGAAATTAGTCAAAGAAGGAAAGAAAGGACGTAGCATCAGTTCAATGGGTACCGAAGGCATTATTCTATGCTCTTCGAAACCCTAATTCATACACCAACAAAACAAAAACCTCTCCAGGTTCGCTATCAAACCAGGTTAGATTGAAGTTAACTGAATGTACAAAAGAAATTGTAGGCCAAAACCTGAATCAACCCTGAAACTGAGAAATCAAAGTTATTATTGCATAAAAGATATCCCTTTGTCTAGACAAGGAAGATCAGAAATTGGACGAGGATGAAGCTGACGAACATAGATTCAGATTTATCATATATATGAGAGGAATCTTAGGTCAATGACCATCAGATCATGTTGTTCGAGAATTTGTCTGCTGGTGATGCCAAATCTGGAACATACACGTTTGAATCGTACGGTGAGTTATTCCAGCTTTTCTGTAGGCGCTTCGGGATATTTTTGACCTGATCCAAAAGATCAATCGTAGTAACCAATTTTGTAATATTAAGTAATAAGTAATTAAGTATCAGAATATCAACTTATAAAAGAAAATTTATTAATATATCATCCATCAGTATTAAATATATTCAATATGCGACTCATTTTTTTAAGTTCTATCTAATTAATTAAAATTATTTAATTAATAACTAATAATTACAACTTTGTGCAATACACAAAATTTGAAGAATAAGTTACACTATCCATATCTTATAAACAGTAAAAGTTTCCATAAATTTAATATAATATATTAACATTGACTCATGTTACAAAAAATAATAACATTGATCCAAAAATTAATATATGTGAAATTTTATAGTAAGTGCATTATTTCAGTTTTAATTTAAAAATAATAATTTAAATTTATAATGTTTTTCAAGTAGCTTTTGGTTTATTTTTTATTTCCCATATATCCGATTGAGTTTTAATATCCGACAATAGTAATACTTCTACATGTTCCATTAAACGGGTTAAAAAAAACCAAT
Source organism: Adenanthera pavonina (assembly GCA_026686845.1). Taxonomy (NCBI): domain Eukaryota; kingdom Viridiplantae; phylum Streptophyta; class Magnoliopsida; order Fabales; family Fabaceae; genus Adenanthera; species Adenanthera pavonina. The sequence continues at coordinate 6,225,564 of JAIVEN010000002.1, forward strand.
ATAATACTCCTACATCTTTTTTTTTTTTTGTGGTAAGCTCCTACATGTTTATAATACATATACAATAACTTTTCATATTTTTTTCAAGACGGTGATGGTGGCCCAAAAAATATAACCATGAAAAAAAAATAGGAAAGAAATTCCAACCCGGGAAGACACGCAAAAGTAATTCCAAAATCTCCTCTGCAGTGGAAGAGCCCAGCTTCAAGTTCGAAAGAAGGGATTTGCTAAACAATGCAAGGAAACTAATCCCATAATCCCATGCCTCACTAAGGAGAGAAAATAGAGAAAAAAAGATGAAGTAATTTTTTTTTTATATATTTGATTTAGTTAAACCAAAAAAAAATTAAAAAAAAAAATAATTAATTTTACATTCATAATAATATTCTTATTATTTTAAAAAAATATTTATATAAAATAAACCTTATTATTCTACCATATTATTTATATAATTTTCATATGATATTAATAAATAAAATTAAAATATAATTTTAATTTTAATCTTGATTTAAAATTATTTTATCCAATCTTTTTTGTAATTTTAAAAATTATTTTTTATACATTGATTTAAAAAAAATTGATAAAACTGATTTAAAAAATTTTGAAATAATGTTAAAATTGAAAATATATAATCTATCATTATTTAAATCTAAAAATAATATAGGTATTTTTTCTATAGTAAAAAAAATAGTGGGATAATTTTGAAATAAAAGTTTTCTCTCCAAAATCTCTCCATTTTGGAGAGAAAAATTGGGTGAAAAAACACATGGGGCCACGTATGATTTTCTCTCCAATTTTCTCTTCCTCTCACTTTTCTCTCCAGAGTTAAGAAAAAAAAATACAGTTTTTTTTATAATTTTTCTCCCTACTTTCTCTCTCCTTTCTTTTCTTTCCTCCCAAGCAAAGGGTAAGAGTGAATTATAACTTAAGGCAATCTCTGAATTGATTTAACAATTTTAACCTTTGATTTATGAATTGGTATATGAGCATCATAAGACTCAATAAGGGGATTCAAACAATTTCCACAGGGTTTTGTATTTCCTCTGCCTTGCAAAACTTGAATAGAAACAGAGAGGAGGACAAACTGATGCGCGGCAATGGAGGAAGCTATTTTTCTTTATCTGCCTTCTTTCTTTTCTTTTCCTTTTTTTTTTTTTTTTTTTTGCATTTACCCTTCTGTGATTTGGTTCCTAAGATTGTTTGGTTTTAGCTATTCCCGTCTCTTGATTTTCTTGCTTAGATGGCTCTGTTTAGTATCTTATGTGAGTTTCTTGCTTGATTTGTTGGATCTACTGATATCAGCCTTAGTTTTTCTTCTTTGTTTGATGTCATTGAAGTTGATTGAAGGGAAGGGAAGGGAAGGGAAGGGAAAGGAAAGGTATTAAGTTTGGGTGCAATTGAACAGAAGAGGAAGAGCAGTACATTGATAATTGGATTATTGATATTATGAGTGCATTGCTTTTAATCAAGAGGATCGGTTTGAAAGCAAAAGAGATAAAGATGAATCTGTATCGATTTGTAACTTGAAAAAAAAAATAAAGATGAATATGTGAGACAAATTTAATTTAATAATAATAATAGCGAAGACTTTATAAATACTTCTTATCATATTAGATGATTTAATGTAGATATCCTCAAAGTTACATGATCTAAATATTATATCTGAAATCACATTAAAGAATAGTTAGAAGAAAATATAAGATAATAATATAGGTAAACAGTTCTTCCAAGTTCCAACTAGTTATGAGACTTAATGATAAACTGAAGATTTAATCTCAATTAGTTGGGATAAGCATGTGTAAATTTCAACTCAATCTATCTATATTTAATAACCTTAACCATCATACCATCATTGGTTATTAAATTTAAATTTGAATTTAAATTTAAATAAAAATAAAGATAAAATTATGACTGATTTTATCACTTATCTCTAAAAATTATTCAACTGATAATATATTCTCTTAAATATAAGGACCACTCTCAATTAAGATATATTTAATTAAATAAACAATATAAATATATAATTTGAATAAATACAAATTAAATATATTTAACATTCTCCCACTTGATCTTATCTTGATTCATTAGTTGATATATTAAGAAATATTTAAGTAATATTATTAGAATCATGGTGGTAAATCCTCAAATTTCGTCAGGATTACATTCCATATATTACAACTAACACCTCTACTTTATGAAAAATTATTTTTATGAATAAGCTTTAAACATTTATGCAGTTCTTCTCTTAATGTTCATTAATCTCACCAGAATTATATACAATATATATATATTGAGATGATGAACCATAATATGAATTTCATCACTTAAAAACATCTCATATAAATCATCACGATGTGATCTATGATACGTATAATTCTTTATATTCTTTAATTACATACTTTTAATTAAAGAACTTCTCATTATGTCTTATATGACCATATAACTTTATATGGTCAAAATACTTTTTTATGGGCTCAAATGAATTCTTAATTTGAACCCTGTGATAAAATCCAGCATCCATATAAATTTGTCTCTAGAAAAAGATCAAATACACAATTTATGGTGAAAGTAAACAATCAATTATTGCTTAGCAATCTTGCACTCCTCCATGACACAATTTGTTCATCTAGCATTAAGATGTGTCATAATATTGACTTTTTAAGGTCAACTAATCTCTCTAAATTGAATAAATCTAGTCTCTTCCTAATTATTGATCTTTTATATGTAAACATGAATTTCTAGTATGTTTTGCAGCTTATCATTTATTATCCAAATATAAATTGCTTTGGAATCTATATAATATTACTTTCATAGAGGTTATGTCAATTTATAAGTACATTTAGACAAATATTATACATTTAACTACTAGCATGAAAGAAATATTCTTATCATCTCTTTCCCAATCTAATTAGAGACTTATGGTAAATAATAGGTGTCACACATGATAAATAAATATTTATTCATGAATGTTCAAGTGCTTATGAATATATGTTCTTTATGATAATTACAAAAAGTTGAAAATTATCACTTTATATATCTTTAAAAATGCTTCGCTTATATTTTTTGCATCACAACTCTTGAACAAAGTTATTTTACCCTTTGTGACATCTCAAGTCACTGGTTATAAGCAATATGTCATCTATAAATAAAATTAAATAAATAACTCAACTCCACTAATCTCGTGGTATAAACAAATATCTATGATACTCTTAACATTATCTAACAATGTGATCACATCATAGGACTGCAACTACCACTATCATGAGACATGCTTAAGTCTTTCCTAGCTAAATTCTCATTGGCATTGATTGAACCGCTCATATTATTTCATATACATCTCTCTCTTATAATCATAATGAGAGAGATAATTTTCATAATATTCCAATTTAAATCAGCCTATATATTCATGATAATAATGAAGGAATAATATAGGAGAAAAATCTCAGTATGGTTAATCCCTTCCTTTACTGAAGAAACTTTTAGCACATAATTTTTAATTTACAATACATAATATTGACTAGTGAATTCATACTATCTTAAATATCCATTTATGACTAATTTTCTTAGTCTCACTGGCAATTCTACAAATTTTCAAATATTATTTGTCTTAGAATCTCTCATATTTATCATGAAATCATACCTTAATTTGAAAATAACTTCATTATATGTGAGAACATATCTTATTATTCTTAATGTTCATGTTCTAATTAAGTTTCTTAATGTACACCATGTAATTATTAAAAGATGCCAAATTCTCAATCATAATTGATCATAATTCAATCTATTATTAAAATTGAAGTTGCACAATAAGAGTTTTATTCATAACTATCTTGAGATATCTCTTATTTTTAATGAGTTTTCTATTGAATAGTTGATAAAATTCATAACATTAATACTCTTAATTTCCAATATGACAAATTAGATTTCAGAACTTTATTATATTTTACATTTACTTTATAAAAAATAAATTTCATATAAAACTAGTATTCTACCATAATTAATGGTTTCATTCATCCATGTGATATTTTTTATGAATTTATCATATATTTAATCACTTCCACTAATTATAATATTTCTCAATAAATTTGTCATTCCTAATTTTTACACATTTTGTATATAATGGATATGATAGCTCTTATCCTTGAGGATTTTTCAAATTTTCACTTAAATATGTAGTAGAACATTTAGGAATAACCTCCATTCACTCTTATCTTTACAAAAAAAATTCATATAATTATAACTTTAATATCACATGTAAAACAAATTCAATTCAATTTTAATGTGAATTCATATATATGAATTTTCTCACAAATAATAACAGCAACAAAAGATTTTACAAATACATTTTACCATGCTAGATAATTTGATACAAATATTTTCAGAGTTACACGGTTTAAATTTAGATATGAAATTATAAAAAAAATTAGTTAAAAGAAAATATAAAAAAATAATCTAGATAGACAATTTTTTCAACTAGTTATGATTAGTTAGAAAATTAAGCATATATAAAACTCAACTCAGTTTACCTATATTTAATAACATTAATTATCATTAGTTATTAAATTTAAATTTAAATAAAAATAAAATTATAACTAATTTTATCACGTATCCCTTAAAACTGATAATACTGATAATAGTTAAAATATATTTAATTAAATTATATATATATATATATATATAAAAGAATACAGTCACGATAGGTAAAGAACACGGGCAGCTAATTAAAACGCTCGTGACCTTTGGAATCAATGTCACCAGAAGAACAAGAAAATCAGGCCCTGAATCAATAGCTGACTAAAATCATGCACAAATATGAGCTGAAATCAAAATTTCATTCTGATAATCTCCACCCAGAAAACAGATGACTCCAACCAAGAACCTCATCATTTAGCAGAGTATCGAAAATGTGCCAATTGGCAGGTACGAACAGAGTCCCGCAAACCAGCTTACAAGAGACTGTCAGACTTCTTGAATCAGTTTCTAACAAATTCATTATTTTTAATGAATTGGCTATCCTGAACAAATATTTTTTTTTTGGAACTATCACCAAACTTTTGGCTAATCTCTTCAAAGCTTAGTTACCATTGAACTGTTCGTAGACATCAACAAACCTCTCAACATATAACTAATTAGTAAAAGATTTACATTGTCTCAAGTGGTACTCCTCTAAAAAATAGTACTTAACATATAACATTATAAGAGAATATATGACCACGGCCCCATAGTCGATACAACAAATAAACATCGCAAAGAGGAACCACCAAATTCAATTCGCCGCAGAGAAATAGAACCATATACATTTCAACGAAAAAATAGACCAACTAAAATTGAGCCTTCATTAACTGTTCAGCACAACAAATTTATAACCCTAAACTAGAGAATGATATCTAATCCAATTGACTTCGTAGGAAACCCTAGATCTCAGACAGAATCCACAAATTCAAACAGAGTCCGATTTCAAAACTAAGAGCTAGTAAATTTGGTAACCGCTTTGGTACCCTCAGAAACAGCGTGCTTAGCCAATTCACCAGGCAGCACCAATCGCACAGCAGTCTGAATTTCCCGGGATGTGATGGTGGGCTTCTTGTTATACCTCGCCAATCGCGACGACTCCTGAGCGAGTTTCTCAAATATATCGTTGATAAAACTATTCATGATCCCCATAGCCTTGCTGGAGATACCGATATCAGGATGAACCTGCTTCAGGACCTTGAAAATGTATATCTTGTAGGTCTCGGTGCTCTTCTTAATCTTCTTTTTCTTTTTGTCGCCTCCCTCCTTCGAGATCTTCTTCTCCGCCTTAGGCTTCTTTTCCGCCGCAGCTGGTGCCTTCTCCGCTGGCTTCTTCTCAGCGGGCTTCTTCTCAGCCTTTGTAGGAGCCATGGATCACGAAGTACAAGAAAAACTCCTAAAAGGGCGTCTACAACGAAACTCTTCGTCAAGCTAACAGAGAGGGACAAAGACAGGCGGTGTGTTAGTGCAGGAAGAGGCTTGATATATATATATATATATATATATAGGGATATGATCTGTATTCTCATTGGACGGCAAGGCTTGACACGGATCGATGACGTGAGTTTTTCAATTGTTGATTAGAAGATTTAATTGACGGTTTAGATGGCATATTCTCGATTTCAGCACCTAGTACTTGAACTTGAGATTCGGGAAATCCGGCTCGTTTCAACCTTACGATTAGGTCCACAGTCTTTAAAGCTCAGTGTCCTGATCCCGTGCACATCTCCTAGGATGTGCACCGTGTGCACTTCCTCCTCCATCTAACCGTCCATTTAATTGACATATTGGATGTGCCACATTTTTGCTTATTTGTTTCAAAGGAAAGCAAATGGGAGTGGAATCGCTTGTATATATATATTTTTTTGTACTAATGTTTTCTTAAGCTTATGGCTTGGGTCACTCCTTTCTCTTTTTTTTTTTTTATTTTTAAAAAAAAAATTGATACAATAACTAAATGAACTATATAACATTTTTATTACTTTTTTATTTTAAATATATATATATATATATATATGATCTTTTACTTTAATTTTAAGTATATAACTCTTTACAATATATGAAATAATATTTATTATATATTTTTTAAAAATATTATGATTTAAAAAAAAATCAAGGGAGTTAACGAAACTTAACCCATATCCTTAATTCAAGCAAAAATCTTTTATATTAAACCTTCTATATTAAAAACTAGAGGGAGTAGTGATTTTCTATCCTACTTAAAAAAAATAACACTTTAAATAATCATCAACTATAAAATAAAAAGTTGTTGAAAAAAATTAAAAATAAATTATATTTTTATATAACTATTTGATATACCACTATATTATATTTAATTATTGTCAGATTTAATGGTGATAATTTTTTTAACATGATTTTTTATATTGATATTTTTAAAATTTTTTAACTTATTTAAGACGAATTAAATTTTTTTCACTTAATCCAACTACTATATTGGTATAAAATAAAAAAATTATTACTAATTATATTAATACACAAAATTTAAATACATTTTGTTTTCTGTACTCAAAAACTATGTTTTTATGTTCTTGATCAAAGATCTTGATTTTTTCATAACAAACTTTGAGGTATCAATTGAAATTGAATTTCATGCCTGGGTACTCATCATTTATATGGACTGTTATTAAAATTGATCAATCCCACTTATTTTATTTTATTTTATTTTTTACTTTTAATTTTTTAATTTAAATATATGCATAATTGAAAGTAACCATAATTTTCTAATTCTCACATTTTATAAATGAATTCATCATTTAAAAATAGAAGATTAAAATTTTACTTTAATGAACATTATTTTAGTAACAGTTTAAATGATTTAATTTTTTAGATTATGGTTATTTTAGATTAATTGATGAGCATCTCATCATGAAATTTATTTTTCTATTGATGCCTCAAAATTTATTGTTAAAACAAAAAATTGAATTCCTCTATTAATAGGATTGGTTATAGTGGAATAAATTAAAATTATTTAAATAGAATGTTCCATGTTTGATATTGTGTGAATGTAGAAAACTACTATATGTTAAATAGTAGCTGTATAAAAATAATTTATTTATTTTCTTCATGAGCATTTTATTTTAGAGTTAATGATTGTTTAGAGTGCTAATATTTTTTCCGGCAGGAGGCAAAGAAAATATATTTACTGGCAAGAAAAAGTGTTGTAATTTATTTAGTTACTGTGTCAAAAATTAAAAAAAAAAAAAGGAAAGAAGTAACGTATCCGTGAAACTAAAGAAAAATTAATAAAAAAGGATGTGCAAGCGGTGCTCTTTGAAGAAGTGCACCGGATCCACTCCCGTGTGCTGAGCCCAAAACAATTTTCTTTACTACTTTTGTTTTTGTCACAGTTTTTTATGGTTTTAAAGACAACTGAATTTGAATTAAAAAAAAAACAATGCCAACCAAATTATCTCCTTGAACACCCCCCCCCCGGCCCAAAAAAATGAATGATCCATTCTGTTTCTTGACGACAGAAAAAAGAAAAAAATAATCTTTAGGCTGATCATCAATTTATTTTATATTGTTTTAATAAAACTATCTCGATGACCAAAAAAAAAAATGCCTCAAAGTTTATTTATAAACTAGTCAATAATTCCAGCTGGGTAGACGAGTTCAAATGAACTTCATTTGCACCGGCTGTTATGGACTTCCATCCAAATGGGTGTGAGGTTGAATCATATTTTTTATTCCTTCTCGAACATCCGAAATAATTAAAGGTTCTGAGTTTCGTAGCTCTACAAGAAGAGTACAAATTAGACGTGAACTCCGCATTTGCACTATTCATAATTATTATGAATACCATTTTCTTACGAAAATGTTATCTGATATATTGATGATTTATTGATAATAATAATGATGATGATGATGTATATGTGGAATGCAGTAATGTATGAAGATCTCGAAATGGAACAGCAAAACATAAGAAAATATAAATCTCGTAGTAGCTGTAGTGTAGTAGTGCTTTCAGGACCCTCATAATAATATGTACTGAGTCTCGAACCCTAACAATATGGCATGCCCAATTAGGACATACCAGATAGCCATAGGGGAGACCAGTAGTAATGCTGTTTCTTGATAAATGCAGTGCAGGTTATGTCTGGCAAAAAAAAAAAAAAAAAGATATATGCAGGTTATGCAAAGATTTTGAGGTTGCTCGAGACACAGCGATGGGGATCGTGAGGATGAACTGTGCATCTCGTGGAACTTTGTCTTTTCCCTTTAGATTGTCCTGTGTACTGCCTTTAGTAATTATTATTATTTTTTAAATAAAAAGACTATGGAAAGTCCATACAAGGAAACAAAAACTGCTAAGTACTTGGTTTATCAAGATCAATGAACCTTTTACACTAAAATATGAACATCAACGTCATGGGCAAAACGAATCGAAAGAAATGGATTGGATCTTTCAAATGCTTCTAACAAATCAAAATTGAAGTCCTCTTAATCTAACTTTTATGTAATGCAAGCTTTGGAATTATAATTTTAAAATAATAATTCAAATTATAACAGGACCTAAAATTTGATATTCTAGTTGGTATTCCAGCATTCAAATGGAGCATTATTATTGTCATATTAATAACAAGCGTAATTTCTGTTACATGCAGTTGAAAAGAAGTTTCTGGATTGGTACTTGAAGATTGGTGTTGTGTAGGCTTTGATTGCAGCCTCTACCGATTTCTTCATGATAAAGAACTGGCTTCTGTGTGAAAATTTTCCTTCTATTTTCCTCAGTAGCTCTTGCTTTGGCAAATCATTATATCGTTTTTCCATGATTGTCATTTTCTTATCAATATTGACTTTTCAAATCCTATATTATGGCTTCTTGAGAAAGACAAATAACTTCCAATGTTTACTGCCTAAATATCTGGCTCCTGAATGTGCCCAAGTTCCATGTTGGGTGAGCATCATGGTTATCCAATGAGAAGGCTTTCTTCTTCCTCCATCCAACTTAACGCTTAACCTATTAATTCTACTTTACAGAACTAATTAGGGAGTTTTATCGTTGGGACTTTTCACTTTGTAGTTCAAAATAATGGATCCGTGAATTGGCATACTCCCTGAACCAGAAATCACAAAGAAGAGAATAAGAGAATGGAATTCCAAGCCCCAGCAGACACGGATCCACCGGGGGCAAGAACGGGTGCTCCCTACCCAACTAAATGCTTCCCCGTTTCTTATAAGTTTGTTTTAATTTTATTTGTTAAAAATGTTGAAATTACATCGTTTCGAGCGGTGCTCCTCTAAGAATGCAAAACCTCTTCTGTATTGTTTAATATGATATAAAGTGAATCAAACAAGACTTTGAATGAATGAAAAACACAGACGAGTTAACCAATTCCGCATGAAACCACGACCCCATCGCCGATATAACAAATGAACAACGCAAAGAGGAACCACCAAATTCAATTAAAAACCACACTCGCCGCAGAGAAGTAGAACCATATACATTTCAAAGAAAAAATAGACTAACCAAAATTGAACCTTCATTAACAACTGTTCAGCACAACAAATTTATAACCCTAAACTAGAGAATGATATCTAATCCAATTGAGTTTGTAGGAAATCCTAGATCTCAAAGACAGAATCAACAAATTCAAACAGAGTCCGATTTCAAAACTAAGAGCTAGTGAATTTGGTAACCGCCTTGGTACCCTCAGAAACAGCGTGCTTAGCCAATTCACCAGGCAGCACCAATCGCACAGCAGTCTGAATTTCCCGGGATGTGATGGTGGGCTTCTTGTTATACCTCGCCAATCGCGACGACTCCTGAGCGAGTTTCTCAAATATATCGTTGATAAAACTATTCATGATTCCCATAGCCTTGCTGGAGATACCGATATCAGGATGAACCTGCTTCAGGACCTTGAAAATGTATATCTTGTAGGTCTCGGTGCTCTTCTTAATCTTCTTTTTCTTTTTGTCGCCTCCCTCCTTTGAGATCTTCTTCTCCGCCTTAGGCTTCTTTTCCGCCGCAGCTGGTGCCTTCTCCGCTGGCTTCTTCTCAGCGGGCTTCTTCTCAGCCTTTGTAGGAGCCATGGATCACGAAGGACAAGATAAACGTTTCGTCAAGCTAACGAAGGGAGGGAAAAAGAAGACAAGTGCTGTTGAAGTTGCGGAAGAGGCTTGGTATATATAGGGATAAGATCTGCATTCTCATTAGACGGCAAGGCTTGACACAGATCGATGACGTGTGAGTTTTGGATCGTTGACTAGAAGTCTTCATTGACGGGTCAGATTGCACATTCTCGATTTTAGCGCCTAACACTTGAGATTGTGAGCCCGGAAATCCGGTCCGTTTCAACCTTACGGGTCCATAGTTTTTAAAGCTCCTTGTCCTGAGCCCACAAGAATTTTTCTAACAACTTTCTTTTTTGGTTACAGTATTTTATGCTTTTATTGTCCATTTGGTCGAGAAGAGTAAACAGAGAAAAAAAAGTAAAAGTGGAAAGAACAGACTTTCTCTTCTTATCCATGGATCGTGAGAAAAGTTATTAATTTAATAATAAAAATAATATCAAATAAATATTTACATATAATAAAATTTATTATTCTATCATATTATTTATATAATTCTCATTATATATTATTCGATCAAATTAAAATAGAATTGTAATTTTAATATCAATTTATGATTATTTTGTTCATTTTATTTTTTTACTTCAAAAAATATAAAACGCATTTTCTCTCACAAATGGAATTAATTTATAACATATTAATGAATGGAATTGAAATACATTTAAAAAATTATGAAATTTATTTTGAAAATTATAAAATAGTCATCGTGTGTGTTTGGATTAGATTATATATAAGTGATTATGAGGATAAGTGATTATTCATAATAGATTATGAGAATATATGATTATGTCAAAAGTAAATTGTGTTTGGATATTTTTAACCCATAATTGATTTTGAGAAAAGAAATGTGTTTGGATATTGGGGTTTAAGTGATTATTTGGTGGATAATGAGAAGAAAAAGTCAAATAAGTGATTATGAGATAATAAATGATTATCATAAGTTGGAAAAAAATAACTTATGCAAATAATCACTTAAATGACCATAAGTGATTATAAAATCTGAGTTTGAGTTTACCCAAACTCATGGACCAGCCCAAAGGGCAACTGGGTCAATCCAGGTTTGACCAATTTTGTTCCCAAGTTAACCCAAAAATTCACATAAAAATAGAAAGACTAAACAAATGAAACAAAAGAAGATTATCATATGAAAATAGGAAAAAAATCATAAAAGAATCAACACATAGATTCATGAACAAAAAATCAAAATACACCAACAAATCCAATAAAAATAAAAAAGTTACAGAATCATCAACAAATATCAACAGAATCACCAACATCAAAGTGCATCATAATAGATCTAAAAAGATTTTGGAGAAGGAAATATTTGTGAAGGGGAAATAGGTAGGAGACAAAAAGCAAAATCAAGCAGTTTGATCGGAATACTGTAAGTATACAGGATCGATCGCGCTAATAAAAAGTTTCAAAAGTATTCCAGAGATCGAATCTAAGAGAGGTAGTAAATTCACCAGTCCAAAATTTTAGTCCCAAAAGCAAGTGACAATCAAATCAAGAACTCAAATTAAAAAGAAAAGAAATAGAAAACAAGACAATGTCCGAGTTTTGATTTAGATCAAGAAGCGTTAAGGGATAAGATTCACCTTATGAAATAACTAGATTCTATTCTTTAGTTAGACTCTACATAATTATAGTGACTGTTATTCCTAAAATATTCTAATTACCTTTCAGTCAATTAATCCTTATTTAATTAAGATTCATTTTACTCTGGTACAACTAAAATTTCTAATTAAGTCTTGAAAGTTACAATGTATATTACTACTAATTCCTAATTATATCTCTAGATTAGTTATTCGTGTTTATCTTTATAGATCTAAGTTTACTCTTCACCATTCAATCCATAAAGTTTACCCATTAATTAGATTTTATGGTGATCAAACATAAAATTCACATGAACGAACAAGAGAAACAAATATAATAAAAAGACAAATTAAATATAACTTGAAGAACAAATCCACAGAGTTCACACTAAAGAAAGCAAATCCAATCTATCTCAATCAAGCTACATCCCTACCCCTGACTAAGGAATTTAGCTACACATAGAAATAGAAATTAAAAAAAAAACTAAAATCTCAAACTATGATAAGAATAACAGGAAAAAAAGTTTATAAAGGAAAAAATAATCTTACTTCAATACTCTCCAGATCTCTTTACTTTTGATCTATAGATTGCTCCTAGTTACTCTCATATGTGTTTGAAATGTGTTCTCTGGCCTCCAAGAGTATTTTCGAATCCTACTCTTATATTTCTCTTGCATCCTATTTATAACATAACGAAAAAATTTGGTTTCTAGGCTAGTTTACGCATAAAAAAAGTGTTTTTAAGGACTTCTGCTGTTTGACCTTGCACTGGGTGGCCATAGGAACATAAAATACAGCTCCGAGTGGTTCTAAAAGGTGGAAAAATGCGAAATACAAGTTGACCCAGCGCCAACTGAGTTTGACTCAGTGCCGGCTGGATCCATGGTACAGACAACTGCTTTGTTCATCTTTAAACAAGTCACCAGCTCGTGTTAACATTTTGAGTTCAATTTTCACCATGATAATGTTAGAATTTGGAAAAACTCAAAACATAAAAGTTGTAGCTCTATGTCTTATATTTTCAATGAATCTTAAATCACCTCAATCAGAGTTTAGATGTGAAAGTTATGGTCAAAATATCAAATAATATCAAAACTTTTTAGTATGAATGATTTGTAACGTTTTTACTCTGAATGCTTCCAAATGAGCTTATAACACTATGAAACACCAAAATATGTAAAATAATGCTAAAATATATCAATGTAAACATATTTAGATGCAATTTGAACTTAAATGTGGGTATTTTGTAGGTATAAAATAGACACATCACCATCAAACCCATATCTATGATTGGTGGAGGCAAGGATTAAACTATCGCAGAACATCATAACTGCTTGAAATTGTGAGAAACTAAGAATTGCGAAAGAGTTTTCGTCGCTAAGATTTTAGAGTGATGATGAAGGAGGAAGTGACGATGATGTTTGGGCAAGATCAAGAGCATTAAGGCAACGATGGTGGAGGAAGAGAGGCAGATCCAGAGAGTAGTGATTAAGGAAAACAGACAAGGAGGAAGAGATGATACAACGAAGAAGACGTAGGAGGAAAAGACATCATGTTTCTGGGCTACCAAATGGTGTGGTCACTGAATGTTAGATAAAAGGCCAAAAATTAAACATATACACATTAAGGAATAAAAGGAAGAGACAGGCCTGTCCAGGGCAATGTAACCCATTGCTTCAACCCATAACCCAAATCAACCCAATTGTTTTGACGTTGTGTTGGTTTGGGTTAGGTTGGGTATTCTATGCACACCCCTATTGATGCAGTGATGGAGATTGTGGTGGAAGGATCGTGTGTCTTGTGGAACTTTGTTTTTTTTATTTCCCTTAGATTGTCTACCTTTATTTTTTTTATTTTTAATTGAAAGATTATGAAAAGTCATATAAGAAAACAAACACCGTTTGATTAGGAATGGAATGGAATGATAATCACTCTAAATTTGTTGAGTTTGGTATGGTATTTAAGAATACTAGAATCAAATTTATTTGCTAAATTTAATTAAACAAGATTAAAAATTAAAATACCAAAATACCCGCAGCAAAATTCTTGTTTCCCCTTTCTCCCTCTCACCATCAATGCAGTAGAGATTCATGGCCAAATGAAAAACCCAATTGAAATCCCAACAAGATTATATGTTTTATGCTATCAATTGAAAATCCATAAAATCCATATGTTTTACAATATCGATTTGAAACCCAGCAAGATTTTGATTTGCAAATGAATGTGAACAAAGCTACATGAACCAAAACTCCAAAAGAGCCCTTAACTTCTCACCAACGACATGGTGATTTTTTAACCCATAAGTATATATGTGAACAGATGACACAATAGAGGCATTGGCATTGGCTTTACTTGCATTGGAGGGAAGCCTCTTCCTAAAATCCAAATGTGTGAATAGTGTGTTGGAATTCATCGAAGAGGATGACAACAGATTGCCTTCTTCTCCCTTCTATCTTGAGTGATGGAGTTCATCAAAGAGGATGACAATAGATGTTTTTCTTCTCCCTTTGGTCATGAGTGCTGGAGTTTGAAGAGGTTGCTGAAATTGCTTTGGCCAAAAAAGAGAAGGAGAGGATGACGGCAAGGCACAATAGTCAGGGGATGGATGGTCAAGCATAATCGTCCGAGGATAGTTGATGAGGTACAGTGGTTAGAGGATGGTCGATAAGGCACGACTTTGAAGGAAAGGCATGATGAGTATAGGTCTTGTTTGGTAGAAAGGAATCCTAGAGAAGGAATTAGAATTGGAAAAGGAATCCTCATCAAAGCATGTTTGCTATGATAGATTTTGGATTCCCAAGAATCATAATTCCAACAAATTTGCCAGAATAGCATTCCATCATATAATCTACGGAATTATGGGGATTCCATGGAATCCAACATTATTTCACCAAATTGTCCTCCCCAACACAGTCAGCCATACGTCTCTATAGCCACCTAGCAGTGACGATAATGGCTGGCGGTAGGATCAACGGTGAAAGAGACAATGATGACTGGCAGTGAGATTAGCGACGAGAGAGTCAGCAGTAACTAGCAGCGAAATCGACGGCGAAAGAGACGTATCTTTCGGTGCCGTCTTTCTCCATTGACTATTTAGAAGCTTGTAGATCGATGGGCGTCTCTTCGCAATTGATGGCAAGATTGCTACTTCTCACCCTTGCCCAACCCATCTCCACAGATCTATTTTTCCATGGCAGTCATCCCATCAACGCTGTCATCCCTTCCATCACAATTGATTTCTTTGATTATAAATTTTTTTTTGTTAATTTGTGTTCAGATCTGTACCAAGGTCGCAAAAATTTTTGTTCCTTCTGGTTTTTGTTCATGCTTATGCTTTGTACAACATCTGTAGTCAATGGTGTGATGGTGGTTGATGATGGTAGTCGACAACAACGTGGTTCTGGATTTATGAAGGATTTACTTAAAAAAAAAAAGAAGACAAGGGCATTTCAGTCTTTTTGTATTTTAAATACACATATTCAATAAAAAAATACTAAGATTTTATTGACATACTAAACATATTTTTAAAATTCATTTATATTCCCTTTTTATTCTTATTTCATCAAAAATCATTTCAGCATATCAAATGGGGTCATATTTGACAAAGAAATGGGTTCTAGATGCTTGAAATAAGGAACGATAGGCTCTGAGGTGGGAGTGGGGTTTTCTAGTTTTGTGGAATAGACAATCAACAAGTTATCCAGATTCAGGATAGCAACTGCAAACCAAACAGTTCTCATGTGGGAATGGAATGGGGATTACTGGGAATGAGGCTTCATGGCATCAAACCAAACGGGCCGAAAAGATCAATGAACCTTTTACACTAAAATATGGACATTAAGGTCATGGGCAATCCTCGTAAGCCCGTTCGTATTTGCGTCTTGTCTTAGTTAACTCTTTTTGTCTCAGTTGACTTTGTATAATTCAAAACAAAAAGTAAACTGTAAAAATCCATCCAAAACTAAAACACATTTGCAACACCAATCGAGAGAAACGGACTGGATTTCCACTTGTCAATCTAGAATAAAAGGAACTTTCAAGTGAATGAAAATTGAAGTCCTGTAAACTCATTTTTATGTAATGCAAGCTTTGGAGTTATAATTTTAAAATAATAATTCAAATTGCATTTCAAATTATAATAGGACCTAAAATTCGATATTCTGATTGGTATTCCAGCATTCAAATGGAGCCATATTGTTGTCATATTAATAACAATCATAGTTTCTATTACAGGCAGTGGTAATGAAGTTTATGGATTGGTACTTGAAAATTGGTGCTGGGTCAGCTTTAATTGGAGCCTCTAGGGAGTTCTTCATGATCAAAACTGGCTTTTGTGCGAAATTTTTCCTTCTATTCTCGTTAGTAGCTCTTGCTCTGGCCAACCATTATATCGTTTTTCCATGATTATCATTTTCTTATCGATATTAACTTTTTCAAATCCTATATTATGGCTTCTTGAGTTGTCCAGTTGCAACTTATTGAATAATTGCTGAGTTAACATCTTGAGAAACACAAATAGCTTCTAATGTTTACTGCCTAAGTAAGTATATAGCTCTAGAATGTATCTGAGTTCCATTCCGGGAAAGCATCATGGTCATCCAATGAGAAGGCTTTCATCTTCCTCGATCCAACTGAACGTTTAACCTATTAATTCTACTTTACAAAAACTGATTAGGGAGTTTTATCGATGGGACTTTTCACTTTGTTGTTCAAAATAATGGATCTGTGAATAGGCATTCTCTCTGAACCAGAAATCACAAAGAAGAGAGGAAATAAGCAAGAGAAAAAGAAAAGAGACTAGGAGTCTAGGACACAAATTAAAATGACATCAGACAAAACCGCTTTTTTGCTGCTAAAAGTCAAACCAATCAACATTGATTAGTAAATGAATGACGGAATACTAACTGAAAATGGATTTCAAGTTGTAATGTGCTCAAAGTTCTTACTCCGATTGAACCATTTGCCTCTGTGCTCGAGAATCTGATTCATGGATCTCTTGGTTTGAGATATGCATCCTAAGAGGATATTGTGTCGAAATATTACTGTTACTGTATTTTACAAGTTTGAATGAGGCATTTCTAAATATGTCATGGGTGGAAAACTGACAAATGCAGAGCAGAACTCTTCCTAGATAAATGTTGAAATCATGCAAAATGCTTTCGACATCATTATTAAGATTTGTTAGAAGATTTTAGCGAGCAATGAAATATCTTATTAACAATTACAGAACCGCATTGCCATAGCTTTCAGCGGCAAGCATCATTTTGAAGACAGGTGAGAGACAGATTTGTTGAACTTGTATATTTTGCTTACAAATCTTACAAGCAAAATAGTGTCTTTGTCTTCATGCACTGCCATCGGAATGTATATTTTGTTCAACAGATTTGTTGAACTTGAATACAGAAATAATTAATTTAAGCAGTGGCCACAGCATTTACATTTATGCACTGCCATCAGATTTTGGGGCTTTGCATAGGTGCCTTCCTCTTTCGTTCATGGTCAATATTTTACCCCCAAGTTAATGTTGAAAAATCAAACCTTTCTCCATCCATCAACCACTTCATTCCCGATGGCATTTTATACTAGTCTAGTTTTACTTACGTGTAGCCTTTATTAGCATTTCTTGGTCAAATCACATGCCATAACTAATCCAAAATTCATATTTGAATAGGATAAAGGTAACTTTGGCTTTCTAAGAAGTAAGAACAATCTAAAAAATGTACTATTTGAATTTGTTCCATTTTTTCTTTGCATCATGTAGATGACAAAGTAACTGCTTTATAGTCAGAAAAGCAGGCGTGGGAAAACGTCCCAGAAGTTCAGACAATCAAAGAAGCTCTCAATCCTTGGAGATTGATCCAAAAGGGGAAAAAAATCTTGACTCAAGTGAAACATTTTTTTTAAGAACAAACTTAAACTTAAGTATTTAAGCTTATATACTTAATCTACTTTAATCCAAATGATTTCCCTCCGAGGGAGTCTCTAGGGTTAGCATTAGAATACCAAAAATGCTAATTCTACCAAATACTAATAATTACATTGAATTTCAATTAATTTAAATCAAGTAAGACTATAAGAGCGGTAAAAATTTTTCAACAAGTATTTAATATAGTGCATACTTAGAGCTCAAATTTGAAACCACCAGTTAAACTAGTACAATCACCAACCAGGTAAGCTATGCGCTCCATTGGTATTTTTGCTAATATTTTTTATTGTTCCATTGAATGAGTTGATTTTGTGTGAAAAAGATGCCAAGTTTAGATGAAGAATTTGCTTGGCATTCAAGTACATCATATTGACTGGACAAGACTTTTGAAACAGTATTCTCTCGTCACATTCTAAGCTAGCAATCATGATTCTGGGGCATTTCTGATGTTGCGCAAGATTTGAGCTTCAAAGCATAAGGATGATACATGTAGAAATGAATTTGTAAGAGGTTGTACTCAAACTAATATAAAAATGTTAGTTATTAAAAAAAAAAAAAAGAAACAAGTTAGGGCTAACTTGAAGTAGAACCCTTTCATTTTTATCTTGGCCTAAAACTAATATTTAATGTTTGATTAAAGAAGAAACAAATTGCGTTGTTCGAAATCTTTCCTAATTGTTGTTACTCCCCTGAACTCATGACCAATCCGGGAAGAAATATGCATGTTATGTTGCAATTAGATTTCTGGCCCGATATTATTATAACTGAATCTCATAGCAGTGCAATAAATTTTTTCAACCTCATCAAATATGTCTAGGAATGCTGAATACTCCCATCTCTTGTTCTATTTTTTTGAAAAAAAAATGATGCTCCCCTTAGGCAGTGTCCCGGACTCCCAATCAAATAGCCAGTAATAGAGCTGTTATGGGATTTTGCACATTTAACCAAGTAGTTTCTTCTCACAGTTTCAGTTTAGTGACAAGAAAGAGTTGACAATATGTATATCTCTTGTAACAAGGCACCTTATCACCTTCATGGGTTTTAACTCCAGAAGATGGTAATAGTAAGATGAGTTGGGTTTTGGCGACTATGTCTTCAACCTAAAAGAGGTATCAAGTTAACATGAATAATTTCATTCATTAACAGTTTTACGCAGGCAAGAGACCAGTTAACTCCATGAACATTTCTATTTTCCTCGAAACAAGAGCACATTCGGCAGATCACATTCTTAGGGGAATACTCGGATTCAACTACTTGCACGGTTTCACCTTCACTCACTCAGGGAGTACCAGAGTCTTGTATTACCTACAAAGTCTGGTTCACCTGTTACATCGCAACACTAATTTGTGAACTTTTCGAATTCATTTCTTTAAGAAGTCATTGAAATCTTATGTAGAAGTTCCCCACTCTGCAAATTACCACACTGGGAATCAATCATAGAGCGGCAATTGAAAAATTAAAACAGAAAGCAACCGCTGCTCCATTAGGAAAATAGTAGTGTAAGGACATTAACAATTCCTGCCCTGAAAACTCAGGGTTCTGAACAACAGATCAGGCGTCTGGCTGTCAACAGTCAGAACAACTAGAATTGGAACGAATGGGGCAATCGACAAACTGTTGCACATTGTTCAGCTGATCAAAAACTATTTCAGAAGAAAAATTAATGCTTACATGCTTTCTATATATCCAGCATATTTTGAAACTTCAGTATAGACACACAGACATGCGCTTAAATCTGGGATTTTCTCTGTAATACAGGAAGAAAATCAATAGGCCATAATTCTAATCTTCACTTCACAAAAGGAGTGAGATGCTGGTCACAACCTCTGCATGCAATCATAAAAATTTCTTACCAGGCATCATGACGTTGTATGATCCATATAGTTAACCTCACTTAGTAGGATAAGATTTATTATTGTTGCTGTACCTATCAATTTCAACAAGGAAACCATTAGAGAAGTCAGACATGGACACATAAGATATTGAATTCAGATGCAGAAATGCACACTATCCAAGAAAATGGGTGATAAAAGACTGAACACACCAGTGACATGACATGAAAAACACCAGATAGGAGGAATAGCACGAGGCTACTCCCCTGCAGAATTGTTTAAAAATATCTTTAAGTACAGATAGATTTGTAGAAACACGAGTCCTTGTTACCTGTTCTTAAGAGAATGCTCAAATTAACATATGACAGCAAGTAGCAGTTTATATAAAGGAATGAGATCCTATTGGTTGCATATCTATCAAGTGAAGCATGTTCTCAACTCAAACAGAGGATCAATATCCAGGAAATTCCCAGATTCTTCAACATAGTGACATCATCATTACATTCCTAATTTGACCTTCTTTTCATTTTTAAGCAATCTATAAGACAAGATAGACTAAACTTCTTTTTTATCACATGATTTATTTGACATTGACACTATCAATACAGACAAGACTCCAAAAGAAGATATCGCCTTCTTTTCATTTTTATTCTAACTTTTGATGCTTAAATTAGACTGAAATATCATAATTGATGGATTCAGATCCCCTAAATCCATACAGATGAATGCATTGCAAACAATCATAAGCATCAAAGCATCTATCTAATCCAGCCATTTACATGTTGCCACGCATCCTTTTTTTTTTCAGAGTTTTGATCCCTCATCCAGTTTGAAGCTGCAGTACAGATCTCCTCTTTCTCTCTCAAGTGCTGGAGCACGTCAACACTCAACTCTGACAGTGGGCTTCAATGGTGACTCTCAGATTCCCACTTTCTGCCACCAGATTGTCGCACAGATCTGCACTTTCTGCTGCTAGGGGGGTAACAAAGAAGGAGGGCAACAAGGAAGGCGGCTTCTTTGCAGGATCCCTTTGCCACAGAATCCAGCACTTGAGAGAGGAAGAGGGAAAAAAAAGCCACATGGTAATATGCAGACGGCAGGGTCAGATGGACAGTTAGATGCCTCTGACTATATGCAATTGAGTCATTTGTACGAATTTAGACAATATGAATAGCGGATCAAAGTTTGCTGCCATTTGAAGTCAACACAAAGCACATAGCTCTAAGCATTCATGTTTGAATGGAAGGTCAATTCAAGAACTCACCAAGCACCTATAGATATATAAATTACTAGAAGGCGCCAGAATGGGCATAAGGATTTGGTTGAATTAAAAGATTCAGTAAGAGTAGAGTTGGCGAGATTCCACCAAGTAAACAGTAAGATGCTAAAGCAGGTCATTTATTAATGTGGGCGCTTCTTTTGACTCTCTTTAAATGAATCCAAGTCAAATCGTGAACCATATAGTGCCAAAGTAGAATAAGGCACATTCATTTTAAGCTTTGATCAGCATCCACCTATCTATCAGATTTTAAATTGAAAGCATTAGTGTAGGAGGAATCAGAATTCCTTGTTTTGTTGAGTTTTATTACTCAGCAGCTATGATACCATTTCTTATATTTATGAAGATAATCTGAATCCAAATAACAGCAGCTAACAACTACCATTTGCAACGCAAAGTGAAGTCAGAACTCACACAGAGACCAAAGTGATTTTAGTAGAAGAAACTGCTTCTTAAAACTGAGACAAGGTATCTGCGCTGATAGTTTCAACTATTAATAGAGCATGAAGGTGTGCAACTAGACCACCCTATAGATCAACTTCAGTCATACATACCTACAATCATGGTAACAGAGGGCAATATAAAATCGCAAAGGTGAAATGTTAAAAAAAAAAAATATCAAATCTCCTCGGCTCCTACACACAACAAATTCCGATGAATCTAGTGTCTAGACAACAAAACCTCGATCTTATATAAAATTTAGAAATCAACAAGGAAACAGATTTTCCAACAAAACAAACCAATTGACTAACAGTATCGTTTATATTTTGACAGTGACAATAGGGAAAGGGATTCCAAGCAAACCTAGGAGAACCGACGTTCATGTTTCGATGAAGAATACGACCCCCGCTCGAATCTCTGCCATCAATTAATTCCCTCAGCCCCAGATTCCCCACTTTCTCTTCCTTCTCCTTCCCGTCTAGTTCCTCAACACTACTCCCTGCTTTTGCCAGCAACCTCTCAAAGTAATTCCCATATATATACTCTGGCGTGTAGCCGTTTTCTTCATCGAACAACATTATGTGGCCGTGCCACTCCCACACCCGATAATCCGAGCCCTTTTCCTCGTGAAATCCAACGCAAATGTGGTGCTCTCCGATTGTAACGGCCTCGCCTGAATTGGGCTTGAGTGAATCAGTCTTCCCAGTGAGAATCACCCGGATAATTTCTTTCTCGAGCTTGGATTCTTCTTTGGCGAGCTGGGATTTATTCTCGTCATTTTCATCGTCATCGGATAGATTATTGGGAGCGTCAAAAAGAAGGTCCTCGAGGGATTGAGAGAGCAAGGGATTGTTTGAGGGGCGTAGCTGAAGCCTACCCATCAAAGATTGGAGGAGCAGGTTGTCAAAGTTGGTAGTATTGGGAAAGGAGCTCATGGTGTTTGATACGAGTTCTAACTCGAGTATACGGAACAGAGATGTGAATCGAGATTTTAGTAGGGTTTAAGAAATAGCGGCCACTGGACCTCACAGAGAGAGAATCGGAATGAGGGTTTGTGGCGTTATAGGTATGTGCAAGCAAACCCGCGGCACCGCTAGATGCTTGTTCTTCTTATAATGCTTTGTAATACTCGGTATCAGCCTGTGAGACGGTGGAATTGACTTGTTACCTGGAAAAAAAAAAGAGTATAATTGACTTTGCAATATATAAATTATACGTATATACAATATATATATATATTTATTTTGATTTCAATTTAGATAGAATTTTATTTAATATTCTATTTAATATACTATGATTTGAATTTCATTTGAATCTGCAGTAAAAATATTGAGTCTCATTTTCTATGTATAAGAATTAAGTGGAAAAAAAATTATAAGAGGAAGAAAGCATTTACCCCAAAATTGGTTGATTTAAAACAATATTTAACAAGATTTATATAATCTATATCTATATTATTCAATAAAATCTATACTATAATAGATAAGAATATCTACATATATAATAATATATATTTTTTTCTATTATTTTAATTAGAATTATATTATTTAATTCTAATTAATAATATTAGAATTCTAAATATTTCTATTCTAAATAAATTAGAAATAAATATAAAATAAAAAGATATAGAATAGAAATAACTCGAATTCTTTTCTAAATCTAAATTCATTTTCATTTTAAATTAATATAACAATTATTTATAGCCGGTCTAGCTATTCTATTATACGTATATATGATATATTTCAGGCTTCATGTTCGTTAATAAAAATGTTGCTTTTATTTTATGGGGAAAATCGTATATATATATATATATATAAATTATACATATATACTATATATTTCAGGGTTCATCTCAGTTTATAAAAATGTTGCTTTTATTTTATGGGGAAAATTGTTTGTAACTCACCTAAGTTTTCCAGAATGAGTGACTTTGTTTTCAAAAAATATGTCATTTAAATTCTTTGGTGACTATAAAACTTGATTTGAGTCCTTCATAAATTGGCATCTTTGATTATTAAAACTTGATTTGGGTCCTTTCAGAAATATAGTAATTTACTATAAACTACTAGATCAATGATTAATTCAATCAAAAATTGTTCCAACTTAATTAGATGTTTCGAGTTCAAATTGTGAGAATGCAGAGCCAATTAGTTTGAATCCCATTAAAGTTTTTATAGTTTGAGTAAGACAGACCTAGAATACTGAGTATCCACAAAAAAAAATAATTAATTCAATCAAGATGCTGGTTTTTTTTTTTGGCCTGGCAAGATGTTCGTTTATGATTTAATGGAAGAGTCATAATTGAATTAATTTATTTAAAAACATTTAATATATATCAAGTTTACCTTTATTTCGCGTTATATTTTACCATGATGTGAGTTTTACTTTTATTAGAAATAACCTTTGGATTCTGGCCCAAAAAAAAACCTTTGGATTAATGCACCAGTGACCAACATCGTCACTCTTCTTCAAGTGAGGTCATTTTATCAGTACAGATAAAATTAATTTTCAAACGAAACTTAAGAGCTAGAATGCACAAATACAGAAATACTTGAAAACAGGAAAAAAAGGCACATGTGCCCTACTAGATATACAATACAATGAGATATGATATGCATATTGAATTTATGAATATGCGCCCATCCATGTTAATTTAAATTTTGGCAGTAAAATATATTATTTTTATATTTTTAAGATAAGATAGAAACTGTATTTTATGGGTGTTTGTATTAGCATGATATTTCTGCATTTTTGTCGAATTTTTTCTTGTTGAAAAAAGAGTAAAGATTTTTTTGCATGGTGTTAAAATCATTTTTTAATGAATAGTTATTGTAGTTGTTAGGGACATATATTTTGAGAGTTGTTGTGGATATTTTTTTTATATAGAAAAAGAAAAAGAACAAAAACAATACAACTAATTAATCATGACAGTCATGAAGCTCTCTGATCAAATCAACTAGAAACGAGTAAAAACTAGGAGCCTCGTCAAGAGCACATCTAGCCAAATGATCAGCTTCTAAGTTATCCTCTCTTGACAACCATTGGATTCTCACTTGCCAATCCCGATTCATCATGGTCTGAATTTCATTAATAATGTCCGCATGTTCATATAGATGATGACCTTCTTCTTGCAACAAATGAACAATCTCAAGGGAATCGCTCTTTAAAGTGACACATTTATTTCCAGTATCCCAGAGTCTCTTAAGTCCAAGCAAGCAAGCCCACAATTCAGCAACAAATGCATCCCCATCCTGCAAAGACATATACACAGCATCGATATGGTTTTGATTAAAATCTTAAATAATAACTCCACAGCAAGCCTTTCCAGTAACCAAAGAGTAAGCGCCATCCACAAATGTTGTCGTCAAATTGATCCCTTCATTCTGTTGAAGTAAATTAGAATTCTTTTTGACTCCATTCATAGTACTTCTCTGCAAAGAAGAGTGAGCAAAAACCATAACATTATATATAGCTTTCGCATGCAATTGAAGACCCTCTATCCGCTGAATATTATTCTGAAAGATCCATTCATTATGCCGGCGCCAGAGGAGCCAACATATAATCCCGAACAAATTACCCCATTGTTCTTCTATATTACCCACTTTTTCCGTAAAATTCATATAGAGCCACTCCTTCAAATTAGCAGCAAAGAATCTAGATATGCAGGACAGACGAATCAACTTTAACCACATGTCCTTAATCTCTTGACAGTCTCTAAGAACATGTAAAATGTCCTCCATGTCTCGCTTACAATAGGAGCATTCCCCATCACTACTTATACCAAGCTTGCATCGTTCCAAATTTGTAAGAAGACGTCCATGAACAGTGAGCCACAAAAGTTTTACATCTTTGTGGAACTCTTAATTTCCAAACCTTGTTCCACACACTACGCAAAGACTCAAAATCACCTTTAATTAAATTATAAGCAGAGCGAACAGAAAATTGACCATTTCTCTTAATCCTCCATATCACATCTTCTCCATTATTCCTAGTCTGCACCCTCCCATGCCTTCTTGCACTCTTCCCCAAGTGTTATTTATTCCTTTCCAAAGCTGAGATCCAAGTCGAGAACGATCAATATTAGGCATTAAATCGTCTCCACATTTGTATTTGCTCCTCACAACCCTGGCCTATAAAGCATTCCTATCTTTGATGAGACCCCAACCTTCCTTCATCATAAAGGCTTAGTTTTGCAACTTAGTGCAGTGAATCCCACCCCCTTGCTTTTTGTCTTTACAAATTTCTTCCCAGGCAACAAGGTGAGTTTTATGTCTATCATCCATAGATCCCCAGAGAAAACTTCTGGCATTTTTATCAATTTCTTCACATGTACTTATAGGAAGACTAGCCATTTGCATGGGATACATAGGAATAGCATTGACAATCGTAGATACCAAAGTTTGTCTCCCAGAAAGAGAAATACAATTTGCTTTCCAATTGCTAAGTCTGTTCTTCATTTTATCAACCACATATTGGTAAGTATCTTTCTTGTCTCTCTCATGATGAAGAGGAACCCCAAGATACTTTCCCAGATCAGAAGTAATAGAAAATCCAAGCAAGTGACTGAGCTAAGAAGCTCTATTATGATTAACATTCCTGGAAAAAGAAGACTATGGTCTTCGCTTGACTGACTTTCTATCCTGAAATAGAGCAAAAAGTGTCCAAGCACCTCTTGATGGCTTCTACTTGGTCCACAGCAGCCTCTGCAAACATAATAAGGTCATCTGCAAAGAAAAGATGAGAGATAGGAGGTCCATCCTTATTGAGCTTGATAAGGCGCCATCTTCATTGGTTGATTTCGGTCTGTATCAAATGAGCAAGTTTTTCAATACAAATAACAAATAAATAGGGAGATATAGGGTCACCTTGTCTAATCCCACGATTCGGAAAAAACTCATCAGTTTGGCTCTCTTCCCAGAGAATTCTAAATCTAGAAGATTTTAAATAATGTTAAATAATGTCCACAATCTTTTGGGGAAACTTCAATTCGTTGAGGCATTGCACAACAAAATCCCATCTGATATGATCATAAGCCTTCTCAAGGCCAATCTTTATAGCCATAAAGCCTTTTTTCCCATTCATATTCCTCATTGAATGAATCACTTCCTGAACAATAATAATATTTTCAGCACCAAGTCTTCCAGGCACAAATCCACTTTGATTAGGAGCAATAACATCTGGAAGGAAACATTTTATTCTGGTAGCCAAGACTTTTGTAATAATTTTGTAAATAACATTGCAAAGACTGATAGGGTGAAAGTCTCGGATAGTTTCAGGTAGCTCCTTTTTAGGAATGAGAAAAATGAAAGTATCATTAATATAAGTAATAATAGTAGGATCATGATAGACCTGTTTAACAAATGTATTCACTGCTTCTCCAACGTACTTCCATTAACTCTGAAAGAAAAGAGCATTCAAGCCATCTGGTCCCAGAGATTTCAAAGCTCCTATGCCAAAAACAGCTCTATGAATTTCATCTTCTTCAAAACAACTTCCTAGTATCTCAAGAGTGGATTGCTCAATAAGAGGATATGACATATCCCAATCAATTAAAGTGTTATCACCACCCTCCTTCGTAAACAGGTTTTGAAAGAAAGAGATTGCATTAGCTTTGATCTCATATGTGTCAAAAGTCCATTCACCATTATCATTCATAAAAGCCTCAATTTTATTCCTTTTCTGTCTAACGTTAGCCCGTGCATGAAAATATTTAGTATTTCTATCACCCAATAGAAACCACTCACATTTTGCTTTCTATGCCCACATAATATCCTCTTGAATTAAAACAGCTTCAAGCTCTTGCCAAATTTTTTGTTGTAATTCAAACAAGGATGATAAATTGCAGCATTAGGGAGGTATTCATAAAAGACCCTTAAGATGATTCATAAGATGACTCTTCTTCTTTCTAAGATGCCCAAAGACGTTCATCTTCCAATCAGCAACTTCACGAATAAAATTCTGGGCATTGAAAAACCAATCCTTCTCCATATCCCAAGTATCCTTCATGAACCGATCAAAGTCTTGATGAAGTACCCAACCAGCATTAAAATGAAAAAGCCCATTATTCCTCCTTTGCCCAACATTCTCTTCTTTTAGTTTCAATAAAATCGGTTTGTGGTCCGATTTAAAGAAAGAGAGATGATGAACTGAAGCCTCATGGTAATAGGACAAGAAATTTTGGTCAACAAAAATTCTATCAATTCTACTTTCACTGTCTCCTTGCTTCCAAGTAAAATAAGGACCAGACAGTGCCATATCAATGAGGGATAAATCCTCAACCCATTTACAAAAGTCTTTATCAACAACATACCCAATTCTTTGGGAAGACTTGCGATCATAAGCATAAAGAGTACTGTTAAAATCTCCACCTATGCACCAAGGCCCATCAATACTAGCGCTAATCTTCTTCAAGTCTGACCATGTCTCTCTACATTAAACAAGATTTGGACTAGCATAAATAGCCATAAAGCAGCTCTTCGTCATGCCATCAGTCAAAGAAAGATGAGAATATTGACTAGATGACTCAATAACATCAAACTTCCATTTATCCTCATTCCAAAGAACCCATATACCACCACTATATCCTCTAGCATTCATAATATCAAATCTACTAAAGCTTAACTTTTTAGCAATGTTAATAGCCTTTAGACCATTACAACGGGTCTCAAAAATAGCAATAAAGTCCATCTTGTGATGCCTAGAAATCTCATGAATTAACCTAGGAAAGGACTTTGAGCTCGTGCCTCTTGTGTTCCAAAAAATAAAATTCATTTATCAACTGAGTTTGGGGCTGCAATGCTTTTAGGGCCCCCATTATTATGCATGACTTTTTGATGTTGAATTATTCCTTCTTCATGAACAAGATTGTCGCTCAGATTATACCTTTCATCAATCAAAGAATTAATGGCATCTTCCATAGCCTGATTATTTTCGGTTTACTCAGCTTTATTCTCAGCTTCTAGACTCATATGGATACCCACTTGCGAAATATTCATCTCGCCACTATTCTCCATATTGGTTTCATCACTGTTAATAGTCGAAAAGGCCTTAAATGGGTTAGGTGATTGAAGAAAGTTAGATCTCTTAACTTGTTTCATTAGTGGGCTTTTCCCATTTCTATTGGGCTTCTCCAAATTACTTCCATTCTTTTCCTTTGACTGGTCCACGGGGATCCACTTTTTATTGCTGCTACCATCTCTCCCAAAGATCTTGGAATCCCCATTTAAAACTTGCACATTCTGCAATTTCCTATCCTCATTTCGAGTTACTGTTTTAAACCGCCAGCGAAAATCTTGCTTTCCATTATCATCTTTTTCAAATCTCGTCAATCTCGGCTGAGGATAATCTCTAAATCCTGATCGATACATATTTCCTTTTCTTTTGCGATATGACCGTTGTGCAAGGTTCCAAACACCGAGACCCTCTCTCCTCGGCGGAGCACTGTCACTGGCGGCTAGAGTTTCAGAGACTAACTCTCTTGGTCATTTATGTGATTCACCATGGTCTTTCAGTCCATCCATGCTCGTCTAAGATGTTCTCTTATAAGCATTGACTTCACTTTTCTTGTTTGTCTCAACCATTGATCCTTCTTTCTCCTTAACATCCTCAGGCTTATTCTTAGAGTTTGAATTACATCTATCCAGGCAAGCATCCCTGTGATGACCATATTTACCACAATAAAAACATATGAGATGCAAACCTTCATACTCAACAAATCTTTTCTTTTCGAATATCTTAACTGAAGCACGTAAACTCTTAAGAAGATCAAGTTCAATACAAATGCAAGCATAACAGCCTCTTTCATTGGCATGAGTAATCGGGTCTATTTTCAAAGGCCTGCTAATAAGAGAACCAGTTTTCCTTAACGTAGCACTGTTGAAAAATTCAAGAGGTAATAACGGTACTCGAACCCAGGTTGCAATCTTTCTCTGATTCTCCACACACCAAGGGTCAAAGTTCGGTCGCCACCATTGTACCATCAAATAGTGGTCAGCTAACATCCAAGGACCTTCTTGATATATGAAATTCATGTCTTCTTCTACTTCAAAAGAGACAACAAAAAAGCCATTATCAAGGTCCCTCGTTTTGAAAGGTTTCGAAGTCTTCCATATTTTCTCCAAGCCCTTCTTCATTCCCCAAAAGGGTATCGTCTTTCCCAAGAGCTTAATGATTAGAGATTTCTTCCAAGGAACATACTAGAGCTCATATTCCTCTTGAAAAACCACAAGGGTCGTACAGTCTTCATCATTGGAATCTTCATCTATCGCACCTCCGTCCCCTGCATCCTTACCATTCCTATTATTGAAGAAACTCTTAAGGTTGTCAATATATTCCCTCCATGCTTCATCAAATACCCCATAGTCCCTTCTATCCTTTGAGCACGTCCCAGTGTCCAACCCTACAAGTTTGTCTTTGAATGAGGGAACATTTTCCACAGCATCATTTTCATCAATCCCTCCTTGCCCAATCTTGCCTTTTTTTCTTTTCATGCATCGTTCCATCCCCTTCTTCTAAACCTCTGCTACCTTCAAATGACCTCTCTCCACCATTCATGATTTGAAAATATTTTTAAGACAATAGGAAGCATCTATGTTGTTGTCGATATTTTATTCATACATTTAGTTTTTTTACATCAAGTGTATCAATGAAAGATTCATCCCTTTGATACATAGAGATGGCAAGACCTTGTTGATATTCGTACATTTAGTTCATTTTAGCATGTATGGTATAATTTTTTAGAATATTTCAATATTAATTTTCATTTTATTTGCATGTGTGTTTTGTTAGTTATAAGTATGAATAATTGCATAAATAATTATATATGTGTATTTTGTAACTCATCTCTTAAAATTTTAAAAACTAGATACCTTTCTCCTGATGACATGCATTAAATTTCTTGAAAATTATGTCTATCACTGTTACATTTAATTTAAATTCTATTAAAATGTGTGATAAATGAAAAAAAATGCATGGAGTCCAGTGAAAAATATTAAAAGACTATAATGAAATAATGGTATTGCAGCAAAAAAATTATAACTTACAAATAATACAACTTCTATAAATTTCATGATATATATTAGAGGTAGTTTGATAAACTAATGTAGCAAAGTAAGGAAGTGTTTTAAAAAGGGTTATTTGTTTGGATAAGTGGTTAACTTTTTGAAAAGTGCTTCTATATAGCTATAACCACTTTTATAACAATTTGAAGCTGTTTGAATAAAAGTTAGAAAATCGTGATTTATTAGAATTTTATAGTTACATCATGTTTTTGTAGAAATGAAATTTTCTAATTTTTTATTTGAGATAATCACTTTTTCCAATTTTAAATATTTAATTAAAATTCTTTTTCTAAAAAATAATTTAATTCCAAATATTTTAAGTCCAAAAGTGATTTCATAAATGATATACAAACAAAATAAATTCTCTCAAAATCACTTTTTAAAAAAATATTTTCAAACAAAAATCACAATCAAGTAGAATTATTTGTAATCAAAATTAATTTTCAAAATCACTTTCGTCTAAAATTACTTTTATCCAATTCTAATCCAAACAGTCACTAGATGTTTTGGAACAAAGGCTACAAGTTTTATGAACTTGTATTCGGAAAAGGCACTTGTTTTCCTGAAAATGTTATAAGTGATTTGGAAAATGCTACAAGCTTTATGAACTTGTATTCGGGAAGGGCAACTTATATGCTAAAAAGACTACTTGTTTTTGGGGAAAGCTAAATAGTTTTTGAAATGACGGTCTCAAATACATGTTTTTTTTTTTAACCTTAAATAGATGCGTTTTTATTTTACTGTCAACGTTCACATTTTGATTTTATTTCATTGTCAACCTTATAATTTTATTAAATCATTAATGTCCAGAAACTAATGTTTCATTCGCTTTAATCACAATTAAAATTTGGTTTCATAATTTTACTATAAAAAATGGATGGACAAGAGAAGCAAGACACAACAATCCTTGTATAAGGTTGAATAAAGTATATTAATTAATTATATTGTATACATATATGCATGGTTGTTAAAATCGGATCGGCCGGTTCGAACGGTCAGACCGGGAACCGGTGCCTGGTCCAGTCCGGTCACAGTACTCGGCCGGTACTGTTTAGAACCGGTGAAATCGGCCTTGAACCGGTTCTGAACCAGTCCTGAACCGGTTTTGCACTATTTTTTTTTCAAATTTTTTTAAAATTTTTTTTTTAATTTTTAAGATAAAATAGCATTATTTTTAGTACAAAATATATTTTTTTATATATTATAATATTATATAAGCATTATTATGATATATAACTAATAAAAATTATATATTTACTTAATAAATAAAAAATAAAAAATTATTAATTTATTATTTTAAACTCAAAATATTATAAATGAATATTAGCTTATTTAAATTAAAATATTGAGTTATAAAACTCATTAATAATTTATTTGTGGTGAATAATATATTGATAATTTAATATTATTTAGTTTGAGATTTTAATTAAGTTATAAAATTTATCTAAAATTATATTATTTATTTTAAATATATTATTTTAATCACTACCGGTTCAACCCCGATTCGACCTCGGTCGAACCATTAAATTTTGAACCAGTAACTTGTCCGATTTAATGTTCGGTCCGGTTATGATAATATTGCATATATATGTGTACTGTAACTGTGCAAGTGCAGCACGGCTTGAGGGGGAGAGAGGGTTGGCTTGAAGAGAAGAAATTTGAGGTTCTGCTTGCCCAGTTGGCCCCCCTGATCTGGTAGGTAGCTTTCGATTGATATACGTGAAGATTGATATTTTCATTTTTTTATTGTATTTTATTGGCAAATAACATAATTATATTATTGTAAAAATATTTTAATATCTATTTTTAAAAACATAATCCAAACAGTAGTGACAATTTTTGTCGGTTTAATTTTATTAAATTTAATTTAAAAATTTGCAAAAAATAATTTATAAAGTATCTATGCAATAAAAAAATATAAGAAAATTTCATAAAGATGATTTTCATATATTATATTTTTATTACTTATAGTATTTTCTTGGCTGATTTTAATTTCAAAATATTCAAATTATATTTTTGAAAGACAAACGATCTAAAATAGCGTTGTTTTGAACCATAGCATCCACAGAAGCTCAACGCATCCTCAAGCGCCGTTCACGGCCGTTCACGGGGTTCTGTTTTGTTTTTAATGGGAAAATGGAGATAAAAATTTTAAAAAACATATATTAAACTTACAAAATTACTACAAGATAATAGGACACTTATTTGGAATTATTTTTTATTCACAAAATGATCATTTTTTCCTCTCCACCTTTGTGTCAAAATTATTAATTAATTAAATGTAACTAATGTTCGATGATTTACAATAAATGCTGATAAATTTGCAATTGAGATGATGATCAACCATCAAATGAGGTTATTTTGATGATCAATCAGATAAGCAGTAGAAGCTCTCATTAAGTTGCTGATTCTATTTGTAATTGACAATGGATAATTTGTAACTGACAATAAATAATTTGTAATTGAAAAATCTATATATATTTTCTAAGTCAAATTAATAAAGTAAATCTAAATATATATGTGTTATACATGAATTCTCAACCAATCCACCTATATTTATACCTGATCTATGTATATTTTCTAAATTAAATTAACAAAAAAAAAATTCAGATACATTTACAACTAGTTCACCTAAATTTGTAACTAACATACATATATCTGCAATTGATATGTGTTCATGTTCAAGTAAAAATAAAAAAATATATCTATAATTGATTCACATGAATTTATAACTACTTTATATATATTTACCATTAATCTATATACATTTAAATT
Organism: Adenanthera pavonina; assembly: GCA_026686845.1. Lineage (NCBI taxonomy): Eukaryota > Viridiplantae > Streptophyta > Magnoliopsida > Fabales > Fabaceae > Adenanthera > Adenanthera pavonina. The sequence continues at coordinate 6,259,079 of JAIVEN010000002.1, forward strand.
TTGTGGAAGTTTCATACCATTAAATTCATAATATTTATATCTAGGACTAGGAGATGAGGGATAAAAATTGATCTGCTCCATTCTTTGCTGCTAGTTCTGATCGGGAACACCTCATACCAATTCTTTGTGGTCGTCGACACTGTTAGTTCAGTTTGTTGATGAAGGAAGGGAGGGATGATATGAGGAGAAAAATGGAGGAGGAGGGAAAAGGAGGAGTTGGATGGAAGAGGAAAGGAAGGAGGAAGGAGGAAGGAGGAAGGGGGAAGAAGGAGTAAAATAAGGAAGAGGGAGAGGGAGAAAATGTGAGGGAGGAGGGAAAAGGGAAAAAGAGGGAGGGTTAAATTATTTTTTCACTTAATAACAATATTTACAAAATAGTATCCTGCCATATTTTTGTAATTAAGCAAGTTTAGAGGACTTTTTTTTTATTTTTTGTTGGTCTTCCTTAGCATTTAACTCCCATTTTTCCTTTTTTTTTTTAATTATTGGGGGCTAAATAATTGGGGTACGGTTCATGGACGCCAATCACAATTCACAACGAGAGCGATAATCTAACGGCAAACGGTACTCAGGGGAGTGCATAATAAGCAACAAGAATAGGGAATCCAAAGCGAAATTCCTCTTTTTCCAGTAACACTTTTCAACGGCCGACCGGTGCTGACGTATCAGGGACGCTTTTCCTCCTCCTCCTTCTTTTTCTCCTCAGATCTCAACCTCCCCCTTTCTTCTTCCCTGATCTGGTATTTTTCTTTTCTTCTTTCCTTTTTTGAGTTGGTTTTCTTTTACTGATATTTCCTCCATAAGTGTTGGATAAAATGATCGTTTTCATTTTCCAATTTCCCTTGCTGTAATTATATTTCACTTATAAACTGAGGCATCTGGGCATAGGTTTGTTCTCTCTCTTTCTCCTTGCGGTAATTTCGATGGCTGCTCCACCTGCTAGAGCCCGAGCCGATTACGATTATCTTATAAAGCTCCTCCTGATTGGTGATAGTGGTGAGATTTTTTGCCCTTTTTCCAACTCTGAGTCTGCGTTCCTTGATTTGATATGTTTGGTTAGTGTTTGAAAACTTTGCAGTCTTCTGCCGAGATTTGATCCAATTTTTTATGGCTGAGCTCCTCTGTTAATCTCCGGATTTTTTCCCCTTTCTTTCTCTCCGCCCTAATTATACTGCGATCCTGGGTACGAGAACGATTAGGGCATCTTTTGCTCCTGATTTAAGCATTCGCCGTGCCATTTCACTCTGTATTCTGTAATGTGATTTATAACTACCTCATGCAAGAGAATGGAATAATCCATATGTTTTATTAGCACTCCTAGCTTCTTCATTTTTTTCTTTATGGTGGATGCATTTTTTATTGTGATTTTTATCTTGAAATTTAAAATGATGACGCCTATCACTATTTATTGTTCACCGCAACATAAATATTAGTTGACCCTTCAGCTATCATGCAGGAGTCATAAAAGTTATTTGTGGCAAATGGAGGTAAAATCTTATTGGCAATAGACTTACAATGGTTGCATATGACTCTTTTTACTGATTTGGAGGCTATAAAACAGTGATGGTCCTTGAGACTTTTGCATTTATCATTAGGGGAACATATATATATATGTTTGAGTTATCTTTGAATTTGATTGCTTTTTCCATACTGGCAGGTGTAGGTAAAAGTTGCATCCTGTTGCGTTTCTCAGATGGATCTTTTACAACCAGTTTCATTACGACCATCGGGTATCAGCCTTTATTTCTCCAACCACCTTCATCATTTTTCTGCTGTTGTTTCTTTCTGTCGTTCAAATAACCTATTAATCTGACTAGTGGAACGGATTGTTTTTCTTCAGCATTGACTTTAAAATAAGGACAATAGAGCTTGATGGCAAGCGAATTAAATTGCAAATATGGGATACTGCTGGCCAAGAGCGGTTTCGAACAATTACAACTGGTCAGTGTCTGAGATTAAATGTCTCATTCAGTATATGTTACTGGTGTTATAATATGATCCAATTTTTTCCTAGCTTTTAAATTTTGGTATGGGAGTATATAAGTATTGTTAGGTCTTAGGTGTAAGAGTTAGTGAGAAGAAGGTAGTTTACAACTGTTACTAATTGGAAGTTAGTTAATTTTTGAATTTGTTGTGTTGAGAAGTTTGTTTAACTAACTTCTGTTTAAGTCAAGCTACTATTCTTTTCCTATCAATACTAGGATGGTAATAATAATGATGACTTATGTTTTTTAGTTCCAAATTGGATAGGTATCTGAGCTGTCTGGTTAAAGTATTATTTTTGTATCCACAAATAGTATTCATATGAAGATTATATAATAGTCAAATGTGGAGGAGGTTTTTCAGTTGGTGCTATGGTTGGTGAGACTTGTTACATATATCAAGAGAAAGTGTATTCTCTTTGATAGTAGTAGGTATCCATTAGCAGTTACTGATAGAGAAAAACTAAGTTGATTTCTGACTTTATTGAGATGGCATGCTCAAGGCAGTAAAAAAATGCCTTAGGTGAGGGATGTAAAAAATGCACACGCCCAAGTAATACAAGGTGTCAAAGTAAAAAAAAATTTGCTATATAAACAAGAAATAGATTCATGTAAATTTGAAAGAAAATTTGACATTTCGGGAAAAGAATATGGCATATAATATTCAAATGAGAATGACTGCTTTACCCTATTGTCTCAAATCTCTAAGGCTGAGCTGGGCTTCTAAGGTTGGATTTTGTAGCTTCCCATTTTATCTTTATATTTTTGGGTTGGGTTATGTATGCTGACCCCTTTCTTGTTGCCTGCAGTCATAGATGCCCTTTAAAGCGCATGCCTAGAACAATTGGAAAATTGCCAAAGGTGCTCGCCTTATCTTGCCTTATTGAAGGTAGTGCCTTTCATGATTTGGAGAGTTGTTGGTCATGGACAGTGCCTCAAGGCGAGCACCTTTGACACCACTGGGCATGGTTCACTTATTAAGACTGTATCTGGAGGATTTTCTTGGACTTTTGGTCTTTAGGATTTGCTGATAAATTCTGGGTATTGGGCTTATTTAAATATTTGAATATTCAGTGTTTTTCCTCAATTATATGATTTTTTTGGGGTATAATTATCTGATATTCGGTACTTCCTTTTATGTTATTTGGTTTTAGTTTGACATTGTAATGCTTTTCAGGAATTTAGCAGTATATCTATCACGTGCACATATCCATTAGCTTCCATAGTTCTCTTATTCTTCCATATATCTACCTTATGAAGCCTCTCTCACAAGTATTTAATTCTTCTTTTGCAGCTTATTACCGTGGAGCCATGGGTATTTTGCTTGTGTATGATGTCACTGATGAGTCATCATTCAACAGTAATTTCTTCTTCCTCTTAGTTTTTTCTTCAAATCTGTATGTGTTAGTAGAAAATCCATTTTGTTTTTAAGCTTCAGTTCTTCACGTTGACCTTTTTGGGTAGCTTCCCGTGCTTTGAATGGATTTTAAGTTCTAAGTGGCATTTTGTCCAGACATAAGGAATTGGATCCGCAACATTGAGCAGCATGCTTCTGACAATGTTAACAAGATACTGGTGGGTAACAAGGCTGACATGGATGAAAGCAAAAGGGTCTGTCTCCTTTCTAACTCATACTATCTCCATCTGTCTGGGTGTACTTGTACCCATGTTGCATGCACATGTACGGCTTTCTATGCTGCTCTGAATCTCGAATTTTTTCCATAGGCTGTACCAACTTCAAAGGGTCAAGCCCTGGCAGATGAATATGGCATAAAGTTCTTTGAGACTGTAAGTTGCTTTTACTGCTCTTGTTGAACTTGCATGCATTTGTTGTTGATCTGTGTGTGATACTGGGGCTTGGTTTTTCCAGAGTGCGAAAACAAATTTGAACGTAGAGGAGGTTTTCTTTTCAATAGCTCGGGATATCAAACAAAGACTTGCAGATACTGACTCAAAGGCTGAGGTATTAATATGAACTGCTTCCCTAATTATGATGGATTATCATTTGCACACCATAGACACATTTGATTTCCTTTTAGATCAATATTGGTGGTGCAATTTTGGATTAATCAGCCAAATTTAATTTTCTTGTCACTTATCATCTAAGTTTCCACTTTATTCTTTGCAGCCCCAGACAATCAAGATTAACCAGCCGGACCAGGGAGCCGGGGCTGCTCAAGCTGCCCAAAAGTCTGCTTGCTGTGGTTCTTAATGTGATGCTCTAAGGGGAGACATTCTTCAGGCAGCCAATTTGACTCAGAAAGTTAATTTTGGCAATGACTGTCAGTAGCGCTTCTATTGTTATTGTTTTACATCTGCTACTTGTTGGGTGTTAATGGTAGATCCTTCCTATGTTGGGAAATTAATTATTAATTATCCATTAATTTATTGTTGCTTTGGTTCCTTTTTTTTTTTTAATTTTAATTTTTCAGGTGCTTTAATACACAGCCTCTCCTTTCTGAAATTAAAATATCACAGCCTGCTTATGCTTTCCTGCCCCTATTTCGCATCTTTGCTATTCCTATCTCTGTCATGAGTGTCATCATTTGCCCCCATCAATGCTTTAGCGTACACTTTGTTGGCTTTCCGGATGGGTTCTCGTATGAAAGTCCTAAAGTGCTTTTTGGAAAAGTTTTCTTAGCATAAACTTCCGCTTCCGAAGAAAAAGATAAACGTTTATATATATATATCAAATGGATTTTTTGTAGTATGACATTTTGAAGTTTTTCCTTTTGGGAAAAAAAAAACGATCTGAACATGTTGGTGGAAAGATTAACTACGTTACCCCCTTGGTTCACAAAATGATGGGGAATGGAATGACTAAAATGGTTAGAAATGGAATATAATATAATAATGATCATTTTAAGTTTGTTTGGTATTATATTAAAGATAAAAGGATGACGGTTAGAAGGAAATTCAAGTGTTGGATGCTCTTGGGTTCGCAATGGTGCATAGATCTAGGTGGGTGAATGACGCCATTGGCGTTGAATGAAACAAATTTGGTGAATTAGAGCATAGATCTGGTGAATTTTTTGTAGGCCTAGAGAGGTGGCCAACGAGATGGTCTAGGAGGTCGATGAGATGGTCCTAGTGAACTTTTGGTAAGCGGAGATCTAGTGAACTTTTGGTGCACAAAACAAACCTGGGTTTGCGATAGCTAGTGCACGGATTTGTTTGGTTGATGCTGATGAGAGGGGAGGCCGACGATGATGGCGTACTACGATAGAGATTGAGAAAGAAAGTTATCAATGGGAAGAACAAAGAAGAGGGTGTTTTGGAGAAAGAAAGCTCGAGAATCATCATTGCCAAGGTCCATGGAGGGTCAAGTGATTCCCATGTTTTGAGGAATGATGGCCTTGAATGGAGTGAAGATGTTAGGACAAAATAGTAATTAAACACATCTCATCTGGGAATGATATCTTGGTTCGCATTCCTTACCCCGCTCTGGAATTGAATCAAGTGGCCTAGAATTGAATCACAATTCACAACTTGCTTGATATATTCATAACAATGAATGAAAAATAAAATAATTTTAAAAATGATAAATGGTTTTTAAATATTTATGTTAAAAATAGATATTTTCAATATTAATACTAAACAATATGAAAAAATCATATTTACTTTTCTTTTTGTTGTATCAAAAGGGGACCTAATCAAAGGAGGCTTCTAGGCATGACAGGTTGAACACTTGCATCACGGTCACGGCAATACTACTACGCAAACTTCTTGCAGAGCATACTCTCTCCTCCAGCCAATGCTATCAAAACTACACTAGATTAGCCTGTTTGATCAATTGGATTGAGAATTAGTATCGGATTTGATCCAAATGAAGGAAGGAAATTATTACTGAGAATCAATGGAAAATCAATTAAACTAATTGTGAATCAGTACAAACTGGTGGAGAATAGATTATATTATTTTCTTATTTTTTTTTATTTTAGTTTTTAAAATAAAATAACATTATTTTTAGTATTAAATATCATTATTTTTTATAATCTTTTCTTTCTTTATTATAATATTGTATAGGTATTATTATGATACATACTTATTAATAATGATAAATTTATTTAACAAATAATGTGATAAAAATTATTAATTGACTATTTTAAATTCATAATATGATTACAGATTAATATTAAGTTATGAAACTTATTAATAATAGTTTTTATTTTCTATATAATATGTAACACGTACAATTAAAAATATATTATTTTTATTACTATCAGTTTTATTATAATTAAACTATTTGACTTTAAACTAGTACCTTAATCACTTCAATGACCAGTGCCATTTTGATAATATTACTTTTAGCAAACAAAAGGTTGAACTCTCACTTACAGAGTTAGGTTGGGATATAATAATAAAGTCAAGTTCAGATTATTTGAAATAAATAATTTATTATTTATAATGTTCTCAGAAACATATTGAAAACAAGCTGAAATGAGTAAATGAATGAAATGTGTTTTCTAGTTTTTATCTTTTTTATCTCTCATTCTCTTTTACATTATTATTTCATCCTTCCCTTTTTATATGTTGTTTTAAGATTTTTCATATAAACCAATAAAATTATTAAATAATTTAGATTATAGTAAAATCTAATGATATTTTATCAAAATATATTTGACTTAAATACTAAAAGATGGCTTATATTTCATCTATCATTATTTTTAATGAAAGATAAATAATAAAAAAATAATTAATACTTCATTGGTAGTATAAAATCACAATTAAATTGAAATATTAAACATTTTATAAAATAACAGATAAAATGAGATGGAAGAATTATCATATTATCATAGAGAATCCAAACTAAGTATAACCATTGGGATAATTTTTTTTCCTTAATGAATAAATTAATAAGAATAGTCAATTTACATTTAAGAAAGTTCTCAGGAAAACTATATATATATATATATATATTTTTTTTTTCCTGGTACCAATGGAAAACGAATAGATGTACTTTGATGAATTCGCTCGAGTTGCCTACGGGTGAGTTTGCTTTTGGCAAAATGTGTGGTGTTTCTGTATTTGAGCTTTCTTCCCTTAATTTTGTGGCAAAAAGAGAGAGCCATTTGAATATATTATGGTACAATAACAGCATGGTTTTCTTTGTTTTTTTATTCAATGGTACAATAACATGTTGACCGACATTAATTTCTTTGTGGGCTCTCCATTGATATTGTGGTGCAAAAGCAACTTTCATATAAATTGGGATTTGAAACAGGATTTAGCCGTGTGATGAAATTACATGCACCGATTACAGTATTACGACAAATCCCAAATGTGCACTTTGAGATGCTATTTGTTGGCCACGATGATGCTGAGCAAGATACATTTCAGGCGTGTAGTGTAGTGTAGTTTAGTTTAGTGTCTATTCTATTTGCGCATAAGCCAACAATATTCATTATAGATTATTTATAGACACAAATAAAAAGTGACTTGCAAATTAAGTCAGCAGAATTATTGTAACAATACAATGTAATTATGGCTGAGTGTCTTCTAAAATAATGAGAAACGAAAAGGTCACCCTCATGCAACAAAAGGCTCCTAGTTTATTAAATACTCTATGTGTCCTCCTTGGGATTCTTAAATTAGCGAGTTCAAATCAATTTCAGTTAACTGGATATTGTTATTATATTAAAACATATATATTTCATCCTTGGGTATATCAATAATTTACACAGTATTACGTAGATTGGATGGACTGGACCTTTATTATTACTAGCACTGCTCTTAGTATATCTGAGTGAGCTAGAGGCAGGTTGAATCAGCTTGTCCCTTCAGTCACAGAAATATGATTCATCACGTTCATATTGGTAAAGCAAAGGTCATGGATCCTTTTTCTTTTGGTTCCTCTTGCACTCTTGACTTAATTGATTACACGTAGGTGATAAGCTCGAATGCAATAATATCTGTTTTATTGTTCACAAGAATTATTGGAAAAGTCTAATAAGTCAAAATTCTCGTCGAAAAATTAATACCCAGAATATTTTAACATCTTCATAAAGTAAATTAAAGAAAAAAGATTCAATAAGCAATACTGGTTCTTCCCCAGTTGGTCAAAAACAGGAAGTAACACTGGTTCCCCCTCTTTTTCTGATTGCCGGGAACAGATGTCGCAGCAGGACCCGCGATGAGTAAGACTCCATTGACGAGTATCAGAGCAACAGTGCTTGAGAACGAGGGTCCATACGACGCACAAACACAAATACACAGAGAGAGAGAGAGAGAGAGAGAGAGAGAGACGTTATTTTTACTAAATGAGTGGATGCCAATAGCCACTTCCTATCTAAAAATATTGGGAATGGGTTCCAGGGAGGCGGTGGAGTTGCCTAATGGCCATGTTAGTGCAAACACGTACCAAAAGCACAAAGAAACAACTACTAAAAAGCCAATACAAGGGGGAAAGAAAAGGCCCTAAAAAGCCACCAACTACGAAGTGGGACTTTGAGTGCTTCCCATACTCTGAAGTTTTCGACAATTTCATACCATGAAACTAATTAATACCGATATGATTCGAGTTTGTGCTAAGCAGTAAGCATCCTTCATATGTCGCCTTCCACTCTCATTTTATTTAGACAGGGGACTCAATAATGCAGCCGTGTTTTTCAGAACGCTTTTTATCCATATTTCAGATAACTCATGCATTCTTAGACCCAAAAAGAAAGTACAGCTGAGTTATACGAGAATATACAAGCATATTTGCTAATTCCAATACAAAAATTTTACGTCCCAATGAGGTTGTCATTATCAAGCTCAATCATGGATTCATAATTTAATACTTTAAACATGAACTCCCACTTCGCTCGAGATCATCTTTAATATTTGCTTTTTCCCCCCTCAAGCACAGGCAAAACGCGTCCATGGATTTACTCTGCAAAAGCATTCGAAGACCAAGAAAACAAATCCCAAAGGTAGCCGATAAAAGCTACACCATCACTCAACTATGCAAAAGATACAGTGATAATTAAAAGTAGACACTGACCTTTAAAGATCTGTGGATGGGTACATGATCACTATGACTTTGACCTCATTTGGTAGCGTGAAATACTATAGCTTCATAATCATATGTACGTATTGAATACTTCTGATTCTGAAAGCACTAACATGGTTCATACGTCAGCCCACTATATAAACATGAGCCCTGCAAGGTAGTAGCATTCTTGTGGCTCAAGAAATAGGTTAAGATTGGAGCTTACACAAGATGGAGAACCAGAAACCCAGTTGGTTTGAGAGATTGAAGCCATTCATAGCTGTAGTATTTTTGCAGACTGGATTTGCAGGCATGGATGTTCTATCCAAGGCTGCACTGAATAAGGGGATGAGCAATTTCGTGCTTGTCGTATACCGCCATGCTGTTGCCTTCGTTGTTATTGCCCCTTTTGCAGTGATCCTGGACAAGTCTCTTTCTCTTTCTCCCTCTCTCCTTTTGTGTGGGTGTGCGCATGAGCACCTGTCTGTATGCGCATGTCTGAACTGAAATTGAACTCATACTACATTTCTTTTCACAGGAAAGTTAGGCCAAAGATGACATTTCCAATCTTCATGAAGATAGTGGCGCTCAGTGTGCTAGAGTAATATTCCTGCTGGGCTATACACATACTCCAATCTGTGGAAAACAATCAGTTTAACTCTCTTATATCACTTCTTATTGGCAGGCCGGTTATTGACCAAAATTTATACTTTCTGGGAATGAAGTATACAACAGCAACGTTTGCCGCTGCAATGACTAATATCCTTCCCGCCATCACCTTCATCATGGCTTGCATTCTTAGGTAAGTAAAATTAGTTTTCACCCTTGTGGGATTTTCAGAAATTTGGTAGCAAAGTTAATCAGATATCCACATTGCAACCTATGGGGGGATTTGATACCTTCATTCAATCAAATTGTATGCTTCTGCCTAGGCTTGAGAAGTTGAAAATAAGAAGCATACGCAGCCAAGCCAAGGTGTTTGGGACTCTGGCAACTGTTGCTGGAGCCATGGTCATGACATTGATGAAAGGTCCTGTGCTTGAATTATTTGGAACACATGAAAACAGCAACAACCAGTATAGTGGCAGGACAAATCTTCAACATGCAATAAAGGGATCAGTGATGATATCAATAGGCTGCTTTAGCTGGGCTTGTTTCATGATTCTCCAAGTGAGTTACTGTCCGTCATAATTAAAAAAGAAAATCTTTCCTATGACAAATTTTTCTGCTTTAATTTGTTTGGTTTCCTGACACAGCTTCATCTCTGTTTCTCTAGGCAATAACTCTTGAAACCTACCCAGTTGAGCTCTCTCTTACAGCATGGATATGCCTGTTAGGAATGGTTGAAGGTGCCGCAGTGGCCCTGGTTATGGAAAGGGGCAACCCTTTGATTTGGTCTTTAAAGTGGGATACAAAACTCCTGGCTGCGGTCTACAGTGTAAGGCCATCTAACCAACTTAGAAGGACACCTCATATAGAGCATAACACGAATATACTGTGCATTACATAGAACCCCAATCCACACACTAAATATTCACCTCACACCATGTGTAAGAGAAGTCACTAAACCATATTGATATCCGATATAGATTCTCAAGTTATTGGTTAATGTCTGCACATAACTTAAAAGACTAATAAATTGAAAACATAGATGAGAGGTGTCACAGCAAAAGCTTAGCCACTAGATCAGCATTGTCATTCATGAACCATATAAAAACTGCTAGACAATAAGATTAACAAGATTATTTAACTGCCATCAGATCATTGTCATCGACTAAGATGCCTTACACTAATATTTGCAAAGGATTGTAGAAATGTAATTTCCGATTAACTCTTCCCCTAAGAATTTGGAAAATAACTGCATGCAGGGTGTAGTCTGCTCAGGACTGGCTTATTACATCCAAGGAGTTGTGATGAAAACTAGAGGCCCAGTATTTGTTACAGCATTTAGTCCCCTCTGCATGGTAATCGTGGCTGTCATGGGCTCCTTCATTCTGGCAGAGCAATTGTACCTTGGAAGGTATTTATGAAAATCCAGTACCAATCACAAAACACTCCTAACAGAACTCAAAATCAACAAAACTCTAAAAGGAAACAAATACTAAAAGAAAAAAATCTGAAATTTTACAGGGTGATCGGTGCCATTGTCATTGTTTTGGGTTTGTACTTTGTGGTGTGGGGTAAAAGCAAAGATTACGACCCACCAAAGTTCATTTCAGAAGAGGGCAATGCCCGAACGGAGCATTCTGATCATGAGGTTATCACTGTCACTAATTTTGAAGCAGGAATCATGACTCAAGATGAACAAGTATGAGGAAAACATTACAACAACCATCAAAGTTTCAGTTATCAAGAGCAATCCAGCTATAACGTACCCCCATCTCAATGAAACAAAAGCAGCAGTGTAGGTGGCTACTTGTTTGATCCTTCAATTATGATATACGTGAATAGAGGTTTTCATTTTTCAATGTAATATTATGAAATTCAATAAGGCAGAAGATAACCCACAAAAGAAAGGGGTTCAACATCGCATCCATAGGTTAGATTGATGCAAAGTTAAATGTCCATGAATCCACAGCAGCGTGAAAAATCCAAGGTTGGAGACATTTTCCAGTTGATTCCCTTCATATGACGCCGTAGATTTCACAAGTGTATCAACTAGGGAGTTCCATTTTCCTTTAAATTTTAATGTTAATGGACTCTAATTCATTGAACAAGAAGATGACAATACTGGCACCTATTGGACAGCTGAATGCAGTTTCGATTAATGACACCGATAACCTAACAGGGAACATCTCTATTACCATCAAACAAAATGAAGAGACAGATTTCAATCTTCATTTTTTTGTCCAAAAGTTCCAACAATATCCTTTTCTAATTTGAACATTTGCTACATAAAATGATAAAATTATAAGGTTAAAGTCAAGAAAGAAAATCACTAACATTTTCACTCTCTATTTTCCTCATTTTTCTCCATTATCACTTATACATCTTCTCTTAGTTGCACAAACATGTGTTTTCACTTTCTAGTAACCAGGAGACAGCCAGAGAGAAGATAGACTAAAAATCATCCTTCTAGGAAACGCTAGGATTAACTCCATGAAATACAAGAAAGACAGAATGTACCAAATATTTTCTTCCATCAATAAGAACTGCATCAAATTCAGGTTCCCTTCGAGAAATTTACTGAGTACATGCTGTTAAGATTCATCCAATGAGTAGTAAATATGTCATTGTGGTTGCAAGGGTGACCTATCCTCAAATTGGAAAAAGATTCAAGCACTTAGAGTTTAAAGTTATTAGTCAGCAAAATGTATGCCCAAAAGATTACTCTTGCACCAAAACTGAAGGTACCACCTTTCAACTCAAATAATGCTCCTTTATGACAGTTGCTTCATTTAATCTTGTCCATATACTCACTGAAGTTCATTTGCTTCAGCTAAAAACATTTCTGGAGAATGTGAAGTATTAAAGAGACACTAGTACAAAAACAGAGCAATTGTATCAACAGAGACCATGAAAACGTCAGACTATAAGTCAATTTTAGAGGACAGAAAACATCACCTTTCCAAATGCTGAATGATTTCTGACTATAAGTGAACCAGTTACTGTCTTAACAACATCAAATAATGTATTCTGCAAAATGCTCCTGAGCTTGAGGACAATCCCATATATAGTCCTCCCATTTTCAAAATAAATTTGTCTTACAACCAGCATGCTGCTCAAACTCATACATTAATGATCTAGAGCAACATAATAGGGTCTATTTGGTTTCACTATTAAAATCAAGTTTTGACCCAAAACTTGGTTTGATTTGTTTTGTATGATGTTTGACAATTTTTTCATTTCCCGTTGGATAATCATTTTGCAACCAAAACGTGGTTCAAGGATAATCAGTAGTGGACTTGCTTTTCCGTTCTCCTTCTCCATTCTTGTTTGCATTTATTTTAAAGTCAGATAAAAATGGACCAATAAAAATTAGAAAAAATGAAAAAATTAAGAAAATAAAATTTTTATAAAATTCCTCCTATATATTGATCAAAATGTTCTTTCAAAATTTTAATTTTCATAGATTATGACCTGTGAAAAAATATTATATCAGATATATTATGTTCTCAATTAAATAAATGCAGATTAAATTTTAATCCAAGTAAATTAAATTAATTATGGGATAGAGTTTAAGCTAAATTTAGAGAAAAATTATGAGTTTTGTCAAAACCAATTTTCAAATAAATCATCCGAACATAAACACGTTAGTCCAAAACCAATTTTTATCATAACTACATTACAAAACCAATTCTACCAAAACTCATTTTTAATCAACTGAAAACCAAACGGTCCCATAATTGTCAGAGAGGGCAATTAGTCTCAAAATGAGTTTCACCTCCATAAACCATAATCAGATTTAAACTGCAACAAATTTACCTTACAAAAATTACCCAAGTGTCGGAGGCATGAATGCCAAGAATTTTCTATAATAGCTCAAAGTTGCTTGGCACAATCATAGTAGAGCCAAACATGTCATCAATGATAAGCTAAAGTGAAAGATGGACTCATGAGTACCGAAGTTTACTTCCAGTGACCAGGCCAATATACTTCCATCCCGCATTCCAGTAGACATTGAACCTCAGATGTTGAAGAGAAATTATTTGAAGGAACCTTCTTACACATTTTTGGCTCCTCCTTTGTCATGAAAATGTCAGTTACATATGGAGATATCTAAGCTGCAGTTAACAATGAATCAGAGTTATAATTACCACTTTTTCTCAGTCACAGCTTCTGGCTTCAGCGGAAATGCCTGGCCCATCGAAAGTTCATGCCTGGAAATGAATGAACTGAGTGAGTTGTATCATCATATTGACATTTGCCAAAAAGATATTATAGTGGTCTGTCTTTTTTTCATAAGAAGGAGTAAACGATCACATGCCATTTCCCCCCTTGTGGTAGGTGTAAATAATAATTATAATGGTGAATACCTGCATTAAAATTTCCTATTATTAAATTCTGATTGAGATTGAAAAATGGACTATGCGGCCGCAAACTTGAATAGTTCATATTTCTGAGATTAGTAACTGATGATTTTCAAAGTTCCGTTGAATGAAGTCATCAATCGTACCATTTCCCTTTTCATTGAAAGATCCTTGTTGATTAGACAATTCGTTCAATAGTAACCTTTCACTCTTGAGATACTGAGAAACATCAAGCTCTTCCTCATAACCAAACAGGTTGCCGGCCAATGAGCGTACACAAATTAACTTTAAAGTGAACATAAAATGGATATCACATATCGTTTCTATGCTCTTTCGAGCCAAATGAAAGTTACAAAGAAATGGAAATCCGCAATGAAAAACTGAGACATTCTGATGTTTCCTGAGACCAAAGTTCAGCATTTTCCAATCAAACTGGGCAAATGCAGTTCCAGCGCGTTGTTTAATCTTCATGTTATGATTAGAAAGTAGAAAGCAACAATATTATCTTCATTTTTTATCCCTATTCTATATTCACTGCTCTTCATTAACAGGCAACCGAGATGTGAAGGCTTAAACCTAGGATCTCGACAATACATATACCCTGACTGGCTCATGATCAACAGTGACAAAAGACTAAATGAATATTCCAGCGGATGTTGACCGAAACACGATAGCGATTGCCTGGACGAGGCCCGTCGTCTTGAGATCTAACGGACAGATAAGTTTACTTCGAGGAATTTGTTGAGGACGAGGATGTTGAGAGATGGAGCATCACACGATCGCTGAGTGTGGGATATCATCTGTGAAGTCCGTGTGTAGATGATAATTTCCCATGTCTTGCTACAGCATGAAGGTGATGACAGTGCTTTGAACTAGCCGTCAGCGAGCGCTTTGCCTTACCAGCTTTAATGCTACGGTTGGTTTGCAGGAGTGATTTTAAAGGAAGTGGAAATAGAAGAGGAAGTGTAAATGAATTTGAAAGTGGAGGATAAAGTCAGCTTGGCATGAAAATGGAAGTTCAATATAAATTTTATTAAATATATGTATCAATATTATGAAAAGATCAAAATACTTCTTAAATTAAAAAAAAAAAAAGAAAATAGTGTTCGAATGCACACTGAACCACCAGCTTCAACCTCCTGAATCCACCATGAAGAATGCAAAGCTAAAAGCCATCATTTTTTGAACTGTAGTGGCAATCATTGTTGAATATTAAACAACTATTTTTTGACTCCAAATTAACAGTAAGAACAAAAACAAAAGGACCCAGAAACATATTTGAACAGTAGTTGATATTGACGGTGAAACCAGATCTTTGCGATTGAAAGTTGTAAAAACATATTGAAGCTTTGAAGGACTAAATTTGGAGGTTAAGGTCACTGGTGAAGCTTAGTGCCACAGTGAGAAGAACCCATGCTCATTGCACCCACCGAAGAATGAATAACCTTACATTGTGCTTATTGAAGAAGGAGGTGGGTGAACACAAACTGCGTCGAGCTATTGCTGTCGTCTTCATAATGTATTGGTCGCTGCTGTCAGTAACATTGACGGTGATGGCTTCAGTCACTGTCGTAAGTGACATTGACAGTGATGATGATGAACCCAGAGGCTGCATCAAACAAGAAGATTGATGGTATTATAGTCTTTTATCCTCTACTTTCATGGAACTCACCGGACTTTCTTGGTCCCCCAATGGAAGTCACTTCAAGACAATTAGCAGAAAATGAACTTCCAAAAAAGTCAGAATCAGTCACACCAAACACACAAGGACATGGAATCTGGTTCAATTTCTATTTCTTTGATCTCAATTCATGCGAACCAAACGGGCCTAACTCTTCTTGGGGATGCCACTCTATCTGTCTTACACGTGGCAAACTTCCACCGGACAACAGGGGCGGCTAATTGCCCCACTAGTATAGACGGCTATACTACACTGGAGTATTTGACTTGACAGGTCATCGTTGGGAAAATTATTCACAAATTACAGATCCGATAAAGATAATTGAACTGCATTTCATCTCTAATCGGATCAATCATTTACTCATCAGAATATCAGGTCTCAAGATATCTCATAATCCAATCAGCCCAAGAAAGTCAAATATTGATCCCTCGTAACGTTTATGGCTTGTAAATGTTTTCTTCCCATATTTTCAGATTTGATATGTTTGGTGGTTTCTGGTCCGTTTATCTGTTTTACACGTTTAATGCTACTGTATGTTGGTTGGTAAACCTAAAAATAGCTTTCATATAAGATACAGTGCAATGACATCGCTGTATTGCCGGCTAGAACGAGATGGGATCCTTTCCACTTTCATCTTCCTATGCCACATCTCTACTGTAACTCTCAAACATTCATATTAAATTTAAATATTTTATACAAATGTTAGTAAAATATGGGTTAAAAAAAAACAAATCTCAGCTATCCAAGTCATTAAAAAGAGAGGTTGAACTGATAAAGAGCCAACCTTAGCTAAAACTTCTATGAAAGAAAATCTCAAATCCCAGCCAAAGCTATAATCAAAGATAAATTTTATACATTGGATGAATAATGATAACAAAACTGATCAAGGTTTTCCACCTTTTCATGTACAACTTTCCAACTCCGATCACCCGCCAGCTGATCTGGAAGAAACGGTCTCAATGAAAACCGCTCACTAGCTTAGACAAAGCAAATAATTCCAACATCTGGACAGCCAGGCTTACATTTTTTGAAAAGTTCAGCCTTTAAAAAATTCCCAAAAATGAACAAAAACAAAGGCGCACGATCGACAATGTCCACAGACCCAGACACCAGTCTGTCCAATGTCCTTCTTCTTCCGTATTGCTTGTGTTATGACCCTCTGTACATGCCAAATCTTCAGATAAGGGGGTGATTACTGAAGAACAATATGCCCAATCTCCGAAGTCCGACCTCGCACGCGGTCCCTTGCCCGTTGATCATGTCGGGGCTGGGGGGTACTAGGCGATCTTCGTGTCAGTGTTTACTTTTATGGGAATTCGGTGAATGATCAGAACCTGGGTGTGCCGTCTATGCAACTCTGTACCCTTGTTAGTAACAAGAGGTGCTCCTCTGCCTGAACTTTAGCAGCGTAGGTTGATGACAAGGCAGCAATATTATTATTATTATTGGGTTTGGGCGTGAGATTCTGGGCTGTCATGTCCACCTGAACTGAGAATAGTGAGTAGACAGGCCTGTGGTCTGAGAATTTCGATTCTCCTCTCACGTACCACATCTGCTTTAACCCTTCCCCTTTCCACAGAATCCGGTCGCACCTTTTCAATTTTCAATTACCATGTCAGTACAAAGAGGCATGTCCACGGTTCATTGAAATTCAACCACAACAAAATATCAGTTCCGCGATATATCTTAATCTGTGTTCTCAATGATGAGGGTGCTTTCAATTATAATTGTTAAAACAATAATAAACTAAAAGGCAACTTGCTTCACTTATGTTCGCACACGACTAAATAGAATATGGTCGGTTGGCCAACGGGGAATTGGTTAATCTTCTTTATCCAGAGGTTGCTTGTGATATATATATTGTCATATTGAAAACCAGGAGAGCTTGGATATCTTTTAATCAACTCTAAGGGCCATATCCTATCACGTAACCTATAAAATATTCAATGCTTCTTCTCTCACCATATAAAACCCGCATAAAATCATATGCTATGATAGACATGTCTAATAATAGTTATCCACTATCCGTCATTTTCCCTGACCAATTTTCAATTTTCTAATTAAACAATGCGAAACATATGATAAATAGATCACAGAAGTTGAATCCCCTTTCAGTGAAAGTAGCATTGAGCACTACGTTACGGAAAATGAACTCCCCCTACTACGTACTACATAATAAAACAAGTGCAAATTGTGCTATAAAAAGACAGTTATCTCACCACGCCAGATTGGAGCATAAACAATTATTAATGGAAGGATGCATGAAGAGTATCAAACAGCAATAATTCATAGACAAAACACAAAGCTTTCTTAAAGGAATCAACCAAGAATAATATATCTTAATTACTACCACGCAGGAGTTCGTTGCTTTTCCTTGCACTTGGAGGTTCGGACAACATAGTGGTCAGAATTGGTCAAGTATTTGTAAGTGGGAGCAAAATATATTTTCCCTTCCTTCCAACCTTGAAATACTCGACCAGCTCTCTGTTCTATCCTTAGCTGCCAAGCAGAATCAATCAACCATACGTCAGGAAAGAAAGCCATGCTACGTAAGACTCAGTCAAAAGAGTATGACTTGATTACCTGATCCTTTTCTAATAATGCCTGCCAATCATTCTTCTTTAATAGCTCGAGTGTATCGTCATAACCAGTAGCTAATCGATAATTCAAATCCCCAAGCCAAATTATCTTACTGCACATAAAAAAGGAATGACTGGCTCGCTACGTAATAAGTTTTGGACCAAAGGATGACATGATGAATAACATACGAAGGAAATTAATGAAGGGCTTACTCATGCTCCAATACGCTCTCAGGAGAGAGGGGATGACCAAGAGCTTTAAATGAGGAAGAAAATTTAGTTTTCTTCAAGATTTCAGAGACGTCCAAGTTTCTTCGCGCCTCATCACCATCCTTCTCTCCGGAGGTTAAGTGGGTACAAACAAAACAGAACGTGGTGTGGTGCAATGTCATACTAATTGAAATCGAGCCCTGTTGACAATAAAAGTTATCATGCAGTTATACCTTAAACTGGAGCTGAAATCCCCAAATGAAACTTGTAAAAAAATGAGGAAACCAACCTTGTTTCCTAGATAGCCCATGATGCCTCTGCCAACGCATGACACCTTTAAGTTGGTGACATGTTTGTAAAGATCGGCTCGCACCCACACACACAAGAAGATACCTACCATTTGCCTGCTTGCAGCTAGGCAATAATGAGGCTGCTCAAGAGAGAGCAAGTCAGAGAAACTGGAGTTTGGCTTCAAATCGGTGTCAAACTCACCGGAGTTCAAGGCTTGACGAATAAGGCTTAGCCACTTGGCCGCCGGCCCACTGTCCTCTGGCCCCAGCACGTTCCCTGCATTGAGGGGGACAATTTCTTGGAACCTAACAAGGACAATCCATACAATACAATAAAATTAGTAAAATTCTTATATGTTTTTTTTTATTATTTTCTAATTAAAAGTTAATATGTAAATTATTTTTTAATATATTATAGATTTAATTATTAATTATATTAAAAGTATTAGCCTCTATTGAACTTAAAAAAATTTAAAATATCTACATATTAAATTTTAATTGGAGAATAGTATGAAAAATATATAAAAAAAATATATATAAGTTTAGAATGTAAAATTATTATACTTTTACCCTCCAAGTAAAATTAATTCAGTGATACTCAATGTTTTCACGATTTATAATCTCTTTTCCCCATCTATCTTATAATATATTTAGATTTATATTTTGTGAATATAAAAAATCTGAATATGAATCCATACAAATAATGCAAGAAGCGTTTTGTTATATTTCAATCTTCTGAAAGAGATGTCTGGTTCTAATTCTAATTCCCAAAAAGAAAAAAGAAAAGAGATTATGGATCAGGGCCGGGGCAGAACTCTCCATTGGGGCTGGTCCCTATTGGAGGGTCCTAGAAGCTAAAGGCAAGGGGCAAGTGTTGGCCAGTTGAGAATGAGCTGTGGGGGTGAATGAACAAGAAACACCAAGGAAGAAAGGTTGGGGTAAGAGGAGAAGACAGAAAGCCAAAAACGTATCCGAGCTATGAGATCTATGATGAAAACTGGGAGGGTAATTAATACTTCCTTCAGCCTTAAATATAGAATTTTTTGTTCTGATCCAAAATATAAGACTCTTTACAATATATGAGGTAATATTTATTATACATTTTTAAAAAATATCCCTATTTAATATATTTAAAGAGAAAGAAAAAAAGATTAAATAAGGATAATTTTGATAAAATATTAAAATTTTTAAAGAAATCGAGATAGTTAATTAATTTTATTTTTAATTCTTAATTCGTGTGATTCGATTAAAGGGAATTTATATTAAGGATAAGATGGAGGGAGTAATGAGTTGTGTACAGAGTTTGTAAAATAGAATGGTTGAGCAGTCTCTGGAAATAGAAATAAAGAGGCACACATGACAGAAACTAAAAAGTGATCAAAATTTGAATCTGATAATAGAAAGAGAAAATTTAATATACCCGATAACATAGATGTCAGCTGGCGAAGGAGAATTGAGGGAGAGCCAATCCCTCAAATTCAAGCCTTCATTAGGCGACTTTCCTCCCACATTCCACGTCCCCACGAACATCCTATAATAATAGGGTTTCACACAATCACACACAACTCCCTGATCATCATTTCACCACTAGAAACAGTAGGTGTTGATAAATATATACGATACCATCATTATTATTTTCAACACTGACTGTGATGAAAATAATACACTACTGACCTAAGGTTGAGTTTCTCGCTGAACGGTGGTGCTTCCTTCTCCAGTACGGAATATTGTTTCCTTCCATTCTTAGCTTCCCTCAACCACCCCTCTTTTGACAAAAATGAAGGCCCATAATCAATATTACATCCATTTGGATTTCCAGAAAAATGAACCTCCACGTGGCAGGTCCATTGGGATGGAACTAGATAGCCCCACCCCAAAGGGGTTTCGTCCCTTAAAGTCACTACTGTTTGTTAGATGTCTAATCATATCAATCAGGCCATCCGATCCATCGGACGACTCAGTGACTTTCCAGTGGTATGGTACTCCCACTACTTCTGTTCTTCTGGAGTTGGAATATTACCTGAGAAATCGAAATCATCCGGTACGACGACGTAACAATCTTTTAGATCTGAGCAGCTCTTCCTTCTCTCTCTATGCGCGCCTGAGTCCACCACCATGACCAATAACTCGTGATTTTCCAAATCGACACGTATTCCATAACGCAAATCAAGACCAAAAGGAGGAAAAGGACCCAATAACCTTACCCAATTCATTGAAGTCTGAGTGAAATTTAGCAGCAACGCTCTTTATATAGAGCCACTTCCTCATGGACAATTTCGGCCACGAAGACTACAATCACAAAAAGAAATTCAAAGACAATTCGGAGACCAAACTCGATAAAGAAATCGAAAGACAATGGTAATATGAGCACACCTTGGATATCTTCCTCGACTCTGTTCTCATTGCGCGCCAACCTCGGATCACTAAAAACAAGACAAAATATCAACTTCCGATCAGACTAACGCCTACGGAACCGCAGGTTTTTTAACAAGATTAGGATTATCCGAATGCACAAAAGAATTTTTTTTTAAATAATTTATTGATGAAAGTTTAAATTAACCTGAGAAAGTCTCCAAGAAAAATAGAACTTGTATATATGCCTCTAGATATGTGTAAATAATAGAAGTATAAATTCGTGCTAAGGCAGTTTCCAACGGCAATTTAAAAGACCCAGTTGCAGCGGAAACAGAGACAACTGCCGAGTCGGGGACGTATTCAGAACTCAGAAACGATAAAAGAAATCAAATAGTGGGCATATAATATACAAAAGAGAGAAAGAGAGAGGCTGAGAAAAGGCCAGGCTGATCCGTTTCTTTGAGGAGTATTATATTTCAATCCCTGGTTTGGCGCTTTACAGAGAGCAGGACAGAGTGGAGGGGTGAACGATAAATAAAGAAACAAAAAGGTTATGGGATTCTTTATTTCTATTGACTCTTAGAAATGATCAAGCATGAGATCTCAGTCAATAACTCAGCAGCCACCCAACAGGTGCCCCTTTTCTGAAAGCAAAGCATATGCAGGTTGCTACAGATAAACTGATGTATTGAATCCCAAATGAAGAAGGAACAGGATTTACGAGAATACATGAGGACAAGTGAATTGGAGGCGGATTCATAAAATCAAACAAGAACCACCAAATCCTAAGGTTTTGAATACAAGAATGAACAAAAACAAGAGAGAAGGCAGAGCTGACACACAAGCAGGACAATGATAGGAAACAAAACACGAGTAGAAAATTATTGGGACGTGGGTCTTCGACATTGGCATTTGCGACTTGGAGACTGATGTGTGACAGCTTAAAGAAGGATGGTATAACAAGGAAGAAGAGAATGAAGGATCAATAATAATGAAACTAAAAACAGAGATATAAAAGATCGAGCACTTACAAGACAGGACGTGAAAGGTTTTACAGAGAATGAGTAGGAGTGTCTATGAACTCGAGATTCCAGCTTTCTTGCTGCTTCCCTTTTCGCTTCTTGTTAAGAGGAAGCAGAAAGAAATATATGTTGTTTGAGTTTTATTGGTTGGTGGAGCAGTGAGAGTGAAAGCAGCAGACGAAGTTTTGGGGGCTGTTCCTCGGAAAAGCAAAAAGGGTTAGTATCATTTATGCTTCAGATTCAGATACAGGAGGAGATTTGTAGAAAACAGAGATGGGGAAGAAGGTGCCAGAAAATTGACATCCAAAGTGATCAAAATCAAGTTTATTGATTTTATTGTTAGATTATACTCTCTCCATCCCCTCTTAAATATACATCTTTTAAAAGTTTGATTCCCATGTGAGATGCCAAGAGTTCCTAGTTGGGATGACATGGCTCATTATTTAAAAAAAAAATGTGTGATGACAAAAAACGTTTTCTATATCTGCAAAATTAACAGTAAGAGAGTTAATGATCAAAATATAAAACATGAGTGTTTTAATTTAAAATTTTTAAAGATCAGGCGGTTATGCACATCTGATTCCTCATTGGTGTGTTAAAAAAATCGACCGCCATCTGAAATAATTATGGTAGCGAGTTGCTTACATATATTCTTTCACATGTTTTTCATTTTTTTTTAAAGTAAAAAAGTGTAGATAAGTTAAGAATCTTAGAATTTGGAAAACAAAGTAAAAAGAATCTTCAAAACTGAAACATATTAAATAATTATTATTTATTAATTAATTGATAACAGGATGTATATTATTGACTTTGTAATAATTTGACATTCTTGCCCCATGGTTTTCTGTTCTCCATGTTTTGGTTTTCCTTCACTAATGGTTGCTTAAAACAGTAACAATTCTGTTGACTGGCACGTAGCATTTTCTTTACTGAAAGTTACATGCAAAATTTAAGGAAGCGAATGTCAAAATATCATAGCGGCTCCCATGACAAGAATTATAATGTTAGGCATCATTTTGGACTGAAAGAAAATAGGAGGAAGATGTTAGGTGTGGTTGGAATTAAGAATTATCTAATTAAGCCTTTTAATAAATGAGAGGGATTTTTAATTTTTCACTAATTAAGCTTTGCCGCTCTGCAAAAGAATTATAGTATTTCTTTTTTTTTTTCGGCGGGGGAAAGAATTAACTCTATCCACTTGAATCATTGGATAAGGTACCATTGCCATGTTTTTTCCTTCCTAATCAAAACTCTAATATATACCAGATTTAAAGCTGCAGATCAACAGAATTAATGTATGATCACCCAACATCAAAGTAAATTTATAAATAATTTATTTAGATAATTTTCATCAACTTCCTCCTTATTCGTTTATATGGCCCGGTTTGGTATGATTAATTAAAAGAAAATAATTTTTTTTGGTATAAAAATTGAGATTTATAGTATATTATAACCCAGATACTAATGATTCTTATTTATCACTTTTAGTTGTTTTACATACGTCCGAATGACTCCTTCCAATCCACTCAAGAGCTCAACGTAGTAATCAACCCACACCCAAGAGCTAGCCGTGAAAAGAGCCCCACACAGATAATGAAGAGAAATCGAGGGAGGACAAGAGGTAAAAAGCTAAGAGATGATATAATAACAACGAAAAATTCTGGTTGACGGACGTGGAATGAGATTTTTGAGAAATGCGGGGTCAAATCGGTGATGGATACCATCAACTGGACCCGATCTTATTGAATAAAAGTAAAGGCACGTACGATGTCCTCCGTTTAAATTGCTTCCCAGAGGAATAAAAACCTTCATCCTTACCAGAATCAAGCTGTAAAGTGAAAACTACTACACACACACACACACACACACACACACACACACACATTTACATATATTATATGCTCCTCTCCTACACACACACACGCACGCACGCACGCACACACACATATATATTATATGCTCCTCTCCTCCTTATCACGGTCAAATGAATGTCAGGTAATTACCCGTTAATTGTATGAATAATACACACTAGAAACTAGATGATATGTACCTCGCATACCTAAAATGGTTATATCGATGTGCTGTGGGCATATATATTAGATTAGGGGTGTGTTTGAATTAATTCATGTGTAAGTGATTATGAGGATACTGCTTATTCATAATAGATTATGAGAATAAGTGATTATATCAAAAGTGATTTATATTTAAATATTTTTACCTCATAAGTAATTTTAAGAAAAAAAATATATTTAAATTTTGATAGTTTAAATAATTATTAGGTAAATAATAAGAAAAATAAATAAATTATTATCATAAATAAATTTTATCTACTTATCAAAATACACAATTAAATATAATATAAATTATTATTATAATTACTTTGTTATTTAAATACTTCTTAGATAAGTGTTTATAGCATGTCATAAGTCATTTTTTTTTAGTATCTAAACATGCACTAGATGATTAGGGGATACTTGGTAGTGGTGATTGGAGTGCCCTTAGTCAAATCAAATCAAAAGAGAATAGGATGTGGGTATGTGGAAATTAAAGGAGGAAGAGAGTAGGTACCTATGACCATGGAAAGAGACCAAACAAAAAGCAGCCCAAATTAAGGCCTGAGGAAGGAGCCAGTAGGGCAATATATATAAATATATAAACATGCAGCTGCCATGATGGTGATGTGACGCTAATTAAAAACACACGAGAACTCGCCTTGTTCACATTTCACAAATTATAAGATGCCCTCAGGAACATGTTTGCCTCCGAATACGACAGCCAAATCCAGAGAGTGGTGTCGCCGTTGCCCATTGCCCTCCACCTGGGTTCTTCATTTCCCCACTCACCTCCTCATGTTGCCCAATCATGGCAATTCCTTCCTTCATTCTGGCTAAATATATATCTCCATTCTCTCCGCTCAACCATTTCCGTCACGATTCTGCTAATCATTTCTCCACTCATACGAACGTGTGTTTAATTAGTTTTCTTTCATCTCCTTCTTTCACTGATGTTTAGTTTTACTTTATCAATAAAATAAATTTTTCTGATTAGAAAAACCATAATTTCTCAAACTGTATACAAATCACATTTGATTATTGATATAAGAAGTGTTTGTAGTTGTTACCTTCTTTGTTATATATGACTCTTAATTACTAATGTATATGTATGACGTCAATGTCTTTTAATAATCGGTTACACAATTATGTATTGGTTAAATGTAAAAATCACCATCTCGTTGGGCTTGGTTGTTGATCAACAACGGACAAATCATCATGTTGCTTAAAAAGATGGTCAAAGCTAGCTTAGATGTAAGACAAAGAGGCAAGTAGCATATATTTATGATGCTAAACGGAAAAATCTGATTTAGTGATCCACTTAAATCAATTATTAAAACCAACAAGAAATGTCCTAATCATGTGCCCCGCTAATCAAACATGTGAATTATACATGGGTTCGAGCTTGAACCGACATCTATCTATATTTGTTAATTGAGAAATGAATTCCAATGCCCATGAGCAACGTGTCACATTCTGTCAACTTTGTGTTAAACTCTCAGCATTCGCGAAGATTCTGCAGATCGCGCGTGTGCCTTTAACCTAATCCTTAAAAGTGATTATGAGCTTAAGAAGGTGATCATTAAACAAAACGTAATAATGTAAAATCATTTACTTATTTAATGCCCATCTAGTCCTAAATATAAGATTATTTTAAAATTTTTTATTTTTATCCTAAATATAAAACCGTTTTTATAATATGAAATAGTATTTATAATATATTTTTAAAAAATATCCCTATTTAATTCATCTCAAAAGAAGAGAGAAAGATATTAAATAAGAGTATTATTGAAAAAATATCTTAAAAAATTAAGAAAGTTAACTAATTTTAACTTAAAAAAGTTTTACATTAAAAACAGAGATTATATTACTGCCCCAGGGTCGGCGCATACTGGTGGGAGAGAGTTGAACGGCACCAGAAACAGGAGCAATTGTACTTGTATCTTGCGGATCACTTCGCTGACTTTTTTTTTTTCCTTCTTCATTTTGTGTGGAATACCAAAACCTACCTCTAACTATCATTGTTATTAATTAATTTAATATCCTAAAAGTAAATTTGAATGTTTATGTGATATCAGAATGCACTTGGTTGTCGACAAGGAAACGTGCCGATGAGTGATGATGATGATCTGGACTCTATAATAAGCCTCCATTTGGAACTCGCAGTCGTGGATGGATGGATCACATGATCAGATACCTCTTCTTTGTAAGTCGATAACTTTGATTCCAATATAGTTTTTAAATTAGTTTGTCATCGAATCTAGAAGTAACTTGGTACAAAAGAAATGTTTTAATTAACCAACGATATTTACTACGAGGACACGTATAGATAAATATATATTTGTCATAATCATTTCTTATTGGGAACTCATTTTGACGGGTACATTATTTCTTTTCTTTTCTTTTTTCTGTTGACTGGAAAGTATTAGAAGAAATTAATAGAATGCATGATGGTGGTGGATTGAAGTGTAGATAACTCTATTCAAGTTACTTATTCCGCTAATCCAAAGAGAAAATTTGGCACTACTTTGATCCGCCATGTGAAGCTGATCCTAATTCATTTGTAAGTTTTGACATTTCTTAATTTATTTCTCTGTAAGACTCTTTTGATTTAATTTAGTGCTTAATTCAAGTAGACTTAGTCGGCTTTTAGATCGATTGTTTTTATTTCTATAGCTCGTTGGCTTGAAATTCAGATGAAACGGGATTCAATTTATGCATATATCAACAAAATTATTTGAATTAACTTTTTTTTTTTACTTGATGTCTTTTCTTTGCTCGATCAAGTACGGATGGGATGAACCGGCATGGCATTGTATGTAAGCGCCAATACATCACTCATATTATACTGTATATGATAATACAGATACCAATATTGGTGTTATATACTCCCTCTGGTCCTATATATAAGACCATTTTAATCGAATCACGCAAATTAAGAAAGGGAGTTAAAACTAATTAACTATCTCGATTTCTCCGAAAATTTCAACATTTTTTCAAAACTACCCTTATTTAATTTCTTTCTTTTTCTCTTTGAATACATTAAATAAGGGTATTTTTTTGAAAATGCATAATAAATACCACCTCGTATATTGTAAAGGATCTTATATTTAGGATCAAGACAAAAGGTTCTATACATAGGACCGGAGGGAGTAGTTCTCATTACCATGATTTTGTTGTGGCAAGAAAATTATTTTTCTTTAATTTTTTTAAAAAATTATAAATGATAAAATATATTTCTCATGAATCATACAATCACATATTTGTATAACTTTATCTTATTTTGTAATTTTTTCTCATTCTGTATAATTATATCACTATAAAAATATTATTTTTATTATATAATATTTAAATTAAAAAATAAGAACAATATAATTTTAAAAAAATTTATCTCAAAACTTAAATATTAAAAAAATAAAAAATGAAGAGAGCATGAGGGAGGCAGAGGTGTCCCGAGCCCCCACTTACCAGAGAGACCTTCTGGGAGTAATTGTCATCTTGTGATTATCTTCCATTAATTTATGTCAGTGTTAAAAAATCCACCAATGATTTATTACCCCGAATTAAACTACAACAAATGCCAACAGCTTGTTTCTGTAATCATTATTCATTACTGCTTACTCACCCTAAGACAATATCCGTACTCAGTCGTAATTGTCCTAACTCCTAACTTGGTCAAGTTAGGTTGTCGCTTAAATTATTATCCCCATTATTATCATTTTACTATTTAAATAATATAGTAATAATTAGTAATTTTTTTTATTAATTTAAAAATTTATAAATTAAATCATGATTTTAATTTTCAATTTTATATTTATTATTAAAATTTGATAATCTTTATCAAAGTTTTACGATCTAATAGTTACATTTTGTTTTAATATCTCAAATATATGTAATTTAAAAAAAATTATATCAAATTAGAAAAATATATAATTTATTATATATTATATAAATAATATTTTTAATTAAATTTATTTTAAAAATACAAATTTAAAATGTAAAATAAAATTTGAGGAAAACAATATCCACAAGGAAATTCGATTTTGAAGGTGAGCTTTGTAGTTGATTCTGGCCAACTTTTAGGGCTGGGGGGTTCATAATTACTACCCATTTTCTCACCTTAATTTGACCTGTTTTTGATTGCTTAATTTTAACATTAGTCTTAGTTGGAAGCCTAACTCGTGACTATAACGATTTATATCACTTTTTTTGGTCCAAAAAAACCACTAATTGCAAAGGATGTGATTGTCGGCGCTTATAAACTTTATATCAATTAATCTCTTTGCTTTTTATTTTTCTAATGAGCAGTGTTTGGGGATCTTTTTGCCAATGGCAAAAAAGCACATAGCTTCAGGAGACGAGTGTAGAGTCACAGTGAATATGTATGTGATTTTGCGTGAAGCTTAAAGAACTAAATTGTAAATTCCTAACTAGTCCAACACAAATAAATTTAGATATTTAATTTATGTATATGCATGCTTTTTTACAGGCCTCATATGAATAATGCATTTTAATAAATGCATGACTCGGAATATTATTGAACACCCCACGTTTAACATGTACCGCATTGTCTATTTTTTTACCCCTTATGTAAACTTGTATAGACCTTTTTTTGCCCCATAATTGATACATAGAATATATATATATATATAAGGAAGTTCTATCGTCACAGCGTCAAGTGCAAATCCAAACATTATTAATTAATTTCTGCATGCAGACATTTAAACCAATGAAACTTCTCATGACGGCAGAACTTGAAACTCCCCAATAAATTAAAATTAAAATTAAAAATAAAACTACAATTTCTCAGAGTTTGATTTGATTGGCCAGCAATGAGGTTGTTGTATGACTGTCTTGAATCAACAAAGGTTTTCTCGTGGGAATGGGCTATATATGACAACGTGATTCACGCAATACATCTCTACTCTAATGTGGGTGTGTCATCATGCATTATCACAATATAAGACCCTTTTAAAAAAAAAATTAAGGGTAGAAATTCAATGCCACTGTCTAATTAAATCTTTTCATGAAAATCGACTCGGAATTTTCCTATTTTGGAGATTGATATCTATACCTCACATCATTCTATTTGCGTCTACATTTGGTTTTTCCTTAAAATCAGATAACAAACACTTGTCTCATTTTGTCATGCAAGGTCATTAGCTAGCTAGGTCACTGTTTCTTTTTTTCTTTTCTCAAATTTCATAAACAAATAATGAAGTTGGCTCTACTTCATGATAGCATGTGTTGATCAATTAAGAAATCAAGTATTTTGGTGACTTCAGGTCGAAAACCATGATTTGTCTACCCTTAATTATCATTAATTATTATTACCTTGTATGTCCGCTGCGTGACATCACTTAAGTCTGAAAAGGAGGTATTTTAGCATGTACTTCCATATTACATTTCTTTGTAGAATCTTTTTTTTTTAATAAACGTAGAATCCAATATAAAATATTATATATATATATATATATATGTCGATATCCCTGGGCGAAAATGGGCTTTCTAGCTCCAAGGATTCATGTCGGTCCAAATCATATAGCCCGCCACTAGAGTTGACCCAAGAAAAGCCCACTTCTGTAGGAAGATTCCACGCGGAATGTCTAAGAAATAAGCAGGTTGAATTTTTTCTCTTTCCCTTTTCAACTAATCCATTATATGTCCTACTATAATTTAACTCTTTTGAAATCAAAAGCAATAATATTTGTTTTACCAAAAAAAAAAAGCAATAATATTTTTCTTATCCTGGTGGTCTACGCTTGTGTTTGTTTTGGAGGAAACAAAACTATGATGAGTCATGACTTGAACTTTTCCCATGTTTTGATAAAAAAGAAAAGGAAACAAGGAGAAACGACAGCCTCACTATAAAACTACGTATTTCATCGAATTATTTACGGACTTGAAAATATTAATTATTTCTTCCCATCAAAATATAAGGTTCATATTATGAAACTAAAACCAAAATAACTCACAGACAAGCAGATCAGAGTAAATAAATGACCGGGTTGTGGGAAGACTTTTCTCCTTATATATAAGATGACTATTCCCTTTAAATAGTTATTTAAAGATTAACTATCTTAATTTAATTCCCTTAACATAAATCTCATTCAAAATGGTCCTTCCAAAAAGTTTCGACAGCTCTTTGATGCCCTGAAATTTAGTTTTAAAGCAAAAGCAGTGTTACCATATATAGAGGGATGATTTTTTTTTTCATTTATTTATTGAGACAAATATTTTAGAATTAAATTAAGATACTTAAATTTTGAAATACTTTCATATTAAAAGGAGAATAATTTTTCAATATCTTGATTTATTTTCAAATGTCAAATAGAGAGGAGAGTAATCTGTTAATCAAAGTTAAATTACTCATTTATTTAAAAATAATAATAAAAAAATTTAGGCATACTTCTTTTATACATGAGGTGAATATTAATCGTTGAGGCCTTTGTATACAAATTAAATATAGGACCTAAAAATGTTACATGAAAGAATGAAAGGAATACATTGAATTTTGTGGGGGGAAAAAGGGAAGAATACCTAGGTACAAATTACAAAGAGAAAGGTGTGCATAGCGAAAACAAGTTGAATCAGAGGAAGGCTTCAACTTTAGGTGCCGTATTTCCAAACAAGAGCTTCAAGTCATTCTCGAGAGGGGTCAAGTTAAGGTCCAAGAACACAACCCTCTTGCTATTGGATCTCTTTAAAACTGGCACTTTCGAAGAAAAGCCATGATCATCGACGACGACGTCGTTGAGGGTCGCTCTGTGTTTCCTCATGTGGCCACCGAGGGCTTGTCCCAGAGAGAACTCCAGACCACAAATGGAGCACTCGTGAAGTTTGGGCCTAGTTGCCAAGCTAAGAGACTTAGCCTGCGCTCTCAGGTCGTGATCCCCATCGAGCCTGGGTCTCTTGTGGCTAGCCCTGTGCCCACCAAGTGCCTGAAACGACGAGAACTTGCGTTTGCATGTCTTGCATTCGTATTCAACACACTTTCTGATATTATTACTATTGTCTTGGGCATGAGCCAGCATCATCAGACAATTTGCTATGTCGTGCAAGCTTTCTATTCTTCTGCCAACTCTCTGTTCCATATGTATGGATCGGTGAGGGATGGTTAGTGCAGCAGGTTGGTATTTATAGGCTTTTTTCATGTGGAGATGTTATTTGACTGATGGATTCTTGGTTTGAATCGAGTGTTCAAATACATGGAATTATATAAGACAAGTCCTAATGGCTCTTTGACTTGTACATATACGTGGGGTTGTTAATTGGCGTATATACAAAGCTTTTCTTGTCTTAGGTATTCCGTGAATCAAAAGTTTATGTTCACGTGGTTCTTACGCTTACTAGCGTATGAAATTTATAACCATCGTGAACTACAAAGTATGGAACGTACGATATGGAAGGTCTACACACTGCTCTGCAACAGTAGAGGCTGCTCTTCCTTTTCAACCTTCAATTGCTTTTTAACAAAGTTTTACTTCATTTTTTTATTGTATATATCTGAAATTATTTAGTATTTTTATTGTACAATAAACAATTTTCTTATGAGTTATTTTGCAGTATACCAGCACAAATATGTATTTGGAATTTATTCTAGATGTATTAATTGCCTGCAGTTGATATTTATCAAAATGATGTGCTGCAGACGGATATATATATATACATATATGAACAAAAAAAGGCCGCAAAAATATAATTCCGTGTTTTTCTTCTATATATATATAGTGTTAGAAGTGTTTTTCTTTTTTTTTTTGTTCAACCAATTTTAAAGATTACAGCTCAAAATTCGTGTGAAGAGAGAATGTCAAAGCCAACAAAAATTTGAGAGAGGGTCAAAAGTCAAAACCCAAATTACGTATAGCTTGGGGCAGATATATAGGAATTATAGGAAAATACAAGTACAATATTCGACTCTGGAAAGTATGAATTAACTTGCGTTCACGAACCATCCTATCAGCAAACATCATTAAGATCTAAAAACAATGAGTTTCAATTAAACCATTAATTGTAGTCACAGCTTGAGGTTTGACTAATGTTGGAGTTGCCTTCTTTGTTCAAATCAAATCTAAGGAAAGTGATCATCTTTTTTTTTTTTAATTATTTGTTAGACGACCTTTTTTGACCAATTGAAATGAGACAAATGCTCTGGAAGCTTGCATAATTGTGACGGGATACTGCAGAAATTACGGTTATCTTCCGTTGGTAGTTAGCCAAAATATTACGTGTAGTTTGCGTAAGGTTTACGTCTTTATTGCTTCGTGACAAATTCTTAAATATTTTGTAAGTCTGACTGGGGGTTGAGCCAGCTGAGTGAGCAGTTAGCATAGGGCTAATTGTAGGAGTATTTTTTATCTGAAATCGTTCTTCAGGACTAAAATTTTCAATTTATTAAATTTTAGAACTAAAAAATTATGTAATTAGAAAAAAGATCTTAAATCTTTAAAGTAAATTAAATTAAGATCAGTATTACCAAAATACCCCTAATAAAATTCTAAACATAAGTTGTAAATTTAGAATAATAAAATTGTAAAATTGAAAGAAAAAGTAGCAAATCTCTGGAGTCATTTTTATTATTATAAAGTTGAAATTTAATTCTTTCATGTTAAAATTTAAAATATTAGTTGTAAAATTAGAACAATAAAGTTACAAAATTGAAGCAAGAAGTTGTAAATTCCTGAAACCACTTTGATGATTATAAAGTTGAAATTTGATTTTTTCGTGTTAAAATTTAAAACATAAGTTGCAAAATTAAAACAACGAAGTTGTAAATTATGAGTAAGAATTTGTAAATCCCTAGAGTCATTTTGATAATTATAAAGTTGAAATATAATTCTTCCATGTTAAAATTCGAAACATAGGTTGCAAAATTAGAACGCGAAAGTTGCAAAATATGAACAAGAAATTGCAAATTCATGAAGCCACTTTGATGCTTTTAAAGTTAAAATTTGATTCTTTTGTGTTAAAATTTGAAACATAAGTTGTAAAATTAAAACAACAAAGTTTTAAAATTGGAAAAAGTTGCAAATTCTTAGAACCATTTTGATAATTATAAAGTTAAAATCTGATTTTTCAGTGTTAAAATTGAAAACATAAGTTACAAAATTATAACAACTAAGTAAC
The DNA here is from genome assembly GCA_026686845.1 of Adenanthera pavonina. Classification (NCBI taxonomy): domain Eukaryota; kingdom Viridiplantae; phylum Streptophyta; class Magnoliopsida; order Fabales; family Fabaceae; genus Adenanthera; species Adenanthera pavonina. The sequence continues at coordinate 6,292,318 of JAIVEN010000002.1, forward strand.
AAAATACGGTGAGGGCATTTTGGTAACGTGGAATTCGATTTAATTTGCTTTAAGAATTCAATGTCTCTTTTTCTAATTTTACAATCTCTTAGTCCTTAAAATTAATAAATTGGGGATCTTGGTCCTATACAGTAATTTCCACTTTTTATTTTTGTAAACTCAGTATTATTGTCGACTGTAGCACGTAATATTAAAATGGTTTTTTTTTTTCTTCCCTGAATCCATCTGTATGTTAGTTCTCTGGAACTTCGAATTCTTTTAATTTGTAAAGACTTATTGGCAAAAGCACGTGTTATTTAGTTGGTAGTAAAACAGTTGGATGATATATGTATGTATGTATGTATGTATGTATGTATGTATGCTGCTGATTTAGACAGAAACACTAGGCCGCCAACATCTGAGAGAATGTCAGGACAATGAAACTTGAAAGTTCAGCTCAAAATATGAAAGGAATGAACTTAAGATGCAGAATCCAACACTACAAGGAAATTCTTTATTTTCAAATCTCACCCTATATATATAAAAAATTTGTTTTTTATTTTGGCCATTCCTGAAAACGTAGACCCAATCAAATTACACACATAGTATATAAGTACCTAACAATTTATCAACCCACCCTCACCAAATCCGGGTCGACCCCTTGCCAGCTGCCTGCCTGGGTTGATCGATCCTTAGTCAGATGATTAATTAGTCATAGGCAGGATAAATACAAATTTGTATATACGGCAGATGATTGACTACAAATTAATTAATTATATATATTTTTAAAAAAGTAAGGAATTACTTATTTTACGCTCAGTACGTATATCTAAGTTCACATTCAATAGCCAAACAAACGGAGTGCTAGTCATCATCTAGGAAGTCTTTGGATGGTCAGTTCACATTAGTTGATTAGCCTTTGTGGAGTCCAGTAAGCTGCAGAAATTATATATTCTCCAACTCACCCTACGTGTGAACAATGACTAGTATCCCTCGAGACATACATACATAAGTGTACGCAACTCAACGCGGACTAGGTCCGAGTTCAATTCACAGCGCACTCCCAACACGCCCCTCTACAACTCCTCCAACTTCTTCATGCGCACCCCAAGCTCCACTTCCACAGCCTTCACCTTCTACTACCCATTAATTAATTATCTCTTTAAAATAAAAATATATCACTGAAAAATATGAATTGCTGTATTCTATGTGTTCAATTGAAATCCTAGTTAACGGAAAAACTCCAATCTCTGTTGTACACACACGAGAGTTTAAGAATTAAGAATCCTGTAGAAAAAAATAAAACCAAATTAGGATGCAATTAAGGATTCTATTTTGGACGAACATTTCACAAATAGTTTGCTGCGTGTCAAATCCAGAATTTAAACCATCAACATCAATAGTTCAATATATTCATATAAAGTCGATAAAACGGTTTCAACTAGCTGGTTGGTTCGTTTTTATCGTGTTTTATGGTGATTTTGGGTTGAGAAAAACAAAATTCATATTGAAACGGTCTTTTCCTAATTCGGACTGCTTAACCTGTAGGTTAAGCTGGCTAACCTACCAAATTCCCATGTTAGCCCATTTAGCCCACTTCCTTTTTTTTTTTTTTATTTTCCCCTTCAAACTAATTTTTTTATTTTATTATGTGTATTTTATCTAATATTGGAACTTGAAATTGAAATTTTCTTATATTTGGAGTTGGAATTGACCTGTGCTTCATATTTAATATTGTTAAATTATAATACTTACATGATTGATGATTGGCATATATTAATATATTTTGGTAAATTAGTAATTTATGTGGTTTCTATTTCTAATTTAATTAGCAACCAATCATATTATTTTTTATTATTTAAATTGATAATTTAAGTTATTATTCAAATATAAAAAAAATTGAAATATATATATGGCGGGCTAACCCGTTAACCCATCTTAGCGATCTTGAGTTGAACAAATCCCAACTCACTGGAAAACAAAGTTGGCCCACCCTCAACCCATTTCTTAATAATTCTTAGCGGGTCAGCCCATTTTATGACGGGTTGGCCTATTTCCCAACTCTTTGTATTTCTCATAAAAAAACATTCAATATATTAATCCATTTTGTTACAAAAACAAATATATTAACAAATCATTAGTATAAAATAAAATTTATAGCATGATATACTTTTCATAACTCATAATAATATGGCCATTATTCAAACTCTATGCAATATATAAACAAAATTATATAATTGTCCAATAAAAAAAATTCGGTCCGATATTGCCCTGTGGCCCGCTCATTTGCTCCGTAGATAAGTTCACTGCTATGATACTGGCATCTCATTCACAAAGGGAAGATCTAGCGGCATTCCTTCATTATTCCACGACGGGCAGGACATTGTAATGGGCCGAGAAAAAGTGTGCTTGCACTTTCGACTAATGGCCCATTTAAATTTGAATCATAAATCCTCACCAAAAAAAAAAACTTAAATAGCAGTATAAAATTGAACAATAATCTCAACCCCGTGGTTGGTCCCCACAACCTACATCTAGCAGCGTGAGCAGAAGATAACAATAAATTATTGGGCCCACTTTTAACCATGGTTAGCAACGTTCAGGTTCATCCTCCTAACTACGGTTAAGCCCCTCCTCCTTCGCTTCCTCATCGAATCCTGTAATGGCTTAGCTTCAGATCTACTTCATTATTAGGGTTTCAAATTTGGGAGATTTTTTTAGTTCTCTCCTGATATCTTTGCTCAGTTCTTTCCAGATCGATCGCCCGTGCATTGAATTCGTTGAAATTTGTTCTATGTTTCCTCACATCAGACATAGATACGCATAAATGGAGACGCAGCGAATTATCGAATTTCCGCATAAGAACATGGACAAGCGGCCCAGAAAGAGACCTCGTTTAACATGGGATATGCCCCCTGCTATTCCTTCTGCTTCCAAGGTTCAATTCCTTCCGTCCTTGTGTGTTTTTATATTGTTTTTTTGGTAATTTATATTTTTATCATTTTGCTTGCCCTTCACGAACGATCATCAATTTCTTTATTTGTAGTGTGCGTTTTCTTTGCATATTTCTATATATGATTTGCATAATTTGCTGCGTGTTTTCTGGTTGATCACTTGACCTATTCTCCGGTAAAATTTTATGTGTCAGCGGGGGGAAAATGGACCGTATTAATGTTCCTGCTCGATGGATTCAAAATTACGAGTTCTTGTCTTGCGAAATTGTTATATTTAAATAAAGTTTATTGCACCAATTATTCCCAGACGTGGTTATGGCCAGTATGAAGATACAACATTCCATTATATTATTTTGCGTAAGATTTATATTCAATGGGAATTTTGTATAACTTTTGGATAATTGAGTTATGGATGCCAGCAGGCTCTTCCTGCTCTATATTGCAGCCAGGAACTTGGGAATGGAGTGGTTCCAAATCATGTATATTCTTCCGCGTTCTACAGGGGAATGCCTCGCAATGGATCACCCCCTTGGAGACCCGACAATAAAGATGGACACTACGTTTTTACTGTTGGAGAAAATCTAACTTCACGATGTAAGTGATTCATCTTCATGTAAAAATGCAAAGTCTATCCGATGCAGTTTGTGTTGAGTCCAGTTTATTATTTTGCCTCATCCTCATCTCACGTGGTGGGAACTCTTTAGCTGAAATGATACACTTGAATATATATATATATATACACTTTTTTTTTAACCTGAACTTGAATATGTGTTTGACTTATAACTTATGGCAATTTTTTAGAGTGCCATTTAAGGCTCTATATGACCCAATGTAGTCAGATTAAAAAAATGGGTTTTCCCCTTTGGTAGAAGGAACCAACACAACCCCCCGCCCCGGCCCGCCCCCCCCAAAAAAAAAAAAGAAAAAGAAGAACTGATTCGAACTGCATTCAGTTTCAAAGTTTGCATTTTTTTCCCTGTTTTATGATTATGATATACCTGCAATTATTCAGTAAAATTGTTTACTTTCTTACGTTTGCAGACAGAATTCTCAGTAAAATGGGTGAAGGTAATTTTTGCAACTTCTCTGATATTTTTTCTTAAATCCTGCTCTTTTTAGATCCTTTATACTAATTGATTTTCGAGGTGTTATTCAAATCACTTTGCTGGAGGTTTTTTAGTATGTTGGACTAACACAGATGATTTTGCCCCAATATACACCTTCTCTAAAATTTATGTAGGGACGTTTGGCCAAGTCTTGGAATGTTTTGACAATGAAAAGCAAGAAGTTGTGGCAATCAAAATTATCCGTGCCATACAGAAGTATCGTGAGGCTGCAATGATTGAAATTGATGTCCTGCAGAAGCTTGCCAGGCATGACATTGGTAGTGCACGGTAAGAATGTTTTTCTCATTACCGTCCCTGATTGGTTGTAGATGTTGATTTTGGTATAAGTTGTTTCATTCTTTGCAGTTGTGTGCAAATACGGAATTGGTTTGACTATCGTAATCATATTTGTATTGTAAGTATTTATTGATGTTTGTAATTTGATTAATATGATGGGAATGCCTATTCCTTCATGCTTAAATATTCTGTGAGTTAAAAAACTTGCGGATGGATTTAAATGGTTTCAACAGGTATTTGAGAAGCTTGGGCCAAGCTTATACGATTTTCTCCGCAAAAACAGCTATCGTTCTTTTCCCATTGATCTTGTTCGGGAGTTTGGCAGACAACTTGTGGAGTCTGTAGCATGTGTGTGGACATAACTTGTACTTAATCATCTATTTATTGTCTACTGGATCCCCCTTTTTCCTGGTTGGGGGTTTAAAGACATGAGCATATATAATCACTTATCTCAATATGGATGATAATTTTCTTATACTTAAACAAGTCAAACTTTAATTGTATTGACTAAAATAGTTATTACAGCTGTCTGTTCTTATTCTAGTCTAGATCACTTATTCCCTTGCTTATATCTGCAGTTATGCACGATTTACAATTGATTCACACTGATCTGAAGCCAGAGAATATTCTTCTTGTGTCATCAGACTATATTAAAGTGCCAGACTACAAGGTATGTTTCACTATGACTCCTGATGCTACCATGGAAGTATTCCTGTTCTAGTCATCATTCTCAAAGACCATAATTTTGACACTTTTCCCCCCTTTTGTTGGTATAATTCATTTCTGTCAATTAAGTTTCTCGCTCGAACCACAAAAGATGGTTCCTATTTCAAGAACCTTCCTAAGTCAAGTTCCATTAAACTCATTGATTTTGGGAGCACAACATTTGAACATCAGGATCACAGTTATGTGGTGTCAACTAGACACTATCGAGCACCAGAGGTTATCTTAGGTAACCATCGTTGCCTGTGAAATGCATGCTCATTATCTCTCTGATTTTGTATTATGTGTCATTTGATGTTTTCTTCAGGTCTTGGGTGGAACTATCCTTGCGACCTCTGGAGCGTGGGTTGTATACTGGTTGAACTCTGCTCTGTAAGTAATTTTCAGTTTAGACTCCCTCATGTTCCTCACTTCCCTGGATGGAAGGTGGAATGACTCTGATGAAACTGAACCAAATATGGGTGCCTTGTAGTGCTTTGGGAACGAAAAAACAATTTCACTTGACACAAGTATGGGGGGTGGTTTTGGTACAAGGAGCAATGGCTTATCCTGATTCCTGAAACAGAAAATATTGATGGTGTACATACAAGTAACTTTGAATATAAAGGGAATGAGCATATGATCAACGGAACAAGTTTTCTTGGAACTGCCATCTGAATTTTCCCAAATATTTTCATTCTCCAAAAGTTTTTTACATTTAGGAAGTTTAATATAAAATATTTCTATATATTTTTGGGTGAAGTACAATTCGTTACCCTGTGGTTTGGCTTGATTTTATTTTGCTACATTGTGCTTTAAATTTGGCAATTAAGTAGTTGGAGGATTAAATCATTGGTGCTTTGTTAGCCATGGCATCATTCTATTAACTTTGAATTTTTAATTTCTACATGAAATTCTTAGTTGTCAATGCATTCAAAGTTCAAAATTCCTGTCTTGTCCAGTTGGAATTTCAAACTCAACCACGCACAATGAACTTTTTTTGCTCTAAATGGGATCTCTAATTTGACATCCAATTTTGCTATATAAATTCCTGATTTCTCTTGAAATTCCTAATCTCCCATGCATTAAAAACCAAAATTCCTCCTTTGGTTAATTAGAATGACAAATTTGCTCCTACGTTGGAATCCCTGATTTTATTCCTATTTCCCCCCCTAAATTCCTAATTTCCTTGCACAATCCCAAATTTCCAATGCATTAAAACCTGAATTTCTTCCTTGGTCCATGAAAATTGCACATTGTTGAAATTGGGGGATTCGTTGGTTCACTTGGCTTGCACATGCAATTTTTTCATCAGAGTTAATAAGTGATACCACAGGATACCAAGCTTTGTTAGTATGACCATACCTTCATGATTGAAGCTTATTTCTGATTACTATAAATGACGTTATCAAAATTACTTTAACTTATTTCTGATTACCATATATTTACTTTATCAAGATTACTTCCAGGAGTCCATGTTCAGCATTATAGTGTTCTTGTATATAAACAGGGTGAGGCCCTTTTTCAAACACATGAGAACTTAGAGCATCTTGCTATGATGGAGAGAGTTTTGGGTCCACTACCTCAACATATGGTGGTCAGGGCTGAGTGAGTGCTTTTGGATTCTCTTTGCTTTTAGTAATGGTTTTCTCCCTTTTCCTTTTTGTTTGGCTTCATGCCTTGTCTAATTTTGCAGCCGTCGAGCTGAGAAGTATTTTAGAAGGGGTGCACGGTTGGGTTGGCCAGATAGTTCAACTTCAAGAGAAAGCATGAGGGCAGTTTGGAAATTGCCTCGCTTGCCGGTACTTTCTTCGAAATTTTTGAAACTGCTGCTTGCAAATTATATGTTTTCCTTTTCAATTAATGGGGGTGTTGGACATGGATGTTTTGATCCTTTATTGACTGCATGGACAGGCCATGGGTTTTTGTTGACATTATGGATCATGTTTGGCAAACAATTATATCAGATCCAACAGCATACTTAATTCCCCCAACAGGCATATCCTGTTATTAGATATTGTTGATACCATATTTAATATGGTGTTATGTTTTATTTTTGTCTATTGTAATCTGGCAGGGCATGTTGTGACAAGCAAATCCCTGGAGTTCTAGCAAGTTTAAGGTTAATTGTGTCCTATCATTTGTGCTTTTCTATGTCTCCTTTTTTGTGCTATCTTGAGCACCAAAAGGTTTGAGCAGCAATCAAATCAGGCAGATTAGTCCAGACTAAATTACGCCCCTTAAAAGTTATGCTAGCTGGCTTTGCTGTTTGCTTGTCTCCAAATTCATAATTTATAGTGTCAAATGCTCAGTTAATGGAGTAAAGCTCTAATACTAAACGACCTTTCTCATCCTTCTACTGACTACTATCTTGTGTGTCCATCTCTTGCTTCATGACTGATGGGCTGTTTCTTTATCTTAAGGAGGTGAGAGATAGCATGTGTTAGGATCAGTTCATAAAAGGCTGAGGTGATTGTCTACGTAAATATGATTGTGCTTGATCGAACAAACAATTTAGTTAAACTTTTGTTGATCTAAGTTCCCTCATCTATTGATATCATTGGAGTTTCCATAAAATAAAGTATGCACATAAAAGAAATATTCTTATTCTATTATCCATTTTATTGCATCATCCTGTCGATATATTTAGCACATTCCTAATTTCTGTGTTCTCCACTATTTCACTGCAGAACCTTATAATGCAGCACGTTGATCATTCTGCTGGTGATTTGATTGATCTCCTGCAAGGGCTCCTTCGATATGACCCTGCAGAACGGTTCAACGCAAGGGAAGCATTAAGACATCCCTTCTTCACCAGAGATCTTAAACGATATGGTTACCCTCTGTAAGTACCTCATACAGAATGACCTGGAGGAGGAAACGTGAGTTTGGAGATGAATTTCTTGTGCAACACTAGTAGCTAATGGTATTTTTATTTCATGACCCCCCAACTGTATAGTGAATTATAGTGTTTTTCTCTCTGCTTCGTGTCATTTTCCTCTTTTTGTTGAATCTCCGCCTTCTCCTCTTCCCCATTCTTCTTTTGCTTCCTTGGACTCTTGGTCTTTTTTTGCAAGTAAAACTGCTGCTGCCTGTTGGGGAAATCAATTTTTAAAAATCCGAAGCAGCATTCTACTTGCCAGGACAAGTGGTCATACTTCTACTGAACTCAAATGTAAGTGTGGTTTCTATTCCAAATGACGTTTTAACAAGCAGTCCGAAGCAAAGTGCCTCTACTTAATAACAACTACGAAAGAAAGGCAAATAATTGGTAGAAATCAGTTGTGTAGCGTTCGTTATACTCACCGCTCTACATACGGACAACTGAGATGAGGAGAGTGGTAAGTTTTGATTGTTTTTGTGATTGTGCACATGCGTGAACTGAATAAGTTGGTTAACATGAAAAGATTTCTCATAATACAATATTTTGACTAGTTGGTACGAAAGGTAGGGACTGCCTTGCCTGTTTAGTCCTTCCCTATTCCAATGTTGGGGCTGCGTGGGTCTACCTCGGAGATTTAGATCTGTAAACAAAAAATCTAAAATCTTTGTATAAAGGTGGCATATCAGAAGGCTTACAAGCATCCTGAATAGGATATTTTATTTCTTAAGTTCTATGTAATGTTCTGGACTTTTAGATTAATTTATATCTAGTGGCATTTATGCAAAATGGTTTGTTCTTACAATATTGTTATGAAGGCTTTAAATCCGGCAATAGGGCGGGGTTCACTGCACAATAATTTAACCGTTCTTTATGCTGGAATAATAAGTGAAATATAATAATTGGAATGAGTTCCGTCTGTAAGTACGATATAAAAGTCGCGTTCTATACCAAATAAGTGTCAATTACACGATAAAATATTTAACTTAATGATATGAATGATCTCCAATTTTTTTACTTTAAAAGTAAAAAAACAAAAAACAAAAAGAGAGAGAGCTAAGAAGTATTGAAATTATAAATAATAATTAATATTTCTTTATAACGAATGGGACACTGTTGACATATATATATATATATAGCATCGGTTGACAAGAAGTTCGGACAGCAAAAAAAGAGTTATGTAATCGTTCTCAAGAGAACATTAATGAAAACATTAATAGCTCTCAGGGCGTACGTGAGGGCCATTTAATGAAAACATTACATCCCAATCCCATACTGCCCAGAGCCTAGCTTCCTCCATGGCATGCTGCTCAGAGCAACAATCTGGATTCTTAAAAAATGGAGGTTTTACTTTGGATCTTTTTTAAGTTGTTATTCTTTTTTCTTTGTCTGCAATTTAGTTACTCATTTATTTTTAATTGTAATATATATATTTTATACCGATTGTAATTACAATAGTCTATTTGATAAAAGTTAAAAAATTATTTTTTATCTTATATTTTATTTCTGTTAAAATTAAAAAAATATTTACAATAAAGAAGTAGATGAGATTTTTAAAAAATAAAACAAAAGAATACAAAACCTAATTTTGTGTGAGGGAGAGGGCACTCTTGGCTAGCAAATCGTTGAGCTCTCTACCAACACGATTTATCGCCACATCCCAACTCCTCCCAAGCAGCTCCTCCTGGATGTACAAAACAATATCCCTTTTCTGGTGCCAAGATGCATCTCCTCCGTTGGATCAACTCGTACACATCCGTGGAATCCAACTCCACAACAGCTCTCCTAAAACCATTGTCTCAAGCAACCTTGAGACCAATAGTACAAGCCCACAACTCAGCCTGCAGCCACTGCCACTTCCTATATAGTGCATGAAACCTGTGATGAAAGTCCCTTTCTCATCTCTAATCAGTCCACGACACCAAGCAACATTGGGGAGACATGAACAAACGCCATCAACATTACTTTTCACCTAACCAACTTGCGGCCTAGGCCTCCTCCTCCTCCACCTTTGACCCTGCATATACACACTTCCTCTGCTGCATATTCAACCTCACCACGCTTGCACCTGCTTGGGCTTGGGCAACAATAACCATATTCATGGTATCCACTGATTCAAACGTCTTATTCCCAAACCCCCTTTGTTCTTCGGAAAGCAAACCTCCTCCCATTTAACAAGATTAACCTGCCTTCTATTATCATGGCCAGCCGAAATAAAAGCCCTATTACACTTCTCAATAGACACAATAGTAGAAGAAAGCAACAACGCAATTTGCATGGCATAACTAGGAATAGTAGATGTAACCGAGGACACAAGAGTTACCATACCTGCCAAAGATAGATTATTCGCCTTTCAGCTAGAAAGTCGCTCCTTGTCAAAAATAAAGCTGTAAGTCTCCTTACCCACCCGCTTATGATGCAAAGGAATTCCGAGATACTTGCCCAAATCATTTGTCATAGTGAAGCCCAACTTCGCACTAATATCTCGAGCTAAAAAATTAATTCTTGTCTTTGCTGCATTAACATTTTTGTCCGGAGCTCTTACAGAAATCATCCAGACATCTAGAAATAACTTCCACTTGGCTCATACTAGCCTTTGCAAAAATGAACAAATCATCAACCAAAAACAAGTGAGATATGGGGATCCTATTGTTACTTAAGCGAATAGGTCGCCAATCTCCTCCATCAACCTCCTTTTAAATGACATGTGTAAGCCTTTTCATACAAATAACAAATAAATACGAAGAAATCAAATCTCCCTGTCTCAATCCCCTTGATGGCATAAACTTCTAAGATTTACTGCCATTCCAAAGAATCTGCATACTAACAGAAGAAATACAAGCCTTAACCAGTTGAGCAAACTTATCTAGTATGTGTAACTCACCCAGACAACAAATCACAAACTCTTGATTCAACCTATTGTAAGCTTTCTCAAGCTTAACTTTAATGGCCATAAAACCCTTTTTCCTTTTCATGTTTTTCATTGAATGAATCACTTCTTAAGCAATGATAATATGATTCGAACTCAGCCTACCAAGAACAAAACTACACTAATTTGGAGATATTACTTTTGGAAGAATAACCTTCAGCCTGTTGGCCACAATTTTAGTCACCACCTTATAAATCATGTTACAGAGACTAATAGGCCAGAACTCACTCAAAGTCTGTGATGTATCAGTCTTGGGAATAAGAACAAGGAAATTATTATTCACCTGCCGAATTTTAATCGGTTATTTAAAGACATTCTTAACAAAAGAAATCATTGATAGTCCTACCACCTTCCATTGACTCTGAAAGAAAGCTGCATTCAAGTTGTCTAGCCCAGAAGCTTTCATGGCAACCATATCAAATAAAGCTTGCTGCACCTCTTCATCCCCAACATCCCACGACAAAGCCATAAGTTCATCATCATCAACTTTAAGATAGCCATAACCACAATTCAACGCTTCACAAGAGACAATCTCTTCAGAGAACAAGTGGATGAAAAAATCAACAGCCATATATTTAATCAAATCCCCATGATAACACTATCCTCCCAATTAGATCCTTTTATAACTTTTATACTATTTCTTTTGCATCACTGGTTAGCAATAGCATGGAAATATTTAGTATTTTTGTCACCCAAAAGAAACCAATTACTCCTAGCTTTCTAAGCCCATAAGAGGTCATCCTGAATAATAACTTTCTCAAATTCTTGCCAAAGCTCCTCCAAATAGCTGTCATGCTTATAAGTGAGAGCCTTATTAATACCGTCTAGCTATTGTAGCAAACTAATCTTCCTTCCTTTGGTGTGACCAAACACCTTCTTATTCCAATCAAGCACTTCTTTAGTAAAGTGCTTGACGTTTTGAGACCACGTCTTGTTGCCATGCAAGTGCTCAACTACAAATTTCTCGAACCCGTTATGAAGGATCCAAGATGCAATAAAATGAAAAGGCCTCTCCACTTTATTATCTACTCTATCTAGTGTAAGGTAGAAAAGCACAGATCTATGATCAGATTTGTAAAAAGGCAAATGAGTCACCATAGCATAAAAAAATATAGAAATGAATTCACTATTAGCCAGAACCCAATCAATTCTGCTTCTCGTATTTATGCTATGCTAAGTAAATTTAGGTCCCATAAAACCTAGATCATTCATCCCTAACAGCTCCATACAATTAGAAAAGTCACGATCTACAAAAAAACTCTATTGCCTTGAAGAACTTATAGGATAACTGAACAACGTTGCATTAAAGTCTCCCATAATACACCAAAGACCCATATCCTCTACAGCTCCTGCTAACACGCTCTACTAAGCAAAAGATTTAGGCTCGTATATACCACTGACACATTACAAGTAAACCCTTCCAACCTACTAATACATAGATGAACAAACCGATCATGTTCATACTAACATCAACCTTCAGCTTCGAACTATCCCACAAACACTAAAACCTCTAGCTTCAACCATCATAAAATCATTGAAGCCAAGCTTACAAGCAATATTTCTAGCTCTTTTCCCCCTAGTACGAGTTTCCAAAATAGCAAGGAAATCAAACTTATACATCTTGCGAAGCTCATGAATCAAGTTGGGAAAAAGCTTTAGAGGTTGTTCCCCTAGAATTCCATGAAAGAAACTTCATTTGTAGCGGATGGATTTTGTATTTCCATTCCTATCGAGCCTGAGTTAATTATCTAAAAGTCATCTTGACTTAAATGACATTGGGATACAGAGTGCGGATCCCCTACCATTGTATTATCACCAAGATCCAATTGCACATCCTTATTCTCCATATCATTTGCATGATTTGAAGGACTTTTCGCCTCCTTGATTCTAGATTTTCACAACCCCGTACTCGAATCCTTACTATTATTATGTGGCCCATTGAGTTAAACAAATATTGTCCTTAGGCGAACTTGTTGGGCCCCTGTTAGAAGGCACATTTGAGCCTTCATTAGTGAAAGACTCGGTTCTTGCTTCTTGTGGCCTCGTTGCATGGACATGTGAACCGTTCTGACGTGGCCTATCTTGCACATGTGATGTACCATACAACGCTTCATTCATGATCTGAGCACTCTCCATGCTTTACCCCTTATTCCACCTTGATAGTTCTTCACAACATTTGATACTTCCTTAAGTGGCTCTTGTGCTTCCGTAATCTCCTCGCAATCGTGCTTCTCCAATGCTGCAAATCTTGATGAAATCTAAATCACCTCATCATTACTCTGAGATTTTCGTTGTCATCTCAGCCGCTGCACCATTTGCCCTTACGATGCCTTTATAACTCTGATCAAGCCACTCCAGACATCCTCCTCCTCCTGCTCACTAGTTCCTTCTCCATGATTTGTTCCTTCCACTTTACCATTACCCTTCACTAATTTACACTCCTCCCTAACATGCTCGTATTGATTACAATTGATACATAGCAGATTCATACTATCATACAAAATAGGTTTTTGCATACCTTCAACACTATAATAGGGTTTCAAAGGCCTAGTGAGATCAAGTTCAACATATAAATGAGCAAACTTCCTTCTTTCCTTTATCGCCATGTGGGTCTTTATCTTCAACATTTTACCAATAATATTTCCTATGATATATAGGAGCTTTTTATCATGTTGCTAATTCAATAGCTTAGGAAGCCGCTCCCATGTTGCAATATAAGTAATTGTAGCTGTCTTCTGATCAAACTTTGACTTCCATCAGATAGCAATAAAAAATAACCCAAGGGCCTCCCGTGAAAGCCTCTTCATAATCAATAGAATCTTGGAACATAACTAAAAGAATTCATTCCCCAAATCAACAAGTTTGAGCCACCCGTTCCTAGCCCAAATTTGATGAAGTTTCCTTACTAGGAAATTATATCCTACCTTTCATCCCATAAGCTTTACCATCAAAGTACGGTTAAAAAGGTTTAATCATTCTCTCCTTTTCCTCCTCATCAATCACAATATCAGGGCACATTAAGTCTTGATTCTCCTCCTTAATACCTTTGTCAGCAAACTACACCTATTCAAAGTCAGTTCTCCCATCATTAATCGTATCCTTCTCTTCATCTTCATCATCCTCCACATCCATTCTACATCCCCATCTATCTCCATGCCCTCATCCATCAGAACTCTTCTTGTCGCCATCTCCTTATAGGATATTTTCTCTTCCCCTTTATCAAAATTCACCATCCATTCGTCTTCCCCAGGGTGCAACATCATATCCTCCTTCCTCATCTTACATATGATATTCTCAGTTTGGGATATCTCCTCAGTTAACGATGCAAGGTTTTCTAGAGAACCATCCGTCTACCTCAATCAATCCTATCTTCCCACTGTCTCCTTCCTCTGATGATGAAGCTTAGCGATCTTGTACTTCTAGTTCTGACCATCCAACGCTAACTCATCCTTAGGACAGTCAGGTGACACTTTCGGGTGAATAGGGTCATCAGCCGTCATGGAGAAACAATGCTCTCTATCTCTCTAGGGTTTTTTTTCACTATTATATAGCTTTGTTTTTGTGAAGAGATTATATTGATTCAATATTAGATGGAAAACATAATGATGGGGTGAATAATCTAGGTAGCCGGTAAAAAACCACTAAAGGAACCAAAATTCAGCACTCTAATTAGTATAATTTTTTTAACTTCATATTCAGGAGAATGTTTTTATTTTAAATTTTAATTATTTTATAATATGCTGACATAAAAAATTATTTTAAAATATAAAATGAAATGAAATAAAAATTTTAGAAATTAAATCATCTCAAATACTCTAATTTGAAGAATTGAATTTTTTGAAGTATTTACCTTTTAGTTTGTTTGTGTTTTTTGATAACGTAATTACGAGGGAACAAGAGCTTGGGAAGAGGAAAGGATTTGCTCTAAACTACTCTCCACTCCACCAATCCCACATCTGTTTTTTGGGTAACGACGCTTACGAGTGGACTTACAACCCAGTAACACAACCACCCCACTTCAATTTCATTTATCTCATCATTCCTCAAAGTACCTATAAACAAAACAAACTCCACTTCTGGCCCAAAAAAAAAAACAAAACTATGCTACTTTCGCTAATATATATCATATCAGAACACCGTCGTATCACTTAGAGTTGGACCCTTCAATGTGCCTACACAAGAAGTTGGAGTATGTGTCTAACACGTGTCAAACTGTAACTGGCCCGAGATCTCTCTATAGTCGCATCAATCATAACAACGACACGTGGTCATTATATGCTGTGTGGGTGGGGTTGTTTTCGTATTTTGCTCACTATTTTTATACTCAAATGGGTCTTTAGGTAGAAGGGTTATGTAGTGTTAGAAAGCTTTAGGTATGAGTTTAGTTGGATTGTGATGGGTTTGAGTAAAACCCTAGGTTAAAATTTAGGAAAAGAAGTGAAAATCCGAGTTGCATGTGTTAATGTGTATTTGAATGATTGTTTAAGGTTCATTGGTAGGTGTATATGTTGTTAAAACCCTGAGTAAAGTTTGGAAGGCTAGATTATGGATTTTAGTGTTATGGGAGTTATGCTAATTAAAGATATTATGATGTTGCAATGGTCAATCGACTAATTGGAGGCGTGTAGTTCGTGATAGGTACTCTGGAGGCTTGCCTAAGCCCTATGTGTGGTATTAATAATATGAGGTAACCGGGTATTTGTATATCTGTATTATATGTTGATATATATATGCATGTCTCTATTTATACCACGATATCATTCTGTGTATGTGTATGATTTTTCTATATATCGTATATGATGTGCTCCCATAGTTAGACAAAATAGTATATGATGATAATACATATATATATGTTGATGTGAACATATGATGATGATGTGACATTACATGATGGCATAGCATGACATTGAGATACATGATGATGATGATAATGATTATATGATGATATGACATGAGCATCATCACATGGCATTGTGAGATATATGGTGATCGGGTAGTGATAATGATATACGATATGATAATATGATGAAATATCCCTACCACTAAATTCTTTTTATTTTTTCTTGGACGATTAATATCAGTTTACAATTGGATAGTTTTTTTAGGCAATCACTTAACTAACACAATTTTTTAACTCACCTAAAATCATGTGATACTTAAGTTTCATTCACCCAAAATTTTGTTACACAACAATTTTTTGCTGAAATGATTTTATTCACACTTAACAAATATTTGTGGGAAAAAAAAGATGTAGTAATAGATTTTGAAGCTCATAAAAAAAAAAAGATTATCCAGTAGACTCTCTGAAAAAAGAAATATATACCCCCAGAGTGTGACCAGGCAATATCTATCCTCTTATTCATTGCGATTTTTTTTAAAATTTAATGAATCAACATAAATGTTGAGCAAGAAGAGTAGATCAGTAGACTGTTACTGGCATGTACTCGTATTGTATGATTAATTTTCCATTGTCTACTTCAAGAGCAAATCTTTCTCTTCAACGGATTGTAGCATTGAATGCTTGTGGTAACTCATTCTTCTTCTTCTTCTTCTTTAACGTTCACAAAGTTTCATTAATTGAACCAACATCTTGTTCACGTTCCTCTCCGTTGTATGCTTCAACTACAGAGACAAGAGAGGCAAATCGAA
Source organism: Adenanthera pavonina (assembly GCA_026686845.1). Taxonomy (NCBI): domain Eukaryota; kingdom Viridiplantae; phylum Streptophyta; class Magnoliopsida; order Fabales; family Fabaceae; genus Adenanthera; species Adenanthera pavonina. The sequence goes on from JAIVEN010000002.1 coordinate 6,308,815, forward strand.
GGAAGGATCGGGGGGGAGAGAGAGAGAAAGAGCACTTTTAAGTTTTAACATTTTCTTTCTTGCATTATTTATTCTTTTTTACACAACAATTTATCCAATTTCTTTTGAGTGGTGTGCTTCTTCTTTCTTCAATTTCTTTAAAGCATGCTTTTGGACACCTAAAATTAATCTTCTGAAGCAAGCTCGCACACACAAACACATAATACACACGCACATGTATGTATGTATGTATGTATGTATTTATTATTATTATTATTATTATTATCTTCTCAGTTAGTAGATAATAGGGTGTGCAGAAATATCCAATGAGGTTTTGTGTTTTCCTTTATTTTCTTCATTCAATGTACAACAAGTGATGCAATAAAAACGTTAGGTGTAATGAGAAGCAAAAATGTGAATATTATGTGACCGCCCGCACTGCACATGATATTTCAGTTCAAAACCTTTTTGAATTGATTCGGTAGATCAGAGTTTCCCCTATTGCATGTTCATAGTGTAGGTCTTTTTTTTGGTTGAAAATAGTGCTGGTTAACTAAATTCAAATATAACCAAGCCCATTTCAGGCCCAAATTAAAAGCTTAGCACAACGACACTATAAAATGATATCAAACATTCTTTTTTTTTTTGCCATGAAAGAAAATATAGCATTAAAAACAAGAAGGAAACGGAGTTCAAGGCCCAAAACAACAAACACCTACTTGACCCAAACCCGAATACAACCTAAGACGGTAGTAGCCGACGAACCACCCAAGGGAACAAACCCCATCGGAGGCTAAGCCAAGACCACCACCAACCATAGAACAAGCCTAATACAGAGAAAATAAAAGATTACAGAAACAACAACAAAGCAGAAATAAAAAACTAGCCTTAAGAAACACACCAACCACCAAACAGGAAGAAAAAAGAGGCCGCGAATGCCATCTCGCCAGAAACCAGCAACAACAAACATTACAGAGGATGGAGGCACAAAGACCCTCTTAACAGTAGTCATCCCTTTCAACAACGAACCTGCCTTAGAAAAAGTAGATTTTGATGAGATTCCACGCTTCAAACATGCGGGAGTAACGACCTCAACAAAGGCCGTAAGCACGAGAAGACAATCGAGCCTTGAGGAACGCCCTATCTCCAAACCCCAGATCCGAATCATCCAATGAGGAGGCAAGTTCTCCCAATGCCGCTTCACTGGCCTTAGCGTCTCACTACTTCTGATAATGAAAATGGGGGGAGCTCTCCAGCAAACCGAAAACCCAGAGACACAAAAACAAGACACCCAAACCACAGAGCGACAGATCAAAATGCACACATACCACGAGCGCTCTCTCACCCGGCAAGAGCCGGGGAGAGAGCCACCAAGCTTATACGAACGCAAACGCAAACCACAGCAATGGTATTTCAACTCTCAAGAAGAGAGGGTTTGGCCTCTCGGGCGAGAGGGTTTTGATATCAAACATTCAATTCAATGATTAAAATGGCCCCGTGCACTAGTTTTAACCTCAATTTTTCATACTCATATTGACCATAATCTAGTCTAGTATAATATATAAATCTTACGCTAACCCAATTTTAAAAAATGACATAATTTATAGATAGTGTTATTGTTTGAACGATTTATCTTGAATTTTGTATTTTATCTTTTCCCTTGCATTGCAAGGGTCAAAAATCTAATTATTACTGATAGATAAATATATTAGTATAAAGTATAAAATCTTTAATAAATCATAATATATACAAGTCATATTCTAACAAATATTTCATTTTTCAAATTCCATGTAATAAAAATCTTTTTTAAGTTTGATGTAAAAAGTATAAATTGTAATTTGTAAAGTAACGAGACATTAAATAATTTTTAATTTTTAATTTAATATTTTATAAATTAAATTAAATAATTTCACATGCGACTGTTTGTTCTATCTATTTGTTCAACTTTTAAGTCATGTTTTAATTTTCTTGGTCTTGTTTTGTTAATTTAAATTTTATGTTGAAGATAAATTTAATTAATAAAATACAAACTTCATAATCATATTTTAGAAGAAGTAACTGTTAGATTAAAATTAAATAAGTTATAAAGAGAGATTAAATTAAAATTAAAAAAGTTTAGGTAAGAATAATTTTTTAAAAAAATTAAGATTAATAATAACTAATTTTCTTTTAATAAGTTAATTAGTTAGTAGTGACATGGCTGGAGTGATGATAAATGGCCCGGGCTTTAGAACTTGTTTGACAATTGTTCTCTGGACAGTTTTATAAAACTACTTTTAAAAACAAATTTTGGAACAAATTTTGAAAAAAAAAATCTGTTTGAATAACTATTACCAAAATCATAAATAGTAAGTATTAAATGAATTATCCAAAATTTATAACTTTACCATTAATGATATCGATATTTTTTACTTTTTTTTTATTTTTTAAAATAAAATCTACCAAATAAGATGGATTTTTTATTTTTTTATTTTTTTATGTTTTAAAATATTTTATAAAAAACAAAAAAATTGTTTCTAAAGCAGTTGCCAATCATGCCCTTAGCCTCCACGATCCATTTCATCAGCAATCAGGGCTCAGCAATCGGGGTTTTAGCTAGCTGGCTTCACTTCTTTGGGGCTCCGGTTCACCTTCAGCTTCCCCGAGGCCCGAGCCATGGAGTCTCTGGCCAGACTGCATCACTGTCACCAACCGCTTTACCTCTCACTCAGTCACCCTCCTTCTTCATTATCAAGGCCCTTATCTTCCGTCTCCTTCAGGTCCCTACCACCCCGGCCTTCGCCACCGCAATTCTCGTCTTCGTCTTTCAGGTTTTTGTCCGCCAGCGCCGCATCATCGCCGTCAGAATCGCCCGCTCACTCTGCTTTCCGCAAACCTAGAACCACAGTACCACGGTTGCTCCAAACCCTGAACCCCCTGTTCTCACCTGTCGTCCAAACCACCTGTACCATCATAGCAGCGGCTGCGTTTTTCTTCATGCGTCTTCACAAGCCCGCCATTGCAGCCCCGCTTGAAATTCCCACGGTGGAGCCGGGTACGGAGTCGATGGAAAATAATTCGAATGAAGAAAATCAGAGAACTATTGAAGAGCAATTAAGCAGCAATCCCAATGACACCGAGGTTCTTCGATCGCTCATCGAGGTAAAGGTCAGAGCGCGCAAAATTGAGGAAGCAATTCAGGTTATAGACCGTTTGATTGAGCTCGAACCTGAAGAGTTTGAGTGGCCATTGCTGAAGGCTCACATGTATGTTTACAATGGTGACTGCGAATCAGCCAACGAGAAGTTCGAAGAAATTCTATCGAAAGATCCCTATCGTGTAGAGGCCTATCATGGCCTTGTAATGGCAACTTCGGAATCGGATAAGCCATTGGAGGATTTATTGAAGAGGGTTGAAGAAGCAGTGGAATTGTGCAAAAAACAAAAGCGGGATTCGGATGTCAGGGATTTGAGGCTCTTGACTGCGCAGATTAAAGTCATGGTGGGAGAATTTTCTGATGCGCTGAAGGCCTATCAGGAGCTTGTAAAGGAAGAACCAAGGGATTTCAGGCCGTACTTATGTCAAGGTATCATATATACTATTCTAAGAAAGAAAGATGAAGCTGAAAAACAATTTGACAAATTCCGGAGGCTTATCCCTAAGAATCATCCTTATAGGGAGTATTTTGAGGATAATATGTTTGAAATGAAGTTAGTTTCACAGAAGGCAGAGAGAGAGGGAGCGAGTGCGAAGAGCTGAGGAAGATGACTTCCCAAATGTCTTCACTTAGATGATAACGGGACGGTTCTCTTCCGCCCCACTCGTTGGGCTGTTGCTGCTGTCCATTCTACTGATAACAGGATAACCAGTATAGGTTTTTTCCAGCATTGTTACTTCTGCCATGTTATCCCCTAATGTTTTCTATGAATTCTGTTCGATGGTACTATATTTAGGAATTGTGGTTGGGTAAAATTACGAGGCTGCTACTGCCACGTTTTCCTACTCAATTTAAATAGAATTTTTGGGGCCTAATTTTACATGTTTTGGATGTAGAGAGTATAGTTAGACTCAGTTTTCCTTACACATAGCATTTTCGTAGCATACATCGTTTGGTGTCACAGAAATATGTGTTCAGCCAAATGAGTTTTGCTTCGGTAGCATGGATGGATTTGTTGTTCATAGCTCACCTGTTCCTTTGGTAGTTATTACATAAACGATATGCTTGATGACAAGTAATCCGATGATTCTCTAAATAACTTAAAAACTCCTGGTTGTTGTTGATTCTTAAGATTCGAAAAGCTGCGGTGTACTTCTGTGCTCTTTCTTATCGTGTGGTATATGCATTTTTCTCAAGATTTTGTTGTGACCCTTGTGACTCATTCTGGGAATCTTACAAAACCTTGGGTTGTGCATTTTTTTTTCCTGTTGGGAATACCTTACTTTAAGTGCAAGGTGAAGGTCAAATCAGTGCTTCTAAGTGAACAGAAGCATGATAATCATGGGTTTATAGTTGTGCTCACAGTTTGCTTGTTTGTGTCAATGGCTTGATTGACAATGATGCTTATTTGAAATAATTAAAAGAAAATTGTTCAGTAGACAGATCAAGACTTAGTTTGGTGTGATAATCTTACTCTCTACGCTCTATGGGTCATAGTTTTGGAAGCAGTACCTTGATTTTTATGAATTGAAATTCTTCGTAGCTTTTTAGAATTGCTTTCTTTTCCACTTTTTCGGGGATGTTTACGGTCAGTTATGCCATACATATTCAAGTTGATTTCTGGTACAATATCTTGCTTTTCGGTCGTCTTTATTTGCATTGATTTCTTAAAAACTATCCTATCTATGCTGCGTGTCTTGTATACTTGAGGCATTACAAATCAGTTAGCTACCACTATAAGTGTTATCCAGTGAGGTCAGTGCATACTAAATGGGTACTTGAGGCTAGTCGGCTAAATACTTGTTTATGAAGAAGGTAAGACTTGGCATTTTGTTCGTGGATTTGAGGTGGGTGCGTGGGCAAATTTATAATCTTAAAAGGCAGTTACTAATCACAATCCATTTTAATTATAAGATAATTTAGATAGGAACTTATTTTTCCTCATCCGCGTTAGAGTTTGAAAAGTTATCGTCGGTCAGTGATGAAAGCTGGTATTGCATGGCACACGCCACAATTCTTACTAAAAATGCTCTCTAAATTGGGTTCATTTGGTTCTCAACTTTATAAAATTAAGTTAAGATAAATAAAATTTATAAAAATGAAGTTTAGATAAAATAAATTTGTTAAAAATTATTTATGTTTAGATTTTTTTTTGTCAAAGTAAGTTTGACAAAAAATCTATTTGAATGATAAGAGTTAAAAGTATTTTTAGATATATAATATCGAGTAATTTTGTTTTACTTTTTTCAAAACTCACATTTTATTAAAAAAAAAGTAATTTCTCTCCTTTTTTTTCAAAACTACAATTTAATTCATTTTTAATTTTTTTAAAAAAATAATTTATATTTGATCAAATATATTTTTTAAAAAAATTATAATTAAAAATTATGATTTCGTGAGAACCTCTAGGGAGCTTCCAGGCTTTGAGACTGACCCTGAGTATCTCAACAAAGATTCTCCTTTTTCCCCCTCTAATTTTTTTTTTCCAAGTCTTTAGAGGGAAAGAGACTGTAGGACGGATGGAGAGAGAAAGAGGAGAATGTTCGGTGTGGTGCCCACCGAGTTGATTCTAACTTCGATAATACAGTCTTTTGCTGTTCAAATTTATGAGAAGTAGAGAAAAAGAGGTGGACAGGATCTTTCGTCTATTATCTCCATTTAATTTGGCGTCCGGATTGCGTGCTTATCCAGATCTGTCCAAAGCTGCTTTGCTTTTAACAGTTCAGATTTATAATTTTTATTTTAATTTTTTAATAATAAAATATTAAAAAAATAACTGTTATAAAATTATTTTTATTTTACATATAATAAAATTAAAACATATTTAAAATATAATAATAAAATTAAATTAAATCTAAATCATTCATTTTAAAATTGGAAGCTACAAAAGATGAGCACCCACTTTAAATACTTTAATTTGAGTCTTCAATGACTTAGGATTTTTAGCTCATAATTATTTGTGGGAGAAAATAATTTTTTATTTTGTAAAGTTATCAAACATATAAATTTTTTAATTTTAAATAAATAATTATGAAAAATTTTGATTTTAAAAGTGTTTTATATAAAAAAAAGTGATTTTTTCATAAAAAAATTGAAAAAAAGAGCCTTTTTTTTACTTATAATAATTAATATTTAAAAAATCGGATCAGACCGACTAATTTAACCGGTTCCCAGTACCAGGTCCAGTCTGGTTATAGATCTTAACCACCTCTTTTTAGAATTGGTGGAAAATCAGTCAAACCAATTTTGAATCAATGTTGAATCGGTTGAACCAGTTTATTTTTTAAACTTTTTAAATTTTTAAAAATAAAATAACATTATTTTTAGAACTAAATAGTATTATTTTTTGTATAAATTTTTTTTATTTCTACATTATAATATTGTATAAATATTATTATGATACATAATTACTAATAATGATAAATTTACTTAACAAATAATATGAAAAAAGTATTAATTGATTATTTTGAATTTAAAATATGTTTACAAATGAATATTAACTTGTTTAGATTTTAATATTAGGTTGTAAAACTTATTAATAATAGTTTTTATTTTCTATATAATGTATAAAATTAAAAAAATTATAAATTTATTATCACCGGTTGAATCACGGTTGAACTATTGAACCTTGAATCAGTGTCTTGATTGGTTCAATACCTGGTCCCATTTTTTGAACCTTGATAATAATCACTTCTCCTCCTATAATCATTTATTTCACTTTTTTTTCTTATTATTCACCAAATAATCACTTAAATCCCCAAAATTTTAAACACATTTATTTTCTTAAAATCACTTTTCAACTAAAAACATCCAAACATAAATCACTTTTAACATAACCACTTATTCTTATAATCAATTATGAAAAATCACTTTTTCTCATCATCAATTATGAAAAAACTAATCCACACATACAATTAATGTCAATTTTAAGATGAGAAGCAATTTGTGTCCAGGTTTATTTTGACATGCACTTAATGTCAATGTCAATGTTTTAACTGACTGAATTCGCCATTGTTTATTTTGTTACTTGTATGAAAATAAGAAACCTTGCCCGCATTCCATGGAGCATGTTATTAATGTTAAGGAAAGAAAAGAGAAGCCTAATGGCTTGGTTTATTTACAATAAAAAAATGGAAAGAATCAAGAATGGAACAAGGGCCAACTTCTCTGGCTTGTTGGAAGACGATTCCTAATTTTTTTTTCTACATTAACTTTCTTATTGGATGAGAAAAAAATAAAAAAAAAACTTGGGTATTTCTTTATCTATATTCTCTCTTATTTTTCTTTATAATTTTTCTCTCTCCCTATTTTTAACTCATTTCAAGCATGACATAAAGAAAAGAAAAAGGGTCTACAGCTGTTTTGGGGAACTTACATGTACTGTAATTAGAAGGGCAGTTAACACCTGTATTGGAAAATTAAATTACGGATGAGACCCTTATGCGGGTTAAAATATTTAGAAACTACTCTGAATAATTTAAAGATTATAAATTTAAATTGTATAGAAAAATTATAACCCAATACTTGATGTGAATTTTTTGTTAGATCATTCTAAATAGTTACTCCCTCTATTTCTTAATATAAGACCATTTTAACTTAATTACACGAATTAAAAAGGGGAGTTAAAACTAATTAACTATCTCAATTTCTCTGAAAATCTCAACATTTTTCTAAAACTACCCTTATTTAATCTCTCTTTTTCTCTTTGGATACATTAAATAGGAGCATTTTTTGAAAATATATAATAAATACCACTTCGTATATTGTAAAGGGTCTTATATTTAGGATCAATGCAAAATGTCCTGTATATAGGACCGGAGGAAGTATATAATTTCAATCTTGATATGTATATACACACCCTTCATTTGAAATCTCCACGCTAATTTCTGTTCTTGGAAATTTGTAATCCCTGCGAGGGGATTAGAGACTGATTGCACGGTTTTTTTCCCCTTTTAAATGCAAGAGAAAAGTTTATTAAAAAACATTAAGGAAAAATACATATAAAAGTAAAACATTCAAGAATGTTTGATATGTCTTCCTGTAAAGCCAAGTTCTACGAAATCTGCAACTTACCTATGTATGACATAACTTGCTAAGCTGCGACAATGAAATTAGAGAATAACAGGATGGATGGTAGGATAAGAGCAACATCCTAATTCTAGAAAAATGACAAAAATTAATGCATTGTTTGATTCAATAGAGGAGAAAGAAGGGATTTTAATATGTGTTTAGATTAACTTATCCATATTTGATTATGAGAATAAATAATTATATTAAAAATAATTTGTGTTTGGATATTTTTACCTCATAAATAATTTGAGAAAAGAAATATATTTGAATTTTAGAAGTTTAAGTAATTATTTGATGGATAATAAGAAGGAAAAATGAAATAAATGATTATGAGAAGGTAAGTGATTATATAAGTAGAAAAAATTAACTTCTCCTACAATAACCTATTCGAGATATAAATGCTTATTAAAAAGTTGATGTGTTTGATAACTTTACAAAATAAACAATTATACTCTCTCATATGTGATTATTTTGTTCATCCAAACATGTTCTTAATGATAGAAGGGGATAAAGGGAGGGAAAGAATTTTCATATTACTTTATTTGATTTAGAAGGAGAGGGTAGGAAAATGATAATAAATGTACAATTATACTCTTATCCATTTTAAGTCTTTTTTTTTTGGTCTTTTATGCTTTAATTATAGGGGGAATTACAATTAAAGATCAATGGAGAGAATTAATTATAAAGAAATATTTTTAACTAATAAAAAGTGGTAAAATTTGAAAAATTGAGTAGTGAAACTAAAAAAATAAGTAATAACAAGTTTTATTCTATAATAAATTTGTTATTTTGATTATAAAATGTGATTCCCGCTAAATTATAATTCATCTTTATTTTATTTTAGAAAAATAAATATTTTTCATTTTAGTTAATAAACAAATCTCATGTATATTATTTTTGTTCTAAAAAAAGAAATCATGCATTAATCATTATAAATTTAGTTGAGGATAATTTTGAAATAATAAAAAAGGGTGAAGGTAATTTATTCATCATAATTTTTTGTTACCCATTTTCTCTCCAAGTTCTTCCACTTTTGAAATTTTCCCTTATATTTTTTTCTAATTTATTGAATCAAACAATGGAAAATTAAAATTTTACTTCCCCTCCCCCACAAGTTTATTAAACCAAATATAGAAAAATTTTAATTTTATCTTCCTTTCTTTCTCCTCTAAATTCTTCCAACCAAACTGGTAAGAGTCATTGTAATAACTTCAGAGATATAGTAACTTGCGGGTGAAAAGATGATGCCTGTTGTAAGACACCATGGAACATGACATGAATATTCTAGTCTAGCACCACCAACGCATTGCACTTGCACCTCACCCACCTTGGACCAAGTGACAGTAATTTTCCAATGCGCTCATTCCGTGATGATATTAACACTCTTTATTATGGTTTTATTTGAATGTAATTGGCTATTCGACCATTTTCTTTTTAAAAAAAAGAGGGAATATAGTAGGCTGTTGCTGTTCCGTTTTCCACCAATTACGCATTGCTGGCTCCTACAAACAGAGAGAATATAGTAGCCTCAACTTATGGGACTCTTTTCAATGATCTGAAGTGTAACCAAGTCAAGCGCTTCGTCCCCTTCCGTATACGATAATGCTTTCCAGAGAATTTTGGGTGGTGGCACAATACAGTGTAACTGGCCGCACTACACATGAACAAGATATTTGAGTTCAAAGCCTTTTTGATTCTCAGGTGAAGACTTGCAACAGGAGAAGAAATGCTTCCCTCTCAGGCCGACTTGATTCGGTGTCACATTTCAACCATTTATCACGTGTCAATGGTATATTATATATACTATCATATTTTCTACACTTTCCCCTTTGCATATTCAGAGTGCTGGTTAACTAAATTCAAATATAACTAACCCCATTTCAGGCCCAAAAAGCTACACTGTCAATCATTCATTTCAATACTTATACTGACCCCCTGCATCAGTCTTAACCTCAAAATTTTTTTATACTCATATTGATCATAATTTGGCCTAGTATAATATATAAATCTTACAGGAACACAATTTTTTTTAAAAAAAAATGCTTCTCAATAGTGTTTTTATTTGTATGATTTCTCTTGAATTATGTATTTTATTTGTTTGTGTTTCCCTGACATTGCATTGGTCAAAAATCTAATTATTACCAATATATAAATATGTTAATATAAAATATAAAATCTTTAATAAGTCATAATATATACAGGTCATATTATAAACAATATGATTTTTTTCGAATTCCAAGCAATAAAAAACTTAAAAAGTTTCATGTAAAACATATAAATTGTAGTCTCTTATATCCGATGTTACAGGGAATTTCTAACTGTTTCACTTTTATTAAAAATGTTTATTGTATACCTTAAAACTTAAAAAAAAAACTCAATACCTCAATTTTATCTTTATTAATTAATACTAAAATTTATTTTAAAAATTTATCCTTCCTCTCTCTCTTTTTCCAACTTACTAGATGATAATCAATAGAGATAAAAAAGATAAACTCATACTAATATATTTTAGACTAAATAAGAATTCTAGAAAAATCACTATAATATGGACTAAATAGAGTAACTTGTAAAATAATAAGGCATTAAATAGACTTTAATTTGTAATTTAATATTTTGTAAATTAATTAAATAATTTGTTACATGCTGTTTGTTCTATATATGTCTATATGTTCTAATTTTACGTTGTCTTCTTTCTTTTATTTTTTTATTTTTTTTGTTTTGTTATGTTAATTTAAATTTTATGCTGAGTATGAAGATAAATTTAATTAATGAAACACAACCTTCAGAATTACCATATTCTAGAAGCAACTGTTAGGTTAAAATCAAATAAGTTAGAAAGATTGATAACTAATTTTTAACAAATTTTCTTCTAATTATTAGTTAGTTAGAACTAGAAGTGTGATTTGGTAGTAGTGATAACAAATGGCCCGGGGTTTTAGCATCCACGATCGTTTCATCAGCAATCAGAATCAGGGTTTTAGCTGGCTTCACGTCTTCGGCTCTCCGCTTCTTCTTCAACTTCTTCCAGGCCCCGCGGTCATGGAGTCTCTGGCCATACTGCATTTCTGTCACCACCCGCTTCACCTCTCACTCAGTCACCGTCCTTCTTCATTACCAACGCCCTTATCTTCCGTCTCCTTCAGGTCTCTATCACCCCGCCCTTCGCCACCGCAATTCTCGCCTTCATCATTCAGGTTTTCGTCCACCAGGGCCGCGTCATCGCCGTCAGAATCGTCCACTCACTCTACCTTCGGCAAACCTAGAACCACACTACCACGGTTGCTCCAAACCCTAACCCCCGTGTTCTCACCCCTCGTCCAAACCACCTGTACCATCATAGCAGCGGCTGTGTTTTTCTTCATGCGTGTTCACAAGCCCGCCATTGCAGCCCCGCTTGAAATTCCCACGGTGGAGCCGACTACGGAGTTGATGGAAAATTCTTCGGATCAAGAAATTGAGAGAACTATCGAAGAGCAATTAAGCAACAACCCGAATGATACCGAGGCTCTTCGATCACTCATGCAGGTAAAGGTCAGAGCGCGCAAAATTGAGGAAGCAATTCAGGTTATAGACCGTTTAATTGAGCTCGAACCTCAAGAGTTTGACTGGCCATTGCTGAAGGCTCACATGTATGCTTCCAGTGGTAACTACGAATCTGCCAAAGAGAAGTTCGAAGAATTTCTAATAAAAGATCCCTGTTGTGTTGAGGCCTATCAAGGCCTAGTAATGGCAGCTTTGAAATCGGATAAGCCATTGAAGGATTTGTTAAAGAGGGTTCAAGAAGCGGGGGAATTGTGCAAAAAACAAAAGCGGGATACGGAGGTCAGGGATTTGAGGCTCTTAACTGCGCAGATTAAAGTCATGGTGGGAGAATTTTCTGATGCGCTGAAGGCCTATCAGGAGTTTGTAAAGGAAGAACCAAAGGATTTTAGGCCGTACTTATGTCTAGGTATCTTATATACTATTCTAAGAAAGAAAGATGAAGCCGACAAACAATTTGACAAATTCCGGAGGCTTGTCCCTAAGGATTATCCTTATAGTGAGTATTTGAAGGATAATATGTTTGAAATAGAGTTTGTTTCACGTAAGACACGGAGAGAGGGAGCGGGTGCGAAGAGCTGAGAAAGAGATGACTTACCAAATTTCTTCAATTAGATGATAACGGGACGGTTCTATAGAGAGGTTGTCTTTTTTTTTTTTTTCTTACTTGTTGGGCTGTTGTTGCTGTCCATTCTTCTGATAATAGGATAGCCAGAATAGGTTTTTTCAGCATTGTTGCTTCTGCCATTTTATCCCTAATGTTTTCTATGAATTCTGTTCGGATGGTACCGTATTTTGGAGTTGTGGTTGGGTAAAATTACAAAGCAACTTCTGTCACGTTTTCCCAATCAATTTGAATAGAATTTTTAGGGCCTAATTTTGCATGTTTTGGATGTAGAGAGTAGAGTTAGACTCCGTTTTCCTTACAGATAGCACTTTCGTAGTAGACATTGTTTGGTGTTGATTGTAATCTTGCAAGTATATAGGGAGGGAAGTAATAAATTTATCAATTCGAACTTTTGATATCAAAAGAAAGTGGTAATTAAATTAAAAATTCAAATTAAAAAGGAAAAAAATAAAAAATAAAATAATGTCTGAGTTTTGATTCAGTTCTAAAAGTATCAAGGAATTGGGTTCATTTTATACGATAACTAGATTCTATTCCTTAGTTAGACTATGCACAATTATAGTAATAATTATTTTTAAAGTGTCCTAATTACCTGTCGCTCAATTAGTCAAATTCAAATCACTCTCGTGCAACTACAATTCCTAATCAAATCTTGAAAGCCACAATTTATATCACCACGAATGTCTAATTCTATCTCTAGATTAGTTATTCATGTTTATCTCTTTAGATCTAGATTCACTTTTCACCTCTAGTTTATCCATTAATTAGATTATATGATGATCAAGCATAAAATTCACATTAATGAACAAGAAAGATAAATATAATAAATAACCAAATTAAATATAATCCGAAGAACAAATCTAAAGAGTTATAACTAAAAAGAATAAATTCAATTAATCCCCGTCACGGTACATTCCCACCCCTTACTGGAAAATTTAGCCACATATAAAAATAGAAATTAAACCAAAACTAAAGTCTCAAATTATAATGAAAATAACAAGAAAAAAGAGTTATTGTAGAAAAAAATAAATCTATCTCTAATACTCTTTAGATCTCCTTACTCCTTTTTTATAGGATGCTTTTAATTGCTCTCAGATGCATTTTGAACTGTGTTCACTGGCCTCCGGGTGTTTTTTTTGAATCTCTCTTGTGTTTTTGTTGTGTCTCATTTTATAAAAAAAGTCCAGTAACCTCTAAAACTCAAAATATTATGAAAATGTGTAAAAGATAAGTTTACGAGATGAATCGGCATTGTATCCTCATTATTTCTTCCATCCGGTGCGGTGTCCAATGAGTCTTCCTTCCCTAGCTACGAACTCACCCGACGCTGGTTGGGTGTCTTCATGGTCAACCAGGCACCAGGTTGCCTCGCTGAAACTTTTCTTCTTCACCTTCTCACCCAGCCTGGGTGAGGAAATTAATGGGGAACGGATGAATTAGCTCTTATACATTTTGCTCTAACTTTTTAGCTTAATGCATCTCAAAATTCTCATAAATGTTCCTGCAATGCAAATATACTCTAAGTTATGCAGAATCATGCCAAAAAGTAATAAATTACAATATTTTATGATAAAAATATATACAAAATATGAGTATTTTATAGATATAAAATAGACACATTAGGTGTCACATAAGTGTGTGTGTGTGCGGCCAAATATGTTTTGCTTCGGTAGCATGGATGGATTTGTTGTTCATAGCTCACCTGTTCTTTTGGTAATTATACATAAACGATATGCTTGATGACAAGTAATCCCATGGTTCTCTAAATAACTGAAAAACTCCTGGTTGGTGTTGATTCTTAAGATTCCAACAGCTGCGGTGTATTTCTGTGCTCTTTCTTATCGTGTGGTATATGCATTTTTCTCAAGATTTTGTTGTGACCCTTGTGACTCATTCTGGGTATCTTACAAAACCGTGGGTTGTGCAGTTTTTTTTTTTTTTCCTGTTGGGAATACCTTACTTTAAATGCAAGGTGAAGGTCAAATCAGTGCTTCTAAGTGAACAGAAGCATGATAATCATGGGTTTATAGTTGTGCTCACAGTTTGCTTGTTTGTGTCAATGGCTTGATTGACAATGATGCTTATTTGAAATAATTAAAAGAAAATTGTTCAGTAGACAGATCAAGACTTAGTTTGGTGTGATAATCTTACTCTCTACGCTCTATGGGCCATAGTTTTGGAAGCAGTACCTTGATTTTTATGAATTGAAATTCTTCGTAGCTTTTTAGAATTGCTTTCTTTTCCACTTTTTCGGGGATGTTTACGGTCAGTTATGCCATACATATTCAAGTTGATTTCTGGTACTATATCTTGCTTTTCGGTCGTCTTTATTTGCCTTGATTTCTTAAAAACTATCCTATCTATGCTGCGTGTCTTGTATACTTGAGGCAGTACAAATCAGTTAGCTACCACTATAAGTGTTATCCAGTGAGGTCAGTGCATACTAAATGGGTACTTGAGGCTAGTCGGCTAAATACTTGTTTATGAAGAAGGTAAGACTTGGCATTTTGTTCGTGGATTTGAGGTGGGTGCGTGGGCAAATTTATAATCTTAAAAGGCAGTTACTAATCACAATCCATTTTAATTATAAGATAATTTAGATGGCAACTTTTTTTTCCTTATCAACGTTGAGTTTGAAAAGCTACCGTCATTTAGTGATAAATGCAGTCCAAACTTTCAGAAGTCTGTAGTTTTGTGAGAACCTCTAGGGAACTTTTTAGACTCTGAGTCAGACCCTACCCCTGAACCCTGAATTGGGAAAAGGACAATTCAATATCAACAAAACAAAAAAAATTTACTCCGTTATAGGATTTTTCACCCTATCCTATATATTACATCTTTTACAATATATAAAATAATATTTATTATATATTTTTAAAAAAATATTTTTATTTAATATATTCAAAGAGAAAAAGAGAAAGATTAAATAAAGATAATTTTAAAAAAATATTAAGATTTTTAGAAAAATTGAAATAATTAATTAGTTTTAATTCCAATTCTTAATTCACGTGATTCGGTTAAAAGAATCTTATATTAAGGATCAGAGGAAGTATTTCCTTACAAGAACTTGATTTGAAAATTTAGTATTCATATAAACTGAATTTTCAATTGGTACTATTTATTTATACTGAATTTTCAACTTGTATTATTTATTTTTACTAAATTTCTAACCAATACTATTTATTTATAAATATTTTTTTATACTGGTCCCAAAATGATATTTTCCCCTCCGGAATATCTCAACCAACATAGTTTGCCCACGGAGTGGATTTGGACTTCGATATACACTGTCTTCTGCTGTCCAAATTTATAGTTTGCCGGGCCTTTTGGCTAAGATCAAGTGTAGAGGAAAAGAAATGGAGAGGATCTTTCGTCTATTATCTCCATTTAATTTGAATACTCAATTAGTCAATGTTAAGATGAGAGGCAATTTGTGTCAAGTGCAAACTATTTTTTTGGCCGCTGTGTCAATTGTTAACTGACTGAATTTGCCATTGTTTATTCTAGCACCACCAACGCGTTGCACTTGCACATGAGAGAGCTTGGAGCATGTGAGTAATTTTCCAATGCGCTCATCCCATTATAGTGTTACTATTACCACTGTTTATTATGGTTTAATTTGAATCTAGTTGGCTATTTGAGTCCTTAAAAAGACAATATAGTAGACTCTTCCTTTTTCCTCCTTTTACAGATTCCTAGCTCCAGCTCCTAAAAACGTCTTGCTATGAGAGTTCGAAATCAAGTCACATTGAAACGCGCCCCTGATGCCTTTAATGTACTCTAATCAACCATTGTCATTTTCGGCCAAAGAAAAAGAAATTGGAATGAACAAAGTCCTTCAAATTTTTGTTTTGTTAGGGTCAGCAATCAAGTTTTTCTGTGTTTGTCTCCTCGCAAGATAGCACAACACCGTCACACTGGGAACTTTCCTTCCTTTTTTTTCTCTGGAGGCTCTGTTTTGCCTTGGACACAAAACCCTTACCTAGAGATTCTCTCGGCTTCTGGGGCATTGTTGCCATGGAATAGTGTTCTTGACTTTTCGCCATAGGTGGATCGGAAATAATTTTTTTAAATACTTTATAGGAAAAAATTATGGGAGAGATCAGATAGAGAAAAAAGAACGGAAGGGATAGTAAATATTGTTTCTTTTTCTTCTCTTTTTCACTTCTTTCTTTCTTTTTTTGGCCACACCTCTTTCTGCTTTCTGAACTATCGTAACTTCAGGGAATCTGGGTTTGAGTTAATCACTTAACTACCACAATTATTCTGGGCAAACTGTATAAATTATAAAACAGTAGTTTAGAAGTGTTAAAAAAAGGAATGGTGATTGTGTAAGTCAGATTTTGTCGGCTTGTTATTCTCAATTATTGAGCAATCTCTTTTCAATCATCTGCTGCAATGTAGGCGAGAACCCATGGGACTCTTTTCAATGATCTGAACTGTAATTAAGTCAAGGCTTCGTCCCCTTACACGATAATGCCTTTCAGATTTATAAGAACAGTTGGTGAAGCTTGATTTTACAATGGTAAAGTCATGCTTAATAATGATCACAGATAAAGTTTCCCATCAAAGTGGTCTCAAGCCCAACCCATCCCAAATAGAGGAGAGGTAGAAAGAATAAGAAGTGCGTCGTATAGGATGAAGCCACCACCGTGAGGTTATTCCAGAGAATTTTGGCTGGTGGGCCAATATTAATTAATTTACATGGGGGGTTTGACTTAATTGTACATTGCGTAAAATTAGATCCCATAAAGAGTGTTAGGCAACTCTAAACTCCTAGGCCTCTTTTAGTTTGCGTTTTTAGTATGTAATTAAGGATGTGGATAGAAATGCTTTTCTGGTCCCGGTCTTGATCTGCAGGATTAATCTTACCAATCTCAGACAGGTCACACATTACTCCGGTGTCCTAATATCTGTTATTTAGGGCAAATGAGCAATGTCCAAGTGTTATTGCCTACCTGTACTCGTCAAAAGTTTATCCCCTCATTCAAAAGTCATTATTGTTTGGACCTACATATATAAACCACTCTTTAATTAAGGCAACTTGCTTTAATTAGTCATTTATTTGTCATCTTTTGTGAGCTTTTAAATCCAATTACTCTTAAAAAAAATCAGAGATTCTTACATTAGATAGATGTACCCTAGACGTGCTTTCTCTATTATTGGAAAACATTAACACTGCGTGTGGATTGTTGTTTTTCAATACTAGTAGTAAATTTGAATGGTTTAGATTTTATGTTACATTTTTATTTTCTTTTTTCCTTTAATCATTAGTATTTTTTAACAAACTTACAACTGAGAGATTTTTATTTTTTTATTTTGTTTTTAGAATTAAAAATATTAAGATCGTGATAAAATTACATAATAAACCTAGTTCATCCAAATTTATTACTTGATGATGCCGTTTTAACGGCAGCTGTGATCCCGGTTTCTACATTACCCCACTCTTCCCCATGCATATAAATGTATGCAGATGAAAATCTATCAGTAATTTATGTAAACATGAAATATAATTAAAAAATAGTGTTCACAACTTCACATCATGACATATTTACAAACAAATGTTGTATTTGTTCATTATTTAAAAACTAGAAATATTTTTATTGTTTATTTCACATAATATTAAGGATGCAGTAGACTCATCCCCTAGATGAAGTAACTAATATTTTCTCTTATTCTTAATATAAGTTTTTTTAATTATTTTATTATAATTAAAAAAAATTTACTACATTATTAAAAGTGTCTTAAAAATAATGTGATTTTTATCTTTACCTCTAATAAATATTATGAATTCAAATAATCTATATTTTCTTATAATTAAGTAAAAATATTTTAAAAATAAAGTAATTAATATTTCAAAAGCTCAGGTAATTTAGGAGCCGTTTGGTTTTCGTAAAAATAAATTAGAATAAATGAAATTTATAATAATAAAATTTAGATGAAGAAAGTTTGTTATAAATTGTTATATTTGGATATTTTTTTTATAAAAATAAGTTCCACTTTGAAACTTATTTGGATGAAAAGAATTAAAAATATTTTTAAATGTATGATATAAAGTCAGTATTCTCTTTTTTTTTTAATTCATGATTTTGTTAATTAAAAAGTAACTTTTTTTTCTTTTTTTAATCATAATTTAACCTATTTTCTATTATTTAAAAATACAGTTTATAAATTATCAAATATTCTTACTATAAAAAATAAAGTTTAAAATTATGATTTGATTTATAGGATGATAAACGTGTATTTAGCATTACCAAAAGTTTGTTCAACATGACCAATAAAGGAAAAAAAAAAAAAAGACACAAGGGGGAGTAATTTCCTGGTGTCTTCTTTCTGTCTGTACGTGGTACTAATTAATATACACTGTCAGAAGGTCAACCATTTTTAGGTAAGAACCAGGTGGCGGGCGTTGATTGGTCTCGGAATTAATGAACCACAGAGGCCATAGTACAGACAATAATCCTGTTATAATCCCCCTTCTCTTCTTGATTTAAATATTCTTATTTTTTTAATGTATTAGAAATTCTCTACTAATCATAAGATTTTATTAAAAGTAAATTAAAATAACTTTCAAAATTCTTGACAAATTAACTAATTTTCTTAATCTCTATAATTTAATTAAAAAAATTTTGTAACAAGGATGATAGAGAGTATTAATTAGCACAGAAGAAAAACAGTAAAACAGCATGATTGAAGAATTCATGGGAGGGGTGGTGGGGGTCCAAGATTTCTCACTTTCACATGCTTCAAAGAAAGAAAGAGCCATTTGATTGATTAAAAGGATAGAAGTAGAAGCTCCCGAATCATTGTGATGCCCTCAGACACCACAGATTGCTTTAGTCAAACTTGTTTTTTTTTTTTAAATATTGGTGCTAGGTGTTGGAGACAACCATCATCTTTCTTGTTGCCATGTCTTTTCCATAGCATCCTATGACTGACCCCTCACTGAAACCAAAGTGCCTCATCCCATTCCTATGCCACTCACCGGGATTGCCCCAATATTAAGCATCCCTAAATTTATTTTCTTAATTAGTGTAATATTTTCCTTTCACATAATGATACACTAGCTGGGGATTAAACAATTATACAAATTACTAGCAAATCACGCTCTCACAACTCAATTTGGCCCCATAGTGCGTTAACCACCCCATTATTAACTTTGTCGCTCTAATAATTTTAACCCATTTTGCAAGTCAGACATTTGCAATTGGAGAAAAAGGTTGTTACCCCTACATAGCATGCAATCATTAATTGTATAGGGGAACAAACTATTCCATTCACTGTGGATTCTTTAAATTGAACTCCTTCTCAATTTTTCCATGGAAAATATAAATTAATATACAGGTGGAGAGAAAAAGTGGAAAAGCAAAAGGTATAGAGGCATGCAGAGGCGAGTCTTTGTCATGTCTTTTTGACTTGCCTTGTTCATTTCCAAAAGCATTCATTACCAGCTCCTCCTTGTTCCGCCATCTTCCATAACTACAATTTAATTTAATTCACTCTGTAAAAATACAAAAGATATGTATGTATGCACACATTACAAAATTACTTAATCAAGGAAAAAATGTATTCAGAGCATTAAGTTTGAAGATCCTCTGGGAAAAGATTCAATAACCTTTCCAAATACTTTTTTCTATTCTTTATTATAAAACATTTCTTTAGAAAAATTTACATGCGTAAATTATAAGTTACATTTTAATTATTAAATATTATTTTTAATATTTATCTCTTATTAAAAATTATGGTGTTGCAATTGAGTATGGCTGAGGCTGAGTGCGACTGATGCCCTTTGATTAAGGCAAAATGGCACTTTGTCCGTCCTAATAAGTTGGCCTATTAAATATTGTGTCTTCACAAAGCACGCCTTCCCTTGTTTGCACCCCAAAGGCACCTACTATATATTGGGGGGCTATCAATAAAATAACGTATTGAATTGAGAAATTTACTCCTCTAGTATCTTTTGTAACACGTTTTTTTCTCGTCTTTGTCCCTTTAACAAAGTCTCAATAACGACCAATAACCGTATTTACACGTCTTAGAAAAATTTTGACAAAAACCTACATCACTATTATTGTTCATACCAATACAAACTTATATTCAAATGAAGAACCGTTGCACGTGACTTGCGTACCGGCAAAGTATTAATCTATTAAATGTTCACAATTTCTTTTTTTTTTTTATATAATTATTTAGTATCAATTATTACTAAATTATGTTTAAATATTATTGGGTTTAAAAGTGAATAGTTTTCTTAATGTTATTTTTTCTACAAACTCAAACTTAAGATTTTATTTATGGCTGGGTTATTTACTATTCGACTCAACCCTATCACTAACAATTACTATTTGTTATTGCAACAAGATTGATATCTAGAAAAATTCATATACTTAAATTCTTCTCCTTTTTTATTCCCATATATGGTTAGAAAAATGAAGTTAAGTTTGGTGGCGTAGAGACGAAACACTGTGACCAACTGAGCGACTCAGGGGCTGCTTCCATGGTAGAAAACACGTGCAGTTTGTCAGCTTGAAAAAACAGAGTATGTGGCATCACGCAACAAATTAATCAATAAAACTGGGGGCTGCATATAGTTTAAATAAGAGACTACACTTTTCAATGCAAGTTTTATGTTTTTTTTAAAAAAACACTTTAATTAACTTTATTAATTATTTATTAAAGTTTTGTTATATATTCATGGAGGTTTGAAGCATAAACAGTTATATTTTTTTAATTGAAAAATGATGAATAGATATAATAAACTTGCTTATAAAATTTAATTACATATTTTAATAAAAAATTAAATATATTCTCAATAAAATTTTATCGTTGTGTCATTATTTAATAACATTGATTAATTATTACTTGTTATGTGGAAACATAAATTGTTTTCTGATCATGTCCCTTTTACTCTTCTGTCATCCAAAGTCATATTCATATTTAGTATGAATCCCACAAAAAAGTGATAAAGGTTTCAAGAAAAATGAGATATATGGTTTGTTATAGAATTTTCATTATTAAAAAAATATCATCTTTTAATTAATTATTAAATAAAAATATAAATTAATTTTAATTGTTGACATTAGATGAAAATAATACGATTTTATATAAATTTTACATTTTACATTTACATATATGAGTGTATATATTTCTTATAACCATACATTTACATGTTATAGTTGATGGTGGTGATTGAGCCAGCTTCAGCCTGACAGGTAGAGGAAGGAGAGGAGAACATGCAGAGTAAGGAGAGGCACGTAAAACCCAAACCACTGAGAAGGTAGAGGTGGAATCCTATGAAGTTGACACGTGGAAGGTAGGATGGACGGAGTTTGCCCGGGCGGAGGTGTGAGGTCATGTGTCCGTATATCGGTATTTTTGAAAGTTCAAAAAATAAACCCCACTCCTCTAAGTTACCTCTCTCTTTACCCACTCCCTCCTTCTCTCTGTCTCCCTCCCACTTCCCTCTCTTGACGCCAATAACGGACCTCCATTAATGCCCGCCTCTCCCTCCTTTTCTTTCTTTCTCAGTAGCATCAGCTACTTGCCCTCACTTCTCTGCTTCTCTCTCTCTTACTGTGAAATTATCTTGCACATTTCAAGATCTGCATTTTTGTCCACTCCTTTTTGTTTTTTTTCCCCTTCCATTCTCACTGTGCTTGCGTGTGTCACGCATTTTTAAATTAGCTGAGAATCCTAGGGTTTTTCTTCTCTCCCGTGATCTTCTCTGAACCTTCCTCTCTTTTTCTTTTCCTCTTTCTTTCCGCTATTTTCGATCTCGCTTCCTCCAATTCTCGCATCTTTCATGACTGGATATGGAGAAATTTCGCCCCAAGAGGTCCAACGTGTCTACCTCCGCTGATCGCTCCTCCCAACTCCACCCTGCTCTCTCTGCAGGTTGCATTCCCTCTCTCCTTTTTCTTTTCTTTTCTGTCTTTTTTCATCCCTCTTTCTGCCTAGTCTCTCAGAAATGGAGTTGAAGCTCGTTCACCTGGAGACATTCTGATTTTCTTTGTCTTTTAAACGGTTTTAAACTGCAACTTCTTGCTTGAGCTGTCGAGAACATCACTTCTATACTTCTAGAAACACTTTCGAGTGCTCCGGGTGAACCGAAGTTGGTTGAAGTCTTGGTCTGGCTTCTATGTTTGCTACAATTAGGCTTGTGAACTGCTTCTTAACTTTTTACTTAGTGCTATCGGTATGATTTTGTTCATGATGTCGTATAATTACAATGCCTCATTACGGATCGTTTCAAAAAGCACTTTGTGTCGATCGATTGTTTTCGAAGGAAATTTTTTCCTCAATTCATGCTTAAATTTGAGCGTCACGAATTTTTGCTCCTATTCTTTCAACTGCTTTTACCAGACATTTTAATAAGCAGTTTATACCCATATATTACTTCCTGGCCAGGATTTTAGTAATTTCAAGCACTCTATTGTCACCATTACTATTTAAAACCTTCCTCTTTTCTGCTCTTGAATATTCAAGCTAATATGCTGTAGAATTCATTCCCAGGAAACAAGGAGGTTCAGAGACGGAGAAAGCATCCAAATTTGTCCTCTGATTCTAGCTCTTCCGGCAGTGGTGTTGCACATAAAGATTCGGTGCGCTGGTTTTTTCTTTTGTCTTTAATCATCTCTCTCCCTTAATTCATGATCTATGTTTTTGCATTTATAAATGAAGAAAAAACTCTCCCAAGTTGAAGGGTAATTGTGTTTATATATTGCATTTTGTTTAACTTCTCCGCACGTGAATATCTAAAAGGAGTAGGTTGGCAGCGATGAACTAATACTGTTTTTTTGGCAGTCCTCATTTAAATTGGGGTGGAGATCTTCAAAACTACTGTTTGGCACTCCCATAAAGAAGTTACTAGCTGAAGAGATGTCCAGAGAAACCGACTCCAAAAGAAGATCCCCTAGTGTTATTGCCAGATTGATGGGTCTTGATGGGATGCCCCTGCAGCAGCCTGCTAATAAGCATCATAGAGGCTCCTCTGAAATCCATCTGCAGGGGAGACCACAGTTGGAGATGACTCACAGCAGTGGAACTTCATATGATGGTCGATCATCTAGGAGAAGCTCTAGGGATCAGCAAGAATTTAAAGATGTCTTTGAGGTCTCAGAGATCCCTAAGGTAGAGAGCTGTAGGTATCCGTCACAGGGTGCTGACTTAATTGCCAGTGATGCTGAAATATCATTCATTGAACAGAAGTTCATGGATGCCAAACGTCTGGCAACTGACAGGGATTCACTCTCTTCAAAAGAATTTGATGATGCACTTGAGGTTCTAGACTCCAACACAGATCTTCTACTAAAATATTTTCAGCGTCCAGATTCTTTATTTAAAAAACATCTAAATGATCTGCAAACTGCCCCACTTCAATCACATTGCAAATACATAGAAGCTATGAAATCATCAGATATGCAGAAGTATGAACATTGTGACTTCAGCTGGAGATCAGCTCGGGACACAACAAGGTTCAGTTGTAGTAAATCTCATCAGAAGCATCTTGATAGTTATCCTGACCAAGTTGACCGAAGGCATGCTGTCTGCGGTTCACCAAAATCACCAAACCTTCAGTTGAGTGGAAAAGACAAGCAAGATGCTGTCCCCACAAGGATTGTTGTCCTAAAACCCAATCTTGGAAAGGTGCAGGATGCGACCAAATTTATTTCATCATCTTGTTCTTCACATGCTTTCTTATCAGAGACTGGAAAGAGTGCTGCATATCCAGATGTCAGAACTAGGGGCCTTGAATTGCATAAGAGAAACCTGCCTGATACTATCAGGTTTTCAAGGCAAAATTCTATGGAATCTAGAGAAATTGCTAGGGAAATCACTAGGCGAATGAAAAGTAGTATATACAGCGGATCCATGGTCTGTTCATCTTCTAGATTTAGAGGATATGCTGGGGATGAGAGTTCTTGTGACTTTTCTGGAAATGAATCTGCTGATGAATCAGAAGTAACGTCTGCAACCTATGCAAACTCTATTGACTTAAGTAATCGTAATAGGCCATCATCCCGTTCTATCGAATCATCTGTTAGTAGAGAGGCAAAGAAGAGATTATCAGAGAGGTGGAAAATGACGCACAAGTCCCAACAGGTGCACGCCATCAACAGGGGCAGCACACTGGCTGAAATGCTTGCCATACCTGATAAGGAAATGAATGCAGCAAATTTTAAGAGCATATCTCACGGGGAAGATTTCCATAATAAATTTGCTACCAATGGCACACCTTCTGGCTCAGGTGAACCTTTAGGTATCAGCAGCAAGGATGGTTGGAAGGATGAGTGTATTGGAAGTTTGTCGAGATCAAGATCTCTTCCGGCTTCTTCCACAGGATTTGGAAGTCCTAAAACACTTCATGTTGATCGATTTATTATGCCAAAGGAAGCCCTTAAGCTGGAAAGAAGAAAAACTGCAAAGAGTTTTTATCAGCAACAAGGTTCGAATACCAGAAACTCAAAATCTGGTCACAAGAAGTCCTTGTCTTCTCATTATACAAACATGGAAATTTATGATTCTTCACCAGACATAAACACAATCCAAGATAAAGTGAAGGCCGACCTCAAAGAAGATCCACTCAAGATAGAAGTCCCATCATCTGATTCAATAACCGAGATCCTGAGGGATACAAGTGTGGTTACTGAAGATGTGGCAAATGCAGCGCTCAAAAAAGCAGCTGGGTCTTCTGAATCTCCTGATTCAGACCTTCCTGAATTACCTTCTGGTATTTCGACCAGTGGCAACCCTAGTGCCATTGAAGAAGACAGTTTTCTACAGCAGGTTAAGTTTTCAGGATTTTGATATATATATATATATATATGCATTTGGTTCTTTTCCTTAACTCTATGTTGTGGATTATTGCCTTTCTTATCACTATTGTCTGTTTTATTGTTACTACCATGGTAGTCATAGCAAAAATTTCCCCTAAGACCCTAGACCACTAAAACGACTTAGGTGAGAGGCACTAGAATGATGCGTGTTCAAGTGAAGCAAGGTGGTTTAAAGTCAGAAACAACATGCTATATAAACAAATATAGATAAATGAAAATTTGGAATAATATTTGACTTATAAATTAACCATTCAAACTTAATAATCAAGTCACAAGACATAGTAATCTTCAAAGCACTAATTAAGTCACTTGCATCACTACTTAAGCATAATAAACATTAAGTCATTACACATAATAATTAAGTGCGCTTTTTGTTTGTTTTCAAAACTATGAACTACTAAGAACCTAAATAATATTGTAAAATAGGAATTACTATTTTTCCTTATTCTTAAATATCTAAGGCTGAGTTGGGCTTCTAAGATTTGGTTTTTTAGTTTCCTATTTTCTCCTTTTACCATTTTTAAAATTTTGGGCTGGTTTTATAAGGCAACTCTTCCCTTTTTGCTTCCAAACACATTGATGGGCCCATAGTTAATGGGCCAAGTCTGACTCACGTGTTGTGAGGTATGGAGTGTGAGAGTCAATTATGGCTGCTACACACAGAATGCCCAAGGCTATTGCACCTGAAAAGAAAGGGGGGAAAACACAAACTTGCTTGCCTGGCAACACTTGATTCAAGACAGCACCTCTCGTAATATGTGTTACATTAAAGGCACTTGCCTGCTTGATTGAAGATGGTGCCTCTTGTGGTATAAGATACGTTAGCGTTGAATAGCACCTTGCCTCAGCACCTAATGCGCCTAAGGCACTGCGGAGAGCGCTTTTGACTACCATGGTTACTACTTCCCTATTCTTTTGTCTTCCACCTATCAATCATATTGTTCATTTACATTCCAATCGTGCTTGGTGCTAAAATGAATTGTCTCGAGTCTAAAAATGTTTTACTCTTTTATAAAATCTAAGAATGCTGTGCTCATCTTGTCGCTAGTGTTATTTTGCTGCTTTGCTTTATTCCCGAACTTTTTTTTTGGTGATGTTGCATGACATCTAGGCAGACATGGCCTCATCCTAGTGGCTTTGGGTGCAACTTGCTATCAAAGATACGACGGTTCATGGGATTTTGCAATTCACACCAAGTATCACATTCACTATATTCTTCATCAATACTTTGTTCCAAAACTTTCATAAAGCATAGTTCTTTCATTTCAGTGCATTCCATTTTTGGGCCACCATTTACTATCAAATGTTTCATTAATTATGTTTCCTGCTTCTCACGTATATATTGTTATATCTCAGGAACCATCAGTTGGGTCTTCCAGTGGAAGTTCGGTCTCCTCTCAACCACTTGTACCTGAACTTGAATCTTCATGCTGTAAAGATGCTGATCAACCAAGTCCAGTTTCTGTTCTGGAGCCTTCATTTACGGATGATCTGTCGTCCTGTTCTGAATGCTTTGAAAGTCTTAGTGCTGACCTCCAAGGTAACTGAATCAGACATCTATATTGATTATTCTTCAATTTAGTGTTTAGTCCCCACCCGTCCGGTTTCTTGTGTTTTCTTTAGTTCTTCCATCCCTGTTAGATGTGCTTACTCAATTGTAGTGGTTAGGACATAAAAAGCCACAGTAATTACAGTGATAGTTATCATTGTCCAACAGAAGTAACTGTGTTTGGTTTTATTTTCAAGGAAAAAAAGCTATTAAATGCAGCTGTATTGATTCCTTGAAAATTTGAACAATAAGCTGAAAAGCTGTTTTTACTGTTGTTTGATCACTCGCTAGTGCATTTGCACTGATTCTAGAAGTAAATAATACCATAGGAACTGTGATCCACGCATAGGTGCATCATTATTTCTCAATATCAGTGGGAAACTAGTTATGACTTGATGAGCATCCTTTTAATTCCTAATTGAATTATCTATATATAGGGACTTAAAAGTTATATTGATATTTGGTTTCTTTCTAACGACGAGTCACTAGTACAAGAGTTTATCAACAGTGATCATAATTGCAGCCATGATCTGTTTTGTTGCTTCTACCAGCTGAAGATACGGTTTTTATGATTAAATGGCTTCCTTTCCCTCATGAAAATAAAAAAAGGCTTCCTTCCAAATATGTCATTATGATTCTCCTTTTACCGGTTTCCTTGGTTTAAACAAACTTACTTGTTGGTAGGTCTTCGAATGCAACTTCAGCTGCTAAAGCTGGAATCCGAAGAATATGCGGAGGGACCCTTGCTGATTTCAAGCGATGAAGACGGTGGGGAAGCACATCTTGGAATTTCAGGAGGGAATGGATTATATGGAGATAGCTGGGAGTCTTCCTACATTATTGATGTCTTGTCTGAGTCTGGCATTGATGGGGCCTATCCCCTTGCATATTCGGAAGCATGGTACTCGCCAGAATGCCCCGTGAATCGTACAGTGTTTGATGAGCTTGAAAAGAGGTACTCTGATTGTAATGCTTGTTCAAGGCCAGAACGGAGGATGCTTTTTGACCGTATAAATTTAGGTATCGTGAAAATCTACCAGCAACTTGAGAATGATCGGCCATGGGTGAATCATACAATAACAAATATTGGATGTAGAGTGATGAAAAAAGGGCTCAAAGATGGTCTGTGCACTCTGCTGAGGAACCAAGGAAAAGTAAAGGATGACGCTCTGGGAAAGGTGCTGGGGAGGGAATCGCAGTGGTTGGACGTGCGAGATGACATTGATACTATAGGTAGGGAAGTTGAGAGATTACTATTAGATGATTTAGTGGCAGAAGTAGCTGGTTCATTAGACGTTTTGTACCCAAAGCAGGGAGTTGCGTCTTGTGTAAATCAATTACCACAACCGTAATTTCATCGAAAGATGAATAAAAAGGATCATAATCTTTTTCATGAAACCAAATTTCGAATTTCCATGTCAGAAAGATGTGTTCCATTCAAAGCCCGTTCTGATTAAGGATCGTTATCGTTTGTATGTTATAGATACATTGGATTTGGTGGGTAACGAGACTAAAGGGGAAAGAAAAAAGAATGAGAATGCAATTAAAAAAAATCATGAGATTTTAATTTATGTGTGATTTGATGTGAAATGGAAAAAGAATGAATGTTAGCGAGATCTTATGTTTGAACAAAAGTAATATAAAATAAAAAATTAAACAAATGATTAAAATATTCTAAAATAAGTATTATTAAAATATTTATTTTTTTATCAGTATAACGAAAGGTATATTTTTTTGAAATTTTGTGATTCCAACTTATTATTATAACTGATTTTAATATTTTTAATTTTATTTTTAAAAAAAATTTTAAATTGAATTAATGAAACTTTCAAGTGAAAAACTTATAATTTCTAACTCATTATAATTGATTTTAGCATTCTTAATTTTATTTCAGAAGGCAGTATTGTAAAAATTTTCAAGTAAAAGATTTATAATTTTCAACTCACTATAACTGATTTCAGCACTCTCAATTTTATTTCAGAAGACAATCTTGAAAAAAATTTCAAAGTGATATTAATGAAATTTCTAAGTAAGAGACTCATAATTTTCAACTTAGTATAACTGATATCAGCACTTTCAATTTTATTTAAGAAGGCAAGCTTGAAAAAAATTTCTAAGTGGGATCAATAAAATTTTTAATTCAATATAACTAATTTTAATATTTTTAATTTTATCAAACTTCATATCGGTGACTATACCGATGTCGATGATATTTTTGGACACTGAAGCTTCGATGACCAGAGCTCCAGCAACGTCAGTGGTGACTAGAGCTCGAGTGACATCACCGGCAATCAGTGAGAGAAGAAGGAAAAGAGATGGGGAGGGAGGAGGAGTATTTTTGTTTAAGTGGCTTTATTTGTATTCCCTTTAAGAACCTATATTTTTTAAGGAATTTTAACTTTTGAAATTTCTAAATTTGAGAATATTTGTGTTGGTGGGTCTTCGTTCAAGATTTTCTTGATTTTGATGAGTTAATTAAAGTAACTTACATTAAAGACGGGATGGAACATTTATTAAGAAAAATTAGTTGCATATTTGAAAATTTTAAAAAAAACTCAATATCCTAATTTTACTTTTATTAATTACTAATAAAAGTTATTTTAAAAATTTATTTTCTCTTTTTTTTTAATTTACAAGATAATAATTAATAGGGATAAGAAAAAGATGATTTCTGACTAAAAATTATATGACCCATTATATGTTGAACTAAATAAGCATTTAAAAGAATCCTTATAATATAAATAGAAATAAATATTTTTATATAGAATCATTAATATTCATTAGTACGCATTATTTCAACGCTTGAAACTTGCACAACAATTATGAATGTGCCAACTATAACTTGTTTGGCACATGTGGGGTAGTGTGTGGTGAAGTATTTGTATTTTACGTACTATAGAGTGTGGGCAGGAGCATACTCAGAAGTTTTCTGGGATTAATTTTATAGGGGATCATCTAACATTTAGTAAAGTTTTTTCTATTTTATTTTTTATTATTTATTTTTTTCTTGTAAATTATTATTGAATTTTTTTGAATGAAAGAGACATTTTTAATTAATCAATTGGTAATATTTTTAATTTTCTTTTAATTGGTCTCATACTTTCCAACTTAATAATAATTGAAAGTCTTATTTAATGTAAATTATATTATTATAATAAATAAAAAGAAAAAAGAATTGCTTGGTTTTCTTTTAAAATTAAAAAAAAATTAATTTTTTTAATTTATATAAAATAGTTATAAGTCTCTTATTAATTAAAAAGGGATAAAGAATGATGGGAGAGACATAATAAGCCGAGGCTTAAAACCAAGGCTACATTTGGCGAAAAACGAAAAAAACCAAAGCTACATTAATTAAGGAAAAGAAAACCTAAATTGGTCCTATCTCTGGGAATGGTGACATCAATCCAAGGAAATTGGGCCCATAAGCCCATTCTCATTAGAGTTTAAGCTCTCCTTGAGGATAGATGATCACGTGCTTCGGGCCTTCAAAATTGTTTATAAATCGCTCAGACTTGGGACTTTTACTAGGAATTAGGGTTTTAAGTTGAGAGGCTGTGAAGCCGGCGTCTTCGAGTTTGGGATTCTTCGTTCCGGAGAAGCTCAGCTCTGCTCCACTGTTTAGGAGTTTCTCAAACCGTTCTGCTTCGCCTCTCGTTCTCTTTTTTCCTTGTTTTCCCTCACGCCGATTTGGCAATTTGTTGGAAGTTTTAACCAATTAGTTGTTAGATCATAACGTGATAAATTATAATTTTATGTTCCATGTGATCGGTGTTGTGTTGGCTTGACCTCCAAATTCTTAGAATTGTTTCCACCCCTCTACTTTTAAGTGAGGAAGAATGGCAAATGATGAAGATAATCTTATCCTACACACTGAAGTTACTGTGTGGACCACAACTCCGCTTATTATCTGATGCCCATATCTTATGAATTCCTTGGTGATAATGATCTCTAAGTATGTACTTTAATTTAAGTTAT
This sequence comes from Adenanthera pavonina, assembly GCA_026686845.1. Taxonomy (NCBI): domain Eukaryota; kingdom Viridiplantae; phylum Streptophyta; class Magnoliopsida; order Fabales; family Fabaceae; genus Adenanthera; species Adenanthera pavonina. The sequence continues at coordinate 6,339,528 of JAIVEN010000002.1, forward strand.
ATTTTTCTGAAAAGCAAATTAAGTGATCTATTATTGGATTGATCTGGAACAACTGAATCTTATGATATCCACTTTTACTTAAGGGGGGCTGTGTATTCTGCCGTGATGAGTTGCTGGATACGTCTGCAAATACGAGATCTCTCGGTGAGTGAGTATGCTCTCTCTGAGCACAATGCATACCCCTTTTCTGGATTCTGGATCCCTCTTATTTTTATTTTTATTTAAAAAAGAAAAACAAGTTCTTGTTTGGCAAGATGAAAATAACTGGTATTAAATTTAAACATGAAAATGGATTTTTCAATGAGGTGAGGAAATAAAAACAAAACAGAGTGAGTTTCATTGTTAGTATATAATCAAAACAGTTACCTGAAATACAGCTCTAACCAGATTAATGCGAATGGGGACGCCATTATAGCATATGAAAGGCTTCAGACTCTGCTAGACCTCAGAGTGCAACTTCTGGACCAAACTCATAAATGAGATTTCTGGCCTCGACGTTCATTTTTCTTTTTTATGAAAAAAATCATTTACATCTGCTTTGTGGGTCCTTGACTCATGTGTAAGAATAAATTAAGCACAAGTTTATTTGTTTCTCTTTTCAATGTTTATATTGTAATTCTACTACAGCCTTAAAGATGGCCAGAAAAATACATAACTTTAATGCGAAATGAATATTTATAACTCATATATAGAGGCTAGAGAAGTTGCTGTGCGCTATTGCCCTCTAACGTCTAGTAAGTACACATATTTATTGGCCATCTAATTAATAGCATAGCATGTACAACATTTTATGTAGTCAATATCATGCTTCTAGCACAACGCGGCTTTAAGCACACCATTGAACCATGCAGCTGTCGTTTGTCACAAAAATACTTTAATTGAGCTCCTTGTTCTTGGCTTCAAATTTCACCAATCACTTTTCAAAAGTTTTGCTAGGGATGAACAACAGAACTATATTCCATGCTCATTACAGTGATAGTGATAGGCATCCAATCACATTTGATAAACGCCAAATGCTCATCATGCATGTGCACCGAATTCAAATGCAATTTTGACCTACATTCTAAACATCCTTTTCACTAAATTATTAGCTTCTTAATACACTCAGAAAATTGGTTCCTTCAAGTTCTCCTATAACGGGGTCCAAGTGGTGGTGGTGGTGGTTTTTTTTTTCCCCCTTTTTAACACACTTCTCCAATATATTATTATTTGGAAAGCGTATCAAGAGGCTGATAATTTAGTTCGGGGACAGTCTAGGATCTTGGTCAAAATTTTTGTGAACGTTAACTTCTTTATCTTCAATTTTTTTTAGTAATAAGAAATTTAAAGATAATAGCACCTGAAATTGATATTGGAATCCACGTCGCTTATGAAAATGACAAGCTAATTACCTAAATCAACTGCCATAACATAGATCTCATTAAATAACATGGCAACCAAAGGAAATTGTTTGATTAATTCATGTACAAGAACCAAGAACGTAATATTTGGCCAGCATGAGAAATAATCGCGAACTTCCAGACATATACTAGCAGCATGTGATTGAAGAGGTAAGAGACGTTAAACACCTCAAAAAGAAATAAATTAAGAATTAAATTAAAATATTGTTAATTTTGGCTGTTGAGAAGCACAGAAGCGTGGCAGTGTTGCAGCGAAGCTCTGAGGATACGGATGTTATGTGATAATGAGAATGGGCCATGCATGGCCTAGCTGACTTCAAAATAAAACAGTACTAAACAAAAGGCCAACCTCTAACATTACATGCTTTCTTGGCTACCATCAATGAAACTTCCTAATATTTGCATTACTGCTAATTGCACGAATAATCACGTCACATTCAAACCATAACAATATTGTAATCTCGTGTTCAACTAGATCAAACTTGCTTTCTTGACCTTTGATACGCTTGCCAAAACGCTCAGTGGAGTCACATCTCCAACTATTGTCACCTTCTTTGCTGCAAAATCTATGCTGAAGGAACTAACTCCTGCTCATATAATTCACAATATCAACTTCTTTCATTAGGGAAACTTCAAAACTGAACCGGATTTTGGTTTACGAAAAAACTAAAAAATGGGATTTTTGATGAATATTTCTTAACCACACAATGCCTCATTGAGGGTTTAAAAGAATTTTTGAGAGGTTGGTAAGTTAAAGTACCGTCCATTCGAGACAGATGTTTTCTCACTTTTCCTTCACAGCCTTTGCAGTGCAGAGAAACCCTCAGAACCACAACCTGCAGGAAACATTCATTCAAATCACAAGCGATAGAATTTCGGATTGGAGAATCCTAAACGATCAGTGAGGTAAGCAACCTGGTCAGAAGAAGCAGGGTTGGCTTCATCTTGATGGACAACCTGAGGTTGCTCTTCATCAGTTGAAGGTAATGCCAAAACTTGGTCGTAATCAGCAGCATCACCCAGCAAATATCTGGATGAACCAGCATGAGGGATTGAATCCACGGTCGATCTAACTCTAACCCAGCTCTTTTGAAGAATACCGTTAATTGGATTAGAGGAGTAACTATTGTTCAGATTTCCTGCGCTGCTTTTGTTCTTTTGATCATGACCCTTGGTTGAGCTTTTCTTGTGCAGGTGTTTCGGCTTTGAAGAAGAGCTCTTCTTAGTCTTCTGGTGATGGTAAGGGTACGGCTTTGGGTCATTGAGTGAGTGAGGAGGAGAAGAAGAAGAAGAAGGGGTGGTGAGAACTTTGGGGGGGAATCTGGAAGAATCTTTGATAATGGGGTTGTGGCGATCAATGGCTCGACTGCCAAGCTGAATGGAGCTGGACGATGAGCAAGAGGAAGAGGAGATGGCTTGATCCATGCTAAGACATATAGCCGTAGAAGCTTGGGAGGTGCAGAAGATATCTATGCCTTTCATCTCTGGATAATGTTCACAGAGAAGTAGTGGTTTACTTTACAGTTTCTGCATCAACCAGAGAGAGAGAGAATTTCTGCAAATGAAATACTGAATGCTCATGAGTTTCAGTAGCCTTGGGTTTAGGGGGTAGCTGGGCTGAGATATAGAGATAGAGGCAGGGGATTGAAATGGAAACTCACACCAGTGTATTGCCAGCCTTAGATGACTCACTTAATAGAAGAAAATCCAATGCTAACTTCACACTCTATACACACACTTTATCCAAAAATATCAAAATCATTTATTTTTTAAATAACTTTTGTTGGCCATTTGCCGCAAAATGAATTTGTCTTTATGCCTTAGAGTTAGGCATTTTGTATTTTTAAAGATATACTCTCTTCGATCTTTTTTTATCTTTTTTTTATAAGGAACTTTCAACTATCATCTGCTTTACGTAGATTAAGAAAATTAGTTATCTTCTTAAAATTTAAAAAAAAAACTAAACATTCTTTTTTTACTCTTATTTAATATACTAATGCAATCTATATTAAATACCATTTGATTAATTGAAAGTACATCTTTCATCCAAAAAATCTAATAACAATTTATGAGAAGAAATAAAAAATGAAGATAAAATAAGACAAATCTCATTAAACATTACCAAGTCCCATATAAAAAGGATCAGAAAAAATTTCTAGAAGATCTCTTATAAAAAAGACCGAATAGAGTACTATATAAAATATATTTTCAACACTTCTTTTTTTTGTTTCTTGCCAACAATATATTTTCAACATTAAATTATGATTTTGTTAACACAAAAAATATCCTCTAATTGATAGTTGAAGACTAATCACTTGCTTTTTCCAATAAAACCTTTTCTATACATACAAAATGGAATTAAATATAAGATAACATGCTTAAAAGATCTAGCTCTTTGCCAATTGTATAAAGATCTTGTTGGTTTCAATACTAAATTATTTACTTTCACTTACATATGATTATTTCCACTCAAACAAGAGCAAATCTGTACACCAAAAAAAAAAGAGCAAATCTAACTCTTGAATTTTAGTGATCTCAAATTCAAAACATACTTACTACAAGTTGATTAAGCGATACTCCTCCAGTTCCAAAACTTTTGCAGCTTTGAGATTTTGTTTTTGTTCCAAATCTTTTGTAGATTTGGAATTTCAATGTATTAATTATTTTTTCCAACTATATTCTTTTTTTATTTAAGTAAATGTGAGCCATTATTTTTTTAATCAAGTCATTAAATGAGAGTATTTTAGTTCACTTTGTTGTAAAATTATATAAAAGAAATAATTTCTTGACCTATGTCAAATAATCTTAAACTAGAAAAGATTTGGAATTGAGGGAGTAATATATACATCATAAAGGAGTCAATTTTTCTTCAAGACCATTGTTGGCAAATTAATTTCGGGTCAAATCACAGGGAGATGAATGGTTTTTTTTTTTTTTGGGTCACTTTTAAAAACACAAATATGAAAGTAATCAGTTCATTAACAGGGGCTAGTGGTGAAGTTTTATGTCGTTTGCAAGAAGAGCAGTTGCCCGAATATGAACGTTGCACGTCCATCAGAATCAAGCATCAGAAAGAAACATATCGATGCAAAATTTGACAAGTTCGTAAGGAATAGAAGAATGTTCTGTTTAATTTTATAGGCTGTATTGATGCTCTGGCATGGAGCATCATTTCCATGTCAAGACATAGCAAAAATGAGTGATCTTAATGAGACGCAACCAACATTTCTATGGCTTTTAAGATTGAAAATGATGTATAACAAGTACCCTGTATTTCTCTTAACTCTCACTTGTTTTTACTATGCCAAACAAAATTAAACCATCACACTCATCACAGAAGACCCATCAACAAACCCAGTAGACTTCACAAGGGTTCCATCCGTTTTATATGAAATTACAAATATTCGAAGATAACGGAACCTTTTTATACAATTTACTCGTAATTTAAGATGATCGTATCATGTATATACTGAACATTTTGTGCAGAGCAGTTTTGGATGGACGCGAGGCAGCGGCCACATTAGTTTGCATGCAAATTGCAAAGAGGTGGTGGTGAAATTAAAAAATGAGACAAAAATGGTGGCACGAATATCAAAAGCATCGCGAAATTGAGCATGGCCTACAGGTTTATTACGTACCAAGCACTTGACAGCAAGCTGTCTTGGCATTATATTTGAAACTTAGAACATTTGGGTCAGAAGAAGCAGAGCAACGGACAAATTTTTGCAGCATCTTCATGTGCCAGGCTCATTGAAATGATATTTTATCATTTTATAAAGACTTTAATGGTAAAAGAAGATTTGATGTGGAAGATAGTAAAAATGGATTTGTGCAGAAAGAATATATTGGGAAAAAAAAAAGAAAAAAGAATTTAGTGCGTTTTTAATGTTAATTCATGTTTGTAAACACGTTATTTGAAGATCACTAAAGGAAAAGGTGCTATTTGCAATAAACCGGTTGCTTGCAGCACTAAAAGATGTACTTAAAAAGGAACTGCTTGAAAGTGTGACAAAATAAGACCATTGAAGTTCACAATGACGCTTTCTTGAAAAGGATAAGAGGTAGTTCACCATTAAATTAAAATGTTCATAAGTGCAAGATACGATAACAATTTGGGTGGTTGAAGAACCTAATTAAATCAGAGTGCACAAGAAACCAAATATTTTTGTCTGAGATACGAAGAGAGCACAATGGTTTTCTTCTCTCTGAACTGATGCAGAAGGACAATGAACAGTGATAGTTCAACTCAGATAATAAAAACTGAGGAGAACAATGGGACACCATTAACGCTCACAGTGGGTGTTGAATCAAACGTGACTTGACTTGGTATACATTTAGTTTAGTCTGCAATGCCTTCAGAGTCTCCCTCTCATGTTTGGATTCCTACAATATCATCGCGTCACAATGATTCATTTCTTTTGGGTTGACGCAATTTGTATCTCAATTCTCACATTAAACTTTTAAATTTGATTTTCTGTACCATCATACATCCAAATTAATACAATAGTCGAAAGAAAATTGCTGACAAAATTTGACAAATACGCCTATTATGCCAATCAGGCATAAATGTAAAGAGACAATAGAGACGTGAGATATCTTCACACAAATGTAACGCGTTCCTATAATACCATACCTTTCTATTGACGGTGGCAGTAAATGAAAAAACTATAATAGATGTTTCCCCATACACACACGGGTTTTGCTGTCTACCATTCTTATTTCAACCCTTTTCCTTCATCTTCATTCAAAATCCGATTCCGGAAATCACTAACCATAAGAGGCAGCCCTTCTCTGAGAGAGATTTTTGGCTCCCAGTTCAGCAGTTCCTTTGCTTTGCTAATATCTGGTTTCCTCATATGTGGATCATCAGCAGTATTTGGTTTGTATTCTATTGTAGCACTTGAATCAATTGTTTCCTTGACAACCTGTGTATTCATGGAAAGATGACAGCCAGAGCATGTCAATAACATAAGAACTTAACTCTACTGCAGAAGGGCCCAACTATTTTATGATATATGCTATGTCATGGATTAAGGAATGAATAAAACAAAGGGTCAGGAATATGCACAAAATATGCATGATCTGAAGATTCTGAACGGAGCCTTTCCAACAAAATGATAATTAAGCTGAGAGAGAGAGAGAGAGAGACTAAGAAGAAACATACCTGGGCAAGCTCTAACATGGTGAACTCCCCTGGGTTACCAAGGTTGAAAGGTCCCACATGCTCACCTTCCATCAAAGCCACAAGCCCATCAACCTGTAAGTTGAAAAAAACTTAGTTCTCCTTTAGCATCATTTCAGCGCTGCAAAGATTTTCACAGGTATTTGACCAAATGAAAATACTTTCATAGAAAGTAGGCCCCCAAAGTACTCCTTTTGATATAAACTCCAATTCAAAATCTTTCCATTCTGAAATCAAATTTCTGCCATACAAAAAATGAATGGATTCTCTGTCACTCCATAAAAATTCATTCATACTTGAATGGTATTCCAACTTTGCATCAAAACAAGTTTCTAACGAGATAATCAGGTCACAAAAACTAGTCAAGTATTTTCTATAAAACACAGTCATATTTAACAGGCTATTCTTATTTTGCCCCAAACATAAAATTCAAATCTAGTGCTGAATAGTTAAAACCTGACTCAGATTGAATGGAACCTTTCCGCCAAACTTAAATCTGTGCTAGATATGTTGTGTGCATGACCAATAACTCAAACAGAAAGGGTTCAGAAATTTGTAATATTTCAGAACAAAAAGTTTTATCAGCAATACCAAATCAGATACATATTGGAAGCTTCTTGTTTGCTTCCCATCACCATATACAGTCATTGGTTGTTTACGAATTGCCTGGAAACATGGGAAAAAAAGGTATAAGACACAACAACCCGCTAAAGACAAAAAGGGGAAAAAAATTAAAAGAAAGAAAGTAGTCAAACCTGTGCAACAAAATTGCTTACTACACGTCCATCATCTAGACACATCCGAGGACCATATGTGTTAAAAATTCTAGCAATTCGAACCTATGAACCAGCAAGACTCATATCAGTCTCAACGGTAAAATAGAATCATAACATGCCAATTAAGTTATTCACATATCAGTGAAAAGATTATCAGAATATTTTGAGTAACTCTTCACAATATTTATTCTTTAATAATGATCCACAAGAAATTTTTGTTGGCTCTCCCTGTATTCAATGGATTTAGTACACAATTTCTTTATGTTACCGACACAATCACTTCTCCAGTCTTCAGAATTCAGCCTCTTTCCCATGAGTGAATACTTTACAGTGACTGATTAGAATCGTTTTATCACTTTTTGGAATACAGTGGATATACCAGAGAAATTATAATTATAATAAGTCGTAAATCACTTGAGCACACTGAGTCTGCAAGCTCATTGGTTACATCATGTTTTAATTTCCAAGGAGAACTAATTGTCTGAAGAATTAATGACAGCTGGGCATTAATGAGTAGAACAAGCAAGGAGATTTCAAGGCAAACAGAAATGATGTCCATAAGAATGTGTACAGAGAAAGATGCACACATCTTTTAAATGAGTATCATAATGGTTCAGTACAACAGCACAGATAAACTTCTAAACCAGCACCATAGACATAAATGTAGATAATCTACAATAGCCAGTTAGCCACTGATCAATTAGATGCATAAGCTACCTCGACACCAGCGCCTCGATGATAATCCATTGACAAAGTTTCTGCAGTTCGCTTCCCTTCATCATAACAGCTCCTCTCACCTAAAATTTATACGTATATTTTCATACTACTGAACCACAATACATAAATCGTGTATGATTATGGTAGAATAAAAAGCTCGGTAACAATTTGATTTAGAAGCCCACCTATTGGATTTACATTTCCCCAATAAGTCTCTTTCTGGGGATGCTCCAGTGGATCACCATAGACCTCACTGGTACTAGTAAGCAGAAACCTTGCGCCAATCCTCTTTGCGAGTCCCAGCATATTAAGGGTACCCATCACGTTTGTCTTGTAAGTCACATGTAGTTAAGGATCTCAAAACAACATCCGGTTCAAATCTAACCAATCTCAAATTCTGAGTTTAAAACAATATAATATAATTGAACAAATATCAAGTAAATTTATACTTATCAATGATAAATAATGATTCAACGAAGAAGGATATGATGGTCTTGATGGGATTATACTTGTAATGCACAGGTGAAGCAGGGCAGGCCAAGTGATAGATCTGATCGATCTCCAAGAGAATTGGTTCAACGACGTCATGACGAATAAGCTCAAATCGAGGATTCCCAAAGAGGTGAACCAAATTTTCCTTCCTCCCGGTGAAAAAATTATCGATAACGATCACATCATTCCCTCTGGCAATAAGCTTGTCGACGAGGTGACTTCCCACGAAACCTGCCCCTCCCGTGACCACAATCCTTAACCGCCGGCCACTGAGAGCAACCGGGACTCTCCCCACTTTGCCGCCCAACCCATAAGACGAACGGGAAACCTCATCATGTCGCGTCAACCCCGTGGAGAAGGATCTGGGAACGAAGGGACGGGATTCAGAGGGGGAGATACGAGAGAGGGTGGGTTGAACGATGAAGAATGTGGAGCCAATAAAAATACCCACTAAGATAAAGAGAAGCCTCTGCTCTTTCAATAGATAGTTGATAGATCTGGGAAGGGATCTGGGATGTTTAAGGGTTTTTGGTGAATATGGTGGGGTTGTTTGGCCACCCATCATCTCTTCGTCCCGTCTATGATTTAAGCTGGTTTGCTTGGATGACTGCTTCATGTTTTGGGGATTGATATTTAAGTGCACAGCTTCTGGGCGTTGAAAATAACGAGAAAGTGAAAAAGAGAGAGTTGCAATGTGGGCAGTAAATGTAAAGAGCCTGTGTGTGAACAAGTGTTTGTGACACTGTCAACGAACGTTAACTTACAAGCTTCTACGATTGTTTCTTTATTTGAAATGAAACCACCAAAATTCCAATAGACTGAGGCACCGGAGCTGCAGAGGCTAATTTGATCCTACGATTTTCTTCACTTGAGAAAGGAAAGAACCAGAGGAAGAAAGAGAGAAGTGGCAGAGATGTTTGTTGAATGACGGTTATCGTGGAAAGGAAAAGACGTAAATAGAAAGCAAACTGGCCCCCGCCATTGATGTGCAAAGAAAGCATTGGCTCCTTCCGAATGCGAGATCCAATTCTGGATTAAATTAGCCGAGGCTCTTGATGCCTAATGAACTTGTTATTAGTTGGACCGAAGAGTTTAAGTTACCAAAATTTGACAAATCTAATTAGGGCCAAACTCATAATGCACTCACGTTGGTTCAGCATAAAGTATTTGAGAATAGATTATATATTTATATAATTTTAATAAAATTAAATAAGTTCTTGTAATTTATCCTAATTAGATCAACAAGTCTATTAAGTTGTTAATACTTAATATAACTATACTGCACGTAAGAATGTTAAAAAAAGCATAGTAAAATTACACGATCCATTGTTTAAGTTTGTGTGTATATTGATTTGATTTATCATTTTCATATAATTTATTGATTTTTAAATATCTATTAAAAAATATTTCAAAGTAAATTCTATTAATTTTTTTTAATATCAATTCAATAGGCTATGTTTGGTACAATAGAGAGTGGTTTTAAAAGATAGAATAGGAAAGAGAAATTCTCATGTTTATATGTTTGGTAGAATGTATTTAGTTTTATAAGGAATGTTTGCTTCCATCAAATAAAGGAAGCTTATTTTCTTCATCAAAGATTTGAAAAATAACTTTTCATAGTTAATTATATATAATTTTTTAATTCAAAATAATAATAAAAATTAATTCTTTTTAAAAAATTTTAATGGTTTAAAAAATTTATATCCTCCTACAAGTACATAAAATGAAGATTAGTTTTAGATTAATATGTGTAAAGGAAATTTTTCAATTTTTTTAAGAAAATATAATAATGAAAAATCAAGAAAAGAAGAAACGCATGCTATTTTGATTTTGAAGTTATAAAAAAATATCATTTTTTGTCATAATTACTATTGTACATTATATTTATTAGCTATTGGCTAATAGGCTATTAGTAGTAGACTGTTAGGAGAAAATGATGACCAGGAGGAGGAATTATTGGTGTTTTGTAAAAAAAAAAAGGATAATTTTTTATTTATAAAAATAAAATAGAAGTCTTCAATAATAAAATGTAAAGATAATATTAGTAAGGGAAGGGGACATGAAAGGGTTTTCATTTTATTAAAAAATTGTTAAGAATTTTGAAAACATAATTTGGGTATTTTAGTAAAGGGTATTTATGTTATTTGGTTATTTTGATTTCTTTCTTTTTTATAGTTAATTACATCATATCAAACTTCTAAGGTAACAAAAATCTTTTATTTCTTTCCATCCTACTAAATATATTTTTGACTTAAAAATAACATTTTCATGGAGACTTTTTTCCCTTTTCTTCTTTCTTTCCATTTTTCTTAAAAATGATTCAATTCTATCAAACATGAACTTAGTATTGGGGAAGCGAAAAAATAAAGAGAGAGAGATAACAAGCTTTTATGGCTATCTAGTAACTAAATTAGATAGTGGGGAAGTTAAAAAAAAAATTATACTATTTATAATTTATCAACAATAGGATTTATTAGAATTTCAAGAATGTATACAAATGTAACCTTTTTTCCACATAGGCATGCCAAGTTTCATTTAAATGGACGGGGAAAAAGTAGTTTACAAGTAATCATGAAAAATAATATTTTTTAATAAAAATTAAAGAAATTTAGGTAAAAATTTTATTTAAAAGTTAAAAAATATTCTAAAACATTTTAAATTCAGTGAATCATTTTAAAATGATAAATAATATTAAAAAATTATAACACTTTCAAGTTTTTAACATATATTTCTCTCTTTTTTTTTTTGGTAGACTTTCAACATATATTTCTATTCAAACAAAATATATCCAATCCCAGCCGCTATTTGTTTTTGGTGAACCAGCAGCAATATTTATGTTGGGGGCGATGAGTGTGTAGCCCACATAGGACTGTGTTGCAGGCCCATTTCAATTCAGCCCAAAAAAAAGACGCGGTTCCTCATTTATAAGGGATTGTCTCTCTGTTTTGGGGCCTCTGGTGATATTAGGGTTTCCAGTGTCCGGAGTAGCATAGCTGCGCTTCAATACGGAAAATGGGTAAGTCCTTCGCCTTAAGGGAATCAAATTTGTTATTTTTTATTTATTTTTTAAGCTTTTCTACTTGAAATGTGAATTTCTGTTTGTGATGCGCATTGCATATTGATGACATTGAAGCGAGGATAAAGGTGCACGAATTGAGGAATAAAACTAAGGCAGAGCTACTCAACCAGTTGAAGGATCTCAAGGCGGAGCTTGCTCTGCTCCGTGTTGCCAAGGTCACCGGCGGTGCCCCCAACAAGCTCTCCAAGATGTAATGATCCTCATTTCTGTTCTGTATCTAGGTGTTACGGCACTTTTAATGTCAAAATTTATGAACTGATTGCGAGGAACGTGTGCTTGGTGCCTTTGCAGAAAGGTGGTGAGGTTGTCAATTGCGCAGGTGTTGACTGTGATTTCCCAGAAGCAGAAAGCGGCTCTGAGAGAGGCTTACAAAAACAAGAAGTACCTGCCTCTTGATCTCCGTCCCAAGAAGACCCGAGCCATTCGCAGACGTCTCACCAAACACCAGGTTTTATTTGTTCTAGATTGGAATTTTTACATTTCCTTGACTTTATTTGTCATTGTTTGTTTGAACGATTACATTATTAATTTGTGTAACAATTGATTGATGTAGAAATTTAGAAGATCAAAAATAAAAAATAAAAACTTTATGATATCATATGATATGTTTAGAACATTTAAAATGTCCCATAAAATTTAGATTCTTCCTACTTAGATGTCTAATTGTGATTGTAGATAGAGCATGATAAAGTTGAACTCACAAGCATCAAAATTTCTTAATATTTATGTTTAAGAAAAGTGTTTTAAGAAGTTTTGAATCATGGTTATGATAATTTATGTGCTTATTTCTTATGTTTCTTAATCTCATTTCTTATAGAAATTTAGAAGGTCAAAAATAAAATTTTCTTTTTTCTTTTTAATGATATGATATGTTTAGAAATTTAAAATGTTCCATAAAATTTAGATTCTTCCTACTTAGATGTCTACTTATTGATTTTCTTGGGGGGCTATAATTTGGATAAGGCATGATATAGTTGAACTTAAAACAACAACAACAACATTAGCCTTATTCCATTTGGTGGGGTCGGTTACATGGATTATACAAAGCCAATGAGCTCTATCAAATAGATAAAGTTGAACTTACAAGCATCAAAATTTCTTAATATTTATGTTTGGTGTGAAAATGTTTTCAAGTATGGTTATGATGATTTATGTGCTCATTTCTTATATTTCTTAATCTCTAAATTTATTTCTTTTAAAGAACACAAGTTTGAGTCTTTGATGATTTGTTGAGGTATGAATGACTTAAGCTATTTTAGTCCCATAATTGAGAATTCCAAAGAACCAACTCTATGAGAGGGCTGAGAAAAAAGGGATGGGTTGTAGTGAATGTTAAACTATTTGGTGAAACTTTAATTTCTTCCATCTAGCCCTCCCCCATTTAAAATTTAATTTGAACTTCTATCGTAAGATTTGGATTGGAGAGGTAAAAAAAGCTCTTAAGAGAACAGATAATGGTAAAGATCAGTCCCGATGGTATTCTTATCAAAGTTTGAAAGTACTTAAAAGAGAAGGGGGTTTTGTATAAATTCTCTTTGCTGTCTATATCTCACTTAATTCTTCTTTTCTGAAGAAAAAGAAAAACCTTTTGATTGATGCAAATTTAAGTCTTCCTCTTTGCTTATGTAACTGCTAATGCACGAGAAGACAAAAAAATTCAATTCAATAACTTATATGAGAACTCTTGGGCAGCAATTCCGTTATTCACACACAGCTTGGATTGGCATCATTATCTTGTGTCTTAGTAATCCATTACAGTTCTGTATATTGAGTTGCTTCACACAACTTAGCCTATGTTCTTAATTCCTTCAGTTCTTGAAGGAACTTATCAATCATCTATCTACAGAAATGAGTGTTTTTAATCTAAAACTTATGCAAATCATGTTTGGAAATTGGAAATACTTGGTTGTTTGAGCCAAAGTTGAATTGGTTGAAAGTTTTGGGGTTGCTTGATCTGCACTTTAATTTTCCCCCCCAGTTTACTGTCATCAATGCTCTTTTAGATGTTGTGCTTTGTCTTTAACTTGCTCTTCCCTTTATGCTGGTGTAGGCATCGTTGAAGACAGAGCGTGAAAAGAAGAAGGAGATGTATTTTCCATTGAGAAAGTATGCCATCAAAGTGTAGGGTAATCCATTGCTTTCGCATTTGTATTCTCTAGGCCAGAGAAATTGACGTATTGAATATTTAGGTTTGGATGCTGCCATTCCATCGCATTCCAATTTTTTGAGCTGGTCACTTTTTCTTTTCTTTTCTATTGTCTCTGTATGCCACTAGTTGTCATTATAATTTCCGAGAAGTTACCAAATTACAAAGATATTTCTCAGGATTTATTCTTGTTTTTATGGATGATGACGATGATTGATCAATTGGGTGCTTTTTTTTTTTTTTAATGTCTGTGGGGCGGGATTGTCAGTTAAAAATAATGGCTGCATCTTAGTTTGCATGTTCATTATAGAAGCTAACTAGCCTCGGTTTAGCTCCTATAAACCCTGCAATGCTTATACATAGCCAATAAATTTCAACACGTGAGTCACACTTGTGGGCTCGGTTGAAAATGAGGTCGAGTAAAAATGATTATTTGGCAACTCAAAGCAAAAGGATATTGCACTAGTCACGTCTAAATTCTAACGAAAATCCTGTCCTTTGCATCTCACGGTTTTGCCTCGTCATCATCTGTGATGAAATAATTTGTGCTTTCGCTGAAAGCATTCTTTTCGTCATCGCTGTTATGACATTCTGAAGCCCTAGGTATCTGAATTATACAAGGAATGGATGAAATGGAACTCAGAAAAAAGTGGGAAAATGAATGAAGGTTTCCTAAGAATTGCTCGTGTCTGCTTCTCTTTGACATCACTGATTCTCCCATATATTCTTCTCTGCTCAACATCTTTCAATTATGTTTTTGTACCTGCCATGACTGCTTCACAACCCCATATGCTCTACAACCCAAGCTTCCTCAAAATTGCTGGTCGTAGCCTCTTTAGCTGCGGTCTTGCTAATCTGTCATGTACGTTCTGTTTCTTCATTTTAGCTTTAAGCCCTTGTCTCATTTCTTTCCTTCTCTGTCAATTTCTCTGCAAGATTGCTGTGATCGGAGGGGACATCAGTTATGGTCAACAAGCATTACTTCTAGCATATGCTTCAGTATTAAAAAAAGAAAGAAAAACGTGTGACAAGCAACAATGGATGGACGGATGGATTTTTTTTGTTCAATGTTAAATAAAAATATCATTATTATATATAAATAAAGAATAGTTAAATCTGAAGCACTTATTACAAATTTGGCAATCTGGATGTGCAATGAAACTGAAGAGAATGAAATTTAATTCATAAGATAAATTTTTCCGCGGCGTGGGAAGCATAATATGGTATCTTATTGACTCAGGGAAGGGAAGTAGTTAGAGATGATTTCAACTTTGACGCATGCACGGGATTAAGATTTTTGTATGGACAAGTAGCTTTTGCTAATAACATGAGCCACTCCGCTCCCACATGCTTGTGTGGTTTTCAAAGAAACTCCCAAATTGTCGGAAATTCATTAGCTACTCATCACAAAAATAAGTATCTAATGTTGATCATCAATCTCAATCGTCCATATTAAAATTGGATAATTCAGATTTAATTGTGTTCTATCATTATATATTTTATATATTTTTATTTTATTAGATGTATAATATTAAATAAAGGAAATTTTATAATTGTCACTTTAAAAAATGATGCTATTATATTTTAAAAAAATTAAAATAAAAAACTTCAAAATTTGAATCTTCTAAATTAAAATTGAAAGGTTCAGATCCCATCGCAGTAATGAGCATGTCATGATTAATATTGCCATGAGTAAGAAATGAAGATGTCACCTCACTTCTAAAGAGATGGATTTCCCATAATTCAACCATCTTAAGTAAAACTACAAATTTTGATTTTTTTTCATTTATTATGAACCATAAGTTTTTTTACTTTTTCGCATGAATTTTATGTACTCCCTCCGTTCCTTAATATAAGGGACAATTGGAGAAGTTTTCGTGTTTCAAAATATAAGGGACACATAGAGTTTGTCTGGTGTATCTAATAATTTTTTTAAAAAAATATTCCTAATTAAGATGGTATGTTTTCAATATAATTCATTTGTATTAATTGTATGATGAAAGAGTTGTTAACATTAAATAAGGGTATTTTTGAAAACTACTTTATATTTCAGATAAATTTATTGCTTTACTTAATTTGTGTGATTTTATTTTTTATTATTTATATTAAGAAAGGGAGAGAGTAATAAAAACTAGTAATGGACCGCTGGGGCTCAATACACAAGGATGGATTTAAGGGGAACAGCGAGGAGCTGACCCTTCCGTGATTTGATTTTTATTTATTTGTTTTAATGAAAATTTCGCTTTCACATTTAACGGCAAGCTTCGTCCATACACATGCATGTATGTAGATGAACACGTTATTAGGGTTATTCAACTATATGATGCAATCAATAAAATTGCAATATTCTTTCCGTATTTAAGAAAGAAACTGACTTTTGGAGGAGGGGAGGTTTGCTAATTTCTGGTACATTTTATATTATTTGGGGATTTGATTCAATATATATGTATCAGAGATGGTAACAAGTTTACATTTGCAATTCACATGAATAAATATAAAAAGGGTGTATTTTTGGATTGTGTAATTTGAAGCGTCCATTTAATTAGAAACGTATGTTTGAGATGGATATATTCTTATTACCTCTTACTAAATATAATATAAATCCATATTACACCCAACCCCATCATGTTATGGATTATCAATAATTAGGAGTAGGTTGTGCTAAACTCATCCTCCAAACACCAATGATCTCCAATCCCCCCATTCTGTATTCTCAATATATCTATCATTCTCCAGCTTCATGAAGAGAAAAAGAGTATATAGACTATAATTTTGGTTTGGTTGGCGCCGGGGCAATTTTCCTGCCTCTTGGGGTGTTTCCATTTTCTTGAATAAGGATCTCCAAACCTTGGTTCATACTAATTATATATTCTCAATTATTCGACAACTTTAATTTAGATCTTTCCGTCCTCAAAATTTTGGTTTGGTCGGCGCCGGTGCAATTTTCTTGCCTCTTGAATCATGCGTTAGTAAATTCTTCACTTCTCCCATGTATCAATGACAAATGAAGCACTTCATGTTGACAAATTCTAATTCTCCTTCAAAGTTATTAGCCCTTTCAAAAACCTTCAAGACTACGTATATATGTATGTATGTAGCCAAGAAAATTCAAGTTCAAAGAGCAAATTCATTTTTCCAAACAGCAATACGTTGAATCATGATTTGAACACTGATAAAGACACGGGCATACGGCCTCCTCCTCAAAAAATGAGTACACCAAAAAATATATATATATATATATATATGCATGGTCGATAGATTTAAATCTTTTAATTATAAAAAGAATTATATATTGTAATAAAGAGAAATAAAATATATATATACACACACACACACACACATAAGTATATATAAAGGCCAAAAAAATGTATAATTTTATTCTTTCATTTTGTTTTGAAAATTATATACTCCCTCCTGTTTTAGTTATAAAACGTCTTATAAAAGTTTTAATTGATCTAAAATATAAGATATTATGTAATATCAATTATCTTTTTTTTATTTATATTCTTGTATCATTTTTTTTTTGTAAGATCATATATTGTGTCATAAGAACTCATTTTTTTATTTAAAAAAAAAAGGAGGTGTGCTAATAGAGTAAATAAAGATAAAATGAAAAACAACTAATAATTTTTTTTAAAAATTAAGATATAACCACCTTTTCTTCATATTTAGGACAGCAGAGAGTCTAGTCTAATACAAAAATGGATGGTGCATTTAATGGAAGCAATTCGTGGGTGATTGACTCCACTTCATGCCAGTATTGCTAGCTGGTAAGTTGATTCTGCTAACTGCATTATTAATGTTGTGATGACCAATACCGTCCATTTGACCAATCTGTTTTTTTGTGAACTTTACTTTCAAATGCTATTGGTCTCAAAAGTTGATAATCAACGTTAATAATACTGCCCGTTTCTTTTTTATATGTTATTTAATATTTTAATATAAATTAAAAAATATAATTAATATGTTAGAATTTGTTTTTAATTTCTTAAAATATCCTTTAATAAATAGCTAGAAAAATAGAACAATTAGTATTATTTTTAACTTTTAAAAAAATAAATATGGGTATAACTGAAAAATTAATAATTAATATTATCTTAAAATTTAAAAGTAAAAGATAAATAGAAACAAAAATTTTTCTTTAAGAGGACCTTTAAAGGAAACCGATGAGTATTTAAATGAATTTACAAGATTAAGATTTGGTTTCTGTGACTTAGCCGTTAATTTTTTGTCAACACCTCCCTTCAATTTGATGGCTTATGCCATGAATCAATGCTAAAGTTAAAGCTTTAAAGGGTCACTAATTAAAATGGCAATTGAGGTACTGATTAAAAAAAAAAAAAGCTGCATGGTTGTGTGCATAAAGTCAATTCTGGCCCCCCAAAAAAAGGAGTTCGTAAGTCATGGGAATGAGGCGCAGGACCATGAGTGTGACAGAGCATATTTACTTTTTAGCAGTTGCCACATAATCACAGGACCAAGTAGGTAGATTTATATCTCAAAAGTCCAAACATTTAAATAATGTATGTAACTTTTTTTTTTTGGTCAACAGATAATGTATGTAATTTCTAGCGCATGTAGGGACACACTAATTAAACGTTTTCCTTATGAAAAAATTTAGGAGAGTTAGGAATTTGGGGGCAAGGCCAGAGTGCCAACTGAACCAATCACACTAATTAAACATTATTTGATCGTTGATATTAATTTTAATTTGTTGCTTTTTTTTAAAAAAAAAAAGAGGCTAAGTTAATATTGACTTGCGAATTGATCTTGAAAACTTAATTATTTTTTTACGACAATGAAGAAGATGGTACTTAACTCTCTTAAAAAGAAAACTCTCTTAAATCCAAAGTTGTTTGGTTCATAAATAAAAATTTTATAGTATAAAACTGTACCCGAAATCACGAATGTATAGATTTATTTTTTTTGGCATCAAAGAGCAGGTCAATGCCGCAGGCCGTACGATTATGAGCATATTCGTTTTGGGATTGAAAGAATAAAAAAGTCAAAGAAATAATTACAACTTAATTAAAATTAATACTCTTTAATACTCCCTCCATTACGCTATATAATGCACTATTTTGAGAAATTCATATTTTAAAATATAGTGAACTATGCGGATTACATTGTGTTTTTTTTATTATTTTTCCAGTATTACCCCTAATAAGTAAGCTCATATATTCTACGGTTACCAATGCATTTAATGAAAATTATTTAATGATTCGATCAAATCATAAATGAATGAAAAAGAATTTCTCCCAAAAGTCTCACTCTTCAAGATGGCCGATGACTCATGGGAACTCAGAAAAAAAGAATGAACAAGAGAATGACTGTAATTTATTAATGTAGGAAGTATTATTAAATGAGGGTAATTTAGGAAATAGTGGAAAAAAATTTTGATTACTAATTATTGTCTTGGTACGTGTGTGGTAGTAAAAGTGCATTATAAACTAGAACGGAGGGAGTACATCAATATAATATATATATATATATATACATACTAATTTGTTTGCCACAATATATATACTATTCATTTATAATGACTCAATACAAGGCATAAACTCGATGTTTATATCTAGTTAGATTAAAAGTGATAAGGAAAATTGATGTAAGATTTAAAAAAAAAATTTAATATGTATATGTGCGTGGGCGTGTGCGTGTGTGTGTGTATAATTGAAAGAGTTTATTGAAAAAGTATGTGTTGTGTGTACGTCCGTGGGTTTCAACGTGTATTTTCTTCTGTTATGCAACTTCTCTATCAAATCACGTTGCAACTTGATGGTGTTAATTTATGGTTATTGGAAGATTTCAACCGCCTTTGAAAAAGGGGAAAATTTGGGTTGAGAAGAAGACTTTACAATTTATGACTTTAAAAAGGCTTATTAATAGGAAAGGACCATGGTTTTTATTCGAAGTTATTCAAAGTTATTTACTAAAATGCCCATACTCATTTACTAATTCAATTTTCAGGGATTTCTAGCACATCCTTCAATATTTTCAACCTACGGGTGTTAACTCACATTAAGGGATTTTTTTTTTTAAAGGGGGAAATGATTCATTCATAAAAAATCAAAGAATACAACAGGAGAATCAAACAAAGGCAAAAGATCGAAACACATTAAGGGATTTTTAACTAGTCTTCAAAGGTTTTTAACTTATTTTATTAGATTTTTAACCTATTATCCACAATTTCTAACCATATGATTTAGATGGAGAGTAAACAAATCTCAAAATTACATTTCCAACTAGTTTTCAGGAATTTTCAACTCATCCTCAAAGTTTTTTAACTTATTTTTCGTAATTTCTAACCATATGGTTTAGATAAATAAGTGTCTGAATCAGCTTGAAGAATTTCTAACCTATGTTCTAATATTTTTAAAACCGTCTTCCACAATTTCTAAATATTGAGTTCATAAGGACCTTCGTCATTCTACGTCAATAAGCAATTTTGTGATCATAAATTACAAATATTTTTTATAAGATCCTGAACCCAATTTTTTCCTTTAAAAAATTATTGTTTTGTAAGATCCCCACTTTTCATATGTTTTGTCTCCGTTTCTTCAACAATTCTACTTCCCCTCCTTTTTCTTTTATAGACTACTTCCCCCTCCTTCTAGCCATACAAATTTAACGCCCACATTGAATACAGCCCAACATACATATATAAATATCTTACGGTGGATTAATTATTATATTATTATTTTTTGTTTGTTTTAGGATATGTATGAGGAGGTATCAAAAAGAATGAGATCTCCTCCATGTGAGATAAATGACTTTTCTATAAGGATATATTTACATCAAGGATTTTCCTTGAGTCCATACTTGTTTGATTTGGTTTTGAATATTCTAACAAAATATATATTCAGGAGAAAATTCTTAAGTGTATGCTTTTTGAGAATGATGTAGTCTTAATTAAGGATTCAAGAGAAAAAATCAACTTTAAACTTGAGTTATAGAGACATATTTTGAAATTAAAAAGCTTCTGCTTAAGTAGAAATAAAATAGAATATATGTACTGTAAATTTAATAAGAGGCCAGTTAAAAATGATTTAGAGGTAAAAATTGGAAAACAAACCATTCCAGAAATGCCAAAATTCAAGTATTTGGGGTTAATTTTATAGAATGATGGTGAAATTGATGGGGATGTTATGCATAAGATACAAGTTGAGTGGTTAAAGTGGAAAAAAAGTTTGAAGAGTTATTTGTGATCGTAAGTTACCTACTAAGTTTAAAGAAAAATTTTATCGAATTACCATAAGGCTAGTGATGCTATATAATAGTAAATGTTAAGCTCTGAACGGGCACTAAGAGCATAGGATGGGAGTAACGAAAATGATAATGTTGAGATGAATGTGTGGTTATATAAAAATGGATAAGATCCAAAATGACTATATACGAGAAAAAATCAGAGTAGCATCTATCAAGGAGAAAATGGTGAAAAAATCGTTTAAAGTGATTTGAACATGTACAAAGAAAAGGACAATATGAGTAACTAAAAAGAATTGATCAAATGGTTTGAAATCATATTAAAAGGCATATAGGAAAATCAAGAAGGATGCTAAAAGAAGTTATAAGGTGTGACATATTGATGAATAATTTATCTGAAGAAATTGTATTTGACAGAGCCCATTGACATCATATAATTCATATAACTGACCTCACTTAATGGAATGAGACTAATATTATTGTTGTTATTATATTATTGTTTTTTTGTTTTGGTATCTAGAATTATCCAGTCATGAATTAATAGTAATTGTTTTTTATCTCATTCGAAGATTTATGATAAATGATAATGCTTTATTATCTAATTATTAATAAAATTAAAAATTCAGATAATACATTTAAAATAAAGATTAAATCTAATTTAATTAAGTCTTAAAAAAGTTATTACTACAATTTACGGGTTGGTCAAAATTACGAAATTATATTTAATTTTGTAGGGTAGATCACGCCTGTTTCAGAAAGTCTTCCAATATGAGGTGACGTACACAACCTGACCTTTCAAACCATATGTTTCAACCTCCAAGAAATCCCACTCACTCACACTTTCATTTTCCGTCTCTATAAATATTAAATACCCACACCAATTCATTTCAATTCCATTCATCCTATCTCTCCGCCTGCAAGCTCCCTTTCTCTTACGCTTCAATCGTGAAAAGTGAATTTTCTCGACAGACCAACACTTCCCTTAAACTTAAATCTCACCCTCGAGATCATCTACATATTCCGATTTGTAAAGAAATGAGAAGCCTTTGCATTCAACCCAAAACGCCGTCATTCTCGATTTCCAGCCATTCTCTACCTGCGTCTCCGTCAGTTTCAACACCTCCGAGCTCTGAATCTAGTCTTGAAGAAGCAGAAGCTTTGATTCTGAAATGGAACCCCGATACTTCTTCACATGCCAAAGTCACCTCCCTCTTCTACGACGACAAAAGCGAGGCCACGCAGTACATCAAGTGCGTTAACCAACTTCACCAGGTCATGCACTTCTTGGTCTCGCACAAACTCGTTCTCGCCCAGAACTTAATGCAGATGGCCATGAAGAGGCTTCAGAGGGAGTTCTACCAAATACTAGCCATGAATCGGGCCCACTTAGACCCCGAATCTGTCTCTGCTAGATCGTCTCGAACCTCCCTCAGCGCCTCCGATTACGAGGAAGTTGATGATGGCTCACCGGACGACGAAATTCGAGCCGTAGGTGATTCAATATCCGAAGTCGAACGAGTTTCTTCCATTGTCATGGAAGACCTTAGGTCGATAGCAGAGTGTATGATTTCATCCGGTTATGCAAAGGAATGCGTGAGCGTGTATCTAAGTATCAGAAAGTCAACCATAGATGAAGGCATTTATTGTCTAAACGTAGAGAAATTGAGCTCGTCCAAGATTCGTAAGATGGATTGGGAAGTTCTTGAGTTGAGAATCAAGAGTTGGTTGGAGGCGGTGAACATTTCGGTGAGGACGCTCTTCAACGGAGAGAGAATCTTATGCGATCATGTTTTCAGCTCTTCGCAATCCATTAGAGAATCTTGCTTCGCCGACATTTCCAGTGACGGAGCCACTTTTCTATTCCGATTCCCTGAACTCATCACCAAAACAAAGAAATCGCCGCCGGAGAAGATTTTTCGGATGCTGGACATGTACTCTGCATTATCTGCACTGTGGCCGGAGATCGAATCCATCTTCTTGTTCGATTCAACCTCTGCAATTCGTTCTCTAGTCCTTACATCACTGGTTCGACTCAGCGAGTCAGTACGAACAATGCTTCTAGAATTCGAGTCCACGATCAAAAAGTACTCTTCGAAGTCTCCGGTACGCGACGGTGGCGTCCACCCACTGACAACACAAGCAATGAACTACCTTTCACTTCTCGCAGATTACGATAACATACTCTCTGACATGTTTGCCGATTGGCCTCCGCCGCCAAATTCGCCAACGTCATCGCTGCCCGAGACTCCCCGAGACAGTTCAGACTCCGATAACTCATCCGCGCCACCGACGTTCTCCGGGCGGATAGCTTGGCTAATTTTCGTTCTCCTTTGTAAGCTGGACGGCAAAGCAGCGCTTTACAAGGACGCTTCGTTGGGTTACCTGTTTCTAGCAAATAATCTGCGTCATGTGATAGCCAAAGCCTGTAACTCGAACTTGCAGACGGTACTGGGCTATGAGTGGATGGCGAAGCACGAAGCGAAGGCGAAATGGTTCGTAACGAACTACGAGAAGGTGGCATGGGGAGAAGTAATTTCATCCTTGCCTGAAGATCCAAAGGCGGCGATATCGCCAGCAGAGGCGAAGGTGATATTTGAGAATTTCAACTTCAATTTCGAGAAAGCGTACCGGAAGCAGAATTCATTCGTCGTGGCAGACTCAACACGGAGAGATGAAATCAGGGGGTCTATTGCGAGAAAAGTAGTGTCAGCTTATCTGGAATTTTATGATACGCACCGGATTCTTGTTGGTTCATTGAGAGAGATGACAGAGTATGTCCAATTTACTCCCGAAGATGTGGCGAATTACATATCGAACCTCTTCTTTGTGGGAACGAGCTCTAATAGTAGACCGTCGTCATCGTCGTCGGTATAGTAACATCATCTCCTTGCGGGTGGCATTCACAAGTGTAATCTCCCCGCTGAAAGCAGTTAGATATGTCAATGAGTTAGATTGTTTAAGAGCAGTTGTTACAAGATAATATAAGTTCAAAAGCAAGCGGGCTCTCTATAATTTCCGATGCATGCAGTTTTCCAACTTTTTCTAAAGAAATGCACAGTTTTCAGCATGTACGGCAGTACGAGTGTCCTAGACCAACGACTTCGGATTCGGAACTCAATCCACGCGATTTTTTTTTTCCATAAATATTTGCCTATGGTAAGCATTATTTCAACCAGTAACAGCTTTTCACGTTATTACTTTCTAATCTTTTACATTATTTTAATCGAATCATTAAGAATTAAAATTAAAATTAATTAACTATTTTGATTTCTTAAAAAATTTAAATATTTTTCTAAAATTATCTTAATTTAATTTTTTTTAAATATATTAAATAAAAATATTTTTTAAAAATATATAATAAATATTATCACATATATTATAAAAAATTTTATATTTAATATCTAAATAAAAGATTTTACATACAGTATCACGAGTATTATTTTTATAAGATCACTCACTCACTTTCAAATACCGCTTTTTGTTTTTCAGAAAGATAACCGTTGCTTTACGTAGTAGATCTTTATTAGCTTACTGCTCCATGTCGGCCTATGAATTCATCAAAATACAATGATCTTTTTTTTTTTATATAATCGAAGATAATGATGATCTAGTTGTAGCAAGAAGGTCAACCTTTCATGATGAACAGGAAAGGGACAAGAAAAGAAAATAGTGAGCAACAGGCCGGTTTGATTTTCAGTTAAGTGAAAATGAGTTTCAATACAATTGATTTTATAATGTAGTTATGAAAAAAATTAATTTTGGATAAACGTATTTATGTTTGAATGATTTATTTAAAAATTGGTTTTGATAAAAGTGATTATGTTTGGATAATTTTACATAAAAACAGTTTTGGTTGTATAATTTTTTTTTTAATTTTTAATAGATAAATTTTCTTTTTTAATACCTATTTAATAAATCAATATGGGTCAGTATTTTTGTATGAAAAAATAAAAGTTTCAAAATTAAAATATTATAAATAAGATTGATAATATTACATAACTAATTATGTTGTATAGATAATACAATTTGATCTCTAATTATATCACGAATATGATTCATCTCTCTTGAAGAGGTCATAGCGGTATGTATAGAAGGATTTTCAACATCTTGAGTTAGATTCTCATGTTCAATACTTATATCTTCATTTTCGAACTGCATAAAGTCAGAATCAGTTTGAGAATGCCTTCTAATAAAGTTGTGGATGGCCATTGTTACACAAACTATTTGAACTTGTGTTTGATATTTGAAGTTGGGCATATGCCGTAAAATGACAAATCTATTCTTCCAAACCCCAAAAGTTCTTTCTATCGTGCACCTTAAACTTGAATGGTAGTAGTTGAAGTATTCATTGTGGGTCTCGAAATGAAAAGAACGTCGAAAATCTGGAAGGTGATAACGTTCACTTCTATACGGACCAAGATAACCAATTGGTGTTGGATAACCCGCATCAACCAAATAATATTTACCTAATAATAATTCAGAATGTAATAAATTATTTGTTATTTAAATTAAAATCAAACATCATTGTATAAATGAGAAACATACCTTGAGGTGGATGTGGGAAGTTCATGGACAGAGTTGTCAAAACATGTTGAAATACCCGAGCATCGTGTGCAGTGCCTTCCCATCCACACAATGTAAAAATGAAGCACATGTCTCAATCACATACAGCCATCATATTTTGCGTTGCAATTCCTTTTCTTCCAATAAATTTAACTTGTTCACTAACAGGAACCACACATGGGATATGAGTACCATCAATTGCTCCTATAGCATCTTTGAAAAATGACCAATATCAGGGATCATTTTGGATTTTTGGGGGTATAGTACGAAATGTTCTATCTTGTGGTTGGATGTAGTCCATTGAGAGTACAAGGCAAGCTTGTAAGACATCATGGAAATTTCTGCTAATCGTCTCTCCTGAATGTTGAAATCTTTCTTGTAACATACTATTTCCTACCCCATGTCCAACTGAATGTAAAAATATTGCAACCTTTTCATGCACCCCTATTTGATTAGTTCCTTTCAATCCACGCTGTTCCAATGCCATGCAAAGAACATGGAATATATGCTTCTCCATTCGAAACATTTCATAGCAACGAATAGGATGTCCACCTAAAATTTCTTCCACCCATGCATGTCCTGTGTAATCACAAGTTCTTCGTGGCTCTTTACACAAATGTTTTGCCGCATATAAACCAACCAATGCACAGACCTTTTGAACCCTTTTTAGACGTTTTTTACAAGACCCTTCCATAAAAACAAACACAACCTGTAATCAAGAAATACAACCTAAATTAAATCATACCCATCTTTCTAAAGTTCAATAGTCAAATAGAATAGTCAGACATAAATTCATTAGTCAAACATAGTCTAGAGTTTAATAGTCACACAAAATCAATACTTTAACCAAACAAACATAATCTAAAGTTTAATAGTCAGACAAAATCTATCTCAAGGCAATCTAGAGTTTGTAAACTTCAAGCCTCAACCATGCTACCAACTTCTTCTTGTGTTCTTTCAAGGCCATAAATGTAACTCTTGCATCTCGAGAGGATGTAAGAAATTGACAGCATCGGGAATGGAAATCAATATCATTGCTGATTGCCTCAATTTTCAGCAAATCTGCGATTGCTTCACCAAGGAATGTTGAAGGATCCCCTTGCTAATCTGACTCAGACACATCAGCTATTCTACTTATTGCATCAACTAGCATCAGTGTGTTTGACTTTTTGTTGCCTCTCTTCCTCTTTCTCTTTCTATTGCCTCCACTAGTGGTTGCTTGAGAAGTGTTTAAATAAACAGTTTATTGCAACTCAGCAATGAGTCCGGTACTAGCCCCCGTTAAGACTTCATCACTGTCTCCAGATCCTTCTTCCATATCTTCAAATGATGGACGATACACATCATCGTCATCTGTGTTGGTAGGTAGTCTTCCAGATGATGGTGCATATGCATGAGCTCCTGTGGCAGACACATCCATGAACAAAGAATCTAATTCTCGAGCGAAGAGGAGTCCTTTCTCTCGAAATTTTTCATATAATGGATTTTCCTGCATGTAAGCAATTAATCAATATTGGATAATACATATCATAAACAAAATAATTGCTTAGCATATTATTGCATACCTTGAGTTTTCTCTCCCACCAGTCATTAGTAGCATTGTAAGTTTGCTTATCAGGATTCCATCCCAAGCCTGTCTCTTTACAAAACATCTATTCCACACTTGCCATTCTTTTTTAAGATTGTCCCACTTGTTTTTCAATTAAGTCTTGTCATATAGCCTACCAGTTTTCTCATTAAATCCATTAGTTGTAGCAATCCACCCATTTCTTGTAAAGGTGGTGCCACGCCTTTGTCTTTTCAACACTTGTTCCAAGCATTGGTCAATGAAAATCTTAGTTGCATTTCTATCCCAAGTAGCTTTTGACTTGTCATTACTCATCATGCTTCTTAGGAAAATCAGACAGAAAATATTTAACAAAGCAATACCTTCAGACATACATTTAAGTAAAAATGGAATATGAAGGGGCATTTTGTATAAAGCAACCATGAACTTGCTTTTGCAAGCATCTTACAAATTTAGAAGCACTTAATCCATGATATCCTAAGAGTCTGAGAAAAAAAAATAGAAAACCAAAAAAATGTTTTATTTGTTTAATTTTCTACAAATAATGGGATATTTATATAAAAAAAAAATTTGCAGCATATAATAGTTCACATGGCTGTTCTGAATCGTCATATAACGCAAACATAATTCAATACGATACATGAAGATGATGATCAAGAAAACAAATTCATCTCTTGCATTGTGCTACAAAAATAGCACTGCCATATCAAAACCTTAAATTAGTTTTTGAAGTAGCTTGTCAAATGATGCATGAAACTACTATATATATATATATATGGTTTGGGGTTTTAAAAAAATTCTGCCATTACATATGGAAAGAGAAACTCCAAGGACAAACTCACTAAAAGCAAATTATTCGCAGAACAACATAGCTAGAGAAATGTTGAAATAAGCAGTATTCATCTGGGTGTACGAAAATAATGGTCAATAAATTGCTTTCATATATATATATACATATAATTTCCTGAAACAAAAAATTATCCAGATTCTTCAATTTTCAGATTATCCCATGAATGAGAGCAGAACAAACAAAAATCCAACAAAAAATTGCAAATTGCTTGGTAGTAGTGGTACCAACAATTTGTCCATCTTTCTCTGTTCATTTCTTCAGCACAATGCATATATACTTTCTCCAACCAAGCTAACCAGTTCAGAAAAAAAAAATAAACGTACCTGAACAGACGAAGAGAAGACCGACAATGCTACCTGAACAGAGGAGGAGAAGACCGACGATGCTACCTGAACAGAGGAGAAGACCGACGATGTGAGACGGCGAGCTTCTTCCAGGGCAACTGAAATTCGAACCTAAGGAACTGCTGCAACTCGACCTGTTTCAGATCTACTTCGTGGATCCGTGTGGTTCAGGTGACAATAAGAACTGCCGAGTTGGTCCAGATCTCTTCGGTTTCAGCGACGAGAAGGAAGGCCGAGGTTGGTGCCAAGCTGTGCAGTTCCGATGACGTAAAGGAAGGCCGACATTAGTTCAGATCTGTGAGATTCCGGTGACGAGAAGGAACACAGTTGGGACTGCAAACCTGTGCGACTCCAGCGAAGAGAACGAACGCGGTTGGGAGTGGAAACTTCTGCGGCTCCGGCGACGAGGACGAACGCGGTTGGGAGTGGCAACCTCTGCGGCTCCGGCGATGATAACGAACACGGTTGGGACTGTGAGGCTCTGCGGTTCCGGTGAGCAAAACAAAGCTGAGGCAACATGAGTGAGAATTTCTGGATCTGCAAAAAGCTTCAAAGGAAAAATGTGAAGTTTGCAAAGAAAGGAGTTCGGGCAGAGAGGAGTTTATTACTGCAAATAATATCCTCCAACGGTAGACAATAAATGCACATTTTTTCGTTGGCAACGGAGAAGCAGATGTAGAAGCAAGCTTCAAGTCGCTTCTGAGATACCTCGGTTCAGGATAAAGAATGAGTTGGCAACGGGTTTTCCTTAAAACTGCCAAACACTAATTTTGGGCCACTCAACTTCATTTCAGGCCCAAACTCCGTTCCAAACTGGCACCCAAATAGGCCCTAACTAGTTCCCACCCATATAGACAGAAGCAAACATATTTGTTTTGGTTAAAAAAATAGCAATAATTTAGAGATACCATTGGAAACTAATAAAAATAATTATCGTAAGTTTTCGATGGAAATTAAATAACAATAACAAATTACCGTTCCCCATTAATTGGAAAAAGTATAGATAGCAATAAAATAAATTACCATTGCCCACCAATGGAATGTTCCAAAAGAATATTCCAAAAATCAGGGTCACCCACTATTTTTTTTTTTTAACCAGCCCATTAATTGAAGGCTTCAAGGTTGCCACTGAATACAACTAGATCTATATTGAACAATTCTGACTTTGATAGGATGAATAAATATGCGAGTGGTATGAGCAATTATTTTGAGAGGCCTCAGGGAATAGCCTAAATGGCCTTCAACGGCCGAATTTGGAGGAAGGTCAAGTAACCAAGCTGTTCAGTTTATGCACATGAGATCAACCCACTACAAAGTCAGCAAGGTGGGGCATCACCACATTTATTATATACATAGGAAGTTGACTAATTGGGTCATTCATGACTGAATAGTATACGCTGACTTCATAATCTATGCAACCAGGGGCTGATCTGCTGGACGTGCAACACATTGCCATCCAGCGCAGTGATGAAGAAGCTGTTTTAGATCTTCTGTAGGAGGTGCAACTGTCCACGTCGTATAGTATTGACTCGGATGAAATGCCGGAGATCCCACGTTCTCGGTCATTAACCCTGCCTGAGTTCCACTTATGAATAAGTCTCCTTCAGACCATATGTGACCTGTTGCTGCCGTCTCCTTGTCTACTGCCTGCAGGCATGTCCCCGATCCAATTTAATTATCCAAACAATAACCCAACAGATCAAGTTTTCATATCTGATTATCAGCGTAAGAATTTCTACAATTATGTTCATGGAGTTGAGCATCAGCCGGACACTCAGAACTGTTAGTGCTTTTCTTTAATTTAGCCAATCAACACATCGATTTTCTAATTTCTGTGACTCACAGAAATTAGAAAAAGGCTATTCACACAACAAACACCTGATCCCAAATAAGAGACCCAGCAACCATGTGGAGATGAAACAGCTCTTAATTATTCGCAAACAAGATAAAGGCAGCTAATAGATGATCTAGCTCGTTGTCCGTGTAAGAACTAACCCATAAATTTGCATCCCTATGCTATTTCTCAGTCAGTGTCAATTTTGCGGTAAAATTATTGGGTCAAAAATTGGCCACCAGAGTTACAAATGTGAAAGAATGCTCGCAAGAGTCATCACTAGGAAAAAGACTGTTTTTGGGCAAGACAAGAAATATAGAAATCTGGTACAGTTATAATAATGGAATCACACGCAAAGTGCATGGAGGAAACTGCAGAGTTCAGACAGAGATCTCATACATACTAAAAAGTGATTTCAAATGTCAAACAAGCAATACGGTGTTTAATAACAACCAGCATGGAAATCTACGAGATCCATGGGCAGATTAAAAGCAGGCATTAAAAGAGACCATGAATAGATGAATCCCACTAAATTATGTCAGAAACAAATGCAGGGAAGAAGAAAGAAAGAAAAAAAAAAAAAAGAAATCACACCATATAATAATAACCAAGTCTAACTAATTCACACATTTAATGAAAATAAAGAGCAAGAGAGAAAATTGCTGAATATGTCAGCATTTCCACTTCTGCCTAGGATAATAGCCAGAAAAAACTTAGATTTTGATACCTTTTCAGAGAGATACTTAAATGCTACTTTCTTTTGCCCTGCTTCATAGATGTTACATTGCGAGTATATCTGGTATCAACATACAAGGCAAATAAGAATTTTGCATATCCTTAACAAATTGAAATTCATCTTAACAGTAATTTCAATTGATTAACACATCATCACCTGTGATTCCACACTTGCACAAACAGCATATATGCCCCAATTTCTGGTGTAATTGTTGTACAGATGTACTTTTGCATATCTAACTCGGGGATGCCGCTGTCGTGTCCCATCAAAGAAACAATGGTGAATAGTCACCCTTATGCACCTATCACCAATGTGTGAGGGATCCGCCCCAATAAGCATGGTTTTGTCATGCTGAGAAAAATGACATCTGCAGATGGTCCAGGAACACTTCATCACTGAACAATATAAGAGGCCAAATAATGAAAATCTTGAGAGTATGCAATTTATCTCACCTAGAGATAGTAATGTCTGTGCTCTCTCGCGTGATATCTATCAGTCCATCACCAAAATCACGGAGGCTGCAACGATCTATCCATATGTGTTTTGAATTAGGCTTGATCTGAATGCCATCCACATCAGGCCCTCTACCACCTTCTAACTCTAAGTTGCAAATTATTACGTGTTCACATTCCTTCAGCCGCAAACCCTTTCCAGTGAGTTTAATCCTTTGACCTCGGCCATCAATAGTCTTGTAAGATGACACACTCAAGTAAGATGAGAGATGAATAGTGCCCGAAACCTCAAATACAATCCACAATGGTTCTTTTCTGCGACAGCCATCACGGAGTGATCCTGGTCCATCATCTGTAATCAAACCAAACCAGCAGAAGCATGTTTTAATATAGAGTCCACTATAAAATGAGATTACCAAAGAACCAGTTCACGTTATTCATCACATGTGCATCTGTCTTTCACTCACTCTCACATCACAGTGACTGCAAAGATCAATATGCATTCAGACTTCAGTCTGTTGTCAAGACTTACAAAACGATGAACAGAAGTTGAGATCATTTATGTAATTCAGAAACCAAATTCCCCTGGTCCCCATAATAAGCACGAAACAAATTTCCACGGTAATTTAATGGTAGCAACAACACAGCTTTATGCAATTAAGTTTCAATCTTTCCATATAAAGCACACTTGAATCTACAAGCCATGGTTAGTTCTGTAAAGAGAAATCCGGAAAACCCAATTGTAAACCGAGCAAGGCATAGCAACATTCAAAGTCACAAGGCAATGCCTAAACACGGAAGGAATGGAAATAAAGGAAAAGTAAAAAATAAGATTATAAGGATAAATTAGATATGTTATAACACACAAGATGACAATTAATATCGATAACACCCGTGGTCCTACAACTGCAAAACGACATCCCAACGCCAAACTTGGAAATTGGAAAAGCATATTGTAAAGATATGAAACGACGAAGAGAGAATCAGAGTGAGAGACAACCTGCTAAAGTTGTAACGTGATAAAGGGGACCATGAAGGCCACCGATTGCACATCGACCAAAGCCTTGAGCTTGGCCGGCAAGAGCTCGCAAACCGGAGTCGACATGGGAATAAGGTAAAGAGAGCATTTGGGAGGTGAAGTGATTGTGGGAGGGAGGAGCTGAGGTTGGGGTGTGAGGAGGAGGTGGAGCAGCATATATATGCGAGGGAGGGATGGGGTATTGAGGAAAGGAGTTACGGTGTCTGCGATGGCCGACTGTGTTTCCCATTAATGGTGGCCACTCGTTTTTTCGGAATTCAGAAACTGAAAATGAAATCTAACAAACGAAACGCTTTTCTCTGTGTCACCGCCAAACCCCCCCACCTCACCCTCAATGCCCAAACTGCCGACACTTCCCTTCTTCGAGAGTTATTGGCGAATTAAAGCTACAGTTTCGCCTGCGTGGGACCGATATGGTACATGTATAGAACATGATACATTATGATACGACCCATAGGTAAATTTCTAAAATTGTAGGATTAGGGGTGGGGATATTTATATATATATATAAAATATTATTGATGTAATTATTTATATATATAATTAATAAATTTATTTATTAAAAAAATTAAGTATTAAATATTTTAAAAATTATAGTATAAATAGTAAAATAAATTATAAAATATTATAATAATTTTAAATAATTATATTTTATTATAAAAATTTGAAGTGACATATATAAATATAAAATAATATATATATATATATGATACACATATTATATTATATTGGATCATATTTTAAATATAAATATGTTTATTTTTTTTTTTAAGTATAGGTGCTTCATTCATAGGTTCCAAAACAAACTTGACGGTACCCCATTTTCTCCTCGCTCACCCCTGTTGCCAAGGTAAAATAGGTAGGACAATAATTGATATAGTAATTTTTTTGGACTTCGGATCGCATAAATTAATCAAATATCAAAAAATAACAATGCTCTAAAAATTCAAAATTAAATTTCGTATGATATTTTTCTGACTTAAAAATTACTTATGAATTTTGTAAGACTAATTCCAATCTAATATATAATTCGGCCTGGTAAAAAAATCCAATAAGATTCGGTGGCAAGAAAATTTAATAAAATTCGAAATGTGCCAAGTTTTTCATATAGTTAAAATTGAAAGTACACAAAATAAAAGAAAGAGAGCCCGAATATGGATTAATAAAACACCAGAATGTTTTGATTACATTTCAGATCATTTACCAGAAGGGTATGGATATCTTTTTGTCTTGTAGGAACTTTGGAGGGGAAACGGGCCCCGTAACCTAACGTCCCTGGCTTGCTTCAATGGCGGCATTAGACGCGTCGCCCCCTTAGCCCTCTCTCTGAACTACAACTCCGACGAAACTTCTTTTCCGGTGCCGGCAAGGCTCTGCTCTTTGATGAGAAGAAGCTGGTCACTGTCAATGGGGCTGAATTGATTCCTTGGTTGTCGATATAATATTGCTTCTGGACAAGGCTACCTTACCGGGTTGATACGCATTGCCTGATCCTTCTCAAAATTCGTGAAGTACTTTCCTTAATGCCGAGGAAAAGAATCATCGGACTA
Organism: Adenanthera pavonina; assembly: GCA_026686845.1. Lineage (NCBI taxonomy): Eukaryota > Viridiplantae > Streptophyta > Magnoliopsida > Fabales > Fabaceae > Adenanthera > Adenanthera pavonina. Next base: position 6,373,461 of record JAIVEN010000002.1, read on the forward strand.
ACTCTGAATAATTTAACAAGGAAATGTACGTCTTGTAAAAATATTGCAAAAGAAACGATGCACAACGCACTTGCTGGGAAGTGGTAGGACTGATGAGATAGGGCTGAGTGCATTGCACATATATGGCTGCAAGCTGGAAAGTGGTGAAGTTGCTTCTCGGTGCAGATACTACATTTCTCTGCGGCCAGGCAAGTTAGGTAATAGTATACTGCCTTAGATGAAGAAGAGGAGAGGGCGGAAGAGAAGTATCCTTATTCCTTGTGACTAGACCCCGCAATTAACATACATAAATGTGTAATTTATCCTTCTTCATTTCTTGTGTGAAACAAAAATATATATATATATATATATATATGGAATCTGTAAATATAATTCATGCATGCTAGGATCAGGAAGGATGAGTAAGAGAGAAATCTATAATCCATGGGGACCGAGAAAATGCAAAGTGGCTAGAGTAGGGGGAAAAAAATAAAAACAAAGAAACCATTTTCATACTCTAAACCAGCATAACTGACTTAAAAAATTATTTCAAATATTTTTAGTTTCTTTCAAAATAGTTAAAATAAATACCTAAACATGTTATGATTTATTCAATTAAATGATTAAATCCATTTAATAAAATTTTAAGTTGGGAAAAAAAACAATCACTTCAAATCAACAATTATAGCATGTACAATTGATTAACACTAATCAACACATGGCAATAAAAATTATTCCAGCGCTTTGATGTTACCTTGTGCTTGAATGTGAAGTTTGATACCTCACTACAATCCTTTTGCTATTGAAAAAAGAGAGAGAGAGAGAGAGAGAGAGAGAAAACTTTAAAGGTTTTACTGTGGATAGAGCGAAAAATATGTCATTTTATCAAATTTAATGGCTTCTTGTTAGAGTTTCCAGGGCCAAATTGGTTAGTTACACTCATCTACTGAACATCTCTTAATGCAAAATATCTGCTGGTTCTTACATCTTATGAATTGATTTGGAGGATCTCAACTTCACAATGACACAGCTAGCCTTCTAGTCTTCTTGTATGAGTCCCCCCTGTTCGATTACCCTCTTCATACCTATTTGCTACACCTCGAGAAGGAAAGATCTTCACCTACCACTACTTATGCTTGGTTCTAATGCCATTTTTTTGAGCTCGAGAGTCTGAAACAATCTTTATCTAGTCATTCTATAGGTTAACCCACTGATATAAATTTAATTTAGTTTGTTTCATTTTCAATGTGAGACTTGCATTCCAACTAAAGTTTTATGAATTTTCGAAGTTCAGATTAAATGATAGATATTGCAAGTTTGCAACCACTTAAACTATATCTTCTTAGATCTTGTTCTACAATTATCTTCAAGAATGTTCCTGTGTTTATTCTTGTTCATAAAATTACAAGCAAATATCTATGAAATAATTTTTTCCCCTAAAAAAAGTATAGTTGATAAAATTATTTAAGTATATGATATTAATACCTGAGAAGTTGTTTAAAGAACATTAGTCAAGTTTGGTCTAGAGTCATTTTCAAGGCAGATTGTGAAGATGCTTCTGAAGAAGGGCAAACTATAAGTGTCCTAGCATGGAATTGTCAAGGGTTGGGGGTTATCATGACAGTTAAAAATTTAAAATACCTCATTTGGAAGCACAAACCATTAGTTGTCTTTCTTTCTGAAATCCGTATGAAAACAGCAAAGGTGAAAAAAATAAAATGCAGGCTGAGGTATGACCATTCATACAACATTGAACCTATGGAATTACCAAGTGGACTCTCGTTATGGTGGAAGGAAGGCATAAAGTTCAACATTGAGGTTAATAATAAAAATTTAATTCATATAAATAATGTTTGTGGTGACTTAATTATCTTTGGTAATATTAGCTTTGTTTATGTTGCCCCAAAGAAGTGTGATAGAGGAGCATGGTGGAGAAATATGCATAAGTTTAAACCATTGAATAACTTGCCATAGCTTGTTTTGGGAGACTTTAATGATTTATTATTCTTGTCTGATAAAGAGGGAGGTAGGGCTAGAAGAGAAAAGATATTGCCAATTTTAAAAAATTCATGTTTGACTATGAATTGTTGGAAGTGGATTCTAAGGGAGGAAAATTCACTTGGGCAAATAATCGGAAGGGGGAAGATTTTATTAGAGAAAAATTGGACAAAATTGTTTCTAATGCACAATGGAAATCATGCTTTTCAAAAGTTCAAAGTTAAATTCTTGAATCTTTAGGATCTAACCATTGTCCTTTATTAATACAATATGAATTTTTTGATCAAAAAATGCCGCTAAAGTTCAAATTTGATATGTGTTCGCTGTCTTACCCTAATCTAATTTCTATCATCAAGTCCAATTGGAATGTGTCAGCAAAAGAGAATATAGATATACTAATGTCCTTGATTTCAAATCAAGGCAAACTGAGACATGCACTTGAAATCTGAAGCAAAACTATGCTTATCAATGAATAAACTTCACAATTACAATCTCTTTGTAGGGACCATGGAGTGAAAACATTGCTAGTAAAGTATCTAACTTAAAAAAGAGAATTGATAAAATCTTGAAGTAGGAAGAAATTTATTGGGCCCAAAAATCTAGGGTGCAATGGCTCCAATGTGGTGATCACAACACCCTTTTTTTTCACATGACAACAATGCAAAGGAGGACCAAAACAAAATTGTGAAGCTAAAAAAAGATGATAATAGCTGGGTGGAAGATGGAGCAGGGATTGGCAAATGCTTCATTGACTTTTACCAAGAGTTGTTCAGCACATCTCTATCTTGAGATTTTTCTGAAGCTTTAAGCTATGTAAATAAAGTCATCTCTGATGAAGAAAAGCAAGTGTTGCTAGCACCAATTACATTTGAAGAAGTCAAAAAAACTACCTTTCAATTAGGAAGTACAAAAGCTCCAGGTCCAGATGGTTTTATTAGAAGGCATGGAACATTATGGGCAATCAGGTATGTACTCTTATCAAGTCCTTTTTTTCAAATGAATGTAACATCGATATGCTGAACTTAACTGATCTTGTTCTAGTCCCTAAGGTAGATGAAGCTGTATCTGTAAGTCATTTTAGGCCCACTAGCTTATGCAACTTCTCTTATAAAAGATTCTCAAAATTCTTAACCAATAGATTGAAGCCATTTTTAAGTAGAATAATTGTTTCTAAACATCAAAGAGCTTTGTTCCTGGAAGACTTCTTCAAGACAATATAGTTATTGTACATGAAGCTTTTCATCATCTTAAAAGTAAAAAGAGGGGTATATCTAAAATGGCCATAAAACTAGACTTGAACAAAGCCTATGGCTGAGTAAAATGGGATTTCTTGTGTGTAGTTTTGCTTAAGCTTGGTTTTGATAGCTCATGGGTTACCAAAGTCATGTACCATGTTAGATTTGCAAAGTTTAACATTTTAAATTCTGGTAAACATGTAGCCTCCTTTTTTCCCAAGCGAGGACTGTGTCAAGGTGATCCTCTGTCTCCATATTTGTTTATTTTGGTCAATGATGTCCTCTCTAAAGTGATTGACAATCATGTACATGATGGAAAGCTCAAAGGCATCAAAGTTGCCAACAATTGCCCTATTTTGATCCACTGCTTCTTTGCGGATGACTCTATATTCTTTTTGTAGGCAAACATGGATAATTGTAGAAGATTAAAGAAGATACTTGACCTTTACTATACTATATCGGGCCAGAGTATTAATTTTAGTAAGTCTTCTCCCCTTGCACTGCTAAAAGAGATAAAGAAGAGATAGGACACATTTTTCAAAACCCATTTGTAGATTCTCCTCTGGGTCTTCCCATCTTATGGGGTAGATCAAAAGCTTAAGCACTTGGCTTTGTCAAAGATAAACTTAGAAAAAGGGTTCAAGGTTGGCAAAAAAACTTTCTTTTAGAACTAGGTAAAGAAGTCCTGGTAAAATCTGTTGCTAATGCAATTCTAGTTTTCCCTATGATGTGCTTTCTTTTCCCCATTAGTGTTTGCAAAGATCTAGATAAGATAATATCATATTTCTGGTGGGGGGATAGAGTGAACAGGAAAAAGATTCACTTATTTCCAAAAAGAAAATGGGTAAGGGAAAGAATGAGGGTGGTCTAGGTTTTAAGGATTTTCGCACTTTTAACATTACTCTACTAGCTAAAATGTGTTGGAGAATTCTTCAAAATCCAAATGATTTATGGGTTTGTATACTTAAAGGCTTATATTTTCAAAACGGAGATTTCTTGGTAGCTGCAAAAAGATCTAAAGTTTCATGGATTTGGAGTAGTATTGTGGTAGGTAAGGAGCTGCTAAAGGGAACGATTTGTTAAAGGATTAGCAATGGTCATCAAACAAAAGTTTGGAAAGATCCTTGGGTTACTTCATTGCCAGGTATGAACTTATTCTCTAAGTGCCTTTATGAGGAATTCTCTAATATGAAAGTAGCAGAATTAGTTAACAATGGAACTTGGGATTTAACTAATATTGAGTAGTGGCTCACTAATAAGGAAATTGATGCAATTACCAGTCCAAATAGGGGGTCACTTAATAGAGAATACAAGTGGATTTGGGTGGGGGGCAAAAAGAGTAATTATACTATTAAAGAAGGTTATAAAGTAGCTTGGTATGATGTTAATGTTGATGAACGATGTGAACCAAGTGGCTCGAGATCTGTTTCAAATTACCTCTAGAGCTTGATTTGGAAAATCAAAGTCTCATTGAAAATAAAAAATTTTCTTTGGAGACTCTTACATAATGCTCTTCCTTGTTTTGAAAGATTGTGGAAAAAGGGATGTTCTACTATAACGAATTGTCCTATATGCTACCAAAATCCTGAAATAGTGGAACATATGCTTCTCCTTTGTCCTTGGGCAAGGAAAGTACGGTTTGCTAGTGCCATGGCTATCCACACTTCTATGATTGGTTTGTCTAACTTTGATGTATGGTTAGAAAACTTGTTTTATGATAAGGCTAGCAATGATTGGTCAAGAGCTTTAATCGCAACAATTCTACGGCAAATTTGGAAAAATAGATGTTCTTGTATTTATGAGCATGTGTGTCCCTTGAGTCCTTTCATGTTTTTAAATCTGCTGAATCATTGGTTGTAGAATTTTGGAATGCTAATGGCTGGTCCTCAATAATTGATATGGATGTTGTTAGAAAGAATAAGAGTAGTTGTTTGAATTGGATAGCCCTTGAAGAGAATTTTCTTAAACTTAATATAGATGCTGCCTTTTTTTAAGGAAAATTTAGAGGTGACAGTAGCCTTCATTGTGAGGGACCATCAAGGATTCCTACTAGATGGAGTTGTGAGGAAATGCAAAGCATTTTCACCTTTAATGGCATAGACTTTAGCTCTAAATGATTCAATTGATTATGTGATAACAAATGAACTTGACAATGTTATTTTTTAATCCAATAACGTATTGCTAGTTCAAACTGTTGATATAGAAAGTGATTGTCCAAAGTGGTGGAGCGAAGTTTTGGTGTAAAACATTCTCGACAAGAGGAAACTATTAGGAAACCATCAATGTCTATGAACTCCTAGAAGTGCCAATTTAACTACAAACTGGACAGTTAGAATGGCTTTGAAAGAAATATGCTCCACATATTGGGTGATAAATCATCTATCTCCTCTTTTAGCTATTTTGAGCAAAGACTCTTTACTCTCTAGAAGCGTTATTAGATGATTTTTGACTTTATGCCTTGCTTTACTTATTTTATTGGTTTGTTGTAAACACTCACTCTTTCCTATTAATATATTTTTTTTGGTTGAAAAAAAAAACATTAGTTAACGATATTCCTTTCGGTCCATATTATAAGATATTTTATACGATAAGTTTTTTGTCCAAAATATAGGGCACTGAATATTTTTCTTCTCATTTTACCCATATCTTTAATGCTTTCTCTCTCCTCATTTATAACTCTACAATAATAAAAAAAATAAAATATTTAATAAAAATAAAATAAGAAATATAAATACTTTTTACATTAATTTTAATTAAAAAGATAATTTTTTTAATAAAATAATTTTCTTAATAAAGGAAATATTATGCGGCCAAGGCATTCCTCAATCGTTCGAATATTTTTGTGAATTTTGGCCATTAATACAAAACGACAAAATCACAAAACTATGTGGAAAAACAAAACGGAATACTTTGCTTTAGGGGTGTCTGGCATCATTTATATTGGTTGATGAGCACCACTTGATCTTTGTGATTTATGCTAACTTTGCATTATTCAACGAATAACAAGAGGAACACGTGGCAAAAAACAGCAACTTTCTCGATATTTTTGAAGACGTAATTGTTAGTTCACCTCATATTCTACCTTAATTAGTGCTTGATTAGACATACAGCCTTTTTTTAGAGAAAATTATTCTTGAAATAATTACTCTACGACATGATTAAGACATTACGAAATGTATTATCATGTTGTCTAGAATTCTTATTCTAATAATATTTTGTCAGATTAGATTTTTCTTAAGCTAATAACTTGTACAATAATATACTTACATCATAAAAATGGAAGGGGAAAAAAAAGCAAACTAATCAAAATTCATCTAATAATAATTTTTAACTTCTAATTTTATTGTTGATCTTCTGCCTCGAGGAAATCGGAGATTCTGGACTTTAGCTTAGCTGAAAGGGGTACAATTGAGTCAAACGACCTATTGGCACATGGACCTGCAGCTAGAATCCAATCATTTTCCCTTGCAATCTACAGCGCTGCTTTCAAGGTACAGTATCTTTTAGTATAAACTTAGAGTTTATATTTTTATTGAAATACCATTACTGGTAATGATGGGAGGTTAATTTAAACTATTAATGTTTGTGAAAGTTTTGCAGATTTGAATGTGACATGAGCAACTTTAATTATATTATATCCTTTTTTTCTAATGTCTCTATAACAACTAAACTCTTGCTGCTTATTAATTTGAATGTGAAAAAGAAAGGACAGCATTTAGAGGAGCAAAAACCTAGTGGACTGAAAACTGATGGGAGGTGTGTTGCTCTAAAGATAGCGAAAAGAGAACTTCACTTTTTGCTTGATATATGCGGAGGGAATAGAAAAGTTATGGCAATATATATATATATATATTATATTTACTGGATGTGCTGTCTATTGCTAAATTTTTTTAGGGTGTGTTTGATAGGAGGGATGTAAGAAAAAGAGAGGAGAAAAATTTTAATGGAGAGGAGGGAAGGAAAGGAGAGATGAGATATGGAGGGTGGAGGGAAGAAAAGAGAAGAGAATTCAGGTGAGGGAAAAAATTTTAATAACTTATTATTTGGTTCAAAATGAAAGGGGAGGGGAGGTGGAGAAGAAAGTTAATAATAATTTGATCATTTTACTTTTAAAATTAAAAAAATTTTTTAACATTTTTATGAGTATAACATTTTTAAGGGGTAAGAAAGGGGAAGTTGACAACTAGCTTGCAGAAAACTTTAGTCCAAATTAAATATCTACTACAAGAAAATGACGTTGATGGCTTGAATCTTCGCTGACATTAGTCACGTGCTCCACTTGGTCACTGGACCCAACAGTGCCTCATATTTGAATTGGCTTTGCATTTATATAGTCTGATATAACCATTTGACTCCTAAGATAATGTTTTCCTGTTTCTTTCGTCACCATCATATTCATGTTTTCTTGTTTTAATTACATGGAACTATGAGAAGTTAATATTATAGCCTAAATAACCAGTAGGATAGGATAGGACTAGGACATGCTGATAAATGCAACAGGAGGAGCCTCTTAACCCATTGTGGTTGTCGTATACTCGGAAATACTAACTCAACATTAACTACGTACACCAACAATAGATGGATGAATCCTGATATTTTAACACAGCATTCTGAATATCTGAGGCCGTACTAGGATGCAATCCTTTTAACATTACATTCTTTGAATAAGCATATGCCATTCATGACATGTCTATTATGACTTGGTGTCTGGAATCTATATTGCAGAACCGTAAGCGGTTTCATCAAGTAGAGAAGCATCTAACTTGGGGAGAGAGAGAGAGAGAGAGAGAGAGAGAAGTTCTTATCATCAAGACTATGGACAAACATGCCATTGGTGGAGAAAGAATCGCTTGTTCTTTGTGTTTGTTCTATGTGCTTGTCTTACGGGTACCCTACAATATTCACGCAGACTTGCAACTTTAATTTTTTCTCATCTGCTTCCGTCTCAAGCATTCACGTTCGCCTTGTTTAATGTCGACTCAAAATCACAAGAAAAGAAAATTTGCACGCCCATATGGGTTTCGCTGTCTGCTTGAATAGCTGTAATTTTCTTTTGGGCCTTACCAAAAAAATATTACTTGGAGATTCTTTAATGTAGCCAAATTAACCAATGTTAACCAATAGGTAATTATAATACATAAGATAATGAGTTTCTAGAATACACACTTCACGCGGGTGGACTGTGGGAGCCTTGCAGAATGAAAATAGGAATTATTTTTTTCCCAGTTGATATTGAAAAAGACAAATCTTGTGATCATAGTCATAGTCAGATACTGTTATACTTCGGTAATTGCAATAAGGATACATAATTGCTGCACTAAATTTAGCTTTAATCTGCAGTCAACCATGCTGCTCTGCTGGGAGTTCACTGTTACTAATCATGAATGTTTTGAAATAAAGGATATTCTGGGCCAAGGAAAAGCTTTGAGGTACCAAATATACCATGATTTCCCCATCTTAAAAATGAGGTTAATCTCTTTCCTTTTTGAGCTTTTTCTTCCTCTACAAAAGTTAATGGCTGTTTGTAACTTTTTCGGGTCGGTCTTCTTTGGCATATCATTTATTTTTAATAAAACAAAGTAATATTGTGGAGTTATACTGAATGACTTTCTTTCTTTACAGAGGGAAACTAAACCATAGCACTGAAAGAAAGGGAGAACTAGGATAGAATATGGTATTTCTCAAGCACATTTCTGCAGTGCTTCTGTCTGTTATCTGTGGAGCTCTGAAAGAATAATGACAGTCACTGGGAATCCAGTTCTGGGTAAAGGTCAGACTCAGAATATGAGACTGGGCAAAGACATAGCTTTTTAGTTCTTTCATTGAAGCAAAACTGATAGAAGTTATGGATTTGTGGTCAATTAAACTGCTCATACGCGGGATTTGAGAGTGATTATTTTGTTTTTGGGTCTTAAGCGCCCTAATTTTATGAAATAGGGGAGCAGAATGGAAATTTGGACTAAATGAAGAGCCAAAGAGACAAGAACAAGGTATCCTATCATTACTCTCTTTGTAATGAGAGAATTCGCATAACGACTTATCATTAGTGTGCATTACTTGGAAAACTAAAGGTCACTTTTGCCTCAGCGGATTGCACCTCCACTGAGGCTGATGATACTAATGGTACGGGTTGGAGATTCAATTCCACTCCTTGAAAATTGTATGAGCAAAGAGCACAAGACGATGAATTTCAGGAAAACCCACTTTGTTATTTGAAACATCAAACTCCATTAAAAAGCAACAGCATTCTCAAATGACAATGTCTCTCTTACTTTTCTCACAGAGTTGTCTCCTCTCTCCTACTCTCTCTCTGTCTCTGGTGCTGTCAAGTGCAGTCGTTTCAAAAACTGCAAATTTTGAAGCAGGTTGTGAACAAATCCTGGCATTATCTAATGTCTTCCTTGTACTACATTGCTGTTGAGACTGTTTACAATGGGCTATGGCTCCCTCAATTGAAGCTTCAAGCTCTGAATTCGCACTGCTACTCCTCTTGAACAACTGTAAATCATAAAACCCACTTGAGCTGAATGAAAAGGACGAAGACGTAGAAGATGACCCAGATGAAGATGTGGACAAAGATGAAGCCTTGGCCACAGAATGCCGTTGAATCGCCCCTGAGAAGGACCTCCTATGGTTATTCATGAGACGATCTTCGAGAGTCTCTCTGTTTATGGTCTTCATGACAGCACAGGAAATCTGGTGCCTATTATCATAAAAAATTTCGAATGAGTTTTTCCTAGCCGCGACCTTGGTGTACTTATTCTGACAGTCTTGGCATTTTGATTTCCTTTCTGCTCTATTTGCTGCATTAGCACAGGACTTGTCCGAACAAGCGGATTTGTTGAACAAGGACTTCAGATATGCTCGTGACTCCTTGAGCCTTTGACCCAGCCAGAACTGCTTGATCTGTTTCAGCTTCTTGGACCAAGATTTCTTTGGAACACCACCACCTTCAAACCCATTTATTTCAGTGGACCAATTATATAGATATTCATCTGGGTTCACTTCACTACTAACCCGGCATGATTCTGAAGGAGAAATATTGCAGGATTCCATGGGAGTGCTGGCATTTGTCGAAGGTAATCTGAGGTCAGACTCAGTGGTGAATGGAAAGGTAGTATCTTTCAGTGCTGACTCCGTTTTCACATACTGGAAGGTGTCATTGGAATTCTCGAGGAGCTTCTGAACCATCTGTAGGCGAGGAGGAAGATGAAGAGGGAGGAGTTTTCCCTTGTAGAAGAGTTCATCGGCTGGGGAAGTTGTGGACTCTTTCTGGTTTGAAATTGACGTCATCTGGAACTCAAACTCTCTGCTTTTTGGTGGAGAGCTAATGGGGTAAGAGAACAAGTCTGAGGAAGAAGAATTTATCTCCATTTCGATATAGTCTTCATCTACATGAACAAACGCGGCTTGTTTTGTGGCCATTTCATGTGATTCCTCTTTCTGTGCGTGTCGGAGTGTGGAGATGTCTACGGGGAATTGAAATTTCTGAAGCGAGAGGCAGAGCATTCTTTAAAGTGAGGTGATGCCAAAGTTTGATATATAAAGGAATTTAAAAAAAAAAAAAGAATATACTTTTCTTTTAAAAATCTTCAACTTTACATCCCTAGCATTTTATTCCCAACCTTGCTGCTTTAGTCCTATTCTACCAAATTTGAATTACACCTCAACCTCAAATGCATATAAAAGTTACCTTTCTATTAAACAATGGTATGGCTTCGAAACCATTGCACGTTTTAAATATAAACATATTAATAATTAATACTAATAAATTTAATAAAATAAATAAAATTTTGTTTTGCATATGATTAGTATTATATCATAATTAAATAGTATGTTTTTAAATTGATAATAATAATAATAATATCTCACTGGTCTAGAAAAATGGATGGTGACTCACAAGCATGAAATGCAGTTAATTTTATGATTGATTATTCTTTTCTTACAAAGTAAGCAGCCATTGTGATTGGGTAACCATTATACTCCCTCTGGTCCTTAATATAAGACCATTTTAACCGAATCACGCGAATTAAGAAGGGGAGTTAAAATTAATTAACTACCTCGATTTCTCCGAAAATCCCAATATTTTTTCCAAAGTATCCTTATTTAATCTCTTTCTTTTTCCCTTTGGATACATTAAATAGGGGTATTTTTTTGGAAATGTATAATAAATACCACCTCATATATTGTAAAGTGTCTTATATTTAGGAGCAAGTCAAAAGGTCCTATATATAGGACCGGAGAGAGTATTTTATTGGGTATTTTATTTTTTGGATTACGTATTTGAGGGAGGCACAAAATATACACCAAAGAGGAAAGATGCATAGTTACCCACATCAGATATCTGTGAAAGCAGCAATAAAGAAAGCAATGATGATCCTCGAAAGTCCCTTGGTGGCTTTCACTCTTCTTTTTCTTTTCCCTCTTTTGCCTTTTGCTTCACTGTTCACAACTTTAATCCACTCAGTAATTGTTACTTTTCCCATATTCTTTCTTTTTTGGGTTTTTGGTTTTCAGTGAGTGAACAGATAGATAATATATCTACAATTACTGCCAAGAGAAAAGAAAAAGCTAGGACATATATTGTTGCTCTTGAGTTTATCTGGTAAGTGAAAAGAGCCAAACTAGTGTTTGGCACGAAGCGGGTACATTATAAGCTTCCTCTGCGAGATTCAATCCCTTCCGCAATCGGTGGTTAACATTATTGACGCGATATCCATGTGTTTGACACATTCTCTTATTCTTGTATTTGTCCGCTTCCATTTAAACTCGAAACCCCCCAAAGTACAAGCTGAGAATCTACCACTCAGACGAAGATCGATGTTGACACTAATCTTGTTTTTTATTGAGAGTTTCAATGTAAGTAAACTCATTCCTCGGACCTAAGCTGCGTGATTCATATGATTGATGAATCTAGCCCACAATCATGGACAACTGGGGAGGTTTCAATATGATGAATATGCACAAATTATATATGGGTAAATTAATTAAGTTGGTGAGTTCATTAACCGACACACGCTTCTCTGTCATGTGATTTTGATAAATCATCAAATTGATGAGAAGACATCCAGTCTGCATATTTGGAGCGGGGTGTTGTGAAGGTGGTGAAAAAAAAGCCAAAACGGAAGAAAGAGCAAGAAATTGAGCGGGAAATTTGGCCTTATTTTTTGCTTTCTACTAGTCTGATCGTATCACTATCTAGTATACTCCCACTCCTCTCTCTCTCTCTCTCCCCCCGCCCAATGTAAATAATCGAAGTCATGGGCAATCATTCATGGGTCTGCTCATTTGACCAGGTCAAAATGAGACCATGCATTATTTTACCCTTTCCTGTTTGGCTCTATGCCAGTGCTAGACGACTGGTTTGGGAATTCTAAATTGGGATTTGACCTCATGAAGAAAAAGAAGTTGTACTCAAAATGAAGAAGACATTGGAAAGTGATGAATGCGAGGCCATAGGCCCTTAGCCTAATGTAGTATACTAATGGAGTAAAAAGATATATAAAAGAAAAATGCAACGCAGCTCGAGGCAGTTGTCTCTCCCTTTGGGAACTTCCCATTCTCCCAGCATATTCCCTATCCAAATTGAAACTGGAACAAGTGAGCGTTTAAACTCGTTAAAAGTTAGAAACAGTCACTGCAATTTGTGGTAAATTTAAGGCAAAGGTGAAAGAAAAGCCTGCGTGTAACAGACTCGTTATCTTTTCTCTGGACATCTCTAAAAGTACTAGAAAAAGTCGTGGTCTTAATCACGTGATGCTCATCAAACTACAGTCACATGATCACTTCCTCCTTTTTTTTTTTTTTTGGGGTAATGGACTCCCTTTGAGCCTCAGATTCAGTGGCTAACTTGGGACAGAGAAAGCAATGACAGTACCCGGACGCAGGGGAGACTGACATTGCAGAGATAAAAAGATCCAAGCTTCCACAAGTTCAGGTGAACCCAAAGGGTATTAACCTTGTGCTTTTTCTTTCGAACCCTTGTTATTTTTAATAGAGAAGTTTGTAATATTTATGAGATATCAATTGAAAATTTGAGAAAAGAATATAAAAGAGAAAGTTTTATTTCTAAGTGAAAATAATTATTTAATAGATATATAATATATTATAGTATAATATAATATAATATAATATAATATATATTTAAATGACTTGGACTTGAATTTTAAAGAAAAGGTTCAAATAATTATTTAATATTTATTTTTAAAATTTAAATAAATATTTATTGAAATTCGGATTTAAATATTATTTAAATATTTACTTAAATTTAAAAATCAAAATATGAAAAGTTTTATGTTGAGAGGGTATTTGACTATTCATTTTAATTAGACATGTTCCTTATTTTTATTAAGACACTTTTTAATCGTAAACCTTTTCCTATAAGATAGGGTACCTTTTAATTTTAAATTTTTTTATATAAGATAAGATATCTTTTAATCTTAAACCTTTTTACGTTAAACAAGTTATCTTTTTATAAAGTACTTTTTCAAGTCTATAAATATCCTTATTTCACATACAAAGGTATTAATAAAATTTCAAGTGTTTTAAAGAGGTTTTGTTGTATTCTAAAAGATGTATTTCCCAATTAGACAGGTATTACTCTTTAAAAAAAGTGATTTCTCATGCCTCAAAACCTTTCTTTCATGTGTATGTATATATATATATATAATTTTTTTTTCTAACAACTTTACATTTGCACCACTGTTTTCTGCGGTAAGAGGAAGGGTTAAAACAGAAAAAAAAAGTAATTCCAGTACAACTGCGTTAAGGAAAGAATTAGGTATCATGAAGCAGATTAATTTCACTTGTATACACCGATGAGTGAATAGTACAAAATTAAGAATATATTTTCTCACAGGCAAAAAAACGATTTTTCTCATTGAATGATTATACACAAACATGGGCTTGCTCAGGAAAATTACTTTTAGAAGTCTACAATTCCTCAGTGACAAAATGTAAAAATACAACAATTCAGCGCACCAACAAACGTGGTTTCACGCGCATCCCTTTGACAACATAGGTGGACATAATATGATGTCCAGTGTCTGAGAAATCCTTCTCGAGGCACATGCACAGTGCTGTTTGGTTCATTCTTTTTTTTCTTTTTTTAAATTTTACATCATGTGTAGTTTTTGGTCTATTTTCTCGTTGTATGGTCAATTCTTTCATGAGCATCAAACTCCCATTCACTTATCTCGTCTGCTGAATCATCGTCACAAAGTTTATCCAGTTGTGCTTTTATTTCTGACGATCCTGACGGTCGCCCAGCAAATGAGAGTGATTTGAGAAGACCATTTGATCTGAGTCCATTAGCTGCTGATGGAGCTTTAGAGGAAGCACTTTTGAGGGATGTTAGACTTGGTGGTGTCTCTGACTTTTGAGTTGGAGTCTCAACTTCCAGCTTTGGCCTCTCAATGGATTCAAATTCATTTTTTATTTTCTCAATCGCATCTAATAGCTCTTTGACCTTGTCGTGGTCTTTTCTGTATCAAGATTGGGAGGTTTACGGATGTTCATACATGTCATGAGAAAAAGAAAAAGAGATGGGGAAGCGGAAAAAGGAGAGCATGAATAAACATACCTGAAAATGCCTCCATTTTGAAGGTGAAACTGTTTTTTTATGGCGTCCACTAAACTCAGTATAATTATAAACTGAACATACAAAAAAGAAAAAAGGGTGGTGATAGTTAAGAGATCCGTTGAAAGGCATCAAAATCGTGCGAATAATAATGCTGAATTCTACCATATGGTGTCAACTCACATGCGAAGATTCCTCTCATAAGAGGGCATTATGTTTACTTAACAGCAAGATTCAAGTGAGATCATCTTTCCGAAAGAAAAAAAAATAACAGAAAAAAAGAAAGCAAGCAAAATACCTTGTTTTCAGCATCTAGATACTCTTCTTCAAGCTTTCTCCTTGAATTCATTATTTTTGAGACATCATTATCTACAGCTGCTGATATTTCTGACCTGATATAAATCAACGGTCAGAGGCATGATTAGACATGAAAGAAAACAACTCAGAAAGGCAAAGCAACATACCCCTGACTTGAACTTAAGTTCTCCACAAGTTTTCTTACTTGGGTAACAGATGGGCTCAATTTTTCCTAACATACAAGTAACCTCGTGATGAGAAATTGAAGAAAAATGCAATAGGTATAAGTAAAGTTGATGATGGATGTTTCATCAAAAAAAAAAAAAAGGTTGATGATGGGTGAAGATGAATGCGGCAAAACAAAAAAGAAAGAAGCTCTCAGGTTAGGATAACTTGGTACCTTATAAGAAGAGAGAAGACGAACAACCAAATCCACAAAATAATCCCCATATATCTCCAGTTCAGCACTTGAATTTGTAAAATTAAAATATTAGCAAATTCCAAATTAATAAGTGCAAACACGAAATTAAATGTGCAAACAAGATAATTGTTCAGCGTAACAACTTCAAAAAATATGTTAGAAGATTAATTTGACCGCATTTGATTGTACATTGGTACTAAACAACAGGGCATACTTGACCCGCTCCTTCTTTTTCTCTGTATGTGCGGTTTGAAGAAGCCAGGTACTACGTAGAAAGTTGATCCACGTATTGACAACACTAGCTTCATTTGTATATGAGGCTATGGCTCGCTGAAGCTCATCTTCCTATGTCAGAAAATTTTGTAACAGAACATGAAAATTATAAAAGGGTTTATGACATTTTATTACGAATTCATTCTACAGTATTGTCCCTGAAGCAATTTCTTACGATGTAGATGTGATATAGGGCATGAAATAAGCTTTTGTACCTTCATTGACAAATGTGCAAGAATTTCATTGCTTGCGTCCTCAAACTGCTCTCTCTCTTCTCTTGTATTTCGGAGGCGCATACGAGCAGATGCCCATGAAGCATTGACCTGCAAAAAGTTATCAGACTTCCATAATTCTTGCAGAAATTAGCAAATATACCTATGAATCTCACATTAGTAGATTGCATAGTATGCTTAGGAGGATGCTCCTCCCCATGCGAGCAATACTATAGATATTAGATATACAAGTTTGATTCAGTAAACTTGCGCTATGAATCAAAATATGAAATAAATATGTAATTCTTGAAATCAATTATCTTTTATCTTGGTAAAAAAAATCAATTATCTATCTTTGAACAACATAATTACCATCTGAAAGTGAATGCAATTATCTTTTAATATCGTAATTGCCATCTTAAAGCGAAGTTGCTAATTCCAGTATTAAAGAGGGGAAAGAAAAAGGAAAAAAGATAAAACAAAAACCTTTTTCAGATTGGCTTCAAGTTCATCTTTCTGCTTCTCAAGTTCTTTAATTTCCTCTCCCAAGTCCTGCAACAACAACAACATTCATTCAACAGTGAAAGAATTCCTTCAGAATTACGGATGTTTAATTCTTTTCCAAATTACTCTGCAATTCAATCAAATCCATCTGAAAATAGACAGAAATTGGTAAAAATATTAAAATCTATCAAAATGTTAATTTTTTTATGGATAAATAGTCATGATAAGCTGGCATATCTCCGTGTGACACTTTTTTCCGATGTCAGAGGAAGGAGTGAAGTTGATGTGGCAATAATAAGTCCGTACAGTGCAAACATTACACAAATAGTAATGCAAATAAATGTCTAACAAGACAGAAGGAAATTGCATTGTTTCTAGATTCCAAGCTAGATAGAGTTTTGAGGGTAACTCACTTTGTCGAGAAGAGAATATGTAATTATGAACAATGTGTAATACTCAAGCACTGCCCAGTCCCATTGCAAGGTCAGTGACATAAATTATTGCTCTTTCTTTTATCTCTGAAGTTAAAAACTAAATCGTTGCTCATTTTCAACATCTTACACACACTGATATGTACCAATTGACCGAAAATAGCTCCATGCGTGCAAGTGTGAGGAGGGAGAGGGGGGGGGGGGGGAATATCTATGAAGATACTCGTAGTGCTCGAGTATTTTACCCACGGCGGTAAGAAAGTTCCTCTTCTGTATGCTTTCATATAGTTCTGTACTAGGTCTACAATAAGATAAATCAATCTTCTTTTGAATAGAATGTACCTTCTCAACTTGGCTAACTTCATGAGACTTAGTTACCCGAAAACTAAGTGCTTCTTCTTTTTGAGATCTAGTAGAGAACAGCAATAGAATTCAGCGACATTATAGAAAATATACTGAAATACAGTATTCAACCAAGGTCAGCATTTTTACTTTTCTCCTTGCTGAAATTTCACTAGTCCAAAAGTAGATGAGATTATCAGCAAATCACACAGTTGCAGCATGAGAAAATAGACTTTATAACTATGAAAATCGTGTGTATCTTACTAAGGAAGAGCTGAGTGCAGCGTGCGTGCTTAATACTCTCTCAACGACAAGTATTTGAGCAAGCACAACATACACTAGCAAGAAGCACTTTAAGAAACTCGCAGCAACTGTTTCAGGTACCTGTGTTCTGAGATGCGAGTTTTGGCTTTCGAGGTAGAATTGGCAAGAGACTCTGATAAAACTTTCAATTTATCAACCTGCAAGCAATCCGAACATACACCCTCAACCCCAAATAATCGTAATACCAAAAGCACAAAACTAAACATCCATGTTGGACTGTGAACAACAAATGTATGCCAAATTGCAATATGGATCTCCAAAAAAAGAAATTTTATTAGCTTTCCATAACACATGGGTATTCAAAATTGCAAATATGCCTTGGTAAGTTTCTTGTTTTGTTTTTTTGTTATTGTTTTTGGTAACATGCTCAAATGTGTCTGACTAAAATGAAGGATTTGGGAGATTGGAAATGTGGCCAAAAGTAATAGCCTTTCTTAAAAAGGTAGATCAAGAGAATAATATCCAAATCATATGAAGTTTTTATAACCAACTATTGTAGTAAGAGTTCGTAAGGAGGCCTCTCTGACAAACAGCAAACATTAAAAATTATAGACCACGAGAAGAGACATGTCAAGGATAAAATTTCAGAACTACAATACCATAAGTCAAAACCACTCTGTTCTCCTCAGAACACATTTCAAATCTTCCTCTTAAGATAATGGGATTCAGTTAACTCAAGACAGAGTGTTGCAGCTCTAATACCAATTGGATATTATCAATTAAAATAAACATTTCAAGGATAAACATTCAGAAGCTACAATATCATAAATCAAAACCACTCTAACCCCTTCAGACACTCATTTCAACTCTTTCTCCCAGAAGAATATGGGATTCAGTTAGCTCAAGATTAAGTGTTGTATATAAGTAAACATTTGGGCTGTCTGGTTACTACCGGCATTGACAGGTTTTAACCTTCGGCCTTTGGTCCGAAAAATGAAAGATAAAGTGTTGCAGCTTTGATGCTATTTGGACATTAGCAAATATCAATTAACAACTTGGGGATTTGAGAATTTAGAATTTTTTCTGTCAAGAAATTGAAGGTCTAGAGAGGTAAGGAAATGGAGATTGAAGGCTCTAGGCCCCCCAAAAAAGAGATTAAAGAAACAGAAACTTATGGAGAAAAGTTGATTAAGGAGGAAGAGAAAAAAAAGAAAAAGACTGCAAAAAATCACTGCACAAGACCTTTTCAGCATGGAATTCTGGAGAATCACCATAGCTAAAGTATTTCTTCTTCAGTAAGAGTTCCTCCAACTTACAACATGTTTGAATTTGTAAAGCAGCTTCATCAAGAGCCTGAAATTTAACAAAACATTGGAGGCGTCACTTCTTTATTAGTTGAGTATATGATCTTAAATCCATCAAGTGCCGCTAAAATCTCTCAGAACATCATGGAAGAAGGTCATGTGCAGATATTAAACAGCTGTGGCATTAGTCAGAAAACACGTAATAGAAAGTTAGCATATAGATAAAATTTTAAGGTTTAACATAACTTGACATCAAGAATAAAAGCATCACAACGAAGCTTTAATATTGTAATAAAAAATTAGACACCCTTGTAGCTTAAGCACACAACTACTCAGTAATGTAAGATTTTTAATTAAATCAGTTTTTCATTGAATTTGCTATAATATGAATCAGTAAACATATGAGCAACTACATGGACAATCTTGTAAGAAAACATTATACCATGTCATAAGGAATACTTTATTTTCATGGCTTCATTCGTCACACTTGTACATCATGACATTGAATCAATAGTCACCATTCACGTAATTGTGCCATCTTTTCTTTTTCATTTCTTATTTTCCTTTCAGAAACATATAGGCCATTTAGATCTAACTATGGATTCAGTAATATTTAAAGCTTCACTTTGTTATATTCAAATTCTAGAGAACAAACAATAATAGTTATTTAAACTCTTATCATTTTTGGTAGTAAACAAAGGAATGCTTAAAAGGAATTGGAAAAAAGAAATAGTTACAAATTAAAATCCAGCACAACTTGAGACCTTTCTGCTACGCATGCCTGCACTTTTACAACCTAATACATGTTTGAAGTTTGAACAAAACATTACAATTTACTTTCCTTATTAAAGAGAAATTGGGAGGAATGCATGAAATCTCACATATTGAAGAAATGGTGATAGCAACAGTAGAGAAACAAATAGTCAAAATAGAATGTGGAAAAAACCTTTCAGCACAGTGCACAAAAAGGCCTCTATTCAAGTTTTCACAAGAACAACAATCTCATTTAAGATGAAGCACAAGAACAAAGAATCAATTTGCAAGGGTATATGTGTCTTGCCATTTTACAGCTGGAAACCTAAACATTATAGGAAAGCTGAAGCCCTTTTAAAGATCAACATAGAAACACCACCAAAAATATCCTCCAGTTCCACCACAGCAATGATCAAACCATATATAGAACTATGTGTGTTTATGCCCTAGTGGATGGCCAGGTAGCGGTGCCCATTTTCACCGGGTTGTAAGAAACTCAAGCTCACCTCTATTGCTATAATGGGTGTTTCTTTGGGTGCTTTTGTGGAATCTTCATCTGGTTTTTTTTCCTTCATTTTCTCAATTTGTTCCTTTAGACTGCCGGCTTCGTCATCTATTCTGAGATAGGAGAATCATCACACAAAAGATGACAAAAAGAATTAATAAATGCAGTCTTATCAATGCCAATACTTGGTACATACAATAATTCAAGAAGACATAAACAATGCAATATCTGAGCAGCCAGGAATAATAGATTAAAAAATTGATGATGACAGAAATTTCTTAAGATAATATTACACACCATGCACTTCTCAGAAGTTGAAGAATTTAATAATTGATTTAAGTATTTAGACTTCTGAAAATGCTTCCTTTAAATGTTGAATAACATGAACTATTTCAGTAGTATTTTCTAGCTAATGTCTCAACATGGCATAAATACAGAAAAGTCAACTCTGGTCTTAGAAATGGGCTTTAGTCCAAAAGATAGAGAAAGCAATGGATAAAAGAAATGTATTTACATAATTTTTATATAACTAGGTGAGATCCTGATACATTGTGCAAAATTTGAAAAGTAAATCGCACTGTTCCTAGCTTATGAATAATATAACTTATTATAGTTATAATTTTACATTTTATATTTACAACGCATAACTAATAGGCAGAAAATTTGATGCATGGTAATTTCTATCAGACATAAAGAAGTGATGCTCCAATTGATCAAGATTGGAACATGCAGTTACGGACAACATGTTCCTAGATCATGCATGCACAAGTGATCATCAGAAATCAGTACCCGGTGTTGAGTGCTGATACATCATAGTCAAAGCATATATAAGTCAATTTTAATATGATATCTGCTACTAAACAATAGCACATCTCAAGGTCAAACAAGCATCAATGAAAATATGCTAGCCACAACCTCATGAGATCAGCATTTATATTCAACCTCATGCGCTAAAGAATAGCACATCTCAGGGTCAAACAAGCATCAATGAAGATATGCTTAGCAACAACCTCAAGAGATCAGCATTTATTTTCAGCCCTGCAAGTGCACCTTGGACATTTTGAAGCAATTCTTCTTGTTTTGCCTGATTAAAAAAGGTGGGAGAGGGAAAGAAATGCAGTTGTCAAATAAGTATAAAATCTCCAATAACTTCTAAAATGTGTATATGGAGCTAGAAGCTGAAATTAGAGACCAGAACAAACAATAAATTCAAAAAGTCCAAGGACAGCCTCAAGCAACAAATTGTCGAGATGTTAAAATATAAACCAGATGCATATGATCCTTTTACATTACCCCTTTCGCATCTATAAGGACAATATTGGTTGCAAGCGTTGCACATACCTGTTGACACAATAAATGGTAATTTGGAGCTGTTTAAGCCCTCCACTTTTCTTCTTAAATAGGGAGGAGGGGCTATTAGTAACCATGTTTTTAGCATATAAGAGTACCAATCTTTAAAAGGAAATCTTACTATTCAACAAATGATAAAAAGGCTAGATATGGTCACATTGAAAAAGTGATGTGGCAAAGAATCAAATTATGAAGGGACACATATCAAAGCACCTCTATTCTGAACTTAAACACTAGTTTATAAATATCTTGATATGCACAAGCAACACATTCCTAGTAGTCAAATCGGCTTGACACCTCGATGATAATGAGTATGCATACAAGTCTACTCAAATGTCGGGAGCGTGAGCTCATGCTAGCCCCATACAAATAATGCTAGATGATAATATTAATATCATTACCAGTACTTCATCTTCATATCCGGAAAAAGCTTTTGCCAGGTCTAGTACGCTGGATAACACTGCATTACGCTCTTCCTTTCCGCCCGTAAGACAGAGCCTGTAGAAATAGTCTTTTAAGTAAGCTTTTCTTTTATTATTATTTTAGGGGTAAAATTATGTAATTCCTCATGGGTATCTATTAACATTCTTAGCACTAAGAATATCAATTATGATTTTTTTTTTTACTTTGGGGAAAAAAACCTAGAAAGATAAAAGTAGTAGATTACCCATATATCTCTGAAAGCAATGAAACTTCTTCCTCGTTTGGTGCATCAAGAATCTATATCATGCAGAAGAGTAACCTACGTTAAGATCGATAAAACCTCGGCAACTGTTATTAGAATCTCACAGAAAATAGACAGCAGGTCAGAAATTGTCACAACTCGAGGAATTTTTATTAGAAGCAGGAATAAACTTCTATCTATTAGGCAAATGTTGTTTTCCTGTTCTAAAATAGGATCGTTGTTAGCTTTATATAATCATATAAACAGCACGCAATTATATCCATTGCCAGTGGACTTCAATGATGATACGAATGTTGGAATATTTTAAATAATTTATATGTGGATAAACATTAATCAATTATTAGAACAATTGACAGATTATGTTTTAAGTTGGATTTACGACATGTGTGTGTATGAACCCTCTTAATTGGTTAATAAGTGGGCCTAGTTAAGTCTCTCCCTATTCTTCCCCACAACACACCCCCCCCCCCCCAAAAAAAATTTCCTCTACGATCTATTGGAGAATTCCTGACTATTTGAACCGATGAAAGAAAAAATTGGATTCCACCTAACCATTAGAATTTTATCTATCTCCCACATGAATTCTTACATCAAATTCTAGTAGTCGCATGCATGTGTCCCCCGTCCAAAAATGTAGTGGGGTTAAATAAAATAAACGTAAGACCCCGTGAAAGAATCTAGCAGCGCTATACATTTAGCAGCTAAAACACTTTAAAACCCACAGCCAACCAAACCCCACTGTAAACGAGAGTTCCGTAGTGAAAATACATGAGGCAATTAGGTATTGGCTGTCATCTGACACTAATCCTAAAAATTCGACGCTACAGAATAAATTAACCCGGACTATTTATAAAATATGCAGGGAAACCACTAACTACTGTTGAACTCACCATTGACAATGTTATGCCCTCAAGAGCTTGACTAGAAAGAAAGACATGACGAAAATTTCTCGGTTCACCTGCCATGCCAGGGTCAACATAATAAACCTGCCCATGTTTTTTTAAGTTGTAAGAAGTAAGAACTCAGTACAGGTAAAAAGAGAGGCTTCTGCAAAGAAGTAAGATTGATAGGCCATTCGTAAGGGCAAGAAAAAAGCAATTGCAATGTACAGGTGATGAAACAAAATTGGTTCACAAACCGGAGTTGGTCTCCTAGGTGAATCCTTGGATTCATCGGTTAAAGGGGGGTCTTCTGCATCTTTTGCATTGAGCTCAGAGAAGCCTGTGGTTAGTCTCTCAACTTCTTTAAGCGCAACCAGCCACCTTCTTAGTAATTGAACTCTCTCTGTACCCCGACATGAAACTGAAACTTCTTCTAGCCGTTTTACAGTAAGCTTAAAGCTTTGCATATTCCGATTGCCCTGTTCGACAAAACCATTCAAGCAACATATAAAAAACTCTAACCCTCCAAGAAAAGACCCCCCACCGAAAAACAAGTAGCACAGACACAGTCCCCGCCCCTGACAATAAAAGTATGCCTTCGGAAACGTGACATTGCCAGTTTGAATCATTAGATCACGAAACTATTTCTGCCAATCTAGAAATTAAAAGGTAAAGGAGGAAAATAGTGTCGGAATATACAATTCTCTCTTGGATGATTTTGGCTCCACCAACAACGGCATTGCTAGCGTGGAGGACGACGGAATCAGCGTAGTTGCGGACGGTGCGAGAGAGGTTGCTTTGACCTCCTACTTCCACCGCTTGTTTCACCGCCGTTCTTACCCACGACATCCTCACTCACCTCGCTTTTCTTGTACGATAATCTTCTTTCTTTGCTTTCGTAAACATGCAGAAAAAGCGGATGATCTCTTCCTGAATCCTCCAAAATTTATGGTTCATAGAGAAAATGTCGATGCAGAAAGTGAGAATGCAGTCGGTGGAGAACCAAAAATGATAAGAAATTCGAAGTTGATCCTGGTCATCAATGATTACTGTTCCGTCAAAAAGCCGAGATAGACTATTCCTTTTTTACAGTGTGCAGTGCTCTCTCCTTTACTCTTCTTCTTGCCCTCTTTTTATTGACCTTCTCCTGACCGTTAAGGTGTAACCGTCTTCTTCCTCTCATCCCTTGTTTATCGGGATATTTCATAAATAATCATTATGGAGTATCGCACATTTTTTGCTTCATCCCTGATTTTTCGTCCTTCAGTTATGATTCCGTAATGGTTATTGTTCTCATAACCGTTACTCCTAGTCGAATATTTTCGGAGCATCACAATTTTTGTAGAGAAACCCGGTAGTTGGTCCTACGGCCGAGATGTTATTTAATCATACGATCACTTGGCCGTACAATTACTCGGGCTTACCACTTGATAACTGATATAATGCTCGGATCGTTGCACTTAAGCTCGGTGTATATGAGCCCGGAGAGTGGTACATCAAATGGACTTTTATCTTCCCCGGACTTGTAAGCTCGGCCTTCTCATCCCGGCCTCTCCGGACTTGTAAGCTCGGCCTTATCATCCCGGCCAGTACAATTACATTTTCTAGAATCGAGTTGCCATTGATTCAATGGCGATGATCAATCTGTGAAAGCAGAAGCAGAGAGAAGAGGATAGGATGGTACGCGAGGAGAGACAGAAGGAATGGCATCAAGGTGGAAGAGCAGAGACGGCAAATGGCGAAGGAAGAAGAAGTCAAGCGCTTGGGCAACTCGGTGAACGTTAATCGTTCATGTGCCTTCCGTTTCGCCTAGCATTTTCTAAATCCTCGACTTTACCAATTGGACTCCCCACCTTGTTTTTTTCATATTTTGCTGATTCGCCCCAATACTTTTGGCGCTTCAAAAAGCCGCCACGTCTGCTTCTTTGTCGTAGTTAGTTGTTACCGTTACTTGTCCTTTTAAGGCCCAAAGACGTCATCAAAATAAGTGGGCCCGCATAGTATTCGCGGGCTTTTGCAGGATTCGGCCCAGACAATTTGACTTAAATAAACTGTTTTTCATGAATTAATTAATAATTTAATTTAATTGTTCAAATTATTAACTTTTTTTAATTTATTCATCTAAAATTAAATAATTTAATGTATTATTTCAAATATATATTTTGATCAAAATGATTCAATCATCAATAAAAATTATATTTCTATATTATTATTAAAAATTCATATATATATGATAAGAGCATATTAACAAAATCAATACATATATGATCCATGATATATAAATTTAACTCATTGTAATGCACAAGTTTCATTATCCAACTATAAGCAAAACACACAATATATAAATATATATAGAGAGAGATAAATTTTGGGATGTAGTAGGATTTTTACTAATTTTTCTTTAAGAGAATTATAGTTAGGGACCAGTATAATAAATTAATTATAAAAAAAAATTTAACTGAAAACATATGTTAAAATTTAGAATATTGAATAATAAAATTAGGAGAATGAATAATAATAGATTAATTTTATAATAAATTTATTATTCTGATCCCTAATTGTAATTCCCTTTTTCCTTTTTCATACCACGGTATATTGTTAGAGCCTAGCTCTTTAATTGATCACAATATTAAGTCAGAGAGAGTGCTTCAATTTTTCTAATTCATGAAGCCTCCCTTCTCTTTTGTAGCTTCCTTTTGAAACATGTACATATTTTGCCTCTTTAATTGAATGATAATTCTTATTCCATTAAAAAAAATGTGTGTGTGTGTGTGTGTGTGTGTAGAGAGAGAGAGGGAGAGAAATCAACGACAGTTATTATGAATGAAGATAGAGATAGTTGCTTTGAATAAGCATCTATGCTATTATTCCTTCATCCCAACGAAAAAAAGTACATGGTTTACTTCAGTATAATATGGGAACCAAATTTTCTACAATTTTTTTCTTTGATGATTGAGAAATGCT
This sequence comes from Adenanthera pavonina, assembly GCA_026686845.1. Lineage (NCBI taxonomy): Eukaryota > Viridiplantae > Streptophyta > Magnoliopsida > Fabales > Fabaceae > Adenanthera > Adenanthera pavonina. The sequence continues at coordinate 6,399,437 of JAIVEN010000002.1, forward strand.
GTATGATTCATCCTATGCATGGACTACCACAAATCAAGAATTAATGAAGATCAAAGAGAATCCCAGAGCTTATTCCCCAAAATGAACTTTTAGTACAGAAGGGTACATTTCAATCATCAATTATGGCGTCTATGGGTCATTTGAGGAATGTTGGGCACTTCTGTTAAAAACTTGGATGGTCCCATACCAACTGAGATCCTTGTCAGAGGGAACTATCGCCACCTTATGCAATGAACTAATCAATATCTGGCAATGGCATTTTCCAGTAGTTCCATGAGTTGAAGTCTTCCTGCAAGGTTCCAAAATTTAAATTCCATTTTGTAAGTTGTGAAGTAAGTTTCCAAGAAGTTATTCATGTTTTGCATATAATTCATCTTATCACCTGTTCTACCAAAGAAGTAGGGGGGAACATGTCATTGACAAGGGTGTGTAATGATGTATACGATCTCACATCAATACGATGACTTATAGCAACTTCGCCCTGTTGGATTTTGTCGGAGTTATAGTTAGTACCCAGGGAGAATACTTTTGTAAGAAATGTTAGTAAAGGATGCACACCTTGGGATTAATGATAAATATTTTGCCTTTTGGAATTCCAATCTTCCTGTAACTAAGTTCATCCGTATCTCTATTGCCAAATCCAGCATAGAATGGGTTATAATCAGCAGGGAAAAGTCTTTTAATGTCCTGCAAAGATCAGAACATGCACAATATAGGTTAGGTTTGGTACACATGAAAGATGTTTCATGAAAGAGAGAATGAGAGAGAAATTCCTATAAAATTTATTTGGTACACATCATTTAAACTTTTTATAAGTATAAAATAATCCTTTTATAGAACTCTTCTCTCATTTTCCTTCTCACTTTCCATTTCCCTCAAAATAACTCCTTCCTACCAAACATAGCAATAGTGTCAGCAAAAGCGAGCACAGCAAAACCATGACTTCTGATGAGTTTCCCAGTTACTCTGAGTGATAAGGTTTAGTGTTCCGGTAATTACCTCAAGACAAGCAATCTTGAACTCATGAGGTGCTCTTCTTATAACTTCCATCAGCAAAAGGATCCCAAACACAACATAACAAGTCAGACATGGATCAAAATCACTTCCACAGAAAAAGAATAGGCAGTAAATAAACATGCTGGTAAATTCCGTATAAAAAAATGCCTGTCAGCAAGGACCAGGTAAGACATGGTTTATTATACTCCATGACTTGACAATAATGAATATGCAAGTCCGTATTCATTAATGCTTTTTCATAAACAATAAAACCGAGGAAAATTTGAAAAAATTAGGTGGATAAGTACAGGCCCCAGATGGAAGCAGTTGCTTCAGTTTATCAGAATCAATCAGAGTACTATGACTTGTACGGTTGACTTTATAACCAGCATTCAGACAATATTGTATTTTACTGAAACTGGTGTTTTTTATCTTTTATACATCTTTCACAATCATGACAGATATCATTTTTGTCTCTTTTTCTTTCCCCACATTTTTACAATCTTCTGCAGTTCATAAACATAGCGTCATCGAATAAAAATATATGAGTGGAAAGGAAGTCAATCATTCTCATCACAACACTGAAAATTAACGACATATAGCACAACAGTATCCAATATAATATTAATTAGTTATATTAAAAGTGCCTCACCTTCTCGGTAGAGAGAGGGAAATAATCCATCAGGTGAAATAACCACAGGTCCATTTGGTAATGTTTTTCCATCCTGCAAATATGCAAAACTAAAAAATTCAGCTAAGGCAGTATTATTTATTACCTCGATAACATAATCAAGCAGCCAAAAGAGCAAGCAAATAGTTCATGAAGGAATTATCTTGTCGTTAAATCAGGATCCACATTACTTGGTTAATAGTGATCACAGAAAGTCAGGTTGTTTTAATACCTGTTTCAGGTTAAGCAAAAAGTTCCTGGTTAGATATGCTTGGACAATGGCACGGGCACTCAGAAACAGTAGTTGATATCCATTTTCCTGACAAACAAACAGTGCGTTTCTAACGTCAGACATTAATCTTCTTGATATACAATTCAATGCAACAATAAATTTCATGATTACATCATGCATCCTAGCTGCATTTAGCATTAAACCAGCATAACCGTTATTGATGTTCACATTCAAAAGAAATCAATATTATTCTTGACAATATTTTGGTTATATATAGGCTCAGAGGGATTGTGTATAACTGTATCTTTTCATGATAGAAGAGACTATGTAATTTAGACATCTGATAGGGGAGGGGAGAGTAATTTTCCAAAATAATAATATTCATGAAATACAAAGTGGAACAAGCAAAATAACACATTAAATATTGTATGGTCATAAAAGCAAACTAAGTTTGTAAGTTGAAACAGTTCAATTAGATGGCTGTAAAAGAGAAACATCACGCTAGCGTTCCACTCCATTGTGCTTGCTCATCACGCAAACCAGAAGTTAACCAGGTGTCCAGTCCATTGGCTGAACAATCTAAAGCCAAAATACTGAGGAACTTGGTCCATTTTCTTGCAAACCAAGTTCACGTGTATATATATTGGCATAGATCTTTAATTATAGCCAGACCAGAGAGTGTTTTTTATATCACTATAGAAACATCATGCACTTACAATCTTCAGCTCAACTCATCCTAGCAAATGGAATAATTCAGAAAGGAAAGAGAAGTTATATGGTGATCAAAATGTCTTTTTCTCCCAACCAAAAATCCATTTATTCTCATTTGAGAATCAAGGAAACAAAGTTGACAAATAGTGCCAGCAGCAACGGAAAAGCAGATATTTAATTACACACCCACTCTAAAAGATACTTCTTAAAGAAAATGCCCTTGAGAGCTCTATAGCCATTGACCTCATCAATTTTTGCCTTCACAATGAAAGTCTCGCTCAATTAAATAACAAAATCAGATGTGTATACAGAAGAAATATGCATACCTTGATGGCAGAGAAAAGCCTTGCCACTCCAGATTGCGTCCAATCTTTACCAACTAAAGGCATGAATTGTCCCAAAACATCAGACCTGAAAGGACAATAACATTGTTTTGATTATGATTCTCAAACCATAAAGCAGCTTTGCCTTTAATTCTCTATGTACTTTTTCTTGTTCTGGTACAACTTCATCAAGAAAGGTCCGTCTAGTATTAACCGCAAATGAAATCATTAACATCTTTCTTTTTTCTTTGCAAATTCTTGTAAAAAGCTATTTACATGCAAGACTGAGAGAAAAAACGGTAAGGGTAAATGATGCCACTGAAAACCAAAAAGAGTTGTGCTAATCATCAATGATACACAGCAAGGAGTTGTGTTAATGCTCTAAGTCTTTCAAGATTTAAATGAAGATTTCTGGGAGAATTTTATATTATTACACAAACAAGCTAATAGACAATGCTTAGCTATTAGAGCCATTTGGTTACCCACTAAGAACCGACGACTTGAGTCATTAACTACATTGATGTCTTTTGATTTTGAAAGGGATTTCATTCTCTGCCCAACCAGCATATAGATAGAGCACACAAAGAAGACAAGATACTTTGCTTCAAACATTTTAATTTTTAAGAGTAAAGCAATGAGAATAGAATATAAAAAGAATTGCCAACAAAAATGTGTGATCAACTACTACATCTACTATGACTAAATGTCATATAAACAATAAGGCTTTCTAAAAGCCAGATCCTGAGATAACAAACCAAACGGAAAGCCTGCACCCCAATTCTTATTTATGTTTACCCTGAAACAGTTTCTATGGCAGTAAAATATACAAAACTTTGCAAGAGCAGTCAACAACAAGATCTAATTACAACATAAACATTCAATAAAGTGGGGGCCAGGAAAGGATCGAGAAGAATAACAATAATGACATGGCATCCATGTCAAGTACTCAAGTTTAAAAACATATTATGCATTATCCGAAGCCTTACTTGGTAATAGTTCCATCGACATCAGAAATCACAATTCTTGCATTCCACTTCCATAAGTATATATGAGCATCAACCTGTTATGTAGTTAAAATTTCAGGCTTAAATAAAGATAAATCCAACCATTTTATGTATATTATTATACAGATGAATACCAAACCTGTTGTTTTCCAAGAACCCTGGTAGAGAAACTGAAGGTTACCAAATTTTGACCTTCATTTAGATTCAATGATGCTATTTGCTCATTAGTGGGCACATTTGTCCTTAATAATTGCTTGCGGGGAGGTCTGTGGCTGCTGGATGTTAGAGTTGGCTCTCCAAGAGAATTCTGCAAACCAGACTCAGAATCAACAAAAACCTCCTCATTCGATGAGTTGCTACTAGTGTGGTCAATTGTTTTCACTTTTCGAAAAGGTATAGGCCAGATTCTCCATCTGCGCCCAGATGAGGTAGAGCCATTATCAATGTCCCTGGACTTCAGTGCATCATCCTGTTCCACAGGAATTGTATCCTTGGGCTCAACAGGTAAATCTAAACCAAAGACGGCCATTCCAAGAACAAGAGGAGCAGCCTTTTCCCATGGCAAGTACCTCTCTTTAATCCTTAAAATGAGATTTTCATTCTTAATTATGGATGGTGCAGAAGCTTTGAATTCATCTGCAGATATCCGATGTGCTTCAAATGCTTCAGCAGCCGCAACCAAACCAATACCTGCCTTTAGCTCATGGCCGCAAAGTGAGATCTCAAATCCTGCAAATTACAAGACAAATGAAAGTGAAAAAGTACTCCCTAAAATCAACTAATAATCATAGATCATAATCCAAGAATAACAAATTTGCAACCCAGGTCTTACTCTAACCTGGATAACTTTGGTCCTCTTTGTTGGATACAGCTGTTTGAGGTTCCACCACTTCTCCTTTATTACCATCATCTTCAGGCACAAGGATTTGTTGAATATCATCCAACCCTTTAGTTGATGCTGATGTGCCTGTATGTTCATCATTTGATACATCAACATTGGAAATAGAATGACTGCTCGAATCAGTGTCAACTTCCCCTAATGCCTTTTTCTCTACCTCTTGTAATCTTAAGTCTGAAGATCTATGATCATCAGAAGATGCAGAAGCATCAGGAGACTCATCATTGCATTTAGATTGTACCAGGATCCTTTCTTCATTCTCATCAACTACTAGGCATATTGTGCTAGACTCCTCGGCTGAGTTCTGAGGCCCCAATGAGGAACCTTTATCTGGTAAGTCAGCATTTCCAACCAGCTGAGAAAATTCTTGTAGCTCCAAACAGCTTTTGAAAACATTATTCCTTGTGATACCAGATACTACCTCTACTGAATCAATCTGTATATGATGGCCTTTTTCTCGACTTTCAACCCTTAAGGTTTCCTGTGCTTGATGAATATGTCCCTCCTCTTCCTGATGAACCTCCTGCTGGAGCTCAGAAACATTAGCATCACCATTAGTGTTGCAGTGGCTACTGGTTGGAACATCAGCTGCTGAAGCATCCATCTGACTTATATAATCAGCAGCCCAAGCATTTCTACCTGAAATAAACTCCCCGTTTTCTTCACAAAACTCAGTTCCTTCACCTGGAACAAGATGGAACTGCGGAGTTTCTAACTGCAGAGTGTCCGTATTCTGCTCTGATTCAGAGATAGGGGCCATCAATACATGACCATCCACACTCACCAACACCATTTCTGGATGGGAGTCCTGCGAGTCAACATAATTCTCTCCATCTAGAGTCTCATATGGATTCGACTCATATTCTGACAACTCGACTGAACCTTCAAAAGAAGATTGCTCGTCTTGGAAATCATAATATCTCCGACCACTATCAGATTCTGTCCTTTGAATTCGAGGCACATCAAAAGAATCATCTTCATCTTTCAAAGCAAGCACCCTTGAATCAGAGACGCTATGGGCGAACCTATGACCATGAGTATTATCAATTTCCATACCACTGTTCTCTCGAGTAGATTGAGAGTTATTGGCATCTTCAACAATTCCATTTGACTCCATTCCTTTATCATCATCCATCTCCTTCACAAAATAAGCCTCCCCCGAATTATCAAGATACATGTGGAAGTTGGCTTCAACACCATTGACATTTATACGCACAATTTTTTCAGCACCTTTGAGAACACCCTGAAATTTACCAAACCGAACATACCATGGTGTGCTTCGAAATGTCCCATCCTGCTGCTGAACAACAATCACATCAACCGCTCCACCAAAGGGGTGAAAAGGTGTAGCAACTGAGTAGACGCCTTGGCTAATCAGACTTCCAACTTTGCCGACTACGTTCATTTCGTCAGTTGCCAATGAGCCTCTTAACTTTTGGGAGACCAAGAAACAGACTTTGAAGTTTAAGCCTCACTCTCAATCAAAGCAATTCCAATTATACGCATAAATTATTCTGCCAACCAACTTTGCTCTAGTTATCTTAACTTCTTGTTTTCTATCTCGAATACGGTTCTTGGTCAAGAAAAGCTACATAGCATGAGATGAAGGGGGAGAAATATATTTAACTAACGGAATGACCCTTCAGGTAGTAAATTTGAACCAAGATTTTCAGTAAACTGAAACATTACACCAGTGCCCACTCGAATCACCCAAAAAACGAAGATAGAAAGAAACTCGAAACTTTTCAGTAAACATTAATATTGTGCTCAAATTCCGAAACTTCGACTGTATCGCCGGACTCCAGAAAGTGAACAAAACCAAGAAAGCCCACTTTATCGGATAATTACCAAAAATTAATGTTCATATTAAATAAGAAAATTAGTCCAAGAAAGAGGGGGAAAACAGGCATTGACCATCCTAAGTTTCAAAAATAATAACAATAAATTCATGACAGAGGGACGCAGAGTTAGATGAATCAATAAAGGCGGTCAGGTCAGACTTACAGATTCAGAGCTCCAATCCGGTAGCTCAAGAAATTGAGGGGCGATTTCTCTTTAGTCTTTCCTTCATTGTTATGAGATTTTTTAAGAATCTTGGACTACTTTTTGATGCTGTTAATCCTCTCTGGAGACTTCAAAGTTTGGACCTTTCCGGAGGATTGGATAATAGTGCGAGACCCGAATCAAAATCAAAACCAACCTCCCTCGTCTCAGCATTAAATAGGTATTCCCAGACTAAAACGGTTCAATTACTCCCTTTCCGCGTCAATATTACGGGAAATACTAGCCAGGCGACGTATAAATTCTGAAGCGAAAGGGGGTTTCTTCGGTCATTTCAAATTACTTTTCGTGCTGTGTCACTGAGTTTGTTCTTTGGAAGGTTTAAAAGAATATTCGTGATAAATCATCTTAAAATGGCCAGAATACTCCAAATGACGTATTTTCCGTTTTGTTCCGTCGTTTTTCATTTTCTTATTTCATTTTCTATCTGTGTCCCTGAAAATTTAGTCAATTATTTAATTATTTATGACACGCTATGACCACGTGATCCATTATGTGACAATTTAGGAGAGAGAAATGCGGCATTATAAAAAGCACCTTGGAATCACCTCTAAGTAGACCTGTCAAAATGGGTTGGAGTACGGATCAGTCCATTTAACCTTCCAAAAATAACATAATGGATTATAAAAATTGGGATACTTTATAATGAGTATAAAAAATTGGATTAACCCTGCTAGCCCATCTAGCCCATGGGTCGGTCCACTTTTTTTTACATTTTTTACTCTATATAATTATATCTAAAAAATAAAAACTGAAAAAGTCTTAAACATAATTTTTTCTCACTCTTACTTATATTGTAATTTTAGTTATATTTTATTTTGTGTTATTAAGTGTTACTTGTGATATCACTATATTAATGTATTAATGTATCATGCTTTAAGACTTTATGTACCAAGTCAATAATAGATTTTATGGATGTAGTTATTTAGTTCATGGTAATTGATAAAAAATTAATAATTTAATCAAATAGGAGAAAAAAGGGACTAGCCAAAAAAGAGAGAAATTTCATTATTTAACCAAATTAAAAATAAAAATGAGTTGCCCCGGTAGCCCGTATACAGCGGAACGGGTTGAGAATTTCCAGGCACACCCTTATTGGTGCATCAACCTGCCTCGTCCCACCATAACAGTGGGCTGGTTAATTTAAGGCAGGCTAACCCGCTTTACCATCTCTATCTAACACCATCCCAAGTTAATAGGTAGTAACAAGTGATTCGGCAAGTGCTTTCCCAATACTCCTATGGTAGTAAATATAGTCTTTTAAAAGTAATATTTGATTCAAAATGTAAGATATTTTATTAAATTATTTAGTGTGTTGATTATTTTTTCTATTCATACCCATAATCTATAATTAGTGAGAGTTACTCCCTCTTGTTCGTAAAAACTTTCATTTTATAATTTTTCATATAAATAAAAAAATTATTAAATAATTTATAATATTATAAAATTTAATAGTATTTCACCAAAATAATTTTGATTTAGATACTTTTTTAAATGATTCATTTGATATTAATAAAATGTGAAATAATAAAATAAATAATTAATATTTTATTGAAACTCTTAAGTAATAAACATTGTAAAAAAATTTAAAAATTTTAAAGTGGTAATTTTTATGACTGAGAAAACAAATATTATAAAGAATAATAGAGATAATGTAATTAATAAAAATAAATAGTAAAGAGTAATATTTGGTTTAAATTTAATAACTTAACACATTTTTCTTGGAATACATGGAACCGTTAAAAATGTATTATACTCCCTCCGTTCCTTAATATAAGGGACAATTGGAGGAGTTTTCGAGTTTCAAAATATAAGGGACACATGGGGTTTATTTAGTATATTTAATGATTTTTTCTCTAAATACCCCTAATTAAGATAGTATGTTTTCAATATAATTCATTTGTATTAATTGTATAATGGAAGAATTATTAACATTAAATGAGGGTATTTTTAGAAACTACTTTATATTCCAGACAAATTTATTACTTTTATTGATCTGTATAATTTTATCTTTTATCCCTTATATTAAAGAACGAATGGAATATTTAAAAGGGTAACAATTATTTAATACTTTGACAATTTTGGAGTTAGGTGCTCGTGCACTATAGGCCATAAACTAATGAAGGTCCTAAGCTTAAGTAAATCTCAAGGAGACGATTGACCGGTGAAAGTTAACACGTGATACGCCATTAAACACGCTATTATGAGTTTTAGTAGTTGACAATTATGCAAGTGAATTAATGGAAGTGTGAAGAAAATATATTGAAATGCTTGTGATTTATTTATTAAACTTTTTTTGCCACATTCTAGGAGTATATTACACTAACAACAAAAACTAATCTTCCTTCAAGTACTCAAAACAAAAAAATTAACTATTTTCAACTAAATTTATTCTATATATAAAAGTCAAAAATCAGACAGCCAACTACTCCCTCCATTTTGTTATATAGTGTATTTTTTTGAGAAATTAATGTTTTATAATATAGTGCACTTTACGGATTACGTAGTGTAATTTTGTTCTCTTTCCAATATTGCCCCTAATTAATAAACCCAAATATGTGTTTATCATTAAAATATTTCATTCTCAAAACATTTAATGAGGGTAATTTGAGAAAAAGTGGAAAATTTTGTTAGTTATTAATTATTGTCTTGATCTGTGTGCGGTAGTTAAAAGTGCACTATAAACTGGAACAGAGGGAGTACTTACTTAAATTATAATAATTTTATCATGTCAAGTTAAATTGATGAACATATAATTGTTCAGGCAAATAGAATAATCTATTGGCTCCCTTTCTTTTTATAATATCTCTTCTAAAAAAATTTTATGTTTCTTAGTATAAGATTACTTAAAAATTATAATGAGGAATTTATGGTTTTTTTTAAATGCCTTTCATAAATCCATTCTACAAATATTCATGTTCCTTTTTCAATGTTGTAATTAACATGGACAAGAAAGAGATTAAAGGGATACAATTGAGAGTAGTTTTGAATTATTAAATAATTTTTTTAAAAATAAAATTCTTAATTAATATTAACTATCATCTTTAATCTATGTAATTAAGCTTTAATCTATATAATTAAGTTAAAAAAGGCCTATAAAAAATGAAAGGATGGAATAATAGATAAGAAGCCCAATTTTCAATGAGGGCACGAATCAGGATGAGATTGATGAAGTGTGAATATCAGAATCATAAATGTAGTTAGAAATGTTTTGGCCAAAAAAAATGTAGTCAGAAATGAAGGGGAATGTTAAGCCGAATAAGACCAGGACTCTATTCATTTGTCAAATTCAACAAGCATATTGAAATGTATATTGCCCACTATTTTGATAAATATGTGAAATTTGAAGCTATTAAATTATTTTGCAACATTTTCTTGTTTTGTTTTTTTTTTTTTTGGGTTGGATTTCGGCCTCAGCATCTCCTCATGTATATCTGACAGTGGCTAAATTGTAATAGCGGATGCAAGAGCGAGGTCACGACGGCGATAGCGGGAATGAAATGAGCGAATCAGAGGAAAAAGGTTTTATAGGGAATGGGGATGGAATAGCCGTGTCCTCTATATGCCTTCTTGGTTTGGCAGGTGACGTGACAGAACTCGGGACAAGGGTCCACCTCCCGTCCACGTGTTTCGCATGCACCTGCCTCCCGCCATCATTTCTTTTCTTCCTTTTTTTTTTTCACACATCCAACCATCGTTTATAATCCTCATTTTATTTAACATTTTTTAAAAAATTTAAAATATTCCAGATTATTTTACATTATAAATAAAATATTAATGAACTTTTTTATTATTTTACATTTTATTAAAAATAATAATAAGTAGGATATAATTTATTTTTAATATTTAATTTAAAAATATTTTAATAAGACATTATTAAATTTTAGATTACTATAATTTAAATTATTTATTGATTTGTATGAAAATGAATAAATTACTTATCCTTCTCTATATCATACAATTTTCTCTCGCAATAGAAGAGTTTATTCATTTATTTAAATTTGGTAACGAGGGGTAAGTTACATAAAAAAGTTCATTTATTTTATAACAGATTCTTATCGTTGTTCCATTAGAATATTAGAATATGAATATATATATATTAATACATTTTACTTTGTTTTAACATACTAAAATTAAACGAAATCATGGAAAATTGGATTTAATCACATTTGAATCAATCAACATTTATCCCCACCCAAAAATAAAAAGGAAAGAATCAACTAATATTTATTAGATAGTGCAGCTAACTCATTTACTTAAACACCTCTTATGTAATAAGTTAAAGTTTAAATATATAAATGTATAAATTGAAATCACATGGTTTAAAAGTTTGTTTGGTCGAAATATGGTTCAAAGCTTTTTTTTTTTTTTATATAGACTATGGCTTAATTTTTTTTTTTAAATTAAAGGAATGACAATTAAGACAAGAAGTTTGAATGTCTATGAAAATTCCATCATGGCCCATAAAGAAGAGGGTGATACTCATAAGCCCACAATGAGCAATTAGACCCAAGTAGCTATTGGGCCAGCATGCATCTCCAAAGCAATACGACATCGTTTGCCGGCACTAGAGGCGGCCAGGTATCATCACCATTTCCAATTTTACATTGCCAACGCTAAATCGTGACGGAAGGAATACTCTGGTTGGTGCTGTGTACCCCGATCTCCCTCTCCCGACAGCCACCACTTCCACCCACCGGCCTGCTTTTTCCTTCGCCGTTAAAATGCTCAGGACATCCTTCTCCGTTCTCATCCTTCTCCTCCTATTCTCTTTGCTTTCCCCATCCACCGCGGAGATCAAATCCCTCACCATAAATTCCGACACTCGACCCATGATACTGTTCGAAAAATTCGGCTTCACCCACAAGGGTCACGTTTCCATTTCCGTCTCCTCCGTCTCCGTTGCCGCCCTCTCCTCCACAGCTCAACCTGAGTCTTCTCACCTCGGCTTCTTCCTTCTCAACGAAGAAAGCCTTGTCCAAGTTCTCATCGAGATCCAACAGAACCCTTCCTTCTGTGTCCTCGATTCCCACTACATCTTCCGTCTCTTCACTTTCCGTGACCTTTCTCCCCCTCCACTTGCCTCCTTCAATCGATCTTACCCCGTCACTTCTCCCAATGAATACAGCCTTTTCTTTGCCAATTGCGCTCCCGATACCTCTGTTTCCATGGTCGTTCACACTGAGGTCTATAATCTCGACACCGATGGTTCCAAGGACTATCTCTCTGCTGGTCAAACCCAGCTTCCCGCCCTTTACTTTTTCTTCTCCCTCGCCTACTTTGCTTTCTTGGGTTTCTGGGCGTACGTCTGTTACACAAATAAGCGATCCGTTCATCGCATCCAATTATTGATGGCCGGCTTGCTTCTCATAAAGGCTTTGAATCTGATTTGCGCCGTGGAGGACAAGCATTACATCAAGGTCACCGGAACGCCTCATGGGTGGGATGTGCTGTTTTATATATTTCAGTTCATTCGGGTTGTGTTGCTCTTCACAGTTATCATATTGATCGGGACCGGGTGGTCGTTTTTGAAACCGTTTTTGCAAGAGAGAGAGAAGAAAGTGTTGATGATCGTGATCCCGCTTCAGGTTTTGGCCAATGTGGCTTCTGTTGTGATCGGTGAGACCGGGCCCTTCATCAAGGATTGGGTTACATGGAATCAAGTCTTCCTGCTTGTAGATATTATCTGTTGTTGTGCTATCCTTTTCCCCATTGTGTGGTCTATGAGATCGCTGCGGGAAACGTCCAAGACCGATGGGAAGGCTGCTAGAAACTTGGCTAAGCTGACGCTTTTCAGGCAGTTCTATATTGTTGTCATCGGCTATTTATATTTCACACGTATAGTAGTGTTTGCGCTGAGAACTATTGCTGCGTACAAGTACCAGTGGGTTAGTCAAGCCGCCGAGGAGATTGCTAATCTTGCTTTTTACATGGTGATGTTCTACATGTTTAGACCGGTGGAGAAGAATGAGTACTTTGTCCTTGATGAGGAGGAAGAAGAGGCAGCAGAGATGGCTCTTAAAGATGAAGAATTCGAGCTTTGAAATGGGTGATGAAGGAATTTAGCTGGCCCTTCTTGTAGACCTGGCTTCAGCAAATGCAACTTCTATCTGGTCGTCCAATGATGTGAATTCACTGTTATATTTGTGGTACGGGTCTGCTGCTAGTGCAATGCTGTTACACAATCCGTTTTTCCTTATCCCTTTCTCTTGTTTTCCCCTTAACCTTTTACTGTGAGAAAAATATCGATATTGGTATACTGCCAATATGTTCCCCCAATGAATCTTTTGTCATAATGTTGATATCCTATTCCGCATAATGGAAAAATCTATGTCATGTTCTTGCAACGAATACTGCTTAGTTATGATGGAGTAATACTGCTGCTGATCATTATTCTTTTGGATTTTCCATATTAGTACTTACACCCATGTGTTTCTTGGGCCGATGGGCCCAAATTGTCTGCATGATCGTATCATTAGTACATTCACTTGCATTCATTGCTTTCTTGACTTCCTCACTCAATGAAACTGATCATTTTCTATGCTTCATTATTGTTTTCCTTGATGTTCTGTATGAGTATGCCCTTACATGTACATCAGGCCTATGTTAGTTGAATGAACTCATTGCCATATCTATGTGCATTGGATCCTTTCATTTTCCCTCATAAATTTACACTTTACGGAGTACACTTCTCTTAATGTGAACTATTAAATTTCATGTCTTCCACATCGTGCCATGCTATCACTTAAGATTTGAACCACAAAAATCATTTCATTCTATTCCTCTTTTATTTGAGGAAAATTCTGTATTTTATTGAAAAGTGTAATATATAAGAAAAGATTGATCAGATCTGGAAAGGGAGAAGTAGAGATGCTACTGGCAGCACTCCGATGTCTTTTCCGTTGTAACAAGTAAGTTGACTGGAAAGGGTTAGCTCAACCAACCCAGGACCATTCTTCTGGTGAAATTCTAAATATACCTAGCAAATGTGAGTGAGTTTTAAAAATACTCAGGGAAGGATTTAGACTTAGGCTATGTTTGGGAGTTTATATTGGAGTAGAATGGGATGGAAAGGCAAGAGTGGAATGGCAAGTCATTTGTCACTTCATTGTTTGGGTGTTGAGAGAGAAGAGGAGTCATTAAATGAATGTATTATAAAATACCTTTCTAATATTGTCCTTGTAACTTGAATGTGATTTTAGCTATTTTTTTGCCAACGAGGATTTAATTGTATTTGTACCACTTATCCATTCCATTCCTACCAAACCCCCTAATTTGGAGGCACAAAAACATTTGGATTTTAGATGTCAATGAGGGGTCTTGGAGTCTCTTCCTTGCCGTTCCATTCTAAAAAACTCCTCCAAAAATGGTTTAGCTTATAGTGGTCATTAATTCCTTGTCATCCTATTCCTTGCCATCCATCCAAACACACCCTAGACATAGCCAGAGGAAACGCTTGGCCATAATTTTTTCTTAAAAAATAAAAGGTACTTAAAGAGGAATAGAATTTTCTCTAGCAAACATGCATAGTTAGAATTTTCTGATCCCTATGTGTGGAACTGGGGATCAAGTTCTTAAATTGTTTTCAAAGAAAAAAGATGAGAAATTTATTGTTAGCAGAATGGAGGGGGAGTTGGTTGAGAAATTCGTTCTCCAGTGAGCTTTCTGCCCTGTTTCAAGGTCAGGTATCATGTTTGGAGGAGGTGATTCTCGATGTTCAGTCTTGGGTCTTCTCTCAGTTCACTCAACCTCTTGCACTTGTCATATTGCCGGCAGCCTCTGTGTAGAAGAAATAAAAGAGGGATAGAATGAAACTGCTTTTGGGGATGAAATCTAAAATAATGATGTTGCAAGATGTTTATGGTAGATATGAAATTTAATTGGCTGGACGGTTCAAATTTAGAGAAATTTACTTGGTGAAGGTGTGAGGGAAGTTGGGAGAATTCCAGTCCCTTCTGTGAATGTTCTTCTATGTGTTAGTTAATACCATCTAAATCTAACAACTTGCTTGTTAATTATATATGTAGTTCTATTTGTTGTTGTTTGTACTCTGTCCTTGTTCTGAAAGATTTGCCGGTAATATTGATTATTTTGTAACTCAAAACAAATAGAAGAAATTAGAAGGCATGCTTTACAAGTTTGGCTTTGAGTGATGTGAGTGATGTTGTTCCCATTTACTAAAGGTTGAATCCTCAAGCCTGTGCAGGTGTGACAGTTCATTGAATTCTAACTTCATAAACATACATATGCTTGTGGTGTTCTCCTGTGAATTAGTATCATGCCATTCTTTGACTTACGGATTGTGTGAATATACACCTTCTTCAAAATATTGTTTTTTCCAGTTTGATTGCTTTAATGCTAAGGTTGCCAACTGTATTTCGCATTTATACCCTTTATTATATGCATTTCTAGACAAGGTAGAGTCATAATATCTGTGTGAAGGGTGTTTTTTGAGTCTCTAAATCTGAGCCCTTCCATCGAAATTTTTCGTTTGTCAGAAGTCAGTCTATTCTGTCTGATAAATGGGTGGTTACTGGTCTGAGTGTTCAGATACTTCAGCTCAGTAACCTGTTTTCTGTTTACTAGTTTTCTAGGATTGCATGGATCGACACATAAGAAGCGTAGTGTTGTATTTTCTGTAGGCTAACAAGGCAATTTTTATTTTGGTCTGTGTTTGCGGTATAAATCCTAATTCCTAAACATCCCGCTGCCCTCTTTCTATTTGTGGTGGAGGGAAAGTTATTGGAAGGCTGATCGTAGATTGGTTAGGATTTTGTAGAATGAAACTTGGTGTTTTGGATATGAGTAGAAATTGGGTACGAAATTGTTAATGATTTGGGAGGCCTTTGTCCTTTGTCCATTAAAAAAAAAAAAGAAATCAAAAGCTAGAAGAACAGGCAACCAAAGTTCCATTCGGAGTTTGGAGTCACGAGGCCTATGAAATTATATCTGTGAATAACTCGTCATCGCATTTAAACTGTACAAGTCTCCCGTGTTCATTTTCATCTACCACAAGGTATATCGTGTTAGATTCATATCATTCATATACTGAATTTTGAGCTCCCAATGAGGAACCTTCCATCTAGTAAATCTGCGATTCTATCTGGCTGATAAAATTTTGTAGCTTCCAAACAGCATTTGAAAACATTCTTCCTTCCTTGCAATACCAGATTTAACCTCTATTGAATCAGTTTGTTTATTTATGGAAGCCTCCTCTTTGACTTCAACCCTAGAGGTTTCCTGATGAACCTCCAGCTGGAGACCGTAAACGTTTATCACGGCACTGAGGAATTTGCCAACAGAGCGTCAGATTGGTTTCACTTCCAGAAACCAGGTTGGCCCAAAATGGAGTTTTTCACTTTTCTGTCCATATTTGGGTGTTCCAACTGGAGCACACTTTTGAGCAGCAATTTAGAAGATAAACACAGTTGAAGTGGAAGTAATTCCAATGTAACTTTTCTGTTACTTCCAATGAGATTTAAAGAGGTTGGCTGTTTTCTGCCTGTTAAAATAAAGTCGAAAAAAAATAAATCAATAAAAATAAGAAAAAATAGTCAGAAAATAAAATTTTTATAAAATTTTTTCTATCTAATAATTAAAATATTTTCTCAAAATTTTAATTTTTATTGACCATAATTGTAAAAAAATGTTATATCAGATAGTCTATGTCCCCAATTAAATAAGTGCAGATTAACTTTTAGTCTAAGGAAATTAAATTAATTATGAAATGAAGTTTAAGTTCAATGTAAAGAAAAATTATAAGTCAAAATGATAAGAAATAAAAAAATAAAATACTAGAAAATAATTTTAAACTTTTATTTTTTTAGAAAAACATATATACACATATATATTTATTAAAAAAAAGAAAATTTATTCATTAAAAGTTGGAAAAAAATTATTGCACCAAAAGTACTTTTGATTAAAATTATCCAAATATAATCACTTTTGTTCAAACTAATTTTTAAATAAATCATTCAAACATAAACATGTTAATTCAAAATCAATTTTTACCATAATCACGTTGTAAAACCAATTTTATCAAAATTCATTTTTAGCTAATTAAAAACCAAACGGGCACTAAAGGGTGCCAGTGTGACTGGATGTAAGTCCTGTCAGTCTAATTTTTTCCATCTAAGGGCTTATAACAAATCAATTTTTACGCAAAAAAGATTTTTATTGTTTCCCAATTCATAATATAATAATAACAAAATCACACTTTTAGTCCCTTAATTTTATAGTAGATTTTATTTTGATCCCTAATTTTATTTTATTTCTTTAACTTTCAGAATATAATCAAAATTTTTTCTATTACTAACACGGTTGACTATTAACTATATTAATAGAAAATGCTACTAAAGTATTTTTAAATATTTACACATTTATTCAACTAATTTTGGTGACAAAAAAATCCTAAAATTAAGGTTTTATTTAGAAATCTGTTATTTATAATTATTTATTTTTATTTTTTCAATTTAATTTAAAATCATTTTAAACGTAATATTAGTAAATATATAATAATATTAATAACTTGGTAATAAAAATTAATATGTGTCAACATTAAATAATACTTTGTCAGCATGTGACAATGTTTTGTCAGTATTTAGAGTTAATATAGTTAATTGTACTAGTAATAGGAAATTTTTTATGATATTTTAAAAATTAAAGGATTAAAAAAAATAAAATAAAGTTAAAGGGATTAAAATGAAACATAATATAAACTTAATGGACTAAAAGTGAATTTTCACCTTAAAAAATCTTTTTTTTAATGAATTACATGATATTTAGTAATCTATTGAATTCTAACGAATTTCGGTCAAATTGAGTAAGGTTACAAAAGTGGTAAAATTCATTAACCAGTATTTAACATAGCTATTTATCCAAAATTTGAATTTAAGATAACTAGTTAAAGTAGCACAATCCTAAATAATTGAGTTGCACACTTGGTAAAACTCATATTTTTAATAAATATATATAAATTTACAAATCATCTGTTTTTTTTTTTTTTGCCAATTGAAAAATAACAAGGATAGGGAGACAACAAATTTGGATGTCAATAAAAATCCGCTCCTGGCATGGCCCCTGTTTAAAAGACAAAGTATCCATGGGCCGAAATGAAGGAGGATATTCATTAGCCCACATGCTGAGAAGTTAGACCCTAGTAGCTATTGACAATTCAGCCTGCAAGGCTGCAAGCATCTTTGAAGATGACACGACATCGTTGTAGTGACAGAAGCCGACCAGATCTCTCCCCATTTGCCCACGCTAAATTGTGAGGAATCGAAACTCGCTTGGTTCTGTTCTCCGATCTCTCTCCCCGGAATCACCACTCCCACCCACCAACTTCTGCTTTTTCCTCCGCCTTCAAAATGCTCAAAACACCCTTCTCCGTTGTCTTCCTGCTCCTCCTATTCTCTATGTTTTCCCCATCCACCGCGGAGATCAAATCCCTTACCATAAATTCCGACACTCGACCCATGATACTGTTCGAAAAATTCGGCTTCACCCACAAGGGCCACGTTTCCATTTCCGTCTCCTCCGTCTCCGTCGCTACCCTCTCCTCCTCGGCTCAACCTGAGTCTTCTCACCTCGGCTTCTTCCTTCTCAACGAAGAAAGCCTTGTCCAAGTTCTCATCGAGATCCAACAGAACCCTTCCTTCTGTGTCCTCGGTTCCCGCTACATCTTCCGTCTCTTCACTTTCCGTGACCTTTCTCCCCCTCCACTTGCCTCCTTCAATCGATCTTACCCCGTCACTTCTCCCAATGAATACAGCCTTTTCTTTGCCAATTGCGCTCCCGATACCTCTGTTTCCATGGTCGTTCACACTGAGGTCTATAATCTCGACACCGATGGCTCCAAGGACTATCTCTCTGCTGGTCAAACCCAGCTTCCCGCCCTTTACTTTTTCTTCTCCCTCGCCTACTTTGCTTTCTTGGGTTTCTGGGCCTACGCCTGTTACACAAATAAGCGATCCGTTCATTGCATCCAATTATTGATGGCCGGCTTGCTTCTCATAAAGGCTTTGAATCTGATTTGCGCCGTGGAGGACAAGCATTACATCAAGGTCACCGGAACGCCTCATGGGTGGGATGTGCTGTTTTATATATTTCAGTTCATTCGGGTTGTGTTGCTCTTCACAGTTATCATATTGATCGGGACCGGGTGGTCGTTTTTGAAACCGTACTTGCAAGAGAAAGAAAAGAAAGTGTTGATGATCGTGATCCCGCTTCAGGTTTTGGCCAATGTGGCTTCTGTTGTGATCGGTGAGACCGGGCCCTTCATCAAGGATTGGGTTTCATGGAATCAAGTCTTCCTGCTTGTAGATATTATCTGTTGTTGTGCTATCCTTTTCCCCATTGTGTGGTCTATGAGATCGCTGCGGGAAACGTCCAAGACCGATGGGAAGGCTGCTAGAAACTTGGCTAAGCTGACGCTTTTCAGGCAGTTCTATATTGTTGTCATTGGCTATTTATATTTCACACGTATAGTAGTGTTTGCGCTGAGAACTATTGCTGCATACAAGTACCAGTGGGTTAGTC
Source organism: Adenanthera pavonina (assembly GCA_026686845.1). Lineage (NCBI taxonomy): Eukaryota > Viridiplantae > Streptophyta > Magnoliopsida > Fabales > Fabaceae > Adenanthera > Adenanthera pavonina. The sequence continues at coordinate 6,418,869 of JAIVEN010000002.1, forward strand.
ATGCTGCCGAGGAGATTGCTAGTGTTGCATTTTACATAGTGATGTTCTACATGTTTAGACCGGTGGAGAAGAACGAGTACTTTGTCCTTGATGAGAAGGAAGAAGAGGCAGCAGAGATGGCTCTTAAAGATGAAGAATTCGAGCTTTGAAATGGGTGATGAAGGAATTTAGCTGGCCCTTCTTGTAGACCTGGCTTCAGCAAATGCAACTTCTATCTGGTCGTCCAATGATGTGAATTCACTGTTATATTTGTGGTACGGGTCTGCTGCTAGTGCAATGCTGTTACACAATCCGTTTTTCCTTATCCCTTTCTCTTGTTTTCCCCTTAACCTTTTACTGTGAGAAAAATGCCAATATTGGAATACTGCCTATATGTTTAGCTAATGATTTTTTTGTCACAATGTTGATATTGTATCCCGCATAGGAAAAATCTATGGTCATGTTCTCTCATCGAGTACTACTTCTTTGCTCTATGTCATTCAAGGAATTTTTATAGGCTCACTGATGACTGAGTAATACTGCTACTGATCGTTATTCAGTGGATTTTCATTATTAGTATTTGCACACAAGCGGCCCACATTCTCTGCTTGATTGTATCATTTGCACACTTAATGTCTCTTACTCAACTTCCTTACACAACTAAACTGATTATTTTACATATCATTATTGTTCTCCTTTACTTTCTGCTGAGTATGCTTTTTCTTTTATATGTTGCCTACGTTAATATTATGTTTTGCTGTTTCTTTGTGCATTGATCCTCTCAATTTACCTTAGATTTTAACATTACAGATTACATTCTTCTTAATCCAAACCTTACAACCTACTAAATTTCATATCTTTTTATTAACAGCATGCCATGCTATTAGTTAAGATTTCAACCCCAAAATCCTTTTCGTTCTATTCCTGTTTTATTTACCTTCCATGATAGCTTTCAGCAATTAAGGGCAGCAGTGGGTAAATGTATTGATGGATAGCCTAGAGGGAAGATCAAGATTCACCTCCTTCTTGCTTTGTTCCTGCTCTCTTACAGGACAGTATGTTCACTGGTACTATACCATTCCATCAACTATGCCACCAAAATACAAACATTTTTTGTGACTCGTATCTCAGTCTGAAATATGTTTTTCTCCGTGTACCTTTTGAGTTTTTAGAACTAAGTTGGTACAGAAGAGAGAACCAAATATTTTGATAAAAGTTCTGTATTATATTGAAAAGTATACTGTGGAGGTTACCAGATCTAAAGACAAAGTAGAGTTCTGCTGCTAGCCAACAGAATTACCTCAACCAACCTAGGTTCCGTTCCTATAATGGACACTCTGGGAGTGAAATTCTAAATGCGCCAAGCCAATGTGAGTTCACCCTTGAAAATACTCATATAAGCGATTTTGGCTTAGGCTCTATTTTGGGTTTTATAAGGGAATGAAATGGAGCAGCAAATAGTGGCACGTAATGTAAAGGCAAGGAGTGGATTGGCAAGTCATGTATTTATTTCATTATTTAGGAGGCGAATCTCAAAGGGGATAACTAAGCTGAGTCTGCCATGTTTTTAGTGTGTGTTTTTACCCAAAGGGGATATAGTTGTACTTGTACCACCTTTCTATTCCTTCACCCCCCACCCCCCCAAAAAAAAAAACAAAAAAACCTCCAATTTGGAGGGTGAAATTAATTGGATTTTGGATGGCAAGAAGGGATCTTGGGGTTCCACCATTTCCATTCTACCCTAGAAAAAAAAGAATCTCTCATTCAATGGTTTAGCCTATGTTGGCCATTTCATCCCCACTGTCCGTCCAGACTCTCCCTTAGGAAATCCATGACCATACTTTTTTGAAAAATAAAATGTAGTGAAGTTGATGAAGACTCAAGAACCATAGCTTCAGATATTCTCAATCTGACATTTATAGTTCGAATTTTTGGGTCCAGATACTGGGTTCAAAATTCTTAATTTGCTGCCAAATTAGAAAGATGAAAAATTTATTGTTTGCAGAATGGAGGAAGATTTGGCCATTGGATTGACAAATTTTTTCTCCAGTTAGCTTCCTGCCCTGTTTCATGGCCAGATACCATGCTTCGAGGAGTTGAAGCTCCATCTTCTGACTCTGGGCATCTCTTTGTTAACGCAACCTCTTACACTTGTTTTATTTCCAGCGGGCATTGCTAAGAAGAAATTAAAAAAGGAATATATGTAATGGTTTTTTGGGTGACTTCTAAAATGATGATCTTGCAAGATGTTCCATGTAAATAGCTGTACTGTTCAAATTAAAGAATTTGTGTGGGAAATTGAGAGGATTCTGGTCTCTTCTTTGTATGTTCTTGTATGTTTATTTAAACTATCTAACCACTTACTCTTACATGTTTCCCTGTTTGCTAGCTTTATGCTTTGTGGTTGTTTTGGAATTTTGCTGGTAATACTGATTATTTTGGAACTCAAAGCATAATGTTGGCACGCGCAAGGCAAACTTGGTTGTGGTTTGTGTTTCTAATCTAAGCCCTGAATCCTTAGCATCTCATTACCTCTCTCTCTCTCTCTCTCTCTGTGGTTGTGGGAAAGTTACTGGGAGGATGATTGTAGATTGTTCAAAATTTTTATATTTTGGATATGAGTAAAAGCTGATATACTAAATTGTTACAAGGGTTAGCCGTTTAGGAGTTGGAGACCTTTGTCCATGAAAAAGAAAAACCACTTAAAAGCTAGAACAAGCAAACAAAAGTCCCTTTGGAGTTCCCGAGGCCAATGAAACTAACTGAGAATAGCATACTTAGTTTTTAGCGAACTATTCTTGTGAGACAGCTGGATGATTTGTGTATAATCGTAATGTATTGTGGGGTTTGTTACGTGTAATTTTTATGTGTTGGGATAATTGCTTCATTCTGTTGGGGTAAGATATTCAACATCTTAAAGATTGATGATGAATGTGACAAAATATGAGCCTTGAATCGGAGGTGTGGCGTGGTGTGGATCTACAATATGGTTGAAGAGAGCTGACGATAACATCCATGTTTGAATTGATTTGTGATCATTAGCGTTTATTGTTCCTGATTGTGCCCCTGAAATCAACCATCCCTTTGGGCTTCGTTCCCTGTCATTATTTATTTATTTATCCCAATGTTGATATTCAATGTTAAGATGACTATACAGATGATGACATGAACCAAAAACGAAGTAGCATTTTCACCAAGTTGCATTAATTTAATACACTTTATTTTTGTTACAGCGACTGATAAAGGAAAGGAGGGTCCATTTACTCATGGACTCTAATGGTATATGGTGAAATTGAATGTCCCATAATTACATGTTATGGGAGCAATGATAAATACGTTAAGCGTAAATTCCAACCACTTTCGCCTGGATCAACATCAAGACAATAAAATTTCAATTTCAATTCTAATATTTCATTTGTAGAATGTTACTTTATTTGCTAATAAATAAGTGATATGATATGGTCTATAATCAAACTGACGTTAGAAACACAGGCTGGGTGGATGTGCCCGAAATCATCGATGTTGATGCAATAGAGGCCTTCCTTGTTTTCTTTATATATTACTTAGCACTCAATTGAGTGTTTGATGACACTACGATATAAATCACAAGTGTCGTCTGTAACTTTTAACTGGTGACATACACGTTAAAGGGTTAAAATTTTTCCCATGATGCAGTACTAGTTATGCAAATGATGGTGAAAAAGGTAACAAGTGGAGCATCGGATGAAGGAAAGGAATGTACATACATATCCTTTGAGGAAAGTGATTAAGGAGTGAGTGAGTAAATAAATGAAGGGTGGAACATTGATGGATGTGAATATGAAATGTCAAGTGTGAGTTGGTGGAAAGGCATTGTTGATGAGTGGTCATCATGCTGCTGCTGCTTCTGCTGCTTGTTGAGTTCATTGCTGGGAAAGCTTAACCAACAAGTAAGTATCAATTGACGAACCCTTTCTTTCCCAACCTAAAGTAGAATGCAAGTTTCAGCGAAACCAATTAATGGGTTTTGGTGGATGTTATCATTGGCTTTTTTTTTTTTATTCATTCATTCACCCCCTTTTCCCATCTCCATTCGTTTTTATTTTTTCTTTTTTTGGTAATAATGTCAAGTAAGTAAACGAATTATATAATTTTTTATTTAACTTTAAGATGGGATGCACATGTATTTGTGGCGAATATATCATCTAGGCCATCGCATCCTTATCCTTATCCCCAGTATATCATGATTTTACCTACCCTTTTCTCTAAGTTTGTTTTGGTGAAAAGTTCTATGATTAACTTCAACTATCAACATTTTTTAACAGCCTGGTAGAGTAGTATTTCACCTCCTTCAATGTTATCTATGTTAACCATGGGTTTTCGGGGTATTGATCACTTAATATTGAAATTAGTGGTCAGCATTCATTAAAAAAAAAAAAAGAAAGAAATTAATGGTCAGCAATTTGGAAAAAAAAAATTCCTTGCAATAGATTCTGATTAGCAGAAAATCAAACAAAATATCACGGAACATAATTGTCCAGCATCCTCAAAGGTAATTAATTGATAAATATTAAAATGATACGAATGCTTAACTTCTTTTTTTTTTTTTTTGATAACCGAGATGCTTAGCTTCTTTAGAGTTTGAAAAGAAGAAAGAAAAAAGAGGGAATGCAAAAGACCAAAAAAAAAATTCATATACAATTTTATAATTTGCCTTTTTTTTTAATTTTCGAAATAGCCTTTGGAGTAAAAAAAAAATCCTTTCACTCCAAGGTTGTTTGATTTCTGTAGGAAAAAATTTGTTTGCAATTTGATATATATAATTTTTTTAAAAAATATCTATAAAAAAAATTTTTATCCCTTTTGAACACACTTATCAGTAAACATTAAAGAAATTAGTGAAAATTGGATACGTTTTCTCCTAAATTTGCATGAATCTAAAGTCAGCATGCTATTGGTGTCTGAATGCTAAAATTTGCTGCAAAATTTTTCGTAAATATATTTGGCCGCAACAATAGGCTTTGCCTTCCTAGCCACTTTTATACAGTTGGTGGTCAATATTTCTTTCCGTTGTCCTGTTGATAAATAGAATCCAAAGCCGAAGCCAATGTGGGCATTTATTCTATTCATTCATTCCTAGTAAAATGAGCCAGAACCACCCTTCTTGTCACTGTTTCAAACTATATATACCATCCTAATTCTGTCCTTCTATTGAAAATGAAGACAATGGAGATACGCAGGTCTAAAAAAAAAGTAATAATAATTTAATTCGTTAGCGCTTTTTCAATTTCACCATCTTATATATCATTGTCCAAAAAACAACTGTCTAAAACTCATGAAACTCAAAACAGTTTGTCTATTTTGTACCTACATTCTCCCAATTATAACTAACTCATCCTAGAAAGTAAAAATGTTTTTAACGTTTAAAAGAAACAGGGAGATGAACACTTGGCTATTGGATACATCTACAAGCTCCGGCACCTATTAATTTATTACGAACTATGAATACTCTGTTTCATTTTATAATTATAAACAAAATTGACTTGGATGGACAGAAAGACCCTTTAATTACTACTACCAAGTTTCTTTCAACCTGGGAAAAGCCAAGCCTAAGAAAATAAAGAGACTCCGTTCATGATGATGACAATTTATTGTGCCTGCCTTCCATGGCCGACAGGGCATGCTTTGAAAATTAGAATCTCAGATATAGTTGAATGGATATATATGCAACAAACAAAATGATTCTCATAATAGTGAAATGAAAGGGAAGAAGTAGATTGGACAAACCTGTTTAACACAAACGTCAAAATTAATAAATATACATTGGGGAAGAGGCTCGTGTTTGTCATAACTTTCCTACTCTGCATTTCTTGCATTCACACATTCTTAAACAAATATAATTACTCTCTTGATCATAAATAGAAGAAAGAAATAAAAGAAGCAAGCAAATTTCGAGTTCAAACCTTAAATTAAACAAATTCAAAATAAGTCAAACTTTTTCATCGACGACATCTACACTAGCAGCACATGACAAGAACCTGTGGAAAATCCTAAACAAAGCAGAGCACGAGATTTCCTTCACTTTCCTCCAAACCAAACACTTCCTTTTCCTCGCCGAAGGAGGCTTTTTCTTCTTCCCCTGGGCCACTTTCTCCTTCACCCTCCCGAAACACTTCTGGGTTTTCTCGGGCATACTCTCTTTCCTGGAAAATTTGTAGCTTCGAAGATACATCTGCCTGCAAGAGATACTGTCCACCACCCTCGGGTGTCCGTACACCTGCGAACCCTTTCGCCGGTTATGGCTCACCGACCTCACGAACTCGGCGTCCGATTCCGGCCACTTGTAGAGGTTCACGTACGTCGCTCTCACCGGAACACGTGGGTCACTCGCGTCGTTCACGCAGTTGGAAATGCAGACAGAGGTCATCTTGTTGATTTCTGCTCAGTTTGATGGCCGTGCTTCCTGTGGGAGACGGAGGGCTCGAGGGGTATAAATTGGGAAGAGAGAAGAGAAAAAATAAAAGGCTTAGATTGCAAGAAAAGGTTTATGGGGTTAATTGAATCGTATGGGGCTGTAGCGTAGGGAATGATTTTAATGGCGCTATAATGCGTTATGATTAGCAATGACCATGTCTTGCTTTGCCAGTGCGTGTGTGATAGTTTGTGCTGAGAGGAAAGTGATAATACAGAAAATGGCAGACTCATCTGGGGAGGATTAAAATTAGGATTTCTGATTAATATCGGTGATTCTTTTACTCTTACTCTCTTGTCAGGTGATATAATTAACGAGGGTTCTTGTTTAAAAATGAAAATGGGATTTTGAGGGACATGCTAAAACAGGGGATATAGACGAATGGAATCATTTTTCTCCTGTTTTTTCCCCCTTTTTCTTTCTTCTTTTTCTTGTGTTATCATGATGTGACTGCTTGATTGTTTCACAATTAATTAATTTTTTTATTTAAAAAACAACCTTTTCGGTACGAATGGGATGTTGAATTCGGGAGGAGTTGACTGGGTAGGCCTTGAATACATGAGCATTAGGCAGATGATGGTATGGGAAAAAATTGCATAGGATCAAATTATTAAAATTAAAGGGTTTTATATTTTAACCCTATTTTGAAAGGTTTAGGGATTTAAAATCATAAGTAAGGTGATGTAATGCCTTTTTACAAATATTTCTATTCTATTTGGATGACAGCATGTGATGAGCTATATATCTTTTTTGTAATGAGATAATTTTAAGCAAAGATAAAAAGGATCAAAAGCTGTGTGTATATTAAAAATAAATTAAGACATTAAAATTTTAGATTTTCTCTTATAGACGAAGAAACGTCTTGGGAGAGAATGTGATTGATATAGTAAAACTCAGTGAAATGATATCACATAAATGATCATACGTACTGTAATTTAATTTCTCTGCATGAATACTTCATCCCTTTTTTTTTTTTGAAAGATCTTTATTATCTTTTTTTCGCCAAAAAAAGGACCTTTATTGTCATTTAGTCATTGCTAACATGTTATGAATTTATTTTAAAAAAAATTACTTCTCTAATCATTAACATCACTAGGTTTATTTCCATGAACATTTTATATATTAAACATAAATTTAAAAGAAAAAATTTGTTTTAAAAGAAATAATTTTATTTCATGTTCCTCCATCAAAGATATTGTGTTCAGTCATCTAAAGCCTCAACGACAAGTTTGTCACGTCAACCAAGTTGACGTGCCCATTTAGATTTTTTTTTATAAAAAATTTATTAAAATAATCATAGTTTACAAAAATAAAATTTATCATAAATATGTTTAGATAAAAAAAATAATAATTAAAAATTATGATTTAATTTACTAAAAAATAAAATAAACAGGTCTGATGTCGTCATGACATGTTAAACAACAAGGATCTCCATACAAACGTTTTGAATTTACATAAACTAAAATTTATAAGCAAAAAAAAAAGACTAAATAAAAAATTAAATAGAACTATATATATTAAAATTAAAGTTATAAGTTAACCAAATTTTTGTCATTAAAATATTTAAAAAAAATCTTGTAATAATATTTCAACAACATTTTAGTTAACATAATTAAAATTAGATTAAACTATAAAATACAGTAATTGTATTCAAAAAAGAATATATTCTTTAAATACAGTTTCGACAAAATTACTGAAGCACTGGGATTTGGTTATTTCAATTTGAACTACTTCAAAAGTCAGGCGAACGAGTTGGGGAATTGGAAGTGAGGTAGGCATAGTTTGAAGGCAACTAAAAACTGAGAACGGAAGTGTCAAAACTTTGATAATGGATGACAGTGGAGAACTAGGATATGATCAAGTAATAATGTTTTTATGCATAGTATTAAAAATCGGACCGAACTAGCCGGTTCGACCAATCCAACTTGGAATCGGCTCCTGGTCCGATTTGGTCACAGATGGGAATTGGGGGGTTTTGGAATCGATACAAATCACTTAAGAATTGGTCGAACCGGTCAAAACCCAGTAAAAAACAGGGTTGAACCGGTCCCAACTTTTTTTCTAATATTTTTTAAAAATAAAATAATATTATTTTTAGTACTAAATAACATTATTTTTAGTATTAAGTAGTATTATTTTTTGTATAATTTTTTTATTTCTATATTATAATATGTTATAAGTATTATTATGATACATAATGATTAATAATGATAAATTTACTTAACAAATAATTTGAAAATAGAATATCAATTAACTATATTATTAAAAATATATTAATTTATTCACAACCGGTCCGACCACTGAACCTTGAATCATTATTTTATCCAATTCAATAACTGGTTCAATTTTTAATATCTTATTTTTATGTGACATTCCTTAGGGTTATAGCATGTTCAAGTCAGTGTTTTTTTCTTTCAAGAACCATTGGATATTTTACATTATCGAGCTAGATTTAAATATTATTGGATTTAAATTGGAATCACTTTCTCGATATGATATTTTCGATATATAGAGCTTAAACTCAAAATTCTACTAAACAGGTGTTAGTTCCTTAAAACTGAATCCAACCACCATTAGTGGCTCAAGTTAGTGATTAATGTTTGATTATGAGCCAATATCAGTTTCAGCCCAACGTGTTGGATAATTGCCTTTCTACATTAGCCCACATTTCAAAAGTCAATCAAGGCCCAACCCACCAGTTTCCGTCAGTGTAATTGTCTACAAGCCCAGCATGCTACGTTGCATGGGAAAACGCTGGATTGTGTAAAGTGTTTGGCTAAAATATATTTGACTTTCCTGGGTTTTATTTTATTTTAGTTACGCATAACATTTTTATCCTCTAAAACGACAGTTCCATTATCACTTATGGGGATGCACAGCCTTTCGACAGTTCAAATGTCTTTATGGCCAGCTTTGACAATGACATTTTCGGTCTCACACTGTGATACTGTGCGTATTGATACTGTTCAGAAAAATAGTGATTGCCCCAACCCTTGCCAGCTACCACTTGTTTACCTCAAGTCCGACATTGTACTTTTTTTAATTTATTGATGATTTAACAAAATCATTAGTGGAGGATTATGGAAGTTTTGTGTTAGAAAAATGAAAAATTAAAGGCGTTTATTGTGAGCTTTAAGGGCTGCAAGTGTTACTTGCAACTGATTCAAAACTCTGGATAATTACAAATGTTTTAGCTAAATTTTTATATTATGACATTTTAATTTGCGCATTTCTGATTTTTATTACAATGCATCCAACTGCATAATGTTGGTATGTATGTAATCAAATATATGTCTAGTATTTAACTACATAAGATTCTATAAAGGAAAAATCTACATTGCTTAAAGATCAGAGAATATAAACCAAGGTATTTAAAATCGGATCGGTCATTGAACTGAATGAGATAATGATTCAAGATTTAGTGGTCGAATCGGGGTCGGACCAGTTGTGAATAAATTAATATATTTTTAATAATATAGTCAATTGATATTCTATTTTCATATTAGTTGTTAAGTAAATTTATCATTATTAATCATAATAATACTTATAACATATTATAATATAGAAAGAAAAAAATTTATACTAAAAATAATATTATTTTATTTTAAAAAATATTTTTAAAAAAATTTATAAAATTTTAAAAAAAATAGCTGGGACCGGTTCAACCCAATTTTTTACTGGTTCAACCGGTTCTTGATCGGTTCCAAAACCCATCGATTCCCATATGTGACCGGACCGGACCAGGGGCTGAATCCCAGTCAAACCGGTCGAACCGGCCAGTTCGACTCGATTTTTAGTATTATGATATACACATGTCATTAGCGGTGGAAATAAATCAAGTCAGGTAAATTTTTGTCTAAACAAGTCAAGTCTGTATTATAGACCTAGAGTTTGAACTTGACTTGTTAACCTGAATAAGGTTTATTTTTTGGCTCACGCCAGAGCCTTTTAAAGGCCTAGTTTAGCCTAAAATCTATTTAAAGACACTTTTAATTAGTAGGCTTTTAAATAAACTTAAAATTTTTTTATCTAAATAGGCCTATTTATAGCCCAATTCAAGCCTACTTCTCCAATCTAATTGAAATGCACAAGTTTGTCCTTGACTGCATAAAAAACAAAGTAGCTGCATTGAGGAAGCTTAAAAGATGTAGAAAGGCTAATAGACAGCTTACATATTAACTTTGTCCTTCCAAGACTAAAGCAAACGAAGCTCCAAATGTTATAGTTAATCAATATATTGCTAGTTCATTAGGTTTCCTAATAGACTACTTTGTAGCACCAAAATTTCTAAATGAAACAAGAAAGTCTTCTTAGACACAATGAAATGATTTGTATATAGCTGGTTCTTTGAAACAAAATATGGTAAACTCTAAAGATGTTTTTGCAACGTGCTTGAATTGAAAGTGCTTGAATAATTACATTGACTCTAAGAGATTCATCCTTCTCCAATCTCCATTTTATGAGGAATGTTGGGAATAATAAGAAGGGCACAAAATTGACAATTGATAATGAAACAATACTAACAATCATAATGATACAATCATTATAATAATACAAACACCAACAATCCAACACCATAATGCATAATAATACAACTAATTGTTCTTAATAATGCAAAGAACACCACCACAATACAATTATTTGTTCATGACACAAATACATTAATTGAAATACAATCAAGCTAGACAATCCAACAAATGGAAATTGAAGAATAAAAGGATGAAAACCTCAAAGGTAACATGAAAAGAGGCTATCAATGATCAAGCCTTCAATATGATCTCTGCACACATAGCATTAGATGCACTTGATAGATTTACCCTACACATATGGCATAAATACATTACAGACCCAACTAGCAATGCATTTCAAATCCAAATAATAAAGCATAAGGCAACAATTTATATCATTCCAACTCCAACTCCTATTATAAACTTCAACTCATTTCAAATCCAAGTAATCTATCAACTCCAACCTAAGGTAGCATAAACAATGATTTTGGCAAGAAAACTCATTTATTTGTGTACTTGCACGAACATTAAATCTCTTAACTTCTTTTATGTGTGAATTGTGAACTGAATATTTCATATGGCATAAGAAGCAGCAAAAGTTTTGCATTGTCGATGACTTGATGTAAGAAGTAGCTAGTAAATATGATCTCTAAACACTAGTAAGAATTTAGGGTGTTTATCAATGAGTATAATCAGATCTAAAAAGTACAAATCTGAGAGAGCAACAATAAAAATATGAAAATAAAACACAAAGGCGATGAAGAGAGGAAGCTGATAGATTGATATATGAGAACACATACCACAATTGTGACTAAGGGAGACGCAGGTGGGGAGAGGGAGCTGGTAGATTGAGACAAGTTGCAATTGCTAGGGGTGGAAATAGGCCAGGAGCCTATCAGTGGCCTGCGGCCTAGCCTGTTTTAGGCCTGGTCTACCCTGGTCTATTTAGCAAAAAATGTCAGGCTGAAGCCTAAAATTAAGTATATTTAAATAAAAAGGCCAAACTTGTTTATATAAGGTCTAGCCTAACGCCTGTCAATAAGACTTGTTTAATATAATATATATTATATAGTGTAATATATATTATATTATATATATAACCTAAGACATTCATAGCCCATATATTATTTATTATTTTAGCCACAAAAAAGAAAGCTACTTAACCTAACACAGCCCACCAAGTATCTATTATTACTAGATATGTTTTAACCATCAGGTGTCCATCATTTTTTGTGTGCCAACCATCAGGTGTCCATGATTACTGGATATGTTTTTCCACAATTTTACATCATATCTAAGTTCTCATATTGAATCATTAAGTTCCTAATCAATTGATATGTGTTTATATTTTTATCACTCCATGTGCATTAAGGAGGAGATCAAATAGAAAACTTAATTATTGGTGTTACATTACTGGGAAGAATACTAATGTACTTCTGTCAATTTCATTGGATGTTAAATGTTGGATTAGTTTAGTTTGAGTATATTTGAATTAATGTACTTATCAATTTTACTATGGTGTTTTTAGGCAATAATGTATGAAAATTTTTTATTGAAATTTACGTTTAATAATGTAGGCTTTAATAGGTTTGAAGCCCATTTGAATCCTTCAAAATCTAGGTTTTAGGTCAGCTTAGGCTTACTCAGGCCTGAGCTTAAAAAAAAGTTTTATATAGGCCTATAGGTTAGACTCAGACTTTAGATCTACAATACAAGTCTAGCCTGTTTAGTCAAAGTCTAGTTTGTCCTGACCTATTTCCACCCGTAGAAGTCGTAGAGTTGCAATTGGGAGATGAAGGCAAAGGTGACATGGAGGCAGAGGCAAAGGTGACACATGTTGAATCAAGTGTTTTGATGATTCCAAACCAACATTCAAAAGCTTGGAATAAAGATATCAAAGGTGCACAAAAGGTTCAAGTGAAGGAATCATTGAGAAATCAATGCAAAGATTCATGTAGGATGTTTAGTAATGTTTTGATTTGAGTAAAAGACTTTGATTTGGTGAAAAGATGTTTTAAAACATTAATTCTATGTTAAAACATGGAATATTTGAAAAACACCCACCAACAGACGAAGTTTGAAAGATTTATACTAATCTGTCATATTAGAAATTCCAACTTTGCCTTTGAAAATTCGAATTTCGTATTGAAACTGAACAAGTCTGAAGAGAAACTTCTCTGACAGACGAATTTTGACTTGAAAAAATTCAAATTTTGGTAAGTGTCTGAAAGGAGTTTTTAGTAACAGATGAACTTTGGGTTTTGAAAATTCGAATTTCAGACAAAATGTAACTTATGAAAACTCAAGAAATTCGTCTGAAATTATGTCAAAGTTCATCTGAAATCAAGTTTAGATTGGGTTTCAAAATTGCTCACTGACAGACGAACTTTGAACATGAAAATTCGAATTTCAGAAACTAAGCTTGTGAGTTTGTTACAATGAAATGTTGACATACGAATGACAGTATTTATAAATTCAAATTTTGAAGTAAGTCTGAAAAGAGGTCTCTCTGACAGACGAACTTTGCCCTTTGAAAATTCGAATTTCGAATTAGATGAACTACTGAGTGTTATAAACCAGCTACAGACAGATGAATTTTGGGGTTCCAAAATTCGAATTTCGAAGGCACTGTAGCAAATTGAAAATACTGTTCACACTTAACAGAAAAACTTTCTACTTGAAAATTCATATGTCACAACATAGAAACATTTTCTAAATATCAAAATTCGAACTTCACTTCATGACAGATGAACTTCGGACATTCAACGTTGAAGTCTTTAGCCTTCGGTTTTTGCGAAATTCATTTGTTGACCAACTGAAATTCGAATTTCAGAGTGTCAGAAGCATTAAATGCGGTTGGTTAACGGATAGTTTTTCAGAGTAATTGTTGAATAACTTCTCCACGGATAGATTTTATCTCTAACGGATAGTTGAAACTTAAATCTTTAAATATAACATCATTTGAAGTTGTGGGTAACGATTTTAACTTTGTACATACTGAAACTCTGTCAAATCATCTACTCAAAGTCTCTTACTCTTACACTTCAATACTTGTACTTCAACTTTCATATACACTCTATTTAAGAGAGTTTATTCATTGTAAACAATCTTATCTTTATCTGAAAAAAAGATTTTCTTGTGAGGGGATATCACAAGGGATTGGGGAAGCACTTAGTAAGAGTGCATTGAGTTAAAGAGTGAGCTCTAGAAACAGAGCATCATCTTTGTATTGTAGTATTTGCAAGAAACCCACTGAATTCTTGCAGAATAGTGGAAAATCTCAAGTGGTGACTTAGGGACTGGACGTAGGTCAAGTGGAGAGACCGAACCAGGATAAATATCTGAGTTTTCTCTTCCCTACTGATACTTTTACAACTTATTCTTTTATACTATATTTTACCATGATACTTTGCTTCCTTCACCCCCTTGACATTTTGCAGAAAATTTTCAATTTTCGCAATTCACCCCCCCTCTTGGGAAGCCAGCTTATCTAACAACACGGAGGCAGAGGCAAAGGTGACTAGGAGACAGAGGAGAAGCCACAAAGGTGATGGATTGAAGCAGGGATGAGAGTAGAGCAGCTAGGGCTAGGGTTCTTGCTTCTTTGCCTTTTTGGTCTTCAGTCTTCATTCTTCAAGTCGTTCAATCTCTCTAGGCCATAAAAAAAAAAGTTGTTTAGTACTGATGCACATTAGAATTTAGAAGATAAAATATGAATATAATATCATATTTTATTAATATGTGAAACAAATTATATTATATATTATTATATTATAATATTAATATATGTAAACAGGCCTGGTCTAGCAGGTTTCAGACTAGGCTTGATTACTAAAATAGGTCATTAAAAAGGCCTTAGTTAAATCAGGCTCTAAACAAACTAGGTCGTAGATTACCTAAAAAGGTTTGACATGTTCTCACTTCTACATGTTATTAACACAATTCCATTAAATTTATTTTTCTAAGGGGAACGGGGTTGGATTGAATGCACCCAACCCAACGTCCCACTTTACATTTCTTGGGCAAGAGGGTTATATTTTTAAATACATTATATACTATATCTAATTCATATTATAAGATATTTTGTATAAAATATATAACTATTGAGGAAATCACTTTTTTATCTTAATTTCATTAAAAAAAATCAACATTTTTCATTTTACCTTTATTAACTATACTTCATTATCAATTTTTCATCTAAAATGAGTAGTACGAAAGAATTAAAAATAAATAAAATTAGAAGAAAAATATTTAATATTTTATAATTTGAATAAAAAACTTGTCATATAAAATATCATATAATATGAAGAAGAAGGAGTATATATGTAATTTAAATGATTTAATTGTAAAAGAATAAAAATAATAAACTTATAATTGCATATATTAAAAAGGGGGGAATTCCATGAGTAGGAACTAGTGGCTTTGAAAAACCTATCGTTGTGTTGAGTCACTGTTGACAAAAAGAAAAAGCCTATCTTTGTTTTATATAGAGAGGCAAAAAGCATCTTATCAAATGACATGACACATCAAATATTGTATTTGAGAATTGATTAGAATTGATGAAATAAATGATGTCAGAAGTAAAATATATAAAATTTGTTATATTACCCATAGCAGAGTAGTGAAAGTAATAATACTCCAAAGGGGATCAAAGAAACAAAAATGGCAGCGGCTCTGGCAGGCTAGCTGTAAAAGGTTGGCCAGGAAAAAAAAAACGAGCAGAAGAAGATAGCTGTATAAAAGTATCGAGGATTGCTTTGCTGTGTTAAAAAAAAAAAGTATTGAAGATGGCGGCGACTCTAATTTTCGAATCAAGTAGGTTCCTTACGCTAACAGAATCCAGTTACGATACGACACTATGTATAAAGTACACATCCCGTCGCCATCTGACAGTCAAGCACGTCATCTTTCTCAATTTTTATCTTGTATTTTTTTTTTAAAATAATCTTACAATAATTAAAATTATTTATTTATAAAATTTGTCACCCAGGCCATCGGAAAAATATTTGCCAGCGGTTTAAGGAACTAATATCGTCAGGGTCCATCTGGTGTATCTGTTTAAAAAAATAATCTTACAATAATTAAAATAGTTATCTCTAAAATTTGTCACCCAGGCCATCGGAAAAATATTTGTCAACGGTTTGAGGAACTACTATCGCCAGGGTCCATCTGGTGTATCTGTTTAAAAAAATAATCTTACAATAATTAAAATAATTATCTCTAAAATTTGTCACCCACGCCATCGGAAAAATATTTGTCAACGGTTTAAGGAACTAATATCGCCAGGGTCCATCTGGTGTATCTGTTTGCAGGAAGTCACCGGTCTTGTTTCGGGTGGGAGACTCTTAGTTTCCTTCTAATCTCCAAAGTCAAGGTCCGGAAGGCACTGTTCACTCTTCCCACTTTCCAATCGTTGTGTTATGGTCCTCCAACACTGCATAGTGCAAATTTCCTCTCAAAAATATAAATCTTTTTATAATCGTTCAGTCTTGCAATTGGAAAAACAGTCACACAATAAAACATGATCATGTATAAAATTTATATCCTATATACTCCCCCAGTCTTTAGTACATAAGCTATTTTTTTTAAACTATTTTATTAAAATTAAGAAAAATTAATTGCATCAATAAAAATTTTTTAAAAATATTTTATTTCCTATTTTTATCTCTAATAAATATTATAAATTTTAAAACATATATATACTCTCTAAAATAATCAATGCCCACATATTGATAAGAGAGACATTTTTAAAATGAAATAATTAATGCTCACAAAATACCACACTACTATACATTTAAGAGGATTTAACAAAAATTTTTATATACTCGTAACAATTAACAAGGACGGAGGGAGTAGTCAATTTTACAGAAATGAGAGTATTCGAACTCCTACATCTCCCTGACTTTTTGATTCACAGCCATCCTTTTTGACTGGAAGCTCCACTTTCACCCTTTCCCTCATCCGGTTTCACCGATCACCCACCCGCCCCCACTCTCTAGTCTCTAGTCTCTTCTCTCTTCATTATTTACATTTAAAAGTCACTTTCATTCACATACTCCGCTCCCTTCATATTTAACTGTTTTTATTATAAAATTATACGCTACCTTTCTTAAACAAATCCAACACGAAACTTAATTTGGGAATTGAAAGTGAGAAATAGTATTCAATTTTCGTGTCACTTTTATGATGTTACTTGAACTAGAATTCTTAAACAATAACAAGACATTGTAGTGTCTTTCAATATTTTGAGTTCTTGGAATTTTTTAAATAAAAATAGAAAATTTGAACAATAATTGTCTGATTAAAAATAGAATATACAGGTGCCTTTTCTTTTCTCCGAAGTTAAGTGTTATTTTTCGGTCAAAAAAAGTTAAGTGTTATTTGGTTATTACTTTGGAATACATGAATAAGAGTAAAAAAAAAATCGTGTCTTCAACGTTTTCTAATTTTAATTTTGATAAAAAGCCAATGCCAAAAAAAATTAAAAAACTAAAAACATCAACCGGAATAATAGCGATCCGAATACACCAACGGTCGGGGGTTACATGTTTATTGTTGCGTGGGCCCCGCATCATCCACAAAAATAATAATATCTGACGTCATTTTTAAGTGTTTCTGGAAAATTCAGATCCATATGGTGTTAGCTTTTCGTGGATTTGCTTCACACAGGGAACATTCCAGGAACCCAGCCCTTTGAGTTTAGTACAAAAACAAATGTAATTTTATATTGTTGCGAATTCTCAATAATCAACCTAAACTACATCCAGTACACATGCAAATTAATGATATTTTTGTTGGATTGGCGTTCTCCATTATTTGCCCACCCTTTGGAATTATTCTCAGGAGACAAGGTTTAGATTGTTTAATTAGTATTCCAGTTGTTGACTAATCATCAGAACAATTTCATAGGAAACATCCAAGCTTTTTCATCTCATCCTGTGGTTATCCAGAGACGAGATTAAAATGGGGAATATTTTATTAATGTGAAAAATTTTTAGATAAAAAAATATGTTTAAAAGACCATTGCAGCCGTGGCCCAAACTTTATAAGGGATTTAAAAATCTCAACTCAGTAGGCACATGGAATCTGCTATAATGAGTATCCAATGTTTATCGTTTCAGATGAATCTCGATGATCCAATTTTAATATTATTTTAAAAAATAATAATTATAAAATTATATCTATTTTAGATTTTAGATTTAATAAAATAAAAATATGTTAAAAATATAATAATAAAATATAATTAAATCTGTACTCTTTAAATTTAATTTAGATGATCTAAATGACTGTTGAGCATTAGCTGCTCATCCAAGTGATGAGTATAGAATGTGATTTCAGGCATAACAATCTAATTATTTAATTAAATAATAAAAAAAATCTAATCTTTACTTGTTTCTATTTCTCATTAGCATCATCTCGACATCTCTCTCCCGCCCTCTATTTTTTTACATGAAAGATGATGCCTTTATTATCTTCCTATTCATTGACTAAGTCCAGTTTGTTTTTTAATTTTCTTGAAGACCTGATTCCCGATATTCATTATAGCTTAATCTTTCTTGGATTTTAAAAAAAAAAAATTTATGTATTTGCACGGTATTTGAAATAAACTATTCCCTCATATCTTTTTTTTATGAAACTTTCTCCGAAAACTTTTGATGTTATTTAATATAAAATCCTTTAAAAAATAGTGAAATATTTGTGAGCTTCTTACAAAAATGATTTTTTATTTCTTATATTGATATTGCCCAGAGTCTATAATCTATAAATAGTGTAACTCTTCATACATTTTATTTCTTATATTGATATTCATGATCTCTCCCTTTTCAAAAGATTAATATATTAATTATTTCTAGATTTATTTTAATTCAGCCTTTAAAAAAAAAGAATATTCAATACTCCATCTTTAGTATTAATTAATTAAAATTAAAATTTTGATTTCTTTTAGCTGCAATGTTTTTTTTTCTAATATTATTATTACACCCTAGTGTTATGATTGTCATCACTTGACTTCCTGATTCCCATAGCGCACAATAATTTGAATACTAACTATATAGTTTTTCTTATATGACAATAAACTTTTAGAATCATCATACTTTCGATTCCTAGTTTGTCCTTGTCATGGCTTATGACATTTTTTGTCGATACTCTGCAAATTCAAGATGCGTGGTAACAAATTTAATCTCATGTTGCAGCTATCAAAAGTCCATTGTTGGCTTAGAAATAGTCTCTCGTACCTCTCCCAGATGAGTTGCACGGAAGTTACAATTAATAGGAATAAATAAAAAATAAAGGGACCGTTCTGGGGTTTGCTCTCTTAAAATTATCACGCTAAATTAATCGGCGGCCATGGCATAAACACATCTCTTAAAAAAGTAATCGGCGGCCGCCTTTGCCCATTTGTGAACCAACGGGCGTCACGTAAAATTTCATCTCAGTTCTTGTTTTTGCCTCTTATTAACAGCAATTTGTGTAAAGTTTCGGAACTTTACTCTTTTATTTATGTATATATATATAAATTGAAAATGAAACTATGTTTTTATTACAATTAATTACGAAAATGAAAATGGCAAATTGCCCAGCGAAAACGATATGCGACCAATATTAATGAAGATGACGACAATTACGAATTAAATAATGTGGAGTCGAACAGTGTAACATTCCACGTCCCAATGCTCTAATATTAATATATATTTGATTCAATTAAACATTCTGTGGAGTTTGGGATCTGGGAAGCGATTAACGCAAAGAACAATATGACCTGAGAGATGGACGTGCTACATCAATCCATGTAGGCACAACCGTATTACGAAAATTAAAACGGCAAATTGCCCAGCTAAAACGATATGCAATCAACATAAATGAAGATGACGACAACCGTACGAATTAAATAATGTCGAGTCAAATATCGTAACTTTCCACGTCCCAATGCTCTAATATTAATATATTTGATTTGATTCAATTCCAATTTCAATGTTACCTTTCTAAGTCGCTATTTTTTTTTATAAATTTTTAATCTCTCGCGAACCTTCTACGAAATTGCCGCTCCAAATAACTAATTGCCTAACTGATTCTATTTAAGCTCATCTTTACGTAAACCCTAGGGAATTACAGGTACGCAGAGGCAGAGGCAGAGGCAGAGGCAGAGAGTGTGCGGGTGTGCAGCGACCCGCGAACAGATAGCTTTCGTAGTGGGAAATACATTATACGGTGTGTTGGGCGAATCCTTGAAGCTTCTTTCACGCTCTCAATCTTTTCGCATTTAGTTTTCGCGAGAAACAGCCGCCGAGGGAGGGCTATTGAAGGCCTTAGAAAGTGGCTTCCAAAATTTGATCTTTCAATTGTTTCGATTTTCCATTTTATTGAATCGAGACATCCTTTTATCTTGTAAGATCCTGTTACTCTGACACAATTTATATCTAGGGTTCTCGGTTGCTATAATTCGATTTCGATCTATGCTTCTCCATCTTGACTGATAATTTCTATTTTTTGAATTAAATGCCAGACGCTTTCCCTGAGGGATTCGCCATTTTCTCCCAGTTTATTTTGGTCGAATCCAAATGGGTAAGGGAGGTCAAAACTACGGCAAACGGGAGAATCTCAGTTCCGAGTCTTCGAACGGGGACACCTTCAAGGCCTGGGCTAAGGATGTACAGGAATGCGAGGATTTTTATAAGGTGAAGATTAAAACGGGTTTAAGTTCCGATGAGGTTGAGAATCGCCGCCGGATCCATGGCTGGAATGAGTTGGAGAAGCACGAGGGCCAGTCGATCTGGAGTCTGATCCTTGAGCAGTTTAACGACACATTGGTTCGCATTCTTCTTGCCGCTGCCATCATTTCCTTTGTGCTGGCTTGGATGGATGGTGAGGAAGGAGGAGAGAAGGAGATTACAGCGTTTGTGGAGCCTTTGGTGATATTTTTGATATTGATTGTGAATGCAATCGTGGGAGTATGGCAAGAGAGCAATGCGGAGAAGGCACTTGAGGCGCTGAAGGAGATTCAGTCAGAGCACGCGACCTTGATTCGTGAAAATAGGAAAATCCCAAACATGCCAGCGAAGGATCTTGTGCCCGGGGATGTTGTTGAGCTTAAGGTTGGGGATAAGGTACCTGCTGATTTGAGGGTTGTGGAATTGATTAGCTCCACTTTACGAGTGGAGCAGGGTTCATTGACTGGAGAGAGTGAAGCTGTGAATAAGAATAACAAGGCTGTTCCCGAGGATTCTGATATTCATGGTAAGAAATGTATGGTTTTTGCAGGGACAACAGTTGTTAACGGGAATTGCATTTGCTTAGTTACTCAGACGGGCATGAAAACAGAGATTGGAAAGGTGCACCTCCAGATTCATGCAGCATCGCAGAGTGAGGAGGATACCCCATTAAAGAAGAAGCTCAATGAGTTCGGAGAGATGCTAACTATTATAATTGGAATAACATGTGCTTTTGTTTGGCTCATCAATGTTAAGTACTTCCTTTCATGGGAATATGTGGATGGGTGGCCAAGAAACTTTAAATTTTCGTTTGAGAAGTGTACATATTACTTTGAGATTGCTGTGGCGTTGGCTGTTGCTGCGATTCCAGAAGGTCTGCCTGCAGTCATTACAACTTGCCTGGCGTTAGGTACTCGTAAGATGGCTCAGAAGAATGCGCTTGTTCGGAAACTACCTAGCGTAGAGACCTTGGGTTGTACAACTGTGATCTGTTCAGATAAAACGGGTACATTGACAACAAACCAGATGGCAGTGGCTAAGCTTGTAGCTATTGGTCCTAATGCCGATGCCCTGCGAGCCTTCAAGGTGGAAGGAACTACTTACAATCCATCTGATGGTAAAATAGAGGACTGGCCAACAGGACGAATGGATGCTAATCTTGAGATGATAGCAAAGATAGCTGCTGTCTGTAATGATGCTGATGTCACACAGTCCGAGCATAAATGTGTGGCTCATGGAATGCCCACGGAAGCAGCCTTGAAGGTAAGACCCTTAACCTTTTTATGGTCTTTGTTCTTTGTGAACTTACCCAAATGCAGGCAATATACATCTTTAACACTATTTTTTTCTGCTTTCTCTTGAGAATCCAGGTTTTGGTGGAGAAGATGGGTCTTCCTAATGAAGCTCATGATGTAAGAACGGCGAGCACAAGTACCATACTACGTAAGTTGAAATGGGCTCATAAAATTTGTGTAATAAGGATAAGGATAAGGATTGTCTCCTGGATATGTTTATTGCATTTAAAGAAGTTTCTTGAATTATTAGTTTATAATTTGAAGTGAGAAAGCAAGAATAAGGTATCTGGTAACTACTTTAAGGTTCTGAGGTAACTGATTTGGAAGATTATGTATTGGAGAGCAATTAGCTTGGCAACACGGGAAATTGATCTATTAGTTAATCAGTTCAATAGTCAATACACATAGTTAACTTGCTCTACCTTCCAATTTTGTGAAGGTTGTTGTGACTGGTGGATTAAACATGACCAGCGGATTGCTACTCTTGAGTTTGACCGTGATAGGAAGTCAATGGGTGTTATTGTGAACTCTCCTCAGGGGAAAAAAACACTGCTGGTGAAGGTATTCTCTCTCTCTCTCTCTCTCTCTGTGGTCACTACATAGATAGATGAAGATTTTGTTGACTTTTTGTTCACTGTGCTTTTTGGTACATAATTAGGGTTGTAAATGAACTAAGCTGTCCATGCACAATTTGGGTTCAACCTGTATAAAAGCTTATTCTGGCTTGGTTCATTTATTAAATGAATGAGTTGTGCATATATGCACTGAGCTAAGAGCTCAATCAACGTGGGGAGCTAGACTTCTTCTTGAGCTCAATCCATTTCTGAAGACGAGCATGAGGACATTACGGCTTGGCTTGTTTACACCTCTAATGTAATCACACACATAACAATTACTAAGTGTGAGTGATATTATTACCTAGTGTCGAGGGTTTGTAGTTTTTACCGTATATTCTGCAATAAAACATTTAAGTGGAAGCTTGTGAATGGGAAAACAATGTTGGGAGACCTTTATCCCTTGTTTGGGGCTCAACCAAGTTTTAATATTAGTTGATAATATTAGATACTAGATGGTTTTTACCAAAAATAAAAAAATGAACTGGAGATTGGATGTGATTTCTAGTGGCCATTTTCCCCCCATGCTTTAATCTGTGTGATCTTTTATTTGAATTATATAGGGTTATCCAAAGAATAGGAATGCCACTGCCTATATACTTGGCATTTTGCTTATCAGTGGGTGTTTATGATTGATGGAAACCTAGGGGAGGAAGCATACTGCTTAAGTATCGCATTAAATTGCTTGTAGCTCCCTAATGTGGGACTCCATCACAGCACTGCCTGCAGCTGAGGTCCTAGATTTATGCACTTTGTGGATTTCACTTTGGTTAGTAGGTTTTGAACATCAAGTCGTACGTTCCCTGTGGAGTTTGGGTTCCAGTTCTGATCTCAACTGGTTGAGACCTAACTAAGCGTGGGGAACCCACCCCTCAAAACTAGTTTGTAAGGGGAAGAATTTCATCAAAATACCAAGAGGATAACTTTTTGCTCCTCCATGTAGCTCCCTATCATGACAAACTTTTTCTTCACATCCTTATTCTCCCTTGTTTTTACAACTATGCTTAATCTATTTCTGAGTATACATGCTCTTGTTTTTCCTTTCTGCTTTCTTTGCTACATGGGAATACTTTTTTCATTGACAATTGACCCTAAAACTAAACAGGGTGCTGTGGAAAATTTGTTGGAAAGAAGCTCTAAAATTCAGTTGCGTGACGGTTCTGTTGTGAATCTGGACAATAATGCCAGGAACCTTATATTGCAAGCTCTTCATGAAATGTCAACTAGTGCATTACGCTGTTTAGGTTTTGCATACAAGGACGATCTCCCTATGTTTGAAAATTACGCCGGTAATGATGATCATCCAGCTCACCAGCTCTTGCTTGACCCCTCCAACTATCCATCTATTGAAAGCAAACTTATATTTACTGGCTTGGTTGGATTGAGGGTAAGTTTTTAGGTTTCCATTTTTCTACATTTTGCTTTATCCATTTCATTTCTCTTTGGTGCGGTTACTGTGTATAATTGAATCTTGAATTGTTCTTAGGATCCTCCTAGAGAGGAAGTGTACCAAGCAATTGAGGACTGCAGAGCTGCTGGAATTCGTATTATGGTTATTACTGGAGACAACAAGAACACTGCAGAAGCTGTATGCTGTGAAATAGGTGTATTTGGATCCAATGAAGACATTAGTTCAAAAAGCTTAACTGGGAAAGATTTTATGGAGCTGCATGATAAAAAGGCCTATCTGAGACAAAGTGGGTCGCTTTTGTTTTCGAGGGCTGAACCAGGTCACAAACAGGAGATAGTGAAGCTGCTCAAGGAGGAAGGGGAGGTGGTTGCCATGACTGGAGATGGTGTGAATGACGCACCTGCCTTGAAGCTTGCTGATATTGGCATTGCAATGGGCATTGCTGGGACAGAGGTATTTTGTTTAAAGGTTTATCTGACTCGTCTGATGCAGGCTCCTTGACTGATGATTATGGGTTATTATGTTAAGGAACCCCAGATTATTAGTTATGTTTTAGCTGGCAAGTTTTATGTTGAAAAGGTACCTCTGTTTATTTTTATTTATCCCCTAACACATAGTACTGTCTCTTTTAATCTAGGTGGCAAAGGAAGCCTCGGATATGGTGTTAGCAGATGATAATTTTAGTACAATTGTTGCTGCTGTTGGTGAAGGCAGATCTATCTACAATAACATGAAGGCTTTTATCAGGTGGATCAATATGTTTGTCTGAGTCTAAATATATCAAAACAGGATATAATTATATTACGTTGCTATTCTCCTACCATCCCTAATGGATGACTTGTGCTCGTTTGCTCCTATGTTTTGTAAATTAATAACTGCTGGTCCACATTAAATTATTACTTAAAGTGATTGATAATATGCTATTTTTATAGTTCAAAATAAAAGGTAAAGTGCATTTAACTTTTAGTATCTTTCTGCCTTTTATACATAAGTCTTTCTAGAATTAGGAAGATTGGACTAAGCTTACGCTGCCTGCAGTTATGTCTGTTGAAATAATGATCAACTAAACATGTGTACATAACTTGAATTTTGTTCCAAAAATTATCAAGCAAATAGAATTGAGAGAGAAGGTATAGGAGATTGACAGAACTGCTAGTTTATTTGCCTACAATCACTTCCCATTCCTAAAATTGTTTGAAGTGAATCACGGATGTAGTTTATGACTAGCAGGTCTCCCCTGTAATAAGGATCTGCTACTTTCCTCTATCACATTTGATATCTTTTGTGGTCAGAGCCTTGTTGACAATCCAAGCCTTGTTGTCCAAGCGTTGTTGACAATCCTACATTGCATGCATCTGAAATCTCTGATATTACTGTTCCCAAAGATAGGGGCGTTTGATAGCTCCTCAGATACATATTATGCTTAAAATAGATATTTGGTTTTATTATCGTAGGGTCATATATAAGAATTAACAATAGATCATATTAATATATTTTCTTGGTGATTCAAATACAATTTCACAGGTACATGATTTCTTCAAATATTGGCGAGGTTGTCTCTATTTTTTTAACGGCTGCATTAGGTATCCCTGAAGGATTGATACCTGTCCAGCTGCTGTGGGTCAATCTTGTCACAGATGGACCCCCTGCTACAGCTTTGGGATTTAATCCTCCAGATAAGGATATAATGAAGAAGCCTCCTCGTCGCAATGATGATTCACTTATTAATGCATGGATTTTATTCCGTTACCTGGTACTTTTTCTTTTTTTCTTTTCCCTTTCTCTGATGGATACCTTCTATTGGGCAGTACGTTGATTATGTGTGATGCCATATATCCAGATTTTAGATTGCTGGTGTAATTGTTCTCCTGAATTTATATTTGCTCTTTTGTTACTTTGCACAGGTTATTGGGATGTATGTTGGGTGTGCTACAGTTGGTATTTTCATTATATGGTATACACATGGTTCTTTCTTAGGCATTGATCTTACCCAGGATAACCATACGCTTGTTACTTATGCACAACTTGCCAACTGGGGTCAGTGCTCCTCATGGAATAACTTTTCTGCCTCTCCGTTCACTGCTGGTGATAGGGTCATCTCTTTTGGTGATTACCCTTGTGACTATTTCAAAACTGGAAAAGTGAAAGCTATGACGCTGTCCCTCTCAGTGTTGGTAGCCATCGAAATGTTCAATTCCCTCAATGCCCTTTCTGAGGATGGAAGCCTTTTGACAATGCCCCCTTGGAAAAATCCTTGGCTTCTCTTGGCAATGTCCGTGTCATTTGGCCTGCACTTCTTGATACTGTATGTGCCATTCTTAGCACAAATATTTGGTATCGTGCCCCTAGGCTTCAACGAGTGGCTTTTGGTCTTGGTTGTTGCTTTCCCGGTCATCCTAATTGACGAGGTTCTGAAATTTGTGGCAAGGTGTACAAGCGGGTCTCAGACGTCCAAATCGAAGACGAAACAAGAGTAAACAACTGAATGTAGTTTTTAGAGAATTTGTTCAACCCTTCAGTGGTTTGGCTGCTGTTATTCTTGAAACTGAATTGGTGGCCCCTACTCGAAACAGTTTTTATGTTAGTATTGTCCTAGGTCTTTCTGTAACATTCATCCCATGTTAATTATGAGCGATGGATGGCCTTTCATTTGCTACACTCTCTTCTTCGGTCCTTTGTACTCTCAAGTATTTACAATTTGAAAAGGAGAAACAATTTTTTCCCCACATATGGGCAAAAACCGAAGGTATATGTGGTTCTTATTTTCTCGTTTGCTTGGAAATTTCCAATATGGACGGTGTCTTTTGGGCGATCACCTTGAAACTAGAGCTTTGGTGTCCAAGTGAACCTCATGTACATGGTGGATGAACCCTAGGAGTGTTGTAGACAACCGATAACAGAGACTATGACAGGCAACTAACAATACGCAAATCGTGAAAGAAAAGAAAAGACGACACACGGGGTGATTTGATTGACCTTGACTCTTGCTCCATTTGACCACTGGGTTATGTAATATTTCTGGTATTGTGTTTAGTGTTTTCTCAGCTGGTTTAACCTCAACATGTGGATCTGGTCAATCTATGATGATCTGGTCTGTCAGCAAATCAACGTGCTATCATCAATTGAACTTGACAATTGAGATATAATTTCTTTTAATGACATAAAATTAAATTATGAGGGAAATAAATTATTTCAATTCTCAAATTACACGTACTGTAATTAATGAATATCTATCTCTCTCTTCACAATTTATTTTATTTTTTATTTTTTGGGTACAATCTTGTGCCACAATATAGAATCTACTAGTGGCCAGTCATTTGGGCGATTCTCTACTGTTACTCTGTTGTTGCTTGTGTAGTTTTCAGACCAGTTCAACACATGTATGGTATATGGGTTCAGGTAAGCTCAAAGCTCCGAGTGCTGCTGACTTTCTGAGATTTGAACGCGGATCCAGTACGTAAAAAATGGCCAAATTTTATTCATAGGCAGTTTGTGAGGCTTGTGTACGGGATCACTTGTACGGTCTACGATAGATATAACATCCACACCTAAACTACAAAATTTTTGACCAATTCACCTAAGCTATAATATTAATTAATTAACTATATAACTTGAGAAAATTCTCATCCCACAAGGGAGAATCGCGTAAGGGCTCTTGGTTTCGTGCGAAAAATAGATTAGGATGTGTTGGTAAACCTTTTTGAAGAAAGAATATGTATATATGTCTAACTAGTCCAGTATGGGCATTTAATAAATCATTAAACCAAATTCAAGCAATTGACTAGTGACTACAACATTATAGTTTGCTGTAACTAACAAACCGAACGAACCTCAACAGTCTAGAACCGTGCGCCATGGAATTGCAAATTTGTTAGTTTTTTTCTTGTTATGCCTCTTATCACTCCCAGTTTGCATATATTCCTCTTAAACTAAATTATTATAGACAATTTTTTTGTCATTGGTTCCTGATTAAGCTCCTTCCATGGTGCTTGAATTACTCCATGTCAATTGGTCTCTATCAAGAGAAGCAACGGAACTGTACTTCTTATCAAAATATGTAACCGTTCTTTTTTTCTTTTGTGATATTGCCGCCAATATAAAAGGGTTGAGGATATTTAATTATTTATCTGAAATTCGACTTGTAACTTTACCAAAAATAAAACATCCCATCTAATTCAATGTTATATCTATTGAAAGACTACACATCACGTCGATCATGCATGAGATGAGTTTTAGGCGGAAGAGGGACTGGAAAAAGAAGAAGATTCCGAACTGTAGTGTGACATACGTTGGAAATGGGTATCTCCCAACTTGGGACTTGGAAGCACTCCATATATATATATATATATATGGTACGTACTCAAGCACCATGCATGTGTGACTTCATATATGCTCTCTATCTCACTCTCTCACGCCCAAAAGTCTACGCAAGTACGTAAAAGCGGGGTGCCACAAATCTTCACAACTCCTCTCAACTACAATTACCAAACACTCTATCCAAAAAGAAAAAGAAAGAGAAGAACTACCAAACACTGCCATTATCTTCTTCTCTAACCTTTCTACCCGATCCTCTTCCCTGTATATAAAATCTCTCAACTCTCATTTCTTTACCTAAACCCTCTCAAGGAGTTCCTTTCCTCCCACACTGCTATTCAGAACGATGTCGTCTATGGAGCTCCCTCTCTTTAACCCCTCCATGGAGCTACTCCACCTGCCACGTCCACATGTCTCCGGTCCCACCCTCGGCGAGCTCCTCAAACGCGTCGACGATGCTCAAAACGACACCCCACCCCACCGTATGCTCCACCTTCCTCCCCCTCCTTCCTCCTACCCCTTTCTTCTTTCCTTCACCAATTTAACTTACAGTGTCAAAGTCCGCCGCAAAATGTCCCTCCCTTCAACCTTCTCTCAAAACCACGACGATTCGGAACAAACCATTGCCAGTAAGGGCACCAAGATTCTACTCAATAACATTTCCGGCGAGGCCCGAGACGGACAAATCATGGGCGTCCTCGGCGCCAGTGGCTCTGGCAAATCCACCCTTATCGATGCGCTCGCTGATCGTATCTCCAAGGACAGCTTAAAAGGCTCCGTCACCTTAAACGGCGAGGCTTTGGAGTCCAGCCTTCTCAAAGTCATTTCCGCTTACGTCATGCAAGACGACCTTCTCCTTCCCATGCTCACCGTGGAAGAGACTCTCATGTTCTCCGCCGAGTTTCGCCTCCCTCGCTCCCTCTCTACCTCCAAGAAGAAGGCCAGAGTCCAAGCACTCATCGACCAGCTTGGCCTCCGGAACGCCGCCAAAACTGTCATCGGAGATGAGGGCCACCGCGGGGTCTCCGGTGGCGAAAGGCGTCGCGTCTCTATTGGAATTGACATCATCCACGATCCAATCATCCTGTTCCTCGACGAACCTACTTCTGGACTGGACTCCACCAGCGCCTTCATGGTTGTTAAAGTTTTGCAGCGGATCGCTCAGAGTGGGAGCATCGTGATCATGTCCATACACCAACCCAGTTATAGAATCCTCGGCTTACTAGACCGTTTGATTTTTCTCTCTCGCGGCCAAACCGTATATTCCGGCTCTCCCGCGAATCTCCCGCGCTTCTTCTCGGAGTTCGGTCACCCAATACCCGATAAGGAGAACCGGACCGAGTTCGCCCTGGACCTTATTCGCGAGCTCGAAGAATCACCCGGTGGGACCCAGAGTTTAGTGAACTTCAATAAATCGTGGCAGTTAAATGCCGCGAAAAATAAACCATTCACCAGCAAATTTTTCAACGGAACACTCAAGGACGCCATTGCCGCTAGCATTTCCAGAGGTAAATTGGTGTGCGGTGCACCTCATCATTCCAACGTTACAACTTCATCGGTTCCGACTTATGCTAATCCATTTTGGTTGGAGATGATGGTGATAGCTAAACGATCACTCACCAATTCCCGAAGGATGCCAGAGCTATTCGGAATCCGACTAGGTGCGGTTCTCGTAACTGGAGGGATCTTAGCCACCATTTTTTGGCATCTAGATAACACTCCTAAAGGCGTTCAAGAGCGTCTCGGCTTCTTCGCCTTCGCAATGTCCACCAGCTTCTACACCTGCGCCGAGGCCTTCCCTGTCTTTCTTCAAGAGCGATACATCTTCATGAGAGAAACTGCTTACAATGCATATCGCCGTTGGTCCTACGTCCTTGCCCATTCCCTCATCTCCATCCCCTCTTTAGCTGTCCTCTCGTTAGCTTTCGCCGCCACCACGTTCTGGTCCGTGGGTCTGGCCGGTGGCAGCTCTGGCTTCCTTTTCTACTTCCTGGTCATGTTCGCTTCCTTCTGGGCGGGAAGCTCCTTCGTGACGTTCCTATCGGGGATAGTTTCGCACGTGATGTTGGG
This sequence comes from Adenanthera pavonina, assembly GCA_026686845.1. Taxonomy (NCBI): domain Eukaryota; kingdom Viridiplantae; phylum Streptophyta; class Magnoliopsida; order Fabales; family Fabaceae; genus Adenanthera; species Adenanthera pavonina. The sequence continues at coordinate 6,449,218 of JAIVEN010000002.1, forward strand.
ATTCACGGTGGTGGTTGCAATTCTAGCATACTTTCTTCTGTTCAGTGGATTCTTCATAAGCAGAGACAGAATGCCACTGTACTGGATATGGTTTCATTATATGTCGCTGGTGAAGTATCCATACGAGGGGGTGTTGCAGAACGAGTTCGGGATCGAGCCTCCGAGGTGTTTTGTGAGAGGGACGCAGATGTTCGATAATACGCCGTTGGGGGAGGTGACGACGTCGTTGAAGTTGGAATTGCTGAAGAGTATGAGCAAGACGTTGGGGATGAGCATAACCAATAAAGCGTGCTTGACCACGGGAGCGGATATACTGAGGCAGCAGGGGATCACGGAGCTCGGGAAGTGGAGTTGCTTCTGGATAACGGTTGCTTGGGGATTTTTCTTTAGGTTTTTGTTTTATTTGACGTTGGTGTTTGGAAGCAAGAACAAGAGGAGTTAAATGTTTACATAAGTTTCTTTTCTTTCTTTTTTTTATTCCACAACCTAAATGTTCAATTAGTTTTTTTTTTAGACCAACAATGTTCAATTAGTTAACTCCAGTTTGTTTTCTCTGATTTTTTTTTTCAAATTAAAAATGGCTAAGACGGGCTAAGCACTTTCTAGATTTTATTCATCTGAGTATCTGACTGTTCTACGAGTGGAGCGGAAGTAATGATACCTGAATGTTACTTGCATGGAATTTGTGTTTTACTTGCATGGAATTTGTGTTTTGTTTTTTTGGCACCATGTTTTGTTCTACAGCAAGTAATTCCACGTGCAATTAAAGCGAAGTGAAATAGGAATGGTAACTCGTGTGTGTGTGTGTGTGTGTGCGCGTGCGTGTGTGTGTGTTTAAGAATTAACTTTCATTACGAGGGAATGGGTTGTGTGATTAATAGAATTTTTTTTACCGGAGGTTGTCTCTGGTTGTGTGATTAATAGAATGAAACTATATAATAAATTATTTTTATTTAAAAAATATTATTATTGCAATTAAAGATTTCGAAATCACTTATTTTCTATTATATTCTCTTTTTGTTCTAAAATAATATATTTTATTTCAAACCAAACGGCTCTTATGTCAGTCTCGTTATTAAAATTAATGTTAAAAGATTGTAACCAAAAAAATTTTCAAAGATTATATATTCAAGAGTTTATGTGAAAATTGAATAGAATGACACAAAATAAAGTAAAATACAAGATACAAATTTCAATTAAAACGAATTTAATGAAATGACTTATAATTTTTTTATAATATTATCCTCATAATAAACTTGTGTAAAAATGTATATATTAGGTTCTGAGGGTATTTTATTTTCTTTTTGTTAGTGGGTAGCTTTTATAGTTTGGAAGAGTCAATAATTCAATCCAAGTTTTTTATCCTCCTTTGTGTACACACTTTGCTCTATTTTTCATAAATCATACATTATTTCCAACTTTCACTAAAAACAAACTAACAAGTTTAACTTTTGAATACCCTTTCATTAAACAAACAAATTAGACTATTAACATTAAAGTTACATCGATTTAAAAAGTTGAGACCGATATTATGCTATCTATTAACAGAGATATGAAATAGCATGCGCTTTTTGTTTTGGGGAAAAAAAAGACCCTCAGCCTTACTTCTGCCATTTTGGGCTTGAGCCGCTGATTTTTCCACGGAAATTTTAAATAAGCCCATTTCTTGGCTCACTGCCCACTGGCACAGCGGGATAATGTTTTCTTAAAATACATCGCGGAATTTAAGGCAGCGCTTGGATCAGAATAGTGGTATCCTAGCCGTCCAATTGTGTCGGTACATCCTATAAATAGCAAAACTCATCCTGATCCTCAAGGTCAAGGGTTTGGGATCGCAATCGTTGTCGCCGAACTTCATCTGCGCAGGTACGAGATCTCGAAGCTCTTGTTCGTGATATTGTTTTACATGGACCTGGCTTTTAATTGGATTTTCTTCTTGGATTCACGATGCTCTTCTTGAATCTTTGGATCTTCCTTTTCCGTGTCTCTCCCGATGAATTTTGCTATTGCATCATTGGGTGTTTATCGTCATCAATTAACTTGCTTTAGTTATAATTCAATTTTCACCTCAATATCGCATTAGTTAGTTCGCCTTCTGTTTCGGGTGTCAAATTGTTTTGGGCTGGTTGGGAATTTGGGTAAAAAGATGGTCGCTTCTGTTTATTATTCTCTTGAAATTGAACATGGGATAACTTCACCGCGCATGAGTTCAGAATTTGATGATATACTTTTATACTTGATGGATATAATTAGTAATCAGGAACGCATGATTTTGTTTGCTACATGAAAATAGATTGCTTTTGTGTTGTTAGTCTGTGAACTATCTATTTCCTTTTATGGTTTGTTAAGCACTTCATTTATTTTAGCTTTACTGCACAGCTACAATGCCTCGTTATGATGATAAATATGGCAACACTCGCCTCTATGTGGGCCGTTTGTCTTCAAGGACTCGTTCCCGTGATCTGGAGCGACTCTTCAGTCGATATGGAAGGTAAAGTTCTTAATTTTATAGTCTGCTTCTGCTTCTGGGAAGCATAGAAATTGGCACGAGCATTGGACATGTCAATTGGCATAACATAATATGAAGGATCGCACTGTTTTTATTTATTGCATTGTGGAATACCCTTTTTTCTCAAAGAACCAATGGCTTAGATGACTATTCTCTTCTTTTTGACTGGAGCCTCCCATTTAAATTTTGAGGCAGGTCATTTGCATTGTTAAACATGTATCTATTCTATTTGTGACTTTCTTTCTAATAATCTGTCACCGTAGATTCCTTCTGAGAGTTGGCTTTGTTTTCTTAAAGTCTAATACATTCAATTGGTGCCAATTTATACGTGGTTTGAAAAATCTAATTCTTATGTCTGCTTGGTTCATAGTTCATCCTTTCTGTGATTTGACAAGCGAGCTAATTGAGTGGTTAATTGGTGTGGGATTGGGGCCATCTTTTGCCCAGAAAATTAGGGCGTTATATACAGGTTTTGCCAAGCTTTTCTGTATGCTTGGGTTTTATATTAGTGGAACCCTGTTCCCTAGGTGTCGTGTTTTAACTTGAATGATCTTGTTGAAGGTTTCTGGGGTTTTGCCTAAACCTGGAGGTCTATGGTGGGAGGGTGGCCTTGGTGGAATTGGTGGAAATTCCTGCCGAGTGTTGACTTTGGCGATTCTTTCTGTAATGTTATTGCGTGTTTTTATGGAAATGGCAACAATCACAAACTGGTGTTTTGTTCGTCTTTGAGGGGCGAAGTATCATACTCTAGCAGTAGTTAATGATGGCCTTACTGTTTCTGGAAACCATTTCCGCAGAATTCGTGATGTGGATATGAAGCATGATTTCGCCTTCGTAGTAAGTTGTCACTCTTTTCACTACCTTTATTTATTTCTTTTCACTTTGGTTTCTTCTTGTGGGGGGAAATGAATTGTGGAGGGTGGTGAAAATTTCTGTGTTACGTCTCTGGTTTTTTCCTCACATCCTTGAAACAGGAGTTTAGTGATTCCCGGGATGCTGATGATGCAAGATATAACCTAGATGGTCGTGATGTTGATGGGAGTCGAATTATTGTGGAGTTTGCAAAAGGGGTAAGCACTGATTGCCTCAACTACTTTCACGTATTGTAAGGTGTTCTAATTTCAATGTTGCAGCGATGATCAACTATCAGGGAGAAGTTCCCCTTGACACTTAAGTTTGGGTCAATGTGTTTGATGTGAAGGAGTTTGATAACATTATCTGAATATTCTCTTTATATTTCTTTTGGCACTGTTTCTTATGATTGCATATTAATAGCATTTTTTAGTGTCATTAAGATGAATGGTGGAATTATTCTCTCATCAGTTCCTTAGTCCTCTTATGTCTGTACCCCTCTTGTTTTTTCTCATGCCTCTTGGTATCTTTTTTTTTTTGTTTCCCTGGGAATATAGCTTATATAGCTTGTAAGTTGTTCTTTGACCCAAGCAGTTTGTTACCTTACCTTAAACAAGCAGGTTCCACGTGGTTCTCGAGAATATTTAGGTAGAGGTCCTCCTCCTGGTTCTGGACGCTGTTTTAATTGTGGCCTGGATGGACATTGGGCTCGAGATTGCAAAGCTGGAGACTGGAAAAACAAGTGTTACCGCTGTGGGGAGAGAGGTCATATAGAACGAAATTGCAAGAATAGTCCTAAGAAGTTGAGGTAGGGCTGTGTGGTATAGTTTCAAAACTGCCAATGCTGCATTATTTATTGATATTTTAATTTAATATGGTTCAATTGATGTCAATTTTCGTTGTTTATCCAGTAGGCATGGGCGAAGTTATTCACATTCACCGGTTAGATCACCTTCTCCTCGTCGAGGTAGAAGCCGTGATCGAAGTTATAGCCGAGACCGAAGCTACAGGTGGGATGATTTTAGTCCTTACATCTGTTAGATAAGGAGGGATAGTTGGATTCAGTAGAGTTGTAAGCTGCTTTAGTCTCAGTGTTCTGAATCTGTTTAGGTAGTCATGTAAGCTTGTTAATCTGTCATACTGGGTATGTATATTCATTATAATTATGATCTATTTATTGAAGAACGTGTTTTTCAAGTTTTGTAAATTTTGTTCTTACCGTTTCTTTGGTTGCCTTTGTATTCTGCCAGCCGGTCAAGATCCCCTGTCAAAAGAGATCGAAGCCCTGTTCGTGAAGATAGGTCATTGAGTCCACGATACAGAAGCCCAGAACCCAGAGACAGTCCTCTACCCCCAAAGACAAGGAATCGGAGCCTTACACCTGATGAGGGCAGTCCAGAGAAGAGAGTTGAGGCTTCTCCTGGTAATGGCACGTTGGGCACCCGGCAAGATGGGTCTGACTACAGTCCTAGAGAAAAGAGCATAAGCCCTGCTAGTAGCCCTGCAAGGGACAGCTATGTTAGCCTTAAAGCTAATGGTCGCAGCCGGAGTGGTAGCCTGAAGGATGACCGAAGCCCCATTGAAGATGATGACGACGCCCGTCATTCACCAAGAGGCAGTGAGTCAGCTTAAGATTCGTAGTGCCGTGAGGAAAGTGGTGTAAGAAGACATGGCATAGTATTTATCTTGTAGTTGGTTTGAAGAATCGCCGTTTGTCCTGGAATTCTGACGTGATAACTGTTTTTTATGGTTTTATGAAGGAACAGTTTTATTTATGTTCTTTTTAACTTGAATATAAGCTGCTGCGTGAACCTCTGGTAAGGTGGAGTACCAGAATTTTTCACCTAAACTTTAATAGAGACAATTTATGATGCAACACTAAACCAAATAAGTGTGGGAAATCTTTTTTATCTTTTTTTGAAAAAAAAAATTTGGTTCGAGGGAAATCCTTCTCATTCAGAAGTTTGAAGGTAATTGGAAATTAAGCTAATCTTGTTCACCGAAAAAAGTTACGCTAATCTGTCCAGGGAAACTGAAACGTCTTCGTTAAATTTTGTTTGGCGCGATTTAAGTTATGGTTGCCTTCTTTAGTAATAAATAATAATAATATTGGCTGACAAGCAAGCAGGAGATGGTACTATTATCAATGTGAGTCCGAATTATCTGTCAATTACAACCTTCTCCGGTGTCTATGTCAAATATAATTTAATATTATTCCTTTTAGATTGAAAGGTAGCATGCATTTTTTCTCTGGTTTCATGGAATTAACTTTTAAGCATTTAAAACTGATACCAATATATATATATAGTCTTATATTATTTTAATATATTAAATAAAAATTAACTTATTTTTAAAACAAATAAAATAAGAGATAATATGTATCGAAATATCAAAATTTTTGTCCTAAGCAGCACAAGATGAAACGCCGGGACAGAGAGGAGAGAACGCACGGGCATATGAATCTGTTATCTGCTTATCTGTCTATTTCTATGAATGGTGGTAACGTTAAATTGGAGTCATGTCTCTCCTCCTCACTCTGCCCTCTCCCCTCACTGTCTGCTCGGCGGTGCGTCGACCCCGGCTGCCCGTCAAGAAGGCGACACTTGATAAAAAGCAGAGCCACACCACCTTTGGCTTCGGTGGCGACAAGAAACATGAATTGTGGCATTGCGTTGAGGGTTGTGGGGCCTGCTGCAAGCTTCAGAAAGGTCCTTCTTTTGCCTCTCCTGAAGAAATTTTCTCGCATACTTCTGATGTTGAGGTCTGCTTATTCTTTTAGTTCTCCAGCTTTTAATCGTTGCGGGCTTCAGAAAATTCAAAAGCTTCGTCTTTTGACGAAAAACTTCCCTTCCATTCTCTAACTGATGCTTGTTTGTGAATTTCTTTGTCACTCTCTTCTCTTCATGCTTGGCCTCCTCTGATGGATTTCAGCTCTATAAAAGCTTGATAGGTCCAGATGGATGGTGCGTTCATTTTGAAAAGAGCACTCGGACTTGCTCCATTTACGCTGGTAAACCACACATCCCCCTCATGATACTCATTATGCTGATATCAGTTTTAAGAGCGAGGCTTTTTTAACTCTTTCTTCTTCAGATCGTCCCTACTTCTGTCGTGTAGAGCCAGATATATTCAAATCTTTGTATGGAATTGACAAGAGAAAATTTAACAAGGAGGCCTGCAGGTTCCAAATCTGTTTTCTCATTTTACTTACAGAGTACTTTTGCGCTTCTCATCAAATCCTTCAATTTTCTCTCTCTGCAGTTGCTGCAGGGACACCATTAAGGCAATTTATGGTTCCCATTCGGAGGAGCTACACAATTTCAATAACTCAATAAGGAGCCCTTCCAGTTAGATTTTAGGCTTGTGCATTGCTCAAGCTCATTTTCGTTTCTTCAAGTTCTCTAAGCTGCTGGATTTTTCTGGTTGAGAGTGCTGATACTTGACACGACTATTTCTTGATTGTGCAACTTAGGAGTACGAAGCAACTAGGAGAAGCAGAGATGGTAAAATCGTTATATTTCCGATTTATACCTATATACCGGTGTTTCTCTCTGAGCGCTCTGGAAGATGAACAAGTGAGAAATATTACAATGCCAGAGTTGCCACGCCCATGCATTTTACATGAAATTCTACACTAGTCTCTCTTCTCAAACGTACTCTGGCGACTTTCCGTGATACATTAACCTGAGAAGCCTAATGCATCACATCACAGAATTCTGCATTATGTAATGGTACATGATACCAGTGGCCGAGCATATTGCCGCAGAAAAAGCCATATAATTTTGGTACTGCTTTTGGACATGTATATATATATATATATCTGGAATCAAACTATAGAGAATACTAGTTGCTGAGCTACTGTTAAGTAGAGTCCATAATTCAATTTTGTTGGTGCTGGTAACTGAGTAATCTAAATTTGTGATGTGAATCCCTATATTGCTACATTGCATGGCAGAAGGCACCTATTGAGGTACATACATATATAGGCATCAACAATTAGTACATTGCTTTCCACTTTGATAATATTTTCTCGTGGATGTGAAAGTTACCAGTCAAACCAAAAACATTTCTTCTCTAATCCTATTACATGTGGCTAAATTTGTGACGTGAATCTACTGTGCAAGAGGTTTTTGTTTGTTTTTTTTTTTTTGGTTGACCATCATATGATAGAGCCAAGGCCCAGCTCCGCCTCAATGTCATCTCCATCTTCAAATAACTTTACAAACCGAGCCTGCTCCTGCTCCCTCTTCTTCCTTTGCCAATACTTGAATGCAACTACCAATCCAATTATCAGTGTAGTTGAGCTCAAACAACTTAGCAAAACCACAACCGCTACTTGCATTCCTTCTCCACCATCATGCCCATCATATGCCGGGCTAGACACTACACAACATTAACCAAAATTATTATTGTCACTGGCACTAAAGAATAGTAGTGCTATGTTTAGAATATCAATGAGTATTAAACCGCTAAAGCAAGCATGCTCAGAAGATAAAATGCAGAAAAGTTGGTTCAGAAATGCAACAAGGTTTAACAAACCTTACATTGGCATGTCCAATTATCCTACAGACTAAGGAGCCAAGAAATGACACAGGAAGATAATTTAGGACCTAACGCAACAACAGCATTGAAGATATTAGCATACAAGTATGAATGCCAGAAAAAGAAATACCATACAACTCCTTTCTTAATTTATAGTTTTATACTTGCTCTTTTCTGAAATGAATCCCAAAATTTAAGCGCTTCAACTATAGTTAAAATAGACACGCTTCAAAATCGAAATTTAAAAGTTTTGACGATCAATCCAATATCTGCAAATTGTAATGACATCTCTTAAGTTATAAACACCTTTGCAAATAATGTGCTTCTATATCCAGAGTGGCCAACACATCATTATTAGTGTAGAAGGAATTTTAATAAATAAAGATAGCAAAGCACTCACCATTTAAAAAAGATGAGCATTCTGGGCACAAAAATGTAGCATTAAATGCCTTCTCCTTGAAATGGACATTCATGCCGTGAGGGGCAGGAAAATCAGAAGGACAAAGCTCCCATTCATCGTATACATCATCTGAAATAATACTGTTTTCTTCATAAACTCCACATCGCTTGCACTTAGTACTTGAGAAGTTAGTCAAAGGCTGGAATCATGAAGCACGATTTCAGATGCAATGTGAAAGAGTAACACCATACAACTGAATGTTTACAAATTCTAACTATGTGAATATAATGATTAAGCTTCAAGTGACAAAAGCAAATTACTCAGAGCTCACTGCGAACAGATTGATTATATTCACAAGTTCACTTATAAAATTATCTACAAATGTTCTAGTTGTCCGAGTTCATTGATGATGCTATGATTGTTTGATATAAAATTATCTACAAATGTTCTAGTTGTCCGAGTTCATTTATGATGCTATGATTGTTTGACAAAAACCCAATGACTTTGCATTTGCGTTGCTCCATCCAGATTTTCCAATTTCAGATATCACCGTTGCAACTTAACAGTGTGGTGCCCTGATATTAGGAAAAACATACAACCATAACATTGGCATGATTAATCAGCAAATTGAGACGTGATTTTCTTTAGTTAAGCTCATGATTAGAGCCTCACAAAAATTCTAATCCTGATCAACTACTAATTTATTTTTCAAACGAAAAACTAAAAACTTGTGAATTTGTTTTCGTTTGATAGAATGTCAGCGAAATAAGTCCATAGAAGATTTGCCCGTATGTTCATATATGCCCATATTCTATCAAGCATAATTATAGAGAGAAAGCAGTATGAAACCTTGTGACATTACATAGCCATATTCTGTTATGTTCAAGTTATACATTTCATTGCTTGCCGGGATTTTCAACATTTTTTTGGGTCAATGGATTCTCAACTCTTATTCACTACGAAATAAGCAATGCAATCAAGAGTAGATAATTGGAAATAGTTCTTCTGCACAAGAGGCATTAATTCCAAGAAATCATATCCATTCTAGACTATTGGCACGGGTAAATCAATAAAGTGTTAGCAGGAATGCACATAGTGATGACAAACAGGAATCGTTTTAAACGACAAACAAGAAGAAGAAGAAGAAGAAGAAGCAAGTAGCATGAAAGAACCTGCCATGATTCTTCACCCTTGAAAGTATACAGGAGATGAGCTTTCTTGACATCAGGCAGTACCGTCTTGTTCTCCGCTTTGCATAGGAAATAAACAGTTGGAGTGACCTTCAGCCAATTATGGGTTTTGAATATTTCAATCGAATTTAGTGTGACAGCTACAGATAATATGAATCCTGCGCGGTGAAGAGCAGAGGCAGAGTAGTTAGATAACCATTAGTTCACTCAGTTTACTCACCTAGACTTCGCACCAAATAAAAAGGAGACTCCTACATATAACAGTTGGGCAAAAATAATAATGGCTAAGAACACTAGCAGCTTTCTTCCAAACTGAGACACCTCTTGCTAAAAGTCGTAGGTTTTGCCTTTTTCTTAATCAGTAAACTTATTGAGCAACTAAATCTACATACATAAATAAAAAGAAGAGAAGCTGCTTGTTTCCGACGAAAAATTAATTACCGGGGAAATAACTGAAGAAAATCCAAGAAATGAGAAGGACATTAGAAACCCTAGAATTCCGAAGATGCCGAACCGTAACCGACATGGCGGATAACTGTTTCCACTGTGATTAATTAACGGCTTAAATCCGAAATATTCATGGGAGAAGATGTTGAGATACTCGAAATAATCCGAAAATTGGAGGGAGTGCTCACTACGCACCTCTCCTTCATCTGTAAACGACAAGCAAGGTTTCATAGTCAATGCGATAAACAACGAACCAACTATGGCGCTTTTCCGAGCTTCAGTTGACCCGGTCACAATGAGCCTGATTAGACATTTAGACATTGCTTAATTGGCGGGAAAACGCTGTCGTCCACTTGTAACCATTCTGGAGTCGGGAATGGCACTCGTCATCGTCGTCTAATAAACTACCTGTCGTTTACTTTAGTCCGCCCTGCTGTGTCAAATCGTGGTCTTTGAATTTAGTTATGATGAAGTTCTTCTCAATTTAATATAAAGAAATTTTAAAATGTTTTGTTAATTTTTTTTTAAATCAGCTTTACAATTACCACACAGAATCGGACTTAAGGATTTCTGGTAGGGAAGACGATAACCAATGGGTTAACTTGGGATATATGACTTTATTTCACCAATTGTGAGCATCACACGGAATGAAGATTCATTAAAATTACATAAATATACTTTTTCTAGTATTTACTATATGGCATTTCCAACTGTTTTATATAGATTAAGAAAATTAATTATATTTTTAAAATTTTTTTAAAAAAATTAAACATTCTTTTTTATCTTTATTTATTATAATAATATAATTCTTATTAAATAAATAACGTTTTCAATTATTATTAAGTGAGAAAGTATAAAATCAATTAAAATAAGGTTAAGAATATTATTATTGAGCAATCATATAAAATTCTAAGAATAATTTATAAATTAAAAAAATAAATAATTAGGGACAAAATAAAAATAATATTATTAAATATTATAAGATATCCTATAAAAAAATCGGATAAAATTTCTGGAAGGCGTCTTTTTTATAATTGCATGAACATGGAGTTTATATCATGGGCAAGTAGTCCATGTTGGCTCAGTAAGGTTGAGCTTTACCCAAGTCTGATCGCTCACCGAGTAGTATGAATATATCGACCCCTTGAACCACATAAGTAGCATGGGGAATATCTATCTAGGACTTTCGTTACTGGGATGGCCATGTACGATTTGTACACATAAGGATGCGCATGGAAGCACTATAACGTCTAATAATCCTTGTATAACATACTGGTGATCTCTTGGCTGATTAAAGGCATGGTTGATTCAACTGAGAGATTGGAGGTGAAGGGATTGAATAGATTTTTAATTAAAAAAATTTAAAAAATTTTAAAATTTTCTTATTTGATAGGACTAGTGTAAATGAGTTTAGAGGAATTTTAATAAAATCTTATTTAATTTAAAAAAAAATTAGAGATTAAATAATAAATACTATCTCCTAACAAAAACTTAATTTAGATGAATTAAAAATGAAACAAATGAAAGGATTGGAAGGGATTAGATGGCATCTCTCACTTTTAAAGACTTCCAAAAACCTTGAATCAAACATAATCTTAATGGTCGTCATTTATGTATATTTAATTTGTATTCCCTATCTCATCCTGTATTAGTATTACCCCAAATGGGTCTGTAAAATTCCTTTTCTGGCTTTCCCAAGTGTCTGGAAGCTCACTGGCAATTCAATGATTGCCACACAAAAAATTAAGCCTATCGCAACCATTCACGGGCATAGAGCATGTAGTCATCATATAATGTCAAACGATGACTTCAGTCTCAAAATATATCAGCAATGGTTGTCATCCTCTGCTATTTTAGATATTAACCGAAAAAAGAAATAACACGGACTTGAGAAATGAATGCTTTATTTGCAATATTCACAAGTGTCACCCCATGGTTGAATGTTGACCAAAGATTTACCTGTGAATCCGCAGAAAGCGCGCCACTATTTTCTTCATTTCCGTGCGGCAGGGGGCTCTGTTTTGCTTAACGACAAGCAGTCGCAAATATTTATAAAATCTCAAAACAATTGAGTCCAAGAAAATAAGGCGATGCAGAGCAACATGGTGAGAAAAGTTAAAGAAGAGAATGGCAAGACATTATTATTTCTAACATAGACGTTCTCTCTTCTGCTTCGGCGTCCCAGTGTCGAATAACACAATGCATCAAACTCCGCTCATCGCCGCCATCTTTCTCCTCTTCCTCGCCCTCGCCGTCTCTGGTCTGGCGATCCCTATTCATCCCCATGCCCGCCACGTGGGACACTACCCAATCCACCGAATGTACCATCGACATCCCTTCACGCCCATGTCAGGCACGGTGACTCCAGGAGGTGAAGGAAAAAGTGGTGACAGGCCAGGGGCAGGGGCCCAACAAGGAACCCCAGCAACACCGCACATCCCTGTCCCTCCGGCAAAGCCTCAAAACCCCGTCAGAGTTCCGGTCCGACAACAACCACTGCCTGAGGAAGTGTTTAACATCACGGGGCCGGCAAAGATGTTCGGATGGGACCCAAGGAAAGTGATGGGAGGGTGTGGAGCTAATTGCGACATGGAGAAGTATCTTCGGAGGCAAGAATTCCTGATAGCCCACAATTGGGTGAGGGTTTTATTCAAACTGCCAGTTTTCACGTGGGACGAGAAGCTCGAGAGTGCGGCTGGGCAATACGCATTGGTGCGCGCCGAGGACTGTAAGACGACTCACTCGAACCTGCCTTACGGAGAGAACATTTACTGGGGCCTATATTTGCATTGGACGCCTTCCGATGTGGTGTATTCCTGGTTCAATGAGAGTCACTGGTACGATTTTAAGAGCCTCACGTGCTCGGCGCCGCCGGATAACAGTTGTGGGCACTTTACGCAGCTGGTGTGGAAGGACTCTGTGCGTGTGGGTTGTGCCCTCCAGCATTGCCGAGATCCCACTAAGGGTATGTTGGTTTTCTGCGAGTACGACCCTCCCGGCAACTACGGGAACGAGAACCCTTTGGACGATAACAATGCCAAACACCGATTCTAATTCATTTTAACTCTTTCCATTTCTCAATGCCTTATATATATATATATATATTTGTGTGTGTGTGAGACTGCGGGTGTCATCAATATATTTATTTATATATATATGGCCTTGCTTCATTGCTACTTCATCCCCAAGCATGTGTTTTCGTGTATTTGTTTATCCATGGGATGCTGGAATAGTTTACAGAAACAGAACCAGAACCAGGTTCCTTCATGGTTTTGCGCTTTTAAGATTCGTCTTTCATTACAGTTGGTCAAGTGGTGCGCTGCCATATTGGCGTGGAATTTTTTCTTAACGAGTTACGCGGGATGGACAAAAATTTTGTGATTATCACATATTCTAAGTAAAAAAATAATTTATTGTAGTATGCTTTTGGTGTATAAATTTTTTCAATGAGAAAAAAATCTAGTAAAATGAACCTTCATGAACAATAATAAAAAGTATTATTAGATGTTTATAAAAAAATTATTATTAGGTAATAATCATAAACAGACATTTTCTTTCAATTTTTTATTGAAATTAATTTTAACATTTACAGAAGTCCCCCTCCGCTCTCACCCTAAAAGAAAAGGAGGTTTGTTCTTGACTTCACTCCTGCCTACAACAATATAACATTCATGGACATTGCATGGTTTTCTAGTATTCTCGCTTAATTATTATGAACAACTAATATCATAAAACATTGAAAAACTCATATATTAATTGAAGTTTACCTTTGTGTTTATATATGAACAATATTAAAAAGTATTATTAGGTAATAATAATAAAATAGACATTTTCTTACAATTTTTTATTGAGATTTGTTACACCCGAAAATGCGACGCGGATGGCACGGGAAAGAAATAAAAGAGAAATAGGCCCGCCCGACGGAAGGCCGATTTCGGAGAAGTCGCCACCAAAATTTTAAGGGAAATTTTGGAAAACCCAAAATAAAAATAAAAAGAAAAAGGATAAGGATTGGTCTGCGAATCAGAGTTGGGTTCGGGAGTACAATTGTGAGTGGGGAAGGTGTTAGGCACCCCCACAACACCCGTTCCTAAGAACGGTTACCTTAGGTTGATTATGCAATTTTTATGGCTTTTTTTTAAAATTATTTTGGTTGCCCTTTTATCATTCACATGCGAAAAAAAAGATAGAGAAAAAGAAAATTAAGAAAATTGGAAAATTTGAAAAATAGAATAAAGAAAATAAATTAAATTAGAATTGAGGATATTTAAGCAAAAAGGAGGAAAAGGAATTGAGAAAATAAATTAGGAAATATTTATTAAACTAAGGAAAAACACCAAATAAATAAGAAAGTATTTATTTATCTACTAATTAAGAGAAAAAATACCAAATAAATCGGAAAATATTTGTTTATCTACTAATTAAGAGAAAAAAAATACCAAGTAAATCAGAAAATATTTATTTATCTACTAATTAAGAGAAAAAAACACCAAGTAAATCAGAAAATATTTATTTATCTACTAATTAAGAGAAAAAACACCAAATAAATCATAAAATATTTATTTATTTACAAAGGCAGACTTGACCCAGAATTAGAGTCTGGGGCCTACGTACCCTGCGATAGGAATCAAAGTCGACGTAGTTCGGACTACAAGAGCGTGTCACTGGGTTGGTATTTTTTATTATATATATTCTTTGAAAAGAGAGGTTTATAGAAAATAATTTGTCACTTCACAAAAAAAACAATTTTTAGAATTGGTTGGTATGTTTTAATTTGTAAAGACAGATTAATTTCCATTATTTACTCTTTTTCATTTATTTATATATTTTTTGGTTTAATCAATTTTTAAAATAGAATATATATTTTTTCTCAATTTAAAAAATATGATTAAAATTATATGCGATTTGAACATTTTATTTTGGTTTGAAAAAGAAATATTTGAAAACAATTTTATTTTTACAAAATGAAATCAATTGGCTTATGTGGCGACTTTATCACTCACAATATACCCATTGGTACCTAAATGTCCACGATGAGACCACTCGAGACAAAAAGACATAAAAAAAATTTGAAAGAAGACAAATAATTCTCTGTGAAAATTATTATTTTTTTTATCATGAGAATAAATAACATCATTTACACACAGTTATCCAAAAGAAAAATGAGTTAAAGAAATGTGATTATAACATATATATTTTGAGAAAAGATAATCAGCATATGTGGTGACTTTATCACTCACAAGTTACTGATTTACGCTTACATGCTCACGGTGTTACCACTCGGAGCAGATAAGTGAAAAGAATAAAAACATGGAGAAAAATGAATAATTTTTGTTTAAGTTATTTTTATTTCCTCATTTCAAATTATGAAATAAAAAAAGCAATTAGAAAACCTCTTTTTTTTAGTAATTAAATTCTCTCTGTTTTTTTTAAAAGTGAATTTTTAAACAAAAATCAACCGTTCCCTGCGGTGACTTTATCACTCGCAGCTCACTGATTGGTACCTAAATGTCCATGGTGAGGCCACTCAAGATAAAAGGTATAAAAAATAAAGACTTGAAAGATGAAATCGAGAAAAATAAGTTTTCTTGCGTAAATCATTTTTATTTTCTTGTCTTATTATAAAAATAAATAAAGCCATAGGATCCCATTTTTATAAAAAGCGATAAAAGGAATTTAAAGTATGACTATTACCTGTATATTGTTGTTTTATTTACTTTTAAACAAATCAATCAAGATTTATGGTGATTTATCACTCATAGCTCACTGATTAAAACCTAAATACTCACGGTGTTACCACTCAGAACACAAATGCAAAGAGAAATTTAAAACAAAGGGTTTTCAATTTAATCATCCATTTCAAATTAAAATAAATGAATAAAAGAGATCATTCGAATCCAGAAATACTTAGGACATTACTAATATAAATACCATGGTGACTCCTCACTCATGACACTTTTGACGGACACCCTAGCTATTTGCCCACGGAGACTTAGTCCCTTGTGACAAATTCTAAAAGCGAGAAGAAAAGAAACCAGCAGCTAATAAAAGCCAAAATTATAAAAGAACCACCACCAAAAACTATTTATCAATGCACGTGCACCTACGAAAGCATACGAGTGCATGAGCCTACCCAGACTTAATATAATCATATCATAGGTTAAATTATATAACAAATTGATAGAAATAAACTCTTCCCTTGTCTCCGTTCGGTGCTAATTCCATTAGGATTTGTAGCTCGCCCTCTCTAATGCCATTTCCATCGTTCTTTCTTCAATCACCATGATTTTGACTTCTCCCCAAGTTCGGTTCACGCTCCCAAGGTGCTCCAAAGAAAGTTTGAAGAGGGTAAGTTAAAACTCTTTAAGATCATGATAGCATTCTAATTCCAATATAAGGGCAAGCAAGGCATTCACATCATCAACTATTCGACCCTCCAAAGTGTTCACAGACAACATCATGCTAGTCCAAAGTGATATGAACAACACCCATGGGCCTCCAGGCACCAAATATGCAATTAGTGGTTCCCTTTAGAAGCTAAATGGTATGAGAATACAAAACGATACCTACTGACCATTAATATCAACGAAGGTGAATTTTTCATCCAAAATCAAACCCTATAAACCATTTCTTCACTAGGGGACTAAAACAACTATGATGGGTTCAAGAGACAAAAGCAAATAGCATTGTCAAACATTGATCAGGGCACATTTGAGGCGTAACTATGGACCAAACTTTCAAGGCCAACGATATTCACTATAATTTAATCCACTTTGAGATTAGATCATTTTATCAACATCAGATTAGCACATCCAAAGCAAAGAATGCACTGCCTTCTTTAGTGGAAAGCTCAAAAAAAATCACAAAATACAAAAACATAAACCAACAATTTCTTACGGATTCCAAACACGTCAGGAGGATAACAAGCAAAACAACCCGTCCCTATCTTGGTTCAAAATTTAGGCTAAGCAGTAAACAGGAGGAGAATGTACACCAAAGACACATAGCCCGTAAGGCAGAACTGGAAAAAAAAAATTTGAAGCATGGAAATGCAGAGGGGCCGAACTAAGAGGAAATTACATGCGAACGACACCAGGAAAACACAGTAGCTTACAACACACTAGATCACGATGATGGCAGAGCAAGAATGCAAAAGGAGAACATGGAGCTCACCGAGTGGAATAGCGGAGACGCGTTGGAGAATCCTCGGATTTCGGTGTTTCCTCGCTGGATCATGGCTCGTCTCCCTCGTGCTCTGCCTCCCTCGGATTCTTTCTTAGCCCCAGATCCTCTGTCCTTTGGCCTTTCTCGGTTTTTTCTCACGGGTCTGCCTCCCCTTCAAACTCGCACGGCTCGGCCTCTCCTCCTCGGTCTCTCTCGCCTCTTCCTTCGGTCTCTCGGCCTCTTCCTCCATTTTCGGTTTAGACTCCAGTTGCTCACCATCGTCCCCTACCTCCTTTCTTCCTTCGGTCCGGTCTCCATCGTGCTGGAGCTCCACCCACGGTTCGTTTTCTCCCTCGCGTCCTCTCTTCTTCTCTCAGATCTCACTCACTCCCTCAATTCTCGGCTCATTCTGGTTCGTCCCCTACACCTCCGCGGCCATCCCTCTGACTTGCTCACCCTCCTCGGCCTTGCGTCTTCCTCCTCCTGGTTCGTCTCCCCCCCCCTTTAAATTTCTGCCGTGCTCCTTTTGTCCCCCACGCGTGCTCCCTCTCCCTTTTTCTTTCTTGCACGCTTCCTCCTGTTTCTTCGGCCTTGCGTGTTCCTCTCTCAGCCTCCCTGCTCTGATTCTGCAGCTCCTCGTCCTGACTCGCGCCGGAGCCCTCAGTTTCTTTTTCTAGTCCTCGGCCCCCCTCTGCTGCAGCTTTTTCTCTCTGCCTACGGCTCCCCTGGCGTGTTCTCTCCTTTCCTTAGGGCCCTAAGCCCCTGTTCACGAGCTCTCAATTGGGCTCGTGAACTTTCGGTCAGCCCAAATAGCATATTTGGGCTGAAATGCATATTCTCCCATTTTTTTGATTTTGCTTCCTTTTTTTTTTGTTTTGCTTCCCTTTTCTTTTTTTTTTAATTTTTTCTTTCTCTTTCTTTCTTTTTTTTTTTAATATTTTCTATTATTTTATTTATTATTATATTTTTACTATTATTATTATTTTTTATTATTATCATTATATTTATATATTTTTAAAATTACCAGGACAAAATACGGTGTTCACAAGATTAATATTAATTATTTTTACCCTCCGCCCCAAAAAAAAAAAAACACCCCTAAAAAAATGGCTTGTTCATGGCTCCACTCCTACCTACAATAATGTAACACAACCGTACATTGCATGGGTTTTCCAGTAACTTTCGCTTAATATTTATGCACAATTAATATCATAAAACATTGAGAAAAGCCTATATATTAATTGAAGTTTATAAAAACATGTTTGAATATCTAATTGTTCTCTTCATACATTGTATGGGGAAATTTTCAATGTTAGAAATTGTAGTAGTAGTTGAAAATATTTGTGACATTGAGTGTTGTAGTGTAGATTGTATCATATTTTTTCTTAGATATTAATAACTAATAAATTTAAAAAATTGAGACACCATGGGCTAAACTTAAAAATCAAGAAGTATGCTTTGAATGTGAAAATTAAAATTACCCCGTTGAATAAATTGTAACAGTTAAAATGTATCAGTTTGAAGAGGAAATACTTCAGATACCGAAAAAATAAAGAAAACATCGATACACTTCGAAAAATTTCTATGAATGGATCAAATCATACCACAAACACTAGTTAAACATCAACATCACAGCTCTTACTTCAACATCAAGGTTAGAAAGCACGTAAGCCTAAGAACTATCAAGTTGTCCAAAAATATAAAACATAGTTTCATTATTAACTTTTGTCATTCTAAACCCCATGATCTTTGCATCAACTCGGGTAAATTTACAACAAACTACAAAGCTAAAAGAAAAAGAAGATTATATATTCTAATAAGGCAAAACTTGTCAGTTTGTATGCCCCCTTTCGTAACATCTCCTTCAAGGATCCACTTAGTATGGTTACCAGAAAACTAATAGGGATCAACTGGGCCAGGTAGGTGAAAGGTGATGGAAAAAAGCCTAGATAGACATAGGTTTTAAGTTTGCATTTCAAACACTTGACTCCTGCGAGCATCTGCATATGTTTTTTACCCTCTTGCAGTTACTTCCCATATCAATACTTTACCATTAGAGTCAACTTCATAGTTGAAGTTGCCTGCATTCAAAGCATATCACTAATTACCTTATACCAAGATCTAAGGCTATAGTGATTAAAAGAGAATCTTACTCCACCCCAACAACCGAAAGATAGCAGCACGAGCAATGTAAAATACATTTCCAAATACCCTTTTGGAACTCTTGAATGCTTCAAGGTTGACTTTGTCTTAATCCCCAGGTTATCGGATCGATCCCTGCCAATATTAGCAGTGTATGCATGCAAATCATAACAAATCCACATAGTAGAATGACACACGACAATCAATCTACATAATTCGGAGCAAAGTATATATCCCCATAAATTAGTCTAACAATGAAGAAAAAATAGAAATCTATAAATTGATGTGGTACATACATATAAAAGAGTCATACTCAAACTACAGAGAAAAATGAAACATGATTCATAAAGGCTATTAGATTATGAACTTTTTTCAAGCTTCAATTAGATTAAAACGCATAATGATAACTGTGAGAAATTGCACATAAAAATAGCTTACATACAAGTTCAATTAGACATATATAAACAAAAGGATAAATAAGAAATTGCCATTTTGAAAATAATAAATTCTTCACCACTCTTTTTATTGTTAATCTTTTGCGCGGAGTACTATTTCCAATAGTCATGTGTTTATTGCATCTACAATTTGAGTACTATTTCCAACAGTCATGCGTTTGTTGCATCTAAATCAAAATCAACAATTTAGACCTAACCCAAGAAAGATTTGGCTTTCTACTGTCAATTTAATGAAATTAGTTTCAAAGATCCAAGTCTAAAGATTTTAATAGTCCAACCTTTCTAAAAACCAAGACAAAACATCTGATTAAAGTCTCAAATTGAAAAGAAGACCTAGGCAAATTTATCATCAAATGATCAAATGTACCTGTTCTACACAATAACATAAGTCATAGTATTTTTCGTTGTGTTGAAGTCTGCCACCATGTCTCCATAAAAGGTCTCTCAATCTGCATTAAGAAAGAAATACAGAAAAAGAGAAGCAAATAACATCGATAAATGAGCATGTTTTGAGCTAAGAAAACTTAGATTAAAAAAAAAATCATATTTGTCCTTTGAAAATCAACCGCTCCAACAAAGTTCTTGCATACTATGATTGTAATTATAGATAAGTCAACAATAAAAAGCAATCAGCCAACATTTTATTGAGACCATTCTCATACATCTCTCCAAGTTTTGCTAAAGTTTTTGTACTCAATACGCTCTACATTAAATCCTGATCAATGCAAATAATGAATTTCGCAGATAAATCTACAAATGATAGATAATGGGTAGTGCAGGCCAAAAAAAAAATAGAGAAATAAATAAGAAAGAAAGAAAGCTGGAATTGCACATTTGAAGAGAGAACTCTTGCAGTCTTAGAGAAATTGTGTAGCACAATCTGGATATGGAATTAGATGGCCTCAAGTTTACCTATCCTCCTCAATCATGCCAAAGTTATTCAGTAATGAAATAAAGTTTATTGAATGTCAATTTTAAAATCAAAATCATTTCAATAAAATGGAGGATATAAGCTAAATTCAAATAACTATTGTTAAAATAGGGGTTGAAGACCCCTACAAAATACTACTCTATCCTTTGTACTCCTAAATACAATGCTGGGTACCATTTTTTTCTTCACTTGTACAGACAAATTAATGCAAAAGAGAATCACAATTGTATGTAGAATGATAATAAAGGGAAAGCAAATACATTAGTTACCTTTCTAATTAGGTTCACTTTTCACTTTTGTTTTGTTCAACCTATTCACAATCTCATTGATCAACTTCTCCATCGATTTACTGTTATATAATGAAGAAGGTGATTACATCAAGATCCCAATTCACTATTATGCAATAGATTAATGAGTTATAGATTCAAATTCTTCCAAGTATAACCATTGTATCTTTACCAGAGAGTTCTAAATGAAGATATTCTGATCAACTCTAAGAAATATATACCCACAATCAATCTACTATTCAATTGTTACAGTAAGCATATACCCAATACCTATTGAACTTTCTACTTTGTTAGTACTGAACAAATGAAGACAATTGACTATTTGATTCATGCTAAAGCTATCGTGGAACTGCTTAAATTAGTGAACTTCATAGGATTGTTATAACTCCAAATGTGTGACTTTGAACTTAGGTATTGTATCCATGCAAAGATGGCGTCCTCACACATTTGAAATTATCTTTTTTCAATTGAAATTGTCTTCTGATAATTGCAATTAAATGCATAACACCATTCATCATATCTCCTTTAACATTTTTCCTCTTCATTGATTTCCAATGTTATCTAGGTTGGAATAAATGACATAAAAATCTAAGAAAAAAGCTACAATCTGACATACTCAATACATTCATTGTTTTTTTAGATTCCCAATTCAATATAAAATGAATAAAGAGATATCAAACTTAGTATTCCATTGGGTGAATATAATCTAACTTCTAGCCACTCGATTTCATGAGAAACTCATTTACTTCTGCTTAGTAAAATTATTGGCCATTGATATTTTATAGCTAAGTGATTATACAAATCCCCAAAGTTCTGAAATACAAGCTTGTCAGATTACGCAAATCACTGGAAGATTCATACATAGTTTTTTGCATTGTCTACTTCCATTATCTAAAGTCATTAATAATTTAGTGTAAAGAACAACACTGTTCGCCTTATTTCCTGCAATATTATCGTTTTGGGAAAAAAAATCTTATTAAAGCAAAAAGAGTGGTAAGTAATATAGAAAGTTAATATGACATTTTGTTATAGCTTTCACAGCCATAGAAAGAGTGGTAAGTTGCAAAAAATTCACAATCACCGATTAATGGAATATACACAAATCACAACCATCCACAAATTCCAAGTCACTGTTATATCCCAAACCATCCATAAATTCAGATATAGGACGATGTTAAAGGAAAGACAAATCCCAAAATGATGAAACCAAATTCTAAAGAAGCAGATTGGATCAAATACTTAGGGAAGGATAATTGGGGCAGGCGAAGCAAGTTTTTGTGTCCAAGTTCCTCTAGAAATGACATGTAAGAAGATTTTGTTGACTCCATTATTCTTCAATCTTATTTTTCCTTCATTCAGAAGAAATAAAGAAGAACAAAAAATGTCAAGAAAGAAAAAAGAGAGGGGAAACAGTTTATGATCATCCACATAAATTCAAAATTCTTCCTAGGAACATAAATCTAGCTTAAAGTTAGAAAACTACACCATGGGGAAGCCATCTTGACAATCCTTGAATATCGTGGGTTTGCAAGCTACTGAGCTTCCATAGATTCCAATATAGCAGATAACTCAACCATAGGTGATTAACAAAATCGATGGTGGCTTGGTGCCCCACAAGAGCTTGGGCCTATCAGGAAGAAAATTTGTGAAAGAAAAATGGAAATAATGTAGAAGAAGAAAGAAGAACAAAAACAAAAGCGAAAAATGAAGATGATAAAAAGAAGAGAAAATGAGAGAGGGATGAGAGAAGGGAGAGGTATCGCTGTTACCTCTGTGGCCGATCACAACTTCTTCGTCAAGTCTCAGTCGACAACGACGCTCCTGACTTGTTGCCCTGTAGCAAGTCCAATTGACAGAGGATTCCAACGCACCCTAATCCACTTGTACCGATTATAATCACCAAAGGAAACCTTTCAATGAGGGAGGGAATGATCGATTAAAGAAAAAATGTATCAATCAAACTTGAAAAAAAAATATAATTTTTATAATCTATTCGATGCTTTTAATTGTTTTCTTTCTTTTCACATAGATTATGAAGATTCGTGGATGAATCCTTTTGAGGAGGAAGAGAATGATAGAGTAAAGGTTAAGCATGACTTACAAGAATTTAGAAATTAGTATGGAGGGCTTCGAAGACTTGATAAAAGTGTTGAACATAAAGCCTAAGTTTAAATGAGATGATCAACTCCAAGATATAAGTTTCAGATTCAAGGTCAAGAGGAGCTCATTGAAGGAGATTACTTAAAAGATCATGTACTTTATTAAAAGAACATGTGACTTAGACATTAATGGGTTTAATTAGTGTTAATTTCATTTTTATTAATTATGGGTTGAACTTTGTTAATTAATAAAACCCAATTAGTTAATTAGTAGTCTTTTTAATAGCCCATATTATAAATAAGCATGTCATGTGCTAAGCATATAATTTCATTAATGTGGTGGCATGTGTATAAGGCTTTAGGTGTTATTTTTATTATTTTCTTTAAATTTTTGTCATTTATTTTTAGAATATTATTTTACTTAGTTTTCTAAGTCTAATAGGAGTGTTATTTGAGTTCAAAGTCTCATAATTTCATTAAGATTACTTGAGCCCAAATTAATTAGGTTTTTTAGACTTATTAGGTTAGATTTTACCTTACCTATTTAAGACTAATTTTTATATGCGTTTTTCAAATTTGAATGATTAAAGTTTTAGACTTTTATGAATTTCTCTTGTGTCCTTTGAGTGCGAGGATGAAACTATGACTTATAAAGGGATTGATCATTCTTTGTAGCTTTACCGGAACTAGGGTTCAATAGACCAGTTCTCTTGGGTTCTAATTCACCTAGACCAATATATTTTGTGCGTTTTCTTATTTATTCTCTTCTTTGTGCATTTTCTTCTTGCTGTTTTTTATTTTTCAGTTTTCGTATTCTTTGTAATTGCAACGATTCGAGTGTCATTCACTTAAAGTGGGTTCTTTAGATTGATTTCATAAGGGTTCACTTATTAGGAGACCTCCAATATTTTGGGCAAATAAGAGAAGAAGATTTAATCTCCTCCAATCTCCTCTCCTCCTTTTAAAAAATCCTAAAAAATCTCCAACCAAATATATCCTTAATCTTCTATCCATATGTAATTTAGATTTTTAAAGCATTGCTTTTGTGCCAGTATTCTGTAGGTAATTTATGATTTCAAAGAAAATAATGTAGTTAGGAAAATTAGATTGCCTTATCCAGTTGAAGAAGCGGTCCAGATGAAGCTGGATAAACTCAACTTATGAACAGTGTGGCATATTCATATTCTAAAGTTTTATATTTGATTTGATGATGTTTGATGATGATATTGAAGGCGAATGAAATTAAAATAGAATGAACAAAATAAATGTAGTCCACCTGGGTTGTCCTCCTGCACCAAACACCTTTATATTTATTTCTCTTTCATTTCATCTTCGTTCATTGGATGGCGAGGCTATGGCTCAAAAAGAAAAATGAGGTATATAAAAATTCGTCTGTCGCTCTTGTTCTATTGTAATTCCACCTCGTAATGAAGTCAGCCATGTCTTCTTTTGGTCGAGTGTCTAAACAACAACCGCTATATGCTACATGGATATCACGCTTGATGGTCACAGCTCAACTGAAAAGAGCAGAACACTACGCATCGCGCAACGCTTTTAATTACAACGATCTCGCTCTCTTTCCTTTTGCCTCATTACTTTCTCAATCGTATCATTTCGAAAATGGGAAAACAACTAGCCGTAACACTTCTCTTGTCACATTTTCATTGAGTGAGAAGTGGATAGATCAGGGCAAAAACAGAGCAAGATAATAATAACCAAAATAAAAATTCCCAGTCATCTACAAACAGAGTTTAAATGAATCCTCATCAATTCTTGACCTGACTTTTACGGGATGAGGGATACAGCAAGCAAGGCTTGCAATTGAAGTTTGGTGGAGTCACTGTGAAAAGACCTTGGTGTCTAACTGGTATGCCTTGGTGAAGAATGAGGGCCAACAGAGGTAGGTAGACATTATACTACTGGTAGTTGATGCACCTATAAGCATATTCATGACCACAATCTGAAGTTGAATAGCCTCTAATGGGGAAGCCCCTCCCATAATCAGACCAGTCATTGCCCCAGGAAGCGATATTAGACCTACAGTTTTGGCGTTGTCCACCACAGGAGAGAGTGCAATTACCAGAGCTCTTTTCACCTGTTGATGGGTTGCTTGTCGTGGGGTGGCACCAAGAGCCAATGCCGTCTCAACCTGAACAAAATGAAAAACGAGGACTCGGTTTCAATGTGACCCTAAAATTGAATCTTTCGGAATGAAGCAGAGTGGAGAGTAAAAGGCTTACTGACCAAGTTCATTTGTACTTTGATGTCGTCTCGAAGTCTTTTCATGGTAACACCCGTGACAGTCATTGAATTTCCGACCATCATGCCGGCGACGGGGATGATGTATCTGGGAGTGAAAGGGAACACCCTCATCAACACTAGCAGCAACATAGTGATTGAGGTTCCGGTGAGGATGGAAGCACCGGACACATATTTCCCACGAGGGATTTGCTTGGCTCGTTGACCGGCCGTGTAACCAGCAACTGACACCTTCGTAGCAAATTAAACCATAACTTACTGTCAATAACGATCGGTATTCAGCACTGAAGGAACCGGGGAAAAGCTGCTGAAACATGAAAGTCTCATATAATATACCCACACAACCTATTTTAAGTTCACCAGGTCCTGTGAAGACCTGAGTTTGTGAGTTCTGATCCAACATCGACGGTCATTTTGGGTTTGAAGACGAGTAACTGAGAAAAACTAATTTGAGATTTATTTCTACATGATTGGATTGGAAAAAAAATATTTTTCCATTAAATTTTCAAATCGCTTCCTTCCTGATTGGGAATATTTTTACTTATGTGGGTCTCTTTTTCCCAATGAATAATCGAACATACAATTAAAAAAGCAAAAGAAGGCTCTGGAATTCGTGGTCATCTTGTCTGGTAGGAAGAAGATAAGAGAAAAAAAATAGAGAGAATCGTCATCACAAAGAGAGATGAGTTTCTCAAAGATAGCTTAAAAGTTTCCCTTGAATATTTTAATCCATTTTTTTTTTAAGGGAAAAAAAAGATTTTGTTAATCTAAATCGAAAGAGCATCTTCGTGCTGTCATGGAGCCAAGACTTAGGAAGAAACCTGGAGTGGATGGATAAGATTAAGGCATGGAAAGAAGGGATAGGAAGACTAACCATAAAGAGATAAGCTAGGAGGATCCATCCAGCGTTTTGTTGATTGAAGATGAACTGCAAGACGAAGCCAATAATAGAG
Source organism: Adenanthera pavonina (assembly GCA_026686845.1). NCBI lineage: Eukaryota > Viridiplantae > Streptophyta > Magnoliopsida > Fabales > Fabaceae > Adenanthera > Adenanthera pavonina. The sequence goes on from JAIVEN010000002.1 coordinate 6,475,448, forward strand.
AGCTGAAGGAAGGCCCTGAAAATAGCATAAACCATCTCCCCCTCCAATCCCAGTTTCTGCATAAACGACAAAAGCACGGCCAACAGCACCACCGCCGTTGCAGCCACTGGCTTCCCCATGCTCTTCACAAACTCAATCAGCCATGACAAGTCCACGCCCATCAATACGCCTTCTTCACCTCCATGAATTGTGTGGTTATGAGATACCACCATTATTGACGACCCCATGCTCCTCATCCTGCAATCCCAAGCTTCGCTTCTGAGTTTTATGATAATATATACAGCCCAAGCTCAGAAACAACCCTCCCCTTGCTCTGAATCATCTCGTGCAGTCTCAACCAGATGCCCACAAATATTTATTAATTTTATAAGGGCAAAGCATATCACTTTTTTGTTTTTAATGTTTATAAACGATTATCCGTAACTAATGGGACGTACGTACGACCGCGGAGGTAAAGTTGATGGTGGGTTACTGGGCCCGGTTAATTAATGGTGAGATGGCAGTGAGAAAAGCGGCAGCCATGTTGTTTCGGTCAACTGTTTTGCTTAGGGCGTGAACCATTCCGTTTATTTTTAAATCAATTTTGCATTCGGATAGCTAGTTTAATTAGTCTCTTACTTTTATTTTAAACTTTGAATTTGAATGAACCAATTAATTAATTAACATGATAGCTCTCTCCGGCGACTCCTTCTCTCTCAGGTCCTGATTCCATTAAAGTATAGTCTCTCAAATAATGATTAAGCCTTCCTCAAGTGTTTCATCCATTAATCATTGCCAGCAAGACATGGGAATCGTAGGTTAAAACTCATCTTCCATTCCAGTGACGAACGAAGCCAGTTGGAATCACCCATTAGCCATTTTTGTCTGTCACAAATATATTATCCATGGTTTCCTAATTAATGCTGAATAACATCGAGGAGGAGGACGACGACTACCGACAAGGGACTGCTTTAAAACTCCTGAATAAAATTTAGGCGTCCGAATATATATATTATTTCAAACTCTCTGATGATGTCTCCTGTTCTATCTGTAATGTTAATGGTGTTAGTTTATATGAAGTGAAGTGGTATCCACTAATACCGTACCGGCACATGTGACCTCGCAGATCACACATGGACTGTTTACTGACAAGGCCATTTTTTAATGTATATCATTATCATTCAATCAATTCTAGTACAGGAAAGGCATATATGCATATGATGATATAATTGTAATTATGAATATGTGAAAACAACAGAATCCCCTATCCTTCTATCGTCTCCTTTATTCTTTATTTGACTTCACTTTGCCTGCCTCTAATAATTTGATTCCACGTATATGCACTCGCTTTTTAAAAAGAATTTTATACTACTTGAACAAAAGATTCTCCCAACTTCTCCCGCCTCTACATTTGTCGTCTGTGGGGATCCGCTAAAACTTCACCATGAAGCCTGGATTTCAGCCTTTACATTGTTTTATTTCACTAACTTGGCTTTCGGTTTAACGTAATTTCCCTATTATTATGAACAAAAATCATGTGAATGCAACCCACAATATCCAATCTCTATATATATTTTGGGATAATCATTATCAATTCTATACTTGATTTTTGAAAGAAAGTGCAATTTTTTTAAAAAAAGACAAAAAAAAAAGGGAAAAAGATTGATTTGCTTGCGGGGATGATTGCAAGTATCACGTGTCATTTTGTTTGTCCACTTGCTGGCATTCTCTTCCCCTGGGAAGGTTGCTACTCAGCAGGTAAGCAAACACAGCTTTTGAATTCAATAAATAATCACTCTCCTTAGCTGATTTCCCTATTATAACAACACTCCACCGCACCTTTTCACCATTTTCATCCCTGCAAATTATTCTTTTTATCCTTGTAACATTATTAGCATTTTCATTTAATTCTTTAAAGTATGTCCCTCAAGTTAATCCTCTTTTTTTTTTTTAAATTAGACGAAAGTAACTTTAAAAATATATTAAAAAATGAATGACTTATTTTATTTTATTTTCCACAGTCATCTTTTAGTAATAGAATAATCTACTCTTTTATATTAATAAAAACAAAATCAATAGAAGTAGTCAGTTGAGTTAACTTTCGTGTTGCCAAAATCAGCGGGCCCTAACGCACGACCCATTGTGATCTCCGGACACCCCGTTCACATTTTTGGGCTAATTGGGCCGAAGCCCTGGTAGCCTCAGATGCTTCAAACTTGCTGATGCTTGCATCTCCGCCTGCTCTAGACTGACCAGAGGCCGATTCTCCTGGACGCTCCAAGCTCCGCCTCGCTCCGATCAAGATGAGTCTTCTTAGAGCCGCGCGGAACTCTACTTTTTCTACTCCTCAAAAGTGTCATGGCTTCCCACCTCTCCTTCGAGTCACGTCCAGGATGCTGTTTTAAACCGAAGCAGAACAGCCACCTCAGGATCCAGTTGCCGATTCATTTCTGCGAAGTTCCCGTCAAGGTACGCCATTTTATGCACTTCCTCCCACTTCTTCTAGTTCGGAAGACTAATAGTGCACAGATTAGCCCCTTTGGGTACTCGATATTGAAAAAAAAAATCGATCTCTAGTTTTCAGTATCGACAAATTGTGCAGAAACAGAAGCAAGGGATTGGGTTTACCTCTTGTGCTATTTTATTATATTATTAATTATTTGTTCTAGTTAAGTCCAGGATTTTATTTATGAACAAGGAAACCAAAACATAATTTTTATATTTTATTATATTGATTAACTGAGATAAATGCGTCATTTAGAAACAAGTTTATGCTGGGTACATTTAACCCATTCACTGGCTTTCTGTGATGATAATGATGATGAGTATAAGGTATGAAATGGATGAGAAGAGGCGAATGATGAAGGCATTGAGGATTGTAAAGAGAAATATGAGTGATGTGGCAGAAGTAGTTAGAAGGAATAATAATGTGAAGAGAAGATGCATGAAGAGTGTAAGGCATTGAGTTATAAAAAGGGAAAGTACGAAGCATTGGGGTGTAAGTGAATTATGTGAATTTTCCCCTCTGAGCTATTCTCGTGATACTCCTCTCCTTCTGCCATTTCTTTCTGGGCTTCCTTTTCTGAGCTTTTCTGAGCATTGTGTTTTTTATTTTCATTAAGAGCTGTAATGACTTGTGTTTTATCTTGTAATCCTTTATTCGTGATTTTCAATATAATACAGTCAATTCCACTCTTATACTAGTGTATTGATTTATTTTTAAGAAGATCATAACACTATCCTACTGATTCGGCCTTTGATAATCAGATGTTCCACGCTTTTAGCCAAAATCATGACTCGTCCTTTTTGTTTCTCTCCCTAGGTTTGGCATTTGGTAGGCTGTTGGGTGTTCGTAAACATACCCTGAAGACAGATATCATACACTTTCTTAAAGATTCTAATTTGACCATGGAGGATGTTAAAGTGGACTACGACCATTACTTCTCACCACTTGCAATGTAATGCCTTCAATCTTTTATTTTTGCCTGGAGGAAATTGCCAAAGTGTTAATAATTTTGACACTGACATTATGATTGGTTGCTTTTCTTGCTGATGAAAGTAAATAGTATCCTTTTTCTGTTTAAGATTTTTTTTTTAAAATAATTCAATTGTTCACTTTCATGCTACCATAAAGGCATGAACTGATTATTTTCCTAATTTACCTCTTGAGCATTTTATTGCTCATATTTAACTAAAAACTTGTCTTACATTTTATACTTGAAAATTACTGGTTGAAAAAGGTTTTGGCTATCATCAGGATGTTGCAATTCCATTCTCACGGTGACTATGACCAGGCTTTTAGACACATTGCAAGGAATGGTCGCTTGTACAAATTGGATAGGGTATGATGCTTACAATTGTCTATTGCAAAAGATTGATCCGTCTTTCATATATGTATACTTGAATAGTGTTTGACGATATATATATATATATATATTTTTATTTATATAATTTTTTTTCTTGGGCGTCAGGCTGATCGTGCCCAATGGGATATTGTTACTCCCTATGATGGAAGAAATGTAAGTATAACTTAATTATGTGCATCTTATGCTTATTTAATTTTCAAGAGTTTGAAATGCTGGTTATTCTTTGATTGTCAACACTCAACTAAGATAACTAGCCTTTTATATGTTTTGAATAAAAGAATATACGTGTTTTTGTACATATATACAAACAATATCTTGATTGACAAATAATACATCTAATAGATAATTGTGTTACAAATATGAAGAGTATCATGGTACATTTTTCTCTCGCAGAACAGTGGCTTAGATTTCATCATGCTTGTTTTTCTGAAAACAATGTATTTATTTATTTAATCAGCAAGTTAACTTGATTTTGGGTGTTGATGGACTGTAGGCAAATGACTAAGCAGATTTTTATTCAAATTTGGTTGTTGAAGGGCTGTGATTTCTTTCTTTTCTTTTCTCTTTTTTGGGTGTCCATTTGGTTCAGGGTGGGAATGGGAAAGGGAATGGGAGTGAGAATGGGAATGGGAAAGCTCTCTCCCACAAATATGGGAAGCTCTTTTTCCAACAAGGTTATTTTATCATCCATCAAACACTATTTTTATACTCTCCCTCTTTCCTCAAATTCATTTTTCATGTACCAAGTGTAGCATAAAGGGAAATATCATCATTCATGAATAACTAAAAGCATCAAGGGGGCACGTACGTGGTAAGGGCTGTGATTTCTTGACACCAAATCATCACAATTATTTAACAGCTGCCTGTTTTTGCCAGATTTTATTGCGAGGACTTCCTCGAAATGCACTAATAGATGATATAGAACGTTTTCTGTATGGCTATGAATACGATCAGACCTCCATCAACATCTTTCTAAGGTTAATGTCAAAGTCAAACTATCTTCTGAATTCTAAATAATGTTCAATATTTATGATTTTTTCAAGATGATGAGTTTGCTGCGCTCTCAGACAGGGAGCAAGTGTCGATAATCCCATTAAAATGGCTACAGTACGTTGCCGTTCAAGGACTGAAGCAATGAATGTATTCATCACAAAGAATAGGACGTTTTGCCTTAACAGCCAAGTTTCCATTCTGGTTCTCCAGTAGCGAGTCCCCTGGATCTACTGTCACAACAGGAGCATTGCTTTCAGATAGAGAACAAGATCAGTCTCACAGCCCAATTGCTTTATGTGATCTTTAGTTTTGCATTAGAAACAGGGTGTACATGGCGTTTGCTGAGCCGGGCTGGGATTGGGCGAGACCTGATATCCCGTCTGATTTTATCGGACTTTTTTAAAAGGGCTTACATGTGGTTTGTCTTTATTGGTTTCTGTCTCTAGCCGGCAACCTTAGCAATTTAATAGCTTATGCAACATTGGCTGTCATAAATTTCCATATTTATTTTGCCTGTATTGGTTTTGGGCTGTTTCTTTTTCGAGAATGAGTTCAGTTAAAAAATTTGCCCCTTTATTTATACACACTTAATTCGGTTATCTTATCATCTACAATTCTATCCCATCATAATATATGGAGACAAGTTGATAACTAGGAACAACTTCAATTTGTCCATCAAGATTTATTCATCGCATCAATAGCCTCGCGCGCTTAAATTGTTTAGGGGGAAAAGGCATGTGATTTTATAGTGTAGACATGGCCCTGCAATTTGGATAACAAGATTTTTCCTCCAAATCTATGCACTTCGTTTTTTGACTTCCATGAATCCCAGAGGAAAAATGTAATGTATTGCAGAAGCACCTAGCTCGACCAAGATCATCAACATTGCACGGACAATGATCTCATTCTGCTTGCACGCCATCTTTAGCCACTGGATTAAAGTTCAATCTCCTTCGTTAACCGGAACTGCATGTTTAAATCTGGGTCAGCGCTTTGCTTTGTAGTCTCTTCAAGTTCAAATGGATGAATTACCTGCCTATCCAGCATTATTTTTCTATTTTTTCTTAGGGTGGACTAATGCCAATTTAGCCCCATATCAGTGCCCTGAATACTTGCAACATCACAACGAGACGCGTTATTATTTTTCCTAGACATAAACTATACCTAGTGTGCAAGTATTCTTTATACAGAACACAAATAGATGCAAATCTAGTAAATCATCGTCGTCTTCTCCCATCACAGGACACCCTGCAACCTCCTCCTCAAAACAAGTTAAGAACGCACAACGTATTTGTTATATCGGTTAACAGAAACCCGTAAATTTAAGGAAGCAAACTAGTAAGAGATAGACTCAATGTGCAGGCAAGGACAATAAAATCAAAATCTGATTTGTCAACTTGCTCTAATCCTTGTAAGATGTGCTGTGACAAATATCAAGCTCCATCCTGTGGGGAAAGAGCTAGATCTGAGATATTGCGAATAAGATCCAATCCTGAACATCATTACATGGTCATCGTTTCGTGATCAAGCTTGGAACCCTTTGAATTCCCAGCAGAAGGGACGCCTTCTGTTGAGGATGGTTCCGTTTCTGATATCACTAAAACGGTGAGATCAAACTTTACGAGTGTACTGGGCACCTCCTTTTGACAGAGCCCGTTGTTATATAATATCACTTGAGATCGGTAATCATAATCGAGACTCCGTTTTTTAGTCTTCAATACTCTGTGGGGCTTGTGCTACATTTTCTTGCTTTGCCTTTTCACATCTCTACCCCATTATTGTCTCGAGAATGGCGAGTTTGCTTGCTACTACAGCATCCAATAACACTTAAAATATTTTTCCTTTACACTTTTCAATATGAGCCCATAATCATAGCTGGGTTTGCCACCGCAATGTCGTAAATCTCCATTACAGGGGAATGCCCACAAGGCCTTATTTAATAGCCAATGACCATGATGTTAAATAATTACAGTACATTGAGAATAAGGCTTTGCCTGTGATTGTAGATGAGAAAGCCGAGAGAATGATGAGTTGCCAATTCACTTATTCTCTTAGGCGTTGCATTATCGTTTTCATTTATTTTGTCGGCGACAAGAGGAAGGAGCCATTTTGGTGGGGCCAACTGTGGAGGTTTCTCTTGTGTTCGTTTTATCGCCATTGATGAACACAGCCAAAAGAGAAGAGATACGTGCTTGAACTGGACATTTTACGTGCAGACAAAATACTCCAACCATCTTCGTTCTATTTTCTTCCACTAGTATCGTGAGAAATTTTTAGGTATTATATATGTGGTATCATTTTATACACTGTGTGGGTTTCTCATAGTGAGATTCACGTGTGATTTGCTTACCTTACCTGATATAGAATTCTCATCATGTATTGGCCTAATACATATGTGTGGTGATTAGGTGATTATTCCATAACTATCCAATATCATATAGAATTATAGACGGTAGTGAAGTATATTAATGGTACATTTTTTTTTACCAGATATTAATGGTACATTGATAGCTAGGAAATATGGGTTTATAATGCAGACTAAAGTAATACTTCCTCCGGTTACATTATAAGATATTTTGTATCAATTACACGTATATTAAGAAAATTATTTTTTAACTGAAATCAGTGTAAAAAGTATCCATATTTCTTATTTTATTCTTATTAAATACTTCATTCTATTATTATTGTAGGATTATAAATAAAGAGAAATGAAGCATTAAGGACATGGATAAAAAGAAAAAAAATTTAATATCTTATATTTTAAATAAAAAATTTATTATATAAAACGTAAAATAATATAAAAAGAAGAAGTATATCTGACTATTAATTAGCTGGTGGACAGAAATGACTGTTTATTAGTCTTGACAACTGATCTGATTATCTTCCAGTAATAGCAGAACCAAAAGCAAAAGAATGATGAATTAATTAAAATAATCTTAAGGGATCTGAAACTGAGAACCTCCTATTGAAAATAAAATAAAATAAAATAAAATAAATAGTAACTTAATGAAAAGCAAGTATGTAATAGGCTGTTTTCTAAGATAATGGTGATGTTTTCTAGCATCAACAGTATTTTTAGAATATTATGTCTCACATTTTTAAATATTGTACGAAATACTATTTAATTATTATGATTAATTATATGATAAAAACGTCCAATCATCATATTAAAGATGGATATCTTGATACCTTATGAGATTTAAAATGAAATAAAATGAGAGATATACGATTATATTTATAAACAACAAAAAAATAGTACAAATATCAGGTTAGGGAACCACCCTTTCTCTTTTCTCAATCCAAAGCAAAATCCAAACAGAAGGAACGAAAGTGAGTGACGCAGAGCATGACAAATCCGAAGATCCAAGTCCATAAAAAGGCACAAATTGGTCCTCAAAACTTACCCAAGTCACATCCTCAAACTAAAGCGCGATGGAAGCGCGAGATCCCATAATGGAAGAAACATCAACCATCTTAGCTGCATTCTCCACTCTCCCTCCTTCCCACCTCCCCCATCTCACTCGCTCCCTCCTCTCCGCCACCCACCACCACAACCTCCGCCTCTCCTCAGTCCTCTCTTCCCCCGCTCTCTTTTCCTCCACCCTCCGTCACCTCCACTCTCTCTCTCTTCCCCAAAAGTACCTCCTCATCGCTCGCCACCTCCTCTTCTCCCTCCACCGCATGACCGCCCACTTCCTATTCGACCTCACTACATCTCCTCCTCCTCCGCCGCAGCCGATGTCCACCTCCATCCGCCAGAGTGACCTGAACGCCGTGCTCCTCCTCCTCTTTTTCTGCGAAACCCACCAACACAATCCCACGGTCCTGGAGGCGAATTTCTCGGATTGGCGGGTCAACTTATGTAAGCTTTTCTCTGACAAGTTGTTGACAGTTGCTTATTCTCCCATAGGACCGAGTACTTGGACGGTTTTGGCTCCTTACGTTGAGATGGTGAGCCGGAGCTGGAGGCTTGTGAGGGTGGGTTGCGACGGCGGAAAGAAGGGGGCGTCGGCGGAGACGGTTTTGGGACTTCCGGCGGTGGAGGTGAAGGTGGGTGGAAGGGAGTGTGCGATATGCAGAGAGGAGATGAGAGTAGGGAGGGATGTGTGTGAATTACCGTGTGAGCACTTGTTTCATTGGATGTGTGTATTGCCGTGGCTGAAGAACAATGACACGTGCCCTTACTGTCGGTACCGGTTGCCGTCCGATGATGTCTTCGGAGAGATCCAACGGCTCTGGGATTTGTTAATTAAAATGAGTGCACGGCAAAGATTAGTCGGGTCATAAATATTTCACCGACATTCGCACACCGTAGTACCGTACGTACACACGTCCATACGAGGAAGAGAAAATGATATGGCCGGTCATAAGCCTAGTACCCTGGGAAAATAACAACTTCATTCTTTCTGTGATATTTCATGATTTGATTTTTTTTTGTTTTCTTTTTAATAAATCTATTGTATATTTAAGATCATAAATATGCGCAAAAGGCATGCTATAATTTATGTTTATAAAAAAAAAAAAAGGCATGCTCCTTATGCTTTTTGATGTTAAAGACGTTAATCCTTACAATTAACCAAAAAAGTCCTGCAATTTGCCCGGTGGCAATGAACGACATTAATTATGCTGGTGGTGCCAACGGTGGAAGACGTAGCTACTGGGAAACAGACCAGATCGCTTAATGCTACATGGGATATAAATGTTCAAAACTAAGCCCACTCCTTGGTCCATTAGAACTCATTCATCCTCATTTGGTCTCCATCTTCCCCTGTCGAATTCCACCTTCATTGATATGCAAACCTGACCCCAAACCACTGCACACTATTGCAAGTAAGCTGCCCATAAACGCCACAAATCAAGTTCTATTATTAGTGGATGATAAGGAAAATTGGTAGAGGAATACCTGATGACTTTGCTGTCAATATATGGATTGGAAGATGTGAATGCTTCGTAATGCAACATATGATATATGTGTGTGTGTGTGTGTCTGTATTTGATAGACTGATAGGTTTCCACCTTAAACATGTTGATACATAAACAGACTCGAACCCGAACCCCCCAACCATCCTAAAGCTTTCTGCTTCCTTCACACTTCACATCCACACAGTACTACTCTCCCTTCCTTCAATCATAAGCAAATTTCAAAACAAAGAGATAGATAGAGAGATTTTTTTTTGGGGGGTTGAATTTCACATAGAACTAGGAACTTGAAATGAAGCTTTGAAAATATTGTACTAGGCCTCACGGCCTTCTCTGCACTAGTATATTCTTAAATGAATTTCTCCTCCTTTTCAAATATCATTTATTTTGAATTAATAATAATTAAATAATATTTCCCACATGACCACTAGTACGAATACAAAGATGCCAATAATAGTAAAGTCTCCCCTTGATCTGTTATATTTCTACAAAACAGAGTACTCAATATAATTTTTTTTTAAATATTAGAAAGGCCCTTTTATTGATATAAGGCACCCACTTGGAGTCTTTTGACTCCATTATTGCAGGTTCTCGTCACTGCCAAAGCTCAACTAAATAGAAAAAAATTGTAGCAGAAAAAATTTAAAACAGTATAAACTTAGAAAACTTACTATATCAACTATATCCTATACATACCACTTCGAAACAAAGTAACGACGAGGAGCACAGTTGGAGGAGAGCAACACTAATAATTAGAGTGATGATGGCAAACATTAAGGTAGCACACTAAAACCTATATCCCAAAATCATTACCTTTGACAAGCTCTACCTCATTCAGCAATCTTTTTAACGTGTTCTCCCACCCTTCAACAAGCAGCGTGTGCTCAGGTAATGGAACAGATTGTTCAATAACTTGAACAATACCATAGGTTCCAAGACCCTTTAACGTCTCTCTTTTCTCCTGCCCTCTGCATCTTTTTTAAACTGTTGGATTAAAAAACTCACTCAAAGCTATTGTGGAGTCAAGTTCTGAGCCACTGTGATATATCTTTTCTGCCATTCAAGGAACCGTCATCCACCTCAGCATTTCTGACGGCGTTTGGTCCACTTTAACATCCTCCAACAACATTTTGAAACTCAAGGGATCAACACCTAAAACGTTTTAAACATTAGGGAAGGTTTTCAAAAAAATTAAAATGGAGGGACCAAAACCAAAAGGCGTTGAAACTACAGGGACCTAGAGCTTCATTTTCCCAAAAAAAGAATGAATATTGGAAGTCCTTGCTTGAACAGAAGTTTTAGTATCCTTTATCCATTCGTATCCTGGGCCCAGTTGTGATGTGGATCTAATCTAAATAGGCCCAATATTATTTAAGCCCTTACCTATATTTTTGGATCTGACATTGTTGGGGGCCCATAACCTAACCAATTCTATAGTACCCCTTCCCCCTCTCCTCCCTTGTTCTATCAATTTGAGAGCAGATCAAATAGATCTATCCAACAATAAAAACTAACAAAAAAGGCACGGATAATTTATCAGATAAAATGCCAACAAAAAAAAGAGGGCTGAGTAGAGAAAAAAATTATTATTATTATTATGCAAAAAGATGGTTAAGCCGAGAAAAAACTAAACATACATTCCCAACAATGTCTTCCAGAATAAACTCATAGAGACGTAATGAACCCTCTTCAATGTAGACCACGTGAAATCTTTGTGTAGCTGCCATCTTTGACCATAGATCAGTAGGTTTATTATTGTTGTTTTTTTTTTCAATTTATTATTGTTGTTGTTATTGTGCCTATATATATATATATATATAGAATTAGTTTTATTCTCACTGGATGGAGGGAGAAAGAATACGAGTTATAGATAGATTCTATAGTTTAGCCTTCAATTATCTTAAAGTCGCATTACAGGAAAGATTTACTTGCAATCTGTCTTTTTTATTTAAAAAAAATCATAAATTAAGAGTATTCTCTGCCAATATGAATGGAGACTAATCTCTATATAGGATATTGAAGTTAAATGATAGATTATTCTTAACTAAATTTGCTTTATATATATTAAAAAGGTAAAAATTGAACTAAAGATTTGCACAAGGGATGTGTGTTAATTTGCTTATAACCTCTTTAGTTAAAAGAAAACACCACAAAAAGTATTGAACCAAAACAAAAAAAAAAAGAAAAATAAAAGCCAAAGAGACACCATAAAATTATGAAAAGTGCAAAGCGAGGTCGGCATATGATAGTCTTTCAATTTCCGTTATTTTCCCCCCTCTTATAAGGTCAACGTTATTTTGCCGGCCTCCAGAGCTATTAAGTTAAAAAAAGAAAAAAGAATTATTTTGTCTATGGCTGACACGTGCCAAAAATGCCATTCCATCAATGGTTTGGCTACGGGTATGTTTGGATTATATTATGTATAAATGATTATGAGGATAAGTGATTATGAGAATAAGTGATTATGTCAAAAATTATTTATGTTTGGATATTTTTACCTCATAAGTAATTTTGAGAAAAAAAATGTGTTTGGATATTGGGGTTTAAGTGATTATTGGGTGGATAATGAAAAGAAAAAATGACATAAGTGATTATAGGAGGATAAATAATTATCATAAATTGAAAAAATCAGCTTCTTCCATATACACTTATTTGAGACATAAGTACTTATTGAAAAACTATTTTCGTTTAATAACTCCACCATATAAGCACTTATGAATCCCCATAAGTGTTTATTTTCCTAATCCAAACAGGCTATAGGACTATCTTATGATTGTATTATAGTGATACCATTCTAGGAGCTGGAAAAGGCAATTACGATGAGAGCATCAGCCTCACTTCACTTTCTCAGTTGTTAATAATCTGCTCATTAAAAAACAGAGAGCCCTACGTTAACCTCAAGTAATAGTTGTAATAATATATGCTGATGATGTCCATTTAGAGCTCAAAGCAACCAAGTTGAACAAAGAATTGAATTATTTACATGCATACATAGTAACAGACTAATAGTTGTACTTAAAACAATAATAAGATGAATGGTGGAAATAGGGATTGGGTGTTCGGAAAATAATAGGGACCAAAATTTTAAATTAATAGACTCAAAAATTTTGAAATAATAAAAATAGCGCTAAACTTAAGACAATTATTTTAAAATTTTGGCCCATAAATTTGGTAGAGAAGGAAGTGAAGAGTGAAGATGATGTGTCCAATAAAGAAGGAAGAAAGGGTCCACTCAGATTATTATTATTATTATTATTGATAATGAGGGTCCACTCAAATTAATGAAAAGAGTGGGGGCGCATTTGCATTTATTTATTATTGAGGCTTTGTTTGCATGAGAGGATGGACTACGTGTACAGTATAGGTACTTGCAAACTAATTAAAATTATATCATATCATTTGGAAGCAACTCCAACCCTTGAGTAAAGAGCTGCTTTCTCTCTCATTTTGCTTCGAGTGCAATTCAACCCTTGTTTCTCCCTCTTCTCTCTCCTCCTCATCATTTTAATTCATCGTTCCCCTAGTTTTAATATTACTATGCACACATTAATTTAATTCAAGTTAACTAAACATTTCATATTTTTTCTATCACCTCTTTCACCTTCTTTATTTATATTGGGTGGAGGGGTGACTTGGAACTATAAAAATCCAACCTCCAATATGTTAATGTAATATTTATTAATTCTTCTTCTTATTATTTGACTGTCTGTTATTTTTCATCTTTTAAAATGTGTACAATTAATATAAATAAATAAATAAATGCTTCATCATTAATTTACATATATTTATTCAATAAATTTATAAAAATCAAATTATTCACTAGGTTGGATATATGCATGGCACGAAGCTAGTTTTCTTTAAAAAGTGACAAATTAGCAAAGAAGGTTAAAACGATAGTTCAAAAATAGCATTATATATGGTGGGACACAACAAAATCTATTTGGGTGAGTCTAACATTCCTTGTATTATTCTTTATGACGACGACTACTTGATGGACAAGAATTTAGATAAGTTGTTATTTGGAACATTCAAAATTTAAAATCCATGGACTGTTTCCTGTCTCTCTCTCTCTGTTTTTTTTTTTTTTTACCAGAGATCTCTTCTCCCAGATGAACCAGATAATAATAGAAGCTGTAGACATCACAGTATATGTGTCAGCATTAGAGAATAAAATCACTCATACTTTAATAAATATCTATAAATAATAAGTTTAGTTTATCGATCGGGTACCTATCAAATAAAATAAATATTTGATCAATTTGTATCAAGTTTATTCCTCTATCAGCCATTATCTTATTGATTGATGACAAGCTGATTTTATTTTATTTTATTTTTGCTAAACGAAGCTGATTTTTTTTTTAGGCTATGAATAACGGGTTTAAAAAATATATGGGAGATTAACCTTTACGTGCCTTCAAAAAGAAGACGATGAATTCAAAATCTCTCCTTCATTAACATTAACAATTAATAAAATCGTTTCCATCAATTACAACTACAATGTGATAAAATTAACAAAGAAACAATTTATACAATACACTGATTATAATTATATTTTCTCATTTCTTTTCAAACTTTTCATATATATATATATATATCATTTTTCTAATTTAAAATTTACATGAACTTCCTTCGAATTTATCACTACATGAATAACTTAACAGAGTTAAAATAAATACTCTTCAAAATTGGGGGAAAAATACAATATAATTTTTATCCCTTGAAAGAAAGAATAAAAAATAACATTGGAAAAAAAATGAGAGTACAAATAACAAATTGGTGACTTTGGGTTTGTTGGTCTTTAGGCTTTCTAGAGAAACAACAATCTCTTTACGCAACCTCTTGGCCCATGTGTTTTTACCGCATCTATAATTAAATATAATCTTTTTTTCTAGGTAGATTATAATTAAATATAATTAGTTGAAAAAGTTTAACTTAATCTTTTTGAACTTAACAAATGTTTAAAATGCCATTTGACTCAGATTTAGATCTTATGCTGTGCTCATTTCCCTCAAATGCTAAGTGTAATGTATTGAAAAAGAGGTAAATTTATCATATGTAAAATAAAAATATTAAAAATATTTTAACCTTTACACTGTACGGAAATTAAGGGAGTCAGTCAATGCAGATGATCCAGATTCCATCTAGAAAAGAGCCGTAGAGAGAAAGTAACTTACATTTACCGACAGCTTAACATGTAAATGATTTTCCTATTTTGGAGTTTTTGGCTTTCAGTGAATACAAAACATTAAAAAATCATCAATATTAATATAAAGGGAAAATGAAAGATAAATATGTTTGGGAGCAAAAAATTTCAAAACCATACCCTAAATTTGCAAAATCATTATGAGGTACCAAAATACTTATTTGGAATTATTTTTAACCTACAAAATGACTATTTTACCCTCCCTTCTGTTATATCATAATTACTAATTAATTGAACATATTCCTTTACAACTGATATCCGATAATTTGCAATGGACACTAGTAAATTTACAACTGTGATGATGGTTCCTTTAATGGTTGATTAGATCAAACATGCTAATAGTAACAGGTGCTGATCCGGTCAACTATTAGAGGGAGGGAGTCTCTCTGATGGTCGACCATCACCTATTTGCAATTAACAATGGATAATTTGCAATTGACAAATCTTATATTTACAACTATATAACTTCATAAGTAATATCATCCCAAAAAAATAATTCTAGATACATGTAAATCTGCAATTGTTTTACATAGATTTGCAATTGATACACGTACAATTTTAACTGAAAAAAAAAATAATCTTACACACATCTATAATTGATACACATATATTTGCAATTGTTTTACATAGATTTGCAACTACTCTACATATATTTCCATTTTATGAAAATTGCAAAATTCCATATTTACAATATTTCAAACCCAGTAAACTAAAGAAAAAAAAACCAGCAATAGCCCAGAAAAAAGAAGAATTTGCTGGAAAAGATGAAGATGAGGTGAGCGCAGCAAATGAGGAGGAAGAAGGAGGGAGAAGCATCATGATGATAGATTTGAGCTCTACGATGGTGGATGTCAACACTGAAATAATGGATCCCCATTCTCCCACTTGATCTCTCTATCACTCAAAGTCTTGTACGGCATCTTGTTCTCTTCCCTATTTGTTCTCTTCCCTTAAGCATCATTTTGATTGTTGGTTTGAGGAGGAAGATGAAGGAGGTTGGAAGAGGGAGGAGGGAAGAAGAGTTCGAAGAAGAGGAGAGAGAGAGGGAGAAAATGTGAAGGAGGAGAGAGGAAAGGTAAAAAAGAGAAAAAGGTAAAATTGTCTTTTTATTGGACAATATTTACAAAATAATACCATAGTACCTCATAGTAATTATATAAGTTCAAAGTATATTTTTAGAATTTTTTACTCCCAGAAATATTTATCTATCATTTTCTCTAATATAAAATATAAAATTTATAACAAATTGCATTATATATAACTTATATATATAGCATGATTCATCTCAAATTTTGTGTGATATATATGAAATTATGTCTGGTTTGAAGTATAAATTTATTGTTAGTTTAATATAAAAAATAAAATAATAAATATAAATATTATGTTTCTATTCTTAAAAATATCCAAAAGAAATCAATATTATTTTAATTATAATAAAAGTGCAATAAACGTTTTTAGAAGTACTTACTACATCTTTAATTAGCAACCCTGGTTCTCATGGTCAGTCTTGGAAGACACTTGTAGTTCCGTGTTCAAATACCAGGAAAGAAATTATTTCTTACATCAGGTAAGCCTCTTGGTCTGGAAAAAAAAAAAAACTAGGCCTCAATAAATAACGCACAGTATTTTTTTTTTTAAAAGGACATAAAACTTAGTATTCTTTTGCGTCAATGTCTATTAAAAATGAAAAACCGGGTAAGATGCAAAATACTACCAAATGTGCTTGGGAGGTAAGGTAGGTGGACATTTATAACTCTCACTCTCACGCTCGCAATTACAACTTAGACACTTCGAAATCACCTGGCAGTATTTTGTAGATTAGTGAGCAATGTTAAAGTCCAAACTCCCCCGAGGCTTTCAAATTCCCAAAGATAGCGTCTTTTTTTCTACATATATTTAATTTGAACGCCGATTCCCCAAAATAGAAAACTCACATTTCTGGGTCTAAATCAGAACTGATCCGAGGAAGCCTATTCATAACATCCGCGTGCCAATCACAAAGATGAGCCCCTGCTGTGACCAAAGCATGGAGAATAAGCGTCCCTTAGCTGATCCCGGCAAGGTGGATCCTCCATGGAGGTGGGTTTCTTAAATTTTCCTTCTTTTACTCTTCCTCTCATTCTACATTGTGAAATCTGAAATGGGTTGTCCGAGAAAATGGAATCACATTGTTGTATGGGTTATTTCAGTGGTAAGAAGATGGAAGGAGATGAGGGTTTGAATACCGTGGAGTGCCTCCGAGGAAGATTACTCGCCGAGAGACAGGCTTCTAGGGCTGCAAAAGAGGAAGCAGAGTCCATGGGCAACAAGGTATTCTGATTTCTGTCACTTCCATGTAATTTTGAATCATTTCTGTTTCATAAATCACATTGCGAAGCTTTTTGTCTGACCAAACTTTATTCCATGTCTCTATTTCTATCTCCACAAAAATGAAAATTTCTTGTGGTTTTGGGGCGGTGGACAGTTGGTTGAGCTGGAAAAGACACTTAGAGATGAGATTGAATTAAGAGAGAAAGCAGAGAAAAAGCTCAACAAGCTGAAGAAGAGGCTTCAGTCCCTGAAGTTATTCACCATATCAGAAGAATCAGAGCAATCATCTTCGTCGGAGAAATCTGAAGGTTCTTGTAAATCACCCTCAAGCAGTTCAGCTTACAGAGATTCAGAGGCGAGTGAAACCAAGTCTCATACAGCAAACTCATCTTTGTCGGAAAATGCAATGCACAGTGTTTCAGAACCCTCTGCCCTTATTGCAAAAGGTTATGACTCTCAGGGTTCTGATAATTCCACTGGTAATTCAAATTCAGACTATTCTTTCCGTCAAAATCCAAATTCTCAGGATTTGAATAATGATGATAGCAGGTATCCAGTTTCAACATGCATAGTCATTGCATTTACTCAAACACTCTTAACTTGTAACTGCCCTTCTTTAAGCTGCCTAATTTCTTTTTTTCCTTCCCTGGTCTTATGTTCAAGTTCGGCATATAAATCATCTTCGAAAGATTCCGGTTCTCAAGACTTGAAGAATGACGAATGCAGGTATTATTCTATCTATTTGAACATTCCGAGACAATTACGAATTATGAAAGGCTTGTGTCTTTGAAGACGGGTTTCAAATTTTGAAATTGGGGTTCTGTTTCAGGCTTTCTAGTTTAAGTTCAAAATCCTCAGCGTCAGAGTACGAGGATGATGACAAAGATTACATCGACAACTCTCTGGCATTAATTCCAGTGAATTATCCAACAACAACCACCGAGGCAAGAAATGTAAAACCAGTCCATGAAAGTGTAATTGAAGCCCTAGACGGACTGAGGCATGCGAGGGAAAAGCTTTTATGCTCAATGGGAATAAGGCATATGATTCAAGTTGGCCCTACCTAAGTTATCACACTGATATAGTAATTATGCTGAATTATTTTCCTAGCTAGTCACGTTGATGTATGATGGGAAGTGAGATTATTTAGCACTGAAATTGGGGGAAGGAAGAGTAAAGTTAATAAGATGGCTGGCATTAGCAGAATGGTAAAGTTCTTGTGATTTTCTTTTCTTGGTGTTACTTATCACATAAACCATGTGATGTGGGGATTTGCTGTCAGTCTGAGGCTTTATCTTTGGCGTTCTAGTACTCTTTTGTCCATATTCTTTTCTTGTGCTTTTCCTCCCATTCATCTTTTTCAATGTAAATGAATTGGAGTTATCGAATGAGGTCCCTTGATTCTTGTGACTTTTGCCACCACCATTAAACTTGGCGCTTATAACTCTGGCTACATTATTATTATTTTTTTTGTCCTTTCAAATTCCATGGCGAGTTTATCCTAGTTTCTATGTACTGTATTGTCTCATTTTTTATTTTCCATCCTGTCTTCTCACAAGCGCAGGCCTGATAAGTAGAAATGTATTTTTCTGCGCATGTTTTATCTTCTGTATCATCTGGTGTCTTATTAACGATATTATCAATTTGAACCCAAAAAAAAAAAAGTGGACATATGGGGGCAAAATTGAACATGATTAATAGGTTCGGATTTCTTCTTTATGAAGGTCAAAAGGAGTGTGCCCCCCATTCCATTTTATCGCGGAAATTAAGAGGAAGGGAACGACAGTCATTCTTTCTCATTTTAGATTGGAAAGTTGTGACTTGAGGGAAGCAAATGGTCTAACCAGAATCCTCTCTGTTTACACATTTCGAGCCTGCACATTAATGGTCATCTCACACTGAAGCCTAGTCCAGAGAAATAGGAAACTGTGTCTCCCACTTTTGTTTGAATATTTTATTCAATCAATATTCACATATTTGATTCTCTCCACACACACACACACATAAAATCTCCTTCATTCATTTAATTTAAACGGTACAAAATGGCTAATTATGAAATTAAATTAAATATATTATTTATTTAGTTATTATCATAAATGAGCATTGTAATATTATTTTTAAGAGTATTTCATTCATAATAGTAAATATAGATTATTAAATCAAATATATTATTTATTTATAAACTATTTTTTCAATAATTCGATTATAATTAATGAAAAAGATTGTATATGAAGGGAGAATGGAGAAAAAGTATGAAAGAGATTCAAATCCAATATTTGCTATCCACTGTGAGAATTCTAGACACTAGAACATTAGGTTTTAAATGAGTGATCGAAAAGCTCCTCAGTTATAAGCATGTGTATTAATTTATGGTTAAACACTGAAACTGCTCTGTTTTAGGCATCTGAAACAAAGGTCATTGGAGTTCTCATATACCAGTTATGAATGTGATTGCATCTAGACATTTCACACTCGTGATTTGAGTTTCCAGATTAATTTTCATATTCCTTGTTAAAGAAAAAAAAGGAAAGAGAGAGTAATAAAAATGAATCTGCAACACAACTCATAACAGCTTTAAGTTGAAAGAATTGTAATTTTATTTTGGTACGTGTGATTGAAGTGAGGTGGAGTTTGTGGGGGGGTCGCCTCGTGGCAGGACAATTGAACCGAACAAGTCCATAAACAAATGCTAGAAAAACGGCAACATAATTCAGAAATCAATGGGAGAAAACTAAGTTTGCAATGTTGGAAAAGAAATCAGAAAACCAAGTTGGTGTGTTGTGTTGGGGGTATTAATATAGAGAATACGCGAATTATTGCAAGTTCCAAGAAGGTGTGTGGATACGTGTACCACATGTTTTTGTGTCTTGCATAACCTCAAATTTTTCTCTCCCTCGTGACCCTTCGCCATCAGAAAGCTCCACTTTATTACACCTGCTACAACACCCACCTATTCACAAGGCCACGGCTCAAATTTCAACTCCTAAACAGTTCTTAATTTCATTACTACAAGTTTGGAACAAAAATTGTAATATGACAAGGATCGATGAGCCAGTGTTGCATATTCCTGCTAGATCCATCTCCATGCAAAGTTAGTTCTGAACTATTATTATTCTTCAGTAATTTGGTTTGGGTGCATGTTGTACTACAGTATAGGGTTTGATATTCCATGGCTTTTAATTTACCTTGCTACTGCTGTGTTTCTTCCTCTTCCCAATCTTCTTGTTAATTTTTGTTAGGTACAAAAAGTAAAAACAAAAACGTGACTCATGCTTCTTTTGACTTTAAAATCTATATTAGGCCCTACTAATCAAGCATTTGTTTCCAAAAAAACAGTTAGATGAATAAGAATCAAGAAAGGGAAATTAAAAGGAAAAAATCCCCTCTCACAGTTTGCATTGGAATTTTTAATGTAGATATGTACACATAATAGAGTTATTATGCCCCCTATCATCAAACCCAAGTGAAGCTCTTCTCAGCTAATTAAAGTTGATACTAGGATAAATCTTAATAGAGTTTGTATTGCTATAAGATGAATAGCATATATAGCCACGATATTAGAGTGAGAAAACCAGCCCGTCACCAACTGTGAATCTAGTAAAGTTGTGAATGATCACGAAAGATAAACCAAGAAAAATATGAGGTAAACCCAGAAAAGAGTTCCCTAAAACAGAGGATGGCCTCTTTAAAAGGTGATGGAACTGAAAATCTCAGCCATGGAATGGAAGACTCGCAGAAACACACTTGGCCACAAGAGCATCGAAATCATAAGGGAGACAAATGAATGGACAAGAATAACAGTGTCAGACTTTGTAGTTCAAATCTCTCTTCATTTCCTCATCTTGGATCTCTCTTTCTGACACCTCTGAAGAAGAATATCATCTGCCAACAACCTCCAGACACTTCTCCCATCCTATTGCTCCCTTTGATCGCTCAGATCTTCGACCATCTCTGCCATATTGAACCTTCGTGTTCTCTTACAGCTAGCTCCGTTCCTCATATGTCCCACACCCTCTAACCCATTCAGCTCCTATTCAAGGTACAGACTACAGAGTATTACCACTCCATATCGATATTTCCTGAACTTGCCTGCTAACTATGTGAGTCTCAGTTAGTTCAGCCCATACCCATTTGTTTATTTATTTATTTATTTATTCTAAAGTTTGTTCATTTCTGACGAGTATATAGCTTCATGCTCTTAGATCGTGTATTTGGGTCACACATGTTAAGGAAGAGAAGATAAACTTTTATTTGATTGTGGAATTGCCTAAAGAAATGGTTAAGTCATGCTGGAAGCCAACTGTTGAAGGCGATGATGGAGAAGGCAGTGTCAGTGGGAAGGTTGATGGGTTACTATGGTATAAGGATTTGGGCAACCATGTTTATGGGGATTTCTCAATGGCTGTAGTTCAGGCCAATAGTTCATTGGAGGATCGAAGTCAGCTCGAATCTGGACCCTTCACTTCCAGTCACAATATGGGTCCTCAAGGCACCTTCATAGGTGTGTACGATGGTCACGGTGGATTCGAGGCCTCTCAGTTCGTCACCGACAATCTGTTTTCCAATCTCAAGAGTATGCTCTCATCTTCATCGTACAAAGACTATTCGGTTTTTAAGGTTTCTGAGTTAGTAATTATTTTGTGTGTGTGATGCAGGACTTGCAGGTGAAGAAGGAGGCATATCAGAGAGGGTTATAAAGGGGGCGTATAGTGCAACGGATGAAGGATTTCTGTCTATGGTGAAGAGAAAGTGGATGAGTAAGCCAGAGATTGCATCCACAGGGACGTGTTGTTTAGTGGGGATAATCTGCGATGGGATGCTATATATTGCAAATTCGGGAGACTCCCGAGTGGTGTTAGGAAGAATGGAGAGGGCAACACGGGAAGTAGCAGCTATTCAAATATCTGCAGAACACAATGTTAACATAGAAACAGTAAGAGACGAAGTTCGATCAAAGCATCCCTTTGATTCACAAATCGTGGTACTGAAACACCAAGTATGGCGCGTCAAAGGCCTCATTCAGGTACACCAACAAAACAATATAGCTTTTGGACAATCTCAATCTCAAATCCCATGTTTAATACAAGTTACGTTTTTTTCCAGGTTTCGAGATCCATAGGTGATGCATATCTGAAAAAGGCAGAATTTAACAGGGAGCCTCTACCATTGAAATTTAGACTGGCGGAACCCTTCTTCAAGCCTATTCTTAGTTGTGAGCCGTCAATCTCAACGCAGAAACTCCATCCTGACGATCTGTTTCTCATATTTGCTTCTGACGGTTTGTGGGAGCATCTTAGCAACCAAGAAGCTGTTAACATAGTCAGCAGTTACCCGCGAAACGTAAGCTTCCAAATACTCGCGGTCGGTCATTGTTTTTTTTTTTTTTAAATAAAAATGTGTTTATTTAAGAATTTGTGTTTGAGAATGATGTCTGCTTTTTGAATGAACAATGATATGTGTGTGTGTGTGTGTTGATGGAATGGAACAGGGAATAGCAAGAAGGCTAGTGAAAGCTGCAGTGAGAGAAGCAGCAAAGAAGAGAGAAATGAGATTAGGAGATCTGGAAAAGATAGAAGCAGGGGTGAGGAGACACTTCCATGATGATATAACAGTAATAGTTGTATTTCTAAACCCCAAACTCACTGATAATAATACCTCTCTTTGGGGTTCTCCACTTTCAATCAAAGCAGGTTGGCCTGCCAACACGTAGTTCCCTTCAGTACCTGTTTTCACAATTCATGTACAATGCAGATATATATAGACTCCCATAACTGCAGCATCTTTTTCAAGCTACTTAAGGGGATTAAATGTATCGTCATTCATCATTTCCCACCTGTATTCTGTGAAGCGTACCATATGGTTAACATAAAAAAGTTAAAAACTTGGTCACGCATCCGCACATCAACGACTACCCATTAAGTGTATGATCGGATTCGGAGAAGATTTTGCACTCTCCGCTTTTACTCGCAATATAAAATTTGATCCCATCCGTCTTCCCTGCTTTTATTTATTTATTTGACTAGTTTCCTGACTTAAAGTTAAGAGTTCACCTTAAATAACTTTTACTGCAACCTTACCCGTTGGCGTTCGAAAAAATTTCAGATTCTGGGCAAGGAAATTTAAAACCCGAGCGGCTGGGGGGGTGGGGGTACATCTAGTTTAATGCGAATCTTGTTAATTTATCGATCAGTTGTAAATCATAGACCACTACAATTTTAACGTTGGCGTTGGAAAATATTTTGGATTCCATACAACCCGGGGGCAGGGAGGGGCAACGGGTATCTACCATCTAGTTTAATGCAAACCTTTTTAATTTGTCGTTCATTAAATCAGTTTGTTGCTATCCTCTTTTTTGGGTAAGCTATTGCTATACTCGTCTTTGTGGCTCAACTGCTGAACAATACAGCTAATAAAGCGCGGTTCGTGCAAAATTAAATACCTCTTCCCCGAATGGTAAGGCTGTCACATGCTAGTTGTGTAAATATTGCTGCAACGATAAGCAATTACTAGCAGCCCTTCACAGATAGCATAACATCAGCTGCAACTCTCCAGACTCCAAAAGGATCGATCATATTCCACACATCAAATCGTTTTCATCGAATCATGCCTGGGTTTCGCTATTACAACTAACAAGAAACGTTCGCGTCTCACATGACAAAGGGTTAACTGCATCATTAACAAAACATACAAGGGCATGGCAAGCTTTTGTTTCCGGTTGAAAGCTGACCAAAGATACGCAAGTACGTTTAGCAATTAGAGGATACAATGAAAAATATACCATGATTCCCCAACAAAAAGTAATGGTCCTTTCATTCATCTTACTGAACTAACTAGTAACATAAGTAACCCCCAGATACAATACTCTTCCATGATTATCACCCAGAGAAAAGCTAGACAAGTATATTACAAAGCCAACAATAACACCAAAAATAAGCCTCCTCCAATTCTCCGTCCTATCTAGCATATTGTACAATTCTAAAGCTGGCAACTACAAAAACTAAATGACACCCTCAGAGAGTTTACTAATAGGAAAATAGCGGCAAAGATCAAAATATTGGAATCTACAGCCTCAAAATAACCTCAATTTCAGATTTGAAAACAATGGAAGAATTCAAACACACCGTTCAAGTTTTCATTTGTCATACTCAGTTTGATCATTTTCAACCTTGTTTTTCTCAAATGAAGACCAGAAGACAGTGGCAGGAATATGAATTCAATATCTCTGTTGATCCAGTGATGTAATCCACCAACTCTAAAGCCAAAAGCTAATTATCTTTTCCAAAGCACCAAAACATAGTCCATCAATCCATTTACCAGGGTTATGCAACCAAGTAAACATTAGACACTACTTCCAAAGGTCAACAAACAAACAAAAAAAAAAACTCAGAAGATTGCACCATAGCTTTAGACACACACATTTCTAAGTTAACATCTAAACAGAAATGATCAAAGGGAGAGGAAAGAGAAAGCAACCATTCATAAATGTCAAAATGCAGCCATTTTTTATATATATACCAGATTTTATTTTTAATTAATGAAATATCAAACCTTTCTTTTTTTTAAAAAAAAAAAGGGAAAGAAAGAACCAAAATTACCCATATAGACAATGAAATAACGTCAACCCTAATAATTAGGCCGAAATGAGTTCATTCTATGTGCTGCTATTTAAGAGCTTATCTATCAACACTCCCCCTGAGACAAATGATGCAACATAAACTTATCCTGACATTCGCAGATTTTTAGATTTTAGACTAGCATTATGCTGCAGCCAGGAATAGAATAATCAACCTGGTATTGCCTCTTAGCACAATGAATATGGACATTTGACAACAAGCATATAAGAGATACTGACTTCATGGCAATGATGGGGATGAAAGAGGACTAAACAGGCTTCTTTTATGCAAAAAACTTAACGCTACGTGCTCAGATAAAAAATGAAAACTTTTCTAGGCTGTAGATTCCAAAATTTTGATCTTGGCAGATTTTAAGATAAGTAAACACTTTGAAGATATCCATTAATTATCCTGTGGTGTCACCTTGTCAACTGACACTAAATGAAAGCTTTTTCAGTTACTTTAAACTCATCAATGTCTTAGAGGAAGTAGAAAATTGCTGCATCCAGGGATTAGTATGTCGAAAAGTAGACATGGTATGAAGGCCACTAAGGGAATCTCTAATTTCAAAAACTAGACCTGCAAAAATGTTCAAGTAAAAAGTTAATCATATTATATGAAAACCATGTTAAAATTTAAGTCATAACTGGGACCAACGCAGTGAATAACAGGAGTAGAAGCCCATTAACTTGATTGGAATAACAGCTAGCATAACAGAGTAACTTACAATATAATTTCTACTAGTAATGAAATAAGCTACCATTCAGGCCCCACTTCCTGCTTTGCCAGCAACAGCTGCCTTCTAAGTAAAACCAAAAAATAAGATCAGTATGGAAGACAACAAAAGCATATATCATAAATCTTTCTATCACTCTAGAAAATAACAAAAAAGGCCTCACTGTCTCAATGTTTCCTGTGCCATTAACTTGAGGTAAAGAACTTGATGGCGGATTTGAAAATCTGGTAGCAGATATCATGGAGGAGTAAAAAGTTAATATGCACACTCAACGCTTAATATGGTGTAGCAGTCCAGGTGGTATGGATAAAGTAAAATATGATATGCACCTGAGTGCTCTTGCCTTCCTTTTATCTTCCTCTACAGGATCAGTCTTGGAAACTGGTGCAAACCTAGCAAGCCTAGCTTTCTTCTTTGCCTCCTCATCAGCAACCGTAGATGGACAAGGCATCCCAAACCTGTGAAGAGATATGTAACAATATTCACCTCTCTTATGATTAAAAAAACTCCCCAATACTAAACCAAAAAAAATCAAGCTGATTCGCTTGATGAAAGTATTTAAGTACAGAATTCACACGAGAAAGGGAAAAACCTCTCTGCTCTGGCTTTTCTTTTCAGCTCCTCTGATTTTGATGTCTCTGATGCTTGTAATGTGGATCCAGTGCCAAACCTGGATAAGAAACAAACATAGTTGAAAGTTGCTACAGGGTAACCGTCCATTAAATTTGGTATCGGTTAGAAATATTCCTTTAAAAGGAAGGCCAAGATCATAGCCAAGAAAGCAAAGAACTCAACTTCATCAACATCTAACACAATAGAAACTTCTACTCTAAAAGCTCTCCAATCACTCTACATCCGAATAGAAAATTCCAATGCATACTCCATCATTAGCTGGCCACCTTAGTACTTCAGGCATAACATTCATTATTCTGATATAGCCAGCACCCCCACATGAAACGATGTAGGACATAAGTTATACTCAAGAATGGGAGGGTTTATGAGGAAGAGTTAAAAAATATATTCATATTCGCCAGCAAGATTGCAATAAAATCTAAGACCTGAAAAAGATCTTTAAATTGGGGATTTCCGTGAATAAAAACAGATTAATGAAGCAATTCCACTATAAATGTTCCGTTGATGCTTAATTCCCATTACGTAAGAATGTATCTTGAAACATGTAACAAATGACCATAAAAAAATGATAAAATATAGCATTATACGATTGCCGTGGAGATGAAATGCAGATAATTGCATCAGAAAAAAAGTAATATGTAACACCTTTAAAATAATTGTAGTAGTCTACGACATAAAGAACGTATTCTATAAAAAAGAAGCACACACAAAAGAAATGTTTCTTGGATCTTCGTGGCTAAGTATTTGAAATAATTTGGATAGAATGAAACAAGTGCCACTGTAAGAACAAAACGTTTTATCTTGCCCCGAGATCCAGTGAAAAAGTAGGAGTTCATCAGTGAAAACATGAAGTCTCAGGAGCGCAACTACTTCTCGCACCACATGCACCCTCAGAAAGAAAACGAAAAACAAAAAGCTTCTAGACAAAAAATATATACGCTACCTTTCCGCTCGGGAATTACGCTTCTCTTGCTCGGACAACTGGACAGAAATCCCAAACCGCTCAGCTCGGCGAATCTTCTTTTGGATATCGGACATAGGACCATCGTTTTCTGCAACTGGTGGCTTCGATTCAGCAGCCTCCTTTGGAGGGGCGTCGGTGGTGGAGGCCGGGGTTTGCAGAGACAAGGTGTGGGAAGTAGGAAATGGATTGGTCGGATCTTGAGAAAGATCAGGGTCAGGTGCGGCGGAAGGAGGCTGAGAGAGGTCTAGGGTTTTCTTAGGGTTATCTTCGGGAAGATTATTGGGATTCGACTTCTCCGTGTTGGTCGCCATTGAAAGATTTGAGTGCAGAAACACAGAATCACAGATCGCGTGAGAACCCCAGAAGCAAAAGAAATTGGGCAAAGGTTGTGGATTCCCGCAATAAATAGTAGGCATATCAATCAATACACTTTTACGGTTTTACCCTTCCCTTTGTCAAGATGCAAATTGCGGCACTCATTTGTTAGTCCTGCTCGAAAAGGATGAAGGATAATTTTTATCTTATAATTTTGAAATAAATTTTATTTTAATTTTTAAATTTTATTATGTTTTATATTGATCCTTTAATTATTAACATGTAATTAAAGATTTTCTAATTTTTAGTATCATTAAATAAATTAATAAAAAATAATAATTTAATTATTTAAAAGTGACATCATTAATATTATTATGTATTAATTAATATAAAAATTATAATAAAAATAATTTTAAGGTTTAAATATTTATTATTTTAAAAATATGTTAACAAAATAAATATTTTTATTTTTATATTTTAAATATTTATTTTAAGACATTAAAATATTTTTATTATAAAAAATAAATATTTATTTTTTATACTTTACATTCTCAAGTTAAATTTTTCAACTTGTCAACTTATCCAAAATAAATAAAAATTATTCATTTTAATATAATAATTTTAAACATTTTACCACAATATTTAAAAAATAATTTATTCTAAGGTTATAATTTTTAATGCCTTGAATTAACATATTTTTTAACTTTTTTATTTTTTCAAGGTATTAATTATTTATTTTGAGCCTAAAAATGATAATTATAATTATAATTATTATATTAATTAATGTATAATAATAGTAATTAGATGAATTTAAATAAATTTTTTGTTAACTTGTTTAACGATATTAAATTCAAGAATCTTTTGACCGTATCTTTAAAATTAAAGGATTGTAATGAAACTTTTAAAAGTTAAAGGACTAAAATAAAATTTGTTTTAAAGTTAAGGGATCTAAGTGTATACTTTCACCAAATATAAATTTCTTCACACATTAGGGATGAGAATTTACTTTGGCTAATAGCACGGTTTTTTTAGCATAATATAATAAAAAAGTTACTGAAATATGATATGTCAGATAATTTTTACTAAAATATAACACATAAAGATGACCGGTGGCAACACAACTTGAGTTTGTACTGATAAATCGACCAGACAACTATGCAACTTCTGATCTGATAATTTTTTATAATGAAATTATGTGACTTACCTTTTTATAACTTCAAAAAAGGTATACGGCTTTGCTTTTATTTTTTTAAAACAATTTTTTTAATTTTTGGATTATTTAAATGACTAATGCTTTCTACTACACTCAGATCGACTTTCTAATATATCCAAGTGAGCTTCGACCATTTCCAAATATGTTTTTTTGTAGAAAATGTTTTTATAGGGATCTGAAATTATCTTTTTTCCTTTAAATAATTATTAAGAAGATATAAATTTAATTAAAAGTGTAACAAATATTAATTAATAATTAATTATATTTGTATAAGTGTTGTTCTAAATTTTCTCATTCTTAAACTTATATTATAAACACATTCTTTGTTTTTTTAAATATTCAAATATCATATTGAAGTTGCATGAAAAGATAAAAAATCTTTGTATGATACATTAATTTTTATTATTAAAATTAAGAAAAAAAATGAAGAAGTCCAATAATTACATATTGTACTTATTAACTTTTTTTTTAAACTAAATTGAAGAAGTCAAATCTCCCCCTATTCGACTTCTTTAGTTTTTTTAAAAATATTGTTACCATATTTTTCTTAAAAGTAAATTGAAAAAAAAAACACATTGCGTCTTGCAGAGCTTCAATAATGTAAGCCGTGATACTACAGGAGTTCCTCATTTCGTTGCTTTTCTATTTAAAGTGTTGTCTCCTTTATTTCTCATTGCTCTTCTTTAGTTTTGCAGCTCTTCATTTTTACAAAGTGCTACATCCATATTTCCATCTTCATTTAGCAATCTTTATTAGTTTTGTATGTATTTTGAGTTTTATTGTCACAGTTTCATTTTACATTAAAACTTTTCATCTCCCATGAGTACTTATTTTCCTTTTAATTATCAAGTTATGTACCAGTATATTTAACTGAATTATATATTTGAATAATTATATTACTTAATTTGTGCAACATTATTCTATTTTTCTTCTACGTCAGTCTTCCAATTCTATTTAGTTTTCACAATAAGTGAAATATTAATTTTAGTAAGTATATTTATTTATTTATTAATGCAAATTGTGATATGATTTTTTTCTATTTAGTGTTAATTTTTTTTGTTGATATAACATATTTTGTTTAATATAATTTAATTAATCACAATTTATATTTTATATTTTGAAAATTTCTTCTTATCATTCAATTTATATTTTTAAAGTTAACCATTATATTCAAAATGTGAAAAAAAGAAAAGAGGAGTGAAGAAGTCGAATGCTGACATCAAAAGTGATTTCATCAAAACCTAATAGCACTTTATGTTTATTAGTTAGATAAAATCTGAATCTTAGTTTTAATTTGAATAGTCCAAATTTACAGTTTTTATTTTAATTTTTTTATATAATAATAGTAATTTTTTTAAAAAGCGACAGTTAAAAAGCTATCTTTATTTTACATTTTATATCTAATAAAATATAAATATATTTAAAATATAATTAAATTGAGATCGTTTAGATTTGATTTGAATGGTTCAAAGACAAGACAAGCACACGATGCCCGAAAGTGCTCTATTAGAGATGGTGAGTTAAATATTTGATTTTCTAAAAAAAAAACCAATACTTTTTTATAATTGTCTTTATTAGCTACATTAAATTCTTTTTTTTTTTGCCATAACAAAAATAAATCATATTAAAATAAACAACCATAGTACATAGAACAATGACTCAAGCAAAAGAAACAAAAATCGAACCAGAAATGCAAGCCCACCTTACCCGAAACAAAACCCAACTTTACACGCTGATAGAACCCACCGCCGATGAGCAAGCAAGAACCACCAACAATTACTAAACAAAACAACTCCCACAAAAGAAACAGACCAAAGAAACAAAGACAAGCCAACAGCAAAACAAAAGCCAAATAAAGCATAAACCCACCAAGCCAAAACCATCACCAAGATCGAAGGTGCTAACACAACGGAAAAAACAACATCACCAATAATGGGGATAGTGGTTCAACGAACCCTCTTATTGGAACCATCTCTTTCTTCGCCAAATCTGTCAAAAAAAAAATAGACTTCAATTAAACTCCACGTACCAACCACGTGGAAAAGTCGACCCCAACAAAAAGAATGCAAGTAGACAATCAAAACTCAGGAAGCACCCCATCTCCGTACCCCAGATTTGAACCAACCAATGAAGATTCCGTTACAATAGACTCTTCAAGCACCGATACACCAATCAATCCATCTCTTCGCAACTGATATTCTCAAATGGAGGAGCTCTATGACTACCAGCATACACATGCACAACTCTAGACCCCAAATAAAGAGAAAAAGGCGTACACACACCAAGAGCACCTTCTCCTTCGGTGGAAACTGGGGAGAGAGGCAACGAGAAGACTGGAACACAGATGCAAGAAGGCAGACCTGCACAACGGCAAGGGTTGGGCCTCTTACTATACAAAGAAAAGTTTACATTAAATTCAAACATCTCTCATTCCTATATCTCTCGTCTTAATTGTAACATCCCAAAAAAGTTAAAATTATATTTTTGCCCCTAAAGAAGTTTAAATTGATATTCATGTCCCTAAAGTCATAAAAATTACGTGGAGAAGAAATAGAAATGCCCTTAAGAAAAATTACACTTAATGACCCGAAAGTTTCAGAAATTATAATTTAACCCTAAGTCAAGGGTAATTTTATAAATATGCAAAGTTACTGTCAAAACGAAGCCCTCGACGAGAGAAGTCCAATGCTATATGGCACTGAGGGTTAATATTCAAAAATAAAGAAATAATCAATGCCGAGTGTTCAAAAGTAATAGTAAATCAGGTCTGGATATGGGCCATACACATATACCATTTGGGACAGGATAATTATGAAAATATAAAAATAAAATTAGAATAGTCTTGTATCCCAAAAATGCTAAAATAATATAAAGACATTTTTATCGACACGATTAAAAAGTACCCGGATTGAGGTATATCTGGATTAGGAAAATTGGGCGATTTTTGGACACTTTTCTCTCACCCATGTGTGACTTTTGCTGCAACCCATGAAGTCCACCAATCATCTCAAAAAAGTTGAGAAAACTTCTTAAAGAAGGAGTTGAATTTTTTTGCCAAAAAGTAACCATGATTAGCAAAAAGTAATCATGGTTGATTCACTTAATTAAGTCCATTAACCACTCATTTTTGCACCATTTCACACGTGACTTCCAGCAGCAAAATAGAAGAGGAAAACCGAAGAAAGAAGAGAGAAAAGAGAGGAAGAGTAAGAGGGAACTCAAGGCAAAATGGAAAGTTTCACTTATGGTAAGTGCTCTTCCATCTTCAAGCTTACTATTTATGGTCTTTAGAGCTTGAACCATGGATTAGATTTCCCTCTCTACTCCCTTAGGTTTTCATTCAAACATGATTTAGCAAGGAAATGAATTTACAAACCATAGAACATGGGGGAAATGCAAGGATACTCATTTAAAGCTTGAATATGGTGGTAGTTTGATGTATCAAGAAGTGTATCAATTTCCTTCTATTTTCTATGATTTTTGGCCAGTTACTGTTCACACTTAGAGTTGGAATTTCATGTTTTTGATGCCGAAAATGGATTCCCCATGGTGGAATTCCTTAAAAACAAGGGATAGATTCAAGAGAAAGCTTGAAATTAAGAAAGTGAAATTTTTAGGTTTATGAAGTTAATTTGGAATGAACAGTAACTGAGTTATAAATGGAATTTGGTAATTCTGAGGCCATATTTGGATTCCTCATGAAAAATTACATGGAATAGAGGTATAATTCATCATTTTTGAGTTAAAAATGAATTTTTGGTGAATTTTTGAAAAATTAGGGTTTCATGAACAATTTTTGAAGAAAGTCATGGAACCATTAGTTTGAGTAGTTGTTTGATGATGCATTAGGACTTGAAGAAGCCCAAGGAAGCTAGTGGGAGCATTGGTATCAAGTTGCCTTATATTGTCATGTGATTTTTAATGAATTTGATGACTTGCTATTGTTTGCTATGCTCAATTGTGATGCTTTGAGAATGTTGGCTGAGTTAATTGAGGGTTTTGAAATCCCGGGATGTCCAAAATACAAAATGAAACTGATGTGTCCATTTTATACATATAAAACCCACATTTAAGCTCTAAATTATATTTAAATATGTTTACATTGATATATCTTAGCATGATTTTACATATTTTTGTGTTTCATGGCGTTATAGGCTCGGTTGGAAGCATTCGAAGCAAAAACGTTACAAATCGTTCATGCTAAAAAGTTGTGACATCCTTCGGTATTTTGATCATAAATCTCACATACGAACTCCGATTGAGGTGATTTAAGATTATTTGGAAATCTAAGACATAGATCTACAACTTTCATGTTTTGAGTTTTCCCAAATTCTAGCTTTATCATAGTGAAAATCAAACTCAAAATGTCAACATGAGCTGGAAAGGTGCATCTGTCCGTACAAACAATACCCACTCGGCGCCAGGTCAAATCCGTATGGCGCCGGGTCAACGCGAATTTTGAGTGTTTCTATCTTTTGGAGCCACCCGACGCCGTATGGAATGAATATATGGCCACCCGGCACCGGGTCAAGCACGAAAAGCCCATAAAAACTCGTTTTTGACGTGTTTTGGTGATATTTTATGTTTTTATGAGCTTCTAAATTTTTTCTATATAAAAATACACGATTGAAACACAACGGGAGATTCAAAAACGCAATCAGAAGCCAGAAAACACGGTTTTAAACGCATCTGAGAGCAACTAGAAGCATCTTATAGAGAAAAAGCAAGGAGATTTGGGGAGTATTAGTGATAGATTTATTCTTCTCTAATATAACTCTGTTTTCTTATTATTTTCACTATGATTTGGGATTTTAGTTGTGATTTAATTTCTATTTCCATGAGTAGCTAAATTTCCCAGTCGGGGGTAGGGATGTAGCCTAACTGGGATGGATTGGATTTGTTTCTCTAGTTAAGACTCTTTGATTTGTTTTTCAAGTTATATTTAATTTATCTTTTTATTATATTTGTCTCTTTTATTCGTTCATGTAGATTTTATGCTTGATCACCATATAATCTAATTAATGGGTAAACTTGATGGACTGAGAGGTGAAAAGTGAACCTAGATATAGAGAGATAAACATGAATAACTAATCTAAAGATAGAATTAGGAATTCATGGTAATATATGTTGTATTTTTCAAGGTTTAATTAGAAAATTTAGTTGCGCGAGTGCGAATTGAATCCTAATTAAATTAGTACTAATTGACCGAGAGGTAATTAGGACGCTTTAGAAACAACAGTCACTATAATTATATAGAGTCTAACTAAGAAATAAAGTTTAGTTATCTCATAAGGTGAATCTTGATCCCTTGACGCTTCTAGAACTGAAACAAAACTCAAATTTCATTTTGTTTTCTATTTCTTTATTTTTAAATTTGAATTCTCAATTTGATTAGCACTTATTTTTGGGAATAAAAGTTTGGGCTATAAATTTACTACCTCTCTTGGGTTCGACCTCTAGAATACTCCGGAGACTTTTTATTACTGCGATCGACCATGTATACTTGCAGGATACCGATTAGAACCTCTGTCAAAATTTTTGTAGAATATTATGGCATAAATGTTTAAAAGTATTCAGATGATATTTTATGATGATTATATACTTAATGTGATAATATGATTGCATAAATGGTGATTGCTACGAGATTCTTTGAATCTCACCCCCTTCAATGACTAACCATGCTAGGGAGAAACAATACAAAAGAGTTAAGGAAGGAGCAAAAGGCATGAAGAAGGAAATGATGTTGCAAGCCATTGTGTTATAATGTGAATGGTTATTTGTCCCTTACTTTGTATGAAATTGTAAAATAGTGAATAATATGTTAATGTTGTAGAAAATGTGGGAAATTTTCCAGTTCTGTATGTTGGGATATGAAGTTATATTCTACCAAGTTACATGCCAAAATGAGTTCATTTACAAGGGTTTTGGCAAGCAAATTGCAATGTAGATTGAAACAGAGCATTTTCCAGATGTGTCCGTTTCATTTGCCCTTGTTCTATACTTAATATGAGGTTAGGTTTATGATATTTTTATACCAGATAGAGGGCATCTCCAACTTTAATAAGACACCTAATTCACCCCATTTGGAGTTGTGTACATTAAATGGTGAATTTTCAAAGTTAGGATTCAGAATAGGACAATATTGGAAAAATGGGAAACTGAAAGTTAAGTACTGAAAATTTCAAAAGATAACATAAAATCGTACATATATCCAAAAATTCAGTGGTTTATGTGTACAAAAAGATCTATGACTTAAAATCCATATGCCACTGATTTGGAGGTGATTGGAGTTATAGAACAAGAGATATGAAAGTTTTCCCAAAACTGTTCTAGTAAGAATTGAATTCTGACCCTTCGTGATTTAAATTAAAGTTATGCCCTGTGTAAATAAAATAAATGTATAAGGAAAATATCTCATTAAGTAGATACATAGAGCTTTCAAATGACATAGAGTATTCATAATTTGGAACAGAATAAAATGAGATATAATTTTTCAAAGTTGAGGTCAGAAAACTGGAACATAGAAAATTGACCAAATGAACAGTAACAGTCCACAAAATTACTGTACAAATTGGCCCAATGAAGTTACTGTTTCATATTTTTTCCATATAGATCTGAATTTAAGATAATTTTAGAGACTTGAGTCACCACAAGATAAATTTTCTAAATTTAGTTATGAATTTTCAAAATTCATCGGATAAAATGGAATTTGCCAAATGAACAGTACCCTGAATTTTGAAAAATTCTAATTTTGGCATATTATGATTTTAGTCTCTAATCCATGATGAAAGGCATCTAAAATGATTTAATACATGGGAAATGAGCCATAATATAAGGTGTTACATTAATCATAGATCATGGATAAATAAAAAAAAATTAATATACCAAACACTCCCCTGAAATACTTATATTTTATATCAAGATTTCGCTCAAAAATTATTTATATTTTGGACCAAAAAAATGCATTTACCAATCAATTGTCAATCATTTCCTCAAATACATATGAAATGGTAATTTGGCTTCATCAAGAAATCAGCTATGTGCTTATGTCTTTTTAATGAAGAGCAACTTATATTGACAACCTCTTGGTTGCTGTAGGTATATATTAGATATTATTTGGAGGAGAGTATACTACTTTAGGTAGGATATGTTTAGGTTAATGTTCATGCTACCCCAAACGAAGTTTTATAATGAAATATAGCTTCTACATTTTAAATATATGTACCCTAAACGCACAACTGGCTTCCTAGGCTTGCCCTAACATTTCTTTTCCACAAAAGGAAAAAAAACAAAAGAAAAAAGAGCAACTTACAAACATGGACACCTTGCATAAGGGTTAACTAACTTTAATTTTAATATATTAATTGTGATAGAATGAATATATATGTATGTAAAAATATGGGGATGGAATCAAAGACACATAAAATATTACCATGCATGGCAAATCCACCACCACCCCAAACACAAATATAAAATTGCACATAAATTCAACACTTCAACATGTTAATGGCATCAAAGACCTTTACTATTATTAACATAAAAAAAAGGGAGAAAGACAAATTGGGACCTGTATATAAAAAAATATTTACAAATAAACAGTACTAGTTGAGAATTTAGTTTGTCCAAATAGGAAAATTTTAAAATGGGTCTTGATTGAAAAATATTTTTACATAGGGTCATAAAATGTCTTTCTCCTCTTGCTCTATACATATTGCCACATAGCAAACTCTTAAAAAGTACATTCTTCTCATTTGCTTGCATAAAGCCAATCCAATGCAAAATAAATATGGAGTCACAAAGGCTACTTGTCATCATGTCTTGGCAAAAAAGAAGCTTGTATAAAATAGTCATCAACATGAAAATTTATAGTCATTAACAGTAAAATTATACAACCTTCATCATCATTTTCTTCGCACGTGGCCTCCACAACACTAAATGCTTTTATTCCTCTGCTACAACTCTTGAGCTGCATACAGAATAAATAGATGATGATTGTATTCACTCACAACACCTAATGAAATGCTAAAATCATTTAGTTCAATTAATGTTACAAGGAATA
The DNA here is from genome assembly GCA_026686845.1 of Adenanthera pavonina. NCBI lineage: Eukaryota > Viridiplantae > Streptophyta > Magnoliopsida > Fabales > Fabaceae > Adenanthera > Adenanthera pavonina. The sequence continues at coordinate 6,512,252 of JAIVEN010000002.1, forward strand.
TTAGTCTTACAAAATAAAAATGATTATTCAAGAAAAAGGGCATATTTTTAGTTATTATCCTTCCAAAAATATTTTTGATTAAAATTATCTAAACATATTTTATTTTGACAAAATTATCTATTCAAAAGTAAATCACTTTCGACAAAAAACTAGAATCAATCTTGCAAAAGCACACACCACGGTGCACACATGGACACAAAATGAGAAGCCGTCATGGGAAAAAAAGTTCAAGTAAGTTGTGAAATGATCACAGCCCCCGAATAGAAGGGGAAAAAAAGATCAAGTAACTCTTTTACGTGATAGGAATGGTATAGATATATAGCTTGGATATGAATGTTAGACAATTAAGCAAAGATACTTTGAGGATGTAACTATATTTACTTGATTTATATGAAGAAGTTATTAAAAAAGATTTGTATAGATTATTATGCCAAATAAACCTCTGTAATTATTTATTTTTTGTTGGCAAAAAATAATTATTAATTTCTTTGGACTAATTGTGTGTTTGGAAGTTTATTTTAAAGGGAAGTGGAATGTCAAGGAATAGTAATATGAGTTGGGCCATTATTTACAAGATTTTTTATGATAGAGTGGGATGGCAAGAGATGGACTCTCAAACCATCATTAACTATCACAAATCCAATTTTTCTTGATCTCCCAAATTAAGAGGTCTCCAAATTGGGGGATCAATGATGGAATGGTTTAAAGTTAATTATTCAATTACATAATTATCCTTGTTATAACACATACTCCTTATGCACACAATTCTTACAATAGCCGCCATATTGTGCTCTTGCGTTGTCTTCAACTTTCGACTGGCAACATATAAGCTTGGTTCAAGCCGTCATTGCATCCAAGTTTGCACGCCATCAATTAATACAAATAAAATTGGTGATTTCTACATAATTGGTGAGATGGATACTTTCTATTCAGTTTTATTTCTACATAAATTAGTGGCTTTCTACGTAATTGTGATTTCATCTCCCTATTCCTTTTATTTTTAATCACTCTTGAGGACATTAAATTTGTGGATACGAATTGAAGGATTCAAGTTATCTTCTCAAGGACATTAATATACCCATCTTTCCAATTTCTCTTCTTTTCGAGGTTATTTGTCAAATCTAGTGCATTAAATTGACCAACTTAATTTTTCGTTTTATAGATTTAGAAATATTTCAAGGATATAGTAGATTCGACTCTCATATTGCCAGAGTTCATGATTCATTGTTGAAAACAGTGTTGATCATAATAATTAATAATGGTATTATTACTTTATACAAAAATAATATAATATATTTTGTTGTTAGTTTATGCAAAAATCATATAATGGTGTTATTACTTTATGCATAAAATAATGGTACTAGTTTTCAAATAATCTAGTACACCTTGCTTACTCGAGGTGATTTACTTTTACCCTATTACCATGCTCAAATCCCTCATTAGTTTCAACTTCCCCCTAAAGTAAACTCTCAAACACACAGTAAAAGAATTACATTAGCTTAACTTGCATGTAAGCTTTTATTTAAAACTATTGTGTTTAACTTATGGGAAAAAGATTGGTGGAAGCTAGAGCTCGTGAACAAGAAAGCCATCAAGAAAGCCACTAGGAGTTAACACATTTCCCCCAATTGAGGTATATTCCACTTAATTCTCTCGTGATAGCGTGTTTCATTAATTGTTAATGAAAATACTACTTATGAAGTTCACACTTTCTTGTAAAAGAATATTTACAATGATAGCAAGAATACAACTATAATTAATGTGACATATATTTCTTATGGTGGTTATAGAACTTGTTTGTGTTGCAACTGTATGGTATGTAATCTAAAAGCAACATAGAAGAAATGAAATTCCTAGAATCATAAGGGAAGAGAGAGAACAAGTGCAAGATGAGTTAATGAAATATCTTTTGAGTAGCTCATCAAAAGATCATGATATAATATGAATGGGTCCTCAAGCATTTTTAAACTTATGTGTTATATTACAAAGGAAATGTGGTCTCCGACCAACACAACAAGCAACAATTGAAGAACTATTTGCTAAGTTTTTATATTTGATTGGATATGGGGTGATGTTTTTTGAAAATTTGGTGAAACTATAAGTCACTATTTCATAACGTCTTAGAAGCTTTAATTGAGTTAGAATGTGATTATTTAAGACAATCCATCGGTGAAGAAGTTGCTCTAGAAGTACTCAATAACAATAGATTCTTCCCATATTTTAAGATGACTTTTACTTTCATTTTGACCCAAAAATTAGTAGCTTAAATGTAAATGTAAAATGACTATTCTATCACAGGATTGCATTAGAGCAATTGATGGAACCCATGTGCATGTAAAAGTCCCTGTACAAGATGCCCTAAATTTCGTGGTAGGAAAGATTATCCCACCCAAAACATTTTGACAGCTTGTTCTTTTAATATGAGATTCACTTATGTTTTGGTTGGGTGGGAAGGAACAACATCTGATTCTAGAATTCTAAAAGATGCATTAAGACATGAATATCCCTTAAAAATTCTAGAAGGTACCATTTAGTAAAGTTTTTAATTCTTAAACTCTAAAGTTAGTCATAACTAATAATACTAAGGTGTATTTATTTTATGTATAGGTAAAATTTTATCTTGTTGATGTTAGTTTTATGTTAAGGGGTGGACTTATTATATTTTATAGGGAGAACGATATCACTTGAAAGATTCAAGAAATCCACCATGAAATCCCCGTGAAGTATTTAATCATCGACATTCTTCTTTGTGAAATGTCATTGAAAGAGCATTTGGTGTTTTGAAGAAGCGGTTTGCCATTTTCACAAGTGTACCAACTTTTGGTATTCATACCCAAAAAAAAATTGTTTTAACTGCTTGTATATTACATAATTATTTGATGGGTGTTGATCCAAATGAAGAATTTATAGATGAGGTGGATCATGAATTTTCTAACCAAAATGATGAACATAGAAAGCATGGTAGTGAAAGGGAAGATAGTGAAGAGGCAATGAAAGGAAGTTTAATTAGGGACTCAATTGTTGCTTCTATGTGGCATGATTACATTATCTTGATACATATATAGACTTATCAACTCCTTCTATTTCCTATATTGTCACTATGAATTATATTTCCTTTATGTATTATCATTATAAAATCAATATATTTTCTTTATGTATTGTCATTATGAATTCATTGTATTAGTTATTGTTCAATAATGTATTTGTTAATCTAGATATGCCAAAGCGAAAAGGTCAAGAAGATGTCCCTAATACATCTAATGATGGAAAATGCGTTTGAACTAATGCTATGGAGGATGCTCTTGTTGATGCCTATGTACATCAACATGTACAATATGAGAAATAGACGGGGAGGAATCTTCACATTAAAAGAATTAGATGAAATTTTGTTGGAAATGAGAGAGAAGTTTCCTGACAAACAATCTGACAAAACTAAAATCAAAGATCATATGAAAAGGTTGAAAAGCAAATTTACTCCTGTTATGACTTGTTCAAGAATGGCTTGAGTGGATTCGGATGGAATTTAAACACAAACTTGTAGACTGCTGAACCAAAAGTTTGGGATAAGTTAATTGAGGTAATATCATTTAATATTTTTATGCCCTCTCGTCACTAATAGCAATATCCATCATTTCAATTCAATAAACATTAATTTTTCATTCTTTTTACTTAGGCAAAACCTGAAGCTGTCATATAAAGGAATAAGCCAATTTCATAATATGAGAAAATGCTACTATTGTATGAATAAGATAGGGCAAGTAGTGAGCATGTATAAACTGTATCAGAGATTAGACAAAGAAGATCTACATCAAATAGAACTGAATTTGATTCAATAGAAGATATTGACATCATAATATCTAATAATGAAGCCACTTTACAAAACTTTGATGTAAAAAACGATGAAGAGATAGAAATTTCTCCAAAAGTAAGATCTCAAGTTGCAACTACATCAAAGAATGAGAAAAAAAAAAGAGCAAAGTTGCAAATGAAGAGTTGGGCATTGAGATGTTTGCTAACTCTTTGAATGATATGGTTGAAGCTTTTAGGAAGTATACTGAAGATATAGTCAACAGGCTTATCCTATGTCAGAGAGTGAAGTTTGGGGTCTTTTAGAATGATTACAATTAGATAGAAGCACATTAATCAAAACTTACGTGCATATAGTGTGGGATATTGATGCTCAAAGAACACTTATTGGATGTCCCCCAGATATGTGCAAGGAGATTGTAATGCTTCTAATGTCTTCAAAAAATAATGACAATGCATCTTAATTTATCTATATATGGATAGGAGTCAAGTTTTTCTTTTTTTTTGGTTGATTTTTGGATTACCTTGTTTAGACCATTAACTTTAAATTCTTGTTTAGTTATTTTTATTATTTGATAAAAATTTTACCTACTCATTAGTATTATTATTCGAAGAACTAAATTATTTTATAGTAGATATTACTATGACCATCATCATCATCATCATCTGCCGTATTAGAAGAAGAAGAAAATGTTTCTTATTATAAGAATTTATTCACACTTTTTTATCTCAATTTACTTATAAGGGTAATATTGAAAAAATAATTTTAATCCATTTTGTTCAATTCATTTTATAATAACTTCCAAATAATGATCAAATAAAACCGTTCATTTTTCCCATAATGCTCTTAAACAATGGAATACTTTATTCTACTCCATTCCATTTGGTTCCGTAACATTATATTTCACTAATAACCATTCTATTCCCGTCCATTCCGTTATCAACTCGTAAACATGGCCTAACATTCAATTGTTACTTTAATAATTTGATATAATTACAATATGAATGACAACTTGAAATTTGAGATAAATAATAATTTTAAATTATAATCACTTAAATATATAGTTATCTGGGGAGTTAATGTGTAATAATTATGATAAATTTGAGTCAAATCAAATTTGATATCTATATGATTAGGGAGAATTATGAGAGATTATTGACATTTTTAATAATAAATACTCATAGAAATCACAATAATAAATAATTATAACATATAATCAATAAATAATGAATTAAATAATAATAAATATTTTGTACCAAAAAATAATAATTATAAATACTCATACAATCAATCATGCTTAGAAAATGCGCTCCATTTATTTAGAGTTATTGAGAGCTTATCTATAACAACATGCTGATGGAGCATCCTCTCAAAACTGTTTCAGAGATAAGCTTTCCATCCTTACTTATACATACATATACATATATATATATATATATATATGTATGTATGCACATCCATGAATCTGATCACCCAAAGTTACGTAATATCTACAGTGCGGTTTTTTGGCAGGTGTGTTGAAAAATATTTTAAATATAATTAGATATCGATTAAAATTGATTGATACTGACATATTGATATCATTTATTTATTTATTTTTTTTGGGTTGGGGAAGGATTAGTTCGTGAACAATAGTCGCCGAAGGCCCTCCACGAATGGTTCGTAATTGACTCTGGAAATTCGAGGAGCGTGAACCACTCCCATTCCCATAACCATAACTGGCGAATTCAAACGCAAACCAGAAAAAACAACTTATCTTTCTGATTCTGGCCCGGACTGTGTATGCTCTTCCTCACACTGCCAATCGAGTGTCACCGGATAACCTCAACAACCTTTGCACATCTCTTTCCTTGAAGATTTCTGTTTTCTCCGCTATCATAGAGTTGTAAGGTCATGGGATTTGCTTCTGTTTTTTACTGTGGTGTGCGAATTCCGATGAATTTCCATCTTGGCTTGCTCAGTGTTTCGCAGCGAGTTCCAGCAGCTGCGAAATGGCTGGGGGTTCAATCTCACGCCTCTCGCTTTTGCTCAGGTCTCTCTCCCATTTGCTCGACCACTATTTTTTATAGTGATATTGTGCATGTAAGTTCTTGCGTCTGACGAATTTTGGGTGGCAGTTTATCATTGTCGTCGGGCTTATTGTGTTCCCATTTCGTGCTCCAAAGGGACTGATCAGGAGGATGATTTATCTGCATCAGGTGACTGCCCGCTACCCTAAGAGAACAGGAAAGACCGCCTGTATTGATTGAAACATTGTGATCTAATATCCGTAGTATTACAATTATAATTACGATTAAGTTAACCATTTTTCCGCCTTTCATATTGTGCTGGCGGCTTGATTTAACTGTTTCTTGACTCAATTGTCTGCTCAACCCTTTAAATTCTACTGTCTGATTCTACCCATATTCATGAGCATTTTGTGAAAAAGGGCACCGGAGTTCGATCTCTTTGCTATCGTTTTTACCCTTCATACATCCATGGCATGGACTCTTTATTTTCATATTTGTAATATAAGATATAACTAAAAATAGCTACAGTCCTGGTGTATTAGTCATTTTGACTTTCATTATCATGTCCTGCATAAACAACTGTCTTGGAAACTAGGCTATTCAGTTCTAATGTTTTTATCTTAAATTTCCTAGCTTTGTTGCTTCTTCTTCTTCTTTAAAAACCTTTTTTAATTATATCGTATTTTGATGATATTTAATAAGGCAAGAGGATCAGTGCTCAACCACGTGCTGACATTGGCAACATCAAAGCATCTCAATCTCACCCTTCGGTAAATAATACACAGGAATCTCAGGAACAAGAAACTTACATGTCCTCTGTTAGAGCTGTTGCATTATGGGTGGGCAGACCTCAGCTGAATATGATTTTAGTGTTTTTTTAAATTTTTTTCCGTTTGTCTAGAATCTGTACCTTTACATCAAATAATTTGTTATTTCTTATAGGTGGGCGCCGCTGTGGCATTTGGTGTTGGTGTAGGCTTTAAAGAAGGTGTAGGCAAGGCATCTGAGTTCTTTGCTGGGTATGTAGAATGATTATTTTGTAAACTATAAATTCAGCTATTCACAGTTTTGTGGGTCTAGTTAATTGGTTCTAATATCTAGGATGAATCAAAATCAAATAACGCGCAGTGTCTCCATCTGCACACCGATCAAGTAATGTCTTTCAGAAGTGATAAAAAAAGTTTATAGCTATAGCATTCTGCATCTTGTCTTACCTGGGAGGAGGGAAGCCTTATTGCTTATGCTTTAGACAAATAATTTTTGACATACAATGTTTCAACTAAATTTATGGTTTTCTTAAAGAAAGTTTTGACAATGTTATACTGCTACTTTGTGCTTTGTTTTCACTTTCTTGCTCTGTGCTGGGAAGATGATCTTGCGCACTTTTTCAGGTACATATTGGAGCAGAGTCTGTCAGTAGATAATCTCTTTGTCTTTGTTCTAATATTCAAATACTTCAAAGTTCCAATGATGTATCAGGTGATTTATAAAACTTCATATAAAGGATAAATGTTAACAAGTTTCATCTTTATTTTCCAGTTTTCATTTATTGAGATAAAACTCATTGATATTGTTTTAACAATAGACAAAAGCCTCTGTATATTAGAATATGGATCTTGGTTTTCATTTTCCTTTTATTAATGGAAATACAGAATCGTGTTCTTTCCTATGGTATCGCTGGTGCAGTTGTCTTCCGTCTATCATTAATACTTCTTGGAACAGCCACCCTTCAGGTGAGTTTCTTGATGGATAGATTTCTTCAGCTGTTTGATACTTGGTTTTTAGTTTGTAAAAGCTTTTAAACGTTTAGTAATCATCTTAACTCCTTTAATGGTGTTGGTTTAGAGGTTTGAGGCAGTCAACCTTCTTCTGGCTGGTATACTACTCTACTCATCAGTCAAGGTGAAGATTTATAACAATGTTTACATCCTTTGAGCTGCTTGAATCTTTCTTGATGGTTGATGCAACTCCTACCATATTCATTTTCTGACAATATTGTGCTTCTATCAATATATTCACAATTTTATAGCTCTAATTGCATAATTTTGGTTACTGTGTGAATAGCTTTTTGCCAGTGAAGAGGACGAGTCTGACTTGTCTGATAACTTCATTGTGAAGGCATGCCAGAGATTTATCCCTGTAACAAGTAATGTGCTTTCACTTGGTTCAGTCTTTCTCATTCATTACTTGGAGATTTGCTTGCTGTTTGCTTTTCTTTTCAGTCTTTATTAAATGGCTTCCTACTTTTTGAATCAAGTCAATGATAGAAACGCTTTGTTTAGTACATGCAAAGAATAAAAACTTTGTGAGTATTCTCGCATAGACCATAGACTGCTATTTTTACGGCCTGCTGCAAACTAGATGCTTATGCTCAATTTTGGATGTAGTATGTTTTATTGAAACCTCCTTTCGGTTATTGTTGAATAATTTTATTTTGGCTTATTAGATTATAATTTTATAATACAGAGTCATAGACGTACACTAGCTCAGAGATGGGGACAATAGCAGTTGTTGGTTGTTGCTTGCATCGATCTATTCAAATTTTAATCAGTGACCTTATCAGCTGAAACCTAACACTCTCAAATTATTGCAGCCTGTTATGATGGAAACCGGTTTGTAACAAATCAAGATGGGGTTTGGAAAGTAAGTTATTGATGATTGTGAGTTGCAATTTGAAATTGCCTACATAAATCCATTGTATTGATTCTTGGATTAGCACATCGGTTGCTTCTTAATAATTAAAAAAAATCTTTTAGTGTGTTAAATTAATTTGGACTTTATTTCTAACAGGGTTCAAACATTTTGGGCAGGCCACACCTTTGCTTCTTACTGTAGCAGTTATTGAACTCAGTGACATTGCATTTGCAGTAAATATGTTTCATCCCTCTATTGTATTTGACTTTTCCTGGTTAACTTAGAATGAGAATGTTAATTCAAAATTTTTTCTTTTTTGTACTAGGTTGACTCAATCCCTGCTGTGTTTGGTGTAACACGGGACCCATTCATAGTTTTTACTTCTAATCTTTTTGCCATATTAAGTAAGTTTTCTTGCTTCAATATTTCCTCAAGAGTTATAATGCACTGAAGACCTGAAAAGATTGGAAGTAGTGTAATTCTAATTTCAAAGGTGGTTCAGCTGTTTGCTTAAAATTACAATTTGTGATTTCATACCTTCCATTTGTCTGCAATGAGATAGCTGTTTTGTAACTTATTTATGTATTCTGTATTACCTTCTGGAGTTGGATAGGCAGGATGAATAAATTTGTTAAATCTATTGTCTCTTTCCCATATTGGTTTACACTCTTCCTTGCAAATAAATGTGTATATCAATAATTAAACTACTATTTTTTACCAAACATAGGTTTGAGGTCACTCTACACTATTATTTCTGAGGGTATGTCAGAGTTGGAGTACTTACAGGTAAATGTTGACTTGGGTTGTTACGTTTGATGTATCATGCTTGCTGCTTAATATGTCCTGTTCGTGCATCTATCCTCATAGGTAACCATGTCTATATTTTAACTTCTGGGACTAGATGGCTCTGGCGTCTACTTATATCCTGTTTCTATTTACGCTGTTGCTTGTTCCTAAAATGTGAAAAATACATTAAAGCTGTTCTATCCCAATTTCATTATTTTTTATTTTTTTAAAGAAAAATCCAAGAGCGCTGCTTCTGAAGAAAAATAGAATCCTATTTGCAGACTGACTTGCAAAGACAAAGCATGATATTTATTGAGGATGATATACATATTGGATATTCATTATAATGTAGATGTACAGTAATGTCTAAAATTGTTCGTATTTATTTGTCATTTCTATCGTTTTCACTGATACGCATTTTTGGTCTCGCCAGCCGTCTATCGCTGTTGTTCTGGGCTTTATTGGATGCAAGATGATTCTGGACTATTTTGGTGGGTCTACTATTCCTCCAATTACCAATTTTTGTATCATACACTGTACTTGTATTTTAACGTCTTCTCATTCCTACAGGAATCCATGTGTCAACGGAGGCATCTCTTGGTTTTGTAGCCTCAAGTCTAACCATTGGAGTGCTGTTGAGTCTGGCAAAGAGGTCTGGATAGATTAAAATGATTTTTCAGTGGTAGGTTAGGTTGAACTTGATATGATTGCTTATATTTGCCAAGCAATCACATCATTCCCGGCGTTGTAGTAGCAACGCTCAATTGTTGATACGGTACCTTCAATTGTCAATTGAAGAATAGTTTGTTGCTTATCTTGATATTTACCGTTTCTGCTGAATAGTGACATGTGGTTACCCGTTACCCCACCAAAATGGCAAATCATCATTTATTAATTTGCCTTTTACTGTGCCAATCCTACCTCACTTCATATTCATGCTTCATAGTTCATACCCTGTTATTGGTAATTCTAAGTATGTCAATGGGTCATGTACCCTCTCATAATTCAAATCCATGGTTAACATAACATCTTTCTATATCTTGGGCTCTTCTTAAACCAGATACTCAATTTGCATTTCAAGTGCATGGAGAGTTAACCAATTAGCATATTTATTGGATTCTCTAAGTTCATGCTTGAGCGTTGTCGTCCAATTCCTTGTCAATAGTTCTCTGATCTCTTGCATAATAGTAATACTGCGCAAAGGGTGCTCCCTCGAGTACTCTCAAGAGATAAGATGAAAGGGCTTCAGCAAAGTCACTATTAAAAGCAACTTTACAAATGTCTTTTTCCTAACCCAATTTAATGCCTGTTAAGATAGCCCTAAGTGCTGCCACAGTGCTAAGTACAAAACCTAGTTTTTACCCGAAAAAGAAAAATACATGACCTAGCTTTTTCAGAAAACCTGAAATGGAAAAAAAAATGTTAAAAAAGCTATTCTTATTCAAAACATGACAATGTTAAAATTTGACTCACTAATGACTTGTATTAATAAGCAAAAGAAGTATCTTCATGTGTTATGCATTTGTTTCATTTGGGAAACAAAAAATAACCATGTTTTAAACCGAGTCTGCATTTGTTTTGTTTAATTAAAAAAAGAAGTCTCTATGATTAATTATTAATATACCTTCAAATTTCAAATATTTTTATTGGAACTTCTAAGAGGAATACGTAATATCACCTTTTACAAAAAGGGCACATTTCAAAGTTGGAGGCATAGCACCAAAATTTTGGAGTCGAGTAAAGTACTCCAAACTTGCCCGTTGAGGACTGGGATAAAAATATAGGCGTCATTTGCTACATGTGATGAAAGAAATAGGGGGAAAAAGTTTCCTACCTTAAGTTTCTTTAAAGATTACAATGCGTTATCAAAATTATTTTTATTACAATTTTTTTCATGAATTGAAAATGAGTATTTGAATAAAAATATTTTTTAACAATACATAATACTCCCTCCGGTTCTATATAGAGGACCTTTTACTTTGGTCCTAAATATAAGATCCTTTACAATATACGAGGTGATATTTATTATGTATTTCCAAAAAAATGTTCTTATTTAATGTATTCAAAGAGAAAAAAGAGAGAGATTAAATAAGGGTAGTTTTGAAAAAAGATTGAAATTTTTAGAAAAATCAATGTAGTTAATTAGTTTTAACTTTCTTTCTTAATTCGCGTGATTCGGTTAAAATGATCTTATATATAGGACCAGAGGGAGTAATTATTATCTCATATTTTAAAATAATAATTAGTATAAAATATTTTATATTTAGGATAAGATAAAGTAGTATCTAATTTAAATCTAAGTTATTGTTATTAGTTTTTATCAGTAGCATTTGGATCAAAATCCAATGTACGTATATTCTCAATTGCCATTATAGATTAAGGATAACGGGTATAGAATTTTAAACTAAAACTGAACGTAGTATAAAACTCGAATTAATATTATTTTGAGATTAAGATTTCTCTAGAAACAAATTTATTTAAGTAAAAGTGGGATGGTCAATGTCGTAAGATCAAAGCAAGATAGCAGACTTTGACAGCTAGCCACTGGGGTGGGATATATAAACAATTAAACATTAATGCGAAGGTCCTAGAAGAGTTGAAAAACCACAATAAAAATTCAAATGGGTCTGCTTTCTTTGAATGATAAAGTTTGAAGATTCTACAATAATTCAAATATGGAAGATTCTACAATAATTCAAACATGGCTGCCTCCTGGGCTTCTTCTATCCGTCACTGCTGGCGCCAGCAATCATTTCTGACTATTATAAAAGAAGTGGGAGCATCGACAGCACTCGAAAGTTGAAACCGCATTCTTCCCCATCACAAGCTTCGTCGAATAACCACATCAATGGCAACCTCGTAAGACACTTCCATATTCCAGTTTAGTTTTCTTTGTCTGAATAGATCAAGTATTTCTTCTCTGACCTGACTTTCTTCTCTCTGGGTAATATTCAGATCTGTGCAAGAAGTTCTCCCTCCCACTCTGTCTTCCTCCTCCGACCCACCTTCTGTTTTCGATGGAACTACCAGGTTCATTAATATTTCTCCATTTTTGCTTCCAACGTCTCATGCCCAAATATTATATATACACTTAGCAACAATTTCTTATATATAAATATATAATTGGGTTTTCCTTTGATTAGGTTGTACTTGAATTATGGATGCCCATTTGCACAACGCGTATGGATTACTAGGAACTACAAGGTTGATCCCCTGTCTTGTTGAAAATCCGTCGTCTTTATCATATAAGCTGTACCGTATCTGTTTCTTGCGTGATGACCCATTTAAGTTTAATGTTTCTGAACATGATCAGGGACTGCAAGACAAGATCAAGTTGGTTCCTATTGACATTTTGGACAGGCCTGCTTGGTATAAAGAGAAAGTCAACCCGGAAAATAAGGTGGTTAACTGAGAAATTAAAATTAAAAAGATCATCCAATATATAAACCTATCTAAACTTTGCATATGAAGCTATATATCTATTTGGTTTGCTTCGGTTTTTGTTGTAGGTGCCAGCGCTGGAACACGATGGGAAGGTTTTAGGAGAAAGTCTTGACCTGATCAAATATGTGGAAGCTAATTTTGAAGGACCAGCCCTGCTTCCTGAAGTAAGAATATTAATCAATTAGCATGATTTGGCTATGAGATTCCTCTTTTCTTAATTGTTAGGAGTAGTTCTAAGAAGAGAGGTTGATTGATTATTCTCAGGACCCTGCCAGGAAAGAATTTGGGGAGCACCTACTATCATATGCTGAGACTTTTACCAAAGATGTCTTCTCTTCATTGAAAGGAGATCCTGTGAATACAACCAGTAAGATCTACGTTTTTAAAAACTGAAGCGGTAGATTAATGATCGATGCCTGCCAGAGATGTATAGAATGATGCTGATAAAATTCTTGGTCATTAATTTGAATCAGGTGCTTCTTTTGATTACTTGGAGAATGCTCTTGGGAAATTTGATGATGGCCCATTCTTCCTTGGCCAATTTTTTAGTTTGGTAAGATGAAGATTTCCACCAAGTGTAATGCTGGAGTTTTCTCTTGATTGATTTTCTTAAAATTCACGCATATATGGTGATCATGATCATCAGGTGGATGTGGCGTTTGTTCCATTTATTGAAAGATTCCAAATACTCTTGTCTGAGGTATTTAAGCATGACATCATGGCTGGAAGACCTCGACTAGCAGCATGGTTTGAGGTACAAAATAACAAATATAGAAGCAAACATTACCATAAAATATATCAAATTATTGTTCATATAGGAACTAGAACATTTTATATCTGGATTTTAAGGGGGGTGGGGGAAGTCTCCGTACAATATGCATTTTGGCTAACAGAGGAAGCTTGCTTTTGTAGGAGGTGAACAAGTACGATGCTTACAAACAAACAAAAGCTACTGATCCTCGAGAGTTTGTTGAGATTTTTAAGAAACGCTATTTGGTATGAATAAAAGTTTCATTGACAAAGCCAATTTTCTTGATTAAATTGTAGTCTTCCTACTTACTATATAAGCTGCAATATCTCTGTGGTGCAGGCTAATTAAGCAGAAAGCATTAGATCAACAAGGGATTTAATTGGGAGAGTACTGATGGTCAAATAAAGTGATAGGGTTGTTTTGTTTGGAGTGCTTGAAGTTAATTTACAGTTTGCTTGAATTTGTAATGATGTTTCTGCAAAAGTATGTGCACAGCATTGTATACTTTTGAAGACTATGAAATAAAGAAACGTTTCTTGTAAAAAACAAAAAAAAAGTTATTTGTATAGATAGTGTGAAATAGTCCGATATTGATGCAAATTTATATATAATTGATCTTGTATAAGGAAGAGGACCACGGACGACCACCTCTGTTAATCCAAGAATATTTACTATAAATTTTAAATGAATAATGTTTCTGCAAAACTATGTGCCCAACATTGTATACTTTTGAAGAACTATGAAATAAAGAAACATTTCTTGTAAAAAAAAATAAAAGGAAAAGAAAACAAGTTATTTGTATAGATTGTATGAAATAATCCAATAATAATGCAAATTCTGAACTTGATCAGAGTGAAAACGCGGCGCATTCTATTTATTTTCTAAATATTAACCTCAAAGCATTTACAAGAAACTGGGCTATTTATAAAGCTAAGCCCGAATCAGAATATACATATCTGAATCAAGAAAATCTAAAGATGGTATCTAAACAGCCTAAATACCTAAATACAGCAAACTAATAACAAATTATAGTGACAAATCATACTTAACTAATTTCTACACAAATTCATATAATTTGCCTTGTATAAGGAAGAGGACCACCTCTGTTAATCCAAGAATTTCTATAAATTTCAAATGAATAATGCAAATCAAAGACAGTATTAGATTATTATAAAAATATTTGATAATTATTTCCTCCGATTTTTAAAATAGAAAATTTTCCTTTAGTCCTATCTTCAAGAATGTTAAACATTATGTGTTACAAAAAAATGCTCATATTTAATAAGATGATAATGAGAAAGAGTGGGAAATCAATAATAATAATTTTAAAAAAATATTATAATTTTTTTTAAAAATAAGATAATTAACTATCTTTAACTCTCATTTTTAATTTATATGATTTGATTAAAAAACTTCTTGTATTATGAATAGAAAGAAGTATATTCTAGTATTGGAGCAAAAGGATTAAATTAAATATATTAAAAGTCAAATCTGTGATTTAGCATTTAAAAAGGATTAACCATTTTAAAAAAATATTGTATTTTTTTTTAAAAATAAGATAATTAACTATCTTTAACTTTCATTTTTAATTTATATGATTTGATTAAAAAACTTCTTATATTATGGATAGAAAGAAGTATAGTCTAGTATTGGAGCAAAAGGATTAAATTAAATATATTAAAAGTCAAATCTGTGATTTAGCATTTAAAAAGGATTAACCATTTTAGATGGATTCCTCATGTGAGGGGATCACGTTGTGAACAGTGTCCCATTTTACCGTCCGATGCATCTAACGTGCGATGCAATGACATGTGGCAACTATGAAAATAATAGTAAAAGGATGAGAAAAATTGTAGACTTGCAGCGATTAGAATTGGGAAGAGTGTGAGTATATAAATAGCCTTGGATTTCATTTTTAAGCATTTATGGAGATTCATAAGTGTTTATGTGTGGAGTTGCCAAACAGAAGCAGCTTTTCAAGCTTTTCAATAAGCACTTATGCCTGAAATAAGTGCTTATGGAATAAACTGATTTTTTCAGCTTATGATAATCACTTATCCTCCCATAATCACTTATTTCATTTTTCATTCTTATTATCCACCTAATAATCACTTAAATCCCAATATCGAAACACATTTCTTTTCTCAAAATGATTATTCTCATAATCATTTATCCTCATAATCACTTATACATAATCTAATCCAAACACACCCAAAGTCAATTGCAATTAGGAAATATCCCGCAGTATATTTCATGAGGTATAAGAGAAGGTATGGTTCACTCAATTAATTAATTTCAGTAAAAGAAAAAGGATTGGTGAAAATTGAGTAAAGAATAAAACAAGATTAAGAACACTATCAAGATGCAAATAAGATTAAGTGTAACTCAATACTAGAAGCGCTAGGAGATTAGATTTTACCTTCTTGGGATGATTGAGGCTTACTCCTTAATTGACTCTTTTATAATTATAGTGACGATTATTTTTAATTTATTCTAATTATCTCTCGATCAATTATTTCGTATTTAATTAGATTTTAATTTGCTTTCACGCAACCAAAATTCTTTAATCAAATCCTGAAGTTATAAACCTAAGTTACTATAAGTAAATACCTAATTCTATGTCAAGAACCGTTGTTTATGTCTATCTCTCTATATTTAAGTTTGTTTTTCACCTCTCAGTCTATCAAGCTTATCAACAGAATAAATTTCATAGTGACTAGTCATAAAATTCATATAAAAACACAAGAGAGATAGATATAATTAAATGCAAATATATTGGAAGAATTAAATCATAAACATAAGAGTTATAATTTCAGAATAAACTTAAATTAATCCTAATTAAGTTATATTCCTACCCCTAATTGGGAGAATTAATTACATCTAAATATAGTTCTCAACATCAATTTAGTACTAAAATTCCACAACATCTAGACAAATACTAAAAGAAAAGAAAAAGTAGTAAATGAGAAGAATGATTCTATTTCACTACTCTTTCAGAACTTTGTGATCTGTTGTCAAAATGCTCTCTCAAAACTCAAAAAACTCAAAAACAGGTACTCTTAGGTTTATGGATGGGTAATTGCGTCTCTTTAGGTATCCAGGGAGCCTCCTATTTGTAGAATTCACGAGCCACTTATTGAACATGTCACTGACACATCATAAATGACACCACCCTGCACCGGTTCCTTCACCTTTTAATCCACCCAGCACTGGCAGAGTAGTTCTTCTTGTGGACCTGACACTGGGTCAATATGAAATTCCCCTCATGTTCATCCCTTTAATCATGGTTGGATGAAATGTTATGTTGTGACTAGATGAACATGTTTTTCTTCGTAATTTAACTTCGTTTTTGCTTAAATTCTGCCCAAGAGACTTGAGAAGCAAATATATTTTAAGTTATGCAAAATCATGCCAAAAAGGGATTGAAACTCAACATATTTTACTGAAAAATAATATTAAATGTAAATATTTTGTAGGTATAGAATAGACACATTATGTAGCTCCTTTTGTTTTTCTTTGTTGTCATTGTTTTTTAAAGTGAAGAAGAAAAATTGCCATTGACCACCATTGGAACATCGTTGAGAATGAGAAGAAGAATGTGGAGCCTTCTTCCAGCTTCAATCATCAATGGAGGAATTGCTAAAACTTCAATCATCGTCAAGAACGCATAATGTAAATTTGAGTTGAGCTTTGAAGTTATTCAATTACTGGCAATTTCCAATCTGATTCTCAGGAATGACTCTATTCTTTGAAAATCTGAATCCTCCTTCCTTGCTCATGAGTTATTTTTCTTCATTTCTAGTGGTAAGAATGCCACTTGTACAATTATACCCTCACCATCATTTGACGCTGCTTCACACCCACACCACCGGGCTTCCTTTGCCATGCTTCATTGTCATCTTTGGCAATGTTTTATATTAAAAGGTAATTATAGGTAAAAAGTTTCGCTATGAGTGCTCTTCCCCCAGACATTGCTCTCGTTCCTAAGGCTGACGTGAACCCTCCTCTTAGGCCGGAGAGTGATCGTTTTACGAAGAAAATTAAAACTAGGAATGGTCCTAATAGAGAGAACTCTTCTGAAGAGGTTACTATGCAGGATCAAAGCCCTCCCCCACAAGTTTCCTTCAAAGATAAACTTCTTAGTTCTGTTGTTCCTATGGCTTCTACCGGTGGTTCCAATGATATCGTTATTCAGAAAGAAGATGTTACTGTTAGAAAAGATGGCTCTACAGTGGACATCCAATTTTCTAACCGTGTCCATGATCTCTTGAACAAGGACCTTGAAGGTGCTGTTGTCATTCGATTGTTGGGCAGGTCTATTGGCTATCGTGCTCTCCTTACTAGATTGGTAAATCTCTGGAAACCACAAGGTAACCTCAAACTTGTAGACCTTGAAAATGAGTTTTTTCTCGTCAAATTTCAATTTCAAGAAGATCGCATGAAAGCTTTAACGGGTGGCCCTTGGATTCTATATGGTCATTATCTCTCAATACGGCCATGGGATCCATCTTTTTCTACAACTACTGCCACTATTTCTCACATAGTGGCTTGGCTGCGTCTTCCGGGATTATCTATTAATTATTATCACAAAAATGTTCTACGTGCTATAGCTGAGGCTTTGGGTCCAGTGTGCCGAATAGACTATAACAGAGGATATGGGTAGAGGGAGGTTTGCTCATTTTGCCGTTCTCCTTGATCTTTCTAAGCCCCTAATGTCTCATGTTCGAGTTGATGGAATGGCATATCCAGTAGAGTATGAAGGCTTACCGATTATTTGCTTTAATTGCGGATGTTATGGCCATCACAAAGACAAATGTGTACCATATACAGAGCAACTGCCGTCTACGGTGAACACTAGCCAAGCCCATGTTTCGGATTCTCCAAACCCAAAAACTGTACCTTCGGATCCTTATGGCACTTGGATGCATGTCCAACGACGTCCTAAGAGAGTGATTGATAAGTCTGGAACAAAATCGTACAGTAATGGAGCGTATAAGGGTGGGCAAAGCAATCGTTTTGCAATTTTTTCAAATACGGATGGTGAGGCATCACACTCTACAAATTTAATGCACGGTAATGTAACCCATACTGACATGATGGTGGTGCCAGAGGTGGGACCCAATGCTATTAATGGTAAGAAAGTGGTGACAAAGGAGGATATGGTGGGACCCAATGCTAACAATGACAAGAAAGGCAAAAAATCACAACGTTCTGCCACTGCTCCCAAGTCCAAGAATTTCAAAAGTAAAAGTGTTAGCGGGCCCTCTTCTAGTAAAGGCAAATCTCTCATCGTTTCGGACAATGACAAAGCCCAACCTAGTCCAAATTCTCTGTTTGCATCCAAAGCTTATGCAGCACTGAAGGCTTATACCTTGCTAAATGACAAGAACCACTCAGTCATTGTCATTCAACAAAAAGATCATTACAGTGATAGCGGCGCGACCTTATCTGATGCTCCTTTAACTGATATGAATATGACTGCCCCTGTGCACAATAATACCATTCCTATACAAAATCATTTGAGATCTGAAGACCTTGTGAAGGCCGATCCTAAGCCACCGGACCCTCCTTCCCTAGTGGTTAATCTGGACGCTCACTATCCCTTCAGGACTGATAATGAATCATGTCCTGATGATAGGGCAATTTCTGCGACACCAGGATTGGATGTTATCATCCCTGAGACTCAGGAAGCTGTTATGGAGCAATAAGCTTCTCTTATCTTTTCTCTTTTATGGATTTTAATATTTTAATTTGGAATGCCCAGGAGGCATATAAAAATAGCTTCATTCGTGTTATACGCTCTTATATTAGTCAATTTAATCCTCTCATGGTTGTCCTTGTAGAGCCTCGCATATCTGGTCTTCAAGCAGATCGATCCATTCGTCGAATTGGTTTTGAGCGATCCCATCGTGTTGAAGCAAATGGATTTTCAGGAGGTATTTGGGTGATGTGGAGAGACCGTATTGATCTCACGGTGATAGATAATCACCGTCAATTTATTCATACTAGGCTGGTTGATACTTATACAGGTAAGAGCTTCCAGTTCACTGCGGTTTATGGAAGTCCTAACTCAACCACTCGAAGGCGTCTTTGGGACGATCTCTCTAGCCTTGATATTCGGCCAAATGATCCTTGGCTTCTGGGAGGGGACTTCAATGCTCTTCTCAGCGCTGATGATAGAAAAGGTGGCTCCAGTCGTGGAATTAGTGGTTGCTGTTATTTTAACCACTTCATGGATTGCAATGGGCTTTTGGATCTTGGCTTCTCTGGGCCTGCTTTTACATGGAAGAGAGGGCTTCTTTTTGAAAGGTTAGATAGATGTATTTGCAATCAGCATTGGGCTACTATTTTTTCTGAGGCCCAGGTCTTACATCTTGCTCGAATTCAGTCTGATCATAGACCTTTATTACTTAAGCTTCATGGACCAGTTTCTGTTCCTCTGCCAAGAAGCCTTTTAAATTTCTCTCTGCCTGGATTTCACATCCAAATTTCAATAGTCTTGTTAAAAATATTTGGGTCCAAAACAGGCCCCTCTCAGAAAAAATTGAAAATTTCGTTGAGTCAGTGAAGATCTGGAATAAAGAGTGCTTCGGGCACATCATTCAACAGAAATGCAGGATCTTAAGTCGTCTCAGAGGTGTCCAGAAAACTCTTGAACAGTACATTACTCCTCATCTTGAACAACTTGAGATTGATCTAAGTAAGGAGCTTGAAGTCATTTGTAGTCAAGAGGAGTCTCTTTGGCTACAAAAATAAAGATCCGATTGGATTAATAAGGGAGACCGCAATACTGCTTACTATCACTCGAAGGCCCTGCTTCGTAGAAGGGCTAACAGAATTTTAGCTCTCAAAGATGACACGGGTAGCTGGTGTTCTAATAGCAATGAATTGAAACAGATGGCTCAGGCTTACTTTATGAATCTTTTCTCCTCTGAAGCCAATAGTGCTATCTCATACAACACTAGGGGGTTATTTCCCAAACTCCTTCAATCAGAGATTAATAACCTTAGCAGATTTGTTACCTTTGAGGAAACAAGGTGTGCCTTGTTTGCTATAAAGCCTCTAAAGAGTCCAGGACCAGACGACCTACATGCTGTTTTCTTTCAATCTCAGTGGCAAACAATTAGTGACTCAATTTTTGATATGGTCAAAACCACTTTTGAAGGTAAATACCTTGAGCCTCATATGAATAGAACTTTCATTACGTTAATCCCAAAAGTCAAGATTCCTCAAACTCTTAAGGACTTTCGGCCAATCAGTTTGTGTAATGTTCTGTACAAACTTATAACGAAGATCATCACCAATCGTTTAAAGCCTTTGATGCCAAAATTGATCCAGCCTACCCAAACGAGTTTCATTTCAGGATGAAGCATTATTGAAAATATCATAGTTGCTCAAGAGGTCATTCACTCCATGCGAAATAAGCAGGGTCAACAGGGGTGGTTTGCTCTCAAAGTGGATCTTGAGAAAGCCTTTGATCGTCTGAATTGGGACTTCATTGCTGACACTTTGAGAGATAGCGGTATTCCTGAATCCCTATGCTCTATTATATTACATTGTATCTCTTCCTCCTCTATGCAAGTATTATGGAATGGATCTCCAACTAATGAATTCAAGCCAACTAGAGGGATCAGGCAAGGAGATCCTCTCTCTCCTTACCTCTTTGTGCTATGTATGGAATGCTTATCTCAAACTATTTCAGGTCTAGTTCAGGGAAAGCAATGGCATGCCATCAAGCTTGGTTGTACAGGTCCTCCCTTATCTCATCTATTTTTTGCTGATGACCTTATCATATTTGGAACCACCGAGGATCTCCAAATTCAGTTGGTCAATAAAGTTCTCAATGATTTTTGTCTTAGTTCTGGTCATAAAATTAGCCTGGCTAAATAAAAAATCTTTTTCTCTAAAAATGTTAGCCAGGATAATGCTCGTAATATTTGTGATTATCTCAGTATTAAGCAAACTCATGATTTGGGAAGACATCTTGGCATCCCTATTCTTCATGGTCGAGTAACAAAGTCAACCTATGGTTATATTGAGGAAACTGTGAAGCAAAAGCTTTTTGGGTGGACAGCAAGAAATCTTTCACTAGCTGGACATATCACTTTGGCCAAATCGGTCCTTAATGCTGTTCCTAGCTATGTAATGCAATCATCCAAACTCCCTTCATCTTTGTGTGATAAATTGGAGAAGCTTACAAGAGATTTCATTTGGGACTCTGATGATAATCATAAGAGACCTAGTTTGATTAAGTGGATTGATTTCTGCCAACCAACCAATAATGGTGGCAGTGGACTTAAAGACCTTCACTGTCAAAATGATGCTTTCTTGATGAAGTTTGGTTTTCAACTCATATCCAAACCCAATCTTTTATGGGTTCAAGTACTTCGGGCAAAGTATGGGTGGAAAAATGACTCTATAGACCATTTTAATAAGCGTCTCCGCTCCCACTTGTGGACTAGTCTTTCTAAAATTTGGGCAGATCTCAATCTTGGTGTTATTTGGAGTATTGGTGATGGTCAACAGCTGTCCTTTTGGAATGATTATTGGGTTGGCGACTTAGGAACCCTGAGGAATTTGGCTTTTAAAGATCTTACTGACCAAGAGCTTTGTAAACCCATAAAGGATTTTGTCAGCCAAGATGGCCAATGGAATTGGTCTCTTTTCAAAGACTTTCTCCCATACTGCACAATCTTGCAGAGTGCAAGTATTAAACCTCCAACTGGTGAAGAAGGTGCCCCTCACATTTACTGGAATAATTCTAATGACGGTACCTTCTCTGTTAGCTCCGCTTATCAATTGTTAAGCAATAACTATTGGCTTCCTGAGGATAGTATATGGAACCTAGCTTGGAAATGGCATGGGCCTCAATGTATCCGCGTCTTCATTTGGCTTGTCCTTCGAAATGCTCTCTTGACAAACAATGAGAGGGTTAGTAGGCATATGTCCAACGATAATACTTGTCAGATTTGTAAATCTCCTGATGAGTCCATTGACCATGTCTTAAGGGGCTGTAATTATGCTAGACAACTGTGGCGATCTCTTGTCCCCAATGAGTTGTGCAACTCCTTCTACCGTCAACCTTTTCAGGTATGGCTTAAATCTAATTTAAGTCACAATCATGGAGACTGGAGTACCATTTTTGGCATAGCTTGTTGGAAGCTTTGGAATACTAGAAATAAGTTAATCTTTACCAATGAAAATGAGGATATTTACTCTATTAAGGCGAGTATCCTTGCCTTAGCAGCCTCCATAGACTTAGCTAATGAGGACTACTCCTCCTCTGTCATGCAAACACAATGTTCCATTGAGCGGGTTCAATGGCTAAAGCCACCTGAGGGGTGGATTGTTTGTAACTGTGATGGTGCTGTTAAAAAAAGTGTCAACTTGGCTGGTGAGGGTGGCCTCTTGCGTGATCATTCTGGTGCCTGGATTTGTGGCTTCATTCGAAATCTTGGGGACTGCAATATTACTCTTGCTGAAATTTGGGCTATTTATGATGCTCTCCAACTTGCTTGGAAACTTGGTCACAGGAAAGTTCAAATCCAATCCGACAATAAATATGCTATTTCCATTATCATGGAAGATGATATTCCACAAGGATGCTTGCATAACCTTGTAAGAGACATCAAACTTCTTCTACAGCGGAATTGGCTTGTGGATTTAAGGCACGTCTATCGTGAAGGAAACACTTGTGCTGATTTTCTTGCTACCTATAGTCTCTCTCACGATCTTTGTCTTCATGTGCTACAGGACCCTCCTTTTGAGCTACTGAGCAAGCTTTATCATGATTTATAGGGAGTTACTACTCCTAGGCTAAACTAACTTTGTTTTCCCTTCTTTGTTACCCCAAAAAAAAAAAGGTAATTACAGGTCCCTTCACCATCATCTCCCCGCTGGAGTAGAATAGAAATCAATGATTAGAGTGGGCTGGCAAATGCTCCCACATATTGCTGAAGCTTGGGTTAGGGTTCCGAAATCTGATTTTGGTTTGGAATAAAGGTCTTGGGAGAATTATTGTTGAATCGGATGCTGAATTGATTGTAGAAATATTATTTTGAGATCAACATCTCTCTAGAAACAAATTTATTTAAGTTAAAAATTTAAGATATAATTATCAAGGGAAGAAATAGTAAATTAGAGTATGATAGTAACTGTCGTAAAGCAAGATAATAAGACTTTGACAATTAGAAAACTTACAAAAAAATTTTAAAATATGAAAATAATTATTAAAAAGTTTCAAAACCTTACAAAGTTACACCTAAGTTCCATTTATGTAACACGATTTTATACTCAATAATCAAATTTTTTATATTAATTTTTTAGAATTTTATACTAATGCAATTTGAGTATAACTTAACATTAGAGTACAATTTTATACCCAATAATAAAGATTTTTATATTTATTTTCTAAAATTTTATATCAATGGACCTAAGTATAATTTTTTAGGATTTTAAGATTTTTTAATAATTGTTTTCGTATTTTGAGATTTTTACATGATTTTTGCTTCACAATTTTGTTGAATGTGTAAAATGGAAGCAGCCTGGCCAGCCATCGACGCGGGGATATATAAATATTAATTAATACCAATTTGAAATATAAAATTTATAGTCATTGAAAAACCAGTAAGAATTCAATGAGCCTCCTTTTTTAGCGTAAGGTTTAAAAATGCTACATTTTTGGAGCAAAGAAATCGGAAGACTTCAGAGATGGCTGCCTCTTGGGTTTCTATTCGTCACTGCTGGCGCCAGCAATCATTTCAAACTCTTATAAAAGAAGTGCCCCACCACACTCGAAACCGCATTCTTCCCTATCACGAAGCTTTATCGGAGAACCACATCAATGGCAACCTCGTAAGACACTTCCAAATTCACAGTTTTGTTTTCTTTGTCTGAATAGATCAAGTATTTCTTCTCTGACGTGACTTTGTTCTCTCTGGGTAATATTCAGATCTGTGCAAGAAGTTCTCCCTCCCGCTCTGTCTTCCTCCTCCGACCCACCACCTGTTTTTGATGGAACTACCAGGTTCACTAATGTTTCTCCATTTTTGCTTCCAACTTCACATGCCCATATATTATATATATACACTTAGTAATAATATCTTATATATAAATATATAATTGGGTTTTCCTTTGATTAGGTTGTACTTGGATTATGGATGCCCATTTGCACAACGTGTATGGATTACTAGGAACTACAAGGTTGATCCCCTGTCTTGTTGAAAATCCATCGTTTTTATCATATAAGCTGTACCGTATCTGTTCTTGCGTGATGACCCATTTAATGTTTCTGAACATCGATCAGGAACTGCAAGACAAGATCAAGTTGGTTCCTATTGACATCTTGAACAGGCCTGCTTGGTATAAAGAGAAAGTCAACCCGGAAAATAAGGTGGTTAACTGAGAAATTAAAATTAAAAAGATCATCCAATATATAAACCTATCTAAATTTTGCATATGAAGCTACTCATATATCGATTTGGTTTACTTCTGTTTAATTGTTTTTATTGTAGGTGCCAGCGCTGGAACATGATGGGAAGGTTTTCGGAGAAAGTCTTGACTTGATCAAATATGTGGAAGCTAATTTTGAAGGACCAGCCCTGCTTCCTGAAGTAAGAATATCAATTAATTAGCATGATTTGACTATGAGATCCCTCTTTTCTTTGTTGTTAGGAGTAGTTCTAAGAAGAGAGATTAATTGATTGATTCTCAGGACCCTGTCAGGAAAGAATTTGGGGAGCACCTACTATCATATGCTGAGACTTTTACCAAAGATGTCTTCTCTTCATTGAAAGGAGATCCTGTGAATACAACCAGTAAGATCTACGTTTTTTAAAAACTGAAGCAGTAGATTAATGATCGATGCCTGCCAGAGATGTATAGAATGATGCTGATAAAATTCTTGGTCATTAATTTGAATCAGGTGCTTCTTTTGATTACTTGGAGAATGCTCTTGGGACATTTGATGATGGCCCATTCTTCCTTGGCCAATTTCTTAGTTTGGTAAGATGAAAATTCCCTAAGATGAAAATTCCCACTAAGTGTTATTTTTCTCTTTACTGATTTTCTTAAAAATCACGCATATATGGTGATCATGATCATCAGGTGGATGTGGCCTTTGTTCCATTTGTTGAAAGATTCCAAATACTCTTTCTTGAGATATTCAAGCATGACATCATGGCTGGAAGACCCCGACTAGCAGCATGGTTTGAGGTACAAAATAACAAATATAGAGGCAAACACTACCATAAAATATATCAAATTATTGTTCATATAGGAACTAGAACATTTTATATCTGGATTTTAAAGGGAGTGGGGGAACTCTCCGTGCAATATGCATTTTGGCTAACAGGGAAAGCTTGTTTTTGTAGGAGCTGAACAAGTATGATGCTTACAAACAAACAAAAGCTAATCCTCATGAGTTTGTTGAGATTTTTAAGAAACGCTATTTGGTATGAATAAAAATTTCATTGACAAAGCCAATTTTCTTGATTAAATCGTAGTCTTCAATATCTCTCTGTTGTGCAGGCTTAGTAGAAAGCATGAGATCAACAAGGGACTTATTTGGGACGGTACTGATGGTCAAATAAAGTGATAGAGTTGCTTTGTGTGGAATGCTTGAAGTAAATTTACAGTTTGCATGGATTTGTAATAATTTTTCTGCGGAAGTATGTGCACAGTATTGTATACTTTTGGAAGAACTATAAAATAAAGAAACGTTTCTCGTAAAAAAAAGAAGTTATTTGCATAGATTGTATGAAAATTTCTATAAATTTTAAATGAATAATGCAACAGATCAAAGACAATCTTAGATTATTATAAAAATATTCCAAGATAATTATAATCTTGTATTGGAACAAAAGGATTAAATTAAATATATTAACAGTCAAATCTATGATTAAGCATTTAAAAAGGATCAATCATTTTAGATGGATATCCTCAAGCGAGGGGATCACGCAGTGAACAAGCAGTGTCCCATTTTACCGTCCGATGCACCTAATGTGCGACACAATGACATGTGGCAACTATTAAAATAAGGGTAAAAGCAGGAGAAAAATTGTAGACATGCAGCTTTTTTTCCCCCATACTGTCGTTGCCTTTGACCACCGCCGGAACATAGTTGAGAATGAGAAGGAGAACGTGGAGCCTTCTTGCAGCTTCAATCATCAAAGGAGGAATTGCTAAAGCTTCGGTGACTCTTTGGTTCATCTTTTAAAAAAAAAAATTATGATTTTCAACAGGGCTTTTTAAGAAAATGTGTTTGATTAAAAATAAACTATTTTTTTAAAAAATAAAAAGTAGATTAAACTATAATTTTAAAAAATAAGAGAAAAAATTAAACATGAGTTTTGAAAAAAGAGAAGTAAATTTATTATATATTATATATTTAAAAATATTTTTAACCCTTATCATCCAAATAAATTTTTTATCAAACTTATTTTTATAAAAAAAATATTCAAACATAATAACTTATAACAAATTTATTTTATTTAAATTTTATTTTTATAAATTTTATTTATTTTAACTTAATTTTACAAAACTAATAACCAAACGGCTCCTCAATCGTCAAGAATGGAGAATGTAAATTTGAGTTGAGCTTTGAAGTTGTTCAATTACTGGTAATTTCCAGCCTGATTCTCAGGAATGATTCTACTCTTTGAAAACCTGAATCCTTCGCCTTTGCTCGTGAGCATTTTTCCTCATTCCTAGTGGAAGGAATGCCACTTGTCGTTCCACTTGTACAATTATAACCTCACCATCATTTGACGCTACTTCACACCTACACCACCGGCCTCCTTTGCTACGCTTCACTGCCATCTCCAGCAACATTTTACATTGGAAGGGAATCACAGTTCCCTTCACCATCATTTCCATGCTTAACTAGAACAAAAATCAATGATTAGAGTGGGTTGGCAGATGCTCCCACAAATTGCTGAAGCGTGGGTTAGGGTACCGAGGTCTGATTTTGGTTTTGGAACATAGGCTTTAGGAGAGTTATTGTTGAATCGGATGCCAAATTAATTTTAGAAAAATTAAATCAGAGAGGAAGGAGGCAAGGGGATATTGATTCTATCTTTCTTGCTTCCTATGAATTTCTTCACAAGGATTGGTTGGTTATATTTAAGGGGTGTGTTTGTATTGATTTATATATAAGTGATTAAGAGGATATGTGCTTATTCATGATAAATTATGAGAATAAGTGATTATGTCAAAAGTGATTTATGTTTGGATATTTTTACCACATAAGTGATTTTGAAAAAAAAAATGTGTTTAAATTTTGATAGTTTAAGTGATTATTGTGTAGATAATGAGAAAGAAAAATGAAAAAAATGATTATTAGAGGATAAGTGAATATCATAAATAGAAAAAATGAATTTCTTTCATAAGCACTTATTTAAAGTATTAGTGCTTATTAAAAATTATGATATATTTAGTAACCTCTTTTCATAAGTGATTATTTTTCTCCCTAATCACTTATGGGTGATATTCAAACAGGCAAAATCATAAGTCAATGGAGGTTAACATATATAATTTAGCTCCCGCAGCTATTAATAGGTAGCAAGAGTTTCAATTTTCTGAGGACACTCCTAATTTTCTCATGGTACTATTTGTTGATAATACCATGGGTTTTAAGCCCCTGTTATAAGCATAGTAATAAAAATTGGATCAGATCGACCGATTCGATTGGGAATCGATCCTTGGTCCGGTTCGGTCACAGATGGGAATTGGGGGCTTTCGGAACCGATACGAACCGATCAAACACTGGTTGATCTGGTCAAAAACCAGGTTGAACTAATCCTAATTTTTTTTTAAAATTTTTTTAAAAATAAAATAACATTATTTTTAGTACTAAGTAGGATTATTTTTAGTATAAATTTTTTTCTTTCTATATTATAATATGTTATAAGTATTATTATGGTACATAATGATTAATAATGATAAATTTACTTAACAAATAATATGAAAATAGAATATCAATTGATTATATTATTAAAAATATATTAATTTATTCACAATCAGTCCGACTACTGAACTTTGAACCGTTGTCTCATCCAATTCAATAACCAGTCCAATTTTTAATACGTTAGTTCAAATATTAACTTGTTCCATCTCTGATTTACACCAAAAAAAAAAAGATTAGAGTCGGTTAAATTCAAGAGCCACCCTAGCTTCAACCTTTTACATTGGAAGGGAATCACGGTTCCCTTTCCCCAAATAGGCCCTTAACTATGAATCTGAGTGGGTTCAGAGTGACAAATTTATTTCATGGTTGAAAGTTTATGTATCAAGAGTTTTTCTTAAAAGGAATATAAATTATTTTAAATTTAAATTTTACTTGATGAAAAAGGTTTTTAAAAAAAGATAAAAACGTTATATGAAGGGATTTTGCATTTGATTTAGAGTAGTAAAATTAAATCTTCTTTCTTTGGGATCAAATATATATGATAAATATTCAAAATTAAATTAAAAAAAAGATAATGAATCTTCCATATATATATATATATTAAAAACTATATAAGTCGTACTATTTAATAGTGTAACTTTTACAAACATTTTGTTTTAATTGTGCTCATGCAAGGCAAGGGAAATACATCTAATTAACGTGAATACTTCATTGTTTTTTTACCACCAAAATACTTCATACTTATTTGAAGCAAGCACTACACTTTTTAATAAAACAAAAGAATGCGAATGAAAAAATGAGCAAAATGAAGCATTTTGATAAAGAACCAACGAACTTATATTCTCAGTTATAACTGATTAATGATAACGAATAAAATTTTAAAGTAAAACTAAACAAAATATAAAGCTTGAATTAATATTATGTTGAGATAAAGATCTCTCTAGAAACAATTTATTTGGGTTAAAAATTTAAGATGTAATTGATTGTCAATGGAAGAAATAGTATTAGAATCTATTTTGGTGATTATTTTTAACTATCAGGGATATCTTACTGCTCACAAAGGGAAAAAAAAATAGTGTGTGATATTCGTTAATGTCGTAAGATCGAAGCAAGATAACAAGACTTTGACGAATTCCCTGAAGGTCGTAAAATAGAAAGCAACCTGGCCGGCCGTTGACGTGGGGCTATATAAATGTCAATACCAACTTGAAATATAAAATTAATTTATAGTAGGTTCTATAAGATTTGAAAAACTACTAAGAATTCATTCGTATGTGTGTGTCCCTTCTTAGCATAAGGTCCAAAAAGCTACATTATTGGAGCTAAGAAATCTGAAGACTTCAGATGGCTGCCTCTTGGGTTTCTATTCGTCACTGCTGGCGCCAGCAATCATTTCGAACTTTTATAAAAGTAGTGGGAACATCGACGACACTCGAAACCGCAATCTTCCCCATCACTAAGCTTTATCGGAGAACCATATCAATGGCAACCTCGTAAGACACTTCCATATTCACACTTCACTTTTCTTGTCTGAATCTAATATTTCTTCTCTGACGTGACTTTGTTGTCTCTGGGTAATATTCAGTTCTGTGCAAGAAGCTCTCCCTCCCACTTTGTCTTCCTCCTCCGACCCACCTCCTGTTTTCGACGGAACTACCAGGTTCATTAATTGTTATTTCTCCATTTTTGCCTCCGATTAAGTTTGCAACTTCTCATGCCCATGTATTATATATACTTGTAATAATACCTCTTTTATATGTTGGGTTTTCCTTTGACTAGGCTGTATTTGAGTTATGGATGCCCATTTGCACAACGCGTATGGATTACTAGGAACTATAAGGCTGATTCCCTGTCTTCTTGAAAATCTGTTTTTTTTTATCATACAAGCCGTATCTGTTTCTCGCGTGATGACACATTTAATGTTTCTGAACATCGATCAGGGACAGCAAGACAAGATCAAGTTGGTTCCTATTGACATTATGGATAGGCCTGCCTGGTATATAGAGAAAGTCTACCCGGAAAATAAGGTGGTTAATTAACTAAGAAAAATTAAAAGATCATCCAATATAAACCTCTATCTGAACTTTGCATATGAAACTATCAATTTGGTTTGCATCTGTTTGTTTGTTTGTTTTTTTTTAGGTGCCATCGCTGGAACATGATGGGAAGATTTTAGGAGAAAGTCTTGACTTGATCAAATATGTGGATGCTAATTTTGAAGGGCCAGCCCTACTTCCTGAAGTAAGAATATTAATTAATTAGCATCGTATTTGACTATGAGATTCCTTTATTCTTTTTTGCGTCCGGAGTAATTCTAAGAACTGAGATTTAATTAATTCTCAGGACCCTGCCAAGAAAGAATTTGGGGAGCACCTACTATCATATGTTGAGAATTTCACCCAAGATGTCTTTTCTTCATTAAAAGGAGATCCCGTGAATACAACCAGTAAGAGTAAGATCTACGTTTTGAGATATGAATAGAATGATGCTGCTGATAATATTCTTGGTCATTGATTTGAATCAGGTGCTTCTTTTGATTACGTGGAGAATGCTCTTGGTAAATTTGATAATGGTCCATTCTTCCTTGGCCAATTTAGTTTGGTAAGATGAAAATTCACAGTAAATGTTGCGCTGGAGTTTTCTCTTTCTCTATTGATTTTTTTTTTCGGAAAAAAAAATACGCATGGTGATCATCATCAGGTGGATGTGGCGTATGTTCCATTTGTTGAAAGATTCCAAATAATCTTTTCTGAGGTATTTAAGCATGATATCACAGCTGGAAGACCTCGACTAGTAGCATGGATTGAGGTACAAACAAATATAGAAGCAAACACTAATTACCATAAAATACAGCGAATTAATATTTACAGACTACAGCGTTTCATATCTGGAATTTTATTGTTATGGGATAAAACTATGCATCTATCCATTTATCCAGTGAGTTGATATTTATTTTCTATCTCGTCTTTATTTTCTAGTCTCAAAACGATCTGCTTGTACAATTTACATTTTGGCTAACAGGGGAAGCTTATTTTTGTAGGAGCTGAACAAGTATGATGCTTACAAACAAACAAAAATTAATCCTCAGGAGTTTCTTGAGGTTTTTAAGAAACGTTTTTCGGTATGAGTAAAAATTTCATTGACAGAGCCAATTTTCTTGATTAAATTGCAGAGCTTCCTACTTACTATATAAGCTTCAACATCTCTGTGTTGTGCAGGCTAACTAGAAAGCATGGGATCAACAAGGGATTTATTTGGGACAGTACTGATATGGTCAAATAAAGTGATAGAGTTGCGTTGTGTGGAATGCTTGAACTGAATTTACAGTTTGCATGAATTTGTATTAATGTTTCTGCAAAAGTATGTGCACGGCAGCATTGTATACTTTCGAAGAACTATGAAATAAAGAAGCGTTTCTTGTGAAAAAAAAAAATGTTCTTATTGCATAGATCGTATGAAATAGTGCGATAATAATGCGAGTTCTTTAAATTTTGAATGAATAATACAGATCAAAGATAAGATTAAATTATTATGAGTATAAAAATAGAAGAAGATAATATAAAATTGAAAGTCAAAGCGACGTTTAAGCATTGAGAAAAGGATATCAATCATTTTAGTTGGATTTTATTTAATTTGTCGGCTCCGGTGGCACGTGATCTCTTTCTTGTTTTTTGGTAAACAAACAGGGCAAAAGCCCAAAACAGCAAAAAGACTATATCACGTAATACATCTTGGGCTTACAACAGCCGAAGCATCCCTATGCAGCAACCCAACAACACTTTTAGGATTTAGAATCAGGAGGCTCACTGAGAAGCTGGATGTCAAATGGCTCCAATTTGCAAGGGCTCGACTCAAAATTTTTTGTTAAGTTAGTATAATTTCTGCTTCAGGCCAAAAAAAAAGTTAGTATAATTTCTGCCACTTGAATAAGTATTTGATGATCTTTTATTGTCTGTTTTTAATATTTGTGTGAAATGATTTTTGTTATCATTACTTTACTATAAGTAAGTCTGTTTTGAGTTGTCTTGAAATATATATATGTATATTATAATTATTTTACACAAATAGAAACCTAATGACGGACGAGTTTGATATCTCAAAAACTTTAGACCTCCAAATTATCTATATACTGAAATTAAATTGTTTGCAAGCAAATTTGGTAAGATGGGTTTAGTGGCCAACGGGTATGTTGTATATTTTTAATATGTTGAGTTTAAATCCAAAAAATTATTCAATATTAATATCAATAATAACTATAAATTTTATAAGAAAATCAATTATTTACAAGATGCAAACATTATAAATTAATTTTAAAATATCTAAATTTAGTTTAATTTTCATAAAAACGAGCTTTAAGTATTTACACAAACAAAAATTTAGAATAAGTAATATTGTTCATGGTAATTCAGCTTGATACATTTTATATTATATTAGAATGGATCCTATACATTTGCGGAAAACTCAAAGATCATACTATTTATAAATATATATGTATAAATACAACATTTATTATATTTTATATTATTGAATACCGTCACATTGATCCATTGATGATGTAAAGAAACATAAAAATGAAGAGTATGATTTACTCTTTTGAAATTCGAATGCTATGCTGTTCCTAGTGTCGTGGCTACCGGTCTCTGCTTTCCAACACATTCGTCACTGCTTGCGACTTCACTAGGCCATACTGGCTTCTATGATTAATAGAAGGACACCAATTCTGCATCACATTACTACGACCCCTCCTACTCGCCAGTCGTAGGAATTCTCCGGATACCACCACCACATCAATGGCAACTGCGTAAGACACTCCTTCATTCACTTCCCTTACTCTTCGAATCATTTCACCTTCTCTCTCTAACGCCTTTCTTCTCTCTCCATCCTTTCAGGGGCGGCGACCAACTGAAGCCTCCCTCCTTAACTTCCACCTCCGATCCACCTCCTCTCTTCGACGGAACCACCAGGTTCGTTCATCCATTATTTTTTCTTTTTTTGAAATCTGATCATCGTCCGATTTTAACGTAATTTCCATGATTTTTTCTTTTTTTGCTTCTATCGTCGGTCACATGTTAATTATGTTTAGTTTGGACATTCTCTTAGGTTGTACATCAGTTATGTGTGTCCCTTTGCACAACGGGCATGGATTGCTAGGAACTACAAGGTTTTTTTTCTTCACTTTCTCCTCCTGTTTAATTTTCTTTTCGTATGTTTGGAGGCTTTGTTTCTCGTCCTCTTCTATTGTGGTATTCTTTAAGTAGAATCAGAACCTATTCAAGCGACTATGTTCTCACTGAAAGTGAAAGCTATTTCTCTTTCTTTATTTTGGCGATCGATTTGTTTCAATTACAGGGACAACAAGACAATATCAAATTGGTTCCTATAGACCTCCTAAACAGGCCTGCTTGGTACAAGGAGAAAGTCTACCCTGAGAATAAGGTGCTTAAGTTGGTACTCTTTAATTTGTTTAGCCGCACGTGGCTGGCCAACTTCGTTCACCTGATTCACCATGTCTCTCTGCTTTGCTTATAATATAGGTGCCATCGCTGGAGCACAATGGCAAGGTTTTAGGAGAAAGTCTTGACTTGATCAAATATCTTAATGCCAACTTTGAAGGGCCGGCTCTTTTTCCTGATGTAAGAACCAAGAACTGCATAGTCTATTACTATTGTCCATGATGATTGTTGACTCTTGTCCCTTTCCCCAACCCCACTTCATTTTTTTTAGTTAGTGGAGTAATGCTGAGAAAGAAAATTTTCAGGATCCTGCCCAGAAAGAGTTTGCTGAGCAATTGTTATCCCATGTTGATACATTCATGAGAGACGTGTACTCTTCATTCAAAGAAGATCCTATTCCTATCAAGCGAACCAGTAAGATCTACGTTTATATATAATTTATATTAGACTTTAGATTGTTATTCAAAATTAAATGGCCCATTGAGATTGATAATGTGTGTCAGGTCCTTCTTTTGATTACTTGGAGAATGCTCTTGGAAAATTTGATGATGGACCATTCTTCCTTGGCCAATTTAGTGGGGTAAGTTGAAGTTAGGAGTGCTGGAATTTTCTTCTTAAACTTCATTCAGATGGATTCCTTATCTATGGCTGAAGAAAGTTTTGTGCTTTTCACAATTCACACTAGCGTATTTGATCTATCCAATGAAAGAAACCCGGATTTTTATAAATTACTTTACTATCAGGTGGATGTTGCCTATATACCATTTGTTGAAAGATTCCAACTCGTCTTTTCTGAGGTTTTCAAGCATGATATCACAGAAGGAAGGCCTAAACTTGGAGCATGGCTTGAGGTACATTGGAACTAGTTGTGTTGCAAAATTTCTTCTTCGATTTGTTTATTTTTTAAACGCTGCTTTGCTTTCATTTTTAAGATGAATTAATTATCATACATAATCTGCAATCTAAACTTGAAGCAAATTTCTCCATCCGCTCTGCAGCTGCAAGTCGAAACAGAATGTTCCTTTTGTACTTATAGCCCTCGTGGGTTTGTGAACATGTCTCTTGCAGGGGCTAAACAAAATTGAGGCTTATTTGAAGACAAAAGCTGATCCTCAGGAACTCGTGAACATTTTCAAGAAACGTTTTTTGGTACTATAAATATTATTCCCTCCTTTGATCCCACCCGCCATAGCTTAAAATGTCGTGCCACCTGGTTTCGCCGTTCTTTCTCACCATTTTGTGAAAACTTTCACGTCTCTACTCTGCAGGCACAACAGTGAACAACGAATGCTAGCGGGCGTCCAAGATGTTGATTCTGGCTGATCATTTGTAGTTGCGGGATGCTTCTTTAGCCTAATTTGGATCTCTGATTATATGGCGGATATAAATTAAATAAATCTCATAGTTATGTTTACGTATCATCTTGTTTAAATAAATCTCATGGTTATGTTTACGTATCATCTTGTGATCAGCTTTGTATCATTATCGTTGTTACATTAATTGCCAGATCTGATCTATTGAGTGTCTGCCAACCGAGTTGTTAAATAAAAATTGTGGTTGCAATAAAATGTGTATATGGCAAGCTGTTATATTTTTATCTTCTATTTTTATATTTGGTTATAATTTGATTCTGTAACCATCCAGTCAATTATTTAGGGCCCGTTTGGTTCTTTATTTTGTAAAATTAAGTTATGATAAATGAAGTTTGTAAAAATGAAGTTTACATAAAGTAAGTTTGTTGAAAGTTGTAATGTTTGGATATTCTTTTTGTAAAAGTAAGTTTGATAAAAAATCTGTTTGGATAGTAGGGGTTAAAAGTACTTTTAGATGTATAATATAGAGTAAATTTGTTTCTTCTTTTTCAAAATTCACGTTTTGTTAAAGAAAAAGTAACTTTTCTCCTTCTTTTTCAAAATCACAGTTTAACCCACTTTTCATTTTTTAAAAAGTCAGTTAGTAGTTGATTTGTGTTTGACCAAACATATCTTTTATAAAATCATGATTAAAAATCATGATTATGTTTTGTAAATAATGAACCAAACATGCACTTAATTTTCAATTATTGGCATATTTATTCTTTTCAATTACAACTATCAAATACTGATAGCAAAAATAAATGCATAAGAGAAATCAAAATCATCCCCCAAGAAATCAAAATCCGTAGTAATTAAGCAGCGATTTTTTTTTTTCAGCTATGTCACATCTCTTGCCTCCCGGTATCTCTGTTGTCTTGTTCCAATTTTATCGGGGGACATCTCTGTTGTCTCGTTGATCTATCTCATTGATTTACTTCCTGATTTCGTGACGCTGTCCCTCTCATAATCATCCCCCAAGAAAAAATACACACACTTACACAAACACACCTGTACGTGTTGTTTTATTGTTTTTAATGTATTAAAACGTATAAATATTTTTATAATTTAATATTATATGAATGAGTTTCTTAAAATAGTTTTCTGCATGATATTTATTTTCTTTGGGAGAATATGATAGTAAATACCTTTGTTCCGTCAAAAGACCGAGAGAAACTATTCTTCTTCCACAATATTAGATACCCTCCTCCTATTCCAGTGTGCAGTACCCAATAATCCTCCCTCTTCTGCTCCTATCTTTTTTTCTTTTATTGACCTTCTCTTGACCGTTAAGGTTCTCCCATCTTTTCCCTGTAATCCCTAATTTATCGGGATATTTCATATATGATGATTATGAAGTATCACACTCTTTTTGCATGATCCCTGATTTTTCGTCGTACAGTTATGATTATGATTCCATAACTGTTAATCCTAACCGGGTATTTTTGGGGTAATACAATTTTCATGGAGTAACCCGTAGTCGATCATATGGCCGAGATGTTGTTCAGTCGGACGATCATTTGGCCATACGATCACTCGGCCCTATCGTTCGATAACCGATATATTACTCGGCTTGTCACAATAAAGCTCGGCCTCCAAATTATAGCTCGGTGTATATGAGCTCGGAAAGTGGGGCTTCAAAGGGGCGTCTATCTACCTCGGACTTGTAATCTCGGCATGCTCATTTCGGCCTGTACACTAGCCCCCCGAGCCTCGAGTCCAATTTGGACGAAAAGGCTCTGGATCACGTGACCAACTAAAGACTGGTTTTCGAATTTTGAACCGTTTCAGTATCCTAGGGATCCGAGAACCTTCCCTAAGGCTCCTTGACGTTTCGGTTTCTGAAACGGTAATGCACTTATACGTACGGCTACACGCGGCGTTTATTTAATGCTGTGTCTTTTTGTCAGTTGGAGCACGTTCCCCAATGGTGACGATTTGTTGCCCAAGGTCATGATTAAATTGCTTGTTTCAAGGAGAGGTTTCACAATATACATGTAGGACTTAAGTGCTCATCCTTTCACTTTAAACTTCATCTGCTTTTCGTTCCTTCTGAATCTTTCCGTCGTCTCTAACCTCCTTTTTCTCGCCCTTTTCGTCATTTTTCCAGGTACGCCCTCTTCTATCCATCCCCTTTTTCTCAGTTTCTACACTCTATTCTATATTTTTCCCAGTCATTATGAGTTCAAACAGAGGATCTGAGACGTCAGCTGGGTCGTCCTCTCATCGAATCCTGGTTGAGAGGGAGGTTATGGGCATCGGAGAAG
This sequence comes from Adenanthera pavonina, assembly GCA_026686845.1. Taxonomy (NCBI): domain Eukaryota; kingdom Viridiplantae; phylum Streptophyta; class Magnoliopsida; order Fabales; family Fabaceae; genus Adenanthera; species Adenanthera pavonina. The sequence goes on from JAIVEN010000002.1 coordinate 6,549,661, forward strand.
ATCTTTCACCGTCAAACTCTTCCTTTCCCAGCGTGGAGCTGAATTTTCGTCTGGCCGACCTCCCGACTGAAAGGGAAGCTTCATCTTCGGCTACTGCCGTGCAAGTAGCCGTATCAAACCCACGAAAGATCATTTCAAGGGTTCAAAGAGACCCAGTTCCCGACATTCAACTTCCGGGGTATTATTGGGTTAAGGGAGAAGTTGGATCTTACCATTCTAGGTTTCGGACTGCTGAATCGATCATGGAAATGAGGAAATCCATCTCTTTGTCTAGCATACAAATAGAGGAGGCCGTGATTGCTGAGCCGTGTACAGAAGATGAACACGTTTTCATGTCGGCGCAACGAGGGCAAACACATTTTACTTATATATATAAAACATTATTTGAGTCACTGGGAATTGGCCTTTCTTTTTCGGAGTTTGAGTGCGCTGTTTTAAGGGCGTTGAACGTCGCTCCGACTCAGCTTCATCCCAATAGCTGGGCTTTTTTAAAGGCTTTCGAAGTCCTGTGCAGAAAATTGAATATGACACCGACCGCCCCAAAATTTCTATACTACTACCAGATCCGATTTGGAAATAAGATCGGCTGGATTTCTCTTAGTGGCATGAATAAAAGGGGAATAATCGGTCCTTATACCTCATCTTACAAAGACTTTAAAGGAAGTTTTTTTAAGGTGCGCCTAGCCGAGGGTTACTCGGGGATGTTTTTCAATGAGGAGGGACGACCCAGGTTTCCTCTATATTGGACTCGGACTCCGATCAAATTCCAGTCTTGGTGCTATGAGGATATGTCGGCATCCGAAAAAGCGGATGTCGACAAGCTAAATAAATTACCTCGCCCCTTGAACTGCAAAATCTTACTTAGGCTCCCTTATTCTTCAACTCCTAATAAAGATTTTTCACGTGAGTGCCGAATTTCTTTTTTCTTCTGCTGCCATACTTGTCTGAGTTTTTAATATATATTTTCTACTCTGCAGTGGTGATGGGGAAATTCAACTGGCGCTCAATAAAGAACATGGCCCCATCAGCAGGACCTTCTACCGAGAACCTGCAGACTCGTCCTGATAAAGAGAAGAGAAGATGTGTCGAGATAATGGCGATAACGGAAGTTGTCGAGATCACCTCCTCTCCACACAGCCCCCCAAGCAAACGTCCTCGACTTCTGACCACCGACGAGGAGCCTGTTTCTTCAGTTCGCTCAGCTCCCCTGCCATCTCCCGTTAGACGCTCGCCTTCAAGCACTGACCCAAATATTGCCAGGTTTTTTGGGAGCAGCATCCCGGAAGTTGGGGACAAGGAAGCTTTGCAACGATTGGGTCCCAAGGCTATCTTGGACTCCATGTCGGCTATGTGCCTGCGTGCCGCGACCATGGCCTCGCTCTGTGGGGAGGAGTTTAAGGAGAATGACCGTCGCCTGAAAGCTGCTAAGGCCGAGCTTCTGGAAGCAACCAATGCGAAAGACAAGGCTTCTTCAGAACTCGCCGAGGCTTCAAAGTCTCAAGCAGCTCTCCTTCTGCAAGTGGAGGAGCTGAAAGGATCTTTTGCTGATACCGAGATGAAAGTGCAAGCAGTCGAGAAGGAGCGGGATGCCCTGACGGCTGAGGTTGCTTGGGCAAGGAGCGCTGAAGCCGAATCCTCAGCCCTCGCTACTAATTTGCAACAGGATTTGGAACAAGCGAGGAAGAAACAAGCCGAGCTCGAGGCTGACGTTAAGGAAGCCGTGCAACAGATAATGAAAGAGCATGTAGAAGGCGTCCATAAAGCACTTCGTCAGGTGCATCTCTTCCTGCCGAAAATTGAGCTTTCGGCATTTGATGTAAATAAAGACGTCAAAGATGATGTGCTTGTTGATGAGGAGGAATTGTAGGACTAAAAAGCAAACTGCCCACCTCCTTGATTGTCTATTTATTTTTGATGTCTTACTCAGAATTGCTTCTAATTAATGATAATAGTCTTTCTTTTCTTCTCAGTTCCTAACAGCCTGACCGCGTTCGATTTTTTTTTTGGACTAAATTTAACATCATCTCTCAGTTCGATCTCGACTAAGATTTAATTCAGCCTCTTGGTTCATACTTGACCGAGTTTTAATTGGAGACCTCGGTTCATACTTGACCGAGTTTTTAACAAATTTTTTGGTTCAAACTTGATCAAGTTTAATTCGAATACCCAGTTCATACTTGACCGGGTTTTAACTTAACACCTCGGTTCATACTTAACCGAGATTCAATTCCTCGATTCATACTTGACCAAGTTTTAACTAATTTTTGGTTCAAACTTGACCAAGTTTAATTCGAATACTCGGTTCATACTTGACCGAGTTTTAACTTAACACCTCGATTCATACTTGACCGAGATATAATTATATTTCTCTCGGTTCATACTTGACCGAGGCTTAAAATGAATGAAATCATGACAAAGAATTTCCTTTATTGAAGTATGTAGGCGTGCCTCGTTAAAACCTTCTCGGTCAAAACCCTTTTTTTTTTTGCATATCCTTTGGGACAAAAGACCAAGTTAGGAAAAAGAGTACACTGCCTTCTTTGTATACATCAACTAACTGAAATAAATTTTAAGGTGAGAAGCATTCCATGTCCTTGGGATTGCTTCCCCTGACAACTTTTCTAATCTATATGCTCCATTGCCCAACGCTTCAGTAACTCGGTAAGGCCCTTCCTAGTTCGCGGCTAGTTTTCCCTCGCCGATGTTCTTCCTTGCTTCACTCTGCTTTCTCCAAACAAGATCTCCACGATCAAAACTCCTTGGTTTAAGTCGAGAATTATAACGCCGAGCCGTTCTTTGCTTACAAGCCTGTTCTTGTATACGTGCATTTTCCCTGACCTCCTCGGATAGATCTAGTTCGACTTCCATATTTTCCTGGTTCGTATATTAGTCAGGAAGTATTCGCCTAAAAGACGGCTCTCCCATTTCCACCGGGATCATTGCATCAGCTCCAAAGGTCAACCTAAAAGGAGTTTCCTTGGTGCTTGACTGTGGTGTGCAACGATAAGCCCAGAGGATGCTCGATAATTCTTCGGCCCAGTCCCCCTTTGCTCTTCCCAATCTCTTCTTGAGTTCCCCGAGGATAACCTTGTTCGCTGCTTCTGCCTGTCCATTTGTTTGAGGATGCTCGACCGAAGACACTCGATGCTTAATACCAAGTTGTTCATAGAATTGCTTCAGGTTTCCATCAACAAACTGTCTCCCATTATCAGTAACCACCGAGTGAGGAATCCCATACCGACAGACAATATTTCTCCATACAAATTTCTGTACTTGTTGTGCTGTTATCTTAGCTAACGATTCCGCCTCAATCCATTTAGTGAAATAGTCTATGCCAACTATTAAGAACTTGACCTGCCCTTTTCCCATCGGAAAAGGTCCGAGAATATCCATTCCCCAGACCATGAATGGCCACGGAGACGTCAGTGTGTGCAATTCTTCCGGCGGTGCATGGCGTAGACTGCCAAACTTTTGGCACTCAGTACACTTCTTACTATACTCGGTGCAATCAGCTCGTATAGTGGGCCAATAATAGCCGGCCCGAATTACTCTCACTGCCATAGATCTTCCACCAGTATGCATCCCACACACTCCTTCATGGATTTCGCTCATAACATATTTCGCCTGTTCAGGAGTGAGGCACTTTAAGACAGGGGTTGAGAATCCTCGCCTGTACAAGTCCTCTCCCATTATTATGTAATAGGCGGACTTCAGCTTCACTCTCCTTGCTTCGTTCTGGTCGTTGGGCAAAGTCCCTTCATCCAGATAGTTCCAAATAGGGGTCATCCAGTTCCGGTCCGGGCTACTTCCGACAATCACCTCCTCAAGATCAACACTAGGCTGATATATGGTCTCCTTGATGATCGTCTCATGCTGCCCGAGCCTTTTGACGTTAGCCAATCTGGACAACAAATCAGCTCGGGAGTTTTCTTCTCTTGGAATGTGCTCAATCGCAAATTCATCAAAGCATTCAACCAAGTGTTTCACTCTGTTCAAGTACTTTGCCAACTGTGGGTCTTTGGCCTGGTAAGTTCCCGAGACTTGTTCAGAAACCAATTGTGAATCACTCCGACATTTAACTTTGCTTGCTCCCACCTCTCTAGCTAAATTTAACCCCGCGATGAGAGCTTCATACTTAGCCTGGTTATTCGTGACCGGGAAGTCGATCTTAAGAGACTGCTCCAAAGTTATCCCTCCGGGGCCTTCCAAAATGATTCCCGCTCCACTCCCCTTGGTATTAGATGAGCCATTCACGTAAAGTATCCACTGGCCCCTGTCTTTCGCATTCTCAAGTGGGGTAAGTTCGGCAACAAAATCAGATAGACATTGCGCCTTAATTGGCCCTCTTGACTCATATCTTATACCGAACTCTGATAACTCGACTGACCACGAGATCATTCGGCCTGCTAACTCAGGTTTCCTCAAGACCTGCTTTACGGGATGATCAGTTTTTACAACAATCTCATGACTTTGGAAATAAGGTCGCAACCTTCTAGCCGAGATGACCAGAGCCAGAGCTAGCTTTTCAATGGTCTGATACCTCGATTCTGCGTTGTGCAATACTCGGCTAATGAAATATACTGGTATTTGCTGCTTGCCTATTTTTTGCACCATCACCGAGCTAATTGCATGCTCGGTCACCGACATATACAGAAGCAATTCTTTGTTTCGAACCGGCCGATTGAGGATCGGAGGTGCCGAAAAGAAACCTTTAAAATTCTGAAACGTCTGCTCACATTCCTCACTCCATTCGTACCGCTTAGCCTTCTTGAGTAACTTAAAGAACGGCCTAGCTTTCTCTGCTAACCTCGGTATGAAACGGGACAGTGATGCTAACCGCCCTGTCAGTTTCTGCACTTCCTTTATGTTTTGCGGGCTTCTCATATGAATAATAGCTTGGCATTTATTGGGATTGGCTTCAATACCCCGATGTGTTAACATGAATCCCAAGAATTTGCCCCCGTTGACTCCAAATACGCACTTCTCAGGATTTAATCTCATGTTGTACTTCCGTATTCTTCTGAACACCTCACCAAGGTCGACAGCATGCTTGGAGGGATCTTCAGACTTCACTACCATGTCGTCAACATACACTTCCAGGTTTTTCCCGATCTGTTCCTGAAATATCTTATCCATCAACCGTTGGTATATAGCCCTAGCATTCTTCAGCCCAAACGGCATCACCTGATAACAATAATTAGCATTTTCAGTCATAAACGCGATTTTCTCCTCGTCAGGGGGGTACATCCTTATCTGATTATACCCGGAGTAGGCATCCAAAAAGCTGAGTAGTCCACAGCCTGACGCTCCATCTACAAGCCGATCTATGCTCGGGAGAGGGTATGTATCTTTCGGGCATGCCTTGTTAAGGTCAGTGTAATCCGTGCACATTCTCCATCTTCCATTTGCCTTTTTAACGAGCACCACATTGGCCAACCATGTTGTATATTCAATTTATCAGATGAACCCAGCATCAATCAGCTTCACCGTTTCTTCCCTCATTGCCTTCCATCTTTCCTCGCCTACCCTCCTCTTCCTTTGAGCTATCGGCTTAGCTTCAGGATATACCGCTAGTTTATGACATAAAAAATTTGGATCAATTCCCGGCATATCTGAAGAAGTCCATGCGAACAAATCAGCATTGTCCTTCAGAATCCTCGTTATCTGCTCCTTCGTTTCTCCTCTGAGTTGACTTCCGAGATTAGTGTACTGATTTTCACCAGCGAGCTGAAATTTCTGTAATTCTTCAATAGGCCTTGGCCTTTGGTCCTGTACGTCAATTCGGGGATCAAGCTCGACCAAGTTCACTGATGTTGTTTCCTTCTTCGTCTGTTCACTATTACCGACTATCTTTCCCTTGGTGACTTTTAGACTATCTACGTAGCATTGTCTGGCAACCTTTTGGTCAGCCTTTATTGCTATTATGTCTCCGGTGACCGAGGGAAATTTCATCATGAGGTGTGGAGTGGAAACCACTGCGCCGAGCTCATTTAACACAGGTCGACCTATCAAGATATTGTAAGAAGTTATTGCATCACTGATAAGATACATGATCATAATGGTCCTTGACCCAAGATCTCCCCTGAAGGTGGTCAATAACTCCACATATCCTCGGGTATGAACGTGTTCTCCTGCAAAACTGACTAACGGATCACGATAAGGCTTAATCGTCTCCTCGGGTATCCCGAGCTTCTGGAAGGTGGTATAATACAAGATATCTGCCGAGCTCCCTTGATCTATCAGCGTCTTTCTTACAACGTAATTTGCCACTTCCACCGAAACTACCATTGGATCGTCCTGGTTAGGATCGACTCCTTCGAATTCCTCGTCCGAGAAGGTGATGGGACGAGAACTACGGGGCGCTCGGTGCATTGTCGCATTCACCGTCCGAATGGCCCTCAGGTGTCTTCTTCTGGCCGAGCTGGATGCTCCTCCTCCGGCAAACCCTCCAGCTATAGTGTTAATTACCCCTCTTATTCTATTTTCTTCCCTGTTTCAAGTATCGTCTGGCTGCCTTCTTTCCTTATTCGGTTGCCGAGGTTCTTCCTGAGCTCGGGTCTGACCTCTACCACGTCCTCGTCCATTATAGGGTGGACGATTACCATGACCCCTCTGTACAAAGTTGCCTAGATGACCGGCCTGGATTAATTCCTCAATTTTATCCCGTAATGTCCAGCACTCTTCCGTGGTGTGACCATAATTGCGATGGTATCTGCAATGCTTTGATTGATCCGCCGTCTCCGGGGTGTGTCCAGGAGCTGGGAGTCGTATCAATTCAGTATTGCAAGCTTCTTCCAAAATTCGGGCTCGATTGGTGTTTAATGGAGTATATAAGTCATACTTCGGCCCCCGACTAGTACCCTCTCTTTTAAATTTTCCCTTCTCTAAATTTGGCCTTAGACTTCCTCGGTGGTTTGATTCCGTTCGCTTGTCCAGATTAGTCCTGACCCTATTTCTGAACTTTGACACTTCCTCCATTTGTATATATCCGGCCGCACGATTTCTAAGCTCATCCATGTCGGCAGGTGGTTTTCGACATAGGTGATCAGCAAACGGCCCCGGCTTGAGGGCCATCAGCATCGTGTGCATTGCCACTTCAGGATTTAGATCCCGGATCTTTAGCGAGACTGATGAGAAGTGCTCCATGAAACTCCTTAGAGACTCATCCTTCTCCTGTCTAAAGTTTACCAACGCAACCGAGGTAAGCTGATGAGGTCGGCTGGTAGCGTACTGTGCATTGAATTTTTTGACTAAGGTTTCAAAATAATCGATAGATCTTGATGGGAGCCGAGTATACCAACTCAGAGCTGCTCCTTTCAAGGCTGTAGGGAAGACCCTACACAAAACTGCATCGTCGTTTGTGAACAGATTAACCTGCGTGACATATGCATCCACATGCTCATTAGGATCAGTAGTTCCATCATATCTTTCTAAGTTTAAACCCTTCCACCCTTTCGGCAATGGCGTCTCCATGATGCCATCGACAAACGGATGCCTCCGGGCGGCCTGCTTATCCCCCCGCAAATTGTCAATGTTTGTCTCTGAATGGTATGTTTCCTCCCGTCGACTCCCCTCCTGATGTGACCGCTGAATATCCCTACTGGTATTTCCCCGTTCCCCTCCTCGAGGAGGAGAAGTTCCCTCCTGATAGCGTTCCTGTTCCAACTGCCTATTCCTCTCACGCATCTCCTCATTCTCCTTTCTTAATACTTCCATCTCCTCACGCATTGCCCGAATGACAGGGTGGTCCTCCAAAGAAGTCCTGTCTTCGTTGTGTTGTTCTCCTGCACCCGCACTGCTCCTGGTTCGCACCATGATTCTTGGTGGTGGGATAATTTTTCTCGGCCCCACGGTGGGCGCCAAAAATGTTCCGTCAAAAGACCGAGAGAAACTATTCTTCTTCCACAATATTAGATACCCTCCTCCTATTCCAGTGTGCAGTGCCCAATAATCCTCCCTCTTCTGCTCCTATCTTTTTTCCTTTTATTGACCTTCTCCTGACCGTTAAGGTTCTTCCATCTTCTCCCTGTAATCCCTAATTTATCGGGATATTTCATAGATGATGATTATGAAGTATCGCGCTCTTTTTGCATGATCCCTGATTTTTCGTCGTACAGTTATGATTATGATTCCATAACTGTTAATCCTAATCGGGTGTTTTTGGGGTAATACAATTTTCATGGAGTAACCCGTAGTCGGTCACATGGCCGAGATGTTGTTCAGTCGGACGATCATTTGGCCATACGATCACTCGGCCCTATCGTTCGATAACCGATATATTACTCGGCTTGTCACAATAAAGCTCGGCCTCCGAATTATAGCTCGGTGTATATGAGCTCGGAAAGTGGGGCTTCAAAGGGGCGTCTATCTACCTCGGACTTGTAATCTTAGCATGCTCATTTCGGCCTGTACAACCTTCAATTTTTTCCAATATTATGTTTCATGTGAATATATTATCTGTAATTTAAGACTTTTTTTCTATATTAAACAAAATTTGATAAATAAATTATAATTTTATAAATAGCAATGTTCCTTTAAATTTTATATTTATATTTATATTGATTAATTTTGTTGTGTTAAGTTTAAAATCAGATTAATAGAAATGCAAAATAATATAAAGAAATAAATTTATATTTAATATTAGTACCTTGTTTGGACTTCCTGGTAAAGACCGGGCACGTAACGTGATAATGCCGTTCCGAATAACGACTTCAGTAGAGACTCAGCTTGAACGCCATGGAGCGAAATTTCAGTCAGCAGAAAAGCATGAGCTGGCGTTATGTCTTCCGAATCAAACTTATTAAACCCTAATCGTCCCGTTTTTGCGCTTAATCGAATTTATATTCACTATATCAATCGAAAATTGAGGAGTTAGGTTTCAGTCTCCTCCACAACTTCGAGCTCAAAGACGGATGCCCGCCCGTACACATAATTGGTTTCCTGCCATATCCACGCGTCCTCAAAGCCTAAATTATTGCAAATTGTTGGATCGAATTCGGAAAATTTCTTCGTCTGAGAAATTTGATTGTATTCTGCTTCATCTCCAGAATGGGGCGAAACTCTTCGTAGCTGTTGATATTCACCTGAACTAAAAAAATTGTACATTCATTTTAATACCCAAAGTAAATTTGAGACGACAGAACTATTTTTTTGAATCAAACATAATTCATTCTTGATGCCAAATTTTGTCCGATACAATTCATTATGTGAAATTTGACCTTCCTAGAAGTAATTGGATATATTGGGGTGCAGCGTGCAATAAATATAGTGGCTCTGAAGTCTCAAGTGTTGTAGCATTCTGAGTTTGGTTTAGCTATGGGCAGTAGAACCGCATTTGTTCTTGAACTATGTTGTTGTCCTTGTTGAGTAAGCGCTCATTAGAGATTGATTCCAGGTAATTTATACCGTACAGTTTGGTATATTTACCCAGCAGCTTCATTCCTTTTGCCCTGATGCGAATTCTTACACGTTAATCGATTCAATCATTTTAGGTAGAATTTACAGTTCTTTTTTCTTTCGTTGTTCCTGGTGATACGCCAGCTTGAATTGTTTATTGGTAGTGTTTTCGTTCTTTTCTCCCATGAAATCGATTGGGTACATGTGTATTTCAGCAGGGATTCCTATGGCTTTGCATTAAGACCACAACACGCACAAACGTACAGAGAGTATGCTTCTATCTACAAGGTGTTTGTTACTTCGGTTTTTATTTTTTTTGGTTCATCTACTCCAGTTTAAATATTTTCAATTTTTCTCCGCATACGCCAATACATGCGCACACACGTTGAAAATTTGGTGCATCATCAGGCATATTCCAGCACATTTTGTTGGGTCAAAAAACACATAGTTATCCGCTCACAATGTATGTTGTCAAAATAATCTCACTCAAAATCCATAATATAATAATAACAATTTTTTTTTCCATGACTTGCGATAATGCTGTTAACAGTTGCAGCAATAAGAAAAGTGAACAACAGCAACTCAGGACATGCATTGTCTGCTTGTTCAAATAGCTAGCCTCACTTAGTTGCTCACAGATTATATTTTTTTTTTCCAAATAAAAAAGGGGCATGTTGTATGCTGTCACACGAGTTACAGACGAAAAGGCTTACAAGCTCCATGTTGTTAAAATAATTGAATTTCTCCATAATTTTGTTTTCCAAATAATCTTTCTAAAAAAAATCCCGAAAGAACCAAATCAAAAGCATAGAAGCATGAATTTTAGCCTGATGACTTGGCAAAAAATAAAGCCTTAATGAAAGTTGTCCTTTACAACTGTGAGGACTGGTTTTCACTAATAAGAAGCACGAAACCAATATAAGTATCACCACTAAACCAATATATTTATGATATCAGGAAGAGGAGGGTGAAAGATCTGATAAATGGAGAAACTTCCTTGAACAGATATCTAAATCATCTCAATCATGTTCTTCTGAGATAGAAGAAGAGAAAGGTGCTAAGAGGGTCAGTGTAGGAGATCATTCTGCTGAGGGTACTGAGGTTAAAGAGCAGACAAGTGGAGAGAGGCCAAGTGAAGAAGATGATTCAAGTATAACAGGAAGCAGTTCTGAAAAGGTGGTTCACCCTTCAGAAGAAAGGAAGACCGTTAAGGTTGAAATCTGGGCTGAAATTAGGCCATCTCTTATTGACATTGAGAAAATTATGAGTTCTCGCATCAAGAAGGGAAAGGTTATGAAAGGTGTGAAGGTTAATGATAATAACAATCATCTTCCAACTATACGAGAATTTGAATCTGTCAAAGGGTTTTCTGAGAAGAACTGCGAGGATGAGGTCTGCATTAATGAGACACCAGACAACAATACCGAGGCCTCAGGGACTGATAATGCTTTTGTGGACCAAGACTCATCTGAGCTTTTCTTTTTATGGAAAGAACTGCAGTTCCTCGTTCAAGGAGGATTGCCAAAGGATATTAGAGGAGAGGTATAATTGATGCTTTCTAGTTGTCAATTCACTTAACTTCATACTTTATGGGAGAAAAAGTGCAGTCTTCTCGACAATATTGTTGTTACTTATTACAGGTCTGGCAAGCCTTCGTAGGTGTGAAGACGCGTCGGGTGGAAAGCTATTATGAGAATCTGTTAGCTCAAGAAATAAATGGTGAAAGCAAGGAGCAAGACGTCCTGTCTGGTGCATTTGGGAAATGGAGAAAGCAGATTGAGAAGGTCATTAGCTGCACGCGCCTTGGACTTTATTTTGATTTGTAGGTGCTGCTTCTTTGGCTTTACATTGTAAGTTGGCTCTCTCCTTAGACTAAATCTTATTTTCGATTTACAGGATGTACCACGAACTTTCCCAGGTCATCCTGCTTTGGACGAAAATGGCAGGAATTCCTTGAGGCGTTTACTCCTGGCATATGCTCGGCACAACCCCTCTGTAGGGTACTGTCAGGTAACTGGGTTTTAATCATGCGGGTAAAAACTAATTTAACTAGTACTTCCCGTTATTGTGGTCTCATTGAACTTATTGTCCATAATATATCTATCCCTGTTGAATCAGAAACTTCTTCACACAAGCTAAACTAATATTCTTGGTGCCATGGGAAAAATCAGGGATCAATACTTCCAGAAGCTGATTTAGTCTCATTCCTGTTTATGGAAAATTATGTGTATTTCTCTGTCTAAAATATTCCATTCATTACTTTGTTTTCACTTACATTTTAAGCATATACTAAACATATCATGCTTTAACTGAAATTAGTTTGCATACAAGCTGCCTGAGTCTATTTTTCAAAGTTAAGGTATTTAATAACCCGGCCGATTTACAAATTGCAACATATAATTGAATTTGGAAGTTCTCTTTCAAGAAATGCAAACATATTCATACAAAGTCAATGTAATTTAAAAGAGATCACTCCTTTCTGAGTTGTAAGAAGGATCCCATGTTGGTAGAGGGTGTTTTTGGTGGCCTTTATATGCTAGTTTGATATTTTCAACATATAGCTGAGGACTATCAGTTGAATCTTCAGTATGGCTGTGAGTGGTCTGGGATACCTTTCTGGTTAGTGATCATAAGCTGTTTTGAGAGTTATATTCCTTCTTGTTTTTATGTTCTCCATAAACTTTAACATATTAACTTATTGTCTTACAGCAGACATAGTATATATCCGTAAGGGTTTCCAGTGTTCCAAATTTGCTGGTAGCACCTTGTGCTGCAAACCAAAACATGTTTCTCATAAAATAGAGAAGATATCTAAAGAAGATTAACTTGACAGTTAAAAGACTCACTGTACTGTTGTCACCTGTATAGTAGATTTCATGTTTCTAACGTATTGACCGTAAAGTATATTTGCCTTCCCACAGTTGTTTCTATTAGTTTTCTTCCTTTGGAAGGGGAATGGGTGGGTGGGGATTATGTTGATGGTAACTTTGAATTCTTTCTAGGTGGTAATCATCATTGTTGTCATCATTGTCCGTTATTGAAACATTTGCAGGCAATGAACTTCTTTGCTGGTTTATTGCTGCTTCTTATGCCTGAAGAAAATGCCTTCTGGTAGGTTTGAGAAGCTCGCTCAGTTAATACCTCTCCGTAACGTAGATAGCTCTCTAAACTCTAAAAATAATATTTCCAGCTTGAAAATAAATAATATTTCAGTAACTCTTTCAAGCATAATACTTCCATAAATTTTATCTTAACAAAAGTACAATATTTGGAGCACAGTTGCCCTTTTAAATATAAGTGCTTGTATTTTCTTATGCACAATACTTGATTGGACTTGGATTTGTTAGCTTATTAGTTTTAGTTGAATTTCTCAGGGCACTGGTGGGCATTATTGATGATTATTTTGAAGGTTGTTATACAGAGGAAATGATAGAATCGCAGGTTCAGTTCTGTTTGCTCAAATTTTAAAATTATATCCCTTTATTTTTATCCTCAGTTGGTATTACATGTTTGTTTCGTAGTTACAGTATAGAGGGACTTAGTACTACACCATGGCAGTCATGGAAGATTTTGTTTTGTCAGGTGGACCAGCTAGTTTTTGAGGAATTGATGCGTGAAAGATTTCCAAAACTGGGTTTGTAACTATTGGATTTGCTCTGTAGTAATCTTCTTTTTGTTTACATATGAAGCAGTTTGCGTAGCCATTTTATTCTATTGCTGCTTTTGTTGCAGTGAATCATTTGGATTACTTAGGAGTGCAAGTGACATGGATCTCTGGACCTTGGTTCCTTTCAATCTTCGTGAACATGCTTCCTTGGGAAAGTGGTGAGATTTATGCAGGTTTTTTGTTTTGTTTTTTTTTTTTTGTTGGGGGGGGGGGGTGGTGTGGGTTCTTACAAAGTTACAGAATTGACTTTGAACTTGTTATATCCTAAAGCATGTTGCCTTACAGTGGGTTAATTTGTCTTTAGTTCTACGAGTCTGGGATGTGCTGCTATTTGAAGGGAACCGTGTCATGTTATTTCGAACAGCACTAGCTCTAATGGAGTTATATGGTACAGAATTGTGTTTTCCAGTGTTCGAGTCAAATAGAAGGTGTACGTAGTAAACCTAAATGAAGTTTATTTTTCACTCTAGTTTAATATAATAGGAATTTCTTGTGTCTTGTTCTAGGTTCTTCATTAGTTACAACAAAAGATGCTGGTGATGCACTTACCCTTTTGCAATCACTTGCTGGCTCGACTTTTGACAGCAGCCAGCTTGTCTTTACTGCTTGCATGGGTTTTCTAGCAGTGACTGAGGCCAGATTGCAGGAACTGAGAGATAAACATCGGTCATCCGTATTAATTATTGTGGAGGAAAGGTCAAAAAAGGGATGCATTTCAAAGGATACAAAAAGGGTTGCTTCTAAACTGTACAGTTTCAAGCGTGAACCAGCATCTGTGGTAGAAGAAAGGAAAACCACTGATGAGGGCAAATCACAGTTGGAAACTAAATCTTCTAATTTGGATGAATTGCTTAATGGCCTTCATGTTGATTCAGAAGGCGATTCTGTACCAGATCTCCAGGAACAGGTTGCATCCTTTAAACCTCACTAGTCTCCCGCACACACCCCCCCCCCCCCCACAAAATGCAAAAAATTTCTTTCTTTGTGAATTGGATTGATATTCATCTGCCATTGTTGTTTTTTTCCCTTTATATCCGCCATAGCATTTTATTGACCTATAAACACGTGCTTTTTTTTTTTCTTTTTTAGTCTTCTTGCATTCAGGTAAAAATTGACTGTTTCTTATTCTTTTTTTGTGAAATCAGACAGAGTCTGAATCTCTGATCCATGAATTATTTGCTGAAGGTCAGAACATGTAAAATCATTAGTTAAAATTGTTTGTAATTGTTGGTGTCATTTAATGATTCTGTCTGTGATATGTCAGTTGATTCAATTCCACTTGGAGGACTGAATATTATGGTTGATGTTTTTCATTAGTATTCAAACTTCTAAGAAAACCCAGATTTTGGTCCCTGTTGTGTTATGATCTTATATGTTAGAAGTTATGCTTCTAAGATTTTCATAGCAACCACATTTTGAGTTTGGGTTGGTTCATGCTGACTGTAAACTTCCTCTCGTCCCCACAACCCATGCAACAATATGCAGTATGCGGATTGGGTTGAAAGTATCCCTCAACTATTATGCTTGAATAATTATCTAAGCATCAAAGAACGTGTCTTTAATGGTTTCCTTCATTAATTTTCTGAAAACAATCATAAGCATGTAGGTTATTGAATTATTCACTTGATAATTGGAACTAAATGCTTGATGGAACTTTGTTTCGGATAGCCTAACATGGAGGATCAATATGCGCCTAATTTTCAAAACCAAATATACTTTGCTGAAAGCAATTTTGACACTGGCGGCCCATTCTTCCTGGAAAATTATGCAATTGTAGGGGAATTTTGTGTATGATGGTCCATTGAGATTGAGCAATGAATTTCATATCAGTGTAGCAGTGATAAACTATTTTAATATACATTTTTTCTTTGGGGTGTGGGTTTTGATTATTGCCATCTGTTGCACGATTAGGCAACACTGAGTAGTGCTAATATCTGCATAGTTTGTTGATTGTAATCTAGTGTATTCTACTAACGGCATGTGGTTCAGCTGTGGAATACCTGAATCAATCCACAACACTAGTCTAAAAATATATATCTTCATGAACGTCCAAGATTCTGGAGACATATTAGTCATGCTATTTTATAGTCTACCTCCTTGGCTGAATTTTATATTATAGTTTTCATGGTCTATAAATAGTTGTTACAGTATAACTTATTCATATGCAATTCCTTTTAAGTTTCAATCAGGTGGTTTGGTTGAAGGGTGAGCTAAGCAGATTGCTTGAGGAGAATAGAGCTTCTGTACTCAGGTTTGTCATCTTTGGTGCTTCTATTTTAGACCTTTTTCTGTCAATGAAAATCTATTTTTTTTATCCCTTGTTTATAAAAGAAGAGGAGATTTCTGAGAAAATAATTGCTGATGTGTCAAGGTTGTGAAGGATATATTTGCCAGTCCAGTGTAGTTAGCATCATGCCTAGCCTTGCGTACTCTCTTATCTCCTGCTAAGAGAGTATGACAGGGTATATCCCTAACAAAGCCCTTTCAAGGTTTCCAATGGTCATGTTTAAACATTGGAGGAGGAGGGGGTTGTGCTTGTTCCAGACTCTGAAAGTGGCCTTTAACCATCATCAAATGCGTCTAGGCAAATCTCCCCAGTGCTTCATTATGTTTTCTCACTTCATTCACTGTGGCTCATAAACAAGAACACTTCACATATCTTCATAAATCATAGCATTCAGCATGCTTCATGTTCCTATTTGTATTTTCCTTCCTGTTTTCCCATTATTATTCCTCCATCATTTATTGCTTGATTGGAAATTTTAGAAAAACATCTTTCAGGATATTTACCTTTTCTATTTGATTAATCATATTTTAAATTTTTCACTACGTCATTTGAAAACAACAAATTAATGTCCATGTTTGTATTTCAATTCTTTTTAACCAGGGCTGAGGAGCTAGAAACAGCTCTGATGGAGGTGGCCAAGCAAGATAATCGACTGGAACTGACAGCAAGGGTATATTTCATATTTGGATAATTGCGCCTGTGATTCTTTCTTAGGGGGAGGGGGTGTTCATGTTGAGTTTGGTTTAATGATGTTGTAGGAATGGGAATTTGACAATACGTCGTGCCCCTTCATCCATTTTCCCCTAACATATATTCCAGCCTTTTAATATTTAATTTTTGCATGTATTCTATACGCCTGTTGCTGTATGAATTCCCTGGAATTATGTATGATTCAGTTCTCTGGTATATGAATAAATTGTTTATCTATGAATATATTTATTGTTAACTTATTTTTAGTGCATTACCCTGATTAGACCAATAGGGATGACTATTTTCTTGACACCAGCTTATGTGTCTGTCATTCTGCATTTTGTTTCATTTTTCTTTAGAAAAATAAAGAGATTGACAATCCGGATCTTGTGCTTGTCAATTGACACCATTATGGATCTTGTTTTGTGCATTATCCACTAACTACTTTTTTTTAAAAAAAAAAATTAGTTTCAGTTAAGGTTTGTCTCTTGGAGAATCTATAATGCGAAATCCCTGCTTTTATTTTTCGGCCAACTAATACAAAATCCCTGCTTGATGTAGATGAGAGCATTTAATCATCCAAATTAGCAGAGGACTTTTACTCATTCAAGATATCATACAAACACTGGGAAAAGCTAGTTCAGCGTCCAAGTGCAACAATAATTTGTTTTTCCTTATAAAATCTTTGGCGGCCTTTGTCTTGCAAGGTTTACTAATAATGTGTTCACGATCATGCAGATTGAGCAATTGGAGCAAGAGGTAACTGAGTTACAGCAAGTCCTTGCTGAAAAGAAAGAAAAAGAAGCTTCCATGCTGCAGGTCCTAGCATGCACTGTTTTCTCCAGTGCCTATTTTCAGTAGTTTGAATGCTAAATAATAAATTAGTGAAACTCTTTACGCGCACTATGGAAAACGTTGAACCTGTCTGCATGCTACAGGTCCTGATGCAGCTAGAGCAGGAGCAAAAAATTGCTGAGGATGCTCGTAGAATAGCAGAGCAAGATGTTACTGCTCAGAAACATGAGGTTCATGTGCTTCAGGTAAACCCCAAACCCAAACCAACCCCCCCCCCCCTCCCCCCCAACACAAAACAAACAACAACAAAAAAAGAAAATCTCAGAATCCTTGTGGTCCTCACTGTAACTTAGAATGCCTTGACTCTGATCAGGACTGCCCATGTATTCTTATATAACTCAAGCTTCTCAGAAAATTGGGCATATTAACTTTTTATGCAATTACAATTGCTTAAAGTTGTTTTGTATACCTAACATTTATTCTTTAATGCGCAATGGTTTCAGTACTCTTCTGTCTGTAGTTTTGCAAATTAAATATAAGCAATATCCCTGCTCATCGTACCTGATGGAATGGATACAGTGCAAATGTGAGTAGTTGAGAAACGAAATAGCTGATATACTATGTAATTGTTTTAATATGTGGTTGTAGTTCTTCTACAATGTGGTGATGCTGAAGTTAACTGCAGCTATATTCAGAATTATAATTTTCCCCCATTATGTTTGATTTGTTGACTTTGATCTAAATACCCAAGCACAAGTATCTAAATCAAATTAAGGATATTGTTCTACAACCACATTACGTCAAGGATCTTAGAAGAAATTATTATATCTATTACCAGTGTTATTATGGGAATCACTATCTGCAGGAGTCGTACTATTATCCTGATTTTTAGCTTACCATAATTTTTTGTTCTTGGACTTTAATTTTACCACCGATTTAATGTAGTTTATTACCCTCTATCTCAGTCCATTTTATGTAATTCTAGTGGCAAACTTGCAGCCATGCCCCCGATAAGTATTGTCCTCGAACATTCAAATAAAGAAAGCCTTTCAGAGCATACCTTATTTTTGAAAATCTTCAAGCAGTATAATATATATGCAGGAAAAGTATGATAAGGCCATGGCTTCAATTGCTAAGATGGAAAAGCGGCTGTTAATGGCAGAAAGTTCGTTGGGGGTTACCCGTCAATATCAATCTGGCCTATCCAGAGCACTATCTTCTCCAAGGTATAAATTTTTTAAATATCACATTTCCGATTTTGCATGCAATTTCTTCCACTCCTGATCCAAATATCTATAGGTTAAGAGTTGTTAGATTATCATTGGCTTAAATACACTTTTGGTCTCTCTTATTTCATAAAAGTTTCAAGTTAGTTTCTTTAATTTTACAGAGCTTTCAATTTTTCAGCTTTCATAAAACTGAAAAAAAATGCTACCTTCTTATTTTTGAAAATGATCCAATTTTTCTCTTCATTAGGTCTTTATTCAAATATTCACCTTACATTGTTAACTTAAGCGTGGCATCCAAGTCAGCATATTATTAGATTTGACATAATTTAAATGAATAATGTTATAAAACATAATATTGTGTGATTTTAAACTAGAAAAACCAAATTGAAAGGTATGAACTAAAAGGACAAAAATGTGATAAGTTTGATTAGATATCGTGAACTGCAAAGCCGTGGATGAGTACATGATGGGGAGTAGCTTCAGATTTTTTTTAATATATATTTTTTATCAATAACCTATTCGAACAGCTTAGGAAGTTGTCCTGGTTTAAAATGGTTGGAAATTGGAATAGGCAGCTTCCATATGAAGTACGAACTACCCATGTTGTGTGACAAATTTGGGAGTACTCTTTTCCTGTCTTCTGCCAAACGAATTGTAAAATGCGTTTAAAAATGAAGAAATATCCTTCAAATGTTTTCAAGTTCCTTGACGTAACTGAGTAGCTATGAAGCACCAAATGGTTATGGAGAAGGCTTGCATTCCAATGTCAAGTCTTATGCTTTGGCAAAAGCTTGCACAGTTTAGGAAGGGATTTTGATTGATCATAAGAAAAATCTACTTCAACTGACATGCTTTTAGACACGGCCATACATAATAAAGAAATCAGTTGTAAAGGAATAGAAAATAACAGAAACTATATAAAGGAAAAGACAAGGAACTGTTGATTTTGTTCAAAGGAATAGAAAACTACCGTTTCTCATTTTGATCATATTATGGGATAAACCAATATGATGTTGTAAGCTTGACTTTTGTCAGCAGTTTAATTTAATGACGTGGTTTTCATTAACTGTAGGAGTGGCCTAGCACCAAGCCCAAGGGAAGAAAAGCCCTCTCGGAAGATAGGTCTACTAAATTTTGGACTTGGTTGGCGTGACAAAACCAAGGTAATAATTTTTTTCCCCACTCCCGATCTTCAACCAACATATTCAAGCGGAAGCATTCACCACGCAATTCCTTGACATCAAATTTACATCCCCGGCACAATTTCTTGATCCCTCATGTTTTCAAAACAACAATTTCTTGTCATTTTGTAGAAGTTATATTATTATTTGGAGATGTCCCTAAATTTTTCAATTGTACATGGAGCTGACTTTACTTAGTGAAATAAAACTTATTTTCTTGTTGTCTTCTCTAGATTCTTTAATATGGCCATTTGATTGGCTTTGGCTATTGCTTGTGTCAGGGAAAACAGACAGGTGTGGAAGAATCCAGCGAAAGTAAGTCTAACCATGGGAGAACAGACGCAGTCACTCCGAGGAAGGAGTCCAGTAACCAAGAACAAGACCGATAGAGAAGTGTCATTGGATATTCAAAGCTCATTCTTATCGTGCCTCAGTACATCCGAGTAATTACCTGACTTTGATTTGTCTAAAATCTAAATAGAATGGTCCTCCCTCCCTCCCTCCCTCCCTCTTTCAGTCAGTTCTAGTCAAATGAAGTTCAAATTTAAACTATGTCTAACATCCATTGCTGATAGAGTTAATTATTGGTAGAAATCTTATTCTCTCATTATTACCATCCTACTAATCGAAACTCTGTACATTTCAAATATGGGAGTGTGTTGCATATAGCTATAGAAATAGTAGACATTCTAAAGAACGAATTATTATCGCAATTAGCTATTATTATTTACCCAAAAAGTACCTCAGCTAAGAGCCGTAGACCTTACAAATTACAAGGAGCTTTGTCTATTTATTTTTGTTGTTAAATTAAACATAATCTTGTATTACACATTGCATGGCCTAATAAATTTCGGATTTCATTAAAGATTAAATAGCATATAAGAAGCCATTACACATAGGTTCAAGAATTATTGATTGGCCAAATTATGCATTGAAAAACGTGTTGAAATTATATGGGCTACTTGTATAGAGAAATTAGAATTCTAGCCTAAAAAAACTAGAAAATTTTTCACAGAAGATAAAAGAAGGGCACAACAATCAATGTTCGTATAAATTAAAGAGCGTTATAACTTACCAACTCAATCAATCATTACTATTACACTATACAACAGAACTGGGATAAAGAGGAGGTGTAGGCAAGAACTTCTTGAGAATGAGGGTGCCCCGGTTAAATTTCTGCCATGATGATATAAGGCACATGCAATATGAACCCAGCAACATGCAATTAAATAAAACAGAAATTAAAGGGAACAGGAAGTGAAAATACTGTAATAAGATCAGTTCTATGCACCTCTTCACAGGAAGAAAAACAAAAATTCACAAAGGTTTTCCGCAGCTGTGCTCTGACCTGAGAAATAAATAATAACCACCAAAGGACAGCTGGTATTAGCGTCTATAAACATATATTTTGCATTAAAGATACAATACAGGAAAGTTTTGCTTCAAGCCATCACCAAAGTGTGAGGTCTATATCATCTTCCCCTCCTGGCCGTAGGAGTAGCAGGGGAAAGGCGAGGGCTTTGAAGAGAGTGTGAATTGCTTTCATATCTTTGGGAAGCAAGGTAAGACAAAGCAGTGACAACATCAGCCATAACTGGGCGCATATTAGCTTGCTCCTGAACACACATTGCTGCAACAGCAAGTGCCTGATATAAGCCTCTTGGAGGATACTGACCTTGAAGCATTGGATCAGCCATTTGTGAAAATTTTCTTCGATCTTTAAACAAGGGTCTAGCCTGCAATTCATTCACCAATCAGGATGGTCCATCCCAAAGTTGCTGTTCAAATTAATCAAATTACTCTATAGGAGTAAGGATTCAGTCATACAATTATATCATGATTGAATGTATTGAAGTTCGATTTCTTCCGCATAGCCCATGGAAAAAAAAATGCAGAAGTCGGAGAGAACCTATGCAGTATGCAATTTAAAAGTTCGCCATAAATTTGGTGGCTAGATCCAATCACCACAATTACAGGAAATGTTTCTCCTTTATGATAAAAGAAGTACATAGTAGGAGGCGAAGACAAGACAGAACAGGAGGATCAGGAGTCCTCCTAAATGAGAGAAGAAAACATCTACACTTGATCTTAGCCAAAAGGCCGAGAAAGGTATAAAAGAGAGAAGAAAACATCAGCTTATATGGAATGATCCTAAAAGAGGTTAAAACCAGCAAATGGAACTTATATGACATGTTTTGTTAGATTTAAGTAAAAGGTGATTGAGGACTATGGGAATGAGATAGTGAGAATGAATCTTAATAAACGAGATAAGCTGACATGTTCTTACCCATGCAACAAGATTTTGCTCTCCTGCAGCTTTTGAACTATCAATGGCTTTCCTTCCAGTAATTATTTCCAGAAGAACGATGCCAAAGCTATAAACATCTGATTTCAGAGTGAGTTGACCTGTCATTGCATACTCTGGAGCACAATATCCATAGGTACCCATAACCCTTGTCGATACATGGGTGTTTTCCCCAACAGGTCCAAGTTTAGCCAAACCAAAATCAGATAACTTTGGATGATACCCTTCTCCAAGCAAAATGTTTGAACACTTCAAATCTCGGTATATGACAGGAGGGTTAGCTTTGTCATGCAGATATTCCAATCCCTTTGCTGCCCCAGCAGCAATTTTCATTCGCGTGTTCCAGTCAAGTCGTTTTTTGGCAGGAGAAATATCTGCAAATCAAAATGCATAACCAGTACCTACCATAAGACCATACACAATTTAAAGAAAATAGGAGTAACAAGTATGTAGATCTAAAATACAAATACCATATAAGTGGTCTTCCAAGGATCCTAATGGCATATATTCATAAACTAGAAGCCTTTGATCTCCATCAGCACAATAGCCAATAAGGTTGACAAGGTTAGGGTGGTGAAGTAGACTTAACATCAACACTTCAACAAGGAATTCTCTATTCCCTTGCAGCCCATCTCGGTCAAGTTGCTTAATTGCGACAACCTACATTCACCAGTGGAAAGGATGATATAGGCAGAATTATAACATTGTGGAATCAGGAAATGGATGATAATGAAGAGAAAGGGTGTGAAACTTGAATTCCCTGCAAGTTTCTCCTGTTCTGGATAGAGAAAGAAATGAAGAGAAACCAGACTCACCTGATTAGTGCTTTCCAAACGCCCTTTGTATACTCTACCAAAACCCCCCTCACCCAAAAGACATTCTGTCCTAAAATTTCTAGTTGCAGTCGCCAACTCACGGAATGTGAAAGTCTGAGCCGCAATGTGATCAGAGTTCCCATTTTTAGATGGATCTTTGGAACCCGTGGATGAGTTCCTCTTCAACTTCCCTGTAAACAACAACATGAATGGTTAGAGGTGGGGACAAGAAGCTGAAGCTACTGTGCCTGGTTTGGATTTGGGTTTCCAAGGCCAGTCCTTGTTCATTCTGTCACTTGAAATCATGAAAATACTTCGCAGCATGTTTCATTGTTCAAGCCCCAGCAGGATGTAACTAAAGATCATGTAATCTGAAACTCAAAAAGGTTTTGGCATGTGAATGCATCGATTCAAAATACCATCTTCAGACCAATTAAGTTTGACGTATACTTTGTGAATGAGGAAACTAATAATGTCAAAGGAAGCAACTCAAATGACAAGTTTTATGTCATTATGAACGTTATGTTCTATTTCCTACAAAAAAATTCTTTATTTTTATTTTTTAAATTACTGATGCATTTCTTTATCACAACACTATTCAAATCCCAGCCATCTGCATTGAGGAACTTCACATATTTAGGTATACCAGGTACATAAAACTCGCTTAAGCTCGATTGTTGCTCGAAATTCCCAAATAATTTCATCAGGATAATGCAATAGAAATCCCCAAATAACTATCATAATTTGTAAACTTTTTAACGCTTAGCTTTCCATACTGAGATTAATGACCGTATCAGTACCTGGGGCAGGTTTGGTTTGATCAACCACGTTCTCCTGCACTTCCGTCTTCTTCGTCTTATCCTTTCTCTTTTTCTTACCGTTTGGATTTCCAGAACATGGAATCCAACCCATGCTTTCTTTTCCTTTCTCTCAAGCAATGGCGGAAACAACAGTAATGTAGAAAATTTCAAATAGCTGAAGAATCAGTGACTCCAATTCACAGTAAGAATCATCGCAGAGCCGAACCCGACACTGACCACACAGTGCTCGGGCAGCTACAATTGGAAAAGAGACCACACAGTGATCGCTGCATCTGAATCGTCTACTCGCTTTTCATATCTCATAGCTTTCCATTTCCCTCGAGAAATTTCGTCATTGGTGCCTCTTTGGTCGGAAAAACCCCATCGGTGTGGGAAGCATTGTGCCTCACTGGATCACCACGGAAGACAACTTGAAACTGAAACATCTGTAAACGATGTCGCTTAAGTGCTAATCTTTAATAGAATATTTGCATTTGGTTTAATGTTAAAACCTTTCTGAAAATGTCATGCTAGCCACTCCTATATGCCCCCTCCCATATTCTTCTATCCGAATCTATGGGCTAAGATGCTTTTATGCTGCTTTTGGAAATTTGGAATTGGAATTCCCATATAATATATATATATATAAATATTTTCTCAGTGACATTTTAACACAATATATCTTAAGGTAACTCAATGATCAGAGATTTAGCCGCCCACAAAGTTCAAAACTTTAAGCAAATAACTGATGAAGTACTAACAGCTGTAGATCTTAATGACACTGCTATCATTATCACAAGGTGGATTGATAACTCAACTCGTCTTTTTCTTTTTTCTCCTGTTTATCATTAAAAGTAGCTTTGGAAGAAAGAAGCGATCATTTTAACGTGGAGGAATTATTCCAGTGATCAAAGAAGTATGTTATTTGTCTCATTTAAATTTAAACATCGAGATCAATTCAACGTCAAAATTTAGATAAATTCAGTTTTTTAAATATGCGTCGTATTAATGTGAATAGTGTGTCACTAACTACAATTGCATGATAAAGGATTAGCATGAATTGACGGGTAAATTGACACAAAAATAATAATGATAAAGTTGTAGTTTTTTTTTTTGGGTTACGATAAAGTTGTCGTTTTTATTTAGTATTGGCATTGTTTTTTTTTTTTTCCCTTTTTTCTTAGGTTGAAAGAGACCAAAGCCTGGACCAAGCCATGATAGGGCATATAAAGAGAGGAAAGTGAACTCCCTGTTTCTTATTTCGCATTCATCTTTTCAAATTTACCTTGAATAATAAATGACAATATGGCAGGAGACAGCTGGCATAAAACTGTTACTCATAAAATTATTAAAATCTTGTAGCCAATCTCACATTTTTCTTCGCCCCTCCCCCCCTTTCTTTACTCTTTTTCTCTTTTTGGGCCTACAATGCTAACGGTTCTAATGTCAATGTTCAATCAAATAAGCAGGTTTTAATTGAACCGGGCAGGAAAAGAAGTTACGTAGTCCAAGTTTGGCAACGTGGCATTAGATTTTCTCACTGGCGAGTGGCCAGAATGGTCCTAAGCAGAGTGGGTTAAGGCAAGATACTAGTACCTTGCATTGATGATGAGTGTCCAAGATCATTCTTACACAGAAAAGAACCCAAACATGTGTAATCTATAGAATTATGGAATCACTAATGACCACTTCTTACATGTTAGATAAAAAACTAAAAGCTACTCTTAAATCAATAAAGATGGTAAAAATCCATAAAGATATAGCTTCGAATTCTGTTATGTAAGAATATCATTTATGACTAAGTTGTAAGTATCTCTGTATGCGTTTTGTTAGCCATAAGACTGACCCTAAATGTAGTGAACTCGTATCCAACTCACTTGAAGCTTTTCAATTAACAAGGAAAAAAAAGTCACCCCTAAAGTTTCACTTGTTATTTGCATTTTAAGAAAACTAGTTTTAAGGTCACGAAACTATGTCCTCTTCCACAAAACGGGTATCGAATAAAGTATGCATTTTGTCGATTACAACGCTTGATTATTTCCTACTGATAAGGATTTATAAAATAAACTGCAGATGCTGCCCCAGAAATATGAAGTGAGAACGGAAAGAATGTATTGATTCGGGAAACGAAGGTAGCCAGCAAAGCAGGGAAAGTAATGCCACTGATTCAACAACACAAAATATCAGCACCAATTCTGTCTGTATCAGCAAGTTCCCACTGACGATTCTCACAGTAAGTAGGGTCACTGACTCGAATATTTCATAGTTTTGTCATGAACTTTACTCTTTCTGCACATACTCGAAGATGAACTATGTTGGGTTATAAAGAGTGTCAAGTGTTCATCATGACTTGGCTTTACTAAGAGTAAGATAGGCGTGTGAATCTTTCTCGCTATTCCTGAGTGGCATCTCATGGTTGTGCTTTCCCTCATACTTGGTGATAAATGCTCTTGGGTCGTCAATTGCTCTTTCTACATGTTTTCGCACCTTACACTTCGTGTTAGTACATCTATAGTAACTTCTGCAACACATATTTCACAATGTTGTTAGTCCCTTTGACCAGAATCCAACCTCGGTACATTTTTTGAGTCCTTAAAGGACTGTGATATATTTTGAGCCAACATGTCAAGGTGTGTATTGTACTCTTGTGCACACTAACTATACATCACATAAAGGGTATGCTTAGCAGACTGAAATCTTATCTTCACAGAGATATTGAAGTGAACCATTGAGGGAATAAAAACAAAGAGTTTCCCTAATGAAGAGCATAGCAACTTATATTGGGTTTTATGAACAAGATGGAAGCACGAACCTGGGATATGGATTACCCTTCACAACCTTCTGCCCATATTTTCTCCAGCGAAAGCCATCTCCCACTATTTCAGAATCTGTAGAATTTTGCACCGCAACTAGAGGCTCTGAAACTGCTGTTTCATTGGACTGACTCTCTTTTTTCCTGAATCAACAGCAATTAAATAGGAATACAGTTAAAAAATTAATGATGAAATGAATTGTGTCAGATGTAATGTTTTATCATGGAACAAAACATATGAAAGGTACCTTCTTTTACTTTTTAGCTCATCTATCCCGGCCTCAAACCCCTTGCTTCCTCCTTCCTCACAATGCCCACTTTGACCACACGACTTCTCAAAGCTGCCTCCTCCTCCTCCACCATCAACCAATGGAGCTTTGCCTTCATTTCTATCTCCATTGTCACTACTCCATAAATTGTTTCTAGTGTAACTGTCTTGACCCATTCCTGATCCTGGAGCTGAGTTTTGCTTAGGAGGCTGAGGCTTTGAATGATTGTGCTCACCGTTATATACTATTTCTGCAATCTGCCCATCAAGCGATCTTTCCACCTTCTTCTTCACTGGACAATTAGGATATGTGCACTTAAAATAACTCCTCGGGTACTCACTTCCTTTAACCTGCTTCTGCCCATATTTCCTCCAGTTGTATCCATCAGATAAAGGTGGATAACCATGACCCGTGGATGTTAAAACCTTTGTGTCCTCCTCTATGTTCTGTAGTACCATATTACAAGGTTCAGTTGCTTGCGGGGTATCACTGTTTGAATATAAATAGGTTCCGAACTTTTCTTGCAGTGGAGCTTGATGATGACTGGTACTGCAATTTCCCTTCTCCAATAGAAACAATGACAAAACATCAATTTTTGAAACAATCTCGTTATAAGGAACATTGAGTTAGTTAATTATGATTATAATTATAAGACAGAGTACTGACCATGTTTGTCAAAAGAGAGGCAGTGGTCTTTGATGCAACTTTTGCCGTTGGCTTGTAAATCTTGTCAGATTTTGCAGCCTGAAATTGTGAAAAAACCAGATTATTGGAAATGAAGAAGCCCTTAAAAGCAGAGATTGTCATTATAGAGCGGAAGTTCACCTGAGAAGAATCAGACCCGGCTGGAGCAAGAGGGTGCCACAGGGATGGCTTGAACCTCACAGTTTTGGGTCTAATGACTGAGACTGTGGTTTGAGAAGATTGAACAGAGGAAGAAGAGTCATTAATGGCACCTGCAAGTCGCTCTGAGAAAGATCCAAGGGTGGAGCAACTAGGCCTTGAAGCGACTGGTTTTGCAATTACTACTTTTTCTGCATCTTCAACATCCATCGTCAATCGCTATGTTTTGCAAAGTTATGCTTCCTTTTTAATGCAGGAAAAAGCAACAAAATCATCTTCACAGCTGAAATTGTAGTAGGTACAATTATTTAATATCTTCATATAATGAAAGACAGCAAATTTTTTTTTTTTAAAAAAAGAAGTGTTGTTATTGAAATAGGTGTCTCACTCGTGCTATTTATAGATAGAAGTGTACCGAAATGTAGTATAACTGAGGGCTATAAATTGTAATATTTGAAGATATTGCATGACGTGATCATGATACATCCATCTTTTTCATATGAGCCAAAATGGGGTGTGGGGACAATGAAGAAATGAAAACTTGGGGTTTCATACCCATAAAGTTCTCATCTCCATTATCGAAGAATTGAAGGTTATATAAATTGATTAATATTGCTGCAAATGCAAACTTGAACCGTTGTGAATCCAAATACTTGTTTCATCGTATCAATTCTAATATAGAGGCTACTGCAGTACTGCTCATAGATCTTCGATCGGAGATAAAGGAGGATATATATTAATTAATTTAACAGCTTCAACTGCTTTTTTTCATGTGTGTGTCTGCAAGTTACTAGGTTGTCTACTTACCCTTGCACATTTGTGTCCCTTGTTAGTAAAAGTAGCTCATGTTTTTCATTGTCTGTCCTCTTAAACGAAAATTATTTTCAAGAACCAATCAAAAGATTCAAACTTTATCTCTCAAATGACAGCATTTTTGCAGATTCTCATTGCTAAGTCGTGCTTCTTCCTCTTCTTCTTCTAAGTTATGCATGGACTGAAAATTCATCAGAAGCTGTAATTAGTGCAATCGTCAATCTAGTTAGAACAGAAAATGAAAATCATACCAACTTAATTTATGTGAACAGTACAGCATAGAAATAGCGGCACTTCTTCTAACTGTTCCAGAAGAAGGAGACAATTAAAAAACAAAAATTTCTGTCAAAAAAAAAGTGCAAAAGATCAGAATAACTACTCCGCTGACAAATATCTCTGTGGTACAGAACTTGATCCAATTGACCTGAATTATGAAGAACACATGCAGAACGAAGGAATGATACTGTTGAGTGGAGAAAAAGATTTGAAGACAAAAGTGGGAACTAACCAGACAGTCAAGAAGGCAACAGCCAAAAAGTGGGATTGGATTATACGAGGAAACCTCAAATTCAGTTTCTTGGGATCATGGGGTTCTCAACGGTGACCTTTGTGATTAAGTGCGAAGGAAAGGAACGAGTCTTTCGTCCCAAAAAATTCTACATGCAAACGCCACTGTTATTGTATTTTAATATTTTAAATGGGATTTAATTTCTTTTCTCCTTAAATAACAAATCCACTTGGAAATTCTCTAAGTTGTATTTGGTAGCTACATCTCCAAAATTGTACGGCCAACTAAGTCTCTCCTGACCTCCACTCACCAGTCCCCACCACTAATGGCGTGCGTTATTGAAAAATATTAAAAAGCGTTATTGAAAAATATTAAAAAAGCTCGCCGTCCGTGGGGATCGAACCCACGACCACGTGGTTAAAAGCCACGCGCTCTACCACTGAGCTAGGACGGCTCCACATGAGGAAGCATCGAAGTAATATTTATAATACTCATATGTATTATTCCTTGGTAATTTCAATTCAACTAAATTCACTTAAATTTAGATGGAGTTCTATTTTGAGTTTTATAAATAAACATGTTTATCACCCAAATTCAAGGATTTGAGTGGGATTATTCATTTTAAATATTTCTAATGGTATATTACAGGCAATAATATTAAGGTGCTTTTTATGGTTGATAATGTAATCATTTTTAATTACGATTTACGACTCAAGAAGTTATTGTCTTGTCTTACTTTTTTTTAAATAATATTATTTTATGAAATAGAAAGAATAAGCTTTTCTTTTAGTCCTTGAAGTTTCATTTATATTCCATTTTGATTATAAAATTTTATTTTAATTTAAACATAATTGAATTTTTTTTTTCTTTAAAAAAAATCTCAGTTAAAATTTTCATGCGCTGAAGAGTATGTTAAACTAAAAAAATTATACTCTGACGTCAGATATTTATTTGTAACTTGTTCATGGGCATGGATGCAGGAACCTACTGCCCATGTCGAGAAGACCAAAATGGCAGAGCTGCCTCACTAATAGCCTTATACCTACTTGAAAAATTCAATGTTACCCCTTTCTTCTTACATCACCAAAGCACAAAATTCAACGACATCATGTTACTACTTCATATTCGTTTTGTTTCATTTTTCTTGTATTTAATTTTAAACTAATGAACCGGGCAGCCACACACCACCTAAAGTAGTAATTAATTACTACAACGCGGACACTGATAACAATGTTCAAATATCGCACACGAAAGTAAGACTTGTCTTGATCTTTGGTTGAAACCGAGTTGAATTGCATTATATGGCTCTGCGTTCGTTGGTGATTCGATTGAAAAAAGTTTGAATTAAATGGAGTGTGAAAATGACTAAATAAGAACAAGGTTATTGCCAAGAATTGACATTAAGGCTTTGAGGGTTGGTTGAGGTTTGGAATGTTAGTTGAGGAATGTGGTTGGAAGGGGACAACAAGGGTCCTATTCTTTCTAATATGTACCTTCCATTACCTAACTATGCTATTGTATGCTTATGACTGGCAGTTGTGTCATGTGCGTCTCCCACTTCACTTCCCACTGGATATGGATTCCTGAATTATCCCTTTCAATATTTTCCTTTATTTCCTCTCTTTAAACGGAGGTAGTGTGCAGGTACAGAGAGTAAATGCTTGCTGTTTCTTGTTCAGTTAGAACAGAATATGTATAATAATCTCTGGCCGCAGTATAATGAATTAAAAAAAGTAACGCAACCTTGAATCAGATGCTTAAGTGATCACTTTAAAGTGCTCAGCAAGTGTTGAGAGTGAGCGAGGCCATTCTAGACGTGGAAGATTTGAGCCGTATTTTCAAAAGGGAAGCTAATATATTATTATTATTGTGTTTATTTTCTTTAGTTTGGTTTGAAAATGCTTAACATGTGAGTCGTCATTATGAAGATACAGCCAATCCACTGTGCTCCAACAATTTTTTCAACAGAGAATGAAGGAGCACCAATAATAGAAGTTACTTCAGCAGGTGACCGTCTAGCCCGTTTGTATTATAGCTTAAAATGAGTGACAACGACGCATTGTGTACTATTATTTTTGTCATTCGCATGTGACTGAACAATGTTAAAGATTCGATCCCATTGTATATTTTGTTTGCTATTGTTTCTTACACTGGATCTAGCATTTTCATTCCCATTAGCTTCTGTCTCTTCTCAAATAACATACATGGCCAAATTCGTGACTTGGATGCTTGCTTTGATAAGGACGAATGGGGAAAAAAGGTGAAAATGTGAAATTATGTTTCTAGCATTGCGTGACGTTCTCCGCGAAGAAGATATTCCTTATTTCCTTTACGTAATCATGCACATATTCTCAGGCTAGTACAAATGGAAACACATTATTTGCACTTTTATTGCTCATTCTAACGTAGTCTCAAACGTGATGGACCTAGAAGGGGGGGCAGGGGTACCCTTGCCTCCATGATCCAATCCTCCTTTGACAAATTGTAAGCAAATTGGAGGGAACATAGGTGAATGGTAACCCATATAAAGTAAAAAAAAAAAAAAAGTGAGGCAATTACACTTGGTATCTAGCTGTCAAATTACCTTCACCAAGATACAAATTTTTAATAGCAAATCCCGTTCGTTGAGTAATACGGACTACAGAGTATATCAAAATCAACCAACCTTAACTTGGTCTATGAAAATTGCTCTCAACACGAGTATTTTCCCACTCTCTCGGTTTACCTTCAGAGGTTATGAAATTTCTCATTCCTATAACAGGCAGTGTGGGAAGAAAAGAAAACGAGTTAACTGATGAATGGAAGATAGACATTTGATTGTTCCAGCACAATATCAAACAAGGACTAGCAGATGTGCAGTCACCAAATGAGTTTTCCGAGCATCCAGATAGCATAACGATGATGTCTATAAAATTAATGACACCATAAATTGATATGAAGGTACAGAGTGAACAAGCTGGAAGGGCCAGAGTCCATCTTAGATTGACACAATACAGACGCAGACACCAACAATTCTCACATTCCACGTGAAGAATCCTACACTCATGATTATGCCATTTCCACAAGTGCTCTGAATCAGCTGTCGGTTGCCTCTTCTGCCTCACTTGTATTTTTGTTTGAGGCCTGTCGAACAAATTGTCCACGAAAGCGAGGTCGCTGTTCAGCTAATTTCTTTCTGCTTTGATATCGAACCTAAAATGCAAACCAGATCAAGTTCGCTTTCAGCAATCAAAGGAGTGTGGCATGATAAACACATCGTGACAGGAGTAAATTGGCTCCAATCATACAGGGCATCCCTATAAATCTGTTTCTAGTAGAAAGAGAACCACATGATAAAACCCTAGCTCAGCTCTCCAACTAATTTTCGAATTCTAGCAGACAAAATCTGCAAGGATAAGAAATCATAGAAAAGACTACCAATACTTAGAATCACAACGCGTAGCCAACCTGAAGAAACCAAAAGCTAATTTTAAATCAATGATAGATTCCCTAATAGAATCTCCGTTTATATTCTTACATTCAGATTACTCCAACCATAGTTGTTGGCTTCTAAGTTCCTACAACTTGATCACCCTTTACTAGCATTTCTGTATATAAAAAGTCACAATATCTACCCAAAAAAAGTCACTATATCGAACTCCAATACCATCATAACCGTGCTTTTACTGATTGACCAAGTTTATCACATAAAAATGCAGGGAGAAGCTTTTCGAAGGACAAAAGAATAAGGGAGAGAATGTGCAACAAAAATACAAAAGATGCATGAAACGAGATTAGTGAAAGTAAGGAACCAGTAACACCATTTTGCCAGGATAAGTCATAATCACTTGGTGATATCCAGGAATAAAAAGTCCATGTAAGTTACCTTTTTCCTGAAGCACCTCTCTTGTCTCTTCTGGCGAAATTTAGTTAAGGCCGCTTCTCTTTGAGAAGTCTTTTTTTGATCTATTCTGTTAGCACTTCCACTCCCACTCCCACTAGCATCACCACCTCGGCTATTCCTAGCAATTCCAGTGTTATTCTCTATGTTTATCCCTCCAGCATTGACTGCAGTGCTGCTTCCATTTTGTCCATTGCTCCCGTTGTTGCTGCCTGATACACTTCTATTGATACTATAATTTCCAACATTACCTTCAACCATTTCAACTACATTTGATGACCCACAATGTGGAGCTGCAGCAGCAATTTTCTTTGATGATGCATCATCATGGTCCAGAGGTAGCTGGTGCTGCATGTTGTTAACAATGCAGCTATGGTTTTTGTAAACGCCATGGAAGTCCTGTGTTGAAGAGTCCTTGTGTATGCCTCCCCTAGGTGGTTCTAGCATAGTTGAGGTTGTCATATCTTCAGTATTATGTACTGCAACTTGTTGAGAGGTACATATGAAGCTGTTCTTCATAGGCTGGAAGGCAGAAGATTGATACAGACATTTAGTTGGTGAAGCCACTGTTGTCTTGCTCATAACAGCAGATTTAGTGAAAGCATTATCAGTTGTGGAGCCCATGTCAATGTTATTGCTGGCACCATTTGAGTTCTGGTTAGGAGGATTTCCACTAGAATGTGATTGGATGTCACGGGATGAATCTTTCTTTGTGACTTCTAAGCTATTATCATGGGGAGAATTGCTTCCAGCACAACCACCAGGAGATTTCTTAGCATTAGAGGCCGCATTATACCTGTAGCGTAAGACTTGTTAAAATATATTGCCATCAATCTTAAAATTAATTCAGAACAATACAAAAGAATAACATAAAATCATCATACCTTGAAAAGGCCGAAAGGTCTGATCGTCTCAAAACATTCCGTTCATCCTGAATTGTAATCCCAGCATCTTTAACTCCTCTAAGTCTTTTTAAACTGAGCTCGAGAGACGGCAATTCTTCATTATCATTAATAGCTTTGCTTTCAATATCCGAGGGCTTAGCTCTTCTATTTGAGGATTCAAATTCTCCACCATGAATTCGCAAATCATATGTGCTAGTAATGGCATCAGACAGAAATGGACCTTTGCACCTTAACTTGCTGGATGGATCTTCACATTTAAGTTCCAGCTGTCCTCTATTAAGTTGCTCATTGAATTGAGAGGAGCCTATATCAAGTGGGTTGCTATGTTTTTCACCCAAGGCTAAACCCTCATTTCTATAATCGAGAATCAAGCCAAGATCCCCACTTGAGTCAACTTTCAGCTCTATGACATGGCCCCGGAAAAGAATGAAACACAACAAATAAATTGGAAGAAGAGATTTAAAAAACTCTCAGACACAAATGCAAATATCTGTACATGAACGCATAACGTTAATTGTATGTAGTCATTATACAGACAGTAATTTTAGCACAAAAAGATATAAGGTAAGGAATCAGAATATAACATCAACAACATATTAGCCTGTAATCCAGTTAAATACCTGTAAATTTGATATCAATGAATAATAGTGAAATTGAAAACCAATTATATTTCAGTTTTAGCATAACTAAGCTGAATTATTTTTTGAGTACAGGTGCAATCTTTAGTAAATTGAGGCATGAGCAAAGCATTCCTCAGTAAGAATTTTAATAGATTAAGGCATGAACTTTACATCGTCAAGTCAGGACTAAATGAACCAAGAAAACAAACAAGCACATTTTAAATACATTTAAAATTCAGTAATCGGTTGAAGAATTAGTTTACTTAGATGCTAGGGCAACCAAGATGAGGTTCCTTGCAAAAGAAGACCATAATGAAAACAAGGAAGGGAATTTTCTCCAATAGTAAATGCGAAGGTAGAACTTGGCTTTTTAAGATTCTAGCATTTATCATAAAATCACTACATAAGCATCAACATCAGATGGATGATACAATTAACACAAAGACAAGCACCAATCAATACACCAAAACATCACAGGCCTACATAGCTCTTTTTAGGAAGGGGAAAGAGGGGGGGGGGTGGTATGCAACAAGTGCATTTCACTCTTACCAAGCTGATCCTTCTGATCCTGACACTCCTTTACACCTACAGGAAACATCTTGTTTCCACTTATTTCAGCATTTGAGAGAACAACTTGCGCACAGGTGCTATCAGGACACTCAGCTATATGATCCCACTGTGACACTGGTTTGGGACTGTCAACTTCTACAGCTTGTCTGGTCCATGAGCTCTGCAAAAAGAAAATAAATGACACGATTTGAAAATACCTTTTTCCCAGCAAAATATGTACAAGACTGAATCTACAGGATTAGGTTCATTTGCTGTAAAATATGTAGATACAAACATAGTGAACATATATTAATAATATAAAAAATTGCTAAATCCCTAAGGTTACATGACAACACCATAAATCAAATTAATTACTCAGCCATTCACATCACATAAATACACATTCCTACTCTTGCAAGCCAACTGTTACAAATTCAATCAGGGGGAAAAAAGGCGAGGTTAAATTATAAATGGAGTGCAGTTTATGGGTTTTCCACTTGTGTACCTTTGGTTTCTCAACAACACATTCATAAAACTTAAGAAGCTTTCAATATAATGTGATCTCCATCTTGTCATTTCACACATCATGGTAACTTGGATACAGAGATTGAATGACAACAATATTTCGTAAAATGCTGCATGATGATTGGATGATATCGGAGATAACACCCTGATGACATATCTAATGTCATCTGATAATGGCCAAAATATTCTGTGCTCACTCACCACACAATATAGTTCTTAAATCTTTTTTACATGTTACCAATTTTGTGTTTGTCTTTCTATGGTAATTAACTCCACAACTAACTTGTTATAGACAATTATAAGTATGTAGATATAACACAAAAGTTGCATTTATTTTAAATTTTACAAGGACAAAGGAATAAATTACACATGAACTTTTATTTTAAATTTTTTAAATTGTATTTCTACTCCCAAATAATAAAAATAACATGAATTTGTAAGATTTAATTTGCTCAAACGTGAAAGGGTATATTTAAAAATCCAGACTCAATAACATTGATTTAATATGTGTAACCAAACATAGGTATCTTAAATATCTAAAATGTAAAATATCACTATTTGCCATACCAAATATAGGTATCATGACTATACTGGGATCTTCTACCATGGCATCTCATACCATAATAGTTTAGATATGTATACCAAATACCTCCTTCATAACAAAATAATGATTTGCAGGATAAGGTGACTAATAGAAGTCAGTAATTTGGCGTTTAGCTCCTACAAAGTGCAATTAAAATATGCTGATGAGAAAGTCAACGGAACAGGTTCTTATAAATTAATATACTGTCACCTAGGTGAAGTAATTCGTGTTTATTTGTGTTTCTAGCAATGATTCATCAATCTGCAATTTACTCCCTTAATTACACTCTGCGCTTTAGAGCATGTTTTTCAGTCCTTTTGAGCTTAGGTGAGTAACTGAGAAAAAAGGTCAAGATCACAATAGTTTTAAAAATACAGGATGACAAAGTGAGTTACCCTAAACCATAGGTGGATTATATGTAATTTACCCACAAGAAAGGAAATTATGAATATACTGACAGAGCTCAGAAACAAATATAGAGAAATATTACATAGAAACATATGAATTTATACAGCACATCTCTGAGCTTTCCTTGTCTATCTTGGAGAGGGGGGGGGGAGAAGGAGGGAGAGATTTGCTTTAGCCGGTGTCACTGCACACTGAAAATAGTCTTATTTAGTGGTATGGTTGTGCAAAACAGATAATAAAGACTGATTACGTACTAGTGAGAAGGTTGCAAAAAGTATATGCTCTCACTTTGATCCTTGCATATCCAATTAAATGTTACACGCAAAAGGAAACCAGCAAATACCACATGGTAATGACTAACTCTATATAAGTAAATATTTAAGATTTTGGGCTTAGGACCCGTTTGTTCACCCCAAAAAATAAATAAATAAAACCCAAGTAACCAATAAATGCACCTGAAAGAAAAGAAAGACGTCCATGAAACTCAAGTTGAATCTTAAGGCTTATTTAATGAATGAAAAAACAGTCATACCTGAGTACCACTACCATTATCACTTCCATCCCCGTTATTCAGACCTACACTACCATTGTCTTCTTCATCGTTGCTGCCACTGTTGTTATCAGACTTCTCAAGACTCTTTGATTTAATGGAGTTCTGAGTTTGTGTACCACTTTCACTCCCACTACCACTTGACTGCCAAAAAAAAAAATCAGAGCCATTAGTCATTACAAACTGTAGGAAAGCCGGCACTATATCAAACCATAGAAAGTATAGTTAATATTGAGCAGAAACTTATCTTTAAAAAATTAAATTTGATGTTTCTAACAAGGACAAAAAATTTGAAACTTCATTGCAAATTCAATGAACAGGCAAAGGAAACAGCCAGTAAATTGTATTTGGCAGTGGTGGCCAAAAAAGGGGGGGGGGTGAGAAAGTTGTGGCGGCACTTAAGATAGGAAGTATGATATCAGAAGAAGAAACTAAAGCAAACTCACACTATGACATCTTCTCCACACATGCTGCCACAGGTTTTTAAGCTCATTCTTCCGTATAGGTTTCACTAGAAAGTCAACAGCACCCTTTGACAAACACTTAAAGACTAAACCCATAGAGTCATGAGATGACATCACTGCAGACCAATGTCATTAGAAGCCATAGAAAAGTATAACTTTTTTTAACAGTTTGTCATGAGAAACAAAATTACTTCAATCCAAACATTTATAACAATATGGATACTCCAAAAACTTACTAATTACTGGAATGTTTTTCCGTGTTTTGTGGCCCATAATCTTGGACAGAAGGCCAATGCCTGATATGCAGGGCATTGCTACCTCAGTTAAGACAAGATCTATTTGATTGGTTAGATCTTCCAAGATCTTCCATGCTTGCAATCCGTTGGCTGCTTCAATAACTAGAAGATACAAAATTAACTATGATCATTTGCATGTTAAACAATAGCACAGCTCTCATGAAACTAAATTATGCACGTACATATTAAGGATATTCACACAAGCAATTAGTTTGACACTATACACAGAACAGAACACATGCTGACACAGTTGAATCTCTTTTCTTTTAACAATAAGAGAAATTACTGTACAGCTCCAAATAAAAATGGTATCGCTCCCTCTGTTCTTTCTATTTTTCAATCATAACGTCGTACCTGTTCATAAATAATGGAACCTATCGATGCGTCTTAAGCAGCCAACCACAGGAAATATTGAATTACACAGACACTTGTATGCTTGAATAATATATGTCATAAAGAAAGACAGGATACTTATCAATCACCCTTTTCTTGCGAGAAGACCAATAAATTCTCTATGCAATGAAATACAAAGAGCAAAATATTTATATTTTCAACAACAATGCCTTGCAATCATATAAGATACACCAGTCAATAGATTCCTAACTCATGAGATAGATATGGTTAAGGGAAAAAAAAATAATGGTGCGTTTGGATTTTGAAAATAGCTTTTACGTTTCATTCTCTTTTTCTATTTCTTAAAATATATTTTCATTAACAATTTTTTAAACAATATGAATGGAAGTTAAAATGCGATTCATCTTTATTTTCAAATCAAGTTTACCTACATGGGCATAAATCTTACTTCCTTTTTTTAGTTTGACCATCAGTACAAGATTAGGTTCATATGGTTAGAGAGTACTAGGTGCGTTTGCTTTCTACCCAAATTACATATATGTCAATTGCCAATAAGTGGATACACACTAAATGCTTCTTTTAGAAATTTTAAGTTTTCAATGTATTTAAGAAAATGTTTTCAGATAATATTTCCTCCTAAAGGCTACCAAACACTTCTTTTTTACTCATATTTTCTGTTATCAATAAAAATGAAAACAGGAGACAAGAAAACCAAACAAATCCTCATATTCTATAACTAAAACCATATATCCTAGAGTGACAAACCCAATATATGTCTCATTATGTCCTGGAAAGAGCCCCCATTAAATTCCCCCCCCCCCCCACCCCACCCCATTGTGTAGGCACTTCAAATTTTTTATTTCATTACACAGGAATCAGTATGCTTAATTCTACTGCTCTTCCATCACTATTTCCATTAATAAGCCATGAAACTAACGTATGCAGTCATTTATTATCACACAATAACTCCCCCATCACAACAAGCATTA
Source organism: Adenanthera pavonina (assembly GCA_026686845.1). Taxonomy (NCBI): domain Eukaryota; kingdom Viridiplantae; phylum Streptophyta; class Magnoliopsida; order Fabales; family Fabaceae; genus Adenanthera; species Adenanthera pavonina. The sequence goes on from JAIVEN010000002.1 coordinate 6,588,194, forward strand.
CTAGCCATTACCAACTTTGTCTCAAGTATTCATGCTTAGTCATGCACTTCTGTGGAGTTCATAGACCTTCACTCTGAAGATCACTCTTCAAAGGGTATACTTGTTCTCCTCTGGATTTTTCTCATTCCCAACACCATATACTTGACTCTGTAACTCAATGCAACCTGAGCACTATATTCTGGATCAGCAAATCAACCTAGGTAAAGTATGAGTAGAAATGAATTCATCAAACATAAATCACTATTTGATAAATAGCCTTAGGATTTTCTTTTCCCCGCCTGATTCAAAACGATTTCTTGAAAAAGTCATGATGAGTTGAACATAAGAAATATGCCTAAATACACAGAAAACATTTCTCAAAAAAAAAAAACGGAAAACAAATTAAGCCACGAATACAGGTCTATAAGTAAAGCATTATGACTCAAATAATCACAGGATCAAGCCTAATGCAATTAGTAACTATACATCTTCACTGCCTAGCCTCACAAGAAATGAAAGACTATTTCAATTTCAGACTTACAGCTACCAGACATAAATTTATAATCAAGATTAGAAAAAAATCCACAAAAATAAGAAAACAAGTTACAAAAATAACTAATTAAACTTTTATCCAGCCCCAAGGACTTCTCAAGTAAGTAAATCATTAAATAACTGACAAAAAATAACAAACCTTCATAACTACAATTGCGAAGTAGTGCCGCAACAACATGACGAGTAGAGTCATCGATCTCCACAAGCAAGACCTTAAGGGATCTAAGATGTAGGAACCTCTCCCAAATTGCCCCTTGAGGCTGTTGTTGTGGTATATGCTGAGCAGCTGGGGCTTCCACAATCCCATCTCGTCCCACCTTAACTTCTTCAGCTGTTCCATTACTTTTCAACTCATCGTCCTCACGAAGACTATGGTCGTCACCAGCAACTCCCTCTTTGGTGGTTTTTTTACCATCTTGTAGACGCTGAGCCAATTCTTGAAATTCTTTATCATCACCATCAATGCTCATGAGGACGTCCCTCGTCATTCAGATGATAGAACACTGATATTTAGGAATGTCCAAGATCACAAAGGCTATAACCTGCTCTCATACACAGGAAACATCACGCGATACATCTTTCAGAACCCCAATCTCGGCAATATAAATCAGCCCAATGCAGCTATAAATCACTGGATATGCAGTCAAAAACTAACAAGACCCATACAAGTAATAGTGTCATAAGTCCAGCTTTATTTTCACTATGAACCCCATGACATATCCCTAGACCATAATGCTCTCAAACAAAACCCTTTAGGTTGCTTCACTGTGCATGAGCAGAGAATAGAATAATTAAACCATCCTAAGCATATATTTCTTTTTAATCTGAGATACAAAGACCCCTTATCATATCTTTCACTTCAGAATCAGATAAATGTGATTATATATATACCCAAAACCAAGAAAAAAAACAGCGAGGGAAGTAAAGAAAAAGATTGAATCAAAAACAAAACTAAGGTATAGATCTTGTGCTGATACTAACTTTGAACTCCTTGTTGAGGTAATTTATTGAAGTATCGAAATCAACATCCAAAAAACAGGACAGTATCTTCCAAACCCTAAGGAGGCGGAAGAACACCTGTGGTCGACAAACTCTCCAATCGATTACATAGTTGACTGATTTCTACCGCAAATATAAACCCATTATGCATACAGAGGAGATTCACAGCAGTAAACACAGAAGAGGTCTGCCCTATTCCAAAAACGAAATTTTGATACGCATCACATCTTATGCTAAGTCGCTGACCCTTAAAAATATTAGAACTTACGAAAAATCATATTTCTGTTACAAAAGACCATAAAAAAAAAAGCAGAAAATAAAGTGCGGATTACCACCTCGGAAGCTTCATTAATCTCCATTTCCAAGCTCGATCCAGGAGGAAATCATTATGAATCAGCGATGTTACATGGTAACGATTATTACCATTAAACAATATCCATCAAATTAAATTTTGGCCCAATTTTTTTTTTTTTAAATCTTCAACTTAATGTTGTGAGTAAAGAGAGATTGACCGATCTCAGGACTGCGGCAAGGAAGAAGATAATGCGATGTGTGTCTAGTGAGGAAGATATTGAGCTCGTCCAAGGTTGTTGACGTGGATGAAATGGAGGTGTGGAACGCCCAAGAAGTGCCATGTAGGAATGAGATATTTCCAGGTTGTAATATATTTAGTGACGTGGTCATGGTGATGTGGACAAAATCTAAAGCCGGGAGCTCCAAGGCGGTCACCGCATCTTTGAAGATCTGGATCGGAACACGTGGCGCCATATGGGCTGGAAATTGAGCTAAGACGTTCAATGACAATGATGGCCCTAGTGTTGAAATGACCGAATTGTCCGCACATTGATTTTATTATTGTTTCCCGTGAAAAATATCTTAGGCGCTCGATTCTGTGTTGCGCGGCACAGCTAATCCTCAAATCATGGCCATGTTTACTATTTGATTAGATCATCCGCTTCCCTTTAGCGTAAAATATAAATGGAATTCAAATTTGGTGGGGCACATGATGTTCATCTCACCCGCTTCTAATAAAATTGGATTTTAAATTTAATTTAATTTAATTATTATATTTTTTATTTATTTTTTTATTAAATTTAAAATTTAAAATAAAAGTAATTTTATAGTTATTTTTTTTTTAAATTTTGAAAATAAAAAACTTTAAATCTTGATTATTTATATTGAAACAAGACAATTTAGATCTCACCACATAATGAGCATTATATGTCGATCACTATGATAAGCATGGAATAGGATTCAAATGTATAGGAGTACTTTGAATATTTTATATTTAATATTTCGTAGAGTCCTAAATTAAAATTTAATTACACCCACTTAAACCCACTTTGAAAATTTTCAAATAGGGGCTTTGATTGGAAAGTGATTTTCTTATCAAATCTTAATTTATATTTTTTTCCTATAGTAAAAAAAAAGGATAAAACTTATATATTGTTCTTTATATTTTTTTTGTACTGGTCTTTAATCAGCAGATGCCATCTAGATTTTTTTATCCACCTTATCACTTGCATCGCCTTTGCGTGTTAACACCACTAATAGTTCCTTTTTGTTTCACCAATTATCTCAAGTAACTTGCAATCATGATCTCTTCCATTCTCTCCAACTAACTTGCAACAATGACTTATTCCATTTTCTTTCTAATCTTTACTTATATGGACTATCTCTTTTGTTTCAAGTCAAGCTCTCATAAGTTATCTCACCTTACACCAACACAGTGTTTTTTATAGCTAGTCTTGTCTTTTGGATCCCCTCCATCCCACCGTCAAGGTTTCAAGCCTTATATACTCTGATGGGGAATCTAATAAGCAACAAATCTCTGGATGCTTTTTTTCTTTCAAGAATGTCTAAATCTGATTCATTAATTTCATTGACAAGTTATATATCATTGCTCCATTATCACCAAATCCTTGCAAAAGCCAAAACCAAATTCAAAGCATCTGTAATTTCCAGTAAGATATCAAGAATCCTTCTGCAAATATTTCTAATAGGCAATCAAAAGGTAATTAGGTGGGAATCAAAGAAAACAATCACTTTAAATTTGAGTGTAGAACTAACTTTTTAATTATGTGTGATTTAAATTAAACATTTCTATTCAGTTGTCCCCGCCCCTTCACGCGGGAGAGAAATTCTAGTTTAAATTAAACCTCTATCTTTTTTTAAATTATGTTTGAGGAATGATGGAAGGGAATCCAATAGAGGCAAAGGAAGAGGGCTATGCTAATATTGTTGCGGGTTGCGGGTTGCAGGTTAGAGGTTACAAGGTAGAAATGGTTTTACTCTTATCAAGTGGCTTTTTTCAAGAAAGAGACTTTAGGGATTTTTTGTTTTTGGGTCTATGGGATTAACGATGTTAAATGTAAAAGTTTGTGTGAATAATGAATTGGTAAAAGAAAGACAGAGAGCATCTGTTGATAAGAAAAAAACACAAAAAAAATATAAAGAACAATACATAAGTTTTGTCCATTGAGAAAATGCATACATTCTTATTGGCTACGCAATCACTACCATGAAAATTCTAACAAGCGAATGTACCTCTTAGTACAAAAATTAGTAAATTACATTTCTTTTGTTGGTACAGAATCTTATTTGAACCGAAATAATAAATATTTAAAAATAGACAATAAGTATAAAAATATCACAAACATTTTTATTTAATATATCATTGTTTTTGCAAATATTTAATATATTATTAAAAAATAAAAAGTTGTATATTCAAACTTTATTGGCCCCAAATTAAAAACTTCAAATGCCACAGTTAGCGTGGCAACCCATTACAATTAAGCAGTATTGAAGTAGTTTTTAATCTTTTTCCCATAGGTGGATATATTACTTTCCTCTCTCTCATTCTCTTTTCTCTAGTGTCATCTGCCATGAACAAAGACAATAATCGGAGTCCGCCCATTATTTCGATAAAAATCGCATAGTACATAAGGATTAAAAAGATCTAACATATTTTAATTTTGGTTGATTTGTTAGTAAACTAAAGCTTACTCTATTTATAAAATACTATATTTCAATTGTGAATTCAAAAAAAATGAAGAAATTTATGTTTGGGGTAAAAAAATAAATCGGTTCTAGAAATTTATGTTAAATTCATATTCAGTAAAGTCTATATTAATAATATCTCCCTGGATCTCCTGTCTTTTGGTTCTTTGGGGTTAGACTCGCATTTCTTTTCTCTTAATCCTCCTTTTTGTCATTTTCAGATACCTCATCCCTAGGCAAGGTTGTTAGCATTGGGAATGGTAATATATTGTTTATTACCTGTGCCCTTATCCATGACAGTGATTGAAAGAATGCCATTCGCATCAATGTCAAATTTCACCTTAATTTGAGGAATCTCACGAGGAGCAAGAGCGATACCATTCAACTGGAAGCGACCAAGAGATTTGTTGCCATGAGTTCCTTCACTCTCACCTTGCAAGACATTCATTTCTATAGTGGTCTGTCCATCTGCCACTGTTGAGGAGACCTTTGGCTTGGAAGTAGTAAGAGTAGCATTTCAAGGAATAATTTTTGTCATTTCATGACCTAGAGTTTCCAGACCCCAAGGACACTGGAATAACATCCACTACCACAATGTCCTTGACATCTCTAACCAAGACACCAGCTTAAGATAAATCCAAGAGTTAATAACATAATACTTAATGTTGCACTGTTAAGAGAAAATTCAATCATGAATTTAGATCAAAGTCAACTCAATCCCTAGGTATCATGCTTTTCTTATCATGCATGAAGTAGACAACCATAGAAAATCAATGAAATAATCACTACCATATTCTTAAGGGGGAAAAAAAGACAAATTGAATAATTATTAACACTAATCACTTACCAGATAAAACCCACATGAATTGTAGCTCTAGGGGTAACCACTTCATCAGGATTGATAAAGACATTTGGGTCCTTACCAGTTATCTTCTTTACTAGTTATTGAATAGCAGGTATACATGTTGATCCCCCCACCAATATCACCTCATCAATATCCTTAGATGAGAGTTCTGCATGCTCCAATAAATCTTCAACTATTGTCTTGAGCCTGAAATACAATTGATTCAAGAATTATACTTAATAGGTTCTTTTAGATTGCAAAATTTAGTCAACTCAAAAACCAATTTATATTGCTTCACAACTCAAAAAACTCCAGCTTTAGGAGGGAAACAGAAAATGAATTCCAGTATTCATTACCTATCAAGAAAACTTGAACATAATTTCCCAAATGTAGACCTTGTAAGGGTGGTCTCAATGTGCTTGGGTCCAATAGTTGTGGCAATTATGAATGGCAAGCTGAAAATATACATGTAATCTCAGTCACCTGGATAAAGCTTCACAAGCACACATGCGTACAAGACTATTGATGGTTGTATAATACTCATTTATAGAATCCATACTTGATACTCGTTTGGGTCAATGATGAAAACTCCACTTCTGCTTTCTCCGCTACCTCAATGAGACGCTGAAAAGCTTGTTTGTCTTTCAAAAGATCAATTCCTTCATCTCTCTTTAAGTTTGAAGCCAGCCAACCAACAATTCTCTACAATCAATATATGACAATAAGGAACAGTTAGCTATGATATCCAAGTATATATGCCCCACTAATAATGGAAAAATAAGAAAGGACTCATACCATATCAAAGTGATCACCACCCAAAAGCATATCTCCAGAGGTATAAAGCACCTCAATCACTCCATAACTGACATTAATTACTAATATAAAGGTAAACACAAAAGTCCATATGAATAATGGAGAAAAGAATATATATAAAAAAAAAGAAGGAAATATCGTTTAATACAGAGAAGGGTAGGTGGAAACTCTAATAATACCTGAGACATCATAAGTACCACCTCCAAGGTCAAATACCAAGATTGTTTCCATGTTCTTCTTTCCAAGAGAATATGCCAATTACTATGCTAATTTAAGAATTTATTGGAGCTGAAAACACCAACTAAAAGTAGGAGATGGAATATTTTAGTTAGTATTTTCATAAAAAATACTAATTAAAGTTGGTAAAAAGCCAACTAATATGATTTAAAAATATATAAATATTAATTGGTGTTTATAAAAGATACAAACTAATATTTTTATATTTTTATTTACAAATTAATAATGTCATTTACAAACTAATAAAAAATAAAAATATAAAAACATTAATTGGACTAATAAACTCAAACTTTTGTTTGAGACTAAAGTTTGCGTTTTGGCTTGAAAACGCCAAAGGAAACAGTTTTTTGGTGTGTTCTTCAGCAAATGCCAATAAGAAGGTCTACTAAAGCCCTCAGTGCTCCTCCTCCTATATATTTTTGAAGACCAACTCCTTCTCTCTCGTTCCTCTCTCTAACACACCAAGCTTCGCTCCTTGTCCTTTCACAATGTTCCTTCTCCTTCCTTCCCCTTTCTCGAGATGATCTCCCTCAACCTCTGTCACTCCATTCGTCATCTATGCCCTAGCTCACCAAGTCCCACAACTTCGCCACCATTGTGCCCTAGCTCAATCTGCTTCTTAGGAGGGTCGTTCGTTGAGTGTTCACCGTCACTCCACTCTCTCAAACGTTTGCTGAGCGTCTCATGATTGCTTGATCTGCTTCTCGGGAGGGTTAGCCTCCACTCTACTCATTGTTTCTTTAGATCCTCCTCAACTTTCTCCTCGGATCATACTGCTTCTTCCTCTCGAGTTCTCTATCGTTGGCACCCTTTCCAAATCTGGTTTGTTATTTCCCCTTTTTGGTGATCGGTGAGTTTTTGCTATTTTCTCCTTTTTAATCAAATATGACTATGGGCAGATCTTCTTTTCAGTTTTAATGGAATTCATCCTTAGGCCATTCTTGCAGTTGCTATTGTTAGAATTTGTGTGGGTGTGTGTTAAAAAGAAAGTCCCACATTGCTCAAAAGAAAAAAGATCTTAGTGTTTATATACTAAGATGTGAAATTGGGCAATTAGATGGGCTAAGAGGAGAAGTGGGCTCGCGCGCACAACAACAGGCCACCACAGCTAAACGTAGTTCAAATCCGTCGATTTCCCCCCCTGCGCGCGAGTTACACACGATACTAGGCACTTTTACTGAAAATTATTTTTGCAAAAATACAAAATATTTTATAAAATAGCTTACCGGAAAAGTTGTTCTTTTTACTAGTTTCAGTTTTGAATTTTGTAACGTTGGAATTTTAATTCTTCATTAACCTATTTATTTTCTATTAATCTGTGTTCAACCCAACGTCCAGAAACGGTTAACTAGTTTTATGTCCAACGTCCGGTAACGTTTTCTGATTTATTAACATGTCTCCCAACGTTCATGACTGGTGTTTAATTGCAGTTATGGTATGCCCAACGTTCACTGATTTCAAAGCCTATAAATACCGAGCTCTAGAACTGGATTCGACACACCAGCTCTCGGACATTATTCAGAGCTTTCTCCTCTCCCTCTCTGCTCACCTGAGCTTCAGCTTCATTTCTTTCTGTTGTTCTGTTGCCTTGCTTCGGCTAGAGGAATCCGTTTAATCCTGGGGAGTTGCCGACTCATGGCGGAATAACTCTTAAGGACAGTGTCCTCAGGCACGACTCGGATTATTATTAACTTGTTATATTGGTGCAGTGATTTTTTAACAATCTTAAGAGTTATTATGGAGTCACAACAAGGTGGTCCTGATTTTGACAATGTTAATGTTGCTACGAATGGCTCTGGTGATTCTGGTAGTTTCATTCCAACTGCCGTGCTTGCAATGACGTTACCCAAGCCATTCCCAGACATCTCAAAAATTCAGGTGTTCGACGGCAACAATTTCAAACGATGGCAGGAGCGTATTTTCTCTGTCCTAGATATGCATGGTGTTGCGATCGCACTCACGATATCCGAGCCTCCTCCAGATGTTGACCAAACCCAAAGAGACGTTTGGATTCATGCAAACAAGGTATGCCGACACACTATCATTAGTACATTGTCTAATGATCTCTTTGATGTATACTGTGTCTACAAGGAAGCAAACAAGATATGGGAGTCACTGGTTACCAAGTATACTGCTGAGGATGCTGGAAAACAAAAGTTCGTTGTTGGGAATTACTATAGGTGGGAAATGACCGAGGACAAAGACATCAAGTTGCAGATTAATGAGTATCACAAATTGCTAGAGGAATTACGTGCTGAGAAGATCAACCTTCCTGATGAGTTCGTTGCTGGAGTCCTGATTGAAAAGCTACCAGATTCATGGAATGACTACAAGCAACAACTCAAACACAAGCAGAAGCAATTGTCACTATCAGACCTTATCACTCATATCATCATTGAAGACACCAACCGAAAGGCAATCCGAGTAGCAAAAGGCAAAGAGATGACATCCAAGGCAAACCTGGTGGAGACAAAGCAACGCAACAAGAGGTATGATTCTAAGAAACCTGATTACAAGCCCAAGAATGCTAATCATCCCACCTTCAAAAAGAAAGGCAATTGCTATGTCTGTGGAAAGCCAGGTCACTATGCAAGTCAATGCAGAAAGAGGGCTAGAGGTGATAATCCTCCAAAACCAAGTGCAAATTTGGTTCAAGGAAATGATAGTGGTGATGATGTGATCATTGCTGCAGTTGTTTCTCAAGCCCTGATTATTTCCGATGTGAGAAAGTGGGTGGTAGACTCTGGGGCTACCAGGCACATCTGTGCTAATAAGGAGATGTTTACCTCCTATGATCCTATCAAGGAAGGAGAAGACCGCATTTATCTTGCTGATTCCTGAACTGCAAAGGTTCAAGGGAAGGGAAAGGTTGTTCTCAAACTCACATCCGGAAAGATCTTAGCTCTGAATGATGTTTTGCATGTACCTGATGTCAGAGCAAATCTAGTTTCTATGGCTCTACTGGGCAAGGCTGGGGTTAAAGTGTCATTTGAATCTGACAAGATTGTAATGACAAAGAACAATGTTTTTGTGGGAAAGGGTTATTGTAATCAAGGACTCTTTGTACTGAATGTTGTTGAAATGAATGAAAATGCATCTTCTTCTGCTTACTTTCCTGTCTATATGATTGATTCTATTGATATATGGCATGCTAGATTAGGACACGTTAGTAAAGGTTATTTAAAGAGAATGCAACAACTTGGTCTAATTTCTGGAATTAAAAATGATTTTTTAAATAAATGTGAAATTTGTGTAGAAGCAAAATTAACTAAAAAATCTCATTTTTCTACTCAAAGAGAAACTGAATTACTTTCTTTAATTCACACTGATTTGGGTGATTTAAAACAAACTATGACTAGAGGTGGGAAAAAGTATTATATTACTTTTATTGATGATTTTTCAAGATTTACTAAAGTATATTTATTGAGAAATAAAGATGAAGCTTTTGAAAAATTCCTTTTATATAAAGCGGAGGTTGAAAATCAACTTAATAAAAAGATTAAAAGAGTAAGATCAGATAGAGGAGGAGAATATGTTTTATTAAATGATTTTTGTGAAAATGAGGGTATTATTCATGAAGTAACTCCTCCATATTCGCCTGAGTCCAATGGTGTTGCAGAAAGGAAAAATAGAACTTTAAAAGAAATGATGAATGTTTTGCTTGTAAGCTCTTCTGCACCAGATAATTTATGGGGAGAAGCTTTATTGTCTGCTTGTTTTCTACAAAATAGAATACCTTATAAGAAAACAAATAAAACACCTTATGAATTATGGAAAGGTTTTATACCCAATCTGAAATATTTGAAAGTATGGGGGTGTCTTGCAAAAGTTCTACTTCCTGATCCTAAAAAGAGAAAATTAGGTACAAAAACTTCTGATTGCATGTTTATTGGTTATGCTGAACGTAGTGCTACTTATAGATTTTTAGTTTTAAAAAGTGATATTTTGGATCACAACACTATTATTGAAACTAAAGATGCTGAATTTTTTGAACATATTTTTCCTCTAAGGGTTGAACAAATTCCTCAAAAAGTAGAAAATTTCTCTCCTTCTTTTAAACAAAATTCAAATGAAGATATGGTTGAAAAGTTAAGGAGAAGTAAAAGACAAAGAAAAGAAACAACTTTTGGAGATGATTTTTATACTTATTTAGTACAAGATGAACCATCAAATTTTTATGAAGCTATTTCTTCTTCTGATGCTCAGTTTTGGAAAGAAGCTATTAAAACTGAAATTGATTCTCTTATTCAAAACAAAACCTGGATTTTAGTGGATTTGCCTCCAGGAGCAAAGCCTATTGGTTGCAAATGGGTTTTCAAGAAAAAATATTTTCCAGATGGTTCTATTGATAAATATAAAGCTAGACTGATAGCCAAAGGTTTTACTCAAAAAGAAAATGTTGATTATTTTGACACCTTTTCTCCTGTGACTAGAATTTCTTCTATAAGAATTCTTATTGCTTTGGCTTCAGTTTATAACCTTTACATTCATCAAATGGATGTTAAAACAACTTTTCTAAATGGTGTTTTAGAAGAAGAAATTTATATGGTACAACCTGAAGGGTATGTAATTTCTGGACAAGAAAACAAAGTTTGTAAACTTGTCAAGTCTTTGTATGGTTTGAAACAAGCACCCAAATAATGGCATGAAAAATTAGATCAAGTTTTGACAAATGATGGGTTTTCTACTATTGAAGTAGAAAGATGTGTTTATACAAAACTTGTAGATAGTGATTGTGTGATTATTTGTTTATATGTTGATGACATGCTTATTTTTGGCACAAGCATGAATGTTGTGATTGAGACTAAACGTTTTCTTGCATCAAATTTTGATATGAAAGATATGGGTGAAGCTAAAGTGATTTTGGGTGTTAAAATCATAAGGAATGAAAATGGTATTTTATTATCTCAAGAACATTACATTGAAAAAATTCTTAGAAAATTTGGGCATTTTGATGATTCTCCTTTGAGTACTCCTTATGATTCTAGTGTACAACTAAAAAAACACAAAGGTGTTCCTATGGCTCAATCTAAGTATGCACAGATCATTGGAAGTCTGTTGCATTTAATGAATTTTACCAGGCCTGATATAGCATATGCTATATGTAGGTTGAGCAGATACACCCACTGCCCAGGTAGTGACCATTGGGTGGCCTTGGTAAGAATAATGAGATATCTGAGAGGTACCATGAATTATGGTATATTTTATAGTGGATTTCCCACTGTATTAGAAGGATACAGTGATGCTAACTGGATTTCATATTCAGATGAGACAAAATCCACTAGTGGTTATATTTTCACTCTTGGTGGTGGTGCAATAACCTGGAAATCAGCCAAGCAAAGTATTATAACAAAATCCTCAAGAGATTCAGAGTTTGTTGCTATGGAGCTGGCTGGTACTGAAGCTGAGTGGTTGAAAAACTTCTTAGCAAATATTCCAATAGGTGAAAAGCCAACACCATCAGTGTCTTTACATTGTGATAATCAATCTGCGATAGCTACAGCTAAAAATAAGACCTTTAATGGCAAAAGCAGACACATTCGATTGAGACATAATATTATAAAGCAGCTGCTAAAAGATGGAGTTATCTCAATCGATTATGTGAGATCAGAGATAAATCTGGCGGATCCGTTAACAAAGCCCCTAGGGAAGAAACAAATTATTAACACATCAAGTGGAATGGGACTTAAGCCAATTTGAAATTAACAATGATAGTAACCCAACCTCTGTGATTGGAAATCCCATGAAGGAGGTTCATATGGGTAAGAACAAGTCATGTGTTAATTCTGCTAGCACTAAAGTTTGTTGTCCTTTCCTATGATTTGAGAAAGTGCTAGAATGCATTATTGGTAAGGTTGAGCAAAGCTCTTAATGATTTCATAGTCCTTATGGAAGATGTATTCATTGCAGATACACTTGATGAAATCACCTATATGAATGTGGAGTGGGGCCGTTCCTATGAGATCATGGTGAAATCTCTAGAGCATTCATTAAAACCAGGCACGCGCATGGCCGTCTAACGCGCAAAACTGCCGTCAACAGCAGAAATTGTGGGGGTATAATCTAACTAATAATACCTCTAGTTTTGCATTCAAGAGTTGTTGGTTCATAGAAGCAGGCTTCACTGACAATTCTGTATACTAAGTATTATTGGTCTAGGTCTGGTTCATAGTCCAAAAGACACTAGATTCGAAACGTTTATACTCATGTTGTAACTCAAATGATAGAGGTCTTTTTAACACACATGTGGGGGATTGTTAGAATTTGTGTGGGTGTGTGTTAAAAAGAAAGTCCCACATTGCTCAAAAGAAAAAAGGTCTTAGTGTTTATATACTAAGATGTGAAATTGGGCAATTAGATGGGCTAAGAGGAGAAGTGGGCTCGCGCGCACAACAACAGGCCACCACAGCTAAACGTAGTTCAAATCCGTCGATTTCCCCCCCTGCGCGCGAGTTACACACGATACTAGGCACTTTTACTGAAAATTATTTTTGCAAAAATACAAAATATTTTATAAAATAGCTTACCGGAAAAGTTGTTCTTTTTACTAGTTTCAGTTTTGAATTTTGTAACGTTGGAATTTTAATTCTTCATTAACCGATTTATTTTCTATTAATATGTGTTCAACCCAACGTCCAGAAACGGTTAACTAGTTTTATGTCCAACGTCCGGTAACGTTTTCTGATTTATTAACATGTCTCCCAACGTTCATGACTGGTGTTTAATTGCAGTTATGGTATGCCCAACGTTCACTGATTTCAGAGCCTATAAATACCGAGCTCTAGAACTGGATTCGACACACCAGCTCTCGGACATTATTCGGAGCTTTCTCCTCTCCCTCTCTGCTCACCTGAGCTTCAGCTTCATTTCTTTCTGTTGTTCTGTTGCCTTGCTTCGGCTAGAGGAATCCGTTTAATCCTGGGGAGTTGCCGACTCGTGGCGGAATAACTCTTAAGGACAGTGTCCTCGGGCACGACTCAGATTATTATTAACTTGTTATATTGGTGCAGTGATTTTTTAACAGCTATTGCAAGGGAGTAATTTATAAGAGGGAGCAATTCATATGGTTCCCTGTGACTGAAATCAAGGCCGTATTATCAATACGTGACTTTATATGCAAATCCTTTTTTTAGTTTTAAAGGGAAAGGAATTCATCCACAAGTTATAATTCCAGCTACGTTTATTTATTTACTTGTTTCCTGATACTCATTTGATTCAATAGCTATTGGCCTTTTTTGGAAGTCCTTGTAAACATTGGGTTTGGGCATTCATAGGTGTCCTTGAAGTTATTTGTCCATCTGGATCATTTTTATAGACTTCTTGATCGCTCCATGTGAAAGTTCAAAAATATGCCATCCACCTGACGCTTGTCATATATATATATATATTAAGTTTAAATGTTGGGGATTTTATATCTTATTCTATTTTATCGACTATCTGATCTTTTGGGCTCAATGATGGATGCTTTTATCAAAAATCCTTTTGTACATCCCATGCTTTCAATAGAAAGTGAAATTTTCAAGTTTTATTTGTGGTTTAATTCATATTCATGGTTTCATCAGGTCTTATGGTTTTATAAAGGAAAAATTAATTTATTTGTTTTTAGATGTTACATTAGTTTTCAATTTAGTTTCTATAGTTCACAAAGTTAATTCCTATAACTATAGAAGGTTATTATTTTCATTCCCCGAGGAAGCTCAACGGCTGTTAAAAATATCTAATGGGTCAAATGGAAATCTGAAATGTAACACATATCAATGCTGGTGTGGCAAATAGAGTTTGACAAGTGTAGAACATCTCCCTCACCAAATCTCCCTTTCCCATTCCTTTGGTGAAATGGCGTCAACATGTAGCACCCATCGTCACCCAATAATTCCTTTACATTCCCTTAATTTTTTTTCCGTGAACCAAAAGGAAATCAACAATACTTTACTTCCAAGTAGGTTGAATTAGCAGGATACATTGTTTGACTCATTTCCAATAGGAGCATTGTCTCTCAGCTTTAGATAGTCATATGGCTAAGAAAATGTCTATAACTGAGCCTTTAGAGAAATTAGTAACCTTTATCTTATTGTGCTCTGTATGTTTGAGTGCGTGTTGATAAGCTTTCTCATTCTTTCTTAATATGTAGGACTAAAAATTCTTTCTCATTTATATTTGGTGGAGATGAAGTCAGAACAAGGAAACCTTTATTTTGATTTCTATTTCCATGTGTGACTAAATTTTTCAGTCAAGGATAGGGATGTAGCCTGATTGGGATGGACTAAATTTGTTTTATTTAGTTATAACTCTCTGGATTTATTCTTCAAGTTATATTTAATTTATTTTTTCATTATATTTATCTCTCTTATTCATTTATATGGATTTTATGCTTGATCATAATATATTCTAATTAATTAGTAAACTTGATGGATTGATAGGTGAAAAGTTAACATAGATTTAGAGAGATAAACACAGATAACTAATCTAGAGATGAAATTAAGAATTCATGGTGATATACGCTGTAACTTTTAAGGTTTAATTATGAACTTTAGTTACACAAGAACGAATTGAATCCTAATAAAATAGGAACTAATTAATCGAAAAGTAATTATGACACTTTATGAACAATTACCATTATAATTGTACAGAGTCTAATTAGAGAATAGAATCTAGTTATCCCATAAGATAAGTCATGATCTCTTGACACTTCTTATAACTAAATCAAAACTCAGACATCTATTTATTTTCTATTTCTTTCCTTTTTTATTCAAGTTTCTCAATTTGATTGTTAATTGCTTTTGGGATTTAAATTTTGAACTGGTAGATTTACTATTTCCCTTGGGTTTGGTCTCTGGAATACTCCGAAAAACTTTCTACTACTACGATCGACCATGTATATTTGTAGAATCTCAATCACACTTTATAAGTTCTTTTAGATTCAATGAGAGCCTCAACAAGATTGCAAAATTTTGTTAGCTCAAAAACCAATTTATATGGCTTTCCAACTCTAAAAACTCCAGTTTTAAAGGGGAACAAAAAGTGAATTCCAATTTTCATTACCTATAAAGAATAAGGGAACATAATTCCTTAAATTTAGCCCTTGTGAGGGTGGTCTCAATATGCTTGAGTCTAATAGCTGTGTCTGTTATAAATGGTGAACTGAAAATATACACATAAACTCAATCATTTGGATAAAACTTAACAAGCATAGATGCATACAAGACTATTGATGATAGTATAATACTCAGTTATAGAATGCATGCCTAATATTTGTTTGGGTCAATGATAACAACTCCAATTCTGCTTTCTCCACCACCTCATTGAGACACTGCAAAGCTTGTTTGTCATTCAAAAGATTAATTCACTACTACACTGAACACTTTCTAGATCGGTTAAAATAGATTTTCTAGATCGGTTCTAAAATTGATGTAGAAGTAGCCGATGTAGAAAGTATCACTTTCTAGATCGGTTCTACAACCGATCTAGAAAATACTTTCTAGATCGGTTGTTTTAAACAACCGATCTAGAAAATGATTAAAAAGCATATATGAAAAGACTTTCTAGATCGGTTTTTTACTTAGAACCGGTCTAGAAAGTCCTTAAAAAAATCAGCTATATATATGTGTGTGTAATCCTATCCTACTGAACCTGTTGACAAAGAAAAGACATATTACAATAAGAAGTATATGTCCTAGCCCACTCTCCACTATTGCCCTATCCAAGCTTCTAGCTTCACTGACCTTTATGTATTCAACGAATTATAAGCAACAATTTAAAAATACATGCACATGTTGAAACACAGACTAAAATAGCACATATGGTAATCAAGGAACCTTTTTTTATCTCCTTTTAATACTTAAGAAATTGTTCCACTTTGCAACATCACATGGGATAGAGAAAGAGAGTTGGAAAGACTAAATGTCAATCAAGAGAATTCTTACTGTCACGTCAGGAAGAGACTTATAAGTGTATCAATAAGCCTATCTTGATGAACCTCTGGGGCACCCTGAAACAATTTGCAAAAGAATTGCTTAGTTAATATGAGAAAAAAAAAGTTTCACCTAAAGGAAAAGACTAGCTTTAAGATAAGAACCTAAAAGATGCAAGTATATCAGCTTCCAATTCTGATTTGTTGAGTTTTTATATGGGCCTATGCTTAGGCTTGTCCGTAGCATCAAAATAGCCTAAGCTACTTGGTTAGGCACAAAGAGAAACACAATGTAGAAAAATTTCATCCACACCAACAGTGCAACAATATAATGAAGTATAATCTTATCCTAAAGGGAGGGGGCATATATTGGTTCCAAATATTCTTGTAGAGCACTCAATCAAGTATTTTGATAGTTGATATTGCAAACTTTCCAAACTTTCAAAAACAAAAAACATTTTGTATTCCTTCTTTTCTTTCAAAATTCCAAAAGTAAGTTGACAACTCTCCAGATTAAGCCCACATCTAATACAAATGCAATCAGAGTGATAACACTAAGCAAGATTGCCATGAAACTCTAAACCAATAAAACACATACATTATGAAAATTAAAAACTTATTTTAAAATAAAACCAGTTAAATTTAAAAATAATAAATATCTCCAATATTATTATATTCTCATTCTGCATTACTACAATTTTGGACCTCACATTCCCCGAAATGTAAAATCTATCTAACAAATCACAAGTCCCCTTTGGTTCTATTGGATAGTTTTATAGAGAATTGAATAAAAATATTATTATTCTCCTTTGTGCAAAAGTTGTTTAGAAGATAAGTCAAGAAAGAGAAAGATCGGTAATGATTATAAATTTAAAAATCACAATAAGTACATGACCATAAAATAATAACACTGAACTATGACTTTAATGTCAACAATTGTGAATATGGAAACTAGTGAACTGCCACCAGTTTCATCTTCTGCTAAAAGCCAAAGTTGATTAGTGGAGAAAAAGCTGCATACTGAAAAAAGAGGGAAACAAAAATATGACCAATACCATGCATCTAAGCATTAGACAAACCCGAAGGCCACTCCACGAGTTCCTCTCATCATTCAACTCAACAACCTGCCAATTGTTATTAATCTTATTATCATATTACTAAATTTGTCACCTTAAGTAAATCTGAAACAATAGTCAGTCAACTAAGCTAAAGGAAGATACTTACTGTTCTCTCAGCTAGCTCAACAGATTCATATTCAACAAATGCATGCAACTGGCACAGAATAGCTATATTAGATTCTAGAGGTGTCAATTCGGGCCGGGCCGGGCCAAAAAGCCCGAATTAAAATATGGGCTTGATTTCTCAGGCCCGAGCCCGCGGGATCGGGCCTACGGGCCGGCCCGCGGGCTTTTTTTATTTTTTTAATATTTTTTTAATGTTTTTTAATAAATTTTTTTATATAATTATTTAAATTAATACAACTAATTATTATCATAATTTAAATTAATATAACTAATTATCATTATAATTCATAAAAAACTAACATAATATTTAAATTTTACAATTTATATATCACTAATTAATAAAATAATATGTATTTTTTAATATTTTAAACCAAAAATAAAAGAAAAAGAAAAAAACATCGGGCTTTCGGGCCAGCCCAT
Source organism: Adenanthera pavonina (assembly GCA_026686845.1). Lineage (NCBI taxonomy): Eukaryota > Viridiplantae > Streptophyta > Magnoliopsida > Fabales > Fabaceae > Adenanthera > Adenanthera pavonina. The sequence goes on from JAIVEN010000002.1 coordinate 6,606,192, forward strand.
GGCCCGCTAGGGCCGGCCCATCACGGGCCGGGCCTAAACGGGCCGGGCTAAAAAAGCCCGGATTATGTATTTACTCCCAAAATTGAGGCCCAAGCCAGCTCATTTTTCGGGCTTTTCGGGCCGGCCCGTCGGGCTTGGCCCATTTTGACGGCTCTATTAGATTCATTCAATTATCCTCTCTTCAGTAATAATCCAAAAGGGAAGGGGGAAAAGAATCTTGTTACTTAAACGTCTGATAAGCATATGTGCAATTTTGACATTATAAATTATAAATTTCTAATAATTCCAGTGGTCAGGTATGCCTATATTTCATAAAAATACTGATAGAAAGAACAACACGGCATTTGAAAAAAGAAAACTAATATCAAGACTAGGAATAAGGAGACATCTTTAAATTGATAAGGCCCATACAACAAAAAATGACTAAAATCAGACAGATGCAAAGCCGAGCCCAAAGGACTGAAACAGAACACACAATGAACATCTTCAAAGGTGAATTCTAAATCTTGATCAAGATGATCCATATCTTATCATACAGCCCCTTACATTACCTCACAATAGCTCAAACAAAAAGAACGAACATGTGAAATAGCAAACTAGTAATACGTGTTTTCATATTATGTATACCTTGTTAGATAGAGACATGCCATCAACTTTTGCCAGCCTTGATGCTAAAGAAGCTCCACCATTTGAGGATTGAGGTGGACAAGTCTGAATACTATTCACACAACACAAATGACAACTAGAATTCAAGGTTGTGCCTTTTGACTAAAGATATCCAATTCACACCAGACACTTTTTTTTCTATCAGCAGAATCCTTGACAATCCTATGGAATAAGCATGGTTCCAAGTAATCAAATGAACATGAATTAAGATAGTATGCAGATTTCTTAATTTTAAATAATGACAAATAATGTAATAAATGAGAGCAAGATTCCAACTAGTACATACTTACTCAATCAAATTTATTGACTTATTTGAGTATGTATCCAATAGGTGATCTATTTTGTCAATTTTCTTTGTTCTTGATTTCTTGGGTGCTGAATAACAACATGAAATAAAATCATTACAGCAGGGAAGTTAACAACTTGGGGGCAATTAAAACAAGATAGAAGAAAGATACAAAGAAACATTTCTACAGTGATGTCAAACAACTAGAACTATCATGCAGAAATCAAGAGTTTCAATTTACACATATACATAATCTTTGCTTAATTAATCAAGACTTAAAAGCTTGGCATGGTGAAATATTAAATCAAACTTATTGATAGAAAAAATGAATTTTATCAATAATGCACTATCTTGATTATAAGCCTCCTAGTACAGACCAAACAAATATAAAAGCAATGTAAGCCCTTAATCCTCATTAGAAAACACTCTAGTAGAATCACCAAGCTAAAAATTCCTCTCAGATTGCCAAGTAACTACATTTAAATAACACCATTTCCTATGATAAGCAAATGTGCATTACTTTGAATGACCGTGACAAGGTTAATTCATAGCAAACCAATTTCAATTTCAGGGAACATACGACAATAGAAAACTATATTGGAATGCCTCATATTAGAAATCAATCTTCTTATAGATTCACTCAAAAATTTTCCATTTGATAGAAAAAGAGAACATGATGAGATTCCAAGGACACACATATACCTATATATATATAGCCACAAAAATACTCACTAACCCAAGGACACGTATACCCATTGTTAATATCTAGTGCAAGATTGATGTATTATCCCACACAACAACCCAATTTTGCCTTAACACTATGCCAATGTTTATTAAGGTCTTCTAACCCAAACACAGGATATATATATATATATAGCTAATTAATGTAAGACCAGTCCAAGTCCAATATTAAGGTGTTCTGAACTTTTGCTACAAGAATCCTGAGAAATTCATGACCTTACCACACATGAGCAGCAATGAATCTATTTTCGACATTTAACAAATATTCCGTCACATTCATGCAACAATTTAAAAATCAGAATTTACAATATGAAATATAAACTATAAGGAAACTAGAAGAATCAATATTACATATTAGATGAGGAAATCAGAACTTATTGCAGCTCTAGGTAATTCATAATTCAGGTTGCTCACAGTTCTTACTTCCTCTTCTTTCCTCTCGATTTTTCTCTCGTTTCTTCTCTGAATCGTCCCTTGCTCTCTATTCTCTCCTGATCTTCGACTCCTCTCCAATTGCTCCCTTCACCCTCTTGATGCCTCTCTTAATTCATCCTCTCAAACATGCCAATGCCTCTGCATGAATGAAACTCACATATTTATAAATGAAAGCAGTAACCAAAAGTGACAAAATAAAAATTGCAATACATAGATCTTTCCAAGTGTGGAAGCTACAATCATTGTGGTGAAGATTAAGCTTGGATTACACAAAGACAAATCCAGAAGTAAGACCAACCGAGGACGTTGAGGTTCGAAGACAAAGGATGCGAAAGGTAGAGACGAAGGGAACGAGACCAACCAAGGGTGCTTGCTTGAGAAGGAGGGAGTAGAGCTGTGGAGGGAACAATGAAGGAACGACCAAGGAGGTGCGATTGATCGAAGAAACAGAGGAATTCGGAGATTTAGGGGTTAGGGATCTAGAGAGCGTAATAAGGAAAGTGATGCTCGGGGGAGGTGAAAGTGACGCTCGGGGGAAGTGGAGGTGATAAGGGCAATTTCTAGATTTCTACATCAAATAATTAATCAACCGGTGTAGAAAGTTAACATTGAAGTTTTTATTTACAAAAATGCCACCGATCATATTTTCTAAATCGATTCTTTAAACAACCGATCTAGATTACTGATATAAAAGGGATATTTTGTACTAGTGATTCCTTCATCTCTCTCGAAGTTTAAAGTCATCCAAAGGACAATTAACACATACACCTCACTAATAACACAAAAATAAGAAAGGACTCATACCAGATCAAAGTCATCACCAGCTCATTGCGTATTTCCAAAGGTAGAAAGCACCTCAATCACTCCATCACCGACATCAAGTACTAATTATGAAGGTAAACGTCCATGTAAATAATGAAGAAAGGAATATTTAAAAAAGAAGGAAAAAAATGAAACAAAGTAATCTTTCAACACGGATAAGGGTATTAGGTGGAAATGCTCATGATACATGAGAAATCAAAATGACTACCTCCAAGGTCAAATACCAAGATTATTTCCTTGTTCTTCTTTCTAACCGAATATGCCAAAGAAGCGGCAATTGGCTTATTGATGATACCAAGAACTTCTAGTCCAGCAATACGACTGACAATCTTTGTAGTAGTCCTTTGGAAATAGTTGAAGCATGCAGGCACTGTTATGACAGCTTTAGTCACTTTATCATTCAAAAACTGAGAAGCATCATCCACTAGCTTTCTCAAAACCTATATTAGAAGGGAAGAGAATCTTATAAAAATATAATACAATTTATGTACAGCTATGAGATGAAATTATCATAGCAGACCATTTCATGGGCTTTAAGTATATATAACTAATCAAAATTTATAAATTCAACTATTCAAGTAAGGGAACTACCATGCATTAAAAAAAGCTGCATATGAAAAAGCCCACAAGCCAATAACTTTTATACTTGTGCGGAGGTTTCTTCAGGTGCAAACTGCTTTCCAATAGCAAGGCACTCAAGTTTCACGTTTTTGTAGTCATCATCCCACACCACTAGTCCATATGAAAACAGCTTTGACAATCAACACACTTTGCGTGGCATCCCGCCAATGTACCTCTTCACTGAGAAGAAAGTGTTCTCAGGGTTCACCATCGCTTGCTGCATCGCAATCTGACCCACAAGCCTATCTCCATTCTTAGTATATGCCACCACAGATGACATCGTTCTTTGACCCTCAGCGTTGGGCATAATCTTGGATTTTCCACCTTCCATAACAACAATGGTGTCCCCAAATCAATACCCACAACTTTCTTATTCACAACCTTCAATGGTGCCATACTATTCCTCCTTTTGGTATTGCCCTTTAACTTCATATATGCAAAACACGGCGGGAACTCAAAAGAAGTTGAACTACCTCCTCTCTGTCCCAAAAATACAGTTATGGAATGAGCACAATTCTGCTTCTTCAATGAAGAAGCCCATGACGGAGTGTTTTAGACACTAGTAAAAGCCATTATGGAGAGAATTGAAGTAACTTTTTAACAACTTTCAGAAACCTGATGATTTAAAGACCAATAAGGGAACTCAAATTATTATCAGGCTAAAATATAAATAACTCTTTGTAATTGAGGTTGGCCTAAACTTTAAAAGTTTAAAACTAACACCCTAAACTTTCAGACTTTGTCTATTAACTCCCTTGCTGTTAAATTCATTATTAAATTGAACTCCAAATGTCATGTCATACTTTTTTCTTGCCACATGTATATCATGTCACACAAGCTAAAAATACTTGCATATTATATACTATAGAATTCTGGAATTTGATAATTTTACCCAGATTCTCCGTTTCTTTTTTTCCAAAATTTTACCCAGACTCAAGACGATCAAGGGCACTTCGTATTCTCCCAATAAGCAATAAGCAATGAGCACCTCTCCAAGTTAGAACTTCATCTAATTATTACTCTACCTAATAGCAACCTCTATTTACTGTTTCCACTTAACCATCGTTCCCTGCGGCCCCCGTGCTCCAATTCTCCCTTGAGCTCCTCCATCGTCTCTTTCCATATCCCACGGAAGTTAGTATTTAGGATTTTTTATGGATGTGAATTTTGAGAAGCGATTAAAATGCAACCTACTCACCATACACGTTAATTATATATAATACAGTGGAGAGAGATTCTAAAGAAAAGGATGAATGTAAAAAATAAAAATAAAAAATAAACTCATTAACAATCTTCATCACTTTCTAGTTTCTACCATTTACTCTCTCTTCTGAATGTATAATATTCTCTTCCTCTCTATTCCTCTGTCAATTTGATCAAGGTGTCGCAAGGAAGCTATGGGATTGGGAGAAAAGAATAGAACTTCAATTGAAACAAGAATTCAACCTCTTTCCCTTCATTTCAAGGAGAAGCTCTCGATCGAATCAAAGCTTTATGGATTTAGTGGGTTCAAGGAAGTCCTATATGCCATGAGAAACATTAGTTTGCTATTGCTCATGATTCTGCTATATGGATACCGCATTGTTGGCCCGATTCCTCAGATTTCGGCCTAGGAGGAGAATACGCGGGGAGCTTGTAAATGGGATCAATGTTCATGATCTCGCGAGGTTACAACAGAGTGGCAGCAGAGATACCAGTGCAATGGGGCTTTGGGCATTTTATTGTACGTGTTCGGTGTTAAGATCCAAAGTGAGTAAAATTATTCCCTATAAAAAATTTATTATATATATAAAAGTAGAATTAAAAGCTGGATCCTCAGGTTGCTACCTCAGTATTTTAAAGAAAATGAGAAATTTCAAATTCAAAAACTAACATGTATGCTGAATTATTAACTTTTTTATCCACAATCCCAACTAATTCGATGAATCTAATCAAACTAATTTTTTAAAAAAAATAATAGATATTATAATATCAATTTTTTAAAACCTATTTTTTCACTAAAGATTTTAAAATTATTTTTATATAATATCTACTAATTTGATAAATTCAAATCCATAATCATATCTTTAAATATTCCAAATAAATTGCAGTTTACAATAAAGATATGATTATGGATTTGAATTTATTTTTTACAATTTATTTGAAATATTTACTATTTCATCCATCATCCCTATTTATTTGTCCAATACCATTTATTTTAAATAAAGAATAATTAGTTTATATCATCCTTGAAAGTATCTAAATCTAATCTAAATATATATAAATGTAATTATCTAATAAAACTTATGATTAAAGCATTTAACTATGATACATCTGACACATCATTGATTTATCATTTATTGATATATATTTTTTATATTAGCTATCTATCTATTATAATATTTTTTAAATCGGAGTTGTTATATTATTTACATTGATATCAACCTATTTTATTTTAGTCAATATATAAACTATTTCTCATGATATGCGGTAGATTTATTTGTCAATTCCAACTATTTATATTATTCTTTAATTAATTCAAATTAATTCATTTGCTCTCAAAATTAATGAGGTGCTCTAGTGTTTTTGAGAGAGATATTGTCCTCCTCCGTCTTCGTGGTGTTAAAGATAGTTTTCATCCTCCGTTGTATTCTATTCATTCCACCATTTTTTGTTCTTATCCAGCATTAGTCTTCCATCATGTTCAATTCATTCCCCCTTCTATGGTTCAGTTTATTCTTCACTCAACAATAATGGGTTAGTCTTATTAATCCTTTTGTAATTCATTTTCATTACAATTATTTTATTTTATGTATCCTTTGTTCCTCTCATTTTAGGTATTTTTTTAATGCAGTTCAATTTCTACATTTGAAGCTTCTTAAAGGTAAATCTTTAATATTCAAACTTATATTTTTGCTTCATTTCATCTATAATTTAAATTATTTGTTTCTCCTCTTTTTAATCCTTTACAAAATTTTATTCAACTTCTGCACTTGAAACTTTCGGAAGGAAAACTTTTTCACATTTTAGCTTATACTTTTCCATTTCATCTGTAATTTCAAATTTTAATTCTTTTGATCAGCATTTTCATTTCAAAATTATTTTAGATTTCCTTTGATCGCCTCGCAGTTACTTGAGGTTTTTAAAGCAAAAATGAACAGTGAAGGATGTTTACCTTCCAAAAGCTTGTGCAATTTCCTCCATCTATCACACAAGTTGTCTTCACTTTTATTTTTTTGGATATTAGTTTTAACATTGAAATCAAGATAATTATTCTCATTTAATAACTTTGAAATTTCAAATAATTTTGTCATGTACGTGATTTTCATTTTCTATATAAATCCATATGCTGAATGTTGGTGCAACATTCAATTTCATCATCTCACTCATTTCTCTATTCTATTGCAATAACCATTATCAATTTTTCTCATTGGCACTCATTGGCGATGGATATGACTCTTTTGAAGATGATCATGATCAAGAGAAAGATGGTGATGAGGGTGACATAGTAGATGGCAAGTGACACAATTTATCATGGCATGGTTGAATAATTTTAATCGGTTTGGTTTAATTTTATATATTTTTAAAATTTTTCAGTCAATTTTTGTAATATTCAGTTATTATTAGATATAGTGTTAGATTTATTTATTTTTCAGGAGCTCGCTCTTTTCCTTTATGAGCTTGGAGTTTAGAAGAACATAAAAAAATACAACCTTATGGGAACAAGCAACATGGTCGAGCAAGTAGAAAAATGATGCAGATAAATATGAAAAATATTTGTATTAAGTGGAGTACTTGACAATATAAGTTTGTGCTTTTGAGGTGCATATATATATATATATATATATATAATCACTCTTGTCTTCACAACCTCATGCACCCTTGATTTGATTCATCTATAGTCAACAAGGGTTCTTCTCCCCCCTATAGGCAATTTCTTGTGTTATATAAAAAATGGGGCTTAAAAAGATTGAAGTTGATTAATTGTCATTTAACTATATATTCTAAATATGTTTTTAGAATATAGTTATTGAAATTTAACTAATGATTCCAATTTCAATATGATTTAATTTCTCTTTCTCTCTATTTATATTTGATTTTCTCATTTTTATTTATAATTATTCTTTAGATTTTAAACGCTACAACACATACAATGTTTAAATGAATATAGTTTAACCCAAATTTAGATTATTATGATTTAATTATTTATAATTTAGGAATAAATTTATATTCATTTTTTTAATTTCTCAGATAGTACATTTCCTCGAAAACTACTTTCCGAGAATTATATTAAGTAAACCCTAAAATATATACATAAATGATATAATTAATTGTGATATATATTTAAAATATAATTTTTAATTATAAAAAAAGTTATAATAGTTCTTAGAAACATTTGGATTTATATGATTTTTAAGGAGATTTTTTTTTTGAAAAATTAAAACACATAAAATTTATAAAAAAAATATTAGTTATAATTAAAAGAATCTAATTAGATTTAGTGCTTTAAAATTTAAAATATAATATGAAATAATAGGTCTCAATTTCAAACCTAATTTTGAAGTAGAGATTTTGAAGCATGAAATTGTGACAAACTTCAATTAAAGCACTAGAATTACGCTAAAAATATCCATATAGGTTATCTATTTTTATATATATAATATATAATGGTCTTTTGAACATTTAAATTTAGAAGATTTTAAAGAATTTTTTTAAAAAAAATTAAAACACATAAATAAATTATATAAGAATAGATATAATTAATTATTGAATGAATTAAAACATGTACATAAATGATATAATTAGTTGTGATAGATATTTAAAATCTAATTTTTAATTATAAAAAACTATAATACTTCTTATAACATTTAAATTTATAAGATTTTTAAGATATTTTTCTTGAAAAAATTAGAACACATAAGAGTTATAAAAATGATAAATATTGATTATAATTAAAAGAATTTAATTAGATTTGCTGTTTTAAATTTTAAAATATAACATCAAATAAGAGGTCTGAGCTCCAAACCTAATTCTAAGGCAAAGATTCCAAAAGTAAAAAATTATGACAAATCTCAATTTATGTCCATAGCTGTTACCTACTTATATATATATACACACATATATAATTCTAATACGAATAAACGACATATGCACTATGCTTCTAACTTGCAATTCCAATTGTGGGATATTTCCTATAATCTCAATCTCTATACTAGTAGTAAGCAATAAACTCAGTACAACTACAGATCCAAGCACAGCAAATCCTTCCCATAATGGCATAAATTTATACTTGGAAAAAAAGTTTATTTTGGTTTACAGGAACAAAACAAAAATAGAATGTTCCAAATCCAAATTTTAGAACTTAAAATACAAAATCAATCATACAAACTTGAAATTTTTCATCAATCCAAAATATTTAAATTTTCCAAGAAACTAAGAAATCTCCTATATATTCAAACCAATATAGAATCAAGATTTTCCAAGTTTCATCTGACATCAATCAAAAATTACAGTAGATCATAAATAAAAACTTGATAAAACGTTTTATAAAGCATGTCAAAAGAAAATGATAAATATGATGTGATAGATGGAGGAGATTGCACAATCTGAAGAATTCAATTTATGAGTAAGAAGAAAAAAACAAAGAGAAATAAGAAGAAGGGGAAGAAGAAAAGGAAGAAAAAGAGGAGAAAGAAGACAAAAATAAAGATGAAGAGGAAGGAGGAGGAGGAGTAAGAAAAAATAAGGATGGAGAAGAAGAAGAAGAAGAAGGGAAAGGGGAAGAGGAAGAATTAGAGGATGAGGAGGAGGGAGGATGAAAAAGTGGAGAATGAAGAAGCAAATGAGCTGATAGAATAAGAGGGGAAAAAAGAAAATAAGAAATGTAATCTTCTCTAATAATTTACTTGAAATATCATAAGAATTAATATATTAGAAGAGAAATGTAATGTACATTATATAGCTAATATATTTTTTTTTGTTTTTTTGGATATTTGAAAATTTAAATGAGTTGGATCTTGAGGGCTATTAGAATTAAGACAAGTTTTAAAATTTAAAGAGTAATTACATGGAAACTTATAAATTATCTATCAACGAGACCCTTATATTGATAGTGACATTCAAATTCACACCTATATATGAGGTATGAGTAACACTTTTACAAACTAAATCAACATTTATTGGCTATTAATGTTATTTTTTCACTTTGGCTCCTATTTGTTGATTTATTTGTTGTTTAAATATATATAATTTTCCTCACTTATTTTGATGCATTGTAAACTTTGACATATTCGACACTTCTCACATTTATTATTATAATGAAACACTGACAAATAGCAGTAACATTTTTATTGAAAATTAAGTAATTGTACTTGTGCTATGTATAGATATTATTATCATCTTTACTAAATACTTTATAATAAGAAGAAGCAGAGCTAGTATATGGCACATGTATTATTATCATCTTTATTAAATCCTTTATAATAAAAAGAAAAGGAGTTGGTAGAATACGAGAAAAAAAAAGAAGACAAGGAATACAATTTTCTTCGATAATTTACTTAAAATATCATAAGAATTAATATATTAGAAGATGAATGCAATGTGTATTATATTGCTAATATTATTATTTTTTTGTTCTTTGGGTATTTGAAAATTTAAATGAGTTGAGTCTTGAAGACTATTAGAGTCAAGGTAAGGTTTAAAGTTTAAAAAGCGCTTATAGGGAAACTTATAAATTACCTATCAACAAGACCCTCATATTAGTAGCGACATTCGAACCCACATTAATATGAGGTATGAGTCACACTTTTACTAACTAAATCAATGTTTATTGGCTATTAATGTTGTTTTTTCACTTATACTTCTATTTATTGTTTAAATATGTATAATTTTCTTCACTTATTTTGTTGCATCATAAACTTTGACATATTTAATACTTCCACATTTATTATTATAATGAAAACTTTTACTAAAATTACTTCTTATTATAAAGTATTTAGTACATATGATAATAATATCTATGCATGGCACAAGTACAATTACTTAATTTTCAATAAAAATGTTATTGCTATTTGTTAGTGTTTTGTTATATATAAATATTTTTCAAATATTCATTTTTTTAGACTTACCTAATGAACATGTGTTAGTTAGGCTGACTTCCCAAGAGGGGGGGTGAATTGAGAAGTTTAAAATTTTCTGCATAAAGTGAAAATAATGAAGAAAGCAAGGTATGACAGAAAAACAGAGTATAAAGCAGTAAGATGAAAGAGTAGTGATAGAGAGAAGAAAAACTTTGATATTTATCCTGGTTCGGTCTCTCCACTTGACCTACGTCCAGTTCCTAAGACACTACTTGAGATTTTCTACTATTCAGCAAGAATTCAACGGGCTTCTTGCAAATGCCACAGTACAACGTCAGTGCTCTGTTTTCTAGAGCTCACTCAATCACTTTCTGCACTTTCACAAAGTACTTTACAATCCCTTGTGATATCTCCTCACAAGTAAATCTATCTTCCAGATGAAGATTATATTGTTTACAAAGATGAAACTCTCTTGAATAGAGTGAATATGAAAATTGAAGTACAAGTATTGAAATAAGAGGGTAAAAGTCTTTGAGTAGAAGATTTTGCAGAATTTCAATATATACAAAGTTTGATTCGTTACCCACAACTTCAAATGATGTTGTGTTTATAGATTTAGGTCTCAACTATTCGTTAGAGACAAAATCTATCCATTGAGGAAGTTATCCAACGGTTACTCTGAAAAACTATCCGTTAACCAACCGCATTTAATGCTTCTGACATACTGAAATTCGAATTTCGATTGATCAACAGACAAATTTTGAAGAAACCGAAGGTTAAAGCTTCCAACGTTGAAATACTGGAGTTCATCTGTTCATGAAGTGAAATTCGAATTTTGAAACTTAGAAAATGTTTCCATGTTGTGACATACGAATTTTCAAGAAGAAAGTTTTTCTGTTAAGTGCGAACAGTATTTTCAATTTGCTACAGTGCCCTCGAAATTAGAATTTTGACACCCCAAAATTCGTCTGTCCGTAGCATGCTTAAGAAGTACAGTAGTTCATTTACTTCGAAATTTGAATTTTTAAAGAGTGAAGTTCGTCTGTCAGAGAGACCTTTTTTCAGACTTACTTTAACATTCGAATTTGTAAACACTGTCCTTCGTATGTCATCATATTATTTCAACAGATTCACAACTTTAACTTCAAAAATTCGAATTTCCATGTTCAAAGTTCGTCTGTCAGTGAGCGATCTTTGAAACTCAATATAATCTTGATTTCAGATGAACTTTAACATTATTTCAGACGAATTTTTTCAGTTTTCATAAGTTTCATTTTGTCTGAAATTCGAATGTTCAAAACTCAAAATTCGTCTGTTGCTCAACAGCTTCTTTCAGACACTTATGAAAATTCAAATTTTGGAAAATCAAAATTCGTCTGTCAGAGAGGCATCTCTTCAGACTTATTCAGTTTTAGCTCGAAATTCGAATTTTCAAAGGCAAAGTTCGAATTTCCAATATGACAATTCAATGTAAACTTTTCAAACTTCGTCTGTTGATGGATATTTTTCAAATATTTCATGATTTAACATAAAATCAAGTTTTTAAAACATCTTTTCATCAAATCAAAGTCTTTTACCCATATTTAAACATAACTAATAATCCTACAACAAATCTTGCACAGATTACTCAGAACTTCTTCACTTGAAATATTTTGAGCTCCTTTGATATCTTCATTCCAAACTCTTGAATGTTGATTTAAAATCATCAAAACTCTAGATTCAACAACATGTGCATTACACGGGTGTACATCTAATCAAGGACAAGAAGCAAGTTTATTTTCATACCAAAATATTTCTAATGATGATGATGCAAGATATAACATAACTTTAGTATTTCTTCTTTTTTATAATCTTTTGTGTTAAAGATGATGTTTCAATAATTACTTTTTTCTTATATATTAGATGACTAATTAAAGTTTTTTTTAAACAGAAATTGAAGAATTGGAAAAAAAATTAAAATATCATTTTCCTTAGTTAAAAGTCTAAATATTAATATTATGTTTAAAATTATTTATTAAAAACATGGAAAGTGAGCTAACCCATTTAGCCCATTAATTCACACTTAGTAGACTGGATTATAAAAATTTCAACCTCTTAGAAGGTTAATTAGCCTATCCTATCCCTCATTATTCTTGACTTACTGTGGGCATTCGAAGTTCTAAAATTAGAATGCTTAAAATCTATTATAATTAAATTGATATGTTAGATATAATTGCTATATAAAATTTTTTAATAATTATTAAATGTTGATTAATTTTTTGTAATTTGGTGAAAGTTTAAGGCATGTTAAAGTAAAATAAAAATTATATGAAATTTTTGTATACCAAAAAAAAGTTATATGAAATTTTTATAAAAAAAATTGTATGAAAATTTATTCTCACTCATGATCATATGTTATAAGGAAACAATTTTTTATCAAAATTATTATTGGTGTATTTGTTGATAGTTTAATGTTAATTGATTATGTTATTATTTTCTTTTTACTAACCTTTGATTATGTTAGATTAAAATGCATATATTTTGTTCCCTTAAATGAGGATTTTTTGCTTGGGTACACTAATTAATTTATTTTTTTAAATTTTGAATTGGAATTTCAATCTTTAACAATCAAATTAAACAATTTAAATATTTTATTCAAATATTAAGGGTTAAAATATGTCTTTGTAGCATGCAAAATGATTAATAGTAGGGTCTTTATAATGGTTGAATGGATCAATATATTAATTAAACTGATGAATATAATATAAGATACGGGTCGAATAAGTTAAATAATTCAATTCATCATAGGTCACGGGTTAGATAAGTCAACCGATTACGAGTCAACTAATTGTACGAAATAATAAAAGGTCTATTATAAATTACATGTTGAATGAGTTAAATAATTTGATCCATCAGAGATTATGAGCCAACCAATCCACTAAGTCAACCAATTATAAATTATAGGTAGAATCAATTAAATAATTTAATCAACCACAAGTAAGATATAAATTCAAAATTATCAAAATGCAGTGGTAAACAAATTTTTCTTTGAAAATGTACTTAATATATATGAGCATATTAGAATGGTTAATGATGTATATCTTTACTTTCTTAAAGCATGCTATGTGCTTGAATGTTAGACAATGATAAAAAATACGTCTATGACATAATGGAAGTTAGACATTGAATTTTAACAATTTTGATTATTAATGAGGATGATTACACAAAAGATATACCTCTAATATTATATTTAGAGAAATATTTTACAAATTATGCAATTAGGTTTGTTATATGTATCATGTATATTGTTGTCTATTTTATATTCAATTCTCAAATATTATTTAATATATACTAAATAGTTTGACTTTTTGATCATTTTTAGATGGAAATAAACAAACTAAAAATTTAATACATACAGCTGGAAAGCTTAATTTGGATTTAAGTAATTTATTTTAATAATTAAAACATTTTAAATTTTCATTTAACTTGCCGAGGCCTATATTTATGCATGGTCAATTATATATTACAGTATTTTGTGTGTGTAACAAAAAATGTTTGAAGATATTATTTTTTGATGAGAAATACAGGTAAAAGATACAATCTCTAATGTTATGTATAAAGAAATATTTAACAATTTATCTAATTAAGTTTTATTGTGTGCCCTGTATATGTTATTGTTTATTTAATTTGATACTAAATCTTATTTGTTTAATATGGATTAAGTAATCGATTTTAATAATTACCTTTTAAAATTTTTATGTAACATAATAATTTAACATGATGATTAATTTTATTAACTATAATTATGTATACCTATTGTTAATTTGAAAGATTAATATAATATGACAATTAAATATAAAAATGAAAGTTATTATCTATTATATATGATCATTTCTGATTTTAAAGAATATCCCGTGCATTGCACGGGTTACATACTAGTTATTCCATAATATATAATATGCCAAGTATTTTTTTTTTTAGTTTGTGTGAAGAAAAAAGTATGACATGGCATTTATAGTTAAAATTATCAGAGATTTTTAACTGTAAGGGAATTAATAGTCAAAGTTTTAAAGTTTAAAGTGTTAGTTTTAAACTTTTTAAGTTTAGGGAGACTATATATAACTAGCTACAATTCGGGTTGTTATTTATATTTTAGCCTTATTATTATTATCATTATTATACCTGGGGAACTACCTCCTAAATACGGTTTAAAAAAAAAAAGGTTCTGGAATGAGCACGATTCGGCTTCTTTCGGTTATTTCTTCAAAGGGCTGGTTTATTTCTTCAAGTTATTTCGCTTACCGAACAATGTTAAATTAATATTATCGAGTTCTTTGTAGTAACCATTAAATTAAGAATTTCGAATCCATTAACTATAATTTGATATGAAGTTTGAATTCTAGAGCAATCTTCGTTTTTTTATATCGCATCAATAAAAATCTTGCATACTGTCCGAATCCTAATGTATAATTATTCAAAAAATTTTCATGAAGGAATCAGTTTAATATTTCATGAAGGAATCAAATTTCGATATTTTCTTTTGTTGGCCAAGCATCAAATTTTGGTGTGGAAGTAAAATTTTTCTCATTAAGGTATTGAATCTAATGATATGATTATTTGATAAAATTAATTTTAAAAAAAAATGACATGGCGGCATCACTAATTCCAATCTCAAAATTTTGCTCAGATATGCAACTAACTTCTATCATAATCTTTACATTAATTTATTAAAATATTAACTTTTAATTTGAATTGTATTAAAGAATTTGAAAGTTTAAATTTGCTGCTATTGATACAAATTAATTGTAAGTAACTAAGTATCAATGAAACGTCAAACAAAGCAGTCGTATCAATACATGGTCAGAATTCAAACAAATCTTAAAATAGAGTAGGATTTCAAAAATTTGACTTGACCGTCAAATTTTGCATTATTAAATACTTGCCTAGAAAGATATAAAATTGATCGGTTTCAATTAAATCAATTATTTTAAGTTATTTGTTATAATTGGACCCAAAACTGAATTAGTTATGATTACGATTTTGGATTCAGTGTGTTGTTGGAAAAAATATTTATCAATTTTATTGTAGATTAACATTAATTAATTATTAGAATATTTATAGACTAAATTGAGTAATTAAGTTTTTTAGTACTAAACCCAACACAGATTTGATCCTAATTATTTTTGTGTATTTTATAATAAGTCGGTTTACATACGATTTGAGAGAGGCAGCCCTTTAATTGGTTAGTGGCGTCCTAAATCAAGTCTGAACATATATGGAGAATCGAGAATGAAAGTTTTGGATTATTAAAAAACCGTAATGGGATTTTCATTTTTTGTTGAGTTATAAAAGATTTTCACATACACTCATTTTCTGGATGTTCACTTAGAAAACCCTAGACTCTCTTAGCTCTCTCCATATCCATGAAACCTAAAGGCCAAGTAGGTTGCAGTCTTTGCCATCTCGCTCTCATTTCAGGCTTACCATGTTTCTTTCTTCGTTTTTTTCCCATCATTTGTCGCATGTAGCTGACAGATTCAGTGGGAACGGGAGAAAAAAAAAGGAAGCTTACCATGTTTCTTTCTTCATTTTTTTATCTATCATTTGTAGCATGGGGGCCCACCATTAATTTTTGGTCCCAAGACTAGATCACATGTCAAAACCACAAACATTTGGGCCTAATTTTTAAAAGCAAGAACCCAGTCACAGTCACAGACTGGCAGGACCAAGCTGGATTTACCGGCTTACTAGAAATGATAGGAATGGAATGAAATAATAATTATTTGAAGTTTATTTGGTATGATATTAAAAATATTGAAATAAAAAAAATTTTATATTTAATTAAATACAATTAATGATGAAAATACCATCTTACCCTCAAACCCAAAAAAACACCAAAGCCCCATCCTCCATAGTCTTCTACTCTTCTTCACCCATTCCAAATTACACAGATGCAAGCAAACCATTATTAAATCTAAGCAAAATGAAATGGATCTAAAACAATATCAAGCAAGATCGCACATCCTAGTTCGTGCTTCTCCCGATGTTGTAAGGGTTCATACTCAGATCTAGGTTTGATATGGGAGCTTATGAGTTCGATATAGATCTAGTCAAGTATGGATTTGAAGGTCATGTATGAGTTCGTGCTTCACAAAGAAAAGGAAGTATCAAGAAAAGGATGGGAGAAAAAATTGAAGGTTCGTGCTCCATTTTTCAAAAATAAAGGAGCTTATCAAGGTCGCAGACTGAAGGCTTTTGTGTAAATGCTCTAAATCAAAGACAATGGTGGAGATAAGGGTAGACACGATGACGGCGACGATGTTGAAAATGATCACGATGGTGACAACAATGACGGCACGAAGGTGGGTGTCGGTATCATTGTAAGGAAAGATGAGTGAAGTGGAAGGGTAGATAAGTCACAAATGGATTCCCTGAGGTAGGAATGAGGAAGCATAAAGTTTGGGATAGGAATAGCTTCTCCCTATTTTTGGGGGTTCAACATTCCTATGGCATCTCCATTCCTATCTCTATTAGCCAACCAAACGGTCATGTTTGGGAATAGAATCAGGATTTTCATTCCTAAATTCCTAAGCCACTAGGGAATCGAACCAAATGGGCTCTAAGTATTCAATTCACCTCTTGATAGAGGTTGGTGTAAGTTAAAAAGTGATGGCTCGATTGCACCTAATTGAGACAAAGCTGCCTGTGCTAGCATCATAAGAAATCATGAAGGGAGTTGGATAGGGGCATTTACTCATTACCTTAGAAGATGTTCAATTGATGAAGCTAAAATGTAGGGTATAGTTTGAGGGATTAAAAGATTACTGGGACCTGGGACTTCGAAAAATTGTGGTTGGGTTTGACTCATTGACTATTGTCAAGTTGCTTCAAGGTATGGTGGGATGTTCTCGTTTTGCCCCTGTTGCAAAATTAATGTTGTCTTGGCTAAGGAGGGATTAGGTTGTCTTTGTATGCTGCAAGCCTCGAAGTACTAACAGACCAGCAGATGTGTTGGCTAAATTTGGTCGAGTTTGGGAGCTCCTCTTTACCTTTTATGATGGGATCAAGGGACCTTATGCTTGATGATGTACCTAGAACACTCATTTTAAACAATATTGTTGAGTAACATTTGAGACTTTGCCCTCTCGGTTTGCATAAAAAAAAAACTTAAGTATTCAATCCTATGTAGTGTGTTGGTATACCACGACATAAAAACAAAAAGAAATTAAATAAATTAAAAAATTTCCAGATAAATATCAAGAAATTAAAATATATTTAAAAAGGAATCCCAATTTTCCCTAATTTCCATAAACTAAAGGTTACAAATGAGAATTAAAATTTAATAGAAAATAATAAATATTTTTTATTTGCTACTGACCATCACTCATTTATAATTCCACAAAATTATTTGCAACTCATACTTATTTGCAAGGGTAAGGATAGTTTGATTTTTTTACTTTAAATTTTAATTCTAATTTGCAGCCTTGATTACTTTTAGAAATTAGAATTCCTTTTTAAAAATATCTTAGTTCCTTGATATTTATCAGAAATTTCTCCTTAAAAAAGAAGGATAGCGACTAACGAAATTAAAAATTGAAAAGAAATTTAAGAGAGAGAGAGCGAGAGGAGTGACCAACGAATGCACGGGTTAACTGACAAGATAAAATGTTGGGCAAAATCTATCTTGCACCATGCAGATTTGAGCAGGCAAGAGCTGGTGTTGTGCCCCGTCTAACTACTTTAGCAGCAGTTCAAACTTGCTGGCTTGCAATACTTGAGCAAACCAGCTCGGCCAGCTGCAACGGACATGTTAAATGCAACCCAACGCCAGCAACAAAGCAGTTTATTACTGAAGATTAAGGTCACTCAGTGAACAAGCAAGGTCAAAGAGGTGTCATACCACTGAAGAGTGCCAGTAGCAAGTATGACATGAGAATATCAGAAATCAAAAGAAAAACCCTTTCCTAATTGATGATGCAACCAAATTTGTCCATTCCCATTTACATAATTGTATTATAATAGTAATTGGCTAATACAAAACGGAGCATTACAATAGTAACGTACCAGTACTTTTGAAGCTTATTGCAAACCAAGCATCTATGCAGCAACTGCCGAGTTCCAGAAAAATATACCAAAACTCCTGACTTATCTAACTTAATAGGAATGGAAAGCCAATAGGGCATAGGTTAGATCAAGATTTCAACACTTCCTGAATCCTGATAGATTATTTATTCAAATAAGACAAGTAGAGAAGTCCCCCTTCTCATGTTAACTTAATTTCTTACCTGCAAAATTGTCAGGCATGCAACATAAGCATGCAAAGAATGAAACACTCACTTATATGGTACATTATTATGTTTTATGCTGCAGCAGACTGCTTGGACTCATAATCATCAAGATTAAGAGCTTGCAGCAACTTTGGCCAGGATTCGGGGATCCCTCCTGGCAGCTCAAACTCCAATAGTTTTCCTTGACTGCAGTAAAATTCCTCCACAGGCTGACTCTGCAAGCATGATATAAAACAAATAATGAAACAACCATGAATGTAAAGAAAAATATTCTATTAACAACTCAGTAGTCAAAATTACAAGTAGCTGGAAGCAAGAGGGAATTAGTTTTTCTCAAGTCCACCCAAAGAAATTAATAATAATAATATACCAATACCATGTCATTGTATATGCGAAGCCTCTCTTTGACTACTTCTTCAGTATCATCTGAACGAGTGATGAGTTTTGACATACATTGGGCAGGGGGAAGAAGAGGCGCCATGCTGATTCCAGCACTCCCATTTTCACCCTTGATGTTAATAGAGGCCACATTAAAATTTTTCCCGCATTGACTGCAAATTCTCCTACCAAGGCATTTCTCAAGTAGTACATCTTCTCGGATCTTCAGATTAACTACCAAATCAATGTCAGTTACCCCATCCAAAATTTCCTGGGCAAACAAAAAGGAAATCCAAATCCAAATATTAGGCAAAAAGCTATTATAAAAAGAGGATCTTACGGAATTATTGCAGCTCGTGTTCACAAAGGGATAAAAAAGACATGTTTGGGGCAGGGCAGAAACAATAAAGCAGCTTATTTGGTTACTTAGTCTCCAGAAACAAAACCATGTAAAAAGACAATGGTTGAGACTCTATTGAACATATTCCGGGAATTTAAAAAAATTGTTTTCAAAAAATTTTGGTGTAAAGTAGCAGTAAGTTAGGTGGAAATATAAAGGAAACATAAAAAGCTATTAGCCATATGAAATTACAACATTCTCCCACAATTCTGTCTTTTGATTTTCATTCGAAATCATATGATGAGCATTAGAACCAACTATTAATGTTTCTCTTCCCTTGCATTCATATGAAGATTTTCAGGAAAAAGAAATTTTAAGCAGCTGCAGTGGAATCAAATTATTTGCACTTTACATATGTGAAAATACTCACTGCTTGGTTTATTGTACGAGGAAAACCATCAAGAATAAATCCTGATTCACCTTTCGCTTCCCCAGCAGCCAGTCTCTTTGACAGTAAGCTTATTATGATTTCATCTGAGACTAATTTACCCTGATTAACAATTTCTGATAGCTGTAGATGACACCAGGACAAAAAACAAATTAGCTGGTGAAAGACATGGAAGAATGGACATCAATTTTTCCCTACCATAACTTCTTGAAACAATGTTATCTTATGTTCACATTCAACAACTCCATTCATAATCGCATCAAACAGGCAATAACCAAACACTAGTAAATGGTTTACTGGCCATCTTGATATAAGTGGCATATACACTGAAAAATCACAAATTGAAATGGGACGCAATCAAGATTTCACTAAATTTGTTTAATGAAAACAACACTAAATGTAATCTTTTATACATAAAGATATGCTATATTGGTATGTATGCAAATATTCCTTCCAGAAAATGAGTACAACAACAACATTAGCCTAATCTCAGTAATGTGAAGCCAGTTACATGAATCATATGACGCTAATAGGCTCTATCAAACAATATATTCTCAGATAAATCCTGTAACAAGAGGTCATTTCTTATAGCTTCCCTTAGTATCCTTTTTTATCTTCCTCTATGTCTTTTAATAGGACTCCAAGCCATTTGATCAACTCTTCTCATTGTCTCCTTTTACCTTTTTCTTTGTACATGCTCAAATCACCCTAAATGATTTTCCACCATTTTCTCCTCGATAAGTACTACTCCGACTTTTTCTTCTTATACAATCATTTCATCTCTTATTTTTGTACGATCACACATTTATCTCAACATTATTATCTCTACTACTTCCGTCTTATACTCTTATTGTCCTTTTAAAACCCAACATTCACTAGCACATTGCATTGTCCTTTTAAGACCCAACATTCACTAGCATCCTATACTATTCTATACAATTTTCCTTTAAACTTAATAGATATCTTGCAGTCACAAATAACTCTTCCATTTTACCCACCCAACTTGCATCTTATGCATACCATTCCCATCAATTTCACCATCCCTCTATAAAATTGACTCCAAATATCTGAGTTTTTACACTTTTGTAATAGTTTGCTCTCCAATTTTTATCTCTAAATCATTTTTAACTGACCTCTTATTAAATTTGCAATACATATATTCCTTCTTACTTCTATTCAAGCTGAAATCTTTTGATTCAAAATTGTGTCTCCATAACTCATGTTTAACATTGACCTCGTCTCTAATATACTGGACAGAATTATGATCCACTATCAAACAAGAGAATCTATGACAAGTACCAATGAAAGCGTTTAAAGGAACTGAAAATTGAAAGATCTCAAGTTTAAATACTCGCCATAGAGACAAAGATTTGCCATAAACTGCTACGATGCTACCTTTCTAACAATAAACTATTGCAAAATGAACTAAATGAGACGGGTATTACGGAAAAAAATCTCCAACATTATCTTTATAATATGAATGATATTAAAAATTAAATCAACGGATAAAAACTTAGAACGCCCAACCCATCTCACCTCACTCCCAAGTATCCTCCTAGTCAAGGCCTTAAATTAGCAGTGCAATGGAGCTAGATTTGAACTTAGAGAGAGAGAGAGAGAGAGAGAGGAAAAAAACAGTTTTATAAGATTATTTTATAGGATTGATGCGATTAGAACATGGATATTAATGATTAGGTACATACGAAGATATAAGTGGCCCATTCAAAATCAGCAACACAATCCGATTAGTTTTCCAGTAATAAAACACCGTCAGCATTTTCACATCACAGCACGTTAACTAACCGAAAAGAAGACATATAAAATTTAAAGTAAACAGCAAAGCAAGTGACAATTTTGTAGCGAAGCAGGAGATGAAACGAATAGGAGAGGAAACCTGGGCAGAGAGGGGGCCGGACGAGGCGAGCTCTTCGCGAACAAGGTCGCCGGTGGCGATGTGAGGGACGCCAAGAAGATTGCAGAGGCGACTAGCGTAGGTGCCTTTACCGACGCCTGGACAGCCCAAGAAGATCCACTGGACATTCCTATCCCGTGGATCTTTACGAGGAAACTGGGGTTTGAGATGGAAAGGAGAGGCATTGTAGGAAGGCGCGTGGGAGTCAACCGCAGAAGAAAAGGATTTACTCGCCAGGTGAGGGATGGAGGTTGTGTGCCTTACCAGGCGAGTTATGGCCGCCATTGGAATCACAGGAGCCTTGAGACGCTTTGCGGCGAGCTTCAGAGAGAGTCTCTGCTTCCTTCTTCTACTCGGTTCTCAGCCCCTCCTATTCGTAAATAATTTGTTAATATTAATTAAAGCCGGCTAGGGTTCGAGTGAATTTTTTTTTTTTTTGGCCAAAGGGTTCGAGTGAAATTAACCAACCTTTTTACTCCAGTTTACGCTCTTTCTTTTGCGCTTGTCCTGGGGCTGCGCAATAGCTAGCTGGCTATTACCTGCTCTCTCCATTGACTGACACTGTTGATTGCGTGATTTATTTGGGGTAAAGGAAAAATCATCGATCCATGTTTATAAATTTTGGAGGGAGTGTTTTGCCCCCTAGTCGTTAGGAGGGTCGAGTAGATTTTGCATTCCTACCTTTTTTTTTTAAATATTAATTAATAATATTAACACCTTTTGGAAATTTTGATATCTGCAACAACCCTCAATTACTCCTTTAGATATTCCAATATGTTTTATTTAGTTAGTTTCGTTGATATTGATAAATTTTTAATTTTTATTTTATTTCTAATTGATTTTAGCTATGCCACTTTAATATTATTATATTTTTTTAGTGAATGGGGAATTTTATTCAAGACCAAGTACAAACAAAACACAGCTATAGCCAACTTTAATATTATTATATTATATGATGATCTAACTTTTCATCCCTTTAATATTCTACTTCTAAATTTTCTAATAAAAAATTAAAAGCATCAAAACGAAATTGAAATAAAAAAAAAAGTCTAGGTCTCATTTTCCCTACACGGGAAGACTTAATTGAATTAAAGGCAACTGTTAATTTTGTAATTATGTAGCCCACCTACCCTTTTTTATATGCAGGCTTGGGCTTTTGTACATACCCTTTTGCAATATAATTCCCCCTTTTCATCAAAAAAAAAAAAAAAGGGAACTGTTAAGTGTGTGTTTGGGTTTGATTATATATAAGTGATTATGAGAATAAGTGATTATTCATAATAGATTATGAGAATAAGTGATTATATCAAAAGTGAATTGTGTTTGGATATTTTTAACCCATAAGTGATTTTGAGAAAAAAAATGTGTTTGGATATTGGAATTTAAGTGATTATTGGGTGGATAATGAGAAGAAAAAGTGAAATAAGTGATTATGAGAGAAAAGTGATTATCATAAGCTGGAAAAAGTAGCTTATGGAAATAATCACTTAAATGGTCATAAGTGATTATTTTGATCTGGATTGTGTTTGTTTACTGACCGCATAATTACTTTTCTCTACTCCATAATCACTTATAAGTGATTATAAGGTAAAATAAACAAGCTCTAATTCAGGTTTAAAAAAATGGAAAGGCAACTGTAACTGTTAATTAATTGAATTGAATGGGGGGAGTGAAGAAGATGGTCAAAAAAAGAATAGGGCCTGAGGAACAGTGTTTGCATGCCACTAGGAGAACCGACTGACAGCTGACTTTGGTGATGTTTTGTCTGTGAACGACACGCTGTTCTAACAAGAAAGAAACTATGTATACATCAGCTCTGCTAAATCCGACATTCCAGCGCAAGGCGCACGTGTGCTGAATTAAGGCAATTAATTATGCTTTGATATTTTAGTTGAATGAGTTTTACAATCCCCTTTATTGCTGGGTTTACCCGTATCAAATTATCCTAATGCAAACTAACCTCAAAATTTTGATTCAGTAGGTTTTTGGGTTTCATTTCCACGCAAGATGCGTTTTCGAAGAATTTAGCTCCATTGATGGGTAAGAGTAAACATGATGTAATTGTGTGTTAGATCATATATTTCCTCTGTTTCAGTTTATATGTTGCTTTAAAGAATTTTAAATGTTAAATTTTATCCATCATTTTAAACAATTAATAAATAATTAATTATTTCTTTCTATTTACACTCTTAAACATTTAATAATATTTTATTTCAAAAGACCAATAGTTAAATTAAATTCTAAAGTTTTTTGGCGACAACAATAAAACCTAGTAGATATCCCATGCAGGAGACTTCATCGCGCGATTATTTATAATAGAACTGAAAGATAACAAACTGGATCAGATAATATAATATCAAGAACACTCCCCATGCAGAAATGATAGAGTCAGCAAGATTTGAAATGTGAGATGAGAATGAAAGAGCAGAATCTGCATATATTAGACGCCATGGGAAGCAGTGAAGCACAGACAAAGCTAGGTACAACTCACAGATAGAGACAGGGAGAAAATAGAGCAGTATAATACAAATACAACACCGGAGAAGAATGGGGTGGCCTGCAAATAATTGAGGAATTCAGAGACATGAGGGTGGAGGCGTGGTGCTACCATGAAGTTGATATATGTATATATGAATTTTCTGGACTCATCAGGGGTGATTTGAATGGTGAGTTTTGGAAGGATGTGGCTCATCGGTCACCTTTTCCTTGCTACACAGGGCTCTTACTGAATCCTGCACCATTCTCACAAACTGGTCCATTATTTCAGCTTTGATCTGCCCTCTTTTTGGAAGAGACCTAGCCGTCTTAGTACATGTAGAATCCCCCTTTTCTGCGGTTCTTTCCATATTATATTGTGCTTAGAGAAAACACAAATAACAGAAGGACAAAATAAAACACTTAATGCTACGAGTGTTGCGAGGGACAAAGGCTTAGAGCGCATATATATATATATATAGAGAGAGAGAGAGAGAGAGATGTTGAATCTGGATGCTCTGCCTAACTGCAACTGTTGACCTTCATCAATTTGCTTGTGTGTTCACGTGTATGGTTTTGACATAAATAGAAAAAAATTATTGTGAAAATAAATTATACTTCATATATATAGCCTCCTGCTCATATGTTAAGGGTGAGGTGAGGACGTGGGCTGTTGCAGAGTTCAATATTTTCACTGTTTCCCTAGTTTAAACAAGTCAAACAAATAACTTCCCTCACTTTTCTGCAATCAAGCTAGGACCCGTCTCCCTCGTGGAAAATGTAGAAACATCAAATTTCTGTTAGTTGGACCTTTCGCTACGAAAAATACTTTTCTTAAAGGAAAGAAGAAAAAAACAGTGGCCTTACGGGACAAAATCTAGTTGCGAGGAGACATGATGTCGAACAATTAACAGGCGAAGTGGCTAGTTATATAATTTAGGCATTGGTTGGATGGATGATTGGATAAGCCACTGAACACAAAAGTAAAGTTCTTGCTCTAATAAGTAATAATTATTACCTTACAAGCTTAAAACATCTTAAAAATTATTAGACTATGCATTGACCTGGATCGATCTTGTTAACTGCGCTAATGATCCTTCTTGCTTCATTGTCTGCCATGAAAGGGACCTGAAAGTGCCATCTAATTCAGAATGGAGACATGCCTAACATGCGTAACCTTTTGGTGAAGACGACACAAAGATTTGTATACTCGGCGATCATTTCACAGTTCAGCAGATTGCTCTAATCTACTCTATAGACCCAGTCATAACCTTATGAACCTTCAAACATTAACATCACTGCTTCTCCCGGGAGGAAATAAATGAATCTTGTCAATGCTGTGAATGCATGAAGACCAAGGAATGCTAAGTAGAACTTACCATTTTATTAAACATTAAAACAAAAAAGATTTACGAATTTCAAATTTTGTAATTTGGAAATTGGAAGCCATAATATGTAGCAACAATCCAACTATAACTTCGATGTGATAACATCTTTAACCTAGCATAAACTCCATTGGATTTGGATGGAGAAGATCTTCCATAGAGGAGCTTAGTTTTTTAACCCAAAATAAAAATCATATAGCCTCAGCACTTGATATATGCACTGGATTTGAGAATACTTAATATTGATGAAGTCTTTTCTTTACACCACATTGCCATGCGTGGGTACTAGTACTAACATATATGTGATCCCCTCAAATAGAGCTGACTGAGAGAATCAACAACCACCCCAGCCGCTCAAAAATCAAGGAAGGACAAACAGAGAATAGCTCAAGCAGGTATATGATATGGCCTGATTTGTTGATTTTTTTCCAAAAACAACACTGGTTAAAAATTATATTTTTTTAAAAAAAATTATTTAACCAAATATAAATTACTTTTTAAAAAATAAAAAATAAATTAAACTATAATTTAAAAAAATAAGAGAGATAATTACTTTTTTTTTCTCTAAAATTATGATGTTAAAAAAAGAGATAGATACTAACTTTATATTATATATCTAAAAGTACTTTTAACATATTTTTTGTTAAATTATAATTTTATAAAAAAATATCCAACCATAACAATTTACGACAAACATACTTTTACTCAACTTTATGGATATAAATTTTATTTATTTTAACTTTACTTTTATAAAACTGAAAAACAACATAAAGTTATGCAGGTAGGCATTCTCAATATGCATGTCTTTCTTAATGTCACTTCACTTCAGCTTGTTTTATCGCCAACTCTGGATATTCCTGAATATGAAATGTTAAGTAACAACAATTCTGAGGACAAGAATTGTTTCAGGTGGAGGAACCAGCATAACAAAGAGCAAGAGATCAGCAACCACATTGTTAGGCAATTTACAGTTTATGTGAAACCATGGTTTTCTTCCGAGATACAAAGCAAGGACGTCACTTGATTGGTGCAAGAATGGTATATAACAAAAGGAATGAAACGATTAGAATAGCCCCCACTAAAGTGAAACCGGGACTAGTCCACAACATGAGGTTTGATCTCTCTGTTCTCTTGATCGGATCAACCTCCTCAGAGATTGGGAACTCTGATCGCCTAGGATTCCAGCTCACATACTTGTCTGGAAAAAACTGGGAGAACAGTGTTTTTCTCCCTCGCTTTTTGAAGTTTGACCATGCCTTGTCCCAGTCAGTTGAAAATTTGTCGCCTGGGACATTTAACAAACAGTTGCAGTGTGAGTCTTCCTGAGTAATAGACTCCACTTCAAGACAAATTATAAAACTTACACCATACGTAGTTACAAATACAATCCTAGAAGCAAAGGGAGAAAAATCACCCCCAATAGATTCTTTGCATTCGGAGAGAATGATAGCAAGTGACATATATAACTATTTAAGCTAAAGAAGAGGGAATGATCATGCATCAATTAGCGATCTTTTCGATTGAAAATAGAAATGGCAAACACACACTTTCACGAAATTGTCTTTCTCCTCGATTTCTTATCAAGCAATAAATGGAAAATTAAGCATTTTAGCACATAACTACAGCTATTTCGGATATAACCCAACCCCGCCTCCATTTTTGGGGCCATATGCACCGCCTTAAAGCAGAGACTGTAGATCAAGCACGTTAGTGGCTGGAATTAAAAAAAAGAAAAAGAAAGAAATGACTCCAAACCAACAAAAATAAGTCGATGAACAGATTTATCACTTCTCAAAACGGGAAAACGAAAAAAAAAGAAAAAGATTATTGATTGATAGAGAACAGTACCCTTATTATTATTATTATCGCCGTTCTGTTGAGATTCGCGGAAGTCCCTTCTGGAACAGAAACTTTTGAACGGCGAGTAAGTTGATGATGATGATGATCTTTGGTTTCCAGAATAGAAGGGATGAGATATAATGCTTCGAATCCGAAACTGAATATCCATTTGCATCCTGACCCAGATTCCGATCATGACTCCGAGCTGCTTCAGCTGCAGACCACGGAGGGGCAGTACAGTGGAGGCCAAACTCTTCTCTTCCTTGGCCCTTATCCTTCTTCGTTATCGCAAGTCTCAAATTTGGCCACGTCACCCAAATGTTCAACACGTGTCATCCGTAATATGGCTGAAAATAAAACTTAGAAGCTAATTACGAAGAGATTTTTATTCTTTTTCCATTTCGTCCATGAAAAAAATTACATAATTGTATCCCGTAAAATGAAAAAAAAAATCAAATTCATGTATCTTAAAATACTTTAAAATTTAAAATCGTAAATAAAATTATCTAAATATTAATTTAATTTTTAAAAATTATATTAATTAATGATTATAAAATAAAATATGTATGATAAATAATTTTATATAAAATTTTGAAAAATTTAAATGTGGCAACATTAATTATAAAAATTATACTTTATAGTATACAATTTATAATTTATAAGTTTAATTTTATTTATTAAAGTTGAAATGTCATTAATAGTTGAAGTATTTGTTCTTACATTCTCTTTAAATAGCTTCAAGGCATAAAATTCTTTTCTTTTTTTTTCTATGACTTAAAATTATTCATGATGAAGATTTTCGACTCATAAATCCCACTTGCATATTTTTCATTCAAGTTTCAAGTTTCAACGACACCGTGGCTTGGATCGTGCAGCAAACCAAATCCATTAAAATGAGAAGGACGAGTGACGAGCGTCTTTGGCACGCAGGTGTTCGCGAGAAGGGATGGGCAAAACACAAAAGGAAGTGGGTTTGAAGCGTTTGATTTGATTTCTCTACTATCTTGTCAATTTCTTATATTGCACCTTTAACACGATGTCGTTGGTTGTTAAATATATATATATATAAAAGGAAAATATAGTTAAGGATCGTATAAGAAAAAAAATTATAATTAAGAATCACAAAATTTTAAAATTTCTAAAAAGGATCAGGTCTTTGGAAGGAAAAAAATATTGTTCACTGGACGAAAATTTTCAAAATTAGACTACTGCTAATATGTTTACTACTGGAAACTGAAAAAGATAGAAATATTTCGCCTACTGAAAATTGATAGATTTACTATTGAAAAATGTATGATTTTTAGTTTTGTAAAAGTAAGTTAAAATAAATAGAGTTTGTAAAAATGAAGTTTGAGTAAAAGTGAGTTTATTATAAGTTGTTATATTTGAATATTTTTTTTGTAAAAGTAAATTTAATCAAAAGTCTGTTTGGATGGTAAGAGTTAAAAATACTTTTAGATAAATAATATAATTCAATATCCCTTCCATTTTCAGAATCATGGTTTTGCCAATACAAAAATAACTATTCCTTCATTTTTCAAAATCATAATTTAAGTTAATTTTCATTTTGCAAAAAATCAATTTATGACTTACCAAACATATCTAATTAAAAAATTATGATTAAAAATAATGGTTTGCTCCAGACAGGCCCTATGTCCAAATAATCAAAATAACGAAAGCTATTTTCAGTCGAGTTTCAAATGTCTTGTGCCACAATTTTCATCTTTTTGCTGGGCTTGTATTTTTTAATGTCAAAGATCTCTAGTCTATCTTTTTTTAAAAAAAAAATGGATTGTTAGATTCTAATACCATGTTAATTTTGTATATAAACTTTGTGTATAAACTCTGTGCTTGATCTTCTTCATAGCTTAAGCTACTTGGTCATGATTGTCATAAATTAAACTTACGCATCCCCATTTTTTTGGCCTAAAACCCTTTGTCATTGCCAGCAAAATTTATTGTGTTGTTGATTTATTGGATATCCCTAATTTTGCCATGTGTTTCCATGCATCCAGTGTGAGGATTAACTCTTTTGACCAAATTTAGGTACTCTTCACATCCTTTCCATCCTAACTACACACCAGTGGACAGTGGTCATGAACCCTCTTCAATATTATGGCTGATCATAACCTGCCCAGCCCGACAAAACTGGACTGCCACTAATTTGGTATTTTAAAAGTGGGTCAATATTGGTTACAGTTTAACCAACGGGGTCAATCAGTAAATATTTATTTACTCAAAATACTCTTTACTTGAAATTAATAATCAATATTAATGTGGATAATTACACCAATAGTTAGTAATATATTAAATATTATTATCTTAAAGAGAGAAATAATATTATTATTGAACTTTATTAAATATGGATAATTTTAAAAAATAATTGAAATTTTATACAAATTTAATGAACTTAACCATCTTTAACTAAATTTCCTAATATGTGTGAAGTTAGTTAAAAGTATCTTATAAAAAAAAAAGATAAGAAAAGAGCAACAAAGTTGTTTCAAGCTTTTAGATGGTGTCAATGATCTTATTGGTAAACAAAAAGGTAGTATTATTTAATCCTCATCCTCTCTCTCACTTATATTTCATCATTTTCACTTCCCAATCCCCATGCCTTTCGAACTTTTCTTCTCTAGTCTTATGTTATGTTTGGCAGAAATTAGCTATTTTGAATGAAATGAAAAAGGAGAAAGAAAAGGAGATAAGAGTTCTATGAAAAGACTATTTACTATTTATAGAAAATTTGAATGATATGTATCAAATAAATTTCATAGAAATTTCTCTCTCATTTTCCTTTTCATGAAATCTCTTTTATGTGTATCAAACCTAGCTTTAGTATCTTTTTAGCGATTCCTGTGATTTTCTCCTCACCACTACTCTTGTCTTCTTAATCAATTTCTTCTTTCCTCACTGCGGCTCTTGCCATCATTGACATCTCCTGCTTGCCTAGACACCTTTGTCTCTTCCTCCTTCTTCCTCGTTGGTCAACGGCAAATTTATTAGCATCTACAATGTTGTGCTTCTCCATAATGGCAAATCTATCAATGAAAGAAACTATTTTGATTCTCAGGATTTTCAAATCTCTTCCAAAATCTTTACAAAAATATTAGATATTTTGATTTGAGTTTGTATTTTGATCTCTCAAGATGACAATTGCTATGTGCAATATGTATATTTTATTGTTGAATATGTATTTTTCATCAGGTAAAATGGTTTTGATGTATTTTGCTACGTCTTCTTCTTGAATCACATTATTTTTGTGTTAAACATGGCAATTTTATGGTTAACCCATGACAAAACTAGTTAAACTCATGAATGACCTGACCACCTCCCATACCAATCCAAAAGTTAGGTCAAACCCGAACTTGGACCGACCCATGTTCACTTTTCTCATCCATCATTACCCCTTGCTACTACACCACCACTTGCAATCGCCAAAGGTGTTCATCCATAAAATGTGAATGTTATTACCAAATGAGTAATCGTGGATTATACCAAGTGAAGTGTTACACCTGAAAATGCAACGCCGATGGTGCGAAGGTAAAGAAGAAGAGAGAAATCGGCCCACACAACAGGGGCCGATTTCGGAGGAGTCGCCACCAAAATTTTAAGGGAAATTTTGGAAAACCGAAAAAGAAACAAAAAGGACATAAGGGTGGTCTGCGAATCAAATTTGGGTTCGGGAGTACGATTGTGAGTGGGAAAGGTGTTAGGCACCCCCACAACACCCGTCCCTAATAACGGTTACCTTAGGTTGATCATGCAATTTTTATGGCTTTTAAAAATTATTTTGATTGCCCTTTTACCATTCACATGCAAAAATAAATGTAAAAATAAGAAAAATGAATAAATGAAAAATAATGAATGAAATGAAAATATGAAAAGTTGAGAAAAATAAATTAAATGGAAAATGTTATTTATTTACAAAAGTGGACTTGAAAAAATAAATTGGTAAATATTTATTAAAATAAGAGAAAAAATACTAAATAAATCAGAAAATATTTATTTATTTACAAAGGCGAACTTGAACCAGAATGAGAGTCTGAGGCCTATGTACCTTACGACAGGGATCAAAGTCGACGTAGTTCGGACTAGAAATGCGTGTCACTGGATTAATATTTTTTATTATATATATTCTTTGAAAAAAGAGGTTTATAGAAAATAATTTGTCTTTCCACAAAAAAAATAATTTTTAGAATTAGTTGGTGTGTTTTAATTTGTAAAAGACAAATTAATTCCCATTATTTGCTTTTTTCATTTATTTATTTTCGGTTTAATCGACTTTTAAAAGAGAAGATGTGTTTTTCCTCAACTTTGAAAATATGATTAAAATTGTGTGTGATTTTGAACAATTTATTTTGGTTTGGGAAAGAAATATTTGAAAACAATTTTATTTTTACAAAATAAAATCAATTGGCTCATGTGGTGACTTTATCACTCACAATATACCCATTGATACTTAAATGTACACGGTGGTGTCACTCGAGATAACAGGCATAAAAGAGTTAGAAAGAAAAATAATTCTTTGTACAAATTATTTTTATTTTTTTCTTCTCTTTTTTTTAAATAATAAAATAAAATACAATACACAAGACCCTTTTAGCACATGTTTGATAAGAATGAATTCGAAAATGTGATTATTACATGTGTTTTGGAGAAGAATAATCAGCATATGAGGTGACTTTATCACTCCCAAGTTACTTATCATTATTTAAATACCCACGGTGTCACCACTCGAGGCGGGTAAGTGAAAAGAATGCAAATTTGAATGAAATAAATAATTTTTGTTTAAATGGTTTCTATTTATTTATTTCGAATTACGAGATAAGAATGTAATTGGGGGATACCCCTCTCTTTTTTTTCAATGGGCAATTTTCGTTAAAACGATTTTTGTTTCCTTATTTCGAATTATAAAATGCAGTCACAAAATCATCTCTTTTTTTATCATAAAAAAATTAGAATAAAAAGAAAATAAATTTGGAAAAGCAAAATAACATTTTTCTTTTGGGTAGATTTTTTTTTTTACTTTTTTTTTTCAATTGTAAGTTGCTCTCAATCAACCTATTTTAGTAATCAAACGAGGCACCGCCAGTACAAGTTCTTCAAGCCAAGAAGAAATTTTAGGGCTAAATAGTAGAAGCCCAAATGATACCAAAGCAACCGATACCCATTACTACTAGAAAATGGGAACTCTCCTAATTCTGAGTAATTTCGGAGCCCAACTCGATTGACTTCAAAATTCAATGGCCGAAAAGAAATTCACAAAATTTTAAACAAGCAGGCTGCAGAGAGTTACAAGAGAAGGTGAAGCACGCAGCCTCCACTACGACCTAAAATTTTTTTTTTACTTTTTTTTTACTTTCTTAAAAATGAAGAGGTTATTGGAATTCTAATTTTCACAAAAACGGCTCGACACAGTCGCATAGATATGGCATTCAGTAGGCAAAGTACACGGGCCCAATTTTGATCCCTCGGTAAAGTACCTAGGCCCAATTCCACTCACCTAAATCCAGACATGCAACTTCAATCACTCAAGTCCAAACATAGGCTACACATGTTTAAGGACCATAAAAAAGAAAATTGACCGAAAAACTAGATGGGTTTAGACCCAAAACTCATGAGCCCAAATAGCATCAATATCACCATATGGAGTGCCTTTTCTGAACCAAGTGCCATTCAAACACATGTCACAGACCCCCAATCAAGATACCATGTTGATGGAATCCGAATTTAGGAGCCTCACTGAGATTATGAACCAGTAACACGCTTTCTTGAAGAGGGGAAAAATCAGAAATAAGTTCATATGAATCCTCTTGACACCATTTCCAGAAAGTTAAAACAATAGGAATAAGACTCAATGAATCCCGAAAAGAGTTACAAATTTGTTCACAGCACTTTTGACTAGCCAGACATACAATCCATAATCTAAAAAGAAATTTCAGTCTCTGGGAAACAGAGCAGTATGCACAATGTATATTTTGGACAGCCAATATTCATTCGTAGATTGCATCCAAGTCATGACAAAAAAAACTCAGAATTGAAGCGAGTGTTACCAATTGCAGTCCTTAGTTCACCGGTGATGATGGTTACGCTGCCCCTTCGGATGTCATCTCCCCTTTTCTATCTCCGGCGTACTCCTCGGGTTTGCTCAGCACCGAAATTCTTCCTCTGTGCCTCTTGTGGTCTCCTCCGGGTTCACAGTTTTTCTTCCTCTCCCTTGCAATTGCTCCTCTCGGCTTTTATAGACTTCCCAATCGTGTGGCCGTCTCCCTCTCTGCTTCCCTGCCTTGCTTTTCCTGTCTTCGCGGCTGCTTTGGCTCCCTCTGCTTCCTTTACGCCTGCTCTCTCTGTAATTCCAATCGTGCACGTCTTCTTCTGTTTCTGTCTTTTCTTTCGGCCTTTGCTTCAGCTCCTTTTGCTTCTCGGTCTTTGAGCGTCTGCTACTCCCTCAGTTTCATTTTTCCTAGCCTTTAGGGGGCACAAATCTCATGGTCTCTGACTCCCTCAGTTCTTCGTAGCTCCATGCCCTTCTCTTTCTTTCTCGGTCCCTCCTTTTCTTGGCCTAGTTCCCTCTGCTTTGTCCCTTCTGAGACCTCCCTTTGGTTGCTCCTCCGTGGCTCGGCCTCCTCGGCCTCCAAGCTCTCTCTCTGGCTGCTCCCTCTCTCTCTCCTCTCCTTTCTTCTTTCCTCGCGACCGAGCTCTCGTGTCTCTGCTCCTCTTCCCTCTGCCCGCGGCTAGTCTAGTCTCTCCTCTCGGTTTTGCCTCCACCGAACCCTAAAGGGCTAACTCTGCTTTCTGGGCAATGCCCCTTGGACCAGTTCACGAGCCCATCATTGGGCTCGTGACCTGATTTCAGCCCAATATGGTCCCTCATCTTTTTTTTTTGGGCCGAATTTGGTCCAAAGTTTTTTTAATTTTGTTTTTATTTTTTTATTTTTTTGTTTATTTTTTATTTTTTTATTTTTATATTCTTAAGAAGAATGGATTGTCTTAATTTTAATTTAATTACTTTTTTATTTCATTTTATTTATTATTATTATTATTATTTCATAAAAGTGCCCGGATAAAATGGGGTGTTCACATGAAGAATTTTTCTTTTGGCAATCAAATATTTATAATACTTTATTATCTCTTAAATATATTTATAACAATAAACATAATATTTTTATATCTTCTTGTGTCATAATATGATTCTATATCATTAAATTTCATTTCATCCTTAGTTTTTTTATTTTATTTCAAAATTATTTCAGCATACCAAATCAGTCCCAAGAAAAAATGGATAATCAAGGTTACATGTTTTTATAATTAGATTAGATGAGTCTACTTGCATTGCATGAATTATAAAAAATGAATCACACTAATTGTAAACACTCTATTTTGTCCAGATAAAAACAAAAATGATAAAAAATTGAAAAAAATAAAATAAATAAAATAAAATTCCCTTTTAGGTAGGGAAATTAATAATTATAATTTAATTTCAAGATAAATGCAAATCTTCCAAAATCTAAAAACCACTCTTTGAATCTAATTTCTTCTAGAATTTGGGATCTAAAATTTCAAATAAAAAAAAGAAAAAAAGAAATTTAAAATTAAAATCAAATTCTTTTTAGTCTTAAAAGAAAATAAAATAATAATAATAATAATAATAATAATAAAAATAATAAATAAATAAATATAAAAACAAAAATTTCTCTTTAGGATTTTCCTTTAATTTGAATGAAAATCCCTAAAGAAATTTCCAAAAGATCACTCTACAAATCCAATCTTTTTTCTCGGAGGCATTTAAAAAATCTTATCTCTTGTTTTAAAATATATATAATAGCAATAAAAAAATCAAATCATTTTCTTTAGAAAAAACAAAAATGAAATCCTATCTTTACATTCTTAAAAAGAAAAAAAAAAGAGAAAAATTCCATCCCTTTGTTCTTTATTTATCCAATCTTTCTCATTCAAGATTTAAAAACAAAAAAAAATTTAATTAAAAAAAAAGGGCTGAAATATTGACCTGAGCCCTAATTTAGGGCTCAGCCACGCATGAGAAACAGAGGGAGGACAGGAGAGATTGAGGAAAGAAAAGAAAAGACGGAGGGAGCTACACGAGGAGCAGAAAAAGCCTGAGAGGGGAACAT
The DNA here is from genome assembly GCA_026686845.1 of Adenanthera pavonina. Lineage (NCBI taxonomy): Eukaryota > Viridiplantae > Streptophyta > Magnoliopsida > Fabales > Fabaceae > Adenanthera > Adenanthera pavonina. The sequence goes on from JAIVEN010000002.1 coordinate 6,642,000, forward strand.
GATGGAGGCAGAGAATACCGGAGAGACTGAGAGAAAAGCAGAGGGAGTGAAGGTGTGAAGCAGAAAAAGTTTGAGAGAGCAGGGCACGCAAGTGAAAAATAGAGGGAGCCGCATGCGTGAGACAAGAGGAAGCAGAGGGAACGTGCAAGAAAAGACTGGAGGGATGGCCGATTGAAAAGGAATGCAGAGTTATGGAGCTTCCGTCCTAGAAAAGGCAAGGAGGGCAAGCAATTGCAAAAAGAAAAACCTAAGAGGGACCGAAGGGAAATAAAAGGGAGAGGTAAAAAATCCCTAGAGAAGCAGGGAGAAATCCGGAGAAATTCCAAAGAGAGGGACACGAGGCCGTGGGTGAGAACAGAGAAGTATAGCGAAAGTGGAAGAAGGCCAAGGAACGAGAGACAGAGTGAACCGCAGAGACCAAGGAAGCAACCAAAGGGACGGAGCACGATGGCAAAGGGAGTCCGGTCAAGCAAGGAAAACAAGGAGAGGCACTAAGACACACCGAGAAACACTAGTACAGAAAAGAAGCACCTCGAAGCCTTAAAGTTAATTTCTTGATTCTGAGATTCCTTTTCATATGGTTCCTTAGGTGGATTTGGCCCCTCTTTTTAATGAATCATGAGACTATTGCCTATTATTCCCTTTCATGGTTCCTTGTTTTATTTAGGAATGATGTTGAGAAGGGCTGATCAGTTTGGTTGCCTACTGGATCATGGATCTTGCTTATACTATAATCGTTCAAGGCTCTATCTCTAGAAAGCTCATTTTTTACTTTGTCTCTAGAAATCACTTTTGTTTTCTTGTTCTTTTGTTTATGATGCCCTGTGTTTATGGGTTCAACCGAATTTTGTTGCTAGCTGAAATGTTAACGGTGGATTAGTTAACTCTTTTCTATACACATGGTTTGTCTTGGTTCTCTTTAGTGCTTTGTTTCTAGAAATACTAGTCTCGGTTTTAGTGCTCAGCTTCCAAAAATTTTGTTCCCATCTATTATTGGCTGGTGATCTATTTATGGTTGTTGCATGTAGGATACTATGACTCTAGCTAAACTACTAAGTTTAACTTGTCTGGATAAGTCTCATAATCAAACCCGTATGCTAAATATACTTGGTTATGTTCTTCTGACTGTTTGGTGTGTTGATAGGAAGAGTTCACAGTGTCTGTTCATGATAGGATCTTATTTTGGTCAAAATGCTATACTGTTTATGATGTTTGGATTTAGGAAAGGAAGCAATATTAGCACTAACTGGAATTTTATGCTGTAATTTGAGTTATTTGAAGAACTCCATTGCCCAGTAAGGCACTGATGTAAATGTTTGGAATTGTGATAATTCTGTGCCTTTAGGATTACTTTTCTGGTGCCAATAGAATGCTTAAGTTTGGTGGTTTTAACTAGGAAAAAACCCAGCATGTGCCTTAAAGATTTAGCCTAGAGTTATGTCCCTAGTATGCTCTAAACTTCTGTTTCTGTTGCCCCTCTCATTCATAACATTTTATCATTAGGGGAGTGTAATGGAATGATGAACCTGTATTGACCTGTTTGTTCGCTATTACTCCTTTCACAAAATCTAATGTTGCAAAGATGTGTCCGAGTGTCTCTAGATGTACCTTTCTTGTTGTGATTCTTGTCTTGGAATACGAATATTTCTTGTATGTTTGCTTTCGTTATGAAGAATGGACGAGCATTTTGAACAAACTTGATCATGTGGGATTCTATTCAGTGGTCAGAATGTTTAAATCCCGTGTTTTGAAGTTTGTATTATGTCCATCATATTGGGCTCTTGAATTGTAATTGTTTTATACAATCTGAATCTTGCAGACTAGCATTATGAGAATACCTGAGTTCTTAAATAAAAGAGTTTCTCGAGGAGAACACTAATCCCTTTTTTATTTTTTTGTGAGCATCACGGGAGCATAAATCAAGTTTGAGAGAAATCAAGGTCATTATTATCAAACAAAGCATGGGAAATGGAAGCTATCAACTTCAAAACAAAGGAAGACATGAGAGTTTGCATCTCATCATCTTATGTTTGTGTTTAAGTTATATGAGTTTGCACAGTAATACACACTATCATAGAATCATACATATAAATATTTGGCATAATATATGTTTTTTGTTTGCTTTTAAAAATTGGTCACGAAGGTTTTAGAACTTTCGTAGATCCCTAAAACAATAGCACCGTGTGAGCTTACGGAGTTGTACCGTGTATTATAAATGTATACTTATAATATGTCACAATGACCTTTTCGTTCAAAATTTTATTTTCTCATAAAAATAATAAATAAAAAAAAATAAATGAATAAATAAATAATTGATTTAATAATTACACCACGTGAGCTTTTGGAACCCATGTAGATATCTAAATTTACTGAGTTATCGCGTGAGATTGTTAATCCACGTAGATATATTAGATAAATAACTTTATTTTTAAGAAAATAATTATATTTCATAAAAAATAAATTATGATGATATAACAAGTATTTTCCAATTTTATTTTAAATGTATAATAAAATCATTATCTCAAAATGAAAGAATAATATGATTTTCTAAATTTTTGCTTTACATATATAATAAAATTTTTATACTATGTGGTTTAGAATTTCTGCAGGTAATTAAGGAATTGATCTTTTGAGCACGACTGCGAATTTGCAACAGTGGATTGGTTTTCATTTTCTTTTAAAAGAAAAATTTTCAAAAGTACAAAAATATATCATTTTTAAAAAATCAAAAAATAAAAAATATATACATTTTCAAAACAAATAAAATAAGAATAAGTAAATAAAATTAAATTATTTTTTACAAATTAAAATACACCAACTCAATCACAGAAAATTATTTTTGTTTGCCAAAAGTTAAATTTTTTTCGGTTAACCTTCTCTTATCACAAAATTTTTATAATTAAAAAAAATATCAACAAACTGAGACGCATTTCTAGTCCAAACTACATGAACTTTGATCCCATCATAGGGTACGTAGGTTCTAGGCTCTAATCTTGAGTCAAGTCCACCCTTGTAAATAAATAAATATTCTTCCAATTTATTTTCTGAATTTATTTTTTTTAATTCCATTATTTAATTTTCTTAAATTCCTTTTCTTTATTTTGTCTTTTAAATTTCCTTAATGTCTTTAATCTTTTTTCTTTTCTTCCCTTATCCTCACATCTAAATGATAAAAGGAAAATCAAAATACTATTTGAAATCATATTAATTTACACAATTAATGTAAAGTAACCATTTTTAGAAATGGGTATCGTGGGATGGCTAATACTTTCCTCACGCACAATCGACTCTCAAATCCAATTTTAATTACATAGATCATCATTTTCTTCCTTAATTTGGTTTCTCAAGATTTTTTCTCAAAATTTTGATGATAACTCTTCATAAATCAGTTTTCATTGGTAAATCTAATTTTTTTTTCCGTATTTTTCCGAACATGACACTCATCATATAACTTATGAGAAATTATTAGATAATTTGGGAGTGCCAGGTAATTTACACTCTAACCAATTTAAAAGAAACAAATCATCTTGAGTGGGTCCCACAATTCTCTTCAACTTTTTAAATTTCTCTCTCATTAATTACCCCCACTCTTCAATCTTCAGCGATTATATCCCCGTCAAATTACTTCGATCTCTTTCCCTCTCCAATTTTAAAGGGACATTTTGATCAATAAATAGAGAAATTTTATGAAAATTTTATTTTTTTAAATTTTAAATTTTTTCTTATTATTATTAGTTTATTTTTATTTAATTTTAAAATAAATATAGATAAAAACAAAGAAACAAAACAGAAAAGTAACTATCATACTAGTTCTTCGAAACCTCTGTTTTGTATAAAAAATCATTCTCAAACGGAAAAGTAAGGGCCTGTTTGGTGTAGTTTTTAAAAACAATTTTTCTGTTTTTGAAAATAGAAAAATAAAAAAACTTTTTTAGTAAACCTGTTTTTTATAAATTATTCTGAGAAACAGAAAAATAAAAGAACAGAAAACTCAAAACATCTTTAAGTTATTTTATTATTTTTGTTTTGAAAAATAAAAGAAAAGGTGAAAAACACCCACTTCATTGGTGGTAAAGTTATAAATTTTAAATAACTCATCTATCACTCACTAGTTATGATTTTGAGAACAATCATTTAAACATATTTTTTTATTTTCTTATTTTTAAAACTTATTCTTAAAAATAATTTTATAAAACTGTTTTAAGAATAAGAAAATAAAAAATATTATCAAACAAATCCTAAAAATTTACCAAATATACCCAAATTTTCATCAATATTAATTTTGATCCCAAACCAAGTTTCGCTGCCAAACACACCCATATTCTATTTATCCTTCCTGCAGTGGTTGTGTTCTGCGTTTGACTTATCCCACTGACACGTAGGCCATCAAGTTCCTCCAAATTTAGTGGCCTAGAAACATGCCTACGTAGCGATCACCAAACTTGTGTGGGACCCACTACATTTTAGGGCTCCACGATCATTTCCCCATGCTCCAAAAAATCGGTCACCATTAACGGGCCGTGTCCTATCCTCTGCATCGCGGTCTATCACAACTACTTCCTTCCCGCGCTCTCATTCGTTTTCACCTGTTTATAGTCTCTGCGTCGTGTGTTTATAGGCCTAGGCGACCATACTGTAGTAGTCCCTCCCTGAAGAGACGGAACGTAGCATGATTAGAAATCGGCGTAGTGGAAGTTGTGTTTCGGAAGCGGCCTTGCAATTTCACGGCCTCAAGTTGGGCACCGCACATAGACGCAAGACCACACATTTAGGCAGACCAGCCCCGCCACATTCGAGTTCCTCTCATTCTCTCTCTCTCCCCCCCCCCCCTCTCTCTCTATTACTTTTGAGTCTATCTGCTCCCTGCTTTGAGCATGAACTCCACCACTTCGAATTCTCAATCTATGGCGACCTCGACGCCCACTGATGGGTCTGGCAAGAAAGTGAGAAAGCCGTATACTATAACCAAGTCGAGGGAAAGCTGGACTGAGGAAGAGCACGACAAGTTTCTTGAAGCCCTTCAACTGTAAGTCTAAATGCTTCTTCCCTTTTAATTTTCACTCAATCATGTTCTTCTTCACTTTCTGTTTTATATTTTGAGTGTTAATCTGATATAACTTCTCGACTTATTCCAAATTGAGTACTTTATAGGTTGTTTTAGATCAAGCTGAGAAGCTTTTCTGGTTCTTTTTCTTCCCTATTGATCCTCAATATCTCCGCCGTAAGTAGCTTTTTGAGTCTTTCTGTCTTTGATTGCCTCCACAATTCAGTCAGCCTTCTTGGTCATCATTCGAGCAAATTTGGTTGCCATTTCTAATTCCTCCCGACGTCTGGGAGAATTCATTGGCACAAAAGCGTGTAGGTTGAACATTTCTGATTTGGAATGGGAGGATGGGGAGTTTGTTCTAGAGAAGTTTCACAATGAATGAAATAAGAAAATTTAAATGAGGGAACTTTACCACTACTTTAGTAGCTTCTTATCAGGCAACTTTTATCTCGTCAATGTTCTTGTTCTATTCTGATTTGACGAATAATTCGCCTTTTTTTAGCTCAGAGATTAGGTGACAAAATATCAATTTGAATTTTCAAGAGAAGTTATTTGTCAAATTAACTCTGCAATTAAATTACTGACGTATAGTTGGATCATTCAGATTTGACAGAGATTGGAAGAAAATTGAAGATTTTGTTGGTTCGAAAACAGTTATTCAGGTTAGATGACTGCATTTCATCTCTGATTCTTCATTATTATGCTCCATTCAGACCTTTGTTTTCGCTTGCTAATATATATATATATATATATATATTATAGATTCGAAGCCATGCCCAGAAATACTTCTTAAAAGTTCAGAAGAATGGGACAATTGCACACGTGCCTCCTCCTCGACCTAAGCGCAAAGCTGCTCATCCTTACCCACAAAAGGCACCAAAGAATGGTATGCTTCCATTTCTATTGTGACATTGTTTTGTTCTATTCCTGAATGTATATTTTTCACACCCCTGACATTATTTCTGGGTTGGCAGTTTTGGTTCCATTGCCAGCATCCATGGCTTACGTTTCTTCAACAAATACCCTTGCAACTGGGTATGCCACATGGGATGAAACTTCGATGCCGATTACTGCTGGGTCAAACAGATACATACCCTGTCAGGATGAAATCATCACCCTTCATGGGAATGAAGGCATGCATACTTATTTCTTTTGTCTTTACATTGACATTGTTAGTCTAGACTGGCTGAATTAAAGGCAACTTTCCGCCACTTATTATGTATATGACGTTACTGATTCAGCTGATATTGGATCAAAGGGGATATCAAGGATTAGCAACAGCAATCTTAGTGATGTTGGAACCTCTACTAGAATGCTACAAAGTTCTGAGATGCCAAAGCAAGGGAAACAAGTCCCAGTGCTTCATGGTAATCTACTACTTCATATAATTTTTCATTGTTTTACACTCTTTTATGAGCTGCTGGTAATTGGTCTTGTTGACCATATATCACAGGCTTACCAGACTTTGCTGAGGTTTACAGCTTTATTGGAAGTGTATTTGATCCAGATACAAAAGGACATGTCCAGAAGCTGAAGGAAATGGACCCCATAAATTTTGAAACTGTGAGTTCATTGATATCTATTAGAATTTCCTTGGATGAGATGCCCCTCTGATACGTGTGTATCACCCTCCAGTATTCATAGAAGCAGTTAAAGGGTAAAACTCAGCTGTATAATCAGATTCTGAGTGTCGTGTAAATGCCCTCACTTGATTTTACTTTAGATTCCTGGATATGAACCTTGTTTCCAATCCTTGTTAGTCACATACTAAAATTATAATGCTTCTCGACATCTTTCTTTTGAATTGCAATTTACATTCGCTGGCCATTGCTTGAATTAAACAAGTTCTTTACGTCATCAAGTATTGGTATGCTTTTTTAATTTGAGTGTTTGTGGGTTGATACGGTTTCCAACTTTACACACATGGCTTGAATGATGCATGGGTTGTATTTTCATGATATTTTTATGTCACAAGATAATGGAACATCTCACTTAAAATATACTTTCTATGGTTTAGGCATGAATAATCTTAGACGCAGATCTAGTCAATCTCAGGAATGGTTGTGAGACATGAGGCTGATCTCACCCACAACCACCCTTGTTAGCTTAATATATACCTGTTTTAAGGCTCTAAAATTGAATTTTTGTATCAGTGTGTGTGTTGAAGGTGGTATGACAAGAGCCAATTATACAGTTATGAGGAAACTAGTGGTGGCAGTTGATTTATGGTGCTGGAAACCATTATGTCAACTTTGTAAATCCATATAATTACATTAAGCTTTGTGCTGTTATCCATCTTAGGATAACTGATGCGTGATCTCTATGCTATAATGCTCAAGCTTGAATAAGATATTTTGTAGTTCATGAGATACTAATTTATGCCTGTAATGCTATGCATACATATTAGACATTCAAATTACCATTTGAAGGCCACATAACCTTACCATTTCCAAAGAATACAATCCCAAATAAAAAAGGTGACTGTTTCAAATTCTTTCTGTTGTGATAGAATAGTCTTGTTCCTGCCTAACTTACATCGCCCGCCTGTAACAAGAAAGATTGGAAAGTGGGGTGGGGTCAAAAGAAAAACATACTTAGGGTGTGTTTGGGAGTTTAGGATGGAATGGAATGAAATGGTCAGCAATGGCGTGGAGTAGAGTCGCAAGTCAGGTTCAATTCAATTGTTTTGGAGTTTTATGCGGGACAGGGATGATCTCATTTGATCATTGTTTGAAAGTTATAAAATAAATGAAATGGAATGAATTATTATTATTTTTTCAATATTACCATTATGAGATAATTTAAATGGAAAAGTTATGTAAATTCTTAGTGTTTTGACTTTCTTAAACAACATAATAACTTTGAACATAATAATTCACACTACATAAATTTTATTCATAACTTTTTTTATGTTTCTGCTGGACCTTTTGTTTTCAAATTAAACATTACAAAGATAATCAATAATTGTTTAAAATTTTTGTTATTGGACAAAAATATTATTGGAATTCTTTCACTATGACATTATATATGTGTGTTTGTGGCTCTTTCCAATGGTGGGCTTCATCAAATAACTAAATTTTTATCAATTTTCTTATTTGGTGGTGGTTAATGGCGAGGCATAGACTTTAGTCTTGAACTTGAGCTAATGATCTTGGCTTTTGATATATCCGTTGAGAAAGAACACTGGGATCAAAGGATACATGAACTTTTACAGGAGAACCATCCCTGCATGAAAATCTGTCAGTTTTCATTGACAGGATTTCAAATAAGCAGCAATTGACTATGATTTTGTGATGAAAACCAATATAGGCTTGAATTATCCAATCCAACTTTTCTTAACAATGTAGAAACTTAGTAGCAGATCTTGTAAACAAACTCATGAATATTGAAGATATTTAATAATATGGAAGTTGAAAATCAGTGTTTGAGTCTTGTTGAAACTCGCATGTTATGAAATATGAATTAATCAAAAGGCTCCTGAATCCTTATATCATCCTCAAGCTTCAAATAATAGTTCCATATTTTGAAGCTAGCCAGAAGCTTCTTATAGGCTGAAAGAACTTGCATAAATTCACAACCGTGGGTTATGAGAAAGAAACTTGGACAAGGGGGTGAATTCTGAATTTCTTGAAGTAGAGGGAGCTCAATGGTGCTGTGGAGAGGGAGATATCCACGGATGAAAATATGTTTTCATTTAATAGAAGTTAGGGGGTAATTTTGTAATTGTAATATTTGTTCCTTGTTATTCCACCCTTGACCCCTCAGTTTGGGGGAATAGGAAAATTTGGGATTTTGATGGCTTGGGAGGCTTTCTCTTGGCATTCCATTCCCTTCTAAAAGTTTCTTCCAAATAATGGCCAAGTCTTTTTGCCATGCACTCCTTTCTATTTCATACAAAACAAAACTCTCATATACTACTCACTTAATGTATGAACTGCCTTTAATTTTTTGTTTCGGAGCTGACTGTATTGTTAAGTGTATAATTTTATTTGGTGGTCTTTTGCAGGTTTTGTTGTTGATGAGAAACCTCACTGTTAACTTGTCTGGCCCTGACTTTGAGCCTTTTGTAAGTTGCAATATCAATTTTCAATCCTGTAATTATATTCTTTTACATATCATCAATATCAATCTAAAATATAAAAAAGTATATGGAGTCATATTGTTCACAAGACATGAACCTTACAACTCATATGGGGCTCTATGCTAATACGTGGGACCCACTCTAGCTGTATCTTAGCCATTTAGCCTGCAATATTTTGCACTCTAGATCATCATTTTCAGTATCCTTTGCTGTGTGTGATTTAAGATGAGAAGCTTATCCCTTTGCATTGCCCGTGGTAGGTTATGCAGAGACTGGGTTAAACCAGTTTTATTTGTGGGATGCGGGGAAGAGTCCTATATGGAAAAAATTAAACCATTTTTATTGTTGTCTATGGTTATTATTGGAGTATGACTGAACATTGATGAACATTTTATTGGCTTGTTCAGGAGAAGGTTTTGTCATCATATGTTTCCAATACGAAGACAGTAAAAGTTGCTGCAGGAATTGCTGCCAAAAAGGAAACAACAAACGATCTATCATGTCAACCTGCATAACAACTGGAACTGATTGGTATGCATTTTTCATGATGGCATTTTTTGTAGTTTTGTTTTATTTACCTATTTATGTCTATAACGTCTGCTTCTACAGTGAGGAGGATCAAATTTGCATGGAATGATGCCGTATGCTCAGCCACCAGCAAGGCAGGGAAGTGACTTTGCTCTAGCTGTAAACTGAAACCTGTAAATGTGACAATATGCCTTTGTAACCACAGCCATGAGAATGCATAAGAAATGCTGGAAGAGCAGAAAATATTATTCAGCTGATTCTAAGGTCCATTAGGATCGTAGTATTGCCTGTGATTCTTGTAGCGATAATAGGGATGTTGCCTTTCAGCTCTCCCCCCCCCCCCCCGGGTCTGTTATAAAGTATTTTTGATGCTCTAGTGCATTTTAGAAGAAAAAAGAACGTAACAAGTCCGGTACACTTGGCCTCGTGGTTCACTCTTTGGAGTTTTTCTGAGCTCCATTTGCCGGTTGAATCGCTTTCTTCAATTTCAATAGCTTCATTAGTTTGTACGAAGCAGGCATTTTATTATGAGATAACTTTTACTAACAATGGGTGATTCATTTACGTTATTGTGGTCGTGATTTGAGCTAAGTTTTTTTTTCCCTTTTGAAAAAATTCCAAGTAATAATTATATTCCAGAAGTCTGCTCAAGTGACAGTCATTTGTATGAGCACTATTCATCTTGAGTATGAGTAGGAAACACTAAAGAGTACGTATACGTGCATAGGCATATAAAATTTAGCAATAAAAGATAACTTTTTTTAAAAAAAAAATCACTTTTTAAAAAAAAATTATGACATCTGCCGAATCATATTTATGGTTGTGAGATTCTCTCGTTCTAGATATAGAAATGCCGGTAATTACACGCACAGTCATATTTATGTCTTTATGAAATTCTTGTTTGGTGAAATATATATATATATATATACACATAATATATGAAACTCAAGCACGTATCGACTATCCGGTGAGAAGACGAAGCCCGATAATCTCAGGCTTCTTGTTTTGCCCTATAATATGTTTTTATGAAAATTTTTTTTGCCAACACTTATTGTTTTGCTCTATATGTTATTATAAGGGGTTGGGCTTGGCCTATTTTGCAGAAAGGCCTCAAACCCTAAACTGGGTGTTGACAGTTACTCATTGGAGAAAATTTATATACAGTTCGTTTGTTATATGTAGTTTGTGCTGTTCTTGAATTAATATTTGACACGTACTTTTTTACAGATCATTCATCTTAATGTAACGGTGTTTCAAAATATTAAGAAAAAAATCTAATTACTTACCCTTTCCCTCGTCTTCTCCCATGATAGAAATTGCCGAACTCTTGTCTCAGCCCCTAGAGATTGAATGGATGCCCTTTCATCTTCGTGATTTTGCTTCAAGATCTGATCTGATTTTTGGCGATATCTTATATATGTTTTTCTTAGTTATTTGATTACTATTCATTTGCTAAGAATATTTTGTTCATCAACCTGGATTTAGTGTTAATGAAATTGAAATTGTTTTCTTCTCTATTCGGCACGCTCTTTGGTTAATAATTTATTAATAGCTTATAGATGCTCTACCTTTTCTCTACCTTTTTAGATCAGCTTCAGAAGGATGAAGTTTTTTTATTTTAGTGTTTAGATGGGAGTAGCCATAATTGTGATTTTAGTATTTAGAGATATAGTTGGACAAACTTTTTTGTGCTGAGTTTGGTGCTTGACTGCTTGTCAAGATTGCTTTAATCAGGACATGGTTCTTGAGTCAAGGCAACAAATAGAAATCCGTAACACACTTGTTTTTAGCCCCAAATATTGTGAAGCGGCCAACGTGTTACTAATTTTCCATCAAATAATATGGCCGATTACTTGTTTGCATTTTGACAACGGATGAGTCAAATAGATTCAATTAGGATATGTTTGGTTCTTGGGAAGGTGCTTTTTGGAAAGGGAATGGGAAAGGATGTTCCTAACTAAACAGGTTTGGTACTCTGGAAGGTGGGTTATGGGGAAAGTTATTTTCTTCGAATTATAGGAAAGTTATTTCCTCAAAAAAAGTTGAGAAAAGGCCCTGCTTTCCTAGGAAAGCAAATTTTTTCACAAAATTATCCTTAATAAATTAATTTAATTATAATCTTAATTTTACAAAAATATCATGATCCTAATTTTACAAATCCTGCACCTAATCAATATTTCCCTCCCCGCCCAATCGATATATCTTTCCCTCCATTCTGTCTCACGTTCTTCCATAACTTTGGTACTCACCTACAAAGAAGAGTGGAACTCACTGTTAGTTGCTTCACGTTCGTCTTCCTATTCTCTTCACCGCTGGTATCTTCTTTGCTTTCTTCTCTCCTCTCCTCTTCATTCATTTTTTCTATTTTTTCTGTTTCTAGTGTGTTCTGCTGTCAATTTCATGTTTCACTACTGGTAGTTTCTTCACCTTCTCTGCTCCCCTCATCTATGTTCATCTTTTTGTTATTTTTGTTTTGGGTATGTTCACTTTCATCTTCTTCCAATATTGATTTGTTCATTGTTTGGGTGTTCTTTTGGTATGTCTATTGGCTATTTGCTATTGATGTCCCAATGCTAAAGCCCCTTCATTTTTTTCTCCAATAAGAATGACCAAGTATCACCGATGCTTTATCCTATTTAGTTTTTATTTATTTATTTTTGTTGATGATATGTTATTTCCATGATTGATTGCAAGCAAATATATTATATACATATCGAAAGAACCCAACCTAGCGAATGGCCTTTCGATAATATTATTTAGCTTTTTTTTATATGGTATGTGTTATTCTCTCGATTGATTGCAAACAAATATATGATGGACATAGCAAAACACAAAGTTCAGTACGATACACTGTTCACAATTCTTTTTTTTTTAATTTCTTGCAAAATTATTAGCTTTCCGTCCATAGATCATTAACTTTGAATCTAATTAGAAATTTTAAAATAAGAAAAAAAAAAGAAATTATAAATGCATATATGTTACAGAGGCCAGGAATTCAACTAGGATGCCTAAATTTGAGTTGCTGGGCTAATCATGGAACTAAGTTATAGTTTCAGATTTAATTTATTCATACAACCATTAATTTATAGTCAATATATAGAGCAACTACCATAATGTAATGAAGTTGTATATATTTTTTTATTATCATAAAAAATTCAAGGACTTTGAGAAATTTTTTGCTTCACAGTGATGGATATCTCTCAAGAAAGATGGTAAGGTGCAGCTCATGCACTGCAAGGATGGTTTCTAACAGTGTGTATGACTATTTGTTTGCAAAGACATCTTGAACATAATATATCATACACAATGGACTTCCATGCTAAAAGAATTTACCCAAAGAACATGGTCTATGCTAGTGATGTAGCATGCTATAACCTACTGAGAATGAAAAGAGTAACATTTGATAGTTCTGTCGCATGCTTGATGATGTTGGTGGTCTTAAGCCTACTAAAAATATGCTTGTCAATGAACAAGTAGCTATTTTTTTTGCATATCCTTGGCCATCACATTAAGAATAGGGTCATTTAGTTCAACTTTGGGAGTTCTGGAGAAACTATTAGTAGATACTTTAATATAGTTCTTAATGCTATGATGCGTATTGGGGGACAATTGTTGAAGAAACCTGAGCCAGTGCCAGAAGATTCAACTGATGAGAAGTGGAAGTGGTTCAAGGTAACTAAATTATTATTATCAGGTCTTAAGTTGTTGGTTACCACAATTTAATAATTATTTTTTTCTTTTTGTAGCATTGCATTGGAGCATTGGATGGAACTCACATAAAGGTGAGGGTGCCAATGATAGACAAGGCAAGATATCGTAATAGAAAAGGAGAAATAACAACCAATGTCTTGGGGGTTTGCTCACAAGATGGACAATTCATCTATGTCTTGCCTGGGTGGGAAGGTTCCGGGGCCTATGGGAGGGTATTATGCGATGCAATTAGTAGGAGGAATGGGTTGAGAGTCCCACACGGTCAATATTATTTGGTTGATGCTGGATTTACCAATTGTGAAGGCTTCCTTGCACCATATAGGGGACAAAGGTATCACTTAAACAAATGGAAAGAAGGGCGCCAACCACAAAGTCCATAGGAGTGCTTCAATATGAGACATTCCTCTGCACGTAATGTTATAGAAAGATGTTTTGGTATATTGAAGTTAAGGTGTGCTATTCTGAGGAGCCCATCATTTTATCCTATACGTACACACAATCGAGTCATTATTGCGTGCTGCTTGTTGTACAACTTGATCCGTCAACAAGGATTAGGCATGCTTGAGGATGAGCTTGATGAAATTCCATTAGACACGCAAGAGAATGAAAATGTAGCTATTCAAAACATTGAGACATCTAATGCCTGGTCTGCATATAGAGACACTCTAGCAAATGCAATATTTAATGATTTTATCCAGACTAGAAGAAATAGATGAATTAAATTGTACATGTAGGATTAGGTGTAGTGTGTACTTGCATTACATAACTTGATATGCATGAATTCTATTGCTACCTATGCAAACTATGTTCTTTGTAATTTTTTTCGGTGACATGTTCTTTGTGCTTTTAATTGCTTATGTACTTGTTTTATTGATCTCTATGTAATGGTATTTGTGTTGCCATATATTATCTTGTTGAATATGTATTTGTATTGTTGATATATTTGTATTATTTTATTATTTCTATATAATGATATATATACTACTATTTTTGCTGAATATATCGTAGTACTATTAACTTTTTTTCCTTTTTAGTTTCACTAAGATGGCATCAAAGTCTGGGAAGTCTAGCTTACATATTTGGACAACAAAGAAGGATGAATTGCTTATCCAATGCCTACACGAGTTGAAAGAAATGGGCAAATTCAATGTAGATAATGGGTTTAAACCAGGTCACTTCAATGAAGTTGAGAAATTGTTGAAAGAAAAATTGTCTGATTGTGAAATATTGGCATTTCCACACATTCAATCACACATGAAGACATTAAAGAAAAACTTTAACACTGTGTATGACATGGTGTATGGCACGAGCGCATCAGGATTTGGGTGGAACTCTGACAAACAATGTGTCATGGCTGAAAAACCTGTATGGGAGGAGTATATAAAGGTAACATTTTCAATACCAGAATCCTTGCTTTTGTCAATTCAGGCTTTGGTGAAGCATGCCCTTAGAATACATGATTTTTCAGTCCTTATTTGTGGTGATGAAAACAACTTTGTACCTTAATTGTGCTGCTATGTGTTTTGTTTTAGTTCCATACGTGGCTTTGCCTTCCCTTTAGCTTTGTTTTGTTCTCTTTGAGGGACACTTGTATTTTTTTGGTAGTTAATAGATTTTTTCCCTTTCACAAAAATAGGTAACATTTTCAATTGAACAATGCAAAGATACATGTTATTTAATTTAGCATTAATATTCAATAATGATGTTCCTTTGTTGAAGCAAGTTTGATTTCTCTAGTGAAGGTTCACTGCTAAGTTACATTATTTGTGTTTGTGTTATGTAGGGACATCCAAATGCTGTTGCTTTTGACACAAGTCCTTCCCATATTTTGACAAACAGATGATTGTGTTTGAGAAGGATAGGGTGACTGGAAAAGATGGATAGTCATATTATGATGTTGTTGAAGAAATGCATACCCAAATAAATTTGAAAGAGGTGGCTGATGATGAAAATGACATTGGGATTGATATGGATGTTTCATTGGATAACTCTTCACCTCCAATGAACAATGTATCAGAGGCCACATCAAGATTAGGGAAGTGAAGGAAGAGCATTTCTGATCATGATGACATCATGTTGAAAGGATTGGAGAAAATTGGAATGGCCATGGTTCAAGGCTTGAAACAAGCTAGTGAAAGTCATGTTGCACATGTGAAAAAGATTGATGGATTAAAAGAGTCACCCTATGATGATCTCATGAAGGTTGAGGGTCTTACTCCAACACAACGTCATGCATCTTATTTAAAGATGGTGAAGGATGAAAGCACATTGCTTGGCTTTTCTACCATACCCAATGAGTACAAGGCAGCTATGATTCTTCTAATGCTAGAGTAGTCTTATGTATTTTGGGATTTTTAAGCTATTGCACTTAAACTTTTAGGATCTTTCTAGCTATTTATGATTTGACTATTTTGGAACTCTTGTTAGTTGGCTTATGTATTTTATAAAAGTCCTTGTATGGTGAACTACTCATTTATGATATCTTGGAGCTTGTTTAGATGTTTTAAGTTGTATGTTTATGTGAAACATATTTTGGAACTTATTATGTTGCTATTTTTTATATGATATGGGAAAAAGTCGTTTATATCTGATATATATATATATATATATCAAGTTATAGATGAACATTACCAAGTTTAGCTATATGTATAGATATATATTTATATTATAATATAACTATGATGTCATTGATAATATAATAACTCTTGCAAGATTTATCTAAATAAATAAGATTGCAAATTGTACAAATTAATTTAGCAATAAGATTATAAACTTGTCTTTCATTAAAATAGAAAGATTACAGAACAAATATTCTTCCATTAACAAAAACAATGACCAAGGAACTTAACTGTCTCTTATTTAAGTTAAGATGAAAAAAAAATTCTCAAAATGCTTGGTGTGAAAATTTTAGGGGTAATAATGTCATTTTAATTTTTTTTCCATCCCAGCCTGCATACCAAACATTTTTACGGAAAAAGAATAAGTCTTCCTAATTAGATATACCAAACATGATTTGGACTAAGAAAGAAGGTTCTTTCCCATTCACATTCCTATTCTCATTCTTATTCTCATTCTCATTCCCATTTTATACCAAATATAACCTTAATACTTTCGAGAAAGACAAAGAAGATGAAAGTTAGGGTATCAAAATAGGATTTTCATGTTTAGATTTTTTTTAATAACAAATAACAATAGGTTAACACCATCAATAAAAAGTTAATGATTGTCCATGTTTCATATCTTGATTGAAGAAAAGTACAAAAAGCATATAAGTAAGTGTATGTAAGTTCTTCCTTTAAGCTATGTTTGATTTAAAGAACGGGAAGGGGAAGAAGAGAATTTAATGGAGTGAAAGGAAAGAGAGATAAAAGAAAGGATTTTAATTTTACCTCATTCAGAGAGAAAAAAAGAATTTTAATAAAATGATTTTAATGTTACATTGTTTGGGTTAGGAGGAGAGGGAAAGGAAAATAATTATAAATTGACCATTATATCATTAGCTTATATAAGTTAATATTTGCTTTATATATTAAAAAAAGAGATTTTTGGCTTGAATATTAAAAAGAGTTCTTAAAAAGAAGGAAATGCTATTTTTTTTCTCAACCTCAACTATAATTGTATATATTAACATATGAATGTGTTTTTGTTTGTTCGTGACTTCATGTATATATGTCACTATATTTATATTAAAATATTTTATATTTTAAGAGTGAGAGAGAGAAGAGAAACAATAAAACTGACCACTATATAACATAGTTGGGTTATAAAAAAATAAAAGATATTTTGATCAAATTGGATACAATATTACATTCCTCCCAAATTACCCTAATTTAAAAGGAGAATAATATAAGGAGGAGAGAGGAAAAATTTTAGTAATATTTCCCCTTTCTCCTCTAATTTTTTGGTTGCCAAATAAGGGAGTCCCTCCCCTTCCTTTAGGCTATGTTTGGTTTAAAGTAGGGGAAGGGAGGGAAGAGATTTTAATGGAGGGAAAGGAAGGGGAATGAAAAGAAGGGATTTTAATTTTACCTCGTTTGGAGGGAAAATGAAAAATTTTAATATAGGGGTTTTAATGTTACCTTGTTTAGATTAGGAGAGGAAGGGAGGGAAAATAACTATAGTTTGACTATTATACCCTTAGTTTATTTAAGTTAATATTTTCTTTCTATATTAAAAAGAGTTTTTTTTTGTTTGAATATTAGATAAAGTTCTTAATCAGAAGGAAATATTCTTTTTTTTTTCAACCTCAACCATGATTATATATATCTTATTTTTTTTCTCAACTTTAACCATGATTGTATATGTTAATATACGAATATGTCTGTGTGTGTTTATGACTTTATGCATATATGTCATTAAGGTATTTCATATTTTAAGGGTGAAATTAAGGAGAGACGTAACAAGACTATTCAGTATATTGTGTTATTAAATTATTAAAAAATAAAAAATATTTTAATTATATTAGATACAATATCATATTTTTTTTTTAAATTATCCCAATTTAAAAAAAAAATATATGAGAGAGTCCTTCTCCTCCTTCAATTATTTGATTGATAAAGAAGGAGAAAGAGAGAAGAGCACAAGCCCCAAGACATTGGTTGTTATTTACATGAAAACACTCGAGTCTCGCCAAAGCCCTAGCTTGCCATTTCCTCTTCGTCCCCCTCTTTCATCCATGGCAGCAGCAGCTCGTCCCCTTGTCAGTGTTCAAGCCCTTGAGGGCGATATGGCCACTGATGAGGCCCAAACAGTTCCTGTCCCCGATGTCATGAAGGCAGCGATTCGACCAGATATAGTTACCTTCGTCCACTCCAACATCTCCAAGAACAGTGGTCAACCCTACGCCGTCAGCAAGCGCGCCTGTCACCAGACTTCAGCCGAATCATGGGGTACTGGTCGTGCAGTGTCCCGTA
The DNA here is from genome assembly GCA_026686845.1 of Adenanthera pavonina. Lineage (NCBI taxonomy): Eukaryota > Viridiplantae > Streptophyta > Magnoliopsida > Fabales > Fabaceae > Adenanthera > Adenanthera pavonina. The sequence continues at coordinate 6,660,280 of JAIVEN010000002.1, forward strand.
TCCCACGTGTCCCGGGCGGTGGTACCCATCGCGCTGGTCAGAGGGCTTTTGGTAATATGTGTCGTGGTGGACGCATGTTCGCTCCGACGAAGATGTCAATCAGAAGAGATACGCTGTCGTTTCAGCTATTGCTGCCTCCGCCATTCCATCCCTTGTGATGGCCCGTGGGCACAGAATTGAGTCTGTGCCTGAAGTGCCTCTGGTGGTCAGTGATTCTGCTGAAGGCGTTGAGAAAACTAAGGAAGCTATCAAGGTGCTCAAGAAGATTGGTGCTTTCCCGGACGCTGAGAAGGCAAAGGACAGCCATGCAATCCGTCCTGGGAAGGGTAAAATGAGAAATCGCCGATACATCTCTCGCAAGGGTCCTCTGATTGTGTATGGAACTGAGGGAGCAAAGGCTGTGAAAGCTTTTAGAAATATTCCTGGAGTTGAAATCGCTAATGTGGAGAGATTGAACCTTCTTAAGTTGGCTCCCGGTGGTCATCTTGGAAGATTTGTTATTTGGACTAAGTCTGCTTTTGAGAAGCTGGATTCGATTTATGGATCATTCGACATGCCATCAGAGAAGAAGAAAGGGTACTTTCTACCTAGAGCTAAGATGGTCAATTCTGATTTGGCGAGGATCATTAACTCTGATGAGATTCAGTCCGTTGTGAGGCCCATCAAGAAAGAAGTCAAGAGGGCACCACTCAAGAAGAACCCGCTCAAGAATCTCAACGCTATGTTGAAACTGAATCCATATGCTAAAACTGCTAAGAGGATGTCACTTCTAGCTGAAGCACAGCGTGTGAAAGCAAAGAAGGAGAAGCTTGATAAGAAGAGAAAATCTGTCTCTAAGGTGCGTTTTTCTATCAGAAATTCATGTTTCTGCAATTTCTTATTTTATCACTGTCCTATTGAAAAGCATCTTCATTTCCATCTCATGTGTAAATGATTAAATGATCTTTAGTTACCTAAAATGTTCAGCTTCAATCCTTATTATCTAAATGACATTAGAGTTGATTTTAGTTCATTTCTTCAATTTAAGAAATGTGATGTGACATGCATAGAATTTTTTCACATCCAATTCACGTAATAGCAGTGCCACATTTGCTAATTTTCTTTGTTTCTAGTGAAATAAAGGATATTCTTTCGGAAGCATCTGTAAGTTGTTTCATTTAATGCAAGGTTATTTTGTGTTGTGCTACAATCTAGCAGCCTGTTTTTACTCTGTTAATTTTACATGTTAAAGATGAAGTAGAGCGCATCTTACTTGCATTCCATTTGTGTGTTGTATTACTTTGGGGCAAAGAAAAAAAAAAAAGAAGGAATATGGAAGAGTAGAAGAGTGTTTCGTTAAGTGAATGACGTTCCACGTATTTTAGGACGTATGTTGCTGTTGTCCATATTTTAAGTTTCAATTATATACATCTCTGTGTGTACGTATATATGTATATATATTTTTGCTAATAATTGTTTACTTGAGACTGGAAATCGGTTTAATGTAGTTTTGTCTGCATTATCAGGAGGAGTCTTCTGCTATAAAGGCTGCTGGAAAAGTATGGTATCAAACCATGGTGTCCGATTCTGATTACACAGAATTTGAGAACTTTTCTAAATGGTTGGGTGTTTCCCAGTAAAGTAAATCAGAGATTATGTCTAGTAACTGTCTTTTGTTTCGATTGTATTTCATCTCGTTTGCAATTTTTGAGATATTGATCATAGGGGGGGGGAAAGCTAGCATAACGACGGAGGTGATATATTTCTGTGCTTTTATCACCCACCACAATTTATTTGCCCTTTACTGGTTAGTTGAGAGTTTTTATAATTAGAACTGCATTTGAATATTTTGTGATCCAGTGTTATCGCCATACCACCTCTGCAGTTCAAGACCATATGATTACCATATGATTTTTTTTTGGTTGAGCAATATTATTATTACACTCATTTTTTTCGCACATTCATGGTGGTGGAGATCTCTTATTCTGTTTTTCTGCTCTCACTCTGTATTTTTAAGCTTTTGCCCAGAACCTTCTTGGTTGAGCTTTTATTTTTATATTTTGGGTCTCTGACACCCACAAACAACCTGTTTCAGTATTGCAAGCTTGTCAGTTATGAGGCACTGAAATGAACTATAGAAGCAATGTTTAATGAAGTGAAGAAAACTGCTCATTTTGGATTCAATACAAACGATTGTGTTGATTACCAAATTTTTTTTCTTAACGTTTCAATTTTCTGTGACAGATAATTTTAGTACAAAATCTTTACTGTTATTAGGTTTTTTTTTAAACGACCTAAAATTCGGTTCTTTGCACGGGTGTTTTGAAAGGATTATTTTCATATGTTATGGTGGTGGAGGAGGAGTGTACATGCGCGTCTAGACCGTAATTTAACCAATGGTGTTAACGAACTGGCTGTCTTTTCTCAAGGGTATATTTAGTTCAAAGGAGGGGAAGGGATTTTAATGGAGAGAAAGAAAGGGATGGGAAAAGAAGGGATTTTAATTTTATCTCGTTTGGAGAGAAAATGAGAAATTTTAATGGAGGGATTTTAATGTTACCTTGTTTGGGTTAGGAGAGGAAGGGAGGGAAAATAACTATAATTTGACTATTATATTTTTAGTTTATTTAAGTTAATATTTTCTTTCTATATTAAAAAGAGTTTTTTTTGTTTGAATATTAGATAAGGTTCTTAATCAGAAGGAAATATTCTTTTTTTTTTCAACCTCAACCATATTGTATATATCTTATTTTTTTCCTCAACTTTAACTATGATTGTATATGTTAATATACGAATATGTCTGTATGTGTTTATGACTTCATGCATGTATGTCACTAAGGTATTTCATATTTTAAAAGTGAGATCAAGGAGAGACGCAACAAGACTATTCAGTATATTGTGTGGTTAAGTTATGAAAAAATAAATAATATTTTGATGATATTGGATACAATACCACATTCTTTCCCCCAAATTACCCCAATTTGGGGGGGAAATATACAAGGGGAGGGGAGGGAAAATTTTAATAACATTTTTTCTTCCCTCCTCCAATTATTTGATTGCCAAACAAGGGGAAGGGAGCAAAATCCCTCCCCTTACTTTCCCTTCCCCTTATTTCCCCCCAACCAAACATAGCTCAAGGAGACGAGGTAACAGGAGATTATTCCTTCTTGGAGGTTTCCAGGCCCACAGATTGGTTAACGAATTCATTGCCACTGCTGACTATACTATATGGTCACTGGACCTTTGTCACACTTTGACCCGAGGGGTCACTTATTAGCTAAGTATTAAAAATTAGATTAGTGGTTGAATGAATCGAGGCATCGGTTTAAGAATAGAAATCAAATCAATATTAATAAAACTAATATATTTTTTATTTTATATGTTGTATATTATATAAAAATAAAAAAACTATTATTAATAATTTTATAATTTAATATTAAAATTTAAATAACTTATTATTTATTCATAATCATATTTTGAATGTAAAATAGTCAATTAATTATTTATTATTATAATATTATTTATTAAGTAAATTTATTATTATTATTAATAATTTAGTATCATATAACATTATAATAATGATAAAAAATAAACTTATACACAAAATAATGTTATTTTATCTTTAAATTAAAAATAAAAATTTAAAAAAATTTGATCGGTTCAAACTCGATTGACAACCAATTTTGTCTAATTCATGACCGGTTCTCACCGGTTTTGAACTTAGCCAATTTTTTCCTTTATCCAGACTGGACCAAGCACTGGTTCTCGATCCAACCGGTTAAACTGTCTAGTCAGATCCCCTTTTTTATACTATGTTTATTAGATACTTGGTTCTTGTATATACTTTTTGTGCCCTGCATTTTTTTTTTGGTCTCCAGGCCTCATGTTTTGCAATTAGTTTTTTATTGTTAATATATATTCCCTTTTCACTAAAAAAACTTACCTAGTGCAATGACATCATTTTGTAGAAAAGGAGGAGTAGCAAACAAAAATCGTAGTGTAGAAACTTAGCCACTTTTCTTATAGTTTATCCCTTTTAGTCAATAGTTGATGCGTTATATAAGTTTTTGTTTAATGTTTGAGGAGATTGGAGAAGTAGGGTTAAAAGGAGGAATATTTATTCGTTAGGAAGCGTTAAAAGGAGACAATGAGGTTGCCCTGCTTTTGGGATTACCTGCTGCTGGCATTTGTAGCATGTTAGAAACAAGAGACTTTTTGTTGGTAAATCTTTCATAACATGAAGACATCCTTCTTACAATCTCAAAGCCAGGACTGTTCATTCTTTCCTTGATTGTGGATTATGTCCTTTTGTTTTCTCTTGTCTTCCTTATTTCATAGTTGCCTTAGTTTTGTTTTAGTTCTCTTGTGTTCAGTCTCCTTTTTTCTTTGATTTGATGAATGACATTCCCTTTTTACTCAAAAAATGAGGTTGCCCTGCTAACTCAACTCTTCTTTTGTTGATATTGCAAATTCATGTAGACTTTCATGTTGCTCCAATCAGGTCTTGCATAACTCGGGGTCCTTTATTCTTGTCCTTTATGTGTGCCTGTTTTCCAATAAAGAACTAGCCAAGATTTCTAAAATGTATGTGTTCTTGTGTTTCCATAATTAAAATGTAAATTATTGGAATAAAATAAGTAAAGCATTTGGTGCCAACCTATAAATGCCGGAAATATAAAAAGGTGAAGTTGCAACTTGCAAGAGTAATATATTTGTAAAAGTGAACCAAGTTGGGTTTATATCCAATGAGGGACGTGTTATACATTAATTTTGAATCCTTTTGGAAAATGTATAATGTATATATTGCATATAAAAAACAATTGTTAATAAATTAAATAGATGTGAAAGTTTCTAAGTGCTTAGGTTAATTTTCTTTCCATACGATTGACTGATATCATTCTCAATTCTCAATTGTGTTGTTATGTCCAACAATAATACCTTTGCGTCGGAGCCACTGGTGAGAGATAAAGAGTGGATTTCGAGGAGAGAACGTGAACGTTCTCTGGTTCATCTAATGACCCCACAACGTTAACGTTCTCAGGTAAGCATGGAACCTGTAGTGTTAGCTGTGGGAAAAGGGGAAAATGGAGAAGAAGGTGAAGGAAGAAATGTAAGTCAAAGTGATGGTAGAAATGACTCCAAAAAAGTGGTAGAGGTTTCTAAACACGCGAAAAGGAGCCATAAGAAGAATAAGGAAGATGGCAAGGGATTCACAGGAAGTGAAAATACTTTCAGCAAGGGACGAAAACTGGATGCATGATAATACAAAGGAAGAGGATAGGAAGGATGTGAGTCCTCTGTCCTATAGGGAGGCCTTGGCACCAAAAGTTAAAGAATGAAAAGAGGTAATGTTTTCTGAAAAATCCCCTTTAAGTGATAAAGAAGAGGAAGTTCTGGACTATTTAATGAGTCTTAACGACTTAAATAAAGGAATAATAGTGAAGATGACTGAAAAAGGGCTTGACTTTTATTTGTCTAAGGAAAAGAAGAAAAGGATACAAGAACCATAGAAACAAACCTTGATTATTAAAGTGATGGGAAGGAAGCAACAGGTTTGTCGTAATCCCTATCTTGATAAATTGGAATATGAATTGAGGTTTGAGCTTGATAAAGTACTTGATCAGAAAGAAACCCTTTGACTGCAAAAGTCTAAGTCTAAATGGTTAAATTTTGGTGATCAAAATACTATTTATTATAACACTAAGACTGCCATAGGAGAAGGAGTATATTTTAAGGAAAGAACTAATAGGCCCTAGTACAAGGTGAGAATTAGTTGGCTTGAGATTGAACAATGTAGAAGACAAAATTTGGATGCTAGGCCTAGTATGGAAGAAATTAAGAATGTGTTGTTTGAATTTGGGAACCTCAAAACCCTGGAGAGGATGGGTATCCAACTATTTTCTTCAAAAGAAATTAGGAGATAGTTGGAAGCAATATTTGTGAGTTTGTGGAGGATGTTTGGAATAATTGTGGAAGAATTAAGAATGTGAATAGTACTCTGGTGAATCTAATTCCCAAAATTGACAAGCCAAAGAAGGTTAGTCATTTTAGGCCAATTTATTTATGTAATTTTGTGTACAAGTGCGTGTCCAAACTTCTGGTAAAGAGAATGAAAAATCTGCTGCTTGATTTAATTTCTCCCCTATAGGCTAGCTTTATCCCAGGAAGAAATATACAAGATAGTATTGTGATTGTAAAATAAATGATACATTATATGAGTTAGTTAAAAGATAAAAAGGGTTTCATGGCTATAAAGGTGGATTTAAAGAAAGCTTATGATAAAATAAGCTGGGAGTTTTTAAGGAAAGTTCTTAATGAACTTGATTGGCTTAATCATTTTATATCTCTTATTATGCAATGTGTCACTTCACTTTCAACAAATATTTCTGGGAATGGAGATCCCTTCACGGGGAATTAGGTAAGGAGATCCAATTTCTCCCTACCTAAATATGTTGAGAATGGAGAAATTGACACATCTAATCACTGACATGTCTAAGAAAGGTGATTGGATAAGTACGCGGGCAAGGAAAATAGGTCCTCAAATGACTTATTTATGTTTTGTTGATGACCTTGTGCTGGTTCCTGAAGCTAATGTGAATCAAATGAGGAAAATTATAAATTGTATGGATTAATTTTGTAATATGATAGGCCATAAAGTTAGCAGTGCTAAAACGTACATATATTTTTCCCCTAATGTCAAGAGGCATATAAGAAGGGAAATTTGCCAAGTTAGTGGTTAACATGAAGTTGAGGAATTGGGAAAATATTTGGGAGTATTCATTACTAATAAATAGAAAGCCAATGAGAAGTATGGTTACATTGTGGACAGAGTTAAAAAGAGATTAAGAGGATGGAAGGTGAAGATTTTGTCTCTAGCTAGACGAATTACCCTGGTAAAATCTGTCACTAGCAACATGACTCTCCATTAAATGCAACATGATAAGATTCCTAAGAAAATCATTGCAGAAATTGAAAAATCTGAACAAAAATTTGTGTAGGGAGAAGAGGAGGATCAAAGAAAATGGCATGCCTTGGGATGGAGGAAGATGTGCAAAAGTAAGGAAAATGGTGAAGCTGGAATTAAATCTTTGAATGGTATGAATGAGGCTTTCATCTATAAATTGGCCTGGGGTATTGCTACTAGAAGTGAAGACTTGTGGGTCAAGGTGCTTAAAGGAAAATATGGGGCGTTCATAGATATCAAAAAAGGAACAACTCCAAAAGGATCAAACTCTATTTTGTGGAAGGAAATTACAAAAAGATAAGAGAACTTTATAAGGTTTGTGGGATGGGAAGTTAGAAGTGGGAATAATATAGAATTCTGGACTGATTACTGGATTAAGGATCAGGGCAAACTTATAGATCAAAGAAGAAATGATGCCAATATTAGATATGATACGAAAGTTACTGAGATGATAAATTAGTAGGGAGACTAGAATTTTGAACTATTAAGTCAACTTGTTAGCCAACAAAGTCTGATGAGGATACATGCAATTCCTCCTTCTATAGGAGATAATGAAGCTTATGTGATTAAATGGATACCAAATCAATTTGGTGAATTTTTTGTTGCTAGTACTTACAAGACAATTATGGGAGAAATAGAGTTTGAACAAGATATTATATGGAAAGTAATTTGGAAGCTTCAAGTACCAAAAAAAATTTAAACTTTCATGTGGCTAGTGGCTAATGAGAGACTCATGACTCAGCAAATTAGAAGCCATTGGACTGAGGAAGATAGCATATGTCAAAGATATGGTATAGAGGAGGAGGATATAACTCATGCACTCATCACAAAGTAGCACAAATCTAGAATATATGCGTCCCATCAAGACGAAACATGTTTTTTTCTAATCCTTTATCTGTTTGGATTATTGATGATTTGAAGGTTCAAGACGAAATAAAAAACGGCATCACTTAGAGCAGCTAGTTTGCAATTACTTGTTGGTTTATATGGAAATGGAGAAATCAAGAAATTTTTGAGGGAGAGGACAACTCAAATATAAATCATAAAGAGAAGATAAGGCAATTCCCAAGAAGCATGAAGTGGTGCGTAGACAATTTTGTTAAGGACCAATGCATAACAAGAAGACAAATAAGAGTGAAATGACAATTGTCACCTTCTGGTTGGCTAAAACTTAATGTTGATGGAGCCATATGTGAAACTCTTGGAGTTGCAGGTGGAGGAGGCATTATTAGGGACGACACTAGGCAATTGGTTGTTGGGTTCATGCACAAGGTTGGTAACTATAGTGTATTGGAGGCTAAAACTTGGGCATTAATTTCAAGAGTCAAAACTTGCTAGGAGATGGGACTTAAGAAGATAATTGTGGAGTCTAATTCGCTTAATCTTATTCAATTTATTAATAATAGAATGAAAACCTTCAGAGGTGACCATAGGCTAATACAAACAACTTTTACTTGGATACGCAAGAATTGGGACATGCAAGTGCATCATATATATATAGAGGCTAATTATTGTGCTCATAATTTGGCACAAATAAGTCTTACTAATGAAATTGGATTCAAATTCATTGCTATACCATCACTGCAGTTGACTAGACTTATAGTTTTAGACACAGCGGGCCAGGGGAAGCTTTGCAAGGTAGTAGATGTAGCTTAGTTGTTTTGTTTATTTGTGGTTTTGAAGTTTTTTTCTTTTTGGGTCTATTGACCCCTTTGCTTTAAAAAAAAAACAGACGTGGGTTCCCATCACTGCCATTGGATATCCCCCCAACCCACTCCACTCTTATCATGCTATGCTTCACCCTCCTCCACCTCCCCCTTCCTTCTCTACCTCTAAAATTTATAATTTATTTTTACTTTCCTTGAGATGATATCATCATCGATCATTTCATTTCATTTCATTTTATTTTTGCACTTTTTTCCTCTATTTCCAATCCAACCTTTTTTTGGCATAATTATTTTTTATGCTCTTACATTTGAAGAAAGATATATAATCGTTTAATTTGAAATAATATTAAACGATTTGATGAAATTAATATATTAATAGTATCTTTTAACTTTATATAAAATAAAATGTCAGATGAATCCAATCTAGTCATTCAAATTTTAAAAAACAAATTAAAGATTTATCATACCATTTACCTTGGATTATTCTTGCATTGGCCGGGACATGCTTAGCCTTAATCAACAAATTCCTTGTGTTACACGACCATCCCCTAAATGCGAAGGACAGAAATCATACAGAAGAGCATAGAATATCTACAATTTTTTATTATTTTAATCAAGAAACAAATAGAATATGATGAATTAAAATCAAAATAGAAATAACAAAATGCAAATAAAAACTAAAAAACAAGACAAATTTAGAGAGAGAGAGAGAGAGAGAGCCCACCACAATATACATATAGTTTGGCACTCTCTGTTGTTCTTCTTTGCTCCATCACCAAGCACCACCACTATAGTACTACACTACGCTTCCTTTTTACCATTTTCACTTTCCCTCTTCTCTCAGCATGGAAATCCTTTGGCTGGCCATCATTTGATTCTCTCTCTCCCTCTCTTGCTCATTCCCATTTTACAAGAATGTGATGCTCTTGTTTGTAGCTATGTTTTACTCCTTTGTTATTGTTTATACTATTTCCACTTAATTTCTTGTGTCTCTAGAACCCCTATCTCCATCCAAATTCACCTCAATTACACGCCTTCCACTTTCGGCTCACAATGTTGGATCTAAATCTCAACGTGCTTTCCTCTGCGTCTACCTCGGCTTCCTTCGATATGGTTCCCTCCATGATTCCACCACTTTCTGGTAGCCAAATGGATTAGTTCTAGTTCTGTCAGCTTTGATTCTTCCATACGGATGTCTGCAATTTGAGCAATATGCTGCAAACCAAAAAAGAATTTATCAAGATGCTATATTCTACAAATTATTTACCGAAATGTTACAAATTTTAATTCTGACATGCAAATAAATCACAATGCAGAATTACGACTTTAACTCTAATATACAAGTCATAATTGATCTCTACAATTTATATAACACTAATTTTTTTCTTTTAATTTTTTACAAATAGCGTGGCAAGCCCCTATATTCCCTCCCTCACCCCAATGCCCTCCCCTTCTCCACGCCATCCCCCAACTCCCCTTCCCCATTAATATATATTAATATGGATAATAATAACATACTATACATACATGCATATATTATATGTAACATATGTTGTTTGTTTCTAAAAAAATATATTGTATATAATGTTATATATGATATTTATAAAAAAACATGCATATAATATATAAATTCCAAACATTAATTAAGAAGATTTTGCATATAATTATACTAAATTTAATATTTTTGTTTAACCAATATTTATAATATATATATATATATAGGAATTTCAGCTCCTAATTTAGTCATCATTTTAATTATTTAATATTTTTAAATTAAAATTAAATTTTATTGAATTTTATATTCAAACTCGGAGTTGAGGAAGTATTCGGAGCTCCAACAGAGACAGCTAGTCAAGAAGAGCCAGTAGGGACCAAAGTCGCAGAGCTCGAAATATTGTGGCTTTACTTTCTATCGTAGAACAGGAAGATGGGAATCGCACATTTGCTAGGTTATTGATAGCTCCGTACAATATATGGTTTATATATAATCCATCGTTTCTTTTCTTCGAACTTTAAAACTAATCTATTTTGCTTATGCTTCCATTTTTTAATCCAATATATTCTTGTATTGTGTGCAGGTATTGTGGGAAACAAGTGTACCTAGGTAAGCAAGCAACATGGGTTATGGTACAAATGTTCATCTCGTATATGTGCTCTTTTTATAATTGAAGGCTGAAGCAGTTGGAAGCTGAGGCATTATTTTGAGCTTTCTTGATTTAAGTTGAGTAATTTTCCCATATATATTATGAATATCAGCTTTGATATTTGTTTTTGTAGGTGGATATGATACTACTCATGTTGCAGCAAGGTAAAAAGTGCTATCAAATTGTCACCAAAAAAGAAAAAGTTTTATTTGATTGTGATTTAGACTTTGGCAAAATTAATTGAAGTTCTCTGGGGCATATTTCAAGGAATTTTTTCTCTGTAATTTGGTTTTCGATTCTCGAGCTTATGATTGAGCTGCAATCAAGTTCTGTGGCATTGATGCATATATCAATTTCAACATCATTGGTTATCATGATGATATAAAGTAGGTTAATAAGCAGATGATGTGTCAGTGGCCTATAGTCCTAGTTTATACTTCAATGGAAGTCCTGATTATTGCCTTTATTCTTCGGCAAATGAGTAACTTCACAAAGGAAGAGTTTGTGCATATTCTTCATTGCAGAGCAATGGCTTTTCAAGGGGAAGCTCAAAATACAGAGGAGGTACTCTGCATAAATGTGGGCGATGGGAAACTCGTATGGGCCAGTTTCTTGGGAAAAAGTAAGAAGCTCTTATATTGAATTGCACTGATCGCTGAACTCGACATGTCTTGATAGCATGTGCATAGTATTCCTTCTCAAAATTTTATCCCCATACAAAGTGAAAGTGAACGCCATTTCACATAGCTTTTTTTCCCTCAAAGTGTCATACCATATAGCTTAGGTTCTTAATAGCTTGGTTTCTTTTGTGACATACTAGAATTCAGCCTTTTTATTGGTTAAAGTTTATTGCTTGCTTGCAGGTATATATATATCTTGGGATGCCTGCTCTTTTGGACTACATCTCATACATTTCCTTTTATACTTATTTTATTATTTGCTCATGAAACCGGGGCATATGATAAGGCTACCATAAAATGCATTGGAAGGGAAGTAGTTACAAACTTTAAGCCGAGCTCATGTGAACGGGAGATAATATCTAAGGTTGATAATGAAGGTATACAAAATAATGGTGGAGACTTAATTTAATTAAATCTTTTTAGTGCCCTTGACAAGCTGTTTAGTGAGAAACTTTTAGCCGCCATAATTATTAACGATGTATCGCATTTGTCAGTTTGTGTAGATGGCAACCAAAATCTTGATCTTAACTTAGGGACAGCTCCCCCTTGTTCCTTTGATAGTCAAAAGAAGAACTTAAACCATGCGAATAGTTTCCATGTTCAGCTTGGTCCAGATGACTTACCTATTGATGGGAGAATCTCAATATGTAGAGATAGTTTCGTATAGACCTCCTGTTCAATTCAATTGTTCTTAACCTTCACGGTTTCATTTTTTCCTCTGCTTTAGAATCTATGTCTGCATCTCAAGTGTTAGTAGATGCTTTAACTGAAATTTAACACCTTCATATTATTGTTAGTTTGAGCTTTCTGCAACTTCTTATAAGCATACTTCTGTCTGGAGTGGTGCCAATTTCTTTCCCTTGTGTAAGGTAATTCTCATATATTCATGCCACAATTATGATTTCATTAATTTATTGTGTATCACTTATGATTTTCCATTCTTATTCCTATTTACAAGAAGGAGCAATAGAGAAGAAAATGGAAGCTGATTCCTTGCCAAATAGGTCATTGACAGTACAAGGTCCATATGGCAACGCAACTGTGATTCTACCCTTCTCTGTTGCGGCATCATCAGGATTCCATTCGACAAAAATACCATCAGCCGTCGATAATCAAATTCATTTTCCCAACATGAGGATCCCCCGCCCTTATTTTTCCACTTCAATCACCAACTCTGGCCCCTTGTCCCCTTTGTACTGCAGTACATGAAAGCAAATTCAGGTATTGTAGAGAAGCAATTCAAAATCTTATCATCTATAACCTTCTGTTTAGATGAGAGGAAAATAGGAAGAAGAGAAAAATTTGGGGAAAAAATAAGAAGGGACCTAAACACATCTTTATCTAGGTTCATCCTTATTTTTTCTTTTAGTATTCTCATCCTTCTATTTTTCTCTCATTCGAAACAAAACCTAAAGGAAGAGGTTGGGAATGGTTGACAAACAGATATGTAGGGTAGAAAGTAGTAATTGAACTGATAGGGTTAGGAGCTTTCATCACTGTCCCTATAATGGATTAGTATTCTTCAATCTTTAGTGGAAAGAACTGCCATGCTGGATGGCATGGATAATTTTTAGATCTACTTGTTTCAACCTGAGACTATTCAATTTTGGATAAGCAAGCATTTATTTCACTGTGTTCAGACTTAGTTCATGTCCATCTGAAGAAAATGTACGACACCAATTATAGTTGACCTTTTGAAGAGAGACAATCTATAGCTGTGGGCAATTTTTTATATTTTGTTGTGGTAAGCTACTGATAAAGAATGAATAATTAGGATTTTTAAATAAAAATATTTTATTAGGATATTTAGATTTAATTTTGTTTATTTTGAGTTTATTAGGATTTGAATTTTATCTTTTATTTATTTATTCCTAAGATTTAATTATTTAAATTATGATTTATCTTTTATTTAAATTTAAGATATTTTGAAAAGATATATCTTATCTTAAAACTCTAGTAGGATTAAGATTTGAGCTCTATAAATAAGAGCTTCACTACTAATTTGTATTCAGACTTTGAGTTATAGTTTCAGTGATTTTTCTTTTTCCCTTAAATTCTTCCTTTTCTCTCTCATTTGAGTTCTTTTTTTCTCTCCTTTTTTGATTCTTTCTATCTCCTTACTTCTGTTCATATCATTTGGTATCAAAGCCCGCTCTAAGTTGAATCTAACAGTATAAGTATTGCGTTCCCGGGAGGTCCAGGTTAAGAGATTGATCAATTTAAAAATCGAGAAAAAGAAATAATAAAAAATTAGTCTTTGGGTAAAATTATAAGAGAATGCCCAAAAGAATCAATAATTACATTTTTAACTTGGTTCAGAGGCAAAACATTTATTTCCCAGGTTAGAAGAAAAATGTGAATATTACATTTAAACCCCAAAGAAAAAATGTTGATATCATAAAATATATGAGTAATTAGAAAAAATTGAAAGACACCGTTAAGCGTAAAAAAGGATAAAGATCATTTTTTTAGGTTAAATGAAAAAATGAGAAAATTATATTTGGGCCCCAAGAACTAAGAATGCTTGAATAAGTTTGGGAAAAATTACAGTTAATGACCCAAAAGTTTTAAAAATTATAAATTTGGCCGGAGTCAAGGGTATTTTTAGAAATATGAAAAATTATAGTTAAAATAAAACCCAAGTTTGATAATTGTAGCCATCAAAACTTGGAGGAGCAAGTTGAGAGAATGTTGTTTCAGTCTCCATTTTGAAGCTTGTTGTAATGTAAATTTTTTATTCACTCACTCACAAATCCCTCAAGAACATTGCTCTGATACCAAATTTGTTGAAATATGACACAACACAATAATTGACGAGAAGTAAGAAGGATATCTATCAAAGAATAAAAGAACAAATGTTCGTGTCAGGAAACGTGAGTATTATTTACTTCTTTATTCAATTTATAAAACTGAAACATAACCAAATAAGATGGCAAACATTCAAAAATTATGCCATATTTTAATTGATTCTTAATATCATGCAAAACAAAAGAACCTAAGAATTAGTATATTGACCTATTATTTTACAACAATTAATTCAAAAACAATTCAAAGGCATGTGTTTAACATAAAATATCTGATGTGATTATTTCTTTTCTTATTTATTAATTAATCAATCTGTTATTAGTTTTCATATTGATTTATTAGTTTTATTTAACTCTAACTATTTCAATTTGAATGGTTTATGAGTTGTATGAAGTTTAAAATAACAAAAACCAGAACTATCAAAACTATTTACATGCCCAAAAATCTGGTTACTTTTTTTTTTTATCTTTACATTGATTGTTTATGATCATACTTGTCTTGTTGCCATGAAACAGCTACTGTATCAGATTTATGATAACCCCTCAATTAGTGAGGAATAGAAGAAATGAGATTTTGAAATACTAGATAAAATTCATGATGACCTAATAAAGCTCTTCAATGAAATATAGAAGGCTAATAAACGGGAAAGGGCAAGAAAGAAGAGGAAGCGTGTGATATTGAGAAGATTGAGTGAAGAAGCAAGGGTCAAATCATCAAAGTCAGACAGTTCATGCGAAAGCAAGGGGTCTAACAAGTGGAGCAAATGATGAAGGCAAGGATAATCTAGTAACGATTAAAAGGCCCCCGAAAAATCCATCGGAAAACATTGAGTAAGGAACACGTTAGGACATCCAGGTAAGTGTAGATTTTGTGCAGTAATTAAGGGGGAAGTCAAGAGCCGATATCATGTAGGCTTCTTTTCTTTTTAACCGTAAGAGAATTTGGACTAAAATGAATAAGCATTTTTTTAGTAAATTACACCAACCTTTTAGGTGGTTAAATTAAACTTGATAGATTATATTGCTCACCTATTGAAAGTTCTATTTTGGCTAACTAAATCCGTTACTCAAATTTATTGTTTGTGAAAGATTATCTCAATTGGGCTTGTGCTTTGTTAGTTTCATATACTGTTCATGTAAAATTCATTTTAGATTTGTGATAAAATATTATGTTGGTTGCGTCAGTTAATAAATTATCAGATAAGTATTTAAACATATTATATTTTGAAACGCATGTCAAGATATGGCAGTTGTGGTTAGTGACTATGATTCTTTGTACAAATATTTCAGCACTTCTTTTCAAATCTCAATTCATAGTGCTTTGTATTTCTTTGTTATCACAAAAGACTCTTTTAAACCTGTTTTTCATTGCTTGTTATTTGTAAATTTTTTATTCTTTTATAGCAAAATAGTATTTTTTTTAGCATTTGAAAGAAATTGTAAGTAAGTTTTGGCCAATTATTGAAGGTGAAAAGAAAATTTTTTCCGGGGGTAATTAGTGGTATAATTTAGAAAAGAACGGCCACAGATGACCCGTGTTAAGATATAAGGCATCAGTATTGACTTTCATTTTGATAGCCCAAAGTTGATAGTTGTAGCCATCAAAAGTTGAAGAAGCAGGATTAGAAAATGTTGTTTCTCCACTTTGAAGCTTGTCGTGTTGTAGATTTTTAATTTTGCTCTGATGCCAATTTGTTGGTACATGACACAAAACAAAAACTAATTGGTGAGAAGCAAGATGGAGGATATATGTCAAAGAGTGAAAGAACAAATGTTTGTAACGAGAAGCGTGAGTATTATTCACTTCTTTATTCAATTTATAAAGCTAAAACGTAACCAAATAAAATAGCAAATATTTAAAAATTAAGCCATATTTTAACTAATTCCTTAAATCATGCAAAACAGAAAAATCTAAGAATTAGTCTATTGATCTACTAATTTACAATGATTAATTCAAAAACAATTTGAGGGCATGTGTTTAACAAAAAATTTCTAGTGCGGTTATTTCTTTTCTTATTTATTAATTAATCAATCTATTATCTGGATTTTCATATTGATTTATTAGTTTTCTTGAACTTTAAACTATTTCAGCTTGAATGGCTTATGAGTTGTGTGAAGTTTAGAATGACAAAAACTAGAATTATCAAAACTATTTACATGCCCAAAAATCTGGTTACTTTCTCTTTTTTTTATCTTTACATTGATTGTTTATGATCGTACTTGTCTTGTTGCTATGAAACTACTGCTGTATCAGATTTATGACAACCCCTCAATTAGTGAGGAAGAGAAGAAACAAGATGTTGGACTACTAGATAGAATTTGTGATGACATAATAAAGCTCTTCAACAAAATATAGAAGGGTAATAAATGGGAAGGGGTGAGAAAGAAGAGAAGCATGCGATAATGAGAAGATTGAGTGAAGAAGCAAGGGTCTGATCATCAAAGTTAGACAGTTTAGGCAAAAGCAAGGTCCAATTAGTAGAGCAAATGATAAAGGCAATGATACTCTAGGAACAGTTAAAAGGCCCCCGAAAAATCTATCGAGAAACATTGAGCATGGAACACGTTAGGACATCCTGGTAAGTAAAGATTTTGTGCAGTAATTAAGGAGAAGTCAAGAACTGATATCAGGTATGCTTCTTTTCTTCTTAACAATAAGAGAATTTGGACTAAAATGAATGAGCATTTTTTTAGTAAATTAAACTAACTTTTTAGCTGGTTAAATTAAACTTGATAGATTATATTGCTTACCTGTTGAAAGTTTTATTTTGGCTAACTTAATATGTTACCCAAATCTATTGTTTGTGAAAGATTATTTAAATTAGTGTTGTATTTTATTAGTTTCATATACTGTTCATGTAAAATTCATTTTATATTTGTGATAAAACATTATGATTTGCATCGGATAAGAAGTTATCAAATAAGTATTTAAACATATTGTATTTTGAAACGCATGTCAAGATATGACAGTTATGGTTAATGACTATGATTCTCTGTTTAAATATTTCAACACTTTGTTTCAAACCTCAATTCAGAGTGCTTTGTATTCCTTTATTATCACAAAAGACTCTCTCAAACCTGTTTTTCATTGCTTGTTATTTGTAAATTTTTTATTCTTTTATAGCTAAATAGTATTTTTTTAGCATTTGAAAAAAATTGTACGTAAGTTTTGGTCAATTATTGAAGATGAAAAGAAAAACTTATGGGGGTAATTAGTGGTATAATTTAGAAAAGAACAGTCGTAGATGACTCCTATTAAGATCTAAGTCATCAGGATTGACTTTCAATTTGATAACCCAAGGTTGATAGTTGTAGCTGTCAAAAGTTGGAGGGGCAGGATTAGAAAATGTTGTTTCTATTTCTACTTTGAAGCTTGTCATGTTGTAGATTTTTAATTGACTTACTTGATAGATCTCTCAAGAACATTGCTCTGATACCAATTTGTTGGTATATGACACAAAATAAAAAATAATTGGTGAGAAGTAAGATGGAGGATATGTGTTAAAGAGTAAAAGAACAAATGTTTGTGCCAAGAGGTCTTCCCACCAGTACCTATGAGCCACAGTAAGGTCATGTACAGCGGGGATCAGGATTAGTCTGGGATGGTCAATAAACCCAAGATACCGGGTGCTAGGAACAAAAAAAAATAAATGTTTGTATCAAGAAACGTGAGTATTATTCACTTCTTTATTCAATTTATAAAGTTGAAACATAACCAAATAAGATAGCAAATATTCAAAAATTAAGCCATATTTTAACTAATTCCTAAAATCATGCAAACTAGAAAAATCTAAGACTTAGTCTATTGATTAATTCAAAAACAATTTGAAGGCATGTGTTTAATAAAAAGTTTTTGGTGCGGTTATTTCTTTTCTTATTTATTAATTAATCAATTTATTATTTGGTCTGTCTTATTGATTTATTAATTTTCTTTAACTTTAAACTATTTCAGCTTGAATGGCTTATAAGTTGTGTGAAGTTTAGAATGATAAAAGCCAGAATTATTAAAATTGTTTACAAGCTCAAGGATCTAGTTACCTTCTCTCTCCCTCTCTTTTTTTATCTTTACATTGATTGTTTATAATCATACTTGTCTTGATGCTATGAAACTATTACTGTATTAGATTTATGATAACTCCTCAATTAGTGAGAGAGAAGAAACATGATGTTGAACTACTAAATAAAATTCACGATGACCTAATAAAGCTCTTCAACGAAATACAGAAGGCTAAAACATGGGAAAGGGTGGGAAAGAAGAGGAAGCGTGCGATAATGAGAAGATTGAGTGAAGAAGCAAGGGTCAGATCATCAAAGTCAGACAGTTTAGATGAAAGCAAGGGTTCAACAGTGGAGCAAATAATGAAGGCAAGGATACTCTAATAACTGTTAAAAGGCCCTTGAAAAATCCATCAGGAAACGTTGAGCATGGAACACATTAGGACATCCAGGTAAGTGCAAATTTTGTGCAATAATTAAGGGGGAAGTCAAGAACCGATATCAAGTAGGCTTTTCTTCTTCTTAACAATAAGAGAATTTGGACTAAAACTAATGAGCATTTTTTTTAGTAAATTACATTAACCTTTTAGCTGGTTAAATTAAACTTGATAGATTATATTGCTTACCCATTGAAAGTTCTAATTTGGCTAACTAAAGTCGTTACTCAAATCCATTGTTTGTAAAAGATTATCTCAATTGGGGTTGTTCTTTGTTAGTTTCTTTTACTACTCATGTAAAATTCATTTTATATTTGTGGCAAAAAATATTATGTGGTTTGTGTTAGTTAAGAAGTTATTAAATAAGTATTTAAACGTATTATATTTTGAAATGCATGTCAAAATATGATAGTTGTGGTTGGTGACTATGATTCTCCATTCAAATATTTCAGCATTTCTTTTTAAATCTCAATTCATAGTGTGTTTGTATTCCCTTGTTATCACAAAAGACTCTCTTGAACCCATTTTTTATTCTTTTATGGCGAAATAGTTTTTTTAGCATTTGAAAATAATCATAAGTAAGTTTTGGCCAATTGTTGAAGGTGAAAAGAAATTTTTTTTGGGGGTAATTAGTGGTATAATTTAGAAAAGAATGACTGCTGATAACCCCTTTTACCATTTATTGTTTTTTTAAGCATTTTGTACGTGATCAATTGATTATTCTTGATATTTTGTGATATGTACCATATTTAAGGGATTTGTTGTTATATAATAGTTTTCTGTATGAAATCTAACTTCCCAATCTTTTATCTCAGGCTCAACATATGATGGTTCTTACATAGGGTCTAGAGTAGTTTTTGTTGCCTTGTCATTCCATTATGTGATTTGAATTGCCAAGTGGAGATTTATTTAGCGCCCTCGGCATTCTGAATGCATTTAATATTACATGAATACTAACATTAAAAGATTGTTGTTCTCATGACTAGATAATTTTTTTTAAGGTTTGTATATTATCTTCGGAATAATTTTACTATTTTAGAGCTTTAATGTAAATCTTAGAACTATGCATGTTTGTCTGATTCTCTTAGGAAACTTTGGCATTATTAACTCAAGATTCTATATAACTGAGTGGAAAAATAATTTCCTATTCTTTTCGTATTCCATTAGATGAGGCTAGCGCCAGACTCTTGATTTTTTCTTTTATGTTAAGGAAAATCTTGAAGTCATTTTTTTCCAACTCAGTAGTTGAAAAGAGTCGAAGCAAAGGAGAAAAACATGTCTATAAACATATTTTATAGTTTGAATTGTTTTGGGAATCTGTACAAAATAAATTTTTGTTAATGTAACTAGATTTAGCTCCCGCATGATGCACGGGGATGTTCTATAACATATAGAAGTTAATTAATTGTGTACGGATTAAACTAAGTATAATTAAGCATTGAATGAAGTTAATTTCTAATTTGTAATAACTGTAAATTACATGAATGTTTTTTTGTCTCTTTAGTCTATGAAATGGTTGACATTACAAAGCTATGTAATAAGCTAGTTTTCTTAATTTCATCTACTTAGACGTATGATCAAACATTATGAGTTAAGGAATTGGGTTTGTCAAGGTTATCATATCAAGGAATCTATAGGTAATTCTTGCAAGCTTCTTAACTTGTGATATTTTGCTAACATTCTCATGATACCTTTTTAATGTGAATGGGCTTCTTGCTTTTGTTTTTCATCACAAAGATTGGGCTGTGCATTTATGTTGTTTCATATTGATGCAATCCAAATTGAATTGGGTTGTGCATGTACATTCTTTCATAGTGAACATCTAAATGGAAGAGATGCTTGGCTGCATAAGATGATTATTAGAGAGAATTTTTTTAAAGAAAAAAATAGGATACTAAATAACCTTTTCTGATCAATGCAATATTTCATTGTTTCTTGAAGCTTGAATATATGTTATTGGAATGAAGCATGTAATAGCCAAAAAAAAATTAAATTCCATCAGCTACTGCATTGTAAGTATTACATTTATGCTAAAACATATACCAAACAAAATTAAATGTTCTAAAGTGAAGCAAACGAATGTAACAACATGAATTTCCTCATAATATGCATGTGACCAATATATTAAGATCAACCACATTTTCTCCTAACAATTTGGTCCCTCGAACTCTAACTTCTACTAACATATTGAATAGGGAATAAGTGGGCCATAACTTGTTAAGTTTAGCTTCTCAACTTGTGTTGGCTTACACGACGATTACAACATAAATTTACCACAAATTACAAAGTCTTTAAGTGAAAAGACAATTTTCCTACATGACAAAATACAATTAACTATAATACGAGACTGCATAATCATAGTAATTCCAATATTACACTAATAACTCATAACCAATTAGTTCATCTTTTCCTATTTGATAAGCTTTGTAGACTTTGTAGTTGACAAGTTCGGAGTACTCATGTTACCTATTCCGACTTCCACATCAATACTAACCTATATTTTATTACTTCCCTAGATAATTTATGATGCATCATATATTTATAGCAGATTGCATTAAAATATCAAATCAAAGCCAACAATGACGAACCTGGTCATCCACAAGATCCATTCAAATACTACTTATACTGTCAATAGACCACTAACTTCTAACACTCCACTTCCATATGATACTCATAGTAATCCTCCAAGTTTCCTTTTGATTATGGATATCCTTGACATAGTTGTGCACCTCCATACCCATCATATAGTCACAGTGGAAAACTGCCACTACATATAAAAAAAAATTAGTGCTAATATTGACATTAATAAAGAGGATATTGCTCCATATGAAATAAAACTCACCTCCAAAAAACAGAAGCAATATTGGATACCGTCCTTTTTTAAGCATGCATCTTTTATAGATAGGTTTAAGGAGCAATTTGGACAAAATTTGAATCTGAGATGAACAATAAATGGGGGAAAATCTTTGAATCCCTAAAACCTCACCGTCCATTGGCAAGCTACAGATAATCCAACCTAACCACAAGCCATTCATGATGAAGCAAAGCCCTAAAATCCCCATACGATTGCATAATTTGGTGAGAAGATTTCATCAGACCCTTTGTAACTCAATTTTTTGGCCAACTCGATGGTACCTACAAATCTATACCTAATATGTAGTTATATCTCAATATGTAAAATCAATGTTAGATACATATCCCAACCGAAGCCCATTGGGACGGTGACAATTTGATGCACTACAAGGGGTTAATCAAATCGCTGGAAAGAAGGAATGTCTTTCAGAAACGTGTGTGGCAAAAAATAAAAAAAAGAAAGAAATAAGGAGGGTCTTCAAAAAGAAATAAGGAGCATCTTCTCTTTCCTAATTTGAAATAAGGTCTTCATATAGCATTGACATAGTACCCTCACTTTTATTTAATTCCTTATTTTTAAAAAATAATGGGAAAGGAATAAGGAGGGTCTTCCGATAGCATGGTAAATTAAGAAAAAAAATCTATTTTTGATTCCTTATTTTTCCCCAATAAAGACATTGAGCAATGATAAAAATATGAATAAGATATTAAACTAAAATAATTTAAATTTAAATACTCAACTGACTATTCAATTTAGATAAATATCATATTATCTAAAATAAATGTGTTCATCTATATTGTTATCATGTAAATAATATTTCTATATCTATATGGTCTATATAGTTAATTAAAATTTCAACATGAGGACAAAAATATTAAATCAAAGTCCTTGGATTTTAAAATGAGTAGTTAATCTTTCCCCAAATAAAGGTTTCCATGGATGATGAAAATATTAATGAATAATTAAACAACAATAATACAATTACTCAATTTATTAATCATTATTCAATTTACATAAAAAACATCTTATCTGAATATATGGGTCCAGCTATATTCTTATCATGTATAATGTAATTAATATGTGTATATCTATATAGTTAATCAAAATTTCAATATAGTGGCCAAAAAAAAATCAAAATTTCAATATTACAACAAATTTTAATTAAGAACAAGTAGAAAAAAGTATATATTAATTTAATCTGAAATATAGGTATACATTTAATCAATGTCTCTAGTTAAAGCATAATTTAGTCGTCGACAGATAATGAAGAAGTTATTAAATTCAATTCTGGCAAAAAAAAATTATTAAATTCAATTATTCAAATAATTTAAATTGCATGGGACCCCAAAATCAATCCCTACCTCCCATGGATGGTAACGTGCGATTCGTCAATATGGGGCCCCGAAGAGATGCAAAAAAGAAAAACGAAAACAAAAATAAAAGAGAACAAAAGGAATTGGACCAAAAAAGATATGCCAACAATAAGCAATGAACAAAGACACATGGCAGCAATCTAAGGCATCAGCATGTAGCCCAAAAAACACAGCCGAAATTGAGTGGCTCTTGCACAGTCACGGCTTATCTTCTGTTTAATATTTCGAACATCCTAAGTTATAATGTATTTTTAACTACTATATATATATATATCAAGATAATAATTAATAATTAAAATTTTTTTTATTATTTCTCAAATTATCCTTATTTAATAATACTTCATATATTGATAAATTGTAGTCATTATCTCCTTCATTCTTTTTTCTAAATTCTCATGGGTTATTAGCAATTGTGAAGACTGAAGCTTCTAGGAAAAACTCTCATTCATTTATTTATGATTTGACTAAACCATTAAAATTTTTTTATTAAATACATTGATAACCATAGAATATATAACTTTACTTATTAGGGACAATACTAAAAAGACAATAAAAAAACACAACGTAATCCATGCAATACACTATATTTTGAAATATTAATTTTTTAGAATAGTGCATTATATAACGCAACGGAGGAAGTAATAAATAATAGATTAATCATGTGTTATGGGAAATGGAGGAGGCCGAGCGAGGATTGGGAGCCTTTGTTGATGATGAACGTATGAATGTATGCGCGGGAAAATGGGATTGAAGTGGCCAAACTGCGAAAAATAAGGGGAAGGAACAGTCCCCTGCATGCCCAGTGATTCACGATGAAACAAACATTGAACAGATTTCTCCACAAATAGGATCTTACTTATAAAGAGAAAGAAGCCCACAATTTTCCTCTTGATTTTCTTCCAATAAATGAAACGCACCTTTCCATGACATAATAAAAATACATGATGTCTTTCTTCTTTGTTCGGTGCTTGTAATGTACTTTTCTCCCCCCAACGGAGTTTTTTAATCCATGTTAATATCGCAAGTGCACCAATATAACTAGTAATATTATTAGTATTATGTCGTATGCTGGTGCACTAACCTGATCTCCCAGTTGGCCACACAAAAAACCTGACATCCCTTTTTCGCAGAAAAATATATTGTAAATAATATCTCTTAATTTTTTAACCAAAAAAGATTATTTTGTTGTGAAACATGCAAAATAAAAAATAAAAAAAATATAAATTTTGTTTCATCACTTTTAATAAAATATATATCAAATTTAAGAAAAAAGTTTAAATTAAAATTTAAAGTATTTTTCATTTGAAATAAATTATTATAATTAATTTATTATATAATATATTTATTTAAATAAAATATAAAAATAAAATATCCGACGACGTCGTCGTGTATCATTGTATGAGCGCCTCAGAGGGCCGAAACCCTAAACACTACCAGGACACTCAACACGTGGTCGAATGAAACCGCCAGCACTCAACAGAGGGGGAGAGAGAGTGTGTTAAAAAGCGAGCAAAGGAGGCAGAAACCCTTGTTTGTTGTCTAGGACAAACGGACGGTGCTGATAGGCCTCGCTTTCGCATCTCAATCGTCTCCATTCTCCTTTCTTCTCCAGCGTCCGATCGCTCTCCATTCTCCCCGATCCCCTCCTCTTTAAACTCGCGCCAAATACCAAGCCATTCCCGCCTCCCAGGTATCGCCCTCTCATTTAACATTTACCTCCCCAAACCCAACCTTTCCCTTCTCTAGATTTTCGCTTAGATCCGCATCTAGGGTTTCCCTTCACGCAATTTTACCATGTTTTTCTCTGATTTCTTTGTTGCCTTAGGGTTCCGACGACGATGGCTGAAGCTCCGGCCAGTCCAGGCGGCGGTAGCCATGAGAGCGGTGAGCATAGCCCTCGCTCTAATGTCCGAGAGCAGGACAGGTTCCTTCCCATCGCCAACATCAGCCGAATTATGAAGAAGGCACTCCCCGCTAATGGGAAAATTGCCAAGGATGCCAAGGAGACCGTGCAGGAATGTGTTTCAGAGTTCATCAGCTTTATCACCAGCGAGTATGTAATTTACTTTATTCTATACGTATATACTCTTCTCTACTGTATAGAATGTACTATAGTACTTTTTCTCTTTGCTTTATTAATTGGAGGTTATCTGATATAGGGCGAGTGATAAGTGTCAGAGAGAGAAGAGGAAGACAATTAATGGCGATGATTTGCTTTGGGCGATGGCGACTCTAGGTTTTGAGGATTATATTGATCCACTGAAGATTTACCTGGCCAGATACAGAGAGGTAATTCAAATTTACAGTCTCGTTCAATTTTTTTTTTAATGCTGAGAAACATAAGAAAAAAGTATATGGATGAAGTATAGAGCCTCCTTTCTTTACCGGATCCAAGCTTCATTCCTGTATCTTATATTATTATAAGTAATAAAAGTACCGGGCATACAATCAGCATATGGTTCTATTAAGCTTTACTTTTTACTGATGGTATTATTTTCTTGTTTTTAATGGTTTCCTCTTTGGGCGATTGGGACTGTTGCAGATGGAGGTAAATATTAATCTTTCTTCTGCTATTTGAGTATAATTTTCACTTACAGTTTTGTTGGATTTTTGTAACTTTTTAATATTGTGTTTTCTAATTATGGCATGTCAGGGTGATACCAAGAGTTCTGCAAAGGGTGGAGATGCATCGACCAAGAAAGATGTTCAACCGAGTCCTAATGCACAGGTGGAATATATGTACATGCACTATGCATTGGTTTCTGGACATTTATCTTACATTGTAATAGTATCTTATGTTTGGCATATTCTGTGAAATCGACAGCTTGCCCATCAAGGTTCTTTTCCACAAGGTGTTAGTTACACAAATTCTCAGGTAATCTTTGTCTTCCTGACTCTCCTCTTCCATGATATCATTTTGATAAATGAATTTTTTTTTCTGGTTCTTGCAATATAATTAGATATATCATCTATATTTCCCTCAAGATAGCAATTTAGTGAGGTGGAATACGAGGTTTTTTATGACAAATATAGGATTGATAACTTATTGGTGCTAAATTCACTGAAGGACTTTCTAGGACTAATCCCCTTTTCTTTTGAATGTGTTTTGGTTAAGCTTAGTTAATAAAATTCTACAATATGGTGGCTCCAGTACCATTTTGAAGAGTTTTTGAAAAACATATTGACTTTTGAGAAGCTTCATCTTGTAATTGATGCCTGATGATATTCTAATCTCTACAAATGAGCTATATTTAGTGGGTAGTGGGAATCCATATACCTCCTTGAACTCGCTGGGGGAAAGTTGTCTAAACTACAGGTTGATATTTAGGTTCATGTGGCCCCCTGTCTCTTCTACTCTCTAGGCTTTGTTTAGTTGATTTGTGTTGGGATGTTTTTGTTGGTTGACTTTGGGCACATAAAGTGAATGCATTTGACTTTGGGCACTAGTGAATCTCTCTTTTCTCCTCTTAATTGATTGGGTAAACAATAGAAAATATCACCACTGCAACGGCCCTTGAAAATGCCAGAAGTTTTTTTTTTTCCTGCAGAATGTATTAGACCAAATCAGATTTGTATATGTTGGAGTGGTCACAGGACTGGAGGTTTCTTTCTTAGGGCTTTTGATTCTCCAATATAACTTTCTTTAGTAAATTACACTAACCTTTTAGCTGTGGCTAAATTAAACTTGATATGATTCTTGTTCAAAAAACATTTTTTTCCTAACGTTTTTGTCTATATATATTGCAAAAACCTCCATTGTTTATTTTTAATCAATGAAATAAACTTTTTGCACAAGTTGTTTACAGTGCCTTTACTATTATTAAGAATAAAATTACAGTCTTGGATCTTAACATTAGAGTTAATCACTATTTTGGCTAGACATTTTAATAAACAAGTAGCATGCATCATACATGACATATAAACAGCCAAAATGAGAGAGACAAGTGACATTTGAAAGGAAAGCTTATTGTGAAAAAAATTAACTTTATTGACTGAAAATAATTAGTGGGGAAGGACTTTCCAATATATATATTTAAGGGAGAGGTTAGTTTATTTTACTTTTTTTTTTTTTGGACTAGTCAATTCCTAAAATTAACTTATGGTTGTGTGCAATCCTATTTCTGATTAATGTACATTGTATTGCTTGCCTGATGGAAGTTCTAATTTGGCTAACTCAAGCTATTCCTCAAATGTATTGTTTGTGAAAGATTATCTCAATTGGGGTTGTGCTTTATTAATTTCATTTGATGTTCATGTAAAACTCATTTTATGTTTGTGGTAAAACATTATGTGATTTACCTTGGTTAAGAATTTGTCAGATAAGTATTTAAACGTATTATATTTTAAAATGCATGTCAAATTATGGCAGTTAGGGTTGGTGACTATGATTCTCCGTTCAAATATTTCAGCATTTCTTTTCAAATATCAATTATATTGTTTTGGATTCCTCTGTTTCTTTTGCAACACTCATTGCAAAAGACTCTTGAACCCATTTTTCATTACTTTTTATGTGTAAATTTTATTCTTTCATAGTGAAATAGGATTTTTCAGCGTTGGAAAAAATGGGAAGTAAGTTTTAACCAATTATTGAAGGTGAAAAATTGGAGAGGGTCTAATTGGTGGTATACTTAGGTGACAGATGTTGCTTTTGTTACTCCCTTGAGCTTTTTAATTACATCATATTGAACTATTAAACTGCTTCGCTACCTTCTTTTGCTGAAGACTCACTCTGGAACCAGTTTTTCATTGTTTTCTTTTTTATGTGAAATTTCGTTCTTTAATAAAGATACTGGAATTTTTAATACAATAACAACAATATTAGCCTTATTCCACTAATATGAGGTCTGCTACATGGATCATACGACGCCATTAAACTTTATCAAACACCAACTCATACTGAAATTTTCAGTATTATAAAAAAAATGGGAAATATATTTTAGCTAATTAGTGGTATAATTTAGAAAAGGACAGTTGCAGATGACCCCTGTTACCCTTCTTGTTTTCTCTAGCATACTTTACATGAGATATTTGATTGTTCTTGATTTTTTGTCACATGTACATATTTAAAGGAATTGTTGTTAGATGATAATTTCCTGTATGAAATCTAACTTCCCAGTTTTTTGCCTCAGGCTCAACATATGATGGTTCCTTCTCAGGGTCCAGAGTAGTTATTGCTGCCCCATCATTCCGCTGTGTGATTTGAATTGCCAGCGGAGGTTTATTTAGTGTCCTTGGCATTCCGAATGCATTTAATATTATGTGAATACTGACATTAGGAGATTGTCGTTCTCATGGCCAGATAATTTCTATTAAGGTTTGTGTATTATCTTTGGAGTAGTTTTACTATTTCAAAGCTTTATTGTAAATCCAGGAACTACGCATGATTGTCTGATTCCATTAGGAAGCTTTGCCATTATTAACTCGAGATTTATGTAACTGATTGGAAGAATAATTTGCTATTCTTTTCGGATTCCATTAGATGAGGCTGGTGCCTGGCTCTTGATTTTTTCTTATGTTAGGGAAAAATTTGAAGTCATTTTTTCGACTCAATAGTTGGAAAGAGTCGAAGCAAAACACATGATAGCTGAAATACATGTCTCCAAACATATTTTATAGTTTGGGTTGTACTAGAAATCAATAAAAAAAAAATTTCTTGGGTAGGTTTCACATTAGTGATTGAGTTGAGAATCCTGTTTGCAATTTTTTTTTTACTAGTTTGTGTTTGAAGTATTAAGTCAAAAGCCTCTACAGTTAAATTTCTGTTAATGTAATTAATCTTGTGTTATGGGAAATGGAGGAGGCTGAGGGAGGAGTTTCGCAGATTGTGAGCTTTTGTTGATGATGAACGTATGAATGAATGCCCGGGGAAGGGGGATTGAGGTGGCGATACTGCGAGCGAGTCCAAGGTGTGGTGTGAGTGTTGTAGCTTCGTGCATTAGCGTCTCATAAATATATCACAACAGTTCTCTTACACTAATTTATTTCATGCAATTTACGATTTAGAAGTTCTTAATGGAAAAATTATGCATGCAGTCTCTAAATTTTTAACGAGGTATGGTAGCCACACAAATACATAAATTATAATCAGACTTGCACTTTTTAGTGGATAAAATTTAACAAAACAAAATGAATTGATGTCGGTCCTTAAAATTTAACAAAACAAAATCAATGAAGAATTGATTTGATGTCCTTTTATATGCTTACCAAATGGTGTGGTGTCTAATTAACTAAAATTTGAGCATCAATCTATTGTTAAATGGAGACTGGAGTCACATTAGTTAAATAGTGCAACTTTACCTTTTTAAGGCTCCGTGCCTTCTTTTTTTTTTTCTATTTGGATAAATCTCATTTTTTTTATTTATTTATTTTTACAACTGAGTCCATCTTTTCCCAATTTTTTAGGTGGAGTTGCGTTTTTTTCTTTCTTTTCTTTTACCAATTTCAATCTCTTTTAATTATAAAATTTATATTAGTTTTAATTAATATTACTTAATATATTTTTTTAGATGTGGAAGTTAATGATAAAATTATTTTTTAATTCAATATATTTTTAGAACTCTATATATTTTTTAATTCCATATTTCTCGTGATGCTCCGCACATCTACGCCCCCCGCAAGTGGAAGAGAGAAATATAGTTAAACAACTATCTTGGATTCAGGGAAAAGGAAAAAACAGAACTATTTTGGAGTTTTAAAATTTTCTTTGTTTTCAACACTATTTTGTAGGTTCCAGCCTAATAAACACTGTTTTGAGGGTGAGGCCCAAAAAAAAAAAGATACTGCTTTGTAATTATAGGTCAAAGAAACACTATTTTGGATCTTTTTTTTTAAATTTCAGATATATCTGTCAGGCAGCAGGCGACATTTGAAACTACAGCACGGAATAAAAAAAAACGTAGTACATTCCATTTCCATAAAAATATAACCTGCAAACCCTCTCGTCTCTTATCCACTGCTCAAAGATTATTATGTAGTGTTGGCATCCTTCCCTCCCTCTCATTTCCCCTTTCCCTTTGTGCTTTCCCAAATGAAGCAGTCATGAACGCTGCCCTTCTTCAACCTTCATTGTCATCAACCTTCTCCTCAACCTCAGTCGCTAACCCATACCCTCTTCACTGGAACTGGATCTCTCCTTTCACTCTCACCTCCTCCAGACCCGCGCGCTCGTTTCTTGTCGGTGCCACTGCCAACTGCACCAACCCATCAGATTTGTCTTTGACTTCCACCACCTCCAACACTTCTGACACTACGGTCGAAGCCCCCGATCAGAGACTGTTAACACTCTTACGCCAAAGGAAAACAGAAGAGGCATGGATTGCCTACACCCGCTGTACCCATCTTCCCAGCCCCACTTGTCTAAGCCGCCTGGTTTCTCAATTATCCTGTCAAAATACCCGCTCGGCTCTTACGCGCGCCCAGTCCATAGTCACGCGCCTCCGTCATGAGCGACAGCTTCACCGCTTGGATGCCAATTGCCTCGGCCTCCTCGCCGTGGCCGCTGTTAAGGCCGGCCACACGCTCTACGCCACGTCAATCGTCAAGTCCATGCTTCGCTCTGGCTATCTTCCCCACGTGAAGGCCTGGAGCGCCGTCGTCAGTGGCCTAGCATCTTCTGGCGATGGTGGTCCCGTGGAAGCTCTCAGGCTGTTCAAAGCGGTCACTCGACGCGTCCGTAAATTCAATGACCTTCACATGGCTTCAGACTCGCGGCCGGACACGGTTGCTTTCAACGCCGCGCTAAATGCTTGTGCGAACTTGGGTGATAGTGAGAAGTTCTTGCAAGTGTTTGATGAAATGCCACAATATGGTGTTGAACCTGACGCCTTGAGTTATAATGTCATGATAAAGCTATGTTGTAAAACTGATAGAAAAGACCTGATTGTGTTTGTGTTGGAGAGGATCTTAGAAGTGGGAATTCCTCTGTGCATGACTACTTTTCATTCCCTAGTTGCAGCTTATGTTAATTTGGGTGATTTGAAGACGGCAGAGGAGGTGGTTCAAGGAATGAGGGACCGAAGAAGGGATCTTTGCAAGATACTAAGGGAGTCCAATTCAGAGAATTTGGGTGGGAATGATAAATCCGTTTTCAAGAAGTTGCTTCCAAATCTGACAAACCAGGGTGAGAGTGAACCACCATTACTACTAAAAGTGTATGCTCCCAACTCCAGAATTTACACCACTCTTATGAAAGGTTACATGCAGGCAGGTCGTGTGACTGATACAGTGAGGATGCTTGAGGCAATGCGCCGTCAGGATGATAGTTCTAGTCATCCCGATCATGTATCATACACCACTGTGGTTTCAGCACTTGTGAAAGCAGGCTCAATGGACAGGGCTCGCCAAATCCTTGCTGAAATGACAAGAATTGGTGTGCCTGCTAATCGGATTACCTACAATATTCTGCTCAAGGGTTATTGTAAGCAGCTGCAGATAGAAGAGGCAAGGGAGTTGCTTAAAGAGATGGCTGATGATGCAGGGATACAGCCTGATGTGGTTTCCTACAATATTCTGATCGATGGATGTATATTAGTTGATGACAGTGCTGGGGCTCTTGCCTTCTTTAATGAGATGAGAGCAAAAGGAATAGCTCCCACTAAGGTCAGTTATACAACTTTGATGAAAGCTTTTGCTTTGTCAGGTCAACCAAAGCTGGCTCACAAGGTTTTTGATGAGATGCTCAATGATCCTCGGGTGAAGGCTGATATAATTGCCTGGAATATGTTGGTTGAAGGATATTGTAGGTTAGGGTTGATTGAAGAAGCAAAGAAAATAATTGAAAAGATGAAGGAAAATGGATTGTATCCTGATGTGGCCACCTATGGCAGTCTTGCCAATGGAATTGCATCAGCTAGAAGACCAGGAGAGGCACTTCTACTTTGGAATGAAGTAAAGGAGAGGTGTAGGGTTGAAAAGGAAGGAGGCAAACCGGATTCAGCTATTGCGCCACTCAAACCAGATGAAGGGCTTTTAGATACTTTGGCTGATATCTGCGTGAGGGCTGCTTTCTTTAGAAAAGCCTTGGAAATAGTGGCTTGCATGGAAGAACATGGGATTTCTCCCAACAAGACCAAGTTTACTAGAATCTATGTCGAAATGCATTCAAGAATGTTTACAAGTAAGCATGCTTCAAAGGCTAGGCGGGACAGAAGGATCGAGAGGAAAAGAGCTGCTGAGGCTTTTAAGTTTTGGTTAGGATTGCCTAATTCTTATTATGGAAGCGAGTGGCGGTTAGAGCCTATTGATGGATATGACTCTGATTCGGTTTAGTCACTAGCAATGTGACGTGTTAAAACAATGTCGGAATATGAAACTGAACACCATTGTTCGTAGAGAAATGTATATGAAACTAGATACCAATGTCTATAGAAGAAAAATTGATTTACATTAAATACCGAAAACTTGAACTTCTTATGCTATCTAAGTCGTGTTAAACGTCCGTTAGAGTCAGTCTATAAAAGAAAGTCGCAACTACTCCATGACATGATAAAAAATAATGCTACAAGGATGAAGGCTCAGCTGTTATATGTAATTATGTTAGTCTCACAGGTTGATGTATGAGGTAATTTTCACTTTAATCTTGGGTAGTTTATTAGGAGTAGGTGCTAAATAACCGAATCAAGCGAAGGTTTGCATACTCTTGTTGCTGAAACTCATCAGTTTCGGCCTATATCACATCCCATGGCGGACTCCATGAAAGTTACAATAAGATGAAGCCGTTGGCAGTTTAAACATTCGCTAAACCAGGAATAGCACATCCCCAGTATTGTATGCACATAATCTTCAGTATATGAGGGAAAATGAGCATCCCCTAATCTCACTTCAGCCTTTTGCCCTAGATGATTGGCTTCGCGTATATGAGGAGGATAACACCTGCACAAGTCCAAGGATGCCTTGTCATTAGACCTGACGAATGGCTAAATGCTTTCAGAATCCGCAATAAGTGGATTTTCAACATGATATTACCCATTTAATACTTAGACTAAGAATTAATATGTTCTTAGACCAATTCAGAATACAAAACACAATCTGGATTATGAGATCACGTCATCAAACCCGACAACATTACGATGATGAGCTCCAATCTAAGTAGGTATTTGGAATGAATTCAGATTTGAATCGTGGTCTAATATTCAAGATGTAGACTCATTACGATGTCCTAATACACACAAAATTATGTCACAGAAAAATGCCTAGCTCCATTCACGACGGAAGTTACTAGAGATTTAGAATGCTAACGTACCTGGTATGTCTTTGGTCCCTTTTTGAGTAGATAACCAACGCTATTTAAATTATCGATAAAAGTGTCAATATCAGGAACTTTTAGGCCAATTCTATCCGCCAGACTGTATATTTCCTGAAAAAGTGACATAACCTCTTTCATTAAAAAAGTAAAAGCAGGAATTACCAGAAAAGAAAAAAAAGAACGAGTACATACAGATATTGAAAAGCAATCTTTCTGCTGTAATTCTGATTGATTATTGAGGGCACTTAGGAAGCGTTTTGCCTCTTTCTGTTGACTCATCCCCCCGCTTCGACCAAAATCCACAAAGCCATGCTCATCAACGTATTTATCATACAGGGATTCCTTCATTATTTCAACAACATCCTGCAAACTCGAAGTTGTCATCAGAAGAATGACTCATGAAAATTTATGACCAAAAACCAGGTCATTCTGAAAATTTTATCTATAAAGAAACAGTCAATTGTCAATACTCTCTTGGGAACCGGAACTGCTGTATGATTGTTAACAAATCCTATGAAAGTAAGGGAACTAATCGAATATTAACCTTTTGCTTTATTTTCTCTTTCATCTGTTGTAATTAGTTTTACGTCAGATATTGATCTATATGACCCCTCAGACTCGCATCTTAAGTAAGTAAACTAGGACTGATGCAACATAAATTATTCAGGTCACTCAAACTCAAACTAACCATCGCATCCTGGGCCATTATTTCTTCTCTCAAGTCTATCCGAGCTCGAGCTTCAGCCAGCCTCACTAGACTCTCTAGTTGCCTCGCTGTTATTGGTGTGCCATCAGCTGAAGTATTATGATCTCTCAGTTTAAGGTAAAACTTTTGTAGGATTTCTGCCGCTGGCTTGGACATCCTGATTAAGAAGAAGTGATAAGGATCAATTAAAATCTCAGAAGCTGCCTAAGGGAGAAATTATATCAGCATCAGAAGATAGATTTGACATCTGATCACCTAGGAAAGACAAAACTCCTTGCATAAGCAATGTATTTTCGAAGAAGTTGATTAGGCAATGGAACAAAATCACTATCTCTTTGTGGGTCAAGTCTCAACTTTGAAACTAAAGAACCAGAGCGAACACCCAAATCTATGCCTTCAGCACTTTGTGGTACCGTGATTCTTGAATCAGAAGGTAAATCTGGTCAAAATCAATGGTCTCCATCAGTGAATGTGGGTCAACCAATAAATAGGATCCCCTAGCAAACACAAAAATTGATGCTAGTGGGCGTAAAGATGTAACCTCTGCGTTGCTTTTCAACTGCTATCGAGTGTTGTACATTCCCAGCATGAAGCTGCAAGATAAATTTGAACCATTCATTTTACAAAAAAAAAAAAAAAGAAGAAGAAGAAGATGAAGAAGAAGAACCATTCGTCTTTGGAGCCAACAGAATGACGTATAAACATAGAATTAGAAGCAAAGGTGTTATTCCCATCAACCAAGGATGAGATATGAACACGATGTAATGCACCATTGAAAAGTGACAAGGCTGGATAACTTACTGACATGATGTGCTCCGAGACTCGCTTGTCCAGAAGTTCATCAGGTTTGTCCAGCAGTATGAAAACTAAATCAAATCGGGACAGCAGAGCGGCACTCATTTTCAAGTTTTCATTCACTGTCTTTGCACGGCTGCAGTTGAAAGAAACAGTTATAACTGCTTTTATATTTTTTTCTTATTTACATTGGGAGGGTTTGAACCTTGGTCAATACCCACACCCCACCTTATTTTTATCATCTAAGCTAGAATCAAGTGGCTACTTTAATATGAAAGTCATGTAAAATTTGCAGAATTTATTGGAAGAAACAGTTTCCTTGAATATATGACTTGACTTATGTGACAATGAAGACATAACATTATACAAATTTCGTAACAAGCTAAAACGGCAATGAGATCTATTTCATTAAAATAGAGCAGAAGGCAAGGAATATTAGTCATTTTTATCTTATGACTATTTATAAACTTTTCGTGATGATCCAAGACAGAATATCAAGATTAGAACAGTTCACTAATAAATAGTGGAAATTAGACAAAAACAGAAGAAATTACTTATAATGACCACCAGCTGGATTTGCTGCTGCTATGACAGAAGTTCGAGCTGATAAACTTGCTACCAATCCTGCCTTTGCAATAGAGACACACTGTTGTTCCATAGCCTCCAGCAGAGCCTGTCTTATTGTCATAAGCAAAGGCTTAAGTTTACAATCACAATAAGAGTTAGGTTACTGGAAATTGATCATCGGGCTAACAGAGGACAAACCTGATGTTCTGCTGTCATTTTATCAAATTCATCAATACAACACAATCCACTATCAGCCAGCACCATAGCACCTAAGTGCAATATCATTCAGAGAAAATCTGAAATTAAGAACTATATTTTTTCTGAACGACCATAGTAGAAGCTGCTAGACACAATTCGATTCTCGTGTAATACAGCAAATATCCTTATATTGTCTTCTTCAGAGAAGAAGTAATAAGAGAAAAAAGAGTCTGACAAAGGAGGATAAGAAATACTCTTTAAACAACCACAGAAGGAAAAACAAAAAGGTAGCAAAATAAAAAAAATCGAAGCTATTAGAAAGACAAACTATCTTCACGGATAGGAACTCTATAGATATAAACTAACTAAATGGCACGTAGCTTCTAGTACTGACAAGCCTCAGAAAAACAAGGGCATAACTTTGTCTATTGTCATAAAAGCAACTCACACTTTCAATTCATAGTGTGTAAGGTTATAGCATGAGTTTATGTTCAAGCCACGGAAAAAAAAAACATTCTTCTTTGTTACTTTTGTCTCTGTTCATCTAGTTCAGAAGCAAGCATCAGAATCACGCTAAAAGCCAAACAAGAATAATTTTTATTGGAGCTCCTACGAGTCAGATGTGGCCTCCTATCAACTTAAAACATCCATTATACATCAGAAGGTATTTTTGAAGAAGAGAACAAAGAGGAGATCAGAACCTGAATGAAGAAGCAAATAACTAAAGGTGAAAAATAACACAATTTAAAGTAAAATTCTAAAAACAGCCCTATCAACCATGACCGATCACAAATAACCCTCAAAATTCTAGAATCAATGTCATAGAGCCAGAAGATCAGAGTTTGGTTGAGTAGATGTGAAGAAAATATACCAGCCTCAAAAGCATAGTCACTTGTCATGGGATCCTTTACTACAGCTACGGTGAGGCCGGCTCTAGTTGTGGCATTACCACAGACATAGATACCTCGTGGAGAAACAGCGGCTGCTGCTTGTAGCAATTGGCTCTTACCCAGTCCAGGGTCACCTAGCAAAGTGAAATCAAATGCTACAAGTTGGTCATTTCATTTCCATAACTCTCATAATTTCACCATAATTCCTTTAACTATTTAAAGAGAACAATTTTGCCGAATAATTCCACTTCTCTGTCAGATAAACAAGATTCCAACGTTTCATTCCGTTTAAAACGCAAGGAAAAAAGACATTAAGCATACCAACGATTATAACATGAATGTCTCCTCTAACAGGAACCTTATTCTGATCCATAGAATGTTTCCGTACGCCCCCAAATAATGCCAATGTTATCCCAGCTGTCAAAATAATAGCAAATTAACATTACTTCGCCACTCCATTTTTAATTTCAGAACTCAGGTTCGTCAAGCATCATTTATGCAGCTGACGAACCAAATGATTAGAATTTAGTAGCATTATAACCAATGAACTAACAGGTAAAAAAATTGCAGGCTTAGCTTACTGCCATCCAAAAGTCTATAATTTTCAGCCATTAGATGTGCAACACAAATTTACCTTTAACAAGCTCTTGCCCATAAATAGATGGGCATATAGATTGAATTATTTGCCGAAACAAATCTGAACCGTGCTCCTTTGCAAATTTCACAATAAATTCTAAATCCCTAGAAGAAAATGAAAACAAGTCAAGCAGCTCAGCTGGTCTTGCTTTCGGATTAGAGTCTTGCAAATCCTCATTTATGGACTGTGACTTAGAATTCTGTATGGAAACTGCTTCCAGATACAAATAGTAAAATCCCTGGCTTCTATTCTTTGACTTTCCTGCATAAAAACCAATAAGCTGCATTAGATGTAACCAAATCCAATATGTTTCAGTAAAATCAGAAAATAAAGGAGAGCAAAGAGAAACAGTATTGAATAATTATTCGGATAGAGTTTTCAAAAACATGGTTATCTTTGCTCTCGAACCTGTGTTGCTTTCATTTCAATATCCATGTAAAGGTTGACAGAGAGTAGCACGTACAAAGGAGGAAAATTGCGTTCCATACCTCCTCCAATATCCATATAAGTGTTGATTCCTCTTATAATTCCAGTAACAGTCACCGCATCTCCAGGTATGCATGCATCAACAAGATCTTGGATAAGCTCACATTCCACTGTTCGAGGAACTCGTCCTTCTTCATGGTCTTCAGGTTTTAGTAATTCTTGCAGCCTAGTGCAGCACGAAAATCATACAACAAAGTACAAAAACTCAAATATTCATTGATAAAGGGTTTTAAAAAACTGAAACACCCGCAAGGAAGTAGAAAAATTTAACGAAGACTTCCACATAGAAGTTAGGGAGAAAGTACAAGGCCTACCTTATTTTTTGAAAATCTATAGCTTGAGCAGTAGATCGTAAAGGATCAAATATTTTGCTCTTGCAGCCATTTAAATTACAAATTGATGGTGGTGAAAATTTTCCATCAGGAAATATACGCCTAATTCTTTGTTTGCACTTGCCGCATTCAAAACTCATTTCTACCACAAGAGGCCTGACGGTGCTGGCTTTCACAACAGTACCACGCAGTGAGACTAGTTTGTCTGTTAAGTCGCCAAATGTTATACCGTGCCTTTATTCTTTAAGAATAGGAAATTTTAATCGTAGTAATTAGGAAAAACAAATTAACAAACCACAAGGGGCATTATGATATACCAATATATGCTGCTTTTAAGTTTTTCAGAGCAATCATAGTTTCAGGACAGTTATGCAGTCGAATATCTACTTTTGCACCATCCACAAGTTGGTCAGTCTCCCATTCGGTAATAAGAACCTGTTACCAAATTGTAGTAAATAGTACTATGGCCAAGCACATGATAGACACGTTTTTATGCAACGGCAGAAGAGACTCAAGCAAATGCCACCATATAATTCTCATACCTTATGAACTGCAGCACTCATGCACAGGAGAGCGATTTTAGGTTTCTCCTCCAACATTTTATAAAATTCCTCAAGTTGACATGTTTTCTGAAACTGCTGGAAGTCAATTGACAATGCAAAGCTGCCATAATGATTTTTTACCTGTCAACAATGTATTGGAAATCGTCCCCCACGGTGACGCCATATGAAATACTGAATATCATTGCATTGCATCACTAGAAATTTCTAAAATATGTCAAAACGTATGGGAAAAATATAAAAGAAGAAGTGAAGATTTAAAGACGCACCTGGGAAGATAGGTATTGGCCAGATGGAGAAGAAAAGAAAGAGACGAAAGCCGACATGAGGTCGAGCCAGCTTTGTTCGACAGTGAAAAGCTGCTGAGGAAAATAAATGCCTGCCATGTCCATTAGCTCAGTTGGATCCAAGGAGCCATATCCAGCCATTTGCCTCTCTAACGGAGATCCGTACATCCCGATTCCCTCCGATGCGTTGCTGTTCCCGCTCCCCAGCTTCTTCCTTCCGCATCTTTTTGGCGGGAGTCTTTTCTCTTTATTCTTCTTTAAGAATTATGTTAAAATTTTAGGAGGGAATGAAACTGGACTAGAAATAATGAAATGGAACCAAGTGGAATCAACTTAAATATTTTTATAAAAATTCTTTAATTGCTTTTTTTTCGATTTAGTTAAATGAATTTTAGTTTTTTCATTGAAATGCATACACCAATTTAGTTTATTCAAAATGCATTCACCTGGATGCCGGATTCAACATAAAAGCAAGCAACATGCGATAAAAGTAGAACATGTGATTTTTTTTTAAGTGAGAATGAAGGCAACATAGAAGTAACAAAAACATAGTAATTTTAATTTTTTTTGGTCTTATTGGCCAATTTTTTTTTGTTTTGTACTAGAAGTATCCTTTCATATCATATAAGTAAAGATTAATGCTTTTTCGAGTATTAAGAACAAAAAGTAAGTCTTTCAAATTATGTTTGTTCTATATATAAATGTTGATAATTAAATTTTTAATTACTTACTTAGTAAATAAAAGTTTTTACTACTTACATCAGCTTAAATTGATAAATTAAAATTAGCAATTTTATTTGTGCACTTCTCCCTCCAAATTCTACCACTTTTAAAGGGAAGAGTTAAGAATTAAAGACCTCTTCATTTTTTTTTCTTTTTTAACTAGATAGAATATCTTTCCACCATTTTTTACTCAATTTGGCCTTCGGGGTAAAGCTAGTAACATGGATTAAATCCAACGACAGTGACGGAC
Source organism: Adenanthera pavonina (assembly GCA_026686845.1). Lineage (NCBI taxonomy): Eukaryota > Viridiplantae > Streptophyta > Magnoliopsida > Fabales > Fabaceae > Adenanthera > Adenanthera pavonina. The sequence continues at coordinate 6,699,852 of JAIVEN010000002.1, forward strand.
CTACAACTAATATAGTGAGAGCAATTAACTCCCTCAAGTGTCAAAAATTTTATGCATTATGAGGTAGATATTTTATCTTGCACCCACTTCTCTGCTATTTTTGAACCCCTTAAGTTAGATTAAAGTTAGCAACTAATTGAAGCATTAAACTCAAATCAAAGTAATAATAATTCTTTTGAACCTACTCTTTCATAAAACCAAAAGGTCATAGTAAATTTGCTTCTGAACAGAGAAAAAGAGAGGAAGCATGAGAGAAATAAGTAAAGGAAAAATTAAGTATAAGAAGAAATGAATAATCAGAGGGGGGGGGGAATGAGGTGATACAATTTAGGAGGAAGGGGTGAGAGAGATTTGAGAGAGAATGGAGGGAGATATGGTAACTTTATGAGAGAGAATGGATTTGATTGTAGATATTTTTATTTTTTATCTTTTTGCTAAAATATAATTTTTTTATATATTATGATTATTTTAGTTATTAAGATCTTCTTAGGATGTTTGACCATTTAATCAATTTATTTATTTGTTTATAATAATATATTTTCTTTTTTAAACATTTATACGTATTTAATTTTATATTTTTAGTGAAATTACTTATTTATTTTTGGTTTGAGTTTCAAATAAAAATAAAATATTATTATTAAAATCTATAAAAAAATTACATTGATCCCACTAATCTCGGGTCCTCAGTCCGTCATTGCTAAATGGACTAACCCGTTTAACTCAATAAATGGGCGGGTGGATTTTTAAAAATGAGAATCCAAACATAAAACAGACTTAATTTTGCCTGACTTGTTTAATTTTTTTTAATATTAAAAAATATATATTAGTTTATTAATTAGTAATATATAAATTATAAAATTTAAATATTATGTTAATTTTTATAAATGATAATATGATTAGTTATATTAATTTAAATAATTATATAAAAATAAAAAAATATAATTTTTTTAAATACAAGCCCACAAGTCTACCCCATATTTTGGCCTGAAGGTCAATTCGTTTTGCCTGTTCCATCCTGGGTGCTACCCAAAAAAAAAAAAAGAATAAGTTTTCAACTAATGACAATATAAATGTGTCATTTGTCAATTATGATCGTGTGATTCAATTATTTCATTTTATTATTGATTTTAATTTTCAAAGACAAGGAAGCGAATTAGAAATAAAAAAAATCTAAAACATTAACTCTCAGCTCAAGGTTATAAAATTATAACACGTAATTACACTGCGTGCTGATTCAACAATTCACACGGCACATCATGTCACTTAAATGTGAATAGCTGTTAGATTGTTCCAAATAATATATATTAACATCTACAATAACAGCTATAATGTACACATGATTTATATGTATAAAAAAAAGGATTAGGAATATATTAGTTAAGGGAGAGAAAATTTAGAGAGAGAAAATGAAAGAAAATCTCCATATCTTTTTATTTAATTTAAATCTTTTTTCACTTTTTATAGTATTTTTCTTTTTTTATTTTTTTCACATTTCAAATGAAATTTTAAAAAATAGAATACCTTATTAAACTCAACCCATCATCATCAAGGAATCAACTAATAAAAAGGTAAAAAAAAATAAAAAAAATAAAAAAGAAACTATTTTTTTAAAATATTATTTTAATTGAATTATGTAAATTAAATATGAAAATTAAAATTAGTTAATTATTTTAATTTTTTTTAAAATTATTTTTATTTAATTTTTTTCTTCTTAAATTTATAAGTTAAAAATATTTTTTAAAAATATATAATAAATATAATAAAGGAGTAGAGAAAAAGGTTAAGACGGAGTAATAGTTAAGTAGGGGCCGATGGAATGTCCCTGTCACGTGGGCAGACTTGGTGAGGAATCATCATTTTAGAATTGCACTGCAACATATCAATTCCCAAACGCATGTTGTTTCATTCTAGCAAGTGTCAATTGATCATTCGCGTAAAAAATAATAAATCGCTATATATATATATATATATATATATATCTCCTCCACCCTCTCTCTACCCTAACGCTTTCATTATGATTCTGGCGTCGCATTCTGATTCGAAGCTAGGACTACATTTCTGGTAGGACGCCAGCTTTCGTACCCACCACCCTTTTCTCAAAAGAATCCCTGAAATATTCCAGACCTTTTAGTGTAAGTTATTTGAAGCGTCCCTCTGGTGTCTGGTCACACCGTTCTCGATTCTCCGCCCGTCAACAACTAGCCTAAGAAGAACGATTCTCTGGATATAGGTCTGCAATTTCTCACTTTGTTCTCTCATTGCATCGCGTCTTAGATGTTGTCCTTGTTGCTATGTATTCTACGTTTAATGTTAGACATAGTGATATTAACGAGTCCACGTCTTCACTTTTACGTTGTAGGTTTTCTCCATGGCTACAAATTCCGGCCAAATTGACTTGAATGCTGACGCTGTTTCGTTTGATCGGGAAGATGAAACTTTTGGGTTTAACTCATCAGAATATGTTGTCAGTGCCGGAGTATCTGGGACCGAAACCCTAACTGAGCCTTTTAACGATAAGTTTCAGACCCAAAATCGTATGGGCTACCAGGTTGGAGATGATGGAGTTGCCGGTGTATCGGTGGAGCCGCTATTTGGGTCGGATGGAAAAGAGGGTTTTGATCAAGGAACTGCATTTGTGGATAGAGCGACTGTCCTTGGGATAGGAACGGAACTCATTGATGTGGGGTGTGACGAGAAAGCAAGCAACTTTCCAGGTGGGTTGCTGAAGAACGAAGATAAGGAAATCACAACTGAATGTTCAAACGGACCCCGAGTTGTATGTGGAGATACCGAAACTGACGAAGGTCTAATTATTGAGTTGAATGGGGCTGTGGGGAATGGAACAGAGTTTACTAAAACTGGTCCATTGAGCATAGAACTTGAATTAAATAAAACCTCTCCTAACATGATGGAGTGCGAAAAGGAGGACAAAAATGCTAATGAAGCTTTTAGCAACGAAGAGAGTGGGAATGTGCAGAAGTGTCTTAATGAGGAAACAACCAAGGGAGCCAATAGTACGAACGTAAGAGGATATGTGGGGTGTGGGAGTGAGATTAAAGCTGCTGATAATATTGCCTCTAAGCAAGGCCTTGAAGATTGTAGTGCCATAAGTCTCACAAAATCTACCTGCCAGTTTCGGGATCTCATTCCAAATATGGAAGTTAACGATGTCAGTTCCATGGAATCTTTGCCTCATGAAGATGCCATTTCAAGGAATCATCCCTGTGAACTAGAAACTTCTCATGGTTCTAAGCAGCCAGCCTTTGATATTCATAGACAAGCTGACGTGATGCAGAGCCAAACCACTGACATCATTGTTGAAGAAGCAGGGCCTTTCAATAATTTTCAAAATGAACTGCATGGTATTGATCTTTTTGTAGATCTTGATTCATACAGGAATTCCCAAGGGGCTGATGTGGATAGGGAGTCAGTGTCTTCAGAGTTGAATCTCTGTGTATCAGATCTAGTATGGGGAAAGGTGAGGGGCCATCCCTGGTGGCCTGGCCAGATTTTTGATCCCTCAGCTGCATCAGAAAATGCGAAGAAGCACCTTAAGATAGATAGTTACTTGATAGCATACTTTGGGGATCAAACATTCGCTTGGAACGATTCATCTAAGATAAAGCCATTTCAAATATATTTCTCGCAAATGGAGAAGCAAAGTAATTTGGAAAATTTCCATCATGCTGTAGATTGTGCCTTAGATGAGGTGTCTAGACGGGTTGAGTTTGGCCTATCCTGTCCATGCATTCCTGAAGAAGTGTTTAAAAAGCTCAAAACTCAAGTAATTATTAATGCCGGAATTCAGAATCAATCAAGTAGAATAGATGGAGGAGATAGGTATCTAAATGCAAACTCTTTTGAACCCAAGAAACTTGTCAATATTGTTAAATCATTAGCCCAGTTACCATTTATTGAACTTGATAGATTGAATTTTGTAATAGCACGTGCTCAATTGTTGGCTTTCTATCAGGCAAAAGGTTATTCTCAGCTGCCAGAGTTCATGGTGCTTGATGGGTTGATTGAGAATGATATGGACACTCTTTTCATGGGGGAGAAGGAACAATATGATGATCAAATTGACAGGCAAGGAAAACCAAAATCCCATCTTGGTTTTTCACACAAGCGGAAGCATATCTCTTTAGATAGCACACGACCCAGGAAAAAGCACAAGTGTCTATCAGCTTTGATGTCGGAGGATAGGTTCTGTATTACAAATGGTGAAAATGTATTAGAAAGAAAACCTGCAGGCCAAAAGTCGATTTCAGGCTCCTCAGCCAAGAAACGCAAGGGAACCCTGGATGCTTCTAGTGATTATTCCCATAAATCCCAAAGCAGAAAGCTCATTCAATTGCAGTGTATTTCTATAGATGATATGTTGTCACAACTTTACTTGGCTGCCAGGGATCCAATCAGAGAAACCTACAAAAGTGTCATGTTAAGTTTCTTTACAGAATTCAGAAGTTTTATTGTACCAAATGATTCTGCTGCACTAGAGCAGGGAATGTCTTTTGAGCAAAAGCATTCTGAAGATACTGGAGTGAGCTCAATGGAAGCAGTGATTTCTGTGACATCTGCAATGGGGCCTTCCAATGATTCGTATTGGACTGACAGGATAGTTGAGAGTGTTCCAGAAGACCATTTATTGTTAAAGAATCAGAATGGAAGAGAGGAGTTTCTACCCATTGAAAGGGGCTCTCCCTCTTTCCAGCTACAAGAAACTGCTGGGGAACTTTTGGATGGGAATTCCGAGAAGGACTTCTGCCCAGTGGCTCTGACTCTGAAATTTACAAACCTGGATTCTGTTCCTTCTAAGACTAATCTCAATAAAATTTTTGGACGCTTTGGACCATTGATTGTATCTCAAACTGAACTGCTGAAGAGGAGTAACCGTGCGAGAGTAGTTTTCAAAAGACGTTCTGATGCAGAAACTGCTTTCAGCAGTGCCGGTAAATATAGTATATTTGGGCCTTCACTCGTTAGTTACAGCCTCAGGATTGTGCCTTCTATGGCAAAAAGAACTACTGGAGGCAAAGAAAAGCAACAAGTTCTGTAAATGGCGCTGTTGCCTGATCCCTGGACAATGATCTTTTAACCTTATGTAGGACGTTAGTTTTTGGTGTTATATTGTAAACATCTGCGTTAGCACGGCTAGATAGCAAATACATATCACTGAGTAGCTGAGTAAATAATGTTTAGGAATCTTTTGGGGTACGATCGTGTCAATATGATTAAGGATGGTATATATATATATATATATATACACGTTGGACTGGTATGAGGAAAGTTTCAAGCTTCAGCTGAAATTACTGTCTCACAATCACATATTTTCTCAAAATGTGTGCATATTTATGAATATTATTTTTAGTTTCGTCATTTTATATAAAAAAGTTTCTGATTTCTGCATTTTGTTAGCCATGGATGTAGTTTTGTTCTTGAAAATATAACTTCATGTGATATTTATGGGGAAAGTTCATTTCCTACATGATAAGGTTTATGCGCTTGTAAGTCATGATATATGTATACTGAATAGCTGTTCCAAAATAAATAAGGTCGTTGAAATTACATCAACCTCCCAGTACTTAGCCAATTTAATCTTGTCATCGTGGTGATCAAAGCCAATTTAGTCTTGTCATCGTGGTGACCAAGTTGATTGGTGAAGAATATAAGTCGGACTTCTTGTTCCTGCTTTGTGGAAGAAGCTAAAGCCCATGCTATACTTGTGGGCTTGGAGATGGCTTGGGAGCAAGGTTATAGAATGGTTATTGCGGAATCTGACGCTTAAGCCTTGTTCAAAGATTTCTGCAAGTTCAATCTATATTCTGTAAGTAGTACTATTTACCTTATGCTGCAACTCACTAGTCGCTACTCAAAATCGGTAGCTGATGGCCTTGCAAAAATGGGCTCCTCTTCACCAGCCATGCTCAAGAGCACTCCTTGGTCACTAGAGATATGTAACCACTATCCCCCTCTTGGAATTTTCTGTTTTAACTTTGGGCTTTGCCCTCCTTTATTTAATTTAAAAAAAAAAAGTCGGACTAGCTTTGAGTTTTCCAGTCACAGGCAGCTCATTGACGGTCATCAAATTGAACCATTGAAACTTTTAGTCTTTCCATTCCTAGCTTCGATATATGGGTAACTCAAGGAGAATCCTCGCAGTTAAAAATTCCCAAGCAAAATGGTTGGCATCTTCAGTGTGTTGCATAAGTAACAATTGATGAAGCAAAATTAATCAACTTGCCTTTTTTTTTTTTTATGTGCACCTAATATTCTAGTTCTACTCCACTTCAATGAAAGAATTTATTGAGGTCAAAATTAATTTGGATCAAACTCTTTCAGTTTTCAAATTCTACCACCAAATATTTAACACAACATAATTTTCAAAATTTAAATATAAAACCTTTGATTAAACTAGTATAATTCCTCACAATGAACCAATTGCTCATTGATTTTAACCAACTTGCCTAGCTTGTGTTAAAAAATTGAATATTCAATCTCGGAATTCACAATTTTATACCCAGCTGCCACAATAAGAAAGCAATCAAAATATATACATATATATTTTGCCAAAAAGCATTCAAAGTATTTAAACTCAACCAGAATCACATTATCTGTTGTACAAAATAGTATTAAAAACTTTCTTGTTTCTGACAAAAAAAAGTTTCCAAAACAATAGTATTAAAAAATTATTTTTCCGTGGATTCAATGCCGTGTATCCTCTTTAGTCTTTAGATGATTTACGAAAAAATAATAAGAATTGTATGATTTGGCTGAGCAGTATAACATAAGCCGGGAACCAATGCGCACACGCTACTAAAAATCCAATAACATGATTGGCACTGGGAAAGCAAATAAATGCGATTCGGGCTCTAAATTTAATGACAATGGAGTTTAGTAAATTGACTAAGGGATCCAAAATTGTCCATAAAACAGATCCATTCTCAAAAAGTAAAACTCATAATAGCTCTTAAGAGAAACTATAAAAAATACAAAGAGATAAGCCGTCCCAATACTTTAAGACCTCGGCTTCTCCTTCTTCTCCTTGAAGAGTGCCAGGAGGGAAACACCAGAAACTTTCACAACCTTGAACCTGACTCCAGGAATGTCACCAACGGCGTGACCTTTTCGTCCAAATCCAGCAATCAATACTTCATCCTACAAACATGTGCCATACTCCATATAAGCCAATAAATACGAAAAACATATTACCGAAAACATATAAAGTAGATTTCAACAACACACTCGCAGATGTCCCATCATAAGAAGGATAAGCAGAAAATGACAAAGACATCTAAAGAAAACACTCACATTCTCCTCTATGTAGTTTAAGCAACCATCGTTTGGGACAAATGCAGCAATCTTTTTCCCATTTTTAATGAGTTGAACCCTGGCACACTTACGAATGGCAGAGTTGGGCTGCTTGGCCTCAATCCCTCTGCAGATAAAATATCACATTAATGCCTTCATATTCAATTACTTCAAGAAAAGAAAAACTGTAGTAAAAGATATGACTAGCAAGCTAAGTCAATCTTACATCTTTTCAAGAACGATACCCTTTGCATGGGATGAGCCAGCAAAAGGCTTCTTCCATTCATTTCCAAGGTGAGACTTCTTGTATGCCTTGTCTGCCCACCTTTGCCTCCTGCGGTGGGACCTCAGCTTGCGGGCAGCTCCCATACCTCGAGTCTTCCTGTGATGAGACTAACCTAAGTTAGAAGACTACATAGTTTGCCAAATCTGATGTTCTTATTTGAAATAAAAATGGAAAATTTCCAATCCTTGTGGCGGCATCCAGTTCTACTTGAACTGAATGACAGAATTCAAAGATTAAAGATTAATGAAGACAATCACTCGTGGAAGAGTTAGAACCAGAATCTTTAGATTACATGCTCAAGAAGAAAAAATCGAGTCTTGTTATTATTCAATAATTAATCTTAAAAACAATAACAATATTGATGATATGAAATCTACATTACATAATCCTCACAGATTCCATGTGCCTGTATCCTAAATTTTGAGAGCCATATGGCAGATAGTTTAGAGATCGTACTTATCATATTTCGCCCCGAAAAAAAAAAACACACTCTGAAACTAAGAACAATAAACTTGGCTAAAAATAAATATCCATATGAAAAAAAAAAGATGCAGGCAAACACAAATCGAAGACCACAATCACATATAATAGAACCAATAAATTACCGCAACCATCAGTTTCACATATTGTGTTCATTATAGCAGCAGGAAAAAGAAGAGACTAAGCATCCTGAATCTCTTATAAATATATATACGTGACAGATAGACGAGAATATGGTTCATACCCCATGGTGACGGCAAACGAGTGTCAGTCTGCACCGATAGTATTGGATATGTTGGAGACGTTGGTTCTATCAGCAGCTGCCACAGCGTATAACCCTAGCGCAAAGAAGAGGGCATGCTTATATAGGGAGGAGAGCAGGGACAACTATTCCGGGCTATCGGGCCATCAGCTTGGGCTTATACCCCTCTGGTGTCCATTCAATCTTCGTTTTTTATAATCTAGCCCATAACTCATCTGCATAATATCTTAGCATGTTATTCATCATCCAAAAAAATTAAGAATGCTATATTGTTTTTCATGTGAAAAATTTAACATTTAAATTCAAATAGTATAAAAAATAGTGAGAAAAGATGATGATGTTGATGATGATAATAATAATAATAAGAAGAAGAAGAAGAAGACGATAAAAAAAAGGCACGATCCCGGAGCAAGTTGCACCGTTGGGTGTTAACATGGTTGTGTAGGGAGAAGTATGATTTGTTAATAGTGTTCTATATATAAATGGAATTATATATGTGGTATGAAGCTACAGAGCTCCCAACGTGAAAGAAAGATAATTGTTTTTTAATTGTGTTTGTATCTAATAGAAATTTTTATTTTATTTTATTCTATTATTCAATGTATTAAATGACTTCTCAAATATTTATTTATATACAAAAAGAATAAAAATATAAGTAATGAGATAAATATAAAAACCTGATTCAATTTAAATTAGTCAAAGTTCAATTTAGTCTCTAGATATTGAATGGTCTGAAAAAAAAATACTGAAAACTTGCAAAAATTTTTCTTCTTTTTTGAATATTGAGCAAATATGAAATAACAATTCTATCAAAATGAACTTAAAAAAAAATATCTCTTGCTGCAGCTGAATTTTGTTCCTAGCCTTCTTGGATTGAGCACACTGATGTTAAGTAATGCTAAACCCTCGCCCAGTAAAATGAAGTGCTAAGCTTTTCGATAATTAATTATAAGGTAAGTAGTGATTTTTCATAATTAATTATAAAGTTAAGTAATTATATTAAAAATATTTATGTTTAAACGTTTTTAGCTGAGAAGTGATTTTTGAGAAAATAAATGCATTTTGATTTTAGTAGTTTAAGTGATTATTAAATAAATAATAAAAAATAAAATAAGTGATTATGGAGAAGTAAAGTGAGAGGATAAGTGATTATAAATTATGATAAGTTAAAAAATTCAGCTTTTCCCATAATTGATAATTTGAGGTATAATTGATTATTAAAATGGTAATGTATTTAGCAAATCTCCCATAATAAGCAATTATGAATCCCATAAGTACTTATTAAGGGTATCCAAACACCATCAAATGGGGCAATGCTCTCAAGGTAGTTTAAGTGCATGTTTGGATTACTTTTTTCATAATTGACTATAAAAATAAATAATTTTTTAATTAATTATAAGAATAAATAATTATCTCAAAAATTATATATTTGCATATTTTTAACTAAGAAATAATTTTGAGAAAATAAATATGTTCAAATTTTGAGTTGAAATGATTATTGAGTAAATAATGAAAAGAAGTGAAATAAGTAGTTATGGAAGAAAAAATAATTATCATAAGTAGAAAGAAATAAATTCTCACACAATCACTTATTTAAGATATAATTGATTATTAACATGAGTAATTTATTTAGTAAATTAGTAAATTTTAAAAATAAGCAATTATAATTTCACATGATCATTTATTTTTCATATCCAAGGACACCCTAAAACAAATATTCCCTCAAGCCTATATTACATTTTGTATTAATTATACGCATATTAAAAAATTATTTTTTTAACTAAAATTAATATAAAAATACTCACATTTCCTATTTTACCCTTATTAAATTTTCTATTTTACTCTTATTAAATGTCCAATTCTTCTATTATTATAAGATTATAAATAAAAAAAATATTAAAGATAAAAATAAAATAAAAAAAATCTAATATCTTATATTTTAAATAAAATACGTATCATACAAAATATCTTACAGGGAGTAGTACCGAAGGAAAAGCATTTATGACATAACGGGAGCAAGTCAAGAGAAAAATGGTAGCAACAGGCGAGGGCGAGGAAAATAACTTCTATCAACGGTCTCTTCAATTCTCTTAAAATAGCTTCCTAAAAAAGAAAATAATAATAATAATAATAAACACGTTACATTTAGCGCTTCATATAATAAATAAGGTCGAAAAAGACCAAAATAATTATGTTGAATTTTGGTAAGGACATTGCCAAAACTGTCAAGGTAGAGGATGAGTGGGTGGAGATTCGGGCTTCAAAAAGCAGACCCACCTCCCTTGGTCTTGCCAACCAACACATCTTTTGCTTCATTAATTTTTGATGCAAGGTAATGGCTACCACCTGCATCCGGATGGTTTGCAACCATCACCCTCCTATGCGCTTCCTTAATCTTCTCCGTTGGAGTGCTCTCCCTGCCATGACAATTACAAATCAGCAAGAAAGTTTATCTATTATACATTATATAGCACAAGGCATCTAGTGAGACATATGTCAAGATCATGATGCTTGACAAGGATTCAATATTACCAATGTAGATCCAACTCGCCATAGAGGAAAGGCATAATCAAGGCATGATAACAGCTTCTATTATTTAAGAAAAAAAAATTCTAGGTATAACTATTAAGCTTTTTGAGACTGACTTCCAAATTGTCAAAAATATACAACTTGAATTTCATTCCATAATTTCGTTGAAATCTATTTATATGTGCTAAAATAAAATGTGCATATGCCTTATTTTCTCCCAGCACCCTTCCAGAGTAAAGGAGAAAGCAAGAGGGCTAATGTTTAAAATCCTCAACAGGCATGCATGAGTCATTTAACAATCCATCAGAAAAGAAGAGTCACTAGGAAAATAAATTAATAAATATGACTATTATTTTCTAATATTCTGATCAGATCATAAGGTATATGCTATAAACTTATTAAGTTTTTAATTAATCAATCAAAACTTGATAGGCACATAGGAAACTTGAGGGCTGCTGAGGACCACACAGCACACTTGCAAGAGAAAATTAGAATCCATTGTATACATGGCCAGCAGATGTGCTAGGATGGCAGTGAATGTCCCAAGCATTTCGATCCTTGTCTCAAACAATATAACATAAATAGTGATGGGGTAAAAAAGTTGATCATTTTCACCTAGCCTGAATTGAATTGGTTCCATAAGCTTATAAACTGATTGGCGAGGTTTGAAATTTGATAATAAATTTAGAAATTGATAGCCTTAACAGATATTATTCATCGCGCATTCTACCCACAAAAAAATGATGCATTAATGTAATTAACCTCATAAAAAGAAAAGCTCATCATCATCAGTACCCCAAACTATCAATCATGAACCAGATGGGACATTTTCTGAGTTATTGCAGAAATGAATTGACAACATCATCATATTTGAATCTTTGAAAAAGGATGACAGTACCTGATCCCTAGTATAAGAGCGGCTTCCCTTCTAGTCATGGTTGGTTGGAAACCACCTTCATAAAATTTACGCATTCTTGGTGGTCTTGTCTTAAATGCTTGCCAGGCTTGGATGCCATATCTGCTGGCATAAGCAGCAGCAGCTACAGCAAGCCCAGCCAGCAATGGTGTAGCCTGTTACAAGTATTACTTTCAGTTTCCTGAATGAGATTTAGAAACGATCACAGCTTAATCAGAAATGGCCCTCCCTTTTTGTTAGGGTATCAGATGGTCACACAAACTCTAAGCTGTAACAGTGAACAATGAAAGAAAATTCCAGCTTCTGACTAATATGGCATGTGTGTAAGTGTAATATTCATTAATCAACATAGCATGTGAAATCATGCTCCTCAGTTCCCACCCAAAACATGAACTGCATACACCGGCTATCCTATAAAGCCTCATTGTCGCCCTTAAAAAAAAAATGACAAAGAATCCGATTAAAAAACAATCTAGCAAACTTGGATGATATTTTTGTTAAAAGTTAATACAAGGAGCGTATTCTTTAAAGATATCAAAATTCTTAACTCCAAATATTAATTACCAGTACAAATAACAAATGGGAAGCCAAGAAATTACATAGAGGGGTAGGGTGCCTTCAAATCAAATCAAGTCATGACAAAAATAAGCTGGATTTCTCAGAAAGACCGAGGAATGATAACAGGATCTCAAAACTAATAAAGCATGCCAGAGAAGATTCCAGACGTAGTGAACAGAGCCCTAAGATTCACATATCGTTCAGTAGCTGGTGAATTTATCGGCCGACATAAAAGAAATTTTAAACTTTACCCAAAACGAGAGAAAATAAAAAAGGACAGTAGCAGAAGCACTCTTTGATTTGTACTTGAAATGAAGAAACTGTTCTTAGATACTATGTCTGAAATTATTAAAGCTTTGGACAAACTCATAAACCTGCAAAGGCAATTTGTTGATAATGATTTCCTAGTTCAATATAGAACCAAAGCTTACAAATAGATAAGGTATAAATGAGGACAAGCATATATAGGGCTTACCATATTGAAATCACCTTGAAGAACTGCCACTGGACATTCGCAGCCGGCAGGCTAGGGTTTCGTTTCGCGCAAGGAGGGACGACAACGATATTTGGACTTCTTTTAAATTAATAATTAATATTAAAAAATATCTTGCTTTTAATATTGAAATTAACGGGAAATTATTTGTTTTTTTATGAACAACAGGAAATTATTTTTTTGGCATACGAATTGCATCCCTTATTTCATTTTTCTAGAGATCTGGAATCTGCTAACTTATAATGTCTGTGGGTTATAATGTCTGTGGGCAAGTACTGAGAACTCATTTGATTTAAAAATTCTAAAAATATTGTGATTGTAATTTTAAATAAATCATATTCGTTTAGTTTCTTTTCCCATTTTCTTCAAGATTAAGTATTCATATTTGGATTACTTTTTTATAAAATTTTTATTAAAATAATTACAGTTTATAAAAATAAAATTTAGATAAAAATAAAAAAATTTATTATAAAATTATTTAAATAAAAAATAATAATTATTAAAAATCATGATTTAATTTATAAAAATGTAAATCAAATATACCTTAAATTGTCCTGCTCTCTCTTTTTCCTTTATTCTACTAAGGTTAGTGGAACATACTATCATGTTTGATCCCTGCAACAGGCACATAAAATTTGAAACAATGCATAATCTAGGAAGCATCACAATGGAGCATAAGTACTACACTATACAAAGAAACGGAATAATATACACTTTATATCATAAATCAGGAATCAATAAATTAAGACAAGTATATTAATCGTCCTTATGAGGAAGATCGAAAAGGATTTGACAAATTCTCCTGTCGCAATGATATTAAGAACCTTTCTTGGCAAGGTGAAATAAATTTCAACCCAAATCAATACCTTCCACACCCATAAGATACAGATAATTATAATGAAGTAATAAAATAAATAAATGAACACTCAATTCAAATTGAACTTTTTTGTCTCGTGAGTTATTTCTCCTATGACCCTCTTTTATTAACACTTTGAAGTCTTCTGCTTCAGCTCTTTCCCTCCTCTTTTCCTTTGGTTACAATCAACCAGCCACACCATTACCCACGGTGACATCTGCATTGAAGCTGCTTTCTACCTTTGGTGGACCCGAATGCCTTCCTGGCCTGGCCGGCGAAGGTGGGAAAGAAAGCCTTTTCTTTGCTGTCCCAGAGGATTCCTTCTCTACTGTTCCATTATCTAATGTTAATGGACTCTGTGTCTTGGACTTGGCTTTTGCAGACTGAGTTGGCACCATGTAGCTTGGAACTGCATGAGAGCTTGCGAGGCTCTCGTCATCTCTCACAGATGATCCAGCAATGGAGTGCCTCCGAAATGCGGACTGCACACTGACCACACTTTTAGAGTCATCATCATTAACTGAGGTGTCCTTGGGGCTTGGGCTCACTTTCTTCAGTTTCTTGGCAACTGATGCTGAAGAAGCATGCGGCTTGGAAGGAGTTGAGTGGGAGTGAAAGCTAGGGGAGCCTAGGTTTTGGCTGGCTGTTGGAGAGAGCTTTTCAGAATTGAGCTGGTAACGAGCATAGGATTTGGTGATTTCTCCAGCAGTGATGCCGCGGCTCGAGCTTTTGACACATGACTGATCATTCACCTCTTTGCTCTCCCAGGGCCGGGCCGCCATCCATCGCTCCAACCAGCTCCAACCCCATGCCGGATTGGTTGGATCCATAAATACTGGGTTTATAGATCTAGATGAATTCTTCCCATTTTGCTGTCAAACAAGAGCAAAGAACAAAATATAAGTTCACAATCAGCAAAAATCTTAAGTTATATCGTGAGCAAAATATAAATTTTACTTCAAATTTTTAAGAAAAAAAAAATTCTTTAAAAAAATAAGTTAGAAAACAATTTCTGTTTTTCCCATAAAGTTTCCATTTTCCCACGAAACAGAGACAAAGGGAATTCATCAACATATGAAGCCTAAGACTTCTATCTTGCATCTTCTGCAGTCACACTTCAGAAACCTGAACTAGTGGTTATGATGCTAGAAGTGAGCTAGGTTAGACTAAAGGATTTATATCACCTAGCACATACGAAATTTTTTATGACTAGAAGGCAAATACATCAAGTGGTAAGAAGAAATGTCATATTCACATGTGAATTCAAGCATGGTTATATTCAGCAAAGCTGGTTCATGCCTAGATCCAGATCAGAAAGTGGTGCCAGGAAAGTAACAATTAGACTTCATTATGTCTCATAAATACTGTTTTTGTTTTTCTCTCAGACAAATAGAACAATGTCCGGCCTAAAGTGATTTGACCCAATGTAACTCTACAGAAAAAGCCAAGAAGAAGGAATGTAGCTGCGAGAAAGGTAACACTGCGGAGGATAAGGCTTTGACAAAAGAGGAAGAACTTCAAGAGATAAGGAAAGCTAGAATTAAAAATTAACAATTAACTATTAATTATTCTAATAATAAACCATGAACAATTTAAGTTCTCATTCAAGTTCGTCAATTAAGTGGGGATATTTTCATGCAAAAGTAAGGGAGACCAGTAAGCTAGTTTTCCGACTATCTTTGTCCATTCAGTTCATAAAAATTTTTCGTGCATCTCCTCTTTTTTTCTTCATTCATTCCATGAGGAAAATCATGTATGTAAATTCATAAGAGGAATGGAACACCTGGTGAGAGAATGCATAAGCCAGTGCTCTTTCTCTTCTCACTGTGGCCTCGTACTTGCTCAGTAACTTGGCTTCAATTTGTTCCTTTGATTGCAGGCTGTCATCCCATTCATCTCCCATCTGGTATAACAATTTGGAACAAACTATAAGATTCAAAATATCATATTACAAAAATCAAATACTATTAATCGTATGCAAGAGACTAGCATTACACGTACGGAATGACAAGGAAATAAAGCACACCTGCATAGTGGCCCAAAAAAAAAACTCACCTGAAGGCTAAGTTCTTTTGCATGCTTCTGTAAGAACTGTCTCTGAAGAGCTTGATTCTCCTCTAGCATTTTGATCCTCCTAGATCGAATCTGAGATTGCACACGAGCAAGAGCCTGCATAGAGCGAAGAGTACTAGCAGCTTGACGTTTTACAACTGGTCCTTCCATCAGAGATTTCAACCTAACCAAACCTCTTAAAGCCCGTAATGCTCTTCTCGCCTAAATGATTTCCAAAGAAAACTTAGTTTACAATGTGGCTGATCATTTGATCAATAAGTGTTTTCTGTTGCAGCAACTATAGAATAGCAGTGACCTCAGAACTTGGTATAATTGAAGAGGTCATTTAATAAAAATAAAAATTCTGCAAGACCTGCCAGTCAAGTAACTCAACTAATTTGAGTTTGTCAGTTTACAAGAAAAATCATGAGGGTGTTGACAAGAAAATAGATGAATACGGTTATTTCAAATGTTTTTTCCACTTTATAAGGATGCAGTTCATACCAAGTAACCTCGAAAAGCTGTTTGAATCTTAATCACCGCCACTTGTGTATTTAATTTCCCAGAAACCTGAGGAATTATGGGAGCTTGAACTGGAGCGGGGGCTGTCTGAACAGCAGGAACAGGTTCCTCAGTATCTGCAGCAGTTGCAACTTCAACATCAGGTGCATGATTGTTTTCATTCTCAATATTAGTTAATTTGACCTCTTCTGGTGGAGGAAGTGGTGGTGCTTTATCAGTTTCCAAGTACGAGTCTGAAGTCTGCAATTTTTGCTTCCCAAACCATTTCTTCTTTGATTTATTTGGTTTCTGCAAAGGTAGTTGATAAAACCATCAGAAACATCCCATAAAATTGAGATAAATATATGAAAAAATACATATAGTTCTTGAAAAAACTCCAAACCTGGTCTTGCCTCTTCTTTGACTCAGGACTGAGAGCTTTCTTCACACTAGAAAACCAATTTCCCTTCCTCCCCATCTTCTTGGCATTCCTCAATCAATTCCTTAAATAAAAAATTTGAAAATTTTAAGATCTTAAGTCAAACCTAATAAACAATATAATTTAGCTTCGGATAATGCAATTATAACCAAAAGCCATCCGGGTTTTGAAACTTGAAAGTGCAAATCAAGGAATCCCAGATATGGAGTAAGCCTCATTGCTTCAACATTTATTTGTTTAATTTGAAGGAAAAGGGAATGACCATTGAGCTTGTGGTAGAGGAAATTATCATGAACATGATGGGGAAGAAGGGAGAAAAGTAACTGAAATTATAAGGAAAACAATCGATGAGTGTCTGTTAACAGAATGAAAATTCTCCAAGTGAGATCCTTACAGGAATTTTAGAAATGTCGGCAAACTAAATAACAGTTTTCAGATCCTCGCTTTCTAAATAATTCTGAACCATCTAAACTAGTGAATTATCTTCCTTCCCGAATTTTCATAGCAAGTAAACAACAACAGAGAAAAGCAGGTTTTTCCAACAACAATAGCGAGGTGCAGGCTTCACTCGTATTAGCAGCAGTAAAAAGTTGAAATTGCCAGACATTTCTCCAGATAATGCAAAAAAAAAGAAAGAAACCCAACAGACTCGCAAAACTCAGCTGAATACTGGAAGTTAAGAGCTGAGAAATTACACGAGAAAGCGAAGCATAGCATAGTGAAAAGGCAGAACTGAAATTGCAATTCCATTGGAGATGAATATGAAAATACCTGAACTGAAACACAAAAATGGCAGATCTCAAATATCTTCTTCGCCTCCCGTAGGGTCGCTATACCCCTCACTATCACTCTCCTCTCTCTAAACAAAAAGAAACAAAAAGATTAGAACTTGAAGATTACAGTTGAACCAGACAGTCTCTCTCCCCTGTAAAGAGGGAAGCGAAATAAATCAGATCTTGCCACAAGGCCTTCTTTTCTTCCAACGATAAAAGAGAATATGAGAGAGACAGGGAGAGATACCAGCTGGTTTTTGCTAATATATTGACCCCACTGCTTGGATTAACCATGGTGGGTCCTACTCCATTATTTTCAGCCTAAAACCTCCCCAAGCTTCACTTCATTGAAAGAATCAAATTAACGACTTGGTTGCAGATGATGCCATTTCCATGCGGTGCTTCAGACTTCAGAGAGCAGGCAATTGGCAATTTTTATGTCATATGTCTGGATTAGATATTTAAGTCTCGTTTGGGTTAATTTTTTAATAATGTAAACATATACACACATTTAAAATTTTTCTCTCACAATGACATCTCATTATTATTATTATTTATAAAACTTTCTCTTCCCTGTCCACCCACCGTGCGTCAATTATTCACCTTCTTTCCTTTCTGTTCATAGTTACTGTGAACCTACCAGCTAAGGGTGTTCAAAACCAAACAAAACCGACCAGACCGAACCGAACCAAACCAAACCGACAAAAACTGATCCAAACCGAATTGAAATGAGGTATATTTAGTTTTTTTCTTTTTGAAACCAACTCGGTTTGGTTTGGTTCGGTTTTAGTGCAATGAGATCTGAACCAAACCGAACCACACCTGATAACTATATTATAATAAATTATAACATATAAATTTACCCAATTACTCATAATCACACCTATTTTATTTCACTTTTGTAATATTTATAAAGTATATTGGTTAATAAATTATTTAGATTTAATTTGTGTTAAAAAAATATATATATATATATATAACCTATTTAATTTAATTTTTGAAAAATGATGCTATTTAAAAAAAATTCGAAAAACATGAACCAAACCTAAACCAAACCGAACCATACCGATTAAAAAACCGAATCAAACCGATTAAAATTTAAACCGACAAGGTTCAAAGAATAGGTAAACCGATTGGTTTGGTTTGGTTCGGGTTTTACCCAAAACCGAACCAAACCACACCCTTGAACACCCTGAGTACCAGCTAGTAAGTTACTGATAGTAATAATTGTATTCCATTTCTCTCGGCAGGCTGTACTCGTTGCTATATGAGGGCAAGGTCGATTGCCAGGAAGGGAACCAATGTAATTAAAAAAAAAAGTATTCTAAATAATAATTATAAAAAAAAAACAAACATTGTGTACAAAAATTGTCAAATTCTATTTGAGTTATTCCCTTCTCATTCTAGCAAATATATCTTCTATAACAGAACCGTAACCACTCTTTTTAAAAATTTGAATTTCCATGAAGTTCTGGCATGCAGAGATGCATATCATTTGCATAATACAAAAAAAAGTCCACTGCACCACAAATTATTCTATTCATACCATTAGGGTTAGGCATGATAGGGCCAACTGACCAAAGGATTATCACTAAGGTGGGGGTAGGATTGTTAATATGACCAGATTTCCAAAATTCCAATGCATAATGCAACCCCAAAAATTAATGGTGCCTTCACGTCTAACACTAATTTAATTTCTCTTTTCTAGAACCAGAACGTTTTCAACTACACACACATAATTGGAGTAGGTCAGAAAAATGGAGCCCAACTTTCCTCGACAAAAAAGCGTGGTTGCTTATCAACCCTGCAGCTCAACTGCGCCTCACTGTTTAACAAGTTATTAATATTATACAAAGGAAGCCAAATCATAGAAAAAAGATATCGGCTGCCTTTAAGGTGTATATGTTTTATATTAATTATTCGGCGGAAAATTGAAAGCACATTAGATAGTAATCCTAACCAAATTAGCATTTAAGGTTAAATTTAGTTCTACGAGCAATAGATTTTAATGAAAGGGAATTGAGAGTTGTGAAGAGATTTTAATAGTGAGAAAAAATGAGAGAAAATGAAAGAAGTTTTAATTTATTCTTATTTGTGTATGTTGGAAAAGAATGCAGATAAGATATTTGTTCATTTTTCTTATAAATTTTCTCACTTTTGCAAGTAAGAGGATTAAAATTTTTTCTCCCTTTTCTTTCTATTGATTGAACTAGGAAAGTTTCAATTTTTCTTTATCTTCCCTCCTACTTATTGAAGTACATGAGGAAAATTTTTTTCCCTCCCTTCCCTTCTCTTCCTCCAAATTCCCCCAATCAAACACTGGGTAGTGCTCAATTCAACATCTCAAACCCAAATGGAAATGAAATATCCCGTGTTCTTTGAAAGAAGAGAAATGAAATATTCCATTTAACTTGCAACTGGGAATAAATTACATTAAGCAGAGGTGAAGATTACAACAGTTATTTTGATTTGTTTAAGAGGCCTGAAAAAGGATGGGAAACATCATAATGGGAATAACCACTATATTACTGTGATGCTATAATTTAGAGTCAGAATCATGATTCACATATTTTTAAGTGTTATGTAAGGAATAAGTCAGAATCATGATTCACATTTTTTGTTTTTGAGCATTTTCGAAAAGCATATGGAGAAAGATCAGGTTAGTGGGATATTGGATGTAGTACATCATGGGGTTGGTGATGGAGATGGATTTTTCTTCATTTACACTTAGGCTGTCACATTATTTAAGAATTAAATTCATAAATAAGTATGAATCAATTATAATGGTAAAATCTATATATAATTAAAAATAGAAGGGAAGTCGCATTGTGCATTAACTATGAACAGTATGGTTCCATTCATTAGGCTTCGTATCTTCTTTCTTTTTTCTTTTTTTTAAGTTAGTCTAATTTTTTCCTTATTCATTCATTTATTTTTTTTTACAGGTAGGATTTATCTTTCTTATTATTTTAAATGGGACCCACTTTTTTATTTTCTCCATATTAATTTTAATTAATGTCATTTGATATTATTTTTATAGGAGTTAATAATGAGATTCTTTTTTAATTCAATATATTTTAAAACTAAATAAAATGTCCTCGTGGCATCCGCGTGTATATCCATATTCCCGTGGGAGCGGGGGAGAAAAATCTAGTTATAATTATAAAATAAAGCAAACTCTCTAGATAAATGAAATGTAATAGAATATCTATATATTTAGGTTATTGAAGAATATTTGTGTTGAAAATTTTAAATTGAATTTTAGTACATATTTAAAACTATAAAACAATAAATTATGGTATAACTTAATTAAAGTTTTTCTAAAAATACATGTAATTTACTTTTAAAAAAAAAACAAGAATCACATATGTGACATAACTTTAGCAACATATGCGTAGTTTAGTTTTATTTACTTAAAAAAAAAAGAATCACATAAATGACATAACTTTAGCAACATATATGTAGTTTAGCTTTATTTAAGAAAATAGCACTTCCTCATTCAAACAAAATCCGAAGTATTATAAAAGCTATGCCTTTATACACTTGAACTGGAAGACAGGTATATAGGAATACTCAAGTTTACTCGCCCCCTTTTTTCTGTTTTGTCATCAAAGAATATAATCTTAAAAATGATACGCATCATTCATTTAAAAAAAAATGGTCACTCAAAACCACAATGGTATCAAAACTTGTTCTGGGCCACGTCGGCATGGCTTCACTTTGCAGAGACAGGATTGGATTAGCCCAGCTGCCCAAATGAGCCCATTTTTTTTTGCACCCAATAAGAGGCCCGGCCTGATCCATATGCTTCATTAATTGAAAAGCTTTTCTTGAACTAAAAGATGGTACAAGATTCAATGAATTTGCTTCTTCTTGGCAGAAGACACTCTCACTCACCTGTGTAAGCTGTACAAAACATTGAATTGTTTATGAACCAATAAATTTGGACTTGTTTGGTTTGTATTTTTGTAAACAAATTATACTTTCTAATCATCATTTTCTTCTTTTTCCTTCAAACAATTTTTCAGTAAACATCTCTACTTTTATCTAAACTTCATTTTTGTAAACTGTGGTTATTCTAAAAGTATTTTTACAAAAAGACAAACCAAACGGGCACAAAATCATTAACAAACAGAATATAGTGTAAACATAAACCAAACCAAAACTAAAAAAAAAAAATGGAAGAAAATCCTCAAAAGTAGGAAGGAAATTCCTGCACTTGTCCTTCCTTGAATTTACTTCATTGCCAGCTCGATATTTTCTTGATTGTTCTTGTATTATTATCTGGAGCTACCATTCGATGTCGTTGTTAAAATTTGATGTTTTGAGGTGACAGGAGCATGAAAATTGAAACGCCAGAGCATGATTCTGGAGCAACCCTCCGGTGGAATCCCATTTAACTTTGATTCATCTTCTAATACTACTTGCTTCACAAATTTGATTGAATTCTAGAAAAAAAGCAAACCAAAAGTAAAACCATATATTAATAAGAAAAATGAAGTACGTATATCTAATCTGGATATTATTGAGGGTGGGCTCTACGTTGGAGTAGAGGGAAAACTACATTATTAGCGACATGATGGCGGAGTATAAAACACATTAAGGTTAGGTTGCATATTTCTGATTAGCTGAATCAGTCAGTCAAGTTGTCATTATATTACCTAATACTTACTCCTTTATTCTCTTTTCATTTTTCCTATTTAAAGTAGTTGGATGTTCGCCAAACTGCAACTAACGTATATCCATACTTAAAAAGCTTATATGAATATAATCATTAAGAAAAGATAAAACCCTTATTTCCTAACAATAAACAATAACCTAAAAAAGCCACATGGAACTGGCTTGATGGGTAGTTAAGGATAAAGATGCATAGAATCTGAGGTTCAAAATGACTCCAAATTTTTTTTGTGAAATTCAAAAAAGAAAAAGGAAGAAAAAAACAAAAGGGGGGGAAAAGAATTTCCTACCTACTTTTTTCATTGAGTTTTTTTTTTATGTTACAAGAATTTAAAAATAAAAAATTTGACAAGTGAAGTTGAAAATGATATGTAATGGACCTGAGAAGTGTCTTGAACAGATGAAGTGCGACCCCATCTTTCAGGATCCCAAAGAATGGAACTATTGAATGCAAAACTTGAAATATGAATGGGAGGAGTGATAGAAACGGATTCATTGTTCATATTCCTCAGATGCCATCCTATGACTTGTGAAGAATCACACACTGGCCCTTCTATTATTACTTTCTTCCTGTTTGCTGCTAATAACGCCACTGGCCATGTTCCAAATTCCCTGCTCAGTTTCCAAATCAACATATTAACTTAAGCCTATACATACATACATACATATATATATATATATATATATATTATAATTTAAAATCTCACAGATTATGAATTATGAACCTCAATAATATTAGAAAGATCATAACACAACGTACGACGAAAAAATAAGGAAAAAACTAAGACTGGTTGGCCATTAATTGAGTGACCTGGAAGTGTGAAAGATATCGCGTACTTAAATATAATTCGTGGTTGGTGTACCTAAATAATCTCAATCTCCACTGGCCCTTCATTGATCAATTTGCAAATTTATTCATCTTTTACCTTCGATGCACATGCACCACCACATGGAGAAGTAGAATACTAGCAACAACTTTTCAAGTTCTTAAAAATGATCACCGGTGTATGGAAAAATAGAAATATAATAATCAATGTGAAAGCAAGAAATAAAGCGGAAGATATCATACTCAATATCTCTAAGCTGGTAGAAGAATTCGAGATCATAAGCACTGGAAAGCCCAGCAAAGTGTACCATCCCAATTAGCCTATGGTGTTCGATGTGCCTAAGAGCAAGATTTCTCTGGTGATTTAGCTCAGCTTCCAGGTCCGTGAAGTTTTCCTTTGACACCAAATGTCTGTACATGATTCCTGTTTTTCTAAGAATCTCCGACAGTTCTGCGGACTCTGTTTGTGGTTCCACAACAATCCACAACAATGGCTGAGGAACCAACTTT
This sequence comes from Adenanthera pavonina, assembly GCA_026686845.1. NCBI lineage: Eukaryota > Viridiplantae > Streptophyta > Magnoliopsida > Fabales > Fabaceae > Adenanthera > Adenanthera pavonina. The sequence goes on from JAIVEN010000002.1 coordinate 6,723,318, forward strand.
ATAGTATTCGCCAACCTCCTCAAGAACACTGCTTGAAAGGGAATTTTTGTGCTTGTTGGAGTGACGATGATTATGTGTCTTCTAGGCTTCAAACCGGGCTCTTCTTGCACATGTAATTTTGTGTCGTGTTTGGGGACACTGGAACTTGAAGATATGGCCACCGACGTTGGAGATATCAAAGTTCTATTGACATTTGTTGTATGGTAATGTGACATTTCTGTAGTTTGTGGTGCAAATTCTGTTGTATTGGAAGCAGAAGCAGCTCGTGTTGAAACGAAAGAAGATTTACCTGTTGGAGCGAAGCCTGTGAAGAACCCCATCACAAAACATAGAGAGAAATGGATCATGGCTTTCTTCCATAACTGAACTCCCTTCTTTGATCTTTCTAGTGACCCCATTTTCTGCAAAACCAGTTGCTGCAACAACTTGCAAGTATATGGTGTATCAGGGGAGGAGATGAAGAGGAAGGTTAGGTGATATAAGGTAGAAGCTTCAAGGGGCTCCACAAATTTGTTAGAACTAAAGAAAAACGTTGGACCTAAAGAAAAATTATGATTGGTACAGCCAAACTGAATGCTTAAAATTTATGTTTGGAGGTATTTCATTGGGAAGGTATTGCTTGGCTTTGGTGTCACTTGAAGTAAAAGGAATACGAGAAGAATAAAAAATAGGTTGTGTTTGAGCATGAGTTGCTATCCAGCACCAAATAGCAGTTGGGATGTTACCCATCATTCAACAATTGAGAACTCTCTGCTATTTAGCTAGCATCGTTCATTCTGTCTTTTGTTGAATTTTTTTTTTTATTTGGAAGTTGACCATTAGTCCATTATAAGGGATTCTGAAAAAAAAAATTAACATTGAACATTGATCTTTGATATCGTCTTGTCAAAATAATCATGGATGTGCTGAAAAAGACTATTACAGAGGGCAATTATGAACCTAATGATTTTTTTAACAATTTGTTATGATTATGCATGGGTTGAGTTTAATTTGGCTCTTTGCTTGAATGAAGTTCGTCTGGCAAATTAATTCAAATAATTGAAATGAATGAAGAATAAGATTAAGTGCATGTTTGGATACCAAAAAATAATTGCTTATGTATTAATAATCACTTTTCAATTGCTAAATCCAAATATTTAGGTACTGTTAAATAATCACTTTTAAAGCACTTAAGCGTTTATTTTATAAGCTGGAGGGAGCAGCTTTTGGGATGTGATTATGAGAGAAAAAATAACTGTTGAAATATTTAATGAAGAGTAATAATTCTCCACCAAACACTGGATTAAAACACCCACACATGTAAAAAGCCTTGAGTCTCTCTTCTTACTTTTCAACCCAGCGTATCTTTAATTGGATAATGACTAAAACATTAGTTATGTATAATTATTTTTTAATATCAAACTTTAGTATTTTTAATTTTTAATTTAACATGTACACGACAATTAGTTATGTAATATCTTCATATTATTTATAAATTGAAATTTTACTTACAAAACTATTAAAATTTTATCCAATTACATAATATTATTAAAAACTAGTATTATTTAAGAACCAGAGACATTTCAGACATTTCAAGTCATTATCCATCTAAAAATGATTTTGATCAAATTTATCCAAACATAATCAATTATAGAAAATCACTTTTGAGTTCAACATATCCAAACATAAATCACTTTTTACATAATCACTTATAAATAATCATTTATTCTTATAATCACTTATAGATAACTTAATCCAAACAGGCACTAAAAAAGAAGAAGAAGAAGAAAAAGCTCAGTGAGATGTCTCGTACCTATCAACATATGGTTTGTTTGGGTTATGGGCTTTTCTGACCATGTTGATGGTCTTTTGTAAAATTGAATTCTGATTCTTATTTTTCATGTTAATGTCCCAAATCAGTATTTGTGGGGTAAGCATCATTGTTATTAAAATCGAACCGAATCAGCTGATCGTACCAGGAACCAGTGCCTGGTCTGGTTTGGTCATGGTATACAATCGGTACTGTTTAGAACCAGTGAAACCAGCCTTGAACCGGTAAAACCGGTTCTAAACCGGTTTGAAACCGGTCCTGCATTTTTTTTTTTCAAATTTTTTTAAAATATTTTTTTATTTTTAAGATAAAATTACATCATTTTTAGTACAAAATATGTTTTTTTTATATATTATAATATTATATAAGCATTATTATGATATATAACTATTAAAAATTATATATTTACTTAATAAATAATAAATAATAGATTATTAATTTATTATTTTGAACTCAAAATATAATTATAGATTAATATTAACTTATTTAAATTAAAATATTGAGTTATGAAACTTATTAATTATTTATTTATGATGAATAATAGATTGATAATTCAATATTATTTAGTTTAAAACTTTAATTAAGTTATAAAATTTATTTAAACTTATATTATTTATTTTAAATATATTATTTTAATCACTACCGGTTCCACCTCGATCGAATCATTGAACTTTGAACCAGTGCCTTGTCCGGTTCAATGTCCAATCCGGTTCTGACAATATTGGTAAGCATCCAAACTACAAGCACTCATGACAGACCTGACTTCAATTTAGGCCTATACCAGAAATACCCCTGGAAGAATTAAGAAGAAACAAGACAATATGAACAGCTCAGTTCAACTTCTCAGTTTCTTTCGTTACTTTCTAATGTTTGAGTGCTTTCAAAGTTTCTTATAGGTGCATAGAGATGACATAAAAGGATATTTTTTATTCCTTTTGGTTACATTAATTTCAATGCTGTGTTTTGCCATTCAAATTTGAAATATTGAATGGAAATCTTGAATCTTCAATTTGATGATTATGGTTAATCAGGTATACACAAATCCTTTGCTTGCTTGCCATTCGAAAATTGTCCATCAATAGCTGTGAAAAAGATATTCTGGCATAAAAATGTTACGTATATGAGATGTCACAGAACTGTGATGTTAAAATTCCCAGTTTAGCAAGATAGCGCACTACACCTTCAAATAAGCACAGCTACTGACATTTGAAAGTGTAGTATTAGATGCTTGTTCTTTAGACTAAGATGAGATGCGTGATTTGCGAGATTTACTCTGTAAAAGAGTTTCACAATCTGATTGTTTTGTTTACACTTGGCTTAAATGGGTAATCTGACTTCTAAGTAGATCTCTCATTCCCATCATTACCATAGCTAGTAGCATCTTTGGCTATTTGACATGTATCCAACTGAGAGAGGATGTTCATGGAGGTCAGATCATAAGCTAGACTTTCACCAATAAGGATAGTTCAAATCAAACAAGATTAATTAAGTCTTGAAGTTGCCTTTAGCCTTCCCAGCTCATGTTTTCTTGGAAACAACTCATGATGACCCATAGGGAGGCTAAGAAAATTAGAGGTATCTAGAAACTTTTAAAGAAATCTAAAGTGGTCTTGGAGAAGTTAGATATCTTTTATATAAGAATTGTTAAATACAATAACAACAACAACAATATTAACCTTATCCTACTAATATGAAGTCGGCTACATGGATCATACAATGTCATTGAGTTCTATTAAATACCATCTCCTCAGACAAATCATTTCTCAAGAGGTCATTCCTTATAACTTCCCTAAGTGTTATTTTTGGTCTTTCTCTACGCCTTTTGATAGGGCTCCAAGCCATTTGATCAACTCTTCTCACTGTCTCCTCTTGCCCTCTTCTTTATACATACCCAAACCACCTTAAATGATTTTCTACCATTTTCTCCTCGATAGGTACTACTCCAACTTTCTTTGGTATAAAATTATTTTATATCTTATCCAATTTTGTATGACCACATATTCATCTCAACTTTCTCATCTCTGCTACTCTCATCTTATGCTCTTGTTGTCTTTTCAAAGCCCAACATCCACTACCATATAATATTGCTGACATTATAGTTGTTTGATAAAATTTCCCTGTAAGCTTTGTAGGTACCTTACAGTCACAAATAACTTCTGATACTTTTCTCCACTTTAACCACCCAGCTTGTATCATATGCATAACATCTTCATCAATTTTACCATCACTCTGTAAAATTGACCCCAAATATCTGAATTTTGACACCTCTGTAATGGTTTGCTCTCCAATTTTTACTTTTAAATCATTTCTAACTTGTCTCTTATTAAATTTACAATGCATATATTCTGTCTTACTTCTACTTAGACGGAATCCTTTTGATTCCAAAGTGTGTTTCCATAACTCAAATTTAGAGTTGACCTCTTCTCTAGAGTCCTTAATTAAGACAATATCATCCATGAAAAGCATACATTTTGAAATTTTCTCCTGTATATGTTCTGTTAGAACGTCTAAAACCAAATCAAACAAGTATGAACTCAAGGAAGATCCTTGATGTAAACCTATCTTTATAAAAAAATCCTTTGTCTCCCCTCTAGGAGTTCTCACACTTGTTGTTGCTCCCTCATACATATCCTTTATGACTGGAATATAAGCCAAACAAACACATTTCTTCTCCATTACTTTCCACAACACATCTCCTGGTATTCTATCATAGACTTTTTCCAAATCAATGAAAACCTTATGCAAGTTTCTCTCTTTACTCCGATATTTTTCAATTAAACCCCTTAATAAATAAATAGCCTCTGTTGTTGATTATCCTAGCATAAATCCAAATTGGTTTTCCGAAATACAAGACTTTTTCCTTAACCTATGCTCAATCACTTTTTCCCAAAGTTTCATGGTGTGACTCATGAGTTTTATCCCCCGATAATTTACACAATTCTAAATACCCCCCTGTTCTTGTATATAGGGATCAGAATGCTCTTTCTCCATTTCTTTGACATTTTCTTAGACCTTAAGATCTCTTTAAATAACATAGTGAGCCACAAAACCCCCTTATCTCCCAAACACTTCGAAACTTTGATAGGAATATCATCAGAACCAATAATTTTACCACTATCCATTCTCTGAAGAGCTTTTTTTTACCTCTCCAACCTGAATCTTATGATAGAAATTCAAATTCATATCATCTCCATGAGTTATTAATCCTTCTGTATCAAATATAAGAATTGTTAAATAATTTTAGAAAATTTCTTGTAAATATCTTTTCTATATTTTAGAGAATTCTTTTATAAATATCCATGTAAAATATTCTAAAAGATTATTGTAGACATTGAATGTAATTAATCTTCACTGCATATTGAGGAGGTATGAATATTGTAGAACTTGCAAGAAGTTATAAATATCTCTACCTTCCTCATTCGTAAATATTTTATCAATTCATCCAAGAATGTAAACCCCGTTCATTCAAACTCTTTTTAACCATTCCTCAGTTCTCTTAACCACTTTTGAGGTTTCAATTGACTTAGCAAGGATCAAAAGATTGATCAAAACTAAGGCCGGTAGATTAAGGATTGGAAAAGTTTCAAGACAGTGACAAACCACTCTACTTCTATAAATTATAAATTCATAAATTATAAACGAAGAGAGGCACATTATCTTATACCAAATTCTAGGTAAGCATTAAAATGTTCTTCCTAAAGGTGAGCATTTACTATGATCAAAGGCGACTAACATAGTACGCATTGTTCTCCACTTCATCAATGTTTGATCCTGGAAGCAATTTGACGTGCCATATCATCATCCTTGAACAAACACAAACAAGGACCAATGACACTAACTACTCCTAATTTTCTCAAAAAAAGGTGTATTATTTGACTATGCTACACAATCAAGTGGATCCAGCTAGTCTTCCAAGTTACACCTCTGAGAAGAGACGAAGGGTACCCATTAACAAATTTCCCCAATGGAAAACTTCGTTTTGATATTACTCTAATGATGGCCCTTCCATCACCTGCGTTAGTGATTTTTACATTTGATGTTAGTTAAAACAAATTTGGCCATTCCATAAGTATTGCTTTTTCTCAGTTTGTGTTGCGCTTTACTTTCATGTCTTCTATAAAAAAAAATTATAAATGACATTCCAGAGAGGTAAATGAGGGCGGGGGGTTGCAGGGAGCTGGGATCTGCCAGCTACGGCATCTCAAAAAATTCAGTGTTCTTCAGGGAAATGTGTTTGTGCTTTGGGGTGGGGGGGGGGGGGGGAGAGGAGATGGTGTTGTGGGGTTTTGGGGTTGGGGGTGGGGTGTTTGTGTGATTAAGGTAACCCAGCACTTCGAATGACAATACAACAACATGAGTATTGAGGAGAGGCTGAGAAGCATTCCACGTCACATGAAAAGGCTACAGCGTATCAGAGTTACGGCTTTTCAAAAAGAAAAAGAAAAAAAAAATCTTACCACTTTCTAACTAAAGCCTAATGTAATTTCTCCCAAACAAAACTGGTCACTTCCCTCTGGAGTGAAAATAAAAAATCTAAAAAAGAAATAGTTACGACTAAGTCTTATTGATCCAGAAGTCAATAAGATTTTTTCCCTTGTTGCACACATTTGTTGGCTCCGCTCCCTTTCATTTTACATCTTTCAACATTAACTATACCAGTGCCAAACATCAGACGAAAAACTAAGGCTGTATTATACTTTAGGTTTGGTTGAGATAGAATCTCTTCTAGGCCGGTGTTTCTTCCACTTCTTTTTGGGCAACTCCAGGAGCCAGGACGGAACTTCACAGCCTGATGTTGCCATCAGATTAGCTATATTACGCAGCAATGGAATGTCTTCCTCTGAATAAAAAGTTATAGCTTCTCCAGCCCTCCCTGCTCGACCAGAACGACCTATTTGCAAGCCAACACAATATATCATTGCAGTAACAATAATTTCATGAATACAGAGATGTCACAAGCACGAGACAATGCAAGAAAGAGTTTGATATATTGGAATCTTGTCCCAAGCATCTCATGCACTACGGTATCTTGGATATCAAGGTTAAATGATAGTATTTACTATGCTAACACATATTAACAGGACAATACCTGATATAGCACTAATATCACATCCGCCCAAAACTGGGCTGTCTGATAACATTTGATACTATGATATCTCACAATGTCATACGTGTTATGAATTTTATAGGATCTTAAACCATGTCATCTCATACAATAAAATTTATCAAACGCCTCCTAAATATTTCTTCAAGGCCAATGAGAATTATTATAACATCACATACCAATCCTATGAATGTATGCAGCAGCAGAATCCGGAAAATCATAGTTAATCACACACTTCAAGCCTTTGAAATCCATGCCTCGAGCAACTACATCAGTAGCAATCAAAACCCATGTTTTGCCAGCTCTGAAATTATCAACAGCATCTTCTCGCTGTATTCAATTTTAAAGGTTAGCATAAAGAAAAATTAAATCACAGTTTAATCACCTAGTTTGCAATAGTAGCCGAGTGCACAGTGTTCAAGGTGACCAAGTGCTAAAGAAACCCAACTAATTGCATACTATAATAATGGTTGACAGGAATAAAAAAAAATATATTGCAGGATAAAAAGCACAATATAAATTATGAAACACAAATGCCACACAAAACGTGATAATTTTACCATATGCATTTCTGCCATGCAAATTGTTACAACCACCCCCCCCCCCAACACACACACACACACACATTTTCCCCCTTTTTTGGTGGGAGAGGGGGGAGGGTATAACTTGATTCAGATATCCTTCATATTTTACAGCACACAACTTGTTCAAAGGGGCTGGAAACTACCTCCTTTTGAGACAAATCAGAATGGATAACACCAACTCTGAAGTTGTCAAGTTCTAATTCACCATAGAGTTCCTTTGCTCGCTCCTTGCTTTGGACAAAGATCAATACTGGGGGATTTAAACTCTACAAGATTACAAGATAAAAAAAAAAAGTGGATCAACAAATGCAAGTGATAAGAAAATGACAAGAATGAACAAAAAGAAGCAGCTCTACAATATCATATTCTTTCAAGTTCCAAAAGATAGTGTTATTGTAATTAACATTTCAAGCTAAATGTTCTGTTAAAATGCAGCATAAATTTTCTAACACAACCAGATTTGAACAAAATGTTTATGTTATATATATGTGGCAACAACAGCAATATTAATTCACAATACAAGTTAATAAGAAAAAACATACAAATCATAAACAATAGTTCTATTACTAATTTCTCGCCAAGCAGTACAAATTAAATTATGTAGCTTTCAAGAGCAGAGTTAAATAGCCCCCACATCAAGTTCTATGGAATCACAAAATCACATGTGATTTGCATGAATGAATTGGGTTTCACAATAATGCATATCAAAACTCAAAAAAGATACTGCAACAATCATGTGTGGTGATTAACAAGGCTATCTCAATACAGGGTTGTGATATGAAGTATGAACTGACTTTTAACACACATGGAATCCTATATGTAACAGTTTCTATCTCAAACATTAAAATTAGCATAATACCTCTGCAAAGCTTTGGCGAATTGCCATAAGTTTTCCCTCTTCACTTCCAGTAAAAACCAATTTTTGCTTTATTGTTTCAGAAGCCATATTCCTGATTGACATAAAAACAGGGCATTTACGTTAAACAGTGGACTGGAATTATGTATGCTATGGTTCCGTAAGGATCTTCACCAATCTTACTTTCTGCCAACAATAACTCTAACAGCATCATGCATAAGCTCCCGAGCACGATCCTCAACAAAATCAGGTAAAGTGGCACTGAAAAGTGAGCGTATTATTGAAGGATTTGAGCATGCTTTGATAGCAGAATCAATCTGCTTGAATAATCCAAGCTCAAAAAGTTTATCAGATTCATCCAGGACAAGATACTCAACTCTGCAGAGCAAAACAAAAGTGGAAAAGAAAATATATCAATGGCGGTGTATAACTATTACTGGCTTCTCAGATACAATATAAGATACAGTTAAGCATATCATTGCCAAAGTTTTAATGCTTAAAAATTAAAGCAACATAGGCAGTTGGCCTTAAGCTTGATCAACAGCAATTGAACAATAAATTTTTAATAACTTAAATTTTATAATTAAAATTGTACATATTCAACTTTATAATTATATTTTAAACACCTAATTGGATCAACTCACTTGTGAAAATGTTTTTACCTTCAGAAATGTTTTCATGGCCCCAAATTCACATTGGCACTAGGTAGACCTAACACAGAATAAATTGAGCAGATTTCAGGATATAGTTCTGGGACTACAGGTTTTGATCATATTCATACTAGGATCATTTCCATACAGATGATTCTCTTATCGATCATTTTTTATGAGACAACCGCAGCACCAGATAGGCATAGCAGGTATAAAAGGCCTATCAACCTCAATAGGAACTTGTCCATTACAAAGTCAATAACTTGTCACTCTGGGTTTCGATGGCTTCTAGAGATTAAATTATCAGTCAATAAAGAAGCTCAGATCAATATTTGGATCATAACCACCTCTCCAAAGATCTGTATTTCAATTTTCAAGCATTTCAAGTCATTTCAACTCCAGTAGACTAAAATATTTATTAGCACATACCTGCTAAGGTCAACCTTTTTCCTCCGGATAGCCAAGTGTAATCGTAGTGGTGTGGATATAAGTATATGGCATGAAAATGTAGAAAAATCACCATTTCTTGCTAGCTCTTTAGTCATTAACTTCATACGGAATTTTTTTCCTTTAGCCAGCTTTTTGCACTCTCTGTATGTTTGTGAAGATAATTCACGAGTAGGACAAAGGACAACAGCTCGAATGCCATTTTTTGAAGGATCCTATAAAAGAAAGTTGATCACATTAACATAGGGCATGGGAAATGAAATTTGAAAATAAAGGGTTAAGCAATACCTTAAGCTTTATAAGCAAGGGACACATAAATGCCAAGGTTTTTCCAGAGCCAGTTGGGGCACAGGCAAAGCACTCACGGTCCTGACCACCAATTATTAAGGAAGAAAATCAGGGTGGAAAAGACTGTTTACAAGTAACTAGGGGTCAATATCAAGTTGATAAAGATATAATCAAGCCACTGAACTCATTCCAGGATAATAAAATGTAGGGAAAACAAGTTCAATAAAGGCACAACGAACTTAAATAGAAATTCCTCACATGTAAAAGTACAGGAATAGCCTGTCTTTGGATCGGTGTTGGCTCTCTGAATCCAAGTTCTGCCAGATTGCGCAACAAGTATGGTTCACATTTATATCTGTTAACAATTTATTTAGAATCTAAATAATGGTAATTTTATAAAGAACAATCATAATCAGAAGAAGAAAAAGACAACTTGGTTCCAGCACTTAAAAAGTAAAGAGATGATAGAACCCTTAAATCAAAACGTCATATCCTTAAGATGTAAACAGAAAAAGAAGAGGGTAACAAATCAGCAACCACAGTCAGAAGATATGTGACTAATATTTGCCCACAATATTTAGTCTACCGGAAATTTGATTTCCAAGAATGGAATAGTATCAGAAGACATAAAAGTTAGGACAAAGGACTCTAATAGTCATGTGACAAGCGTAATTATCAAATACAGACACGTACATACAGCATTAAGTTTGCTAATACCTTGAGCTCAATTCATCAAAATTTTGAAGCGGGGACGGGACGTTGTACCCAGACACATGAATGTTGTGCCTCTTCCTGAGTAGAGCATCTCGCTGGACATAGAAAGCAAAAGGAATTAATACATAATGGGAGCAAGTAAAAATCAAAATAACAAAAGTTATGTATTTTTTCACAGAACAGAAAGGAAGACAGAACCTCAAGTTGCCTATGCTGTTCTTTTGTCTGCTGAACGGACTCGACCACAGCTTTATCTTCACCTTTAGGTTGAAGTTCCCCTGATTTGGACTTTTTAAAGACACTGAATCCCTCAACCGTTTCTGTTCTTGTTTTGATTTCCCGAAGAGAGAAATAAAAAATAAGATGAGGTATACTAATCCAAAAGCATCAAAGAAGAAGAACAAGATTACCTGAAGCTGATCCCTTCCGCTTCCTCTTCTTCGCAGGCGCTTTAACGTCAACCGGCTCTGCTTTCTCAATTTCAACCGAGCTCGAAACCTTCACAGAATGGTCATTTTCTTTTTTCTTTTGAAAAAAGAAATTATATAAATCAGTAAGAATAAACATTCGAAGCACGAATACAGTACATCACACCAGAATTTTCACAAAAAAGAAAGAAAAGAAAACAGAAGATAAACAAACGAAGATGAACAGTTTTTACCTCGAACTTGGCAATATCGGTGCCGAACCTTTTTCTGTTGAAGCGAATGCCGGAGAACAAAAAAGAGGAGCCGTTGGTCATTCTCTAAAGACAAGGCTCCCGCACCGCCCAATGGTTCCAACTTTTCGTTTAGGTATTTCGACCCGCCATCCACTGCCACCAACGGTGATTATATGAGCCAGACTCTAGTTTTACTTTTTTTTTTTTCTTAGCAAGAGGAAGCTGATTCTGTTTTTTTTTTTACTGTATCATATTGTTGGACTTTTTTTTTTTGGTAAGGCAAAAGGTCAAAAACCAATATAAGAAAACAACAGGAAAAAAAAAAAACAAAATGAAGAAGAAAAAGCTACTCTGCAAGGATGACCGGCTCCTACAATGTCCATTCTTGGACTTCATCCATAAACATAACCCATTTTTCTTCTTTTCAAAACACTCTCCCATGAGAGTTCAAACTCTTTCTATACAATAAGAGTCCAAACCCGCACCGGTGTGTAAATCTATCGTCTAGCTTCCATACTTTGGTCTTCTTGGCACCTTTCTCCCTAGCTTCTACTAATAGAGAAGGTGCCCTTAGTGTGCGATTATCTTTTTCTTATTTCTCATTTTTTTAGGGTTTACTGTTATGCCTATTTTGCTTGGGTTTGCAAGTAGTCAGAGAGCTCCCCCCTCTTTGAATTTCAGCAGTGAAGAAATCGATTGGCTAGCGTTTGGTGCTTGAAGAATCTAATGCTACCGGAATCTTTGTTTATCGGTTCAAATATGAGGTGTGGTCGTGTGGAGATGGGGTGCTTTCCAACATTTATTCAGCCGATTGTATTGTCTTTTGTTGGAGTCGACATATCCGCCTAGTTAATGTGTGGAGTTTTTTCAAAATCTGTTCCTATCTAGATAGATTAAGTGAAAATGGGGATGTTTCCAATATGAGGGTTCATCGAACCACCATCCGGAGCATGGATGTTGCCATTGCTGCTTTCATCGTTTCAATACCATCAATCTTGGGTTTAACTTGGTTTGGTAAATGGTGTGTTTTGTCTAGTTCTCGTCTTGCCGATTGCTTGTTTTTTCTTTCATGGTTTGTATCCTTTGTCAGTTGTTTTGTTAGGTGGTTGTTGGTGGTTGATACTTGCTCGCCGGTGGTGCTTTATGTTGACTTGTAGGATTGTGTTTGTGTTGGTTTGAGTAGGGCTACATTATTGGCCGGGTCTTTTTTTCTTGCTTTGGTCCTGGTCCATGTTTTCTATACCGTGCTTGTTTATTTTAATTTAATATGCTCTTTGTTGTGGCAAAAACCAAAAAACTCATTTTTCTTCTTTTCGACCATGCATTTTTCTGGGTCTCAACTAAGTGTTTGTTTAATAGTGTGTTTGGATTAGCTTTTTAGATGGGATAAGTGATTATTTCATGCCCAACATCTAGTTTCCAAACACAACCCTGATCAAAATAATCACTTATGGCCATTTAAGTGATTATTTTCATAAATTACTTTTTTCTATTTATGATAATCACTTATCCTCCCATAATCACTTATTTCACTTTTTCTTCTCATTATCCACCAAATAATCACTTGAACGTCAAACACATTTATTTTCTCAAAATCACTTATGGGTTAAAAATATCCAAACATATTTATTTTCTCAAAATCACTTATGGGTTAAAAATATCCAAACACAAATTACTTCTGACATAATCACTTATTATCATAATCCATTATGAATAAGTATTTATCTTCATAATCACTTGTACATAATCCAATTTAAACACACCCTAAGTAAAGCTGTTAGGGTTGTAGACTTGCAAAATGTTCAAAGTTTATCGATCAACATCAACAAATATAATCACCAATACATCAATATAATATAATAAAACTTATAGTTGTGCCACTTCATATTCTATACAACATGTGTAGACCTATATAAATTAATTAAATTGAATCAAACCAATACAAATCAATAAAAACTAAATTTGGATAAAGTTTGCTTCAATTTTTGTAGCCATTAAACCAATTTGGTCTGGTTTAGATCGATTTCAAGCCTTCAAAACCTAAAGGTAACTAAATCAAATCTCCTATACTTCTTTAATTTATTTTAACATAAATACTATAGTCTTCAATCCTGTATTATAAGGTATCGAGATAATTTTTATGCATATTAAGAAACTTTTATTATATCTTTAAATTTAAAAAAAATTAAAAATTTTTAATTTTACCTCTATTAATTCCACCAATTTCATTAAATATTGTACAAGTTATGATACTAATAATACAATAAATAAGAGATAAAAATAATAAATTATTATATGTTATCTTCTATTATGAAACAAGAAAAACCACTCATGTTATCTTATAATAAAGTATAGATGGAGTATTTATTGAATATATTTTTTTTATATTATCAATTAATATAAGTCTCTTAACACATAATGAGTAAAATAATCCTTAATAAGATTAAAAAAATATTTATTGATTTGGAAAAAAATATAAATAAATGTGTTATTATAATTAATTATATGAATTTATAAAAAATAAATAATCATGTGAAAAATTCACAAAAAATTTATATAAAATATACATATTTCAGTAAAATATTTAAATATAATTTATGTTCATAAAATGTTTATATAAAACCTATTTAATTTAATTTTATAAGAAGGATGATATTTTAAAAAGAAATAATTTAACATTATCCAAACTAATTCAATCCAAATTTGGAACTAAACCAAATTGATTAACAGTAAAGCCAAAAAAGCTCTAATAAGCAATGATCTGGAAATCAGACCCGACCGACTAGTTCAATCAATTTAACCGAGAATCTGTCATATGTCTGGTCCGATCCAATCCGGACATAGAGACCGGAGGTCTACAAAATTAGCGGTGGGTGGACTCGCTAAATCCATAATAAACTGGATAAAACCGGTGAAATCGGCGGTCTAACTAGTCCGAACAGTTCGAGAATAAAAGGGAAAACTAATAAGAGTAGAAGAAGATGGTCAAGGAAAAGAAAAAGCACAATGGAGGCAAGAAAAACATTGTCAGAAGAAAAGAAGATAAAGAAAAATCAGAGGAGGAGGAGAAAGAGAAAGAGAAGATAAAGGAAAAAGAAGAATCACCATATTAACAAAAAAAAAATTCATGATTAACACTAGCAATAATCAGTAAAGAAGGTGGATATCAGCCAAAAATCAAGGTCAGCAACAACATCTATGGCGGACAACTACAGCATCATGGGTGATAACATAGGTGTACTCTTCAGATTCCACCGCTTCAGTTTGCCTCGCACGACTAAATGGCTCCTTTTTAGGTTATGGTGATGGGTCACGGGTACCATTTTGTGATTGTGGCCATTTAATGCAATTTACCTTTTATTTAATTTTTTTTTCAAATTCAACTTTTGAATTTGAATCCACTGCTTGCAGTACACAAATATTAATACATATGAAATTTCGAATATCATCTATATAAACTAGACATCTTCATGAGGATTGGAGCCTAATCAATGAGGTGAAATCAATGCTTTGAGAAATTGGGACGTTAGATTGATGCTTATCGAGAGAGACTTAATGGAGCTGAGGATGAGGGAATTACTTAGGGCTTGTTTGGTTGGTGCAGTTCTTAAAAACAGTTTTTCTATTTTTGAAAATAAAAAAATAAAAAAACTTGTTTGGTAAACCTATTTTTTATAAATTATTCTGAGAAATAGAAAAATAAAAGAACAGAAAACTCAGAATATTTTTAAGGTGTTTTCTAGTTTTTGTTCTGAAAAACAAAAGAAAAGATGAAAAACACCCACCTCATTAATGATAAAATTATAAATTTTGAATAACTCATTTATCATTCACTAATTATGATTTTGAGAATAACTATTAAAACAGATTTTTTTGTTTTCTTATTTTCAAAACTTATTCTCAAAAACAATTTTACAAAACTGTTTTGAGAACAAAAAAATAGAAAACACTGTCAAACAGGCAGTCAGTGTTATTTTGTTTCTTTCTTGTTTTTTGGGTCTCTGTTTGTTGCGTTTCCTTTCCTTCTATATATAAAAAAAAAAAAACTAGAGTCCAGGCCTATCTTTTTTTTTTAATTACATTCCCTTTTATAATTTAATTATACGATTATTTGATTATTTATAAGAAAAATATTATTTACTGATTAATTAATAATTGGTAATTTGACAAGATTCCCTATATAGAATTAATTAGTATATGATATGATTTATATTATAATAGATTATTAATTAATATGGGAAAAATTTTTCAAATATGATTCATATTATAATAGATTATTAATATGTAATTAAATTAAGAAATCCTTAAAGTAACATAAGTTTATTTTATTTTTTATGTATATTATTTTAATTAATACCGATCTAACCACGATCAAACCATTAAATCTTAAACCGGCACCTCAGCTAATCTAGTGTTCAGTTTGATTTTCTTAACATTACTAATAAGTGTCTAACCGATTGATTCGTTCTGATTTAATTTTTATCCAAACCCAAACCAAACCAAATCTATGAATATTCTGCGCATAGCCAACTTTTGATTAATTTATACATTTTTACATAAAATTATTTTAAATAAAAAAATATAAAAAATGATTGATTTAATTCGATTTGATTTTCATCCAAAAATAATCAAAACTAACCTTATAAACATGCTTAGTCGTGCATAGCAAACTTCAAAATATTTTTAAATCAACTCTGAAGTTATACATTTTTGCATAAATTATTTTGAAACAATAAAAGTTTGTCATTTCACTTACTAAACTTTGATTCAATGCACTGTTCACATACACGTGTATATAATTTTGCTTTGGTAGCTATAATTTTCTTTTTTTGGGTTGCTATAATTAAATCTTCACTGTTTTTCATCATACCTGATCCACGAACTCAAATCAATATTTTTGCCTAGCGAGAACGACACGGAGTCTGCTTAGAACCATTAGATCATTTCAATGAGAAGGGTATTGCTAGTTGCATCCATGCAACAAATCCTACATTACTTTTAACCAATATATTTTGAACGGACACGATATTATCATATGTGCGTTGTATCCATGCAAATCAAAATCCCCAAATCCAATATCGCTGTTTGTCTTTCATATGAGAACTCAAATCAACGTATTTGCCGATACCATATACCAATAACATTATTGCTGACCACGGATTAACTTCATCATAAGGCAAATGGCTCATGGGAAACAAACTACAATGACCACAGACTAAAATCTACATTTTCAGTACGTTCATGTATTCTCACAATAAAAAGCCCATAAGAGTGCACAATCAGAAGTCCGTGGCAACTACATCAAACGTGTCCACCCTACCCCATATAAATTAATTCTACTTTGTCTTGGATGAAGAATCCTCAGTCAGGTCAGTAATGTAACTTTCTCCAAATCCGAACGTATTAAATTCACAGTAAGACAAGGGATTGGTGGTTAATCCCGGCAACAATGATCCACTACTCATCAAGCCCGTAGTCCTCTCCAAAATACTTATCAACTAGACTATTTGCCATAGTTCTCAGATCTTCATTTTCATGAAATTGAAATCTTTCCATGGCTTCAATCCCATCTTCTTGTTCTACAAGCTTGGGGCCCCCACCATCTGGCATCCCCCTCAGGACCTAGAAACATGAGAAAATCATAAAGATATCACAACAGGAGTTTCGATATCCAAGAACTTGATTCATTTCTCCACGAGGTGGAATTTTAACAATGATTATGCAAACTGATAGGCCCTACTTAGAGGGATCAAACCAAGTGAAGAAATATACTCAAACAAAAGCTACAAAATATCATTGATACAAGAATCAGAATTTCTTACCAGCTCTATGAATTGAAGTCCCAGCCTAGCAGCTTCAATATCAGCAGATCTAACTAAATCAATAAAACCAGGCAAGCATCCTCTTTCAACAAGTGAAATCAGGTGGTCCAAGATCAGATTTGGCTTCTCACCACCTTCACCCTTGGATGGAGCAACACAAAGGTTGCCCAATACATAGGCTGCTTCCTTTCTTATATCAAAAGGAGCTGCAGAAAGAAGACGTAACAGCAAAGGCACTGCCTCACTGGAATAGATCAACTGCTTGTGCTCAACAGAACCTGCAGCTATATTAGACAACACCCATGCTGCTTCCTGCATAAATAACAAAGCTCATATCAAAACTAATTCAAAGTTAGATCATGGAACCAAAGGTTAAAAAATATACCTTCTTTAAGACCCTGTGTTCACTTTTCAGACACTTTATAAGCACTTCTATGACATTATCTGAAAATGCCAGCATGCAATCATTTTAAGAAAGTCAGCCATTGAGAAAAAAATGCATATTTTAAACTTGGGCAAATAGAAGACAAGATTTTTTATTTTGGAAAAAATGTAGAAGACAAGATTAACTAACCAGTAATTTCACGTCCTGGTACAGTAACAGCAGAAGTTGTAGTGGAATCGCCAGCAATCAGATTACCTAGACTCCGCAAAACCTAGATATATTTCTCATTATTGATATATAGAACAGATAAAATATGCAAACCTTAAAAAAAATTACAGACATAGAGGGGTACATTTTTTAACCAGGTAAAAAACTAATGGAGATCAGTACCGGAATCAGTAATTGCAAACTGCTTGATGCTGACAACCTATTTACAAGCAACTGAAGTACATCACTTTTCACCAGCATACTTGTAGCTACATTAGATAGTGCTGATAGATAAACCATTACCCAGGCCACTTCAGTAGCTAATTCATCATCCCTGAAGTTGATAAGGAATTTAATATGACAACAATTAGAGAAGCCCATTAGAGATACATTATTGATGAGTATAAGACCTGATTATCTTCTGTAATACTTCCAGGAAATAATCTTTCCATAGAATCATAATACTGAAAGAGGGCTTGCAGTTTGCATTACCAACATTTCAGATTTCTTCAAGCCCATAAGCCTATAGGAAAAGTGAACTTTATGTTTAGAATAGTTATTGCCTTACAGGCACACAGCTTTCAGGGACTACTCAAATTATTTGTAAAAATCATATACAATATTTGAAATAGTTTCATAGAGAGGAAAAATCATGTATACGAACTAGTTTAATTACATTCCAATATTGAGTATCTCTTAAATATATTCTGTTGGAATTAAAATGATACAAACTCCTAACACCATGACAAGCAAAGGAATATTAAGCTTGTCAAAAAAAACTACGCAAAACGGTACAACGTATCTTTACTATAGCAAATAAGAAAATATAAATACATCAAATCTATCATTGCACTAAAACATTAAACAAGAAAAAATAAAATTGCATGCACTGTAAAACTAGCATATACTATGTTTACAAGTAATTAATCATGCAAGTGTGAAAGCAACAAAGTCCATTGTGGCACTAAAGCCTCAAGGCAGAAATACTAAAAATAATTCCAAAGCAAAGTAATTCTCACGCTTTTTTCAAATGTCGAATTAATGCATCCAATACTCCATCAACACAGATGAGCTCTGTTGCAACTTTAGGACTTGGGCCCTACAGGCAAACACACTCCAGTTATGATATATTTGCAGAAAGAACCACACAACAACACTGCAAAGACACGTGCACTTGCACATAATAATATATTATTCCATCTTCAACAAAAATCATCATAATAGAAGTGCCTAATCACAAACGCTCATAGCTACATAACATACCCCAGAAATTTCAACCATGGCAGACAAGCAAACATAGTATCAATACAGATATAGAATGTCAGGGAAAACTAAACATTTGACCAAAAAGGGTCAACAACACAAATGTTGCACAGCTTATTCTATTGATAGATTTGAGACCTTGATTAAATTGGACAAAGCCCAGGCAGCTGTTCTCACAGTTGACCCTTTGTTTGGCAGTATCATTCTAGCAAGAGGTAGTAAGGCCCCTTGAGCTAGCAGAACATTTCTCAACTCCTCACCTTCACCAGCCACATTTCCTAATGCCCAAGCACACTGTTCAGCAACTGGCAAGGAGCTCTTTTCTGCAGAACAGATGCAATCATGAGCTTGTATGATAGTCATAAAGGCTACAAAGATTATGATAATCTCAACCTTCAAGAACAACTTTTAAATGAAATAAATCATATTTATTATAAATACAAGCGATAGATTATCAGGCAGGATATATTTTAAAGCATCAGAACTTGGAAGCATATTGCAGTTACATTTACATATGCCGGCTTGAACAAGGCCGTCAGCAAAAGACTACCTCCCTAATTATTTTACAAGTTAATCTTCAAAATTGCAGATATTTCAGTTGTGTATACAACGTTAGAACAACTAAAATAAAGCAGCTGTGGCTTTGATTTTCACAGAACATGATTCTCACAACATACTTGGCATTAAAGAAACTCCATAGAGAATCAAGTAATGCACATTACAGTAGGATCACACTTCTAAGACCATATCAAGACTCATGAAGATAGAGGAAGTGCAACAACATCTTGAAAGTTGTTCCATGACAGAAACAATCATCACCATTCAGGGAACCTATGTAGCATCAAGTGCCAAGTGATAAATGCTTGACAGATATTGCACTAACTAATACTGAAATTTTCCTACAGTTGCCCAACTCAAGTGTGAATAAAAGATAGCAAGTCTTAGTTCTGTCCATCCCTTTTCCCACCAAAGTCTGCAGAGAGTTGATTCTTTTATTGCTACAATCCATTCTATGTGAGTTGCACACTGTGAAGCCTTACTATAATAAGAACTTCTATACTCCATAGGAAAACCAAAATTTTATGTTATTACATCAATAGCTATTACTAGACTAGCATTTCCCACCATCCTTTAGATCTCTTGCATGTTTAGACAATTTAGCCTGTAATTTTTTTTTTCTGGATAAAAGCAGGTTGTAAGAATTTCTCTTAATCTTGATGTTCAAAAATTGATTGATAAATGAATACCTCTCTTGACATGCAAAGGAAATCTAAAAGCCATTACTAACCCCCAAGATGAGCAATAAGTAAAGGCAATGCAGGCAACAAAGCTTTTGTTTCTTCTGGGTTTCCTGCTGCAATATTCGTAAGGCACCAAGCAGCCTCAAGCAGCTGCAGAAGAAATACAGCGCAAAAATTAAAAAATAACAAAATTTTCAAATCAGTCCTAATAATAAACTTTAGGATTCTGCATAATCTGTGTAACAGACACAGAGATGTCCCTAATCAGGACTTTTGGTGAGTACAAGAGGTGTAAACAATTGAACATTGTTCATATCAGTTATAAATTGCCATTTAATTTATGCAGCAATGCGCATGTTAAATCACATTGTAAGATGAGTTTTAAAACCTGTTCATCTGGGGAACCAAATGAAAGACATTGAGCTAGTATGGATATTGCTCCCGCTTTAACAGCAGCCTCAACAGGAGGAAATTCAGATCTTGACAGCAAACGTCTTAGTTCTCGAAGGGCACTTACTTTTTTCTGCATTGCACCCTTCCCCCTATCAATTAAAGTAACATAGATAAATACATATACCAAATTGGACAAAAACTGGATCTTTAATCAACATAATTGAAGCCTTCTCAGTCTATATGTTAAAAATATGATCAAGCAGTACTAGATTTGAAACAAAATACATGCTTTCCTCGTAGTGGAAGGTTGTATAAAAAAAAAATAGAGTATTGTTCATGTACCTCATTTGAATTGTCAAACATAACGATGAAAATGAACAAATTACAAATAGCAGGGGAAAGCAACAATTGAAGTCAAATATATAGTCTCTCCAACTCCGAGAGAAAAAGGAACTGGTTTTCATGTCTAATGAATAAATATATTTTTGCATTGCTTCTATAAAGCAGTATATTTCCTTTTTTTGGTTATTAACACACAACACAAATCGGGAAGGCTTACTGAAAAGCAATGGCAGCCTTCAGTTCTTCTACTGCCAATGAGGTTTGAGAGTCCAAAATCGATTGCTCATCATCAATCATCATTTCACTGTCAAGAGGAACTTCGTCATCACTACTAATGCCAACCCTACATAGTCGTTTAGCACGCACTAATGATTCCCTTCTTTCTTTACCAACAGTGATTGCATGTTGCCGTCTTCTATCAGCAGCAACATTGCCAACTGAAACAGATACATAATTCAGTCTCATACATGAAAGACATATATAGTAGCAAAGCCCACATTACTAGATAATATAGAAAGGTACAAGTTTGCAATACATACGTGTAGACGGTAAAACAAAATAAAAAATGATGATTGGGAGGTACGACTTTACATTGGTTGAAAATTTCCTTATGTTCATGCATTGATGAAACACAATTACATCAAGATTCTAAAACTATGTTAATGCAGCAAAGCTTCCAACTAGAATCGAAAACGGCATTTATCCTCTACACTTTCTCGGCGCTACAGTCGACTGCCGGGAAACAAGAACAAAATTCAACAATAACATCGGTTCGCTGGTTTAGATATTAGCTGGAGTTAAAATTTCTGGGGTTCCTTAAACTGTAATAAAATCATTTTTTTATAAAAATCGAAAGAACGACCTAACAACCATAATATTTTTAATCTCTGTTGTTGTAGTATAAATGAAAACCTAGAGTACACAGAAACCATACCCGATGATTTAATAGACTCTCTTCTGTTACTGGCCAAGCCGGGATCGGCCATGGTAGATAAAGCTCCCACACTGTTACGGTGGAAAATCGCAAAAGAAAGACGAACTGAGATTTCCTTTCAGAGAACGAGCGGCCTGAATTATTTAGTATCGGCTTACCATTTACCGCCGACTACTGTAGATTACATGCACGGTAATATCAAAAGTTTTATGAAGCACTAGATTTTGGGAGCCGTGCGTGACATTAATATTTCAGAATATATTCACAATGGGTAAGAAACTAGATGCACAGTTATTTTCATTTCATATTCAAACTTAAATCAATCTAAATTAATATTTTATTCAAATTCAAGTTAATCAAAACTAATCAAACAATAAAATCAAGAATAAAGTTCAAAATAAAACATCTTATCAATACACTGTTTTTAAGACATTGAGTATCCCTGCTAGTGATAGTGATGATGATGGTGAATGTTTTAGTCACAGCCGTGGGATTCATCATATGCTTCAAGATTTGCCACGTCATCAAGTAGATGTGAATCCACGAGCTCTCCATTATCAATGGGAGTAAAGAATGACCATGGGGATATGGAAAGTGCCCAGGCGAATTCAACTCTTCAAAATTCCACGGGAAATACGGATAAATGAGTTTTATGAGAAGTACCAACAACAGAGGCTTGATGGGCACTAGTTTAGAGCTCAAGGCACAAGTGGAATTTTTTTTTGGTAATAATTGTATGATATCTGATTATCATGTTGAGTTATAAGTCATCTAAATTAAATTATGATCGGGTTTTATTTAATAATAAAATTTATGTTTATAGCTGAAAAGACTATTAAATTTGCTTTTGGTGCAATGAATTAGAGCTTCCTGATAAAAGAAGGAAATTGCTTCATTGATGAATGGCAAATCTTGAAAGGTTGGATGAATTGCAGGATTGTGACTAAAACAACAGCATGCTGTGATGCTATTTTTCTACCAGTGCAGAGAAACGAGGTCCATCTTCAATTACTTACGCCTTTAATGAGATAGTTGCCTTGTTGGCAATCCTTGGGAAGAAGGAATGTTTTCTACTTTCTGTCATTCTTGTGAATTTACTGGGATTTGGGTGTTTTTAAATGATTTAACCAGTAATATGTGTAAGTAATCATTCAAATAGTGTAATCCCTCGCATTTATATATAGTATTTGTATTTCACCTTGTCCACAAGTTCACATAAGGGCGTCATAGAATGTACTACCAAAATTTCAATTTTTCTCAACACCAAGAATCCAAACTGAACCAAATCAAAATCTACAACACTTGCTAAGGCCTGAGTGAAAGGAGTGAGTTGTTGGCGGTAGAAAGAGCATGAAGATTGTAAGTCATGTGCATATGCATTACCTAAAATGACTCTGATCTCAGAGCTGAAGGGTATAAAAAAAACTTGATATGAAGAAAAGACGGCAACTCAGTAGGCAATGATGTAGATGGTAGCCAACGGTTGGGCCATATGTGGTATGTGGCTATGTGCATAGTTTCTTTTGGGAAGTATGACTATAAAATGGAAGGAATTAGTTTAAAACCTAGTACTTGACGAATCCTATTTTACATGGCATTTCTCCGCTTTATAGTATATATATGTCTATAGTTGCCATCCCAATCACACGACGTAATCTACTGTGGAAGTATGAACATGTGGATTTAATAATAGAGATTTCGACTGTCGATGGAGCTATTTTGTTTTGTTTTTTTAAGCTGCAAAAAGGGGACCTGAAACATTTGTTGACTTTTTGTGATCCTGTGGGGAGGGTCCTCATCGGTGCATGGAACCCAGCGACCACTAGGCTGAGGAACTAATGGCATCACTGCACCTGAGGTTATTTGATCACTAAAATGCATGACTACACTGAAATCAATATGTTGCTCTGAGATTGTGTGTTTTTTCCCCCTTCTTTCTTTCTTAAAAAAAAAAAAAAAACCGATTTTGTGGATATGTAGGATGAGGTCAGGATTGGAAACAAATGCTCCTGATATGTTGGTTTGACTGTTTGGTGGTAAGGGAACGGTTGAGTTTCAGAGGACTGCTTTTCCTCCGGCAACAAAAAGTAAATACTAAATTATACTTTTTTAAAAAAATTTAACATTTACATAAATCTCTCACGAGTCCTGAAATAAAATAAACTTATGTCAAAATTTAATTTAATTTAGTTTTAAAATTTTTTATATTGATACATGTTTTATTAATCTAAGTACAGATTTTTTTCAAAAAAATTATAATGTTATATAGTTTTGATAAAACTCAAAGAAAGATTATATGATTTATTCAAAATTTAATTAGTCTTCCAAATTTCGCAACCGCTTACTCCTATATCATCAGCTTTCCTACATGCACTGTATATAAATTTTTTAGTCTCTCGATTTTTTTGTTGGCTATGATTTTTTGGTTGTTTACTTTTCGTTATTATTATTAATTGAAGATTGTGACGTTTGGGTGTAGAATAAACAGAAAGAAGCTGAATCTCGAAAGAAAGACGATGCCGTTATTTTTTCGTGGGTGGCAGTAATTATTTAAAACAGAGGGAGAGAGAACACAGTCACAGACATGTCATTTAATGCGCCACTTGAAAGAAAGGGTGATGTCTTGGATGAATATCGAAAGAGCGTTTGTCAAGAGAACAAAGAAATGGAGGGCATGATACAGTATTTTTTATTTTATTATTTTTAAAATAATTTTATGAAATTAATTTTAAAAATAAATTTTAGAAATAAGAAAATAAAAAATTTTATTTAAATAATTATTCTTAAAAACATAACTAGTAAATGTTAGATAAATTATTTAAAATTTATAATTTTATAATTAATGAGGTGGATATTTTTCATTTTTTCTTGTATTTTTTAGAAAAAATATAAAATATCTTAAAAATATTTTAATTTTTTTATTTTTTAAAACATTTTATAGAAAATAGGTTTATCAAATAAATTTTTTTATTTTTTACTTAAAAAATTAAAAAATTATTTTGAAAACAGCTACCAAACACGTCGAAGTTTCTATGATTAATCTGATGCTACAATCGGACATTTGCTGCATGAGGTGAGATCCCATTCAAACTGGCTCTTCTAGTAACTGAACCCAAAATGAAAGAGTATTCTGGGGTGGAAGAGGTAACCAAACAAAAGAAATAGTGAAATACTAGTGTGACCAGTTAATCAAGAGCTTTGGAATTCCATTTTTGAGAATATAATCACATTAAATATTTAATGATAGTATTTAATATTCAAAAAATTCAGCTTGGCTTAATTTAGATAAATTTAGATCCTAAAAAATTCTTCAATTAAAATAGAATATTATCAAAAAAAATTATACATATTAAAAAAAATAAATATTCTAATACGATCAATTTCATGAGGAGACAGTGTTCTATAAATGAGAATGTGTTGGTGATTTTTCAATCACAAATAGTCGCTGAGCATGAATAAATCGACAAAATAGAAGATGAATCAATAGCCGTCAAATCATGTCCATCCCATTTTGAAGCACTTGTTTGAGTTTTTTTTACAATTTTCTTTCACTGTAAAGGGCACAGTGAATTTCCATTGGTCAATCTTCTTGGTTAAGATTGTCCAGATCAGTTGGATTCAATCGACCTGTCAATCAATGTAGAACGGTCAATCATGCCTACTTTTCTGATTGAAAATCCGGCCACCGACTTTTAATTCCCGGATAAAAGCTCAGAAATCCAACGGCTATTATTGCTTCAACGTGAGGTGAGGAGGCGCATGTGATTTTTCTCACTTACCCGTATTTTATCCTGTGCGCTATAGCCATCCATGTGGCCTCAAGAATAAAGTCAGTGAGCCAAATACATGAGCGTAAGTAGTGAGGCCAACCCGAAGGTAGAATTACAATCAAGACCTTAAATTTATGATAAAATCTCAATAAAATTATAGTACTACTTAAGAAGATTTTTGGTCAAATTACCTCAAAATTAAATATTATAAATTTGGAATATTTCACTGAAAATTTTACATTGGATAATATTTATTTCAAAAACAACTATAAGAATGATTAATATTTTTTTTAAATATTACTTGTTTAAGTTGTTTTTGAATTATTAAATTTTCATGGATATGAATGAAAATTTCTTTTTAAAAGTATTGAAAAATTTATGAACATTATTTTCCCCGAGAGAAGCCAACAAGACTACAACCTCGATACAGAGAAATCATAGCAGACGATTCACCCATCCGTGCGATGGTAAAATAAGAATATATTAGTCGTCCAAGTCTACACCTCAAAACAAAATCTGCAATAGCCTCACTGTCAAGCACAAACAACCCCCATTTCATTTCGTCACATCATATCTTCTCAAGTTACACCCGACTCATAGCTTCCCGACCCTCGCTTCCTTTGGAGATAGTGCAGGCTTGGTGAGGATGAAACTGTCTACAAAACCCATTTCGAGTCCGGGTCGGCCGGACAAGTTTCCGCCGCCATTGATGAGATTCTTGAGAAGTAATGCTGCGAGTAGAAGCAGAGGCAGGTCCAGGTCCAGTCCCATGTTCGTACGGAAGAAGAGCGCCGCCATTGAAACCCAGGAACCTTCTTCCCCCAAGGTCACATGCATGGGCCAAGTCCGAGTTAGACGCTCCTCCAAACAAGCCGCTGCGAGACGACCGCGACACACCGGCGACGGAGCTCCGAGCCGGTGCCGCTGCCGGTGGTTCCGTAACGTCCTTATTTGTCGTCGCGTGGCGGCCAAAATCAAACCCAAGCACTGCCACCCCGTCTGGCCCAAGTGGGACTTCTTTCGGGTCGGAAGCTTTCAGAGAAAAGCCACCGAGGTCAGAGAAGACTCGCACTCCACCCAAATTGAATCTAATTTCCGGCATCGGTCCAGTGATGAGTCAGGGCGTGATCACGAAGAACTTGAAGAGGAATATGAAGAGACAGCTTATGCTAATGCGAATGATAATGCTATTTCATTTGTTTCCGACTCTTGTACGCCACCGAAAAACGCTTTGCTATTAACTAGATGTAGATCCGCACCGTACAGATCTTCGTCTTTGGCTAATAGGTTCTGGGGTTCGCCGTTAAGAAGTGAGGAGACAGAACAGGAGTACAGAACAGGGCTAGAAAACAGAAAACCCACAGAGAGCGACGAACCCACTACGCATAGAGAGACAATAGATAAGGAATTAGATGAAGAGATGCGTCTTTGCAGAGAACTTAAAGATTCAATCAAAGAGAGACTCCTCAAATTTGAAAATTCTCAAGAATTAAGAAGAAGAGAAGGAGGAAGAGGAGACTCTGTACATCCTCTGGTTCTCACACGGTGCAAATCAGAACCCGCAAGAACCGCGCAGAAACTCGATTCTGAGGTAAATTTCTGGAGAGAGAGAAGAAGGTCGGGGTTGGCTGATGTGTGATTATTATTATTTTATTATTCTGATCTCCATAACCCTGAATATTTTTGCTTTTTTTATCATTCCATTAATGGTCACACTGACTGAGCATAGTTCTTGAGAAGTAGGTTTTTTTTTTCTCCTCTTCCTCTGGTTAGTGGTTACATACATTTGTTTTTGACATCTGAAGCTAGACGAGAGAATCTCTACGGCTTTTAGTCTAGGGTAATATAATATGAAAAAATGGTAACATGGTCGTACCCTGAAACAAGTTAAACATGGAAACGACGTCGTGAGCACAATTACTCTTTCAGCGCTCGAGGAACATGGGCGACTGCAGTTATTGCCTCTGCTCATCAGACAGTTTCTTTTATATCTTATACTAATAGTAACAAATGTTACTACGTTCACTTCTCACATATGTTCCGGAAACGAAAGTAACTGTTGTTTAATGTTTACTGAATTTTCTATGTCTTTGGATACTCTGACCAACTTTCGTATGTCCACTTAATTTAGTTGTGTATTGATGACTCTTAGGTGAACCTTAAATGAATTGGCGATCTCTTGTATGGGTTCTGTACTGGCCGGGATGAGAAGGCCGAGCTTACAGGTCCGGGGAAGATAAATGTACATTTAATGTACCACTCCCCGGGCTCATATACATCGAGCTTAAGCGCAACAATCCGAGTATTACATCAGTTATCAAGTGGTAAGCCCGAGTAATTGTACGGCCAAATGAGTGTACGATTAAATAACATCTCGGCCATAGAACCAACTACTGGGTTTCTCTACAAAATTTGTATTGCTCTGAAAATACTCGGCTAGGAGTAACGGTTATGAGAGCAATAGCCATTACGGAATCATAACTGAAGGACGAAAAATCAGGGATCAAGCAAAAAGTGTGCGATATTCCATAATAATTATTTATGAAATATCCCGATAAACAAGGGATGAGAGGGAGAAGACGGTTACACCTTAACGGTCAGGAGAAGGTCAATAAAAAGGGGGCAAGAAGAAACGTGAAAAAAGGAGAGCACTGCACACTGTAAAAAAAGGGAATAGTCTATCTCGGCTTTTTGACGGAACATTTTGGCACCCACCGTGGGGCCGAGGAAAACTATCCCACCACCAAGAATCATGGTGCGAACCAGGAGCAGTGCAGGTGCAGGAGAACAACACCACGAAGACAGGACTTCTTTGGAGGATCATCCTGTCATTCGGGCAATGCGTGAGGAGATGGAAGCATTAAGAAAGGAGAATGAGGAGATGCGTGAGAGGAATAGGCAATTGGAGAAAGAACGCTATCATGAAGATACTTCTCCTCCTAGAGGAGGGGAACGGGGAAATTCCAACAGGGATGCTCAGCAGTCGCATCCGGAGGCAAGTCGACGTGGGGAAACATATCATTCAGAGACGAACATTGAAAATTGGCGAGGGGATAAGCAGGCCATCCGGAGGCATCCGTTCGTTGATGGCATCATGAAGACGCCATTGCCAAAAGGATGGAAGGGCTTAAACTTGGAAAGGTATGATGGTACTACTGATCCTGATGAGCATGTGGATGCGTATGTCACGCAGGTAAATCTGTTCACGAATGAGGATGCAGTTTTGTGTAGGGTCTTCCCTACGTCTTTGAAAGGAGCAGCCTTGAGTTGGTACACTCGGCTCCCACCGCGATCTATTGATTGCTTTGAAACTTTGATAAAAAAATTTAGCGCGCAGTATGCTACCAGTCGACCCCACCAGCTCACCTCGGCTGCATTAGTGAACTTACGTCAAGAGAAGGATGAGTCCTTAAGAAGTTTCATGGAGCGTTTCTCATCAGTCTCGGTAAAAATACGAGATCTAAACCTTGAAGTGGCAATGCACACGATGCTGATGGCCCTCAAGCCGGGACCGTTCGCTGATCATTTATGTCGGAAACCACCTGTCAACATGGATGAACTTAGAAATCGTGCAGCCGGATACATACAAATGGAGGAAGTGTCTAAGTTCAGAAATAAAGTCAGAACAGATCTGGATAGGCGGACGGAGTCAAATAACCGAGGAAGTATAAGGCCGATGTTAGAAAAGGGAAAGTTTAAAAGAGAGTGAACTAGTCGAGGGCCGAAGTATGACCTTTATACTCCGTTAAACGCTCACCGAGCTCGAATTCTGGAAGAAGCGTGCAATACTGAGTTGATACGGCTCCCACCTCCCGGACATACCCCAGAAACGGCAGATCAATCAAAGCATTGCAGATACCATCGTAACTATGGGCACACCACGGAGGAGTGCTGGACGCTACGGGATAAGATTGAGGAATTAATTCAGGCCGGGCACCTCGGCAACTTTGTACAAAAAAATCGCGGTAATCATCAACCTTATAATGGACGAGGACGTGGTAGAGGTCAGCCCCGAGATTCAGAAAGGCTTCGACGGCCAAATGAGGAAAGAAGGCAACCCGACGATACTCAGAACAGGGAGGAAAACAGAATTAAAGGTGTAATCAATACTATAGCAGGTGGGTTTGCTGGGGGAGGAGCGACCAGTTCAGCTCGGAGAAGGCATTTGAGGGCCATTCGGACAGTAAATGCGACAACGCACCGAACGCCCCGAAGTTCTCGTCCCATCACCTTCTCAGATGAGGACTTCGAAGGAGTCGATCCTAATCAGGATGACCCTGTGGTGGTTTCGGTAGAAGTGGCAAATTATGTTGTAAGAAAGACGTTGATAGATCAAGGGAGCTCGGCGGATATCTTGTATTATACCACTTTCCAGAAGCTCGGGATACCCGACGAGATGATCAAGCCTTATCACGATCAGCTGGTTGGCTTCGCAGGAGAACAGGTTCATACCCGAGGATATGTGGAATTGTTGACCACTTTCAGGGGAGACCTCGGGTCAAGGACCATCATGATCAGGTACCTTATTATTGATGCAATAACTTCTTATAATATTTTGATAGGTCGACCGGCGTTAAATGAGCTCGGCGCCGTGGTCTCCACTCCACACCTTATGATGAAGTTTCCCTCGGTTACGGGAGATATAATTACAATGAAGGCTGATCAGAAGGTGCCAAGACAATGTTATGTGGATAGTCTAAAAGTCACCAGGAGAGGGGTAGTCGGTAGTGGTACACAGACAAAGAAAGATACCACATCAGTAAATTTGGTGGAGCTTGATCCCCGACTTGATGAACAGGACCAAAGGCCAAAACCCATTGAAGAATTGTAGAAATTTCAGCTCGCCGGTGAAGATCGGTGCACTAGTCTTGGGAGTCAACTCCGAGGAGAAACAAAGGAGCAGATAACAAGGATGTTGAAGGACAATGCTGATCTGTTCGCATGGACTTCTTCAGATATGTCGGGAATTGATCCAAATTTCCTATGCCACAAACTGGCGGTATACCCTGAAGCTAAGCCGATAGCGCAAAGGAAGAGGCGGGTAGGTGAGGAAAGGCGGAAGGCAATGAGGGAAGAAACGGTAAAGCTGATTGATGCTGGGTTCATCCGAGAAATTGAATATACTACATGGTTGGCCAATGTGGTGCTCGTTAAAAAGGCTAATGGAAGGTGGAGAATGTGCACAGACTACACCGACCTAAATAAGTCATGCCCGAAAGATACATATCCCCTCCCCAGCATAGATCGGCTTGTAGACGGAGCGTCGGGCTGTGGCTTACTCAGCTTTCTGGATGCTTACTCCGGGTATAATCAGATCAGGATGTACCCCCCTGACGAGGAGAAAACCGCGTTCATGACTGAGAATGCTAACTATTGCTATCAGGTGATGCCGTTCGGACTGAAGAATGCTGGGGCTACTTACCAGCGGTTGATGGATAAAATATTTCAGGAACAGATCGGGAGGAACCTGGAAGTATATGTTGACGACATGGTAGTAAAGTCTGAAGATCCCTCCAAGCATGCTGCCGACCTAGGGGAGGTGTTCGGAAGAATACGGAAGTACAACATGCGGTTAAATCCTGAGAAGTGCGTATTCGGAGTCAACGGGGGAAAATTTTTAGGATTCATGCTAACACATCGAGGTATTAAAGCTAATCCAGATAAATGCCGAGCTATTATTGACATGAGAAGCCCCCAAAATATAAAAGAAGTACAGAAACTGACGGGGCGATTAGCATCACTATCTTGCTTCATACCGAGGTTAGCAGAGAAAGTTAGGCCGTTCTTTAGGTTACTCAAGAAGGCTAAGCAGTATGAGTGGAATGAGGAATGTGAGCAAGCATTTCAGAATTTCAAAGGCTTCTTTTCGGCACCTCCGATCCTTAATCGGCCGGTTCCTAATAAAGAGTTGCTGCTGTATATGTCCGTGACCGAACATGCAATTAGCTCGGTGATGGTGCAGGAAATAGGCAAGCAACAAATACCAGTATATTTTATCAGCCGAGTATTGCACAACGCGGAATCGAGATATCAGACTATTGAAAAGTTAGCTCTGGCTCTGGTCATCTTGGCGAGAAGATTGCGACCTTATTTCCAAAGTCATGAGGTTGTTGTAAAAACTGATCATCCCGTAAAGCAGGTCTTGAGGAAACCTGAGTTGGCAGGCTGAATGATCTCTTGGTCAGTCGAGTTGTCAGAGTTCGGTATCAGATATGAGTCAAGAGGGCCAATTAAGGCGCAATGTCTATCTGATTTTGTTGCCGAACTGACCCCACCCGAAAATTACAAAGATGGGGATCAATGGATACTCTATGTGGATGGCTCATCCAATACCAAGGGGAGTGGAGCGGGAATCATTTTGGAAGGCCCCAGAGGGATAATTTTGGAGCAGTCTCTTAAGATCGACTTCCCGGTAACTAATAACCAGGCCGAGTATGAAGCTCTAATCGCGGGGTTAAATCTGGCCAGAGAGGTGGGAGCGAGCCAGGTAAAATGTCGGAGTGATTCACAGCTGGTTTCTGAACAAGTCTCGGGAGCTTACCAAGCCAAAGACCCACAATTGACAAAATACTTGAACAAGGTGAAACACTTGGTTGAATGCTTTGATGAATTCGCGATTGAGCATATTCCAAGAGAAGAAAATTCTCGAGCTGATTTGTTGTCCAGATTGGCTAATGTTAAAAGGTTCGGGCAGCACGAGACGATCATCAGGGAGACCATATATCACCCTAGTGTTGATCTTAAGGAGGTTATGGTCGGAAGTAGCCCGGACCAGAACTGGATGACCCCTATTTGGAATTATCTGGCCGAAGGGACTTTGCCCAACGACCAGAACGAAGCAAGGAGATTGAAGCTGAAGTCCTCCCATTACATAATAATGGGAAAGGACTTGTACAGGCGAGGATTCTCAACCCCCTTATTAAAATGCCTCACTCCTGAACAGGCGAAATATGTTATGAGCGAAATCCATGAAGGAGTGTGTGGGATGCATACCGGTGGAAGATCTATGGCAGTAAGAGTAATTCGGGCTGGCTATTATTGGCCCACTATCCGAGATGATTGCACCGAGTATAGTAAGAAGTGTACTGAGTGCCAAAAATTTGGTAGTCTACGCCATGCACCGCCGGAAGAATTGCACACACTGACGTCTTCGTGGCCATTTATGGTTTGGGGAATGGATATTCTTGGACCTTTTCCGATTGGAAAAGGGAAGGTCAAGTTTTTAATAGTTGGCATAGACTATTTCACTAAATGGATTGAGGCGGAATCATTAGCTAAGATCACGGCACAACAAGTACAGAAATTTGTATGGAGGAATATTGTTTGTCAGTATGGGATTCCTCACTCGGTGGTTACTGATAATGGGAGGCAGTTTGTTGATGGAAACCTGAAGTAATTCTATGATCAGCTTGGTATTAAGCATCGAGTGTCTTCGGTCGAGCATCCTCAAACAAATGGACAGGCAGAAGCAGCGAACAAGGTTATTCTTGGGGAACTCAAGAAGAGATTAGGAAGAGCAAAGGGGGCCTGGGCCGAAGAATTACCGAGCATCCTTTGGGCTTATCATTGCACGCCTCAGTCAAGCACCAAGGAAACTCCTTTTAGGCTGACCTTTGGAGCTGATGCAATGATCCCGGTGGAAGTGGGAGAGCCGTCCTTTAGGCGAACACTTCTTGATCAACATAGGAACCAAGAAAATATGGAAGTCGAACTAGATCTATCCGAGGAGATCCGGGAAAATGCACGTATACAAGAACAGGCTTGTAAGCAAAGAGCGGCTTGGCGTTATAATTCTCGACTTAAACCAAGGAGTTTTGATCGTGGAGATCTTGTTTGGAGAAAGCAGAGTGAAGCAAGGAAGAACATCGGTGAGGGAAAGCTAGCTGCGAACTGGGAAGGGCCTTACCGAGTTACTGAAGCGTTGGGCAATGGAGCATATAGATTAGAAAAGTTGTCAGGGGAAGCAATCCCTAGGACATGGAATGCTTCTCACCTTAAAATTTATTTCAGTTAGTTGATGCATACAAAGAAGGCGGTGTACTCTTTTTCCTAACTTGGTCTTTTGTCCCAAAGGATATACAAAAAAGGGTTTTGGCCGAGAAGGTTTTAACGAGGCACGCCTACCTACTTTAATTAAGGAAATTCTTTGTCATGATTTCATTCATTTTAAGTCTCGGTCAAGTGTGAACCGAGGTCTTCAATTAAGATCCGGTCAAGTATGAACCGAGATATCCAATTAAAATTCGGTCAAGTGTGAACTGAGGTCTTCAATTAAGATCCGGTCAAGTCTGAACCGAGATCCTCAATAAAAATTCGGTCAAGTATGAACCGATATATCCAATTAAAATCCGGTCAAGTCTGAACCGAGATCCTCAATAAAAATTCGGTCAAGTATGAACCGAGATATCCAATTAAAATCCGGTCAAGTGTGAATCGAGATCCTCAATTAAAATTCGGTCAAGTCTGAACCGAGGTCTTCAATTGAAATTTGGTCAAGTTTGAACTAAAAATTTGTTAAAAATTCGGTCAAGTCTGAACCGAAGTATCCAACTAAAATTCGGTCAAGCCTGAATCAAGAGGCTGAATTAAATCTTAGTCGAAATCGAACTAAGGGGTTATGTTAAAAAAATCGCGATCAGGTTGTTAGTATCCGAGAAGAAAAGGAAAACTATTATCAATAGTTGGAAGCAATTATGAGTAGGACATTAGAAATCAATTGATAGACAAAGAAGTGGGCAGTTCGCTTTTATTTTACAACTCCTCCTCATCAACAAGCTCACCGTCTTTGACGTCTTTATGTACATCAAATGCCGAGAGTTCAATTTTTGGCAGGAAGAGATGCACCTGACGAAGTGCTTTATGGAAGCCTTCTACATGCTCTTTCATTATCTGTTGCACGGCTTCCTTAACGTCGACCTCGAGCTCGGCCTGTTTCATCCTCGCTTGTTCCAAATCTTTCTGCAAATTAGCAGCGAGGGCCGAGGATTCGGCTTCAGCACTCTTAGCCCAAGCAACCTCAGTAGTCAGGGCATCTCGCTCCTTCTCGACTGTTTGAATTTTCATCTCGGCATTAGCAAGAGATTCTTTCAGCTCCTCCACCTGTAGAAGGAGGGCCGCTTGAGACTTTGAGGCATCGGCGAGCTCCAAGGAAGCCTTGTCTTTTGCATTTGTTGCTTCCAGAAGCTCGGCTTTTACAGCTTGTAGTTGGCGGTCCCTTTCTTCAAACTCCTTCCCGCAGAGCACAGCCATGTTCGCGGCGCGCAGGCACATAGCCGATATGGATTCCAAAACAGCTTTGGGACCAGACTGCTGCAGAGTTTCCTTGTCCCCGACTTCCTGTATGCTACTCCCGAGAAGCTTAGTAATGTTTGGATCAACGCGCATAGGTGAGTGTCTAACGGGAGATAGCAGGGGAGATCGGTGGACTGAAGATACAGGTTCCTCATCGACGGCTGTAAGTCTGGCACGTTTGCTCGGGGGGCTTCGCGAAGAGGAGGGAATCTCAACAACCTCAGCCATCGCTGTTACCTCGGCACGCCCTCTCTCATCTTTATCAGGGCGAGCTTGAAGATTCTCGGTGATAGGTCCAGCTGATGGGGCCAAGTTCTTTATTGAACGCCAGTTGAACTTCCCCATTACCACTGCAAAAGGGGAAAACGTATATTAGAAGTTGAAAAAAAAGAATAGCAACAGAAGAAAAAAGAAAGTTGACACTCACGTTTAAAATCTTTATTGGGAGTTGAAGAGTAAGGGAGTCTAAGTAAGATTTTACAGTTCAGAGGACGAGGTAAATTATTTAATTTGTCGACATCTTCCTTTTCGGATGTCGACATAGCCTCATAACACCAAGACTGGAATTTGATGGGAGTCCGAGTCCAGTAGAGAGGAAACCTGGGTCGCCCCTCCTCATCAAAGAACATCTCCGAGTAACCCTCGGCTGGGCGCACCTTGAAAAAGCTTCCTTTAAAGTCCTTATATGACGAAGTGTATGGACCGATTATCCCTTTCTTGTTCATACCACTAAGAGAAATCCAGCCAATCTTATTTCCAAATCGGATCTGGTAGTAGTAGAGAAATTTTGGGGCAGTCGGTGTCATGTTCAATTTTCTGCACAGGACTTCAAAGGCCTTTAAAAACGCCCAGCTGTTAGGATGAAGCTGAGTCGGAGCAACGTTCAACGCCTTCAAAACAGCGCATTCAAACTCCGAAAAAGGAAGGCTAACTCCCAGCGACTCAAATAATGTTTTGTACATATAGGTAAAATGTCTTTGCCCTCGTTGCGCCGACATAAAAACGTGTTCACCTTCAGCGCACAGCTCAGCAATCACGGCCTCCTCCGCTTGTGTGCTGGTCAGAGAAATGGATTTCCTCAGTTCCACAATTGATTCGATTGTCCGAAATCTGGAGTGGTAGGATCCAACTTCCCCTTTTACCCAATAGTATCCCGGAAGTTGAATGTCGGGAACTGGGTCTCTTTGAACTTTTGAAACAGTTTTCCGTGGCTTTCGTATGGCCACCTGCGCGGCATTAGCCGAAGATGAAGCTTCCCTTTCAGCCGGAAGGTCGGCTGGACGAAAATCTAACTCCACACTGGGAAAGGAAGAGTTCGATGGAGAAGGTTCTTCTCCAATGCCCAGAACTTCCCTCTCAACCAGGATTTGATGAGGGGACGACCCAGTTGACGCCTCAGACCCTCGGTTTGAACTCATAATGACTGGAAAAATATGGAATAGAGTGTAGACACTGAGAAAAAGGGGAAAAATAGAGGAGGGCGTACCTGGAAAAATGACGGAAAGGGCGAGAAAAAGGAGGTTAGAGACGACGGAAAGATTCAGAAGGAACGAAAAGCAATTGAAGTTTGAAGTGAAAGGGTGAGTACTTTAGTCCTACTCGTATAATGTGAAATCCCTCCTTGAAACAAGTGATTTAATCATGACTTTGGGCAACAAATCGTCGCCATGGGGGAACGTGCTCCAACTGACGAAAAGACGCAGCATTAAATGACGCCGCGTGCAGCCGTACGTATAAGCGCCTTACTGTTTCAGAAACCGAAACATCAAGGAGCCTCAGGGAAAGTTCTCTAATCCCCAGGAGACTGAAACGGTTCAAAATTCGAAAACCAATCTTTAGTTGGTCACGAGCCTTTTCGTCCGAATCGGACTCGAGGCTCGGGGGGCTAGTGTACTGGCCGGGATGAGAAGGCCGAGCTTACAGGTCCGGGGAAGATAAATGTACATTTAATGTACCACTCCCCGGGCTCATATACATCGAGCTTAAGTGCAACAATCCGAGTATTACATCAGTTATCAAGTGGTAAGCCCGAGTAATTGTACGGCCAAATGAGCGTACGATTAAATAACATCTCGGCCATAGAACCAACTACTGGGTTTCTCTACAAAATTTGTATTGCTCTGAAAATACTCGGCTAGGAGTAACGGTTATGAGAGCAATAGCCATTACGGAATCATAACTGAAGGACGAAAAATCAGGGATCAAGCAAAAAGTGTGCGATATTCCATAATGATTATTTATGAAATATCCCGATAAACAAGGGATGAGAGGGAGAAGACGGTTACACCTTAACGGTCAGGAGAAGGTCAATAAAAAGGGGGCAAGAAGAAACGTGAAAAAAGGAGAGCACTGCACACTGTAAAAAAAGGGAATAGTCTATCTCGGCTTTTTGACGGAACAGGTTCAGTAGATTATATTCACTCCGATACTATATATAGGAACTTTTATTCTGATATGAAATATAAGATTTTTTATAATATATGAGGTAATATTTATTATACATTTCTAAAAAATACCCCTATTTAATGTATCTAAAGAGAAATAGATTAAATAAGGGTAGTTTTAGAAAAATATTGAGATTCTTGGAGAAATTGAGGTAGTTAATTATTTTTAATTCTAATTCTTAATCTACATAATTCGGTTAAAAGAGTTTTATATTAAGGAGTAGAGAGAATATTTATTATTGTCTATAAAAAGAATGATTTAATATATAGTTGTAGTTGTGCTTGTGTACACTTTCAGAGCAGGTAATAATGTTTAATTAATTATAAGTAATTAACATTCTAAAAATTAGGGCAAGGTTTCTCTTTTGTACTTCCTTTGTCCCATTTTATATGTCATTTTAAGATGTTTTACATATACTAATAAAAATATTAAATAATCTAGATTATAGTAAAATGTAATAATATTTTACCAAAATATTTTAGATTTAAATACTAAAGATGATCTATACTCTATTTATTATTGTTTTTAATGAAGTGTAAAATAATAAAGAAAATAATTAATGCTTCACTGATAATATAAAATAATAAATAATTTAAAATATGTAAAAAATTTTAAAATAATAAATAAAATAGGACGAAAAAAGTATTTGAAATGAAGGCTTTTACGTGCGGACAAAAGAAATTGGCTTAAGATTAAGCACCTTTAAATTACCAGGGCAGGGACATTATGGAAATAAAGCTGGTGAGAAAATTAGTTTTTACAATGTACTGTCACTAAATTATACATAATATAGTATGATTTTTTGCTTTTATAAATGGAGCAAACTACTTTTTTTAATCTCAATATCATTAAGGAAATTAGTTTTTATTATTGGTGGAGATATTTTTCATTACTTAAAAAAATAATACTCCCTCTTGTTTTTAATATAAAAACCTTTTTAAAAGATTTTTGTAGTCTATAATGTAAGGGTATTTGTAAAATTAAGTGAAACATTAATGTATAATTTTCATAAATACTCTTGATAGTTTTAACTTTTTTTTTATATTAACTTTTTCTTTAAGCATTAATATGGGATAGAAATCAGTAAATTTTATTAAGAGTATTTTAGAAATATTATAATATTTTTTTACAAAATTAAAGCTTCCAATCTGTTTCGTCAAAGAGCCGAGATAAACTATTCCTTTCCACAGTGTGCAGTACTCTCTCTCTCTTTTCTTACACTTTTTTTTTCCCCTTTTTATTGACCTTCTCTTGACCGTTAAGGTTTAACCGTCTTCTCCCTCTAACCCCTAATTTATCGGGATATTTCATAAATAATCATTATGGAGTATCGCACTCTTTTTGCTTGATCCCTGATTTTTCATCCTTCAGTTATGATTCCGTAATGGTTATTGTTCCCATAACCGTTACTCCTAGCCGGGTATTTTCGGAGCAGTACAATTTTTGTAGAGAAACTCGTAGTTGGTCTTATGACCGAGATGTTGTTTAGTCATACGATCATTTAGCCGTACAATTACTCGGGCTTATCACTTGATAACCGATGTAATACTCGGATCGTTGCGCTTAAGCTTGGTATATATGAGCTCGGAGAGTGGTACATTAAATGGGCGTTTATCTACCTCGGGCTTGTAAGCTCGGCCTGCTCATCCCGGCCCGTACACTAGCCCCCCGAGCCTCGAGTCCAATTTGGACGAAAAGGCTCTGGATCACGTGACCAACTAAAGACTGGTTTTCGAATTTTGAACCGTTTCAGTATCCTAGGGATTCAAGAACCTTCCCTAAGGCTCCTTGACGTTTCGGTTTCTGAGACGGTAATGCACTTATACGTACGGCTACATGCGGCGTTATTTAATGCTGCATCTTTTCGTCAGTTGGAGCACGTTCCCCAATGGTGACGATTTGTTGCCCAAGGTCATGATTAAATTGCTCGTTTCGAGGAGGAGTTTCACAATATACGTGTAGGACTTAAGTGCTCATCCTTTCACTTTAAACTTCATTTGCTTTTCGTTCCTTCTGAATCTTTCCGTCATCTCTAACCTCCTTTTTCTCGCCCTTTTCGTCATTTTTCCAGGTACTCCCTCTTCTATCCTTCCCCTTTTTCTCAGTTTCTACGCTCTATTCCATATTTTTTCCAATCATTATGAGTTCAAACCGAGGATCTGAGACGTCGGCTGGGTCGTCCTCTCATCGAATCCTGGTTGAGAGGGAGGTTATGGGCATCGGAGAAGATCCTTCGCCGTCAAACTCTTCCTTTCCCAGCGTGGAGCTGAATTTTCGTCTGGCCGACCTCCCGACTGAAAGGGAAGCTTCATCTTCGACTACTGTCGTGCAAGTAACCGTACCAAACCCACGAAAAATCATTTCAAGGGTTCAAAAAGACCCAGTTCCCGACATTCAACTTCCGGGGTATTATTGGGTTAAGGGAGAAGTTGGATCTTACCACTCTAGATTTCGGACTGCTGAATCGATCATGGAAATGAGGAAATCCATCTCTCTATCTAGCATACAAACAGAGGAGGCCGTGATTGCCGAGCCACGTACAGAAGATGAGCACGTTTTCATGTCGGCGCAACTAGGGCAAACACATTTTACTTATATGTATAAAACATTATTTGAGTCGCTGGGAGTTGGCCTTCCTTTCTCGGAGTTTGAGTGCGTTGTTTTAAGGGCATTGAACGTCGCTCCGACTCAGCTTCATCCTAACAGCTGGGCGTTTTTAAAGGCTTTCGAAGTCCTGTGCGGAAAATTGAACATGACACCAACCGCCCCAAAATTTCTCTACTACTACCAGATCCGATTTGGAAATAAGATCGGCTGGATTTCTCTTAGTGGTATGAATAAAAGGGGAATAATCGGTCCTTATACCTCATCCTACAAAGACTTTAAAGAAAGTTTCTTTAAAGTGCGCCTAGCCGAGGGTTACTCAGAGATGTTTTTCGATGAGGAGGGACGACCCAGGTTTCCTCTATATTGGACTCGGACTCCGATCAAATTCCAGTCTTGGTGCTATGAGGATATGTCGGCATCCGAAAAGGCGGATGTCGACAAGTTAAATAAATTACCTCGCCCCTTGAACTGCAAAATCTTACTTAGGCTCCCTTATTCTTCAACTCCTAATAAAGATTTTACACGTGAGTGCCGAATTTCTTTTTTCTTCTGCTGCCATACTTGTCTGAGTTTTTAATATATATTTTCTATTCTGCAGTGGTGATGGGAAAATTCAACTGGCGTTCAATAAAGAACATGGCCCCATCAGCAGGACCTTCTACTGAGAACCTGCAGACTTGCCCTGATAAAGAGGAGAGAGGACGTGCCGAGATAATGACGACAACGGAAGTTGTTGAGATCACCTCTTCTCCACACAGCCCCCCAAGCAAACGCGCTTAACTTCCGGCCACTGATGAGGAGCCTGTTTCTTCAATTCACTCACCCCTCCTGCCGTCTCCCGTTAGACGCTCGCCTTCGAGCACTAACCCGAACATTGCCAAGTTTTTTGGGAGCGGCATCCAGGAAGTCGGGGACAAGGAAGCTTTGCAGCAGTTTGGTCCCAAGGCTGTTTTGGAGTCCATGTCGGCTATATGCTTGCACGCGGCGACCATGGCCTCGCTCTGTGGGGAGGAGTTTGAGGAGAGCGACCGTCGTCTACAAGTTGTTAAGGCCGAGCTTCTGGAAGCAACCAATGCGAAAGATAAAGCTTCCTCGGAGCTCGCCGAAGCTTCAAAGTCTCAAGCAGTTCTCCTTTTGCAGGTAGAGGAGCTGAAAAGATCTCTCGCTAATGTCGAGATGAAGATCCGAGAAGTCGAAAAGGAACGGGACGTCCTGACGACTGAGATTGCTTGGGCAAAGAGCGCTAAAGCCGAATCCTCGGCCCTCGCTGCTAATTTGCAGAAGGATTTGGAACAAGCAAAGAAGAAGCAGGCCGAGCTTAAGGCTGACGTTCAGGAAGCCGTGCAACAGATAATGAAAGAGCACGTAGAAGGCTTCCATAAAGCACTTCGTCAGGTGCATCTCTTCCTGCCGAAAATTGAGCTCTCGGCATTTGATGTAAATAAAGACGTCAAAGATGGTGCGCTTGTTGATGAGGAGGAATTGTAGGACTAAAAAGCAGACTGCCCACCTCCTTGATTGTCTATTTATTTTTTATGTCTTGCTCGGAATTGCTTCTAATCAATGATAACATTCTTACTTTACTTCTCGGTTCCTAACAACTTGACCGCGTTCAATTTTTTTGACTAAGTTTAACATAATCTCTCAGTTCGATCTCGACTAAGATTTAGTTCAGCCTCTTGGTTCATACTTGACCGAATTTCAATTCCTCGATTCATACTTGACCGAGTTTTAATTGGAGACCTCGGTTCATACTTGACCGAATTTC
This sequence comes from Adenanthera pavonina, assembly GCA_026686845.1. NCBI lineage: Eukaryota > Viridiplantae > Streptophyta > Magnoliopsida > Fabales > Fabaceae > Adenanthera > Adenanthera pavonina. Next base: position 6,764,900 of record JAIVEN010000002.1, read on the forward strand.
AATTTCTCGATTCATACTTGACCGAGTTTTTAACAAATTTTTGGTTCAAACTTGACCAAGTTTAATTCGAATGCCCGGTTCATACTTGACCGAATTTTAACTTAACACCTCGATTCATACTTGACCGAGTTTTTAACAAATTTTTGGTTCAAACTTGACCAAGTTTAATTCGAATGCCCGGTTCATACTTGACCGAATTTTAAATTAACACCTCGGTTCATACTTGATCGAGTTTTTAACAAATTTTTGGTTCAAACTTGACCAAACTTAATTCGAATGCCCGGTTCATACTTGACCGAATTTTAACTTAACACCTCGGTTCATACTTGACCGAGTTTTTAACAAATTTTTGGTTCAAACTTGACCAAGTTTAATTCGAATGCCTGGTTCATACTTGACTGAATTTTAACTTAACACCTCGGTTCATACTTGACCGAGTTTTTAACAAATTTTTGGTTCAAACTTGACCAAACTTAATTCGAATGCCCGGTTCATACTTGACCGAATTTTAACTTAACACCTCGGTTCATACTTGACCGAGTTTTTAACAAATTTTTGGTTCAAACTTGACCAAACTTAATTCGAATGCCCGGTTCATACTTGACCGAATTTTAACTTAACACCTCGGTTCATACTTGACCGAGATGTTATTCCGTTTCTCTCAGTTCATACTTGACCGAGGCTTAAAATGAATGAAATCATGACAAAGAATTTCCTTTATTGAAGTAGGTAGGCATGCCTCGTTAAAACCTTCTCGGCCAAAACCCTTTTTTGTATATCCTTTGGGACAAAAGACCAAGTTAGAAAAAAGAGTACACCGCCTTCTTTGTATACATCAACTAACTGGAATAAATTTTGAGGTGAGAAGCATTCCATGTCCTAGGGATTGCTTCCCCTGACAACTTTTCTAATCTATATGCTCCATTGCCCAACGCTTCAGTAACTCGGTAAGGCCCTTCCCAGTTTGCAGCTAGCTTTCCCTCGTCGATGTTCTTCCTTGCTTCACTCTGCTTTCTCCAAACGAGATCTCCACGATCAAAACTCCTTGGTTTAAGTCGAGAATTATAACGCCGAGCCGCTCTTTGCTTACAAGCTTCTTCTTGTATACGTGCATTTTCCCTGACCTCCTCGGATAGATATAGTTCGACTTCCATGTTTTCCTGGTTCATATATCGGTCAGGGAGTGTTCGCCTAAAGGACGGCTCTCCCACTTCCACCGAGATCATTGCGTCAGCTCCAAAGGTCAACCTAAAAGGAGTTTCCTTGGTGCTTGACTGAGGCGTGCAACGATAGGCCCAGAGGATGCTCGATAATTCTTCGGCCCAGGCTCCCTTTGCTCTTCCCAATCTCTTCTTGAGTTCCCCGAGGATAACCTTGTTCGTCGCTTCTGCCTGTCCATTTGTTTGAGGATACTCGACCGAAGACACTCGATGCTTGATACCGAGCTGTTCATAGAATTGCTTCAGGTTTCCATCAACAAACTGCCTCCCATTATCAGTAACCACCGAGTGAGGAATCCCATACCGACAGACAATATTCCTCCATACAAATTTCTGTACTTGCTGTGCCATGATCTTAGCTAATGATTCCGCCTCAATCCATTTAGTGAAGTAGTCTATGCCAACTATTAAGAACTTGACCTGCCCTTTACCCATCGGGAAAGGTCCGAGAATATCCATTCCCCAGACCATGAATGGCCACGGAGACGTTAGAGTGTGCAATTCTTCCGGCGGTACATGGCGTAGACTACTAAACCTTTGGCACTCATTACACTTCTTACTATACTCGGTGCAATCAGCTTGCATAGTGGGCCAATAATAGCCGGCTCAAATTACTCTTGCTGCCATGGATCTTCCACCAGTATGCATCCCACACACTCCTTCATGAATTTCACTCATAACATATTTCGCCTGTTCAGAAGTGAGGCATTTTAAGAAGGGGGTTGAGAATCCTCGCCTGTATAAGTCTTTTCCCATTATTATGTAATGGGAGGACTTCAGCCTCAGTCTCCTTGCTTCGTTCTGGTCGTTGGGCAAAATCCCTTCGGCTAGATAGTTCCAAATAGGGGTCATCCAATCCTGGTCCGAGCTACTTCCGACCATAATCTCCTCAAGATCAATACTGGGCTGATATATTGTCTCCCTAATGATCGTCTCATGCTGCCCGAGCCTTTTGACATTAGCCAGTCTGGATAACAGATCAGCTCGGGAGTTCTCTTCTCTTGGAATATGCTCAATCACGAATTCATCAAAGCATTCAACCAAATGTTTCACCTTGTTCAAGTATTTTGCCAACTGTGGGTCTTTGGCCTGGTAAGCTCCCGAGACTTGTTCAGAAACCAGCTGTGAATCACTCCGACACCTAATTTGACTCGCTCCCACTTCTCTAGCTAAATTTAACCCAGCAATGAGAGCTTCATACTCGGCCTGGTTATTCGTGACTGGGAAGTCGATCTTAAGAGACTGCTCCAAAGTTACCCCTCCGGGGCCTTCCAAAATGATTCCCGCTCCACTCCCCTTGGTATTGGACGAGCCATCCACATAAAGTATCCATTGGTCCCCATCTTTGGAATTTTCAGGTGGGGTAAGTTCGGCGACAAAATCAGATAGGCATTGCGCCTTAATTGGCCCTCTCGGCTCATATCTTATGCCGAACTCTGACAACTCAACTGACCACGAGATCATTCGGCCTGCTAACTCAGGTTTCCTTAGGACCTACTTTACGGGGTTATCAGTTTTTACTACAACCTCGTGACTTTGGAAATAAGGTCGCAACCTTCTCGCCGAGATGACCAGAGCCAGAGCTAACTTTTCAATAGTCTGGTACCTCGATTCTGCGTTGTGCAATACTCGGCTGATGAAATATACCGGTATTTGCTGCCTGCCTATTTCCTGCACCATCACTGAACTAATTGCATGCTCGGTCACCGACATATACAGCAGCAACTCCTTGTTAGGAACCGGCCGATTAAGGATCGGGGGTGCCGAAAAGAAACCTTTGAAACTCTGAAATGCTTGCTCACATTCCTCACTTCACTCATACCGCTCAGCCTTCTTGAGTAACTTAAAGAACGGCCTAGCTTTCTCTGCTAACCTCGGTATGAAGCGGGATAGTGAAGCTAATCGCCCTGTCAGTTTCTGCACTTTCTTTATGTTTTGGGGGCTTCTCATGTCAATAATAGCTCAACATTTATCAGGATTGGCTTCAATACCTCGATGTGTTAGCATGAATCCTAAAAATTTTCCCCCGTTGACTCCGAATACACACTTCTCAGGATTTAACCTCATGTTGTACTTCCGTATTCTTCCGAACACCTCGCCATGGTTGGCAGCGTGCTTGGAGGATCTTCGGACTTCACTACCATGTCGTCAACATATACTTCCAGGTTTCTCCCGATCTGTTCCTGAAATATTTTATCCATCAACCGCTGGTAGGTAGCCCCAGCATTCTTCAGTCCAAACGGCATCACCCGATAGCAATAGTTAGCGTTCTCAGTCATGAACGCGGTTTTCTCCTCATCAGGGGGGTACATCCTTATCTGATTATACCCGGAGTAAGCGTCCAAAAAGCTGAGTAGGCCACAGCCTGACGCTCCATCAACAAGCCGATCTATGTTAGGGAGAGGGTATGTATCTTTCGGGCATGACTTATTTAGGTCGGTGTAATCCGTGCACATTCTCCACCTTCCATTAGCCTTTTTAACGAGCACCACATTGGCCAACCATGTTGTATATTCAATTTCTCGAATGAACCCCGCATCACTCAACTTTACCGTTTCTTCCCTCATTGCCTTCCGCCTTTCCTCGCCTACCCGCCTCTTCCTTTGCGCTATTGGCTTAGCTTCAAGGTATACCGCCAGTTTGTGGCATAGAAAATTTGGATCAATTCCCGTCATGTCTGAAGAAGTCCATGCGAACAAATCAGCGTTGTCCTTCAGCATCCTTGTTATCTGCTCCTTTGTCTCTCCTCTAAGTTGACTTCCGAGGTTAGTGCACCGATCTTCACCGGCGAGCTGAAATTTCTGTAATTCTTCAATGGGTCTTGGCCTTTGGTCCTGTACATCAAGTTGGGGATCAAGCTCCACCAAATTTACTGATGTGGTATCCTTCTTCGTCTGTGTACTACTACCGACTACCCCTCTCCTGGTGACTTTTAGACTATCTACATAGCATTGTCTTGTCACCTTCTGATCAGCCTTCATTGCGATTATATCCCCAGTAACCAAGGGAAACTTCATCATGAGGTGTGGAGTGGAGACCACGGCGCCGAGCTCGTTTAAAGCCGGTCGACCTATCAAGATATTTTAAGAAGTTATTGCATCAATAATAAGGTACCTGATCATGATGGTCCTTGACCCAAGGTCTCCCTTGAAAGTGGTCAACAGCTCCACATATCCTCGGGTATGGACCTATTCTCCTGCGAAGCCAACCAGTTGATCATGATAAGGCTTGATCGTCTTGTCGGGTATCCCGAGCTTCTGGAAAGTGGTATAATACAAGATATCCGCCGAGCTTCCTTGGTCTATCAGCGTCTTCCTTACGAAGTAATTCGCCACTTCCATCGAAACCACCACAGGGTCGTCCTGATTAGGATCGACTGCTTCGAAGTCCTCATCCGAGAAGGTGATGGAACGAGAACTTCGGGGTGCTCGGTGCATTGTCGCATTCACTGTCCGAATGGCCCTCAGGTGCCTTCTCCGGGCCGAACTGGTTGCTCCTCCCCCAGCAAACCCACCTGCTATAGTATTGATTACCCCTTTTATTCTGTTTTCCTCCCTGTTTTGAGTGTCGTCGAGTTGTCTTCTTTCCTCATTTGGTCGTCGAGGCCTTTCTGGATCTCGGGACTGACCTCTATCGCTTCCTCGTCCATTATAGGGTTGATGATTACCGCGATTCCTTTGTACAAAGTTGTCGAGATGCCCGGCCTGAATTAATTCCTCAATCTTATCCCGTAGCGTCCAGCATTCCTCCATGGTGTGCCCACAGTTACGATGGTACCTGCAATGCTTTGATTGATCCGCCATTTCTGGGGTATGTCCGGGAGGTGGGAGCCGTATCAATTCAGTATTGCAAGCTTCTTCCAGAATTCGAGCTCGGTGGGCGTTTAGCGGAGTGTAAAGGTCATACTTCGGCCCTCGATTAGTTCCTTCTCTTTTAAACTTTCCCTTCTCTAACATCGGCCTTATACTTCCTCGATTATTTGACTCCATCCGCCTATCTAGATCAGTCCTGACTTTATTTCTGAACTTGGACACTTCCTCCATTTGTATGTATCCGACTGCACGATTTCTAAGCTCATCCATGTTGACAGGTGGTTTCCGACATAAATGATCAGCGAATGGTCCCGGCTTGAGGGCCATCAGCATCGTATACATTGCCACTTCAGGGTTTAGATCCCGTATCTTTACCGAGACTGATGAGAAACGCTCCATGAAACTCCTTAAGGACTCATCCTTCTCTTGGCGTAAGTTCACCAATGCAGCCGAGGTGAGCTGGTGGGGTCGGCTGGTAGCGTACTGCGCGCTGAACTTTTTGATCAAGGTTTCAAAGCAATCGATAGATCGCAGTGGGAGCCGAGTGTACCAACTCAAAGCTGCTCCTTTCAAGGACGTAGGGAAGACCCTACACAAAACTGCATTCTCATTTGTGAACAGATTTACCTGCGTGACATACGCATCCACATGCTTATCAGGATCGGTAGTACCATCATACCTTTCCAGGTTTAAGCCCTTCCATCCTTTTGGCAACTGCGTCTCCATGATGCCATCAACGAACGGATGTCTCCGGATGGCCTGCTTATCCCCTCGCCAATTTTCAATGTTCATCTCTGAATGGTATATTTCCTCACGTCGACTTCCCTCCTGATGTGACCGCTGAGTATCCCTGTTGGTATTTCCCCATTCCCCTCATCGAGGAGGAGAAGTACCTTCATGATAGCGTTCCTGCTCCAACTGCCTATTCCTTTCACGCATCTCCTCGTTCTCCTTTCTTAAGACCTCCATCTCCTCACGCATTGCCCGAATGACAGGGTGGTCCTCCAAAGAAGTCCTGTCTTCGAAGCGTTGTTCTCCTGCACCCGCACTGCTCCTGGTTCGCACCATGATTATTGGTGGTGGTGGGATAGTTTTTCTCGGCCCCACGGTGGGCGCCAAAATGTTCCGTCAAAGAGCTGAGATAGACTATTCCTCTTCCACAGTGTGCAGTACTCTCTCTCTTTTCTTACGCTTCTTTTTTCCCCTTTTTATTGACCTTCTCTTGACCGTTAAGGTTTAACCGTCTTCTCCCTCTAACCCCTAATTTATCGGGATATTTCATAAATAATCATTATGGAGTATCGCACTCTTTTTGCTTGATCCCTGATTTTTCGTCCTTCAGTTATGATTCCGTAATGGTTATTGTTCCCATAACCGTTACTCCTAGCCGGGTATTTTTGGAGCAATACAATTTTTGTAGAGAAACCCGTAGTTGGTCTTATGACCGAGATGTTGTTTAGTCATACGATCATTTGGCCGTACAATTACTCGGGCTTATCACTTGATAACCGATGTAATACTCGGATCGTTGCGCTTAAGCTCGGTATATATGAGCTCGGAGAGTGGTACATTAAATGAGCGTTTATCTACTTCAGGCTTGTAAGCTCGGCCTCCAAAATGTTCCGTCAAAGAGCCGAGATAGACTATTCCTCTTCCACAGTGTGCAGTACTCTCTCTCTTTTCTTATGCTTCTTTTTTCCCCTTTTTATTGACCTTCTCTTGACCGTTAAGGTTTAACCGTCTTCTCCCTCTAACCCCTAATTTATCGGGATATTTCATAAATAATCATTATGGAGTATCGCACTCTTTTTGCTTGATCCCTGATTTTTCGTCCTTCAGTTATGATTCCGTAATGGTTATTGTTCCCATAACCGTTACTCCTAGCCGGGTATTTTCGGAGCAATACAATTTTTGTAGAGAAACCCGTAGTTGGTCTTATGACCGAGATATTGTTTAGTCATACGATCATTTGGCCGTACAATTACTCGGGCTTATCACTTGATAACCGATGTAATACTCGGATCGTTGCGCTTAAGCTCGGTATATATGAACTCGGAGAGTCGTACATTAAATGGGCGTTTATCTACCTCGGGCTTGTAAGCTCGGCCTGCTCATCCCGGCCCGTACACAATCAATTTTAACTATATGCTTTAATTCACATAATATAATGAAAAGACCTTTATTAAAAACCTGGAGGGAGTAATAGATTACGCAATAGTATTATTTTTTCCTATACCAATGTATAGTAACATGTTGATGTTGTGCAGCGTATGAAAAAAAGAAAAGAGGCATGTGAGAGAATTTGATTTGAGTTGTAAACTTAGACGGCAGACGCGTGAGCAAAATGTAGGTCGCATTTACAGTAATGATGGAGTGATGAGAACAAATTTGATAATCAGGACTTGACAAGGAATGCTCCATCATTGTCCCATTTCTTATCCGTAACTCCATCAATTTCATTATAGACAATAAAAAAATTAACCAAAAAAAAATTTTATAGACAATAAATGGTCTTCGTAATTTTTTTTAAAAAGTAATGTTGAAATATAAATGTTATTAATAATATATAAAAAAACATATTATTTCCTTTAAATAAATAAAATGTAAAATAACAATAAAAAACTTAAAATTTAGATTAAGTGTTATGTCAAATATAAGTTAGGAGGTCTAAATTTTATTAATATGAATACACTCTACGGTGAACAAGAAATTTTGGAAATTACGAAGTTATGTCGTACTTTGCCCTTTTTCTACTTCTCTTAAATTCAGATATTTGTATCTTTTCATTTTGGTCTGCCAGCAATCGAATCTGTGCATTTATGGTTTAAGAAGGTGCAAAGGACCACAAATGCACAGAGAAGCTCGCTCAGATATTTGTATCTTATCAGAAACTCTGAATTGTAAGTCTCGAAGAAGTTGTGTAACTTTTTTTGAAGGAGAAGTTGTTTAACTTTAAGCAACAATTTGGACTCTACTGAATATCTATTTTTTACGATCACAGGATTGTACGGAGTAAGAGGTTACTATTCTCCACTCTCCAACTCCAAGGAGCCAGTTGTGATTCATGAGATGGTTCATTTTGTTTCGTGAACGAATCCTACAGCTCAGCAGGTTCTGCAAATGTCAAATGTTACATATTCGAGATTTGAACAAAAAAACAAAAACAAAAAGTGATTAGTAATTTAGTTTTTGAAAATTTATTTTATTCTCAATTAGATTATTTCAAAATATGATTTTTTATTTAGTCTCTTCAATAAGTTTTCCTCAACTAACGTGGTTAAAAAAAATTACTGCAATTAGATTTTGTGATTAAATAAAACCAAATCAAGGATAAACAACAACGCTATACTAATGAAAATTGGTTTAATTAGTAAAGTTGTGACTCATACTCAATAAGAATATGAGTTTATTCTATTATTAATATGAGAATTTTGTTGATAGATAATTTATAAATATCTCATCTCTTTAAATTTGAGTAATCTATCCTAAATTTAGTAAGTCTTCAAAACTCAGCCCATTTAAACATTTATCGGTTCAAAAAAGATAAAAATTACTACACTACATGGACAGTGGATTCCTAAATATGTGTGTGTTAATTATTTGTAAGGTAATTGTGACTATATTTGCTTTGGGTATAAATTGTGACTTTATTTTTTGAAAGGAATCTGTTGACTATATATATGTTTTGATTGCTGCCAGCAAACTCAAGTTTGCAATGCTGAAAGCTAAATGGAGATGCAACTCTGAAATTGTTTTATCTTAAATGTTGTTTTGCAGCACGAGTATGTTTAGTTTTAAGTTTGTAAATTTAAATTTAAAGCTAAATATTATAGATGCAACGTTGACACTGTTTTATTTTAAACGTGGTTTTGCAACAAAAGTGTGTTGAGTTTTAAGTTTGTAAATTTAAATTTGTTTAAAATAAATTTGTCAAAATAAAATTTAAATAAAAATAAATTTATTGTAACGTAATTTATATTTAAATTTTTTTTAAGTGTTTGGCAAATTTATTGTAAAACAAAAATAAGCTTGAGAATTGAAAAGTATCTTTTTTTTTTTTGTTTATCAACAAGGCACAACTGACTAACTAGCCTCTGGATTCACGGTCCTATCCTCGCAATGCTCCTTGTCTCGCTCCACAATATTCTTCACAAACACAGGAACCTCAGTGAAGAACATTATTCCAGGCAAGCATCCCAAGGCATCCTTGGCGAACATATCTGCCACCTCGTTTCCCTCTCGTAAATAGTGATTGACCTTGACATATCAGTTTCTCTGCATCTGATCTCAAATCTCCTTAAATACCCCATAGGAAGGGTGCTCCTCTTCCACCTCATTTCCTATCGCATTCACCACTTTTGCAGCGTCACTTTCGACTTCAACCTAGCAAAGACCCATGTCCCAAGCCATGTGTAACCCATGAACTACCTCGAAGGCCTCAGCATTGAAACTTGATTCATATCCAATATGAGAGATAAATCCACGATGTGCTGTGCCCCTACTATCTCTAGCAATACCCCTACAGGCAGCAAGACCTTTTTTCGACTCCCTTGCACCATCAACATTGATCTTCACTACCCCATACCTTGGTGATAAGCACTTCTCCTGAGCTACCTCATTTCCTTTGCCTTTCCTTCTATGTTTAAGAGAAATCAAAACATAAGCAAGCATCCTAGCCCAGAAGTCCGCAGGACTAGCTTCCTTCTATTCAAACACCCAAAGTGTAATATTCCCATTTTTTATGTATGAATATTATGATCAGATAATATTATAAATCATATTAATTTATTTTGGATTAATTTGTGGTAATTGGGAAAGTTTGGATATATAATTAAATTAGTTTGAGGTCCAAAATATCCTAAAATATAAAAAGGGGTTTAAAAAGGGCAAAATTTATTATTTATAATAAGACAAAGAAAATAATATTTTAAATATTTCGATACAAATTAAAAGTACAAGTGATACTGGTTATGTTGGCTCTGAGAGGAAAAAGTATAAATTCGGTAAAAGGTGGGCCCCACATAAATAGTAAATACCAGAGGAGATAAATAGTAAAAAGTAAGTAAGATAAGTGGACTTTACATGAAAAAGTAAAAGAGAAAGATAATGGGTCCCCTAGATAAATTAAATAGGAATGACACTGAGTATAATAGAAAATCCGGTTCAAAAAGTACTCAAAGCAGAGCCAAATTTATCTGTGAAAGTAAAAAGTACACTATCTGTTTTTTTTTATTTGACATAAAGTAAGGAGGGAAAAGTTGGATATTTTTGCTCTTCCCCACTCTCTCACAAGCCCAAAAATATCTAAGGGTATAATGGGTAATTGATATATTAAATGTGAGAATAATTGTGAGCCCTCGGATTAAATCTTGATCTGATGGTCCATAACCATCAGACCTTCCTATAAATACTCCCTTCCCCTTCTCCATTTTTCACAACCCACACAAGCCAAAAAAGAAAAAGGAATTGGTAGTGTGAGAGAGGGAGTTGTGGGGGAGAAGAGGAAGAAAAAAAAGAGAAAGGAGAAAAAGGAAGAAAAAGGAGAAAGAAGGAAGGAGGAAGGAAGGGAAGGTAAGTAGGGGTCTTCTGAGGTAAGCTCCTACTTTAGATTTTTTCTAGATTTCCTCTTTATTTATTTAGTTTAAGATTAGTTAGAGTTTAAGTTATTTTCTCCCTCCCTCTTGTTCCTCTTTTTGGATCAAGATATGACTTTGGGGAAAAAGTTTGTTGAATCAAGTGTTTTGATGATTCCAAATTAACCTTTAAGAGCTTGGAATAAAGATATCAAAGGTGCACAAAAGGTTTCAAGTGAAGGAATTCTAGAAAAATCAGTGCAAGAAAAGATGTAGAATGTTTAGTAATGTTTTAATTTGAGTAAAAGACTTTAATTTGGTGAAAAGATGTTTTAAAACCTTAATTTTATGTAAATTCATGGAATATTTGAAAAACATCCACCAACAGATGAAGTTTGAAAGGTTTATACTGATATGCTGTTTTGATAATTCAAACTTTGGTTTTGGAAATTCAAATTTCGTATTGAAAATGAACAAGTCTGAAAAGAAACTTCTCTGACGGACGAATTTTGACTTGAGAAATTCGAATTTTGATACGTGTCTAAAAAGAGCTTTTTCTTACAGACGAACTTTGATTTTGGAAATTCGAATTTCATATTGAAAATAACAAGTCTGAAAAGAGGCTTCTCTAACGGACGAATTTTGACTTGAGAAATTCGAATTTTGATACTTGTCTGAAAAAAACTTTCTTTGACAGATGAACTTTGGCTTTTGAAAATTTGAATTTCAAATAAAATGCAACTTATGAAAATTGAAAAATTCATCTGAGAATATGTCAAAGTTTATCTGAAACCAAGTTTAGATAGGGTTCAAAATTGCTCATTGAGAGACGAACTTTGAACTTGAAAAGTCGAATTTCAGAAACAAGGCTTGTGAGTCTGTTATGTTGATATGTTGACATACGAATGACAATATTTAGAAATTTGAACTTTAAAGTAAGTCTGAAAAAATGTCTCTCTGACAGATGAACTTTGCCTGCTGAAAGTTCGAATTTTGAATTGATGAACTATTGTGCCTCATTGAACCAGCTACTGACAGACGAACTTTGGGGTTCCAAAATTCGAATTTCGAAAGCACTGTAACAAATTGAAATTATTGTTCACACTTAACAGAATGACTTTAAATATGAAAATTCGTATGTTCCAATATAGAATCATTTTCTAAAGATGAAAATTCAAATTTTGCTTCATGACAGGCGAACTTTGAGAGTTTAACGTTAAAGGCTGTAACTTTCGATTTCTGTGAAATTCGTCTATTGACCAACTGAAATTCGAACTTTGAGTGTCAGAAGCATTAAATGCAGTTGGTAAACGAATAGTTTTTCAGAGTGACCATTGGGTAACATCTCTAACGGCTAGATCTTGTCTCTAACGTATAGTTGGGGCAGAAATCTATAAATAGAACTTCATTTGAAGATGTGGGTAATGATTTTAACTTTGTATATACTAAAACTCTGACAAATCATCTACTCAAAGTCTCTTACTCTCACATACTTCATTCTTTGTACTTTAACCTTCATATACACTCTGATTAAGAGAGTTTATTTATTGTAAATAATCTTATCTTCATCTGAAAGAAAGATTTTCTTGTGAGGGGATATCATAAGGGATTGGGGAAGCACTTAGTGAGAGTGCAAAGAGAGAAGGTGTGAGCTCTAGAAACAGAGCATTAACGCTATACTGTGGCATATGCAAGAAACCCACTGAATTTTTGCAGAATAGTGGAAAATCTCAAGTGGTGACTTGGGGACTGGATGTAGGTCAAGTTGAGAGACCGAACCAAGATAAATATCTGAGTCTTCTCTTCCCTACTACTACTTTTATTGGTTATTCATTTATACTTTGTTTTACTATCACCCTTTGCTTTCTTCACTTTCTTGACATTTTGTAGAAAAAATTTTAATGTTCCTAATTCAATCCCCCTCTTGGGGAAGCCAACTTATCTAACAAAGTTTATAGTTTATGGTTGAGATAAATTTATGTGATCATTAAGTAAGGTTTAATGATATTAATAGGTTCTAGTCAAGTTCAAGGAGTTATTCAAGAAGTAAAGATCCTATGATTTAGAGGTTAAAGCTTTAAGGTAGTAACTCTTACTCTAAACTTTTACATTTATACATTGTGCTTATACTTTAAAAATGTTGTAGTGATGTTTGACTGCTTTTTATGATTGGTTTGGCTGTTTTAAGTTAAGGGCTAAACCCGGGATGCCCATTTGCTAAGCCGTTATATTGCCGAAATTTCTATTGTAACTTATAGTTTTAATTGTTTTTCCTAAAAGCATATTATGAAAGTATTGTGATTATGCAATGTTTATACAAAGTTAAGTTAATATGATAATGTGATAAGCTTGAGTTATGTTGCTACTGAGATGCCCCCCCATCTCATCCCATGTTTCCCAATGATAGGGCCAAATAATGCTAAAGGAAAGAATATAGCAATGAGGATGGAGGAAGAAGATTGAAGTCATTGCTCTATTTTTTTTTTGCTGTCTATTTTGATGCATTGTATAAATTTGAATATATATCCAAAACTTTTTTGGTTTATTGTCATGGATAGATCCATATCTTAGGAACATAATGACACTGATTTGGTGGTATTTGGATTTATACAATGGTAGTTATGTATGATTTACTGGAACTGCTCCAGTGATAGTTTTATTTAACCTCTGATGACATATATTACTGCTCTGACCAGTATGAGTAGAATAAATATGCAAAAGAAATATGGTTAGAAAGTAGATAAGTAAATCTTTCCAATGATGCTAAGTATGTGCCAAATGGCTTTGTATATTAAGAAAAATGAATTTTCAAAGTTAAGGTTCAGATTTTCATATAGAAACAGATATGTGAAATGAACAGTAATATGTTTATAATAAACTGTACTAATTGGTACGTTCATTTCCCAGTTTCTGAGTTTTTCCTAAAAATTAGAGATGTGCATGATTTTTAGAAACTTAAACCACTGGAAAAAGATTTTTCTAAATTTTGTTATGATTTTTAAAAAATCGCTACGTAATGAGCTGTAACCAGCAAGAACAATTTTGTACAATCTTAAGATTTTAATTGGTTTGAGTTTTTCTAAAAATATTTTCATACATCAAATAAACAATTTTCATGAAAAAATGTTTCTAAATATAAGATGTAACACAAAGGTTCCTAGCCAACCGCACATTTCTACACCCAATAGCAAACCATACACCCCACGAAACACCCTTAATCAAAGTCTTCTGTCATAGGTTCCATCCTTTGCATCGGTATGGCTCATCAAAGGAATAAAACCTATCTTCAAGTTATGGAGGTAACATCGATGTCCACATCGCTTGTGCTTGGGTACAATCTCGGGTAGCATGCAAAACATTTTCACCTCCCTGTCTGCACAAGTCGCAAGTACTTATCCCATGCATACCTCTCTCCTTCTAGACTCATTCATAAGTAACCTTCCTCTAGTACATAGCCAAAGGAACGCCCTGCTCCTTTGTGGGGCCTGTACCCATCATATACTCCTCCAAAGGTCTCCTGCTACTCCCCTGCTGTCTGTCTTGATGTTGGCATAGGTTGAGCGGATAGTGAATTCATCATTACTATTCCACTTCCATATTGGTCTGTTATTCAAATGTTGGCCCGTCAGGGCAAACCCTGCAAGCACATTCAACACATTCTCTGGTAAAAATTGCTGCAGACACTGCCAATCCCAACCAATGTTGTCATTCCAGTAATCCCTTACCTTGTCTTCTAAAAAATCATCAGGAACTATGCTAAATGTTGCCTCTTCCAGTGGGCCCATGTTATGAAGCCATGCATCCTTCTAAAACTTAACGTGGTTCCCATTCCCTACCTTCCAGGCAATCCCTTCTAACACATGCTCCCAATTATTCTTTATCCCCATCCATGCACATGATCCACATTTCCTTTTATTCACAGTGGAATAATGTCACTCCTACAATTATACTTTTCATGGAGCATCCTGACCCACAAAGCATCACGTCATCCAACAAGACCCCACCCAAGTTTACACATGAACGATTTGTTTTGCACTCGTCCATGTCGTAACCCCAATCCTCCAATCTGTTTTTTCTTACACGCATCATCCCATGCAACTAAGTGTACCTTTTTATTTGTACCACTACCTCCTCAGAGAAAGTTTCTATATTTCTTATCATTCTCATCACAAGTTGCAATAGGTAAAGGTTCAGTCTGCATAGCGTACAAAGGGATTGAAGAAACAATTGAATTTACAAGTGTGTGTCGGCTACCCAGGGACAATGATGTTACTTTCTACCTTGCTAATCGCTTCTCCATTTTTCTCAAAGCAGGGGCAAACGTATTCTTGGAGACCCTTTCATGGTGCAAGGGTATACCCAAGTATTTCCCAAGATTAGCTGTCGGGATAAAATCTAAGAATCTGCTCAACTCCATTTGCCGATTGTGGTTGACATTATCTGAGAAAAACACCCTTGATTTCGAGGCATTCACCTTCTCTCCCGAAACTGCACAAAAGTCGTCTAAAGTCTATTTAATCACCCTTGCTTGTTCCTTCTAGGCCTCTGCAAATAAGAAAAGATCATCGGCGAATAACAAGTAAGACACTTCAACCTCATTTTTCTTGATCTTAAATGGCCACCAATCACCAGACGAGACTATCGATTGTATCATGTGTGCCAACTTCTCCATGGCCAGAACAAATAAGTATGGTGAGATGGGATCTCCTTGTCTTACACCTCTTGAGGCACAAATGCATTTGCTTGTTCTCCGTTCCATAACAACTGCATACTTGGAGTAGTAACACACTCCATTATAACCTTCGTGAGGTACTCCGGTAACTGCAACTCCCTTAAACTATAGGCCACAAAACTCCAACGTAGCCTATCATATGCTTTCTCCAAATTGATCTTCAAAGCCATCACCCCCCTCTTACCCTTCATATTCTGCATGGAATGGATAATCTCCTGTGCCACAATAAAGTATCTTTTCTAGATAATCAAATTTTGATCTAGAGGCAAAAGTTAGTTTCCAAAATGAGGTTTGAAAATAAGTTAAACAACATTTTAGCCCAAAATGAAGTTTCCAATCTTGAGTTTGATAACAAACAATATGTTGCTAAAACTTGTGTTTCTAGCAACCAAACAAGATGGGATAGTAGAGAACCGCATTTGGATTGAAATTTTGCATCTGAACCTTTCAAACACCAATCCAAACACACTAGCCGTGTGTGTTTGAAGGATCAAAATAGAAAATTTTAATTTGAAAAAAAAGTGTCAATGATCAAAACTGGCTCTTAAATAGTTTGGCACCTGCCCAAATGATATCCGAAATTTCCACGAGTGGAGATTATTTGGTCAAAGAGTGAAGGAGAAAATACAAAGAAAGCATATCAATCTGATTGTGATCTGATTTCCAGCAAAGGAACTTTTAGCAACTTGAACCGTTGAAGTCTAAAAGAAGACAGGCACGCACAACCACATGCAATTTTAGCAGATCTGCTGACATACTTGTTTGCAATTTTAGCTGATTCAACACACAAACACACACACACAAAAGGAGAATAGAAGGTGATGTGAGATGGCGAGAGAGAGAGAGAGTCCCAGCCCACTCATCCATTCTAGTCCACTTCCACTCAAGGATTAGCGGTTCATGCTGACCTCGTGACACCATGAAACCTAGACTCTTCAACTCCAAACCTTATAGCCAAAATTCAGAGCCTTATTATTCCTACTCCTCATCTCCTGATCTCTCTCAATTCATCAGTAACTCTCCGAACATTTTGTTATTAGTCTTGGAATTTCACGGTACCACAAATTCCAAACATTTTTGCAGGCACTCATGTCATTTATATATCTTCTATATTTATTCCATATTGAAAGGCAAAGGCCCCACACACTTTATTCCCACGAAAATGACCGTTCTCTTTTATGTTTAATATTCGGAACCAGTATGATAATAATTCTGAACTTTCTAGTCACAACTTGAGTTGAACTACAATGAAACTTTGATCTTGGCTGCATTTTTTAAAGCCACATACGAATGTCTGAACTCTGAACTAGGCAATCCATGGTCACTAGCTTGTTTTGCATTGAACCCATAGTGTACTGCTGTGTTATATCTGTACCAAATCAAAAGCTAGTCTCTCATTATTCCTCCTATTTGTTTGAGTTATAATTCACAACAGTAGTTACATTTAAGTTTTAAAATGAAAATACACCTTTTTTGACGTGGATGGGACCAAGTGGAAACAAAAGAGTCGCTGTGATGGTTATCAAAACCTCCTATTTACTGATGCACGTACTTGATCATATATATAATGGGGTCTCATTTTTGACACATCATAACTAACTAACTAGCCTAGTGTGGCCATAAACTGTGAGCCAGAGATTTCAGTAAATAATTCCCGTGTCCACAAGCACTAATTGAAAATTTTAGTTTGAGCAACAATCACGAAAAAACAATTTAAGCCAATGAGAATTAGCATTTTGTTTAGTGAGAGATATTGGAGCTGAAAGGAAAGTGAGGAATCTGAAATACAGCTGGGTGTCCTCAATGAGATGTCTCTCCATGGGACAGTTTTCAATTATGAACACATGCACTTGTCTCAACTACAATTTTATCAACATAACCATCTCTTTTTGCACAATGAAACATGAAAGAGTAGTTAAGTTAATCATTTTTTCAACAGGAAAATGAATTTTACAAAATTATTCTTTTAATTAAAAAAACAACTTAACCAAAATTAATTGTCCATGTCCTATTTCCTTCCCTATGTTCTTCTCCAATAATGTCCAATCCCAGAAGATAAAACATATAATGTAAATAAAAATAAATAAAATACGTGTAGGATATGGGTTCGTTATGGAAGCATTAATGTTCCAACCCAACACATCCACTTGGCACCTCACAACTTATTGCTGTGGGGATGTTGATGGCTTCAATTACCAAAAGCAACCCCCTGCCCCTTATAATCACTTATTTAAAAGCCCTTCCTCCTTCCTTTCTTTACTTATCAATCATTCCAAAAGAATAAGTCACTTACTCTTCCTACTCTCTCCTAACAATTCCCAGAAATCTGAGCATGCCGTATATGGAGCTTAGGTCCACCTTCATCGCATGCCTCTTCCTCTTCCTCTTCCTCTTCCTCTCTCTCCCTTATTTCTCCCCAGGTTTGCTTCAAATTCAAACTCTTTTAATTTTCTCTTTCACTTTCTTATATATATATATATATATGCGTTTGGACTCACTATCCTAATTATATTGGTGCTGTAGGGGCATCGCAAGTTCTGGAATCGGAGATTTATGAGATTGATTATAGAGGTCCTGAGACCCACTCGTCCTCTCCTCCTCCAGATCATCAATCTCATGCCAGCCCTCTTTCAAATCATCGAAAAAGCTCACCGGGTTCTGCCAGAGTTAAGGGCTTAATGAGCAATAATACTTATCACAAACAAGAAAAGGCAAGTGAATATGGATCAAACATCATTGAATTTCTCTATTTATATATATATTGCTCATCACCTGGGTTTGTATTCTACTGTTAATTGGAAAAGGGAAAAGGGATAGCAATCTTGAGTATCTGATTAAGTGGCATGTGTTTGATTATTCTATGTTCTTAGTTATGGTCAATGCTTTTGTACGGCAGGTCAAGAGAATCCATGGATGAACAAGTTTCACAAGTAAAATGCATTATCTCTGTGATCTCGTACGTATAATAGAGGACGTCATACGTCATGTGGGGAATTTGGGATATTTTGTCATGTTTTTTTCTTATAGATATGCAAAATCTGTATAAAAAGAGAAGTGTGTGGTGATGAGGAAAACAAAAACTATGTGGTCTTCAGTTGGAGGAGCCCAATATACTTGTAACTATCATTAGATCATCATATGTTCTCCGTGTTTTTCGATATAAAGAGATCTAACTTTGTCTGTCGCCATGGTATTTCCAACCGATCACGTGACCATTTAACATTCCCCCAACTGCTTGTAACTACACGCGCGCTACACTTTTAATCATTGATATTTGCTTCCTGTTAAACATGAGATGATTATAATTCTCAGTTGATTGTGTGTAAGGCAAAGGGCGAGTCATCACGTGCAGGTTTCTTTGTTCAAAGCATCATTGTGAGATAAAGAGAAGTTATGTACTTTCTTTAGGAACTACATGTGTGTGTGTGTGTGTGTGTGTAAAGAGAGACAAAATAACAGTCGCCCGTTTTTTGAAACTATATATGTATGTATGTATGCGTAAAAGGATCCCTTGATCAGACAAGTTATATACTTTCTTTAGGCTAAAGCAAAGTGAATGCTGCAAATGGGATGAATTAATTTTTGTGCATCAACAGGCTGCTGGGATGCTAAGAATATGTGCGTGGTTCATACTGAGGTTCATAGCAAAATGACAATTAGTGTTCTGAGGAATATATAGTTGCATATAGAAGGAAATATGTAAAAGCATAAATTAGATGTTGCAAAAGGGCCAACAAAAAAATGTTGCTTTGTGATTGAGTGTATGTGTAGGAGTCTCTGTGGTGAGAGTGATTGTGTAGTTGCCCTCAATATTGCTTGCTTTTTACTCCTCCTATGGGTGTTTTCTCTCTTGACAGTTTTTTCCATATCATGAAGCCACTTTACTTGTTCATGGCTACACAATTACCAAGTAACCATGTTCTTTCACTTGTTTATCCATTTCTCTAATAACTCTTAGATTATGTTTTGGTAAAAATGAGTATTTTTAAATTCCTTCAGAAGTGTGATTGATGACATCATAAGAGAAACCAATAAATGCAAAAATTGAATAGCCCAATAAGCACATGGGATAGATTGTAATTTTGTCATTTGTGATCAACCTCATAGATTTTGGAAATGGTTCAAAGGAAAGAGAATAACACTTGAACCATCTCATGTAACTGTGTATGTTTGGTTTTCCCTTAGCTTAAAAAACAAAAATATTTAGAAGCACCACTGACTGGCATATGCTGAATTTTCCAAAGACACAATTACTAATTAATTTAATGTTTTTAATTATAAATGGGCTCGAAAATTAATTGGGCTTCACAAAATTAGTTGTGCTTGACCCACTAATATTTTACCCAAACAAATGTATTCTATGACAAATTTTAAAATCAATTGTATTTGTATATTTTATATTTTGCTATTGAGATATTACATTAATATTTAAATATTAATTATAAATAAAATTTTCACATAAATTTGAAATTTGAAATTTAATTTATGATTAGATTTTAAAATTATTGAGACATGACTGATTAGTTGTTTGTCATATAGCGTGAATAGTAATAATATTAATTAATTAATAAAGGTAAAATGACAAATAAACACCTCTGAAAGAAAAAAAAAATCCAGAAACATATGTTGAACTTGCATAATTATTATGAGGTACAAAGGTGCATTTTTGTAAATATTATTATCTGGTAAAAAAATAATTTTACCCATTTATTTTTTCCCTTTCCTCCCTACCCATGCCCATTTTCTCCCTCTCTCATCTTTTTCGAACTCTTCTTCCCTCTTCCATCTTAGACTGACAATTAGAACGATGCTAGAGGGAAGAGAACAAAGAGGGAAGACAATGCCAAAGGGAAGAGGACGAGACAACGCAGATGACACCAGAGGGAAGAGAACAAGATGCTGTACGAGGTTTTGAGTAACAGAGAGAGAGAGGCTAAGCAGGAGAATGGAGATTCACCATCACAAAGCTGATATTTATTGCCATAGAGCCAAGATCTACCATCATGGTGTTTTTCTCTCCTTATTCTTCCTTCTTTGCTACTCACGCCCCATCTTCATCTTCTCTAGCAAGTTCTCTCTTTTTTTCATGAGCTATTGTTGGTTTTTTTTTTCTAGTTTGTCGGGATTGAAATATTGTAGATATGGAGTTTTACAACTTTCACAAAATGAAAATGTATGTAGATCAGTTACAAATCTATGTAAAATAATTGTAAATTTACATGTATTAATTGCAAATGCGTGTGAGATTTTTTGTCTTTAGTCGAAATTGTATATGTATCAAGTGCAAATTTAAGTAGAACAATTACAAATTTATATGTATTAGATGCAAATGTATGTAAAATTATTTTTTTGAGATAATATTGCCCATGATGTTATATTACTTTCAATTGTAGATCATCGTGTGATAATTGCAAATATAGAATTGTTAGTTGCAAGAAATTGTTAATTGTCAGTTGTAAATAGACAATGATTAACTATCAGAAGGACCGGATCAAGAGCTTCTATTGTCAGTGTATTTGATTTGATCAACCATTATAGGAATCCTTCTCTAATGAGTGACCATTGTCTCAATTGTAAATTTATCAACATCCATTATGAATTATCGTACATCAGTTATAAATAAATATATTTAATTAATTAGAAATCTTGGCCCAAAGTGAAGGAGAGCAAAATAATCATTTTGTAAGTCAAAAATAATTTCAAATGGATACTTTAATACCTCATAATAATTTCAAAATATGTTTCTAAAATTTTTTGCTCCAAAAATGTTTATGTGTCATTTTTCCATAAATAAACATGTGCTCAGGGATTATTGCTCGTATGCAATGGGCCGAGGTGCTGCCTGTTGAGTCTGCCTTTGCGCGTAACGCGGGGTCGAAGGTTGCACTGGTATGAAACGCAGTTGACGTCGTCGTCTAATCAAAGCACAAAGACGACAATATTAACTAATTAATCAAAGGCCAGATCGGTTGACCCGCTGTTTCCACCGACTTTAGTTCTGGTGGAAATTTTTCCAGATTCCATTTTCTTCTTCCTGATTGCTCTCTTATTTCTTAATTCCTATGGCTAACAACGAAGATAATCGCGAGGAGACAAGTCCTCTTCTCCATCAACCTCAAGAAGCTGAAAAGACTGACAAGAAGTATGCCTCATCCAAAACGGGTCCAACCTCACTGGCGTCTCCGGCATCGGAGCCCTCTATCGGACACGGGTACGGATGGACGGCCCATGGCCTTCCTTTAGCAAATGGGAGCGTGGTGGGCGAGCCGATGGGTCGGACTCACTGGAACTCCAGCATTTGTGCCTGTCTCGGGCGTAACGATGAGTTCTGCAGTAGCGATCTCGAAGTTTGTAAGCCTGTTTCTCAATAATGTGCACTCAGATTGAAATTTTTGACAATTAAAATTGGGATGTCTTCATTTGGTACCCTAGTAAATTACAAGCAAACTCCTCTTGGGTTTTCATTACTGCTTCTGGCCATTTTCAAATTCCACGTTAAAAATGAAACAAATGAGAGTGATTAATTAGAAGAATAATTATGTATGATTGGATCTCATCAAATTGTTAATGTAAGATGGCCTGATTATCTCTCTTTCATACATAGTGAGAATTATAACTCGCTGGCGTTCCAGCTTCCTTTTACCTCGAAGATTGCATGGCCATAACGCGTGCTTTCATGCGAACTTGTCTTTTATAATTGACTGTGCAATAATTCTCTCAATTTTAATTTATCGGGAATAATTAGCTTAAAATGATTGCATTGCCAGGGCAATAATCAAAGGGCTTAGTCTTTCAGAAAAATCAACTGCTGAATGCCCAACTGTGAGCTGCTATATTCAATTTAGATTCCACATTTATGTTGTGCAGTTGTTATGATTAGGGCTAAGGTTTCCTATGCCAGATGGAACGGTAGAAACATTGATTATTAGGTTCATATATTCATATTGCCCCACCTTTTATATTATCAAAGAATAAAAAACTTATGGATATTGAGTTTTGTTCCTTTGTTGCTTGTTTTTCCTCTAAATTTCTAATTTTTCCACTTTTCTAATGCTTGAACTCGTGATATGAACTAGGTCTTCTTGGGAGTGTAGCTCCTTGTGTGCTGTATGGAAGCAGTGCTGAGAGGCTCGGATCTACACCTGGGACATTTACCAATCATTGCTTGTCTTATACCGGTCTGTATTTAATTGGGATTTCCCTTTTTGGCCAGAATTGTCTAGCTCCATGCTTTTCTTACCCTAGCCGTACTGCTATTCGCCGGAAGTTCAATTTAGAGGCAAGTTGTTTTTATATCTTTTCCTCTCCAGAATATATAGTCTTAAATATGTTGTCACTTTAGTGGCCCAAAAAAAATATTGTCACTTTGACTTTGTTTCAAACTTTGTTAGGCTCCTAGCTATAAATAATGGATACCAACAAGAGATGAGACATGCAGTACAAAACATCTAGATAGTATTCAAATTGTAAAAATTCATAAAAACTAAGCATTGCAATATGCAATAGAACTATATATTGCACTCTTTCATGCTTTTTTGGCCTTTATCTTTCTAAAATACCGTCTTCAAAGCTGTCTGATAACTGAAATGCTGCATCAATGCTACTGTGTAGTGTCTCGATGAATGATGATTCCACACTCTTCGCTTTCTTAAAAAGAAAAAAAAGAAAACCGTAATGGTTCCAAACTTCTAGTTGTGAAAATGGACTTGGGAATTTGGATATGTTGAACCTCTATCATACTGTTGCTTGTCGTATTATCCATTGGACTTGGACAGTTTGCCTTAGTGACAGGTTTTATGTGTGATCAGAATGTTAAATGTGGTGGAAATCAATCAATTCAAAATATGGCAACATCCTTTTCATTTATTAGTCTGCAGCTTTATTGTTTTCATCACTTACTGAATACTGAGAGAATGGTCCTATTATTCTTGAAGTATTAACATAAAGAGGGATTATATACTGAAGTTAATACCTATTTTTTCAGTAAAGTTTTAGTGGTAGACTAACCAATTAGATTAAGTGAGTAAATTTGCTATGCTATTTAGATTTGGATGGGACACCAGGGGGAGGTCCAGTTAATTTTCTTTAATGTTGTGTCATTTCAACTGAAGGTGAATTAAATATCAACTTTTTATTGTTTCAAATTAAATAAGCGGCCTTGCCTGGCTGACTTGGGAGACAGAGAGCTATGCTTACTTTCGTACTTTACAGTAAGAGTTCACTTGATTGAATAAATTGTGGTCTTTACAATCAGGGAAGTTGCGAGGCACTCAATAGATCATGTGGGTGCTGTGGAAGCTATTTGGAAGATGAGGTGCAGCGTGAACAGTGTGAATCAATCTGTGACTTTGCAACTCATGTATTCTGTCATGCCTGTGCCCTCTGCCAGGAAGCTCGTGAGCTGCGTCGTAGGCTTCCCCATCCTGGCTTTAATGCTCAACCAGTCTTGGTTATGATCCCGCCGGCTGAGCAGACCATGGGACGTGAGGCCTGAAAAGATGTTTCATCTTGGGAGTGCTATTGCTGTATGTTACTTTTGAGTGTTGACTAAATATAGTTTGATGTTGTACGACTGTGTTAAACCTTTTACGTGAAGATTCTTGCTGGTTGTCTGGTATAAATGAGAACGGGAGATTGTCATTTATCAGTTTGCTTTAAGTGCTGTTGTTATTCATGGTATATGTAAATTTATATCGTATTGTATTTTTAATTTTAGACTGCAATAATTTGTAAGGAACATTCTCCCGGTTCCTTTACTTAATTCTTTGGTTTATTGAGCCGAATTACTAGAATATGATGTACAACGAGAAATGGTTCCTGTGGGTTTCCTCCATTGCTAACTTTTCAGAAGACGTAATACGAAGTTTTCTGTTTTCATCCTTCAGTCCTGGGTGCGGCTAAAAAAATAGTGAGAATAGCGTTGCAACCCCGACCAGTAATCTATATATTCCGTGTTCATCATCCACTGGAACCAATCCGCTCCGTAGTCATTTCGTGACTTGATCTATTGAGCTTAAGGAGGTCCATATGGCCAGGAAGCTAACAGCAAGCTCTTAATTCTGAATATATTTATTTTTTAAAAAAAGAGCATTCCCTAATCTATTTAGCACTGATTTTTCAGATACTATGGGAGTCTCTTTTTTTTTTGTGGCCAAGAAAATATGGGAGTCTCTTGACTCTCCCATTTTATTTCCCTTTGTAAGTTATCTTTAATGTTTGCTATTAATTCTTTTTAGTTTGTTATATAAAAACATAAGACGTAAACAAATAATTTTGGAAAGAATCATACTACTGCCAAACTGTAAAATATCAAATTTCATATAATTTTTTTAAAATTTATAACTGTACTGGCCGGGATGATAAGGCCGAGCTTACAAGTCCGGAGAGGCCGGGATGAGAAGGCCGAGCTTACAAGTCCGGGGAAGATAAACGTCCATTTGATGTACCACTCTCCGGGCTCATATACACCGAGCTTAAGTGCAACGATCCGAGCATTATATCAGTTATCAAGTGGTAAGCCCGAGTAATTGTACGGTCAAGTGATCGTATGATTAAATAACATCTCGGCCGTAGGACCAACTACCGGGTTTCTCTACAAAAATTGTGATGCTCCGAAAATATTCGACTAGGAGTAACGGTTATGAGAACAATAACCATTACGGAATCATAACTGAAGGACGAAAAATCAGGGATGAAGCAAAAAATGTGCGATACTCCATAATGATTATTTATGAAATATCCCGATAAACAAGGGATGAGAGGGAGAAGACGGTTACACCTTAACGGTCAGGAGAAGGTCAATAAAAAGGGGGCAAGAAGAAGAGTAAAGGAGAGAGCACTGCACACTGTAAAAAAGGAATAGTCTATCTCGGCTTTTTGACGGAACATTTTGGCGCCCACCGTGGGGCCGAGAAAAACTATCCCACCACCAAGAATCATGGTGCGAACCAGGAGCAGTGCGGGTGCAGGAGAACAACATCACGAAGACAGGACTTCTTTGGAGGACCATCCTGTCATTCGGGCAATGCGTGATGAGATGGAAGCATTAAGAAAGGAGAATGAGGAGATGCGTGAAAAGAATAGGCAATTGGAGCGAGAACGCTATCATGAAGATACTTCTCCTCCTCGAGGAGGGGAGCGGGGAAATACCAACAGGGATGCTCAGCAGTCGCATCAGGAGGCAAGTCGACGTGAGGAAACATATCATTCAGAGACGAACATTGAAAATTGGCGAGGGGATAAGCAGGCCATCCGGAGGCATCCGTTCGTTGATGGCATCATGGAGACGCCATTGCCAAAAGGATGGAAGGGCTTAAACTTGGAAAGGTATGATGGTACTACTGATCCTGATGAGCATGTGGATGCGTATGTCACGCAGGTAAATCTGTTCACGAATGAGGATGCAGTTTTGTGTAGGGTCTTCCCTACGTCTTTGAAAGGAGCAGCTTTGAGTTGGTACACTCGGCTCCCACCGCGATCTATTGATTGCTTTGAAACTTTGATAAAAAAATTTAGCGCGCAGTATGCTACCAGCCGACCTCACCAGCTCACCTCGGCTGCATTAGTGAACTTACGCCAAGAAAAGGATGAGTCCTTAAGAAGTTTCATGGAGCGTTTCTCATCAGTCTCGGTAAAAATACGAGATCTAAACCCTGAAGTGGCAATGCACACGATGCTTATGGCCCTCAAGCCAGGACCGTTCGCTGATCATTTATGTCGGAAGCCACCTGCCAACATGGATGAACTTAGAAATCGTGCAGCTGGATACATACAAATGGAGGAAGTGTCCAGGTTCAGAAATAAAGTCAGGACCGATCTGGATAGGCGGACGGAGTCAAATAACCGAGGAAGTATAAGGCCGATGTTAGAAAAGGGAAAGTTTAAAAGAGAAGGAACTAGTCGAGGGCCGAAGTATGACCTTTATACTCCGTTAAACGCTCACAGAGCTCGAATTCTGGAAGAAGCGTGCAATACTGAGTTGATACGGCTCCCACCTCCCGGACATACCCCAGAAACGGCAGATCAATCAAAGCATTGCAGGTACCATCGTAACTATGGGCACACCACGGAGGAGTGCTGGACGCTACGGGATAAGATTGAGGAATTAATTCAGGCCGGGCATCTCGGCAACTTTGTACAAAGAAATCGCGGTAATCATCAACCTTATAATGGACGAGGACGTGGTAGAGGTCAGCCCCGAGATTCAGAAAGGCTTCGACGACCAAATGAGGAAAGAAGGCAACCCGATGATACTCAGAACAGGGAGGAAAACAGAATTAAAGGTGTAATCAATACTATAGCAGGTGGGTTTGCTGGGGGAGGAGCGACCAGCTCAGCTCGGAGAAGGCACCTGAGGGCCATTCGGACAGTAAATGCGACAACGCACCGAGCGCCTCGAAGTTCTCGTCCCATCACCTTCTCGGATGAGGACTTCGAAGGAGTCGATCCTAATCAGGATGACCCTGTGGTGGTTTCGGTAGAAGTGGCGAATTACGTTGTAAGAAAGACGTTGATAGATCAAGGGAGCTCGGCGGATATCTTATATTATACCACTTTCCAGAAGCTCGGGATACCGGACGAGATGATCAAGCCTTATCACGATCAGCTGGTTGGCTTCGCAGGAGAACAAGTTCATACCCGAGGATATGTGGAGTTGTTGACCACTTTCAGGGGAGACCTCGGGTCAAGGACCATCATGATCAGGTACCTTATTATTGATGCAATAACTTCTTATAACATTTTGATAGGTCGACCGGCGTTAAACGAGCTCGGCGCCGTGGTCTCCACTCCACATCTCATGATGAAGTTTCCCTCGGTTACGGGGGATATAATTACAATGAAGGCTGATCAGAAGGTGGCAAGACAATGCTATGTAGATAGTCTAAAAGTCACCAGGAGAGGGGTAGTCGGTAGTGGTATACAGACGAGGAAAGATACCACGTCAGTAAATTTGGTGGAGCTTGATCCCCGACTTGATCTACAGGACCAAAGGCCAAGACCTATTGAAGAATTACGGAAATTTCAGCTCGCCGGTGAAGATCGGTGTACTAGTCTTGGAAGTCAACTCCGAGAAGACACAAAGGAGCAGATAACAAAGATGTTGAAGGACAATGCTGATCTGTTCGCTTGGACTTCTTCGGATATGCCAGGAATTGATCCAAATTTTCTATGCCACAAACTGGCGGTATACCCTGAAGCTAAGCCAGTGGCGCAAAGGAAGAGACGGGTAGGTGAGGAAAGGCGGAAGGCAATGAAGGAAGAAACGGTAAAGCTGATTGATGCTGGGTTCATCCGAGAAATTGAATATACCACGTGGTTGGCCAATGTGGTGCTCGTTAAAAAGGCTAATGGAAGGTGGAGAATGTGCACAGACTACACCGACCTAAATAAGTCATGCCCGAAAGATACGTACCCCCTCCCCAGCATAGATCGGCTTGTAGATGGAGCGTCAGGCTGTGGCTTACTTAGCTTTCTGGATGCTTACTCCGGGTATAATCAGATAAGGATGTACCCCCCTGACGAGGAAAAAACAGCGTTCATGACTGAGAACGCTAACTATTGCTATCAGGTGATGCCGTTCGGATTGAAGAATGCTGGGGCTACATACCAGCGATTGATGGATAAAATATTTCAGGAACAGATTGGGAGAAACCTGGAAGTATATGTTGACGATATGGTAGTGAAGTCCGAAGATCCCTCCAAGCATGCTGCCGACCTTGGCGAGGTGTTCGGAAGAATACGGAAGTACAACATGAGGTTAAATCCTGAGAAGTGCGTATTCGAAGTCAACGGAGGGAAATTCTTAGGATTCATGCTAACACATCGAGGTATTGAAGCTAATCCAGATAAATGCCGAGCTATTATTGACATGAGAAGCCCCCAAAGTATAAAAGAAGTGCAGAAACTGACGGGGCGATTAGCATCACTATCTCGCTTCATACCGAGGTTAGCGGAGAAAGCTAGGCCGTTCTTTAAGTTACTCAAGAAGGCTAAGCGGTATGAGTGGAGTGAGGAATGTGAGCAAGCATTTCAGAATTTCAAAGGCTTCTTTTCGGCACCTCCGATCCTTAATCGGCCGGTTCCTAATAAAGAGTTGCTGTTGTATATGTCGGTGACCGAGCATGCAATTAGCTCGGTGATGGTGCAGGAAATGGGCAAGCAGCAAATACCAGTATATTTTATCAGCCGAGTATTGCACAATGCGGAATCAAGGTATCAGACTATTGAGAAGTTAGCTCTGGCTCTGGTCATCTCGGCGAGAAGATTGCGACCTTATTTTCAAAGTCATGAGGTTGTTGTAAAAACTGATCATCCCGTAAAGCAGGTCTTGAGGAAACCCGAGTTGGCAGGCCGAATGATCTCGTGGTCAGTTGAGTTGTCAGAGTTCGGTATCAGGTATGAGTCAAGAGGGCCAATTAAGGCGATGTCTATCTGATTTTGTTGCCGAACTTACCCCACCCGAAAATTACAAAGACGGGGACCAATGGATACTTTATGTGGATGGCTCATCCAATACCAAGGGGAGCGGAGCGGGAATCATTTTGGAAGGACCCGGAGGGGTAACTTTGGAGCAGTCTCTTAAGATCGACTTCCTGGTCACTAATAATCAGGCCGAGTATGAAGCTTTAATTGCGGGGTTAAATCTAGCTAGAGAGGTGGGGGCGAGTCGGGTAAGATGTCAGAGTGATTCACAGTTGGTTTCTGAACAAGTCTCGGGAGCTTACCAAGCCAAAGACCCACAGTTGGCAAAATACTTGAACAAGGTGAAACACTTGGCTGAATGCTTTGATGAATTTGTGATTGAGCACATTCCAAGAGAAGAAAACTCCCGAGCTGATTTGTTGTCCAGATTAGCTAACGTCAAAAGGCTCGGGCAGCATGAAACAATCATCAGGGAGACCATATATCAGCCTAGTGTTGATCTTGATGAGGTTATGGCCGGAAATAGCCCGGACCAGAACTGGATGACCCCTATTTGGAATTATCTGGCCGAAGGGACTTTGCCCAACGACCAGAACGAAGCAAGGAGATTGAAGCTGAAGTCCTCCCATTACATAATAATGGGAAAGGACTTGTACAGGCGAGGATTCTCAACCCCCTTATTAAAATGCCTGACTCCTGAACAGGCGAAATATGTTATGAGCGAAATCCATGAAGGAGTGTGTGGGATGCATACCGGTGGAAGATCTATGGCAGTAAGAGTAATTCGGGCTGGCTATTATTGGCCCACTATCCGAGCTGATTGCACCGAGTATAGTAAGAAGTGTACTGAGTGCCAAAAGTTTGGCAGTCTACGCCATGCACCGCCGGAAGAATTGCACACACTGACGTCTCCGTGGCCATTCATGGTATGGGGAATGGATATTCTTGGACCTTTTCCGATTGGAAAAGGGCAGGTCAAGTTCTTAATAGTTGGCATAGACTATTTCACTAAATGGATTGAGGCGGAATCATTAGCTAAGATCACGGCACAACAAGTACAGAAATTTGTATGGAGGAATATTGTTTGTCGGTATGGGATTCCTCACTCGGTGGTTACTGATAATGGGAGGCAGTTTATTGATGGAAACCTGAAGCAATTCTATGATCAGCTTGGTATAAAGCATCGAGTGTCTTCGGTCGAGCATCCTCAAACAAATGGACAGGCAGAAGCAGCGAACAAGGTTATTCTTGGGGAACTCAAGAAGAGATTAGGAAGAGCAAAGGGGCCCTGGGCCGAAGAGTTACCGAGCATTCTGTGGGTTTATCATTGCACGCCTCAGTCAAGCACCAAGGAAACTCCTTTTAAGCTGACCTTTGGAGCTGATGCAATGATCCCGATGGAAGTAGGAGAGCCGTCCTTTAGACGAACACTCCTTGATCAACATACGAACCAGGAAAATATGGAAGTCGAACTAGATCTATCCGAGGAGATCCGGGAAAATGCACGTATACAAGAACAGGCTTGTAAGCAAAGAGCGGCTCGGCGTTATAATTCTCGACTTAAACCAAGGAGTTTTGATCGTGGAGATCTTGTTTGGAGAAAACAGAATGAAGCAAGGAAAAACATCAGCGAGGGAAAGCTAGCTGCGAACTGGGAAGGGCCTTACCGAGTTACTGAAGCGTTGGGCAATGGAGCATATAGATTAGAAAAGTTGTCAGGGGAAGCAATCCCTAGGACATGGAATGCTTCTCACCTCAAAATTTATTTCAGTTAGTTGATGTATACAAAGAAGGCGGTGTACTCTTTTTCCTAACTTGGTCTTTTGTCCCAAAGGATATACAAAAAAGGGTTTTGGCCGAGAAGGTTTTAACGAGGCACGCCTACCTACTTTGATAAAGGAAATTCTTTGTCATGATTTCATTCATTTTAAGCCTCGGTCAAGTGTGAACCAAGGTCTTCAATTAAAATCCGGTCAAGTATGAACCGAGATATCCAGTTAAAATTCGGTCAAGTGTGAACCAAGGTCTTCAATTAAAATCCGGTCAAGTATGAACCGAGATATCCAATTAAAATTCGGTCAAGTGTGAACCGAGGTCTTCAATTGAAATCCGGTCAAGTGTGAACCGAGGTCTCCAGTCAAAAATTCGGTCAAGTATGAACCGGGCATTCGAATTAAACTTGGTCAAGTTTGAACCAAAAAATTGTTAAAATTCGGTCAAGTGTGAACCGAGATCCTCAAATAAAATCCGGTCAAATATGAACCGAGATCCTCTATTAAAATTCGGTCAAGTGTGAACCGAGATCCCCAATTAAAATTCGGTCGAATATGAACCGAGGTTTTCAATTAAAATTCGGTCAATTATGAACCGAGGTTTTCAAATAAAATCCGGTCAAGTACAAACCAAGAGACTGAATTAAATTTTAGTCGAGATCGAACCAAGAGGAAAAGAGACGGATTATCATTAATTAGAAACAATTCTGAATAAACATCAAAAATAGACCATCAAGGAGGTGGGCCGTTTACTTTTCAGTTCTCCAATTCCTCTTCGTCAACAAGCACACCATCTTTGACGTCTTTATTTACATCGAAAGCCGAGAGCTCAATCTTCGGAAGAAAGAGGTGCACCTGACGAAGTGCTTTATGAAAGCCTTCTATATGCTCTTTCATTATTTGTTGCACGGCTTCCTTAACATCAGCCTCAAGCTCGGATTGTTTCTCCCTCGCTTGTTCCAAGTCCTTTTGCAAATTAGCAGCGAGGGCCGAGGACTCGGCTTCAGCGCTCCTTGCCCAAGCAACCTCAGCTGTCAGGGCATCCCGCTCCTTCTCAACTGCTTGCACTTTCATCTCGGCATTAGCAAGGAATCCTTTCAGCTCCTCCACTTGCAGAAGGAGAGCTGCTTGAGATTTTGAAGCCTCGGCGAGTTCTGAAGAAGCCTTGTCTTTTGCATTGGTTGCTTCCAGGAGCTCGGCTTTCGCAGCTTTCAGGCGACGGTCACTCTCCTCAAACTCCTCCCCACAGAGCGAGGCCACGGTCGCGGCACGCAGGCACATAGCCGACATGGAGTCCAAAACAGCCTTGGGACCCAATCGTTGTAAAGCTTCCTTGTCCCCGATTTCCTGGATGCCACTCCCAAAAAACCTAGCAATGCTCGGGTCAGTGCTCGAAGGTGAGCGTCTAATGGGAGACGGCAGGAGAGGTGAGCGAATTGAATAAACAGGCTCCTCGGCGGTGGTCGGAAGTCGGGCGCGTTTGCTCGGGGGGCTGTGTGGAGAGGAAGTGATCTCAACAACTTCCGTTGTCGTCATTGTCTCGGCATGTCCTCTCTCCTCTCTATCAGGGCGAGCTTGCAGGTTCTCGGTAGAAGGTCCTGCTGATGAGGCCATGTTTTTTATTGATCGCCAGTTGAATTTCCCCATCACCACTGCAGAGTAGAAAATATATATATTAAAAACTCAGACAAGAATGGCAGCAGAAGAAAAAAGAAATTCAACACTCACGTGAAAAATCTTTATTAGGAGTTGAGGAATAAGGGAGCCTAAGTAAAATTTTGCAGTTCAAGGGGCGAGGTAATCTATTTAATTTATCGACATCCGCTTTTTCGGATGCCGACATATCCTCATAGCACCAAGACTGGAATTTGATCGGAGTCCGAGTCCAATATAGAGGAAACCTGGGTCGTCCCTCCTCATTGAAAAACATTTCCGAGTATCCTTCGGCTGGGCGCACCTTAAAGAAACTTCCTTTGAAGTCTTTGTAGGATGAGGTATATGGGCCGATTATTCCCTTTTTATTCATGCCACTGAGAGAAATCCAGCCGATCTTATTTCCAAATCGGATCTGGTAGAAGTAGAGAAATTTTGGAGCAGTCGGCGTCATGTTCAATTTTCTGCACAGGACTTCGAAAGCCTTTAAAAACGCCCAGCTGTTGGGATGAAGCTGAGTCGGAGCGACGTTCAACGCCCTTAAAACAGCGCACTCAAACTCCGAAAAAGGAAGGCCAACTCCCAGTGACTCAAATAATGTTTTATACATATAGGTAAAATGTATTTGCCCTCGTTGTGCTGACATAAAAACGTGCTCATCTTCTGTACATGGCTCAGCAATCACGGCCTCCTCTGTTTGTATGCTAGACAGAGAGATGGATTTCCTCATTTCCATGATCGACTCAGCAGTCCGAAATCTAGAGTGATAAGATCCAACTTCTCCTTTAACCCAATAATATCCCGGAAGTTGAATGTCGGGAACTGGATCTTTTCGAACCCTTGAACCGATTTTTCGCGGGTTGGGAACAGTTACTTGCACGGCAGTAGCCGAAGATGAAGCTTCCCTTTCAGTCGGGAAGTCGGCCAGACGAAAATTCAGTTCTGCGCTGGGAAAGGAAGAGTTTGATGGTGAAGGATCTTCTCCGATACCCATAACTTCCCTCTCAACTAAGATTTGATGGGGGGACGACCCAGCGGGCGTCTCGGATCCTCGGCTTGAACTCATAATGGTTTGGAAAAATATAATATAGAGTGTAGAAACTGAGAAAAAGGAGAAAGATAGAGAGGGCGTACCTGGAAAAATGACGAAAAGGGTGAGAAAAAGGAGGATAGAGACGACAGAAAGGTTAGAGATGATGGAAAGATTCAGAAGGAATGAAAGGTAAATGAAGTTTAAAGTGAAAGGATGAACGCTTGAGTCCTACACGTATATTGTGAAACCCCTCCTCGAAACGAGTAATGTAATCATGACTTTGGGCAACAAATCGTCACCATTGGGGAACGTGGTCTAACTGACAAGAAGGCGCAGCATTAAATGACGCCGCGTGTAGCTGTACGTATAAGTGCATTACCGTCTCAGAAACCGAAACGTCAAGGAGCCTTAGGGAAGGTTCTCGAATTCCCAGGATACTGAAACGGTTCAAAATTTAAAAAACCAGTCTTTAGTTGGTCACGTGATCCAGAGCCTTTTCGTCCGAATCGGCCTCGAGGCTCGGGGGGCTAGTGTACTGGCCGGGATGATAAGGCCGAGCTTACAAGTCCGGAGAGGCCGGGATGAGAAGGCCGAGCTTACAAGTCCGGGGAAGATAAACGTCCATTTGATGTACCACTCTCCGGGCTCATATACACCGAGCTTAAGTGCAACGATCCGAGCATTATATCAGTTATCAAGTGGTAAGCCCGAGTAATTGTACGGCCAAGTGATCGTATGATTAAATAACATCTCGGCCGTAGGACCAACTACCGGGTTTCTCTACAAAAATTGTGATGCTCCGAAAATATTCGACTAGGAGTAACGGTTATGAGAACAATAACCATTACGGAATCATAACTGAAGGACGAAAAATCAGGGATGAAGCAAAAAATGTGCGATACTCCATAATGATTATTTATGAAATATCCCGATAAACAAGGGATGAGAGGGAGAAGACGGTTACACCTTAACGGTCAGGAGAAGGTCAATAAAAAGGGGGCAAGAAGAAGAGTAAAGGAGAGAGCACTGCACACTGTAAAAAAGGAATAGTCTATCTCGGCTTTTTGACGGAACAATAACAAATAGAAAGGTGCGGAATTTGTTCTCGCAAAAAATAAAGAATAGATCAACAGAGTTAGGAGAGGAGCCCCTTTCCCAAAGAATAAAACGCGGGCAAGGAAAGCGATGACATAAGCGTGAAACGACCAGTTCAAATACATTGATAAAGAACTCAGGTAAAAAAAAAAATTGATAAAGAAACAATTCATGTGGCAAAGTTAACCGAAGCAAAAATGTGAATTCACAGCTGAGCAAAGACTTATGAACGAGAAAAGGAAAATTCTCCCGAAGAGTTTAGTTTAACAACATAGAACCTATAAGTGAGTTCTAAATCCCTATTCTCCAGGTGCGGAGACACCTTGCTTCAGCCTCTCCCTTTTCATCTTTTTCTTGGAGACTGGCTTCTTTTTTCGAGGAGACAGTGTCCTCTGT
Source organism: Adenanthera pavonina (assembly GCA_026686845.1). Lineage (NCBI taxonomy): Eukaryota > Viridiplantae > Streptophyta > Magnoliopsida > Fabales > Fabaceae > Adenanthera > Adenanthera pavonina. Next base: position 6,799,608 of record JAIVEN010000002.1, read on the forward strand.
GCATACGTGTAAAGTACATAATTTCCAATCAGGAATGTCAATAGCAGCCCACCAACAAGCAGGAGAACTATTAATGCTGGGTTGAACCCTCGGCTTTCAGAATTCTTAATCACATCTCCCTGTGGTATGACCCATAAATTGACGACATAATCCAATTACAGATCAGAAAGCCATCGGCAAAAAGCTAGAGCAACAGTAATTACTATGTTAAAAAAAAAAAAAAAAGACTTGCAATTTGTCGTTATCAATTGTCTAAGAGCAATCCTTGTGATAGTGATGACTGGAAAAACGTGAGTCTCCACACATTTGAGAAATCATGAGAAGCGAGAACAAGATAAAGGCTCTCTTATATATCTTAATATACAATATGCGAATTTTTTATACATAGTAAGTTCTTCAGAGAACCATTTTATGTTTGGATTTGTTTGTGTTATAAAATCAGTAAGCAGAATCAATTTATCATTTCGTTATATTAAGCCAAGATATATGGCTTATTTTCTCACATATACAAGGTCAAGTACGAATTTACGTGAGCGATGACATAGTACACATCAAGAGAAACACCTCCTTATATTTATCGACCAAATTATTAGCAGCCTTACAGAGAATTTAGCAGAAATGTTCATTTCCTACCAAGCTTGACGTCAAACATAAATCGAAGAGAGACAATGATCGCAACTAGCAACTTGAAAAGCTTCAGGCTATTTCTCATAAGTATTTCGTAAAGCTATAATTGAAACAACTAGGCTAGTTCAAGAAAGTGGTACAATTTAGTTCTCTACTTTGGAAGTCCTAGATAGTCTTGATCATATCATCCAAGTTGGACAAGTGAATGGCAATACATGACACTCACACTGAATTGTCGTAATTCATAAATGGAGTTCATGAAGCCCAAGTGAATTATAGAAGAATGGAGCTCATTCACATGGATATTCTATTTCATCCAGGTGGAAGAAAATATCTGAGATGAACCTTCCTTTATGAAAATTTACCAGGGCGATTCCTTAGCATTTTCGCTTCCACCAGGCATGTATAACTCAAACAAAAAATAATTAAACAGTCGAGGTGTTTAACTATGAATATTCACCGCAACCAGAAACTTTTCTTAAAAGCTTAATAACATATAAACTTTCCACTAATTTTCATGCATTCCAATTTTCAAGGGTAAGGTGAATCATCCCTCCTTCTAGAATAATGTATCACGTAAAAGTTGAAGGTACACTATTCACCACTTCAAACTAAACAGTCCTTCAAATGAATCCAAGGGTCTGAGCTGCATAGAATACGCCCTATCCTCATGCATGGTTTCAGCCATGATTATGAGATCCATCTCAATCATTTAAAAGAAAATTGGAATTTGGATGTTGATGAGTATATTATCAAAATGATCACATTGACAGACTGATTTGCAAATCGAATTTCAGTAATGCAGAAGGAGAAACAATATGCAGGCAACCAAATAATTGACTGAGTTTCACACCGATCTAAATATAAGGGGGGGAAAGATCAAGAAATGAAAGCAAAAGGTAGTACCACGCGGTCGAAAGAAGGAGGAACATTGCCGGGAAATTCCAACTCTTCCCCCATGGCTGCCTCGCATAATCGAACAGATCTACCTGCTCAGATGGCGTGCTGGCAGATGCTCGAGTGAAATCGATCGGGAGTTGCGCGAAAAACGAAACTGCTTGAAGAAGGTTCCAGAACGACATTGATTCTTAAATATTTATTGCTTCTGGTAACCAAAATTTGTCTCTTAAACAAAATATATTAAGTTGTAGCCTAAAACAAAAATTAAGAAAAAAAAATCGAGTTGTTTAGCTGCTTCTTTTCTTTCTTCTCTCCTTCTTGGATATTGGATCTTATGATTGATTTTGAGTTTTCAATATATGTGCTTTTATTTTTTCTTTTTTACAACTTGTGTATAAGTATTAAATAACACTTAATTATCAATTTTTTTTGTGCCCGACTATTTTATTTGTCTTCTTATCAATTGAAAAAAATAGAAAATTATTGATGATAAATTGATAATAATATATAATCTCTTATTCTTATTTTTAGGAGTGATATAAATATTTAAAAAAAAAAACCTCTGCTGCGGTTCCTGCTCAAAGTAATTAGGGGCATTTTACACCATTCAAAGGAGTTCCATACATTGGGCCCATGCAAACCCAAACTTACTTGTAGATAGCAAACTGCTGCAAGGTAATTAGGCCAGGCTCTGTGGGCTAAAACAATGACCCATTATGCGTAGCCCAATCCTCTTGCGCAGTAACTAGAGAAAAAAATTTGACATTGCCAATGGGAAAAAACGCTTGAGCAGGGGGTGTAGGACTACATCCTGAACCGGACCAGGCTATGGGATTTTTCCCTTTTGTTTTTTTTTTCTTGGGGGACTTGGAGGTGTTCCAAATGGAGCAGCAAGTCGAGATAATGCCTGGCCCCACACGTGAACAACTCTAGGCACGTACTATCTATGACTAAGAGTGCACATGAAGCTCCACCTAGTGGTCTTAGAAATGGATGGTGATTGGTGAAGTGTATTAAGGAGCCACACTCACCCGCACAACAGAAAATTCTCAAGAAAATGATTACTCTAATCAATCCCATTACCTTCTCTCCACTTCATGTTGTGGTCAATCTCATGCTCTTCTCCTCTTGTGTGCCCTATAGAAATTTCCCACCTAAATTATGTTCACTTTTTTATTTTATTTTCATAATTGTTTTTTTAAGTATAATTTAAAAGAGAATAATAAACATTTAAGTCATAAAAAATACTCCCTCCAGTCATATATATATATATATATAAGATTTTTTACCCTGATCATAAATATAAGACCCTTTACAATATACGAAGTAGTATTTATTATACATTTTCAGAAAAATATTCTTATTTAATGTATTCAAAAAGAAAGGGAGAGATATTAAATAAGGGTAATTTTGAAAAAATGTTGGGATTTTCAGAGAAATTGAGGTGGTTAATTAGTTTTAATTCTAATTCTTAATTCGCGTGATTCAGTTAAAATAGTCTTATATTAAGACAAGAGAAAATACTATTATTATTATTATTATTATTATTAGGATATGAATTTGAAAAAAGTCAATTGGCCAAATCGCACAAATGGAAACAAGGTTCTCAGTTAGTGACGGGGTTAACTCTATCTGGGTGGTGACGATGATAGCACGATGCACGGAATCTTAAATTCTGGGCTTTATTATTGATTTAATTTGGATTGGGTATAGGAGAGAAACCTGAGAAATTGCAGAGGGATGCAGGCCAATCATATTATGCCAGGTGTATAAATGATTAAAATATCAGAGAATCAGTCTGTACTATTCAGGGCTTCACGGAGTCCGAGCTTCTGTGATCCATTAGGAGTAACGTCGCATAAATGATAAAAAAGGAAAATTTTCATATACGAACCAAAACATTTTTAGAAAGAACCCAATTCTCCCTAATTCTCAAAAAAACCAAAATTGTAAATTGAATTAAAATTTGACGGAAAATGGTGCATATACTTATTTAATTTATAATTAATTTTTATTAATTTACATTTGATAAACATTTATTTACAAATAACACATGTTCTTTAGTAAATAATATTATTATTATTTATAAATAAATTTATATTATTTACAAATAAGTCACTTATATAGAAAGGAAATTTTCATCATTTACTTTCAATTTTAATTCTAATTATAAATTTTACTAATTTGAGAAATTATGCTATTTGGGATTTTTTTAATATTATTTTATGTTTATATGAAATTTTTCCTAAAAAATAGAGGAGGATTTTTTGAAAAATATATATTCTCTCCGGTCCCATATATAGGACCTTTTGCCCTGATCCTGAATATAAAACCCTTTACAATATATGGGGTACTCCCTCTGATCCTATATATAGGACATTTTGTCCTGATCCTAAATATACGACCCTTTACAATATACGATATAATATTTATTATACATTTAAAAAAAAATACCTCTATTTAATGTATCTAGAGAGAGAGAGATATTAAATAAAGGTAATTTTGAAAAAATGTTAAAATTTTTGGAGAAATTAAGGTAGTTAATTAGTTTTAATTCTAATTTTTAATTCGCGTGATTCGGTTAAATGAGCCTTATATTAAAAATAAGATGAAGTAGTATTTTTATATATTTTTTAAAAATATTTTAATTTAATATATTCAAAAAGAAAGAGAATGAGATTAAATAAAAATAATTTTAAAAAATATTAAAAATTTTTAAAAAAATTAAAATAATTAATTAATTTTAATTTTTAATTCATATAATTTGGTTAATATAAATTTTTGAATAGTACTATGAAAATAGAATAGAAAAGTCAATGGGGGAGTGAGAGAGAGAGAGGAAATGGGGGTGGGGTTGAGTGCATCTAGACGCAAAGGGACGTGAACGAATCGCAATAAAGTGGAGAGGGAAGGCGTTGCGTTGGTGAGTGAGGAGGGATATGACCAACTCACGGGAGGGACAAAAACATAGGGCATTGGTTTCTCAAATTTTTTTTCTTTCCCGATAAACGGTTTCTCAAAATTAAATTCATTTCAATTATACTCTGACAGCTTCTGCTGGATCTGTCTCATATGCTGTTTATGACTGTACCCATAACGTCCTCAGCTTAGCTCAGCTCAGTCCTTCGACCAAAAAAGTTAATTACTCTATATTTTTAAAATTTTTAAAATTTTTAAAAAATTAAACATTTTTTATTTTTATTAATTAAAATAACGTAATTTTTATTAAATGAGGTTATCAATTATTATTATTATATACAAAAAAGATATAAAACCAATTAAAACATGAGTTAACTTTCTTAATTTATTTATGCGGAACCCCCCAACTACCCCCTTTTACCATCCCCATCAAGTTTAATTGTTTTATTTTCATATGACCCCACTTGAGTGGTGACTCATTTCTGTAAGTGTGGTCGATCCTTCGGTTTTTCATTGCCCTTGAGCGCAGCAGCTTTTACTGAAGCTTCAAGAATAACTTGTTCCCAAATGCAGCAGCGATTCTCGATCGCCGCCCAATTACACCCTCCTCCTCCAACCACACCCACTATAAACGAATAAACGTTTACCTTTAATTTCTTCTCTTTTTCTGCTTTCCCTTTTTCGAGTTTCGTTCTCTTTTTATTTTTTTCGCTGCAGATACAAAGGATATGTGTTCATGTTACAGCACCAAAAAGTCTTGGGAAGGTAGGGGGAAGTTTCAACACGATAAGCCGGCATTCCTACTTGGTTTACAAAGCAAAATATATAGCCAACGGAAAATGAGAGAAAAGGGAAAAGAAAGTTGCTGAAAGAAAGAAAGAAACGTTGCTTTGAGATGGTGGATAATGACACCATAAAGAAGAAATGGTGCAGTTAGAGTGTAGACGCAACAATGTTCCAGACATAATACTCCCTCCGGTCCTATATATAGGACCTTTTATCTTGGTCCTAAATATAAGATCCTTTACAATGTACGAGGTGGTATTTATTATGCATTTCGAAAAAAATGCCCATATTTAATACATTTAAAGAGAAAAAGAGAGAGATTAAATAAGGGTAGTTTAGAAAAAATATTGAAATTTTTGGAAAAATCGAGGTAGTTAATTAGTTTTAACTCCTTTTCTTAATTCATGTAATTCGGTTAAAATGATCTTATATATAGGACCGCAGGGAGTAATAATTAATAATAGGAGAGGATGATCCGTTATTTAACCAATTAATAAAAAAATGAAAGATTGGAGCCCGTTTTTTCAACATTGGTATCATAGTTTCTGTAATATATGCTCTTCCAACTCGCAATGATGTAAACTCTCTCTCCCTCTCCCTCTCTCTCTCTCTCTCTCATAAAGGTCTGCGTTGTTGGTGGAGGGCCCCTCCTTCCAGTTATCCATACTTTACCAAGCTTCTACTCAAACTTCAATCGCTTTTTACACTTGGATTGCTTCTCAAAGCTTCTACTCTTTTCAATCTATCCATTCAACACACTATAAAGAGGGCTAAATACACCCCTCCAATTAATTAACCAGTGCTTGGAAGCCAAGACAAAATTATCATTATTTATTACTTCCTCTGCTCCTATATATAGGATCTTTTACCCTGATTCTAAATATAAGATTCTTTACAATATATAAGATAGTATTTATTATACATTTTCAGAAAAAATACCCCTATTTAATATATCCAAAGAGAAAGAGATTAAATAAGAATAATTTTAAAAAAATATTAAAATTTCAGAAAAAATGGAAATAACTAATTAATTTTAATTCTAATTCTTAATCCACATAATTCAATTAAAATGATCTTACAGAAAGTATAACATTTGTCCCAACTTATCATCTCCTCCCTATTTTTTCCACATCACGTGTCCTCTTTATTATTAAAAAAAAAAAACACACACACACACACACAACTCATCCATATGCACTTTATTTGTGATAAAATAGCATCATCCTTCTATTATTATTATTTTCAAAAGCTTTAAATTATTTAGATTATAGTATATATTAATCATTATTTTTTAAAAAAATATAACAAAAAGATTATATTTATTTCATAACAAGTTTTCTTTATAATAAAAAAATAAAATCTTAAAAAATCATCGCAAATTAAAACCATGTCATGCGATTAGTAACAAAATTGTCCAAAAGCAAGAATTAATGTTATAGTAGATTAGAGTTCATCTTTCCTTTAATAGACAAATTATAATTACTTGTGTGTCATTTGAATCATGTAGCTGTGTGCAAATAACAAACTAATTTGATTTCAGAACAACTAATTGAAGATATTTAATAAACACAAAATATATTGAGATTTAAAAAAAATGAATGAATAAATGCTATTTCCACATTCAGGTTGGACCAAATTGCATAAACTCCCGGAAAAAAAATTGGAATCCCTTAATTTCCCGTTATTGTGATTTACATAAAACAACAAATGAATATATGTTCCTCTCTATATGTATACACGAAGTCGATAATTTAGAACCGACGTGATAGCAGAATTCCATCACACTATATCTCCGCCATTGAAGCTGTCCTCCGACGAGGAAGAGGACATGGGGATCAAGTCATTGAAGTCCGACACACTGTCCTGTAAACTCAATAATAGTTGGGAGGTACTAAAACTCGGGGCAGGCTTGGCTGTGGGAACACTTGGTACTTGAGCCTCGCCCACCAGCATCTGGACCACCCCTCGCATGGTGGGCCGAGCCAACGAGTCAGGGTGCGAGCACGCTAACCCAACTAATAGCACCCTCCTCATCTCCTCCTCCTCGAACTCACCCTCCAGCCTCGGATCAGCCGCCGTTAGCAATTTCCCTTCTCGATGCAAACTCCATACCCATTCCACCAAATTGCTCCCACTCGCGTCTTTCTCTATGGGTCTTCTTCCACTCGCCACCTCAAGAACCACCGCACCGTAGCTGAACACATCTGTTTTCTCTGTGGCTCTACCGGTTAGGAGATACTCTGGGGCCAGATAGCCCATTGTTCCGGCGGCCACCGTGGCGTCTGGTGACTTGTCATGTTCAGTTTGTCTCGCCAATCCGAAGTCGCCTAATCGAGCATTGAACCCGTCGTCTAACATTACGTTGCTGGACTTGACGTCCCTGTGAATTACTTGATTTTCGCATTCTTGATGCAAGTAGGCGAGCGCGGAGGCAACGCCCAACAAAATTTTGCGCCTCTGAGGCCATGGGAGTGGTACTCTGGCCTCGAACAGAGCTTTATCGAGACTCCCATTGGGCATTAAGTCATAGACTAATAAGATTTCACCTTTCTCGTGGCACCACCCCTGGAGACGAACAAGATTTCGATGTCTGAGACTCCCAATTATAGACAATTCGGATAGAAATTCGTTCTTCCCTTGACTTGTATGGCTACATCTTTTCACCGCAACAATGCCGGCGTTCTCCGGTAATATTCCCTTGTAGACCGTCCCAAATGCGCCGTGACCGATTATTCTATTGGCATTAAAGCACTTGGTGGCTGTTCTGAGCTCCTTGTAGCTGAACTCTTTTGGCATTTTGATGATTTCTGACGCAAGGGAATCGGACTTTTTAATGTGTTTGACCTTTTTAGAGTACACCCAAAATAATGCGCCGGCGAACAGAGCTAGCACAAAAGCTCCCGCCGTCACAACACCTGCTACAGCTCCTGGACCTTGCTTGCAGAGCCCACTGTGGCAGGACGATTTACTGTCCTTTTGTTGAGTACTTGAGGCAGAACCGGAAGAAGAAGGAGCTAATGATGGAGGCGGCGACGTGACGGAATTAGCTGTTGGGTTCATCAAAGTGACAGTTGGCGGCGGCGGTGGCGTCACTGATGACCCCGGCTCGGTAGATGAGTAAGAGTCAAAGGAAGAACTGAAGCTCCACCACTGAACGCTGTGAATCTCGGTACTCCCCTGTGTAGAGCCAGAGAAACCCACATACATGAAATCATTAACGTACTGATTTAGATCAAGATTGAATGACAAAAGGGGGTCTTTGGGTTTCAGATTTGAGTAAGAAACCCAGATGTTAAAGCTCATGGTTGAGCCGTCGTACACGATCCATACATTCACGAGATCACCGCTTTTGAGATCGATTCCAATGGGTCCCAAGTCACCAACTTCGGTTGAAACCATGCTATTTAGGTCCAGACCCACATGGTTTCCGTTCAGGTCCTCGAACTCCACGTCCATTAGCGTGTCGAACTCAACCGCCACAAAACCCGAGGAAGCAGTGCTCTCCGCGTTAAGGAGGCCAAGGAAACCCCCGGCGTCACCGACGTTTTCATCGTCCGGCGCGATCAGGAAAGCGAGTCCGCCGCCGATGGACGCTGGATTCAGGTTGGTGACTGAAAACGAGAAATACGTCTTGAAACTCGCCGGGAAATGAGTGCCAGGCTGACGGAATCTCACTGGTTTGGAATAGAGAGCTCTCCCAGCGCCGGAGTTAGGGACGGCGAGGTCCCGGGTGAGGCTCACGCTGCCATTATTCAAGTGGGAGTCGCCCAGAAGCCTCAAACTGCTTAAAGTTATTGTGCCAAAGTCGAATTCAGTGGCTGCGAAAGTAACGAAAGTATTGAAAAAGCAGAGGAAAAATGTAAAAGTTGCAATGATGGGACTGGAAAATGCACAGGAAAGTACCAACATTGCTCAGTTTTGGGAAGAGCCCATCGGAAAATTGCAGGAGTAAAAGGCTCGATTGCTGAATAATAGAGAAGGAATAAAGTTGAGAGGCAGAGAGATAAGGGGAGACTATAGATTGGGTCTGTATTCTTTGCCTTGAAACAGAACCAATCCAATCCAAGCAAAGAAATATACCATGGAGGAGGAGGTATGGAAGAGAACAGAATCCTAAGGAGAGTGAAGAAGACACGTGTCTCTTTGCAACGGCTTCTTTTTGTTGTTGCGAAATATCTTTTTTTTGGTTTATCTTTTGTTTTAATAAACAATTGACAGACTTGGACAGTAAACTAGCAAATAAACTGCCTTTTACCGCCAGGAATGAGGAGGCACGTGATTGGAAGAACGCGTAAGCATCACGCTTCATTCAGCACAGCTCCCAGTCTCAATACTCCCTCTTGTCGTTAAAGATATTTTTAATTAAATCATTGAATTAAGAGTTAATAATTAGAATTAAAATTAATTAATTATTTTAATTTTTTTTAAATTTTAATATATTTTTAAAATTATTCTTATTTAATTTTTTTTTATTTTTTTGAGTATATTAAATAAGAATTTTTTTAAAAAATATATAATAAATATTATCTCGTATATTATAAAAGATCTTATATGTAGAATTAGAATAAAATATTTTATCTATAAAATCAGAAAAAATATATCCTATAAAAATTCACTAAAAATCACGATCAGTTTTTTTTTCTTAAAAAAATGATATCACAAATAGAATTTTGGCTCTGAGTAACCACCCCTGGCAAACGTCACGAATTATGGATGTTTCTGAATTATTAGTGTAGATGTAGAACCAACAAAATATACCCAAAATTCTGGAGTATACATTTTTTTTGGGCGAACAAATTCTGGAGTGCACATGGAGTGTGTTTGTTTTGTCATTATCTACAACTTTTGTGTTCGCCTATTTTATAAGAAAAAAATTTCCCTAATTTATTGAATAATGTTGTGAGAGCTTTTTTTTTGAATTTTTTCTTTACTATTATTAAATACATGTAAAAATTGTTTTTTATGTCATAAATGCTTTTCAATATTGGGCCTATTGGAGAGGCGTGCTTACACGACGCCTTAAAGAAGGGGGTCAATTGGGAAACCGTTTTTCCTTGTTTGTTGGATTCACGTGCAGAGCCAGAGGAAGATGAGGTTCTTATTTTTCTTCCTTTACTTATAAAGCAACCAAAAACAAAAAAATCAGACAGATAAAAATATTCAGTGAAAAATGCAAGTGACTTTGTGAGAAAAGAAAAATAAAAAGATAAAGGAGAAAAAAAAAGTGTTTACCGTTAGAGAGGTAGGTTGTGACGAATTGGAGAGACTAGAATTATTGCAATTATATGTCAATAAAATAAGAATTAGCATTGACAATTGGCAGAGATATAAGAGGAACGAATTTATCTAAGACTCACATCATCTCATCACAAATTAAACCAGCTTGCTACCATTTTATTCGTATGATTATTTCCTTTAATTTTTAATTATGGAATTAACTTCTCTTTCTTTTTTTTTTAGGTGAAATGGAATTGACTTCGCTGGATGAAAAAAAGTACTCCCTCTCATTATATATAAGATTTTTTATCTTGATCCTAAATATAAGACCCTTTATAATATATGAGATGGTATTATATATTTTTAAAAAATATTCCTATTTAATGTATAAAAAAAAAGATTAAATAAGGGTAATTTTAGAAAAATATTAAAATTTAAAAAAAAATTAACATAATTAACTAATTTTAATTTTTTTTCTTAATTTACGTAATTTAATTAAAATAATTTTATATTAAAAATAAAAGAATATAAATTTATGACATTCGTAAAGTTTGTTTTATCGTAAGCATCAGGTGCGAGGTGATGTCCGGGGAGAAATTAGTAATACATATCTTTAAAGTGTCACGTCATTTAAATGTGTTTAAATAAAAATAATTTAAATGAAATTAATTGGTAAAAAGAAACTATAAAAGTATGTTAATAAAGAGAAACAATTGTTTTTTTGGTCGGGTTGTGAGAGCCACATAAGCACGGACAAAAAATGTTCTGATGAAGCAATCGATGATGTGGATGAAGGGGTATTCTGGTCTTAGAGAAAAGCGCATGAATGGTAAAGGACAGTTTGGGTTTAAATTTTCGGTGTCCTAGGTTTTAGGCTATAAGGTCCCACGTTTCGGTGAACCCCTATCACACTCTTTTGTTTTTTGGCCCCAACTTATCACACTGTTAAATGAATTTCTATTTTCCACTCCGTATTGTTTGGATCGCCGATCAACTACTCCCAACAAATAAAATATACAATAATATAATTATTAAAGCTGGATGAGTATAATTGCATGCCCTCTCATGATGGGAATCCGAGTTCTTATTTGATTACTTGTAGATAATGTTTTAAAAATTAAACCAAACGAATGAAACCAAAAATTTGACAGGATCACAATTTTTATGGTTTAACTATATCCTCTCATGCAAATTCGAGTTCTTATTTGATTACTTGTAGTTATAGATATAAGTACCCACTCTCATTCTTAATATAAAATTTTTTTAATTAAATTATATAAATTAATAATTAAAATTAATTAACTATCTCAATTTTTTTAATATTTTTTTTAAAACTACCCTTATTTAATCTTTCACTCTCTCTAGATACATTAAATATAAATTTTTTTAAAAAATATATAATAAATACTACTTTATATATTATACAAAATTTTATATTTAAAATTAGAATAAAAAATTTTATATATAAAATAAAAAAAATATTATTTATACCATCGTTGCATGTGATGAATTGTACCCTTTGCAGAAGATACAGTTTTCACATACTATGTAGGATGTTTGGCAACTGGAACCCTCACCTCCGGTATGAATTTTAGGAATATTTAAAAATAATTTATATTTTTAATTATAAAAATTATTTTTAATTTATAGTTGAGATTGGATGGAGTACTCCATTTCTTTTTCTTACTATAAGATTTTAATAAAATTATGGTCTTTATAATATAAATCTTTTTTATTAGTAAAATAACGGTGGGCAAAGCTCATAGAAAACACATTATATTAGAGTAGGGACAAGTCCCAAACGATCCTGCAGTAATATCACCTATAAAATTAAATGAATCTCTCATCAAATAATTGTTAATACGATTCAACCTAGCAAATTTAGCCAAAGTATCAGCAAGATAATTAACTTCTCTATTAATATATCTAACTTTGACTTCCCAATATTTCCATAGAAGCTCTTTCATTACCCGCACGGTGTAGCTTACTCCCATCATCCCATATCTATTGTTATTATGGGATTTTTATTTTGTTCTAAAACTATTGTTGTTTCAGAAATTTAATGCATAATTATTTTTTATTTTTCAACTATATTCTCATTTATAAGTCTCATTCTCTCTTCTTTCTTATCTACGAACTTTTTTTTTTTTTAAATTTACTTCATCTCCAAGACTTTTTAAATAAGGGTCTTTTACCCTTTTACAATACTGTTTTACATTAATAAAAATTTTCTTAATCCATATACCACAACCTTAAATTTTAATAGATATGGGATAAAGGGAGTATAAAATGTGCAAATAATTAATTACTCCCTCCGGTTCTATATATAAGACATTTTACCTTGATCCTAAATATAAAATCCTTTACAATATACGAGGTGGTATTTATTATACATTTCCAAAAAATGTCCCTATTTAATGTATTCAAAGAGAAAAAGAAAGAGATTAAATAAGGGTAGTTTTGAAAAAATATTGAAATTTTTGGAGAAATCGAGGTAATTAATTAGTTTTAATAATTTCCTTTCTTAATTCACGTGATTCGGTTAAAATGATTTTATATTAAAGATCATAGGGGTATTATTTTAAAATATGCCCTTCATGATTATTGTATTGAAAGTAGGGTTTAAAATTTTCTCTTAAAAAAGTTTGGAGCGAAGGGAGTATAAGGCAACAACCTTCTTTATTTTCTCACTCATATATAACGACCCCAACTATTTATGTTAACGCCAAATTTTGACGTACATATTGAAGTGTTTAAAATTTCCATCCTGCGTGTGATGTAATTAATGCGTTGTTCATTTCAAGTTACATTCTATAACAATGAAAACAATATGACGAATGAACGATATGGGTGTCTGATTATCTAAATTAATTATCGGCATTTGCAATATTTAAAAGGAAAAATAGAATAAGCTTGCAAAGTCAGACTCCTGGAGTATAAGTATTCAAAATGGTTACCCTTAAGAAGTTGGAGTGTCCCGATCCTTAGTATATTATTTAGTTTTTTAACGTCTGATGGAATTGACAACTGCAACCACACATATAAAATATCGCTTTTTGAAGTATTCAACCTGCAGCTTTTATCTGGAATCAGAATAGATTTAATGCTGTCTTTAATGCTAGTATTGGGTGAAAAGGAAGTTGGTTTCGAGAAAAAGAGAATGATTGAGAAAATTTATTTTCATATATTTGATTTTTAATAGAAGAGTTATTATTAATTATAAATATTAAAATTTTTAATAAAAAAGTTATAAATAACTACTAAATATATTAAGATAATTTTTTTTTATTTTTTTCATTTTCTTAAAACTAACTTTATTTCTACAAAACAAAATATTAGTCTATTACAAATATCAAAAAGACAATTATTTGTACATTTGTCGGTTAATTATAAGTGGCGCATGACATTTTGATCCAAATGGTGATAATGAAGTTATAACTACAAGTAAACGCCACCACACAACCCATGTCCTTCTAATTCCATTGGATCACACACCCCACTCAGCTCAACGACTCAGTAATCTACGCTTTAATTAATGCCTTTCAACGACTTTGATTGATCACAAAACCCAATCCATGATTTGGTTAATTGTCAGAAATAAAACCAAATTTATAATCAATCGTTTTTGTTTTCTTCTGCTTCTAATCGGCACTGCTATTGCTTGCTTTACGCGAAGTTACTTACTACTTCCAAAGTACAGTACTGAATAAAAAGTAGGGGCTTGAAGTTGAAGGATGTTTCATCACTCATCACCAATCGAATCCAAGTCCTCCATATATATGAGATGACAATTCTGTAAATTCAAACGTCTTTAGTGATCGATGATAATTACCGATCGACTAATCCTTTAATTCATATATATAAGACTTAACAAAGGGAATCCCATCAATTAATTTCAAACAGTAAAATAAAATTCCCGATGCAGATGTTTTGAGCGAAACGTACAGTGAGAGAACAAGACTAGGCCCAATTGGTTGTGTTGGGCCTACACGTTATAATGTTATTAGATAGATTATAATATATATAGGAACTAGCGATGGGTTTGATACAAAGAGATGGATGCGCGCGAGTGGTCTAATTGGGATTGACGTAGCGGCAATCCTTTCTGATTTCACCAAGATCGCCGGTGAGAGGGTTGGCCTCCGACAACAAGAGAATGGCCCTGGAGAATTGTTGGAGGAAATATGAATTATCAGAAGCCATGTTTTGGACGAAAGGTGAGGTTCTTGGATGAGAAGCCAGTTCTGCGTCCACATGGAGAAGACCCTTGTGTTCCAAAATATGCTTGTAGTAGAGATTGTCAAGGATCATGGGGGTGTCGAGGTCGTTCCTCGCATACTGAACAGCCTTCGGATCGGGGTTCGGAGTTGGACACCTGCGTTTCAGGTACTCCGCATGATGAGGGTCCAAGGTTGGATCCACGGTCGGATATAGCCGATCCACCATATTCAGGCAATGAACCCTCCCCACCGAGTGAGCACCTGAAACAATGAACACGTACGACAGTAGGTAAATCATTATGTTTAATTAATGGGGCCCGCATGAGATTTATTTACGTTACGTACGTGTGCTTTGTCGAAAGTTAAGAATGGGGATGGGCATATGGGAAAATACCTAAAAGAGCGACGGTGGCTTCAACGTCAATGCCAATGGATTGAAAACGAGAGAGCACTAGAGAAATGGAGTCGTTATGGTTAGGGATGAAGTCTTCCACTGGTAGATAGCTCTGCTTGCTATCTCTTCTTCCTGTTTTCATTTCAATGCTTGGACCTCCCAACTAAATATAATATATAAACCACTCCAAACCTTTACTAATTACTCTACATCATCGATATGATTAATTGTTTAATTTAATTAACACGTACGCACATATATATATATGCTCTATTGCTTATAAATAAATTAATTAGGAATGGACGTAAATATATATATATGATGAGATATGTATGTATGTGTGTGTATGTATGTATATATATATATTATATACATACCAGGATAATGCCATCTCTGGCAGAAAGAGCAACAATATCAGCACAAGACACAGTGGAAGGGCATTCTTGCTCGAGAGCCTGTTTGATGGTGTTGACGTACTTAAAGTTTCTCATCCCAAAGCTTCTGGGCGACGTCTGCTCCGATACGACGCCGTTCTTGGTCGTTAACAGCAGGGAGGCATCGCATGACTGCATCAATCAATCAATATCAAACCACACACAATTAATACAGTTAGAGGCTAGCTAGGGATCTAATGAATTATTTATATATACGTACCTAATTAATTAATATATATTTTACCTTCATGCAAATTAAGTGCGACGTGAGGTAGAGTATTTACCTTCATGCAATCATGGAAGAGATTTCGGATCCAGGAAATGGCAGTATTACCATGTTTGTTGTACAACTGCGTTACTTGTTCCTTAATGATCTCTTCCGCTCTTGGGCAGCTCTTGGAGTAGTACGTCACCTCAAGTTGGCTTCTTCCTTCATTTTATAATTAAATAATAAATCATTAATGCTTACGGTTTACACATAATTAATCTAAGCGCTCATGCACTTTCCTAATCTATATATATGAATTCACACGGATATATATATTTACATTTATGAAACACATAATATATATATAAGTCATTGAACAAGTATATATGTATAACCTAGCCAAATAATATAGAATTTGGATTCTGTATTGTTTTTTTCTTTAGTTTTGCTCTAGTCACCAAAAAAATAAGCTAAATAAAATATTACCAAAATTAACAAAAAAAAACTTATATATGAGGCCTCTATTTTAGGCTCCAACATATATATATATATATATATATTTAATACTGAGTGCAGAGGAGGGGCATATAATTTAGAGAAAATAAAGTATAACAGAGGTCGTGAAGTTAAAATTATCATATATAGATGAGCAGCTATAAGGAGTAATGAAGAAAGAATATATGAATGGCGTACCAAAATTGAAGTGAAAGAGAAAAAACAGAAAGAGGAAGCAGGAGAAGTAAGATGAAGAGTTAGCCATGTTATGTATATGTATGTATACATATGTGTGTGGGAGAATGAAGTGGTACCAATACCATATATATATATATAGCAAATTAAGGTGGGAAATAGAGAGGGGTTTATATAGAGGAATTGAAAGTAGTTAGTGGAAATGGAGCAATTAAGAGGAGTGAAGATGAAGTGTCGGGGCGTCTCCACTAGCCAACTTCCTTTGACATTTCGGCCCTCTAATTTCACTGACACGTTCGATCGTGCCCACACTCTGCTTCTGCACCAACTCTTTCATTGTACTTCTGTGTTGTGGATAAGAGAGTTCTCCAATTTATACTAAAGCCAATCACCTGTATGACCACATTAAACTTACTAATCTTTCTTTTAACATTAAATTTTGGAATAAAGGAATCTAATTTCAACTTACTCTAGATTATGTAAAATCCACTTTCTGTTCAATAACTGATACTCTACATATATTTGAATTTGTTATGCGGAGTAAATATACTTTTTTTTGTATTTTTAATATTGATTTTTCTAATCAAATGAAGCAAGTGGATATTGTAATTCTAATTCATTGGCTGCTAAAACTATACTCTTAATATGTTTTTATTGAAAAATCATTTATATAGCTGTCATGCTTCGATTGGAGCAACTAATAATAAGAACATAAATAATTGTATATAAAATTTTCCTTTCTTAGTAACACCAATAAACAAATCACTGATTCAATTTTTAGTGAGAAAAGTTTAATGTATCAGGTACAGACTTTTGAAATAGTTTCGTAACAGACAAAATACAACAAAGAAATAAAACATAAATTTCAAGCCTTCAAAATGGTTTTTATATGAATTTCATTCTCTTCCCCCCAAATATTCGAAACACTTATCCACACTTAAGAGAATAGGTGTGAGTATGAAAATTAACATTTATTAGAGACTAATACTTTCACTTAACCAATCCTCAAAATAATTTGAACTTATCTTAGATTTTGTTGAATCTAATTCCCCATCAATCACTGATACTTGTCGATGTACTAAACTTAAGGATATTTCTTTATATTTTTAATATCTTGTTCTTTAAATCGAAATGAGACAAGGGGTCCGTATAGCTTCCCAATAAAGATGTAACGTGTATGTTTTAATTGGAGATGCGTGCCCTTGTTTGCAAAAATTATGTACTTGTTATATTTTTTATTGAAAAAATCATATTCTTATAACTTTTTTATTGGATCTAATTAGAATATAAATAATTGTATTCAAAATTCCCCTTTCTTAATAACACCACAAAAAAAAAAACAATTGATTCAATCTTTAGCAAGAAAAAGTCTAATATGTATAGTTTAAATTTTCAAAATAATTTTATAGCAGCCGAAGAAAATAATAAAGAAATGAATCAGTGATTCCCTCTTTGATCAGAAAAATTCTAACTGATCCTCAAATTCAAGTCTTAAAAAACATGTTATATCATCCAAAAAAAAAAAGAAACAAATGAATGATTCAAAAGAAATCGAACATATAAATTTCAAGCCTTCAAAATGATTTAGATTTTCATATGAATTTCATTGTCTTCCTCAAATCTAAATTCAAAGATTTAAAACATTTAATTAGTTCTATATGGGTTGGCTAATGGCTATTATATTTATACGACACATCATATATATAATCATTAGATGCATCAACGAGAACAATGTTTTAACTTCGTCAACTTCATCCACTAAAATATCGAAGGGATAATGTTATTGTTGTACTTATTAGTGTTGAATGAGTAGAGACGAGACAAGCTCCCCTAACCATAAAATTTGAATTGGATTTTCGCCAAATGGAAAGCCAAGTCAAAGCTTATGGGCAACTTGCACTAAAAGTACAAGAAGTTAGGTGAAAAGTCATTGTAGCCATTCATTTTCATAGAAACTGCCAGTTAGTGATTAAGAGGAAATAATATTAAAAAAAGAAGAAGAAGAGTCAATTGCAGAGGTTTTAGGGAGATAATAGCCTCTGAAAATGGAGTCCCATGTCATTCCTCATTGTGGTTAGTGGATTTGATTATTAAACAGAGTCACGATGGAGTTAATCATAGGCCCCAAACAATACTATCGCAGGCTTCCGAACCACACCTTTGTAGTTTAAAAGCATTTTTAAGGGATGGAAAAAAGCTAAATATGTGCACATAAGATCAAATGGAGACGCGTTTATAAGTGAGTGAACGAAGGATGAGTAATGAGAAACCCTTGGGAAAATTATTCACAGTTTTCGGATAATTGTGAAGAGAAAAGCACAACACAACAAGAAGTAAGGAAGGAAATAGATAAACGACAGACAGAGGGAGGGGACAGCATTCAAGACATGTGGCTGCAAAATCATTGTTGCCTTCTGTTGCGAACGAACAAACCGCGTTAATAAGGAATGTCGAGTCAGATACGCAGACCAAATAAGGATGGAAGACAGTTTCATTGGACAAATGATTTCTTGTCCACTTGGCACCACATCACTGTGGGTCTCCCTTCCTTTGTATGCTTGTCGTCCTCTTCTTCCAGCCTGTTCTCCCCATCTTCAATTCTTTACAACACCATTCTTACCATCAAATTCCTATTCCATTAACACCTTTCCTTAACCCGCCTGCCCTTTTGTTTGCTGGAGACAAGAAGCATTGAGAGCGGTGAAAGAAAATAAAAATAATCACACTTGCACCATCTTTCTTATTATGCTTGATGAACATACGATTATGAAATTATGAATGAATATATCTTTCAATATTGAATGCTCACTCTAAGCTCTTGTTTTCTGCCCCATCTGTCTTCATATAAATTTCTTACTATGATTGAGTAGAATGATTCATTCTTGGTGGATTTCTTCTAAGGCTACAGTTTGGCCCAGAACCGAAGATGTTTCTTCATATCAGCAGCTGAATACAGACTGGGAATCTTAAGATCTAGTAGCTGTGAATCTGGTCTCTTTATGAGCCATGCCTCCAATAAATAGGGTCTTGTGAAACTTGTATCTCTCTCGTCTTCCGCTTTATCAACACTACCATTTTCAACTGCTTTTGAGGCATCGTCGTCTTCCTTATTATGATGCATACAATGTCCTTGCAAGCCAGGGACGACGTTCATCATTCGTGCACTCATATTTTCTATCTTGAACATGAAACCCAGATCTATAAAACCTTTCACTTCTTCAAGCTCTAACTCTCCCAGCGTCCTGTAGCTCACAGACTTTTGCAGTTTCTTTGCGGCAGTCAGTTTCCTGGACTTCATGTGATGCTTTAGAGTTGACCGCGATTATGAATGTAAAGGAATTCATTTGACCAAAAGATTCACTTTTTTGGGTCTTTCCTGATCACCTTCTTCCTTGTTTGAATCATCCTTGGGACAATAAAAAGTAAAAACAAGGAAAGCATGGTCATAAAACACATTATAGATAGTGCTGAGAGTGCTAACTGGTGTTTGGATTTTGACCATACCTGCAGAGCTAGAGAGATTGACTCTGGAGATTTGTTTCTCTGTTGAAAATGGTTCATCTGTTGAATTTTCTTCCTCATCCAGTGGAGAAGGCAAAGATGGGCAAGATAAAGAAGATTCTGATATAAGCAGAGGTGTTTCAACGGGTTTAGGGGCAACCAATGCAGTGGATTTAGAGAAGAGAACGAGTTGGTGAAACCAAAGACGATCCATTACTCCTATAATGCATACAGGGTAATAATCTGCCATGGAAAGAGATTTTCTGCATGAAAGACTTAACGCTCATTGGTTTCTGAGTGGGCAGGTGTGAAGGTACATTGAGGAAAATAAGAAGCAACAAGCATCAAAAAGAAAATGAATGTGGGGAAATTGTTGGGACAATGTTAGATAACGAAGCATGTGGTCATCATAGACATCGGACATGGATTCAAACTCCACAGCTTCTACTGCTAGAATGACTATTATGCCCTTTCCTCCCAAAGGCAGAATTTGTTGCTCGATGCATTTAGTTGCAGCGTAAAATGAAGGCCTTAATAAACGACGTTATGTGACAACAAAAACCCAACACAAGCAAGAGGTAGGCAGAGGAAAACAATCTCATCCCATCAAATAATAACCGGATGTCAGGCATGTGTTGGCCAGAACTTCAAAAAGGGAAAAAAAGAAAACAAAATAAATGAATGATTTCAGCCTTGAAAGGTGATTCGATCCAAATATGGATTGGAGAACCTCACATTACAGTTTTTGCACCAGGAAAAGGATGTGAATAGCTTAGCCTTGTGGTTCAAACTTCAATCTTACTCAAGAAAAAAAAAACAGCAAAGAAAGTGGGGCCCTGGATCGATCATAGCTCATACTCACCAATTTGGACAAGAGTACAACACTAAATGTCTACGATTCTCTTCACAGGGACGTGGACACCATATAAGGCTCAAGGCCTTGCAATCAAGCAATAATGAGTTGCGATAAAATACTCCTGCTTGTTTTGTCACTGCCAATTTTCTAATCCTTTAAGCTTTGTTTAGAATAAGAGAAAAATAGGAGAAGAAAATTAGGAGGGAAAAAAAGAAAAAACCTAGAAAAGGAGGTGTCTAGGTTCTATATTCTTTTCCTCTCTAGTTTGCTTCTCATTCTATTTTTCTCTCATTCAAATGAAAGGTTAGTGTAATGAAGATAAGACAAATGCATGATGTGCCTCAATGAATGCTAATTAATTGGTGAATTTAACAATAAATTTCACCCTGTGCTTTGGGTGATTCTGGTTCTTCATCGGGGTAGAGAAAATAAAAATTTATGATTTTTTTTAAAATGTTGACTGTTGGCATGAGCTAGGGCATCATCAAGCTATTTCAGGAAGCTCGTTTTAGTTTTTAGATATTACTATGTTAGTTAGTACATATCACTTCATGGATGTCACACAGATTATAATAAAACTTGCTAACTTTTACTTTGAAGTTTTCTGATTAAAAAAAGAAGCGCAACATGATATGAGAACTTCTAAATCAGGATTCCATCCTTGCACAGATGAGAATGAAAACACCAAGGCAGTTAACACCACAGATCGAAAGCTTTTATGTCTTCAAATGACTTTCCAATTTTTTCTCTATGCTTTTAAGTTTCGAAACTTTTTTATTTCTAAGGTCGGCATTTCTAGTAGGATAGGGTAGGCACAAGATGGATCATCATAGGAGCTTACCTCTATTGCCACCGTTTCTTCCAGTTCTTTCATGATTACCCCTTCTGTTATATGAGCGCTTTCACTGGGCATCCGCTTTCTTTTGCTCCTTTGTAAGAACAGACTCATGAATCCGTCTCAAAGACTGTAAATTGTTTTTACTTCCTCCTTCTCTGACCTCAACATTCTAGCCATTTGTTCTTCCAATGCTTACCAATTGAACTGTAATCCTATCTGCAAGGATCCAAATCCAAATGAAAAAATAGAGCTTTTGTTCAAGTACTACTTAGCCCGGCTAAAGACCTGGGCAAAGCATAAAAAGTAGCAGCTATCCACAGAGTTTATTTGTGTCGCAAGTTCACAATGAGGGAAAGCAATGAATATAAAACGAACTTCAACTCCCACCCTGAGGAGCGTAATAAATTCAAATGAACAGCCATGGAAATAGAAAGTTGCAACAAGATCTGAATGCAGAAAAATCATTGTTGGCCATCCCGATGCTGCACGGACCTTGAGAAAGTAATTGCTGTGTGTGTGTGTCTAAATTCAAAACGCTATCCAGTAATGAACTCAAGATATCAAAATAACGGATGAGATTTTCAGTCATGTGGTGAATCAAGCTTTCGAAGTCACTTTTGGAAAGACGTGCTCAGACAGACAATTTACTGAAACCCAGATAGAGAACCATGGCTCCAATGAATTCTAATTGTCTGTTAATTCTATATTTGATCATCAAATATGACTCCCCAATTGATACTATAATTTTTTTAGATTAAAAAAGAAAAAAGGATTGTCATGAATAAAGAGTCATTAAGGAGTGAGTATTAAGACATTAAATCCCAGATGGCCAAACAAGAAGAGACTGTCATTGGGACAAACAAACGAGCTTCTACCGTGGCGAGCCATCTACACAATAATGACTTCCAAGTTGGGAAATCAAAGCCTGAACCATACAATAAATTTATGATATCTAATCAAAAGCCTTACATAAACATGATTTTCAAAATACTGCAGTGTTCTCTGAACTCGTAAGATTGAATATAAGATAGGCAGAGGTGTAGAGTTTAGCTCATATGTAAGAATGATTAGTTACCCAGACTACCAGATATAGGCAATCCAGAGACAAATGAAAATGAAAGAGAACAGTTCCAGCAATACGCACCGCAAACAAAAATAAATAACCGCCATTAACCACATCAGAGCCAGGGCATCCTGGGGTCCGCAAGTTATGCTGGTGAGCATAAAAGGCTGTACCTTTTGATATTGGTATCTGAACTTGCTGGTTGGATTGAAGTGACGATTAAGAGCAAGTTACGACTTAACTCGTGAATGACGGTTCAACGTTCTTGGAAATCGAAGTTGCTGTGCCTACGAGAAGCATGAAACATCTTCATGAAAATTAGAGTATTTGATGCTCAATTTGAAAATTGATTGAATAAACCGCGCATTGTTAGCTACCCAGATTGGAAGATGTATATTACTAGGAGATAAAACCAAATCTCAAGATAAGGCTACGAATTTCCGCTAATGAAACAACTGTCAAAAAATACATTTCAGATATTAGAAAGTGTTGATCATTACAGCTATAACTCGAAGCCTTGGTCATTGTTAAATATTCTTCGCCGGCAGCTCGATAGCACAGCATAATTATCATTGTCGAATATATTGAAATAACTCACCTCTGCAACAAATTCACTACTCTACTCTGTATTTAGCCTTAAGGCTTTGCACGAGAAAGGAGTCGTTCTTTCTGATAAAAGTTCATTAACGAAAGCCACCTGAGACGACATAGTCAAGGTTCAAATTCTCCGGAAAAGTCAATAACTGAATCCAGCCAACTCAAACCCGTATTATGCCTAGATCGTTCACCTTGAACTAAACTAAAAATAATTAAATGATTCAACAAATATAAGGGCACTAATTTTCGAACCTCAATCACTGAAACAGGTCTAGATCTTTCAAGCTAAGACCCACCCTCTGTCCACAGCCGCGTAAATGAGAATATAATAGAGCAAAAGCACGCTTGCTCAGTTAGGATTTGCAAATATCGGAGTCCGGGACTATATTAGACAACCAGATAACGAAAACAAGTTACAATCCCCATCACAATTACGAAATATATCTTGACGTCATACCAGTTTGCGCTCATCAATAGATCACTTCATCATTCACATGCCAAGCAAAAACATTATACAGGAAGATTTAGACTATATCTTATTTAAATCAGAAACTGCAACATTACATAGGACGCACATTCACAATAGGAACATCATGAACCTTCAATAGATCTAACAACAGGGCAGAATAAAAACAGCACAACGTTGAAAAAAACACTTCGACAAAGGCACAATTATAAAACAAGAACAGCAATTTCCTTAGATATTCCCACCACGGAGACGGAGGACAAGATGAAGGGTTGATTCCTTCTGAATATTATAATCAGCAAGCGTACGTCCGTCCTCAAGCTGCTTCCCAGCGAAGATGAGACGCTGTTGGTCCGGTGGGATACCCTCCTTGTCCTGAATCTTCGCCTTTACATTATCAATTGTATCCGAACTCTCCACCTCCAAAGTAATAGTCTTCCCAGTGAGCGTCTTAACAAAAATCTGCATTCCTCCACGCAGACGAAGCACTAGGTGCAGTGTGGACTCTTTCTGAATGTTATAATCCGCCAGGGTCCTCCCATCCTCCAATTGCTTTCCAGCGAAGATCAGACGCTGCTGATCAGGCGGGATACCTTCCTTGTCCTGGATCTTCGCCTTAACATTGTCGATTGTATCGGAACTTTCAACTTCGAGAGTAATAGTTTTCCCTGTGAGGGTCTTAACAAAAACCTGCATTCCTCCTCGAAGACGAAGTACAAGGTGAAGGGTAGATTCCTTCTGGATATTGTAATCTGCAAGGGTACGACCATCTTCCAATTGTTTACCAGCGAAAATAAGTCTCTGCTGGTCCGGGGGAATACCTTCCTTGTCCTGGATCTTGGACTTAACGTTGTCAATAGTATCAGAACTCTCAACCTCCAAAGTAATGGTCTTCCCAGTCAAGGTCTTAACAAAGATCTGCATGCCACCCCTCAATCGAAGGACGAGGTGAAGGGTTGACTCCTTCTGGATATTGTAATCAGCAAGGGTACGGCCATCTTCCAACTGCTTCCCGGCAAAGATGAGCCTCTGCTGATCTGGGGGAATACCTTCCTTGTCCTGGATCTTTGCTTTGACATTATCAATCGTGTCCGAGCTCTCCACCTCAAGAGTAATTGTCTTTCCCGTTAGGGTTTTGACAAAAATCTGCATACCGCCCCTCAATCGGAGAACTAGGTGAAGGGTCGATTCTTTCTGGATATTGTAATCGGCGAGGGTACGGCCATCTTCCAACTGCTTGCCGGCAAAAATTAGCCTCTGCTGATCAGGGGGAATACCTTCCTTGTCCTGGATCTTGGCTTTAACGTTATCGATGGTGTCCGAGCTCTCCACCTCAAGAGTGATAGTCTTTCCGGTTAGGGTTTTGACGAAGATCTGCATACCACCCCTCAGTCGAAGAACGAGGTGAAGGGTAGATTCCTTCTGGATATTGTAATCGGCTAGCGTTCGGCCATCCTCCAACTGCTTTCCGGCGAAGATGAGCCTCTGCTGATCAGGAGGGATTCCTTCCTTATCTTGGATCTTCGCCTTCACGTTATCAATAGTATCAGAGCTCTCCACCTCGAGGGTGATCGTCTTGCCGGTCAAGGTTTTTACGAAGATCTGCATATTGAGGACCAAATCAAGTTCACAGAAACAGCACGAAACGGACTTGTAATAAGAGAGCTATTGATGCAAAAAGGCTTTTAACTTCTGACGAGGAGGAAGTTGTAGACAGAGGCGCCGTTTATAGCGAATGAAATTGGAGACGTGTTGGATCGTCATTTGGATCCGGAAAAAACTAGAAAGGACGGGTCAAGGTTTGAAGGGTAATTTAGGTATTAAACGAACGGTCCAGAATATTCGAGATTTTTGCGTGCCCTCTTTCAAACGCAACGACCTAAATTGCGCCTATCTTTGTTGACTTGCCGTCCATGAAACTTATCAAGGACAATTTATAATTCCTTTTTCTTTTCAAAATTAATATTACTATCATCAATATAAAAATGAAATTTATAATAAAAAAATGTTATTTATAAAATTTTACTTTTGTGCCACACAGAAGCTTATATATAATTTATTTCACTTTTTTTTATTTTAAAAAGACTTATTCTAATTTTTGTTCTTATTGATGCAAATAAGAAAACAAGATTTTAACCTTGTTTTTTTATTTTCATCATCAAACTAGATTTTGGAGTAGATTTTGATACCCAAAACCCCCTGGCATGTGTACCGCGCATTCCCGAAGGTGGAAACCAAAAATTTTAAGGGCTTGTTTGGTGAAAAAAAGAAAAGAAAAATGACTGAGAAAAGTTATTTTGTAAATGCAAAATGTTTTCTATGACTTTAAATTAAAAAAAGGTAATAAGGAGAAACAGTTATTGTGGAATAATGATAACAAAAATATAATATTTCTTTCTATTCAAAATATAAATTTTATTTGATTAATTACATATAAACTAATAAAAAAGTTAATTAATTAAATTTGTCAAAAATTTTTATTATTTTTCAATATTACCCTTAATAAAGATAATTTCTAATATAATTTTTTCACTCACAAATTAATTAAAAATAAAGATAAATTAAAAAAAATAATTAATGTCTTTAATATTACTTAAATAAGACTTATATTTTAAATAAAAAAATTCTATAATAGAACTTATATTTTGGACTTAGAGAAATAGATATTGCATATATTGATTTACTTAAAAAAAATTCATTTTTCAATGATTAGACCAAATAATGCTTGAAAATAAAGGTATACATTTTAAAAAGCCAAATTTTTTTTATCTTTTTAATGAAAAAGATACATGTTTAAAAAAATTAATAAACTAATAATATAGTATTTTGTATTCAAATTATTTAGATATAAAATCATCATGGATTATTGTTTCAAAGAGTTACATATAACTTTGAACCATGATGGCATACGAATTAAATATGCAACACCTTGATCCAAAATTCTCTTCCAATCGAGAGGTTGCTTGATGGAATGCAAAGACATTTAGGTGAATGAAATTGTGATGCGATTTTATTACGGTTCAAATATATTATAGAAGCCTTCATAGACGGATTTAGCGGGACGGGGAGGCGAAGGAAGAATACCTACCCCATACTTGATTGGATGGCTAATATGATACTTCTTCTATTTTAATTTATAATACATTTTTAACTACTACACATGTATTAAGATAATAATTAATAATCAAAATTTTTTTTTATTATTTTTCAAATTACCCTCATTTTATAATATTTCCTACATTAATAAATTACAACCATTCTCTTATTCATTTTTTTTTGAGTTATCATGGATCATCGGTCATCATGAAGAGTGAAATTTTTGGGGAGATTTCTCTTTCATTCATTTATGGTTTAATCGAACCATTAAAAATTTTTTTTTAAATGCATTAGTAACCGTAAAATATATGAACTTACTTATTAGGGACAATATTAAAAAAATAATAAAAAAATATAATATAATTCATATAATGTACTATATTTTAAAATATAAATTTTTCATAATAATATACTATATAACCTAACGAGAGAGTTCTTAGGTTTCATATAAAATCGGTTAAAAAAAAAAGCTAAATTCGCCCCCCAATTCCCCACTTACCAACCCCCCACCCCACTCTTATCCAATAAGCACCAGCCAGCATGTGTGCTTGTGTGAGCAATATTAAAGGTTGAAGACTTTTTCCACGCGCAATCGGTAATAGATGTTGGTCTTTTATAATATATTGTGTTATTAATTTTTTCCTGAATGTTATTACTATACTTTTCAAATGTTAGACATATATAATTATTAAAAATATTTAAATATTATTATACACAAAAAATTTGGCGACTGTTGGTATTTGTCTTTTTTGCCATTCATTTTTTTTTTAACTCTCAACCCTCCCTCTTTCCATTCAACTTTATTATAATTTACTATCGCAATTTGTTTTTTGAATCAAGATGCCCTCATGGAGTTACAATGCACAGAAATTCAGTTCCTTTGGCCTTTATTTAAGACTCTAATCCAATTTTTCAACAAAATTGAAGCTTATTGTTCAAATAATCCATCTTGCATTTCCACATCAGGCTAGAAACTTTGAAGTTATTTATTGTTATTTTAAAGTCAATAAGAATGCCCATTATTTATTTTTATTATTTTAATTGGCTTTGTTTTGCTTGGCATATAATCTTTGTTGATATTGCTAAATTATTGTGAGGTATTCTTTATTTTTTATGTTGATTGCTTTAAGTGTTCTTTATTTAATTAATTTTGTTATTATTATGATAATATAAAAGAATTTTTTTATTATGGAAAAGCTTATAACTATTGATAATTTTTTTTTAAAGAAAAGTTTCTCAAACCAAATGATAATATGAGAGACCTTTGTTAATTTTGATATAAAAGATTGCTGTAATTATACGTGGTAGTGTGTTGTATGTACGTATGAGTGTTATTATTTTGGCCCCCCACAAATTTTTCTTGGATCCGTCACTGGAAGACTTAATTTGTCTTAAAAAAATAGTTATTTTCTTTTTGGACACTAGAGATATTAACGCTAACACAACATAAAATCATTATATTATAAATATACAATAGTATTATCATATTCAATGATATCAATATCTCTCCAATACTAAAAAGATATGGTAAGGTCCATTTTGATTCACATAATTATTTTGTGGGAACAAGAATGAAAATGAGATATGATGAAATCAAGTAAATATATTTAGTATGTCATCCAAAGGAATAGATCTTTGTGTTTAATTGAATAATAATACCCTAATATAAAAGCATATTAAAATACATGTTATTAATTTTTTATTTATTAAAAGGCTATAGTGTTTATTATCAATTGTTTTAATTAGTGAAAATATCATTTATTTGTATTTTATGAAAATATCAAAATATATATTTATTAAGAACAAAAAAATAAAAAATAATCATAAAATAAAATAAATTTCATCCAATTGCTCATAGGATATCCTTCTCTTGAGCCCAGTGGGCAGTACCTACATTTGCTATGCATATCTTCTCTATTCAAGGTTCATCACTGTCCGTCCAATTGGTCCCGGTGGTGAGTGGCAACCTATGTGCCACGGTAGCAATGATATGTATCAGATTATCAGATATAATGTGACATAATATGAAAGATATGATAATTTTTAAAATTTTAGGATATAGGTGCGAGAAATATTTATAGATATATAATATTATTTATATAATTATTTATATGTATAATTAATAAATTTATCTATTAAGATAAAAATGGGTATTAAATATTATAAAAAGCATGGTATAAATATTAAAATAAATCATAAAATCTTTATAACAATTTCAAATAGCCTTATTTTAATGTAAAAATTTAAAGTGATACATATGGGTACAAATTAGTATAAATATATATGTATGCATAAGTATATTATGAGTATCGTATCGTATATTGGATATAGGTGCGTCTATTTTTTTAAAACATCAGTGCTTCATAAGTGCGGCATGTGAAAGGGCATTATAGACTTTTTGCGCAACATTGTTGGAATTTTTGCCTATTCCATTAGAACTTATAAGGAATAAAATTTACTGTGCAGAATGGAATAATGCACTATTAAAAATTAAAATTAAAAATGGAATAAATTTTCAAGGAAGCCAACCATACATGTATAGCAATGAAATGCCATTGGATTCCTATATAAACAGTAAATACCTTATACCCAACAAGGTATAAAATTAATGAAATAAGTTGAGATTTTTTTTCAAAGAAAATGAACTATATATATATATGTGTGTAAAATAAAAGTACTGTAATTTTGCATTCTTGTATGGCATACACACTACTAAAAATTTTATATAACCTAGTATTGCATAAGCTACATACTAGTTAACATAATTAACATAATATATAAAAAAGTTAAAACTAAAATGTTGATTACATGAGGAGAGTTTAAACCTTTAATACAATTCATCTCTCATTTTACTCTTAGCACTTGAAATGGCTTCATTTTATCACTTAAAAGCTTCATTATATTTTCATCTTATCATTTTCTCATCTTATTTCTTTTTCACATGAATGCTTCCTGTTCCGGTAAAGCAGGAGACACACGGGGGTTCCTCCCTGAAGCAGGAGAGGCACATTGAAAGTTTACTGGGGAGAGTTTAGTTACCCTCCCATTATTTGACAGCATTAAATCACGAGGAGACAGATACTTTTCAAGGCTTCACCTAATTGAGATTGAAGCCAGAAACAAATGCACTGTTTATCAATAGCATTCCTATTACAACATGCCAAAAGGAAGACTGTCCCCTCCACTTCGAGGAATATCCAAATTTATATACAAAATGAGATGTGGTAAACTATAGTAAAATGAATTGAATTATTTATCCTTCATATCATCTGGCAAAGTAGAAGCTTTGCAGATTGGACATTTGTTCTTCATAGATAACCACTTTCTAATGCAGCTCACATGGTAGTCATGACGGCAAGCTTTCAGTGTCCCAACATCATCCATATTCTTGTATTCTTCCTGTAAATTTTTAAGTCCAGTAATCACCCATATAAATATAGTGTCATACAAAAGACACCTAAACCTAAAAATGTGTCAAACTCAGTTACAAAAAACACAATAGCCCTAGGTAGACAAACAGTTGAACGAATACACCTTTAATGAGTGTAGCCATAATGTGGCTGGATTATTACTATATACTCCCTCCGGTCTTATATATAGGATCTTTTGCCCTAATCCTAAATATAAGACCCTTTACAATATACGAGGTAGTATTTATTATACATTTCCAGAAAAATGTCCCTATTTAATGTATCCAAAGAGAAAGGTAAAGAGATTAAATAAGGGTAGTTTTAGAAAAATGTTCGGATTTTCCGAGAAATCGAGATAGTTAATTAGTTTTAATTTCAATTCTTAATCCGCGTGATTCGCTTAAAAAGGTCTTAATATTAAGGATCAGAGGGAGTAATTTATTTCGAGAGGAAGTAACAAAACATACCAAACAGATTACACAAGTTCCTTCCTCCTGATTTTGCTCAGATGAACAATATATTGTTTCTGTCAGGCATTTTGAAATCAAATCCTCAGACAATCCAGTGCTGACATGGCCAATCCTCTCTCCAAGGGCAAGTAGTTCCTGGTGAGGCCATTCATTCAAAAAGGTTAAAATACAAGTACATGATCCAAATTGTAACATTAGGAAGATATTCAGATGGAATCAATAAGAATCACCTCATAGCTCATGTTGTCTATGTCCATCCTCATGTCCCTATGCTGATCAACCATACTTCTAGAACCATATGGCAGCCCACGATCAACAATCATGAACCCCTGCAAAGAAAATAGCAACAACTTAGAACCTTCCATGGTAGTAAAGCCAGAACTACAATCTTGATGACAATAACAAATATGGCAACTAGAGACAACTAGTCAACTCACAATAAAAGATATTGGAATAAGATTGCTTAAAAAATGTTAATACACCTAATCTCCCAAATTCAGGTATCCCAAATTTTGTGATCCATCCTCCCCTCAATTATGACACAAAAAGGAAAAGCATTTCCCAAGATTCTCAAGGATACCTCAGAGGAAAATCGATCATGGAGGCCAGCTGCATCAGCCAAAGGTCGATATCTATCACTAGATACCCTTGACCTTCCATTTCTGTCACTGTTCCGCCAGCCAATGGTTGTTAATGGCCTTGGATGTCTTGAGGAGTAACTATCAGCAACCACTTGCATTCCATCATCTGATGGTGCAACATGTCCCAAGCGCAAGCTTGAGGAAGACCTAAAAGGTGGAGTAGACCTTTGTGAAAAGTTACTTCGTACTCCCCTAGCAGTCTGAGTCAGATTATTATGAAAACCTTAAGGAACAATTGGACTTCTGCTTGTACCAAATTCATGATGGTAACCCCCAACATCAACAGAGGCATTACTAGCACCACTTCCAACAAGGAAGTGACTTGTCTCACAACTAAGAGCACTTGTATCTGCCATTTAAGACAAAGATTTCATAAGTTTTGAAGGAAGAAAATGGAATGTTTATGTTCCTGTTCTAGTATATACAAACTAACCTGGTAATAACACCCTACCATGAGCATGAGATGTGCTCATTTGGCTCCAATCCCTTGTTAATGTGCTAGAACTCTGACCTGAGAGATCCATTGTGCTAGAATGGTCGATGGGTAGACCAGTAGAGTAGTTGTGTGAATGATTGCCGGATAAATGGGTCCTAGCCAGGTTGGATTCAAAATCGAGTGCAGAACGGCTTCTCACATTTCTCAAGGAACCCTCTCCCCTGATCGAAAGGCCATTACCTCTGAAGGTGGGTGGCATGGTAACTTGATCCCGAGGCAAATATTGAGAATCCATACTTGGCTTCTCCTGCCGTAATTCTGAAGACATGGGAAGATCAGTTGAACCTCCAGCATTTAAGTACCCGCTTGTACTACCTCGCTCACAAACTGGAGGAATTCCGGGGCTCTTCCGCTTGTGAGGTCCTCTTCCACTTCCCATTGTAAGATCAATAAACCCACCATCAACAACATGAAATGCTTGTCTATCATAAGTGGAAGAAGAAGGCTGACGAGCAAAATTTTCAGAAACTGCAAAGAAGGCGGCAGAACTTGATGAATGCAGAAAATGATCATGAGAAGTGCCTGATGCATCAGATTGATGAGGCGGTACTTCAATATTGAGACTTGAGGATGCAAATCCATTTGGCCTTGTGGCAGAGTTCCAATTAGAGGCAAAAGAAATGCCATCTATAGACATATTTTCCCCAGGATAAATGAAAGAACCATTCTCAGAAGCGTTAGCTCTACCTGCATTAGAATCAAATTTTAAGTGATGATGTATTCATGCAAGCAAGGAAGAACTGGCTAACGAGACATGATGGAAGTAGAAGTGAGGCAAATAAAAGTGCATTACCAAGGTGCACATACTGTTGATCCGTAGGCATAGAATTCCAATTTTGGTCATGCTCACTCTCAAAC
Source organism: Adenanthera pavonina (assembly GCA_026686845.1). Taxonomy (NCBI): domain Eukaryota; kingdom Viridiplantae; phylum Streptophyta; class Magnoliopsida; order Fabales; family Fabaceae; genus Adenanthera; species Adenanthera pavonina. The sequence continues at coordinate 6,832,295 of JAIVEN010000002.1, forward strand.
ATTTGAGGTGTGCTATACACATGCCTATGACCCATAATTGTCGCTTGCAACTCAGGATAGGCACTGTAGTTAAGACAGACCTGCAAAAAACTCACAATCTGCACAAAAAAATGCAAAGTTAATTCAAAACAATCAAGCAACTCTTATTAGCCACAAGATTTTTTTTTTTGGTTGAATGAAACTCTAATAATTTCAGGGAGTAAAACAACAACCCAATAAAAAAAACTTCATTAATAAATATCTATCATATGCAAACTATCCTAATTCCCACAGAGTCTACTGAGACTGGATAGACCTGAAGTATCAAGTAAATATGTATTATACATTAATTTCTCAACCAAATTCAGTCAACAATTTGTAGAAGAAAATCATAGTGCACTATCCAAACACTTGCCTGGATGCTAAATATAAATCAAACACTTACATGACACCAACTCAACTCTTGCAGGTAGAAGTGTGAGCAAGTACCAGTTATGTAGAGAAAGCCCAATTGAAGGATGGATCTCATTTACTAGTCATTTGCAGATACATGCATTGAAGGAGGGGAATGGGGAAGAAGCCAACACATATGCTTACACACACACGTGTGAAAGCATGTAAAGTCAGATGTTACAACTCCCACAGGGTAGCCTTTTTGAAAATAGAAATTAGGAATTCCCCTCATTATCATAAACTGAAAGTAGGACAAGGCTACGAAGAGCAACTATTGATACATGTAGCAGGTGGGTTGATACCTAGAGATATAAGATGCGTGTGGTCAGGTAAGACTCGCCAAGGTAAAGGAAGCAAAAATTGTTAAAAGCCAAAATTTAGTATTTAATAAAATAAATACTTCCAACTTTACTATTCAATGAAAAATACTGCTAGAGTTATAATTACATCTAGCCTGACCTTCCTGTTCCACTTACTGCATAAATAACCACCACTGGCACTTCCAAATGTCTACATCATCAGAGAAATTCCTTAATATCTCATACAATAGTCTTTGGTTTTGACCATTGGCCATTTAATCTCTTCTATGGAAAAAGAATTTATGGCCTAGACAATGACCAACCAGCTTGAAACTTCCAAGTCACGCTGTCAAGAATACAAAAGAAAAGATTGAACAAGTAAATAAGGACTCACACTGAATTAAGAGATTATCCGATAACAGGATGATAAATTGAATCAACCAAGAAGGCAATACTCACGTCATCTACAGTACAACCAATGACACCACGCATTGGCAAGTTCAATTGCTTATTTATTTATTTATTTTTTTGTGACAAGTTCAATTGCTATTGAGCAGGCAAAAACAGAAGCAAAAGTTAGGAGCCACACAACTATTCAACCAAAGGGCATGAGGTATCACTAAATTGTTTTTGAGAGAGTGAAGAAAATCTATGTTGCAGATCATCAAAGCAAAGGAAATGACAATCAATGATCAATTTACAGAAACTGATCTGGAATACACAAAACACTTGCCACTCATGATTCCCTTAATCATCATGAATTACCAACAGCCCTGAGTACACTCGCTTTAAGTCATTTACTCACAGATTGTTACTCTCCATCAAAAGCAGGGGAGCAGCTTGAACTCTGACTCAGTAACATCTATATTAAATGCCATCATCCACTAATCTCCTAATCACAAAATTCTGAAACACACAATGAGTGTGTGGAAGAGAATAAACAATACCCTTCTTGAATAGATACAATATATGGTCAGGAGTCAGAATTTTAAAACAAATTTGAAAAACTTTACCCAAGGTTCAGGAAAAGACGGGGGAAGACATAACAGTCAAGAAAATAGGAATTCCCAACATCCCAATTTTGAAATTGTAAAATAAAATTAGAATGTTGAGATATCCTCCACTATGAAGGAATTCAATTAATTGAACTCAATAAAGAAGGAAAATAAATAAATTGAAGCCTCTACAAGGGATATACACTCTGAACTATAATACGCAATAGTAACACAAGACATGTTAATGTTAACGTAAACTATCACATAAAGAAACAAATGTCTTACAACAATTGCAATTACATTCGACCAATGATTTAAGTGTGAAACGTCTTTAGTGAATGCCAAACATTGATAATGGCAATGTATGAAAATAATTAGGAAAAGACTACCAAAATTTGCTTAAGAAACTATTAGTTTTGAGAAAAAAGTATAGTGTCTAAAAGTATACTGAACCATTATTTTTTTATAAGTGAAGTATTTAGAACCTGGATTCCCATATATAGTAAAAGGGAAAGGGTTCAAGCAATGACTATCTTGATAATATCATGGAAGTCAAATGAATTAATCAAAAGAAAGTTTGTTTAAAATCAATCAATTAATCTCAACTTATGCTATCATTGGATAGGCAAATGAATATCAGCACCATTAGTAAACTCATAGATTTTATTAAATCCAAGGAAGATCAAAATGATGAGCCACCACTAGCAGGCGAGACACTATAAACTATTAAAAACCAATCACCATCAGAAAAGAATATTATTTTGCCTCACTTTTCACTTAGCATTAAGCTTTGAAACTGATTACAGCTTTCTCAATAGTCTAGATAATACGTAATATCCTACAATAGTTCGAGATCAAAGGGAACCAAGGACATTTGAACAAATTGTGAAAATTATTTACTATCAATAATCAAGCAAAAGGTCCTCAATTTGCGACAAGAAGGGTTCTTATAGCCCTTTACATAAAGTAATCTATTAAAAAATAATGGCCAAACAGAGACTGGGGTAGGAATATCCCTCCTAAAAGAAAAAGAATAAAATCCCTAACTGACACAATTAAACCTTGTCAAATTAAAGACGCTAATTACTGCTGCAAACCCTCATTTGGTCATTCCCATGTCAAGACCTTATTATAACATAAGTGACTTAGGTACAAGTTTTATTTCTTCACCATCAAATTTTCCAATATAAAATGACGATTTTATGGCTTTTACAGTTCATGCAACATTCCAATCCCAGAATATAGCTTTTACAGTTCATGCGACAGATCTGTTGTCACAATACCCCTGGCATAATTGTTGGGCTCTTTCATGTCAAACATGCGTCCAATCCCAGAAGATGGATGACCCTCATCTAAAGGCCAAATTCCAGTTGAACAAGGACTAAACAGTTCTTCCAATTGGCAGAGGATCTATGGTATGATACACTTTCTTCTTCCTACATGAAATTAGCTTATAACACTTTACAACAGCAGCATATCTCACAAACTTATCCTCAAAAAACAGAACATGCCAGATTAATCAGTTCCATTATCACCACCCATTAACCAAAGATTCAAAGTTCATGCAACACCATCTGCAATTCAGTTCAGGCAATGTCAAGGAAGGTATCACCCACTTTCATAACCTGCACAATGCAAATGCAGGGGCAAAACCACATGAAGAAATTCACCCTATTCCATGGAGAATAAATTGCTCTATAAGAGCAGGTGAGAAAATAGAAGAGAGGAAAGGAAGGATTCCGAAGAAAGCACATCTCACCAGCACATGCACATATATTATGTTTCCCTCTTGAGTTCAAATTCAAGATGTAAGCATATATAATATACCATCAGCACCAAGAAACCTGCATGACAAAAAACCATCTAGACCTAATTGATTCTAAAGAACTATATATAAAACCAGGACCAACAACATCTGAAGCCTCCAACATGCAAAACCACAATGCTTAATGAACAATTAGAATTGGGGATACATTAGCTAAACTTCAAGGAAAAATATTCAAAGATAAATAAAAATATGTGGCAACAAAAGTAATAGCCAAGAACGGCACTCACTAAGTCACTGTGAACCACTTATAAAGAGCACCAAACGTGAGAAAAACAAGATAAGGAGGAGATTTCCCATTATTATCATTGCCATTGTTGTTCTTGTTATTTTTCCAGGGAAAGAGTGGAAGAAATCCCAGTTCCTAAAAGTTGTAGTAAGAAAGTTAGAAAGACACTACTACATTTAGATGGCAATTGATTATTGTCACTTCTACATGACGGAAAACAAAGGGACGACTTTCGATGGTATCTATTCATCAAGTAGCAAAAGCCTAAGACAAGAGACCAAACACTTGAACTCTTCAAGTCAGTTCTAAATTGCCAAGAGGACATGACCAGCAAAATATCAACAAAATAAAGATAAGAACCATGTCATCTGCTACCACAAGCAGATTCCTTTGAATTAATTACTTGATAAACCACAAAAGAATAGAAATGAAAATGTTATGGCAATGAAAAAAAGTAAAAAATCTGAAACACATATGGCATTAAATTCACATGATTTCCACAAGCAAGGGACAATGTATTCCTCCTTCACATAGAGTACACACGCAACATGTTATCGAAGCCATGTACCTCCATTTTTTGACAAAGAAGGGTAGGTAAATGTTAGTATGCAGCATATGGAGAGTTGGGCCGATAGTAACTTATCAGACATGTAATACATGTCTATGTCTATTCCACGAACTAAATAGCGTGAAAATAATTTTTTGAAGGAAAAAATTCAAAAAGGGGACAAAAGGGTCCCATAAACCATATAATCTCCCAGATGAAATCCACAACTCAGAACCAAGCAAACCAAGCCAAAAGCAAGGGAACGGAAATCACGAAGAAAGAAAAAGCACAATCGGTAGGCACGTAGAACACCTTCCCTTGTGGCAACGAGCAAAAACTAAACAATGATAAAGAGCTGGAGAGATAGTACATCAGAAGCGATCATCAAGAGGATCAGAAATGAAAACCTGAAACTAAACTGAACAACTGAGAGATAGTAGGTATGCACAGCAGATATTTACGAACAGAAACCGCATGATCGTACAAAATTCCGCGTATAATCACAAAGCAAAAAACATATAGAATTATAAAAGGTAATCAAAAAGATAAACGTGCCTTGTTAATCAGTGAAAGTCCGGTGCCGGTGAAGTAACAATCTCAAACACGCAAAATTATAGCAGAAGGTAGCGACGGAGAGAGAGAATTGCAAATGAAGAAGGAGAAGGGTGGGGGGTTTGCTGTAAGAAGGAGACAAGGTAATAAAGCGGTTGTTCTTACAAGTAAGAAACAAGAGGATGAGAAATTCCCTGGACTGCCCACTCTTACCGGATACCAATTCAATCCGTATTAACTCATTCATTTCACTATTCCCTTAGATCAATTTTTCTTCCCTTTCTTTTTCTTTTTCTTCTTCTATCTCTTAAATTATGGAATGTCAAAAAAAAAAAACCCAAAATTACCGTTTTTTATTTATTGCTTACTTGAAAATGGCGTATCATGGTGGTGGCGCCACCGTTTAGGATATTCGGAGGTGCGTGTTGATTAGAATTAATTCCGACCCTTCAAAATCAACCAAAATAATGAACAGAATAACATTTAGGACACTGTTTTTGGGGAAATTGGGAATTCAAGGGGCAGGGCAACTCAATGCTTCGACCCAAATTTTATTATTTTTTCCCCTTTTTTTCTCATCACTCAATATTCAATTACTCAATTATATTAAACTCCACTTTAATGAGCCTTCCTCTTTACGCGTTATTTTGAAGCTGTATCAGTATTATTTTACTGTGGAATGAAGAAAAACCCCTATAGTGCGAAAGAATTCAGGGATGTCAATTTTATTTTTCTTTAAATGTATCCCGTGATAAAGGAAGGAAAGTAAAAAAAAAAATAAGAAAGAGAGCCGAATTTTGAGTCGACAAAGGTAAATGCAAAAAATTGGAGCGTAAGGAAAAGTTAAGGAAAGGCGGCATGCGTGGACCTAACTCAACGGGAAGGTGAGCATCCGCAACAATGCAATACCATAAGACACTACATTTTTTTGTTTGGCCATGAATACAATAATCCATTGAGGCTAATCCAATTGAGAATTTTATTAGGAGCACTGGCGAATAGGTCCCCACACGTTTAGCCACAGGCGAATTACAATGAGATTAGTGGCACCGCATTTAAAGAGGCTGACATGTTTGACCACTAAGTTATATCTGCTATTGTCTGTGATTATCTAATACTAATAAATATATATACACTCACTGTATCTGAGGAAGATAGAATGATGTAAATAAATATGATCGTAAATTTAATTGTTGTTATCTTATTTTTCAACTTTTATTTACTACTATATTATATGTTATTTTTATTTTATGTATACAATTTTACGATTTCGCCTCGTTGTTATGGCAAACGCGTGTTAATTCAGTAACTTGAGTTCCACTGAAAAAAAGAACATGATGCATTTTGTTCATGTGGCCTTTATCACCCCACAGTCCCAACCTCATTCTGTTGGAATAGTATATAGTACGGCTAGCACCAGTAAATTAGACTTTCTTCCCTTCTTTCCAATCTCCGTTTCTTCTGCCCAAAAAAACAAACAATTGTTTAGAAATCTTGTGCATATAAGACGTTTAGCTCTTTATTAATCTACTATTTTTTTTTTGTCAACTGGAGGTTAGAGCAGGCAATTCGGGCCAGCCTGGGCCCAAATTGAGCCGGGCCAAAATGCCCAAATTATCAAACGGGCTCAGTTTGTAAAGGCCGAGCCCATATGGTACGGGCCGCGGGGCTATTTATTTTTAAAAAAATTTTTATATAATTTTTTAAATTAATACAACTAATTATTACTATCATTCACAAAAAATCAATTTAATATTTAAATTTTACAATTTATACATTATTAATTAATAAAATAATATATTTCTTAATATTTAAAAAAAAAAAAAAGGAGAACGGGCTAATCGGGCCAGCCCGCCACAGGCCGGACCTAAAAAACTCGTTTTTTCTTCGGGCCTATAATTTTAAAGCTCAGCCCGCCCATTTTATCGGGCTATTCGGGCTGGCCCATCAGGCCTGACCCATTTTGCTGACTCTACTGGAGATACTCTTTATTAGTCTATTATCAATCACAGAAAGTTAACCAGAATGCTAACACGTATTATTTTTAATGATGTTCCCACTATTGCGTGAACATTGTGAAGAATCTAACTTAAACCCAAGAGTGGAAACTTGTGCAATTGCTGAAATTCCTATCATGCAAGGAAAACCAACGTCATTCACCCTTATGGCCTAAAGCTGCTGTCTTCCACTGCTTTTATTTGTTTATTATTATTATTTTCAAAATACCTTTTTCTGAAGTTTGCTGGTGAAGTTTACTATTCTTCATTATCTTGTACTTACAGCTACCAATATGATACGAAACTTGACGGAGATAGACGTGGATGTTTCACTGCCATAAGACTACACCGAATCGTATGGAAAAGGTGTTCTACTTTGACTAAAATCCAATAAACACATTATTCTATGTTCAAAAGCCCACTTTGCATTCTATCATTCAACGACATGATGTTTGAAACTCCAATGATTCTTCAAACTATTTCCACTCAATGATATAATAGTTGCAAATATATGTAATTTCTATGCGCAATCATGAAATCCTTACTCATAGTTTTAATTTTTATTTTCATATTAAAAAAATGCACTTAACCTTTTCTTTTTCCTTTTCTTTTTTATCATTATATCGTTTTAAATTTAAATGAATTACTGATCGTGGCAGACTTACCTATATTTTAGGGGTCCGTTGCAACCTCATTCTATGACAATTACATCTTATAGTCCTAAATTTTAACATTCTTACCTATTAACCTTAATATTTTAATCCTCATAGACTCAAATTGTAAATATATTTAATTTTAATTTTTATTTGGTACATGATAAAAAATTTTGTGAAAATTTTATTATTTGCAGTGATCTGTAAAAAATAGTTTAACTAATTTAAACCCTCAAATAATTTTTATATAAAAATATTAGTTTATTTTTTTAAAACTCAAATCAATAAAAAAATAAAAGTTGAGAAACTAAATTAAATCCCCCCCAAATCAGGTTGCACCCACTAATGTGGGATTCTAGATCTACTACAGAGTACCAATGCCTTTCGTAACTTTTAAAATTAAAAAAAAATTCAGAATATCATACATTTTCATCCAACGTTGACTAGGTTTGTGGGGCGTTGAATTTCCTCTTGAATCAGATAAAGAGACTAATGATGATGAGCCTTTCTTCATTTGATAGGAATCATTCCTATCCAATAGAGAACCCAAACCCGATGATTATGCTGTGCTATCAAAAGCTCGAAATGTAAGTTTATAGATGCATCAGTGGGATTTTGAGCTCGTGATATAATTTTCCATTTTGTTAGCAGTGCTAATTTATAACTCCACACGTGTTTAATGACATGCCATTATGTTATTTCCTCCATCTCATTTTATTTATTATTTTAAATTTTTTTACATAAACTAATAAAATTATTAAATAGTATAAATTATAGTAAAATTTAATAGTATTTTATCAAAATATTCTTGAGACAAATACTAAAAGATAACTTATATTTCACTTGTCATTATTTTTAATAAAGAGTAAAATAGTAAAAAATAATTAATATTTTATTAATAGTGTAAAATGATTATAAATTAGAATATTTAAAATTTTATAAAATAATAGATAAAATGATATAGTAAAAAATAATAGATAAAATTTTATATACTAGCATCCAAAACTTTTAAAATAATGTGAATTCCTCTTCCTTTGAGCATCTAAATTATATAATCTTTTGTTTACAGGGAAAAACTAGTAATGTACCCATGCACGGGTTTTTATAATTGTTATAAAAATAAAACAGTTTAATCAAGGATATAATTGCATCAATAGGAAACACGGATGAAAAAATAACTAATATATGTATATTATGCTTCTCAAAAGATATAAGTTGGAAAACAACATATTCAAGGCAATGAATGGTTATATACTTTCATGCCCCGTGATATTTCTTTTGCAGATGGAGGATATCATTACATAGTACATTTCAAACTTTTTTCCCATATAATCTTAGGTATTGACCTGAATTAGCGAATGGAGGACATCATAAGGCAATACATTCCAGACTCGATATATAGCTTGATCCTCTCATGTCTCATAAATCATAATTACGCTTTAAAAATAAAGTAAAATAACAACACAAATCGTTATTGATAAATCTGACTTTCATCATCATAAAATTTGAAGTTATTTATATGTGATTGAAGTGCAAATCTTAAATTTAATTTTAAAATATTTCATTTTTTTTGTAATTTGCAGTGAAACAACTCAATAAGTAAAATCGGATCAAATATATATTCTGTTATTTAATTGATTTTTGATGCAATCTAATCATACAGCAATAATCATATATTATTTAATATAAGTAGAATTTCCAGCGAATTGAGTATTATACTCACCTCGTGAAGGTATCCTTATTTTTTATATATGCGTGTGTCTCCATAATCGTCACAGTTGCATTCTTCATTGCAAATATAATGGTGTCATTTACCAGAGAACGCTTAAGGATTTATGATTTCTAATTATTATTATTTTTTATTCAAATAAGTTTGTGGTAAATTTTTTTATTTTTATTTAAATTTTATTTTTGTAATCTGTAATTATTTTAATAAAAATTTTATAAAAATGTAATCTAAGCGGAATCTTTTCGAAGAAAGTGGAATATGCTAAGAGAAACCCTCCTAAAGTGAGAATTCAACGCACTTTTTTTTTTAACTGAGGATGTGTTTGGATTAGATTATATATAAATGATTATAAAGATAAGTGATTATGAGAATAAGTGATTATGTCAAAAGTGATTTGTATTTGAATATTTTTACCTTATAAGTGATTTTAAAAAAAGAAATGTGTTTGGATATTGGGGTTTAAGTGATTATTGGGTGGATAATGATAAGAAAAAATGAAATAAGTGATTATAGGAGGATAAGTGATTATCATAAGCTGAAAAAATCATTTTCTTCCATAAGCACTTATTTGAGACATAAGTACTTATTGAAAAACTGTTTCCATTTGGCAATTTCACCACATAAGCACTTATGGGGATTCATAAGTGCTTATTTATGTTATCCAAACAGGTTATGAATGATCCATGAAGTGTCATGACCATATTTCATCGAACGATCCATGGAGAGTCCTAACCAAGCTGACAACTAACAGCAAAAAGATTAATTAGTGTAAAGTGCACGTATGTAGAACATTGCATATAAAATTATTATTTAATTAAATAAGATGTATGAAATAAATTTAAAATTACTCCTAGTGGTGAGTACATGTTTTAATCTTTCAACTGAATCTCATAGTCTCTTTTGAATCTTGTCATCTTTAACTACTTGATAACTACATAGCTTGTCAATAACTTTTACACACAACCAAACAAACATATTGTAATAAGTGTTTTTAAGACCGGACGGATGAACCAGTCCGATTGTCACCCGGAGTGTTCAATGATTTGTTTTGATGATTTAAATCATTTTACTGATCGGATCAAATTGAGTCACTTTGAACTTACTTTTGAGCCGGAAATCGGCTTTAAACTGAAACCCAAGGTGGTTTTGAAGAAACCGTCCAAGTATGAGTTTGAGTAAAATTTAGAGGATAGCTTATGACAAGGAAGAAGAGAAAGAAGAAGATGTATTTAGGAAGAAAATGGGGGAAAAAAAAAAGAAGAAGAAAAGGAAAGAATCTGAAAAGAAACGTCAAATAAAATTAAATGCCTCACTTTCTCCTCTATTTCAGAATATTGCAATCTCCATCATCATCAGCATTGACTTCCTCTTCTCTATCATCAGCGGCATGGTCTTCCTCTTCTCTGTAGTTGCCGATATCATCTTCCTCTTCTTTGAGACCCTTGTTGCTCTCATTTTTCTCCCATCACTGCTGAGCCTCTTTTCCTCCCTGATGGCTCCATCAAGAAAAAAAGATCTGGTGAAACATTAGGGTATGTGCATTTCCCAAGCCCCAACCCTTTCACCTTTCTTTTTAACTTTTTTTCTAATTTATGAATAAGACAAGACAAAATAAATAATTATGATTTATACTTTTTTCCCTAAACTGACCATCGAAGTTGCAGATTTGCGCAGGCCTGAGAGTGAAATTGGGCCTCTATTTTTTTTTAATTAAATGCTTAATGCCTTAGTAAAAAATAATTATGATTTATATTTTTTTTAAATTGGGTTTTCTAGCAAGAACTTTCTTGAAATGATTCCTATGGGCTCCTATGAATATTGTCTATGTCTAAAGTATTATGCATTTAATTTAAATATAACAAAATTAAGGAAAAATATTTAAATGTTCATAGTTTTTTAATATATTTTTTATTTTAAAATGTTCTTTAATTTTGTTATAATGAATTGATTAAATTTTTTAAATATATGATTATGTAATAAACATATTAATTTTGAATTTATAATCACGTAATAAATTAAAAATTTGATATAGAAGAACTCGTAAAAAATTGATAATTCAATATTATTTAATTTAAAATTTTGATTGGGTCATAAAAATAACTTAAACTTGTATTGTTAATGTGTTATACTATGTTTATTTCTAATTTATGTCAATTCATGACTTAATTTTCAAATTATTTAACAATTTGCTATTTTATTTCTTATACATATGTTATTTTATATATATAATATTATTTTTATTTAATTTTTACATCATTAGTTCGATCATCGGTTTAATTAGTTGAACCATAAAAACTGTAACCCAATAGCATTTTTGGTTTGACATTCGGTCCAGTTTTTAAAACATTAATTGTAACTATATGAAAAATAACCAAATTACAATTAAGCAACAAAACTATTTGATAACCATAGAACAAGATTATCAACTTGCTTGGAAAGTATTTATGGGAAAGGGAGGAATGCAAATCCATATGGATTGATAAAGGAAAAAACTTAAGTATTTAATTTTATATATTTAATGTAATTTTATCCAATCAAAACAGGATAGGATGATAGGTGGATCACCTATAATATAAACACCTATAATATAAATAATGGGTATAGTGGAAAATATTGCTTAGTTATGAAACTAAATTAATAAGGATTAATTACATATTAATGTCAAAAAAATTTTGAATTTGGAAAATAACTTACAAAATTAGAAATGAATTATAAGAAATTAAATGCTAATTAAAGCATTTAATACCCATTTTAAGTTATACTTGAAAATTTAAAATTGTTGACATGACATTACTTCACTATTTTATTAGTCTACCGTGGAGACACAAGTTTGCAACACATTAGCTCAGGAGTTTACTTGTGACTTCTATTATCATATATATAGTGTCTCAACTTTATCTTGAAAAAATTATGTTGCTTTATTGAAATCAGAATATGGACAATATTGAACTCTTCTACATTGAAAATGGGGAAAAACTCTTCTATGGTAAATATAAGCTACAATTACATGACCCTTCAGCAATTCGCCTCCACGATGAAGAAGCTATTTGGTTGAATTAATACATTACACATTTTTTAGAATGGCCTTTTTTTTTTTTCATTTTTTCCATAATGGCATTGATCTTCAACAAGTCTCATAATCTTGATAAACAACAGTACACTTCTTTGATTTCATTTTCAACTAATTCATTGTATTATCTTGATCTATTATATGTATATAAGATGAACTGACACCGTTCATCATTTCAAATGATTAATTTTAATATGCTCATTTTTTTTAGTATCAAGTTTCAGTTTAGTCCTATAAATTTAAAAAGTTTTTTTTAGTCCTTTAATTTCTAAAATATGATAAGAAATTTCCTTTTTGTTAAATCTGTTAATTGATTTAATAGAAAACGCTTACATAAGAATTTTAAAGCCAACTCATTATTGGCAAAACAAATAAATGCCAACTCATATTACCTTCATTTATCTATTTATCTTACTTTTAAAATAATTTAAAACCTTAAAAATTTACCAAAAGCGCTTAGAAAACCCAAATTTATTATATATTGATAAAAAATTCTTCTTCCACTAGCACGACTTCCCTTTCAACCTAGATTACCCAGATTCCGCGAATTCAAGCATATGAGGATTAGGTATCTATATATACAATTCACCCATATTCTTGAGTCACAGTTCACTCCATACACACTACTTCAATGAAATTGCAATGTTATGTTAATATTTGATTTATTACAATTCTAATGATGCCTGACTTTGAGATACAAGAGCCTATTATGTAACATTTGCTTTTCTGCATACACTACTTGTGATAGTTTGTAGATACTTGGTCTATTCTAGCAATTTTGTCACACTCTCAATTATTCTCATGTTTATTTTGTTTGACTCTCGTCATGAAATTGTCTACTTTTTTTACTCTCTTGTTCACTGCTCCAATTATATATGTGATAGCACAAGACCTATGGCCTCCAAAATATAGTGAACAAGTAGCTGTACATTAGAGTCACATCCTCCATGATGCTCTGAATTTGATCCCAATAGTTTAATAGTCCTTAGATGATATTTGCATAAATAGAGCAGACAATGTAAATACCCAATAATTACTATCAACAATAATCATAAGTGAACACCCCAAAGCCCCGCCCGCCCCCCGCCCCCCAACGCGGGGATTGCAATGTTCACTCTTTGTCTAAAATATGAACTATTTCTTTTGCCACTTATTTCATTGTCTAAATAAGTTATTCATTTAAACTGTGAATTAAATTATTCTTTAGTATTTTTTTGGCTGTAATTATTCATTTAATTACTCTTTAGTATCAAAGAGTAAAATTTAGGAAAAATATAATCTTTTCTCTCATTATTTTTATTCTAATATTTCTTAATTGATGCCATTTTGCATTTTTTTTTGCCATGATAAATTTTTAACAGATTCTATATGAAATGGTTTAAAGTTGAGGTGCATCGTGGAGGGTATTTTGTTACACCTAATGTACAATATGTTTATGGGCAAAAAATTATATGGGATGAATGTGATATTGATGGGTAGAGTGACTTTGAAATTCTAGATTGTTTGAAAGACCTAGGATGTGTTTCAGTAAAAGAAATATGGTGCAAGTTGCATGGGATAAGTATGAGTGGTGGGTTTAGACTCATTTCTAATGATTCATGCTGCCATGGACATGGCCAACATAGGTATTCATCATGGAATGGTGGAATTATTTGTAATACGTGCCATAGAAAATGATGATGAAGTAAACCAATGACAAAGATGCAATAGAAGTTGAAGAAGATGGTGCCTTAGATATTCACTCCAATGATAGTGAAAAAGATGTATATGAAGATGATGGCTCTGAGCAAGTGCAATCTAGTAATTGAGACTTGCTTATTGATGCTGTAGATTATGAATATTATAGTTGCTCCAAGAATGATCAAGAGTTGGATAGCCCTAACTATGAGAAAGAAGAAGATGGTGATGGAGTTGGAGCCTTAAAAAATAGATTTCCATTGCATAAGTTGCTAAAAATCATGAAGGAGTACAAATGGGAGCTAGGAACCCTTTACAATTCTCGAGAGGATTTTAAAGAAGCAATAACATCTTATGCAGTGCATGCTAGTAAATGGCTTAAGATTGTCAAGAATGACAAGGAAAGGATTAGAGCAAGATGCAAGTCAAATTGTGATTGGATGGCATATTGTGATAAGTTAAAGGGACAATAGACATGGCAATTAAAGAAGATCATTAACAAACATGCATGTAGTAGGGAGATGAAAAATAAGTTGTTAAAATCTAAATGGTTGAATCAGCATATTGAAGAAAAGGGTAAAAGAAAACCTTTACAGCATGTTTGTTTCATTTACAGAGGAGTCAAGGGATGTAATAGAAAGAAATATAATGAGATGAGATATAAATAAAATACATGCGAGTTTGTTTAATATGACACTAGGGTATATGAAAAATAAATAATTTTTTATATTTAAATAAATATAAATAAATAATAAAGTACTAAAATGTCATTGCCCCACTTCTATAAGGGCAAAATTGTTTTTTACTCACATTTACAGCCATGTAATAGCAAATACATAGCTTTTGTACATGTTTATCATTTACATTCAAAGGTGTATTTGGGTTTACGGGCGTAATCTTATAATCATATAATTCGGCAAACCAAACACAGCCACTGATGTAATGTAATCCTATTTACATTACATTACTCCCATGAATTTGAACTAAATGGGCTGTTAGTATAAATTAAAAGATATAATTGATAGAGCTAAGTAGAAGTGGAATGCAAAAGTTTCAAAAACAGCGGCTTATAAAGCAAAGAAGAAGGCATTAAATCACCTTCATGGGTCTTTCAAGGAACAATTCAGAAGGTTGTATGATTATTGTCATGAGCTAAGAAGGCCTAATCCTGGCTCTACAATATTGTTAAAGGTGAATAGGCCACCTGACTATGATGCAGAACTTGATACTCCTATGGCACCTAGAATCATACTCCCCATATTTGAAAGGTTGTATATATACTTTGAGGCTTGTAAGAAGAGTTTCTTCACTTGTAGACCAATAATGAGGTGTTGGATGGTTGCTTTCTTAAAGAACCGTATGGAGGTCAATGCAAATATCACTCAACCTAGCATATAAAGTATTTCAATCAGCAAACAACCAAGTGTATGGGGCATTACAAGTATGCAACCAAGCAAGGTAAAATTTATTAGCTTGATTTTATATAATATGATGATTTACAAAAGTTTTTTTTAATATAAACATAAAGTTTGTCTAATGTATCAAGGACTTGGTTGAATATGCAGCCTAGCCAAATATAGTTGTATAGATAGTTATATAAATTTTAATGATCTAAGAGTTAAATTTACTAAATATTTTCATGTAGGAAATTTTAAGTTAGCCTAAAGTGTAAAGGCCTTAGCAAAATGTGCCACCATGGCGTACCCCTAGATCATGTCTTATTGTGCAAAGGTCAAGCAAGAAAAATACAATGACAATAGCAAGCAAAACACAAGCAACTACATCAAAGTTAGTAGTAGGTTGAGCTAGCACCAAGAGGCTATTCCAAGAGCAAAACTACTTCTCAGCCAAATGTCTCAACCTAAGGCAATAGGCATTTAGTATTATTAAAATCATGTGACTTTTTAGATTGACTATTTTTCTACGACTTTTTAACATATATTTTTATGCACTATGGTTTTATATTTTTGGTTTAGAACTTGGTATAAATATTTATAAGTATTTATGAATGTAAGAGAAACACATCAGTATGTCTCTTAAGTTCAAGTCTCCTAAAGCATTCTTCATGGATAGTTTATTCAATATCAATGCCCCACACTTTCCCAACCAATGATTTTTTCTTCAAGTGATGGGGAGAAAAATGCAATATGCTAGCATGTGTTCAACATCATTCTTTCATTCAAGTCACTGTTTTCCCTATTAAAGCAAAGCATGAAGAGCAATCAGGCTGTCCAAATATGTAAAACATAATTTCTCTATCAAACCACCGTCATGAACCTTCCAACCACCAAAGAAATTAAAATGATCATAATTTCGATTTTATTACTTAGCATATCCAAAAATAGAATTGCCAAGAAAAATATGAAGTAGATGGTCACATGCACATGAATGCCAAATCCAATCAAAGATATGTTTGCCAAAATAGAGTCATACTAAAGAATTTAACTATGAACAACCATTTAGATTCAGGCAAAAAAAAATCATCTAGAAAACAGATAAACATTAATCATAGTAAAAGAAAGAGCAACCACCAATTTGCTTCATAGGACAAATACCAATCTTTTGTGTGCATTATGAATCTGAAAAGCACCCACCATATTTCCCCTCTAATGTTATGCATTAGTAGGTATAAAAAGAGGGCATGATTGAGCTTGAATCCCACCTCCACCAACACACACAATTAGCATGCCTTACCCATTATTTAAAAATAAAATTTCCCTGGTTGACCTTTTTTTTTCCAATTGAAAAACAAAGAAACAATTTCTAATGATGTAAAATTCCAATTATTGAATTCTCATTTACAACAATTAATTAAAATTTGTTCAAAGGTGGTTCTAAGAACATGTTATGGAGGTTAATACTCATCTTTCTTTCTTTACCCATATTGGAGGAAATCATTCAATAATATTACGTAGCAAACTGCCAAGTAAGTATCCTAAGCTATTAAATAGGACCCAACATTCTATTTCATATATACTTGATAAATCATAACCATTATGTTGTAAAATTTTGCCTACAATTGTATCACTGCAGAGGTTAGAGTTTTTCATTTCATTCTATGTGGTTTGCAAGCTATTTTCTGTCATCATGATTTTACCCATCAATAGTCTTTGTGTTACGGGAGTGGTGGTTGATCATGGTTGATGCAACCCTGAATTTTGAACCCCCAATGATTTCTAAAAACACAACTTGAGCATAACTCATACTCTTGAAGAAGATCTCTTCAATTAAACAATTAAAATACTCACTTGACTCACAGGATGTGAAGTTTTGTCGATAGTGATCAATGTGATTCCTCTTTGGCAACCCCCTTCCTCTATTGATACAATCACCACGCAGGTAAAGCCGTGTATCAAGTAGCAAAGATGAGCTTGAAGAAGTAGAGGGCTGGAAAATGAGATTTTTTTTTTCACCAGGTGATGGGAGAAACAAATAAGTGGAAATAGGAAAAAATAATAAATAGATAACGAGTTGGCTTAAAAATTTAGATGATAGATAATGAGTTGGCATTAAAAAACATGCGTAAGCAATCTCAGTTAAAAACAAAGTTATATATTAGGAAATTTTTATGACATTTTAAAAGTTAAAAAATAAAAAAATATATTTTAAAGTTATAGGATTAAATTGGAACTTGGTGAAAAGTTAAAGGAACAAAAGTATATATATATATTTATGTTACTTTGTTATGCATTTTTAAAAATTTAAATATTGCCTAGTCATTCTCTATATATATTTAAACTAGTAATCAAATTTTTAGCTAATTTAATCATCAACTAGTGTTCTCCTAACTATGATGTATTGATCACTATCCTGTTTCAGCTTCTAGCGATAAACAATAGTGTCATTTTTTTCTTTACAGTTGATTTCCTTAAAAAAATTACAAAATTTATATTTTACCAACTATACTACGTATATATTCCCTATATATATTTGTATATTACGTATTTATAATACTTAATATCTTTTTCTCCAACTATACATTCCATATTATATAGACAATATAAAATTATTATATTTTAATTTAAATTTAGTTATATATACTATATTTTTTTCAACTAAAATTTTAACCGCGATAGTCAATAAACCAGTCTCAAGTCTCAAGAAAGAGAGTAAAACCAAATAAGGAAAGCTGAAGAGCGGACTGTTACTGTAGCACGAAGCGCCGCTTCTCTCTTCTGGTATAATTCTGGGTTATTCTGGGACAGATTACGGCACCATTGAGACAGATCCAACTCTGCTATACCCAGTGATCTGTTATTTTTGAGTGTTGTCAATAATAATACGAAGATCAGATTGGATTTCGGTATCAAGTAACAGCATGAGCGTCATCGACATTCTAACCAGGGTTGATTCGATCTGCAAGAAGTACGACAAATACGACGTTGACAAGCACAAGGATTCTAATGTCTCTGGCGACGATGCCTTTGCTCGACTATATGCCGTCGTCGACGCCGACATCGATGCTGCTCTCCAGGTGCTTTTCTAATTTTCATTCGTTTTGTTTGATGCTAAGAATTAAATAAAAGTCATTGGAGTATGGTAACTTTTTCACAACTTCCTGTTAGAATTTGTCCGAACTAGACATAGCTTGGTAGGCAGAAGCAAATACAAATAGGTGGAAAGTTTTAGGGTTAATTCGTGCCCTAATCTATCAATTATTCTTTTAATTTTAAATTTGGGGTCCTTCTGTACTTACCTAACAATGTCTTGAGTCAATTCGCTGTAGAAAGCAGAAACTGCATCCAAGGAGAAAAATAGAGCATCTGCCGTGGCGATCAACGCAGAGCTTCGTCGTACCAAGGCTCGGTTGCTGGAGGAGGTCCCCAAGTTGCAGAGGTTGGCGGTCAAAAAGGTTGTTATTTGATTTCTCTGCCAGTTAAAATCATTTGAAAATCGAAAGTGTTCTTTATGTGGATGACTCCATAGATTTATGTTTTCGGATGCAGTTACAGAGGTACAACTTGATTTACCGAACTACAGTGATCTGACTTACAATATATTGACAGCAAACATATTATGTAATCTAATCTAATGTTGTGGAGTGCGATATGACGATGAGGATAGGAAAAATGAATTCAACTGCTTTAGGCTCTAGAGTCTAGACTCTAGAGCAACCCTCGAAATTCAAAACTAACAGTTTCCGTGTTGTATCTGTATGTAGTTCTGATGATGCTAATTATCAGCGATCAATTCCTGTTTGGTATTTGTGTTGTTTCAACAATTTGATCATCTGCTACTCCATACTCAGTCACTAATTAGCTAGGACAGGCTCAAAATTATTGACTTGGACGGTTGTTGGATGCACATGACATATTCACAGGTAAAGGGGCTTTCATCAGAAGAATTTGCTGCTCGAAACGATTTGGTTCTTGCGTTGCCAGATAGGATTCAAGCTATCCCAGATGGGGCTCCAGCTGCGCCCAAACAAACTGGAGGTTGGGCAGCAGCTGCTTCACGTACTGATATTAAATTTGATTCAGGTAATTTAAATTATCTATCTCTTATGCAATTAAAGTGGTTCATGAGGTGGAGCTTTTTAATGGATGTGCCTTGTTTCATTTGTGTATTTTTTGTTAATTACAGAGGGGCAATTTGACAGTGAATACTTCCAGCAAACTGAGGAATCAAGTCGATTCAGGCAGGAGTATGAAATGCGGAGGATGAAGCAGGCAAGTCACTTTTTGCACTTGCAGCTAGTGAATTTTTTCATGTTTTTCTTTCGCCTGATATATATGTTGATTGTTACTTCGTGAATGGTTTAAAATTTAACTAAATGAAATTTTCTTCAGGATCAAGGTTTGGAAGTGATTGCAGAAGGATTGGATACATTGAAAGACATGGCACATGATATGAATGAGGTCTGTTCAAATTTAAACCATGCTGATTTACCTTTCCTCTTCTGTGTGTGGGTGTGTGTTCTTTTTCTGTTCTCCACTTTTTTGATCGTTGTTTACGTGCTTCATGCAGGAACTGGATAGACAAGTTCCGCTGATGGATGAGATTGATACTAAGGTGAAAAAAATCAATTTTTGCTAGTACTCCTTGGCTTCAAAATTTTAAGTTGTGAGAACTGTAATTTGGAAGTTGAAGTTAATATGACACGGAAATTATATGTTTTCTTTACAGGTGGACAAGGCATCCTCTGACCTTAAGAATACCAATGTCAGACTTAAAGACACAGTCAATCAGGTTAGTTAACTGGATCTTTTTCCATCTCATCCGTCAATTTTAAACCCCATCTGCCAGATTTCTTTCTTAATCTTGTGAATTTTGGTTTTCATCCAGCTTCGATCCAGTCGAAACTTTTGTGTTGATATTGTTTTGTTGATTATAATTCTGGGAATTGCTGCCTATTTGTACAAGTAAGGCTTCTATCTCCTATACAAGTACCTGAATGTTTTGCTCAGAATTTTCTTTTTTCATAGATTACAAGCCCAATTTAATTGTTTTTTTCTTGCTTAATGTGCCATTGGATTTCAAGCCTTCTAAATGAAGACAGGGCTGATGACAATTTAGAGTTTCATTTAGGAACTTTAACTTGCATCTTAAGAGTAAAAATAGGTTTAAGGTTTTTTTGCAGCAGTGATTATACATTCTGGATATTGCAATGCAGCGTTTGCTGCAGAACTTAATTCTGCCCCATTCCCTTTCTAGTTATAGCTCATATGCATTTGTTTTGTTTCCACTCTCTAGCATGTAATTCATGGATTCCCAATTTACCCCCACATCTCTTTTGTTCTTCATCCATATCAGCATACCCTGTATTTAACACATTACGCTAATAATTTTTCTGCTAGGATTAGAGGATGTTTAGGTCAAAATGAAGTGTGATTGAGGCGGTCATTTGAGAATGGAGGAGCATATTTGTCAAGAACATATTTAGCAAAGCTGGAATTTTTAATGGGATCGTAACCTACACACTGTTCTTCCCTAATTAGCTTCTTAGAAGTTTGTAATGATGCTGTCAGATAAAAAACAATTGAGTTAACCATCTGGTTGGGGCTTGAGATGATAATCACGTTAATGAGAGCAAGAGAGATTATAGTTATTGTTTTTTATTTGTTAGATTATCAGATTGGACTTTGCCCTTGTATCATGTTTTTTCTGTTTTTTGTTATAAGGAGCACTATCTGTGATTAATAAACACTGCCTTTATATCCAAAAGAAGAAAAGTACAATAGTGTCTCTGATTAAGTAGTGCTCTGTCTGTGCTTTAAATTTCAAGGTTTTAACCAAATTGAGGCATTGTGTATAGCTTGATTTTCATTGCTGGGATCTTTATCTTGGTTTTCGCCTTTGTGTAGCCCAGTATTTTATTTTATTTTTTGATAGATTGTAGCCCAGAATTTTAGATAGGATTTAGTGGTTTCGCATTTAGAAAAAGAAAAAAAATTTCTTGAGATGCAATTCTGACTTACCTTGTTTTCTATTTTTGGTAGTGTACTAAAGAAATGATGATCAAGACAAGGCCATTGAAGGTGCTTGATGCGGCCGCATGGAGAATTATTATTATCATTATTTTTTATTTGGCACTTGAGAGATATGCATTCGTCCTTTATAGACGGACCTGCGTTTGCCGGTATGTATTATTATATGTGAGATAGTTTGGTGCTCGTTGTATATGCTTGTTTCAGAATTGTCGCTGAACTTTTCTCTGATATTCCCATCTGCAAATAATTGTGTAACTTGCGTAATGTTTGCGTCGAGGTTCTTTGTTTCATGAAGGAAAATTATGATGAAGCATCCATATGGGTCACTATTTGTTATGAATGATCATAAATATAGTAATTAAATGGAAGGATTAAAAGGCTATCAATTGACCATTATTCCTTTTTTTTTTTTTTCTTCTCCCAGCCGAGTTTGTTAGGGATTAGGGCCAATGAAAAATCATGCTAGGCAAGCTGAATACTGCAATTTGTATGCAGAGGAACAGGGACGTTAGTGGACATCGTTTGTGAATCAAATACAGAGGGCAATGTTTATCTTTCTCATATTTGTCACTTTCTTGACCATAATGGATTCAACCACATGGATTGCGATAATCTTCGCTAAGAACTGTGTGTAGATCCGTTTAGCGGGAAAAAAAAAAGTGTCGATCCCATCTTTTCTCTTCGTTAGGTTAGGGTCAGACCCAGAAAAATTTGAATTCTTTAATCGTGTGATCATCTTCAAGATTAATGGAAGATTACAAATTATAAAATACTAGAAGTTCGAATTCCTCTCGCAGCATGGGAGAAGAATAAAACAAAGAAATAGAAAAATAGATGGCATTTTTTATGAGGAGAGAACAGTAAATTAATTATTTTTGGTTTTCAATCTAATTATAATTTTTATAGTGCTTCATAATATAAACTAATGTAGGTCCATTAGTGTAATTCTCCCATATATCTATTATTTAAATGTAATTTATTTATACAATTATTTTGTATAGGGTATTATTGAATTGGGTTTGAACATTGTTGAGTCTATATGAGGGGTTCTTCTATCATTATCATTATTTTTTATTCGCAAGATTTAAATTCACCATCTTAATCCCTTTCATTTGAGTCGACAGTCGTTGGTGCACCTTATTTTAACTCTATCAACAATTGATATGAAAAATATTTTGTGCAGCAGATTTTCAAGATTGACATAACCTTTCATGCCGGAAAAAAAAAAGTGAGGCATTGCTTAACTTCCATGGATCGATGGGGGATTTGAATTCAGTGAAAGATGGACTAGATGAAAGGCAGTGAGAGGAGGTGTATTTTAAGTTTTACTCACATATTAAATTTGTTAAATAAAATTTTCATGATTACATAATGCTACAAGGTTGAAAAAACAACAAAATTAAGAAGAACAGCTATATATTTTCTTAGGAAATATTTATCTTCAACAAAATAAGGGAATGGACGGCTAAAATCAATTGCAAGTTACAAAAGGATAGTTAAAATGATTTCATTAGGCCTTTCATGAAGCTGCATCTCACTAAATCGAAATTGGAATTAATGGAAAAGCAATTTGATTTTTGTAATGTGTAGTATAATCAATAAATTAACAACATACGCACACACATGTATGTGTGGAGAATAATAATGAGGATCCTAAACAGATTAATATATTCATAACTAAGGATCTTAAAAATGAAATTTATTTTTAAGCATTGAAAGAGCTAATTTGTAAGTTAGAAAAACAAAATTGCCCTTATTTTACCTTTGCAAGATGATATTCTTATTTTTATTTTTTGTTTTATCTTCTCAACGCTAACTACATCCGCCTTCTCTCCCTAGTTTCTCTCCTTTATCCCTAAGCATATATTTCATTTAGTTTAAAATATAAGTCTCATTTAACTAATTACACAAGAATTAAGAATGATAAATTTATTTATTAAACCTATAAAAATATATTATTTTTTTAATAGTATCCATATTTAATGTATTACATTTAAAATTTATTATTTTTTTCATATTAAATTGTTGATAAAGGTAAAATAGAAAAAATATTTAATTTCATAAAAATTATTAAATAAAACTTGTATTTTTTACTAGAAAAATCTTAAAAAAGAAATTTATATTTTGGAAGTGGAGGGAGTATCAAAATAATTTAATTTTCACAGGCTACGAGAGGACCGACCTGGATGTCAAAGAACAGACTCTGACAGGGTTTGAAACTGTGTAACAATGAAGAGTATCAGCATATATTGACTGGAGGATGTCGACAAATTTGTGGGTAATAAAATAGTGAGAGATATGTAATAAAAAAACAGCCGAGAAATAAATGGAGATGCATGGATATCTAGAATCAGAAAGGAAGGGAGATGGAAGCCTCGTGGTGTGAAGAGATTGAGAGAAGAAAAAGAAGAGAGGAGGGGGAGGAAGTATTGTAAGAGTAAGGGGAAAAATAGATAGATATAAAATTGAAGGTTATTTAAAGAACTAAAATTAATAAATTTGAAATGTATGAAATAGTGGCTCACAATCTCGTGATCGTAGAATCACAGTACTGGCAGGGAAAGTAGAAGGGATATATAGCATAGCCGATAGTGTAGAGTCCATGCTCACCAGATAGTTAGGTTTATGAGAAGAAGCCTCTAATCTAATTAGTTCAAAAGATTCCAACTCTTTTCACAATCGCTTTGCGGTAGTTCTGATTTCTCACCAGACGCCATGAAACTTGCCAGTTAACTCACAACTTACGTAGCGGAGAGGAAAAAGTGTATAACTTTTGTGAACCAGCAATTCTGTTTTTATTTCTTACTGTATTAATTATGGTCACATGCTGCAATTCTAAATCAAGGATATTCTCCTTTTTTTTTTTTCAATTTCAAAAGATCTTTTCTAAACTATTTAAACTCTTCTCCACTCCTTGTGGCTTTATCAACTAGCACATGGATATTATATTTGTCTGAGGAGAATTTTGCCATTGAAAGATTAATCCTGTACTTGGACAAATTAAGCTGTTGAGTTGGATTACATGTGTTGTTGGTTTTGATTATGTCAAATTTGAAAATGACTTTTCTATGTAAATTATTTTTTACAAAATTCTAATATATATATATATGTTTCACTGGGCTTCTCTGTTAAATGGGCCGTAAAAAAAAAAGAAAAAGATATCGGCTGTATTAATTTAGTGGGGTTTTAGCTGTACCAAAACATACAAAATGGGTTGATCTGATAATTGATTAGGAAGAAGAGTAAAGGGAAACTTAGTAATGGTGGTTGAGTTGAGTTGAGTGGAAAGGATTTGATTTCTTTTAAACAAGGCTGGGTGTTTCAATCTTATAGATAAAAAAATCACGTTGAAAAAATTACTTAAAATTAGTATTGTAGTATAAACTAAGAATACAAAGAGACTTGGTCACTTCCTCCATAGAGTTACCTAGGGCTGTTCACGGGTTAGGCTGGATCCCAGCCCGGTGTTCTGCTTGAGTAAGGGCCGGGCTTCATTTTGAGGCTCGTGTCTTTGCCCGGCCAGGTAGTCGGCTCGAGGCCCGGAGGACCAATCAAGACAATACCGGGCCGGGCCCGAAATTATGGAAATAAGATGACTTATTATATTTTTTTTAATAAATATTTTTTAGCACCATTCTATTATCTATATTAGCTAGAAAACAATAGCCATAATGATCATAACATATAAAAAAATACCCCAAGCCGAGCCAGAATGGGCATAGTTGTTGCCTGAGGCTCGGCCCAAGGTCAGCTGGCCCGGTATTTGCACTTGAGCGATTTTCCTCCTCTCTCTGCCCCGGCCCGGCTCAGCCCAGAATCCTTAAGACATACCGGGCCAAACGGATCACCGGGCTTAGTGAACACCCCTAGAGTTACCCCCATGATGAAAAACTTTAGTGTGAAAAGTTAGCGAACATGGAATGAAAAGGTAACATATGATCACTATGTCGGTTGATACCTTCTTTTGAGCCAACATTAAGAAAAGTTTGAGATATATATTTAACTGCAGATGTAAATAGCAGGAGAGATTCGCTTTCGGGAAATGAATAATAGAGCTTTTGAATTTGAAAAGATGGGCAGGGAGATGTCTGAACCCAGAAGATGCTCCTTATATTTGGCGTTATATGTGTTCCTACCAAATATATATATATAACGTCCCACTGCACAAAACTCCAACAAACAACACAACGTGAATGCAATCCCAAGGAAGAGAGACAACTTGATTCTCTATTTTGGTTTCTTTTTCTTGGAGCCAATCGATTAAGTCACTCATTCTTTTTTTCGTTTTTCCTTCTTCACTTACTTGACAGCCTGTTTTGACATTACTCTTCTGCCTCACGCCATGCAGCACCTATATATTTCTTTCAATCAATAAATATACGAACTTCAGAAGCAATGCTCTTTACAGTTCACAGAAAAATCTTCTTATTAGGTCTATAAAGTCGAGTGAGATGCATGGAAGCATTAAGAAAGATAATTTCAAGTTAATACTATGAATTACAACATTAATTCCAATAATATGCCTAATTAAGATCATGATCAAACCGAGGCTTCCGAGATTTGTTTTGCATATATACATGAATGGCGTGAAGTCCTAACCCTGTTTTTATTTTTTAATGGGCCTGGAAACAAACAAAAGATGTGTCTCTGTGTGTGTGAACGCCAATAAAATAAGCAACATAGTTGGTAGAAATTCCTCTATGATTTTGATGTGCGTGGAAATCATTCCAAGGTTTTTTTTTAAGCTGAAAAGTTGAAATGTGAACACATTTATGTGTGATGCTGAATTTTCTAAGAAAATTGTGGAGTGGAGTAAATCTTACGTTGTTCTTGGTTTTAATTTATTTAAAATTTGAATTTGATGCTGTACCACATGGATTGTGACTGCTAGCTATTTTCTCCATCTGGTAACTTGTACATGAGTACCTTAAAGAATATCGTGTGTCATCCTTATTAGCAAGGATGTACGGATGAGTTAGGTTTCCGGAAAAAGATCAATCCAATTGTCCCCATTTAAGATCGGATAATTCATTTCAAACAACTGTTTTTGACAAACGTGATGCAAATCCTTCAAAGCATTTTTTTTTTGGGTAAAAATCCTTGAAAGCAATTTTGTATAAGATATGTTTAAAAATTTTGCTGCTAAAATCATAAAATGTGCCCTATTTTTTTTTTTAAAAAAAGTTTATCCTTAATTCTAGGCCTAAAAAACGGCACATGAATTGGCGGTTATGTTTATTAATGGGTGTGGGTGACGTCACCATATTCTTGTGTGGGCAAGAAACACTAAACAAGACAAGCAGAGAACAACAAAAACACAAACCCAAAACACATGAGGACGGGCCACGTGGGGAGCCCACCAGGGCCCATGTGACCCATCAATCAGTCCACAAAACTGTTTTTTTTTTTTTAAATTCATGACCCTTATTCTCAGCTGAATTTTCTATTTGGTGGACCATCTCTCGCCTCGCCCTTATCTCAATGGTCCCATAGACAATGTTCTTGCATGTCATTGATATGATTGTATGAGTTTTTTCTCTGAAGGTTTTCTTTTTCTTTGTGGTGAATGTTTCGGATTCATTATGCAGTTTTAAATTCAAATCCAGATCCGTCAAATCTCTCTTCAAATCTAAATATAAGCACAAGTATATATTTTGAAAGACTTAATCCTGTGTAGCTTTATATAGGGATGTTTTGTTTGTATTTATATAAAAAAATATTCAAAATTTTAATTGCTTGATTGGTTATTAGTCTAATCCTTAAGAGGTCTGGTTTGATGCCTCTGATTTCTTATATCTCCTTAATTTTTCGTTTATCTCATAAGCCTTTGATTTTCTATCCATGTATGTTGGCTTATATGTCCTTTCAATGTATAGTACATATATCATCAGTATGTGATGCAGAATATCTAGTACTAAATGATTTTGAGGATCCACTTTAGTTTTAATTAGACGCCCGAAATAATGACTCATTGATTTTTGAATAGAAATTGACCTAAAGAGCCATGGCACTTTATTCAGAAAGAATATGAAGCTACCCTATTAACATTTTTTGAATCTGTCATAATTGCAACCAGGGCTTACCAAGCCGGGGGTAGCATCATTGAATAAAATTAATGAAATTATACACTTTTCTTCTTAGTTTGCATTTAATTTTAAATTTCTGCATCACGCCTGGTTGGCCATCTCAATATGTTTCACTATGTTTTACTTGAATGAATGTAAGAATTGGCAGAAATTAATTAGCACAAGTCCAAAGAATGAAATTAAGTAAGAACTCATTTTTTAATTACAGAACTTAAGTTTTATATACATTGGAACTGAGAAATAACACAGAATCTAGCTCAGAAATATAGAACTTAACTTATATATATTGGAACCAGGAACACGTGACAGTGTTCCGTAAAAAATGTCTACATTCTTAATCAGGTGTTCCTTACTTAAATATGGAATAAATGTCTGGACTCTAAAAATCTGTGAGAAGATCATGTGTGTTTCTGTTTGGAAGCAGCAGCTTTAATCTTTTGTTGTCGTGGTACTACCAGCTCTCTGAGTTAGATACACACACACACACACACACATATATCGATCAATATTATTACTTTGTACAATTATTGCCTAGCTCATGGCTCCGGGCTTGGCGCTGCTTTTCTTAATAGCTTTTGATTCCCCTTTTGAAAGAGAAAAAAGTGAGCAAGGATTATAGACAGTACGTGATGATCGATCTGCTGGTGCTCATTTCTAACTGGAGTACTGACATGATACCCAAACTATTTAATAAAAAGATTCCATGAAGTTGCTTTCGTGTCCATCCACACTAAGAGTACTATTTCATCCCTCTCCACCAAATGAAGCAGCTGGTTCAGAACTATCAGTCAAGGCAAAACCACGTATAAATCCAAGTTAGAAACAACATTCTCTCTTCCCCAACTAATGCCTCAGGCATCATCAGAAGATGCAAACTCAACAACATATATATTTATATAACCTCATCAAATTTCTTCATCACGACCCAGTGAAAAAAAAAAATCGAAAATTCTCAAATATAGAAAGATTGAAACTGATGATGATATGTAGGTGTGTTGTATTTGTGTGTGTGACACGCGGAATAGATGGATGGGAAGGATGTCATTATCTGGCCGGACATATGTAAGTATTATTATCAGCTAGCTAGAGCAGATATATAATGTCTTGTGAGCTTCATTTCCGTTTCACTGGGTCAGGCTGGAAATGAAAATCAAAGTTTCTTATTTTATAAAATATCAATCAAAGTAATTAGAGTTTGATTGCGTTATGGGAGGAATTAAAAAGCATAGGATACCCGAATGGGGATGAGGGAACACAATTAATGGAGATTGGAAGGGAAGCTCCGAAATGCTAATTCAAGTCAAAAGCGATTGTATTTAAATTTATCATATATATATAATTAATAATATTATATAACACGTTGCCCTCTCGAGCGTTTTTATCATATATATTTTCTATTGGGTTCCATCAAACTACAATATTGTAAGATGGATGTAACCCCAAGCCTCATCATTCGGTTCATGAATAGGTTCATGAACACATTATTGTCAAACAAGTTGCCACCCCCCCTTCCCTCTCTTCTCTTTTCCTTTTTAGTTTATCTTCTAATTAACTCCATATATTAATATTAATTTCTTGTTTTGATCGTTAATTTTCACCTAATCTTCTGTATCCAACAATTCCACTATATGGGACCTCGTTGGAGTCTTAATCACTTGTCTTTTCATTTATTAAAATAAATCATGCCAAGAGATGATAATGTAGATAGTATTATATATATATATATATTTATATATAATGTCACTAGACCTAAATAGTGTTGGGTTAACTTTTTCTTTGTACTTAAGGTAAATTGCTCCAGTCTTACTTTTGATTAACACACCTAATCACGAGTTTGGTAGAAAAAGTGACAGCTTAGAGATGAGTGACAGTTGAAGTATATGGCCTTGCTTTTTCAAACCATTGCTACATTTACACTCTAATTTAGGCCAAAATAAGATCATAATAGCTTAAAAATCTAACCTGATGTGCTTTTGGATAATATTTCCATGTATTTGCCTTCTAGCTGGCTGGTTAGATCCTTTACGAATGTGGATTTCAAAAGGAGTATGAATAAGGAAGGATGGTTCTCCTATTAATTGCATAACCACACGTAGATTAGTGCATTTTAGGACGGTGAAGGCTCAACCTCAACCTCCCCTATCCACCCCATTGCACTGAAAGTCAATACTAGTCTTTATATTTAACAGGTTACTTTAAAGAGTAAAATAGAAATTCAAATGTTAATTAAGTACCATTTAAGGAAGCGAAAAACAAATACGACCTTCATCTCATATTATGAGATAACAAGTGAGATTTCACGTATATTAAGAAAAATGTATAACATTCTTAAATTCTTAAAAAAACTCAAAAATTCCTATTTTACCCCTATTAAACATTATTAATCAATACAATTTACAATACTAGACATTATATTAATAAGAGGTAAAATTTAAAAATAAAACCATGTTACTTTCTAATATGGGATCAAAAGAATTACACCTACTACCTTATAGTAATATCATATGGAGGGAGTAATGTTAGACACTTGCTGTGAGCTAGTTGTGGAATAGTGCTCATTTTAACTTTAATTCGTTACTTGGTAGCGATTAATTTGTTGGAGGGAGGGAAATTAAAGGCAATTAATGCTATTGTAGTGGTTGCTTGTGATGGAAAAAGTGGTTCATATGAGACACATGGATGCAGTTGTTTGAAATAGACAGAAAAAGTTCATTCCGATGAATCACAATATTTACTCAATTTTCAAACTCTCAGTAACTTCTAATCACGTGGAATCATTGTATACGTATAACAGTTACTCAACTCACACTGAGTAATTAAATAGCCTTGCTTACATACAATGTGTCTGTGCGTATTTTTTTTCCGGGGGGTCAGTTTAAAGAAAATTTATCTAAAGGGAATCTAAAGATATATACAAATAAATGCTTCCATATGATGGGTAAGAGTTTCAATACTAATAATTAATAAAATTAGTTTCACATGCCAACAGAGGTTGGATTAAACGAAAGAGACTTAATACTCCCTCTGATTCTTAATATAAAATCTTTTTAATAGAATCCCGCGGATTAAGAATTGAAATTAAAATTAATTAACTACCTCGATTTCTTTGAAAATCTAAACATTTTTCCAAAACTACCCTTATTTAATCTCTTTCTCTTTGAATACATTAAATAGGGACATCTTTTGAAAATATATAATAAATAATACTTCGTATATTATAAAGGATCTTATATTTAGGATTAGGACAAAAGATCCTATATATAGTATCGGAGGAAGTATCACTTATTAGGTTTGACCCAATGAGGTTTATCCATCATCAACTCTGCTTTAATTCCCTAGTGTTACGCGATCAAATAACATGTTTGGTGTTTACTTTTAGCTTAGTCTGGTTTCTTTTGTGTGCTATTTTATGTTCTGTTCATATATATGATTGTGTGTTAATTGTGGCTTTAGTTCGCTGTCGTTTTGCAAAAGCTGCGACCAGTGCGTTGGTGTCGGTTTTTGGCAGCTTCAGTGTGTTGCAATATATGGATTATGTTATATTATAAATGAAATTTCTCTTTTCTGGGAAAATTTAAAAAAATATATAATTAATGAACAAAAGTGAAACTTGAAATAAATTTGAGGGACCAAATTAAAACTAAAACAAAATAGAGGGGTCAAATCTAGAGGAACTCTACTCTAGGGTAAAGTAACTAATTAATAAATTTAAATTAATATCAAATAAAATTAAAGGATGAAAATAAACCTTTAAGGAAAAAAAGAAGAAGCTGAAATTAATTAAAACAAGGCACAAAAAGTATAATTTCAAATAAAATTAAGGTAAAAATATATTTCAGAAAAAGAAAAAAAATCCAAAATTCACATGGGTCAATGATTCATTAGGTCATTTCATCCCTCTGATCCCAAAAACAAGAAAAAAAAAGGGGAAAGTCATTTAATAGCATTGGCGTGGTGATAATCTAACTTTCTTCAATTATGGGTTGTAAGGTAAGGTGTCTTTATCAGTCAAGTAGTCCTCAGATCTATTATTTTTGTGTTTATAGTTGGGGGAATATTCCCTTACATATAACTATTGATTTGATTTATTGAACACGGAAGAAAAACTTTCTTCAATAACAACTGAAAAATTCACATACCATTTAAGTTGCTATTGAATCGATATTATATATTGTGTATATTTATACACATAAAAACTTTACAAAACATATTGCTCCAAACGAGGTGTATAACTAATTAATATTTTCTCTGATTTTAAATATAAGCTATTTATAATTATCTTACAAATACTAAGAAAAGTTATTAAACTCATTAAATTTGTTTTAAATTTTATTTATTTTCAAAGTTTACCACTAGTTAAATGTTATATATTTCTAATCATAAATTGTATTATTTTTTGTTTAATATACTTAATGAAGGGTATTCCAAGAAAATGAGCAAAACGTAATTTATATTTTGAATCATAAGAACTTTTCTCTCAGTGATTTGGGACCGGAGGGAGTATATATATTTAAAGTTTAGAATTTTATGGATTGATATTCTCAATATATATCACCATTAATTATAATAATAGTCTTTTCGTGATATTGTGAACCAGAAATTAATGTAACAATTACTACTAAATACTCCCTCCAACTTCATACACAGAGTATTTTGTAAAACAAATTTTTTATTCACATTATAAGTTGTCAGATACAATTTTTTTATTTTTATTCTTATCATTACTCCCTATTCTCTATAACTTATAATGGGTATGATGATAGGGTATTTAATAATGTTAAAAATAAAAATTTTGATTCTTTTTTAAAAAATTTCAAATGTTAAAAAACTTCTTTTTAAAATACGTACACTTTATATAAAATATCTTATATATAATCAGGAGAGAGAGTAATTAATAATGATAATTTAAGGGGTAATGCTAAATTACAAGCAGTCACTTACGTGTCAGTATTCGAGTTTTAGAAAACCCGCCAAATGATCAAATTGTGGGGCTCCCGCCTTCCCATGAACTTGACAGCCCCACATAAATTGTCAATAAATCATTGAATGAATGGTGAGGTGATTTCATAAATTATTGCAGCATGAACCAATTAGTAGTAACTCATTACACATAAATCGTAATGTGTAATTCTATAGTACTTCTACAAACACAAACTTAGGAAGCTAGCAATGGTGCTGGTGGGCAAACATTAGGATATCGATGCTGGTAGGACATGTTCTTATGCAATTGTAACGTAGTGGGTACGTGTATACGTACTTGCTACGACAACTAACAAAAGAGGTGTGACTTTTCTTTGACCTGCTTCTGTAACTGTAACCCAATGCGAAGGGGAGCATCATTGTAATAGAGAGATTCACCCGCACTTTTTGGGATGATGGACGGTGCTGAGGGCCCACCGTCTATTTTTCTGGGCCCCACACGATGACACTGAGACAGACAGTGGTATCACGGACGGTCCTATCAACTTGCATTGGGAAAAGAGATACACATCCCCCTCACATCTCACCCCCTCACAACGACCCCACATTGCACATTCTCTCTCTCTCTCCCTGTGCATGTGTTTCTCGGCTGACCCCTCTGCCCCTGCTCTAATCCCTCGATCGCATGCTAACAAAGGAGTCTTCTCAGTAATTGTGGCTTAATCATTCTATACCAGGTAAAAGCACTTGTAAAGGTGACTCACTTTTTCTGTCAACCCCACCATCATTTTTAACCTTGATTCTTTTTTCTGTCCATGCACACAGCCCCACAATCCCAAACTAGGTAGCACAAGAAGATATACATACATGGAGTACAGTATTATTTTATTCACTTCTGTGAAAAAGGCTTGCCCTATTATATGAGCCCTTTTTGTTTAAAAAAAAAATCGGCTTTTTAAGCAAAAAAGTTTGGAGTTTGTGCATCCAATTGCTATAATATACTCCATTTCCTGGTTTACTAGGCAAAAGGGAAAGGCAAAGGCATAGTTTTTCACTCCGTCACACACACTCTTCCACAGATTTGCGTGGGTGTCGTGTGTCTGTTTGTGTGTGTCTCAGTGTGAAAGAGAGAGAGAGAGAGAGAGAGAGGGGTGCGTGGGGTGACCCATCAAAATCTATGGCTGACCTTGTTTAGGAATGCCAGTAAGTAAAGGAGATGAGATAGAGACTACGCATACATAAACATCGAAGGCATTATCAAGAGAGTGAGCTAAGAGAGAGAAGCCTCGGATATATTATCTATTGTAGCCATATAGGGTGTGTTTGGTTTTATCCTACAGAAATGAAATCAAACAAACAAGAAGCCAGATCACCAGCCGGAAGAGTCCGCAGCTCTCTGCATTAGTATATAGTTTTCCATCCGAGTTTCGTCTATGGCTTTTTCTTAAGTTTGGCAGAATCAAAGGCAGCCAGGTCTCTCAGATTTGGGTACCATCCAAAACAATTCTCGTTAATTTGGATTTTACTTCCACAATCCCTTTGTTTTCTTCCTAGTACTGTCTGAAACCCTTTGAAAGTTAGCTGTTTGCTTCTGGTCCTCAGTTCACACTGCGTCGCTAGCTAGCTAACCCCTCCAATATATGCAAATGATGTCTGGTGACCCTTTCTCCTTATCTACTTCGATCGGAGGGTTCGCTCCACAACAAAACCCGAACCCCAACCCAAACCCTAACCCTAAACCTAATCCCAAGAAGAAAAGAAATCTCCCAGGAACACCAGGTAGGCAGTAATCAGATTCAGATCAATCTTCTTCTGTCTTTCATTTTTTGCATTATTCCATTATTATTATTTAA
Source organism: Adenanthera pavonina (assembly GCA_026686845.1). Classification (NCBI taxonomy): domain Eukaryota; kingdom Viridiplantae; phylum Streptophyta; class Magnoliopsida; order Fabales; family Fabaceae; genus Adenanthera; species Adenanthera pavonina. Next base: position 6,866,589 of record JAIVEN010000002.1, read on the forward strand.
TTGGAATCTTGACAACAGATCCAGATGCAGAAGTCATCGCGCTGTCACCAAAAACTCTCATGGCAACCAACAGGTTCATTTGTGAAATATGTAACAAAGGGTTTCAGAGAGATCAGAACCTTCAGCTTCACCGAAGGGGTCACAACCTTCCATGGAAGTTGCGACAAAGATCCAACAAAGAGATCCGAAAGAAGGTTTACATCTGCCCGGAGAAGACATGCGTCCACCATGACCCATCCAGAGCACTGGGAGACCTTACTGGCATAAAGAAGCATTTTAGCAGAAAACATGGGGAGAAGAAATGGAAGTGTGACAAGTGTTCCAAGAAATACGCTGTCCAATCTGACTGGAAAGCTCACACCAAGACCTGTGGAACTAGAGAATATAAGTGCGACTGTGGTAATCTATTCTCCAGGTATATTTTGTTTTCCTTATAATTTATTTTTATTCGTGAACAAATGAGGCTCGCGGAGGAGAAGAAAGTGGAGAAAGCGGCCATGTCACCTCAGTCTTAAAGACTGCGACGGATGACATGTGATATCAAGTTTTCGCAGTCTCTTGTTTGTGTTGAAGAAAAAATTAATTAAATGCTAGAGTCCCCTGTTTCCTAGCATTAAATTGGGAAATGATTAGCTTATTAATGAGTGCTTTCATTGAATATTGAACATGAACAGAAAGGACAGCTTCATTACACACAGAGCTTTCTGCGACGCCTTAGCCGAAGAGAGCGCGAGACTCACGTCGGTTGCTACTACAAATCTGAACTTTAAGAACGAAGGGAATGCGATGAGCTCACAACCTAGTTTAGGAATTGAAAACAACGCAGAGGTAATTTCTCAGTTTGGGTCGCATGGATTTCGTGCAGATTTTAATGGAATGGGGATGGGTGGAAACTCAGTGGTTGCGGACCATCAAAGGGCAGGCTTGTCCATGTGGTTGAGCCAGGGAAACAATGGTCTTGATGTTGGTGCGCTTTACGGTCCATCAAGTTGTTCTTCAGGTTTAGGTGATCATATGATACAAATGACCCAGGCTAATAACAATGCTTTTGGGTCTTGTAATTTTGGGATGCCTGCTTCAAATTCAACAAACGCAAGCCTTTCACTATCATGTGCGAAAAAGGGAGAGGCTATGTCAAAGCCAGCTTCTCCCATGTCAGCTACGGCTCTACTTCAGAAGGCAGCTCAGATGGGTTCCACCAGAAGCAGTAACAACAATCCCTCTATTTTCAGTGGCACTTTGGGAGTGATGACCTCGTCGTCTTCCCATACTACAACTAATCTCAGTGATAACAACGCAAACAATAATCCCCGGAATTTTAGTTCAACTAGCAGTGCTGAACCTATGCGGGCGGAAAACAACTTCAGCTCCTTCACGCATACATCGAACACTAGTCTTGAACAACTCGTGATGCAAAGCAGTACTGGAAAGCAAAGTGAGCAACAAGTGCAGCTGAAGCTTTACCCAGCTGGTTCAGAACACAATTTAACAAGAGATTTTCTCGGCATGGGTGGTGGTGCAGGAGGAGCTGGTCCTCCTCCTCCGTTTCTTCCCCAAGAGCTGGCAAAGTTTGCTTCCATTGGCTCATCCATGGGGTTAACCCAGTTCACTGCCCACCATTGAAGAATTCGATTTCTGTTTAGTGATTAGCCAGGCCATGGCCCTCCATGTGCAAGTAAAACAACACAAACGTGAAGAGGTTCATTTGGAGGTTCAAGATTCGACCGCTTGTGTGGGGCCCACTGCATGCCTGAGGTGACCCGAGGGGGAGCGAACTCCGAGTCATGCATGTTCTCCTAATTGTAGTTGTTGCTGTTGTTTCTGCTTTTTGTTGTTTTGTCTTCCGTCTTAGCCTTGTTATCGTGTTCGCCTTCTCTTTCTTCAAAAAATAGTAGAGTAGTGGATAAAATAAAAGAAGAATATTTTACCCAACAAAAAGAAAAACAAGAATATTGAAAAACTGGATAACACAGAACACCACGTACCGTATCCCGGCCGTTGACCGTCCGTTACGACGATGGGTTAGGAATATAGTAGAATATTATTAGTCCCGATCCAACCTAACTTGCCCACGTTTCGGATATGCTTCAGCTATCAAACTTATAATAAATAATTCATAGAGGGGCTTGCAGATCTCAGGAGATGAAGCTTCATACGCCTCTACTTCTTTGGCAGGAGAAGTACTGCATCACAGAGTGGTTATCTAAGTAGGCAGAATCTAGGTGCTGGCTAGGTAGGGTACGTACGTAGCTTTTAATTTGGTAGACCCCAATTGTCATGAAAGTAAGACGAATTAAGATCTCTTGCTAGCTATTGAAGGAGGGGTAAACATTTCTAATTATATATCCATGATATATAGCAGTGAACAGCCTTTTAATTTGTCCAATTTGCTTGCCTAGCTAGCAAGCAGGCCAATTGCAACTAGTTGATATATATGCCAGTGATAAAAATCAATTAAGATTGCTTAAAGCCTTGCCCCTTAGCGCTTTGGGTCAAACTTCCGCATATGACTTGGTGTGTAATTTAATTTTGCATGACAGTTCTGGGTTGCTTCTCTGCATAGGAACTGTGAAGTATACCATATTTGACAGGGATCTCTATTTATATATCCAAGAACGAGGGCATTTATTTATTTATTTTTTTATACACAGGAAAGAAAGTAGGCCATTTATTTTAGGTGATTTGCATTTTTCTCCAACACTAAATTACGTGTAAATCCAATAACATATATATGCGTACACAATATATTAATAATATATAGTTAAATTAAGTAGTCATAAATTCAACATTTTTTTAGTTACATCTCAAGTTCAAACCTTACCAATGAAAAAAAAAATAAAATAAAATCAAGTTGAAAGAGTTTTTTTCCAGTAGTAGCCCAGCCTATTTCCCATCCAAATTAGTTGGTGATAATACCTACTAAACATCCTCTATATATATATATACATACAGTTGCATAAATTGCACGGCATAACCTTTGACTATATGCAGTATATATGGTCCCTATATAGCTCCTACTTCCTACCTCTACGACTACATGACAGCATGTGATCATCGAAATCTGCATGGGTATAGACTGTTTCAGCTGAATTTGAATTTCCTGTTGATCAAGTACTTACCTAGTAATTACGATGTATTTTATTTGAAAAAGTGGTGGGGCAGAAAGACATGAATTAGTTTCGTATATAACATAGCCCCGACAAATATAGTAATTAAAATTTCGTCTTTACTAATTAAGCGAACACTCAATGTGTTGGCTTTGCCCTGTTCGCGGTTCCAATAGAGTCGTAGCCGTAGGGACCGAATTCCTGCTTGAACACATTTTATTGAAATGAATACCACGGGGATCCAGATCATATAAATTTATATCAGAAGAATGGTATTTGTTAATTAGATTTTAGGATTCTATCATTGATTTGCAAAAATTCCTTTGATTATTATATACTCCGTCCGGTCTAAAATATAAGAAATTTCTAATTATTTTACACATATTAAGGAAATATGGTTATACTCTTAAATTTTTTTTAAAAAAAAATTTAACATCCAATTTTTATTCTTATTAATTATTAATAATTAAAATTATTTTTACTTTTTTTTATTATAAATTATGAGACTGGTCATTAATAAATAGGAGTAACTAAATATTTCATAACATTTTATATTATGAAAAAAAAAAATTTCTTTTATTTTGGACGGGAAGGACTATTTCAATATGCACCAAATGAGAGCGTAGAGTCGTATGGAGCTCGAACTTTGTAATGTGATTGGCGGAATGAGATACAACTTTTTATTCGAACTTGTCACCCCTCAGCTTTTTGAGACCTGAGTCTGATCAGGCAATTTCTTTGAAGTTTGACCTCTAGTTTATTCTATGATCCCCCTTTATTCTTGGCTTCCTTTGAGAATCACTGTGCAGACTTTTTTTTCTAACGAAAACAAAAATAATACTATAAAACAGATGCTTCCACTCTAATAAAATTTTGATTATTATTTTAGTAAAACTTGTAATTAAAATATTATTTCATTTAAAACAAATAATGTTTTTTTTTGGGGAAAACATAAAGAATGTGAAATTAAAAAGATATAATATATATATATATATATATATATATGAACCCTCTAACAAAGCCAGATTGTTCGTGGACGAAGTTCGGTGAGTTGGGGTTTGGGCCATTTGTATGAAAGTCCAACAAACATTTGGGTCTACCCAGCTTCTATCCTTCCCATCCCGCATCTGAGTTTGTGAATCAGTCATAGACATTGACATTTCAATCCCCAACAAACAACCAAAAATAGTCCGATAGTATGGGATGCTTAGCATGAGCTTTTCTACCAAACGATGGAACCTATTCCATTTCGATCGTTCTATCTAAATAGAGATGATAAGTTTTTAAGGAGAGCAATGGATCTACGTATATTTTATCCCCATCTCATGCTTCGTATCATATTCGTACTGTATAATACTACTCAATAATCCATGCATGTGTTATCACCGCCCAAAACATGCTTTTTTTTTTTGCCAGAAAATATATCATATTATTTAAAAACCAGAAAGTTCATACAAGAGGATTAAGAATAAACCAAAAAGCTACCCAACCTTTCTTCGTGAAGACAACATATCATCATCTAACAGAGACAAAAGGGGGAGATGGCGGATTAATAATCCATGCATCCAGCTAGGACCATCTCCTTGAGTGCCATTTTTGATACCCAATCATCAACAAGGTTGGCATTTCTAGGAACTCATACAATCTGATGATTTCCTAGCAAATTCCTTTTAACAAGAATGTTCTCAATAAGAGAAACACATATCCAATTAGGACAAGGAGAGGGTTAATTTGACAACCACATTAATCATGAGCAGATTATCCGACTCGAAAGTAACCTTATTCAGGTTATTATTCAAAAACGCATAGTCCATGGCAATGGAGAGAGCTTCAGCCTCCACTGGGAATGAAGAGCAAGCACTACACTTTTTATAACTGCCATCCAATAGAAATCCATTATTGTCCCGTACCACGAACGCAGCTGCTCCTTGTCCTATTTGGGATGCATATGCTGCATCACAATTAATCTTGATGTTATCCTCCTCAGGAGCTTTCCATTTGTGATTGTTCCTGGAATAATTAGAAGAGTTTTGTATTACATTAGAATCAGCAGTAATCCATCCACTAGCATCCCGGTATTCTCTCAGAGTAAGCTCAGCCCTTTCTATGATGAATAAAGGATTAGGATCTTTTTCATCAAAAACCTTAACACATTTATATTTCCAAATATACCATAAAAGCATCATTGCATAGGCCCTAGTCCATTCATCATAAGAAGATTCATTCACGAAGGGTCCAATTTAGCCATATGTCAAATCTGGACATATTAAATTCACATAGGTGTAAAGACAAATGGCTCCCAAACTAGATTAATTTGACCCGTTCACAAAGGAGCAACATATGTTCTATGGTTTCGTCTGTCGTACCACATATCGGACAAGAGACCAATTCCAAACATTTCCTTCTTTTGAGATTTGCTCTACAAGGTAGAGCATCATTAAGACATCTCCATAAGAAATTTCTTACTTAATTTGACACCTTCACTTTCCAGATAGATGTCCATAGTTGTGAGGGAATTGAAGTTGAACACTGTGGCCTATCCCTTCCCGGTTTTACCTATAAATTTTTAGCAATTTTATATTCACCTTTGACCAAATATTCAGTTCTACGGCCACCCATTTATCATTTCTAGTTGAGATAGCTCCAACAGAATTTTTTATGGCATCGATTTCCACTTCTGTTATCAGTTGCTCAACAAAGACAAATCCCAGGCATCACCATTTATAATATCAGCCGCCCTCATATTTGGAAATTCTTCAAAAGGACAAGAAGACCATAATTTCATACCTAGAAGAGCCGGAAGTCATGGGTCACTCCATAATTTTGTATCCCTTCTATTGCCAATACTTCTATAGATTTTTCCCTCGAGCACCTTTCGTCCCTCGATAATGTTGCTCCACAGCCACGAAGCCTTTGCACCTATTTTAGCATTCAAAAAATCAGTACTTGGAAAATACAGCCCCTTTAAAACACGAGCCCATAAAGTCATTCAGGCTTTGAAGAATTCTCCACCCTAACTTTGCAAGAAGAGCTATATTGAAAGCTCTGAAATCCTTAAAACCTACACCCCCTTCATTTTTTGGTTTTTCAATTTTATCTTTAGATACCCAGTGGATCTTAAGTTTACCTTTTCTTTCACCCCACTAAAAATTTGAAACTATAGCATCCAGCTCTTTACAAGTATTAATAGGAAAATGGACACAAGACATGGGAAAAACAGGGATGGCACAAGCAATTAATTTTATCAAAGTTTCCTTCCCTACCTCCGACAGAAAATTCTGCTTCCAGCCTTGTATTTTCATTCTGACCCTATCTTTAACAAAATTGAGGGCTTGATTTTTATAACGACCCACAAAACAGGGAGACCAAGATATTTACTTGGGACTTCCACTATTGTTATTTCAAGGATGAGTCCAATTTCTTTTTTTAATCTCTCCCTTGTATTGCTTGAGAAGAACATACATGATTTCCCAACATTAAGGGCCTTTTGATTCTGTTTCTGAAAATAATTTTTTTGTTTTCAGAAATAAAAAATTTAAAAAACTTGTTTGATAATCCTGTTTTTTAGAAACTGTTCAGGAAAATAGAAAAATAAAAAAATAGAAAACTTAGAACATCATTAAGTTGTTTTGTAGTTTTTGTTCTCGAAAACAGTTTTAACAGTTTTGTAAAACTGTTTTGGAAAATAAATTTTGAAAATAATAAAATAAAAAAATCTGTTTGAGTAATTGTTCTCAAAATCATAACTAGTGAGTGACAGATGAGTTATTCAAAATTTATAACTTTACCATTAATGAGGTGGATGTTTCTCACATTTCCTTGTATTTTCCAGAACAAAAACTACAAAACACCTTCAAGGTGTTCTGAGTTTTCTATTTTTTATTTTTTTTATTTCTCAGAACAGTTTATAAAAAACAGGTTTACTAAACAAGTTTTTTTATTTTTTTATTTTTAAAAATAAAAAAATTATTTTTAAAAACTGCACCAAACATACCCTAATTCTTTATCTAGATGCTTCACAGTAGGAATCAATGATCTTTCTTAGATTTATTCAATTATCCGTTTCTACCTACAAGAAAAAAACAGAATCATATGCAAAGAAAAAATGAGTAAGAGAAGGACGATTTTGTCAGTCAAAACATGGTTGGAATAGAGTCTGGTTCTCCTTTTGAAAAATAGATGTTTTGATTACATTAATACACATTATCACCTAATTTACAAACTCAGACAGGAGATGATTAACCTCTTCCAAAATAATTTTTCATGCATGTCAAATTAATTTTACTCAATTTAAATCTTTATTACACATGACTAATAAATATTATAAATATGATTTTCTATTAATTTTAATGTATTATTAATTTTATAAAATAAGCCCTAATAATATTCATGAGAACGAGTTGCTACACCTTATGTTTAATTTGTTAGTTTAAAAATGAAAATGGTGGCATAGATTTGAGAGGGAATCACATTATGAACTAACATTCTAAATTAATTACAAAATAAAATTTTTTATTATTTTTTCTTTCAATCTTGTAACTCAGTTTTTCAATTTTTATCACTATTTTTAAATGTGATTCCTGATTTTAAGAGAACCTCCTTATGACATGGCAGGTTTCTATCGGACACTTTGGCCGTTGCCACCGTGGCTGAAAGATGAAATGGAAGAGCACAGCATATGATCCACGCGTACAAGTTTCATTGGCCAAGGTTACGTGGGATGATATGTAGGGCATTGCAGGCTACTGTCCTTTTCCAATTAATTTTCTCTCTTTTTATTATTAGGCTTTCCTTCTCGAGGGTGTGTCATCGGCATCCTTTCCGACTAGCCTCCTCGATTTGTGATCATCTCTTGTCTATGAATTTTTATAGATATCTGCTCACTCTTATGTGTTACGCTCTACGGGTTTGAGCCTATAAACGAATATCGCAATGCTTAATCTCCTGGGTTTCTCATTTGCGATGGATGCGGTTGGGTGGAGAGGATTGCTCTATACAATCTCCATTATAAATTTTGTTCTGGTCTGCCAGCTCATTCTCCTACAACCTCTGGTTTCCTCCGTAGGTATTTAATCTGATACTCTGATCTGTTTATTCTTTTATTTCTTCCTGGTATGTTACTCTGAACCGATTAAAAAGCAATGGTTGTTTTCCCCGTCACAATTTAGAAGTTCTTTTTCCCATTTTCCCCTTCAAATGTCAAAAGTGTAATGATTTTATCCAATTCCTTTTTGTGGTCGTGGGTTTCTTATTTCTGTAAGGTTTCGTTGTTGTTTAAATTTCCGGACTTTCTAGGCGACAATTAGTATGAAACCTACATGTGTAAATTAGAGCTGATCCCTAAACAGCAGACGTCTACTTGCTTTTGGAGAAATCCTTAAATCGTGGTATAAAAATCATAGATTTAGCAAAAGAATAGTGACAGCAATTACTACACTCTTCATGCGAATTTGGGCATTAAAAATTGAAGTACATTCGACAAAGTACACTGCTATTACCAAAATACACGTTTTTGTGAAGATATCATGTCTTGCTCCTGGATTATGCAGGAAAGAGGTAAATGTGCTGTAAACCTTCCCGGATATTTGAAGGGTTAATCTTATGGAGACGTTTGTTGTAGTTTAGTGGTGCTTATTGAAATATTTGAAGGGATAATATATTTTGATCACGAATTGCATGGTATTTAAATAATTTGATGCACAGTTAAGTCTCGAAATTTTCTGTCTGACAAATTCATAACCATCATAAAGTGAAGATGTATTATCAAGTTTCAGTTTGGATTTACTGGCATAATACATAGGCAAGAGCTTAATGGCCTCGTAATTAGTAGTCACATTGACATGTTCCTCAATCAACCTTATCACTGGGCAGAATCTGCCGGCTAAATTTTCTGTCATTATATCAAATGTCTGACAGGATTATCTTAACATCCTTCTGATGTTGGGATGATTCTTTTAAGGTATTTTTGTTACCTATGGAGAATTAAAGTATTCTTGCTTCAATGGTTTCCTTATCTGAGTTTTCTTCTGTCGTTTATTCTTGACCTATTTCCATCGATCATATAACTTTTTCATGTGTAATAAACTGAGAAAAAGGTAAATGGCAATATGTTAAGGTGACCCAATCAGGACCATGTAGATACTCAATTACAAGTTCAAGAAACAGAGGTGGGGGTTTGAATTGGATTCTTACTTTACACCTCATTTGGAACCATCTTAAGAAACTAGAAAGTAGCACTTTATAGTAAAATTGTGGATATCGTACATCATTAAGAATTGAGTTGCATACACAAGTTTTTTCTAATATTATTATGTTTGTTGTTTGCCACATTTTTCCATTAAGACTTATTGATAATACTTGAACGGCTGATCCCTTTTATAAGCGGTATTCTTTATTTATCTACTTATAAGTTCTTTCTATGTTCAATGTCAAATTGTTGTCACTTGCTTCAACAGTCTCTAATTTTTTTGTTTGGATCTGAATAGAGGGAAAACGTGGAAATGCTGCTGAGTTATATGAGAGGGTGTCACAAAGTATAAAAGTGAAACGTTATACAGAGGCGCTTGATGATCTCAATGCTGCCATTGAAGCAGATCCAACCCTTTCAGAAGCATACCTTCGCCGTGCATCACTTCTTCGTCAGATCTGCAGGTGTGTTTTGCAAGTATTTTGTTACCTCCCTTGGCTTTCTCAAGCTTATTAATGTTCGTTGTTTGATGCTGGCAATGTATAATAATATACTGAAAGGATATATGAGTTATTAATCTTGTACCTAGACTCTACCTTAAGCAAAATGAAGGGGTCTCAGAGAGGAAAATATCCACTTCATTATCTCCTCTTCTTTCCTGGTAACATCAATCTCCATGTGGTATCCCTGTTCTGTTTCTCAAGAACAATAGTTCTAAAAAACTTTCACAAATATTAAGTATTTTTTCTATGGATTCTTACAATTTAATTGCCTGTAGACGATAGTGTTGTTGAGTCATTACTCAATAATGATGGGACCAAATCACCAATTACTTTTTTTTGTTTTAACGAAAGAGGGGTGTTATATTTGAAAGTTTCTTCCTATCAAACCTCCCTAAAATTTGTTTAAGATTGAAAATTACGGAAGGGTGGAATGGTACATGTTTGCCTCTTGGTTTCATAGTGTTCACCATGCAATTCTTTCCCATCCCCTTCTCCCCTTCTCTCTCTCAAACTCCTAATTATAAAGTTATATGATTCAGGTGCTTTTTGGCTAATGTAGATATGAGGAATCTGAGGGGAGCTACAAAAAGTTTTTGGAGTTGAAACCTGGAAATTCAGCCGCAGAAAAGGAGCTTTCTCAGTTGTTGCAGGCTCAAAATGCTCTAGAAACAGCTCAGTCATTCTTTGATTCGGGCAACTTTTCAAAATCCTTGGAATACATCAATAAAATTGTACTTGTCTTTTCTCCTGATTGCTCAAAGGTACATCTTTGTGCTCTTGGATTTTTAAACATCATTTCCATGCATCAGTAGTTACATTTTAATAGTCTGGAAGTAGTTGCTCTGCAAAGTGTTGGGTGCAACCAGCATGTTAACTCAAGAGGAATTATTTGCTACAGGCTAAGCTTCTGAAAGTAAAGTTGTTGATAGCTGATAAAGAGTATGAAGAGGCCATTGCGGAGTCTGGATTTATTCTTAAGGAAGATGAGAATAATTTAGAGGCATTGTTGCTTCGAGGCTGTGCCTACTATTATTTGGCTGATCATGATGTTGCCATGAGGTTTGCGTTATAGCAAATAGTATTAAATTCTCATAACATTTTTTGTTGTTCTGGATATAATGTATTGTGTTTTTGGACATGTTTAGGCATTACCAGAAAGGTCTCCGCCTAGACCCTGAGAACAGTGAACTGAAAAAAGCATATTTTGGATTGAAAAACCTACTAAAAAAGAGTAAAAGTGTAAGCATGCATAGTTTTTGTTTTTTTGTTTAATTTTTGTTTGCACTCCTGTTTGATTTCTCTTTTCTCAAATTTGTGGTTCTGAAGAGCCATTGCTGTGTTTTGTTTTCTTCGGGCAGGCTGAAGATAATGTGAATAAGGGTAAACTACGTGTGGCTGTAGAGGAATTCAAAGCAGCACTGGCAATTGATCCTAATCATCTTGCACATAATGTACATCTTCATCTTGCCTTATGTAAAGTGCTTGTCAAGCTTGGTAGGGGAAAAGATGCTTTGAATAGTTGTGATGAAGCTCTTAAGATCAATGAGGAACTTATTGAAGCTCTTGTTCAGGTTCTCTTTCTATAAACACCATTGTACTTGTCCTTAATGTGGTCTTGTTCTCTCGTTCATCTGAATTTACTTTTTTGGTGAAAACTCTCTTCTGATTGAATTAGATGTAACATAAACATATTACATTATTTCTGGTTACATATTGTGTAGGCTGCAGTTAGAGTTGCTTATCTAGCTTTAATATGTTTCAGAGGGGAGAAGCCAAACTTTTAACAGAGGATTGGGAAGGAGCTGTGCAAGATCTGAAATCAGCCGCTCAAAAATCTCCTCAGGTTTGTCTTATAGTTTTGAATAATATAAATCAACGTGGTAAATTTGCTGGAAATGGAGATTGTGTGAAGAATAGCTACCCTAAAGTTGTGTTCTTTAATTTTTCCGCTGGAAATGCCATTTTTTTCTGTTGTCTCCATCTTCTTTCATTACCATCAATTATAGTCTTTTGGAGTAACGTTTTAATCTCTTATGATTTTTTTATGTCCTTCTCCTAAGAAGGAAGTCTCTTAAACTCTCTTACTCTCTTGGTTAATTAGTTTGATAGTTTAATTTAAAATTTAAGCTGCATTTGTTATTCATAACTCAAATTATTTATTTACAACTTGTGTGAGGTAAAATTTGGGAGTTGGGGGCGGTATCTGATAGTGATTAATTGTTAATTATTTTAATTTGAGAAAAATACACTGAGCTTAAGAACTCTGCCTTGTAACATTTTTAGCTGCTTGTTTGTTATGCAGGAAATATCTGTTTAATTTTTTATATTTGTAGTATTTATGAGTAGTGGTTTGTCTATCATTGCAGGATATGAATATTCGTGAAGCTTTGATGAGGGCTGAGAAAGCTTTAAAGATAAGCAAGCGCAAAGATTACTACAAGATTTTGGGAATTTCAAAAACTGCTTCCGTATCTGAGATAAAACGTGCCTACAAGAAACTTGCTTTGCAATGGCACCCTGACAAGAATGTTGACAATAGGGAAGAAGCAGAGGCTAAATTCCGAGAAATTGCTGCTGCATATGAGGTCTTAATCATGAATACGACGATTTATTCTTCATTAATTATTATTAACTCTTTGATCTTACCGTGCTTTTCTACTCTAGTCTCTACTTGGCAGATGTGACTAAGTGATTGTGGCATATACTTATTGTGCTTCTCTTGAAACTTGTTTGTTAATATGATCGGGATGTAATTGTTTTACTTATAACTGATGGTTGCAATGTGTTACAGGTTCTCAGTGACGAAGATAAACGTGCCAGATATGACAGAGGGGAAGACATTGAAGACATGGGAATGGGTGGCGGAGGTGGAGGTTTCAACCCCTTTGGTGCTGGGGGCCAACAGTTTACCTTTACTTTTGAGGGAGGCTTCCCAGGTGGCTTTGGCGGAGGGTTTCCTGGTGGATTTGGAGGAGGTTTTCCTGGTGGTGGCGGCGGTGGCTTTGAGTTTCATTTTTGATCAATGGTCGCAGGAAGTAGTGGACTTTTATTGAAGAGCCCAAAAATGATAATGACTAATTGCTTGCTAACGGTTGTTGAGGTACATAGGTAGGCCATCCGCGGAGGCTTGTAAGATAAGAAATGGCTTTAGAGATGATGATGTACTGTAGAAATTTTTTTTGGATCTTTCTTTATGCGGATAGGGTATGTGCCTGGTGATAGTTGAGGGGTCCAATTTGACAAATTGTAAAACCATGTGATAATGGCTTTGAATTCCTGGCAACTAATAATACATTTTGGATTGAAATATTTTACCTCCTCCTTTTTAAAGACTAATTTGATAGGCTAATTTAATCTAGGTCCCGTTTTGTAGAATTTTACGATGACAGATGGGTATTGATATAAAGATCTCTTTGAAGTTTTAATTTTTTTAACACTGTTGCACTTCTCAGGAATCGAAATCTCAATCATATGGAATACTGATCAAGTCCCTTACCACTTGACCAGGTGCCCTTCGGAGCTGATATTCTAATCTAACAAAGTTATGAATCAATGTTTTTTCAATCATTAGTCTATTATTTAAAAATTTGTAATTAAATTTTTATGGTTTATGTGAAATTTTTTTATTTATCTCTTGATGTTGAGATTTTTTTTAATAGTTACTCCCTCCGTTACGCTATATAATGCACTATTCTGAGAAATTCATGTTTCAAAATATAGTGCATTATGCGGATTACATTGTGTTTTTTTTTATTGTCTTTCCAGTATTACCCCTAATAAGTAAATTTATATATTTTACGGTTACCAATGTATTTAATGAAAATTCTTTAATGGTTTGGTCAAATCATAAATGAATGAAAGAGAATTTTCCCCAAAATCTTCATTTTTCACAATTACCAATGATATTCTTTTTCTTTTATAATATCATCATGTATCTTGGAGTATTTTGGATTTATTACTCGTCCTAAATTAATCTAGGCCCCGCTTTGTAAGATTTTACGGTGGCAGATGGATACTGATAGAAAGACCTCTTTAAGACTTTAATTTTTTTAACGTTGCTGCACTCCTCAGGAATCGAAATCTCGATCCTATGGAATACTGATCAAGTCTCATACCACTTGACCAGGCACCCCATTGGTTAGGAGCTGATATTCTAATATAACAAAGTTATTAATCAATGTTTTTTCAATCAGAAGTCTATTATTTAAAAATTTGTAATTAAATTTTTATGGTTTATGTGAAATTTTTTTATTTATCTCTTGATGTTGAGATTTTTTTTAATAGTTACTCCCTCCGTTATGCTATATAATGCACTATTATGAGAAATTCATGTTTCAAAATATGGTGCATTGCGCGGATTAATTGTGTTTTTTTTATTGTCTTTCCAGTATTATCCCTAATAAGTAAGTTTATAAATTTTACGGTTACCAATGCATTTAATGAAAATTCTTTAATGGTTTGGTCAAATCATAAATGAATGAAAAAGAATTTTTCCCAAAATCTTTATTTTTCACAATTACCAATGACCCATGGGAACTTAAAAAAAAAATAAAGAAAAGAATAGATGTAATTTATTAATGTAGGAAGTATTATTTTATTAAATAAAGGTAATTTGAAAAATAATGAAAAAAAAATTTTAATTATTAATTATTATCTTGATATATACGTGTGTGTGTGTGTGATAGTTAAAAATACATTATAAATTAGAATAGGGAGAATATTACTTATTAGCTCGTGTCAAGTTGGATTTCCTTTTGTTACCCAAAAGCGGGGTTAAAATAAAGCGGGGGAAAAAAGCAAAACGGCACCATACGAAGGGGAAAAATGACAAGCCAGAAAAAATACGAGAAAACTACGTAAACAAGACAAAAAGAAGACGGAAAGACAGAGCAACTGAAACGCAACCCTCTCCATGTCTTGTCGCCGCCAAAGATGAAAAAGCACAGAAGATGGCGGATCTATGCTGCTTTGTTTTTTTTACCATAACTTTGCTTTTTGTTAGCGAAATCATAATTTTTAATTATAATTTTTTTAATTTAAATAGATTTATAGTAAATTTTTTTATTTTTATCTAAATTTTATTTTTATAAATTATAATTATTCTAATATATTTGTTATAGAAAAGGTAATCCAAATGGGCATATTATTTAACTCCCAAAAATTTACATGGATTATTTGAGTTGAGAATTTGGATTAACCCTATCAATATGAGACAGCTCAAATCTAATACAAATACAAATTGGGCCTAAAAGCCTGCTTTTAAAGAGGTCTCTTTTTCAAACTTAATCCATATTCAACAAGTTTACCAACTAGTTTGTGGGTCCTAGTTTTTTAACTTTTTTCTTGTAAAATGTCAAAATAAAAATTCCATTTAATTTAATATTTATAAAATAACACAAATTATTTTTTCACATGCATAATTATTTAAATTAATGCAACTAAAATAAACTAAATACTAATCATTATCATTCATCATCACCTCCAAAATCATATAACTTAGATAAAATTTAAAAAAAGTTAAAAAAAAAGTTTGAACGGATCGGCCCCTTTTTTACCGGGCCAAATAGGCTTGGGTCTAGAAGTCTATTTTTTATATAGGCTCCAAAATTTCTAACCCAACTTATTATTTATTTAAGATTAAATGGGTTAATTCGTCATATTTCATAGTGAATTTGGAAAAGACTTTTCTGGCGATGGTGGTGAAGGGCTTGAGTTTCATTTTTTACCAATGATCATGGAAAGAAGCAGACTTCTATTCAAGAGCGCCCAAAAATGATATGACTAATTGCTAATGGTTGTTGAGGTAATAGGTAGGCCATCCTCATATCAGAGGCCTGTAAAATAAGAAATGGTTCTAGAGGTAAAGATATATTATAGAAAAAAAAAATTTGGATCTGCTTTATGCAGAAAGTGATGTGCCTGGTGTTAGTCGAGGAGTCCAATTTGACACATTTTATAACAATGTGATAATGACTCTAAATTCCTAGCAACCATAATCCATTTTGGATTGAAAAATTTCACCTCCTTCCTCCTCCTCCTCTTCAAATTTACGCCTCATTTTTATCATGTAGGGGTTCTTGGATTACTGTGAGTCATCGTGTACTAATAGCTTGGTTTGATGTTGATTTGTTTTTATGGTTGTGGCCAGCCACGGGGGACAATTTGCTGCAGTGTCCCTGCTGATCTGGTTTAATTCGACTTTTTGTTACTCCGGCAAATTTTATGTCTTACACAAGTGCAGTACAAGATTATCTATCCCACTTTCCACTGTTAACCTTATTCCCTTGAGTGATGCGTCACTTCTACACTAAGCCAATTCTTGAATTCCTTCTATAGGTTTCTATTGCCTGTTTTTGACATTTTGAATGTGATTTTTCAATTGAAGGTTTGGTTGGCCCCTGATGATCTGATATACATATGCATGGTTGCTGGCTTTGTCACTTTCTTGAGATAAGAAATCAAGTTGCGTATTTACTCGTCATTATTAGCTTAATACCAATCAATTCTATTGAACCCGAAGTTTCAATTTGTAGCAACACTAGTAGTACCCGAAAACGAGATCCTCATTACCAGCCAACGATAACTCACTTGAAGGTGAAAAAAAAGTACAAGAAAATGAGCCACCCCAAGAATTACAGCCACAAATAGGAAGTAGTCATGGTGATAACTGCAACAGTGAAGGCAACACCTTCCACTTCCGCTACACCTGAAGTGTCAACCGTGGTATCTGAAGAGCCAGAGGGAGCATCTGATGCCTGGACATTTTTCTCGGGCTTGGTTGGTGCCGGAGCTGGTGCTGCTGTTGGCGGTGGGCCAAAAAGTGCCAGAGGAAGGAGTACTTGATCCACCTGATACACTGCAAGCTGTTTATCACTGTATATAGTATTAGCCACGGTTGCATTGACCACCCCGGTTGTTATGTTCACTTGGTTCCCTGAGGTGGTCACATTGAGAGGGAACTCTCCGTCATCGCTATTTCCAGCCTGCGTGTGTAACGGGTTGCTGGCAGTCTGAAACTGAGACATTGTGTAGAGACTGGAGAGGACATGGAACTGCGCCAGCTGAAGTTGTTCCTGGGAATTGATGGAGTTCAAAGTGCCTGGTTTCAGATTTGCGAAGGCATTATCAGTGGGTGCAAAGATAGTGAGGCCTTGGTTGGAGTTGTTGAGCTGGGTATTGATTGTATCAGCTACCTGGGTGGCTTTGAATATCTTAATGAAGGTGGTGAATTGGCCTCCCTTTTCCAGGATTTTGGTGATGTTGGTGGGGCCTGCTGGTGCCTGAGCCAGTGCTGGTGTTTGAGCAGAAATTGATTGGAAGAAGAAGATGATGAAGAAAACGACGTTAATGGAAAGCAGAGGAAGCATTTGCTTTGCCATTTCCACGGGAAAGCAAGAAGCAGACTAATTCGTTAGAAGTGAAGGGAGGGGATTTGGTATGGATATATAAAGAGAGTGAAAGGGAACTGATTGGTAAATAGTTAGGTGACATGTTGCAATTGGGAGAAGGTGGAAAGAGAACCTCAAGCATGGACTTTTCTGTGTAAAGGCAAGACATTACGGGAAGGAAAGGAAAGGGAGAATTGCTTTAGGAGGCAGGAAAAACAACAAGATCGGCAATTGATATGTGATTCAAATGTCAGTGGCGTGGGGGTGGGTGAAATGATGCTTCTGCTATGTTTGTTTTTGCTTCTGCTTCAAGTTAGTCAACTCGACTGCTAGTTATCACTTTTGAGTAATCTCAGTTATTGTCGCAAGGGGACCAGATGTTCTCTTTCATATTTTTGGTTTTGCCAACTCTTAGCTTTACTTTTATTAAACGATAGCCGTATACTATCCACTCGTATATTGTCAGAGTCTTGTTTCAAAGCCAATTTTTAGATTATCTTGCATCCTGAATGTAGACATACATTTTATATATCAGTGACATTAACAATTTCACTCTCTCAAGTTTGCATTTAAAGATACATGGCAATCAGTTGAGGTTTACCTCTTGGCCTTTCTCAATTTACAGTTGTCACTGCCATTACTCCACCTTCGTGGTTAGCTACATTTAAGGAGCACCCAACTCTGTACCACTTCTCCCTTTTCGGCCATAAACATACCATACGCTAACCAGTTCAGGCACAACTAATCAGTTGCTTCTGAATATGATTGGATACATACGTTGAGTGATTGACCTATTTTTACCATAACATTCCTTGTATTCTCACACCAGGGGGCAAGTATATAATAACGTTTTTAATAGTCCCTCATACTTGGATTATTTTTCTTTGTTGTGGGCTTCACATCTTGTAATGTTCACTTGGTTTACTAGGCAACATATTGACATGTCTCTCATGTTTGAAATTTTTAAGGTTGCCCACATCAAAATCTGAAGTAGCCGCTGAAATACTTCATCAATCCTACAATCATGTTGTCTTTCCTCTTCCAATCCTATAATGATGATCAAAATAAATGGACCGGGATAAGTAGATCAAGGATCCATGCTAATATAAATCCGGTCCATACGAATGGTTCAAGGATCCATCAACTCCAATAATAAAGTCCAACCCAAAACTTGGGCTTGAAGAAAAGCCCGTCAAGGCATAGCACTGAGAATGAAACAGTAGGCCCTCGTTTGTACCCAAAAAAGAAAGCGCAGGCACTGATTTCGCCCCCCGCCCCCCAAAAAAAAAATAATAATAATAAGAACAGGCACTGATGGTGCCCCGAACGCATAGAATCTTAAGATATGAAATAATGGATTAGGGTAAACGAGAACCGTGATGTGATCCAAAATAGGGGAGATTGACCATTTGACAGTAGAAAAGCACGAAATGGTGAATGGATCTGAATGGAGCCCATGTGCTTGCAAATAAGGTTCATTGCTTTAGAGAGATCCCATTAGCAATGTTTGCCGTCCGTTTCGGTGACTCTGGAGGGCGTTAATGTCAAATCTTCCGCCCTTTTTTGATGAACACACTCTCACTTGGCAGCAGCGTTTCAAAAAGCCGCAATACGTCTGATCTGGGAAGCCATTGAATACAACATAACATACTCATAGTGAAAAGGCCATAGGGAGCCAAGTAAGGACACCCGCCAAAGCACGAAGGAGCATTTGATTCAATGTTTTAAGGTCCTGTTGTCATGATCCTATGTTCTCGTTCCTATCTTAATCGCCACCATGATCAACACTGCCAACGGTACCATATCCCCCTCTTCGTCCGCCACCACACAATCCCCTGGCCTCAAGACCTATTTTAAGACTCCAGAAGGCCGATATAAGCTTCACTACGAGAAGTCTTATCCTTCCGGTCTCCTTCACTACACTCATGGTAAAACCGTGACTCAGGTTAGCTCCCTCTATTTTCTTTTCTTAGAATTTGTTTTTCCCTTGTTTTATTTTTTCTTTCGAGAGGTGGCTACTTTTCATGATGCCCATTTAGTATAATCTATGCACATCCTCATTGCCAATGATAGTGTTCGTTCCTAGGGTTTTCCTTTATGATGAATGCGGACGGCATCATACAATCGATTCTAAATTTAGTTAAATTAAGTTTCTGATATCAAAGACGTCTTTATCTTCTAAATTTAATTTAAGCAACATTTTTTGGAAATGCCCTTACTCGTGTTTGTATTAGTAATAAGCATTGGTATTTAGGCATTTGGGAGTACATTTGGTTACTATATCTTTCTCTGTTCCACCGGTTATTCTTTTGCCTTCCAGCTATTTTTGTAGAATCAATTTCAGTGACCACTGTCTATGGTTCCAATATGTTTTCCTGATGACCCTTTTTTTCAATGAATTGCCTTTTATTCTCAAGTTTATGTTTCCCATTACTGTTTAATACAAATGCAGTCGGGTAGTGTTGATTTGATGGCATTATCAGGTAACTTTGGCACATCTCAAGGACAAGCCAACGCCTTCAACACCAACTGGTCCATCTTCAAGTTTCAGTGCCACTAGTGGCGTAAGGTCAGCAGCAGCTAAATTGTTGGGAGGAGGCAATGGAAGCCGAGCACTTAGTTTTGTTGGAGGGAATGGTAGCAGCAAGAGTGCTGGAGTAAACAGTAGAATTGGTTCCCTTGGTGCCTCAAGTACAAGTAATTCAATACTTATTTCAAATTTTGATGGAAAAGGAACTTATTTGATCTTCAATGTTGGTGATGCTATTTTCATAAGTGATCTGAATTCTCAAGACAAGGTATACTGTTTGAATTTTGATGGATTTGGAGTGTTTTGGGTTTTGGTTTATGAGAGGCTTTCCATTGAATGTAGGACCCTGTGAAGTCTATTCACTTCGGTAATTCGAATCCTTTGTGCCATGCATTTGATCCAGATGCTAAGGATGGACATGATTTACTCATTGGTTTGAACAGTGGTGATGGTAATAAATGTTCTCAAGACTCAAAATTTTCCTTCTATGATTTTTTTCTTTTTGCCAACAAATTTTCCCTCTATGATGAAAATCTGAGCTTTATGAATTTATTAGTCCTGTGTGTATTGTTGTAGTCTACTCAGTGTCACTGAGACAGCAATTACAGGATGTTGGTAAAAAGCTTGTTGGAGCTCAGCATTACAACAAAGATGGTTTGATCAATAACAGGCAAGATTTAATCTCTTCTGATGTCTTTCCTACAAGTTCTAGTTTTTCTCACGCATGATATAATATGCTAGCATTCCTATTGTTTTGCTAGTATTCTATAAAAACTTTTGTACGCATTTGGTTTTCGTGGATGCTTGCTCTAGCATCCAGTGTGGGAACCTATTTAAGAAAGCTTTTATTTTCTTAATAATTTGCTAATATATATCAATGGATGGATAGTAAGAAACTGTCACAAATTCTGATTTCAAAGGATTCTTTGAAGCAACAAGCCTTCTTCCTTGTGAACTTCCTATTTGTTGCTCAAGTTGATCTTGTGAATTTTTGTGATAAATCGCAAGGAAGAAAACAAGCTGCTGGAAATTATGCTCAGAAGGTCAAAACTTGATAGTTTCTGTACACATTGACTTTGTGATTTAGCCAGAGACATATTATACTATCTGTTGATTCAATAAAAAACGTTTGGGCTAGTTACTGATCAATAATCTATATCTCCATGGCCAGGCTACAAACGTTTGCAGCTGGCCATTTGTGATCCTTCTATGCTGAATTTAAGTTACCTATACTATATTGCTGTTTTCCTGTTAACCCATTTTTCATAGTAGATAATTGATTTAAATTGGTAGAAAAACTGCTAACTCATGTGGTTGTGATGTGGGGATTTGGTATAAGGATCCTTTAGAGATCTTTATTGTAAAAGTTCTTGTAAATTTTGGAGAGTAATACAAAGAGTGGAAGTGGTATGGGATCCAACTCCTCTCCTCTTACCCACTTCCTCTTCTTTCTTCTCTCCGGAATTTTGCCAAAAATGTACAATAAAGAATGCAGAGCACCTTGTATTCACATGAAGGGGGAAATTGCATTTGGCTGTCTGCTTTACATGCCTTTGTGTGCTCTTGTGTTGTATTCACAGGTCTTGGTAGATTATGTGCTTGGCTAGGCTTCCTTCATTTTGATGACAGGGCCATTTTCCCTTGCATCATAATGGGCATAGGATTGGGTTTTCTGTTTTAGATGTGTAGAGGCCATCATTCGTGTTAGAATATTTGATAAATATTTAGCTAGTTATTTAAATTAGTTATTATCTTAAGAGTTAGTTATCAAATATTCTAACAATCTATACTGTTCATAAAGCATCCATCAAATATTGATGTCCAGGACCAGACTTTTTATGGCTTCAGTCTGTCTTTATTTCTTTGGATAATACCTTTATATTTTTTTTTCTTTATCTCAAAGGTTTGTTTAATTTTTTTCGGATTTACATGGAATTTATTTTCCTAAGTTTTGTTTTCTGCTCTGCATGAATGCAAGAAGTGAAACCTCCAACTTTTTGTCTGTTATTCCAAATAAACACTACGTTAAGGTATCTGATATGGGAAATGCATGCATGGATAGAAAAATAGTAATACAGAGTAGACGATCCATTACCATGGTGTTGGAACCTTGCAATGATTTGGGATTCCCAGGTTGTGCTGATTTATGAATGTCTGTTATTGTCTGTAGCATAAGATGTTTATATTTATATGCTTTGGTGCATTTCCCCATCTCACTATTGGTACTTTCATTTATTCATTTATTTTGGTAAATCTCTTCTATATTCTGTCATCATTTTGCTTAATTAAGTGGCAAAATATTTACTTTTAGATTTGAAGTCGAAGGGCATTTGTGAACAAATATGGGAATTTAATTATTCAAAAGATATGAGAAGAAAGAATAGGCCCTGACATCTGACTTTATTAGTATATTTTCTTCATGGAAAGATGAATGCAAGTTTTCATTTATTCAAAGAAATAAACTTGATTTTCTATAAGTTGACATTGCCTGTTTCTTGTTCATAAAGAGGTATTCCTTTTTCAGCATTAGTCATGTGGCACGGAAATCTGGAAATCTTTTGGCCTATGCCCATAATGTGGCTTGTCTCTTGCATTATGAGCTTATGTTCTCTTCCTGCTCATATCATAATGCAATGATTTCTGTGATTGTTTTTTACCTCCTGTTTAAGCTCCATAGAAAGATAATGTGCTTTTGGGATGACTTGTATTTGACTGGGTCATTTATCTTTGTATGAGCGTACAAAGGAATTTCTGGCCAATGGAAAATTAGTTTAATAAGTGGTTAGTTTTAAGTAAATTTTACTTCTACCAAGTGATGTATTTGAATGTTGAGAAGTGAAATGAGGCGGTCTTAATTATTGACTAAATTTTTAGTTATTAAAATTGTTTAAAAACCTTCAAGAACTATCATGCATGTTGAACTACTGAGTATAGAAACTATGTTGGGAAACTAGCTTGACTGATGCATGTTGCTGTGAGCAGTCGTTGTACTTGTATTGCTTGGGTGCCTGGAGGTGATGGTGCTTTTGTTGTAGCTCATGCCGATGGGAATTTGTACGTATATGAAAAGGCAAGCTTAAAAGAGATGCAAATCTTATAATTAGTCCATTATGAGTTTTTTTTTTTTTACATTGATTTGAGTCTAAGTTTATTTTTCCTCTATGATTTCAGAGTAAAGACGGTACTGGTGATTCATCATTCCCCACTATCAAAGATCAAGCACAATTTTCTGTTGCACATGCACGTTATAGTAAGGTATTAAGTTCAATGCCTATTTCACTTTTAAGCAAAAATATGGATTTTGCTAGCTACATTTTACATGTGTTTCTATGAATTTAATAGTTTTCAAAACCAATGGTGATTCAAGGGGGGGAAAATCGATGGTAAGTCCATCAGCATGATTGCTAATTAAACATGGTTGGTATTTATCTGTATATCACTAATGTAGAACTATATATATTTTACCATTCTTCTAGTAATGCTGTTTAGCAACTGTAAAATTTTACCTCAGAGTAGGTAAGGGTTGACAATATGCCACTTATGTTTTGCCATAGTAACTTTTCTATTTTATTTATTAAAATGCCCAATGCCTAGTGCTTCTCTTATGCTGCTTTCTCATATTTTTTTTCTAATTATAGTCATCTGGTGGCCATTTGTTTGTTTATCTTCATTCTTTATTTTCTGTGATTTTTTACTCATGTTATGTGCCAGGCTTCTTTCATAGGATTTTAATGATAGATAACCTTCAGCTGCACACAAGTTTTACCAGTCGCATAACTGTTAATATTTATCAGTTGACCCTTTTTTGGAATATAATCTTTGCAGAGTAATCCAATAGCCAGATGGCACGTGTGCCAGGGTTCAATTAATAGTATGTCTTTCTCGCCAGATGGGGTATACTTAGCAACTGTTGGAAGAGATGGTATATCTTTATTCAATGCCATCAGCACTGTGTGGAAGTTCTGCATCTGATATTATTTTTCAGGCATGACAACTTAATGATTTTATCACGTAAATTGTATTCAGGTTATTTAGGAGTGTTTGATTACTCAAAAGAACAACTTATATGTGGTGGCAAAAGTTATTATGGTGCTTTATTATGCTGTGCTTGGAGGTGAGACATGTTTGGTTTAAGTCATTCTACTAATTGGTTGTCATCTTTGATTCATTTCTTATTTCCTTATTGTTTCGTCTCTAGGGTTTCAAATGAAATTATACCTACTCAAAATAGGGCTTATCTTTAACCCCTTATTTCATAGTCTAAAATGCCATTATGTAACTCTACTATTAGCATGGATGGAAAATATATCTTGACCGGAGGAGAAGATGATTTAGTTCAAGTTTGGAGCATGGAAGATCGCAAGGTTGTGGCATGGGGTGAGGGGCACAGCTCCTGGGTAAGTTGCATAGTAAATTTAGCTGGAACTTTATATTCTGTCATAGTACTAAATTATTTTCTGTCAAATGCTTCAACCAGGTCAGTGGAGTGGCTTTTGATTCATATTGGTCTTCACCAAATTCAAATGACAATGCAGAGAGTGTTATGTATAGGTTTGGCTCTGTTGGTCAGGTACTTAGAAAAATGATTTCATGATAAATTTATTATATTCTTGGTAGTTTTGTCTATTAACTTCCAAAGAAAAAAAAATTTGTTGTCCACCTAATTAGAAGTTTTTAACGCACGTTATTTTTGAACTTTTGACAAAAAACAATGTGCCTGCTTATGCTGGAGTTGACTGATTGCTATGTTGCTTTTGGTTTTCAACTTTCAAATCTGGTAATAGAGTAACATTGTGGAAAATTTTCAATCATGGTTGCCAATTATGAGTTCAGCGACTGGCCTGTAAGAATTAGTGCAAGTGTTATATGCTAAGTTAAAGATGCTGCAAAAGCAGAAACAGAAGACGACAAATAAATGAGGAAGACAAACAGATGGCCGTAGCTTTGCTGATATAGTTATGAATACGGAATACAAGGGTTCAGCTGCTGTCATATTTCATTTAGAAAAATGGTAATTACCCTAATGATGATTTCTGTGATCTGTCAGGAGAAAATTAGTTAATTGAAAATATGGAGCAGAATGCTGGTAGGAAGAGTGTTATATTTTTATTGAGAGTAGAAAATGTTATTTGTAAATTTGATGATAGTTAATTTCACTTGGCTCTTCTAGACGAGTGGTAGATGAACTCTAGTAAATTCAAGCAAATGCGCTGCAATGTGGAGAAATTTACTTTCAGTAGCATGTGGTGCTCTTAGAATTGTAATGGCCTTTGATCCGTGTGATCATTTATCACTCTACTCCATGATTAATAATTCTGATATATCTCTTTTCAGTCCACTCATTTTTGCATTACTCAAGCTCTTATATTGCATAAATGCTGGCACTTAGATGTTTTGGTGGTCAGGATACTCAATTGCTTCTATGGGACCTGGAAATGGATGAGATAGTAGTACCATTAAGACGTGCGCCAGGTGGATCCCCCACTTACAGTACTGGAAGCCAGTCATCCCATTGGGACAGTGTTGTCCCATTGGGTACATTGCAACCTGCACCAAGTATGCGGGATGTTCCGAAAATTTCACCCCTGGTTGCTCATCGGGTGCATACTGAACCACTCTCAGGAGTGATATTTACCCAGGATTCTGTACTTACAGCCTGCAGAGAGGGGCACATAGAAGTGTGGATGAGACCGGGGATTGCTGAGGGCCAATCAAGCAACTCTGAAACCTTGTTATCTAGCAGCCACAAGGAGAAATCTTCACTGTCGAGCAAGGTTGGTAATTCTAGTTATAAGCAATGATGGAATCTTTCCAGTCTAAAGGGAATTTTAGCTTCCTTTGCCTTTTTCCTTTTCTTTATATGGTTGTTTAAGTTTTAATCCGATTGGTTTCCTAACTTAAAGGTGTCGATGCTAGTAAGATGAACCAAGTGGTTCTATTGTATATTCAGGGATGAGAATGCCATTGATGGCTGAGAGGATGGGAAGGAGAGTTTTCTTCCGCCTCCTCCTGTAAGTACAAAACGGCTTTTTTTTTAGGATTTGCCTAATGACAGGAATAATCTGAAATTAAGATCCTTATTTAATCCAATGACATATAATCTTTTGAGATTTTTCACATACTTGGCATTCCTCTTTTCGGCTTTTGATGTTATTTGGGCTCCTTAAGCACTTGGGCTACTTCCCTGGCTAATGATTAATGCATTTTCCATTGAATTTCTAAGGGAAGTTCCATTGCTCCATGTGTTGAGCTGCATGATTCAAATTGGAGGAAGCAAAAGTTTTGATAATTTTTTCATAAAAAGCAACGAATGTGAGGTGTTGCAGATGTTTCATAATAATTAGTATGTAGATTTTTTTATTGACGATGCTCTAATAATTTTAAAAGACTAGAATATTTTTTATGCTTTAGATTTTTGTTTGGTCGTTATTTTCTGTATTTTTAATTGTTAAACTTATAAATTTTTTAGTTTTCACATGAAAGAATGTGCGACGTGCAATATGTCAGCAGGTGTGACACGAGATGATATACTAGATATGATATATTTTAAAATTTTAAAAAATGAGTATGTGGAATATACTTATAAAATTTATATATATATATATATTTAAAAAATTGATATATAAAAAATGAAAAAAATTAGTTTTAAATAGAGATTTTAAAAATGATATAAAAATATAAAAAATAAGAAATTAAAAATTAAATTTTTCTATGAAATTTTTGGTTTTTTAGAATTTTTTGAAAAAACAAAATTTATATATAATATATGATGAAGTATCATATACCATACTTGTGAGTACGTTTTCTTTTTTTAAAGTAAGACTGCACTATATATCAATAGAAGCAGTGTAATGTCCAGGTATCACGGGGAATGCCTGTTTGGTGTCTGCTTTTTTTTGAAGAAAAAGGAAATTTGATTCAATATATCAATACATTATCATTCAATCTATATATAATTAAAAATAAAATGAAATTGCACTAGCTATGAATGGTAAGGCTCTATTTACTGGGTTTAGTGCCCCTTTTACTTTTTTTTTTATTTTTGTAGTGTCTAATTTTTATTTATTTATTTATTTTTTTTACCATGTGAGATTTATTTTTTTTCATTATTTTAAGTGGGGCTCATTTTATTTTTTATTTTCTCAATCCATATTAATTTAAATTATTGTCATTTAATATATTTTTTTTATAAAAAAAGTTAATGATAATTTTTTTAATTTAATATATTTTAAAACTAAAAAAAATCGCGCCCGTATTTATGGGCGAGAAAAACCTAGTTTAATAATAAGGCAATGCATCAACAGAATAGTTTTTTTTTTTTTTTTTTACCATTTTACCATTGGCTAGTTTTATTTTTAGAATTTCGTGCTATTAGATATCTTTTCTTGATCCTGATGTACGAAATAGATAATAACTCAATTTTTTTTAAATCATGTGAAATATATAGAAAAATATTGAAAAAATTCCATACAAAAATAAAGTAGAAAATGATTTTAAAAATAAAAAAATTGCTTGAAGTTTAAAAGAAAAATTCTACTGCTTAGATGTTATGAATAATGTCTTCCTATAAAATTAATGTTAATTAAGGTATCTAGTTTCTAAGAAAAGTTACATCTAAAAATTCAAATTTCAATTAAAAATTTAAAATATTAAAATGAATATTAATTTTAAAGACCTAGTACTAAATTCAATGAGTGATTTAAATTTTAAATTTTATTTTGAATTGAAATATTATTATTTTTAAGTTGATATATAAAAATTATTTTGAAATTTAAAAATATTAAAATTTTCAAATAAAAATCTAAATTATTTTAAATCTAATCTAAATCAGAAAGAGGGATCACATGTCGGTTACACAAGCCAAAGGGGACAAGTTAATCATAAATGAGGGTGTGGGGGTGTCAGAAAACGCAAAACTCAACGGTCGGTATTCAGTGAAGAGAGGAGAAGAAAGAGGATGAATCGTAAGAAACAGCTTTGTCGGTGCTTCTTCAATAATTCATTCAATTTTGGATCCCAACCCAAGCATCGCCATTTTACAGTTTGATGAATAAATAGAATTAATAACACAAAATCATCTTCAAGCTAGAGTAAGTGTTATATATTTACACGGAGTTTGAAATGAGTTTTTTAGTATTTCATATTATTTATAAGGACTTCTTTAATATGCAGAGTGAAAATATTATAAATAGAAATTCCATAAAAATTATTTCCATTTCTATTTTGAAAAAATAAAAACAAATAAAGATGTTTTAATAGAAACTATAAAAATACAATAAACCTTGTAATTTTTTTTATAAAGGACTTTTTTGTTACGACTTACGAGGATACCCAATGTTACTACTGCAAGAAGGGTAAAAAGATGGAGGAGGAGGAGGAAAGTTAATGAGTATAGCTCTGTTTATGGAGGTGCTAAATCATAAATGTAGTAATTAATTAGGTTTAAACTTGCGTGAGAGATTTGGATCTTATAAGCTACTATTTCAATGAAGCTCAATTGGTAGCCGATCCTGTGGCTACTATTATTCTTGAGATTACTTGGTGGGCTAAAAGGGATTGGACAATGCATTTGGAAGCAAATTCTGCCACTGATTAATATTATCTTGCGCCAATGGGAGCCTCCGACAGTCACTCCATTATCTATTCTAATGATATCTCCCTGCATCTGCTTGCATCATCAGGAATCTTATTCTTAACTTGTGTGTTTGGGAATGCCCCTCGCACTAGCTCCATATAGTTTGTTTTCTCGGGGCCCCGCCCATCTCTTTTTCATCAAAAATTAAAAAAAAAAACGTAGTGATTAAGCCCATCCATGCTTTTGAATCTTCGTTAGCTGTAAAGCAAAGCATATTGTCAGTTTTTTCATGCCATCTCCAGATTCCGATTCGGCCATCTTCTAAACTCTTCTCTTTTTCATTTTGCTTCCCATGTCAACATTCAATCAATCATATATTGGTTTCTTCTATTAGGCACTTGGGAAAATTTAAAGTGATATCTAATAAATAAATATATATATATATATATATAAACGTTCGCCAAAATATATGAAAAGACTTTAACAAAATGCTCTTCATAGTAAAAAATATACTTTTGGTTTCTTAATTTTATATCTTTTTTAATCTTTTAACTTTTAAAATATAATCAAAACTTTATTTATTACTAACATTATTAATTATATTAATATAAAATGCTGGCAACACATTAGCATTTTCTAAACCTTACATATTTATCTAACTAATTTTTATGACAAAAAATCATGAGATTAAGATTTTATTTAGAACTCAGTTATTTGTAATTATTTATTTTTAATTTTCTAATCTAACTAAAAATATTTTGAACCTACAATTAATAAATATATGATAATATTAATGACCTGGTAGTAAAAATTAATATGTCAATATTAAATAATATTTTATCAGTGTAAAAAAAATTTCATAATTTTTTGATTAATATAATTAATGATACTACTGATAGGAATTATTTTAAAAATTAAAGAATTAAAATAATAAAATAAAGTTAAGAAATTAAAATGCAACATTCAGTTGTGTGAAGTTGAGGGATAAAAAAATGCTTTTAAAAAAGGTAAAAAAAAAGTATAATGATAATGATATTTTTAATTTGATATGAAACCGTGCTAAAAATCTAAATATAAAAATTATAATATTTTTCTAAAACCCCTTTTACTCGACGCAGGGAAGTCTGTTGACAGTGGAACACATGGGAAACGCCGGGGAGAGTTTAACGCATAATGAAATTAAAGAATAGAGGAGGGGGCTCCAAAAAAAAAGTACTCCCTCTATTTCAGTTTATAGTGCACTTTTAACTACCGCACACAGACCAAGATAATAATTAATAACTAACAAAATTTTCTACTTTTTCTCAAATTATCCTCATTAAGTGCTTTGAGAATAAAATATTTTAATAATAAACACATATTTGGGTTTATTAATTAAGGGTAATATTGAAAAGAGAATAAAATTACACTACGTAATTCATAAAGTGCACTACATTATGAAATATTAATTTTTAAAAAAAATATAATATATATAGTGGAACGGAGGGAGTATTATAATTTTTTTATATCATTATAATATTAAAGCGGGAGAGGGAGAAAGGGCCTCCACATTCTGTCCACGTAAGCAGAGATCCAGACGACGGTAAATTTACACGTTAATCATTGCGCTTAACACCAATGGTCATGTGTAGCTACTTGCCTGGTCCCGTCTATATCTTGTCAGATCTGCTCTGCTCACACTCGTACTCAACTCGAGGGCTCAACAAAGCTTGAAGTTTCCTCTTTCCTCAACTCCACTCCCCCAGCTCTTGTTCTTCAGATTTAGGGTTTTCTACAAAACTCATTCACTCATTGAAGCCGAGACTTCCATAATGAGTTGATTTCTTTGGGATCGATAGGATACAATCCATCCAAGATGGGTGGTAGCTGGTTCGAGCCAATGTTGAAGAGGGTTCCAAGGAGGGTCTGGTTAAACTTCCAAAAATCTATGGGTGTCCTCGTGGGTGGGAATCACACTTCCTCCAGGTTTTGCACTCGCTAATTCCTCTGCCGCTTCTCCATTCCGGCTTCCATTTCTCTTCGATTTGATTTTTCAGACGAAACAAATCGCTACTGCGAATTTCGTTTCTTCCTGGTGTCTAGATCTCCTTAGCTTTTCTGGGTATCCTATTCAATTTGGAAGATTATGGATACCAAGACCTTGATATTTCAGATCCTTAAAGGGTCTGCAGCGAGGCGCGCACTTTTTCGAGCATTCTTGCTGGCCTCTGCTCTTTCCATCGTATCTTTGGTCCGCGTCCTATCGTCAAACTTCGATTTCGGAGCGTTGGCTCCCATTACTTATAATGACTGTCTCGCGGATTCTGATTCTGCAAACGTCACTTTAGCTACGGGCTCCTACCTCTTTCAGAGTCCGATACCCAACACCTTTTGGGGTTCATTCGACTCTATGAATTGCAAGCAAGATGTCAATTTGACTGTTACTGTAGTCACAGAGTTGATGGATAAACATTTTCTGGACGGTAATGCCAAAAGTCTCTGTATTGGAGAAGGAGCCTCGATGGCCGTGTTGGCAATGCAACAGTTGGGATTCTCCAGCGTTAATGGTGTTCGCAAACACCGCTTTTTCTCCTTCAAGCAGAAAAAAATCGTGTATGAGCTTCATTATCAAGACTGCTCATTCGATTTCGTGTTTTCTAGGGATCTGGATAAGGTTTCAGTCCCTGCATTGCTCGTGCTTGAGGTGGAACGCGTCCTTAAGCCTGGTGGAATTGGTGCCCTGCTTGTGGGTGCTAGTCGTTCGAACCCAAATGACTTGATAAGGTCTGCTACCCCAGTATCGTCTTTACTGAGATCTTCAACTGTCGTGCATGTTGCGTACATCAATGAACTTAATCTCGTGGTTTTCAAGAAAAGATCCGAAAATACCAGCTCCTATAATCATTATAGCCTTCACCCAGCAGACTGTCCAAATCCTACTCTTAACAAACCCCTCATAGAGCTGTTGGAACCTCTTGTGGAGGAAAGACCCCCTCCAGAGTTTGAGAAAAGGATATCATATTTACCCAAGTTTGTGGATGTTTCAACTAGAAAGCGAATGGTGTATATTGATATTGGGGTAGGGAAGCCGCTGAACAACGCAAATGTCACTGACTGGTTCCTGCCGTCATATCCCATCGATCAGAGGGCTTTCAATATCTATTTTGTTCACTACAACACTTCCATCCTGTTGTCCTATGTGAAACGACCTGGTATCACCTTTGTTTACCATCCAGGACTGGCAGGAGATGTTGCAGCCAAGCTCAATACAGACGGGGAAGTGGATCCATATGTGGGAGAGGAAGAGTTTGATTTCCTTGCCTGGTTCAAAGAAACTGTGCAGTTTGCAGATTTTGTGGTGTTGAAGATGAATGCAGGAGAAGTTGAGCGGAAGTTCCTGTCAGACACACTTAAAAGTGGGGTTATATGCTCGGTTGATGAGCTGTTCCTGGGCTGCCCTGACAGTGGAGATGGTAAAAATACGAGGGCCAAGAAAAGTTGCATGGATATCTACAAGGGTCTTAGGAGCAGTGGCGTCTATGTCCACCAGTGGTGGGGAAACTGAGCCTCTTTCACGTTTGATCAGTGTAATGTTTCTGCGTTTGATGTAGTTGGACCATGACTATATAGGATGTTGCTGTTGTGGTCGTTGCCTGTGTATGTGTATGTAGGATGCTATGAACATCCGAGCGCTTTCTGGTTGTGCGCTTAAGGCTAAATAAACAACCACCGTCGTTCGATCTTGTCTGTTATTAATGAAATTGAATTCAGTGTGTGATCGTATCCCCTTTTGCGCTTTGGCTGGGTAAATGGTAGCAAAAGACAGTACAAATTCTGAAGGATCATGCAGAACAATAGACCAGTATTGCAACATTTTCAAAACGGGAGGGCCAATTCTTGTGACTAAACGGGAATCCTTTTGATTTTTTGCGTCCTTTAAATACTCTCACTCCCAGGCTTTCCGTATGCTTGTTTCGATCATTCTAAATAGAGTAGGCATTTGCGCCTAGTCCCATACTCATTCTCAGTATCTTACTGAAGCATAGGAAATTAATTATACAAGGCTGATTTTCTTGTTCACTCTGCACTCGGAACCTAAGGATCCCTTCAAGCCATAAATATATCATACGTAGTAGGTCATTAATTTATATTAATCGTTAGGATAAAAGAAGAGTGATGGTATCATGCAGAAGTTGGATGAGGTAAAATTGCGGCAAATAACGTGAGATGATTTATGTAACTTGCATAACTTATATAATTGACTACAAATTTCTGTTGCAAAAGAGGACATTGTGCTGTTTTCGTAAGAAAGGGAGGTAATCCGTAGAATAGAGGACGGTGCAATAGGCAGCAAACTGCGGGAGGCTTCAACAATGACAAGGTCAATGTCTTTAAGATTAGTTTCTGGTGCCTGCTTGCACCCCTTCCGATAATGACATATATAAAACGCCCCAGAACGAAAGATGCTGGTTAAAACAGCAGAAATCAAAGCTAACAATTTTTCAAGTGTCAAATCTAAGAAAAGGGAATCTACTGGCAAGGCCACTAGTCCAGCACAGCACTCAGCCTCAACCTCAGTGTCCTCACTATCATCGAAGATTTTAGACTTTAGTACAGCAGTGAAGAAATCTATCTAGGATATCAACACTTCCTGAAATACTATAAAATATGTGCTTGCAAAACTAAAGCAAGTCTCCCAAAGAAAACACATTTGATTATTATTTCTTTCGAAGGGTAGCTATTTAGAAGCAAAGCCAAACAATCATGGAAGAGGCATTGTCTTATATAGGCCATGCACAATGCCAACCTGTGTCTGTGTCAAACCGCATATCATTTCAATTTTAATTATTGTTAAAGCCAGAAGACACAAGGGGAAAATCAAGAAAATAAGATGGTGGAGAAGCATTACGTATGACAGTTGGGCTGTACTGTACATGAACCTTCAGGCACTTATATTGTTGTATCTTCAGGCCCGTTACTGACCTTTATCTCCAAAAGC
This sequence comes from Adenanthera pavonina, assembly GCA_026686845.1. Classification (NCBI taxonomy): domain Eukaryota; kingdom Viridiplantae; phylum Streptophyta; class Magnoliopsida; order Fabales; family Fabaceae; genus Adenanthera; species Adenanthera pavonina. The sequence goes on from JAIVEN010000002.1 coordinate 6,899,857, forward strand.
CTCTCAACTGGTTGTCGGCAAATTGGGCACCTGTTTGTCTGTAACCTCAAAACTTTAGCACATCCGCTACACATGCACTGTCACAAGGAAAAGCAACTAGATAACTGGTTTTGTACACAACCGTTGAAATTTAAGTAAATAAATAATCATCAGTTTGCAAGTTCTGAGATTGACACGTGACAGACTAGGAAAACAGGTTGAAGTGAAAAATAACAAAAATAAATCCTAATGGTTGATGAAATTTGACAGCAGCAAACACTAAATATCAATTTGCAGTAAAATAGCACTCACCATATTGGCAACCACAATTAGCAATCAAGCATTGTCATATCATCTAATCTTAGAAATCAATCAAAAGGGGAAATCGTAAATACCATGTGTCGGCAGGGAAGGACAGTTGTATCCCGAGGCTCTGATAAGCAGATGACACACTCTTTTCCTGGGTCATTTCCATCCAAGTCATTCTCCACAGAATTTCCAATACCATATATCTCCTGCAACTCATACCTCATTCCATTCACCCACAAGATCTGCTTAATTACCTTCACCTGGAACTCTCCTTTCTCTCTCTCAAATACTGCTTGAGTTATCTGCGAGTTTGCGCCACCAGGTGTAAGAGTTTCATTTGATCCTCCAAGATTACCAGGGGACGCATCTGCCTTCACTGCTAGGGGGTAGACATCCATGTCAGCTCTCACTAATTCCGATTCTTCAAATGTCGAAAAGTCAATACCAGTTCCAGCTGGCTGTCTAAACTTCTGGCCCAAACCTTGCTGGAAGTGTACAGTTACAGGTGCCAGAAGATTTTCCTTTGTTGGCGTAAGAATGCAGCCATCACCTTCTTTTGCAAAGAAAAGTATGGTGATGCTGTCATGGAGATAAGACAAAACAAAAACATTAGAACCCAAAAAAAAAAGTATGTACTGTCCACACTCACGACTCATTATTATCCCCTAATTTCAGATACTTAACAGCACCAATGTAACAAGTAGATAATTAAACTGGACAAGTGGATATACAGCAACGCAGCCTCATCTCAGATATCAATGCTGCTTAAACAATGTTACTTGATGCAGAAAGTCTAAGAGTTTAGAAAGCATTTTCTGTTTTATTATTCTCAAAACAGTCTTGTAGAATTGTTTTCCATAACAAGTTTTGAGAATAAAAAATAAAAAAACCTGTTTAAATAATTATTACCAAAATCATAACTAGTAAGTGTTAAATGAATTATTCAAAATTTATAACTTTACACTTAATAAAATGGATATTTTTCACCAATTATTTGTGTGTTTTAGAACAAAAATTGCAAAACACTTTAAAGATGTTCTAAATTTTCCGTTTTTTTATTTTTCTATTTTTCAAAATATTTTATAAAAAACAAATTTATCAAACAAATTTTTTTTTATTTTCAAAAACAAAAAAAATGATATGAAAACATAAATGAAACAGGCCCTAAAGTTCTATAAGCAATTCCATTTTCTAATGCAGCTTTGGCAAAAATAACTAGAGCAAGACATGCACTATTGCAACACGAAACTTCACAGAGAACGTAGATATTGCTTCCCCGTATGATATATCTTGCCATATAGAAACCACTTATCGATTGTTCTGTTTCTAACTTAGCTGTGATTTTAAAAATGTGACAGATCGAAGTACTGCCAAGGAAGTGAATATCACAAAGATACTACAGTTGTATACCCATAATAGTATTTTGTAAAGTTGCCAAAATATGATTTAATGTTATAATATCAGTTTACTTCTCACATGATTTCCTTTTATTTATATTTAGTGACCATTGAGTACTAAACAGTTTCACTTTTAATCCTGGAAGGGTAATGCAATATACAAAAGGTGAAGTGATTTATTGACCTCTCACATTCTCACAGTATATGAAAGCGTAATACCTTCTTGTCTACCAGGTAGAAATATCAAGTAAAAAACGAAACAACAGAGAGAGCGCAAATTATTCCAGCCCTCCCCCACCCCCACAGCCCCCTTTTTCTCTCTCTATTTTTCCTGAATTTTCAGGATATGCCTTATGTTTCAAAAGCTACATGAACCCTTCAGCTTTGAAAATGGACTACATCTAAGTTCAAATTCAATCCGGTGAATACGTTATCAGAGCTCAGACCATCAAGAAAAGTCTATCTATCACATGACAATCTTTAATAGAAACTGAATTTTTTCTTAAAATGTCCACTCAAGAGTCAAGACATCAAAAGAAAATAAACAAAGAAGCCTATCCAAGAAGCCAGAAATCAAGGTAATCCTCATCTAACAAACTGTCCAACACTGAATTTTATGGCAGAAGGAATCGCACATAGCGAGCAGGTGAAAAAGAAAACAGGAGACCAATTTAAATTCTGCAATCCAGGCGATCCCTTCAAATGATTATCTACAATTGCTCAACTCAAAATTTTCATTTGTCTGTATTATCAGCAAATAAAGAGGAAAAGTTACCTCCCGGCCACAGTGGCATCGAATGTGAATGCCACAAGGAACCGTCCCGGATTCTCCTCATCGTGCTCAATCCTCAGAGTATCCTTCTTGATATTAACATCGTTCCTTATCGTAACCGCCTTCTGATGCTCCACATAGGGCGCAGGCTGAGTCATCACAGGGCCACAAGGGTAACGTCCGCCCATCCATGCTGGGTCCATAGGTGGATGAGACCCCATACGATGATGTTGATCGTATGGAGCTGGCAGAGGAACCGGCATAGTCGGTGGTGGCGGGGGATAGTATCCTGGGTACTGGTAATACGGTGGAGGATTCGAGTTTGGGAATTGCGATGGGTAGGGCGCACCGGAAGTATAGACGAATCGATTGGCCGTGATTTCAGGCTGTGGTGTCACCGGCGGAGGGGGCGGCGGATGAGTCCTTCTACCACTTGCGCTGTGCCTACGGCGATTGTTGTTAACGCCACTACTTCCTATGTTACCCATGGAAATGAGGGTCTACCTCCTGAACTGCTAAAATATGAAGAAAGGAAAAATACCAAAAGCCCTAATTTACTGAAAACAGTTTGCGCTTGATTCCCTGAGGGAGCCTAGGTTAGGCAGGCTGGCATACGATAATCGCGTAGACTTATTTCGTTTCTCCCTTTCCTATTGTACCCCGGAAATCAAAACCGGGAAGCATAAAGAAGAAGAAGAAAAACCGAGTACAATAATATCAATATAGCCGAAGAGATGGGAAGTAAGCATTAAAAAAAAATCGCAGATTCAGTGAGGGATCATTAGCTCAAAGGGTGTGTTGTGAGACAAATCAGGGACGAGGAGGAAGACGGACATAGGGAAAAGGTTGAAAATTGGAATGAGTGCGTCGAGAAGGCGACGGAGGGAGAGATAAACTCAGAAAGAAAAAGGGAAAGAGGGAATCCTCACATAGTCCGATGGCAGGTATAACGGGATTGCGTAAAGCTCCACCCAGCGAGACCATCGATGATTGATACATGGCATGACCATGCTAAAGTGAACCGCTTATTTATTTATTTATTATTACTATTATTGAAAATATAATCGTACCGATTTTAAATATAAGAGTTTTTTAAAAAAAGTGCTGTTAGAAATGTGAGAGGGTAGTTCTTATATATTTGTAAAAAATATTTTTATTTAATTTATTTTAAAATAAATAAATAAGAATAATTTTAAAAAATTACTGTAATTAAAAAAAAATAGGATAATTAACTAATTTTTAACTTATTTTTTTATTTAATTAAAAGATAATTTGCTTGTGGAGTAATCTATTAAACATGAATTATTTAATTATCATATTGAATCTTTAAACTTTTATTAAAATAATCAATGTGTGTGGTTATAATATAAAATTTATATCACATCACACGACACATGAATTAAATCATGCAATACCGTATTTAAATATTAATTATTCAAAAATGGAAGAAATATATTATAAAATTTATAGTAAATCACAGTAACACTAAATCAAATCATTCAATACCACTCGTTGCTGTGAAGTGCATGAAAATATGTACCTCTTTGACTAAATTATGTTACACTGCTACACGACATTTTTTTTTCAGTGTGCGTAAGTATTTAATTAAAAATAAATATGTGATGTTTTTTATTTTTAAAAATTTTTAAATAAAATTAATATATTACAATAGTAGAGGGTACATGACGTTCACTGTAAACTTATTGAATCAATTTAATTTAATTTAGTCATTTTTTTGGCCAACTAGTCAGTAAATACATTAATTAGGCTTGATACAGTGCATACCTCTGAATTATTATGGAAAGTACTCCCTGCGTATCTTTCTATATATCATTTTAGGTTTTAACATACAGGTTAAAAAATATGATTAATATATTGGGTTTATTTCAAATTTTTTCAATATGTTTTTTAATAAATAGATATATAAAAAAGAGAAATTAATATTATATTTAAATTTTAAAATAATAAATAAGAATTTAATTGAAAAAATAATAATTAATATTATTTTAAAATTTGAAATGAAAGATAAATAGGAAAAAAATTTTAAGAGTAACATGTAAAAAGAAAAGGAGGGAGTATAAATATCTTGTGACGTTTAGCACAGGCCATTTACAGAGAGCGTGATATGGATAATGCAGTGAAACGACAATAAAACACTATGATATCGAGACAAATAATTAAATGCAATTAAAGACTTCCAATTTATAAAATGACGATGAAGAACCTTGATACTTAGCTATTTTTTTTTAAAAAAAAAAAAGAAGTCGTGAAGACGAAGTTGCCATTGAGTTGTGAAATTTGGTTAGAAATAATGAACAATTTCAATTACAAATCCAATAAATTTAGTTGTAAATCATCTAAAATTCCATTTTTTATTCTTATGTAATTGAGTTATAAATTTAAAAATTTAATTGAAAATAATGAACAATTGAATTGTGAATAATGAAAACTTCGTTATAAATCCTAAGTTTTTCATTTTTATTTAGAGCCCAGGAGAATTTTATCCACACAATACCTTTTTAAATATTATTTAGAGTCTATTTGTTTTAGTTTTATTTATGAAAAAATAACTTCTTTTATATAAAAAATACTTTTAAAATTTTTAGGATATTTGTTTAAACTTTTTAAAATGATCATAATATAAAAAATATATAGTTTTCTGCTTATTTTTAGAAAAGTAACTTTTTAAAAAAAATAATAAATGAGAGGAAAAGAGGTGGAAAAATATAGAAGCATTTAATTAACTTTAAAAATTATAAAAATAACAATATTTAATCTTGAGAAAATATTATATTATAAATCCTTATTTTTCCCTTTCATTTACAATTTAAGAAGTGCTTTTTTTTATTCTAGTCAAACACAAAATAATCTATATTTTTCATAAAATTTTTAAATAATTATCAATTTTTTAAATAATTTAAAATTTACTTTTTTAAAAAAGCTTAAATAAACAACCCTTAAGTTTTATTATCATTTTCTCAATTAAAAATCCATCAATATTTTTTTCTTCCTATCTAGTTCACTAATTGTCATTTTTCAAAAACTCATTGTAATGTTTATGTTCCCGTAAAAAAAATCTAATGTTTATGTCTATTCATTTTTTAAGAAAGTTAGTTTCAATAAAAAAAAGAATGGAGAAAATTCATCTTAATATATTTATTAACTAATTATAACTCTTTTATTGGAAAATCCAATAATTTGTATATTCAATAATAGCTCTTTCAATAGAAACCAAATACATTAAGATAGATTCTCTCTCATTTTTTTTCTTGAAATCCATTTTCTTTTATATCAAACATAGCATAAGAGCACAAAAAATTTGAACAATTTAGGGCGTGAACCTAGAAATTAAAATTTCAACATGTAATTAAATGATAACTAATTACTTCAAATCATTCTAATGAAAAGCAAGGTTCAAAAAATCAAACTCAATATTAAATCGATCAAAACACTGATTCAAGGTTCAATGATTTAATCATTGTTCAATCAGAATTAAATTGGTAATAATAAATTTAATAATTTTATAATTTTACACATTATAGAGGAAATAAAAAAATATTACTAATAAGTTTCACAATCTAATATTAAAATCTAAATAAGTTAATATTCATTTGTAAACATATTGTTAATTCAAAAGAATCAATTATTATTTTTTTCATATTATTTGTTAAGTAAATTTATCATTATTAATAATTATATATCATAATAATACTTATACAATATTATAATATAGAAAAAAATTTTATACAAAAAATAATACTATTTAGTACTAAAAATAATGTTATTTTATTTTTACAAAATTAAAAAATTTTAAAAATAATTGAAAATAATTAAAAATAAAATCGGTTTGACCGGTTCAACACCGATTTTGGAAATGGGTGATTGAAATCTATGACCGGACCTGATCCGGTACCGGGAACCGGTCGAACTAGCCGATCCGGTCCGATTTTTTAAACATTGATAAAAAGTGTTTTCATTGACTAGAAAATTAAGGTATGCTTTCTTTGATCCAAAACATAAATTCTGTTAATTAATTGCACAAGAGCTAAGAAAGACAGGTTTACTTATCAAATCTGTCAAAAAAATAGATTATTTTCTAATAGTATCCATTTTTAATATATTGTATTTAAAGTTTATTATTTTTTTTTACATTTAATTACATATAAAGGTAAAATAGAAAAAAAAATTAATACCCTAAAAATTACCATATATAACTTATATTTTGAATAAAAATAAAATTTTAAAATATGATTTATATTTTATACCGGATGGAGTATGTCAATTTAGTAATTAAATTTTCAAATAAAATTTGGCAAATCTAAAAATGGCCTGATTAGTTTGAAAATTTTTAAATTATGACATATGTTAATTTTTAATAAATTATATTGGAATTAAAGTGATGTATTCCTTTTTCATCCATCCTTAAATGCAAGATTTTTTTTCGCATATCTTGAGGATTTGGTGAAACCACACTTGATGAAAGTTTCTTCGAAGAAGAATGATGTCTCCCAAAATTGTGTCAACAGCAGGATTCATTTGTTTCAGATCTGCAACAACCTTTGCTTGATTAGGGATTAGGAAAAATATATCATAAATAGGTATGATTTATTGATTTCTCAATTCCTGTAACAATGATAAAAATAATAATCATATTACCATTATATCCCTATAAAAATTAAATAATATAGCCTCCATTACATCCTTTAGAAAAAAAAACACGTCACCAGAGATAATAAAAATAGTTTTCACTTCTATGTGATAAAATTATACATAGTATTGTCAAAAAAGATAAACTCCTAAAATCACTCAAACCTATAACTTAAAGCACTCTAAAAAAATGAAAGAGTACCTTCAAATTGTAACAATGCATGAATCATTTTATAAGTTAAAATATTTAGTAAGCAACCTGTTAAAAAAACAAAATAATAATCCACATTTATTGTTGATAAAAAGTAAAATACATATGTCATCTCGTTGTAAAAGAGAATAACAACTATAAGAAAAGAGCTTTTGATAAATTGAAGTAAGTATATATTTTGATGGAAACAAAAATTAAGAAAGGACATCGCGTATATAAAAGTTTACTTTGACTTCAACTGAACAATGATATTAGTTTATATAGTGGAAAAACAACTTTTTTAATGCTTATTAAATTAAAATAAAACAAATGTAACTAATGGAAATTCAAAATAAGGATGATTCAATTGTTGGTCTAAAAGCTAATTTGTTGGAGATAAACCATAACCACAAATTATAACATTAAGTTTTCTAACTATAACAAAAATGAAAAAATAATGGAATTAAATGAATTTTTTTTAATTATATATCAAATAATGGAATACATTATATTTGAATTTAAGAACTCTTTGCTGATGCAGCTCTTCACAATTTTGTGCTCATGTAACGTTTCAAATTTTCCCTAATTCTAGGTGTCTCAATGTTCTTAGCTTATATCAAATTTTTTTTTTATGAAAGCTTATACCAAATGTTGTGTGTATATAAGTGTTTGATAATTTAAGCTAATTATTTATGTATTATCCCTCACAGTTAATGCTATTTTTTTATTTTTAACCATTATTTTTTAAATATAAAATATAAAATTAATACATGTTTTAAATTTTTTATTATTGAATGACCCCATTCATCACATGAATGTTTTACTTATATATATAGAAGACTAGCAAACAAATTATTATTAGTGTTTTAAAATGAAAAAAAAATTAATGACTTTAATTTCATATTAATTATTGAAATAAATAAGTTATACCATTGATTTAAAATTTAAGCTATTGGTAAGTCATAATTCAAAATGGAAATAAGCCACATTAAAGTTATATTAAAAAAAAGAACCAATTTGAAAATGCCTGGCAAGAGAGAATTAAAAAATTATGTAGGTGTGATAACCTACCAATATTAATAGGATATTAAAGGTTATTAAAGCATTTAATTAAAAAAAGGGAAGGATAATCTTAAAACTTAAAAAAAAAGTTTTCATTATCCTTAAAATTGATATTTTTGAAAATTTATTATACATATAATATATAATTAACTCTATCATTCTGGCAAAAATAGAAAAAAAAAAAACACTCTATAATTAACGCTATTATAATTAAAGCATTTGATACAAAAAAGATAATGGCTTATGAACGAAAGAGTAATTATTTTTCCAAATAATTTAATAATTTAGTATTAAAATAATAAAAATAAGTGTCAGACAAGTGTGATAATTGAAAATAATCCACAATATGCCTAATTACCATTTAAATACACTAAATGTGAAATTTTCAGAAAATATAATTACATATGAATGGCAGATTAAAACAAAAATTAATTTATCACACAATTAGAACAACTTGATGTGTGGCCTTCCAAAATTTCTTGCTAACATGGTACTTTAGATTTCTTCCAAATTCATCTATATTTATATATGTAATACATTAGACGTTATATTTTTGGTATGGATATAGCATGAAATATAAATATAAATATAATGGAAATAATTTGTGAATAATGCAATTTAATATAAATGTTATATTTTATAATTCATATTGACAATGTTCATTGATCTTACAACCTTTTTACTTTATCACTAGACTTTTTTTTTATAGCATAAATTTAAAAAATAAGTCATATTAATAAAACTCCCTCCATCCCATTTTATTTCTTATTTTAAGGATTTTACACAAATTAATAAAACTATTAAATGATGCAGGTTATAATAAAATCTAATAATATTTTACTAAAATATTATTAATTAAATATTAAAAAATAACTTATATTTTACCTACCATTGTTTTTAATAAAGGATGAAATAATAAAAAAGATATTTAATGTTTCTTTGATAATGTAGAATGATATGTAAATTGAAATATTTAAAAAAATTTAAAATATAAATAAAATGAGATAAATGACGTATATAATAAATAATATAACTTGCTATAAATTTTATTATATAATTTGATATATTAGGTCTAACATGTTCAATATTGTGTGTGGCACGTCAGGATAAAAAACCGAAAATTGTAATTGAGGTTTTCATTATGCCAAATTCAAATAGTTTGGTTTAATTTTTTTTTCTCAATTTTTGTTTGTTTGAACCAAATCAAACTGCTTAAAACTATAGTCTTTATATTTTCAATACTTAGTCCAAATCAGTATATTCAAATTTGAGGCACAAATACAAGTTATTGTGGTTTGATTAAAAAGATTGTTTCAACATTATTTTTTTTTCGCATAAAATGCTAAAGCGTGGCATTGGACTGCACGTGAAGAATGAATATTTTTTGGATAATTTTTCTTATAGGAATTTCTTTTTTTGGTTAAGTTCTAAATGTATTTGTTGAGATTTGAGAAACGAACATACTGAAAATAATATATCATTTTGGATATATTGTGAGACGTAAACCTATGAAAATTTTGACATTGATAGAAGCACGCGCGCACGTATAGCTTGATGCTAAGGTGCTGTTTTTGCGTGGGAATCATTTTTTTCCTGTTATATTCTAAGGAAATTGATTCTCAAAATTATTGTTAAATGGTTTGATTTCCTTAAAATATCCTGAACACAAAATTAATAATGTATGAGTTGATGGATATAAATCTATGTTTTAGAAAGTGAATAAAAATAAAAATCTAATTTGTTAACAGTTATAAATTTTTTAGAAAAAAAAATTTCATTTTATTGCAGTTTAGATAAGTCGAACCAAACCAAATTATCCTGGCCTTAAACCAAAAAATATTGCCAAACCAGTCAATTTGATTGGATTTGATTTTCACTTAAAACTAAACAAACCTAACTTTTAAACACCGAATATCCAAAAATTATAGGAACTCATATTTTAGTTTTATATATTGATTATTTCGTGTTTTAAATTATTTTATTATTTTATTTAAAATAGAAAAAATTATACAATAAAGTTTATTTTAAACTAAACTATAAGTCATTACTTACAAATTATAGGAGAATTGATTTTTTTATGAGAATTGATTTTTTTAATATGATTAGGAGTTAGAACTCATTTGTCTTGCAGGACAAATGGTAAAAGCTAGACATTTTTTAACTAAATTTATTTTAGATATAACGGTTGAAAATTAAACTTTCAACGACTTGTTGAAACTGTCATGACTCATATCACTCATGCCCATCGATTTGATATTTAAACAAATCATTATTACATAAATGCACATTTTTATTTTCTTCAGTTTTTTTTATGGAACTATTAATATAAAACTTATAGGAAAAAATAATAGTGGTACAAGGGAAATAAGTTGGGAAAAAATTATGGGAGGATAGAAGTGTTTCATTCAAAGCCACTTATTTGTTAACAAATCAATTAATATATAACATAAAATTTACATTAAGTTATATTATTAATCTCAAATTTTGTATAATATATAAAAAGATATAATTTTTTTTATAATCATATAATATTTGATCCTCACTTTGAACTTCAAATAATTTGTATCAACTGGTACCTACCATCCACAATGTTAAAACTTGAAAGAGAATATTTCCAATTTTCCACCATCTAAAATGTCAAAAAAAAAAAAAGGAGACGTTGCTGTAAACGTGTCATCCACTACCAGTGGCTTCAATTATTCGTTAGGAGAGATGGAGAAGGGAGATTTTTGTTGTTTAGGTTTTGTTTTTGGCCAATGGATTTGTTATTTCGTTAGTTAACCATCAAATTAATTAAGTCATTGCAAGTGGTTTATCCACTCCCTTCTATCTCATCATCATAATAATATTCATAGTTATACCATATCTAATTAAGACCATAAGAAGCTGCTGCAAATATATATATATAGAGAGAGAGAGAGAGAGAGAGAGAGAGAGAGAGACATGAAACTAATTTAAATTTAAGGACAACAAGAGCAAGTGTTAATAATTTGCTAAAGAAACTTAATTGGTTACGTGTTCTTAACCTTTGTATTTTGGAAGTATTTTATATCTCTTAATTTGGAGGATTTGGAAGTGTTGGAAATTAAAAGGCATTGATGCGTTTCCTTTTCCTTTGGCTACGTGCATGTATATGCTGCTGGTTCATGTGGACAACACAGCGAGGTACTTCTTCAAGCTATCCATTTAATATTGAGATCGAGAGGATGTCGTCAGTTAATCATGACCCTTAATTTTAAGCAGCAGATTGAAGCTGCGAGAATTCTTCTTCTCACACATAAATTAAGGTGTCAACCTTAATCACAGCTTAAATGTCAACACCATTAATTTGGCAAAGAATTACGCTCATGCATGCAACGCCCTTCAATTTCCAGTCACTCCTTCAGCTGCCTTCCTTCCATTTCCATTCCAAATCATGTCTCCCACATTCATCCTCATAATTTAAAAATATTTTATCATAATCGTAAGCAATACTATAATTATTACTCCCCCCAGTTTATATTATAAAGTATTTTTATCAATTATACATATATTAAAAAAATTATTTTTCATTTGAAATCAATGTAAAAAGTATCAATATTTTTTATTTTAGTTATATTAAATATCTCATTCTATTATCATTGTAGAGTTATAAATGAAGAGAGAGAAAGAATTAAAGATATAGGTAAAATGAAAAAAAAATCTAATATCTTATATTTTAAACTAAAAACTTATTATACAAAATATCTTATAATATAAATAAGAAAAAATACCAACTTTTAATTAATGCAACAACGAGTAATTAAAATCGACCATCCTAAAGCAGCAGCAGTGGTAAATAATAAAAATAATAATTTTCGTCGATAGGCATTTTCAATAATTTGACTTTTTGAATTTTTCAGATTAGTACATCACTAGTTTTGACTTTTGCGGCTTAATTACTTGTCATATATAGTACAAATTACAAATGTCTGCAAATTAAGATTTTGATATTTTATGCTTTTACTATTTGTAATAACATCCATATAAAATATAAATATATAAAAAATTGTTGGTCAAAAAATATAAAATATAAAAGTTATAAATCATACTATTTATAAATTATAAATAGTCAGACTTATGTTAGAAAAAATATTATCACTTATGTTTTAAATTTCATATAAACATTAATGATACTGATACCATACGTAACTCCAAACTAAAATAGTTCAATGAAGATTAATTCAGATGACTAAGCCTTTGCAGGAAAAAAAATTGTTGGTCAGAAAATATAAAATATAAATGTTATAAATATATAATTATATATTTATTTAATATTTTCCAAAAAATTATATTTAATCCAAGCGCACGAATTAGATTGGCGGGAGTGGCAAAAAGAAAATTGCGGGATGATACGGCTCGTTCAAGATGGTACGTGTTCACCCAGCCGTGGATAGGGCCGTTAAAACTGCTCAAGCTCAACGGGCTAGCGCAAAAAAGTTGAAAAAATGAGTGGATTTTGGTCACAACTTTGAAAGCAAATATATAATTTGAGCTTTTTTAGCCGGCCCGTTTAGACCCGACCTGTGGCAGGTCAGCCCAAAAACCCCATATTTTTTTTGTTTAATTAATAAAAAATATATATTATTTTATTAATTAATAATGTATAAATTGTAAAATTTAAATATTATATTAATTTTTAATAAATAATACTGATAATTAGTTGTATTAATTTAAAAAATTATATGAAAAAAATTTAAAAAATTACTATTTAAAAAGCACGGACCCGCAATATACGGGCTTGAGCTTTTAAAGCCAAGTCTGTATATCAATTTGGGCTTTTCGGCCCAGCCCGAGACGGGCCGCCCCAGATTGACAGCTCTAGCTGTGGAGACCAACTTAAGAATTTTGTATTTGTATCAAAACGGGAGATGAAGATATTCTGGCAAAGCACAAAAATAAATATAAAAGATACTAGCAACCAAATACATACATATACATATACATATCTATATCTATATATATATATATATATATATAAAAGATGCACTTCAATATCTATCCGAAAAAAAATATACAGTTCAATAGAAGAAAGATAAAGAAAAAATAGAAAATAAAAATAACATGAAATATGAACTTCATACACATTAATATTCTACTGTGTCACTTTTTAATCTCTATTTAAATATAAAAATATATAAACAGAAAAAAAAACTAAATTTAGACTAGAAAACAATACACAATCTCATCAAGTTGAAAGAAAAAAAGAAAACTAAAACTTGTTTGATTTGTAGAATGCTATTTTTGGGGATTGAAAATTGTCATAGTTTAGTATATGAAAATATTATAAACATAAAAATAAGTAGTAAAAATTTAAATGATTAGCATTTAAAATAACCGTGCAATAAATTTGGTTGATTAGAATGAAGGATAAAATGATACTCTCATGGCCTGTTTGGTTGGAACACATAGGGGGGGTTATGTGAGGTATTAGGTATCACATCACAGCACTATAGTTGTTTGGTTGGACAAAAATGAGGTGAAGATTATTACATGAGGTGAAGCTATTCACCTCAATTAATGTGAACATCTTCACCACCTGGGAGCAATGTGAAGGTCGTCACATTGCTGTAATATGGGGACCAAATGACCAGACTAACTTTCGAGAAAAAATAATTTACAACTGGGTTTAGGGATCAAAAGTGTCGGACATCGCAGCTGAGTCTGATAGGAAGCCCTAACCACAAACAAAGAGAAGTAAAAGGAGGAGTCCTACTAACAAGGCTCGGCTGATCGGCAAGGTAAGCCCACGAACTCCATATTCTCTTTCACTTGAGCCATTGTCTTCGATGGTTGATGTGTTCTTATTTTAGTTCGACGGTTGCGAAGGAGTGCGATAATTAATCTCTGCTCCTTCTTTTGGTAAATTTCTGGATTTTCTTGTTGTGGTGGCTTGATTTACATGTTGCTGTGATGGTGACCAAGGTAATGGGAGCAAGCGCGTTTAGACAGCAAATGGGGATGAGTTGCTTGTGGACTGTTTGGTTCAACTAAAGATTGATGGCAAATTTGTTTGCGACATTGGATTCAAAGATGGATATTTGAAGAGGCTACAAGAGATGTTAGAGGAAAAATGTCCAGGTTGTGGATTGATGTGCAATCCTCATATACATAATAGATTAAGGACAATGAAGAAGGCATGACAAACTGTGTATGATATGCTCTATAGGTCCAACACATCTAGGTTTGTTTGGAACCCCGATACAAAATGTGTCACCGCTGAATATCATGTGTGGGAAGACTACGTTAAGGTAAATGCATTTGTAATTAGTCCTTGCATTTTAACTAATTAATATTATTATTTTCTAATGAGTGATGGTCTCACCAACCCTAGTCATCTAAAGGGTTCACTTTACTGCCTTGACATCTGAAAGCTAACAAAATCACCATAGGAACCTTCTATAACTTGTCTTTCCAATGTAACTAATTTGTTCGATATTGCTTTATGTTCAGTAACTCAACTGAAGGATGTAAATCACATTTCCTTTTGTTATATTTCTTGAATAAGTCTTCTTCTTAAGTAAAGCATATGTTCCTGACATCTTTGTTTATATAATTTTTTTGCTGTAGGTTATTAGGGGCAGTGGATTAAAATTTCTGAACCATTGACAACTTTCAATTCTAAATCATTAACTTCTCTGTTATTTTTGTTTGGAATTTGTTGAGTAGAACTATTTCTTCCTTTATATATTGTGAACAGATTCTTAATTCTGTATACTTCAATCGTCAAGTATGTAGTTATGGAATTTATTGAGTATAACTATTTCTTTCTTTATATGCTATGACATGAGTGTAGATAGAAGTCATAAAAGGCTGAATACTATGATCAATAGTTGTCTGGGATTTCATTTTCATGCAATTAAAGTAAAGTATTTTTTTTCCAGGTGCACAAGAAGGCTGGTAATTTCAGAAACAAACGTTTACCTTACTTTGACAAGTTGACTTTTGTATAGGGTAAAGACCGTGCAACTGGTGTAAATGCACAACTCCCCAATGAAGTGGTTGATGAGGTGAATGAAGAAGAAGTCATAGCTGACGAACAACATGATGTCCTTGATGACCAAGATGTGGACTTAGACAATATAGGTATATTTGATCAACCACCTGAGCAATCATCTGAAGTCCAGTCATCTTCCATAAGATGACGATGAAACGACAGTGACACTATGAATACCTTAGCCGATGCAATGAGCAATTCAACAGATAAGTTGGAGTGTTCCATGCTGAAAGTGGTAGAGACAATGTGTTCCTCTTTTGCATCGACACGTAGGGAGAACCGTAGGATTGAAAGTGCTCGTGAACTTTACAAGGAATTGTTGAAGGTTGAGGGATTATCAGTTGGAGAGATCAACATAGCACATGTCATACTTGCTGGAAATGAAATTTTGATGTATGGTTTCCCATAAGTGCTTGATGAACTGAAAGGTCAATGGATTCGTGATCTTATATAGTCATAGCCTTAATTATATGTAATATTTTGAAAGTGGCTAATGCTTGTCTACCACAAATATTATCTTATGTAAGTGTGTCAATTCAGGTTAATAACCTCTTGGCACACTACCTTCACCTGTGATTATATTTTTTTGATCAAGGCGAAGGGTTATTTTTTGTAAAGTAGATGATGTAATGATGATGTTTTGAATATGGTTGTAGATGTAATTATGTTGTAACAGGTGAAGGTGATCTTAATATTTTGTAAAAGCACATTCCATGTTTCAATGACAAGCTAGAGTGTTATCCTCCAGTTCAATATTTGTGTCAGCTGAATTAATATGAGGAAAAATTTTGAATTTTATACATGGGCAGTTGACATTTCAAATTGCTATTATACACACACACACACACACCAATAAATACATATATACTTATATACATATCCATGTATATATAGCTAGTTACGTGTATATATATATATATTTTTTATTGCACTTTAAATATATAGTTATATAGTAAATCATATTTAACGAGACCTCTTATATTAAATATAAGAGTGAATATATATAAATACTAAAATGGGCAAACAAAATTAGCTATATATATAAACTGGAAGGAGGTTTTTCCCATTTAACGATACAAATACAAGGAGTTCACAACTGTTTTAAACTTATCCAATATTTCAAAACGCAAACACAAGTGCAAACAACACCTAACAACTACAATTTCAATAAACATACAACCAATATTAAACATATAAATCCAAACAACAAAAGACCTCCTTGAACCATCGACTTCATTCCAACAAGTTCAGCTTTAAATTCCATCATCATAGATTTCGTGTCCATAATGTCTGATACACAGTGCTCAACCTTTCTAGCCAACTCAGTATGTTCAAGCTGTTCACCTATATCATCACAAACACTGTCCTCAACATCAATTGGTTCTAACTATTTCCAAAATTTGCAATTAACTTGGTCACACTTGAAGTATAGTCAGTGTGAGTTCTCATCCGATCCAGAAATTTTAATTGGTGGCACTAGACCACATTTGCAATAAGCTTTTCGTCCCCGCACACCTTTCAACGAACTACTAGTCCCAATGCTAGATTTGCTTATCATCTGTCAAGGGTTAATGGGAAGAAAAAATTCAATACTTTTAACCAAAGCACCAATCCATCCCGTTAGACAAACCATACGATACAATGTTATAACTATTACTAATTTTTGAACTAACCAAAACACAACACCAAACTATAGAAATACTATTCTTCACACCTAACACATCAATAACTTTTAATAATTTTCCTACCAAAATGTTCACACATTAGTTAGCTTATTTCAAACACTGAGCATAATTGGTCAAAGTAAGGAAATGACTTGGTCTTGAATAATGCAGCTTGCCTATTAACCTGTCAACAAATATAAACAGTTATCAAATATAATAATAATATGATTTTTAATGCATTAAACATACTAAAGTGAGTGTCATTACCACTATATAGTTATTCCACACATCTTCTGTCGCTATAACACGCTTCTCAATAGGATCCCATGTAAAGTCATGCACATTTTCCCCATGTATCAAATATAGTAATATATGCCGACCTAAGATTCTTTATGTGAAAGTCTATATCAATAGCATTTATCGCACATCATAGGAGCTTTTGTTCAATCATAGTCTCCAAATAATTTAGGTAACCAGGCCTAATTATCTTGTCATACATAACTATTCCATCATTTTTCATGTGAACAAGGCAATCAACAAACACATTGTCCTCTTGAAGGGTCCAAACATGTTTAATAGCTGCTCTCCTAAATCCATGAATATCCATTACTGTAAGCAGTAATGAAAACAACACAACATTATAGGACTAGCGTGTGTTCTTCATGGTTTTGTGTATAGAGAAGTTTCTACTAGCCAAACAACAAGTAAGACTGTTTGGCTATGTATTACCTTTATTATTAGAAAAGCAAGACTGACAGGTCCAATATATTCCAAGCATAAACTAAAAGAAAGGTTTAATTTGGTTATGAAATTATAATTTGGCTATGTCATGTTAAAGCAATCATCAAGCAATGGTGAAAGGAAGGAATGAATCAATGGTGACAGAAACATAATGCATTTGTTGATTAAAAAACAAAATCAACCAATGGTGGGTGGGTGGCATTCTTGTTGTTTTTCCCTGTCTATTTAACTGATAAGTGGCATTCGGTATTTCCTGTGGTTTTATGGGTTTGAATTGCTTTTGATAAGCTACTAACGGGTGGCATTCGGTATTTCCCAAGTTCTTAACAGATCACCAACTCAATTTATCATCGAAACCTTTCATGCCTACAACACACAATCAAACTCTAGTATGGAAAACACCATACACCACCAAATTTATATCCATGAAGTTTCAATGTTTTCAAATTTCTAAGTTTCAAAAATAGCCAAAACTGAACCACACGTAAAGTACAAATATATACCCCATAAAATTTTGAAGCACCACAACATTTAAAACTAATAATTCCATTGACCAGTACAACATTCTAAGCTCAAATATGAAACATATTAAGAGCAGAGAAGAACGAACATGGAGAAAACATTTATCCCAACCTGCAACCAAAATGTCAATAAACAAACACAGATAGGCCTTGGAACCTTACAAACACCATGGTCACAAACAGAACCAACAACATTGACACGAGAAACAAATATGGATAACAGATGCAGGGTTCACTCGCATCCAAGGAATATAGCAAGGGTTCACTCACTGAGGAGGAAGATCTCCCCAATGTAGGTGAAGTTCCACAACTGTCACGAGAGAAGGCGATGATGGAGAAGAGGATTTCAATCGAAGAAGCTCCATAGTATCAGCGAAGCAGCGATTGCTCGGAGGTGTCCTACACAAGGAGAGGATTTCAAGCAGAGGATTTTAGGGCACGATTTGCTCGAGTTTGGACTATGAAGGAGGCTATTTTTTGTGTTACATTTTTAAAGTGTTTTCTTTCAAGGGTATTATTGCCTTTTTATTATTATTACATCTCATTACATCTCATTTTTCAATCTAACCAAACAAATTTGGGGGTGTGAAGCCCTTCACTTACCATAACCTACCAAACAAACTATCATATAATCATCTTCCCCTCACATTCCTTCACATTACATCACATAACCCCCTATGTGTTCCAACCAAACAAGCTGTTAGTGGAACTTAGGATTAGCACAGATAGTAAAGAGTGAGATAAGATGTGAGTAATTATTAATGGTTTAGGTAAGGGTGAGAGAAAATATGAGTAATGATCAAATGTTTAAAATTTAAATCTCCTGATGTAACTATAAAAAAAAACTTTGAACATAATTTCTTGTTGATTTGATCATTTTTTTTGAGCCTATCATCTTTCATTTCCTTCTTAACTTTCTTTTTTTGGGGCTAAAGAAAGTAATATTGGCATATCAAGCAAGTTTTTTTAATGAACTAATCATTTTTCATAATTCACTGTGGTGTACTGGTGTCCCTGCATTTACTCCAGAATAATGGTCTAAGAAATAATCACAAAATGGTGTCGTGATAAACTGATAATGTCATTACCCACCCCAAATTAATTGGAATTTCACACATAATCAAACTTGATTAGTATTTTTTGGGATCAAGATTTTAATTTTTGATAGGTGCAATAACTTTAAAAAAGTCTTTTCATTAATACTTGTGAAGTATCGATAAATTTTATATAGTAAGAATTCGAATTAATTTGGAACGAGCAAGGATCCAAAGAAAATGTTTGGATGCCAATTCCTTTTGTTGAGCAGTTTTTTATTTAATAAGTGGTCCCCAACCTTAACATCGAAAGCAACTTGACCTAACCCAACATTTAGTCATCAACAATGATGATAAAAGTCAAACATACTTTTGGAATCCCATCTGATTTTTACCTCCTGGCTGCCTAACTGCTTCTTCCCGAATTAACTTGCACTATTTTTATAAGTATTCTCTTTATATGCTATTTTACTGACCCATTTTTAAAATTAATCACACCTACACTGATCATATAACATATGTATAATGATTTCTCATTCGTTCTGGTAAAAAAAAACTCAGTCATTTACAAATCTATCCTATGCATAAGATAGGTGTTTCTATATGGAACTAGATTTGTGAAACTTCTATGGAATTCGACAAATCTACGAGTTTTTATAATTTATATTATTAAATTTCATGAAAAAACAGAATAACATAAAAAAAATAATAATAAAAGAGGAATTTGGCCACTATAAAATTAAATTAAAATAGTTGACTTGCTATAACATAGATTATCAAGCAAATTCTAGAGGAGAGTACTGAATTGCGAGAATAAGAAAACTGACGACTGGGGAAAGAAAGTGTCAAAGATGAAAGATTCAATTCAAGAATCAGGACAATTAAACACGAAGGCGTGCCGTGTTTACTTCTCTGTTCCCGGCACCATGTTCTTTCTTTTTCTCTCAGTATTATGGTCTTCAATGTTGGAGATCCAAGCAAGGTTTAAGGTTGTGTTGGAGGCATGAAGATTCTCTGTTCTTTTTCTACTTGTTTCTCACCGGCGGTCCAAGACCAAACCAAGCCAGGTATTTCCGTTCGGTCTTTTCTTCTCGTTCTGATATTGGATATCATATATATGTGAAATTGGTCCAACTACGAATTAATTACTTTCTGTTTCAGACGTTTCGTCAGGAAGAGAGGGTGAAGGAACATTTCGTGTGTTCACATACAGCGAATTAAAATCTGCGACTTGGAGATTTGATTCCTCAAACAAGGTTGGAGAAGGCGGTTTCGGCACTGTGTACAAGGTTAATTAACTATTTATTCTCGTTTCTTTTACTGGGGGTGACTATGGTTCATATACATGGCATTGAAACAACCCTGCAAATTTCGATTTGTAAAACGTTAATGCTGATGGAACAATGGTTGGGGTTGAATTTTTAAAAGGGGCGGCTTCGGGATGGCACATTCGTGGCTGTCAAAGTGCTTTCGATCGAACTGGATTCCATGCGAGGGGAGAAGGAGTTTGTGGCAGAGCTGGGTACGCTGGGTGATATCAAGCACGAAAATCTAGTCACTCTTCGAGGGTGTTGTGTGGAAGGAGCTCGCAGATGCTTAGTGTACGAGTACATGGAAAACAACAGCCTTTACCACTTCTTCTTAGGTAATATTTGAATCTGAAACATTACGAGGCACGAGACCAAGAAATAATGGCTGTGAGATTTTTTCGTAATTAATTGCGGGTTATGGTGGATAGGTACACAGGAGAGCAGGATGAGATTCAGCTGGGAATCGAGGAGGGACGTATCCATAGGAGTGGCTCGAGGGCTTGCCTATCTTCACGAAGAAATTAAGCCCTATATTGTGCACAGAGACATCAAAGCCAGAAATATACTTCTTGACCGAAATTTGAAGCCGAAAGTGTCGGACTTTGGTCTGGCAAAATTACTGAGAGATGACAAGTCTTACGTTAGCACTCAAGTTGCCGGGACATTGTATGAACTAAGAACCCTCCCTTTTCTGAATCAAATTTGTTCTTTTTTCATTTGAAAATATCTGCTGACTATTGGGTTCCTCTCGCAACGTCACAAAGGGGTTATCTCGCTCCGGAATATGCCAGTTCTGGAAAGGTGACACGAAAATCAGATATTTATAGCTATGGAGTATTACTCCTCGAAATTGTGAGCGGCCTACCAGTGGTTGATCCTCGTCAAGACACGGCGCGTTTCCTGGTTGAGAAGGTAGGAATATTGGAGCCAGAAGCTCAATTCTCATTCTCAATATATTAGAAAACAAAAGAAACAACATTTATACGAAAGGGGGTCATATCTTCATATTCATTAGTCATTACACAATAGAAGCAATGTGCTCTGCGTGTGGTTGAAAGTGTTTGCAATTGCAGGCGTGGGCGGCGTATGAAGCTGATGAATTAGGGAGAATGGTAGATGGCGAGCTAAAGGGGAGCTTCCCAGAGCAAGAAAGCATGCAATTCCTGAAGGTGGGGCTGCTCTGCGTCCAGGATACCGCGAAGCTTCGACCACGCATGACTGAAGTTGTTGAAATGTTGACCAAAAAGATTGAAATAGAAGGTGTCAGCATTTCAAAGCCAGGGTTTGTGGCTGATCTTAGGGAAATCAGAACTAGAGATCAACTATCGAGCTCCAGCGGAGCAACCTATGCAACTTCCATGTGGAGTTCGGCCAATCTGGCCCGTTAGATCCACATTTTTCTTTTTGTCTACATTTTAACTTTAGTCCATTCCAAATTGATAGCCCAAAATGAGATATTTGTCATTGTAATTCTTTGTGTGAAGTGTTTTCGGGGTTTGTATTTAAGCTGATTTATTGGGGTAAGGATGCATGGTGCGAGACCCATTTTCTGGTCTGCGCTGCAGAGAACTGAATTCCATCATCAACGTTAAATATTCAATGATCAATGATGAAGCCCGTGGTGAAATAAAATTTTTTTTGTAAATTGACGTTATTTATTGTTGAATTGAAAAAAAGGAGCGATAGAATAAAATACAATTTTGTGTATTTTTTAAATATTTGTTTGATAGAAATATCTTTGTTACGTACGTGTAAAGGAGGGATAAGGACGGTGGCTTCATTTATCATGTAGATATTTGCATGGTGATATTCAATTTGTACCATATTCTCGGTTCTACAGCACAGCCCAATTACTTTTAATTAATTAGTATAATAGAGTAGTTATTAAAAAAAAAAAGGAGGGGATGCCAGTGGCAGCCAAATTTGACCTCCACCATTCTCCCAGCATTAAAGCTCACTTCTTTCTCTGTTTTGGATTGAATTCTCAATTATCTGATTCTGATATCTCTATCTTCGTCTCCCCCATCCTCCATTTGTCACGTCATTACCACTGTGTGCATTATTGAGCACCTAAGATCGAGGGACGTCTTTTCCAATAAGTCAACATCACCCAAAGACGAAGACTCGATGCTTTCAATCTTTCATTTATCTATTTTACCCTTTCATTCATCATTGTTGGCAGAACGAAGCACCTCGGAGTTATTTTGTTGCAGAAAACAAGGGTCAAGTTATGGGTGTCCAGCTAACGAAAGGACAGTTATGGGGACCAACTATGAAAGATTATGGCCACAGAAATTAAGCATGACATGTAAGATCAGCACATGAAACTCCGTCTATGCAGATTCATAGTATTTAGGCATGACGTTCGGAAATCATTAAGCACATATTTGACATTAAATTTAAATCATTAGCAAATTTAAATCTCATGAGATCATAACAATAGCAACAAGATTACGGGCTATAGCTTGAGAGCTTATTCGGAATCTGGACCATGCCTAGCTATGTGAGGCGTGATAAAGCTACAGAGCACCAAAAGGAAATCTATGGACACCGCAATTGATTGCTTTGATAAAGTTTTGCACTTTTGGGAGATGTTCAATTCTGAGTTAACTTTGTACCGCTGCTGCTTTCCAAGGAGCCCAAAATGGTGACTCCTTTGGCTTGAAATGTTTTCCATATTAAAAAACAAATGGGAGTGATGTCAAAACATGAACAAGCTCGATAACAACAAAGGTGTCCATACAAGATTGACAACGATTGCTGACTCCGTCAACTTTAAGGTGATAATGATCTTTACTCAATGGAGGACAGCAGATGTCAATTAACCTCTAAATGATGAAAGGAGGCATTTACTTTAATATAAATATATATATATCCTTTTTATACCTAATGAAACCTACCCGTCTAATAGCTAGCCACCCAAGTCAATGGCAATTTGGACCATTAAGCTTTGGGTAGACAACCAGATGCTTAGCCTAAATTAGCGGATACCATAGGAGACCTTCTCTCCACGAAAGATGGTTGAGAAAGGAAGAAAGACAAAGCGAAAATAGATTGAAACTGTAGAAAGAGTACAACTGACTGGGTTTTTACTATTTATGAACAGTATATGCATTACACAGCATGCATGGCTCCTCGCACGCCATTCGATAAGGCCATCACTTTGCTGATGGGCTCTGCAAATGGCATACGGGGAGCCAGGCACACCAAGTTTGCCTCTTACCCACTCACCTAGTGCAATCTTTGGCCCGACATGCTCCACGCACAAGATGATATACCATACCCCGCATCGAGCTGAACCAAATAGCTAGGTTTTTGTTCATCATCCGTGATGGTGAAGGGCCAGGAAAATCCAGTTTGTTCTTCGAAGGGCGACATACATATATATATATATATATGGGGTTTCAGAGGGTAAGAGGGAGGTGAAGGGGGAGAGGTAAAAGAGAGGCTGGAGATGGCCCTAGGGTTGATGCTTGGGTCTTCAGCTTCTTTTCACATACATAAAGAGCGAGTACTCCCTTTTTGTTTTTTTTTTCTCAAGCACATTTGTCTGCAAGTGCTTGGATCACCTTAGATTCTTACCTTCCCCACATTTGGACTTGTCTAAAGAACAAGGATCTTGCCCTTTGTTGTCCTTTTCCTTTTATACTTTATGTTGTTTATTTTTTTTCCCTTTTCCTTTTCATTGGGTGCATACGATATGTAAGAATGCAGTGCAGCATTAAGAAACCTTGAGGGTACTTTTTCCTCTTTGTTTTTCATTCTTCTGTTCCCCCTTCTTTCAACAGACTTCTGCAAACATTCCAAATCAAAGATCTCTTCTTAATTAGTTAGTTACTCTTGCCCGAGTTTATAACTCTCGTTATTAATTAAGAAACACATGGTCTACAAAGTAACCTGGACTGACTGCCACATGACTCTAGATCATTATTTCAGTTAATCTCTAAATATTTTTTTCAAGGATCTCTTTCTCTGTATTAAGCGAGGACCACACTGCCACATCCTTCTACATATATATTTACTTTAGCAGAACTCTGGATTCTTATTATCCAGAGACATGGTCTACCATGTGAACCTGAACTGACACATCAACTTCATAAAATGACCCTTGATCTTTCTTTAATTAATTTCTGAAGTGACAAGTGTTAAGAATTTGTGGTTTTATATACTTATCTGTCAATTCCCCGTGAAATTTCCCCAAACGCTTGATGCTGAATTGTTCATGCCAATCAGCCACTGCTGAGTCTGTCATTGCCCACTGCACATCCCCTGCGCTTCCCAGTTCCTGCTTCTCAACCCTCAACCGCGTGCATAGAAAATATCAACTTTACCAACCACTTCTCCTGACTATTACTTCTTCATAATTCTATTTCGTAATAGGTCTAAAAGAGGCAAGAAAATCAAGCTTAAAAAAAAAAAGCACAGAAACTGTGGAATGAATAGCGTACCAGGAGAAATAGCCTGGAGATGAAATTATTCTGCATAAAGAGCAATGAAGGACAAAGGCTCATGGGGAAGCAGAGTGGGTTAATTTGGGGGGAGGGGGGGGGGGTGGTTCCCTTCAAGTAAGACAGGAATTGCTGGTAGGACCAGACCAGACCAGACCAATTCCTGAAACAAGCAGGGTGAAGTCGATAATAGAATTGCAGAGTAATTTCCATTTCGAGATTCTTTGTGGAACAAAGTTCAGCAGATAAATATATATTTATTTATTTTTTCAAAGTAAAGATGGATTGGACTAAACAGCTGCGAACTTTACTCCATTTTGTGACATGATTGGAAGGAATTCAAAAATGGAACTTTTCCTTGTTCAAGGGAATCAAAATATACGGCACCATCTCTGAGCTTTGGGGGGGGGGGGGTGGTGTGGTGTTGGGGGTGTTTGTGGCATCGTTACCTTCCCATTCAAGATTCTATATTCTGCTAATCTTGTTTGTTTCTGGTTCAGTAAGTAGCAGGTGTTGGGCACATGCATTCTTCATCAAAATAATAATAAAAATTGGGTGATCACAGTCAAATTATTCCGAAGCCTAGAATTTTAAATTAGCTCCAATGGCTAGTCAACTTATTCTGGACACATTTTCATAAAAAGAGGCAGTGCTGTTTAGCAAGAGAGTATGACTTGGCATCACCCCTGCTTGTCATGGAAACAAGTAGACTAACTCTTTTTTTTTTTAAGTAGTTTTATGCTGCCAGAGTGATTTAAATCATCAAGAAGCATATCATTTGGAGTGAATTTATCCACAAAGAAGTAGAATAGAATGAAATATAGTTGCTTAATTTTTATTTTTTTTAAATAATGTTTAGATTAAAGAATAAAAAATAATTTTAAATCTTCCAAATTTATTCAAACTTTATAATTGATTGAATGGAAAGCATCCAGATTATGTGAAAAGACCGGCGCATTAATCAATTCAAACTTAAACTCTCTCAAATAAAAATATTCTCAGTTTAGTTAATTATAAAAATTTAATTATCTGGATTTAAATCAAACTCTTTTAACTGTTTTATTTTTTGAGAAAAATTCACAATCTTACAGGTGTTTTAATTATGTACTTATAAAAATAAAACATACATGTAAAAATTTAAAATGTAACCAAATTAAATTTGTATAATTAAATTAAGTGATGGCTGGTTTAGTTTTAAAGAGGACAATGGCAAGTTGGCAACAATAAATGGTGGGAGATGGGAATAGTGATGAGGAGACCATTCCGTACAAATTGACTTGGGATTTGGGACGGAACTGGGGGGAAGGAAGAAAAAAAAAAAAGGGTTGGGTGGTACCCAAAAAATACAAAAGCGGTTGAAAAGAGTGACAATATTTTAGGCAGACCATGCATTCGGCTTTGTGGACTGTGGAGGGCGCTTCATCTATCGTGTTCTATGCGGCTCTTCTCACAAACACCTTTAATATTTTTAGGCATTTTTTACTTTGTATGATTTTAGCATCTCAAATTTGAACAAATCATATAGTAGTTCATACCAGTATGAAGAAGACAGGCTCAAATTTTTTTTTTTGCCAACCAATTATTTATCCTCACAAAATTAAAAAAAATAGGTAACGAACGTGTTTGAAAATCAATGAAAAGAAAGAAGATAATAAGGAAAAAAATATAGTAATATAATTCTGATATATAATTATATTTTTTTATATAAACAATTTAAGTTGTCATCCAATAGCATCCTAGTAAAGTGATCAAAGGTGGGCATCACGTTCTTTCTTCAACTGTATACTCGGATCGGACCCCAATTCACTCAAACAAGTGTTACACGAAACAATCACAAGCCCACACCATATAGTTTCCAGAAGATCCGTAAAAGGTTAAAAAGTTTGTTTGTCCTCAAAAGGACTTCAGACCATAGTTTTCTTTCTTCACATAGACACACTTATTTTGTCTTATCACGGCAACACATGAGAATGACCTCAACACAAAGATACCATCCAGCATGATTTGATTTCCAGCAAAACAATATTTCTACATGTACATCTACACGTATAAGAAAGTAGTATCTTATGCAGCAACTGTGGCATGTCCTTCACTTCGTGAAGATTTGGAGATACAATCCCAAAACCATATAAAAACGTAAATAATATAAACATCAACTCAAAAAAACAATTAATGTACACTTGCAGAAGATCGTTCCTCATTCACGGAATTCGGATCAAAATGAAGCTTCTAACGCATCAAAATGAAGATCAAAACTATAAGATCAATCTGTCCTTCACAATTTGATCCAACCAAGATGCTATCTCCGACATGGCTGGACGCTCGCTTGGGCTGTGTCTCACAGCCAGCTCTGCTATATCCGCCAGCTTCAGCAATGGCTCAACGTTCCTTGGAAGAGCCACAGAGCGATCGATTATAGCAGCAGCCTTCCCCTGTTTGATCAGAGGCACTGCCCACTCAACTATGTCGGGAAGCGTGAAATCTCTGTCATAAGCTTTTCTTCCACTTAGAATCTCAAGCAATACAATCCCAAAGTTGTAAACATCGCTCTGCACATCCCCATTTTGATCTTTCTCACCCGACGTAAGGAGTCCGAAGTCTGAGATTCTCGCTCCCCATTCTGAATCCAACAGAATGTTTGAACTCTTGAGATCCTTATGCACAATTGGTGGCACTAGGTCCTTTTGAAGATACTCAAGACCATTTGCAGTTTGCATTGAAATCTTTAACCTGTGGCTCCAATTCAGAGGAGAGAGGCCACCATGAAGGTGGTCATAAAGTGTGCCGTGTGGCATATACTCGTAAACCAGCAACCTCTCCCCCATCTCTGCACAGTAACCCAACAAGTTCACAATGTTACAGTGACGGATTTTGCAGAGGATTTCCAACTCCATTTCGAATTCACGATTGTTAGTGTGGATTATTGTGGCAGCATTTGCCCTCTTCACTGCAACTACCCTCCCGTCTGCTAATACAGCTTTGTAAACAAAACCATAACTTCCTCTACCAAGCTCGTTAAATTCCTTGAACCCATTGGTGGCATCCTTTAGCTCTGAGAGTCGGAAAATCTGAGGCATCCCAGGACAGGAAGTTGTGGAAGGAAAAGAGTGAAGATCAGCATTAGTATCAACTTGCTGCTCTGCTTTGCCTGTGAAAGATTTGGACTCTTTCTTAGTCATCAAGCATGGAAAGATACACCCACAAGTTAAGATAAACAAGACTCCCAAAGCAGCGCACCCAACTATGATCAACAATTGACGCAGATGGTGCCAGCTCTTCTTATGAATAATCTCTGGAGATGATTGAAGTCGACAAACATCCGAGCAAGAGCTATTTTGGCAAAGAGAACAAGCAGTGCATACTCTATCGGCATTCTCAGTGCATGGACTGGACAAGAAAAAGCCTTCCGAACAATTTGAGCCACAGGGTGAACAAATCCTCAAATCTTTTCGAACGCAGAGGCTAGTAATACCGGGCTCATTCAGAATACTAACATTGAAAGCAAACTCACCTTCACTGCATGAACTGGCCCTGCAAATACCTGGACTCGATAATTCCAACGGAGGATCAAACTCAGCCGTGGACGCATTCACTAACCAACAATCAAGTAGAAGATCTTCTTCTCTGACGCCACAAGTTGTATAATCTGAAGAAGCGATTGCCATGAATCCAGAACCTTTTGGAACCACAGACGAATTGAAACTCCCCCAACACTCCACTATGTGATTATCGGCTCGAATACCACAATAATGGCGAGCTCCGGCTGACAGAGAGACTAATTCAACCCCAATGGGTGGATCAAAAAATGAATCTGCATCACCCCAACATTTCAAATCTCCAGAAACGTTCAAAATCCCACATATTGAACTCCTTCCCGAAACTAAGACTGCGAAGTTCTCTGACACATTGGATACCCTTAAGCTGGCGGATGTAGGTCCCCAACAGGCAAGTCCTCCGTCTCTGACCGCCCCACAAGCGAATCCCTCACCTGATACAACTTTGTTTAATGCGAGATTGCTCGTTGACTGATCATAATACAGATCGCTATGTTTCCATTTTAAGCTGTTGTCCGCAGTTCTCACAATTTCCCAACAATCGACAATTCCGGAACCGTCATTAGAATAATAGGATCCTCTAATGGCACAAACATGATTCTTGCCTGCTGCTATTTGAGAATAAGAAGTGGATTGGAATGCGGGAGGCACAAGATCTACAGCTGGTTTTGTGGCGCCCCAGCAGTATGCTTGCGAAGTGCTTGCTTGAATGCCACACATAAAGCCTTCGCCACCGGACAGAGCTGCCATAGGAGGGCTGTCAGAAACAGAGGCTGAAGCTGGAGAAGACGGCGGAACCGCTGAAGTGATGTTCTTGCCCCAGCAAATGACATCCTGCTTCCCACTTGCATCGATGGCGCAGAAGAATTCGTATTTACCAAATGAAGCCGATATCGGTCCCATCGTCCCAAACCCATGCGCGCAAGAGGAGCACAGGAAGAGCAGAAGCTGAAGAAGGACAGAAGAAGAAGGAAGCCAACGAAAGCTACTCGCAGAGAGGACCTGCATGGTCCGACTGAGGGTTGAGAATGGATTTGGGACGGAGCTTTCTTGGAAGGGAACGATACAGCTGGGTGCTCGTGATATTGTTGTCTGCTGAAGTCAGAGTTGTGCGAGTGATGATGGTGAGGATGAAAGAACGTGGTCGTTGTCGCCATTTTTACAATCCTACGAGTAACGGTTCAACCTGAAGATACCGAAGGAGTTACTGTCACTGTCAACTTTCTTTACCAATTGCTTCCATTATACTACAACTAGTGCCAATTGTGCTTTTATCATTTAGTTCCCACCTTGAGCTTTTCACCATGTTGATTTCAGGGGAAAAAATTAAAAGAAGATCAATATGGGCAACCATTGATGTGCGATGGGATTGGCTAGCTCAAAAAGTATAACATATGAAGGTTACATGAAGATTTCAACCTTTTAGGTTGTGAAATTGTATTAAAAAATTTTGCATCGAGGCAAACGCATACAAGAGAAAAGTTAGAGGTTTTGTGGAGGAAAATATTTTAAAATATGGGTGATGTTCGGGGGAGGATGAGGAAAAGAGAATTTGAGAGAGAGGAAGGAGGGAAGATGGGCCCTGGAAGCAGCAGTAAGAAAGCGAAGAAAGTGGCGTAGGGAGAGTGGGAGTGTCCACTAAGAACGGAACAGGACAGCCAACTTTCAAAAGGATTCATATCATATCATGTCACTGTTTATTTAATATACAACAAGTGGTGCTTTGAATGTGGATCCCCCAAACAGTATCTTCTTTATAAAAACGAACAAAAAGACACATCTGCACTGCGTGATTTCCTTTCTAGGTGAATTATATGCAACTTTTCTATCATAATATTAATAATAATAATTAATTAATATGACACTTCATTGCCTTTTCGACGGTGCTCTTCCATTCCAATTTGCGGGTAATGTGAAGCAGACCCAATAGACGGGGCGTATTACTAAACACTACTTCCTCTTATCTTATATATAAAATTTTTTTGACTTGATCTTAAATATAAAACCCTTTATAATATGTGAGGTGGTATTTATTATATATTTTTAAAAAATATTCCTATTTAATGTATCCAAAGAAAATAAGAGAGAAATTAAATAAGGGTACTTTGAAAAAAATATTAAAATTTTTAAAAAAATTAAGATAATTAATTTTAACTCTCCTTCTTAACTCGCATGATTTGATTAAAATAATTATATATTAAAAATAAAAGGAATTACTAATTACTATGACTTTGGTGGCCATGCTCATGCATGTGAGTGAATGAATGAATATATGGTATGAATCGAGGTTCCATCCATCTATCTATTAATTAAAACTAAAACCGTTTAATTTATAGTAGATCTGTCGGATTAGACAAAACGAAGTGAAATTTGAATGGACGAACTGCGGATATTCACTGTTGAGCAAATTAAAATCTAACCGTAGCTGGTAAAATCTACTATTGATTTAGATCTGTGTCTGTGGCTCTAGCTTCCAGGTGTAGGTGAGGGTGTGGGTGGGGGATGCAAGTTGTGAGAATGGCCTAGAAAATAGAAAAGGATGATGAGATAATCACGTGGGTGATGAGTCAGAACTGATGTCAAATACTTATAATATTGATACTGTTATAACATATTTTATACAATAAATTTTTTATTTAAAATATAGAATATTAATTTTTTATTTTATTTTCATATTTAATATTTTTATTTTCCTCATTCCTATAAACTTACAATAATAATAAAATAAAATATTTAATAAAAATATAAATAATTTTTATATTATTTTTAAATAAAAAATAATTTTTTTAATATATATATATAATTAATATAAAATATTTTATACCATAAATTAGAAAGAATATACTTGAACAAGGGGAGACACAATTCCAAAGCCAAATCAATCAGCTGGGTTGGGTTGGGTTGGGCAAGCACACTTTTTAAATTAAAAAAATGAGGGAGACGGATTTTCTATTTCAGGCACTGTACCGTGCAATTCAAGACTGAGGTCCACCAATTAAGGGGCATGCCAATCTTGCTACTATCTTCATCTTCACCCACATTAATTAATTAAAAAATATGATTAATACATTTTTATTAGAAGAATATGACGTGGACCACAAAACAGACAAAGACTTCATAAGAAGAGAAAGAGGGGGGTAGTGCTAAGATGGAATGAGGACGAGGAAAAGGTCGGGAGAGGCATACCAATATACTTACTGTACTCGTGGAATAATGCAATGTGTGTGATTAATTGGCGTTTCAGGATTTGGATGCTGATTGTTGCAAAGTGAAAAGTTAGTTCCCTGATTCAACATGCACTCACTAATGGAGATCATAAACAAGTTTATAAATCACAAGACCCACCTATGATGGATGGACATGTCCTTGTCACTCTAGGCAAACTTAGTCTAAAGTTTAAATCTTCTAAAATTTTCATCACAAACTTTCTATACAATTTACAATAAAAATCATAAAATAAAAAAAATGAATCTTATATTGTATAATACTATATATTTATTTACTTTTTATCAACTCTTTCACAAATTACCAAAATTTGATACGGATAAATAATCTAAACACATTAAGTCAAAGGACTGAGAAGCCTGTGGTTAATGCAATGTATTTATTGTCAACAATCATCCAAATTCCAAACCATTCAATTTCTTCATATACTACTAATATATTCCTTTCAGTCATTTTTATAAGTGATTTTAGAAGTTTTTTGTGGTCTTCTACGTGAATCACTTTTTATAAATTTTTGAAATATTAATTATTTTATTTAAAAAATATTTTTATTTAATTATGAGAGAAAAAGTAGATTATTTAAATTTGTAGTATTTATTAGAAGGTAAAGATAGAAGCTATATTATTTTTAAGATAATTTTAATAATATAATAATTTTTTTTTAAATTTTGTTGAAGTAACTTATACTATTAAGGATTGGGGGAGTATAAAACATATTAAATGCAATTCCTCACGTTAAAACTCGACGTGTTGGTCCATATCAAGCAATTCTCAATGGCCCACACCGAATAAATGGGACTATGGAGAGTTAAGGAATGCAATATTTAAAAAAGGGTTAAAAAAAAAACTACATAAATGACAAGGATATTTAATATTGTTGGTATAAGTATAAACCTACAAATGCGAAATTAAAATCGTGTTTTTTTCCTTACCAAGGAACTTGTGAAGTAGAAAATTCAGGCACTTAATATATTTTTAAGATGCATTTTTTTAATCGAATTAGAATACATGAATTTTATTGATCAAAGAATAAGTGAATTTTAAATTTAAATACCTAATTTTTTTTATAATAAAATACCTAAATTTGTTCCATTTGTAAATCGGTGAACCATCGTCATAACCATTCTACTGTTCTTGAAGAGGCAGGTTCAAATGTCGTGGCTCTTGAGAGATAACGATTATTCAAAACAAAATAGCTTGAACAAGATCACGAGGAATATGTGGTCCATAATCTCCAATAATGAGATGCTTAAAACAATCTAACTGGACTTCAACTAAACCCATTTTGTTTTCATTGTCTTTTACTGGACTTTGTCTTAGATCTGTGCATTTTTTGTTTCTAAGCTACTGGTTTGTGAAAAAGGTGGTTGTAATCATCAATGGTGGATCTCCATTTTCATTTCCACTTCCTTCACAAACACTTGACACTTGGGCAAACCGAATGGGGCATAAGAGTATTGCCATAACTTATAACAGAAGTTGGTGTTTGGTGTTTAAAAACTCTTGCCAAAAAAAATCTGTGGGTTCAGAAACCTTTTGACTGTAACAAAATATTTCACCGCAAGGGCCCTCTCTGGACACAGCTTTTTCTCTGGATAAATATTTCAGTTGTCATGGTCTCAACAAAATAAGGACGGTTTGATTTTTAGTGAGTTAAAAATAAATTTTGGTAGAATTAAGTTTGTAATGTAATTATAATAAAAATTGATTTTAAAGTAATGTGTTTATATTTGGATGATTTATTTGAAAATTGGTTTTGACAAAACTTATAATTTTCCTTTAAATTGAGCTTAAACTCTATTCTATGATTAATTTAATTTACTTGGACTAAAATTTAATCTTTATTTATTTAATTAAGAATATAATATATCTGATATAACATTTTCTTACAGGTCATGATCTATAAAAATTAAAATTTTGAATGGATATTTTGGTCAATAGATAAGATAAATTTTATGAAAATTTTATTTTCCTAATTTTTCTATTTTTTCTCATTTTAATTGTTCTATTTTTATCTGACTTTAAAATAAATGCAGATAAAAATAAAGAAGCAAAACGGAAAAGCTGCAATCACACTGCTCCTTCAAAACATCCGTTTTGCATCAAAACTCATTCTCAAACGAAAAAGCAAAAATATGCCAAATACATCCAAATCTTCATCAACTTTGGTTTTGATCCCAAACCAAAGTTTGAGTAGTGATCCCAAACACACCCTAGATAAATAAAGTTCCCGTAAAAGAACATTGGTGGGATGTGGGAGAATGCCATTCAATCCACTTCAGTGATGCATAACGAGAGGTGCAACAAGAGCAGGATAAAATCGGTGGGAATGTTTACAAAAGAATAGACCCTGCATTCCGGACTTACTTGACAATGGCAAAATGACCCTTTAAACACTAACACAAATAGGCATGTCTGTGTTCTGAACTGTCTATAAATATATATTGAACCCGATGCAGCAGGGCACCAAGTAACCGAAACAAGAACCTTATTCGTACCAATCAATTTTAGTAAAACACGAACTCACGATAATAAGTAACATTATTTAGTACTTCTCTGCCCCAATATGGCATCAAAGGCTCTAATTTTTCACACTCGTGACATGCCTGAGGAGCATAGCCACAACATCTTGAGATATTCTTGAAGCTTCTGTTTTCAGGTGTTGGATCTTTGCTTCAGTCTCTTGCTCAAGACGCTTCACATTAGCACCGGAATCTCCACTACTCTGTATTCATCAGAAAGGTTGCACAGAAGTTGGGGCATGATTCATCATAAGACCAAGGAATAGTCTAACGAGGTCTATTACAATAACCATAAACTTACCTCTGCCAGTTTCTTTTGGAATTCATACTCCACCTGAGCTCGATGTTCAGCAATTTCCTTTTCAGCCTCTTCTTTGGCTTGTTTCAGCCTTGCCATTTTTTCTAATTGTAGAAATCCAAAGCATCAGATTAGCTAGTGAGCAAACAAATACAAATTAAAGGAGTAATACTTAGTAAAAAGGTGAGGGAAGGGGGAGACTAGTATATAGTAGCCATACTTTTGATCTGGGGTTTGTTCTATCCCAATGAAAAGAATATGGAAAAAAGTGAAAAACAAAAACTACATTCATGTAGATCACCTCATGGTAAGACATATAAAGTTTCATAAAAAAGGATACATGGATCAATAAAAATATATATCATCATGGTAATAACAAGGATAAATTGAGAGAGAGAGAGAGAGAGAGAGAGAGAGAGAGTACCATTTCTGGCAGCATTAACAATCCGTTGAGCTTCTTGCTCTGCAGCCAACAGCTGCTGAATCCCAGCCTGACCCCTATTGGATGCCATTCTGTAATTGAAACATTCTGTAACTATTAAAATATGGATTGATGGAACTAATAGAAAGTATTCATAAAGCAATGCCATGCAGTAGAAGCATAATTATATTCTTTTGCAGACAAGTTCATTGATTGACACATGGAAATAGAACAAGCCAGGAATGTAAAACCATAAATCCATAACTTTCAACACCAAGACATTAAACTCAACTAATATCACCACCAACTGTATACTCTTCTCCCTCCAAAAGTAACTAGGAAAAACATCATACGGGAAGAGTAGGATCTAGGAACACAGACACTTCATGGAAATACTGGGAAAAATAAATAACTTCCACCAACAAAAGCATAAGAGGTTTCAAAGATTCTCCATGATCTATAGAAAAGAGATTGAGAAAAAAAGGATAATGAGAGTAAAAAAAAGGGATTATCGAGAGTCTGAAAGCAGGACTTTCTAATAGATTTACAAAATTACAAAGATTATTTTCTGACAGAGAAAAAAAAAACGAGTTCACACCAACACTGATAAGATAAAATCAAGGTTAAGTATTAAAGGCAAAATAGAAGTCCAACACCTAAAGAGGCAAAGACTTGATGTAACAGATAAAAACAAGGGGGAATCACACTTTGGGACAAAAATAGCAATTTTATTATCAAATATGACCCTATTATTATTTATCTTCCCAGTTGTACAACTCAATCCTCCAGTTTTTACTACTTTTTATCAATTGAAAGTCTTTCTTTGTTATTAATTACATCAACTGGTCCTTAACTGTGATTCCCCCTAAGAACAAAAAGATCATGGATACCGTTCAACTTTCATTCAACCAAATTACTTCTATGGGAGTAAGCAGCATTGGTATTCATAACAATCAGGTAAATTTGATAATACAATAGGAAGATTGTGTATTTTGATTATGGCAATAAAAATTAAAGAGAAAACATAAGAGTATAAATGTTCTAGCATTATGGCATGGACACCTCCTGATCATAGCATACTATTTAAGCTTCTATAAGTTTCTGGGCTTGATGCTTTCTTTATCCACGACTTTTGGCCACAAGCCGTACGCAAACCCTTCGGAATTCTTAACGACGGCCCAGAACCCAAAATCTAGAGAAGCAAGTCAAATACTGCTGATTCAACAAAAAAACTCCAATTCGACTCCTAACGTGATAACAGATAAGCTTCAAAGCGAGTCGTTAAAATCGCGCATTCTATCCTGAGTAAGTTTTATTCTAAGGTAACAGCGAGGACGATAAAATGATGGAAAAGAAGGGATTCAAATTTAGTTGTCGTACAGTTCAACAAATTGCCGAGAAACCACAGAGAGCAAACAGTAAAGGGAAGTCAATAAACAGCTAAATCACAAACGTATTCATCAGAAAAATCAGAGAAAGTCGAAATTTACGCAAATCAGCAGGAAACAACATAAAATCCAATGACAGTTACAAACGGATAGAAATCTCAGATCTGATAAATAGAGGAATAAAAAGGAAGAAGGTCAGAAGATGGGACAGGAGTATAGGATCGGGAGATCCGAATTTACCTATGGGGGCTTGGTTAGTGACTAGATTCAGAGGAAACAGAGACAGAAAGATCGGAGAAGCTTGCTTGACTACGGTCTATCATGAACTGGGCCAATATATTTTCCGTTTCAAATCAAGAAAGAGACTACTCTGAACTGGAGTTTTTTTTTACAATTATTTTTATTTTTATTTTGATAAATTTAAGATTTAAAATTGAATTATATTACTCTATTTGAAAACAAAACATTTTTGGCCAAATAAAAAGGAAGACTTATTATATTGATATTACTAAATAATACTTTTTAAAGCGTAAAAAATTATAAATAATGATCCTTCCACGTATAAGAAAAAAATTATAAATAATGATCCTTCCATGTATAACAGTCCCCAAAACAATAGTATAGAAATAATAAGGAATGTGCTGATAATTTTTTTTATTATAATAATAATTTTAAAAATAAAATTAATAAATAAAAAATGAAAAACTAAATTCACATTATTTCCCACTTGTTATATTATATTTTAACTTTTTTTTTTATCATAATTCAGATCTGAGTGTTTTCAAATATTTTTTTATATGTTGGCAAAAAAATTATTTTTATGTTGTCATATCAATAGGAAAGATTAAAATCTCATTGTGAAATTGAAGTATGAGAATAAAAACTGAGTGCAATTAAATCATATAGGGAAAATACTTGCCAAATCCAAATACTGCACTCGCACCTTAAGTTTCAAACTTGCCGACATTTTAGACAAGTGAAGGTTCATTGGGTGCATAGCCATAGGCTTGTGATTCCTCCTCCTCCTCATCCTCATCCTCTTGAACATAAACGCTTGCTCCCAAATACACAGCTAACCATACAAGAGTTGGAGGACATTGGAATACAATTTTTTCATTTTCACAGATTTCTATTACCATTACGACGCTAAAAAAGAAATGGAATTAACATTGCGCTTCGTAAATATTAGACAATAATATATCCAGTTACCACTAACCAATAATCTCTTCATACTACTTTCAGAATGAGCTACGAGTTTTAGATGACTATTCCAAAGGCAAATTCCAAATAACTACCATAGGCCCATTTGGAAATAATTTTTTATGGAATAAGAATGAAAATAGAAATGTGATTATAAATATGAATAAGTTTTAAATATATATTTAATACGGTAAAGAAAAATAATATAAATAAAAAAAGTGACAAAAAAAGTAGTAAATAACTCAACCGCATACAATCATGACAACCACATACAAACGCAGCATTACATCTCTTCATTTTACCTCACTCCTCAATTGGTGCACATTGTGTTGGATGATTCTTGTATAATATTTATTCTCCAAAGTAAGGTAGTTTTCTCCCCAGGGTTTCGCATCTTGTTTTCATCACGAGCAAAGGAGAAAGCATGCGTTGTTCAACTAAATGTGCATGATACCACGAAGGGAAAAGAAGCCCTCATTCATATATGACTGTTATTGCCTGTTTAGTTGTCATTTTTTAAAATGTAACTATACTTTTTAATTATTATTTTTTTTTTTCATCTAAATAACTTTTCAGTAAACTTCTCTACTTTTATCTAAACTTTATTTTTGTAAACTGTGATTATTTTAAAAATACTTTTATAAAAAAAAATAAACAAAAAAACAAAGCAAACGTGGCAATTAATTGGTTAGATTCGTGGGAACTAAGATGGCTCAAAATGAATCTCCCCGGACGTGTTAGCCAGCGTCAAGTTCACAACACAACTGGATTATATTACGAGCATTAGATTTACATTGTTCAAAAATCTTTGACCGGGGAGGTCATAGTTGTTGATCATCGTAATCTTCAGCAGCGTCTTCATGGATGGCGACCGGAATAATAGGAGGGGGTTGAGAGGGGAGTGTTGAAAGGATTCTTTAGGTTAACAACTAGTGCTGCGATAAAAAAGACAGTCTCGAATCTGAATCTGACGATTATAGTTGAAGTGAGATATGGAAGCATAACATAGTTTAAACCCATCATGTAATACTATCAACTAAATAACCTCAACATCAAAGATCAAGCTTTTCATACTAAAATGTCACATCCTTTCGTTCCCCAGCATTGCATTTCTTCTTTTTTTTCCTTCGTCTTTTAACCTTTTCTCCTGGAAACAGGATGCTCAACGAAAAGGTAAAATACAAGAATATATCCAGAAGAACATGAATTTCTTTTTCCAGAAAGCAATATAAGTGCCCGAAAAGCATAAGCAACAGTGAAATTACTGAAATTGGATCAATCTAGAGGGATTTCAACGTCTCCATCGGTTATCTCCTGCTGCAGATCCTTTGGGTCCTTGCCGTCCACAGTACATCCAACAGAAACGCAAGTGCCAATAATCTCCTTAACAGTTCCACTCAAATCCTTGGCCATGGACCTGGGCCGCATAATTTTGGCAATCTCAATGACGTCGTCGAGCGAGATGTTACCATTGTGTTTGATGTTCTTCGTTTTCTTACGGTCCCTTTCAGGCTCCTTCAGGGCCTTGATCACCAGAGCAGCGGCGGACGGCACCACCGACACCTTGGCTTGCCGGTTTTGAACGGTAAGTTTGACACTGACCCGGAGACCCTTCCAATCTTTTGCGGTCTCTTTGGCAATGTCTTCACCGATCTTCTTCGGAGAAAGACCCAGTGGACCAATCTTCGGAGCCAGTGAACTCGCCGCACCAACCTCACCACCCGTCACTCGGACGTAGACGTCCACGACCTGGGAAGGATCAAACTTTGGAGGCATGTCTGTAGCGTCGGCGAAGTCGACAGTGGCAGTGGGTGAATTAGGGTTTTGAAGCTGAAGTGCGGAAAGAACGACGTAATAGTAGAGTTTTGGATTATAAACAAGGGTTTTGTTGGAAGAATTGCAATGACCAAAATATCCTTGGACTGGATCTAGTAGTAACAGTATATTGGGCTCTTGAGTTTAGAAAGCTAATGATTAGGCTGAAGGTCCAAGCCCATTAACTCGTATCACTATCTCCATCTTTTCACCCGTTCGTTGGATTGTCGGTTTGTTTTAAACCAGGACAGATTATCAGTTTTTATAATTGTGGTTTTGTTGTTTGTTGGTATTGCTAAAATAGTGTTATGGATATAGGGCATTTGCAAGAGGATGGGCCTTATGGACTTATGGGCTGCAAAGTTGGTGTAGGCTGACTCCTTTGAATGAATAATTTCTGTGTTGACCAAAAAGAAAAAAAATAGTAAAGTGACAAACAAGGTCCAACGAAGCTCATTTCTTTTTTTTCAACATATTATTCAATTCTTAATAGAAGCTCAATTGAATAAATGAACTGCATCGCTTTCTTGACTTCATAACGTACAACAGAGAGGGGGAGGAGAGTTAAGTTGTTTCCTTAAATTTTTTGCCCAAAAAAAAAAGCCGTTTACCCTATGTAGTTATTTATTAATTTAACGGAACCGGAAGAGTAGTTGGCCAGAACAAAATAAAAGGAACCCGACTTGTATTGATTTGTTTCCATTTAGTTGGACAATACTCAAACAAAATAACTAAACATAATGCAAAAGAAAAAACAAATCAAACCGAAAAAGCTATAAAATAAAATAAACCGAACCAACTTCTTTCAATTCCATTTGTTTGGTTGGGTTGGGTTAATTGGGCCTTATTTTCTGCATTTTTAATCAAGTACACATAGGCGGCAAAAAAAAAATTTAAGTACATTTAAATTTCATACAAATCTAATCTAAATCTAAATCTAATCTAATCTAATCTAATCTAAATATCTTTAAAAGTTGAACCATTCACGCACTGTTTTCACTATTCCTAGCACTGTACACTTGGGTCGGGTCAGTTCTCATCAACGTCGGTTTGGCTTGCTCAAGGGCTGATCCGAATGTGTGTTTGCTTCCCGCTTGGAGTGTCCACCTTATGAGGGACTTATTGTGGAAGCTTGCGCCATCTAAGAGAGCCCTCGACCTCTTCCAAAAGCAAATAATTGAATGGCTTCTTCCAAAAGCTGCCCTGCCCAAGTGTCTTCTTCCATACTTCATGTGCATGTCTTGTGGCTTCTCCAGTACTCTTCCATATGTACTTCCTGTCTTGTGGCTTCTCCAACACTCCTCAAACGGGGTCTCTACAATCTTCCTTTTTTTTCCCTTCCATTGCTCTTTATCTTATGTCTGGAGCTTGGTCCGTTG
Organism: Adenanthera pavonina; assembly: GCA_026686845.1. Taxonomy (NCBI): domain Eukaryota; kingdom Viridiplantae; phylum Streptophyta; class Magnoliopsida; order Fabales; family Fabaceae; genus Adenanthera; species Adenanthera pavonina. The sequence goes on from JAIVEN010000002.1 coordinate 6,940,748, forward strand.
ATGTTCTGTGCCTCCTTTGTTCACCTTCTCCACCGTGTTCAATGACGCCTCCCCTCTTTCTTTCTTTTCTTCATTAGCTTCAGTTTTTTTGGTTAGTTCTTTCAAATTGCTCACCTCTAAGCTTCACAACTCGGAAGCGCACCCTGGTGATCAGGTTTTTTTTTTTTTTGCATTTTATCTTCATTATCTCGAGACAATTTTCTTACTATTTTGCATTACTCCATTTCTTCTCCATTGCTATTGAGTTTAGTGCTCAAGTGATTTCGACCAATAGAAGCGTGGTCCCTGATTCCATCAAGCTCATCAGCCGCGGTGTCTGCCGGAGGTATGTACAGTCGACCAATTGATATGTTTGTCAAAGGTTGTCTGCGAATTTGCGAAGAAGGAAGGTCTATGCCATTTTCCTTTTCTTCCTCTTCTCACGTTATACCTTCAACCTTTTCCCCTTTCTTCTCGGTTTGAATGGTGAGCCCTTTTTTAAGCATCTATCTATATACTGATCTTTGACTTTGCGGTCTTCTCTTCACGTTTATCACTTTTTTTTTTTTTTTGCTCTGTTATATTTTCAGATGTCGTGGAGTCTTGAACATGAGATTGTTCCCCAACAAAAGGTCAGGCAAAGGATGGGACCAAAGTGTAATGATTGCTTTCAATCTTTTGATCATTTGGGTAATTCCACAAAGGATGGGACAAAAATTTTGGAGTTCCTTATCAACTCAAGCCCTGATCTGGTGAGATCTCTTGTACCATTTTAGTGCCTCCTTTTTGTTATGAATCATGTATAAATGGACACGTGCACACACACATCAATTTGACATCGTTGGCCATATGCTCGGTGTTCTTATATGAATTTCACATACTTTATTTTATTAGTTCAAGGGTTTCTGCAACAATCAAAATTTCTTGCTGAGGCAAAAATCCTAGCTCTAAATTGAGACATTAATTACAGCTTGATATAGAAAGGTTTAGTTTCAAGGCAGTCATATAAGAGGCTCCATGATTTTGATCCTTTTTATGTGTTGGTGATTGTAAGTGAACATTAGAAGTGTTGATGAAGCTGTAGTGATTGGTGTTGCTCTGTCCCTGTCTTTTGCATTTGTTCTACAAGTATAAGCAGGCCTAATTCCATTACATACATAAGACACAAAATACTGAACCTTTTCGTCTCTATTCAAGCTATAATAGCAATTAAATCATTTACTTCACGATCTCAGACTTACAATTTGTAACGAGTTGCAGAGCCAATGATATGGAGTAGGTTGAATCGGAAGCAGTCCTAAATCGTATGCATGTGTAGCTTCTTGCAGAGAAAGGTGAACTTCCTACAAGATTTGGTTCAGTAACTTTGGGAATCCTTCTTTTGCATTTATTTGTCTTACTCTTGCTTGGTACAAGGCCTTTGTTCATTAAATATATAGTTGATAAAAACCATTACCTATGTTGTCGTTTACCTCTTGTCTTTTTTTTTTTTTGAAGAAGTTTACCTCTTGTCTTTTGCTTGTAAACTGTTGTTTATTGACTTGAGAAGTATAATATATCATTTACAAACCTTTTTGATATATTTTGTGCCCATTTCTTCTTGGCATTTGCAGGACATAGCCAATAATGAAACCTTCCCCAGCACATTTTCCCTTGGAATGAGCTGTAATTTCAAAGGGAAACTGTTTACAAAGATCTTATCATGCACTCCAAGGTTTTGTTTAGTTTATGCTATTTCAAAGAGAAACTATTTTCTTCAAGCCATCAGACATAGAGATCAATTAAAGCCAGATGACAATAGTGAAATCAATTGTTTGACCAATAGCTCATTAACCCGCACATCCACCTCTCTGACAGGTTTTTCCCTGGTGTGAGCCTCATTTTTAGTTTGGAAACAGTATTCACCTTCACTCTATTCAGTGAGGTTCAACTAGCAAGTTATTATATATAGTAATAATAAACCAGAGAAATGATGATTTCACATAAATGGTTCTTGGCTGTGATTGAATCCCAAATCCCAACATGTAAGAAGCAAATGAGATTTAATTTTGACCATGTCAAATATGAAAACTGAAGGGTACTCTGCTCATAAGAAATAAAGATGGGAACAGGATCTTAAGTTTGTGCTTACATATAAGGAACTTTTCAAGGAAGCAAAAAAAAAATTTGTTTTGAGGGGAGGGGGATGTGGATAGTAAACATGTATCCGCCCCATTCAAAGCCCAATAAACTGCGGCAAGAAAATTTTAAATAGTTGCATATATTTCAGGTTTCTTTCAGTGCCTTCTATCATAAATACTTCCTACATATGCTGTATTTTGGAAATATGTCTGGAAAAATTATTTCAGTTTGATGTTACTGAGGACCCATATATCCAGATCTAATATGGAGTAGTGAAATGTTAATTTTTAAGTTTTGACATATGTGTCCAGAAAAAAGTTTCGACAGATAAAGAAAAATTGTTTTGGCATGTTTATATCACCATGAGATGATGGTTGGACATATTTTTATACTGATGCTTTCTTAGTTTGATTGATTTCATGCTTCTTATTGGCTGCTTCACTTATAACGCTATACTTTAGTATTTGGTTGTATAGGTTTTTGATGGAGTATATGCTTAGGTTGTTTCAAATCATGCACATGGCACTCTTGGATGTGATCCTTTACATACATCAAGAATTATTAAACTTGGTGAGACTTTTGCTTAGGTATTAGCTTTAATTATCTGTCTCTACTTGCTGCCCCAAAATTTGTAAGTCTATCATAATATTCAAAATTTTTAAGCCTATCAAAATATTCAGATCCAAGTTGCTTTGTGCCACACAACAATGTATGGCTTTTGTTTTGCATTTATATTTTATTTTGTGAAGAAAATCATATAAAGTAACAGATCTGTTAGGTAAATACTAATAGTTGCAATTTAGGATATTTTACTTATTTGTGATTTGTTTATTTTTGCTAGGAAATATGGAAAACTAGGTCCACCAAAACCTTCACTTAGCATGATGCCTGAGCTATGGAAATTGTTTTCCGGAGTATTCAACAACTTTTGGTGGCTGAAAAACTTTTCCAAGAATCAAAGATCATGCAACATACTAATACATGGAGCGAATCATCTTGGATCCCCTCCTAAAGGATTACATTAAAATTTACATAGATGCCTCTTACAGGAAGGAGTTTCTGCTTAGTGATATTTTCGCAATAAGGTAGTATTTTCTGAACAAGCATAATTTCCTTGTAGACATTTTGCTCTTTGATCTTTGGGCTGTTGTACACCATATTGATGAGATACTATGGAATATTTCAATGGCAAAAAGAAATTTAATTTTGTATGAATAATTCTCATTGAGTATCTTCTTCAGAGCCTCCTAGAAAGGTCAGACAAATAACAATCAAGTGATCACTTGGCAACTAAAATGAGAACTATAGCTTTAATCAGGGATGTGTTGTATGTAGGGTCATAATGTATCATAACAACCAGTGAGGAGGACGAAGGAATCACATGATTGATGACACACAAGTAATAAGTATTAGCATGTAGTTTTATACTCAAAATGAAAGTAATACAGCCTTAACTTCAATTTACTTGTCGTTTATTAACAAATTTATTTGAGTCACAAGCGCATGTCCGATAATAAAGAACAAGAACATTTCAATTTACACACGTAAAAAAGAAAAAAAAAAGTTGGGGTAATATGACAGTCTAGAACTTCAAGTTCTAGAAGTATTCTTTGCATTTAACAAAATTCTTTTTATGTATAGTTTTACACAAGTAAAAAAGAAAAAAAAGTTGGAGTAATATGACAGTCTAGAACTTCAAGTTCTAGAAGTATTCTTGGCATTGAAAAAATTCTTTTTATGTTTTTTTTTATGTATAGTTGATTTAATAGTCACAGATTTATGTTAATATATGTTTGTAACAATAGATTCAAGTATACACAATAAAAGTTATTTCTTTAGTGGCATTTAAAAAATTAATCTGATTAGTCTTTTATGATTTCTGTTGTGACAAAGTTATACTCGTAAATAATTTTTGAATTACTTATTTTTGTCAGTTTGTGTAAAGATTTTTTTATATGATAAGAATTTATATCAAGTTACATTCTTTAAAATGACATCCAATTTATAGCTATAAAATTACAATATTACATCTGTTTTATGATTTCTGTTAGGACCATGAGATCTTGGGACAGATGGGGCAAGCTGCTTTCAAGTCCATGGAGATAAGGTAAACGACGATGTACAAATGAAGAAAAATAGAGGTATATTATTACTGCTTTATTAGTGTCAAGCATAATACTGTTAGCATAATTTTCCGTGTATTAATAATTGTCAAAGATGAAAATAGAATATGGAAGTACCAACACTTGAAGCTACAATCTAATGAACATAATCAGTCTTATGCAAGATAAATTAATTATTGATATTACAAATTTATAATCATTTATTTTACCAAAATTATAAGATGTATGATTTTAATATATTATTATTTGTATAATGTTGTCGTTGATCCTGTGCGTTAGCACGGGTGGCACTTCTAGTTTAAACTAAAATATATATATCAACTTTAGAACAATATATATTTGTTTAATACTTAAACAGCATATCCATCAACTTAAATGGGTTATCAAGTTACCAAAAAAATCACATTATGAATTTTCAAGTTAGTTCATTTATTTTAGGTTATTTATACTCAAAAATTAACCAATGTATGTTGAAATAATTTTTGAAAAAAAGTAATCCAAACAAAAAAGAAATAGAAATAAAAAACCGAACCTAATGAACACAATTCAATTTGATTGAGTTAAACTTAAGAGTTTCGATTCATTCATGCTGCACACCGAGCAGGAATCGAGCAATGCAACTAACTCACCTCTATGTGGTGGTGCTAGTTATGAATTCAGGTATTTCATGCCATGACGTGTCAACATATGAATGCACTTCATCATTATCGAAGGATATATCATATATATATATATATATATATAAGAGCACCAATTCCATGTGGTGCTTCACTAAGAAATTCAAATTTATATTCTACTCCGGCCAAAAAAAAAATATATATATATATATATAGCATACAATACACAGATTTCAAAGAAATTTTACAAATTATATGCCTATTAAATTGCATCATAAAATAATATTAAAATATGCAGTCCAATACGAATTAAATATGTTAAATAACGGATACTATTCCAAAGTCAGGTAGGTATAATCAACTCCCTAAAAAAATTACTTAAATTTATTTATAGGTACTTTTTGCACAAAAGTTTTTGTTTCTATTTAGGAATCATTTTAAAGGTTCAAAATAGTGTGAATTGTTGTTTTACCTTTATTAATTATTTTAGACACTAATCGTATCTAGTAATAAATTAAGTTCATGTTAAAAAATTTAAAAGAAATTTTGATGTCTTAATTATGTGTTTCTTAACTTATATGTGCTAAAATATTATATAAAGAAATAGAGAGCAGTAGATAGGAGATATCATGTACTAAAGAAAGTGTCAAATAAAGAAAAATGTTAGAATTCAATCTCTCCTTACTTGTTGTTGTTGTTGTTAATCTAAAAAGATCTCATAAGAATAAAGATTCGTGCAGTTGGGCCACGATGCAGTGGTTCATCATTGTTATATATGAGTAAACACAGTACTCTTCAGAGCTAAGCTTTATCCATTCCCACCAAAGCATTACAAAATTGCAGAATGGAAACATAGGCCAATCCAATCCAAAAAGGAAAGAAGCGAAACAGAGAAAGAGATAGAGAAAGAGACGCGAGTCCATAGCATACATATCAATTTCAAAGCTGCGATCAATGGCGTCGTCAAGGAAGAGCTTCCTTGCGAAGCCAAGTTGTATCTTTGCAGCCACCTCACACACCCATTCCCACCCAGATTCGATGGACGGCGTTTCCGAATTTGATGAAGCCGAACTATGGAACCTGTCAAGTAGCGCTAACCCCGTCACAGAGGCCACCAGGGAGGGGGATGCTGATGCTGGTGGTTCAGTGGCGTCGTCTGGGTCGTTGCCCGTCAACATACCTGACTGGTCCAGGATTTATGGAAAGATCAATCGCAAGAGGGAGAGTGTTGGGGTTGAGGATGAAGAGACTAGAATACCACCGCACGAGTATCTGGCAAGGACCAGAGGGGCTTGTTTCTCGGGGCACCAAGGCAGAGACCTGCGCAGTGTCAGAAATGCCATTTGGAACAAAGTTGGTTTTGAAGATTAATTAGCAAATACTGAATATTTATCAGAGTTGTTGGAACGTAGATATATGGATTCAATTCCTTGAGATTGAGTTTTGGCTTTTGACTGCTTCCTAGCTACCTCTGTTTGATATTCATATCCTCATGCCCTTTCTTTTTTTTTTTTTTGTCGTTCTTCTAGCAGACTAGCCGTGCGATCTTTTCTTGTGACTCTTTCTTGTGGAGGAGACGAGCCTCGTTGCCTTGATGATGATGATGATGGATGTCCAGAGTTTTACAATAAGGACAACCGATCATATGCTATTAGTTTTATCAAATGATGTTTGCGGTTTCATTCATGCTCATGTATATCCATCCCTTCGATCTCCTGTGGCTTAAAATGATGAACAATTATGAAAAGAATAAAATACAGAATTAAAGAAAAGAATATTTGATGGCGGGCAGTTCCAAATGTAGCAGCTTATGCAGAAGCAGGGAGGAAATTAATAAGAAGAGAGACGTAGGTGGGAATCCATGGGCTTCGTGGCTAACGTCCCATAGTTGGTAAGAAAGGCACAGCCTAGCTTACCCCATGCGTGCCTTTGAGTAAAGTTCATGAAATGGTAGGAACAAATAAAACTTTCCCCTTTTTTTATTTTTTTTTTGTATTCACTGTATTGGATTATTTGTTAATAAACAATGAAACCACTGCTTCCAAATAGATATATTATTCTAGTTCTAGAAAAAAGAGGAGAAAGAGAAATGATACTCGATTCAGTTAAATTGGAAGCAAAAAGGCACCTCTGTTGAATTTAATTAATAATTATTAATTAATGGATCATGAAACAAGGGGCGCAGCGGCCTGATTTGTTCCCGCGGTTCTGTTTGGACATGCATGTTTTTCTTTCCACTAAATAAGTTTCAACATAAAGAAACAATATTATGCTGGCGCTCGACTTTACTTTAAGTGGATCAAATCAAATTCTTATTTTCAGCGAAGAAGATATTTGTTACACCGGGAGAATGTACCTTCTAATGTCGACCAGCAGAATCAGACGTGGTCTGCTTAAAGTAGGCTCGTGCATCTGAGGTCAGGTCGGTACTAGATCAGATGCTTCAACTCTCTCTACAGCTGTTTTTCATGTCCTCTCGTTTTCATTTTTATTCTGACCGGCCGGTAGGAATCAAGGCCTGTGCTTTTTTTTTTTGTCAGACGAGGGCCTACCATTTCACTGCATAGGTTATTGGTGATGGTAAAGATCGTAACAGTAATCCACTTTGACATGTAGTATAAGAATTTATATATTACATATTATTCACTTACGGAAATAAATACATAATATATATATATATTGAAAAGCAAGAAAATTATTGGAATAATTAATCTCGATGTCCGTCATTAGCCAATGGTGAAACCACTAGCTTGTTCATTCATCACCGTCACAGGGTCATTTAATTAGTTCAAAGGTGAAACAAGTGAAATCAGAATTAGTGACGGTATAATATTACCTTATAAAAAGTGGCATATCATGTGCTTTTCAATTTCAACCTCATTATCCAATCCCTCCTCAGAGAAAATAGAGTGGAAACAAACTCAGTAACTCTGAAATCGGTCAAAGTAATGACGGTACAATATTACCCAATAAAATAGTGGATGTACACAGGATATATGAATGATCATGTACGTGTCTGTCAGTCAGATTCCAGAGTCCATGCTAGCTTCTAGCGTTAATTACTAACTGTCAGTACTGCAAAAGTCGATAATCAATGAACTTATGTATATGTGGACCCAGAAAGTACGATGAGAAGTATGACTATGAGGAACATTGCAGGGAATTAATCAAAGGATCACATCTATCTGGAGGATTAATTTTGAAATCCACGATTATGAGTTGCATGATAATCTTGGGTTTCAATGTGTTCCTTCACAAAATTTGTTCCATCCGTTCCTCGGCTTTTCTAATTTCTACACTTCGTATTCTATTTATATGCATCCAGCTTTTCTTCGCATCATTAATTTGCTATCACTCCCCAATATGGTCCATCTGTGGTAACTCGCCTCATCCTTACATGAACCTTCAACTTTTTACCACATCTGGAAATATCGCCTCAGTTCAAACGAAAACAATTCACTTATTAATTACATTTTTTTTCCCGGTACGTTACAGATGAATAGACCGTTGGGAAAATAATCAAACGGTGAAGAGGACACGGTAAAAATCTGTGGTTAGGTTGGAGTTTTAGATTTAAATAACAAAAAAAAATCACAAAAAAGATGTTGCACTTGAAGACAAGCATTAGAGAAGAGCAAGCAAATGTAATTTTGGTTGCAATATGAATAAAGTGTTTTTCTATTATTTAATTGGAAAAAAAAAAGCAATTTGGGATCTTACAACAAAAATATTTGCCAATAAGAACCCCCAATTTGTGAAATCATACCTAGGTCCTTGGTTGGGAAAAATGTTTTTTTAAATGGACAAGACTATCCCTATAAAAATTAGTTCACTTCAGTTTATAATTTAATTATATCCACTTGAAAAATTAATTTTATCTATTTACGAATTTAGTTATATCAATTTAAAAAATTAGTTATCTGTACTTAAAAATTTAGTTATTTTCACTTATAAAATTAATTATCTCTACTTAAAAAAGTAGTTATATCCACTTCAAAAATTATTTCTATATCTACTTAGAAATTCGGTTATATTCACTTGAGAAATTAGTTTAATGCAATTGGGAATTTAATTATTTTTACTTGGAAATTCAGTTATACCCATATAAAAATTAGTCATCTCTCCTATGCATATTAGTTATCTTCATTTGAAAATTTAATTATCTGCACTTAAAAATCTAGTTATATTTTCTTAGAAAACTTAATTAGATGATTTAAAAAATTGGGGATTCTTTTAGTCAATATTTTTGTTAAAGGATCCAAATTGTCTTTTTCTCTTAAATTTAATTCAATTCAATGTACTAATTAATGTTGGTTGCATGATAGATACTTCCTCTGTTCTTTTTTATAAGGCATCTTTCATAAATTTTTTTTAATTTTTTTTATAAAGCACCTTCTAATATTATTCCTATTTTGTCCCTAATAATTTATTTTTTGACCTGGTAAATTATCATTGAATTTTTTATATGATTAATCAATAATAATGTTTTTAGCTTTATTTTAATTAGTTTTATATTTTTCCACTTAATAATGATTGAAAACCTTACTTAATAAGAATTGTATTATTATAATAAATGGATAAAAAATAAATATTTAAATTTTTTTAAAATTTTAAAAATTTAACTAATTTTCTTAATTTATGTAAAATAATTAAAATACCTTATAAAAATTGGAGAAAATATGTAGTATCACTGCCCTAATAAGATGGATGCATGGTGGGGAGAAGGTCAAATTAAGGATAGAGTCACTGAGTCATGGAGGAAATCATCATTGAAATGAAACGTGAATAATGGCATCTGTCCCACGCAATGTGGGCCACTCACTTTGATATTTCGAAACAACTCAATTCATTTTTGTAATGCATTTTCCAATGGACGATTTCTTCACCTAATTGATTGTGATGTAGCGTATCGTTCAAGTTTTTTAGCAAGGCAAAACACCCCAATCCCCATCATCAGATTCAGACGCCTCGTTCCTGTAAACTACTACTCCATTCTGAAAACTAAGTAATCCAACAATGAAAACAAAGGCTTTGCTAATTGTTCTTGTCATCTCTACCCAAACTTTTATATAAAAAAAAATAATAATAATAATAAAATTGAGAAAAGTCAAGGTACGTAGGAATTGAACATATTTAAGACTTAAAAGAAAATGTTATTTAATGCACAAGACTTTCGAGCGCATCATATTTTATCTAGCTATTAGGGGGTGACATGCTGCGTCTCTCTATATGAGCCGTATATATCATCGTCGTGACGTGAGGGTAGCCATTTCAGGAGTCAAAAGCTCCTTACCCCCACAACCCGACCCGAAAGCCTCCTCGCTGACACGCCGCAATACATACCTAAACCCGCACGAGAACCTATCGATAGTTTGACCCCAACGGGACACGGCCCCACGTTCTCACGTGCGGTCCAATTCATCGCATCTTCAATCTCTGTTCACAAATACTAGTAGTATATATTTGTTTATTGACTTTGTGTTTGACAATGGCTGTTTGGCAATCCCGATAATAACCCGTCAAAAGAAAAACCATTCATTAACTAACCCAATTAATTATCCCCACGCTTCGCGGCACGAGGATGCGACACATCACATACGTTGAATTTTCTGGAGAAGAAATCGGTACTTCTGATTGTCTACCACATGTGCATCGGTTTACTTGCTGGGAATCTTGGCTCACACCATGCATTCATATATATATATATATATATGTTGCCTTGTGAACCATCTGATTCTTAACCCCCACCCTGACTGCTGACTTAGTCAATACCTGATTAGACTTTTAACCACCTTCATCTTTTTTTCTCTCTAACTTTTCGGGTCAGGCAAGAAATACTTTTTATGAAAAAGATGTATCAAATCCAACTGCTTCTGGGTGCGCACAATTTTTTTTTCTCGTTTCTTTTGTCTCTGCTTTGGAAGCTTAGTCACATTTCACGGGCTCTTTCACGATGCTGCGCATTGCGAAACCTAGTAGTCGTAGATCTGTACGTACATGTAACTGACATATATTATATACAGAGCCAATGAAACAATCTTAGAAACACGTGACCACATAGAAGCAAGGAAGATGCGTCGTCTTCATTTTCCCAGAAAGTATCAAGAATAGGTGCTTTTTTTCTTCCTACAAAATCAGTCTCAACAAGAGTTTTGAATGTGATTACACAGGCTTATCCCTACAAAACAAAATATGATTTTGCCCATTCTCCCACTTGTCCATTTTCCCAACAAAATTATAAAAGGAAATCAAAGTCAAGTACACAAAAACAATAAAAAAGAGCTGTCTCCACAACTAAAAATTCTTTAGTCTAGATGTCCTATTCAAGAACGAAAACAAAATACCAATCCCGATGAGGTAAACATCCCTAAATTAGATCAGATTGTCTCCTTCCCTCGCTTCCAAATGACTATAGTCTCATAACAGAAATAAAGGATTTGTTCAGTCTCTGTACAAATTGAAATAATGGTTTGTTTTCTTCTTCCTCCTACATTGTCACTGCTGGAGTCTATCAAACTCGTCAACCTCCTAGCTGTTTTCATGAAGACACTGCAATAGCAATGAACACGTTCAACTTAGGCAAATTGCAATTTAAATCCTATGAATAATACAATTGATCTCTGCCCACAGGGTTCATCTTCAATGTATTTGACTACACCCTTTATGTCTTGGCAAAGCACATGGTCCGGCATGTCATCAGATTGTTCAATTCCAAACATGTCAATGAGCTCTCTATGCAGTTCATCATAAGACCCCAGCAACGAGAAGTTCACAGTCCGACCTAAAGTTTCTCATTCAAAAAAAAAAACTTAACAGTGACCTCTGTCTAAATTGGACTCAGATTCTTTGCGTTTATCATCCAAAAAAATGGTCAGTTTATCAGCATTTCCATACAATGAACTATTTCGACTGAAAACTTGAGAGACTCTGTCACGAGAGTAGCTCGAAGAGATCTGGTTCTCGGTAAGAATTTTTTTCCCAAAAAGCACAAGGTGGGGTGTCTTGTTATCATCCTGTTCATTCAAATACTGGGCAGAATTTTCCTTGGAAAATAAGCAAGAGACATCCTCACTCATGCTGTGATTTGGCACTGTTGAATTATTAGGGACCCTAGTTTGCATGGAAGCATGACCAAGAGGTGGAATGCCAGTCATATATAGACCTGATTGCAATTTATTGAGGGGGAGATCCGGTAAGGGTAGCCTATAAAAAGCATGCCTGGCTCCCTGCATGCCAGCAGGAGAAGTTTCAGGTAGATGATGACCAAATGGATTGGCGGGACCTAAGAGGTTGCTAGCAAACGTTGGCAAATAAATTTGGGAATCAAGTGGAACATCTGGATGATGAGGCAACCTCAGTTTCTTTCGTGGAGGTGAGAAAGGAGGAGGGATTGCAGGCATGTTGGATACCAATTCAGCCAGCCATGGGCTCACGCGTTTCACATTTTGAACTAAATCTGGTTCATCCCATGTAACCTACAAATATGAATCCTTCAGTACAGTAGTTGTTATCAGGTATTTATGTCGTTAGTTAAGAGAGAGATAAAAGTTCAGTAAAACCTTTTATTTGTTACCTGGAGAAGCCTCCAAGGTGAATCAGGCCAGAGTAGAGGATCAGCAACCTGCACCGAAGATACAGTTCCCATAAACCAACTTATCCGCGAAGAATCCTCCGTCTCAAAAGCCATCTTGAACCTCATTCCAGAACACCACCTAGTTTGCAGTGCTGTTTTAACTAAGGAGGCCTTTACACAGAACTCTGGGGTACTTGCCCTAGGGTAGTAAACAACCTCAAATGGTTGTCCATTAGTCGCAAGAGTCGCAGCTTCAATGACTGCTTCAGCTCTCACTTTTGCACTGCCCATAACACTCCCACTTGAGCCTACCATTCCATTGCCAGTACCATTATTTGTCACTACTTTTTTGCTACCATCCTCCTTCAAGAATGCCGAAAATCCTCCATAAGGTAGAGAAGGATTTTTGCCCTCTGAACTCCACACTGATGAAGACTCAAATCGACGACCATTTCCTCTTTTAGCTCTTCGAATCCCCACAAAGAGATCTCCAGTTTGTCCTCTTAAAAATACTATTGAATCCCCGGCAACCAGCTTTTTCTTATTCACAAATGGGCTCCAGCCGGTGGTCAGAAGATGCCGCCTCGGTGTGCCTCTGTAAATGTGCTTGAATTTCCAGGATTCCCCGTGAACATCTTTAGCCTCAATATATTGAAGTGGAGGATCCGCAGAAAAGTCCAAACGAGGAAAAATTGTCTCTGCACAGTATCTAGGAACAGAAAACCCGCCCCCATTGTTTGCGTCTGACTGCGTCAGAGTTTTTGCAAATGAGGGAAGTTTATCTTGAGCTTCAGATCCATTGACGCTGCTTCCGGCACCATCATCATTATAATTAGCCTCCTTCCCATTCAAAGGAACAAGCCTAAGTTTCGCATATACCTCATCTGTCTCGGGATCGGCCATGTATTTAAGAGACTCGACTCTGCATAGAATGTAAGATGGAAGAGGAAATCTCCGGCAAGTCTTGAAATCAACAGGGCCACATGCATGCTCGGCGTGACCCTGAGGGAAGTAAAAGACCTTGGAGTTCAACGATGGCATCTGTACCATCGCGCCGGCGCAGGCATGCCATAGTTGAGTATCCAAGCATTTGTCCTCTTCTTTTAATTTCTCCTTCAACTCCAAAAATGTAATCATCTCTTAGTAGAGTATAGCAGTTCCAAGAGTCGTTTTACTGCAAAATTCCTGCAACCTTGTAAATTTCCTTAACGGAGGATAGCTAAAATTTATAGAGTGAATTTCATGAATGAATTTCTAACCTGGGAAAGTATAGAGGACACAGCAGAGCTGGATTCAGGATCGGTGCCACTTGTCCACGAGATATCAGAGGAATTTCACAAAATCATTTGGTGAGAGATTTTTCACAGAGCAACATAATCCCAGGTCGAGATTCACGATTGCTCTGATTCCCAATTTGGCTGACGAGTGACGAAACAATTTTCTCCGAATCCAGAAGCCTACTCTTTTGCTGTCAAATAATATGTCCGCATCTTTAGGACTAGAGAATCTTAACTCGGAAGAGTTTGAAGGTATCTCTAACGGAATGTTCTGCCTACCGAATTGTGAAATCTTATGTAATTCTCATTTACGGGAGAGTAGCAAGAGCAGAAAATCGAAGGCGGAGTGGAGACATGGTGAGAAGATTGAAATTAATTTATTTTAATGTAGTTGCAGAAAGAAAAAAAGAAGCATGAAGAGATAAATTAAGAAGAGAGTGGGAAGAGTAGTAGAGCAAAAAGAGTAAGGAGAAGAGAAGAGGATGGAACAAGAAATAAAACAAAAGCCGTAACCGACGCCACAATAATATCTGTTGGTAATTCCAAAATTTAAGCAGAAAATTCCCATGTAGAATAGAAAGATCACTAAAATTTCGCGTTCAAAGATATGAAGCTTAGAGACGAAGTCCATCCCCAACAGGGAAGCAGCAGAGCACATAAAAAGCCATGGACACACACACACAGTGCTATTACTACACACCACACCAACAGTCCAAAACCACCACAAAAATTAGCATTACTGCTTGGGCTCCTCTACCTTGTGCTTCTTCTAGTAATAATTGGTAAACACTAACATGTTTACATTTCTCTTCTTTCGTTTCAAAATTATTATTTGATTCTTTTAACCTTTTACCTATATAATAATAATAATAATAATTATTATTTTTTGCCAATAAAATTACATTTTTGTTTTAGAAATTGTTTTTCTATTGACAGCATTGAAGTAATTACAACCTTATACTAAAAGTTAACATTATAATTACGTGTCGCTTAGCTAAATATTTTAATGAAAGAATACCATACGTTATAAATTGTTTGGCTAATTAACACAAGTTAGTGAGATTGGTTTTAAGAGTGGGACATGCATATATTAATTAAACAATTAAGATTTCTTAGAGGTGTCAAAAGCAAGCATAAAGTGATGAGGCATTAAGCAAGAGCAAGAGTTAAAAAGCAGCCCAGCTAAAGCTGAGCATACGCCGGGATGCGTAAATTATCTTTGCATTATTTAAAAAAAACTGATAAATTTTATTCATGTGCTTATCTGTAGTGTTGAGGTCATTTTCTCACTTCAAAAATATTTCTTCAATTTTACAGGTAAAAGAATCGACATTCCGATATGCAACGCAAGGGATAAGTATTTTTTGTTTTTTTTAACCAGAATATGTAAGGGATAAGTTCAAATCACGGGTTTAAAGCAATGTTTGTTATGTTCACTGCCTGTTTGAGCCGGTACGCAATTTGAGGCTACAAATCAGTTGGGGTTATCTTTATTCTGATTAATATTTTCTTTAATTAAAATACAACATATTTATTTCTTTTAATAATAATATTGACATGTGTACATGTTTATAGATGGGAGAAAGACATTTAAGGACCTCCATACAAAAATATTGACAAATGAACAGTACAAGTGCTGAATTCAGTTAATTCGAGTTGGGAATTCAGTTTATGGGAGTACTGAATTTTTAATCTGGTTCCTTATAAGGAAATATCTTCATATGGGGGTCCTTAAATGTCTTTCTCCCTTTATAGATAAATGTATAGATTTTATAATTCAAAGTTGTATCAGTATTTTTTCTAGAAAAAACTAATTTAATTAAATACTCTCTCCAATCCCAAATATAGAGGTTTTTGTCCTGATTCTAAATATAATATCATTTACAGTATAAGAGGTAATATTTAGGATCGAGATAATACTTTATTCGATTCTTGATATAAGGTCTTTTTAACCGAATCACGTAAATTAAGGAGAGGAGTTAAAATCAATTACATGTGAATTAAGGAAGGGAGTTAAAATCAATTAATTATCTCGATTTTTTCTGAAAATTATAATATTTTTCCAAAACTACCATTCTTTAATATCTTTCTCCCTCCCTTTGGAATATATTAAATAGGAACATTTTTTTGAAATAGATAATAAATATTTTCTCGTATATTGTAAAGGGTTATATATTTAGGACGAGGGTAAAATGCCCTATATATAGGACCGGAGGGAATATTTATTATGTATTTTAAAAAAATGTCTCTATTTAATGTATCACAAGGAGAGAGTAAAAAAAAATTAAATAAGAGTAGTTTTGAAAAAAAATATTAGAATTTTTTGAAATAATTAACTTTAACTCTCATTTTCAATCTTTATAGTTTGGTTAAAATGACATTATATTAAGAATGAAAAAGAGTATTAAAAAATAACTAATCATAAAAGTGGGTTTTTTCCTTATAAAAAAGAGTTCGTTTTTGAAAACCTTATCCATTTCATTGGTCAAAAAATTTTATCCATTTCCACCGAATATTACGAAGTTAAAAACCTAAACATAATGAATTTATCACAAATACTATGAACTTCAAATATGGATGACTCATCCTGCCAAAAATGTCGTAGCTGGGGTAGTCAATCAAATTTTCTCAAATTGCGGGGCCTTCGGCATACATACTGTATGTTCTTTTTTTTAATTATGTGAACTTAGTATTTTACTTAAGTGGGCCATTCATTTTACCAATTCATGCGGATAACTCGTAATCAAGTCACAATACCTATTAATCAATCAGCCAAGAACTCGTGTATCACAGTCACACTACATTAATTTTTGTTGAGTTATTAGTCTCTCTCTATATATATTCTTTATTAAGAAGTTCCTAATCTATCATGAATATTCATTTAATGTTAACATTAAATATAAAAATTTGTCAATTACTCCATCTTTAGAGGTTATAGTTTATAGTGCACTCTTAATTATTACACATGAATTAAAATAATAATTAATAACAAAAAAATTTCTTATGTTTTTTCAAATTACCATCATTAAATGTATTGAGAATGAAATATTTTAATAATAAACTAATATTTAAGCCTATTAGTTAGGGCCAATCTTGAGAAAAAAAATATACTACGTAATTTGTAAAGTACACTATATTATGAAACATAAATTTCTCAAAAAAATGTACTATAGAGGGAGTATTAATTATGTGATTCATAGTATAACTCTGTCAATTATAAACTATGTGTAATATAGGAACCCACATTTATTTAATAATAAGTAAGGTGTGTGTGGATTGACTTATGTATAAGTAATTATGTATTTCTAAAAAATATCTCATATTTAATGTATCACAAAGAGAGAATAGAAAAAAGAGATTAAATAAGAGTAATTTTAAAAAAATAATAGAATTTTTGGAAGTAATTAACTTTAACTCTTATTTTTAATTCGCATAATTCGGTTAAAATGATGAGATAAAAAAATATTAAAAAACTGACTTATGTAATTATGTGATTTGCATGCATTTATTTTAGAAAAAAAAATTATATGTCTCATGCATACTGTGCAGTTATGCGTACCCTGCCCACAGGCGATAGCAGACCGCCTTTTAAGCCATGTAACATTTGGATTCGTTGAGCTACGTTATGCTTATATATATATATAATAGCTAAAAGTAGGTTTAATGCATTACACAAAATTAAAGTTTGAGTTGCATTATTTATAAATAATAAATAGTATTACTATTTTTTTTGGGATAAATTTCATTATAATATATTGATTGATATTGATGCCATGTTTCTGAATCTCATCCTCTAAAATTGTGGCCAGATATTTATTTGTGGAGTGTCAAGAGACTTAATCCTAAAAAAATATTTGCATGGGGGCTAATAGACTTTTTTTAGAGCACTCTATTGATGTGCTGCTGATAATGACAAATTGCTATATATATATATATAAAATTAAGTCGTGACTCGAGAGAAGACGACGTCGGACCACCGTCTCACAATGTTAAATGCACGTTCGGCCATTCCATTATACTCCTCAGTCCTAACCTCACGTGGTTCCCAACTCGCAAGATAAGCTTCGATTCACTTTTTTTTTTTTTTTGGGTTGAAAATGTTGATTTCTTTGTCAATTTCTTATATGTACATGTAGAGTACTCCCTGACCCCAGTCTTCAAAAAGATGGAGTGAAAAGCAAAGATCATCATTATTTTATTTTACAAGTTCACTGCTCAAGCATTTCTAAATTATCTGCAGAAGCCAAAAGGTTCAACCGATCCTTTTTACTGCTTTGCTCTCTCATCCACTTAATTTAAAACTATTTCTACTCAAACACATTTCTCATCACATTAGCGTTTCACTTGCGCTCTCCTCATCCATTATTTATTTTTTAATCGAAATATAATATAATATATATATCACACAAGTTTCCCTCTCTTCGCATCTTATTTACATATTCTCTTCTTCAATTCAACATATCTCTTTCTAAGAAAAAATATTTCATATGTTACTTTTCTTAAGTAACATTTAACAAGCATTTTTTCAAAAAAAAAAACTACACGTATTTTTTTCTAATATAAAATAATATATAATCTAATAAAAAAATTGCCCTTATTCTTATAACTAGTCAGGTATAAAAATTTAGATCCCTAAAATTAAAAATAATAAAAAATAAATAGATGAAAATAAAAAAATAAAAAAAGAAATTTTTACGTGTTGTAATTTATTATATTTTTTATTAGAAATCTACATTATAAATTCAAAGCATGCTAAAATACACGTGACAGCAGCAGCCGAAGGCATTCCCTTATTTCTAGCTTTAACCCCAAAAGTACATGATATCCAGTTGAGCTTTTCCCTTTCTCCCTCTTCACTAGAATTAGGGGCACGGAAAATCATCAATATCAATTAATATTAATACTTATTATAAATTTTATGATAAGTTATACTCTTTCCAAGTAATGAATATAATATACTAATTTAAATTCGGCATAAGACACAAAGTATGCCTAAATTAGTTTGATTTGCATTTTTTATTTTTTTTCCTTTTAATCTATGCACTGCCCAGAAGAATTTTACACGGAGCCGTCCTGGGGCATTGGAATTACATGAAGGGGGAAGAAAACAGTTTGATAAATCGGTGATAAAATGGGCTCTTGGTCATCTTGAGGTATAAGAAAGAGATATGAAAAGCAAAAATGAGAGGGAAAACTGGAAAGGAGACTTTCAAATAAAAAAAATGTTATTTTATTTTTTAGAAAGCTTAAATAATTCGTATTAAATATGCTAGGATTTGATATTGGTTCCATCTTCCTCACTCCAAGGAAAATAAGATTCTCAAGTTCCATTTGGTATAAAGAATATTTTTTATATAACAGAAATTGAAAGAGGAATGAGAATGAGAATAAGATTGAGGATAGAGTGAGTTTTAAATGTATGTTTGGTATGTTAAAATAAATGATAAAAATAACAAAAATAAAAAAAAACAAAAAATTAAGAAATGGCTCAAATGTCCATATATTTAAAAAAAAAACTCCCCCCTTCCTCATTTCTTCTTCCCTTGCTAGCCGCCGCCGCCGCCGCCACACCACCTTCGACCACCCCCTCCTTCCTATGTCTATGTCTCTCAACACAAGCCAATTTCCAGAAAAAAAATATATCCATCTCAGATTGTCGATTTGGGTAAGATGTAGAGGTGATGATTTTCACACGACGAAGATGAACAGACCTCAGACACAAGCGGCATCTTCCTTGTCGTTGAAGATGGAGGTGACGAAGCAGGATGAATAGAAAGGAAGAATGAAAAGCCAGATCTAAAAATTTCTACATTGAAGACGATGAACCTAGATTCGAAGACAAAGGCCCTGTCATTGTTCGAAGCTCGCCATCGTCATTGGAGCATGAGGAACCACCATCACCATCGAGTAAATCAAACTTAAGCCCAGGTCTATGAAAGTCACCAGTGAAGCAAATGAATGACGACGACGAAACGATGATAAAGGGCGAAGGGAAGATTTAAGGGCAAAAGTGTCACATAGTTTTTGAAACCCATGGGAATGAAACATTTCTAAGGTTCCCCATACGTGTCGAGATTCCCATGTATATGGGAATCATCCATTCCCAGGATTAACATTTTAAATGTACCAAACGCATGGCATTCAGCATTCCTTCACTCTTTCCCATTCCCTAAGAGTCATTCCCTCATACCAAACAGGGCCTAAAGTGCCTTTGTTTGTTTAATAGAAAAAGTGTGGTTAAGTTAATCCTCCTAGTCCTGGTACGGAGGCAAAATGCATCTGGAATTGGGCCGTACAATACCAACCATGTTACTCGGTCCCAACAATGAATTGATGCTTCACCGGGATGTGGTCCTCCCAGACAAATACACAACAATTTCTTGTGGTCCTAATGGATGGATGTTTGCCAAACCTGGCACCGCATGATGTTGATTCCACACTCACTCACTCATGTTGTAATTGTACTATTCATTTCCCATCACTAGCCTTTCCCTTTGTTCATATGATTATGATAAGAGAGTTTGATGGGAGGTGTTTCCGTGAATTCCTGATATATCCACGTCTCAAATTCACTTCTCCTCCATTCATTACTACGTTACAACTGACAGCACAATAGCCCAATGCATTGGGAAATTATCTATCTTGGTACAGAAACAGTTGTTGCAGGCAGACCCAATAATTGACATGATTCCTATAACCCATCAGGCTTGAGCATGACAAGAGTTTGAATCCCTAGTGGCCCCCACCATTTGCTGGGCTTGGGAGATAAATAGATAGAATCCCCTGCTGCATGCAACTATCACCATTTTTGTTTCCCACTAATTGGCTGACAAGAGGAGTTAGAGTAACTGACCGTTGTAACTAGATACATGGAATGGAAGCACAGTTAAAACTTAAACGTGATAAATTAGTTGGAAAATTCACATTCAACACTAACATCACAAGCCCCTACTAGTACTTACAACTGAAACGGCAACTTGGTTTCACAAAAGGGGAACAATATGATTTCCTTTCACATACTCCGGTCAATCTCACTAATTTACACCACAAAAGAAATTAAAACAAATTAGTCATATTCCTAGTAATAAGCTTCTCCTTCCACTTTCAAAATTCTATCTGCTCTCATCTTTCCGTGCATGTAATGTAGACGCAACTACCTTGACATATCACAATCTTGAGGATAACTCAGCTGTGCCATCTGCCAGCTCAACTTGGAAGCAACACTTTCGTGGCAAGGAACGTATTCCTGTGAATTGAACACCCTAATCATATTTCATGTCTTTCTTACATATTGATACCATATAATCGCAAAACATTACTATCCAGGGAGAAGACAATCTGACAAGAGAAAAGGAAGTAAAACAATTTGCATTTGGGTAATGAAATACAACTAATTTAATAAACTTGATTACCTCCAATTGCTTCACTAATTCTTTTGGTGTTGGCGCTGAAACAATTATGTGGCGGGCCTTTGGATTAATAAATCCCTCTTCCACAGCTTTGTCAACGAACGACAGCAATGAATTGTAGTATCCGTCAACATTTAGTAATCCCACCTACCAGTTAACCCAACCCTAGTTAGGCATCTCTATGGATGTGAACTAAAATACAGGTTCCAACAAAATGGGACTAGTCACTTACTGGTTTGTCATGAATCCCAAGCTGAGCCCATGTTATGACTTCAAGAAGCTCCTCAAGAGTCCCATAACCTCCTGCATGTATAATTAATTCCCATGAGTTCCTTCCAAAATTTAACATAAAACCGTGGGCTGTTTATGACAGAAATGAAAATAATGAAGTCAACTCATCTCTATATTCCGTAGTAGAAAAGAGTAAAAACTTAGTTTGGACTCTCTGTTTTCCCATTTATTTTCTTTTAGATTTGTGTTTGTTAACTTTGTGCCAGGCCAGCACATATATTTTGCGTTTCTCTGAATGGAATATCATACTCGATGAAAAAGGAGATTACTAACAGGCAGGGATTAAGACCCTTTTGATAGCATCAAACAAACGTTCGGATCCGGTGCACCAAATAGGTCGTAATTAATATAGATATGATCTTTTCACCATCCCTCCTGTTTAGTCTTCCAATATTGAGTGATATGCATGGGGATGGGGAATCGATTTTCAAATGATACGAGGGGATCTGATAGAACAGGTGACAAGTTTTGCTATGCGTGCTTCTTCTGTCACAAATTAAATGTTCAGCACTTGATTACTTAGGACAATAAGAACTACCCTGATCAGTCATTGAAACCAGTAAAGCATTATTCTCATGTCAGGTGCAGGTGCTAGTTTGAAAGGGTTATATAGTGAAAGTTCTTCTGCTTTGGTTCCCTAGCTTTGGCAGTGAATTTGGTACAATCACGTCACGGTTCACAGGAAGAGTAGATGGGAAAATGGGATAGAACGAGAAGCACAGTTGCTCAGAGAGCCTCAAAAGCTCTAATTTCAGTGTCACAAGTTAAAGGGATCCTTGACGGGTTCCTCTCTTATCATAAACCTTGGGGCAAGTAAAAGAAAATCAGGAAAGCTGCTTTGGACTCTGCACTTACCAGTCATTCCTAGTTTAACCTCACTAAATTTAATCTTTTCAATAATTTTTTAGCCAAATAGGTTTAGTGGTGAGAGGTATTTATTTCTATTTAATTAACAGTTTCAGTCTTCATTTGTATAGTAGCTAGAAGCTAGGTGGCTTCAAGCTAGAAGAAGAAAACTAAAAGCATTTTTGTATGGTTCTACTTTTGGTTTAAGTGGGGAAAGGAATTAAATGCAGGAAGAAATGCAAGAAGAGTAATTGCAGGGTAACCTGGTAAGGCAATAAAAGCATCTGAGTGCTTAGCCATCTCTGCCTTCCTTTGATGCATATCTGCCACCGCTTTCACTTCTCCCACTGTTTCGCCAGTAAGCTGCAAAAGGCACAGCAGATGCAACACAAAATCAGAAGAGCAAACCCAAATTTAGAGATAAAAAAGAAGGCAGGTGTTTTGGAGTATTGCGCTGTTTGGTAATGATGAGCGTCGCAGCCTGCAGGAACCGTAGAATAATCCCATACTTTTATTTAACCCAGCTTTATACTGTGTCATTTATTACTGAAAAAGATTCTAAAAGAAATAGACTACGGGAAGACGTTAGCCATTAATAGCCAACTAAGTAAAACTGAAGAAACTGCACAAAGCTGTTCAGCTGAACGTATAAACTGCTGAAATGAAACAGGAAAAGGAGAGATGCAGATGCTGCAGCGACAGCTATCTCAGTTGTATTGAGAATAAAGACTGCCATTTCATTATCCAAAGAAACAAGACTGCCTGGATGAAAATGAAGAAGATACAGGACAAAGAAGATGATGCAAGTTGAAATGGAATCAGTAATCAGACAACATTAATTTAAAATAAATAAAACCGTAGTTTTGTACTTGATGAAAAAGAAATAAAAAAAGAAATGCTTATAAGTGTAATGTAATACTTTTTTATTATGAGGAGTAAAAGATGTTAAGCTTTTGGCCGAAGCAGACATACCTCTCGAGGCATGAGCGTCTTGGGAATAACTCTGCATGAGACAATACAATGACAAATCAGCGTCAATGGTGGAAAAAAAAAAAACCACAAACAACATCAGCACAATGTGGTTTCTCATTGACTCTGTTTTCTTGATCTTCCTTTTCCACCAACATTTTTGGGGACAAAAAAAAAATAGATAGAGGAGTGAGAAAAAGGAAAAGCAATCATACCCAATGACATGCCGACCGCCATCATGAACTGCTTGTGAAACTAAACCCATTAGACCAATGCTTCCCCCTCCATACACCAAATCGATGTTCCTTGAGACCTTCAGACACCATTTATTTAATCAGCCCATAGGCCATAAAGATCCATTATCAAAGCAAACAAGGGTGGCTTAAACAAGGGTTGGAGAATCATCTTGAATGCCGAGTTTTTGGATTTTTCTTTTCCAAATGGTCATCATTATGACATTTGGTGTGGAGAAATGTTCAGTTCAGCGAGGTACTGAGCTTCACAGGTAATAGCAAATATCAAGAAAATGAGGGAGAGTTAACTTGAGAAAGATTTAAAGCAACATCGTACATTGCATGAAATATATTTTGTTACAAACTTAACCAAGAGAAAAGCTAGAGGCTGACGGAAACAACGTAAGTCAGGAACAATCACAAACATGTCATGAACATAATGAGTTGTCCATATTAAAACAGAACATATATGCAAGATGTTATATGATTTAGTTTAATAAATTTCTATCAGACCCAGATAAAAACCATGCCGCATAGATCATCCCACAACATCCTCTAGGGCATTTTGAGGAAAAAGAGAAAAGGTATGGGGCGAAACAGTGAACAGAATCAAGGAGGCGAAAATATGGGAAAGCCATAAAAGGCGGCATTACCAATTCCTTGCCAAGCTCAATGGCAGCATCTTGATAGCTACTCTTCTTGCCCTGGCTGCTACCACAGAAGACGCAAATCCTCTTAAACCTTGACTGCCTCGTCTCACCCTCCATTTCCGTCGTTATATCTATTAATCACAATCCACTCACACTCACACTCACACTCTATTTGTATAATAACTATGCCCTGTGTTGCTTTACAAGTCAGTAGCACTAGAACCTCACTCTCACAGACTCATGCATGTGTCATAGGATCAACTACTACAAGCTTTGCTTGCTTTACTCCTACTCTTCCCAGTGCCTCCTCCTCCCTGCCCTCCCTATTTATAAACAATACAACCCCCCTTGCCCCTGACCCTGAGTGCTCTAGCACGCTGTCACCCCATACCCACACATTTACACATTTACCCTTGGCACGCGTGGCCTACTATTCCTGTGGTCCCTGCCTAATTTCCTAGGATTATTCAATATACACTCGTAAATGCTTCCCAGTCAAAATAATCACAACACATTAAGACTATATGTATTATTATTATTTTACTAATTTAATCAATTAGTAATAAGTAAAGTTCGATGATTTAACGTTAAACTTGCTTTGGTTCCATTATTAGTGTTTTTCTTCTCTCGGCAAATTTATATTTTCTTTTGCCAGGGAGGAGAATGCTGTTTATTAAAGTACTTGTTCATGAAACAGGGAACCTATAAGCTACCAGAAATCAGAAAGTCAAGTGCCAGATAAACCGATCAAGTCAAGTATATATGTGTAACTCTTTCTTTCATTTTTTTTACCCAAGCGAGACAAACATTCATGCAGAATTCCACCATATAAAATTTGAATCATTAATGTCAAGGAGGAGATAGAAGAGGGTCCTATCCAAAACCAAAGTTGTCATGACAAGTCACAATTCAACGTGGCACCAATTATGTATGGGCAACACTGCCACTTTGCCCTCTTTGGCCTTCCACTTGTTCTGTTTTCTGTATTGCCACTTAGCCTTAAAGTGTTGAATAAATCACACCCTGGCCTCTATCTAGAAACAGTGCTGCTTCACTGAGAAAGTGGTTCATCAATAACTTTTTAACTAATCAAAATCAATGGATTCTTAACTACAAAGACCCCCACCATGAAAGAAATGTATAGTAAGACAAGAAAAGTGGAGAACTTGAGTGTCTCTGCTTTACGCCTACAATAAAGAATGCTTTTTAAATTTCACCCTCGTTACTTTTACCTATGATTAGCCTAGATTTTTAGATATAAACAAAAAAATGTGAGGGTTGTACAATTAAATAATTGCTGTATATGGGCTACTCTGACAGAGATTTTCTTATTTCAATTTTGTGTTCAAAAAAGAAAACTCCTTATACTGAGCAAGTTATGGGTATAAGCAGAAGTTGAGTTCGGATGGAGCTGTAACGCCATTGAGCATTGTGCATTGATGATTGAATAAGAAAACATAAGTGGGTTTGGTAGTGCCCTTATTACATCCACTCTCCATTATTCGACACACTTGTTGTAGGCATAGGAAACATCTGGTATTCATTTTACACGCCCTCTTTCCATTTCCCATGTCCTCTCCATCCTCACTCATTGCATATGCCCTCTTCTCCACCTATCAAATCTCCTTCTCCAAAAACCCACGATTTTTTATTTCCCAATTTCTTTATACTTTGATGGGTTTTTGAGTTTATTATATGGATTGATCTATTGCTCACACAAACAGTTCCAGCCTTTAAGCTAATGGGTTCCTATATTGGTTTTGAGGCTTCAATCCCAATATGGCCTTTCTGGCTGTTCTTGCTTAGCTTTATAACCAGCTCTGTTTGTCTACTTCCTGCCCATTCCCATGTTTAGAGATTATAAACTCATTATCACTCCTTCTGAATGGGGGATTGAGCTTCTGTATAAAAATTCATTTGAACCTCTTCCCATGCTTGCATGCGCGTTTAAAAGCATGTTTTTGTGTGTTAGTGATTATACTTATGACAAGAAAAACAAGACAAATACTTCCACTGCCAACCTGCACTTATTTGATGAGCCAAATACAGACGCTTCTTCGTTGATCTCTTCTGCATATTACGATAATATTAAAGAATATGTGTGTGTAGTTCGTTAAGAAATTAAAACTGTTTGATATATATAATGATGATGCACATTACTTATTCACTGGGTATGTGAAAGAAAATTTCCGGAAGGGCCTGAGTTGATGTGAAAGAAAAGAAAACACTTAGCCCTACCCGAACATCACGAGCTGCACAACCTCACAGAGTCACACATAGAAAAAGGAAAGCATGCTCTTCTTTGAATATACTAGAGATTTTTCATATTTCGACTTGGCCGTGTTCTTATTTGCTCAAGCTTTTCCTTTATACCCACTCCAATACTACCCCTCAAGACTCGGGTTCTTTTTCTCCTCTTCCACACAAATTTCTCTTTCGGTTACTTTATTATTTCACCTTTTAAGCAGGGCACATATATTTGTTCCGGCAAGGCGTCTTTCATCAGTTGGTAACCCTTTTTTCTTTTTATGCTTTTGGAAAAGAATGTTGGTAATTGAACTTTTAAGATTTTGAAATTTTGAAATTTAAAAAATGTGTAATAATCACACAAAACAAAGACTTCACATGTGTAGAGAAGGTAATAGAGTAGCTGATAAGCTTGCTTCTTTTAAGCATGGATCGTGTCTAGATAGTAGATACTATTGTTGATTGTTCTGTCTTCTCCACCTAATATTTTCTTTTTTAGAAGGAGACGTGTAATGTGTAATGTGTAATGTTTAGTTTTCTTTTTTCTACAATTGTTAAAAAAAAATCATGAACAAAAGATCAAATCTTCATAAGAGATTGTGAATATTTTTTTTTTTGGGTTTCAAAAGATGAAATAAATATTTATAAGTGAAATAAAGTTTAAGAAAGACATTTGTATTTCTTTTTCAAAAACTCGTGTAAAATGTATATTTTAAACTAGATATTTTTTTCAGGAGATAATAACTTAGAGTCTAAAGATAAAAATTATAATCATTTAACATCCAATGTGTATTTGCACAATTTATTCATTTATGTTGCGTTATTCACAAATTATAAATAATATAATTCATTCTTCAATTTTCATAAAATAGGTAGCAAGCTCAAGTAGTTTATATTAAAAAAAATTAAACCCGGTATTATACATTATTGGATAAGATCTATTGAGACGAAAATAAAAAAAACTAGAAAAATTAAAAAATATTTATCTTATTATAATTTTATAAAAATTATTATTAATTCATAATTTTATTACTTTCTCCCCTTCTAAATATAAATATAAGATATTTATTTAAAATATAATATAATATTTATTATAAATTACAAAAAATAATTTTATTTAATACATCCTAAAGTGTTTTAGAAAATAAATAAAGAGCACACAATTTTTTTACCAATAATCATTATAATAATTAATTTTTAATAAGGATATATGCATATATATGTGTGTGGATGTATAGATATACGTAACATATAAAAATCATTGTAATTTTTTTAAAAACAATTAAGATTGTTAACGTACGTGTATAATATTTTTGTTTGACAGACAAAATACTGAGGGAATAGAATAGAGGCATATTCCATACTGTAAGGTGAGACGTGGTGTACACGTAAGAGCCTAAAGTTTTGAAACGTGGCGCCATGTGGGGCCTCCTATCTTATCCTATACATATGGTCATGGCGGAGCATCCCTACCCTCTCTCTGAAGTCTAAACGCTAACACCTTCCCCTTTTGTACTCCTTTATTTAAATATAAATACGATCCACCCTCATAGTCATAACTGATGCTTTTGAGTTTGACCCCTCGCTAAAAAAGTCTAATGTTAATGCTCAATTCACGTTACATGTTTCTTTTATTTTTATTTGGGTCAGATGGTGTTTATTGGCCAATGCCTTGAACTGAGAATTAAGGTCACGTGCTGCCGTTACACCTAACAATTTTGTCATCAGTTAGGACTGATTTCAAGCCACCTTAAAAAACTCTGCTCTTCAACAATAGGAGATCCCCTAGCCCCTCAACCCCAAAACTTTGTGCAAAAAATTTATCATTTTAATGTTATAACACATACTGGAAAAAAAAAACTCCTAAACTGTAGCAAAATCTAATCATATTTAACTCAATTACTCTCATATTAAACTAAAGTATTTAAATATTATACTCCCACCAGCCCTACATGTAAAATCTTTACAATTGAAACACAGGTTTAAAAAAAATTACTTAAGGTCTTTTTTTTTTTTTTGAAAAATTAACACAACATTTCAAAATTATTCTTAAGTAAAATAATTAAATGTGGCTATCTTCTTTTGAATGAGAAAGAAAAAAATCCTACTTGCACTACAATAATTATGAAAGACACATTTGAAAAAAATAATAATAAATACTTTACACATTTTGTGAAAGTCTTATATTAATGATCATGAAAAACTTATCAAATGAGTCTTATAATTTGGACAAAAAGAAATAACATTTAGAGTTTTACCTACTATTATTTTTATTAGTGACTGACAAAGTGACATAACCTCTATCGAGATTTCAATATAAATATAAGATTATTCTAATTAAATCATGTGATTAAAGTGAGTAGTTAAAATTACTTCCTCCATCTCACATTATAAAGTAACATTTGAGTTTCAAGCATATCAATAAATGAAAATAATATCCTTAAATTCTTAAAAAAAAAAAACAAACATTCCTATTATGCTTCTATTAAATACTCTTTTTTTATAATTCCAACATAATTTACAATATTATACATTACAATAATGAAGGGTAAAAGTGATAAATAAGACCATATTATCTTATATTATGGACCCTATTTGTTGCTTTATAACATGGGACATAGGGGTATTTAACAATATTAATTTAAAAAAAAATCACAATATTTTTCCAAAATTACCATTATTGAATTTTATAGGAGAAAGTGAATTATATCATTTCATTTAATGCTCAGAGTATAAAAAGACTGAGTGGACTTTATTTTCTAAAACACTTTGGGATGAATTAAATAAAAATATTTTTTTGACAAATGGGAAATAATAACTTTTTAGTAATGCATAATAAATATTATATTATATTTTAAAAAGAATTACACATTTGTACTAGAAAAAATGAAATTAGTGACAGATAAATTTACAATTATTTATATATGACCCATTGACTGACCCTGCATAAATTTACAATTACTCAATGATTTGTCATAACAAATAGAAAGGTTCCCTCATTGAAAAGTCACTGGTATCTAAGCGCCAGTGACCAACTGCAGGTTGCTAGTGGCAAAGGAAAGAAGGATGGAAGCAAGGAAGGAAAGTAATATTTTGAAAATATTATAATTTATTTTAATTTTCGTTACATCGATCCTTCTACATATTTATTTTGAAAAGTCTTTTGGACTGTCCTTGCTTTTATTTAACTTTCTTCGCAACCCCTCGTACGTCATTTTCCCAATACTTTGGTGAATCCAATTTAGTAGACGGTGAGGTTGGTTGAATTTAGGGGCCATATAGCAGACGGGGAAAGGGGCTGGTGGGATGGGAGTCTCATTTATATTTTGTGACTCTATGTTCATATATCGTTACAACAACAACAACAACGTAATCTCTACTTGAAAGTTGAAACTATTTACCCAGCTAATTAATACCTAAACATAAATAATATAATTTGTGCAATTGACCATATAACTTCATATTTAATTTGCTCACTATTAGAAAAAATAAAATTAGTGACAGATAAATTCATCACTAAATAACAAAATTCGTCACTAATTTTGAATTTAGTAACAAAAATTTTTGTCAGAAATTTGGCGTCACTAGTTTAGTGACAGATATGTATTTGTCACTAATTTTATGATGGTAAATTTCATCACTAATTTATTTTATATATAAATTAGTTATTTTATGGATCCTATCATCTTCCCCCCATGTCATTTGTCACATGTGCCTCTAGTGCCACATTACTTGCCACGTGTCCCATTTAGGTCATCTGCCATATCATCACCACCATGTGTGTCTCACCACATCCCCTGTCATGTGTCACATCCAGGTCAATGTTGCGCGTGCCATCAATGCTACATCATTGCCACATGGGTGCCATATCATCACCACACGTGCTTCCTAGGCCACATCACCCCCATTTATTTTCATTTCAGAAATGTCTTCACTCAGTTCAAACCCATAACCTATAGCTCCTCTTTTGTGTTCTCATTTTTTAGAGTTGAGCTGAAATGTATCTGCAATTTTATTATATAAAATTTAATATATAATATTTAATGATAAAAATTAGTGACGGACGTAAATCCGTTACTAATCGGTCACTAAATATGTGATTTTTGGTAAAATAGTTATACTTTTTGAAATCTGTCACTAACTTATGCTTTTAGTGATAGATTTTGGGTTGTCACTAAATATCCGTCACTAATTTTAATTTTTTTAGTAGTGTTAGAACAAAGTAAAATGGTCCTATATTTAGGACTGTAAAAAGTATTATGTCATTGAAAATATAAAAAAAATTACTCCTTCTATGTCAAATATAAGTTCCTTAAAAAAGAATTTTCATAATCCAAAATATAAGTCATATATCGCTTATTAAATATTTTTTCATAAATATCCTTTATTAATTAGACAATGAGAGAGAGATTATATGAAAGACTTAATTTAATATTCTCTTCTGTCATAAATATCGGATCTTTTTCCTTAATCCTAAACATATGATCATTTAGGCATTTAGCATTTGCAATATATAATGTAGTATTTATTAAGCATTTCCATAAAATGTCTCTATTTAATGTATCTCAAAGAGAGAGAGATTCAATAAAGATAAATTTAAAAAATGTTGTGATTTTAAGAGAAATTGAAGTAGTTAATTAACTTTAACTCTCATATTAATCTGCGTAATTCGATTAAAAGAGTCTTATATTAAAAACTAAAGGAAGTAATTAAGAAGGTACAACATTTAATTAGAAAAAATTTTGATAAATAAATTAAATTTGATTAATAATTTTACTTAATATCAGTAAAGTAGTTAAAAGTGATTTATATTTGAGATTAGATATAGTAATTATCTTGAAATGGAAAAAATAATATGGCATAACCCATATAAATAATGTTGTTTCTTCGCTTTACCAAATACCCATCTTAGCCCTAATTTTATTTCTCTACACAAGAACAAATTAATGAAATCGTTAGGATCATGTTTTCCATGGGTGGAGCCTTTAGGATCATGTTTTTCATTGATCTATGCGTGGATGGAGCCGGCTGATTGCCTGTCTCGCTGGAAATGAAACCAAACATTTATTCCCTCCGTACTGTAATTTAAGCCGCATTCAAGAGATTTTTTTTTTCAAAATATAAGAAATAAGGGATAGTTTTATGATGTATTTAATAATTTCTCAAAAAATATCCCTAGTTAAGATTAAATGATATAGGAATAATATAAAAATTATTAATATTAAATAAGGATATTTTTTAAAAAAAATTTATATTTCTAACAAATTTAATAATTATAATCGCTTTTCTTGATCTGAATTCTTTTTCTTTATCCCTTATATGTATTCCCACCGTTTCTTAATATAATAGACAATTATGAAAGTTTAAGTATTTCAAAATATAAGGGATACATGAGATTTATCTGGTATATTTAATGATTTTTTTTCAAAATATCCCTAATTAAGATAATATGTTTTCAATATAATTTATTTGTATTAATTACATGATGGAATAATTATTAACATTAAATGAAGGTATTTTTAGAAATTATTTTATATTCCAGACAAATTTATTACTTTCCTTGATTTATGTGATTTTATCTTTTATCCTTTATATTAAGGAACGGAGAAAATATATAATAGCGACCAAATGGTTTTTAATTAAGCTTGCAATAAAAAATGATGACAATTGTTTAGTAGTAATTTGGTTATTTATGGTGCCCTTTTTGACTTTTATT
Source organism: Adenanthera pavonina (assembly GCA_026686845.1). NCBI lineage: Eukaryota > Viridiplantae > Streptophyta > Magnoliopsida > Fabales > Fabaceae > Adenanthera > Adenanthera pavonina. The sequence continues at coordinate 6,972,799 of JAIVEN010000002.1, forward strand.
AATATTCCTGATATCCTAAATTCTGACCACAAAGCAGCAGGCTTTTTTAACTCATGATTAAGCCAAAGTGAAGAAGCAAATTAATTAGGTAGCAAAGTTATGTTGGATAGTTTACCAAAAAAAAAAAGTTATGTTGGGTAAGGGCCATGCATGCTAATTTTCCATAAGTTTGTTTTGCTTCTTCATTTAGTCATGCAGTGCCAATTCTAAATATAAGATATATTTGAGATATTCTTCAATCCAAATTATAAAATACAAATGCCAATTGTTTGATGCATTTTTTTTCAATTATACCATTCATTAAATAAATTAATATAATTAATTTTTTTTAATTACAAAATAAAAAAGAAATTATTAAATGAGGACATTTTTATAAATTATTTTGTATTTTTTTATTTAATAATTTCAACTTTTTTTTAATTGTATTCCTTATTCAGTGTGAATTGTTTATTTGCATATTATATTTAGAATCGAAAGTATTACTATACTAATGAATTGCTTTAATTAGTTGTGGATGGGTTAATTATTCAAAATGTTTAATTTGATAATTTTTTTATGCCTTTTAATTTCTGCTTTCATCTTTCTTTCTCTCAGCCTCTATAGCTTTTCAACTTCTGGTAACTGCATAGTCTGATTCTGATTAATGACTTTGAATTAAAAACTTGCATCCGTCATAATCCGTCACAGTAACACCGTTAGACCTTTGGTTCCTCTTTGTACTTCACTAGGTTTATTGTTATGATTAGGTCGGCATTAATCACAGTAAAATTCCATCCTCCTTTTCCCAAAAAAAAAAATTAATCTTCCGTACATGTGCATGCATTCATATATTTTTTCCCTACAAGGCGTTTTTAAAAAACTACATAAATTAAATAAAGTAGTTAAAGTTAGTTGAAAGTCTTAAGTTTATCAAAAAAATTATTTTTTTTAAAATGCACTCCATTAATTTTATTAACTTTTTTTTTATAAAGAGAGTTGAATTAGTTGTAAAGTAAATTTATGAAGATTATTGTTAAAAAAAAACTCATAAATACTCCACTAAATCATATAAAAAACCTTATATTATAAGATAAAATAATTTATAAAATGTTTTATAATAAGAAATGAAGGAAGTATAAAATCAAGAAAAACAAAATGCAATATATCTTATTTTATGTCTACTAGTACAAAAGTCCATAGGATTAGGTGCATGTTTGGTTTCCCTTGTAATCAATTGTGTTTAAAATCAATTACTAGTATATAAAAGCAACAATTTATTGCTTTTACTTAAAAATAATTGATTATGAGGCTTATATAGTCATATTTATTTATCATGAGTGATACCAAATAGGTTATATCTTATATATATATATATACTCTCGGTTTTTATATTTGTCACATTAAAAAAAAATTGTTTTTCTTTATCTGTTATTTTAAAATTCTAAGACATTACTCCCTTCGATTTATATTATAAGATATTTTGTATCAATTACACACATATTAAGATAATCATTTTTTGGCCTGAAATCAATGCAAAAAATATCAATATTTTTCATTTTACCCTTATTAGATACTTCATTCTATTATTATTGTAAGGTTATAAGTGAGAAGTAAGGAATAATTAAAGACAAGGGTAAAATAAAAAGAAAAATACCCAACACCCTATATTTTGGATAAAAAACTTGTCATATAAAATACCCTATAATACGGATAAGAAGAAATATTAATTACTACTTTTTTACTTATACCCTCATATGTCATATTAAAAGTCAAAGATAACATTAATTACTTTTTTTATCTATTTATTTTTGTAAGGGCGTATTAGTAAATTTGAAAGGAAATCTAAAATATTACTCCATCCGATCATATTTATAAGAGGAAAAAAATTATTTCATGAGTATTAAGGAAGAAAGTTGAAGTTAGTTAAAGATAATTAATTTATCTCTCATTTTCAATTTCTTTCAAAATTATGCCTACTTAATTAATCTTTTTCTTTCAATTCATTTCAAAGATACATCTTGTGACTCTTAATAGTATTAATAAGTGACAGTAATTTTGATAAAAATAAATTAATACAACATTAATTCTATTTTGTTTCTATAAATAAGAGCATCAAAAGGAAAAAAATTCCCTTATAAATAGGATCGAACGGAGTAATTATGTTTCTTAATCTAGTTGATAAAATCTTAAACGACAGTTAAACAGAAACGGGCTAATATATAATTCCAGTCGATCAATATTCTTCCATGTTTGGTTTTTCATTTTAAAACTACTTATAACTCAAAACCAAGTTTTCCACCTTTCTTCGTGTTTTTGGATTTCCGATGGTCATCATGTTGGAGTCATGATTTTGCCCATAAATCCCGTTGAGTTTAAAGTAGCTCCATGGATGCTTCTCTGTTGGCAGAAACTAAGTTGTCATTGTTGGTATATCATCACAAGAGTTCTCTACTTGAAATTCATGGTGGCTAACGAAAGTGAGAGAGAGAGAGAGAAAATGGAAAGAGGAGATAAAAAAGCTCTACTTGAGATTAATAGTGGCTAACAAGGTGGCCGATGAGGGGAGAGAGAGAAAGAAAATGGAATGAGAGAAAAAAGGTATGTTTGGTTGTCAGGAAATAGTACAAGTAGGTAAAAGATGAAATAATAAAAATAAAGACAGATAAAAATGTGTAAATAAAAATGAGGAAAAATAAGAAAATTGAGAAAATTTTTTTTTGATAAAATTCCTCCAACCTAATAAATAAAATGCCCTTACAAAATTTTAATCTCCATGGATGATAACGTAGAAGAAAATATTAATCAAATAGATTATATTTTCAATTAAACAAAATGCAACATAAATTATATTAAATTTTGATCCAAAGACATTAAATTGATTGAGAGATGAAATTTAAGCTCAATTTTAAGAAAAATTATGAGACAAAATGATAAAAATAAGGGAAATAAAATACTAGGAAAAAAATTTCAAAGCTTTTTGACAATTTTACCCCTATATGGACCAATTCTTAATTATTTATTTAATCATAATTAAATCACAAATAACCCATAATCACATTAAGAATTATTAAATAAAATAAAATAAAATAATTATTAAATAAGATCATATTATACAATCTATATAGTATAATTAGTCATGTAATATTATCAATCTTATTTTTAATATTTTAATTTTGGCCCTCCTATTTTTTTAGATAAACAAACATATATATTTATTAAATAGATATTAGACAAAGAAAATTTATCTATTAAAATATGGAAAAAATATATAGCTATATTTAACTACTTTTGATTAAAATTATTCAAATATAATCATTTTTATCAAAATTAATTTATAAGTAAATTATTTAAATATAAATACGTTAATTTAAAATTAATTTTTATCTAAATTATATTGTAAAATTAATTCCATTAAAACTTATTTTTAATTAGCTGAAAGTCAGTCCTTAGAATACTTTGAACAAGCCGTTGCCCAAAGTTCATTTTATGGGGAAGATTTTAAAATGCAAAAATTAATATCGTTTTCAAACCTGTCTCCTTGCGTTTTAATTTGCACGAATATTGACTGTGACTCGCTGTGGGTTCGGCTTATATACTCCCTCAAATATATATATATATATATACACATATTTTGTTTTGGGGATCACACACACACACACAGATAGAAGACGGGGTGGCGATGAGTTATAGAGGAAATATTCGATGGAATTTAGAAAAGAAAGTAGGGTTGGAATATTTGTATCAGGAAAAGCAAAAGGGGAAGGAATCATATATACTTATACTACTATAAAGTATTACGGCTGGGGGTGAAGAAGACAGAAGGCCTGCCATTTCTGCATTATAGTGCTTTGACTTCTAGCTTCCCATTGCTTCCCGGCCCACCTACTACTTCTTATGGCCATCAATTATTTTCCATTCAATTGAGTTGCGACACGTGGCATCCACTCTGACCTTCTTTTCCCCTTCAACCTTAATTCCCTCTCTGTCTGCAGTCCCTTCATCATCATCCATCCGCATCGGTGGGATTCCTATTTCCTGCTACTACGATTACGATATTCTCACCATTAATATTTCTATTCATCATTTCCATCATTACCTGCATGAAAATGTGGAGTTTGTATATATGACGTGGTTCCATGTACAATACTACATACACCCTCCTATTTTCCTATTTTTAATATATATAAGATTATTTGAAGAGTTTTTATGTTTTGAAATATAAAAGATATAGAAAATTTATCTTGTGGATGTAATAATTTTTTTTAAATATCTCTAATTAAGATAATTTTTTTAAAAAATTAGTAGTACAATTCATTTATATTAATTATATGATATAAAAGTCAATAATATTAAATTAGGATATTTTTAGAAATTATTTTATATTCTAAATAAATTTATTACTTTTTTTAATTTGTATAATTTTATTTTTTATTTCTTATATTAAGGAATGAAAAGAGTATATGATAATGTGGAATGGAAATAGGGCAAACCCCAAATGCATGTTTTGAACCCAACCTTAATTTAATTCTGTTCAACGAGGTTTCTCTATATAAATAAATGTATATGGAGCTATTATTTTTTGGCCAAATACATATATGGATCTATATATTGACAACATATATATACACTATATATATATATCAGCCTATAAGTTAATTTGATTTGCTAACAACAAAATATATTATCATTCATGCATGCATGAGTAGCTAGGTGGTGTTGGTATTGGGTCGTTCTTCTTAGAAATTTGATAATTGAAAGAAATTAATCAATAGCTTCATATTTACGCTTAGTTTTTGTTTTAACAAATGTTCTCTTGTTCACACACCAACAAAAGACAGTTAAAGGTTTTCGATCTTTATCCGTACGTGGAAATCATATTGGAGGGGACATCGATCTTTAGCGTCTTGCTAGCTAGCTGTTCAGTGTTCAACAACTCCGCAACTTTCTGAATGAAAGGGAAGCTCCATTATTCTAAATTGAAGACCCACCTTATTCAAACCTCAATTTGTTTTTCGATCTTTTTGGCTCTGTCTGTTCAACATAATTCGCTGATATGTCTAGTAACCACCTTTTAAACTGGCACTGGTCAAACAAATTAAAGTACTCCTAAGTCAATCTTTTTTTTTAAAAAAAAAAAACAATGATAAGCAATCAATTAGCTTGTGCTTTTTGATTGCGTTCGAAACACAAAATTTCAAAATTAATAACGTAAAATATTCGAACTCAATTTCAAGACTGGCTTCCCGGTCAATTAAAACGGTTCATTTGACTTTCGAATCATTACAAAAAGAGAACATTGTAATTAACCCGTAAAGACTTTTATGGCACATTCCAAGTTAGAACCAATTAGTATTAAGTAGCTTCTTCTCATGGATCCGTCAATCTGATGGTTTTAGCATGTTAGAAGATGCTGGCTTTAACTGTTTTAATTTGAAAGGGGGAACGGCAGACCCCACATCACGTTAATTGTATATAGTCCTCTCTCTCTCTCTCTATATATATATATCAGAATACAGATTGAGAGAGAACATAGAAGCTGCTGATACTTGTAAACGCTGTATCAAGTGATAAAAAATTCAAATCCATACACATAAATCTATAAGCTCATAAGCTGCATCGAACCAAACACAAACTGATAAGGCAACGGCAAGAGATGTGTGTATGTGTACGTACTGGAGAGCAATATATAGACAACAGCAAAATTAAAGGTGGCATTATGAACATGAAATATATGCTGTTGATGTGTGGCCATGATTTCCTTAAGGACTGTGTGTCACCTACATAAACCCCCCAAAAAAACCTGTGTGTCACCCATTTCTGAGGCAGTCATGTTTGAACTCATGAGTACGTACTGCTCAAGGTGTTTCTCGGAAATTTCATTTATATTAAACAATTATATATATATATATATATGCACACACACACAGAGGGGCGGAGGGAGATGGGAGCCATGCCAAGTTTGTATATTTGCAATGCTATATATACATACACCCACATAATATATACTCACCCTCAAGTTAAATTCAAAGACTGATCCTCCCTAATTAACTTTCAAAGCTAGCTCCCCCTCTGTATATGTATTCACAATTACTAAGTTTTCCAAGATGACATGTATGCATTATATTGTACTTGCATTGTGCCAAATAAATATTTATCGCTGATCAGTAATTAATTTGTTTTATTTCACCTTAAGGTAACTAACTAATAGCTTCACCCGATTATGTCAATTGGCAACGCAACTTAACTAGTAATATTTTGTGTGCGCGTGTAGGGTTATGAAGGCAGGCATGCAAGCACTATATATGATATATATATCAGAGCATGGCTAATAGCTTATCATGCTTCACATGATATTGAATTAATGAACTTGTTGCATCGATATTAGCGAAGTATATATGGAAAGCTTGAACATTTCTGTAACTGTGTTTGGCTTGGCTTGCAAGACAGTACCTGTCTCTAATCATTGCCCTCATTATCTAATTACTCATGGATAAGTGGAACAAACAGAGGGGTTTGAAATTAAAGACTATATATATATATATACACACACACATATGGGAGAGTGAGGAAACAAGAAGCGAGATGAAATTTTTTACCCTTCCATATAAATTCACTAAGGAAAGAAAGGATCTTTTGGTAAAACATATATATGAATTTGGTGTTTTGGCTTCGGAAATGGATTTGGAATATTCTTTGTTAAATTAGCTGGGATTGAGGAATCCCACCTTAAACTTTTGACAAGGTTGGTCAAAAGAGCTTGCAAATTTTCATGGTGATTTCATCATTTGCTGCTTCTCAAACTTGTTGTCTAGACTCTAAAGTACTTTTTGGACCCACACCAGCTATTTACACTTACCATCCCATTACTCTCTTTTGACTCAAAGTACTCTGGAATATTCTCCCCAATATATGACTGGAATATGAATAATCAAATGTTCTCTTTTCTTTTCTTTTCTTTTAATTAATAAATGTTTAGGAGAGTTGGATTTAGGCATTCACCAAGATCAGTGTATGCCCTCGTGACTCAGAAAGTGTTGACAAAAGTATTTACAAATTATTCATCAATGAAATTCTTACATTAATAGTAGAATTTAAACCCATATTCTTATGAAATATGAGTTGTATTCTTACCAACCGAATAACCTTAGTTGGCGATCTGCCTTTTCTTCCCACCCCCAAATAAAATACTCTAACAACCGATTGAGAGCCTTTCTCAGTTGGGCTTGGGCTGAGGTCCTTACTTTACCCAAATAATGAGTTGCTAACAGCATAGATATATCATCCGGAATAACTATCATGCTTTCTCTTTGAGCAAAAAATAGAAAGACTACTATGCTTTCTTTTGGGCTCGTAGCCCCACTCGTTCACCGAAAAAGAAAAAGAAAAAGCAAAACTGTTATATACATGCCTTTAATAATTGACTTGATTTTTGTTTGATCAGTGGAGCTGTAAGCCATGTTGGGTAGGTCCAGCAGTAAGCAGGCTGAACCCCACTTATTCGTACAATGCCAAAGGTTGAGGTTTGAATCCTGATATATAACTCAATGGAGAGGAGAGGTAACCACAAACTGCTCCACTCTACGGAATGGTGGGAGCCATTCCTGCCACCATTTTACTAAAAAAAAAATGTAGTTGTAATTTTTAAGAAATATAAATTATTCGATAAAAACTAAACTTTACCTAAAAATATAATTTTTATATTCTTAATTTTAAAAATGGTCAACTAATTAAAATCTACATCAGTATCTCGCTTTCAAGAGTTGATTAATTTTGCCTCAGCTTTAATTTATTTCAGTCCCTGACCCCCTTTTTTTTCTTAGTACATCCTTGACCCTATTCTAAGACATTACAAACTCTACTCCATCAACGACCCTTGGCCTGGATCTGAGATTATTGCAAGCTATTTACGCATATCAGTTATAATGCTTCATGCATCTTCCATGGTGAAGTCAGGTTCAACAGGCTTCCTCAACGAACCAAGAATGTCAAGTTCAGAACCATATCGCAAGCTCCCACCTCTGGTGGGATACCTAATAAGAGGGGACCCTATGTGGGGTTGCAGAGGTGCAGAGAAATACTCCAAGGCAGTATAACTTGGAGGCACAGAGGGCACCATGACATTCTGCTTCTTCTTGAGCTCTTTGGCCTCTCTCCTTCTCTTATAGTTAAACCAAGCTGCTTGTATGAAGCAAGCAGCCCATGTCCTCCATTGCTGAGAGTAAAATCTGAAGGTGTGCCTCAGTTGCTTACTGTGTAACCTCCGGAATTGGTCTGCCACGAATTGTAAGTCGTCTGCTGTCAGTGCAAAAGCTTCCACGTGAGTTATGGCTTTTACTGTGCGAGTTGAGGAAGGAAGCACCACGCTTAGACGAGGGTCCAGAACCCAAGGCAATAGCTCTTCGCCACAGAAATCACCCGGCCCTATTCTGCAGGAATTGAAGAACCCAGTTCTGCCACCGTTGGTTGTATAAGAATCTAAGCGACCTCGAACTATGAAGAGCATCTCATTCACAGGGTCACCTTCACGAACTAGCCTTGTCCCGGGGGTGCACAGAGATGGCTTCAGTCTTTCGCAGATCGCATCGAGCATCCTCTCGTCCATCTGATCAAATAGTGGTACCTGAATCATCATGTCTATTTAGTTCCATAAACTTGTTCCAACCAATTAAAAGGATATGTGTTGGAAAATCTGAGACTACGACCTACTTGTCGGACAAGATTGAGGCAAAGGTGGCGTTTAATGTCGCGTCGGAGATCCGCGGGAAGGTCTCTGAGAATGGTTTCCTCGTCAACTCCACGTGTGGCAACCCATCTGAATTGCTCGTATCGTCGAACGTTTTGCTTCAGCTCACTAGGTAGCTGCCTGTGGTGCATCCATCTCTCTGTATCTGTCCTTGTTATTCTCCATTCTTCCAGCCTCATAGTTGTGGATTGCAGGTACATCTGTTGGTTAAATGATAATATATATATATATATTTATGTATATATTTGCTTGTTAGGATCATGATCCCTGCTTGACGAAGACGAAATTTGGGTCGTAAAGTTCAGCTGCTCTACTTACTTGCATGTTGCCTATAAGCTGGGCGAAAAGCACCAGGCCAAGAATTGCTATGATCACAGCAAAATTTATCTCCCCAACATGAGTGCTTGTTAAGAGATTCTGTCCCAGAGAGCTGCAAAATTTAACGTGAAATGGTAAGAAGAAACTTCGAATATTACAAATTTGAGGGTCGTAAAAAAAAAAAAATTTAAAGGCCACTCGGATTGCAATCTAATAATACTACCGTCTCCAATCCTCAGTGAATTACCTGAGATTCCTTAGTCCCCACCAAAGACAGTAATAGTATTTGATGAAGAACTGTGAGCCCGTGATTTCCAAAGTCAGAGCATCAGCAAAAATGCCAAACTGAAAAAAACCACTACTCTGATCACAGAGACTCGAGACATTGCTTGTTCTGAGCCAAGCTGCCCTGTGTGGGTCACCTACGCTGCCACACTCTATATAATAATACTGGCAGCGTGGATGTTCGAGAGTACAAACTTTTTTCCAACATTCTTCCTGCCTTTCTATTGATAAGAGGTACCAGCACGACCCTAATACCTATTCTAAAAGAAAACATTAGTTTTGTTACAGATATATATATATATATATTCTAATGCACAAAAGGATCGGTAACTGTGACTTACGTGACTTGCCAGCATATAGAGCATGAGATTATATGCTGCCCCGGCCCAGGCCTTTTCCATCATTACTCCATTTGCCTTGACGATTTCCGATGATAGAGGGAAGATGAGATATAACCTTAACAGGTACTGAAAAATGGTAACAAGGCGCAGAATATGCCTCGAAGCAATCATTTGTGAACCTTTGAGATTTGGAATTACAAGCCATATTAACACCTACATGACGTATATGTATATATCCAGGTGTTGGAACGAGTAAGAACAGCATGTTTACAACTGAATCATCTCATAGGAATATAGATTACATACATACGTACGTACGTACATATTCTTTATGAGGAACATACCTGAGGAAGAGGTTGGGCAGCCACAATATCAAGCAAGAAGTCTCTTTGGAGGTACGTGGATGCTATCTTGGAAGGATCCAGAATGAGCTCTCCTCTACCAAAAACACGAGAGGAAGGAGCAACATAAGCAGTCTGAAAGCGAACGTAGATCTGAAGTATGTAGAACGCATCAGCCATGGAGCGAACTATGGTGAGGGACACTCCGAGGCTAGTAGATAAACCAACGCACTGCGCTTTCTTAGCCACTGGCAAGTAAAAGAACAAGGGATCCACAAATAAAGAAACCAGACATGCTACCAAGAAGATTTTGTTCCATATGTTCACTCTGGGTCCCCTAGGATCCAATATCAACTTCTCTGTGGCATCATAATCCTCAGAGAAAACCCTCGAAAGTTCTCTTTCCTTCCACAACTTCATCTGTTTGTCATTTATCTTATAGGCCGGTATTGACATGGGACTTTCTTTGCTTGCCCTTATCTCAGTTTCAAGATCATCCCGAAACCTGAATGCACACATTAACTAAGAATTTCAGCATCATGACTAAATCACAAGGTACGTATAATTAGCAACCGAATTTATATATTACAGCAGAATGAGCTAGGGAAGAATAGGCAAACCTTACAGTTCGTGATTCACCAGAAGCCATGGAGGTTCTACTTCCTCAAGTGATTATTTACCTGGACGGAGACGTATTGGAACCTCATTTATACATGTGTATCTAGTATCTACTACCAAGAAAAGATGTGATCTAAGAACTGGACCACACAATAATGAAGCCAATTTTTTTGTCATTAAATTTCGCAGAAATCATGTGACCAGAAAAGTACGAGATGATTTTATGTATTGAGAAGTATACAGGGTGCCCTTTTAAGTTTTCCATGAAAGTGCAGGTAAAACCTGTGAGTATGATACTGCTAAAAGCTTAAGGGAAGGATTCAAAGTCGTCGCTGGTTGGACTTCACATTCGAACAGTAGGGTCGAGGGTAGTTGAACAGCAAAATTGCATATTATCCACTTGTTGCGTTTATATTTACCCTGCAAGACTTCGAACGGTATGGAAAGGAGCAACGTATGAACAATAGCACATTCGACTACGTGGTGAAATGAGAAGAAAGAAGACCAACTGTAGGGGTTGGTCATGGAAGGATGTTATTGAAATATCCCGGGAAAAAAAAAAGTCAGAACTAATGTAATAGCAAAACTTTAAGTACGTTCGGTTCGGAACTCACTAAATTAGGAACACTTATATAGAGATATTTATAAATTATTCTCTAATAAATACTAATATTTGCAATGGGATTTGAATCTATATCCCTATGGGAGTATAACGTGAATATTGTTTATTCAAAACTATAAATGAGCCTGTGAACAAGCTATGCTTTCCAAATCAATTTCTACGTTTCTTTTTAAAGTAATACCAAGCCAACTTTCTTTAATTTTCTTTGTTTAAAAAAAAATGTAATCTATGAACTTAGCTTGATCCATCGCCCTCCCCCTTTCTCCCTCCCGCAAATAATACTATATTTATAATATAATATAATCTTAGAATTATATATTATTATATTATATATCATAGTTTGTGATGGAGATTGCATAAAGAATGTATGTGAAGTTTTATTTTCGATATCAGCGGGGAGGACATGTGAATGAAGGAATAATTAATGCTTGCATAATTGAAAGTTTTCAGAGAAGTTTTAAATGCACAGATCAAGTTTAGATGATTAGATACAATGATGCTGATGCATTTAAAATTTTTTGCGGTCATCTCATAATTGAAGGTGTTTATTTTATGAGTACGGTGGGGTTGGGTTGATGATGTTGTTGACAGCAAGTTGGCCCTATCGGATGAAAAGGATATACAAAAGACGAGGTGATCTGGACACGAGGGACTGGGCCTCGCAGAATAATCGTGAGAGTATGGTGAAAAAGATGAGCCTAAGTACATGGGAGATATAAGGCGTTGTATTGCAAGCCCACCACCAACATCCAATCCAAAACGCCTTTACAGACAAAGTATAAATGTGGAATTACTAATGTGTGATAGTCTCAATAGAACGGGTTAAAATTATTTAAGTACAATATCTCAGCCGGTATAAATGTAGAAAATATTTTTAAAAAAACTTCCTTCAAATGAAGCCAACTATAACTTAATTGGATTAGTCAAAATGCAAAATAACAACCAAATAGGGGACGGTTATCTTTTGAAAAAAAATGTGGAATTGCATACCGCCTAACCAAATTAAACATCCATTTACTACCCTCCAAATAAATAGCTTTAATTTCAGTATTGCATTTGCCTCCCTTTTGGAAGTGCCCGATATTAATATAGTCATCAATCGCAAGTAAATTCTCGCTCTGAAACTTGACAGTTGTATGTATTGAATTGTTATCACAAAACAAGAATCACAAGCTCGTGACTCCTCCCTGCTCTCCCGCACACCAATTAGCCAAGGGAAATAGATTTTACCATTTCAGTAGTAAATAATTATCCTTGCAGCTCTTCAGGAATAAAATCCTTCAACAATATCAAGGGCTGGTTAAGAATACCACAATACTACGTACACAAGCAAAGGGGTTCATATTTGGTGCATACATATCCTAACTTCAAAAGACACACAAATCAACTCTTCAGGCAACAACATATCACATGACAGATATTGTTACCCAGCTGCAATGCGTGTAGTGCTTTTAGCAAACTGTGGAAAAAGCATCAATAATGTGCCACCACGTAAATTCCCCGACTACCAGTTGCGGTTTTGAGCAGATACCAAGAGCCCAAAATATAGATTGAACATAAAAAATGGCAGAAAGCCCCCATAGTTCGAACTTCGAAGGTAACACTACATTTGAATGAACGCCACATATTCAATAGGCCCAGATGGAGCACCTGCTTTAGATGAGAGGATTACAAATTCAAAAATTGACGCCTTGGCTTCGCATCTGCTAATGATACTCGAATAGCTCTGCCATTCAAGTCCTGCAACAAACATCTCACCATAAGATTCTGGCGGTTCAAAACATAATGCCATTGAGAATGCAGATTATGAATATATGATGCCTCATCCTGAGAGGAAGCATAGTGCTTCAGGACATTCAGTATTCATAAGACATATATAACGTGCATTCACGTTAAATGAGTTTCAATCATGAATTTATTTTCACGACACTTCAGAAAGTCTATCTAAACGCCACACAATTATGCGTGTAGGTCAGCATGTGCAAGTGCAACCACACGGTCCAGAGATGAGAATCAGGGGACTAAACCCACATCCACCTTCAGATGCTTAAATACATTCTACCTCTAAAAAGATGGATTTATCCCATGATAACTCCCCTTGTCTAATAAGAGGATAATTTCACTATCTTCATGCTGAATATAGACTTCCAATTAGAGGGAATGATGATTGTCCATATACCAACATTAGATTTTAGAGAACAAGAAAACATACATCGCTCAATGCAAATGCTATTGCTTATCTAAAATTTCAGTCACATCAGCCAAACTGTTATGCATGAATTCAGAGAGCAAGAAAGTATAGCCTCCTTTACAGATATTTCCGCTGGGCATCACCATGGCAGAAAAAGTAAACCGGTAAAACTTTACAAACGCACTTAGAGAAGGGAAAGGCTAGGCGTTCTTACCACACCATTTAAGGACTCAATAGCACTGTTGACCTCTTCGGCACTGCTGTAAGTCACAAATCCAAATCCTCTGGATCTTCCACTCTCCCTGTCATAAATTACCTTTGCTTCCAAAACCCGTCCTTGCTCAGCAAACAGAGTCTCAAGCGCCAAGTTATCAACGCCCCATGCAAGATTACCCACATGAACACGGTGTCCAGTGTCCGAAGCAGAACCTCCTCTTGATCCTCTGAAAGAGGCATTCTCCTTCGGTGGAGGAGGTCCAAAATTTACTCTCAATGCCCTTCCATCAAGTTCCTTAAAATTGGCACCATATATTATTTAGATATCATAAACAAAAGTGCTCAAAGACAGCACAAATATACTCGCCATCGAATTTCGATTTGAAACAATCAATACTTTCAAATTGGGTGCAGGCATGTAGCAAGCTTAACTAAATGAGAAATGCTCAGAACCCAACTATCAAATCAGAAAATTGCAATTATGAAAAAAAGAAAAGAAAAGAAAAGGTGCATGACCACCAAACCACAGCAATACAATGTGAGCACTTACATAGCCATTAAATTGTTGAGCGGCTGCTTCGACTTCCTCAGAGGTAGACATGGTCACAAAACCGAATCCCCTGCTTCTTCCGGTCACTTTGTCGTAAATTACCTGCCGCAAAAAGAAGTTTAGAGGGTAAAGAAAACGGTATCCTATCTTCAGCCCGCAGTCATGTCGGTAAGAAAACAATTTTTTTTCAATTAGGGCATACCCGATCACAAAAAAAAAACTTAAAATTCGGAGAGAAAATACACCTCAACCATCTCTACACTTCCAGCGCTCTCAAACAATTCAGCCAGTTGGGCACTGTCAACGCTGAACGGAAGGTTGCCCACGAAGAGTTTGAGGTCGGGGGAGTAGCTAGGCTCGTCTCCATCGGTCACAATGTCTTCTTGATCGAACTCAGAAGAAAGAGCAACATTCCGGATAAAACGAGAGGGACAATGTGTGTCCAATCGAGGAAAAGAGGCGAAGGCGGTCAAAGAAATGGACTTCGATTTAAGTCTGAGAGACGCAAGAGAAACCGAATTGGGAGAGAACAACGCTTGTCTCGCAAAGCATAGTGACTGGAATCTGGATGTGAAGGTAGGAATGGATAAGGAAGCCACAGAGGTAGACATGGTTTCGGCGCCACAACAGTAGATAAGGCTTCGAAAGAGGAAGAGGGCTTACGTGATATACTTATAACGCGCCCTATTCAGTATATAAGGGCAAGAAGGTATTTACGTTTTAGAAAACAAAAAAGATATTTACTTGCGGCAGGAATATGGAGTGACAAGTGGAACTTGATGAGTATATGAATTTACTATTTTAGCCTTAAGAAATTTTTTTGTGGGAGGCCATAAGATAGTTTCCACAAGCATCCGGGTAATATTTTGTCCGGTAATGTTAATAATGGACCAATGCCCAATGGGTAGAGGTCCAATCCAATTCATTCAGGCGGGTAACTGTGTTAAGCCTCCTACCTTTTCTTTCCAAGTGTGCTGAGGCTCAGCCATAACTTGCTCCTTCCGAATTCTATCTACAACATAATATCCAAAAGAAAAAAAATCCATCTATCTATAACATAATATCCCAAAAAAATCTATCTTAATCAGAAAAAAAAAAAAACTTCGGATGCTTGATTTGGTTTTAAAGGAATATTAACTTCCGAACACCATTGGGTCCCAAATAAAATATTATCCCAACATAACTCCTTTTATTTATTTATAAGGTATAAACTTAAAATTCTGTTTAAGGGAATCAAATCCATTTTATTTAATTGAATTTCGCTATGAAAATAATTCCTTACACTATCGTGAACTAACAATAATTAAATAATATTGTCGCTATAAATTACGTCATTAATCTAGTATATACTCCCTCCGGTCTCATTTATAAGATATTATTTTAAAAATTTACTTGGTCCTATTTATAAGGTGTTGTATCTTTTTATTTGAATTTCCTTCTTTATCCTTCATTTAATAACTTTTTTTGTCTCATAAATTATTTCGGTCTTTAATTGGTAGGGGTAAGATTGGAAGTTTATACTATTTTTTATAAATTTAAGAGTATAATTATATCTTCTTAATACCCGTACAATGAAAAATAATATCTTAAAAATGGGACTGGAGGGAGTAAGAAGGAAGGCCCCAAAAGAATATTGCGAGTCGGAATAACTTAGCCAAACCAAACTTTATCTCAATCCATTAACAAATGAAATGGAGTCGGTTTTTTCTTCTTGTTCCAATTAGGTGAATTAAGAATAAAATACTCTGACGGTCTGACCTGGGTAGTTTTAGATAAATTTAATTAAATTAGTAATTTTTTTTCTTCCAATGGCCTAGGTAATTTTAGATGAAATGTAATGGATCCGTCCACGTACGTACCGATGAAGGTTATTTTTCATGGTAGAAACTAAATTTGTTTTCCAGAGAGCCGTGAAGATATGAATGGAGCTAGGCCTAAGGCCTTGTAAACAAAATTAGACACAGCATAAAATTTAGGGAGCGTGGTGACTGAGGGTTAATCAAATAACTAAAACAACCGAAATAGAAAGAGAGAAACCAATTATTATTGGAGATCGACGACAAGGAAAGCCGAAGACGACGTTCATAGGGCATGGGCCAGGATTAGGATCTCTTGATATGAAATTATAATGGTATATTTATAAATATATATATATATATTGGGTAAAATACCAACAAATGGAAAAGCAACATATCCCTTTAATTTCATTTTCTTTAGAGTGATGCTTAGCATATTGGGAAACTTTAAAAATGACTGATGATGATTTGTGTTAGTTCTAAATTATAATGATTTTGTGCTGTACCTTTTTCTCTGATATGTGTGTATGTTTTTCAATATCTTCAAGCTTTTGTGGTGCAATGGGTTTTCGGGCTATAGTAGTTAGTCACCAATATCCGGCTTCATAATATATTTATCATATTTTACCAGTTCACCTCTATATGCTGCTTCCACTTTTTTCCAATGTTTTCTCTTTACTTTTTTCTCTGCCACATCCACTTTGCTTAATAAGTGACCAAAGTTTAGTTCACAGGTGCAGGGAATGTGATTTTAAAAAATGCCTCTGGGACTGTGTTGGTGAAAAAAGGGATTGGTTAATTCTTTTGTTTTCTTGGCTTTTAGTATGGAATTGTTATTTTGATCCTTGTTTTTAGAAATCTTCTTGTCCTGGTGTTATTTCGTTTAATAAAGTTGCTTCTTGTGTTGTGGCCTAAAGAAAAAAAAGGATGGTGTATAATGATTTGTGTTAGTTATGTTATGTCCCAGGATCTGTACTACTGTCATGGGCCTTCTCTGTAAGCCCATACTCAAGCCCAATAATGATGCCTCTAATCCTACCCATATTAGATCCATTGGATAATAAACATAAACAACTCTATTCTCCATCCAACGCTTAAAACCTATTGTCAACGATTTTATATGGAAGGAACGACCTCAAAATTCGAAATTATTTTAAGAAATCCAACAACCAAAATTTTTTATTTGGCGATTCAATTACAAGTTAAGATATTAATTTAATATTTTGTTGTCATTGTATTCTTTCAAACAATCTTAAAATTATAAGATCTTTACTCTTTAGTATAAATTACATTTTCCCTTTTCTTTCACCCTTTGTGTAGATTATAGGAGAAAATGGTTGGCAGAGAGAAATTATTTTCTCTCATCATGTTTAAATGAACAAAATAAAATACAGACAAAAGAAAATTAACTTATTTTACAATGATATAAATACTCATATTTCTAACTATTTTATTTCACAATGATAATAATAGGTTTATCAAATCTAATGTAATAATTATTAGTTGTGAGTATGATCGTTGGAGAGGGGTAATAGCTAGGGATTGAGGGGATAATAGCCTGTCGAAGGCTATGGTTGGAAATGACTAACGGTTAATGGTGGTAGCCAACTGTTGGTAGTGGGCTGCGATAGAAAGTGGTGACTAACGAAAAGTGATGGTCAACGGTGGCCAAGGAAATCAATATATACAAAACAATCGTTGTGGGTTGGAAAAAGTGTTCTCCCTCTAAAATCTCTTTATTTTTTAGGAGAAAAAACATGGGTTCATATGTTTTTTTCTTCCAAATTTTTCTTTCATATTTTCTAATGGGGAAAAATCTATTTTTTGCTCATGTTTTCTTCCAAATTTGTTTGCCTCCTCAATTTTTTTCTATCCAAGCATAGGGTCAGTCATGTACCGTATAGTGCTAGCCAAATCAGGCTGAATAAACAGTACCTCACGAATGAGATAAAAAATGTGTGAAACGTTCCTCGTCCAATCCAACCTACCAAATATAGTCCATTTCGTTCATCTTATTCTTCCTTTTAGGCTTTCCTCTTCCATTGTACCAACCACCAAACACTAGTGATTTAAGAGATAATTTTAAAACGTTGATACCCTGTTAAACGTCAACTTACCTAACATGTATATCTTAATTAATGCCTTATAAAATGTCAGATGTTAAAATATAAATATAAATAGAGTTGGGGTTTCAGTAAAGCGGTCGCTGTAATGGAATAACGTTTATTTTATCCCCTAAAATTCCTGTATTCAGTTAATGAACCATTAAATCTAATTTTAATATTTGAAACTTATAATCATTTAAATATCTCAATTGAAATACTAAATATAAATTAAAGAAATGATGTTAAAAACAAATAAGCTACAATGGTTATGATTATAATTAGTGAGTGGTTGAGCAACAAAGGAAGGAGGGTAGGTGATTGATGCATATGGACGAATTCATTCAGATTAAGAGTGGTTGTTGCTAACATATCATCACTTAGCTTGACGTCCCAACACTATACCTATCATATCAACATTCCTACTGTAACGCTCACCCACCCACTTTAAAGTTTAAACTACGTTGTCTCCATTCGCCCCTCATTTTTCTTTTTTCAATTTAATTCGGGCTTCCGATCGGAATAATGCTTTTGTAGTAATATTTGATTTTTTTTTTGTGACAAAATACAACGGCCGTACGATGATGATTAATTCACATCAAATCAAAGTCGACGAATTATCTTAATTTTTTATCTCGTACCTTTGATGTTGAACGATGTCTTTATATTTCATGTACCGATCATGGGATGTGAGCGTGGTGATAATCAAACGATCCTGCAAGATTGAAAAAATAAGTTAATAGCGTGACTTGTAATTAATTTTATATTTCATGTTAATATACTGATATGGTAAAATAAAAAACATATAATAATGAGCAATAAGGTCTCCAGGTTTGCAGGGGATGTGGTCTCTAGGAAATTAATTAACCACCAAACCATACACGTACTGTGAAAGTGGATAGGGCAGCAAAGAGAACCTACATTGGCAGCTTCCATAATGGTAATTAACTACGGGGTTTGACAAACAACATAGACATGGGTGTATTACTATATATTATATCAATACATATAGATGATACATCCGTTAAAGTTGAATTGTGGAGTAAATCTTTTGTTTTGATAACTGAGTTTGTTAAATAAAAATTTCCACTATAATAAAATGATCAATAAAACTAGTAATAATTCTTAAACTATACTTCTTCCCTTTTAAAATATAAGGTGAATTTAACCATTTCACTCATATAAAAAAAGTAATTAAAGATAGTTACATATCTGAATTTTTTTTTAAAATTACTTTAACTTTTCAAAATTACTCTTATTAAATTACCACATCTTAATTACTATTAACTATTTTAATCTCTTTTAAGTCTTAACCATAAAAAACTTTAAGTATCTATTTTAATTGAGGTTTATCATAAATGGGGTGAAAATAAAATAAAAAATTAAATGATGACTAACTTTTACAAAATAATTTACTTTCTCATATCTTTAACATAAGTTGCTTTAAACTAACTCATTGAAACTAAGAAAAATTAGTTACAACATTAAAATTGCTTTAAAATTGATGTGATTTCTATCTTTACTCATAATAAATACCACAAATTTAAATAATCCACATTCTCTTACTCATAAATAAAAAGAGAGAGTGTTAATTGTTTTAGCAACAGATGTGGACCGTCCAAAAAATTTTGGATGGTCCAGATTTTTTGTATAATTTTTTTGAAAAATTTTAATATTTTCAATTTTAAAATAAGCAAAATACAAAATAAAAATAATCTCTTAATTGTAAGATTTTAAAAAAATATTGCCTTTGGTCCATAATATAGGGTGTGAGATCCATTTTCACGCCCATTAAGAAAATTGAAAAACATCTTTAAATATACAAAAAATTTCAAATTTACCCCTATTTAATGAGAAAATATTAAAACGATTAAATAAAATAATTTTCTATATGCTTTATAAGTGTAAGAGAGAGAGAGAAAAAACTAACTTACATAATTAAATATAGCAATGATAAATTTGTGTTTCTACACCTTATATTATGAATAAAAAAAATGGATCTTACATCCTATACTATGGACTGGAATGAGTAATGTTTAATAATAAAAATTAAATAAAAATATAAAAAAATCTACATCATTTATATTTAAAATGAACGGTTCAAATCTAACCTTGAACACCAACACCCAACAAGTTGTTGCGATTTTTTAGCAGTACAGAACCCGATCCATTATTTATTGTCTTGTCGCACATGTCGTCGCAATTTTATTCATGACCTCAATCGTGTCACAAATATTAAGCGGTCAAAAAATTTTCAGCACCATATTATCTGTTCCCATGTTTTTCTTTTGCTTCTCATCCGTGCTCTTTTATATAAATCAGATTTTAAAAGGTTTCATGATTCTAAATATAAATTATTTTACAAAATTTTATGTTATATTAATTATTTTATTTAAAAAATATTATTTTTAAAAATTATTTTATGAAGTATTAATTACTTTAAAAAGTTTAAATATATGATATTAATTAGGGATAAAGATGAAAACTAAAGTAAATATTAAAAATAATTTTATTAATGCAACTATCCTTTCTTGAATTTTGTAAAATAGTTGAAAGTGACTTATATTAAGGATCGGAGAAAGTATACTCTTCCTAGTTCACAAAAAGTTTTTTTAAGGATATTTTATATAAAATAAAAAAATTGTTAAATAATTTAGAATGTTGTAAACTTTAATAATATTTTATAAAAACGTTTTTAATTTAAATACTTTTTAAATGATATATTTGATATTAATAAAGAATAAAATAGTAAAATAAGTAAATAATACTTCATTAAAATTCTAAAATAATAGATAATACTTTTTCGATTCTAATTTATAAGATACTTTTAATTATCATACACGGATCAATGGTGATAATTAATAACTAAATTTTTTTTTATCATTTTCTAAATTACCCTTATTTATTATAGTTAACCAATGAATTAAATCCCTCAGTATTAATTAAATTTAATCAATTTTTGAGAGATTTTTTTTATAAAAAGAAATTAAATATACTTTATGAAATATTAATTTCTTCAAATGGTGACTTGTATATGTTATAATGAATAGAGTATAAAAGTTCTTAAAAATCCTGAAGTCATAGCTTTTACAAAGTGGAGGAGTATAATTTAGCTAAGATTTTAATTAATTCAAAATTTCCATTATAATTTGTGGTGATGGAGAATAGATTGGGTTGGTACGCACAATCTGTGGTCCCATTATATGCTTTGTGCGAAAAAACAAAATTTTGGTTGGTGGGTTTACTTGGAAATATCAAGGAATTGCTGCCAAAATCCCTGCTTGTTTGGTTGGCCATGATCTCTCCACGGGAAGTGATGACTTATGCCTTACGCGAAAAATAAAATGCAAATTATAAAAGGGGTCACTTGATATATTTATCAGGACGTGATTTGTTTGAGAAGTTAACTTTTCATAAACATATCTGTGTATGTTTTGCTTGTTAAATTTTTTATTTCTAAGAAAGTTCAACTTATTTTTTAGACAAGTATATTATTTTTATATTAATAATATAAATACCTTTTTATTTCATCAATTTTAAAGAATTAATAGTCCTTTTGAAAAAATATGATAACACACTCTGAAACTATAATTTTCTTAGGTTTTGTTTATGAAATGCTTTATAAGTTAAGTTCAACTTCTTGAAAACTTATATATTTATATAACCAAATAGGAATGACTGATTTATTTTCCCAAAAGTCAAGCTCAACTTTTCTTATACCAAATGATCTCTAAAATGAATAATAAGACACTTTAATAGACAATGCTTGATACATTTCACATTGTATTTCTTCTTCTACTATGCAAATCTTGTCGAATGGCAGCAAAGCTGATAAATTTACTCCATTCAGGGGAATTAGGCAAGAAGACCTATTATCTCCATATCTGTTTGCCATTTATATGGAGAAACTTGTACATCTTATTTAGCACGTGATGTCTAATGGTGATTGGAAGCCCATATAGTTTAATAAAAATGGGCCACATATCTCACATCTTTCCTTTGCTGACGATTTAATTATCTTTTCTAAAGCTTCACTAGATCAAGTTGATGTGATTTTGAAGTGTTTAAACGAGTTTTGTTCAGCTTCAGGTCAGAAGGTGATCCAAGCCAAGACAAGAGTCTATTTTCGCGGAATGTCAATCATGATAAAGCTTCTCAAATCAGTGAGGCTTTTGGATTTTCAAGGACAGGGGATCTTGGCAAATACTTGGGGTGCCATTACATCATGAGAGAGTTAGCAAAGGTACATACCAGCATGTTGTTGATAAAGTTAAAGAAAGGTTGAGCACCTGGAAAGCAAATTCTTTGTCTTTTGTGGGAAGAAATACTTTATTATCTTTGGTGGTTTCTTCTATTCTTATTTATTCCATGTAAACAGCGATACTTCCTACCAGCTACTGTGATGAAATTGAGAAATGTGCTCGGGGTTTTCTATGGGGCTCTTCAGTTGAAAGAAAGAAGATCCATTTAGTTGCATGGGATAGAGTGTGTCAAGATAAGAGGCATGGTGGCTTAGGTGTTCTACATGCTAAACCATAAAATTGTAGGCTGCAAATTAAAAATTTGTTAGAGTAAAAATAATCCGAGCCGTGTACAAGGACACTGTCCTTGAGAGTTATTCCGCCACAAGACGGCACTCCCCAGGATTGAACGGACTCTTCTGCGATAAGCAGGAACCAGAACAGTGAAAACTAAACCTAGAAGAATTCAGAGAGGAAGAGAAGAGCTCTGAAGATGTCCATGAGCTCGGTGTGTTGAACTTCTGATTAAGCCTCTCTATTTATAAGCGCCAGAAGCAGCTGAACGTTGGACCTCCCTTAATGACATTAATGAGAACGTTTTGAACGTTAGGCGGTTTCCGACAATCAAATTAAAGAAAAATAATACTGGTTAATGAAGGATAGGAACGGACGACCAACGTTCAAAACAGTTACACCATGAACTCATAACCGAAGCCTTAAAAACATGGATTTTCTGGAAGACTATTTAAATTTCTTTTATTTTCTAAAATATAATTTTCGGCAACGGCAAAAAAGTGTCCAACCCCTGGGTATATTTTCACGCGCAGAGGGGGAAATAGACGGATTTCAACTGAGTTGGCCCAGTTTTGTCCAGTTTTTGTGCGCGCGAGCCCATTCTCTTCCTAGGCCCATATTGCTCCTCCATAATCACATGTTAGTATTTATACTCTTTGGTCTTCATTTATTTGAGCAATATGGGACCTCTTTTTTTTTTTCCTCTCTTTTCCTTTTGACACACACACATGTATTCTCCACAAATCCCCCACATGTGTGTCAAAAGATCACTATTATTTGAATGAGTATAAGCATTTCGAATATGGTGTCGTAAGGACTATGAACCATATCTAGATCAATAAAGCTTAGTACACAGAGTTGTCAGTGAAGCTTATAGCTTCTATGAACTAACAATTCTTTGTTGTATACTAGCGGCCTTAAGAACCAACTTATACCCCCACAATTTTCACTGTTATCGCAGTTTTGCGCTTTAAACTATAGCCGTGCGCGTGCCTGGTTTTAATGAATGCTCTAGAGATTTTTTGCCATGATCTCATAGGAGCGGCCCCACTCCACATTCATATAGGTGATTTCATCAAGTGTGTCTGCAATGAACACACCATCCTTAAGGAATATGAAATCATTAAGAGTTTTTACTCAACCTCGCCAATAGTGCATCCTAACACTTTTCTCATATCATAGGAAGGGATCAAAAATAAAGTGTTAGTAGAACTAATAAATGACTTGTTTTTACCCATATGAACCTCCTTCATGGGATCCCCAATCACAGAAGTTGGGTTACCATCATTGTTAATTTTCAAATTGGCTTAAGTCCCATTCCCCTCGATGTTTCCAAAATTTGTTTTTTCCCTAAAGGTTTGGTTAGGGGGTCTGCCAGATTTAATTCTGACCTTACAAAATCGATCGATATAACTCCATTTTTCAACAGCTGTCTTATAATATTATGTCTCAAACGAATGTGTCTACTTTTGCCATTGTAGGTATTATTTTTAGCAATTGCTATTGTCGATTGACTATCACAATGTAATGACACTGATGGTGTTAGTTTTTCACCTAATGGGATATTTGCTAAGAAGTTTTTCAACCACTCAGCCTCATTACTAGCCAGTTCCAGAGCAATGAACTCTGAATCCATAGTGGATCTTGCTATAATATTTTGTTGAGCTGATTTCCAGGTTACTGCACCACCACCAAGAGTGAATACACAGCCACTAGTAGATTTGGTCTCTTCTGAATCTGAGATCCAGTTAGCATCACTGTATCCTTCTAGTATAGTGGGAAATCCACTATAAAATATACCATAGTTTATGGTACCTTTCAAATAACTCATTAATCTGTCCAAAGCTAACCAATGTTCAGTACTTGGACAGTGAGTATATCTACTTAATCTACACACAGCATATGCTCTATCAGGTTGGGTGTAATTCATTAAATGCAATAGACTTCCAATAATCTGTGCATATATAGTTTGAGCTACTAGATCACCTTTATTTTTAACTAATTTGGTACTAGCATTATAAGGAGTGCTTACAGGTATTTTTTCAAAGAATTCAAATTTTTTAAGGATTTTTTCAACATAATGTTCTTGAGATAGTAAAATGTCATATTCACTCCTTATGATCTTAACACCTAATATCACCTTTGCTTCACCCATATCTTTCATATCAAACTTTGAAGAAAGAAATCTTTTAGTTTCAATCACAACATTCATGCTTGTACCAAAAATGAGCATGTCATCAACATATAAACAGATAATCACACAACCATCATTCACAACTTTTGTGTAAACACATCTTTCTACTTCAACAGTAGAAAAACTATCACTCATTAAGACTTGGTCAAGTTTTTCATGCCATTGTTTGAGTGCTTGTTTCAATCCATACAATGATTTAACAAGTTTACAAACTTTATTTTCTTGTCCAGGAGCAACACACCCTTCAGGTTGTACCATATAAATTTCCTCTTCTAAATCACCATTTAAGAAAGCTGTTTTAACATCCATTTGATGAATAAATAATTTATAAACTGAGGCTAGAGCAATTAAAATTCTAATAAAAGAAATTCTTATCACTGGAGAAAAAGTATCAAAATAATCAACATTTTGTTTTTGAGTAAATCCCTTAGCTACTAGTCTCACTTTATATTTGTCAATGGATCCATCAGGATTATATTTCTTTCTAAAGACCCATTTACAACCAATAGGCTTTGCTCCTAGAGGCAAGTCTACTAAAATCCAAGTTTTATTTTGATTAAGAGAATCAATTTCAGTTTTAATAGCTTCTATCCAAAAATAAGCATCAGAAGATGAAATAGCTTCAGAAAATTTTGATGGCTCATTTTGTACCAAATAAGTATAAAAGTCATTTCCAAAATAAGTTTCTTTCCTTTGTCTTTTACTTCTCCTCAAATTTTCGACAGAATTTTCATTTTGATTTGATGAAGTAAATTTTCTGCAGTTTGAGAAATATGTTGAACTTTCAGTGGAAAAATATGCTCAAAAAATTCTGCATCTTTAGTTTTAATAATAGTGTTCTGATTAAGAACATCACTTTTTAAAACTAGAAATCTATAAGATGCACTATGTTCAGCATATCCAATAAACATGCAATCAGAAGTTTTAGAACTAATTTTTCTTTTCTTAGGATCAGGTAATAAAACTTTTGCAAGACACCCCCACACTTTTAAATATTTTAAATTTGGTGTATGTCCCTTCCATAATTGATAAGGTGTCTTATTTATTTTCTTATAAGGTATTCTATTTTGTAAGAAACATGCAGATAACAAAGCTTAACACCTCATAAATTATCTAGTGCAGAAGAACTTATAAGCATAGCATTCATCATTTCTTTTAAAGTTCTATTTTTCTTTTCTGCTACTTCATTTGACTCAGGTGAATATGGAGGGGTTACTTCATGAATTATTCCTTCCTTTTCACAAAAATCATTAAATAAAACAAATTCTCCTCCCCTATCTAATCTAACTCTTTTAATCTTTTTATTTAATTGATTTTCTACCTCAGCTTTATATAAAAGAAATTTATCAAAAGCTTCATCTTTATTTCTCAATAAATATACTTTAGTATATCTTAAAAAATTGTCAATAAAAGTTACATAATACTTTTTTCCACCTCTTGTCATAGTTTGTTTCAAATCGCCTAAGTCAGTATGTATTAGACTAAGTAATTCAGTTTCTCTTTGTACAGAAAAATGAGGTTTTTTAGTTAACTTAACTTCTGCACAAATTTCACATTTATTTAGAAAATTTTTGTTAATTTCATAAATTAAACCAAGTTTTTGCATTTTCTTTAAATATGACTCACTAACATGTCCTAATCGAGCATGCCATATA
Source organism: Adenanthera pavonina (assembly GCA_026686845.1). Classification (NCBI taxonomy): domain Eukaryota; kingdom Viridiplantae; phylum Streptophyta; class Magnoliopsida; order Fabales; family Fabaceae; genus Adenanthera; species Adenanthera pavonina. Next base: position 6,999,285 of record JAIVEN010000002.1, read on the forward strand.
TCAAAAGAATTAATCATGAACACAGATAAGTAAGCAGAAGATGATGCATTTTCATTCATGTTAGAAATGTTGAGTACAAACAGTCCCTGAGTACAATAACCCTTTCCAACAAACACATTATTCTTTGTCATTACGATCTTATCAGATTCGAATGACACCTTAACCCTAGCTTTGCTCAATAGAGCTACAGAAATTAAATTAGCTCTAACATCAGGCACATGAAGAACATCATTGAGTGATAAATTCTTTCCAGATGTGAGCTTCAGTTCAACCTTTCCTTTTCCCAAAACTTTTGCAGTTCGGGAATCAGCAAGATAAATACGATCTTCTCCTTCCTTGATAGGACTATAGGAGGAAAACAGCTCATGATTTGCACAAATATGCCTGGTAGCTCCAGAGTCTACCACCCATTTCTTCACATCGAATACCAAGAGAGCTTAAGAAATGACCGCTGCAATGATTTCATCTTCTTCATCTCCTTGAACCAGATTGGCCTTAGGAGGATTGTCATTTCTAGCCCTCTTCCTGCACTGAGCAGCATGGTGGCCTGGTTTTCCACAAACAAAGCAACTACCTTTCTTTTTGAACTTGGGATTAGAACTTTTGGGCTTGTAGTCAGGTTTTGTTTTAGAGTCATACCTCTTGTCGTGCTGCTTTGTCTCTACCAGATTTGCTTTTGATACAATCTCCTTGCATTTTGTAGCTTGCATCTCCTTCCGGTTAGTGTCCTCGATTATGATGTGAGTAATCAGATCTGATAGTGACAATTGTTTTTGTTTGTGCTTCAGTTGTTGCTTGTAGTCTTTCCATGATTCTGGTAGTTTCTCGATTAGAACTCCAGCAACGAACTCATAAGGTAGGTTGATTTTTTCAGCACGCAACTCTTCTAGTAGCTTATGATACTCATTAATTTGCAGCTTGATATCTTTTTCCTCAGTCATCTCCCATTTGTAGTAATTTTCGACGACAAACTTTTGCTTCCCAACGTCCTCAGCGGTATACTTTGCAATTAATGATTCCCAAATTTTGCTTGCTTCTTTGTACACATAGAACATATCATTAGATAAGGTGTTAATGATGGTATTCCGGCATACCTTGTTGGCATAATCCCAAACAGTTCTTTGACTTTGGTCAGCATCTGATGAAGGTTCAGATTGAGTGATCATAGCAACAACTCCATGTATGTCAAGAATAGAGTAGACACGTTCTTGCCACCTTCTAAAATTTTTGCCATCAAAGACTTCAATTTTCGAAACATCTGGTGGTGGCCTAGATAGCGGCATCGGAGGTAGTGCTAGTGGGACGAAGGATGTAGCACTCACACCAGCACTGGTAGGACGATCGGAAACAGCAACATTGGTCTGTTGTGACTCCATAACTCTCAAGATTGTAGGCTGCAAATTAAAAATTTGTTAGAGTAAAAATAATCCAAGCCGTGTACACGGACACTGTCCTTGAGAGTTATTCCGCCACAAGACGGCACTCCCCAGGATTGAACGGACTCTTCTGCGATAAGCAGGAACCAGAACAGTGAAAACTAAACCCAGAAGAATTCAGAGAGGAAGAGAAGAGCTTCGAAGATGTCCGTGAGCTCGGTGTGTTGAACTTCTGATTAAGCCTCTCTATTTATAGGCGCCAGAAGCAGCTGAACGTTGGACCTCCCTTAATGACATTAATGAGAACGTTTTGAACGTTAGGCGGTTTCCGACAATCAAATTAAAGAAAAATAATACTGGTTAATGAAGGATAGGAACGGACGACCAACGTTCAAAACAGTTACACCATGAACTCATAACCGAAGCCTTAAAAACATGGATTTTCTGGAAGGCTATTTAAATTTCTTTTATTTTCTAAAATATAATTTTCGGCAACGGCAAAAAAGTGTCCAACCCCCGGGTATATTTTCACGCGCAAGGGGGAAAATAGACGGATTTCAACTGAGTTGGTCCAGTTTTGTCCAGTTTTTGTGCGCGCGAGCCCATTCTCTTCCTAGGCCCATATTGCTCCTCCATAATCACATGTTAGTATTTATACTCTTTAGTCTTCATTTATTTGAATAATGTGGGACCTCTTTTTTTTTCTCTCTTTTCCTTTTGGCACACACATGTATTCTCCAACAAAAACTAGGCGCTTCTTATGAAGACGGGCTAGGGTTTAGTTAATAATCGATCGGGATGCTTTCTGGGTCCGAGTTATACATGGACAGTATCATTGTGGTAATGATTTGCTTCCTGAGACTGATAAGAAACGTGCGGCTTCCCGTTTTTGGAGTGGTATTAAGGCTACTTGGGATGATGTGGAGAGAAGTTTGGAGAAAATATAGAGGTCCGATGGTGTGGAAGCCTACGGTTGGAAGCATGAGAAGCATGCATGGTTTATTTACAACTAAATCTGCGTACAAATCACTTGTCGCGACTGTTGATAGCTGGAATCCTCTTTAGTCTAGGGTTGGGAAGTTAAAGGTACCCCAACGATGTAAGGCTTTCATGTGGATTTCTTTACATGGAAGACTGCTCACCAATGAGCTAAAAATAGGGACGTGCGATATAGGTCAAAGTTCAGATGATGATATTTTACATGTTTTTCGGGACCGTAATACTATGCAGAGGATATGGAGAATTCTTGTTTTGAAGCTCGTTAGTGAGTACGTTCTTTTCCAAGGACCTTCATGGTTGGTTTGTTTTGAATTTCTATGATAATGTTGGAACAGGAGAGGGATTTTGGCAGGATTTTTTCTCAATTATCTATTGGCCTCGTTGGAGGCAGCGGAATGAGTTTGTGTTCGAGGGTACACCGGTGAATGGGGAAAGTATTGTTGCTAAAGCAAGAGCCATTGTAGGATGTTTGAATCAGGCATCATGTAAGTTGAAAGAGACAAATCTGCATGGTGGAGCTTCAGGTAATCTCTATAGGGTTGTTCCTTCGGAAGATGACTGGATTAGACTATGGGTAGATGGGGGAATATTCAAACGTTAATCATCGTGTGGGGTGTGGTGGTATTATGATCAGAAGCCATGACGTTTCAGTGAAGGAGGCCTTCGTGATTTGTTTAGAGCAGGGGGTCAGCTCATCTGTAGAAATTTGGGCTTGCCTTATGGGATTGAATAGAGCTTGGGAGGGAGGTTTTAGAAAAGTTGTCCTGCACTGCATAGTGATTCATCGGAGGCCCTTTCTCTGTTGCAGGAGGAGGTATCAAGTTTTCATGCAGATAGGGTGTTGATTCAAGAAGCCCAAGCGGTGATGTGACGAGATTGGTGTGTGAAGTTCGTCTCAATCCAAAGAGCTGTAAATACTGAGGCGGATTTATTAGCGAATAGAGCCTTATCTATGATGCCAGGGTTCCATTTTCTCTCTGCGGACTCGTATGACGCCACGTTGAGCGTGGGAAGCATTACGTTACCCGCGTCTCTGTTTTTCTCTTTTGTTTTGTTAATTAATGAGCTTTTTTTTGTTCTGACTTATAAAAAAAACATTTCTTGTATATTTAGGACCACCAATTTTTTTTTCTCGATTTGAACTATTTCTATTGATAACTGTGTGCAAATTACCTTTATCTGCTCTATGTGATTTCACTACTTTCAAATTTCGTTCTTAAACTCCAGACACCCTATCCATCTGGTGCTAATTATCTTCTGTGTGGTGTGTATATATATATAGATATATAATGCAAACTGCGGCGCTGATATTATTAATTTGATCTCTTTGACCTAGTATATATTCAAAGTTTTGGAGTTAGTTGTTGGCAAAAAAAAAATTTTTTTTGGAGTTAGTTTCCTATTACAGGCTAACAGACTTGGACGAAGTTCTCTGACGAGAATTAAAATAAATATTTACTGCTTTATCTCAAAATTCAGAGCATGCCAGCACAAACATGGATATAAATTAAGACTAATTAGTATAGCATATATCCATGTTTATAATTTTTCGCTTGTGCCTTGTTTATAATCACAGTGTTGTATTGCCCGTGAATTGAAATTTTCAAATTTTTTGTTCGCCAATAAAATATTCAAATCTTTTGACCTTCTATAATATACCATGTCTATATTTTAACTCTCTCAAATCATAATTAATTTGACACACACACACACACACACACACATATACATAAGGTTGAGAGGACTGGTTCTTTATTTTGGGTCAATAAAGACAGGTGCCTCTGATTTTTTTTTCAATTTTCTTTTAAGAAACTTTTAGCATGAGAATATGATACAACATTCCAATTTCATAAGTCCAATTGATGAAAAAAAATGTAATAGTGGTCGCATTTACCTGAAGTGATTTTTTATTTGTTATTTTCGGATTTTTTCTTCTTCTCATGCATATATATAATACTTATAAATTATAAAAATTATTATTGTTCAATTCAATATAAACACTGCTTTTATATGTACGAAAATATGTAAAACGAATCCAAACTATTTATGTCGATTTTTTTTTATTTTTTTTACTTAGCAAGCCGTCCCCAAACATAAACTTGTGGGGATCTCACTGCAATTTTATTGTTGTTTAATTGAGGGTAGGGGAGGGTGGGTCAGCGTTCAAATAAGGTGGCCATTGGTGGATTTTTAAGGAAAAAGTTATATGCAGAAAACTTAATTCGAAATAATTAGTTTCAATGGAATTTAACGATGATTCGAAAATACTTGATTATATATATATATATTTAAAAAATAGTTGTAATAAAATTCTTAATTACTATAAATTTTAGAAAATTAAAACCATAACTTCTGTTTTTTGGCATTTTAAAGTCTTGATTGACTTCCAATTTCTACCCGATCGAAAGAAAAAAGAGACATGACAGACCAGGATCCAGTCATGGTTTGACTAGAATATGCCTACTGAGTATACTACTATTCCAATTCTTCCACTCCCACCACACCTTCCCCGCCAACTTCCCCCGGCCCACCGGCTTGTCCGTATTATCACTTTACATTATTGACATTCTTCCATTTGTTCACGTTCACATTGTTTTTTCTTCCTTTTTGTAAATAAAATAAACTAAAATTTAAAAGAAAAACTTTTCTCGTTTTTGGGTCACTTCCCTCTTTCGCGATGGAGCGTTGGGGGAGGGTGGGTAGGTGTTGGAGAAGTTAAACTATACTTTTATGGTTCCTTACCGAAAAATCAAAAGTCTGATTCGTTTTTTATAATTTATTCGTGATGTGTGTTGGGGGTTTAAGTTCTGGAAAAGCAGAGTAATTATTAAATTATAACTATGTATAGTACATACGCCGTGGATTGGAATCAAAACACAAACATTCTTAATTGGCCAAAATAATACTCCCTCCGGTCCTATATATAGGACCTTTTAGTTTGGTCATAAATATAAGATCCTTTACAATATACGAGGTGGTATTTATTATACATTTCCAAAAAATGTCCCTATTTAATGTATCCAAAGGAAAAAAGAGAGAGATTAAATAAGGGTACTTTGAGAAAAATGTTGGGATTTTTAGAGAAATCGAGGTAGTTAATTAGTTTTAACTCCCATTCTTAATTCACGTGATTCGGTTAAAATGGTCTTATATTAAGGATCAAAGGGAGTATAATATATACATTGTAACCAGTCATTTGACAGTTATATATAAAAGTAATATTTCGATAGTCTTGTTTGTTATATATATATATATATATATATTCTCTTGCGGTATAGGTAATTAAGTAAGTAGCATCCTTTAAAAGTTAAAAATGGAAGGCAACAAGGGAAAAAAAAACGTAAAACTAAATCTAAATGGTTAGAGGAAGATATAAAGTATAGGAGTGGGAAAAGGATAAAAAAAGGGAATATAGTAGTTAAAAAAAAGAAAGAAACATGGAGATGCAATAGATGTGAGGGGGGATTTCAGATTTGGACGTGGTTGGATTCTGGAGAGAGAGGACACCAACTGCTACCACTACTGCTACATTGTCAACTCCCAAAACAAACGTTAGAGGTGATTCTGTCGTCAGGACACGATGGCTAACCGTGGCCGTTAGATCCTTTTCATCATCCTACGGTTCTCCTTACTTTCCCACCAACCCCACCACCACCTCGCATCCTCTCCTCTTAATCCCCCACCTACCAAACCCACACACCCTTGTTGATTACTTATGCCAAAACTTTTATAGTACCTTACATCCCATATTTTTTAATTGAATCAATATATATGTCATAACATTCAAAATAGATATACATAGTTAAATAATACGAAAATAACTAAAATATTTTATACCTATATATGCTAATAATTATAATTGATACATTCCTATAAAATATTAATTTAAGTCTAAATTTGACAATTCACAATTTTATTTAAATAAAAAAGTTGAATTGAACTTTTTTTTTTATAATTTAATCTTCATAATTTTAGATTTTTTGCTAATTTCGTTAATTTTAGATTCTTACTGTTAACCTTCATTATAATATACCGTTAACTTAATATACATTAAGATAGCGTCTCTTAAGGTTTGTTTTTGGGACTTACTTAAAAGTTTAGTGTGTATGTAATAAATACATGACTAGTATTCAAGTAAAGGTGAAATTAATAAATAACCATAGCACCCACATTTTGCCACATAATAACATAATTACGTACAAGAGAAGAAAATAAAATCATCCATTCCCCTCCTATGTTTTCCCCCCCTCAATATATTGTCTTCTTGTTTAGGGTCCATGCATTGCTAACCTTCCCACCCACAAATTATTGATTCCCTGCATATTCCGTGGCGGAGGAAGCACGACAAAAATGAAAAATGGATTGAACATCGTGGTTTGAACTTTGCAGCATGCTTCCCTCGCCATAATTAAACACACAACTCATGATCTCCATCCTCCGTCTCTCCTACGGACTAGTAGTATTTTCAAAATCTGACGTATATTAATATCAATTATTTCTAACTTCAAACTCCTACATCTACATGTAAGAGAGGGGGGGAAATTAAGCACCACTTTGCGTACTGATCGATTTTTGTCTCCTGCGTATGATGGGAGAATAGGTAAATCAAACGAGCAGGTGAATCCAGTTACCAGTGGGGTCCTCACTTTAATTGATATAGTTAAAATTTTGTCCCAAGGCCGTGCCTTTCTTACTTGTTGATCGACTTCCTAACTCGGAGGACTCCTGAGCGTCTTGATCCTTAGTATTGTTGGAATTACCAATTACCAATTGGCACGACTGATTAGAGCGATGATTTTTAGTTTTGTGAAGCAACACAACTTTATTTTCTTTTTTTATACTTATACGGATTTGTGCATTTAAGTATTTATCAAGTCTACATCCTAACCACAATTTAATGGAAAGTGACGATAAGGAGTCCTTTTACAAAGTTTCAAAATTATAGGGATCAACTTATCAGAACAATAAAATAGAAGAACTAAATTAGAAGAAGTGAAAAAACTATTAGAGACCCGTACTCCATTTCATGTGATCTTTACATGAATGAATCATTAAAGTTAAGGGTCCGTTTGGATTATTTTTTTTATAAAATATTTTTTAAAATAATTACAATTTAAAAAAATAAAATTTAAATAAAAATAAAAAAATTTCCTGTAAATTTGTTTGAATAAAAATGTAAAAAATAATGATTATAAATCATGATTTAGGTTGTAAAAATACAAACCAAGGACTAAGTTGTTTATATTTAACTTGAATGATTTAAATTTTTATAACTCCTTTTGTTTTAAATGGAATAAAAGATGAAATAGTAGTATGCCTCTTGATTTAAAATTAAAATAAAAATAACATTTAAAATTTACTCTCATTCTCATTAAGTTTAAACAATCTAATTAACTCAAATTGAATAAGGGAGGGATCAAATGTAATGAATTCCATATTTTATGTGATTAAATGTTTCATAAAATACTACTAGTACTGGTATTATAATGATAGTTAATGTTAGGTAGGTCACTTCCCAAAATTCACTATAAAAACGCAACCTCTCCGCCGTACCTCACCAACTCAGGAAAACCAAACCTTCGATTCCAAGGATTTCCTCTCATCTGCATGGCAAAACCCTCTCATATTCTTTCCTGCCACGTCATCTAAAGAGCATTCTTTGTAATTCATCGACATGGAAACTGTCGCTAACGTTAGTGCCACCGCCGATAGCTTCTGCCGGAGCGGCGGAGGAACTGCCGGCGACCCACTCAACTGGGGAGTAGCCGCCGAATCACTCAAGGGCAGCCACTTGGACGAGGTGAAGCGCATGGTGGCTGAGTTCCGGAAGCCGGTGGTCCTCCTCGGTGGTGAGACCCTTACCATCTCACAGGTGGCCGCCATCGCCGCCCGCGACCAAGGTGTCAAGGTGGAGCTATCGGAGTCGGCCAGGGCTGGCGTTAAGGCTAGCGGTGATTGGGTCATGGATAGCATGAACAAAGGCACCGATAGCTACGGTGTCACCACCGGCTTCGGTGCCACCTCCCACAGACGAACCAAACAAGGTGCTGCTCTGCAGAAAGAGCTTATCAGGTACGTCCTTTAATCTGACCACCTCCTCAACGTCTATTCACCTTGTTTTCATCATTTTCACGTGTTAGCTAGTAAAATAAATTTGGTAGTAATCAGGAAATACTAATTTTAAGAAAATTTTCTATGCAAGCTTTATTTTTCTGGCTTGACACATTCGGGTGAAAAGAAAAGACACGGTTAAGTGGTGGCTTGCACGTGAGAGTACGTGATCCGGGGCACGTGAATGGAGTGAGTAGGCTGGAACGCGATTCCCTCCACGCACGGAATGCGTGGATTTTCAGGAGGGGTGGAAGAGAGTTTTTTTTAATTTAAAAAAAATTATTTTTAAAAAAAAACCAGAAGGTCACAATATTTTGTGTGTGGCTACCACGCCGTGCGTGGTGCGAACAGGGCTCGGGTTGCGTGGGTGCGAGTGCACCTCTGGTTCGGTGATTTTTTTGGGTGTTCATTAGAAATAAAAATTGTAAAATAAAATTTGTGATGTTGTGGGTTTAACCACTTAATTTATCCTTTCAGGCTGTGCTTTTTTTTTTTTTAATGTAATAAGCAGAGTTGAATCACAGATAAAGATTTCAATTTCAGATTCTTGAACGCGGGAATATTTGGCAACGGCACAGAGTCATGCCACACTTTACCACACTCAGCGACCAGAGCAGCCATGCTCGTGAGAATCAACACTCTCCTGCAAGGATACTCGGGCATCAGATTCGAGATCTTAGAAGCCATCACCAAGCTCCTCAACCACAACATCACCCCATGCTTACCTCTTCGCGGGACAATCACTGCCTCCGGTGATCTTGTCCCTCTTTCTTACATCGCCGGTTTGCTCACCGGCCGACCCAACTCCAAAGCCGTCGGACCCTCCGGTGAAGTCCTTACTCCTAAGGATGCTTTTCAATTGGCTGGCATCGATTGTGACTTCTTCGAATTACAGCCCAAGGAAGGCCTCGCTCTCGTAAACGGCACCGCCGTTGGTTCTGGCTTAGCCTCTATTGTTCTTTTCGAGGCCAACATTTTGGCGGTGTTGTCTGAAGTTCTATCGGCAATTTTCGCTGAAGTGATGCAGGGGAAGCCTGAATTTACGGACCATTTGACGCATAAGTTGAAGCACCACCCTGGCCAAATTGAGGCTGCTGCTATAATGGAACATATTCTGGATGGAAGCTCCTACATTAAAGCAGCTCGGAAGTTGCACGAGATTGATCCCCTGCAGAAGCCTAAACAAGATCGCTATGCCCTTCGAACATCACCCCAATGGCTGGGTCCTCTCATTGAAGTTATCAGATTCTCCACCAAATCCATTGAGAGAGAGATCAACTCTGTAAACGACAACCCTTTGATTGACGTTTCAAGGAACAAGGCCTTGCACGGTGGTAATTTCCAGGGAACCCCTATCGGAGTCTCCATGGACAACACTCGTTTGGCCCTCGCGTCCATTGGGAAACTCATGTTTGCTCAGTTTTCGGAGCTGGTCAACGATTTTTACAACAATGGGTTACCTTCAAACCTCTCTGCTGGTAGAAACCCCAGCTTGGACTATGGTTTCAAGGGTGCTGAAATCGCCATGGCATCTTACTGTTCTGAACTTCAATATCTTGCAAACCCAGTGACAAGCCACGTCCAGAGTGCCGAGCAACACAATCAGGACGTGAACTCGCTGGGCTTGATTTCATCTAGAAAAACTAATGAAGCTATTGAGATCCTGAAACTCATGTCTTCAACATTCCTGATTGCACTTTGCCAAGCGATAGACTTGAGGCATTTGGAGGAGAATTTGAAGAGCACAGTAAAGAGTGCTGTGAGTCAGGTTGCGAAGAGAACTCTGACCACAGGGGTCAACGGCGAACTCCATCCATCCAGATTCTGTGAGAAAGATTTGCTGAAAGTGGTTGATAGGGAGTACGTATTTGCCTACATCGATGACCCCACCAGTGCTACATACCCATTGATGCAAAAACTAAGGCAAGTTCTGGTGGATCACGCATTAGCAAATGGCGATAACGAGAATAACCTGGGCACATCAATCTTCCAGAAGATCGCAGCTTTTGAGGAGGAGTTGAAGGCCGTGTTGCCAAAGGAGGTTGAAAACGCAAGAATTGCATACGAGAGCGGGAATTCAGCAATCCCAAACAAGATCAAGGAATGCAGGTCCTACCCATTGTACAAGTTCGTGAGAGAAGAGTTGGGAACTGGATTGCTTACTGGAGAGAAGACGAGGTCACCAGGTGAGGAGTGTGACAAAGTGTTCAGGGCTTTGTGCCAGGGAAAGATTATCGATCCTGTTCTGGAATGCCTTGGGGAGTGGAATGGTGCTCCTCTTCCAATCTGTTAGTTCGAATATCAGAATTACTTTTGAGAATGGGATGGCTTTCCTTATTATAGTCTCTTGTATGTGAAGTAGTCACAGAAACCTTTGGTTTGTCCGGTAAGGATAAAGCCTCCGGCAAATCAATCTAGAAAGCTTTGCTTGTTCCCTCGATGTTGTGATGAATACTGCAAATAGAAGTTCCATTGTTGGCCATCGCTTGTGTGCCAACGGAATTACAGGCTTTTGATGTAAAAAATTGTTGTTCTTGAAAAATGGTACTTCTAAATGTCCATGCTTGTTCACTCAGTCCCAAAAGTCCATATAATTTAAATTTAAAAATATAATATATGTTAAAAAATTTATTTCACTCTAGTTTATTTTTTCAGCCCATCTGCTGTTATTTAAATTTGAATTGTAACAAAATGTTTCGATGAAGTTATTTTAGGTTTAACTATTAATACTAAAAATTACGATTTAAATTATAACTATTTTTTATATACTGTATAGGATAAATAATAACGTGAGAAATTTTTTGCTTGGAAGGTATATTAACTTAAACAAAATTTTAGGTGAAAAATAAAAATATTAAAAACTATGAACAACAGATATGTAAGACACTAAAAGATCTAGTATACCCAAAAAAAAAAACAAAATAGGAAGAAAACATACTCGTATCTTATTAGATATAATACATATATTATACTTCACCATAGGTATAGTTAGTTTTTCATCTTAAGAAAATTCTAAAATTACTTAAAAATTTATAAAAAAACTGAATTCTCAATTTTTGAATTATTGTTATAGATATTTTTATATTACTTATAATAACATACTTAATTAAAATTTAAATTCTTTAAATTTTTATTTTTGATATATTAATTTGTTGAATAATATGTATAATTTTATAAGTATATATCTCATATCTATATTTTAAAATTTCAAAATTTGTCATATTTAATGTATCTTACCATATTCATATTTGTACATCAATTAAGGATTTAAGATTTAAAAGATAATAATCTTTTAAGAGAGTGTAAGTTAAATTTTTAGTCTTAAAATAATTTAAATTTTTAAACTATGGCTCATTATAAATTTTAAAAAGTTGAGATTATTATATTTAATTTCTGATTTAAAACTTTTATTCCTTCAAGAAATAACAATTTATAAAATTTTATTAATAATCTAGTCTTGATTCTTGAAGATAGAATATGATTATTTAAAAAATAGCACAGGAAAATTATAAAATAAAATGCATTGGGCAGGAGATCCAGAAGCGCCAATAGCGCTTTATTGGTAGAGGGTAGGGCTGTGCATTGGGCTCGGAGGCCCGGTTGGCCCGGTCATTTCGGGCCGGGCCGGGCCAAAAAGTAAAAACCGCAAAGTGGAAGGGGACCGGGCCAAAAAGATCACCGGGCCGGGCCGGGCCTCGGGCAAGTCACATGCTCGTCCCGGCCCGGCCCGGTATATATATATATATATGTTTTTTCAATTTTCTCATTTTTCTTCATTTGTTAAAAATATTGAATAATTTTATATAATTGTTTTTCCTTCATATGCTTCATATAATAAATTAATTTTATAATTATAATAGATACATTTTATTATTCCAATTTTTAATTTTATTTCAAATTTTAAATTTATTTCATGACTTAATATTATATAAAATAAATAATGTATAATTGTTGAGTATTTATAATTTTGATAAATGTTACTTTTTAACCTAATATTATTTCCTATAAGAATATATTTTAAATTAAACTAATTATATTTTTATTAAAAAATTAAATTTACTTATTATTTATTTATTTATTAATATTTTTTTAAAAATCGGGCCAAACCTGGCCCGGCCCGGACCCGGTCCTGGCCCGGTGAAGGACCGGGCCTTATCGGGCCGGGCCGGGCCGCGGGCCAATTTTCTCGGCCCGGGGGTGTTCCGGGCCGGACACCGGGCTAAGGTGATGCCCGGCCCGGCCCGGCCCGGCCCGTGAACACCCCTAGTAGAGGGGTTGCTCCTCTCTCCCTATTTAGAATGATAATTTGAGAGGTGGAGGAGTCCCCTCTTCTCCACCTGATGTCTTTTTTTTAGAATAAAAAATATTTTTAAGAATATAAAAAATTTTTAAAAAATTTTAAAAATATAAAATTTTTAACAACAAAAAATATTACACTTAAGTCATATATTTTAAAAAGTAAGTATAAAAATTTTAGTATTAAATATAAAATTATGAAGTATGAGTATAAAATTTTAAACAATTGCCAAGATTTATTCCTCATCTTAGCAACTTTCTTAAACCTCTTCATCAACGTCTTAAAACAAATCCTCCACCTTGGACAGATATCCATTCCAATATTATAAGGCAAATTAAATCACAGGTTCAACAACTTCCTTGTCCTAGCCTTCCACATCCTTCTGCCTATAAAATTGTTGAAATTGATGCCTCTGACATAGGTTATGGTGACATTCTCAAACAGCAAATCAATGGTAATGAAAAAATCATTACTTTCACGTCTAAACATTGGAATATTTCTCAACAAAACTATTCTACAATAAAAAAGGAAATTTTGGCAATTGTTTTATGCATTTTCAAATTTCAATCTGACTTATTAAATCAAAAATTTTTAGTTCGCATTGACTGTAAATCTGCAAAAAATGTTTTGCAAAAAGATGTTAAAAACCTTGCCTCTAAACAAATTTTTGCTAGATGGCAAGCGATTTTAAGTATTTTTTACTTTGAAATAGAATTTATCAAAGGCACTTCAAATTCTTTACCTGATTTTCTCACCAGAGAATTTCTATAGGGAACGAACATCTGAGAGAAAACCAGATTCTGAGAAAAAATCCAGAAAACAATGCCACCAAAGAAAAAGAAAGAACCAAATGAAGAAAAACCCAAAAGTGTCTTTCAAGACGCTCAAACACCTGCTTCTAGCTCTGAGCTGGAAGAAATCATGAAGAATATACTTCACCAATTTGGATCCGAAACTCAAGGATCCCAACTGCAACAGCAACAAACAGAGTCATCTACTCCAACTAGGTCTTCAACCCAGCAAAACAAACCTTCTTCAAAAAATACTGTTGCATCATATGCACAGGCTCATGCAAACAAACAATTATCTGACACTACTTGGCAACAAGTTGTTAACAAACAAGCTATCATTTCCAAACAATAATATGATAGACTTTGTCTACAACCCCAAGTTTTGCAGAATAATCCAAAACATTCTGCTTCTCAAAATCAAATGATAGTTGCTTCATCCTCTTCTAAAGCAATTGTCATCCCATCACCAGCAAACATAACGACTCCTTACATTCACAAAGAAAACCAAGTAAGGAACCTCGTTCAGATAGAACCAGAGTTTTATCATACAAACCCAAATCAAGTTGCCCTTAATGTTTTCCCTTCAAGATTTCATTACAAGCCAACCAATTTGAGAAAAACAAGAGAATACTGCGAGTTAATATTAGTTTATTCCGAGTCAATCAATATCGAACAAAAGAATGACAAAAAGAATGGACCAATGGTAACACATAATACTCTCCAAATATTACATGTTCTCACCCCTTCCCAGTGGGGACAATCATTAGGAAAAATAAAAACCTTTTGGGATATCATATGACCCGGAAGGGTATAATTATTGGGATTATGTTGATGCATGGTTCCATGTGTTTTATTTTCAAAATGAATCATGGTCTCATACATGGTTCATTTATTTTAAAATAAAAACACAATATAATTTTCCTCAATGGTTTGTCCAATGGTGGGATTTTTTTGGACCAGTTCCACAGATCTTGCCCCCAAGAGTTATACAAGCTTTTGAGCTCTTTAAACAAAAATTCAATCATAATGAAGATCCATTTCCTATAGATCTTCATTACTTTTCAAAATTATCTGTGTCGTGGATATTCACCTGGAAATACAGATTCTCCTCATTACTTCCCGGAACAACCTTACTTCCCATATTACAGAGAATCCCTTCTGTAAGATGGTGGTCAAAGTTCGACATCCGAAGAATTGATGACAAAGCAGTAGAAAGATGGTACAAAGATAATCCAAAACACCTTTGCATGACAGAACAAAGCAAAGTCCTCAACCAAAGGACCAAGATTCAAGCTATGCTGGCATCATCCATAGATAAGGCTAGCCTGGTGAACCAACTTAACACTGTATTGCAACTACTGCAACAACATGAGCAATCTCTGCCAACAAGTCAAGCAAGTTCTTCATCAGCTTCAGAAAACCAAGATATAGATGAAGAAGAATTTATTGTTGACTTAGGAGAAGATTAAATTATTGTAAAACAAAACACTATAGTATCTCCACTGTGTATCCACAAAAACACTATAGTGTCGGCAGAAATTGTACAAAGTATTAACCTGAACTGTTCAAACAGTACCGGTTACTAACAGTTCTCAGGGAAAATACTGTTCAAATAGTAGCTTAGCTTGCCTATATAAGTGAAGTCATTTGAGGAAAAGAAGGGAGAACGAGTTTGAGCAATACCTAAAGTAGCGAGAACTAGAGCTAAGCTTTCTTCCTTCCTCCTTCTTCCAATCTCTGTATTTGTAAGTTTTTCAATAAACGTATTTTAAACTTATTTCTTGCATTGCATCATATCCTTACCCACTTCTAATGAACTAGTTGGCCGGTTCTACCGCCTTGTTCATTCCAAAACATCCTCTCCTTCATATTCAATTTATGCCTTTAATTATGTGTTAAGCAGTCCGCCTGCTCCTCTAAATCGTTCAGTTGTTTTTTCAAAATATTTAGTTGGAATTATGCCTTCTCTAAAACAGTTAGCATCAGCACCTGTGTCAAATAAGACATTTTGTTCCAAAACAAATTCATTGTTTATGATAATTTTAGCGCGTATATAAAATTTTTGAGTTAATACTTTTGAAATAAGGTTTAAAAAGGGTTCAGGTAAATCATCGTTTTGGTGGTCAAAATGCTGACTTGTTTGTTCTTCTAGGATTTGGTTATTTTTGACAAAGGAGTTTGTCAACTGAATATCTTGTATTTGGGATATGGCCTCAGCGTGAGTTTGTTATTGTAACTTGATAAAACGAATTTCTGTTTTAAGATTTTGTATTTCATGTTGAAGGTCAGAGAAAGTAGTCTGTTTAGGAATTTGTTTGAATTTGGCAAGGGTTTGAGTAAGGTCATATTTGTTTGATCATAATAACGTTTTAGTGTTTGAAGAACTACGCATTTCTTGAAGAAGATCCTTAAATTTTAAAAGATATTCTCCCTTTTCTGAATCTGGAAGTTTGCTAATGATATCAATAAGGAAATCTTGTTCCTTAGTAATAACATTGATTTCAGAGGAAGAGTTTTCTTGAAAATCATTATCCTGAATTTTATCAATATCTTTCGAAGAATTGTGCTCAGACTCAGGCTCAGAAGTTTCAATCAAAAGATTATTTATTTGCTCCAGAACAGATTCTTCTATATTTTAAATCTTCTTAATTTTTCGAGTAATTCTAGAATATTTGGAAATGTGTCCTAGTTTTCCACATTTAAAACAAGTAATATTTTTCTTTCTTCTAAAATCATTTTTTGGTTTTGTATAAAATTGGGGAATGTTTTCTCGTTTTCTATAAAAAGTTTTGGATTTCTTTTTGTAATGTTTTTTATATTGTTTCTTTTGTTTACAAGAAGGAAAACCGAATTGTTCACAGAAAGTTCCCAATTCTTTTTTATCGGATGCCTTTTCTTTGGCAAGTTGGTTTTGCAGTTTATCATCTTGACAAAACTTTGAACATATGATACTAACTGACCATATGTCAAATTCTCATAAGGAATTTTGCCATCATGAATGTTTCTAAGTTTATCCCTAACCTTATTGCCAAGTGAAGTTGGTAATCCGGCTAAGAATTTCTCTTTCCAGAATGGTTCGTTTGAGTCTTCCCTCATGAAAACTCGACTAAAGAAAGTATTTTTATACCATCTAAAATCAGATAGTGTTCTACATTTGAGATTTGCAAGAAGTTCAGCTGATCTATGTTGCCATAAAGAAGGATCACCTATAAAATGTTGAATAATTGTAAATATTAGTCGGTTTGTTGAATCAGGTATGGGTTGACCGTTATGGGTAATGGGTGTTTCATCTGATTGGGTTTTTACAGAAGAATAGATTGAATCTTTATCTTATGAGAAAAGATAAAAATCCCACCAACCTTTTAATTGTCCGGTGAAACCAGAGACTAAAAGATCAGTAATTTGTTCATCCATATAATTATATTGAGTTTGATAAGCATTTCCTACCACTGTGATATGTTGGAGAGTTTGAAGGATATTTGTTTCATTTTGACCATCTATGTTTCATTCATAGATGTTGTCAGCGTTGAAGGATTTAAAGTTTTGATTAGTTCTTTCTTCTAAGAGAACATCTGGAGGAGTAGCTCTATGATAATAGAGCGTGGATGATTTTTTCTAGTGTTGCTGGTTTATATGGAGAGAGGTCTTGGATTGACTTTGACTAGATTCTCCTTCCGAATTTTGCGAAGAATCTATGTCGAGGGCTTGGATAGTTTTAGTAGTTTTGGAGTTTGCAAATGACGGTGTTTCTGGGATAACAGTTTGACTTAAATGAATTTGGGCCATTTTTTCTTTAATCTGATCTATAACTTTGGATTTAAATTTTGATTGTAAATCAGCCTTTTGATCATGTGTAAACTCAAATGGTTTGAATAAAGGCGTTTGAACTGTAGGTGGCTTGAGCTTAGGTTCTGTTTTGAGCTGAATAGTTTTGGACTGAAAATCTGATTGTTGAATTAAACATTCACCTATCTTTTGAAGATAAAGATTGGTGTAATTGTTTTGCTCAACAATTCCTTTAATATCATTTGGGTTTAGTTCTTGTGAAGTGTGTTTAAATTTGAAAGTGGAAGCCCAGATTGGTTGTTCTTTATCATCAACCTTTCCTGGGACTTGGATAGTTTTTGGAGGAGCAAATTTGGAGGAAATAATTTGGTCAAAAGTTCTCCAGTCTCTTTTAACAACATCTATATTTTTAAAATATGGATATTCTAATTTTTGGTTTTCGGCATAGGCTTCAAACCAATCAAAAAATAGAATATTTGTTTGTATATGTTCAAGAAATTTGTAAAACTTCTCTTGAATTATTTTCCTTTTTTAACCTTTTAAGTTTTCAAAAAACCAATTTCTTTGAGAACTGTTTGCTTCTGAGTAAAACTCCTTTTGTAAAGAGGTTTTATCAATTTGAAACTCCTTTTGTAAAACGTTTATATCTTTTGGTTCTCCTAATGTTGAGTAATCAGGAGATTCATTAGATTTTAAATCGTCTTGGATTTCATAATTTACATGTGGAATGTTTGAAGAATTATTTATCCCTGAGATAGAAGTATTTGACGGTTTAGGTTCAGTACAAGTTTGTTCGTTTGGGGCTGGCATGTATATTACTGTTGGTGGTTGAGGAAGTGAAGAACAAGAATGTCTTGCTGATTAACTTGCTATAAATCTACAATCTTCATAAATAGAAGGTTGAGATTTATAGGTTTGAGATATGGATTTTCTGAGTCTGTCGAAGGATAATCTAACAGTTCCATCATGGGTTTGAGTAACCCTACTGATTTTTGGTACCATTTTTGGAATTGGCTGGGTAGCCTTTTCCATGATCCATTCGTCAGGTAGCTTTACTTCATCCCACATAATAGTTTTTGGAATGGAAACGTTTACATTGTTATAATCAATTAAGAAAACTGTTGTTTGGCCATTATCTGGGAGGATTTGGGCATTGGTAGCGTTTGAGTTTAGGACTTTATATTGTATTCGGTATATTAAAGTGGCTGGGATAGATCTTGGTTTCATGTTTAAACCATGAAGCTGTATCCTAAGTTTGAGAGCTTCTAGGAGATGTTCGTCGTTTAAATCTAGGGTTCTGTCTGGGAAGCAGTTGAAATAAACAGGTCCATCGTTTAGACCCATTTCTGCAGCTGCTAACAACAAATCAGCATATGTATAATGTCTAATATCTTGAA
Organism: Adenanthera pavonina; assembly: GCA_026686845.1. Taxonomy (NCBI): domain Eukaryota; kingdom Viridiplantae; phylum Streptophyta; class Magnoliopsida; order Fabales; family Fabaceae; genus Adenanthera; species Adenanthera pavonina. The sequence continues at coordinate 7,018,042 of JAIVEN010000002.1, forward strand.
GACATACTAAACATGATACATTTAATCATTTTCTAATTAATTGTTTAATTGCTACTTGAACACACCCTATGTGTAAATAGTTGTATTCTTTTTTATGTCTTTCAATTGATTTTTTCAAAAAAAGGAAAAAATCTTCATTTTCTACTTTGATAGGAATTGATTCTTCAACTGTTCTGATTATACTCAATATTAAAATTTTTTATATTCATAAAAATAATAATAATTTTTTTAATTTTAAGAATAAAATAATCAAATTATTATTAATTTCTCTTCCTTTTCCTACCAAACCAAATAATAAATTACTAAAATTTCTCCTCTTACCTCAATTTTCTTTCCTTCCCTTCCCTTCATATTTCATCTCATCTCTCCTCTTTTTTCTCTCCCCCTATCAAAATTCCTTCCTCTCCTCGAGGGCCCAATATTTAAGGCAGGCGACGATGGCCGGAAAATATTCGCTCTTTTTGAGAGGGAAAAATACTTTAAGTTAAGGAGAGTGTCATTTTTTGTTTGCCAACGATTAGCGATCCTGGCGTTAGTGGCTTCAAATAATTTGATGGAACCAGTATTCTGCTAGCAACAGTAACAAAATAACTTCTGTCTCCTGCTTCTCCGTCGTCGTCGACAATGGCTTCTCACCTCCTCAGACGAACCCTTGGAAGCCGCACAAGCCAAATCTTCTCTTTGCCAAACCCCAGGGGTTTCTCTTCCGCTTCTACTCCTATCCGAGCTACTCTTTTTCCAGGCGATGGCATCGGTCCCGAGATCGCCGACTCCGTCAAACAGGTCTGTCTTTTTTCATCACTCTCTTTCATGCCCTCACTCTCTCCTTTCCATATAAAGAATAAATTGGTAATGAGAAATAGATATCAAGAGCTTTGCTGACGGTAGCTTCTTTAAAATTAGCTTCCTCGACCAAACGAAGGCTTGGTGTCTGTGAATTTCACATACTTCTGAAATGAAGACGATCAAGAACAAAATTAATTCAATCCTTTGTTTTACTTTTCTGATCCTAGCCTGATTAATGAACGCTATCATCCTACTTGTATCCTATTGTTATTTTACTTCAAAGTCTCAATCATGTCGTAATTAGTTGAATGCATTCTATTTGGTTGCTACGCCTGATGTGCTTCACTCTTCCTGGTTTCTTTTTTTTACGAGAGGTAGGAGCAGGGATTAAACTTTGACATGAGAGACGCACGTCAATTTAGCTCGTGCCACGCGAGCTTCTAGCATAATGCCACTTTCCTAGTTTTTCTTGCTATTGATGTTTATGGTGATGTTCATAAAATTTTGGATTTATTGAAATACACTGTCAATTGTTATGATTGCAATAATTAGGTATTTGACACAGCAGAAGTACCAATAGAGTGGGAAGAGCACTATGTTGGGGACCAAATTGACCCTCGAACACAGAGTTTTCTAACATGGGAAAGTTTAGAATCAGTCAGGCGAAATCGGGTTGGCTTGAAAGGGCCAATGGCCATCCCAATCGGAAAAGGACATCGTTCGTTAAATCTTACTCTCAGAAAAGAACTTAATTTATATGCCAATGTCCGTCCCTGCTACAGCCTTCCTGGCTACAAAACTCGGTATGATGATGTAAATCTTATCACTATCCGTGAAAATACGGAAGGTGAGTACAGTGGACTTGAACATCAGGTGAGTTTACCTGTAATCGATGGTATATACTATCACTTTTTTTTTTCTTAATATAAAGTTGACATCCATGCCTTATATCATGGTAGGTTGTGAGAGGCGTTGTAGAAAGTCTCAAAATCATTACCCGTCAAGCAAGTCTTAGAGTGGCTGAGTATGCTTTTCACTATGCCAAGACACATGGAAGAGAGAGGGTATCTGCAATACACAAAGCCAACATTATGCAAAAAACCGATGGTCTTTTCCTTAAGGTTTGTCTGTAGATGCAAAAGTTTTTAAAATAGTTGGCCACAAAATCTTTCTTTTAACATTTTACATCAAATTATTTTTAGTGCTGTCGTGAGGTCGCAGAGAAGTACCCTGAGATAACATATGAGGAAGTTGTCATTGACAATTGCTGCATGATGGTATGAGGTTGCCCTATATAAATATTGATGAAGTGGATGTTTGATGCAACTGCATATGAAAAATTTTGGATTATTATAAGAGGAATGACACTGATTATTTTTTACCCATCCACAGCTTGTGAAAAATCCAGCATTTTTTGATGTGTTAGTGATGCCCAATCTTTATGGTGATATTATCAGTGACCTTTGTGCTGGTTTGGTTGGGGGGTTGGGCTTAACACCAAGGTAATTCAGTGTTTTCGTCAAAACAAATTTAGAATGCTAGAGTGTATTGTCTTAAATGATTTTATATCTTTTGCAGTTGCAACATTGGTGAGGGAGGTATTGCACTTGCTGAGGCTGTGCATGGTTCAGCACCTGATATTGCTGGAAAGGTAAGTTGTAGAAAGAATTGTTCAATGTTATATTATCTGTCCTCAACCTTATAACCCTGGACATAATCAATAGCACAGGCTTCCGCCACCACCCTGATCTAGATGGATGGGGCTACAAGATTAATAATCAGCTGTATTTGAGCTGAACATTGACGATGCTGAAACAGCTATTATTAAATAAACTAGTTTTTTGATCTTCTTGTTTGGCTCATTTGATACTGAGATATCTTCTTTCATAATAAGGTTAAAGGAAGCCTCAATGAGCTGGATTCAAGCTTAATTGAGAAGAGCCAAGTGAAGCTTTGGCTAGCTTTATCACTCAAAGCTCTGCTTGGCTACACCCCTTACTAATTCGACTGGAAATGGATAGCTTTCCCATTGTGTCTTAGGTCTTACGTCTATGCACAATTTCATTTATAGATGTACAGAAGTCCTTCAAACATCTATAGAATGTTGCATAATAGAAATTATGGAGAAGAAAAAGAGCATCATAAAATGCCGGGGCTGATGAGATGGGGGGAATGAAAGTTGCAAAACAAGAGCTTAGGCGTAGTCAATATAATAGATGCGTCAGTTGTCTATTGGAGGGTGTAGACCTGTGGTGTTGGACGTTCCTTGTGTGATAATCAAAGTCAACTTGATGGAGAAATTTTGGTGAAGTTGGTATTCGAAGCGAGGGAGTATATGGAAAGTGCTGGGATTTGTGTAGCATTGTTTTTTGTCTTTCTGATAACCCTCTAGCATTCCGTGGAACAAAGAAAAGTTGTAATAACTTATTGTGGGCTATGCCCACTTGTGTTGGCATCGGTTGGCAAAATGAGGGTGTGTAATTGAATCCAAAATAAAATTTAATAATCTCTCAAGAAAGATGAGTGTAAATTATGTTACACACACACACACACATCAATTCCCTTTTAAAATGTTTCTGGTATTCAATTAAATTTGGCTGGAATATATTATAGTATAGCCACTGCTTTCTTAGTTTTGAAATATACATTTCTATATTGTTGTTTTGCCATGTTTACTGTGGATTTTCATAGAACTTGGCGAATCCGACTGCCTTGCTGCTGAGTGCTGTCACAATGTTGCGCCATTTGAAGCTCAATGACAAAGCGGAGCAGATTCAAAACGCCATTCTTAACACAATAGCTGAAGGGAAACACTGTACCGCTGACCTTGGTGGCACTTCAATGACAACTGACTTCACAAAAGCAATTTGTGATCATCTTTAAAAATTAAAATTTACTTTGCAGTTGGGAAGAATTGTTACTTTTGATTTTCTTTTTCTTCTTCTTTTCTTTAATCACCCAAGTTCCCAGTTTTTTTCATGGAGTAATTACTATTCGGAATGCACATCGATAAAGCTATTCTGATATCTCAAATTTCTACAGGTCGGGAATGTACAATAATTTCGTATTATTGTTTAAGTTTGATTCTTTCGAACCAAGTTTTGTTATTTTAGACTCTTTATTCTAGTGAATGAAATGTCCTCGCTGCAGTTGTTAGATTGTATCTAGTTATTTCTTCCCGCGCATCGAAAAACTTTGTAATTATAACATATACTATATAAAAAACCTAGAAAAACACAATTTTTTAAAGAATACATTTAATATATTAAACTTATAGTATTGAGAGTAAAAAAATATATTAAACTGTTGTTTGTGATTTTATATGAAACATATTTAAAAATATTATTAGGTAATAATCGTATTTTTATAATGTTTTTTTGTTAAAGTTAATATTAATTTTCTTAAAAGCCGCCCCCCCCCCCCCTCGTCCCCCCCAGCCCCCAAAAAAGCTATTCAAAATGGGAGCACTTACTTGCACGGGTTTTTCAAAAAACATTTGCTTAATTTTTATTAACTATTAATATGATAAAACATTTAAAAAATACATATTAATAGAAGATTATAAAAACATGATTTAAACCGGTAATTATTCTCCCCGTACATTGTCTGGATTAGTTTTCAATGTCAGAAAGTATCCTATGAGTTACAAATGTATTTTGAGACATTAAACTAATTTCATACCATACCAGTATAATCTAGCAAGAACAATCTATAAGAATACACCTCTCACATGATTATCATATCTAGCAACAAAGACTTCATCATCAACTCCAATAGATCTAAAGAGTACACTTCAATTTGCTGCTCTTTAATAAAGCACACCATGGTTATTCTTACTTTTGTAATCATGTGAGAAGATATTTAGAATTGAAAGATAAAAAGCAGCTAAATTGATTCAGCATATAATATTTATACGTGAAAGGAATTAAATATTACTTGCTTATAGTACATCTTTGATGTATTAGATTTTTCGTTCATGAAGCCTATGGGAAAAAATATATAATATGAATCACAATTGGTTATCGTACATCTTTTGTGTAATTAATTTATCTAATTGACATAAAACAAAATATTATAAGAAGCATATAATCTTCATTCCTAAGTGGGTTTTGAAAGTAATTTTTTTTATTAATTTCTTAAACTAATACAATTAATAGAATTGATAAAAGTTGACAATAAATAGATAAATAATTTCAGATTCCAAATATTTGATGCCTCATTTTTTTAGTCTTTTCAATTCCATAGGCACCAGTTAGCAATGGATATACTTTCTTGAATTCATTGAAAAAAGGACCAAAATTGGTTACATGATAGTAAATGTGCCTAATTAGTATAGAAATTTAATACATGAAATACCAGGGCCATGAGGACGAATTCATAGATTAACACGTTGAACAATGTTTTAGAAGGAGTTTTCGATGTTTCAATCTATCGTGCTTTTGTTGGACTTGATGAAGGTAACTCCTGCTTAATTGAAGTACTATTTTATGTGTTATTTCTTCCCAACATGAACTTATATATTGAACGTTCTGAATATATTGATTGCATTTATATATTTACTTTGGGAAAGCAAGAAAATGCAAATTACACTTGGAAGACAAAGCCATTCCTTGATGTAGATGTTGAAGAAGTTCATGACATCAGAGTACATGGATTTTAGTCCATTGATTATTATGGCAGTACTTACTTTTGGAATGTTCAAGTAGTGTTCAACAACAATGATGTTGTTTTTTGGAAGCTTATCATGGATATATTTTGTACTTTTATATTTAGTCAGAACTTAATTCTCTTCTACTGTAGTGGGGATGTTAGAACGTGCTACTATATACAAAACTGTTTGAATCTATATGTTAGAACCGCCTACTAAATATATGAATCCAAGTGAATGGTTTTATCGAGTTGCTATGAGTATGTCAGCATTTTTTTTCAATCAACGTTATCCTATATAGCTTTTTGGTAGACTGAATCTGTAATTGAAGGTTGCCTATTCGTTTTACTTTGATTTGATGGCATATCTGTAATTAGGATTTCTCTTGATCACCTTCATCAGTACATATTTACACAAAACTTTCGTGACTCCATTGCAAATAGGAAACGTAGTTTGAGGCTCATCTTGATAGGTCCTCCACAATATATCTTATTAGTACATTCTATGATTAATTGTATTATAATTATATAATAAGTTAATTAAAGAATAGGATATTTTATAATGAGTCCATTGTGACTTGAGCAGAGTCTGTGTTCCTAGGCACAATAATAAATTTAATCAGTAGTTTATGATATTAGTTACTCACAATTTAACAAAAGTCATATATATATATATATAAGATGTGAGGAGCATTATTCTTGTAAGGTCCTCTGCTATAATATCTGTCAGTTAATAAGTGATTGACACACTTGATGAAAAGATGTTGTCATCATGATGATGAAAGAATTTGTCCTTAAAGGTCCAAAGCCATCACTGCTGAAAGCTTTACAGAAAAGGGTCTCAGTACAGATAAATCACACTATCAAGCCAAAGAAATTGAATCCCCTTTTATGTTAATCTCAATCCGTCATGCACAATGTTACCAATTCTCATGTGCATAAATGAGAAAAAAGGTCCTCAAAGACCGTTTGATGAGCAAAGAGGTCAGTGCACCTGTCAGTATTCCTTGCACAACCTAATAGATCAAACAGTAAAAAGAAAACAAAGTTGCGTTCACCAACTACAAAAAGACCAACAAAACAACATGAGCTTAGAAAAATGTACATATTGTGTTCCAAATTGCAAGACACTGAATCACCAGGAAGTCAAAACTTGGATCAGGTTGGATGATACTGCATAATATATGCCTTTAGAAACCTGAAAAAAATTTATAATAGTCAAATTCTTGTAAAATTTAATGTAGTTGAAACATTGACATCCTCTAATCGCATATTAGCTGCAGAACATAATGTAGTTAAGAGTTCCTATACTACAGTGGTATACCTCTATATATGCAGATACGTTACCATCACTGAATTGAATATCCTCATGTATTATACTCTCCAACTCATGACCATTTAATTCATGCTTTGCTTGTTAACCCACAACTGTTGAATATAGAGCAACTCCCATTCCAACAACTCAAATTTAAGATAAATTTATAAAACTTAAAGACACTATTTAGACAGCAAATCAATCATGATAACATATACCTGATGTGTGTGCTCCATTAAATCTGAAGTTAAGTTGACGGATATGTTTGTCACATTTTCTAGGGGAGCTCTGCTAGCAAAAGATCTCTGTTTTTTATATGTTGGAATAATCATTGAGGGCTGAGTTTTTCCAATATCAACAATCACTCCTCCGGATGTAATTGAGCCATTGATATTCTTGGAATTGAATTTCTCTGACGAAGATAGTGTAGTTAGTAGTTGCCATACCATGAATTTAGATGTTAAAGATGGGGATATATTATCATTAAAGACAGCAATATTGTTGAATTACTCCTTCATTAAGTATTGCCTTCGTCTTGTCCTGGTCTTCTTCAATATCGTATCTTGCCTTGATTCTCAACTAACACTATAGAAAGCAACCCGTGAACAGATATAGAAACGCACGCACCAGTCTAGTTCATGTTAACATCAGCACTACCGTTTACTTTGTGTATCTGCAAAACAGGAAATATGCCCACCTTCAGTTATCAGTAAAAGAGGTGTATATATGTACCAGTTAAGTTCAGATGGTGAATTTTTTTTGGAGGGAACTTACACTGTAAATAAGTTTAGTTCAGATGATTAGTTTTTGAATTATGCATAACAAATAACGTGGGAAATTTGAATGGACAATAAATAAATTGCAGTGTGTGAAAATCAATTAAGCAATAAATTAAGGTGGCTAACTGTCAGGTGCAAATACCATTTCTCAACAATATCTTTACTCCTTTGACATCTGTGATTTTGTTTCATGTTAAATGGATAGATTAAGAAAGCATTAATCTGTAGAGTATGTGCTGTCCTCAACTTTTTTTCCCTCTATTATCGAAGTCATCTATGATGACTGGTGGTGGGCATTAATTGCATTTACAAGAAAAATATTCTCATTTCACGAAAATCAATCTCATCTATTAGAACCTGATACCTTAATTAAAATTCTTCAGACGAAACTTTATTCTGCAGGCCAAGGACAATATCATATCATCTACCATGTGTACGTGTATGCAACTTTCAAGGTGAATTTCAGAAAATCTTTCCACTGTGAACATGTGCAACAGATAATCTCATCACTTTAGGATCAACTAATTAAACACCACTATTATATACCTAAACATCTGACTTTAGGATAATATCAGCCACCAACTGAAACCACATGAGGGTCAATTACACCAGCTCCCAATTGGAATAGCTCTTAAAACTTTCATTAGAAATTATGTTGCTGATATCTGTCAATTCTTCCATGTTCAGCAATTATTTTAGTCTTGTCTTTACACCATTATGCACTTTGAAAGAGAGGATTCAATAGAAATATATGAAAACAAAGATACTGATAGCTGCACTATTCAAGAATATATAAGTTAACTAACAGTTGTAGATAATAAATCCTTTCTCATAACATGCTAAACCCTGCATCATGTTTTTAGCCATTAAAATAAGAGTTTACATACAATATCAACCACTTGTAATCCATCATGGAGTGTACCTCTCTTTTGCTATAGTGCCTTCTAGCTAAAATGTACCTTTCTTCTATATACAAGTACGGATCTATGGCAGAAACTATGTTTGGTTAACTATTATCTTGGTTGCAAAGTGGCAGATCAGGGGGAAAAAGGTTTCAGAAGGTCATCAGCAGTGATACCAAGACCTTAGGTCTAATGTTGACATTGTGAAACTCTCATGCTAAGACCTCAAATAAAATCTTTTATGTTCTAAGCATTTATTTGCAAAGATAAAAGCCCGGATTGCAACGACACAAACATGACTGCCAAAAGTTCAAATGAAAAGAACATGGTAATAATAACACAACAAATTCATTCCACTGGTGTTTTTGACAAATAGTAACTTAACCAAATTTCTCAGTTCACAAAATTTTCTACAAGTATTTGTCCAATAAATAAAAGTCGACATTGATATTAAAACAACTCATTCCTTCTGCTTTCTACAGAAGTAGAGAATATAACAGATAGCCCTAAAAGAGACCATGTCCCTGTCCAAAAAGAAAGTTGGATTCATAACGCTGGCTTATATCTTACCTCCCTATCCAGGAAACAGATTTATAACAGAGGCCATTTCAGAAATACAGAATATTTTTATAAACTGAGAAGGAAAAAAAAAGGAACCTCTCGATCTAGCAAGACCATTGTAATACATGACACGTTCTGAGATGATGTTTGTTTCTTGACACTCCACCTCCGCCAGACCAAGTTTCTTGCCGACAATGTAATTGTTTCAGAAGATGGTACTCAACGGCATCCGATAAGAATCCTGGATATATAACTGATGCATGAAAGAGAACAAAATAAGGAAGGAGAATAATATACGAAGAAGCAAGGAACCACAGTATCACATAATTTTTTTCATTCAGGGGACGATCAAGTTCTGGTCTTATTCTTCTTCTTTGTCCAAACTTCTTCGTCGCCCATCCACTAAAGTCACTGACCTAAAAAGAGTAGAGGGAACGATGATGGGGTTTGAGGTCGTGAGATGGTGGTGGGTGTGGCCGTGTGACGGTGGACGGATTCACGGTGGAAGAGTGACGACATGGGAGATGGTAGAGGAAGACGATCGGGAGAGGGTATAAATAGTCATAGTGTTTGAATCTGCTTATGGACCTTCCAGTACGTTTTTGAATCCAGGGACACTTAAATTAAATGGTGCGAATGGGAATCCAAATTTTGAATCCTTCTCATTAACTACGGCATGCCGTCAACTCCCTCCGGTGTTTAATACAGTACTTCCTTTTAACTGAATTACGGATGAGAATACAAATTATTAGTGAGAACTAAAAAGTTAACTAATTATTTTAATTTTTTTAAGTTATAATATTTTTTTAAAATTATTTTTATGTAATTATTTAATTTGTTTTTTAAAATATATTAAATAGAAATATTTTTTAGAAATAATATAATAAGTATTATATTATATATAATAAAGAACTGAAATAAAAGATCCTATATTTAGAATTAGATAAAATAATTAAATTTTTTTGAATTATTGTACTTCTTTGTAAAAACTATATAAGAAAAATTACAACTTGAAAGAAAAAATTTAATAGAGTACATAGCCTTTGTTTGGATCTGCCTCTAATCTAGCATTGCTCCTTGTATTTCCTCTGATCATTTTTATTAATCATATTTTAGAAATTTTTTATGATTCTAAATGCAAGTTACCTATTATGAGTTTTTAGAACATTAATTACTTTATTTTCAAAATATTTTTATTTAATCATGAGAGAGGATATGAATTATTTGAATTTGTAGTATTTATTAGAGGATAAAGATAGAAAACACATTAATTTTAAAATAATTTTAATGATGTAATAAACTTTTCTTGATTTTGATAAATTTGTTAGAAATGATTTACATTAAAGATCGGAGAGAGTATTCTTTTATTGATTAATACACCGCTTTTCATAAAAAAAAAATCTATATATAGCAAATTGGGCCAATTGAACAGGAGTAGCAAAGCTTTTGAAGTACCAGCTTATCCATTTTTAGAGGATTATAATTATAATAGATTATGTTACTTCCGTACTCTATTACAAGAGATTTTATGAATATTAAAAAATATATATTATATTTTTAAAATTTTAAAAAAATATAAAATTTTTAATTTTACTTCTATTAATTTTACTATTTTCACCAAATATAGTGTAAATTATAATACTAATAATATAAAAAATAAAAAAAATAAATTATTATATATTATTTTATATTATGGGATAAGAAAACTTCTTATATTGCCTTCTAATAAACTATAATACATGCTCATTGAAAATCATCTCTTGTGGGGATTATTTCATATATTTCGGAAGAATTGATGGTTACGGATAAAATGAGATGATTAGAAAAGTTTAATATGGATTATCTTTCTGTTTTGTTTTGTAACCATTCTTTCTTGTCCTTAATTATTTTATTCGATTTAATAAAATAATAGTTAGTAGAATCTATATATATATATATGAATATATATGCATATGGAAAAACTTAGGTATGAGATATCTGAACTTATATTCTTAATGTGCTTGTATCAAATCAAACTAAAAATGTAAATTTTAAATTTAAAAATAAATTATTATAAATAACAAAAATTAGTTATAAAAACATATTAATTTTTTGGCCAGCTAACAACGATATGGACATTTAGTTTTTGTATTTTTTATTAGTTTATTTTATTCTTTTCTTTTTTAGTAGTTATGAACCATTTTATACACTGATAACTTTTAATTTTAAATACTATAATTTTATATGATATTACATTTACACACTTTTAAGGGTGTGTTTGGTTTCACTTTAAATAAGTGGTTTGACTTTAAAACCAAGTTTTCATTTTTTTTGTGAGTGTTTGGGTGTATCACCAGATCATGTCGGATAAGTGGTTTGGAAGCTAAATGGAGTTGAAGCAGAAGTGACTCTAATGTTACTTTTCCGTTAGCTCCAACAAGATTTGAAAAGAAGCCATATAAAAATGGATCAATAAAAATGAGAAAAAATAGTAAATTTGGGAAAATAAAATTTCCATAAAATTTCTTCTATCTAATAACCAAGATACCCCCTCAAAATTTTAATCTTTATAGATTATAACCTGTAAAAAAATATTATATCAAATAGATTATGTCCTCAATTAAATAAATGTAAATTAAATTTTAGTCGAAGAAAATTAAATTAATCATAAGATAGAGTTTAAGCTTAATTTAGAGAAAAATTATGAGTTTTGTCAAAATCAATTTTCAAATAAATCATCCAAACATAAACACGTTAGTCAAAAATCAATTTTTATCATAACCACGTTATGAAATCAATTCTATCAAAACTCATTTTTCACTAACTGAAAACTAAACGGGCCATAAGTGTACAAGTTTTTAATGTGTTTTTTTGGCATGAAAAATTGGCGTCTATAAACTGAGCTATTTTTTACCTTAATTATTTTTTCGGCCACTATTTTGTCCTCAATTTAAATTGAGTTAATTAAGATATAAAACGCAGTTTCTAAGCCACAAGGCCCATCTGTTAGATTGAACAAATTTGATGCTGTGTAAGCATCATTGTTCACAATGACAATTACTAATAATTACTGACCCTCTGGGCTTTTGCTTAATTAAAAAAATCTACTAACGATAAAAGTTTGATAGCTTTAAAAATATAAAGTTGCCTAACTTAAAATGTGAAGATAAAATTATTATTATATACGTACTACTATATAATAAGCAAGCTTCCATATTATTTTCGTGTATAATTATCGGTTATTTTATAATGGGAATAAGTGTTGAAGACTTTTGAATAAGAAATGCATTATTAGGGAATAAAATAAGGGCGGATATTAATGTCCTATTTATTTCGTGTGGTTTTTTGCATTTTTAAAATGTCAGGTTCAGGTTTTCTGCTCTCCAAAAAGGAAAACGCTAGCAGTGAGTTTTTTTTTTCTATTTATACAAATGAAACACATACTTCGTGCGTGTTTGGTTCAATGTTGAAAAAGTAGTTAGAGCCCAAAATCAAGCTTCCCACTTCTTTCTATATCACGTTGCCGTTGTGATTTATTCTCAAAACCAAGTTGAGGGAGAAGTAAGAAACATGGAGTTTTTCCGTTGGTTCCAACCAAGTTTTGGGCATTAATTATGGCCATTGGAGAATTTATCAAAATTAGTTTTGTGCTTGAACTCAATTCCTTTGTTAGCATCTTTCTCATCTTTCAAACTTCTCTTCACCAAATCTTGCATTCCCCACCCATAAGCTCAGAAGCATCCGAATATCATGCTCCAACAACTTCAATAATGCTTTGCTTGCATCGGAGCTTACCACCAAAATCACCAAGATCAACACTAACTTGCTTCAGATGGAGACCAACATCTATCTATTGCTTCCTATTCACGGATGTTGTCGGCATCAAAGATCAAGCAACCCTAGGCATTCCTTTTGTAGATTCCCCCTGCCAATTTTGCAAATCGAGCTTCTTTGTTCAAGCTTTGCTATCAATCCTTGTCTCATACTTGGTGCTTTAGCTCCCTCCCTTCTCAACCTTCAACTTGACTATCATCCCATGCCTCAATTGAACATTGATTGTGTGCCCTACTAATAGTCTCACTCACATGATCAAAGAGTGGGAGTCGTAGTTGACTAAGGGTATGTGGTTTCAATGCTACATTCCATTACCAAAATATAACACCATACTAAAGTAGATTCCCACATATCACATAAAATCCTGAAAATTGGTCAAATAAGACAAAACATAAAAATTAGGACATGGCGCCGTGGCTGCTACAATACCACCGTGGCTTGAGAGCTCTTAGATTCTAAAATTTTTGGAACAAAGGAGACTAACATTGCGACTTGGATTTTGGCACCATGGCGCCTGTATTAGCAACTATATTAGTAAATTGCTTATATGGTTTCTGATGCGGACACCGCAGTGCCATCCTTTATTGTCTGTCTTTCTCTAGAACCTGAGAGCATCCCCACCACGACGATACCGTTAAGGCCACGACTCCAACTTTGTCTTGCCTTGTTTGGAAAGTTTTTTGTTATGTGTAGTAGTTTTCGGAGATATTTTGCGTTAGACCATTATATTTTATTCCATCCTAAACTTCCCTAACATAACCTAAATGTATGTAATTTTAGTGGTTGGTGGTAGAGGTAGGTGTGAAAGTGAGGATGAGAGTGAAATTGGATGAACTTTCGAGAATTATTTTGACTTGTGTTATATTATTTATTATTTATATTTTTTATAAAGAGAAGATTAACTAAATTTTCTCAATCCAAATATTCATTTTATGAAAATTTTTTTTAAATATGACTCATGTCTTTTTCAATAATTACATGTTTATAATTGCTTTTATTAAAATCATCCAAATAAAACCATTTATGTTAAAATTAATTTTAAAATAAAGTATCCAAACATAAATACAAGTTAAAACTAATTTTCATAAAAATCATGTTACAAAAACAATTCTATTAAAATTCTGTTTTAACAAACTTAAAACCAAACGGCCTTACAATGATATGGGGATTGACATCCCAATAAATCCTTCTTTGCCAGGGTTCTAGTGATTCTAGAAGATTGGAATCGTGTCAAAAAATGGAAAAGGAATTTGACTACTCAAACATCACTTAGCCAAAGCATCTAGTGCAATATTTCAGGGGTTGGTAAATGGTTAGGTAGGAGCAAGTTTCACACAAGCAAACTATAGTATGCTTTCTCCATCTAATATTATAATATAATAAGTGAGGTATTAGATGTATTAATAAAAGTGTATGATATCTTTAGATTTCTTAAAAAAATAATTTTTTTATTTATTTCTATTAAATATTATTAATTGGCATAATTTATAATCTTAGATGTTATATTAATGAGTGACAAAATTATTAAATAAAGTCATTGTTCTTATAATATAAGATTAAAAAATTTCATTTATTACCTTAATAATGTCAGAAGGAGGCAATAGTCATTTGAGGCCTGCTGGGTCTACTTGGTCATTGAAGAGGTGTAAAAAAAAATTGTGAACAAACGTGGAAAATGGCTCATAATAGACTTCAGATGGATTTCACTATGAATGAGGCTAGTAACGTTATCCGAAAAATGTGTCCATTCAGATGTAATGTTCCAGAATTTGCCATTCGTATAGTGCGCGATTGCTGTAAAGCTAAAGAGGCATGGAGGAAATTAGTTTCTTACAATTTGATTGACCAATTCTTTTCATTGCCCATGTAGGATTGGATATTTTGGAACACAAAGATTGAGGCAGGAAACACTTACACAATGAAAGTCCCTTGGAAGAGTGTGTTTAGCCATGCATGCTAGTTGATATGGAAAGCAAGATGCAACTGTTTTTATGAGGGAAAAGGGTATGAGGATTGGGACATCGTTTTTCTAAGCACCCAAAAGCCCTTGGAAAATATCAAGCTAGAGTCCATGAAGAATTCCTTGGGAGCCAACTTCAGAGAAGCCTATTCAAGATGGAGTCCTCTTGAAAAATCGTGGGTTAGTAGTTGATAGTTTATGGTTATCATTTGTGATATAAAGCTTTGTTGGGATAAGAATTTCAGAAGAGTTATGATTTGTAGTAATTTTATAGAGGTTATAAACCTTATAACTTTTGGCAATCCTGATGATCATCTTTGGAGGAATGCTATTGAAAAAGCTAAAATTTTATTTATGAATAATTAGAATATCACGGTAAATCATATTTTCAGCGAGACTAATAAATGTGCTAATTAATTAGTTCAATATGCGCATGAAATAAATAGAGATTTTATTATACTTGATTAGCCCCCAATGGATAATAGATCTATAATTTACTATGATAAAAAGAAAGATAATTATGTACTGAATTATCTTGTATAATTTTCTAGACTTTTGCACTAAAAAAAACTGTGAACAAACCAACGAACAGGGTGCGTAAAAATAAAAAAAGGAAGCAGAAGTATCGTACAATATGGCCAAAAATTGGCAGAAAAACGGAAAAGGTGTTTGTAAAATGGCGGGCGTGCAGTTTACCAAAAAAAAAAATCGGGTGTGGATTCATTATCGGCACTGGCCCCAACGGGGGTTGGTGAATGATAAGGCAAGAGCAAGTGCCAGGTGGGTGCCTAGAGCACTTCATTCTCCACTCAAAGAAAAGCAGTAGTTTTTTTTTGGCCAATCTCTACTCAGAGTTTTTATGGACATATTAGTCCACTAAACGTCCTAGTGAATGAGAAAATTACAATTTCATCCAATTAGAGGCGTATATGTGGTTCAATGGACCGATTGTCCTCCAGATCCGATATATACACATTTTTTTACCTATTTTTCTGTAAATATTAATTTTTTAAGTGAACTTCATTTTTTGATATAATTTTGAGGATATGTTTGACATGACTTTTGAGTGTTCAAAATTAATTTAAATTAATTAAATAAATCAAACCAAATCAAATCAAATTAAATAGATTTATAAATAAACTTAATTAAGACCTATTTCAATTTTTTTTAAAATAAATTTGATTTAATTTGACTCAGTGTCAGACATTTAAAACTTCAAATCTAATAATATTTTTTTATACAACTATAATATATATATTTCTTAGATTATAAGTTGATGAATAAAATTATAAGGTATTTATTATATAAAGAGAAAGAATATAAATTAGTGTATTATTATAAATAATCATATGAAAAAATATTTATAAATTTTTTACATAAAAATAATATTTTAATAAATTATTTAGATATAATTTATGTTTATAAAATATCTTGATACTTATTTAATTTAATTTTTTTAAATAATACTATTTTTAAAAATTATTTAAATATGATTAAATGAAATCAAACCTAATTAAATTAAATTTGAAATCAAGCCGAACTAATTAGAAAAATAAATAATAGGTTTCAAAATATAGCAAATTGAATTAATTTGATTTGATTTTTGGCCATAGACCAACCAACCAAAGGTTTGAACTCCCCCTTAGTTTTCATCAAGGCATGGCGTCAGGTGGAAATTTTCCCCTATAAAATTGGGCATTCATTTGCTCGTCGGCAGATCTGAATCTTACCCACTCCCCTTACCCACTCCCCTTTTGCTGTGCAGTTCACTTTACCGAACCTGCGAAATGGGGTCCGAAGGTATTCTCCTCGGGATGGGTAACCCCCTCCTCGATATCTCGGCCGTTGTCGATGAAGAGTTCTTGCAAAAGTACGTTTCTTCGGTCCTTATTTTTCTTGCTTCGTTCCTGTACCTTAATCTCTATTTCAGATCTCTATTCCTAGATTTCCTTATGTTTTATTAATGCATTAAAAAGTGATGGTTTTTAGCTCGGTTGAATTGTCTTGCTGTAATTTCTTGGGGGCGGATCTATCTTCCCTGCTTCAACTTGCATGTCTCTGGTGAACAATATATTGACACGCTTAGGCATCGTCTTCTGCATAAAAGGCTAATTTTTTCTTGTTTTTGAATATTTTATGTTTTAATGAGTAGTTCCACATATTTATGATGTTTTTTGGCCGTCGAGTTTTTGCATTATAGACGAGGGCTTGTAGTTTGTCGATCCCGCATGCTTTGTGTCTTGAAGAAATATGGGAAGTCATCATTTGGTTTTACAATGTGTGTCAAGAAAATTCGGGGGTGTTTTGTCTGGTGTTGGAAAGACTAATATACTCTATGGGATTGCTATGTACACGTGTACGTGTTGCTATTTTGAGATAACACCTGTTTGGTTCTTTTTTAAATTTATGTATCTGCAGCAGCATTCTAAATTAGAGAAGAATATTCAAGAATTTTCTGGTAAAATCTCACTGTTAGAGTGATTTGACTTTATTTATGTGACAGATATGGCATCAAGTTGAACGATGCAATTCTTGCGGAAGAAAAGCACAAACCTATGTAAGAGATCCCTTTCTATGCTAACACCATATTATTTACAATCGAAAATCAACACCCTGCAAGCTTCAATTTCCTTGATAAAGTTTAGTTAGGTGTGATTAATATTAACAACTGAGGTTTACTGTTCAAACCACAAATGTAACTAATTTGTTTTCGTTGATTGTAGTCTTGATTAAGTTTGGTTTCGTTTCACTGAGTGAGATTTCCTGCATGATCTTTTTTTTTCATCAGGAGCGCACTATATTCCAGTACTTTAGCCACTTCCTAATGAAGTGGCTTGAGTTTTATAAAGATGCTAGTTTGAGGTGTTTGTCGGGTTCCATGGATCTATCGTTATATTCATTCAGTACTTTCCTGCTACACTTAATACATGACATCACCCCTAATAGCTACAATTGCATTTAAGGAAACTGTGACGTTTGAGGCTTCTTTGTTGACTAAATATTCAATCTATGCAGTTTTGCTTTATTGTAAATTAATAATTTGATGTAATAATTAGTGGGATATTGAACCTTCAATCATATCTAGTTTTGCATGTCTCTTTGATCTTTCCAGCCCCTACTAATTTCTCTTTATATTATACTAGTATTTTGAGTTAATATGATCATCCAATCTTATCAGGTACGAAGAATTGGCTACAAAATATAATGTGGAATACATTGCTGGAGGTGATCCATTCAGTCAGACATATTGGATTTAAGATAACTGATTTACTATTAATATTATCAACAAAATTTCGGAAAAAAAGAAGTGCACATTGGATAATAATAGTTTCACTACTTGTTGGCAGGTGCTGGTCAGAATTCTATCAGGGTCGCACAGGTATGTATTAACCCTTAATAGTGGTGACAAAGAACCTGGAAAAGTTTGGGTCTAAGTAATTTACTATTTTCCATTTCCTCTTCCAGTGGATGCTCCAAATACCTGGGGCAACAAGTTACATGGGTGCCATAGGAAAGGACAAGTTTGGGGAGGAGATGAAGAAGAACTCAAAGCTTGCTGGTGTAAATGTAGGTTTTAGCTTTTCTATCTTTATCTTCTTCTCTGAAGTCTTAACTGGGCCCTAGAATTTGCTTTTTGAACTAACTTTACTCATTTGACTGTCAGGTTCACTACTACGAAGATGAAACTGCACCTACTGGAACTTGTGCTGTTTGTGTAATTGGTGGTGAAAGGTTAGATGAATAAGCTTCCCTTCAGTGCTTTGCTAAATACTTGTTCATGCTGCTTCAAAGTGTACATCTTCAGCTTGATATTTACTTGATGCAAAGCAATTGTGAAAGCCTTTTGGGATTTGACTAAATCTCTTTACATTTTAAAATGTTGTTTTAAATGGAAATATAGGTCTCTTGTTGCCAATTTATCAGCTGCAAATTGCTACAAGCCTGAACATTTGAAGAAACCAGAAAACTGGGCTTTAGGTACTTTGTTAGTCCATGCCATCTCTATCTCTTTTTTCCCTCTTTATTCCCTTGGTTATAGATTATTAACATGTTATTGTGGAATCTTTTATTAAACAGTTGAAAAGGCCAAGTATATCTATATTGGTGGTTTCTTCCTCACTGTATCGCCAGAATCCATTCAGTTAGTTGCTGAGCATGCGGCTGCAAATAACAAGGTAAGTTGTGATTTAACATTGGCAATCCCTGTTTACTAGCAATTTCTAACAGGTTTCTATTTTAATTTGCCATATAGTTCTTCTTGATGAACCTTTCTGCCCCATTCATCTGTGAGTTCTTCAGGGATGTGCAAGAAAAAGCTCTACAGTAAGGATCTTAGTTTGTTAAATTTGAAATGAAAATTTTTTTACTTATCTATCTAATGAATGCCCTTTCTGGGATTCAGGTATGTGGATTTTGTTTTTGGAAATGAGACTGAAGCCAGAACTTTTGCTAAAGTTCATGGTTGGGAGGTAATCACTGCATAGCAAATGTCTAGACATGCTCGTTTGGGTTTAAATTCTGACTTGTTTGTCTCTTCCTATTGACTAGACTGATAAGGTTGAGGAGATAGCTCTTAAGATTTCTCAATGGCCAAAGGCATCAGGAACACACAAAAGGATTACTGTTATCACACAGGGTGCAGATCCCGTGTGCATTGCCGAGGATGGGAAGGTGAACTTGTTCCCCGTGATACCATTACCTAAAGAGAAACTGGTTGATACAAATGGAGCAGGTAATTATCGTATTGTTTGTTGGGGTCCTACTATGGAATGAAATGTCGTATTTGTGATTAAGTGCTTAAATTTTTAAATAGAAAATTCCTTTCTCATGGTTAAGATATGAGCTCATAATATCGTGGAAGCTATTATGTTACTTTGCAAAAAATTATATCATGCAAACCAGTGATCAACATGGAAGGCACTTGTATTTATTATTTAATAAAACTAATTGCTGCTAAGGTTGGGCTATGGACTTGAGCCTTTGAAAATTTTTTAAAAATTAAGCTCTTGGCCCTTAGAATATATTATGATAGTTGCAAGCTAGATACGAATATTGTCCACCTAAGATGCTAGTGAAAATAAGTTGAACGCGCCTCTTGTTTTGTGTTTGTAGGAGATGCATTTGTTGGAGGATTTCTTTCACAGTTGGTTCTAGGAAAGCCCATTGAAGCATGTGTGAGAGGGGGCTCTTATGCAGCAAATGTTATTATCCAAAGGTCAGGCTGCACATACCCATCAGAGAAGCCTGATTTTCAGTGATATGAAGTTTCCCCTAACTCTGACAAGTTGTTTGTTGGGTTTTGATTTCCATTTAATCGTACCTATCTTATTACTTGCTGGTCTTTATAGTTGCTTGAGGATATTGAATTTGCCTTTCGGCTAGAGGAAAATATGCATAAGAAGTTGCAGAGAACCAAAATATCTCCCCTATGTAATTTCATTTTGCTATAGCATCTATGGGATTTATTATCAAGCATTTCTTATTCAGATACCACTGTTTAGCGTCGCCTTGTTTTTCTTTATAAAATTACTATGCTCGTATATTTAATATAAAAAATATAGTTCTAATTTTGTAATATATATAATAAATAAGATTTGATATTGAACGTCTAAATTAGTTAATTAAAAAGTTCCAAACTTATTCACATGAAATATCTTTAATTGTATTTATAACGATAATTTTGTTTTAAAGCTATAAGTTCTTCATTTATGACAAATATCAACATAAAATAGTAGCAATTCATGTTATTATATTTTATTTATTTTTATTTTTATTTTTATCTTTAAATTTAAATTTAAATTTTATTTAATTTTATTCAATCCAGTATACTGATTTATTATAATTTAGTTAATATTAATCTAAAATATAAAATTGATATTGAAATTTAGTGTTTTTTATATTTGTATAAGATTATATAAAGAGGATTGCTTTTTTTTTAATATATAATTATCTGACTATATTAGATTTGAATATTGTTAGATTTAAATGATGATAATTTTTTCAACCTATGTTTCTATTCATAAGATTCAAACTCAAAATCTTATTTTAGAAGTATTAAATCTTTTACCATTTAATCCAATCGTTGGTTGAAAAGAATTATTTTAAAGAGATGTATTTTAAAATATGTATATATTGACCCAACTATTAATTTTTAAAAAAATAATAAATTTAATAAATTTAGTCTCCTCTTTACAATAAATAGTGAATCCCATATGTTCTCTTTAGTGACAATATTTTAAAACATAAATTAATAAATTGGGATGAAATTAAGTGGTTATTATTAGTAATACACAATAATGAGTGTATTGCTTTATATAATCATACTTGAAATTTATAATGTGATTGTGAAGTTGTTGAAGTGCCCCTATTCTCTATGTTGCTCCCTCTCAGGCGCAGAAGACTGAGCGGACAATGATCAATTTATGGCACTGTGTCCGTAACCATGAAAATGTAAATACAAAATACTCCTCTATTTTATTTAAATATTAACTATTTATTTAATTGTTTAATTTAATCTTTGAAATTATAAATAATAACAAATATTTAACAGGTTATTAATGTACAGCCGTGATTATAATAATTGGTATTGATATTTATATGATTGGTTGAAAAAAAGTAAAATATCTCTTCAAATTATGTAATATTTTCTTATTTGAGAGATCATGTCATCAAATTATATAATTGAGTAAAATACATTAACTACTCATCTATTTTACTTTAATTATAGAGATATCTCATCTATTTTAAAAACCTATATAGACCTCCATTAAAATAAAATGTTATATTACACAAAACTTTCCTCTATTTTTAAAATTCTATTGCCATCTACTCAACTGTTAAGTCTCATGTTTATTTTGTTTTGAACCTAAATATCCCTATATAACATAAATATTATCAAATAATCATTATAACGCCTATTATTAATTTCGTTATTTTGAATCTTTTAAACTTATTTATTTAGTAATCTTTTAATTTATCAGCAGGTAAGAATTTTGAGAAAAAAATTTATATAAAAAGAAGACAGTAGGCAAAATTAAAAAAAGTAATGATTCTATATGCATAGATCCTATTAGATGGCGAATTATTATATTATATAAAAGTAAAATAAATGTCACTTAATTATGTTGTATTATTTAATAAAGTGACCGTTAATTTTTTTCATTTTTCATATCTTTTTAAAAAGATATTTTCAATGTTAATTTTTTCATTCAAATTATACGAGACAGGGGCCAGGTGAAAAATGGGAATGTTGGTTTAAAAAATAGAACCAAAAGGCTCACGAATTGAAGCGCAGCAAGGCTGTCCCAAGTCAAAGCTATGGACAAGCACCAACCTCGTTTATGGAGGCACCTCCTTTCGTACTCTTGTTTTCACTGTGAATATATACTCTCCATTCCCATTACAAAAAAAAAAAATGAAGTGTAGGCAACTAGCAAGAGGCATATCCTAATATGTCCAACTCAGACTGCTCAGTTACTTTTGATCCCTGAATTTTATGGAACAAATTGAGCATTGAGGTACAGAAGGAGGCCATTAAATCACAACACATGGCTTACATATCTTTAATATCCATGACACACATCAAAGGAACAACTTTCTATCCTATTCCAACCCCTAATATTAACACCTCACAAAGTATTCTAGTAATTATTATTATTTAACTCGTGTAAATTTCCCAAAGAATAAAAAATAGAAACCATAATAGCATCAGAACCAACAGCCATTGGTTATAATGGCATCATTGAAAATCCATTGATGTTGCTAGTTTCAGAGGATGCAGGGTGCACAAGATGTGAATGAGGGATGTTATCTTGATGCTTGATCTGTTCTTCCATTGGAATTGCCGAAATCTGAAAGAAAATTAAACTATAAAAGTGAAACTTCTGTTTCTTACAATGTTCTATGCAGAATATATTTTCCTAACTATATATCATTCTAATCTCATGGTCAGTCAACTCTTTCAATTGCAAGGAACCACAACATTCTAGTGCTTTTAAACTTCTCTTCTATAGCTAAAAAATTCAATCAATTAACTTAATATATATAAAATTAACCTGGAGAGCTTCTACTTCTTATTCTCAACTGATTTTATGATTAAAATTGACAATATGAAAACTATTTTTTTTTTTTTAGAATGGCAAGGAATGAGGGAAACTCTACTATTGAAGGGGATCAGCCATCATTCCCAGCACATGTTTTTGGGTTGCAAGAGCATTTATAGCCATTATTCTCAGCACACCAATAACCGCTTTCAAATAATAAAACCGCAATGGAGAAATCTAGAACTGATAACACCAATTACAGAACAAACAAAAACAGATTTCAAATAATTAACAATTTCAGAGAAATCTAGAACTTATAATCCATCAAGGAAATTTATCGGACCTCGTTTGTGCTCAAGCTCGCAGTGCTTGCGTGAATTATGAGCAGTGTCTTCGTCAATGGATCGGACCCGAAAGCGACAGGGGTTCCAATGATCTTGCGTCCGTAAATTCGATGCTGCCACCGTGTTTAATCTGATCGAACACCATGGTGTCACTCACTGGTACGGGTTAACGGAAAACGGCGGGTTGCCGGTTTCGTGTGCGTGGAAGCCTGGGTGGAACTTCTACCGGTGACAGAGAGAGCACGACAAGGGGTGAGAACAATTGACACCTAAGATTTTGGACGAAGACAGGAAGCGAGAAATCAACAAACAACCCTAACAAAAATTCAAACAACGGCCTCATGATTTCTCAATCACCGAAATATTTCACCACCGCCCAGTTCACACCTTCACCATACGCACTTCATGGTCAGCTCCTTCTCCATCGCTTCGAGTTCGATTTTGAGTGCGATTCTTTCTTCTCTCTCTTTTTTTTAATGATCCCTTCATTTTTGGTGTTTTTCTCTCTCTTTGTTTTTAAATTATTTAGGGGTATTTTTGTAAATTTACATGCACCCTTCACCACTAAAATTCCTTGGTGCTTCAATGTTATTAATTTAAATGCCTTGCTCAAATAAGTCAATTTTTTTTGGGTCCCAAATCTCAATGTATTATGTTTCGTTTGGTTCATTAGAAGTGGAAATGGAAATGGATTCCATCCTAATGTGTGTTTGGTGTGAATCAGTTGGATTTCTTACAGGAATTTACTTCCTTCAAAATGGGCTAAAGTGACTTCCATCATATAGCCCATGGAAATCTGATTGGTTCCATGTAAATGTGAATTTTTGGATAAATTTATCCTTGGTTATGAAATTTCTAGACAATCTTACCCCTGCTCATTTTATTCCAAAAACCCTAGCTCCATCTTGTTTTGTTGCACAAAATGAAAGAGAAGAGACTCACCTCCTTTGACGACGACGACAAACAACTGTGAATACAAGAGGACCTGCTACATCTCCCGGCGACGGTGTCGGATGACATGAGCATAGGAGAACAATTTCCTTGAGGATATATGTTCTTCTCTAAATAGAGTTTCTTTTGGTTTTGGGTTTGAGTTTCGAGTTCTGCCATGCTGATTTATGAAGTATCTTCAACTACTCATTCAAATTTCTTTAACTGTTAAATGCTTCTACTCCTGATTTCTGAAGTTTCTTAGTTGTTTTGTGATAGCCCTGTAGCAAATTTTTTTCTTCGAAGATAATCTTATGCTGTAAAGCAAATATACCATAGCAATTTAGCAATTTAATTTAAGATGGTTTGTGGAAAATATATATATATACATAACTATATAAACTTGTGCTGTTCGTGTGCATTAAAAATGAAAACTTTCTTTACTTGCTACTATGTGACTTTATATACTGAGTAAAAAAAAGTGGTATTAATTTCTAGGATTCGTACATTTGGTTGTGGGAGATTTTGTTTAATAACTAATTGTAAATTTTTGATAGATGTCTGACGTTCGTCTGAGATATGTATGAACAAAGTCAGATTCTTTTCGGCTTGGACTGAAGCTATAGATAACTAACCTCAAATAGTGTATTGAATTCTTAGAATATATAATGAAGCTGCTTGTGTTTTTCTGTAGAAGTATATCACTATTGAATTTTGTTTTAAACGTATATATGCTATGTTATATCGTGTTCTATATCTTTTAAGTTTAATGTGTGAACATGTCCTGTCATTTCTTGTGTCTATGCTTCATAATTCAATATCCTCGTGTCTAATTGCTAACAATTCCTACTGTGATATGTTTATAGTGCATATTACTGTATCATTCCTTTGTTCCAGCAGCTTAGTTTTGAGAAGCTCCTGATTTTCTTTGGGACTTGAGATGCTTGCTTTTTCAAAGTATGTTTGAAATGACATAAGACTTGATACTTTTATGTTTCTTTATTATTTGGTTTAATTAAATTGAAATTTGAGTAGAATTTCTTAGCTAAAGTTATGATTATTACTTTACAAAATATGGCTTTTTCCTTCCTCTCCCCTTATAATCTCCATTTGATGACTAAATTTTCTTTGCCAATTTGCTCCTGCTGTCATTCTTTTTGCATCATGTTATTTTGAGAGAGGGACACTTTTTATGTTGAAATT
Source organism: Adenanthera pavonina (assembly GCA_026686845.1). Classification (NCBI taxonomy): domain Eukaryota; kingdom Viridiplantae; phylum Streptophyta; class Magnoliopsida; order Fabales; family Fabaceae; genus Adenanthera; species Adenanthera pavonina. The sequence continues at coordinate 7,043,324 of JAIVEN010000002.1, forward strand.
CAAACCCCAAGCTAGGAGCTCACATGATTAGTTGTAATAAATGATCATCAAGACATGAGATCATGAAACCACTAGGTTTGATGGAGGGGCTTGGATAGTTTATCGTACCCCTCGCATGAGATTTTGCTGTCCTTTTTTTCCTTTTTTTTTATACATCCATCCCAAAGGTCAATTATTTTGCCATGTGGGTATGGTAAAACTGTTTTCTTGTCTGCTCATCAATGTACTATAAGCCCATTACTTGCACCAATTTTTTTTATTACAGACATGTGAAGAATCTATTTATATTGTTAATGATGACTGATTATTATAAAGAAATCATATTTGGAATTAATATAATAGTGAAAGGTTACATAATTTTGACCATCATACCAATATTTGAGTTAGCTTAACTTAGGACTTGAATCCACCTTAATGTCTCCCTTGTATCAATTAAACTTTAGTTTGGAGGGATAAAATTTTATTTCTTTAATATATTAGTACATGTGCTATTAATTTTTTATTTCATGTCGTGGTTTCATTTTCAATTTGTTGATGGTGCAATTTTTTCTTATTAACATTGTTTTATATGAGATCTTGATTACCTTTTCTTCTACACAGTTATGGATCCTAAAACAACAGAATTGATTGTGTATCTGTTGATTTGGTGGTTGCGTGTTGTGTTCGCTATGTACCAATGTTTTTTGACTATCTATATCATTGTTCTCATGCGTACTCAACGAATATGTCGTGGACCATACAGTGTGGACTTTTATGCTATGAGAGTTCATCTTCGCAATCTAGTTTATGGTAGTGACATAGCTTGTTATAACCAAATTAGAATGAATAGGGCTACCTTCGACAAGTTATGTCTCATGCTTGATGATATAAGTGGATTAAAACCTACTAGAAATATGATGGTTGATGAACAAGTTGCAATGTTTTTGCACATTCTTGCACATCATGTAAAAAATAGAGTTATATAATTTTATTTTGGGAGGTCTAGGAAAACTATTAGTCGAAATTTTAATTTGGTCTTAGCTACTATGATGTGCTTGGACGGGGAGCTATTTAAGAAACCAGAACCGATTTTTGAGGATTCCATGGACGAGAGATGAAGGTGATTCAAGATATAGTGTTGTGCATTAGATAAATTAGCTATATAATCATATAAATGAGTTTTATGCATCCCTATATACATAATCAGTTCTATGTTTTTTTAAAAATTGTTTAGGTGCCCTTGATGGTACCCATGTTAAAGTCAAAGTCCATATGTTTGATAAACCAAGATATAGGAATAGAAAGGGAGAAATAACCACTAATGTGCTAGGTGTTTGTTCTACTGATGCACAATTTATATATGTTCTAAGTGAGTGGGAAGGCTCAGTCGCTGATGGAAGAGTGTTAAAAGATGCAATGGCCCGAAGGAATGGATTGAAGGTACCACAAGGTTTGCCATTTTTAGTTATTCATCAACTAAAATATCATATTTCAACTCATATATCTCATTATGTAGGCCAATACTATTTGTTAATTACCACTCTTACAAATCACTACTTGTGGCTTCAACTTTCTTTTGTGACATGCCATGAAACCTTCTTCTGCAAAATGTATACATATCACGTGTGTGGCAATTAAAGATTTTTGTTTTATGTGTGTGTGTATGAAAAGTCAAGTATCAAATTCCTACTTTTCAGTATATTTTAATTCAATTTAATGCTTGACAGTTCATTTGTGCAATCTGATGGGAATTTTGACTTTTGGGTAAGTAAAGTCTCTTTCAATATGAAGATTGGTTTTGAATGGGAAAACAAGTAAATATCAAATATGGGGTTTTGAAAATAGAAATCAAAGAGGTATATATCTTCAATGTGCTTTTTCCTTTTCTTGACATATTTAATATTACAACAATTGCCTGCAAACACCTATGAACAATGTATATTTATAAACTACAGTAATATAAGTAGTGATTTGTAAGAGGTGGGAAGGCTCGGCCACTGATGGAAGATTGTTTAATATCATTTTTTAACTCATATCCATTATGTAGGCTAATACTATTTGGTAGACGTTGGGTACACAAATTGTGAAGGATTCCTTGCACTATTTCGAGGTCAACGATATCATTTAAGCGAATGGAGAGATGGAAGACATCTTGTAAATGTACATGAGTGCTTCAATATGAAGCACGCATCGGCCTGCAATATGATTGAGCATTGCTTTGGGATGTTGAAATTATGTTGGGCTATTCTTAGGAGTCCTTCATTTTACCCCATTCAAACTCAAAACAAAATTATAATAGCATGTTGCCTCTTGCACAACTTGATTCATTGACAAGGATCGGATCCTCTTGAGAAAAAGGTGGAAGCATTGGACATAGCTAGCCCTAATGTAAATGCACCCCCAATTCTTACCATTGAGCCATCAAATGCATGGAGCAACTTCCATGAAATGTTGGCAAATGACATGTTTGTTGACTTCATGAGGCGTAGAGATAATAGATAAATGTCTAAAGATGTAGTTACTTTTTTTAGTAGTTGTGGGACTGTATTAGTTTATATGTGTGTGAACAAGTAATTATGTTTTTTAGTAGTTGTGGAACACTATGGTGCTGGTTACTAGTTTTATATAATATGAAGTATTTCTCATGTTCTAATTTCATGTTTGGAAGTGCTTACCAATATGACTATTAAGTTTGAATAGATTTTGTTTTCTTATTCATTTCCATTTGATTGTTTATATCTTTTTAGTAAGACAATGGCCGATGAGGGATCCACAAAGAAAGGGTTGCATCATTGGACACCCGATGAGGATGCTTTACTTGTGAGTTGCTTACTAGAACTTCATGAAGAAGGGACTTTGGTTGCTGATAATGGATTCAAGTCTGAAGGGTTTAAGCAATTGGAGCGGATGATGAAGGAAAAGGCTCCTAGATGTGGGATAATATCTGTTCCACATATTCAGTCTAGGATAAAGACATTGAAACAAAATTGGCAAATAGTATATGACATGGTGCATGGTAATAACACATCGGGATTTGGATGGGATCCTGAAAAACTATGTGTTATAGCAGAGAAGCCTGTTTAGGATGAATATGTTAAGGTATGACAATTATGTCATTTATTGTCCATTCATGATAATAAATTTGGTTATACTAGACATGTGCAAAGATTAATGTCTCTTATTTGTATAGTCTAAATTCCTTGTTCATACTATGCAAATATTATGCTATGACCTTTTCCTTTTTGTTGTTTTACTTTGTATGAATATTCTCTCCTTAGAAACTCTATTATTGACTGGTGGGATTTTACTAACTTTTTTTTCTCTAGTTTTTCTAGCTTCAATTCTGTGTTGTAATTTTTTCAGACCAACAAGAAAGTTGCCTAGTTTCAAGGAAAATCTTTCCCTCAATTTGATGCACTTTGCATTGTCTTTGGAAAGGATAGAGCTACTGGGGGAGAGGCAATTGCTTATTGTGATGTTATTGATGAGGCTGAAGATGTACCTGTTGTTGATGTTGAGGCTGAGGTTGAGGACAACAGTGATGATGGTGATATAGGGCTTGAGGACAATGATCCAGTATTTGAAGAAACTCCCATTGCTGCCACATCCGCTACTTCAACTTCATGAAATAAAAAGAGAAAGAGAAATAGTGTGGAATGATATGAGGTCATGATGGAGGCTATTGAGAAGATACTGACATCCGCATCTCAAGGAATTCAGGATGTAAGCCAAATCTTAGCGAGCCATGTAGACAAGTTGGCTCGTGATGCGATGTTGGATACAAAACGTGAAGTGCTTTATGAGGAGTTTCAAAAGTTGGAAGAACTCACATATGATGAGCAACACGATGCTTTGCTCAAAATTATTAAAGATGATGAGCTCTTTGTTGTCTTTTCTCGCCTTCTGGATAATGTGAAGTTGGCTGTGGTGTGCAAACTTGTTGCATAGGGAGGTTGCCATGTGTATGCTGGCATTATTTTGGTTTATTCCATGTGGATAACTAGCTTGTTTATATGGTAGATTTTTTTTTTGTATATTTTGGAATTTACCACATTTATCTAACTTGGATGTGGTGTGGAAACACTTGCCCATGGGTATATTTTGTACAGATAGCTATCTGAAGATTCTAGTTCTAATTTAGATGATACGTCTAACTTGGTTGTATCACTTATATATTTTGTTTTGATCAAGCTGTGAGGCATTCATGATCATATATTTTTTTTATATAGGTATATGTGATATGGCTTCTTTGCTAAGGCCTTTTAATTTAAATATTAAAATGATTTAAATTCTATCATGGAATAAAAGAATAAGGCAGAATAATATTTATATTTAAGAATCTCATTAGCTTTGATTGGGACCGTTCAAAACTATCTGAAGATGCACAAGTCTTCTATCATCGATAGAGATGTTAATTGCAGTAATGTTTTCGGCAATGAGAATATTGTCCAGGCAACAATTTCTGCTTCCAATTGAAAATTTTCACATACCTACAAAGACAAGTGACGTGGACCATTTTGGTAGCTATATACACAACTGCAATTAAATAACTTTTAAAGACTACTAATAAAGCGTTAATAGATAAATACATAATATGCAAATAACTATAACCAATGAAATTTGACATGGGAACATGATGTTTGAATAGCCATAATGAATAAGTCATAGTTCCTTTATAAGGACTACTAGCAAAATGTTCAACATCTCTCCTTAACCAAAAAATACCATCTATCTTAATCCATAACTCCATTAATTTGCACCCGCAAGAAGCATATGAACCACATATGCCTTTTCATTTTTTGGAAGAGGAACAAAGGCAACACGTAGCTTTTCATCTTTAAGGATCTTCATATAAACAATTTGGTGCTCATTATTAGTAAGTCCTTCCACCTTTAACAGCTCATTGTATTGCACCTCAAACTCTTCCACAACTTTACTGTATACTAGTGGTTTTGGCCAAATTGGTATTTTCTCCTCAAATATGGTGCGAAGTACATCAAGGTGGGGGAAAGTTTTAGAGCAGACGAATGCAGCTCTCCTGTTCATCTACAAAATTTTGTATGAACTATTAATTATCAAATTTATATAAACAAATCAACTCGCAATATTACTTGTTTGAATTATAATTTCTTACCATGATGTAATCATCCCAAACAACATCTTCCGTAATAACACACTTTGTATTAGGATCCCATTCAAAACCTGAATTGTTATTACCATATATCATTTCATATACAATTTGCCACTGTTGCTTAGTTACTTTCAAATGAGACTGAATGTGTGGACTAGCTTTTAAGCCACATCTAAAAATCTTATCTTCTAACATTTTCTCCAATTACTTAAAATATCTAGATCTTAAACATTTGTTTTCAGCCAAATTTCCATTTTCATGCAATTCCAACAAGCATACAATGAGTAAATCATTCTCCTCAGGTGTCCACACATGCATTTTTGCATTTGAGCATCCCTCACTTGCCATGGTCTTAGGAAAAAAAAATTTCACTGTCATCACTTGTTAGGAATACAAGATAAAACAAACAAAGAACATGATCCTCTCTCCAATCCTTTTTTCTATTTTCCCTCTTTTTTGTACAGAGTATGGAAATTGAGATAATTACTTCTTTACTTTTAATTAACAAATACAATTATACGCCATAGCGTAATACATTTGGAAGTATGCATTTGCTTGAGATTTAACTCAAATGGTGTAAATAGGGAGCTTAGCTTTTAAATCATTTAAAGGATGTAAATTATGAATTATGAATAATTTGAAGAAAAGAAATATAGGTTTGGTTAATATAATCTAGAGATAAAAAAATGAGACAAATTCTGGTAAAGAAAATTGTGTGTATGTTAAAAAAGAACCTATCTTTAAAATGAAGCAACTCACCCTTATATGAATGATTTTCAAAGCTAAAGCTTCAACAACTCTTGCAAGTTCTTTAAAACAAAACTGGATCATACATGCTGACCATTCCAAAAATGCATTACTATTTTTGTAAAAAACTAAACCAAGTTATCTAAACAGAACTTAAAGATTTCAAATTTGATAGTTGATTGAAATGAAAAAAATATATATAAAGAAACAATATGTATGTAGAAGCAACATTATCAATTGGTAGTATTTCTTCTTTATGACACAATTGTAATAAGCAAATGCTCCATCATTAAATCTATAATCATAAACCCCTAATGCAACAAGTCAATTACAAGCTTAAATCTATAATCATAGACCCTAATTCAAGCATCATATCAATCCCTCCCAACTCTCTGTCCCAGCCATTCCCATCCCTCTTGGTTCCTTATAGTGAGGCAGATTTTCCTCATCCCCATTCCATGCAAGCAAGACAGGAGCCAGGATTTTTGCCCTCCAACCCAACTAAACACCAAAAGCACCAACAAAAACAATTTATATGTATATATATAAAAGACAAGCATGAAATCCACTCACCCTCTAAATTCAATATCTACTACTACTTCTACTTTTCCTCCTCTCCTTCTCCTGAATTCTCTCTTCTGCTTCCCCATTACTGAGACACTCCCGCAGAAAGAGGAATAGAGAGATAGAGATGGGTGAGAGACTATGCCTTTGCTTTTTATGATGACCAAAACACTATACTCACTCCCTTTCTTCTTCGTAGAAGAAGATGGCAAATGTCCATCATTACCATGACCAACTAGCACACCATGAACTCTTCCTGCTTCCTTGATGCTCTTTACCATGACCAAGAAAAATGGGAAGATGTAGAAGTAGAACAAATCAAGGAAATCTATGCATCTGACTTGCTTATAGACTTGGAAATTTATATTGGGACTTCCATAATTCGAAGGAGACAATTACTTTGAGTGCACTGTTAAACCCTATCCACGAACGATAAGTCGGTGGAGAACAAGTGAAATCGCCTGTGTCGAAATCCATAGCTAATCGAAGACAATAGGAACTAGTAGAGGATGCCGACGGAGGACGTCACCTATGCTGTGTTTGTCACTGATGTCGTTTGAGGTCTCCTATGTCTTCATCATTCCCAACTTGTGCGATGAATGGCAGATATTGCCGATCTTGTGTAATGTGGGTTAAATTTTTTTTTTATTCATTAAGGGCAAAATAGTCTTTTCATTTTTTTAACTTCACTTCCATCTATCAAATATGTCATACCAAACAAAAATTAGATTGGATTCATTATATTTTTTTTAACACACCAAATGTACTTTTAAGATCCACATCCACTTTCTTTATAAATAATTCTGCCAACCAAATGAGGCATTACCCCCTCTACATTCCACGTTAACATCACCAACCGGCTTGAATATTTGCTTGCAATATCTTTGGTTTTTTTTTTTTGTGTCTTTCTTTTTGCGTTCGCTTAGAAATAAAAACATTACGGAATCCCAGCCACTATTTGCTAATTAAATTGGATAAATGTGTCCTAGTCGTTTAGAAATTATGTGCGTTGCAAAACGTCCACTTATTTTTGTTCAAGAGTTGTTCTCATGTTGAGAGATTACACGCGTTTGATTAAATATAAAATATAATAATATTTATTACTAGTATTACACATCTTTTCTTTTTGAAAAACATTTCATAACATTGGCATCCTAATTTCAAAATTTTATTACATTTATATTCTCTCCAATAACAATAATTTTAATTAAATAAATTAATAAAGAAGAAATATAGAAAAAAGATATTTTACACAACACAGAGAAGTTTAAGAATTTTGTGAAGAAATGATAAACAAAAAAGTTTAAATGTACAAATGATATCATATTCCTTTTTCTTTTTTGGCCGGAAAATGATTATGGTATTTTGCAGACCATGGTTATGTTCGCCCACCAATCTTTCAGAGCGTGCAGTTCACAGCCTGGTTGCGCGTGTACTGGTTTCATCCTTACCCGGAAGTCGAGAGGAGCCTACCCATCTGGCCATCTCGCCTCCTGGCACCGACGAGGAAGCCGCTTTGTAATCAGAACCTCCAAAACCAAAAAGAGGCGAAAGAAAAGGCTACTCCATCAGAGAATCGCTGAACCGCCATGAACGATCATCCTCGGCTGCAGAACCTGCGTACAACTGCACAACTTCTCAGACAATCAGCCTCTTCCTTCACCTCCAATTTCCTCACATTCCTCCTACTTTCCCTCCTCATCTTGTCCTTCCGTACCTTCGTTGAGAACGGGACCACTTATGTCACCTCTTTCATTGACCGCGATCCCTCCCTCAAGGCCCTACTCTCTCGTCTTGACCTCGCCGGTAATAGTGACCAACATCGCCACCGATCGCCCGAGGAGCCGTCGCCTGCGGCCTTGCGCCGCCACCGCCGACGGCCCTTCCTACACCTTACTCGAGTCGGAACCCTCGATGATGACTTTTTCTCTGGCGATGACGACGATGGCCGCAGTTTATTCGGGCCCAACAGAAACGCTCCTGAAAATGGCAGTTCTGTGGTGTTTGGCCAGTTTAACTTGAAATCAGGGTTTTCGGATCATGTAATCGATAACGGAATTAGGATATCCGAGGTAGTTCGCTCTGGAGTTACATTCAAGGCGGAAGGTCTATCATTTACTGATGATAAAGACAGCGATGACGAGAACGATAACGGAGATGAAAAGGTTGATTTGGGAAATGGTCAAGATGTGGATAAAGCTATTGATTTGCATTTCTTTATAAAGGGATTGGAGCTCGGCCGTCGTGATGCTGCGACTCTGTTGTTCCTCATCAGTTTCTTATCTGCGGCCTACGGATGGCTGATTTTAGTTTTTCTTGTTACTTATTCTTGGGTCTTGGGCATCGTCTTCATTGCTGTTGTTAATGATCTGTTAGGGAGGTACAGTTCAATTGCTGGGATGATTTCGGATGGTTCCAGATTGGGTCTTAAGAGGCTTTCAGGGTTTATTCTGTTGAGGTGGGCTGTGAGGGACGCGTTGACTCAGCTTCTGGGGCTATGGTATTTCGGTGATATCGAAGATCAGTATTCTTTCTTCAAGCTTTTTGTCAGATTGAAATTAATGCCATTCTCAGTTATGTCCCCATGGGTACGAGGGTTTGAGAAACAGATTTCTGGATTCTTGGTTGCTTGGTTTTTCGTTGATACGTTCGTTGCTTTTATATTTTCTGTTGATGCCTGGGTTGCCATAGTGGACTCTAGGAGGAGTGGGAGAGAAATCGTGAAGGAAGGCTGTTATTTGATATCTACAATGTTGAACCAAGCCATAAAAATAAAATGCTTGGAAGCTATATGTTGTGGATCATTTGTGAGATGGATTTTAGCTCGAATTTGTGGGAGAGCTTTTGCCAAGATCTTTCAGTCAACAGTGGAGGTTTACTTCATGATTGCCTGGCTGCTATTTTACTTTGCGGCTAGGTGTAGGGATGCCAATTTACAGGGTAGGAGGTTTGGGCAGAGAGAATTGGAGGGCTTGATTGAAGGTCGTAGATGACACTTGGTGGCGAGTGGGTAGTTTCCCTTACGGGCTTCAATTGTAATGCTTATTTTGCGGCAATGTTCCACCGCTTTACGTATCCCACTTTTGCAGTCCCTGTTGACAGTCACTACCATTTTGTAGTTTTATCACCAATTATGTGTCATATGTACTTCACAGGAGGCAAATATACTACTTGTGTATATGCTGAAAGAGGATAGTTCATTTGTAAATTGTTCATGCAGTCATGTAATTAGTTCACAGTACAAAATGTTGGTGATGATAGTGGATAGTCGTTGTGTATGAGAAGTAGAGGATGGTAATCATTTTTCTCAATGAAGGAGGTTGGTATATTGTTACAACCTCATTAACCATTGTCTTCTGTTTGTTGTTATATTCTATTTTTATCCAGACAATTTATTGCATGAGTAGGATTATTTGATTTATACTTCTAGGGAAGAAGTACATTAATCTATAGAACCGAGAAAACTATTGTGTCAGTTGACTCAGTTCTGAATTTCTTTTAAGAAAGTAACCATACATCTGTCTCTCATGGTTCTCAGCACCTTTTGCATACCCTTTTGCTAATGGGTTGCTATTATTGTCGTGTGCATAAACTTTTCCTGCTGCAAGTTCGGAGAACTTATGTTGCATTCTGCAAGGTTTTGGATGAAAGGAAAAGTTTAGGCTGATAATTGAGATAGTGCCATGTCAGAGGGCCATTTCAATTGTTGCAATTACTTGTTGATGAGTTATGAGCTCGTCTAATGGTTTCATTTGGTAATTATTTTGTAATTGATTGAGTTCTTGTGTACTGTACGAAATCTGAGAAGTGAACTGCATTGTTTACAACTTGTAAATAGTGCGACTTGTCATATATTTTGTTATTTGATATTGATACTATATTATGTTAATTTGTTGATTTATTGACGGTATATATTGATGTCACAAGAATAAAATGTTAAATTGTTGGTTTGTTTTGGTTTTCCTCTCTGAGCATCAAGTAGAGCAGATTGATGCTTTGATCTTTTGGTGACTGAAAAGGAAATGGAATAAGTTGCTTATATAAACAGATGCATCTCGATTACAATTAATTAAATGGATGGTAATTTGGCTAGTGAATGTCGGAATATTTCCTGTGTCTGGAATGGAGAATAGTGTGTGTTCAGGCAGTGATTGACCTTGGGAGGTTAAATGGAATTGGGGATTAATATTATGGATTTGGGAACTATACATTTCTTAAATAACTCATGCTAGTAAGAATCTCTTTATAAGAACAGGTTGGTTAGATTTCAAGCAAATCAACAGTTAAAAGATGTATAAGTAGTATATGGGATCCCTGAATATGATAAACTGAGTGCTAAGCACTGGATACAGCTTGGGTAATATCTAGGTGGGAGAGGGACACCCGGGCACTATTTAGGAGAGATTCTCAGAATTTGTTAAGAAGAATGAGAATAAAAAGGTGCCAGGGCTGTGAGAGAGGAGGGAGTCCCCCCCCCCCCCCCTTCTTTTTTTCTGTTACTACTGTAAATCCAGAGATGAACACTACTGTCTCCATCACAGTATTATTATGATCTTCTGATGTTTCAATGGTTCTTAAGTGATAGGTAATCCTGTTTATGTGATCTGTTGTTTATAACATCCAGCCAAGGTAAAAGTTTCATGGTGGTCCAAAGAAAAAAAAAAAGTTTCATGGACCTGGTAGCTTCAGGACTTGGTTATTTGGAGCTTGCTTTATTTTCGAGGGATCACATTGGTTAAGGAGTGGAAGTGATCAGTTCTTAATAATCCTTTTTGAATCTAAATCTGTTAAGCAGCCACCGAGCAGAAGAGTTTATTTGAGGGTTATTATTACTTTTTGGTCTTTCTACTTTGATAAAAATGATGTCTTTTTTCATTTGGTGCAATTCAGTTCTTTTCTGTTCCAATTAAATCATTCTTCCTCAAATTATTATATTAAAGTAATTGTACATAATATTTGAACGGGGAAAAATCTAAATTAAGTTTGAAAAAATCATAGGATAAAACCTGTTTAAACTAAAACTAAAGAATCGAAAACATAATTTATCATATGTTTCTTTTAGGTTTCTTTTCATGCAGGTACAGAGTTTTGCTAGTCAGAGTCTGACTGTTGGCTGCTGCAGAGAGGATCGGAGCTTAACTAAAGCTAAGTGGTCCTCCTCTTATCATGTATGGTCTTCTTTCGGCCATTTCTTTCTTTTTAATTCTTGAAGTATGGCTGGCATTACCTATCACACATGCTATGCGGAAATTAATAGAGTCTGAGATATTTCCTGTTGGTGGTAGTTTCCCAAAGCAGCGCGCACCATCTTTGCCCAATCCTGCTTCAGTGTTTTCGTGGCATTGTCTGTATGTCATAACCGTTGCGTTCTGCACTTAACTTGTTTATTCCATTCTTCTCCACGTAGTGATATGATATTCAATGATTAAAAATGAAAAACTGTAACGTCAATGTTGTCGATTTCAATTGCTCTTGACAACTTTTGGGTGCCCTGCTGTTCATATATTTGATGCCTATAAAGCTCTTTAGACATTCTGTCCAAGTGATGGATAGAATGCAATTTATTTTCCCACTTTGGAAAATTATGTATTTAGTACAGCAATTTAGAATTATTTAAAATACATGAAATGCCTGCTAATACAAAACATTGAAGCTTTCTGTAAAGATGGCATTTCTTAAGCAGACGGTCATGCGCAAACATGCTTTCGTACCAAACATAGATTGACTACGTAGTGTTTCTGTTTTTCTTGGAAACATGGTTCATTGATGATGATTAAGCGTGAAGTCATGATGCATAGTTGCTTCTTGAAGCATAAGTTGAGAGCAAAGTAACATAGATGTTAGAATTCTCATTGACCTAAAATAAAATGAAAGTCCTTGAATGATTGATTCAATAGACATGAACCTAAAAGTTTTGTTTGGTCGAAAACTGGCTTGCCATTTATGGCAGTAGCTTCCTGCTGCTAGAAAAGCTGCTTTGTTTGTCCTTTTTCTTTCATTCCCAGCTGAAGTACAAATCTTTTTTCTGGTGATTGAAAGGTCTGAAAAAAGCGCAGCACAGATAGCATTTGGAATTTCCACTTAGCTTTCTCAATCCATTCAATTCCTATGCCCCTCTCCCACCCAATCGGATTCTCAGATTTAAGAGACTCTCAATTCCAATTTTTCATAGAACAGGCATTGCTTGTAATTTACAATATCCAGGTGAGCTGAACGTTATATAATATCGGAGACGAAGCTTCCTCAGGTAGATCCACTACTATCCTAACTTCTGCCTCCGAAACTACTGATTTAGGCTGCCTTTTTCCTTGGCCATTGAAAATTCGCATTTTTTTGCCATTCATTTAGTGCTGATATGCCTTCAAGTTTTGGACAAACAATCTTAAGCACGTCTAGATGAGTCATAGTCTAGTTATTGGATAGCAGGCATTACTTTGCTCAAAGTCAAAGGCACAAACTTTACATCTTGCTTATAAGAGCAACAAAACAGATTGGAATCCTCTATGTTCGTGAGTAGATTTACATCAGTGAACTAAATGACAAATACAGTTATGCCTCAAACTACTTATCACATATTACGTTTACATTACATTTCACATCAACGTTCTAGTTAGAACTCTAACGGCTTGAATAGCTGTCTCTTCTCAACGGATATTATTTCTCAAAGGCACAGACACACACGTTCATTCTGTGGGGAGCTTGCACAGCAAAGGACACTGAGGAAAAGATATTCATCACAAGGAATACAAAGCTTTGAATCTGCAATGAAACCATATTCTTCCTGAGCTTGATCCAGTAATGCCTTGAAGAGTGGATGATTGAGTTGTGTGATCTTTATTACAAACCTCTTGTGGTTCTCACCAACATACACAACCAAGTGACCCTTTGGGACATCACTTGGGATGGAGCTCCTCTTCTCATGCACGGAATCCCATTGGCAGGAGCACTCACAGGCGGTGTAAGGTTTGACACATGTCCCCATCTTCTTCCACTTGTTAAGGTACTCCCTCAGAAATTTTCCCTTCATAGTTCACTTTTTCAGGTATTTGCTGAAAGAGGGAGGGAGAAGGAGATAGAAGGAGCAGTGAGTATTATGAAAATGAAAAGGTAGAGGTTTATATAATTGTAGCATGGGAAGAGCCACTGCATTGGAGCAATAAATGGTTGACATCATTGGTAGCTTATGGTAATAATAATTATGGTGGATCAATATATAATTGTTTTAAGTGCTTCAGTTATAGATATTTGCTGACTTCACTCGCTACTTAACTACTTTAGAGCATTGCAGAAACTGGAGGAACATGCATAGAACATGCATGCAATGATTTTAGATATATTTTATAATCAGTTAACTTCTCTCCTAGGAAATAAGTACTCTGTTTCTCAGTAATTCTGGAAGGAAACTGCTTGATCACGGATCTTTCGAAGTTTTCAAGGTCAAGACCCCACAAGTTGGAAAGGAAAAGATAAGATATAGGGATGGGATAAGTTTCTTGGGTAAAGTGCGATCCCACCTATTTCTAATATATGGGGATGGATGTCGTAAGATATATCAGCTATTTCTGAAAGGCTTCAACTATTTTGAGTCATAATTCTTGAACATTTTTTGCTGCTAATTAAGAGCAGAACGTCGGTGAGACTGTAGATTTAGTGCCAGAAAAATGGGTCTGTTGAAGATGGGATTGATGATTCTGTTTTATGAATACTGTTAGCGTCTATATCAATTCAGGCACATTTTCTTGTCAAGTGATTGGTTTCGGCTCATTTCTGATCTTGAATAATATCAAATTGTCGGCTACAGTTATTTTGTTTGAACGGGACTGAGTGTACCGTCCGTACAAAAGTATATCTTCTGAGTCTTCTGGATGATATATTATTGTTTGAAGTTTGAATGGATTCGGGATAAAGTTTTACTGCTCTCTGCATCTCTCTCAGGCATACAGGAAATGAGCTTTGCATTGCAGAAGGGATGGAAGAAAATGTCCCGGTTGTGCTGAAGACTTCAACCCGAAAATTTTGACCCTTGGTCGATGTGATGAAACTTGACAGACCTTAGGAATCTTAACAAGTATCGATTTTCAATGGTTCCACTTTCAACCCTCAATTATATGAAAATATATTGCCACTTTGTTTAGGTATTAATAGTGTAGAAGAAAAGTTGGGGTAGTTTGGAAACTTCTGGTTATCCTGTATTTAGAAAGTAGTGAGAGGGATGAGTATTTAGTGTTGTTAGAATAAAAATATTAAGCGTTTTTATCGAAAGAAATAGTTGAGGAAGATGAGTTTTGGGGTTTCCTTTTTCTGCTTCATGCATCCTATGCAAAGCCAGAACATGGATACATCCCCTTTAAGACAAAAGTGTGTTGTGCCTGGTCCAGTTTGAACATCCTCTCAGTGGATCTCGTGAAATCAATACCATTTGAAGCACCATTTTATTGTACTTGATATCGGTAAATGCTATGCTCCCTACTCCTCCTGCATCCTGTAGAGCACAATATCAAAATTTGTCTGTGAAGGAAGATTGATTCTACAAATTCTTAGGAAGGAGATAGTCAACTATTCAGGAAGCAAGTGGCTGCTTTCATCTGAACAGACATTGGGGGTTTGTGAATTTTGTATTGTGTTGTACGGGAGTGTAAGAGGCTTCAGTTCACGAGGCAGTTTCGTAGAATGAGAAGCGATAAGGCTAATGATCAGAGTCAAGAGAGGTCAGGGAACGAGAGGTCAGGGCATTGGAACCAAGCAAAGGGACGTGGTGTACATGACGTTTGGCCCATGAGAGAGACTAACTCACCACTCGAGGGAAAAAGCCTTCGTATTGGTCACACACACCTCAAGCTTCATCATATAATGGAACTTCAATAAAAAATTCATTGAAATAAAATTTTATTAATGAAATTTATGAATAATTTTTTAAATATTTGTCATCAAAATTTTAATAAAAACTTTTTAAATAAATATTGTTTATGGGTTAATTATATAATTTAAGCCTTTTTTTTTTAGAAAAGAAAGTAGTACAAGGTTTCTATATAACTTTAACTAAGAAAAAACTACTAAAATAAAAAGAACTTAAATAATCTCCCAAAATGATTTGATTTGACTGGCTTAGCAACGAGAATCCCTTGCACGTGGAATCTGTGTTCTCATGAGCTGGCTGGCGCACATGCCTCTATCAATTCATCTTCATGCTTCCTAAGATGAAGCATACTCCTGCTTCTCTCCTCTTTGGGCATCTGTTTCCATCAGACTACTCTGTGAACCTCTGAGACCAGTTTACCATGTCCATAAATTTTCGTGTCGATTCTATATGCATGTTAAACTGGATAATATTATATAGAGATAGAGGTGAGGTATGTGAAAATAAAGATTAATGATATAAATCTGACATTTTTCAATTTTTAATTCAATCCTTAGTCTTCCAATCTAGTAGATAGATGTCAATATCGATTCATTGTCATTTTTTGGCTAAAAAAAAAAGGTCATTGTCATTTTCATATTTGACTTGTGAAAATAAGTACTCTGACAGGGAGAAAATATTACGTACAATCTGAGGACATTATAAGACCTATATGGGCGACCAGATCTGAATCATCCGGGACATGTATTGCTTTTTCCCTTCACAAAAGATAGAACTTTATGATAGCAGTTGATTTTAGACTTAATTACATTTACATCGAAACCAGAGATGGGTTCTATTGATTACACAAGGCACAAAATATTAAGGTGCATTACGCTGTTTGGCTAAAGTATCATATGGATTTTAACTAATATATAAATATATATATATATATATATTATATTTTTATAAGATTATTTACATATTTACTCAAACCTTTTGCCGGTTCTTTAATCTTTACCCTCATTCTTTGGCTAAACATATGCCTCTGCTGGTGCAGAATTTAGCAAACTTGGGCTCCTTCATATTACCAGATCAGCTCTATCTAGTCGTCTTTTTCCCATCAAGGTGAACAGAGATCGAAGAGTGCATTTTAAACCATATAACGAAAACGTACTCCTAAGAACCACGGCAAAGAAAAATAAGCTGCAACAGATTCCCACTATCTGGTTCGAGCCTTTCAAGGAAAACCATACGAGTTCTTAAAAATAGGATTCTAATCTTTTTTAGCATCTACCATGAAAACTGCCTTTACCAAAACGCTTCTATGTAAATCACCCAGAAGATTTGTTGACCAGCAACACAATGATGCCACTGTTTTGCACCCTCCTACCCCTAACCAGTCGGTAATTTTATCCTATGACAACTCAACAGCAAGGCTTGGAATAAGAGAATGATGCTGCTTCGTTTTCAGCTCAAAAGAAAGGTTAAGAAAACTAATAACTTGAACAATGTTGACACCGGATTTGGAAAAAAAAACTCAAACACCCAATGAATTCCGCATCTACATCATCATGTTGAAACGTTGGTTTCTATAGATTCTTCCGATAGCAATGCTATGAAAGAGTCGGGTAAATGGAGAATTAACAGAAATTACCATCCCTTCCTTCTTTCCACCATTCACTAGGAACAGAATTATACACGTCTTTTGAGGTGCATAGTTGCGGACTATATCTCAAAAGTACAATTAGCCCAAGTCTTCAGCCTTTCACAACCTAAGGTTGTCCTTGAACACCTTGATCTTCAACTAACTCACTATTGGGTGTCAAACCCCGAATTTTGACATCATAGTAAACCTCTTCAACTCTTCTCAGATCATACTTCATGCCTGCCGATGGTGGAATGTTTGAATTCAAATAGATGAGTTTGTACAAGGCAACGAAGTATAGGGTAGTGTCTAAAGTCACAACATACCATCAAACTTCTTCCGCAGAAAATCATTCCGAAGATTAAGCATGCGAAATGCAGCATGAAGCTCTGTTAAGAACTTTAAGACTTTCCTAGGGCAATCATAGTCCCCAGCCGTTACTTGATTCACCACATACCTTGGCTGCAAGGTTAGATGGCCGCAAAACAGGGTGTGAGCATTGTCTTGTGTAAAGTTTCTTCCTTAAAATAACCAATAATTTCATGATCATGTCTATGAACACGCAAGCATATTTGTATTGCACAAATAACAGACTAACAAGTTCAGAGGACAATAGTTCTTACCAATTCATTGGACATAAAACAAACACCTGCAAGACAAGAATGCATCAATGTCAGTAAACATAGCAAAATAAGGAACATTAAAATCCTATTGTACTAGCAAATCATCTCAAGGTTAAAAAAAATATGAAAAGGAAAACCCACTAGAATCGACCTTGACTATATATAGTACCACCCCAAAACAAGGGTCGAGTGTGGGGTTGCATGATGAACAAGAACTGTACATAATGGCATGCATAGCTATGATCTGTAAATCCAATGTCTAAACTTTTACAGTAGAATATCCGTTATTGTGCTCCTTTTTCCTGACTCCTTAGAACAGTTTTTACTCTATTAACACACGTCTACAACCATGCTCAGATGATAACCATTTTCATGTTAGTCAGTAGTCACTGCTCACTAAAAGTTAATGAAAGGGAAGACAGATTCGAACTGTGAGATGATCATATTCATAAAAAAATAATGATTATTATAAAGAATTAAATAGTAGTTAGCACACTAACCTACTAGATAGTCTTCAATATCGAGACTAAACTCTGAACTGTTCACTGCAAAGTTAAGAAACAGACACTTGATAATCTTAAAATGACTCTGAACAAGAAATATGGCATTAATTAAGTATAGTTAAAATTTGAGGCAAAGGAGAAAGGTTACATTAGAAGATTATTGTAAACATAAAATCAATATTTTTCAGTCCCAAATTCTCTTTAAGCTTGAAAGCCTTGAAAAAGGCTCCAAAACTTAATTTGTCCCAAAGAAGTTCTAAACCATAATTCCTTAATTCAAAGTTTAAACTCCGAATGCTAATGAAAATCTACATCAGGCCTGAACCTAAACTATAAAAGTTTGATTTATAGGTATTTCATATAATATTTCCTCAACCAAAATCCATGCATAAGCTGCAGCAGTATGTTTATGCGAAAGGCATCAATCTGAACCCAGCTTCCGTTTATTACTGCTAGAAGCTTAGAAATGATATTCTATTTAATTAATAAAGATACCAGCAAATGCATGTGTACCCACCTAATAGCAAACACAAAATATTTATCACCATATTAACAAGTAAAGACAAGAGAGTACTGAGACATACGCCCAAGTTTTTCTTCAGCTTCTGCATGCATAAGAAGGCTTCCTGTTTCTAACCAGTGCATAAAAGTAATCAGTGAAACTACTGTCTGTGTCTCGCTCCTCCAATCACCGTGGTACCTAAATTATATGGAAAAATAAATAAATTACAGACAATAAGAATAAATTTTCAAGAGAGGACCATGAACAGTAAAAACTTGCTTGAAATTTTAATCACCTATAGTACTGGCCAGAGCATTCTCCAAGAACTTCAGCAAGTTGCTTGTAATGGTCCTTCAGCACATTAACATAGGACTTGGCTTTCTCCAAAAGCTCTATTCAAATGGTAAAGAGGAAAATGAGTTGGAGGTAAGTAAAAACACCAGTGACTTCCAACAATATATTTAGCAAACTCTCGTATGACACTGAGATTAAATTTTTGAAGCCCGTAGCATAAATGAAACATAACAGCTCCCCGAGTTTTCTACATCAAAGCTTGATGTAAAGTAGAGTCCTATAGCTAAATTGTTTGCTTCTCTGGGAACTCCCGTAGAGTTAAAGTAAACTACACTTTAGTTATTCTCCTGTTCGAAACATAATAGAATATAGACATCTAACATTAACCACAAGGAAGTCAAAATTTGACACCAAGCAATAAACAGCACCAAAATAAATAAAGTCATCTGAACATAACAAAAAAATGCGAAGTATTTTCGCCTCTTTCTCAGACAAATAAAGAGACTACAAATAGACGAATTTAGAAATCAAGATTTCAAAAAGAATTTTTTTAAAAAAAAATAGAGAAATGGTGGATGAACAAGAGCATCGCATTTTGGTACCGGGAGTTGGACGAGACTGATGGACCAGGAGAAGGCTAGCATACACAAGTCTAGTGGTGGACTCAATCTCCGAAACAACCGCTCTAATTCGCTCGCGCAAACTCCCCGACTCCTCTAGCTGAAGCCGAAAGTCCTCAAATTGCTTTTCAAGAGACTGAGACGAAGGAGGCACTGAGTGGTCGCCACCACCCGCCATTGAAGAAGAGAAGCAGCGAGGCGGTGAGAGGGATCGAACAGTTTCGAGTGGGAAATGAGAGCTCAGATACGACGGCGAGTGTGAGGCGGTGATGATGGGCAGCGAACGGAAAGGGACAAGGAAGAAAGGACAATGGGTGTGGGGATTAGGGTTTAACGAGCGGGAGAAAGTGGAACAAGCGTTTCGAAACGCCGGTTTTATATATTGCATGGTTTTTCTTGGTATTTCACTAAAACGTAAGAAGAGACTAAACGTAAGAGCCTTTTTAGTCTTATGAATTTAGCCCAACGTTACCTTATTGGGTGCAGGGAGAGGCTACCACGACAGAGAACGTGGCGGACAGGAAAATGCTACTACTTTGTTCCATAATAGGAAATATTTGCGATTTTTTTACCTCATAATATAAAATAATATTTAAAAATTTAATAATTTTATCTCTAATTAATAAAATACATAGTATTATAAATTAAGTAGGAATAATAAAAATGAGAGTATTTAATAATGTTTAATAGGGATAAAATAAAAATATTTAAGTTTTTTTCTAAAGAATTTAAGAATTTTTTTTTATTTTTTAATTTACTTGAAACCCTAAATATTACTGGGAATGAGGGAGTATACAACAATTTATGCTTTTTTTTCCCTCTCAAAAGAAAAAACTTCACTAGTTTTTTATTAATAATCTTTTTTAATTCTATAAATTACATGAATTTATTTACAGTAATAACAATAAATTTATTACAGTATATATTTATTTTATACTCACCCTTATCAATAATATAAGTCATTTTTAAAAATTTTACACATAACAAGGAAAGGAGTTAAAAGTTGATTAGCTCATTAAATTTATAAAAAAATTACACTTATTTTCACTATTATCATTATTCAATATATTAAATTCTAACATAGCATTAATTAGAATGAAAATTGAAAATAATAGTAAAATAGAAAAATAATTATTAATGAACTATACAATATTTAAATATGACTTATATTTTGCACCAAAATAATTTTTTGGAACATAATTTATAATGTAGACCAAAGGCTGTATTTAGAATTGCTAAATTATTTTTTATGTTATGATAAAGTAAATTTATTAGTTATGTATAGTGAAAATGTCAAAATTAGTTAAAAGTTTTTAAAATATTTGAAGTAAAAAAATTTTAGTACTCCCTCCGTTTCAGTTTATAGTGCATTTTTAACTACCGCACACAGATCAATACAATAATTAATAACTAACAAAATTTCTCATCTTTTCTCAAATTACTGTCATTAAATACTTTGGGAATGAAATATTTTAATAATAAACAAATATTTGGATTTATTAATTAGGGGTAATCTTGGAAAGAGAAAAAAATTATACTACGTAATCCGTAAAGTGCACTATATTATGAAACATTAATTTCTTAAAAAAAGTGCACTATATAGCGAAACGGAGGGAGTATAATTTAATTAAATTTCGAGAGGCTTTTCATTTATAATACTGCTATGTTAAAAAATTCTTTTTTTTTTTCTGTAGATTGGCTTACATGGAATACATGAGATTACAATGTTGATCTGTCAATGGCTAAAGGGACAGTTTGGTTCTTGAAGCTTGTATGAGCTTAGATGAGATCAGAGCGATAGATTCACCTATTGTAATGTTCTTGGCTTTTAAGCCTGGGTTCTATTTTCTTAAAAAAAAAAAAATTATTTAATTGACTGGGAAAATGTAAAAACACCCTTTTCACAGCAACATTATATGAAAGGCAGGTGTAAATCCCAATTTCAAATTTGAGCTGAAATCACGATGGTTTCTGTTTCATAAGGAGCAAATTATACATATTTTTAAATTTTCTCCATATATATATATGATTTTTTTTCACTTGCAAAATACAATATTTCTAAAATAAAAATGATATCATGTTGATATGAATAGTGGTCAGAAAAATATTCTCTGATGATTTACAATTGAGGAGTACATGGGTATATATACAGGCTACGCTAGGAGCTAAAAAATAAATACAGAATATTTACAATAAATGTAGGGATTATAATCCCTGATTATATGCTGATTCTATGAAAGATAAGAATAGAAAAAAATCAATATAATATAAATAATATCCTAAAATATTCTAATATCTTCTAACACTCTCCCTCAAGCTGGTGAGTGGATATTCGTCAATCCCAACTTGGTGATCAAGTTCTGAAAATGAACACTAGACAATCCTTTTGTGAGAATATCAGCAAGTTGCTCTCCGGTAGGAACAAATGGCGTACAAATTAAACCAGTATCCAGCTTCTCCTTTATAAAATGATGATCTACCTCAATATGCTTGGTCCGGTCATGTTGTACTGGATTGTGAGCAATATTAATTGCTGATTTATTATCACAGTAAAGCTTCATTGTACCGTCCCATTTAACCTTCAAATCTTCCAAGATTATCTTTATCCATAATAGCTCGCAAATTCCAAGGGCCATTGCTCTGAATTCAGCTTCTGCACTAGATCTAGCAATCACATTTTGTTTCTTACTTCTCCAAGTGACAAGGTTTCCACCAAGAAAAGTACAATAACCTATCGTTGACCTCCGATCAACCATGGAACCTGCATAATTTGCATCGGTATAGACTTCAAGAGTTAATCTATTTCCTCTTTTGAATAAGATTCCTTTTCCTGGGGTACCTTTCAAGTATTGTAAAATTCGATGTATAGCCCAAAGATGTGATTCTTTAGGGGCATGCATAAATTGGCTCACAACACTTACAGCATAAGCTATGTCAGGCCTAGTATGAGACAGATATATTATTTTGCCAACAAGCCTCTAATATGATCCCACATCAACAGTTGTATCATTTGGGAAGTCACAAAGTTTGTGATTAATTTCTATTGGGGTATCTATCGGTTTACATCCCAATTTACCTGTCTCAGTTAATAAATCAAGAGTATATTTCTGCTGTGATATAAAGATTCCTTACTTTGAATGAGCAACTTCAATTCCTATGAAGTATTTAAGCCTCCCTAATTCTTTAATTTCAAACTCTTGCATCAACTGCTTCCTTAAGAAATTAATTCCTTCCATGTCATCTCCTGTGACTATAATGTCATCAACATAGACTAGTAACACCGTCACTGCCCCAGAAGCCGAATGTCTGATAAATAGAGTGTAATCACCTTGACTTTTCTTGTACCCCATACTAGGCATGACTTTTGTAAATCTCCCAAACCATGCTCTTGGAGATTGTTTGAGCCCATAAAGTGCTTTTTTAAGTCTGTAAACTGTATCGGATGTAAGCTGAGAATAAAATCCCGATGGAACCTCCATATAGATCTCCTCTTCTAAATCACCATGTAAGAAGGCATTTTTAACATCGAATTGCAGTAATTGCCAATTTCGGATAGCAGCAATAGACAGTAAAATCCGAACTATATTCATTTTTGCAACAGGGGCAAAAGTCTCCACATAATCTATGCCATAGGTTTGAGTATATCCTTTCGCAACTAACCGTGCCTTGTATCTTTCTAAGGAACCATCAGAGTTGAACTTAGTTGCAAAGACCTAGCGGCACCCAACTGGTTTCTTACCTCTTGGCAACGGAACCAGGTCCCATGTCTTGTTTTTCTCTAGGGCTTCCATCTCCACTTTCATTGCTTGTACCCAATTTTGATTTGCCAATGCCTCAGATAAAGTTTTAGGAATGGAAATATCATTTAAATTTGCAAGAAATGTTCTATGGCTGCAAGACAAATTGTTATAGGAAATGAAAGATGACAAAGGATATAATGGACGTTTTGTGCAACTACGGGTACCTTTGCGTAAGGCAATAGGAAGATCATCATCTATATTTTCAAGGGAAGGAGTTACCTCTGTGCCTTCAGGAACAGGTGCCAATTCAGAAGATTAAACTTGCTCTGGTTGAGATGTCTCTTTCCTGCCAGAGTAAACTTGTAAAGGACAAGTGGGGAGTAGGGGCTGTTGAGAATCATAGGAACTGGAAGGTCCAAAGGAGTCATTTGGTATTTCAAGAAAGAAGTGATCTTGACTCTGGTTATCAGGAAAGACAGTTCTCTCTGGAAGAATATTATGAAAATAGGACTCACTCTCAGAAAAAGTCACATCAGCTGAGACATAGAATCTTTTTTAAGGAGGATGATAGCATTTGTATCCTTTCTGAGTAAGAGAATACCCAATGAACACACATTTTAGGGCCCGAGGATCAAGTTTGGTCCGATTTTGAGAATGCACATGAACAAACGCAACACAACCAAATATTCTTGGGATGAGATTATTTAAAGCTTTGAAGTCAGGGAAAAAATGAGTGAGAAGTTGTATAGGACTTTTTGAACTAAGAGTATGTGTGGGAAGCCTGTTGATTATATAACTTGCAGTTAAAACTGCTTCCCCCAAATATTGTTTAGGAACATTATTTTGAAATAGCAAGGCTCTTGTGGTAGTCAAGAGATGGCCATTTTTCCTTTCAGCAACCCCATTTTGTTGTGGAGTATTAACACAAGAAGACTCATGAATAATTCCCTGAGTATCAAAAAAGGTTGATAAAGATTGATTGAAAAAATCTTTTGCATTATCAGAACGAAATCTCTGTATCCCAATCTCAAATTGAGTTTTGATCATATTGTAAAAGGATGGGAATATAGAGCTTACATCAGATTTTTGTTTCAAAATATAGATCCAAGTTACACGAGTGCAATCATCAATAAATAACACAAACCATCGAGATCCAGAAATATTAGGAATATTTGAAGGACCCCAAATATCACTATGAATTAAATTAAAAGGAACAGAAATTCTTTTATTATTAATGGGAAATGAAGATCGTTTGTGTTTAGCAAATTCACAAACATCACAATGAAAGGACTTAATATCTAGGTCTTTAAATAAAGAAGGAAACATCATTTTAATAACATGAAAAGAAGGATGACCAAAACGGCGATGATGGAGCCAAATGCGGTCTTTATTCAAACTGAACTCTTTAGAATGAAAGGAAGAGGAAGACAAACTTTGAAATCCATCATGTCCACTGCACTCATCAAGGAAATAAAGTCCATCTTTTTTTTTAGCAAGTCCAATCTTCTGCCTCGTGCTCTGTTCCTGAATTTCACAATAGGTAGAAAAGAATAAAGCACAACAATTAGAATCGCTGGTAAGTCTTTTGACAGATATAAGATTGGTACAAAACTTAGGAATGTGCAAAACATTTCTCAAGATGAGAGATAGACTTAAACGGATATCACATTGACCAGCAACTGTAAGAACAGAACCATCAGCTATTATAACCTTTCTGGTATTAGGACATGGATTATAAGAGATAAATTTTTTTGAAGAATTGGTCATATGGTTATTAGCTCCAGAATCCATAATCCATAAGTCAAGAAAAAACTTATTTGAGGCAGTAAGAGCAGATGACAATTGAGTAATAACAGATGAAGGTTCAATAGAAATACCTGAGAACACCAAAGAATATGTACATGAAGTACTGGTAGTATTCTTCTCCAGTGATTCCAGTAAACTCCTTAATTTTCCAATCTCTTCCTTAAGATCAGGATGGCTGAAGCTTTCCTCTCCACTTGAAACTTCCGTTGCTACATGAGCTTGCCCTTGTCCCTTCTTCATATTCGGAGGTTTACCATGAAGCTTCCAACATCTATCCTTGGTGTGATGAGGCTTGTTGCAATAAGTACACCATAGGGAGTTGTTAGAATGCTTTGGTTGAGAAGCTTGATTATTACTCTTTGATACCAAATCAGAAGTTTCAATTGTCTTAGACTCCATCATCACATTCCTACGTCCTTCTTCTGCTAAGACAATAGCAATATTTTCATTCAGAGTAGGTAACTCTTCTCTCCCAAGTATTTGAATTCTTACAGTATCAAGATCTGCATTCAATCCTGCAAGATATTCAAATATCCTTTCTTTCTCCATAAAGCGCTTCACGATGACAGTATCTTAGTACATTTCATCATAATACACTGATAATGATCTAATTCCTGCCATAAACTTTTCATTAGCATAGAATACTTATTAACAGATTTACCTCCCTGTTTAGTAGAAGAGATTTTTGTCTTAATCTCATAGATCTGAGCAGCATCCTTTACTTTTGAATAGGTCTGATGCACAGAATCCCAAATCTCTTTAGTAGAACTCATGAACAAACATGATTTACTGACTTCAGGATCCATGGAATGCCACAGCCATGACATAATCAGTGAGTCTTCTTCATCCCAGGAATCAAACTTTGGATCACCTGGTTTAGAACCCGTACCCAATAGATGACTGAGTTTTTCACGTCTTTTCAGAAATGTACGAACAAATTGAGACCAACTCAAAAAATTTTTCCCGTTCAATCTATAAGTCATTGGAATAACCTGCAACTCCCCAGAGACACCACCAATGCTAGTGTGATTACTGACAGTGGAAGTCTCAACATTAGGACCGGTAGTAGATGACTCACTCATGATTGAAACAAGTGCAGAAAAGAATGGAAGCGGTCAACGGGAATGCACCGGTCGAAGATTGAGCATGAACAGTGACACACAAAACAGCAAACAGTGCCCGTGAACAATGCTCACAACGGTGAACATTGACGCACAAAAAGTGAACAGTCACAGCAGCAAACAGTGCCCCCCGTGAACAGTCGCGCGCCGTGAACAGTGCCACCACACATAGTGAACAGTGCGCGGACAAAAAAATTAAGGCGGAAGGAAAAATATGATCAGAGAAAAAATAGAGTCTGGCTCTGATACCATGACACGAATAGTGGTCAGAAAAATATTCTCTGATGATTTACAATTGAGGAGTACATGGGTATATATACAGGCTACCATAGGAACTAAAAAATAAATACAGAATATTTACAATAAATGTAGGAATTATAATCCCTGATTTTATGCTGATTCTATGAAAGATAAGAATAGAAAAGAATCAATATAATCTAAATAATATCCTAAAATATTCTAATATCTTCTAACACATGTTATAGTTTTAAGTTTATCAGAGGACCAAGTCCTCAATATTAATTTAAAGTTTATTGCTGGCTTCAAGTAGTATTTCCTTATAATCAGATCTACCCTCCTGTATTGTTGGATTTGAATGAAGATGCTTTAGTAATATATATACATACATTTACGTTAGCGAATTATTTTAAGTAAACTCATAAAGTGTATATATAATTTAATTCTTTTTTAATTTCACTTAAAAAAAGGAAGAGTTAAATTTACAATGCATTATACATGTGCTTTACCATGAAAAAGAACTCCATGGAAATCCTAACGGGTGATTTTACGTTACCTAAACTGTTAAATTATCATTAATTTATTTAAGTGAGAAAAACTAGTTACATACATTAGTGATATAATGGATAGGGTTGGGTTATAAACATCTATGATTTGTACAGTAAGATCATAGTGGAAGTTCGTCCTATATCAAAAATCACTTCTTTCGGGCGAAAAGAAGACAAAAGGCCACAACTCTGGCAAATATACCGAACAAAATGAGGACAACTAGACAAAGATGCCAATCGTTGACGTTATAATCATTGGCCATTAGTGAGCTGCAACGAGTTATCAACCACACTCCAGAATACCTGAAAAACACACACACAACTTGGTGATGAAGTAACATCAGAAGCATTAATCAACGATCAAGTTTGGAATCTCAGTTTTAATTTTTAGTCCTGTGATCTGAGAAACCACATAGAGCTTTGTGGTGCCCGGTACAACGTAGAAAATGAAAGCTAAAGTGTCTAATTTTATGATATATATTAACAAAATTGAACCTCGGTATTCTTCTCGTAGTCAGCACCTGGACATTGTTTGAGATGGTTCATATCCTGAGCTTAAAATTCAAATTCTGTTTTCTCAAAGTTCGAATATTCATCTGTGGGAGAATTATAATGCATTCTTCGAACATCATAGCCAAAATAAATTACGCGTTCATGACACTACCAACCTAGGACCAAATATATTTGTTGACCCACATGTAGAAGTAGAATTGAGCGCGGGCATGCCGTTTTCATTAGAAGGAAGGGGAATGAAACAGTGGTCAAAACTCAGAACTTACCTTTCAGCATTTGCGATGACAAAGGCCTCTAGAGCCCATTTTGGGTAGCACAGTTGCACTAGGATCTTCATTAGTGCAGTATCTCTTGGCTGGTTTGCAATGAGAGACATAACGACTGGAAGAAGCACTGCCCACTACAAGTAATGGGAAAAGCAAAAAAAAAAAAAAAACGATACAAGTGCAATTATTATCGGCAATGCTATGTGGGAATATCCTGTACATATATAGTGAGTTATTTTTCAAGTGATATTCATACCAGCTGTGCAGGACCAGGTTGGAAGTAAATGGCTATTGCATAAGCCATGCCAGTCACACAATATACAAGACAAACCAAGACCACGTAATTGCTTCCAAAGCTTGACCTTGGATTGCTAAAGAAGAAGAACATGGACAAATATACCACAGGTTTGACGATTGTGTTGAAGTGATCAATTGTATCTTTTGAGAGAAAATGAGCCAGGGGGCTGATCCCAGCTGCACTTTCCCTCCAGTACTCTAATTTATCCAGAGAAAATGATCTGAGAGCTGCAATCTTGCATAGTAGAGCTGCAAATATGCAATATTATGTGAAAAGACAAATTTGGAAAGCTTTATCAAAATATAAATGAAAAAAGTCAAAATTTTAAGTTTACTCAAGGAGCCTTGGATGATTGCTGAAACTCAGTGATGAAAAGTTTCAGCCCTGAATTTTTACGTTTGAAAAAAAAAAATGCAACTTTGTATGCTTGCTAAAGAATGTATTGCCATCTAAGAGCATAAATAGTGTTGTACTGAAAAGGAAAAGTGTTGTTGCCATAAGTATTTTAGTGATCTCCCATATGCTGAATGTTTTCAGCACTTTTTCACTTTAATTCACTTTGTGTTTTTTCAACAAATATCACTTAACCATCTTCTTAGCTTATTTGTTTAAAAAAAAATTCAAATTGGATTGAGTTTTCAAACAAACTAGATGAAATAAAAGCAAACATTCTAACTCCTAAAGATCAATTTCATTTCTTAAGGCAGTGGAGGAGATTCAAATTCAATAAAAAGCTTTCAACTTACAGACTGCAATGACAGTATAAGTATAGCCAAGGACCCCAAACGTTTCGTCGTTGGATTCAGTTAGAGTTCCTAACAAAGCACCAGCGACTAATAAAATGAGATAGTCGACTACTTGTGATTGGGCATCTCGTAGCCTCTGCTTACCAATCCTGCAATGAATGGCCTTGGTTAATAACTAATCAATGTTGTCAACAAGGACTAAATTGACCGAAATACTACTTTGCATTCAGAAAGCAATGCACCAGATTTTACTCCCACGGGTGCGGTTCTTTGTGTGAATTATAAAAATAAGGCTATTGAACTAAGAATGAGTGATTGTTAACACTGGTTACCCTTGCAATTATTACTTTAGCTTAACTCTGAATTTACTTTCCTTCTTATCAGAAGACACAGCTGATATGCTAGCAAGAGGCTAGAGATCTATCTATCTTGGTTAATAAACAGAATGAGTAACTGTATATTTACTCAGGATTTCTTACCGCCCAAGGAAATATCTATATTGCCGGAGTACACCAGGAGTTATTCGGTTAGATAAATCCTTAGTCTTTGAAAGTTTTTCCTCTTCGTGATCTCGTTTGATGTGCATATTACTCTTCACATCCTGCCAAAACTCTTGGGCAAAGGATTGATCAGGATCTTCATCAGTCCGCTTTGTTGCCCCACTTTTTGAGGTAGATGCAGAACCAGTTCCAGAAGCAGCAATTTCATCAGCAAAATGAAGCAAATCTGGTGGTACTGCATAACCATTATGAAGCATCCATCTGACCGGGAGTTGTTGATGAGTCACACCTGAACTTGGTTTTACTAAGCCTTCCAAAACATCAATGAAATGGTCTGGAGGATTCACACGATCTGGTACAACGATTCCAATGCCAGCAAAGTATTCTTCTACTTTTTTAACAGGACCATGATATGCAGTGAAGCCACCTTTGGCTAGAAATACAATATCATCGAACATTCTGAACAAAGTATAGCTGTATCACAACAAAATCAACATAAATATTGGATGTTGGAAGAGCATATGTATTTGATTCTCAAGATATGCCTATTTCCTAGCAGGTACGAGTGGAGGATAGGAAGACATAAGTTCAGAAAAACTTTTTGGGGCAGAGAAAGTGAGAGAGCATTACCTTGGTTGGTGGAGTACCATGCAAATGTTTACCCCTTCAAGAGCCTCACGTCGGAGCGCTTTAAGAAGTAAACTAGAAGATGCACTGTCTAGACCAGTTGTAGGCTCATCTAAGATTAATAAAGAAGGCTCCATCACCATCTCTAGCCCTACGTTGACACGTTTTTTTTGTCCTCCAGAAATACCTCGCTTTTCTACGGTGCCAACTATAGAATCCCTCACTGCCTGGAGGCCCAAGCATTCAATTACTCTTTCAATAATCAGAACCTTATCTGGTTTTGGCAAGTCCGCAGATAGTCTCCATCGTTGTCAAGAAACAGCCATTTAAATGAAATAAACAATCAGTAGGAAGCAAAAACGAAAAATAGGAAACATTTAACTCCGGAAAGAAATGAAGCACTCACTTATTAACTCAAACAATTAAGAATCTACAACGTGCTTCACATGGAAACAAATTGTCACATGAGGCACTCGGTGCAATGTTTCATTACAAAATCCAGACTTGAGTTAAAATTGTCTTTGTAATTTTGTTGAATCATGGAGGAGGTTTAAGTAGTTTTCTCTATAAACACCTTGTTAGGTATATATTAGTGGGAGCATTGCATGGAGTTTGAAAAATAAGCAGTAATGTGAACAGTAGGCTTGTTATAAATTTTATATTGATTCATATAAACAATATGGATATGAGTAAAGATGGTGGAAAGCCATGCAAGTTTGGTATAAACTAAAGACAATTGAAACGCCGCATGACAATTAGTTCAATAGATATGTGTTTTGATATCCATTCAGCTTCAAATCAAGTTCAATGAATGAGAACTAATGGCAAAAATGAAGATTATAAGACGTAAAAGGAGTGCAAAAGATAGGTGCCGCAAGGCATAGGCAAATCCGATACCTGCATCTTGCACTGAAACGAAGATTCTCTTCCACTGTCAGGTTACCATGCACAATATCATCTTGTGGCACAAAACCAATAATTTTCTTATAACAGTGTATAGATTCATGTCTTCCATTGATTAAAATTGAGCCTGTCACGGAGCAGCCTCTTGCTTTTCCGGCAATGGCCGAAAGAAATGTGGTTTTCCCAGCTCCTGAGGGACCCATGACCGCTGAAACTCGACCAGGACTGATTTTTCCTGACACGCATCTAAGCACATGTTTGTTTTTCCCTTTCAGAGTGAGAGTAAGGTCTTTGAAAGCTACCTCAATAGGAGGCCTTTTCCTAATCTCGTTTCCAGCAGCCATTGAAATTACTCCGGAGAAAGTCAAGTTCTTGTTTGCATCTTGCATTGCTTTCTCCTTCTCAATCTGACCATAAGCATACTTGAAAATTTGGCTCTTAGTATGCAAATCCTTCGCCGTCTGCTTTTTAGTCTGTTTATTTCCAATATTCAAATGAAACCCTTGATGACTATTTGGATCATTCTCAATGGAATCCATCATTTGGGTAAGGTTGCTAGGTTCCTCCTTTTTTGCTTTTGAAGCTTCATTTGAAGAATCCGGAGGGGCTGGCGGCGCTGGAGGGTCACCTGTATTAGTTTTAGAGCTAAAGATCTTGAACCCAGATGGTTGTTGTGTAGATTTTCTGCGAGAAAAGGTGCGAGAGAATGACTGCTGCAATCCCGCTGCACCTTTCTTTGCCACATCTCTTGCTGATTTCCACCGTTCACGAGCTTGTACAGTTTCTCTCACATGCCTTGCCGCAGCTTCCCTTTTTTTAGCCTGCCTTCTTCCTCGAGTAGACAGAACTTGATCAGAACAGTTATAAATGATGAGCAGGACAGCAGTCAATGCAGCCTACAAGAAGGATCAATAAGGAACCACGGAGAACCAATGCTTAGCATATACAACAAAGTATTGATATGCGCTCTCAGGGGATATGCAAAAAGAAAAGCAGATGAATTTTGGGGCATTTTTGTGCTGACTTCATGCTATCTTTCTTCATTTCAATTGCAGTATAGGATACCAGAGTTGGTCAGAAAACAGACCGATACAGAAACTTTATCTAAGAACCAAGAAGTGTACGTGGATATACATCAAAAGCTATGTACGGCATTTGAGCTGTCAAGGGAAATAACCCATTAAACAACTTCCAAAGTAAACTGAAGCTGAATGAAACTTTTCCATATTGTATAACAAGTGACCCAAGATGGAATATACCAGACAAGAATCCACTTACAAGAAGTAAAGCCCCGTAAGCATGAATATTTTGGTTTGCTGTATTTGGATTACAGGTACTCAACTTGAAGCATGCTGCAAGATGGGCAATGCCAATTAATGTTCTGATTAATGTCCTCCATTCCGTGAAGCGAAATAAAGATTGGTTAATGAGACAATAATTTTAAATGGCATTACTGATGGTTAATGTCAAATCTAACCCTGTTTATTATATTAGTACTTTGTCATGCAAGCATTCCCAACAACAATCCAAGTTAATATCAGGTCTTTATCATGTCTGTTTAAGATTTACATTCTGAAACCTCATAATTCTTTCAACACATGCAAGGATGTTAAGTATCGAAACACAAGTGAACTGCAGCGATCCCTGTTTGAATTAAGTTATTGTTAATAGCCATTAATTTAAATTCATGATACGTAATCTGAGGGAAGCATGATGGCATATACATAAATTGACCAAAGAAATTAGACTTACGCCTTTGAAGCAAGGAACCCATCCAGCAGTAATGTCTGAAAGTGGAGAACATGATATCAGTAAAAATGGATGCTCAGCAGTCAATACCAGGGGGTTGCAATGGGGAGGAAAAGTAGTTGCATGTAATAAGAGAAGATTGCAGCAAAAGAAGTAGAGATAATTCAGAGAAAAGCAAAAGGAGGACTGGGATAAATCGATACCCCTTACTGCAGGAAAGTTTACTTGTCGTCGTTGGGCAGTATGACCCTGGAGAACAGAAGATATCACTATTGTTGACAACACTGGTCCAAATATCAGCGCTACCACAACTATGATTTGTCGCTCCAGCAGGTATCTGGTAATGATATCTGCAAATTTGAGTCTAGTGATGACCACATTGAGTGATAAAGCATATAGGGAAAAAACAAGAGTTAGGGTCTAGGCCAGAACTTACGGTGAACATAATCCACTCGTTTTGTTCAGCTTTCCAAGGGGACAATAAGAACCTAGTGGGCAAGCTTCACCAACAAAATCAGAGAAGTTAATGATACTAGAGCAACTAATTTTCACACGCAAAAGATACTTTCGATGATTTTAAATGAAACAAAAGTTGCTTCCCACTATGACCATCAAATAGTAGCTGGAGAGAAGAAATTGATAACTGATTCCAGATTAACAGTGCGTGCGCATCTGTGTCTCTGTAGACCGGAAAGCATATTATCTCAACTCAAATCATATTTGGGCAAATTATTTCCAAATTTTGCTCTAAAATATACGTCTATGTAGATACAAAATATAATTCAGGTTCTTTGCTGCAAATTGAAAATGGCTTATAATCATGAAGGACCATTGATAGCTCTATCACAGACCAGGGTCAATCCAACATCTTGTTCACAGAGAATTGCCCACTGGGACTCTTGAGATCAGGCATAGCATGCGACAGTTCTAACACAAGATTTGCATTTGATGTTTAATAAACTAGAAACTCATATATATGCATTATAAGTTGCTATGCAGGATAAATTTTCTTCACACCTGTATGTTTTACTAATCTGTTTTGAAGAAAATTTAAAGAGTAGATGACAAAAGCATCAAAACTTAAAAAATCTCAATGATTAGCATAATTCCATACTAATTATAGATAAAATTTTAAGAGGCATTGCATACTTACGTATCATGCAAGTCAATCCCCGAGGGCAGAAAAACCCCTCACAACAAGGTTGACAGTCCTTATTTCGCACAGGAATGTCCTTTGACTCCCTTAAATATTTAGGGTCAACATCTGTGCTCACACTACAATGCCAACCAGGTTCACAGCCTTCCACCCAGTAGGTCAAATTGCAATTCCTGTTAGGTCTTAGGTAATTAGTACTCGATGACTGACCCTTGAAAGAATTGAAGAAGAACCTTATTTCAGCTGTACTACATATTCGGTATGTGAGATCTCCTGCCAATTAGTCCATACTATATTTAAGAACTATTAAGAGGAATGAATAATAGGAATTTGCTTCAAGAAAAATAATGCAGAAGAAAAGATAAAGCAAGATTTGGTAGGTGCCATGAAGTCTCTATGCTACAAACAGCTATATTGCATAAACTCGCTTTTAGCACATAAACTCATGTGAAGTTCAGCAGGTTAGTAGCACAAACAATCATGTGAAACACGCAATCATGGAACTTGCCAGTTCCTCGTGTTATGCACAGGAGAACACATTTCTGACCGAACAGAGTCGCTATGCTAACCGCTAAACATGCAGTGAAGTACATTATATTTTATGTAAGTGAAATTCACTTGAAATTCCTACTCCACTTATTCGAGTGACGGGGCATGCAACCTATTAGGAAATACTCCAAACCTCAGGAGCATAGAGTAAATGAAAGTAAGATTTCAAAAGAAAACTCATACCTTTTATCTGTTTAATACAGGAAGTCAAAAAATCCAGTTTTCCTGAAAAATTAAATGCTCTATCCCAATCTCTATTCCTGAAAGATGGGAATGTGTCGTTAATAGGTATGACAAATGTGAACAGGTAACTAACCAATAGAAGAAGGCAATATGACGCACACATCCTTAATGCAGAAGCCTAAGTGATTCTTGATATCCTTGGTTAAATCTGTAGTAACATTTGAAAGTCTTTCATAGATTTTTTGCGTTACTATTGGAAGCACACTAGGGTTAGTACTTTCCCCATCCGCACATCGAATTCGCGGTAGCAGACTCAGAGAAACTAAAGAGAACAATAAAACAGGAGCAACAAAGGAGGCATTGTTCTTTATTCCTTTCATTTCCATAATTCAAATCCCACCAAATCATGCACCCTCGAAGACCATGCCAGAAGATCCTGATAAATTGGGGCGATGAAATTAGCTCTGCACTGCTGAAATGGTGAACAACCATGGCGTCATCTCCGACAGCGTCCGTTAACATGGATTCCTTCGAACATTATCCCACCCCGAAGCGAATCGCGAGCCTTGTCCGTCTGAGAACAAAGAAATGTGAAATGTAACTTGCATCGGCACGATGGTAGAGCTTGGTGGAGATGAAGGGTCAACAAAGTTGAATGCAGGTGCACTATATTTTTGTTTTCCAGTTTTTTTTTTCTTTTCTTGGATTCGTCTTGGGGTCAAAGAGAGGTCGTAAGAAATTTGAAGGAGTTCTCCGGGTTTCGGGATGAAGAAATGGCCGAGAGAAATGGTTGGCTGAATTGAAGGATATGCATTGGCGCCTACAAGTGATCAAGTCCCAAAATTCGAGGCTTCGAGCGCAGTACGTAAAACTCGGAGCATTTGCATTAAGCAATTATGTATGACAACATGCTTCCCCAAAACGGACTTAACTCTCTTCTTCTCCGCTCATCATCTTTACACCTACAGTATGTACATATATGCAATAATAAATTAATAATAATGGTCAATAATAATGTATGCATATTCACTTAAAAAAATATGATGTATGCATATGTGTGCGCATTAAAATTTAAAAGTAAATTAATCTAATCTAAATATTTTATATTCCTAGTACAACAATTATACTCCCTCCCTTTATATAAGACGCTTATGCTTTTATTTACCATCAATGAGAATGAGAATTACTTTCTTTATTGATGACATTGATTAAGTACGTAATTTTCAACTATTAGCTAGTTTTAAATGTTAGTATACTCTTTTTTTATAAACAAAAATAGCTTTTAAATGTTATCCTTTAAAATATATTTATGTATTAAAATTACAATTCAAAAAATGATATTTTTTATTATTTATCGTTTATCTTGTTTCAATGTATTTTTTTATATATAATGTTTAAATGTATTTTTAATTTCTCTAATTTTTATATACTTTTTGACTTGATCCTCTACTAAAAAAATAGAGTGTTATCTCCATCTGTATAGTGCGAACAAAAATTCATCTTTTTTTAATAATCTATATTTGTTTGTTTAAATATATAAAAAAACTACACTATTCATAAATAATGAAAAATATGCTAATCTTAAACTCCAGATAAAACATGGGCACTATATAGAATTTATTATCTAATTCACTTTATTAACAGAATATTATTTATCTTTACTATCAAATGACACCCAAATTTAATGTCCTTAATACATTATTAAATTATAGATCAATATGTATATAAGATTTATAAGAAGACATTAATTTTTTTTTTGCCAGAGACATTCATAATTCATGAACAGCATAATTCAAGACTCGTGAATAAAGCCCATGCTCCAAACTTTAGTTTATATAAAATTGACCAGATATTATTTATGACACACAAATTTAATGTCTGAAGCTAATACAATATTAAATTTTGTATTAAATTATAGATGAATGACAAGATAGGGAACAAAATTGGATATTTTAGGAAATATAAAGACAACTAGGAATATCAAATTAAAAGCCACCAGCATAATATTTTGTAAGTGGTTATAATCTATAGGCGAGTATAAATCCAAAAAACATAAAGAAATATAATGATAAATTGATCATCCTATAAAACATGAAGACAAAATCATGTATATATATAAAATTCATTAATTGATTATTGATTTTTTGGTGAGAATTTATTACTATTTGATTACTATTCGTTAGAGGCACACGAGCCTATGATAGATTGGTCTGATTGTATTGTTTCTTCGTTAAAAATTGAATGATTAAAATCTGTGTAATATTATATATTATGGTCCAAACATAGAAAAGCATATAAATCAATCAAACGCCCTTATCTGACTAAGGACTATCAATCATATCATCATGCAATGTGATTACCGATTAGGGTGGATGGGATGGGATGGGATGGGATGGGACGGGACGGGACTACCAAACAAGCTGACGGTCAACTGTGGCCAACGTCGGAAGGTTCTTCGAAATACACAACCACCATCCTGTCTGCTTTATTTTATACCACTAGCGCCCGCAGCCTGAATTCCTTGCAATTTATGGATAGATTTACCCAAATTAATCAATCATACCTATATATTAATATACGTGTGTATTGAGAGATACTAGCTTATTGCATAAACTTCTTTCTAACATCAAAATCTTTTTGTTTTGAAAAGAATCCATTTTAAAATTCGGATGGCCCACCACAGTGGTCTTTTTCGCGTTTACAAATGAGTGAACCGACCGATGGTAAAAATTAGCAATCGTTCTATATACTGTTCTCACTCAATAATTACATTTTTACAGCACGACCACATTTACCGTATGATTGATTCAATTGAAGAAATTGGAGGCAATGAATTGAAAAAATAAATTTTTAATAAAAAAATTGGAGAGAAAGAAATTAAAAAAGTTTTAAAATTTTTTTATTTTGTAAAATTAAAGAAATTTTAATAAAATATTATTTAATTTAAAAAATTAAGTAATTATTATTCAATTTTTTAGAAAAGCCCAATTTAGAGAGAAATAAAAAGGAAATAGATAGGAAGGGATTGAATTCCTTTTAATCTCTTCCGATAGCAAGGGGACTTAATCTCCTCCCTTCCTTAAAAGAAAAAAAAAAAATCCCAACCATGCGAATTGTATCTCAATCACTCTCCGTCCACCGCTGTTTACTTGGTCTCAAATCCCAATCGCCCATTCACACCCGCCTTCCTTTTTAATATTGTCCAAATCAATTAAGCTTCTCTTCTTTCCCTTGATTTGGGTTTTAACCATTTTATTTTAGTTGGTAAGCTGACCCGTAGCTGGCGTGTGCGGATATTCTCTTCATTCTCAACTTCGGGATCTCATTTGGAGGCACTTCCGTTAACAGAATTCTCTCCTAATTTTGCAAAAGCGGGGAATTCGTTTAGTTTCAAAGCTCAATCCCTTTGCCATCATACTAGTTACTTATACTAGAGGTCAGAAGCAACTACAAAATCTCTCTCCTTTTCTTTTGTAGTTTCCGTTTTGTTGGTGGGACGTCTAATTAATCCCAAATGACCCTACATATGTACTGAGGTTTATGACCATGTATGCTTTCAGAATACGCGTGACGTTTGGGGTACGCTGTTAATTATCTTAATTTCTGAAGCACAGTACATGTTAGCAGTTTCAAAGCTCTGCAATTCAAAATTGGCTTCCTTGAACAGGACTCACTTGGGTTCTCTGAATTTTGTTGAGGTTTTTGCTTTTGCTAAAATCTGTAAATTAGTATTAATTATCAATCTTTTCTTGTTCGGTCGCCTGAAATTCAAATTAGCGTTGTTGGGAGGGACGGATTGGCAGCTAGGCGACCCTTTTTCTTTCTGTCTGGTGAAAAAAATGGAGAAGTCATTTTCATTATCTATGACTTTCGAAAGGTTTACTGCTTTTATACTTTCATGTTCCTCAAATATTCTCCCTTTCTGAAAATGCAGTCCAATAATTTCCAATGAAGTGTTTTCCGTTCTACCTCGGAGACAAGAAGGATGATCCGAAGAGCATCAAGTCAAATTCGGGTCTGTCCAACAGTTTCCCATATGTTGAGGGTGATTTGAGAAGATCTGGCTCTGAATTAAATTCTCAGAATGTTTCCGACACTAGCACAGATTCCCTTAGGAGAACTTCGTTTCCCAGTTTGTCTCAAAGACCCAGCAACCTGAGAGTGTTTACGGTATCTGAACTGAAATCAGCCACTAAAAACTTTGGTCGCACTGTTATGATTGGAGAGGGTGGATTTGGCTGTGTCTACAAGGGATTGATCAAGAGTTTAGAGGACCCATCCAGAAAAATTGAAGTTGCAGTTAAGCAACTTGGTAGAAGAGGAATGCAGGCAAGGGTTTGCCCTCCTTTTTTCCCCCCTCTTTAAAGTTAACAAGTTTAGTAGTTTCTGTAATATTTGGGGGGAAGGAAGGAGTTCATAGTAAAGTATGACATGGTGTAGTTATTTTGTTACTATGTATGTAGTTTAAGTAATCTTATGCAATGATGCAAGTCCTAGTGAGTAGATTGCAATGCCTACTGTGTTTGAGTTGTCACATGAGCTGCTTCAAATAGAGATAGTTATAAGTTTGAACAATGTATCTCTATCTTATCAAAGTAGAAGATATTCAGGGTGTAAACCTTTTGGTTGTCGTATGTGATAAACCTTACTGGATGCTCGAAGAATTTTGCTGTCTAATGAGATACTTTTATTGTCCCAAGATGGTCATTCTCTGTTGCATTTAACTTTTCCGTATATATTTTTCTCTAGTACATAATTTTTTAATCTTGTGTAAATGGACTTCATTTTTGGGTTGCAGGGCCATAAGGAATGGGTGACAGAAGTGAATGTTCTGGGCATTGTTGAGCATCCTAATCTTGTGAAACTTGTGGGTTACTGTGCTGATGATGATGAAAGAGGAATCCAGCGGCTTCTGGTTTATGAATATATGCCCAACAGAAGTGTGGAACACCGTTTATCACCCCGATCGGAGACCCCTCTCTCATGGGGTATGAGATTAAAAATAGCTCAAGATGCAGCTCGTGGCTTAATGTATCTTCATGAAGAAATGGATTTTCAGGTATATTTATATAACCTAACTATACTATTCAATAATTGAAAGGTTTATCTACAAACTAGTTTTTAGCCAATCTGGATTCCTCAGTTTTCTGTAAAAGAAATGGAATCTTATGTTCGTAATCTCTTTGCCTTTCAAATCTGTTGTAACAGCTTGCTATTGTTTTGTTAACTATGCTTATGTGTGAGATATTTAGATAATCTTCAGAGATTTCAAATCTTCCAATATCCTTTTGGACGAGCAGTGGAACGCAAAGCTTTCGGATTTTGGACTAGCAAGGTTGGGCCCATCTGAAGGGTTGACTCATGTCTCAACAGCGGTATGAGCCTGTGCATTAATCTACGATACTTAGTAATTAATTGGTGACATATACATGAGATTATTACTTTTGATCTTTGCCAAGTCGTTTTTAAGTGTAAACCTTAGGACCTGATTATTGAAACATCAGTAAAGCTGCTGACAATTTTTAGGTGCTGACTGCTGAGTAAATAATGGAGATGATGTTGGATAGATCTATGTAGACAACCTCACATTAATGGGATAAGGCTAATGTTATTGTTGTAGACTGCTGAGTAAATAATCATATCAAATGCCTGTGTTGTAGTCTCAGATGTTGAACACTTTATAAATAAATACAGGAATTATTTTATTCCTGTGCCATCAATAATAATTGAATTCAAGTTTGTCTATTGTTTATTTGTTATTGTTATTTCAACAAGACCAAATTGATAGTAAATATGCCTTTTTAGTTTTTTATTTTTGCCAGAATATGCCTTTTATTTGTTAAATCCATACTGTGCGAACAACTGGTCCAAGCTACCTATCAGTGGCATCTAGTGAATTAATATGCCACTTGTGTTCTTATTGTTGATTATGCTCCGCAGGTTGTTGGAACAATGGGGTACGCAGCTCCTGAATATATTCAAACTGGACGTCTTACATCAAAAAGTGATGTTTGGAGTTATGGTGTCTTCCTCTATGAACTCATCACTGGCAGGCGCCCTTTGGATCGGAATCGTCCCAAGGGTGAGCAAAAGCTCTTGGAATGGGTAAGGCCATACCTATCAGATGGGAAGAAATTTCAACTAATACTGGATCCAAGGCTTGACAGGAAACACCTCTTCAAGTCAGCACAGAGACTTGCTATTATAGCTAACCGATGCTTGGTCAAAAACCCGAAGAATCGCCCAAAAATGAGTGAGGTATTGGAAATGGTGAATCGGATTGTAGAATCTTCAGCTGCTACTAGCCCACAGATACCCTTGAAGAGTGTGGCATCTGCTGAAGTTTGCCAGGGCACTGAAAAAAAGAACAAGAGAAGGATTATGGATCTCAAACCTGGAGAAAATAGTTGGTTTGTTTGGTTGTGCAGACCAAAGCTTTTAAAAGTATGTTGATAATTAGGGCTTGAAGAGAATCAACTAATGGGGGCAAGGCTTCTTCGTGGGAAAGAATCATTTATCATCAGCAGCATATTTAGACACCATATTGAGCTCGTATATATTTCCTAATACCAAGCAGTCACACCAGAATGATGTTCTCCTACCTTTCCAATTCAGCAATTCTCCTCAGACGATGGGTATAAAGCTTTTAGCTTGTGAAGCAAATTGAGAAAATTTTGGGAATAATAGGAATTTCTAGGGAAAGAAACACAGGGATATACTAGCTTAGCTGCTAAGGCTGTCGCATTTGATTGTTGTTCTGGTTCTGGGCGAGAGTCATAAATCTGGAAATTGTAAAATACTAGGGTTGGAGTTATGTTTGAATCACGGTATGCAGATGCATATTGTAATGTTAGCACCTCATTTAGAAAGTTTCACATTAAATGCACAGATAATTATGTTTTCAAACAAACTATGTAAAATGGAGATGTGTTCCTCTATCATACATACCCGTGTGGTTTGCATGTTCAGGATTGTTTGCTAGCCAACGGTATCAGTGGCATGAATATTTAGCTTATACCCAGTTGGTCGTTTTCCATTGGACTGAAATAGTTAAGAAAGTAAGTTAATGATACATAATTGAATATTATATGAAGATGCATGGAAGAATAAGCCTCGTGATAGTTGTAGAAGAGCCTGCTGCTGGATGTAAATAAAATGCCTCATCGGCTGTATAAAGCTGGTGAATAATTAAAATTGAAGCTTGACTTTTAAAACAAAACAAAAAGCTTAATATTTTCTGAAGTCGTAAACCGTAATGATGCATGAATGATGAATGTACGGACTTTTCCCATTTAAATAGGATAAGGGATTGAAAATACCAACGGATGAGGACTAGAGGAGGAAATTCTGACCGTCACGTCATGAGGGTGCATAACTCCACCACGAGGGATAAATAAAACTGAAGCTAAATCAAGTTAACATCATGATCAAATTAAATATTAAGACTCAGTCCTTTTTTCAATACCAGGAAAAAAATATCCAGTATCTAGGAATCGAGTAGTAATAAAATAAAAAGTTGCAAATCATATATTATGATTCAAAATTTAAATAATTGAAGGAGAAATTAAAACATATTTGCTCTTCTTTTGGCCAAAAAAAAAATGTACTCTTCATTAATACACGTGTACTGCAACGATTAGTCCAACCTCGAATCCACCCACCAATGCGTTGCTGTTTTTTTTTTTTTTTCCCACCCAAAGCTTTCTGCTTGAATGAAAAGTCAGCTTTCCGCGGAAAGGGCCAAAAAAGGTTCCAATTTGTCATTCCAAAAATGAACAGCCAATTCGTAACAACGCTTCACCAATCATGCTATGTTGATTTTTTTGGTGTAAAAAGGGCGATTTTTTTTAATGAGTACTAAAAATATCCCCAGCCAATCAGTGAAGGCTAATTTTTTAAGACATAGAAAAAGATTGAAAAAAAATTCCTTTTTCGAATTTTTCTACATATCAGACAAATTGCACAACGAAAAAGTCGATTTGCTCATTTTACATAATGTCTGATCCAAACCCATTGAAATAGAAATCGCCAGTCCATTCACCTTAATCAGCGGTCATTAATGCGGATTCTATATATTTTGAAAGCTCAATTAATATTCTTTTTTACCATAAGCTCAATTAATATTCTTTTTTACCATAAGCTCAATTAATATTCAAGTGCCAGTGGATGAGACTGTGGGAGACGTGAGAGTTAAAGATTATAGCTCGAGAAAATGTGGTCTAAAATTTTTGTGCTTCTTAATACTCCTCAAGTCTCAAGATATAAGATACTCCCTCCGGTTCTATAGAAACTTTTATCCTGATCCTAAATATAAAACAATTTACAATATATGAGATAGTATTTGTTATATATTTCTAAAAAATATCATATTTAATGTATTTAAAGAGAAAGAGAAAGCGATTAAATAAGAGTAGTTTTAAAAAAATGTTGGGATTTTTGGAGAAATTGAGGTAGTTAATTATTTTCAATTCCAATTCTTAATCTGAGTGATTCGGTTAAAAGGGCCTTATATTAAATATTAGAGAGGTAGTATAAGTTATTTTTCTGATAAAAAAAAGATATAAATTATTTTTAAAAAGTTATGTACTATTTAATCTTAGTTTGCCATTTTTGTTCCTCTTAGAAATAATAAAAAATTATAATAAAGAGAGATTAAATACAATTAAGTTGAGTTATAATTTACTCTGATTCTTAATATAAATTACTTTCAACTACCTCACTAAAAAATGTTAATTACATTCATAAAATTATCTAATATTTATTTTAATTTTTATCTTTACCCCTAATTAATATTATATATTTAAATTTTTCAAAACTTTTAATGTTTCATAAAATAATTTTTAAGAAGGATATTTTTAAAATAAAATAATTAATATTAAAGTAACTTATATTTATGATCAATGAATTTTTTTTTTAAATTTTTTTTTTAAAACTTACCTAGCAGCCGAAAGAGTATTGATATTAATTTTAGAAGATTTTGGTAATTAAAAAAAAAAAGATTCTCCACTTCCTTTAACCAATTTTTCTTGAAAAATATGAAAATGGCGTTGAAGTGCGCCTTTCCATATCCATTTCCCTAGCATCAATGTTTAATGCATCTTCGTCAGCCATGGCGTGCGCACGTACAATGATTTGTGAACTGCTTTACGCCTCTTTCTGTTTCCTTTTAGTAATGAATACAGAGCCGAGCGGAATTTCAGAACTGATTTGGTGCTAAGTCGAAGGTCGGTAGGATAGTACTTATTATTTTGATAACTTTGCTTGGCAAGTTGGTTGTGCTGTTCAATTCCTGGTTCTTTTCTCTTCAAACATTTCCTTCTCTAGATGGTTATTCCTTTACTCCTGTATATAACATCTTTTTTAATATGAGATATAAAATCTTTTATAATATATATGATAATATTTATTATATATTTTTTAAAAATATTTTTATTTAATATATAAAAAAAATAAAAATAATTTTAAAAAAATATTAAAATTTAAAAAAAAAATTAAGATTATTAATTAGTTTTACTCCTCCCCTTAATTTCCAGTGATTGGCTAAAATAAAATGTTCTACGGAGTATTTGATCATTTCATATTTGTGTTCGAACCTTTTTTCCATGAATACATGTGGATTTGTTTTGGACTGGTATAGGCGGTAATCTCAAGTTGTTGAATTCAAGTAATCTCTCTGTCGGACTAGGATATTGAAAAGATTACTTTGGATGCTCTGGATTTCAGTTATGGTGCGGTTTGAGTTTTCGACACAGACTTGATGAGGACCCACTTAATTATACATGAACTGAAGGGGCGGGGAAATAGACATAGAAAATCACTGGGTATATGTGGATGTTGTTTCAGTTGTGGCTTCTTTTATGGGTTGGGGGCAGGGAATCGAGTTGGTTAACGAGGAGGCTGTCTCTCGTAGTTGCTCATATAT
Source organism: Adenanthera pavonina (assembly GCA_026686845.1). Taxonomy (NCBI): domain Eukaryota; kingdom Viridiplantae; phylum Streptophyta; class Magnoliopsida; order Fabales; family Fabaceae; genus Adenanthera; species Adenanthera pavonina. The sequence continues at coordinate 7,087,635 of JAIVEN010000002.1, forward strand.
CCAAAGTAGTTGTGATTTGATTTGACTTTGGCCATTGATGCTGCTTTAGCTAGCAATTGTTGCTTCATCTTGAAACAGTCAATGGAGTATATGCTTGATCGAGGACGCACATTTTTAATAATGTCTTGGATGATGTTGCAACGAAATATTATATATACTTAAAAAAACTCAACTTTTAATTTCTTTCATACTAAAGAAACGAACTTGGAGAAGGCGTCCTATTGGCTTTTAATTTGTTCGGGGAGGGGGTTACATGTTCTCTTATTACTTTGGTTGGCCTCAATATCCATGACTTCAGCATCTAAAAGGTCGCGTCTTTTGCTAGAATACTACTCATGCTCGAGCGTGTTGTTTCGTGGAGATTCCCCTTGGCTCGTGATTCGCGAAGATAGTGTGCCTGCCTATACATATAATACTCACCTTTCAAGGGTAACAACACCGGAAAGCAAAAAAGCCTTTAATATCAAGTACTATCAAATATAGGACCCGGAAATGCACGTGACAAAAACTTGCAGAACAAATCTCTTTTGAACTATTCATAAATCTGAATATAATAAATATACTGGAGATATATATGTTGCAGTGTTCGTTTTTTCCGAGAGTTATGTGCGTAGGTCTTACATACTAAGATATGTATCTACGCTTCCAATATAGGTCTTCCATGATGCACTTCGAAGATTAATACCTGGTCTGACAACTATATCTCTTTCTATGATGACTTGTTCTTGAATAGCCGGATGTCAATGTCATAACTCTTAGTTACGGCTGAGGCTTCAAATTTTTTATTTATAGCTCTTGTGGGCAGGTCCATTTTTGCTGTTGAGGACTCTTTTCAACATTAGACTCCAGATTCCTTGTCAAATGTAGTGTTCAGAAATGGTTCTTTATGAACATTCAGATGTTATGCAGTGGGGTATTCAACTTCTTGATGGCGACCCTGGTTATGCTCCTGGATACTATGATAGCATGATTCAGCGTGACACTGGTGACCTCTATAATGGACACTACTTGCACAGTCATTATGATACCGAAGGTAACCAAGTAGAGAATGATGAGATCATTGCACGGACTCTTCAGGAAGAGTTTTCATAGCTTGATATCGCTGAATATTCCAGACATTCACAGGCAACTGAAGATCAGTTCTATGCTCCTGAGCCTGTATATGGTTGGCACAACTCTTCATTGATGAACTACGGTTCAGGAGATACAGGTAAAAGGCATAAAGTTGCTGGTTGCTTGTTTAGAGGTAGGATTTATCCTTCTCCAAGGAATCGCTTAAGTTAGTTCATATTTTATATTTGCAGGCATTTTATATTTGCAGGCCATGCTTTTGCCCATTATAAACTTGATGATGTAGAACCTTCAAGTTCATTTTCTTGTCATTGTAACGGGGAGGATTACCCGATAATGGAGCTGACTGACATTTATCCACTTGATGATGATTTTGAAAGAAGACTGAGTCAGATGATTCCAACTCCTGTGGGTTTATACTCTCTTGCTTTTGTCGATTCTGCATTGGATCAGCTACATCAGCAATATATTAGATGCCCTTAGCACCTTAATGGAGATTTTCCTTTTATGTTCATGTAAGTACCAGCCAATTGGTTCGTTATGTTCCGGCGTCTGGTTCCTTTTTGGAGGAAAGTTTCATTTTATTGCTTTACCTGACATTCAAATGAGTCTTTTAAGATATTTGAAGTTTAAATTCAGCAGAGCTGAAAGTCAGAACCTTTACTTCTATCGTTAATCAGTTTTCATGCATGGTTATGAATGATGCAACTTTTGTATTTTATCATTCTTTTTAAACACACAGCCATCATGTCGGGAGTAGAGGAAAACAGAGACAGTCTGATACTTTCTTTTTCATAGCAACGATTGCTCCAAGGACTCAGTCTCAGAACAGTCTATCGTCATTATTTTTCTTTTTTCTTATGCTAAGTTTATCAATTAGTTTTCAACCTATAGCCATTCATTTGTGGTATGATTTTGAAAATTCATTTTTTTTAATCATTTGTATGACTTCAATATGTTACTCTGACGCATGAATTGTTTTCATTGGAGGTGCAGCATGCTCCCAGGATTAGTGGAGGAATTCCTTCAATTGATGAAGCAAATTCAGATCATCAAAGGCTTTTGGACAGGTATTATAAATAACAGTTTGTTTCTGTTGAATAGTTGATATCACTGCTATCATGTATGAGTATTATTTTAGTTTAGTAAGTGTCTAATTCACATATCCTTTGCTATTCGGTGTTCTTCGCTATTTTGCTGTTTCTGTACAATGAAGCTTATGTCACAGATGGGCTTTATTGTGCTTAATTCTCTTCTTCTCTGTTCTTTGTTCTCAAGTAACTTTGTAATGAATATGAGCTGATTGGAAGAAGTGTTTATTTCTTAAGTATTTTCTTTTGCCGGACATATACACAACTTGTCAAATTAAGCTGCCTATATTTTTAAAACAGATTGCAGTTATATGACTTTGTGGAGCACAAGGTACAGGGTGATGGTAATTGTCAGGTTTGTTGCTTTTACTATTTCCACTTTTCAATTATATATATTCACCCACTGGTGCTTAGGAAGTTTCATTTGTTCACTACCGTAATTTCACATATCTCTACTTCTTTGGTAAATTTTAATAATGATTATCTTTCATGTTTGTTCCACCCAGTTCCGTGCATTATCTGATCAATTATATCACACACCTGAGCACCACGAGATTGTGAATCAGGTTAGCTGTCTTGTGGGTTGTCTTTTAGTATGCTTGCCTGAATGCTCAGCTTCTGTCCATTACTTTTGGATTCTGATTGATGTTGTCTTTAATGATGATTTACTACGACAGCTCAAGTCTCATCCAGAGATTTATGAGGGATATGTTCCTATGAAATTTGGAGACTATTTGGATAAAATGTCGAGGTGATAGTCCACTTTCTCACCCCCTCTCCTTCATGCTTCTATCTAAAATATCTATGTGATGTATGATTCCTTTTGAGATAACTAATATGCATTTACTTTTCTTGTGCCTTAATCTAGGAGTGGTGAATGGGGTGATCATGTCACTCTTCAAGCAGCTGCTGATTCGGTATGACACTGCAGTTTACTCTCTCTCCCATCAAGTTTTGTTATCATTTGTTCCATTTGGGAAATAATAATTCAGTAGCATGACCATTTAATGTTTCCAAGCTGCGTCTTTAAAGTTTCATGCTTGGTTGTTTGCTTGACATTATTTGGTTGTGCACGTTGGCCAAAAATTTAAAAAAAAAATTGTGCAGTTTCAAATCTTGTTAGTTATAACGCTTCAAGTCCCTGTTCCTTGCCTGCTTCTTGAGATAATGTCACTGCTAGGCTTATAATATTATGTGACATTAGTAGCGTAGTGATATGCGTTTTCGCATTACGACTAATGCCATCAATTTCTTTTTCTTTTTCCTCCAGTATTCTGTGAGAATATTTGTGATGACTTCTTTTGAGGACACCTTTTGCATAGAGATGGTTCCACATTCTGAGAAGCCAAAATGAGGTAAAGCTTTTTTCCTTTTTGGTAAAGCTTTCTTCTTTGTAAGCTCCGGGCAGAGGATTTAGCTCCTGCACCCTAGGCTTCAGCCCATTCTTCACTTAATCTTGGGCCCAATCGGAGGCTGATTATTTTTCTCTCTGCTAGGTCTTGTTCTTCCATGCTAAATTTTCTTCTTCCATTTTGGGTCTCGTTCTCTGTTTATTTTAATTTTTTCCATTCCTTGTTTCACTTTAATCTCCGAATATGTTTCTATTTTTAATATTCCCTCGGATGGAAATCTTGTAGGGTAGTTTTGGAAGTTGCTTGAATTTATTTCCATTTTCGTGATCATTTTTTTTTTCAAAAAAAAGTACGAGTATGAATTTTATGAATGTTGATTGGTTCGCCTCTTTTGGCATTAATTAAAACACTAACTTTAGTATTGTTGTTGGACCTTTTTCAAAGGTAAATTAGTACCTACTTCTTTGGTTCATCGTATAATCTCCCAGCATAATAATGGATGCCTTTACTGCAGTAATTTTCCTGAGTTTTTGGGCAAAGCTACATTACAACTCCGTCTATCCTCAAGGAGGTAATCGTAGTTTACAATTTTCCCATGATTAGCTTCAGCCTTCAATTAGTTTGAAACAAGCTTACTAGTGGTGAGAATTACTAGATTGAAATCTAATAATATAATTGAAACATGAAGCTTCCTTGACTTGGCTAACTAGAGTATATCAGTTTGTCTGGTTTACTCATCCAGGTATACCGTCAAGTGAATCAAGAAAGAAGAAAAGGTGGTGGAGCTTCAGGAGTAAGCATTAGATTACATCTGGCTGGCTGGCCTAGACACAAAAAAATTCACTTGGTTCACTATTTACTTGATTATATTCTCATATCTGTGTTGGCCGATTTACTGTAAGAATTCATTTCATTTTTCTCTTCTCTTATACATCGTAAATCTGGGTGTGCTGAGATTCCAGATTTTGGGATTAGGTGATTGTTTGATTTTTGGTTTGTCATTTTCATTATGGTTCGGATATTATCTTTGGATTTAAAGTTCTTAACAATGTTTCCGAAAAGAAAAAGGGAAACTTCATGACTTTGGGCATTGTTCATTTGAATTAACAAATTTTGCTCCATTGAATGGGACACCATAAAGGAATGTAATAATGCAAAATTTGCTAAAAGGATCGACTTATGTAAAGTAAGAAAAAGAGTTGAAGGAAAACAAGCAACCATACTTAATTTGTTAGAGTAAACTATAATTTTGTAGAAAAACTGTATATAATTCTAATTAAGCCTACGGTGGACTACAATGCCATGCCAGCATCCTAATTAGTGATAATTGCTAGTCAAATGTGATTGAAAATTGACGCAAAAAAAAGTGAAGTATTGCTAGGAAAGAAAAGTGTATAACAAAAGTATAATTCATTGTAATTTGAAATTGAGATAGAATATGAGATAAGAAATAAGAAATAAAAAAAAAAGATTGATAAAGAATAGCCTTTTATTTCAAACAAAAAAGTAGGAAACCGCTTTTATTTTCAATATTTTCCTTTTTAGGTAGAGCGCTTTTAATACTTAAAAATTTAAAATGTTTTGAATTAGTCAAAGTCTAATATAATTAAAAAATATTATGTGGTTTAATAAACAAATTAAAAAAATCAAACCCTGCAAGCTGCAAAATTTGATTGGGTTTGATTAATTTTCTTGGACATTGACCCATAACGTGAGAAATTTATTAAACCATTGTAAATGATGGTGGTGATTATAGAGTTGGAATTGAAAGTTATGGTGGTAAGGACCCCTCATAGAAAAAGGTATCTTTCAAGTCCAACAGAAGAGTGAGACACCAATTAAGGGTTTGGCACAAGTTGGGTCCCACCATCGGGCACCTCTGAATTTGATGTTAACATCATCACACTGAACCCCATGCTTATCAACCTTCAATCAACGACCTCTTCAAATTTTGCTTTCTAAGATCACTGTGGGAGGATGCTTAAATGCAAAAAAGCACACTAACCATAATGAAAACGCCAAAGGCCGAACTATCATGTTCATGTGCAACGCCTTGGGGAAAAAAAAAACAGCTAAGCGTAACAACTGAGCAGGACATTGCACTACCCAAAGATAATGAAGGAAATTTCATGCCATGGTTGCCAAAAACCATGCAGCAACAAGAAAAGGAAAAGCTTTAATTAATATGCTTATCTTCACTAGATTCTAAAGAACAACAGACATTGTTAAGAGACTTAAATAGGCTCTATAATTTCTGAGTTTCTCCTCCATCACTCACCACGATATATATCCACGTATGTATACAAAGGCATAATAGGTAGGCTGGGCCACCCTATGTGTCCTTCCAAATAGGCAAAAAGGGTTGGTACTCTATGAGACCCTAGCTAGCCTTTAACCATCCTCTGTCCCCTCTCAGTTTAAATTAAACCATAATCGTTCTTTTCCTCTTGAATAACCATATCAGCAATGGAAATCATGAATATTCTGCATACGCAAAAACAAATATAATATTGAAAGAAATCTGGAACCAAGTTTGAAATAAAAGTACCAGCTTTTTTTTTCCCCTTCCTGACTGCAATGTGGTACATAGGACTTAGAGGGTAAAACTTATGGTAACCTTGGCCCATTCTATTTTCATATGCTTCTGACAACTAGTGGATTGCTATAGTAACAGTCCATACTTGATCTAGAAAACCCAGAATCACTGGCTTCCTGCCCATATACAAATCTCCTCTGCTATATAAGTACCTCTCTAACGAAGCTGAAGCTCATCTCATGTTTCTACCACTACATTTATTTACTGCTTTATGGTGGCATATCAGACACATCATTCATGGCTGTGAAGGAAAGCAACACAAGCCAAAGTAATCATCATCATTCCATCAATCATCAAGAGGATCAGCAAATTTGCGACCCTTGCAAGTCCTTTGGGCAGAAGTGTAGCCACCTGGTGAAGAAGCAGAGAGCAAAATTCTACATTGTTCGCCGCTGCATAGCGATGCTTCTGTGTTGGCATGAGCGTGGCGAGCACTGAGCGGCTTATGAAGCTTCATTGGTCACAGAAGGCTTGGCAGTATCATCGTCTGAACTTCTCTATCTCGCTAGCTAGCTATAAGGTTGCAGTAATTAAATGAAGCTGCCATGTTAATGTCATACTTGCTAGAAATTGTAACTTTTTTTTTTCCGGATTCAGAAGACTGCGTTATATAAAATGATGTCCATTAATTCAGCTTATATGTGAAAGAGATTAGATCTGTTCATCTTTTGGGAGTTGTTTTATGTAGATCTTCTTTAGTATCGAGGATCAGTTCAGTAGGCATTTTCCTTCAACTCTTCAGAATTTTAACATGTTTTTCTTTTTAGCTGGAACTTGATGAAAGTATCAACTAAGAAAAGGATGTAACTTTATTTATGAATGATAATTGACCTAAAGTCGAAGAGATTCTGATATATAATTAACTATATAATTAATTAGTGAGGGTTTCGCTGTTTGGTATGACCCATGTATAATTTTTTTACAGTTCACATGGCAGAATTATAGTGTGCATAAAGTAGCTTTGCCTTTCACATTTGAAGGAGACCCCTTCTTTCTGGGGAAGTGAGTATCTTTACAATTAAACGTGGTAGCACTATCTTCATTCTTCGTGGCGTTATCCTGCCCACAAAAGGAAGCTTATTTCAGAGAGATCCCATTTGACTCTCCAACAGTTCACACTTATATAGAGGGTCAATTTCTGTGGATACTAGTTAACTACTAGGTTCGTGTGACCTAATGGACCTTTTTGATAAATCAAACTATAGTTTCTAATCATTATTTTTCTTAAAGTTATCTAAACAGTCTTGTTGATATATAAATTTTTTTATTTTTATCTAAACTTCATTTTTATAAATTGTGGTTATTCTAAATAATCTTTTATAAAAAAAAATAAATCAAAAGGGTAATAGTAACAATGGTTAATTTAACATTGACCTGTTATTTATTTCTGGACTTAGTTTCCAATGACGCTAAGGAAGAGAGAGAGAGAGAGAGAGTGGGCAATCTGTGAAGTGAAGAAAGAAAAAAAAAAGGTAAATAAGTATAGGGTAGGTGGGTGGCAGGAAAGATGTTTTAAAAATAGGAGAAGAAATGAAAAAGAATGATATAGTACTCAGACTCACTTTGTTTAATGCAGGAACTATGATGCGTCCCAGTGGAGGAAAGTGGGAAGAGGAAGGATTAGTGAAAATGATGAGAGAATGTGATTATATGGGTGGTGCTAAGGAAACACGAGACAAGAAGGGCGGGTTTAATTTAAATTAAGGAGTAATATAAATGGGTCCATATCCATAATGCATTGGTTGGGAATAGTATTCGTGTGTCCCGAAATCCCACCATTGCTGGGTTACATGTTTCAATGGAAGCAGCAGATCCATAAACTAGGAACGGGAGGATGCAGCCAGAAACAGTAAGCAAGGAAGAGAGAATGGTTGCTTTCAGAAACCCCAATAAGGTGAGGGATGATTATTATCCATCGTAACGGACAAGATGATGATCAGTGACGTAAGGGAAAGATGATTATTGAAGTTGAAAGTGAGTAGTAATAATAATGATAAGAATGGTGAAATAAGAATTGAAGAAACTGAAGGAAAGGAAAACACATTATTAGGTTCGGAAGGAAGGGTGGGGCAGCGAGGGGGAGACAGCGAGAATCGAAATGAGGAAAAAGGGAGTTTGGGGTACGACCCTCGTGCGGCCTTGGCCTTGGCTTTGGCTTTGTTTCTCTCTCCTGCTTTTCTTTTCCCCCTCCCAACCTCACCTTTTACTCCCTCCCTTTTCCTTCTTCATCTCTATGGCTATTCCAAATCAAAATTGACGTGGTTCCCAAGCATATGCACCATGTCTGGACCTAAGTTTGAATTCTGATATCAAGTAAATATTATAACTTAATCTCAAATATTACCAGACTGATATAAACTAAGAAATACAGTTGAAAAATTTAATTATTAAATCATTTAGAAACTTGAATTAATTTTTAAAAATGTCTTCATTTAATATTTGATATTTATATATTGTAATTAATAAAAATTAATTATATTTACTTATGTAATAAAGATAAAATAGAAAAATAAATGTATTATCAGACAATCCACATTTGTATTTTATATTTTGAATTAAAGAAAATATCTCAAATATATTTTATATTTATTACTAAAAAAGTACTATATAGGGATATTTATAAATGCTATTAAATTTATGAGGCTTGTGGTAATCTTTTGCAACCTAATTTACTTAAATTTTTTATACTACAAAATTTATAAATTGATTTCCATTATTTTCTATTCTTAGTTCTTTATTTTGAGTCACTTTTTATTTCTGATGTCCTCTTTTCAAAGATATTTCACAAGTTTGTAACTTTAAAAATCTAAATCTTTTTTTCTTCATACTTTAAAAATATAAAATTGTAAAGGGTTTCTAATAAAAACCAGAAATTAAAAAACACAAGGGGTGAGAAAAAATAAGTGTAAAATATACTAACCCCTCATCTATTTTATGCCCTCCCTATTTTCAAAACCTACTTTTAGACTAAAGCTTTTCTGTGATGTTATATAATTGAATAAGTTCATGATTCAGAATTCTCGCAAACAGATTTATTTATTTAGAAATATTTTCAATACAAGTGTGACAAAAACAAACTTCTAAACACTTACTACTTTAAGTTTTGTCCAAAATACACGTCTTGATTTTAAAAGAGTAAAATAGGATTTATAGGTCCAAAAAACAAGTCTTGTTTTTTGAAGAATAAAATAATATTTATATTTTAAATTGAAGAGATATATTTTTTTAATTTTGTATTTTATTATAAAAATGTTATAATTTGGTCATATTATAATTATGATATGTGTGAGTTAATGTGTACGGGTGTGCGTATGCGTAAGCACAGCACAAGGGCGCATGTGTGGGTGCAGGCACACAGTGCAAGCGTGTGTTGTACATGCACATAAGTATCTAAAGAAAATGATGCATAAGAAATTTAATATAACGAGAGATAAATTGTTAAATGTATTTTTAATATAATTTTTAATTAATAAATATTAGTTTTAAAATATTTTACAAATATTTTTAATCAATTTGACATATTAGATTAAAGTATAAGTTTTCAAAATAAATGGAACTAGACATATATTTATAATACAAATAAAACCCCCAAGATTAATGTATACCTAGACAAATAAATTGTGCTTTTATAAATATATAACTGATTTTTATTTTTATATTAATGATTATATCAAATTTTAAAAAATGAAAAAATAAAAATATATAAAAAAATAAATATTATTTAAAATATATGAAATTAAAAATTTTTTTAATCAACTTTAATGAGATGAAAATCTAAAATCACGGTATGCCACACATTCAACATTTGCTGTATAATAGATAATTATGAAAGGTCTTTGAAAGCAAGACAAAATGAATAGGATGTTAGAGAATTTTACTATGGAAATATATGAAGCATATCAAAACTATGATTCCATTCTTATATATCATTTTTCTCAAGCCATTTTATGTTTAGAGACAAAAATTTCAAAACTATCTAACTTTTTTAATGTGTCGTTCTATCAATAATATTAAATATAACATTTTATTTACTAGTTGACACAAGAGGCTTGAGCCTTGAAGTTGACAGAAAGAAGGTGGGGCAAAGGGTGGAGGGAAAACACGTGCAAATCTGACAGGGTTGAAATGTCAAGCGTTAAAGTGGGCATCTCTCTTGTCCCTCTGTCTGTACCCATCCACTCATATCTCCCCACGTCGTCACGCACGTGTGCATTCCCCCCTCTGTCTTCTCTCTCTTTCCTTTCCTTATCTTCTCCACCCACTTTCCAGTTCCACCCTATTCATTTTATCAGTACTATTCCCTTTCGTATTTCTCTCTATTTTTTTAATTTAAAACAAATTAGTTAATGGAATCTGGCAACTAACAAAATGAAATTTATGGAATCAAACTGTTAATTTCAAGTTTTTCCTCATATTTAATTTAATTCAATTATATACTTCCCTTCTGTTGTCAGATCTATTAATTTAATTCAATTATATACTTCCCTTCTATCCTTCCTTTGGCTCGCCATACCATGCCAGCGGTCTATGTTTTCGTCTTTCAGCTTTCAAACTTTGATTCAAACATGTGCGCTTGAACGTTTCTGCCTCTCACCTTCTGATGTCCACCTCCCCCACCCCCGGCCCAAAAACAAGAGAGAGAGAGAGAGAGGAAGAAGAAGAAAACTTTGATTAAAATTAATTTCAATTCAATGTAAATAATTTCCTTCAAATTAATTTATCCTTTCAATTTTAAGTAACACCATTGATTATTTATATATGCTAAAAACAGTAGATCAACTAGGTCAACTTTTAAATTATTAAGTGAAACAAGTTGTGGCCGGTAAAAAAAAACAGAGAGAGAGAGAGAGAGAAACAAGTTGCACAATCTCCTAAAAAGTTGAGAAAAATATTAGGATCAAGATATATATATATATGTAACTATGTTTTAGAGCTTCGATTCAAAATGTAAAACTTAGTTGATTTTCATTTAATATTCTGTATGCCAACTCTCTCATTTCACTTCATCTTCTATTACATTTTCCAGTCATGCTATATATATATATATATAGGAGTATAACACTAAATTATTTAAAAGCTTGTATTTTATCATTTTATTTTAGAGAAGATGAGGGGGGTACAAGGCATACCCATTTTATTCAACGACATAATTTGTATGAGATGATATATTGTGGGAAATTGCTCTCTCCACTATTATTTTACGGCACACACACACACACACACAGAGATATATATATATATATATATATATCTATGATATGATTTGATGGGTTTCTTCCCAATTATTGTGCCTCTTAATGCACTCTGTGATTTGCCAACCAACGATGTCTCCCCACTCTATACCCGCTTTCCCATTTACGAACACAAATCTATCTTCATTTATTTTGCATTACAAAAACCATATACGTACATAGCTAGCCAAGAAAATCTCACATCAACAATCATCACCACTATCACTGTTCATAAACAATATGATTCATCTTGAATTTTCTGTATAAATGCACGAAATCCACTATATATAGTTTTGATAGGATATTTTTGGTGGGATTCAGAACTTACAGGGACTTGGTTTCTCTGCTGTCAAAATAGCATCACCAAGTGCTGCTATTTTGACAGCAGATCTGAACCGTTCATATAAAATATGAATAGTCCAGATTTTATCTTACGTTTTTATTTTTATTTTTATTATTAAATATTATTTTTTTAAATATTACAGATGAGAAATTATTTTTATTTTATTTTTTATTTTTTTATAAATTTAAAAAACATTAAAATTTTAAAAAAATTATATAAGAAATCTGGACCCAGATCCTCTGCTGCTGCAATCCATTTCCGAACTTGCAAGGCCAAGAATAGTGTTGGTAATTAAATTCTAGTCATCACCTCATTGAATAGTGAGTGTTGCTATAGGTGGAGAGGAATAGATGAGTTAGGTCGGCGTTGATTTGAAGGTCAAATTGTATACATTTGTCATGAGGCCTCAAAAGTCGATTGAGGACCCGTTACACTTCATCTTCATGTGATAATGTCTGTGAGAATAAGTTATTTAGTCTAGTCACGAGTACTGTGATAAAAGGCACCACTCCACTGTACAAATATCAGATTCACTTATAATGTGTTTAGCTTAAGGGCGCCAACCCAAAGCCAACAATCTCTTGGTGTGCTTATCTGTGAGCGACATGAACCCCGTTTATCCTGCATAATCTTGGCCCAAATCTCCATGTCTTATCACTGACCCAGTGAGCCGCATTAATCCCACTTCAAACAAATTTTCCACTCACTTAAAGTCACTATGATGTGATGTGTGTCACTAAACTTGGGCATTTTTCGTTTCCCTCCACTTTCACGCTTAATCAATCATCTTGCAACCACTCGGACAACAATAATTGAGAAGCTATTGCTGCACAAGTTTGCTATTGCCAAACAACCTTAGTTTTATTATATATGAAGTATGTTAATTTGGGGGGTTAAAATATGAGTCAAAGAAGGGAGCTCGCTCGCTGTTATAAGTCTTTTTATGTTGCAGAGGGTGTGGGTATTATAATTAGTGGAGTGGGTCCACTGGAAGTTTCCAAGGGAGAATTCAACCATTTTCTCTCACACGCATGTGTGGTAGTTGTGAGGTCGGTGCAGAGAGGTCGCAGTTTGTGTTAGTTTGATAGGACATTAATAATAAGTGAAGGTGTTGTTTTCAGATTTTGCAGTACTTGAATTTAGAAAAATTTGCAGAAGAAGGTTACGAGGTGCAGTTGTTCATACTGGTTTTATATTTTGATTGGGAGAGCATTTTTAGATTTTAGACAGTGATTGAGAATCGACTCACTTGCTAGCTACCAAGCATTGATCTGAATGCTCACGAATAAAACAAAACAAATTCATGTAATAAATTTTCGGCCTTCAAATTGCGCATCAGGGAAAGTTTGCTACTTGAGTTTTCCACCGTCGAACTGCATTCAATCTAATCTGTACATGAATGGTCTTCTGTTGTTAATATGCCAAGTATATGACTCTTTTAAAAAGAAGGGGTGGCTGAAATTTAGGAATGATCATTTAAATCCGATCCATAAGAATCTGACATGTTCTGTTTAACTCGAATAAAATTGACATTTGATCAAAATTTGGGATGAATTTTGGAAGGGAAAAAAAAAAAAACAATCTTCTATACTTAAATTTGAGATGAGACCGTGACAATATAGTCTTGATATGTGTTATGACCCGAACTTCTCCCACATTAAGGAAAATTGTTTTCAAACTAAAATATTGAGTTGTATATGAATTTGTACATTTACTATTTATAATATATGAATAAATAGATTGATTCAAAAGATGTTTTATTAGAAAATAAAACTTGTATATTTTATGGTGGATCAGGAGAGATGACAGAAAACTTAAAAGTTTAAGTATGACAATTTTTTTGTTAAAAAAAAAAAAGATTATAAGGTGGGAGATATACAGTAACACTAACACGCCATTGCCATTCCTTGGAAAATTGGATGTAATATGATACAACTCTTATTCCAGATCACGACTATGGTCGTTTGGGATCAAAAGTTGCCCCTCCCCATCCAGTCAAATAATCATTTATCTTTGGCATGTGATTGGTAATCAATATATCAAAATATATTCAGATCAGGATGCCCAAGCATAGCAAGAAACTAAAATTTACTTTTTTTTTTCTGCCATCAACCAAAATTTATTTTAGCCACACTAACCAAACTGCATTCCCCTAGTGATCCAGGGGTCAAGTTCGTCCTCCGTGAGGTCGGGGTGAGGATTCGGGGGATTGAGTCAAAAAATTAGAGATTTTATGTTACAGGAAAACTGTGATTTATAAATTTTAATTAATAATTAAATATCCTTAAAAATATTTTCTATGACTAAAATGTAAGTTTTAAAAATAGAAAGAAAATCGTTGGCCAAAAAGAAAATAGAACGAAAATCTCAATATAATAATTTAAATAAAACAGAACGAAAATCAATATATTTTACTCAAAAATATAATTGTCCCGGGCACCAAAGAATGTGCAGAGCAGCTGTTGAGTTTTACAATATAAAATTAAGGACGAAAGAATTCTTTCCAACTTTCAAAGGGGCAGTCGCACCTAACGCTGGTCATATGAAACAATGCCTTTCACGGCACAATGACAATTAACAATCCAATGGAAGCCCTAGAGACTTCATTCACAAAATGAAAATACATAAATGTATCGATTAATAAGTTATACAAAGCCACGTGTTTGACCTAACTGTATAGATCATCGTCATCAGCTCCACCAGCAGCAGCAAAAGGGTCGGCTGAGGCAGCAGCACCACCTCCAGAGCTGCTATCTGGAAACCTGAACTCGGTCCCAAATCCTCTTGACTGTTGCAATGTTTGGGCAAATGCCTGGTACTTGCGAATGTCAGCATCACTAACACTCCTTCGAGCATACTTCATGGATTCCTCAAAATGAGCCGCCTTGATTTCTGCCACATCATCTTCAACATCCTCCTCCATGGCCTCGGGATTCTCACTCCTCCTCCGTTCTCTCTCAATGTCCTGCCAAAAGAAATTGAGGAAAAACAATTAACCCAACTCCTATCGATTTTGCTAAGGCATTTACCAAGAAAAAGGTCTTCAGAAGAGTACCTTCTCAATGTTCTCTCTAATGGCATACTTGCATGCACGCTGGCAAATCTCAGTAATATCAGCACCACTAAAGCCCTGAGTATACTTGGCAAGAGCTCTAAGATCAACATCCTTTGCAACGGGGGATTTTCTTAAGCAAGATTTAAATATCTGATAGCGGGATTCCTCATCAGGGAGGGGGATATAAATCAGCTGGTCTAGACGGCCAGGGCGCAGAAGTGCAGGGTCTATGATGTCTGGTCGATTGGTAGCCCCAATGATGAACACAGTTTTCTTTGCCGACATCCCATCCATTTCTGTAAGGAGTTGGTTCAAAACCCTGTCAGCAGCACCACCGGCATCTCCTACACTACTACCTCTCTGCAATACAAAGCCAATAAAAGATATAAAGACAAGTATCAACAAGAATGATCATTGTTGTTGTCACAAGGTGCATAGATTTTCTCTTCAATGATATTTAGGATGAATACAAGATTTTGAAAATCAATAAATTTAGTCAGATGTCCAAATCATAACTTCGTAACCCTAACTGTTACATACCTGAGTTGCAATTGAGTCAAGTTCATCAAAGAACAGGACACATGGAGCAGAACCACGGGCCTTGTCAAATATTTCCCGCACATTAGCTTCACTTTCTCCAAACCACATTGTTAGTAGCTCTGGACCTTTAACACTGATGAAGTTCGCCTGACATTCATTGGCAATAGCTTTAGCCAAAAGTGTCTTGCCGCATCCGGGAGGCCCATAGAAAAGAACCCCCTTTGATGGGGACATTCCAAACTTCTCAAATTTTTCGGGGTGCTCCACAGGATATTGAACAGTCTGCAAAAGAGAACAGCATTAAAAATCTAGAGGCAAATGAAAAGAAGAAAGTGAAGTAACATAATACAAAATCTTCACTTACCTCTTGAAGTTCTCTCTTAACATTCTCAAGGCCACCAATATCATCCCAGCTGACATTGGGCACTTCAACAACCTAGCTCATTAAAAAAGTCCAAGTTAGAGATACATCACTTTAGAAGCAAAATCACAAAAGAAGGTAGTCAGGAGATTGAGAATTAAGGAAAAGGAGCTATCTTTGGGAAAACTGAAGACCAAAATAACATACTGTTTCACGGAGAGCAGAAGGATTGCTTGATCCAAGAGCAGTCTGAAAGTGCTCATTTGTCACCGCCATTGAGTTCAGTATCTCAGCATCAATTGTTTCATCTTCCAGGTCAATCACATCCATTTTCTCTCTGATGCATTGAAGTGCAGCTTCAGTACACAAAGCAGCAAGATCAGCACCAACATAGCCATGGGTATTCTTTGAAATTTTTTCCAAATCAACCTGCAGATGGCACATCAGGAAAACTCCTTTAAGAACATTTTAAAATGAAACCAAAACTTTTGGGGAAAAGAAGGCCAATCTTACATCCTCAGCAAGCTTCATATTCTTGGTGTGGATACGTAGCACCTCAAGACGGCCAACTTCATCTGGAACCCCGATATCTATCTCCCGGTCAAATCTTCCAAACCTCCTAAGAGCTGGGTCAATGCTGTTGGGACGATTTGTGGCTCCAATAACAATTACATGTGCACGTGATTTTAGCCCATCCATGAGTGTCAATAGCTGGGAAACGATCCTCCTCTCAACTTCTCCATGAGTCTTCTCTCGCTTGGGAGCTATTGAATCTATCTCATCAATGAAGATGATAGATGGTGCATTCTTTTCAGCTTCTTCAAATGCCTTCCTCAGATTGCTTTCACTCTCACCAGCCAATTTTGACATGATCTCAGGCCCATTAATGCAGAAAAAGAAGGCACCAGTTTCATTTGCAACTGCTCGGGCAATTAAAGTCTTACCAGACCCAGGAGGCCCATACAGCAAAATCCCTTTGGGTGGCTTAACGCCAATAGACTTAAATAATTGTGGATGCCTCAGTGGCAGTTCCACCAATTCCCTGATCTGGGCCATCTGCTTTCTTACACCACCAACATCATCATAACCGACCTCGTCTAATCGATTTTCATCTTCCCTCTTCACAGGCTCTCCTTCACAAAAGATCTCAGTGTCTGGTGCAACAACACAATAATCAGCGGGATCAGTTTCAACAACCTTGAATTCTACACTTCTCATCCCCCCTCTGACAAGGAACAAGTCACCCTTCCTCACTGGGCGATATGCCTCCAGAAAATAAGCTGCAAGAGTGAAGCACTGGACTTAGTATTCATAATATGATAGACCTAAACAAGCATATATGGATGCAATCCAAATCAATGACAATAAGATAAGAGGACAGAAGTTCAACAGCATCCCATTTCCATTCAACTTCAATAACATGCTAGGAATAACTCTCAAAGAAACCAATGCATAGGGTGAAGGTATAAGTATAAACTCACCCTAAAACTGTTCATTATATAGTTTATCATTTTCATCTATGAACTAGGCTTTGGTGATATATGCTAAGCAAGAACTCCTGAAAAATATACTTTCAATCAAATGCCTGACTGATAAGGACATAAGGAAGCCACAAACCACGATGACCATTGATTTAAATGCTTGAGATAATGCTCTTTCCTCCTATTATGCAGGCAAGGGCAGAGACAGAATGCTTAAATCAAATGTCAAATGTTAGAGGGAAAAAGTTTTTTTTTAATATATATATATATATATATATATATATGATCAGACCATTTTGCAGCTCAAGTCGTAAGGTAGAAGGATATGCCAGGACCCAAAAAAATGCCATCATAAACACCAAGAACTACAATTATTTTACTCAAAGAGGAGGGCTGCAGATGAAAGAGGATATAATTTAAGAAATATGAAACAGATGAAAACAACTCCCGCAATGCATAACAAAAAGATGTAATAGTAACTTACGTTTCAAGTATGCATCAAAGAGATTTCCAGTCACCCCTTCAATAGTATCATCCACAGGAAGAATGTGGACCCGCTTGCCATATTTGACATCAGCGCACTGATGCACAGAAACAACATCTCCGAGCCTAACCCTCAGATTGTTTCTCACAACCTTGTTCATTCTTATCTTTGGTTCATCACACGTGTCATCAGCAAGGGCAATGCAGATTGTATCTCTCCTTTTCTTTCCCTAAACACCATGAACGGAAATAAATAAACAACTTATTAAACAGAGAACAAGTTATAAATATTCAAGGGGGGAAAACTGACTTTAGTAAATGTTGTCCGAAAAAATAACAAAAAAGGTAACAGCAAGTCACAACATTCAATACACAGAAAGTTTGCTCCCACCCCCTAAAAGCTTGGGATGAAAGGAAAAAAACAATAATGCAACTATCAAGCGATTTATATTCAAGTAGAATGTCCTATCAAGCCAATTGTTCGCTCTTTCCTTCTTTCCCTACAATTCATACCGCCACATACCATGCAAACGAATTTAGGAGCAGTGTAAATGGCAGTAACAGGACCTCAAAGGTGCGGTACGAAAAAAGAGTTTCCTTCTTGAATTGAAACTATTTTCAAACTTCTGATGAGAAATTAAAAAGATACTAAATCCTCCTCCAATTAGAATTTGCATTTAGCCTAGGAAGATCAGGTAAAAATAAAAAGCTTCAGCATCTATTCACAACCCAAATACCTAATTCTATTGCAACCAGACGCAGTGATGAGTCAGGCCAAAAAGAAAAAAGACGAAGAGGAAACTATGAATAGCGCCCAGCAAGTTTCCGAAACACTAGATGAGCCAGACCCGCAGTTTGCAGTTTGAATATTAACCCACAATAAACAAAAACTGCACACGCATTACCTTGATCAAAATGGTGTCGCCGCGAAACAGCTGGAGTTTTTCCATTGTCTCTGGGTGGAGTGCGACCACAGAGTTGTCATCGTTGACGGCCTCATCAACAATCAACCGATTTGGCGCCTTCTTGCGCTCCAAAATCGCGGTGCTAAAGTCCCTCTTCGTTCCCTTACTGAAATATTTCCAGAAATCAAATTCTATACCAAAATTAAACTCCAAAATAAAACTCTATATAGTAAAAAAATACAGAAACATTAAGCAGATAAAAGACAGATAAAAGAATCAAAGTGCTAAGTAAAACAGAGATCTGAAAAACAAAGGAGAATTGAGGGCAGAATTAACGGCTTACGAATCAGAGGATTCAGCCTGGTTAGACATGCTGGAAGAAGAGATAGAGACGAACGGAGACTAGTAGGAGAAGGTAAGGTCTTTTCTTTGCAGCGCAACAAGGAATGAAGTAAGGGACGGTGTGGAAGATCTGATGCGGGGTAGGTCGCTGATACTTTTATTGGGGGATAACTGCTTTTATTGTTAGGAAAGGAATTGCTTTCCCCTACTCTTTGCTTGTTATTAACCTGTGGAATAGATTTTGATTTATTCTAGAAAATTTGAGATACTTCTGTTGAGCCGGGATTGTTGTCCCGTTCAAATTCGTGTGTGTGTGTGCGTGTGTGTGTTTTTGTGTGTGTGTGTGTGTGTATCTATATATATATATATATATTATAAGAATACATTATAGATTATTTCTGTTGAACATCGTTAAAATTATAAAATTTTCCATTTTAAAAATTTATAAATTTATATAAAAGTTTTTTATTTTGTATGATATATATATATTGATATATATATATATATATTATAAGAATACATTATTAACTTATGGAATAGAATTTGATTTATTCTAGAAATTTTGAGATACTTCCGTTGAGCCGGGATTGTTATTCCCGTTCAAATTCGTTGGGAGATTTACACACACACACACACTATAAGAATACATTATAGATTATAGATTATTTCTGTTGAACATCATTAAAATTATACAATTTTCCATTTTAAAAATTTATAAATTTATATAAAAGTTTTTTTATTTTTTATGATATATATATATTGATATATTGATATTGGAAAAAAAATATTGATATATTGATGATTTATTTATCTACACGAAACTTAAAATTTATGGTGATTATCAATACATAACCAAAGCATAAAAGTTTATGACACGTCATGTCAAGTTCTATCAGTGAAATAAAACAACTAATTAATAAAAAGATTATCTATTCAAAGTTAGAATTATTGTCGTTTGGCCAAAAAAATTATTCTTGTCGATTTTTTAATAATTAAAATAATTATTTACACGTGGCTAAAATCTAAAAAATTACGTGCACATTAATCTATTTATAATGCTAGTATTTTTTTTTACCAGATATTTCGTTTATTTTTTAGTTAGTTATCACGCCAAGTAACCCCACCATTTTTGTTGGGGTCATATGACACTGCCATATCAACCTTAACGGAGCTGTGCAGCCAGTTATCAATTTCATAGTTTCTTTAAAATTGTTGGAAAAAAAACAGTTTCTTTAAAATGAAAAAATCCACAAAAAAGGAACAAATCAAACTTAAGTCCAATAATATTTAATTGTTATTAAAATGAATGATAAATCTTGTTTCATAATCCACACCACTTATTAATTATGATTATTGATTAGTGCCGCACGTTTTAAACTCAGTGTAATATATAATATCAACTTGCATTTTGAAAATAAGAACCAAGCCAGTGTGGTTATTCAAATCCATACTTGTTTCATCGACTTTCCAATTCATTATTTTTTAAAAAGAATTATATTCAGGGGTTTAAATTGATAAAAAAATTTCTTAATTTAAATATAGATATTTAAATTGCTCCCACGATATAAATCCAGCCAAAAAAATCCTACAAAAATATAATTATAAAAGATATCAATTTAAATATCTATATCTATATAAAATATCGTGGAAGCAATTTCACTAATAAATAGTAACTAACTTATCTCAACTTCGTCACATAAAAATTTAATGCTAGTTTTATTGTGAAATTAAATTGTTTAATTATAATTTTTTGAGGAAAATAGCCCAAAAATAAAAAATGAAAGTGGATCAATAAGGTTATGATAAACTTAGTAAATGATTGGATTTCTTAAACATATTGTCTTGAATTTAATTCATAACCGTGTATATAAAAAAATTTATGGAAAAAGATAAAATTTATTTTGATAATTTTTATACTTTAAACAAATTAATTTTTTACTGTTGATTGAAAATATTTTGATTCCTAAAAAAAAAATTGAAAGCGGCAAGCAGAACTTGGTATGCGGTTCGGACTGCGGACTCCTTTAATTGTACTTAGCTGTTCCTCTGATTGTTGAATGAAATATCATATTTATGTTTCTTTTTCCTTTTATATATTATTATTGCGTATAGCATAATACTGATACATGTTATAAATGCGGTCCCCAAAAAAAAAAATCGATGTTATAAATATCATCGTATTTAGTGGATTTCTACAATTTTTTTTCTGATTAATACTGTTCATAACCTTTAAATTATTGAAATTAAAGGACATTAAAGGGCCGTTTTAGTATACTTTTGGAGAATTAATTTCCTAAAAAATATACTTGTTAACTTCATGGTAATTAATATATTATTTGCTTATTTCTTTTTAATTTTATGGGCAGTTTAAATTATTTTTTAAATAAATAAATTATATTTTAATTCAAGACATAAATATTATTTTTATCAACGAACCAAATCAGAAAATTGATAATATTTTTTAATGTAATTAACTCGGGAACCATAATTTTCTAGGAATTTGTTTGAGAAGTTGAGAAGTTGCATCATTTTTTTTTATAGCCAACAAAATTTTCTCTGTCAAGGGATCTTTATATTCATAAATCAACCAATATATCAAAGAGTCTTAACTATTTACTTTCCTTTTCCATTCATAAATCCAAATTATTGAGTGCAATAACATTCAAATGTATCAACGGGCTAAAAAAATAATGCCTTGATTTTGGAAAATGTAAATCATAATATTTGTATAGATACGTTGAATTCTTATAATGATTGATTGGCTATAATTAGAAATCTAATACAATATACAAAGCATTGTTCCATTGTATACATATCTAAATCTATGAGAAATATTTTCTCCAATTCTTTCTTTATCTTTCCATCAGTTTTATAACATATATATTTATATTTTTATAAAATCCCATTTGCGACAATCATAGTAGTCCGGTATCATTTTAAATAGAATAATTTCTTGGAAAAAATGTTGTTGGACATTTATGATTTTAGTATAAAAATTAAAAGCTCTTCACTTTAATAGAAAAGGAAAGCTAGAGTCACAAATGATAAGATAATAAACAATGACTCCCCCAACTTGGAGCGTTGAAACACATAACAGTTCTACAATTTAAGAGCAGTCTACAATCTGGTCACAAGGATCTATTTTCGAAGGCTATCCAGAGCAAAGATTTTATGGTCTAGATATGAGAGAAATTGCATGAGAGAAGAGAACCATATCCATATGCAACAAACAATTATTCTTTATCAGGCCTGAATACTAGGAGACCAAAGGATGCGGTAAACTACAATTTATTTCCTAAAGATAAAAGTAGACATGCCATTACAGGTTGCCTTTATTCCGATTATTAATCACCCTTGGATCATTTCGATGACTTAGATGGTATCCCATGTTAGTGACACCAGCGTCACTTGCAGCAGTATAGAACACAATTTTTATACTAAAAGGAAAAGTTTTATCACAAAACCATCAGTGACTTTTATCTGCATACTTTGCAGGGTGAAACAACTATGATAGAGGCTTTGGGCAAATAGTAACCCTTTTGATAAATTAGCAATCTTTCTGGTGTAACATCATTTGTAGCCCGTAGCTTCACCAGTATCAGTTGATTTAGACAACATCAACCGGTACATAGGGGCTCCACGATCTAAAACGTGCTGTTCCCAGTCTGACCTAACCCCAAATGGATTTTCCACGAGCCAACTACTTTGGCCATTGCATTGGTCATGCACCAAATTAAGCTTACCCTTGCCATATCTCAAAAATTGTTCTTTCATTCTCATAGCAACCTCTTCCACATCGGATTGCAGAAAGACCTACTCAATATTAATAATCTGAATAAGCCCCAATCAAATATTAATAAACTCAAAATGATAAAAGAAAAAATTGAAGCAAACCACTTAGATATGTCCAGTATTGATTTGTGATAATGAAAGACAATTATTTTCCAAGTTTAGTTTGCACTTAGATATGTCAGGCATTGATTTGTGATAGGAGGATGGAGATCATGAACTTGCCATGAAATGCATGTTGAACAAGGAGATACAAGTAAAGCTATACCAAAGCATAATTACCTTCCCGTCAAATGTAAGGAGATCTGCCACAGCTTCAATTAAAGATCTCTGCAGCATCCTCCATCTATGCTCAGGCTTATTGAAGTCAGGGTTTGGACACTGAAGGTAAAAATGCCACAACCGATATTAAAAATGAAAAAGAAAAATTATGATCTATAATTATGCATAATGATAGTGGAATAAAATTGTACAAGGTATGGAGACTGATTCTTCAGTGTATATTATTCAAGAAAAGCAGAGAAATATATGCAATATATGCACACTCGGCATAATGAATGAGAAGCCGAGAAACAGGGGATTGACCAAAACTAAAGGGATATACAACTAAATCAAATAAAATCCCCAAAATCCTATTTCTAAAAATATACAACTAATTATAATTAATAAATTAATATATAGTTTTCCACACTCCCTCTCAAGTTGGATCATAGATGTTAATCATATCCAACTTGCCAACAAAGTATTCAAACTTGTTTCGTGCCAGTCCTTTTGTGAGAATACCATCATCCATCTTCTCCCTTATGAAGTGCATGTCGATCTCAATATGCTTAGTTCGATCATGTTGGACAGGATTATGTGAAATGTTGATGGCTGCCATGCTATCAGAGAAAAATCTAACTGGTAGATTTATACTCTGCTTCAGCTCTTCTAAGACTCGTTTAACCCAAATACCTTCACAGATTCCAAGAGCAATTGCTCTAAACTCAGCCTCTGCACTACTTCTAGCAACAACACTTTGTTTCTTACTTCTCCAGGTGACAAGATTACCCCATACAAATGTGCAATACCCAAATGTAGACTTTCTATCATCCTGGTCACCCGCCCAATCTGCATCTGTAAACATTTCTACATATCTCTTATTAGTTTTCTTGAATAAGAGTCCACGTCCAAGTGAACCCTTTAAGTAACGAAGGATCCTGTACACTTCATTCAAATGCTTTTATGCCTTGGATCATGTGAATGTTGACTCACCATACTAACAACAAAAGCAATATCTGGTCGAGTGTGGGAAAGATATATTAATTTTCCCACCATGGGCTGATATCTTCCCATATCAACTTTCTAGCCAAGATCTTCCTCATCACAGATCTTATCTACCCGTATAGGAGTATCACTGGGTCTACACCCCAACATACCGGTTTCTTTCAAGAGATCCAGGATATACTTCCTTTGAGAAATATAGATCCCCTTATTTGACCGGGCCACTTCCATCTTGAGGAAGTATTTCATCTCCCCGAGATCTTTTATCTAAAATTCCTGAGCCAATGCAGCTTTAATAAAATCAATTTCTGTTGTATCATCTCCGGTGAGTATATCATCAACATAGACCACTAGAATAGTTATCTTATCATGTTGGTGTTTGAAGAACAAAGTATGGTCACTCTGTCCCTGAGTGTAGCCTTGCCCCTTAAGGACACACATAAATCTTTCAAACCAAGCTCGAGGAGATTGCTTTAGGCCATACAAGGACTTCTTTAATTTACACACCTGGCTTGATTTCTTCCCAGGGAACCCTGGAGGCATTTTCATATACACCTCTTCCTTGAATTCTCCATTTAGAAAAGCATTCTTGACATCTAACTGATGTAGTAACCAATCCTAATTAGCAGCAAGAGACAGTAGGACTCTAACTGTGTTAAGTTTTGCTACAAATGCAAATGTCTCTGTATAGTCCATCCCATAGATATGCAAGAATCCTTTTGCCACAAGTCTAGCCTTGTATTTATCAAGGCTTCCATCTACATGATATTTCGGGGTAAACACCCATTTGCAACCAACAGGCTTCTTTCCCTTGGGAAGGTCAACAACTACCCAAGTGTCATTCCTCTTAAGAGCTTCCATTTCCTCCATGATTGCTTGTCTCCACTCAGGTGCGGCCATGGCCTCATCAATGTCATTAGGTACCTTGACATTATCCAGATGAGCAACAAATGCATGATACTTTGAGGAAAGGGCATGATATCAAACAGACCTTTCTATAGGATGTCATGTACATGCTCTAGGCTTCTTCCTTACTGCAATAGGAAGATCCAGATCTTCGGTTGCTTCACTGTTTTCCATAGTCACCTGTTCATCATCAATATTGATACCTTGTTCCTCCACCACACCTGCTTCTGGTTCTGACTCTTGGTGAGTACTAAGAGCCTTGGGCATATTACTTGTCTTGTGTTTTCGAGTATAGAACTTAATAGTTTTCTTGGTAGTGTCTCCTCCTGGGTTAGAATTTTCCTTTTCACCAGGCACATCCTCCCCTCCTAATTCATGAAGGACACAATCTAAGGAAACCAAATCAAGTTGAGTTTGAGTTTCAGGTTCAGGTATGTTTTCCGAGGTCTGAAATTCATTCCAACTCTCCCCCTGAATTGAAGACGCACGATAGTAAGCTTCCTCTTCATGAAAGGTAACATCACAAGTGACAAAGAGGCGTTTTGTGGTGGGATCAAAGCACTTGTACCCCTTCTATGAGGCAAAATAACCAAGAAAGATACACCGGACAGATTTTGGGTCAAGTTTATTGGTGTGGTGGAGATGGACATAGTTGGTGCAACCAAAGACTCGTAGGGGTAGATTGTTCTCAAAATAAGGTAGGTTGTAAGTGGTGTGGTAAACCTGCAAAGGAGTCTTATGGGATAAGGTTCTGCTAGGCATGCGATTTATAAGATAGATTGCAGTAAGAACAGCATCATCCCAGTGATATTTGGGCACATTGCTACTAAACAAGAGAGCTCTAGCAGTTTCAAGGATATATCAGTTTTTTCTCTCTGCAATCCCATTTTGTTGGGGGTTGTAAGGACAGGTACTCTTATGTATGATGCCATAATCCTTTAGAAAGGCAGTCAAATATTTATTGAAATACTTAGTGCCATTATCAGTGTGAAGGATTTAAATGTTTGTATGAAACTGGGTTTAAATCATGTGAAAGAAATCAAGAAACGTTTGATAAACCTCAGTTTTGTCTTTTAGTAAGAAAACCCAACTCACGCGAGTGTGATTGTCAATAAATGAGATAAACCATTTAGAATGGGTTCGATTTGCAGTGAGAGACGGACCCCACAAATCGCTATGAATAGTAGTAAAAGGTTGAGATGCATGATATTGAAGACGAGGATAAGATATTCTACTATGCTTGGCAAGTTCACACAAGTCACAATAAAATTCGGAACAGTTTTTATTTGAGCAAATTGAGGGGAACATATGAGACATATAATGAAAATTTGGATGGCCTAACCGTTTGTGCCATAACTCTAATTCACTAGACCTAGGAAGAGAGACTTTATTACAAGTTCCAATACTTCTAACTTCACTGTCATCCACGTAGTAAAGCCCATTGAACTCTCTAGCACTGCCAATCGTCGTCCCCATTAACAGATCCTGAAAAAGACAATATGTGGCAAAGAAATTAGCATGACATCTCTCTTCTCTTGTCAATTGGCTTATAGACAATAAACTACACTTCAAATCAGGAACATGAAGAACATGATGAAGTGTTAAAGAAGTAAATATTTGTATGCTTCCAATACCAGCAACAACACACTCAGAAGCATCAGCAGTTTTAACAGTAAGTTGCTTTGTACAAGGGACATAATCAATAAAAAGATGAATTTTATCAGTCATAGGATCAGGGACACCTGAGTCTACAATCCAACAGTTTCCAAAGCACTTACCTTTGATGGTAGCAAGTACCTGAAAGAAATTACCTCGTTTAACAACAGTGGCAACTGGTTGTTGATTAGTCTGTAAGGCAGCTAACATTTCCATGATTTTGCTCAACTGATCATCTTGAGAAGAAATGTTGGGTTCCTCACTTTTAGTAACTTTAGCCATATAACCACGGCTTCTACCCTTTCTTGGTTTCCAATCTGGAGGTTTACCATGTAAATCCCAACAAGTGTCCATAATATGACCAGCCTTCTTGCAGTGCTCACAGAAAGGACGACCCTTGTTGTTTTTCTTATCATTAGAGCGCACAGTAAGGGTAGAAGCTTCAGTCACAGTAGAACGCATAACAGAATCATCTTGCATCATAATTTTATGCCTCGAGTCTTCCCTTCGAAGTATGGCAAATGCCTCCCGGACAGAGGGCAAAGGATCTAAGCTTAAGATCCGGGCTCTAGCATCATCAAAGATGGGATTGAGACCTGCAAGCAATTCAAACAAACGTTCTTTCTCCACCTTTTTCTTGTACTTTGTAGCAGCTACAGGAGAGCTCCAATCCTCCTCACTTATCAGATCCAATTCTTGCCATAGATATGTTTTCTCAAGATAGTACTCACTCAAGCTTCGAGTCCCCTGTTTCAGATCCTACAGTTTGGTTTTAATCTCAAATAATTGTGAGACATTTTCTCTATCACTGTAGGCCTCACAGACAGCTTCCCAAATGTCATGAGCAGAGGGTAGAAACATAAAGCTTTTTTTAATTTTTGGCATCATGGCATTGACCAGCCAAGAAGACACGAGCATTTTCGGAATTCCATAACCTTAGAGCCTGAACATCAGACAAGGGAGGAGCAGAAAGTTCACCCGTAATATAGCCTAGCTTACTACAACCATCAAGTGCGAGTTTGACTGACTGAGCCTATTCGCAATAATTATCGCCGGAAAGCTTTTTTGGGATGATGAGAAGTGCAAAGCCCTCAAGTCCAGCTGCAACGAGTCGGGTAGAGGAAGACCCAGTCGTGGTGGACAAAGACTCATCTCCAAAGCATCCCTCAAGCGCAGTCGCAGCCAAACGGCGAGGCTGCTCGACACGAGGGATCGACTCCATCTTTGTTTTTCAGTTCTCAGAAGAGTCGGACGTTGTCTCCCCTTCTTGCTCCGATACCATGTAGAAGGTATGGAGACTAATTCTTCCACGCATATTATTCAAGAGAAGCAGAGAAATATATACGGTATATACACACTCGGCATAATGAATGAGAAGCCGAGAAACAGGGGATTGATCGAAACTAAAGGGATATACAACTAAAT
This sequence comes from Adenanthera pavonina, assembly GCA_026686845.1. Classification (NCBI taxonomy): domain Eukaryota; kingdom Viridiplantae; phylum Streptophyta; class Magnoliopsida; order Fabales; family Fabaceae; genus Adenanthera; species Adenanthera pavonina. Next base: position 7,115,525 of record JAIVEN010000002.1, read on the forward strand.
CAAATAAAATCCCCAAAATCCTATTTCTAAAAATATACAATTATAATTAATATTTAGTTTTCCACAAAAATGACATTTATGTCCAACAAAGATAAAGAAATGGGATGATCAGATTTTCTGCAATGCCGATCATGACAACAGAGAGGAAAATGACAAATAGTTGTGTGACCAACACTTAAGTGTTAGGTGGTCATCATCAGAGTGTTACAATAAATGACTGCATCACAACTGAAGTTGCTATGGATGCTGGTTAGCTAGTTGCACTTAAGAGATGGCTCACTGATGACAATAATGGCTATACTGGAGGAGGAATGTTACTGAAGGGGATGTCATCAACAGCAGGACTAAGAATTCTGCCAACACATTCACTGGTAAAACTGTGGCAACAGCACCATCAAGGCAGCCTTGATGGCAGAGGGTGAAGCCAGAAAGTGTCTAGATCTAGTGAAAAGAATTGATGGTGTAATTGTCATAACAAAATGGTTCACAACTTTTTCAACGTTAGAATTTACATTACAATATAATCTATTCCTGACCTGTATTGAAACAAGAATCAACTCTCCCGGGTATGTAGAAACAATTGAACGAAACGTTGATGTTGCATTAGTTGCAATAAAGTGCCTAGCAAGGAGAGACAAAGAAAACAATGTTTACATGGCTAAACAAAAATATAGATATCTAAACCTCCAAGAACTCTGAAACTAGTCAATATCAAATATTAAATCCATAAAAAGTCGCACTATTTATAAGTCATGAATAATGCAACTCATTCCTCAAACTCCATGCAATGCATAAGGCCCACATAGTGATAGATTAAACTAACCGAATGTGAGCATTCAGCAAACTCTTCTGCCATTTCTTTATGGACAACTAGACAAAATCAATTTCATAGACCACAGCCAAAAACCAAACAGATATTTCATCTGTTTATACTAAGAAAACAACAGTCTTACCCATTCCCTATGCCAAACTCATTAACAGATTCCAAACAGCGCCTCACAAGCTGAAAGGTTACACTAGTTGACATAAGGGAGAATAATATGTAAAAAGAAAAAAAATGATAAAGAAAAGGAACAACAATAGAAAAAGTAAGCACAAAACCTTTTCATTAATCTCCAAACCAAGGAAGTTCAAATCTTTCCTCCTTCGAGCCATTTCTTGAAGAAAAAGCCCATTACCTGTGATAAAGTTCAAATATTAAACAGAACCAATAACTTGAGCATCAATTATTCCACTCTCTTTTAAACACCCATATCTTTCTACTCTCACATAATTTGGGGACTGTTTTACAACAATGTTAAGGTTAAAAATCCATAATTTTATTAAGAGACAATAAGTTCATACAAACTGCTTGTTTATTAGACAATGCCTTAGAAGAACTTAAAGGTCATTTTTCTCTTAGGCTTCATCTTTATATGCACATAGTAAGTATAATATATAGAAAACAAACGGTACCACTTCCTATATCAACAAATAGAGGTTGAGCTGGGTCAGAATACATGTCGTTCCAGTTGATCTTAAACGGGTATGCCTGCAAAATGTAAGCACTCTAAGTAGTCATCATATCACCAATGCAGGATTTTTTGCACATTGAGTTGCTTAAGGGCAATCTGATTCCCCTGATTGGTTAATCAGGCATGGTAATACCTTTTCTGTTCATTTGAGAATTTACATTAACCAGCTTTATGGCATTTGACATGGGTCATAACCCAAATTTGGTAACAACATTTTCTTTTTTGACCATACTGCATAAGCAAATCCTAATCAGGAGACAGTCCCTCTTCAGAAGAGAGAAAGATAAAGATATAGAATAGAGAAGGATTTGTTACATCATAGCATGAAAGAAAACACTGAGATCCAAGTAAAATCCATTCCCACAATCGCAACATATCTAATTTAAAGCAAGAAGCACCAAACCTGGAGCCAACATCAGTTTTTTTTTTATTTTGGCCGGAACAACAACATCAGTTAAATGCAATAAAATGAATGTAAAAGAATTTCCAGCACGCAATTTGACAAATCAGATTTTGTAGGTTAAACAACAAAAATTAAATTGCTCAAGAGAGTATTTTGGCATGATCCAATCCCTAGCATCTCAAGGGACACAGCAGGTCACTGTGCTTTTTAATTAGATAAAATTCAGATTAGGTAGCCAAAACTATCCTTAAGAAAGTGTATATAGAGAGAGATTCTAAATTTGAAAAAAAAAAAGAAAAAGAAAAAAAGAATATGTGTAAGCAGCATGTAAGATAGTTCATTCAAATAAAACATTCGGAAAAATACTATTCTGATTCTTCTAAGTCCTAATCTTCAAGTCTAAGAATGGTATGAAAAACTAGTTATTGAAACATACTCTGTCCAAGCCCATAACGCCAGGGAGCTTTCTTCCTTCGAGAAATTCCCATACAACTGAAGCATTTTCAACCATACTTATAACAGACAAGGAACTCAACTCCTGTCTCACAACTTGGCATGCCATATTTCCAACAACAGTTATTTCACAGTTGCCACTAAGTTGATCAAGCATTTTTGCCAAATTTGCTGCTCCATTTGTGTATTTACTCGAACCAACAAATCTCACTGGACCCATCCATATGATTTGCTGCGATTGATCAAAGCAAAGTGTCAGACTGACTTTAGTGTGATAGAACAACAATATTATTTTTGAAATAAATGCATAATAAAATTATGAAAACACCTCTATCTCTATCACGGTATGGCTACAGCAGGATATTAATTACCTGCAAAAATGTAAACCAAATTAGCAAATAAAACTGCAGGCATGAAATGCTCACTTCAATAGATTCTCTATAAGATATTTGAAATAATCAAACCAAGAGTAGCGTACGCCTAAATCTACATCAAAGTACATAATTAAGGCACCTTAGATGTTGCAAGCAAGGAGCCTATTTCATCAAGTGATGCAGGTCCAAGGTCTACAGGTACCCAGCCTAGAACAGAATCAAATTTGTGTTAATTGGTTTACCAAAACAAAAAATTTGTGTCAATTTTATTTTGTGAATGAAAGAAAAACGAATGCTTTAATACTCAAACTGCAAACCTTCATTATCACTTTTAAAATAGAAATACAAATAAATGAGTTGGAGCTCACCTACCATGTTCTAGCGCCTCTAAATTTCAACCACAATTGAAAGATAATTATTTGCATAACATGAAAACTTGAAGAGACTAAAAAAGATTATTATAACTATATATCCTCAAAGATTCAAACACTTTTATTAATACTTATTATTGTCAATTAGTTTTGAGGGGAAATTTCACTGAAAAATATTATAACAGAGGCTACAAGGACACAACTATTGTTATCGTAGTTTTGATTCTTAGTATACATTGCAAAAGGCCATGGAACTTTGTCATCAATTTAGCATTAGGAAGATAATTTATAATTATGACATAATTCAATGCAGTTGGAATTTGGCTAAACTATTGGATAGATAATCTTTTTGTATGCAATAATAATTGCACCAGCAAGCATCCAAAGTGACAACCAACTACTGGGACAGAATGGCTTTGCAAGTTAGATTGCCATTGTCTTCTACAAGAACTGGTATTTTCTACACAATAAATTTGTTATAGAAAATATGCTCACATTCTATTTCAAAAAACCAAAGTAACTAATGGTAGGAAAAGCTCACCATCCAAAATGCCGTGAGAAGGAAATGCTTGCAGTTGCTTTGGATTGCTTTCATTCCTGCACCAAAAGTCTTTTGGATACAGAATCTGTATATTTCTATCTTGAGCAAGTTGAACCATACCTAGAGCTTCATTACATGCCTTAAGCTCCACCAGATCAAAAGGAACTGAAACTCCTAATGCATGCATTATTTGAAATGACATCATTCCAACAAACACCAACCCCTGGCATCTGGATGCTAAAAAACGTAAAGCAGCTGCTTTATTGTAGAAATCTGTCCCTCCTATCTGGATTTATGAGAAACAACAAGAGACTAAATTTCATCAATAAAAAAACTTTAGATCATCTTGTGTGGATAGTTCTAATAACTAATGCTGTAACAGCAGAAGTGACGTACAATTGCAACAAAAGGCTTCTTGGTGGCTTCTGTAACCTTCGTCAGTAGACATAGGCTTTCCTCAAAGTGAAAACCAGCCATACAGGCATAGCAGAAGCGAGTCACACCAACAGTTGATGCTAGAACTTTATGAGAGTGAGAAAAGGAGTCATTGACAAAGATATCGACACCTGATGATAATTCTTTAGCAAACTGCAAACAGTTGGCAACTTCCTCTTTAAATCTAGAAAGATTCTCAACAAGAAGGATCTCTGCTTTCTTGGGGCCTTCCATCTTTGATAGCTTATTACAAGATGCATGCTGCAGTGGAACAGTTTGTATCTGAAGAACTTCCGAGAAGAAATCTGAAGTATAGAAATCATCATCAATTATCTAGTATGGAAGCTCCTGTTTTATAAAAAAAAACCATTTTTTTACTTCCATTGCTCATATTAATTACAGTTCCAGATCTTCATAATTGAATAATTTTCTTCCATCTTTCCATTCATTAGATAGAGGAGAATTGTTTTAGCCATTTATTTAACAGCTAAACTCCACACCAGTGACTAAAACAAGGGTAGAATGTAATTACGTACCTGCAACAGATTCTATGTGAGGAAACTCTGAATTATTGATATCCCAATCACTAACCAGAATTACTTTTGCCCCAGCTTCATGTAAATACTTAATTGTAAGTAATGCATTAGAAAATGACTGAGTCTGTTGCTCACATTGTTGCTTGATCAAAATGTTAGAATCAAATCTGACGAGGACAACTTTTGCAGAAAGTTCTTCCTTAGGAAATTCTCTCAGAGTTTGTATATGAGGAAAGGCATTTAATTCTCCACCATTATGAGTGTAAATCTAAAAGCAAAACCATAACATGCTTATATTAGGAGCACAACAAAGTTTAGTGACAAAAAGTAACACATTCACTTATGAAACGAAGTCACAAAGAAGGAAGCCTACATTCTTCAGCATCACTAATATTCAAAATAATTACAGTAAATAGATTTTTTTTTTTTTTTTGCATTGATTATCAGGAACTAAATCTTAAAGAAGACAGTCCAAATTGTTTAAACATCAGAACATAATACCGTAGCACAAAAGGAACCAAGACTGTATATTACCCTATGGTTAATTGAACTCTTAGCTTGACCTGATAACTCCCCACTACCTGTCACAAATAACATTAAATATTACAAAACAATAGACAACAGAGAGGTAATATTTTTTTTTTAAAAAAAAAAGGCTCACTTTTATAGAATAACCTTGTAAAGCTAGTAGAGCACCATTATGCGTCTGAAACTTGGTAAATTTTCCGGTATAAGTACGTGTCTTTTGTTGGAGCCACTTGCGGTGGTCATGGAAGCTTAATTTGTTCAAAAAGATTGTTCCATGGAGCAAATTTAGAAGGTGCCCCATAAAGTTCCAAAAGCTGGTCCTGCACGAACAATAAAGGATATTCCCCTAACAATATGAAAGTAAGGTAGAGACGTAGAGGATTGCCAACACTATAATTAACAACCAAAATGAATGTTGCATGGCGGGCAGTCACATGGATCAGCTACCACAATTAAGGGAAACACTGAAGGAAATTCAACTCGCCTCTTCACGGGTGAACTCAACGGCACTGACTCCTTCCACATCCACCCTTGTAGCCCTGGCGCCAAGATAACGCAGAAGACGAAGGGCGGAGTGGACGGATGTCTTTGTACCCATAAAAAAAAACGACAAAACTAGACTGTCGTTTGAATTTTAAAGCGAAAAGCCGAGATGATACGTCGTTTTCACCTACATAACATTTCTCTCAATGTCACTTTAACCCCTGGACGTGTTGGTGTTGTTACGACGATTGCCCCGAAGTACAACGTGTTAAGGGTATTTTAGTATTTTAAATTTTATTTTCATATAATAAATACTCCATAAAACATAATTTTTTTAATATTCAAATAAATCAATATTTATTATCAGGAGAAATTAAGAAAAACAAAACAAAATAAAAATCGTTTGCTCACTCACTGGGAGTAGTGGCCAAAAACAAACTCGCTGGTAGTCAAATTGCAATTGGCTTTTGCTGAGTGCGGGCGTTGCAAATTGGCGGACACAAACCCCTGCTTCTTCGAGGCTCTGCGACCGGCGATTCACTGATCCTAATCTGCAAACTTTCTGAAATTTTCGCCGGCTAACGCACAGAGGGATCTTTCTGGAAATATGGGCTTAGGTTTCGCGATCGGCGTCTGCGGGTTTCTTATTCTATTTCATGCTGCTTATGCAACAATCCAATGTATGCTCTAGGACATGTGGATGTATCTAATTAGGAAATTACTCATTCTTATATATGCGCATTCCTTTATTGGAAATTTCAATATGCTTGGAAAAGAAATTGGGATCTGGGCATGCATATGTAATTCGGGTTTGACTTGGTTGCAGATAGGGGTTTGTTGAAGATTACGGAGGAAGAGTTTTCGGGACCTCCAATGAATGTGAGTATTTTCCATAAGATTGCTTTATTAACATGGTTTTGATGCATGCCTGCCGTTTCTTAGTGTCCATGCATTTGGAATTTCGTATGAATGCAGGTGGTTGTTGAGTTGTTGCTCGGATTATTGCTCTGCATGTGGGCTGCGCTGACTGTACCAGGGAAGTTTCTGTCTATACATCCAGACTCCGAAGAGAATAGGTAACTTCTTGTTTCTCAATTTGGATGTTAGACTTAAATAAATTTATTTATTTTCAGTTAAACTAAGTTTGTCATCTAACTGATAAAACGTTAGCGAGAGGTCGTTGTAAACGTAACCTGAAATTGGGAATGATAAAATTTCTTGACATTGGGAATGATTCCATGTTAATTTCTGGGGGTTGAGCTGTAAACTTAACTTCAAATGCTCTTTTTCCATACTTACCCGTAACGTTATTTTATGATAGGTCTTTTATAATGTGTCCCAAATATTGAAGAGATGATAAGATTTCTTGACATGGCAATGATTCCATGTTGATTTCTGAGGCTTGAGCTATAATGTTAACATAAATTGCTCTTGATCCGTACTGTTCTTGTTCTTTGGTGATGGCTCTTCCTTGATCAACTCATGTTGTTGGTCACTCTGTCTTTGGTTTTACTTGGCTGAGAAGGGTGTAACCATTAAGGAATGGAAATAGAAAACGCATGAAAGTTAATCAGAATGGTGATAGAGGTCAATTAAACTGAAAAATCTGAATCCAAATGGTGATGTGTCTGAAGATAAGTTGTGCTATAGTTTTTATGAGATTGGATTGCTCTCGTTCTATATACATGATGCAAATTGTCCTTACCCTCTCTGACTCTTCACATTGCCCTTTTAAGCTTGATCTACCTTGATATGGTTCTTTTATTTTATTTAACGGTCATTTTGTCTTAGAACAGAGCCCATAGATAGGAGTAATAACATATAGTGAGAGAGGAATAGAAAATTTTAATGTTACATATATATTTAAATTAACTTTGCCCTCCTCACTTGGTAGGACTTGGGAGGGTAATCAAGGCATAGATAATATTTTTAGGTGAAACTTAGGTTATGACCATAAAGAATATGAACAGTCTTATTTCACTGAATAAAATTACATTTTTTTAATCTAAAAATTCAAATGTGAAGAATATATTGTTAGCACATTTGGCTTGTGTAATTGTCAGTTATTCCATTCTGATTCTGCCTCTTTCATCTAGACCGGCTAACTCATGGTTTCTTGCTATGCTGCATGAAGTTAATGGTATAAAATAAATAATGGAGTTTCTGAGGATGGAAAACGAGACTAAATCGTTATATTTATATTGGCAGGGAGCCATTAACTTGTTATAGGACCATGAAGTTACTGATATCAAGTTCTTCATTTGTAATCTGCTGGTTAGATGCTAAGCAATCAGGATGGGCAAATTGGTAATTGGTTAACATTTATCTCCTCTTTCACCTCTACTAAGCAACCATACACCAGTAAAATTTTCATTTACAATCTGTAAGTCAGATTGCTAATAACCAGGATTGATGAATCTGCCGAATGTTGGCATTATTCATTGAGAAAAAGGTTGGGGGGAACTTTTGGCCGTTCCTCCACATGACAAATGTGTCAGAAAGCTCACAGCTGAACCATTAGGCTTCATCTTTTTAGTTTCTACTGCTTATTATCCACTAAGCAAGACAACAATTGACTAGACAAGGTCTAAACTTTCTGCCTGACGATATTGTGAGCGTTAGTTTCGCCTTTCATACAACTATAGTGTGCTGGCTTAGTGCTTTATATGCGCCCCTACTTGTTCTATGACACTCTGGTACGCATTTAGCCACTGATCTTTTGTTATTACTTGTTACTGTTGATTATCTTCGTCAGCGGCTGATGCAAGTGACAGTCACTGCTACAAGTATTATATTTGAGTGTATAATTACCTTAATATACTTATCTGTTTCCTTGCTGGATCATAATCATTATGTATTGTGTCTTTTCGGATGCAGGATCGTTTCTTTACCAGCCAACCTGGATTTCATGATCTTCAACCATAGAGGGAAGGTCTTTCCTGTGGAAATGGATGTGAAGCTGAGACATTGAGGATTTTTGGATCGAGCAAGTACATTCATCTTTTCATATGAAGAAGACAAATCTCGTTTTCACTTTTTAGAAGTTTGGTTGTTGATCTAGCAATATTCACATGTTACTCGCTATTTATCACTGATGTAAGAGATTTTGCATTTTTCTATTGTAGCTTCAACTAAATATTTCTGTACTGCCCACTTATCCTTGTTATTTTGATAGGATTATTTTAACCATTTATGAAAGATTAGCCTGCACGTTGACCATATACATGATTTAATGAGGTTGTCTGTACTTTTACTGTAGAAGTATATTATGTGTATGTCTAAAATGAAAGTAACTGACCCATCTATCTGGGGAAAACACTGCATGTCCTTGGTGTGGTTCAAAACTTTCAGTGATGCCTGCCTGGTTGATTGTTAGAACATTGTTAACTTTTTTATGGTCTTCTTAGCATTCAAGGGAGTTTGGACGACATCCTCTCATTGACTTGCAAATTGTTTAAGGAGTTGCAAATGGTTTAAGGAGTTCTGGAAGCCGAAATGAGAAAAGGGCGGTGGAAGCAAGCTTATCAAAGTCCTGGAAAATTTGCTCTTGTTGGATGGCAGAAATGTTACTGGATTGAAAACTGAACTTTGCTTTTGTTTGACTAGTATAGGATTGCCATAAAAATTTGTAGTCGAATCATTTGATCCATCCGTCAAATCTAATTATTAAAATTTATTCACTTAAGAAAATTTAGAAATTTTTGGCACTTCAGGGATCTTAATCCAATTGACAGCAACAGACACCAGTACATCACATTGGGTAGAAAAAAAAACACACATCATAGTGAAAAAATGATTATCACGAGACAAAAACAGAGCATTCAGTGAATGAATTCAGCAATTAAATTAACCGTTTAAATACAAGATGTGAACAGAAGACCTCCACGTATAAATACAAGACCTATAACCAAATCATAGCTAAACTGCAAGAAACAAATCAACTACTCTAAAAAATTGTTTAGAATTGTTCTACAAGTAAGTCACTGTCGCATTGCTATAAAATCCTCACCAGAATATCAGAAAACCCTTAATTTATGAATTTTGTGCACGCGTAGCCCCCAGGTAATGGCAGCTTCTGTTAACTCACTAGCACCTGCACTTTGACCAAGCAAGCCGGTCTATCAATTAATCTACAGAAGAGTGAGCTCTTGTGGATTTTCCATAGACTGTTTAAGAATATACTCGGCTCTCCTCTTTTTTTCATCTCGCTCATCTTCTCGTCCAGTTAAAGATGCTATTTGCTCTTGTTCAGCATTCTTCTTCTGCTGTCTTGTATCCAAAGACTCACCAATAAGCTTCTTCCCAGTCCTGAACTTGAAATGAACAGTAGGCCTTACCACAGGAAGAACTGTTTTGCCTTCCTGCCCGTCATTTATACCACTCTTCACTACCTCAATTGCAGGAGCAAATGCCTCGAGCACAGAAACATGATTTGCACCAGCAATTTCATCCGAAAGCTTTGAGGTTAAGACAATGGGAGAAACATCTCCATCCCCTGATGGCATGGGCGTCTCAAGGAACGGATTCTTTACCACTCTTTCTAGATCTTGTGCAGCACCACATCGCATATTCGAGGTCGATGTTTCTGCTGAATCCTTACATAGCAGCCGCTGCTGCAGACTCAACAAAGACCTTTCAGCCTTCCTCCGTTGCCTTGCTTGCTCAATCTTATCTTCTCGAGGATCCGTGGCCCTCTCATTCCACATGGGTGTGTGAATGTAAGTGTGGGGATCAGGGAAAGCTGGCAGCCAAGCAGGTATATGCTTGGAAGGTGGTGTCTCACCCATTTGTAAGAAACTAGGGATGGCACTTCGGCCCTTAATCACCGGAAATCGAGGTATTGACTGGGCTAATGGAATCTCCTCCCCCGAACCCACCATGTGAATAATCTGCCTCAATGTGCCAGAGCCGGCAAGACATTGACTAGGCTCAGATGCACCGGGAAACCCTTGGGATGCTTCTAAATCTTCCAACCCTCGAATCAAATCAAACAAATTACATTCTGATCTACCAGCTAAGTTAGCATAGAACTCTGCCATCTTTCCCAAGTCAAAGAGGTATCGGATTGCAATGTCAGCAAAAGCCTCCAGGGCAGACTCTTTGACGCTGTGAAACCCAGCGCTTTCGCATATCTGCGCTACCGCCACCTTCGACACCGCTCGCCCAAAGTCATCACCTGCAGCTCTTTCCCCATGGTTCATATTCAAGCCCACATATCAATTAGGGTTTTCATGAGCCGCATTATTCACTCCATGAATTTTCCACCCGCTGTAATCATCAGACAAATGAAATGTAGTACTCAATAAAGAAGATATTAAAGAAAGAAATTAAGCAGAAGAAGTACATAACCACTTCTTTCGTCTCACACAGGAACAAATTTTCAAAATTCGAAAGCTTGGTGACTTCCAGCTTCCAAACATTGCCACATCAAACAAACAGAAGGATGAACAAGTTAAAAAAGCACATCTTCACAGCTGGTTTTTGAAAAACCCTAGAGTGGTACTGAGAATGAAGCCAATTTCAAAGATTTAAAAATGGGTCACAAGGGAGCATACAGCTGTCGAGTGTTTTACTCTTACCAATGAAAACTTTCCGAGGCATCGAAACAAACAACCTCGCGACAGACTGGGAATCCTGAATGTGAATGATAATTAGCCAAGCATGAAATGGAAATATTAGAGCTCCAAAAGAAGCTTTAAACCGAAGAGGCACAGTGATGCGCTAACAGGTGAGTGACGGAGGGAAAGAGGGATTTGCAAACAGAAACAGAAACCCTGGTAGGCCCCTTTCGAAAAATGGGGGCAAATCAAATCAAACAACGAAGGAAGGAAAGGAAATTGAGGTCGGAGAACCAAGCACGAGACGAAGGTTTATTTATAGAAACTAGTGAACTGGTTCAGCCAATAAGAGGCAGAATAGCCCCAGCTAATACCTGCCTGCAAATGCAAATGAATTTTCAATATTCTTTTTATTTTTAGAAAAGTCATTTTATGAAAGTATTGGTCTGGGGGACCGGAAAAATGAAGTTGAAGCGACGTCGTGGCCGCGGCTGTTACGAATGACCATGACTGTGCATCATTATTAAAACTGGATTGGATCGGTCGATTTGATCGGTTAGATCAGGAACCGTTATCTGGTCTGGTTCGATCGTTATTTGGTCTGGTTCGGTCATAGTACATAACCAGTACTATTCAGAATTGGTCAAGAACCGGTGAAATCGGTCTTGAACAGGTAGAATCAGTCCTGAACCGATTCTGTATTTTTTTTAATTTTTTTAAAAATTTTCTTTTAATTTTTAAGATAAAATAATATCATTTTTAGTACAAAATATATTTTTTATATATTATAATACTATATAAGTATTATTATGATATATAACTATTAAAAATTATATATTTACTTAATAAATAATAAATAATAAATTATCAATTTATTATTTTGAACTCAAAATATGATTATAGATGAATATTAACTTATTTAAATTAAAATATTGAGTTATGAAACTTATTAATAATTTGTTTGTGGTAAATAATAAATTGATAATTCAATATTAGTTAGTTTGAGACTTTAATTAAATTATAAAATTTGTTTAAACTTATATTATTTATTTTAAATATATTATTTTAATCACTACCGGTCCAACTCCGATTTTACCTCAATCGAACCATTGAACCTTGAACCAGTGACTTGTCCGGTTCAATATTCGGTCCGATTCTGACAACATTGTGACTGTGTATATATATATATATATTTTTTTTTTTGCTAGTATATATGACTATGAATAATATTGAGTAGGCATGATCGACAAGGGAGTATACGAGGGAAGGCTAAAGCATATGCATTTAAAAAAAAGGGAAGAAATAAAAAGCTAAATCCACAAACCCCATAACGCCAAGATGAAGGCATGGGCAGAGAATGGAGAAATATTTCGGCTTACAGGGCGACATGGATGTACCACATGCTAACTTGGATCATTTCGTCAACATTTGGGTCGGATCAGCTGCATTCAGCGTTCTTACCTTTTATAATCTGATTGCAGCATTGTTTCTTAGGTTGATTTGCTATTTATTTCTTTGTTTGGTTTCCTTTATCCTTCTTCTAACATATTGAGCTGATTTGATCTGATTGTAGCAGTTTTTTACTTTTGAGTTGACTTGTTGCTTTTTGCTGCAATTTGCATAACACTATGCTATTTCATGTTCTAAACTTTTAAGCTACTTTTACAAGAAGTTGGCATGTTAAAGCATTGTTGTTCGAGCAGTATTATTGGAAACAAGCAAAGAAGAAGAATCAGCCATATGAATTCAGGATATGTTATAGGACTTCTCTAGATCCAATTATTTTGAGGTGTTGATCTGAAAAGGGGCAAATGGATGGTTTTATTTTCTACTTTATTTTGTTTCTTTGGTAAAATTTAATGCTCTATTTATCATGATCAGAGTGGCATGTTCTTATAAAAGCTTATGTCGTTTCAGTGGAACAAGTACATGGCGAAAAAGGAGGAATGAGATTCATATTGCTTCAATTGGCCTCTCTATTTCCCCTAGGTTTATTGCAGACATTGCCTTGATTTCACTTCTCAACACAACAACAACTAATATTCCTATCTACACAATACCCTTGCATTAGTTTTAAAATAGCAGTAGAAGAGCCTCAGTTAAAGCTAAATATATGGACTTCCTCTGGATAAGTTAAGCATGCAACTTTTTCTAGAAAGAAATTAAAAATAAACTGATCATATGATCAAAGTTATCACTGAATAGTGGGCTTATGTGAAACAGTTCATACCCCCCTCCATAATTTCCTGTAACTCCTTCTTCAATTCCATGTAACCCCTACCCCATCCATAATTTCCTTCATAAACCCCATTAAAATTCTATCTGTTGCAATGCCTTTGGAGACTAGTATAAAATGAGGCCATTTCCTTTGTGATGTGTCATCGAAGAAATAAACAAAGTTCATTTTTACATAGAGTGTTCCTTTTGGTTTCTGTGCCATTTTTAGTATCAAAGCAAGGTGAGAGAGTGTCCAGAAGACAAGTAGAGTGAGAGAGCCGTCACAAAGTGATCTGAAAGTGAGCAGCAGCCTCCACCGCCGCCATCGAAATCCATTTCCAATCACTTTTTCAGGTAAACGAACATCACCCTTGAGCTTGGAAGGTCGGAAACCTTAGACCGGAGAGTTTCACCACAGTCTAACACTCCACTCACCTCCACGCGCCACTACCGAAAGACCACGCGCTAGCAACACTCTCCACGCACCGTCCATGGGCCTACTAGAGGTTAAAGATGATGACATCATCTACCACATCATCCTGAAATATCCAGTCAACGACAGATCAGCCACCCAGTGTCTGCCACGTGTCACTTCTGCCATGTCACCCTGCCCCAGTCAGTCAAACTTTTCATATTTACATAAGTCCTATAACTTTTCAAAATGCATTCAAGACGTAAACCTGTACATGAAGTTGTGATTGAAGAGTTAAGAAATCGAGTCCAACTGCCTCAGGACCTTGTCAATGTCCAACAAGCACAGCTAGACGCACAAAGAATTGTAGGTGGACAACAAGAGGCTGGAAGAGAAGGCTCCAATAGCAACAGCTCCTCATCCAGTGACACCCAACATCCTCGAAGACCAATGGTCCACTACAATAATATCAAAGTGGAGATTCTTGAATTTGAAGGAAAGTTACAGCCAAATGAGTTCGTTGATTGGCTACAAACTATCGAGTAAGTCTTTGAATATAAGGAGTGCCAAAAGATCATAAAGTGAAAATTATAGCCATCAAACTCAAGAAGCACGCCTCCATTTAGTGGGAAAACCTTAAGAAGAGGCGTGAACGAGAAGGAAAAAGTAAGATCGGAACGTGGGACAAGATGTGACGCAAGCTCTCATGTAAGTTCCTTCCTGAACACTATTATCAAGGTAATTTTCTTTAGTTACAAAATCTACGCCAAAAGTCTTTGTTTGTGAAAGAATATACTAAGAAATTTGAGAAGCTGATGATGAAATGTGATATTCAAGAAAAGGAGGAGCAGACGATAGCCCGATATATTGGAGGGTTGAACACCAACATCGCCCATCCAGTTCAACTTCAACAGCATTGGACCTTAGACGATATAATCCGTCTAGCCATACGTGTTGAGAAGCAGATTCCTTGAAGGTCCTCATTTCAACCTTCTTTCCCCAGAAGTTTTTTTAATGCCCGCAATACACAATTCCAGTAGCCCAGTTCTTCGAGCAAGCCTCCACCAAAAGTCACCAAGGAGTCTGGCTCTAAAGCACCTAAATGCTTTAAATGCCAAGGGTTTAGGCACATCGCTACAGATTGTCCCAACCGTAGGGTTGTCACCATTATTGAAGGACAAGCTTATGAAGTTCCTGAAGAAGTACAGGAAGAAGAGCCCGTGTTTGATGAATCAGTGTATGATGAAAAGTTCATTACTGCAGATCAAGGAGAATCGCTGGTGATTAGACAGAGTTTGCATACAGCGCCCACAAAAGAGGAGCCCTGGCTACGTCATAACATCTTCCATACCCGTTGCACGACTCAAAGGAAAGTTTGTGATGTCATTATTGACAATGGAAGCTGTGAGAATGTAGTTTCAAACTGCATGGTAGAAAAGTTGAAGTTGCCAACTCAGGATCACCCACATCCATACAGGCTACAATGGCTCAACAAGGGAAGTGAGGTAAAAGTTACTAAACGTTGCCTTGTTTCTTTTTCAATTGGCAGGAAGTATCAAGATGAAGCTTGGTGTGATGTTATGCCCATGGATGCTTGCCATCTACTTCTTGGAAGACCATGGCAATATGATCGTTGTGCTATATATGATGGACATGCAAATACCTATTCTTTTGTAAAAGATGGGGTAAAGATCAAGTTAGCCCCACTACCGTCTAGTGAATACAGCAAAAAGGAGTCCAAGTTGCCAGTGTCTTTAGTTGCCAAACATCAATTCAAAGTGACAAAAGCAGAAGTCCAGGCCATGGGATTCATTCTATTGTTTGAAGCAAATAAAGGATCCATTATTCCTTCTGGAGTTGAACAGTTGATATTTAAGTTTACAGATGTGATTTCAGAAGAGATTCCTCCAGGATTGCCGCCTATGAGAGACATCCAACATGCAATGGACTTTGTTCCAGGAGCAGTGATTCCTATCAAGCCTGCTTACAGAATGAACCCACAGGAGCATGTTGAGGTTCAGCGTCAAGTTGAAGAGTTGCTGAAGAAAGGATTGATTTGTGAAAGTGTTAGTCCCTGTGCTGTACCTGTTATTCTAGTACCTAAGAAGGATGGGAGTTAGAGAATGTGCATTAATTGTCTAGCAGTAAACAAGATCACCATCAAGTATCGGTTCCTGATACCCCGGCTTGATGACATGTTAGACCAGTTACATGGTGCCGTTGTCTTTTCTAAGATTGACCTGCATAGCGAATACCATCAAATTCAAATTCAATCGGGAGATGAGTGGAAGACTACCTTCAAAACAAGAGATGGACTTTATGAGTGGACTGTGATGCCTTTCGGTTTGTCCAATGCTCCCAGCACATTCATGCGTTTAATGAATCAGGTACTACGACCTTTCATTGAAAAGTTTGTTGTTGTTTACTTTGACGACATTCTTATTTATAATAAGAATAAGAGGAGCACTTAGAGCACCTACGGCAAGTCTTGCAAACTCTGCGAAAACAAAAACTTTATGTCAATTTGAAGAAATGCACTTTCTTGACCGATGAAGTTGTTTTCTTGGGCTATATTATCACTGCAAAAGGTGTTCGAGTCGACCCCAACAAAGTTGAGGCCACTAATAGTTGGCCAACCCCAAAATCTATCCATGAAGTCCGAAGTTTCCATAGATTAGCTTCTTTTTACAGGAGGTTCATCTAAAATGTTAGCTCCATTGCTGCACCACTCACAGATTGCATCAAAGGAGATAAATTTCAGTGGACAAAACAAACCCAGAAAAGCTTTGAAGAGTTAAAGAAGCGTTTGACTAAAGCGCCTGTATTAGCCCTTCCTAATTTTGACCATGTGTTCGAAGTAAGCTATGATGCCTCTAACACTGGAATTGGTGCTGTCATAAGCCAAAAAATACATCCTATAGCCTTTTTCAGTGAGAATCTCAATGATGCCAAGCTCAAATATTCTACTTATGATAAGGAGTTTTATACCATTGTACGAGCTTTGCAACACTTGAGTCATTATCTTTTGAGTAAAGAATTCATCCTGTACTCTGACCATGAGGCCCTCAAACATTTGAATTCCCAACAAAAGATCAATCGTAGACATGCTACTTGGAGTGAGACTTTGCAGGCTTACCCATTCCTGCTTAAGCATAAGGTTGGAACCTAAAACTCAGTAGCTGATGCACTTAGCCGTCAACATACTTTGCTTACTGCCATCCAAGTCAAAGTTGCTGGGTTTGAAACCATTAAGGAATTATACAAAGATGATCCTGATTTCCATCAAGTATGGAGTGCTACTGAAGCTCAACCTTTTCAGCAATACTACAGGCATGAAAGTTTTCTATTTCGAGGAAAAGTCCTATGCATTCCTCAATGTTCCTTATGAGAGGCAATCATTTGAGAAGCCCACAATGGTGGATTAGTAGGATACTTTAGTCGAGATCAAACTGTGGCCTTAGTGAAAGAGAATTTCTATTAGCCAAGACTTGAATGGGATGTAAACAAGCATATACAGCGATGCAGGACCTATCATTGGGCTAAATCTAAGAGCCAAAACACCAGGTTGTACATGCCTCTTCCAGTACCAGAAGCATCTTGGGAAGATGTGAGTATGGACTTTGTCCTTGGATTACCTAGGACACAGAGACAAAAAGGTTCCATCATGGTTGTTGTGGATCGATTTTCGAAGATGGCACATTTCATCCCATACCATAAGTCTAATGATGCTGTTCAAATTGCAAATTTGTACTTTAAAGAGATTGTTCATCTCCATGGTATTCCCAAAACTATCACCTCTGATCGTGATGTCAAGTTCCTTAGTCAATTCTGGAGAACGTTATGGAAGAAAATGGGAACCAAACTGCAGTTTAGTACTGCTAACCATCCTCTGACAGATGGTCAAACTGAAGCAGTTAACAGGATTTTGGGAAATCTTCTTTGAAGCTATGTTGAAAAGAATTTGAAACAGTGGGATCTTGTCCTTGCACAGGTTGAGTTTGCTTACAATAACTCAATTAATCAAGCCACTAGGAAGTGTCCATTTGAAGTGATTTATGGTAACCGTCCACTTAGCCCATTGGATCTGACTCCTTCATTTGACAAGCAACATTATAGTACTAATGCAGATCAAAGGGCAAAGAAAATCAAGAAGCTACATGAACAGTTCGTGAGCGGATACAGAAGCAAAACTTGAGATATAAGGCTCAACGTGATAAGCACCGGAAATAGCAAACTTTTCAAGTAGGAGACTTGGTGTGGATATATTTGATGAAGGAATGGTTTCCCAAGCAACCAAATGTCAAACTGTCTTCTAGAGCTAACAGTTCATTCAAGATTGTGCCAAAGATCAACAACAATGCTTACAAAGTGGAATTGCCTGGTGACTATAGCGTTTCGGCTATCTTCAATGTTGTTGATCTATCTCCATATTTCGATGATGATGCAAAGTTTGACTTGAGGATGAGTCTTGTCTAACCCGGGGAGGATGAAACAGTTCATACGCCCCTCCATAATTGCCTGTAACTCCTTCTTCAATCCCATGTAACCTAAACCGCTCATAACCACTCCATAAATAGGAGTTTAAACCTCTCCATAAATAGAGTTCATTTTTACATAGTGTTCTTTTTTGTTTATGTGCCATTATGCTTGCAGTAAGCGTACTAAGTATATGCATGAGGTCCTCTACAAATGTTGGCTTTACCTATAGTCATGTGAGTTGGAGTAAACATGCTGAATTGATCAAGATGAGGATAAGTGAAATTAAGTTGATGGTTGATCCGAGGTGGGGTTGATCTCGTTCCCGAAATATACTGGGCTGTGCGAATAGACTGTAATTGTTTTTTCTTTCCTTCGAATGAAACTGGGTTTTGACAACACAAATTTTCAGTGTATTCTATAAACCAAATGATAATCATATTTCATTTTTATACTTAAAATTTAAAGTGTTTTATCTATTAATTAACTCTTCATATTCTTGAAGAAACAAATTCGTCTTGAGCAGAATTGGTACTTGCTTCCATTACAAAGTTAATATTAATAAATTAACAAAATTAAAGACTCGGCGAAGTTTTCTGAGAAAAGAAATAACCCAACGTGCTTTGACACGCATACGAAGCCCAGCTTGCCAATCTAATGATGATTATCCTCAAATTGTAACCAGTGCGGTTCCAGAGGCGAAGGAAAATGGTGGCGTATCTTCATATACCTTCATCTTTATCTCTCGCTCTGCCCTCGCCAACTAATTGGCGTACTGACCGGACATTATCCAAGACTTTGTCGTCTCGTCTTTCTCCCCAACCTTCTGTATTACCAATATCAGCCTACTCCAGGAGATGGATTGCTGAAATTCATTCGAAATCTTTCAATTTTATGCTGTCAGGAGCCCTCGCGCTTGGATTATTTCTTGGAGGTAATCTTTTTCTCTTCACATCCAGCTCCATGATTTTACTCTGCTATATTGGAATCTTCTGTCTCGCAATTTTTAAACCGTGAGCAGTGGAAGCTATCAATTTACTTCATTTCTTCGATGCTGAATAACTAGCAAAACTCAAATATGAAAAATACGAACTTGGTAGGAATTGGAGTGGCAGAGGCAAAAGTTGGCGTGAACAAGCCTGAGTTGCTACCTAAGGAGTTTAGTACGGTCATTGATGTTGCCGGGTTCCTCTCTGATGGCCAGGTGTGGTGTCCCCCCATTTGAAGTTCATTATTGTTATATATTTTTTAAGCTCAGGATTTGGTGCCTGTTTCGCCTATTGCGTCTATTATATGGTTTTTCTTTCTTACCGGATTCGAAAATGAAAATGGACTAGCAAGTAATTATGCATCTGTAAAGTAGATAAGCAATATTGCTATTCATTTTTTTATAGGAAAAAAGACTAGCTGAAGAGATAGCTTCTCTTGAAAAGGATACAGGATTCAAGTTGAGAGTTTTGGCTCAAAACTATCCTGAAACACCAGGTATAACGTGGTCATCACAAAGTTTGCCATGCAGAACCTTTTATAAATTAAAATTCACTTGCGGCCCCCCTCCCTTCCCTCCCCCTTCTTCTCCAAATCTATGATTACTTAAATTGCAGAACCAAGGCTGATAGTGAAACCGCCAATATATTGTACAGGTTTGGCGATTAAAGATTTCTGGCAAGTGGATGACAGAACTATTGTCTTTGTTGCTGATCCCACATTTGGTAAAGATCAAACGCACTTATTTTTCTTTTCTTGGGCCGCTGATCAAACACAATTGTTTTACTGCAATTGTTGCTTATCCTTTTGGTTATTCTTTGCCTGTTCTCTCGGGTATATCTACCAGTACAACTACTCCTATTATATTGGGACCTTTGTTTGCTAGGGAATATATTGAATTTCAATGTTGGCGCTACAGTTGATTGGGACATCCCTCGTAGTTTTTGGAGCCGCTTGGCAGGGAAGTATGGCAACATATTCTATTGGAGAGAGAAGGTGAACTTGTTTTCTTAATATAGCTATTTGTCATAGCATAGTTAATGACTGTGGTTGAACTCCAAGTTCTTGGGGCTTTTATTGATTTGAAAGTTGAAACAGGGGGAAGATGCATCTATTGAAGCAGCTGTGATGGCAATTTCTAATTGCTTAAAAGAGCCTGTTGGACCAAATAATTGCTCTGAGGTGAAATAATTCTACCATGGACTCAAGAGGCAGCACTCTGTTTATCAATGTGATGTGTCATGAGAAAACATTTTTTTAGTCAGCTTGTTGTCCTTCTTAGGTTTGACGGCAATGACTTATTAGTTAAGTGTTACTAAAGTAAATTTGCATTATGTTTTATTCATATTGAGTTTAATGAAATTATGTATTTAACAGTTAATAAACGTGGAGTTATGTAAGGCATTTTTGGTGTGTAAAATACACGAGATGCTATAGTAGACTGAGCGTCAAGTGGTCTATCAATATGCAGTCAACGTGATTAGTTAGTAAGTTTTGCTGGTGCAACAGAGCAGTGGACAGAATGTCATATTGAATTCTACCTTCTAGCAAATCATTCACTGGTGAGTATTTATTCCAGAAACTACATGTTTTCTGCTTGCGTTTTCAATCAGAATTGAAGTTTTTGTTCAATCATGCACTGGTGAGTATAAGAGAATATAGACCTATTCTGTCTAAATGACATGTCTATATGAAGTCAAGTATAAACAAATAGTGAGTGAATTTCTCTTACCCTTCTAGAATGACTCCTTGAGTCCTTGAATGACTGAGAACCAACATTTACAATGCTACATAAACAATTGTCTGACAACGTTAAATCAGTGCTATGAAGGTAAATATCACTTCACCTTTGAATCGTACCTTATCTGTTTGGACAGAGGCCTTGGAGTTCAGAGGAAGCTAGAATATTGAATTTGAGCTCATAGTCAAGCAGATGTTTGATTTAGTGCGTTGAGGTGCATTTTTATATCCATAGTCAAATCACAGAAGGGAAGATTCCTGGGATCCAAATGTTTAATTTTGATACCAAAGGTGACCCAGATCTACGGCGATGGTGGCCCCTGGCCAGCCTGGGTACCATGGGACTAGCAAAGGACAAGTTCTGTACAAACTTTAATGGCAGACATGAAATAGTGAGCCTATATCTACCATTCCATTCTCTATTTCTACAATTAAAATTGTCATATTTTCTTTGGATTTGGTAATGATAATCTGACCCTGCTAGATATTAGCTCACTACATTATATGAAAGACAATCAGCTGGATTGCAGTTGATTAGGACTCTTCTAACATGGTTACTGCAAGCATGCCTACATTATCTGCAGAAATGAACCAGTTTCTTCTTGTCTGGGATGACTTGTGTGTGTAGGGTAACTAGTTAGCTAGCCCCAAAATGTTATGCACCTTCCTTTACATCAATCATTTGTCATGCTGTCAAAATTAGATATCTTTTCCCCAAATATGAAATGAAATATCCATTAGATCATGATATCGAGGGCTTTGATACAAATTCTGTTGATATGGGACATTCGAAACAAGTTGCTCCAATCCCAGATGGCGTCATAGAAATTGTTTATAAATAATTTCTTTCCGCAGTTAATTAAACGCAAGGAGGTGAGATGTTGATAAACTGACGAAAGAATATAATGAATAAGCTACAGATGATGATCATAATACAGGAGAAGGCTTAAAACTAGAAATTAGTACTGCTTGAGACTTGGTTTATCATAGGAAGATGAGTAGTACTCTCAGCCTTCCGACTGTCTAGAATCATCAGTAGTTCTAGAGGAAGGCAAGGAACGGCGAGAGCTCCCTTCTGTCTGAAACCATACTCTTCCCCAGCCCGATCCAGCAGTGCCATGAATGCAGGATCAGTCAAGTATTCTAATTTAACAATAAACCTTCTGGTTTCTTCACCCATGATTGCAAGAACAGCAAAATACCCTTCCTTAACGTCATATGGCACAACAGTTGCTGCTTCGAGTCGATCTTCACTCAAGTAGCTGAGTGTTGATCTTCTAGGTGTAAAGAGCGAGAAACCCTTTTGTATCTTACCAACAAAAGATCCAAGCATCTTGAAAACAAGTGCTCTAATTTGTTCTTATTGATAGGATATTAATTTAGACTTCAGAGCTTGCAGACTCTATTGTAGGCTATGGCTATTTATACTAATAAAATGGAGGAAACACATGAAATTTCCTGAAACCAGACGGAGTCTCTGTGGAGCCATGAGCAGCGAGTGTGGGCATACATAGCATTCAATGACATTTGACGGGTCAGTTTCTCTCTTAAAAAGTTGAGCAGATCTGACCATTGACTTTGAGGGCCAGGAATAGTTTGTCCTTGTTTTACTATTCAATATAGTTTGACTTGATCCAATCCAGAAATTCAGTTTTCTGTTAAAATTGAAGGTGAAAACAGCAGATATTTTTTTCCTTTTATGACAAATCAGTTGCACTTTGCTGATGTTATTTATTGATCTAACGACACTTTCTTACAATAAGCATATAAATTATCCTGTTGCACGTTTTTTCAATCTCTAGTTTTGAGAAACTCCTGCAGATTGAGCAACTTCAAATAAGAGAGATTCAAAAATACCATTTTGCCTCTTTCAATTATCATTAGTACTTGCCCTATGAACTATAATGCTTATCACTTCTTACGAAAGCTGAAAGGTGTTTTTCTATTCATTTTTTCCTCAAAAAGTTGCAGACTGTCTAGACTATTATGACTATAGTTTCCTGACTCCCAAAAATTGTAAGATACAGGTAATGTAGATGAAATGCGATGAGACCTAACACGAAATAGTCACATTAAACCAAGGGAGGGATTACTTAAGAAAGTAAACTAAAGATAAGGCTGTACAATTTGAGCAATAAATTAGAAGCATAAAGTACGTGTGCCATATATTCAGGCATATTATTAGAATGGACCCACTAATTTGATCCTGATATGGAAGATCTTGATGCATTTAAAGTTTCTGACCAAAAAAAGGAGTAGAGAGGGGGTAGGGGTTAAAGACTTCTACAAAAGGGTTCGAACTTGGAAGTGACTTTATTGCAAGATGTTTCTTATTTGCTGGGGGGATATTACATAAAGATTAAGACTTGATCCTGTGTTGGTAAAATCTATCAGCTCCACTGTTCGAATGGAACACAGATTTTTGCCCCAAAGAAAAGTATTCGGGCAGAGTTCTAATATAACTAGAATTTGCCCCACGCAAGGCGCAGAAAGTATTCATTGGAAAATAAAGTTATACTTTAATTATTTTATAAGACTATAATTCTAATGTTAAGAACATTTGTTGAAAAATTTAATAGTCATTACATGAAGTGACAAGAAAATTAAAAAAGAAAATAATCACAAAGATGTTATTAAAATATACAGGAGTTGAAGAAATCAATTAGTTAGGTATTCATTATTCATATGTAATGGAAGGTTTTCACGCCAACCGTACTTCCACTTCACAAGAAGTTAGGATATGCTCCTGTCAAAAAAAAAAAAGAAAGTCAGGATATTGCATTATAGTTTCATATCTCTAACTACGAATTACTCTTTTATAAAAAGTCAATTGAAATAATTACAATTTATAAAAATGAAATTTAAATAAAAATATAAAAATTTACCATAAACTTATTTGAATAAAAAAAATAAAAAAACTCATATATTGATAATCAAAATTCATGCCTTACTGCCTAGGACCATATTATGCGCCTGGGCTATTATAGTATTTTATTATTCTAAATAAAAGAAGGGGATAAAATGAATTACTGTCATCATCCTCTGAACAACTCGGTATTCAAAATTCAACCACCCATAACTAGAATCAGAATAACTAATCTATGTACAGTACATCTGATACTTATGTGTGTACCAACTACGACCAAGTATCAACGTAACTAACTTATTACCTGTGATACCCCATGTGAATGTGTGTCTAGTGACTGGGACAATTGCATGTGATTCTCCAACGGTGGATAATAAATGTATCTTTTTCGTTGGAAGTATTTTTTTGGGCGAAGTTAGCTATTCATTGGAAGCATCCGTTGTTTTTTTATACCATCAAGAATGATAGGACAAATAAGTAATCTAGCATGGTGACGCGATGGTAGGCAACAGATCAAAACGACTGCAAGAAGATTGGACTAAAAATCCATATTGCACTTGATATGTTCCCATATGTTTATGTTAAAAGTCTAAATATGAAATTGATATATGCACTTTGAAATATATAAAATACTTTCAACTTTGGATTAAAATAAAAACATTAAATTCTATTTAAAATTAATAGTAATAAGTAAGATTTAACATTATCATTTTGGTAAAAAAAAAAACATGGATGTATTTTGTTATATTTAAAGTAGACGCATTAAAAATATTGAAGGAATATAGATTACAAAGAGGGGTGTGGAGCCCAAGAAATGATTTTGTTGAAGGAGTTTCATAACTTATAAATAATATAAATTTTATATTTTATATTGTGATAAATCATATTTTTATCCTCATTATTTAGTTTTTTTATTAATAAATTTTGGCTAATTAAGAGTATTTAAACTACAGTTTATTTTATTAGCCAATTTTGGATTAATGAGATTTATTTGATTAATTTTTTAATTTTATGTTTAAAATTCTCATTTAATCCTTTTGCATGTTGTGGATATCAACTATTATTTTATTTTGTACAAATTATTTGAGCTTAATTAATATAATATATGTTATTTTTAAATCAACTGAAATTAATTAGATTTATCTAATTTATTAATTCAATTTTGGGTTTAAATTCATGTTCTATATTTTTGCACAATACATCTACTGAATTTCATTTTATTTTGTATAAATTATATGGAGATTCTTTTGGAAACAAATTTCAATGGACAATTTTATACATAAATAAAGATGTCTTTTAAAATTTATTTATTTTAGTTTTTATTTTTATATTTAAGGATAGATTTATAAATATTTAATTTTAAATTTTTATAGGTAGTTTTAATTTAAGATATTTAGTGGTAGTTTCTCCCTTTAAATAAAAGGAGGAAGTAAGGGTTTCTGGGGAGAGTCTGAGAGATCGCCAAAAATAAAAAAATAAAAAAAAGAAAGGAAAGAAAAGAAAGGGAGCGGCAAAACGTGAAAAAGAGAGAGACGAGAAAAGAAAGAAGACGCTGCGCACAAGAGAGGAAGAAATTGAAAACATGAAATTTGGGATAAAGCAATTTGAGTATCTCTTATTTTTATTATTTTTTTAATGTCTCTATGACTAATTTTGCTTTTTCTATGTGGGTTATTCATATTAAAACTATGAATTACTATTTTTTTTTTGTAATCAGTCTTTGATTAGAATTTGAGTTTAATATATATTTTTTGTTTGGTTTATTTTAGTTAATTCATATTTTTTTTTCTATTTTCATACTACTTTATTTGCTATTAATTAGAGCTAATCAACTTGTATAAATTTGAGTTTAATGTTTAATATAATGAATTTGATTATTGTAATTAATTAATTTCAGCAATAATGAAATGTTCTAACTCTATTTAAATGATTATTTCAACTTTATTCTTGATATATTTTATATTGAGGTTGGTGCTATGTTATATATTAATTGAGATTTCAGTTAATTATAACATTAATGGTAATTTAATCTTTAAATGATCATTTAGAGAAATTTTTATTAGAATATTAAGATGTTAAATTGAACCAGATTAACAAATTAAAGAGATGGTGATGAAAATTTTGCTAATTAATTATGCTCATTTAATCTTGTCATTATTTTAATTAGTTCATTAATTAATTTTAGTTAGTTAATTAATTGAGTTCAATTTCTAAATCCCCAATTTTTTACTGCTTGTTTTAGTGTATTTTATTTTAACTTATTTTTAATTTAATTAAGTAACTCAATTGATTCCTTGTGAAATAATTTGGTTCGCGCTATATTACAAATAAATTTTAAATTTAATTTTGACTGGTTCGATAGCGGTGTTATATTGATATTAATACCAACCTATTTATGGGTAGAATGTGAAGTTTTCAACTTAAAATCAATCATCAATATTTACATATTAAAAAATTTAGAAAAATATAGTATTAATAAGTTATGAATAATCAATAATGTGATTTCTCTTATAAATATTTTGTTTTGAAATTCGTGTGAAGCACGTAGAGTTGAGTAATGAACCTGTAGAGTTGAGTAAACCCATCGAGTAAGGAAACAAGGCCTAAATGATATTGGGCTTTAGTCCAAGGGAACTTAGAAGATTGTATTAGGAGCTCGAGTTGAGGGACGCTAATCTGGGTGAGGCGGAAATGGGGGAGACGAACAGATACTTGTTAAGACTCTTCATATCGGTGAAGCACATCACGGCAAACGTGGTAGACAAGAGCAACGGCAGGATTGTGGCGACGGCATCCACGGTGGAGCAAGCAATCAAGGACGCGTTTGAAGCCAAGGCCGCCGCCGCCGCGATCGGAGAGGTGCTAGCGATGCGGCTGAAGACGGAGGGGCTAGGAAGTGGGGCACACATCGACGCTGGGAAGGAAATAGAGAACAAGGGACTCCACAGTTGTCCCAAGGCATGGGCCATTGTTAACGCTATGAGGAGCAGAGAGGTCAAGATTGTTATCCATGATGAAAATAGTGGCTCGCCTTAGATCTGTTCTTGGGCTCTAGCTATGGGCTCTTCACTCTATGATTTGCTTTTGAGCCCAGATAGAAACTTTTGTCTTGTATCTAAACAAAGCCCATTGGTGCTTAATTTACTTGCGCATTTTCTGTTAACAATGTTTTGCCTTTGATTCATATCAGCTCAAGTCAAATTCGAAATATATGATTAAACAAGTTTAACGCTGGGACTAACCCAAAATAATGCGAAGAATGCGGTGAAATAATCATACCTTTTAGCGTACATTTGTTGTGATATTTGGGTTTTGATCTTAATTTTTATAGATACTTAAATAATAATTTTGATTATAAGATGTTTTCCTGCTTTTGTGCGTGCATGTGTTTTTAAAAGATTTTACAAAAATGCTTTGGATACAAAAAGTACTATATATTCACTTAGCGAATGTCTCCTTACAAAATACATAATTTCGGTTCAAACAAAGTTGAAAAAGTCACATTCCTTTAAAGAGAAGATTATTACTTACTATCATATAAGTTTGAATATAGGTTTCTTCAAATCCAAATGCTACGTTTCAGGTGAAAAAGAAAATCCAAAAGCCACGTTTTTTCTCCGTTGCCAGCAGTAGCTGGTAAGAAAATTGCCACCGGTTTTATAATTTTATTTATTTTATTTTAATATTTGCTTATGGCTACCTAAGGTCACTGTGGTTTTATTAATTAGTGTTTATGCCTTGGAAACTTTACATAAATGGATACAATTAATTCATACTCTCTCAATTTATGAAAGAAAATAAATTATTCTGAACTGGTCCTGATAATTCAAATCATTTGAAAAATAAATAAATTGTAATTAAATAGCCAAAAATAAAATTATTTTAAAGCATAAAAAATAACTCAAAATAATTCCCTCTCTACCGACATTGTATCCTTTGTGTCTTTTTCTTGGACCAAGCATCCCTTGTGCCTTGCACTGCCGCTTACCACAAGTTGTGCAATACGTCACAGGAAGATGGCCTGAGAAAACAGAATATTAAATTTTACGGTGAGAAAAGAAAAACGCTGAACATTCCGGGACCCTTATTTCCAAATCTTATCCGCACTAAATACATGGTCAAATATGAGACCCATCGTGTTGGTGATTTTCCTCATTCAAAAAGAAAATTCAAAAGTCAAATGGAGCAGCCTACCAATGAACGCAGATTGAATCATAGCCCAAGACCCAAATTAAAATTTAGAATATATATATATATATATGAGTAGAGTACACGTGGGTTTTGAATTAACAGCATTCTATTTCTATCATCTTTTTGAAGATTCCAGCTTTTGACTTTGATCCGCAGCGTTTTCCATTTTAACACCAGGAATCGCGTTGGAATAACAAAAAATAATAGTCATTAGTAAGTGTGACAATAAAACTGCTTCAAAATTTTCAAATAAAAATAGTTGCTGGAGTTGAAAAAAGGGTGAAAGGAAGACAAGAAAAATAAACAAGCGAAAATGTTTTTTCCATGGTCTGAAAAAGAAGAGGCAATTACTATTAAATTAATTAATGCAAATTTTTTTTTTGGTTTGGTGTTTGGATGCCACAGGCACTGGGTAGAGACGTGAACGAGTAAGGGAACGACTACAGCACTCTTGGCGTGCAAATTCAAACTCCAACACGGAGCCATGTGTTAGTGACGTGGAATGGGGCCTACCTGTCTGGTGGGTAACGGGTAACCCCAATCTCGTGAGTCCACAATTTGATCTCACTCTAAGTAGAGTAGAGGTAGAGCATAAAATATGAATATATAATATATTAAGATTTTCATTTTATAATTTATATACAACAAATAAAATATTTCAAACAACTATTAATCGACTTTAAAATTCGTATGATAATTCGGATAATATAAAATAAAAGAAAGAGTAAACATTGTACAGCTTAAATTCTTTAAATGATTATAAAATAATCAGATGAAATTTAAATATTAATGAAGATGAACATTTTTCATCCATCCTTGCTCAATTTTCATTTCACAGTAGCACTTCCGAAAGGGCTCGATCTCCAGAACATTCCAAAGGTAGCACGCAACCTGGTTTCCGAAAAGAATAAATCA
The DNA here is from genome assembly GCA_026686845.1 of Adenanthera pavonina. Taxonomy (NCBI): domain Eukaryota; kingdom Viridiplantae; phylum Streptophyta; class Magnoliopsida; order Fabales; family Fabaceae; genus Adenanthera; species Adenanthera pavonina. The sequence continues at coordinate 7,144,525 of JAIVEN010000002.1, forward strand.
TGGAGTATAACATGCATGAATGAATGGGATGGATGTATCATCGATCATGGGGATGCACATAAAATGGGTGATGCATGCATGATGTGGAAGGAGCAGACATTTTGCGATGTATAGTCAGGGCCGAGTCATAATTTACCTTCCTCTTTCGCTCCTAGGGCCCCTCATAGAAATTCCTTTATATTTGTCTTTCTCTAAATGCTCCTCCTAAAATCTCCTTTTCCATATCATTATCTTCACTTTATATTTATTATTGCTAACTAACTCCCACCCCAGCCAAAAGAAAAATCAATTATTCCATATTTGTATATATAACTTGTGTTTACTGATAGCCGTAATTTGAATGCCAATAATGTGCGTAATTTTTAATGTTATTATATATATACTTCATCCATTAATAATGTATATTGTGTGCATTTTTAAATTTCAGAACACTGATTTGGCATGTTGTTAGTATTGATCCAGAGATCATCATATTCATATTCATATACAAATGTAGGAGCGTAAATATTTATATATTCAAGGAGTGGCAAAACTTTTTATCTCGGGTGGGGCATATTATTATTGAATGTTTGAAAAAAAAATAATGAAAAGCTTACCTAAACTGAAAGGGCCCATTGTGCTGTATTGAAGTGATCGGGGTGGGTACTGGCCACACCATTAGTTGCTTAAAATATGATCTACCCCATTATAGGGCAACATTCATTTGATGACTCAGACTTAGTTTGTTTTTTTTTTGGCTGTAATAATAAGTTAAAATAGATAAAATTTATAAAAATAAAATTTGATAAAAGTAAGTTTACTATAAGTTTTTATGTTTAAATATTTTTTTTATAAAAATATAGTTTGACAAAAAAACTTATTCAAATAATAAAAATTAAAAATATTTTTAAATATATAATATAAAATCAGTATACACCTCCTTAAAATCATGATTTAACATATTTTTTATTTTTAAAAAATAATTTATATTTAATCAAATACATCTTTTTAAAAAATCATGATTTTTTTTTAAAAAAGAATAAACATCTAGGCCCACAATTCTTGTTCGCAATTAACCAATACACCATCACGATAACGCGCATCGGCTTGTACGTAGGAGAAATTATATATGGAATTATATTAAACAAATCTTTCTTATATTAATTTAATATTCAGTTTCCAAATCTCAACCTGCATCGTATGGTGAGATGCTGGTGGCCGCCTCGGTATATATTGTCAAAATAAAAAAATTGTAATAATTATATACTCCCTTTCCCTTCTATTCTAGTTATGGGTCATTTTGTCTTAATCATAAGTATATGATTTTTTTTAAAATATGAGGCACTATTTATTATATATTAAAAAAAACCCCATTCAATTGATAAGAAAGAAAAAGAGAAATGAATTTAATAAGAATAGTTTTAGAAATATATTGTGATTTTTAAAAAAATTAAAATAATTAATTAATTTTAATTTTCATCTTTAATTTGCGTGATTTAATTAAAATGATTTTATAGTGATTTGGTTAAAAGATCTTATATTAAGAATAAGAGAGAGTATTATTCAATCATAAAATCAAATTTATTCATATATATGGACATAAAATACACCAAAACATGAGATGTTGAGTCATTAATTTATAGAATATTGATCTCTGGACAAAATGAGATAAGGAGGTAATATGGACAAAAACAATCTTGTTAATTTTTTTTATTGGAATGTGCCTGTCACTTTGTTTGAAGTTTGAGAGTTTTCTTTGTTGGTAAAAAAAAATTTTAAATTTGTGCCCATCTTAGATTTTATTTTGCAAATTTATGTAACTATTAACTGATTATTTTAATATGTGCCCATCTTAGATTTTTTTTCCAAAAGCATTCACCTAGTAACCAGTAAGTTGGATCTGATTTGAGGGGGGTCCATCTTCCTTCAATTCACCCCACCACACCGAAGAAAAAAATACAAAAAAAAAGCTCATGCCACGTGGCCAAAACAAATCATGTACATTTGGTCATAACCCATTCAACAGAACCATTATCGAAATTAAATAAATAAAAAATCATAAGAAAAAGTTAATGGATCGAAATTTGAAGTTGAAAGAGTGGGATCAGTGGCAAAAAAAAAATATAAAAAACAACTAATAATATGATAATCAATATAGCAAATTAATTAAGCTTCTAGAGCATCCATGGCATGCATGCATCTTTCCTATGGAACCATGACGTAGGAGCTGACGCGGAACGCAACCGAACAACAGTAAAAAACATGAGTCAGCCAGGGAGAAACCGTCTGCTGTGGTGGTTGATGATGGGGTTCGTGTGGGACCCCCAAAACCCGACGTTGTGATCCTCAAGATAATCAAAAGTGTGAAGATTTGTGTAGCGCATTGAGGGCCTTAATGGTGGTGACATGGAGCTTCCAGAGCAACTTTTATGCCAGCAATGGTGGTGGAATATCTATCCCACACCTTTCACAGGTGTCAAATTTGGCTATAATCACCTCCCATGACCTTACGGCCTTTTTTTTTTTAAATGATGGTTACTGTGGGATACTATCATAATTAAGTACTAACAGCGTAAGTTTCAATTGAGTGTCACTGATTAATTAAGTGCATTGCATTATCTGGGTAATTGGCCTTTCATCCAACAACACTTGTAATGCACGATACTTAGTGATTAAAAAAAAATCAAAGATTTAACAAAAATCTCACTGCAGGTGTGGTTGAAATTTAAGATATAGGACGAGATTTGTCAAATCTTTAATTAGTTCATCGGTTTTACTAACTATACGGCACGGGTCAGCTAGCTCGTGATTAACTAGTGTGTTCAAATATTTCTAAAACTGTCGGGATTGAACTTCAGGAGGAAAATATGTGTCTCATATAATAAACATGAAGAAGTTTGGTGTAATCGTTTTCATGTGTAATTATTCCATTTTTATGGATATTTATAAGATCTTATTAACAAAAGTATAGTTTGATAACCAACATGGTATGACACAATAGATAGTTAGATCTCTTAAATATAATATTCAGAACTTATTTCCTAGTTGTGTATATGAAAAAGATCTTATTAGGAGAAGAAAAGTCTGCTTTAGTGATATCTTTGTCTCAAACAAATTAATCTTTGACTGCTAGTTACGGACAAATCAGTCATTTTAACATTAAGTAATTATTTTAAATTTCTAATTGCTCCAATAATACATCAATATATATCTAGCAGAAGGTCATTCTGAAGTTATATTGGGATTCTGCGTGTCCTTCATTATTTTACTCACACATCAAGCCAAAAAAGATATTCTACAATAATATCAATTAAATCTATTGCAAAAGAATTGCAAAGTGCGTTTCAGTGTTTTGCCTCTCTGATCATAAAGAAAAATCGTTAACTTATATGCATGAAAAGTTAGGTGCATATAAATGTGCGTTCAATATATATATATATATATATATTTTCCTCCTTATCTCATTATCTTTCTCCACTTCTCTGTCTATTTGCGTGAGCTGTGATGAACATGCGATGATTTGTGCTAGCTAGAGATAAGGTTTTGACGGGATAGGCAATAAATAAAGGAACAATATTGAATCAAACATTTTTTTCCTTCATTTCCAGCAAGAAAATGGCATTGGTGAATGAATTATATGAGAAAATAATATATATTAGCATTATTATAGTGTCATTATCACCCATCGTAAGCAGTCTTTTTTTTCCTTATAAATGGAGCTAAAAGTCACTATGAATCATGCGTATAATGACGTAATACCAAATTAGATGATCGTCTATTTTCTTATCCTCGAAATGATTGGTTGGTCCAAAATAAAATGATTGGATGCTCTCCTTGTCCTCCTGCACTGCAGAATTTGTAGCCTGTACGTAATCACATGTCACTATTTGTACAGTGTGAGGATATGAGCATAAAAATCTAGTGTCGTTTTGCTTAATGGAATCTTTTTGAAAATTCCATCGCTTTCATGCTTCTGATGGAAGTAGAAAACCTAATTCGGATCATTCCTCAATTATTGTCCTTGTTCTTTTTCTTTTGTGCTAATCTTGTTCACCTTTAAGTACAAATGAACGCCTCGTAAACGTATAAACTAATGAGAACAATAATACCCATTAAAAAAAAAGAAAAATAAAAGCCCTCATAGCGATATATAAGGCTTTGGGTCTTTTTTATTCTAAAAAAAAATCGTCTGGCTAAATGCTTGCATGGTTAATTATAGTAATATAAATAGATAGTCAAAACTTCGATTCCCACCCATTTATAAGCTCTTGAGTAAAAAGAAGAGTCACAATCTGCATAAGCAAGTGATAGCTTAAGTAATCAGACCGACCATTTGTGAGGCCTCTTATCATTTTGTTATTTAAAATAATGGGCAGTTATATTTATAAATTTTTTTAAGTACGCACTCTAATTTGTATTGATTTATATGTGGCATGCGTGGGATCTCTCTCATCCCAAGTGCATGCGCAAACACAAGTTGACGGTTAATTTTCAAGATTCGGCTAGCTAGCTAGTAAGGGAGAAGACTAATAATCAAGCGCAGATTCTAAACAAATTACTTGTTTTAAGAAAATAATGTCAATAATGGTTGCTTTTATTCTTTTCGGATGCATGATAAGGAACGGGCTAAAATGTTTATTCGTGGTTATTGACACTATCATAGTTTTATTTACTAGATTACATCCAGGATTTGGCTGTGTTAATTATTAATAATGCAGTTTATTTACAGAAGCAACATTAGTACTGCTCCTGCATATATATAGTACCTTTTAAACACTGTAGGCCGGCGCCGGCCCACCATTTTGAGAAAATTATGGAGGGGACTGATCGTCTATTTTGCTTCCTCGTTTTATTTATTTAATATTTAAATTTAATTATTCCTTCTGTACTGCTCCTGCATTTACCTTTTTAATTTCTAATCAGCGAGAGAGAAGAGGAATACATGAAAGCTTTCAAGGATAGGGCATAACAGAGCTAGCTAGCTAGCTAGGTTGTTAATATATATATATACTAGTTTGGTGCCTTCATATACATATTCAAACTAACCGTCAAATATTAATGATCGAGATGAAATTAAGATTATAATAATTCTATAAACTACCTATGTAGATGAGTCTAATTGGCCTATTATGTGCCAGGATTTAGTTATATATAACAACGACCTCCAACGCCGGGCTAGGAAAACAGATATGAAGCAAGGTTCAATGAAATAATTCGAAGATTATAGAATAGCATATAGTAGAGCCTCTAGCTCGAAATAAGAGAGAGCAATTAATGGGGAAGTGACGGGACTGTATACGTAGCAAATGCTCCATCATTCACAAACATGGACCACGTACATAATAACGTTATGAAGTTGAACTCGCATGTATTGAAACAGTTTTTACTTTTCAAGGCTTCCAATTAATGTATAATGCACGTATAGTTTATAACTTAAACTCTATATTATCGATCGGCTTATTATATATAACATGCATATATCTAAATTGCATGCACGTGGTTTCTAATAAACCAGAACAATACCAGGATATCCTGACTGTGATCTCCTTCCTTTTCTTTATACTCATGAACTCGATGCATTAATCAGACGGCCATATATTCAGTAAAAATAACAAGGGATAAAAAGCCAAAAAGAAAAGAAGTCACTTTATTGTTTGGTTCGATGGAGGGCAAGGATGGAATTTTAGAGTTTGTTTGGATTTAGAAAATAATTGCTCATTTTACAAAGTTAACAAATATACCAGTTTTTTCATAATCAATTATGAAAAATTACTTATTCTCATAATTAATTATAGAAAAGTTAATCTAAATATACACTAGTCAATTATGAAAAATCATTTATTCCTATAATGAATTATTGAAAAGTTAATCTAAGCATGCACTTAATAAAGGGAAGGAGAGAAAAAAAATTTTAATTTTTCTTTGTTTGGATTTATTGAAAGAAAAATAAAGAATTTGCTCATTTTCCCACTAAATTTTCCTGAGAGATGACCCTGTACTTATTGAATTAAGAAAAAATCTCAATTTTTTCTCTTTTCCTCTTTTACTTATTGAACTAAAATGTGAAAATTTTTTAATTTTTCTTCCTTTCTCTCCCAAATTTCTCCAACTAAAATAGAGGATAAGAGGAACAAAACTGGTAGTAGATGACAAAATTTAAAAAGATAGAAAAGACAGGCCATTTTCATGGCTTTTTCTGATGCGGAAGTCGTGTGGGACTTGAATTGAGCTGAGCCACTCAAATTCATCGAAAGTTATCTTAGGGATTTTTTTGGTTCAATACATATATATATATATATTACACCTATATATAATATATATTAGGGGCATTAATCATCATTATTTCTACAGTAAGATTCTTGTACCGTCATATTGATTTGATTAGAAAACGGACCCCTCCTCTCTCTCTCTTTTTTGAACTGGCCCCTCCTCTTGAAAGTCTCCTGATTGGCCTTGCTTGCTTTTGAGCTGGTGCCATGTACTACGATATATGCGATCTTTTCTTTGTACTACGAAAGCCACTGTACATGTACTGGTAAATTGGATTCACTTTACTTTCGATGGAAGCAACAATTGAAAAGAGTTTATTTTCCATTTTCAACCTCGAATATTTTTCTGGTACGTGGTTCCTGCCATTTGTCAACTCTCAACTGATAAAAACATAAATAAATACATATACGTTTACATATATATATATATATATCATGTTCAACTCTCTGATTTGATTTCAAACAACTACTAAACCGAATTTAGGTATATTCATCTGATCGATGAGAACCCTATACTATAGATTCAACAGCTATTCAAACCTCGAGTATATTTGAAAGTTAAAGAAACGAATTTTAACATGAAATATGTATTTATTATTAATCTATATATCTATATATAATACATCAGAATTAAAAACCGAATAAAACAACAAATGCAGTGGTTTTTCTGGTCCAGATTCTCCAGCCAGAGCCGGCTATCTCTACGCGTCACTGAGTATGATCCGATAACATCAAAACTCCACCATCTCTGAATTTCTCTATAACAATATTTTTATTCTCTGAATATAGTTTAATTATATACAGCCTCCACGTGTTCATTAATTGTTCTGAAAACCACCGATCGATCGGTCTCACTCACATCACGGAACAAGCATTGGGATTTTCATCGCTGAACATCTGGGGAGGATCTGGTTGCACGTAGAATGGTGGCTCTCCTGGGTATCCTTGGTTTACGTGCACTGGATTCCCATAATACCCTTGGTTCGAATACCCTGAATGAACTTCCATGGCGTAGCTGGTTTGACTAGGCAACTGTCCGTTGTACCATAACATCGAAGGAGGAGGAGGGTAACCGTAGTATTCCATCTTGTTAACTTCCACCTGAGCTGCCCCCTCCTTATTCTCAACGTCTCCTCCGGCAGCCGGCTTTGCTTCAGCCTCTTTCTTTTTACCACCATCGCTACCGCCTTCTTTGTTTTCTTTCTTCTCCCCTCCTCCGTCTCTCTCTTTTTTATTGTCGTCTTTCTTGGGCGGGACCACCTCCACGTTTCGTTTCAGCTTATCCTTCAGGTAGGGCGTCAGCTCTTTCACGTCCATCGTTCCCTTCACCGTTACCAAATCTTTGGCTCCGTCAATATCCACCGACTCAACCCCTGTACGACACGTCACACCATCGTCAGCCACTGAAGGCATTAAACTACGATTCTAATTTTTTATTAATACATCTTCAAATTTTATATATAGTATAAGGGTAGGTCTATTGCGTCATCGATCTTAATCCTTAACCATTTGAATAAAAGTTAAAATAATATGTAAAATAATAGGTGATTGATGGGAATAATAAAAAATAGTCTAGGTCAAATATGCTAGTGGCTCACCTTCGATCTTGCGTATGATTCTCCGAATTTTTGAAATGCAACCATCACAATGCAATCTGATCTTCAAAACCACTGTGCTCTGAACCATCCAAAATTTTATTAGGATATTATAAGACGATATCGGAAAAATTAGGGAAAAAAAGGGTGGACAACGATTCTAATTGACTAAATTATGACCCACATGGAAAATTGAATGTAATTTGTGTTAATGTTTCTTCAGTTTAAGATGGTTAATATGCACCGACTTGGCTAGTACGAAACCATTTTAAGGTGCGTGTGTGGCGGAAGTGTAACGGATGTATAATAAAATATAATTAATTTAATTTAATGTCAAATACCTCTTTTGGTTTTTTATCCTCAGCTTTCTTCTCGTCGGGTTTTTTCTCTTCGACCTTCTTTTCCAGTTTCTCGTCTGGCTTTTTATCGGCACCGGCATCTTTCTTAGGCTGAGGGGAGATGAGCTCCACCTTCTTTTTTGTTTTCTCCGCCAGCTTCTCCCGCACCAAGGTGGGGTCCACTTTACCTAACACCGTGAGCTTGTTAGCGGACATGTCGGCCTTTACTTCCTCCACACCTGCAATATCCAACATCAACTCCGCCGATTGAAACTCAAATTCACCAAACAAAACCTTACGAATCTCAATGAATTAACACGGGATCTAATAAATACTCGAGAAGGAAAAGTGGAATTCTCAATGTATAGTCAATACATACCATCCAAATGCCGCACGGCTCGTTTGATCTTCTTGACGCATCCCTCACAATGCATGTCAAGCTTCAAAACGATAGGGGTTGGACCGTCGTCTTTCTTGGCTTCCCCTTCGGGCTTCTTCTCGGTCTCATTCTTTGGCTTCTCTTTTTGCTGCCATAACCAACAATTAAAGAAACGAGTGTCAGAACTGAGACTGATATACTACAAATGAGTAATTCCATTGTGCTTGAATAAAATTAAAATTTGAGACTCACCTCTCCCATTTGAAATTAGGATAGAGAATATGACAATACTATTATTTGTGGGTGCTTGAATTGCTAGGAAGGTGCTGGTTATTTGAAGAGGGGAAATGGTGGCAAGCAGTCGCATATATAAAGAAATGAGGGTCAAGGGAGTAAAGATTGGTTTGGTGGTTAGGTCAAAGAGGATGAGTCATGATTCATGGATGGTTATGTATGTTAATTAGAATGTACATGCATATGCCATATGGTATGATGGCCCATGGTATAATAGGCGCATTTGCTAATACCAAAGGGTTTCTTGGATTTAGCAAAATATTTGTATTTTAAAACATAAAAAAAATTAAGAGCTTCTATTTTTCAATTAATTTTTTTAATAAATGATATATTTCCGCCGAAAAAAAAAATCTAAATTGGTTTCGGCCGACTTATGTTTGTCGAGAGACGACGCAAAGATGACTCATCAGCTAATTTTTCTGGTGTCAGTGAAATGACTGAACTAACCCTCGCCTACTGATCATTGCGGAGGTTTTCGGAGGCAAATGATGCCTCGGCGGCTCTCGCGTCGCGTTGGCAAATTTGTTTTGTCTTTTTGAAATAAAATAGATTACTAAATATTAGTAAATGATTAGAATTCCAGATTTTTGGGTTTTATAAGTGATCATGTAAAAGAATGCTACTTAGGCTCATTCTTTTTTTTTTTTATAGCACTACGTATGCTCATTCTACAACCCTATTACGGTATGTTGTTGTTATTGAAAGTGTCCATTCAAAATTGGGGTTTTAGTGATAAAGATCTAATTATGTCACGCCGCTTTTGCGTGATTGATTCTATTTCACTGTGGTTGGTATTAGAGAAATTAGATTATGGGTCACCACGATCCTGAAAAAATCTGGGCGCATGAAAACAAAAATGCAGAAATTGAAAATGGTGTGAAATTTGGAAAGAGAAACGGTTGCGTATAATCAAGTCCTTTTTTTTTTTTGGGTAAAGATCACACCCTCTAGATTATTCGCATATAAAAAATTTTTTTAATTATAATTTAAAATTGAAATATCAATTTTTTTTCTCAGACTACTAACATACTGACATGCAAATAATCTACGTATGAGTCAATTTATTGTTGCTGTCGTTGAATATTAAATTAAATAAAATTGAAGGAATGCATGTAGTATATGCAGATGGGTCATTTTCGTAATGGTTGGTCCCCGGCGGCAGCACGAAAATCGAGACACCATGAATTCCGACCCTTGTTAAATTCTAGGAGAGGAGTATATGATAAGATTTGTTTTGTCAGAGTTGAAATTATTGAAAATGCCGCAGCACACCACAGCATGAGGAACACACCGAACCGAATTACTACTAATAGTTCAGTTCCAATAGGAATCGTCAATCTCCTCCTCTCCTGCCCAAGGCTTGCTTCTTTCGCTAATTTCGGTTGTCTTGCTCATTAGCCTTTCTCCTTGCTTTAAAAGGCATCCGCTACTATTCAAAAGCAGAACCCAATTTGACTTTTAATTATTTTATTACTTGTACATATATGACAAAGTATCTGATATATAAAAAATGTCTTCAAAATAAAAATACGTATTAAATTTATTTATTTTTTTACACTTATTTTTTGTTTAAAGTATATTTTATTATTTTATTCACTCAAACAGATATAGAAATCCGAACAAATCACTCTCAAATCAAGTGTCCACTTTTTCGCCCACAATCCAAATTAAGCAGAACGATACCAAGTATGTCAAGTTTTTCACGGATGCGCCAATATATATATATATATATATATATAGTAATGTTTTAAAACTCCAATCTATTATTAAATTTATCAAATATGATTCAGAGCTCAACAGTTCAATCTTAAAATTTAACTGATTTTATCGAGTTTTAACAAATTTCATATATAAATTTTGAATTGATTCACGATTATTGGTTCTCTGGACTTCCTCATCCAGTATTTAGTCCCAGTATATATGGAATGATCATGCACAAGTAGTCCACGAATTGCGTGCCAAATTTTCCTACAACCTTTGTTAATGACGATTAAGTGCAGCCTATAGCTGGTATTCACACATAATTAATACTCCATCTGATCCTTAATATAAGACTCTTTTAAGTGAATCATGCGAATTAAAAATAGGAGTTAAAACTAATTAACTATTTTGATTTTTTCGAAAATCTCAACATTTTTTCAGAACTACCCTTATTTAATCTCTTTCTTTTTCTTTTTCTCTTTGAATATATTAAATATGGGCATTTTTTGTAAATGTATAATAAATACTACTTCATATATTGTAAAGTATCTTATATTTATGATCAGAGTAAAAATACTTTTATATATATATATATATGACCGGAGGAGTAATATTGATATTGATTATAATAGTTAACCCTATAAATTAAACAAAAGCCACCTACCTAGTTATTCTTAATGTTTGGGTGTGAAAGGCAAGATTCACGCACGCAGGAAAGGGCCTAGTTTTATTTTGACCTTATCTCGAATCCTACGACATTGGTGACGTTACCAAACCGATAAAATCCAAAGCTCGAAAATTCCAAGCACCCACTCTTGTGTCTTCATGGTCATGATCTTTGATTATTTTTCAAGGGAACTCCCACAAGGTGACAAATCTTTTTGGCGCTGGCAAGTCGAAGCTTGTGTTGAAGGGAACTGCCTCATTATAGTATTTTTGAAATCCAAGCTGAGTGACATATATATATATATATATATCCACCAAATTCAAAAAGCCAAAAACCCTATACATACACATCTGTTTTGATTTAACCGATCCAAGGTGTCGTGTTTTTCACTTTTTTGTGAGAGTACGGTAATGACATTCACACACAAGGAAGTTTTCTATAATTACTATAATGGAATACTTTGTTCGAGGCTATATATGCCATGCATCGTCTGTGTTAAATTATTGATACATACTACATATATATTTTCACTTGTATTGGATTTTTTGGAATATTTAAGAATTTAAACAGACGTAAAAGAAAGGAACGAATAGTGACTTTTTTCTAAGAACAGTAATTACTAATTAGCGCATGAGATATAGGAAGTGATCGATGTACTAATTAAAATGTGTAAAATGGAAGTGAGCAGATTCTAAGAACTGGGACAGTTGGAGACACCCAATCATATTGTGTTCATGTGACAATGGACCAAACGACGCCTCCAGGACGCTGTGTCTGCACATGTTCATCGTGATTCCTATCTATGCGCCCGAAGTTTCCATCCATTTTCCTTAATCGGCACACATGCGCAACAACAGTTTTTTTTTAAATTTTTTTTTACACGCATAACTTTTTAGGAGTAAAGATCACACCTGCTTCGTGTTTCAGTTTCACTCGCGCAGTAATCGCTATATGTACTAACATTATTCTATCAAGTCCAATTAAAAGGCGTAAGTACAGCTCTGTTTAGTTTTGTAATTTGTGCGTTGGTCAAAAAAGTTTTGTAATTTGTGTTTAATAAATATTCTATAATTTTAAAAATCAACCTTTAATGTTAACTTTAAAAAACTTGATATTATGATTTTCCTTAATAATAGTAATACTAAAGTTAATGGGTTATATTTGAATTGAAATTAAGGTCTCACCTGGTATGGGAAAAAGAGGAAAAATTGAGAAGAGAAGTTAAACTTCCTAATAAGTGAACTGATTAATGTTGCTTAGTTTGAAAAAAATTTAAAAATTATTGGGAAGTTGAACTTAACTCTAAAAGTAGAACTTTCTGGTAAAATTTAGGGAAGTTCTACTTTCCAAGTATTTTGTGATATTTTTCTAAAAAGACTTTTAATTTTTTAATAGGAAGGGTATTTATGTTTTTAAAATTAAAATATTATATATTTATTTAAAAATTATTTAAAACTTCCAGAAAAAATAAAAATAAAATAAGTAGATTATATATAAATTTTTCAAGAAATTAAATTTTGAGAAAATACATTTCCTAAGAATTTACTTTCCGGGAATTATACAAAACGAGCCCTAAAATATTATTCTTAAATTATACTTCTTTCAATTGCCAACACAGTTCAGTTCAATTCTTTAGAATTGAATTTTTTTTTTCACATTTTACGGATTATTTTTTGTTTACCAGGATTTTATGGAGTTGCAATTTCTGGTTTAGATTTGATTTTGATTCTTTTTTTAGACTACTCTCTCCGTCATATTTTATGTGTCATTTTAAAAAATTTTAAATATCTAATTTTATTTATCATTTTAAAAAATAATAAATGACTAATTATTTTTTCCAACTATATACCTCTAAGTATTTAATAGCATATTATTTTATGAAACTAAGAGAATAAATAGTAAATAAATAATAATTAAAAAAATTTAGTAAAATTATATTATTTATTAGATTATTTATTTTCTTTCTTAATGTTTCAGTCAAAATCTTAAAAGGCAAATGGAGGGAGTATAATTCTAGGCCGCACAATAATTACAAATTAACACATTTTGACGCTAGCTACTATTGACAAAACTGGAAAACTGAAAGAAAAAAAAACGGCGTGTTAATGAATGGAGGAAAATTAGTGTTTGATGATCAGAGGGGCACCAAAGTCCCTCTCAATTTGTTGTTAGCCTCGTGGAACCATGTGCGAGTTGATTATTTGATCCGTCTCTTTTGCGTGCAGCGGCAGCTAGAAATTGCTCCTTTCTGGCGGACAAAAAAAAAAAAAATAGAGCGACACCAACGGCGAACGATAGCATTGTACTATTTCATTAGATTTTTTTCCTTTTTTTTTTATTTTGTGTGTGTGTCAAATGGGCCAACGGCCCAAGAAACAGTCCATATCAAAACTTCACGTGGGATAGAAACTCTGGCAGTATCTATGAGGACAACGTAGAAATAATTGTGCTGACTTCGTGAAGGCAGTAAGCATGATTAACTGATACAACGTAGTTGGGCTTCTGTCAATTAGAGAATATTCATTTCCTTACTGGAGCATTACTTTTGACCATGCTTACTGGGAGGGAAACAAATGTTTGAATTGGTTTGTCAAATCAAGTGTGCTCATCTATAACCTGGATCTCCAGTTTCTCCTATTTACCGATCGATCCCCTCTTGGTTGTAGAAATTTTATTGAGTTAGACAAATAGTGTACCTGGCGTTCTTTGTTTTGTTGTTTCTTGTATGAATTGGCATATATTTTCCTGCCCAAAAAAAGGAAAAAAAAAAGAATTAGCGTATATTTTCAATGAAAAACAAAAAATTGTACAAGATTCCTTTAGGAGGCGTACTCAGTCTCACCAAACTGAAGTCCTGACTGAGACAGATAGCGTGTCATTGAGCTGTATTCTTCTCATAATATGTCCAAGTTCAAAAGTTGCATTTATTAATCATGTATCTGTTTTGACATCGAATATATATAATGATTCGTTAACTATTTTTTTAATAACAATTTAGAATTATAAGAAGTTATATTTTAGAGTATCCACGTACTAAAAAAATCGCTCATGTGCTGGTAACAAAATTTAGATCATTTCATGTCCTGTTAAAGGTTTATACAACAATAAAGAGAAAATTAAACACGCGTGATGAAAGTGAAAAATATAGAGTAAGTGAATCTATTTGATTGATTCATCGCACTTAGATAACAATAAATTTCATACAGAGAGTATTACGCATACTTCGATCATTATCTTTACTTTCCCTCGCTTAATTACAAAAAAATTTGGATCTATTGATGATGCATGGCAAAAATAAATACATATGCATATTTGACGTCTAGTGGTCAACATCAAAAGAAACTGCGCAATCACAGCCACACTCGTAAATTGAGATAGTGCTGAAAACACTAATTGTTGGGAAAAATGAAGTTAGCTTTTCAGTGTTATTTCTGGGTTCATTTTCAGTATATTCTGTATGTGAATTATCGAGTTAGATTTTTTAACGAAAAATATGATAAATGTTCGATTCAATTGAAAAAATTATAATTATTTAAAATCACACATTGACCATGCTTTGATTGAAGGCTTTAATAATAAAAATATAAAAAATTACATTTACAATTTATTTTAGCTCAAGGCTGCTCAATCAGTATCAACTCTAATGGTAAAACATACTCCCCCCGTTTCGCTATATAGTGCACTTTTTTGAGAAATTAATGTTTCATAATATAGTGCACTTTACGGATTACGTAGTATAATTTTTTTCTCTTTCCAAGATTATCCCTAATTAATAAACCCAAATATTTGTTTATTATTAAAATATTTAATTCCCAAAGCATTTAATGAGGGTAATTTGAGAAAAGATGGGAAATTTTGTTAGTTATTAATTATTGTCTTGATCTGTGTGTGATAGTTAAAAGTGCACTATAAACTGAAATAGAGGGAGTATTAAATTTCTTTTGAAGTCTGAACACCAGTAACCTCGTTGCCAAAACGACAGCAACTTTTTTTTTTGGGTACAAGAGACAACAGTATTTGATGTTCTGTCATGCCCATTTTCTCATTCTTCAGGCCGAAAAAGGTACACAAAAAGCCCATTTTATCATTCCTTAGCTTCTCTTTTTTCTTGTTCCATACTGGTTAACCCCCTTTTTTTTTATAAAAAGAGCAGGGGCTAAAACCCACACTCCTTTACCTTTCGTCAGGGGCCCTCCCTCCCTATATTTGTGTACATAGAAACAAATAAAAATAATAACAGTTTGATTCATATTTTTATAGTAGTTTTTTTATTTAAAAAATAAAATAATTATTTAATAAATTTAGTTTTTTATAAAATATTATAAAAAATAGAAAAATATAAAATTTAGAATATTTTTAAGATATCATGTAATAAAAGAATAAAAAACTCAAAACATTTTTAGTGTGTTATGTATTTTTTATTTTAAAAAATATAAAAAAACACGGAAAATACCTATTTCATTAATGATAAAATTTTAAATTTTAAATAATTTATCTAATTTTTATTAGTTATGATTTTGATAATAATTTTTTAAATAAAATTTTTTATTTTCTTATTCTTGAAACTTATTTTAAAAAATAATTTTATAAAATAATTTTTAAAATATTAAAAGAGAGAACGCAAATATGTACATGATTTCCACTTCCTGTGTTTATATATATAGAAACAAACAAAAATAATATTAGATATTATCATCATCACATATATAAGTAATCCCGTTGAGTCTTTATTTTTTTTATCCAGTCAAGGAAGGGGAAAAATGTTGGCAAAAAAAAAAAAATCTCATGGGTCGTAACCGAAACTCGGCTGGACTCTTATCCCGCGTTGGAAGTAAGCAAAAGCAAAATTGCAAGGCAGCCAGAGTGACAGTACCACCGTTACTATGCCTGCAGCTCCACTTCCATCTTCGTTCCTTATCCTCCAACCGCGCTTCAATCTATACTTCAAACCTTTATTCTATTCCCTCAACTATCAATTGTCATCTTCATCCCTTACATTCAATTGCACTCGGAGTTTCTCCATTCTCCAGCCTTCATTTCCGTCGAATACTAGACTCCACTCTGCCCTATCACAAGCGACACAAGCCGAGTCTCCAAGCGATAATGCGAGTGGCGGGGGTAGGTCTGGTGCGTTATCTCCTGGTCCACTCACGGGAGATGTGCCGAAAATCGACGTAAACCCTCCCAAGGGGACGCGGGACTTCCCGCCCGAAGATATGCGCCTGCGCAACTGGCTTTTCAACAATTTCAAAGAGGTAAAAAGGTTTATAATTATTTCACGTGTCAGTATCCATGGAATGATTGATCATTGTTTGAATTTTTTTTTTAAATACTTGCGGATTGTTGATTTGCTGTGACTTCTAGGTTTCGCGGTTGTATGGGTTCGAGGAGGTTGATTTTCCGGTGCTTGAGTCAGAGGCATTATTCACTAGGAAGGCAGGGGAGGAGATTAAAGACCAGGTCGTCATTCTGCTTTATCATTTTCGTTTATAGTTGCGAAATTTAATAAGCATATATTCTATTAGTCGTATCAAAGATATACAATGTGCGCGTCTACTATGGTTATTTATCTAATTATTCAATCCTTTAATCTGAGGTTCAAAATGTATAATCCATCGTCATTCGCAGGGAAGATATGAGATGAGCAATCCTACATAGGGTAGCCAACTTAGCGTTAGTATCTGGATTCGAGTAGTCAGCTAGCATATGATGGTTTGAATCATCGCGGGCCTTATGCTATTGGCTCATTCTGTTTTACAAAGCGGCTGTAGGGTTCTAAAAGTGGTTATGGGAGGATGACATTCCTCTGATGTGAGGTCCATCTCGTTATTTGATGTTTGTGCATTTTAAATGACTGCCTAGAGAGTTGAACTTGGAAGGATTTTGTATGTGGTATTGTAGATAATGTCAAGTAAGCTGCTCAAACAATATTTAGGACTTTTTAAACTGCTGTTTAAAACATTTGTTCCCATTAGCAGCGTAGGGTTGTCAACATCTCAATCTAAATATCAAGATCTTACAGTCTCATGTTCCCAGGCAACCCTAGCAGTCCCAATCTTACATTAGCTCTAAATCTTTTAGGTTCTTGATTTAAAACCTCAAGATCTTCAGATGTTGCAATTTTTATCAATCCTATGGCATTTTCAATTTGCAGCATTTTTCCCCCTGTTGCTTGGTTTCTAACCTCCTAGGTCAAGTGGGATGGAAGTAGCTCAAACCCTTAACCATACTGCACTTATACTGCCTTTCCATCTCTAATTTGTGTAGCCTCTGCAGCCTTCAACTTCATTTAGTGAAGGCTGATGGAATGATATCATAGCACCTACGGTCCTGAAGAAGGAAGTAATAGTCGGGTGAGAAAGGATAGTCTTTTAAAGTTTACAAGAAGTGGGCTTTGGCTGTATGTTTTTTCCTTCGCTACTTTATGTTTTCAAAGCTTGTGTAGCAATTCTTCACGTTATTGCTACAAAGGGCACTTTCTGTTTTTTTTGGTGGACTGTGGCAAATCATCATGATGGGTCCCTCATTTATCAATTTCATGGTCTAGGCAAAAGCTAATCTGCACTTAAAACAGGAGGCTGTTGGGTTCTGGTCCAAAGGAATCTTTCTAGTGCTCAAACAGATATTGCACAAACCCCTTAACCTGGGGTTGAATGATTGCAAGTTCATCCACTCCTAGGGGTTACAAAGTACCTTCTATGTTATTGTGTTTCGGGTCTTATTTCTTAACAACATACGTTGTTTGAGTATTTTATATATAACTTTGAAAATAATATGCTTAATTGTCAAATATGCTATTGTATATTTTTAATCATCATTTTCCATTAGATTCCCCCCCCCCCCTAAATCCTTGATCTGATCTTACTTATTAATCTAAAGTCCCAATTTTGAGCATCACTTCTTGAGTTGCATTAACATAATTTAATACGTTCTTAGGAATTGGCCAGAATAAATAAGTGTTTAGAGAGTGCTATTTTGAGATGGTAGTATTGTGTTAATGTGACATATATAAGGGTGGTTTGAAAAAAATTAGGAATATTTATCAAGAAAAAGGCTTTATGGAGGGTCACAGAAGAGAGGATCAATAAGTATGGGCTAATCTTCTTTAATATTGGATCCAAATTCTCTAACATTTAAATAAGATAATTCCGAGTAGAATTGAAGGGGAGTTGTTAAGTGCAAGAATTATGTGTATAGAATTGAAGGGGAGTAGTTAAGAGCAAGAATTACATGTATAGAATTGAAGGGGAGAAGTTAAGAGCAAGAATTACATGTATAGAATTGAAGGGGAGTAGTTAAGAGCAAGAATTACATGTATAGAAGTAATAGTAATTGATAAAAAGCAAATGGTAATTCTTTTGCAGAGTTTTATTCAATTTTGATTACTAGAAACTAGAAATTTTGGTAAATGACTACGACGTTGTAAGTAACCTTTTTTGTTGCTCTGTACCTTATATTGCCTAACTACTTGTGGACAATTAATGGTGTGAGATGTAGACTATTTATTATACGCTTTGAGTACTGTTTGCATCATGTTAACCTTTGGCTCCTCAAGTAACTAGTATTTGATATTAATAGAGCCATGATCAGGCCTTAAAGTTTTGAGAGACAAGCAATCAATATACCAATTTTATTTACAGGCTTGACTTTTTTTTCTCTCCTGATTATGTCAGACAAAGCATCTGAAAAATAATAGAAGCGAAATAATGAAAAACCTCTACGCTTCATTTCTGCAGCTTTATTGTTTTGAAGATCGGGGTAATCGTCGTGTTGCATTGAGGCCTGAACTTACTCCTTCTTTGGCAAGGCTGGTAATACAGAAAGGGTATCGAAATTATTCTTGATTTGTTTATTAAAAGATTTTTCATATATTTGTAATTTTGATTGTTGGTCTATGAAACTTTCAGTTCAACCTATATTACTCCTGAAGATTTTTTCATGTAAAGGTCTCATTGTGATATTGTTTTCTTTTTTTCCCAGAAAATCTGTGCCCCTCCCACTGAAGTGGTTTACTGTAGGACAATGTTGGCGGTATGAAAGAATGACAAGGGGCCGTCGTCGTGAGCACTACCAATGGAATATGGACATTATTGGTGTTCCTGAGGTTATGGTATGTGCTGGAGCTGCCCATATTTTCAGAAGTAATGGACTGTGCTGTCTGCTTAAATGTTTCACCATTTAATATTTAATATTTTATATTGAAGCTTAGTGCTGAAGTGTCATCCCTTTATAATTGTAAAAATTTTGTTGTTTTGACTAAACTGAAATATGTTTGATAATTCTTTTTGGTTACTTTCCCTTTCCTTACAACAACACTGATGAACTAACTCGTTCTATTTGTAGCTGAGGCACATCGTAATGAAATTTATGGATGTTCCTTGCTACATAGTGATGAAATTCTTGTTTGGTTGACATTTTTTTACTTCTGTTTGCATGCTCATTGAGTGAGTTTCCACGGTTTGGTCAACATTATTTTTAGCCTCAGCAGGTGGTGATGAAGATACAATCAAATGAATTAAATCATAACCTGTTGTTTTTTTTTTCCCTCTTTATGTTTCTTCCTTTTATGTTATAGGCTGAAGCAGAACTCATATCCTCCATTGTCACTTTGTTCAAGAGGATTGGGATCACAGAATCAGATGTTGGATTTAAGGTTTCCAGCCGAAAGGTGGGATGCTTCATTCTTTGTCTGAATGATGGGCTCGGAGTCCCTCCCGAGTGCTATTTGTATGTTATATTACTTTCTTCTCTAGAGTTATGTACTTTAGTGCTTTGTATTAATTAATAATTTAATATTACTGATAACAAATAACGTGTCACGTTTTTAAAAATCCTGATAACACTGCAATTTGTTTAGCCAAGAGGTGTTAATGGCTAAAATTTCAAGGGATATGTGTGAAATATTACCACGTGTGTGTATGTGTGTGTAGAAAATTATTAACATGTCAAGATTTATGATGTGTTGAATGTATCGAATAACTTATTTACTTGTGCTGCATTTTTGGCTGAATAGTTTTGGAAATGCAGGTCTTACGTAATTATATTAAAAGGATGGTGATTGAGGGTTGAAGATTCATCTAGAATGTCATCTGTTATCATAGCTTTGTTAAATCAACTTTGCAGGGTTTATCAGTAGTACAGTAGCTCAGTATCTTTTACTTGATATAATACCACATTGCAACTCCATGCTATTCTTGTTCTTTAGGATTTTTTCGATTGCTATTCATGCATTGATGTGATTAGTCTCTTGTATTTATGATGTGTTATCATTGTGAACCTCCGTTTTTGTTGTTACTTGTCTCATCTGCATAAGAAAAACGCACAATTTTCAATTTAGAGTGTTTATTTCTTGGTTTGTTAAGTTTTTTATTTTGGAAAACTAGAGGCTGTAATTATTTTGAATATCTTTCCTCCTTGATTCACAGGTTCTACAAGAAGTATTAAAGTGTTACTCCATACCTGAACATTTATTTGGCAAGGTTTGCGTCATCATAGACAAAGTGAGTTATGCACACAGTTGCTATTTAATTTAATTTTTGTTTTTTGAATGTTAATAGTGCTCTAATCATCCTGGCCCTTGTTTGTTCATGAGAAAACAGATATGACGAAATGGATTATGATAGCTCCTGTTTCTTCCAATGGTTTGTACTAATCGTAACAAGCATTACAGAGTTATATCTATATTTATATTTAGAATAACACATCAGATCCGTGTAGATCAGTCTTTTCTAGTGTTGCATGTGTGAGGTCAAGATCACAATTAAGGATACATTATACAAAATTAAACGCTAAAGCCAATACCAAGCGCCACCAATTTCCTATAGCTAATTCTTATTTACATTGACTAGCCTCATTTATTAACAACCAAGGAGTTTATTTATATTAGGCCATAGTGACTTTCTATAATATAGGGAATACACTAATTGAAGAGTGATACAAAAATAATAAAGATCAAAATTATTAAACTTTTCATCAAATCTATTTATCAATAATCAAAGGAGTAACTTTTCTATTACATTCAACTAAAACTTATTTGTAGGGAACTAATGAGAAATCCTAGTCCAACCAAAAAAAAAAAAAACACTATGAAGAGATGACGTTGTCTACACGATTGTTTATAAATGCTGACTAAATCCTATAACTGCCCCAATCATCTAATTACAAACATCATAAATCCCAAATGATATCTAAATCATTAATTAAAACAAGAATTCTTTTTTCTCATCTTGCATTGCAAAGTCTCAATAGGCAGGAAAGCCTAATAATTTTTTATGGTTGAATGTTTTCAGCAGTAGAAAGTGGAGATATAATCTTGCAAATGCACTCCTCGAATTAAATTTTATGCTGGAACAAATTGTCTTCTCCAAAGTAATCTCCAAGAAACACAATTATTTTCATATCCTTAAAAAAACCACCAATCAAACTTGCTCTTTCAACATATTCCATTGCATAACCTGAGTATACAGTTTTAGATTTCTCAAGAATTCTAATAAGCTTACTTGGTTTTCATGTTTGCCCATGCTTCCAAGTTTAAGGCAAGATTCTTTGGTAATTACTTCATAGAGAACGTTCGGATGCCACATTTTTTCAATATATGAGATACTAGTTAATTTCACCCACCAATATACACATTTTTACTTTCCATTTTTTTCGTTTTTCTTTTTTTGTTTTAAGCTGTCTTATGATTTGAGTTTCCTTTATTTTATTCAATTATTTTTTAAACGACTGATATTTCATAATCTGGCATTTTCTTTTCCTTAGCATGCACAAAGATACAATTATGATCTGAAAGCAGATTTTTAGAAGAGGGTTTAGTATTGTATTTAACTTGGAACAGATAGAGAAAATTCCATTGGATGAGATAAAGAAAGAGTTGAAGGCTTCTGGTGTGTCGCAAGAGGCTGTTGAGGAGCTATTGCAAGTACTTTCCATAAAGTCATTGACAGAGTTGGAAGGTTCGTGATTTACTGTATATGGACTCTGAAATTTCTTAACTTTTCATCTGTTGCAATCACTAATTGAAAGACACGTCTAAAATGGCCATTTCTACTTGAGAGTAGGTCTTTTGAAGTTCAAAATATGGGTGCAATCCTCTGATGCTTCATATATTGGTTTCTATAAGATCATTAGAGGAGATTTTTTTTTTAGTTTCCTGCAATTTGACCCTCTTTCCGTATTGATTGAAATTGGTTTGCCGTATGGAATAGTTTTTGCTTCAGCAGATTCTTTTTTTTTTTTTAATGCTACACATTGTATCCCTCTTGTTGAATAAGAAAATTCTCTCTCTCTCTCTCTCTCTCTCTCGGTCATAAAGCCATAGCTTCTCCATAAACTTTCAAGTGATAGTTCCAGACTTTGAGGACATATGCTGAACTTGCAATCTAAATTTGTTTGTGAGCAGAGAGACTTGGAAGCACTGGGGAAGCAGTTGCTGATCTGAAACAGCTATTTGCACTTGCCGAAAAGTTTGGTTACTCTGAATGGCTTCAGTTTGATGCATCAGTTGCTCGTGGCCTTGCTTACTACACTGGCATTGTGTTTGAGGTTGGTTGTAGTTCATACAAAATACTAGCTGAAACTGATTATTGTGTTGAAGAATTTGGGGCCTTTTCAGGAAAAAATTTTGTTTGTGGCCTGCACATCTGTTGTCTAACCTGGTACAACGCTTGTTAGACAATTCTGTGACAAGCGTACAGGGAAGTTTTTTTTTTTTTGGGTGTTGAAAGAAGAGATGTCTTTCGAATGTTGAGATATTCTTTATTCTTGTGTCTTGACCTCTTCACGAAGACGTTCATATAAATATGGAATTTGGCGAATGACTGAAACTGCTTGTTGAAAAACCTTAGGGCACGATTGATTTGGGGATTAGGGAATGTAATGGAATGAGTGAAATCGAACGTTATTACATGTGAATTTGTTTGGTATGATATTGAGGATGTGGGAAATAAATTTATTTTTTATATTTAATTAAATATAAATAAATAGGAAAAGATTAAAGTGCCCCTAGATTATAAAAAAACCTCCTTTTTTCTTCCTTCTTCCCTCTTCCACCAGCGGCCACTCCTTCCTTTGCCCACAGTGAACCCAAATCTGTATCTCTACTCTTAACAGCACTCAAGCCAGTAAAAAAAATTGATCTGGGAACCCAGATCTGGAGTTTGAAACATCTCGGTGAACCCAGTCGAACTCCAGATCTGGAGCAGTGCGATTTTTAGCACGATGGTGAGCGTAGAGATCAACGATGAGCACAACGGTGGTTGACAAAAAACCAAAGGGGGGGTAAATAAGTGAACGGAGGAGGAAGAGAAGTGGTCCTAGATGGAGTTTGAGAAAATTTTTGGAGCAAGACAATTTTGAGCATGACGGTGATCAACATAGGAGTAAAATGATATGCTTGTTGCTCTTGGGGCGACATACTATTTTTGCTGCTAGAGTTGTTTTTCACTATTTTCCGTATTTAGCAGCATTGTAAGAACATAATAGGTTTGTTGATTGTATTGATTCTGTTAATTTTTAGTTATTGTATAATTGGACTGTAAAAAAAAAAAAAGACTAAATCTTCATCTGTAGGGCTTTGACAGAGAAGGAAAGCTGCGAGCTATTTGTGGTGGCGGCAGATATGACCGCTTATTCTCAACTTTTGGTGCTGATGACATTCCTGCTTGCGGCTTTGGGTTTGGTGATGCAGTCATAGTCGAAGTAAGTTTCTATATTTCCTCCAGTGAATGGAATAAGAAGGAACCATCTTGAGCATTCTAATAAGTTTTTCGTGGCTGAATCTGACACCTTTCTAGGTTTAGGATTAGTTATCGAGAAGCTAAGTGTGGAAAAATAACTTTTATAAATGCAGTTTATTGTCTAAAATAATTTGTGCCTTAGAAATTTATTTTTATTGTTTGATTTCTTTCTTCATTTACTAAATATATTTTTATGGTTTGATTTATTTTATATTTTTATAGTTTGATTTCTATAGAAATTTATTTTTATAGTTTGATTTATTTTATATTTCTAAATATCTATTTTTGTTTTCTTGTTAGCTTACTAGTTATATAATTCTTTTTCTTTCTTTGCCATGTGCTACAATATTGATCCTATATTCATTTTTTATTTATCTTATTCAATTTTTGCCGTCAACTGTATGTCTAAATGCTTGATTTTAGGGGTCTCAACATTTCGATTTTCTAACTACTACAATTTATTTTGTCAATAGTGAAAGATGACATGAATCTATTTGAACTTTTGAGATGACTAAGGACTCCTTTGCAATGTTATTATATGGAGCCACTATAGTATCTCACTTATTGCTTTCTTCCTCAAGTTATGAATGCTGACTTCCATGTTAGAGCCAATTACTGCTGTTGCGAACTGATTTCTTGTTTTTAACCTCATTGTTTCTGCTTCTGCTTGACCACCTTATTTGTTTGTTTTTGGGGATGTGGATGGTTGGGTTTGTATTAAAGTTGCTTAGAGATAAGGGTCTTTTGCCTGAGCTCAGCCTGCAAATAGAGAACATCGTGTGTGCCCTGGATGTTGATCTTCAAGGAGCGGCTTCCACGGTTGCTACAATTCTCAGAGATAAAGGGCAGAGTGTTGACTTGGTTTTGGAGAACAAACCACTTAAATGGTACAAAATTTGCGTTGTCCATAGGTTTTACCTTTCCTTGTTTTTTAAAGGTAGGTTTTATAGTAAGTGGATAAATTTTCTCATGCCAAATTTATTCTCTCCTATTTATTTTTCTTTCTAGGGTTTTCAAGCGAGGAACCCGAATAAATGCGCAGCGACTGGTATTAGTGGGGAGTTCTGAGTGGCAAAGGGGTATGGTTGGTGTCAAAATTCTCTCCACCGGTGAACAGTATGAGGTTAAACTTGATGATCTAAAGTAATTAGAATTGAAGCGCCTATTTTCAAGTGTATTTTGTTATTCTTAACTATAACTTTATTTATTTGATTTGTTTTTTTTTCCCTCTTCCATACTTGTTAAGCTGTATATATTTTTGAGCAGGCTACTGCACAGCTATGCATATAGATATACAAAAGCATGAATTTCTGTTTCTATTTGTTTGCAGATCTAGTTCTTTACCCATATGGCCATAATATTTAGTATAGATCAATAGTGAAGTTTTTAGCTTGTTCGGCTAAGAGACTTGGTTATAATGAATTAGAATGGTTAAAGATATATTTTTTTTTTGGGCCAAATGGTTAAAGATATTTGACAGAGTAGTAAAATGCTAAATTTTTGAAGTTAAAATACTTGAAGTTTAGTACTGACAGTTTAGTTACCCAAACCCACGGTTTCAAACATAATAGGCTTTTTAGAGTTGGTAAATTGCGGAGCTGCTAGTAGGACATCAATATGGTAACTGCTGCATGCCCTGTTAAGGACAAGACAGTAGTATAATTGTTAATTCTATATAGACAAAAGTCTATGGTCAATATGGGCAAACTAGAGGTATGACTGATGTAAATTGAAAATGAATTTGAACCCGGTTTTTACCAGCACAATGATTGAAGGGGCATTAGGATACCTACTAACATGATACGATGTGGAATTAATTGAGTCCACAACCTATTTTGCTATATATATATATATATATGCCCTTAGAGCTATTTAGGGTTATTGACAATAAATAGTAGATTTTTTCAAACAGAATTTGCTTTATATATAAATATTAAGAAATAATTTTTTAGCTATTTGCTTGAAAAAATGAATCCTTGTTACTAATGTCACAATGAATTGGTTATATATATATATATACAGAGGGAGATAACACTCAACTATAAAATAGTCATAGGCAGATGACAAGTTAGATAAAATAATACACACACACACACACACACACACACACACAACGCACACAAGTAGAAATCCAAAGCAGCTTGTTGCAATTTTGTTCCACCAGAACCGGAAAAAATAGGAAACTACTCCCTCCGTTCCTTAATATAAGGGACAAGTGGGAGAATTTCTATGTTTCAAAATATAAGGGATAAGGGGGTTTGTCTGGTGTATTTAATAACTTTTTTAAAAAAAATGTCCCTAATTAATATAGTATTTTTCCATTCACATTAATTGTATGATGTAAAAGTTATTAGTATTAAATGAGGGCATTTTTGGAAAATATTTTATATTTTAGACAAATTTATTGCTTTTCTTGGTCTGTGTGATTTTGTCTTTTGTCCCTTATATTAAGGAATGGAGGGAGTAATTCATATCACGTTTTTCTATAATTCTAATTTATTGATTTCTATTTAATTTCAAATTCAATAAATAATTATTATTAGGTATCAGGTGATTTTGGTATTAAATTCGAAATATTAGAATTTAAAGTCAAATTGATCATTTACACTTCAAAAGGATTAAAATCTTAAAAAATAATTTTATTTTAATATTTTTTAATAATAATTAAATTTCCAAGATAATTAATTTTTATTTTAAATTTTCACTGAAATTTGAATTCATTAAAAATTTAAGTAATTTATTGATTCATTAAATAATTACAATTTAATATTTAGAATAATAATTAATTTTCCTAATAAATAAATTGAAATTGAAATTTCTATTTATTTTTAAATTCATTAAATAATTGTAAGATTATATTATTTGATTCTGTTATATTATTAGAGTTGAAATAAATTGATAATTTAGCTTTCAAAATATAATAAAAAATATTAATTTTTTATTATTAATTTAAAAAATTGGAGTATATATAAGCAATTTCATAAATGATAATTAATGGAGTTCAATTATCACAATGTGATCGCAAAACTCGAGAGTCTATTACCTGCGTCATCAATTTAATTGAAATTTTTATTAAATGTCTGATAATTACTTACTTTTATAAGTATATATTATTGATTGAAGATTTTATTTTTTTTAATTTTCTAATTAAATTGTTGGGTTTATTTTCATTTTTCATGGTGCTGTGCGTTTTGTCGGGTTTAAAATCTAAACCTAATCTTCACGTCCACTACCGTGTCTTCATTCTTCAGTGCTTATGTTCGGCCGTCTCCACTGAGCGTCGTCTCTCCCAATCTTCATAATCTTCAAAGATTTCTTGTACTCCCTTTCGAATCCTCCCTCGGAATCATCGAGTCATCACTTCGAATGGTACTTGTCGGCGCTCTTTACAGAAGTAAAGAATTATTTCTTTTCTGCTTTTACACGCTTCTGTACAAACTATTCATCCTTTCTTCTGAAGGAAGGCGATATACAGCTCAAAACCCTAAAACTCTGTGAGCACAGAAAGGTAAAAATGGGTGGAAAATGCCCACATAGAAGCGTAAAGAAGCGAAGGTATTCTCACAAGACGGCTCGTCGCACCAAATTCCTCCACAAAGATATCCTTCTTAATTATGATCTTTCATGCTTTTTATTTTTCCCAATTATCTAGGATCTCCTCAATTTCTCGTTTTTTCTTCGACTTTATATTGTTTAGTTTGAATGTTATTCTTGACTGGTTAATTGGACACGAGATGATATGGTTTATGACGAGCTGAAGAAGCCGGATGAAGAGAAGAAACCTTTACCTTTAGACGAAGATTTACCTGGGATGGGCCAGTTTTACTGCCTTCACTGCGAGTAATTTTGCTTATCGTGGCATACATTCTTTTATTCCTTTTTTATCCTTATTTCTTCTTGGGCTGGAGTCACAGAATTGATAACAATTTACAAATTCGTTCTTCTATTATGTTTATGCAGTCGATACTTATCCAACGTGGCTGTGAGGGATGAGCATTTTAGGACCAAACGACACAAGAAGCGGTAGGCTACCTAGTGTTTTTTCTCATTCCCTTTTTAACATTTTCCTCCTTGTTTGTTTCAATATCGATGAATATTGCTTAGATTGATGGTGTTGCTTTTTAAGTTTTGAGGCTACTTGTGCGTTTAAGTCCATATTAGGCTTGGGATATGTGTATCATATAAAATTGGATAAAATGTATTTGGGTTGCAATAAGTGTAACTTCAATTTGGCTACTGAGTCTAATTCCATAGGTTCTTGTACTAATTTAATATGCTCATCAACCATTGGCCATACACGTTTTTGGGTTGCAAAAGTGTTCAATTTGGTATTTTGATCTCACAATCTATGCTGAAATTATTGAATGTCATTTTTTTTCCTTACCTTTGTGCAAATGAACATCGATTTCAACCATGTTGTTAGACATAGGCATAGCGAGTCTTAAATCTATTATCAATTGTATATCTTATGAGTTTCGATGGAGTGATTGGATATTGATTCTTATTCGACATTTTCTGTGCATTGTAAAACAAATGATGGGACCTGCACCACATACTCAACTTGATGCTGAATTAGCTGCAGGGATGGGTATGCCAGATAATGGCCCGAAGTTAATGTCTATGTGATTTCTTTTCCTTGAAGATTTTTGAGGCAGAAGCCGTGGAAGATATGACGTTTACGACCCCTTGTTCCAAGTAGTACAACAAAGTCGGTTACCAGTTTTGATCATAGTTTTTCATTTCAATCCCTGTTATACGTTTCCAATTGCAAGCAAATTTTGGGAGTGACCGAGTAGGAAGCAGTTATTCATCCTTCCTTAGAGATCAATTGATGAGTATTTTTATAATATGTACGGGAGAAAACTTGTTTAACCTGCCCTGCGCTCGCATGCGAAAGAACGGGCAGTGCCATACTTTTTATTGTCTAGTTTGTCTTCTCTTTACCGCGTTAACATATTAACATGAAGGATTGACGGGCAGCATTTCAGCAGTTGTCAATATCGTGGGCAGCGGGCGAAGAAAGTAGAAGGAAATTAGTGGCTTAAGGGTTGCAAAAAGACTCAAGCATGAACAACCCATTCCAGGAAATTGGACCGTTTGATTTAGGACCGAAACGTGCAGAGGGCTTGTATTATGGACAATCAAAGCAAAATACTAAATCTAATTTTGCAGTATTTATCGTAGTGGTAAAGCATTGCTACTGTACCGTCTTATGGAATTGCTATGCTGGCGAGGTACAGGCAGTTAGTTCCAAGCAACAAAATAGTAGAAATACCAACAAAAGCAGGGAAAATTAAAACTCGGAATTATTAATATACGGTGTGCTAATACTTACATCTACCCGTCTATACTGTGTTTTCATGCCG
Source organism: Adenanthera pavonina (assembly GCA_026686845.1). NCBI lineage: Eukaryota > Viridiplantae > Streptophyta > Magnoliopsida > Fabales > Fabaceae > Adenanthera > Adenanthera pavonina. The sequence goes on from JAIVEN010000002.1 coordinate 7,173,850, forward strand.
AGAACACATGCTTATCCATAAGCAAGATTTTTTTTTTGGGGCTGAATCCTCAATCAAGAATTTACTATCAGTTATACTGCGATTGTGCCTACCCAGCCATGGTTTCCACGTCAAGTCGTCTATAAACAACATTGCAAATAAATTAATCGTTCTGCTAAAAATGCATGTACAACAAGCATTAGACCACGAGCACTCATTCACTGTTACATCTCCAAAACCTGGCAAGATAAGACAGCAGCCATCCTTTGGTACTTTATTTTTCCGGTGAGAGCGATCAACTTCATATAGAGGAATATCCGTTGTGCCTAGTCCATTCCACTGGTCTTTTCAGCGGTAATCATGGAAATGGAAGAAGCAAACTCGTGACTTAGGCAGTCAGATAAAATAGAGCAAGTACTCCATGACTAGAGAGAAAAAGGAGGAACGAATGAATAGACAAACCTGTTAACAACGTAGGTGCTTTCTCTTTAGGTAGCATTACCAATCGCAACAGTAGCACCAGATCCCTAGCTGGGTCCAACTGACCCGCAATCAACAAGCTACAGAAATAGCATCATCCGAGTCCTCTCTTAACTGAAAACCAGAGAGACTCACTGATGGAAATTTCCATGACAAGCAGAATAAAAATTGAAATTTAGATAGCTGTGAAACATACCAATTTAAGATGATTATGCAAAGAACTATATAACATCTTCTTGAGCTTGTCACATTGATCTACCATGTGACCCATTTCAATCGACTCCTCAAGTTGATACAGTAGTCGTTCAATTGTTGTGTATGGGAACCATGCGGCGAATGGTTTTTTCCGTCTAATTATATCTGCTGGTCTCTGTGGAGGGTTGACACAAACAGGCAAGTGTTACTACGGCTACTTTATGCATGTGGAACATCCACTACCTATATCTAACGTAAGACAGTCGCTAAAATCATCCAGTGATGTAGTTTGTAAATTAACCCTTGTGTCAAATGGAAAAGCAAAGCATTCTTGCATTCTAGAGCCCAATATTTTGAGTATAGAGTTCACAAAATTCCAGGCATAGTACAAATGTAAAAATTAGTTAAGGTTTGTCTGAAAAGAAATATTAACTTGTACTCCCTCTGGTCCCATTTATAAGATGTTATTTTTTATTGCACGGGTATTAAGAAGACATAATTATACTCTTAAATTTATAAAAAAATAGTATAAACTTCTAATCTTACCCCTACTAATTAAAGACTGAAACAATTTACGAGACAAAAAAATTATTAAATGAAGGGTAAAGAAGGAAATTCAAACAAAATAATAACACAACACCTTATAAATAGGACCAAACAAATTTTTAAAACATCTTATAAATGAGACCGGAGGAAGTATATGTTATCAAGTGCAATAACATGACAAAAAATTAGGTCAAGTAAAAGTATATGAAAATGGGGCAGAAAAACAATCCTCATTCCCAAAGAAGATGTGGTTACAAAAGTAATTACTCTTATTTTCCAAACTAGCAAATAATACCAGCAGAACATACAAATATCAGAATGACCCCGACAAGTTCAATCCAGAACATTTAAGAAATAAATTACCGTTGATGCAAATGATTCTATGAACTCCAGCAAGAGATTAGTAGCTTCTGCATATCGACCATAGTTAACATAAAGTTGAAATAAGGATGCAGGATTTGATTCTCGACCAGCCATCCCCCAGATCTTTTTCCTTTGACCCTCCTGCCACAACTCATGTAAACAATATCAGATTGGGAATACAAAACCCTGTTAGAAGATGATAAAATGCACTAATAAAGATAACACCTCACTGAGTAGATGCTAAATAGATGAACATCACATAGAGAAATAGAAGAGGGTTTAGGGTGTAAATAATATTTGAAATCATAATAAAGATGAGCATCACTCTAAATTTTCTCATTTTATTTCAAACACAATGGTTGCAATTCAAAGGAGAATGAGGGGCAGAAGGTTCAGCCAATCACCCTCTATGGAAACAAACTTGAACAAAAATAAACACTCATAAAGTAGGAACCTGTTTAACCGAAAAAAGAAAAGCATTTAACTTCAGCTTAATAACCAACAAAACGTATGGGATTCTAATGAAGAATTTGTAGGCACTTGACCTCAGCCTATAAGCCTAAAAAAACCAAATAGAAAGATTCAAGTTGAGAATTCCTAATGGTTTCAGATTTAGAAGTCATCTAATTTTTGTTTCATGGAGATAGATTTTGAATCAGTCACTCGTGCATAAATGAACACCACCTAAAAACTGCAGCTTCACCCAAGAATATTACCTTGAACAATTGAACCAGCCAAAGAGGCAATTCAATCTGAGCATCTAAACGAAGAAGAGTTTCAGCAACAATAACTGGTAGCCTACCATGAAATTCACAATATTTTCCCTGCAAGTTGGGAAAAGTTCCATAAAAGTTAACCAGGGAGAAATATCTCCGCAAACAGAAACAGGAGCAGTTCCCATAATTGATTGGAAACCATCAGATCATTTAAACAAAAAAATGAGACCAGTTATTAAACCAGTCAAAGGACAGGTTTAAGGTTCACTAATTTCACCATGGTTGAATCGATTGTGATCAAATTAATATGTTTTTAATTTCATGTATTAAAATAATATATAAGAAATAAAAATCTAGTAATAATAAACATCTGTAATCAATAACCATAATATTCATTAAGTCCATCATTATTAATAATTATGTACAAGAATAATACTTATGTAAAATTAGAATACAGGAAGATACTAACAAGGTAAAGCTCAAGAGTTGCCCAATGGCTATTCCTGTCAAGTTGTGGGGTTGGAGAACCTGTAGGAGGTGAACCAGGGACAACCATTTCAAGCTTGGATGATGTCAACAAACGACTATGTGACCTGTAATCATCCAAACTACATAAATTATGCAACCCAAAAATAATTACTTAAAATAGTCCAGTAAAAACTTTGGACATGTTCCAAGCACCAAATTACTGAATAGCAAAAAAACATCAGAAAGTAGCAACCACATTAAATATTTCATAAATACACTGAAAAATAAAATAAAAGGAATGTTGAAGAATATGATAACTTACTCAATCCAAGTGGATTCTACTTTATCAAAACAGCATCTCAAAGATATAGCAGAGAAAACTCTTTCAAGTTCCCTAAACAGAGTCCCAGTCACACATATAAGGATGCCATAAACATAAATTACAATTACAAATAAAATAAAATATCAACACAATAACTAGTAGCAATCAACTGCAACTCAATTGTTGGAAGCAAACCTCTTCAATCCAGAGCCCCTGAAAAATCTGAGAAGGGTCGTGAAGGCCATATCATATAAATTGTTTTGCACAAGGAGATCAGCCAAATCTGACAGGGCTCCCTCTTTACCTTCAAAAAGAGAAAGAAACGAATACTAAAAATTCTAAAGGAAAAAAAATAAGTCAGATATCGCCAGAATTTATAGAGTGAGCAAATGAGAGTTACCAGTATATGACCACTTAACATTTATCAGTGACAGCATGTATTCTGCTGATGTTAGCACATACTCATTCTCCAGTTTTTCAAGATCAAGAGCAGATTGCCAATTTTGACAGTCAGCATCATTTTCAGCCAGCACTGGAAAGTTAACAATATTACCGTCTCCAAACAATATCAAGGAAAATTATGAAGAACTTAATATCCAATAGTGATTCCCCCCATCAACCCCCCTTTTCCTCTTTTTTTTCCCTGCTAGCCCCTTTCATTCCGCTAAAAATATAAAGCAGAATTCTAAGATCTTGGTACAAAATCATGTCGAATTTAAAAACAAGCAGCATTAGTTTTGGGATCTGTATTACTTACAATCCATATCTACAGTTCTTTTAGCTTTCTTACTCGGATACTGTTCACTCATAAGAGCACTTCCTTCAGCTGGTGGATCTATGTAGGCATGTGCTGGATGAACAAGATGCAATGCATTAATAGCAGCGGAGAGCGCATTCAGCCTCTCTTGCAATATCAATGAAGAACCCTGGTGATCTTTTAGAGCCACTTCAGTTCTCAAACGAGAAGAATACAGGTACATGTAATTCGCTGCTCGTCGCCAATTATGTTGATGCATTTGAAATGCATAAAGCAACTTGTACAAGTTAGGCTTTGCAGATATATCTGATCTTTCAGCCTACATCCATAGTAAATTTCTAAGTGTCAACTTGAAGGAAACTATAAGTTTACAGCACTCGACCTACTTGGTCAAGGTCTCTATACCTTCCAAGCAAGCTCCTGCTCCACCTTCTCCATTAAACCAGTGAGGGGAAGCTTACCACTGCAAAGAATCTGCAAATAACAAAAAATATTAGAGGACGGGGCAATTCTAATTAAAGCATGTGAACTATCTACAAAACTTTCAGAAAGAAAAATATCCTCATGCAGTATAATTAAACAAAAGTTTGAATGTCTCAGCATGTAAAGCCTGGTACCATATCATTCAAGCTAGTTTTCACTAGAAATTAGAAAAAAGAAATAAACGAATTTAACAGACTTAATAGTTTAATCTAGCACCAAATGGAAAGAAAAGTTGCACAAAAGTGGGACCTTCACACACACACACAAAGACATTAGTACATAATGTAGGTGATGGGCTATGGGATTAATGTTATTTTATTTTTATTTTAAGATTCTAAGATAAGTGGTGTTTTTAAATAAAGTTATTAGGATATTCAAACTATCTTTTATATTTAATTAGGCTTTATCTTATCTCTTAGGAATTATTAAGATTTTATCTTTTATCTTATCTTTTAGTTGCTTCCAATTTTAATGTTTATTTTACTTTAAGTTTAGGTAAGGATTTCTTTTGCTATAGGTTTGAGTTATTTCTATTTTAATAATTCTACTAGGGCTCTATAAATAGCCCAAGAGTTTCCTCAATTTTAGCCCTTGATGAATTAAATAAAGTTTGAGTATTTTTCAGTCTCTCTCCTCCAATTTCTCTCTATTCGCTTCCTCTTTCATATTTTTCCCTCCTTTATCCTTTCTCCCCATGCCTTCCCGTCCTTGTCCTACCTCAATAGGACAGGGTACTAAGTTTAAACTTTCATCCAACCCAAATATTCAATCTCCCGAGTCCTAATCATTCTAACCTAAATACCAGTAATCACAAGTTGAACATTCTATGATCCTTTCTTTGAAGAAACAGCCGTCACAGTTAGAAGCCAATTAAAATAGTAAAGTTAGAAAAATTCTTGAAAGTGTCGCCAACCTTGATAGTACCATGTTCATAAAGGACGATGATGAAACGTCTCAAGCAGATGTATTTGCTCTCCTCATCTGGATTTGAAATTATTGCACAATATGCATCAAAATAGCGGCCAAGATCTAAAGCAAATTTGAAGACATTTGACCAAAGCCGTCCCTTTATGATTGTTGCTGATTCATCAATTGAGTGTCTCATGTGCTTTTCATCTTTCACAAGTAAAGCATCATCAACGCGCCCAAGTGCAGCAAGAGCAAACTGGCAAGCACCTTCATTAATATTATATTGTTCGAATAACTGCATTGCCCACTGATAGTAATGAAGCTTCCACGCAGCAGTTGAGGCACAAACACCTGCATAAGAACAATAGAAAGGAACATATTAATAAGCAACTAAAACTTGAGATTGCTAGTCCGTTTCAGATTATTACAATTTAGGCATTTATATACTCACCAAAACTAAGATATGGCAATCCAATGTCATGAGGAAAACTCTGCAAAGCTTCAGATGCACCATTCCCAGATGGGGACCTGAATTGAAAGACCATTACACAGTGAAGCCTCAAAGCATAAGGCATGAGAGATATTGCTTTTCATAGAAGAAGGAAGTTAGAGAAAAATTCGTCACTTGTTGGAGCATAAGAAAACCTCACCAGAAATTACAAGAAAAGCCTCAAAACAAAACACGGAACTGCTGTAAGAAAATATTAGTATGATAGAGCTGTCCAATCTCTATGCAAATCAGAATTCCCTTAAAAACAAACCATGCACTAGGAACTATAGGAAACCACTGGCATCATTCAAATTTAAAAATCTCTGTCCAGGCATAAAAAACTAAGAGAACAAAGTGTTTATCCGCAAAAAAGTTGCCCACAGGAAACAATACACAAGAAATCATATTCAAGTCAAAATTTTTAATGGTTACAAATGCATGTATGGAATTCTACTGTTGTCATCGCCTAAATGGATTTCTTGATGGAATGCTGTGTGCAACTCCTAGAAGGGGAAGAAGTCATCCAAGTTCGTTCAATAGCTCATAGAAGCCAATGGTCAGGTCAAGGAAAGCCCTCACTATTTTCAAGTTCAAGTGACTTCTTCCTTTTGGCCGCTCTTGTTCGCTTAAGGCCTCATTCAATCTCTTCACTCATAGGTTACGAGTGGGCTTTCAGTTGGTACACTGGAGGGTAATTCCAACTACATATAAAATATCAATTGCAATGCACATTATTGCATCATCTAATTGATGTTAAACATCAAAAGAATACTGTTGACAAAGGAAAGTGTCATTATCATGTATTAAAAAATTTAATTTATAGTATATCACATCAATATCAGTTAAAAGGTTTTTCTTGGTCAATACCAGTTAACAGATTAATTGATGTATTTAATTAGGTTAAATTGTATATAACGTCCTTAAGCTTTAGGTTATGTGCAGAAAATCTGCCTTTCTCCCTTTTAACTATTAAAATTTGACAATGAATCCCCCTTAAATTTTAAATTTATACAAATAACTCCATTGCTGTCAATTTGTATGTTATTTCAATAATCAAATGTCATTCTATTATTGAAATAACGGACAAATTGATGGCAAGGGAGTTATTTGCATAAATTTAAAATTTTAGGGGGATAGAGGGTTTATCTACACAACTTTAAAGTTTAGGAGGGCTATATAAACAAAACCCAAAGTTTAGGGGGGTTACCTACATGAAAAAAACTTTAATGGGGTATATGATTACTAACATATCATGATCCCCTAGTGAAATAACAAATTAATTAATGGCAGAGGAGTTATCTTCACAAATTTAAAATTTAAGGGGATTCTTGTCAAGTTTTAAAGGTAAAGGGGGTTATTTGCATAATGTTCAAAGTTCAGGAGAGTTTTGTGTAATTTAGCCATTTAATTATAATTTATGATTTAATTTAATGAGTTATTATTAGTTCGTAGAATTGACTCTAGTAAAATCTTGATTATTTAGTGTCCATTTATATAGAAAGATTGTTAACTACAGGAGATTTCAGAGTTGGTATTAATTGAATCGCTGTTAGCACTAATATGGTTCCCCAATTTTCTGTTTTTTGTTCTCTCCTCACTCACTCTTCATCCCTTTCCTCTATTTTGTCCTAGTATATATCAATTGATATCCCTGCTATTTTTGCTTCAAGTCACTAGATTTTCTGAATTAAGTCTGATTCAGCAATTTCAACCATAGTTGAGCATCTAGAAATCAGCATTTTCTGCAATAACTATGATGCAATATAAGTAAGCATGTAAGATGATGGATACTTGAACCTATTGGTCATCAAGTCAACATGCAGCTGAACTTCAAAAATATTTTAGGGCAGAGGCATTCAACATCACTTCACAAACAGAGGCTCAATATGCTAATTAACAATGGACGACTTAGAGAGTTCTTTAAGTGTTTGTGTTAAATGCCTTGACGAGATCTCTCCCTTTCAGAAAGGTAGAGCCTCTAGCCTCTAAATTTACTAGCCCACTGAAGCATGCCGTACTACCCAATATGGGACTCAATAGGATCCTAATGGTTTGTCATTTTCCAATAAATGCATAGCACGTGCAAGAATCCAATCCTTTGGCGCTGAGTAATAAAAAATTTACTTGTCATCTTTTCATTAGAACCTAAAAATTGGACTCAAGTTGTATGCATAAAAAATTAATTCTCCATATTAATGTTAAACCACATAAAGCAATGACAAAAAAAGACATACTTCAGTTAAATTATTTTACCTGAAGAAGCATCGAACAGCATCATAGACCTTTTTCTCTTTCAGAGTGCCATGCAATCCACACTGCACCTGTGCAAGAAGGGCACAACCTAGAAGATGGTGACGTATGCACCATCTGCCATCAGCTTCTTGAATACTTTGAGATGCCTTCTCCTTTTGTAAATAATCCTCCACCATTGTAAGCAAATGCTTTTGACATATTTGAAATATCAGATAGTTTTATTCATGATTACTTGGGAGTAAAGAAATATAAAGGAGGACTGACTTATCACTCCAGAATAAGGGAAGAAGCTAACCTCAGCAGCACCATACTGCCCATGCTTGAAAAGGATAAAGGAGAGATCAATTGAACGGCTCAAGAAGTTAGAAGATCCTCCAGCCTGACCCCAGATAATCCAACTCACAAAGTCTCTAATCTTGACAACAATGCTCTGCATATTTGAAAAACATTCTGAAGAAAGGTGGTTACCATCTATGGATGAACTTCTAGTATTCAGCAAGAAGATAAAAGCCAGCGTGAAGTCACATCTTCCAAGCTTCTCATTCCATGACCATTTTCCCATGTTGCTGTCTGAACCATGAATATAATGAATAACACTATGTTAGCAGTACAAGAAGTATTCAGTTCCGTCATCCCCAAGTGTATAAAAATGCAATTTTGAAAAGTTGTTATAATCATTGAACATAAGATGTGCTTTTCTGAATTACTCAACAGTTGTTCACAAAAATAAATGCATGCAATTCAACCTAGGTATCAAAATAAAAAACATGGAGCCAGACTAGATATTTTTTCTTGTAGCCCAGGTGTAAATTCAAACACCGACATTTGATTCACATAATCTACTGAGTGTTGACTCATTCATTTGTATGGATTAAATGACAAATAATTTGACACATTGTGATAGACATTAACATCCCCAAGGGTAGCAAGAATCGGGTATAACTAAAAATCCCAACAGAATATGCACTAGAATATTCTAGTATGATGCACTTTGACCACTTGTGGGATTATGCAAGGCATCCTTTTCAACATCTACATTTGATAATTGAACCATTTGTCATACAACAGCATACCTATGTGCCACAAAATGCCTGTTTATCCAATTTCTCAAATAGAACAGAGCATCTAAATGTTAAAACTTAAAAAGCTAAATTGCAATAAGACCTGATGCCATAGGGGTTTGTCATATAAACTAGATTATATTTTTCAAGGGCCCAGAGTTTGATTTATTTTAAGATTTAATTGTTCTTTTAGGAGGCCAGCACAATTCTAGAGTGTAGCCTCATGAAACCTTCAATTTTTTTGGTTCTTTTGAATTTTAGGGATGAAAAGCAGATTTGAGCACCTCCATCCCTCATACTGTGAAATCCAATGTTGTCATATTAAAGCTTACTAATGTGGTGATTAGAAGATACATCATAAAACCTACCAATTTGTAATGATGATAGTTTATAATTGAAGTCTTCAATTACAGCTGGTGCAGAAGGTGTGATGGCAAAGAAGATGATAACTAGCCACTCAAAAATATTTTCTTGAAGCATAGGAACTAACTCATTTTGTATTCTGGTTATATCATCATGTGACATATGGATCTGCAAAAGAAAAAAAAATTACATCAGAAACAAATGGTGAATCAATACAAGTTCACAAAGAAATTCATACATCTTGCTAATATATGCTATAAAAACTACCATGCAACTTGGTCCATATAAAATGTCATTTTAAATAAAACAAGGAAAGAAAGAGAGTATTTAGTTGTCCGCAAACCCAGAGATGATGGCAACAAAACACTTGGAAAACACAGGCCAAAGAATGTAGAAACAATAAATTATTTTAATTTGTTTTTTTGAACCACAATGGCAAGCTTTCAAACTTGAAAGAAATAAATTATTTTATTTTTATTTTGTCTAATTGTAATGTTTCATGACCAATAAGATACTTCCACAGATCAGTTAGCTGTTGGCTTTTTAATTTAATCTATTTTGTGCTTTTATTTATTGAGGTGACAAATCATTCTCAGATTAAGATTAGGATTAGCTGCATCCAAGTAAGATAAATTTATATGGCTGCATTTGTTTTAAATTTTTATCAGTAATAACGAGTTTTAAGTGGACTTACAGAAGTTTCTTCTTGTAACATGATAAAACCTGAAGTTAAGTGCAACAGCAATTTAATTTTTATTTGGATTTCTGGTAAACAATCCTTCTAAATATATTATCAACTAATATTAGTCACTCCGGCCCAAAAAAAAAAAACTAATATTAGTCACATATACCATTACTGAAACTGGTTTATAATTGACCTCCACTTGCATTCAAACGATTAAACTTTCAAATTATGACGCAATACAATTCAGTATAGGAAAGTTGTTTTACAGCATTTTGGCCTCTTATTCACATGCGTGGATGTTTCTAATTTATAAAAACCATTATTGGGCTTTATATTTCAATTTAACTTTTAAGTGATGCGGTTTTTCAACTGCTCAAAGTGATACCAGAGAACAATTATCAAGTGCTCTAGAGCTCAGTACTTGATATCCTAAATCTCAAAAAATTGAAGTTTCAGTTTAAAGCAGTATACATGGTAATACATCACACACACACACAGACACACACACACACACACATGCATACATGGCAATACAGTCTAATTAACTAAGGGGTAAACAACTCGATTCTTGATGTCTTTAGTCTTTAAATTAAAAAAACATAATATGATAGTGTCCACTGGTTTCAGTATAATGGATAACAACTTAAACATCGAGCAGAAGGAGGTGGAGGGAGTACAGAAGAGTTAAGGAAACTGCAGGCTGTAGGGAGGAAGAAAGAATCAGTAACTCAAAATAAGAAATAGAAGAAAGGAAAAAATAATCATAAAATTAGAGTAGAAACTTGAAAAAAATGAAGAGGGGAAGAAATAATCAGAAAGTCTGCAAAGAAGAATAGGAGAAGGAAATCCAGGAAGGAGGAGGAAGAAGCAGCTAAGCTCAGGACAGGCTGTAGAGAAGATGTGCAAACTTAAAAACACTTCTGAACTCAAAAGTTTCCCCCCCTTTCTAATGGGCCTATGTTAGAAATGCCCTAATTCAGTTTTCCTTGTTTATTTGTTTGCTTGCAATTGAGGAATTGATAAAAGAAAAAAAAAATCAAATCTGCATCAGTAATATCAAACACTTTAGGATAAGAAGGCATAATATTACTAACAAGGAAAGGGAAAAAGCACAACTTAGTGGGAGGATAACTGGATAAGAAGCCCTACAATTTTTTAAGAGAACGAAAGTGAGGAAAAAAGAGAAAGAGACTAATTCAAAACAGCTCAAAGTAACTGGGAAGAGAACTCTCTCAACACATTAAATAAAGCAATTTCCTTTGGATATATATGCTAAAGCACCAAACTGAAGGCATAAACAACAAAGCATCCCACAGCAGACGTACGGACACAAAAATACCCTTGAAGAAACAATCATCCCTCTGCTACCAAATACAACAGATCCAGGCAAACATTACAATTTAACAAATAACAAGATCATACAACTGTCTAGAGAGTAAACACTAATAAATATTTCGACTATTTTGGATAGATAACTATCTTAATGAACAAGACATTCATTCGAATTAACTGAATTTCATAAGCAGAAAAACATCATGAATAAAAGCAAAAACAAGCTTACACTGACCTGCCCACTTATGTCCACCAGATAGCTTAGAAATAGAAGAAAGTCCCAGGCAGACTCAAACATCACCTTTGCAATCTGATAAGTAGCATGGACTACAATGGAGGAATTGACATTTGATGATGTTTTGGAATCAAAGTTATGTACAGCTTTCTGTGGAACCAAAAATTTCAGAAAACCCTCAATTACATTTAAAATCCTGCCCCATGAAGCCACCTTCTTGTACAAGCCTTGAAGAGACAAGAACATGTCAATAGAAAGTTTCCTCAGATTTCTATGATCTGAAAGCTCCTTCTCCAGAACTATATCATTCCCAGGAATGGACGTATGGAGAACTGGACCCAATGAACCATATCCAGTTTCCAGAATCTTCATTATACAATGAATAATATCTTCAGAAGAGATAACTGGGCCACTTAGAAGTGACTCATAAAATATAGAAGAAGCAGTTTTACCCAACTGTTGGCTAAAATTCAAAACACATGAGAGCAATTCCCCTCGAATTTCAAATTCAAGATCATCATCAAATAAATCCACAAGACCTGTGTGAACAACACCTTCTCTTGAAGAGCCTATAAAATATGAATGGACGACCAATTAAAGAAAGAAAGAAAAACACTGTACATAAAACAATGAGCATCTAATTAAAGAAGCGAACAAAACTAATGCTGGGTTTGGTAGATAGAAAATGAGTTTCACAAAAGGGAAAAAGAGAAAGAAATCCTTGTGTAATATGTTTGGTACATATTATTTAAATTTTTTACGGAGAAAAATAGCCTTTTAATGGAAACATATTCTCCCTCTCCTTCTCCCTTTCCATTTTCCTAAAAAATACCCATTCTCACCAAACATAGTCCAAGGGCTTGACTGGGAGGATGGTTTAAGAGTGGGGTGGCATGGATTTGGACATTTTCCTACCTCTCCAAATTCGGGGAGCTTAACCCTCTCCACTTTTTCTTCTATCTTTCCTTTTCTTTTAAAGAGCAATATTTGAAATTCCTAGCCATCAAACCCACCCCCACCCCATTATGTCCTGGTAACTTCCAAACAGTGAAGAGTGGGTTACCATCCATTTTTAATGAACTTCCAAGCAACAGAATGGGATATCTTCTCCACCCTACATTCACATCAAAACTACCAATCCAGCCTTGAGAGAAAAGCTAGAAGTCCTTTTTTGTTTTGTATAAAAAGAAATTTAGTCAAAAAGAGAGAGAGAGAGAGAAGTATAGAGAAGTGTCCATAATTACCCTCTGTAATCCGCTCAATATCTTCCAAAGACCGAAAAAGTGATACTGAACTTTTTCTAATTAAACCAACTGCATCAGTAGAGGAGTCAATGAGCAAGCCACATGATGAATTGATCTTGCACCAATTATGGAAGTAGCGGGTACAAAAAAACTTCCAGCATTGAAATATGGACATCTTTTCAGTTCCAGCCTATCAGAGGAATCTTGTCAATTTACTATACCAGATTTCTCCTTCCCAAGACTGAAGGAAAAACAGAAAGTAAGAATGAGAAGAAAGAGTTTATAGATATGAAAATGACAACCTCATGTTCAACAGCTGAAAGTATCTCCTTTTTGAGTCCATCAGCAGTTAGTGCTAGGAACTCAGATTCAACCAAATGCTTTTTATACTCAATTAGAGTTGCATACAAAACATCATTATGATGCACCCCAGGAAGAAGCAGCCTGCGTAAGAAAATCGAAGATACAAAAGGAATAATATCATCCTGCAGAAAATAGCATAGAGAAATAACTGTAAGTAATATCTTTGACAAATTAGAAGCAAGATAACAATTAGCCTTAATAAGTTCCAGTGACAAACTGAAAACAAAGCCGCCTAGTAAAATACTGGTAGATGTAACATTTCTTCATCTTCTTTTCTTTCTACTTTACAAGAAATGAAGGATAAGTTGCTTCTGGTCACCAAATATAGATGTGGACAAGTATATTAAGAGAACAAGGTTATATGTGGATGCAAATGAAGTCTCTATTTTACTATAGATTTGCATATTTACATTACTAGTAGTACATTAGTTAAATCATCACTTAGAATCATGCAGTCACAAAAACCCATCAAATGAATTGATATGCCGTCACAATTACAATTTTAGACTAATCATTCCTGTGCACCCAGTGCACTCGGAATATGCTCTTAATAACCACCTTTTCCGAGGAGTGAGAAAAGTCAACTATATAGAAAATCATCATCAGGCTTGGATATTATTTTACATGCAAGCATCTATTTAAACATACACCCGGAAGCACATCACAACAAAGGTACATTTAAATGCATACGATAAATTCTGAGGTATAAATATTTTCCAATAAGATAGAAAAGGAATAAAAGGCCTCCAAGACCATCTTTAGAACTTGGACTCCCAAACTCAGGGCTCGGTTGGGAGGATGGGGTAGGAGTAGGGTGCAATAGGGTGAATATCCTGATCATTGATCGGGTGTTTAAAAGCCAATGGTAAGGGGTAGCTTAGGATGATTTGAGACCCATCCTAATCCACCTCTCACCAATTTTCAAGCCCCTCCAAATTGGGGGTTTTGTGATGGGTTAATTCTTTATCATTTTCATTTCCTTTCTCAACCCTCTCTCCTTGCCGCTTCTCGAAGGGTTAAAATCACAATAATAATCTTGGAATTTCACACTTCAAACCCAACCTGCCCCATTAATGAGATTGTAACATCCAAACAACAGAGTGGATTACCACCTCTCTTTTTTTATCTTACTATACTTGCGATCAATGGAATGGGTTGTCTCCTCTCCCACCCCACTCTCTTTAGAACTCAATCAAGCCTTAGGTGACTGACTTCTAAACTTTAGAAAGATAATGGAAGATTACACAAAAACCAATACCTTGGAAGATGAAAATAATGAATGTGCAACCCGCAAAAATTCATCTGCAAGATGATCTGAACTCTGAAATAGTTGATCAGCAACAAATTCTTCTTGTAATGCATAAGAAAATGCTCCTTCCCTAGCAAGATAGAATAATTAAATGAGCTTGAATGATCAGGTTGCAAAATGCAGCAAATCACCCACATTCATAATGAAATCATTAACTGCAAACTAGGTTATCTTAAGAATATTAACAAATACAAATTGGAGACCCTGGCTATTTGACAAGTGTGGTAGTTCTGTTATGTCACTGTACAAGGACTAAGTTTAGCTATATTTGAGTTCAAAACCAACTGCTTTAGCAAAAAAATGAATAGCTCATTACCATCCTCGAATTTTCAGCATCAGAATGTCAAAAATCATTGGAGATTGAATACCGATTTTATATGACAATTAATACGGAACAATAATCAATTCAACAGACCAACAGGAACAAGGTGACAAATTTCACATACTCGTTAGCATTTGCAGAAAACACGTGTGATACTAGTTCATCATCCTTCAGTATCCATATCTTGTCTGAAGTCAGTTTGACATCAATGCATCCTCCCTGGAAAAAACTAGAGATGTATGACATTTGTTGCAGGGTAAAAGTCACGTCTAAAAGCTTAAATCAAATTAAGACAAGACAGCCAGTAATTTACCTCCTCCAACGGGATATTTTTTGCCAAAGTCTTCATTGAGAAAATTATTCTGTCACCAAAATTATATTGGATATTGTGTATAGAGATCATCTCCATGCTTTCATCCTACAATACAGATCCCAAGAACATAAATAACTAAAAAAGGAAATATGCATAATAAAGTAAAAAAAAAAACTGAATAATATGTATCAATCATATCTACTATACATTAGTGTTTAGGATAATATAGATCATCTCCCCAACTTGAGATGTTAAATGATATCCTAATGATGTATTTTGAAGTAAGAGTATAAAAAAGTGCACACATCATATAAATTATGGTTTTCATTCAACAGAAGTTCCACAAGCTCGATGGCAAGGATAGTAACACCAAAAAGTGGGACCCGGCAACATCCCAAAAACCAAGGTGTCTTTGGTACTATTTAAATTATTCTGTTGTGTCTAATACAAGTGTCTAACACATGAGACATTACAAACACAGCCACAGCTTCTTTTTAAAAATCTCCTTAATAGTTCATACAACAAGATAGGGGATCCCACCCTATGCCAAAAGCAAAAAGAAAAAACAATGAAATTAGATAACACAATAACCACATAGTGACTAAGAAAAGGGTTGAAAGAATCCCAAGCTCAAGCCCATTAATCTATTTTTTAGGGTTTCTTTGTTTTATCTACAGCTGCCTCTTAACTTTTATTTAGGTTTCAGTTATGTTTTAAATATTTGTTAGGATAACTAGATTTATTCTGATTTAGTCAGCTTTTCTAAGATTCTAGGGTTAGTCTCTTCTATTTATGTAACCCAATGGCAGCTGCATAATTTAACGTGAATAAGATTCACAATTTTGAGCAGAAAGCATTGCCAAAGCTTGACTAAATAATTTGCCTGACAAGATTGCTTGCTAGCTAAATGAGGAAAACACAAGTGACATTTCTAACTCGTTAGTTAAATGAATAAAGCTTGAATTGTTTTGAATCTGATGGAGATCAAAATAGTATTAGATGCCTAAGTCCCAAATTAAGTAATATAGGGTGCACAATGATATGCTTCAGTGGGTTGATTCTCTTATCTCAGTAGCTAGCTATTAGAGGGGGATTCCCCACCTCACTTGGGTGCCTATCAATTGGTATCAAAATTGGTGATCAATGGTTCCAAAAAAATTGTACTTACAAAGAGTTCAGATTGGTGGAGGATTTTGACTAGTGAAGAAGCTAAATAAAGTGTCATCAAGTGAAGTATCATGAAATGTAGCCATTAGAATATCAATACTCCAAAGGGAGCCAATTGATGAAGACCGTAGTAGTATGAGACGCCTAATTCCCATATTAAATAAAATAGGATGCCCTATGGAGTACTTTAGTGGATTTGTTCTTTTGCCTCAATTGATAGCTTTTGGCGAAAGGTTCTCAATCCCACTTAGATTTCCATCAATTAGTATCAAAACTGGTGGTCGACAATTCTAAAAGGACTTCCTATAGAGGATTCTAACAAATGGAGAATTCTGAATGGTGATGAAGCCAAGTGAAGTGTCGCAAAGTGTAGCCTTCGTAACATTGACTCCCCAAAGGGGCCAATTAATAAAGAACAAGACAATATGGGATACCTAAGTCCACATTTAGCATCAAATACTCTATAAGGTACTTAAATCAGTTGATTATCCCTTCTTAATAGCTAGTTTTTGAAAGAGGGCTTCCCACCCCGCTTAGGTGTTTATGGGTACTCAAGTGAGATACAGAACCTTTCCTTGAAAGCTAACTATTAAGGTGAAAAAATCAACCCACTTAAATATCCAATTAAGCATCACATACTACTCAATGTGGTACTTATGCTTTCTATACTACCTAAATCACCATCAATTGGTTCACCCTAGAGAGTCAACATCCTCATGGATACACTTTACAACACTTCACTCAACGATACTTTACTTGATTTTCTCATCGGTCAGAACCCTCTACCAGTCATGACCCTTTATAGGTAGTCCTCCTCAGAATCGTCAACCATTAGCTTTGATACCAATTGATAAGTACTCAAGTGAGATGGGAAACTCTCCCACAAAATATAGTTATTGAGATGAGAAAATCAATCCATTTAAATACCTCATTAAGATCTCATATTACTTTATGTGAGACTTAGACATCTCATACTATTTAAGTCCCTATCAAGCGTCCATTAGAGTCCAGTTCATTTAACAAATATATCTATAATTTCATCCTATCAATGATTAAATGAGATTTTTACCAATAAAATACTACTCTTTTATCAAGTAAAATACAAAGCTATTAACTTATTACAACAAAACAAAGAAAATTAAAAATTGACAAATTCAATTTCATGAGTTCTACAGCTAACAATTTTATTTATTTTCAATATTTGAATGTTAAAATGTAACCCTATGATTTTTGTTATGCAATTCTTCTAAAACCAATTTAAACTATATCTATCCAAATGAAATTATTATTGCAATTTAATAAGCCACTTCAATATTACTCATTCCAAATAAGCCAAATTGGCTGAGGTAGGCCAGCTAATCTGATTCATGCTCACTTGTGAACAATAAAGTCACTTTTATTAACCAGGCTCAAATAGGGATCATCTTCAGCTTAAATGACAGGATGAAACTATAGATATATTTGCTTTGGCCAATATGACAATTCATATAATGCAAGATGACTAGCATCTTCAGACACATTTATCTGTACACTTTTCAAGAGTTTAGAAGATACACAACTGAAATGAAAATTCTAGTTAGCAAGCCACAAAGCTTCTAATGTGTAGCCTAACAGAACATAACAAGGATAAAGCATAAGCCTCAATGGATTTTTCAATAACAAATGGGTTTGAAATCATAAGTCTCATACCAAAGTATTTCTGTACAAAATTGCCAATGGAATTGTACTTGAGTCCAAACAAGGTTGACCCACCCATAGTTTCACAAACTTAGTGCCTGAATAATAAAAACATTGAGATATAAGAGTACACACACACACACACACACATATATCTTTGTGAGAAAAGTAAACAACATTTTCAATGCTTATCATTAAAAAAAGAAAAGAAGGGAACAATTGAAATACATTTTCAGTTGTTTTAGAAGCTCTATGAGAAAGAAAGACATTATGTACCATTACGCATAAAGGAGACAATTAAACAACAACAAAAAAAGGTCTTCCAAACGCTCTTCATCAAGCATTTGAGTTCTATAAGAAATAAAAATTCTCTTCCTTTTATTTCCACCAAATAAAGAATTTGCTTAGCTGAATTTTGTTTTCCCTTTTAAATCCTCCAGTTTGTCTTCTATGAATGTCCACAAACATGTGCAAAAGCACAGGATGTTAAAAAGAAGGCATAAAAAAGTCTGAATTCATCTTTATAAAGCCAAATTTAACATAAATCAAATCACAACATAGCCTTCAAACTTCCCCACGCAATCCACCAAATCTATCATACACTTTTCTCTGAATTCCAAAATTTAAAGTTACATCTTGAAATCCTTAAACCCTCGAGTAAAGTCTGCTGCAGGTTTCCAAATTTATCTCATTTTATAAGACATCAATACAGTAGAAACCAAGGATAACAGTCCTCTCTAATATTTTAAGAGGTGCACTTGGTGAAAAGGCATGTATAAGATAAATAGAAAAGAATATAAAGGCTGGATCAAAGTTTAGAACTAGAAGTTACCTGTCATGGTTGTAGTGCCCATAGTATGACTAAAGACCCTGATATTACATGCGAGATCCCAAACTTGTAGTGACCCATCCAAATGAAGTACAAACAGAAATCTTTTCCCGTGAAACTCATATATCACCAAGTCTTGTACCAAACTCACCATTTTACCCCTATAAGATGGTTAACGAATACTATACAATTCATAAATCAAAATGCAATTGGAAAATCCAAGAAAAAGAAGATATACCAATTACCAAAAGACTGGAAAAAATATATCACATGATCAATAATATATCTTTTGATTACACAATAGTAATATCATTAAAGAACAATACCGTGACATAAGACCCCACAATCGGCTGATTCCAGCATCATCTCTTAGCTCAACCACAAATCCTTCCATGAAAAATAGATGCATTATAAACAATGACAAGCAGAAAGTTAAATCAAGAAGGCTCCAAATATGGAGAAAAATAACACTGATGCTACACAGTGAAAACCATAACACAAGAACACCGCTGATCATCAAAGTAGCAATAAGAAGAAACAAGGGCTAAAGTAGTTAGGATATAGTTTGAAATATGAATACGATCAGGAGGAACCACTCCACATCACCTGCGAACAGTTACATGAATGCCAACTCAATTTCGCAGAGGATATGCAAATTGCACCATTATGAATTGTAATGAAAGAAGCCTAGAGGAAAGGGAAATGAAATATGAAGACTGGGGCACATATTACCATATTAAAGTAAAGAGCCAAGTTAATCATACCAGGAGCACTAGGGTCAAGTACACCGAGCTGGAAACAGCAGACAGAACCATCATTTCTGCCAACTACAAGACACCCGGATGTTACTGCTACTGAAGTCACTGATATATGATTCGAATAATCATGCACATTAAGCTCTATAAGCTCGTGCGCCGGGAAGATGGAGCAAGATGCATATGTAGAAACATTTCTAATTTTCAAGAGATAAGCCACCCCGGACACAGTTAATACATAAAGCAAGTAGGGGAACCTAGAAGGGGCAGTAATCTGCAATTAACAGAAGTGTTAATTGAGTCAAATAAATTACAGGATAGAATGTCAACGGCATACACTAAATGACCAATGAAACACATTACAACCCAACTATATTGTATCAAAAAGATATGCAATGTGATGTATAATGAATGTATAACCTCGTTTTTGCAGATGAACGCAAATGGGCAGAGCGCATCAGGGAAAGTGAATCTCAATCCAGTTCTAGGAAATTCTTGGGAAGCACGGATCTCCAGCAACTCTAATACTTGAGGCTGCGTCTTGTGAATTCTCCTATGAAAGGAGGCCATAGTAGTGATAGGGTCAGATTTTTTACTAAAAAAAAAAGTACAATTGGTATATAACGAAACAGGCAATTTAAGTGGAGGTAGAAATTGATAAGAGGACAGAAAGAGGAAGAGAACCATATCAGATAAGTAGAAGGATCTCCGATAACAAAACAGGAAGCGCGGTCCCCGTTGGGAGGTCCAAGAGTGGCAGCACCCCTGTCAACGGCAACGGCGGCACTGTTGGAAGAAGAAGGAACGGACAATTCAATCCACCTGACGGCATCGTCAGCAATGATGGGAACTTCCTTCCCAGTAAATGTCGGCCTACTTCCCATTTTGTTCGTCGTCTTCCGAATTAATCCCCGGCAAAAACCTAATGCAGGGTTTAGGGTTTAAGACATAACCGGACTTCAAGGACAGAAGGGAACCGAAGAGGAGAAAAGTCGAAAAAATGGAAAGCTGTTCGCGCCCAAAATAAAAAATAAAAATAACCATGTTAAAAAACGATTTTAAGTTTACTTAGTTACTACTATTTTTTTAAAATTTTAATTTTAATTTTATCATCAAACTTAATAATATTGGATTAGATGTCAATTTTAAACAAACAAATAATTTCTAAATAAATAAGCAATATCTCAACTACTAATAAATAACCTAACATTAAATTTTGAAAACCAAATCTTAAACAATTTGATATATATTACGATATAAATAGTTATGTATTTTGGAAATCAACTTTTTAACACCTAGATTGACCAATGTGTATATTTAACAAATCTACTATAAAACATTAGAGATAAACCACAGCATTCATAAAAGTGGCTAATCTAACTTCATCTTGAGTTCCATATTGTGTTGAAGTGCTTAATCCAAGCTGCATCTTTTTCTAAATAAATTTGTTCAACCAAAAATTGGTGTAAATTGTTTAAATTTAAGTGTATGGTAGGAGTCAGATGGTCTAAAAATCTTCTATCAGTAGGGTTAATTATTGCACAGCTGCATAATTTTCCAATTCCCTTCTAAGCTATATCAACTCCCTATGGTCATGTTAGTGGAGGACTCAAAAGATGGATTTTCACTGGTGCTATTTTTTTTTTGATAAATAGATAAAAACCTAAGACTACGCACTACCATCTCTACAATGAATATCATTTAAAGCACGTCTATCTTGTCAGAGCACATGTTCGATCACCATGGGAGGAGATGAGAAGACCCAGAAATCCATTGCCATATGAGCAGTATCTTTGGCCAACACATTTGCTACTCTGTTTGCCTCTCTATCACAGAGGGTAATCTCCACTTGCCAATCTCTTTCCAAGATACTCTGAATCTCTCGCAAAATCATCCCATCTGGATGTTCATGAGAGATACTGGTGCGAATAGCATGAACTAGCTCCATGCAGTCACTCTCAACGATAATAGATCGAAGACCTCAATCCCAAGCAAGTTTCAAAGCCCAAATAACCCCCTAAGCTTCAGTGGTAAAGCATGGACCCACCTGTAATTTGCATATGAACCCAAAAATGGCTTCCCCAGCATGATTTCTAGCTATGCCTCTGCAAGAGCGTTGACCAATTTCTACGTGAAAAGATCCATCAACATTCAGCTTAATAAATTCTCTCGGTGATGATCGCCATTGAGATCAACCTTGAAGATTACTAACATCTCTGACCAACTATGGTTTACCCCATGAAAGGCACGCACACGAGCATCCGATGATGTCTATCTATGATGTATCATTACCATCAAAAAGTTTCACATTCCAAGCAATCCATATGTTCCTACTAACCACTGCAAACCAACATTTCCAATCAAAATTTTCCACAGAAGCAATAACACCCAAATTCTATCTAACCCACTCACTAACAGTATGAAACTCAAAGAAATGCCTCCTCCATTGGTTAGGAATAATCAAGGCCCATGTACTAGTAGCAATAGAACAAGCCCTAACTGCATGCAACATAGTTTCTCTCCTTTGTCCACATAACTTGCACAAACCTGACTCATGGAGACCTCAACTTTTTCGAGCCATATTCATGAATAGCTTGTCACTTGCACATAACCATAAGAAGGAACGACATTGTTGGGGAACCTACAACTTCCAAATATGCCTCCAAAAATTACGATCTCCACCGTTAGCCTCTCCCTTTAAGAAATGGTAAGTTGACTTCAGAGAAAAACTCCTATCCGCTATCCATTTCCAAATCACAGAGTCTTCCTCATTAGGACCACCAGGAACCACACATGCAATCTCATCTACAACATAGGACGGAAAGTACTAAGAGAATTTATTCCAATCCCATCCATGAGAATCCATAATGCAGTCCTTAACTTTCCAGTCAAGTATAGCAGAAGAAATACCACCCAAAGCAAGATTCTCCAGTTTCGCCAGATGTGAGACCCAACAATCCCTCCAAAAATTTGTCAACTGACCATTACCAATTTTGTAAGCTAAACTGTTCTCAATATTATGCCAGTTAGAACTAAGACCAACCCAAGCTCGAGAAGCATTCCGCCTTTTACGAACCATGGGAATAACTTTATCACCACACTTGTATTTCTCATGCATAAACTTCACCCAAAGAGCATCCCTTTTTCTGATAAGTCCCCATCCCATCTTCATCATAAAGGCCAAATTTTGAACCTTAGCGTACCTAAGACCCATCCCTCCATCTTCCCTTCCCCTACAAACTTTCTCCCAAGATAAAAGATGACACCTCCTATGAGAGAGAGAGAGAGCTACCCAAAAGAAAGTTTTTGCACCTCTTATCAATCTCTTGGCATATAGCACTAGGAAGTGAGACTGTTTACATAGCATACAAAGGCATGGTTGCTAACACTGAGGCAACCAAGGTGTGATGAGCAGCGAAAGAAAGTGAATTCATCTTCCAACTAGATAGGCGTACATCCATCTTGTCTAAGATAAACTGATACATCCTTTTAGAGACCCTTTCATGGTGAAAAGGCATTCCCAAATATCTCCCGAGGTTGGGAGTAATAGCAAACCCTAGAAATTCACTCAGTTCTCGAGCCCTAACATGATTCACATTTTTGGAAAAGTAAATCCTAGTCTTAGAAGCATTAACCTTTTGACCCGACACCTCACAAAAATCGTCG
Organism: Adenanthera pavonina; assembly: GCA_026686845.1. Taxonomy (NCBI): domain Eukaryota; kingdom Viridiplantae; phylum Streptophyta; class Magnoliopsida; order Fabales; family Fabaceae; genus Adenanthera; species Adenanthera pavonina. Next base: position 7,197,132 of record JAIVEN010000002.1, read on the forward strand.
AGAAGAGCTTTAATGATGCCCACATGTTCCATATCTATTTCGGCCAAAAGTATAAGATCATCAGTAAAAAACAAATAGGAAATAGGTGTATCTTTCTTACTCAATCTAAATGATCGCCAAATCCCATTCGCCACCTCACACTGGATCAGATGTCCAAGTCTCTCCAACGCCAGAACAAACAGGTAAGGTGACAAGGGATCCCCTTGTCTAACTCCCCTTGATGGAAGGAATTCATTTGCTCTCTCCCCATTCCAAAGAAGTTGCATCTACAGAGAAGAAATACATTCAATAATCACATTTAAGATATTCTCCAGAAAACATAATTCTTTCAAATAATCAAACAAAAAATTCCATCTAACGCGATCATAAGCTTTCTCCAAATCAATCTTTATAGCTATGAAACCCTTCTTCTTTTTCATGCTATGCATAGAATTAATGATCTCCTAGGCCTGAATGATATTATCAGTACTCTGACATCCTTTAACAAAACTACATTGGTTCGGAGCCACCACTTAGGGCATAATCTCTTTAGTTTATTAGTAATAACCTTTATGACAACCTTGTATATCACATTGCATAGGCTAATGGGACGGAATTCCCGGATCGTTTGTGGATGATCCACCTTGGGAATTAAAACAATTTGAGTACCATTAATCTGATGAATCGAAGACAGATTAGCAAACACTTCCTTCACCTTCATTACCACACTTTCACCAATAGTGTCCCACTAGCTTTGATAAAAGAATGGGTTAAGTCCATCCAACCCTGGAGCCTCCGAAGGACCCATTTCAAATACTGCACGCTTAACTTCATCTACCTCAACCTGTCTTCCAAGTGAATAAAGATGGTCTTCATCCAATAGCGGATAACTATATTCAAAATCAATCTCATTCCCCTGTTGTGCCTCCTTTGTGTAAAGCTCTTCAAAAAACTTTGTACCCATTTACATAATTTCTCCAGGATCATAAGACCATTCAACAGAATCAAGTTTAAGGGCTTCAATTCGATTACACCGTCTTTAACTATTGGCAACCATATGAAAATACTTAATATTGTGATTCCCACAAGAATACTAGTTGCACTGAGAATTTTGCAACCACATAACTTCCTCCTGCATGAGGACCTCCTCTAATTCCTGCCATAAAACTTGCCGAGTCTCTTCAAGGCTATTAGTAGGTCTATACACAGCCACCTTTCGATTGACATTCTAAAGTCTACGATAAAGAAAATCCTTTCTTCTATTTATATTTCCAAAAACCTCTTTATTCCACGAACTAACCTTCTTTGTGAAATTAGAAACTATACTATTCCAGTCACTAAGCCTGAGCCAGTTTTCCTTCACAAAGTTAGAGAACTCCTTATGCATGACCCAAAGAGCGAAAAATCGAAAAGGATGTTTATGAGGCCTATAGTTCTCTCTATTTTCCAACTGCAACAAGAGGGGGCAATGGTCCGATTTATACTTTGGTAAGTGAGTAACTGAAGTATTTGGATAAGCCATATACCATGACTCATTAACCAACACCCGATCTATTCTACTACGGCTCCGTCCCCTACTCCATGTAAAATGGGGACTTGTAAATCCAATATTTATCATTGAATTATTAATATGCTAGCGCTAAAACTCTCTATCAATACCCAACCTACGTCTATTCTCGTTCCATCTATCCTTCGGATATAGAGTAGCATTAAAGTCCCCACCCACAACCTATATGCCATGAACCACGTTATAAAGCTCATTGAGTGAGTCCCAAAGTCCTCGTCGATGTTGCGGATTAGGACCACCATAGGTGAACATAATAGCCCATTCATTAATTTTACCCTTATTCATCGTTCCATGGATCCACTGTTCAGATTTTTGTTCGAAAGTAAAATCTATCAAAGTGTCCCATAAAACCTAGATGCCTTTACTGAAACCACGAGCCTCCATTAGCTCCAGGTTCATCCATTTGAGTTTCCTAGCAAGTTCTTTGGCTTTAAAACCTCTCTGTCGAGGTTCAATGAGAGCTAGCAAACCAACATTATGCCTTAAAACCAGGTCACAAATCAAGTGATTAAAAGACTTACCACATGCTCCTCTTAAGTTCCATATCATAAGGTTTGAATCCATAAAAACTCAAAAAATGTAGAAAGCGATAAACCAACCCATGACTCATTATTGAATCAAATCCATAGCAACTTTTGCAAGCTCAACTTTTGACTTCCCAACGTCCATATCCTGAGAGAGGGGATTGGATGAATAAAAAAGCGATCATCTATTCTTTCCCCAGGATCGATGGGATCACTAGCATCTAACTAAACTCTATGGCTGGGAATAACACTCCCTACCTCCGAATCCAAATTCATCTTTACATTACGTGAAACAGGCTTACATGTGATCAACACAGTTTCCCATCCTATTATCGGATGTGACGTGGAAGCCCATAATGGATCAGTCTTCATAGTGCCCACTTGCATCATATTCTCTTTAATAGCTAGGTAAATGTCTATTAGGCTTTTAGACTCCTTCCCGCAGCCTACATGTGTTTGATTTGATTCAACTCTAGAAATTTCACTTTTACGCTTGTCCTCCAGTTGCTCACGTGGTTTAATAGCCTTACCCTACATTCTATTCCTATTTCCAATATCTCGTATGGGATCATGTACATTATTATCATGCGTAAAATCCTCCTCCACGTCCTTCAGCACCAAGAATCTCGACCTATTGAATGCTCATTCCATCCCATTATGAAAATCTCACCTGACTTCTTGCTGCCTTCCTCCCTCGATTACTGAATGCCAACCTCGTCTACGTTTAAGACCACACATCCAACCACCATAGATGGGATTACTCTTCTCTACTGATAACTCGCCTTGAATCTGTGAAGGAACCATCAAAGGTGTTTTCAAGCCTGTCTTTCTATTGGTTTCCATGCCTACATGCTCAGCTTTACTGTCGTTATTTCCCATCCCACGGCTAGAGCACCGATCAATATCATGACCGTATTTCCCACACCAAAACATATCAAATGTAACCCTTCATAAATGATCTTTTTCTCTTTTCCGTTAATCTGAATGAAAGGAAGCAAAGGTGCCTTTAAGACTAGCTCCACACATAAACGCGCAAAATGTTTATCTACCCTGAGCACTCGTTCGATTTGACTACCCACCACATACAATATTCATTTGTCATAGTAGTCCAAAGGGAACCTCGATATTCGAACCATGCAATAATCTTATGAATCTCCTCTTCATCTGGATCAAAGTTGGCCTTTCAGGATTGCACCATAAGGTAATGATCAAATGGCAACCACGGACCCCCTGTTAACATAAACTCGTAGTCATCCTTCTCGCTGAACGTGACAAAAAAGAAATCTGAACCAACTTCGACTGTCTCAACGTCCCCCTTTCGACCCCACATCCTCTGCAGCTTAGTACGGAGAAAGTCCTTCCTCACCATGTGTCCTAAAAGGCATATAATGACAGTAAACTGCCATTTCTTTGCTAACTTTTTCATGAAGTCTGGTTTAATGATAATGTTTGGCCCCCTGGTGGTTTTCTGCATGTCAATCCTACTCTTCCAACCCTCCCTACTCCACCAGTCTCCTTTGTCTTCTTCCTCATAATCTAAACCCTCATCATTAACACATGCGCTCTTATATGATTTCTTCTTCCCCTCATCCACCTTTGGTGTTGGGTTATCATTCATCTAATCTTCATCGCGAGGAATAATAGCTCTATCATTTGAGACCTGAGCGTCCCCCATCCTCACCTTGTTTTGACTTCTCTCCATAGCATCTGCTTCTTCTCGCATCTTCGTCAATGCCCCATCTCCCTCATTCTCCATTCGGATAGTTTCTCCAATTACCACGAAGCTTTCCCGGTAGCTAGAAGGCTTTGAATCTTTGAGTACATACTATTCATCTATCGTAAATAGCACTATACACATTAGACTTTATGCTATTATTTTAATGCCATTGTCAGTGCATAAATTCAAATGCCAATGCAATTAATATTGACGTATTTCAACCACAATTACAGCCTTAATCTATTTATACCCTCGCCCTTTATTGTGAGAGGCTTTGTCCATTTCATCTACATACTTCACTACTAATATTCTAGGTAGATTGTGTTCTTTCATTATATTATCCTCTTTTGTTGATGCATTATTCCGCTATACTTACAATGGGGGTGACTCAATATGACCATCTGAGGAATTTGAATACTCAATGTGAAACATGGTTTATTGTTGTCAGTGTTACGCAGGTGGACCGTTAAGAATGCAACATCAGCTCACAACATATCATGCATTAACATGGTTTTGATTGTTTGAGAGGTTCTGCAAATCTTTTTTTTCTTGTAAGATTTGTTGTTTTACTATAGTTGCCTCTATTCTAAAATCTCTTCCTTTTAACAGGGTACTAAGATACAAGCTAACGTCACTAACAAACATGTGTTTGATAAATACAAAAACATCCCAGTGGAGGAAAAGTGTTATTTCATGCAATATTTTGAGGTGTCCAACAATAATGTTGCATATTGTTCAACATCACATTCTTCCAAAATCACACTCCATGGCCACACTTTTGATTGAGGAATGAAAAGAGTATGAAGATTTTATTCTGTTGTATTGCTTTCACTTTGTACCTATACATGACCTGGTAAATGGCAAGGTTAAAATAGATGTGCTAATCGGTTTCTTTCTTCCCTTATATATCTTTCTATATTTTATAACAGATGTTATCTTATTCTTCCACTCAATGATTTTGACATGTGAGTTTGGACATATTCATTATCACAGATGTGATTGGTTTCCTCAATACATTTGGTAGTCTTCAAGAATTTAGAAGGAACAATGAAACACATCATAGATTATGCTTCAGTCTATCGGATGCTGAGTTAGTTTTTGAAATTTTTCTTCATCAAGAAATTTAATTAAACCAATTTTATATATTGCTGACTGACATAACGTATGTTAGGAACAATACTATCAATGTAACTCTTTTTGGTGAATGTATAATAAGTATTTTTCTTTCCAAGGAAGATGTTACATCTTACATTTAGAAATATTTTATCATGAAAACTGCTTATTTGATGTATGAAAATATTCTTAAAAAAACTCAAACTAATTAAAACTTTAAAATTGAACAAAACTATTTTTGCTGGTTCTCAACTCATAGTGCAGTGATATTTCAAAAATCATAACTAAATATAAAAAAATCATTTTCTAATGGTTTAAGTCTCTAAAAATCACGCACATCTTGAATTTTTAGGAGAAAAAATAAGGAACCATGAAATGAATGCACAAATTTATATAGTTTATTGCATAAATATTACTATCTATTTTTACATCCCTGTTTATGTCCGAAAATTAAACCTTAACTTTGAAAATTCATTTCTCTTAATATACCAATTCATTTGGTGCATACTTGATATCATTGGAAAATTTTACTTGTCTAATTTCTAACCATTTGTTTTTTGCACATTTATTCTACTCTTACTAGTCAGAGCATCAATATATATCATCAGAGGTCAGATAAAATTATCACTGGAGCAGTCCTAGTAAATCATGCATAACTACTATTGTATAAATCCGTCCATAACCAAACTAATGTCATTATGTTTCTGAGACATAGATCTATTCATGCATATAAATCACAAAATTTTTGGATACATATTCGAATTTAAACAATGCATTAAAGTAAACAGCAAAAAAAATAGAGGAATTCAGTTTCATACTTCAATCTTCCTCCTCCATCCTTATTGCTAAATTCTTTTCTTTAGCAGTACTTGACCCTATCATTGAGAAACATGAGATGAGATGGGGGACATCTCAATAGCAACATAACTCAAGCTTATCACATTAACTTAAACTTTGCATAAACATTACATAATTATAATACTTTCATAATATGCTTTTGGGAAAATAATTAAAACTATAAGTTGTAGTAGAAATTTTGGCAACATAACGGTTTAGCAAATGAGTATCTCAGGACTTAGCCCTTAACTTAAAACAGCCAAACCAATCATAAAAAGCTGCCAAACATTAAAACAATACTTTTAAAACATAAGTACAATGTATAAATGTAAAAGCTTATAATAAGAGTTACTACCTCAGAGCTTTAACCCCTTAATTTTAAATCTTCTATTTCTTGAATCACTCCTTTAACTTGATTAGAGCCTATTAGTATTATTAAACCTTACTTAATAATTTATTTATCATCATATAAACTCAACTCAATCATAAACCATAAATTCTTCCCTCAAAATCATGTACTTATTCAAAAAGAGGGAAGAAGAAAATGGCTTAAACTCTAACTAATCTTAAACTAAATAAATGAAAAAGAAATGTATAAAAGATTTGGAGTAGGGGCTTACCTTGGAAGACATCTCCTTGCCTTCCCTTTCTTTCTCCTTCCTTCTTTCTTCTCGGCTCCCTCTTTTCTTTACGCCTTCGCTCCCTTTCTCTTATTGCGTGTGTGTGGGGCAAAGGTAAAAGAATCCTTAATATTGTTGGAACCTTTTTTTGTATGATATAGTTTAGATTTATGTTAATGTGATTTAGTACAAATTTGTTAATGTTGGTAGTAAGTAGAATTGTTATTATTGTTGGATGCTTTTTCCTTATGAGGTAGCATATAAGTCCTCACATCATGGTAGTTAGTTTTTAGGAGAAGGTTCTTTGTCCATTTAGGTGTCAATTAGATAATAGTTTTGCTCTTGTTATGCATTTTTTTTATAATATAGTTTTGCTTTTCCACTAAAAAAGAGAAGGGCACCATTATATAATTTTTGGAATAGTTTTTTCTTAACTAATTGAAATGAAAGATAACAAGCATATAGGAAAAAAGACTAAGTCTACATCGTAGGAACTTGAGAATAATCTCTCTCATTTCAACTCAATTGAGATTCTCTTTACAATAGAGTCTAAAGAAACCAAATAACAACCATAAGGCTTTTTATTTCAACTCAATTGATCTTCTCATTACAATACATTAATATATCAGTTTAATAGTGCCACATCAATATTATTACTATAACATCATTCAATGATGCAGTGTAAATAAACAATAAAGACTTGTTGTTGCACCTTTACTTCTCTGCTCCATGGCCCCAATGTGTATCAATCATCTATGGAATTCAAGAGAGAACAAGAGATGGAGACACTTGAGCTTGATACTTTCATTTGGTCGCCTTCAGTGAAATTTCTAAGACTAACATCCAAATTTCAATGACTCCTTCTCTAGGGATTATCTCAGGTTTGTGGTTACAATCAAACAAAACCTTTGTGAGTTCATCAAAAGGGACTCATTTTTGAGACCAACAAGTTAAGGCCTAAACTCTTAATCTGTCCAATATCAATAAGACAAAACATTATTTCAAGACATCAATATTTTTACCCACAAATATGACCATACTAAGCACTTTTGTTTTAAAACTTGAAGTATTTTCTTATCCAATATTTACCTTCATGTACTATCTATATACAAACAAGAATGCTACTGAGCCTCTCTTTTTCAAAGTTAACAAGAAAAAGGCCATTCCTTACATGACACATGTTAATAATAATTACAGAAGCAAGTTAATCATGAGTTAATAAATCATCAGAGTCAATTCAGGTTATGAAATTTCATATTTAATTATGCTCAAAATAGAAAAACAATTTCAGGAAAATGATGCCTTAGATGAAGAAGAAAAATGCAATTTCCATATGCCAATAAAATTATTCAATGATTTGGAAAAGAAAAATTTGATTCCTTCATTTACATATAATGAGCATTTATCAATTTAGATTATGGATAGACATTTGAACTCACATTGAAAATACATTGAGATTGCATATGCCAAATTCAACTTAGACCATTTATATATCAACTAGTGATTGAATCTCAAATTAGTGGCAATGGAACTAATAAAAATTCATACACCAAATATATAATCAAATTCAATTATAAGATTTCAATTTAGTGGGAATGGAACTAATAAAAAAGAAGATATCAATTTCAACTTAGATTTCAAGATTTCATAATCAAATTTGACAATAAAGAACCACAATCCATAAAATTTAAACCTAGAAACGGTAGAAGAAGAGGATCATAAAGTTTTGGATTCAAACAAAACAAAAAAACTCAATCAAATTAACATACCAGATGTTCTCTCAATTCCTTTATTCTCTTCATGTCACCGGCCTTTCTATTTATGTCGTGTTATCTCACTTCCAATCTATCATTCCTATGATCGTTGAAGGAAAAAGTGATGTCATCGTGAGATGAGAAGACGCCATTAGGAAGGAGATGTTGTGAAGTGAAGCAGATGGCAAGCAAGGAGCCCTTAATGGTAGAATGACAAAACTACCCTTAATGAAGCTATGTGTTTTAAGTTAATAAAATATCAAACATTCCACATCATTTGCCAAGTAATCGTGATTAGTTTGACATGGCATATACTTTGTTAAATGTAACATCCATTTTAATAGCAAGGGGTTAATGGTTAAAATCTAAAAGATGAAGGCGTGATTTTTAAGCTTTCAAAGATAGGGGGTTATATCCTAATGATCTAAAGTTCAGGGGGGTTATACATATTTTTGCCCTTTTTTTGGTTTTATGTTTAGGTTACCTAGATTTAGGTGATCCAATGCATGAGTGCAGTTATTGTGAGGCACAAATATGGTATAATGAAAGAGTTTATAAACGAATGCACTTTTCCTTGTGCTGTGGAAATGGAAAAGTTTAATTACCACTAATGCACCTACCTCCACCATATTTATACAATCTGTATTTCAATACAAGTTCCTTTGAATCTAAAAATTTCATTACAAACATAAGGTCATACAATAATATGTTCTCATTCACATCAATGGGGGAACAAATTGATTACTCAATTAATTATGGACAATGGCTATATAGCTTTGTCTTATTAGGTCAAAATTATCACAAGATAGGGAGTCTCTTGCCACCTGAAGGAAAACATTCAGTTTACTCTCGGTTTTATATATATGATATAGATAATAAAGTATAGAATAGGATTTCTACTATCAAGTTTACAAATAATTGCATTTCAACTACATTGATTTATTACCTGTTAATTAATAATTAATTTCACATAAGAACTAATTTTTTATAATTAAATTGCAGCCATCATGACTAATAAAGTAACATTGATCCTATCATTGTGACTAATATCATGAATGAACTCAATAAAGTCAACATTTATGTGAAACAATATGGACTAGCATCAAGCATGTTGCAAGCAGATAATAATTTAGAAGCGACACTTGTTTATTAGTTAAAAGTGATACAAATGGCCGTGTTTACAACTTACTTTATCATCTGAGGTCATTGCATTAGTTATTGGTGACTTTGAGGAATCTTATCATCCAAAGGATATCATTGTTGAGAAGAGAATATGCCAATTAAAGCGGATAAGTGAAACTCACTCATCATATCTTCCATTTCAATATCCATTGTTATTTCCTTAGGAAGAAGATGACTATAGGCAAGATATCAAATATAGAGAATCAACACTTGAAAGAGATAAGAAGAAGACAAGACTCACAATTAGAGAGTATCTTGCTTACAGGCTCATGTTAAGGAAGACGAAAATATTTGTGTTGCATCAAGAAAACTATTCCAGCAATTCATTGTGGATGGGTATACTATGATGGAAGTTGACAGACTTCAATGGATAATGTATCATCAAAAAGAGTTGCATGCGAACATGTATCAAGGGATTAGTGAAGTTATACTAAGGGGTGATATTAATGTTGCTTTTGTTTGAAAGAGGGTTATCCTTCCATCATCTTTTATTGGAGGTGCTAGATATCTAATTCAAAACTACCAAGATGCAATGGTAATTTATAGATGGCAGGATACTCAAATGTTTTCCTAACCTTTACTTGCAACCCTACATTGTTTGAAATCAAGAGGTATCATAAGGAACATCTAGGAATGCCTTCTAACCATCCAGAAGTTTTGACAAGAGTCTTTGAAATGAAACTTAAGCAATTACTTGAAGTTGTAAAGGAAAATTTTTTTTTGGCACAATTCATGCAAGTAATTGTTTATTCATTTATAGCAATTCATGTACAGCATATAAATAAAATTAACAAATTTTACTAAGTTTTTTTGTATAGACAACTTGAGTTGCTGCAAAATGGATTTGAAATTATAGTTTAGGACATGTTGCTATAATTTTTTTATATAAAGAACTTGAATTGATATATTTTTAAATAGATGAAGTTGTTGATCATATACATTTGTATAATTGATTTGAAATTATAGTTTAGGACATGTTGATATATTTTGATACTTCAACTTTATCACAATAAACATATCCACACATCTTTACAAATAAAGTTTGTGACCAATTTAATTTATGATGTTATTCATATTGATAATTAACCTTACTTGAATTATTCTATCATACTCAATTATTATAAATATTAAGTTGACTTGTTACATACTTTTGTATTTCTATTGCAATTACAAAAAATCTACACAATTGAGTTCCAAAAAAGAGGGTTGCCATATGCTCATATATTGTTGTTTTTAGCTAAACCGAACAAAATCAAGACACGTGAATAAGTTGACAAGTTTATTTCAGCTAAGATACCAGATGAAAAAACTGAACCATTACTACATAATCTTGTCAAGACATACAAGAGGTATGGTCCTTTTGAACAAAGCAACCTTAAATCTCCTTCCATGAAAAAAAACACAAATGCAACAAATATTTCCCAAAGAAGTTTGTCACAAAGACAAAAGTTGATAAAGATGGTTATGCTACATACAGAAGGAGAGACAATGGAAGGCAGGTAGAGAAAAATGGTACATTTTTAGACAACAATTATGTGGTTCCATACAATCCTCAATTGCTTTTGATGTTTGAAGCCTATATAAATGTAGAGAAGATGAATTAATCAAGAGCAATAAAGTACTTATTTATGTACATTAGCAAAGGCAGTGATAAAGTAATTGCAACTCTGTATCAAAATGATCCTTCAAAGCAGGGAAGTGACATAATTAACGAGATTCAACAGTATTATGATAACCATTATGTTTCAACATGCGAAGCTACTTAGAGGATTTTTAGATTCGATATACACCACAAATATCTTTCTATTCGAAGACTGAGTTTTCACCTGCTAGAACAACAGTTGGTGATATATTCTTCATCGAATCAGTTGTCACATGTCTATTCCAAACCAACAATTCAAGAATCAATGTAGATAATCCAAAGGCAAGAAAGTTAACCTGTATGGAATTTCCTGAATATTACGTGTATGATCGAAATAAAAGATTTTGGAAGCCAAGGAAAAAAGGATTATGCATGGGTAGATTACATCATGCATCACTGTCTTCTGGAGAGTTGCATTACTTAATGCTTCTACTAAACAAAGTGAAAAGTCCAAGGTCTTTTGAAGAAATTAGAACACTAAACAATGTCATATATCCAAGCTTTAAAAAAGCTTGCTATGCACATAGGTTACTTGATGATAATCAAAAATACATATATGCAATCAAAGAAGCATCACCTTGGGGTATAGGACTATTTCTATGAAAGTTTTTTGCAAGCATGTTGTTAAGTAATTACTTATCAAGGCCACGTGATGTCTAGAGCAAGAAATGTAAAATCTTGTCAGAAGATTTATTCTACATCTTTCACAGTAATCAACAATGGTCAGGTATGAAATATAGATCCTTTCTATTTAAGTAATTCCTCAATGATACTTTTTTTCTTATGTTTAATATGTTATTATAGTAGCTTGGTTTACTAAACATAATTCTTTGTTTTTTAAAGGTATCTTTACAAGTAAAGAGAAGAAAGAAGATGTCGCACTTCTTGAAATTGAGAAAATATTTAACAAAAATGGAAAGACTACAAGATTATCCAGGCTTATGTGTCCCTAAAAATCTGGATATCATGAATCGCTTCAATATCTCATAATTGACGAGTTAAATATGGATAAAGCAGCTTTACAATCCCAAGCTAAAAAGTTAATTTTGTCTTTGACATCTAAATAAAAGATCATTTTTTATACTATTATGAATGCCATCAATTCCCCATGTGATATGTTCTATTTTGTATATGGTTATAAAGGTATAGGAAAAACATTTCTATGAAATGCTTTGTCATGTGCGATTCAAGCTAGGGGCTAGATTATAATTACAGTTACATCAAGTGGCATTGTAGCAACATTATTACCAAATGATCGGACAACTCATTCTACATTTGTAATATTAATAGAAATCCATCAAGACTCAACTTGCAATATGAAATAAAATTCTCCATTGGTAGATTTGCTTAAAGTTATGAAATTAATCATATAGGATGAGACTTCAATGATACAATGATACTATATTGAAGCATTTGACCATTCAATGAAAGATATCATGCAAATAATTGATTCGAGTAATGCTTACCTCCCTTTCAGCCGGAAATATGTGGTGATGGGAGGAGATTTTCGTCAAATCCTACCAATTATACCAAAAGGATCTAGAGCTGAAATTGTGAATTGTACAATTAATTCTTCTTCACTTTGGACCCACAACAAACTATTTCACTTGACCATAAACATGAGGTTGCAAGCTTCTCCATCACAGGACCAAAAAGAATTGAGAAAATTCTCAAAATGGATACTTGATGTTGGCAATGGTAAGGTAGGAGAACAAAAAGATGGATTTGTAGAGATAGATATTCCTCCTGACTTACTTGTAATTGATTTCACTGACCTTCTTGAAGCCATAGTGAATTCAACATATCCAAATTTACTTGATAATTTATCAAGTCCATAATACTTGATAGATAAGGCTATTTTGGCGCTAACTATCAAAACAATCAATGAAATTAATGATTACATTTGTTCACTATTACTTGGTGAATCAATTGAATATTTGAGTCTAGATTCAATATGTCAATCTAGTCAGGACTTAGATTTAATGGATGAATTATACCCTGCAAAATTTTTTAACACAATTAACTCTTCTGGTCTTCCTCCGTATAAACTAACTCTAAAAGTTGGAGCAGCAGTTATGCTGGTTAGGAACATAAACTAGTCCACAGGACTTTATAATGGTACTAGGCTAAGAATCACTAATCTTGCTCGACATGTTGTTAAAGCAAGGACATTGAATGTGTCACATCCAAATGAAAAAGTACTTTTACATATAATGGATATGAACCCTTGAGAAACAATATGGCCATTCAAGATGCGAATGAGACAATTTTCTATTGTATTGTCATTTGCCACGATTATCAACAAAAGTCAAGAACAAATCTTTGGAATATGTTGGTTTGTACTTGCCAAAGCTAGTGTTTATTCATGGGCAACTTTATGTAACTCTTTCAAGGACCAAGAGAATTAATGGGCTTAAGATCCTTATACATGATGAACAGAGGAAAGCTTTGACAATGATGACCAATGTAGTTTATGAAGAAATTTTCTAGAGTCTATATATTTGAAAAACAGTGGAAGTCAGTATGATACTGAGTTGGCAAGCCTATAAATGGTAAGGTAACTTTAGTAATGCATTTTATTTATGTACTTCTATTTCATACATTCAAACTAAAACTAATTGTAATTTTGGATACAAAAAAGAATGCTGATTGATTTAAACATTTTTATAGGTTTACTTCAATGATACATGTTGGAGTATCATGCAATCTGATCCATTGTGAAGACTTCCTATTCACAAAACGTTGTTCAAAGTTTCAGCATTTCATGTAGAAACATTAGCTACAAATTTGTGATCAATATTTTGCTCTCACCAGATTTTTCTCTGGTCATCACAAATTATCAATGAATTTTGTTTCACGAACTTACCATAACTCTTTCAACTTGAAACTATGTTTCCAATATCATGCAAGATAGTCCATCTTTAAGATACTTTACTGATAGAATTGTGTTGTTACATTTAGCAAGATATATATATAAATAGTTTCTCATATGTTCTCTTAATCTTTTGGCTTAAGATTAACTCAAGCTTTTTTAGACAATTGAATTGATCTAATAGTATTGTTAGTTTTACCAAGTTATCTATAAATATTTTCCTGATATCCTCTATTTGTCTTTTCCTATAAGATGAATTGTAGCATTTTTACACAATTTAGTTTTGATAGTAAGTTCACTTCTTGTGTTTTTACATTATTATTAGAAAAAGTTAACAATTTTTACTGACTCCAAATGTACCAGATAATACAAATATATTTGCTTAACATCTGAGATCATTTTGTTCACCATGCTTGACAATACAAAAATGCTAGGGCAACTTTAACCATTTAAACATTTAACTTATAACTATATGCTAGACATGTGTGTTTCTTAATTTGTCTTCAAGGCTGCACTTTTAAAGAAGTGTATGATTCGATTAACTATGAAGATGGACCTGCAAGGCTTGTCAAGGAATTCTTTGAGCTGCTTCCTATAACTAACATAGGATCATTGGATGTAAATCACGCTAACTTTGTCAATTGATTACTATATATTCATTTAAACTCCAAATTACTTTTAATGTGGAATTTATGTTATTTTATCTCCCTTCCATTGAAAAATTATCTGTTTGAGGCTGTTTAAAGTAATTTTTAGGATCATGGATTGTGGACTTTTAAAATGACAGTGTTGTCCCCTTTATTATATGGACTTGTAATATTTATACTAAAATAATGACAACATAAAGAATCCATGTACCGGCTTTCTCTCTTTCTCATTGTTCTGATCTTATTCTACTTCATCTTCAAATCACCTTTAAACATTTAACTTATAACCATTCTTATTGTCTTAATATTTTTATCATTGGAAGTTAAATACATTCTCTAATGAACCATGTTTTCCCATTTAGTTAAACGAAAACTATATGAACGGACCATAAATCAAATTCTAACTATTCAACTTAATTCCATTAATCTTGTCCAACTATGAAGGAGGTTAATTCATTCATGTAGATGGATATATATTTCATAACAAATTTTAACATCCCCAAAACAACCCTATTTCATAATATATATATATATATATGACTCCCAAAGTTAACTTCTTTAGTCATGTGAAACCTACAACGAGTCACTTCATCAATTCTAATATTTTTATAATATTTCATATCGTATCTATGCTTCTTAAAATCATAACCAAAGCTTGCACTCTTGGTTGTGCACCTACTAAGTTGGTAATTTATACTAGCATCAACAGAGTTGAGTTATTAAACAAGTATTATGTGTCACAAGATATACTGATCTAGCACATCTGAATACTTGACTAATGAAGGAAGTTGTTAACAATTAGTTCACATCAAAAGAAATTTTAAACCAGAGTATCAAGATTCCAATTAATCATGTTAACTAAGTAGTATGGTCATGACATCATAAATACCCAGAAGATTCAGTTTGCCTCAAGCATACATATACAAAATACACTTATAGAAAACTCCAAAAAAGAGACAAACTTCTCGAATACTACATTAATTGTTCAAAAGGAAAGAAAAACTGATGATATATCAACTAAAACCCAATGCCTTTGAGCTGGGGAACTTCTCCAATGTTTGGATCCAGGAAAAGTACCGTCTTGCCAACGTAGTTTGACAACTGTGAATTACCATACGGAAAAATGGATATAAAAATATTTAAAAAAGGATAAACAAATACAATAGAAGAAAAAACTTCATTTCCTACAACAGTTACCATCATGTCCAAGAGTAGCATAGTAGATCGCAACAATTGAAACACCCTCAACAGCATTCTTTAATGTATTAGCCATCTTTCTTGCAACATTACCAAAACACTCACATCTAAGAACTCTCCTTCTGGCACATCACCAGTTACAAATATGTTATATTATTCATGTTATCAGTAACTTATCACAAATTCAACTTGTAAAAAATTTACCTATCATCAGAAATATTAAAGTTGATATGAACATAGCAACCCATATTGTCAGTACATTCCATCAAACCACTAATGTTGGCTATAATACCAAATGCATCTGAACCATTTCCAAATAAAGATATAATATTAAGGTTCCGTTTGGTTTTCAATTAGTTCAAATAGAGTTTACGTAGAATTGGTTTTAGGACGTGGTGATAATAAAAATTGGTTTTGTACTAACTTGTTTATATTTGGATGATTTATTTGAAATTTGATTTTGACAAAAGTGATTATATTTAGATAATTTTAATTAAAAGTGCTTTTAGTGCAATAATTTTCCTCAAATTTAAACTTAAACTCTATCTTATGATTAATTTAATTTTCTTAGACTAAAATTTAATCTGCATTTATTTAATTGGAAATATAATCAATCTGATATAAGATTTTCTTGTAGGTCATAGTCTATGAAAATTAAAATTTTGAAGGGACATTTTGATCAATAGATAAGAGAAATGTTATGAAAATTTTATTTTTCTAGTTTTTCTATTTTTTCTCATTTTTATTGATCCATTTTTATCAGACTTTAAAATAAATACAAATGGGAACGAAGAAGCAAAACGCTGAAGCATGTCTAGATCTATTTATATTGAAACTTTGTTTTGACCTGAAAATGAATCTTCAACGGGAGCCAAAAAATTAAGCCAAACATCTCTTCAATGCATCAAACCAAGTTTCTACCCAAAACTTGGTTACCAACGTGTTGCCAAACAGGCACTAAATAACTCTTCTTCCTTCAAATCAAGTTACATGAAAAAATAATGATATGAAAACAAATATGATATTACCCAACAATGTCTTCTTCATGGGAAAGAAACCTTAGAATTTCTTTGATAGGCCGAAAATGAAACGAGCATCGACGTAGCTTATTCAAATAGCGCTGAACAACAATCTTCTTGTCAAAGTATAATCTAATAGGATGCTCCTTCCAACTGGATGGAAATAAAGACATTCTAACATTGAATTTACTAATGAAATAGCAATTTCCCTCCTCAAGAAGTTGACTAACAAAGTTAGCATCCTCTTCGCCCACAGCAACGGCATGCGCCTTCATACCCTATTTATTCATTACATACATATTAGAACTCAGATTACAGTATACAAAGGACCATATCAAAAGTAAACGGAGTAAACAAGAAAGTCCAACTCACCTTCTCATCAATGAGGATCATATCGTAGAAAGTTATTTGGGGGGACATTCTCCAATATACATGGATGAGACGTACACATATTGGATGATCTCCTTTAATTTCCTTGGATACAATTCAGAAAGTATGTCATATTGTCTATTTTCCATGTTTGACGCAAGAAGATGAACAAAGAAGACAATGCGAATAAGGCTATTGAACACAGATTCATGGAAAAATAAGGTGTAATAATACAACCACTTTCACTACTAACAACACCATTGCATTTGAACAGACACTTACATTGATACGAGACCATTGGAATTCAAGAGACACTTCCATCCATATGCTACCGATGGAGTTTTACGGTTCCGAAGATACTGAAATTATTAAATAATTAGTTTTCTTCAGGTCCAATGAATAAGTTCAGAACATTTGAACTCTTACACGTTGTCAATATCCACTAACTCAACAAATCATTTTTATTCCACCTGTCAATTTTTTATTGTGATATAATTTCAATTTTTAACATTTTTAAATTTATACCGGCCATTTTTTAGTTCATTGCACTTATTACAACTTTTAAATTTAGATACTTTATCAAAAAAATTCTGCAACTATTGTCTATTAGATTTCCTATACCTGTACTTTATTACTGTTATATATCAGCATACTTGATCACGCAATTTTTTTAATTGCCAAACCATCTTTATCTGTTCGGGAGAAATCTATCAATGTAATTTCAGTAGTTCTTCAATCTATTTTCAGTATTATACCATTTCAAATAAGAATGCCATCTTAACAAGAACATAATAACATCTCCATCTGTTCAATTCCATATAACCACTTTAATTAGCAATTTCGTAGTTTCAGTTATATATTATATAATTCCATTTCATTAATGTTCTACATATACTCTAGGATACACTATTTCCATAAAGGTGACACATGCATAGGATATCATTTCTAACATGTTACATACACACTTACATTTATTTCACGCATCGCGGGGAGAAAAAACTAGTTAACACATGAAAAATGAATGATATAACAAGAATATTAATTTTAAAAATGCATTTCAAAAGCAATACAAATATATCCATAATAAGCAACCAAAAAATTGAATTTTGTATAAATTATTAAGTCATCTTGAAATATTTCAGAGGAAAAAAAATAGGAATTGTGAAAAAAGACCAAAAAATCAAAATATTTGGACAAGCGAAGTAAAATCTTGAAAAGTTGTACTTTACAAACAAAAAATAGTTTAGACATGTTAATTGAGTCCTAATAAATCTCAACAAACTTAAGCTTGACTCATTATATTAATTTAATTTAATTATTTATTTAATCAACTAAGTGGACAAGCGGAGTCCTTTTATTACATGGAGTTTGAGAGTAACATTGTTAACAACTTTCTATATCACTTGGTAGAGGGGAAGTAGAATTTTCCTATATAAAAAAGTTGGACTTTATTTGGAAAATTCTACTTTCAGAGTAAAATCTTGAAAAGTTATATTTTACATTATTTTTTTTAAAAATGTCCTTGATTTCTTAATTTATTTTTTGAATAAAAATGGTAAAAATATTTATGTCTTTAACACCAAAACATAATATGCTTATTTTAAAAATAATTTGAACGTCCAATAAAGTAAAAAAAATTAAACAAGCAAATTAAACTAATTAAACTTAAATTCTTGGACTTCCTGAGAACTTTCCAGAAAGTATATTTCAGGGCTTCCTGAAAAATATAGCAAGTGACAAAAGATCTTATATTTTATATTAATATTGACATTAATGTTTTTTATTTGTGACTCTGTTAATTTTGTCCTCCCTAACATTATCAAGCCATTTTTTATCATGCGTGATATCCGAGCCTGAACAAATGGTAGTAAATAGTGGAAAGTTATGGGATCACATATAAGCAAACAACAGAAGCTTTAAATTATAAAAACTAAATTAAATTTTTTTGTGAAATTAGATGGGGCGAAATTTGATTCGAGACAGTAAAATACTAAAACTATTACAAAATATTTTGGTCTAGGAATTTTTATCAGAGGAATAAGACTACTTTTTATTTAAAACTTAGCAGTGAGATGATTTTCCAAATCAAACAAAAAAAATCATTTTGATAAGAAAGAGTACAGATTTGATAATCTTTTAAATGATACATATATACAATCACACAGCACATACATGTAACTGTGTGTGTATTATGTAGGATCTCAAATCAAAGCTGGGAGTAATGGTGTGTATGCTTGGGATATGTTGTGGTTTACAATGTTGTTGACCATACGCCTCATTGAAACTAGGACAGGAGCCAATCCACGGGAGAATCATGTGATTGTTATCCCCACCAAAGAATGAGCCACTTCTAATAAAACACCCCACATGCTGATGTTGTTATTCATTCACATCACTTACCTTTTCTTTTCTACAAAATCACCAAAGATTGGTCCCCGGAAGCAACAGCGCCTTCTTAAACACACGCTTCTCCCTCACTTTCCTATCCTTTCCTTCTTCTCCCCACGCTGGCCCACTAACTACTCCTACATTTAGATTCTTCTTCGATTCCCACTTTACTATTATATATACACTTAACTCATCCCCATTTGTGACACATCCATGTGGTATCAACTCAATAGTTCAGTTGCCTCCGCCACAGCCCCTATTAATATGTACTCACGCCTAATTGGGATAAAGACCACAAGATTTCGCATCACTGTGAATGCGAAAACCTCATCTTAAAGATCTGATTGTGATGTGTCTGGCATTGTCAAGAAGCAAAATGTGCTACTCATCACCAGTCTATATTCACGGCCACCACCACACTATCAATGTTGGATAATAATAGAAATATAATATCAGCATTCACTACCTTACCCAACATCACAGCCACACGCAGTCACCGTTGGTGCAATATAATATTATTTTCTGCAATATCTCAACAACATCTCTCGTCAGATTAAGATACAGTTTTCTATAAGAATAACAGTGCTCTTTTAATATTCATTCAATTCCTGTTGTATATTTGTTTGTCATTTCCTTAATTAGTAACAATCATCAAGACAAGGAATTACATTCTTGGACAGGAGGAAATAAAACGAGGGGAAGGATGATACACAAACTATACTATCGTGAAACAAAAATGCCAATAATCATCATGGGTAGTTGGCATATATTCCTCTAATACAGGTAATTTCTAATGAATGACTAACCCTCTCTCTCATCATCATCTTTTGCTCTTGCAGAACTTGAACCAGAGGCCATCCCAATAACTTGCGTGTGTGTGAACCTTTGTAATTGAATCATGCGTGCATATATCCCATCAGGGTGATTTTTCAGCAACTGTGAGTGGGATCCTTGCTCTGCCACTTTCCCATCATCAATCACTGCAATCACGTTGGCATTCCTAATAGTTGATAGCCTGTGAGCAACAATAATAGTAGTTTTTCCAGAGCAAGCACGTTCTAGAGCCTCTTGAACAGACTTCTCAGATTCAGCATCAAGTGCACTTGTTGCCTCATCAAGAAGCATAATCTCTGCCTTCCTCACAAAAGCCCGAGCTATTGCTATTCTCTGTTTTTGTCCTCCAGATAGTTGAACTCCTCTTTCCCCAACGAAGGTTTTGTATCCATCTGGCAAAGCAGATATGAACTTGTGAGCATTGGCAAGAGTTGCTGCTTCAATTATCTCAGCTTCAGTTGCTGACTCATTCCCATAAGCAATGTTTTCATATATAGTAGAAGCAAACAAGCAAGGCTCTTGGGGTACAATGGCAATGTGGCGTCTGAGGGACTTGAGATTGTATTTCCTAATGTCCTTTCCATCAATCATAACCCGCCCAGAAGTTGGATCATAGAATCTCTGTATAAGTGCAATCACTGAGCTCTTACCACAGCCACTAGGTCCTACAAGGGCAAGAGTTTTACCAGCCCTAGCACGGAGACTGAGATCACGAAAAACTGGCATATCTGGGCGAGTGGGATAAGAGAAGTCTATGTGCTTAAGTTCAATTTCTCCACGTAGGCGATCAGGAACAGGCATAGCATCTGGGTCATCTGGTTCAATTTCATTTCTACGGTCAAGAAGATCAAAGACTGACCTCATGGCTCGACCTCCCTTAATGAAGTCAGGAGCCAAGGTTAAAGTTTCAGCAGCACCATTGGCAGAGACCATAAGGACCATAAAGACTCTGATTGTTTTAGAGAAATCAGAGATTCCATGCTTCACAAGCCAAGAGGCATACCAAAGACCAAGTGCATATGAAGCATAAAGTGCAAACTGGGCTATCCCATATCCACTTCCAGAAATCTGTCCCTTCCAAAAGCAACGCCGTAGTGGAGTTTCAAGGTTGGAGGTGAAAAGACCAACTATTTTTGTTTCTGAATTGAAGGCTGCAACAGTTCTTACATTAGCTATAGCCTCCCCTGCAAGTTGTGTGGCCTTAGCATGTGCCCCTTCCAAGTCTCCAGAGAAACCAGTCATGAACATTTTCTGTACAAAAATCAATATAATGAGTAACAACTTATACAAATGACAACACGATTGACTACCAAAGCATGCAAGGAAGGATGAATTATAGTAAGCAAACCTGCAAAACAGTGGCTGCAACAACAACTGGGAAGACAGCTATGAGGACAAGTGCAAGGCGCCACTGCAATACAAAACCTGCAGTGCAAGCAACTAACATAAGTGCAGTGTTCTGCACAATTACTGAAATCCGATCTCCAATGGCTGATCTAACATTGTTGGCATCAAGGGCGAGCCTTGCAGCAATCCGAGCACTCTCATTTTCCTCCTGATCAAACCATGCCATTTCATTTTTTAGCACAGCAGCAAGCATTTTCTCCCGCACTCGTTTAGTGAGGTTTTCACCAACAATATCCCAGAAGAAGTGTTGCAGCGTATTGAAGAGGAGTGCAGCTGATGAAAGCCCAATCAACAAGTAACAGTACTTTTCTATTTCTCGGATCATGTATCTGTGGTTTGGATTGTAATAGACACTAAGGACAGCACTAAGAACATAAGCAAAGAATGCACTAAGAGATCCACAAACAACAGAGCCTATAGAACCAATCAAAGCGTAAAGCCATTCAGGAGAATTCATTTTCGCAAGGCGCCAAAAGGAACTGGCTTGCTCTTTGAAAGCAAGCTTTTCAAGCCTGTAATTTGGATGTGAAGCATCAAGGGATAGACTAAAATCAGAAGTAGAGAAGTCTGACAGCCTGCGTGAGTATGGTGAGCGGCCATAAGAAGAATTCCGAGCAATTATTGGTGAGCTTACAGAATTTCTTGCACTTGAAGGCCTGCAAGTGGATTGTTATGTCAATGGATAATATACCCTCAACTGAATATATCTAATAGGATCAAAAGACAAACATGCTCTTATGATTAAAAAATAATAATTAGCAGCTAATGCTAACAGAAATTACAATTCCCAACTACGGTGAAACCTACCTTGCACTACTCTTTCTGGCATTATTCATAGCAGTTTCATGTGCCATTTCCTGCATCCGAATAAGTTTGGCGTAAACTCCATTTTCACCCTTAGCGAAGAGCTCGTCATGAGTTCCAATTTCAGAAACACTTCCTTGCTGAAGCACAGCAACAAGGTCAGCTTTGCGAATGGTAGAGAGGCGATGGGCAATTACTAGAGTTGTTCTACCAATCATGAATCGGTCAAGGGCTTCTTGCACTAGTTTTTCAGATTCAGAGTCTAATGCACTTGTTGCCTCATCCAAAAGAAGAATTGCTGGGTTCTTCAGCATTGCCCTTGCTATTGCTATTCTCTGCTTTTGCCCTCCTGAGAGTTGCAATCCTCTCTCTCCTACCTGTCATTTCGAAATTACCAGATGTTAGTTTAGAAGATTGTCTTTTTTTCAAGAGTCTTATAAGCCATTGGATAGAGGGAGCATTCTTAGTATCCTTCAAAAAATTTGGCAATCAATTTCCACCTCATCGTCCATAAATCAGGATATATTCAGTCCTCTGATTAATTCTGTTAATTATAATGAGTTTATTAAGAGCAATTCAAAAGTGTTTATTTGCTCTTATAGAGGCCATAAAATGGAAGAGTATTTACTCTTAAAAAAAAAAAGTAATGTTCTAGGCACCACTAGCTAGTTAGTCGTCCAGCGGCGGGTTGACTAGTCATTATTTAAGAACAGATATCCAATTCCTCTGTATTTAATATTTATGCACATGCGTTGTTGCGTGAGGCATGTTACCCTCTTGGTCATTTTCATATGCAATGCATGACCATGCACTTTCCTGGCTTTGACTTCTACAAATTTTGAGAAGAGGTTTGGTTCGTTGACCAAAAAAATTTATCCATCCCAAGTACAATAAAAACTGCAAAAAACTTTTAATAAGCATAACTCTATCTCTAACTAAATAATGCCACTTCCCTGCCCTAATAATTGCGGTATAAAATAGTTAATTTCCTTTTTATTGTTTGAAATATATATTTGAAAATTAAATATGACTTGCGACCAACGAAACAAATGGATTCTTCTATGTCAGATTCTGAAATCAAATTATGTGGCTGATTTGAATGGACCATCGGATGGGCGTGATCAACCAGCATAAGTCCATAACAATTTAGTGCCCCTTTTTCAGTCTTTCAAAATGAAGATATGGTAAAACTGGTTTCCCGATGTGAATATGCTGAAAATTGATTTTGAATTAATATGTTTATGTTTAGATGATTAGTTTTGATAAAAGTGATTATATTTGGATAATTTTAATCAAAAACACTTTTAGATGTATAAATATTTTTCCATTGAAAAAGCAGAATGGAGAAGTAAGGAGGGAGTTACTTATAAGAACTAGGAATAATGAGTTTCTATTGCACCACAAAAAGATAGCGAAACAAATCCCAAAATGCATCAAACGCAGTTTTGGCCTTAAATTTGGTTTCTAAGGGCTTGCCAAACATGCCTTTAAAGCATCTACCATATCCATTTTCATGAAGCAGGAATTTGACTGACCTGGGTCTCAAAGCCTTCGGGAAGCTTGATAATAAACGAATGAGCATTAGCTACTCTTGCAGCTTCTTCGATCTCCACCTGGTCTGCGTCAGGCCTTCCCAACAATATATTTTCTCTGATGGTGGTAGCAAATAATGCAGGCTCTTGGCTTACAAGTCCTATTTGCTGCCTAAGCCATCTCAGCTTCAACGTTTTAATGTCATGTCCATCTAGCAGAACTTGTCCTGGACAGAGTAGTTCAAATTCAATAATATAATTAGTTAATTACTCCGACCTCACGAACGCAATTAATTTCTTTCCCTTTAATTTAATGTTAAAATTCACTTTTTTTTTAATACAAATCAGACTAAAGTATGAAACTTGGCACAAATAAATCATTTTTAAAAATAGAATTAATTCATATTACAAATTTTAAAAGACTGACACCCAAGTAATCGACCCTTTTTTTGGGTAAATCAAGTTACCGACTTCTAAGACTTAGGACGTAAGTATAAAAAAGACGTATATATTTGTGGTCAAACTGTGCATTTACTGCAAGCGAATTAATCCACTAGTTTACCTGAAGTAGGGTCATAGAATCTCTCGATAAGGGAGACTACAGTGCTCTTGCCGGAGCCGCTGCTGCCGACCAAAGCGATGGTCTTGCCGGCCGGCACATTCAAAGAGAAATTAGTGAGGATCCGAACTTCTGGCCTGGACGGGTATGAGAAATCTACATTTTTTAGCTCAACTAACCCAGTCAGTGACTCTAATTCCAAACCCGAATCAGTATTTCGGTCTACACCCGGTTTGTGATCGATGATTCGGAAAATTTTTGCAGCAGCGACTCTGGCCTTCGTAAATGCAGCGATGCTAGGCGCAGATTGCCCCAAACCCCTTGTGTAGTTGAAATAGTGAAAGGGTAAGTAATATGATTCAAAGAAGTCCTGAAACGAATGAAAATGAGGTTGACGCAGTAAGACTTACAATCCACCTATCATAACAGCGAACATGGTGGAAATGGCGAGTCCTCCGTTTGTGTAGCGGTGCCTGACGAGGTAGCCTCCGTACCATAGCAGGAGCGCATAACAGCAGAAAACGACAAAGTAAGTGGCGCCTAATCCCATGCCTTTTGCGAACCCACTTTTGTAGCCATTCTTTTGGGCCACCTTCAACGCCGTAGAGTAGTCCTGTAATGCTCGACTCTCCCCAACGAAAGCCAGCACTACTCGAATCTGCACGACCGTCTGCAATTCGAACCACGCGCAGATGCAGAAGCAGAGATAATGCTCAAAAAGTGACAATTTTGTCCGTATCCACATAAATCTGAGGCTTGGGAAAAACCCGAAAGAAGCATTAATCTGCGTTAATTCTTTCTCTTACCTGTTCCACGATGTTTCCAGCTTTAGAGAGAGCTTCTTGGCCTTTGGCGGAGAGCTTGGTCAAGGTGGTGGTGTGGATGCCTCCAATTACAGCTATCATAGGGACTACAGCGAGGGTAACGAGAGCTAATTGCCAAACAGCAGTGAAACCCACCACAAATCCAGAAACAAAAGTCGCCATGTAGTGAATGAAATTACCCAGCTGCTCATAGAGCAAGCAAAATTGGATTAAACACTACGACAGTGAAACCAGATAAAACAAAACGATGGGAAAAATGGTTGAATTCGTGAATGCGTGGACTTCACCTTCTCGCTAATGGCGTCTTGGACCATGACAGCATCAGTGTTGATGGCAAAGACGACGTCGGATGTTCTAACTTGGGTGTCAAAGAATTGAATATCCTGGTTCAAGGCAGCTTCAAGGTACTTGATCCTCATCTTCGTTGACTGCCTCTCGCCAGTCCACATCCAGCAAGATATCTCTGCAACAAACACGAGCTCCTCTGGTTACATTCAAACACTAAAAATAGAAACTCGAACCAGAAAGCCTTAGTCGTAGAGAAGAATTCACCTGCCCATGATGATGCCCATATAGCAGCGCCCACCACCAGGAAGTAAAATGCGTACTGGAAATAACACAAAGGCAGCGTTTCAATTCGCATTCGTTAATTCCAAATCACATAGTATTGGATTATGATTCGTCATCTTCTTATTACCTTGACGACTTCCAGGGTCATCTTGTCCACATTATTAGCATTCGACCCGAATGAATTGACGAGATCGGCAAAGAACCGGAGAAAGAGAGGCAAAGAGCAGCCGTGCACGATTGCTCCGCCGGTCCCTATTGCCATCAGAATGTAATCCAACCCATCGGCAAATCTGAAAAGCTCGCCAAATCCAACGGCCGGAATATTCTCAGGCTTCTCCCCACTGCTGCTACTACTTCCACCGCCACCCCCACCATTTGCGAGACTTCCAGTTTCCTTTCGCTCTGCCTCTTGAGCAGCCTCCTCCATTGGCTTCGACTCTCTGTTTTCCTCTGTTGGAGTTGGTGTTGAGTGAGGCTCAGAAATTGGAGTGGGAGAGACGAGCTCAAGGCCTTGCATTTCCGACCATCTCCACTGCTCAATCGTCTTTATCTCGACAGAATCTTGTGACATTTGCAAACTTCCAAAGCTTTTATGAAGGGCTTCTCACTCCCCACCCCACTATTATCTCACACTCTCTACCTGTGTTTTAAGCTCATGCTTCAGCTTCCTACTTTTCCACTCAGTTTTTTTTTTAATTTGTTTTTATCGGTTTCGTAATGCTCTCTTCCTCTATTTTTCTATCTCATTCCTTATTCTTCTTGTAGTTCGGGACACACCGTGTTGAAGTTGAATATTATCTTCTAGGAAAGGAGTGGAAACTGGAAAGGGTTACTAGCAGTGGGTTAATGTTTCAGTTCGCTTAATTCTGTAAAAAACACAGAAAGCGACAGATGGTGAGAACCTAGACAGAGAAATTTCGGAGAGATGGAAATGGAACTGAAGAAAGAGAAGAAGAGACTCAAGAGAGAGAGAGTTTAGTTTTCAACTTTTCATTTCTTCCTCCACCCGACAACGAACACTGTGAAAACTTGAAGATTGGTTTTTGACTGGAACAAATTCGAAGTATAAATATAAAAGAACAGAGAATTAAACTATTAATTTAAATTTATTTAAACTGTTTCGCTTTTGTTTTTTGGAATTAATTTAATGACTATTGATTTTCCATGCTTCAGATTTGGCTTTTGCTACAAGTTAATTTGCTAAAAGGCGAATTTTGCTTGTCCGAAGTCAGGGCTTTACACTTCTGTATCTGTCTCCATAGAGTGCGCCGGTTTTCTCTGTTCAGAAGTAATGGATTGGAGGCAACGTAAACAACTTAAAAACACGGTGTAATGGTAATACGCAGATTAACTAAAAACTAGTTAAAAAAAGTAACTTTGCAAATCTGCTTTTTTATTAGTATGATCTCTTTCGAGAAATTATTAAAAAAGTAAAAGGATATTAAGGATTATATTGAACCTAGTCTACGACCAACTTTAGGCAGTTTAAAACCTGAAACATCGCAGGGATATCGTAAATCAATCAATATCTAAATTATCAGCATCATTAAGACCTTGTAGCATGTAATGAACCCTAAATCTTATCTTATGTACTGAAAATGAAATAAGTTCTCATAAAAAAATGAAATAAGTCAAATAGCCATTGTAGTATTCAACAAATTTATCAATCAATCGTCGGCATATCTGGGGATTCCTCCAAAATTTGATTCTTTATTGAAAAGGACAGCAAAATATATGCTTTGTATAGGGACAACTGTTTCTAATCAGAACTTAATTAAAATTTTCAATTGATTGATCCAATTTTAAAGCTTTAAAATCATTAAACTAACCTCTGCTTCAGAGACTGTAAAGCAGCGTCTTGCATTATGCTTTGAACTTAATTAAGAATTCAAGATCATCAAGTCATCTACTCTTTTTAGCTTAAATTCAATAACGTGACTGAAGTTCTGACACTGTAAATTCCCTGAAGATGGAGTTTTCTTTTCTATTTTGTATTTAAAACTGTTATTTGTCAGTAGCATCGTATAAATAATTAGATCAATACTTAAGAAGATTAATGGCAGCTTTTAAAATTTCTTTAACAGGAAGTTAAATTAAAATATGGGTGTTTCAGACAAAGGGAAAAGGTACATGTTGGATTTCTTTCTCCCTTTTCACGCTTGTCGTACAGTTTTTACATAAGGCTCTGTTCTTTGAAGTGCTCTGTGCCCACGGGCATTTGTCGAACATGGAAAAGAGCTGGCTTGCAAAAGGGGCATCATTAAATAGATTCGAGATAAAAAAAATGTTTGGTTCCTTTTTTCTTTGGGGTATCATTTATTTCCATTTTCTCTGATCCCTATATTTGGGATATTTTTTTCGTGGGGAAACCAGTTCTGAGATTCCTGAGAGGCAGAAAATTTATTGCATCAGAAGAAAGTCATGTGTCTGATAATCTGATCTGTGAGAAAATTCGAGAGTTGAAAATTGAGAAAATCTCGACGAGATTAGTAAGGCTTTAACGAAAGGGACTAAACCGTAGGACCATATTGTGTTCATTATACGGGACATGAGAGTACGTACGCAGGTACAGTATAAATCTGGAAATGGGATAATAGTAAATGCAGATGGATAAAGCCATTTCTGACTCACACTTCTTCAGGGGTTTAACCAGTTTATGACATGCAATCTTATGTATCACAGTCTGCGACAAGTTATCCACTAATGGAGAAAGTTTTTCTCCTTACGCTAATCCATTAAAATAAACAGCATTGGATTATGATTTATGAGGGTGATGTCCATAATAGGTATCCCGTTATCCTAGCATTGGATTAGACCTTTAATCAAAGGTTAAGTCAATTATAGTCCCAAACCAAGAAAGTAAACTGTGTTCGAATACAAAAATACTCAAGTACCTACTCAATTACTTCCCTCAAAAGAAGGTATTTTGTGACTACAATTATGCCATTCTTGTCTTTCTCGCCGTTAGTGTCCACAGTATTTTTATTCTGTCTATTTAAAAATCGAAAGGAGATTATTTCATCTTAGTTTATACGTTATGCTGATGCTTCCACTAGGTAGTTTGATTGGCATCCTAACGACTCAACATGTGACACAAAAATGCTAATGGACATACCTACTATCTCCTGCACCTCATACCCTATACTATTCGAATATCCGTTGAAGACAATTTTAAAATCATGAAACAACTAAATTAGCAAATATGGAATATCCTTAGTGTCCCGATATTTTAGGAAATATATTTTTTTAAAAAAAAATAGAGGAGTATTACTGAGCTTTGGGCAAGGCAACTTTCGATCCGTGTTGAATACTTCAATGTTGTTTAAGAATAAAAAGCATTGTTTATCGATAATCTTTAACCTAGTCCAGAAACCAACCTCGGTCCTAGTGGTTGATTGCATTATGTACAGTTCACATTGAAAGTAAATTAATAAGAACAAGAGTTTGAGTTGACAAATGACAAATATAGTTGTTTGAAAATCCCAAGTTCTGAAGCTGGCCAAATAATCCGCCATGGCATATTGTCCGAACTCTCAACCACCGTCCATGACTTTTGGTAAACTAGTACTAATTTTAAATTAAATCCCTCAAATCAGACGCGACTTTTGGTTTTAATAATTATTCATTCTTAACCTCTTTCTCCTATTAAAAAAAAAAAAAAGGTGCCTCATTATGTCAAATAGTATCATAATCCTTGGCGGTTGAGAATGGCAGATCTTATCAGAAAGATTTTGAATTTTTTAGCCAAATTTCTACCAACAGACATGCATGGACAACCTAGTGACCAGCTGATGATATAAGTTTAATCTAATCGAATATCTCAGTGTACCCATCAATTTTTTTTTAAAATACTCACATACAGAGTAAGATTTAAGTTAAAATAAAAAATGGAGAT
This sequence comes from Adenanthera pavonina, assembly GCA_026686845.1. Classification (NCBI taxonomy): domain Eukaryota; kingdom Viridiplantae; phylum Streptophyta; class Magnoliopsida; order Fabales; family Fabaceae; genus Adenanthera; species Adenanthera pavonina. The sequence goes on from JAIVEN010000002.1 coordinate 7,226,984, forward strand.
TCCTTCATGTCTTGTATAAAATACACAGATCAGAATTTACAATTTCGGTCAATCAGCGCCCTATTCTTGTTTGGCGGCGATAGAAAACGAGAAGAACAGATAAATTACTTCAGTTTTAAAGAATGTACCAAAATTAATATATAGTATTTACTGACAAATAATCCTTAACACAAGTTAAAGTTGAAAATTTTGATTCTATCAGTTGATCTAAGAGAGCAAAAATTATCACCATAATAAAGGACTAATCAAACGAACAAGCAAAGGAATATTCCAGCTGGCAGTGAGCTGCATTTATAAACCCACCAGTGGCTCACCAAAAAGGGGGTAATTTAAATTTGGATACAAACGATATTAATCTCACTCTTCAAGATATTGAATCTTTCTGCCACGCAAAACAAAGCAAACAAATATTAAAAGAAAAATTTGCGTTCGCAAACAATGATTCACATTATTACCAACTCATTTCCTTCCATTTGTCAGGATTTGCCAAAACGCTTCGTGTCAAAGAAGGAATGATCAGTCTCATGAGCCATTCCCTTTAGTGGGCATATCAAAAACATTTCCAGGGTGGTTTTAATATTATACTAATGCTAATAGTACATGAACTTGTTCTGTACTGAATCAATAATTTAAGCAGAAAAGAATATCGCCCACTCCCTTGTGATTAGGCTTTTGGTTCTTTCTTTTAAAATGATCAAATAACGTTTTGGTGGAATCCTACAGAGAAGAATCAAAGAAAGGTCCTCGTTTTCTATCACAGGTATCCTTAAAGGCAGCAAGCCTAGCACACAGAATGAAACTACTTAGTTGTATTTTTGATCCTAAGAAGAAATTCATAGTGGTGTCCACCAAGATATATATCTTCCTTTAGTTTCTATGCGCTTTTAATTTTGTCCATTAAAAAATGTTGAAGCCACATGGTTAGGTCATCTTTATTTAAACTTTTGTTTAAGTGTACAGATGTCATATTTTTCTGCTGTTACACCTGTAGACACGTAGTGTGCACATCTGTTTTCTTTCATCTATTAGCAAAATATAGAACTTTTCGCCAAATCAAAAATTCAGGCTTAAATTTTAATGCACTAGCAAGCAGTATTCTTTTCTTGGTTTTGGCAGGGGTATGAAGGTTTCCACAGAAGAATCTAACAAGAAAGAATGAAAGAGGAAAGGGTAAAGTAAAAATTCAAAAGAAGCCACAAAAGAAAAAAAAATAGTACTTTCTGTTTGGTTATGGTGAGGAGTGGGAGGAGGAACAAAATAATTTTGAAAATGACCAATGGTTGGAAAAACCCATGGAAGGGATCTTGGTTGTAATCCAAAAAAAGAATAGTGGAGTGTGAAAGTGTATTGATGGGCCCATGCATAATATATGAAGGGTTAGATGAAAGTTGACCTTTAGTGAGGACTAAAATGACAAAAAGGGATCTGGGGGTAGTGTGGTCTAATGATGAAAAATTATTTGTTGCAGCATAGTGGGAAATTGGTTTTGGAATCCATGTGTTCATGTTAGTGATCATAATATATGTGCATGTGTGTACTAACTGTGTATCATATATCATCATCACTTTGGCATCTCCTTCCTTCTTTTCCTTCCCATGCTTCAGGCCCCATCTCCTTTTTGTCCCTTTCACTGTTTTGTTTTTCATTTTCCTCTTTATTCCCTCTCCTCTTTCTACTTGTTAACTTGAATTCCATTTTCTTTCTCCTTCTTTGCTCTGCTTTATTAGGTTTTAACTGTTTAAGTACATGTTCTGCTTTATTTTCCAGGATGGATGTGTGAAACCCTTTTTCTTTTTGTCAAAGCATCACACGCTACCCAATTTTGATTGTACGGCCATTACATGACGAATGGGCCATCCCACGGGAAGCACTCCTGTGCAGTAAGTAATTTATATTGCACGTACATGTATTAGCTTGCTCATTTTCTGTTGATCTCTTTTTACTTTTGGTGCAAATCTTCTGTTTATCTTTACCTTAATCTCCTTTTCACTTAAGTATAAATAAGATACCTATTTACTAATAAAAAGCCTTGTTATTCCTTCACCAAACAGAAAGTCCCATGGATTACACTTCACTGAAGAATCTCTTGGTCGCCATATTTTGAGAAGATTTCACCAAAGAACAAAGGAGAGAGGTTTATCAAAAGAAGAAAAGAATCTGATATCTGGTTATGTGTTTGTATGATCTTTTCTTCATGCATGCGTCCCTCATATTTAGTCATCTCAGAGGAGAACTATTTATTCACTAGAGAGAAAAAAAGTTTGTTTATAAAGTATCCGTTTGATTTCTGAGTTTCATTATTTTGAAATTTGCAGTTTAGTATCCCAAAATTTTCGAGCCACATCACTATCAAAATTCAGTATAGACTAGAATATAGCATCGACCATTTTTTATTTGCTTGGCCAATTCCTTTCTTGAGTGTATGGTCATATAAAAAAGTAGGAATATGTAACTTTGCCGAATATCAGAGTCATCATCTGAAAAACAAGGCCTGGCTCTCAATTATAATTTGGTGAAATTTCAAAATCACACCACATCAGCAAAGATGAGATGGGGGCCAGATCTTGGAAATGTTTAATCACGATAACAAGACTTTGATGTGAAAATGATGTTAAGAGCACAAAAACACAAGTGAGAGCAGTAATGGACCAGCCCAGTACTTTTCAGTGCTCATTAACAGAAAACCTTGACAGGAAGGCCGCCTTAGAATCATTAAAATGGAAATCCACATTTGGATTTTCTGGGTCATTTTCTGATTGCAAGTACTGAAAGTGATCAAGAAAAACATGCAGGCATATGAATTAACGTGGGTGAGAAGATACAGTTTTGGCTTTTCATATTCACTGAGAAGTCATAGCCAGCTCTATACGAAACAGAGCAGAGCATTGATTGAGGAGACTGAAGGAAAATGGCCTAACTTGTTACGTTTGTCCACTATGATTAAAGACCTCTCTCTTCCAAAATACTCATTTTAGATGACATATGTTAATAGGGGAAAAAAAAAGGTCAGCAAAGTAAGTTATTTATGAATTTGTGCTTAGTTTGATTTCCAAACTAAGTCTATTTAATAGAGTAACATTTTCTTTGTTTCATGTTAGAAAACATGCCTAGCTGATAAATGGATAGCTTGAAGGTTGCTTTCTTTCTTTCTTATTTATTTATTTGTGTGTGGGTTTGTAAGGAGTTACAAGAGAACAAGTAAACTCAAGTTTGACGAAGACTAGCTAATAAGCCAGAAAGGGGTGAAATTTCCAAATATTACGTGAGAAGGTGGTACTTTTTGGTAAGCTATTAAAAATTAAACCGATTATTGAATTAGATGAGATAACTGTTCAAGATTCAGTGATCGGATTGGTGTCGGACCGGTTGTGAATAAACTAATATATTTTTAATAATATAGATAAAAAATATAAAATATATTTATTTATGATTATAAAATTAATATTTATTCTAGGATAAAAAGTAAATTTAATAATATATAGAAAATTAAAAATATTATTAATAAGTTTTATAACCTAATATTAAAATACAAACAAGTTAATATTCATCTATAATTATATTTTGAATTCAAAATAATCAATTGATATTATATTTTCATATTATTTATTAGGTAAATTTATCATTATTAATAATTATGTATTATAATAATACTTATAACATATTATAATATAGAAATAAAAAAATTTATACTAAAAATAATGTTACTTAATACTAAAAATAATGTTATTTTATTTTTAAAAAATATTAAAAAAATTTAACAAATAAAAAAAAACCTGGGACCTATTTGACTTGGTTCTGTACTGATTTTTTATCAATTTTTGACCAATTCAACCAATTTTTGACCGATTCTAAAACCTTCAAATTTTCACATGTGACTGGACTGGACCAAAACCCGATTTTCGATTAGACCGATCAAACCAGCCCGTCTGATCTAATTTTTAGTTCCATGCTTTTTGGTGTATGAATAGGCAAACAAGTCAAAGGCTATAGCTTGTAGAATTGGGCACAGAACGAGTTAGTTATAAAGTCGAATTGACTATTAATTGGCGGGGCCGAGACTTGAAAAGCTGAAAGGATCGGGTCATAGAAAAATTTCCCCACAGGCTCACTGATACAGAAGGCGAGAAAAAGGAGCATGTGCCCGAAGTGAATTATTGAACTACAGAAGCTAGATGGATGTGTATAGTAGCATCTTTATGTAAAAATCTTGATGTGGGTGGGAAAATCTGTTCACGTTCATTTTAGACCACTCGAGGCCTCACCTCACTGCTTGCCTCAGCAATCAACCTGTCACCTAATTTCCCCGGTTTTGAGCTTTGAAGTTTGAACTGTACCAGAAAAAACAAAAAGAAAAGAAAAGGTCACAACGGTGGGTTGCAGTAGAAAATAAATTTTTTTGGTACGATAAAATATTTAAAACGCGAAAAAAAGAAAATCAAAGGGGACAATTATTGTGTGTGAAATTAAAAGGATAATGTTGTAAATAACAGAATGACCGGGATCTGACAAAGGGCAGAGACGCTGAACCCAATTTCTTCATTTCTCGTTACGAAAATTTGATTGGGAGACCCAAAGTCGGGAGATTAAAAATTTAACGTCTCTTGATTGGGCCAAAATAAAATGCCTCTCATGTATCTGGATTCAAAATTTAACGTCTGAACCAGACAACAATTATTGTGAATTTATGTGGTCCTTAACTGTAGAGTAATCTGTGAATTAGGCTTGTTTTGTCAGTGTGTCTCTTTGGGCCTACTACGAGGGAGTTGTTTCGCATCCCACCCCAAGCAACGCAGAAAAGGGGGTGAAAGAAAGGAAGGGCAGTAAATGTCCAAGCACGCAGTAGCCTTGTCTGTGTGCATTTCAATACAGCTGAAGCAACCAGACACCAAACAAAGGGACAACTGAGGACAAGGGGCTTGTTAATCTCCGTTCTCCTATGTGTTAATGTTTTTAACAAATTTTTGTAAAATTATTTTTTAGAACAAATTTTAAGAATAAGAAAATAAAAAAATTTATTTTAATAATTGTTGTTAAAATCATAATTAGTAAGTTTTAAATTAGTTATTTAAAATTTATAACTTTATAATTAATGAAGTAAATATTTTTCATATTTTCTTATATTTTTTAAATAAAAAAATTTAGAACACCTTAAAAATATTTTAAATATTTTATGTTTTTATTTTTTAGAACACTTTATAAAAACACAAGTTTATTAAATAAATTTTTTTATTTTTTCATTTAAAAAAAAACTATTCTGAAACGTGAATAAATCACACCCAAGTTTTTATGAGAAACATGATTTTGGGCTCGTTTGGTTTTCAGTTGGTTAAAAATGAGTTTTGATATAATTGGTTTTGTAACGTAGTTATGATAAAAATTGGTTTTGGACCAACGTGTTTATGTTTGGATGATTTATTTAAAAATTGGTTTTGACAAAACTCATAATTTTTCTCTAAATTTAACTTAAACTCTATCCCATGATTAATTTAATTTACTTGGCTTAAAATTTAATCTGCATTTATTTAATTGAGAATATAATATATCTGATATAATATTTTTTTACAGGTCATGATCTATGAAAATTAAAATTTTGAAGGAACATTTTAGTCAATAGATAGGAGGAATTTTATGAAAATTTTATTTTCCTAATTTTTCATTTTTTCTCATTTTTATTCGTCTATTTTTATCTGACTTTAAAATAAATATAGACAAGAATGGAGAAGGAGAACAGAAAAGCAAGTCCACTACTGCTTATCCTTAAACCACATTTTGGCTGGAAAATGATTATCCAACGGGAAATGAAAAAATGGCCAAACATCATACAAAATAAAGCAAACCAGGCCATTTATTTCTTTGGTTTTCTTAGACTACCATAGTTGGACATGCAGAATGTTTCGATGGTGAGAGAATAGCCAACGTTGTCTTGCATTGTCAGAGAGTACGATTGCTTGCTTGCTAAAGAAGGGCTATATTCCATAATAGAAGTCAGTAATACCGAGGCTGCTGGCCTTCTCTGTCACTCTTCCTTTCCATGTTTTGTTCACAATTGTTGCCCCTTGTGAGGCTAGAGTACATTCTTCCCCCGCTTTTTTTTTTTTCTTTTTTTCATTTTTTATAAATCTGTTTCCGCGCTGGAATATTATTTCCCTCATTTTTGGCCCAGAACATTATTTCCTTTTAGGGGCCATTTGATACAAAATGAAAATGGTAAAAGAAATAAAAATGAGAAAACTCTATCCCATAAACATGAAATGTTTTCTTTTAATAAAGTCATTTTGCTATCTATCAAACACAATTTTTATACATTCCTTCATCTTTTCTCTTTCCTCAAATTAATTTTTCATGTATCAATCATAACATTGGATCATGTGGTTTAACCATTAAGTAACCAGCTAAACATTTAGGAGTAGAAAATTTTTCCTAGAATTTGTACTTGTCCATTTTTTTTTCAAAGGAGTTACTTTTCACAAATGAGGGCTCTACAGGGGAAGTGAACCATGCTTGTGCTAAATGCCATGATTTTCTTTTGGATCGAGTGGTAAAATGCCATGTGACAAATCAGAAATTCCAATGGACCCAATATCCAAATTCAAAGGTCAAGGCCTGAGCTGAGGACACAAATATCACTTGTCTCCAAATTCCAAGATGATATGCTTTCTCATTTCACACAAGACCAAAATAGGCGCTGAGCCCAATGTCTATCTAATTATTTTTAATTTACAAAGCAAGGGATTTGTTGGTACCACTACAAGCAACCAATAACGGCACTCCATTTATATGCCATCTTTTACATCTAAATATTCAGCATTAAAACAAATTGCACAAATCAATTTATTTTTTGACATCTGCATTCTGTACAGACTTCGGTCGGACACAATCTGTTTCTCAGTGGAGAAACCATAACCATAACTGAAGGGGTTTGGACTCCCGACCATGTGCAGTTAATCGCAACTTCCAAGGCACTGTTAAAGCTTAGTTCATCGATCAATTTTCATGAGATCTTTTCTTAAAATCTTTCCTGTCAATGTCTTTGGAACCTTCTCTATAAATGTCACTCGCTTTAACCTTTTGTATGGTGCAACCTGGACAAAGGAAAGAACCCAATTAATCATAGCTAGAAAAGAAAATCTCCCTAATTCAAACTCCTGCAACGCAACCGTTATAATACAATTCAGAGCATAAACACACTCATAAATCATATAGTTCGAACTTCAATCAAAGCAACGAAGAAGACAGAATACTATACATCTACTACCTAGCTGGGTAGCTGTTGTTTTGAAAAGAACTTCATTTCTTTGTCTTTTTTCTTAACCTCCTCAACTAACTTCGTTTTGGAAAATAATGTCTGCAGATAAGTTACCTGTTCTGCCCCAAACTTCTTAACAGCTTCTTCGGTTAACAAGCTGTTGGGCTAGCGAACTACATAAGCAACTGGAACCTCACCAGCTTTAGCATCAATGGATCTAAATTTGGAATTGACAATCATGCATCGAGAATTAAAATTTTCAAAATGAGGTGACGAATATATATATATATATATATATATGCTCTTTAAGGGAAAGTATGGAAGACTCTACGGAAGGTGACTTACGGAATCACGCAAGCATCTAATATTTCAGGGTGAGAAACTAGCAAGTCTTCAAGTTCTGCTGGCGCTACGTACCTAACAATTGGTCGCAAGTATCAGATGAGTGAGCGTGCTTTAATTTATATGTTAAATAGTATCTCTATATATATGAGAAACATTAGAGTCTTCTTCCTCTGTCAACGTGAAATCATTACATATATGAGAATAGAGCCGCTGAGCGCCATCATTCGGCTACTGAGATGGTATATATTGAACATAGATCGAACTTAATTTTCCAAGTCGAAACCTCGGTAATGAATATGACTGGTAATTAATCAAACTGATCAGTATGGCACACGTCGTTAGCAACAGCTTATACAAGCTCAGCTTCATCAAGCTGGAGGCCTGGAGCAAGAGATATCGTTTTCATTGTCGACCTGTCAAGACTGAAGACACATACGTAACAATGTGTCTGCACTTCTATTCTTCCCACTGTATAATAATGTAACACTAACAAAGTCAAATTTGTAGGTCTCAGAAAATCACGTTACTATCTCTCACTAAAATGTCGAGATCTCCTTATAAAAAATCGTGACATCTGCACGCTAATCGATACTAAATAGAAAAACATACACTAAAAATTAAAACAAAAGGATTATATATCATTAGCAAGTGAAACCGTGCATAACGTATATTATATTATATCATTACTTACCTGATACCCGTAACACTTGATGAGCTCTCTAATTCGATCCACCACAAATAACTGTCCCTTTTCATCAAAATAACCAAGATCTCCTGTATGTATCAGAAGAGAATGAGGCCCAAAGAATTACTGGAACTATGCTCTAAACCTCCTACCCCAATGGGAGGCACAGAATATAATATATAAAGGCATAAGGAGCTAATGTACAGCAGCCACGTAAAGGATGTACAATAAAGGATAAGAACAGAGAAAAATTACAGAGTATTCCTCAAGTAAATGGGAACAGTAAAGGTAACAGTAAGACAGTAAAATTAATTCTGATCCTGATCCTAATCCTTAACAGTATCCAACCTTGATCATCTATATGGTCAGCTTTGTAGCTTCTTGGATTGTATTAATTAAATGCTAGCTGGATTAATTAACTTTGCCTTCGACCTTGCATCATATATAGTAGGTCTTGTAAGCTTAATTTCCCCTAATTGATTGGGTGTAACGGGCTTGGATGTATCCAAATTGACTATTCGAGATTCGAAGCCTGGAAGCAGTGACCCCGTCAAACCAGAAAGGCTGCATCCTTCCTTTGCATTCTCCAAGGAAATACATGCCATATCCCTGCAAGAATTATCTTGGGATTCAATTTATAATAGTCGATCACTATATTTTAGAATTCAACATCTTATTCACAAGATCCCTTACACAACCTTAGAAAGTAGAGTACTTGCAAAGTATTAAAAATTAGACTAGTTATTGAACCGGTTGAGATACCAGTTCAAGGTTCAATACCAATTGGTTCAATGGTCGGGCTAAGATTAGACCGGTTGTGAATAAGTTGATGTATTTTAAACAATATAAATGAAAAATATAAAAGATATTTATCCATGATTATAAAACTAACATTCAATCTAGGATGAAAATTAAATTTAATAATTTTTAATTTTATATATTTTATGGAAAATAAAAAATATTATTAGTAAGTTTTACAACTTAATATTAAAACATAAATAAGTTAATATTCATCTATAATTATATTTTGAATTTAAAATAGTTAATCGATATTCTATTTTCATATTGTTTGTTGAGTAAATTTATCATTATTAATAATTATGTATCATAATCAAGGTATTAAAAATCGGACCGATCATTGAACTGGTTGATGTACCGGTTCAAGGTTCACAGGTCAGACCGGGGTCAAACCGTAACCAGACCGATTATGAATAAATTAATATATTTTAAATAATATAGATGAAAAATATAAAAGACATTTATTATAATTCAATTTATATTATCATGTAATAAAAATATAAATATAAAAAAGAAGAAGAAGACATATGAATCACATCACTTGTTGAAATTAATTTTGAGTTTATTTTGATTCACATTAACATATTTTAGTATAATTTTTATGATAACTTGTGTTATACTTAATTACAAAAATTTAATTTAATATATATATACACAATATTGAATATATATAGCATGTTTAACACCAACAACTTCTAGCTCATATGGTATTTAAAATAATATATTGTAAATAATATATAAAAAAATAAAATAAACTTATATTACTCACCTTTAAATTTTTTTAATTTAATTATACATTAATAAAATATTATAATATAAATCATATAAGAAGCTAATTTCATAGCTTATAAATATTATATTGTAATGTTACTTATTTGAGATTGGTATTTTTTCTATTTGTATTTTTATTTTTTAATAGTTAGAGTTAAAGAATTAATTTAAGATAAAATATAAATATAAAAGCAAATTTTAAAAAACTATATTATGAAGGATAAGGTAATTAAAAAAAAAGTAAAAAAGCAAGGTAGCTCTGCACGTTCAGTAATTGATGATGGGAGCATTGATATTTGTGTATCATAGAGGGGGGTGGGTGGGTTTGAAATTCAAAAGTTGAATTTAAAAGAACAAAAAAGGTAAGACATTAAATGTAGAAGCGGAAAATAAGTGCCCGTAACCCAAAAAAATACTTTATACCTAAAACAAGGAGCCATTACTCAAGCAAGAAGTTGAAGCAATGGAATTCGAAAAGCACACCGCTAGGGGTTTGTGGATTATCACTGATGCCATTTTTGCCGTCAATAGCCTTTAGTTTTAACTAAAATCTACCTTCAAATACTTTTCTAGGTGATTATTACTAGTTAATCATGGATTTTTTTTTAATTTAGTGATTCTTTCTTCTTCTTTGCCATCTGTTTCTCATCCACCTCCTTCTTTTTCTTCTTAGTTGATTTTTCTTCATCTTCTTCTTCTCCTCTTCCCTGCCACCATCTTCTTTATCTCTATCTTGTTTTGATTTTTGTTTTGAACTGTTTGGACCATTTAAACTGGCATTTTTACCGGTTTTAACCGGTTCAAACCCGGTTTAGCTCGTTTGCTGTTGGTTTGCCACCGGTTTTATAAATCTCCGGTCTTTCTTAATATCCGGACCGGACATGTGACCGGTTCTTGGTCAGACTAGCTGAATCGGCCGATTTGGTCCGATTTTTAATACTTTGATCATAATAATACTAATATAATATTATAATATAGAAAAAAATTATATAAAAAATAATGTTATTTTATATTAAAAATAAAAGAATATTTATTTTTTTTAAAAAAAAGTCAGACTGGTTCAAAAATCAGTTCTTGATTGGTTTGACAAGTTTTATACCAATTTTGAAATTGCCTGATTTTCATTTTTAACTGTGTGAACACCCTATTTTGTCCGGGTATTTTACAAAAAATGACAAAAAAAATAATAGTAAAATAAAATAAAATAAATAATAAATAATAATATATAAATGAAAAAAAACAAAAATAAGAAGAAATTTGCAAGAATTAAATAAACAAAATTAATATACAAACACATAACAAAAAAAACAATACAAAACAAAACAAAACAAAAAAATGAAAAAAATAAAATAACAATTAAAAAAAACTACTTAAAAAAAAGAAAAAACAAAGGGGAGATGGGTAATTTCAGGCCCAAATACCACAAGCCCACAATTGGACTCGTGGGCTTGGATCAAAGGGGCTGCCCTAAACAATTAGGGTAGCAGGCAGAGAAAAGCAAATGATAGACCAGGAGCACGCGTGAACTGGAAAAGAGGGAGCAGAGAAAGAAAAGAAAAGTAGAGGCAGCCATAGAAAAAAGAAAGAAGGAGGAACACGAGACTGAAAGAAAAAGGAAGCAAAGGGAACACGAGAGCTAAGGGAGTCAGGCACGCGAGACTGCCGGAGGAGGACAGAGGCGAGACCAGAGCACGCAATAACCGAAGGAGGCGTACACGAAAGGAAAAAGCAGAGGGAGCACGCAAGAGAGAAAAAGCAAGAAAGAGAGGAAGGGAGGCCGAGAGAGAGTTAAAAAGGGAAACAGAGGGAGACGTGAGGGGGACGAAGAGGAAGCACGGGTTAGGAAATGCATAGGAGAGCCAAGAGAAAGCGAGGATCCACGAGAGGCGAGTGAACAGAGGAAGGAGCTCGGTCACGACGGTGAGACAAGAAGGAGGAAGAGCCGTGCGAGAAACCGAAGGAGGAGAATCTGAGGGGGTCTAAACCGAAAATGGAGGGGGCCGCGAAGAAGCAGACGGGAGATGGAGAGAGGCGAAAGGCAGAGTAAGAAAAAGGAAGCAGGGCGAGCCGCGAGATTGAGTGAGAGCTCGGTCATGACGGTGAGACAAGAAAGAGGCGAAGCCGTGCGTAAAAGACAAAGGAGCAGAAGATCCGGGAAGAAATTTGAAGTCATTGGGTCATTTGGGTTAATAGCTTGTTGCAATTGTTTTCCTTGTTTGCCTTGGGTTTACTATCTCTATTTGTCCTTTGCAATTTTCTCGGTTGCTTTTCGCAGGATTTTACAAATTCTAATAGTTAATTTGTTTAAATTAACTACTTGATCTTAGACCATGTTTCTGGGTGCTTGCTTCCTGAGAATTTCGGTCATGCCTATCCTTTTCTTAGAATCTCGATTTGTTCCCTTGCCGAGTAATGATCTGTTTTGGTTCATGCTAGTTCAGTCTGCTTGCTAAACATTTACCGCATAATCAAGCCTATGTGTCCAAATGCTTGCCATATTTCCTTAAGTCTTAATCAATTAAAAGGGATGTGTTCAGGGCCTTGGTTGTTTATTATACTATGGGAGTTGAGTTCAAGCATTTTGCCACAGATTTGATTTAAGAGGCTTCAGCCCCTGTAAGTGTTATTAGAATGGCTAAGGTGTCGATGGTTGTTGATTTGGATGCCTGGATGAAAGTCTTGTATTGTCTCAGTTGCACTTTGTGAGTCTTTATGATTCTCTTTTTATCCAAAAGTGGCATGGTGCCTATGAGAAATATTTGACTTATATCTGATCAATGTTTTAAGAGAAACTAGTTTAATTGAAACTGGGGTTTTGTCTCCTTAGATTTTCTTCCTTGCGATCTTTGGACATAGGTTTAGCATTCTTGGTTCGGTTAAATGAATAAACATGTCGTTGGTGGATTGGTATGACGCGTTACACAGCTTTACATGGTTTCTGCTTCATGTTGCACTTTTAATTTAAATTGGGTTAGTAACAAAAGAAAGGATGCCTAAAAGATCCAACAGCCAATCCCCTCAAGAATCTCCTTCATCTGGAAATATGTGTGTGTATAATAATAAACAATGATACAAAAAAAAATGAAAAAACGATTTTGATTCAATTAACAAATAATTATGCCACATGTGGTTCAAGAACCTATGGGAACACCTGGATTAACTATGTTGCCACATGAGACTACGAGTCCATGTGGGCATGTGAGTTAGACATGTGGTTTGTAATTGTAAAATAAATAACTTTCTGTTTTATGAACTTCGTGGCAATACTTTCTTAATTAAAAAAAAAAGTTTTTCAAACCTTTTTATAATTACCCGAATCATTATACCCTGGAAATTTCAAAATTTTTGCAGGTATTTTGGTTGATGGTTATCACGTGAGACTGCGAGTCCACGCAGATGCATCAATTGGTTGGGTGATTGATTTTTAAATAATAACTTCGTATGTATATAGCTTTACTCTTTAATAAGGAGGTATTAAAAAAAATTTTACAATTGGAATAGTGTCGAGATCAAATATAACAATATGATGTTTCCAAATACTTGATACAAATATTTTCTTTAATTACTTGTTTTAAGAAGAAATGTATAATGGTAGCAACTTTTTCATTTTTCTTTCTAAAAATAATAATAATAAAAAATAATAATGAAATGAATAAACAAATAATCAATTTGATGATTGCACCACGTGAGTTTTGGAACCCACGCAGGTATCTAATTTATTGAATTGTCGCGTGAGATTGCGAATTCACGTAGATATATCAGTTAAATAGTTTTCCTTTTTAGAAAATAATTATATTTAAAAAAATTTATGATAATATAACAAGTTTTTTTTTCCAATTTTCTTTAAAAATGTATAATAAAATTGTCATTTGAAAATCGAATAATAATAGCATTTCATGAATTATCAATTTAAAATAAAACCTCTATACCACAAGGTTTAAAACCTTACCAGGTACTTCAGGAATCGGTTTATCGGGCATGACTGCGAGCCTGCACCAGATAAATTGGTTTTCATTTAAAAAAAAAAGATAAATTTTTAAAAGAATAAAAAAATGATGGTTTTTCAAAAGAAAAAAAAAATCAAATAAAAGCATTTTCAAAAATCAAAGAAAAATAAAAAAATCTTTTCAAACAAAATAAAATAAGAATAAGTAAGCGGAATTAAATTGTCCTTTTGCAAATTAAAACACATCAACTCAATCTCAGAAAATTGTTTTGTTTGCAAAAAGTTAAATTATTTTCCATTAACTTTCTCTTATTACAAAAATTAAAAAAAATCAACGTCTTTTTGCAAATTAAAACACACTAACTCAATCTCAGAAAATTGTTTTATTTGCAAAAAGTTAAATTATTTTCCATTAACTTTTTCTTATTACAAAAATTAAAAAAATATCAACCAAGTTACACGCATTTCTAGTCCCGAACTACGTGGACTTTGATCCCCATCGCAGGGTACGTAGGCCCCAGGCTTTGATCCTGGGTCAAGTCCGCCTTTGTAAATAAATAAATATTTTCTGATTTATTTAGTGTTTTTTCCCTTAATTTAATAAACGTTTTTCAATTTATTTTCTCAATTCCTTTTCCTCATTTTGCTTAAATATCCTCAATCATAATTTAATTTATTTTCTTTATTTTATTTTTCAATTTATTTTCTTAAATTTCTTTTTCCTCATTTTTTCTCTAAACTCCCTTAATTTCTAAGTTAAATCATTTTTCTTATTCTATTGTCCAAATTTTGCAAATCTTCTTAAATTCTTCTCTACCCTTATTCATACATGTGAATAATAAAACGAAAACCAAAATATTTTTAAAGCCATATTAATTTACACAATCAATGTAAGGTAACCGTTCCTAAGAACGAGTGTTGTGGGGTGCCTAACACCTTCCCCACACACAATCGACTCCCGAATCTAACTCTGATTACGCAGACCACCATTTTTCTCTTCAATTCGATTTCCCAAGATTTTTCCTCAAAATTTTGGTGGCAATTCCTCACAAGTCGGTTTTCGCTAGAAAACTAGATTTGTTCTCTTTTTTCCTTCCGTCGCATTTTTCTGGGTGCGACAAACTAGATTGAATCATGCATCGATTTCTGATTAAATCGGTCAATCTAGTCTGGTTTTTAATACTAGTAAGTTGCACCTAATCTTTAGTTTCAGCCTTCATAGGTATATGTTATCTTTTTTTTTTTTTGTAAAAATTATACTACAATATCCTTTAAAAACTTTATACAAAATCCGATAAAAATTTATTGTTTTTACAGATTTGATTTTGAAAACCTCCTCATTGACATGTTATCTCCCTAAAAACCTGCCTACTTGCCTAGCTAGTTAGGTAGTCAGTTCTATGATTCTGTTCAAATTCAATCGAGCTCGTTAAGTTCTTTTTCTTTACAAAATAAAAATAAAAAAACAACTGGAAAATAAAAAGACTTTTGGCCAAATGGAGCGTTAGGCTCAATCCATGTAAGGAAATAAAAATATACATCTACTTGCTTAGACGCGCTCCCGGATTATGCCAGGATCCATGTGCTCAAGCCTCAAAGATCAAGATATGTATCTCCTTTTAGTTGAGTAGTTAGGCTTAGGCCTTCATTTGTATTTGAAAAAAAAGAATAATTAGTGTATTTTTTAAAAAAGAATGGATTTTATTAAAATACGAAAATTATATTGCTTTTCTTAGACATCAAAATTTACACAAGAAAAGGAAATTCAACGAAGAGAATCTTTATCGCAAAAAAATTACATGATACAGTAGCTTATTTTATTTGTTTGTGGAGTGCAAGACAAATATAAACTTCAGAGTTTCATCTCTCTACAAATCATATTTAAATAACAACTTACCTGAATAACCTCAACCTGGGGGAGAACCTTAGTACACTCCTGCGTCACATCTTTACCTAGTGGTGCAGCACCTCCGGCGAGTTGTTTCAGTGACGATAAGTCATACTTACTCATTATATCCCTCCGCTTCACCAGCTCAATCATAACCGGAGGAACATCATACATGTACATCACCTTGAACTTCTCCACTGCTTCCGGAGCCTTCTCCAAATCAAATCTCCTCATTAACACCACCGTGTTCCTCCTCCGCGGCTGCGAATACGTTATAATTGAAAGTCCAAACACATGGTACATGATGTGTCCATTTTATACATATAAAATACCCATATTTAAGCTCTAAATTATATCTAAATATGTTTATATTAGTATATTTTGGCATGATTTGACATACTTTTGTATTTCATGACGTTATAGGCTCATTTGGAAGCATTCGGAGCAAAAACGTTACAAATTGTTCATGCTGAAAAGTTTAGATATCCTTCGGTATTTTGATCATAACTCTCACATATGAACTCTGAATTATGTGATTTAATATGCTTTGGAAATCTAAGACATAGATCTACAACTTTCATGTTTTGAGTTTTCCCAAATTCTAACGTTATCATTGTGAAAATCGAACTCAAACTGTCAACACGAGCTGGTGACGTTATGAAGCTGAAAGGTGCATCTGTCCATACAAACAGTACCCAACCGGCGCCAGGTCAAACCCATCCGGCACCGGCTCAACGAGAATTTTGAGCGTTTCTACCTTCTGGAACCACCCGGTGCCGTCCGTATGGGATGAATATATGGCCAACTGGCGCCGAGTCAAGCACAAAAAGCCTATAAAAACTTGTTTTTGATGCGTTTTGGTGATATTTTGGGATTTTATGAGTTTCTAAATTTTTCTTATATAAAGATACACGATAGAAACACAATGGGAGATTTAGAAACGTACTCAGAAGTCAAAGAACACTGTTCTAAACGCATCTGGGAGCAACTATGAGCATCTTATAGAGAAAGAGTAAGGAGATTCGGGGAGTATTAGTGATAGATTCATTCTTCTCTAATATAACTCTGTTTTCTTGTTATTTTCACTATGATTTGGGATTTTAGTTGTGATTTAATTTCTATTTACATGAGTAGCTAAATTTCCCAGTTAGGGGTAGGGATGTAGCCTGACTGGGATGGATTGAATTTGTTTCTCTAGTTAAGACTCTTTGATTTGTTCTTCAAGTTATATTTAATTTATCTTTTTATTATATTTATCTCTTTTGTTTATTCATGTGGATTTTATACTTGATCACCATAGAATCTAATTAATGGGTAAACTTGATGGACTGAGAGGTGAAGAGTGAACCTAGATTTAGAGAGATAAACATGAATAATTAATCTAGAGATAGAATTAGGAATTCATGGTGATATATGTTGTAGTTTTCAAGGTTTAATTAGAAAATTTAGTTGCGCGAAAGCGAATTAAATCCTAATTAAATAAGGACTAATTGACTGAGAGGTAATTAGGACGCTTTAGAAATAACAGTCACTATAATTATATAGAGCCTAACTAAGAAATAAAATTTAGTTATCTCATAAGATGAATCCTGATCCTTTGACGCTTCTAAAACTGAATCAAAACTCAGACTTCATTTTGTTTTCTATTTTTTTTCTTTTTAATTTGAATTATCAATTTTATTATCAATTAATTTTTGGGATTAAAAGTTTGGACTATAAATTTACTACCTCCCTTGAGTTCGACCTCTGGAATACTCTAGAGACTTTTTATTACTGCGATCGACCCTATATACTTGCAGGATCCCGATCAAGTTTTTGGCGCCATTGCCGGGGATCAAACCCAAGTCGCCCGCGTGACAGGCGGGAATACTCACCACTATACTACAACGACCACATTTAAGCAACAGGCGTCCCCTCAGCCACCAGCATTATCTACAGGAAAGTCTCCTCAGATGGAGGAGATGCTTGCTCAAATCATGGCTAGTCAAGCATCTACCAACAAAAATTTGGAGCAATTTATGGTCGGTCAGGCAACCATTAATAAAAATTTTGATCAATTTATGACTAGCCAGATAACTACCAATAATGCTACACAAGCGGCTATTCGAAACTTAGAGACACAGATGGGACGCTTAGCAAACATGGTGACTGAAAAGGTACAAGGCCAATTCCCTAGCAACACTGAAGTTAATCCAAAAGAAAGAGTTATGGCAATTACTCTCAAAAGTGGCAAAGAATTGAAGGAAGAGGTGAAGAAAAAAATTGGTGGTAAGAAAGGTAAGGATGAGGAGAATAAGGAGATCCCAAAAGCTGATGGTAACATTGAAGGGCAGTCTCCTTCCACTGATGTAAAGCCATATGTGCCCCCTATTCCTTTCCCTCAGAGACTGCAAAAGAAAGGGCAAGATGCCAATTTTCAAAGGTTCCTGGATATATTTAAGAAGCTCGGCATTAACATCACTTTTGCTGAGGCACTAGCGAACATGCCTTCATATGTCAAATGCCTCAAGGAGCTGTTGTCAAACAAGAAGAAGTTAGAAGAATGCACTCAAGTACCTTTGACTGAAGAGTGTAGTGTCATCCTGTAACACCTTACTTGTATCCATATATCATAGTATGTACAATGTCCAAATTACCCATATTAAGAGCTTGAACCATTAATAGAACCAAAATATTAAAATAAAAAAAATGTGGTACTATTCATTTGGTTCTTAAGTTTTCTGGACGAACTTTGAAAAATTATAACTTAATCCAGAAAAATCGTATCAATGTGGTTCAAGTCTCTAAATGAAGCTAGAAGTATGATATACAAGGTAAAAATATGAAAACCTATTTTAACCTGACCAATTAGTACAGTCTATTACTCAAACTTATACTGTACAAATGGTCATTTCTCTCTTTTCCAAGATTTTAGCCATAACTTTGAAAATTCATATCTAACTCTATACTGAGCCAAATCATGCATTCTATATGCCATTGGAAATATATATATGTCTACTTATCTTCATATTTTTCTTATACATTTATTTTGTCTAGAAAGTGCACAGAATCAATTTGAATCTCTAGGGATCAAAACATCACTTTTACTGGAACAGTCTTGGTAAAACTTGTATATCTCTCATTGTACAGCTCCAATTGAACTCAAATCAGTGGCATATTAACCTTAAAAGATAAATATTTTCATCAATGTGAGCCACTGAATTTTTTTGAGCTCTGTACAATTTTATATCACTTTTCAAAGAGAAGTAATACATTCAGTAAAATTCGCAGCCTTCACATCACTGTCCAGTTTTGACCCTTAACTTCAAAAATATACTATAAATTGTACACATATCCAAATTGGGTGTTCTTTAGCTCATTGGAAAGCTTATTCTCTCTACTTTTAGAGCATATATAACACTTGACTTACTTGCCCTGTCTCAGTCAAACAGTATTGACTTTACTTTCATTACTACAAAATGAACTTCTGACAATATAACATGGCAAAGTAGACTTCATAACAAGTTCATATGATCATTCCATGTTTCAAAATCCATGCCAAACATTTCATAATACTCATAAGGAAATAATAGCACAATGGCACAGATCTAAAAGCATATACATGATTTTATACATTATTTCAAAATACACAATCATAACTTGAAGACATCATTAAGCATCTTCCTCTTCTTCATTCTCCTTAGCTTTTTGGACTCTTTTGCCATAGCCTGTGCCTATCATTTGGGATACTTGAGGGGATGAGATTGGGCACAATCTCAGTAGCAAGTTACATTTCATGCAATTATGCCAATCATGTCAAATAAACTCACATTTGATCACATATAATCACATCAATCACCTTTAAATAATAAATTGCCACATTGGCCATAAAAAAATTCGGCAGCATAACGGCTTAGAAAATGGACATCCCAGGGAATAAAACCCCTCATTTTACAGCCAATACCAATCAAAGAAATCACAATTTGCAATATGGCAACACAATTTAATCATAGAAAGACAATGAAAGAACATAAAGCAAGAATATGAAACTTAGCTACCTTTGGTGCTTGCACTTGACTTTCCTCCTTAAACCAAAGCTTCCTCTAGTTTTACCAAGCTTCCTCAAGTCCCTAGACATCATTCAACGCATGCTTAAGCCATTGATTTCATGGCTAATCACAAAAAGCTCTCATAAAACGCTTGAAACCATTAAATCCCCAAACTCTTTATCTTAAGCTCTATCTTTGAGCCAATACTTGTCTTTAAGGTTTTTTCATCATGGGGAACTCATTTTTGCCATCAATTAATGAAAATCAAACTCTTTCCCATCATATTAAACTGACCTAAACAAGGATTGGAGGAGGAAAGAAGTGATTTTCATTTTCTTACTTCCAAACATACCAAACCTTGTTCCTTTCACTTAATCTTATGCTTTCTCTTTAATTTATGGCAAAAAATCACTTTCTTTCCTAACTCCCTTATCTTGGACAAAATTTACAGCAAAGGAGGAGAAGAGAAACTCAAGAAAACTAACCTTAAACCATTCAAAACTTGAAGGAAAAATCATTAGAAGTTGAGAGAAGATTTTACCTATTTTTCTTGATTTTTCCTTCTCTTTTTCCTTCTTCCTCATCTTCCCTTTGTTCTTCATGTGCATCATCCTTTCTCCACTGCTTGCAGCCTTCTCTTCCTTCTTTTTCAAGTGGCTTGGACGTTCAACATGGGGGAGTATTTATAAATTTCACCAACCAATCAAATATTGCCACCTAAGCTTCATGAATTTTCCTTAGAAAGTGACTTAATTAATTGAATAATGTAATTCTATCATGGGCAGCTTGGTCAGCACGAAATGGAGAGTATTTTGGTCCAAAAATTTCTGATTTTTACTTATCCAGATATATCCTGGACCGATCTGGACAATTAAAGCTACATTAGCAGTATATTTTACTATTATTGGGATACTCATTATAATCATAAAATTACCATAATATAATTATCCCAATTGGTCCAAATATAAGATCCACACATTTTTCTTGAATGAATACTGCTTCTTCCTGCAGTCCAGACTGACATTTATCGGGTAAGATATTAATATTAAATCATAATTACCCAATAAATATTATTTTGATCTCAATAAATTTCATACTATATTCCAATGGTCTAAGCTCATTGAGAGCTTCATTTTGACTATAATTTTTCATATTTACAAAAATACCCTTGACTCGGGATATTTTTATAATTTTTAAAACTTCTAGGTCATTAGGTGTAATTTTCACCAAAATTCATAAACTTTTCTTCAATCCTTCCGTGCGTCCACCGCCTGGACTTTTTTTATTCCTTAGGGACAAAATTGTCATTTTCATATTTCTTAAGGGAAAAAATATAATTTCTCATTTTTTCATCCAATCAGGAAAAATGACCTCTTTACCCTATTACACGCAAAACGATGTCTGCCCGTTTTTACAAATTCTCTATGCATTTTTAGTTATCTAATATTTTAGGGATGTTACACATCCTGCAAAGAAAGTTGCCTCCAAAGCTAAAAGATCCGGGGAGTTTTTCTGTTCCTTGTGTTATTGGGTCTCAACTGATTAATAATTGTTTATGTGATTTGGGGGTTGATATTAATTTGATACCATACTCTTTGTGCAAGAAACTTGAGATCTAACACCTACAAGTATGACTCTACTGTTAGCTGACAGGTTAGTAAGGTACCCAATGGGAATTCTGGAAGATGCACTCATCAAAGTGGATAAGCTGATTATTCCTGCTGATTTTGTAGTGTTGGATACTGAAGATGAACTAGACGTTTCTCTAATCCTAGGAAGACCATTCTTGTCTATTGCGGGTGCCTTAATTGATATGCCAAATGGGAAATTGACATTTAGAGTTGGGGATGAAAAAGTTGAATTTAATCTTGCCACCTCTAACAATCCCACTTCTAAGAAAACTTGTTACAACATAGCTATGGGGCAGAACTATCAAAGGCAAGAATTGACATCACCTCCCAAATCTTTAGATGTTGATAAAGGTTCAATTCTAAAGATTGTCAAAGAGGAAACAAAGGTTAGGCAAAAAGTGGCACCTCCTAGTCCCTAAAAGAAAAAGAGCACTTGTGTAATCCGAACGGACTGGCTGGTACCCACTTTTATCATAAAGAGCCTTTCTAAAGGAAGGATGAAATTAAAGTGGAGGAAAAAGCCGATTCCTGAATCTGAAGGGCTTAGATCAAAGCCTCTGGAGGATGCCATCTCGTGATCTCCTAATTCGTCTGGCTATCGATGTTAAATTTAGCACTTATTGGGAGGCAACCCAACATTATTTTTCTTCTTTTATTTTCTATTTTTGTTTTCTTGTTTTCTTGCTCTTATTACCCCAAACTCTCTCCCTCAACCTGTTGCAGGATTGAATTGCTTATGGTGAAAACAAGCTTGGAACAAACACAAGGGACTCGAAAGAACATTTCAAGTATTATCTATAAATCAGGGGAGTCTCAATTCCTTTATCTTTTATTCCTGTAACATTGAGGACAATGTTGGACATAAATATTTACCTTGGCTATCATGAAGTTTCAATTTCCCATTTTTTATATATTTTTCATCATATTTTTTATTGAATATATTTTTCATCATATTTTTGACTGAATATATTTTTTATCATATCAACTTTATTTAGTATTACAACAGTGCTTCTTAAATAACCATATTCAAAAAAATTTAATCTTATAAATTTATTTAGCAAATTATTGTAATCAAATTCCAATATAAATCAAATTATAATATTTGTTTGTCAAAATATTCACTTGGTAAAATTTTGTATTTGAGTTAATTTTTCTTTACTCCTTTAATTCTTAATATAAGATCATTTTAACTGAATCACGATTTTAACTAAATCACGCAAATTAAGAAGAAAAGTTAAAATTAATTAACTACATTAATTTCTCCAAAAATTCCAACATTTTTCCAAAACTACCCTTATTTATTCTCTCTCTTTTTCTCTTTGAATACATTAAATAGAGACATTTTTTGGAAATGTATAATAAATACCACGTCGTATATTGTAAAGAGTCTTATATTCAGGATCAAGGTAAAATGTCCTATATATAGGACTGGAGGGAGTATAAAAATTAGCTTAATTTTTTGTAATATACTCTCTCTGTTCTAGTTTATAGTGTACTTTTAACTACCACACACGGATCATGACAATAATTAGTAACTAAATTTTTTTTTCATCTTTTCTCAAATTATCTTTGTTAAATGCATTGAAAATAAAATATTTTAATAATAAATAAATATTTGGACCTATTAGTTAGAGGCAATCTTGGAAGGAAAGAAAAAAGTACACTACATAATCCATAAAATATATTATATTATAAAATATAAATTTCTCAAAAAAGTACACTATATAACAAAACAGAGAAAGTAATATCTTTTAATAACGTAAAGCAAATGAAATGTGACAAAAAATTTTAAAATGCAAGCTATAATATCTTTGAATATATATCTAATAATTATACTCAAATACAAAATTTTGTCAAGTAAATATTTTGATAAATAAATATTATAGTTCAATAAAAATATATATTAAAATTTGGTTATAAAAATTTGCTAAATAAATTTATAAGATTAACTTTTTTTAGCATGGTTGGTTAAGAAGCACCATTGTAGAATACTAAATAAAGTCAATATAATAAAAAATATATTCAGTCAAAATTGTGATGAAAAATATATAAAAAAAGGGGAAATTGAAATTTCATGATAGCTAGAGGAAATATTTATGTTTTCATAACCTTAAAAACTTTAAGTTGGACCTGAAAAACTTCAAGTTGGACCTAAAAAAATTTTAACTGAGACTTAAAAATTTCCAATAAAAATTCCAAAAATTTCATTAGGAATGAAATTTTATGTTCAAAATTTTGAATTTGAAAATTTTGAGTTTACATGAAATTTTTTTAATCTTTATCAGACATTTTTATGTCTCAGTTGTAATTTTCTAGGTCCAAGCTAGAATTTTTCAGTCCATGAAAGTATAAATATTTCACACCTAAAATTACAATTTTTCCAAAAAAAATTGTAGTGATTTATTACATTATTATACTTAATATGATATGATGATATAAATAAAGAAAAAAGTGGCTGAAATTGCGCCACATCAGCACCTGCACGCAGTGTGTGGATTTACCCCACGTACCAAAACGGCTACCCCAAGAAACCCACCAGTGTTTCGTTGCTAATTTACTCCCTCCATTTTTATTTATAAGACTCTTTAAAAAAATTAGACAAATTAATAAAGGTAATTAAAATTAGTTAAGAGATTTAATTTTTACCAAAAAAAAATGCTATCATTCAAAAAATGCCTTCACTAAAACATTAATAAAAATATTAGAAAAAGGGAAGGAGTATCTCTAAAGTAAATCTAAGAGAAATTTTTGGAAAGAAGTTGTAAATATTTCACAAAATACTAAATCCCAGGTGCAGATTGGAAATGTCAAAGTCCAGCATCGATTTTAGCTTTTTAAACTAGACACTATAAATACAAAATGAAATTACAAAAATGTTATAAGTCAAACATTATTTTTTAAAATACTACAAATTTTACTTCTCGGTATTAATGTTACCGAGATTAAAGATGTATCTCTCCCACGCATCACCCATCCCCCCCCCCAAAAATCTTTATGAAATTGCATTTAGTTTAAAAGATATTAAAAATTTTAATTAATCTTATTTAACCTAGATATAAGGTATTTTGCTTTGATCATAAATATAAAATTATTTTTAGGATATGAAGTAGTATTTATTATACATTTTAAAAAAATGTCTATATGTAATTCATTCCAAAGAGAAAGGAAAAGATTAAATAAAAATAATTTTGAAATAATGTCTTGATTTTCAAAAAAATAAGGTAGTTAATTAATTTTAACTAGCATTCTTAATTCATATAATTTAATTAAAATGATCTTATATTAAAAACCAAATGGTCCTATATTAAGAAAATGGAAACTTCGATATCAATTGAGATAGATGATGAGATGTTGTAACGTCCGGCCGCTATTCGGGATTGATGACTGTCCCCACAAACCAACACAAGCCCTTTCAGTGTGCTTTATCCTCACTCACACACCTCCTTCCCAGGAGGTGAAGGAGGTCATCCATCCCATAATTGCTCCAGGTCAAGCACGCTTAACTGCGAAGTTCTTAAGGGATAGGCTACCAAAAAGATAGATGCACCTTGTTGGTATAGGTAATACCTATCAATTCCTTTAAGCTATCCTTTAACTATATAGTCTCATACCTATACAGTCTCTGGATCCCTCTCGTTCTGGTATGTATTTGATTCATTCATATGCTCCTCCTGCTTAGAAGCCTGCCAGGAGCCGCTCCCTATCGGTGCCTCATTACTTTATCTGACCCCTAACTTTTCTTGCACCGGCGATCACTCCTCGCTCTCGTCAGTGCTCGGATATCACATGCCCACCAGCTTCCGCCTGGTTCGTCCCCGAACCATACCATACTGAGAGAGGCTGAGCTCTGATACCACCTGTAACGTCCGGCCGCTATTCGGGATTGATGACTGTCCCCACAAACCAACACAAGCCCTTTCAGTGTACTTTATCCTCACTCACACACCTCCTTCCCAGGAGGTCACCCATCCCATAATTGCTCCAGGTCAAGCACGCTTAACTGTAGAGTTCTTAAGGGATAGGCTACCGAAAAAATAGATGCACCTTGTTGGTATAGGTAGTACCTATCAATTGTTTTAAGCTATCATTTAACTATATAGTCCCATACCTATACAGTCTCTGGATCCCTCTCGTTCTGGTATGTATTCGATTCATTCATATGCCCCTCCTGCTTAGAAGTCTGCCAGGAGCCGCTCCCTATCGGTGCCTCATTACTTTATCTGACCCCTAACTTTTCTTGCACCGGCGATCACTCCCCGCCCTCGTCAGCGCCTGGATGTCACAGATGTGGTGAGAACTTTCTAAATATTTCTTCAAATTCTTAATATAACAACATTTTTTTAAAATTTGTAATAAATATTATCTCGTATCTTAAAAAAAATCTATATGATTTGGCTAAAAAAAAAACTTAATATAAGACCCTTTTTAATCGAATCATACAGATTTGTTTTTAGAATATGATGTAGTATTTATTATACATATTAAAAAATCGTTATATTAAGAATTAGAGGAAATATTTGGAAATTTCTCCTTACATCTCATCATTTATCTCAATTGGTATCAATGTTTTCATTTTCTTAATATAGGACCCTTCGATCCTTAATATAAGACCATTTTAACCGAATTATATGAATTGAGAATGTGGGTTATAATTAGTTAACTACTTTATCTTTTCAAAAATCAAGATATTATTTCAAAACTATTCTTATTTAATCTTTTTCTTTTTTTTTAAAATGAATTACATATGGATATTTTTTGAAAATGTGTAATGAATACTACCTCATATCCTAAAAATAATCTTATATTCATGATTAAAGCAAAATATCTTATATATAGGTTAAATGAGATTAATTAGAATTTTTAATATCTTTTAAATTAAATACAATTTCATAGAGATCATTTAAAATAATTATCCCTTTAATTTAATTAAATAAAATTTTAAATTTTTTATTATAAATGGGATTTATTTTTATATTTATATTGCAATAACTATATTATAATTATAAATATAAATAATATATATTACCATTATAATTATATAATTATATTTGTGTTTTTTTTTGGGGGAGGGGGATAGGGCTAGCTGCCACCTTGTGTTTAAAAAGAAAAGAATACACATCTTGGTTTGTATTAAATGGAGATGCAAATTGAGATGTGTGAGAGTACATCTTTAATCTCGGTGATATTAGTATTGAGAAGCAAAATTTGTAGTATCTTAAAAAATAATATTTGACTTATAACATTTTCGTAATTTCATTTTGTATTTATAGTACACATGTCAAAAAGCCATGGGTTTTCCCATAGTCCTGTTTTTTTTTCTCCAAGAGAGTACTGCTTTTTTTTTGGAAGGATGGTACAATGTTTTATTTGGTCTTAAGGATAGTGCAATTTTTCTTTTCCAGCTGAAGGGATAGTACAATGTTGAATACAAATAAAAGAATAAATGTCTTATCAATTCATATTTAACTTGATGGTTGAAACTTTTATTTCTTAGACAATTTATCAAATGTTCCATTCCTAACATTCATATATAAAATAAACTTAAAAGTGACATATACGTTTGCCTTCAATAATTTGAGTACAAACTTATTGAACTTTACTTTTAGTACATATTTTAATGCCTTGTTTGGTTCGCTCGAAGTGTCAAATAAGAAAATGTGGGAATAAATAGAGAAATGTGAATTTGATATGGAGGAAGTCAGTTCACTTTGGAACCCACTTCCACCAAAATGCCCAAAATTGACTTCCTTCCCTTGCCCTATGGAACTTTGGAGACTTCCATAAAAGTGGTTTTGTGTGATAGTTTTGCCCTTCATTTTCTCTCACCAACAAGTGATAGCTACTCCCCACCAACAACGGCAATGCCAGTCTAGCAGCGGCAATGGTTCTCCCCCAATGATGGTGATGACTCTCCTTAGTGACGACAAAGCTCAACAATAGCAACAATGGTCTCCTCAATGATGACAATCTTTGATCTCCTTCCCTCTTCTCCATTTTTTCTTTCTTCGCCATCTACCTCTAGCCATCATCCCTTGTAATGTGGACCCCTTAAAGAACCTATCTCGAGAATCTTGAAAATATAGAGGATAGCAATGCAAAAGTTTAACTCAAATGGAGTGATTGAACTAAAATTCAATGAGAATCTGCCTCAGAGAATTCTGGTAATTGAAGATGCCACAAGAATAGATCACTATTTTGATAAGTCGGATGTATTATAAAAAAAACATGAAGAACTAGTGAAGAACTCACAAGTAGAAAATATTTAAATTCATTGATCTAATATGCATAATGTGTATAAACAAAACCCTTAAATAGGCAAAATGAAATCCTAGAGCCACTAGGATTACTTAGAGATTCAAATAATCTTAATAAATCTAGAAAATCTAAAAGAGATAACTAATTATCTAAAATCTTAAAAAAATGAAAATACTAAAGAAAATAATAAAAAATAGTATTCTGATCCTAATACTACTATATATTCTTTAAAGATAATGTTTATCTAATAAAATTTAAACTAAACTAATTTAAATCTAAAATTTGGTTATATGGAATACAAGTTGGAAACCACAAAATATTATAATATAATCTAAATTAAATCAAAACAAAAAATAATCCTAAATTAATATAAGTGAGACTTGGAACTTAGGCTTCTCTCTTCATTTGGGCTTAAAAAATATTATGATCTTCTTTAGGATAGATGAGAACATCACTAATTTTGCATGGCCCATTCTAGCATGTATATGGACTTGATTGAATTAACTCCTCCAAATGTATATTAGCACCTTAGGTTTTCAATGTGATGAAATATACTTAAAAAATAATTTCTAATATGCTGAATGGTCCTCTTAATAATGAACTTCTCAAATCAAAATTCATATATGAGTTGGATCATACAATGTGTTAATTGAGTCTTTCAAGTTCACATTATTCTTCCCCTCTTGAAAAAAGAGTTATCATCCACTCTTCAAGGTACTTTAGCAACCAAGAAGAATTTCCTGGATAAAAAATCTCCTTTTTCAACCATTTTAGTGGTGATAGATGGTAAGTATACAAGATTGAAATATGAAATAGGTTTTTGAATTCTTAAAACAGGAAAATAATACAACTAGAAAAAGAAAAGTTAAAATTGTTAGTAAAAACTCTTTTAACGTCATTTTCTCTTAAAGACTATCTCAAAATTCCTTTTGAATCTTTCCACTTTCCTCTATTTTTTAGCATTCTTTCTTTTGACTTACTCTCTTTTCTTCTCGTATTCTTAATTTTACGACTATAATTTTCCACTCAATCTTACTTTTTATTTTTTCTCGGGCCTCACATAATTGAATACATTATGATGATTCATGGGTTTCACCCAATACAAGGGAACAATTGTTATCGTGCCCATCAAATAACTATGGATGTCCAACTATTATATCCACATGCTCAACTTCATTACAAGCATTATTTTTCAATTGTGTCAAATCATTGTTCGTAACTTGCACATTAGAAGCACAACTAGAAATAAGTGCACTAGTATTAACAAAATTATCCAGCAAATCATTTTTAACACTTTCCTTCTCTAAAGGTGACAAACTATCATGAATAACAATGTTAGACTTATTGGGACTCATTGGTGTAATATATCCCACATTAATTGATTCAACACAGGAGATATCATCACTACAAGAGTTTTGAGAATTAGGAATACCTTCAAGCGTAGCTGATGTTTTAACAATCATTGTTAATGTTGCATTAACTTTCTCCTCTAGTTGGTCTATTTTCTCCAAGTAGGGCTTACACAAATTGAAAGCTTGTATCTCTTTCCAACATTGAAAATGCTCATAAGATGGCACGTATCTTTGCCTCATAATTGCTTTCATCTCATTCCATGTTGTAATGTGAGGTTCTCCATTTTTAGTTTTTTTCTTTCCATCCATGTCCACCAATTAACATCTTTTTAGTAAACTTAAGAGTAGCATACGTGACTTTCTTAATCTCAAAGAAGTTGCGACTTTCAAACACTTGCTCTGTTCTTTTTTCCTACTTTAAGTAGAGATATGGTTCATCATTTTCATGAAAATATGAAATCTTTAATTTCTTTCCTCCTATATCTTTATCATACTTGGAAGATTGCTTCTCTCTTCGAGAACTCGAGTCTTCATAAATAGATTCATGATTCTTATGCTTTTTACTACTGCCCATGGATTTCAAATCTCCTGACATAGAGTTAAACTTATCTAACTCTTATCGTAAGGATTTTAATTTAAATTCAATATCTTTATCATCCCTTGATATGGTTAGTATGAAATAAAGGAAAATAGACCTCATACACTTTTCTCACGTGTTTCACTCAAAAGATGTTAAATCACTCATGAATCACACTTAATTTGGTTTTTTTTTCATTGATGAGTCCCTCTTATCTTATGGTGTTCTTAATATAATCACTATGAATCAAGAGTGTTTAGGTAGTGGCAAAAATATAATATTAGAGTTCAATAGCCAATTTTCAAAACAATGATAAGCAAGCTTTATATTCTAGGCCTTTTTTTTTGCTTCTATATTTTTTCTTCTTTTTTTTTTATTTGGCCTATTTTTTTTTAATCAGCCAAGATCAAATGATTTTTTTTCAGCAAATTAATTCCAATAAATGAGCAATTTTTTTTGAGTTGCAATAATTATCTAGAAACAACCACGTTTCAGCAAGCAAATATTTTCAGTAGTAACTAATTTTTTTCCAGCAAGTAAATTTCGGCAATTTGCTTTTCCAGCAAAATTTCAGCAGTTATTCTCAACAAGAAAAAATTCCAGCAAAGGACTAATTTCCAGCAAGCAATTGATGATTGTGGGAGAGGAAGGAAATGAATTTATCTGGAGAAAGAATCGAAACTAGTTTGAGAATGATGCAAATCTAAGAGGAGACGAAGAAGT
Organism: Adenanthera pavonina; assembly: GCA_026686845.1. Taxonomy (NCBI): domain Eukaryota; kingdom Viridiplantae; phylum Streptophyta; class Magnoliopsida; order Fabales; family Fabaceae; genus Adenanthera; species Adenanthera pavonina. The sequence continues at coordinate 7,257,229 of JAIVEN010000002.1, forward strand.
TGGACTGAATTTGGATTTGGTAGAAGGAGACGCATAAATTTGATGAATACAGTGGGAGACATGTTGGAGGAATCTGAAATTTAGGGGTGAAAGGAGGCATGACCGATCTGAATTGAAGAAGGAGAAGGCCGAATCTGGAAGAACAAATTGATGATGAAGGACAGATCTGCCTTTAAGAAGAAAAGACGATGCTTGGACTCGAAGATGATGATGACTAAGATAGATTTGCATTGAGGATTGAAGGATGAGAGAACAAAGATGAGATGACAACAAAGAATAAGGAAGACTGTGTTTGGGACCGGATCTGATATGTGCATAAGAAGGAAGGGAGCATTTGGATGGTTGTTAAATTGATAAGGATGTGTTTGGCTACTGGAAAATTGTAGATGATGTCTTGGTGATGATGGGGTTGATGGCGCGGACAATATGTTTGAATCCAATTTTTGCTCAGATGTCAACTGATGTGGATTGCTTGAGGAACTTTTTTTAGGAACCCAGAAAATACATAAGATAGCAACGCAAAAGTTTGATTCAACCGCGTTGATCGAACTACAACCCAATGAGAACCTGTCTCAGAGAATTCTAGTTATAGGAGATGCCATAAGAGAATTATAGCTATAGGAGACACTATAAGAGTAGTGATTGGGATCCTGCAAGCATACAAGGTCGATCGCGGAAGTAGAAAATTCTTCGGAGTATTTCAAAGGTCGAATATAATGGAAGTAGTAAATTTACCAGTCCAAAATTTAAGTCTTAGGAGCAAATAACAATTAAATTGAAAAGATGAATAAGAAAGAAGCAAACAAACATAATTAATACGACTTTAATTCAATCACAAGAAGCATCAAAGGATTGAGTTTCACCTTATGAGATAACTAGATTCTCTTCTTTAATTAGATTCTACACAATTATAGTGATCGTTGTTCCTAAAGTATTCTAGTTACCTCTCGGTCAATCAGTCCTTATTTAGTTATGATTCAATTTGCACTCGCACAACTAAAATTCCTGATTAAACCTTGAAAATTATAATGTATATCACCACGAATTCCTGATTCTATCTCTAGATTAGTTATTTTTATTTATCTCTCTAGATCTATATTCACTCTTCATATCTCAGTCAATCAAATTTACTCATTAATTAGATTTTATGATGATCAAGTATAAAATCCACATGAACGAATAAAATAGATAAATATAATAAAAAGATAAATTAAATATAACTTGAATAACAAATTCACAGAGTCTTAACTAAAGAAAACAAATTCAATCCTTCCCAGTCAGGCTACATCTCTACCATTGACTGGAAATTTTAGCTACACATAAAAATAACAATTGAAACAAAACTAAAATCCCAAACAATAATAAGAATAACAAGAAGAAAGAGTTATAAAGGAAATTATAATCTTACTTCAATACTCCTTAGAACTAAAATCTCAAATTATAGTGAAAATAACAAGAAGAAAGAGTTATAGTAGAAGAGAATGAATCTATCTTTAATACTTCCTAGATCACCTTACTCTCTCTCTATAAGATGCTCCTAATTGCCTCCAAATGCGTTTTGAACCATGTTCTCTAGCTTCCAGGTACCTTTTTAAATCCTCTTAATGTTTCTTCCGTACCTCCTTATATAGAGAGAGTTTAGAAGCTCATAAAAGCTCAAAATATCACCAAAACACATCAAAAACGTGTTTTTATGGACTTCTGCTGTTTGACCTGGCGCCAAGTGGCCATAAGAACATCCAATATGGCACCAGGTGGTTTGGGAAGGCAGAAAAATTTGAAAAACGAGTTGACCTAGCGCCGGCTAAGTTTGACTCGGCACCGAGTGGATGCCTGGTACAAAGAACTTCTTCGTTCAGCTTTAGACAAGTCACTAATTCGTGTTGACAGTTTGAGCTCGATTTTTACCATGATAACGTTGGAATTTGGAAAAACTCAAAACATGAAAGTTGTAGCACTATGTCTTAGATTTCCAACTCATATAAATCACCTCAATCAGAGTTTATATGCGAGAGTTATGATCAAAATATCGAAGGGTGTAAAAACTTTTTAACATGAATGATTTGTAATATTTTTACTCCGAATACTTCCAAATGAACTTATAGCACCATAAAACACAAAAATATGTCAAATCATGCTAAAATATACCAATCTAAACATATTTAAATGCAATTTAGATCTTAAATGTGAAAATTTTATATGTATAAAATAGACACATCAAGTATATCACTCTCTTAATAAATCGAGTATATTCTAAAAAGAACATGAAGAATTAGTGAAGAACTGACAAGTAGAAAATATTCTAAATTGATTAATCTAATATGCATAGTATATACAAACAAAACCTTTAAATAGTAAAAATGAAATCCTAAAGTGACTAGGATTACTTAAAGACTCAAATCATCCTAATAAATCTAGAAAATTTAAAAGAGATAACTAATTATCTAAAATCCTAAAAATAAAAATGAAAATACTAAAAAAATAATATTCTAATCTTAATACTACTAGATATTCCTTAAAGATAATATTTATCTAATAGAATTTAAACTAAACTAATTTAAATCTAAAATTTGGCCCAATGGAAAATAATTTGGAAGTCACAAAATATCATAATATAATCTAAATTAAATAAAAAAATTAAAATAAAAAGATAATCCTAAATTAATATAAGTGAGACTTGAGACTTGAACTTCTTTCTCCATTTGAACTTTAAAAATATTATAATCTTCTTTAGAATAGATGAGGATGTCATTAATTTTGTGTTGCCCATATATTTGGATTTGATTGTTTGACTCATTCAAACGTATATTAGTACCTTTGGTCTTTAATATGATAAAATCTGTTTAAAAAAAAACTTCTAATATGCTGAGTAATACTCTTAATAATGAACTTTGCAAATCAAAATTTACATATGAGTTGGATTATATAATATGTTAATTGAGCTTGATTATTGTTGCTGTTGGCTCACGGTAGCCCTTTCCACATCTTAGGGTTGTGATCTGGTGGATTGTTGGGAGTTCAAAAATGACAATATCATGTATTTTTGTTTTTAAATTTGACTTTGATCAGGTGGCCTCCCCAATGGCTTCTCCGATTTGTGTAAACGAGGGAAGACGTCAATGGTCTGGGTTGAGAAACCGTGAGAGAGTTCTTTTTTTTTTTAACAAAAAGGAAATATCATTAAATTTTATGAAGTACAAAAATATCATTAAATTATTTAATGATTTTAGCATATGATCTTGGATTTTTTTTTTAACAAGAAGGAAATATCATTAAATGTAATGATTTGTGCTTCACATTCTAATATTTTAAGTGAATAGTCAAAAATAATTAATAATATAAAATAATAAATGAATTAAAATATTTAAAATTAACTAAAATAACATATAAAATGGGGGATGGAGTAAAATTTAAATTTTCTAATTTTCAGCCAGAAATTTTGTCCATAATATCCAATGTGGGCATCAAGAGCGGCTGCCCGAGACTCGTTGAATCCGGCGAGTTTCATGAGAACGTAATTTAGACCCAGACTCCAGTTGGTCCCGTAGTTCTGTAGGGTCCCGCCGTTCCACGTGGCCATCTGCTTTTCCATATCTATTTTCTTGGCCAACCACGTGGATATCTCATTATTCCTATTATATGTGGCGTTCATTTCCCTCTCTTTTCCTCCTTTTCATCTCTCTTCCATCAGATTCCCCGATACTCTCCCCTTTCCTCTTCCGTCTGATGGCGGAAACATCCTCTCTTTGCTTCTCAGGACTCTCTCCTGTTCCATCCACTTCTCCTTCCAAGAAATTGAAATCCTCATCCTCTCTGTTTGCATTCACCTCTGGACAGTTCTCAGCTTCACGTTCTTGGCCTTCTCGTCGGCTTCCCCACTTCGCCCCAAGAGCCGCCGATTACGGCAATGTTTTCGGTGATGATTCCTTCGGATTTTTCCCTTGGTCCGAAGGCGATGGCGGTACGATCTTTATTTTTCTTTTTTCTAGTTCTATGTGACTTTTAAATGCAGAAATCAGCTTAATTTATTAATTGTTATTCCATCTGAATTTAACCGTACACTTTTTTAATTGCAACGCATGCAGTTGTTAAAGACGATTCCTTCATCATATATGTGCTCTAACTTCGTAATTTCTTTGCGGCATTAAGAATTGCTTTCTAACGTGTTACTGTGGTAATTTTGGCATCAAGCAAGGAAGTCTAACCTGATATGTTGGAAACTTCTCTTCGGTTAATGCACAGCCCAAAATGTAGTATTGATAGTTTAGCCAAGTAAATATATTTACGTTGACTATTGATATTTCATGACTTTTCATATGTTATATTATGTATCCTATCTCATATTAAGTTCACAATAAATATCCAACAACTTAAAGATCATGTGGTTAAGATTTTAGAGTTTTAATTAATTAAAGCTATTTAAAGTAAAATTTATGTTAAGATCAGTGATTTTTCTCAATTCAGATTCCCTTCATTCAAAATTAAGATGACAGCTCCCTGTTTTTTAAGAGAAAAATTCAATGGTTCAAATGATTTTATATGGAAGTCTCATTTTTAGGAAATTTTGACTTCCCTAATATCGAGTTTTAAAAATTCTCAGTTTATCAAAAAAAAAATTGCTCAGACCTTTCATGTATAAGAATAACCTTTGAATTTCTTATCGATATAATCTGGATTAATTCCATTGGTGTTTGTCATCTCAGAAATTCAATGGATTCCTGAGGAGAGAGTGACCTTATTCACTGCTGATGGGCTGATTCAGATTGGAGGCTCCATGGTTCCTCACCGTGTTAGGGCATCAGATGTATGCTTTTTGCAATGCAATTTTTAACTTCTACTTTCGATTTCAAGGACCATTATTAGAACATGCAGTGAGCCCCACTCAATACCAGTCATAAACTCATAATTACCAACTCAGACATTCCTCTATTTGTATTTAATTTGTTGGTGTGTGGTGACACTTACCTTTTTCAAGAACTAATATGTGCTTTAATATCAGGTCAAGATTTAAAAAAAAAAAAAAAGGTATTTCTATTGATATTTATAAGATGCCTCTCCAAGTGAATATGCTTTGGTTGAAGGTGGAACTTACCATTACTTTGCTCTTATATCAATAACCAACTCTCATAGAAGCTTTAGTTATCAGGAGCAGACCTAGTGATAGTTTTCATTAATATCTCTAGGATCTTTGTCATCATGATTATAAGTTTTTCTACAATTCATTGAAAAAGTTCACCTGCCTTCTGCGGTTGCTCCTTCTGATATATCCCTTATTTTACGATACTTTCTCTCATATTAAACTATGTATCTTGGGTTGTTATGTGGAATACTTGGCATCATTGATTCATCCTTTTGATGTGAACACATGATCTGCGCTTGTCTGGAGCTGTCTCAACTTTGAACCATATTTATGTTGTTTACCCTCCTTCTCACTGTCCGTATTCTTTTAGATATGTCAATCACTAAGCAGGTGTTTGTGCTGAACACAGAAGAAACAAGGGAAATCTAAAACTGCCCAAAGATTTCAACGATTCCAAGAGAGTGACTACATGGATCCCAATCAAGGTCTTTGTCTAGGTGCTCTCTTTGATATTGCAGCTACTAATGTAAGTACTCTTCCTTTTGACTTAACATCATTTGAGCTTTTTTAATTTTGCTACATCTCTTACCTATAAAAAATTCTCCTTGTAGGGGCTTGATATGGGCAGAAGACTTTGTATTTTTGGTTTCTGCCGTTCCATTGAGATGCTGAGTGATGTAGTGGAAGACACAGTCTTAGAGCATGGTGGGGAGGTATGTCATACTACCATGTCTTCATATTTTTGTTCTGCTCACAAATGCATCACCAGCATTTCAATTTTCGGTATATTTTTTATGTGCATGAACAGAATGTTATATGATTATAAAACTTTGCAATGAAAACCGTTTGTCTGCCCATGTTGAACTATTAATTAGAACTGGAGTGGACGTTTATTCATGGAAATTGTATTCTGCCCTTTTCACTTTGGTTCTAGGACTCCTTATGGGGTGATTGATAGTTTCACAGGTGTCGGTATGTCTCCTCGGATTGATGGCAGTTAATTGATATCAGCTATTTAGGGATCGATTTTGGATTATTGCTGAGACTGAGATGAAGAAATACCTAGTTGCTTTTTCCTTGATGCATAATAATCCGCCGATTTTTCCCTTTTCAATTGTTCTTATATCATTATGTGCCATCCTTAATTCTCTGCATCTCAACCACTGTTATATTGATTCACTTTTAATTGACAGGTCGTTGCTGCAGAGAAGGCAAACAAAGGTGGTTTGCATGAGAAGCTAACCATGACAGTTGCAGTGCCACTACTATGGGGGGTGCCTCCGGCTTCAGAGACACTTCACCTTGCTGTTAAAAGTGGTGGAGGGATTGTAGAGAAGGTCTATTGGCAATGGGATTTCTTGTAGATAAATACTAGAGGTCTCCTAACCATTCTTTGTGCACTCTGTGCATAAATTCGTATCTCCTGTATATCAATGTACAAAACTGAAATTTATCTATTGCTTACTCATTTCATGTTAATACATATTTTTCTTTGCCTGAAACGTTAATGTCTTTTTTTTTTCCGCCGCGAAATGTTAATATCTAATTAATCGTCTGTTATTGTCTATTCTCTTAGGCGCAGTAAGTTGCTCCCAGGTGCAGTCTTGCGGCTTGACATTCTCAGCCTAAGAGCTTAAAATTAAAGTTGGTGAAATTGAACGTAGTCGTAAACCTATAAGGATAAGCAGAACAGTTCTCTCCAGTAAATTGGATTATTTAACATGTTTGCAGGAATGTCTTTTCGAACCCTTTCCAAATTGTGTCAATGCCCAAAAAAAGCTTAGCTCCTATTTGCCCCATAAAATTTCAATGAGTGGTGTCTTCTATCCTTCATGCGAATTAGTAGATTTTTATCAAATCCTTTTCAATTTTCCTGTTACTATTTACAGAGGGTTAAAATTGAAAGAGTTGGACTTCTAAAACTTGTGGCAGAAAAAGCCAGCCAATCAGTAAATAATGTCTATTGGAAGTTGAAGGGCACCAGCGCACCGCTGAGTTGGTCTCCATATAAGTTTCAATTACACAATATCTAGTAAATAATTGCATGGGCATGGGAAAGCTATTTGTAAGAATAAAAATGATTTTTGGTGGTTCAGCTTATGTATTATCGGAGAAACCTTCTTACTATCTATAAAAAAAAAAAAAAAAGGAAACCTTCTAACTAGCTCTCGTCTTCGGCCTCCTTGCCATGCTGTCGCAGTTTGGCTCTTGAATAAGGTTTCATTTCTACTAAAAAAAAAACATTCACACTGATAAAGTAGACATTCATTTTTATTTCTCGAGTCACTATCCCATAATGCCTTTAGCTGGCAGGTCCTGTTATTCTAAGCTCATTTGCGGAAGAAAGCAAAATATTGAAGAGGACAATGCATATTTATCTTCTCCTTGGTTATTGGTTATTCCCAATGAAAAATCGAACTAACCAATTTTATGTTTTAAACAAATTAATAGAGTCCACCAATTAGGTCACGAGTGACATATTAAGTTTAGCCCCTATATTCATCTTTAAAGGCATCTCAATTGGATCGTTTAGATAAAATTTCGACAATTTAAATTTTACTGTTACTTTTTTATTTTATAAAATTTAAATTGTTTAAAATTTAAACTATCCAGATTAAATATACACGTCCTACACATCCTTAAAAATGCGCAGGAGACGTGACATACGTATCTAAGCATCATTATGTGAAGATCACACATTTTTGGAGCTCTGACTGATGGGATATCCCATGCCAATTTTTATATCAGTTGCATTATATTATTGATGCTGCAATAAAATACTGGCTTTATCTGTTCCCCTAGTTGGATTTGTTTATTGTTAACTCTTTGATATCCAGTTATGCCCCAGCTTTCTTGCGGGCCCCGATCTGGACATGATAAAACTTATTAATTGAAATTATGCTGATAAATGTGTCATGACATTGATAGTCAGCCTTTTCTCGTTTTTTTTTTAAGGGGTAGGAAACTTAAATGTGTGATTGGTAGAAATGAATTATTATGAGGAAAATGGAAAAAAAGACGTAAAGGAAAAGAAGAATTCAATGGAAATGGTATTTTTTATTCATAAAAAATTAAAATGATGTGCACCAAATAAATTTTATAAGAATTTTTCTCTTATTCATTCATGTATATCAAATATAGTCTAAACTACACTTACAGTCACAGCCTAGCTTTATTATGTAGATCTAATCATGTTTTTGCAGTAAACTATGCTATATTTGACCGATCTTCTAGTCTGGCCTTGCCCCAATTATGGGATTCCCTGAACCACCATCATTATGCAAGCGAGTTGCACAAGAATAAGTTATCTTGTTATAACTTGTTATATCTTTTAGTCCCTTTGGAAATTTAGGTGAATAATACGAAATAGAACGTGCACGATGAAAACGTCAAATTCTGCTCATTATTTGGAAAAATAAAAGAAGTGCATATGTAACAGATACAAGGAAACCTTGTTAACTAATATATGTAAACAATGTGAAACATAAAAAATAGTGCATGCCTGCTGCCAGCCCATATTTTACTTCTCGTGGGTGAGGACTGAGGACTACTCCAGCTTTAAGGACTTCTTTTTCTTTCTTTAATTCTCATTGGGACATCTTTATGGTTACTCAGACCAAGTTATTCCACACACATCATTTCCCAGAAAGAGAAGCACAAAGAAAGGGAAGCTTTACCATGTACTATAAAAAAGATTGGCTTAAACAAGATCCAAATCAGAGTCATTCTAGTCTACCCCTTCCAAACCTCTTTGATTGTTACCACACTCAGTATCAGTAGTACACAACCCTCTCTTCTGTCTTGTTCTCATCGAAAAAGAAGTTACTGCGATTATCTGTGCTTACTAATTGCTTAATTTCATCTATACCATAATCTAATAGGCTCTCTCCCCATAATCCAGTGTTGTGATAATTATGCACACCACCTGCCTGTTGGATTAAAGTTCCATCTCTTCCGTACACAAACTCTGCTTCTTTGACACGAATCATCTGGTTATTGCAGCTTCCATCAGAAGAGCTGAAACTAGCAGCCTCACCCCCAACCATGGACACTTGCTGATTCGGGATGGGTCCTGCGAAACTATTATCTTGGTGTTGAAAAATGGGATTAGCTGCAGAAGTAGAAGCGTCACCGCTCAAAAGACTAGAAGAGCCTGTGAAATTAGACACGTTAGCATGAGGGTAGTAAGAGTTGGTGCTGTTTGGGAATGATAATGGTGAAGATGGAGCAGAATTTTGAAGAATGGTTAAACGGGCAGATTGGTGAGGCTTATTCCCCTGAGCTGAAGAAGGATTTATGAGCATCATTTTCTTCTTAAGCTTTGTGTTCCAGTAATTCTTGATATCGTTGTCAGTCCTCCCAGGTAAATGAGCTGCTATTATTGACCACCTGCACTTTGTCACAATGTGATGCTCATAAAATATCTAAATTCGGCTTCCACGCAGAGCCTATTAAACAAGATAGATACATATATATTTCCCCAAAAATGAAACCAAACTCTGTAACTTCCCTCCGTTTCTTATTTCATGAATTGGAAATTTTATGATTTTCTACTGGTAGGAAAGTGAGAGTGAAAAATTTATATACCGGCTTCCAAAGCTAGCAAAGAGGCTGCAGATGATTCTGTCTTCATCGTCAGAGAACTGGCCGTGCTTAATGTTAGGTCTGAGATAGTTAAGCCATCTTAATCTGCAGCTTTTCCCACATCTTTTCAAACCTGTGCCAAACAAATCCAATCAGGAACACCATACACAGGAAGAAGGTAAGATCTCAGAATATCAGCACATTTTGCTATCACGAACTTCTCATATATATCTTCACAAATTATTCTGGTGATTTGCAAAGAGAAAAGGAAGAAAGTGTTACCAGCTTTTTGTGGGAGAGCAATCCAATTCCCGCCAGTCCCATGTTTCTCTATATACTCCTTTAGCTTGGCATCTTCTTCAGGAGACCATGGCCCTTTCTTTACATTTGCCTTGTCGCAACAAGGAGCTCTACCCATCTTCCTTGTTCTGTCTCTCCCAAACTTTGTTTATAAGATGCAGTGCAGGTGCAGGGGTATGTACTTAAGCTTTGGAAACCCTTCAGGAAGAGTATCAGATAAGGCTTGAATAGGAATAGCACAAGTCAAAAACTCCACAGAGGAGAGCCTTTTTAACTTGGATTGTCTATTTGTATCTAAATCCATAGGCCATATTATTGATAATCTTGCAGAAGTTTCTGTCATCACAAGAGGGAGCCTTTTCGTAACCTATTTTAAAGAATCCCACTTTTTAATTCTCATTTTTTCAGAAAATTTTTATTTGTATTCTCCTATTTTTATAAATTTTAAGGAAACATTAATTATTAGTTTTCTAATTATATTTTTATTTATTTTTTTAAAAGTTAAAAATAATATTAATTGTCCTTTTTTATCTGGTCATTTATTTATTGAAGGATATATTAAAAAATTTAAAGGAAATTTTGATATATTAATTATATTTTTTAATTTATACGTTAAAATCTTAAACCACCATTAAAAAATAGAGGTAGTATTTGATAATAGTGTAATAATCCCTCCATCTCATTTTATGTGTTGTTTTAATATTTTTCACATAAATCAATAAAAATATTAAATAATCTAAATTATAGTAACGTTTAATGATATTTTACCAAAATATCATAAACTTAAATGTTAAAAATAATTTATACTTTACTTATTACTATTTTTAATAAATGGTAAAATAGTAAATAAGATAATTAATACTTTATTGATAATATAAAATAATAAAAAATTTATAATATTTAAAATTTTATAAAATAATAAATAAAATGGAACAAGGGAGTACCAATAGGCCGTTGAAAATGATGGTCCACTCAAACACAATAAATATTATTGCTCGTGATCATAAATTTTATATTAAAAAAAAACACAGTATAATTTCAACTCAACTGCAGGAGCAGTCTTATTTTTCTCAATATTTCTCCATTTAATCACTCGAGCACACATTATTATTTTTATCGACTCTTAGAATGATCGTGTATAGTTATGATATGCACTAAATTAAAATTATGATAACGAGAATAATGAATTAAATTTTTAATTAAGTGAGACCGTCGCCTACTCCTAATGACGAAGTCAATGGTCATAAACCGCACAGTAATTAATGGTCCTACTTGGAGTGTTTGATATATCATATGTCTTTTTACAACTCAAAAATTTGAATTTGGAAACCCAATGTTGTAGATTTTCAACTTATACATTAACTTCTATTGACTGTGCTACATAATTCAGGACGTGTGTCTGCCTCCATCAGCAATTCATTATAAGATGCATTTTCTCCCTTCCATTTTCTTCCTTAAGAACACGTGGGCTTTCAAGTTGATTGGGATGGAAAAAAAATAAAAAAAAAACAGGGAAAATTACAATATATATATATATATATATATGAGTATGACTAGTCTTTTGTTCCTTTTTTTCTTAGTAAATAAACATACTTAAAATATAATTGACATGACAAATTATTTCCTCATACACGTGCTTCATAGAAATGATGATGGATGATATCCGTTAACTTTTCTCAAATCCACTTTGTATTGATATCAATGTATTAAAAATTGAACTAATCATTAAACCAGATGAGGTAACGGTTCAAGGTTCAGTGGTTGGACCGGAATCGGACCGGTTGTGAATAAATTAATATATTTTGAATAATATGGATAAAAAATATAAAAAATATTTATCCATGATCATAAAATTAATATTTATTCTAGGATAAAAAGTAAATTTAATAATATATAGAAAATTAAAAATATTATTAATAAATTTTATAACCTAATATTAAAATCTAAACAAGTTAATATTAATCTATAATTATATTTTGAATTCAAAATAGTCAATTGATATTCCATTTTCATATTATTTGCTAAGTAAATTTATTATTATTAATAATTATGTATCATAATAATACTTATAACATATTGTAATATAGAAAGAAAAAAATTTATACTAAAAATAATGTTATTTTATTTTTAAAAAATTTAAAAAAAAATCCAGACTAGTTCAACCCAGTTTTATACCAATTTTTGATCGGTTCGACCGGTTCTTGACCAGTTCTGAAAATTCCCAGTCTGTATTTATGCCCGGATCAGACCAGGGGCCGGTTCCCAGTCAGACCGGTCGAACCGGGCTGTCCGGTCTGATTTTTTTTTCATGTATTGATATATAGATGGCTCGTGATACTAATGTATAAAAATTAAAACAAAACTCAACCAATAAAAAAAATCATCAAGTTGGATTTGCATACAGGCTTCAACTTCTTAAGGCCGGGGAAAACCATCAACATTAAAAATATAAACTCTTTGCACGAAAAAAAAATCCCTCTCGGCCTTTTTTCCTTGCTTAAATATATTTAACAGTACATAAGTTGTACACCAAAAAAAAAAAACAGTATATAAGTTATTGAGTATGCATGATTTAGTAATGACAAAAAGTTCTTATATTTAGTCTTTATTATATGTAAAAGTAATTATATACGAATCACACGTATAAGTGGCATTATTTCTTGTGTATATTGATGAAGTTGCGTTGTCCTTGACATTCATTGAGATAGGGACATATTGGAAAGCATGAGGTAAATGCATGCTTCAAGTAATCAGCATCTTGGAGATAATAATACATTGCATTATTGTCAAAAGATACACATAAACTCTACATCTGACGTAGAAATTGAAGCCAGGAACAGGAGAAACTCCATTCGGTATCACTGACCCGAGTTATGACTCCTGAAAGACCCCACTTCCAATAAATTAATTCTTTCTCTGAGTAAAAATATACCTAGTGCTACCAAAATCATATAATAAAAATCAGTATTAATCCAATTTTGTATAGTGTATGCTTTTTCTTTGGCCAGCTTATACTATACGCAGTTGATAAACCCTTCACAAAATGAAGGCAGCTGTCCATGAACAAGTAAAAGTCTATTGCATAAATCATATAACGCTATTGAGCTACTCAATAATACATATATCTAAAAAATAAAAACAAAAAATAATTATTATACCAATCTAAACTAAGACTGCTAAGTAAAAAAAAAACTAAATAATTCATACTATATGTAGATTGTATATGAAGGAGGAATGTAAATAAAACGGCTAGTTTTCTTAAAGTCTAGAATTTGTTAAGTTAGTTGATTATTTTGTTTTATTATAACTAAACTCTGTATGTATAAAGTCTATATAAGTACAGATACGATATTCAAGAAAATAAGATTGAGATTTATTCTTCTTCATGATAAGTATTTGCTGCTTGACTGGCTTCACAATGGCATGGGCACGACTTAGGCAGACGAAGAGTAGAATATTCGTCCCATAGTATCTTGAATCTAGTGAAGTATTCATGGACGTCTTCGTCACCTTGCTTGAGATTGTAAATCTCGTCTTGCAGCTCAGCAACTTAGAAGGCGTCGCTTTGAGAAAAGTGATCACATAGATCTTCCCATAATTCGTACGCCTTGTCGACCTAGAGGACACTAAGCGCAATGGTAGGAGAGATTCATATTGTGATCCATGTGTGAACGATGTTATTACATCGTTCCCAGGCAGAAAACATTGGATTAGTTGGATCCAGAGCAGTGATGGATCGATTTATGAACTTGATCTTGTTTTTAGTAGACAGCGACATACGCATGGCTCATGCCCATGGGTAATAATTCGAACTAGTGAGTGGTGGCGAAATGAGAATGAGAGAGGGATTCTCGTTCTGATGAATATAATATGGGCTAGAAGGATTTTGAGAAGGATTGGATTACATGGCTGAAGCAGAGGTGGAGGATTAGTGGCTATCGGCGCTAGAGGAATCACTCATGGTGGATCAAGAAGCGGAAGGATGCACTGATACCAATGTACTTAACTGAGAAGAGAAAAAGCAATTGGAATTGAAGAAGAATAAATCTCAATCTTATTTTCTTGAATATCGTATCTGTACATATATAGACTTTATACATAACAAAGTTTAGTTACAATAAAACAAAATAACGAACTAACTTAACAAATTCTAGACTTAAAGAAAACTAGCCGTTTTCTTTAAATTCTAGACTTAAATAACAATACTGTCATTCATCCCATTCCTGTTACCCTACCTAATCATTCTATTGCTTTTGCCACTCACTTTGGTATTGTCAGATTTTCAGATTCTCTCATTCTTTTTAATGTCCTGTATGTTCCTAATTTCTACTTGAATCTCGTTTCTGCTAAAAAACTTACCAAAACCATTGATTGTATTGCTATTCTTTCAAAAACTCATTGCATTATTCAGGATGTGGTCCATTGGAGGATGATTGGTTCAACTGAGGTATCTGAATGCTTATACATTTTCAAGCATGCAAGACACTCTATCTCTGTATCAATTGTTGTTTCTGCCAATATCACTGCTACTCCATTATCACATGATGTAATCATACTTACTCCATCTACTTTTGATGTATGGCATTATAGGCTAGGACATTTATCTACCAATACACTCAATACCATTCATTCTTAGTTTCCATTCATTCAATGTACTTCTTCTTGTTCACCATGTGATGTATGTCATTATGCTAAATAGAAAAGGCTTTCTTTTCCCATCAGTTTCAATAAAAGTTCACAACCTTTTTCCTTAATTCATCTTGACATCTGGGGCCCTTATTCTATGACTTCTATTCATGGTCATAAGTACTTTCTTAGCATTGTTGATGATCACTCATGATTTACTTGGGTTAAACTTATGAAATTTAAAGCTGAAACAAGATCTCATATCCAAACATTTATTACTTATGTTGAAAACCAATTTTCTTCCCATGTTAGAGTTTTAAGATCTGATAATGGCAATGAATTTCTCATGACTGATTTTTTCAATTCAAAGGGTATTTTACATCAAACTTCATGCATTGAAACTCCTCAATAGAATGGTATTGTTGAGAGAAAACATCAACACATTCTTAATGTTGCTAGAGCACTGTTATTTCAAGCAAATTTACCAAAAATTTACTGGTGTTGTGTTGTCACACATGCTGTGTTTTTAATCAATCATTTACCTTCTCCTGTTATCAATAATGCAAACCCCTTTTCTTTACTTTTTCACACTCCTCCCTCCTTTCATGATTTACGAGTGTTTGGTTGCCTTTGTTATGCATCCATTTCTGTCACAAATAGAACCAAATTTGACAAAAGAGCTAGAAAATGTGTCTTTCTCCAATTTCCTTCTGGTACTAAAGGCTACACGTTGCTTGATATGCACAATCATCATATTTTCACCTCACGAAATGTTATTTTTTATGAACATGTTTTTCCCTATCATGCTCCCTCTCCATCTCATCCTTCATCAATTCTATTCCCTCAAGAATTTACTCATGTTGATGACCCCATTTCTACTCTTTCAGTACCTCCTTCCACTAATATATTCAACCTTTCTTCTAGTTCTTCTTCTTCCCCCTTTTTCTTGCCCCCTTCCCCATCACCAGCACCTCATCGTTCATCTTGACCTCACCATCCCCCTTCATATTTGCATGACTATCATTGCAGCCTCAATGCCTCAGCACCATCTCATGCACCCTCCAAAGGTACAACTCCTCACACTTTATCTTGTGTTCTTTCTTATCATAATTTGTCCTTTAATCAAAAGAAATTTAACCTTCCCATTTTTGTGTTCTTGAACCACGCACTTATGCCCAAGCTGTTAAATATAAAGAATGGAGAGATGCCATGGAGGTAGAACTCACAGCCTTGGCTCAAACAACACATAGACTCTCACCTCTTTACTAGAAGGCAAGCACCTGATTGGTTGTAGATTGGGTTTATAGAACCAAATATAGGTCTAATGGCAGCATTGAATGTCACAAAGCCTACCTTGTTGCAAAAGGCTATACACAGATTGAAGGAGTAGATTATTTGGACACTTTCTCACCTAAAGCAAAAATGACAATTGTTTGGTTGGTTCTAGCTCTTACCTCTGCCCATAATTGGCATCTTCATCAACTGGATGTCAACAATGCTTTTCTTCATGGAGATCTCCATGAAGAATTTTACATGACATTACAACCAGGCCTTTCCTCTCCTAACCCAAACCTTGTCTGCAAACTTCAAAAGTCCCTCTATGGCTTAAAGCAAGCAAGCCGCTAATGGTTTCATAAATTGTCTACTTCTTTACTTTCCTTCGATTACTCTCAATCTAAAGCTGAATATTCCTTGTTTGTTAGAAAGAGTGACACCTCTTTTATTGTGCTACTAGTATATGTTGATGACATCATCCTTGCTGGTAATGATATCACTGAAATTCAGTCCATCAAGTCCCTGCTTGACAATCTTTCAAGATCAAGGACCTTGGTCAACTCAAATACTTCCTTGGTCTTAAGGTTGCACGATCCAGCTCTGGCATTTCTCTCTGTCAACGCAAATTTGCCTTGGAATTACTTAGTGACACTAGGTTTCTTAGCTCAAAGCCAGCTAAGTCCGTAATGAACAAAAATATCAAACTTTCTAAGTATGTTGGCACTCCCATTTCTGATGCCTCTTTCTATAGACGCTTGATTGGACATCTTCTATACCTTACTACCACAAGGCCTGATCTTTCTTTTGTTGTCCAACATCTTAGTCAGTTCATGGAAGGCCCTACTAATGTTCATTTACAGGCTGCCAATAATGTTCTTCAATATATTAAAGCTGCTCCTACTAAAGGTCTCTTCTTCCTTTCTCGTTTTGACTTGCAACTCAAGGCATATGGTGACTCTAATTGGGCTAGATGTCTTGACTCTTGCCGCTCAGTCACCGGCTTTTGCATATTGCTTGATCATTCTTTAATTTCGTGAAAATCCAAGAAGCAAATCACCGTATCTCACTCTTCTCTTAAGGCTGAATACCTTGCCCTCGCCTCAACAACTTGTGAAATCCAATGACTCTTACACCTCCACCAAGATCTACATATTTCCCATCTTGAACCTGCCCTCATTTACTGTGATAGCCAATCTTAGGTAATGAGTGCTTGCATGTCAAATCTTTTCTTCCTTTTTTCTTTTGGCATCTATAATCTTTAGTCTTTCACTTTTTCGTTTCACAAAATTCAGAGACGACTACATGACCCATTTAGTAATTAAACTATGAATGGTTATTGTTGGTATATTTATTGTGATATATGAATTGTTCTAGTGCTGAAATATAAGATTGACAGTCATGTTCATATATTGATGCAAGATTGATAACCAACTGGACAAAAAATATACTTTCTAATTGAGTGTTCATGTACGTTCCCGAAGATAAATTCCATAATTAATAGCCTCTTAATTCTGGATGAATCATAGAAAAATGGTAAAGAATATAAGATGGGAATAGAGCCATCTAAATAATACAAATTATGAATTATGTACTTAGTCACTAATATATCTATAGTACCATGTTTTTAAATAAACCCCTTGATATCCGAAGCTGCATTAAACTTTAACTAATTCATATCAAGTTGGCCTGAGCCTCAGAATAGGGATATTTCTCCTAAAGGTATTTTCTATATACATACGGTTTTGAATCTGAAACATCATACTTAAATGGAATCTTAATATTTATAATATCATTATCAACATATTATATAATTAATTTAATGCACTATGTTTTTCTTGTTTTCTTCCCGTTGATATCAACAGATTTGAATCATCTCCATACCTCTTTTCATATATAATCTTATTTGCTGATTTTGATTTGAATAATAGAAATTACTGGTTGTTACTTTAAACAAAATATATTATTTATTTGAATAATAACAGCAAATAAAACACTATAGATTGTTTTTAAGTAAATTTTACTTATAATAATAAGTGAAAACCATTAAATTAAATATATTGTCTATTTGTAGGCTATTTTTTAATCATTTGATCACAATTAATAGAAGAAATTATGTATGGAAAGAGGTATTGAGAAAATTTAAATCCGAAGTGAATATACCCTTTTCCTCCCTTTAATTTTAAGGTTCTATCTACTTTTTTCGGTCCAAAATATAAGTCCTATGAAGCACCGATACTTCAAAAAAGTAGATGTATATATATCCGATACACGATACGATATGATACGTGTATCGTACTTGTGCATACGTATTCATTCGTACCACTTTGTACCACTTTAAATTTTTACATTAAAATAGTGTTATTTGAAATTGTTATAAATATTTTATGATTTATTTTAATATTTACACTATACTTTTTAGAATATTTAATACCCATTTTTATCTTAATAGTTAAATTTATTAATTATACATATAAATAATTATATAAATAATATTATACATGTATCAATATCTCTCGCACCCGTATTCTAAAATTTTAAAAATTGTCATATCTTTCGTATTATATCGTATCGTATTCAATACACGTACCTGTATCAGTGCTATATAGTATAAACATATTTAACTAATTGCACAGAAATCAAGAAAGATAGTTTTACTCATTAAATCTGTCAAAAAATATATTATTTTCCAATATTATTTCTATTTAATGTATTTAATTTAGATCCCTCCTACATTTAATTACAGATAAGGATAAAATAAAAAAAATAATATTAAATATCATAAAAATTACTAAATAGAACTTATATTTTACATCAAAATAAACTTTTAAAATATAACTTAAATTCTGCACAGGAAGGAGTATTATTTTTAAACTCTTCACACGACTTTGTTCATGCATAAGAGTATTATACTCAGTCTCAGCGTTAGGTTGGTTAGGCAACCTAATTAGGTCTTTACACCGGGAATGAGACGCACTTTCGGGTATTATATGATGTGACAGATCAAGAGAAATTGGATTACCGTTAGAGTTGTTCATCCTATTTTCCTACCATTCTCGTTCTTGTCTCGGGCAGAGATTTTAAAGCTCATTTGGTGTACATACAAAAGGGAAATAAAAACTGAATAGAAAAGTCACAATACCAAAAATATACTTTTAGTTTTTTAATTTTACGTTAAATCTTAATTTGATCTTTTAACTTTATAGAGTTTTCTTAATCCTCTAATTTTAAAAAATATAATAATTTTTTCTTTTAATACTGTTAAGTTTTTTTACGAAAAATACTTGCCTGAAATTAATCTAATTTCCAACTTCATCATGCTAATAAAGCAAAAAAAATATTTTCTTTCTTTTTTTTTTGTCAAAATTTTCTTTCTCTTAACACTTAGATTTTTCAGCTAAATAAAAAAACCTTCATATTAAGGGGACTTTCTAGAAAACACTCCTCCCATTTCAAAAAATTTGTTGCTTTGGAGTTTTGGTCTTTTGTAGAAAATTAGTCACTTAAGAATTTCAATGAGTATTAATTATTCTTGTACAATTTTATCTTTTATTAATAATAATAAGTCAAACCTTAATTTTACCCTTCATTAATAATAAGTGTATGCTTGAGAGTTTTATTTTGGATGAAATAGAATAGAGTGGAATAACTAATAGAGAGCATTTAACTTTATTACAATCCAGATAATTTAGTGATTTTCTTAAATTGCTTAAATGACAGACTTTGGAAACGTGGGGAGTACCCTATTTGGTAGGTGTGCGTACCAGTCGGACTAGGATGGACATCACCTTAATCTGGTGCTAGCCCAGGCTTGAACAACCCCCAAGTTAAATTTTTTAACCCATGGAATGGCTTGATTTGAGAAGGCCTGATGCTTGGCAGGGCAAATGCTGGGCCAATATCAAGTCAAGGTTGGACTTGTAAGATAAAAACAAAAAGAAATTAATCACAAATTTGAATTAAAATTAAAATATAAAAAGATTAAAAATTCTTCATAAGACTCAAAATTAATTTATTACATGATATATAGTAAGAAAAATACAACCATTTTAAGTTGATAAATTAATTTAAAATATTAAAAATTTTTCAGAATAATAAAATAATCAACTTATTGAATGATAGATATGAAATAAAAAACACAATAAAGTATAAAAAATATTCATTAAAAATAAAAAAATGCCTTTTAGGCCGGGCTAGGTTAAATGTCCTCGTTGAGATATGTCTTTCGATGCCTAACTTGGTTGTTGTTTTGTTTTTTAAGAATTGGCCTAGCTTAACCAAGCCCCAATCGATTGGGTTGGATTGGGTTTTCTGGGCCCGATGGGCAGTGAACATCCCCCTACCTGAGCTTTTTCTAATTGCAAATTTTGGGGGTTGAAAAAATAATAAACGTTATTCTTTATTCACTAGGTCTTTTTTTTAGGTTTTCTGGCCAGATTATTCACCAAGGGAAGCTTCGTAGTCAATCTTCATTTTACAAACCTTCTGCCAGTTGGGCTAATATGGGCCAGCTCTCTCTCTCGTTTTTGGCCATCCAGCTCTCTTCTTGTTGATTTGGCCATCGGCCCGATAGATACCATTATCATAGAATTAAAATTGTTTATCTTATACCAAAAAAAATAAAAATTTATCATCTTATCATATCCTCAATCCAAAGAAGAAAGGCTCATTGATCTGCTATCCGTTTTTTCCCCCTCAATAAATACTTAAATTAAATATTTTTTTATGTTGATATAAAATCATTTTCACTTAATTATATGAATTAAGAAAGATAGTTAAAATTAATTAATTATCTTGATTTCTTAAATAAATTTTAATATTTTTTTAAAATTATTTTTATTTAATTTTTTTTTTGAATACATTAAATAAGAACATCTTTTAAAAATATATAATAAATACTATTTCATATATTATAAATAATTTTCAAAATCAAAGTAAAAAATGTTATATATAGGATCAGAGAGAGTAGTATACTATTTTAAAAATTTAAAATACAGTATTGTTAAAAACACGAAATTGAAATAGTTTCCCAACCAAAAAATTTTAATCTTATGCACATATAAATATATAACAAGTGATCCCAAAAACGTAAAATAAATAAATGTTAACGGAATAATAAAAAAATCCGCAAGCAGTGTCATCCTCCTCGCCAGTCGCTCCTTCCTTTCAGGCTCAATTCTCAGTAGTGCTCTCTTATGGTGACCGTCTGCTATTTTCCGAGTTATGTTTCAGTTTCTTCTCATAAGCTCTCTTTAACCCACCATCACCAGCTTCTGCAGCCAAGAAGAGACCCGCATCCGCTCCCCAGACACTTCCACATACTAGCTTCCGCAACTAAGAAGTCCAGGTTTTCTTCATTTTTTCTTTGATCGATCAATTTTTCCGTGTTTCTTTTACATTAACTTCTCAATTGGATGAGTCTGCGATTCAGGAGAAGTAGAAAGCTAAAAAGCGATGCGGAGCTATGCAATGACATCCGGGAATTTATTGCCGCTGTTGGACTTCCGGGGGATCACGTTCCGTCAACCAAGGAACTTCTGCAGCACGGAAGGTTAATTTAATATACTTATTTCTTCTCGTTCGTTATTTTTTCCTCTTTAAACTTTATCCTTTTGTATCAACGTGTTTGCACATGGAATCTTTCTTCGTCCAACGGATAAATAAGAAAAATATATTGTAGCACTGTGAAATGCAATTTTGTTCGAAATTGATTTAAAATTGTTATTTAAACGATGCCATAATTGTCACGAAGATCATTTGAAGAACTTTCTTATTTGTAGAAATAGTCAGTGAATGTTAAACTACGGTGAAATCAGTCGACTGACTGGTTTAATTGCGGAGGAATGAGTTATATATATATATATATATATATATATTGCAATTAAAATTTAGAACAAAACTATCAATAATACTTGAGCAGATAAACAGAACATTTAGCCATTCTCATTTATAACCGTTAGTCTCCTTGTTGCCACAATGAATTGTGACCGTGGTCAGGAAGAAATGTTACTTTTATGCTATATTTTATTTTTTTTTGTCTTTTCTAACATAACACTTATGTTTATAGGAATGACCTAGCTAACATTGTCAGACGGAGAGGATATAAACTGGTTCGAGAGCTTCTGACAAGCTCATTAAGTTCCGACATTGATGTTTTTAATTCAGATAAAAACTTTTATGGAAATTTGGGTGGATCAGATGATTGCAAAGATCTTTTAACAGGTCAAATAATTTCTTCTCTCTGAATGAACTTTTATTTTATATTCTTATGAACATTACTGACGACCTAGTATAATATAATTTTAAAGGTCAGAATTTGAAAGAGGACACTATCTCTGATGATATCACAGCATCAACTACAGTTTCTGTGGGGAACAATTCTAGCTGTTTAAATACTGACTTAACTCCAATTACAAATGACCACACTAGCATCTCTAGAGAATCCTCAACTAATTCATCCATGGAGGTAATTGATCTAAGTGAGCTCCAAAATCATGCTGATGAGGTGAACTATGAAGCTGAGGGATATTGCTACTCAACTGAGGCATCTATTGTGGATGATGGCTGCAATAGTTCAAGAAAAGGTCCTGATCCCAACTTTGATAACCAAAGTTCAATCTCCGCAGAAACTTCTGGGGAATCATCTATTGTGGAAAAGTGTTCTCAAAGTTTGGAGAATGGTGATAATATGATGAGCGAAATGATTGGAGAGATAGCCTTGCCATCCACAGTGCCTTTAACAGAAAACCAGTCCAGCACTTCTTTTGCTGATTCTGATCTTGACACTCGGGACTGGTGTAAATTGGAAGATCCAGATAATAGCAGTTATGATGTTGCTGGAAATGTACCCTCAAGCACTGATTTGGAAAATGTATCTGGAGACAAAGAAATTGATGCCTTTGTTCCCTCTGCTAATAATAGTTGCATAAATGTCAGTTCTTCCTCCCATTTGTCTTTGGAGGAAAAGGTTGCAAAATTTATTCAGAGTGGAGATTTAGACCTGGTTGAAGGTACAGCAAATTTTTAGTTTCATATCACTATCACGAATGCTTAAAACTATGTCTTTGACAGAAGTAGCTTATGTTTTGAGATTCAGCATATTGAGAAAAATAAGAGAAAAGGAGAAACTAGAAGCTGAATTGTTCTTTTTTCACATATCAGTACTAATTTTGCAGTACTGAAGTTATCATAGTACCCTACTAATTATATTTATGTTACATAAGTGATTAAGAATATTACAAATATTTATGTTGCCTCAACTAAAACTTTTTGCTATAAATGTTTGGCTATATTTCCTTGATCTCAAACATCATTCAGTTTTGTGGCAACAAGGTTATGCACTTTAGTCACAGTATTTGCTATGCCCCAGTTAAGCTGGTCTTTGACTCTTTGCCAAAATGGTTTTTGTCTCCAATAAAAACTCAAAAATCATTTTCCTTTTGGTACAAAACTCAAGAACAAGAGTGAAAATACTCTAAAATTTAAGAAAACTCTCTCTGTTATTGCTTCCCTCATCTTTGTAGTATGTAGCCTATTTATACTGATTACTCAAGGGCTTTCTCATATGGAATTGTAAACAACACATTAAACACGGGAAAGGGGAGTTACGGGGGGTTACTAGCTATTAAACTTGGCCATTATTGGGGAATTGCACATTGCTTATTGTGGCCATTATGTTTTGGTTTTAAAACTTCATAACAGTAGCTTGAAGCTGAAACGGTTGAGTGATGAATCATTCATGATTCTATTTCATCCTCCCCGGGTTGACTGAGACTCGCCCTTGAGTCAAACTCGACTTCATTATCAAGGTAGGGTGACAGATCAGCAACATTGAAAATAGCCGAAACGCCATAGGCACCAGGTAATTCCACCTTGTAAGCGTTGTTGTTAATCTTCTGCATTATCTTGAATGGACCATTAGTTCTAGGAGACAACTTGGCATTGGGTTGTTTAGGAAAATGTTCTTTCCTCAGATATATCTCCTACATTAAAAATCTGTTACTTCTGGTGCTTGTCTCGCTAAGACTTGAGTTTCAAATTCTACTTCTGAATTCTTTCACGGACCTGCTCATGCGGCTTCTTTATTTCTTTGGCCCTTTGGTCTGCATCTACGTTGTAATACTGCTTGTTAGATGAAGGTAACAAGTCTAAAGGACTGAGAGGTTGGCTGCCATAAACAACTTCAAACGGATGCTCTCCAGTGGCTTGATTAATTGAGTTATTGTAAACAAACTCAACCTGTTGAAGGACAAGATCCCACTGTTTTAAATTCTTTTCAACATAGCTTCGAAGAAGGTTTTCAAGAATCCGGTTCACTGCTTCAGTTTGTCCGTCCGTCTAGGGTTGGTTAGCACTGCTGAATTGAAGTTTAATTCCCATCTTTTTCCATAAGGTTCTCCAAAAGTGGCTGAGAAATTTGAGATCACAATCAGAAGTGATAGTCTTAGGGATGCCATGTAGTCGAACGACCTCCTTGAAATACAAATCTGCCACTTGAACAACATCATTAGTCTTTTGGCATGGGATGAAATGTGCCTTCTTGGAAAATTTGTCTACAACAACCATGATGGAATCTTTCTGTCTTTGGGTCCTAGGTAATCCAAGGACAAAGTCCATACTCACATCTTCCCAAGGAGCTTCTGGAACTGGAAGAGGTGGGCATAATCCTGTGTTTTGGCTTTTAGACTTAGCCAAATGACAGGTCCTGCATCGCTGTATGTGTCTGTTTACATCCCGTTCAATTCTTAGCCAATGAAAATTCTCTTTCACTAAGGTCATAGTTTTGTTTCGACCAAAGTGTCTTGCTAGTCTAACATTGTAGGCTTCCCAAATGATTGCCTCTCATAAGGAACATTGAGGAATGCATGGGAATTTTCCTCGAAATAGAAAACCTTCATACCTGTAGTATTGTTGAAAAGGTTGAGCTTCAGTGGCACTCCATGCTTGATGGAAATTAGGATCATCTTTGTACAATTCCTTGATAGTTTCAAAACCAACAACTTTGGCTTGGATGGCAGTAAACAAAGCATGTCGGCGGCTAAGTGCATCAGCTACTGAGTTCAAGGTTCCAGCCTTATGCTTAAGCAGGAATGGGTAAGCCTGCAAAGTCTCACTCAAAGCAGCATGTCTTCGATTGGTCTTTTGTTGGGAATTTAAATGCTTGAGGGCCTTATGGTCAGAATACAGGATGAATTCCTTACTCAAAAGATAATGACTTCAATGTTGCAAAGCTCGAACAATAGTATAAAACTCATTATCATAAGTAGAATATTTGAGCTTGGTGTCATTGAGTTTCTCACTGAAAAAGGCAATAGGATGTCCTTCTTGGCCTAGGACAACAACAATTCCAGTGTTGGAGGCATTACAGCTGATTTCGAACACTTGGTCAAAATTAGGAAGGGCTAATACAGGCGCTTCAGTCAAATGCTTCTTCAACTCTTCAAAGCTTTTCTGGGTTTGTTCTGTCTACTAAAATTTATCTCCTTTGATGCAATCTGTGAGTGGTGCAGCAATAGAACTAAAATTTCGGATGAACCTCCTATAGAAAGAAGCTAGTCCGTGGAAACTTCGGACTTCTTGGACAGATTTCGGGGTTGGCCAGCTGTTAATGGCCTCAACTTTGCTGGGGTCAACTTGAACACCTTCTGCAGTAATGATATAACCCAAGAGTACAACTTCATTGGTCAAGAAAGTGTACTTCTTTAGATGACATAAAGTTTTTGTTCTCACAGAGTTTGCAAGACTTGCCGTAGGTGCTCTAAGTGCTCCTCTTGATTTGTACTGTAAATAAGGATATCGTCAAAGTAAACAACAACAAACTTGCCGATGAAGGGTCGTAATACCTGATTCATTAAACGCATGAATGTGCTGGGAGCATTGGACAAACCAAAATGCATCACAGTCCACTCAAAAAGTCCATCTCTTGTTTTAAAGGTAGTCTTCCACTCATCTCTCGGTCGAATTCAGATTTGATGGTATCCGCTACGAAGGTCAATCTTAGAAAAGACAGCAGCACCATGTAATTGGTCTAACATGTCATCAAGTCGGGGTATCGGGAATCGATACTTGATGGTGATCTTATTTACTGCTTGACAGTCAACGCACATTCTCCAACTCCCATCCTTCTTAGGTACTAGAAGAACAGGTACAGCACAGGGACTAACATTTTCACGAATTAATCCTTTCTTCAACAACTCTTCAACTTGCCGCTGAACCTTAGCATGCTCCTGTGGGTTCATTTTGTAAGCAGACTTGTTAGGAATGCTCCTGGACCAAAGTCCATTGCATGTTGGATTTCTCGCATAGGCGGCAATCCTGGAGGAATTTCATCTAAGATCACATCTATAAACTCAGCTAGCAACTGTTCAACTTCGGAAGGAATAATGGATCTATCATTTGCTTCAAACAATAGAATGAATCCCATGGACTGGACTTCTGCTTTCGTCACTTTGAGCTGATGTTTGGCAACTAAGGACACTGGCGACTTGGATTCCTTTTTGCTATATTCACTAGGCGGCAGTAGGGCTAACTTAATGTTTACCCCATCTTTCACAAAAGAATAGGTATTTGCATGTCCATCGTGCATAGCACAACGATCATATTGTCATGGTCTTCCAAGAAGTAGATGGCAAGCATCCATGGACATAACATCACACCAGGCTTCATCTTGATATTTCTTGCCAATTGAAAAAGAAACAAGGCAATCCTTAATAACTTTTACCTTACTTCCCTTGTTGAGCCACTGTAACTTGTATGGATGTGGATGATCCTGCATTGGTAGCTTCAACTTTTCTACCATGCGGCTTGAAACTACATTCTCACAGCTTTTATTGTCAATGATGACATCACAAACTTTCCCTTGGGTCATGCAACGGGTATGGAAGATGTTGTGACGTAGCTAGGGCTCCTCTTTTGTAGGTGCTGTGTGCAAACTCGGTCTAATCACCAGTGATTCTCCTTGATCTACAGTAATGAACTCTTCATCATACACTGGTTCATCAAACATGGGTTCTTCCTTTTGTACTTCTTCAGATACTTCATAAGCTTGTTCTTCAATAATGGTGACAATTCTATAGTTGGGACAATCTGCAGTGATGTGCCCAAATCCTTGGCATTTATAGTATTTGGGTGTTTTAAAGCCAGATTCGTTGGTGACTTTTGGTGGAGGCTTGCTCGAGGAACTAGGCTGCTAGAATTGTGTATTGCGGGCATTAAGAAAACTTCTAGAGGAAGAAGGTTGAAATGAAGACTTTCGGGGAATCTGCTTCTCCACATGTATGGCTAGATGGATTACATCGTCTAAAGTCCAATACTGTTAAAGTTGGACTGGATAGGCGATGTTGGTGTTCAACCCTCTAATATATCGGGCTATCGTCTGCTCCTCCTTTTATTGAATATCATATTTTATCATGAGCTTCTGAAATTCCCTAGTATATTCTTCCACAGACAAAGACTTTTGGTGTAGATTTTGCAACTGAATAAAACTATCTTGATAGTAATGTTTAGGTAAGAACTTATGTGAGAGCTCGTGTCGCATCTTGTCCTATGTTCGGATCTTACTTTTCCCTTCTCATTCACGCCTCTTCTTAAGGTTTTCCCACCAAATGAAAGCATGTTTCTTGAGTTTGATGGCGACAATCTTCACTTTCTGATCGTCCGGCACCTCCTTATATTCAAAGACTCGCTTGACAGTTTGTAGCCAATCAACGAACTCATCTGGCTGTAGCTTTCCTTCAAATTTAGGAATTTCTACTTTGATGTCATTGTAGCGAACTGTTGGTCTTTGAGGACGGTGGTTTCCAGCTGATGGTGTGTCGCTACTATCCGAGTCTTCTTCTCTTTGCCCTCTTTATTCCTCTAACTGAATTCGTTGGATATTCACAAGCTTCTGTAGCAATTGAACTCGATTTCTCAACTCTTCAATCTCAACTTCATGTGTAGGTTTGCATCTTGGAGGCATTTTGAGGAGTTATGGGGCTAATTGCTACTGTTAGAAAGCTAAGGGGTAATAGTGAAAATTTTCAAAAATATGGGGGCAAAATTGCAATTTCAAAAGGTTGATGGGCAAAATTGCAATTTTAGGAAGTTTAGGGGTCAAAATGTAATTTTGGATAGTTGAGGGGAATAAATGTAATTTATGGAAAGTACATGGTTGAATATATAAATATGGAAGAGTTTAGGGGTCAAACTGTAAATCTGGAAAGTTTGGCTGACTGGGCTGGGTTACGTGGCAGAAGTGACATGTGGCAGATACTGGGTGGCTGCGCTGTCGCTGACTGGACATGTCAATGCTTGCGTGGCAGATGATGCAAATGGTTGTGTGCCATTACTAATGTGACGGACTTCAGTCACGTGGTAGACATTGAGTGGTGCTGACTAGGCACTCAAGCTGACGTGGCAGATGATGTCATCATCTTCTACCTTCAGCAGGCACGTGGCCGGCGCTTGAAGTGTGTGGCCGGCGCATGGGTGGCGCTTGGTCGTTTGGTGGTAGCACGTGGAGGCACGTGTGGCGGTTTTAGGCATCGAGAAACTCCAGTCCAAGGTTTTTGGACCTCTTGAGTTCAACAGCGACGTTTGTTTGGCTGAAAAATGACCAGGGAATGGAGTTTTGAGGGTGGCGGCGACTTCCTCTGTCGGCAACCGTACGAGCTCCGATTCCTAGCCATTCTTCAAGCGGTTCCCTGTCTCTGGAACTTGCTCTGATACCAAAAATGGTACAGAACTCAAGAACAAGAGTGAAAATACTCTAAAATTTAAGAAAACTCTCTGTTATTACTTCCCTCATCTCTATAGTATGTAGCCTATTTATACTGATTACTCAAGGGCTTTCTGGTTTGGAATTGTAAACAACACATTAAACACAGGAAAGGGGAGTTACGGGAGGTTACTAGCTATTAAACTTGGCCATTATCGGGGAGTTGCACATTGCTTATTATGGCCATTACGTTTTGGTTTTAAAAATTCATAACAGTAGCTTGAAGCTGAAACGGTTGAGTGATGATTCATTCATGATTCTGTTTCACCTTTTATTACCTTTGGAGATACTTATAAATGTTACTATTCCATCTTTAGATCATACCTTTGGCAAATCAAATGGAAACAATTATGAGGACAGTGAAGTGCATATTGAATCAGGATCTGCTGTGGAGATGATAAATAATACAGAACACATTAAACATCCACCTAAAGATAAGACTGCTATGACATTTTATGGAAGCTCATCAACATCCAAGCAAGTTGTTCCATCTGCATCAATCAATCACCTGGTTTGGTTAGTATTTTATACAAAGTGTCTTTTGATGTCAACTAGGACTGCTAGATCTTGTTAGCTTGATTGTTTTCAGTACCTAAGTTTGTACAAATGTGTGCCTGTAGTATGTTTAACTTAAACCTTACTTGAAGAACCTGGTGTATCATTTCATTGATTTACAATTTTTGTGGAACTTGTTATTCATTCAACTCAATTGGCAGTCAGATCCATATTGTTCTCAGTATATATGTAATGAGATCATTCTTAAGGAACCATCTCTGTAGTCTGCACATGGTTGAAATTTATTTTTCTTGTGGATTGATGCTGTCTTTAGGTTCTAATAGCTTATAACTTTTACTTTTGGCATGCATGATGGATATTAGGAGTCACAATTCAAAATTGGGTTTAATTAATGACAAAGCCAATGGAAATTATTGCATAAAACTGGTTTATCATATACATTTGAGGCTGAAGACACATCAACGTGTCTGTGCAATGGAAAACTTCCTCTAACTTGTAATATTCTTGGTGTTCTTGGTGACTGTGTACTGGTCAATAAGATAGCTGTAGGTTAGACTTGTATTTATTTCTTAAGACCTCAAATGTTAATTCTTCGGTTCTCAACTTCTGGAAGAACTAAATTTTACTCCTGCAGTGCATCATTGGTCTTTTCATTTGAATTAACCTTTTTCTGTGGTTTTAAAAATTATATACAGGGATGAACATTTGCCAGATGAGGATCAAACTGCTCATTTTGACGAAGATTTTGATGCTGAGGTCATTATGCATCTTTTTAAGAATTTTGTATTGATTGACAATTTTCATGACCTTAATTTTTATTTGTTGGATATTATCATGATGCAGGCTACTAAAAGGCAAAATCAAAGTGAGATAAATAATCTTAAATTCATGCTGGTAATAATTTTGTAGTTTCTTTTATGCTTTTGCAGTTCTTTCCAGTGTTTGTTTAGGGTGGTTGTGATACTAACTTATTATAATTATATTTTAAATGGTGTTTCATACATAGTATCGGAAGGAGTTAGAGCTGTCTCAACTGAAGGAACAGATTGAGAAGGAAAAGGTAGATGGTTTCTCATTTCTTCTCCCTGTATACAAGTTTATATTGCTTTTGGTAACCAATCCCTTTATGCATAAATTGTTCTTGCATTCAGTTAGCTTTGTCTGTCTTGCAAACCAAGGCAGAGGAAGAAATCAACAAAGCCAGAAAATTTATCTGTGAAAAGGATGCAGAGTTACATGTTGCTGAAGAAAGCCTTTCAGGACTAAAGGAGGTATAACATCTGCCTTTCTTGTGGACTTTTATTTCTGATGCGGTCAGGGCATCCTTCAGTACCTTGGCCACGTGGTTACTTTTATCACCTCATGAAATGGCTTTAGATATGAAACTATTTATGAAAACTAGAGTAATTGGCTGTAAAATGAAACACTTGATTTTTATACCTGCTGATGGCATTGTGTGCCCTTACACTTCCAGGTTTGGATTGAGTTCTGTAGTGATGGTGACAATGTGGAGGTGGCTGGTAGCTTCAATGGTTGGCATCACAGAATTAAAATGGATCCTCAACCATCAACATGTGACTTAGACCCCACTGCGTCAAGGTTCTAAATATTTTTCTGATAGGGGATTCATATTATTCGAAGTCGTTTAAGTTGATGTTTGACCAGTCACCAACTTACCACCATCTGATTATATGTTCCTTTCCATAGTTATATTCCCATTGTTGCTTGGGTAACCATTTGCACTAGTTGTTACATTTAATTCTATACTTATGACTTGAGACTATTGCTTGTAGATAATATTCCCCGCCCCCAAATGGTGGTTGATCTTAGTTCCAATAGAACTTAGGCAGTTGGATAAATATAGTCTGTCTAGACAAAAGTTTGGATTGGTGCATTACATATAGGGTTAAGGATGAAAGTATCATTTCATTTAGTTGAAATTGATTATCAGAGTTAGCCAACGCCTTTTAGGATGCAGAGCAAACACACCTCTTTGCATATTTTCAGAAATATTACAGTATAGCAACATTAGACTAATATTTGAACCACGTAACCTGTCTTAGAAATAATGATGATATCTACTGATCATTGTAATATGTCCAGGAGATCTAAACTTTGGTCAACAGTGCTGTGGCTTTATCCTGGTGTATATGAGGTGCGTGCATCTTCTACCTATATGGTCAAGATATTGGTATCTTTCATATTCACAACTGGATATAATGAATTAGTTCAATGATAGTATAGTTGCAATATATTTTTAAGAGGTAAATTTCTTGATGCCTGAATGTGAGATCATTTCCTTTTAAAAGGTTGACTTTTAGATATTCTGAAAGAAATGTGTGTTTTTCTTTGGCCACTAAAAGTAACATATGTCAAGAAGCTTGTTGAG
The DNA here is from genome assembly GCA_026686845.1 of Adenanthera pavonina. Classification (NCBI taxonomy): domain Eukaryota; kingdom Viridiplantae; phylum Streptophyta; class Magnoliopsida; order Fabales; family Fabaceae; genus Adenanthera; species Adenanthera pavonina. The sequence goes on from JAIVEN010000002.1 coordinate 7,288,753, forward strand.
TGTCAACGCATGGAATCAAACTCGACAAGCTTGCTTATGTACTGTGATGGGGGGCTTTTTCTTTTTGTAATGTTTCAAAATGTATCTACTTGCATCCTCCAACACCTAAATCCCTAATTTCCTATCATCTCTAGTAATTCTAGATTTTAGGTTTTCCAATTTAAGCTTCTATTATTCAAATTGGGTTTACAACTTACCTTATAGAGGTGGGAATTAAAGAGTGAGTTTCACACTTTGGAAGTTCAACTAAAACCTCAAATTGGGAGCTCCTACTCATGGTCAATATAGAAAGAGGAAGAGCTGCAATAATATATATTCAAGCTTCAACTAAAGATGGACGTGAAGATTATTGGAATGAAGAAGATAAAGGGAGAAGAAGAAAACGAAGAGGAAATAGCTCATCTAACGCAATAATAATAGACCTCCAGAGCCCCAGCCATTCCTCATGCTATGACTGACCTGTGGAGAAGATGGGAGGCACGGCAGCTTGAGATGGAGGATGAGTAAGGAAACTCCCAGTGATAGATGGAAAATGAAAATGGAGAAAGAAGAAAGTCATGCATAAAACTTTCTGGAAAGTGAGAGACGTTGCAATCAGGGAGAATTTTAAAAGGACAATGGAGGAAGCACGAAGAAAGAGTTGTGATTGTATTTTATGATTTGGGTAAAATCACACTTTGGCCATAAAAAATTTTAAAACATTTCAATTAAGTCCTGAAGGTATTTCAGTTTGGCCCTTCTCTCTATTTTTATTATTACCAATTTCTTTGTCCTTTTTTTGGCCCTTAAAGTGATTTATTTTGCATTCATAAGCATTATTTCTGATTTCATATTTTAATCATTAGACATTAGGGACCTATTTGCAAATTTTATAAATTTGATCTTATAACAATAAATCTCATCTTTACTTGGTAACTCTACCAGTAGCAGTAATTATTTGCACTGTCCTTCAGTTTGGGTCTTCTTGTTGGCTTTCTTTTGCCCTTTCTATGAGCTTGGGGGACCTTATGCCATTTGCTTCTTCTGCGCACTGGCAGTTGAATAAGTTTAGATGTTTGTTAATTATTTGTTTACCCTTTTGAGGTGAAAAGCATAGATAGTTTAAAGCTTTAGTAACTGTTTATTGCAGATAAAATTTGTTGTTGATGGCCACTGGAGAATAGATCCTCAAAGGGAGTCACTTACAAGAGGTTATATATGCAACAACATACTAAGAGTAGTTAGATAGATGGAAAACATCTGGCTCTGGTCACAAAATTGCTAGCTGTATAAAAAAGGGTAATATCATCATCGATCTTAACTCGCTTAAATGCAATCTAATTATTGCTTATGGACATTTAACTCTAAGAATTGAGCCGCGGGTTTCAAATGACAATCAAAGATCCCAAATCTTTACTACATTTTAATTGATTTAGGGTGTTGTAAATTCTCAAAACTAATATTGAAGCTGCTTTTGACATGGTTTGAACATGTCTCTCTCACATGAATTACCCTTTTTATCTCTCGCATTTTCTACAGTGTCAGACCACAAGGAATGATCTTGATCTCAACTTTTTCTCTAGTTTTGTACTACTATTAGGATGGTGTCTTAGTTCAGTAGTGTATAATTATTGGTGCTATATATAGCTTGTGTTTCCGGACTGTTAGAATTCTGTACCCAAGAAAATTCCATCTCTATATGCTGTTGGTTGAAATGGGTGATATATTCACCTTCCCATCTCTTTAGCATCTAGTTATATAGTATCCAATTTATGCGAGTGATGTGTGCCAAACAGTTGGACTGATTAACTTATAAGTTGTGGAATTTTTTTAGGCTACAAAAGATTACAATGGTTGATTGCATTGAATTTCTACTTGATGCCATTGGATGAACGAATCACGTTTGACAGCAATGTGGACGCAAGGGAACGAGGAAGCATACATGAGTGAGCATATTCTAGTTGCGGATGCCTTCTAGTACCATCCTGTTTGTATGTACATAAAATTTAGGCAGGAGAGCATGACATCATATAAGACTACAGGTAGCTAGCAAATAGGAAGGAAATGATAGTTCCCTATTTTTTCCCCTTCATTTTTGGTATTATTTAATCTTTTTCTTCTTGGGGATTTTAAAAGTCACCACAACTATATCAAAACACAAGTTCATTTTACTGTGCACCATAAATTTATGGTAGTGTACTAGTGTTATTCTTTCCTGAAGAGCTTCAAGTGGCATTCCTCTTTGTTTCCGGTTGAATAAAAATTACAGTACTTACTCGGTCGTTACCCTGAGGCATACCTATGGGAAGCCTCTGGAAAAATTTCTTTTGAAAGAGTTTCGCCCACTTCTGTTAAAAATAAGAATAACAATAATAGAGACAATGGTAATTCCAAGAATCGCAGGGTTCACTAACAAGGTACTATACTACGTGGCCTTCGGCCTCCCTCTGGTCCGCCCCAAAAGAACTTTTTTTCTATTTTCGATACAACAACCCAAAAGAACTTTCGTCTCTACAATCTATGGAACAAAGTTAAGGTATAATGCTACTGAGCCCAAAGCCCATTAACAACATATAGCATCGGCGCCGAACATAGGATCGTGTTGACACCACGTGGAAAGCCAGAAAGGGGTATTTTGCTTAGAGGCGTGTCCTCTTTCCCTACCGTTACACTCCCGTCTTTCTCTATCTCCACCTTTTTAACTTTCTCCTCGACAACCACCAACCCCCCGCCATCATCTTTAGGCCGCATTCTTGTGTGCTCATGGCGATGGTTAGTGCTCCTGCTGCTTGTATTCATCTCAGATTTCAACATCCTCTGTTGTCATCATCATTTCTCAAGATACCGTCTCAATCCAGTTATCCCTTGGCATTAGCTCCTGCGACAACGAGAATAAGAAGACCTCCTCTTCGCAGCAAGAGTTTTGTAGTAAAGGAGGAATTTCCAAAACCTGTTGCCCCAGCCGGGGAAGAAGTAGAATTGAGAGAGAACAGCGAAACTCTCTTGTACTCTTTCTCTCCACTGCCATTGCTGTGCCTGGCTGCTCTGCTACCTGGAGGTAATTTAATTATCTCTATTTCTTTTATTTTCATTACCTTTCAGGACCGACTGCTTCATTCTAATTCTTTCCGCATTACATTTTCTGATGGTTTGTTCAATAAAATCTCGAGTTAATCTGATGCGGATGTCTGCTTGGTTCAGTTTGGTTAAGAATCCCAGTCTTTTGGTTGCCAAAAAATGTCGTGGTTGATGAAATTCAAGCCAAAGCCGAGAGAACAGTATGAATATTATTTTTTTATGATAAGTTTCAATGTTGATAACAGCTGGGGCTGTGCGATCTGTATTTGGGGCTTTTGTTGAGCTTGTCAAGTCATGGAATCTCCCAGACTGGCTTGTGCATTGGGGTCATCCTGGCAACATGGTAATTCTATATACTTTTCTTTCTGGCATACTCATAACTATTATTATAGAAGCTTCAAATCTTTCCGATTACCACACGTCACTATCATCTTTTCCACGCTAATTCACATGCAGGCAGTTGTACTCTTTGCCATGGGTGGCTATGGAACCTATCTAGGTTTCCGTATACGTTATTCTGACAATGTGGTAAGATATCTCTTGCCAATTTACAACTTCTGATTACAATCATGGTTGCCATATAATCTCAATTAGTTTGAATCATTTAGTTTTTATTTTCTGGAATAATTTCAGGAGGAGAAGGCTAAGGCCAAGGAATTGCACCCGAAGCTCTTAGGTGGTATGTTTTTCTTCTTTGCGCTGGGAGCTACTGGTGGAATAACATCACTACTAACGTCAGATAAACCTATTTTCGAGAGGTAACCAGCAATTATTTTTTCTTTTACTTTCGTCAGGGTTGAGATTGTTGATTGTTCAAAGTTGTCCTTTCAGCTTCAGGATTTTTTTTTTAGAAGTTAATTCTTCAAAGTATACTCTTTACGCCATCTCTCTCCCTCTTAAAAAATTTATTTTTCTCCAGCCAAAAAAAAATTTATTCTTCTCTATGCAGTCCTCATGCAGTTACTGGCGTCGTTGGCCTTACTCTGTTGACAATACAAACCATATTGCCTGCATTATTTGAGGTAATTGCTATTATCTAGCATTGCTGTTAACATTTCCAAGAGCCAAATTATCCATACAATACGACCATGACATAAGCATCTTACTGTTGTGCAGAATCGTGTTTAAAACTTGAAATCCCCTTCTTATTTACATGAACTTATGTCATTTCTTCCCTCTGTTATTAATCTGACTGTATGCAGGGAAATCCTGGACTGAGGAATGTTCACGGTATCTTGGGTAGTGGTATCATGATGCTCTTTCTTATTCATGCTGCCCTGGGACTCCAATTAGGCCTCAGTTACTAATTATAACACGGATTGATCGTGCATTGTTACTCTGAGCGGTTATTATTCATTTTACAATATGGTGTACATTCTTTCCTGGACGTGGTTGTTCTTAACTTCAATCTGAAATGAGTTCTCTAATTACCAGGGTGTCTGATTCTCTTCTAACATTTTGTTTAAACTTTAAATTGAAGTCAAACTTTGTTCCTGATCTACACATGAGGATAAATAATCATACTTCGAGCGGTTTCACATCGCAGGATATACAAAAATATTTGTACATTGAAAACAATGCGTTATTGCATTGCTAATCGTTCATGTGTCTATATCTATACACACGCAAAATCAAAGTTGTAACTCATCCATAGCATGGCTGGTCAAAAAAAAAAAAAACTCATGAATAGCATGGTTCATCTTAAATTCTATGCAAAGCATATGCCTCACAATCTATCTAATTATATAAAAAAGTAGAATGAATGATTTTGATTTCTTTTGTTGGACAACAATGTGTGTGGGTTAAGGCTTGTTGTGTATAATAATTAGTCAGTTGTCTAGTGCGATGCATATTTGATATCGAAGGTCACGCATGAATATTTGATATAACAAGTATTTAATCCAATTTATAAATTATTAACGTAATTGAAATTTAAAAATCTATTAAAATTAAATTAATTATGGAAAAAATATTTTATATTGGTATCAGAATTGATGAGAGGGTGAATTAGATTCCGATGGCAGTTTGTGAGTTGTCAGGGAATTCCTAGTTAAGAATTTAATAATAGTTAAGTGTGGCGCCAATAGAATCCAGAGAGAAAAAATTATAGCATCATCATAATTATAAATTTTACAATTTTGTCTACTCCCCTGTTATATTTCATGTCGCGTTTAACTATCTACTTGCCTGTAAATGGCGGGTCATTTGATAACTAATATATTAGCAATGCTGCAGATATATAATAGGTGCACTGTAATTTCGGTAACCGTATTGCCAAAGTTACAATTATCTATAGACCTTGTGTTCCGCTAATCTTGCACATTTGCATGGCCCAAAAGAAACAAGAGAATTGGGACTGATCCGTATTAACAGAGATTAGTGATTGTCAAAATCTCATTTAATGAGAATTTTATTAATTGGACTTGGATTAATGTCTTCCTCTATAAGATCTATAAACCAATATGTGTTTAATTAAAACCATTTTCTCGGACCCCTGAGCGTCGATGACTAGTAAGAAAAGGAATATGTATGAGTTTGAATTTGAAGATCAGGAAAATCACATGAGATGTCATGTGACTGGGAATTGAGAAAAAAGCAGCACAACACAAACCACAAAAAACAGAGGGAACGAGTCATACGTCGATTTTCTCTCTCCCCCAAATCTTATTAAGGTATTTATATATTTACACATAAAATTACTTACCTCCCTCCCTTCTTGTTCCAATTTCTCACGTTTCGCACTCCTTTGTCTCAAGCAAAATCACTCGGTACGTACTTCTCTCCCCCTCTCTTCACCCAAATCTAGCCTCCTAATTCAATCTATTACACCCGAAATGCAATGTGCTAATGCAATGTTAATAATCAGATCTCCATTGTCTCTCATTTGTAAAATCCATGTCTCTTTATTTAAATATCGTTTCTGTCTCACATCTTTTGCTTCTAATGAAATATTCTTGTCTTCTTTCTAGTTCTTATCGTATCTGCATTTTGTGTGTTTGCCATGCGATTTTGTTACCATTGTCAATTTACACATGCTCTATGCTGCTTAGATTTTCTATGTTTGCTGCAACATATAGAGATCTAGCTTATCCATTATCTACCTTTGTGAATATCATGTTTTCATATCGGTTATCTCTTGGCAGTAAAGTAACAGGAGATAATGGAAATTCTTAGTGAAGATAAATTTGATATTTGGAAAGGGAACGATTATATCGGGGGAGTTGCAACATTAGGGCTACCTTCTTAGTCCCCGAAGCATCGATGACTGATGAGCCATGTCCATAAAGTAGTTAGGCGAGAATACTGAAGTTATACACTGCTTTAGCGTTCTACGGTTTACAAATAAGCAGATCAGCTTACTTGTTGTGTAACTTTGCTTTTTTTGGAGGTCACATGTTCCTATTGGTTATCTTCGAATGGTAAAGTAACCAAGACAATGGAAGTTCTGAGGGAAGAGAGGTAGCTATAGATAAATTGGCTATGTGGGCACAAAATTATCTATTCGGGGAGTTGCAACTTTAATAATACGAATTGTTAAATCCCGCTCTATTCATGGCTATAATTTATACGTGTACGTCTTGCTGACTTTCGGTTGTACGGCCTCGGATTATAAAATCGGTTATAGTTGAAGCTGTTTCTTTTGTATTTGATACTTTGATATTCCATGCTCTGTTTTACCGATCATGTTCTCACGTCATGAAATTTGCCCCCCTTATCTTTTGGAACACCAGAGATGGACACCTTCCTTTTCACCTCTGAATCTGTAAATGAAGGCCACCCTGATAAGATCTGCGATCAGGTTTCAGATGCCATCTTAGACGCTTGCCTGGAGCAAGACCCTGAAAGCAAAGTTGCGTGCGAGACCTGTACGAAAACTAACATGGTAATGGTGTTTGGTGAGATTACAACTAAGGCTAAAGTGGACTATGAGAAAATAGTTCGTGACACTTGCAGAGGCATTGGATTCGTATCAGCTGATGTTGGTCCTGACGCTGATAAGTGTAAAGTTCTTGTCAACGTCGAGCAGCAGAGCCCTGATATTGCTCAAGGAGTTCATGGTCATTTGACTAAAAAACCTGAGGAAATTGGAGCTGGTGACCAAGGTCACATGTTTGGCTACGCCACAGACGAAACACCTGAGTTAATGCCACTTACTCATGTTCTAGCTACCAAACTGGGTGCCAAGCTTACTGAGGTCAGAAAGAACAAAACATGCGCATGGCTGAGACCCGATGGTAAAACCCAAGTGACTGTTGAGTACAGGAACGATAATGGAGCCATGGTTCCTATCCGTGTGCACACGGTGCTCATCTCAACTCAACATGATGAAAATGTCACAAATGAGAAGATTGCTGCAGATTTGAAAGAGCATGTAATAAAACCTGTGATCCCAGCTGAATATCTTGATGACAAGACAATCTTCCACCTCAATCCCTCTGGTCGATTTGTGATCGGTGGTCCTCACGGAGATGCTGGACTCACTGGCAGGAAGATCATCATTGACACCTACGGCGGATGGGGTGCTCATGGTGGAGGTGCCTTCTCCGGCAAGGATCCAACCAAGGTTGATCGGAGTGGTGCATACATTGTTAGGCAGGCAGCAAAGAGTGTGGTGGCTTCAGGGCTTGCCCGACGCTGTCTTGTGCAGGTTTCTTATGCAATTGGAGTGCCAGAACCCCTCTCTGTTTTTGTAGACACCTACAAAACTGGAAAGATTCCAGACCAAGATATCTTGGCTCTGATTAAGGAGAATTTCGACTTTAGGCCCGGGATGATTTCCATCAATCTTGACCTCAAAAGAGGAGGCAAATTCAGGTACCAGAAGACTGCTGCTTATGGTCATTTTGGACGAGATGACCCCGATTTCACTTGGGAGACCGTGAAGCTGCTTAAGCCCAAGGCTTGAGCTAACCATGGCATTTCTACAGGTGGTTATTATCGTAGCCATCTTCTAGTTTTGGGTTTAGGGGGAGAGAAATAAAGGAGCTTCATTGCGTGCATCGATTCATGAAGATACATTACACACAGCTTTGATGAGAAATTGGAGCAAAGGAGTTCTTCTAGCTGGACGCATTCGCACATAGGAGCTTGTAGCATTATCATCTTTGTTTTTACCCATTCAAAGTTTAATTGCTGTCGCGATTATTTTTCCCCCTTTTTTTTTTCTTGAGCCATTGACTGCTGTGCAATCTTCACGTGATTAAGTAAGGTTGTAATGCCATTTCTGTGACTCTTCAAATTCACCAAGTTTTTTTTTTTACCTTACGGTTTTCAATCGAACACATAGAATTGTTGGCTGACGCAGAACGAGAAAAATTACTAGCATGTTATATGCTCCACTGACCGAAGATTAAAGAATTGTGATGTGACAATAATCTTCAGAAATAGCTTCATCTTCTAATCATGTAATAAATTAGACTAGCAAAGATGTTTTAGAACGAAACTCTCGATTTCTAGGAGTGCAACCACAGGCGATCATGCAATCTCTCTTCTCCAGCGCCAAACATCTCGTCGACCTTTTCACCATCTTGGAAGAATTGGAAGGTCGGAGTGTATCGAATGTGTTGAGTTGTTTCTGGGCATTCATCAATATCTGCGTATATGAAAGAAAGCTTTGGGAAATTATTGCTCAGTCTGTAGAAAGCAGGGAGGATTTGACTGCACACGCGACACCTAGAAAAAGGCGTAAGAATGAGTATCAGTAGTCGTGGTTTTCTGCATCATCTCATGACATGATGCAAAGAAAGACAGACATGGTTCAGAAATCGTCGCAAGACTGATTTTACAGTAACTTCCAAACATTATGTAACCCCACTTTCAGCAAGGTGCGACAACGGTACCATGAAACCACTGCGGTTCGAAGTGTACATTAAAGTTAAATGATCAAAGAGTTCCAACATCAAACACCTTGTGCTCATTCTTAAATCTTAAACACGTATAATAAAAAGTAAACGAATTCAATAATTGGGAAGACGTAAAAGGAGGGGAAAAAAACGTTATTAAAATGATCAGTAACGTACCAAGAAGCACCATAATTGATAACAGCCTGCAAAAGATTTGGTGACAGAGAAATCAAAAACCAGGGCTGTAATGTTCACTGTAAAATGTGAAAAAAGAAGAGAAGGGATTCGATGCTTACTGGAGTTTTGGAAGATTTGATGTGAAGAAGAAAGTCGCTGAGTTGTTGGTCAGTTGAAGCGATTTTCAAGTTGCCGTGAGGATTTAGGGGTAAATCTGAAGCTGCGCTGTTCTCATTCAAACCTTTCTTGCTGTCTTCGTTGCCCCTTTCCATCGTTTTGACGCCCCCTCGTTGCCTAGGAGTGAAATTGAGCGAAATATTACACGGATAAAAACTTTCTACTAAAATACTATACTTCCAAAAATATATACCAAGATATCGGAGTATACAAGGCAGATTTTCAGATGCTTCATTTTATTTTTGGACCAAGGGTGTCTACGGAAAGCTTCCTGCCATCCTTCTCCCACAAAATCTCTCCATTCACTTGATTAATGGAGAAGAAAAGCATTTAGCAAAACGCTGCGTTTTGGATTAAATTGATTTATATTTGGGAAATTACATTTTCAGATTAAAATAAAAAATTTATTACAAAACAGAATATGTCACTACTCATTCTCCTAATTTTATTACTCAATATTTCACATTTTAATACTTTTTATTAGTTAAAATTTTTTTTTAATAATTAATCCATTCTACCAGTCTCTAACTGTATTTTCCCCTAACTGTATTTTCCCTTTTATATTTCAGCAACCCTCTTCCCTATTTCAGCATCACTCTTCCCTGTGGCTGGACTTGGGGTCTCTCCTGCGGAGCAGGAGACGATGCCGTGACAAGATTTTATTTTTTTAAATTAAAATTTATAAATAAAAAGTATGCTTCTCAAGGATCATATAGTCATGTATTTGTGCAGTTTTTAAATTTTTATTTATTAAAAAAATACTATAAAGTAAAAATTGGATTTTTGCAAATCTTCGCAGCATACAGTTTTTTAGTAAATAAAAAAAAGACATTAAAAATCTAAAATCATACAAAATATATGACTACATGATCCCTTCGAAGCATGCATTTTATCTATAAATTTTAATTTAAAAAAATAAAAACTACCATGACAGCATCGTGGCAAGAAGGGTCTCCTCAAGAGAGGCCCCAAGTCTAATCACAAGGAGGAGGGATGTTGAAATATAAAGGGGAAATTACAGTTAGGGACTAGTAGAATGAATTAATTATAAAAAATAATTTTGGGTAATAAAGGTATTAAAATATGAAATACTGAGCAGCAAAAATTGGAAGAATGAGTAGAAACAGGTTTTATTTTATAATAAATTTTTTATTTTGATCTGAAAATGTAATTCCCCCAAATATAAATCAGTTTAATCCAAATGTACCATTTTGCTAAATGGCTTTTTTTCTCCATTAATCAAGTGAACGACTGAGATTTTTTGGCAGAAGGATGGCATGAAGTTTTTCAGCAACACCCTGAGTCCATTTTTTTTAAGGGAAAATTGGGTTTTGGTATTAAAATTGATTTTTTAGTACTAAATATGGAAAATTTTCTGTTTTGATTTAAAATTTTCTATCATCACTTAAAAATATTATATTCTCACTTCATAAAAAGAAAAATTGTGTCTTGACTTGAAAATTTTCTATTTTGACTTAAAAAAATTCTAACCTAACCCCAAAACAAGGTGAATTTTGGTCTTAGAAAATGTAGAATATAACTGTGATATTCTAAACTCTATCTTTATATATAAAGTAAATTTAGTTTAGAAGAATTAACCCTTTATTTGCAATATCTTGGAAAAAATTAGTCCTTTTCAGTGTAAGAGATACTCTTGTCATTAAAAGTTGTTAAATCAGTTGACCCAAAATATCCATATTGTTCATTCTTGTTAGTTATTAACTTAATATTGCTAAAATGTACTAGTGCACTTATTGCTTAATTTTTTAACTATATAGAAATAATTTATTTTAAATATGATAATTTTTAAACTTTTAAAATCGTCAATACTAACATCAATTAATCAATATCAATTATAAAATTTATAAGAGATCTCACTGTTTTTTGTTCCAATAAGAGATCTCACTATTCACAAATGTGTATTATTATTTGACTTAAATTTAGTGCATTATTGTATAAAAACCCACCTAATTTATATAAATAACTGAAGTTATCAATAAATAAGTCGATTTAAGGGTGGCAATTAGAGCAAATAAGTATCTTAAATTATTTTTTAAAAAAAATAATTACCTTCAACTGTCAGTTATACTATTTAATTTAATCTATTTTGTGATTTTCTTGAAGTAGCAAAGACAATACACTCCGGCAATGAAGAAGAAGCTTTTAGAGAGAGAGGGCTAGAGCACAAATCCGAGCGATGAGGCTTTTAGAGACAGGCCCAGAAGAGCAATCAGCTCACAAGCATTTGGTTTTCAAACGACTTCAAAGACTATTCAGATAAATTCTTTGACGGCATATGAACTAAACACCCAAAAAAAAAAAAAAAGAAACACTGCGCATACTTCGCTTCTTATTCAAATGGCAAATGTCTGCCGTCCGGTTCCATAGTTCCACCAAAGGTGGTTTTTCCTATAGAAAGTTAAGAAGACGATCTTTAACAAGTAAAGCCTTGTAGAATGATAGAATGGTCTCCAGGTTGGTTGAATGTCCTTACAGTAAACGAGCTTGCCGCTTACATGAGGTAGATCATAGTAAAACTAAAAATATGCCAATTAGCAGCCAACGTTAGTGACGTTGTAAGCGTTGCTATTTGAGAGCTTCAAATGGTGCATTTCCATCATTTTTTTTCATTGAAAGAAACTATAAGTGGGAGCTATGAATTAAGCTAATCTTATTCAATAACAATCACTAGGTTGAAGTCTCCTGAGGAATAAATAATGCTTCGAGGTCCATTCACTGTTGCAAAAAGAATTGAAGCTGTTATCTTTTGGGTCAGCTTTTCTCTTCTACCAAGACAAGCAGGATTGATTTCTTCCAAGTCCTTCTTGGTTCAATTGAGCAAGCAAAGCATAATCTATATCTGGATTCTCAACATGATTACGAGATGATCCCAATGTCCAAAGTCATAATCAACCTAGTTTGTCTCCAGGAAAGCACCTGGATGAAACTTTTTGCTTAATGCATTTACAGCCGCCTCAAGGCGTGCTTGGTCCTGCAATAAAATCATAAGACTAGTATTACCAGAAGAACTTACATTTGACTTACTAAAGCAGAGTTTAGAATATCAAAGATATATTATACCTTTCCTTTCAAACTTATGATCAGAGATTGATATCTACATTTGCGGTAACAACCTTGACATCACAAAGAACAGAAAAAGATGAATACTATGTCATAAGCCGCTGAAAATTTAAAATAGTTCACAAACTTCATACCAATAAAAAGATCTGGAAATTCAATACAAAGCTTTGATAGAGGTTGAGCAATTTCCATCTGCAGTTTAGAGTTCCCAAGATGAAAACAAGATCATCAGAGCAGTGAAGAAAAAGAGAAATATGCACAACGCATAAACAGCATGTTGATGTCACATACTCAGCAGAATAAATTAAGATTTTACAAGTTTCTGCTGCTCTTAAACATCAATTGATATAGAATATAAAATTTAATAGCAAAATGTACAATTTACAAGTCATAAATAATGTTTATTCTTTAGACTCTATGCAATAATAGGGAGCCCACCTAGTTTGATATTTAAAGCACTTAGAAAATTACTGCACACATCATCTCTACTTGTAATAATATTTTTTATATTGCAAGCAGGCAAAAATCAAAGGCTACAAGCTTAAAGGCTCTATATCCACTACCCTCTGAACAGATACCAAAATTCCTTTTCACAACAGATAACACGTAGCTACAAGATGTGAATATTCTGTGTTCTCCCTTCATTATAGTGGATATCAGTCGACCGAAATTCCAGTCAGCCACATAAAAAGCAAATAATATAACACAGATATTCTTCAAGATGAAGGGAATGATATCTTGCAGATTTATAATTACTGATGGTAGTATAATAAATAAAGTTACCACATACATCCGAAAGATTTGTTGTAAGGTGCTTTGATACATATGGTTCCAGCAATGGTAACAGGTCAATGGATTTTGCTAATTCAATCAAACAATCCCACTGTTTTTCCAGCTCCGAAACATTTGTTGCACTAAGAATTATCACATTTTGACACTTGATCTACAACAAACAAACATCAGATATCAAACATTTGAAACCAGAAAGTACACTTGGTCTCAACAGATTAATGTAATTTAAACCAATTTCTGCCATTGCACCTCAATGTGAAATTGAACTTCTGGCAGATGTCACATGTAAAGAAACAAAAATATGGTTAATGAACTTCCCAAAACGTACCAAAGGCACAGACAACTTGTCATGATGCAATAATTCTGTGATGCCTTCAGGCAATTGAGCCATCTGAAAGGTAAAATACAAATGGGTCAATTTCATGCTATAAGGATCATCACAAAGAAGTACAATGTGAAATGTCAATCTAAATGAGTTTTCAAGTTGAAGCCATATTTGCTAATACAAAAAAAAGTTCTTCCGTTATGCGAGAGGTTAAACTTTTTTCACCACCCCTAAAAATACAAAACACAAGAATTTTGTGGCTAGATGTGACCAGGGGCACAAGCTCTAGGATGAGGTGGTAAAGGTTGGGCCTCAAAATTTCATATTTTGGTATTCATGCATGCATATGGGAAAACTATTGTAAGCATTATCCATAAGCACCTGTCAGTCAGTGGGTCCAACTTTTGACATATGCACATGTATGCAAGTGTTACTCAGAAAACTGAATCCAAAAGCTTCTCACATCAATCACAATAGCATGCATTGGAATATTAAAACACAAACATTAAGATTAATAAATAACATTTTGTACACTAAGTTACCTCATTTCGGTCACCAGTACACTGATCACCAATAATATTCCTAAGATATTCTTCAAATTCTTCATCAGGAGCCTGCATCACAATCAAATGACCAAATGATATCATGTTAGTGTTATTATAAACCAGAAGCAATTAATGGGGAAAGCTATGCTCACATACACTACTTAGTCAATCAAATCAGCAGAAGATAGACTAAAGTTAAATTTATCTTTGCCACACCGCCTAAGAACCAATATAATATGGCAGCACATCCAGGCAATGATATAGTGACCTTGAATGGAAAAAGGCAACAATTGGATGAAGCAACGCACCAAACGAACACTAAAAGCCTTTGCAACGCCTGCTGATGTAACATCTGAATGCAGTGGACCTATACCTCCATATATAAAGACCTACAATAATCAGGTCAGTTTAAATCTACACTATCATTCCATCAAGAAATGCTATATGCAGAACTTTCATAGAATTTTTAAATTTACCAAATCATTAGTAGATTTCTGTCTCTCAACTTCTTCAGCCACCGAATCTATCTGGTATAAAAGACGCATGTCACAATTAAATTAACAGATGAGGTAAAGAATGATTATATCTAGGTTTATATATAATCTGTTTGCGACATGTTCATAATAACAAATTCAAGTGCAGATATCTGCAAATCAGAATACTAAAATACACATAGGTAGGATGCAGATATGAACTCACGTTGTTGTGAACAACAGAAAGTTGTGAAACGGACCAACCAATAGAATGCAGCTTCCTAAGCAAAGAAGGTCCCAACTGATCCTCAACAGTGCCAAACCTGAGCTATGAAGCAGAGTAAAAAGAATATTTTATAAAAAAAATTATAAGGATCATAAAAATCATACATTAAGCATTATAAAATAGTGTTAGTATAGTCTCAGTTCTAGTATGTTGGGCCTTAGCCCAAGCCCATTAGCTCTGCATTAGTTAGTGGAGTCTGACTGATGTAGGACAAGGTAGGAGAAGGGTAGAAGATAGATCAGAAGAGGAAAAAATTAAAAAGGAGAGGAAACTCACTGAACAAATCTCAATAATATTCAATCAATAAGGAAAATAGCTCCGAATACAATGAGAGGTCCTAGAGTTTATTTATAGAGCCCTAAATCCTAATCTAACTAGAATTTAAAATAGCTTAAATCTAAAAGATAAATATTAAACTAAACTATATTCTAAATATAAGATAAAGATAAATCTAAACAAAATAATTAAATCCTAAAAAATAAAATAAATTAAATTTAAATAACCTAATATCCTAATTATTTTATGATAATCTAATTATCTTTTCTGTATCATTCTCCCCCACTTAAAAGAACTCTTTTCCGGAGAGTTAAGCTGATACTTCATCTCCTTGCTTCCTTTCACAATCTGCTTCTTGGTCAAAAGATAAAGGCTTTGATTCTTTGACCTTGACTCCCCTTGTTTAATCAAACATTTATTCTCAATTTCAGGCTTAGCAAGACGTAACAAAATTGTCTTCCCCTTATACTTGAATGAATGAGTGTTCTCCCGACCATGGCTTGTAACATTATTATCGTAGAGCCATGGTCTTCCTAACAAAATGTGAGCAACATCCATAGGAAGAACATCGCATAAAACTTCTTCATGATACTCTCCCAATTAAAGGGGAACACAGCATCAATGTGTAATGGTTAAAGAAGTCTTTTCATCAACCCATACTACTTGAAAAGGCTTGGGATAAGGCTCTTGCTTAAGACCAAGCTTAGCAACTCCTTGACTGGAGATTGCATTCCTGGCGCTTGCTCCATCAATAACTAACTTGCAAGACTTACCTCCATACTTCACAAAAGTTTAAAAGGTGCTTGTTCTCTTCCAAGAGTCATCAGGCGAGGGAACAGACAACATGCACCTCATCACACCCATGCGTCTTGTCTCATAATCATCCACAATAATCTCCTCGTCCACGTTTGAAGGATACTCAACTAGGTCAATCGCCACATCAGCATCTACCACTTCTTCCTTATGCTTAGCTGAGGATTCAAGAAGTAGAGCACATTGTTAATCATACCGAATTACATCTTTTTAGTGCATTTTCCTTGAGTTACACATACATATTTATACACACTAGACACTCAGGATAGGAAAATGTACAATTTAATCCTTGTAATGTATGGTAGTATGTTTTTGCCTTATAATGCATTATTTTACTCCCATGGAAGATTATAAATTCTCATTTTTGTTGCAGATCTCATGGGGAGAACAGTGGAGCAATCAAGCCTCTTTTCTAGAGTGGGGAGACCAGGAGAAGAAGGAGATATTGGAACTTGAGAAAGACATGAGAAAAAAGAAGCCAAGAAGGGAGTAGACGTCAGAAGCTTCCTACGCCGCAGCTTGAGCATATGAGGCCGCGGCCTCAGAACAGCCAATAAGTAATGAAACCATGGCCTGAGAATTGAAGCCGCGGCTTGGCACACTAAGGCCGTGGCTCAACATCACATAGTAACCCTGGATTGTTTAGCCTCGACGCAACCCCCCTCGTCAGCAAAACGCGGAGCTTCATTTTAACAGAGTATTTGAAAAGTTTGAAAGGGATTATTCAGGCATTCTGAGCTAGGGCACGAAGAGAAACATCCAGAAAGCATTTTGGAAGCTTGGTTCTGCTAGGGTTTGACCTTTTGGTGAAGATTGAAGCTAGGACTTGAAACATTGAAGAGATTTGAGCTTCCTTCTTTGGTTTTCTTTCATCTCCTTCTTCCTTTCTTTACTTGTGTTCAATGATTGTACTGAATGGGATATATTTTCTTGTAGTTTTGTTGAACATGAGTGGCTAGTTGTTCCATTTCTAGGATTATTCTGAACCCTTGTATGGATTAAATACTCATTTTTCCTTTATATTTGTGATTAATGCTATATTTATGTTGATTCAGTTCCATTCTTAATGCTTCTTATTGTTTGGCCACCAATAAGATTGTCTTGTTCATTTAAATGGTGCTTGAGGAAACTAGCTTAAATAAAGAACTTGAGTTATGTCATGTGAGAACTTGAATCTTGCCTTGTTGAGTGAAGAGTTGTGTTAATGGGGTAGAGATATACTCACTAGCCTCATATAGTCACTTTAGGATTTGAATTGAATTGGGGAGTTTAATTAACTAGTTAAGAGATTAATTATTTAATTAAACTAAACAATTATTTGGAGACTCGAGAGAGCACATATAGCTAAATTGGTATCCTGACTAACATAATCTAGCTTTAAGAGCAAATGTAAAAGGAGTTTAATTGGGCATTTATGAAATACAAGGGAGATAAATAATCCTAGGTCTCTTTGAACTCCTCAAGTCCTTAGTCATCCTTGTTGCCATTTTCATATACTTTTCTGTCATTGTATTACTTAATTAAATAGTGAACCATTTAGTTGCCTTACTTGAATTAATTGAAAATGCGATGTCCAATGTTTGATTGCTTTTGATCTAAGTCCTTGTAGAAACGATACTTTACTCATCATTGTACTATTACCTCGACCCGTACGCTTGCGATGTAGCCCGATGGCGAACACACGTTGTGGACACCTTGATGCGATCTGACCTTTAGAATGATAGCAAAAACACTCAATGGCAGAACCTCCAGAGCAGAAGTTGGAACTTTTCGACTCAACATTCTTAGAAACACTTCCGTTAGGACTAGTTGTCTGGCTAGATTGAAACGAAGAACTGATCTTAAAAGGAGGCATTCTAGCAAAGTGGTTGGATTGTGTGAAACTATGAGCCTAGCGAGAATCAGTACCCTGAGAAGCAAAATGCTTGTCATATGAATTCTTAAGTAAGGACTCTACCTCCAAGGCCTTATGGTAAGCCTCCTCAAAAGATTCAGGAGGATTCAGCTTAAGTTCTTGTTGTATATTAGCTCGAAGACCATTGACAAGCTTTTGAATTATCATCCAAGGGTCTTCTTTAACCTTGCATCGAATCATTAGTTTGTCAAAACGAGCCATATAATCATGGACCGTGGTGGTCTGCTTCAAGTTCAGCCATTGATTGAACAACCGACTCTTGTAATGGGTAAACACATATTTCTCTTTCAGTTTCATTTTCATCCCTGCCCAAGTATTAATCGAGGGCTGTCCTAGGCGCTCTAGTTTTTGTTGCTCATTCTGCCAATACTTTTTGGCAAACCCGACAAGCTTCATCTTAGTGAAACGAACTCGATGCACATCACCCATCTTGTACCATTCAAAATAGTCTTCCATACTAGCCAACCAATCCAAGAAGGCGTTTGAATCTAATTGGCCGTCGAACTCAGGAGCGTTGATTTTGACCTTCTTAGAGATGTCATCCACCTGAGTCTGTCTACAGCCTCCCCTATGATTTCTAGAAAGTGACTCATATCTTTGGTTATAATAATCCCTTTGCTCATGATCAACCCACTGATCTTCTACATAGTCGTGTTGAGAGTCACAAGTTATATGAGGAGGACTCCTGAGATTCCTGTTTCCATTGCCGTTTGCAAACTGACGATTCCCAATAGGGGAGGTCGTGCATTATTAAAGGAAGGAGTGTATCCACCCATAAGTTGATTTCTCTATGAACTTTTGAACCTTCAACTGTAGCTTCAGCTGTATATTGTGTGTCATTGCCTTTAATAGTCTGCATAAGGTCTTCACACATCTTCAAATCTTCAATGCCACGGCTTATTTCCTCAAACCTTCGGTCCATGGTGTCAAACCTCTGATTCATATGCTGATTCACTGTCTCAATTGCTTGATCAACATACTCTGTACTATGTCTCTCAACTTCTTCTAGTTGATTTAGAGTTATTTGGGAATTTTTAGTCATGGTGAATCCCAAAAATACTTTCCACTAGTCTGAAATAGAGTAGAAATGAAAGAAATCGTGTGAAAACACCTCAAAAACAGTGAAAAACGCGATCTAGATGAATCTACACACTGTAGCGTGTGGGGCGTACGGAGCCCACGCGCAAGGAGGGTTGCCGGCGCGTGAGGGCGCGTGGAAGGGATGCTAGCCATGGCGTTCGGTGGATGGGTTGGGTTTTTCGCTAGTGAGGTGTCCGGTGGTGGCGGTGTAGTGATCGAATGTCAGCAACTAGGGGTTCTGGCTTCGACAGTGAAACAGCTAGGGTTCTGGTGAGTGTTCTGGTGGTTTTCTGGTGAGGGAAGTGTGTAAGGGCGTGGGGAAACCTGCTCGGATACCAAATTGATGTAGAACAAGATAAGAGAAGGGTAGAAGATAGATGAGAAGAGGAAAAAATTAAAGAGGAGAGGAAACTCACTAACCAAATCTCAATAATCTCAATAATATTCAATCAATAAGGAAAATAGCTTTGAATACGATAAGAGGTCCTAGAGTTTATTTATAGAGCCCTAAATCCTAATCTAACCAGCATTTAAAATAGTTTAAATCTAAATGATAAATATTAAACTAAACTATATCCTAAATATAAGATAAAGATAAATCTAAACAAAATAATTAAATCCTAAAAAATAAAATAAATTCAAAATAAATTAAATCTAAATAATCTAATATCCTAATTATTTTATGATAATCTAATTATCTTTTCTGCATCACTAACTCAACTCTATAAATACTTGTACTTATCATTTTACTAAATGAGATTATGTGGAGATTATTCCAAAAGTCTCTAGGCATTGACAAGTTGAGCACACAAGTTCATAAAAAAAACCGTTTCTGATATAACCATGTAATCCACTAGTACTTACAGAATCTCATCTCCCACTGCAATAACTGATGCTGTGCGCATACCGCTTTTATGCAAACCCAGGCTGGTCAAGCCATTGCTATCAACAGGAAGATGTCCACTAGTAGAAGATATCTTTCTAACCCTCCCTGCCCTCTCTAATCTTCCATCAGCAAGCAAATATGCTGGTTTAAATATGTTTGAGGAATTGCTAATGGATAATAAAGCATTGGGAACTGTATCATAAATGCTCCCAATCGAGGTATAACTGCACAAACAAAGAAACACTCAAAAACTCCTAAAATAACTAGAACTTAACTTGAAGCCATGAACTATGAAGCAACACAGACTAAATAGCCTGAAAAATTTTCAGTGAGGCTACTTGATGATGTCCTGTTTTAAAGTTCAAAAAAGATTATACGACTAAATGTAGCTCCTTTATGAAACCTTCATCAAACAACTCTCCAGGTTTCAGATCTCAGAAAAAGGTAAATATTAAAAGGTTAAAGCATAGCATGCCAATGCATTAAATCCAACAATGAAGTCCAACAAATAAATAGAGCATTACCCTTGATCATAAAGACAGCAATATTTCACCTTGCAATTTAAAAGGAAGGCCCACACATCTCTGCCATAGAAATATAAAACAAGTTAAACCATCAAATTGATACCAAATTGAAACAAAATAAAGTTATAATATAACCATATGATGACAATTCTCTCTAACATAAGTAAATAACATTCTCACATGTTTAGAGAATCATAAACAAACAATTAGAGAGAGAACAAAAGTTAGCTACTTTTTTAGAAGAGCTCTGAACATTTGGCAAACCTCGAGGAGAAAAGAAGTTAAAATTGATGGATCAATATCAATTTTGTCCCTAGAAATTCTGATTATGGAATAAAACAAATAAGCAATGATAAAACAGAATAAAATAAAATATCCCTTCCAGACATAAAGTAACATCCAGCTACCTTCAGCTTTTGTCTGAGGCTTTCTAATTATATTCAACTATTCAGGTATAAGAAAGAGGTTGCCCAAATTAGTAAATTTATATAATGCCTATTCATAAAATTATAAATCCAAGAAGACAACTTCAACCAAGGACAAATTGAAACAGAAATCTTGCCATGGTTTTTCTGCCAAGTTTAGGTACATATGAAGTGTGGAAATTTAAAAGAGATACTTGAAATAATATTTGGATATTTGTAATTATGAGGAGAATACCTTGTAGTGGCACCCTTGACAGATAATCACTGATCTTTATCTCTAGTAGAGCAGTATTATTAATTTAGTAACACTATGCATCTTCTCCAAAAGTTTTTTTTTTCTTTTGACAGAGCTTGTCCATGTTAAGTTTATTAACAAATTAAAGGGTTCTTGGATATGTTAGCAAACACTTCCAACGTTTAAGGAAATAATATTTCTTGAGATTTAATAATGCTTTTATTATAGTTCATTCATCCAGACAAGATTTCAAAAGAAATTTATGTTCCATTCAAGAAAATGTAGTAATGAGAAACAACATATAGCTGAAGGCAAAACCTGTATGACCAATCTAAAATGGGGTTCACTCTCATAAAAGGTGGCCAACCAGGTGAACTAGGGGAGAATTGTTCTTGGCCAACCTGCAATGGTGGGCAAACGCTTAAATAGAACATCCATATTTTCAACTTTCATATGACAACATGGAATTTTGAAAGAAAAGCATGCTAGAGTGTAGGCATTATGTTTAGAAAAAAATGCCATCTCAAGACTAAGAAAAAACTATACCGCAGTAGGATCACCAATACGAACTCCAAGGAAAATAGCTTTAATTGGCCTATCCTTCAGCAAGGCCTCCAAACCAGACTTAAAATCTAAGCGAATGATGTCAAGCTGCAAACCATATCTGCTCAAACAACGAGCATTAGTTAGTTGCTGCATCCCTTGGCAGAGAAAGAGGTCAGGTTAAAATTAGACAAGAACAATGTAAAGACAGGAGGAATAAATAACTTGTCCCAATTAATGTAACATATGACTCAATATAGAATAAAATCAAAAAGCAGAAAAGGAATGAGAAGCTCAACTCACGTAGCAGCTGTATCATGGGTAAATGAGTTGATTTCTGGGAAAGCACAGGAACTCTCAAAATATATTGTTCGAATTGGAAAATCTTTCAGATCACCATTGGCACCATTTTGCCCCCTCTTATGCAAGAAATAACCGGCCCTGAGCAGGTGCAACAAAACCTACACATCAAAGTTCACCATTGCCATCATTGACTACAGAGACACTGACAGGTGCTACACACATGAATACTTACTGTTGAATCTTTTCCACCATTGAAGCTGAAGGCAACCTCCTCAGTACTGTAGGAAGAAATATATCATTTAGCACACACTAATATCAGCAAATGCAGATTATGGATTCTTCTATATCATTATCATTAACCTTTTTTGTTTTGGCTCCCTTTCTCAGATACAACAAGGACAATAAGTTGCAAGAAGATTAATGGTCATCAAAGTTCATAAACTAAAATGTATTTAAACACACCATTTTCACTCATTATCTGACAGATGCATGACTCAATAGCAGCAGAAGCCGCAGAAGACATCAACAGATGGGGACATCACTTTGTTGAATATCCATAATCAAGGGATCCTGTGGCCATTATATTGCCAAATTAACCACCTCTAATAGATCTTGCGAAAACAACTACAAATCGAACTCATGGTTTTTTCTTAGAAAGTAATGAACGAATCCACAAAAAAGAGAGCAATTTTCACTCTTCAACAAGCCACCAGTCCACCGCTACCAAACATCTAGATAATAGCTAGAATTGATTGAAATCATGTCATTTATCTTTACTAAATATTACATGTTTAGGATTCCAGTAACATAGGCCAAGTGGAGCTTCACGTACACACCATCTTCTCTTAGATCTTTCAATCTTGGTTTCAACGGAATGCCGGTAACACATGGACCCTTAGATAATGCAAGAAATACATAAGGTTCAAAGCTAACAATAAAAGGATTAACTTCAACATAGAAGAATTAATATTATCATCGGAAATGCAACAAATGGCTCCGAGATAAATAATATTAATCAACATAGTGTGCCTGATTAATTGACTAGTTGAAACAGTTACAGACCTGGAGTCAACAGTATTAAATGTTTAAAGCAAAATAATGGAAAACGGGCAAATCCCACTCATCGCGCATAAAATTTAAACCCAGCTCATAAAGAGGAGTAAGAGAACGAACCTGTAAATTACATATATAATATAACATATAATAATCTCATAGAAGGAATAAAAGAAGAACTTACGAATACAGAGCTAATGCTCTCTGAATAATATAGATAGCGTTGTTGTACTTGGTCTGAAGTCTTCGATCCTCGCACCCTCTAATTGCTTTATCGATCTCCATGGACCGTGTCACACAACAAAAATCTGAACAAGGTAATTAAACATAAAATCAAAGAACGTGAGGATTTCAAAGATTGCAGAATTTTAGCATTTTCTCTAAACCAAACCTGGGTTTTCCCCGACCCCTTTCGCGGCGAATGAAGATTGAGGAATTTAGAAATGGCCTACTGCTCTGAGCAAACCAAGTGAATTACTACAATGGAACTAAGAAGCAAGAGTCAAGGAATGGGATATCTGGAATAGCTGCTTAATAATCCCTCTATAGTATCTTTCTATAAAAGAAAAGAATCGGGAAGAGATATTTTGGAAGCTTGGTCACGTAAATTGGATGGCACAGGTTAGTTCCGGAAAAGAGAAACTGAATGAAAATGGTCCTTTTCCTCCTTATCGTCTTGGCAGTCCTGTGCACGCAGCCAAAAGAGGTTGAAACCGAAATTTAAGAACCGGATCAGGCTTGTAGTATTCGCACATTATTCCGAATAATTGGAAAAGCCTTTTTGTTTCTACTTAATAAATTCCGAAGTTTCAAGAATAAAAATTATGAAGATAAAAGGGATTAAATTTGGAAAAATTACAGGAGTTTACCGAATAATCATTATTCTTGAATTTGGATTAAAAGGGATTAAAGGGATTAAATTTGGAAAAATTTGGAAAAGAGTATTTGAGACCTGTGCGCTAGCCAACTGTACCACTGGAATATGCACCCTTTTAGACCTGTGCGCCAGCGAAGAATACCACTTCTTCCCTTCAAAATATAATTTTTTTTAAAATTTTTTTTTCAAAATAAGTTTCATTTAATGATTTTTAAGGTGGTAAATTTTTTTATGTTATTTTTATCTATAATTAAATATAAGAAAATTAATAAATTTTAAATATAATATATTAAATAAAATATTATTAAAAAATAATATATTTTTTATAGATTTAATAAATAAAAATATTTTTTTTAATTTATGTATAATTAGTTAAATAAAATTTATATTTTTAAATGGAATGAGAATGAGAGAATTTATTTTTTAATGTTAGTATGTTAGTATATGAGAGAAATTAAAGCCCAGTTTGATTGCAGATTTTAAAAATTATTTTTTATTTTAAAAAAAATAGAAAAACTTATTTAATATGATTGTTTTTTATAAGATGTTTTGAAAACTAAAAAATATATGTATCTTCAAAGACAGAAAATTGGTAACACATTTTAAATGTTTTGTGTTTTTCTTTTCCAAGATGCAAAAATACCGAGAACAATGACATGTGTCATTTTCATAATTTTGATAAGCCTTTGTTTCAGACCCCGAATATACTCGTTCCTTTATGCCTTCTGAAGGCTTCAGCATCACAATGTCTCGCCACCATCGCTGTCCAGTTTAGGCATAGCTTTTCGGCTTAGGCGATCTCTTTCCTCCGTTGAAAGGAAACACGAAATAGGTGAAATGGAGGTAGGGAAAATGGAAGAAGCACCGAAATTGGTATGAGTATGGAGAAGAGGAGCCGAAAATAGAAGAAGATTAGAAGGAAATAAAGAAAAATGAAGAGGAAGCTGAGTATCGAAAGAGAAGAAGAGAGGAAAAGTTGGTGAAGAAGACAGAAGGCGGTTGTTGTTACTGAAAAGAAAAAGGAAAGGGTTTCGTGACTTAGGAAGAAAAGTGAGCTAACGGCATGTTTGGCTTCAAGAAAATGATTCAAGAAAGGTGAGTCGTAACAATTAAAATAAAACTAAATGCACAAGTAAAAATGGATAAAAATAGATAAATTAGAAAAATAAATTTTCATAAAATTTCTCTATTCTAATGATCAAAATAACCCTTTGAAATTTTAACCTCCATAGATTATGACCTATAAAAAATATTATATCTAATAGATTATATTCTCAATTAAATAAAATATAATATAGATAAATTAAATTTTGATAAAAAAATTAAATTAGTTATGAGAAAGAGTTTAAGTTTAATTTAGAAAAAAATTATAAGTTATAATGATAAAAATAAAGAAAATAAAAAATAAAAAAATGAAGTTTAATTAAATTATACTAAATAAAATGTTCCAATTATTGTAAAAAATATATAATAAAACAAGTAAATCAAACAAATTTTTTAATTTTTAATTTTTAAAATAATTTTCTCAAACAATTTTTTTTTTTTTTAAAAAACAGTTTTCCGAACATTAATTTAAATAGATTTTTTAATTTTTTATTTTTAAAATCATTCTACCAAACTATTTTAAGAACCTAAAAATACACAATTAAACATGACCTAATTCTTCTTGTCTTGGGAATACCTCTATTCCACAGCTAGGAGAAGAAGAGTATTTTTCTCCTATTCGAATATTTCATATATATGCATGTATCATTCAACATTTTTATGCATAAAAACAGCTTCGTGCAGGAAGTGGAAGACATTTAAACGATTATTTTTGTCGGCTCAGGACTATTTTATTATGTATTCAGATCCAATATAAAACTATTGATTCGTCATTAATAAAGTCTTTACGAGCAAAAGCTTCAAGTCCTTGCACTTAGATGAAGAGCACCATACTTATAATAATACCACACCTAGAATTTAGCTTAAATTAATAGTAGTATATGTTTATGCTTTACATTAGAGTTCATTATAAATAATTTTGGATCCCAGAGAATTAATCGTAGAGCTTTTTTACGACACCATCCCAATCTCATTTAAAATCAACGCTTACTACCGAAAAAAAAAAAAGAATAGTATTCAGTTTACCCAACATGTTCCATGCCTTTGAACCAAATTCTGTGTTCCTTTCTCTTGTTTACCCTTGTAATTAGAGGGTAAACAAGAAAGGTCAAAAGAGAGAGACAATCTAATGACAAATCTTATTTCAATGTTGAACAAATTTCCAGCGTAATGGATGCGCAAGAAGATGAAAAAGTTAGTGGAAAGTGGAAACGACAGATACCGACAAGCACTCGACTTCACGCGGTGGTTTGACGGATTCTATTGACATTTCCTAGCTAGTTTACCCGAATCTTCCAGTGTCAGCAATTAAAAAGTAGGCCTCGACAGAAAAGTCAAAGTACAAATGATTCATTCATAACAGTGTTTCTAGTTGTGAAAATGAAACGAGGTCTGTACTGTATGTGACAAGGGATTTTGAAGTCTGAAACGAGAGTGATAAAAAATAAGTATATATATAATTATTTTATCTGTTTCTATGTGTTCCCAGCATTTTATGAGGGATTATGTGTCTCTGTATGGAGTTAGGAGAAGACGAAAGGAGCATTATTGCAACGACTGACTGCCTTGGTACATAGAAGAGAAGAAAGTGGCAACACCAGATTCGGCTACTGCACAATGCCTGGGCCAGGCCTCTCAGGCAAGCGATCTGAATCTGTATAATGTCCAAGCATATTAGCATTGGATTTGGACGCTAGAGCCTAAAAGATCCCGAGACTCCAGAACTGCTATATTTGAATCATCAAAGCCCATCAAGCAAAGGGACTACAGCTTCGGAGATCCAATCCAGTTCGTCAAATAGTGAAGTTGCCAAGCTTCTATTGGTCCATATCAAACACCATTTTCGATGCACTGAAAACACACCCAGTAGATTTCAGTCCCATAGACAAGTCCCAGAGGCTTCGGCTTCCAGGTGGGACCTCTTCTTGCTTATGAATAGTTCAATTCGATTCCACATAGCTCCCACCAGGTGGCTTCAGTATGCCACATCATCTATTGCTTCTCTGATCTCTCACACGAGTAGCTTCGTCATGCTGATCCGTGTCAGCTAGCATGTTAGATAACATCACGTAACGTAACGTGCTTCATCGCAAGAAGCTCTTGGCCAGCAATTTAAGCCACTTCCACATCTCCTCCATAGATCCTGCAAGAAAGTGCTCTCCAGATCGCAGAATCGGCCCTACATGGCAGGCTCTCGAGCAACCAGCCCTCCCTGAAAGATCAACCATACAGCCATAATGCTCCATTTTTAGGTTGATACTCTAGATAGTCAACATGGATTCAGGGCCTGTTTGAGCCCGTTCAAAATGTGATTTAAGGCTAGAATGAGTTTAATTTAAGTAAAATTGTATTTGGCTTTTTTTAATAATTCCGTTGGCAACTGATTATTTCCCCTCATAAGCAAATCAATCCTTGCTTTCCCATTTTGCTTTTTCATTTTCATCCATGCTTATTTTAAAATCAAATAAAAATAGACCAATAAAAATAAGAAAAAATAAAAAAATTGAAAAAATAAAATTTTTATAAAATTTTTCATATCTATCAACCAAAATGTCCTTTTAAAATTTTAATTTTCATAGATCATGACTTGTAAAAAAATATTATATTAGATATACTTTATTTCTAATTAAATAAATACAAATTAAATTTTAGTCCAAGTAAATTAAATTAATTATGAGATAGAGTTTAACCTCAATTTAGAGAAAAATTATGAGTTTGTCAAAATCAATTTTAAAATAAATCATCCAAACATAAACACGTTAGTCCAAAATTAATTTTTATTATAACTACGTTACAAAATCAATTTTACCAAAACTCATTTTTAACCAACTGAATTTTACCAAAACTCATTTTTAACTAACTGAAAACTAAACGAGTCCTCGGACAACTTCCCTTCTTCAACTGAACCACCATGGCCGCAAGCACTTGAGATTGCTACAAATGTGATTTCATTCGGCCTTAATCCTAACAACTCCATTTCTTTGAAAATTGTTATACCAGTTCCTCAAAATTAACACTCAACTGCACAACATATTATATGTTGACAAAAATAAGAAACAATTTTACATTATACTAAAAAAATTAATTTAAAATTTTAAATAAATTTAAAAGATTGCCATCGTTAAAATGACTTCAGAATAATTATAAAACCATCTTATAACATGAAATACATTTAAAAAATAATTTTATAAAATCAATCAATGTCCATTATAACAAAAAACCTAAGCTAGAACCAAATCCGATTTGGTTTGGTCATTTTCCAAAGATATAAAACAAAAAAAAAATTCCGCGCAACATATTTTCTTTTTGGCAAGGTGACAATTTTTTAGACGGAAACAATCTATATCTATATATATTTCAAAAATAAAATCGCCGTACTTGCATGAAACAAGATGCAACTCACCTTGTAATGCCATGTCTAGCTGACACCAAAACTATTTAAACTAGTCTAATTCCAACTGTTAGACAGGAATAAGCACCTACTTTAAAATTGAATAAATCTAAGAACAGAGAACACCATTTTAAACTGTGTACCGCAATAGGTTAATTTTGCTTCCTATTTTGCTAATCACCTGCGTCATCAACAAAAAGTGTCTTTCATTTACTTGTCTTGGTGAGAATCAATCCGGACGACACCCCCAAAACCTAGAAGTAAAGCCTATAATAAAAGGCAGGAACAACTAACTCTGATGGGAAAAGGCCTTCAAATTCAATGAGGTGCTCTAAACTCCAAAACACAAGACCAATATAACAGATTAAGAAAGCGAACATATCAGTACAAAAAGTCTAAAACTCCTCTATTTAACAGGCAGCCAAAAATGAATACAAAAACATGTAATTCAGCGCTTCCCACCTCCGCCACCAAGTTTAGGACCTTTAGGTACAGCACCCTTGGGAACGTTTCCTTTTCCTTGTGTTTTTTGTGCCTTGGCCATTACTTCTGCCTTCTTTGCCTTCTTTTCATCCTTTGTTTTCTTGATCCTCTCCTTAATCTCACTGTATCATAAATTCAGATAAGATATAGTAACATAATTTTTTGTTGTTAAACGTGAGATGAGAATACAAGTGTCAATGCAGAAAACCAGCAATACAGAAAAAAAATACACACCGAAGAGCAGCTTCTCTGGCAGCATCTCGAACCTCTGGTTTCTCAGTTCTTTTCTTCTGGATAACTTCCAAAGTAGCACCAACAATAGACCTAGAGTAAGGCTTTTTGGTAGTGCGGCGCCTCTTCTTGACAGCTTCTTGGGCAATGTCCTGCACACACAGGCACAAGCAAGCATCATAATACATTTGATTAAAGTGAGATCAAAGGCATTTCAACACCCAGCCTGTTAATATGTGCTACTTCTGACTTCAATGCAGCCCACATTCAACAAAATTAAGAAATCACATATGCTGAAACCCAAGCTAATTTATAGACAAATTTAATTGGGGCTCTATGATGATTAGTATCAATTAAGGTTAACTAACACAAATGGTAATTTTGACAATAGCAATCATAATATTATTTACCTTCTTGTGTTGCTTTCGGTACATGGCAGTCCAGGTAAGCTTTGATGGCTTCAATCTGTTGTGGAAGTACCTTTTGCATTTTGAGTTGGCAAACAAAAAGACCTGATCAAAAAATAAAAAGAACCCATTTAGCGCCTAATAGATCAACATATCAGCACAAAAAATGAAAGATTGATCCAATTAAAGTCACCTGAGAATCAGCACGAACAAATCTGATGCCTTTCCCAGGGTAGATCTTTCCGCCGCTAAAGCGGCAAAGTTCCGTCCTAATAGATATAAAACACAAGTCAGTTACCAGGTTTGTCAAGAGACAATTATTTTGAAAAATGGTTGCTTGTTTTTATTATGACAGGAAAAAAATCAAGATTATGCTTGGTTTGCAATTTCTTTGGTGAGTAATATCGATCTATACAAAAATAACAGTATCATGCGATCAATATCAAGCGGGCAAAGACAAACAGATAATAACCATAAAAATCGTGCTTAAATTATTTCTATCGTCACAAATTATATGACAGGCATGCTTGGCTGGAAGGGCGGTGATGATTAGTTGGCTAACGTATTGTCGCTTCAGAAACCTCATTTACTAGCACCAGCTAATATTTTGTAAATAAGTCAAATCAAGTACAATTTATAGATCCTCAATCCACATGGTATCCAATTTCAGCTTCTATACGGCCGATAATATTTGTACACTGGAGAATAATCACATCAAACAGAAAAAAAAAATTCTGGATCAGACTACGCAGAAACCGATACTTTGAAGGCAGGAAAAGCTAATAATCCAAGACGGACCACTTCCTCGGTATAAAATGGCAATAAAAGAACCATCCAGAAACCCATAAAGCAGACAAGATTAGATAATGACAATACATTTTCACATTCATTCAAACACGCCAATAAGGTAATATGAGTATATCATCATTCCTTCTTATAAAACCAAACAATATGAAAAAGCAGGATGGTTAAGAATTCACGGATAAATCCCATCGGTAAACGGTTTCAATCTACGTTACTAAATTGCAAACAAGGAGCACGGGTCAGAGTGGGTTCTTCCAACGTACTTAACAAACAGCAATAGGTGGAACCATAATTTAAATTTATCAAAAATAATATGTTATCGAAGTGGAAAATTTCAACTAAAGTATGCCTTGAGATCCTGATTCAGGAGGAACTCATTAATTATGCACAACACACACAGACCAGAGATAAAAGGAGAGGAGGAAGTAAAAAATACGAACTTGAGAACCATGGCTATCGCTGCAGTTGCTCCACTAGCTTCACAATATATGCTGGAAAAAACCCTAGATAATGAAAGCGGCGGCCATACCGATATGTATATGTGTAACCGTGATGTTGAGAATTTTGGTTTTAAACAATGACATTGGATTGGGCTAAGGGGGCAGCCCATAATTTTATAGACCTGACATGTTTTGATCCAATTAACTTCACTGATCTTTACTGTGACCTGATCTAGATGAGCCTACCGTTCTGAAATATGGGCTTCCCAAAATAAGCCTACATAAGTATCGTTTTAGGGCAACAAGCCTACATAAGTATGAATGCAAGTAAACACAAACATGGAATAAGACTTTGTTTTTTGGGGGGGCCAATAACAGTTCCATATTTTTCACCAAAAAAATTAATAGTTCCACAATCTTCTTTTTTATTATAATAATAGTTTCATATTATTCATAACAAGAAACAATACATCAGAATATAATCAACCCAAATAAATTGCCAAAAAATAATAAAAAAAGGAATATAATGGACCTACGTGTTTACATATGAGAAGCATTAGCATAGATAATAATAAAACACTGATACATTAAAAAATAGATGTATCTATATCTGATATATAATATAATACTTATTTTATACTTATGGATGCACACCCATTTGTACCACATTACACATGATATCACTTAAAATAGGATAATTTTAGGTTTCTAAGTGATAAAAATTTTATTTATAAATTGTTAAAAGACATTTTAATCATGTATGTATGTGGCTTATTTTAACATATATTTAATTGATACTCATTTTCTAATTTGATTTGTTGATTGTAGATAAATAATCATCTCTCTCTATATATATAAATACACATTCTCATATCCTAAAATTTTTTTTTTTTTTATCTCAGGTTCAATTTTTTCATGAACAAATTTGTGACCCTGTCATCAAGACCAGGCAAAATGCGGTCTTTTTTTTTTTTTTTTTTTACAAATTTATCAACATACATGTGACCAAATTTAGGGTCCCATTAAACACAGCTTCTTGAAATGAGAGATACGGAAACTGAATACAGCAATTAAAAAGGAATTAAAAATAAATAAACTTAACAGGCCTACATGTTGCAAGAGCATTATAGCTTCGAAGATCGAATCCAATTTGTCAAATGGCGAAGTTGCCAAGATCCTATCAATCTACATCAAACACCATATTTGATGCACTGAAAACATACCCAATAGATTTCAGTTCCATATACAAGTCCCTAAGCATCAAGCCAGTGGCTTTGGCTTCCAGGGGGGACCTCTGGCTTGCAAGAAACTTATGAATAGTTCCATTCCACATAGCTCCAACCAGGTGGCTTCTGGATGCTAACGTCACCTATTGCTTCTCTCGCACGAGTAGCTTCCTCATGCTGATCCGTATCAGCTAGTATGTTAGATAACATCACATAACGGGCTCCATGGTAAGGCTGCATAGCAATAAGCTCTTGGCCAGCAATTTTAGCCAGTTCCACATCTCCATAGATCTTGCAAGCGCCTAAAAGTGCTCTCCAAATCACGGAATTGGCCTTGAATGGCATGTTCTTAATTATATCATATGCTTCATTCAAGCAACCAGCCCTCCCTAATAGATCAACCATACAGCCATAATGCTCTATTTCTGGGTTGATACTGTAGATAGTCAACATGGATTCAAACAACTTCTTACCTTCTTCAACTAAACCACTATGGCCAGAAGCACTCAAGATTGCTACAAACGTGATTCCATTTGGCCTTAACCCTAACAATTCCATTTCTTTGAAAATCGTTATAGCAGTTTCACCAAGTCCATGATGAGCAAGACCAGATATAATGGAATTATATAGGAGGGTAGTTTTTAGATTATCAGGTGTTTTACGGAAAATATCCATAGCAGTATCTATGTCCCCGCACTTGGCATACATGTCAATAGCAGCAGAAGTGAAGTCCCCGTGTTCACCAAATGACCAATTTTTAGCACATTTGAGGTGAATTCTTCTTCCCAACTCAAGGGCACCAAGTCGTGCACATGCAGAAAGAGCAGCAACTACAGAAACCACATCTTCTTGTATCCCCATATCCTCCAATTGTATAAACAATTCTAATGCTTCCTGAAAATGTCCGGCACGAGAGTAACTGCTGATCATGGCCGTACAAGAAACTACATCTTTTTCTTCCATTTGGTCAAAAATCCGCCTAGCAACCTCAATTTCTCCGCACAGTGCATATCCATTGACCACGGAAGTCCAAGCTGCAATACTTTTGCTAGTTCCCATCGTACTTAAAACTTTTTCTGCCATTTTTAAGCACCCACATTTTGCATACATATCGACAAGCGTATTCATCAGTAAAATGTTTGAACCTACAGAACCCAAAATTATGTATGCTAAACAATGTACCTGCTTCCCAGCAATAGGATCAACCAGAGATGAACAAGCAGATAACAAAGCAACAACGGTATACTCATCAGGATAGACATAAAGTTCCCGCATCTTTTTAAAAAGCTGAAGAGAAGAACGAGCTAGACCAGCTTGTACATACCCAGTTATCATGGTGTTATACGAAACGCAGTCTCTAACAAGACTTTCCTCAAATATATAGCAGGCATTCTTGATATCTCTGAAAGCACAGTACAAATGCAACAAAGCATTCACAACATGGATATCTGACTCAAACCCATTCTTTATAATGTGGCAATGAACCTGACGGCCTATTTGCAGGCGGGACAGCCTAACACTGGACTTCAGTAGGAAAGGGAAGGTGAATTCGTTAGGCGATTCAACTCCTTCATCAACCATTGACTTATAGAGAAATATGGCATCTTCAGGCGTATCGCTAAGAGAGTAGCCCCTGATCATGGCATTCCATATAAATACATCTGGTAAATAAATTTCGGAAAAAAGAACTCGAGAGTGGTCTAGACCATTTCTAGATCCTGATAAAGCAAAGAATGAGATCAGCCCGCTCAAGACGAACAAATCATTATGACGCCCATTGACGATGACCTGCGCATGAATTTGGAGTGCTTCATTGATGGTTTTGCAAGATCTTAACAAGGCGTTGAGCGATTGATTTCCAAATCCACGTAGACGCAACATACTTGTGAAGGAAACACCGGGTAATGGCTGACAATTTATTCTCGACTGATTTATCCATGTACATAACTCAACTCTGGAACAAAAATTCTCTTCGTTCTAGGAACGCAGTTCCAATTCATTGGCTAAAGCGAGCATGGATTCCAAGTTGTAACCAGGTAAATTTTGCAATTTTATAAAATCTATGATCTATAAGGAATAGTGCAAAGCATTATTTTGAACTCCTCTTACAAATATTTTTGTTTTAAATTTCGTGCAAAAATATGAAATAAAAAAAATTTGATAAAAAACCAAATCTAATTTTTAATAGAACAACAAATTTCAGGAGCATCAAGGAAATGTCAATGTTTTAAAAAGTGTACTGGATATTGAATCGAAATTGTCGTGAAGATACAATTTTTATGGTTTAATCGCGACAGTAAAACCGATAATGTAATAATCAAATAAAAATAATATTATATA
The DNA here is from genome assembly GCA_026686845.1 of Adenanthera pavonina. Taxonomy (NCBI): domain Eukaryota; kingdom Viridiplantae; phylum Streptophyta; class Magnoliopsida; order Fabales; family Fabaceae; genus Adenanthera; species Adenanthera pavonina. The sequence continues at coordinate 7,322,865 of JAIVEN010000002.1, forward strand.
TAATAATGTATGTAAAAAAATATTAAATTATTAAGAAAATAAATTTAAAAAGTTTAAATTCATAATAAATTAAGAAACTCATATAGTAATAATATATATTAAATAATTGAACATAATATTAAAACATTTCAATATGACATAACCATATAACAATAACATTATAAAATGACTAGATTCCCTTAATTCCTAATTATAAAAAATGAATAATTACTTTGTCAATATTAAAGAAAAAATAGTTTTGGTAATTAAACTCATTAATTGTGTTACAATTTAAATTTTTTTTTCAAAGTTGCCTATGTTAAAAGTTTAGAATGAGACTAATTAATTATTGGTAATTATCAAAATAATTTTAATTATTCAAGAATATAAAAGAACAATGATATTAATTATTTCACAAATTTTATCCATATCTCTTATATGTTGAGACGAATAAAGAGTCTCAAAATTCTCTTATAATTAGGGACAGAGAGAGTATAATTAGTAATTTTAAAATAGAAAGAGAAATATTTTTTTTACTCTTTAATAATTTTTATAATTAATAATTTTAGTAAAAAAATTAAATTTAAGTTAAATTTTACACAATTTAAAAAACCGTATCATTCTCTGAAATCTCCTCTGGTTCCAGCTCAATTTCAATAACCGACTTAAAAGTCAATTCAAAGCAGTTCAATTTAGTTCAACCCCTAAAATAATTTAACGTTCTTATATCTAGATGATAATCTAATCGGTCCGACCGTTCGGCTCAGTTCTCAAAACATTGGGTAAAGTACACAGACATACCCGTATAATAACTCAATCAGAAAATTCAATTTCAGGTAAAAAGAAAAAAAACTCTTATGGGTATGACACAAATCAATCATATCCATCCACTTGAAGAGGTCCATGATAATTCTCACCAACAAAGTGTTGGCCAGGTACATTTAAATCATGAGGCCGAAGAAAAATTACATTTATATCTAACGAGCCGTTTCATATGAAAATGAAATAAAATGAACAAACAAAAAGAAATTTTATAATTTAAAACTATGTATTGTTGAATAAAAATAATAAAAGCATTACTATTAAATAATAACATTAGAAATATAAAAAATATTACATATCTTAATTTTCTAACAAAGTATTTCTCTATAATGCCAAACGCCACTAAAATAAAATACCGAGATCCCATACTATCTGGAAAACGTCAATGCTGAATGAGCACACAAGTAGAGGCTCAAACATTTTGTCATAACTGCACTGATAGTCACGATGTTCAAGTGATTTGTAGGGCATCAAGCGAATCATTTCTCAAACCTGAGTACAGCTTCATCAAGGAACAGATGAATAAAAAAAAAAACAGAATGCGGACTTCTGTTTCGAATCCCATCATACAATGAATTTGCCCACTCATCCACATTAAGAACGCATTCTACTCCAAACAATTTTGTTAGACATATTTAAGCTTACTGCAGCAGCTAGATACAATATGTAACCAATCTTAAAGGTGTTGCAGATATAAACTGCAATGAAGCCAGGTTGTGCAATGAAGAGCACCAAAGATATCATCATTTACTCAGTCCTAAAGTAAAGGGTTTCTAAGATCAATATGCTTGCTCAGTCTCTGCACTAACAAAACCGTGTAAGATTTCAAGTCTCCAACAGAATTCCCTATCATCTAATCATAGAGGCCTTCCTCATGCCAAATGTCAACTAAAAAATCCACCATCTCCTGCAGAATTGGCAACACCATAAATTAATAATTTAACACCAAATTTGAAAAGGAACAAGAGGGGTAACTTCAAGAACTTACAGCTAATGGTATCGGCTGTTGAAAAGGTTCTGTAGATAAAAGCAGATCCTCATAGCTTGTTGTCAAACTGCAAGACATGTCCCGGTTGCTTTTCAGGAAACATTACATGGATATAATATTTCAGAACCATTATAGGCTTTACTTAAAAACATCCTCCAATAGGCATAAACCAGATACAGAAATAAATTATAGGGCAGAAACTATGAAGGGGTAACTAGGATCTCCCACTTGTATATCAGCTCCTGGGAAACTCGAAAGTAAAAAAAAAAAACAATATACAAATCCAAATCCAATGATGCCTTATGCTTTTTTGAAGACAGGAAAAAGGCATGACTTTCATATGCCAAAATGTGAAAAAGACTTGGGAAGTTATAAATTTGTTCCCACAAGACTCTCAATAGTTGTTTTATTTATGTCATTGATAGTTCTGTTGCATGACAGCAGAAGAGGTAATAATATAAAAATATATAAAGGTATAGATACAACGCTGAGTCCGCTGACCTCAATAGATTCTTCTTCTTAACATGATTATATAATATCAACCCCTAGATTAGATAATTCAAGCAAGTTATGTGCAGAAGGTCATGCTACATACATTTGAATCAAGTAAGTAAACAAGCTTGCGGGTAAGTAATTGCATCATCATTTAACCTAAGACCAACTCCATGCCAACAAGGCAAACCATCCATCATGCCAAATGAATCATACCTCTTCTAATATGTATTTTTCATGTGCAGGGGTCTATTTGAATGGCCACCACTTCTTCCTTTTGGTTATCCGTCTCTACTAAGAGCCAACTGAAAAACTTGTAAGAGAATGTGTCTCACAAAATTCTAATTACTTAGGGCCTGCAGCAATCCCCTAATCCTTAGCCACAGGTTACTCCCACAGCTCAATCAAACTGAACTGTTAAGAGTAGACTTTTAAGGGCTGATTAAAAGAGTGTTGCATGACTCTTCATGTCAAAATATTATACTCAAAATGGAAATTTCCCAGCTGGGGGAACTATCTGCACACTAACAATAGCACTCAACTCTAATCAGGATTAAGCCAGAAAGCTTCAATATTACAGGAGATTCTTAGTCACTTCAAGATACTATCATCTACTCCCTTTCATAAGATGTCTGATCAGAAAATGGAGCTGGTCACAGTCCTCACTTGTCCAAAGTTTACTTATGGAAGGAGTCTAGCCTAAGAAATGGTCATTCCTTTGTCCTTGAGACTCGTGACACTTTCTGCTCTATTCCTTTCTTTGCACATTCAATTTGAGGCTAATCATTTCTCATAACTTCATTAACTGCAACAAAAGATCAATTAGATCTTGCTAACATTCATCAGCAGTTGTTGACCAGCTAATGGACATTGCATACATCAAGCTTTTGTCTGAATGGGCTGCCACAACGCTTCATATATGTATATATGATTAAAACCAAAAATGATCTCAAAATATACTTATGCCTCGTCTAACTTTGTAACAAGGATTAGCTATCTATGCTGTCTATTTCAAAAGGACGCTAATATAAACAATGGCAGGTAGGGAGGTTTGAGAAATTGATTAGCAAGTTTTTTCACATATCTACAATCAAAACATCAGCTGAAAATGGCAACCACTTTTCATGGGTTTCATCACCTTTAAAGATGATAGTAACTCTTTCTCATTTTTTAAAAGCGTGATTATAAAATTACAACACCTTTGTTCTAATATTCAACATAGTTAATCTTTTGCTGGAAATGTTTTAGACATAACAGAATACAAAACTCATAAGCACTACCATCTCCTGAAGTCCAGGGAAAAGATCCTCCCTTCATTCCACTACCACTTTTTTCCTTTGACCCATAGACAACATACACCATTCAAACTTCCCAATTCAAAAATTAGCTAGAAAAGTTGTAATGTAAGAAACTCAATGTAAATTTGAGCAATATTTTTCAGGAAAAAAAGGGGATTGTAGCACCGGAATTTTTCATCCTGTCATACCATCAGTGTAGTAGAAAGTGCAAGTATGCATGTACCTCATAATTGATTCTCTAGGCGGTCTCTGCAATCTTTTAGACCGATCACCAACCCACTCTTTCCTCTTCTGATGCCAAGCAATCTCAGCTGCATCATTAGGTCATGGGATTCATGAAAAAATAAAAAAGTTACAGGATGTAGCATGAAATGACAACAAATCTATTTGAATTAATTTTTCAAAGGCTTCATTGACCCAAAAGGTTATAGTATATCACAGTAAGAAATTTATGATGTTCAAATAGGAGGGGAAAAAGACAAAATTTATGCAAATAAAGTCTCATGTACTGACATATTCATTTAAATCTAGACACGAACACACTAGTCTTGTCAAAGGGTTAGCTAAGATCTCTGCTTCCATGTGATAGAAACTGATTTCTTAAGGTGCGTCAAGAGAAAATTCTATTGAAGGAAGAAAGAAATGCCAGAATCTGAAATCCTTAATAACTTCAATAGAATGAGGGAAATAACAATCTACTGAAAAGGGTTGAGCAAGAATCTCACTCTTCCAAATTTAATAGCCAAGGAGAATCTCAAAAATAAAGTGAACATCCAAATAGTTGTCTACATCCTACACGCCTACTATCCTAGTTATAATGGAATAAACAATAAATAATAATTAAATAAATGATAAAATAAACTTCCAGAACGCCTAACAAATAGGTAAGTGGTGTGAGTGGACTTAATGTATGGGTAAAACTGATACAGCTCCTTCCCCACTAACCCTTGCACGTGTACTACCGACTTTCTCCATATTTTCTATGATCTTTTCATGATTTATATCCCCTAGTATCACATGGTACTTTATCACAAAGTCAAACTGCATACAAGTATTACTCTATGCATCTACATCTGAACATGTTGATAAGATAATTGAAAAAACAAAGTAATGTTCTTCACTAACATGTGATCACTTTTAATAATAGAGCATCATCAATGAGAGAGTTTGTGAGAAAACACATGCAAGCTTTTGTGTTTATTAAATTAGAACTGAAGGTGAAAGAAAAGAATTTACCATGATTTACAAAGACTTCTTTCCCAGTAGATATCTCTTTCCTGGCATCATGTGAACCCTCTGAAGAGTGATTCTGACTGTTGTTTAAACTGCTATCATTGGGTTCCATTTTCTCTAAAGCAGTCAACCATTGCCTTCAAAACAACAAATATGCATAAAAAGTAAGTAGAAAGAAGACTGCCCATTTGGCCATCAGCAGTAAAGTTTTACCCATGCACAACAAAATCTCTACTCCAGGCAATTGAAAATGTAGAAACTTCAGCCTTTTGATCTAACGTACTAACCAGAAACCTAAAGAAATAGTGTTTATAACTATGATGCAACTAATTAAATTTGAAGTCTTTATTTCCACAATTTAAAGTCACTTCTATGGATTGTGGTGTTAATCATGCAACCAGACGATTGTAATAAAATTACTGATGGTTCATTTCAAATGTTTGGGGTTATGAACAGCATCCCTTCTGACCTTCACCCTCATCATGGAAAAAGATAACCAACTAACAGAAGATGATATGAGAATTCGTTACTTTTCACTGGCCATTATTGGAATATATATGATTGAGATGATACAATGCTGACAAACTCCCATGCTATGTATGTGTCAAGTGTCAATTTCAATCATACACGATCACAACGTACAATACTTCAAAAATATCAAAACAGAAAAGAGTAAAGATAGGGAAATTGGAAAAGCCCTCTCTTTGCTATTTTGCTTTTGGATCATACTCTTCACTTGAATTTTTGTATAGGTTATACAGTCAATGGCACCAACGAAAATATACAAGAAACTAGCAATTAAGTTAAAAAATACAGTACCATTGATTTATTACAGAAAATTTTAATTCCAAACAATTCCCGTGCTTCTTTCCTCAACACGATTCACAACAATCCTTTTCTACTTTCGGAAATTACATTATTCTTAACTACAATAAGCCGAATCCAGTTCCTACACGCCCATTTCCGTAATACCTAGTGTTATCTGCGATTTCGATAGAACAGTAAGAGTAATATCATAATCAGAATCGTAACTAAATAATGAAGAAAAATTATTCATTAAGAAAGTAAAGAGAGAGGTTTAAACAAAAGTGCTGCTCATAACACTGCAAGTTTAGCATAAAAACTCATCATCGACTAGATTTGAAGTGCAATTAAATTTCAAAAATTACATTATGCCCGTTGATTATAGAAAAAGTCACATCGCAACTGCTTAGTAACAAATAAAGAAAAGAAAGAATATAAAAGGAAGAATGAAATGTAAAGCATCGGTGAACAGAGGAAAAGAAAAACCTGGGCAAACCTATTCGTTGCACAGTGAACGGCGCCGAAACGAAAGCAGTGTTTGGAGTTGGTGTGCGTGGCTTATGAAGAAAGACAGAATGTTTTTTTCCCGGAGCCTCGAGAATTTCAGGAAGTAAAATGAGAAAAAAAGCTACAAGAGAAATTTATCCTTATAGATTCCTTTTCGATGTTGCAGACTAAAAAGGCAAACCTATACAATCCCTCCGATCATGACACGTGGCTAGACCGAGTGGCCCTGCGATAGTGGTCAACGATTTGTTCGTTTACTTTAACAACAAAGATTATGGGCCAACTGATTACAACACAGTTATTTTGTTTTTGAAAATAGAATAATGAAAAAATTTGTTTCGTAAACATGATTTTTATAAAATATTTTAAAAATAAAAAATTTAAAATATGTTTAAAGTATTTTATAGTTTTTATTTTAAAAAATATAAAAAAGATAAAAAATACTCACCTCATTAATAATAAAATTATAAGTTTTAAATAACTCATTTAATATTTATTAGTTATAATTTTAAATACAATTATTTAAATAAATTTTTTTATTTTCTTGTTTCCAAAACTCGTTCTTAAAAATAATTTTATAAAATTATTTTAAAAATAATAAAATATAAAACATTGTCAAAGAGACCCTACATCTTGTTAAAACTCCTGGTTCTTGGAGCTTTGTATTGATTTGTATTTGTTCTTTTTTTTCTTTTTTTTCTTTTTCTATTTTATGGTAGCAGCTTTTTACCTAATCTAGTTCTAGTTTTCTTTTTGTCAACTATTCTAGCTCTAGTTAATGAAAGCTTTGTTTTTATCAATAATTAAAATTAAAATTAAAAGCAAAAAATAATTTCGTTTTTTATCTCAAAAAGAATTATACACATTTTTTTATGCATAGCATATAACCATTTGTTATGTCCTATTATCTAATAATTTAATGATTTGTCTTAAATTGGCGAAAAAGATTATTTGTGTTAAAAAATAACTAATTGGGCATGACTAAAATAGTAAAAGATAATATGAATTTAAATTATGATAAAGTGATGGACAAAAGGGGTGAAAGCAAGAGAATGGCAGTGCCATCACTAGAGGAAGTAGATGCTCTTGAACGTAGCTGTAAGAAGGTTCGTATGGCTGACGCTCAAGCATCTAACGCACATGCTCTTTTACCTCGCAAGGAGGAGTGGATGAGAGATGATCCTTCGGTGATAGAGTCGAAGGTGAAGAAAAAATCGTTTAAACAGACATGCTTAAATGATGAGAGTACAGACGAGGATGAGGAGGATGGGTCCGATTGGTGGAGCAATGAGGGATGGAGGAGTAGGATTAAGGTGGAAAACACAGAGAAGGGTCCGAATATTGTAATTCTACCAGTGTTTAAGTGAATGCTTGCTCATAAATGGAAACTCACACTCATTGTGAGATTGCTTGGACACGTGGTGAGGGAGGGTTACCTTGGGAACAAACTCCAGTAAATATGGGGTGTTAGAGGGGAGGTGGAAACCATTGAGATCGAATCTGGGTATTTTTTTGTTAAGTTCCAGAACAAGGAAGATTATGATTTGGTATTAGTGGGAGGTCCGTGGCTTATTATGGATCATTACCTGGCTGTTCAACCATAGAAACCAAATTTTGATCCCAATGATGAAGAGGTTAGCAAGATAGGTGCTTGGGTTCTAATTCTGAAGTTTCTGTTAGATTATTATGATAGGGGAATTCTCTTTGTTGTGGGTAATCAGATTGGGCGTGTTCTGAAGGTGGATTCAAATACCTTATATCGGTCAAAGGGTCGCTTTGCAAGAATATGCATTGAGTTGGACTTGAAGAAACCTCTTATGCCAACCATATTCATGAATGGGAAAGAGAAGAAAATTGTGTACGAAGGGCTTCATTTGATCTGTTTCAAGTATGGCGCATATGGGCATGAGTCAGATCACTGTACTATGAAATCTGAGATTCAGACTGGGCATTCCATCGAGGGTAATCAAGGTGGCTTGAATGCATCAGGACATGTTGGTTCTTTAGATGTGAATGATACAGAGGTACAATATGATACATAGTATGCCTCTTGGATGGTGGCACCATCGAGGTGGGGGTAAGGAAAACGGACGTTTGGGGTTGAAAATAAGGGGAGGGAAGTTAGGCGAGAAAGTAGGGGCGAATCTATTAAGACTTTTAATGGGTCGAGATTCTCGGCGCTGTTTAAGGTAAATATTGAGGATGATGCTATGGAAAATCACCAGGTTAAGCAGTGAACCTCGTTTCGGGATATAAGCAACGGCCAACGATATGGGAATAAGAATGATAATTCACGTGAGTCAACTGTGGGTCATAAAGTTAGTGTGGGCCATCAAAGGGGTGCTGGATCAAAAAGTGGAAAGAAACCTACTGAGCCGAATATGGCTAAAACCGTGCCAAGCCCAATGGAAGCATATCTGAATGTTAAAAATCATGTGCTTAATTTGGGGTCCATAGGGAATGGAAAAGGGAAGGTAGCATCTATTAAAGATCCTATGGATACTAACATTGGGCCGAGTGTGCAAGTTGAGAATATGTGTAGAGAAATGGTACTCATTGATTCATGCAGTGGGCCATATGTAAGACCACATACCATTAGTTTTGGGGCTTCTAATCCTCTAGATCCTGGAGCAGACAGAGGACCTGGTTTTCACGTGCATTTAAAATCCCTTGTCAGAGACTATGGACGTTGACATGGGTATTATGGTGGTGTCATCGTTTGATGATAGGGAATTTTTAAGTTCTTTTGTTAGTTGTTTTGGTCATGCATAACGTCTTTCATTATCACTACATTATGAAGATAATGACTTGAAATTCTAGAGGCATTGGTGAGCGTATGTTTAGTCGTCTGATTGGTGATTTAAAATTGCATTATCGTTTCAATTTTTTGGCTCTTCTTGAACCACGGCAACAAGGGAATAAGGCGTTAAGTATAGCCAAGAAGCAAAATTGGAATAATGTTGATGTGGTTGAGGCTCATGGGTTCAGTGGTGGGATATGGATTTTCTAGGATGATAGTTTTGATTTTGTTGTTGAACGGAAGCATGAACAATTTACACATGGAGTGGTTAATAAAGGAAAAATTGATGAGTGGCATTTAACAGTGGTGTATGGAAATCCGAATCCCATAAAGAGACGAGACCTTTGGCATCGTTTGGATGAAATTAGTTCAAGTATTCAAAGGGGTTGGGTGGTCGGAGGTGATTTCAACGCCACTTTATGGCCTGAGGATAGACTCTCAATTAAAGCCAGAGACGTGAGAACTGATATGAGCTTCCATCGTTGGGTGTTAGATAGTGGTATGATTGATATTGGCTTTGGTGGGCCCAAGTTTACGCGGAGTAGAGGCCAAAGTTATAGTAGGATTGACGGGGTATTGGTTAATGATATTTGGCATGAAAGGTTTCCGAATGCATCCGTGTTACATCTTCCTAGCTTTAAATCGAATCACTGTCCTATCTTGCTAAACTTGGACAATAATGAAAAGGGATGCAATCAAGTCCGGCCATTTAGATTCTTTGAGCCATGGGTCCTGCATGAACAGTTTTCAAAGTTTGTTAAAGATCACTGGTCAAGGCAGGAGGAGTGGAATGATAATGTGGCGACGTTCACGAGAAAGTTGATGTGGTGGAATAAAGAAGTCTTCAGTAATATAAATAGAAGAAAGATAACCTTTATAGACACTTGGAGGGCCTTAACAGGAAAATGGCTTCTTCTAAACCTATCGATAGGCTGGAGGCGTTGCAAAGGGAGATATAGATGGAGTTAGAAGAGATCCTTGCTCAAGAGGAAGTTATGTGGCTCCAAAAGTCTTGTTGTAATTGGTATTCCCAAGGTGACAGAAACACTCGGTACTTTCACTCCATGGCTTTTAGTCAAAATCGGCGAAATAAAATTAAAGCTTTGAAACTTGAAACTGGGGAATGGTCATATGACGCTTCTGAGATTATGCAGATAGGTACCCGTTATTTTGAAAATTTTTATACTAAAGATAGTACGAACTACCATTACTTACTTTTTGACTGTACATATCCTCTCTTAGAACAACATTTGATTGACTCATTAGGAAGGAGAATGGATACTGAAGAGATTAAGTGTGCTTCATTTGACATGGGGCCTTTAAAGGCACCTAGACCAAATGGCTTGAATCCTCTATTTTTTCAGAATCAGTGGGCCGTAGTGGGTGATTCTATGATTAATAAGGTCATGGAAGTGTTTCATGACCCTACCAGGATTAGGCAGCGTAACGGTACTCATATTGTACTGATTCCTAAAGTTAACCATCCACAGACTATCAAAGAGTTCCGCCCTATAAGCTTATGTAACGTTATATATAAAATTGTTATGAAAGTTATTTCGAACCGTCTTAAAGAAGTTATGCCCCTGGTGGTGGCTCCTAATCAGTGTAGTTTTGTAAAAGGTAAATTAAGTGCAAATAATATAATCCTGGCTTAGGAGATCATTCATTCGATGCATGCTTCCAAATGGAAAAGGGGTTTTATGGCTATTAAGATCGATCTCGAGAAGGCGTATGATCGTATTAGATGGAGTTTCATTACTGACTGTTTACAGGAACTCAATTTGCCTTAGACCATTGTAAAGGTTGTTGAGGAATGTATCTCTTCTCCTAGAATGCAATTTCTTTGGAATAAAGTCAAAGCTAATGAGTTCACTCCGTCTAGGGGTATCAGACAAGGAGATCCTCTCTCACCCTATCTACTTGTTTTGGCTATTGAAAGATTGGGCCATTTGATTCAAAGTACAGTGCAACAAGGAAATTGGAAGCCTTTTAGACTCAGTAAAAAAGGTACCGCTATTTCTCACTTGTTTTTCACTGATGACTTGATTCTTTTTACTGAAGCAGACATGGAGCAAGCTGGTGTCATTAAAGCCACGCTTGATGATTTTTATGACATTTCTGGTCAAAGAGTTAATGCAGCAAAAACAGGAATATTTTTTTCTTGGAATGTAACTTATAATCGTAGACAGCAGTTGAGTAATTTCATGGGATTCATTCCAACTGCTAATTTGGGTAAATATTTAGGCATGCCTTTTCACCATGACCGGGTAATGAAAACGACATACCAGTTTATTTTGGATAAGATGGATAGGCGTTTATCTAGTTGGAAGGCAAACACTCTTTCTCTTGCTGCTCGTCATACGTTAGTTTCTTCGGTGGTTTCTTATATGCCATCATATGCCATGCAAACCACTCCGCTACTGGTTCAAACCTATAATGAGATCGATAAGAGGTGCAGGAATTTTCTTGATGGGGTCTTGGACTTCGTCATGCTAAGGCTCAAAATGATGCCTTCATGGTCAAACTTGGATGGGGTTTGATCAAACGCCCAGATGCCCTCTGGGTTAAATTTATACGTGAAAAGTACAAGTGTGGCGAGGATATGATTGTGTACATTGAGAAACGGCGCTTATGGTCACGTACATGGACTGGCATTAAAGCTAACTGGGATAAGACTTGTTTCGGTCTTGAGTGGAAGGTTGGGAATGGGTTGGAAACGTTATTTTGGAAAGATAGGTGGCTTGCGAAGCTGGATAAACTGGAAACCTTGGCAACTTGCGACATCCCAAGTAATGCTACAGAATGGAAAATTGTTGACTATATCTCAGCTTCTGGGGGCTGGGAATGGGACAAGTTCAAGTCATTTCTACCTCCGTATGTGTTAATAGAAAGCGTTCAGGTGCATGTGAGTCAGGAGCCTGGTAGAAGAGACATACCTTTCTGGAGGTTGTCTTTAGATGCAATTTTTCTCTAAAAGTCTGCATATAATCACCTGTGTATACACACTAACGAGTGGGCGAATGGCCTCTGGAGACATTTATGGAAATTGAAAGTGCCCCAATGATGTCGCACCTTCCTTTGGCTTAGTGCTAATGACAAGGTTCTTACTAATATAGCGAGAAAAAGGAGAGGCATGCCTTTGACAAGTCTCTGTGAGATCTGTAGTAAAGATCAAGAAAGTACCTTACATGCACTTCGAGATTGCCCTCACACCAAGCAAGTCTAGTTATCTTTAATACATCCTTCTGGGGCACAACGTTTTTTCAATTTTGTGAATGTTAGGGATTGGATACACTGGAATCTCAAGTTTGGTGACAAAGTGGAGGATAAGGATTGGAAGGTTTGGTTTACTGTAGCTTGTCGTTATATTTGGCTTGCACAAAATGAGAGAGTTTTTAATTTTATAATCCTCAGCAAGCAGGCCATAATAGCTCAAGTTCGTGCTTACCTTGCATGGGGTCACTCTGACCTAATGGGGCTGAGAAGCCAAGCTTATGAAGCTGACAGGTAGAAGCCCCAGAATAAGGACTGTGTAAATTTTAATGTTGACGGTGCATTTTCTAATATCTCCGGCATTGGTACGTGTGGAGGTATTGCACGCAATCATGAAGGTGAGTTTCTGTGGTTTTATGTGTCGTGTGGGTCTAAGATCAAGCTTAAATGCAGAAGCATGGGATATTTTATGGGCCTTGAAGCTGGCGTGAGACCATGGGTTTAGGCGAGTTGAGATTGAAAGTGACTGTACTGAAGTTGTTACAGCTGCTCATTGGGAACCTGTTCCAAAACACCCAGATTATGAAGTCTTTCATGAGATTATTGGGCTCTTGAATCGTGCATGGGAGGTGGATATCAGTATTTGTTGTCGTGAGGCCAATAAAGTTGCTGACATCCTTGCGAAAGAAGCTTTTTCTATGCCCCAGGATTTTGTTCTTTTTTCAAGTCCACCTGTTGTGATCCGCCATCAACTCAGGCAGGAGTTTAGTTTATGTAATACAGCTACTATGAATGCTAGTTAGTTGTTGAGGTCTTTGTTTTACCGAAAAGAAAAAAGTAAAAGTTAATAAAATTATATTGTAAACAATTTTTTTTTGTAATCTATATTGTAGACAATTTTTATCTCAAAAGAATTATACATATTTTTCAGCGTTATTTATAATTTTTTAATTTATAATAAAACTCTGGCAAATATTTAGCACGAAGATTAGTTTTGGGACTTTTTTGGTCAACGAGACTTGGATTTTGTTTTGGACTATCAAATTCTAAATTTGTATGACGCCGTACCTTTTACTCTCCGCCTACTAACGGCCCAACAAGTTCAGGAACTTGGGCCTTTGCAGCCGGAAAAAATTTAATTTGGTGTTACTGGTAAATATTAATCTCAAGGATAATCGGATTTTGGGATAAAAAAATAAAAATATTTGGCTTTTATGACCAAAAATGCTTTTTTTGAGGTGAGAATCGAATTTTTTAAATCTACAATCAATTTTTTTTAAAAATATCTATTTTGTATCAAAAACCAAATATCTTCATTTTTTGTCCTAAAAACCAATTATCCCATATTCACATTTAAAACCTTGGTTCCATTTGTCCACAAAAAAAAAATTATGTTCCATCCTTCTCTTGTCTGTTTCTCACTCAGAAATCTTATATTATTTTGTGTCTCGTTTATGATAATGTATTTATATATACATGCACAAATACAGACAAAAGGAATAATAGTTTTCTTACTATTAATATTATCGTGAAAATGAACAATCTTTACATTTTTTTTTCAAATTAATAAACTTTTATCCTTTTTTTAATTGAAAGACAGAATGTATGAGTTATTTAGTGAGCAGAAAAAAATAATTCTAATGCTTTTACACTAACTACAGTTTTTACCAAAAAAAAAATAATCAATCATGTAATTTCTAATGAAAAAATAATACAAGTATAGATTTGCTTTTACTTAGTATTTAGAGAAATTTTCGCATCAACAATTATTTAATATTTTATATTCGATGTGAATGAATCCCTTGCCGACATCATTCATCTTGTTTTATTAAAACTTTTGCCGTGTTTATTGGACAAGATTTACGAGAGCAAACATAAATATTTCTCTTGATCCTCTGACTCTGAGCCAAGATATGGGGAGAGAAGTCAGAAATACGGAGAAAAATGATAAGTTGAATCATTTCTAAAGTTCGTAGGCGCAATGGATATGGGTAAAATAAAGAACTTTACAGAATTTGGAGTAGGTGCTGCTTCTAATTCTAAGAACTTTAATTAATTTCTTGTACCTTGGGGCGTATTAATTTGTAGGGCATTAGCTTAGCAAGGGTTCATCGAGTGTGTCGGTGGGGGCTACCCTCCTGCTCCATCTTCCACCGCGCTTGATTGGAATCTCACCAAATTCAATCATTGCTAAGCTTTAACCCAACCTCCGATCATTTTTACGTCTCTTGTTACGTATGGATATTATTTAATAAGTCTTATTTTTATCTTATATATGGCTATCATCTTGTCATAATGCATCGTTTTTTTCTTAATTAACACCATTTAAAAAAAAATTCCCTATCACAAATAATATCCAATTTGTGGAATATCCTACTTATCATCATTTGGTCAATAATTCACTGGATCAATATTGTTGTGGACATTTCTATTCTGCTCGTCATTCCCAAAATATATATATATTTCGTATAGTTATACTAATATGTGTACAGAAACACATAGCACTTTAGCTAAAATTAGAGTTTATACTAGACATAACCGGCAAACTTTTGGAGCCCCTTTTTGGTCCTCATCAGAAATTAAATTATTAACGTCTTTCAAGATTGCTTATTTTCTTTTCATTTGATGAGTTTGGTAAAGGAAAATTAATTGACATTATTCAATATATTCTTGCACGAAAAGCCATTTTTGCAAGAGAAGGTCATATTATATGATTGATATTAGCAAACGTATCACCGCCACCATGGTGTGAATTAGGTGATAATGACATCCAATGTCAAATCAACAAAGACAAGAAGTGGAAAATACAGATACAGTAGCACCGGTCGTTATAGTAACATTTAAATGATATGGATGAACATAATTGGACTTGTACATTCATAGTGTACGATCTATAACTCTGGCACAATGGATATATTATTTTTAACTTTACATCCAATTAATGCATTAATAATAATTACTGGTATTGGAGAACAACGAGTCTTATCATTAGCCACTGAGGAAACATGATACATTCCCACTCACGTGACACTCAATAATGACTTACGAAAAGAACGAATAGAGAGTTGAGAATTTAATTCGGTTGTTTGTTTCATGAAATCCCAAAAACTCACTTGTTCGAGTGCTTAACTTGTTAACCATATATATGCTCAATTCGCCAAGGTCTCGTCAAAATATTGTTCACGTAGCTTCATGTAGATTTAATCTTAATCATACGAAATAGGGTCGCGTCGCTTTCATGTGAGGAGAACGAGAATGGGTGAAACAAAGCAAACCAAGTCAAGAGTTTTTCTTGCCAGCGTTTTGTGTTGACAAATAGTGTCCAAAAGCAACGTCCAATGACAGTGAAGCATTGTAATCACAAGCAACAATATTAAATATAGCAGAGTGAAACCAAATTCACGAATCTATTGAGTGGTAATTCTACAGAAACTTCTCTCACTCAACCCCAGAAGCAAAGGGAGCCTTAGATATAGCAGAGCAACCACTTGAAAGTTCTTGTGAGCTTTATGATCTGTCGGCCAAGGTGGTCCCACTTCAATCCCCACCATGCCTCCACCTCTTTCCCAATCTCTTTCTCCCCATTTCTGTGACCGACAAAATAGTGCATATATATTCAAAATCTTGAAATTTTGTCTATATATAAGGTCAATAAAGGAAGCTCTAGTAATTGAAAATTATCTGCATTATTTGAGATTGTATGTGTGTGTGGCTAGTGACAATGTGTTATTTTTTGGGGTTAATTTTTTTCTACATATTGCTCAGCCTCAGCGGTAGGTGTAGTAATAGCTCAATAATACCGTCTGGGTCTTGAGATTCTGTGGTTTGGTCCTGGGGAGCCATGCCTTAAGTTCATGTACTTTTACACCTACAACTTTTTAAACTCTAAAAATGTTAGATTCGTGAGACAATGGTCCACAATATCAAGTATTCTGAATGATGTAGTGGCCTTCTCCCCACTGTAAAACCTAAATTGCATATATATCAAATTATTGGCCAAGCTCCGAGTTCTAAGAAAATTTAGGTTGATATTTCGAGGAACCTAACACTATTTGCATATTTGGAGTTATACCCATTTTATTACAACAAACTGTTTACTTGTAGGAGCCAAATATGGTAGGTTTTATCTCTAACATCCTGCCTTCTGCTATTCATGGTCACACATTTAAACTAACAATGGATTATAACTTCTTGATATCTAGTGTGATTGGCTGCAAATCTATATGGACTCCTTTCGTCGATGAATCAACATCTTAAGATTACACATCATGCGTACAAAGGGTTATTCAACGTGTCAATCAATGACGTAGCTTGTCTCCTGGTAATCAAATCAAGCTCAGGGGGTCCGTTATAGATAGATCCTGACCCATTCCTTTCATGAAGTTAACAGAGTCGAATACACCATCCATGACTCGCTTTTGTTTCATCAGAATCTGAACCTCCCACACTTTCTTTTAGATTTGCATTTTCACTTTGGTCTTCACATTCAGATTATGCTTCACTAAAATCACTGAATGGAAACTGACACCAATAGAGGAAGAGGGTATGGTGAAAATCATAAAAAAGTGGGGTTCATCATGTAGTTGCTTTTAAAGCTGAGATACCTGTAGCCTTCGATGATGAGGAAAGCCAGTAGCAAGACTAAGTTGTAGTGGGAATTAGTAGAAAGTCATGCCTAAACCCTAAAACAACATATGGAGTAGCACATTTAAGACATGCCCATCTACCCCTTCTGCATCCTATCATCTTTTTTAAGCTTTCCAACTAAGCAAACAGGTTGTGTCATGAAGGAGTGAGAAAGAAAGTGGATGTAACGGGAAAAGAAGATCACAAGTAAATTAATGGATGTTATATTTAACCATTAAACCTCACCTTTTGTCTATAACTATCCACAATTAATTAATGTCATGTTAATTTGATTCTTCGATGTCTAACCCCTTCTCAATTTCACCACTAAATTCATTGAGGACGGACCCACTGATTTTGCTATTTATGTCGACATGTACTGTCACAGTCTTCTTCATTAGGCATCTTCTTCGAGCAGTCTCTCCCTGGCTTTCGCTCTCACACTCTGCATTTATATAAACACACCAGAATCGGTCTGCTTTCCGGTTGCACTTTAGCTTACCTTTTCTTCTATCTTCATGGCTCTCTTTTTCCTTGCTATACTAATCGTGATGATGATCCCTTCAAGCCATGCCTCGTGGCCACCTTCACCGGGGTACTGGCCTAGCTCTAGATTCAGGTCCACGAGCTTCTACAAAGGATTTAGAAACCTCTGGGGTCCTCAGCACCAAAGTCTAGACCAAAACACATTAACAATTTGGCTTGACAGAACCTCAGGTCTGATCATTTTCATTTCCAAATTTCTAGTCTCTCTCTTACTGTAACGTAATCCACATCTACGTCCACTGCTTCATTCGTTTCTTCTGGATAAACAGGGAGTGGGTTCAAGTCAGTCCGTCCCTTTCGATCCGGATACTTCGGTGCTTCCATTAAGCTCCAACCTGGCTATACTGCAGGAGTTATCACAGCTTTCTACGTAAGATATGGCCAAATGATCAGACTATTGGGTGCTTAATTAATTAATTGATGATTATAGTAACGGTTTATTTGATGGCAGCTTTCGAACAACGAAGCACATCCGGGCTTCCACGATGAAGTGGACATCGAGTTTCTCGGGACAACATTCGGAAAGCCTTATACATTGCAGACCAATGTTTACATAAGAGGGAGTGGTGATGGCAAAATCATAGGCAGAGAAATGAAGTTCCATCTCTGGTTTGATCCCACCAGAGATTTTCATCACTATGCCATACTCTGGAGTCCTAAGGAAATAATGTAAGTCATACAACACCACTCGTCACTATATGTCTGATTTTAACAGAGATTGAATTGAATGACAATAAAAATAATAATGTCAGATTCCTAGTGGATGATGTGCCGATAAGGAGGTACCCAAGGAAGAGTGATGCAGCATATCCGGTGAGGCCAATGTGGGTGTATGGTTCGATATGGGATGCGTCGTCATGGGCAACCGAAGATGGAAAGTACAAAGCTGATTACAGATACCAACCTTTTGTGGCGAAGTACAGCAACTTCAAAGCCAGTGGCTGCTCAGCCTATGCACCAACTTGGTGTCGCCCAGTCTCGGTTTCGCCGTATAGGTCCGGTGGGTTGAGCAGAGAGCAATACAGAGCCATGAGATGGGTTCAGAGATACCATATGGTTTATAATTATTGCAATGACCCCAAAAGAGACCACAGGCTAACACCCGAGTGTTGGGGTTGACACTTGATTGCGAGTGAAATTGGGCGCTCTTCATTTGGCGCTCAAAGTCACACACTATTATTATTCTCTTTTGATTTGGTTTGTTTTCTTTCTTGTCCTTCCCTGAAGAAAGTTTCCGTTTCACTTTATAGGGGACATTTCAGATGGTGGTCCCACTTTCACAACAGATTAAGGTGATGTATCGAGGGTGCCCAGGCCCCAAGGCTCTCCCAATGAACACAAGAAGATTTGGAACGTTGTGCGGGGTTTTTCGTTGTTGTTATATTTCTGTTGGTGTGTAAATAAGTCAGAAAACCAAGGAAGTGCGACGCAGAAAATATCTGAAGAATCGACGGGATATGGACTCTGAATAATGATGTTTGAAATATATTAACAACATTATTTAATATGATGATAATTAATTTAAATTGAATATATTCTCTAGCTAAGCTGATGCATTTGGCTAAAGAGTGATATAGAAAAATACAATAACTGTTTATACAATTCACATATCATAATGACAAAATCTCACTCATTTCACTTATTTTTTTTCTCTCTCTCTCTCTCTCTCTCAAAATATATTACATACATTATATTTTTGTGAATGTAGTGGATGGCAAACCAATCATCAATTGTACATAAAAATATCAATGCGTATACATTATCATCGTAAAGTGATTATGCGTCAGTTCATTCAAATAAAATTCAACGAGATTCGGAAATAATGATACGAAATATTACATATTTAATGTGAATGCCTGAATGTGGTCTAATCTGCCGTAGTTAAATATAGTATATGAATGTCACAAGAAAAGGCAAAAGCCTTGACATCGATCTTTGTTTTGATGTTTTAATCTCATTTGTTCCACCCAACTTGTTTCAAAAAAGAAACTAACTGTAATAGAAATGTGGGCAACTATGAAACTTCAGTGGGTTCTAATGATTTATTGCTAGCTAAGGAAATGGCTATGTTAATATGAATATGAAAAATGAACTTCCAAGTCAACCAAAAGCAATACTTCTATTATGTTTTGAATCTGATTAATTTCTCTTATGGTTTTTGTCTCAAGTTCTCTCAGGGATGCGATCTACACTGTCCATTACCTTTGAGATTTATGCCATTAGCTAAAGTGAAGTTTGTGAAATACAACGCAAAAGTATCTTTTGGGACTATGAGAGAGCAGGACGGAAGCAACACATGAGACAATTGCTGAACTGGTATTTTTGGGCCCGAGTAGCACTTATGGTTCTTACTTCTTAAGTCAGCAAAAAATTTCTAATTTTTCAGATTATCTGATTTCTTGAGTTTAATTATCAAGTACAGCGTCTCTCTCTCTATTTTGTTTGACAATTACTACTATAGAGTACCCAAGTTCCCTTAATTCCTGCAGTTATGTTTTTGTCCTCCGTTTTGCATGCTAAAAATAATTGGCAGATAAGTGTAAATTAAAGAGAAGATCCCAATCACATTGTGACAGCACGTAAAGCAAGAATTTAGCATCCTATGATTCAGGGAAACGTGATTGTTCCTCCAAACAAAATAATGCAGAAAGAAGAGGCCATTCATAGAGAGCGAGCTGAGGGATGAGCTTAATATGGACCATTAATACATAGAATATTAATATCGATTTATATATATATATATGAAATATAATGTTTATGGTTAAGCATTGTGAAGAATCCCTGACTTGTTTTTTCTGAATTTGGCATGTTTTGAGGACTTGTTTGTGTGTGGGAGAGGTTATGAAAATGATGTTGGCCCCCATGCAACATATAGAGAAAGCTGCAGGCATTATTTGCCCCAGAACAGACCCCTCACTTACCGGCCTTAGGACAGTGCTGTTTATTTCTCATATAAACAAAAATCATTAATGGGTTGGTTAGTGTGTCAAGGCCATGGGGAAAGAGGGCACTGCTAATGAATTGTCATTTGGATTGAAGGAACATAACCAAATCGCTCAATTAATAATGGTTCAAACTATCAGGAAATGCTTCCTACTAGAGATGCCGTGTCATATATATTTGGGTGGATCAAGAATGGTCACGTCGTTCACTTGATCATATCTTCTGCGCCACTTTTGTTTTGGAATTTTTTTGAATGAATCAGGAATATATTGATCAAAATGGCAAACAATTACAAAAGATAGGCCCAATAATCAAAAACACATGGGCCAGGAATAAATACAAAGCAAGAAACAATCAGGTAATTCCTTGAGTTAGCGATCACAAGAGGTCTTGCATTTGAAGAGTATGTTCGGCAATAGCAATAGCCTCGTTTACCAATCTATGTGCCACAAAGGATTCTTGCATGAACAGGCTTCTATTGCGTTTTTCCCAAAGTTTCCAGCGGAGAATGCCAAAGGTGATCCTCCAAGTGGGACAGCTAAGTCGGGGATGAATATTCCTAAGCAACCAATCCTGAAAAGAAAGTTATAGAACTCTTGTAGCTGATCATCAGATAAAACAAGGTGCCAACTATCTTTTGTGAGTTTACAGTTGCGAAGAATATGATTCATGTCCTCAACGCCTTCTCCACATAGAGCACAAGCAGTGTCGTCAGCCATATGTCTCTTTGTTCGAATTTCGTTGGTCAGCAGCTTTTTTTTGTAGGCTAGCCATGAGAATGTTCTCACTCGTTCAGCGCCTGGCCATTTCCATATGATATTCCACTTGGGGCTGTTTTCCCCCCATTTGTCTCTCATCTGCATAGTGTATGCTGAAGCAACAGTACAGATTCCATTTGTTGTAGTCTAACGTACGTAATTCAAACACAACTCAACTTCCCTCCCTCCAAACAGCTAGTAATCTTCGAAACCTCGTTTTCATATTATTTGCCTGCTTCTAATTTTAAATAATGTTCTTTTTTTTTTCTGGCCAGACTAATTTTAAATGTCCAAGTTTCTAGTTTATTCAACTTCTGCATATGCAAGGCCGATATTCCTTCACCCATGATAATGAATTATTGACTTACTCGATTATTTTCACAAGTTCATCGATTGCAAGGCCACTGTTTCAAATAGTCATGAAAGTATCTACTCTTTCAGAAGCATTACACCTGCAAAGATCATCTAATAATGATGATCATAGTTTAATTGAAATGAATCTTTAAAGAAGGTAAAGCAGAGTTTGAGGGTAGCTGGGCTCAACCAAGTAATTAATATCAGAAACATAAATTAATCCTCTCAGGTTCCAAATTTTAGTTGTGGCTAACTAATGATATATGATTGTAATTCCTAATAAGATTGGTAGTCTGGTACTCACTACTCAGTAAATAAATTAGTGCTTTCATCAACTACAATTTAGATAACTACGATTTGCAAT
This sequence comes from Adenanthera pavonina, assembly GCA_026686845.1. Taxonomy (NCBI): domain Eukaryota; kingdom Viridiplantae; phylum Streptophyta; class Magnoliopsida; order Fabales; family Fabaceae; genus Adenanthera; species Adenanthera pavonina. The sequence continues at coordinate 7,344,592 of JAIVEN010000002.1, forward strand.
CAACTTAGTAGAAAATTTACGTTAGATATATCCAATAACCTTTCCGACTTAATTTTGTTTTTAATTAATATCAAACTTTAATTACTACTTGCATCAATTGAGGTTAGAAACGCTTATATGTTATCAGTATTGGAGTGAAAGAAGTTTCACACTGCACAACAGCACCAATAAGTGTAATAAACTAGTTTTCGTCAGCCAACACTACTGATCCGACCTTAGCTCAGTTGGTAGAGCGGAGGACTGTAGTGGTTAAACCTAACAGCTATCCTTAGGTCGCTGGTTCGAATCCGGCAGGTCGGATTTTTTTCTTGAGTTTCCAACCACTAAAATTAGAGAAAATTAATCTATCAGTTCTTATATTTTACCCTCCCTATAGTTTTTGGTGTTAACAAAATTAGTCCCCAAAGTTTAATTCATTAATAAAGCAATCCTTACTGTGCACATGTGGCATTAACGTTGTGAAGATGATGGTGATGTGGCTAGAAAATAAACAATTGGACCGTTGATGTGGCAATAATAGATGAGTCAACGTATATGTGAGTAAAAAAAAAAAAGCCTTCGCAACTCAATCATGAAAAGATTTTCCGTCCTGCTTTTTAAGAATATGCCAACATATTCTACTTTTGCCGTGTGAACTTTGTTCTGTTTCTTTCTTTCACTGCCATTTCCTCCACCAGGAAAGAATGAACTTACATGTTGAAGAAAATTTGAAGGTAAGTGTCAAAGTCTGGTCCATAATCTGCAACTACTAGTGGAGTTATCATTTTGTGAATCAACTATAGTTTGTAAATATTATTTTTCTTATTTTATTTAAACAAGTTAATAACAAATTTCATTACTTTTACTTAAACTTTATTTTTACAAATTATGATTATTCTAACCTATTTTTTGCAAAACTGAAAGCTACACGAACTGGTTGTGAGGCAATGTTTTTTTAACCTATTTACATCACTATTTGCTGCTTCCTTCTAGTCAATGCATCAAAAATCCCTACTGCAAATTTCTTAGAATCTTGTATCCCTTTTACGAAAATTCAAACAAGTCAAATTCTCCCTATGATCCTTAATATAAGACACTTTTAATTGAATTATGTGAATTAAGAATTGGAATTAAAACTAATTAACTACCTCGATTTCTCCGAAAATCTCAACATTTTTTCAAAACTACCCTTATTTAATCTATTTCTCTTTATCTTTGAATACATTAAATAGAGGCATTTTTTGAAAATGTATAATAAATATTATCTCATATATTGTAAAAGACCTTATATTTAGAACCAAGATAAAAGATCCTATATATAGGACCGGAGGGAGTAACTTTTTTAGCATCCAATCAAAATTGTTCTCAATGATTACACACACTCCTGTAATACCGTTCTTCTCGGGCAAATAACTTTCTTCTCTGGCCAACGAGCCATCTCTAGCATTAACCGGTAATCAGAACCATTCTTTAACTTTTCCTAATAGCTCATCCGCATCAAGAGCTCTAGCGCTCTTGCTAATAAATCAGACAAATGGCTTCATGCGAAATAGCCAAGTGACATTTAGTTTTATTGTTGGTTGGTTATGTCGCAAAAAAAATGATGAAAACATTTGAAGAGTACCGTCGGATGCTATTTAATTTATAAAAAAACTAATGAGATCAAATACACTGGCTTTCGATCATATGATAAAATGAAACTCAAAATAAGTAGTATTTCATTTTCTTACAATTTTAAATTTCAAAATCGTAGCCACCTTTGCCATTCTCACTCCCGACTCAACCCATCACTTTCTGTTTACTTCTCATGGAAAACTAGTATCTCTCTGTGTGTGGGGTCAAATGAATATATATAAATTCTACAAGTGAAGTCAGGTAAGAAGAATTGCTCTTCGTAGAATGTCCAAGGTTCTCTGTTTATCTCTAGTTTTTGTTCAAAAAAACAGAGATAAACACAATAATGTTGTCCATGGTCTACAATTGAATGGAGCCGTACAAGTTCTGGAGGACTGATGAGAAACCAACACCTCAGCTAGCTTATTCGACCTTCACAATAATCTACAACAAACAACTCATTTTCTTGTTTTGACTTGGTTGATTTTTCCATGAAAGTTAAAACTTTCTTGGCATGTGAAAAAGTCTGACAAAAATAGCATAATATTTTCTTTTTTTACTTTATAGCTAAACCATGCAGTAATTCTTTCCATACTTAAATCAGGTACATCACCACCCAGTGGACTCCAATGGGAATAGACAAGTGCTCTTGCCTCTCACATGATATTCATTTTTTATTAGCTTTAACATAGTTCACTCCTTTTCTTTTCTGTGTTGCCCTTATCTAGTTCAAATACAAGTATTGTAACTCGATGCCTGACCAGAATATTTCTTTACAATTGAAATACAAGAATTGGTTCCAGGATATCCAAGATAGACTTCATCGGCGCGATAAGTTATACGCCATCAACATTAGAACGATGCTGTCTCTATTGAGCTCTGACGCAAAGGAGTTGGCTTAGCTTAGTTTTAACTTTAACCTGAGATGAGAGAGAGCAGACAGGAACCACATGTCATTTTTTATTCCACATCATCGTTAACCTAACGGGGTTAAGTAAAAATTATGGGGAGTTCTTTACAAACTTTTAAAGTACAAAGATTTAGTTAAAATTGAGTGTAAAGTACAGAGACCAATTAATTAATTTTTCTAATTAAATTGATTTTTTTTTGCCAGAACTTAAATTAAATTGTTGAGTATTACCATTTGTTGTTAGGTATTTTTAATCTTTGTTTAAAAAGATTACTCTTCGTTAAAAAAAAGAAAAAGAAAAGCTGACTATTAAAAAGATATATATTATGACCAAAATCTATGATTAATTAAAATTCAAAACCTACTATTTATTTAATTATAATAAAGGACTAAATACAATTAAATAAAAATAAAAATTATGCAAATACTAAAATATCTTTGAAACACCCCTCCATTTATCCCACCATCGCTGACAGCCAATTAACAGCATTAGTCAATGATTGACCGACCGGTGGCCACTATCAACGATCAACGATGATTGTTCACCATTAACCGATCAACGACAGCTGGTTATAAATTGCAAAATCTAAACATGTGAGTTGTAAAATATAAATAATAAATTACAAATTTCTGATAAGGTTAAAATCTGATTACTCCATATTAAAATTATGAAAATAATTTGTAACATCAGAATATGAAAATTATAAAATGTGAGTAAGAAGTTGCAAATACTTGGATTCTATTTAATACTTATAAAGTTAAAATCCGATTGTTCCATATTAAAATTCAAAAAATAATTGTAAAATCAGAATATGAAAGTTGTAAAATATGAGTAAAAAGTTGTAAATCATAGAGTTAATTTAATGCATATAAAATTAAAATCTGATTAATTCATGTTAAAATTCAGAAAATAAGTTGTAAAATAAGAACATGTGAGTTGCAAAATATGAGTAAGAAACTACAAATCCCCGAAACCACTTTGATATTGATAAGGTTAAATTTCGATTACTCCAGACAGAGGGGAGTGGCCCCGAAGGAAGATGGAAGAAAGGGAGAAAATTAGGAGAATGTGAAGAAGAGGAGTAGACGGACTACTTAGCACATGAATAAATTATGCATTGCATGTAAATAAAATATGAAGAGGGGATGGTTCAAAATGAACTAAGGCGGTAGAACCAGTCAATTCAGTTCATAAGAACAAGGTAAGGATATGAATGCAGAAATTAAGACTAAAAGAAATTTTATTCAAAGTAAAACACTTACAAGGAAAAAGGATGAAAAGAGGACGAAAGAATTGAAAGGCTTTGCTTTTCTCTCTCTCGTTTTGAGTGAGGGATATAAACAAGTGATGCCTCAATACTGAGGGAGCATTTGTTTATATAGGCAAACAAAAGTTTTCTACAACCTGGAAACTGATACTGTTTAAACAGTTCCGGTTGGTACTTTCATCTTTTTTGAACAGTATTTGCCGACACTACAGTGTTTATTAGTGATTTGCAAATACGACGTCGTTTAATAAAAGTATTGCTGACATCACATTATTTATTGATGACTAGCAATGTTTTAATCTTCTCCTAAATCTATAAAGTCTTCATCATTTTCATCTTGACTTTCAGAAGTTGATGAAGAAATTTGTTGATTAGAAGAAGATGCCTGGTCTTGAGTTTGAAGCAGTAGTAAGACGGAGTTGAGTTGATTAATTAAGCTGACTTTGTCTGTGGTAGAAGTCAGCATTGATTGAATCCGTGTCCTTTGATTTAGGAATTTACTTTGTTCAGTTACACAAAGGTATTTGGGATTCTCTTTGAACCATTTTTCAACGGCCTTGTCATCAACTCTTTTAATGTCAAATTTAGCCCACCATCTTACTGAGGGCACCCTTTGGAGTATGGGCAATGTGTTTAATCCTGGAATTGTTGAAGAAAACCTGTATTTCCAAGTGAAAATCCAGGATACAGATAATTTTGAAAAATAATGAAGATCAATTGGAAAAGGATCTCCATTATGATTAAACTTTTGTCTAAATAGCTCATAAGCTTGTTCAATTTTGGGAGGCATGATCTGAGGAACAGGTCCAAAGAAATTCCACCATTGAACAAACCATTGAGGAAAATCATACTGTGTTTTTATTTTAAAATATATGAACTAAGTATGGGACCATGATTCATTTTGGAAATAGAATACACGATACCAAGCGTCCATATAACCCCAGTAATTATATCCTTCAGGATCATATGGTATCCCAAAAGTTTTGAATTTTTCAAGAGGTTGTCCCCACTGGGAAGGGGTGAGGACCTTTAAAATTTGAAGGGTACTATGCGTTACCATTGGTCCACTTCTTTTATCATTTTTCTGTTCGATGTTAATCGACTCAGAATGAACCAATATTAGCTCATAATACTCTCGGGTTTTCTTTAAATTAGTTGGGCTATAATGAAATCCTGAAGGGAAAACATTAAGAGCAACCTGGTTTGGGTTTTGGTGATAAAACTCAGGTTCTGTTTGGACCAAATTCCTTACTTGATTTTCTTTATGGTAGTAAGGAGTAGTTAAGTTTGGCTGAGTGGGAAGTATAATTGCTTTTGAAGAAAATGAAGCAATTATTTGTTTCTAAGGATTGTTTCTGGTTATAAGGGGGTTTTGGGACAAACTATCATATTCTTGTTTTGAGATGATAGCTTGATTGCTAACAATCTGTTGCCAGGTGTTATTAGGTAACTGTTTGTTGGCATAAGATTGTGCATAAGAGGTAAGGGTCCTTTTGGAAGAGAGTTTGGTTTGAGCTGAAGGCCCAGTTTGAGCTTGTTGACCTGAAGGCCCAGTTTGGGTAAGCTGGATTGATGATCCAGATGGAGTGGATGACTCCTGTTTAATGTCTGGGTTGGATCCTTGAGTTTGGGACCCAATCTGCTGAAGTAGATTTTTCACCACAGTTTCAAGCTCAGCACTCGAGACTGGTGGTTGAGCATCTTGAAAGACACTCAGTTCCTTTTGTTTTTCTTCTCTTGGTTCTTTTTTCTTTTTGGGTGGCATTTTTGTTCGCTCAGCTTGTTTTTCCCTGTAAAAACTCTCGGGTAAGAAAGTCTGGAAGGGAGTTTGAAGATCCTTTTATAAACTCAATTTCAAAGTCAAAAATACTTAAAATTGTTTGCCATCTAGCAAAAATTTGTTTTGATGCAATATTTTTCACATCCTTTTGTAAAACATCTTTTGCTGATTTGCAATCAATCCGAAGTAAGAATTTTTTATTTAGTAAATCAGATTGAAACTTCGAGATGCATAAAACTATTGCAAGAAGTTCTTTTTTAATGGTGGAATAATTCTGCTGAGTATTATTCTAATGTTTTGATGTAAAAGAAACAATTTTTTCTTTACCATCAATTCTTTGTTTAAGAATGCCACCATAACCAATGTCAGAGGCATCAGTTTCTATTATTTTGAAAGCAGAGGGATCTGGAAGGCTAAGACAAGGAAGTTGCTTAACCTGAGATTTGATCTGCTTAACAATATTTGTATGAATATCAGTCCAAGGAGGAGGACTAGATTTAAGACGCTCATGCAAAGGTTTAATGAAGTTGCTTAGATGAGGAATAAAATAAGAAATATAGTTTAAACAACCAAGGAACCTTTGAAGTTGGGTTTTGTCAATAATTTGATCAGGGAATTTGTTAGCAAATTTTATAGATTTTTCAATGGGAACAATAGATCCTTGAGATATCCAGTGTCCCAAAAGTCTAATTTTTGTTTGAAAAAGTCTTATTTTTGTTTTAGAGACCGCTAAACCGTTAGATTTAGCAATTCTAATAAACTTGTAAATATGTTTAAAATGCTGATCTATTGAATGAGAATATATCAATACATCATCAATATAAACAATAATGAATTGATCATTATCACTAAATATTTCATTGATTATTCTTTGAAATTCAGAGGGGGCATTTTTCAAACCAAATGGCATAACATTCCACTCGTACTGACCAAATGGGACAGTAAAAGCGGTTTTATACCTATCCTTTTCTGTGATTTGAATTTGCCAAAATCCTGATTTCATATCAAACTTTGAAAATATTTTCGCAGAATGAAGTCTTTTCAATGAATCAGATTTATTTGGAATAGGATATCTAATTCATTGCAATACTTTGTTTAAAGGTTTATAGTTTATAACTAGTCTAGGTACTCCTCTTTCTTGCTCCGCGCTGTTATTGACATAAAATGCAGCACAAGACCAAGGACTCCTAGAGCTCCTAATCAAATTCTTGTTTAATAAATCATTAATTTCTTTTTGACAAATTTGGAGGTGCTTTGAACCCATTTGAATTGGTCTAGCTTTTGTTGGTATTTATTTTTCAGAAAAATCCTTTTCATAAGGTAGATCTACTATATGTTTTTTTCTGTCCCAAAAAGTATTTGGTAAATCTGAGCAAATAATTTTGAGGATTTCTTTAAAACAATTTTGAATTTGATTTTGTATATTTTTCAAATTCAATTGTTCTTTAATTTATTTGAAAGAAATTTCTTGTTTAAGGAAATTAATTTGGTTTTGTTTGGCAGAAATAAGGTTTAACTCTTTTATTCTGGGGCTATAAGTAAAAGGGAATAAAATTGTTTTTCCCAAGTATTGTTTTGAAATTCCGTTTTCATCCGTTAAATATGATTTAAGTAAATGGGCAAAAGGTGCTCCAAGAATAATCTTAGACCCCATTCCTTTAACCATAATAAACGGAGTTTTTACTTAAAACTCTTGATTTTCAATAATTACATTTGAAACTTTGTATTGAACTTGGAGAAGAGTCCTCTCAACTCCTCTGAATCGTTCAGTTGTTTTTTCAAAATATTTTGTTAGGATAATTCCTTCTCTGAAACAGTTAGTCTCAGCTTCTGTATCAAATAAGACATCTTCTTCCAAAATAAATTCATTGTTTATAATTATTTTGGCGTTGATGTGAAATTTTTGTGTTAAAACTTTAGTAATTAAATTTAAAAATGGTTCAGGAAGATTTGGCTCATTTGAAACACTATCTTCGTCTGTTTGAGTTTGATTATTTTGGATTAGCTGTATATCTTGAATTTGGGATATAGCTTCTCCATGGATTTGCTGTTGTTCTTTGATAAGGCGTATCTCAGTTTTGATATTTTGAATTTCAAATCGAAGGTCAGAGAGGGTAGCTAATTTAGGTTCTTGTTTAAATTTGCCTAAGATTTGGGTAAGATCATATCTATTTGATCGCACTAAGGGTTTATTATTTGAAGGGCTTGGTGTATTTGAAAGGATATCTCTGAATTTTAAAAGATATTTTCCTTTTTCAGAATCCGGTAGTTTGCTAATTATGTCAATGAGGAGATCATGTTCCTTATTGATAACATTTATCTCAGAAGATGAGTTTTCTTGAAGATCATTATTTTGAAAGGATTTAAGATCTTCAGAACATTCATTTTCTGATTCTGATTCTTCAAGAAGAATGTTGTTTATTTTTTCTAAAACATCTTCTTCGAGATCAATGTTTCTTAATTTTTGGGTGACCCTACAATATTTTGAAATATGACCAGGCCTTCCACATTTAAAACAAACAATATTTTTCTTTGGTTTGGATTCAAACTTGGGTCTTGATTCTGGTTTTGAATAGAATTGGACCTTTTTGTTTTTGAAAAAAGGTTTTTTGTGCCTTTTATGAGACCTGGTTTGTTTACAAGGAGGGAACCCAAATTGTTCACAGAAAGTACCAAATTCTCGTTTATCATAGGTCTTTTCCTTTTCAAGCTGAGTTTGTAGTTTATTATCTTGGCAAATTTTTAAGGCAGTTTTTTGGACGTAAGATACCAGTTGTCCATATGTTAAGTTATCATAAGGGATCTTACCATCTTTTTCATTTCTTAGCTTATCTCTAACTTTATTACCAAGAGATGTTGGTAATCCAGCTAGAAATTTTTCTTTCCAAAATGGTTGGTTTGAGTTATCCCTTGTAAGAACTCGACTAATTAAGGTATCTTTATACCAACGAAAGTCTGATAAAGTTTTGCATTTGAGATTTGAAAGAAGTTCGGCTGACCTATCTAGCCACAAAGATGGGTCTCCAATAAAATGTTTAATTATTGTAAAAATAAGGTGGTTTGTGGAATCGGGAATAACTTGGTCATTGAACAGAATGGGTGTTCCATCTGCTTGAGTTTTAATGGAGGAGTAAATTGTATCTTTATCTTCAGAGGAGAGATAGAAATCCCACCAACCTTTTAATTGTCCAGTAAAACCAAAAACTAAAAGATCAGTTATTTGTTCCTCTGAATAATCATTTTGAGTTTGGTAGGCATTACTTGCCATTGTCATGTGTTGAAGAGTTTGAAGGATGACTGTTTCACTTAATCCGTCTATGTTCCACTCATAGAGATTGTCTGAATTGAAGGCTTTAAAGTTTTGATGTGGCTTTTCTTCTAAAAGGACATCTGGAGGGGTTGCCCTACTGTAATATAGTTTGGATGGCTTCTTCCAGTTTTGCTGATTAATTTGCAAAGAGGATGTTTGACTAGAATCTCCTTCAGAGTCAACAGATGAATCTTTCTTAAGAACTTGGATGGTTTTGGTGTTTTTAGATACTGCCGAGGAGGGAGTTTCAGGAACTATAGTTTGACGAAGTTGGAGTTGGGACATTTTTTCTTTGATTTGGTCAACTATTTTTACTTTAGCTTTTGCTTGTAAATCAAGTTTTTGTTGAGGTGTATACTCAAAAGGTTTGAATAAAGGTTTTTGGATTAAAGGAATCTCAAATTCAGTTTTGGGTTGAATAGATGTTGTTTGGATTTCTGATTGTTGAATTAAACAATCACCTATCCTTTGTAGGTAAAGGTTAGTATAATTGTTTTGCTCAACAATATTTTTTATATCAGAAGGGTTTGCTTCCTCAGAAGTATGTTTGTATTTGTAAGGGGAGGCCCAAATAGGTTGGTTTTTGCTATCAACTTTTCCTGGAATTTGGACCGTTCCTGGAGGAAATTCAGCAGAAACTGTTTGATCAAAAGTTTTCCATTCTTGTTTTATAACATCAATTTCAGTGAAATATGAATAATCCAAATCTTCACTTTCGGCGCAAGCTTCAAACCAGTCAAAGAATGGAAGATTTTCTTGAATAGTTTCGAGAAACAAATAAAATTGTTCTTGAATTTGTTTTCTTTTAATTCCTTGAAAACGTTTAAAAAACCATTCCTTTTTCAAAGCATTTTTTGAAGAATAAAATTTCTTTTGTAAAGAAGGTTTGTCAATTTTGAAATCCTTTTGCAAGACATTTATGTCCCTTGGTTCTCCTAATGCAGAATAATCCGGAGACTCAATTGACCTTAAATCATCTTGCATTTCATAGTTTATATGATGAATGTTTGTGCAGTTGTTTATCCCAGAAACAGAAGTATTTTGAGGTTTAGGCTCAAGATTGTTTGGGGCAGGCATATATATAACAGAAGGAGGTTGTGGTAATGAAGAGCAAGAGAATCTCGCTGATTCACTTACCGTGGACCTGCAATCTTCATATATAGAAGGTTTATAAGTTTGAGACATTGATTTTCTGGGTTTGTCAAATGATAACCTAACAGTCCCATCCTGGGCTTGAGTAACTCTACTGATTTGTGGCATCATTTTAGGAACTGGCTGGGTAGCCCTTTTCATGATCCATTCCTCAGATAGTTTTACTTCTTCCCACATGATGGTTTTTGGGATTGAAACATTGACATTGTTATAATCAGTTAAGAAAATTGTTGTTTGACCATTATCTGGAAGGATTTGGGCATTTGTAGTGTTTGAGTTTAAAACTTTATAGCTTATCCTATAGATTAGGGTTGCTGGTATTGATCCTGGTTTTATGTTTAAACCATGAAGCTGTATCCTAAGTTTAAGGGCATCTAGGACATGCTCATCTGTTAGATCTAGGGTTTGATCTGGGTAACAGTTGAAGTAAACAGGCCCATTATTAAGGCCCATCTCTGCAGCTGCTAACAGTGAATCGACGTATGTATAATGTCTAGTATCTTGAAGACATACTAAACATGATACATTTAACCTTTTTCTTATCAACAGTTTAATTGCTACTTGGACGCATCCTATGTGTAGGTAATTAAACTCCTTTTTGTGTTTTTCGATTGATTTTTTAGATAGAAGGAAAAAATCTTCATTTTCTGGTTTGATAGGAACTGATTCTTCAACTGTTCTGATTATCAGTTAAATCAGATTTTAACTTTATAAGCATCAAATTAACTCTAAGGATTTGTAACTTCTTACTCAAATTTTGCAACTCCCCTGTTTTGATTTTACAACTTATTTTTCAAATTTTAATATGAAATAATCAGATTTTAACTTCATAAGTATCAAATTGACTCTAGAAATTTGCAACTTCTTATTCACATTTTGCAACTCCTCTATTATAATTTTGCAACTTATTTTCTGAATTTTAACATGAAGTAATCAGATTATCAAATTGACTCCAGAATTTATAACTTCTAACTCATATTTTGCAATTCCCTTGTTCTTATTTTACAATTTATTTTTCAAATTTTAACATGCAATAATTGAATTTTAACTTTATACACATCAAATTGAAACCAAGTATTTGGAACTCCTATATTCTAATTTTACAACTTGTTTTCATAATTTTAATATAGAATAATCAGATTTAGCCAAGTCAAAGATTTGCAACTTCTTACTCATATTTTGTAACTCGTATGTTCTTATTTTACAATTTATAACCAATTTCCATTGATTGTCACCAGCAACCATTGATCGACATTGTTCGACGCCAGCAACCATTGACCAACAACGAGAATTGTTGATTGGTGATTATTAACTGTGTCCACCGGCCGATCAACCATTGGTCAACACCGTTGATCAGTTACCGGCCGCTGGCAATAATAGGGTAAATAAATGGGTGTTTCAAAGGTATTTTAGTAATTGCATAATTTTTTAATTTTATGTAACTATATTTGGTCCTTTATTATAATTAAATGAACAATACACCTCAATTTTTAATTAATACCACAGGTTCGCCCTAATATGTAACTCCCCCAGAGATATATTTAAATTAGTGGTAAAAATACACACACAGATATATATATATATATATATATTTAATTGGATTAATCTAGCACCCAACATAATATCCTCCAAAGAATCTTATCTCACCGATAAGTGTTGAAGAATAAAGTTTTAATTGAAAAAAGATATAAAAGTATAAAAATGATATAAATTTTTTTTAATATAATCCAAAATCAATAAAATATTTTTTTCTTTTTAGCACCCAAGACATCCCAATTAATAGTTAAAAATTAATCTCTCTGAGGCGTGGAGGAACTCATAACAATATGCTTAAATTTGTTATTGTATTAAATTGATAAAATACATATAAATACATTTATAAATACTAATAAATAAATTAATACTACTATTTTTGTAGGAATAAATTAATACTATTATTCATTATACTCTATATATTTGAAGCTAGTTAGATATTAATTAATATTATTATAAAAAAAAAGATATTAATATTCGTAACCTTAAATGATCCAATAATATCTGGAAGCATATATTATTTCTAGTTTGACAGGGGAAAAAGGGCTGGCGGTCCCAAACAACCGAGGGGGCATAAGGAATAACAGACGAACAAACGAAGCAAAAGAAAAATCGGCTGGAAGACGGGGTAGTGGAGGTCACTGGGGGAAGAAGATGGCTCGCAGCATCTCCTACATAACTGGCTCTCAGCTTCTCTCTCTCAGACGCCAACCAAATATTGCCATTATTGATGTCAGGTTTTGATCGTCTCCCTCCCTCTGTCTTTGCGACTGATCCGTCGTTTCGCTTTTTCTTTCCTACTTTGGTTTGACTCAATTGATCTTTCTTGCTGATGGATTCTGTATCTGAAGGGACGACGAGCGGGGTTATGATGGGCATATAGCCGGGTCTCTTCATTACGCAAGTGGCTCCTTCTCGGAAAACATCGCCAATCTCATTCAACAAGTCAAAGGCAAAGATACCCTTGTCTTCCACTGTGCTCTAAGTCAGGTTTGCTTCGCTTCTGCTCTTAACGTCTACAATTCCAATTCCATTTATTTCTTCGTTTTTCAGACCGACTGATTTCTGAGTGAGTTGGGAGGACAGCAGGAAAATGTTTCTAGCTGGGCCCTTATAAAATTAAAATATTCATGCTGATATAGTTGAAGTTAGTGTCTATAAAGCGTACTTAGTAGTGAGTCACAGTATATGCAGCTATTGAGGGGCCTTATCATTACGATCAACATTAATTAGTTTAGGCAGTTATACCATTCATGTTATAAAGTTTGTATCATCATAGGAAGTTCTAATCTTGGATTTTGGAGGATTCACAAGAATCCTACCCCCACTAAACAGGGCAATCCTATTTAAGCAGATATCTGAATCTTTTGAAGAATTAACTGACTCTGATGGCATTCAAGGTTTTGGAGGATTCACAACAATACTACTGCTACACTAACCGAATAGGACAATCCTCTTTAAGCAAATATCTGAATCTATTGAAGATTTAACTGACTCAGAAGGCACTCAAGATTTTGAAGGATTCACAACAATACTACTGCTACACTTACCAAGTAGGACAATCCTATTCAAACAAATATCAGAATCTATGGAGGATTTAACTGACTCAGAAGGCACTCATCATTTTGAAGGATTTAAAACAACACTTTACTTACAAAATAGGGCAATCCTATTCGAGCAGCTATCTGAATCTATTGAGGATTTAACTGACTCAGAAGGCGTTCAAGATTCTGCAAAACCAAATGCACCTTAAACGAATGCAGTCAATTAAATACTACTCAAACTATATCTTTTATGACAGAAAAACAAAATGAATGGCTGGGCAGGATATTGTATCAAGGTAACCAAATGAATTGGCTGCATCTGAATGTTTTCAGGCATGACTTGATGCAGATTTACAAGCAATTTTCTTGTTGAAACCACAAATTAGAATTGACTTGGGTATTTTTTTGGTAGCATTGATCATACACTCTGACAAGTGGACATTGATGGTTCATTTGGAATATGAAACTTCTGTTTTAGTCAGCAACTCAGCATCAGGATCATGGCTAAATTTGATGTGATCAAAACTCAAGAGTTAGATGTAATGGCCATGGCCAGATTAAAGCTGAGATTTTCAGACTTTCAGCATAAAGAATGCCTGCAATTGTTTGATGGGATGAGAGCTCTGGTGTTGAGAATGGGAAATGAGGATTCAAACTTGTTGATTACGTCTGTGGATATTGTGTTCCCACCCTTTTCCATTGACCTAGACTAAATGCAGCATAAATATTTATTTACTCCGCTACATTTTTTTATTTTTATTTTTATTATATTCATTCTTGGTACCGTAGTAGTTTTGATCTTTGTGAATATCTTTCAATTTTCTCTTCGTGTGATTGTTTCTGAATTTGCAAGCGGCATATATGTTAAAACACTTTTATAGGTTCGTGGCCCAACATGTGCACGGAGGTTAGCCAATTATATTGAGGAATTCAAAGAAGATCCTGGAATAAAAAACATAATGGTCCTGGAGCGTGGGTTCAATGGATGGGAAGCTTCTGGAAGGCCTGTCTGTCACTGCAGTGATGTTCCTTGCAAGGGCGAGGTTGCTTGATGGAAGGCTTCTTTATGGTTGGTTGGGATGGAAGCATGTTGTCTTGCTTCTATTAGGTGGTCCCGTTTATGATAATATGATTATATTATCACGTTATTATTATAGAAGTCATAGATCTACTAAAGAATAAAATCTCAGTTTTGTATTTTGTCCATCAGATCATCACCATATGTTTGTGAGATATTTTATTGATCGAGACAAGATACAAGTGAGGCAATGAATCACAAAGGTATTCCCTTTCTTTCTGAACTTGATTTTGGTAGCATATAACCTCATCAGAACAATTTCGCTGGAATCATGCTTTGTTAACTTTCGCTAATATGGTCTACAAAAAGCTTACTGAACTGAAAAGCGGATATCCAATGTAGCAATATCAAACAAAGACCCACGTTTCAAGTTGGGAGTGTGTTTTCTACTACAATCCTCCTACTGACTGCTTGGCTCTCTTGAACCAAGATTTGATGCCCTGTATCTCAAGTTGTTCTGCTGTTTGTAGTTGTTTAAACTTTTATTGTTAATTTGTTTATCTATATATATATATATATATCAAACAAAGAACATGTGAAGATCGTAGCGTTGTAGGACACCTACGTTTGATCTGTAATCGAATTTGGCTTATGGGCCTTGAGATTAAATGCTAGAAACTCTCATATATTTTTCTAGGCTATCGAAATTTCTTAAATATTCGGATAAAAGTCTACTGGTTCTGATTCATTGGAGACTCTTTCTGCCCTTCGCGGTTAGGTCTGCAATGATACAAGCTCCTTCATAGTCAGATCTTTCTTCTGCAATTTGGTTTGCGGGAGAACCGTTTTCAAGTGATGGCCTCGGTGTAGTAGTTTCTAATCGTGCCCATAATAAGCTCTTGTTTTGGTGCACCTGTAGAATCCCTACGAGTGATTGAAGCGGTCCTTTAACATAAATGGTGATGAGAGTCATCATGTACATGTGCGTGTCTATCTCTCTCTGTTAACGGGAAGGAGAAGTTTATCATTTTTCAGGCCAAATGGTGAAGGTTAAACTAGTTGCTCTTTTTGGTTATTCGGTAGATAGGAAAAGAGTTTTATCCTTTCATTAAAAAGGATAATAAGAGAAAAACCTTATATAATATGTTTAGTATACATTATTTAAATTTTTTAAAGATAAAATTTATCTAGCCTTTAATGGAAATATGCATACTGGAGTTGCCCGAATTTGGAAAAACGGCTGTAATGAGGAATTGGGCTCTTGGCCCATTTATTAAAAAGCCCAAAAGATGGATTCACTGATAGAGCCCTCTCCCAAAGACCATCAACTGAAAGATAAATTTATATCGTGGGGTCGAAAAATAAATATTTTAATCTCTTGTTAGTATGTCAAGTTGTCAACCGACCAACTGCTCTAATAAAATGATTTAAATTTTGTCTTTTGCTTGCTTGACAAGGAAAACTTAGATCACAGCACAATAAAAGGAATTCTGATGTTGAGAGCCCAATCTCACCTATTATTAGATCACGTCAAAATTTAAGTATATGGTAATTAAAAGTATTTTATATGCTTCTCACTTAACTGGGTATTGTTTATTTATTCATTATCAAACACCAATGCAATTCGTTTCTATTAATCCAATATTTGCATGTAAGTAGCAAATTAGACAAAACTATGACCTTGTTCATGTGAATGAGAGTCGGTGATGCTGGAGTTTGACTGAGACTAGTTTGCTGGTAGTCTTGTTCGTAGAAGCAAGGAAGAGGGAATTTTACTTAGAGAAGTCGAGGTTTCTTGCGTGTAGAAACGATTATTTGGTCAAAAAAGATTTGAGAAAACGATTGAAAAAGGGGGGTAAAAAATCACGGATAACACTACTGCATTAAAATAGGTATAGTTAAAACTAATTAAGAAATATCATACATTACACAAAATTTGAGAATTCCTTTCAATTTGTAAAAATTATCTCTTTATGATTTTTGAAATTTTTCATAATATTTATCACTTTAGAATTTCAATGAAATATTAATTATTTATTTTATTATTTTATTCGTCATCAACATCAAAAGTATTTCCCTGGTTTGTAAAAATTATCATTTTAGGGTTTTTAAAATTTTTTATAATATTTATCTCTTTAAAATTTCAATGAAATATTAATAATTTATTTTACTATTTTTCTCTTTAATTAATATCAAATAGATTATTTAAGAAAGCATTCAATTAAGGTCATTTTGTTAAAATATGGTTGAATTTTACCGTGTTGTAGATCATTTCACAGCTTTCTTTATAGGTGTGAAAAACCCTAAAAAGAATGTTTTGTTGAATAAGAGGGAATATCATTTAAGAAGGCATTTAAATTAAAGATATTTTGGTAAAATATTACTTCCTCCGTTCTATATTAGAAGGTAGTATGTGAAATTTAACTTATATTAAGAAAAGTGTATAATAATATTAAAATCCTAAAAAAACCCAAAAATCTCTATTTTACCCATATTAAACATAATTAATCAACATAATTTATAATATTAGACATTACATTAATAAGAATAAATTAAATTGACAAATAAAACCATATTACTTTATAATATGAGATAAAAAAAATTCACTTATTAAAAAATTTCACTTATTACCTTAAAATATAGACAAAGGGAGTATTAAAGTTTACAATATTTTAAATCCTTTAATTACCTGATTGATGTATATGAAAAAACCTAAAATGATAATTTTTATGAATTGAAGGAGTATATTTGTGTGTAAGGTAATTTATAATAAATTTTATATTTGATATTAATGTTAATGTTAATTTTTTAAAAAACTAGCGTTGGACCCAACAAATAAGATTCTGTGACTCACCTCTTCCCCAAATCACAGGATTGAAGGTTTAATGTTTCTAACTAAGCTCGTTTGAGTATTGCCATATTTGATAGAAGGAAAATAAGTTTTAAAAAGATAGAATAAGAAATAAAATCCACTTAATGTGTCTAATTTTTAATTAAATAGTCATTATTGACTACCAAATATAATAAAATTTTCAATTGAAAAGTTATAATATTGGCTATAAAATATTTTAAGATAAATTTTTTTATATAATATGGATTTTCTTTTTTATACTTCCTTTCTTAAAACCCACCATGTTGGTTGTCCTAACAAATTAGTAATTATGATAAAAAAAAATAGTACTAATGACTTCATTCAGTGTGCACTTCGTCTCTTTCTCGAGAGGTTCATTTTTAAGAAAATTTTTATTTATATTTATTTGTTATTTTTAAATTTAAAATAATATTAATTATTAATTTTCTAGTTATACCTTTAATTGTTCTTTTAAAAGTTAAAGATAATATTAATTATTTCCTTAATTCTTCATATAAGATCATTTTAACTAAATCACGTAAATTAAGAATGAGAGTTAAAGTTAATTAACTATCTCAATTCTTTCGAAAATCACAATATTTTTTAAAATTACATTTATTTAATCTCTTTCTCTTTCTATAAAATACATTAAATAAATTTTTTTAAAAAAATACATAATAAATACTATTTTAAATGTGTAAATGATCCTAAATTTAGGATTAAGACAAAAAGCAAAATATATAAGATTAGAGAAAATATTTTTTTACCTACAAATTTATTGAAGAATATATTATAAAATTTAAAATGATTTTAATACATTAATTATATTTTTTAGTGTGAGCTAAAACTTAAACGAGATACTTCCTCCAATCCTTAATGTAAGTCACTTCTAACTACCCTATTAAAATTAATAAAAATTTGTTACATCATTAAAATTATCTTTAAATTAATGTGTTTTTCATTTTTTTCCTTCTAAAAAATACTATAAATTTAAATAATTCACATTCTCTCTCATGATTAAATAAATATATTTTAAAAATAAAATAATTAATATTTCAAAAATTCATATAAAATTACTTATATTTAAAATTATAGAAAATTTTTAAAATAAACTTAATAAAAAGAATAAGAGGGAGTATAAAAATAAACGGATAAGCCGACAAAGAAAGACCCTGGTTTCAGTGATAGCATCCATCTACTTCCATAATGAATCTACGGAATCCTCATCCAATTCTGTGGGTCGCTCTCTTAGTTTGTGTAGGGTCATAACCTTTTCATTATTTTCGAATCCTTTAACTCATTGTTGTGCCATACTACAAGTGTACAGGTACTATATTTTCTTTGTTTTGTTTTTCACTAATAGAATGAATTTTTTTTTTATTTATCATGCAAAGTTTGAAGTAAGGAGTATTGTTTGTGAGAAGATTTTCATTTAAATGAAATGAGGAGTCTTTTAGTGGTAACTTTAATAAAAAGATGTTATTCAATTAATGCATGATATAAGTCATGATTTGAAAAATTATTTTGTTTCAAAATACAAATTATGTTTAGGTATTATATGATTAATTAATAATTTTTTATTTTTTTGTTAGCTTCAATTAAGAAGTGAGAGAGAAAAAACAATAGAATTTAATGTATTTAGTAAAAATAATAGTGGAAAGCTATACATTTTTTACAAATTTAACTAGTTAACTAACTTTTAACTCATGTCTTTGATATATATACAATTTTTAAATATAATTTATATTTTAGATAGGAGAGGGTACTTTTTATAAAAAGATTAGTTATAATATAATTATTGATGAATAATTATGATAGTTCACGAAACATTTAGAGAAGTGTTTTGTTATCTAAATTTATGAATATTATTATAAAGTTATATCTCTTCATTGATGCTGAACCAATCAACACACAATTCAACTTATACAAACTCATTTTCCTTTGTCAATGATGCACAAGATAAAAGTAAATTTTGTAAATGCTATTGTTGTTTTGCCCTTGAGTTTTGAGAGTACAATTTATGTTCAAAGGTCTTCATTGTATTTTCTAAAAGAAGTTTGCCATTTAAGTTGCACCCAAAGGCGAGAAATGAATTAAGTTTAATGAAAAAAAGTATTATCTACGCCTTAAAAGATATTGTGTATAATTTTTTGTTTTTCAATCTCCTCTTTCTTGAAAGGTTAATTAGGAAAGAGAATATATAATCGAAATGAAGAAAAGGAAAAGGCAAAAGAGACCGAGATGGGAAGGAAGCAATCCGATGAGCAGTTAGGTGAGAAAGAGGAACCCTCAATGACAAAATGAGATTCTAAAATATATGATTAGGATGCGAGTGGCTTTCCAACTAATCCATTTCAATATTCATCAGAATGCCCATGGGCCCGACGGTGTCAAATGCCTCATCCCTACTCACTTTCTTCTTCTAATTATTCCATTATCTTCTAATTTATATATATAATAATATTGTGTCTCACAAAAAAAAATAAAAGAAAAATACATAGGAATATAAATAGTTCCCATTCAATATTATGTTCCTTTCTTTAGTAGCGTTTATGTTTACCTGAGAATGAAATTATCGTCTCCAGCGGTTCTAAATTTGATAAGATGGTTCCACGTTTCGCTTTATATTTCGTTGGTTCCTGTTCATGGAAAATAATGCCGTCGTACATTGCGTTTTTTGTGCATGTTTCTTTTTTCCTCCGCACAGCTAGTAGCATAATTCGCCAGGCTTCAATACAAAAATAATGCACCCGATTTTGAAGCATAATGCGAGATGACACGATGAACAAGTACTAATTACTCCTTCCGACCCAATATATAGAATTTTTTATCTAATCCTAAATATAAGACATTTTATAATATATGAGATAATATTTATTATATTTTTTTAAAAAATATCTCTATTTAATATATTAAAAAAAATTAAATAAAAATAATTTTAAAAAAATATTATAATTTTTAAAAAAATTAAAAAAATTAATTAATTTTAATTTCCATTCCTAACCATCTTATATTAAAAAAAAGATATTAGTAATTATCCGTAATCATCGGCCCCCCACATTTACCCTCACCAAAAAGCACGTGGCGCATTTCGTTTCGGAAGGTCGCTGCAGTGGGTCCCACGTCAATGACCCCTCGCCTGTAGTTTGAGATTAGTACTTTATTTTCGTCATCTTCAAAATTTTAAGTTCCAATTAAAACTTTTAATTACAAATTCAAAACTATTTATTCCTAACACTTTCTTTATTTCTTACTCCCTTCGTTACGCTATAGATGTGTACTATTATAAGAAATTTATATTTTAAAATATAATATATTACGAAGATTATATTATATTTTTTTTATTATCTTTCTAGTATTACCCTTAATAAGTAAATTTATATATTTTACCATTACTAATACATTTAATGAAAATTCTTTAATAGTTTGGTCAAACCATAAATAAATGAAGGAGAATTTTCTCTAAAAGCTTCACTCTTTACAATTGTCAATGACCCATGAGAACTCGGAAAAAAAAATGAACGAGAAAATGGCTGCAATTTATTAATATATGAAGTATTATTAAATAAGGGTAATTTGAAAAATAATGAAAAAAAAATTTTGGTTACTAATCATTGTACGTGTGTGGTAGTTAAAAGTGCATTATAAACTGGAACGAAGAGAGTATTATAAATCATATTTACTTATCTTACATATATCTAAAAAATTAGTAAGAGTCTAGATATTTTTAAAAATTATCTTAACTTTCCAAAATTAAGCTAATTAAATTATAACTCATCTTAAATATATCTCTCTTAATCTTTTTTTATAATAACTTTTTTGAATATTTCAAAAAAGGGTAAAAATAAAAAACAAATAATAAATTATGCATATATTTTATAAAATGACTTTTTTTAGAAATTTTAAGTCTTTAACAATATGTCTTATAATAGATAATAGAGAGAGTAATATAAAAGATCAAACAAATATGGCAATGACCAATTAAAATGATATATCCTACTTATGGATATGCACAAATTTAACAATTATGTAATATAAAGATTTTCAAGCATAAGAATGAGAATGGAGGCTCCCTCCATCCCAGTAATGGAAATATTTTTCAATATTAATAATACAATAAATGATGAGAAAAATGATAAATCACCACATGTTATCTAATATTAGAGGACAAAAAAAATCTTTGATATTATCTTATAATATGAAATGAAGAAATTATTTTCACAACATAGAGTGGGAAATGATTAGTGGCAATTTCTCTCAATTTAATGTTTCCTCTCATAAATTTGATCATTTAAAAGAAACAAGATTTTTGAATTAAGAAAAATTAATGAAAAAATGGGGTGAGTGAGAGTAAAAAATAAGTTTTATATATAGTTTCATTATATTTTTGTTTGAACAATATTTATTTAATTTTTTACTTCAAAATTTTTTTTTGTGGGGGGTTGTTGGGTAAGAGAGTCTTGAGAAAAGTGAAAAGGGATGATTTCTTAAATGACCCGTTAAGAAAGAAGATCACGTTTTAACCCCAAAAAAACAAAAGAAACTATATGCCTATTTAATTTATATTTTTATAAATTAAATTATAATTTTTAATAATATAATTTTTTATCTAAATAAATTTACAGTCAATTTTCTTACTTTTATTTTAATTTTATTTTTATAAATTGTAATTATAATATGAAATGAAGAAATTATTTTCACAACATAGAGTGGGAAATGATTAGTGGCAATTTCTCTCAATTTAATGTTTCCTCTCATAAATTTGATCATTTAAAAGAAACAAGATTTTTGAATTAAGAAAAATTAATGAAAAAATGGGGTGAGTGAGAGTAAAAAATAAGTTTTATATATAGTTTCATTATATTTTTGTTTGAACAATATTTATTTAATTTTTTACTTCAAAATTTTTTTTTGTGGGGGGTTGTTGGGTAAGAGAGTCTTGAGAAAAGTGAAAAGGGATGATTTCTTAAATGACCCGTTAAGAAAGAAGATCACGTTTTAACCCAAAAAAAAAAAAGAAACTATATGCCTATTTAATTTATATTTTTATAAATTAAATTATAATTTTTAACAATATATTTTTTTATCTAAATAAATTTACAGTCAATTTTCTTACTTTTATTTTAGTTTTATTTTTATAAATTGTGATTATTTTAAAAAAAATTATAAAAAAGTAATCCAAATGATTATGATATCTCTGACGGGTTTTTGTGTTTCCAAATGGTCGGAGTCATGAGCAGTTAGATTTTTTTCTTTCTTTTGGGTGATAGGTAGATAGTAGATACTTGAAAATAAGAATATTGTAGCTGCTACCTGTCCGTTCGGGGACATCCGATAAAGTAGTAGCTGCTACCTAAAATGAAATATTTCATATCATATCAATATATCATGGATATTATATTGTCATACCACGAGACATACTATAGTATATCCGTGAGAAGGTTCCAACTTCTCCGCAAGCGAATTTATGAAGCTCCCTCGAAGCTACGTGACCTACAAAGTTGTTCTTGAGCCCTTATCAATTGGCTCGTGCTACTTCTTTGAAAATATTTATTTATATTTTTTTTAAAGTGATAATAATAATAATTTTTTTCAAACAATTGATTGATAGAAATTGACTTTCATGTTTCAAATATTACATGACTATTAGACATTAATAGATTAATGGCTACTCTACTTTTTATGACAATCCATGGAATAAAATATTATGTTTCAGAACTTATATCGATATTGTATTTATTCAATAATTCAAGAAGTAGAATGTAATTTTATTTATTTATAAAATTAATAAAATGTAAAATTGGTTTTCAAAAATTTAAATGGTATAATAAAGAAATTTTTATTGATTCAGTTGATTGAGTCATATTTTCAAAATTCATGCCCTCCTATATTTTTTGAACTAACAACTTCTCTAATTAGTTCTAATAATTTAAAGTGAACGAAATGTAATTAAAGTATGTAAAAAATGAAAAAAAATGGTTTATTCGTTTTGGATTTTCTTGTATTAGTTAGCATTGTCATTGCCATTGATATTGTTTGTGCTTTTCCTTATAAAAAAAAAAAGTATTGTCAGGGCCATTTCCAGTTGTTGTTGACCAAAAGCTTGCACTCAGAGACAGTCAGACAAAAGTAATCCCCCAACTGCTATTTTTTACAACCTTGTTGGTCAAAAGCGGTTTTAAATTAATGTTTAGAAATTATATTTTAGTAAAAACATTTTTTAATTGGAGAAATTTCATAGAAAGCAATAACTTTAAAAAGCTAACAACTAAAAATTTGAAAAACACAAGTAATTTTTTAACATAAAAACTTGAATTTTGATATAAATAGACGAAAATTAAAACTTCTTGAACCTTATAGGTAACTGATTTTTTATGGTATTTTTTTAATAAGTTCTGCAAATTAGTAAGATCCATGGATGTAATTTTTTTTTTAATGAATCCAAGGATGTAATTTTCATTGCTTTCGGAAATACTGCGGCGCGCTCGATATTCTCAAGGCCCATAAGTTCGATAAAAACGAGAGAAGAGAAACAAGAGAAAAATTGGAAAAGGCTTCAACAACCCCAACGACGCCAAGCATTGAAGCTAAAGGCAAACTAAGAAAACTGTGGCGCTCTGTTCCTTATTTTCTGGGGGTCCTCTCTTCTCATTTCTTCCTGCCTCTCTGTAGCTGTACCCTACACCAACACAGTTAAAACTTTTCTTAAAAGCGAAGAATAGTAGTGAATCCTTCTGCTCAAAACTTCTTCTCAACAAGAAGAGGAGGAAGAAGAAGAAGGGGTAGCGGTAGCAGAATAACATTATGGGCATACTGTACGACGACGTTGTAATTATCCGGCCGCCGGAGAAAGAAGGTGACCCAAGCGTGATTACTGTGAATTGCCCCGATAAGACTGGTCTGGGTTGTGATTTGTGTCGCATCATACTCTTCTTCGGTTTGAGCATTGTCAAAGGAGGTAACTCAACGTTCATGTGATCCTCCAATTCGGTCAGAAATGCTAGATGGGGTTGGAATTTCTGATAATCCGTTTATTTTCCTTCCCCTATTGATGTTGCTATATCTGTAAATTTGATAGATGGATGTGTTTGTTGGTTTGTTTAAGCAACTGATTTTCTCCGATGTAAAGATTCAATCTGCGAAGTTCGAGATGGGCTTTACTTTCTGTCTTTGATTATTTGAAGCAAACTTGTTGAATTTGGGACTGATTTTAATCTTTGGTTGTCTTCTCACTCTCTCTTTCTGTTTTTTTTCTTTTTTGTTTTTCCTGCATTGAAGATGTATCGACAGATGGGAAATGGTGTTACATAGTGTTCTGGGTGACTGGGAAACCCAAGACGAGGTGGAATTTGTTAAAGAAGAGGCTAATTGAGATATGCCCTTCTTGCTCTTCCGCTTCTGGAATCTCTTATTACCGCTCTGACTTGCAGCCTCCCAAGCCTCCCGACGTGTTCCTTTTGAACTTTTGTTCCCATGATCGTAAAGGTCTTTTACATGGTAAGTCTTGATCTTTGATTACCAATTTTTATATGTTTGTAATTTGCTGGTAGAGTTTTGACAACTTTTAGTCAGGCCAAGGCTTCTTCAGTGCGCTAAACTGTTTCTTGATTTTCCCCTGATAACATCAAGACTCGTGATTTTGGCGTTTCATTCGTGTGTTATACCCCATCCTCTTACCCCTTTCCGCTGTTCTGAAATTCTTTCGGAGAAGCAGGAAATGGATCATAGAGATTCGTTAGATTTATATGAAAATTACGCAAAAACAAAAGTGAACAGGCGATGGTTTCAAAGCTTTTTTTTGTACTATTCACGAACGTATACACTACTTGAATGTATCCACCCATACTGTAGATATCTCAATAAGATATTTGTTTCTCATCAGACCATATCAATATGTGATGTGGTTTTAGTTTGAAATTTAGTATACAGGACTAAATATGAAATGTCTTATGTCCACAGATGTTACCGAGGTTCTTTGTGAGCTAGAGCTTAACATAAAGAAAGTGAAGGTATCTACTACACCTGATGGAAAAGTGATGGATCTGTTTTTCATCACAGATACCAGGTTGTACATTTATTATGTATCTTTTGAAACAAGCTTATTCTGAGATTTGTAAGCCTTCCAAATTGTTTTAAATACTAGAGGATGTTGAAATGTGTTTTTATGAAAATAGAAATTATTAGTTTGTTGTTCTCAAAATGTCTGTTTGTGTAAATTTCCTTCTTCTTTTAGCTTACTAATGTAATCCTCTCCTTGATGATGTAACTATATCAGGGAGCTTCTACATACAAAGAAGAGGAGGGATGACACGATTGAACACTTAACAGCAATATTAGGGGATGCCATAATCACTATTGACATTGAATTAGTTGGCCCAGAAATTACTGCATGTTCCCAAGCATCTCCTTTTCTTCCAACTGCAATCACAGAAGATGTCTTTGATTTGGAATCGCCTGGTTCTGCTCAGAGTGGAATTCTCTCTTCCGAGAGGGTTTCTATTACAATGGATAACTTGCTGAGTCCAGCTCATACGCTTGTCCAAATTATGTGCCAAGACCATAAAGGTCTTCTTTATGACATCATGAGAACTCTAAAGGACTACAATATTCAGGTATTGTAAATTGAAGTCTGAAAAGGCTGCATGCATTGCACAGTGGCATAGAGCCTCACTGTAAAATCTAACATTGTGAATGAACCAGATTTCTTATGGGCGCTTCTCTACAAAACCTAGAGGAAAATGTGAGATTGACTTGTTCATCATGCAAGCAGACGGGAAAAAGATAGTTGACCCCAGCAAACGGAACTCATTGACATCTCGCCTCAGGATGGAACTACTTCGTCCTCTTAGAGTAGCTGTTGTGAGCAAGGGCCCTGATACTGAGCTTCTAGTTGCAAACCCTGTGGAGTTATCAGGCAAAGGACGACCCCTTGTGTTTTATGATATCACTCTTGCTCTCAAGATGCTGGACACTTGCATCTTTCTGGTACTTACTTATCTATGTCTATGCTTTCTGCTGTTTAGTTTCTTATATTTGCTTAAATTGTTAAGTCATTTCCCCCAAGGTCGCTGCTGAACTTGGGGGATTTCTTCCTTTCTTTCTGAAAGATAGGGCTGAACAAAACCAGAGACGTAGATGGAAAAGTACAAGTTGCACATGTTCATAATTGTTTTTTTGAACAGACTGCATGTTAATATTGTTGGTAATTGTTGTAACAGGCTGAAATTGGAAGGCATATGATTGGGGACAGAGAGTGGGAAGTGTATAGAATCTTGGTCGATGAAGGGGAGGGATTGCATGTTGCAAGGAGCAAGATTGAGGAAGGAGTTTGGAGAATGTTGATGGGTTGGGAGTGATGTGATCCATGGTGGTGGTTGACAATTGTGCCTTTTGGATGGACCTGTGCCTCTGCACAGTGTAATTGGGTCTGGTCTTTTGATGTAATTGTGAAATATAGGTTATGAAAATGATTACTTTTGTCATAGAGCTCTTGTAATCCTAACTTGGTGTAAAGAAATGAGAAGGCAGCAGCAAGTAGGAGATGTAGACGGAAAGACAGTGAGAATATTTCCACTAGCGAGTAGATGCAGATGAAATATTGTAAAGTCATAATCATATTTCCATTTCGTTCATGTTCTGCAGCTAACTATTATAAAAATCGGTAGCAGTCTTGTCTTTTTAAAATATTCTTTTTTAAAAAAAAGGCATGCACTGCCTGAAGAGCATCACAGAAAAACTGGGGATTCTGATGTTCACAGTTAACCACTTAAAACTTGTATAGGTAGTTGGTGGTTTTATTCAGAACTTAGGTAGTTGTTCCCGACACGGACGTTACGTAGAGCAAAGAAGCTTTCAGAGACACCTTAATTATTTAATTCTATCGTTAATTTCATGGTTTGTAACCACATGTCCTAACGTCAATCATTATAAACGTTTATTGCTCATTTGATGGCTATTGACAGGTACAGCAGATATTTTATATATCAAAATTGGCTATTCCAGCAAAAGAAACGCCAGCAGAAGTTTTACTGAGTGCCTGGTCTTTTGGAGCTTTATATCTATTCTAGCATACATGGTATGATCTGGTTTCTTTCTTTCCCAATAATATTAACATCAGGGATATATAGCCAGCCCCCATCTGGTTTTCTGCTCATCAAAGATTCTTCCCATTTTCTCTCAGAAATTGATACTTTTAAGATTCTGTCTTTTCTGCCTTTTGTCAGCATCATATATGGAGTGATGTGATGCCTGTGCTGTTAATTTCACAAAACCATTATCATATTTATCCCGACCTGTCTTTATTAAAGAAGAACGTGCTTGACGTCAGAGAAGACCCAAAAACAACTTTCTCTGGGCTCCCATTTTAAAATTGATTTGTCAAAGTAGGACTCCTCCATCTCACTAACCATACGCTTTATTGATGCGGTTTAACTGATATGGGATTAAAGATTGGCAAATTAGGAAACTTGGAGATTGATAAAAGAAAAGAAAATCAACCCTTGACAAATACAATATATATTGAGAAAAATAAATTAATACAAACAAATATAATTGTATGTAACGTCAATTTTCACTTAGGGTCCGTTTGGTTCGTAGAATTATTGGGAATGAATTGGAATGGAATTGTTGGGAATGAAATGGAATCTTGTAAGTCAAAATTTTGTTTGGTTCACCATATAAAAGACATGAATAACGACTTAAATTTGTTTGGTTTGATATAAGAAAATAATGGAATAAGATGTAAATAATGTCCAAAAAGTCAGAATTGCACCTAAATAAAAATTTAGCCCAACATCAATTGCTCCAAATTGGTCATTTTTATTATTTGATCTCCATTCCTAGTGGTAGGAATAAATAAAGTCAGGGTTCAAGGTAGGAAAGTTAACTCCCAAATCTTTGGTTATCTTCATTTTCATGGGAGTCCAGATTTTTACTCCCATGTCTAACCAAATAGTTCAAGTGTGGGAATAAAATCTAGATTTTCACTCTATGGACACCTAAGAAATGAACCAAATGGGCTCTTAGTAAACTTATCTTTATTTTTTAATAATATATATAACTATTTTAGTGACGAGAATTCCGATTCAATGAAAACAACTATGTGTAAATCGTCTTTCTTTTTTAATCAAGTGTTCCCATTTGTACCCATATGGCTTGAGCCTTGAGATGTAATTGACAACTCATAGTGCCACGCGGAGCAGCGGAAGTTTCTTAGTTGTTGTTTCTGTTCGTTTTTTGGTTGTTTTTATTTTCTGTTTGGGGGTCTTCTTGACACCCAATCCCACCAAACTCACTTCACCAAAGAAGGGGGAAAAGAAAGGAAGAAAAATTGACAACTCATACATCCCCTCTCTTGAAAAGAAATGTCAATTCTGTACCCCTTCTTTTATCTGATGCTTCTTTTAGTGGAAAGCACTGAGCACTTATTCTGGCACACACTCTCACAGTTCTCACTTACAACACTTTTGTGGCCAAAGAAAAAACGTACAACTCTTTCCTTTTTCAAAAAAAAAGAACTGACAATTACGAAAAGGAATGAAAAATAGAGCAAGGAAATAAAGACCCATGAAACAGTGAAACAAACAGGAATGGCTGGGTCCTGAGAGCTTACAATATTATATTCCCAACTTGTGCAAGATTCCAGAAACCACTGCCCAGAAAGTAATCCCAGCAAAAATAACGTATAAGAGAGTTCCCACCGTCTCTGAGTGTCAATCATTCCCAAACACATGCTTGTGGATCCAGTGTACCTGATTTATGGGATTCATCAAATATAGTTAGCTATTCAGAACAAGGGAAGATTATGTTATAATGAATAAAATACATCATGACTAAGAGGATGTTCCTTCTTACCAGCAGAGCTGAAGCTGAAGCTGGAGAGCTACTTGTTAATTGAAATAGCCGCATTTGAAGCAACTTATTGCTAAAATTCATTCATTTTATCGCAAATAGTATACTGGGCATGTAATTCATTTTGAAGAGCTATATGAGTATATATTCTGAAATTACCATCTGTAAAATGAAGAATGATGGCTATGATGAGGTATGCAACCCCCATTGAGACCTATTGCTTGAGCCTCTCGGATTTTCAGACTCTTAAACCCCCAAATAACTTCACATTCCTAATAATTCATCAACTTAAAAATCGAGCGCCATTTTTTGTTTCTTCTTGTTGCTCCATCTGCTGGTTTAATTTCTGAAATTACGCGTACGTACTTGATCTTCTAGTGGAGTTGACTTCTCGTCTAGGAACCTCTCCACTCTCGACAACAATAATGTCTTGTGTGCTTTAGACATTAACTAGCACCACCTACGGATTATTTAAGATGTCACAATCGGACCAAACCATCTTTTTCAACCAATTTAACTAGAGACTGGTGCTTAGTTCCATATGAAAAGGGGAAGAGTCTCTTGAAAATCAATAGAATCAGCCATGAACATGATAAAATTGATATAAACCCGTCAATTTTTTAATTTTTATTCTTAATTTTAAAATAAAATAATATTATTTTTAGTATTATATAACATTAATTTTGTATAAATTTTTTCTATCAATCTCATAATATTGTATAGACATTATTGTAATACAAAATTATTAATAATGATAAATTTACTTAACAAATAATATAATAATATTTTTTGCCATAATACAATAATAGATAATTAGTTGACTATTTTGAATTCAAAATGTGATTATCAATAAATATTAACTTATTTAGATTTTAATATTAAGTTATAAAACTTATTAAGGATTTTTTTTAATTTTCTACAATATATATAACTTAAAAATAAAAAATATATTAATTTTATTACTATCGGTTTAACTACAGTCTAACCATGATTAAACTATTAAACTTTAAATTAGTATATTAACCGATTCAATCACCAACTTATTTTAATAATATTGCATTTAATATAATAGTTGTTGGGAGAACTTTTATTGTGCTTGTGGTCCTAATTGGGTCAATCTGAATTATACATGTCTAATATGATTTTTGGATATGGGGAGGTTGAATAAAAAAATTAGTATGTATTTTTATAAAAAAAATAATATATATAATCTGTAATAAATTACATTTTGATTTTTAATTATCTAGTGGATAAAATTTATTACAAATCATACCCTTTCAACCATAACAATCATCCTTAGGCAAAAAAATCATAACAATTATCTTTTTTCCCCCATAAAACAATCATAAAAATCATTTTGTAATTTAAACTAAAATAATGAATAAACTATTGAATAGTAATATATCCTTATTTACTAACACTGATAACATCTTGAGATTAAATGAATTGGAAAAAAAAAAACCTAGCCGCATGTGTTATGATTGTAGGATCAATGACAGGAGCCTTGTTGCTTTATCCTTTTTCATTTCATCAGTTTTTTTTTTTTTTGCCAAAAGTTCATTAGCTAACTCTACAGATCTTCAATTTCAAATACTAACGGATTTGATCTTCTATTTTAGCTTTTGAATTTCATACACATTTAAAAAAAACAATAAAGAATTGCTTGTTATATTTTCACAGAAAGCTTTTCATGGAACTATACTTATTGAGAAGTTAAATTCTAAAAAAATTCAATTCTAACTTACTTATTTCAATGTTTATTTTTTAGAAAGTTTAACTTATTTTTTTAAATAAATATATTATTCCATTCGATTCACATTATAAAATATTTTGCATCAATTACATGTATATTAAGGAAATCATTTTTTATCTAAAATTAATGCAAAAAATATCAATATTTTCTATTTTATCCTTATTAAATACTCCATTCTATTATCATTGTAAGATTATAAATGAGAAGTAGGAAAGAATTAAGACATGGGTAAAATAAAAAAAAATCCAACAACTTATATTTTGAACTAGAAACTTGTTATATAAAATGCCCTATAATACGAATTGAAGGAATATATTTTAAGGTCAATGACATTAATACTTTTTTTTTTACAAAAATATATATTAAGATACATATAAATTTCTAAAATATTACTCCTTCCACATACATGAATAATTTTTAGAAAAATACTTATATGATTTTTCTTATGTGCTTTTTATATTATTTTTTAATTAAAAATTAACATATAGATTATTTTTTAATACATTGTAAATTTATTTATTAATTATATATTAAAAATATTAACTTCTTGAGTTTAAAAAAGTTTAAAAGGTCTACATGTTAAATTTTAATTAAAGAATAGTATAAAAAAAAGTATATAAGTTCCACACAAATTTTTAACTTAATTATATCAACTCTATAAATATTTATTAATTCAATTTTTTCTAATTCTAGAAACTCTTTATATTCCTTGGCCAAGTAAAAAACTCTTTATACAAACATATACATTGTATCATAAAAACTATATAATTTATAAGTTCTTTTTATTAAAAAATACCTAGAACAATTAGGTTGTGCGTCCACTTTCAATAAATGGATTTCCATTTAAAATTTATTTGGCGTTCAATCAACTTTCAATTTTTCAAAGGAAAAAATAAACTTATAAATTCAAAAGTAAAATTTAGATCAAAATTTGGCAAACAATCTTGAATAAAGTTTAAATTTTAATAAATTGCAAAGAATCAGTTTCAAATCTTTCCAATCTAAAAAAAATTGCCTAACTTTCAAAAAAAGAATAAAATTTAGGTCAAAATTCCATAAATTATTTGAACTAAAATGCCATTGAATAATTAAACTGAAACTAATCGAACCTCCAAATATTCTAATAAAATAGTTCCTAATTAGATTGAAAATTAGGAATTAATTCCATTTCAACACATAATTAGAATCATATTTAATCTAAAATAAATTGCAACTAATCAATTTCATATTTTTTTAAAAAAAATTGCCTGATTGATTCGCATCAATTAGTTATATCTTAAGTCAAAATTTAATAAATAATTTTAAATTCAAAAAATTTTTGCTAATAATTGCAAATTCAAAATAGAATATGTAATGAATTGAAGCAAATCAAACTCAAATCTTTCCAATAAACAAGTTATCTCATAATTAATTTGACTTAATTAGATTTTAGGTATTCTTGAATTGTATTTTGAATATATAAATTTACACCTAGATTGTATTTAATTAAATTATAATAACCTAAATTTGGGTTGACCTATATATATTCATTTGAAAATTATATTGATATAGATGTGGTGCTATTCGTTAATAAAAAATAATTATATACAAAAATGAGAATATCAATTAAACACCAGGATAAAAACCTCATTAACTCAGGATTTTTTAAATGCAAAAGTCAAAGCCACCAATAAACATGAAAGATAATCAACTCTTCCCATCAACACTTTTAATTTATTTTCAAATTTGAATGATTAGTTGTGATTTAACAATTAATTTTGTAAGTAATTATACAATCAAATTTTGAGGCCAAAAAAATTACACAATCAAATTTATTACCGATACTGATTGTTAAATTGATTAATTGATTACAAATTCCTGAAAATAAAAAAGAATTCACAATTCATTTAAATATTGAAGTAGAGAAATAGTATAAAATAGAATATTGGAACCAATATAAAAAGGAGAAAACTTAGGTGCTGTTTGTTAAATACTTTTCATCTTGTTTTCAAATAAATAAATGTCACCTGTTTTATTTATTCAACATATTTTTTATCTTATTCTTTATTGTTTTAACGGTGTTAGAACAAAGTTAGCCAAAAAAGTTATTAAAAATATTCAACAAAAAAAGTCTTGCAAACTTGGATCTTTTGAGATCCCTCAAATAGGGGGACAACTCTGCTATTTCTAGTATATGGTTATGAGCGTTATCGAAGTTCTCCACTGTCTAATGTTGTTGAATAGAAGCTTCCCAATCCTTGTGCCTCTTGTCTTCTTCCACCATGTTCTCACTAGAGGTCTCATCGGAGAATTTTTTTTGTTGGCTCGGCAACTTGAATAGCAAAGTATCATTACAATCATATGCCATCATCGATCTTGTAATCCACGCTCTTGGTATTCATGGAGGCTGGTTTTTCTCAGTAAGTGAGGATTGAGAGCCAAAGCTTTGATCCATGATGATAGATTAATGAGAGAGAGAGAGAGGCATGGAAATTAAACTTTATTAGATGGATGGGCAATGAGAAGGTGTTTAGACTTTAGAGAGAAATCAAAGTTCAAGGATGAAGGAAGATTCTGGAGGTAATTGTGCGAAAAAGATTGTAACATATTTTTGTCTCAACATTAACATTGTTAAAAGTAAAAAATTGATATGAAAAATGAATTTAATAAAAAAGGACACATGGCATCAATCTATTAGATAACAGTATAAAAGTATGTATGAAACAGCACCTAAGTTTTTTCCATATAAAAATAGCATCATTCATAATCCAAAAATTCCAATATAATAATCATGAATATAGAAAAAAAAAATCCAAAGAAGCTCTTTCACAAAAATATTTGGAACTTTGAATTCTCCCCATCAAATTCATGTGTGAAACTGTGAATATTCTGAATAAATCTAAATTACAAACCAACATTGGTACTTGAACATATAATGTCTAGCAAATTCTCCATCCACTTTCTATCTACAAAAACAAATAACATGGAATTGAATTAGATTTTAAGATGATAACATTAAAGCATATAATGTGTTAAGAAGAAAAAAGGCATCGCATTACTTCACAAAAAAAAAAGGCACTGCATTACAACCAGTGGTGGTCCTTGGACCTGTGACCAGTGGGGGCATCATAATCTGAAGGAGATTTAAACTTAATAGTCTCTCAACTCTATCCCTTACTAATTTGGGTTTTAAAAAAATAAAATAAAATTTGTTATAAAAATTATTTGAGAGTTTAAGTTAGTTGGGCTCTCCTCTAGTAGATCACCTTAACATTTTATTTATTAAACCTAATAAAATTCTCACAAAAATTTTGAACTATATATCTAAAAAAATTTGAACCAAAATATATTTAAAACTTGAGTTTAGAGGTAAAAAAAAATTTAAATCTAGTGGAGTTAAAATATCAAAATTAATGGTGTCAAAATACTAAAATTTAAAACTATATAATGCAATTTTTTCAAGTTGAGGTCCGCCACTGATTACAACCACGTATCATATATTTTAATCATAAAATGTAAATGTTATATTTGTCAAGAAACATTTCCAATAAAAAAAATTTAGATCCTAAAAATGAGAATGAAAAACTTGAAATATTAGCAAGAAGGTTATAGTGAGACAATTTTACTAGTCCGTTTATGAAATCATAGAATGCTCTTCTATAACGCACTGAAATGCACCACATCTTCGCTAAGACACTTGGAATGAAACCTTCTTCACTATACTTTCTATTTGGTTAATCACGTTGTCTTTCTCACATTTAACCCCATCATTCACCAAAAAACAAATTCAATTTAGCTTTTCTCTGATAAAGTAGAAGTAATAATTCCCGCAAGCATTTGTCTAATTAATTAGATAAAATTATGTACCCATAAGAAAAGTCTGCATTGATGCAATTCTAACCACACCAACCCTTCCTCTTCTTCTTTTTATTTTGTTTATTATTGTTATTATTTTTGTTAATAAGGGTAATTACAAAATCTAAAAGATGAATCCATTAATCAAAACAAAGCCTAGGGGTGATCCGAGCATCTTTGTGAGAGCAAAGTTTGCTAGAAATCTTTGTGGTTTTGAGTACTACTGGGTGACCTACTAAAAATGCAAAAACATGGCCTTCATAAAATTTAGATGAGACTTTGGAAATAGAACTCTTGGAAGGATCTAATCAATAAAAATATTGAAAATAAAAAATACATAGATTATTTAAAAAAAATAAAGAACAATGCTTTAACTTTCATCTACAATCCAAAAAAAGAAGAGTTGGAAAGTGAGATGCAATGGCTTTTCAGATGAAGAACACGACGCATTCTTTAGTGTTTACAATTGCCAATGAATGACTTTGAACCCTTCTATATCATGAGTATTTATAATTAGAAAATAATACAAATAATATATTATTTATAATTTAATTATTGAATACGATTTAATAGGTGTTAATGTGAAATATATTTAGAACAATAGTCAACTTTGAAAACTCATATTAAGGTTATCAAAATTGGTATATATAATATCAATAGTATTAATAGGGAATCAATTTAAGATCTATATTTATAAAAATTTTGAATAATAGAAATCAATATTTGAATTAAAATTGTTTATATGGAGGAATAATCAATTTTGCATTATTGGTTGATATAATGCATTAGTTAACAGCATGGGTTCGACGTTTTTTCCTTGTCACTAAGATGATGTGGCAATACTTAATTCCGACACCTTACCTCAATATATTTTATTGTAGTATATATAATAGATAGATGACAATGAAATTGCTTGAGGTCTTTTTTTTCTTTTATTTGTTATATCAATATTTAATTTATTATACATTATGTGAGTGGTACATATCTCTATTTTTCATAAATATTGACTTGGCTTTTCTTTCTATGATACTTACAGCCCATTTAGTTTAATTATATGAAGGTAATGCAATGGGATAGTGATCGGCATCCTGTAAGTATACAAGATCGATCGCAGTAATAAAAAAATCTTTAGAGTATTTCAGAGGTCGAACTTAAGGGAGGTGGTAATTTACTCAATTAAATAATTTCAGTCAAGACAAACAATTTGTGAAACATTAATCAAAGATTAAGCTAAGAGAAAAATAATAATAAAAGCAACTATTTGAGTTTAATTCAATCACTGAGAGCGTTAGGGAGTGGGGTTTTACCTTCCTGGGATAACTAAAGTTACTCTTAACTTGACTCCCTCTATAATTATAGTGACTGTGAACACCCCATTTTGTCCGGTCTTTATACAAAAAAAAACAAGACAAAACAAAAAAAAATAGTGAAATGACAAAATAATAATAATAAAATAAAAACTAATAAAAAATAAAAAAAATAAATATAATAATAATAATAATAAATAAATAATAATAATAATAATAAAAAGGGAAGAAGAAAGAAAATAGAAAAAACACAAAACAAAAACAATTAATTGATAAAATTGAAACTAAAAAAGAAAGAAAAAAGAAAAAGAGGATTTTGGGCTTGTGACTTGGGCTAAAGGTCCTCAGCAAAAAAAAACTACAACAAAAAAAAGAAAAAGGGGGAGGCATTTGGGCCCAAGATGCCATGAGCCCAATCAAGGGCTCGTGGACTTGGGCCCCTAAAGGTCCACGCCCTAAGCAACTAGGGCGTAGACCACTGGAAAAGGAACGAAGCAGAGGGAGCGTAGCTAGAGGGGAGACCGAAAAGGAAGGGGACCGCGAGAGGAAAACAGAGAAGCAGTCTGGAAAATCAGAGAGCCATGCCGAGGGAGCAGCAAACTGAAAAAAGTTGGCAAGGAAGCGTGAAGCAGAGGGAGAAAAGACACCGAGGCAGAGGCAATCGAAGAAAGAAAAGCTGTAGGAGGCCGGAGCTTGAAAAGACTGAGGAAGAGAAATTGACAGGGAAGCGTAAAGCAGAGGAAGATAAGAAACCGAGGGAGCCGCAAATCAAAAGGGGGAAAAGCAGTCTGGATGAAGAGGAAAAGCAGGCCGAGGAAGAAAAAGCGGTGGAGCGACCGTGAAGAGGGGAAAAGTGGCCGCAAAAACAGAGAGAGCCGAGGAGACGTGCACGAAAGGGCAAACCGAGGACTATACGCTCGGGAACTCCACTCCTTCCAGTCGTGGGAACTCTATAAAAGGAAGGAGTGGGCCAACGGACCGGGGGGCGGACCGGAGGAGGATCTGTAGGGAAAGGAGAGAAGGAGGAGCCCGAGAGATTTGGCTTGGCCGAAGAGCTGTGGGGAGGAAATTCGGTGGGAGGAGACCCCACGAAGGATGAGAAACGGAGCCCTAAGAATTTGGGGCCGAAAATCCGAGCGAGAGTCCGTCGAAACAAAGGGTGCCGAGGCAGGAAGGAGCAAGGTGCCGAGATCCTTCAATCTGGTAATTTGTATCTCTAATTCAAAGCTCTGATCTGTAAGCTAGGAATGCAGGATTGGGTATAGGAATTGGATGGTGTACCGAGGGTGGACTGATTTTCTTTAAACCTCTCTGTGTTTCTTTGCAATTACTGATTGGTTCGGTTTCATCTCCTTTTACAATGGCATATACTTTGCATTATTAGGAAGAATTGATCGAGGATAGATGATACTGAGCTTATGCATCTAACTCGAAACTGGTTCTTTTGGGTTGTTCTTCGGGCATGATATTTCTGGCCACCCGTGGATCATGTCAGTGGGAGGGATCGGTTTGTGCATTTTGCATTTTTTTTTCTGTTGTTCTGGGGGTCTTGTTGCGTGTTCAGTGTATTCCCGAGTTCCTGGGTGCGAATTGGGCCCATGAGTTTTGGGGCAAAACTTAGGAAGAGGCTGTTGGGCCCATGAGTTTTGGGTAAAGTCGTAGGAGAGGTGTTAGGCCAATGAGTGAGGTGATCCTAGTGCAAAGGCCCTGCAAAAAAAAAAAGGAAAAGAAAAACTAATGAAATTTTGTGAGCCCATGCACTGTGCATGAAGCTACAAGCCCACGTAGATACAAGTGGGATGGAAAATCTGGTTCTTAGTAGGTCTCAATCCGTAGTAAAAAAAAGGATTTTTGTCTGGACTTTTTGCAGTGAGTCATAAGCCCAACTAAAAAAAAAAGGGGATTTATGTCAAATGTTGCTAAAAATAAACAAAGTAAGAGGGAGTATAGTGTGGACTTTTCCTTTTAGGCCCACTCATTTCTAAATGGTCCCAAAGTCTTGATTTTATTTTTATTTTATTTTTTTTTGGTGTGTTGAGGCATAGGCGTTATATAAAGCGATTCGAGGCTAATGAAGTCAGTCATATGAGCTTGTAAATAGTTTTATAAATCGTTGAGTTTAATTTCCTTTTTATGTTTGTCACGAAGGCTTGTGAGCTTTCGTGGCCCCCTAAAATAATCACACTGTATGAGCCTACGGGGGTACGTGGGTGTATTATCAAAACATATTCATAATTGGCCCCGATGGGCTTCCAAAATGTCATTTTCTCAAAAGAAAATATATGAAAAAAATAGGAAAATAATTTAACTAATAGCAATAATTGATTTAGTAACCATGCAGCGTGAGTTTTTGAGCCTACGCAGGTATTTGGTCTATTGAGATATCGCGTGAGATAGTGAATCCACGTAGGTATACCAACTAAATAATTCTCTTTTGTGAAAATAACCATATTTCAAAAATAAAATAATGTGACAAGTTTTTTTAAAATATTTAATAAAGGTATTACATGGCATTTTAAAATGTAATAAAACCTTTGTACCGCGAGGTTTAGAACTTCCGAGGTAATTAAGAAATTAGTCCATCAGGTATGACTGTGAGTCTGCAACAGGAGGATTAATTTTATTTATTTGGAAAAATTTTCAAAAGCAAAAAAAAATAAAAATAAAATACAAGGGTTGTTCAAAAGAAAAAAAAAATTAAACAAAAGCATTTTTCAAAAATCCAAAAAAAATAAAAGGAAAAATATTTTCAAAAAAAATAAAATAAGAGTAAGTGAGTGGGATTAAATTATCTTTTGCAAATTAAAACGCACCAACTCAATCTCAGAAAATTGTTTTGTTTGCAAAAAGTTAAGTTATTTTCCGTTAACTTTCTCTTATTACAAAAAAAAAAATTAAAATTAAAAAATGTCAACCAACTGACACGCATTTTTAGTCCCGAACTACGTAGACTTTGATCCCATCGCAGGATACGTAGGCCCCAGGCTCTGATCTTGGGTCAAGTCCGTCTTTGTAAATGAATAAACATTTTCTAATTTATTTATTGTTCTTCTCTAATTTAATGAATATTTACCGATTTATTTTTCCAAGTCCGCCTTTGTAAATAAATAAATATTTTCTGGTTTATTTGGTGTTTTTTTCCCTTAATTTAATAAATATTTTTCAATTTATTTTCTTAAATTCCTTTTTCCTCATTTTTAATCTCCTTAATTTCTAAGTTAATTTATGTTCCTTATTCTTTTTTTAAACTTTCTTAATTTCTTTTTTTCTCTACCCATTTTCTCGCATGTGAATTATAAAAGGAAAATCAAAATATATTTTAAAGCCATGTTCATTTACGCAATCAACGTAAGGTAACCGTTCCTAGGAACGGGTGTCGTGGGGTGCCTAACACCTTCCCCACACACAATCGACTCCCGAATCCAACTCCGATTACGCAGATCATCATTTCCTCTTCAATTTGGTTTCCCAAAATTTTCCTCAAAATTTTGGTGGCGACTCCTCACAAGTCGGTTTTCACTCGAAAACCAGATTTGTTCTCTTTTTTCCTTTTGTCGTATTTTTCGGGATGCGACAGTGACAGTTATTTCTAAATTATCCTAATTATCTTTCAGTTAATTAGTCTGTATTTAATTAGGTTTTAATTCACTTTCGTGCAACTAAAATTTCTAATTAAATCTTGAAGTTATAACCAAAGTCACCATAAACACCTAATTCTATCTCTAGAATTGTTGTTTATGTTTATCTCTCCAGGTTTAGGTTTGTTCTTCACCTTTCAGTCTATCAAGCTTACCCACATAATGAATTTCATGGTGGCCGATCACAAAATCCCCAATGAAGTACAAAAGAGATAAATATAATTAAATATAAATAAATTGAAACAATTTAATCACAAACAAGAGTCATAATTCAGAGTAAACTCTAATCAATCCCAGTTAGACTACATTCCTATCCCTAACTTGGAAAATTAGTTATGCAGAAACATTGTTCTTAAAATCAAAATCAAAATAAATTCTCAAATCATCCGAACAAAATCTAAAGAAATGAAAGTAGTGATGAATAGAGTGATTCAGCTTCACCACGTCTTCAATCCTCTCAGATTTGCCTTCAAAATGTTTCCTCTAAGCTCTAGAGAATTTGGAATAAGTCATCTAGGGCTTAGAATAGTGATTTCTCCTTTTCTCCCCCGTTCTAAAAACCCATATATATATATATATGTTTCGTACGATCCCGTGGTACAATTCAGATAACTGTCAAATGTATTCACCCGGCGCCGTATGATTTTATTTTTACCCAGCCGGCACTTGGTGAAGTCTACAATTGTCTTCCTTTGATCATCACCCGGGGCCACATGGAGTTTTATTTAGTGGACCCGGTGCCGGGTCATCTCGTAACTGTTGCTTCTTCACGCCTCCTCACCCGGCCACGGGTGAGGATAATAAATGGGGACTGGATGAATTATTCTTTGTGCTTTCTTGTCTTTTTCTTTCACCCCAAATTCCTCAAATATCCTCAAAGTTTCCCTAAAATACAATTATATCTTAAATTAAATAGAATCATGCCAATTTTATATTAAAACTCAATATTTTTCAAGAAAAATAATATCAAATGTGGGTATTTTGTAGGTATAAAAAAGACACATTAGATAGTGATTACATGTGGATTTGTTTGGTAGATACTGGGAGTATGGAAAATATATGTATTTTGTCTATTTAATTAAAAACAAACACGAGGTTGATGGGTTTTAAGCAAATGTAAATGAGAATAATTTGTTTTCATAAGGGCAATATGATCATTTTATCTCCATTACATGTTTGTA
This sequence comes from Adenanthera pavonina, assembly GCA_026686845.1. Taxonomy (NCBI): domain Eukaryota; kingdom Viridiplantae; phylum Streptophyta; class Magnoliopsida; order Fabales; family Fabaceae; genus Adenanthera; species Adenanthera pavonina. Next base: position 7,385,114 of record JAIVEN010000002.1, read on the forward strand.
ATACCCAATGCTTAACTTTTGGGAAGTATTGTCTATTACATGAATTTAAGTAATCAGCATTACACACGTAATCTTCATATAACCAACCAAACGCTATTAATAAGATAATGTGAAGCTCATTACCTTTACATGACCCTCCTGTAATCAAACCAAATGGGCTGTTAGTGTTGCTGATATAGTGCTATGTGGATTTACCACATTTGTAACACCTCATACTTACACTCATTTCCCATGTATTTACTATATTTAAGACCATTATTACTTGATTAGAGACTTGATTACATAAAACAACTTAAACCAATTTATTTCATTTCGGGTACCATTTCCTTGGTTAACTTCTTTTTACCCGGTGAACTTTGAAAATTCATAACTAAATCAAGAAAAATCACATTGACATGGTTCAAGTCTCTAAATATAGCTTAAAAGATTCTATACATGGGAAAAATGTTGAACAGGGAAGTTACTTGGCCAACTTATACAGTAAGTTCGTACTATGTGTACTGTAGCAATGGTCATTTTTGAAAATTTCTGATTCTGACCATAACTTTGAAAAACCACCATAAATCATATACAACTCCAAATTGAGTGATCTTTGTGTCTATGGAAAGCTACCCATGTCTAGTTTTCATACATATGAAACACTAATGCATTGAACATATCGAGGTATGTACAGTACTTCGAATTGTCAACCATGTTCAGAAAGGTCTCTTGCATTCTCCCAACATTCCAAAATACACACTCATATATACATAAATAGTCATGACTTGCCTTTATCTTACATGATGCTCCATAAGAACTTAGAGGAAAATATTAACATGGAAGCATAGCATGATCATATCCCATAAGGTTTTACATAACCTCGCATATAATAGCATCAATCTAAGTATCATTAGCTTGAATATTACTTTGCTTCTCCTTGCCTTTCCTTTCTTGGGTAATCTTGCCATAACTTGAACCTAAAATTGGTTAGACATTTGGAGAGGGGTGAGATTCAAAGAATCTCAGTAGTAACTACCATCATGCACACATATCATCATATATATTGCAAGTATTCATCTTAAAACACATTAAGCATGCAACCAAATCATTTTGGCATAACCATTTTATAAAAATTTGGGCAGCACTTCCCCTTGTATTTAGACATATCCAGGGTCACATTACCCTTCAAACAATCCAACCAACAATGCCAAATCATCACAAGATAACATTCCAAACATTAACCACATCATTCAAACCAAGCAACATCAATGATAATACATAAGCATAGATAGGTGAGTTAACTACCTTTGGGCTTTCCACTAATCTCCAAACTTTGCAAACATTTTCCTTGATCTTCTAACACTCCTTTGGATCCTATAGCATAATCAAATAATGCCATTAACCACTAGTTATCCAATTTCATTCACAAAGTGCTTACTTGAACTAAAATTTGCACTTTGTTATCCATCATGCATTCCTTGTACAACATACTTGTTCTAACCTATTTTGGACCCAAGAAATCCATTTTTGAGGTCAAAAACTTGAAATTCCCTTCCTATAATGAACCCTAATTGGGCATAAAATTATCATAAATTATAGAAAAATAACTAACCGATTAATTTGTGATCTAATGACACATTCTTACAACTTATGGCATATATGATACTTTCTATGGTTTAGTTTCTCCATACCCTCATTTTCTCTCTCTACTCTCTCTCTAGGCTGAAACTTTGAGTGGAAAAATAGGAGAAAATAAACCATAAAACTCTTCCAAACTAAAGGTTACATAAGATTATAGCCATAAGATATTACCTTGAAGTTTTGGGACAAACCTTGTGATTTTCTCTTCTTCCCCTTTGCTCTCTCTCTCTCTCACGCGTTCCTGGCTTCTTCTCCACTGAACCAGCGTCCTTTTCTCGTGGGGGAAGATGAAATGATAGTTTAAGATGATAATTATATAATATAATAACTTAATTTACTTTTATTTCTATTTTCATTTACTTTTCTTTTAAAAAACTTTTCCAACCATTACTTTTGGTCCAAAACCATTATCTAGACCCAAAATATATTTTAACAAAGTCCAATCATTGTCCTTGGATCAATACTGCCTTTTCCTGCAGTCTAAACTGACTTTTATCGGGTAAAATATTAATATTAAATCTTAATCACCCAATAAATATGATTTTGACCTTAATAAATTTCATACTGTATTTCATTGGGTCTAACTCATTGAGAGCTTCATTTTGACTATAATTTTTCATATTTACAAAAATGTCCTTGACCCGGGACTAATTTATAATTTTTAAAACTTTCAGGTCATTAGGTGTAATTTACCCCAAAATTCATAAAATTGGTTTCAATCTCTGCTTGCGTCCACCCCTTCGTTTTTTCTTTCGTTTTTTTTTCTTTTCTTTTTTTTTTCCCTTATGGACGAAATCGTCATTTCCATATTTCTTAAGGGCAAAAATGTAATTTCTCATTTTTCCATCCAATCAGGAAAAATGACCTCTTTACCCTATTACACATAAAACGGTGTTTGCCCATTTTTATAAATTCTCTATGCATTTTTAGTTATCTAATATTTTAGGGATGTTACAATTCCCTCCCCCTTAAAATAAATTTCGTCCTCGAAATTTAGATATATACTAGTACCTCTTATTACTTTTCTCTTAATTTCCCAATTTTTCAGGCCATTTATACCAGAGCAATACTCTTATTTCTCACTTACTTGACTTTTCAGTCAATATTTTACCCTGGTATCATTTAGTCATTTATAATACTTGAAGAGTCTGGTTCATATTCTTTAAACTGGGAATTGTGAGAACATCATAAACTAACTTTACTTTAGGGGTATTGAGAATTTTCACTCGTAACATCCTTATTCTTAGTTCCATAACTTTCTCTTATCTTATTCATGCTATACTTTCTTTATTGGCACCTAATATTATCTCTTTCTCTACTTCCATGCTATTCAGATGAATAATCTTTCTACCAAGGCATAAGCTCGTCACATTAGCTTTGCCTAGATGACATTTACAGGTCATCTCATATTTTCCTTTTACTTCTTTTCTTTTCTATACCTCAAGTTTAACTCTTCTTTTATCTCATAATCCCTTGAGGCTATTGTGATCTCAAACACTTTTATAGTAATACCATGAATATAACAATTTATAGTAACTATCATAACTCTTAGTAACTCTTCTTGAGAGCATTATTTACCACTACTATAAGTGGGAACATGCTTTTTGTAGAATTATTACATAAAACATTGGCTAATACCTGCTCCTCAACCCTGTTACATTACTTGTATCCTAATCCATGCTTACTTTAATAATTATAGACCCCTATGGTCATTATTGGGTTAGGATTAATCATCTCAGAGAAGGAGGTTTAGCCTTTGTAGCTTATAAAAACTCATTTCTTAATCTCTTTCCCACGTTAGTTTCTTTTCTATCTAAGCGGTAAGAAAACTTGAGAGAAATTTTTTTTTTTTTTTTTTTTTAACATCTTGCTAAACTTGGAGACCTCTTGTCTCTATTACAGTGTTCGGTCTCTCCCATTTCATAACTTTACTTGCTTTACTAGGATCTACTGCGATCCATATGGGAGATTCTGTAACCTACTAACCGTACTTCTTGGAGCCCAGCTCCCATCTACTAAGTTCAGCAAACTTTTTCTTTAATTACATTTCAAAACTTCTCAATTGCCTTTCATGCTCCTTTATATGTTTGAGGTCACAATAAACTATTCATCTTTTATTCATATAGCCTAACAGGTGCTTTTAGTAAGACTATCATAAATTCTCGGTGCCCAAATTTAATTATTGGCACATTTTCCTCATCTTTTACATCATTTTCATATTCCCCAATAGGTCACTTATCATGAGATTTCCCTCACTTGAGCGTACTTATTTGTAAAGTGCTAAGGGGTTCTGCTGCACTCTTGTCATTCTTGAGACTTAGAGAATACGGCATTGTACTTCATTTTAAACTATAACTTATCTGTGTGACCTCTGGATCACTTATTGCTCTTAAATTTTAGGGAATTCATCCCCTATACTTATAGTGCTTCTTTTTACTCTAACCTTTACTAGGTTAGAGATTCCACTTATCACTATGCCTTTACGTATAAACATACCCATGAATCTTGTATTCTGCTTATCTTATCATACCTTTAAGATCTTTTGGCTCTTTGTGATTCAGGGTCTCAATAATATTAAGGCAGTGATCTCTAACTTTTTTACTCTTAGGACATATCTGCTTTATTTGTTCTTATACATAACTTCTTAGTTACTTAACCATGGTCGATTAGTGTTTTAGCAATTTAAGGGAAACTTCTTAACCTTTCAAAAGTTTCTTGCTAGCTTAGTTAGAATCTAGCCCTCAGCCTCTCACCATTACTCATTCTTGCTCTACCAGGCATCACCCCAAGAGCCACTTTCCGTTATTTTGCCTTGGCGACTCATCTGATGGAGGATTTTATCTTTTTGCTCAATTGGGCTTCTCCCCAAGAGCTATCTTCCATCTGCCTTGCCTCGGCTGCTTTTATCATATGGAAGATTTCATTTCTTTGCTCAATTGGGCTTCTCCCCAAGAGCTACCTCCCTTTTTCATCACCTTGGCAATTAATGGAAAATTGTATTCATTGTGAGATATTTTGCCCAAGAATTTTCTCTTAGCTAGATTTCATACTAAACTCAGCAATCGACTATCTCAAGGTTTCTTAGTTCCCTAACTGCTTACCACTAATCAAATACCTTAGGCTCATATTTTGTACCTTTTACCTCATAAGTATACTAACTTTTCTTATAGAGGCATTGCATCTTATCACACTTTCTCGGTTCAATCTTACATCATCTTTCTTGTTTATTCTTAACATCATTTTTCAAGCATTTCTTAGCTTGAGCTATCAACATAACATTTAACTTAAAGTCAATACCTGGGACACCTTCAAGGGGTAGGCAAAATCTTCATCTTGCTCATACAATCTAGAAGGAGATTATTTATAAAAGTTAATTCATGCCAATGCTCACATCACTAGTAGGGAAGGGCATACCAATCTTTATATTGCTACAGTGCTTAGTTAGACAAACAATGGAGATTATAGCCCAATTTTTCATCAAGACATTCTCATATAACTTATATAATAGTAACTTCCAGACTCAACTTCTTAGCATAGCTACAGAATTAATCTTGCACCGGAATCATACCTTTACTAAGGTTAGGTGACTTACAGACCTTAGACTGAGATTAGCACAAAGATTTTTTTTCCTGCGCTTATAGTCTGGGGTTGGCCATCTCCATAGTACTGTCATGAGTATAGTATCCCGACTCTTTAAAGCACACATTCTTCATTACTAAGCCTAGCTTTCTACTATAAGCCTTTCCGCATTCATAAAAATAGGAGTTGGCTTACTCAACTATCTCCTCTGTGCTTATTGCCTTACTTTTTGAATCCCCAAGTATTCCAAGGTTACTTACCATTGCTTATCAACAAACTGTTGAAGGAAGATTAGGTACTGAGTCAGTTGATCATACCTTGTAACATATTTAATTATTGACTCATTCACATCTTAACTAATCCTTATAATTCCACTTTTTGTCCATCTTTTACAGACTAGGGAAAATAACTTTCATAAAACTTATTCTTATAATCTTTCCCAAGTCAATACAGTGCCCTTGACCTGATTAGCTCGTTCCGTGTTCTGCTATCATTGGTCAGTTTCCTTTACTATCAAACTTCCATTTTCGACGTGCATCCTATCATCTTTGAAATTTTTTTTTTTAAGTCTCACAATCTACTTTTCGACAACTTGCACATCAAATTTATCATCAAAGAATGGAAGCTAATACTTTCTCATCAGGCAATTATATATCAGTGGTTGGCAAACACATCTAGTTGTCTTGGGAAAAATCCTTCAGAACCTACTAATTTACTTGAGGCTGCTACAGCATAGCTGGAAACCTTAAGGGCTCTAGCTTTTCCCTTGCTGTCCTTGAGCATTAACTATCTCTTATAGTTACTCAATAGTTTCCTACTATTGATCCAGAAAACTAAGGATTACTTGCAAGGGATCTAAACTGGGAGTACATTCAATTACTGTTACTAGAGTCATTTGAGAGACATGTGCTTACACTATTAGCCTTTGTTGAGCACCTCTTCGTATCTTAATGACTCTTAATAACAACTTGAACTCCACAATTACATTAACTACTACTTCATTATACCATCACTGGTAAGAACTTATCATTGTATCTCGATCCCTGGTCTTTTACTTTACTAATCTTTAATCAGCATTTGGTTGCATATATATATTAAGTCAAAGATTGTAGCTATACATCTTATTTGTATATACATGTTCCTTATATACACATTTCCTTGAGCTTATAGGGCTTCCATACTAACATTAGGCTTACTATTGTCATCTGACTTCTCAATTGGATCTTCTTCTGGATTCTTATCTAAGAATTCTATTGCCTTAGCTTTCTTTCCTGATAGTGCTTTACTTGGAGCGTTCAGGCAATGACATAGCCCTTCAGAGTGTTAAACACTCAACCTTGAGGGAACTCCTTAATACAGCTCCAGAGCTCATGATCTTGTTATGACATCTAGTACTTGCTCAACTCATTCTCTTATAGGAAGCTTAAAATTATAATGCCCTTCTAAGAATCTCTTTCGCTTCTAGTTTTGTACCAAGAAAATCTAAAATTGAGCATATCCTCACAAATCCATCATGATATTTATCATACATAGCTTTAATAGCATTTGGATTTGGAGTTCTTGGTTTAGTTGGAATGAAAATCTTGCTGGATCCTATGTCTTCCCTTATAGGATCTTGATTAGGCTCAGGCCAAATTCCTGTATCTGCGTTACTAACCATCTTTCTTTTCTAAGTTACCTTTCTTTAAATCTTACATTAGTTTTTCCCCATTGAAATTTTTTTTTCTATCATTCATTCCTTACTGGCCTCTTTCATTCATTACTGAAAACATCTTGCCACTGAACTTATTTTGGAGGCAGGATACTTGCTTTTTACTCATTAACAACCTACCATTACATCTCATAGCTACTTTCTAGTCAGTGGCTTGGCATTAGAGAAAAGCCTTAGGTTAACATTCATACTAGCTACTGATTAATGAGGTTTCATATCTTTCTAACATCATCCTAGATCATCTTCTTTCAGAGAACTATCAGAACTATAGGGCTCATCAATCTTTCTCATTCATCATAGAGGTTTACTGCAACCTCAAAATTGGTCTACTGCGACCATGAGATCTACTGCGATCTCTAAGCCCTACTAGGATCCTTTGTGATCCTACATCTTCTTTTTATTGATAGGATCTAACTACGATCTAACTCTGAAAGAATTTATGACCTAAGGAAAACATCATTTGTAAAACATCCTCAACTAATCCAGCAACTATCATAAGTCATCCTTAAGACTAATCTCATATGCCACTAAAACACTCTTAGGCCAGTTTCTCAAAAGGAATAATACTTCTCATCAAAAGGGAAAACTATAACCAAGAGGATTACTTTCCTCTCTTATTGCAAAGATTTGCCTAGATCTTTGCTTTAAGAGCCAAGACCTTCGGCTCTGATACCAAAAATGTAACACCTCATACTTACACTCATTTCCCATGTATTTACTATATTTAAGACCATTATTACTTGATTAGAGACTTGATTACATAAAACAACTTAAACCAATTTATTTCATTTCGGGTACCATTTCCTTGGTTAACTTCTTTTTACCCGGTGAACTTTGAAAATTCATAACTAAATCAAGAAAAATCACATTGACATGGTTCAAGTCTCTAAATATAGCTTAAAAGATTCTATACATGGGAAAAATGTTGAACAGGGAAGTTACTTGGCCAACTTATACAATAAGTTCGTACTATGTGTACTGTAGCAATGGTCATTTTTGAAAATTTCTGATTCTGACCATAACTTTGAAAAACCACCATAAATCATATGCAACTCCAAATTGAGTGATCTTTGTGTCTATGGAAAGCTACCCATGTCTAGTTTTCATACATATGAAACACTAATGCATTGAACATATCGAGGTATGTACAGTACTTCGAATTGTCAACCATGTTCAGAAAGGTCTCTTGCATTCTCCCAACATTCCAAAATACACACTCATATATACATAAATAGTCATGACTTGCCTTTATCTTACATGATGCTCCATAAGAACTTAGAGGAAAATATTAACATGGAAGCATAGCATGATCATATCCCATAAGGTTTTACATAACCTCGCATATAATAGCATCAATCTAAGTATCATTAGCTTGAATATTACTTTGCTTCTCCTTGCCTTTCCTTTCTTGGGTAATCTTGCCATAACTTGAACCTAAAATTGGTTAGACATTTGGAGAGGGGTGAGATTCAAAGAATCTCAGTAGTAACTACCATCATGCACACATATCATCATATATATTGCAAGTATTCATCTTAAAACACATTAAGCATGCAACCAAATCATTTTGGCATAACCATTTTATAAAAATTTGGGCAGCACTTCCCCTTGTATTTAGACATATCCAGGGTCACATTACCCTTCAAACAATCCAACCAACAATGCCAAATCATCACAAGATAACATTCCAAACATTAACCACATCATTCAAACCAAGCAACATCAATGATAATACATAAGCATAGATAGGTGAGTTAACTACCTTTGGGCTTTCCACTAATCTCCAAACTTTGCAAACATTTTCCTTGATCTTCTAACACTCCTTTGGATCCTATAGCATAATCAAATAATGCCATTAACCACTAGTTATCCAATTTCATTCACAAAGTGCTTACTTGAACTAAAATTTGCACTTTGTTATCCATCATGCATTCCTTGTACAACATACTTGTTCTAACCTATTTTGGACCCAAGAAATCCATTTTTGAGGTCAAAAACTTGAAATTCCCTTCCTATAATGAACCCTAATTGGGCATAAAATTATCATAAATTATAGAAAAATAACTAACCGATTAATTTGTGATCTAATGACACATTCTTACAACTTATGGCATATATGATACTTTCTATGGTTTAGTTTCTCCATACCCTCATTTTCTCTCTCTACTCTCTCTCTAGGCTGAAACTTTGAGTGGAAAAATAGGAGAAAATAAACCATAAAACTCTTCCAAACTAAAGGTTACATAAGATTATAGCCATAAGATATTACCTTGAAGTTTTGGGACAAACCTTGTGATTTTCTCTTCTTCCCCTTTGCTCTCTCTCTCTCTCACGCGTTCCTGGCTTCTTCTCCACTGAACCAGCGTCCTTTTCTCGTGGGGGAAGATGAAATGATAGTTTAAGATGATAATTATATAATATAATAACTTAATTTACTTTTATTTCTATTTTCATTTACTTTTCTTTTAAAAAACTTTTCCAACCATTACTTTTGGTCCAAAACCATTATCTAGACCCAAAATATATTTTAACAAAGTCCAATCATTGTCCTTGGATCAATACTGCCTTTTCCTGCAGTCTAAACTGACTTTTATCGGGTAAAATATTAATATTAAATCCTAATCACCCAATAAATATGATTTTGACCTTAATAAATTTCATACTATATTTCATTGGGTCTAACTCATTGAGAGCTTCATTTTGACTATAATTTTTCATATTTACAAAAATGTCCTTGACCCGGGACTAATTTATAATTTTTAAAACTTTCGGGTCATTAGGTGTAATTTACCCCAAAATTCATAAAATTGGTTTCAATCCCTGCTTGCGTCCACCGCCTTCGTCTTTTCTTTCGTTGTTTTTTCTTTTCTTTTTTTTTTTCTTAGGGATGAAATCGTCATTTCCATATTTCTTAGGGGCAAAAATATAATTTCTCATTTTTCCATCCAATCAGGAAAAATGACCTCTTTACCCTATTACACATAAAACGGTGTTTGCCCATTTTTATAAATTCTCTATGCATTTTTAGTTATCTAATATTTTAGGGATGTTACAACATTCATATCTAAAATATAATATTGATGATGTCCAAAGCCATAAGAACAATGAACAAGTTTATACTAGAATAAATGAAGACTAACAAAATTGGTGTTTGAGGCCTACAACATTTTTGTGATATTCCTTCTTATCACATTCTATGAACTATTCATGAAAACAAGAGCAGAGAAAAATGGCTTCAATATGAGGGTTGACCCGTTTTATAGTGGTTCAGGGCTGAGAAAAACATAGCCCATATTGAAATAATTTTTTCCCAACCTAGACTGTTTAACTCGTAGGTTGACCCATTTAACCTCTTTTTTAAAATTTTTATTTTCCTCCTTGAGATTAACTTTTTTTTTGGATTTTTCACTTGTATTTTGTTTAATATTGAAACTTAAAATTGGAATTGTCTTATATTTGGAGTTGGAATTGTCCCATAATTTATATTTAATGTTGTTGAGTTATGATACTTATATGAATAATGATTAATATGTATTAATATATTTTGGTGAATTGGTGGTTTATATGATTTCTATTTTTAATTTGATTATTAACCAATTATGTTATTTTTTTTATTATTCAAATTGGTGATTTACATCATTATTCAAATGCCAAAAAATATTGGTATATATATATATAAGGCAGGTTGATAGTAGGGCTGTGCAACGGGTCCGTCGGCCCGGTCATTTCGGGCCGGGCCAAAAAGAGAAAAGTACAAACTGAAGGAGGACCGGGCCGGGCCGGGCCGCGGGCAAGCAACATGCCCGTCCCGCCCAGCCCGGCCCGGCCCGGTATATATATATATATTCCAATTTTCTCATATTTTTTTATTTGTTAAAAATATTGCATAATTTTAGATAATTATTTTTCCTTCTTATACCTTATGTAATAAATTAATTTTATAATTATAATAGATATGTTTTATTATTTCAATTTTTAAATCTATTTCAAATTTTAAATCTATTTCATCACTTAATATTATATAAAATAAATAATGTATAATTATTGAGTATTTATAATTTTGATAAATATTACTTTTTAACCTAATATTATTTTCTCTAAGAATATATTTTAAATGAAACTAGTTATATTTTTATTAAAAAATTAAATTAATTAATTTATTTATTATTTATTTTTTTTAGACCGGGCCAAAACCCGGCCCGGTGAAGGACCGGGCCATACCGGGCCGGGCGGGCCACGGGCCGATTGTCTCAGCCCGAGGGGTGTTTCGAGCCGGACACCGGGCTAAGGTGATGCCCGGCCCGTCCCGGCCCGTGCACACCCCTAGTTGATAGGTTACCTTGGCAGTCCTCCCCATCTGGCCAAAAAACAGGCTAGCTCACCCTTAGCCCATTTTCTACTAATCTATAGCAGGCCAGCCCTTTTGGGGCGGGCTAACCCGTTTCCTAGCTCATGAAAACTAGCCATAATTCTTTTTTTTTTTTAATCTTCTGATATCTGGTCACTACTTTGGGTTTCGATTAATCCAATTCAAATCGCGTTGGGCCCTATATGGGGGGAAGTTTTCTAAAGCCATATGAGAGGAAATTCTCTAAGGTTTGTTTGGTTCAACCGAAGGGAAAAAAGGGGGGGAGGATTTTAATGAAGGGAATTTGAGGGGTTTTTAAATTCCCTTGTTTAGGGGGATTAAAGAGAAGGGGATTGGAAGAATTTTAATGATATCTTATTTGGTCCATAAGAGGATAAGATGGGAGATAATAACAAATTTACCATTACACTCTTACATGTTATATTATTTATTTTTCTATCTTTTCTTGTAGAAATGAAATTTACACCTTAACCCAATGTTGCTAACTATATAATTCTTTTCTAAACTCAAATATAATTAATGTAATATAATTATGTCATTAAAATTATAAATTATATTAAGTCATTTAAAAAAATTCTTAGCATTGTAAGATTCATTATTACCAAATTTACTATAATTTGATTTACTGTAAAGTTGTAAAAAGTACACATTCAGAGATGCTGTGATTTACTTCCTTTGTTTTTGGCTCTTCTATTATATATTTCTTCCTCACATTTATTTATTTATTAGCATTATTATTATTATTATTATATCATTAAATTTGTTAACCAAACCAAAGTCTGACGTAAGGAGAGAAGAATCTACTACCATTTTCAATTTGAGGAGGAATTGTTGATATATTAGGTTATACAAAAGATTTTCTTTCTAACTCAATGATAGCCCTCAACACTTGATAGAAATAATGACTAGTTGTCTTCCTAGGATGCCTAAACCAAAAACTCACTTCATGATTTTTTGTTTTATGCATTAATATGTAAAGGCTTTTTGTAACTTGTTCTTCTATACTTGCCTATCGTGTTGGCTATAAGTCACCCACTCTTTCTAACATACCACATAATGCTAAGAAAGCTTTAGGACTCATTCTGATGATTTCATTACTAATTATTCGACCCATTACTTATTCGCAAACTCTTTCTCTTTTGAAACTCATACAATAACCTATCTTCATTCTAGGAGACATCCGAGTGGAATAGTAGTGTGCAATAATACAAAGGAGTAGAGCTACCACTTTTCAATGCATTTCAACCCATCGACACAACATTATCACCAATTGATTTTTCAAGTCCATTTAACAAATGAAGTAAAAAGACATAATCAGTACTTAATCTCATCTTCTAACGACCATTTAACCAAGAAGTTTTAAAACCTTTAGATAAGTCTCTTTAGATGCTTTTAAAGCAAATATACTTCAGGCTTACTCTAGGATTGATTTTTACCTCTATGACGTTAAAAAAAAAATACTTTGTAGTCAAATGCAAAATTAAATTCTAATCAACAACCATACTAAAATCATATTAAAAGTAACTATAAATCATATATCCCTAGTCAATCTATCCCCTAAAAAAATTGTGGCATATTGTGGATTTAGCTTATCCTTAAAAAAATAAATTTATCAAAAGAAAAGAAAGGAATTAGAAAGAAGAATGCTACGCACAAAAGGGTACACAAATATTAATAGCATTATATTTAAATATATATTATCATATAAAGTATATAAGTCTATAATATATTATCTCTATCCTACATGGAAAACACATCAATAATTTTCTCATAAAATTTACTCTCTTTCACACTTGCTGACCTAGGAAGTGCTAAAGTGGCATGAGCAAGTGTGGATTGTGGAAGCATGGAAAATAAAAAGCGAGGGGGCAGATAAGCAATTTTCTCGAAAGTTTGTTCTCCCTCCCATGTGCACTTAACATGGGGATTAGGTTTGTTATAAAGAAAACTAAGAACTAACAGTAAAATCTCATTTTATCATTTTTTCAAACACCTTGTGGGCATATTCCAATCAGTCCACAATATTAGATAATGCATATAGACAATCCAAGTAGCAATATTCATGGCCCAGATAAAGAAAAAAAAGACAATGAATGAACAAAGAAGAACAAATCACTGAAGTAAACATATATAATCCAACACATTCAATGAATTATACAACACATAAAGGAAAAGGATTGAGAATCTGCAGATAGATTTCTCATTGTACTTCTAAGTAGATTTATTGAACTTGTAACTTCACCGAATAAACGTGGGTTAGTGAGAAAAAGTTAGTACAAGTAATTGTGACAAACAAGAAAGAGAACCTATAGCAGTGCTCAACTTTTCCAAGCATAAATAAGCAAAGAAAAACCAACGGGACTAACCAATATTCTCCTCTACACTTGACCATTCCAACATAGAGGAGCTAGCTTCGAAAGATCTAATTATACTCCCCCACAACTATACTTATTCCCATGTAACATAGCCACAGTACTGCCATTAAATCCAAACTGAGAAGGAAGAAAGGCGACAAGACTCACCTGAGAAGGGAAGACGGTGATAGTGACAGTGATGACGAACTACAAATGGGAGTAGTGAGTCCAAGCGGTGGCAAAACCGAGTGCAATCTTACCTCTACTAGGGCTCAGTTTGATTGGATAGAACAAATGAGTTCGTGATGACTTATTTTTGGGATTGGTAAATCTGTAATATTTACAAAAGATGACGGGCAAAATGATTAGGATATGATCAATTATACTCTTTCCCCTACAAAAAAAAAACCCTCAAATTGGGGGGAGTCAAAATTGGGACGCGAAGGGGGAGGCAAGGGAAAAATTGGGGTCTCCTCCTCTACAAAATTGTGAACCAAACAAGGGAATTGAGTCGACAAAATGGGTCAAACCCGACAAATCGACCCATTTATCCCGATAAAATGGTCAGGTTGAGCTTTAAGAATAGGAGCCATAATAGAAAACGAGCTTTTTGTGCCCAAATTGTTTAGGCCTTGCCCGTGACGGGTAGCCCTGATTGCCTCATGTTCTTTGTTCTTTTTTTTTTGTCTAAAATATTTAAAAACACATTATTTTATTAATTAGTAATATATAAATTGTAAAATTTAAATATTATGTTGAGTTTTTGTGAATAATGATAATGATTTATTATATTAATTTAAAAGTTATATAAACAATTTTAAAAAAATAAAAAAATATTAAAAAATAGGCCCATGAGTAGAGGTGGTAAACGGGCCGGCCCGCCATAGGCCCGCCTTTTGGGCGAGGCGGGGCGGGGCGGGCTGAGCCCGCATAAGGGCGGGCCTGGAAATCCCCAGCCCGCCCCGCCATACGCAAGCTGGCGGGCTAAACGGGCCAGCCCGTTTTTTTCTATTTTTTTATTAAATCATAAAATTTCTCCTATTTTTTTTACTCTTTTTATTTGGTTAGCCCCTTTTTTCCCCCTACTTAGTTAAATTATTAATTCCTTATTCACTATCATGAATAAAATAACTATATTCATGAAATCTTTTATCGGTTTGATACATAAAGTTTTAAAGCATAATATATTAATACATTAATATGGTAATACCACAAGTAACATTTAGTTCAACAAAATAAAACACAACTAAAATTAAAATATAGGAAAGATTGAGAAAGAAAATGATGCTTAAACCTTTTTTTTAGTTTTTATTTTTTTAGATATAATTATATAAATAAAAAAATATACAAATATTTATAAAAAAAAAAGCGGGCCAGCCCGTGGGCTAGGCGGGCTGGCCCGCTTAAAGTGGCAAGCTGGTGGGGCGGGTCAAGTTTTTGACCCCCATTATAAAGATCTCAATTTTTTCGGCCCGTCCCGCCATTTTTTGCGGGCTAAGAGGGCCGGCCCGCGGGCTTCGACCCATTTTACCGGCTCTACCCATGGGTCTATGCTATATAGGCTCGGGCTTCTCATTCTGAATCCATTTGGCAATTTGAGCTTTTTGACTCGATCCATTTTGAGCCCAACCCATGAAAGGCTAACTCATATTATTAACTCTAACCGGGGGGACCAAAAGCCCTTGCTTTCCTTCCCTTCTAATCTTATCTAAATATTATCTAAAGGTATCTTTTATATTCACATGCTTTCAACCACATATCTGGCGATGATTGATACAATAACGACACACGCATGCAGCCGGCTATGCACTTCTCAAAAGTCAGAGTTCCTTTATTTTCATGGCGTCCAAAGTTCTGATTTTACCTATAACTTCTGCGCCTTTCTTTTGGTCAAGGTTATATTTTTAAAAAATTCTGGTACTTGCGTTTTGCGTCGGATTAATATTGGGCCTTCTTCAATTGAGATGACCTATCAAAAACCATTATTGGGCCTGAAACACTAAGCCATAACCCCTGGAGCAAATGGATGCAATGGGTCTCTTGAATGGGGGAAATCATAAATTGAAGCTCATAAATTCCTGGAGTATAAACCAAGAGACGAGGATGATTACTCCCTGGAAGCATGATATCACAAAACAAGGGGAAAATTTGTCCAGGAGTCTGTTTGATCATTTTGCTGAAGAGTTATCAACTTATCATTTATTGTTCTGAATGACCTAGTGCAATGAATTCATGAGCAGAAGTAAGGAAAAATAGAAAAGGCAAGGGGTAGGTCAAGCCAAGAGTAGAGGAACACCACAATTTGGGACCTGTTTGATAGTGTTTCCTGTTTTTTGTTCTCAAAAACAGTTTTGTAAAACTGTTTTCAAGAAACTGTTTTGAAAACAAGAAAACAAAAAAATTTGTTTGAATAATTGTTCTCAAAATTATAACTAGTGAGTAATAGATGAGTTATTCAAAATTTATAACTTTACCATTAATGAGGTGGATGTTTCTCATCTTTCCTTGTGTTTTCCAGAACAAAAACTACAAAACACCTAAAAGGTGTTCTGAGTTTTCTGTACAAAACTGTTTTCTGTTTTCCAAAACAGTTTTTAAAAAACAGGTTTACCAAACAAGTTTTCTGAGTTTTTTGTTTCTGAAAACAAGAAAACTGTTTTACAGAACTCCACCAAACAGGCCCTTGGTCACTCTTTGTTTTGTTTCCCGTCAAGTGGGGTGACCTCTCGTTCTCGTTCTCGTTCTCGTTCTCGTTCTCGTTCTCTGAACAAATAGAAAAATCGCCTATGGAATTTGGATGGAGTTGATGAACGTACCATCTAAGGTCATCCCCTTACTCTAATGCATCAAATCTCATTTGAGTGACGAGGTTTGGCCTGGGTTACCATAACGCCCCTCCTCAGATTCAACTTGCAAGAGACCAATGACAGTGCTGTCTAAGGTAGGAGGCACCATGTGAGTTTGACCCAACCTGCCCCTCCTTCACGGTTGTGGTGAAGAATCTTGGAAACAATATTGCAATAAAATAGGAAATAATTTCACAAGCGTTAGAAGCTGGTAAGAATATCTAAATATAGAATACACAAGTAGCAGAAAGTACAAACGCACAAACGGTCTGCTCATCAATTAAACTATTGGTATGATGTAACCAGAAATACAATGTAAATAATTACAATCTCACATGTGATTCTTATCACCGTACCCCATCACCGTCATCCCCTTTTCCTTCCATTCATTCCCCCTCTCCTTCAACCATGGTGTCTATTACTAGTCAAACTGGCTATTGACTCCGCGTGGAACATACTCCTTTCTCACTCGTCCATACAACCTCGTTCCCAAACACAAACTCCACAACACCATCGCAACAATGGTAGCTCCGGAGTTCACTACTGGTGGTGGTGGTGGCTGGAGAGAAATGACAAGCTTCAGCCACCAAGTGCTAACCGGCCGCTGGTTCATGGTCTTCGCGTCTCTGCTAATCATGGCCGTCTCCGGGGCAACCTATATGTTCAGTTTATACTCAAATGACGTCAAGAACTCATTAGGCTACGATCAGACTACTCTGAACCTGCTCAGTTTCTTCAAAGACTTGGGTGGCAATGTGGGAGTCATATCCGGATTAGTCAACGAGATCACTCCTCCCTGGGTGGTCCTCTCCATGGGGGCCATCATGAACTTCTTCGGCTACTTCATGATCTGGCTCGCCGTCACTGGCCGTATTCCCAGATCCCAAGTTTGGCAGATGTGTCTCTACATCTGCATTGGGGCTAATTCCCAGTCGTTTGCCAATACCGGTGCTTTGGTCACGTGCGTTAAGAACTTCCCCGGAAGCCGCGGCAGCGTTCTGGGGCTTCTCAAGGGTTACGTTGGGCTCAGTGGTACCATTATAACGCAGCTCTACCATGCCTTCTATGGCGACGATACCAAATCTCTCATCCTGCTCATTGCTTGGATTCCTGCCGCTGTTTCCTTCTTTTTCCTCCCAACAATCCGGATATTGAACATAACTCGTCAACCTAAGGAGCTCAAAGTTTTCTATAATCTTCTTTATATCTCACTTGGCCTAGCTGGGTTCCTCATGGTATTGATCATCGTGCAGAACAAGCTGAACTTTACGAGGATCGAGTATGTGTTCGATGGCATCGTGGTTTTGTTCTTACTTCTTCTCCCACTTGCTGTGGTTTTCAAGGAGGAATTCTACATCTGGAGAGCCAGAAAACAAGCCGTGACCGATACTTCTGAAGTTAAAGTCATCACTGAAGCTCCACCTCCAATAACGGAATCGCCTCGGCAGCAGCTAGAGACTACCACCACTACCACCAAGTTCGAGAAAGAAAGTTCTTGTCTGAGCACGTTTTTAAACCACCTAACAGGGGAGAGGACTATACCATTTTGCAAGCTTTGTTCAGCATGGACATGTTGGTTCTGTTCATGTCAACAACTTTTAGCGTCGGTGGAACGTTAACTGCTATTGACAATTTGGGACAAATAGCGAAATCCTTGGGATACCCAACTAAGAGCACCACCACTTTTGTGTCCTTAGTGAGCATATGGAACTATTTGGGACGAGTAGTCGCTGGTTTTGCCTCTGAAATCTTCTTGACCAAATACAAATTCCCTCGCCCTTTAATGCTTTCTCTGGTTATGCTTCTGTCATGTGTGGGCCATCTTCTAATTGCCTTTGGCATCCCCAATTCTCTCTACTTTTCTTCCGTGATTGCTGGGTTTTGCTTCGGCGCGCAATGGCCGTTGATGTTCGCCATCATATCTGAAATATTCGGCCTCAAATATTACTCTACTCTGTACAACTTCGGAGCTGTGGCGAGCCCAGTGGGAACCTACATACTCAACGTGAAAGTGACAGGTTCCCTATACGGCGAAGAGGCTTTGAAGCAATTGCAAGCGAAAGGGCTCACAAGGAAAGCAGGGGAAGATTTAACTTACATAGGAGTTCACTGCTACAAGATTGCCTTCCTCATAATCACAGCCTCAACGCTTATAGGGTGCTTGGTTTCTTTGATATTGGCATTCAGAACTAGAAAATTTTACAAAGGCGACATATACAGCAAGTACAGAGTGGATGCTAAGACTGAGATCGCGGCTGCTAAGAGCGGCACCGTTTCGTTAGAGACAGAATGCTATGCAGATGCAACCTTCAAAGGTATTGAAGCCACCACAAGCGGCACAAAAGATTAATCTTATAAAAACAATCGAAAGTGAAATGTGCAGAATCCGTAACTTGAATTTGATGCTGTAGTATCATTACGAATTAGTGAAATAAGAATCTGATCACTTGCGTTGTGTTACTTTGAAGCATATGTTAAACAGAAATATTAACGCCACTTGTCAGCCATACTGTGATTTATAAAACACGGATATTTAAAAGAAGTAGATAGACCCGTATTCGAAAAATGATATGATAAGATAATGTATTCATGTATTTATTTATATTATTTCAAATTTTTACAATAAAATATGAACATTTAAAGTTGTTATAAATATTTTATAATTTATTCTAACATTTATATTTTAATTTTTAAAATATTTAATACTATTTTTTTTATTATTTATGCCCGGTATCCTGGAGTAATTTGAGTTTATTATCCATCTCAGACTAATTTGGACCCCGTGCTATGAGATGGTATCAATGAAAAATCCTCTTTGAGGGGCTGCACTCCTCAGAAATCGAAATCTCGATCCCGAAAAATGCTTGTCAAGTCCTTTACCACTTGACTAAACATTTTTTCTTTAATGAGAAAATTTATTAATTATACATATAAATATTATATTAATATTATATATATGTATAATATTCTCACATCTGTATTTTTAAATTTTAAAAATTATTATATTTTTTTGTATAATATTATACCATATCCAATATATATTTCCATATTGGTACTGTATACAACCAAACATGTTGCGAAAATGGATAGCTTTTTATTTTTTGATAAGAAAAATAGGTAGTTTTTTACGAGTAATATTTTGGTTCAAACACGTCGCGTAAACGTATGGTTAACTTCTACCAAAAAAAAAATCGTAAGGTTAACGGTTCAAACTTCAAACTTCAAACTTAACAAGAAAAGGGGTTGAAAGGGCAAGCCTTTGGGTTCCTGAATTTGGGCAGGATGACCAGCAGAAAATCCCACGAGTCAGAATTTCTAGTGGACTTTTTCTGACTTTCGCTTTTGGTTTTAATTCGTTCCACTTGTTTTGCTTGAGTTCGCTTGGTCTTGTCACTGACCTCTGTAAATTTTTGGATTTGTTTTATAAAAATTCAAATCTCGGATGTTTATTTTTCTTATTTTATTAATTAAAAAGTGAAACAAAAAATAAATATAATCTTTTAATTTTTATTAGAACGAAGAAAAAATAATGTTTCTTATTAAATTAGGCTCACATAATTTTTTTGCCAACTGCTCATGTATCATTCTTTATTCAAAATATAATATGTATATGATTTTTTAATGATAACATGATAAATGAATGATTTAATTACAAATTCACATAGTTATCGTTAAAAATTTATATATAAATCATATTATTATTAAAAAATTATATATTTAATATATTTTGAATGAAGGATTTTATAAAGATATAATTAATTATACATACTTTTTTGTTACCAAATTAAAAGATTGAAAATAAAACTGATGTCTGTTTAATTGAATTTTTTTCAGTCAAAGAACACGAGCAAAAAACTAAATATATTTGTTTGGAGTTTTTTTTGAAATAATTATTTTTATTAAATTTTAATAAAATATTAATTATTTTTATATAATTTTACTCTCTGCTAATAAAAAAAACATAGGTGAATTCTAAATATGTACTTAAAAATAACTTAGTAATATAATTTTTTTCAAATAATATTAAATTTGTTACAATCTGATCTTGACTATTTAATATTTTTCACTAAATATTTATTCTTTAATTCTTGACCGAATTAGATATCTATTCACTAATTTTTCAGTTGAACTAAATCAAGTTAATTCACTTTTTCATATATTTGAGTAATTTGACACTTATTTTAATAGATTACACTTTACAATAAGCATGCATATAAACTAGCATTTTGGCATACACTTTCATAGCAGTTCTAATGTACAACACTTTTTATTTAAAAATAAAAATATGAAAAATATGAAAATGACTAAAAAAAACTAAAAATGGAACAATATGAAAGTAAAGAACAATGAAACAGTGAAACAAACACTGAAACACGATTGTCGAGTCTCTGCTTCTTCCCTTTTTTTTTAAAATTTGAATTAAGGGTATCCTAAGGGAGAATAAAGATAGATCCTTCCAATTAAATTATACAAAAGCTGAGAATTGAATTCCCAAAATTCTTCACTCATAGCTTCCAGTATATTCCTAGCTTGTGCAAGAATCCAGAAACCACTGCCCAGAAAGTAATCTCAGCAAAAATAACGTATAAGAGAGTTCCCACTCTTTCTGAGTGCCAAACATTCACAAACACATGCTTATGGATCCAATGTACCTGATTTATGGGATTCATTAACTATAGTTAGTTATTCAGAACAAGGGAAGATTATAATGATTAAAACACATCATGACCAAAGGATGTTCCTTCTTACCAGTGAGTTCTTTGGATCTTCATAATACCATCCATTTATAAATGCTGCAAAGATGCCCTGTGCCGCCATCACAAACACCAGCATTGCGTTCATTCCTATCCACTCCAGGAACAAGAATGGAGTCCGAAGCCCCCATACATCAATCTGTTCATAGCAATTAGTTAAACAAGATAGACAAGCTCAAAGAAAATCCAACAATGAAGGATAAAGAAGCACAATTGTAATTGAATTACAATATATGATTTACCAGCACATAAAGCCCAGAAAATGCAATTCCAGCAGCCCCTGCCGTGAAACAAACATAGCTGAAGCTGTAGAGTTGCTTGTTCATTGGAATAGCTGCATTTTCAATCAGCTATCGATAAAATTCGTTCATTTTCTCCCAAATAGTATACTGGACATATAAATGATATAATTCATTTGGAAGAGCCGCATGTGTATTTTGAAATTACCGTCTGTAAAATGAAGAATGATGGCTACAATGAGTAATGCGGCTCCCATTGAGACCCATTGCTTGAGCCTCTCGGAATGACCCTGCACAAATTTTCGGACTATTGAAACCCCCATATAACTTCGCATTAACAGGGTAGATCCATGAGGATGAACTTACTAACCTTGAAGTGAATCAAGACATGCCCATAATGGATGCCAATGGTCCCCGAGAGGATAGCAGATATAGAGCTAGTTCACAGAAAAGGAACACAAAAAAGTCATCTCTGAAAACTTCCCAGTTAACAGTGCTTCATATAAATATATATAAGTTATTCATCAGAAAGAAGGAACCTTAACAAGCCTTCGGGCTCAAAGGGAGCACGACACCAAGTTGGAGCATCATCGCGAAGAGGACCTTTGCCTGGGGAACTGAGTGTGCACACCTGCAATGCATCGCAGTAAAAATGAATGGGATGAGACTAAAAATTGAATTAGGTAGGTTAGCAAACGAAAATTAAATTTTTAATGTCAGAAAGTTTAATTGATGATTGGGGAAATGACCTTGAGACGTGTCCAAACAGGGTAAGAATAGAGATGGTTAACTCCCCAAACTTGCCGATCCACATATCCAACGGCGTTACATGCAGGCCCTAAGTCTGCCCTGACTCCACAAATTACCTATATGGTAAAAGAAAAAGAAATAAAGCGTTACAGTGTAATGTGTATATACGATTAATGTGAAGAGAGGAGATAGAGAGAGCATATACTGTGTATCTCTTGGGTTCATCTTCATTACGATCCACAAAGCTCCAATCTGGAACATAGAGTGTGTAGGCTGTGATCATATGGATGAGGAATGCCACAAAGCCCCCTAGCCTATTGCAAAGTCAGGGATTTGAATTCAGTAAAAATTAAAAAGGAGTATGAAGAAGGTGGTGTGTTTCTTAGTTCTTACCATTGCCATCTATAGGCACTAAAAATGGAGAGGTGTCCAGAGCTTATGGTAGTTGGTCTATGCTTAGTGGTGAATGTCTCTATCAGAGCAACCACGCAGTAAACAAGAGCTATTCTCTGGTTGGAAAAAAATTAAGAAGTGAGTTATAGAGTATAATATGACTTCGACTTAGGTCCTCATTTATTTACGCGAGTTCCAAAGTTCAAACCTGGAGAATGCCACACCATCTGATAAATTTCATATCAACTCCATAGGACAGAACATCAGGAGCATGAGAGTATCCACCTACACCATGTTATATATATTATCAGAGCCTCTACATCCTTACCGTACAAATCACTTTCTATAATTGATACAACATTACTGGATTTACCTTGCAAAAGAATACCCCAGAACATAAGCTTCAGTGTCCTAAGAATTATCTTCTTTACGGCATCCTTAATCTTTGGGATTCTCTGCTTTGTTACAACATAGACACTGATTAAATAAAATTTTGAAGGGGAAAAAACTGTTACATAGTTTAGAGACTTTTTTTTTTCCCGGACGAATGGAAAGGGGTGAGAAAACATACCTTAAAAGCGAGGGCTATGGCAACCCCAACAATGAAAAGAAAGAAAGGCATAACAAAATCGGCCAATGTACATCCATTCCATGGGGAGTGATCTATACGTGGATAAGCTCCTCCAGCATCGTCTACCAGTATCATCAACTACACATCAACATCCCAAACACAACAACTCAATTAACTTGACATTTTAAATTCAAATTATACCACACTATAACTAAACTATTAATGAACAGTGCTTCTTAAGGCACACAAACCACTATGATGAGGCCCCTAAAGGCATCTAGAGTTGCAACCCTTTTAGTCTTGAGCTTAACCAGCGGCTTCTCCTCCTTCTCTGCATTTTGCTCAATGCTTGTTGTCATAGCTTTTGTCTCTTTGGCATGCTCATGCTCCTCAAGATCCAAATCACTTGTTTTCTTTGTTTTCTCCTCATGATCATCATTCTCTGCTGCTGTATATCTGAGTCCCTCTTCCATTCTCTTTGCTTCATCCATGTCTCTCACTTTTCTGAAACTCCCAACTTCTTTCTTTTTCTCAATCTCTTGGTGGAACCAAAAGCATAGAGAAGGAAGAAGCAAAGAAGAGCGACAAGTACAAGGGTGGTTGTATTTACGTTGGATCAATGAGGTGGGACGTATTATATATAGGGCCAAATTACATTAACAGACGGATTTGGGGCTTTGATATGGATCACAAGGAACAGGTCTACATTCCCATTGGTTCAGCAACTTAAAAGTCGAGCGCCTTTTTTGTTTCTTCTTGTTGCTTCATCTGCTGGTTTAATTTCTGAAATTATGACAACGTAACTTGATGTTTACCCAGTGGAGTTGACTCAACGTCTAGGAATCTCTCCAGTCTCAACAACAATAATGTCTCATGTGCTTTATAGATAAATCATAAATCGCAATGAATTACTCAGGTTCGTTTTTCCTTAAGAATCTATCGAAGTGTAATTTATATTACAGTATTGAAAGTAGGGCTATGCAATAGGCCCGTCGGCCCGGAGTAGCCCAGTCATTTCAGGTCGGGTCGGGTCGGCCCAAAAAGAGATGATTGCAAACTGAAGGAGGACCGGACCACCAAGAGGGCCGGGCCAGACCGAGCCGCAGGCAAGCGACATGCCCGTCTCGGCCCAGCCCGGCCCGATATATATATATATATTTTCCAATTTTCTCATATTTTTTTATTTGTTAAAAGTATTGAATAATTTTATATAATTGTTTTTCCTTCTTATATCTTATGTAATAAATTAATTTTATAATTATAATAGATACATTTTATTATTTCAATTTTTAATTTTATTTTAAATTTTAAATCTATTTCATAACTTAATATTATATAAAATAAATAATGTATAATTGTTGAGTATTTATAATTTTGATAAATATTACTTTTTAACCTAATATTATTTTCTATAAGAATATATTTTAAATGAAACTAGTTATATTTTTATTAAAAAATTAAATTAATTTTTTTATTTATTTTTCATTTTTTAAGACCGGGCCAAAACCCGACCCGGTATTGACCCGATCCCGGCCCGGTGAAGAACAGGGCCACGGGCTGATTTTCTTGACCCGGGGGTGTTTCAAGCCGGATAGCGGGCTGAGGTGGTGCCCGGCCCGTGAACACCCCTAATTGAAGGGGTGCCTATATGTGATTTTCATAATTACTGTCCTGGTGTTTCTTTTTATGATATTTGCATTGCTGATACAGTGTTCCGTGGTTCTGATTTATTGTTCATATCTAAACTATAATATTGATGATGTCCAAAGACAAAAGAACAACGAACATGTTTGTACTATAATACATATAGATTAACAAAAATGGGGTTTGAGGCCTGCAACATTATAGTGAAATCCACAGTCGGTTGAACATAAACGGACGTGTATATATATATTATCATATTCCTTCATATCAGGTCGTGTGAATTATTCATGAATACTGACCATGACTCCTAATAATGTCTCGCGGATGCTGCCGGCTGTGCACTTCTCAAAAGTCAAAACCACTTTATTTTATCGAAAGTTCTTTTTTTTTTTTTTCAATCTGCTTTTATTACCTCTTTTAGTCATTTTCTTAAAAAAATTTTAAATTCCCGTACTTGCGAGCGTTTTGCTTGGGTCAAGATTGGGCCTTCTTCGTCCTGTCCTATGCCTATAACACTAAGCCCCACCCTATGAAGCAAATGGATGCCTTGGCTCTCTTGAAAGTGAAAAGCGGAATAGGAATAAATTCCTGGAATAAAATGCAAGAGACGTGGATGAGTACTGTTGAAAGAGTTATTATTTATTTTTACTTGTGAAAGACCTAGTCCAATGAATTCATAAGGAATCGTCTTAGTTGGTAGACTCGTCATGTTTTCATGCTGAATATGGTAACTAAACAAGTTCAAAGACCTGATATGGATCCATCACCCTTACACTCACAGGACAATTCCAACATAGAGAGCATAAAATAAAATAATCAAACAGAATAATGAATAAAGTGTCGGGGGGCCCAGTGGAAGGTTGTGAATTATCGGTAAGAAAAAGCAAAAGTAAGCACAATTTGGTCACGTAGTTGCCCGTTAAGTGGTGAGCTCTCCTCCTACTCTGCACAAAGCGTTGAATTACCAGCATGGCCTTTGAATGGAGTTGATGGCGTGCATCTGACGTCATCCCCCTACTCTCATCAATTCTCATTGGAGTGACGAAGTTGGGCCTGGGTTATCCCAAAAAAACAAATAAAAAAACCGCCCACTCAGATTCAACTTGCATAAGATAGTGCACTCCAATATTTGCTGTCTAAGGGAGGATTGATCACATGGGTTTGACCCAAATACTTACCTCTCCTACCCGGTTTTGGTCAAGAATCTTGAAGAACATATTGCAATTAAATGGGAAATAATTCAACAAGCAGGTAAAGCATATCCAAATACAGAATACACGACTAGCAGTTATAAGTACAAACTCAGAAACGGTCTGCCCATCAATTAAACATTTAGTATGATAGAACCAGAAATACAATGAGTAACGTGTCTTTGTTTTAAAAAAGAAAAAACTCTACCGAAATCATCAACCAGAGTTCTCTTTTGTCATTATAAAAGAACACAAACTCTATCGACACATTACGCAGATGACAATAATAGGTGGACTGTAAGGGGTAAACAAATTATGCCCCTTAAATATTTAAATGTAAGCTAACCGTAACTTCATATGAGTTTTGACAATTTGACGACAATACAGTACTACCTGCCAATTCTACCTATTAATATTACAAATATTAATGTAGGAACATTAAATTTATCCGATGCGAGTTACAACTTAAAGCTTCTCTTTGCAACACAGGAAAAGGTAGCAATGAGGTATCACACACCAAAAGCAAACTGAACCTTATTCCCACCACAAGTCCACGATTAGGTTCATGCTTGATTGCTTGTCAATGATTTTTACCAGAAAAAAGAGCAAATTGGTTTAAACGTAACTAGGACAACGTTCCCTGCGGTTCCTCCATCAGTGTCGTGTTGCAATGGCCATCCCCAGTTATATATGTCCAGTCTCTTCTTCTGGGACCTAGTATATATTAAGAGTGATAATGCTTGTCGTTTTCCGTTCTGATATAATTACAATCGCACATGTGATTCTCACCCACGTACCCCATCATCATCCAGAAGCCCATTTCCATTCAATCCACACTCTCCTTCCCTTCAACCACGGTGTCTACCCCTAGTCAAACTGACTATTGACACCGTGTGGAACATCCTTTTTCCCCACTGGTCTATATAACGTCGTTAGTCGTTCCCAAACACAAACTCCACAACACCATCACAACAATGGTAGCTACAGAGTTCAGTACTGGTGGTGTTGGTGGCTGGAAAGAAATGAGAAGCTTCGGCCACCAAGTGATCACCGGCCGCTGGTTCATGGTCTTCGCGTCTCTGCTAATCATGGCCGTCGCCGGGGCTACCTATATGTTCGGTTTATACTCAAACGACGTCAAGACCTCATTAGGCTACGATCAGACTACTCTGAACCTGCTCAGTTTCTTCAAAGACTTGGGTGGCAATGTGGGAGTCATATCCGGATTAGTCAACGAGATCACTCCTCCCTGGGTGGTCCTCTCCATGGGGGCCATCATGAACTTCTTCGGCTACTTCATGATCTGGCTCGCCGTCACTGGCCGTATTCCCAGACCCCAAGTTTGGCAGATGTGTCTCTACATCTGCATTGGGGCTAATTCCCAGACGTTTGCCAATACCGGTGCTTTGGTCACGTGCGTTAAGAACTTCCCCGGAAGCCGCGGCAGCGTTCTGGGGCTTCTCAAGGGTTACGTTGGGCTCAGTGGTGCCATTATAACGCAGCTCTACCATGCCTTCTATGGCGACGATACCAAATCTCTCATCCTGCTCATTGCTTGGATTCCTGCCGCTGTTTCCTTCTTTTTCCTCCCAACAATTCGGATATTGAACATAACTCGTCAACCTAAGGAGCTCAAAGTTTTCTATAATCTTCTTTATATCTCACTTGGCCTAGCTGGGTTCCTCATGGTATTGATCATCGTGCAGAACAAGCTGAACTTTACGAGGATCGAGTATGTGTTCGATGGCATCGTGGTTTTGTTCTTACTTCTTCTCCCACTTGCTGTGGTTTTCAAGGAGGAATTCTACATCTGGAGAGCCAGAAAACAAGCCGTGACCGATACTTCTGAAGTTAAAGTCATCACTGAAGCTCCACCTCCAATAACGGAATCACCTCAGCCACAGCTAGAGTCTACCACCACCACCACCAAGTTCGAGAAAGAAAGTTCTTGTCTGAGCAACGTTTTTAAACCACCTAACAGGGGAGAGGACTATACCATTTTGCAAGCTTTGTTCAGCATGGACATGTTGGTTCTGTTCATGTCAACAACTTTTAGCGTCGGTGGAACGTTAACTGCTATTGACAATTTGGGACAAATAGCGAAATCCTTGGGATACCCAACTAAGAGCACCACCACTTTTGTGTCCTTAGTGAGCATATGGAACTATTTGGGACGAGTAGTCGCTGGTTTTGCCTCTGAAATCTTCTTGACCAAATACAAATTCCCTCGCCCTTTAATGCTTTCTCTGGTTATGCTTCTGTCATGTGTGGGCCATCTTCTAATTGCCTTTGGCATCCCCAATTCTCTCTACTTTTCTTCCGTGATTGCTGGGTTTTGCTTCGGCGCGCAATGGCCGTTGATGTTTGCCATCATATCTGAAATATTCGGCCTCAAATATTACTCTACTCTGTACAACTTCGGAGCTGTGGCGAGCCCAGTTGGAGCTTACATACTCAACGTGAAAGTGACAGGTTCTTTATACGACAAAGAGGCTTTGAAGCAATTGCAGGCGAAAGGGCTCACAAGGAAAGCAGGGGAAGATTTAACTTGCATAGGAGTTCACTGCTACAGGATGGCCTTCCTCATAATCGCTGCTTCAACGTTTATAGGGTGCTTGGTTTCTTTGATATTGGTATTGAGAACTAGAAAATTCTACAAAGGCGACATATACAGCAAGTACAGAGTGGAAGCCGAGACCGAGATCACCACTGCTAAAAGCGGCACTGTTTCGTTCCAGACAGAAGGCCATGCAAGTGCAACCTTCAACGGTGGTGAAGCCAGTCCAGCCACCGCAAGCGGCACAAATGATTCAGATAAAAGCAATCGAAAGTGAAGTGTGTGGAATCCGTAACATGAATTTTATGCCGTGGTATTAATAGAATTAGTGAAATAAGAATAGGTGGTCACTTGTGTTACTTTGAAGCATAAGAGAAATAGAAAAATGCTCCATGTATGCCGCAAGTATTTGTAAGTTGGATCAAACAGTTGAGACATAAATTTCTCTCCGAAAGTTGACTTGTTTTTCTTTCACACGCAGCTTAAGGGAGTGTATAGTAACACGCTACGAACAGGAACCGTAGAAGAGTGTTGCGTGAAAGGCTAAACGCCAAGAACCGCGTTGGGTTGGACAAAGTGACGAGGGTATAATTTTTACTCCATCTTTATTATTCACCTTCTATAAGTTTTATGGGGATTTAAATATGAGTAATCTTTCATAAATTTTTTTGAAACATTAATTATATTATTTTAAAAATATTCTTATTTATGAGTAAAAGATAAAATGTGAATTATTTAAATTTATAATAGTATTTATTATAGGTAAAGATAAAAATTATATCAATTTTACAATAATTTTAATATTATAATTAATTTTTCTTGATTTTAATTAAATAGTTAGAAATTATTTATACTCCCTCCGATCCTATATAAAAGACATTTTGCCCTAATCCTAAATATAAGATCCTTTATAATATATGATGTAGTATTTATCAATATATTAAAAACTGGACCAGACCTGCCGGTTCGACTGGTCTGACCAGGAACCGGCCTCTGGTCCGATCCGGTCATAGATGAAAACCAGAGCTCTTCAAAAACGGTGCAAACCGAAGCAAAACCTGTCAAGAACCAGCAAAAAACTGGTACAAAACCGGTTTGACCTCTTTTTTTTTAAATATTTTTTAATTTTTAAGATAAAATAACATTATTTTTAGTACTAAATAATATTATTTTTTATATAAATTTTTATTTCTATATTATAATATGGTATAAGTATTATTATGATACATAATTATAAATAATGATAAATTTACTTAACAAATAATATAAAAATAGAATATCAATTGACTATTTTGAATTCAAAATATAATTATAGATGAATATTAATTTGTTTAGATTTTAATATTTGATTGTAAAACTTATTAATAACATTTTTAATTTTCTATATATTATTAAATTTATTTTTTATCTTAGATTGAATGTTAATTTTATGATCATGGATAAATATTTTTCATATTTTTTATCTACATTATTTAAAATATATTAATTAATTCACAACCGATTCAACCCCGGTCCAACCCCGATCTAACCATTAAACCTTGAACTGTTGCTTCATTCGGTTTAATGACCTATCCAGTTTTTAATATCTTGATATTAATTATACATTTTCAAAAAATGCTTTTATTAAATGTATTCAAAAAGAAAGAGAGAGATTAAATAAGGATAATTTTAAAAAATTATTAAAATTTTTTAAAAAATTAAAATAATTAATTAATTTTAATTCTAATTTTTAACCCAATTAATACGATTAAAAGAATTTTATATTAAAAAATAACGGATTAAACATTGGGAGGAGTTTTGGAGGAGTAGCTGAAACGAAAGTCTGCAACTTACGGGAAGTTAGCAGGCTATTTATTGTATGACCGGTTTCAGTTACTTCTTGTGCGGGAAACGTAGAGTTAAGCGTTTCAAAGTTAATGAGAAAATGGGTTCAAGAGTCAGGATTTGAATTGCAGAATTTCAGGACGAAGACTTGCAGCGAATCCCCCAAGTCAGAACGTGTCCTGGCTAACGAGCCATGGTTTTCTATGTTTCTGTTGGATTTTAATCACAATATAATATGTATATGATTTTTCAATCATGACATGAAAGTAAATGAATATGCTGTCAATGTATATTATAAAATATTTTATATCAATCATATATATATTAAAAAATTATTTTTTACTTAAAATTAAGATAAAAGATATCAATATTACTCATCTTACTCTTATTAAATATTTATTTTATTATTATTATAGAATTATAAATAAAAAATGTAGAAAAACTAAAAATATTAGTAAAATAAGAAAAAAAATATATAACACTTTACATTTTTTGATCATAAATTTATCATACAAAACACTCTATAATATGAATCGAAGAAAATAATTTAATAACAAATTCATACGGTTATCTTTAAAAAATTTATATATATATATATATATCATATTATTATTTAATAAATTATACATTTATTACATTCTGAACGAAGATTTTATAAAGATATAATCAATTACATATTTTTTGTCAAATTTAAAAAATGAAAATAAAACTGATGTTTGGACGGAATAAAAGTTGTCTGTTTGGTAGAAGTTCTTAAAGTGAAGATCAAGAATTGATTAAGTTGAGGCATCTAGGGCTTGTCTGTATTCTGTTTCCTCGAAAAAAGAGCAAAAAGTACATGGATGAAAATATGAAATAAACAAAGACAGATGAAACAGGGAAAGATTCAAAGGGACTAGAACATGGTCTGCAAGATCATCAGTCTATGTTTTATACATATATATATTTGCCCAAAGTGCACCAGCAGCAAAATAAATAAATAATTACTTCACCCATTCCAATTTAACTATTTTCTTTCAGGAAAATTTGTTTATTTATATATATATCATTTTAAAATTTGACGATAATATTATTATTATTATTATTATTTTATTATACTATTATCTGTTATTCCCTATGTCTTTTTTTATATATCATTTAAAATTTTAGCCATAAATTAAAAGATGTAATTAATATATGAAAATTATTTTGTAAATTTGCTAATATGCTTTTAAGAAAATAAATAAATACGACATCAAAATAATAATAACAACAACACTGGGAGATGAGAGCGAGATGAAGTGGAAGATGGGCCAACCGGAAAGTGAAAGGAAGCCGCATATGGATGGGCCTCGCCCACAACATGGTGCTGCGGAATAGACCGGCAGTTCATCAGATGACCACATGCAGAAACAGTTGGGGTGGGTGGGAGTGAATTGAAGGGAAAAAATGAGAAAAAAGGTTGCGACTTTTGTTGTACTAGGCAGCGATGTTGTCTGTCTGTGTTCTGGTGATTGGAGGAGGGAATCATGTATGAGTGGGGGTTTGGTCCATCGCATTTTCACACCACAAACAGCCACTAAATCAAAATGTCCCCCCCGCCCCACTCCACTCCACTCCACTCCTGCACACCCCTCGCCCTACTCAATTCATATGCCTCTCTTCATTATTTCACTTTACTGCCTAATCTCCAGCTTGCCCTTTTTTCCATCTTATCACATCGTTTCCTATCAAAGAGATTGCATTCAAATCTCATTCCACTTCCTTCACCCACTTGTGCACCGCTCTCCCACAACACAACACAACACAACACCCTCCTCTCCTCCTCATCTTTTTCCTGCTCCAAACTTATGGCCTATATCATAACGACCTATTCGCTATTTTTTTTTTTGTCACATACACTGATTTCCATTCTGCTTTTTTTTTGTCTTTTTGGGATTGCCTGCTCATTCTTCTTATCTTCCTAATGGATGCCCAACACCCATCGCATCTTAATTACCTCCTAAAGCTTCCCTCTTCTTCTCTACATTTCACACACTATAAACAATATTGTTTTGTTGGCTTCTTAACTCTCTTGCTCCTCTACAATACTTGCTCCTTCAGTTTCAGTTTCTATCCGTACGTACGTTGATCTCTCAATCTGATGATGACAAACACAAAATTAATAATAGGCCTTCTCTCCACATCATACCTGGGCCCGTCACCTTTTTTTTGGTTATGGACCGACTTCTTCGAGATATTACCTAACAGCTCTGAGCCCATGCATCTATTTACCGGCCACATTCTGGTTTTGTTCTGTCTTGAGGCCCGAGTACACGGCACGATATTGAGTTGGATAAAAGGAAACATTTTTCCGCCCATTAAAAAAAAAAGTGTGAGAGAGATTTATTTAGTATATTTGTGAAAATTGTTTTTATTGTATTTATAAATGTGTCTTTT
This sequence comes from Adenanthera pavonina, assembly GCA_026686845.1. NCBI lineage: Eukaryota > Viridiplantae > Streptophyta > Magnoliopsida > Fabales > Fabaceae > Adenanthera > Adenanthera pavonina. The sequence continues at coordinate 7,417,933 of JAIVEN010000002.1, forward strand.
CCATCTGCGATTAAAAAAATATTGTAACTAGTGTGTAACAATTATGGCAGAAATTATTATCATCATTGGATTTGGGAAGCCAAGAAAAATTCTAGCTGAACTTTCCTCCCCTTTTTATTAAAAGAAAAAAAGCAAAGCTACAAACATTGAGTGCTTAATTTGATTGGTAAAGAGATTTTACTTTCTTAATTAGAGGTTGTAAGTTTGAATCCTGAGTATATAAAACTTGTCTTAATTTAAATTAGTCTAGACCCAATAAATTCTCTAACTGAAATTATATTTTATTTAATATATGGTATGATTCATCTTGGATTTCATACACAATATGAATCTTATTATCTAATTTATATATATTGTATTAAAAAATAAAATATGAAAAAAATAGTAAAATATATATCAAGAATAACCAATTTTTCCTTTAAATCCTGCATAGTTTGATAATAGTGATCCTAAAAGTTTTAACAGCCAAAAAGAAAAAAACTTAAATAGTAGTTAATTAATCAACGAGATATTTTTGTCTAATCATTCTATAAATCAAATCTTTTGACCCTTAATTTTTTTATTAAGAATTTTTATAAATTTCTGATGTAATGTTTTTCAGAATGTTACCTTATCTCCTCACCCACCCACTGCCTTTTATGTTGCTTTATGGAGGTCGAAATCGGATGGGACAGAACATGGGTGGCGGTGGGAAAATTTGGGGAGGATCAGACTAAAGTCAAAGTGTTATCCACATTGTTTACAAGCCGTGGTCACCATTCTATTAATTGCTTGTCCACGGTTATTTAGATTCTTTTGATTAAAATTGGAATGTCTCACTATTAATTTTTAGTTTAAATAAAAATTACCACTATATTTTTTGCTTGATAAAAAAAGAAGAAGGAGAGAGAGAACGAGAGAACGAAATGAAGCAAGAGTGAGAAATAGGGAAATAAAGTGGAAGAGATTTTAATGAGGAGCTCTTTTTGTATAATATGGGTTCCCACTTAATTTTCATTTTATTTTCAAAATAATTGTTAATATGAAATTCTTTACATAGATAAAAAATATTAAATAATTTATGTTATAATAAAATTTAATGTTATCTTATTAAAATATATTCAATTTAAATACTTTAAAGGAGGATTATATTTTACCTATTACTTTTTTTAATAAAATATAAAATAATAAAAAATTAATATTTCATTAAAATTATAAAGCAACAAACATCTCGAGAAATAATTAAAAAAAAGTAAAAATCATTTCAACATGGAGAGAGCATAAATTGCATACAAAATCACATAAATTATATTCTATAATAATAATATTCACTCTAAATATACTACACATATTTAGATATACTCTAAGTATTTAAAGCAACATATTTAGCTATAAACTCTAAGTATTTAAATATACTCTAAATATACTAAATAATGAACTCTAAATCCTTTAAAAAATTCCTTAATTTAAGGGATGCCCTGTCGATGGTATGTGCAGTTAATGCAGCTTTCTCGCTCTAACAATTCTAAGCCACATCAACTCCATCAATTAATAATACCTCCACATCTTTATATTGGAATTCAACTAATCAAAATTAAATTAGATTGAATCAATGTAAAACTTTTTCCCAACAACAATTTATCCATATATGAGACACATACTCAAGAATTTGTTTAAGGAAAATACGTGTAAACGGTTGCTGGTAACATAGAACAAATTTAAAACCATATTTTTAAATTTGAATAGGACCAGGGTTAAATTTAATATCCTATGCTGAATATTATTCCCTCCGATCCTATATATAGGATCTTTTACCTTGATTTTGAATATAAGATCCTTTACAATATATGAAGTGGTATTTATTATACATTTTCAAAAAATACTACTATTTAATGTATCCAAAAAGAAAAAAAGAAATAATAAATAAGGGTAATTTTAGAAAAATGTTAGAATTTTTGGAGAAATCGAAGTAGTAAATTAGTTTTAACTCCCCTTCTTAATTCACGTGATTCAATTAAAATGGTCTGAAGTAATTATAAGTGATTCTTTTTACCAAAATTAATTATAAGTAAATTAAGTTTAGCTCCACTACCCCTATCTTAAATTTATTCACATCTAATGAGTAATGACAACTAAATATCTTCTATAATTTCTTTTGGTGGAAAAATCTTCTATAATTTAATAACATCATGTAATTAAATTAGCAGACAATTTGTTTCTACAAATCATATATATTTGCTGAATATTTAGAAAAACACTCAAAACAACATTAGTCATACCATTTTTAGAAATATTTCTAGCTTTCCCAACGTCACGTGTTAACCAAAAAGAAAATCTGCACTAATTAATTAAAAAGTATATAATTTTCAAAACTTCTGGCAATTTATTTATTTTTGGCCACAAAAATATCTCGCAGTTAAGTATGATGAAGGAGCAAGGAGATGATCCTGTTCCTGAATCCTGACACTATACTGTTACCAAATCCATCAGGTGAACTTGCAACTTTCATTTTGCCACGTGGGACATTCTCATTCCTCATTCTTCACTTATAAGCCACGTATGCCTCACACACCAGCTCCACTTGTACACTTCGTGCTTTTCCCTCCCTCCCTCCTTCTTTCTCTCTCTTGTTTAAAGGATTTTCGCAATTTTAGTTATTTTATGGTGTGTACGAGTAAGCAGGGGAGAAGGATAGGGGAACAGTAACAAATTGAGAAAATAATAATAATAAACAGATTTACCATAAAAAATAGGTAGTATGCAAATTGTAATGGATAATCATTGTCCCTCCTCATATTTTCCTCTCTAATCCTCTGTCTGCCTTAATTATCTCCCCACTTTCGTCACTTTCAATCTCTCTCCCTCTGTATCTGCCACCTATTCCATCTTCGACGTGATCGCCGGAACGTATCTCCGACCGATCATCCGGCAGCATTCCGGTGATCCGACATGGGTTATTCGCTACTCTGATCCATGGTTTGTGAATTTGGGAGCACTTTGGAACACCCCGCAAATTTATTTTGTTCCGCCTCCCATTTCCAGATCCGCGGGCCATTGTGTTTTGATGCGAAAATTGGGGGAAGAAAATTATTTATGGATTGGGAACATAGTACGATTATGTTTCCGTGCGCCTGACGTCTTCGCTTTACTTCCTCGGAATCCAATCAGGGGCTCCTTTCTCCATTCGTTTATAAGCTTAAGAACTTAGGGTTAGGGCATTTCGAAAATGTTTAAGAAAATCATGAAGGGTGGGGGCAAAAAGCCCTCCAAGTCCGATCCTAGTGACCCATCACTCTATGGGAACGCCCCTACTGGGAACCGCAATTCGGCGCCTGTCAATGTGGGCGTCAACAAGGTTGGTGCAGGTGCATCGGCCCTTAATCTAGGCGGGCCTCCACCTTCAGGTGCCATGGAACCCCTTCCCTCTTTCCGGGATGTGCCCGTTTCGGAGAGGCAGAGCTTGTTCCTTCGAAAGTTGCAGATTTGCTGTTACGTCTTGGATTTCTCGGACACCTTGAAGTCTGTTCGAGAGAAGGAAATTAAGCGGCAGGCACTCATGGAGTTGGTTGACTTTATACAATCCGGGTCGGGGAAGATTACGGAAAATTGTCAGGAAGAAATGATTCGAATGATATCAGTAAACATATTCCGATGCTTGCCTCCGGCTTCACATGAAAATACAGGACAAGAGGCTACCGACGCAGAAGAGGAGGAACCTTGCTTGGATCCAGCATGGCCCCATCTTCAGCTCGTGTACGAGTTGCTTCTGAGATATGTGGTGTCGTCGGATACCGATACCAAGGTTGCCAAGCGATACATTGACCATTCTTTTGTGTTGAAATTACTTGATTTGTTTGACTCTGAGGACCCTCGGGAACGAGAATATTTGAAAACCATCCTACATCGTATATACGGAAAATTCATGGTTCACCGGCCATTTATTAGGAAGGCAATTAATAACATTTTTTACCGGTTTATATATGAGACTGAGAGGCATAGCGGTATTGGGGAGCTTCTTGAGATTCTCGGGAGTATAATCAATGGCTTTGCTCTGCCCATGAAAGAGGAGCACAAGTTGTTTCTTGTTCGAGCCCTTATTCCTCTCCATAAAACTAAGCCAATTGCTATTTATCATCAGCAGTTGTCATACTGTATCAGTCAGTTTGTTGAAAAGGATTACAAGCTGACAGATACAGTTATTAGGGGTTTATTAAAGTATTGGCCGCTGACCAATTGCCAGAAGGAAGTTCTGTTCCTTGGAGAACTGGAGGAAGTGCTGGAAGCTACACAAGTTGCAGAATTTCAACGCTGCATGGTACCCCTTTTTAGACAGATTGCCCGCTGTCTCAATAGTTCTCATTTTCAGGTTTGTGGTAAATCATATTTTATAATGGTATTGATTCGGATTAATGGCAATGGATTTCTTTCTTTCTTTCTTTACGATGCTGCTTGAATTGCATCTTTTCATATGTTTTGCAAAATCTGTACTTGTTTGTTTTTTATGCTATGCATCTATCAATGATTTTTTTTTTGTTTGATTGGAAAAAGCAATAGCTGTCTGAGGATACTGGTATCCATTAAAGAGGAAAATTCATAATGTTTATTAAACTTAAATTGCATTCAGGCTGTACAAAAATTCGTAGACACTTGTATGTATCTTTTATTGAAGCTGTAAATGTTATTTGCATCTTATAATTTTTAGATAACCTCCCTGCCATAAAAAAAGAAACAAAAACATGGTTGGTGGCTTAGGTTATTGGATTATAATATTAATTTTCTGGTTAATAACTGAAGAAGGAAGTTATTGGCTTGCATAATGTTCTGTGAATTTTATTAATCCTGACAAGGGTGTACCTAACAGAATAATCTATGAATGCCAATAAAATAGGAACTGAATGGTGTGCATCAGAACAACTTTCTGCACAAGAAGTTAGACTGTTAAATTTATCAATCCTGACAAGGGTTCACTTAGTATGTTGGAACGAATATCTGCTTTTGTGTTAGGGTGGTTGTAATTGGAAAAAAAAAGGAAAAAAGAAAAAGAAAGAACGTTATAGTATAGCTGGCCTACATCAACCCCCCTTTTGAATCCCTCTATTTTGTAACTAAAAGTGATAATATGCCTCTTATAAATCTATGGACTTTTACGTTTGGGCTTATATTATTTTCCCCTAGTGCTAGTAAGATAAGTACACTTTGTACAAGTATGATGTGTCGGGAACCATTGCAAAGTATGACTCTCCTAAATGTTCTATCAATAATAATGGAGTTGGACTTCATTTCTTCACATGCCACAAACTAAAAGGGCTATCAAGGTGGGTTGTGACCGACAAGATCACCAAGTGAAATGTCTAGGGGAAATGCAGTACATTGCAATTGGCCTTGATTAATCATAGGTGCAAAGTGTAGCGGATCCTTGTGTTAACTTATCGATTCCTGCATTATTCTAGTTCTCAATAAGGTTCTGGCAATTACAATCGACCGAATGTTTGAATCATAGTGTATTTTATACACACATATATAGTTTGTGTAAATATGTGGAGGGAGATGGGTGGTGTTTTGTTTTGTGGGCAAAGGGCCAATAATTAGCATTATATGGAAGGGAGAGGTGTTGTTTTGAGGGGAGGGGGGAAGAAATTGCTCGCCACTACGTACGGAAAAATTCTAGCTTGATAGTTTATAGTAAATATAGAAGGCAAAGTTACTCAACTGTGTCTTTTCAACTATGACTTATCATTGAATATTTCTAATTTCTCTTCTCAGTTACACTTTGTTATAAACAACAACCAAAACTGTCCTTGCAGGGATTAGACTTATCAAGCTATCATTGAGATATCTTTTTAAATGTCTAAATATTTTACAATCAACTTAATCAGCATCAATGCATTTATACTAATGAGTGGATACATATCATATAATATATATTACTTTGATATTTGAAGTATCCCCGCGTGATGCGCGGGAGTAAAGTCTAGTTGCCTTCTAATAGCAATATATTGGAATCATTTTTTCTTGGATGCGTATCACTATAAATGCATTTTTTCTGCTTTTATGTATATATGGTGTCTTCCTAGCGAAAATAAAATACGTTTTTTTTTAGATTCTGAAGGTTAGTTCAATTTTTTTTTTAAATTCAACTCCTTCCTGTTTTCAGCATCACCAAATTTGGACTCGGTCTGTGAATAATGTTTCAGGAGCTTGAGCACAATATTAGGTCTTGATCTTAAATTCAACCAAAAGAAAATGTGAAACTGAAAATATGAGTGATGGTTTTTCCCTCTGCTTAAAGATTGTTAAGAAAGTTTTTATTTTATCCTTGTACTACATCCTCACCGTTATGGTTTTAGTTACTGTAAGGTGGAGGACCTTCTATTGAAGAGGATTTATACCTCAGTTTCGGTTCTGCGAGACTGTGACTTATTTATTGTCAGTAAATTTCATTGGTTAAGTTATTGTAATCAGAAGTTTTTTTTTTTTAGCCAACATTGTATTCAGCATGTTGGGTCAAGGATCCTGATCTATTTGAAGTTTGTTTTTTTTAAAGCTGTGGATCTATTTGTAGTCAGAGCTGAACATTTGGTTGGGTATTGGTAGCTATAGAAGTATTTACCAATGCTCCCCTCATAAATCTCTTCTTAGCTATGCTTGTGATGCAGGTTGCAGAACGAGCACTATTTTTATGGAATAATGAGCACATTGTTAGCTTGATAGCACAAAACCGGACTGTGATATTCCCAATAATATATGAAGCATTGGAGAAAAATATTCAGAGTCATTGGAACCAGGCGGTTCATGGGTTGACTGTGAATGTGCGGAAAATGTTCGCGGAAATGGATGCTGAATTGTTTGAAGAGTGCCAGAGGCAGTATGCAGAGAAAGAGGTGAAGGCCAGATCAGCAGAAGAGCAGAGGGAATTGACTTGGAAGAGGCTGGCAGATGTGGCTGCAGCGAGAGGGAATATGGTAACGGTCTAGCCTGAACTCGCCTCATTACCTCCACAACGGGGAGTGACTAGATAGATCATGCAAGTTAGGAAGTAAATTTGCTCCTCTCCATTTTGGTTGGTACCATTGTTTATTAATTTCCTTCTTTCCCTCTTAATTTTTTTTTTCTTCTTCTTTCTCATTTCATCTCGTTCAGATAATCAAGAAGTTGGAAAAGAGCAGTGGTAAATGTAACTTAAATGCATTGCAGGTTGTTAGCAATGTCTGCAGTTTAAGAATCTTTTGTCGAATACTTGTATTTTTTCCCTTACAAAGAGAAATATGGAATGTTTTCCTTCTTTCATCCTTCTGGACACAATTCGAATCTTGTTCTTTGCATAAGACTGGACTGACCTGAGGTATTTTGCATCATTTAGGCATGGTGTTCTTTGGGAGTGTTGGACTGAAACACAACATCGCCAAAATGGCATATTGAACAGAGAGCAATGAGCATTAGAGCAGGGACCTTTTCCCCCTCCAAGTTTTTTCCTAGTTCATTTGTTTGACTAATTTTTTTCAGGCGGGATATGTTTCCAATGTTTATTTGTTTGCCCAGAGAAGCTGTGCTGCTGTTTACAGACAATTGTGATACTATGTAATCTAAAATAACAATATAGTTTAGTAGATCCCACGTACCATATCATACTGATATGCGAGTTGGTGGGATGCCAATTTATGTGCACGCGAAACGCTCGTGGCATAATTTCAAGTTGGCGAAACCAAATTCCATCTTGTCTTGGGCTAAAGAGCCGAAATTCAAAACGAAAAAAGAAACCCAGAAATTTTTTTCAGACAAAAAAAGTTACACAATTTGTCTGCGTGTGATTGTCATGTAGCAGTAGTTATGAAATTTATATTTTCATCAAAAAAAAAAACAAGGAAGTTACGAAATTCTATAACTAGGCTGGATAACCTTTTGACGATACGTACATATGGTGGAATTTAGGTCCGAACATAATACGAAGTAGACTTATACCGCTAGGTAATACACACAAATTACAGAAGACAGGAAATGACCAACACAACGTATCTCTAGTAAGTCCTTACAAAATTGAGAGCACAAAAGCTTTGTGATTGAGAAATCTAAGGTGATTGTTGAGCAGGTTGATAGTGCCCCCTGTCCCAGTCGTCTCTGGGAATACAATGGTGATTATTTATATATTCATTATCATCATCACTGTTGACACTTTCACTGCTAATTTCCTTTCCTGCTGATACGCTTTCGGCTCTCATCGTCATCGCCCTCCTCTTCATTCCCCCAGCAAACTCTCCCATCATCACTAGCACTAGCACCACTATCACATACTTGATCTTCAATTTCATGGCTTTCAAACTTGTGTGAACGATTTCCTCTAACGATGATCGACGCCCCATCTAAATTTTACAGTTAGCGCTATTGATAGAGGTGGTGATGCTCAGAAGTTAGAAATATCTCAAGTGTATATCTGCCTTTAATATTGAGGTCATATTGTTAGGTGGATAAGTGGGTACGTGTTGTTCCAAATGTTAGCGCTGCTTCACTTATCTCCTCTCTCTTTCGATCCTGCAGATACTACTTGCTTGCACTTTATTAAATATCAGTATCACTGTTTTGAGCCTCCAATAGTGGATTCTCAATTCAGCATCAGCAGCTTGATGCTTCATTAAAAATTTTGTTAACCAAAGAAAAGATATTTCAATATTTTTCCTAGATTTTGATGACAAAATATCATGACACAATTACTGTTAGATGATATATTTCTTGCTGCTTCTACAGCACGGACGCAGAACTCACATAAATCTCTATAAAAACATGTAATTAAACAACGAACGAGACATTATAAATTCGATATATAAACTGATTGTATATATATATATATATATATATGTAAACGCCTAAAGGTAATTAATTGAAAAAGATTATAGTGATGCATGTAGCCGCAAACTACAGTATACATATTAAAGTTCTGGTATCATCATTTATATATTATATAAAAAGAAAAAGTGATATCAAAGCGGAAAGGCAATCTCCAACAAACATGTCTACCCCCATCCATGTGGGATATTTCTTTCAAAAGAATCACGATTCGAGTTCACCGCTGTAATAATTATAAACAACTAATGCATGACACCTGTATTGTACTAGTAACTAAAAATGTGAGACAGCTCGATGGTTCCAATGAAACATGCATATTTTATGTTACATGTACCCACCACTAAGATTCATGATCAGAGTTCACAGCTGCATAATCTTTTATGTTAGATTTCCCTTTCTCTTTTCCAATAATGCCGAGGCAGTTGTTTCTTGAATTCTAGTGTAAATTGCTTCGAGAAAGCGTGTGGGGTTCCACCACCTCCTCTTCGTCCTTTTCGTACCCAAGTATTTTGAAAACCAAACCACACGAAAATGGAGCGAGCTAATTAGGATGCTCTGGTCAGGGAAATGTGGCTCAACTTTCTGAGCCTCCTTAACTTTACGATTTAATTTCTGGGAAGGTGAATGGCCAATGTTGAAAATCGCATCAGACACAGTATCATTTTAACAATTAAGAATTGAACTTACCGAACCCGTGTAAGAAAATAAAAAACGACCTGAACAAATTTTCATATTCTACTTTTCTTGTCAAGCACGTTTTAAGTATATTATATTGGGTCGCATGGAACCCATGTTTAAACTAAAGGAATTATAAGTTTCCGTTGTGAATGAAAAACTTTTTGCCACGCAAGAATCAAAGATGAGCGTGCGATTCAGACTTTAGTTAGCGTTACGCGGTAATTAGTTGTTGGGAAGATCCTTTATATATTGATACGTACGTCAGTTTCTTGCTGGCTTACTAGCACTGGTAAGATGTTGTTCAAAAAAGAAAATATAATTTATATAATAGGATTTATTAATAAATATTGAGCTGTCTCAAGTTTAGACTTTTCATAATAATGGTTAATTAAGGAAAAAATAAATAAATAGTCGAATTAACATATCAGGTGAATCTCATCTCTCTTTGAATTCATGATCTTCTCATTGAGGGGAGGAAAAATCGGACCGTCTCCTAAACAAACGAGTCCAGTAGTGCACCGCTAAAAGTAACAGCACAAGCTAGCTATTAGGAAAGGTAATTAATTAGGGTCCAATGGCTCAAATAATGTCGTTTACTCGTTTGATATATTTATCTTGAAGGAATAAAATAAAAGCGACAGACAGGCTGTGTAGTCAAGGGACATGTTTGGACTATGACTGTCCTTTGTCCTTATCAGTACTACAGTGCACGATTCTCAGCTCACACATCAGAACGGCCAAAAATAACGAACACCATGGGTAGCACTGCACATGTTAACCTGAGGTTTGGTTGGTCCAGACTAACCTAATCATATTAGGTTAATTGGATTGGACTAAAATTTAGGTCAGGTCGAGGTTAGTACTAACCGTTGCTGGTTCTACCCGACCCAACCTATATATGTTTTTTTTAATTATTTTATATATTTTAATTAATTTTGTTAAATTTTTAATTTTTATGTATTTAATATAATACATTTATTATATAAATATGATAAAATTTTTTTAAAATTTTAATGTTTCAATTTTTTTTAAAATTTTAAATTAATTTTTTAACTTAATATTTATGTAAAAATAATGTATAATAATGAAATATTTAGAAATTTTTAAAAATTTTATTTTTTTTAAGATTATTTTTTAAGAAAATATATTTTTAAATATAAATAATTATATTTTTTATTATTAAATAAATTTTTTTATTTTTTATTTTTTAAAAAAAAATATACATGTATATATAGAGAGAGTATTGGGATACCGGCCCAAATCTCATCGAGACAGGATAATGGTAGAGATCAAACCCGGCTCAACCAAGCCATGATCACCGCTAGCCATGGTCATTTGGGATTTAAAACAAAGAACAGGTTCACACTTGTGGGAGTTGAACGAACCTGAAAGGAAGTTTCTCTCTCCCCACCAACTCCTGCTCGCGTCTCAGATCGTCGCTGTTAATCTGTCATATATACATATATATCCTCTTTCAACTCGATTCCAAGTTGGAAGTATTTTTGCCAGAAACATGAAGCCCCAAAGCAGCCTCACAATATTATTCATATTACTCCTAACCATTTGGGGATATTCCACATTGAGTAGAGCCCAGGAAGTCGGTATGCAGAATATATATATATATATATATTCAACGTTGGGTTTTTGTGAATTGTTCTTGTATATATGTGTTTTGGATTAATTGGATGAGTGTTTGTTGTGCAGAGGACGAGAGAGAGTTCGATTACATAAATGGAAGTGAGAAGGGGCCCCATCGCTGGGGAGAGCTTAAAAGGGAATGGTCAGCTTGTAAGAAGGGAGCAATGCAATCTCCCATTGATTTGTCGACTCCGAGAGTGAGGATGCTCTCAAGGTTAGGGCAGATCGAAAACACCTATAAGCCTCAAAATGCTACGCTCAAGAACAGAGGCCACGATATTCAGGTACGTAATTCTTCATATTAATTTCTGCCTTGAAAATAAATCTTCAATATTCCTTTCGGAATGGAAATTGAGTAAATGGACGGAGGGATGGATGCAGGTGAAATGGGAAGGAGATGCAGGCTCAATACGCATCAACGGCTCTGATTTCTTTCTGCACCAAGCTCACTGGCACTCACCTTCCGAGCACACCATCAACGGCAGGAGGTCTCTGTCTTGTCATGCTTAATTTTCTTCAACAGTACTTTTTATGTAGTATATATTTTAAAAGCTAAGCTCATTTTTCTAGGAGTGTCGAGAATTTCTATTCAACTTGACCAACAAGTTCAAAGTTTTGTTTTTTCCAATAACGTTGTATAGGTATGAGCTGGAGCTTCACATGGTGCATCAGAGCTCAAACCCAGAAAAGACTGCAGTTGTTGGGGTTCTGTACAAGATCGGTCGTTCCGATCCGTTTCTGTCCAAGGTAAACTCACTGTTATTTATTAATTAATTACTGGAGGCCGCCAAAAACCAGTTGTAATGTTCTCATTTTGTTACCTACACTATTCCAAAGCAAAATAAATAAATACTATTATAAAATAAGAAGGAAGTTGTTTGTTTGATCATGTGTGAATTAATAATTTAATATAGTTGGCAAAGCACATAAGGGAAATGGTGGATGAAATGGAGGAAGAGAAGATAGGAGAGATTGATCCATGGGAAATAAAGAGGGGAGGCAGAAAGTACTACAGATATATGGGCTCTCTCACTGTCCCTCCTTGCACTGAAGGTGTCCTTTGGATCATCAATCGTAAGGTATTTAATTTTCCAACTATTGTCTGGGGAGTTATTTCAACTACAAAAAAAAAGAAAAAAAAAAGAACCGCCAAAACATCAATCATAATTTTATCAGTAAGTTAAATTCATTTGATATACACATGCATGTGTGTATTCTAAAAGTTATGTTTTTTCTCCATTCATTTCACTTTCTTTCACTGAAACAAAATTTTTGCAATATGATTGTATTTATATATATTTTTCAAATGACCGTCAAATTATTTAAGTTGATGTTAAGTTTATTGTGAGACTGAATTTTTTCGTTAGTGTAATAATAAAGAGAATCAAATAATTTTGGAAAATGAATATTGTAAATATTTGAAGTGCGGAGGAGATTTTCACGATTTATTTTAAATGTAGTTGGAATAAACCAAACATAATAAATTTACAGAATAAGAGAAATATCAGGTGTAACTTAATCAAACTTACACAGTTATAATACTCTAATTTTAAACTTGTGAATGAATGATCTCATCAGATAAGAACAGTTTCGAGGGAGCAAGTGAAGTTGCTAAGAGAGGCAGTGCACGATGTAAGTATTTTTAAGTGGTTCTCATGAAATTGTTGTATTGCTATATATATATATATATTTAATTAATTATCTCTAATATCAGTTATATATATGTGATTAATGTTAATTTTTCATTGAATGGGCAGTACGCAGAGAGGAATGCCAGACCATTGCAGCCCCTTAATCGACGAGAAATAGTGTTTTATGCTCCAACCAACAAACCTCGTCATTAATTCCTAATACCATTTTTTACCTTTTCTTTTCTTCCCCCCTTCATTTTTTAATATATATATAGGCTAAATCACATAATTAATTCATAAGCTATATGCTATATCTTGTTATTGATGGAAACTCTGATGATGTGATATCCATAATATCTTTTACTTTTGATGCTTGCTTTGGTGTTGAACTCGTGGATTACCTGTTTTGTACAATATATGTCACTCCCGCACCATATACATCTTCAACTTAAAATATAAACTATATATATATATTTGTCTGTATATATATTATGGCAATGGATTAAGAGTAGTGCTAAAACCATCAAATATATTCTTTCCAATTTAAACTATAAGTTATAATTTAAAAAAAAAATTTATTCAAAATATAAGTTATATTTTGATAATTTTTAGAATATTAAATATTTTTTTCTATTTTGCGCTTATATGTAATTAAATGTAAGAGGTGTAGTAAACGTTAAATACAATATATTAAATAGGATACTAATAGAAAATAATATAATTTTTTAAAAAAATTAATGAGCAAAACTATCTTTCTTCGTCTCAATATAATTAGTTAAATAGGGTATACATTTTAGTTTGGAGGGAGTATATCCTTAGATTCTTAATGATTGGAGATTAAATCAAACATTGAGAACTGAAACACAAGATTTTAATCGTGTATTAAATCGGGGTCATCAAATCCACATAATTCCTCAAGGATGGATTTTGGTTTCTTTTCTTTTTTTTACCTGAATATTTCCAATTTTATTAAGGAGCAAATTAAAACAACACAATACAAAATAGTCCACAAAAAAATCCAATAGGAAAACAAAATAGAGGAAAATAGAGCAATTAAGAAGTATGGCAATCCCATGTAGAGGGATTTATTGCTAATCAAATTATATTCAACCATGACATGTGGATGAAGAGATTCTATAAGTGGAACAAACAAGATATTGGTAAAATTGAGGCTCATATTCAAATTTTTTTTTATTATCTTCTAATGAGCCTCAAGATTTCAGAATTTCAAAAAGTTATATTTTAAAAGTTCTAGAAACTTATTATCTTGCTTGCTGTTTTATTTCTTTTCATTTTGGTTCTTGAGATTGATAATTTTTAATTTTGGTCTAATATTACATCGTTGAATTTATATACAGCTTTAATAAAAAATATTAATTCATTAATTAGCTATGACTGTTATAAAATGTTCACATCGTCAATTCTTAAACAACGTCAATGGACCCCACTGAGAAAAGAGAGAAAAAATAATGGAGCGTTTGCTTGCATCACCTCTTAATTATAGCCATTGATAATTTGCTCATCTTTTTTTTTAATATATGATTTACATATTTTACATTAAGATTGAATGAGGAAAGCAAGATTATTCCAGAATGTATTATGGTTTCAAGTGTGCTGCTTAACTAACACATCCATATCATTATTATGAGTCCGTGGGAGATTCGTCCTTATTTGTACAAATTAAGCTATCATTTTGTTTTATAAGCATTAAAATATAGGAATTATTGAAATGGATTTTATCCCAACTAATAAGACTTTTTATTTACATGACAAAATACTCGAACCTAGATCCCTCCAGCTACTACCAAAATCCCATTCAAACTGGCTGATTAAGTTAGGAATTAATCCTTTTTATTTTTTCTGGAAAACGTGTAATCAACATCTTCATCTCGTTTACTTTTTTTGGAATAGTACTATCAATGACAAAAAATTTTGTTCGAAAAATATTTTTTTGACACGCGTGATGCATCACTGATTTTCTTGCACTGATCAGAATGTCAAAAGACACAGCGACTGGGCCAAGCGTTTTTTTTTTTCCGTACTGACACTTGGATACCGAAGAAAGATTCGTACGTACACGATATTTTTGTACGTCCATTTGACCTTCGATCGATGGTCACATGAAAAGGAATCTGTCAAGATAAAATAAATAAAACCTCGTCGCTTAAAATGTCAGGATCATGCGTAATTTGATTGTGATAGGTTTATGAATTATTAAGAGTTTCTTTTTAAAAAAAAAAAAAGAGTTGGAATTTCATAATAAATTGAGTAACAAGGAAGGCCTACCTATTCCTTTTCGCTTTTTCATAATTTCATGTGGGAATCACATTTACGTGTTGCTGGTTTAATGTTTAGCTTATGAACCTTATCTCCTTTGAGTTCAATCAATCATGAGCGAACTTTTCAAATTGCTTTTATTTACCATTTCTAAACACAACCGTAGACTGTGGAGTGTTGGCCCCATCATTATATAATGTGATTCGTATCATAAAATGTGATTTGCTTTTCTTTCTTTCTTTCTTTCTTTTTTTTTACTAATTTCCCAATGTCAGTGACCATTGCAAAAACATGACATAATCGTTAAAACTAACAAGGGAGGGTGAATGACAAAATCCATCATATTCATATCAAGTTATCAACAATCAATTTTCAACTATATATATATATATAGCAGATTAATGCATTGACTTAGGGGTATCTTGGGTATTAGATATAGCTGGATTAGATGAAGATTTAGCAGAGATGACTTTGATACCAATGACCCGTTCTTTTTTTTTTTTTTTAAATAAGAGCTGTGTGTCTTGGTGAGCAAAGCTCTAAAGAGAAGTCAATTCCATTTGTTCAGATCATACCATCAAGACAAGGAAACACGTTTAAGTAAATCCTTAATTTCACTAAAAAAAAAAATAATGTTATCAGCAAATGAAAGTTTTTTTCTTTCTTTATTTCTTTGTTTGTTTTTGGTAAGCCAAATGAATATTTTTCTCTGTTCTTAATTCTGATCAATTGGGAGTGGCTGAAGGGCTACTAAACCTCACCCCAAACTGTGAGGGAGGGGTTCGTTATGTCGACGTTACGTACTTTATTTGTTCGGATTCAATTGCCTTTTCTGTTCTTTTCATAGGGGAAAATTATGAAACTACCCACAATCAAATGTCTGCCATCCCATATTATGTTCCTCACAACTACCAACTTTTTAGCGCTTCTGGGCTTGCTTCAATTGATATGTCTCTAGGCCAGAAAAAATAATATGCTTCTCATCGTATCGTATGATAGGAAAAGGTATCTTTTTGGGCCTCCTCTCACTGCACATTGGGCCCATCGTCTTAAACTATGGGCCACATGACTGTCTTTTGGCATGGCTATGATACACTCACACGTCAACCAAAAACAATACACACGCACACATGCACTCAGCTAAAAAATACAACACACACACACACACACACACACACACACATACGAGGAAAAGGTTATAGCCACGAAGATTCCGGTGTTGGGACATATTCTTCTTTCAAACTTCGTTTATATTTATAGCCTTCTGTCCAGCTTCTGCGTCACTATTTTTCATTTTTTTTTCAAAGGTACTTAATCATGTGTCACAGTCACAGTTTACGATTTAAAACGGCGCCATTCCACAATCACATTAAATTTAAATATGAATAAATTACAAACACATAAATCATGCAATAGACTCCAAGAGTTTTTTTAAAAAAAATAGAAGCAATTAAAATGTAAGCGCCACGTAGGAAGTAAATATATTGCATTAACTATCATTTACGTACTCTAAAATTTGAATAAGTGATCCTTGGGTTGAGTAATATATTCGCGTGTTATATATACTATGTTATACACATGCATGGCGTTGTTCCACACCTGCAGCCTGCTGCTTTGTGCGTGTAAGCGGAAGCACCATTCTGAGAAGGTGGAGAGTAGGCAATGGATCATTCTTGTAATGAATAAACCAATTGATGTGTGTGTATATATATATATATATATATTCCACAGAAGAGAAGAGTATAAGTTTATGGATAGATGGAAAAGTAGATATGCTTTGCTTAGATTAGAACCCACTAGCCAACTGCAGCTAAATAAACAAAAGAGGTGGTGATACTGATACATGCGGCGCCGTACGTTGGCCATTACGTGCCCCTCACCTCACCGTCCCTTTCAGATAACATGCCCCTACGCTAAGAATCCCTCTTCGTATACTCCTTAATTAATCTTTACCTTCCACGTACTCAGAAACCCTTAATTACCTCCATGCACAAAAACACTAATTAACTTCGTTTTAAGGGGACGGACAACTTCCATGTTGGGTAAGGGTATGCCTTCTATATATTTTATTTTTATATATAAGCATTAATTCTCTTTTTATGTAAGTCTCTGAAAAATGAAAAGTGATCAGTGGAAAGAGTAGGCATATCTTTTAGTGTGTGAATTATATTATTCGATCATGAAACAAGGGGAATCGAAGGAACTGCATCACTTTAATTTGTATTGTAATGATAAATCAATGAAGTAAGCACTAATTCAGGCTTTCAAATTAATTAAGGAGAAAATGATCAATAGTAAGTTGTTGACAAATGAGAAGAAGCTTCGCCCGCAAGTGTGAAAACCTAACTAGCTGCAGCTAGCTAGGGAGTCATATAGATGCTTGTATAATCCGAGCTTAGCTAGATAGTAATTAATCAATTTTAACCGATCGACACCAAATGATTGGGGTAAGACTTTGAGATGTTAATCAAACTAGATTGAATCAATTAAGGAGGCGGCGTGATTATTGCCTGCCCACTGAAGTAGTGACTATAATAAGGACTGGTTGGGTCAACTCCTCATGAATTCCCTGATTATGTGCGTACGTGTCTGAGTGTTTGTGTGTCGTGTAGCATCCCACCTTTTCAAATCAATCGTGCAATAAGTCTCATGGCATGTCGTGTATATTTAAAAACAAAAATGAATTCACGATAGATATATAGTGTATTGGGAGAAGGCCACAATCTCCAACAACCTATACATGAAATGGAATGCCTGAGGTGGAAATTGAATGGATTAATATAGTTAAAAGAGGTGTAGCATTAGAAAGATAAAAGAGAGGTGGGCGTGTAGGAAGTTGAAAGGGGAAACACAAGAGAGGATTAGGATAGGAGAACACACAAAGGGAAAGAAAGAAAAAAGGCAAATAATTAGAAAAAAGGAGATTAAGAAAAAGGAAGCTGGGGGAGAGGAGGAGGGAGGGAAAGTAGCCAGCAAAAATAAATTGTGTAGTTCATTCCAGGCTTGCATCCCAATCCTCCAGAAAGTGAAAAAGTAAATGGGTTTGCTTCCAATCCAACCGAATCTCACTCCTTTCCTCGCCTCCTCATACTTGTCCCCCCTTATTGCATCTTAATTCATTCCCTTCAATATTTCCCCCCCTCCTTTCTTCACTACATACCTCCTGCCTCCCACGCAATTATACAATTAATATTCCTATATATAGCCTTGTAACGTTGGGAACTCAACTCTCTCGCAATATTGAATCCCTCCCCTTTTTGCCCCATCTACTTCAATTCAATCCTTCTCACGCCACACCAATATCCTATACCTCTATATGTTCATATATTAATTACCTCCGCACTCTCTTCCATCTCTCTCTCTCTCTCTCTCTCTCTCTTAATTATTAGGGCTCACTAGACATGATTCATTAATCATGGAGATCATTCATGAGGATGTTGTGGTCGCGTGCAAGGATCAGGCACATATCATGAAGGGCAAGCGCACCAAGCGTCAAAGGGCATCTTCCCCATTAAGGCTAGCCATAGCCATGCCTTCAACTTCATCATGTGCTGCAAACGTCTGCTCCGGCGCGCTTCACGTCGTGGCCAACACGTCCTCAGCTGAATTGAGGGATAGCACTACCACCACCACGACGGAGCAAGAGGAGGACATGGCCAATTGTTTGATTCTTTTGGCTCAAGGGAAATTCTCTCACCTCGAGGCTGCACCTAAGGATGGCATATACCTTTACGAGTGCAAGACTTGTGACCGAGGCTTCCCTTCGTTCCGAGCGCTTGGTGGACACAGAGCCAGACACAAGAAGATCAAACCCAACCCAGAAGAAAACCATGAGGCTTACGACTACTGCACCAGCACTGCTCTCTCCTTGCAATTATTGAACAGGGCTTCTTCGTACCGTGGTAAATCATCCAAAGTTCACGAGTGTTCCATTTGTGGGGCTGAGTTCTCTTCTGGGCAAGCCTTGGGTGGTCACATGAGAAGGCACAGGACTTTGGTGAACGCCTCGGCGACCACCACTACTAGCACCCCTAAATCCAAAGACGTCAAGAAACCCAGAAATGTCTTTAAGTTGGACTTGAATCTTCCAGCACCTGATGAGGATTATGACCACACTGAATCCAAGTTTCCCCTTCACTCCAAAGACGCTGCTCTTGTCTTCTCTGCATCTTCTTTGGTGGATTGCCATTACTGAAGTCTTTGATATCTTGTGGATTAATTGATTAACCTGTTCTAGAAACAAATTAATTTATATCCACCATGTTATAATATTTTCTCTTTTTCGCTCAGGTTGATTAATGTGAACACAAATTGATGCCCATTCTTTCTATTCTTTTAATGCTCAATTTGATTCGTCTATAATTCGCCATCAAAATTGAAGATAAATTCAAGATCTCTTCATTTGTTTTGATGAGCAAGTTATAATTTTATTTTTTTGAGAGAGAGAAAGCAAAAAGTACAGGGATAGCAAGAGGAGAAGAGACTGGTTTATGTGAGTTCGCCACCGCCCACCAACAAAACCTCAAACCCGAAGTATAGTGGATAACAGCATTTTGGATCACTTCTTTCATTTCAAGAAAGTCGGAGTGACACTGATTACAAAAAGAACGATACCAAGTTATAAAATTGTACTTTTAAAACGAGTACTATATTAGATATTATGCAATTTTAAAGTATAATATTTAAAATGAACTTTTCAAATTTCAGCTTTTATAGCAGTGTTGTATTTGTATATACGTCAGTGTTCATATTTATTCAACGTTAAGCTTCTTAATATATACACTTTGAGCAATGTCACATATATAGTTAATTACTCTCTCCGGTTCTAATTAAATATACCACCTTTTATCTGATCCTAAATAGTATAGAACTCTTTACACTATACAAAGTAGTAATATTTATTATATATCTCCAAAAAATGTCTCTATTTAATGTATTTTAAAGAAAGAGATAAAAATATTAAATAAGAGTAGTTTCGAAAAAATGTTGTGATTGCTAAAAAAATCAAGATAGTTAATTAATTTTAACTCCTATACTTAATCCACGTAATTCGGTTAAAATGGCTTTACATCAAGGACATGAGGAAGTACTATGTATGTATAATTAGCTGTTTTTTCTCCAAATTGTCCGAATCACCACAGCTTATTTGGGTGGGAGACTAGCCTATCATTTAGGTTTGCTTCTAGGTGTTCATATATGCTAATAATAGTATTGATTTAACAAGTAAATATATTCAATTCATGTGGGACAATTTTCTCCACAAGCATCGTTTAATTTCGTCAACATACAGCACATTTTGACTTAATATATACATGTGTGTGTGTGTGTGTGAAAAGAAAGATGTGGGAGGATATTATGGTATTATTTGGGATACCCTACATCTGGTCCTCATAAAGACTAATCTGATATAGTAAGAACTAGTTTGAAACTCGAGCTAGCTAATCAACCAGCAGGAACAGGCTAAGTCTCGCAAGGACACACATAAGTATGGTGTTTGTGGACAATAAAAGACGTTGACATTTCGAAATTGCAAGTGGAAGCAGATATGATTGTCCTATGTTTACAGACGATAGGTGGAACAAAAATGTGAAGCTTTCCAGCCATACTATTTTTCAGTGTGTTCCCTTTTGACTCCATTTTTAACCCACTCATCATCGTTTCTAACGGATAATGCTCCCTCTTCCCTTTCTATATTACTTTCTTCTTTTTTTGTCTTTTCGTTTTAGGAAGAGAAGAGAGATTCAAGTTCTCACTCAAAACATGTGATCTAAGGTGATTGAACCTCATTTTCGAAGCTCATGTGACAATTATACGAATATATACTCCTCCGATCCATATTATAAGACATTTTGTATGACAATTTTTTTGTCCAAAATATACGACATTGGATATTTTTTTTCCATTTTACTTTCATCTTTAATGCTTTCTCACTCCTCATTTATAACCTATAATAAAATATTTAATTAGGGTAAAATAGGAAATGTAGGTGCTTTTTGCATTAATTTCAGTTGAAAAAATGATTTCCTTAATATATGTGTAATTGATACAAAATACCTCATAATGTGAATCAGAGAGAGTATTGAAGAAGAAATATTTCTTCCAAATATTGCTTTCAAGTTAGTTTGGGTTTGTTGGGTGCAATATTATTGCTTCAACCACGATAATGGCTTTCCCACAAATGATCGAATCTTGGTTCCTGTATCATATATATGGATGGCATGAGACTTCAACGGAAGGCGAGAAAATTTTCATTCCTATCTTGCCTTCAAATGAACATTCTAATACACACACATTTATCATGATGATTTCAAAAAATCTTTTTAATGAAATAAAAATAAATTATTAATATTTTTATTAATTAAGAATCATAGACTTGTCATATTATATATACTTGTAATGCTATAATTGAAAAACTTAATAGTAAAAATAAAAAATCACACATAAGTTTGTTTAAATGTTGTCATAGAAATTTAAGAATTTCATGCACCGTATTTTTTTTTTATTTAGCCTTGTACACAAGCATTTTAGTATTTTGCTTGATAGAAGAGTACTACTTACTTACCAACTTAAGTTTGTGTGAGCAGTAGTAGCTCTAATCCTTTAAATAAGTGGTAGGGTATTTAATCCTTAGCATTTGTGTATAAAGAACGAACTTAAGCGAGAGGAGGATGGACACAAGAATCTTGTCACTGATTGTTCACCTTCCGATCCACTCTATAGTTTCCCTCTTAATATTGGCAAGTTAACCTCCAAATAAGAAGATTCTAAGTTTAGAAGTGGCATTAGATTTAGGGACTTGTCGATTTGGTTTGGATCTGCAAATATCAGGGGAATGATCGATGAACAAAGACTGTGTTTAGGTTACTGCAACGAGGTTTCTTTCATTGTTAGATGCAATGCAACTATGCAGGTTAATCGAGATCAAAATCTTTTAACTCGACCCTTGAGGACAAGGCTCTACTTTTTACTTTCAAATTTCAATGATCCATATAGGCGTTTAAATTATATATGATAATGAAGCGGATGCTAGAAAGGGTTGATTCTGAGGTTGATCCCGTGAGTATTCATATATGTAACCTTGACAAATTATGCAGTTCCAACTTTACAAGCGAGAGTCAAATTGCCACATACCCCCAAACAATATTTCATGGATTGGACATTTCCTGATTCACTTTTTATCAGCACCTCGTGTGATTTCACTTATCATCAATATATGAAAAAAAATTCATAACTTTGCAGGCCTAAGCAGAGTTGCCTGACTAGGACAAGGTTATATTGATTAATAGGTCAAGTATGAGCTAAAATCGGTAACACCAAAGCAAACACATTTATACAAAGATAATAGACATAATCTGGGTGCCATTCTCCCCTTGCTAGTACAAAGTATCACGCAAGAGGCAGACAATGACTAGTAAGACACCAAGGAAGAAGCTTAAGTGTGTGTTTGGTTCTCCTTTTGCAAAACGTAACCATGGTTTTCAACCATGGTTTTGTAAAAGATGTGTTTGGCCAAACACAAATGAAATGTAAACTGACTTTTTGAAAAATGAAAAGTGGGTTAAACTGTGGTTTTGGAAAAGGAGCGGAAAAGTTACTTTTTCTTTAACAAAACGTGGGTTTTGAAAAAGGAGAAACAAATTTGTTCTATATTATACATCTAAAAGTACTTTTAACCCCTATCATCTAAACAGATTTTTTGTCAAACTTACTTTTACAAAAAGAATATCCAAACATAACAACTTCCAACAAACTTACTTTATCTAAACTTCATTTTTACAAACTTCATTTATCTTAACTTAATTTTACAAAATGGAGAACCAAACGGGCCCTAAATATATATGATATGTCCAAGCTGTGCCAGTCAAGATTCACTGTCCAGAATGCTGCTGCATTTTAAGAGCAACAAGCTCCGCCTTGAGATGCTTCTGGTTCCTGTTTCTGCTTTAAATTATTCCTCTTTACTGCAGTTGATCCTTCTTCCAGGAGACTAGGGACTTCCATTATCTATCAAATGATGCCGAACATGTCATCAATGTATAGGGGAAAACAATGTTCAGTAAATAACCTCAGAGCACAAAGGGCTTCTATGAATGTACCTTTAGAGTGAGTTCCTCGAAGCATCTCTCCACGTTTTCTCGAGTTTTAGCACTGCATTCGAGAAACAAGGAGCCCAACTCTTCGGCAAGAGCTAAACCCTCTTCTCTACTCACAGCCCTTTCAGAATCCTGAACACAGATTCAAGAAAAAGTAATCCTAGTAACGAGAACCCTGGAAATAAGTACTAGTCTAGATTCCGAAAGTTGATCACCCTACATTTCATTTAATTTTAGAAGATCTTAACCTGTTATATATATCACCAGTGTTTTTTTTCCCCTAAAAATGTTATGGTGCAAATTGACTAGACTTGTGCCTGCCTGAGCAGAGACATGCATCTTACTCTGTCAACTTTGTTGCCAACTAATATCTTCACGCAATTCTGATTAGTTGAATAGAGTTCCACTTCCTTAGACCATAATTCTGATAAGTTGGTAAATGTGTCTCTCCTTGTAACGTCATAAACTAGAAAGAAAGCAAATGAAGCACTCTGTTATACCAATTACAAATCATTAAACCAAAAAGATATTATTAGCAATAATTCAAATAGTAAGACCTGTAGTCATGAATGCATAGCCTGAAACTGTTTTAAACTATAATTCCCAATAAAAGTAATAATTCCTTGCAAATGCCTAATTTTGATCTTCCTATATCAGGCTTGACTCTTAACAAACGAGAAGACCATCAACGAAAATATCAAGAATAACAATAGCGTTTAAAGCTAGTTTCAACTACCAAATTTTCCATGAACAAGTTCTCCACAGAGCCCTCTGTCAGAACTCAACATGCATATACAATTTTAAATTAGTTTAGCATACCCATAATGATTCCTTGCGCTCCTCTATAATATGAACTTGTTAGAGTTCTGAACCTTTCCTGCCCAGCTGCAACAGATGTAGTGTTTCATTAGGTCGAAGCATTACTGAACAGTCATTTGTGTCAATGTACAGAAAGTCCCTATGCTAACTTAGAGAAAGAATATATTCCATTCTCTGTTTGCTTCCAATTTGAAAAGGGTCTAATTTCATGAATCAGATGGAAGCACAAGATTTAAATGCAAGTTACCAGTGTCCCAAATTGTTAATTTCAATTTCTTCCCACCTACAGTGAGCAGCTTGATCTTAAAATCAACGCCTACAGATGATCGAGACAACGGAAAGGTTAGATTACATCATTTCAGAAATGCAAAGCAGATTCTTAAGTATTCAAAGTTCGTCCGCAACCTTATCATTGAAACCAATTTGAGAAGTTCAGACATTGAAATTAGGAAATTATCAGACACTGTTTGGTTGACAAGAATCTATAAGAAATATCACATGAAATCAAATTCTTGTATAGATTGGTGGTGGAAGTAATAACATCAAAATATTTGTGTCTCGTCATGATTGGTTCAGGTCCAAAAATTTCTGGGCAACCAGACAGAATGAATGAGTAAAGCAAATGAGTGATTAGATAAAAATACCAATCGTGGGGGCAAGATCATCAACAGAGTTGGAAATGAAGCTGACGAGGAGACTACTTTTTCCCACACCAGAGTCGCCGATCAACAAGATCTTGAAAGAGAGATCATAGCCACTGCTCTGACCCGAAGATGAACTCATTTCTCCCTCCCCCTCTCTGTGATGATGATAAATCCTTTTCTAATGGACTCTGTGTGTGTATCTCTCTCTCTACCCGTGAAAAGTACAGTGAAAGAAACGTATATATATAAAAAAGGGGAAGAGAAAGAGAGAACAAAGGAGAAGAGTAGAGAGAGAAGAAAAGGAGAAGAGTAGAGAGAGAAGAAAAGGAAAAAAGCTTAAAAGCTACCCCTGTAATGAAGTGCAATGGGGCATCTTTCGTTTGCTCGTTGTTTTTAGGAGAGAAGATAAAGAAAATGGTAACCTTGGCCTGAGTTTCTTCAGATTCAGCTGACTCACCAATGTAATTATTCTTTTCTTTTTGTGAGTTTATAAATTCCCTAACTTTAAATATGCGATGCCCTTTCAATGGAATGCCATGCTAGGGTTTGGGATATTGTAAACTCCAAGCCCCACGTGTGAGGGATTGGGATGGTTTACTCCATAAGCAATGCCCTTCCCAAATCCCAAGATGTTTGCTTTTGGGTTTTCACATTTTGACATGGTAAAGAGGTACCTTTTCAAGCCAACACAACCAACAAAATTAAAGAAGGGTGCTGCTAATCAATTAAGGAAGGCACAAACTGTGTACATGTCTGTCTTAAAACAGCATCATCCTTGCCTTTCGTCTCTATATTGAAAACTTTCAGTGATAATGCTTCTCCTTTTCTTTTCTTCCTGTTTGGAACTTGCTCAAATGAATAATTTTTTCTTTTTATATTATGAACAGCTCATCAATTGCTTATAATTCATGCCTATCACAAATCATATGAAAAGGAAATGATTTTGCATTTGGGGTGATCTTAATACAAAAAAAGAAAGTCGAAACATTATAAGAATGGATTTTGGTGACGCAGCGTGGTCGTTGAAACTTGAAAGATATGACCCATTTGTTGAAGGGGCACTTTCAAATAGTTCGAAAGCAAAACAACAAAACCTTAAGTCAGGTTTGATATTTGGGTGGGAGGTCACTATTTGTTTGTTTGTTTTTTTCCCCTTCCTTTTTTCATAAATCATAACTACATATTGTTTGAACCAAAAATGTTTCCTTTCCCAAGACACTTTCTTTTTCCCAACTGTTTTTTAATCCCTAAAATTAATGAGACATATAATAGCTCCATGACAATGCCTTTACGGGGAACTCTTTTCTATTTGGCAGGACTGAAAAGGACTTTATTTTGACAGCAGGCAAGATACCAAATTTTACAAGGTGTAAAAGAATAGTAGAAAAGAAACATAAACCCAACGGAAAGCGAAGGTTCGAGGAGATTATGATTGCCCAGCTCAGGTAGTAGAATATCTAGACGCATGTAGATGAAGAGCCTAATGTAATGGTGGAAAGCTGATAACGAAGAGAGTTACTTAATTTAAAGGGACTTTAAGTCGGAGGGTAGGGGTGCTCGTGCTCGATTGATTCGGAGGTCCCACGTTTTGATGGGTTCGGGTCATCATGCTGGTGGTTTGCCTTTGCTCTTTGCTCTGCCTTTTTACGCCGGTTCGTCCCCACCACCATCCCCACCCTTCCGTCTTTCAGCTTCTGACACACTGTTACTTATGAGTTCCGAGCTCTACTGGAGGAAAAACGGAGTCCTGCATATCTCGTAAATATTAAAAATAATATAAACTTCCAATTTTACCTCTATCAATTAAAAAATAAAATAATTTATGAGACAAAAAAGTTATTAAATGAAGGATAAAAAAGAAAATTCAAATAAAAAAAATAACACAACACATTATAAATAAAACCAGATAAAATTTTAAGATAATATCTTATAAATGGGATCGAAGGGAGGGAGTATATAAAAGTTAGATGGTTGGCTCCATACATCATTTATACAATTTGAAAAATAAGTCGCTCTATTTAGTATTTATAAGGAATACCATTTTTCTAAATTTTATTATTTATATTTTGTATTGATAATATTAAAATAATATTTTTTTTGGTTACAAATGAGAGAAACCAAAGAAATTAGCTAATACAAAATCTGGGAATTATGAACATGAAAATAATATTGAATGAACATTTACATTTTGTACCATAATTTTTAAAATTTTTTGTTGATAAAAAACTTTTAAAATTTTTCAATCCCGTGCATACTTGCATGGGATTTCTACATTTTAATTAAACTTTATCTACTAACTAATATGAGGCCCAAAAATAACTTCAGTTGCCCAATCATCTAAGCTTCTGTATAATCGAGAGGGATGGGTATCTCGGATGACATTCTAGTCTGTGCCATATGGGTGATCCGGACCAGGATGACCATTAAAAAATAAATAAATAAACAAATTAATAATGCATACACTATTTGTTTATATTTATAACTATCTGATAAATAAATTAGATTTAATTCATCCTATAATATAGAGTATTATATCTTTTTTTTATACACAGGAAAGAAATATAAAGTATTATATCTTAATACTAAATATCTAAATAATATTTATTTTATATTTTTAAAAAATATTTTATTTAATATATTTTAAAGAGAGTGAAAAAGATTAAATAAATATAATTTTAGAAAAAATATTATAATTTTAAAAAAAATTTAAATAATTAATCAACTTTAATTCCTATTCTTATTTCACCTACTTTTGGGAGAGGGATATAGCTTTATTATTTAGATAATTATAGGTATTCCATATTTTATGGGTAATTTTAAAATTTTTTTTATATATCAATAAAAATATTAAATAATTTAGATTATAATAAAATTTAATAATATTTTATCAAAATCTCATAAATTTGAATATTAAAAAAAATTTATATTTTATTTATTATTATTTTTAATAAAAAATAAAATAATAAAAAAATCATTAATGTTCCAATAAAATGGGATTGAGGGAGTAATTACCTTAATTATAATTTATCGTAATTAAGCCACATAATTTAAAAATTTTCCAACAGCAAATCAACCATCTTTCGCCACCGTTTTGGGGGTTAATAATAGCTTTGTATTGGCGTCGTTTGGGTTCACATCACCGTCTTTGTCCCCTGGGGGCACGGAGGACAGTGGTGAAGCAGCCCCAGGGATTGGTGACAGCCCCAGCAGTAATGGATCGTGATTGGGGTTCGAAGCCTGGCAGCGGAGGCGCCGCCTCCGCCCAGAACGAAGCCATCGACCGTCGTGAGCGTCTCCGCCGACTTGCCCTCGAGACTATTGATCTTGCCAAAGACCCCTACTTCATGCGCAATCATCTTGGCAGGTCTCTTCTGTCACCTCCTCTTTTTGCCGAACACCTTACACTTTGTGTTTTTCCTTGTACTTCTCAGATTTAATTGCCTTTGGAGTTCTCCTGTATTCACTTTTTTTTTTCTTTGAAGCTATGAGTGCAAGCTTTGTCTCACTTTGCACAATAATGAAGGGAATTATCTGGCGCACACACAAGGTAAGCGGCATCAAACTAATTTGGCTAAGAGAGCAGCTCGCGAGGCCAAAGAGGCACCTGCTCAACCTCAGCCCCACAAGCGTAAAGTCTCCGTTCGCAAGACAGGTAAATCTTTTCTTTTGAATTTGGTGAAGTAAAACGTTGTTAAGAGAGTGTTAGGTGTTACAATCATCCTTTGCCAGGTGGGTTGGGCTTTACTTTGCTGTAATGCTTCCTGGACTGGTATGAGATTAGATGCAAATTTAAGAACTTTAGGATTTTGGGCTTACACGACAGTTTTTGTTCCTTCATTAATCAATCTATATATAATCTGGATAATTATGAATATGAAATGCGTCAAGATTTTCGGGTTTGGTGTTTCTTGACGCTTTGTTTTACATTGAATATGATATTGATGTTGTGCATCTAGCTTGAAACTTGACATATGTGAGAAAAATATATTTACTTTTTTGTTTGACTCAAGCAAATTTTTCTTCTTATCATCTTCTTGTTCTTGGATGAACAAAATGAACCTTAATTAATGGATATTCAATGTGTCGACAGTGAAGATTGGTAGACCTGGGTACCGAGTGACCAAGCAATATGATCCAGAGACAAAGCAGAGATCTCTTCTATTCCAGGTGTTCCATCAGTGTTATCTCTCTTTCTTTTTTCTTATTTTATTTCCTTTATCTTTCCAGTAACTTGTATTCTCTTAACATCAGATAATATTATTTTCTTTGTTTTTAACATTTGCTATGTATTGTTAGATTGAATATCCTGAGATTGAAGACCTAACTAAGCCAAGGCATCGATTTATGTCTTCTTATGAGCAGGTAGCCCCTTATCTTGTGGATTTAATTTCTTCTGATAGCTTCCCCTGCCTTCTATGTTTTTACGAGTGATTTACTATAATGAATTTTTGCCTGCATTTTTATTTATTGTGCATAAAACCATGTGGTAGTATTTTTTATTTCTGACCATATTTTCATGGACACAGAGAGTGCAACCCTTTGATAAAAGATATCAGTATCTTTTGTGCGCAGCTGAACCATATGAAATCATTGCTTTCAAGGTATGCCAATTCTCTTGTGCATGGCTAACCTATGCATTTTACTGTTTGTGCTGATTATTCTACGTTTTTAGGTTCCCAGCACAGAGATTGATAAGTCAACTCCAAAGTTTTTCTCACACTGGGACCCAGACTTAAAGATGTTCACGGTCAGTGGACGTCTTTCTTTCTTGCAATGTGTTTATGCCTTGACTTTAAAAGTTGGTTTCTGCATATCTATATCTGATATTTGTGGGACTAGTAATAATGTTGATGAAGTCTCTGCTTCAATTTATAAACACATTTCTAATCAACATCTCCTCTGAAATGAATTTTGAAAATGAAAATGAAAAATCAGCAGTACTGAATCAGATTTTTCATTATTCAAGAAAAGTAAAGCTCAGGCATGTGCAGTAATAGATGCAAGCTGATGAAACTGCATACAAGGATTTGGTGTGTTATACTTTCGTAACTATTAAGTATACATCATTGACCAGAGTTTTGTCAACTTAATCCAAACGTCTAGTTCAATGACATTTTACTAAATTTGAACCACTACTTGCGTTTTGATTTTCCC
Organism: Adenanthera pavonina; assembly: GCA_026686845.1. Lineage (NCBI taxonomy): Eukaryota > Viridiplantae > Streptophyta > Magnoliopsida > Fabales > Fabaceae > Adenanthera > Adenanthera pavonina. The sequence goes on from JAIVEN010000002.1 coordinate 7,447,684, forward strand.
TTATTATTATTTTGAGCTTTAGATTGTTTTTATTTTTACTATCAAATGTGAACAATGGGATATTTCATTTGCAGTTGCAATTGTATTTCAAATCCAAGCCACCAGAGCCAAACAAACCACAGCCTCCCTCTACAGCCAATGGCACAGCTGCACCTGGTGTTCCACCAAGGCCTATGCCTCCACCGCCTCAGGCTCCACCACCACCTCCTCCTCCACCCCAAGGGTTATCACCTGGTGCACCTCTTGGAAATCCTTCCAGAGCCCCTCCACCTCCGATGCCTGGATCTCTGCCACCACCACCTCCTATGTCAAATGGCCCTAGACCTGCACCTCCTGGTGGAATTCCTTCTATTCCACCTCCACCTCCCATTGCTAGCAGCACAACAGCAAGTTTCAACATGGGTACAAGGCCTCCCTCAATGCCACCTGGGCAAGGTTTTCCATGACAACAGTTGCAGGGCCAGGTTGCTTATCCACGACCACCTCCTCCTAGATGATATTGGGTTCTAATGGTTAGATTATAGGCTGAAAACTGTTTTAAGCCATTTGGTCAAAAAAAGAAAAGAATTGTAAGCCATTTTAGAATTACTTGTACACTGTTCTTTTGATCCGCATCTTTATGTATTTTTTTATACAAATATATGAAAATGCATCTCGGATTAGTTGATTTTAATAGCTTAAGGAGCTATTTGCATAGAAAATGATAGTTGAAAGAGAGTATTTATCTGCTTCTATGATTCAAAAGTCATTGCAAATGAATTATTGTTTTGAGAGGAGTATTTGTAATTTTTTCTTCTTGTAAAGTAAAATTTACAAGTTATTATAAGAGCTCTATAATGTTCAGATTCATTAACCTTACATCATCTAACATCAATATGCACTATAACGAAGGATATACTTGATTCTGTTGGTTGTATTTGGTACATAAGAATTGATTCATTAAACGTTAAAAAATACTTATAGGATGTTATAAAAAATTAAAAATTTATGCATTGTCCTAAATATAAAAATATTGATGTTTTTAATTTAATGTACGTCAGAAGTTCAAGTTATTAAAAATATATTTCATGTCCTTAATTAAAATTCTCGCATATCAATTGACATCTTTCTATGTTAACGTGTGCGGGACATCATACGTCTTTCTATTTTAACGCATAAGATGCCTTGTGTTATCCATGATTTTTTTTTGCCAACATCCATGATTTAAGCTTTAGTAGATGAGACAATACGTTGACCAAAAATAAAAGAGATGAGACAACACACAAACCAACTTTAAATGCGATGGGAAGAAAAGGATGTGAGGCAAAATCAAGCCACGAATCCTTATAAACGCGAGACGATAAATTTAAACCCAGATTTTTCACCCAATGGTTCAAACTACAAAGCAATTATTGGGGTCATCTGCCTCAGAATACTTACAATATCAGATGAAACTTCTTCCCACTAACACAATCACCATGGTGCCCACGGCCAAGTGGCCACTTAAGGTGGCAACGCCTCAGCGAAGTGGAATTGATTGAATTTAATCTCAAAACTTTAACCTGACGTTGCATTTGGTGGGAACACTTTCTGAATAAATTCCAAGAAGCGACGTGAGTAGAAAGTAGGGTCCACAGCTGAGATAGATAATGAATCAAACTGAAGAGATTTGTACGCATGTTCAATCTTCTTAGTCATGTTGTAATCTTGCAATATGTCAATGATACCCAGGTACAGTACAACGTCATACACCTCATGGAACATTTGCGTCTCCTGTTTTCCCGGAATCAGCTCTGCCCTTGCTGGCATGTTTACACCTAGCTGGATTTGGAGTCTGCTTAACAAGTTGTAAAGAAAGAAAAAACCTCAGTCTCGAAAATTTCATACAAATTATCTAATTGGTGCATAGGGAAAAATTTGATCAAGTGACAGGACTAGATACCAAGGCCATTTAAACTCATAATGAAATCATACCTTGCTGTACCAGGAAGAAGGAGATCCACCTCCTCATCACCTGCAGCTGAAGCTCGCAAACGGCTACCCCTTATGTGTGGGCCCACAACAACACTACTATCATCAGCTCCCCGAGGGACCAGAACAAGGCCTTGTGGATAGTTGGATACTTCATCCTCTAGAGGGTCTGCTGGTTGATCAGTAGCAATATAATGTAATTAGTTTCAAGTCCATGTTCTACCAGAAAAAACCAAGAATAGAAGTCATATAAGAGAAAAAATGTTCTGGTAATATGGAAATTAGTTAGTGCCCCTAATAATTCAGCCTCGGGAGTGTTGCTTATGCTATATGGCAAGTAAATGTTTTTGCCCAGATTTGAAAATAAAAAATTATATATAAATAACAAAAAAAAAAGTAACACTGAAAGCATAATGATAGGCAAAATTCTAAGGCAAAGACTTTCTAGAATCTAGACTACCATAAACTTTTAAGTAGAGAACCCTGATTTAAGTCTTGCCTGTCTAATGTTACAAAATCATAGTGCAGAAACTCCTTATATCATGGTTAGGTCAAACAAAGGCCATTTTGGGATAGGAAAAAAAGTATATACCCATCGGAGAATTTATCAATTATCACCTTCACTTCATAATGCTTAAATAAGTAGTTCTTGTACCATCTTCTGGTTACACCGAGGGTTGGGGGCATGAAATGTCCCTCCATATCAAGTCATTTGTTTCACTTCATAATTTCCTATTGTTTGTGAACTTCTAAATAAAAAGGCCTCAATTTAATGGTAAGTCCTTCGAATTAGACAAGAAGCAGTAAAGCCAAACCTTATGTAATCAGTTTTCATGAGTTGAATCCAATACCCACCTTCTTCTGCAAGCATTGCTAATCCATCTGTACTTATACTTTGGTTGTCGAACATGAGAGAACGCAGGTGTTGGGGAGCTCGATAATGTACACCAAGAAGAAGGCTGTAATCCATAATGTGCTGTGCTTCCAAAAACTTACTGTCTGTTTCAATCTGCCTGCACAGAAGTACGAGTAAGAGGAAATATTCCATATTTGCAGCGAAGGGTCCAAGCTTCAAGCTTCAGAATTCGTGCAATAAATACTGTTGTCTCTTGGCAGTAATTGTTCCTAAAAGGCAACAATCTTTGAAAAGGGAAAACAAAGGAGAAAGATAAATTCCTTAACAAAAATACATATTTACTGCATACAGTATTAAAATATGTGCCAAGGGTTATGCCGATCCATGGGACAATTGCTTTGAACAACCGATAATTTGCAGAGCAAAAGATATACATATTTGTTCTGTATTTGCTCTTCTGCTCTCTGTTGCTTTGTCCAAGGACAATATCCTATTCTCTTTTTTTACCTCTCATAATATTCTCTTATCCTAAAAGATGCCAAATGTAATGAAGGATAAATGACAGAAGATTTTTTAAACTACCACTTACTTTAATAGAGACTCTCGCCAAGATGGCTCCAAGTAAAAGCAGTAGTTCAGATCCAAATCTTTAAGAGTGGTATTCTCATCAATTTCTATTTTGTCTGATGAACGTCCAAGGGACGATCCTTTTAAATCAAATCTCCGATGGATCCTTAATTCAGTGCAAAACATATTTCCCATTACAACAAAGCGAAACTGCACAAGCAATTTGTATAGACAGCTATTAGCCTCTTATTCAATGGAAACAGAATATTTAGTTATATTTTGCATGAAATATGCAAACCACGATAGAGTCCAATCTTTGATGCAGTAAATAAATTTCATATATTAAAATTCCAGATTGCAAGTATTAAGGTCAAAGGCCTTCCATCAATAATTAATATGAACTCTGAAAAATGACTTGGGAGCAGAAAAATGCTTGGTCAATATGAAGGTTACCTTTTGACCGCTCGAGGGTTTAATCCTGTGAAGACCAAAGAATTTTGTGATTAGTGTATTATCATATGACTTCACATGATGATGATAGTCTGGAAGCATTCTTAGAAGAACCTACAAGTCAATTTTCTGTCACTAGAATCTGAATTTGACAATGAATAACAAGGAACTAGTATAGAATAAGTTGATATCATTACCAAATCTGCATACCACAAGTCGCATCGACAAGTATTAACGAGTTTGTCTTCCATTTTACATAAGAATGATGTCATAGACATATAGGAGATTACTTCTATCACTTAAACAAAGTTATGAAAGCTATCCAAGCAAATATTTGGGAAATTACGTTATAAAAAGATCACTGTGGCCAGAATTTATCATGCAACCTGTGCATGGACCAACAGGACTAACCATACTAATGGTGAGTGGGTCCTATGAAGAGAATTGCAGCATATATTGGTCCTTGCTTCTATCTTTTTCCTTATAATCAGTTTTTCATTTGCAGGGTTGGGCGTACCAACTAGAGACTTTGCTCTTAAAATCCCTGACTAATATACTGGTAATACTTAAAAAGACATGGCAGCTTCGTGAATTTCTACAGATTTACTGCTTTCCCTTCAATTTGCTGTCTTCCTCCAAAATATTGAATTAAGATTTCTTAAACTATGCTCATGAATTACAAGCATTTCATACAATCACAATGTGTTTGTTAAACAGAGATAAATAAAGAGTCACAACATGAAGAATTTGAATGCATACTCAATGAAATTTACAATATGCATCGGTGCAGAAAATTATAAAATCCAGCAGCTGTGAGTCTGATACTTGAGTCCCTTAAAAACTTGGGCTAAATAATTCTTTTGCGAAGCATATTCTATTAAAGAGCACATATTGATTTTTATTTTTTTATTTTTTAATTCCACAATCTCTATCTATTAAAGAACCAATAAGTGACACTAATGTGTAAAGGATGCAAAAGATGGGGTCCACTAAGGATAACAGACAATTATTGGCCACAAAAGAGGATAAGAGGAAAGTATAAAGAGATTTATCAGAATAAAACACACGAAATGAAATTATGAGATACCATTTCCTACATAATGCCCTTTAGTGTCAATCTGAAAGAACTTCTATTGGTCCAAACTGATATACATATCTTGAACACCGATTGAAAAAAAAAATTGTAATAGCCTTCAAGGGTAGTAATTAATATATGCACATAAAATGTAAATAATTGAACACACCTTTACTTCAGATCTTCGCAGCGTCTTGATCATAAAACGATCATCTTGAGACAGGAAAAAGACACTACCACTTTTTCCTGGAGAAGATAGTTCTCTCAGGGCATCATTTCCACATATAGACATCATGTAGTCAGCAGCATCAATCTTAAACAACTCTCTCAAATTTCTGCAAGAGGTCTTAAGAAGGTCATTTATAACAACCATATGAAAAACCAGAGCAGGAAAATAAGGCCTGTGATAGCTATTCCAGCTCATGTATAACTCATAATTAGAAAGCTTGAGAAGTCAGCTGCCACAATTATATTATTTCAGTGATTGTTGTTATTCCCTTTTCCTTTTTGTTGTTCTTTAAGGAAAAAAAAAAAAGGAATGTATGATTATGGTCTTTTGCAGTCTATAAAATTTATCAAACTAAAAAAGAAGGCACACACAAAATATCCTATACAAGACAAAGCATAACTCAACAAGCAATGATCATGCCTGGATTAATATACCAGCTTGATGAAGATATATACCTTAACAGTGTACTCTAATAGTACTCATGCAAGCGATGCAAGAATTGAACAGGTAGTCCATATGATTTAATAAAAAACTACATGATTATGAGTTATTATTGAAGAACTACGTCACACTGGCACTCATGTCATAAGGGAACTGTAGTCCAATGTGGATACAAGAAAGACGAAAGAAATTCATGAGTCATAAGATGACAAACGATGTTTCAGATTTTCTGGTCAATACAGCCTTTTCTCCTTATATACATTATATACAGTTCTAATTCCCAAATAGTGCCTTCTACGTTTACATTGTCAGAAGCTGCTTTCCTCTGGAATAGATTGTTTGAATTTCTTGATAATACTTGGGTGTGTACACACAATTTGGTGCAGTTTCTCATCTCTCAATATAGACTTAAGAGGTTATGATAAGAAAGGAGGCCAAAATTCTGTAGCAGTATGCGATCTATACAGTTCTACGGTGTATTTGGTTGGAGTGGGATACTTACATCTGCAAGGACCTATCTTTGCCCCTACATAACTTATGAGGTGGAATTGTGCTTAAGGCTTTTCACAAGTGCTCTGCTAATGGTTGTATCAGTGAGTTTTTCATTTCTCATATGCAAAGATATTTCATAGTTTTCTTGCTTTCAGTAGCCACACTCGTCTCTTCATTTTCTTATTTTTTGTGTTTTGGAGGTTACTCTAACTCTCCCTTAGTTGCATTTTTTCCTCTACTCCCTACTGGAATTCTCATGCTATACAAAAATCAAAGATAAAACTTATGATGTAAAGTTTAGGGACAAATTTATCTCACTCAATAAGATACAAAATTAACAATAGTTAAAGAAAATACTATTGGTAAATCAAACTTCTTTACTTTAAGAGAGAACACCATAATTGTTCTGATAAAAACTGATAAACTAGTCATATATGTGCTGATGCAATCTATATTAATATTGTCCATCTGTAAGAAGTGTGAATGGATACATATCTTCTTCTTTTATCCTATATATATATGTATGTATGTATATAGTGTCCAGATCTGCAATAAGCCAGTAGGAACTACTTAATTCAAGAGCCAAAGCAACTTACCAAATCTAGATAGATTTACATGCATGCACGGTAAGTAAAAAAACATACAAGGTTACTTAAAAGAAACAGCTATGGCTTAAAGTTATAAAAAGGGTTAACGGGGTTAACGGTTAACCTGAACACCATTGGACAGTAATCCTTCCATTTAAAGTCCTCAGATTGATGAGGAGGTGTCAATTGAGAACCTTCTGTAGGAAAATTCATCCAAAAGCTTGCTCTGGGACCAAAATCTGACATGCGAACTTCTCGTCTCTGTATGGGTGTAATCTTTCCTACCGTATATCTAATCATATCAAAATACATCTTTACATCAGCATTGGAAAACCATACAAAAACAACTTAAAATAGCACCAGGATAACAATTTAGCTTCTAGCTTTAGTTGGAAATTGTGCCTCTATTATGACTCAAGGTAAACATCCACTTAGTATTCCTTTCTCAAAACAACAGGAATTTCATATTTTTTTAATCATGACTTTTTTTTTTTTTGGTTCTCTCTGCACAGAATGGATGGGGAGGGGAGGTGGTCTTCATAGTTCGTTATTCTTTTGCACTGGATCAATAATTTATTAATTTATAACAGAAATGTGGAGTTCAAAGAAAGATAAGTTGAAGGCAGAAAATATATATTCTCAGTCTGTTATGGAGCCAAATACCTAAGATCTAAACTGCTGGTCCCAAATGAATGAATGAAACACCCAAAAAGGGAAAAGTAGCATGACCTCAAATACAGTTAAATAGATCCATATGGAAGACCTAATTATATGACTCTGATAAGACCTCCTTCTAAAAAAAGTTTGTCTGGAAGCACCACTGCTAAAGACACACATGAGTATAGGAGTATGAGACCCAAACTGAGCAGGGCTGCAACACCTTTAGATGTTTGCATGTGCATTACAATAAATTAAAAAACAAGCAGACACTTGAAGGCAGCAAAATCTTATAGCATTATGGGGATTAATGAAAAATAATAACTAAAGCAAAATTAAAGGGAAACAAGTCAGGATAGTGACTTCTACCTTATTCCAAGCTGTAAACTAAGCATTAGATCGTAACTCCTGTGACCTTTGATGATTGCTTCACCAGGTCTTTTAATCTCTCTGGCAAGTTTTTTTTGAAGCCGTCTTGCCCTCCGGGATGTTGATGAAAAACTATTATTTAACACTAGCTCACTTATTAATACACCTTGCATATACTCCCGTTCCAAAATTGGGATCTTTGAATTAACCTCTTTATCTCCGCTTTCAAAAGCAGATTCTGTTAAACCTAATGTTGAATCATGCCCAATAACTTTCTCAATAGATACCTCAAGACTCCAGCGCCTTTCAAGAGAAACATTTCTGTTGCGAGACTGTTCCAGATTTAACAGGTTTCCTTTTGCAAGTTTATCAGATGAACCACGATTTGATCTGTGGTTGTCACCAACCTTGACAGTTCCCATGTCAACTGAAGCAGCATGATGAATATGTGCCTGGTTCTGTTTTCTCAAATCTGGCAATAACCCTCTTTTTCTCAAGGCATTGAGGTAAATTTCTTGTACAGATGGAAGACGGCTTCCTTGCGGATAATATGTTCCTTTGCCATCTTTCAAACCCCTTGTCCAGGTCCCAACATAGCAGCCTCTATCATTCCATGTATAAGCTCCAAACCCATGCATCATACCATTTAGCCAACTCCCTTCAAATGAGTCCCCATTTATCCAGGTAAGAGTTCCTTTTCCCGACATCTTCCCACCTTTCATATTCCCCAAATATACATTTCCATTAGTCCAAGTATATTTGCCAGGTCCTTCTGGTGTTCCTTGCATCCATGAGCCTTCAAAGATATCTCCGTTGGGATAAACTTGATAACCCAGTCCATGTTTAAGATTCAACCGCCATCGGCCTTTATAGGTCAACTTATCAAAACCAATATATGTTCCTGTACCATGGGTATAGCCACCAGAGAATTCACCCTCATACACCGCTCCAGAAGACCACTGTAGCTTTCCAATACCATGTCTCATCCCCCGTCTCCATTCTCCCTCATAGACACAACCATCTGACCACACATACTTACCCTTGCCCTCAGGAACGTTGCCAAGAAGGGACCCAGAATATGATTCTCCATTAGGAAGTAGGAGTTCCCCAACCCTAAAGCCAGCAAGTTCAGAGGAATGACCTGATTCACCGTTTGTCAATATATGGTCTATGCCAGAAACGGCATCAAGAGATTTTGTTCTCTCTGCACAAGGAAGTGCTCCATCCAAATGATCAACTATGGCCACAGGGCCAGACATGCATAATGACTAAAAGGAAGATTTCCTTATAGAATTATAAATATTCCAGATTCTCAACAGCTACAAGACAAGAAGGATTGCGTATAGGAAATCTTACCAAGAGGTTTACCCCAGAAACTTTTTCTCGATGACTGGAGGAGTCAGATAAAAAATATATATTAGAGATTTGTTATCACGCAAACAGGAAGAGACATACACTTGATCCATTAGAAAGCCTAAGCGAGCTTAATATAGAATAGATGAAAGCACATCTGAGTCCTATAGAGCAGTGACTAAACACTATTTTCAAACTAAGCTTGCAGACAATAATACACAACCACAGTAATTTGGAAAACAAAAACCAACAGGAACTGCATAAACAAGCAAATGTAATGGCAAATTTTAGTTACAAGATGACAAATTAATCAAACTAAAGAAATAAGGAATACAATCATCCACACGATAGGAGGATAACTATTTTTATAGTAAGCTGAACTTGTTAACTGCAGGAAGCATTGAATGAGTGAGTAATAATTTTCCTTAAAATAGGAGTAGGACCATCTGGTTATTTAATCCAAAAGCCAAGTAAAATGAAATGCACAGATTTGTCCTTGACTGTATACAAAACAGAGTAGTTGCGTTGAGGAAGCTTAAAAGATGTAGAAAGACTAACAGAGACAAAACTTACATATTAACTTCGTCCTTCCAGGACTAAAACAAACGAAGCTCCACATGTTATAGTTAATCAATATATTGTTAGTTCAGGTTTCCTAAATAGACTACTTTGTAGCACCAAAATTCCTAACGAAGCCAGAACCAAGAGGTGAATACATATTTCAGCAAAATAGGCTCTCAAAATAGTATAAATAATCAAACCTATCAAACTTCTGATGAAGCCGAAGAAAGAAAATCTTCTAAGACAAAATGAAATGATCTCGATTAGTTTCCATGCTTTGATTCTGGAAAGAACAAAACCTATCAGAAATATTGACATCTTCGATAAATTCGTTCAGTATACTGCATCCTAGATATAACAAGTCACATCCTCCAAAAAAACTACAAGATAGCAAATTCTTAGCCATCAGAATACTGACTGCACATTATTGAGGATAAATGCAAAAAAGCAAAAGAGCTAGCAACCTATAGCTATGCACAAACTTCCATACCCGTATTTGAACAGAAAAAGACATGAAGATAGATTGCACAAAGAGAAGGAGGAAGCAGATAGAACTACCTTCAACGGAAGAGAGACACAAGGAATTAAGACAGCGGGACACAGAAAATGGTCATTGAAAACTTTGAAGCTGTTTCTGCTTTCCAAAGTTTTGCTTTAGGATCAGACCTGGTGATGATCAAGCGGGATCAGATCCCAAGCTAGCTCGGTTTTGCCTTAAGCCTTAGATAGCCTATATTTCAAGGAAAACAAATTCTTTTTTAAAGAAAAATGGAAATTACAAAAATGCCATCCACTTGTCCATGCATTTTATCACCTGATTACTGAAATGACAATATTGTCCACCTGTGAGTGAGTATTATGTGTATTATATTTTATATGTGACAGTTAAGTTCAATTAATTAATTATTAATCCTTCAATAAGAGCTTTCCGCACCTCTAAACTCAAAATCTAATTCGTGTCCTACCTTCCCATCCTGTCAATTTGTATTAACTAGTTTAATTATCAATTATTAATTAATTAATACAAGTAAAATGGGTACGTCGCTTGGTGGCCCCAGTGGATCACATAGGACGCACCGTTTTTAGGACCGACGAGTTTCGTTTCGACCTGGTTTGTACCGTTGCGTTTGATGGGGATGGCTACCCCACCGCGCATAAAAAGCCCACTGTATGTAAAAGGTGGCTTTGAAAAGCTTTGTTTATCCCCTGTCGTCCACTACATTTTCGCCAATTTCACACCCTGAAAAATGACAGATCTATGCTCAAAGTATTGGTTCCAATCTATTATTTCCAATTTTGTTTGTACAAATTCAGTAGATGTGGGTCCATGCACTTTGCGTCTTTACCCCATGGCTAGTAATTAGGTTACCTGGTTCCATGTAAGTCATTGTTACCCAAGGGTCAATTTATAACGGTTATCTCATGTATTAGTTTTTTAATTATATATTTACTGTCACTTACTTTTTCTTAAAAGCTTATATGTGAAATTAATATAATAATAAAATAATGATTCATAATTTATGTAAACTAATGAAAAATAACATCTTTTAAGAAATTATACATATAACAAATTACATTAACCTCAGTTAAATATTGTGCACAATTTTTTTGCTTAAAAATTAAAATATTATACTCATTTATTTATTTATTTTTTGGTTTAATTTTTTATAATATTTTTATTTCTTTTTCGATAATATGGTTTTTTACAAATATTTTTTAAATGAGATATTCAATATTTTCATTGTCATATTGAAATAAATAAATAATAATTTAGTATATATAAATTTAACTATTTTTATTAGCATATTATTAAGAGTATAATATTTAATAACAGATGCAAATTAAGTGAACTTTTTGACATAAATAAATTGTTTTTAATTTGTGGTGGGGAAAGTTACTTTACTTTACCGTTGATGGCAACAGTAAATAGCTTTTGTTAGAAACAGTATATGAAAATAACCAGTGCCCAGAAACGTATGATAATACACTGTTCTTAAAGTGTTATTCGCATTCACTAGGTTTGCTACAGGAATCCGACGAATCACCCCTAGAAGTTATTCTAAACACCAAAGATATCTAACAGCAACTTCAGATACCTTGAAACACATAACGAAATAGAGAGATTATAAGCAAGAGAAGAGGATGTTTTTTGGTGCCTTTTAATCTCTGGTTTGATCCTTTTATAATAGTGGAAAACATAAAATTGAAACATTATTGATGAACTTGTTTATTTCTGAACGTTGTATTTGAAACGTTATTGTCAAATTAAAACAAAATATCAAATGACATGTTGTTTCAGAATGTACTATTTCAGAACGTTGTTATTTGAAATTCTGTTTATGAAAAAAAGGATTAATTAAAATATTAATCTGAAATTCATACCGGATGCGCCACGTGCTAAGTGCTTTAAATATTAAATAAATAATATTTAAATCCACTTAACATTTTTCTTCAGTAATTATTTTAATATGTTTTGTTTTCTCTCTCTTATATACATTTCATAAGCCTTATTCCCATATAATATGGGACTTTAGTCTTTTTTTCAAACTATCTCTAATAGCTTTTGCAATGAAGTTTTGAAGGGAGAGACGCAATTCCCAAAGGGATTAAAAGTTTCCGAAGAGATGAAGAAAAAGCAGATGAGGGAGACATGAAGAATATAGCAGGTAGGGAAGGGCAATGGCAATGGACAGAGGTTGAAGCATCGTATCACCAACTTTAATTAAGCTAGATTCCTAAAAGCACAAATCACACACCTCAGACGGAGGAAACCTCTGCCACAAAATTCCAAATCCACACCCTCTGTATATTTTTTCCTTTCAATTAAGAACTTCATGGTTTTGTTTGAAATAGGAGAAAAATAGGGGGGAGAGAAATATTATAGAGAAAATTAATGAGAAATCTAGAGAAGAAAATATTTTGATTTTCTCTTGTTTTCTTTTTATATTTTTCTTTCCTCCTTATTTTTCTCATTCAAACAAAAGGTAGGATTCCATAATAGCATAGGATGCTTCAACTTGCTGATGCATCACCGTTTTCCGTTTTATTAAAAAAAAATTATTAAGAAAGGTATATGCAGTTGTTTTGTTGATTGGAAAATGCAGGGTGTTTTGAACAGATTACGAGATGAATATATAAATCAGGTTTGTACACAGGGAATCAATCCACTGTCTACACAAAAACTTGTTACTCAACCAAAGGTGGGTAATGTTTAGCTGTCCATTATTATTCGTCTTTCGTTTCTCTCTCTCTCTCTCTCGCTCTGTGCAATTACCTTATTTTTAATTTATAATCTGAACCTTTTCTCTTTTGTTTTGCTGGGCCTACGAAACTTAGTAGCTCATCATTGAGATTAATTTGTTGAAATGATCAGATAATTATGAAAGGCGATTGCATGTGCATGAAGATAATGTGTTTTTTTAGGACCATGGCATGCATTCTGTGTTCCAATAATTTTTGCGGAGGCTGCTGCACGCATGTTTCGCTTCACCAGTACTCTCTTCATTTCTTTATATATATATATATATATATATATATAATATTTAAAGTTTTTGCATGAAAGGTTAAGAAAAGTAATTAATATATTAGAATTTATTTTGAATTTTCACATTTATTCTTAAAGAAAGACATAAAAAAAAGAGTAATTAATACTATTATTAACTTTTAAAATAATAAATGAGAGTATAGTTGGAAAATTATCAATCAATGATATTTTGAAATATGAAAATAGTAGATAAAAAATAAAAATTTTCTTTAAAAATAACAGTTATAAAGAAACAGAGGAGTACCTAAGACATCCTTTATTTTTTATTTTTTATAATCGCCAAACACTTTATCAGGAAAATGATGACTCCTATCGTAATTTAAGAAAAAAAGTTTAGCGTATCCATTGGTAAAAGAATTTTGCATGTATTTACTAATTAAACATTCCTAACACAATAAGCATATAATTTTTAAAATATATATATATATATATACTTGACAACGCTTAAGCGGGATGACCACTCCACTCTTGGCCAAACAAGAGAGAGCAGACTAAATGAAAATAATATTAATATCAAGAAAATGACTAAATGTTTTTAAAATAAATTTATCATTACCAGATTAAAATAAATATGAATAATACTTCTACAATTCGATGAAGATAGGAAAGCCAGGGGATATAATTCCCATTACATCTCCAAATTATTTCCATAAAGATTTTTCTCGTCATCTTAGTCCCCACAAATTAAGATAGTTCATTCCCAGTTTAAAAAAAAGTTGCGATCTCTATTCAGGATTGGAAATTAACTGGTGGGGAGAAAAGTACTGGAAATTAACTGATCATAAAAATATATTATTTCATTATTAGATTTCGAAATAGTTGTCAACCAAAATTTATGAACATTGTTATGATTAATTAATTAAGCTGTCAAGCTCCTAATTTAACTTTTATATTATACTTTGATTGATTCTAAAGTAAAAAATTAATTTTTAATTAAGTTTTGTTTTATTTTATTTTACGCGTAAAATATACGTAAATTGAGTAGTTTCCTTCCAAAAGCTTCTAACTGTTGTAGTAATAATAACAAGTCCCTGTCCTTCGTATATAAATGATTGTTGAATACTTCAATGAAGGAAGTCGCCTTCCACCAACACGTGGAGGAAGAAGAAGTAGTCATTGTTAATATATTCTCTTAGGTGCTGAATATTCCAACTGGGGAAAGCATAACTTAAATCTCTTTGAAGCTGGACTGTAGAAAATAAAGCCGAATATAACATATTTAGTTAGGCAATCGAAACCTTTAATATATGTAAGTATCCATTTTTAATTAGTTAAATAACATTTGAATCATCACTTACTTTTTTTGGCCTATGTGATGGAGTTATATGGCTTATCATTCGTCATAAGTAACATAATTTATTTTAAGAAAACAATAACATATTTATGCTTTTTTTTATTTTTAACCAATATTTAAAAGATATATAGCATGAATATGTTCCTTCCCTCTCTACATGGAGAAAACAAAAGGATGATAGTATAAGGATGTACGTACCATATTTTGCAAAACAGTAATTAATGGTGGAAGTATTCCTTTCATCCCCCTATATAGTGTATTTTTTTAAGAAATTTATGTTTCATAATATAGTGTAATTTACGAATTGCGTAATGTAATTTTTTTCTCTTTCCAAGATTACCCCTAATTAATAGACTCAAATATTTATTTATTATTAAAATATTTCATTCCCAAAATATTTAATAAGAATAATTTAAAAAAAATAAAAATTTTATTAATTATTAATTATTATCTTAATTAATGTGAATGTAATAATTAAAAGCGCTAACAAGCTAGAAATCAGAACGATTATACATAGGCGAGCTAGAGGTGGAGCACATATTGATGTTGAGACTGATGGATCATGCATGAATAGATTTTAAGATTGCAGAAATTAAACAACATCATTATTAGGGTTAGGCCCACCTTCCATCTCACCAACTCAACGCCATTATCATCAATTCTGACAAACGTGATGGACCTGTTCAGTTTTTGTTATCCAATCATATCATATGTAATTGGCACTCCTAAATTTGTTTCTCGATCGATCTCTAACATGATTGTTCACCCTGAAATTGGCAAATTCATGCTGGAAATATAGATCCGTAGATATATATTGAGGCACATTATTATAATTAATTATAAATATAGTGAAGGGTGAAATTGGTCGGCAGGACTGGGAGGGTGGGGTGGAATAAATATGACATTTGGAAAATGGGCAAGAGTGCTGTGTTGGTGTGTTGGACATATAATCATATATGGCCTATCAAGCAGCCTGTGATTCATGAAAGGTCAGCACCACTTTCGTCATCTTATGATTACAAATTATTATGTGGCACACAAACAAAACTGTCGGTAAATTTATATATATACTTTATTTATTTCCATTAGTTTTTATTTTGAGGTTCGGCTCCTTAAAATATTAGTATTATTTGTTTCTTTCCCCTACTTTCTAAATTCTAATTTGATCAACGACTTCCGCTTGGTTCCAACCGACTTTCCGCCCAAACTCTTCTTTTTTATTTCCATTTTTCCCCATTTGTAATTGAAAGCTATTTTTTAATTTTGATGCCGTACTGTTATTTTATATTTGTTGATATTACACTTGTTTACAATCTCAATATATCATTTAACATTTATCGAGAGCACCGCAAATTATTTTTCTAAACAAATTGATCATTTTTTATTTTTTGAGATGTGATTTTAATTTTTAAATTAACAAACGTAAAAAACGACAGCGGAAGATGACAATATTACTTGGCTCTTTTTTTTTTTTTCCAACTACCTTAAGAAGATTTGAACATAGACATTATTTACACCCTACCTACGTTACCTGGCTTGACTTTTTATTCTATTTTAGAGAAAAGAAGTTAAAGCAGAAGGGTATTACTGTTTAGGTGACAATATGTTTAATGCACATATATTTGGCAAAAAAACAAACACATCTATATGATCAGCATTCACTTGATTGTGGACGCATCGTAGCGATCCTTTATATGGCAAGCTGACGCGCACTCTTGTTTTTATGGTTGCATTGCAAGGTGCACATTAATATTTATTTATGTCGATTAAATTAAACAACGAAAGTACGTACAGTATGAGTTGTATTCCAACTTTTTTCCACCTTAGCATCTTTAAAGTATTTCTAAAATTAATAAACGAATATATATTTGTGTGTGATATTTATTTATTTTACTTTTATTCATTTTGTTTATTTCTCTCTCACACTCTAAATAAAAAAAAGGGAAAGTAGTGAATTATATTCAATTTTTAATTTAAAACTTATAAAGTATCTGTATTAAAAATGACACAGTGCGCGCCTAGAAGTGTTTATAACACTTTCTGTAATTTCAGTTACTATTTCTTTCTCTTGTTTAATTTTTTTAATAAAAATATCATTTTATATAATCCAAATTTATAGGAGAGATGATAAATTCACGTGAAAAATCTCACAAAAATAGAAACCAGATGTTTGGTGGCCATCGCTTTCTATGTTTGTCTAAGTCAGAGTTGCACATAGTTCAGAGCTCCACCACATAAGGATTCCCTTTGAATTCCTATATACCTATATATATATAGAGAGAGAGAGAGAGAGACGCAGAGAGAGAGAGAGAGAAAGAGACATAAATATGTGTGTATATACATACAATATAGATCTATCTGTGTGTAGAGTAAACACAAATTAAGTACAAACCATTGGCTTCTGTGGCCTCCAGGATTAACATATTGTCTTTTTTTTTTTGGTGAAAATATATTGTCTTATTTATTTATATATATAGTTGGACCATCATCAAGATTATCCTCAACCACAGCCAACCATTTATTTAACTAACATTTATCCTCTTTTCCGCCTGCTTCTAGCGTTCTTCTTTCTTTCCTTTTTATATTAAGGCATATTTTTTGTTATATATAGCACACTATGAATTTTGAATAATAAATAAAATAAGTAAAAATCAAACGATTCAATATCGAATTCACACTCTTATTTTAAATTAAATTTATATTAACTATCGAATTTTCCGTTAAACTAGCGCATCACTTTAAAATCTTATATATTATAGAAATACTTTAATATGTGTTAAATGTGTGCGCTTTCTTTTCTTTTTCTATAAATTGATCGTGCATAAAAAGTGTGAAGAGATCCAAATCCACATATAAATATCACGGAGACTGGCAGGGATTTATCAACTCTAGTTTATGGCACTGCAGTATAATTTTTCTTTCAATAATGCTAATAATGCTTCTTTCTTTGTTCTTTATCCCTTATAGCACGATCATTAATTTTGTAGATACTTGACTCGTTTCCTGAGTAGAATTTTATTACACATGTGGTTCATATATCGAATGATATAGTTAAGCACACCACCATTTGCATGCTATTATAGTAAATATTGTTCTCTATGAATATTATTTAATATAAGTTAGCCTCTCGAATAATTAACATTATCAACAATGATGAATCAAAGCACAACAAAAATTTAAAAAATTTAAAAAATCTAAAATCACTATACCGCAATATTACTAATTAATCAAAAATACATATATTAAGCACCGTCCAAGGTCACGAAGTATATCCAGCGGCATCAGGAAGATATTTTCATTTTGGCTAATATTACGTTTTAAGGCCCCAAATAAGTAAATATATTGCTATCCTCTTTTTACACTTGGAGTACGGTCTCGGATGTATAGGTGATCACAGAAGAATATATACAATAAAAAAAGTTATTAGCAGCTTCAACTGGTTCAGATTTTAATCTAACTAGTTAAAATATAGTCTCGCTGTCTCACATTTCATTCAGAAAAAATAACAATAAAAACAGGGAAAAGGACAAATATTGACTACAGAAATAGAGAAGGAAAGATAAGTTTAGGATTTAATAACGTGGTGGCAACCTAGTTTTCAAATACATGCTCAATTAAAAAGATAATTTCGTATAATTAAATTGTGTGGCATGTTTGTTAATATATGTGTCAAGTGGGAGGGCGGGGGGGTGGAGAGGAGAGAATGGTCACAATCAACTAGCATCAAATACATAGTATTATTATTTAGAACCTCAAGTAGCTGGGGCGTGAGGAAAGTGATAATGGCCTTTCCAATGACTAAACAAAGAAGCAGTAATATAAAAATAATGAGAAACTGACCTGCTATAAGTCGATGGAAATACCACAAGAAAAGTCAGGAGCACATGAGTGGGCATTTCCACAAGTGGATGAGTAATTGTTGAATAGTTGGGAGAGGTAATTATATATAATCATCAATTAGGCTAGTGACCACTTAGCACTATCCATGACATAATGACAATCGGTATATATCGGAAAATTGAGTTCTCAAGTTCCCAAATTTTTGGTACACACAAGTATAATTGTTTACTTAGCCTTCATTTTCTTTTACGAGGTTTAGATCTATTTTTAGTTCTAATTTCATTGAGTGTAAGACACTAATTTACATTGCTTATACATTTATAAGAAATTTCACTATTTCAGAGTTGTAAATAATGGGACCTCATCTATTCTTACACCACATGCTGTTTGCTGAACATTTTTTTTTTAAAAAATTATTACATATTGTAGCACATCATTGTTGGGGGACTAATCTCTCTAAAATACTAAGAGCAATGAGTAGATTCCTCCTAACTAAATTTACTTCATACAAAGACTAAGAATCAAACCCTAATCACTTGTTTAAAAATTGAGAGAATCTATCACTCATGCCAATCTGAATTGGTCATTCTTTTATTTGAGTGAATTTAATGAACACTGTTCAATATATGGGATGTGGGCTGAATACAATACATGTGAAATTAGACTTCAAAAGTCGAGTGCAAGGCTTAAAACATATCCCTTACAGATTGAAGTCCACTTTTCCCCCCTTCGAAGCCGAAAATATTTAAGAAGACCTCAACATGCATCATCACGCATTTGTAACTAGGCTTTGGGCCCAAATCAGACGTCCAAAAGATCCGCAGCGCAAGAAAAAAACAAAAACCAAAAAAAAAAACAAAGAAAGAAAGAAAGAAAGAACCCTCTGTACACAGTACCCTTCCGTTTTTTAAGCGAACAAAAAATGGCCAATATTGTTCTCAAAATAATTAATGTATTAACTGGTACAATATTTGCTTCTCCCACTTGGCCACGGAAGAAGGATCCTATTACACACACACACACACACACACACACACACACACATATTTTTACAAGATATCAGTATATAAAAGAATAAGATGCCTGCCTACCTACCTACGTATACTATATATACAATTAATAAATAGCAGAATAAAGCAGGTAGAGATCCAAAACGCATGAACAGATAGCGAGGAAGGAGAAAAGGAAGATGAAGAATATAAATTGGTGCATGCTATATATGTACGTACTATCTAAAGGAAGTTTTGGCCTTCGTAGGTGTGACCAAACTGCCAATCCTTGGGACAAACAGACGTTGAGGTTACGGACTGGCCATCGCTTGTTTGGACGCGGAAGCTCAATTCCTCTCCCGCTAACTTAGTACCAATCACCCATTTCTGGCCACTTTCTCTCTTCAAGTCCTTCCATTCTGAGTTCCCATTCTTCACTTGCACGCCTAGCACAACCCCAGCTCCTCCCACATTCCACACCGACACCTTATTGTAGTAAGGATTCCCTGTTATCGTCAATTTAATTCCTTCTGTCTTCCTGCACGGAACCCTAATTAACCATCACACACACACACACACACACACACATCATCAAACTAGAGTGACATGACAATAATATATAATAATGCATGTATATATAATAGAAAACAGGGCAAAACCTGCGGTATTCGATGGGGACGGCGCCACCCTTGAAGTCGGCAATCTTGG
Organism: Adenanthera pavonina; assembly: GCA_026686845.1. Classification (NCBI taxonomy): domain Eukaryota; kingdom Viridiplantae; phylum Streptophyta; class Magnoliopsida; order Fabales; family Fabaceae; genus Adenanthera; species Adenanthera pavonina. The sequence goes on from JAIVEN010000002.1 coordinate 7,467,646, forward strand.
CAAAGGTGGTTTTGGCTAAGTCAAAGTGCTCGCGTGGAGGGTCGCACCATCCTCCCTCTGAGCCTGGAGGGCAAAGGTTGGTGGCAGTGACATGAAGAACGGGTTGGCCAGGCTTGCACCATTGAGGAGAGTCCACCCATCGGATTTCGTAACACGCACCGCATGTCAGTCCCTCCTTGAACATCACCGAGCTCACCGCTGCAGTATCATCGTACCCTTGTTGAGCCACATCCTCGTATCCACATGCTGCCCCTGCAATTCTCCAAATGTAAACACGCACACATGTATATGATAATTAGAATTGGAAAAGAATAACTATTAATTATGAATTAGCATTCAATATGGTGTTTATTCTATACCGTATGATGTGGAGCATCCTTCGTAGAAGGGCATGGGCTTTCTTCCAGGGGCCTGTAACCGTTGCACGGACGTAAGGAAGTGAAGGTGCAAAGAAACAGAGAAAGGAGGAGGAGGTCAAAAAGGTGGTTAAAGGGAAGGGAAGGCCATGATGACGACAATGGAGTTTCACGACCAACCAATTTAGCATTAATGATGTTGAGACGAGATGTGATATAAGATAATTGTAATCTTATATAACCAGTGGAGGAAGTGTATGATGAGAAGGCTGGTGAAGGTACCGGTGTAGTAGGAATAGGGGCAAATTGTGTGGAACTCATGGTGAATTGATTTGGTTCTGATACCAAAATGATAGGTGTTGTGTTTACGGAAAAATTTAAAGAAAAATTCTAATGAAGAAACTAATGTCAGAATCTGAAATCATTAATAACTTCAATAGAACAAACGAAAATAATAATCTACTAAAAAGGGTTGAGTAAGAATCTCATTCTTCCAATCTAATAGCTATGGAGAATCTCCTAAAATACAATGAATTACTAGATACTTGATTGTCTCTCCTAACATCTCTAGGGTCCTATTTATAATAATTGAAAAATAAATATTGGATAATAATTAAATAAATTAAACTACCATGACTCCTAACAAATAGGTGAGGTGGACTTAATGGACTTAATGCATAACTGAAACTGTTTCAACTCCATTCCTACTAACTGTTCAACCCACATCCACCATATTCTGCACATAACTTCCATCCCCAGTGTTTCGTGGTAGTGTGGTACTCTATCATATGCATTTCACCTATCCTTCTTAAAAAGATGTAGTAACAGCAAGCCATCAGTTTTGAATTGGACCTATTTGAAACCTTTATTCTAGGCTAGCTCCCCCTTAAGCTTATTATGATCACTGATAATCACCCAAGTACTTTTAACTGTTCCAATTCACTTGACTACATCGTCTATTTCTGTCGCTGAGCGAAGAAAATAAAGGATCCATAATGGATATGAAGTTAAAAATAAATTCATCTGGTCATTTATAATATGAAGAAGTAAGCGGATCCATTTGGAGTACAAAAGGCCCTCAATATGCAAAAACGGTGAAAGATAGCAAGTTGAACTAAACATTATGAATATTGAGGCTCTCGTCTCCTAACCCACTAATATAGCCGTGGATATGGCAAATCAATTTTCTTTTAAGAAAAAAAAACTCACACTCTCTCTCTTTATGAATTTTAACATCTTAATAATACTTTTATAAAATATCTATATATATATATATTTATATTTCTGAAGGAAAAAAATACTATTTATAAATTATGAACAGTATTTTTTCACTTTCTTTAATATTTTATTTCTTAAATTATTTTAATATTCACCATTAGAAAAATCAAATTTAGTGAAAGAATTTAGCGAGAAATTATTCATCCCTCACTAAATGATCTAAATAGTGAGGAATTGTAAATTCTTAACCAATGTTAAATTTAATGGGAAATATCTTATACCTCACTAAATTAGATATAATTAGCGAGAAATTTTTTATTCATCGGTAAATTAAGAAAAATTATGAGAAATTAGTGAAATATTTTTTATTCCTCTTTAAATTATTATAAATAGCGAGAAATATATCAAGATTTATTTCCCTCACTAGTTTTTTTAAATTAATTTTATTGGATTAAAATTATTTTATTAAAATTTTAATTTTAATTAATTAAAAATTTTGTTTTTTAAAAAATGATCAAGTTATAAAATTATTTTCATCATATGATTATTTTAAATTAATGAAAATAGTTAAATTAATTTTCATAACTTGTTGACAAAAAAATAAAATTAAAAATTCATTTATTATAAAATTTAGAATATATTAATATTAAGTTAATTTACTAAAAGGCTTAATTTTGATAAATTTGTGTAACTTCCTACAAAAAATATTCATATGAATATAAATATACATATAAATTATTTTATGATATTAATAATTAAAAATAAATTATATCTATATTTTTTAATAATATATTAATTTATATATATGTGTGTGTATTTATATTAGTATATAGATAAATAATATATAGTTAGTATCTCATATAAAAATTGTAAATATATTTCAGTTCAACTAGCAAAAAAGTGAATACAGAGACAATGGGAGCAAGAGGGGCAAAATGATTTTTTTAGTAGTGATTTTTTATTTTAAACATTTAATTCCCCCACTCTCTCCTACCATTTTTAACATTCTCTCTTTCAAAAAAATTATTTTAACACTTTTTACTTTTAAATTTTAAATTTTATTTATTTAAATTTTCTATATTTTATCAAATATTATAAAATATTTCTCCATATATTTTCTTTTTTTTGCTTTCTTTTTATTTTCTATTGTCTCTCTTTCCTCTAATCACCTTATTTTATATATTTTTTAAATTCTCTCCCATATTTTTATTTTCTCTCTATGCAACCAAAAAAACACTCTATACCTTCAGTTTATGACCATTTTTTCTTTTGTTATTTCCTCTCAAATAACATAAATGTATTTTTTATATTTAAAAATTTAAATATTTTAATTTTATTATTATTTTTACTAAAATTTCATAAATTTTGTGTCATTGTCTTTTTATGAACTTAATATTATAAATATTTTCTATATGATCAATTTTTTTATTTTTAAATGTCCCGTGCATTGTACGAGATAAGACGTTCTAGTTAAATTAAATTCCAACAATAGAATACAAATGGATAAGAGGATTGCTCACTAGATTAGAGGATGAAGAGAGAAAAAAATGCAAAGAATGGCAACTTGGACAAGGTTGTGGGGGCATTTAGGTGGTTGCCAAAAAGAATTAATATAATTACTCTTATATCATTTATTATAATTAATATATATATATATAAAGAGTAAGAGATTAGGGGAATGATTTTATTTAACATTCTGGATGATAGTGAATTGAAAAAAAATTGTATTAATCTTGAAAAATTATCAAGTTTTAGTGAGCATTCTAATTCTTGATTTATTTTCAAAATTAAAGGTATTAAGAAAAATGTTAACAAACTAAATTATAGTACTCCAGTTGAAGTATTAAACTATATTATAAAATAGATTCTTTTCCAAATGCAATCATTACTTAAAAATATATATTATTGAGAATAGCTCTACCTATTGTTTCTACCAACAGAAATTTTTCAAAACTAAAATTGTTAAAATCCTATATGAGATCAATTATATGTTACAAGATATATATGGTTTAAATGGGTTATTAGTTATATTATATATTGCAAGTGAAATGTTAGAATTGTTGGAAATTTTGTGTTTGAATATATATTTCAAAACGAAATAATTTGGTTTGATTATATTTTAATTATATTAATTTCTATCAACTCTGTTACTATACAAGAGTCATTCTCCATTTCCTTCTTAACAAGTTGGAATTAGTTAACTCAAATATGTTGTCTTTTAGATTTTTGTGAGTTTGTTAGTATGTGAAATATATAGAAAATGTACTGAGGTTCATGAGAACTATGGGGAACATCTAGATTCCAGAATTGCATGATTCATTTATGTGGTATTAGAATTATCAAATATGGTTCATGTAACGAGTTGAAGGGTTGTTTAAGTAGATTTGATAAGCCAATTTTGAATGGTAGTCTGTGCATTTTCTCTTTATAATATGATAATCCAATTCTTCTTTCCCTTTCTATGTCTTTTATTTTTACAGTTCTGCTCCCAGACTAGTTTAAAATTATTCTGTTTAATTAAGTTGCCACATTATAATTTATTTGGTGTGGCGAAATCACTCTTAATTAAGGGCAACGTCTTTAATGTAACTTAGATTATATACCATCATATTTCGTGTATAGAAATTATTTGATTATAAAATTTTGATAACTAATAGAAAGCTAAAAATTAATATAATGCGAATATTGATAAGTTCCAGCATCGTTCCAATAATTTTGCTGTAAGCCCAAAACTATTTGACCAGACCCTACACTTGTGAGTGGTGATTGTGGAACGTGCAGGCTGGTGGCCAATGTGTCAGATGACTTGTTATATCAGAACCCAACGTTATGTGGTTCGCCGGATAATTCCAATGATTCAAGTCACACGACCAACATTGCATGCTCGGTGGTTTTCTCCCGCCGCTTGACCTATTCCCGTGGCAAAAACATATATATATATATATATATTCATGAACTTGCGAAAACATATATACTACGATATTTTATATTACTCAGACACAGGATCAACGTATAGTTTTATCATCATTAACATCTTCCTCATAAATACGAATTACTTCCTCTATTCCATATTATAAGGTAATGACAGGAATTTCACACACACATGACACATATATATTAAGAAATATTTATTATATTTTTAAACTTATTAATAAAAACCAAAATTTTTAATTTTATCCCTATTAATTCTATTTTTTTCTATTAAATATAAAATAAGTTACAATAATAATAATATAATAAATAAAAAATAAAAATGATAAATCACTATATGATACCTTATATTATAAAAAAAAATCTCATATTACCTTATCTTACTGGAGGAAGGGAATATAAATTATGCTTAACATTGTTCTTAAAATTATGAGACCTTTTCAATTCCTCTATTCTCCGAAATGGTTGAAGTGAAGTGGGAAATCAACTAATAATAATGATGAGTTTGTCCTCGCATGACCGCAACGTGGATGCATGCCCCTATATATATATATATATATAGTATATCCTCAAGGCTAAGCTCAATTGCAAGCGTATAAGACTTGACCAAGTTAGCTTTGGATTCAATGTTCAAGTAAAACACGCATGCCTAAGCAGCATTCTTCTGGAAACGTGAAGTACAAAAGAATGGTCCAAGTGATGAGATTGAGATATGTTTAAACTGACGGATGTGAATGTCGCAAGTTCTATATATCTAGTTCGTTGAAAAGCAATAGAGAGACTTATGAATTTCAAATGAAATTAGTCTCACATCTAAAAAAATGTACTATCCCGACTATTACGCCGAGACTAGTGAGTAGAGGAGAGGCGGGAATTGAAGTCAAGGAAGAAAACAGAGACTCGCGCATTAAATAAGGTGTCGGAAGTGAATGGAAGCCAAGTCCTAACATGTATCAAAGTTGGACTATAATTCTTGATGCATGCAAGTAACTTGGGATTCTCTTCTCTTTATTTAATTAATGCGCTATATTTTGCTTCGATAGAAAAATAAATAATATTATGGGGTGAAAATATGCATAAAATTTAATCTGTTTTTTAATTACTTTCAGATATCATATTAATTATCTACACTAACTAAGAAAGGATCAAAACAAATCATAGTTCATATGTTATTCTAAACGGATGGTGTGTATATACATATGTATATATAGTAGGCTATGCGGGCCACTAATTAATAAATAATAAGTCGTGCCCTTCCATAATTCTTACATAAATAAACAAATGTTCTAAATCTACTGAATCACAGGTGTTTTTCTTAGGAAACAAACATAGAAAAATTGACAGGGACGTCTTACGGCAGCATTTGCTTGGTGCTATTGACTGATCATACATAACGCTAATTAAGGCGGCTGCATTTCGTTCAATGCCCTCCCTGACCCGGCCACGAAATTTACGTACTACATATGAATTCATCTTCATTAACCTAGATATACATATAATTTTGATCATTCTTATAAAAGCTAGTAATATTGTGTGAAATAAAAAATTATTAGCAATATGTGAAGCCCGTGTTGATTATATATATATATATGTGTATATAGCACCGATGTAAATTTAATTTTAATTTCTTTCTTAAATGGACAGCTAATATATATATAGAATAATTAAGGGATGCATGTTAGGTTTGGAATAGCTACCTGGTATGAATAGGAGAGATTCGTTCCCCATCCCCAAATTCATTTTTTTGTTTTTTAGTTTCTAATTCATGTATGAATATGAATCGTGCATGTTTTCTTCCGCGAGCCCTTTTTTTCTTTTCAACTATAACGAGCAGAAAATGATGTGCGAAAATGCCAGGGACCCAATAAATCCACTTCAAAAGTTTATGTATGATTTGATTTCCGATAACAAATTAAATTATGCGAGCAAGTATGAAAAAACTACACAAAAAACGATTGGCATATGGTATCACAGGCCTCTCTCTCTCACACACACACCCCACCATTCCTTTCATGTAGTAAATCAATACCTGTGAAGCGGCCACTTTGTTATTACCTAGCTATCGTCAAAACATTAAAAATTTTTAAAGTAACTTTCTGGCGAAAAAAACATTAAAATAATTCAAAACAAATACATTCAAAAAGAAAAAGCTAACTCATATTATTTTAATTAATAATTTGTTATAAAACTTAAAATGAATAAATTTCTAATATATATTGATCATTATTATCATTTATATATTTACAAACATTTTTAAAATTTATTATCCAGCACTTTACAAATCAATTTTACATGCAAAAGTAATTTTTAAAAAAATATTTTATTAAAATACACAGTAATTTCTAATCTTCTTCCAATCACATGCATGGTTATTTCTGTATCAAAAATCTGCAGCAAGGTTGTTAAAAAGATTGATATTTAAACAGAGTAAAAATAACGTTTAACAAAATTTTGTATAGAAAGTACTTTTTCATATAAAAATCATATCTAATGAATGGTGAAAACAATTATAATTAATTTCTTAATTTCCATTTTGCTTCAAACGAAATCACATTAATCCTGCTGTGGAGGTGCAGTTATCCGGATGTGCAGTGAAGACAATCTGCACGCGTCTTTAACTTTATGGAAGAGGGGTAAAGTTAGTGAATTACATGAATATTAAAACGAATGGTGGTCCTGGTAGTGCGGGAATTATTAGACAATAGTACTCCTCCATCTAATTTTATATGTTTGTCATCCAAATCAATAAAATTATTAGATGAGTTAGATTATAATAAAATTTAATAATATTTTATTAAAATATTATTAAATTAAATATTAAAAAATAACTTATATTTCACCTATTATTATTTTTAATTAAAAGTAAAATAGTAAAAAAATAATTAATATTTTATTAGCAATGTAAAATAATTAATAAATTAAAATATTTAAATTAAAAAAAATAGATAAAATAAGATGGAAAGATTATTGAGTATCGTATCTTTATACCCACAAATATTTTTGCATTATTTATATAAGCAACAGATCTGACAACGTTAAAAAAATGACGTAAAAGATCTGACAGCTATTTTTTGAAAAAAAAAAATAGTTGATCCATATGTAGCTAAATAGTAGATCTATGTAATTAACAATTTTGTCATGGTCAAGGGTAAACTGAAGAAAGAGAATTTTCTATGGCAACTTTGTTAAAAAGATTATAAATTGATGTGAAGAAAAAAAAGAAAAAACTGTTCCTTCTAAGTAAAACATTCTCATCTATAAATTTCCAGATGAGATAATGGGAAAAAAGAAGAAAATGAAATGTTTTATTGAACTTTTATATGTGACAGTTATCAATAAGAATGAGAGTATAACAAAGGCATTTCAACTTTTTTTATTTTTTATATTTATCAGATTTTTTAATTTAAATGAGTTTAGAGGAAAAAAATTTTAAGTCGAATTATTTTTATGATTATAATTTTTCCTAATTTTTAATTTAGACTCCATAATTCTAAAATTATGATTGAATTCTTTTATAATTTTAAAGTTTATAATTTAATCTCTATTATTATATTTCCTTCAATTTATTATTTGTTCTGTGGTTTGACCAACATTTTGTCATTTAGAGACATTAAAAACATACATTATTTATGGTAAATATATTTTCAAATCCCAGACCTAACTATGTGGTTACCACAAACAAGAGTTTTGGTTTGCCTAACTATGTGGTTACCACAAACAAGAGTTTTGGTTTGATATACTTGATTACTAACGAAAGAAAATAGATCTTTTATTTCTTTGTCATAGAAAGAAATAGAACTTCAACGTTCTGTTGTGCAGCTTCTGCTACACGGGTGGGACCCACCGACCCCTTCCCCTCTCTCTCTGCAGAGGCTGTGCAGCAGAGAAGGGGGGTCGAAAGAAATAGCACCATTTCTTCTTCCACTCCATTCCATTATTCCTTCCTCCTCCTTAAAACAAGGCCGCTCTCTCACCTGCTCTTTTTATTTCTTTTGTTTGGTAATAATGGCACCATTTCTTCCACTGCTACATTAGGTCACAATGCATCCGGCACCCACAATAAATAATTAATATTCAACGCCAAAAACGCCAATATTGTATTTGTATGTGTATTTGGATTACTATTGATTGATGAATTTTCAGAACTTAATGCGTACACGGAAGGGCAAATGGACCAAGAATCCTCCAGGATCTCCGACGTACGTACGTTCCAATCCTCACTGCCTATATATACCCTTCTTCTTCCTTCTCATTCTCATCCTCACTCCTAAACTCAACACATACGTACCTTCCCTCACCAGCATTATATCCCCCACCATGAAAACCCCAGTAGCTCTCTCCCTTACTTTAGCCTTCTTCTTCTTTTGTGGTATATATGTTTCCACATACTTTCTTCATTTTAATTTCTTTCATGTTCTAAGTTTTCTGATATTTCGTTATATTACTGCTCTATATATTAAATTAAATATATGCATGCATATTTTAAATTATAGATAACGAAACAATGTACATATTTTCATGCAGGAACTCATGCGGCCACAATCACTTTTAACAACAAGTGCCCCTACACAGTATGGCCGGCAACTCTAACCGGTGACCAAAAGCCTCAACTGTCCAAGACCGGGTTCGAGTTGGCACAAGGAGCGACCAACACCGTGGACGTTCCATCTCCATGGTCCGGTCGGTTCTGGGCTAGAACCGGATGCTCTTCAAACTCAGGCCAGTTTACTTGCGCCACCGGAGACTGTGGCTCCGGTCAAGTCGAATGCAACGGTAAAGGAGGGGCCCTACCCGCAACCCTAATCGAACTCACCGTAGCAGCTAACAAGGGACAGGATTTCTATGACGTGAGCAACGTGGATGGGTTCAACGTCCCCATGTCCGTAGCCCCGCAAGGCGGGAACGGCGACTGCAAGCCATCGAGCTGTCCAGCGGACATCAACGCGGCTTGCCCGGCGGAGCTGCAAATGAAGGGCTCAGATGGGAAAGTGATCGGGTGCAAGAGCGCTTGTTTGGCTTTCAATAAGCCAGAGTATTGTTGCACAGGGGACTTTAGCACGCCAGAAAAATGTCCACCCACCAACTGGTCTCAGTTTTTTGAGCAGAAGTGCCCTGATGCTTACAGCTACGCTTATGACGACAAGAACAGCACCTTCACTTGTTTTGGAGGCCCTAACTACGTCATAACATTCTGTCCTTCAACTTGATCGCCCCTTTCCTGGGTACAAGATATGGACTCTCTTTTATCAATTGCTCTAGATAATAAAAAATAATGGCATGAAATAAATATATCATGACGAATAAGTCGCCTGCACTTAATGGTGACTGTAGCATTGATACATCTTTCTGTATCTGAAGAAGGATTTACTAGAGTATGTAACAATGAGAAGTCATTATAAATTGTACTAGTATTTTTAAAATATTGATGTCGTTGTTGGGAAAAAAAAAAAAAATATATATATATATATATATATATTGATATCGTTATGGGCCTTATGGCTAACAAAAAAATGTCGATATCGTTAGTTGCGATTAATGCATGCTCAGCATAATTACACTATCATATCTATTGTCCTACCAAGCGTTAATCAATTAAAATGTACCGATGATAAAAAGTCAAGGTTAATGACAACTGTCTACCGGTTAGACCACAATAACATTGAAAAGCATGCTTTCATTGGTTGATATTAACTAGACGGAAAGCATCTATAAAAAAAATAGTTAAAAAAAACTAGAGGGAAAAGCAAAGCTTTTTTTTTTTTTAAATAAAAACGGCAAGCCGAAGCTTGAGGAAAAAAAAACAAAATAACAGAAAGAAAAGAAAAACTAGGAAGAACCGGAGTTAATCTCCTCCATGATAAGCTCGCGTAAGTTGGAGGGAGGTGATTCAAACAAAGAGATGTCATTCTCACAACCATGGGCATTTCTTGCTAGTTTGTCAGCACATCGAAGGGTGTCTCTGCATGCATATTTCAATTTGATTTCTGGTAGAGATAGTTAGAAAAACTTAAGTTCCACATTAGATGGGAATAAGGCTTATGAAGTATATATAAGAGAGAGAAGACAAATCATATTAAAATAATTATAGAAAGATAAAGGTTAAGTAGATTTAAATATTATTTATTTAATATTTAAAGTACTTAGCATCATAATCGTTGGATTGACTAATGATGGAGATTTGATCTGGTATAAAATTGAGATTAATATATTTAATTAATTATTTTTCAGAAACAGAATTTTAAATGATAACGTTCTGAAACGACATTATGAAATAATGAAATGGCATTAAGAAAGAACACATTATTTGATATTCTGAACATTTCAATTACAACGTTCAGAAATAGATAGGTTTATCAACAATGTTTCTTTTTTTCACTATTATATAAGGATCAGACTAGAGAATAAAAGAATCACTCAACATTCTCTCCTCTTGCTTACAATCTCTCTGTTTCGTTCTGTGTTTCAAGGCATCTGAAGTTGTTGTCAGATATCTTTGGTGTTTAGAATAACTCCTAGGGGGGTGATTCGTCGGATCCCTGCAGCAAACCTAGTAGAATAACACCTTAAGAACAATGTGTTATCATACGTTTCTGGGCACCGGTTATTTTCATATACTATTTTCAACAATTTCCCCATCACCATACAGAAGATTCCTCACTTCATGGATTACCGGAAAAAGGGGGTGGTTGTGGTTACTTTCCCTCCAGACTAGATTGATCGCTTCTAGAGAGTCAGCACACAACACAATTTTGCTCAGACCTTTTTGTTTACTAATCTTGAGACCCGTTTTGATGGCCATGAATTCTACCTCAGTGCATGGCATATATCTCAAGGCTTGTTGGAAGCCCATAATCCAGTTGCCTTGTGAATTCCTGAAAATTCCTCCACATGCTGCATGTTTCTGTGCATCTACACTGCCATCTACATCCACTCTAATCCAACCGTTTGGGGGAGGGAGCCATTTGTCTTCGATGGAACAGTGCTGGAAGATCATATGCTTGAATTTCCCGTTATCAGAACATTCCATGAGGGGGTAAAGGATGGTGTGGATTAGATCTCGAGCAATAAGCCTAGTCTCTTCAAAGATTCCCTTGCAGCGATTGTTCCAAAGTGACCAACAGGTTAGAGCAAAAACGTTGTCTCAGTGCCATTTGGTATACTTTTTTGCTCCAATACTGTGTTGACTATTCCATTCAAGCGATACCTGCAAATCACCACTATAAAAATGAAATAAATGGTTAGTGCAAACTAGGTTACTCCACACCTCTCTAGCTGTTTGGCAATCTCTCAGGATGAGAAGGATGGTCTCCTCATTATCACACTCAAAAGGGAATTTGTCACATATGGCTGTCTCTTTTAGCTCTGAGTATGAGTTTGTAGGAAGCCTCTCATGAATAACTTGCCATAAGAGAAATTTAGTTTTTTCAGGTATATGCCACTTCCACATCTTTTTCCATAACTGGGATTGATTGTAGTGGACGCCTTGATTGAGAAATTTATATACGGCCTTAACAGAAAAATTGCCATCTGAGGCAGATCTCCAGCAAAAGGCATCTTCTCCCTGATCATTGGGAGGTTTCATACCAGCAAATTTGTTAAGCACCCACTGGGGGAGGAAGAGTTTCAGGTGCTTTAGATTCCATTGTCCAGATTGAAGGACAAGGTCACTAACTGTGGCTTGGTGATTAATCAGGTTTTCATTTTTGTCAACATACGCCATCAGAGGTTCATCAAGCGGGCTCCATAAGTCCCACCAGAGTCTTGTACTTTGCCCATTTCTCTCCTTGCTTCGAACTCCCTGTAAAAAACTAATTCAAACTTTTGTGATTCCTGACCACACTTGTGAGGATGATCTTCTGTTTGTAATTACCGGAATTTTGTCTTCACCACAGTTATACTTTGCCTTTAAACCCTTAACCCATAATTTTTCCGGTCAACGCCAACTGTGGCCTCACCCGATTCTATTTTACACTGTCCCACACCATTTCTGGGTTTCCCATCTGGGGTTTTAAATATAGTCCCCACTTGCTTAATATGTCCACTAACTACATTATGTGTTCGTTGGCCCACTCTCTTGTTCTGATCTATTCTGCTTGATCCTCCTGAGTTACCCGAGTTCGTCCCATTTTTGGGCTAGGCCTTGTCCAGTTTGGTCATCTCCAAGGGTTTTTTATTTTCTTTCCCTTTTTGCTTTAGTGTCCCCTGAGAACTATGTTGACCAATTAGAAAAGCAAAGCTTTTATATTGGACTCTCGCCGGTTTTGCCGTGATCCAATAGCGCATGGTGTAATTAGTTATTATAGTCCTCAGCTTTTTTCCCCATTCATTACCCAAATTAATAAGAAATATAATTAATATTAGAGTTTGAAATTTCCTTTTTTTTTGCCAGAATTTCAAATTTCCTAACAGATACTCCATTGACTTTAAAATACAAGTCATTTTTACAATTAAGGGCAGAGATATAATATAAGAGAATATAATTAATAAAAGTAATAGTGAAAAGTATTAAATTTTTTTTACTAATTTAATGATTTAACTCATTTTTTTATATACGTGAGATAATTGAAAATGATTTATATTTTCGATTGAATGAAATATATCTTTATTAATTTATTTTATCTATTCTCCCCATAATTACTTCCTCTAATTCTATTTTATGTCTTTTAAGATATTATCATATAAATTAAGAAATACAATTAAAATATATTAGAATTTCTTATTATACCTTTAAAGAACTGAATAAATAGAAAATAATAATTAATTAATGTTGTATTTGACTTTTAAAATAATAGATAAGTAAATTGAAAAAAATAATAGTCAATATTGCCATGGACTTTCAAAATGACGGGTAAATATAAACAAAATTTTTATTTGACGTGGACAATTAAAAAGAAATGGTAGGAGTAATATTGTTTTGAATTTTTATAATGAAAATAAGGGTATAATTGAAAAAAAATAATTAATGCTATATTGAACTTTTAAAAAGACTAATAAATAGAGAAAAGACATTTCTTCCAGTACGAATAAAAATAGATGGATGGAGTTTAAAAAATGTAATAAGAAATATTGTTATTTTATTATTTATTGTTGTGACTATTGATTTATTTTATTTTACAAATTGAATTTTGTTTTGGATTTTGTATTCTCTTAGGAAAATTATGATTCTCTATGCAATTTTTGTATAACTTCTGTGTAATTTTCGTGCAAGAAAGATTGATTGTCAGTGCAATCAACTGAAAGTAATATATGGAAAAGTGATATAAAAAGGGAGAAAGCTAAAATTGTCACTTGCTATGGAGCAGAGAGCAATAATTAAGGTAAACGAGAAGAATAGAGGAGGTTGTTGCCATTGTTTCAGTTTAATTTTTAATGGATATTAGTGGTGAATATTGCAACTCCACAAAAACTTCAATCAAGGTGTTGGGATGCGAAATTCTCAGAGTCCTTCATATATATAGACAAAGGATAGCTTAAAGGTGGTGTGGTTTGTAATTCAATATAATTAACAGGTCCAAAACTTCTACTTTGATCCATCAATTAGCGTGCAAGTAATTAACTTAGTATAGATTACACATTCATATAGTATTTAAGATAATTGTCAGCTTCAATATTCACCACTATTATTTAAATAAAATTAAATGGAGGGAGTTTAAAATATAGTAAGAAATATTGTTATTTTACTATTTATTTCATTTATGTGATTGTTGATTATTTTATTTTACAAATTGATATTTGTTTTGGATTTTGGATTTCCTTAAAAAAATTATGATTTTCTGGGCAGTTTTTGTATAATTTTTGTGCAATCTCTATGCAAGAGGATTAATATAGTAATTATATAAATAAATATACGCATGCACAAACATATATCTATTAAATATGTATTTTTAAATATGATTTTCTTGTACATCTCGTACAGCACTGAGAAAATTTTCTAATTACAAATTAATTAAAAAGAAATCATATTCACAAAAAAAAAAAATTCAAAGGAGTCATATAACAATTATGCTTTAGGAATTAGGATTGATAAGCCACCGTCTTCCATTGATGTACGAGATATTCATGCAGGGAGTTGCTTCATTGTCATTGACTTGTTTCACGTATGAGACTAGAGACCACTTGTTGGTTTTAGCTCCAAAACAGTGACATTTCCCATAAAGGATAGTCCTGCATCTCCACCGAAGGTTTTGTTTCATTGCGTGGATTCAACGTGTTGCACACGTGGCCAAAATCTAGTCATCCCTTGCCTTAAGTTGTTAAGATGATGCAACTTAGCAATTTTATTGAGCGTATGGTTCAATTATCATTATGTTATGGGATATAATAAGAAGGAATGGAAATAAAATATAGAGAAATTTGTTTGGTATGATATTAAGGGAGGTGTGAAATAAATTTATTTTTATATTCTTTATAAAGGATATTGTGATTTTTTATGTCATTTACATGTATGTAATCTGAATTATATAAGTTTTTGGATGTGAAGCCATTTACATGTTAATCTGTAATCAGCTTCATGCATGTAATTTGAATTACATGTATTTTGACAGACTAAACGTAGTAACTCTCTGGTTGTAAACTTATTTACATCCCTTCATATGGCATGTAAACGAATCAAATGGGGGGTGTAAATAAATTGTTGAACAAAACTACTCAACTAGCTAGTACATGTTGAATGAGAATGTGGTACTTTAAAAAAAATGAAAAGAAAAGAGTATGAAATACTTTTTAATTTTACTGATAATTTAGGATGGGATATTTTTATTTTTTTAAGAAAAGAATAACATTACTGACTGTTGGATCTATTAGTCCAACGTTTTTTCCCTTATTTTAAACAAAGTTAAATGTGACAGTCTTAAATTATATATACACTAAACCAAAATAGAAATATCGTAATTTGAGCCAAAATTGATAATATATTCATTAAAAACCTATTAATGTACTATGTATCTAAAAGTTAAAAAAAAATAGCAAGTAAACTAGACTGTTCTATCATTGGCTGATAAAAAAAACACTAGATTGTCTATGCATGTACCGCATATATTAAAATTTAAAGAAATATGATATTATAAAATATATGTATAATTAAATTTACAAAAGGATGATGATGTAAATTTTGTGAAATTTGAGTAAAAATAAAAAATCAAAATATTTTAAATTTGAAATATGAATTTTAAGAAAAAATAGCAAAGCATTATTGTTTTGAAATGTGTTAAACAGTGCTCTTTTTCCAGATATCAATAATTTTTAAATATATTGGAAGAAATATATATGGGAAAATTACATATAGAGATCAAGATAATAAATTAATTATAAAATAGAACATATTAATACTATTTTTCTCAATTTTATTATTTAATATTCTATATTTTAATATTTTTTTCAGTTAAAGTCCTTCTTTTTAATTAATTCACTCTACCAGTTCCTATATGTAATTCCTCTAATATATAATTAAAAAAAATAAAAAGATTTGGTTTCACAACAACAAAGAATATTATCACTTTGGACCAAATTGTAATATTTTTATATTTTTTAGATATTTACGTGTTATTTTTTGGCTGCTAGATACATATATTAACAAGTTTTTAATAAATAATTATTTTTTTGATACATCAATTTAATTAATACATTATCATTTTGGCTCAAATTATAATATTTTTATTTGCTGGATATTTAACTATTACATACGTATAATTTTTTTTACCAAGAAAAAGAATGATGTATAAATAGATCCAACCATATTAGTAATATTATTGTTTTCTTAAAAAATTAAAAACTAATATTAATTTAATAAATACACTATTGTAATTTTTTAACACTATAATAGTTAAATAACTTTTCTATCAATATGTTTTGAATGAGGATGTGATATTTTTTTAAGAATTTTTTATAAAGAGGGTAAGGTACTTTTACTGTGCAGCGATTCTTTTAAGGAGCGAGAAAGCAACATATATGGTAGCATCTTAACAAATTAAGGCAAAGGATGGCCAGATTTTAGCCACGTGTGTGACATGCTCTTGGTGCGTGGATTTACCCCATGCGCCGAAATGAAACAACATAGCAGCATCTTAACAATTTTAAGGCAAATGATGGCCAAATTTTAGCTACATGTGCGACACGCTCTTAGTGCATGGATTTACTCCCAGCACCGAAATGGAACCCTATCCTACCACAAAATATAACACCTTTAATTCCTTTTACAAATAGAATCATACATACATCAGAATAGAAAATAGGAGACATACAGAGGAAAACCATGAGAGAAGATAATGATTGCATACTTATCTCTTTTTTAATCATCCCAATCACCCCCATCATTTACCATCTACAACATTGGCAATATATGCTGTGGAAAAGATCATAGTGGAATAAAATCCCCATGCTTTTCTAAGAAGGACTTTTCCACTTCTATCAATCCTGCAATTTACAAATGAAGATCTAGTCTTCTCTTTGACGGCCTCCTTTGAGCTATGATGGCTATTGAAATTCCATGCTCTTCTATTACTACAAAGTTTATAATGCATTCCTATACACAAGTCGTAGTGTTAATGAATGCTTTCATATACTCCATTTAATTTATCTATAAGGTGTTATTCAGAAGATTTGTTTAGTCCTATTTATATGGTGTAGTGTTAGATTTTCATATAAATTTTCTATTTTACCCTCAATAATTTTATTGTCTCATAAATTGTTTTCTACTTTAACACACTCTTTTTTTCTGCATAATTATTACTACTTAAATGAGGAGTGTAGGTAAAATTGGAAGCTTATGTTAATTTTTTCTAACGTTGAGAATATAACTGACTATCCTTAATATCTATGCACTGTTTAACAATATCTTATAAATAGAACCAGAGGAAGTACAATATTCATAACTATCAATCAAATTATTTTAAAGTTCTTCCTAAATGATGCAGATATCCAAATAAAAAACTATCATAAATTATTCTCCCCAGTTGTTTGGATAATAAGTTTTGCATGGGAGAGAGAGAGAGAGAGCGTTTAGCTCAGAGCAATTTAGATTTGCACACATGATGTCTACAGAATCTTTGATGAAGCACTCTTTGTAATAATGCTTCCCGCTTAATTTCTTCATTCAGCATATCTTGATTACTGTACATCCCGCATCCATAAAAAGTAGCTTGATCACCTATTACTCTTAATGCTATTGCTTGTCCTCCATATGAACGTAGTGTTGGTGTTGGAGCTATATTCTAAAGTTTTGTATAATCATTTTTTAACACATTATAATATGGATTTGAAAATTCACAAATTGAAACTAGTATTAAATGAATTTATTTAACTACTTACCTTGAAACTAATATTGTACACTACAAAATTCAATGATGCAAGCAGATATATAACTATTAGTTGTGGACCTTGAAGAATTACTATTTTCACTCTACTCTATAACTGTATTCAAGAAACCTTAGCTCAACATTACAAGGTTTTCTTTACTTTCTTCTACCGTAGTTTTTTCCCTGTTTTTTCTAAAAGAAAATTAAAAATGATTAAATTAAAAATCTAGAAATCAATAATAAAAAGAAAAAAAATTGAAAAAAGACTGAACCTGTTTATGCTGGAATCTAGAATTATGAGTCTTGCCTCAATTGGGGAATAGAATTGAAGGCATCTTTTATCTCCAACTAAAATTACCGCATCCTTTCAAAGAAACAATAAAAACCAATGTCACGCTATAATCTCATTTCATTGATTCACAATGTGAATCATCAGATTCATCATCTCCAATATAGTACTAATCAAGTATATTGAAATTGAAAGTAGCATTTACGGGAGGTCTCGTTCTAGCACGTAAGCAATCGGCTGTGCCTAAGAGAACACACAGACTCATGAATTACAGTGTTTACAATATGCATGTTCAAATTGAAATTAACATATGGAAAA
Organism: Adenanthera pavonina; assembly: GCA_026686845.1. Lineage (NCBI taxonomy): Eukaryota > Viridiplantae > Streptophyta > Magnoliopsida > Fabales > Fabaceae > Adenanthera > Adenanthera pavonina. Next base: position 7,486,050 of record JAIVEN010000002.1, read on the forward strand.
GTAATATAAGAAAAAATGAGAAAGTTAGGAATGTCACCTGCCATAGAGCATAGAGCAAAAAGGTAAACGAGGAGAAGGAGGAGAATAGAGGAGGTTGTTTTCAGTCCCACCACCTTAATTGAAAGTTTTTGTTGAGCTTCAATATTCACCACTAATCTCAATTGAAAATTAAATTAAAATATGTGTGGCAACAACCTCCTATTTTCTCCTCCTTCTCCTCCTTTACCTTATTGCTTTCTACTCCATGACAGGTGACATTCTTGGCTTTCTTCCTTTTCTCTTTATATCACTTGTCCATGTATTACTTTTAGTACACATGCACATTGTGAAAATTGCACTTCGTAATTATTGTATAATTTCTGCGCAATATTTATGCTGTTTATTAATGTGTGAATGTTGATTTGGATTTTGTATTCTCTTAAAAAAATTGTGAGAGACTTTGTGCAATTTTTGTATAATTTCTGTGCAATCTTTGTGAATTTGCAAATGTAAATGAAAGAACATAACATATGAAGTCAACTTACAATACAATGTTAGTCTCGTTAGATCTACATAACTCATAGATTAGGGTGGTGGTTACTTGATGGAAAAGTTTCTGAAATTCCATTGAGCTAAGACGTATTGTACTTTAAAATTAACCACCACTTTGCTGTCTAGCTGCTTCAATCACCACTTGAACTTCAAAATCCATTGAAAATTAGGCTGTAACAATGGCAACAACGCTCGTCGAGCACTGTTCTAGTGGTTGGGATGACTCCTTGCAAGCAAGATGTCATGGGTTTGAATTCACTAGTGCTTTGATCTGGTTAATAGAAATTGTTTTAAGGGAGATATTTAAACTACTAGGTTGAATGGCTTGATTACTTGATGTGAGCTATTGCATGCTTATTTTACACTTAGGTTTTATCAGACTAGTAGTAAGGCTCCACCTTTATGAGTGGTTGGACTTTGTCAGTTGGGATTTCCTTATCATAAAAAAAAAAAAAAACAATGGCAGGAACTTCCTTTGTTTTCCTTGTAAAATTAATTTTTGTGTGAATACTACTCCCTCTGATTCTTAATATAAGACATTTTTAATCGAATCACGCAGATTAAGAATATGAGTTAAAACTAATTAACTATCTTGATTTCTCCAAAAATCTCAACCTTTTTCCAGAACTACCCTTATTTAATCTCTTTCTCTTTCTCTTAGGATACATTAAATAGAGACATTTTTTGGAAATGTATAATAAATACTACCTCGTATATTGTAAATGATCTTATATTCATGAGTAAGGTAAAAAATCCTATATATAGGACTGGAGGGAGTAATTAAGAATTACTTATAATATTTTCAATAAAATTATTATTTCTTATTAACTGCCAAATCTAAAAGTGGAAAAATTATGCAAATTCACTTCCTTTTATTTTTATTTTTATTTTTATACTCATAAAGGAAAGAATTGGAAGTCAACTGTGCAAGCTATTCAATTTAAATTCTCAAATTAAAAAATTTATTTACATCCAATTGAGGGTATTATAGTAAAAAAATTTGAACTTATACTCAAGTACTAAATACTTTGTCTTTGGAAAAAGTATATATATTTTTAAAAATATGAAAATATCTTTTTAATTATAAACAAAATAAAAAAATGTATAATTGACTCAAATTTTATTTTTATTCAATTGACTCGAAACCGGACATGAGAATCAGAAATATAAAATTAAAATGGTCCCCACCAATTATTAATGTGAGAGAAATTATTAGGAGTCCCTAACGAAATATATGTATATATATATTTTTTCGCTGAACTAATAAAATACTATTTGAACTTTACGCCTTCGGTTTGTTGAAGCAAGTGGATCCATAGACAATTAGTCGCGCAAAACCATTAACGACAGGATGGATCAGGCATTCTGGAATGTAGAGGCCCAAAACCTACTTACCCAGTAATGTTAGTTTTCTCATTATTGTAATTACGGCACTATCAAAACTAAAAATCAAATGTAACTATGGGCCCAACTAAGTTAGGCAACTTACATTGACCTTTCATCAGTTTCCCCCTTTAAACATTACGCACAGGTTTATCCCCTCAAGATCCTTGAATGTCAAATTGTACAACGGATGTCCGATGGAAACCAATAGGGATCTGGATTTGCTATTTCTTGGGGAAACAGTGCAGTTATTCTAATTATTCTAAGCTTTACCTGCATAATTTGAATCTTGCATTATAGATTAATTAAGCTTGGGTGGATGTATAGTTAATTACTAATGCGTCCTCTTCGAAAATAATCAATGAATCGGCAGTTGTAAGTGAAGGATAGCAGCATACTTGAAAATCTAAAGAAACGATCAAAAAGACTGATTTCGAAAAGAATAATCCTCATAGGGTTAGGAAATTAACATCAGCAGCTTACAATTTTATAATTAAAACGTAAAGGTTATTATACACAAGTGAAGGGAGAGATATCCGTTGAACATAAATAATTGCTTGTTTTACAGTCATAAATGCTTTGTTTCATCTTTCCTAATCAGTTAGTAATTATTTCATGGAACAAACGTACGTTAAATTATTTGACCATAAATTCAAGTGTTTGATTTGATTGAAGAGGAAATTAATGTATTGCTTTGGAGGTCTCCTTGAATGGATCCTAGTGCTATGTATGCAGAAAGCTGAGGAATTCATGAGGATAATGCATTATTCACGAATCTCTGTAACGTGCTGCATGATTGACACCATCTCACTGAATCATAGTAATCTATCACTGATGCAGGGAAGAACAGAGAAAGACTGCTCAACCACTAAAGATATCTGTATTATTATGGCAATTTTCAAACATGATTTGCATATCTTCAATTCCATATGTGCGTCTTATTCAAACGGGCTGAGAATTATGAGGAAGCCTCCAATACTAACATTACACAAAAGCCAAATGACAGAGAGGACCATGGGATCAGCCAACACAAAAAAATTAACAACAAAAAGACGAACATATATTCATAGGTAGTAGTAGCAGTCTTTGTAGAAAAATATCTGACGTTTTTTCTCTTGTGATTCAAGCGGATAAGTTAGTGGGGAACAAGAAAAGCGGATAATAAGTCAAGACCTTATTCGTTTCTCTTTAAATTTTTAAAATTTAAACTGACTCATTCTTTGGCCAAAAAAAAAAAGGGCTGACTCATTATAACCAGAAAAAATGACTGACTCATTTCTGAAGGATAATAAAATACACATTTTTTTATTAAATCAAGACTCGGTAAATCTCTTGTAAGAAAAAGAAAACTCAGTAAATCATATATATTAATCATTATTACTACTACCACTATTATTCTTTGCCCTGAACTACTACTACTATTATTATTTAATAACTTAATAACTATATATGAAATTGAAACCAATAAGCTGACACTGTTAATAAGCCATAAGCAATTAGCTTCCTGCAAAATCATTAAATATTAATCAATTTACTAATAATATGTATTTTAAAAAAAAATTAATAATATATATTATTAATATATGATTTTTCATTAACACTTTTTTTTATTGTCCTCATTAATTTAATTTTTTAATATTTTTATGTCTTTTAATTTTGTTGTCATGTTTTTTTTAAATTAAATTTAAATTTTAAATTTTTCTAGCTATTCATAAAAGATCAAAATAATTATGAAATCTCATTTAAATTATGGCGTGTCAAGTGAAACAATCTTCCATGAAAGAAAAAGAAGTTACATATTCTTCAGACTGATTTTTTTTTTCTTTGGCCACAAATTCAGACCCATATTTAAACTCTTAAAAAAAATTACAAATACACTTTTTCTGTTTTTTTTCCTCATTAGGCTCAAATACGCTTCGAGTGCTTCAGTTCAGTCATTTAAAAAAACAAAGAAAGACCGTTCGCATTGCACCGCCTCAACGGGCTCAATATATCCGTTGCCCGCGCATTTCTGTTTCTTTGGTGTGATCTTCACGCAACTTTTCCATGGCGTCCTCAAACTATGGTATTTTCTTCTGCGCAAATATTACAATCTGCTCGTTAAATCGCTCGTTAGTCTTTGATCTGTTTCGCTTTGTTGCAGAGGCCGTCCAGGTTCTGGTGTCGTTACTGGCTGATGGTTCTTCCCTTGTCAGAGCGGCTTCCATGGCCTCTCTCAAAGACATTGCTGGCCTGTGATTATCTCTCTCCATAACACAACTATTTATTCATTTTGTCACCGAATTCGATGGAACTTTGAATTTTATGGCATTGCATTTGTAGGAACCCACTCCTAGTTCTCGAGTGCTGCGTGGTGGAATCCCGAGGAGGACGTAGGGTACTTTAGATAGACATTTCGTTGAAATTGATAACGAAAGAGAAGTTCAAGGATAGTACTGCTAATAATTTACCTTGGTTTGGAATTTGGATGTTTCAGCGATTCGGAAACATGGTGGAAATTTTTCAAGTAATGACATATGGAGTTCGAGCGCTAGACAAAAGAGAAGCTGATAAATCTTTTATGACAAAGCTATCTAAGATTGCTACCTCTGAGATTATACCCTCTAAGGTGCTCTGTCTTCGCTCAGGACAATTCGGCTATTGCTGCATGAGTGGCTTATGGCTTACAATATATAACTTAGTTTCACTCTGAGTAAAATATTTATAATGGCATTCTATGAATTCCAGCCAGTACACAATATAAGGGAGAACGACTATGCCGTTGATTTTCTAGGCTTTAATTATGCTTGTTGCTATTTTTGTGGTTTTAATAATTTACTTATTGAAATCTGCAATTTGGATGTTTAAAAAGGTTTATGGTTGAATTGAGTTTGTTTGATGGTGGTTCTCGCTCACAATAGTTATTTTCACCGAGCACGTGTAGTTTATGTTGACACTAGCCGTAAACACATTCAGTTTAAAATTTTTTTATCTCATTGTATCCCCTTATTAGTTCGTCCCTTGTGCATCATTTTCTTGTTATGACAGTTATCTTAGGATATTTCAATTACTGGCTTCATCAAGTTCTGCGCGTGACCTCAATTGGTATGCATGACTAGTTCCTGTGCTTCTTCTGCAGGAACTCAATTCTGATTGGCTACAAGCAGCAACGAGCCTGCTTGTTGCAATAGGCTCACATTTACCTGACCTAGTGAGCTATATTCCCTGCTTTTATTTTATTGAAATGATTTATAATATATTTTTTAATTTAATAGAGAACGAAAAGACATGGCTCCAAGGATATTTAGTCAAAGAAATCTGTTATCTATATTCCATATTACGTTTTCTTTACCTCTTGACTTCTGTCTATTATTTCATTGCAGGAATTAGATCTAAACATTTTGTACCATGCTAAAATATTATCTCCCTTTCTGTATCAGCTTCTTAGGCAATATTAGTGGCTTCTACTTGTTATTCTTCATTTTATTTTACTTCTCCTAGTCTGTCCTGGATTCTAAACTGGGTTCTCTTTCTTCTATCTCTTGCCTGACTCCCTCTTGATTTGGAATTGTAGATGATGGAGGAGATTTATCTTCATTTATCGGCAACTTCAGCATTACCAGCTATGGTCCAAATTCTTGCAGAATTTGCTTCTACTAACCGTAAGTAAATTGTCTCTTTGAATTTTTCTGTAGTTACAACTTTCAAGTCTTTTTTTTTGGTGTTGGGGGGGGGGGGGCGCGGGGCGGAGGTAGGGTTTTGTTCAGTTCTGCACTAAGCACTGATTTTTTCCACCTTCTAAATCTGTTACAGCAATGCAGTTCATTCCCCGTTGGAAAGGTGTTCTTTCACAAATTCTGCCAATTCTTGGAAATGTGCGAGATGTGCATCGACCAATTTTTGCCAATGGTGTGTGAAATTTTGTTTTGCTTCCTTGGTAGACATGTTTTGTGATTTCACCTTTAGACATCTAGGTTCATGGTTGGATGTGGCATATTTTGCTTCTTGTTTTGAAATGGTTGAAGTTGTAGATGGGTGTGCAGTGCACAATCTCTAAAATTTAAGTTGCATATGCAATTACTTTGAGCGAATTTCATGCCTTGTTGGACAGAATATAATACATGTAGGCATGAAACAGAGAACAGAGGAGGACAGTGATCAATTATGGACATGTTTCAAGGTCCTTTCTGAGGTCAAGCCATTCATTTGTGGGGGCATATTCAATAAAATTGATGCTAATAATATGTTGCAGTGTCTTGTTTTTTAAATGATTTGTCGCAGATTTTTAAGCCCAACAAGTTTTGCCTCCAAACATATGTGTGATGTGTTCCTCTCATTCAAAAACAATTGCACTCTTGTTTAATTGATCCATTAGCTAGTTACCTGTGAAGTAAGCTTTTTAGTGTGTTTACTTATTCTTAGTTATGCCCTTAAAACATGAAGCATTTTCTTTTGATTAAGTTCAGAGGTTTTGGCTGGATTAACAATGGTGAACTGTCATAACAGTGCACTGTATGTTAACCCTTGGTGTCTTTGGTATGAGGGGAATATTTGTAATTTAAAGGGAAATTTTTGTCTCCAAATTTGCTTTGTGACATTGTGGTTTTACATCTCTTTGCTTTTCGATGCATGATTTCTCTCAATAAACTTCTTAGTAGACATGCTGGGGATCGGACTATTCTCTTGCATTACTTTCATTGAGTGGCTGTATTTACTTTCTCTTTTTTATTTCTCGTCTTACATGATATCTTATCCCCTTTTCTTGTTATCTTTCTTTCATATTAATAAAATTTCTTCTTTTATCTAAAAATTTTTTCTACCAAGAGTACTTTTTGGGCTTCTTATTTTGAAAATCATTTTGGAAAAATGGTGAAGTCTGATTGGAAATTTCTATTTATCTTAAATATGAGAAGTACAAGCTTCTTGTTGTTCAAGCATGTCATCTTTGGCAATAATTTGGCTTCATTTTAAATGAGTGTTTAAGATTTAGACTATAATGTTGGATAAGTAGATTTTATGTTCATAGATAATAGCAAAACAACATTTCCTCATAATGTGTCTTGGTTAATGTATTTTTGTAAACTATGGAGCCTTTGTCATTACTTTTAGCTCTAATGCCCTAGCCATGTCCTCATTGCTATAAGTTTCTTTTCTTCATGCGTGCACATGTGTGGACAATTTTTTTGCCCCAGGAGAGAAGGGGGGGTTGGGGTGTTGGGGAGTTTTAGCAACCTTAGTCAAACGTGTTATTACTAGAGATGATGCTATCAATTTAACTCGCTTTCTTGTTAGGTGTAATATTTGTTATCCTTTTGCAGCATTCAAGTGTTGGTGTCAAGCTGCTTGCCAATGGAGTATTGATTGCCCTACGCATTCATCCCTTGATGGTGATGTCATGTGAGACCTCCTACATATAGTTCTTTTCCTGAATTCCATATTGCCTTCCCCTTTTTCCTATCTGAGGGATATATACAAGTAGTGCAGGTCCTTTCTAAATTCTGCTTTTGAGCTTTTGTTGAGAGTTTGGGCAGCTTCACGTGATTTAAAGGTTTGCCTGTCATTTGTTTTTTTTTTTACTGGTTTGCTTTCTATTGCTGTTATATCTTTCTTTTCTTTCTGCCTCTTCTTCTTCTTCTTCTTTTTTTTTGCCCCTAATAATTTTATACAGCAGTAAGTTATGATATTCCAGTCAATTATATGATTTCGAGAAGGTTAAAATATTTCTTTCTTAATAGAAACTCTTGAACCAGATCTTCTATAATAAATAAACTATTTTCTTAAAATGTTGCCTTTTTATCTAGCCATATCTGTTGAGAAAAACAATGTTAAGGGAGATATGTAAAACTGAACCCTATTGTGCTGATATTTATTTGAAAGGACTAAATAACTAAGCCATGTGGTCATTCAGTTCAAAGTATGTGTAATAGCAAACTAAATAAGTGCATTGTGTGGTTATTATTTATTTCCTACTTAAAGGTACGACGTCCTTTTTTAAGACCAGTACCTAAAGGGTTCACTAGGAAAAGAAGTCTTGTTCAAAAGAGGGAAATAAAAGCCTATGGAAATATAAACTATGTGGGATCTCTAGTAGATAGGAAACGAATATCATGATACTACTTTACTTGCCTAGGGGAATATATTGTCTCTTGGAGAAGCAAAAAGCTGAATAAAGATCTAGTGGATAGGCTGAGTTCATGGTTATGCCACTCAGGATATGTGAATTATTATGGCTAAAGACAATCTTGGAAGATTTGAAGATTAATATACAAGGCTCAATGAAATTTTATTTTGATAATAAATCCCTGATCGCCAATACTCATAATCTACCACAAACATGACTGTTTTAAGCATGTTGAAGCAGACAAACACTTTATCCGAGAAAAAATGAATAATTTTTACTTCGTTTGTTTCTTCTTGTAGCTAACTCACAGACGTGTTTATCAGTGTATCATCAAATGTCATATTTTAAGATTTAATTATCAAGCTTGGTATGGAGTTTATCCACTCAACAACTTATGGGGGAGGTTTAGAAATAATTAAGCAATGTGTTTCTTTAGGCACATGTGTATATTAGCTATTTCTTTAGTTCCTTAAGTCCCCAATTATACTTGTCTCCCAAAGTAGCCTCCTCTCTTTGTATATAGAAATACCCATGTATTATGCTCTTTGTATACACACAAGAATTCAGACATTTATTCATGTATGTCTAATTGTATCCATTTGGTTCATATTTGTCTTTTGCTTCTTTTAACTTCTCGGGATTTAGGTTCGTGTAGCATCTGTGGAAGCATTGGGTCAGATGGTTGGTCTTATAACACGAACCCAACTGAAGGCGGCTTTACCAAGGCTTATTCCTACATTATTGGATTTGTAAGATTCACCTACATGTTGGTTCAAACTACTTATTCAACTGCCTTTTATGTTTTATGCACAAAACATGTTGCACTGATTTTATGATTTCCTCATTGCATGAATTTGTTTTGATGCGAGACAGGAATACTACAAATATTTGGAGTAACCACAGTAATTATGGTATATTTTAATTTTCCTCTCTTCTGTTGTCAGATATAAGAAGGATCAAGATATTGCTTTTTTGGCTACATGCAGTCTCCACAACCTCTTAAATGCCTCTTTACTATCAGAAAGTGGCCCTCCTTTGCTTGATTTTGAGGTAGCATTTACTATAATGTTTATATTCGAATATTCCTGGTTAGTTGAGTTTCTTTGTTTTGACTCTAGTTCTCCTATGATTTTTTTGTCAGAATTTACTATTTGTCTGTGTCATTATGCTACTTTAGATTCTTCAATCAAAACCTATATGTTATTTTTATTTACTTAATTACACTATTTAGGTTTATCCCAACTGTTATTCTGAAATCGCAATTCTTTTGTTTAATAAAAAAAGTTATTTCATTGAATTTCTTTTTGTCGATAAGTAATGTGCATATAACAAGAAAAAAATTCGGTTGTGTAAGGCTTCTTTGTCATGTGAATTACAAGTCAAGCTTCGGACATTATTTACTTTGTTTGGCTTTCCTTTCCTTTTCACATTGTTATTGCTATTTCTCTTCCTTCTTCTATTACTTACATCTATGCGCTCTACTACTTACATCTTTGCGCATGCGTATATGCATTATAAATTGTTACTAATCTAGTAACTAGATGTTGGTTGAACATTTCATCTCATTCTATTGAGCATATATTTATATATGAGTGGCTGGATAGGGATGCCTTTTGACATTGAGTAACAACAATGTCTTATCTGTGAATTTGTGAATATAGTATGGAAGATGAATAATACCATTAGCAAACAGTAGATGGATCTGAGAACAATTTGAAACTCCCAATACTCTTCTTTGTTGCTCTTTGGAAACCAATTCTTTGCTTAATCACTTATTCAATGAGGCATCTGAATTCTTCTCTTCATTGAGTTAAGCGTGACCTTACATAAATGTAGCTAGTTTAGTTTATATGTTTTCCTTAAAAGTAGTTGCTTTTATCTGTTATCTTCCTATGAATTTTGAGTTATGGAATTTTTAAAAGGAAGACAATTATTGTTGGTATGTAGGACCTAACAATGATTCTGTCAACCCTTCTGCACGTGGTTTGTATTGATTATAATAGCAAAGAAAGATCAGATTTCTCAGTGGGACTGAAGGTGATACCATCCATTTCATTTGTAGGATTTATTTGCATCTTTAATTTATTGCATTCTCTTCTAATTTTTTGTGCATAAATCTGTTGCTTATGTTTGGGGCATGATAGTTTATCCTGTTTGCTTTCTGGTTTTTTTGTGGGTAATATTTATATGTTTTTTGAAAAATTTTAATTTTTTTTCATATCATTATATATATATAATTTATTATTGAAGGACATCTCTCATATTATAAAATTATTTTAGCAAAATTGTTGATAAAAAATTTTATTTATATATATTTTAGTTTTTTGAAAATTATATATTAGTTTTATTATAAATAATATATAATAAAAATGATAAAATTTTAAATAATATATGTTTATGTGTGCGCTCGTGTTTATATGTTATTTTTTAAAAAATAAAATTCGGTATCCCACTATTTTTTTTGGATCCGTCCCTGTTAGTGCCACGTAATCCTTGCACTAATGCTTCATTGTAATTAGAGAAAGATGTTTCGCTTGGTACTGATTTAATTAGTTAGTCTCTTGAACTGTGGTACACGCTTGTGTACGCACATACTGATAAGTGAAATGCATCCTACTAGTATCAGGAGAACAAATTAGAAGACAGAATTTAAAAGCCAATATACTTGGATCAGATTGATTTTCTCTTTTTTGGGGGAGGGGGTTTTGGTTGCTTTTTGAGACATGCAGAGGGTTTGGTGAATCTTTTTGAGCTTTTGATTTTGCTGTCTCTTTTGTTCTTTTATTATGAGTTACAGTTCTCTCTTGTAATGATTTTTTTTTCTTAATAAAAAACAGAAGTTTAATCTATCGTTTACTGTTTGACAGATGTATAATGAGGTGCAGCATTGCTTTCTGACAGTTGGCTTAATGTATCCAGATGATTTGTTTACATTCCTTGTAAATGTAAGTACCTGCAAATCTTGATGCAATAATGCATTCCAATCTCTCTCTCTGAACATCTATCTTGAAATTATAATTTCTTTGCCAAATTTCTTATTTGTTTGGTTTTCATAAAGGAAGAACATTTATTAAGACGAGAGAAAATCAAATTGCAATGGCAAACTGTCAGCGAATAATTAAGTTTTAAAAATATCGATGCAATAATGCATTTCAATCTCTCTGAACTTCTATCATTGATCATTTATTTAAGTATCATTGGCAAAGATCTGCATAGGTGTGGTGATCTCCAATGGTGCTAAATGAGTGTGGGGGTTTGATTTAATTGAAGGAAAAACTCAAACTGACTGTATCCCTCTGATCTGGAAAACCTGTACTTACTGCTGGCCATGCAGGTTGGATTGGCTGCCTGAAACCAAAGATATGGAGCCTTTGTTGGTTTGGGGGGGTTTGATGCTGGTCTTAGAAAGAAGTTGTAGAGACTCATATACAACAAATTATCTTCATGTGCTTTTACAACACATCACATATGTCAAATTGTTATTATGAAAAGCACTCCTTCTTAAATTGCACTTGAATTACATGCACCTATCCTATGAGGGGGAGTGCATTTGGTTCCAGCTAAAAAATCCATGGGAAGTTGAAGTGATTTACTCTTCTATTTCCTCCAGAGCCCCACTAACGGGAACTAATCCTAATAGATATCATGCTGAAAAAGACATCAATAAATTCAAACTCTAGGTATTAAAACCCGGACCGATTATTGAGCTAGATGAGATATCGATTCAAGGTTCAATAGCCGGATCGGGATCAGACCGGGGTTGGACCAGTTGTAAATAAATTAATATATTGTGAATAATATAGATGAAAAATATAAAAGATATTTATCCATGACTATAAAATTAACATTCAATCTACAATGAAAAGTAAATTTAATAATTTTTTAATTTTATATATCATATACAAAATTAAAAATATTATTAATAAGTTTTATAACCTAATATTAAAATCTAAATAAGTTAATATTCATTTATAATTATATTTTGAATTCAAAATAGTCAATTGATATTCTATTTTCATATTATTTGTTAAGTAAATTTATCATTATTAATAATTATGTATCATGATAATACTTATACAATATTATAATATAGAAAGAAAAAATTTATACAAAAAATAATGGTACTTAGTACTAAAAAAATGATATTTTATCTTAGAAAAATTAAAAAATAAAAAAAAAATAATGACTGGTTTTGTACCGGTTCTCGACTGGTTTTGAAATATCCCGATCTTCTTCTATGATTGGACCAAACCTAGCATCGGTTCCCGATCGGACTAGTCGAACTAGCCGGTCTGGTTTGGTACGGTTTTTTCTTCCTTGGAAATGAGAACCAATGGTGTAATGACTTGTCTTCTCATTTTTATTCCTTTGATCTTTCATTCTATCAAATTATTTTTTATTATGAAAAAAAATCATGTTTCTCTAATTTGATCATAGCTTCTCTACGTTGGTTCTTTACATTCAGAAATGCAAGTTGAGGGAAGAACCATCGACCTTTGGTGCACTTTGTATTTTGAAGCATCTTTTGCCAAGGTTTTTGCTTTTCTAATCCTCATGCTAATTATTATTGATTCTCTAATAGGAGCTCACTATAAATCTTTGTGAAGGTTGTCTGAAGCTTGGCATGTTAAAAGGCCTCTTCTAGTTGAAACTGTAAAGTTCTTGCTAGACGAGCAGAATTTAGGTGTCAAAATGGCACTTTCAGAGGTAAACCAATGTGGATTAATTTTCCTATTGTTCCTTTCAATATAGTACCCCTTTTGCCTCATTTGGTATTTTAGAGAATCTTTTGCTTTCTTCCATATTTGATATTTGCTCATTTGTCATTAGTTAATTGTGGTCATGGCCTCGCACTTTTACTTGGTTTGTACTTATGGAGAGTGGTTTGTTGAATACCTTGTACGCAATTGTGCTTTGACAAATCAAAATCAGAGCAACATTGAGAGTAGTGCAAATAAGAGAGTAGAGGTACACATTTGTTCTCCCTTCTGTCATTTTGATCTGTTTTTAACATTTCAATTTTAAGTTTTCATGATTTTTATAAGAATTTAAAACCGTGTTGTTTTCCCATTTGATGCTCAATTTTTTCAATACAGCTTTGGCTTATTTGGTTATTTTCTGGTTTAGAGTAATCCTTTTGGGTTTGCAGTGTAGTTCTGCACTCAATGTTATTGGGGGAGTTTCCTATGTTGATGATATTATTGGAAGCCTCCCATGTTTTGATCTCTTTTGTGGTATTAATGAAGTTTCTTATTTTATTGAAAAAACAAAATCACAAATCTATGTACTATTGTACTGTACTTTTAGCTATCATGAACTCTATGGAAACTAGAATATTGAACTAAGAATTGATAGATTATATTGAATAATAACCTTCAGTAAGGAAATCAGCAGAACAACAAGTTTCCCTTGTAGTTTGAGACAGTGGGAATCTCCCGCAACATTTTCAAATTTCTCTCCACATCCCTCTCATTTCCTTTTTTCTTACAAACTTTCCTCATAATTGAAACACTAAAGCCAACCCCTTAAACCAACAGGTGTCCACTGTCCCAAAATACCTGAAATTTCCCAAAAACAGTTACATGATAATTCTCTAACTACTCCTCTGTTCTGCACCCATCTGTCTATGCTTCTAAATAGAGTCTTAATTTTGGGCCCTTCAGATTCCTAACTCTGCTGTTCTTCTCAGATGAAAATTGGTGCAGTTACACTGGAAGCGTTAAGAACAATTTGTGAGAAAGGTCTCCTTTTAATGACTATTACAATTCCTGAAATGGAGGTAGATTAAATCCTCTCCTCATCCATCAAATTTATGGTTGTGATTTCCTTTGTTTCCTGGAACGTGTTAGTTATTATTCCCTTATCTACTAATTTCACCGAAAAAGCATTGTTGTTGAATGTATTTTTAGAACATTCTTTGGCCTTTTCTGTTGAAGATGATTATTCCACGGGCCTACACTGGTGCAGTTGGTGTGGTAAGAGTTTGATACTCTTTCCTAGTAATCTTTGAATAGGGAAGTCCAATTTGAATATCGGATGACTAGCTAACTTTTTTCATGCATAGCTTCAGGTTTGATATCTGCTTTCGCTTGAAAAAATTCTTTCTCCCCCCTGCTCTCTCTCTCTCTCTCTCGGTAGACTTTACAAAATGTCTGGGCATCTAAATGCACTTCTTGTGAAAGTGAAGTTCTATCCAAGCTGAAGTTTTTCCTGGCATATTTGAGCACATCATTGCTACTTTTATAGGTCTGCAGATGCATCTCAGAATTGTGGCGGCATAGATCTTATGGAAATGATATGTTGAGTCTATGTAAAACCCGTGTTGATATACCAACTGCGGAGGTAGGATCCTTGGTTGATAATATTTTTTTACTCTAAGATCATTTTGTTCTGTCTATAGTTCCTTTTTTATCCAAAAATAAAACCTGTACGCTATATTTAGCACATCTGTCTTAATTTTATAACTTATCATGGATTTGTGTATAGGACCTTTTCGCCCGTTTGGTGGTGCTTTTGCATGATCCTTTGGCTAGGAAGCAGCTGGCTACCCATATTTTGACAGTGAGAACATTTAATCCCTGAATATTGTGTGTTTTCTTTCATACTGAATTATTGTTTGATATACATCTATAGTCATAAAGCATAGCTTATAATTAAATCTCAGTGGGAAAGGGAGAGATAATCTGTTTTTAGTCTGCTTATACAAAAATTTACAGAATAGTGCTTGCTTTCAGCTAGAACACAAATATTTTCACTTGTCGTTGTCCAATTTTTCTTCCTTAGTATCATGTGTGCATGTTAGTGAGACAGATACAATTTGATTTTTTTCAAAGTGATGACAAGTGGAGCACCATTCTGGCGTTCTTGTTTTGTATAATGTATATTTTACAGACTGCACTTCAACCAGAATGTATTGTTGTCCTTGTTTTGAAAAATTTTCTGTATATCATTGATAAGATATCCAAACTCACATACTCCAATAGAAAGACACGTAGGCAAGGAGATGGCGAGGTGAGAGGATTGAGGGCAGTAGTTATCGGTGCTGGGCAGTATCTGGATTATGAAAAATGTAAGTGGAGATAATGGGGAAGGTGTAATCAACACATCACCTAGAGAACAGTTGTGAATGCAGCTATTAAGGACCCATGATTCATCACTTTGCGTGATTTATTGTTTAATTCATTTAATTTTAATCATTAATTTATTAGTTCCTAGTACTATAAATAGTTGTTTTAGGAATGTAGATGGTAGCTTTTGATTGTCACTTGTTTGTTATTGGAGATTCTCCCCTTTTGGATTATTCGAGTATTATGTGTTTAAGATTCTTGTACCAACTACTCTAATAATATTCTTGGCTCTATTAGTAATATGTGCTTAAGATCCTTGCTTATATTCTAGTGAAGATTCCCCTCTTATTTTTCACCAACCCCAGTATTTATCAATCATGCAATGTATTTTTCTCAGTAGCACATATTATTCTTGAATTTTAGTAATTAATTTCAAAGAAATAATTTCTGTTTGCAGGTTCTTTGTCATCTGGCACCTTTATTTCCAAAAAATATCATTTTATTTTGGCAGGATGAGGTAATTGTTTGAGCTAGAGATTCAGTTTGAATTATATTAAAATCTTAAGTTCTGTGGGATATCAACATTTTTTTAACAGCTGATAAGGTGGCAAGACAAGGCAATAGTTTATGCTAAATAAATGGTATTTTGTTTAGATCTTAAGTTCTAGGTGAACTGAAAGTTTTGGTACCAGCAAGATGAGCTAATAGTTTGTGGTGAAGATACAGACTATTTCTTAAGCTATTTGCTTCTTTTTTCTTTTTTTTTTTTGGGTAAAAAGAACTTTTTAAGAGAAGAGAGAACAATACAAAAATGGAGGGCTAGAAATCCTCTCAAGACCAAAGGAAAAAGCTACATGATCTTTAGCTTAGAAGAGTTTTCCTGCCCCTATGCAAATCCATAAGGGATGCCCTCTGGAAAAATCATTAGATGAATTAAATTAGTATTATGTTAAAAGTCTACAACATGCTAAAATATTTCAGAGTTCTTCTAGAATTACCATCTCTTGCATGTGCATAAGTTGATTAATGAAATTAAAAATCTAGCTGCAACCATGTGCACTTGCATGAGATTCATGACTTTATTAAAATCAAATGGTGTTAAAAAATTAAATAAAAAATCACGTCAATTAATACTAAAGTAACAGTAAAATAACAGTACTCACCCATTTTACTTTTATATAATATATATTGATTAAATGGTTATTAGGTTCAATTATATTTTAGAACTCTTCAATAAGGCAGATGATTTAGCTACTCTGAGACTATTTTATTATTTCTTGATTTCACCAGTTATCTGTAAATTTTATTAGTCAGCCAAAGGCTTTGCAAGTTATTATTTGTCATGTTCTGCTTTCTTGTGTCAGTAACAAGTTTGAGATGCTGATTGCATATCCAATTGTAATTAATTTGTGTTTGGCAAGCTCTAGATTCCAAAGATGAAGTCATATGTCAGCGATACTGAGGACTTGAAACAGGATCCATCTTATCAAGACACTTGGGATGACATGATAATTAATGTGAGTGTGATTAACTTCTGAACCATCCTGTTTTCTTCTTGTCGTTAATGCTTAATCTTTAATGAGAAAGTGCATTTTAATCAAACTTACAGTTTAGTACATGAGATTTATTCATGGAAATGGGATTCTTTAAATTGTTTTGCAATTCAGATAATGTTTCCTTAGGTCAATCTAAGCAAACACATTGTTGATGAAATGGTCAAATATGCTTCTGAAATTGATGTACTTTTCAAAATTGACAAATCAATAGATAAGTATATAATATGATTATATTTTTGGATACTATGCGAGAAGTGATATTTAATCTCTTCTGAAAGCCATAGATATTTATCATATCATATCTTGATTTTTCGGTCGCAGTTTCTTGCGGAATCTTTGGATGTGATTAGAGATGCAGATTGGATAATGTCTCTTGGAGATGTGTTTACCAAACATTATGAGCTTTATACACCTGATGATGAACATGCTGCACTTCTTCACCGGTATCAGTGCATTACCCTCTAGTGTGCTCAATTAGATCTAGTCAATGCTTGAGATACTAGATATTGCTTTCTACCTTATTTCAGAAGTTGATTGCTGCAAAAGTTGAATTATTTGTAAAAAAAATATCATGGAAAAGTTATTGTGGTTGTTATGCTAAGTTTAAGGTTTGCTACGGCATTAGGAAATGCCAGTTCATGATTCATCACAATTAGTTTGTTTAACATCTGTACCTTTTTATATGATGGAGTAGGTTACTTGCGATTTATCTGCAACATAGTAATTTTGTTTTCTTAATTCTTAATAATCTAAAGCTGTATTCTGTAAAAAAAAAAATTTAGTGTTGGCTGGGATGTCAGAGATATTACTTAATTCATTACAGTTTCTTTCCTTTCTGTTTCCCTTTCTGTTTAATGGTCTCTACTTTCTTGTCTAAGAGACTCCAAAGTTCATGTGCCGGCCCCCACCCCCACCAACCCAACACACACACCAACCCCAACCCCCCCCCCCCCCCAGGGCGGTGGGAGCCATGATTCTGATAATGTGAAGTACATCTCAGATAAGACTTTGCTATAGCATGCATATTTATCATAAATTTCTTTACATGGGGTGCCAAGTTGTCTTCTTGCTAGTTTCTGCCTACTAAAGTGAGGGGGAAGTAAATTTGCAATTTGATGGAAGGACTTTTACTTGAAACCATCATTCTGTAAATTGCTGCTCATCATGTTCTTTTCCTTTTGTGTTTGTGTGTGTGTGTGTGTTTGCTAACCATAATCTATCAATACTTGGTAATAATACTCTTTATTAAAAAATATATTTGCGTATCCTTTTGATCTTGTTCTGGAATCCTACAAAAGTAATTTGATGGAAGGTTATTGTCTTAGAAATAAATTTATTGAAAATATAAAAATCAAATTAGTCAATAAAGTTTAAACTGTGCATGTTTAGACTGAAGGAAGGCACATAATAAAGGAGATTGAAAGAGATGAAAGAAATCCAAGGAAAGAACGGTTTGCCTTTCATAAAGTTTATATGGTTTTTTTAATCTAAATTTGAACCTAAACCTAAGGGTCTTATCTAGCATATTATTTTCCTCCCGCTTTGTTGGCTTGACCATGGACCCTTTCGCTTTCCTCTTTGAATGCCATTAGCAAAATGATGTGCTACTTGCTTATATTGGAAACAGGGTGAAAAATGATGTTCTATAATACAGATGCTTGGGGATGCTGCTTCAAAAGGTTAACGACAGAGCTTATGTCTGCAATAAAATAGATTGGATGTATAAGCAAGCAAACATTGCAATTCCAACAAATAGGCTTGGATTGGCAAAAGCGATGGGATTGGTACTTGGTTTATCTTTCAAGTTGATTTTTCCATTATCCGTTGCTTTTTATCTTATTTAGTTTCTGCTGGTTTAAGGTTGCCGCATCCCACTTGGATACAGTGTTGGAGAAGCTTAAGGATATTCTGGATAATGTTGGACAAAGCATATTTCAGAGGTTGACGCCAGATTTGAAGGATTTAGTTTATAACTTCTTTTTTCTTTTTTGGGCTTCCCAGCACATATAAAAATTTTATTCTCATTTTGTTATCTTTTTCTGAATTTAGTTTTTGTAGGAGGATAGCTAATCCTCCTCATATTATCTTCCTTCTCTTTTAATACAAGTTCTTTTATCAAAACAATAAAATAATCTTATGCTATAAGCATATGAATATATGCATTCATTGAAAATTCAATTTTGGTAACTTGTAAATTGAGATAGAAGGATTATCATAAGATTCAAGATAAAACAAATCTCCTTACAGAGTCAAATGAGGCATGTTTAATAGGATGGAGAGTGTTAAAGAGATATTGGAATTTGGGTGAGTCTGTAGGTTAAGTAAGGAGTTACCATGTTAGAAGATATTAATTGTAGTGCACTCAAAGTAAAGTTCTTGTCATCGTGTGGTTATGGTATTAGTTTAAATCTAGGTTGCAAGGTCAGTGTTATGTACACCTTAGTTGAGCCTTTCGGTTTAATATTATTTCGTTTGTTGACTCTTCCTGTTCTTCCTCACTTTTGCTCTCATATTTTCTAAACAGAAAGAGTACAAACTTTAAGATGAAATTGTCTTGTTAATGATGAGATATATGATTTGCATTTGTTTTTATTCCTTAGGCAGACAATTAAGTTCTTGATTTGCACCCAAAGGTTACAATTTGTCATTGACATGCTCTCATCACTTGTCTTTTCCTTTTTCATTCTTAATATTCAACTAGAGTGAGCCCTGTGCATTTGCCCAAAGTTCAAGATGAGCCATACTTTTCAAAGTTTGTGAACAATGCGGCTCTCTATACTTTTTATATTTATGATTATTTTATTAAGCATTTGTCAGAACTTTTGGTATCTTTCATCCGTTGCAGGATAATTTCATTCTTCTCTGATAGTTTTCGAACAGAAGAGTCTGACAACATTCATGCTGCTTTGGCTCTAATGTATGGTTATGCTGCAAAGTATGCCCCATCAACAGTTATCGAAGCCAGAATAAATGCCCTTGTTGTAGGTCATCTTGTCCTCAATGTATATGACCTATTGTTTGTATAAGGGTTTGTCTTTTTGTTGTCTGCCTGTGTGACACTACCAAAACGTCCTCCTTTTCCTTGTCTTCTCATTTAAATTTCTGGTGATTTTATATACGGCAATGTCAATAAAGTGGTAATAAATCTGAGCCATACTGCAGAACAGTTGTAACATTGCTTTCATTTTCTAAATAATGCAAGCAATTGATGTTTTGATGCATACTTATGCCTTAAGAGTTATTAATCCAATCGCACCATTACATTCACTAGTTGGATGATCATGCTTTAATGAAAAATGAAAATTTGCACTTCCTCAAATTATATTTTTATTCATTTTTTTAATGGAATCCATTAATGTTTGCATTTAGGTAAAGTTGATTTGTGCTGCATTACTTGTTTCGTGGGCCTGTTTATTCTAAACTCTTAAACTCCTTCCAGGGGACCAACATGCTTTCACGGCTTCTTCATGTGCGTCAGCCCAGAGCAAGGAAGGCTGTCATCACAGCAATTGATTTACTAGGTCTGTAATGATCTCTTCAGAGCACATTTTTATTTATCACCTTTGTTATTCTTTTTCTTTGTGCTGTCCTCATTTTATATGTTGAAGATATTAGTATAACTAATATTTTTTTATTAAAATTGATGTGGGTAAATTACCCTTTGATAGCCGTGGTTGGCTTGTTTGCACTTGAGTACCTGTGGTTTGGAATTTATTTTTGGTATAATGTGTTTCAAACTATTAAGTCAACCTCTCTTAGTGGGATATGGCTTGTTGTTATTGTTGTTGTATTTTAAATCAGAGTACTTTAGTATGTTGTGATCTCATTTTATTATCTTTTGGATGAAATCCATTAGAATTTGCCTTAACAATGTTAATTTGAGTTTGACCAATAAAGTCTATTTTCATCTAGCTCAGATTGCTGTGTGCTCAATGCCAACTTCTGTCCTGCCTAATATTAATGATGAATCTCTGGATCATGCCATTTTTCTTCTCAATAGGATGCATCTTGCCTGGCAGATCAAACTAATCATCTGCAAGGCTTGTGACTGTCCATGGTTTCAGATTCTCTCAACCTCAATTCTTTCTTAGGCAAGAGTTAAATTAGTGATTAAAGGAGGTGACCATATAAGTTGAGGATGGGATGTCCTACTATAATCAAGGACACTCAGACGAAATGAAGAAAGAGTAGAGAAAATTCAACTAAACAAAGCCTAACAATCTCTCCTTATATCTGTAAATGAAGCCTCGTAAACAAAACATTAGCTGAGCACCTAATATCTAGAATGAACGAAGTTGTTTCAAAATTGCAGGACGAACTCTGTTTTCTCCAAAATGAACCATGAGTTCTACATTAGAAATACTTAGCAATAAATAGCCAGTATTCTTAGTCAGAAAAATAAATAATTGCTGCATCTGTGAACCTTTGTATGAACTATTGCACTGCAGGAGAGAGTGCTTTGTGTGGTCTGTGAACCTTTGTATGAATCCTATGAACTAACAAGTAATAGAGTCCAAATGAACGGATTTACCTTTGAGGGAGTCTTGGATTTCCAATGCTGCTGTTATTAATTGTTCACAAAAGAAGAAGAAGAAGAAGAACCATGATTAGACAAGAAGCTGTGCCACTAATGAATTGGATGGCAGGAGTGCTCCATGATGGAGCATGCTGTCATTCACGCTGCTGAAGGAAAAATAATAAGCTAGAAAAATTGAAGCGTAACTGAAGGATTCTTTTTCTTTGGTCAAATACATTTTTTACTTTGCTAATGACTGTAAATGGAAGAATAAAGTTTAAGATTGCAATACATGCTTCACTAATTAGCAAGTTTTTCTTCTCAATCTTAACTATTGATTTAGGTAATGCTGTCATTAGTGCCGCTGAAAGTGGTGCATCATTCCCATTGAAACGAAGGGATCAATTGCTTGATTATATATTGACTTTAATGGGCCAAGATGTCAATGATGGCTGCGTTGATTACTATGAGCTCTTGCATACTCAGGTATGCTAAAAGATGTTGCATGATTAAGCATCAGGGAGAATTTATTCTGAGAATTTAGAATTTATTATGTCTTTGATATTATGCAGGCCCTTGCTATAAGCGCCTGCACTACATTGGTCTCAGTGGAGCCAAGACTAACAGTTGAAACTAGAAACCATGTAATGAAGGTATGAATTTCATTTAATTTTCAGAAAGTGGCAGGGACAGTATTTCAGCTTTTTATCTTTTCCTGGTGAATCTGACAGGCTACATTAGGGTTCTTTGCTATACCCAATGATCCAGTAGATGTTGTCAGTCTTCTTATAAACAACCTGATCACTCTCTTATGTGCAATTCTTCTCAATAGGTAATTTAAGTATGAAGGTTGTACAATCCTACTGAAGTTTCTATTTTTTCAATCTTACATTTCCTTTTGGATATTTCTATATTTTTCTTAGATTTTAATCCTACTGAATTTTCTATATTCTTACATTTCTATATTGTTACTTCTCAATATCCTTTTAAAAGATATTGGAATTTCTGTACTAGATCAGCCTTTGTGTAAGTGAAGGTTTTTCTTTTAACCTATACTAATTAGTGGTAATATAAAAATTAGTGGAGAGGACGGAAGAAGTCGGGCAGATCTGTTACTTTATATCTTGAGGCAAATTGATCAATTTGTTTCTTCCTCCATTGAGTATCAGAGAAAAAGAGGTTGCCTTGCAGTCCATGAGATGCTTCTCAAGTTTCAGATGGTTTGTGCTAGTGGGTACTGTGCGCTGGGCTGCCATGCAATTTGCGTTCATAACAAGCAAATTGACCGTACTCTATATGGGAATTTTTTAAAGCTACCATGTAAATATGTTCCATTGCTAGTTATTTATTTATTTTTCTTATATGCATCTAATATAATGTTATTCTTTTCAATATTATTCAACTGCCAGCTGTATTTGTATTACCAAGTCGTGAAGCTATGTGTTTGGGAGATAGGGTAATAATGTATCTTCCACGTTGTCTGGATACAAATCCTGAAGTTAGAAAGATATCAGCTCAAGTAAGTAATTGAGACGTCTTTTCTTTGTTATGAAATAAATTGCAACCTCTCCTGAACTAAATATTGTTTAATAAATGTTTGTCCACTGCTGCACATTTATGTAGGGTAAACGTTTCTGTCTTATTATTTAACATTTATATTTATTTTTATCGCCAGATTCTTGATCAACTCTTTAGCATTTCTCTCTCACTTCCAAAGCCTGCAGCTTCTTGTACATCTTCTGAAGATAAAGAACTGTCTTACAGTGCTTTGTCTTCTCTTGAGGATGTCATATCCATATTGAGGAATGTAAGTTCATTGGCTTCTATTTATTGCCATGCTTATACATTTTTGGTCTTTCTTTCTTGCCTTTTATAATTTCAGAAGAGAAAAATTGAAACCCTGAGACAGAAGATCTTTGTTTTCCTGTATGTTTGTGTATTCAGGATACTTCTATTGATCCATCAGAAGTTTTCAACAGAATAGTGTCCTCTCTCAGCATTTTGTTGACAAAGGATGAGGCAATTGTCTTCTCTTCCTGCTCTCTGTTTTTCAAGACCTTCTAACCAACATAATTAACAACTTCACTGATGATTACTAGCAGCTGGCAACTACTCTGCATGGTTGCTTTGTAGCTGTATGTGATAAGGTCAAGCAATCCGCTGAGGGGGCTATTCAAGCTATTATTGAGTTTGTTACAAAAAGAGTGAATGAGCTGAGTGATGTTGATATCTCAAGGTTTCATGCGTAACTTGTATTATAGCAGGAACTGCATTTCATTTTTTCTTCTTTTGAGTTGAAAAACTTTGATAATTACTAATGATGCAATATGGTATATATTCTTACAGGACAACCCTATCATTGATATCTGCCTCTGTTCATGTAACTGATAAGCATCTGCGTATGGAAACTCTTGGTGCTGTATCCTTCTGTCGTTTAATTCTATGATTTGATATCTTTATGTTGAGTTGTTAATTATTGATGGTCTTTTGTCATCATTAACTTGTTGCAACCAACATGATAGAATTTATGCAAAAAATCATTTGTTTTTATTCTCTTTTTTTCCCCTCTCGGTATATGCTATCTTCAAGCCCTGTTTCTCTGCTAGAATCATCCTATACTGGCTCAATAAGATTTCTTCTTTGGCTGAAAAAACTAGTGCAAAAATTGTTTTTCATGAGGTCCTAGCTACTGCTGGAAGGGACATAGTAACAAAGGATATATCTAGGCTGCGTGGAGGCTGGCCAATGCAGGATGCATTCCATGTGAGTCTGTGTACAATTTCAGCACCACTTTTTTTTTTCTCACTCTTCTATGGATTAGACTACCTGTTCAATATCTAGTTTACATCGCTCATAAATAGTCCTTAGAATGATGGTAAAAAAGTATTCCTGGAAAATTTTCACAGTATGTGGAGGATGACATTTTGCGCAAAAGGAGTCCTATGTGCTATTAAATTGAATTTGATGGTCATGTTTCGCATCCAATTTAGATGCTATTACTTGGATATGATTTTTGGATTGCTTCTCTACTCAAAATTTGAAAAAAAAGAAAAAAGAAAAAAACTGAACGAAGTTTTCCCTTCCAGGCGTTTTCTCAGCACATGGTGCTGTCAATTTTGTTCCTAGAACATGTGATATCTGTCCTTAGCCAGACTCCTATCCTTAAAGGAGATGTAGATAGAGCTGAGGATAGCCATGTTTTTGAGAATCAGACAGAGGATGGCATCCTGCAAGCTGCAATTTTTGCTCTTACTGCTTTCTTCAGGTCTGTATATCAGCTATACTAATCGAATTTAAGCTATGTAATTTGGTCCTACAGTCTTACAAGCCTATCATATTGGGATGCAGAGGTGGGGGAAAAGTAGGAAAAAGGGCTGTTGAACTACACTATGCTTCTGTTCTTTCTGAGCTTACATTGCAACTTGGAAGCTGTCATACTCTAGCTACCTCTGGTCTGCATGAACCATTGCGGTAAGGGTCTGGGACGCAGTTATTACTTGCATTTTTTTGCCTGCATATCCGCTGTATCTTGGCTTTTTAGAATGCGATTTATTGTTTACATGAGGTTGTGTCTTTTGGAGATGGAGATAATGACGACAACAACAACAACAATAGCATTAGCCTTATTCCACTATGTGGGGTCGGCTACATGGATTATATGACGTCAATATGCTCGATCAAACACCATTTCCTCAAATAAATCATTTCTCAAAAAATCATTCTTTATAATTTCCCTTAGTGTCCTTTTTGGTCTTCCTCTACACCTTTTAATAGGACTCAAAGCTATTTGATCAACTTTCCTCACTGGCTCCTCTTGCTCTCTTCTTTGTACATGCCCAAACCACCTTAAATGATTTTCCACCATTTTCTCCTCAATAGGTGCTATTCCAACTTTTCTTCATATACAGTCATTTCGTATCTTATCCAATTTTGTATGATCACTCATCCATCTCAACATTCTCATCTCTGCTACTCCCATCTTATGCTCTTGTTGTTCTTTCAAAGCCCAACATTCACTACCATATAGCATTGCTGGCCTTATAGCTGTTTGATAAAATTTTCTTTAAGTTTGGTAGGTATCTTACGGTCACAAATAACTCCTGATACTTTTCTCCACTTTAACCACCCAGCTTGTATCCTATGCATAACATCCCCATCAATTTCACCATCACTATGTAAAATTGACCCCAAATATCTAAATTTTGACCCTTCTAGAATGATTTGCTTTCTAATTTTTACCTCTGAATCATTTCTAATTGGCCTCTTATTAAATTTGTAATGCATATATTCCGACTTGCTTCTACTCAAGCGAAAACCTTTTGATTCCAAAGTGTGTCTCCATAACTCAAGTTTAGAGTTGACTTCTTCTCTTGAGTCCTCAATTAAAACTATATCATCCGCGAAAAGCATACACTTTGAAATTTCTTCCTTTATATGATCTGTTAGAACATCCAAAACCAGATCAAACATGTATGGACTCAAAGAAGATCCTTAATGTAAGCCTATCGTTATAGGAAAGTCCTTTGTCACACCTTTAGGGGTTCTCACACTTGTTGTCCCGTCATACATATCCTTTATGGCTCGAATATAAGCCACACCGATACCTTTCTTCTCCATTGCTTTCCACAATACATCTTTTGGTACTCTATCATAGGCTTTTTCCAAATCAATGAAAATCATATGCAGGTCTCTCTCTTTACTCCGATATCTTTCAATCAAATTGCTTAATAAATAAATAGTCTCGGTTGTAGACCGTCCTAGCATAAAGCCAAATTAGTTTTCCGAAATACGAGACTCTTTTCTGAATCTATGCTCAATCACTCTTTCCCAAAGTTTCATGATGTGACTCATGAGTTTTATCCCCCGATAATTAGCATAATTCTGAATATCCCCCTTATTCTTGTATATAGGAACTAGAGTGCTATTTCTCCATTCTTCTGGCATTTTCTTGGACCTTAAAATCTCGTTAAATAACTTAATGAGCCACAAAACCCCCTTCTCTCTAACCCTCTTCTCTCCTAAGCACTTCCAAACTTCGATAGGAATACCATCGGGACTAATAGCTTTACCATTATCTTTTCTTTTAAGAGCTTTTTTTACCTCTTTAACCCGAATCCTACGATAGAAGTTCAAATTGAGATCATCTTCATGAGTTGTTAATCCTTCAGTATCAATAGTCATATCTAATCCACTATTGAAAAACTTATAAAAGTAGTTCTCCCATCTTTCTTTGATATCATCATCTGTAACCAAAATTTTTCCTTCCTCGTCCTTAATGCATCTTACTTGGTCCAAATCTCTTGATTGTCTTTCCCTTCTCTTGGCAATAGGGAAAATTTATATGTGCTGAAATCATGGGTAATTAGGTGCATTGAATGTGTATTTAGTGTAAATATTTATATTCTTCCTTAATTTTAGGGTGTTAGACTTATTATTTAATGTGTCAGTTCTTTTTTTTTCTCACCCCCTGTCCTTTGTGTTCACAAAATATCTCCTTACTCATTGCAATCTCTGTTTCCCATCCAGACCATCTATTCCAGTGATCTTCACGGTCACTGAATTTGTTCTCCGCCTTCGCAATTTCAGGCTTCAGGGACCTATTCGCACATCTCTGCCTAATTTCTCCTTCGAAACCCATTCCAAAGCATGTTGCGTGCATATTTGATATGGCTTGTATCATTATCATTCGACAGAATAGATTACTCTCTCGATTCTTCCTTCATCTCCCCGTTGCACATTCAGTCGCATCGCATGTCTTATTATTTTCCAATATTCACCTCCAAGACCCGTTCGTTTTTTCCCTTGCTTGGCCATTCGTCCTAATTAGCAGCCCATACCCATCTTCCAATTTCTGATCTACAATGTTCGTCTATATTAATGACATTATTGCTAACAATTGTCATTACGATGAAAGAGAAACTTGGGGAGTGGAAGACTATAGATTTTCATTT
This sequence comes from Adenanthera pavonina, assembly GCA_026686845.1. Taxonomy (NCBI): domain Eukaryota; kingdom Viridiplantae; phylum Streptophyta; class Magnoliopsida; order Fabales; family Fabaceae; genus Adenanthera; species Adenanthera pavonina. The sequence goes on from JAIVEN010000002.1 coordinate 7,513,154, forward strand.
TGTTTGGATGGAGGAAGTAGGAGGGGGAAGGGGATGAAAAATTTATCCTAATTTTTCTTAAAAATGGGGAAATTTGGAGGGAAGGGTGTATACAAAACTTATATGCCTAAATTAACATGCTCTTGTCTCCAAATTGATTATGCCTCAATGAACCTTACTAGTATGTGTCATTCCCATAATTTTTTACCAGTGTTATTCCCATATTGTCCTTATTAAAATTTTATTCTTAACATTATAATAAAAATATTAGTAATATTTAATTGATGATATCCTTTATAATGAGTTTATACATTAAAATTAATCTAACAAAATTTTAAAATGATACATTAATAAAAAAAAGTTTGTAATAAATAAGATAGAATATGAATTGTAATATAATCATTTTTCTTGAGAAAAAATAAATAAATTTGATAGGGGTTTAATAGTTAATTTAATATTATTTTACATATCCTCCCCTTCCAAATCAAACAAGAAAATACTAAATTTTTCCTCCATCCTCCCTGTTAATCAAACTAAATAAGAAAAATGTGACTCAATTAATTGTAAGCATTTTAGGGTGTTATATGCAGTTAGTATACTTATGACATGATTTTCCTAAAGTACCCAAAAATAAACGTTGAAAAATAAACCTTCAACAAACCTTTGGCAGGGGTGATCTTATTTCAAGATCTTTTGAAATTCCTCCAAATGTTCTTCATTTGGTCTATCCATAAATTGACTCACAACTTGGACAAAAAATAAATGAATAAATAAATCGACTCATAACACATACTAGCAAACTAATATTAGGAAGTATGGGTCAATATTAATTTTCCTGCAAGACATTGAAATCTTCTAGTGTCAACCAAAGGGTTATCTTGTCTGAGATCCAGTTTGTAGTTAGCCTTCATGAAGGTGTTAGCAGGTTTACACTCCAGCACGTCAGATTTTTTAAGCAGGTCTAGAGTATATTTCCCTGGAAGATAGAAATACCTTCAGTGGTTCTAGCTGCTTCCATCCAAGTATCTTAAACTTCCAAGATTCTTTACTTCAAACTTATGAGCTAGAGATTTATTCAACTTTTCAATCTCTTCAACTCAATCATCGATTATCAGTGTCATTTACATACACGATTAGAATTGTCATTCCCCTATGTTGACCTACCTGTGTGAACAAAGTTTCATTGGTTATACATTAGAAACAAACTGTCATCAATTTGACATTAGAGGCACCCTAAATCCTTACTAATGGTGGTGAACTTACCAAACCATGCCTTGAGAGATTGCTTGAGATCATACAGTGACTAACGCTGTCTACACACCTTTTCAGAGTTGTTCTCATTTATTATATCGGAGAGGATTTCTATATAAACCTCTTCCTCCAAATCTCTATTAACATTTTTCACATATAGCTTGTGAAGTGGCCAATCCAAGTTTGCTGCTAAGGATAGCAATGCTTTGACAATATTAAATGAAGCCATTGTGGAAAAAGTCTCATGATAGTCCATGCCATGTCTCTGTCAATCCCTTTCTCCCGAGTCTGGTCTGGTGACAGTTGATACTACCATGTGGATTATACTTCATTGTGAATTTGCATCCCATGTAATCTTTACAGGAGGAAGTGTAACAATATCCCATGTCTTGTTTTTCTCGATGGCATGTAATTCCTCTTGGATGCCATCTCATCATTCTTTCTTGGTTGCCTCATTGATGCTGCTAAGGAGCTTCTCAAGGGTGACATTGTTCTCAAAAGTTTTAAAGTTAGAAGACAATTTATAATATGAAATGGAATTGCCAAAAGTGTGTGCCCCCTTTCTCGAAGCTATAGGCATAGCCAACGCTTTCAGTTCTTGGAGTATAGGAATTAGTGTGGCTGCTTAAGAGGTGTGTTACTCTCGATCCCTGTCTTCCTTCTAGTATAAACCATCATTTCCTTTTGCTATTAGCAGTTGGGCTAGCATCAGGAATGGGTTCCTTGGGCTGGTCAGGATGTTCATGATTATTTTCAGGAGTGTTTTCATGGTGCAGTGGCTTGTTTTGGGAAGTGTCCGGGGTAGGTATAACTATACTCCTAAACAGTTATTCAGCATTTTGGTTTTGGCTAGAAGTTATGTTCTGCTAAAGGCATATTTGGAAGTAAAAATGTTGCATCTTAAAGAAGGTAAGGTTCATAGTAGGGTATACACATTTTGTGGTGGGAGAGTATCATTTGTATCCTTTTGGGTGGATTAAAGAAATAATTAAAACAATGAGTAACATTGTTTTGAATCCATCCATAACTCTTAAGTTAGAGTCACATTAACAATACAATAATATTAGCCTTATCCCACTATGTGGGGTCGGCAAGTTAGAGTCACATTAGTAATGAAAAAATGTATGAACCTTAAAATCAGCATTCTTTTATTCAATTCATAATTCCTCTTTTATCTCCCTTGTGCAGGGATCTTCTAACTGCATTTCAAGCATTCTGTGAATGTGTTGGTGACCTTGAGATGGGCAAGGTGGACAAACATATAAACATTGCTCTATTTTAGGAATGTAGATATTGTCTAGAGAGCAAATGAATATTAAAATACATTTATTCAGATTTTGGCTAGAGATGGAGAACTGTCTGAAAATGAGAGGTGGATTAGTCTAATTGGAGAAATAGCTGGTTGCATATCTATAAAGAGACCCAAAGAGGTAACATTATTTCAAGTATATTTATATATCCAAGTGCATACATATTCATATGCTTAAAATATGCTGAAAGATATTGCAGTGGCAGCTTTAAACACAAGAAATTATAGATTTTATGACATTGTATCAATTCTTTCTACAAAAGAAGAATCATCATTTCCCGATTTAGAGTGTCATTTCACAAATTTCATGGCAACCTTGAAGTTTTATTTCATCCGTTGACAGTAATCAATATATATACTAATATAAATCAATATATATACATATATATCAAAATTAGAAGTTTTTTTGGGTGCGCTCATCTTTTGGTTGGGCACTTGACATGGTACAAGATTCTATTTGACCAACTTGTTAGGAATTCAACATTTGTTGCCTCTATTTTCACATTTAAATAAAAAATCATCGCAAGATAGTGGTGGATCTGCGCTTTAAAATAATCATGTTGATCATATTGAGTAAGACATGGAGGGCATCTGCAAAAAAGAATGTGTACTTGGATTCTGGTCTTGTGTTGAAAATTCTTCTCTTTTTCGTTAGTTTTTTATGCCATCTTCAGACTAAAGTGATTAAAACTTTATTTTTTTTTTTTAGGAAATGGGTCATTTAAATTTCCTGTGATATGATATTCTATTTTATGATTGAAAATGTATATTGTTAGGGATCATTTGCTTTTCTGAGTCAAAGTTGCATGGACTATGATCATTGTTACTTACAAAAAATTCCCAGTTATTCATTTTTATGGTTGTTTCATGAATGTAATTGTTTTTTTTTTCCCTTTATATGCGAATTTGATGTCTTTTCTGGTCTGGTTAAAACATTAGGTACAAAATATTTGTATTTCTTTGACAAAATCATTGGATCGACCCCAGAAATACCAACGGGAAGCTGCTGCTGCAGCACTGTCAGAGTTTGTTCGCTACAGGTGTGCATAGAATGATACTTTGTAGCTCCCATTCATTTTTTGATATTCTATGTTTCAGAAGAAAGTTGGAAATATTGTTATCATGCACAGCTTTGCAGAGAAGTATTCTTTCCATATAATCGGTAGGAAGGGTCATATTTGTATGTCTGATATGGTGAGTGTAGTTGAAAAGGGAGAGCTTGGAAAAATTGCATTGCGTTGATCAGTTAATTTGAATCATCACAGGGGATCATATAGCTGGTGCAGAAATGGCAAGCATCTGAATAGCTTTGCTAATCTCAATCATGGGCTCTTTCTTTGACCCCAATCTTGGTCCACTTGTGGACTTTTACTGCTTAATCATGTCACTGTTTTCTTTGCCTGAGCTCCGTGTACCCTTACTGGAAAATTTTCATTGGTGAATTTGAGGCTGTCATTGCGAGGATCTTTAAATTTAGTTTGATGTGGTGGAGCTAAAGATTGTCTTGGGGAGTGTATGCATTTAACTTCCCATATACTTTTTGTTAACTCAAAGCTGGCTTAGAGATATATATTGCGCACGCACACGCACATAACTATCTTTGTGTATTAATAAAATCATTTGTTTGATGGTGCCTAAACATATAGCAAAATTTAAATATACCTTCTTTTTGACTAAATATATCATTAACTATCTGTAAACAACTAGTTTTAGCTGTTGGAGAATAATACATTGATATTTCTTAGTTGATTTTCCTTGCTTGGGTTTTCTTCTGTTCACTTTTATCAGTTGGCTTTTGCAACATTTTGCCTTTTCACTAACTCTTAGTTGTAGTTAATGACTAGCTGTTTTCTCTCTCTATTTTCCCCCTTAATGGTTTGCTTTGAGAGAATTGAAGTTCTTATTGCTTCCTGTTGTCAATGGTATAGTGGTGGACTTGGTTCACTTTTGGAGCAAATGGTTGAGGTTCTATGTCGTCATATATCAGATGAGTCTTCAAATGTTCGACGCTTATGTTTGAGAGGGCTTGTACAGGTCATTTTTTTTGTTTCCACACAATGATATTTTGTCATGTAACCATGGTTTCTGCTATTTTTGTTCTAGTCATCTTCAAAATGATTTAATTATTTATAAATGCTTGATTGGTTGTTCATGATCTGCCTTTTTGTTTTCAATGGTTAAATTTATGAGTTGTTGCTTGATCACTAACGTTATTGGTATAAGGAGCCCTAAGAAATCCACATATTATCTTACCCTATTCATTTGTCATGGGATGAATCTTATTTTTTTAGCTTAGCCATGAAAAATCTTGCAAGCATAACGCTATTTGGCCATTTGTTACTCATATCTCTAACACACCCTTTAATGTGAAAGCTTTTATGCTTGAATCGTGCCCACCATATCAAAATTTATACCACGTCAAAATCCAGCTCTCCTACAATTTTAAGCTGTAGTTGAAGTTTATAAATTGATTTTATGAAGACATTTAAGATATACAAAGTACTAAACGTAGAAAAATTATCCTATAATAAATATTTTACATCAAAATAAGCCTCCAAAGCTTTTTTTTTTTTATGAAAAGCCTCCAAAGCTTTTTTTTTATTTGAAAAGTTTGTCTATTTCACTCAAAAACTATTGTTTATATTTTTTGTGCATATGATTTGCAAATCTTGGTGCCATACAGGTGGTAAGTTTATTTTGGCCGTTGGGTTCTTATTTCTGTGTGGAAATCTGTATATTTATCTTGCTCCCTCTATTTAAATACTTGACTTCTCGAAATATTGAAAATGCAGATTCCATCCATTCATATTCTGAAATACACAGCTCAAGTCTTGGGTGTCATATTAGCTTTGCTAGATGATTGTGATGAATCTGTGCAATTAACTGCAGTATCATGCTTATTGATGGTGAAGCTCTCTTTCAACTGTGGGTGTGCTTGTGTATTTTTTGTTCACCCTGAATTCAATTCTTTATTATTTTTTGTTGGCTTGTTCTAGATCCTTGAGTCTTCACCTGATGATGCAGTTGCACCCATTTTGCTTAATCTTTCAGTACGGCTTCGAAATCTTCAAGTTCGTCATCCTACTCTTTGATTTGTCACTTGAATTTTTTTGTTTTCATTTTAAACTCCGTAGAATAATTCAGGCAACATTTGTCTCCTGTAGACAATTGAAAAACTGCACTTAGTAATTCCAAGGTTAGCAGGAAGCAGACTATATTGATCTACTTTAAAACACCATATTATCTTCATCATTTGACCTATTAGTCATTGCCAATAACAAAATTGTATCAGATTATTTTCTTTAGGACAAAAGGGTTTCTAATTGTAACTCCAACTTTTTCAGAAATGCTGTATGGATTAGAGTTCAAAATTAGATGTAGAGAATGTGGTTCATTGGATAAGCTCCCAAAAGCTTTGCAGTAACTTTAAAACGAAAAAGTAGTATCTATTTTAAAGGATTGTTGGTCTTTTTATTTTTATAATTAGCTGAAGACTACTTTTCTTTCATGCTTTTTTCAGAAAGAGCTTATTCCAAAAGATCTCTAGGAAATTAAGATTCAACTGCAGTAGATGTTCAAGTCACTTGGTAAATGAGCATCAAAAGCAATAAAAATAAGGAGTGTGAACTTCATGGATTTCCTATTCTTACTCATTTCAATGTAACTTTAATTAATTGTAAACAGATTCACTGACAAAGATAGGCAACTAATAATCAAACTAAGTTTATGCATTTGTAGACAATTTCCTGAGATAATATTTCAGGTTATAATCAGCTTTCTAGCTTAGAAGCCAAGTGTCCTCCCTACACTATATCTTGTCAAAAGTATCATTTTCTGTATATATTGCTATCGAAATTAATGCATATATTTCTATTTCTTCTTATTATTTGGAATAGACTTGCTACTTTCATATAATTTCAACTAATTTAAATTGGAAATCCTAAAACAGACAAGCATGAATGCAAAGATGCGAGCCAGTTCTTTTGCAGCATTTGGTGTGCTAAGCAAGTATGGAAGTGAGGCACTAAATGAGGCATTTGTTGAGCAGGCATGTTTCTAAATCTCATCTAAGATTATTTGATATTTGCCCAAATGAATTGATTTTATTAATTTACTGGCAAAGCTCCCTTCATATTTGTCAAAAATGGACATTTGTAGAATGAAATGGCAAAGTTAATTTATCTTTTTGGAAATTACAAGCTGCTTTCATGGGGGTAGTAGAAGGCATTGGTGTGACTTTGATATTAAGCCAGCATGGGAAACTTACCTTTAAAATTGGTTTGTAAAACAAAAGAATTATGCCTCTTATGTACTATAAGAATTACTTGTGGCTTGCCCATATGGGACTGTATCATAGCACCACCTATGAAGAGACAACATCCTTGATGGTTGAGTTCTGGTCAGCAGGTTCTAGATGTTGGGTTGCACGTTCTCCGCAGGTTGATCAAGTGATACCTTCAGGTTGCCCATTTCATGGAGGTGATGGAGACTAAGTAAACAAGAAAAAGTCATCCTTAAATCCAGCTTATGAGGTGAAAGAATCTTGCCTCTTAAGTAGCACATGAATTATTTGTGGCTCTCAATGTGGGACTCCGATATGGATGAAGACCTAAGCAAATATGGGGAGCCCACACTCGAACTTGGCTTGTAACTGGGAAGAACTTTGCCTAAGTACCTCATAAATTGCTGATCACTCTTTGATGTGGGACTCTATTTTAGCATTATCCTTCAAGAGCCGACATCCTTAATGATTGCTTTCTACTATACTTACTGTAGCTTTGTGATCTAGGGCACTCACTCTGCCCGAAGGATTATGAGCATCAGGCTTACTCTTTGCAAATAGCCCTTTCTATGGCACCTTTGATACCAATTGAGAGAGACCTAAGTAAGCATAGGGAACCGTTGGAGAAAAGAATCATCTCTCTTTAAGTATCAATGTCTTGTTTTTTTTTTCTTTTTCTTTTTCACAAAGGGAAATTGACAAAACTATACTAAGAGGTCCATCACCTAAGGAGTGCAACTCCCATAACATCAGCTCTAATTAAACTGTAAAGGGCATAAGGAGGTTGCTCAAGTAGGTAGTGTCCCAAAGGCAAATTAATGGTATGGCTTGCAAGGAAATAATTAGCACTAAAGTTACCTTCTTAGTAAGTATGACAAAGTTCAACTGTCCAATCTTTGAAAAGGATAAGTCTAATATCTTGAAGGAGCCGAAAGTAACCATTAACTCTATTACAATCATTTTTTAAGAATTGCAAAAGAAGCAAACTATCAGTTTCAAATTGAATCTGTCTTAAACCATTATTCTAAGCGAGCTCCAGAATATCTAAAGCACCCTAAAGCTCAGCTTGGATGACTTTGCTACTCCCAATATTTCAACACCCGCAAAGCCACTTACCAGAACTATATCAGGTAAGTCCTCCAGCACTAGCCAAATTGGTTGAGCTTTTAAGAGCACCATCACTATTAAGTTTGACCTAAGAATCATGTGGCTTAACTGATGTGTCTCTCGAGACGTTCAAAACCAGGGTTAGCAAACACCTGAAGACTAGAAATAGCCCTATTGGTATAATCAACAATACAAGAAATGACTTTCACAATTCCAAAGCAATTGAATGATTCATCAGTAAACAAGCGTTTATTCCTCAACTCTCAAAGTTTCCAACAAGTGATACCAAATTTAGTATGCCATCCACTGAAATCATCACCACATGAGCATATACTAGTAAGATTCTCAAGGAACCTGTCCTCAAAGTTCATTCTTGTCTTTGTTTTTATTTGCTTATGATGGACCCCTGGGTCAGAAATGATGAAAATGGTTGTGTATTGTGCTAGATGTTAACAAAGTCACTTAGCCTCCAATTAGTGTATGAAGGAAGGTTTTAGCTTAGGAAAACATAGCAAAGAGCAAACCAGATTCACTGACGAAGGAAAACTAAAAGGAAAAGAGGAAGAAAACACTTTCCACCTCACACACTTGCATTTCAGAGTTTAGTACTCTCCACTCCCAATTCCCTGCCGTCTCTTACTCTTTTGAAATTGAGTGTTGATGACCTCAAATTCCTCCCAAGAGCTCTTAGTGATAGGAGATTCTTCCACAGTATTAGCACCAACTTGCCACTCATCATTTTTTCGATTTTTAAAACCTATTTTGGTTCCACCTTTATCTCCAATGCATCAGATAATGCCATTGGTATTGGTTGAGGAGTGTCTTGTTCATTTAAAGATTTCTTTAGCTGTGAGAAGTGAAATAATGGGTGAATTTTAGTAGTTGGTGGCATCTCCAACTTATAGGCAACAACTCCAATTTTCTTAATCACCTTGTAAAGTCCATAATAACAAGTTTGTTACAACTCTTACTGCTGGCTCATCCCCTCCCTTTGTCTTTTTCTTCCATTTGAAAGTTTTAATAAGCTGCACTATTCCAGGCCTACTGGCTTATTATATTTGGAACATAACTTTGTGTTACCATCTTTCTTTTCTTTTTTGGTAATGACCACTATGACTAAATTAAACAACCTTCAACAATCAATTCATGAGCCGGTTGTTAGACTTCTCTGTTACTATGCCTGATTTCCAACACTTGTAAAGATGTTTTGAAAAGCTAGATCAGAATGGGCAAGTGGACCAACCGGCAATGGCCTTTAATTTGACCCTTGTTTTCTCATGTAAGTTGTTTAGGATCTACCATCCTAACTGCTTGAACCAGAAATTTGGTTCCATGGATATCAGTTAATACATCTATCGAGGTTTCAGTTTAATGAGAAAAGATGGACTGAAGTGATGATGGAGTGATATGAACTCATGCATTGAAGGTCAATATTACTCACCAATCACTTGGTCAACACTAAACCATTTTGGTGGGTGACTTTGTTTAACAAACTACTCTCCAGACGTAATAGCTTAAGTTAGCTTGTGTGTAAAGTTTTTCTCTTCAACTTGAAAACTTGATGTACTTCAGAAATCATTAGTGGAATTGAGAAGAACACACGAATAAGTGTAAATGTATTCTTTGCAACATAGCCAGAGTTGTTATTTGGAAAAATTACAAATATTCTACCTAGTCTTTCAACTAAGTTTATTATAGAGCTTTCCTAAATAACGTGTCTTATTATTTTTGTGCACCTTTTAGTTTTGGCATTGCCAAATTGGGTTGATCATTGTCCTATATTTTCTTTTCATTACTTCAATAGGCTCATTTCATGTTGATGATTTTTTTTTTTAAAAAAGGTACATGCTACTGTTCCTCGCCTGATTTTGCATCTTCATGATGAAGACGTTGGCGTGCGACAGGCCTGTCGAGTAATCAACTGCTATTTTGGATTTTCTTGAGTTGAATATTTCTAAATAATTAAACTTCCAAGTGTTAACATTTCATTGGTTTATCTTTTAATGCACTGATTGATAGAATACCCTGAGATGGGTGTGCCCATTGATGGAGATTGAAGGATTGCTTGCACTTTTAAACACACATTGTTTCCTTTCTGATCACCGGTATGATTCGACTAATTTGAGCTTAGTCATGTAAAAGTTTATTGAAGTTTCACCCAACTTGATTGTGTGATTTTAGAAGTGAATATGAGGACTTCCTGAGAGACATTGCCAAACAATTTACTCAACACCTTGCTTCTAGACTTGATACATATATGGCATCAACAATACAGGTTCTTTACTCTAATTTTACTGGTTACTCATGCTGAATTTATTTTTCCTTGTAACATAACTAAATGATTACAATGCATTCATGATTTTGCTTTGACATGATATTGGTCTTGATTTGTTTACGGGACTTAAAAGGTTAGGGACACTAGATCACTTATATTTTTCTGCTGTTTTCTGCTCACAAACAACTTATTTTTCTTTGGATCCTCAGTTTGGTAATAATTGTTCTGTTGTGTTTTTAGTCTGAACAGCCCAAATGTTATGAATAGTGCATGTGTAGCTCATGTCCATTCCTTGTCTTCCTAATTCATTATTTATCAGTTTGCTATTTTATTGAAATGCTTGAGAATCCAGCAGGTTTCATTTAATGAGAATGATCTATCAAGTTGTCAACTGTGGCTAGCTTTTGATATTAAAGGCTATGACAGGACCAAAAGATCATAGAATCAGTTTGATATATGTTACTGGTGTAGTTGGATTTTATCTCTCATTCTTCATCTCAAAGCGCGGAGTAATCTTAAAATGCCAAAGCTATTATATGACTTTAATTCAGTGGTCAACAACATACAACTCTACCATATATTCAAAATAAGTAATGAAGCCGTTTACTTTCTTGATGATGCAGGCCTTTGATGCATCATGGCCAATAATTCAGGCAAATGCAGTATACTTGTGCAGCAGCATTCTTTCTCTATCAGACAATCAGCATATTTTATTTTTCTACCATGCAAAGGTCTTTTTTCTTATGTGTGCGTGCACTTTTCAGCCTTCTCGCCTAAAACTGAAATTTCACAAGATTTGTCTATTTATTTAGGTGTTTGGGATGATTGTGAGCAAAATGAGTCGATCACCAGATGCAATTGTAAGAGCAACATGTTCTGCTGCCCTGGGCTTGTTGTTAAAGTCCTCCAATTCAAATTTATGGAAAGCAGCTCGTCTTGAACTTATGGATTCAGCACGGGGGAACCATCATGCGGAGTCTCCCAAGGATTCTCAAGGTGATATGCCAAGAGGAGTACGAGATTAAGTGGATTGGTTTGCTTAGTTGCGGCTGGGGGCTTACTCCTTTCAATCTACACTTGATTGGTATTTGGTTCCATAAGTGATCTCCTTTCTAGTTTCCCATTCTTTCCTGTTTCCTTCTTAGATAGAGCGCAAAGGATTGAAGTAGCAAGCCGCTCGCTGTGAAAATAATAGATTATGGTGTTTGTGTTTAATTTGAAGATATATTGTGATTATGAAAGTATTAGAGGAGTTCGGTGAAATGAATTTGGTAGAAATGGAAGAGAGATCATACAAGTCATGAATAATCATTGATATCCACGTTCCAAAGTCCAATTGAAACTTCTCCACTTGTTGATCCATTAATTTATGTGTTCTGAGAATCTTTTAATTGTTTGTCACTTTTTTTTTTTTGGTGGCAAGAGTTGTAGAAAGGGGAGGTACTCTCAATTATACCAAGTAGGACGCCAATGGCAGGCATGCTGGATTGATCACCAAAGGCCGACATAGAAAATCACTACATAAACTTAAATCACAAATCGTGATATTCAGATTATTGTTACTCAACTAGTCCTTGATTAGGTTATATATGATGTTCCTAATAAGAAGTGTCAATAAAGTACAATGTTAAATTGTCTCAAGAAGATTCAAACCCGCGTCTATGAGTGAGACGAGAGTTGTTGTCTAAATTCTTTAATCATTTGGGCAATCCACATTAGGAAGATTTAACATGATTAGTACTTTATATATATATATATATATTTTCCTTCCCAAAGAAAGAAAGCAAATTAATTAAGTAGAAAGAAAGCAAACTAACTAAGCATCCACTTTTACTTCTTGTTTAGATGGAGTGAAAAATATTAGGAAGAGAAAAGTAGGGGAAAAATAGGGAAGAAAACATGTTTTCTCTTATTTGGATAGCACGGGAAAATAGGAAGAAAGAAAAGTGGGGAAAAGAAACATATAGGGCTCACATATTTTTCCCCTCGAATTTTTTCTCTAAAAGTAGAGAGATTTTAGAAAAAAAAAATTTATTTTCCAAAATTATAGCTATAAAATGCTTTAAATATATTGATTTTGCGAATCATCATAAGTAACAACCTTTTGGCTCCCATCAGAATAATCTTTTGCCATTGGCACCTATTAACCACCACCCCCCACTATCTACTAGCCATCGATGTTACTAACGGTCATTAGTTGCCACCATTGGTTGCTGATCATTGGCCGTTGGTTGTCAGTCGCCGGCCACTGGCTATTGCAGCCACTGGTTGTTAGTCACTGGCGATTACCACTAGTTGCCGATCACCAGTCACCCATCGCCAATCACCAGTCATCGATTGTCGCGACCTATGGTCACCGACCATTGCCACCAATCATTGACCACCAACCACCAATTCGATCACCAGCTGTTGCCTTCAGTCACTAGTCACTGGCCACTGGCCACTGCTATCGCCACTTGCTATCGCCACCTCTGGTCACCACATGCCAGTTGCCGCTCACCGGCCAATGCCATTAGTTGCCAGTCACTGGCCACTACTACAAGTTATTGGCCACCGCCACTATTCTCTAGTCACCGACCGCTACCACCAATTATCAGTTAACAGTCGCCACATTATTAACTAAAACAAATTATTTGGAAATATTATTTATATAAGTTATTTTTATTTATATAATATAAATTAGTTATATTTATAATAGTGATATTATAGTTCTTATGAAATAAATAAGTTTTCTTTTCTTTCTATTTTCTCATCTCATTTAAACATAACGAGAGAAATATTTTATTTTCTCTCACCTCTGTTTTCTTTCTTCTCATCTTCTCCTCTCATCTAAACACAGGAATATAAAAGAATACTTGTGTTTAGTGATACCTCTCTCATAATTGAAAGGATAAAGCAGATGATATTTTCGGGTTTTATGTGGGTGGGAAGTGCCGATGGATATATATATATATATATTTCATATGATTATATATGACTGTGAATATGTATATGATTCATAATATATATATATATATGGACTATAAATCATATGAGAGATAAATGGGGTTACGATATGGATATATATATTTTATATGATTTAACAATTATATTTTTTACGGGCAAATATATAACACAAATAAGAGGACAAAGAGACAATAATACAAACGCAAAGTTGTCAAGTTACATGCATTTACACAGAAAGAGAGATAAGAGAACTGAAATTGATCACGTCACTAGCAATTCATTTTGTCTGCATCCTGGCAACGAAATCTGTAAAGTACAAAAACATGTCCACATATATAATTCAAGAATCTAGTTTCACCCACACGTTGCCAGACCTCACCTCCGCACAATCCAATGCCCTTATGTATGCTCTTACGTCACCGCCTCGACGGTTTAAATCTCATAATTAAACTCCAACCATATATGCATTTTTGTATATAAAAGAGAGAATAAGCTAGCACGTTTCCATGTCATAAGTTGATACCAAAAACAAAGCTTATCTGCGTCTACGTACAGATAGTAGCCATGGTTTCCCAAGCTTACAATCCTCACTTCATCTTGTTTCCCATGATAGCTCAAGGCCACATTATCCCTATGATTGACATTGCAAGGTTGTTAGCCCAGCGTGGTGTCATAGTCACTGTATTCACTACACCAAAAAATGCTTCCCGTTTTGATTCAGTTCTTTCTCGTGCTATTCTGTCTGGCCTCCCAATTCGATTAGTTCAACTCCAATTTCCATCTAAAGAAGCTGGGCTCCCTGAAGGGTGTGAGAATTTGGACATGGTATCTTCTTTAGTTATGACCTATAATCTCTTCGATGCACTAAACATGCTCCAAAACCAAGCAGAAAAGCTGTTTCAAGAGCTGAAACCTCAACCAAGTTGCATAATCTCCGACATGTGTATTCCTTGGACAATTCAAATCGCCCAAAAACATCATATTCCAAGGATTGCTTTCCATGGATTCTCTTGCTTCTGCCTCCATTGCTTGCACAGGATTCATACCTCCAAGGTTCTTGACAGCATAACATCAGAATCAGAATTCTTCACCGTGCCTAACGTACCTCACCATATCCAGCTTACCAAAGCTCAGATACCAGGGACACCTACAAATGAGAGAATGAAGAAGTATCATGAACAGATGGTTGATGCCGAGATAAGGTCACATGGGGTAATCATAAACACTTTCGAAGAGTTGGAGGGAGAATATGTCAAGGATTACAAGAAAGAAAGAAAGGATAAAGTTTGGTGTATTGGGCCAGTTTCACTGTGTAACAAAGATGAACTGGACAGGGCTCAAAGAGGCAACCAGGCCTCCATCAATGAAAAGCAGTGCTTGAAGTGGCTTGATTCCCAGCAACCTCATTCTGTGGTGTATGCATGTCTCGGAAGCTTATGCAACCTCGTTCCTTCACAACTAGCAGAGCTTGCCTTGGCCTTGGAAGCCTCAAAGAAACCATTTATTTGGGTCATTAGGGGAGGACATAAATTAGAAGAGCTGGAAAGTTGGATCAAGGAAGACGGATTTGAGGAAAGGATCAAGGGAAGAGGCCTTTTAATCAGAGGTTGGGCTCCACAAGTGCTGATACTGTCACACCCCGCAATAGGAGGATTCATAACACATTGTGGCTGGAATTCGACACTGGAAGGGATTAGTGCCGGCGTGCCAATGGTTACTTGGCCATTATTTGCAGATCAATTTCTAAATGAGAAGCTGGTTTGTCAAGTGTTGAGGATTGGGGTGAGCATTGGGGTAGAGGTTCAAATGAAGTGGGGAGAGGAAGAGAAGATTGGTGTGGTGGTGAAGAAGGAAGATATTGAGAAGGCAGTATGCATGATGATGGACGAAGGAGAAGAAAGTGAAGAGAGAAGGAAAAGGGCTGGAGATTTGAGTGAGATGGCTAAGAAAGCTGTTGAAAATGGGGGATCTTCTTATCGTAACATAAGCTTGCTGATCGAAGACATCATGCAACAGGCAAGTAAGGAGATTTAAGCAATCTTTTAGGGAATATATAAGCTTGACAGTTGAATATATCATTTCTCCCTCAATTTGCTTGTACATTTCCATTTGGCTGATCTTTCATTTCATAGCGTTGGTTTAATTTGAAATTTATGATTACGAAAGTATTAGAGATGTACGGTGAAATGAATTATGGAGAAAAGAGATACAGTTTATCATGAATAATCATTAATATCCACGTTTCCAAACTCCAGTTGAAACTTCTCCCCTTTTTGGTTCATAATTACTTGTCACTTCTTTTTGGTGGCAAAATTAAAAGCGGTGGGAATGGAAGAATCTCTCTGATGAGAAATGTCAACCAATTGCGATTTTGGATTCTTTCAAATTAGGAGATTTGAACCCACACACTTGTCTGAGTTTTTCAACCATTTGAACCACTTCATACTGGCCATATTTACCAGTCAGTATCAGTAATGAATGAAAGAAGAATCGCGCAGGATGCCCTGCCCAAAAAGTGAGAATGTGAAATGATTTCTGGGCTCAACATGTAAAGCCAAATTAATTAGATACATACAATCATATAATTTTCCACCAAGAATATGACTTTTACAACTAGAATATTTAACATGACCAGTACTGTAACAATAACTTTTTTCTATTAATTTTTCCCTTTCGAAAGATAGAAAGCAAACTCACCGTCGACTTTTGGAGAGTGGAATAGGGATCCCTCTCATAATTGAAAGGATCAACCAGAAGACATTTTAGCTTTATTTGGCTGAGGAGTACCGATGTGTCATTTTCTCGTACCCAAAGAAAACCAACTTTCCACAGCATATTCACGTGCACTCTGCGCATAATTGTTTTGGGAGATGACGCTCTTACTCTTACTAGGAGGTCTGAATTTTCTCATAAATCCTTCATTAAGAGTAAACCTTGCATTTTTTAATATTTTTTAAGTAAATATTAAATATGTTTAAAATTTGGGGGAATTATGAATTGAGACCAAAATGGAGAATTAATTGTAAATTGAAACCAGCTGTACAATTAATTATGTTACAAGACCATTGATTCTTAAGTGAAATAATTTTACATTGTTAAGCCATGACAATGTGGGGAGGGGAGGAGAGCTAAGGTATTTTGATAATTTTATTATTTTAAATTATTTCACTTGAGGCCTGATGGCCTCTTAGCATAATTAACTATATTATTGATCTCAATTTATATTTCCCCTTCAAATTTTACATATTAAAAATTTTGATATAATAATATTAAAAAAATAGCTAATATGAAATAAATTTAAGAACCATTTTATGATTTTAATAAAAAATAAGTAGGCATATGTTCAAAATAATCAAATAATTATAAAGATATAAATCGTCAAAATTTTATAATTTTTAAGAAAAATTAAAAAAAGAAACTCAATTCATAATTATTTTAAGAGTATTGACTTTTGAATACTTATTTCTCTCACCACTTCCCAGTAAGAAGCATGCGTGATTAGTCAAAAAGTACTTTTTTTAGAAAAGTTATATCAACCATTTTTTGAGGTTATATTGGGTTACAACTAATTTGCTTTCAGTGAGGTTGGATCACATAATTCTCTATACAAAATATTTAAAAGTTATAACAAACACTAAACCACTTGAATTTTAATTAAGTAGCACTAAATATTTTTAGCATATAACGTAATGTCCTGTATATATTTTGAAAGGATAAATATTGTAACTCATTTGTTAATTAATTATACGGCAATAATTCAACTTTTTTGAACATGTATAATTTTATCCCTGAACATCCAAGACTATAGAGCTCCAGGTCTCAAAATAAAAGCACATCAATTGGTGCTTTAACATCGTCATTCGTCGGAAGGTTCTCACACCCTCAGCAAGATTGACCGGAAAGGTAAAGGGTCGACGGCTAACGCACGTGAGGCTTGCAAATCCCAGAGCTTATTCTTATGCGCTTTATGCATAATAAATGTCGAATTAATGTATTCACACGTCAGTTTTGTAATACTCTCTCCCTCGTAAAATGTAAGAAAAATATAACTAAATCATTAAAAAAAATATAAAACATCTTAAATACTTTCTTTATTCTAAAATATAAGTGATTTTTTTAAAAAATTTTTGGTTCAAAATATAAGTCTATATGATAATTTCAAAGAAATTAAATATTTTTTCTTTTTTTACTCTTTAATACTATTAAATGTAAGAGAGATAATAAATTTTAAATGCAATACATTAGATAGAGGTATTATTAAAAAATAATATTTTTTTATAGATTTAATAAGTAAAATTAATTTTTTTGATTTCCATGTAATTAATCAAATAAAATTTATATTTTAGATCGGAGGAGTGTACCACAAAGATAATTTCTTCTTCACAAATATACTTATTTAATGTTCTTATTTAACTTTTTTTTAACTCATGTTTCATAATAATAAGCCTATTTAGATTAAGGATAAAATTAAAAAATATATTAATTTATCGGATAAAAAATTATTTATCTCTTATATTTTAAAATAAAACAAATTTAAATATGTCTCACATATTTTGGAACGAAAAAATATGATAATATACACTACATACGTATATATTCTCATGTCATCCTGAGTTGAAGCAACTAAGCATGGTAGTTACCACAAATTCCGTAGGGAAATCCAGTACATACCTAAAAAAAAGGAAGGAAAATGGGGTTACGATGGAGATAATTTATATGATTGAAAATTAAAATTTTACGGGAAAATATAATGTCGCAGAACGCCAACACAGGAATAGCAACGCAAAACAAGAAAGGAAGTAATAAAATTAAAAAAAAAACAAGAATTAACATGGCTTTGTCATTGTGACCTACGTCCAAATGAAAGGAGAGATTTTAATCTATTAATTACTAAAAAACGTTTCACGTGAGAGATTCTATGCCTTAAAACTCTACAACCACAAATTATTAGAACAATGATCACTTAAACTGGAAGCATGAAAAATCCTAATTTAAATTTCAAGTAAAGAAAATTCTAACTTAAGCGCCAGTTTTGACTAGGGTTAAAACAATTCATTCAAGTCACTTAATAATATAATCGAATAATTGGGGATGTTTGGTCCAAGCTCCTTGTTGACCTTGCTGCAAGAGGAGACAGACATTACGAGTTTTTCCACACATAAACAGACCAACGTCACTCAAGATTGTCCACAGAATTCCACAAGCTAGTTTCATCGACGCGTTGCCAGACCTCACCTCCTCACAATCCAATCAATGCCCTTATGTATGCTCTTACGTCACCACTTCAACGATTTAAATATCATAAACTACTCTAATAGTAGTTTCTGTATATAAAAGAGAGAAGATAGCACTGTTCCATGCCATAAGTTGAAATAAAAAACTAGGCTCATTTGCCTCTATAGCTACTAGCCATGGTTTCCCGAGCTTGCGATCCTCACTTCGTCTTATTTCCCCTGATTGCTCAAGGTCACCTAATCCCTATGATTGACATTGCAAGGCTGTTAGCCCAGCGTGGTGTCATAGTCACTGTATTCACTACACCAAAAAATGCTTCCCGTTTTGATTCAGTTCTTTCTCGTGCTATTCTGTCTGGCCTGCCAATTCGATTAGTTCAGCTGCAATTTCCATCCAAAGAAGCTGGGCTACCTGAAGGGTGTGAGAGTTTGGACATGGCAACTTCTTTAGATATGATCTATAATCTCCTCGATGCACTCAACATTCTCCAAAACCAAGCAGAAAAACTGTTTCAGGAGCTGAAACCTCAACCAAGTTGCATAATCTCCGACATGGCTATTCCTTGGACAATTCAAATCGCTCGAGAGCATCATATTCCAAGGATTGTTTTCCATGGATTCTCTTGCTTCTGCCTCCAGTGCACGCATAACATTCGTACCTCTAAGGTTCTCGAGAGCATAACATCAGAATCAGAATTCTTCACTGTGCCTAACATACCTCACCATATCCAGGTTACCAAAGCTCAGGTACCCGGATCATTGACAAGGGAGAGAATGAAAAAGTATCGCGAACAGATTAACGATGCCGAGATAAGGTCACATGGGGTAATCATAAACACTTTCGAAGAGTTGGAGGGAGAATATGTCAAGGATTACAAGAAAGAAAGAAAGGATAAAGTGTGGTGTATTGGGCCAGTTTCACTGTGTAACAAAGATGAACTGGACAGGGCTCAAAGAGGCAACCAGGCCTCCATCAATGAAAAGCAGTGCTTGAAGTGGCTTGATTCCCAGCAACCTCATTCTGTGGTGTATGCATGTCTCGGAAGCTTATGCAACCTCGTTCCTTCACAACTAGCAGAGCTTGCCTTGGCCTTGGAAGCCTCAAAGAAACCATTTATTTGGGTCATTAGGGGAGGACATAAATTAGAAGAGCTGGAAAGTTGGATCAAGGAAGACGGATTTGAGGAAAGGATCAAGGGAAGAGGCCTTTTAATCAGAGGTTGGGCTCCACAAGTGCTGATACTGTCACACCCCGCAATAGGAGGATTCATAACACATTGTGGCTGGAATTCGACACTGGAAGGGATTAGTGCCGGCGTGCCAATGGTTACTTGGCCATTATTTGCAGATCAATTTCTAAATGAGAAGCTGGTTTGTCAAGTGTTGAGGATTGGGGTGAGCATTGGGGTAGAGGTTCAAATGAAGTGGGGAGAGGAAGAGAAGATTGGTGTGGTGGTGAAGAAGGAAGATATTGAGAAGGCAGTATGCATGACGATGGACGAAGGAGAAGAAAGTGAAGAGAGAAGGAAAAGGGCTGGAGATTTGAGTGAGATGGCTAAGAAAGCTGTCGAAAATGGAGGATCTTCTTATCGTAACATAAGCTTGCTGATCGAAGACATCATGCAACAGGCAAGTAAGGAGAATAAGCTTGACACTTAACAAATCATTTCTCTCTTAATTTGCCTATATACGCTTGTCCCGATCCTTCTTTGCTTGTGTTTGTTTAATCGGAAATTGTTATTATGAAAATAATAGAGTGCACAGAAGTGGAATTTGTAGGAAAGAAAAGAATTAACAACTCATAAATAAGCATATCATCATTCCAATCGAATTTATTCTCAAATTTTTGGCCCATTAATTTTCATGCCGGGAGAATCCTTTTAGTACTTACTCAGTCTTCAGTGAAGAATTACGCATGATACTTTCTGATGATTCATACTAAACAAATGCGACAACGGTTAGTTTAGTTTCACAAGCTTCGCAAATAATGCGCTCTTGCATCACCAAAAGAGCCACCACCTTAATATTTTATTTAGAATTTAATTTTCACCATTAAAATATATAATGTGACCACTACTATACCAAAGTTAGGGAGAAAAACATTTTCAACTATTAAAATAATATTATATTATAAACTAAACTTATATGCTTTTTCTTATAAGTTTTTTGTATTATTTTTTAATTAAAAGTTAATATATAAATTTTTTAAATTTTTTTAAATTTAAGAAGTTAATATTTTTAATACATAATTAATAATTAAATCTTTAATATATTAAAAAATAATTTACATATTAATTTTTAATTAAAAAACAATTTATCAGTATTTTCCTAATATTATACCAACAACGCCGACGTCTGTATGGGTTATCCCTTTCAAAAGATTTAAGCAATCTCGACCTCAGCTTTTGGGGAGTGGAAAATAACGCCCTGTGTATATGACCCCTCTCATAATTGAAGGAATCGGGTTACCCTTTGGCTTTATTTGGCTGAGAATTTCCGAAGTTCTACTTTCTTCTCGTACCAAAAGAAAAAAAAAAACCCACCCCCTAGCATACTCACATGAACTCTGTCAATTTAACTGACAGATACCATGTTCTTATCCACTCAAAGACTGTTGTTTGTGCATGTGCTGGAACATCTTACGTATACGAAACTTCTCTTCTTCTGCTAATTGTTTGTCAGTAAGGCCTATACAGTTCCATCCATTGAGGACCACAAATCTGGTTTGGTTTCACTGAATCTTTTTAGTGCTTATCCCCATCCCTATCTAAATATAAATAAAATAATAAAAAAGCCTACGGTTCCATACACCGAAAATCACAAGCATTTTCGCTCGACAATAAAGAGATTTTGATTAATCAAACTCCGTTTGATAAATTATAATTTGTGCACATGAGAAGGAGGAATTTGCACATGAGGGGGCCTTTGCTCCAGCAACTTTTTTATATGTACCGAGTCAGGAATCATGTGTTTCTGGAACCTTTGCTTTTCGCCAAACAACGAAAGATCTTGCGTCATTTAATTTTATTTTGTGACAATACGTACGTAACGCTACTTAGCCAGCCTACAAAACAGAGCAACTCAGTCTCCATTAACATTCTAATTTGCAAGTTCAAGTCTCATTTAATTTGCATTGGTAAATTTCGCCTGCCATGAAGCACAAGCTTGACCTCCACTTTGTTTGATACAGCCGTCTTCTTCCCATGGTGGACATGGCTAGACTTGTGGCTCGGCGAAACGTGAAGGTGACCATAGTGACCACACCCCTCAATGCCGTCCGAGTTGGAGCCCATATCGGTAGAGAGATTCAATCTCGCTCACCAATCCACATTCAACTTGTTCAATTCCCAAATGCTGAGGCTGGAATACCTGAAGGATGTGAGAGCATAGACACTCTGCCTTCCATGGATCTACAGGTGAACATTCTCAACGCTATATGTCTGTTGCAGCATCCACTTGAAGAACTGTTTGGAAAGCTAGATCCCACTCCCACTTGCATAATATCTGACAAACATATTCCATCTGTAGCTGGTGTTGCCAAAAAGTTCAAAGTTCCAAGAATAATATTCGATGGGACTAATTGTTTCTTTCTTATAGTTCTAAGGTCTTTGAGAATGTCTAGGATTCAGAGCCATCTATCGTCCCCGGATTGCCCAATAGAATTGAATTTAAAAAATATCAGCTTTCCTGGTCGTTCAACCCTAATGCCGCATACCAAGGCCTGAATGTTGCTCGTGAGAAAGTAAGGGAATCTGAAGCAGAAGCATATGTAGTGGTGGTGTTATATTTTGAATAAAGAGAAAAAAAAAATAAGCGCAAGCCGAAATAAAATAGGATTTATTATAATTTTCATTTAAAATGCAAGGAGGGAACAGTTATTTGACAACTGATCCCACATTCTATATGATCAAAAAAATTGAGCTACTGTGTTTGTTAATTTATCCAAGAATAATTTTTTATAAAATTTTTTCTTTCAGAAGGTTGCTCTCTCCTCCGCTCGATTATCTCTCTCTTGACAATTCTTTCTTAAAGGGTTTTGTACGGTGAACCAGACCATCTGTTTAGTGTATATCTTTTTTATTCTCTCAGTGAAAAAATATCCTCCATTTATATATATTTCTTCCCTATCTCTTTTTATTTCATTAGGTGGTGAATAGCTTTGAAGAGTTCGAAGTGAGGTATGTGAAAGAGTATGGAAAAGTCACCGGGAACATAGTTTGGTGTATTGGTCCTGTCTCACTATCCAACGAGGACAACTTGGACAAGGCTCAGAGAGGCAAGAGAGAGTCAAATGACGAAGAAGGTCATTATTTGAAGTGGATGGATTCATGGCCAACAAGATCTGTAATTTATGTTTGCTTGGGAAGCTTAAATCAAGTTACACCAGAACAACTGATGAAGCTTGGTTTGGGACTGGAAGCTACAAAAAGGCCATTCACTTGGTGCTAAGAGGTGCATTAAAAAGAGAAGAAATGGAGAAGTTACTGTTGGAAGATGGATTGTGGTTGGAACTCTACGCTGGAAGGAATATGCAGTGGGGTGCCATTAATAACGTTTCCATTGTTTGGTGACCAATTTTATAATGAGAAGGTTGTTGTGCAAGTGGTGCAGACAGGTGTGAGGGTGGGAGCTGAGCATGTTGTGCATTTTGGAGAGGAAGAGAGGTTTGGTGTTCAAGTGAAGAGGGAAAATGTGAAGGCGGCAGTAGAGAGAGCAATGGGTGAAGGTGAAGAAAGCGAAAGAATAAGAGAAAGAGGAAGACAGTATGCGGAGAAGGCAAAGAAGGCTGTGGAGAAAGGTGGATCTTCTTTTCTTGACATGTCACAGCTAATTGAAGACATAGCACAACATAAATGCCAAAGGGTTGAAGTTGAATGAAGCAGAGCCACAACACAGCCCTGATGCATGAAGCGCTTGCATTAACTCCACTTTGGGGTGTGAAAATTGCTGTTTTGTTTCCTTATTCGAGCTCAATAATGGTCTTGATGGGTCGTGGAGAAAAATCGATCTCAAAACAGTTTTCTGTCAACTTTGATGGGAATTAGTTTGTGGTTATTTACCTTACCCAAACTTCATATGAACTTGCCTGTTACGTTGAGGCGACTTTTGTGAATTAATTTTGAAGAAATGAGTTTTGAATTACATGCATGGGGTTGCATGTAACACAGTTGTGAGATGTTAATTTAAAGGAGATAGAGAGGAGTAGGACCATTAGAGTTAGTTTGGGATTATTTTGGCTCAGTTATTTATTTATTTATTTATTTTGTTGGGTGTGTTCTACGCTTTTGCCCATTTGT
Organism: Adenanthera pavonina; assembly: GCA_026686845.1. Taxonomy (NCBI): domain Eukaryota; kingdom Viridiplantae; phylum Streptophyta; class Magnoliopsida; order Fabales; family Fabaceae; genus Adenanthera; species Adenanthera pavonina. The sequence goes on from JAIVEN010000002.1 coordinate 7,536,834, forward strand.
GTGCTAGAAAAAAGAAAGAAAGATAAAAGCATAGTTATATTATAAATAATTATAAAATAATTAATGATATGTGATGAAAACTCCGTTTTTTCAATAAAACATTCTCATCCATGAGATAAGTCTGCAGGGGAGAAAAAAAGCAATAAAATGAAATGCTTGATTGTTTTTTCATGTAACAAATTTTTTTAAGAATGAGAGTACAATAAAGGATTTTCAATAATCAGGGGTGCTAATGGCTGGTGGATGGGGGCTTCATTAATTGTGTTGGGCGGTGTTACTCCATCGATGCAGAATTGTGGATTATGGGCTGATTGGCTGACGAACCATATTCTGACTCAAGATTATGGGCTTCGTATCTTACAGAAACCACTGCATGGGCTTATCTCTTTGCTTCATAGGGACGCTGTAGGCACTTCTATTCCACATTTTGTTTTTCTTTTGTTTCTTGTTTCTGTTATGGGCTCCAGCACCGATATTATTTAAAAAAAAGGATTTTCAACTAATTTTTAAAGTATTTTTTACATTTTTAGTTTTTTAATTTTAATTAATTCAGAGGAAAAATTTTTAAGTCAAATTATTTTTATTATTATAATTTCACATTTTTAATTTAATCTTTATAGTTTTAAAATTATAATTGAATTTTTATAATTTAAAAATATATGATTTAATCTCTATTATTATATTTCCTTTTGTTTATGGCTTGACCAACCAATTGTCATTTAGACGTTCAAAATATATGTGTGTGTGTGTATTTGGTAAACATCGGGTCACCAGCCCCAAGAAAGAAAAATATACAGAGCTATATCATATATAACATTTCGCACTACAGCTCACCCATAGCACAATATCATCTTCTAGAATTGATCGAAGCTCTTCCAGAGGATCGACTTTAAAAAAAGAAAAAAAGAAAATGCTCTTCCAGAGGATCAGTCCCATGAACACCCCAACCCCATACACAGACTATTCGTGGCAGCTGTCACAGCAGTCCGCTCCCCGATAATACATTCTCTAAAATGTATATTATTGTATTATTTAAGCTAAATTATAGAATAATCAAATTACTACTTTATTATAAATTATAAAGAAAAAAATTTAAAGCTGATTAAAATTATAAAATAAATGAATAATTAAGCTAAATTTTTACAGACAGAATAGAAAACTCTAGTTTGACCAATGTTAATCAGTTAAGTGAAAGTATATTTCTGGAGAAAAGTTGAGAATTCAAAACACGTATTAAATGTGAAGAAAAAAAAAATCACGGGAGTTATATATACCTATTTGGGTCATACTTAAATATGATGTTAAAATATCCTATATTTGATAGTTGTATTGGGAAAAAAAAATTTAAAAAAATAAAGCTGGTCCATTGTTTTTTCTCTTCATTTTTTCTACTCTTCGTCTTGGACTAACATATTCGTAACTTCGTGGTTTTCACAAAGAGGAGTTCTGGTATATGCTGCGTGATGAGTGGCGAAAGAAATAGAATTGAGCGCCTCTTCCGTCAAGGACCGCAACTCCATTCCATGTATGATTTGGCTTCCATTTAGTAAAGATATGATGACAATCTATTAGGCAAGCCCTTAGATAGATTAAAAATTTTTCATCTCATTTGAGAAAGAAATCGTTAACGTCGCATATATGCATCCCCTACAATGAATCATTTCCATTCCATGGATGATGTCCCACATCCTCATCCCCAACGTGTCAAGCCTCCCTGCCTATAAATACTCTTCTTCTTCCTTCTCATTCTCATCCTCTCACTCCCAAACTCAAACAAATACGTACCTTCCCTCACCATGAATACCCTACTTGCTCTTTCCCTTGCTTTCGCCTTCTTCTTCAGTGGTAAATGTTCAACATATGTACCTCCTTCACTTCCTTGAATACATTCTTAATATTCTCGTCTTTAATTTCTTATATTACTTCTCCATATATTAGTTTCAATTGATTGCACAGATACATACTCACCAGTCTCATGATATTAAATGCGCCATCACATTACTTCTCCATATTTTCATGCAGGAGCTCAAACTGTCACTACCACTTTTACGAACAAGCGCTCTTACACAACATGGTCGAGAACTCTAACCCGTGACCAAAAACCTCAAATGTCCTTGCCTGGGTTCGAGTTGGCAAGCGGAGCGTCCAACACTGTGAATGTGGACAGGTTCAACGCCCCCAAGTCCATAGCTCCACAAGGCGGGAACTATGATTGCAAGCCATCAAGCTTTCCGGCGAATATCAATGCGACGAGCATGGCGGAGCTACAAGTGAAGGGCTGTGAGGGGAACACCAACTCTTCGATTAATTCTGGTTGTGATATGACAAAATGGGATTCACATCTCATTTCTCAATACAATGTAACTTTGCTTTTCACTGTTTCTTTAAATGGCTGTGCAAATTTTAGTAGCGTGCAAACAGCCATTAACGCTGTTCCTGACTTTCGACTTGAGAGGACTCTTATCATTGTTGATTCTGGCACATACAGGTGTAATATATTTTTTAGCTTTTGGTTTTCATTTTTTATTTCCTAATTTTTTATTAAATCTTTCTCAGATAGTTATGATTTTTTTTTTTGAAATAACAGGGAGAAGGTTATGGTAGGAGAAAATAAAGAAAACCTTATAATGCAGGGTCAAGGATACTTAAATACAATTGTAGAGTGGAATGATACTACAAATTCTTCAGGGTTGACTGCTAATAGCTATTCGTTTGCCATTTTATCTTCCAATTTCATTGCATATAATATTAGTTTCAAGGTATAACTAGTTAAATATTGTCTTACTTTCATTGAATAATTTTCACTTTTTGTGAATTTGTAAAATTAATTTTCTAATGTGTCAAAAAATGATCGTATAAAATTATAGAATACAGCTCCAACACCACCACCAGGTGTGCAGAATGCACAAGCAATAGCATTGAGAATTGCTGGTGACCAAGTAGCTTTGTACGGATGTGGAGTATATGGCGCACAAGATACTCTAAATGATGAGACTGGCAGGCATTATTTTAAAGAATGTTTTATCCAAGGATCCATTGACATTATATGTGGAAATGCTAGGTCACTATATGAGGTAAATTTAGAATCAATCCCTTCAAATAAAGTATATATTATAAGCATCTAAGAGATTAGTATTTAACTATCAATTAAAAGATGTTTTAACACTCACAAACGTATTAATTTAAATGACATTCACCACATATGTATGCCAATTAAAAAGTTATTAGTCCAGCATTTGTTTATAATTTATGTAATTATGTCCAAGAAATAGTTTGATTAGGACTACCTAATTAATCTCATGTATGTGCGTAACCATATAATTGTTGAGAATAAATTACTCATACAATATTTTTTACTTGGAATGGAGATCAATATCATTGATACATGTATTTTTATCATTTTGGGATTTGGGAACAACTTGAACAGTTTTGAATACTCTGTGTGTGTGGAAACATTGATTAAAATTGTGACTTGTCACACTACAGGATTGCATTATAAACACTATAGCAAATGAAGGGCAAGGAATTTCTGGCAGCATCACAGCTCAAAGGAGGCAGTCAAATAATGAGGAAACTGGATTCTCATTTGTAAATTGTAGGATTGATGGAAGTGGGCAAGTCGTTCTTGGAAGAGCATGGGGACCTTATGCTACTGTCATCTTCTCGACAACATATATGTCTGATGTTGTAACTCCTGCAGGATGGGATGTTTGGCCGGAGCATCCAGAAAGAGCCATGTCTGCAATTATTATCTTTTCATGTCTTTCTTTTTTGTCTATATCCTATTATTTAGTTGATGTATATTCTATATGTATTATTAGTTGAGGAATTAAATGTTCTCTATATATGTTGCTATACTGGTGATACAGGACTGTCTTTTACGGGGAGTACCACTGTTTGGGAGCTGGAGCCAACAATTCGTCTCGAGTCTCATATGGAAAGCAACTCAATGACAATGAAGCAGCCCCCTACATGAATCTTTCGTACATCAATGCAACCCAATGGCTTATTCAATCCTAAGATATAGTTGTTATATGATTCATTCCCTTCGTAATTAATTAGTAATGATTATATAGTAATAAGTAAATAAAATGTCCATTATCAATTTGTGTATTAATTTCACACTTATGCCCATACACTCCCTCTGACATTGAAAATGGATGCATGGGGCAGTTTGGAAAATTTGGAAATTGCATGAAAATATAGATTTAAACAAGTAAATGCAATATATATATATATACAAGGGATGCAAATATTTTTATAGAATGTATATTTTAAAAAAAATTGATGTTGCAAAGATATTAGCTATTTCTATTCTCTCTCTCAATTTTTTTTGTTATTGTTTCTATTTGTGCTATATCTTTGATATTGGCTGTTTTTAGATTTAGTTTTACAACTTATCTGGTTGTTGGTAGAAATTCATTCGCTTGATTAATTTCAGGGATTAGTTGTTTGGCTTTGGAGCTATTTAACTTTGAATACCAGTTGCTTACCGAAAAAAAAAAAAGGAACTTTGGAACACCAATGAATAAATTGATGCTCGCGCTCTGTGATGGAAGCTAATGAGCTGATTCTTTCGAATATCTGTCCTCTCCCACGAGTCACGGTTGAATTGTTATATACTTCCGGTATGACGTGGTTATAGAACTGGGGTTATTACTTACTATTTTTTGTTGCTTAATATGAGCATATGTCAACAGCTTGAAGGTGAGGATACTAATATAAGATGAATTAATTATATAAAACATTTTATTATTTTAAACTAGAATTGAACTCATATGATGTATAAGTTAACCAAGGTTGTTGTGAGTTTAAGCAAACTCATAAGGAGAAGATAATTACTCATAATGTAAATTTGCGAAAAATAAGTAAATATTAAAGTTGATATATAAGTCATCTGGATGGCAAAATTAAAAGAAAATATGAATAATAACTTTAGAATATGGTTTGGAGTTTAGGAAGAAATAAAATGAACAATTATTAATGAAATAGGGTAGAAGGGAATAGAATTGATCTATTTTATTGACATAAAAGTAACTTTTAAAAATAACTAGAGAACATAACAAAATATTTTATTGTTTAAAAGTTTTATGAGGTGGGAAAGACTGTTTTCATTGACAATTGCTTGGAAATTATTATCAAATGGATGGAATGGACTATAATCTATTTTATTGATATAAAAATAACTTTTAAAATGCATGTTTTATAATTAACATATAACATACAATAATAAAAACTTAAATAAGTATGATTCTGTAATTATACCTATTTAAAAAATATTGATATTCTATAATTAATACTACTTAAAATAAAAATTTTAATACAGTATATACATAAATAATTTTGAAAAAAATGTTTTGTATAAAGTTATGTTTACTTTTTTATATTATAGTGGAGCTTTGCATTTGTTTACTACAAGGAAATTGATAAACTCGGACCAATTGTAGAACTGGTGATGATGTTGTTTGGAAAAGACTAGACAGAGAACTCTGAAATCACTCTTGGCTTAGTCTCTTCCCCAACTCAAACATGATCTGCTTATCTCTTGCAGCATCTGATCATGCACCACTTTTTCTTAACACTAATTCAACCCCATCTAAGCGAAGAAAATATTTTAAGTTTGAGAATTTTTGGCTTAAGTTCCCACTTTGCAAAAGAATTGTTGAGGATACTTGGAACTTGCATGTTGGTGGAACTGTGATCAATCTAGTTCTTTATAAGCTTCACTCGTTAAGATGCAAACTAATTAAATGGAATAAAATTGAAGTGGGCAAAATACAAGCTAGCACACATTGTCGACTTGGAAAAATCATTGGCCAACATTCAATCTAATTTGGACATGAACTCTAATGTCACTCTTCTTGAAAGAAACATAAGAACACAACTTGAGTTTTTGTATGATTGTGAAGAAATTAACACTCCGGGTGTAAAGAGCCAAACAAACTTGAATGATAAATGGTGATAGAAATACTAGTTAATTACTTTCACAAACTTGTCAACAAGAGAAGAGCAAGCAATCTAATCACAATCCCTAAGGATGGAAATTGTTCATGAAAAGACACTGAGAACTCAATTGTCAATTGTTTCAAAACTCTTTATACTCCTGAAAAGACATGTGATGAAGACTGTTTATTTAGTTTTTTTAAATACGTGAAACATTCCCTGATTATCTGATAATTAATATGATTGATGAGTTAAATCAGCCCTTCTCTTCTTCTAAGTGTGGTATACGATATTATTATATTAAATTGGAGCATTATGTTATTCAATTAGGGGTCTCCTAATATATTTTAAAATATGTAATTTAATCTATGTTATTATATTTCCTTCTATTTATTATTTATTTTCTAGTTGACCATGGCGTTCAATTACATTTGGCCGAAAAAGACGTTCAAAATATAAATATTATTTATGCTAAATTATAAAAAATTTGAAACTATAAGAATTACGTATTTATAAATTTTTAAATTATAAATAAAAAATTAAAAGTTCATTAAAATTATAAAATAACAAATAATTTAACAATATTTTTACAAACAAAACACAGAAAAATCTGGTTTAACATGTAGTTTCCACTATTTTTTCCCCTAAAATTTTTTTCTCTATTCTTCATTTTCAACTCTCATATATATATATATATTCTTAACTTTGAGGTTACCACAAAGAAGAGTTTTTGTTTGTTATTTTATTTGACAACTGACGAAAGAAATACAATTAAGCGCCACTTCCTGTTGTTCATTACTCCATTCCGTATATGATGTGGCCTCCATTTAGTAAAGATATATATGACAATTTATTAGGCAAACCCTTAGATTAAGTTCATTAGCAAAAATATCATCTCATCAGATCTCCCTATTTTGGGAAAGAAATCGTTAAACGTCACATATGCATCACCTACAATGAATAATTGAAATTCAACGCCAAATTAAAAACGCCAGCATTACATCTAGTAGGATTTGTTCTTTTATGAATATATATATATATATATATTTTCTCTCAAATTAATATGAACATTGAAATAATTATTTATGACATAAAAATATAAAATTACGATTATATTTCTCTTTGTTGAATTTAAAACAAAACAATGCAATTTAATTTTTATTAAATAATATTTTAAAAAAATATTGAGAGATATGCTCTAAAATCAAACGGCTAGCTTGTCTAGTAGAACGTGAATCATTTCCTGAGGGTAATCCTTGAAAAATATACCGACGGATTTGATTATAAATTTTCAGGCCGGGCATGGATCCTCCTGGATAACACACCGATATGTCCACGCCCCACAGCCTCATCTCCGACGTGTCAAGCCTCCCTTCTAGTGTGTGTGTATATATATATATATATATTATCTCATATTATAAAGAAACAAAATAAGGTTTTTTTTCTCTCATAATATAAAATAACATGATTTTATGTATTATTTTCACCTCATTAATGTAATGTATAATATTGTAAATTGTGTTAAAATTATAAAAAAAATAAATGTTAAATAAAGGTAAAATATAAATGTTTTGATTTTTTTTAATTTAATGATATTATTTTCACTCCTTAACATATATGTGTAAAACTCTAAATGATATTTTATAATATGGAAGTAGATATATATATATATATATACACCTTGTCCTTTTCCTTCCTTCTCATTCTCACCCTTACTCCAAAAAACAAATACCAACATCGATCAGATACCCTCGCCATGAATACCCAAGTTGCCCTCTCCCTTACTTTCGCCTTCTTCTTCTTCTTCTGTGGCTTGTATGTTCAACATACTTCCTTCTCTTCCTTTAATACACTCTTAGTTTCTCGACTTTTTTTCTTAATTACTTTTCCATATATTAGTTTCAGTCGATTGCACATGTACATACTCACCAGTCTCGTGATATTAAATGGATATCCATATTTTAAAGATATAACATTACCACAGACATATATATTTTCATGCAGGAGCTCAAGCTGTCACTAACAAGCGGTGCCCTTACACAGTTTGTCCGCCAACTCTAACCGGTGACCAAAACCCTCAAATGTGCGCTACTGACTTCGAGTTGGCAAGCGGAGCATCCAACACTGTCAACGTGGATAGGTTCAACGTCCCCATGTGCATAGCTGCCAGGGCAGGAACGACGAGCCATCCTGCTGTCCAGCGGACATCTACGCGACGGACCTGGCGGAGCTGCAAGTGAAGGGTTTGGATAGGAATATTAGCTCTTCAATTGGTGCTCATTGTGATTCACATCTCATTTCTTGTTACAATGTAACTTTAGTTCTCACTGTTGATCTAAAAGGCTGTGCAAATTTTAGTAGCGTGCAAACAGCCGTAAATGCTGCTTCTGACTTCCGACTTGAGAGGACTCTTATCATTGTTGATTCTGGCATATACAGGTTCAATTTCCTTTTTCAGTTTTTTGTTTTTTATTATTGATTTCTTAATTTTTATTTAAATCATTTTAGATAGTTATATTTTTTTGGTGGAAATAGTAGGGAGAAGGTTATGGTAGGAGCAAAGAAAGAAAACCTTATAATGTAGGGTCAAGGATACTTAAATACAATTATAGAATGGAACGACTGCTAATTATTCTTCATGGTCGACATCTGACAGCTATTCGTTTTCCATTTCGTCATCCAATTTCATTACATATAATATTAGTTTCAAGGTAAGTAGCTAAATATCGTCTTACCATTTATCTATGAATAATTTTCACTTTGTGAATTTGCAAATTCATTTTCTAATGTGTTAAAAAAAATTGATCATATAAAATTTTAGAATACGGCTCCATCACCACCCCACCAGGTGCGCGAAATGCACAAGCAATAGCTTTGAGAATTACTGGTGACCAAGCAGCTTTGTACGGATGTGGAATGTATGGCGCACAGGGCTAAATGATGAGAGTTGGCAAGCATTATTTTAAAGAGTGCTTTATCCAAGGATCTATTGATATGATATTTGGAAATGCTAGATCACTCTGAGGTAAATTTAGAACCCCTTTAAAGAAACTTATAAAGTATATATTCGAATAATTTATAATTCTTCAGTATTAGTTTAAATGTTTGACCGAAAAAATTGTTAGTTTGAATGACAAGCCACACATGCTTTATGATGCGCCAAAAAGTTAATAAGGCAGTATTTGCTTAATTTGTGTCCAAGAAAAGTTTGGTTAGGAGACTAACTAATTCCATATGTGTATATATATAACCATATAATTGTAGAGAATAATTTACTCATGCAGTAGTTAATTTTATCTCGCAATGAGGAATATTATAGTACATTTACTCTTCTTATCAATTAGGAAGAACTTAACAGTTGGGATAGTTATGAATATTTCATATGAAAACATTAACATTGCGACTTGTGAGTTGTGACGCTAGGGTTGCTTCATAAACTCTAGCAGAAGAAGGGCATCGGGTTTCCGGGGCCATCACAGCCCAGAGAAGGCAGTCAAGGAATGAGGAAATTGGATTTTCATTTGTAAATTGTAAGATTGATCAATGGAAGTGGGGAAGTCGTTCGTGGAAGAGCATGGGGAGCTTTTGCCACCGTGATCTTCTCAACAACATATATGTCCGATGTTGTAGCTCCTGCAGGATGGGATCTTTGGCGGAAGGATCTCGAAAGAAACATGTCTGTAATTATTATTATCTTTTCATGCTGCTCCGTTTCGTCTATCCTATTTTTTAGCTTAATGGATGTAATGATTCTAGTAGTTGTAAGTTGACGAATTAACTAAATGTATATGTTGTTATTGGCGATACAGGACTGTCTTTTACGGGGAGCACCACTGTTTTGGAGCTGGAGCCAACAAGTCATCTCGACTCTACGGGAAGCAACTCAATGACAATGAAGCAGCCCCCTAGCTAGCTATATGAATATTTCGTACATCAATGGAAGTCAATGGCTTATCAATCCTAAAATAAAGTCGTTATATGATTCATTTCCTTTGTAGTTAATTAGTAACGATTTGTATATAGTGGTAAACAAATAAAAATGTCCATTATCTCAGTTAAATTGTAAGAATCCAGAGAAATGCTCTGATCCATTTGACGCCCCTCCATTTCCAGATAGTAGTCCATCTATGTGCGCTACTAGTACGAGAGTAATATTGTCATTTGTCATATATATATATATATATATGTAGTGAACCCACTTCGGTGACAAATGGATGATCAATTATATATAATTAATACGCTTTATTATTTCAAAGCTTTCAAGGTTAATTCAACGAGAAGCCTTAGGTCTGAGTACAAAGTTAACAGTAGCAATACCAGAAACAAAATCCAAAGCCAAGTGTTTGAAGGTTGTCCCTTTGCCTGTAAGATTGCCACAAACGCCAACATTTGGACCAAAGATTAACTTATGGCTCCTATTTTGATGCTTTCGAATCTTGAAAGAACCACTCATAATCTCACCGCCTGGATGGTGTCGAGTACTACCAATTACCACAGACCAAAAGTTCTCGCCCCTCTCTTTAACAACTATCCACTTTGAGGATTCAGCACACTTTATTACCTGCTCTGACTCTGAGAATGAAGTCCCCACATCCTCATTTGTATAGATGATCGATCCCTTTTTTCCGGAAGGTGGTGACAGTTTCAATGGCATGGCTTCAGAAGCTACGATAGTACTAAGTGGACATGAGGCCATGTTGGAGGCGTTGCCTGGTCGAAAGCTACAACCATCAGGGCCCGGCAAATATTCTATCATGCCGTATTCGCCACCAGCGACGACAGAATGGTCGTCTGGATCAAGCACTGCTTCAACATCAGCCGACTCCGATAATGCTTCTTTAGTGAAGGCACATAAGAGCATGAGGCTTGGTAGGCATCTTGCAAGTACACAGGTTGATGGCACATAATAATAAAAAATTCGCCGGTAGTATTATAGAGGTTCATGTTGAAATTAAGGGAGATAATAAATTTATTAGTTCAAAATTATAATCTCAAAAATAAATAATAATTAAATTGAAAAACTCAAATTAAAAAGAAAAGAAATAGAAAATAAACCGATATACAAATTTAATTTAGTTACTAGAAATATCAAAGAATCAAAGTTCACCTTATAAGATAACTAGATTCTATTCTTTAATTAGATTCTACACAATTATAGTGATCGTTATTCTTAAAATATCATAATTACCTATCAATCAATTAGTTCTTATTTAATTAGGATTTAATTCGCTCTCACGGAATTAAAGCTCCTAATCAAACATTAAAAGCTACAAGTAAGTCACCTTGAATTTCTAATTCTAGTTCTAGATTAATTATTCATGTTTATCTCTCTAGATTTAGATTCACTCTTCACTTCTTAATCCATCAAGTTTACCCACTAATTAGACTTTATGGTAATCAAATATAAAATCTACATAAATGAACAAAAGAGATAAATATAATGAAGAAAAACAAATTAATATAACTTGAAGAACAAATCCAAGGAATCATAACTAAAAAAAAATTCAGTCAATCTCAGTCAGTCTATATTCCTACCCTAACTCTAAAGTTTAGTCATATATAGAAATAAACATCAAATCAAAACTAAAATCTCAAATCATAATAAAAATAATAAAAAAAAAAGTTTATAGTATAAGAGAATGAATCTATCTCTAATACTCCTCATATCTCCTTACTCTATCTCTATAATTGCTTCTAGTTGCTCGCAGATGCATTTGAATCATATTCTTTGGCCTCTGGGTGCTTTTTTTAATGTCTTTTTGTGTTCTTACTGTGTCCCTTTTTACAGAGAAGGTCCAAAAGTCCATAAACCCACGAAAAGTCAATTATAGAGAAGGTCCAAAAGTCCATAAACCCACGAAAAGTCAAGTCTGTGCGTGAAAAGTAAGTCAAAGTACGGAGATAAGCTGGCACCGGGTTGACACCTTCTTTCACCACACTGCGCTAGCTCCAGCGTGTCCTCTTTCCCAAGACCGAACTCACCCGATACCGACTGAGTTCCCTTTTTCAATGACCTGGCATCGGTCATTCGTATCTAACAATTCTTCTCACCTCCTCACCTGTGATAGAGTGAGAAAATATAAGGAGAGCGGATGGATTTTGTATTTTACGTTTAACTCCAACTTTTTAGCTCTATGTAGTTTAAAATTCCTCTTAAATATTTCTATGATGTAAATATATTCCAAATTATGTACAATCATGCCAAAAAATATTAAATCATGATATTTTGAGATAAAAATAGATAATAAGTATGGGTATTTTATGGGTTTTGATATTTCATATTTAGTCTATCATTTTATATTTTTTTTCTTAGCTTTTTAACACATTTTAGGGATATTTTGAGATTTATTGAGGCAATTTGGATCTATTTGAGCTAATTGAGTATTTTCTATATTTTTTATCCAAAAAAATTATTTTTAAAATTAAATGTGATTTTGTTAATTTTCTTAATAATTTTCAGAAATTATAAAAAATGTAATAAATGATAATAGATAATAAACGAATATATATATATATATAATATACTCATTTTTTCTATTAATATAGTTATTATTATTATAATACATTTTTTTATGTTTCTTTCCTTATCAGTGTTGGAAAGAGGAAGAAGAAAATAATAAAATAGAGAAACAGAGGCAAGTTTCAGTAGATTAAATCTGATCTTATTTGCATGCATTGAATGATGAAATAGATGCCTAATATATAGGCTACAGCTGTAACAAAGTAAAGCTAAAAAACAGCCACTAAAACACTGAAGTGGGAGATCGTGACCCACTTTGTTAAAACAGAAAACAACACGTTGAAACAGAAAATGACACATGGCAATTTGACTAATTCAAACTTCCTGCAACTAATAATGACAATAAAAATATTTTGAAGCATATTACTCAACACTCCCCCTTGCTTCAAAATTTGTTACTCCCATTTGTAATCTAAAATATTCATGCTTTGCTCGTGACAGTGACTTTGTAAGAATATCTACAACTTGCTCATTTGTTCCACAATACTTCAATTCAATTGTTCCTTCTGCTACAAGATCTCTAATGTGATGATGACGAAGGTCAATGTGCTTTGTTCTACTGTGAAAAACTAGGTTCTTTGTCATAGCTATTGTTGCTTTGTTATCACAAAAAATTTCTGTTGCACTAGTTTCTTGTTGCTGAAAATCTGCTAATATTCTTCTCATCCATGTTGCTTGAAGAGATGATGCAGCTACAGCTACATATTCAGCTTCTGAAGATGACAAAGCAACTGTGTCCTGCTTCTTTGAACACCATGAAACAGCACCTGAGCCAAGAGAAAATACATATCCCGAAGTGCTTTTCCTGTCTTCTAAACAACCAGCCCAATCACTGTCAGTAAATCCAAACAATTTGAAATTTGATGTTTTCGAATACCAAATTCCAAAGTTTGGAGTTCTAGAAACATAACGTAATATCCGCTTTGCTGCACCAAGATGGTGCTTGCTTGGCTTATGCATAAACCTTGAAATTACACTAACTGAAAACACAATGTCAGGCCTTGATTGAGTCAAGTAGTTCAAACCACCAACAATTGTTCTATAGATTTTTGCATCAGCCATACCAGTACCATCATCAAGGACAAGTTTCTCATTCATATTCATGGGAGTTGGGGCTGGTTTACAATTCAACATATTGAACTTCCTCAACAAATCAGTAGCATATTTGTGTTGAGAAATAAAAATCCCATCTTCACTTTGTTTCACCTCAAGCCCAAGAAAATAATTTAGCAAGCCTAAATCTGACATTTCAAATTTTTTCATCATGGAAGTTTTAAATTCCTCAACAAGAGACTTACAAGACCCCATATAGATTATGTCATCAACATACAGACACACCACAAGTAAATCAGATTTACCTCTCTTCTTTATGTAGAGTGCTGGCTCATTTTTATTCCTTTGAAATTCACTTTCTTGAAAATAAGAATCAATCTTGCAATACCAAGCTCGTGGAGCTTGTTGAAGGCCATATAAGGCCTTTTTTAACCTGTAAACCTTGCTGCCATCATTACTGACAAAACCTTCAGGTTGAGAAACATAAACTTCTTCTTCAATCTCACCATTCAAGAAAGCAGATTTAACATCGAATTGATAAACAGGCCATTGAAATTGTGCAGCTAAGGCTAGAAAAGTTCTCACAGTTTCAAGGCGAGCCACAGGTGAGAATGTTTCTTTAAAATCAATACCTTGCTGCTGTGAGTAACCTTTTGCAACCAAGCGGGCTTTATGCTTATGGATTGTACCATTAGCATGATACTTTGTACGATATACCCACTTTAGTCCAATTACATTCTTCCCTTTCGGTAGATCAACCAACTCCCAAGTTTCATTTCTTTCAATAGCCGCCATTTCCTCTTTCATTGCATCCACCCAAATCTGACTTTCTGCAGCATCTTCATAAAAAATGGGGTCAACAACATATAAAGCAAAACTACATGAAGCATAGATTTCTTCTAGAGACCGAAATTTTCTTGGAGGTGTTTCAGAGGAGCTCAAGGAAGAGCTTGCTGCTATGGGAAAACTATTGCTCCGAGATGAGTGAGCTGATGATGAGGTACTGCCATTTGAATGAACATTTAGGCTTCTTGATGCTGCTTGTCAAGTAGCAAGAGTTTCTGGATTATCTTCAGAAATGTCAGCTACTGTTGGCATTTGTTTATTCCCATTCTAACTCCAAAAATCTTCTTCATTGAACTTTACATTCCTGCTAATAATCACCTTGCCACTAACTGGGTTATAAAGCCTATATGCTTTAGATTGAGGACTACACCCAATGAAAATGCATTTTTCTGATTTTTTGTCAAGTTTTCGATGAGAAGGAGAAGCATCTAAAGCATAGGCTATACAACCAAAAGTTTTTAAGTGGCTTACCCGAGGCTTTCTACCTTTCCAAGCTTCATATGGTGTGCGATTCAGAACTGCTTTTGTAGGAGAGATATTCAGCAAATAAACTGCTTTTGCTATACCTTCTGCCCAAAAATCTTTAGGAAGGCCACTTGCTATCATCATACTTCGTGCCATTTCAACCACAGTGCGATTCTTTTGTTCAGCCACTCCATTCTGCTCTGGTGTATATGGTGCTGTAAATTCCCTGCAAATTCCATTTTCCTCACAAAAAACAGCAAATTCATTAGAGGTAAATTCACCAACTCTATCTGAACGAAGAATTTTTATACTGCAGTTACTTTGCTTTTCCACAAGTGCCTTAAATTTTTTGAAGTTTTCAAAAGTTTCTGACTTGTGCTTCATGAAGTATACCCAACACATGCGACTGTAATCATCAATGAACAAAAGCAAGTATTTACTTCCACCAAAGGATTCAACACTCATTGGGCCACAAACATCAGTATGTACTAATTCAAGACAAACAGAAGCTCTCCAAGACTTGTTTACAGGAAAAGAATTTTTAGTTTGCTTCCCATAAACACACCCTTCACAAAAATCAAGAGCATCAATTTTTGGCAACCCAACAACCATATTTTTCTCAGTCAACAATTTCAACCCATTTACATTAAGATGCCCATAACGCAAATGCTATATTTTTGCATCACTCTTTTCAGCAATCAAAGCATAACTTTCTATATCAGAAACATCTAGCGGAAACATCCTATTTTGTGTCATAGGAACACTAGCAACCACTTGCCCAGATTTCTTATCTTTAATCGTACAACAATTATCATCAAACAAGACTGCATATCCAGTATCCATAATATGTCCAACACTAATCAGATTATGAGCTAAATCAGGGACATATTGCACATCATTAAGAATCTTTACATTACCCTGTGAAGTATTGATGACAATTGTACCTTTCCCTTCTACTTGCATCTGCTTGTTGTCTCCAAGCCGAATTTCACCTTTGTTTGACTGGTCAAGTGCTTTAAATATTGGTTTGGTCCTAGACATATGGTTAGAGCATCCACTATCTATAAACCAAATTCTTTTAGAAGAATCATCAATAGAAGAATGAGCCATGAATAGCTTACCCTCCTCTTCAAATTTCTCAGTAAAATTTGCTTGCTTCTGCTCATCTCTCTGCTTGGCCCAACAATCTGCTTCTTTGTGACCCATTTTCTTACAATATCGACATTGAATGTTGCTTTTGTGCTGTCGTTGATCATTAAACTGACCTCTTCCTCTTCCACCACGGCCTCTACGCCACGAAAACTGCCTCTACCACGTCCTCTTCCTCCTAAATTTTCTGACTTTGCTTGAGATGCAAATTCCCCTTTTGCTTGAAAAGCTTTCTCTTCTACCTTTTCATGTGTTCTGCAAAGTCTTGCTTCGTGGGCTAACAAAGAACTCATCAATTCATCAAAAGTATAAGTAGACAAGTCTTTAGACTCTTCAATTGCAGCAACAACATGATCAAATTTTGGAGTTAAACTCCTCAAAATCTTACTCACAACAGTTTCAGTATTTATTTTTTCACCAAATGACTTCATATGATTAACAATGCTTGACACCTTAGACAAAAATGCTTGCACAGACTCTGACTCTTTCATAGCCAGTGTTTCAAATTCACGACGAAGGGTTTGGAGTTTTACCATAATCACCTTTTTGTCACCCAAATACTCTTGCTTCAGAATCTCCCATGCTTCAGTGGAGGTACTTGCTGCTGCAATCCGAGAAAAAATTTCATCATCAAGGGCTTGTTGAATGAAAAACGGGGCCTTTGCATCCTTCTTCCGATTCTCCCGCAACCGTTGGTCAGGTTCGGCAGTCTGGGTGTCTTCAAATCCCTTCTCCACCAAATCCCATAGCTCTTGGGATTTAAACATCGTCTGCATCTTGAGACTCCAAAAATGGTAATTTGTGCCCTTGAAGATGGGAATGAGAGGTTGAGTTGTAGAATTAGTGGCATTTGCTGCGTTGCTTGCCATGATCGAATAGAACTCGTGCTCGTCTTTATCTGCTGGTCTGGATATTAGCGTTACAGAAGCAAAGAGATGGGTTTTCTCCTTTTTTGTTGAGGCTCTGATACCAAAACTTGTTGGAAAGAGGAAGAAGAAAATAATAAAATAGAGAAACAGAGGCAAGTTTCAGTAGATTAAAGCTGATCTTATTTGCGTGCATTGAATGATGAAATAGATGCCTAATATATAGGTTACAGCTGTAACAAAGTAAAGCTAAAAAACAGCCACTAAAACACTGAAGTGGGAGATCGTGACCCACTTTGCTAAAACAGAAAATGACACATGGCAATTTGACTAATTCAGCAACTAATAATGACAATAAAAATATTTTGAAGCATATTACTCAACAGTCAGGACACAGAGCTCACTGAGACACGTTTCAATTGAAGACGACTTGAGAGAGGGAGGTGAGTCTGAGTGACACAGGTAGTGGTTCTTTTTCATTTTCCAGACAAGAAAGTGAAGTTGGGGGAGGAAGAGAGAGGTGACTCACAACTACAAAACGATTGGGGGCAGAGGGAGTCCAGAGGGGGAAACGTTTTCCATTGAAGATACAGATCAGAGAGACGTGAGACTGAGGGAGCTC
Organism: Adenanthera pavonina; assembly: GCA_026686845.1. Lineage (NCBI taxonomy): Eukaryota > Viridiplantae > Streptophyta > Magnoliopsida > Fabales > Fabaceae > Adenanthera > Adenanthera pavonina. The sequence continues at coordinate 7,554,298 of JAIVEN010000002.1, forward strand.
ATCTTCGATTTTTTTTCAGATCTGGAAAAAAATCTCGACCTTCAGAGCATCACAGCCAGCGTCCTCTCTCGGTTTTCCTCCATTGCCATTGCAACTCCGTTGTAGCTCCTTTGTTCCAGATCTTTCCTCCTACATTGATTATCTTCACAGGCGTCTTCCCAAAATCACCGTCCACCATCAAGGTCGAAACATACTCCATTCCTTCCTTCGTCGTACGGCTTCGATCCTCTTTCTTCTTCTTGCTTGCTCAGCTAGATTCATGGAGGAGTCAAGCTTGACATCTCTAAGTGCTCAGTTCACACTACTCGAATTCTCAGCTCGTGGTTGCAGCTTAGCCTCCTGTTCTCAGCTCTCATCACCTAGACCACAACGAGTGCCTCACTCCCTCTGTTTTTCAGTTCGTTGAAACTCTGAATGTCTCTCACTCTCAATTGCATAAATGGAGAGGAGTTTCGAGCATCCATCCATTAGTAGCTCAGTTGAATGCTTCCTCGAGTGATTGGATCATCACGTCTGAACATTAATACGGAAGTTTATAATTTCTTGAATCTTTTATTATAGCTATTTCCTAATTTCTAGCTTGTCTTGAACATCTCATTGAAGATGAATGGATCTATATTATAACTAGATTTTAGTTATAATTGAGCATGTTATGTCTTTATTTGAGTATTTAGTATACTAAAAAATTATAACTATATAAAGTTGCTTGATATTATTATTGCTTCTTGTTAACATTGTTCAAGTGAGTCATGATAATGCATTTTGATGATGTTTAGCAAGCTGTTTTGTGTTCTTTTCAATATAATTTAACATTGGTTAGTAAGGAAAGGGATGATTCAAATAAAGTTTATGGTTAATTGGGACTTTTTAAGTATTAGATGCATTATATATAACTTTAGGGCCTAATGTTTATATATTATGTCTGATGTCAAAGTCTTTTGATAATTAGGTTTCATTAATTCTTAATTAAAGGATTATAGAAATTAATTAGGATATGTGATGATGAGGTAAAATCCAAAACTCTTGAGAAATACTAATCATTAATCAAACAAACCAAAATTTCTTATTTGTTTCCTCATTTTCAAAATAACTAAAAATTTACAAACATTTGATTTCTTCTTTCAAAATTATTTTCAATTGAGTTTAAAAAAAAGTCAAATCCTCATTGCTTGTGTTTATAAAGTATTTTGAATTAATCAAAGTTAAGTTAGAAGTTTCACGAGAAATACGATCTAAATTGTACTATATTTTATAGTTATTTTCTAGTTAATTTATAAGTGATACGACTAAGTTTGATTAGGTAAAAGATAAACACATCAAACCTTAAAATGCCAATCCTCATGGTGGGTAAAGTTTTTTACACCAAGTTAACCAAAAAATATGAGATCTTTTGTTTTTTTGTGGTTTATGTTATAATGGGAGGTTTAATTCATAGACGTTAGGCTTTGAGGCAAGGCATTTAAAATTTATAAAACAGAATCCCCGCAAAATCTGTAATAATTAAATTTTTCCGTTCATTAAGAAAATTAATCACCACGCTATATATATATATGTAAGGAATTCAACGTATATAATTCTTGAAAATTTTCTAGAATTGATTATTATTGAATTATTTTCAATCTGTAATAATTAGTCCAACTTTTTCTTATTAATTAATTTTATGCAAATTTTCTTTTATTTAACAGATTATTGGATAAAGAATGTATGTCAATTTAATTCTTTAACTTCATTAAAATTTTTAATTATTTACCAGCGGAAGTTGATGAGTGGAAAGGATTCTAGTCGTTTAAGTAAGTGGTCTCGGGTTTGAGTCCATGTGTATGCAAAGAACTTCTCTAGGAGAGGTCCCCATCTTTGGCACCCGACAGTACCTCGAGGGATTAGTCCTAAGCTTCGAAGAGGCTTAGGAATACTCTGCGTTCAGCAAAAAATTTTTTTTTTAATTATTTAACTTCTAAAATATATTTAAAAAAATTCCCTACATTAGCACGGTTAATTTACCAGAAAAACACTTATATGGAATTAAATTAATTTACCAATAATAATTTTAACCACCTTCCCATTTTAAAAAAGGAAGTAAAAAAAATAATACTTCTTTCTTTCAACTCACAAATTTTTATAATTAAGAAAAAAACTGAGTTTGATATTGTCTATTTTTTTTCCGTTACAAGCTTGGAAGGGTTTCTTCGAAACTGCGTAAACCTAAAATCTTGGCCTTTTGTTTTTAAGTACGTAAGCCGAGTCATGAACAAAACCCAAAATCAACCGGGTTTGGTTTGGCCCAAAGAAAAAACAAACGGTTTGGGGTTTATGCATGGAGGCTCTTGATCTTTCAGAAATGGACAGTTTAGATGCCGTCTGGAGATCCGGCTTACATGGAGGTGTAATAGACAAATGTATAAAAAATTAGAACTGGTCAACGTATTGGACCATGAACGATACCAGAATCAGATTAGAAGAAAATCAAAATTAGAGGATTACAAAATTGGTGGAAACTGACAAAAAGCCAATCAAATTGGGCTTGTGCTAATGAAAACTAGTAGTGAACAGGATTAGAATCAGTTTGAATCAATCAGTTTTTTTTTTAAGATAAAATAATATTATTTTTACATAAATTTTTTCTTTATATATTATAATATTATATGAACATTATTATAATATATAATTATTAATAATGATAAATTTACTTGATAAATAATATAAAAATAAAATATTAGTTAATTATTTTAAATTTAAAATATAATTATAGATAAATATTAACTTATTTAGATTTTAATATTAGATTATGAAACTTATTAATAATATTTTTTTAATAATATAACATATAAAATAAAAAAATTATTAATTCTATTACTACTAGTTTAACTACGACTTACTTTAAATCCATGGTTTAACAAATTCAATAATCAGTCCGATTTTTAATACTTTAACTATAAATAACTACCATTAAAACAATCTAAACATTAATCCTCAAAATCTTTAATTGAGACTTTCGAGGATAAAATCATTAATTTAATAATTCAATTAAAACATTTACATGCTTGTATGCAATTGTACAAAGAACTTTGCAAGTTTGCACAGGCTGGGCATAGAGGACTGGCTCACAATTAAGATTGAAGTCGACCAAAAGGACAAAATTGCTACACAATTTTATTTTGGGCAGAAAATTTCTACACAAATTTATAGTGGACATTTTATTGGTTTACCACTGTGTATATATAATGCTTAATAGTTGAGGAAGAGTGAAGAACATCTATTTTTGATGATTGAGAAGCCAGTTGTTTCCATCAATATACGAAACATTCATGAAGCGGGCTGCTTCATTGTCTCTTAGTTGCTTCCCATATGAGACTCTAGACGAATAGTTGGCTCCACCTCCAAAACAGTGATATTCCCCAAAAAACACGGTCCTGTATCAAAACACACACACACACACACACACACACACACACACACACACACACACAAAGTCATCGCTTACGTTAGACTCTATATAACTTGAAAGAGACAGAGAGGAGAAACATGAAAAGATCATAATGATAATTACAGACATGTCTCTAGTGGATTTAGACCAATCATTCCATCCTTCAGGAGCCACAACATCAGACATATATGTCGTGGAGAAGACCACAGTGGCATAAGCTCCCCAAGCTCTTCCAAGCCACACTTTTCCACTTCCATCAATCTTACAGTTCACAAATGAAAACCCAGTTTCTTCATTCTCCGACTCTTTCGCTTGAGCTGTGATGGACCCCGTAACCACACCCCGTTCTTCTATTGCTATAGAGTTTATGGTGCAATCCTAGTGTCACAAATCACCATGTTGTCAGCGTTAGTTTTTGCAGTTACTGGTTTAGTATTCTTCAGTATTCAAACTATTGACTACACTCGATTTTTTCTTGGACATAAAATGAGCAAACTTGTACGGTTGCATTAATGACTTCTTGGCACATAAGTGCATATGATTGCCGTTTTATGCAGTAATGCAGAATTACATATACAGATATGATGATCATTACTAGAATAATACTCTACAAATTTACCTCATATAGGGACCTAGCATTCCCAAATATGAAGTCAATAGATCCTTGGATGAAACATTCTTTGAAGTAATGTCTTCCACTATCATCATTAAGCGTGTCTTGAGCACCATATATTCCACACCCGTAGAATGCTGCTTCGTCACCACTCACTCTTAGAGCCACTGCTTGTGCTCCTTGCATACCTGGTGATGGTGCTGGAGCCGTATTCTAAATTTTCGTATAATCAAATTTTGAACATAACAAAATCCATAAAGCGAAAGTTGTGAATTAAGATTAAAGCAATGAACTTATTTAATTACTTACTTTAAAACTAATGTTATAAGCAAGAAACTTGGAAGCAAAGACTCCAACTGAGTAGCTATTAAAGGTCCCTCCACTAGAATTAGCTGTATCATTCCAATCTATAACTGTGTTCAAATATCCTTGACCTTGCAATATCAAATTTGTTTTGTTTGCCTCCACCACTACCTTCTCCCTGTTTTCAAAGGTAACGTAATTATTTGAAACATGTGGCTTAAGTATAACAATTGAAAATTAATCATCAGGAGTAAAAATATTGCGAGATGAACCTGTATGTGCCAGAATCAATAATGATGAGAGTTTTTTCGGGCCTCGAGTCAGGAACAGCATCTACTGCTTTTTGCACACTGCTAAAATTCCCACAACCCCGTAAACTAACTGTCAAAACAAAACTCACATTATAGTCTAAAATGAGATTAGAATCCCATTTGGCCATGTCACATTTCTGCCGGTGCTTCCTTCGGTGGTGATGCCTCCTTGCAACTCTTGTTAATAGAGACGCAAAGTCTTCAGCGCCAGTCAATTTTATAATTCTACTTAATATACCAACTTGGTTGCAATTATTTGGAGGACTAATGGACGAGATAGTGGTGAGGGAAGGAAGCGCGTAATGTCGAGCAATTATGATGGAAAAGGAAAAAGTGAAAAGGGCTGGTAGCCATAAGAGGATTCTGTTGAATCTCATAGATAAAAGGTTTATTATGAATGAGAATGTGTTATTTTGAGTTAGGAAACGGGTTTGGGGTGGAGGGACAGAGTGAGGTATGTGTGGTTATATTACGTGCATGTGAATTGTGAGGAGGGTTTGAGTGACGCAAGGTTGAAGTGGGTGGGAAGAAATGAATGGGCATTCCTTTTCTGAAATCTGATTTTATAAGCATTATAGTGGGAAGACTAAAAAGTGAGTTTAATGGCATGGGTAAGAGAGGGATGTGCAGAAATGGATGAAGTTTGGAAAGGTGGACAAGCCAAGAGAAAGAGAGATTGAAGGGAGCAAATAAAGTAATGACATGTATAAATATGTGTGTATCTCTGTGTATGACGGTTCTCTGGCATTCAAAAGTATTGGTTGTTTGATTTGAAAGCAAAGATAATGGTCGGTGGCAACCTGGAACGACAATATTGAGAAAGCAAAGCTGTCTTCTTAGCTTATAATGCACTGTGTTAATTCAGTTAATACTTGCGGATACTTGGATTTGAATCCATAGCATGGCTCCCTTGAAGAAATATTATTCTTCTTCTTCTTCTTTTTTAACCTGACTCCGTTGAAGAAATATTCAAACTGTTCTAACTGGGGAAATTACATTTCGTCTTCTTCTTTGTTTTTTTTTTTTAAAAAAAAGCTTCTGGTCACTGTTATATTCTTTTGTAAAGGGCCAAACCCAACGTTTACTCAAGCTGCCCTGGCGCGCCAAGTAGTGCAGAAATTGAACAGTGACACAGATCACAGTGGGTGAAACGATTTACTGTTATGCTTAAGCTGAATCAAATTAATAAATCAGTGAGGGAGGAAGGGGCAAGGATTTGTGTCAGAAAGCTGCATCTAGATCATTTTAAACCATCTAAACTTGAGTTTTAATTTAAAATTAACCATAAAGGATTAAAAGGGAGAAAATGAATAAAATACAACTTGGCATAAGGGGGCAAAAATGATCCAGTTTCATCTTTAGCCTCTCCACACACAGGTTCGCTTTCGGGATGCTCATCAGATTTGGACTGTCCAGATTTGCTTATATTTTTTATTATATTTTTATTTTATTAGATACAAGATTTAAAATAGATATAATTTTACAACTGTTATTTTTTAAAAAAATACTGTTATTATATAAAAAAATTAAAATAAAAAATTATAAATCTAAACTGTCCAGATTAAAACTGGACAGTCCAAATCCGCCCAGAAATGATGAGTATAGGATACTCATTACTATGATAAGCACTCAATGCGAGTTCCTCAGCATACTACCGAATGTTCATCCCTTTGACTATGTGGCGACGGTCCTCGTCAAGTCAAGGAAGGAAATATTGCAATGTTATCCTGGGCAACCTCCGTTTTGTTTGACACCCCAACCAGAACTTATTTAAATTAAATAAATGAAACTATAAATACTTATGCAACTGACAGGTACAGATTCAAAATTGGCTACATATTCAATAAAAAGCTACAAACTTTCCGCTTTCATGATTAGAAATTTTTTTACTTTCTTTTTTTAAACATATATAGAAACATCACGATGAACTTTCGGAGGGAGTGAGCATTTTATGAAGCATGGATGTCCCCTGGAATATCACCATCTGTTGGTAGTTCTTTCTATAGTTGATAAGCTGCAGCACAAAGACGGAGCTAGCCCAGTCAAATACTAGGGGAGGCTCAAGTAATAGTAATAGTGGCCAAATGTTAAACTTCTACGTTCCTAGGTAATCAAGTAAATAAAATACCTCGTGTGGTGTCATCTTTATGAACCCAAATTTCTCTATCCATATGGACTCTGCTGTAGCCGTAGCAGGTAGCACGAGGTTCTTCACGTTTAAAGAAGTCAGCAGTTCCTCGATGCACGAGTATAGTATTTGGAAGTATCCCTGTCAGGTTGAACCACAATAAACCTAATTAATCCACTACTCAAATATATGCGATCGTTGCACACATCCGTATCAACAAACAACAATGAATCCATCTGCAGAATGTTTCAATGGGACGAAAGAATATGATGCAACCAAGTCAAACAATTAGAAATCCATCAACAAGAAAGTATGACACTGAGATCATGCTTTAGCTTCACTTATAATAAATACCACTGCTGACCACACAGCCAAGGGGAAGTCGTGGAATACCATGACTTAGCTTAACATGCACAGATGACAGATCGTACTCGTACAGGTCACAATAAAAATAGGGCAAGGAAGATTTAAAAAGATAGATATGGTTAATCATTGCCGAACTACAGTCCTGCACCTTTCCATGGTTAACACTACGAGTTGCAACTAGGGGAAGTTCTGCAAAATCACTACCAAAAATTCGAAGCAAGGCAGCGGATACCACAGTTGAACTGCAATATCAAGAAATCAATTGTGAACAGTAATATAAATATGGGGGAAAAGAGAAAGAAAAAGTTACACACAGAAGACCACTTCTTACTTGACCATTAATATTGCACAATGCATTGCTCCAAACTCTTGTCTCCGAACAGTCCTTCTGTACATGAGAGATGTATGTTAATCTAGACAAAGGAAAAGCAAACACATGATATAAAAGAAATTTCTTACCCATAAATCATGGACGTAATAAGGTTGCGTCCAGTAATTGAATCAACTATAGGATCAAAGCATTCCTGAAACATGCAATGGTTGCAGACTCACAATTGGTTCCACAAGGTAAAACACAAATCCACTCCCAGAGAGAGAAAATCATTGGATATTACCCCCTGCTCCTACACACAAGCCATTCCCTATCCACTATCCCGAGTTCATATAAAATGTAGGTACACACATATAGGCATAAACCTATTCAAAAGCTGATTTGTGATATGATATTAATAGAATAATACGCAGCAAATAAAAAGGCCATTTTAAGTAACAAGCTTGTCATGGGGCCATGAATTACTTTGACAGCATGATGATCATAGATTCTTACAACATAGGTGTGTATGCATTTATATTGAAGGGGAAATATATGTTTAACACTTCAATCAAATTTTTATCTAAATTCTGCAATTAGTAAATTACAGATTATCCAAGCTGCAAACAGATAGACACAAAATGAAGAATCAATTAAAAAGAAAATGATAATACCATTTATCACCAACAAAAGTCTGGAAATAAAGTTTGCGGCAGGTAAGAATTAAAGCAGATCTATAATGGGAGACATACAGGAAATATAACCTTGATCCCCTGAAGGGAGAATACAAAAACATGAAGCCATTCAGAAGGATGGCAGAACCTACATGAAAGATTGAGACAGCTTGCAAAAGAAATGGCTTAGATTCAGGAGAAGCAATTTTGCCCTTAAGAAGCCTCCATCTCACATCAGTGTCACTGAGGGATTCTAAACCTTTTTCCTCTTGCTTCTTCTTTATAACATCCAAGAGAGGTTCTGGGAGTTTCTCAGCCCCCCTAACCAGGAGGTTCTGAAAAGTGGAATGTATTGTAGAGCAATCATAGCAACAAAACCAATCCCCTTCTGGCAATTCCTGTCATTAGTTCCAGATATAACATGTCCGGTAGACATGAAAGATTAGAATCCAAACTATTGTATCCACATATTAAGACATGGAAACACACAGCATACCTTCAAATATGACATTTTATGATCCCTTAAGCAGCCAACATGAAATTCTTTTTCACACTGGAAAAAATGGGGAAGGGCAAGAACAAGAATAACGTCTCATGAGTTCACTAGAAACAGAAGTGATCCCAATGAAATTTGATACTTGCATCAATCATCATGCATTTTTATGAACATGCGAACTTGACTCTAGCTATTTCATGCTGATATTGCAAGCCTTTATGACAATTGTTACGTGGTAATTAATTAGTATTAGGAAGGGGTTAAGAGAGTTAGATAGGTAGAAAACTCTTAGAAGTATAAATAGGAGCATATAATGATATATTAGAATCCTTTTGATTAAATAAACTCATTTTACATTTCTCATGTACCAATTGGTATCAAAACATATTGGATTAGGAGAGGAGTATAATGTTACGTGGTAAATAGTATTAGGAAGGGGTTAAGAGTAAGTTGGATGGAAAACTTATAGTAGTATAAATAGGAGCATATGATGATATACTAGGGTTCTTTTAATTGAATAAACTCATTTTACGTTTCTCATGTACCAAAAATGGACTAGCATGCATACCTGATCACAGATTATTATTGTTCGCGGACCAAATCCTGATTTGCTGAAGTCACAAGCCCTACATGCACAAATTTCTTTTTCATAATATGGAGGTAAATAGAAAAAATAACAATTGGAAAATGATTAATTTAATATAGCAGTAGGCAGCATGGTAAAAGTTGCTGATTCCAAAGAGCAAAATTAAAATATACACCAAGTTCATACATAGGCTTCTAATCTCCATGAACTACCTGCATAAAGCACATCCATTAAGCTCAGCCTCAACATCTTCAACAATGCGTACGCATCTCTTGGTTATCTGCTCAATAGGATCAACTCCTTCAACCCTTCCAGCTGCCACAGCATTGGCATTGTGCGCCACAAACTTTTCTCTTTGGAACATGTTTTGGCAAAACTTACAATACCAATCACCACGCGGAATACTCGACAGAGATGCACATTCTGTACATTTCATGACAATGAAACATAGAAGCCACTCGACAGATGAATATCTGGTGATTCTTCAAAGAAAGCATATTTTTCTCAAGTGTTGCTACCGATTCAATAAATCATGAAAAATTATTAATTAAAATGAATTGAAGGTAATTCCTTTATAAAAGAAATGTAACAATACGATAGAAGGTAATGAAGAATGAAAAAAGAATATTAGGAGTGTTAATATCAGTAATTAATAGTAAATTAGAGATTAAGCCATCTATGAAAGATAAACATAAGAATTAGAACTTTATCTTATTTTAATAGCATTTATTTTATTTTAGTGCTTTTTTTTTTATCATGGAGTAGGAGTATTCCTCGCCAGTAATAAGGACTAACCTCCCTCGGGATACTAAGAATAAAGGGTAGACCCCTCCTAACTAAGTTTGCTCCATATACAAAAGCTAGGTTAGACGGAAGAGAGAGAAAAGGGAGAACTCAAGAAAGAGAAAGAAGAACTCAAAGAAAAAAAGAACTCAAAGAGGGAGAAAAAAAGGAAGAACTTTAAAAGAGAAAGAGAATTCACTGAAATTATAACTCAAATCAATAATCAAAGTAATACAAATGAACTTACAGAGAGCAAATCTTAATCCTAGAGTCCTAAGATAAGATATATCTTTTCAAAATATCTTAAATTTAAATAAAAGATAAATTCTAATTCAAATAATTAAATCTTAGGAATAAATAAAAGATAAAATTCAAATCCTAATAAATTCAAAATAAACAAAATTAAATATAAATATCCTAATAAAACATCCTTATTTAAAAATCCTAATTATTCATTCTTTATCATTCCCTGCTTGCTGCGTTGTGGACACCTTGATACAATATGACCTTTAGCATGACATCGAAAGCACTCAACTATAGAATTGTTGGGTGAGAGTTGGATCCTAAAGACTCAAGTACTCCCTTTTGAACCAAAGCAATTTAATTTAAGCTCTTGCTGCATATCAACTCAAAAACCATTAACAAACTTCTGGATTATCATCCAAGGGTCTTCCTTAACTTCACATTTAATAAGATCATCAAAACGAGCCATGTAGTCAGACACGGCAGAAGTTTGTCTTAAGTTTAACCATTGATTATAGAGTTGATTTTTATAATATGTAGATACATATTTCTATGAGCTTCATCTTCATCTCTGCCCAAGTATTGATTGGGGGTTCTCCTAGACGCTCTATGTTCTGCTACACATTTTGCTAATACTTATTGGCAAAGCCAAGAAGCTTCATCTTTGTAAAACGAACACGGTGCACATCAGTCATCTCATACCACTCAAAGTAATCCTCCATACTAGCTAGCCAATCCAAAAAAACACTTGAATTTAATTGACAATCAAATTCAGGAGCGTTAACTGTAACCTTCTTGGTTATGTCATCAAGAGGAATCCGCCTATGAGCTTCTCGATGATCTCTAGGGGATGAAACGTGCCTTCTATTATACTGGTCTCTGGTGTCTTGATTATCCCGCTAATCTCTTATATAGTCATTCTAGTGGTTGTCGATCTTAGAAAGAGAACCCCTACCATCTTGGTTTCCATTGCCATGTTCGGATTGACGAGTCTCATAAGGTAAAACCTTAAATTGACTAGAGGAAGGTATCTCCTTACAGCCATTTAGATTTCCAAGTATACTTTCTGATGTCTTACCCTTATCATGTTTACAGACTACCTCATCTCCTCAATCAATTTCTCTAATTTGTCAAACTTATGATTTGTTTTCTCTCGATTTTGCTTTATCTCAATTCGCAGAGATTCAAGCGCTTGATCTACATATTCTCTATTACTCTTTTCAACTTCTTCAAGTCTTTATTAGGTAATTTGGGAATTTTTGGGTATGGTGGAAATCAAGCTCTGATACCAAATGATGTAAGAGGAGGAGAAGGTAGAGATTGGGGTTAGACAAAAGAGAAAGAGAAAAGGGAGAACTCAAGAAAGAAAGAAAAAAGAAAGAACTCAATGAGGGAGAAAAAAGGAAGAACTTTGAAGGAGGGAGAGGATTCACTAAAACTATAACTCAAATCAATAATCAAAGTTTGAATACAAATGAACAATGGAGCTCTCATTTATAGAGCTCAAATCCTAATTCTACTAGAGTCCTAAGATAAGATATATCTTTTCAAAATATCTTAAATTTAAATAAAAGATAAATCATAATTCAAATAATTAAATCTTAGGAATAAATAAAAGATAAAATTCAAATCCTAATAAATTCAAAATAAACAAAATTAAATATAAATATCCTAATAAAATATCCTTATTTAAAAATCCTAATTATTCATTCTTTATCACTTACCCCCGACAAAAATTGTGAAATATAAATAATTTAAAAAGTTGCACATTATCCAAGATTAATAAGAAATGTACAAGAATTAAGGTTTTAATTTTTTATATATATTGATTAACCTTAATACGGTTCTAAGCCCGGGTAAAAGAGAAGGAATGTGTCATACCCTCGATAGCCAACGTAAAAATTTGTCGAATCTTTATGATATGAATCAAGGACATATTTGTGCTAAGATTAGATCTTTACCCAGAAATAACGCGTTGTATGATTCGAATGCAATGTCAAATGAGGTAAAACCGCTACATCGGTGCCCAGGTGTAGGGTTAAATGAGCAAGGGTTCCCATATCATTCTGGATAGATGTAGATAAAGAAACTAGCTCAGGAGAGCAAGATTCGGTTTGGTTCTTGGAATATTGGTACTTTAACAGGTAAATCTATGGAGGTGATGGATACTATGATTCAACGGAGAATTAACATCTTGTGTCTTTAAGAAACTAAATGGATAGGAGAAAAGACTAAAAAGTTAAACACTACTGGTTTTAAATTTTGGTACATAGGGAAGGTTAGAGCAAGGAATGGAGTTGGTATTATTGTGAACAAAGATTGAAGAAAAAATGTGGTAGGAGTCAGAAGGATTGGAAATAGGAACTTATCCTTTAAATTGACTATTGAACACGATACTTTCAATGTTATTAATGCTTATGCACCTCAAGTATGGTCAGAAGCACATATTAAGGAAAAATTTTGGGAAGATTTAGAGGGCTTGGTTCGAGGTATCCTACAAGAGAAAAAGATCTTCATTGGGGGGACCTTTATGGTCATGTGGGAAAAGAGACAAGGCAATATATGGAAACTCATAGCAGTTATGGTTTTGGAGAAGTAAACAAGGAGTGGCATTTCATTCTTGATTTTTCAATGACTTATAACCTCATGATTATAAACACTTGTTTCAAGAAACAGGAAGAGCATTTAATCACATAGAAGAATGAAATCTAAAGGTCGCAAATTGGTTTCTTTTTGGTAAGGAATTCAGATAGAAGAACTTGTAAAGACTACAAAATAATCCCTGGTGAGAGCTTAACTTCACAACATAGGGTTTTGGTCCTTGATGTATTGTTTAAGAACCGTAAACTAAAAAGTCAAAAAGCCTTAATTCCTAGGATCAAGTGGTAGCGATTAAAATGTGAGAAATAATTGACCTTTACAAAAAAAGTTCTATAGGAAGCCAATTGGGACTCGCAAGGAAGTGCTAACATCTTATGAGATGAGATGGCTAAAAGGATCAGGTATACCACCAAAGCAGTCTTGGGTGAATCCAAAGGTTCTGGAGCTCAAGATAATGAGTCTTGGCGGTAGAATGAGAGTGTGCAGGAGAAGGTCAACCATAAGAAAGTGTTTCAAAATCTTGCATTTGTGTAATAAAGATGAAAATTGTAAATGTTTTCGATTAGCAAGAAAGGAGACTAAGAAAACAGTGAGGGAGGCTCAATATAAAGTTTTTGAGGAATTCTACTAGAATTTAGGAATGAAGAATGGTGAATGTAAGATTTACAAAATTACCAAGAGAAGGGAAAAAAATTCAAGAGATTTAGACCAAGTAAGATGCATTAAGAATGAGGAAGAAAAAGTTTTGATTACAGATGATGATATCAAATAAAAATGAGAGAGCTACTTTTACAAGCTTTTCAATGATGGATTGGGTATGACTATTGATACAACAGGATTAATAACTCACGAAGATGATTTGAATTTAAACTTCTATCGTAGGATTCAAGTTGGAGAGATAAAAATAGCTCTTAAGAGAATAAATAATGGTAAAACTATTGATCCCGATGGTATTCCCATCGAAGTTTGAAAATACTTAGGAGAGAAGGGGGTTTTGTGACTCACTAAGTTATTTAACGAGATTTTAAAGTCCAAGAAAATGCCAAAAGAATAAAGAAAGAGTACTCTAGTACCTATATAGAAAGAACAAGGGTGATATTCAGAATTGTGCAAATTATCGGGAGAGAAAACTCATGAGTCACACCATGAAACTTTGGGAAAAAGTGATTAAGCATATACTAAGAAAAAAGTCATTTTTGAAAAACCAATTTGGATTTATGTTAGGATGGTCTACAGCAAAGGCTATTTATTTATTAAAGGATTTGATTGAAAGATATTGGAGTAAAGAAAGAGACGTACATATGATTTTCATTGATTTGAAAAAAGCCTATAATAGAATACCAATAGATGTATTGTGGAAAGCAATGGAGAAGAAAGGTGTTCGTGTGACTTATATTCATGTCATAAAGGAAATGTATAAGGGGGCAACAACAAGTATGAGAACTCCTGAAAGTGAGATAAAGGACTTTCCTATAAGGATAAGTTTATATTAAGAATCTTCCTTAAGTCCATACTTGTTTGATTTGGTTTTAGATGTTCAATAAGAACATATGCAGAAGGAAATTCCAAAGTGTATGCTCTTCGTGGATAATGTAGTCCTAATTGAGGACTCAAGAAAATATATCAACGCTGAACTTGAATTATAGACATACAATTTAGAATCAAAAGATTTCTACTTGAATAGAAGTAAAGTGGAATATATGAATTGCAACTTTAACAAGAGACCAGTTAGAAACGATTTAGAGATAAAAATTGAAAAGTAAATCATTCCAGAAGTGTCAAAGTTCAGATATTTGAGGTCAATTTTACAGAGTGATGGTGAAATTGATGGGGATGTTATGCATAGAATACAAGTTGGGTGATTAAAGTGGAAAAAAGCATCAGGAATTATTTGTGACCATAAGGTACCTACTAAACTTAAAGGGAAATTTTATCGAACAGCTATAAGACTAGAAATGTTATTGTTAGTATTTATGGTTTCAAATAATGTAATTTTATATAAATGGTATCATTTGGTTTTGGAATTCAACGAATTTATATTTTTTCTATATGGTCTGATACAAGGAATTATAGCCAATTAATATCCTTGTAAAGAGGTAGATAAATCTGACTCTTGGGTTCATGAAACTTCCTCTTGCTTTTATATACCTTTCATTGTTCTTAACTCTTAGGTTCTGTAACTCTTGGGCTATAATATCTATTCAATGAAAAATATATGATTAGCAATGAAGAGACATGACTAAGGGTCTATTAATATACCTCAAGGTCTTACAAGTGAGGCATGCTAAGAAAGAACCCAGTTTGGTTGAAGGGAGCAAGCCAATCACTTGAAGAAATTTTTACAAAAAATACAGAAGTTGTTGTTCAATAGTGAAAGGAATTTTTTTTCAGTTTAAATAACAAAGCTGTCAATTACAAGAAGTGGCTCACAATATGGCAGGTAACAAATTTTTAGTACATAGTTCTGATATGATATACAAGAAATATTATTGGTATGATATGTTGGTATACTTTCAATATTATTTCTAGTCTAATTTTTCTTACAGTTATATGGTAGTGAATATTGGGCTTTGAAATAATAACAAAAGCATAAGATGGGAGTAGCAAAGATAAGAATATTGAGATGGATGTATAATCATACAAAATTAGATAAGATACGAAATGATTGGATATGAAGAAAAGTCAAAGTAAAATCTATCGAGGAAAAAATGGTGAAAAATCATTTAAGCTAATTTGGACATGTACAAAGAATAGGGCAAGAGGAGCCAGTGAGAAAAGTTGATCAAATGGCTTAGAGTCCTATCAAAAAGCGTAAAAGAAGACCAAAAAGAACACTAAGGGAAGTTATAAGGAATGACCTCTTGATAAAGGATTTATCTGAGAAGATGGTGTTTGATAGAGCTCATAAGCGTCGTATGATCCATGTAGCCAACCCCACATTAGTGGGATACGGCTAATATTGTTGTTGTATTGATTATTCTTTTGTTAATTAATTATCTTCTTATTTTATTTTATCTTGTTAGGAGTTCTCAAAAGCCCTCATTAGTCAGGGTTAAGGTAGCGTTTTAAATTGATCACGGAATAGAGTTCTCTTGATTTTCTACCCCCCCCCCCCCCCCCGGCGGCCCTCTCCCTCCTTTCCTCTTCTCCATTTTTCTCTCCCCCTTTCCTGTACTAATATATTGTACATCTTCAAAATTCCTCAAAGCCTGTCCAAGGTAATAAAGTTCTTCTCATAACACTAAAGGCTATCTGATTGGAAGGGGAAAAAAAAAAAGATAATGCCAAAGGTAGATAATTAAATGGTTGAGCTGTGTATCAAATTTTACGTAATTTATATCTGACCTTTATGAAAAGCCCTCGGGCATCCATCACAAAGCAACAGATCTCCACCATCCCAACAAATAATGCATAAATCATCATTATCCTTTGCAGAGTATTTACGATCTTTTGAGAGAGATATAGCTAACTCATGGAGAGACACCCCATTTGATGTGTAGATGTATGCATAACTGCACAGAAGTATTGCGGTTTTATGAAATTCAATACAAACAAGCAATTCAAAAAAACTACCCCACACCAAAATAAATAGGATCACTCACGGTTTCTTGCGAGAAGCCCAGCCTGCATGGACCTCAAACTGCGAGGGGCTGACCTGAGGAACATTTAAAATAAAATCCATTATCTTTATGATTAATTGAATCTTGAGGAGCACCTACAAACTTCGAAGAAAACTGTCAATGGGAAATACCTCAGAGTTGCAGCACCGACACATTATTCCAAAGCCCTTTTTGTAACCCTCAAGCAGTTTCTGTCAACCAGAATACACCAGTTAACACAGCAAAAGACATCAACACATGAACTTGCACATGAAATTCTTGCAAATAACCTGTCCACGTGCATAATAAGCTACTTCAGTTCCATCAGGCAATCCACCTTCCTCAAAAACTAACTTGTGCAACTGCTGATGCCTTGAGAATAACATATCAGATGAACAAATATGCAGATTATCATCAATAAAAGAGAGAGATTTTAAATAAGGATGATGATGATACGGCCAGAGTTGTACACAAAAGTGATGGGGGTCCAGAGAACTAACTTTTTAGTGATCCTCCAGTGACTCTTATTTGGTGAAGATAAATGCTTTGAATTTGAAGTAGTTCTTGCAGTCTTCAATTTTACTGACAATTTTGGTGACCTGATAAAAGGATTTGGTTGTAAAAAATTAACAAAGGAAGCTAACTATCCTAACTACATCACGGGCGCCAAAAAGATAAAAACCAGAAGATACGAACTTCTTTTTCATCCTCCAAAGACTCTTCTTTCGTGATAGGATAGACATTGATGAACTCTTGGAAGACTTTGCATGGCTAACCCATTTTGATGACCTTGAAACAAAGTTTGCAACATATAAGTTCAAAAAATAAAAATGAAAAACTGTAAAGAGAACAGAATTGTTCTGCAACAAATTTAGTGACACACACACAAGATAAAATAGTTACAAATACCAACTTTGTTCTTTTCTTCCAGTGTCTCTTAATCCGAGAAGAGATACACCTCTCAGAAGTACCAGACTGCTTGGAGACAGAGAGAGGTCTAGGGGACCTGAAATATAGCATGACAATGATGAAAAAAACAATAAACTAAAATAGGATGGGGGAACTTATTGTTGCACCTTCCATGAGGTTCCATCATTTTGGAAGCATATTTTTCTTTCATTTTGAACTGTAACAATATGCCACTTCATGTAATTATTTCACATCCTAACTTCAGAAATGGCAAAATTTTAGTTATTGTAATTTTTTATATCGGATACTTTGTCTTGTCCAAAAGTTTTTATGTAACTATTGTGTGCCCACTGGCATACAGCAACATGATAAAACTGGGATACCATATTTCTGGTATCATATATGTACTGTTTAGGATTTTATAGAATTAGCATAACTATAAATGAGTTCATAGTTCATGATGGAAGCAAAAACAAGCTTATTAAAAATCTAACTACAACAATTCAATATAATTAAGAGGAAGGGGAAAAATATTTCAATTTTTTCTGCGTTATCCTGCTGAAATAGGACTCATTGAACTAGAAAAAATAGACTGGTTCATAAACATGAGCTAAAATTTTGGGAAAGCACTAATGGCAACAATTTGTTTCCAGAAGACATGCCCAAGCATACATTGAAATCAAGCCGGAAAGATATTTCAATAGTTCCAGGCCTCATAAATAGAATAGTACCTTGTGAGATCAAACGCATTCAAAACAAGATCGAATAAAAATCCCCATCATATAAGCATGATTTTCTTTTTCCTTTTCATTTTTCGAAGTGGCCTGTAACGGTTATATCAGATAGTAGTGGTATTTTTAACGTATTCATTCTTGAAGATTGTTTTCTTTAGTTTATTATGAAACAAGCGTACAAAGAATAAAATTAACAAAACACCAACCATTAAAGGAAACTTTTTTATAGTAAGTCTTAGATAACCAACGCTACTATGTAATCAGATAACAACAACAACAATACAGCACAGCTTCTTCAAATCTTTGTAATAGACATCTGAATACTTTTCAGAAGAAAACAAAAAAAAAAGGTATTTAACCGAGAGGGAAGTAGAAAAAATACCTGACTCTTTTACCCACTTTATCAATAGAACTCTCTTGAGATTCCTTGGATTCCTTGCAAGAACTGCATATAGACCCTACTCCTTCCACGCACGAAGGAGGGAAACAAGCTATGGAAATGATAATTATAAGCAAAGTATAAGTATACAAAGCAATTAAAAAAGAAAAGTACAAAATTAATTCTCGTTTACTTTAACTTTCGCCCCTTAATACCATGATCAGAATGACATCCTCGCCAACAAAAAACTGTTAATGACATAGGGTAACAAAAGCTAAGCTCACCCTTGCACATTTTACATGTAAAATATTTTTCATCAGGTGGAGAACAAACAACGTTTTGAATTGTCGCCTCCAGTGTGTGTAAGGGAGCTCCCCTGCACGCTCTCAATAGCTCAAGTAGGCTTTTCCCATTTTCCAGGCAAATGTACTGTGCTGCTCGCTTATACGCTTTGCATGCATGAATCTCGAATTGGGAAGGTGGAATAACCTACGTAGGCAGAAGACAAGAAAAACTCAAGGCAATGTATAGACTCAGGAATCCACTTGACATGCAAAAGAAAATCATAACTCACCCTGCGCCCATTGCACAGACAGCACGAGCACAATATTCCCCCATCTTTAATAATGCCTCGCAGTCCCGAAGCCTGCAATATAAACGCACCGATATTGAAGCTACATGTTTTCAACTGAACTGCCGGCAAAAAGGATGACTAGAAATAATTTTACCGGAGGCCAAGCCCGTTTATAAAAGGTTACTTTCTATTTGACTCAACGCTTCTCTCCTAAGGTGTTAAATGTCAAGGTCCTACTTTAGTCAAACTATTACTCTGGCGACCCAAAAAAAAAAACGAAAAAGAAAAAACTTTTACTTTTAAAACATAGGAGGTGACTTGGACACGTCGCACAATCCAGCAAACAAAAACAAACAACGACAACAATGAACAACCTTCTTTCCGCCCATGTACACTACTGAAACGCCATCCAGTAGACCAGTATCGAATAGCTCCTTCACGGTCATAGGCTTCTTGTTGAGCACAATCTTTTTCGACATCTTCAATTCCAGCTTGTTTCTTGGAGTTGTTAATGCGCTGGGGGCAGCATTCCCCTTCCCATCTGATTTAGTATTTTCAGAGTGCGAAGCTTCAGAAACACTCCCCGCCTTATCAGAAGAGTGAACCTTTGTTTTAAACGCTGATCGAGAATACCGCTTCAGTGTCTTAACCACAACATCTTTTTGCAAATCATCACCGTTGGAAATCACTACAGGAACCTCACGGAAGCCACCTTCCCCAGCACGATTTTGTAAAGGCTCGTTCTCTAGCCCATTGCAGCTTTTATGTTCCACATTCCAACTGACTCCAATTCCTATTCCATGTTCTACACTGTCTACCTCTACCCTGCTCCCACCTTCCGCCACTGGAAGTTGCACATTTGGTTGCAGTTTTACAGACGTCTTGAGTCTCTTAACCTTTCCATTCTCAGAAGACCCGTCACACAAATGCCGAGCCTTCTTTTCTCGAGTATAAACAATATAACCATTCACAACAGCACCTCTAACTATCCTAGAACTGCCACCCTCAGAAACCTGCTCATCGAGCATCGTCGAGGACTGAGACCCAGCTTGAGTTTGCGAAGCCAGAGTTGGAACGAATGCATCATTAGACTGGCCTTCCGAAACAACTGATTCGAAGTCTTGCTTCATGGCCGCTTCGAATCCAGGGAGAGAATCAGCGCCTAAATCTGCAGAAAAGCAAAGAATTGATTAAAGTCTAACGCCCCAAGTGATTGAAATGAGAATTAAGCTGCCAAGAAACCTACGGATAAGAGATGGAGTCCATTAAAGCTGAAATTGAAGAGGAATAGCGTAACAGTAGTGAGAGTAAGTAGAAACGGAGAAGGGTTTTGAAGAACGCTGGTCCCCTTTCCGAAAATTGGATTCGTTTTGTAGAGAAAGGAAGTGATGAAGGAGGCGATGGTGAAAGGGTTGGCTTCACGAGGTTCACTCACTCCCTGATTCAGGAAGGTGAACTGAAACTATTCTCCCAGGAGAGAGAGAGGGGAGTTGAGTGAGACGAGATTTGGGATTTTTGCGAAAGGGGCTAAGTGGCAGAACCGTAAATTATTATTAATGATTAATGATTAATGATTAATGATTAATTGAGTGAGAATAATAAGATTTGAATGGATAAAAAAGAGGGGTAATTTGGTAATCGCATCCATACATCTAGGACCGAATCAGTGAATTAGGAAGAAGAGTTAAAACTAATTAACTACCTTAATTTTTTTGAAAATTTTAATATTTTTTTAAAATTATCCTTATTTAATCTCTCTCTTTTTCTCTTTAGATATATTAAATAGGGATATTTTTTAAAAATATATAATAAATATCACATCGTATATTGTAAATGATTTTATATTTAGGACTAAGATAAAAAATCTTATATATAGGATTAGAGGGAGTATAAGATTTGAATGAAGAAAAAAGTACTTCCTCATGTGCAAAATATAATATGAGTCTATATTTTAAGAAAATTTTATTATATTTTTGAAGT
Source organism: Adenanthera pavonina (assembly GCA_026686845.1). Lineage (NCBI taxonomy): Eukaryota > Viridiplantae > Streptophyta > Magnoliopsida > Fabales > Fabaceae > Adenanthera > Adenanthera pavonina. Next base: position 7,575,311 of record JAIVEN010000002.1, read on the forward strand.
TCTCAAACAAAATCTAACTTTTATTTTTATTAATTACTCATAATTAGAATTATTTAAACTTCTTTCATTAGAAGTTACTCCCTCCTATTTAGAACATTTTATTTGACAAGTCTCTCCTATAAAATATATAAGATATTAAATATTTTTTTTATTCTATTTTTATCTTTAATTATTTCATACCACTTATTTATAACCTTATAATGATAATAAAATAAGATATTTAATAAAAATAAAATAAAAAATATTGATACTTTTTGTATTAATTTTAAGTGAAAAAATTATTTTTTTAATATGTATAAAATTAATACAAAATACCTTATAATATGAATTAGAGATAATATGAGACTAATCATAAATAAATTAAGTTAAAAAAAATAAACTACTACTAAAAGTTACATAATACCTTATATTATAAATTTAAAAAAAATTCTAGAAAATATTTATATTTTGAATCAAATCAATATATAACTTCTACAACAAAGAAATTTTATTATTATATCTTATCACCTTTACATTTTAGGAGAATCTATATAAGTATGACTTTTATAAATAATATTCCTCCAAAGAACAAGAATTTTATAAATAGTATGATTTATTATAAATTTTATATTTATAAATTATTATTTATAAAACTATAAACAGTGAAATTCAATTTTTTCAATGTTGTGTAGTATATGGAAAGCACACGCTTTTTTTTAAATTTTGTTAGCAACCTTTTTTCTTCTTAGGAATTAAAAAAAGAATTGAAAGTGCACAGTAAATAGCAGCTATCAACGCGCCTTCAATATAGTGTTCAATGGCTTCATAAACTTTTTCGATTATATTTCAGTAAATAATAACTTTCTATATTCTTTGATCTCTTAGGTAATAAATATATTTTAATGTTGAATATACAATAAAATGTTTTAAATTGTTAATTTATGATTCGGTTTATAAATCAATACAAGAACATTTCAAAATGAAATCAATTTAACAATGTATCAGGTCAAATAAGAAAAATAACAATATATAATATAAAATTTATAATAAACTATATTAATTTAAATGATATTTTAGACTTCACCCATTGCACATAAAAAAGTATATAATTTTAAATAATAATATGCATCATTTATAATGTCATGATTACAAGCTCAACCCAATGGTTTGGCTCATTTGGTTAAGGATATGTTTGGTTGAAACGAGGAGAAGGAAGGGAAGGGATTTTAATGGAGGGAAAGAAAGGAAAGGAAAAAGAAGGGATTTTAATTTTACCTTGTTTGGAGTGAAAAGGAAATATTTTAACGGAGGAATTTTAATGTTACCTTGTTTGGATTAGGAGGGTAACGGAGGGAAAATAATTATAATTTGACTATTATACCCTTAGTTTATTTAAGTTAATATTTTCTTTCTATATTAAAAAAAATTTTTGTTTCAATATTTGACAAAATTTTTAATCAAAAGGAAATACTCTTTTTTTTCTCAACCTCAACCATGATTGTATGTATCTTCTTTTTTTCCTCAACTTTAACCATGATTATATATGTTAATATATGAATGTGTTTGTGTGTGTTCGTGACTCCATGCATGTATGTCACTAAGACATTTCATATTTTATGAATGAGACCAAAAAAAGACATGATAAGACTGACCAGTATATTGTGTGGTTGAGTTATGAAAAAGTGAAATGTATTTTAGTCATATTAGACACAATAACACATTTTCCCCCCAAATTACCCCAATTTGGGGGGAAAATATATAAGGGGATGGGAGGAAAAATTTTAATAACATTTTCTCTTCTCTCCTTCAATTATTTGATTGTCAAACGAGGAGAGGGGAGTAAAATCCTTTCCCTTCATTTCCTTTCCCTTCCTCCCATTTCCCCCCACCAAATAGACCCTAAACAAAAAAAAAAAGTGGACTAAGCTTTAAAATTTGAAACCTCTATAAAAATGAGCTTTTATGCCCCTATTTGTTAAGTTCGGAAAAAATGGACCAACTCGTAAACCCATTGAACATAGGCCGAGTCTAAATTTAAAAGTGGATTTTTTAGGCTCAATTTCTGACAAACTAGCCCATATGAGCCAGGCCGACACATATTGTCAGTCATTGATTTATTCTTTAAATTTTACACAAGAAAAAATGACACAAGTTTTTTAAGGGTAAATAAAGATCGGATAGAAGCAGATTGAAAATCAACTTAACGTTTGATCTTTGTACGGTCGAGCTGGATTGGACTAACTCAGTATATGACCAGGTTTGATGTAGTTCTAAAAAAAATTTAAAAAATGAAATAATAAATTAATTTTATTTATTAACAAAAAAACATATAAGTACATCTATCCAAAAACATATTTTCTTTAAAAAAAGACTAGGATAAAAAATAACATTTTATAAAATTACAAGCACTCAAAAATAATATATTATTTTTACATAATATTAAGAATTCAATTAAAAATTTAAAATAAAAATTTTTAAATTTTAAAAATATTTATGATAATGATGATAAAGTTAATTTATTATATATATAATGTATTAAGAAAAATAATCATAAAAAATAATTAATATTTAAAAAAATTTTAAAAAATAAAATTATATATATACCGAAATCGAGTAGAATCGGGTATGAGTTCAATCCAGTGTTCAACCCAATATATCTAGTAGAACTAGGTCTACCGGACTACTTGGTTGGTTAAACAACTCCTAAATTTTATTTTTATAAACTAGAAAATATACATGCAATAGATGAGTATTCAAAGATAGTTATAATATAAAATTTATTACAAACTATAATATTTTAAATGATATTTTAGACTTTGTTCATTGTACATAAAAATGCATATAATTTTTAATTATAATACAAGTCATTTATAATGTCATGATTATGAGCTGAACATTGACTCATTTAGTTCAAAAAAATAATGGACTAGGTTTCAAATTCTGGAGCCTTATAAAAATGAGTTTTTAGGCCCAAATTTATTAAGTTTGGAAAAAATGGGCGAACTTACGAGCCCATTGAGCATAGGCCAAGCCTAAAGTTAAAAGTGGACTTTTTAGGCTCGACTTGTAATAAATTGACCAGTATAAGTCGGGCTAACAAGTATTGCCAGTCCTATAATTTATTCCTTAAATTTTACATAAGGAAAATTAATATAAGTTTTCTTAAGAATGTGTTAGGTTAGGGTTTTTTGGAAGGTATTTAAAGAAAGGGGAGGGGATCTCCCCTTGATTGGTTCATAAAATAAGATGGTCCCCATTCCTATTTTAAAATACTCCAAATTGAAATTTTTTAGAGGGGATTAAGTAATTATAACTCAATCATCTCTTAAACCAAACAAAATTTTATTAAAATCCCTTTAATCCCACCAAAAAGGAAATTTTAAAACCCCCCAATCCCTTTCCCTTCAATCCCCTTTATTAAAAATTCTCTCAATTTCTTTAATTGAACCAAACACACTATAAGGGTCAATAAAGATCGGATAGAGCCAGGTTGATAATCAACCTAATATACAATCTTTGTAAGGTCAGACTGTATTAGATTAACTCAGTATATGAGATCAGGTATGACGTAGTCCTAAAAAAATATGTAAAAAATGAAATAATAAGTTAATTTTATTTATTAACAAAAAAATATAAATACATTTATCCAAAAATATATTTTCTTGAAAAAAAGACTAGGATAAAAAATAACATTTTACAAAATTACGAGCACCCAAAAATAATACATTATTTTTACATAATATTAAGAATTTAATTAAAATTAAAAATAAAATAAAAAAATATTAAAATCTTAAAAATATTTATGATAACCATTATGTCAATTTATTATATATACAATGTATTAAGAAAAACAATCATAAAAAATAATTAATATTTATAAAAAAAATTAAAACATAAAATTATATATAACTAGACCGAATGGAATCATATATAACCTCAATCCAATTTGTATGGTAAAACTAGATCCACTAACCTATTAGGTTAGTTGAACAACCCCTAAATTTTATTTTTATAAACCAGAAAGTATACATGTGATCATAGATGAATGTCCAATCACAGCTATTATCAAGTTCAATACACTATTATCAGGTTCAATACACCACCATCTAAAGTATTTCATGGCATGGCATGACATTACATTAAATGTAGACTTTATAAAGCTGGATCTCTTAAATAATAATTACATAATGTTTTTTTATCTAAAAGAAAAGGTGCACTGTTTGTGATACTATTTACCACTTATTCTAAATTTTATATTTTATTTTGATAAAAATTTATGATTCAACTCAATACAAGAACATTACAAAATAGAATGAAGTTTCTAACAAGAAGCTAATGCATATGAAATTATGTTAATGGAAAAAAAGTGAGTAAATGATGCCACCTCTATTCTACTCTGTGTTTATGCGGATAAACAAATAATTAGCCAACAAACGAAGCATACTGAAGGCTGTGAAATACCATATTCTGATCCTACGATTTACTAATTTATTATGAATTAAAAACAAAAGGTAGAGGAGATTAAGAACAAATTCAAGAACTAACTTCAATTGATGAAATACCTGTAAGCGCAACAGTTGAACTGTTCGATAGAAACGATGATATTTCAATTGAAATTAAGGAATGATTGGAAGACTGAGATGATCAGCAAAACGAAAGCAAATCATGAAAAAAGAGGGGAGAAAGATGCTTATGCAGCTATGCTTTGCTGAGAAGTAATAAAGAACACACTTATTTAAAAAGTTCACAGGGAAATTTATAAATTAGTAAATAACAAATTGGACAATAATTATGTAGAAATTATTGTTATTGAAATATGTGATGAGATCTCCTGAATTTCGCTATGCGGTTTTAAGAGAAACAAATCCAGGCCTTCTATATCACAAAAGGACAAGGTTTATATGAAAACCGCATTCCTTAAATTCTTGCCGGTTGTATAATAACTCATTCCTTAAATTATACACTAGGAAAACTGACATAAGTTTTTTTTATAAATTAGAAAATATCCATGCGATGCATGAGTGTTCAATGGCAGTTATTAACATGTTCAATCCACTGCCATCTAGAGTGTTCGATAGTGTGTGCAGAGACATTATATTAAATGTAGATTTTATAAAGTTGGATGTCTTAAATATTAATTACAAAAAAGTTTTTTAAAAAATAAAAGTGCACTGTTTGTGATACCATTTATGACTGATTATAAATTTTATATTTTATATTGATAATAATTTATGATTCGACTTGATACAAGAACATTTTAAGATAGAATGAAATTTCTAACAAGAAGCTAATGCATAGAAAATTATGTTAATAGAAAAAAAAATGAGAAAATGATGCTGCCTCTATTCTACAATGTGTTTATGTAAATAAACAAATAATTAGATAGTAGACAAAGCAAAAGAAAGGCTGTGGAATACCATGTTCTGATCCTATGAGTTATCAATTTATTATGAATTAAAAACAAAAGGCAGAGCAGATTAAGAACAAATTCAAGAACTAACTTCAATGGATGAAATATGCGTAAGCGCAATAGTTGAATTGTTTGACAGAAACAATGATGTTTCAATTGAAATTAAAGAATGAACGGAAGATTGAGATGATCAGCAAAACAAAAGCTAATCATGAGAAAAGAGAGGAGAAAAAAGCTTATACAGCTACACTTTGTTGAGAAGTAAGAAAGAACTCATCTATTAAAAAAATTCACAAGGAAATTATATGGAAAGTATTGTTATTGAAATATGTGATGAGATATCTTGAATTTTGCTATGTGTTATTAAGCAAAACAAATCCTAGTCTTCTATATCATAAACTATGAGGATTATATGAAAACCATCCTTATTGAGATATGTGATCAAATCCAAGGCCACATTTGGTAATTGATTCTATCACTTGGACCACCAAGTGGGAGGCAGATAAGAGCAAAATAGTCATGAGGTCTAGAGCTACGAAAACAAGTTTTAATCCGTGGGTTGATCTATTTTATAATAGTCCTAAGTTGGGAAAAATAGAACACATATTGATGCAATATTTTCTCAGCCCGGACCGCTTAACCAGCGAGTTAAGTGGAAGCGGGCTAAAAACAAAACCCTCAGATTGGCCCATTTAACCCATTTTTTTAATTTTTTATTTTCCCCCACCAAATTAACTTTTTTTATTTCTTTTTTTGTATTTTATGTAATATTGAAACTTGAAATTAGAATTCCCTTATACTGGGAATTGGAATTGTCTCATGTTTCATATTTAATGTTACTGCATTATGATACTTACATGAATAAAAATTAATATTGTTAATGTATTTTGGTGAACTGGTGGTTTATGTGATTTCTATTTCTAATTTAACAATGAACCAATCATCTTATTTTTTATCATTTAAATTGGTGATTTAAATTATTATTCAAATATAAAAAAATTGAAAAAAATATATATAAATATATAGCGAATTGGCAGGCTAACTTGCTAATCCACTTTGGTAATCTTGGAATGTGCAAATCTCAGCTTGCCAAAAAACAAGTTAACCTGCCCCCAACCCATTTTCTACTAGCTCGTAGTGGCTCAACCCATTTTAGGATGGGTTGGTCTATTTCCCAGCTTTAGCAAGGTCATACTTCCATGGCTTGAGGCAAGGAAACCACTTCCATAATTTTTATGGATGTGGCTTCCACGGGCAAGCATCTTCCAAAGTTCCAAGCGCACTAATTTTGTACTTCTATGATCATTTCCACTTTAGTTACACCAAACAGGGCTTTAGATCTCAACCTTTCATGTAACTGTTAAAGCCGCCATCTTCAGATCTTGCTGTCGTCGTTGTGCTTAGATCTCACAGTCACCACCATCATCATCAGTTCTCCCATCTTTGCCATTCTTATATCTCACCGCCTCTTTTTTCTTTGCTTCCTTTCACTACTCACATCTCACTGTGCTCTAAATATGGAGGCCTTTTTCTATTGTTATGTATAGATGTCGGCTTTTTTGTGTGCTTTTGAAGTTTAAATCTAATTTTGTAGTGGAATTTTGGCTATGGTTTGTTCAAATCTAGCATTATGTATAAGGTGGGTTTTTATTTCCTTCTAATGTGTGACCTCGTCTTATCAGGTTTACTCAACGCAACTCGAACTGGTGTCATGGAAATTAGGCCAGGTTTTGGGATAAAGCAAACTTGGGCCTGATCTACCCCATGCACACCTCTATTTCCAAACATAATTGAAATTTATAAGATTCCATTCTTTTTTGTTTTGCCACGACTCCATTCTATTCATTTATTTTCCATTTTATCATTATTCATTCTAATTACCCTAATGGCCATAATTAAATTTATATATACATATGTATATATATAAATTTCAAATTTGAAATTTAATTGTGATTTGAATTTTAAACTTATGTATTTTAATTTTGATGAAAATAAGGCATAATAGAAAGTATTCATTAAACTTTATCTTTTAGTGAAAAAGACACTTTATTACACATTTAAAAAACAGAAAAATAATGATAAATGAAAATATCAATATCAATATATATATAATTAAATTTACATGACCGCACATTATTCATTAGCTATAAATAGCATAACTCATTTCAGATATTCTATGTGATTTACGGGACCTGCTTCTAATTAAATTTAAATTGTATTAATATTTTCTCAATTAAATTTATTAATAAATCAAAATAGATAGATATAAATTCTTTTCCTACTAATTATATACAACTTTAAACTTGATCCAAATTTGCTCCCTTATCTAAATATTCGCAAATTTTCAGAAGAAAGAAATTTGATATGGATTTTATATTTTACATTAATTAATATTGATATGTTGATGACTTTTAAGTAATCTATATTATCATTAATCAATAAAAATATAAAATTTATGATAAGTTCCATTACAAGAAATGACCTGCGCGACTCATCCGATCCTTTGGACTTAGTAGTGCTCATGAAGTAGGCATACATACTCCAAGTTAAACCCACCTCCATATTATATATGTAACGATCTTCTGGCCCATTTTATTTATAGTTGGGGTCAATCAATTAATCTATTCACTTTCGTGAGTGAAGTACGAGAGTCTGCAAGTGATTGCCGAATTGTAAGCTCATTCAGAAAGGATATGTTAAGTTGCTTAATTAGTGAAACTGATGTTATTTTGTTTCTGGTGCTTGAGAATGTTGAAACTCTTTGTCTGAACTTTCACACTTAATGTAACCAAAAATTAATGTCTTCCTGAATTAGAGGTTTGAAAGCTTATATCATAGATTGAGTTTAATTTCATTCCTCTCAGCACTATATATTACTTTGCACACCACAAAACAGTCATGGAACCATGTCAGAAATCGTATACTGATTTGGTTAGTCGATTAAAACTACTTCACATGACATTAAGATTATGTTTTTAATTTAATATTGAGTTAGGGATTTGTATGTTTCGCCAATAGATTTTCTTTTTTTCAGATTTCTTGCAATTATATATAACGCAGTTTAAACTATACCTTAAATTCGTAATACTCATCTAGCTGTAAGATTAAGAACTTCAAGCTAATTAAGCTAAAGAAAATGATCATGTTTTCCCAAAAAAAAATAATAATCCACACTGATACAAATTCCTGATGATTAAATTTATCAGAAACACCAGTTGTTGATGCAGTTATTTCTATATATGTCAGATTCAGAACCTAGTTAATCACGCCCTTAAATTTAAATGATATCACTCTTTAACGTACGAATTGCCGAATATGCAGTTAATTGCTGATAATTCTGGAGTAATCTCTTTGATAATTACTCATTAACATCAATAACTATAGTAACGAAGGAGTTGCAGAACACGTTTACCACACTAGCTGGATAGTGGAGAGTTTCTTTATAATCAGTAGTTTTTGCCTTTATGACGAATGCGCATAGATGATATACTGTGATATAATAAGCAAACAACTAGTGATTAGACTAAAAGAACGAGTAAAAATTTTTATCGGTTCGAGATGTGAATTTTTCATTATTCTTAAATGAACTATTAAAAAACTAGACGAGTCGAGTATCATCTCCTAAAATTCGACTTGTATATATATAAACCATGCATCAAATTAATTCGTTTATGAAACTCTTCAGAGATAGTTGAGTTCATTTCCAACCCTAAGTAAATGCTCCATTATTGAAGTGGATAGATATCCGGTAACATTCGAATATCTATAAGAAAACTGGAAATTTGGGATGGATTTTATAACAAATACAATTCCATTGTAAAATTTATCACAAATCCATTCCAAATTATGTCGCAAAAATTTTGTGCCAGATTTTGTGACAAAAAATTCACAAATCCATCTTAAATTTTTCATAAAATCCGTCTCCAACAATTTGCAATAAGTTTATACAATATCCGTCGCAAAGTCAAAATCTACTACAAAATTTGCTAATTCCATTACAAATTTCTAGTTTTCTTGTAGTCGTTTGGACTAACTATCTTTTTTTCAATGATTTTAAAGGTATAGTTTCTTTATTAATTAAAGTATTTTTAAGATCTTAGAAATTGAATACCCGTTGCTAAACAGATTAAGTAAGAAATTCGTCTGAACCAGAATAATTAACCTTCGACCATAGGCCTATAAGAACATTATTAATTTATTTTCCTCCTTGTGGCTAGCATGCGCAGCGTGGGTCATAACCATGTTCAAATTACATTAATGCAAACAAAACGCAGGAAAAAAGAAAAATACACCTTCGAGAGCCCAATCACAGGTAGTGATTGGTGAGATCGAGGAAGTAAAAATGCCAAAGGATCGAAGTTGCCCTCTTCAAAGAGAAATCACCCTGAAGATCATTGAATAGATTCATTCATTGCCAGCAAACCTCATTCTTGAATAAGAAAGGAGCTAGTAATGGAGGATATATATGTATATAGCCATCATCTCCGTCGTGGGCGGCAGAGGAGGCCATGGTGGGTGAGAAGAGAAAGCATTACATGGTTATGATGACGGAGGATGAAGAGGGTGTGAGAATGAAGCTTGGATTGGTTGTTATAGCTAGCTAGCCTCATTGTAGGGTTTGCTCCTTTGGTCATGATGGCAATAAAAGCGTGAGATGACTTAAATAGCTGTAGTGTATTAGTGTGGTGGTGACATTTTGTGAGAAAGCAGCATATAATAAAGTAGAAAGAGACTGAAAAGCAGGTTCCGAATCGAGCATCTTCCAAAGCATATGCCATTCCATTTCCAGTTATTCCAGATCTCATTATATCTCTTTTTTTTTATACTAGGGAAAACTAAAAACAACTGTTTTATATCTCTCTCTTCTCACCTTTAATTTTAATTTCTTTTTTCGGCAACTATTTATACCGAACCTCCGAACCATGTCTAGTTGCGAAATACGTCGTTGCCATATATCCTTAAATAAGGGCCTAGATTGACTGTCCCTTATGATCGATGTTAGTTTGTTTTTAAATTCACGAAGCATTGAAACCGGTAGTTCAAAAATTCCATGTATTCGCTGGATTTTGTATCTGAGCGTCAACTTGCGACTACAAACTAAAGCTACAGCATAAGAGGGATTAATTTATCTGATTTGTCTGCAGGAAATACAACCCCCCCCCCTCCTCTCCCTTTCTCTTTTTACTGATTAATGTTTTGAATGTAACGAAATACTCTCTCCATTCTATATTATAAGATAATAAAAAAATTTTATATACATTGAGAAATTTTTATTACATTTTTAAGTTTTTTAAAAAAATAAAAAATTTTAATTTTATTCCTACTAATTTCACTCTTTTAATTAAGTATAGAATAAGTTAATAATAATAATATAATAAATATGAGTTAAAAATAATAAATTACTATATATTATCTTATATTATAGAACCAAAAAAAAACTCTCCACCTTACTTTATAATACCGAAGAAAAGGAGTACATGTTATTAGCTGATCATTTGATAGCTTTTGGTTTGTTTGATCACTTCACTTGTAGAAGCATGTATGTTACCAAGGTAACTAGAGAAGACAAGAGATGTATACGTAACATTATTCGACCTATAAAATAGAGTAGCTATGGGGCATGCATGGGTCCCCGAATATTCTATTATCACTGGGCAATTCTGGTCTCCTTTACAGGGAAACATTACCTTTAGAAAAGCATTATATATATTTCGCCAATAATTTGGTATTTTAATATTAATAGCTGGTAGCTTGATCTTTCGCTATATATCTCAACAGCACTTTCTTGAAAGAGTGAGGAGGTTAAGTGAGAAGACAACAACATCAGCATCATCGTCAGCTCCTTATCATTATTTTCTTAATAGAAAATTGATATTACTAATATATATACAGCTTCTCGTGTAATGCATGCATGTGCCTCTACAGGATTTAATCTCTTGATGATTATTTCGGGACGAGTTGATTACAAGTACTTAACGAGCTAGCGGGGTTTAGGAAAGGGTCTATTATGATACGTGAAGATAAATAACAATTATATATCACAACAACTGATCCAAACACGTCGGGGTAACAGAAAAGAAGGGATATATAAAAAGGAAACGTGACTTTTGAACAAGAGGTCAAAAATAAGCAAGTTACACTCACAAGAACAAGTTGTTTCTTTTCTGAGCTAATTGGATATAGCGCCAGTTAGTGACGTAAATTATGAGTGTGATACTGAAGATGGTGAAAGAACGTTATTTTTTATGCCAAAATGAACACGATACCTGCTACCTGTATCTGGTTTGTTGTTGATTCGACTTTTGTTGTTTTTTGTATTTCTTGGTAGAAAAGTATAGAAGAAACATAACCAAAAAAGGTTAGAAAAAAAAAAGGCCAAAAACAACCACAAATACATTTAGAACAAGAGACGTGGAAATTTGTCTAGTTTGGCCTGGTGATTGGTGATGAGAAGTCTACAATGAAAATTTTCAACTTCAAATGTCTATTTTATTATATGTCACAAAAAGGAAAACTGGAAAAGGCATGCATGCACAAATCATCAATAAAATTATACGACTCCATATTTGTAAATTCAAAACATGATAAGCAGTGGGATTTGTAGTGTTCTACTTGACTTCAAAACTCTTTAGGAAGTTTCATCATATTGGTTATCACTCATTTTTGTAAATTCATACTACTGGAATCTCCATAAATTGATAAAGCAGTATAAAAAACTTCCCGTCATCTATCCTTTATCATACACAATCTTTACTTTTTTTTTCCCTTCATGTATTCAGTACAATATGATCATATTTTAAAACAAACTCATTCATTTTTGTTATCACTGATGTAACCATATATAAATAACGAATAAAATCATTGTTAACAATAAAATATTACTTGTAATAAAATTTTTTTTGAAGTTTTATGACAAAATAACACTATTATTTTCTATGTCTTACCTCAAGAAACAGTAAAAATAAATCCAATATTAATCAATATATCAATAATTAATAAATATAATACAACTTATAGCAAATTTACTGTTCACAACTTATGATAAGTATGACTCATTTTTAAACCTTATGCTTAATGAAGTAAAACTATATAATTTGCTATATGCATTATGTTTTATATTGCACTTCGTTCTAAAAGAACCCAGGATTTCGAAGCCCTAAACGATCACCTTCACCTCTTTCAATATTAGATCATTTCCATATATATATATATATATATTATAGGTGATTAGGTGTGATGTCACCGGGTATGGATGGTGAGTGGAAGAAATGATTTTAAATGTTCCTAATTAGTAGAAGCATTTGTTAAACCCAAAAAATATGATACTTACATTTTCAAAGCAATGAGAAGATTCAAGGCTCCAAGAGAGCATACATAGACATAGTGTTCATTAAAGGGTAAATATTAACCCAGCCCAAGAGTCCCAGATAATCAAAATGTCACTTGCTAAGTGTTATTCTCCCTTCAAAATTTCCGATATTTACAAAATCCATTATAGCTCTACTATTCTCAATCAATGATAAATTCCCAAAAGAGAGATCCTGTTGCAATTTGCAGATTGAAAACTCGATACTTAAAATTCGCGAAACAAGGTACCTGAGACCGGTCTTGTTAAGAAGAAAAGGGGTAATTTGGACTGGTGGTGTGATAATTTTATGACAGCCATCCTTTTTTATTCGTCTTGGCCGCCTTGAGCTTCATCACAAGTTCCTCACGCTGAGCTTCCACCTCAGCATATTTAAGGCTCATGTGCAGGTAGCGCTCCTGAATGTCTCTTAACTCTGCCTCAAGCATTGATTTTGTACGTTCAAATCTTTCTCTTGTCACTTGTTCTCCTCCGGCCATTGATCTTACGGGGACATTCGCCTGATTATTTTGGCCTTTTGAAAGTAACCTGCAAGATAACAATTCATCATGTATATAATATAAATGATTTTATACGCTCAGTAAGGCATGAAATAAGATCCCAGAAAGGTCTACATGAGAGGTAGTTTTCTTCTCATGTTCGCCATTCGTAATTTACAGGTCTGAACCACGGGCATATCTGATTTGCTGATGATATGCATGCCTAGAAGCTCAAAAGAAGGGGGGGAAAAGAAATTTTGAAACTTCTAGCAGAGTGATTTACAATGCACCAATCTTATGGAATGCGAGAATCAACTTCAGCATGTTAACTTCTACAGTTCATCAAACATAATTCTTTTCAATACAAGGCGCTATGGTTAAAAACCATACAAAGGAGGAAACTTAGTGAACGGGAACAGAGCATTAATCGTTATACATGTCAAAGCACAGAATAAGCGGCAGACCACAAACAAGTGAAAACGGGATTCTTTGCTCTCATATAAAAGCAACGCATATTTGTCAACAAATTGGGGGGGAGGAAGGAGGACACCAACACGTTTATTCTCAGTGACTTTGGAATTATTTTGCACAAACATCCTGAACATCTCTACATTAGCGGAAGAGTGAGATTACCTCTGTTCTAACCACCCCCCCCCCTCTTTTTTTCCTCTATCTTTTCTTTTCTTTCTTTTTGCTTAGGGGAAAAAAACTGCTAGAAAAAGGGGGAAAAAGATAGAATTCCACCCATCCTTCATCTCTTTAACCCCTCCCCAAGACTCCATCTGTAGGCACTAAAATGTTCTTATTCAAAGAAAACAAAGTCCTGTTGACAAAATTTAAAATGAAAAAAAATAAACTGACAGAACCCAGGAAGATTATTTAAGAAAATATGTGCATCATAAGATAAACCAACCTAGTAGAACTACATATAATCCATGCTTTTTAAGACTATGACTTGCTAATCTCTTATAGTTTACATGGCATCACAACTCTTCAAAGGCAGATCTTTGTAATTCTAATCTGTGCAACAGTAAATGAATCGAATACATTCACTTTGAAGCACCTTGTCCTTTAAGACACCTTATCCTGGTTTTATGTTTTTCTTTTTTTTTGTTTCGGCCACATCCTGAATACGCACATACTACATAGCTTTTTCTTTTTGAAGACACTATGTTCTCCTCTAACCTGTTAAGTTGAACTTCATACATGTTATTTGCTTCTTTAGCTTTAGCTAGTTCAGCCTCAAGCAACTGAATCTTTGATTCTGGATCTACTTCAACCACATGAACACTTTCATCGACAAGTCCATATTCAGTTTCCACCTATCAGAAAAAGGGAGACAGTGAACATAACCATTGAAAAGTAATATTTAATTTACAGCAAATCTGCAATTAAGTGATATTAGCCTTTAGTGCCACATGTAAGAAATTCTAAATATACTTTGTAAATTGTAACATTAAACAAAGGCAAAATAAAATTGAAGTATCCCAAATGTATTACCTCACTCTGATGTTTGCTACTATAAATGTCCTGATGATTTTTCACAGTTTCTGTGTCATTCTTACTCGACGGCTTTTTCCTATGACTGCGATGTTGACTTGAGTTCTTCACCATTGGATTCTGCTAATTTAAAAGATATATATAAAATCATAAGTCTTGACTCCTGACATCAAATCAAAATGTAAGTGTCAATGAGGAGAAAAGATGTACTAACTTTTAAGACCTTCAGATCTTCAAGAACAGGTGCAGCTTTCCTATTTATCTTAGACGTATGGCTTCGCTTTTGTTCCTTAATCAGTTTCAGTTCTCCTTCAGATGCTTGGAATTTTGCCTGAAACTCAACTTTTTCCTGCTCAAGTGCATGTATGGTTTGCTGATTCTGCCTGTTTATTCTTTTGATTTGACTGAGCTCATTTTTTTGCTCAGTAACCTGGGCAAATAATGTTTCTCTAGTCTTTAAATCACTCTCCATTTGCTCAAGCCTTTCTTCTAGGGTTGCTCTACTTCTTTTACAGTCTTCCAGTTCAGATAATTCCTTCTCCATGGCTAGCATCTTTGTTGCAAACAAATTCTTCTCTGCCTTCAGATTTTCACAAAGTTCAGATGTCACAAGCAATGATGCCTCTAGTCTCTCTTTCTCAAAACTGATTGACTTGAGGTCCTTCTTCAGCACCATAATCTCATTTTTTAATTGATCTCTCTGCTGCAATTCAATCCTTAAATTTTTAGTTTCCTCCATGAGTTGTTGTCTCTCGTGTTCAGTGACTTTAAGTTTCGATTCGAGGGTATTCATAGTGCTTTTGAGTTTTAGTTCTCTTGATTTGTAATCCTCCACCAGCTTCATAAGCTCTTCATGGTCAGCCATCAGCATTTCCTGGTTAATTTTGAAAGCGGCAAGCTCAGTTGTAAGGTCTTGCAGCCTTTTTTCATATTCCGTCTGCATAACATTAACCTCATTCTGAGATGAAAGTACTTTAGATTGAACTTCTTTAAAATTGGATTCCAGTTTGGCTTTCTCAGCACATAATGCAGATATTTCAAGCAAAGAGTTGGAAGCTATTCTTTCTTTTTCATCATGTATTGCTGAAAGTTTCACGCAGAGGTGCTCAATTTCTTGTTGAAGGTTCTGAATTTCTGCTGTCTTCTCCATGTGCAACTGATTCAACAAGCTTTGCGCCTTCTCCATATGAATTCTATTTTCACCAAGAAGCACATCTAATTCTGAAGTAATACTCTTATCCGCTGATGCATTATCTTCCAACATCAAAGTAAATTTCTTTTCCAAGAGCTCAGCTCTTTCCAAACATTCTGCAAATCTTTGGTCTGATTGCCTCAGCTTGATTCCCATGATGGAGCAATTCTCCTGCATCTCGAGCTTTTGCCTTTTCAAATCTCCATTAAATTTCTGTAAAGAACTGCATTCCTTGGAAAGATTCTCAACTACAGCGTGTAATTGCTGACTCTCTCTCTTGAGATATTCACATTCTTGTTGAGTTTCTGACCACTGAAGCTGTATCACCTTTAATCTTTGTGTCATATCTTCTTTCGAAGAATCCATCTCTGACTTCATCTTCATAATCTTCTCTTGAAGCATTGCCACATGAGACTTAGAGCTCTCTAGTTCTGATAGAATGGACTCTCGTTCATTTTTCAAGTCTCTCAATTGAGCTTCTAAAACAGACACGTGCAGTGACAATTGTTCTTTTACTTGTTCTATGTCTGATATGTGGAGCTTCAGTTCATGTTTTCCATTTTCTAGCTCTGATGGTTTTCTTTCAAAAATTTCTTTGGAAGAAATATGGGAGTCCGTGCTCCCACTAAGAGTTGCTAGATCATTTCGTAAATGATAAAAGCACTTAGAGATAAGATCACTTTCTTTTAGCATGACCTTCAAGTGTTCCTCTAGTTGACTTTTGTCGTTTTGAAGATGACAAACCTTAGCTTCCAATTCACTCCGGCACTTCTGCAGAACCTCGATTTCCTTTTCCTTAGATGACAAGTTAGCCTCAAGATTTTCTACCTCAGAAGCTTTATCTATTACTTTCTTATTCAATTCTGTGATTCTTGCTTCTAGAACTATTTTCAAACTCTCCAATTCTTCAGTTGAAGTACGGTCGTTATTATTAACCTGGCCAATGACTTTCCCCTGTAACACATCTTCTAAATGGAGTATTGGAAATACTTTGTTTTTTACATCTGGCTCAGGGCTAACAAAACATTGATCTTCAAGCTTGTTTGGAGAAAAATCTTCAGATGCACGTCCTTTTTGTAGTTCCTTCTCTGCTTCTTTAAGCTTGAATAAGAGCTCAAGGTTTTCATCTGTAAGCTCATTGCAATCTGTCTCAAGCTCCTGAAGTTTCTCTTTCAACACTTCAATTTCTCTTCTAAGATCTGTATCATCCGCATCTCTGGATACAATCTCTGCATCACACCTTTCTGGGAGAGACTCAAACAACCTTGTTTTCAAGCTCAAAATTTCTTCCTCTTTAGCAGATAATTTGCTTTCATATTCCTTTTTCATATCTAAAAGGGTTTCATGATCTGGACATTTTGCAGTTTCAATGTCATGCCTTTTGTCCTCCAAGGTCAGTTCCAGCTGCTGCACCTTGACCAAGAGGTTATTCTTTGACTCCTCCATTTGTTGTAGCTGAAGCATTAGGCTCCTGTTTCCTTCTGTACTTAGTTGGAAAGAGTTCTCTACATCACTGAATTTTAAAGGTAATGCTGAAAGGTTTTTTATCTCCATTTTCTGTTGCTCTATGGTCCCTTCCATTTCCTGAAGAACAGAAACCAGCTCAATATTTGCTTCTTGGCTCTTCTTCAGTTGCAAAGACAAGTTGGCGTTGGATTCTTTCTGAAACTCCAATTCATCTTTTAGTGCCTCTTCAATTTCTGGAACATATTCATCGAGAGGTTTTGAAGCTTCCAGTGCTTTCTGTTTCACTAATGCGTGCTCCAAGGACAACTTCAGTAGTTCAATTTCCGTTTTCATATTATCACGTTCTGCCTGTGCC
The DNA here is from genome assembly GCA_026686845.1 of Adenanthera pavonina. NCBI lineage: Eukaryota > Viridiplantae > Streptophyta > Magnoliopsida > Fabales > Fabaceae > Adenanthera > Adenanthera pavonina. The sequence continues at coordinate 7,593,059 of JAIVEN010000002.1, forward strand.
CCTGAAAGCTCCATTCCCATATTTGCCAGGTTTTTGGACTGATCAGAGAATTCAGTCCGCAACGTTTCCAACTCAACCATCAGCTTCCGGGCATTCATCTCCCACATCTTAGCTTCTGCCCGAAGCTCTTCAGTTGACTCTTCTGTAGCTTCCAGACTGCTTTTAGAAGTAGTCGTGCCCATAGATGATGCTCCAACCACTTGCGTATAAGACATATTCCCTGACTTTGTCTTCTGGGAACTTGATGAATGATTTGATTGAGAAAAGTTATGAGCAGGAAAATTGCAGTGAGATACACTTTTGAGGGAACTGGTTGAATCTTGTCTTCCACCTGCGCTCTGTTCATCATCTTTTGAATCAATACTAGGGGAGAAGTTTCCCTTTCCTACAGATCCCTCAGTTGAGTTATTGCTGCAGTGCGAACCAGATCCAGAGAAATTTGTTCCCTACAGTCAAAGGACAAAATGTCTGTATCATTATAAAGACTGGTCAAAAGTAAATTGCATCACAATTCACAACTAAGACAAGCAAACAGATAACTCTAAATAATAAAGCCCTATAATTGCGGGGCCCTAACTGGATACAATACCATACAATGAATGGCTTTAACAAAAAGAATCCATCAGGATGGAATTCAGTTTTGATCTCCAGATTAAAATCCCTCAAAAGTAGCTAGCAATAATCTATATTTATACTTCTAATAAACCTATAGAAAATCTAATGGCTTAGAAATTGTGCGCATTTGGATTTCTTTGGGCTTTGTGTTTCTGTCTTTTCTCTTTCACTTTTTTTTAAATTAATTTTCTCTTTTACATTTTACACAACACATTAATTTCACTTTATTTTAAATCATGTTTTTCTCTCCAAAATTTTTTAAATTTCCAATTTTTTTCAATTAAATCACATTCCTTCAAGTTATTATCTATCCCATACATCACATGAAAAAAAAAATCTAGCTGTATTCTAAAGAAGCACAAACAGCTATTAAAAGAGGTAACTCAAGTTCGTAATGATAAGTGATGGCAGATAATATCAGCATAGATACAACTACAGTTAGCTTCCATCATTGATAAGCACAGGCAGAGATCCATATACAATTGCGCACAGATACCAAAGAACAGATATTCTCGTAGGAGAAGTTTTTAATCTTACCCTACTCTCAAATTCTCCAAGGGATGAGGTAGAGTCCAAATCTTTAGTAGAGGAAGATTCAACACTTCGTACGTATGAACAAACAGATCCATTTGACTTGACAGCCACATCATTGTCTGCATTCAGATCGTTGATATGGGAATTTGTTTCTCTTGGTTCTTGATCCCTGGAAAATTGCACGAGGTGAATACATACTGAGTTAGTGGCACACCATAAGATAACAAAGACCTACCCCGCGTACAAACCTGAATTTTGTTCTAGGCGTGAGGCACTGAACAGTAACCTGCAAAAAGCAAAAATCAGTGAATTCCCAGTGCTAAGCTGAATGAGTTTTGTTGCAGTAGAACTATAGGCAAATAAGAGTCGATTTTCACCTTCATACTGGCACAGGAAAAACAAAGGAAAAAAGGCCTGGATAAGCAGAGATTAATGGAAAAGGACAGGCTCTCAGCAAAGGGGGGTAATAACTACAGTTTTGCAATTAGATAGTTTCAATGCTTGAGCTAAACACACACCTTCAAATGAATTTGAAAAATATTCAGAATTTATAGCACTTCCAATGAAAAAATATATATTTCATATCCATTTGTCATTTCAGATTCCTGACAATATGAAAGACTCCAAAATCTTATTGGCAAAAAGGAAAGGATATGAAAGCATTTGGTCTGACACTTCCCGCCATACCTGTTTTTTAGCTCAACATTATATACATCAGTATACCAACAAGATTATTTTCTGTAATCCGTATATCACCAACTAGATAAGAAAAAAATTCGAAGTATTTCTTCTTGTAGAATGTAATTTTTTTGGAGTTTATGCCAGGACTTCATACCCTGACTTGTTTTCTTTTATATTATTTTCCAGACATAATTTGATGGAACTGCAAAATATATGCTAATTTAACTTCCTGTCACACTTATCAAGCATATCTCAAAACGTAACAGAGTTAAGAAACCACTAGTTTCCTTCGCGTAATTAACAAGTACATATGTCAATTGTAAAACATCTTGTCTTATAAAGGATGAAGTTAAAAAAATCACATCACATGTGATAATGCCATATATTATGTACCGTTAAGGTTTCATTTATATATACACCTCAGTCTCTTGCATGATGCACCAAACTTCATTTTAGGAGAAGTTGAAAGAGGCAAAATTAAATTACAAGCAAAACAAGCAACAGCAAATGGCATCATGATTTGGGCTTCAGCTTAAGGTTAATTATTAGAGATATGTCCCATATGCATTATGCATATGCGAGAAAGAAACTATCCTTATGAAATGAATTGATAATAAAGAATATTCTTTTTGTTTTACTACATTCAATCTGATCACTGCTATTCCAAATGCATTTTTTTGGTCAACCAGAGACATCGTACCCACATGAAGAGGCAAAATGTGAAGATGACCATTTTGGGAAATTGCAAGCAACAAATCTTGTATCTGTTAATTGAATTCCAGACAGCAACATAGTCCAATTTTTTCCCTTTTCAATTGGACCCAAAGAAGGTAACTAACCAGGAAATCAGTAATGGGATGCATTTCCTAATTATGCAATCAATAATGGATAAAAGCCAAATTTCACATAGCCCCAGTTGTATGACTCACATGTAACAATGTCCCATGATTGCACTTATCCAGTGGAATTGAAAGTGGAACAGCATCAGTTGAACTCATATGGCTGGCCATATTAACTGTAGCCTCTCCAAGGATGCTAGATCTTGATGATCCCTGTTATGTAGCACTTGAATCATTTTGCTTCTCTAGATAATCCCCCAAAAAAATTATTAACTCATAGAGCTGATTATGTTAAAGAAACCAAAAACCACAATGTTCCATGCACAGTGGGGATTATGAATAGGGAAGGGAAGAACTGTATATCTCTGTATCTGTATAACCAGAAGGAGGGGACTAAGGGGAGGAGGGACAGTAAATTGGTACCGTGACAACAAGAAGTTTGAGGAGACAATCTTCCATCTCCTTCGGAGAATTATCTCGTGAAACCAATATAGAATGTGAAAAAATATCTGCCCATTGACAACTTCCATTACGTACAAGTGCTTTGCTTGACTTCGCAATTGTTTTACCATTTTCTCTGGAGATTATAGAAACGAACAGCTTGTCCCACCCCTTGGGTACCTGCTCAAATGAGAATCAGCATTTATTATGGACTGAGAATGAAAAATCCTTTGAAAAACGCAGTTATAGTCATGCAAATGAAACAAAAGAAATTTATCGAGAATTGCAAAATGCAAATGTTTGCAGCACTTATTGTGAGAATATGTCATCATTTGTTGCTGCTAGGATTTGATAAACTTTTAAATAAGTTATTGGTAATGAAGATTGCCTCAACGCTTCAAATCCAAAATTCATACTCCCTCCTCCTCCGGTTACTTGTAAATTATAGAAATTAGTTATTTTTTTAAAATTCTAAAAAAAAATAAACATTCCTCTTTTATCCTTATTTAATATAATAATATAATCTATATTAAATATCATTTGATCAATGAAAGTGTCTCTTTCATCAAAAAAATTTAATAATAATTTACAAAAAAAAATAAATGATAAGGATAAAATAAAAAAAAATTTACTAAATATTATAATGACCCTCATAAAAAAGATTAGAAAAAATTTTTAAAAAATTTCTTATAAAAAGAACCGAAAGAAATAAATCCCACAATTTCTTTATAAAATATGATACTTCCTCCTCTCCTATCTAAGCAAATCTAAGTATAGCATGAATAAAGAGCCTTTTGTCTATCAACTCTTTATATACAATACAAGTGTTTATTATATATTTCTAAAAAATATCTTAAATAAATTATTCTAAAATGAAAAAAAAAATAATTTTAAAAAAATATAATTTTTAAAAAAGTTAAAATAATTAATTAATTTTAACTTCTATTAATTTTGCTAAAAAAATTTTATAAGTACAGGAGGAGGGAGTATATTCTATTAAAGAGGAAAACATATAGATCCGTTACTTTGTATATAGTATCATATTAAGAATTAAATTAAATTAAATTGTTCCAGTTCCACCTCCTTCATTTCTTAAAAGTTTTGCTTTTCGCATCTGGCTCTCTGCTGGTATTAGTGCTATTCTATCAATATAATATCACCGACGATCATCATTTTGGAAACAAAACATGTTAGGCGTTGCACGAAACGTCTATTCGTTGCAGAAAATATCTCTTGGAAACATAGAAAATACATGGAGCAGTTAATTATTTTTGTATAACAACATAAAGCAAAATGAGAAAAACAGATTAATGACGAGAAAATTGGAAGGATGATATGGAATAAGGAAACGAAGACGAGTAACCTGAAGGGCCTTGAAATGGGAGAATTTGAATTCAATCTTGTCTTCGGATTTAGATTGCCTGTGCTTGTGCAGCCTAAACATTTCCTCTGTTTCTCTCTCGCTCTCAGTTTGGGCTTGTATTTTGGTTCTTCATCAATCACTCTCGCTGCAATTCAAAATGTGCATAATAGCCAGCACCAGCACCTCCTTCATCTTCTCCACAACCACCGTTACCAACTAGAGAGAGAGAGAGAGAGAAAGACAATGCAGGCGTTAGCTAAGTGGTCATTGTTGGTAAGGGTGTTATTTTATTGTTCCTTCAACAATTGGCGTTACACTGTGGTGAGAAAAGGACACTAGAAAGAGATTCTTATCTGATACTCTGATACATACGCACTTGCATTCCCAGTGTTATAGTGTAGGCGCAAAGCTGAAAGGAAACTGCTGGTCCCACTGAATGGGTGCTGAACCCCGCCGCACTCAATACATGCTGGTGTGGCCCTCGAATCCGAAATGTCAGCGCATTATTCTCTTTCGATGACGTGGCGCTTGGTGGTTGGACAAAAACCTAGTAGGTCTCCATTTTTTTTATTCCTTGACATGTATATAAATAGAATATAGGTACCGTAGGAGAAGATAACGAGGGGATTTGGCTCATTTTCTAGTAACCACCTTTTCCGGCGCGGTTTGGCTCTAACCAGCTCGCGCCTTGCGTTACTACTTTGCCAAATAAATAATGTTAGGATTTATTACCAAAAAAGAATTGTTAAGAGTTGAAGCCCGCAAAATATATAGCGTAAAACATGTCAAAAATATATAAGATTATATGTTATATTAATGTGGCTGTGGAATATTCAGCTAAATATCTGCCAGTAAAAGGCTGGCCTTGTGAAATATATATATATATATATATTTTATTTCTTTGGCTAACTCTTTTAAGCTGCACTGAGTTTATTGGAAGGGAATGGAAATTGGGTTAGGGTTGAGGATTAAAACATTAAAAAAATAATAAATAAAAATAAAATAGACCAACCAGCAGCTAAGTAGGTCAAGTCAATTTTGGTCTACTTTAATATGAGTTGCCAATTTTACAATCTGTCTCGCATTTTTGAGCAAGCTAAATAGGCTAGCCCAACCGACTCAACCCATATTTCTAACTTCATATGTTTACCTAGAGACATCAGCATCATAAACTAGGGAGACAAGTTGGACCCCTTTAAGTTGCTCGGGGATCCCTTGCACCCATGACCATGTTCAATAGCTAGGCTAATGTTTTGTCTTTTTGGAGTTGGTTCAACTAACGCTTGATACAGATCAACAGAAAGATGATCCAACATTTCATCTTCTATTTGTTGCAAGCAATATTTTAATATCGACAATATAACAGATATGATCCTTAGTTGACACTACTATCAACATTCAAAATCTTATTTAATGCTTGGTGCTATTATCAAATAAACAAAATATCATCATACTTAGAGTATTATAATTTTGCAACTGAAAAAGAAAAAAAGAAAACTATCTATTTTAGGCAATTACGCTACTTATGTGTTGACAAATATGCTAATTACTTTTGCCAGGCTACATTTTTCGCATTGACTCTCAACTTCTCTGTTTTCAAATTGTTTTTACACAAGGGCTGAGATCCAAATACATCCATCCAATGCCTCGTAAGTTAGGCACATGAATTCATTAACTCTAATTTAAGAATACATACAAACTTTAATGTTTTTTTTTTGCCAACATACAAACTTATATTGAAAAAAAAAACATGTATCAGGCATAAACTTCAATTAAAAAAAGTGGAGAACTACCAATTGAGAGTGCAGAGTCATGGTAGCCAACTGATGGAAAACAGAAATACTTGTTCTTCACTTTCACAATCAATTAGGCCCTGTTTAGTATAAAAAAAGACATTATTAAAAGAAATAGAAAGGGAGAAGAACAAGGAAAAAGTGATTTCATAAAAAGGTTTTTTTTTCTTGTCTTTAGGAGATTTGAATAATGTATACTAAATATGTTTTCTAAGAATTTGTTTTCCATTCTCTTTTTCATGAAACTCCTTTTATATCTATAAAAAATAATCTTAATCCTTGTTGAATTCAGAAAAAGCTGCATCATTTGTATGGCCGTCAAAAATAAATTTCCTTGTACTAACTAGGAGAAATTTTTCTATCAAATAACATTTGATTGTTAATCAAAATTATAAATTTCTATCATAGCATCAATAGGGGGAAAAAAGAGGTCAAATGCACTTTTTGCACAAATAAAAAATAAACTACAGCGGTAAAATGATGTGCTCCAAAGTTATGGACAATTTTACAGCTGAACTTGTCCGCAGAAGATGAACACAGAGTCAACTACCTTTGCCGAGGGCTCAGTTTCATGTACAAGCCCTGCAACAATAGAACTGTGTTAAGACAACAAAATTTGGAGGTAAGATGTAAAGTACAGGAGCACTAGAGAGAGAGAGAGATTTGAGAAAATTCAGGGGTTTAATTGTTCTCCCTCCCTCTCACTTTACTACAAGAACTCCCAAACAAGAGAGTTAACAACCATATACACTCCATTTTTCTTCCTTTCCCTCATTCCCATCGGGTCTAAGGACTCTATTATTTTTATCAGACCAACAACAATTACTTGGTAATATGATGCTTTTACATTTCCACAAGTTTTCTCAGAAACATCATGAAAAACTGTGAGGGAAATTTTGCATGCAGATGTATGAGGCTAAACTAGACACAAGTAGAAACATTACATTTGTTGTATGTATAGTTGCTCCTGTGGTCATGCTAATATTTTGATCAGGAACCAGTTCGAAATTCATGTGTTGTAGAAAGATTGCAAGAGCAACTGTTGCTTCCAATAAAGCGAACTGATCACCAACACACTTGCGGGGTCCTCCACTGAATGGAATAAATCTGTTACATAATTTGACTCATTAGAATTTGAGCAAACTACGAAATATGGCCAGATTGAGCCCCCTCCATCCCTCCCCACCCAAGTAGAGAAACCTAGGAACAGAGTAGGAAGAATCAGTGTTGTGCAACTCTTGTGGTATTCCCTAAAGTGCATGAGGATAATGGACACCTGAAATCTGTATTTGTTTCATTTGGGATTGGCCCATCCAAATCAAATCTTTCTGGCAAAAACTCTTCAGCCCTCTCCCAAACCTTGCAAAAAATAATAATAATAATAATAAAATAATGAAGGTTGTAAAATCATTCTGAACATGATACACCTTCCATATCAGTTCAGCTAAAAGAATCTAGAAAAATGACAAGGAAGAAAGAAATACTTCAACATTATTTGCCAATCACCATAGCAAATGCATAATATGGGATGGATATTGATTTTGTAACATTAAAAATTTAAACACCAATTCATGGAATCATTCAGCTACTCTAAGGGGAGTCAAATGAAGAATGAAGGTGAACAAAAGCAAAACAGTTGGGTAGCATGTAGGAGGTTGCTCATATGATAGGGTAAAGTAACTGAAATTCTTAGGCAGCGTACGAAGCATAAAAAACTCTATTGATTCCTCAGAGAAGGAATATCAGACACAAAAAAGACAACACTTTACCAATTCAAAGCATCAAGCAATACCTCTGAAGAATGATGTATGTTATACACAGAAATCATGATGTCTTGACCAGCATCAACTTTGTAATCACCAGGAAGCATGTCTGGAACTTGAGCTCTTCTTATCAAGACCTTAAGAATGCACAAAAGGATATAACCGTCAGAAATTAAAATATTAGCAAAATATATTTGATTAAAAAAAAAATCCTAAGCTGTTGGGTTAGACTTATTTTGGATATTGTTGGACCTATGAATAATGGGCCAAGCTTGTAACTAACCCGAGAGCTTTGTGAGGTGTGATGTGGGAGATTTTTTGGGGTGGGGGGGGGGGGTGTGGTGGTTTGTTGGGGAAGGGGAAGAGAGACTGAGGCATATACTGCAGGTGATGGGATGAGGAGAGGGTTAAGCAATCAGTGAGTGGTGTATGGGAGAGACAAACCTCTGAAATGCTAGCTTAGTGTGTTTTCTATTCTTTACTATGTAGTTCATTTGCTTAGACCTACACTCTGGTAGATTTTCCTTAATTTGAATTCTATATCATGTCGGTTCAATCAAATGTCTATTTTATCTTAGTAGCCTAAAACAATAGTTTAAGTTTTCCTCACCAACTTGAGATTTATTTTATACAATGAGGGGAAAAAACCTAAAATCAAGTAGGAAAAATTCTGTGCCATGGGTCACTGTTCAAACACAGAGGAGAAGCCAAATTGTTGTTATGATTGCCCTCTTCTATCCTTAACCTATTTATGTCTTTGCCAAGGTCCCAGTACCAAAGGCAGAAATCCCCAAAACAACTAGCTACCAGAATTTTTGAGATGGCTAACTTTTTCCTTCTATAACTTCCTTGACTTGTAATTCGAGTAAATTTAACTTAAATTTCCAACATTCTCATGCCAACTTGCTTCAAAATAAGCTCAAGTTAAGTGTAGCAACCTACAGGTGGGTGTGGATAGAGCCGTAGTGACTCAATAATGCAGCGTGTCAAGAACTTAAGATCCTTAATATCTTCATAGGCAGGACATCTTCCTTGTAAAACTCTGTCTACCTCTTCTTGTGCCTTTGCCAATGAGGAAGAATCCTGCATATATAAAGCATATATTTTTAGGAAAAAAAAATAATAGCACAGTAGAGCTCTTTTTTCTTTTCTCAACGGTAATTATAGAAGACATAAGTACAGACATATACTACATTCAAAATAAGAATCAACACATTTCACAACCATGCTGGAAGCTAAAATTTATTACAAGTCTATGAGGCCATTAAACCAGCTTTTGATGCTCATAATTTTTTAACCCAATTAAGTTGGTTCTACAATTTCCATATTGATTCCCAGTCTAGTTATGAAGAATCTTTAAAAAAAAAAAAGGCTGTAATTGACAAATTAGTTCAAATGTGAAATTCAAAACAGAAAACCAGGATCAAGGGATACAAAATCAACTTCCACAGTACACTATTAAAATGAGCAGCAGAACCTCATTGACCCAGTGAAATTTGAGAGTGGGTCTGCAGCCCATTCATAAAATTGGATCAAAATAGAAATCATATTTTTGAGAAAATAAAAAGAAATAAAGACAAAGTGAAGAAAATTAAAAAGATACCTTACTTAGAAGATAAAGTGTCCAGGTTAACACTGAACCAGTGGTTTCATGGCCAGCAACTAATAGTGACAAAAGATCATCCCGTAGCTGCAGACTGGAAACCTAAGACATGTAAAACCATCAAGTAAAATAGAAATAATATGTTAACTTTGATATGTTGTAAAGTACAGATACTATAAACAAAACCGATGCTGGATGAAGTATTCATGGATAATACTACCCCATATATCGTGGTGTACCAAGCAAGTCTTAACATTCAAAAACGAACCAGTAGATTTCCATTCAAGAAAAAAATATTATATTTCTTTCTTTATACATCAAGCCTCTGATATTGTACAGTCAGAAAATTCAGCTATTCACGTGAGGACACAATGAGAACAAGAAAATCATAGTATATTTCAGCAATAAAATGCAACTAACAAACCTCTTCTCTGCTGGCAAGCAAGAAGCGAAGGATGCTAGGATCATTGTCATTCACATATTCATCACTACCATCAATTCTTTCACCCTCAGCCTCTACAATCTCTTTACATTTAGCTATAAGTTCTTCAACAGTTTTCCTGATGACATTCACTGCTTTTTCAGCTTCTATTTGTCTAGGGATTATCTTGCAAAGAACTTTAACCTGAAGCAAAATGAGAAAGAATATGACATAATCAGCATAGAAAATGAAAATCAAGACTTAGAAATAATAATATAACTTGCCTTCCAATATGGCAAAATATCAGTTGAACGAGCCTCTGCCTCTTTCAATGAAGTGTAAACAGCCTCAATAACAGGACTGTCTGCATTAAGTGAATCAAAGTTGTAGTTGAATACAGACAAACCAATAACATCCAGAGTCAGCTGTGAAAATTTCTCCTCCATGTTAACAGGAGTTCCATTCAGTGCATCATATTGTAGCTTCTCCACTAGTCTCTCAGCACATCTACAAAATACCCGATCAACTATAACAGACAAGTAACGTTTATGAAGAGATGGAACCACCGCCCTGCGCCTTACCTAATACATATAAGATAATAGCTGTGATATAAAGCTTGTTGCATAAGTTAACCGATAAAATCAAGACAAGAAATCTAGAAGTACAAGTTCGACCAATTTAACAACGAATTATGAGTCATCTTTGTCCCATGGCAATGGTACTAGCTTTGAGATTAGGGAATTATCACACTATACGTAAAATATGTACCTCACTAGCAAAGCAAGCCACATTGTCAATTTGCTAAAGAACAAACACAATGAATTTTCCATTCTCAAAACATTCTCTTATAAATATAAATTAGAGCGTCAGAGAATAGTGAAATTGGGATTTCAACAATCCAAGATATAATTTCAAATCTAAAAGACTCCCTATTTCAAATAGAATAAACTACATTAGAATGTGCATAATCTTAAAATAATTCAACATTACCGTCCAGAGTTCTCCTTCGGCAATTGCAAAACCGGACCCAAACAGGAACTCCGAAACCTCGGACACAAGACCCTTAGCATATTTACCATAATTCCTTAGCACATGCTTCGCGATTGCAGGGTCACTAACCACCACAAAATTTCTAGGCCCTGCAGCGAGTCGGTAAATGGGCCCATAGTCATTCATCCATTTAAACAGAGGGAGAAAAAGAGCGCCACCTAGAAGGTCGGAGACATCGTCAAGTCTGGCACTTGCTGAAGGAATGCCAGAATTGTCTTTTCCTAAAGTAAGGGACCTAGTCAAGGAAGTGAGCCAATCTGGGCTGACCCAGGAACTGGATTTACTGCTGGTGCTGTTGGAATTAGTCGTGGGGTTTTTGTCAATGGAGGATTTGACAGAAAGACGATGAAGTGGATAAGATTTTAGAGGGAGTGAACTAGTTTTGCGGAGAGGGAATAGAGGGAAAGATAAGAGGCAGAGTGAACAAGGCATTGTGCTAGTTGAAAGAAAAGGCTGCGAATTTCAGCCTTTATTTCCCACCATTGCTGCAAGGTGCATCTTAAGTATACTAAAACAGTACAACTGAAATGAGGGAGTAGATTGTCTGCACCGGAAAGAAACGCAACAGGTAGATGTTGCTGTGAAAATGTCAGCCGTCGATGCGACATCACGTTCCTTCACGTGCTACGTATCTTGGCCGTTGAAACTCCTCGATCTCAGCCGTTCATAGATGGAATGAAACTCTGTGTTTTTTGACATCCTTTCAGCGCATCTCACCGTCAATCTCTGCGGTTCATCCCATGCCCCAATGTACTTTACTCTGTTTTGAATTTGATTACTAGTCCCTGAACTAGAGAGTGATAGCTATTCTTGTTCATGTAGCTTGATTTTCGAGTTTGGACGCCTCTGTAACCTCGAAAAATCCGAAAAGGAAAGAGAGACTGAAGTGAGGAGGCTGAGGACCTAACCAGCAAGGGACAACAACATGAAGAAGACCTTGGTATCCATGCAGTCACAAAACCCACTTGCAGAAGTAATGCGGAGAACCAACAATTCTACGTTCTCATGAAGGTGACATGGTGCAATATCCTGCAATTTGATTAAATAACAATATGCAATCAATCAGATCTAAAATCCACTCTTATTCCTTCACCACTAAACAAGCTCACAAGGGAGCCATTACAGCCAGCCAAATGACGTAACAGAATTGACAGAAAGAAAATACTGACAGAGAGAGAAAATATCAGAGGAATAACAGAAAGAAATGGACAGAGAGAAGATACGACAAAAATCCAGCCTGCCCAAATCTTTTGCAACCAACCCTTAAATAATCCTACTCTCTCAATTTCCATGGTAAATGACGGACGCGTGTACTCCGCCTAATTCCCATAGTCTCGTCACGGCATTCTCCATTCACGTGATTTCCCTTTTCACTCCCATGATCCATATTGCTCACGTGGCCCCTAGAAGTCTGTGGACTCGAAATAACAAGCTGACTTGATCCTTCTCCACCTTCATTAAAACGACGCATCATAACATTGCCCGCCTCATCAAAAACGACCTTGTCCTCAAGGTCAAAAGAAGGATAATCCAATCGAAATTGCTCGAGAGATTCCCAAGTAAGATTAGAAACAGAATCCCATTGAACGAGAAGCTGAGTGATCCAAGTATTTCGAATGCGCACTCGACGAACATCAATAATATCCAAAGGCTGAATGAGAGGACCTTCTGGAACAGAGCATAAAGGAAGTGGAATAACTGGTGTCATGTTATCACCCACATATTTCTTTAATAATGACACATGAAAAACAGGATGAATTTTCACGTGATCTGGAAGATGAAGCTTGTAAGCAACAGTTCCAATTCGGGCAATAATCTCAAAAGGACCAAAATAACACAAAGCAAGCTTTTGATTCCGCTGTAAATGAATAGATTGTTGGCGATAGGGTTGTAACTTAACCCAAACATGGCCACCAACTTGAAATTCTACCTCTCTCCGATGCTGATCAGCAAATCGTTTCATACGGTCTTGTGCTTTCTGCAAGTTAGCTCGCAATTTATGAAGTAAATCATCACGGAATCGTAACTGTTGTAGGACATTCCAGGGAGTATCATCTGATGGCATAACCTCTAGAATGGAGGGTGGATCGCGACCATATACTGCTTTAAAAGGAGTAGTACCAAGAGAAGTTTGAAATGCTGTATTGTATGAATACTCTGCCCACGGAAAAAATTGACCCCAATGAGATCGATTGTCAAAGACATAACAGCGTAAATACATCTCCAGACACTTATTAAGAGCCTCCGATTGCCCATCCGTTTGTGGATGATAAGAGGAACTCATCTTCAAAGTAGTACCCTGCATTTTGAAGATATGACGCCAAAAAGAACTGGTAAAGGCTCTGTCCCGATCTGAAACAATCGTCTTAGGAATACCATGCAGTTTAACTACTATATTAACAAAGAGCTCAACCACTTGCGGTGAAGTATAATTAGTACGCAACGGACCAAAATGAGCATACTTAGATAATCGATCAATCACCACAAATATAACAGTATATCCATGAGAGTTAGGAAGTCCAGTAATAAAATCCATAGCTATGTCTTCCCAAATTCGCTGAGGAATGGGAAGTGGACTGAGCAAACCAGCAGGGTGAAGTTGCATTGTTTTGGCTTGCTGACAGACAACACACCGTTGGATAAAAGCACGAATATCTCGACGCATTGATGGCCAATAAAAATAAGTGGCGATCCGGTGATGTGTACGTAAAAATCCCGCATGCCCTCCTAAAGGCGAAGAATGATATTCTTCCAGGATGCGCTGATGTAGATGAGTAGCATTAGTAGGCAAGACTAAACGGTCTTTCCAAAATAATAAACCTTGTCGAACAGAATAATGAGGCATATTTGCGGGGTTGCTGTGATACTGAGAAATAAGACTGGCAATAGCATCAGAGACATGTAATGCGGCAATTAAATCCTCATAAAAATGAGAATGTATTACCACAAAAGCAGCATAAGTGACTCTCGACAATGCATCAGCAACTAGATTAGTGTTACCAGGCTTGTATTCAATGCGGTAACTAAAACCCATGAGTTTTGGCAACCATTTTTCTTGCTCCGGCGTTTGAATAACTTGATTAGTCAAGTGTTTAAGACTGTTGTGATCGGTGCGAATAACAAAAGCATGACCAAACAAATAATGTCTGAACTTGCTGACTGCTTCATTGATAGCATGAAGTTCCCTGACATAAGCAGACTGACTTTGCATTCTAGCACTCAGTTTTTTTGAATAAAAAGCAATAAGATGCCCTCCTTGACTCAATACTGCACCAATTCCTATGCCCGAAGCATCCGTGTCAAGAACAAATGGTTGAGAGAAGTCAAGTAAAACTAAAACAGGGGCTTTAGTTAATGCCTTCTTAAGATTCATAAAAGCCAATTGAGCAGCTGAGGACCAATTAAATTGATCTTTTTGTAACAAATTAGTCAAAGGTCCTGCAATTTGAGCATAATGATGTATAAAACGCCGATAATATCCAGTTAGCCCCAGGAAAGCCCGTAATTGAGTAATTGTAGAAGGAATTGGCCATTCCAAAATGGCACGCACTTTGTCTGGATTCATTTCAATTCCCTGTTGTGAAATAACATGACCAAGGTAATCCAAACGGGTTTGACCAAAAACACACTTAGAAAATTTAGCAAATAGTCGATGCCTACGCAACAATTCAAATGTCTGTGCCAAGTGATCCAAGTGTATCTCCCAGGTTGAACTGTAAACCAATATATCATCAAAAAATATTAACACAAACTTGCGCAAAAATTGTCGGAATATGTCGTTCATGAGTGCCTGAAAAGTTGCCGGGGCATTTGTAAGTCCGAATGGCATGACAAGCCATTCATAGTGTCCTTGATGAGTCCGGAATGCCGTCTTATAACGATCTTCTGGAGCCACCAGTATTTGGTGATACCCAGAACGGAGATCCAGCTTTGAGAAAAATTTAGAGCCATATAGCTCATCGAATAACTCCTCAACTGTAGGCATAGGAAAGGAATCCTTAATAGTGACTGAATTCAGTGCCCTGTAATCAGTGCAAAAATGCCATGTTCCATCCTTTTTCCGTACCAAAAGAACAGGGGCGGAAAAAGGACTCTGACTTGGTTGAATCAACCCATCTCGCAACATTTCTTCTACCAATCTTTCGATTTCTGATTTCTGAGCATATGGATAGCGATAAGGTCGCACCCGTATTGGGGCTGTGCCTTCCACCAAAGGAATATGGTGATCTTGTGAACGTGAAGGAGGTAACACATGTGGAATATAAAAAATGTCAGAGTAGCTTTGGACCAAGGAAGTCAAATCTGCGGGCATATTCGCAAGAAGCTCGAACTCGGTATTTGGGGACTCCAACTGACATTCCAATGTATAAACAGCTGCTATAGCATCAGTAGACTGTAGCCTGCGAAAATGATGGAATTGCGCAGGCCGTGGTAATTGAGAACGGTCGCCTTGAAGGGCTATAAGTTTGCCACCTAAATAAAATTTCAAAGTAGCCTGACTATAATCTGCAAGGTGTGTTCACCCAGAGTAGCTAACCAGGATGAACCCAATACGACATCATATCCATTAGCTTCAAGAAGAAAGGCTGCAAAAGAAATTGTATGAGTCTGTACAACCAGTGAAACATCACGAACGAATCCTTGACAAGGAAGTTTACTGCCATCACCCACAACAACCTCTAACCCGTTAATGGGTTCAAAGGCCAGTTTGACGTGGTGTGCCACCCGTGGTTTAATGAAATTATCGGAACTACCTCCATCCAATAAGACCGAGACACTTGTGCCCGCAATAGATCCGGTAAAACGAATCATGCAAAGGCCCACAGATCCAGTAAACGCATGAAGGGACATATGATGTAATGACGGAACTGGATCGGGTGGGTCTGGTGGATCAGAATGAACAGCTGGATCGGGTGAATCTTCTTCATCTCCGTCCACAACCAAGAGCATTAATTGCCGATTTGGACAGCGATGACTAGTAGTGAACTTGTCATCGCAAGTGAAACAAAGTCCTTTATCACGACGCATCTGAATCTCAGCTGGTGATAATTTCCGAATAGGCAATGTTCTTGCTGAGGGTGTGGGTAGTAATGGTGGTAATGAAGACTTAGCCACTGTATTGGAAGAAGCAACTGAGGTCACTGTCGATGGGTTATAAGTTGACGTGAAGGAAGAAGATGGAAATCGAGATCGAACAACTCCTGGTGAAGTATATTTCTCGCCATAAAGTCGCGCCAACCCCACAGCTTGCACCAAAGAATCTGGCCTTTGAGCTATCACATATCGCCTAAGATCTTCTTTGAGTCCACTGATAAAACAGTCCAACAGGGCATCATCACTAAGACCGGTAACTCTATTAGCCAGAACAGTAAATTCTTGATAAAATTGATCTACTGATCCCTGTTGTTGCAGTTTATATAACTTGGCTCGAGTACACTCAAAACGAGATGGGCCATATTGGTCCTCGATCGCAGCGATTAATGCAGACCACGTGGAAACCAAATTAGCTTTCTGCAACATTTGATACCAGGGCACGATAGAACCCTCAAAATGAACTGCAGCAATCGTCAATCTGTGTGGATCTGGTGTCTCATAATAATTGAAAAACTGTTCAGCCCGAAAAATCCAATTAAGAGCCTCTGTGCCGTCAAATCGCGGAAAGTCTATTTTGACTTGTTTGAATTGTAAGGAAGGATAATGTGATATAGAAGCCTAAGATAAAGGAGTCTGAATATCCTTAACAGCATTTGTAGTTGAATGATCCAGATTTCGATTAATAGATTCAATAGCTCGATTAATGGACACAATTGAAGCATCAATCCGATCTAATCGAGTGCCAGTCTCGACCAAGGCCTCTTCCAGATGAATAAATCGGTTGTGATTATCATGGGCATGTTGCTCCACTGTTTCACTGACCCGTCGTATATCAGCCGCCATTTCCTTCAATCTGGTGTTATCCGCCATTATTCTGGAGTTTAGACTCAACAAGAGCACCAAAAATGCAATATCCTGCAATTTGATTAAATAACAATATGCAATCAATCAGATCTAAAATCCGCTCTTATTCCTTCACCACTAAACAAGCTCACAAGGGAGCCATTACAGCCAGCCAAATGACGTAACAGAATTGACAGAAAGAAAATACTGACAGAGAGAGAAAATATCAGAGGAATAACAGAAAGAAATGGACAGAGAGAAGATACGACAAAAATCCAGCCTGCCCAAATCTTTTGCAACCAACCCTTAAATAATCCTACTCTCTCAATTTCCATGGTAAATGACGGACGCGTGTACTCCGCCTAATTCCCATAGTCTCATCACGGCATTCTCCATTCACGTGATTTCCCTTTTCACTCCCATGATCCATATTGCTCACGTGGCCCCTAGAAGTCTGTGGACTTGAAATAACAAGCTGACTTGATCCTTCTCCACCTTCATTAAAACGACGCATCATAACACATGGTGGAACGCATGATTCAGAAACAGAAAACCCAAATCCCATGAGCTGCAAGTCTCCATGATTTTATTTTTTTTTAATAACAGTCTATTACCGTTACTCTAGACTTCCGAGTAATCTGGATCGAGTTATAATTAAACTTAAGGAGCTCTCCTAAAATTATTTTCTGCTTTCACTGATATCGTGCTTTAGCCCCTAACCCCCATTGGTAGGTCTCGATGATTTTTATTTGAGTTAAACGAGTCTCGATGATTTGTATATGAGTTAAACGAGTCTCAATGATTTCAACTAGATAACAGGGTGAACGAGATATAAGATTTTAGCAAAATGAGTCGCATAATGCATCAAATTGGTTGCTTTAGTCACTTTGCAGTACTATGCTTATATCAGTTATATATGACTATGTATAATGGGTTGCATAATTTGTATTCACTACAATGCAATTATCTAAGTAAACCGCGTCTCAATGATTATGCAGTAACGTTTTTTGCATAATGGTATACCATAAGTTTTATGGTTTTCCATGAAGAGGGATGTTTGGGGTGGGGTTTCTATTTGAAGATTGAAGTTTTTTTTTCCTTTCTAAATGATTCTCCTGATCGCAATCGGAGCTAGCAAACAAAGAAGCTTCCACCGTACTAAATGGCATGTGGCTGTCTTCGAAGCTGTCGTCTTCGTCGGAGGAAGCTTCCCGATCAATTGAAGAAAGCTTGACCATTTGAGGTTTCTGTGAAGCTGCTCGTTCGTTGATTTGTTCAACGCTCCAGATTTGCCCACTTAAGGAACCGACAGCGTTTTGAGAGAAGATGAGGGGAAGTGGAGCGCTTGGGAAGATGGGGAAAACCGAATGGAAATGCCATGCCAAGCAGCCTGTAATCTTGGAGAGTTAATAATATTTATCTGAACCATGTATGTAATCTTGTAGGCAATTTCCTAGAGCATTTTCTAAGTTATGATGATGGAAGCATGCGACTACATATTGGACCTGGAAAAAGAATAGTATTGAGACTGGCTTCCAAAGTGAATTTGACGATTTGCCCTTTATCTTTTGGTTGGACTAAACTCAAGAAAAAGTTAAAAAAAAGTTAATTCAATCTATTTTTTTATTTTTATTTGTTGTTTTAATCTTTTGATAGTTAATTAGTGACTTTTATTACATAAACAAAATAATTAAATTCTCTATAAATTTGAAAATTAAAATATCAACTAATTTATAAAATAATGTGTTATATTAATTTTTTTCTTTATAATATAATACCAACTAGTTCTCAGAAGATATATTAGGTTCCAATCTAACTAATAATTTGGATGAAATCGAATCGGACCACTTGAATATTAATTTGTTATAATATTATTTTGTTTTACATTTTTCATACTCCTCTATCAATGAACAATATAATTTGTATTGATTGTATTATTCAGGAATATAAATATATTGTTTAAGGATGTACTTTTCTTACAAGACAAAAAATAATTCGGTCTCCTATCCCCTTCATGTCTCATTAATGTATGGATGATCATGATATAAGACACCTCATATAATTTTATTGATCAAATTATCAATAATCAATGGCACCGACATAAAACTTTTTTTGAAAAGTAATTTTTTTACAGCGGGGACTTATATATTCCCAGTTACCAAGACAAGTGTAGAGACGTTCAACTTAAAATGTAGGAAAAATAATATTAAGGGGTATTGAGTTTATGAAAAATTAATTTTGGAAATAACCTAATTATAAATAAGATAGGAAAAACA
Source organism: Adenanthera pavonina (assembly GCA_026686845.1). Classification (NCBI taxonomy): domain Eukaryota; kingdom Viridiplantae; phylum Streptophyta; class Magnoliopsida; order Fabales; family Fabaceae; genus Adenanthera; species Adenanthera pavonina. The sequence goes on from JAIVEN010000002.1 coordinate 7,612,375, forward strand.
GGGTTGTAATTTTCCCAAAACTATATACTTGTACTTTTAAAGTTTTGAATTGAACAGTCAAAACAAAATGTAATTCACAGCGTATACATTAAGTTGATCACCTGACCTTTGACTCTGCTTTTTATATTGAAATTAATGGTTCTTTCATTGACTTTCTCAATGTGTTCTCAATATGTTATTGCAGGGACATCATCGTTTTATACTCTTTTTTTTTTCTTAACCAAAATCGCTTTATACTCCATAAGCGCCCTTTTGATTTAATTATTTGAATGAACCAAAAATTAAGAAAGAAGGTATGCCGGCCCATCACTTTGTTGAAATCGCATTCTAACTCTTTGTGGGGGGAAAATTTTCGCTAATTAAGAATACATAATATGAATGTTTCCCAAATTTCACGTGTGGTAACTATGCAGATGAAAAATTTAAGTACTTTTCTCCTTATAAATAGCCATTCTAGTAATATATACTTCTTCCTATTCATGTTATAAAATATTTTATATCAAATATATGTATATTAAGAAAAAAAATTTTACTTAAAATTAATGTAAAAATACCAACATTTCCTATTTTACCCATATTAAACACCCCATTATATTATCATTATAGGATTATAAATAATAAATAAGAAAGAATTAAATACGGGATAAAATGAGAAGAAAAATATCCAACATCCCATCTTTTAAATTAGAGACTTATTATATAAAATACCCTATAATACAAATTAGAGGAATTGTACATTGTGGATGGTGGGATTTATTATATATATATATAGCGATATATGGATGCATTTTGCAATAGAATATCTTTTCGATTTTAAAGATACTGTACTCAAAACCACTATGTGATAATGGCGTAACGGTGACGAATGTAACATACCAAAAGCCGTAAGTTGATTACAGCTCAAGAACAATCTATTTACTCATTCCATGAATGGTACGCCGTAATATTCATACAAAATGATCTCGTCCTCGAGATACAAATAGAAAACTGATTCTCCCATACCCAATGAAAAGCCCGATATTTCACGCACACAAGACAATCCACATGAAATTAAAAGCATCTATACATGCTTATCAAGTTATTATTAATATTGGTCCAAAAATTTCCCTTTCGTATAGCAACGATTCTATACGCATACTTAGTTACATTACATGCATATCTCTCTCAAAACCCTACAATCAGGAGACATAAACCATTGTGAGAGTCAATCAGGATCGACGTGACAAAAGTTAAAAAAGTACACTACCACCTCAAGTCCTTTTTTTTTTTTTTACCATCTCTGGTTGGTGAATCGTATTACACTAGCTCACAGTTCGTTTAAATGCCTCTTTATCAAGACAACTTCCTAGACTCGAGGAAATCTTTTCTATTGGGTTCTCTGGTGGAAAGGTACTCCAGAAAGTCACCAAAATTCGTGTCCTTATAAAGTTTTTGATTCGTCTCGTTAATGAGTTTGGATGACGGCTTCACAGTGCAGCTAAACGGAAGGCTATGCAGAGACACCAGAGATATTCGACTCTTCACCGCATTCACCAAAGCCCTGTGCAGAACGCTCTGGTATTTGCCGTTACTAAATATCTGCTCAATACAAACACAACGCATATATATAATTGACTGCTATTTCATCTTGTTTTAAATTTTTACTGCTATAAATGAAACACGTGCGTGCTTAATTATGTGAAAATTGATTGACAAACCCCACCTCTAAGTGATCGCCAAGATTAACAACAAAAGTGTTAGGGACAGGGTGAACAGTGACCCATTTGCCTTGATGTAGGATCTGCAAGCCCTCGACCTCGTCTTGGAGGAGAAGCGTGAGGAAGCCATAATCGGAGTGAGGAGGAACACCTAGGGTTAGCTCCGGTTCTGGGCATGGCGGGTAGTAATTGGCCACCATTATCTGGCTCCCATCTTGGAAATCTTTTAATATAATGTCGTTTTCTTCTGTCTCGTCTTGGCTGGCTCCCACAATTCCTAAGCCCAGGCTCTCCAAGATGGCTTCCATTAACGTTAGAAACAAGAATCTGGTTTTTTCTGAGTAGGTAGCCGCCACTTTCCTTTTCAAGAATAAAAAATACATATACCGTCACAACGGTTAAAATTGGCACTCATGCGGTAATGTTACTGGGGGACATAATTGGAAGATAGTAGCGAATGTAAGAATTAATTAAGACTACTCAAACAAATAATACTCCATGTGCGGCCAAGTCAATAACTAATGAAAATACTCTATTATATAATGATAATAATGGCCAATCTAGGAGTGCTCACCGCAGGTCTACCGGGGAAGGAGGCCAATGGGGAAGGAAATCAGGTAAGGGGTGGCACGTGAGCTTGAGGAAGTCCCTCCAGCAGAAGACAGAGTCTTTGGTGGGGCTGTAACTAGTCCCATATCTAACAGGGGCTTGCATGTCAGTTGTCATGTACTTGGCTCTTTCCTCGTACGGAAGATCGAAGAACCTCCTACTCACATCCATCATCCTCCTCAAAACATCCTCTGGAACGCCATGATTTACCACCTGAAAAGTAAAAGTCAACGCGCGTATATAGATATATATATATATCAATCATTTTCCAATCACTGACTTAGCAAATATACATATATGCTTTCAAACCTACCTGGAAAAATCCGTAGTGCTCACAAGCATGAGATAGGGAAAGAAGGACTTGGGGCCTATTGGGTCCGAGCAATTCAGCGAAATCGATGATGGGTAGTTGAATTAGACTAGAATTGGGAACATTTTGGTCCCCCACATTGGGACTGGGGCGGTCGGAAGCGGGGAATATGTACTTGTTAGGGACCTTGAAAAGGCCATTTTCGGAAAGTTGTTTGACGCCTTTATTAAGGTATTGGCTTTCCGGTGTATCATGCTTGTCGCTGCTCCCCTGAGTAATCACCATTGCAGGAGAAATGTATAGGATCAATTCAACTACAAAATTGGTTAAATGAATATATAGAGAGATATATGGGAGGAGGGAATTTTATGGGAATAAAAAGGAAACAGGTTTCAATGGGTAGATGTTGTGTGTGTGTGTGTGTGTGCAGGTATATCTAGAGAATATGGGGAAGAAGGGGAAGGAGGGAGGTAGGGTAAGGAATAGTGTCAAGTTTTGAGGAAAGCAGGTTGAGGTTTCTGAATCCGGAGGACTGCTTCGCCATACCATTAAAAAAAAAAAAAGAGCGTTGACAAAAGTTCAGTCAGAGCATGGGGAGAGATCATGGGATGGGACATATACTGCAGGGGAAAAAAATCCTATTCAACTATAATGTATCGTCTCTTTCCCTGCCTGACCTACCCCTCTGTTTTTATTATCATTCGTTTGTTTTGGGTGATGTGGGGATTAATTAATCTAAACTAATATGATTATAATACATAAATTATAGATTACCATGAACGGCTGACTTTTGGGAATATTGCATTGACTCCCTTTTTAGTTTTTCTTTTCCCACTTAATTTCCTATTCTCTTGAGATGGGTCACAAGAATTTCTTAATCATTTTCATGAATTTGAATTATTCCTTGAGAGCATCCCTAAATATTTTTTTTATAAGTACTAAAAGTGTTTCTCAGTTGACGGTCAAAAATTAATTTTTAAATTTATCCATTAACTTCAACTTTTGAAGAAAAATGTCTATGAATTTAAACATGACAAAGATTCCATTGAATGATTTTAAGAAATATAAATGTTTCCCAAGGAAAGTAAATATTAAATTGTGAGAAAATTACTACTAAAATTATTTAAATCTTTAATTTTTAAATACCTCTAAAATTTACTACTAATTTTGATAATTGCAAGTAATTATCGTTTTTGACATAATATTTATCATGTAGATATATAGGTTCTTAGATATAATTTTTTTTTTAAACTCTGTTTGCTTCTAAACTTCCTACATGTTTCTGAAGCTAAATTTATGGTAATTTAAAAGAATTTTACTTTTTTTTAAAGAAAATATGACAGTACTTCTAAATTTTATTGATAGCTAGCTCTTGTTTATAATAAAGAAATATTATAGTTATATGTCAAGTACTAATACAAAACCAGGCAAGAAAAACATTAAAACACGGGCTGAAAAATACTCTGCTATCTAGGTAGATGCATATAAAACGTATGACGTACGTCCACAAAACCAAAGGATAATAATTAATATTTCGACCAAAAAAATACAATAAAATAAAAAGTAAAATGGACAAGAAAACTCCTAACCAAGAACTATATTACTTTTTTTTTTTAAATCACAGGTAGGTCCATCATCTCATGTTAATACATCCTTTTGATCGTTGGAAGTAGAATTAGCGTGTCAGATTTGCAGTAGTCATATCTATTAAAATTCTACAGGTTTTTCCGACCAAAATATTCTACAGGTTTTGGTCGGTTGGACTGTAATGCATGTGAACTCTATCGTAGGTAAAAAGTTGTTAATTAACAACCAAAGTTATATATCAGAGGTACTTTAAGCGGAATATATACAAGACGCCAAAGAATTATTAATCGAATTGCAAATTGATATATATATATATATATCTTTATATATATAATACAGTAATTGAATTCATTCGAGAATCTTATGCAAAAGTCACGACGAATTGATCGAACAAGGATGATGAATTGATGATGTGTACATATATACATGAGACTCAAATGACCCAATTTGAATTTTATGTGGGGAGGGTTCATGCACTGAGTTGTTGCACAATTATAATTAGTTATATATGTTAGAGGTAATTTGAAAAACTTAAGTCACATATTAAATGGGAATAAAACTTATAAAGTGTATATAAGAAAGAAAAGATAAATCATGTTAAAATAATTATGGAAAGATAAAGGCTAAGTAGATTTAAATATTATTTATTTAATATTTAAAGTACTTAACATGTGACGCGTCGTGATTGTTGAATTGATCTAACAGTGGAGATCTGGTCTGGTATAAATTTGATATTACTATATTTAATTAATTATTTTTTAGAAATGAAATTTTAAAGTTATTTGATATTTTGAATGTTTCAATTACAACGTTAAAAAATAGACTGATTTATCAACAACGTTTCTTTCCAACTATTATATAAGTATCAGACCAGAGACTGAAAAAATTACTCAACATTCTCTTCTCTTACTTATAATCTGTCTGTTTCGTTCTGATGCTTAGAATAACTCATAAGGGTGATTCATCGAATTCTTGCAGCAAACCTAGTGGGGACAAATAACACTTTAAGAACAGTGTATTATTATATATTTCTGGGTACCGATTGTTTTCATATATTGTTTCTAACAATATATATATATATATATCCTGTTTTCATGTGATGTTTAACTGATGTTAGCAATTTAGATTAGATGATCGTGTTTGTTTTGTCAAATGGACCGAAGTGGTTAGTGAGCTTGATGATCGTCGACCTTTATAAATGAACGCCTTGATTATGCTAATTATACAAGTAATAGAATATAGAGATGTTTAGCAAAGTCAAATGATATATATATTATGGGAACAGACTTGGATCAGATCATATATATTGTGTATTAAGTTTATTTTGACAATAATGATCGTACTACTTATTAATTTGCAAAATTCAAGATATAAACACTGCGATAACGTCAGAATATAAAAAGGAAATACGAATCTTATCGTAATAAGAGATATACGTTAACACACTGTTTTCTTCATTCGTACGTACACTTTGAAATTGATCGAGCAAAATGAAGATGGTTTCTAATTAGCCTAGCTAACAAGATCTATTATGATATATAACCTGCGTGCGTAGGTTTCGGTTGATATGGTTGCAAGTTGGAAGCTGAAATTGGCCTCTAATTTGTCTTGTATATAACATATCAACTTGTTTTTTCAGCCTTCGCCACACCATGTCTTTCCATCTCAAACAAAATTTCAAATCATTTTCCATTTTAATATACATATACTAAATCAATACGATGCATGCCTACTATGAAATTCATAAAAGCTATCAATTTAATTATTAAGTGTCTGTTTGGTTTTCATTCTCCAAAATGAAACTGTACTTTTTAACTATTATTTTTTCCTTTTTCATTCAAACAGCTTTTCAGTAAATTTCTCTACTTTTATTCAAACTTCATTTTTATAAACTATGGTTATTTTAAAAGTATTTTTACAAAAAAGACAAATCAAACGGGTACTAAATTAATGGGCTATAGTAGAGTGAGTTTTCCCAAATTGAGTGTTAAATTAACACCCAAAGCTAGCTAACTCTGAACAAATTAAACGTGGAAATAAAGAATGATTCCGGAGCTCCTTCAATCACTTCCTCAATGAAGCCCCTCGGACGAAGTTGAAAACCTAGTGGGAATTTTAAATGTTTTGGCCACAACGATGCGAACAAGATATTCATTTTTTTTTTGGGTTGGTTACTTAGTTATCTATAATCTATATACATAGTAGAGAGAGAGGGTAATTTGGTAACATTGATGTTCATGGATTTGGTTAGGTCGGAATGAGCGATGTTTTCAACCCCAATTAATCCATCGAGTAATTATAATGGTGGGTTGAGCTGAATCACTTTGGGAAAATTTTGTCATACCCAGAACAAATCAACGTCAATTCATTAGTAATGTGAATTGATTCGAGTTTTTTTCTTTTTTCTATTTTTACTGATATATTAGAATTTTACATTGACGAATTAGGCTTCTCATTCTGGATCAGTCCAAACTTGTCCATTCTTGCCCCCCTCTTCCCCATTTTATTTTCCCAAAGTCCAAACACAAGCATTCAAAGCATCGCAAGAGCGATGTCGTTCTTTGTCGGCTTCTCTTGCTTTTTCTTGACAGAGATACATGGCATGGCTTCCAGGTAAGCCTGACGCACAACGACACCCTCCTTCGAATCAAAATAAATCACATATATATATATATATAGGAATGTAATTAATGTTTTTCCCTCACGTGCCTGGTTCTCTCTCTTTTTTGAAAAAAATAAAAATTCATTTTTAATTTGTCTTAAACTCGTAATATAAATTAGTTTTTTTTATTTGGGGATCAGTTGTATGAATTAGTCAATAATGCAGTCTAATTTTTTACATATCTCCGTGCTCTTATTTTAATAATCATATGCCCAAATAAATAACAATAACGATCGATGTTCTCAAAGTCGTGACGTGTGGGGGGAAGAAACGCCAATGTTTGGTGCGATTTGATGTGGATGGGTAAGGGGGAATCATTTTTCTTATCATAAAGCCCCAACCGCAATCACAAATTGGACAAAAAAGCAATTGACCTGTCTGCTCAATGCAATTCCACTTATTTGCGTGGATGATTTGGTTTCGGCGGATTTATCCAACCCAGTGGACTACAATAAAATAAACTTATCCATCCATGCATTACATCCGCTCAAGTCTTTGAGCTTTATGTAATTATTCCTCATATATATGCTAATGAAGTATTAGTGAATAAAAGCCCATAATTTCTCATCCATAGACAGTAGTTAAGCCAACGACGTATACCCCTCTTGATTGGATTAATTCTTATCCACGCGTCAATACATGACCTTATGTGGTTGATTATATACGTATGCCACACAAGTATGAAATTAACTAACTCCGAAGGTGATGCCGTTTTGACATACATTGGAAAGTATCGCACGAATGGATTTATGGGATGGCAAGAACAAGAAGAATACTGTTTAGTGTGCGGCCCTAGAAAGGGACCTGGGACTGGGAGGCTTCACGCTTCCAAGTTGGCCAAGTCTTTGTCGTTTTGCCCTTGATGCGTTGTATGGTCTTTAGCTAGGTCCAGGTCCACCTCACCTCCATTAATATTGTAGGCTTGTAGCATCACCTACAAGCAACGCTTCATATTTTACGACCTGTCACATTACTACGTCTCACTGGCTTTCGGTTACCTCCTCCCCAAACTATGAGCGATTTCTATGTCACAGACCATGGACTTTTTGAGGGTTTCTTTTCTTATGGTGATTATTGTGTAGAAAACAAAAAATGATGACATCATCATTTGGCAGTTTCTTGCCATTATTGTGAAGCATTTCTAGAAGTATATTACTGATTCACTTATGATAAACCATAGAATTAGCTGACATTTTTTATACCAATGATCCAAGTCAAGAACAAAAATATATGGATTAAACAAAAAGAACATCTCTTAGAATTATAATATTATATTATATATATTTTAAATGGACATCAGAATATTCACGTCACCTTGTGGTGGTCCAAAACCAAAAGCGAAGGGCTATAAAATTGGACTATCAGCTACTGGGCCTAAATATGTTGGACTTCGTTAGACTATTAAAGCAGCCAACTGGGCTAGTCTATGATACTCTGCACTTCCATCTGTTTACCATCGATATCAAAACGGAGTCCAACATTGTATAAAAAAAAAAGAAGGAGTCCAACAAACAAAAAATACAATTACATTTTAAAATAAATTAAATATTGTATATCTATGTATTTATTTGTTTGATGAGAGAATGACATAAAAAAGTATTATGTATACAATTCACATGACCTTTATTATATCTACATACAACACGCGCGCGCGTAAAAGATCATAATTGGATAAAGTTCTCTTGCACAGAAGGGGATATAGGGAATGCTCAATTCAATAGGGCAACAAAATATGTCATTTGACAGTTAAGCTTCCCTTCTTATTATCTTCAATGAGAGTTTGAGGCAAATACCGTGAATCATGAAGCAATTATTGACACTATTATTTGATGGTTTAATGGTAATTTAAGGAGGGATGACGACTGACAGGATTATCTATTTGGCACATTATTATTCGGGGTGAAAACATAGGTTTAATTAATTGTGGGGCAAGTTACTTTAAAAAGAAAAAACTTAAGGATATCTTATTCTACCTACTCATTTATTTAATTAGTTTAATTTTAGGATGACGCACGTTTTCAAAAATTGAAAACCTTGAGTAGCCATCAATTCACATCTACGCTACCTAATTGTTTTGGATGATGCTAAGTTAACAACAAAATCATTCCCGTCTGTTACCCTATCTGTTTCCCCCAATGTGCTTCCCTATAAATAATTCCAAACAATCAAACAAAATGCAGGCCGAAGGCACAGTCACAGCGAGTAAAATTTCAAGTGAAAAAGACAAAAAAACGCGGAGAGGCCAAGTGGTTTTGTTGGTAAAATTGGTAGCACAAATCAATGAAATAATCATCCCATTACATTTCATGCACGTAATAATAATAGGAATAATAGTAATAATAAAATAAAAACTACTCTATAAATAAAGAACAAAAGAAAAAGGTGTAATTATGGTTGAGTGAAAGGGGGCATGTGGATGGTGGGGCATTGAAAACTATAAAACGGACTCCACAATGACTTGCTTTCCAATTTCTTAATGACATGTACACCCCTCAACCATCAATTATTAAACAAATCCTCCTGCATTATTGATTCTTCAATTTGTTGTTTCGAGACCCAGTCCCGAAAACAAGGAACTTTCCTACCTATACACTTTTCCCTTTCTTTTTCACGCATGGACAACTCCAAAGGCGCCTATCCTATATCTTTTCCTTTTTTCTTTTTTAAATAAAACCTTTCTCCGAAGGAAATAAATTATACTATTAATTAACGAGAGGGGCCGGGTTAAATTGAAATATGTACCAGTTTTGAGGGCAAAGAGCAAATAATTAGGAAGCAAAAGGAGCCCTCTGAGGAATGCCTTTTCTTCTTCTTGCAGTTGAAGCAGCCGGAGGAGGAGGCGTGGCCGGATACATATCTTGTTGTGACCCTTCACGCAATTCTTCTTCTTGTCTGTAAGACACTGATCCCTTTGACAATGCCCCCTCCAAACCAAAGCTTGCATTCCCATTTCTCTTTATTCCTTCCAGCTAAAATCATGCAATATTTTCCGCCAGAATCATTATCATTAGTATAATTAATTATTACTTTAAATCAAATAGTTAGTGTGTGTATATATAAATTCAACCCCATGTCATGTTCTCATTGATGGGTCATCAATAATTATAGTCGTACGTGCTTTAGAGTTTAAACTAATTAATTATGATAGGATTGATAATATATTAATAATTAAGATGTCAATGGGATCGATGAGCATGCTAGAATTAATGAAGGTGGAGGGAATATGTATAATGATGATGGGGAATATGATGGTGATGAGTTTTGAAATGTAGGTGAAGGTGTGTGGGTGGTGGGTGTTATAGGTATATGGTGAAAGCATGGTTGAGTTGTGAATGATGTGCATGTTGAGAGTTTGTGAGGGGAGAGAGAGAGATGTCCAACCTTACATCCCAAAGAACAGAAACGAAATGGGTCCAAGAGGCTTCTTCCACAAATCTCACAAATGTGAGCTCCTGATCCTCCTTTCCCAGACGATTTTGGCTGAGGCCTCTCGTTCAGAAACAGCACTCGTGCACTGTTTATCACATACGTCTGTACTCCACTTATATCCAACACCTTCTGGATTTCTGCCACTCTCACCACATCGTGATACGAAGATCTTCTTATCTGCAGAGCACACAACATTAATGCCCATCATATAATAATCACATTAATTTCAGTGATTCTCAAATATGTAAAATCAGACATAGCTAGCTAGTTCTTCAATTGTAATTCAGAAAGAAAGATGGGACCTGAATAACTTGATGATCCTTGTGCCTTGAAGAACGGCAGTAAAAGCAAAATGGGTCGCCATTGCAGTCGAGACAATACATGTTACACTCGCTCCTGGCGGCGTCTCCGTGAATCCGGCACACGCTGAAAAACGATGTGTTTAGGAGTGGTTCCAGCCATGGAGGGGCCAACATTGTGTCCTGCGCCCACACACCCATCAATGAAACCATAAAACTCCATAAAGCAGATTTCAGAGAGACCAAGATCTATGAGACTAGCATACATACCATACCAGTTTTAGAGATGAATGTGGGTCGACGGGTTATGGTGATGACGAAGGGTGGTGGAATTAACCTTCAACGACGACAATGGCGGAGTGAGGGAGGGAATTGCAGAATTAATTAAGATGCAGAGGAGGAGAAAGATAGAGAGTAAACGGCATTCAACTTGGAATCCAAAAGCACAAAGAGGGTTAAAAACCAAGAAGGACAAAGGCTCATTATACAAGTGCGGCTAAGGCCCGGGTATTATTGGACGGATGAGATGGAGAGCGGTGGCTAAGGAATGCGCAGAGCCGTTGGATGTGTGGAGAGTGTCGTTGGCGCTTACGCTTCTTTGGATCTTCTTTGCGTCTCTACGTTGGCACCGGGTCGGCTACTTGGCTACGCATTAGCTCTATAGCTGTGTCTTCCAAATTCATCCACGCCCTTTGTTCTCCATGTGTTTCCTTTTTCCACGTGGCACCATATCCACGGTCCATCTTATTCACAGATTTTCACTTTTAATTAATTTTCTTGGAAATATTTGTTATAATCTGAATCTAATGACAATGTGATAAGAATCATGTTAAAATCTTAGATGGATCGATATTGATCACTCGTTAAGTCGTTAATTTTTTTTAATAGTTAAACTCACTTTTTGGTTGTTCACATTTCATAATTTTACTTCGATTGCTGAAATTTAAAAATAGATAATGTTATCTTTTAAAAAAGTTAATTTGGATTTTCAATCTTTTTGTCATTTATATTTTATTATTTTGAAGCAGAACTTTTTTCATTTGAATATAAACAATATTAAACATATTTCAACAATGACTTCATTTCATAATCACATTTGATTATAAATCTTTTTTTTTTCGTATGACAAATTGTCGTCATAACTTGATCGACATTTTTAGAATTGTCATGCATAAAAATAGTAGGCAGAATGTCACGTCACAAGCGTGGATCTTAAGCCTAATTGCTTCTAAACTGTATCAAGCAAATATGTTTTAATTTGTTGTCCTCAATTATATCGTTTTTGTTTTTGGCGAAATATTGAACTTATAACACTAATCCTAAGAAACCATAGTGCTTCTTAGCTAATGGGATCTATGAACCCAGCATGTTGTAATGGATGTACAAAATTTAGATTGGGTTAGAAGCCGAACAATTTGCATCCTCTCGATTTTCATTTTCTTAATTTTAATTTTTAGTCATTAGATCAACTTCTAATAGTTTAAATCAATTACATATTTATTAAATGAAATTGTGAGTTTTAAATCTTATTTTTTTTAGTCATTAAATGTCAATTTAATAGCTGAGAATCAAAATTGACACATTGAGATGAGATAAATAAAAATTGAGAGAATCCAAATTCAAAAACAACATAAGACCGATCCATGTATATATCTAAAAAATTTGGTCAACAAATAAAAATGAGTAATTTTAAAATAAAAATTTAAGCGTTCCCAAATATTTTAGCGGACATTTGATCTCAATAGATTTTCCCATTTGATAAACAACTTTGCGCTTTTGTGGCTCCCCACTAAAAGTCTAAAACTAAAATTACCCTTTACCATATCAAAGAGCCTTTTTGCATTCCTTTTTCCATTTCATGCGGCAAACGTCAAGAAAAATTCATATAATCAAGCCTTTGGACTCAGATGCTAGAAACTTTGGAATGCCAGAAACCAAAAAATCTTTCTCGGGGAATTCGCTAGATCTTAAATGATTCTCATTTCCACTCAAGCTCATCTGTATTATATTAGGCATAATAAGGAATCACTGCCCCCCCAACTGCAATGTTGCCTGGCTGTTTTTCTTTTCTCCTTACTGATGTACCTGTTCATCGGTTTTGTTTGATGTAGATACTATCTTGTAATTTTTGTAAATATATTCCCCCATTTGTCCAAAAAAAAATTCATACAATCATAACCTCAAAAGCCCATTTTCCTCGTTTAAATTACTTGAATTCTATACGTCACCACTGTTCGAGAATTTAAATTATATTATTTGTCTAAAATTGAAAGGGGAGAATTAGGAAAAAAATACTAAAAAAATCAAAATATTTGGGAAATGAAATCAAAGTTTAACTTATCTTGGGGTCAGAATGGAATTTTTCCAAATCAAAATATAATTTTTTGGTACTAAGTGAAAATAGAATATTTTTAAATAATATTAGAAAATTTCTAAATCAGGATATATACAAAATTTTCCAAATCTGGTATCAAAAATCAAATATTTTGATTTTTTTTACTGAAACCCAATTTTCCCAAATTGAAAACCAAAATTATTGTTCGTTTACGATTTTCTTCAATATAAAAGATCGTATAACGTTAGATGTGCGAAAAAAAAAGATAATTTTAGACCAAAAATCAAAACTACATATTCTGTCACACCTTGCTTGCGTAAAAAGGAAAAGTAAAGATTAAATCAGAATAGAGGAATAGTAACATGTACTGTTATGAAAATAAATAACTTAAAGACGGTAAGCAAAGAACATTTATACCACGAAAAAATAAGTAGATGAAAAGAAAAGGAAAGTATCGTTGATTAAGTGAAAAGAATGCGAATTATGCGGTAAAACCGGTCACTGAAGCTTCGTACCCAAACAAAGAGCCACAAAAAAGAAAGAAAAGTGCCTCCTATCCTACACTGCACATCACAACACATTAATTAAAATTGCAGGACCTTCCTGTTAAGACATGCTTTGCTTGGTATTCTTATCTTTGAATTAGCTTAAAGAACTATCCAAACAGAACTAAATAATAAATCTTTGTCAAAAATTACGACCCAAACAGTTTCTTTAGACAAACACAAGAATTACTTCGCACAGTTGAATATGGAAAAGAAAAGAAAATATAGACTTGTGATGACTAGACGGTTGTAGATTGAACAAGTTTGTATGTATGAAACTAAATGATTTGTTAGTAAGGGAGGTAGCGGAAAACTTATCTTTATATAGTGGGCTAGGCTGGCAACATGAGAATGCAGTGGCGAAACCACGTTATGTGTGAGAGGCTGTGGTCTCTCCCACCTTATCCACCTTGTCATATAATATATTACTTTGTATTACATAAATATCTTTAGTATGAATGATCAGCCCCCTCAAACCGCTATCAATTATATGCACACACATGTTTGCATATTACACACCCTATATATATATATACATTCATACATACATACATACATATATATATATATCTTTTATTTACATATTTAAATAGAAATGATATATATTTAGCTTATTAAAATATTTTTATTATTGATATTAAATTTTCAGTACTAATAGTATGGTACTTAATATTTATATTATATATTAATACATCTTAATGTATTTTTTTAAAAAATTTAATTAACAATATATACTTATAAAATTTGGCATCTCCAAAGTAAAGGGTTGGGACCACCACTGTTAGGATGTGAAATGTGATATATATATATAGCCAATATATATGTGAATATGTTCTCTTTTTTATGTCCTGTTGCTCATGACATTTAATATATCATTAATTATTACTGTATTTATCAATATTAATATCAATTATTAATTACCAAGCAAAGGATATTTTGAGTAAAAAATTTAACAATCCAAAATGTTTTAAAAGAATCTTACATTAATAATCAAACAAACATTAAAAAATGTCTCTTATGAACAGGAATGAATGAAGTAATAGTCTTATATTATAAGGAAATGAAAGAGATTTTATACATATTAAGAAATATTTATTACATCATTAAAATTTAAAAAAAATATCAAAAATTTCAAATTTTATAGCTAGTAATTTCATTTCTTTTATTAAATATAGTATAAGTTACAATAATAACATTATAATAAATTAGGAACAAAAATAACAAATCACTATATGTTGTCTTATATTATGAGATAAAAAAATTCTCATATTACCTTATAATATGGGGGCGGAGGGAGTATTTAATATAATTATACCCAACCATTTTATTATATATACTCTCTTCAATCTTAAATATAAGACATATTCTAAAAGTAATAGTTGGTCTAAAGAACAAAATATAAGACATCTTATAGGATTGTCTGGTACATTAATTATTTTTTCCATTTATGCCTCTAGGTTATAATTAATATATGAGAGATAAATATTATGAGAAGTATATATGACAGATAATGTAATTAATAAGGGTGAATAATGAAAAAAATTGTAATTTCTTGATAAATTTAATGATTCAACTCATTTTTTTAAGTTGCATAAAATAGTTAAAAATGCTTTATATTTAGAATCAGAGGAAGTGAATAACATGTTATATTAGTTGTATTTTATGTTGCAAACACGTCTGTGTAGAACATTACAAATAGTTCTTCATGCTTCCTTTCTCAAATACTACCTTCGGTTCTTTTTTATAAGAAACAAATAACTAATTTATCAAAATAAAAAAATATTAAACTCAATTAAATGTGATTAATATGTTGATCGGTCTCTTACAAGTATACAAAGCCAATTGTAATATAAAAATATATCTAGAGTATTCTAAGAGTCGCACTCAAGTTAAGTTATAATTCACCCAATTAATTAATTTTAGTCAACAAGAACAATTTGCAAAAAGTCAAAAAGAAATTGAGATAAGAATAAAATCAATATAGAAAAGTAAATATGTTGAGTATAATTTAATCACTCTAAGCATTGGGAGATTTGGTTTCACCTATCTAAAACAATTAAAACTTACTCTTAAATTGATTTTTTTTATAATTATAGTGACAATTATTTTTAATTTATTCTAATTACCTCTCGGTCAATTAATCCATATATAATTAGGTTTTAATTTGCTTTTGCACAGCCAAAATTCTTAATTAAACTTTGAAACTATAACTAAATTCACTATAAACACCTAATTTTATCTCTATAATCATTATTTATGTCTATTTCTCTAAGTTTAAGTTCTCTCTTCACCTTTCAGTCTATCAAGTTTACTCACAAAATAAATTTTACAGTGGTCAGTCACAAATTCACAAGAAAGCACAAAAGAGATAGATATAATTGAATATAAATATAATGGAAAAATTTAATCCATGAACAAAAGTCATAATTCTATAACAAATTTTAATCAATATCAGTTAGGTTACATTCCTATTTCTAACTGAGAAAATTAATTACGCAAAAATATAGTTCTCAATAATAAAACATTAACAAATCCCCAAAATATCAAGACAAAACTAAATAAAGAGAAATAGTAGATAAAAGGAATGAATTCAACCTCACTACGCTTTTAATTCTTCTGAATTTGCCATCAGAATGCTCTTTCCAAGCTCTATAGACTCTATAATAGCTTTTCTAGAGCCTCAAAATTAGTGATTGTATGTACAATATGTCCAAAAAACCCTCTTTTTAAAGACCACGTGCGCTGCTTACTGAATGAGCCAAGGCATCAATATAAATGGCGTCATCTAGCACATATCCTCTACATTTAAATCCACCCAGCACTAGGTCCTTTTGTATTTTATTTTTCTTTCTCTGCTATTTCACCAGGTGCTGTCTGCTCTCTCCTCTAGTTGACCTAGCGTCAGGTTAATTTGAAAATTTAGATCCTCTTGCCTCCTCACCCGGCCAAGAGTGAGGGAATTAGTTAGGATTGTTTGGACTCGTTATTGCACAATTTCCTTTATGTTTTTTGTCCTAAATGCTCAAAACTCATCATAATTTTCCTAATATGCAAATATACCTTTAATTATATAGAATCAAGCAAAAAATATATCAAAACTCAACATTTTTAAGGGAAAAACAACATCAAATGTGAGTATTATATATATATATATAATAAACACATCATATGTCACAATATGAAAATTTTTTTCATAAATGTCTATATTTATTTGAATAAACTTTTAATGATAACTTAATTATGTTCCAATTCTAAGTACTTTGTTGATTAAGGAGGAAGGCAAAAAAATAATAATTCAATACTTGAGACTAAGAGTTAGTTTCTTATATAAAGAAACAAAGTACTTCTTCCAAAAATCCCCTATAAAAAGGATTAGAGGAAATATTACACTTGGAGAAACATTTTGTATAGCACATAAAGGCATAGCCAAGGTTATGAAGAGATTTTATTTTTTTCTTTTAATAAAATAATATTTAAAATATCATGACAAGTCGTTTTTTACAAGCATTAGGCTTGCACTTAGTAAATAGAATCTTTGATTTAATTAATGAATATATTTTAAATTTTCAACATTTATTGCATATGTGTATATTGACGCCTTACTCTCATTCTTCACTCCCTCTTACTACCCTCACTCCCCCTCACTGCCATCAATTCCCATCTCTTGCTGATCGCTCTCTCTTGTCACTCTCACCTTTTCTCGCATCGCCATCAGTCCGAGCAGCTCATTCATCCCCACCTTAATTGGCATGAATTCGACAGCATGATATAGCCATGACCAAGACACCATTCAGATCTACTCCCCTTCACCAAATCGTGGTGGAGGGTTGATGGAATCAGATTTGCTCCCCCTCTTCTTCTTTCTCTTTATCTTCATCTTTTCCTTCTCTTACTAGTTCTTCTTCTTGTTTCATTTTTTTGCTGTTGCTATTTTTTTTATTTTCAGTTTATTCGTATGAAATTTTTTATAAATATGGTGTTTTGCAATATCATAAGATGAAAATATATATAGATTAGTTGTAAATATTGGTGGATTACATGTAAATTTATGAAGATCAATTGTAAATGTAGGTGAGATTTTTGTTCTTCACCAAATTGCAAATTCACGTGTATTAATTGCATGTATGTAGGATTACTTTTTTTTTCTTTAGTTGAAAATATATGTATATTGGTTGCAAATTATCGATTATCAGTTGCAAATAGGTAATGATCGACCAAATCAGCAACTTAGTGAGAGCTTCTACTATTAGTGTGTCTGATTTGGTCAACCATCAGAGGAACCCCCTCTGATGGTACCATCACCTAAGTTGTAAATTTACCAATGTTTGTTGTAAATCACCGGACATTAGCACAAATAGATATATTTATTTTAAAAGAAAATGATATAACAATTATAAAAAAAAATTCTAGCACAAAGGGCAAAACTATTTTTTTACATGGTCAGCATATTTACATTTACATTTAGGTTTCACGATACCTCCATATAATAACCAAAGTTTAACATACCTAATTGTAATTTTTGTACTCTTGTGACATTGAACAGTAATTTTTCCTTCCTTTTTATTGGTCTTACTTTCCCTAGGAGCAGATACGAGCAACTCTTTGAAAGGCAACTCCTTGAAAGAAAAATAAAAGCAAAACTCTTTTTAATCATAAAAGTAGAAGTACGGGAACATTTACAAAATTATATATTTATCATTTTTTGATCAAAATAAATCTAAATTTTTCATTATTTCTCAATGAGAAATGATAATCCAGTCCAGTGCATGCGTCAATAAAACGACCTTCCTGTAAGCTCACTTCTGTTTCTTGTTTTTGGACCAGAAACCACACAAACCCAGATCTTCTTCAGAGTCAGCGTAATAAGGTGAAATGTAACACGAGATATCATTGGGCCAAGCATTGGGTCTCAGCCCAATACGAGGAAGCGTAGCCCAATTTCTTGTTATGACACTTCAAAACAAATTTTGTCCCGTTTACCAAAAAAAGGTAAGAAGAAGAAAGGCTGTCCGAATTAAAAAAAAAAAGGCCGATGAAAAGAGAAAAAGATTTTTTAATTAATTCTTATTTTGGTCATTTTATGCCCCCGATTGCTTACTCGAAGTTGAATGGCAAAAACCTATTTTAATTTTAATTAGAAAATAGGACAACGCGTCCCGAAAGTCCGAAACGCTGCTTCCAAAACTAAATTGGAAGCAAGAAGAGAACCAATTCACACCAGCATTTGTAAATTCGTTTCTCTTCTTTCTTTCTCCCAGGACTAATCCGTTTCTGTTCCTTCGTCGGTTTGAGAATCGAGATTTTGGATCCAGTTCGCAATGTTTAGATTTTGGTAATTATCCTCCTAAGCCCTCATATTCGCTTTATCTTCGGCTTTTGATCATATTGTTGTGAGGGATTTGCTCGCTGTGGCACCGTTCATTGAGGATTGATTACAATCACACTTTTAGGCCCCTTCGATATAGCAAACATGCTTCCCTTTGTTGCGCATGTATACTACCCGTATGTGGATGATGTTGACCTTGATCCTTAAAGAGGACTTTATATTATATTTTGTCATTTCCATCTTCAAGCAGAATTATATGTTTGTTTGTATATTTAGGTTAGATTGATTACCTTGGGTTCCATGTATTTTTTACTTTTGAAGAACAAAATTGAATTTCTATGCCAATACTTTGTTTTGTTTTCTGGATAAATATATGACAACACATTGCTAATGCTATCCACTTGGCATGGTTAATGTACAAGAACAATAGTGGAAAAATTCTTGATATTTGATTGTAGTGGTGCCTGCGGTCATATTATTTAGCTCTGATGCTGAGACTGACACTGAGGCTGTAGTAATTATAAAATATGAGTATGAGCAGAAGATTTCCATTTCTGTTGCCATCGGCTTCTCTTTTTTCCTTGGATTATGATTTTGTGGCTATCTTGAATAACTGTTTATTATGGGCGTTATCGTTTTTTACACACAGGGGATCACCAGACAGACAATCTCAGCCACGCCCCCAGGATGGTTCAAGTTCTACACAGTCCTGGTACCCTCCATCTGTAGTGACCTCACCAAGTTCTTCTAGGCCTTCAACACCAAGTGGCACTTCATCAAGTAGCTATGGTTCACAGAGGCCAACAGAAAGATTGCAGTCTCCTGCACACGTTTCTCCTGCTGAAGCTGCAGGCGTTATTGCTCTTTTGAAGGACAAAAGGTAAGGTACACCTTATTTTGAACAACGTTAAGTCACTTCTTTAAAGTTTTCTATTTTGAAATTGAAATTTTCATCTGACAACAAAATTCAAATTTGCCTTGAAGATGCGTTAATAATATGAGGCCCAACTTTGTTTAACAGCGTTATTGTTAAGACTTAAGAATTCATGGGATCTCTGTTTTCTGAGCATCAATGGGGAAGAACTTGGTAGAAAATGCAGTTGAAATTTGATTTTGCTGTGTAATTTACATTTTGGTTGACAGTGCAGAGTAAACATGGAATGCTGAATATGCATACTTTTTAAATTATGCTTTGCCTTTTGCAATGAACTTATTTATGGATGCCGTAATGATGATATCTATTTTGTTTGTAGGATATCTAACTTTCATGGATTTCTCAATTCAAAATTTTCTAAAAGTTATCTGTATTTTTTGGAAGACCTTTTAAACTTTATCTGATTTTTTCTCATAGTTCTTCCACTTGTAATCACATGTTCAAAAGCTATTATTGAATGTTTTCAAGTCATGATATTAAAAGTTGTTCTGTTTTACGTTTTGTCTATGAAATATTTATTTGAGTGGCCCTTGTGGTTTCACTTAGCATTCCTAGTAAGTCTGATGGTATGATTTTTTGTTTTCATCTTTGTAAATATTGATTATCTTGTTTCTGTTTTTCACTCTTCATAAATTGTTCAGTGTTGATGAGCTACGAAAGCTTTTATCTGACAAAGATGCATACCAGCACTTTTTACTTTCACTTGATCAGGTCAAAATTCAAAACAATGTAAGTTGCTTACTATTACCTCTACTGTGTTTATGCCGGTTTATAAATTTAGAATTTTGTAGTTTTAAGCATATTTCATTGCTTCTGCTTTATCTGTTTGGAGCTGAACCAAATTTTTATTTATGAAAAGTAGTTAATTTCATGGGATTGCTAAAGGTAGCTGGTAGCTGCATGGCTGTGTATGCTATATGGCCCAGAGGATGGCCTGTTCTAGATATCTGGCTTTCCTGTTTCTGTGACTGCTAATTTTTATTAATTTTGCTGTCATGCATGAGCAAGTAGTTTCAGACTTTTAGAGATTTTGTAAGTGCTGAGATAGTATTTGGTTTCCGATATATGTTGCCTCAAGTATGCGTGTCTGTGTGTGCGTGATAATATTATTGAAAAGGAAAGATTTTTGAAGAGAAGAGAGAATAATGCAAAAACAGAGTGCAAGAGATTCTCTTCAATCGAAAGGGGAAAAAAAAGAAGCAAAGAGCTAGGGCTCTTTAACTCAAAAGAGCTTCCTGATCCCTTTTAACTCCATGAGGGACGACAACCCCATAAAAAAGTTTTCACTGAACCCCACAAGGACGTAATAAAAGTATTCCTTTCCCAAAGAAGATGAGGAGGAACTACATTCCTTGAGTTTTCTGAGATATAATGTAAGAAACTGTTTTGAGATGTGATGGCCTTACTCAACAATTGAATCCCATTGCATAGAGAATGTCATTGATGAAGATTAAGGTAGTAAGGGATGCCTTTGTAAGGTATTTAAAGGGTTTGTTCTTCCATCTCAATATCTAGCATATGAGGGAGGATTCCTCACGTCACTTAAGTGCCTATCAACTGGTATCAGGGCTGGTGGTTGAAGGTTCTAGAAATGGCTATCTATGGAAGGTTTTGAATGATGGGGGATATTAATTGGTGAGGAAGTCAAGTGTAGTTGCCTGAGACATTGGCTCTCTAAGGAAGGCCAATCAATGGAGACTAATGAATGGAGACTGAGTTAATATGAGATGCTCAAGTCACATATTGAATAGTATGGGATGTTTTAAGAAGTATTTAAATGGGGTGGTTCTTTCACCTTAATAGCTACTTTTTTAGGGGGGGATTCCCACCTCACTTAAGTGCCCTTCAGAATAATTATTGATGAATAATGACAAGTTGACAACAGTAATATAATAGATATTACATATTTTGATTTTTGTTTGGAAGGGTATGTATTCTCATCTCTTTTACCAAATGGGCATTAGAAAACTCTGGATTTTGGAGTCTGAACTTTTTTTAGTTGCATAGTTTATCATGCATATGTTGGATTGTGTGCCTGCTCATATTTTTAACTACTCTTCATTCCAATTTGATTAGCTGAAAGACGAACTGTGCAAGGAGACTACACAGCTTGCGGGTGAGTTATATATGTATATATATATATATATTTAATTCATTTTTTTGTTGTGGTGGGTAGCAGTTGAATGTCTGAGAGCTATTTTAACCATTTTTTAAAAAAAAACAGAGGAAAATCTGCAAAAGGAACCTCGAATTATGGAGCTTAAAAATCAGGTAAGATGACTCATTCCTAAGAAACATGCGCGCTTGCGCACTTGCATATAAATAATTCATGTTAACCATGGAACATTTTCCTCTCCTCCTCTGGTAACAGTGTAGAATAATTCGGACAACTGAATTGGCCACTGCTCAGGAGAAACTAAATGAACTTGAGAAGCAGAAAGAAGAAGCATTGAAGTTCAGTTCCCCAGCTTCCCTTCTTCAACAGCTTCAAGGTATGATATGAAATGATTTTGACTCTAAAGTTCTGATGATCGCTAATTAGTTTATGATTAAAAATTAATGCTGTGGTTCATACGTATGGTAAAACTTATATGATGATCTTACAGAGTCTATGAGTAAGACGGAAGAGGAATCTGAAAATCTGCACCAGCAACTCCTCGACAGAGAAATTGACCTTGGAACTTTTGTGCAGAAATACAAGAAGCTTCGTGCTAATTACCATAAGAGGGCTCTCATACATCTTGCAGCTAGAACATCAACTGTATGAGAGCAACATAGGGAATATGCAAATTAAGAAAGTTGCTTTTTATTTGTTCGAGAAAATTAATATAAGATGTGCATTTGTTTGTGGGTTCATTCTGGCCCATTTAGTAGTCTTCCATTAAAGGTCCTTATCACCTCTCCTTTTCACTAGTTATAACGATTAGAATAATATATGTATAGCTTGAGATATTTCAGTTTGTATTACCTATATCTTAGGTGACTTGCAGCTGTTTTTAGTTTGACGCTATTTGAGAATATGCACGGTGTTTCCTGCACTTATTTTTTATTTTCATTCCATCCTTTGTGATTTACAACCATTACGACTTTAATATAAAATATCATCGCCGTTACTATTATTGTATCTACTCTCAGTCATAACATGATGTTTATATGTATTACTGCGTGTTTGAATTTACTGTCTTAATTTTCAAGAATGACTTGTCAGGCTTACTGGATTGGTTAATCATTGTTGATGCAACTAAAGTTCCAGAGCTCATCAAAGTCGCCGTAATGGCCAGTAATGGCCAAATATTCGTGAGTTATATTTGTAATGCGATTGTTAATGAGCTTTAGTGATGCTTTCATAATTTTGTTATTGCTGAATGACCACAATCTATCAACGAAAAAATGGAAGTATTTGAATTTGTTAAAAAGATCGAGCGAGGACATGATTCTTCATACCTCATGGTCAAAGAGTGACCTCTGTCCTTTTATACTCATTTTGAGTTACATGCATTTCTAATTGTCTTCTGAAAATGGTATTAAATTTTAATTTCTCCAATTAAATTATGACATAGAATAAAATTTTTACATGTGTTTTTATGAAAAAGTTTGGCGACCAAAACAACCACAACTATTTTTTCTAGTGACATTAGCTTCATTTATCCTTAAATAAATTGCAACTCTTTACTATTTCGATACGTTAAAAGTTCTCATCCAAAAAAGAAAATCCTTTTGTAATTTTTTCTATCCTCGGATGAGATCGTGGTTTTTATTCTTTCTGGTACTCGAGGCGGTAAAGCTTCTCCCCTGGCTTTCCACGACCAAAATAAAATGAACTGCAAGTGCACTCTGGTTCGTATAAACATACCAGCTCAAATATAACCTGTATTAAGTATGACAATTCCACTTTCTACATATAAAATCGTTCAAAGCTAGATTTTGGCATATATCCGCAAAAGCTATATCCATAGATGAATAACCATGCATTCATTTTCTCAAGAAAGTCGTTGTTTCCATGGCAAAATAGGTTTCCTGGTTCTTTTTAGGCTTGGATAGGTTTCCGAGTTTCAAGTCCGATTAATTAGGCATACTACATTTACAAGTCACCCATATTATCTTACCTTCATCCATATATTTTAAAGTGCCCAAAAAACAAAAGCCTAATTGATTAACCTCCCCACAAACTTCAGGCATTCCAAAATAGAGAAACTAAAATATCCAAGAAACATAAATTGACCTTCTTGTTAACGTTCAGTTCCAAAAAACCTTATCTTTTTTATTGTAATGTCTCGTCCTCTTTACTATAGCCACAGCCATGAAACTTGTTGATAAGCATTTGGTCCTGGACGAGGCAGGGAACAAAACCTTTGAACTCCACAAGAAGATATGGGATTCCGACGCTGTGGACTCCTTAATCGAAAGCTCCGAGAAATCTGCGGGCGCCGATCTCGCGGTGCTTCTCCTCTAAGAGGATCGCGCACAGCTTTACTTGCTGGGAAGGAGGGTCAACACGCTTCGTTCAAGCTCCGCCTGCTGTTAGGAAAAGAGATTCCACATGCAACGTGTTTTTCCAGGACGTTTTTAGTGCTTTTGTGAAGCATGTGGATTTCGACAGCAGTAAGTGCGTGGTCATTGCGGGTTCTGCCTCGACGAAAGATGAGTTTCGCAGGTTTCTGCTGTCGGAAGCGAAAAGGTTGAACATAAAGCCCATTGAAGACAACAAATCAAGAATTGTGGTTGTGGGAAGGAGCTCGGGGGGTAAGAGTGACTTGAAGGAGGTTTTGAATGACAGCACGGTGATGAATATGATCACAGACAGTGAGGTTGGGTTGGAGATTCGGGCGTTCAAAGAGTTCCGGGAACTGCTGTGGAGCGATTCGGGTCGTGCATGTTATGGTCCGACGAAGTGGAGGCTGCGCAGGAGATGATGGCCATCGAGACGCTTAACGGATGATCTGTATAGGAGTGCAGAGACGGGGACGAGGCAAGGTACGTGAATTTGGTTAAATAAATCAGTGAAAGAGGGCGGAGGGGAAGCCTTTGTGTATTCTACAGCGCATGCATCGGCAGACCAGCCAGCCCAGTTAACGGGTGTTGCTGCAATTCTGAGATTTCCCTTGCCTCATCTTCACAACATGGATGATTGAAATTTAGGTTTCTCAATTAGCTTCTTGTTATCCATCGTTTCTTTTTACCACGCCACTTGTCAATCTACTTGGAGAAAAGGAAAAATTCTTTGCTCTGTATCTAAATTCAGGTTAGTTTCTGTTTTCTAATGGTTTTTATCGATGTGTTTCCTGCTTTATCTTTCAGGGTGTTAAAATCACGTGCGACAGGGATTCTTCGTAGTCGACATCATTCAAAGAGTTGCATCACTAAAATGAAAGTGTAAGTTCAATCATGAAGAATACCCAAAAAAAAAAAAACCACAAATTACAAACGCATACCATCCAAACAAATTTCGGAGAACAATCTCCATTACTATACCATACATCCCCTTTTCTTTCCTGAATGAATCCATACATTCCTTTCTTTTAAAATAAAAAAGAGAAGTCACTGAATAAAAATTTTAAATTCGACAAAAGGTTCTATATTCCCTTTAGCGACTGTAGATTCACATCACTGCAATAAACCGGCCTCCCTAAGAGCTCCTTTATAGTCTTCAACACTTTTTTCTCGGACCTGCACCCCACGGTGACATCAAGAAAGTAGGTAATCAGATTATGAAAGATTCATAACTTGCAACAAGAATACCAAAACATGATGAAAATTGCAGAGTAAACATTCTGTAGATACAGCAAACAGAACGATTCGATAAAATTAATACTGCCGATATCCAGGAACATACCTCAGTTACTTGGGTGCCAAAGTGCCTCTCAATCTTCGCCATGAGATTTTCATCCCTTTCACCACATATCAGGTTAAATACAGCCCCTGCAGGATCGTGTATGAAATGTCATAATTCAATGGGGCAAAAAATAAAAATTTTTCACACTAGAAGACGAAAGATCAAATTCTAAGCATCATATGGGGTCCTTGTGTAGTTCAACTAAGAAATAGTTATGAACTAGAAGAAGCTTACCCTTGCGCCCAAAACGTCCAGCCCTACCAACCCTGTGCAAATACACCTCATAATCGGGCTCAGGGTCACGAGTATACTCTGCAGTATGTTTCACTGGAAGATCATAATTAATAACCAAATTAACCTGAACAGGAATAAAATGGAAGAATGTCATCACATTGAAAGGCAGATAAGAAGCAAAAAATATACTCAAAAAGGAAAATGAGATAATAGAAGCAATCCAGCACCTGTTGCTGATCAAAACCTCGGGCAAGAACATCAGTTGATATAAGAACTTGTGTCAATCCATCTCTGAACTCCTTGACAATCTTATCTCTTTCCTCGTGCTGAAGAGCGCCTTGTATGGAAGTAACCTCATAGCCCAAATCAGCAAGTGCTTTATGCAACACGCTTGCACTATTTCTTGTGCGCACAAATATAATGGTTTGGCCCACATTCTCTCCTATTTCAAAGATGTAATCTTTGATCACTTCAATCTTAGAGAGTTCATCAACACAATTCACCCTGTATTGCTTCACCGCCTCTAAAGATAGTTCTTCTCTCTTTACAAAAAGTTGATTATGCTCCTTCTTAACTATTCTTGAAACAAAGTTCTTCACAATGTCATTGAATGTAGCAGAAAACAGAAGAACCTGGACGGTAGATGTACATGCAAATGGAGGAAGTCAGATCTTGATCTAAATTAATATAACTTATAAAAACATAGGATAATCTGTGGATAAAAGATTTCTTGGACACGAAAAGAAGATATAAAATATGAATTGAATCACATACAAGCTAACACTAAAAAATGACGCCTATATAAATAGTAACCACATCAAACAAACCAGTTATTCACGCATAAATGTTGTGGTTCTTCACAAATAGTTAGCCACAAAGCTAACAACTATACATCCATTCTATTTATATTCAAATTTCATTATAGCTATTGGCGTCAATCAGAAAGATTTTATCTTCACACATATGCAGTTGGAGAGTGGGGAAGCATTATTATTTCAATCCATAAACTGAGTTTTAGATTTTGGAATAAAACCATATTTTATTGAAAAGACAAATTTATTGTTTTATTTCCTACCTTGAATGTGGTTTACCAGTTCTAGAAGAATAGAAAGAGCATAAGAGCTGCTACACCTGACAAGGTGTGCACAAATGCCTGTAAACTAGAGGTCTTTGCATGGATGGGCATACAGTGGATAGGCATGCCATGCATGCAAGCACATATAGGAGAGAGGGTTCAACGAACCTGACAGCTAGCATTGGCCTTTTCTATATCTTTCATTATCCTCAAAGAATCATCTTTAAAACCATCCTGCAAAAGTACAATGTACAATAATTAATAAAATGAAAGTATCAATATATCAATATTCAATCCAGTATATAATATAGAATCTATAGCAAGCCGTACAATTCACAAGACACGAACAGTGCAACTCAATTCTTAGATTATAATGAAAAGGAGACCCACCTAGTCGCATATTTAACAACTAAACCCTGTGATATTTCAAAATATATGCATGACTAATTCAAAAACCAAAACAGTTCCCCAAACCTTAGACTATGTTCTACATATTGAGCCAAGTGGTTAACTAGAGGCTTTTCATCCCTAAATGAAGTTTATGATTATAAGATTAAAATACTCAGTATACTACAATACTAATTTCTGATCTTCTTGTTAAGATTACTCCAGAGAAAATATCACTAATCTCCAATGAGTTGCAACAATATGTACAGGGCGAGAGATAGGACATTTGAAAACCTAGTATGAAGTACCACGAAGCTTCAGAATATGATAAAACGACATTAAATTTCACTAGTGGGCTAAAATTACCTCTGCAAGCATTTGATCAGCCTCATCAAAGACAAGAATGTTTAATCTGGATCCACTCAGTTTCTTAAATGACATCCACTTCTTGATTGTTCCAGGAGTCCCAATCACTACTTGTGCCATAATAGGTGCTCGTTTTGCTATTGGAATAGAATCTCTGCTGTCTGCTGGTATGGCACATTCCGAACTAATGCCGGTGTATTTCCCCATCTTTCTAAGAACTTCCGTATTCTGGCATTTTTAGTAAACACCATTATGCTCAAACTACATGCCACATTTTCCATAATGCATGATGAAAATCACGCTACCTTACCTGAATAGCTAATTCTCTAGTTGGACAGATGCAAAGAGCTTGAGGAGCCTTCAGCTTAGGGTCAACACGACTCAGCATCCCAAGAACAAAACATGTTGTCTTGCCTGAACCATTATGCGCCTGTGCAATCAGATCCTTAAAAGGAGGGCTCAAGATCATGGGCAAAGAGATAGCTTGAATTTTGCTAGGCTTCTGAAATTTCATCTCAACATACAATCCTTTTAGCAGCTCTGGAGAGAGATGCAAGTCCTCGAAGGTACTTGCTGAGGTATATGGAGTATCACCAGATGTAACCTACATCAAATTTAAACATCAAGTTCCTTAGGAAGTCCCAGTACCAACAAGCTACCATTTGAAAAACGGATAGCATTTACCAGCCAAATATTGTGGGAAAAGAAAAAAAGAAAGAAAGGGGAGCACTTTCCCCATCCAGTAATTTCAATACCAAGAACAGCTCGCAGAAAACTATAATTCCTCTCAGGAACTAAGTGAAAAGTAGAAAATCATAAATTTAGCCAGGATCTTAGTCGGTTTCTCAAAAGTGACTTTCCAATGTATGGCAGAAACGCTGTGATCAGTTTTGGTGGGATATGAGAGCTACTACGATGAAACAAAGAATAATAATTTTGAAGACTCTACCGCTTGTATGTTGGAGTCCTCGGGTTCATCCAAGAACTTGATCGTCTTCTTATTCTCGTCGATGGCTAATCCGCCAACGTTAAGCGAGGAGACTTGTGATGAACTGGATGCCGCATTCGTTTCCTGTGGATCTTCTTCGTCAGCTTCATCGGCCCAACTTTTGCGCTCGGTAGCCGCTGGTTGGCTCTCCGGAAGTGGAGTGGTGTTGGAGGAGTCACTAGATGCTGATTCCGCCATAGAGGGGTGTGCGGAACGCGAGGAGAGGACTGAAAGTAAACCGAGAGAGGAAGCGCGGAACCAGATATGCTGGGTGGCCCGTAGCCCGAATGGATATCCGTTTCCCCTCCCAAACGTAACTTGTACTTACCGACATGGACTTTTGTTCCCTATTCAACATGTTTGCTGCGCATCGTTTATCCCTTTCAAAATAAACTCCTTATTTTCTTAACGCAATGTGAAGGCTCCTTCTGCAAACTTAAAATCAAACTCAATGTGGCCTGAGGGAAAGTATGTGAAATTTGCACTTATCCCTTGCCACATCCTATTCCTGTGTGAAAATTCTTGCAGATTTATATATATAAATATCTCAATTCAATTCAAATATCAGCAATAGTGATATTTTAAATTAAAATTTAAATCAAGTGAAATTAAAATTTAAATATGAGATTTTTAATAAAATCAGTTGATTATTTATAGAAGTTAATATGCAGAGAAGTCAAATTAAAAAATTTCTACCGATCTAAACACAGTAAAACAATGGGTGAATGTAAATTAGTCTATCTTTTATTAATTCTCTATTTCAATATGTATTAAGTATTTAATATTTCATTGCATAGAATTTCAATTTCATCTATATGGGCAGTTACTTTGTATATTTAATATTTTTATTTTTTTTACCAAATATTTAATATTGTTACTTTAATCATGATGTTTTATTATTTTTATATTCAATATGTATAATATTCTATAGTGTAAATATATATCTATATCTATATTTATATCTATAAATATAATACATTTATAGGAAGTCCTATTATTACTTGCTACATGGACTCCGCCTAATGTACAAGTCCCACCATCTAATCTTAATTGTGATAATATTATTGTTAATGTTAAAAATTATATTCTGCTGTTAAATTTTATAATTATTCATATTGATTTGGGTCAAAAAAATTATCGATATTGATTCCTAATTTTTATTTATAATAAAGATTGAAATAAAATAAACGAAAACTCGGAAGATTTAGGAAAGAGAATATTATGTTTTTTTAAAAAAAAAGATTCTCTTTTTTGTATTTGATTTTCTTAAAATTAATGCATTTTTTTATAATTTAAAAAAAAATCTTGAACAAATCCATCCAATCTTCCAAAATTTTAAACTTGTGTAGGCCCAGCCATCTAAAGCTCAAATCCCCAAACAAATAGTATGAAAATGATATTTTATAATCAAAATATTTAATTAATATTATTTTATGACTAAAATATTTTAAAATGATAAAAAGAAATCATAATATTAAACTGATCAAAATATTAAAAAGAAAATGATCTAAGTGCCCTTATTAAAAAGTTTGACACTTAGTTTTCGCTATTTACTATTCAGATTTCATGATTTAACAGTAAACTATCTCATTTTTACACTAAACACATTATGATAATCAAATAATTCAATTAATTAGTCCTAGAGTTTGTCACTCAACTCTAGCTATTTACTACTTAGATTCCATAATTATACATTGAGTTATCCAAATTTTACACTGAGCCTATTATAATTACCAAATAATTCAACTGATCAATCTTAGAGTTTGACACTTAATTCTTATCATTTACTACTCAGGTTCCAATATTTGACACTGAATTATCCTAGTTTTACACTAAACACATTATGATCACCAAATAATTTAACTGATCAGTCCCAAAGTTTGACACTCAGCTCCTGCTATTTATTACTTAAATTCCATAATTTGACACTAAGCTACATCGGTTTTATATTAAACAAATTATGTTCACTGAAGAATTCAACTGATTAGTCATAGTATTTGATACTATGCTTCCTCTATTTGATACTCAGGTTCTACGATTTGATATTGAGTTTTCTCAATTTTACATTGTAAATCATTATCACTAAATATTCAACTGATTGGTCCTATTATTTGACATTTACGTTCATCCATTTGACACTAATGGTCTCCGGGTTTACACTGAATAATTATAATCACTAAATAATTCAATTAATCAGTCCTAGTATTTGATACTCAACTATTGTTTCATGTAAAGTTGGGAAACATCAATGTCAAATGGGTGAATGTGAGTGTCAAATAGCAGAAGTTAGGTATCAAATATTATGATTGATCAGTTGAATAATTTAATAATAATAGTTTATTCAGTGTAAAATCAATGAATGTCATTGTTAAATCGTGGAACTGAATATCAAATAGAGGGAGTAGAGTATCAAACATTGGGACTGATTAGTTGGATTTTTCAGTGAACATAATTTGTTCAATGTAAAACTGGGGTAACTCAGTGTTAAATCGTAGAACCTGAGTAGTAAATACTAGGAGCTAAATATCAAACTTTGGGACTAATCAGTCGAATCATTTGATGGTTATAATGTATTTAGTGTAAAATTGAGATAGTTCAGTGTCAAATTGTGAAACATGAATAGTAAATAGCGAGAGTTAAGTGTCAAACTTTTTAATAAAAGTATTTAGGTCATTTTCTTTTTAAAATTTTAATCAATTTAAGACTATGGTCTCTTTCAATCATTTTGGAAGATTTTGATTCTTAAAATAATATTAATTAAATGTTTTATTCCTAAAATATCATTTTTCCAACAGACAAATGATGAGATCAATCAGATTATTTGAGCTCGGCCATGTGCCTTGGGTTCATGGAATATACGAACAAGTGGTCTTCATGATCCAAGTATTAGACGAAAGTTTTTTCCCCCTTTTTGGATAGAATCTTTTGGCCCTTAAGGATTTTCAAAATTTTTAAATTGGTCTCTATGTTTTTAATTTATGTAAATAACTCCGTATAGTTTGATATTTATTAATAAGATGGGTCTTAACATTTCAATAACCTAGTAATTTAATTTCTCAATATTCCAATGAGGCAACAATATTATTAAAATGAGCTGATGTGGTTGTTAAAATGGAATAATTAAACTATTTGTATAATTGATTGAACTATTTTAAATTGATTGGATTATTTTGATATGACAATTAAAATAAACTAACTATACACTTTTATAATTAGTTAGCCTTTAAAATAGTCCAGTCAACCATACAAATGATCCATTCAGTCCATTTTAATGGTGTTACTATTGAAATCTTAAGGCTGATCTCATTAATGATATCAATCTATAAGAAGTTATTTCACAAAATGAAAACATAAAGATCAATTTTGAAATTTGTGGACAACTTTCAGGCACCCAAACCAACACCCCCGCCGCCCGCCCACCACACCCCCCCCCCCCCGGCCCTTTTTTTTTTGTTTACCAAAAGGCCAGATTATTTGTTGACCGTAAACTCCTTGAAAAGTGAACATTTAACTAAAAACATGATTTTATCAATAATGATTAGCAGCAGTGGATTGGTAGTTTTCATTAAAAAAAAAAAAGGATTGGTTGTTGGAGATGGATTGTTGGAGCTCGATTTGCCTAAAATGATGGGCCCGCCTCTGACTATAACTTAAGTGGGCTAATATTGGAGTCCATCCGTGAATGGACCAATAACTTTGGAAAAATTATATTCGGAGTCTCTAAACTTATAACAACTAACAACTATTTTTTTCCTTTTTAGGTAACAAGAGAAAAGAATCAGTTCTGATAAATTTTTGCACAGATCTAATCGTATTTTGAGAAAACTTAACTATAATTATGGTTTTCATTTTATATTATAAGTTCTGTAAATTTGAAGTCATTTTTTTAGTTTTCTCTTAAGTCTCTTCTCTCTTTTTCATTTTCTCGATAATTATTGAATACAATGTAAATTGTAGATATTATGCACATGCATGCTCGTACACTTGAGATGCAAAAACATCTTACCAATTCTTAATCAAATAAGCCAGGATGGATTTAAGAGAGGTGAGGAGGCGTTTGTCTCAAGCTTTGAATTTTTTTTCCTTGTGTTATAATTTCTGTGTAAATTTGTCCCCTATAGTTTTGCGGCATGTTCTGGGGGAACATTCTGCGAAGCTTCCGGTTCAAGACATGCTGCCCCATCATTCATCCATCCTCATATGTGTGCGTATATATAATCATTTTTATAAATTTGTGTCTCTCACTAATTGGATCTTATATTATCCATCCTTTTAGATAGCACTCGTACACTGTTAACTTCCAAGGGAACAGATGCAACTTAGTCGAAATTTAAAGTAACTGTTTTTCAGAATAGCTTATTCTACTTGGCTCAACACAAATTAGTCAAAATATTCCGCAGGGAAAGCTTCCCTTTATGAAAATGAACTATATAAATGCATAGATAGGACGATATGAACTTGTATAATTTTATCGAGTTTAATAGTAGCGGCTGCCTCAAAAATATTTCTGTGTTTTTTTTGTTCGCTTATTTTACATTGTTATCGCTCAAGTGTGTAGATATTATCTACGCAAACTCACGAGGACATGAATTAAGGATTTGAACTTGCGTAAGCGAGGGTTAATGGTTTCAATTTCAAACGCAAAAGATTGCTTTTCTTTGTGACCAAATAGTAAAGTAACCAAAAGAAAAGAGTACGTGTCGTTGACAGTATCATTTAAATTTAACTTGATCATCGTGTTTGATAACATCGTAATTTTTGTTTTAAAACTATTATGCATATGTTATATACAATCAGAATAAGTTATCTCTGTTATTATAATATTTATATTTATTCATTAATATAAATATTAATTTTTTAAATAATTTTTTTTATTGCAGGAACACAAATTAAGATTAGTTTTGTTATAATTTGCGAAAGAAATCATTCTTAATACAGTTGCAAATAATCATTAATGTTACCAAATAAAATCTATAAAATATCACATTATTCTTAAGTAGTAAATAGCACGATTTTTTTTTCATGTTTTATATAATTTTTTTATTGTTTCAAGTTTTTAATATTTCATTAGATTCTATGCAATTTTTTTCATTAATCCAATTTTCTATACATTTTAATAAAATTTAAATATTCAAATAATAAATATAATATTTAAAAAATTTAAATTATTATCTATCTTGTATATTATTGTATATTGTTCGAAGAAAGACATCTAATTGAAAATAATATACGAGGAGGAATATAAATGGTAGTTTTCTTGTGGTTATGTAGAGAAATAGAAATATTCAGAAACGGAGAGCTTATGTTATCAAAAAAAAAAATGAGGAGCTTAACGCAAATTTGTGTCAAGTTGGCGGTGTGGTCCAACCGTACTGGAGTTTCTGATTATGTCCTAACTCGTATCGTAGAGTAGGGTCCAACATAAGGGTGTCCAAGGGTGTGGTTTGGTTCGATTTTGGGTAAAACCCGAACCAAACCAAACCAATCGATTTGCCTATTCTTTGAACCTTGTCGGTTTAAATTTTAATCGGTTTGGTTCGGTTTTTTAATCGGTTTGGTTCGGTTTGGTTTAGGTTTGGTTCATGTTTTTCGAATTTTTTTTAAATAGCATCATTTTTCAAAAATTAAATTAAATAGGTTACATATATATATATATATTTTTAACACAAATTAAATCTAAATAATTTATTAACCAATATACTTTATAAATATTACAAAAGTGAAATAAAATAGGTGTGATTATGAGTAATTGGGTAAATTTATATGTTATAATTTATTATAATATAGTTATCAGGTGTGGTTCGGTTTGGTTCAGGTCTCATTGCACTAAAACCGAACCAAACCAAACCGAGTCGGTTTCAAAAAGAAAAAAACCAAATATACCTCATTTCAATTCGGTTTGAATCGGTTTTTGTCGGTTTGGTTTGGTTCGGTTCGGTCTGGTCGGTTTTGTTTGGTTTTGAACACCCTTAGTCCAACATGTTCTCTCGGAACTGGTGAAAGAACGAGGGAATTGCATAAATTTTAAAATATTCGTTGTGTTATAATATTTGTGTTCTTTTTTCTTTTTTATAGGTAGGAAAAAATATTTGTATTCTTTTATGATTTAGAAAAGAATACAAATTTATCATATATATATATATATTTTTTTTTTCATTTATTAATATAAGAGATAAAAAATAAAATTACACAAATTAAAAAAATAATAAATTTATTTAAAATATAAATAAATTTTAATAAATGTTATTATTTAATATTAATAACTCTTTTATATATAAATATTTTTAGAAAAATTATTAAATACATAAAATAAATCTATTGTGTCTCTTATATTTTAATACATGAAAATTTTTCCTCTTATATTTTATATAAAGCAATGGAGGAAGTATATATAGCTTGTTATTTTTGGTCAAAAAAAGATATAGCTGGTTATAAATTGCTATATATAATATTTGATTTATATACTTGTAAAAAAATTGACGTGAAATTTATATTTTACCATTTATTATGAATTTTTATATGTAAGAATGTTTTATATACTTTCACTTTTAATAAAATTTTCTGTTTTTGTTAGGAAAACATATACTTTAAATTCTTTTTCATGAAAAATATTAATAATCTAACATTATAAGAATACTTTTTTATTACGTGCTCCCTTGTCCCATGTTATAAAATAATATTTAGGAAATAAAAATAATATTATTAAATTCTTAAAAAATATCCAAACATTCTTATTTTATCCCTATTAAATATTTTTTTATAATTTTAACATAATTTATAATATTATATATTATATTAATAGGAGATAAAAGTGACAAATGAAGATATATTACATTATATTATAGAATATAGAAAACTGCATTTATTGTGTTATAATACGGCGCACATAAAGTAAAAAAATTAAATCATATATTTTTTGGATTTGAACACCCAATATATGTTGAGCAGCTACACACCCATTCATTTTGTTTTTGTTTTGTTTTTGGCCAAAGCTACCAAGTACCCACCATTCATTAAATTTTAGATTTCCATTCTTACTCTATCTCACTCATCTCTTCCTGAAGCCTGAAGGCTAATAGTCTGTTTAGATACAAGAAATAAGTATTTATTAGGGATCAATAAGTGCTTATGTGGTGAAGTTACCAAACGAAAACAGTTTTTCAATAAGCACTTATACCTCAAATAAGTGTTTATAGAAGAACATAATTTTTTCAGCTTATGATAATCATTTATCCTTCCATAATAACTTATTTCATTTTTCCTTCTCATTATCCACCCAATAATCATTTAAATCTCAATATCCAAACACATTTCTTTTTTCAAAATCACTTATGAGGTAAAAATATCCAAACACAAATCACTTTTGACATAATCACTTATCCTCATAATCACTTATTCTCATATCACTTATACATAATCTAATCTAAACACAGATAAAAGAATCCCGGCTGGCGTCAGCTAACGCCTTGGCGCGTGTTGATGACTCGCACAACGTCTAAGGCGAGTCAAGCCTCAGGAGTCAGTAAAGGCGTGCTCGAAGCTTGGTATGCATGGGATTAATGACTCACGTTTCGCCCCAAGCCACGTGAAGAAAAACAAAAAGACCCACATTCTCCACAATTTTTACTGTTGCTACCCCTTCTCCAATGCTGGCCTTTTTTTTTATCGAAAAAATTACATATAAAAATTGGTAAGATGAATTAATTATAAAAAAATATTTTAATTAAAAAAAATTAAAAATTAAAATATTAAATAGTAAAATTAGGAGAATAAATAATAATAAATCCTATATTATAATTAATTTATTATCTTGCTTTCAAAATATAATTCTCCTTTTTTTTTATATTCCTTCTTGGCTTTTTTACTTTTAATTTTTTCAACTCACTGTTATGTAATTTATTTAAATAAATGTCAAAAATAAAATATTTGATTCACAATAATAATCCCAAGCCAAAGAGAAGTCAAACATTGCAGTCATTGATAATTGAAGTCAAATTAGAATTTAAGGCTTAATCTGTGATGATAAATTAAATACTCCTTCCGTTTTGCTATATAGTATACTTTTTTGAGAAATTAATATTTCATAATATATTACATTTTACGGATTACGTAGTATAATTTTTTTTTCTTTTGAAGATTGTTTCTAATTAATAAACTTAAATATTTATTTATTATTAAAATATTTCATTCTCAAAGTATTTAATGAGGGTAATTTGAGAAAAAATAAGAAATTTGTTAGTTATTAATTATTGTCTTGTGTGCGATAATTAAAAATGCACTATAAATTAGAACAGACGTAGTGTTATTTAAGATCAATTTTCTTTATCGTTGTCCTTCTAATCCTGATCCATAATCATTTGATTAATGTTTTCTGTTTTCGTCATATATCTCTTTCTGTCTTTTCCGTTATTGGAATGCTCGACAGTGTTAGTTGCGAATTTCAATCAAAGTTTGTGCTGAAGAAAATTTAACAAAAGTTATCAGACAGCTAGCTATTCTGTTAGATTCTCCCCCTGATCCACCGCAATTGATGATGATAAATGAACATCAACCATTGTAATTTTATTCGGAGCATCTTTTCGTAGAGTAAAAAAGGCGAGGTTATAATGCAAATTGAAATAATCAGCAGAGAATGAGGTAAAAAAAATAAAATTGTTAGTTTAATTTTTTATATTTTCATTCAAATGCATCATGTATAATTATATATATAATTATAATGAATGTGGATTTGTGATATCATCTCTTTCCATAGATTTGAGGAAGAAAATTATCGACATGCCATTAGACATTAGAATTAAGGGAAAAAAAAAGACGATCGGCTTTATATATACTGGCACCCAAAGCTTTGGCCCTATGGTTAATATAGTCGGAAGCAGCTGATCAACAAAATCGCAGCTCTACTGTCCTGGGACGCTGCTTTCTCTCTCTCTCAATGCCTAAAAGCAAGCACTGAGTCCATCATTTCGAGTCCCACTAAATTTATCTGACGGAAGCCCACAAGGCACCGAAAATGCGGTGTTTTCTTCCATTGGTGTTGGCCTTAGCCACCGTGTTGGTGCCGGCATCGGTAGTATACAGCGGATTGCCGAGGAGTTTTCTGCCTCTTGAACGGGCTATTCCTCTAACCCAGCGAGTGGAACTGGAAGTACTCAGAGCACGTGACAGGGTTAGGCATGCTCGAATCTTGAAAGGAGGTGTGGTAGGCGGTGTAGTCGACTTCTCAGTCGAAGGGACTTCCGATCCTTACTCCACTGGGTACGGGTAATTATACCTTCCGGGTTCTTTTAATTTCTCATCGGTTTTAATGCACGTGCAATTATTGGGTTGTTTCGAACTGCGTTAAGTTTATAGACTTCGTTCTTTGTTTATCCTATTCTTCTTCCTCTTCTGGTAAGCATTTATCGGTCTTTATGTTGCATTGACCTCTTTTGCATTCCCCAACTGGCGGGCGAAGAATGATGAGAATGATAAAAGGAAAAAAGGATGGAGATCGAATATGTTCGGTTATAATTTTGTGTTATCTTCAGGTTAACTTATGTGTTCTTCTTGTCTCTGTTCCTTCACAACCCGTAAATCTTTGTTCTTGACATTTTCCCCGTCTTTCTTCTCAACCACTCACTCACTGCACACTCTGTTCAGAGTTAAGATTAACGAGTCACAAGAATTGTATTCTTCTAAGATGAGGTAATCTTGGTTTTCTTGTTTAGGTTGTACTTTACGAAAGTGAAGCTGGGCTCTCCTCCAAGAGAATTTAAAGTCCAGATTGATACTGGAAGTGACATATTGTGGGTTGCTTGCAATACTTGCAGTAATTGCCCTCAATCTAGTGACCTGGGGGTAAGATTTTGATACTTGTTCTTATTCATAGTTGCAGTATCTTGGGACATCAAAAGACATTTTGGTGCATAATAACTTTCTTTTGTTGTTTATGTTCTGCAACCTACAGATTGAGCTCAATTTCTTTGATACAACCAGCTCATCCACGGCCATGCTAGTTTCCTGCACAGACCAAATATGTACTGCTGCAGTTCAAAGTAGTGGAACTGAATGCCCTCCTCAGATTAATCAGTGCAGATACACTTTCCAGTATGGAGATGAAAGTGGGACATCAGGTTATTATGTATCTGATCTGATGCATTTTGACATGATACTGGGGCAATCTATGCTTGCCAACTCTTCAGCTGGTGTTGTTTTTGGGTGAGTCCCTATGCTTTTATGTAAAAGCTATGCACCAGTCGTTTCTTGATGGTGAAGTAAGACTAAGCTCATGAGCACTCAACATGGGATAGGGAACAAATAGATGAAAGAGCAAAGTTGGATGGAAGGGTTCAGAGAAGCCTAGCCTTATAAACATCACAACCTACCACTTGACCAAAGATTATAATCTGAGTTTTGTTACTAGCTAATTGTGTAAAATTCTGCATCAAGCCAATATAAATTTTAGAGTTAGTAATTATAGTTAATGTGGAATTGTAGGGCATGTTTGGTAGAAATGAGAACAGGAGAAAATGGATTGGGGAGAGGTGAAATTGGCTGTGTTTGATTTGTCAATTGGTGGATTTTTGAATAATAGAGAGAGAAATGGTAAATGAATAGGGTTTGATTAACTTGAACACCTTATCAATTTGGATCTATTCGCTCTCTAGTTTTATATTTTAAAATTATTACTTCCCTTATTTTAGTTTTGCTTAGTTACTCTTTATATATATATATATAGGGTCTATGATAAGTTAAATGAACTCTTTTGGATGGTTGTTTTTGGTATAGGTGTAGCACCTATCAGTCAGGAGAATTGACAACGACAGATAAAGCAGTTGATGGAATTTTTGGGTTTGGCCCTGGTGCTTTATCTGTTATCTCACAATTGTCATCACGGGGCATAACACCTAGAGTCTTCTCTCATTGCCTAAAAGGAGATGGCAATGGAGGAGGCATATTAGTTCTTGGTGAGATTTTGGAGCCAAGTATTGTTTATAGTCCACTTGTCCCATCACAGTATGTCCTCTTTTCCATACTTGGTTTCATGTTTTCTTTCTTGAGATGGATGCTATTGACAATTTTTTCCTTATTGTCGCAGCACATTGATTGAAGGAAATGTATTTTATATGCATTCCTGTAGTAAATCATAAAAACTTGAAAAACTTGTTTAATACTTTTATATAATCTCTTGGGCTATAGCAGTATGTTGTAGTACTACTATGGATGACAGAAAATGAAGGATCAGCATTGCCATTTGATCACTTGGAACTTGAATGTGTATAGTTCAGCACTCTATATCGATACCTTATATAATACTTCTGCTTCTTGCTTGGTGCATTGTATCAATGTTTGCAGTGTTGAAAATTTGACATCCTTTACCCAAGAGTGGAATTTTCATTATTATAAAGGTACCTCTGGATATAGTAGTAGTGGATTCCTTGTGAAGAAGATGACTTCCTTGGTTCCTTAAGTTGATGTTGCTTTGAAGGGTTCATTCTACTCCTCTGATCCTCCTCTAACCTAGACAATGTTTCTTTTCATATTCCCTATAATTTACTTGGGCAGAGTTGTATGTCAAGACCTTGTTGGATTTGTGTGGGTCAACCTTGACATGTTAAATTCTTTAAAATGTATACATGTTAAATCCTCCACATAACATGTCATTTTCATTTATTGAATTAAAATTAATAAACTAATATGGAAGATGATATATGAATACAATGCCTTGTTTTAATTTGATGATATTTTCGGTCACATAACTGACGGAAATTGAAGTTCTTAAATGCTTTTTATGCGTTTTCCTTATCATCAAAGGACTTGCAGATCTATATGAGATATTTGGCTTTGTATCTGACTCAATCCTTAATTTCAGGCCTCATTACAACTTAAATCTTCAGAGCATTGCTGTCAATGGACAACTTCTCCCTATTGATTCTGCTGTGTTTGCAACATCTAATAACCAAGGAACTATAGTTGACTCTGGTACAACATTGGCATACTTTGTTCAAGAAGCATATGATCCTATTGTT
Organism: Adenanthera pavonina; assembly: GCA_026686845.1. Taxonomy (NCBI): domain Eukaryota; kingdom Viridiplantae; phylum Streptophyta; class Magnoliopsida; order Fabales; family Fabaceae; genus Adenanthera; species Adenanthera pavonina. The sequence goes on from JAIVEN010000002.1 coordinate 7,652,999, forward strand.
GATGCTGTAAGTTTTCTTGTTCCCCAATTGCAAATTTGAAACCTTATATTGGAGTTGGCATGTTTTTGATAGAGCCCAATGTGTGATCCATATGACCGACCTCACTTCACTTAGCAACATAAGGTTGTTGTTGTTGTATACTGTAGTTGGCATGTAAGATTCCATGATATGATCACCTTTCTCTTGATATATCTATTTAGAACATAAAAAGTCTTGCATGCCCTGTTATGCTATTAACTTATAATAAACAGCATCTCCTAAAAAAGAATAATAGAAAGGTTTTTCTGTCTGAAGCCGGGAATTAGGCTATTACTTTGAGAGTTTTGTCATTTTAGATTAGCTCCAATCAATTGAAAACCCAGTCTCCATAATGGTTTGAATATCTTTGATAAGTCTTTTGTGCGGTGCTTAAAGCTTATATTTCCTCATCATGTTTAGCAAGCTGCTTACCTCCATTGTCTTATGTCTATTTTTTACTTTAATTCATGAGATTACAAACTGGCAGCCTGTTTTTAAATTGAATTCATGTGGATTCCTATATTATTTGACCAGTATCACGTTTTTTTGGTGTTTGGTGTTGGCAAATTCCCATTTTTCCTTGGATCTTTTGTTGTGATTGTTTTTCATCAGAAAACATATTAGTGATTTAATGAGAGTTCATATGCCTTACAATAATTAAGCCATCGAATATCATATTGAGGTTTATATCCAATTTTTATACAATATTTCAACAGAGGGTGAAGAAGGAGGCACAAAAATGTAAAATTTCTTGTTCTAGTTTCTAAAGTTCTATATGAAATTATAGTGACCTTACTTTTATTTGTACTGAAGTTAAATTTCTGAATGGACTTGTAGATCACTACTGCTGTGTCCCAATCTGCGAATCCCATTATTTCAAAAGGATTCCAGTGTTATCTGGTCTCAAGCAGGTTAATGTCAAACTTGATATTTGCAATGAAGAACTTTAAGTTTACTTACATTGTTAAAGCAGACTTTGTCCTTTGAAGACTTCTGAAGAACTCATTATAATTTATACTCGTGGCTTATTCAGCATAGGTGATGTATTTCCTCCAGTCAGTTTAAATTTTGAAGGCGGGGCATCTATTGTTTTAAAACCTGAACAGTACCTTATTCGTTATGGTTTCCTTGTAAGTATATATGTCTCCTTGTTTGGTTAGATTCTTGCACTTATTTTTTCTTTCTACTCAAGGGAGACCTATTATTTTTTATCTTATGCCATTGGTTATTCTCTTATGTGTCATTTTGCTGTAAAAGGATGGCTCTGCGATGTGGTGTCTCGGTTTCCAAGTGCAAAAGGGCGTTACAATTTTAGGAGGTAAGACCCTCTAGAAGATTATTTGAACAAGATGAGTGCAGATGTTGATGAACGGTGTTGTCTCCTCATTTTGCAGATGTTGTCCTAAAAGATAAGATTTTTGTATATGACTTAGCTCATCAACGAATTGGATGGACTAACTATGATTGTAAGTTCACTGGAGCAACTCTTTCTTTAAAGCTGGGAATAATTATCTCCATTACTGTATTAATTACAAATTATTGCCCAGGTTCTTTGTCTGTAAATGTCTCCCTGACCACGAGCAAGGATGAGTACATCAACGCAGCAAAGCGGAGTGCAAGTAGCTCACAGATGGACATTCTCACCAATTTGCTACCTGTTAGCATCGGCTTTCTCCTAGGGTACATATTCGTTTTCATGGAGTCCCTATAGTGATTTTGATCCCACATTCAAAAGTTAATTCTTTTTTTACCGCACTTTGAAACTTTGCTTGGGTTGGGTTGGCCGATCTTTTATTTATTATCGGTATCCACTTCTGATCGCCATGAGTTTGCTAGCTGCTTCTGTTGTGTATTTATCCTATTCCAATTGGGCTTGGCATGCCTGCTAACGGGGGCATCTTCCATTCTTCTAACGAAAATTGGGATCCCATTGTAAATGACTAAAGGGGATCCGTGGTGGGAGAATGAGAACTTCCAAAATTGCATATTATTACTTAGGTAGATAAATTTGTACTATTTCTACAGTGCTGTAATTGTGATGGCTTAGAACGATTTAATGTCATTTACTGGCCAAAAAGTTTTATATAAGGTATATAGATAGGAATCTTGTGTGCTGATGGTATCATGGATTGGATGGTATTGGGGTTGGAGATTGTATGATATTAAATTTTCTTTTTAAATTGTCATCTTTGTCGGTATATTTGTCTTAACAAGAACTATCATTCATCCTTTTTTTTTAGATGAAAATTAGCTGCTAACGCCCTCATGCAGTCGTTTGATTAGGAAATGGAAAAGTTGTCTCTTGAGTGACACCGATCGCTTTTACGGGTCAATTTGATTCGATCTACTTGTTTAAGCAGTTAATCCAGCTAGACTAGCAACAGGAGTTCTTTTTTCTATTTTTTGGTCAAAGCAACAAGAATTCTCACATAAGAAGTTACCAAATTTTGAATTTGTGTTCTTTAAAATTTGACGAAATGAAGTGAAATATATAATTTTCATACAACAAAATATAAAATGTTTATTAATTTTACGATGGAACTAGTGATTGTTAATTTCAAACATCGAATACCGCGCTAGAGTGAGAAAAAGACGAGAACGTCGACTGAGAAACTATTACAGCATTATAATTGGGTGTAGCCGGAATTTGTGGGACACAGAAGCATTTTATGTCCAGTGAGGTGGCAAACGAAATATGGGCCATGGTAGAGTTTAGCGAAAAGGCTTGTTTGAAGTTGCATCATGTAGGAAGTAGGAAGCCAGGCTGCTATGAGAGTGGAGCGGGCAATTGGATGGAAGTAACAAAACCCCTGAACGATGAGTTGCTTTTAAGAGTGGCACTGGCAGGGGAATTGCATTAGCTGGTGGATTAGTTAGGGGACATATAGAGGAAAATGATGAGGCGGTTTTTGTAGAAATATTGGTCACTAAAATTGTAATGTCCAGTTGTGGGGTATTTATGATTATGATCGAAGGAGGATGGCATGGGATCAAGGGTGGTGCCAAGTCCATGTTGAAGTGGGTAACTCATTTGCTGTTACATCGCTTGAGAAGAGCTGAATAAATGGCATTGGCAATGACTATTGAGCGGTTATTGAAGGGATTAATTAGGATGTGTCCTGTTTAGCGTTTTGTGGCTTTGTTTTATACTTTTATTTCCTCTCTCTAACAAAAAATTAAAAGTAACAAAACAAAAATAAAGAAAAAGTTACAGGTTTAGAGCTAGCAAAATTCAAGATTCAATAAACCGAAAGGAAGGGGAAATAATATAAGGGATTCATTCAAGAGAATTTATTCTCACATCTTAAGCTTTGCTCGAATGCTTTGATTCGTCTTTGAAAGGTTGATACACGTAAGTGGGCTACCAGATACTCCATAAACAGACCCAAGTTTATTAAAACCTTCGGGAAGTTAAAAAACCAGAAGCATTGTCTGATTTTGTCATCCCTTTCATTCCAATATGTGTGTGTGATATTGGGTTGGGCAAGTTTTCGGCTACGAGTGGAGCAGGACTGAGAGCCATGCCGATAATCGCGTCCCTCCTTTTTTGTTTCATCTTTCCGTCAGTCGCCTCTTCTCCCCACGCGCTTATCCTCCATCACTTCTTCCTTCTCAGATTTTTTCACCATCCTGCCACTCTCAATTGATTACATATTCAAGAGCACAACATTGAGAATGATTTAATTGTCTTTGGATAATCTCATAAAGATTGTAAAAGTATTCTTCAATATGATATATATCGGGGAGGAGAATAGTTCTCTATTAGGTATTGTTTAACTTCTAATTGTATTACTGCTAATCTTGTTTTCCAATTGATTACACATCGTATCATATATATTTTAAGCATATAATTATGTAATCATCATAATTTAGCTAATAATACAAGTAAACTATATACATACATACATACATATATATATATATATAAGGATAGACATTTTTCAATCTAAATCCTCCATAATGTATAAATAATTACACATGATGTACTTAAATAAATAAACCTCGTATATATTTTCATATATTTTTTATATTCATACAGTTAGATTGGGTTCTATTTGATTTCCCACTGCTAGGAATATTCGTTGAAAACACTGGTTTCAACTTTGACGCGGCTAGATGAGGTTTTATTGTATTTTCCCTCATCGGTTTGTTAACATTTGTTTTTTTGTGAAAAATTGTTAACAAATTGTTATTTGTACATATTTAAGCTCATTGCATGACTACGTTCTCTTTATTATGTGACTTTCTTTTCTAATCGAACATCATTAATTTTTATTAGATTCTAAACAATGCAGTAATCCGATTAAAACAGGAGGATACATGTGAATATTATAGCTTACCTACGTTACTTGTAATTGCCAACGGTTGCATGAATCCAGCCACATATATAAGAGAAGTATAATTTCATTTTATTATTATCTGGCTTAGGAGATTGTACATGGATTACACAGAAATTGCGCATAGTCCGAAAAATTCACTAAAAAAGCTCAAAGCCAATGTGTGGTAACTTGGCGGCCAATAATTAATCAGTGGCAGGAACGCTCTCCCTACGCGCGTGAGAACGGCTCCACGCTTGAACACCCTGTTCCCGAACGGCTCCAACCTCCAGTGTCCATGCAAAATTCTCACTCCACCACCCTCTCTCTCTCTCTCTCTCTCATGTGATCATGTCACACTCTCCTTCGTCGTCCTAACTCACTCAATACAATTTTCCTTTTCTTTCTTTCTTGTCATTTCTCTCCTGATTAATACTCCCTTCATTCTTTCTCTTTCTAGCGAAATTCCTTTCTTTAGAATCTGACACTGCCAAGCCCTCCTCTCTCTGTTTCTCCCTGCATTTATAAAATACGTAATACTTTTATCAAGTTTTGGAAAGAAACGCAACCTCACTCTTTGGCCTCCATTCTTTCTTTCTTTACTTTGGGAGGTATCGACGATACGCACATTACGCGTTTCAATTGATCAATGGCGGTTTCTCCGACGGTCATCGCCGCACCGGCTTCGCTTTACGTTGGCGACCTCCACCCTGACGTCAACGATGGTCAGCTGTTCAAAGTTTTCTCAGAATTCGACAGCCTCACTTCTGTTCGAATCTGTAAGGACTCCTCCACCGGCAGGTCTCTCTGTTACGGCTACGTCAACTTCATCTTTCACCAAGATGGTATGTATAATTTCTTATTTTGCGTATTAACTTTTCTTTTCCTTGATTGAATCTACTTAATAATTCTTTTATCTGTTTTCGTTCCTGGAAAATGAGGGAAATCTCAGAAAGAGGGAGCTCGCGTCGTAGCAAATGCAACTTTTACAAAGATGTATTTGTGTGCGTTTAAGTATGTGTATAGAATCTGATTATAAGAATTAGCGAAGAACTTTACACAAATAATGCTATTAGAATATAAGATCTTGATTTTGATAGCAATATTGCTTCTTACATTGTTTATCCTTCACATTGTTTTCGGAGCATGAAAATAATTTCAAGTGAAGGTTCTAGAAATTACTAGTTTTCCATTGCTTTGTCTCATTTCTGAAATAAAATGGAGGCTTCATTGTTACATGATTTTCCGTTTTTCCAAGAAACCCCTCTAAACAGAATTTAAATTATATTTTTGTTAAATTCCATTGGTCCCGTTGGTGAAAAAAAAAAAAAGAATTGATTGGTCCCAAGTGACCTGTTCTACGTTGCAGGAACAAGAAAATGATGTTGTGGCTTCTGTCTTGTTTCCAATGCTTGGATTAAATTCACTGTTTTCCTGGGGGAGCGGGGCGGGGGCGGGGGCGGGGCTGGGGTTAGTGCACATAAACTGATTGGTCCATTAGCCTTGGGCATGTGCTTGTGTTGCGTCATTGCCTAGTCTTTGGGTAGTATTTTAGTTTGGTTTCTGGTTTTAGTTAGATGTTGAAAAACAAATTCATATGAATGTGAATTTTACTTATCGGCAGTAAATAACTAGAATCTTTTTTCTTTTCTTTTTTTTAAGGAATAACTTGAAATCTTTGTTGACACTATATTTATCAACTTCTTTGATAAAAATTATGAAGTTCAGTAGCCTTAGCACGGATAATTTTCACAATATGGTGATTTGTTTAACAGGTGTTCTTATTAACATGTTTCGTGAGTTAGTTATCAAAATTATTTTGGACCAAGTTACATTATTGTCCAGGATATGCATGAAACTTATAAATTGTAGTGCTCTGATAATTTGCAAAAGGAAAAAATAATAAGAGAAATACTGAATAAGATACCCAGTCAACCTAGTCTGGCTCCAGTCACCTTAAATTGTTATCCTTGATTTGACTAGCTATTCGTGCTCTTGAGCTGAAGAATCATACCAAGCTGAATGGAAAAATGATAAGGGTCATGTGGTCACATCGTGACCCCGAAGCAAGAAAAAGTGGAATGGCGAACGTATTTGTTAAGGTATATGTCTACCGGTCAATTAACTCTTTAACATATTCTCTGATTCATTATTATTTCTGAAGTGGAATCTGATGGAAACTGGTTCTGTTATCATGACAGAACTTAGCTGAACCTATAGATAATGCGGGATTACACGAGTTGTTTAAAAAATTCGGGAAAATTTTGTCCAGCAAAGTTGTCATGTCTGAAGATGGGAAGAGCAAAGGGTATGGCTTTGTTCAATTTGAATCAGAGGAATCTGCAAATGCCGCCATTGAAAAGCTGAATGGCTCCACTGTTAGAGATAAACGGATGTAAGAGTTAAACACTGCATTGCTTCATATTATGTTAAAGTTTGTCATCATCTTTATATGCACATGCCTTTTAAGTTTATTTTTTAATTCCTTTTTAATTGCTGTATTCAATTTCCATACCTCTTATCTCCAGAAGCTAAGTTTAATAGGACTCTAAATCTGGTCACAGATATGTTGGTAAGTTTGTTAAAAAAAGTGAACGCAGCTTGCCTGGTCCTGATGCCAAGTTCACAAATTTGTTCATGAAAAATTTGGATCCGGAGATCACAGAAGAGCTTCTGCAGGAAAAGTTCGCCCCCTTTGGCAACATTGTTAACTTGGCTATTGCTAAGGACAACAATGGAGTATCAAAGGGTTTCGGCTTTGTAAACTATGATAATCCAGATGATGCTAGACGGGCAATTGAAGCAGTGAATGGATCACAACTTGGTAGGTTTTTTTATGGGCAACATTTGCAATTTCTTGGTGTTGATTCCTGTATTATATGGTTTTCGTTTGTCATAAGCAGGTTCGAAGACTATATATGTAGCCAGAGCACAAAAGAAGGCTGAGCGTGAGCAAATCTTGCATCATCAGTTTGAGGAGAAACGTAAGGAGCAGGGTTTGAAATATAAGGTAATCCGTACCCCCTTTCTCTTTAGATTTAACCTGCATTTCCTTCTTCATTATCTTAGTACGCCTTTGGGCATACTTCAGGGATCAAACGTTTATGTGAAGAACATTGATGACGATGTCAACGACCAAGAATTAAGAGATCATTTTAGTTCATGCGGCACTATAACGTCTGCCAAAGTTATGCGAGACGAGAAAGGCATAAGCAAGGGGTTTGGTTTTGTCTGTTTCTCCACTCCTGAGGAGGCCAATAAAGCTGTGAACTATTTTCATGGTAAGTTGTTATGGCTGCAAGTATAAGGTGAATGAATTTTGTTGCTTTATTAATATATGACGGTGCTAAAAAAGACTAAACGTCATTCTTGATATGAACAAAACTTGATAATTCTTCTGTCCTATTTTTTTTATTTTTTTATATTTTTTTGGTAAAACTAGGACCTTGAGCTGTTTATATTCGAGTGATTTCAATTTGAACTACTTGTATTCAAATTTATGACTTCCTTCTAATTTGAAGGGATATAATACACCTGATTAGTTGTACATAACTAGCAAATGATTGGTAAAGGGCTGCTTTTAAGTTCCACTCACTCTTGGCAACTGCAATTTTTGACACTGCCCTGTCTCCATTAGGGTTCATTTACACAGTTTGAGGAGTTCCTGCAATTTTTTTTTTTAAGCAGATAATTTCTTTAGTTTTTTTCCCTGTATCATGTTTGTGTGATTGAGTCCGTGTTTTGGATGGGGGAAAAGAGAGGATGTTTTCGAACCGGGATTTTTTTTTTTGTGGGGGAGGGGGGGGGTGTGGTGGAGGGGTTTGAAATTCTTGTATCTATGTCTAGTGACCAGTCATTTTTTTTATTTTGAAAATGAAGTAATAAAGAGAATGTGAATGTTAGCAATTTTTCCCTTCTTAAAGAGGAAAAGAGAACAGAAATCTCCTTACCAAATTATGCAAAGACCTTACACGCAATTTCACCTTCTAACGAGAAGAGCTAACACACTATGCCCTGCATGAGAAGAGCTAACACACTATACCCTGCATGCCAATGCGGTTGACTTTTGTGATGTGTGATGTTACTCATATAAGGTTGAGTATAGAATAGATATATTATGGACATCTCATCTAAACCATGTAGATAAGAAATGCATAGTCTAGACCATATTATTTTATTTTGATGATGTGTGATATTATTCAAATAAGGTTGAGTCTGTTATACACATTTCATATGAATCATCTAGATGAGATACGAATAATGCAGACTATATTATTTTATTTTTTTATATTTTTTAGTTGAAATATTAAATTTTTATATATTGATAGTCATAAAATTGATATATTTTAGATTCTGAATCATTTAAAAATTTATTAAAATCAAATTAAAAAATAAGAAAATTTGAACCATCCAATCTTATCTAAATGGTCCACAAAAAATGTGTACATGATGCACATTCCTACAATTCAAAAAAGGGATGTGCAGTAGATCTAAATTTAGACAAGGTTATTAATGGTATATAGATTTGACCAATCTTGCTGTTCTGAGGGCATTTTATGAAAGAAAATATTCATTGTAAGTGGTGATTTTCATGTTGTGTCCCCGCATGATTATGGACCTTCACTTAGCTTTCGAGATGAAGCAATTTTTTATCTGAGTTTCAAACTAATAAAATTAAAATTTCAATAGAAGGAATGATGGAATTATTATTCAAGCCTGGACGGCAAAAGCGGCTTTTGTATATGTGTTTTAAAGATTATAATAATAAACTTGTCATGAACTTTCACTTGATTGTTCAAGCTTTTGATGCGGTCATTATAGTTATCTCTTGATAGGTTTGAATCAGAATTGAAGTTCTCATCTTGAAAATTTTATACCTGAAGTTTTAAGCTTTTTCCTTGTTCCATCTTTTAATAACGATATAGAAATGTCAGGATTATTTAGGATTCCACAAAGTGCTATTGGGATCCTTTCCATTTTGCATCATCACGTCTGCGAAGTCCTTCATCGTGTTGGTTTACTTTTAATTCAAATCGGTTTTAATATATCACAGGATGCATGTTTCATCGTAAACCGCTATATGTTGCTATTGCTCAGAGGAAGGAGGATAGGCAAGCACAATTACAGGTTCAGTATGCACAGCGAATTGCAGGACTAGCTGGACCTTCAACTGCTGTTATGCCTTGTGGATATCCTCCTTACTACTACGCAGCTACTGGTGTTACTTCACAGATGCCCTCTCGACCTGGGCTAGTGTATCAACCGCTGGGCTTGAGGCCAGGATGGAGGCCTAACGGCTTTGCACCTCCTACAAGACCTGTTCAACAGGCTCTAGTTTCTGTTGTGAGTAACTACTTTGCTTGATGAATTAAAAGAACACGTATTTCGTTTACCCTTTTCCTTGTATACAGTCCACTCGATGGTAGTGTCCTTGTTTTATTAGGACAAACTAGTTTCGTTTTGATGGTATGTTCAATGAGTCGTAATATATACTTTTATTCTTTCCATTGACAGCCTGCTACTTATATGAGGTCGCACAGACAAATAAGGAGCAGGATGAATGGACACGCAATTTCGCAGGGGAATGTTTGCTTGGGCACATTAATCCCACAAACGCAACAGCCTTCTCAGTCAATGGCCTCTTCAAGAGAATCAACTACTCAGCAGGTTCGCTTTGCCTAACGTAATGTATGTTGTTGCTAAAATGTTCGAGTGATACATGCATATGCACTGCCGTTTTCCACCCTAACATGTCAACTTCCGTTATTTAAAGAACAAGCGCTGCAATGAGGAAAGTCTTGGGCAGGGAATAGATGATGATGTACAAGAACATGTAAAAGTCTCTGGAAGACTGCTTTTTTAAAAATAAAAAATAAAAAATAAAAAATAAAAGTTGTTTTTGAAAGGGAACTTTCATGTCAGGGATTATCAATTTCTTCTAGTTAAGTCTTAAAATTAGTTCAGAGATCATAATTTTTTTTCCTTGGAAAAAGTTTCAAGTTCCAACAGCAGCATCCTAGTTTCCTGAGCAACCTCATTAATAACACGTTCCACCTTTGATCCTTCTACATGGCAGAAATGTAGATGGTTGTATGCTTCCATTTTGTGATTTTAGTTCCATGAACTGCAGAGGACTGGGCAGACTAAGTATGTGGCCAAGAGGTGCCAACATGAGATGAAGAAAGGATCTGGAGTCCCATCCTATGGTTCTAACTCTGCTGTCAGGGGTCAAGGATCAAAAATGCTGCATAGGATGCTTGCTGCTGCTACTCCTGAGCAGCAAAAACAACTACTTGGCGAACATATTTACCCACTAGTCCAGAAACTCAAGGTAATACCATTGCATTATTTTTTTCAGTCTCATTAGGATTTGGGGTTAGATTTCTTAAATTATTAACTGAAATAGTAACTTGTTTATAATGTCATTTCGAATAGCCTAGCCTAGCAGCGAAGATTACTGGGATGCTCTTGGAGATGGACAATGGAGAATTGCTGCTTCTCCTGGAATCTTCGGCTTCTCTTTCTGCCAAAGTGGAAGAGGCTGTGCAAGAACTGAAAAACTCCAAGACTAAAGTGTCGGACCAGGACGTGCTTCATCCAAGTTACTTTTCAGCTGAGGTTGCTGTAAACTGAACACGACAACTTGAAGCAAATGATGTGACTGAAACTTCTGAAGATCCAGATATTTGATACATAGATTTTTGACATCTATTAAAACTGTAGTATTTTCTTCCGCTCTATTTCCTTTGAAAAAGAAAAATCTGTTTTCTGGTCCTTAGGTTTGACTTTTATTTCTTAGTATTGGTATGGTAGGGATTGTAAGATTCCGAAATAAATTTGTTTCGGAATTTGGTTTCAAGGATTAACAAAAAAATGAATTTGAGCTCAAAGCAGTTACTTGTTGTACTTTTTTGTTCAATTAAACGAGATTTTTAACACGGAGAACACAAACAATGTTTTACTTAGTTTTAAAATATACTAAATTAAAAAAAAATCTCATACTCAACTCTGTCTATTTCCAAAGAAATTGATATTAAATAATATTAATTAAAATTAATATAGATTTAGAAAATAAAATTAAAGCTAGTTAATTAGTGAAAAATTATAAAAAAATTGAATTTGATAAAAAAAATGTGGGGCTCACCTAAAACAAAAAGAAAAAGATGAACCCAATATGCAAATGAAAGAAAGAATAAATGAGGAGTGTAGCTCCAACCTTCTTTTAATTACATATTAATTTTTAATTATATAGGCATTGAACCGGAGAAGACACTAATTTAAGGTTTAATGGTTCAATCGTGATCTAATCGGGGTTAGACCGATAGTGATTAAAATAATATATTTAAAACAAATAATACAAGTTTAAACAAATTTTATAACTTAATTAAAATCTTAAACTAAATAATATTGAATTATCAATATATTATTCACAACAAACAAATTATTAATAAGTTTCATAATTCAATATTTAAATATAAATAAGTTAATATTTATCTATAATCATATTTTGAGTTTAAAATAATAAATTAATAATCCATTATTAGATTATTTATTAAGTAAATATACAACTTTTAATAATTATATATATAATAATAATGCTTATATAATATTATAATATATAAAGAAAAAATATTTTGTACTAAAAATGATGTTATTTTATCTTAAAAAATAAAAAATATTTTTAAAAAAATTTAAAAAAATAATATGGAATTGATTCAAACCGGTTCATAACCAATTCTGCCCGTTCATGGCCGGTTTCACCGGTTCTGAATCCTCTCGATCCTCTACCTTAACCAAACCAGACCAAATATCGGTTCCCGGTTCGATTGGATCAGGCACCAGTTTCCTATTTAACTGACCAGTCCAGTTCAATTCTGACAACAGAGTTAAATATTATATGGCAAACCAACCAAAATTTGTAGACCATGAGATCAGCAAGTCAAATTATTTTGATCCGAATCAGTAGCTCGAACAAATGGACACTGCAAAGATAGATGGCTCAGATATTCGGCTGCAACTTCATGAGAGATATTGCCTAGTCAAAAACAAACAATGGCGTGACATGAAAGACCGTGCAACAGGAAGAACTTGAAGGCGTAATTTGGGAGAAATACAATGAGACGGAGCGGAATCCTTTCTTTTTTTGGTAAACAAGAGGATAAAACAACCACGAGACTACAACATCATTCTTGACACCATCTGCATCTAGAGAAGACTACTCCCCTCACATCCTCACCCAAAACTCTCAAAATACCATCAGTGGTTGTAGTAATCTACAGAGACCCACATATATACACAAAGCATAGAGTTGGCTAAGAAATCAGCCCCCTATTACACTCTCCATAAACATGACTTAAACTAACAATCCAATCTTTAGACAACAGACTTCAAATACGAGGAACCAAACTAGCATAGTTTTGTTTTGTTTCTTTCTATAGCCCAACTCCCAAGACATTTAAAGCCCATCAACAACATCCCATAACTCAGCTTGCAAAATATTACTTCTTCCCACATTTCTACATACCACTCCTCTCCAATTACCATCATGATCAAGGAGAGCACCTGAGACTGAGCGGAATTTTCAACTTGCATAGGTGCTTCCAAGAATAACGAGGCATTGAGAAAAAGCTATTGCCAAACTTGAGAAATAACGCTTCCTATTATTCCAACGCTGTCCCCTCAAAAGTGCTTTCTTTCTCTCTCCTTTTTTGTTAGTTCCAACTGTTTGATAATAGTGCTTGGAAAATAAATTATAAGTAAGCGAGAGAGTCATACAAGAAAATAAGACATTTTGGTGCCTTAAGAATTCATATTTTATAGTGGCACTAATTCATTTGTTTTCATCTTTCAAATATACTACATGCAATCAATTTTATAAAGTTAGAGGATTCAAAATCTAATAACGCCTGCGAAAGTAGTCACAGACGACAATAACTTAAAAAGTAATAAGCATTTGTGACTCTTCTATCTTGTTAGAGACCATGCGATAGTTATATAGAGACTGGACTGTCAGAGTTCACTATAGTCCAAGAAAGCACTAAGCGGATGCCCTTGTGAAGCTTGGGAGATCTCAGAAGAGTAGTATATTTATTTTCTTTGATGATATTCCTAACTGTATTGAGGATCTTAACTAGGCTGATGTACCTAGAACTTTGGTTACTATCTACTCCATCTAATCTAAAATATAAGTTACATGACTAACTCATACAGATTAAGAAAATGAGTTAAATTAATTAAATTTGTAAAAAATTTACATTATTTTTTAACATGACCCTTAATAAAAATAATTTCTAATATAATTTTCTTATTCATAAGTTAATTAAAGACAATGGTAAATTAGAAAAAAATAATTAATATTTTCAACTTTATCTAAATAGTACTTATATTTTAAATAAAAAAAAAATCTAAAAAAAACTTATATTTTAGTTCAAAGAGAGTATTAGTTTTAGTTATTATCATTTCAGGTTGTGGCCTCTCTCTTTGCATTAAAAAAACTGACTACAAGCTGAGAAAACCACCACTACATTCAATACTCATGAAGGCAGGCAACAATGCACTATAGAGCAACCAGAGCAAAATTGAATCCAAGATGCCTCCAAATCATGAATCCAAGGCTACTTCCTTTGAGCCGCATAAATCGACTAGAAAGAGCATTTCCATTAAGCGAACACCTCCTACCAGCCAAAGGGGTAAAAATGGAGGCCTCATGATACTAGAAAGATACAAGGACAGTCCACCGATAACTCATTTGGATTTAGACATTTGACATTAAGTAATAATTCAGATTTCTTTAATGCTCTAGATTTTTTTCATATTAAGTAAAAAGTAATTAAAACATTTTTTCTCCTGTATCAGAAAGTAGCCTGTGCACTGCATTATTAATAATTCACTCGCCACAAATTTGTTGTGTAGACATTTGATGGAAAAATTATTATAATTAAAGATTGTAAAATAAAATTGTTTTTCGTAAATATAGAATTTCAAAGATTTTGAAGGCTTGGAGAACCTTATAATATTTGAATTTGAATTGTAATAATATAAAGATTTTTTATTGTATATTCTTATTTGTAGTAATATGGCACGCAGTGACATCATCTTAATTGAATGGGTAAGATGCCAAATTGTGTACAATATTTGAGAAAGTAATTTTGGTATAAAAAAAAGACACATTGTTATTTGGCAGTAAATATTGGTCTAATTGATAACAATAAGGTAGACAAGTTTTATGTTTTGGTAAGTACTTGTGATCCAATTTACCAAAAATCTTTAGTTGGCAAAAGAAAAAGGACGTAATGTCTGTTAACCCAAAAAATTTCTAAAACCCATGATTTTAAATTTTCTTTATGTACAAAAAAGGACACGGAAGTAGCAAACAAAAATTGGCCTAACTTATAAGGACCAGTTTCATGTTTTATAAGGCTGCAAATTCAAATTTGAACGTTGATGTGTCTTATTATTATTTTTTTAAATAATTGCTAATGGTTAAAAAACATACAAGGTAATGGCACTAACAACCTGTTTGATTTGTTCACATAGAGATATGTAAAGGCGATCATAATTACATTATCCAACTAATTGTGTTTGGTTGGTATTTTCACTATCACTTTATATGAGGTGCTTATCAATACATCAACAAATTTATGTGAAGCCCATTACCTTAATGTGATCAGGTGTAAAATGTATAAATTACCCTTCACAATACAAGATACACCCATCATCTATCTAACTTCTTCATCGTCAAACGCACCTATCGCTGAACCAATCTCATTCTTCCTCAACAAAATGCAACCTTCTCTTCACTGTCCATGCTCGAACTAAGAAAGCCCCACCTTCTCTTCACTATGTGCTGTTGTTACCCCACCATTCAACCTTCATAGTCAGCGATCTCCATTGACATCATTACTATTAGATTTGGTGGTACCCAATTTTGCTTCTTCTTCAATGAGATCTAGTGGTGCCTGGTGTTGCTTCTTCTTTGGTGAGATCTCTGTTTTTCTTTTTTTGTCTTTTATTGATATGCTAATTTGAGGGTTGAGGAAGAAGATGGAGGAAGGAGAATGATAGGGAGGGATGTATGATTGTTGAACGTAGGTGTGGATGAGTGGTGGCCATGGTGATGCTGCTGGAAAGGAGAATAATAGAGAGGAAGATAATTCTTTTTAATTAGGAACAGAATAATACTTTCATATTTATTTATATTTTTATTTAATAAAAAAGTAATATCATTCCTTTCATATTATACCAAATAAATTCAGATATAATTATTATTTCCTTACATTATTTATATTATATCACCTAATGATAATGATGAGCTTATTAGTTATCACCTACCACCATGTCAATATTCAAAAGAACCTCGCAACATACTATTGGTTCATTAAGAACAAGTACAACAATACCCATCTTATGAGCGCGCCATGCAGTAAAATTCATGCATTTATCTGGCTCCTTAAAGATAATTTGCTGTATTTTATATATTTTTCTTGGTGAAGCTATATTTTATATACTTCCTCAATTTCTTTTTATATATGTGTATATATATATATATGACATTTAAGTACAAATATTAAGAAATCTAACTAAAATTTATTTTTAAATTTTAAATTTATTCTTAAAAAATAAATAAATAGATAAGAATAACTAATATTATATTTGATTTTTAAAATGATAAATGATTAAAGTATACTTTTAGTACCATAACTTTAAGGGATGTTTTATTCTAGTCCTTTAATTTTATTATAATTCTTTAACTTCTAAAATATAGTTAAAAACATCATAAGTGTTAACACTATTAAATAACGTAAATATAAATGGTGACTTAGCATATTTAAAAAATAAATAACTAAATAATTAATAGTATTATATATTTATTAGTATTATAATTATTATAAGGGAAAATTAAACATTTGATCCTTACACTTTACCCTAATTTGTAAGTTGGTCCTTATAGTTTTTAATTTTTGAATCTACTCCTTGAACTTTCAAACGTTTGATACGTTAATCCCTAGCATTTTGCAGAGTTTCAATTTCGATCCTTACAGCGTCCAGATCAACTAACAGCGTTAAGAAATTTTCCTACATTGCTAACAATGCTGAAGTGGCAATGGCAGATTGCATGTGGAAATTTTTTTTATCTTACGTGGATTTTCTTTTTAGCTAAAGGGCTGTAAAACCCGTACTTACTGCTTGGTCGTTTGATGCAAAACAACATTGCAAACATAGCATGAACGGGAAGTCATCCTATGTTCTCGTCGTTGAAGATGAAGGAAGTGGCCAAGGTGGAGTCAAAGAGGAGCCGAAGATTGACAAAGCATGAAGGGTCGAATGTGAGGGGAAATCACCTACCTTGATGTCACTGTTGGTCATTGATTTAGGTGTGAGATTAGATTCAAAGTGTATTGATCAATAGGTATAAAAGTTAGTTTTAAAATAAAAAATGGGTTGTGAGAGAAATGTAATATATTTACATGGTAGGGGGAAAAGTAGACAAGGCTCCAATTAGGTTTTTCGTTTGTGATAAACTGCTGATGAAAATTCAAGTGCATTTTCTGTTCAATTTGAAGCTTGCTGACACAAGTTTCCAGTATGAATGTATATGATAATTGAATTTATTATATATCTTCATTACAAGTTACCAAAACTAAGTTTAAAAGGAAAAATCTGAATGAAAGTAACCAATTTAAACTAAATATCACGATAATTGAATTTGATTGCTTCTGCAGTAAATCTTCATATTTAAGGATTATGACATGCTTTTTGTTTGCAGCTCATCAATGATGGAGTCTCAGACTCATTCTCTCATTCATATGGAAGAAGAGAATATTGTAGATGCGTTGACCCAATTTCCAAGCATACATTGAAAATCATCAAAACCCAAGAGAAGACCCATTCAATTCCTAGTTAAAGGATCAAATGGTTCCTTACTATGAATATGGCATCATGCCTTGGGTATTGTGGTGAAGCACACTATATCAAACATCGGAAATGACATTATGGTGGATTTGCATACTCAAAATATATGTCCATGCTCCAACTCCATGGATATGAAATATCATACATAACATGTGCTTAGGATTCCAACCTAAGGAGTACATGCTGATTGAACTTGGATCCTCAAATTTTAATCTTGTGGTGCGAATGGAGGGGAGAGAGAGAAAGTTCTAACAAGGTGGCAAGGTGCAATGAAATTGTATTTTTTTAATCATATTATTTTTAATATATTATTTATGGACTATAATAAATATTAAATATATACTTGACAAGTAGAAATATAATCAATCTTTCAGTACAATCTTTTATCAACTGAGCTAAATTTCTATTTTTTTCATATCTTTGATGCCAAACATTTGACATGCTAGGAAGGGACTCCCACATCTTGAAATTTCAATTTCTTGCTCACTAGACAATTAACGCCTAAACTAGGAAAAATTATTCTAATAATAATAATAATAATAATCAAAACAATCGATCGAGACACTTGAATTCGAACACTTTGATCTAGGTGTAGGCGCCTGAATAGCTTAATAGTGGCCAGCCTTGCTGCACCTTTCTGGTGGCATTATATAGCCGCATTAGCTAGCTGTTTTCACTGGGCTCTATGATATATCCCCGTTAAGCTCTGCAAATGGTGCAAAAAATAGAGTATAACAGAGTATTGGCCTTTGAAGCTTTTATTCATGGAATGGTACATTTATTGTCTTTACAGCTGAAAATAAAATATCTATTTAAAGAAGCCAAATGTATCTCAAACCGTTATTAGCAAGAAGGAAGTAAACAAGGAGTGGCACCTTTTACCAAAAAAACAAAGGTGTGGCGCTATTGCAAATGTTAAAGTTGCAACTTCACTTCGATCCCAAAAATGGGGAAGAAGATCACTAGCATCTTGTGGGTTGACCTTCTAGTGAAAAAGAGCGAAGAGGCGGTAGGGTCGTTGTGGATTACGGCTGGATAGAGGAATGATACCCTTTGGATCTCACTCAAAATGTACCCGATGATGTCCCCTTAGTCTCGATTTGTTTGAAAAGTAGCTCGAAGATAATGGTAAGCTTCACTGCCCCGAAGATTGTTGCCCTAGTTGTGTTTTTTTCTTTGGTTGCCCCTTGGTCGCTTCTTAGACGAAGACCCTACATTTTTCTCACAATAATTTGGTGTATAGAGTGTCAGTCCTACGTGTATGCCATATCTATTAAGTGTCCATCACTTCACATAACTGTTAGCCAAGTCAGGACAATGATTACACCATTTTCCCATGTGGACAAATAAGGGACTGTTTCTTAAATTATGTAAAGTTATAGGGATTGACATGGCTAACGTTAGAAATGTCAAGGAGTGATGTGAAAAAAATTAAACTATAGGGATCAAATTAAAAAAGGGTGTAAACCATAAGGACCAAAACATTCATTTCCCCTTATTATAATCATAACCATTTGTAAAAAATTCTTGCAATTATAATTAAAATAATTTTAAATTCTTATAATAAATAATCATCACATTTAAAATAAAATCTAAATTACATCATCAAAATAAATATAAAATCTTAAAATAAAACCTAACTTAAAAATAAATAATTATTTTAATGTCTGAAAAGTAAAAAATATAACTTAAAAATTAATGAATAAATAATAAAACAAAAATTGTATCATTAATTTGAACCTTAATATAGTAGCTAATCGAAACCTCAATGTAGTAGCATAAATAGATTGATCTGAACCTTAATGTTGCTGCATAAACAAATTGCATCCCTATATAAAAAATAGGGAAAAGAAATCATATCATTCAAGTATTAGTAGCTTTTTTTTTTTTTGCCCCAAAGTCCATGGCTTCCTACCATTAGCAGCCTACCCCCTTAATCAGGTTGCATTTCCTTTTCAAGAACAAATCTTGAAGACAAGGAAGACCAAAGATGAACAAATTTATTGTAGATCTCAAAATAATTTGTTGTAAGATAAAAACAGGAAGTAGGAAAAAAAATACCGGATTCAACCTACAAAGCATTCACTCAAATCTTCCATAGTAATGAATGAGTAGTTTATCAAAACTTTGTTTACCATGCAAGAGATAATAACAATTTTTATGGGGTACAAATCACCTATAGTTTTCAATAATAAAGTGTAACATTTAATAACAAAATTAACAATGCAGCAGAACATTGTAAATTTGACACCTTGCAGCAACCACATGGTCCAACATCAGTGAAAGTGATGTACAAAATTATTAAAGTTTGCTTACCTTCTGAATCAATAGATTATTCAATTGAAATAACCCAAGAAACTATTATACGAAGAATGTTATTGTACGAAGAATGAGTCAGTAGATTATTCAACCTTAGCATCCACTCACTCAAAGTTCATAGACAATTACAAACTATTGTAAAAAGAATCAATCATTAGCATTTGAAATAATACATAGGTAAAACAATGACTGATTAAAGAAACTTTACATATTTGGGTAGAATAAAAATATTTATTAGATCTATTCAAGTACTAATAACAATCATTCACCACTGCTATAAACAATCCATATGGCAAAATAAACCCAATTGCTAGAATATAAAACTTTATCATATATTATCAAAATTAATGCATCCAAACCAATGCAAAATTAACCAAACCCCATAGAAACAATTGATAATCTTCATACTGGATATCTTAATAAATGTGTGACCAAAGGTAAGAATTAAAAATAAAAAATAAAAAAATAGATAAATAATATAATAAGAATGGTAGCATCATTTTAACAAAACAATGCAAATTCTGATATAACAAACTAAATTGGCGGCATCTTACCTTGCAATAAAATCAAGCACCTTCCCCATCAAAAGTATGAATCTCGCAACAAAAACATGCATATAATATAAGAAATTGATAGAATGGTCTAGACAGAGACAAAATTATAGGGCTAAACAGAGTTCTATGTCAAGGGGCTCACAGAAGCTTCAAATGCTTCAAAACAAACATATGATTTTACTAATAAAAAAACGGAGATTGAGATAGCCAAATATATCAAATCAAGCCAAAATTATTCCTAAGCAACAGCTAGCACAGTTTATCTATTGGCTAGCTTCCTACAAAATTTATACTATTATTGATGATTATTGATATTAATTATAATTATAAGAATTTTTGACAATTATAAAATTAATAAATATATAATAATATTAATTAGTTATATTTTAGATATGACAACTAATTATTTATAGTTAATTCATTTAATGGTGTTAATATTAGAAAACTTTTTATTATATTTTAGAAGTTAAAATATTATAATGAAACGGGTATGTAACCCATGTGATGCATGGGGTCAATAACATGAATAATGATAAAATTATACATATAAATGGAGAATAAAATAACATTGTAAAGTGTTTAATTCATAAATAATATTAAGTGATCATAAAGTATATATTAATACAAAATAATTAAGTGAGGTTATTAAATACTTTTTTATAAATAACATTTATGGTTGTGTCACTTGGATTACCGACTTTTAACTTAATTTTATGATTAAGGAGACTTAACATGAAAATTGAATTAAAAAATTCAGTGGAATGGATTTGAAATTAATTATGGGAATAATGTTTATTTCCAAATAAGCATTATTCCCATAATCAATTCGTACTAGACAGACCATAATCAGCCTCAAATTTGGTAGATTACTTTTATCATAATATCTTAAAATATATAATAAATACTAAGGGCTTATTTAGTTTTATTTTTAAAAATAGTTTTTTTGTTTTTGAAAACAGAAAAACAAAAAAACTTATTTGGTAAACTTGTTTTTTATAAACTATTTTGAGAAACAGAAAAATAGAAGAACAGAAAACTCAGAACAACTTTAAGGTGTTTTGTAATTTTTATTCTGAAAAACATAAAAAAAGGTGAAAAACACCTACCTCATTAATGGTAAAGTTATAAATTTTGAATAACTCATCTATCACTCACTAGTTATGATTTTGAAAACAATTATTCAAACAGATTTTTTTATTTTCTTATTTTCAAAACATATTCTCAAAAACATTTTTACAAAACTGTTTTGAGAACAATAAAACAGAAAATACTGTCAAACAATCCCTAAGATTACTTATCATTAAATTATTTTTTCACTCAAAAAAATAAAGTATCAAATGATATACAGTAAATCCAATACTATCTAAATATTAATGGCGAGATCTTTAAATATAATTGGATGAGATAACTTATTTGTTGAGAGATAGAGAATAAAACTCATCCAAAATCCACACATATCAACATATGGTATAAAAAAAATGATGATATGGTACAAAAAATAATGACAATGAAAGATATTGCTACACGGATCACCATTTAGTCACTAACAAAATATACACAACTAAGTATTTTAGGGATTGGTTGATCTATTGTTTGCTGAAATCTATTCCATTTATTATTATTAGAAGAGTTATGTCAATCAATACACAACAACCGGAGCAAACTACAAAGGCAGAGTCCGATATATACAAAACATGACTATTCGTTGAAGCACATAAGAATTTAGTTAAATTAATAAAAAACACTGAATAAAGACCTAGTAAAAATGATAGATAAATTGACATTACTAAGAATAATATAACTGTATATGTCAAATATTTCAAATATAATTATACTAAATTTAATTTAATAATGACAAAATGTTTCTAATAAATAAAATATATTTAATTAAACATTCGCAAATTATAGGCAATAAGTAAATACACAGATAATGATTATATAGTAACCCAAATAGTTTATCCGAAATAAATTTAATTAATTAAAATTTGTCAGTGTATTGACGTTTGACAGTTATATAGATTATATTCCATAGAGATGATGAATGCCATAACGTGAAGACTTTTTTTTTTATATATTTTAATGCAATTAGATATAATATGGTCATTAAATCCAATTAGGCTTTTGCATAAACAAATAAGATATAATATATCTATATATATTATAGTAAGATTCACCAATTAGATAAGGATGAATAAATTACAATAAAATATATACTCAATAACTAAATATTATCTAATGAATTTATTCACATAAATTATTAACATAAGTAATCTATATTAAAACCATAAATCCTAATGAATAGTAATAAAAAGGGGGCATAGATATTGAAATTCTCATAAATCCAAACTTATTCAGTTTTAAGACGAAAAAATCATCAATAACATCAACATAAACGCGTTACTTAAAATCTGAACATATAGACAAAAATATAATAAATGTCAATCAAGAATTCTAAATAACAACATAATGAAGTTGAAGAAATAGCTTAATGGAAACATTAATATCAGAATCAATTTTTAGGCTTGATGTGCTTGTTCATCTGGTTGGTTGACAGGTCACCACGAACACCTTCAATTACATCACCATCAATAACTTTCTTCTTGAAAGACCCAGAATCCTTAGGTATAATAGAATCTAACGTTCGAACTTCAAACTGAACACCAAAGGTATCATATTCCTGAATTGATATAGAATAGATTATACATTTGCATATAATCGGTGGATCATAAGGATACTGAAACTACAAATAAATAAGACTTACACTTACAGATACTGTAGTGTTCTCAGTGTCTAGTGTTATTGACAAATTACATACATTTTCTTCTTATGTCTTCAAATATCATCATCATTTGACATTTGAAGGACAACATAATCAGAAGGATAGGTATTCCCATATCAGTCTGGTGTCTTAATCTTGAAAACAATTTTTTCCCCAAGAAATTTGTCAAAGCACTTTGGTACATACTCATCATCTTGATTAATCTACGAAAAAAAATTAGGATAATCATAACTATAGGTAAAAGAGCGACATTTATTAAATAGAGTTAATAAATCTTTATTCAAAATAGTGATAGAACCTCGGAGATATTTTTTCTCAATTGAAGAGCACTATATTGAATAAATTTGGAAAACTCCTGATCAAATACAATAAATGGAACAAATCTAGTCGCATCAACCATAGTGAAACAAACCTTAAATCTAATGAAAACCCCAACAAAAGAAAATAATATTACAATTGATAAACAAAGAAATACAAACCTTAAGTTAAAATAAATAATAATGGTAAATCATGATCACCAGCATTAATATGAACTTAAAAGCTTTTGAAAATGCGAAAAGATCCAACTAAACACCTTAACAGCACATGTAGTATATATCCAAATCTTTGATTTCAATTTCAAGAAAAGAAATACAAACATTAAGTTAAAATAGCTAATAATGGTAAATCAAGATCACCAGCATTATTAGGAAGTTAAAAGCTTTTGAAAGTGCGAAAAGATCCAACTAAACACATTAACAACACCTGTGTGATATATCCGAATCTTTGACTTTAGTTTAATGAAAATAATAATGATTAATTATATTTGGAGCATGAAAAATACCGTGGGACAACATCCTTCACAATACAATTACATTGCTCACAAAAGAAGCCTCTGGGAGTGTATCCTTTGAGCATGTCTTACATGCGTTATAATATCATCATCGATCCAGATCAATGCGTAACACGTTGGCCATCATCAAACATATAATATGCTTAGCAAAACAATAACACATCAAGATGATGAAGAAACAACAATACAAAAATCTATTATAAAAAACAGAAATCACGTTGATTGGATAAAAAAATTAAAATAATATTACAGCTAGGCATGGGCACAAATTCTCTAGTTTTTTCTTCTCTTACAAATTAAGAATATAATCACTCCCAGAAGATGATGACATTTGTGATAATGTTGTGACTTGGTAATCAAGACTAACACCAAGAGCTCTCAAAGTGCAAATTTCAAGGGCATTAAAATAAATATAAATTAATTAATCTTATCAATTAATATAAAGTAAGAGAGAAGATACCTTTCAATGAATGAAGAAACTTATGAAATAAATGGATGAATAAACATCCGAGAACAATATAAAAAGTTTGATAATTTACGAACACCTATAAAATAATTAACATAAGTTCACTAATATTAATAAAAAAACATTAATAACTAATAAGCATTGACTCCTTGTTATAAAAATCACATACACACTCACGTGTGTGTATATACGCCATTGAACTCTTTAATCTTAAATCACACAATAGGTGGAACATAAGTACCTGACATATACTTCACCACATCATCAACAAATGAACTCCATAGAGTATAGCTGAATTGATTACTCATAAATATAAAGATTAAAAAAATAAGTCAAGTTAGTTCTATGGATTAGCTTGCAAAACAAATGAATATATAAAAAAAGATATATATTGTTAATTATTAATAATAAAATAAAAAATATATTTCAATATAACAACTTTAAGCACAAATACTTGGTATCTTCAATTATTATCTTTACCCTCTTTTTCTACATACCATCATTCATTGGTTGCTCATTTCCTCCAATGCCACTTAATTTGCGATCTATAACAAATTAGTTAGGAATAAATGAATTTATACATATTACAACCTAAAACGTAAAATTGAATATAATTAAAATTATTCATATCAACTAAGAAACAACCATTTAAATTTTTTAATAGGATTTCATTAAAAGAAGCAAACAAAAAAAATTAAATGGATGTATATCTCTATTATCATTATGTAATTCCACATAGATTGAATATTGAGAATGTAATTTGAATGTATGGTTGATGCGGTATAAACTGATATTATTTCCAATACCAAAGGTATTTATAATGTATATTTTGCCCTCCTTCAATATATCCTTAAACTTAAATAAAACCATTTTTTTATCACTATATGAATATGATCACCCTAATTTAACATACAAAATAAAAAATTTAAAGACAATAACATAACCACTATAGGATAATATATATCTAATACATTACAATATATATTTAATACATTAAAAACTTACCTCAGCATCTTATAAAGCTAATTCAATTGAGTTATGATCATTTGGTGATTGATGTGAGGACATCTTTTATAACCGTATAACCCTAAGTTCAATTCGCCAATCATATATCAGATACCTCACAAACGTTTCTCGACATGAAGAAACAATGAAAAAAAATTATGACAATAACTAATTGAGATATGATAAAAATTGTGCTATGGAGGTCAAATAGAAATGCTAATTTTATAGAAAAAAATCACATGACAATAAAAAAAAAGAATCAATTTCGATTTCAATCATATCATAACAATATTTCCCAAATATCACTTAACAGATAGAAATAACTTAGAAACAAATAATTTAGTCATTATACATGATAAATAAAACAAATAATAGGATAAAACATAAAAAATAAATATAAAATATTCATAAATAAATATATGTCAACCCAAAAAAAGATTACTATCATATCATAATAATTTTTAAACACGTGGTATAAAACATATCATATATTGATTTATAAATAAATATAAATTATTAATTTATAATAATATTTAAAAGTCTAAATTCTTATATCTTAACTACTTTTAAGATATAATAATAAATAACTAACATAAAATGTCATAAATAACAACTCAAGCTTTATTATTTTTTATAAAATGATGTGTGAAGGCATAAGATTTCAATTTTTGGATCTATTTTTATATATATAATAGATAGATTAAATAAAATTAAGAAATTAAAGTGAAATGTGTTTAAGTGCTAAAAGTAAGTTTTAGCTATGATAGATAATGATATATAATTAAAAAAAATAATTAATACTATCTTCAAATTTAAAGATGAGAAAAGAAAAAAATCTTTTTTAAAAAGTATTCTCTTTTATTTTTAATATGAGATCCTTTTAATCGAATCATGCGAATTAAGAATATGAGTTAAAACTAATTAATTATCCCAATTTCTCTGAAAATTTTAATATTTTTTTAAAATTATTTTTATTTAATCTCTCTCTTCCTTTTTAAATATATTAAATAGGATTATATTTTAAAAATATATAGTAAATATTATCTTATATATTATAAAAAATTTTATATTTATGATTAGAATAAAATTATATATATATATATATATATAGAGCACTGGATGGAATAGCACTTAAAAAGGAGGAGGGAGTATTTTACTTTATATCAAACTTAGAATTAGAATTCTGACAAAAGAAATATATCAAAATTAAAATTGAATAAAGATGATTGTGAAAAATGAAGAGTCCGACCAACCCAAACTCAGGGTCTAGTCACACAGTCACAGTTGTCGTCCACGGACGGAGCTCCTGTCTTCAGCGCTGTCCTTTTCGTCTCGATAATCTATTTAGGATTTCCTTCAACTCAGGTTATCTATAGATTCTATACTATTTCTCCACAAAAAATTACTTGGGAAGGATCTTTTGTTTATAGTATTAACCGAAGATTTTGGTTAATTATATTAGGGTTTCCAATATTGTTTTCTTAGAAATCCAATCTGAACAATCAAAAGGAATACGCGGAAGATAATGGGCAGCCACAGTAGGAAAGAAAGTTCTCGGAGGTCTAGGCGAAGGTCAGATGATTCTGAATCAGAATCACCTTCCCTGTCCGATGAGTCAGGTAGCCGTGAATCGTCGGGTGAAAGGGATTCTGACAAGCGTAGGAGAAGTAGTCATCGCAGTAGTCGTCGATCGCGGCGTCGGAGCTCACCAGCGGAGGAGGACACCGATGATAGTGACGAACGGGGTCACAAGAAGAAAAGGGCCTCGAGGATAATTACTGAAGAAGAAATAGCAGAGTACTTGGCTAAAAAGGCTCAGAGAAAGGTTTAGAATTGATTCTCAGCGTGTGTTATTTCATGACTGGAGGAGTTTGAGTTATTGTTGTGCTGATACAGTCTCGTTTTGGTTTTATGCTCAGGCAATGAAAGTTGCGAAAAAATTGAAGACTCATACTGTGTCGGGTTATTCGAACGATTCAAATCCATTCGGAGACTCTAATCTCAATGAGAAGTAAGTTTCCTTCTTCTCTCTTATTTTCTTATTTGCCTTGTTACCTTCTTTAATATTTGATAATTGATAATTTAACTTTGGTTAGATGCCCAAAAAAAATGTTGATTGGCAAAATGAAAGTTGCGAAAAAAAGTTGTTTGTTGATTGTCAGGCAACTTAGTCTGAAGGGCTATCAAACAGGCAAAAGCCATTAACCAATAAATCAGACTTGAAAATATTCTTGTCAATTTTGTAACCTTTAAAGTTCTTAGCTTTATTGTTGTTGTCATTTTTTATGGTCCCGTTTGGTTGCAAGAGTGCTGAAGGAAAGCAAAGGAATCTTGTACGGATTCCTTCGGTGAGATGGTTTGGTTGCCAGCTTGGTTGTCCTAGGTAGTCCTCATTACCACGTGGTAATCATCAATGCTTCACATATTGGTTTCTTTCCTGATTCCGCCATTTGTCTCTCAAACATGCCCTTGGACCTTCATCCTTTGTCCATCTCCCTTGACCAGCCCTCCTCTCCCCCATCTTTATCGGACGACGGTGGCAAGTTCACAGACAATGGCAGCATGCACCCAGAGAATGGCAGTGAGGTCTCAGCCTTCCATGCTCGAGAGTCTTTCCTACCGTTCCTTCATGCTCTATCTTCATGGACGATGGTGCATAGATCTCCTCCATAGCGAGGTCACTCAAAGATGGATCTCTGATGTGGTATGGAAGAATTATAGAGAGAAAGAAGAGAGAGAATGAGAGAGAAGAAAGAATCAAAGAAACTGAAATTCTTATTCAATAGGCAACAAATGACATAACCCTCCGAACTATCCTTACATTATTATAGTCATTGCCTCTCCAATGGCTATAACCATCCAATTGACATTTAATTTGTTCACACACATGCACACGCTCACACCCGTTTATCATAATAATACCTGCCCTCCAAAAGACCCTTGACTTCAAGGGTCTGAAGTAGCTTAACTAGGAGCAATTGCTGTAGCAGAAACAGTTGCTGAAGTAAGCTTTCTGGGTTGCAGCTTCATAGGTTTCCATTTTCCAAGAACAGATTCTCCATTAGAGCCCTCTGAACCAGTTAATCCTTTCAACTTAAACACTCTTCCATTATACCAAAAAAACATAGTTCTAGTAGGGAAGTCCAACTGCACCCTTCCAATGCTTTTTAGCCACTCCCAACCCAAGACAACATTATAATTATTCAGAGCAATAATTCTCAAATCTACAATAAATTCTTCACCTTGCATTCTCCGCTTGAACCCTCTTAATTTCGTACTACCAGCCACTGTAACTTCTGAACCACTCTCTAAGCTTCCCTTCCACGCCAATCTTTTTGCAGTTCTGAGGTCCAAGAAGTCATGGGTCCTACCACAATCAATCAGTATTAGCATTGTCCTCTTCCCCACTTGCCCATGGATTTTCATTGAAGAAGAATGATTTAATCCTTCAATAGCATTCAATGAAATTTTTTGGAGTTATAACTCCCTCTTCAACTTCAATTGCTCCGCTTGAGTTCCCACTATTAGCATCCAAATTAGGTTCAAATTCAATCAATTGAAGCTGCATCTTCCGTCTGTGTCGGCAATCATGGCCTTTGACAAATTTTTCCTGGTAGAAGAAGCATAAATTCTGCTTACGGTGCCGCTTCACTTCATGGGACAATACCTCATTAAATCTGTACCTAGACCTTGCTACTTCTTTATTCTTCAATCTCGGAGGGACCTACCCATCACTAATATATTTGGTTGGGACCCACTCTCTACTACAACAATTTGGGAAGTTTTCCATCTATTTGGATGGGACCCACCAACCACTAACATATTTGGTTAGGACCTTCTCTCTACTACAGCATCTTGGGAAGTTTTCCATCTGTCTAACACCCCTCCTAGCTGTCTTCCTCCATTTGTGACACCAGGATTTAGATTCTTGGAAAGTTGCTTTGTGTCTTCCGTAAAGAAATTCAACTCCTGAAAGCGTGCTATACTTCTTGCATCCATCAAAGTGGCTAGCTTGAATAAACGTATAGAACCTACCAATTCTTCTCGCAACCTAGCTAGATAAGCACTCATCAAATAGTTTTTGGGCAGCACCAACTTGCTAACAACACAATCAAACCGATCATTATAATCGGCCAAAAACCCATGTTGCCTCAAGGTCACAAGGTTGTGCATGGGGCCTCAAAGACTGGATTGAACCAGTACTTGATAGCTTCTGCATACTCTTGCCATGTGATCACCTCCCCTTCATGACTTTGTTCGAATGCTTGGTGCCCTTGAAATGCTTTCTCATCAAGATGCAAACTAGCTAGCGTAGTCTTTAATTCTTCTGGTGTTTCATCTAGACGAAAATGGGTCTCACATTTAATAATCCAGTCAAGAACGTCTCCACATTGAAATCTTGGAAACTCCATTTTTGTGAAACGTGTCTACACTTGGTAGTCTCTTTGTTCTTGCCTCTGAAGCTGTCCTCCATTTCTAGCTGCGTGACCACCATGCCGTCGTCTGTGATTGGCTTCTTGAACAAATTCCTCACACCGTTGCATGAAGCCAATCAATTGTGCTGAAAGTCCTTGAATTAATTCTTGCATTACGGCCAATTTTTGGTCCATCTTCTACTCTAGCCACTCCTCCATCTCACAGAGGGATGTTTGTGCACAGGTTTCTGTTCCCATAGTGGCCAAGAAAGGATTTACTTTAATACCATTGATAAGGTACGGAAAAATTATAGAGAGAGGAAGAAAGAATGAGAGAGAGGAAAGAATTGAAGAAACTGGAATTCTTATTCAATTGGCAAGGCAACAAATGACATAACTCTCTAAGTTGTCCTTACACTTTCTTATAGTCGTTGCCCCTCCAATGGCTATAACCACCCAATTGACATTTAATTTGTTCACACACACACACACACGTTCACACTCACACACATGTTCACACTCTTATATCATAACAATCTCCTTCAATCATCCTTCCTCTCCCCCATCTTCATTGAATGACGATGCCTAGATCTCCACCACTGTCATAATTGACTTGTCCTCCGTTTTAACTTTTTCTTCTATTTCGTTGAGCTCCACCATTGTGGCTTGATTACTGGTGTTGCAATCTTTTTTTTTTCAGTTTTTTTTATATTGTTCCAACTTGTGATTTGTATGGGGCAGTGGATGAAATTTTGATTATGGATAGTTTGATTCTTAATTTGGATATGTTGAATCTGGTGAAGATGCCTAGCGAAAGCAGGAAGACAGTGGTGGTGGTAAGGAGGAAGATGACAATGGTGGGCAGGAGGAAGACACATTTGAGGATTTTTTTTTATTGGGATTGAGGGTATTTTAGTCATTTCACACAAGGTAGTCAAATAGGCGTAAGGCCTGAATTAAATGAGGTGCAACAATAAAAAAAAATATACATATATATATATAGTATAGACAAAAAAAGATAGATAAAAGTATATCGAAATACTCTTAACTTATACAATAATTTATTTTATCTAATATTTTGAAATTTAAATTTAAAACTTTCCTATGCTTTTTATTAGATAATCTTTTTATTTTATGATTTCATCTAATATACTTTCCTACGTTTCAAATTTTAAACTTTACTATTATTTTATTGGATGATCTTTTCATTTATATTTGATTTGATTTGATTTTTTTTTATTATTTTATTTGATTACAATTTACATTACATTAATTTAATTTATTTTATTAACTTATCTAATATTTTAAATTTTAAACTTTCCTATTATTTTTATTAGAAGACTAATATTATTTTATATTTATTAACTTATGTATTATTAACATATTATTTTATAAGACTTATTATTTTTAAACTTACCTATTATTTTCTTATTCCTTTTATCATTTTATATTTATGTTCTATATACAAATTAACTTATAAAAAAAAACCTAAATCTAAAGTCGATGAAAGAAACCCATAATAGGTTTGATAACTTCAACTATCAGAGCAGAACTTCACTATTCTCCTCCATGTAGCAAACTTCACCATAGCAAAACTCCAAAATGAACCTTGTGCAGAGCCAGAACATCATTGAAAGTCATCCTACTCCAAAGTTGCCTTGTGTAGTTTGGCCATCTATAGTCATCGTTCTTTAGAAGCCGCACTTCTCTGTTCTATATTCTTCTAGGCACTTGAAGGTGCGGGCCTCTCACCTGCAACAGGCACCGCAGGTGTGCGCCTTCTTGCACCTAAGTGAACCCATTGCCTCTCTACTAGTGTGAGGTGATGGGTCAATTTTGCACCTTGCCTTAGGTGCTGAGGTGAGTGCCTTTGACAACACTAATTTCACATTTATTTTGATTTTTCTTTTGATAAAAAATAAGCGCTTGTTTGATTCATGTTTTTAGAATAGATTTTTTGTTTTTGAAAACAGAAAATAAAAAAACTTGTTTGATAAGCCTGTTTTTTTTATAAAATGTTCTGGAAAATAGAAAAAAAAAAACAGAAAACTTAAAACATTTTTAAGGTATTCTGCATTTTTTGTTCTGGAAAATACAAGAAAAAAGTATAAAATACCCACCTCATTAGCAGCAAAGTTATAAATTTTAAATATCTCATTTAAAATTTGCTAGTTATGATTTTGGTAATAATTATTTAAACAGATTTTTTTATTTTCTTGTTATCAAAACTTATTCTGGAAAACAATTCTACAAAATTGTTTTGAGAACATTAAAACAGAAAATGTATTCAAACAAGCCCTAAATATCATTACATCAATTTTTATGTCATACCAAACACTTGTGGTGGTTGCCATTCTATTCCAATCCATTCCATTGCCATCATTTCTGGTAACCAAATGAGCCTTATGTTGTGGCAAAAAGATCGAGCTTGGGACTATACCCCCCTGGTTATGGTTCACTGAGTTATCTTTGATATTTTGACCTTTTTTTTTTCCTTGGTTGCAGTATCTGATTCATCTATGTTTAAGATTTATGATGTGATAATGATCTTGAATCTGTTGTTAATGGTTTTACTAGAAAGTGATTTATTGAATTGTTGGCTGATGCCTACCAATATCATATTCATGAAATGTTCTTTGTAGATTTGTTTGGAGGAAGAAAATAGAGCGTGATGTTTCTCAAGGTGTTCAACTTGATGATTTCTCAGTCAAAGCTGAGAAAAAGAGACAGAGAGAAAGGATGGTATGCATTTCTTTTCTAGGAACTTTTCCTTTTCTAACATTCCTTAGTAAAATATTGCCTTTTGTTTTAATTGGGATTTATTACTTGATAGGTGATGATTTATAGGTTCTATACTTTGCACACATATCATATACTGATATTTTAGAATTTATATGTATTGAATGTGTTTTATTGAGAAATGAGGTGTAATTTGGAGGACATCAAACATGAACTTCTATCAACATATCTTTTTGGTGGATTAATAATTATTTTTTATCATTAAAATATTATATTAATATACAAATGAATTTCAATTTATGAAGTTTCTATTTTTACAATCAATTAATGACATATTGATGCTGTCTGATCTCACAGCATTATTAAAGCATGGAAGCCATCTGTTTTAGATTGCTTCGCTGATTTTAAAATAAATTAGAATTCTTATTCTTAAATAAGAAACTTTAAAAAAAAATTCACATTTGAAGAAAATTTAAATAATAATAATTGTAGGATTAATCAGCATTTGAAAAAAAAAATGAAAGCAAAACAACATGATGGAGCTAATGCACAAAACCCAAGAAATAAGCTAAATAAGTCTTATCATAAAGTCACATAATCCACGAGTTTTCCTACAAAGCTCAACATAAGCTGAGAAGAGCTGTCACTATTCCTATTATGAGTAGTGCGACTTCCGTGAGATTTTATATTATATATTGATTTTTTCTCAAGTTGAATCGTCCTTTTATGTGAAGCTCCTTTTGGATATCATGTCAAAGGTTGTGATTAATGCTGAAAAATTTCATTACATTGAATTGGATTTTCTGTTCAGCTTCAAAGTCCTTATGAAAAGTGACAATGCAGGCAGAAATTGAAAAGGTGAAAAAGAGAAGGGAGGAAAGGGCGCTTGAGAAAGCACAGCATGAGGAGGAAATGGTAAGTCCTTTCCTTAATTTGTGAGACATGAGGCAAAACTTATGTCTTATCACCACATGTTTCTAGGTAGGCCTTCTTTGCTGTGGCTCTATTCTACTCATAACTTACCAATTATGCTAAACCTTGCCTTCAAACAAAAATGACAACCGTACACATTGGGCCTATCCTTTAAAGCTATCTTGAAAAATGAAAAAAGTTTCTCCACTGCAGAATTTGAGGCTCTAAAAGTGATAAAAATATCTAGTAAGTTAATTCCAGGCCGTAAATGGTGGCTAATGGTGGCTTTACTATGAAATTTTTTAATTTACTCTCTCTCTCTCTCTCTCACAGGCAATTTTAGCCAGAGAACGTGCTCGAGCTGAGTTTCAGGACTGGGAAAAAAAAGAAGAAGAGGTGTTGTGGTGCCTTCAATTACTTTTCTTCCTGTTTGATCTAGTATTGGCAGTCTGTTGACTAATGCAATTTGGTCTGCAGTTTCATTTTGATCAAAGCAAAGTCAGGTCCGAGATTAGATTGCGTGAAGGGCGTGCCAGGCCAATTGATATCCTAACAAAACACCTCACTGGATCTGATGACTTGGATATTGAATTAAATGAACCATACATGGTTTTCAAGGTTATTATTTTTATCTTCTTAGCATTGTATTATATCTCTTTTACTTTAACACGTAATGGGGTACATCTCTTAAAAAGTTGTCGTACCTGTCATTTTGTACTATGTGAAGTTTCCAGCTGTGAATGTCAACATCAACAGATTTTACACATGTTGCAGGGCTTGACAGTGAAAGAAATGGAAGAGCTTCGTGATGACATAAAAATGCATATTGACCTTGATAGGGAGACACCGACCCATGTAGAATATTGGGAGGTATCACTCCTTCCCATTGTTTATTTAGTTGCTTTTTAGTTCTTCACAGCATACTTAAAACTTCTACAGAATATATTAATGACATAATCCTCTTCTTCTGACCTTAATTTTTTGGAATAAAAGCCCATATATCTGTCTTTATTCAGGAACACATTATAGAAATAATCTTAAGAGAAAATACCAAGGCCATTTCTTCCATACACTCAATACTATCATTTCAAAGACCTGGTTGCTCAATTTTAAGCATTATTGAAATGGCATAGTCATGAAATCTTTAATTTAATGCATTTCCTAACTCCATTGTAAATGACTATGTGAAAGTATGGCCATTTCAGAAGTATATACTTTCAGGAAATTTGATTCTATGAAATGAAGATTTCCCTCCTTTTCTGATCAGGAAAATTGTGAAAGTTACGAAGTTTTTGGTTTCTGTTTCTTGGAACTGTTACAAACTAAAAAAGTTAAAACATCTGGTTGGTGTTGTTTGGCGAAGGTTCAAAGACAATCAAAATTTTATTGTGGCTTGGTATAAAGTGTGTATGTTATTATTGAAATGCAAAACTTTTGTGGAACTTTCTGTTTAACTTCAGGCTGCAGATCATCAAAAATACATTGTTTACTGTTTCAGTAAAATGAAGGAAGTGGGATTTTCACTTGTCTAATTTTGTGTGTTTGGTAAAGCTGAAATATGCAAGGAAATGGGTGGAATTGGAGAATAGGTTGTTTTGACTCTAGAAAGCACTACACAAATCTTCAATGCCACAGAGCATGAAACTGTCATTTAAGCTGTCTTTGCGATTTGGAAAATTAATGCTGATGCTTTTTTTCCCCTCCCTAATAACATATTTTACTGTCTCACTTTATTTTCCTTTTACTTGTTTTCCCCTTTCGGTTGGTTGTCCCAGTTCGTATTTACTGATTGATTCTCTTTGTCCCCTCATTTGTTTGTATATTCTTGTCTGCATATGCATGTAGGTAAATATTTGTCTTGGTAAGGGTCTTCCATTTGACTGCATGACACATATTTTTAGTGTCATTAACTAGTAAAACCTGTGGATCTCAGCAGTCAGTTATTCCTTCCACAATTCAAAAGCTGAAGATGTATTGATAAATATCCACTAAATACAGGCACTCCTTGTTGTATGTGATTGGGAGCTTGCTGAGGCTCGGAAAAAGGATGCACTTGATCGAGCTAGGGTGCGTGGAGAAGAACCACCTGCTGAGCTGCTTGCAGAAGAAAGAGGTATGCATGCCAGTGTTGAGGCAGAGGTGAAGAATCTTTTGCAAGGGAAGACTTGTGTTGAGTTGGAGGCTATGCAAGTGCATATTGAGTCTCAAATGAGTAGCGGTACAGCAAAAGTGGTTGAGTACTGGGAAGCTGTTTTAAAACGCCTCCACATTTATAAGGCCAAGGTATTTATCATCATATATAGTTCTGTGTTTCTTTTACAACTTACACGCCTTCAAAAGTGGATTGGATTACTACATTTCTAAATTGCTGTAAATCCAGGCTTCTCTAAAGGAAATCCATGCTAAAATGTTACGCAAGCATTTGCAACGCCTTGAGCAACCATTGGAGGGCGAAGACAAATTGGAGAATGCTTATGGTAAACCTGAAGAGGAGGATATTGAGGATGATGTTCAGGGTGAGTTTTCTGTTATTGCTCAATTGTTCATGAGGCATTGACTTGTTTTAAGAATTTCATGCTTAAATTTGCTTTATATGTTGTATAGTTCAATCGGCAGATGAAACATATTCACCAGAACCCATGAAAGGAGAGGTTCAAGAAGCTGAAGATGAGGCTGGATCCTATTCACCTATACTGTTGCATGGTGATGAAAATGAGGAAGCTATTGACCCTGAAGAGGACACGGCTATGCTAGTAATGTTTTTTTAAAGAAAATCAATTTTAAGTGTGATTATCTGTTTGAGAATTTAATATATAGAAGATGACTATTTGGTGTATTCACAGGAGCGTAAACGTATGGCTGTAATAGAAGAGCAGCAAAGACGAATCCAGGAAGCAATGGCATCAAAGCCTGCTCCATCTGAAGATAATTTTGAGATGAAGGCCATGAAAGCTATGGGAGCTATGGAAGAAGGAGATGCACTTTTTGGTTCTGGAGCTGAAGTGAACCTAGATTCACAGGTGCCCTGTCTTGGACATTTAAATAATATTTCACTCTTTGTGAACTATAATTGGCATGAAATGCATGTAGATAAGCATGATTCTTAGAATTTTAAATTTCCATAGATAGAAGTGTTAGTTCTGGATTTTAAAATGAGGATCCAAAATGCAATAACCTGTCTAAACTTTGGCCCACTTGCAAATAACATCATAAATGCAATTTTGTGAAAAATTGCTGAAGTTCATCGTTTGAACAACTTCTTACCCATTCCTCACCCCCCTTAAAAGAGGAAAAGAAAATCATAACTGACCCTATTTATGGGTTTCCCTCAAGTTCTAGTGAATTGAAAGGGCTATTTGCCAGGTTTTTAAGTCTCTTAGGCTAAGTGTCAGAATTTAAACTGAAGGAAGTTATTTGCGCTGTTTATTATAGTTGAAGTGGGTTATTTGCTTGTTAATTATTGCAAGGTTGTGGATGGTAATCATACAAGGGAGCTTCTGGAGAGCTACCTTGCCTTTCTGTATATTGTTTTATCAGTTATCAAATCCCTTGGTTACCCTCCTCCATAGAAAAGTTGACACTTGGGGGAGTAATATATATTTTTTTTTGTATCTAAAACGAATAACGATGGGTTTGTTCTTCCGTTTTTTCATTTTGAAAATTTCTAATGTGACTGATAACTTTGGTGCAGGTTTATTGGTGGCATGACAAGTACCGGCCCAGAAAGCCAAAATATTTCAACCGTGTTCACACTGGCTATGAGTGGAACAAATATAACCAGACCCACTATGATCATGACAACCCACCCCCAAAGATTGTACAGGGGTATAAATTTAATATTTTCTATCCGGACCTTGTAGACAAGACAAAGGCTCCAACCTACACTATTGAGAAGGATGGCAGCAATGGTGAGACATGCATCATAAGATTCCATGCAGGGCCACCATATGAGGACATAGTAAGTTCACTGTTCTTGTCTTCTTAGTGTTCTGAAAGATTTCTAATTCAATCAAAACATCAAATTACTTAGCTATTGCCGTTGTTCTGAATTTTAATTCTGAATCAAATTACTAAACATCTGACGTTTCTCCATCACAGGCTTTCCGCATTGTAAATAAAGAATGGGAATATTCTCATAAGAAAGGCTTTAAGTGCACATTTGAGCGTGGAATTTTACACGTGTACTTTAACTTCAAGCGCTATCGCTACCGCAGATAATTTCAGGTGCTGGTTTGCTGAGATTATGCCAATGGTGCTGGCAGTTGAGATGTATATGTCCTGGGAAATTGATGGCTTGGAGTGGGATAAAGAGTTTTTCCAGCGGGGTAAGGATATGAATTTGCAAGATTTGCAGTTTTCTTAAAAGCTATAGACAGACTAATATTGAATTTCTGTTAAGCAGCCTAGAGCATCTCTTGGTTTTATATTGGATTATTGGCGGAAACTAGCATTTTCTTATTCTTGGGTAGCCAAGGGAAAAACAGCCAAGCGGCAACTAATTCCTCTCAAAAACTCTGGAACTCTCAATCAGACAAGAGATGCAACCTAGCACAAGTGTACTCTGTATGTGAAATTTAGGTTTATCAACAATTCCGCTGTCCTTCCAATCATTAGACGAAACTTATGCCAAGTTTCTAGGTTTAGTGTTGGTTTTTTGGTTGATACCCCCGGCGTGTGTAAGCGCTTGTGCTATGGAGTCAAATCCCAAGCTTGCTGATGCTTGGAAAAACAAATCCAAGACTGAGCGAAGTTGAGGAAATAAAGTGGTTGGAAGGTAAAAAAATTGAAAAGCAGATGAAGTCACGAAACTGAATATTGTGGAGCAGGAGTTTTTTTCCCTCCTTTGGAAGAGAGCATAAAATATGCATTGGATATTAAACATGTTAATAATATAATGCCAATTGTCAATTCGCCATGCGGAGGTAATGTAATAGGAGGAGCCATAAGAAGCGCCTGTTTTTTGTGGTACTGTCAATCTCAATATTAACTACAGTATTTTATTTAACATAATTTTGACTTGAAAGTCGCTTTTTATTATATCGTCTGGTTTTGTTAATTCTTGAGTTTTGGAATTTAAAATTAAAAAACTCAAGTTAAATCATCTAAACTATTGTATGTTTTTGTATACCCAAGAAAACTGTGTTTTTCGTTATGAGAAATGTAACTTCATACCTTATGTCCTATTTTCTGGGCCAATAAATAAAAAATATTTCCTGTTTTGGAGGAGGATAGAATGGGTAAGTTTATGTATAAAAAGTCCAGTTATATAATTTCTAAAATTAAAACTCAAGGGTAATTGGATTTGTTCATTTATACCTTACGTGTCAAACTAGGTTATCATAACCTACTTTAGCTACGGTTTTTTTTTCTTGATAAATTAAATTTCAAAATGATCATAGTAAACGAAGTAATTGATGACCGAAAAAAAAAGGAAGTAATTGATGTTTTGATTCTTTTGACCGTGTCCATGTGTGTTTATTTTAGCCCCTATGATAACAAGACATCAGTTTATAGTCATGCTTAAGTAATAATTCAAGTTCTTTTTTTTTCCACAGGAAAAAGGGGTAAAAAGGGGGGGGTTAGAAGAATAATGCAGCGTCTATGGGTTAACGTGGTCCTGGAGTGCATAATCACTCTGGTGCAGTGAGTTTAGTGTTGCCATTACCAACAATGGAAAGCCTTTGGTGATCCCCATAATTGCCTATCCCACTCTGACAAAGAAAGTTGTGGTATATGCATTGTGGTGGCTAATGAAGTTGCTTTTGACTGATCCCACCCATTTAAAGGATATTCTTCCCAAAAACAGGTGATCTTTTTCTTTACTTTTTTTTTTCACGAGTCTATTCTATCGCCTGTCAAGATTATACCCCCAGAAATTTCATTCATATAGTGGTCCCTCATGTATTGTGACCATCTTTTCGAAAAGGGAAGATAATTCCTTGCCTTGAAAGTTTAGCGATTTGATATTTTGCAGTGTTATGTTGCAAAGAACCTAAATAATAAGGCAATGCTCTAAATATATGATGCAATCCCTTCCTTAATTTAAAGGGCTTGCACGGAATTTCTTAATATACATTTGTTTTTGCCAAACAAAATTTCTCAATTATTTGGTTAGACTAGTGGTACAAAGATAGGGCTCAGGCTCACATATACTCTACTTTAAGGTGATCTATACGATCATCTAATGCAAAACAAGCTCTTTTCAGTATATCTATGGATCCATAAATAATGTCTTCTACATGATTGTTAATTTGTTAATATGAACTATTACTGTTATTTGTAGTATGAGTAATATATACCATTATAACGTGTGTACATACATACATACATACATACGTGGGTGTGTGTGTGTGTGAACTAGATGGCATATGAGGCAGAACATAATGCATCAGTATCCCGAGTAGAGAGCTGTGGGCCAAATCCACATTTTATATGGAAAGGTGATTAATTAAAATCATTAATCCTATTCATTAGAAAAAAGAACTCGGAGGAACCCTTTCGAAGAGACGTGCAACATTTCCATAAATAAATATGAGAAAACAACAATGGGTGATTGGTGAATAGGGTGGAAGACGGCATCTGAATTTCAAGGATTGAGCTAATGATGACCTATGAGAGATGCTTTCCTAGTATAACAAAGTTGAGTTTCCATTTCAATCTATGCTTTCAATGACTAATGCATATCTCATCTCAGATTCACTTACTTTTGATTAGTTAGTTCACACTATCACAGAAAAAGAAAGCATCTAATTCCAATCGTTTCCTTTTCCCCCACCCAACCAAATCCCCACTTAGAATTTTGGTCCTTTCTAAATTTGCTATACTCACTATTATATGAGGCCCAAAAAAAACTACTCACTTAACATGTATCAATCATCGAAGTACGATTGCCCCCACCTTCCATATTGATATACCATCGAAGCTTTAACTTTGCAGTATATGAATATTTAACAATAATATAGTTTCTTACATAATGACCTATATAATAACAGTCAAATATGGATAGTGCTAGTTGGCAAGAAAAAAAGAAAAAAGAAAAATACATATGTAGCTAGTGCAAGACTATAAGAGCGACACAGCACACTCTCTTAAACAGATACATCATCACTATTCCTCACTTGATCTACAATCCTAATTATGCGTTGAAGGTGTTGGACAATGTCCTTCATACTAGGCCTTTCACTTTTCTTTTCCCTTAGACAGCTGAGTGCAAGCTCTGAGAATAGCTCTATGCTTGTTTTCACTTTATCATCAAATGGTTCCATATACATCAGTAGCCTTTGGTCTGCCAGCTCCATGATTGACCCATTGCTGGCATGTTGACTAACAAAGATTGCTAGGTTCACGTCATCTTGCTCCCTTGAGAAATCTACGGCCTTCTGGGAAGTCAAGAGCTCTAGCAACACAACCCCATAACTATAAACATCACTTTTATCAGTTAACTGGTAGTTGCGGTAATACTCAGGATCCAAGTAGCCTAATGTTCCCTGAGCACAGGTTGAAACATGACTAAGTCCTGGGTTAGCCAATCTGGAGAGCCCAAAATCTGCAACTTTGGCGTTAAATTCATCATCTAGCAGGATGTTCGTGGACTTCACATCTCTATGGTAAATGGGAGTGTGTGCAGCAGAATGAAGATATGCCAATGCTTCAGCAGTTTGAAAGGCAACCTTCAGCCTTGTTTTCCAGTCTAGGAAGTTGGAATACCTACCATTAAGATGGTCATGGAGGGTCCCATTTGAGATATACTCGTAGATCATTAAAGGCTGCTCAGATTCTACACAACAACCTAGGAGTCTAACCAGGTTCTTGTGATTGACTTGAGAAAGAATTGCAACCTCGTTTAGTATCTGTTCGGTGCTTTTGAGGTTGCCCAATCTAGCTTTCTTCACAGCCACCACTCTCCCATCTTGAAGTTCACCTCTATAAACTTCCCCAAACCCGCCGTTCCCCAAAATCCTGTCTTTAGAAAATCCATTTGTCACTTTCATCACCTCCTTCAGTTTAAACATCCTAGCAGGTTTCTCCCCAGAACTTGACTTTATCACATCTTCTATCGTCTTGGCCTGCTTTGACTTGTAAGCGAGCTTCCAGGGCCTTCTTTTGATGATGGTCACAACTGTAGCTAGACAAAAAAGTGTTACAACTGCTATTGAGACCGTTAAGCTGATTAGTGATTTAGATTTTTTCTTGTTCTTCAAGCAAGCTGCATCAATAGGGTCCCAATGGTGTTCTCCTTTACAAAAACAGCGAAAGACGCCATTTTTATCGGCGGGGGAACAGATAGAAGCTCCAGAGCAATCTTCTTGTGTTCTACAGAGAGGTTCAGAAGGAGAAGCCCATTGAATTTCAAGGCCTTCCTCCCACTGATAAGCAGGCTTCTCTACATCCAAATGAAGGATGCTTCTAAATGCTTTACAACCAGAGTTATGAAGGCGTATCTTGTATGCTGAAGGCATCCCACCTGCAACAAAGGTACAACAAGGGCCAAGATCACTAGCACACTGAAGAGCTCTTTTACTGTCAACATGCCCTGAGCTCTCCAAGTAACGGTGACAAAGACTAGAAGGAGTGCAATTAAGAGGAGAAACTAACAGGCGAGGTGAGCAGTTAAAGAGGAAGACTGTGTTGGATGAAGTTATTTTGAAAGGAAGTGACTGGTTTAACCAAAGGCCACCGCTTACAGGCATATCTTGAGTAATACATGAACCAGGAAGCCAAGGTGATGGTTGCAACACCATCCGCTGGATCGAGGCCATAATCCTGAGAACGGAATAGGAACTTCCATTGAGGCTGACAAAGTAGAGTTTTTTAGATTTGGGATCACAGTGAAGGCTATAGGATGGATCACCACAGCCAGGGTCCGTGCTTAAAGGAAATGGAATTTGTAAGGAGCCACAGTTTGGGCAAGTCTTTTGACAAGTACAGTGATGAATAAGGGAAAGGAAAAGAAGAAGGACACAGCTAAAATGAAAGCATGGACTTGTTTTTGGTTCAATAATCATTCTGCATGAACAAGGAAATGACTAATTGTCTCACATGGTACTGCGGAAGGACGATGGATAAATAACAAGGGCTCCTGCAATGGAATAAAGTGGGCGCGATGCAAATTAAAAAGTAGCCTCAAGAATCTATATGGACTGCCATGAAAAGTTTTGATGATTTATGGGACCAGTCGATACCCTCTAGTATGATAAGAGCTGTATTCTCTTATACACATGGAAGGCACCCATAGAAAATGCTTCGGCACTTACTACTACTTCACTTCTGCAGGGTTCTCTCTTTCATTTGTCCAGACGAGTAGCATATGATCCAAGTGGAGAAACTGCCCATTAAGGTATAAATTATAATAAAATGCTGCTGCAACATTATGACCTCGCACTACCAAGTCAATGCGCAAGAGTCAGAGTCAATATTTTCTCATTTACTTTAAATATATGGGAGCATCATGCCTTAACCATCTATTACTATTATATCATGCATCTGTATTGAGGTTTACGGATTATAGAACAATCATGGAAGAAGGATCTTCCCATTTATTCCTGTCCTCTCTGGTCATTCGGAAACAACAAAGTGCTGCCTACATTTTAGGTAGAAAACAAACGTAAGCCAGTGGCAAAGAGAATATGAACAAGAAAGAACTCATCCCAACCCAAACACACTGACCCCAACTCATCAATATTCTCTGCCAGACATGACATCCGGGTGACGACTGTAATCACTGTTAGTAGCTGGTGCAGAATTGGAATGGACTTTCAGTTTTTCTACACCGACTCAGGCAGGTACAAAAGAGAGCATATGGTAAAAACAATAGTCTTTACCCAACACCTATGTTATGTACCGAGATTTGACACTTTGGTAATAGGTTCTCATACTTTTGCAGTCGCGTAAATAATCATCATGACGACTAAACTTCGTTGCATTTTGGCTAATGCTGGCGAGTAATGCTACCCCCACGTCACTTGCCTTCACAATCCTGCACAACTTTGAAGTGGTTCCTCCATCTTTATTTAGGTGGCCCCACAAGCTATTAGTTGTGCACAATCTCCAAAGTACAAATAGAATAATTGAATAACCTATCCCATCAGTGATCATTTATTTATGCCTTTGAAAGAGTTCTTGTCCTAAATGAACAAAATAATGGGAAGCACAGTCTCTGCTGGGACAAACTTAAAGGGCTCAACAGCGGAAGCAGAAGTCGGAACAAAAGTAGAAGACTTTTCCCCGAGAAGTAACGTAATTGAGTAATCTCAGTTTTTCTTTTTCTTTATTATTCTAATTCTTGTTTCTATTTGCTATTGTTCACAATTTGGCCATTTTGTTTTCTTTTTCTTGAGTGCCATCATTGTTTTTGACCATTTAACAG
This sequence comes from Adenanthera pavonina, assembly GCA_026686845.1. Lineage (NCBI taxonomy): Eukaryota > Viridiplantae > Streptophyta > Magnoliopsida > Fabales > Fabaceae > Adenanthera > Adenanthera pavonina. The sequence continues at coordinate 7,696,632 of JAIVEN010000002.1, forward strand.
ATATGGCCATTTAGAAGAGCGACTTCTGATACCTGGTCCACCGCTAATAAGGATTAAAAATAATGCAATTTTAAAATTACTGTGAATGGAAACTTTTCACGCCTTGCATTTTGCAAGTTGCATATACCAGGCCTGGAGCGAATCGGGATAATCAACTTACTCAAGCACAGTTTTCACACTTTAGCCCTTTTCTAGAAAGGAAACATGAGAATTTCCAGGTTAATTTACACAAAATGGCAAACTAGAGAGGGTGCTTGGGGTGGCGGGATAGTCCCCTCCTGACATAGTCTGTCCAATTGTATTCCTTTCACATGTGAATCGTCAAGCCAACTTGGCCCTACTGCTCATAACATAGAAAAGCTTAACCTTCCACAATCTTTACCGGAGTCCTGCAAAATGCATAAACCAATAGTATTAACCACAGAAGAACTAGAATATTGATCAACAGTTTTCTATTTGAGCACCATTACTTACCCAAATGGGCTTTGTTTGATGGAAAGCAGTTCAACATCTAACTGCAGTTCGAAGAAAGTAGCAAATAGTAAAAATGGATATTAAAAATAAGAGAACATATAAAAAATACTCTAGCAATAAACTATAAGAACCAAACTGATTAATATGAACAAATCGAAAAATCAGAAAATGGTTTTTAACTACGATGTTAATGGAGATTGTGCACCCTTTAAATTAGGCATGAGTATCTTTGGAGTTTGGATCATGGAACAGGTGAATAGACCGTTCCAACTAAAACTAGTTTCCTCAAGGACACATTCTCTGGGGTGTAAACTATAGGAATTCATTGAAAGTAGTGAATTCCTATATGAATTCCTATGGACAGTGAAAGAGTTTCTTAACAGGCTTATATTATTCAATTTGGACAGCTGTACAAGTAGATATTACTATAGACGCTACGATCTGCAGCAACAATCATTGTAGTATCAACCTTTGGATAGAAACCGTAGCAAAAGATCAAACAAGTTACCTCTATTGTCGCATTTGGAGGGATCTCCTGGACTCCTTTGCTTCCGTAGGCCAGTTCAGGAGGAACAATTAACAGCCTCTGCAGAAAACTCTACTAATTAACTGCTCTCCTTTTATTCAAATATATAAATATGGCTGGTGACGAAATATTGATGAGAATCTGAATTTTCCACCTACTTCTTCCAAAAACTTCTATATAAAGGTCTAGGGGCGAGAAATTTGGAGAAACATAGAAAATTGTTGTTTGTATACAAAAAAAAAATGCAGGCATATTTAGTGACAATAGAACCTATGAAGCCCAAGTAAATATTACAAAACATGCATAACTCAAAATTTGTGAATAATTCTTTACAGTTGCTCATCAGTTATCACATACTAAGCAGGGGCCCAATGAAGCTTTCTGCCAATGCCTTAGAGGCTTCATATATGAAGTTCCATAAATTGTCTAGCTTTTAATGACAGATTTGAATAGTAGTATTATAACAAAGAAATCTGGTATTAATATCTGTCGCTACCTGTCCTCCTACTCGCATGCCTTGTACCCCTAAATCTAACCCTTTAAGGACTGTCCCGTTCTCAGATTGGCCTACATCAAATCCATATGGCTGCAATAATTTAAGAATCTCATTAATCAATAAGATTCCACAAGAAATATATAATAAATATGTGCATCATGACCATCCAGAAAGTAACATTGCTGCTGTAACAGAAAAAACACATTACTAGACCAATTGAACCCGACAAAGATAATATATAAAGAGGTGCAAAATTTCTGGGTTACTTTGATCATACCGTTCCTCCTCCAACACCCATTCCTTGTCTACTAGTCATAAAGGTGATATTCTTCCATTTAGCAACATAGTGAACCTACAAAATGATAATCTGAATATATCAGGGTAATAGATAATCAACTAATAAAGAGGAACCAAAATGATGTAGAGCTAGAACCAAAACCAGAACCAACGGATAATATTGAAAAACGTCCTATTCATTTAATAAAATTCATTATCAAGAATGAAATTCCCAATACTGAAAATTCCTCATATAAGTGATCCAAACAGCTACAGTTCCAAAATATAAATTACTATGATAATCATAAATACCATATGTCCATTCTGCATTACAAAAGGGACTAAGGCCATGAAGAAACTGATGATATTTGTGTATGCAGATATATGTGTCAAACACTGGAAAGTAAAAGGGCATCTTAGGTATTAAATCTTCTGAAAGAAATGAATCAGGTCCGCAGGTCCCTCGTTTTCACAATCAAATGAATCCATACAAAAAACCAATCAATCATATATGACTTTCTTTTGTATAAATAGGAGTCTTTTGGTCTACAAAACTTCAGGTTGAGACTACATATTCATAAGTAGCACAATATGCATCGATTAATCAATTTGGTGAGAACAGTGATAAGCTCTGAATTATGCCAACGTTTCCACTTCACAATATTGTACCATTAAAGTCAGCACTAAGGATCAAACTAGATGGTAATTCAACACATAATGTTAAGACTTGAAGCGTGATGAACTCCAATACTCTCATGGTATTTATATAAAGCAAGCTATGATTTCTGCTTTATACTTTCTCCCTTGCCCCTTCTACCACCTAATCATTCGCTACTTGGCTCTGATTCTTTCTCCTTCTCTCGTAAACTCTCCCACCCATAGACCCGACAACATTGGACCCTTCACTGTGCAAGCAGAGACTCCTCAAGGCAGCAAACTACGAAAGGTTTAATCTGTCTTATATTGAAATCTCGAAGCTCTCATCAATCATGAGTCAACTTTGTATATAACAAGCAAATGCACAAATGAGTGAATCACAGTTAACAGGATCACAACCGTACAGCAACACGGGATCCCTTCACGGCTTCCGCTCCACTCCCAACCTTCAAATCATAATACCTGATGATGACATCATAGTTTCATCAGACACCAGCATTAAAATAGTTATAAACTCTGTTTTAAAGGAAAAAGAAAGTTCAAATAATGTGAGAGAAAGCTCAAAATTGATAGCTTCTGATAATCTAGGAAACGCATGAGACATAGGAAACTAAAGCAGAAGGCAGAAAGACAAGATCACAGAAGAGGTAATAGTTATGTACTGACTTAAGACCACTAGGCAGGGTTTTGAATTCACTTTCCGGAATTTTTGCTCCTCGAAGCTGCAGAAAACCAAAAATGCACAATGTCAACGAGAACACGAAACAATCGTTTGGAATAAGTAAGACGATAAGAGGGAATGATGGGAGTCATACTGCTCTTCTACTTGTGCTGACAGCTCCAGCAACATCACAAGCATAAGCTCCAGCAGCTGACACAAGACAAAAACACACTTGAACCAAGCTAGTAGGATCCTTAATAGGTATGAACAACTCAATGAAGCACCCGTTTGGTTTATATGCAGGTAATGTGAAAGGAAAAATTGAAAGAGAATCATGTTCGATAGTAGTCTAACCAGTTGTGAGAAGAGCAGTGAGCAGTGCCCTTCTTCCCTCAATCTGCAAAGATCGAGTGGCTGGTTCTGTAGCAGATAGATCTGAGGAAGAATGTGAACAACAGCAGGGTAACCTATATGAACTTCTGTTATAATGAGTCTTGTGTCTCGACCCTGAGGAATATAAGAATAACCAATTGCGTTAGCTTTAGGTTGAATAAAGCCAGGGTTTAGAACAAGAATAGAGAAATTACTTGAAGAGAGAATGGAGCTTAAAGGGGAATGGAGGATCGTGTAATGATATTGATGACGGAATAGAGAGACTTCCATGGAGTTAGTTGACAGTTAAGATCAGAATCTAATTTTTTTTTTCTTCGGTTTGGGAGCGAACCAGAGAAGGAATAGAGGATAACGTTGTTCCTTCCCTTCCATCCACAATTTCCCAGCATTTTTGAAATCACAAAACCAGTTGTCTCAGTCGGAAGATTGTATTATTGATATTTCACGAAAACATGCTTATAATCCGAAACTCAAGTCCTCTTTTCTTTGAAAAAAAATTTTTAAAACAAAAAAAAAAAATTAATGGGCTCTGGACATGCTCATACGGTATAGACGGCGTGGGTTATGTTTTTCAAGTTGTGTTATTAAATTGAAAATCTTTTAGCTAATTCTTATATTGTAATACATAAATAAATATAGAAAAAATATACTTTTAATTTTTAATATTATGTAAAGTATCATTGTTTTGAATTTATTTTAATTCAATTTTCAAAAATTAATTAAATTTTTATTTCTTTCAAATATTACCAAATATTTAAGAAAAATATTGGGTTAATTACTATTTTTTCTAATAATCTTTTTCATTAAGCATTCTAATGATGTCACAGAACTATCAAATGAGAAGAATCATTTTCCTAACATGCTTTCTGCGGTGTTGATCAAACTATTTCGCAGACGTGACTTGTGGCTCTTATAACTAGATTTAGTTTATTACAGGAGACATAAGTCTTTCTAGTTAGACATGGTAATTTTCCAGTGCCAGATGCTCTCAATCTGAGTTATTTCTGCCTTCTTAAATTACTTTAAAATATGTACACCACTGTTGCTATGAAGAAACTACTCTGCTGTTCTCTGCAGCATGTAGCATAGTATGTGATGTGAGGTGACTTAGGCAGGCACCAGAGCAACACCTTCTTCATGCAGGAACTTGAGTTTTGTCTGCTCCATCTGAAGCAGTATGGCTTTCATGGCCGTCCTTCTCCACTGGGTTCACTCTCGCCTTATCACTGCCTTCCATCCATCTCTTCAGCCTTTTCAGCAACTTATTGCTTCTCTGAGCATCACCAAAGCAAGCCATAGTGTGGTGATCATTCCCTAAAACAGAATCATCTGAGTCATTAGGCAAAACCCCATCGCTTCCTTCAGACTTCTCTTTTATACGGTCTCTCTCCTCATTCTTCTGTTGCCTCATCAGCTCGTGCCGTAGGCAAGCGTTGATCCACCGCAAGTGAATCAGTTCTTTGACTTCATCCTCTTGCTTCTTCTTCAGTTGCGCCATTTCTTTCACAAGTTGCTTGTACTCTTCCTTACTTGTTTCTACTGCTTCAACCTGCATATGGGGAAAGTCGTGTTGAATATCCATGAAAATCCACTATTATTTCTACCAAAGAATTCCCTTTGTGTATGAGTTGCTTACCTTAGACGCGTATGACTTTTCTGCTTCGTCAAGCTTCTTTAGAAGTTCATTCTTCTCATCCTGCAATTGTTCTGAAACATTGTGTAGCTCTTTGATTTCGTCCTTCAATTGATCGATAACATCGATCCTCGTTTGCAAGGCCTCACGGTTTTCCAAAATCTCAGCTTCTTGGACTTTGATCTTCAGAGTTTGCTCCTTCGTCAGGCGAGACTGTGCCTTCGATTTTCTCCGTAGCTTCTTAAGCTTCCTACGAAGCAACCTGTTTTCTGATTTCCAGCCCTCAAGCTGCTCAGTAATTCTCATATACTGGACTAGAAAACCCTCCAACTTGCTACTCTCTGCCTCCATGAACGAAATCTCCTTCTCCAAGAATTCAACGCGAGCAGTCTCCAGCGACAACAGGTTTATGATCTGCGTCAGCAGAGATTCCTGCTCTTTCATATCACAATACCGATCAAACTGCAGACGTAAATCCGACTCTCTCTTTTGCAAACCTTCAATCTGGCTTCTTAGCCCAGCAATCTCTTGTTCTAAACGTGGGTTTTCACGGGATACCGAGTTAGGATCTTTTTCTTCCTTGGAAGCGAGGGTATGAGAGCTTTCTTCGTGTTTGGCCCCCTGCTGAGTATTATCATTAGTTTCAAGAGAATCGACCAGAGGATTTCTTGAAGAAGTTCTGCTGGATAGGCTTTTCCTGGCGATGATCCAGGCATAGATTAAACCAGCCAGAGATATTGCAGTCAAAGGAACACCAACTTTGAGGAGCAATGGATTTAGGAGGTCTGTTTTGGAGGGAGTGTTTTCCATACAGAAGAAGATGGAGATGTTTTTAATGTTTCAGTTATTAGGTGTTATGATCAAAGATGGTAGGAAAATGAAGGGATTGATTAAGGGTTGGTCGGACAATAGTTGAAGAATAAAATAAGTGAGTTGTGAATGGTATTCCTTCGTGTAGAGGAACAGTGATATATTTAGCTTTTTAAGTACTCCAGGAGACGGAGGCCGACATCGTTACTCATGGAAGGTTTTCTAGGAATCTAATTCCTTTCTGGATGAAACCCCCCTTTGCTTTTTCGCCAATTTGACTTTACCGTGTTGGGTTTCTTTTCTTCCATGGATACCCGATGTTGTATGTTATTATTAGATAAATTAATTTTTTTAAAAAAAAATTAAGCCAAGAAAAAAATAAAATTAATATTATTGTTGGGTTTCGTTTCTTTCATTATTTGTTAGGATGGGAACCAGGTGGTTTTCTCCACTTGTTGATGTTGGAAGACTTTTATAAAAAAATTTATTAAAGTATTAAATTATAAAAATAAATAAATATGAAATGTTATAATTTGAGCGGAATAGTTTAGAATTACAGTAAGCAAAAACAAAAAGAACATACTTTATAAAATATTAAGTCTGAATTGTTCAAATATAATTCAATGGTTAAAATGAAAAGTGAAAAATAAATAGAAGGATTAAGAAATGGAAAGACACTAAGCCTGAGAAATTACGAAGGTTTGAAAAATACTGAAGTGATTTTATAAGTAATTTTAATATTATTTGTTTCATTTTCAATTGAAATGGTAGCTTCATCAGGAGAAACTGAGAAAGTAATAGATTATTCTTCCTTAATATATATTTCCATACTTCACGATGATTCTCTCTTGCCGACTTCTCCTTTGGTACATAAATTAATAAAATAAAAAATAGAATAAAAATAATTTTATCTTCCATAGATGTGTAATTTTTCCATAATTTTATTGATATGAAATATCTCTTATATTTTTAGATAAAAATAATTAATATGAAATAATGCTAAAAATATAGTGCGTATTGATATTATGATCGTTATGTAGTGAAACAAAAGTACCAATTTTAAGATTATCAAATGGAGGTGGCCCCAGTGTCACGGGTGGAACTCAACACGACAACACCCATGAGCATGAGACAAAAGTACAATAATTATGATAGTCGCAGAAAAAAACCATTTTTCTTTAATTACCTATTTTGAAATTATTTATTTAGATGCTGTCAATTTTTATTTCTCTTATTTTTAATTTTAATTTATTTTATTGATCTATAATGGTTCAGGTTGATCACTAAAATTCGAAACTTATAATTTCATTTTTAACTAATATGTGATTGATTTAGATCATTAAACATTAATCTAACCACTTAAAATCAAAATTAATATAAATTGAGAAAGATGTAAATTGAGTGGATCCGATTATGATCCATTGCAATCATTTCATATTCTACTTCTTCAACCAACCTGACGTTGGGAATATTTTCAATTTTGCGTGATATTTTACTTTATTTTTAACAATTTTCATTATTTATTTTAAATTTAAATAAAATAAAATTTAAAAATTTTAACTTTGAAACATATGTCATTCCGTGAATAATATTATTTCTGCAAGTTGATTAATACAAATTTAAATCACGTAGACTCTAAACTAAACAAAAAACCTTTTTTAGCATGATTTTTAATTTACAAAATTCAAATTTAAGATCTTATTTGAGAATTATCCAATCTATTTTATTCGACTGAATCACAATTGACCAATACCATTGACGAATTCTATCATTTATTTATTTGTTTGTCCCGTTTATCTTTCGAACAATAATTTTCTTTGAGAATTTCAGTCAACTCTTTGTGATTTTCCGATGGGCTCAATAAAGGATTCTATGTGCACCCACGGTAAAAAGGATAGAGGAAAGGACAAACTATTCAAAGTTAGGTGTCTCGAGTGTTTGATATGATTCGAACACTGGATATTTTAATTAGCCCAAAAATCACTTTTTAGTTTCTACTTGGCAATCTTCGCACTCTCCGGGTTCCTTCTCACCTTAGTCATGTTCATGTCCTTCCTTTAATATTTTCAAAGGTATAATGTTGGGTCAAAGTATTTTCGAATCAAATCAAGCTAGTTTGGATTGATTCCGTATTAACCGAATCAAATCAAATTAAATAAACAATCAAGCTAATTTTAAATTAAATTTAACATGTAAAAATCACTTTCTACGTAATGTTTTTAATTGTGTTCAGTTAGATTTGATTTGAATTAATTTAATCAATTGATTAAATTTTCTACACCGTGACAAATACATTATTGATTTCACGCAAAATAAATACACAATTAAGTTTCTTGTAATCAAACCAATCAATTTTTAATTGAATATTTTTAAATAATTATTTACCAAACAAAATAACCATATTACTAATTAATCGTGCAATTAAATTTGTTGTGAAGTTTCTCGTAATATACAGTATTATATTAAAATTTTACTTTCATTCATTTAGGCATCATCTATTCAGTATAGGGGTGCACAAACACCAAGCAAAATCGGGTTCATAGCCAACCCGATGCCCGGTCTTTGTGAAGTTAAGCGGGACCGAACCAACCCAGTCTTATAGATCGGAGTTGGCCCGATCTTAAAAAGTATCTAAAAATAAAAAAATAAATTAATTTTATTTATTAACATAACTATAATTATATTCATTCCAAATATATTTTCTTAAAAAATAATATTATAATAAAAAATAAAATTTATTAAAATTATAAATACTTAATCATCATATATTATTTTTAAATAATATTAAGAAATTAATTTAAAGTTTTAAATAAAATTAAAAGATTGGATTTTTAAAAATATTCGTAATAATAATATAGACAATTTATTATATATAATATATCAAGAAAATATTATATAAAATTAATATTTATAAATTTTTAAATACATATATAATTATATATATACCAGAACTGGGAGAGACTGAGTTTAATCTTAATCCAGTATCCAACCCAACCCGGTCTTCCCGAATATACATAAATTACAGTATAAGATTTTTTTTCCCGAGTTAGTTCCCCGCTTTCACATTCACAAACAAATATACAAAAGTCACAACTGACAAAAGTGCCCAAAAAGAAAAAGCAAAAGTTACAAAAGTACATAAGCTTAACCTTTTTTTTCAGGAAAAATCATAGAAAAATTTTAAAATATAAAAATAATTATTAAAAAGTCTCAAAATTATTAAAAATTACACTCAAATCTTAATCATGTAAAATTTTAATGAATATAAAAAATTTTATTATTAAGTATAAAATCGTACTCCAATATTTTATATCCATACTTTATGATTTTATAATCAATAATAAAATTTTTTATACTCATATTTAATAATTTTACATTAATGAGGCCCGTGTATAATTTTTTTGAATTTTGTGACTTTTTAATAATTTTTTTTTGTATTTTGTGATTTTTCCTTTTTTTATATGCATATATACAAGAAGTAAGACAAATGGATACTACCAACTTCTTAAAAATCCCAAAAAAGTAAAACATTATAAATGACTGAAAAATGTTATTTTGAAGAAGTCCGCATTTTTTAAAAAAAAAAAAAAGCAAGGGCGATTAGATCATGTTTGGGTCTAACAATTTCATTTCATTTATCTTCTTTTTTAGGTGACAAATTGGGCATATTAACTCAACAAATAATTGTGAAAAAATGGAAATACAACAATAGGCCAATTGGTTGGGGCAGTGTCTATAGAAATAGTATCTTGTGCTATCTCCTTGTAACAGAATGATAAAGAGATTTCAACAGTCCAATCATAAAGGAATCTTAACAATATGTACTTGGGTTTATTTACCAAATACATTAATACACAAAATAATTTCTCAATATCTTATAAGTTGGAAACTATTTATTATAGTACTATAAATTATAAGATCTTGGTCTGATAGAAACAAGATACTTTTAAATAATAAAGGCTAAAAGGATCTCGACTTCTCTCAGATCGAAATACAAGTTTTTTTTTTACAAAAAAATCAGTACAAAATATGGATCTCCTACAAAAAGATCCTGGTCTAGAGTAAACTAAGATTCTCAAAGTTAAAAAAAATTAAGGATCCCATTTAAAAAGAATGGGAGATTGTGCTTTGTTTCAAGAAATAGATACAAAGCGTCACATGCTCTCTGAGGTACACTTCTAAATTTTGAAGCTTATAGCCTTTTTAATCTTAAACTAACATATATTTATTTCAATCTTAAACTTTCAACTATTTTATATATCTTAAAAAAAATAAGTTAAATTATTAAATTTATCAAGAAATTTTAATATTTTTATTATTTATCCTCATTAATTACATTATTTTTCATACTTCCTATATTATTTATCTCTCACTTATTAATTATAGATCAAAGATATGAAAGAAAAAAAATAATTAATATACTAAACAACACTACACGGTGTATTATATTTGGGATCAAATAATATTTTTAAAAAATATCTTATATTTATAATCACAAGGGATATACAGCTAATTATGTGTCTTGCTCCAAAAAAACTACCAGGCTTAGAAAATATTTTCAATTCACACTTTTAAACTTTATTTTTGAAAAAAAATAACTGAGAAGACGCACCACCGCCATCATGTACAGTGTTGTGACTTGTGAAGAAGAAAATGAATTAAGCATATCGGTTTCTTTTAAACCAAGCTCCTTAATTTATTTTTTAAATAATTTTCAATTACATTTTTTAGAAATAAAAAATAATCTCATTTATAATATAACTAAATCTTGGTTTCTGCCAAATTGATATTTAGTTAAATATATATTTTTAAAGTGACAAGACACAATATTGCATACTTCATGCAGCATTGCATCTTATCTGGTCAAGTTGAAACTAGTCAGTATGACCATATGTAAAACAATATTTCCCCTATTTAATAAGGGGAACGTAAAGCTTATATTCCTCCTATTTAAGAAAGGGCACGTAAAGTTTTTGTATCCTTGCCTCAAACTTTTTTAAATATTTATCATTATTGTGTTTTGATTGTTTATTCATTTCATATTTTAGAAGAAGTTAAGAGTGGAGTTCTTCAAAATTTCCTTCTTGTGTTATTCATCTCCATCTTAGATCCGTCTTCATAATTTTTGTATGCATTTTGCTTTAAGCTCATAAGTTTGCTACATTTTCTTCATTTAGCTTAGCTTCAGTCTCCATCTTCACTTATTTGTTCATCAATTTTTGCTAAAGTAGGTAGAATCTTGATTAATATTATATGTATTTATATTGTTTGATATTATATCTTTGTTAAATATTCTTTTAATTTCTATATTTTATAATAGTGATAATAGAAATTAGTAATAGTATTCAGACTTAATATTATATTCTCATATCTAAAAGGGATTGGTATATATATATATTGTGCTTGGAATTTGCCATAAAGTTAAGTCTCAAAATCTTTTGATAAGTTTTTCTTTGACCATTTTACTTGCATTAGTTGTAATTATTTATTCTTAATTCATAGCTTACACTTTTTGTAAGTTGATCATCTCGGACATCAAGTTAAGCTTTGTGATTTTAGGAGAATAAAAGTTTTAGTACACTGGACTTCAACATTTTATGATTTATATGAATTTCTATACTTGTTCACATATGCCACTATAATTAAGTTCAAGAGCACAAGGAATTCATTAAGGTATTGAGTAGATGGCATGATGCAATAACTAAGTCACCTATGGGACATGCAGTATTAAATTACACATTTGAGTATATGCAATTGTATTGAAGACACACCCAATGGTGGATCCACCGAGCTAGTGCTACAATTGGTTTTGCAGTAAGTATCCGAGATAATTGTTTTTGTTTTGTTTATATGTGTAGTGTCATTACCTAATAGGATAATATCAATTTCATGTCGATATAACAGATGAATTGATTAGACTAAGTATGAATGACCCTCTGCCAATGTCAACCAAGTAATATCAAGAAAGAGTTAAACAGGACCAATGTAACATCGTAATGACATTAAAAGAACAACATTACAATATGATCCCTCAGCTTGCTCCATTTGTAATTGAGCTATCACGTCTATTGATTTTTGAGGGGAGACTAAGTAAGCAACATAGTGGTTATTTGTCAACTCAACCACCAGTTGTGACTAAAGAAGAAAACAAACAAGATCAGGAAGTCGCAACAGAAAATGAAGTCAAACAAGATCATGGCACCACTTCTTCTTCTGACATTTTTAGTGAATCCTATTACATGCCACCATCAACCTTGTCTTAATTCAACTCATCCAATTTCGAGTCATCATTTGTTTTTATTTGAGAATCCGTCAGTTTTTACAACAGAGTATAATTACTACACATTTGATGTTGGTGAGCCATTAAATGAAGTATCCATAACTCCACTGTAACTAATTCCTCCATATTTGACTTGAATACTCCATCAACTGCATATATCATAGAATCACCTTAATCTCAATATGAGGAGTTAATAAAATAAGAATGACCACAAAACATATTAGAAGGAAACTGAAATATGACTTAGACAATCATTATGCACAAGATGAACAATTTTTTCTTGTGAAAGAAAAATTTTGTCATTAATTATTGTAACCAATTCTAATCTTAATTTATTGCTATTAATTATTATTTGGTAGTTTATTATCAATTAATATAGTTAATTATTAATTAATAAAAAATTCCTCAACTTATTTTTAGTATTTAATTAATAATTATTATTTTTAATAATATTTGTTCATTTTTTACTAAACATTATTTTTTAATCATTATATAATCATCTCTTTTTATCATTATTTCATAATTATGAAATTTGATTAATCATTACACAATTACTCCTTCTGGTCCGTATTATAGAGTGTTCTATATAACAAATTTCTAATCTAAAATATAAGGCGTTAGATATTTTTCTTCTCATTTTACCCATATATTTAAATACCTTACGTTTCATTTATAACCTCATAATAATAATAATATAATGAGTATTTAAAAGGGTAAAATGGGAAATATTGATACTTTTTATATTGATTTCAGGTGAAAAAAATTATTTCTTAATATGCATGTAATTGATATAAAATACTTTATAATGTGGATCGGATGGATAAAGTATCTATTTTCAATCATTACTTAATTATTATACCTATTACTCTCTCATTATTCATTATTATATAATTATTGCAACAATTATTATTTAATTTTTTTACCAACGAAAAAATGGGACAATACACATCTTAGCATGTCAAAACTGATTTTTGCTTTTTTTTTTAAAAAAAAAAGAAGTTATACAAATCAGTTTCAAATAAACCAAGTTCAATTATAGGACTTTGAAAAAATCTTTCATAGTTATAGTATATTGGTAAAATCTTATTTTTGTTGTTGTATTGTGGTCAATTTTTCATATACACAGGGGCGGACAGAGGCTAATCATTGTGTGGGGGGGGGGGGAATTTTTAAAAAATCTTACCATGTGTAATATAAATACTGAGTATCATTCTTTTTATGAAAAGTTAATATTAGTCAATGATAAAAATATTTTACTAAACTAATAAAATTTGTATTTTATTTCTTTTTAAATATATCAATAATATATATAATGTATATATTATATATTTATTTATTATGTATATAGTGCTTATTATATATATAACTTGAATGTGCATGTGTGTGTAGGGATGGGGAGGGACCAACTATAAATATGTGATATTATTGTGTGTATGAAATGTATATTATCTATTTAAAAAGGAAAGAGTAGAGGGAGAGGGGGAGGGGGGGCGAGGGCCCCTCCTAGCTTATACGTAGGTCCGTCCCTGCATATACAAGTCAATAAATGTTGAGTATTGTATAATGTTTTAAGGAAGAAGTTGCAACACCCTAACCTTATGTTTGATTTGAGAAAAATGGAAAGGAGGGGAGGAAAGGGAAATGATATTACCCGTTTTTTCTCATTTTGTTAAGTAAAATTAAGTTGTTAGTTGTAAATTACAATATTTTATAACCCGGCCAGTGACGGAGCAAGTTTCAAAATATCACGCCCCCTCCAAAGTTGAGGGATAAGGATAATACCATGGCCAATTAAGATTCCTGCACATACCTCCAATCCAAACACCATTTTCATTCCTGATGAGACCACCAGCTCAAGCAAGCAGCTGCCAGAGGTAAGTTTAAGCTAGGAACTTGGCGGCTTGATCCAAGCCTGCTACTAGGATTTGCTTTACCTTCTAACTCTGCTTGTGTTTTAAATGTTCATGTTATGTGAGTGATGACTTTGGCATAGGGAATCCAGATTGGAAGACTTTCTTGTTCCTACCAATCTAAACAGATGCCAACCCCCAACAGTGGATTGGCAGTGAAATTCTTTAATTGGGACCAAACTTCTTTGGGCATAGCTATAGGGGTATTCTCCCAAAACATGAAATAAGTATTTTGTGAAAGCATCTTGTGAGGATAATGGTAAACGTGCCTTAGCAAGAAAATCGATTTATCTCACATTTTTATCCGGTGAAGGACCCACCTTGCCGTCCCAGTCCAAACAATTGCCAACCCAACCACTGTACTCTACTGTGTACTAAAAATGGCACGTGATTTGGATTGATCTGAATTAATCCAAGAAGGCTGATCTGACTTTTAGAAAACCCAGTACTATTAAAAGGAGTGCATGACGTCAACAATTTCTTTTATGAACAAAAATTATAATAACAACACTTGAATAAAACAGTGACATTAAAACACAAAATTTTAAAGTTTTCATCGTTTTGCATGGGTTTTAAGTATTCTGTACTAATATCTTGTAAAAATTAGTATGGTATCAATATAATTTGGTAAGGGTAGTTTTAATAAGTGATGATAATTTTTAAAAAATTCAAGAATTCAAACTAATTTCAAACTACTTTTCTTATATGTATAAAATAAATAAAAATGATTTATAATTTGAAGCAGATAGAGTATATATATCTTAAAAATTCTTAACATAGTTTTGAAGGGGATGGGGTGTCTACTGACACCCCTCTCTGCCACATCAGGAAATTAATTTTTCGTTTTTTAATTTTAAAATTATAAATGATAAAATATGTTTCCATGGTCAAACAGTCAATTATTTGTGTAATTTTATATTATTTTGTGTTTTTTTCTCATATTTTACTTATATTATAATTGTAAAGATATTATTTTCATTATATAATATTTAAATTAAAAAATAAAAATAATACAATTTTATAATTATATAATTCTAAAAAATATTACTCTTTTCCACTTCTAAACTTAAATTGAAAGGAAAAAAATAAATAAATAAAAGATGAAGGCGGCTGGAGGGCAAGAGGAGGTGTGATGTGAATAGAGGGGGAAGGTAAGATAGAGAGACAGAGAAGGGAGAACTCAAGAAAAATAAGAGAGAACTCAATGAGGGAGAAAATGAAAAACTTGAGGGAGAGAGAGAATTCACTCAAATTATAACTCAAATCATTAATCAAAGTCTGAATACAAATGAGTAGTGGAGCTCTTATTTATAAAGCTCAATTCCTAGTTCTACTAGAGTTCTAAGATAAAATATCTCTCTTCAAAATGTTTTAAATTTAAACAAAAGATAAATCCTAATTCAAATAATTAAATCCTAGAAATAAATAAAAGATAAAATTTAAATCCCAATAAATTCAAAGTAAACAAAATTAAGTCTAAATATCCTAATAAAATATCTTTATTTAAAAATCTTAATTATTCATTCTTTATCATTCCCTCCTGCTTGAAAGAACTCTCATCCGGAGAGTTAAGCTCCGCATTCTATTTCATCTTTAACAAACTCCTCATCTACATCCACTCCAAAAGGATATAACTCATAGGGGTCAAGTATGATATCATCATTTATAGTCTCATCCTCTTTTTCAGCTGACGAAGTAAGAATTAAAGCGTGTTGTGGACACCTTGATGCAATGTGACCTTTAGCATGACATTGAAAGTACTCAACTGTAGAACCGCTGGGACGAGAGTTGGATCCTGAAGACTCAATATTCTTAGAAGTACTCTCTTTCGAACCAAAACTCTTAAACAAGGATTCTACCTCCAAAGCTTTATGATGAGCTTCTTCAAGAGATTCAGGAAGATTTAATTTAAGCTCTTGCTATATATCAGCTCGAAGACCATTAACAAACTTTTGGATCATCATCCAAGGGTCTTCCTTGACTTCACATCTAATAAGAAAATCGTCAAAACGAGCCAGACACTACAGAAGTTTGTCTTAAGTTTAGCCATTAATTGTAGAGTTGATTCTTATAATAGGTAGATGCATATTTCTTTTTGACCTTCATCTTCATTTCTGCCCAAATATTGATTGGGGGTTCTCCTAAACGCTTTAGATTCTGCTGCACGTTTTGCCAATACTTCTTGGCAGAGCCAACAAGCTTAATCTTCGTAAAACAAACACGGTGCACATCAGTCATCTCATACCACTCAAAGTAATCCTTCATACTAGCTAACCAATCAAAGAAAGCACTTGAATCTAGTTGACCATCGAATTTAGGAGCGTCAACTTTAACCTTCTTAGTTATATCATCAGGAGGAATTCGTCTATAAACTTCTCGATGATTTCTAGGGGTGAAACGTGCCTTCTATTATACTGGACTCTAGTGTTTTGATTATCTTGCTGACCTCTTATATAGTCATTATGACGGTTGTCGGTCTTAGGAAGAGGATCCCTACCATATTGGTTTCGTAGAACCTTAAATTGATTAGAGGAAGGTATCTCTTTGCAGCTATTTAGATTTTCAAGTATACTTTCTGATGTCTTACCCGAAAGTTGCTTGTTCATCATGTTTATGGACTGCTTCATCTCTTTGATAAATTGGTTTGTTTTATCTCGATCTTACTTTATCTCAATTCGCAGAGATTCAAACGCTTGATCTACATACTCTTTGTAACTCTTTTCAATTTCCTCAAGGCCTTGTTGGGTAATTTGGAAATTTCTGGATATGGTGAAAATTAGGCTCTAATACCAAATAATGTGAACAGAGGGAAAATGTAAGATAGAGAGACAGAGAAGGGATAACTCAAGGAGGAAGAAAAGGAAAAACTTGTGGGAGAGAGAGAATTCACTCAAATTATAACTCAAATTATTAATCAAAGTCAGTGGAACTCTTATTTATAAAGCTCAATTTCTAGTTCTACTAGAGTTTTAAGATAAGATATCTCTTTTCAAAATATTTTAAATTTAAACAAAAGATAAATCTTAATTCAAATAATTAAATTCTAGAAATAAATAAAAGATAAAATTTAAATCCTAATAAATTTAAAATAAATAAAATTAAATCTAAATATTTTAATAAAATATTTTTATTTAAAAATCTTAATTATTCATTTTTTATCAAGCTGTCTCCGCACCCGACCAGGTTTTAGACCGACAAAGACGAACTCGTGGTGGGTGTGCACAGCATCGACTGTGGAGAGTGAAGACGTGTGGTATGTGGAAGGAAATAGGAAGCCAATCTATCTCTGGAGACTGCTGGAAAGCAGGGAGGGTCCACGAAGAGAAGCAAAAGGTGGCAGTAGTTCATTCATTTCTGTCCACGGACGCCAGTCAGCTCAAATCATATCACTTCCCACTTATCTGTAGTAGCGGTACATGAATGGATCTCCAAATTCAGTTCATCGGTTGAAAAAAAAAAATTAATTTCCCTAAGAGACAAAGAAAAGATGGGATTCACTTCTAATGGCTCATAGTAGATCTCATCTCTTTTCTAAATTTCAATTAAAACCAATATATGTAGCAAAGAAAACATAATAATAAAAAATAGCATTGTATCAAAAAATAAAAACTAGCGTTGCATGAATGAAAATGACAACTGTCCAGCAAATACAAACTAGAGACTAGGTCGAGGAATCTAAATCTAAATCTAAATCAGACTTTAAAACTTACGAGTTAATCTCTATTTTTTCCCCAAAATTCCAAATTAC
The DNA here is from genome assembly GCA_026686845.1 of Adenanthera pavonina. NCBI lineage: Eukaryota > Viridiplantae > Streptophyta > Magnoliopsida > Fabales > Fabaceae > Adenanthera > Adenanthera pavonina. The sequence continues at coordinate 7,714,496 of JAIVEN010000002.1, forward strand.
AGTTTAGGTGGTGGAAGTCCTGAAAATCGCTTTTATATATTTAAAATTATATGTGAATCATGTTTATCAATTTTAAGTATTTAATCACATTAGTAAATTATTTTTCTAAAATAACTTAATTATAACTATTTGAAATTTAAAATTGATTCTGATAAATAATATTTAAATAAAATCAATTCTTTTAAAGTTACTTATTTTTAAGAAAAAACTTCAAACAAAAATCACAATCAACCAAAATTACATTTAGGATTAATTTGTTTAAGTTTAAAAAAATAAGTGATTTTTAAATTATTTAAAAAATGATAGAGATTAATCAAAATCAAATTTAAAAATCACTTTTATCTATCTCCAAAATTCATATTGGTGAAGCCGTAAAGGTAAAAGAGGTATGGGAAAAAGATACATAATGCCCCCTAGGAACTGAAGATAAATATTTTTAAAATGGAATTTTTAATTTTTCTAATCTAAAAAGAAGATTTAGATCTTTGGTAGCAAATAAATAAATAAATAGGACTAAAATACTCTTCTCCTTCCCTTCTTCCCTCACCATTTCTGCCTTTCTCGCAACGTGGCCAATGCTATGCGTGACCATAAAGGTCACTGGTGCCGATACAATCACCAACATTAAATTTAATAAAATTAAGAGTATTAAAATTAGTTATATTGAATTAGAAATTATAACTTTTTCACTTTAAAATTTCATTAATCTTACTTAAAAATTTATTTTAAGATTATTTTTAGAAATAAAATTGAGTGTTCAAATCAGTTATAGTAAGTTAGAAATTATAAGTTTTTTACTCGAAAATTTGGTTGATTTAACTCAGAAATTTTTTTTAAGATTGCCTCATGAAATAAAATTAAGAGTGTTGAAATCAATTATAGTGAGTTAAAAATTATAAGTTTGTCACTTGGGAATTTCGTTCATCCAATTTGAAAATTTTTTATGGTTGTATTCTGAAATAAAATTAATTATAATGAGTTGGAAATTATGAGTTTCTTACTTAAAAATTTAGTTGATCCAATTTAGAAATTTTTCAAAGGACAATTTTTAAAAAAAATTTTAGATTGAATCAACGAAATTTTCAAGTGAAAAATTCATAATTTCTAATTCACTATTATTGATTTCAAAACTCTCAATTTTATTTTAAAAAAAATATTAAATTTTTTTTTAAATAAAATTAATAAAATTTTCAAATAAAAAATTCATAATATCCCAGTCACTATAATTAATTTTAATACTCTTAATTTTATTAAACTTAATACCATTAATTACATATCGGCACTAATAATATTTCTAATCACAAGAGCTCAGATCACATCACCCGTCATCGGAGCTCTAGAAAAGCAGAAAAGCTCCAGCCACTGGCAATGATAAGAAAAGTAGAAGAATATTTTGATCCACTCCATTTATTTATTTATTTTTCTACCAAGGCACCTATCTCCTTTTTGAAATTAGGAAAATTATATATCCAATTTTAGAAATATTTAACATGGGTCCTTTTTTTTTTTTCTATAATCATTTATCTTAGGTACTTATTGGTCTTTTTCCCAACACGTTTTATCTCTATTCGTACGAATATTTACCCGTACCCTAGGCAACAAAGGCCGGACTCACCCGCCTTATGGTTCCAAGTCCACCTTTTCAGTACTGTGGAGCTGAACAGTTCATATATTATATCATCTGCCTCACTGCCACCCGTTTTGCAGGAGCAGCCACCCCAAGTCGCTACTTTCTGGTCTATAATCTCCACCTCATTCATTTTCTCTCTCCCCCCCCCCCCTTCTTTCCACCATGGAGGCATTGCCGTTCTCCCCCGCCCAGTCGCCTCTTCTTCGTCACGACCGTTTGCAGAACTTGGCCTGCAAATCGCTTCTTGACTACCCCAGAAGCAATCAGTTTGCCAGAGGACGGTCTGGCAAGCCCTACATCACTGCCTCTCTGTCCAAATCGGCGGCGGAGTTATCCTCCGCTCCTTCTTCGTCTTCGATCGTCACCCCCCGAGAAGATCCGTCAACTGTGTCTTCTCAGCCCCCTCGTCCCAGGGTCTCCCCTGATTCCCTACAATACCCATCCGGTTACCTTGGGGCAGTCCCGAACCGTGCTGATAATGATGGCAATGACAGCATAATCAATGCCATGGGTTACTTGACGAATATACTTTCCTCTAAGGTATATGACGTGGCTATTGAATCGCCGCTGCAGCTGGCGCCAAAGCTGTCGGAAAGATTAGGGGCCAACGTTTGGCTCAAAAGGGAGGATTTACAGCCTGTAAGTTACAATCTTTAGTGATGTTGAATGGATTTTAGTGTTGTTTTGTGATTTTGTTTTCATTTTGCAAATTTCGTCTCTATATGCGCAATGTACTCCTGATATGTAACACGGTCAAATATTGATTTGATCTGAAAAACTTATGACTCAAGCATGAAGAGTTTGTTAATAGTTCTTAGCATATTCTTCTCTTAAATGGATAAGAAATTAAAAACTATGATTTTGTTGCATGAATAAATCCATCACCGGTTTTCATTTTGGAAGCTGTTTTATTAATTTTTATCAATTTAGAGCTCTAGATGTGCGTTCAGTTTAAGTCGCTTTCATAGTTTTATTTAGTTCACCTAAACTCTTCAGTCCCTCCTTGTCTGTTGTCCTTGGGTTATATGCACCAGGCTTGTGGATCCTCTAAAGTTCCATTGTACTTCATGGATATAATAATATCAAAAAATTCGGTAAGTTCTTATCTCCCTACATTAGCCAGGGAGTGTTAATCTTATGCTAAAATGTTATTATGCTAAACTTCTGTTGATATCTGCATGCTAAAAATCTTATGTTAATCTTATGCTAAACTTCCCTTTTACTATTCTGAAATCGCTCTCTCTCTCTCTCTCTCTGCGGGAATGGAAGATGGGGGATCGGTTGTCATTTGAGCCTCCTTCGGCCATAACCACGTAGTATGCAGATGCTGACCTCTCTAACTTTTAGTGGCTTATGTCTGTGTTTTATATTTGAGTATATAATGCTTATTATCATTTGTACTCAATAGTTTGATTATCTTTCTATCTTGATCGCAGGTCTTAGGAAACAAAATCGTATCTTGTAGGGGATGAGTTTGTAAATGACCATAACACGGCTCGAGATTTCAACCAAAATGAATATAGAAACAACTATGTTCTATCGTTTAGGATTATCCTAATTTGTCTTGATGAGTTTTTTTCTTCAGTATCTTCCTTTCTTTTTCTTTATGATTTAACTGTGACAGATATTAATATGCTTTCCTAAATTTTGTCACATTGAATCAAAGGGATTTTGAAGTTGAATGGACTCTCTGTGGGTTAGTAGAACATAAATAATTAGCAGACAAAGTGTAACGATAAGGTTTCAGTACTGTAAGCATGATTGCTTACAAACTTAATATAACTTTATAAGTGATATTCCGTGGTGATAGATTTTTTAATACTTCAATGGAAGGTGTACATAATTCATGAGTTTCTGAAGTTATTTCCTCTCCTAGGTTTTCTCATTTAAGCTCCGTGGAGCTTATAATATGATGGTAAAACTTCCAAAGGACCAGCTGGAAAAAGGGGTAATCTGCTCATCTGCTGGAAACCATGCCCAAGGAGTTGCATTAGCTGCCCAGAGATTGAATTGCAGTGCTGTAATTGCTATGCCTGTAACCACTCCAGAAATTAAGGTGGATTTTATTATTGTTTCTTTTTCGGTGGCTAGATTGTGATGATAAGTCTAAATGACTAACTTACATGTCTTAATTTGATTCCCCTTCCCTTTTTAACTCCAGTGGCAATCTGTTGAGAAGTTGGGTGCCACAGTTATTCTTGTTGGGGACTCTTATGATGAGGCGCAGGCATATGCTAAGAATCATGCAAAAGAGGAGAGTCGAACATTCATACCGCCTTTTGATCATCCAGATGTCATAATGGGCCAGGGAACAATTGGGATGGAAATTATCCGCCAAATACAGGGTCCAGTGCATGCAATATTTGTTCCAGTGGGAGGTGGTGGTTTGATTGCTGGTATTGCTGCTTATGTGAAGCGGGTTTCTCCACAGGTTTAGAAGATATAATTATTATATTTTCTACATTATATGGCATGCTTTGGTAAGAGGAATAACTATTGACATCTGTTGTACAGGTGAAGATTATCGGAGTGGAGCCCACTGATGCAAATGCAATGGCATTGTCACTACATCATGGTCAGAGAGTGATTTTGGACCAGGTAGGGGGATTTGCAGACGGTGTAGCTGTTAAAGAGGTTGGTGAAGAAACTTTTCGATTGTGCAAGGAATTGGTAGATGGCGTAGTTCTTGTAAGCCGTGATTCAATTTGTGCCTCAATAAAGGTGTGTCTCCTTGCTTGTGAAAGGTTGCATTTTGATGCCTTTGTCCAGTGAAGAGTTTTGAGTCATTATCCTGATGGTTTTTAAATTATATAAAATCTTTTACTTCTTTCAAGAACATTTTATATGTGAGAAATTTATTTTTATTTTTATTTGAACTTAGTTTTAAATTCATGAATTGTATAGATCTTATTGTTCTCATGTAAAGTGGTTGATAACTTGATATGATGTAGATCTTCCTGATGGCTTATGAATAGGGCTATGAAGTTGGAGTTCTCTTTTTTTAAAAGGACCTTAACTAATTAGTTGACAGATATTGTGAAGTTTCTAATGGGAAGTTGGTGAGATATCTTGCATTGCATTGTATATAATAGCCAGAATAACAGTTGCCAAGTTATTTGTTTCTTTTGAGTTATCAAAACCCCCCGCAGGGCCCAGGGGTTCAGTGGAAGTAAAAAAGGTTAGGTCAAGGGGGTTGGGAGAGTAGCGGCCATGGTAGGAAGAACCTGTTTCTATGTAACACCAGATGCATTCGTTTATCAGTCACCAAATTTCATCACAGGATGAGGGGGCATAAATGTTTAAATAATAATGTCACAATTAGGTGAACTCAGCCTTTTATTGTCTTGGTATACTTTAAAGGTTGCCTGCTCTGTTGTTAACATTAATTCTTTCTCAGTACAGAGCATGTTCTTGTTGTTTCAATTTTTTCTCCTTCTATTTGTGATGCCTAATTTTCCTCTTGTCTTATATGTTGCATTTGGAATCCATATCAAGCACTGCATGTCTCTTGAAATCTAAAGATTTTACAATAGTAGAACTTGTTGCAGGACATGTTTGAGGAGAAGAGGAGCATATTAGAACCTGCAGGTGCTCTTGCCCTTGCTGGAGCAGAGGCATACTGCAATTATTATGGTCTTAAGGGGGAGAATATTGTAGCAATAACCAGTGGGGCAAACATGAATTTTGACAAACTGAGGGTGGTGACTGAACTTGCTAATGTTGGTCGAAAGCAAGAGGCCGTGCTGGCAACTATTTTGCCAGAGGAACCTGGCAGTTTCAAACAGTTTTGTCAATTGGTACGTCTATACATACTTCTTTAACTGAAAATTCTGAGTCTGATAAACTTTGGCACTGGCAGGTTGGGCAGATGAATATTACAGAATTCAAGTACAGATATAATTCTGATAAGGAAGCTGTTGTCCTGTATAGGTAAGCTGAGTGACAAGGAAGCCCAGATTTTATCATCTATTTTAATTTGCAGTACATTATCTGTTAGACAATTTTCAAGACTGATTTATCATCCTTTGAAATCACTTGCAGTGTTGGGGTTCATAAAGTTTCAGAACTAAGAGCAATGCAGCAGAGGATGGAATCTTCTCAGCTTAAAACTTACAATCTCACAGAGAGTGACTTGGTGAAAGATCACCTGCGATATCTGGTAAATTTTATTGGCTGAATTTCTTTCATAGTTTAACCCATTATACCTTCCATCATTTTCTTGAGATTATCACTGGTTACCAAATTCTGTGAACGTATTACCTAAGCTCCTTCTTTCTGTTCAACCTTTTCTAACACAATAACATTGTTGAAAATTATGTTAGAGCACATGATGAAGAGCTGCTCTATGCGATATGGAAGCCTTATTATTCTTACATTATTAGTGTCATAAGGTTGTGTTGAGTGTATGAGAAAGTTACTAGTCAATAATTTTGTTACTGACGACACTTGTTGAACTCATCACTCCAATGAACAAGTGGAATAATAGGCACATATGATGTTGTCTGTTTGCATTGTTGTGCCATGTTGACTTTGTTTTGAATACATTTCAGATGGGAGGTCGATCAGATCTTCAGAATGAGGTTCTTTGTCGATTTGTCTTTCCAGAAAGACCTGGTGCTCTGATGAAATTTTTGGACTCTTTCAGTCCTCGTTGGAATATTAGTCTATTCCATTATCGGGCGCAGGTGAGGATTTAAAGTTTGCTATTCTTTCTGTCTAAATCAAAATTAGAAGCTTTTTATGTCTTTTCTTTATTTTCCCTTTGATCAATGCGACTAATTGCATCCTTATACTTGCTCTCCAACAGGGTGAAACTGGAGCAAATGTGTTGGTTGGAATACAGGTACCAACAAGTGAGATGGTAGAATTCCATGATCGTGCTGACAGACTTGGATATGATTATGCTGTAGTAAATAGTGATGACTTCTTCCAGCTTCTAATGCACTGAGGATGGTAGCCTGCACGGTGATTACTTTTTTAACTCATTAAGAGCTTATCCGATAGTCTGAGTACAAAGAGAGTGACGAGCGGAAAAGAAATCGTCTCGAGTCACATGTACTCAGTTGAGAAGAGGAACTATCGGTTCCTGCCTATTTTATAATAAATAGTTTATCTTTTGTAATGTACGAGTTTTTATCTATATTTGGATTGGATATGAAATCCTACATTAGATAGTCTTTTCATATGAAATATGTGCGAAAAGTTTAGTTTTGTGAACTTGAGCAGCCCGGGTATTGTGGTGTGGGGAATAATATCCTTGCGTTCAGATATCGCTATACCATGCATTCCCATGATGGTCAGTAAATGAAAAGGACTAATTAGAGAAATGGATGATGGATGATGGATGATGGATGATGCTTCTGCAATGCATGTTTACTACTTACTATGATCATTAGAAAATGGTTGAACTTTGAAGAGGCAACTTGGGCTTAAAGAGATGAGAACTGATCCATGTGTTCTTGGCCCTGTGACATTTCTCTACAGCTTCCCGCAATTCTGGGACGACATTGTACTACTAGCCTTTATATCTTTCTATTTCAATTTGCAATTCCTCTTTAGCATTTGGTTCCAGTTCCGTTTGTTTTGTTGCATAATCATCACTTCCTGTGAAGATTTTAGGGTGTGTTTGGATTGAATTATGTATAAGTAATTATGAGGATAAGTGATTATTCATAATAGATTATGAGAATAAGTGATTATATTAAAAGTGATTTTTGTTTAGATATTTTTACTCCATAAGTGATTTTGAGAAAAGAAATGTGTTTGGATATTGGGGTTTAAGTGATTGTTGGGTAGATAATTAGAAAGAAAAGTGAAATAAGTGATTATGGGAGAATAAGTGATTATCATAAGTTGAAAAAAGTAGCTTATAGAAATAATCATTTAAATGGCCTTAAGTAATTATTTTGATTTGGGTTGTATTTGAAAGCTGGCAGCATAATCACTTTTTTTACTTCATAAGTACTTTTTAATCTTATCTAAACAGGCACTAAACATACAGGATAATGAGGCTCCAAGTGTTTCCTTACACAAAATAATTCCCTTTCCCTTAGATTATGTAATTTGCTCATGTCTTAGGTTATGTAATTTGCTCATGTCTGAAGTACTAACAAACTTTTTATGGTGAAAAGAAATTCAATCTTGGCATTCCATTTTCTTATTTTGATTATATAATATGAGATGTGATTTAACTAATGTTGCCTTGCTTATCAAGTTTGTATTTGCCGAAGATATCATTGTATTTAGTAAAATACTAAAGTCAGAATTAATCGACATAATCTTAACAATTGTCGGTATGTTCAGGTGTAAACAATGTCAGCGATTCGATTATTTGTTGATCTCAATTATTTGCCGAGCATTGATTAGTGTGTGTGTGTGTAAATCGTTATCTCAATTCATCATAACTCAAATATCACACAATCAGTTGACATTTTGCCACAAATATAAATTAGAGATATACATATAAAATTATTGTGTAAATATTAAGCAAATTAGCACATCAAGAATAAAAATATAAAAATTAAGTCTAAAAAAGTATTTTAAACATAATATAATGATACCTAAAATAAGAAACCAAAAATAGAGTTTATAAACTATTAAGTTATTTTAGAATCTTCTAACAAAGAAAAACTAATGATACATGTTATGAAGTACAGTAGGTATATTGTAACTAATATGGCTGCGTCTTCCTTTTTCTTAAAGTATAGGTACAATGCTTATTTTGTGTATATTTAAAATATGTCTATTCTCTTTTTAAAAAATACGTCTTTTCTTATTATAGAATCTATCCGATAAAAGACTGTGTTACAGTATTTTTTTTCCCCAAACTGTTCATGTTTTATTTGATTTTGTTTCCACTCAATTTCTTATATTTCAGGGATAAAATAAAATAATAACTAATTTACTACCAATTTATAACTAATAGCAAGAGAGTACGTTTTTTTTTTGCATGAATAAAAAAAATTGAATCATCTATATTTAATTTAATTTTATATTATATTTTAAATATAATTTTTATTAAATATAAAATTTAAAATAAAGATAATTTTATAACTTTTGCTTTTTAAAAATTGATATTATAATTTGGAAAAATGAAATTCCAAATTTCAAATCTAAACCCTCAGAACTGAATTTGAACTATGCAAAATCAGCACCTTAAGCATCAGATCAAGGTCCTAAATCCTAATAGCAGATATTTGATATTTCACAGATAAAACATGATGGCTTTTTATCTCCAACCAGAACTCGCGGGTAACAGAAGCATATTGTAGACCACAGTTGCAAGCGTTGAACAGCAGAGAAGATTATGGTTAGCGCTACGAAATCGGATACATGGCCACCATTCTCCAATCCAATTCCTTCGCTCCTTGTTCTCCGTCTTCTCAATATCGCTTCTTTCTCTCTCCTTCGCTTTCTCGCAACTCCTTCTTCCACTGTCCCTTGAATCCATCACTTCCACCACTCACTTCTCTTCTGCACTCTACAACTACAACCTTGCCTACTCATCAATTCAAAAATTCAAAATTTCACCATGCCCTTCACTCCTCGGCCTCGCCTACCTACTTTCTTCCATCACAACATACTTCTGTTTCTGATTCGAATCCCCCTCTCCTCGCTGAGTGTTTCAGTAACGAAGATTTTCCACAGGTGTTGGATTCTCTCATCGATGGGCTTTTCAACTTGCTTCGCTTATCGGCTCGATATAGCGATGCTGAGCTCGCCAGGGCCGTGCACGCCTCCATTGTCAAGCTCGAGGAAGACACCTATCTGGGCAATGCTCTCATCGTGGCTTATTTGAAGCTAGGCCTCTTTTCTGACGCTTACAACGTATTTCTAGGCCTTGCCTCCCCAGACGTGGTGTCTTACACGGCTTTGATTTCAGGGTTGTCCAAGTCGAATCGAGAAGACACGGCATTGGAGCTTTTCCTTCAGATGAGAAATTCGGGTATAGAGCCTAACGAATACACCTTTGTTGCAATTTTAACTACTTGCATTCGAATTATGCATTTTCATTTGGGTCTACAGATACATAATATAGCAATCAAAATGGGGTTTTTGGATTGTGCTTTTGTTGCAAATGCACTTATGGGATTGTATAACAAGTGTGGGCGTTACCAAGTCGTCCTTAAATTGTTTGGTGAAATGCGTGAGAGGGATATTGCATCTTGGAACACTGTTATATCGGGTGCTGTTAAAGAGTTAATGCACGACACAGCATTCCAGTTATTCCGTGACATGCAGGCAGCTGATGCTTTAAGAATGGATTACTTCACTCTGTCAACACTCTTAACTGCTTGTGCTGGGAGTGCTGCGGGGATGGAGGGCAAACAAGTCCATGCACATGCTATTAAGGTTGGATTGGAATCAAATTTGAGTGTTGGCAATAGTCTCATTGGATTCTATACGAAGTGTGGCACTCTTGATGATGTGGCCTCAGTGTTTGTGAGTATGACTGTGAAAGATGTCATTACTTGGACAGAGATGGTAACAGCGTACATGGACTCTGGCTTAGTGGATTCTGCTTTGAAAATATTCGATGAGATGCCACAAAAAAATTCTATCTCTTATAATAGTCTTTTGTCAGGATTTTGTCAAAATGGTGAAGGTTTGAAGGCTCTGTATTTATTTCTCAAAATGGTAGAGGATAGCGTAGAGTTAACAGATTTCTCTTTGACTAGTGTTATTAGTGCGTGCAGCTTGATTGCAGATCATAGGGTCAGCAAGCAAATCCATGGGTTTGTTCTTAAGTTTGGTTTTGGACCAAATGTTTGTATTGAAGCAGCATTGCTTGACATGTATACAAGATGTGGAAGGATGGAAGATGCCAAAAAGATGTTCTATAGATGGCGGTTAGAGGAAGCAAGCTCTGTAGCTTGGACATCAATGATTTGTGGCTACGCTCGAAATGGGCAACCAGATGAGGCAATCTCTCTTGTCCAGCTTGGTCAGTTAGAAGGGAAAATGATTATGGATGAAATTGCATTATCTTCAATGCTTAGTCTTTGTGGAACTATTGGTTGTCATGAATTGGGAAAGCAAATTCATTGCAATGTTCTTAAATTGGGCTTTGAATCTGATGTGGGAGTAGGAAATGCAGTTGTTAGCATGTATTTCAAATGTTGGAATGTGGAAGATGCAATTAAAATGTTTCATAATATGCCCAAAACCGATATAGTTTCATGGAATGCTTTAATTACCGGTTATCTTCTTCACAGATTGGGTGATAGAGCATTAGAAATATGGTCAAATATGCAGAAGCAAGGCATAAAGCCGGATGAAGTCACATTTGTTTTAATCATTTCAGCGTACAGGCTAACTAACTTGAATTTAGTTGATGATTGTTGTCATTTGTTTAATTCAATGAGAGCCATTTATGGTGTTGAGCCCACTTCTGAGCATTATGCCTCCTTCATAAGTGTTTTGGGCTACTGGGGACTTCTGGAAGAAGCAGAGGAAACTATCAATAAGATGCCTTTCAAGCCTGCTGCTTCTGTTTGGCGCACTTTGCTTGATAGTTGCAGACTACGTAAGAGTACAATTATTGGAAAACGGGTTGTGAAGCAAATTCTAGCGTTGGAACCAAAAGATCCATCAACCTATATACTTGTTGCAAATCTTTATTCTGCTTCAGGGAGGTGGCACTGCTCTGAAGTGATCAGGGAGAATATGAGAGAGAAGGGATTTTGCAAAAACCCAGCTCAATGTTGGATCATTTCTCAGAAGAAGATGCATTCATTTTATGCAAGGGATAGATCCCATCCCCAAGATAAAGACATCTATCGTGGATTGGAGATTCTAATCTTGGAATGCTTGAAAGTTGGATATGTGCCTGACACGAGCTTTGTTCTCCATGAAGTGGAGGAGCATCAGAAGAAAGATTTTTTATTCCAGCACAGTGCAAAATTAGCAGCAACTTATGGACTTCTTACAAGCAAGCCTAGGAAACCCATTCGGATTGTCAAGAACATTCTCCTGTGTGGGGATTGCCATACATTCTTAAAATATGTATCTGTTGTCAGTAAGAGGGATATTTTTCTGAGAGATTCTTCAGGATTTCATTGTTTCTCTAATGGCCTTTGCTCATGTAAAGATTACTGGTAAAATAATGGTTGATCTAGCCGGTCAGCTTCATAGATGCTGTAAAGTGTAACTATAAATGTATGTACATTCTTTATTTGATACAAGAAGCTCGGACGTAAGTAACCACAAAGTCACTATGGTAGGTATGCTTTTGCTTTCATATATGCTGCTTACAAACCAGATATTCTTCGTAAGCAGAAGGAATCACAATCAGATATGAGCAAGCAATGCTGTGTGTGGCTGACATGATTATTAATTGAATTACCCATTCATTCCAAGTCGAATTGATTAATCTTGAGGAATTAATTAAGACTGCTTCCACTGCTTTACTGTTTGCTTCATCGACAGAGATACTTGAGTTCACCCTGACGCAGTAAAAAACGTTGCATCTGCGACTGTGCATGTTCATTCTGGAAAAGCCGTGTCTTCTGTAAAATAACTATACTGAGCTAGCCGGTGTTTGATTGCGTCATTTTATAAGAAAAGAAAGATTCAAACTTGGAATGGACGGTAACCATTTCTGATAATGTTCTGCCCAATTTTTATTATTATTAGTTTAATAGTAAAAAAGAAAGGCTGTTATACTATAATCAGCATATGTACTGTGGTGTAGCTTAAAATTCCCGATATGCCCTTTGGTACCTTACCGCAACCTTTAATTCGAGGCTGAACGGCCCATGGATTATTAACAGATGGCATTTGGTTGTTATTAAAAAAAAATATTAATAATTGTTAAAGTCCATCAGCTGTAAATCTTTTAAATTTTAAAACTGTACTATTCTAAAAAAGCATGTCAAATCCAGTTTTCTTTTTACTAACATTCTCTCTGTTAAGACCTCTATCATTTAACTATAGAGAGAACTCTATTATTTTAATTAGAGGTGAATTATTGACCATATGATACTCTTTAATTCTATTATGCCGTTTTAATCATTTTAGGCTATAGTGCAAAAAATTGAAGTTTTCAATTATTAAATTAATGAATATTTTGTAATTTGTAATTATAGAAAAATCTCAAAATCGATTAACAGCTAACGAGGAGATAATTTATCCAAAGTTCTCTTGTTCATTGGTTCAGAATGCAATATAAATGTGTTGATAAACTAAAAAATTGTCAATGGATAAAGTTGAGAGAAACTTATAAGGCATTAAAGGTGAAGGGTATCCTTAATTCTTAAGTGTGGGCCAAATTTTTAATTAGAGCATAATATCTAAATATAAATATCAAAAAGTGTTTTAAAGTAAAAAATAGTAAAAACTAAATTCTATATATTTTTAATTTTTGCTTTAATTTTTTGCATTATAAACATTTTAAACTTTTTTTACTTTAAGTATTCAAACTCAATTCTTCTAATATCATTATATGCATATATATATATATATATATTTAAAAAAAATTAACAAGTATCAATGTAAAAAAAAATAAGTTGTTCGAATGCCATCATTTAACACTTAATTAATAAATGGATATACAGTGTATATTCGAAAATAAAAAGAATGAATTTCTTGTATACATTTATTATATTTTTATCAGTCAATGTTAAAATAGAATAAATTATTATAAAGCGTTAACTTATAATTAAATTTATAAAAACATATTATTTATCAGTTAGGAATAATATAATTTACTTCAAGCTTATCGCGATGCATTTTTATTTTTCACCTTGTGAGTTGTGACCATGTCTTTTTATGAGGGAGGGCAAAACAGGAAAGAAAAAAAAAGGAGGGGTCCGGTTAATATACCGAATTACTTAACAGGGGAAAGGCAGGAAAGGGTAAAAGAGGAAACACAAAAAGTTGCATGGAAATCTCGAATATTGAGGGAGCAGCATCACGACGCTTGGCCTCATAACGCTACCGCCTACCCAGTCACTACCAACATTTCTTCTTCCCACCTCAACCCAACCCCCCACCTCAACTCAAAACCCATCTCTCGGTTTCGTCCTCCCTCCCTCCCTCCGTCTCTCTCTCTCTCTGTAATGTATCTACAAATTAAGACAAACTTCCCTCAGTTTCTGCTACCCTGTAACCATAAATATAGACCAACCCCTATTTGACGCTGAAGCTAGCTAGCTAGCTTGCTACATTGAGGTCCGAATTCTGAAAGATTGGGGGCTTCCACATCACAAACAGCAATGGTCAATGCTAAAACAAATTGTTGTGCATGTCGGGGTTCATATTCATCTTCATCACTCAAACTGTTGTTGCTTATGATGCCTCTTCTTCTGGTTGCGGGCCTCATTTCTATGTTGGGTCCAAACGCCTCCTTCTGGATTGCTAAGAAACCTCTCTTATTCAGATACGCTAATCCTCCTCCTTCTCAGAAACAGAGAGAAGCGGTTGTGGAGTTAAGCTCAAGCCGCCAGGTGGTAGTCGTCGGTAAGGAAGAGAAAACTATCATTGATGACATTGCGGCACTCCATCATTCCGCTGCTCCTCCACTTTCTTCTGTTGCGGCTTTACATCCACTTCAACAATCCGTAAGGGCTCCATCTGTTTATCCGGCTTTCTAATATATTTTCTTTCTAGTCTACTGCATCACAGGTACAGGGTGGAGTTCTTAATATTCAGCATCTGTCTGAAACAAAATCTGTTTCATAGGGAACTCCCTAACTAGCGTTTAGTAGATGTAGTCAAAGCCATTAATGCTTAATCTCTAGTTTTTCACTTATGTTAGGTAATATTTGTAAATTACTTCGGCTAGTTTGATGAAACTGATTAATTTGACTGCTTGGACCCGTGGTCCATGATAACAGAACAAAACTGAAGGAATCCTCAACGTCTCTGAAATTCGGCCCACCTCAGCTTCTGTGAATGAGTCATATATTCCTGTCGTGAGACAGAGCAAGCCAAAAAAGTACAGCCTCCTGGATAGGACCAAAGCTGGTCTCCTACAAGCTCGATCTGCAATTAGAGGAGCCAGAAACGGGAATCAAACACAAGATCCGGACTATGTCCCAATAGGTCCAATGTATCGTAATGCCAATGCATTTCACAGGTATTATACCATCCACAAGCACACCAACTGATGATGAATGTCACCATTCTGAGTTTTTAGCTATGTTCACTATCTACCATCTTAACATATAGATCACTCCACTCATTATCCCTTGCAAAATTACTGGGGCAGGAGCTACTTGGAAATGGAGAAACAGTTCAAAGTGTTTGTGTACGAAGAAGGGGAGCCTCCAGTTTTCCATAATGGACCTTGCAAGAGCATATACGCAATTGAGGGGAGTTTTATTCATGCTATTGAGATGAATGACCAATTCCGAACCAGAGATCCTCAGAAAGCACACGTTTTCTTCCTTCCATTCAGTGTAACAATGTTGGTCCATTTTGTCTATCTTCGTGACTCTCGTGATTTTGGACCCATAAAAAAAACCGTCACAGATTATGTCAATGCCATTGCCTCAAGATACCCCTATTGGAACAGAAGCCTAGGAGCTGATCACTTCACGCTTGCCTGCCATGACTGGGTAAAATGAACTTGAGTTTGATACTTTGATCTCACCTAAGAATATACTAATAATTAATAAAACATGTTCTGTAAACTAACTTTGATGTCATGTTTCAGGGGCCGGAGACTTCGTTGTCCATTCCTAATCTGTACAAGAAATCAATCCGAGCGCTGTGCAATGCGAACACCTCGGAGGGATTCAACCCAGCGAAGGATGTATCGATCCCAGAAATTAACCTCCAAACTGGTTCGATAAATGGTTTCACTGGAGGGCCATCTGCATCTGGGCGTCCAATTTTGGCTTTCTTTGCAGGAGGGGTTCATGGTCCAATCAGGCAAGTTCTTCTGGAGCATTGGGAAAACAAGGACGAAGATATTAAGGTTCAAAGATACCTTCCACGGGGCTTGTCCTACTATGAGATGCTGAGGAAGAGCAAATACTGCCTGTGTCCAAGCGGGTACGAGGTTGCGAGCCCAAGAGTGGTGGAGGCAATCTACACAGGGTGCGTCCCGGTGCTTATTTCAGACCATTACGTGCCTCCATTTGTCGATGTTCTGAACTGGAAGTCCTTCTCAGTGGAGGTTTCTGTGAAGAAGATAGCCAACTTGAAGGAAATACTAATGAATATTTCTCCGAGGCAGTATATACGAATGCAGAGAAGAGTAGGACAAATTAGGAGGCACTTTGAGGTGCATTATCCTCCCAAGCGATTTGATGTGTTCCATATGATCCTCCATTCTGTATGGCTCAGGAGATTAAACGTAAGAGTCCGTGATGATCAATAACTCGTTTTTTCACCGTTCACAAACTACTTAGATCAGTTCTCGGATTAGTATGGTGTAATTCGATTTCTATAGATTTGTCCGTCGAAAAGATCGCTTAAATTTTAATATCCTTTTTGTCTCAAAACAATGCAATCTTAATTAAGCAATAGATGGTTGGGATTTTTAATATGTTGTCCGCGGTTTTTATATTATCGTTCTTTTTGGGTGGAAAGTAAAAACCATTATTTAAAAGTTCAACCAGACTTTAAGCTTGCCAACAAAAAAGAAAGTTAAAGTAGAAATTACTGTGGCTTTTCATTAAAAAAAAAAAGAAGTCACTAATATTAGTACTAATTAATGTGCAAATCAACGCATTGATTGCATAAAAGAGAGTTTTTTTACCAATCAAAAAGGACATTTTGAAAGAAAACATATATTTGCCAATAATTAAATGATTTAGTAACAGAATGGAGTGAGGTCGTGAGATCAAGTTCCACCAATGACAAGTTATCATTTGAGTGAGTGGAATAGATGAGTGTGTATTTATATTCTTTATAATAAAAGAAAACATGTACTTGCATTACACACATCAATATACATTATAAATGTTCATGATTTTTTAAAAAAATAACTTTTTAGGATTTCACATCTTTTTTTTTTTTGAGGAGGATATTTCATCTCAGGTTTAATGAAATTAAACTCTATATTCTATAACACCTAAATAGATTATTTTCTAGTATTTAATCACATGTAAATTACCTCCAAATATTTTATACTGTACAATTATATCGATTAATTAATCTTCTATATAAATTATGACTCTTAGGTCGATGAAGTCTTCAAATGGATACTACATCTTTGATGCCTTTAAATAAACCGGAAGCACTTTTCTTTTTTTCTCTTCTCTTAGCTTTTATTAAAGACATTGCACCCCATACCTCTAAGTAAAACATATAGTACTAGCATATATAAATACGTAATTTTCAATTACAATGGATTATATTTAAATTAAATTATATGAAATGAATTATTATTTTGGCAAAAAAAAAAGAATTATTACTAAGCGGACTTTTCTGTACAACAATTTTACAAAAAACCGAAGAGGAAAATTTTCAAAATCTTAGGGCCAGTTTGGTATACAGAAAATTTTTTGATGGAATGGGAATATGAAAGGAAATTGGAATGGAGATGAAAATGGGTTTTAAAAACATGTCTGGTATGTCAAAAAAAATCAATCGAATCCTAATTTAAATTTTGTTTTGTTTGATATGTATATTTTAACAATGGAATAAAAGTTATAAGATATTAATTGACCAAAATATCCTGATAAAATAATAGTAATAAATTATTTAAAAAAAATGCTCAAATCTTCCTTCTTGTTCGACAGAGCTGAAGAAGCTGCGAATCTGTGCAACAGAGGTGGCAAAGATGGTAGATGGTTGATTTGTGCAACAGAGACGATGATGGGAGGCGACAATGGCTTTATCATTGATGGAGGTGGCAGATTTGGGACTTCCAGTGGGAGATCGATGGCCTCTGCAAATCTGCAATGAAGGAGCAAATCGATCTAAAAAATAGTGTTAAAACCCACATCAAGAACCTCTCAGAGTAATCATCCATGGACCCACTTGGTTCGACTATGATGAGCGATGCTGTGGGACAGAGCTTGTGAAATGGATTGTTGATAAGGGATAAAATGGTCAACATATTTTTGTTCCCAAGAAAGCTAACCCATTCCATCAGATAGTGGCAGGAACGCAGCTTCCCTTGTCTGCGGCAATCTCTCATCCCAAGGGAAAGCTGTTCCCACGTACCAAACCAAGTAAAATATAGGTTCCCTCTCCCATTCTCTTTCCATAGCAAGCTTTCCTTCATAACAAACCGGCCCTTAGAACTCAGGAGATAATACGAACTCCAAAATAAGATGCATATCGGCATAACGTGTCACGCATCCTGAGAATGGCTGCCAGGTGTCATTCCAAGGACCCCTCCCACCACGTGTCAGATTGATAGTAATCATTTTCCACGTGTCACCGTTCACCTTAACATTTTACGGTGTATATATATCAAGTAGCCTATTACTCGGCTCAGTGAGTTCTAGGATCAGTACCACCTAGCATAAGAAACTGAGAGCCTACTCTTTTGGAAAAGAAAATTCTCGGTTTTACTATTAACCAGGGAGCAATGGCATCGGGGCAATTCAAAGAAGACACAGCCGAGGCAGCAGCTAAGCTTACCGCTAAAGATATAGGAGAGGTTAACAGAGAAAGAGAGCGCGATCATGGGTTCAAGCTGGGGACGGAGAGGGAATTCAAGGAGGCACGAGCTGAGGTAGCAGCCAAGCTAGCAGCTAAAGACCTGGAAGATGCTAACAGATTAAGAGAACGAGAGCAAGAGTACTTGGTGACTAGGGAGAAACAGGGACCCGGCGTTATGGGGTCCATGTTCAAGGCGGTGCACGACACCTACGAGCACGCCAAGGAAGCTGTGGTTGGTAAGACTCATGACGCCGCCAATACTGCAGGCGAGTACAAGGACTATGCGGCTCACAAGGCCGGGGAAACCAAGGATGCAACAAAGCAGAAAGCCGGAGAGGCTGCACAGAAAGCGAGGGAAGCGAAGGACGCCACCGTGGACAAGGCTGCGGAGTATACTGGATATGCTGCAGAGAAGGCCAAGGAAGCCAAGGACACGACGGTGCAAAAAGCAGGGGAGTACAAGGACTATACCGCTGAGAAAGCTAAAGAAGGGAAGGACACTACCTCGGGGAAGCTTGGGGAGTTCAAGGACAAAGCCATGGGTTTCTTCTCCGGAAAGAAAGATGAAACCAAGCACTATGCCCAGGAGACAGGGGTAGTGGCCAAGGTGTTTTAATTTATACTATTGTTCTTTCAAGTGTCTTGAATGATAAAGAAGACTAATCAAACTGTGATTATGCAGGAAAAGTTGGGAGCAACGGACGATGCAAAACGTAAACTGGAAGAGCTAAAACTGCGGGAAAGATGTACTGGAGAGGAAGCAATTCGCGAGGCTGATGCATCTCGAAACGAAAGTGATCGGTACGTCTTTCTTTTGGTAGATATAATGCAATTAGATTAAAATTGAATCGACAGTGAAAAAGAAAAAAGAAACTCTCGGATGATTGGTGAATGAATGATTATTGTTGTTGATGGTTGTGCGTTGGTTGGGATATATTTAGGGGAAGAGCGGCAAAGAGTAATATACTGGGTTCAGTTGGGAGTGTGGGTGATGCTATAAAGTCGAAGCTGATCCAACCTTCAGACGTGGTGGAGGAGACACGCGCCGCCCGGGATCATGGTGGGACGGGGCGGCGAGGAGAGGAGGTGCTGATCGAGGTGGAAGAGTCGCGGCCAGGAGCAGTGGCGGATACGCTGAAAGCAGCAGATCAGATGAGGGGTCAGACCTTCAACGATGTGGGACGCGTGGGAGATGAAGGCACCATCCATGTGCAGCAACGCAAGAACTTTTGATGGCCACCATCATACATGCCATACCAGTTTCTGTTTCTTATATCTATGTAGTTTAGACTTTTGAGGATATCATGTTTATGTAATAAGTTTGTTTTGGTTTTGTTGGAGCTAGTTCATACTGTTTAAAGCTGATTGATGATTAATGTAATTTTAATACAAAGATTAAGATATAAATGGTTTGTCAAAGTTGTTCCTCTAACTACATCATTAAAATAAAAAAAATTTATTATATTATTAAAATTATTTTAAAATTAATATGTTTGTCATCTTTACTGAATACTATAAATTTAAATAATTAATGTTTTTTCTTATAATTAAATAAAAATATTTTAAAAATAAATTAATTAATATTTTAAAAATTTATAAAATTTAACTTATATTTAAAATTATAAATTAATAAAAATAAAGTGAAGGGAGTATATATAATTCAAGTTAGTGAAGTCTTGTAAGAAAAAAGTATATTCAACCGAGCAAACATTGAACGAAGACCCAGTGAAACATTATGTTATTTTGGAGACATTGAGGGCTAGCTTGTGAGCTAATTAAGAGATGAAGGTAAGTTAGAACAACCAAAGTTTTCCAAATCCCCGAGCCAGTATACATCACTAGTAAAAAAAACCCTATTTAAGACTATATTTTAGAATGGCCATTTTTTAAAACGGCCAGTTAAAAAGCATTCTAAAATATATGACCAGTTACATTTTTGTAAATAAAAACATCAGTAATAAATTTTTTAAAACGGTTATGCAAAGCACCATTCTAGATTTTAATTTCTAGAACGTTGGAAATATTTACACTGCTAAAAATATTTAATTTCTAAAACCGTATTTTATTCCCCCGTTCTGAAAAGGTATATTTTAGGGTCTGTTTGGTTCAACGGAGAGAAAGAGAGGGAAGGGATTTTAATGGAGAGAAAGAAAGGGGAGGAAAAAGAAGGGATTTTAATTTTACCTCGTTTGGAAGGAAAAGAAGGGATTTTAATGGAAGGATTTTAATTTTACCTTGTTTGGGTTAGGAGGGAAAATGAGGGAAAATAATTATAATTTGACTATTATACCCTTAATTTATTTAAGTTAATATAAGGACAAGACTGATCAGTATATTGTGTGACCGAGTAATGAAAAAATGAAAGATATTTTGATCATTTTACACACAATAACACATTTTCCCCCCAAATTACCCCAATTTGGGGGGAAAATATATAAGGGGAGGGGAGGAAAAATTTTAATAACATTTTTCCTCCCCTCCTGATTGCCAAACAAGGGGAGAAAAAATTTTAATGACATTTTCCCTCCCCTTCCTTTCCCTTCCCCCCATTTCCCTCCAACCAAACAAACCCTTAGTCTCAAAACGCGGATAACTTCGCTCACTCCAAATTTTCGCTGTCCCTAGCGACAAACCTTTTTCCCTTGCTGCAAATTTTTGGCGTCTCTCCTGTTGGCACTCTCTCCTCTTCGATCGTCGATGCTCTCTTCACTGGCGTATTGTTCAGCTTTGCTCCACCGGCAAGTCCTTCATCTCTTCTCCACCATCAATGCTCTCTCCTCTTACCAATATCGGCGACATCACCAATGAAAGCAAATAGTCGCACTCTCCCTCCCAGATCACGAAATGGAGAAGAGGAGAGGATCTGAAAGAAGAGAGAGAGAGAGAATTTGGTTCGCCGAGATTGAAACGGAGAAGCCGAATCACAAATAGTCGCACTGTCCCTCCCAAATCTCAGGTAAAAGAACTGTAAAGGTAAATATATTTTTTATAAGTGTTGATAAATCCAAATAAATGGGGCTGCTATGATGATGAGATTGGGACCGTGTTGATAAAATGAGACTATGTTGACAAACATTGATGAATGGAAAAGTTGATCACATGCACCATTATGTACTCATCTTTACATCATAATAATACTGGTCTTCACGCCCTTTGCCCTTAGTATTCATCCATGACCTTGCGAGACATTGCTCTGTTTCTCATCTTTCCTTTATAATTCCTATTTAGGGTGCCAAAAGAATCTGTGTTCTTTACTTTGATGTAAATGCATATCATTTTCTAATCCCTCTGCAATCATTGTTGGCGTTCATTGGAGTAGGTAATTACATATTGCATGATGAGATTGTAAGAAGGAGCAAATGCAATGAAGAGCCTTGGCCTAAATGGACGATTGTGAACCCAAATCCAAAAATGTTGGGTTTGGATGAGGTGAAGAATGCCATTAGAAAATTCGACTCTGGAATGTTGAATAAGTTCATATCATCTGAATTGTTCTTTCTTTCTTGTATTGCCTTTTCTGCTTGGTTAATAAAATGAGTTACTAAATTACATTAGGGGATTAAATTAAAATGGTTACTTTCTTTTCCCATTTCGGTATATGATAGAAAGAACAATCTTATTTGGCAATGCAAGATGGACCTTGTAGACCTTCTTCAGTATCAAATGTTCTGCTTAAGTTTTGAGACTAGGAATACATTGTACAAGATCTCTTTTAGGTTCCAAATATGTCATAATTCTGCATTATGTTACCTGATTTGTTTTTTGGTGTTTTTGTGGACCAAATGGATTCCAAATTTCCTTCCAATTGCTTCAACTCACTTGTGTTTATGTCAGTGCCATTTTACTGTACAATCTTGGGTGGTGAGTTTTGTTGTCTTTGGTGAGAAAAGAGGAGAGAACAATATGTTTTGTTTTCCTTGCAAAGCATGCCCGCCCAGTGCTTGGCAAATTGCTTGAAAGGGAGTTCATTTGTTTATAGTGTGGGTATAGTAACAAACCGTGGGCTATTCTCATTCTCCTTCGTTCATAGGACTTGGTGCTATTTTTATTATTGTTTAATGTGCCATTGGATTTCAAGCCTTCTTATTGAATACATGGCTGATGAAAATTTCAAGTTTCATTAAAGAACAATAAGTTGCTGCAGAACATAATTTTGCCCTGCCTCCTTTCAAGTTATAGCTCCTGTGCATTTCTAGTTTCTTCTTCATTCTATCTTGCTTCCAAGGGGATTATTCATACAGGGATAGGTGTTAATTCTTCCATTTGTGAAAAGAAAATGAAAAACCAATTTAAAACTGTAACAACTGTAGATGGAACCTTCACTTGGTCAATCATTCAAGAAAAAGGAAAGTTTCAAATGCACATTGCAACACCACACAACCTCACAGGTAAGCTACTCTTGTCTTGCTCCTTGTTCAATGTTTCTGCTTTTCTTTTTAAACTTTTATTACCAAAGTGATGTCATATTTGATTAATTAAACTTGAATTCCAGCATATGGACAACAAAAATCATTAAGTTCATATTCAGTGGTGGTTATCTAACTCATTTTAATAAATTGAGAAGGGCACCTCCTTCGTTTGTATATTATCTTCTATATATGCTCAGTATTATTATATTTCATTATATTTTCTATGCTTGTCCCTTGCAATCATATCATAGTAGTGGGTCACATTATCATTGGCTTAACACAAGAAACTCTTTAAATGATGTGTTCTATTGCTAGATATATGATGCAATGGCTAAATGTCTTCTACTTGCAGTTGTAGCTATAGCTGCAGCATCAATCTTAATTATAATGAGAAAGAATAATTAAATGTCATGACTTGAGCATAATAAAAAAAGTTTATAGACTCTGCTAGCTGCAACTTTAAGAACACCAAGCATTCACGGTTAGGGGTCTAAATCATGTCACATGAAAGGGTTGGGTAGATTAGATTTTAAAACCAATATCTTTAGCTTGTTCCACTTTGCACATTCATAGAGGCAAAGAGAGAAGTAAAAGGAGAATCTGACTTAGCCTGAGAAAAAAGTAATGGAGAATGAAGTTGAGGCAAATAATTGAGGGTTTGCAAGGGAAATCTCCATTATATATAATAATTCTTGAAACTTTTTCAAACGGTCACTTACTTCCCGAATGTTGCAGATGGGAAAAGCCAGAATAGCATACCAAACCAAACGTTGATATCTACTATTATACAAAACACACATTTGCACACTAATTTCAGAGTTTTAATTCATTTTTTCTTAATATTGCCTGATGGTACAGAAACTACTTGTAGATTACTTGTTAACAATATCCTTATATAAAAGATTAAAGTATGTGTTATATCTTTACTAGCTAGACAAATCATCATTGATATATGTGTGTGTGTGTGTATAATTTGGCCTCTTACATAATAGAAGCGGCAAACAATGATGAACAACTTGTGGGATTAAAACTCCTTTGAAAAGGAATCATCGATTGCTTTGAACAGAAACCACTCACTGATTTGCCCCTATTACCCAATGAACGTCTTTTTATACATTTGTCAGTTTTCAACTTTCTTTTCCTTTCTTCGTTGTCTGCTTTTATATCTCCTGTGAAATGAATCATAAATTCTGTGGCTAAAGAAAAAAAAAAGAACCATAAATTCTACCAATAGAATTATTTATGTTGGGAGAGTGTTTGTGAAAATTGAATGGTATGAGTGTATACGTATAGAACTTATATGCCTCTTTTGAATGATAGAAGTGGTGAAAATACCCTTTAAAGGTAATAAATAACACTTGATTGCTATACCTATAGATATGCATATTAACTGCATACATAAAAAGGTTAATTCAATTAGTAAAGATTTGACTTATACTTCACAAGAGCATATATTTAAATTCTCATGTAATTACAATGGTAGTACAAGGGGGATCCTACTGGATAGATTTTTGCAATGTGCTTCCATAGAACAAACACTTTTTGTTTTGGTCATCCACCAGCATGGCATACAACTGCATCTCTGAGCAAAACACTGAAAGCCTTCGTCATTTAGGGGTTCTATTATACTGCGGAAAAAAGAATGGGAGGAAAGTATGGGATTAATAATAGGTCAGTCTGCAGCCGAGTTCCATATAACCAAAAGAGTTTAATAAAGAACAAAAGCTTAGGTATAGTTTATAAATTTGGTTATATTTTCATTGGAAAACTGATAGCAAAGATATAAGGAACTTCACATCTTAATATAATCTTTTTTGTAGAGTTAGTACCCCTTGAAATCCTTCCACTTACAGCTTTTCACAACCTCCTGATGTTGCTACAGTGATTTCCATGGATGGTTTTCACCGTTATCATTCTGAGCTAAATGCAATGAAGGTTAGTTTTCTTATGTTAGCTCTTCATTTTTGCTATCGTATAGAAATTTCATTCCTAGTTCTGTCATTTTGCCTATGAAGGAGCATCCAAATGATTGCAATTTTAACATGTCATGAAGTTTCCCATTCATTTTTTCTCCTTGAAATTGAATTAATGTTGTCTGCCACTCATTTGATCCAACTCAAAATGTTCTTGTATATGCTTTCATCAATTGAGGAATTCAATGACATATTTAGTGTTTCTAGTATAAGTAGATCACGAAGAATGAAGACAATGTTGGCCTACTATAAAGCAAACCTAGCTAATTAAAAAAGGCTTCAAATATGCCTTTTAAAGTTATGATTTTGTGTTGTTACTGATTACGGGCTTTAAATTGTTAATTGCTTGTAGCTTATCTCTAAAGTATGTCTTTCTCAATTAGACATTGTAGCGTGAATGGTCGTAGAATACAATATATGATTTAAGGATAAGTTTAGTGGATATATATATGATTTGATTGCTTTGTTTGATGAACCTATAAAAAATTAACCGTTTCACTATACATATTGGTATGGTAGTAGAAATGGAAAAGGCTACAATTAATTTTTCTCCTTATTAAGATATACATCTTAGCTTATAGCCTAGGGGCCTAACTGCATATTAATTGTTTCACTGCCAGTATTTTTTTTGTCTATTAACTTATTACCCATTCACTTAAACAAACCTATCTCGCTTTTTCACTTCTACTCAATCCTCATTTCATTCACTTTTCAGAAGCCACATGGAAGATAGAGAGTGACATTGCAAGAGAGATGGTAGGTCATTTTTTAAATTCAAGTTCTATTTCAAAGAGGATTTTTGCACTTCTGGTGAAAGTTAGTGAAGAAAAAGTTGCTATGCTCGTTCTAAACTTTCATTTGAATTGAACAAATGTTGATTTGGAGATGTTAGAAAATTTGGGGGTTGGAGTTTGAGCTCTGAAAGGATGTAGAAAAGAGTATTTCAAGTTGATTAGTGTCAAAGTTGTCATATTTTAGTATTCTTTCTCACTTTCTCTCTTGTTTTGATATTATTGAACATTTATTTTGTAGTTTGTTAAAGATTGGATTCCATTTGAAGTAAATAAACTAGATCTACATTAGATTGATTATATTTCCAATTTGTTGTATATGGATTAGTGGTTGTATTACAATTTTTTTGTATTAATAAAATTGAATTGTCTTGTATAAGCTTTTTTGTTAATGGGTTTAGTATGGTTAAATATATACAATTGCAAATTTATTTTTTTTAAAAGAAAAATTTCAACTTTCTAGAACGGTTGTGGCACACAACAATCCTACAAAAGTCCAACAGATATGAAAAGTGGACTTTTCTAGGACTTTTGTATGCCACAGCCATTCTAAAAGGTATTTTCTAGAATGGTTGTAGAACTGTTCTAAAAAATCATACTTTTTACTATCCCCACTTTTACAACTATATGACAATTGGTTTAGAAAGGCTTTTTTCTATTAACGCATCTTGAACTAATGAGTTTATTTCATACAAGGCAAATAATTTTTCATTCATGATCCAAAATTCAGCCATCCCATTTCTTCTTTTGAACATTAAAGCATGTGATGAAAAAAATAAGAACAGCACTAGAGAGCCACTTTAATTTTTAACCAAGTTCTTCCCACTCGCGGGTCATGCATGAGAGTTCTTCCCCATCCATGCATCCGTGAATTTTATTGTCACTTGCTATACATATATATAAGAATAAAACACAGAACACACTTCACTTTTAATTAAGTCAGAACCCAATCGCTTTGTCTGAACTCCTGTTGTATCATAGTGAAAGAGGTTGACCTAGTTGCTTGCTTCTCTCATGTTACAATCCTTGCTCTTACCCCCATCACCACACTGGTTATCGCGCGTTCATTAAGTTTTTTAATTGACAATAATCTATAGGCTTTCTCAAAAGCTTCATAAAAAAAAAAAACTTTCTCAAAGGCTTTTCTTCAAGATGTTGACAAACCTAAATTTTTCTCAAGGCAGTCGAATACTAAGATATTTGGTTTAAACTCACTAGCCCAAATAATTTTCTCAAATATAAAAACTAATGTACGTACACAAATAAAGACAATACAATATACTGTAGCATATATGTTATATTTACAGTTGTATAATCTTTTTTTTTCCCACAATATAATGTATAATTACGTGACTTTTAATTTATAACTCATCATTTCACTACACCAAAAAATAACTTTTATTGATAGTTATTTTTTTTATGTTCCTTTGCGATTAAAAATTTCGTTTATAGTTATTAACTGTACATTTTCCTTGACAGTTATTACAAATGAAAGTCCACTTTCATCTCTCGTTATTTATAATAACTAGACATCCACCCGTGCGATCCACGGGAGCAATAAGAATATATACTTTTTTAGAAACATATTTAAAAATAAAATCATGCTTCATAATACGAATCAAATTGTCAAATATTGGGAAAATATTTGGTTAAGATTTTGTATATTGAATATTTATATTTAATACATCAATATATATATATATATTACCAAAAGCAACACCAAATAAGATATCTCAACAGATTTTCCCATATCATCAATCACGTTTAGATAGCACATTGAGGTTTATGTAAAATTTCTCCTACTGAAGCAATATATTTAAAAAATAAAATTAGCAATATGACAAAATTAATCAATAATAAAAAAGACAGCATATATGTTGAAAAAGAAATATGACATTATAATATGACTTATTTTTAAAAGATATAAAAAGCATTAAACATGCTGACAAAACAAATTCTCCTAAACATTAATATTCTGATCATAAAATTTAAATAGCTTGTTGAATTCCATCATTTGAACCACCACATGCACGATTCTGGTCTTATTGAATATGTTGATATTCCTAGTATGAAACTTGAAGATGAGTTTCTTTCCAATCAGTTGTATAATGTAACACCTTACTTTTATCTATATTTTTTCACATATTATAGTATATACAATATCCAATTAGCTCATATTAAGAACTTGAACCATTAATAGAACCAAAATATTTGAATAAAAAAAAACGTGGACTATTCATTTGGTTCTCAAGTTTTCTGGACGAACTTTGAAAAATCATAACTTAATCTAGAAAAATCGTATCAATGTGGTTCAAGTCTCTAAATGAAGCTAAAAACATGATATACAAGATAAAAATATGAAAACTTCATTTAACCTGACCAATTAGTACAGTTTATTGCTCAAACTTACACTATACAAATGGTCATTTCTCTCTTTTTCAGGATTTTGGCCATAATTTCAAAAATTCATATCTAACTCTATATTAAGTCAAATCATGTAATCTATATGTCATTGGAAAGATATATATGTCTACTTATCTTCATATTTTTATTATACATTTATTTAGTCTATACAGGGTATGATTTTAACTTAAATTACTAAGGGTCAGAACCTCACTCTTATTGGAGCAGTCTTGGGAAAACTTGTATATCTCTCATTGTACAGTTCCAATTGAATTCAAACCAGTGGCATGTTGAACTCAAAACACAGATCGTTTTAAACATGTAAATCACTGAATTTTTGGAGCTCTGTACGATTTTATACTTCCTTTCAAAATAAGTGATACTTACAGTGAAATTCGCAGCTTTTACTTTACTGTCCAGTTTTAACCCTTAACTTCAAAAATATACTATAAATTGTACACATATCCAAATTGAGTGTTCTTTAGCCCATTGGAAAGCTTGTTCTCTCTAGTTTCAGATAATATATAACACTTGACTTACTTTCCCTGTCTCGGTCAAACATTAGTGACTTTACTTTCGTGGCTATAAAATGAACTTCTAACAATATAACATGGCAAAGTAGACTTCATAACAAGCTCACATGATCATTCCATGTTTCAAATCCATGTCAAACATTTCACAATACTCATAAGAACATAATAGTACAATAATACAAATCCATATGCATATACATAATTTTTATACATTATTTCAAAAATATGGAATCATAGCTTGAAATTATCATCAAGCATCATTCTCCCTTTCATTCTCTTTAGCTCCTTGATCTCCTTGACATTGCTTGCGCCTATCATTTGGAATACTTGAGGGGATGAGATTGGGGGCAATCTCAGTAGCAAGTTACATTTCATACAATTATGTCAATCATGCCAAATAACTCACATTTGATCACATCAATCACCTTTAAACAATAAATTGCCATATTGGTCATATAAAAAAAATTCGGCAGCATAATGGCTTAGAAAATGGATATCCCGGAGAATAAAACCCCTCATTTTACAGCCAAGACCAATCAAAGAAATCACAATTGCAATATGGCAGCACAATTTAATCATAGAAAGACAATGAAAGAACATAAAGTAAGAATATGAAACTTAGCTACCTTTGGTGATTGCATTTGGCTTTCCTCTTTAAACCAAAGCTTCCTCTAGTTTTACCAAGCTTCCTCAAGTCCCTAAACATCATTCAACACATGCTCAAGCCATTGATTTCATGGCTAATCACAAAAAGTTCTCATAAAACTCATGAAACTCTGAAATTCCCAAACTCTTTATCTTAAACTCTATCTTTGAGCCAATGCTTGTCTATAAGGCTTTTCATCATGGGGAACTCATTTTTTCCATCAAATACATGAAAATCCCGCTCCTTCCCACCTTATTAGTCTGACCAAAATCTGCTCTTAAGAGGAAGAAATTGGTTTTTTTACAAAAACTTGCTTTAAAACACACCTAATTTACTTTTCTTGAAAAATCTCATACTTTCTTGTAAATTTATGGCTTAAAAACTCCTTCCCTCTTATTATCATGCTTAGACCAAGATTAGAACAGCAAAAGGAGAAGGAGAAAATCCAAAAAAACTAACTCAAATTACTTAGAAACTAGGCTAGAACACTTACAAATTGAAAGGAACTTACTTACCAATTTATTTGAAATTTTCTTCTCCTTTTTCTCCTCTTTTTCCTTCACCTTCACGTGCTGCTCTCTCTCAAAATGGCATACCACTCTTCCTCATTTCCTTGCTAATTGATCGGCCAAAACATGAACCAAAGGAGAGGATTTATAAAATTTTCCAACCAATAGAATTTTGCCACCTAATGTCTTGATTTTTCTTGCTTTTTCATGAAAAATAATAAACTATGGCTAATTTGACATGTGCAGCTTGTGGAGCACGAAATGGGGAGGATTTTGGTCCAAAAATTTCAGGTATTTACTTATCCAGATATATCTTGAATCGGTCTGGACAATTAAAGCTACTTTAGCAGTAGATTTTACTATTATTGGGATACTAA
Source organism: Adenanthera pavonina (assembly GCA_026686845.1). Classification (NCBI taxonomy): domain Eukaryota; kingdom Viridiplantae; phylum Streptophyta; class Magnoliopsida; order Fabales; family Fabaceae; genus Adenanthera; species Adenanthera pavonina. Next base: position 7,744,330 of record JAIVEN010000002.1, read on the forward strand.
TTATAATCATAAAATTACCATAATATAATTATCCCAATTGGTCCAAATATAAGACCCACACATTTTTCTTGAATGAATACTGCTTCTTCCTGCAGTCAAGACTGACATTTATCGGGTAAGACATTAATATTAAATCATAATTACCCAATAAATATTATTTTGATCGTAATAAATTTCATACTGTATTTCATTGGTCTCATTTCATTGAGAGCTTCATTTTGACTATAATTTCATATTTACAAAAATTCATTGACCTGGGATAAATCTATAATTTTTAAAATTTTCAGGTCATTAGATATAATTTTTCCCAAAATTCATAAAATTTCCTCCAGCTCGAGTCCACCGCCTCTACGTCTTCTTCTCGTCCTCTTTTTTTTTTTTTACAAGGATAAAATAATTATTTTCTCATTTTTTCTTCTAATCGAGATAATTAACCTCTTTATCTTATATTATACAAAATAGCGTATATCCATTTTTGTAAATTCTTTATAGATTTTAAAATATTGAACCTTAAATATTTAAAAAAAATTTTATGATATTACATATAACATCATTAACATCACCATTATCCTAAATTAATAAAAATAGAAAAATAATATAATTAAAATAACAAACATTGGGGGTTAATAATTGAATAATAACCATGCAGTTTATGTGTATTTATTTAGTAATTTATTTTGGTATAACAACATATCAACGTACTTTTATATATTATTTCTTAATAAAAAAATCAAACTTATATTGTACAAAAGATTCATGAGCTCAGATGATGTACAATTCATGTAATGTGAAATCTCACAGTGAAAGGCAATGAAATTAGCTAATCCAAACTCATCAGTTACTCGGAGATTAATATTATATCTATGGGATAATTAAATAAATCAGTCCAATCATAGGAATAAATAAATTGAATTATGATATTTAATTACATTATTTATTTCCATATCCAACATCATTAGTTACAAAACATAAACTATATACCTATGAATGGTTGATTTAACGAATTTATCACAATTCGGACATTAGAAACCATTTCCGTCATGAAAAACCTGCATTAAAAACTTATGGCATGACTTACAAAACCACTTATGCTGCACATCAATCCCTTCTACTGTGGCTATCGTTGTATACGTACCCTGTAAAATGGTAAACGATTGGCCCAAATCTCACAAAAAAAATAATAAGTGAAATTAGTTATAAGAAAAGAATTACATACATGAGGAGCCTCAAACAATTGGTTTAAATTAATAAATAAATACTTCATGAAAAATGGATCAAGTACACTGACAGACCAATTTTTGCACACTACACGATTCTGCTTTAACTCAAGAGGAGTTAAGCATGAAAGAATCCGCACCATCACATTTTCAGGCAAACCCCTACCATTTTCAAACAACTCCATCCAGCAAATATTAATTCTACATTAGTAAATACAAAAAGAAAAAGTATTACTGATATAAGAGATATATGGTAGCATATAAAATGAATAAACAAACATTAGATACTCCAAATTGCTTATGACAAACAACGATGTGGACGTATGAATTTCAGAAGATGGATGTCAATGACAATAGGCTATTTATAGGGAAAAAAGATCAATGCACATAAAAATTAAATAATAAAATATATAATATTTGATGTGATATGGATCAATGCCATTAATATAATTGGTAAAAAAAATCAGATCATCCCACTAATTACATGCTAAAGCATTTATATCATACGAAACACTGATTGAGGAATTAATAATAAAAAGTTGACCATTACAAATTTGAATTCCATATTTCAAATTTGCAAGACAAATATTTTGTTATGCTTTTAAATGTAGTTTTTAAATTTGTATTTAATATTTGGTATAAAAAAATGTATATTACGCTTGGCCTGGTATTATTTTTGTTGCTTAAGAGCATCTCATTTTTTTAATTATGATATAGTTTTTATCAAAAAAAAGAGCATCTCATTTTTAGAATCATATTTTTTACCTGAATTTTTGAAATCATGTAAAATAATTGATATAGATAAATACATTTAAATTTAGGAATGAGAATATTTTCTTAGATATCATATCAATTATATTATATTGAATTTTATTCAATCAATTTGATTAACTTTTTTTTGTGTCATTAAAAACATTTAATGGGATTGAACTTAAGTTAAAATATCCCTTCTAACTTGACGGTTTCCTAATTCAATTGTTTGAACTTGATTGGTTATAATTTATTACAAATTTTAAATTTCAATAAATCTACCTTTATTTTATGTTTGACCAAAATCTTAAGTGAATCATTTAATTTAGACTATTTATTTTGGAATCAATACATAATTGAACGATAATTTATTTAGATATAAATAAATATGCAAATTTTAATTCAAAATCTATTTATTACTTATTTCAATCAAATATCGATTTTTTAGAAAGTTATTTATTGAATTGAATGCTATTTAAAATTTGTTTGCAAAATTACTTTTTCAATTAGAATAAAATATTACAAACAATTATTTGATGAAGTACAAATGAGAAAAAAAATCCTTTAGAGGAATGGGAAAACGGAAATTACATCTAATATTAGGTGATCATTAACATAATAAATGCTTAAAAAATCCTTATATGTTGAATAAAATTAATTACATGAAATAAAAAAATGCTCTCAATTCAAAAATAGAAAAGAGAATCAAATAAATTATCTGCGTTTAAGGCCCATATTGAAATGAAACATATAAATATCAAATTGTTTCCATAATCGTTTCCTTCATTAATTTGTATTAAATACTATTAAACAAATATATAGGAGACAGTTGCACAGAATAGATAAATTGATTAATTTCCCCATTATACCACTCATCAACATATATTTTCCCCCTATTTTCTAAACGTAAGAAATGAATTCTGGTAAGTGGCAAAAAAAAAAAAGAAATGAAGTCGGGTAAGAAAAGAATGTAAAAAATGAATTAAGTAAGAGTTAAATTAGATTTATGAGAGGGCAAAAACTATACTATATATATGAAGTGAGCTTGCATATTGAAGATTTCATGAAATAGTGAATTAACTTAATTTATCATTGTGATCACATTTATGATTTATCAATATTATTACTTTAGTTAAAAATCAACCAATTATTCAAATAAATTACTTATAAATTTGAATTCAAATGCTTCACCTATAATTAAAAACAATATTTAATATGAATCTGCCATTTAAGGTAAATAGAGTTTATAAGCATTAATCACCTCAATATAAATTAAATTCAAATAATAATTTGGTTTAATTATAAAAGAAGACAAATCAGCGTCCACATGGGATGATACAAGAGATATTCCTATTTTGTCAACTATACTGAGGTAGCGCTGTGATTTCAGCTTTGAGCCCTACTTTTAGATAAATAATAGATGGCAAAGGAAAAACATTTTTTTTAAAATAAATAAATAAATAAGTGAATACAACCACGAACTTTAGTCCTTTTTTTTCTTAAATTAAAATAAAAAAAAAACAGAGATGATTCATCACAACCCCATCTATTCCACCGGAGATTGGCCTTTTGGACAGGCTCAACTCTCTCACAGAACAACCTCACCTGCGAGCTTCCCAAAGTCTTGAATGGAAGCTTACATGAAGATCCACAATATTTCACACAACATCTTGAATGGAAGCTTCCCCGGCAAGATCACTCTCAATATGATGGAGCTTAAGATTCTAGGTGCTTATGATAACAGCATGAGTGGCTCGTTATCAGAGGAGGTAGTGAAATTCAAGAAACTGTAGCAGCTCTGTCTCACAGAGAACTAGTTTTCCGGTTAGATACCAGAGAGTTATTTGAAGTTTGAGACCTTGGAAATTCTGAAACTAGATGAAAATAGCCTCAGAGGAAAAATTCCCATGAGTTTGGCAAAATTGAAGAATCTCAGGGAATTATATTTGGGGTATAGTAATGTTTACCAAGAAGGCATCCCGCCGGAGCTAAGCACGATGAGTAGTGAGAGAGAGGCTAATAAAGACAGCGACGGTGAAGAGGGAGTTCACGTTGACGATGCCGTCGACAGCGGTGACCGGAATGCTTGCCGTGGATGGAGAGGACAATGAAGAAGCAACCATCCTCACGTGAAGAAGCAACCATCCTTTGGGATAGAAATCCGATATGAGAGATACTCTTGTTCCATGGCGAAATAGATGGGTTTTGATCTGACAACGTGGTGAGGGAGTTCTTGGAGAAAAATCACAGAACATCACGTGGGATAGAGAAAACTAATAACGAACAAAGAGAAAAGAGAGAAATTATTTGTAAACACTCGATTCTTTTTTATCAACAGTCCTATACAGTAACATGTGTGGTGTGTTTTTTTATAAAATAAAATATTAAATTTTTTTAATTCTAATGTGATTCTTTAAACAAGTGTAGATCGCAAAGAAAAGTTAATATTTTTTTTATTTTTTTAACAACCATAAAGAAATTAAATATTGTTTCTTTTTTACTCCATACTTTTCTCACTTATATGATCACTAACTTTTATACCTAAAGAAAAGTCATTTTTAACATAATGATTATTTTATGAACATCATTAACAAACTGTTCATTCATTTACAAATAGTCTATTCTATCTTTATTTCTTTCATATTCATACACACACATGTATTTGATTTGCATTGTTATTTTGTGATATAATAATGTTTTTTCTTAGTTTTGAAATTAGTGAATCTCAATAGATCATTTTTATTTTGGTCAAAATATAAATTTCATGGATTAGCTTTTTATTTTTATAATAATATCATCCGATATTTTTGGATATCATGAATTCATTTTCTACCAGAATATTGATTGTTTAAATGAGAGATGGATTTTTAGTTGAGTTTACGTAGTTATACCGTGACTTAATGACTGTCTGTACTACAGCCTTCAAATGATCAGTGTACAGTCTTCAAATGATCCGTAACATGTGTCTTTACTCTTTAAAACTGCCAATCAATATTTGATTATTACAAAAGTTCCTTCCATATGGAGCAGCTTTTTGAAGTATATAATTGACTCCATTTAATATGTTTTTTTAGAGGGTACGAATTATATATACTTGGATGTTTTTTCACAACTATAATTCTGTCTTGACATCCTTTAACAAATTTTATTTTCTGCTTTGTGAGATTATGGATTTATCTTAGTTTTTTTTATTCTTAGGCATAATTATTTCATTAAAAATTTACATAACATGATCAATGCAAGCTGGTCAAAAGAGAATATTTTCAAATAAATAACTTATCTAAATTATTTATTAATCTTTCCATAAAATATTTAAGTTAATTTAAAAGTTATATTAAAAAACCTACCAACACAGATTCAAACAAAAATTCTTTTCATGTATGCATGGGATAAGTTGGCCAATAAAAATCTAGTTTTACAATATTCTTTTAAAAACATTTCATATTAGATTTAATTCATTAAATATTCAAGTCAATTCCAATAAAAATTAACAATAGCATTAAAAACAACAACATTAGCAATATCTCATCAAGTGAAGTTAGTTACATGGTTTATATAGTGTCATTGTGCTCTTTAAAAAAAATTATTTATTCAGATAAATTATTTATCAAAAGATCCCACCTTATAGCATCTCTTAGTGTCTTTCTCGATCTCATTTTTCACCTTTTTATATGATTAAAAGCCATCTGATTAATTCTCCTTATTGATTCCATTGATGCTATTATTTGTATAAGTCCAAACCACCTTAAACTATTTTTAACCATTTTCTCCTTGATTGACACTACTTTAATTTTTCCTCGTATACAATCATTTAGTATCTTATCCATTCTAATATGACTACATCCATCTTAACATTCTCATATTTGCTAATCCCATTTTATGTTTTTATTGTCATTTTAAAACTCAACATTTACTACCATATAACATTATTGGTGTCATAACAATTCTATAAAATTTTTCTTTAAATTTGGTGGGTATCTTATGGTTACAAATAACTCTTAAAATTTTTCTCTACTTTAACTATCCAACTTATATCTCATGCATGACATTTCCATCAATTTTACCATCATTCCGTAAAATAAATTCCAAATATCTTAACTTTGACACTTGTAGTATGGTTTGTTATCTAATTAAGTTTAGAATTAATATCTTTTATGAATTCTTAATTAAGACTATATAATCTATGAAGAGTATGCACTAAGAAATTTTCTCTTATACATATTCTATTAAAATATCTAAAACCAGATCAAATAAGTATAGATTTACAGATGATCTCATCCCCTGATAATCACAAAAAAAAATATTAATTTAAGAAAAAAATTTACTAAAAATTTTAATTTTCAGCAAGAACAGTTTCAATTTATTTATTTATTTATAAAAACACATAATTGAATTTGTTATGTACACCAAAATGATTAAGTTAGATATAAACATTTTTGTTTCGGCCGCAATTAGTTAAATTAGGTATAAACCTTTGACCGAGCCTTCAGTTAAGGGGGGAAAATCAGAAATCTCAAAATTGACTCAGTTCCCATGCAATAGGAAGAGCATACTCATTTTAGGGCCTGTTTGTTTCCACTACTGATAATCTGTTCGAAGGTAAAAATCAAGTTTGACATTTTTATGTGTTTGGATGTAAAAAAGACAGTACGTTGCGGCAGTGTTTTTGGCTGAAAACGGAGTTGAAGGAGAAGCAATCCGGATGCTACTTTTCCGTTCTACTTTCTTATTTTTGTCTGTATTTATTTTAAAATCAGATAAAAATATACCAATAAAAATAAGAAAAAATAAAAAAATTAGGAACATAAAATTTCCATAGAATTTTTCCTATCTATTAACCAAAATGTCCCTTCAAAATTTTAATTTTTATAGATCATGACATGCAAGAAAATATTATATCAGATATATTATGTTCTCAATTAAATAAATGTAAATTAAATTTTAGTCCAAATAAATTAAATTAACCATAAGATAGAGTTTAAGCTCAATTTAGAGAAAAATTGTGAGTTTTGTCAAAACCAATTTTAAAATAAATCATCCAAACATAAACAAGTTAGTCCAAAACCAATTTTTATCATAACTACGTTACAAAACCAATTCTACCTAAACTCATTTTTAACTAACTGAAATCCAAACAGGCCCCTAGTAGTTCATGTTAGTCACGTTTTAAGAGAATTTTGTTGTTCACAATGTAGTTTATTTTTCATAAGTTTTTTGAAATATTAACTATTTTATTTCTATAATGTCTTTATTTATGTGTGAGATAAGGGGATTATTTGAACTGTGGTATTTAGTAGAGGTCAAAATAAAAATTGCATTAATTTTAATACAATTTTAATGGTATAATAAATTTTTTTAATTTTAATAAATTAGTTAAAAGTGAAGTATATAACAATGGAGGGAGTATTTGGGGGAAAAAAAGTACGAAGGGAGTATAATTGTGACTTCATTCCACATAAATGGCCCATGAAGACAAATTCAAATTCAAATACCCTTCCTTCCTCTTTCTGTTTTTGACTTGCCATTCGCTGAAGCAGTAATGTACAAATTTGAATTCTCTTACGTACCCCGAACAAGAAATTCCATTGATATATCATATATTAAAAAAATAATTCAGATAGGATGTACATAATCAAGCCTAATCAAAGGGACAATTAATTTTATAGGACCACAAGTTGAATCTAGTAGGATCCACTATTATTATTTTTTTCAAATGATTTGTCCTTTGATCATCGATCATACTGAACGGACACAACTTGAGCAACCACCAACTAATTGTGTTTCCTTACTATTTAAAGTTAAATTATTACAATTTATTTATTTAACATCGTTTAACCCCACCTTAAGCAGCCATACCTTACTTCTAACAACTATTTGAGGGGTGAGGCTGTTGTTGGGAGCGTGATTAGGGATTTAGCATTATTTACTCTTTGGGTGCAAACTTTGGGCATTGCTAATTTAGAGTGGCATTCATAGATTTTTTCTTTCTCCCATGTGCATTGATAGGCACCTCCATTGCATGTTTATTATTCTATTCGTCTGATTTTGTTTTGTGATTTTGTGTTTTTTTAATACAAACCAATGAGATTATTAAATAATTTAAATTATAGTAAAATTTGATAATCTTTTATAAAAATATCTTTATTTAAATGCTCTAAAAGTTGGCTTGTATATTTGACCTACCACTATTTTAAATGGAGGTAAAATAATAAAAAATAATTAATATTTTATTGGTGATATAGAATGTTAGTAAATTTGATATATCTAAAATTTTTTAAAATAACAATTAAAATAGAATACAGGGAGGTAATATAAAATGGAATTGGAGGAGTACTATTTATTTTACGCTTAAGGACAAATAAAATAGGGAAAATAACCATTAAATATTACGGAAAGAAGTTAATACTAAAAACTTATCAATATCCTGTAAATTTTTTAACATATATCAAGATATCAAATTAAAATTAATTTGTGATGAAAAAAGTCAATTTTACCCTTATTCTCTTATATCCAAATGATCTTCACTTATTTTCAACTAATCCTCATCTACTTGCAACTAGAACTAGTGAAATAAGCAAACCCACTAGAGGCCGGGCTCAAAACAAGTTAAGTTGCAAAACCCTTTTTACCAAATGGGCTTGTTTTTAAAAGCGTGAGCCCGTTTGGTGTAGCCCATCAAATATTTTTTTAAAAATTATTTCATATAATTATTTAAATTAATATAACTAATCATCACTATTTTCACAAAAAATAACATAATATTTAAATTTTATAATTTATACATCATCAATTAATAAAATAATATATTTTAAAAATATTTAAAAAAAGAAAAAAAAAACCAACCCGCTTGACGCGGCCCATGGGCCGGACCCAAAAATACTGTTTTTCATTCAGGCTTCCATTTTTAAAATTTAACCCGTCTATTTTATCGAATTTAATGGGTTGGCCTGTCGGGTTTGACCCATATTACCGGCTCTACTTGTAACTTTGACTCAGGGACAAAATCAACATTTTCTAATACATTTTAATTTCAATTTGATACCTTGGTATTGATTAGGAATTTCATAAATTCTCAGCATATTTTTTGAATTTTCTTTCTTCCATGGTATTTAAGTGGAATTTTTCCAATAAAATAATGATTTTTCCATTTAATTAAGTGGCACAATTTGCGATACCTTTTCCATCTATATTAAGTTATATTAATGAGTAGTATTTTAAGGAAAATAATTTGCTTGCCAAAAATAAAGAAAAGTTAATTTATCAAATAAAAGGGAAAGCCTTTTTTTTTTTTTTTTTTTCAGAGCAAAAAGTTTAGTTTGACATATTTAGGCCCAGAAATTGGGAAACTTCCTAAATAGTACGCTTCCTTATATTGATAGTCATGATTCTAAATATTAAACATCGAAGTGGAAGAAAATCCGAAAATCCGGAAGACATCCTCAAGGATGTGATTTTTTTTACAACAGTAAACGAAAAAAATGAGACGAAAATTCGAAGTGTTTTTTGGACAATATATGCAATTCAGAGTTAAGAGAAGCAACAAAATCATATATGCAATTGCAATATTCAAACGTGAATTAGATACTTTAACCGGTAAAAAAAAAAGTGAATTTGATATCTTAATGTTAAAAGTAAAAAAAACGGAACTCAAATGGTCAGAGAATGATTGACTGTTTGAGAACTTGAGATATACTCCTAAAATCGTGGCGCCTATTTATAGTTATATCTCTACATATATCTCCAATTGGTGAATATTCGATTTCATATTTGAATTCTGCTTTGTGTTATTGAGAGTGAGAGGTACAACTTTTCACCTTCATCTTTGGATCGATTCACTTTATTATTTATAAAGAACAAAAGAATGTTTTACATAACCCTGGTTAAAACGTAAGAATTAAAACACATTCCAGGAAGTGTCTTCCTAACATTCCGTCCATGTTTTACTACGGCATGGAAATCAAAGCGTGAGGTGGCAGTTACTTCCCGTTCACCTTATATAACCAGATTCTCGGCTCCTGTATGGTGTGTGGAGGGAACGGCAAGAACCACTCTAACGTCGCTGCGCTTCCCTGTTTTTCCTCAAATCCAATTGGTTAGCCGCCATGTCCACCAAAGCATTCCTCCTCTATCTTCTCTCTTGTTTCTTCCTTGCTCTTCTCTCTCTGCTCTTCATCTCCCACTTCAATGGCTTTACACCTTCCCAAACATCTCTGTCCGTTTCTGGTTCCTTTGCTTACGCACCCAAAACCGATCAAGTTTGGCCTGTATCTCCTCTCTCTCTCTTTACTCAACTGATTTAACTTGTATATTGTCATGTATGTGGAGAAATCAATAATGCTCTGTTTCTGGGTCGATCCAGGAATTGAAGGTTTCTTGGAGACTCGCGATAGCTTCAGTGGTCGGGTTTCTGGGATCGGCTTGTGGAACCGTGGGTGGCGTAGGCGGCGGAGGCATTTTCGTTCCCCTCCTTACTCTACTTCTCGGATTTGATACCAAGTCTGCTGCTGCTCTTTCCAAATGTAACCTCGAATTCTTCACTGATGAAATATATATAAATATATATATATATATATATGAGAGAAAGATTGGCAGTTTGCGTTCTGATTCGGTTTATGATTGAATTTGCAGGTATGATAATGGGGGCATCGGCATCGTCAGTATGGTACAATTTGAGGGTACCCCATCCCACGAAGGAAGTGCCAATATTAGACTATGATCTGGCCCTTCTGTTTCAGCCCATGCTTATGCTTGGTATCACTATTGGCGTTGCCCTCAGCGTTGTCTTCCCCTATTGGCTCATCACTGTCCTTATCATTATTCTCTTCATAGGTCCCTCACTCCCTAAACAAAACTATTATCTCTCCCAATCATTCATCCGTACTCTGAATAAATTGATTTCTTTTTCTTCTGCTGACGGAATGGTATTTGTGTGTGTCTGTGTTTTTACCCTTTTTGGACAGCGACCTCCTCCTGGTCTTTCTTTAAGGGAATCGAGATGTGGAGGGAAGAGACAATTCTGAAGGTCAAATTTTCATAATTTTGAACTGCGAATATTCTTGTAATCCATCAACAGAGGCGTTTTGTTACAGTAACTCATTAGCCCTTTCTCTGAAATTTTGTCTGTAACTGCAGAATGAAAAGGCCAAAGAACAAGTGATCGTGGCTAATCCCGGCGTTGAACGTAAGACAAGCGTAAACGTTTTCCTTCATATGTAGTAGTTGCTGGATTGGGATTCATTTTGGCTTTATAGAATACATCCATACCAACTCATTAAAAGTATAATGGATAGTTAATTAATCAATTTATAAACAGTAGAAATAGGAGCATTTGGAGTAACAGTTGCTGTGTTTCTTGAAATATGCAGTTAAGATCGATGCAAAATATGAACCATTGATTCCGAAAGAAGAGAAGTCAGCCTCAGTATGCAAATGTCTTTTCTTAATTAAACTCTCACATGTTTCATTTCTTTTTGGTTGAGAGGAATTGATTACTCTTTTACTTTCTTTTCAATCGTACGCACAGCAAAATCTCTATCTCAACCTTAGGTGGAGGGGGGTCTTGACGCTAATGATTGTATGGATTTCTTTCCTACTGCTTCAAGTCGTCAAGGCAAGATCTCTCCCTCTCTCTTACTGTTCAAGTTTTCAAATTCTGTTCTAAGCATATTTGGTATGGGTCTGCAGAATGATGTGGAGATTTGCAGTCCATTGTATTGGGTGCTTTTCTGCTTACAGGTTCGAAGTTTAACATGTGCAATTGCATGCACAAGCACAAAATGTTACACAATATTATGTTGTTTGTAGGTTCAGGCTAAAAGGTACCTTGTCCTTTTTGGATTTTTATCAGTTTCCTGTGGCACTTTTGGTATATGGGTATGAAGCAGTGAAGTTGTACAAGGAGCACAAGGAGAGGAAGAGCACGGGGAACCCAGAATTGATATGCGAAGCTTCAATAGAATGGAGCGTTGTGAACCTTGCATTTTGTGCATTCTGTGGCATCTTAGGAGGCACTGTAGGAGGCCTATTAGGTTCTGGAGGTGGCTTCATTCTTGGCCCTCTTCTCCTCGAGATTGGTGTCATCCCTCAGGTACACTTTATAGTAATTGATATCCCATTTCAACCTTTTCTTAACTTCAGCCTATGTTCAATTTCCAGAAAGATGTTGTTTTTTGAATTGCAGGTTGCTAGTGCTACAGCGACATTTGTGATGATGTTTTCGTCATCTTTGTCCGTGGTTGAATTCTACCTCCTCAAGAGATTTCCCATTCCTTATGGTAGAGTTTTCATCAACTCTTCAATTTTCTTTGCCCAAGTTAAAAATTGTCAGTGACATCTGATCACATGAAATTGCTATTTCGTTTGCAGCATTATACCTCACTACAGTCTCTGTTTTGGCTGGCTTCTGGGGACAATTCATTGTAAGAAAATTGATCAGAATTCTTGGGCGAGCATCAATCATTGTGTTCATCCTCTCCGGTGTTATTTTTGCAAGCGCTCTCACCTTGGGTAATTTTACCTCTTAGCTCTTACCATATAATTGGTTTGTCCACTCAAGTAATAGAGAAACATGTATGTATTTAGCTGACTCGGGGTAAATTTTCGTTGCAGGTGTGGTTGGCATTGAAAAGAGCGTTCAAATGATCCACAACCATAAGTTTATGGGATTTTTAGAGTTTTGTGGCACCCAATGATTTAGAAGTTAAGGTAGCAAGCATGTTTAAAGGGAAAAAATCCAGAGATATATATTGTCTGTACTAAAGAAGCTTTGATTCAGAATATGTTGGTCAACACCTCGTTGACCTGTAGGAAGATCCTTGGCTCCAAGTAATAAGGGAGTAGCTTGCCTCCCATGCAGTGAAAAATTAGTTTGTGGTGGGCTTAGCTACTGGCTAACCCACCATCATAACTTGAGAGCAAAATTGTTTCTGTTTGAATAAATATTGCATAAAGTATATAATTTATTTTCCTCTCGGGTATTCATTGGTTGCCTGAATTTCCTTGAATAATAAGCAATGATATCAAGGGATTGCTATATAATAAGTGGATATTCAGATGAAGATGTTTTCGGCCCGAGATAACTCACTAGTCACTAGCAAGTTCAACGGATATTATTTATTTATTTATTTATTTATTTTATTTTGACCATAAGTTCAAATAACTACGAAAAGACCGTCGTCGATTTTGCTACGCAGATACAAATATTTCGGCAAGTTGAACGGTTAATTAACTACGATAAAACAGTCAATTTCTGTATTAAAGAAAATGGGCAAATTACGTTAAGAAGATGCAAATTTATTGTGCTATAAATAAATATAGGCGAAAGGTGAATAAACAAACTTATGCCTGCAGGTCTGCCCTTTCTCTGCAATCCTTTCAGAATTTTTCGTATGTGAACATCTGTTTCATCTGACGAAATATGACAGTTTTGTTTGAATCGTCCCTTTGGCATTTTCAATATATATAGAGAGAACGGGGGAAGGGGGTTCATATATTATTAAATATGAATGAACCGAAATTTTGGCAGTCCTTGCATGTGGAGGAGCTTTATATGAATTTCTTTCTCTCTTTCTTTTTTTTTTTTTTTATACATTGGAAAGCAAAAGCTAAACTACTCTACTCAACTAACAGAACTACTAAAGAAGCAACTATCTAAAAGCAGCTAGCGCAAAAGAAGTAGAAGGGGGAACACCGTGACTGAACAGGAGATTGAAAAAAGACCACACCAGCTTCAATGCCCAAAGCATGTCTCAGCCACCACATTCTCTTCATGGTTGGCTGTGGGTAGAGTAACCTAACCACCCAATCCCCTGTAAGCATGTTGATGCGTATCATCAACAGATCCTCTGATAGCTTCAATATGGCATCACGGCAGTCACTCACACTATCTCTGCGCTTTCATGCCATCGATATCTTTACACCCCATAAACAAGCCCATAGTCCTGCATTAATTGATATTACTTCCACCTTCAATACTAAACATAAATCCCTCCGAACAAACTGAATCCTATTTGACAGCCTTGAACCCTAACAAATAAAAAACATTACCTTCCATCCCCCTCAATGACCCGTTCATTCCTCATAAGCCAATTCATTACTGCAAAAACTTGAAGGCAATAACACCCTCTAATTAACACCATTTTACACCCTGATAATCAGCCACCCATTTATCTTGCAACTCCGGCGGAATAGGTTTCACCACATAATCCTCTAAATGGGGCACCCATTCATCTCCAAAAATTAACATGCTCCCCATCCCCTAAGCTCCACGCTAAACCTTTCATGGTATCCTCCTACTATTTCTTACTTCCAACCCAAGCACGTGATCCTGATCAGCTTGCGTCTGTCAATAGTTGGGGAAAAAGCTTTATATAAATTTCTAGTGTCTATCTAATATATATTATGTGCGCTAGATGATAACAGTCGTCGTTCTACAGTCACATGGAGCGTTATATTTTCGACTGCCTAACCCAAAAGCAGTCTTTTTCACATGGCTGAGCTGACATTTATCTGTCACCATATATTGTTTTTGATATTGCAATTATTTTGCCAGAAAAAAAAAAAAGATTTCTTTGCTGCATTCCCAAATAATTCATAACAAGGCAGAAAAAATTCCATGGTGCAAACCTATCTTACACTTGCGGGTTTTATCCAAACCTTCATTTAACCGGTACTGATATATTCTTGATAGGGATCTGGATTTGACATTTCACATTTCCACTTCACCCCAACAAACATCTATAGTTAGTTAGTTATCCCCGGTAAGTTAACCATCAGGAATAAATGATTTTATGCTTTTTTTTTTTTAAAGAAAAAAGATCTCGCCTGCATTAACTTTAAGAACTATCATGACAAATACCACAAAATAGATGATTAAAAATGCAATCACAAGACTATACACAACCCAACCTAGAAAAGTCAAGAATTGCTTGAAATATCTGTAGAATATCTTTGATATCAAGAACAGCATCCAGTGCAAAGGAAATGAATACTGTTCACAGACGAGTAAGGGTTAACAAAAGGCCATATTGAGTTACCAAAAGTCGCAGGAGATAAGCGCAAGATAACACTAATTCTTATCGTGATAAAACTAAAAGAATAACCAACTTGTTTAGATCATTGAGCTATGTTGAAAGAATAAAATATGCCCCCAAGACACATCCAAGAAAGTTCCGGCTAGATATACTACTTCTGACTGCTTTGGAAGGTTTTCGGTGATAAATCCGTGTGCGGTTTAGAATCTGAATTGATGGCGATATTTCCCATCCCTGCCTCCATGGCCTCTCTCTCGTCCTTGTCCTTTTTCTTTTGGTCAGAAATGGCACCATCTGCAGCTGGGTTGTGGTTAGCAGATGGCTCCAAAAGGTGTGGGCCAGCATTGATCCATGGATGAAGAAGGCACTGACCAGCTGTCGGTCGCTTCTCAGGAACAAAGTCAAGAATAGGAACCAAAAAGTCGGTTATGTCATTGGCATCTCGCTCATTGAGATCATATTTCTCCATGAGAACTTTGTTCAAGGGCCAAAAACGCAAACGGCGGATGTGCCTCAAATCACCATATCTATTGAAAAAATCACGAGAGTAACGGCCCCCTAGTGCAATCTGAGAGTCATGGTCCACAGATTAAAGTCAGTCTAGATTGTGATGCACGCAAGTGCTTAGAAAAGGGGGGAAAATGATGTATTACCTTACGTGGCATCATGCCCAGAAGCTCCATCATTAATGCCAAGTGATCCTAAAAGATTAGATAAAGAGCAAACTTACATCAGACACCGAAGCCCAAAACACAAATCCAAGCACTAACAATTCCAAGGTGTCAGCACCAAAGAGAACAACTCAAGTAACACGAAAATTGTATGGTCAGCCCAGAATACAAGCTAAAATGACACAGAATGCGAGCATATCCCGCAAATTTCTTCTCAGAATATAACCAAAACCAGACCATTTCTTTGTCAGCAGTGAGTCAGCATGGAGTAACCACATATATACATAGGGTTCAATAAGCCAACCAAAAAATCATTAGGCAGACTAAAACTAAACAGTAGCAGTAACAGCAACAAATCTTGTTAAATCAACAAGGGGAAGATTCAAGATGGCCAGAACACTAAATGCCAGAAAGTCTCCAAGTTAGCCGGATAACAAATACATCACCACACAATGTCAGTAAAACAAATTCAGACTCATATAAACTAAAGCATCATGAATGTTCCACTAAAGTCTGTATTAGTAGTCACACAAGAGAAGACCTGATAACAAATAAACATTTTACCAATCCATAAAATTATTCAGCAAACACAACACTTTTTTCAATTCTCTCCTTTTTTTATCTTTCAATTCTTCCAGTTGGATCATCCAAACTCCAAAAGTTTTGGAGTATGCTCACCAGGTGTCACTCCTCTCAAAAAAAGTCACTTCTAATGCAGCATCAGTTCCAACTTAAAAAATCCCAGGTGAAATGGTTTGAATTTGTAGCAAAAAAAGATTAGCAATACTATTTTATTAATCTTTTACTATTTATTCAGAGAAAATATATTTCCACATTCACGAATTCAATTTTCAAGCTCACTTGAATCAGGGTTGTACGCATCATGCCAAATAAAAAGGTTGAGTTTCCAAGCATTTTAACTTAGGTGAACTTCCGAAAGCCTTTTTTGAAACATGGGTATCGTAATGACAGGTTTTCAATAAATTAAGGTTATGACTTTAAAAATTCACTGGCTGACTGAAAATACATACGCTAACATATTGGTTTAATTCAGTAACAAAGCAAAGTCCAGTTTCTGCTACCATATGCTCTTTGTCAAAGGATAAATCTCACTCCATCAAATTCACTAGAAAAAAAAAATAGCACTTGTAAATGATACCATTAACTTAAAGAACAACCATTTTTTTAATGTGAAAAAAGACATCCAATTTTGGAACTGCTAAGGAGCTCTGAAACAGTGCCCATGGCTTTTTTATTTGCATTTCATACTTCATTATTTATTCCACATAAAAGTAATCAATTTGAATTCACTTAAATGTTCAACCCGTTGCCTCGGTATATGTGTTTCTACTTTCCATCTTATATGACTCATATTCAGCCATATAGGGGAACTTTGATATATCAAGTTCCCTTCTTTTTTTCCTCCGAGAAAATTTATTAACCTCTCTAAATGCAATTCTTTTTCTTCGCTTACTAGATTCTTCCTTAAGAATAAAACTGGATCAGCCAACATTTGCACCATATCTATAGCAATAGAACCTTCCAAGATTGATTCACATGTATGCTTCTACAATTAGGAAGGAGAGCTTACACTATATGCTATAGGGAAGAGAGAATAGAAATGGAGCGGGAAGGAGGAAGAAAAGTGGGGTGTAGGCTAGAAAGCCAAGAGAGAATCTGATCTTTCAAGGGCTTTAAAAAGCTCAAAGGAAATGAAAAAATAAAACAAAATAAAAGATTAATTAAAGCCTAATATATATGTATGCACGCACGCACGCATGCATGCATGTATGTATTATGTATATAAGAATATAAGTGAAATAAAAACAATTAAAACATCATTTCCTTGACTTTTCCAATTCTTATGCTTAGACTCACAAATAATAAGGCAACCAGATCTACATTTTTCTAGACCTAATTCAGCCTTTATCAACCAGTATATTGTCATCCTAGCAGCAAACCACCTCTTCGTTGCCTCAAAAATTTCAAGCCTCTAACGTTTAGTTTTGTATTTTCCACAGCATCCAACAACATCCTCGAATCCAAGAATTTCTAATCCCAACCTATTTTCACACTGCACATCTTTGTGAATTTTTAAATCCAATATCTCCTCTCAGTAAATATTTAAATACCATCACACCATCTTACTGTTATCTATGTCTACAAGTGTAGCATATATATATGCAAGCAAGCTATCATAATAGTCCACTATCACTGATGCTGCAACATATCTTCATATGCAAATAAAAGGAGGCATTGATTTTTTTTTTTTTTGAGAAAAAGTTAGGGGGATAAGGCAGCAGCGGCTGCTACTGCTGTTGTTTGTTCTAATTCCAAAATCTGCTATGGGTGGCAGTGGCAGTTTAAATAATAAAGATAATAAACTTGACTCTAGATGGTTTTATAATATTCATTGAATTACTTACCACCATCCATTTCCACATTCAAAAACCCATAAAGCACACATGTTCACTACAGCAAGTCAAGATGAACAAATAGAATACACACACACACACACACATGCATGCATATATGGAAAAGGTACATACATACCTCATCCCTATCAAAGTTGTCACCACTGTGAGGATCAAATAGTACATCACCAGTTGCAAGCTCGAAACAAATGCAAGCAAAAGACCAAAGATCTGCTGAAGTAGAATACTTTGATCCAAGGATCACTTCTGGACATCGATATTGTCTTGTCTGAATATCATTTGTAAACTGTTTATACGTCCAACAAGCATTGCCAAAGTCAACTAATTTGCACTTGAGGTCAACTGATGTCAGCAGCTTCTGCCTCATTGAGCGGCTTCCCCTTTTGTTACCCTGGTTTTTTGACCAGGTTACCTTTGTTCCATCAGCATCTGATAACCTATTGGTGCCTGCAGAACTAGAAGCTTGTTCTCCTACGGAACCTCCATTCAATACTGCATTTGCAGATGATTCTACAGCACCAGATGTTTCAGGATCCCCCTCAACTTCCTCAGAAGCTTCCTTCTCTGCACATCCCTGAGCGGCCTGCTTAGCTTTTCTTTTAATCTTTTTCTTATGATTCCGCATTAAATCCCCATTTGATCCTTTCATGTCTTTCCCAATTCCTGACTCCAGTGCTGTTTTATCTTTCGCATTTGGTAGAATTAAGGGAGCACCAGACTTTCCAGGATCCTTAGATGGATCTATCATTGATAATAGGAGGATGTTTTCAGGTTTCAAGTCAGTATGTATTATAGAAAGCTGCTTATGTAAGTAATCCAATCCAACCAAAATGTGAAAGCATATCTCTTTAACCATGTTGATTGGCAATCCTCGGTAATCAGTATACTTGATAAGCGTTAAGAGATTATCCCCAAGGTATTCAAATACCATACAAACATGCTGTCCATTGGGACCTGAATGCTTGAAATGATCCAAAAGCTTCACCACACACTTTTTATCTTCTGGATCTCCATCTGCAATCTGTTGCAAAATGGTTATCTCGTCCATGGCTGCCTCAGTGTAATGTTGAGCGCTCTTTTGAACTTTCAGAGCCACGTATCTCTGCAAGTCTCCAGACAAAACAACATTCATACGAATGATGAAAGAAACAAGTAAACCAGACCCAGAACCTATAAGAAATACACCCATTTTTGTCTCTACACGGGAAAAGTAAGATGAGAGTTTGCAAAATGCCAACCCCTTGCGTTCGATATTCCAAATAAATTAGTTCAACAGGCCACAGGGAGCGTAAGTTATAACTTATCTCCGATAGTTCTCACGCCTCATCTGATAAACAACTAATGTATATTCTATCACAAAAAAGCAGCAGGCTTCAAAGTTCAAACAAAGATTTGGGGAAAAAGATTGATTGTCAACAAATTTGAAGAAAAAACTTATTGCAAGAGAAAGTACTAATTTTCACATCTATAAAGCAAGAAACAAAAAATACAAGAGGGATTCATCGCCAAAAGACAAAAAAAACTTTGATATTGAGAAGAAATAGAATTGTACAGAAAGTTGGATGTCCCAGGCGAGCCAGACAGTGGAGAAATGCCCCCAACCCAGCTTGCTCTGAACGACATAGCGACCATTCTTGAAAGTATCGCCGATTCGGACGGCATGGTAACCTCCCCGTCGATAGTCCTCGGTACCTTCGTCCTCTGAAGTGAAATCGCTGCTCTCAGTCCGATCCTCTTCGTGATTGTCTCCCATTGGATAAAACCTAATCGGTTCAACTCGATCCCCCGCTCTTACCGATGATCAGAAGAATACCAAACAATAAAATTGCAATTTTAAAAGGGTTTAGCTTTTCGACTATAGAGCGGGGAAGGCGACATAGAATAAGATCTTGGACAGTAGACAGAGATAAATGGATCAGCTTTCAGTGTTGCGAGACTTAAATCATTATATTTCGTGTGCGAGCTGCAAATGGTGTTTATGTCACTGTTCGAGGCTTGTCAGAAAGAGGGAAGGGAGAACATGGAAGAGCAATGGATGTGGTCTGATGCTTTTTACAGGTGACTTCCTTCCCGGTTAATATATTTCAGTGAGGGGTCCTCTTCATTTCATCCTTATATTCTCAAATTTGATCTCGTTCCAGAATCTACTTACCTACTTCGTTTGTCTATTTGGATTTTTTTCTTTTTTTTTATTTAACAACAATTGATTGATATTAATTAGATTAAATTAAACCATTCCCTTTTTTTAAATTAGCCTATTATTTAATAGTTTATATTGTATATGATTGATAGTTTATTCTTTGTCAACTTAATGATCTATAAAGTTTTGTTTATGTTTGCACAAAATAAAAAGTACGTGTGAATAACTGCACTGTTAAAAAAAACTTGACTAAAATACATTATTCCCCTCTAACGTGTTGTTTGGATATTTGCCACACACAAAAACGTGTTGTCTGGATCAAAACTACATGAAAATTTATTAAAAAATTGATTCTTAATTATTGATTAATTAATATTATAAATAGCAGGTCTAAACTATTTTGTATCACAACAATCAATTTTATATTTATCGTGGATGCTTTAGAAAAGTTTTGTGACCAGTAAAGCTACATTCACATAAGTTTGTGAAAATCATGGAAACTTTCTCGTTTCTCAGGAATCCAACCATGGAGATTTCTACTGTGGGCATTTTATGGTGACAAAGTATTTTGAATGTTTGACCCATAATTTTTTTTAATAAAAAAGTCAGTATTGATTAGACAGTGGCGGTGGCTGTTAAGCCCTGATTTCGAAAGAAGACAAATGAGGTAAATAAAACCAAGTTACAAAAGTGAGACAGAGCTATCTTGGTAAAATATTTAAGGGAAAAAACATTAAAATATTTAAGGGAAAAAACATCCAGACCAGACCTTAACCCTGGCTAACAAAAAAAAAAAAAACCAGACCTTCCTTAACCATGACGCAGATTTCGTGTTAAACCCTTACTCTCGAGTCTCTTCTCGCTTTTTTTTTTTTTGTTGGCAAAGTTACTCTCGACTCATTTGAGACTGTGGTTTCTGTCAACCTATTATTTTTTACTTTTGTTTACTTTTTTTTCCTTTTGTTGGTCAATTTGTCCAAATTAAACTAAAGTTTTTATTCTGAGGCAAAAAAAAAAAAACTAATTCTGAGGCCAAGAAAAAAAAACTAACTTTTGCTTGCCTTAAACTTAGGTAGGTTTTTTTTTTTGGGTGTGTTACGTAGGCTTTTTTTTTGTTAACTTGGGTAGGCTTATTTTTTTCCTGAAGAACAAATTTAAAAACGGAAGTTTCATCTGGACTAGGCCCGTAAAGGATCACTGAAGTCAATTCGATCCAAAATATCAGGCCTATAACAGTGTGGACCGCCCTTAGCTGGATGGCAATTTCGTAGTTTTCCTTTACGTGTAGGTTATTTCTCGATTTTATGGGGCATACATATAGGTTTCACACCGCCTTCGCAATTCTAGGGTTTTTCACGCGACAGAAATCTTGAAGGCACAGCAGAACAGCATCTGCTGCTATGGTTCTCAAGTATTGTTCTCTTACTCTCATCCTCTTTGGTTAATGTGTGTATTGTGTTAATTGATGAGTCCTTCCTGAATCAGGATCTTGAGGCATGCTTTTATTTCAAACTTTCCTCTTCTGTTTCATATTGTGATAAATATAAATATTAATTATGCTTCCACCTATTGCTGTTTGTTAAACATGTCTGAAGAACCCGTTTAGACCCGTGCACCTCTTTGGCAATTCGTGAATGCTTAAGCACCCTGCTTTTTTGAAATCTATTCATAATGTTTGGTTGCATAAGAACGGATGGTACTATAATCATATTACTAGTATCGGCGTGTTTGATTGACTATGAAAATATGGTGTCATTTTTCGTAGATTGCCGGCCTTGTTTGTTTTTGTATGGTGATTCAATTGCCATTTCACGCTGAGGAATTGGTCTGTCTTGGAATTATTGCCTGCCTTGAAAGTATCGGTTTCTGCATACTCTGATCTAGAAATTTTTTGTTTTATGTGATTATTGTATACTGTACGAGTATTTTTAGCCGTGTGGAAGCTGAAATTGGGCACCAAATGTCTTGAGAATGCAGAAGTATCACTTAATTTGATTGAGTTACAAACTATTTGTAGTTGCTTGTGAATATAGTTTCCAATTAGCCAACTAATCATCTTCACCCTCCCAGCTAATCATGCCTGTGGCAGGTTTTGTTAAGATGAAAAAGTTTCAAACATGATTCTTATGGTCACTATCGGTTTGTCTATGATGGCTTGATTTTCATGGTGTGATATTGCTATTTCTGTATAACTCAATATTACTTGCCAAAGTAATTGTGCAAACGAAGCATCGTCGTAATTTTTTCCCTATCATAATAGAAACTAGCAGTAATTTTTCAAATTATTGTCTCTTACAAATCTTGTAACTGGCATGTGATATTGGCATATCAGGACGGAACTCTGCCGTTTTAGTGGGGGCAAGATCTACCCTGGGAAAGGCATTAGATTTGTTCGTGCTGATTCTCAGGTGACTTTAGTTGGATCAATCTTTAATTTTTAGGTCTGATATATTGATCTATAATGTGCTAAATGGGTTCTTTTTTTTTTTTATCAGGTCTTCTTGTTTGCCAACTCAAAATGCAAAAGGTACTTCCACAACAGATTGAAGCCATCAAAGCTCACCTGGACTGCTATGTACAGGAAGCAACACAAGAAGGTAAATAATATTATGATTACTATTATCAAATTAGTATTTGCTTTAGTTAGTCTTAAACAATACAATCCATAGCACAGCCCCAATTATATGTTAGTAAATCAGTTTGGGTTGCAACATATGTGATTTCTTGATTGTGTTGAATGTGGGCTTCACTGAGAAGTGAGTAGTAGTACATATTAACAGGCTATGAGTAGTTACTGTACGGTGCCTACGGTGCCACATCATGCCACATCATGTGCAGGACATTGCCCAAGAAGCTGTTAAGAAGAGACGCCGCAGTACCAAAAAGCCTTACTCCAGGTCTATTGTTGGTGCAACTTTGGAAGTTATCCAGAAGAAAAGAACCGAGAAACCAGAGGTTCGAGACGCTGCTAGAGAAGCTGCTCTTCGGTGTGTACTTTTAGTCTTCAGTGCTGGCTTTCTTCATTGAGTATCTTTTATCCTCATCTCTTGTTTAATGGTTTAAAAGTAGGTTGCCGTATCTCATCATCTGAATTTATGATGCAGTGAGATTAAGGAGAGGATCAAGAAAACAAAGGATGAGAAGAAGGCGAAGAAGGCAGAAGTAATGGCAAAGGCACAAAAAACACAAGGAAAAGGAAACGTTCCTAAGGGCGCTGTACCTAAAGGTCCTAAACTTGGTGGCGGAGGCGGGAAGCGCTGAATTACATGTTTTCTTTTTGGGCTGCCAGTTAAATAGAAGAGTTTGAGACTTTCATATCGATATTTGAAATTGAAATTCGCTTGATTAATCTTTTCTATTGAACGTGTGATTTGGAGTTTAGAGCACCTAATTAAATTTGAATGCATTTTCCCATTAAAGTTTGTTGTTCCCGTATTTTATTAGGCTTATACGTTTGGGTTTAGGGGTGCTGTACCGTTTGGATTGTTCACGCCAAGATAAATTAATGCAAAACGCCCTTTTTCGTTGATGGTGCAGTTTATTCGCCTAAGAATTCCTTCAAAATATTTCAGGCGTTACTGAGAAGGTTAAATCATTCCTTTGAGCTTTATTTTATTTTATTTATTTATTTTGGTCGTAAAGCCTGAAATGCATTTCTTGAAAAAGAGAGTAGTTCCAAACGAGTACACAGAAATATAACCAGAAGCAATATCAGAATGTAAACTAGAAAGAAAAAGGGCTGGGGGGATTTAAATGAAATCCCATATAACGGGTTCATCCTCCCATTGATAAATTTGGCAAATCAATTTGCAGCCTTGTTTGCCGACCTTAGAATCTATAAGACGAATGATCTCCACCACTGTCCCTTGTAGAGTTTTATAAAATTCAAGTTGGAATATCTGCACTAGGAGGACGAATGATCTCCTATATTCAACTTTTTATTTGGTATTTATTGTTTGAAGTTTTAAAGCCAAATTGAAGGTTGAATCGGTGAATAGTTTAAAAAATTTTCGTAGTAGGAACTGAAAGTTGTTGAAAGAACATTGTTTTTGTTTAAAAATATACATTGATATTGATTTTTTCTAAAGAAAAATTTTACGGTACAGAGATTGTCGATTTAATATTAGTGTGCCTTCGATTTTTTTTTTTTTTTTGCCAATGTGTGCCTTTGATTCATTGATTGTTGATTCTTATCTTAGATTTTAGAAGTTGAATGAAGCATTAAAACTAGAATGATCCAATTAAAACTAGAATACAAACCCCACACCACCCACACACTGTACTAGGGCTTTGAAAAAAATTTTCAAATGACAAAGAATCTAATACCCTAATAGTAGAAAGGATTTTTCACTGTTTATAATACTATTCACAAGTTTCGGGTTGGATCTCGTGTGTGGGTTGGGTGTCCAGTTTCGGCATTCTCAATCCTTCTTTCCTCCTTTCTTCATTCGTTCTTTTCTTCATTTTTCCTCCGCTATCTTTTCTCCGATTCTTCCCCATATGCAGAGGTTTCAGGGCAAATCTGTTGCTATTCATCCTTCTATTTTAGTATGCTCCCTTTTAAAGAGAACTGAGCTGTATGTTGTTATTGGTTAATTTTTTTCTTCTTGAATTAGTAGATTTTTCACCATGCGTTTTTTGCACATGCAGATCTCTCCTCCCCCTTTAGGTGCTCTGTGAGCATGGGCTGTTCACTCCGCTGACTTTGGACTTACCATCTCCGACGATGGTGCCTCGTCTCTCTCCTCCTCTCTTTTCACTGACCAAGGTCGAGATTGGATTAGGAGTCAAGATGAAGGTAATAAGCTGAGTTGTGGGAGAAAAGTCCTCTTCCTCCTTCTCAAAGATGTTTCTTTTCCTCATATTTATCTTCGGTTAACATCTATTTTTTTCCTTGTCATTTTTGAGCTACAAATCACATATTGTTGATCGATTTTGACTCCCTCTGTCAGTATTAGGAAGTTTTTCTGTCCACTTTTTTTTTTTTACTGTGAAGGTGGTGGGTGTGATTTTGGCTTTCAAGATGATTTTGATCATCGATATGTTGGCAGAAGTATCTGTGGATTTTTTGTTGAGGTTTATGGTTTTGGGAGAGACAACAACGTACTCCCATGTAATGAGGGACTTTCTCAAAATGCTTCATTTTTCTCAAGATTAACTTTTTTTTTTCTCTTCCATTTTTAGTAGCAGATTGCGGGATATGGTGGCTTGGAAATCGTTCGCTGAAAATGATATTCAGATTGATTTATTCTCTTTCACTAAGGATTGGTTTCTCTTAAATAACACTTTCTTCCTTCCCTTGCAATTTTTTTTGTTTTACATCTTTATTAATTTCTCCCTAATTTTTTGCATGTGCTTTTTGATTCTTCTTTCCTCTTCGTCCTTCCTTTTTTTCCTTCTCTTCAGGTGGGCATCTTTGGTCCTCTCTGTCTTCTCCTTTTTTTCCCTTTTCTGTTTATCTAGTTCTTCTCTTTAGAGGTTGCTAGACAAAGTTGTTGCATTCTTGACCCAAAAATTCTTTTGTTTGATGGGTTGGTGACAGGAATTGATGTGGATTTGCAGGAAGTTGAATTAATTGTTCAGAAATGGAGATTTGGGAATTGCTATAATGAATTCATTCTATGGTAAGTTTTGTTTGGCAATGAAAAATTAAAAATTTTCGTCTTTACTTGTCGACGAGCTTCACTGTGCTGGGCATCACACTATAAATTAAGAATCTTAAAGATTAAATAATCTGATTTGGTAATCTGATTCTTCTATTTAATTTTTTGTTAGTTTAGTTATTAATGTTGTTTTCTTGGCCAATTTTTTATCATGTTCTTATACCTGAATTCCCACTTATATGCTCGCTTACCATTAAATTGCATAGTAGGTGCTTGACAAAATTCCTAATAAAAGTGAAGAGAGTTTAAGCTAAACATGTGAAAGAAGGGAGATGAGCACCATAATATAAGAGCATCTAAAGAGAGAGTATGGTGCTTCACAATCTGTCTCAAAAAACAGCATATATGAATTCATAGTCAAGGTATTCTCACCTCAAGTTCCAACCTCTAACCCAAATTGATGGAATTATAGAAATTATTGTTCATTTTCTGCTTATGCTTTTCACAAAATGCCAAGGGCAATGATGTGGACCTTAGCATCTACAAGGGGAATTGTTAATGTTGGCTCAAAATAGTTATTTTCTTTTCCTAATCCAACTCTCTTCATTCGCCTTTCCTTTCTCTTCCATTTACGGCCAGAAATTTATCTGAATTCATGCTTTTTCTAAAGGAAAAAACAATGGATTTACGGATTCCAATTACAGCCAGTTAACGGAGCTTTACGACAGCCACAAGATAAAGTTATGTTGTTTTCTAGGTTTGAATGATAAGTTGACAAAATTTTCCATTTTGTTATAGCAAAGAATTTTTGTTTGGTTGACTTAAGGTCTCGAGATATTGGCGTTCCATTCAAACAATTTCTAAAGCAAGAGCCTGGTATGTTTTAAAGTCGGACATTTGCTAAAGAATTATAGAATGGAAGGTTTGCGAATGCTGATTTGAATTTTTGTTATTGATATATGAGATTGCTTTGTAGGATATTTTGATGAGTTAGATATGGAAATATAGAAGTATATGAGAGGAGAGGTTGCAAATTTGATGAGTTATCTCTACAATCGTTTTTTCCCCCTTTAACTGAAATGTTTTAGGTTTTGCTTTATTCAATTGCAAACAAGGAAAATCACCTTTTTCCTCTACCATGTTTGGTAGTGCCATTGTTATGATGTGCTTAACTCAAATCCAGTTCCTTTTTATGAATATTTTAATGGTTTTGAGAGTTTTTAGGGCTTTGCAGACTTAGGTAAAAGGATATTTTGTGTTGCTGTCTTGGGGATGAAATTAAAAGCCGCTATGGGAATAAGTAGATTCGCCCTTCATTCTATGAACTTTCTATGTTGTTCTGGGAATCTAAAATTTTTGCTCCTTGTGGTTGTTCTATCTCATTCAAAGGAAATAATTCTGAGCAATTTGACATGGGTTGCCTGTTTGATGTAGCATGGATATTGATTAAACAACAAATATGTTATTTACTTTAGTTATTTTGGCCATTAAGAAGGATTATATTGTTCTTTATTTCCCTAGTAAGAAGTGAGAAAGATGCTGGTTATAGGGTAGAATTTGGCAGAAATTTAATTTTAAGTGAAGATTTCTTAATTTTGACAACTGAATGACTTAATTTGGAGAAAATATTATTTTAATGGCTATTTAGTCATTTTAATGTGAATCTCAGTTGGATCATACTGTTAAAGTTAACATAATACATTCTGCTCTAAATTGGAACATATACTTTCTGGTAAAATTAACATAATACTTTACTGCTAATTGCCGTTAATACAGAATTTTCTTTATTCATTGTTTTATAAACTTCAATATATACTCTTCTCTTGATCTGATATAACTTAAATAACATTGTAGGTTCAATTGCAAGTTTGCTAAAAAGCATGGAACAAGAAGTAGAGCAATTTTGGCACTTGAAGGCTTCTAAAGAGAAAGGGCTCCTTCAAGTATGTCAAACTTCCTCTATTTCTTTCTCTTTATAGTACATCATACGTTATCTTTCAAACTTATTTTGAATCTTGGTGGATTGTGCTGCTCCAAAGCTTCTAAGAAAGCATATGCAACATTATTTTTGTTCTCTCTTTAAGCCATGACTAGCTAGATTTTGTTTTGCACCAGATTTTGTTTAAACAATGACCATTGCCTTTGAGTTTAATCAATTGCATCTAATGCTTTATCTACTTATAATAAACTAAAAAATAATAACTGGATTATTAAACAATTCTCACAATAAGAATTGAAGGAACATAATGAATAAGTTATGTACTTATGATATTGACATTACAAAATCAATATTATCTTTTTGGGTTATTATATGGTGCAGTTTAATTGAAGGAGGAGCTTCATTAGTTCAATTCCTATTCATGTTACACTTTGCTTGACCTTCATCAATGCTATAGTTTTGGATTTGTTTTAAATATTTTGATAACTTACACATTGCTTGCTATTTGCCTACTTTTTGAGGTGATGCTACTATGTCATTATCATCTCAAATGTGATGTCATGCAACTTTAAGGCAGGTAAACAAAAATCCAGTCTTTGATTCATGGAAGCATCAAATATACAATGTTGCTATTGGTGACAGTTAAGCTCAATTCAATACTTTCTGTCCAAAATGGATTACGTTGTATAAAACTGTTTCTCCATGCAGTGCAAGAAGAGAGCAAAATTTGAAGCCTTGGCAACAGAAAATAACACTTCATTGACTAATTCAAATCACAAAATTTGAAGCCATAAAGATGGGGTGTGCGTTACACTTTCTATAGAGAACTTTGATAATTCTATTTCTATTTCAATATAGGAGAGCCTATATCCCTGATGCCACAGAAAATATCAACTTTATAGACAGATCCCACAAGCAATATGAAACAATAATAAATCAGCTAAAAAGAGCGTTATTTTCAATTTTGGCACAAAACTTGCTAGATCAGCATGGGGCCTGTAATGCCAATATCAGTAGGAATGGTAGTGTGTTTAGATTGGTTGGGAGACTTATTCTTGCTATTTTAGCGCTTGGAATGGAAAAACACGATCGATTAGTAACATGACTCCTGGAACTAAGTCACCACAGGTTTTGGTAATCATTTTGTGCTAATATGACTCTTAGTTGTCACGACTTCATAGCCCAAAATTGCAAGACTCAAGGAACATTTCTTAAAGAGGATGATCCACAGATAAGTGTGTTGATGCAACTAGCAAAGTTATTAAGTTCACTAGCTTTAAAAATTAATACAAATGATATGGACCAGAGTCTTGAAGATGCATGGAAGGTGAGGGGTTGGGCTAAGCTTTTGAACATTGTGTACTTTGAATATTGAACATGATATTATATGATTCTTCAAGAATGATTTGCCTGGTTAGTATATATATCAAAACTCAGAGAATAGTAACTTGTCATGAGTGAAACATGT
The DNA here is from genome assembly GCA_026686845.1 of Adenanthera pavonina. Classification (NCBI taxonomy): domain Eukaryota; kingdom Viridiplantae; phylum Streptophyta; class Magnoliopsida; order Fabales; family Fabaceae; genus Adenanthera; species Adenanthera pavonina. The sequence goes on from JAIVEN010000002.1 coordinate 7,773,584, forward strand.
ATAGATGAAAATCCTAAAAATCATATGACATAGCTAATCTTGGCTTTGAAAATTTAAATAACTTTACTACTCAGCTTGCCAGCATATTTTTGTAGAGAGACTAATTCAATTATGCCGAGACCTTATAGACATGATGCTCAGCCATTTAATTAGAAGCAAATTGGAAATTTTAGGCATTATATCTTATAGCAAGTGCTATATGAAAAATTTATATTGTTGACATTATCTTTTAAAACTAAGAAATAGCTTCATTGATAAGCTCATTATTAAAAGCTTAATAATAAGTCCTGAAGTTAAATATGTATCACAAGTTGCAGTTCATAAAGCTTAGTAAATGAGCATAAAGAAGAATGTAATTGTTCATCTTCTTCAAACTTTTTTTGACACTTTTAAGTGATAATTCTCCGTGTTTCAAGAGTTTCTAAACCAAACAAAAGAATCAGGTATTCTCAAATGTCAGATTTCTGATTTACATGTCGTAGATCTTAAAGACATGATGGAGGAATTTAAGAGTAATAATGAGAGAAGCCAACAATGTTGGAGCTCAAGTCTATGGAACTCGGAGATAAAAAAGGAATTAGTGAATGTGGGAAAGTGGATCTCTCTGCTGCAAGATAAGCATGTCCCATTACGAGGGCAAATAGAATATTGTTTCTAATTTGTGGTAATATCCTCGGTCCAAAAAAAAAACTTGTGGTAATATCCTAATATTATCGTGAATTATAATTGGTAAATATATATATTTTGTTTTTGTGGCAGATATCTTCCTATCTTGTGAGGAACATATGAGCAATGATGGCATTGTTTCTACCTCATCAAGCACAGTTCCCTATGTTCAGATCTTTGGCTGCAGGAATTTCCAGTCCACAATTTTCAAAAAGTGTAAGTTACCCATGCATTTAACGCTTTAACAATTTTAAGGTCCAACAGCAACATTATGGCAGTCTTACAAAGCGGGAGTATAACTACCCTTGCAAAAAATATGGGAAGTTGAGAGACAAATGAAACCATTTATCAACAATAGTAATTCTAGTAGTTTATAATTATATAATTTTAACATCAACCAGCAGCAAGACTTCCCAAATGTTTTTTTTTATTAGATTTCTTGAGTTACCTGAGAGTCATTTTTGGCAGTAGTTAGTGATAGGGGTAGTAGCAGTTGGGATTTATCTGGGAAAGTCATGAATACTCAAGTGACAATTAATGGTGTGACCACCTCATAACCATTAGGATTTAGAATAGTGGAATCAAGTAATGATTCATATTGCAATAGTAAGGTGACTTGAATGTGTGTGCAAATGTGCTTATAATGAAACCATGTTAAATGAGACTGATTGGTAAAGTTTCTACCTAGCCTAAATAAAATGCAGTTTGTTCTGTCCATAAAGCATATATTTGAAAGGGGGTGAAATTTTCTGATGACACTGAGGCTTCAATAAATAGGCTTTTTTTTTTTTACCAAGCAATAAATAGGCTTTTAAAGCTATGCTTTTTGCATCTGTATATGTTTTGGCCATGATCCTTGGTTAGTAAATGGAACTGCTTAACGTGTCTCATAGTTGAAGCAATGAAAAAGCAAAAATACTTGGATGGTGAAATGTCAGGGCAAGCAATTTTTAATTATAAACTAGAATGTCTATGTTTTAATCAAATTTTTTAATCACTATCAGGTGCAATTTCTAGCAATAATCTTATTATTTCTTAATATATAATTCATGACATTAATATGAAAAATATTAGAAATAATTTATGTAGTGGACATTTTAATATATTCTTTTTGATCTTGAAGTTTTTGTCATATGATGGTCTAAATCTCTTGATCTTATGAAGCTATTTTGGAAAGAACTATCATTTAGTTGCATAAAAAGGTCAGCTTTTAACATTTTAAACTTTGAAATATTTGCTTAGATCAATACTAAGTTCCGTTTTATAACATCCATTACAAACTAAAAAAAAAACATAAAATAATGCAAAAAAGATATGAAACAAACTTTAAGCTTGTGAGTTTTCCCAGTTGGGAAAATATTATTTGAAATAAATTATATATAAGCTTCTGTATATTGCACAAAAGTAAAATTTTAAATATAACATATTTTATTATAAATTATGAATTTTTAAATTATAGATGATATTTTTTTTATAATATTATAGATGATATTTGTTAAAAAGCTCATTGACAAAAACGGCCCAATAAGACCCAACGTTAGAACATACAGATCTCTCGAGTTGTTATGAAACCAATTCCAATAAAAAAAGAAAACTTCACTTAAGAATTCATTACAACTTTTTAATTTCTTTTTTAACAAATATGTTCTTTACATTCAGCAAGCTTAAAAAAAGTCATTATTTTCCTTTTATGTTTGATTGACAAAAGCAAATGGGAGGACCTAGAATGCTACCCGTGCAACTCTGACTATTAATTTATAATAAAATTTGGGTATGATCTGGTTGGCGAAAAAAATTCAGTATGGGCTTAAAATCGGCTATTACCCAAGCACGTGAAAACAATAGATTCTTCTACTCACCGAAAAAACGAAGAGATCCTTCTTCTATAAACCCTCGATCTATAATCCCCAAGGGGAAATAAATAAATAAATAATAATAATAATAATAAACCCTCATTCTATAGAGTACCAAACAGGGAACTGAGAATAACAACTTGGGAAGCCCCCCAAAAAAAAAAGATAGTAAAGAAATAAGTATAAATTTCAGGAATATCACAAGTCACAAAATTTTAAACTGCAAATAGAATAAGAAAATAACCAATCTACATACTTTGTAAATAGTCCAATCATAATTTTACAGAAACATCATGGCTGAAACAATTGCTGATCTCTTGCAGAAGAAAGCATCTCTCTAGAATATAGATAATCTACATAACATTAAAGTTAATATAATTCCATCATTTCTTCATAAACAATCTACCTGCTGAATAAAAACAATATAACCGTGCGATAGCACGGGCTTCATGCTAGTTATAAAAAATGAAGGTTTTACTACTCAATTTTTTAACTTTGCTTAGAAAAAATTTGAGTAAATAATAGTACTGCTGAGAACACACACACACACACACAAGTTAATCATTTCCAATGAAAGTTCCATATTAACAAAAGCATCAGGAAATCATCTACCTGATTCTTGAAAACAAATGGCACGCTGGTCTCAATATCCGAGTATTCCCAACAAAAAGGTCTAAAATTTACATTTTTCACATATAATATAATCACAAATTATCATCTTAATTGAAATAGGAATATGAAACCAAAGCACAATGGGCCCTCGAATCATCACTTTTTTTTCAATCGAAGATGCAACTCCAAACGCCGCAGACACCGAGTGCCAGAGGCAGAGATGCTACGAGACGCTATTTTCCTTTGGGCAATTAAACCTCCGTACGAGATATCATTCTAATTTCTACCAACATTAAATGAGTTCTGGAGATTTTTTTTAAGTAACAAGAATACTCAACGGATAGTGAAAAATTAATTCTTTTAAAATATAAAAATTATGTGAATTTTATTTTTTTCAATTAGATCTTTCCATACATATAATAAGAAATTAAATATAAAATAATAAACTTGAGAGATTCAATTATTCATTAACAATCTCAAGTTTTATACTCCCTCTGTTTCGCTATATAATGCACTTTTTTGATAAATTAATGTTTCATAATATAGTGCACTTTACGGATTACGTAGTATAATTTTTTTCTCTTTCCAAAATTGCCCCTAATTAATAAATCTAAGTATTTATTTATTATTAAAATATTTTATTCCCAAAGCATTTAATGAGGGTAATTTGAGAAAAGATGAAAAATTTTGTTAGTTATTAATTATTGTCTTGGTCTGTGTGCGGTAGTTAAAAGTACACTATAAACTGAAATGGAGTGAGTACTAGTTCTAAAGATGGAAGAATAGTAGAGAGACCAATAAATGTGTTAGGGGTTAGGGATTCTAGGTTAAATTGGAAAAATGGAAATTTAATTTAATTTGATATAAAGTTTAGTTTAATTTAATTTAATTTAATTTGTCTGGAACTTGATTCCCCCTCTTTTGTTAGTTTGTTAATTCCCTGGGCTCCCTTCCTTTATTACCCCCCAAAAAAAAAAAGAGAGAGATTGGATCAAAATGTAGGTTTTTAAAAATAAAAAGGAGTCCCCATAATTTTAATAAAAATTGAAGGGAGGCATTTGTAATTTACTCATTTATTTGACATTAAAAAATGAGTTGGGTTGATTGGTGAAATGCTTTGTTAGCATTTGGTAATGCTTTTTTAGTATTTTTTATTAATATAATTAACTGTATGATATTAAAGATAAGGAAACTTTTGATTGTATATTGAAAGTTAACAAAATAGAAAAGAACTAAATAAAGTTAAGGAATGTAAGTGAAATATAGTATAAAGTGAAGGATAAAAATGTGCTTTTTCCAAAAATTTAAAAAAATTACTAAGTTTACTGACACCCAAAATAACTTTTTTTTAAACACACCCACAATAACTTTAATGGAGAATATATTTAGATTATATATATATTAGTCTTATAGTTTAGAACAAAATATTACTTAAAACTTTTATAAGTATACAGATGATAAATCCGAAAAAGCATCTCCCTAACTTTAAACTGAACTATTTTCTGAATTAAAATGGCCTATGATGGGGAAATCCACAACCACTTCAAATTAAATAACAATCTAACGAAATATAATTCAGATCTTTATTTCTCCAAAAAAAAAATCAGATCTTTTGTTTGGGCAAGAAAAAAACAGAGAGAGATTTTGTAATTGCTTATTGATAATGCAAGTTTATTTAAGTCATTCTTCTTTAAATAATTTTCTTTTTGTTTATTTATTAAAATCTACATAGTTCATCTACTTATGTGATAACAGTATCTTTTCATAAGATTACTTTTAATTTCTTATATAATGAGTGTATAATAATAAAAAATAAATTTAATGAAATAAACCATATTTTATTAAATATTTAAAAATATTATATTATAATTAAGATAACGATATTTATCATATTCGTCGTAGCATAACTTCCGAAAAATCATATTTCCCAACCAATTTAGATTCGAGTAGTTGGAGAGTGAAAGAAAAAAAACTTAGAAATTAATTAATTGATTTAGATAGATCTACACTTGATAGTTTCTGTTTTGGAGAAAATCATCTGAGACATTCAGCACAATTTTTGGAGAAAATCAAACACTAGACATATGAGTAAAATTCTCATAGCGTGGTTTTCTTTCTTTCACAAGAACCGAAATTGAATTACAAAACTTAAAAGTCCTTCCCCTCCAGCCCAAAAGTGTGTCTATGGTTTTAGTTTTATACTTCTATTTAATAGAAGCGAGATGAGATGACACCAGCTCATGAATAAAAGTTTCTGGGCCATTTTGGATGGAAACCTTGTACGTTTACGTTTCTTGGCACGGCCAGAAATAGATTTTTCAACACTTTTTTTGCATGGGGAAAAAGATTAAAATGGACAACCACCCAACCACCCCCCCCCCCCCCCGCCACCCACAAAAGACACTCCGACACAAATCAAATCAAGGAGACATGTGTTCACATTATCTTACCGACACCGATATGATGCAGTCCATAGGTAAATAAAACACTAAATTAAAAGTACTACTCCTTAACAAGGATTATATATAAGACTAGCTTGATGCAACATAACGGGAGTGACTAATGAATTCCCTGAATAGTAATACTGTCTTATAATTCCATTTATGATACTAACAGGTCTTCGTTGATGCTAATTAATGTCAGTCCCAAACGTTGGGGTTCTGATCTTAGCTAGCACACTACGTCAAGCTCATTCTATGTAGAGTTGAAGTACATTAAACAACTGGCAAATTTAAGGATAATAAGGCACAAGAGCAGGCCAGTAGGGCAGTGAAACTGTGCTATAGTCCTCCACAGTGAAAGAACAATTGGCCTCTGCAATATTCTGCTGATGATGGCTCGTTATTCCCCGTGGCTGCTTGGTGGAGCCACGCAGCGCTGCCTCTGACGTGCTTTCTACTGTTTCTTCCCCAGAAACTTCTGTATTATAACCTGCGGAAACTTGTGTCTTTGAAGCTTGCTCTCTTAGTATTGCCTTCAACTTCACAACCTGCACTCATCGCAGCTATCTAGGAATCAACCACTCTACCCCATAGCCCACTTTTATTATTTATCAAGTATATCCCTTCATGCTGTAGGGGTTGGGGGAATGTATGTCATCTTTTCTAACCTCAGCACACAGACCTCAAGAAAAGCAAAACAAAAACAGAAGACCCTTTTGTTGAAAGGAATGAAAGGCAAACTATATAGAGTTCAGAAGACAGATATAGAGTCATTCATGATCTGAAGAAAGCTATCGGTGGAGACATACAGTGAGAGGCCCCTGTCTGGAGGAAACTGAATAATGTGCATGAGCTGCATGGAGAGAGATATGTGAAATTATAAAAGACATGTGGTAACAAACGAACCTCTTCCTGAAGCCTCTGCTTTTCCTCAGAGATAGCATCAAATTCTTGTCTAAGGGCATCATACAAGTTCTCGAGCTGCTTAGCCTTCCACCTAGCACGCCTATTTTGAAACCATACAGCAATTTGGCGAGGCTGCAGCCCTAGCTCCCTTGAAAGCTTCATCTTCCTATCAGGGTCCAACTTTATCTCCTCCTGGAAACTCCTCTCCAGCGACTCAAGCTGCTCGCTCGTTAGTCGCTTCTTCTTCTCCATCTGGCTTCCGTACTTTATTTTCTCCATATCCGGAACCAACCCTTGTGCTGCCGCCGCCGCCGCTGCTGCATGTTTCACTTCCATTCCTGAATATGTAGCAGAGGGTCATAAGTACTGCATCGTACTATTGCTTGGAGTTCAAGCTATTCAATCGCAAGAATGGACTCAAAAACTAGTCTATACAACTAGGCTGGCTGAAAGTGAAGTTGCTTCGATCTAAACTAGGAATTAAAAAGAAATGCAACTTGAGAATGGAGGATAAAGGTAAAAGCTTGAAAAGACTATAGCTAGTGGTTTTGCTGCTGTTTACCTGGATATGGGCTGCAGTTATAGTTGTAGAGGAAACTTAAGGAAGACTCTGCTCGCGGAACAAAGGGTCTTATGCTTCCATTCCATTCCATATCTGCCTTCACTTTCCTGTCTCTTGCTTGAAATCCAACCCAAATTTACGTGTCTTATATGGACCAAACTGGGTTTGGAAAGGTGGACCACAAAGACAGAGATGTGTGAGTGAGTATGCAGAGAGTAGTGAGGCGTGGCGATAGAGGTCTGAGAGATGAAAGGTTCTATTCCTCCCTTTATGGGTGCAAGGAGTGAGATATAGAGGAGAAGGGATTATACTTGTGAGCTTCTTGCTACTTCACTTTTGGGGCGCAACAAAGTTTTATGTTTAATGTGGAGGCCGTACTGTGGAAGAGTAGTCAGAAAGAGGCGTGAGAAAGGGAAGGCATATGTCAGTTGGTACTAGAAGCAGCTATCACAGGGGACCATATTTTGATCCACACCTTTGAATTCTCTCTTTTCCTTTCCCAACCGACATCTCTCTCCCTCTCCCACCCTCTCTCTAATTAATTCTATCTTTCTCTCTTTTTCCCCTCAAGATGATGTCAATAGTATTTGATACTGGGTCTAACTGTTCATTATTACTTATCTCTGTCAACAGTTTTCTTAATTAATAAAACAAAAGTTTCTCCAATAGTAAGTTAGATTCATAATTTGTTAATATGACATAGTTGAGGGTGTAAAACAGGCAAAACTAGACACAAAAATGCTTGACCAACATAGAAGAGGTTTGGCTTCTAAAGTGGGTGACCAGTACACAGAGCTGACACAAGTGCAGCACTAGTTAAAAAAACAAATAAAGGTAAGGGAAAGAAACAGAAGATTGGGGCACATCTATGTGGTTTCGACCCCCACCCCTCTCTCTTTAACCTTTATTATAACGTGGCAGCGAAGCAGAGAAGAAAGCTGATACCCTGTCTGTCTCTCTAGCCATCTGTGCATAAAATCGGGATCTGGGTTTACTTTTATTCTTGTTGAAAATTGAAATGCAATATTCAATTTTTAGTTGGCTAGGTATTAAAGGCCATCTAGCTAATTTATTATTATTTATTTTATATCTATAAAATATTTATATTTTATATATTTTTTTAAAATATTGAGTTTTAATATAATTTTAATATGATTCTATATAATTTGTGATATATTTACATCTTAGAAAAAGTTTGAGGAACTTTGAGTATTTTAAAATAAAAAAAATATCAAGAAAAACGTACAATGACCAGTTCATCTGGCCCAAGCAATTTCCTCACCCACAGCCGGGTGAGGAGGCGAACAAGCTATCAGGGTTCATATGGACCCGGTGTCAAATCATCTTGTGAAGAAATCCACCTAGCGCCAAGTGAAGGACAAAGAAAAAATATAATAGAAGACTCGGCGCCGGGTGGATTAATTGGGAATCATATGGTGCCAAGTGACGTCGTCTAAAACATCTTTCAAATCTGATCAGAAAGCAGCATATGTTATCTATAAATAAAGGGTTTGGGGACGCAAAGAAGACACAATCATTTATTCAAAAGCCCTAAAAGAACTATTCTAAAGTCGCTGAAGCTTCGAGGAAGTATTCTGACTGTAGATCTAGAAGAATTAAAGACGTAGTGAGGTTGAATTATTTTTTTCATCTACTACTTCTCTTTTTATAGTTTTTGTTATAATGTTTTGGGGAATTGTTGTTGTTTTGTTATTGAGGATGATATCTTTGCATAACCAATTCTTCAGTTAGGGGTAAGGATGTAGCCTAAGTAGGATTAATTAAAGTTTTACTCTGAAATTATGACTCTTGTTCTTAATTGAATTCTTTCAATATATTTATGTTTAATTATATCGGTCTCTTTTGTACTTTATTGTGGATTTTGTAACTGACCACCATAAGATTCATTCTGTGGGTAAGCCTGATAAACTGAAAAGTGAAGAGCAAATATAAACTTAGAGAGATAGATATAAACAATAATTTTAGGAATAGAATTAGGTGTTTATAGTGACTTTAGTTATAACTTCAAGATTTAATTAGGAATTTTGGTTGCACGAGAGTAAATTAGAATCTAATTAAATACGGACTAATTGAGTGAGAGGTAATTATGACAAATTCGAAATAACTGTCACTATAATTATTAAAAAAGTCAATTTAAGAGTAAATTTTAGTTGTCCCTGGAAGATGAAACCCAATCTCCTGACACTTTTAGTGATTGAATTAAACTCAACGTATTTGATTTTCTATATTTTTTCTACTCTTATTTTAATCTTTACTTCACTTTTCACAAATTGTTCTTCACTTTTCACAAATTGTTCTTCTTGACTAAAATTAATTAATTGAGTAAATCATAACCTCCCTTGAGTTCAACTCATAGAATATTCCAGAATATTTTCTACTACTACTATCAACTTTATATACTTATAGGATCTGAATCATTTACTAAAAGCAAGGAACCACAATGGGGGGACTTGATGTCCAAATGTTGAAAGAGATGGATGAGTGAAGGTCATTACAGGATGGAAGTTCTACTAGTGCATCAATTTAAAGTTGTCATCCTTAATTGCGAGACTCTGGCACCTGGATATGGCCAAAATATAACAAGGTCAAATTTCAGATTCAAAGAGGTGCAGGCAATTCTCTGTACCTCTTTTGTAGTTTCTCTTGTTTTATCTGCTTATGGAAACATAACACATTTATTGGTCCTTTAACGCTCACATGTCCACCTTTCACAAGTCAATAGTCCTAAATGGATAAACCAAACATCAGTGCTTGTTATTAATTAGCTGTGTCTAAAATTGTTGTTAAAAAAAAGGAAAAGAAAAAAAAATTAGCTGTGTCTAAAATGGGAACAACGAGCTACAATGAAGTTTTAACTTAAGTGGGATGAAATTTCACTTTCTGATTATGAAGTCATTGAAGTTCTACTTAAATTCGCAGTCATTCTGTAATTAAAAAGAGAAAAAGGGCAGTCATTCTATTCACTAAGCTAAGCTCAAGCCGTACGTGATACTTTCGTTGAGTGTTTCCTACATATTCCATGCACGTCTAGAGTCTTTCATTTCAACATAATAAATTTCGGAGTACTTGCAGAGCTACACTCATTTGAGTAGTGAGTTTTGACCAAGAGGTCTATATTGTTCTGTAATGGACCATCTATAAGTTGTAACAGTACCAAAGAAATTGAAAGGGTGTCCACCACCGCAAGTGGTGCCTAAACCAAAACTGAACAGCCTAGTCGAGCTAGCAAGTACTATTCTTCTTCTTCTTGAAGCATTGTTTGACTGATGTGCTTGATAAAAATTTCAAGTAAATGTGAGCATCACGCAAATGAGTGAAAGGTGTTTTAGCAAAATAGAGAGCTTAATAAGAAGGCGGCCAGCTAGGATTTTTGAAAACAAAGTGACAAACGAAGGGTGCAAAAAGTGAAACTTACGTCATGGAATGGACGAGAGGGGGAGAGGATGGTCCAGAATGGGGGTGGGTGAATATCGTAAATTTGGAACGTAAAAACAGAGTGAAATGTTTCACCAAAGAGTGGAACTTGGGGAAATTCCTTTCAACCCTATCCACCCTACGTACAAAATGAGTTAGCCTTGAGTGAAAACAGAAGGTATGTATAAGTGAATGTACGCAAACGGCGCCGAATAGGGACCATTGCCTCGTAGTACATCCTACTTGGCATTATGTCATAGGACCCAACCCTCCCACTGAGATTTGCAGATCCTTACCATTTCTTCATTCCAACCATTTAATGCATTAAAACTGAAGGTAGGGTGAATCATTTAATTCTCTGAAAGCCACCCAACCCAACCCCTAATAGAGAAACAAGAAGGCAAAATATCAAGTGAAAAAGCCGGCAACTGTAAGGTTAGGTCACTTTTTAGGATTGATGACTATCCCACAAATCAACACAATTCAACCATTGTATGTACACTAACCCCTAACAGAGAAACAAGAAGGCAAAATATCACTTTGAGATGGCAACAAATTCGGAAAACATTACCTACAATGACACTCACAATTATGTTCTTCACAAGGGATCCATGGCTCAAAATGATGCCTTGTATCGGCACACTTACTGACGTTACATTTATTTTATGGTTATGGCAGACTATATACATATATGTATGCGTTAAGTTTTCACCTTATCGGCTTGTTACAACAGGGAAAAATATATATAGTGAGCGCAAGCTGTACCATCTGACATTTAAATGGAAGACGCATGTTCCCTCATCAATACTAAATTTAGCTATCTTTGGTTTTCTGGGTTACACGACCCACAATTTCTGGGTTGATTGTCTTCAATACAAAATATAAGACCAAATACCTCCAAATTATTTTATGTTGGATGGATGACCTCTAAATATTTGATTCTTTTTTTTATTTATTTACAGGGTAATTTACATTCACATTTTGGATCCTCGCATCTAAATCTAATACTGTGCCTATATATCTATATAAACACACCCCATAGAGTTGAGGTTGTTTTAATCCTAGTGATGCATATATAATTTGAGGTTGCTTTAATTTTGTTGGCGTGTAATTTTCTTTCTATTTGCTTCGTTTTTCCCCTCCTCCTACCACCAAAAAGATTAAAATGCCTTTGAAAATACTAATTGCTGTATGATATCCATTTTTATCCACTTGAAAATTGGGGTTAGGCTGTTCATCTTCCAGTCTACCACGAGTCATTAGGAAATATTTCCTCCCTTTCTTAATATAAGGTACAAAAGACAAAATCACACATACCGATAAAAATAATAAATTTATCTGGATTATAAAGTAGTTTTAAAAAATATCCTCATTTAATATTAATAATTCTTCTATCATACAATTAATACAAATAAATTATATTAAAAATATACTATCTTAATTAGGAATATTTTAAAAAAAATATTAAATACACTAGATAAATTTTATGTATTTCTTATATTTTAAAATGTGAAAACTCTCCCAATTGTCCATTGTATTAAGGAACGGAGGGAGTATTCTTTATTTAAGTATGTCATGTGTCCTACGGACTACTTAAATTTAATTAATACACATAATTTTCAGATTGCCTCTTCGTAAAGTTTTTTCCTCAAACTACCCAAACGGTTAACATTTCTCCTGAGTCGATGCTACTTTCAACGTCCCCACTGTGGTGTTCCTACACTGTTGATCGATCTGATTTTATCCATTAGCCGTGTTTTGTTCTCCAATCTCTTTTCCATTTTCTTTTTTTTAAATATATATATATATTTCTATTCCATGATAAAAATCTAATGATTATTTATTGATGTATTTTTATTTCTGTTAGGCATTTTTTTGTTGTTATTTTATATAATATTTTTAATGTGTTGTTTATAACAAATTTAAATGCTGTCTGAAATTTCATTGTATTTTAATGGTAAATTTTATAAGATTATGTATACTTTCCCTAGGAAGAGTACATAGTAGTTTAATTCATTTTTATTTTTAAGTCTCGACATCTGATTAGGTAACAGATACATGGACATATGAAGCTTCTTTTTTTTTTTCTTGGTTTGTTTTGGTTACCATGAGATAGTGACTCAGAAATGGAAAAAGGGGGTAGGGTACAGTCAAATTGTCCTCACGTCAGCAATTTTCTAAACATTTTGAGCGTAAATAATTAACCAAAGGCCAAATCTTGCATGACTCACACAACCAAACTTCTTTAAAGGGAAACGAATCAATATTATACTAATTGAAATTAAAAAAATAAATTGTCAGTTGTCATGGGAGAATTACAGCTACTACGTGGACCTATTTTGTTTTTCCTCTTTAAAAGCACTGAATATTCAAATTCAAATTTATGCATTGCACAGACGATACGCCAGTTTTATATAAAACGAAATATAGTAATATTTATTATATTTGTATATGCAAGAGTATATGTGTTATTCTGTATTTATAATTTTTTTTATTAATTTTATCTTACATTGTAAATTAAGCGCATTTTCTTATGTATATGATAAATGAGTGATACTGTTTTTAAATTAATGTAAGTTGCCAAACAAGAGGAGAGCATCTGAGGCAATAAACGTAACAAGAATTGACAAAGCACACATTTTTTTTTCCGGGTAAACAAAAGATGTCATCTTTAAAGAGTACATTTTGATGCTTTCATGTTTAGATTTAGTTTTGTGTATAAATATAATAGTTTTTGTTACAACTTTTACATCTGAAGCCATAATAATAAAACAGAAAGCAGCGTCCAATTGATTTGCGTTGTGGCCGGAGATAGATACTGAAGTGAAGGGAAGGGAAGGGAAGGGAAGGGAACTCGAAAGGAGAGAGATTCAGATTATTAATTGAAAGTTGAAATGGGCATGATATTATGTTAGGGTCGGTTCGGTTTGGTTTAGGAGTGTGGTGTGACGTGTACTACGTATGTACGACGGAGCAGTTAGGATAAGACTGGGCAGTGCAATCAATGGAAGTAATTTCAATTTTCACTTCTTCAATGGGATCCTAATCGTTTCGTTTCAATTCAACCTCTTTTGTGTATTTCTGCAGAAGCAGCTTTGTATTCTTCTTTGTTTACCCGCAAAGTAGAAACATGATCAATGCCATTTCAAGATATAAGATATACTACTACTATTCAGGCACCAGGTAAGAGCTACTCTTCCCCTATAGGGCCTCTTTTAACCGAAAGGAATTTTGAGTGAATTTTTAAAGGTTAAAGATTCACAATAAATTAAAAGATGAGAATCAATGCGTAAATAGAATTGAATTAAAAAAAAAAAAAAAAAGAAAGATGCTACTCATTAACATCAAGAGATAATTACAATGATAATAAAAATATAATAAATATTACATCTTTTTTGGGGAGAAAAACTTTCCTCGTACCAACCAAACAACCTATAAAAAAAATTAAAATAAAACAAGTACACTTTTTGAGTTTTTTCTTTTTCTTTTGGCTTAATTTGCAATCTCATCAGACAAAGGTGTAAAGCATGAAAACAGCTAAATAGGGCCCAGAAAAGCTCCCAGCTCCCAGTAACGGATTGACATCCTCCAAATTCTCACTTTTTCTTGGAAAGTAGACGCTGTATGATAGATGATCCCAACATAGTATATCTGACGTTGCTAAAAGGAACCCCTATATGTGTGGCTACTTCAAAATGCCTTTTCTCTTGCGCTCCTTCAAATTACTAGGAATAATAAATACCGAATCTACACAAAGCCCACCTTTGGAATGTGTACAGTCAATCTGCTTCATGAAGAATCTAACTTGAGTGGTAGGTTCAGTTCCACTGACCACAAATTCGCCCACCTTGTAATTCACCCAGCATCCCCGCTTATGATTGCCATATGCATCATCATACTCGGTTTCATCCAAACAATACTCACACAATGCTTGCTGACCATCTGAAGTTGACAGCTCAAATTTCACTGGTTTTATATCCCAACCATGGGTATGTTCATAATTGCATACTCGCCGTCCAAGCCTTCTGGCAAATCTTCCAAGGTGAAGCCTGAAGTAGACACTATAAACATCAGCAGCAAATGGAAACTTCACATCCCCGTCCACCTCAAACCACCATATTTGTTGCAAATAAGCTACAGTGTGGAACCTGCAAATAATTGTAACACGATACTCGGAGCATTGACACTTAATTTATCCTAGGAGACGTATAAACAAGAACTCAACAGAATGCAAAACAACTTAATAAAACAAAGTGGCTTCAACAAGAAGATCAGTTAGCATATAAGATATAACAGTAACTTAATAACAGTATGGTATGACATTGAGAATTATGGATTGATCAAGACTGCACTGACCAACCAACATTACATTTGTTGGATTCATCAAAAAGGTTCTCGGTTCACTAGGGTTGCATATTTCAAGGGTCGGTTTGGTTTAAAATTACAAGAAAAGGTCAAGTCATTGATACCAAATCGAGTACCAAAGGTATTTCCACTATCATTCTAAGTCACAAAAACTAAAACAGCAAGACCCTCTACCTCACCCCGCTTTAGATAATGCACAAATTGGTGATGTTCAAATTGTTTTATGACAGTGCGTTGTATATGTTTTCTTTTGAGCACTTTTGTAGCTTTCATTTTACACATTAGCTTATTTTTGTTTGAAATTGAACATGATAGAACTTAGCTGAGGAAGTCTTGTTTCACATTCAACAACTCAAAATTGAAAGAGCCCAAATTACTATAATAAACCAAGCTCACATGTCATCAAGTTTGGTCCAGGTACTGCAGTACATGTTTAACCCTGAAACTGAACCAAGCATCACCTTAAACAAGATAACACTCACATATCACTAATAAGAATTAACATCTTTTAAACAGGACTTTAACAACAGCAAAACATTAGACCATTGACTGTCAAGAAAGTTAAAATGCCTATAAATGATAACAACGTGACAGTGTCGAAATATCTAAGCTGACAGCTAATCAGAAATTTGAACCAAATTGTCTGACACAGGAGAGATATTCCCTATATCTCAAATAAAGAAACATCATCCATCAACTAGGTCATTTAGTCCGATCAGAATCAAAACTAAATGTTAATAGTACCTGTTTCTCAAAGAGATGCACAGTATTGAAACTGTTAGAATATATATATAAATTTAAATATTATATCTTTTTCTCTTCTTAAATTATAGGATTCTTACTTGTATAAATAGTTATATACACCTACTTACAGGAATGAAATACATAGAGAAATATTCTTGTTCATCTATATTTTCACAGAAACATACAAAGCAAGCCAACCAGTCAATCATAAACAGTAACAGGCAAATCAAGTGTACAAATTACAATGCAGAATTTGGACGCATTGAGATTGGCTACGTAACCTAGAACAAAGAATATCTTATTAATACAAGAAAGGCTCATCCAGGAAAGCTCAACCAAAAAGTTTCACACAAGACAGGTTTTTGTCAAAAAAACGTAGAAGCATGAGTACATACAGATAACTGAAACCTTAGACCAGATAAAAGCAACTTGCATATGTGAACAGTAACTCCAGCAAGCCAACAAATGCAACAACAACATTTCTAGATAGTATCTTAATTACTTCCAGGACAGAAAAAAACTCTTGGAGATTAAGATTTGGCTGTTTTACTTGAATTGCCTTACACTCGTTAAATGGTACATTGACCTCAATGATGATCATCTAGGAAGTGAGAAGGGGATGTTTGGCTCTTGAAAAAAGTTCAAAACTTGTTAATTTAGAACTAGATTCTGTGGTGGTGGAAAAAAAAAAGAACTAGGTTCCGTAAATCCATATGAATTTGAACTGATTTTCAATTATACTTAATTTGTCTAAAACTTAAATCCGAACTTGTTTGATACCAAATATTGTTAGGTAGATCTTGGAGAATGTAATTTTAAAATTTAAATGAAATGAAAAGAGAGATAGGAGGGGAGAGAAATAAGGAAACTTCTTTTTGACTGATTCTACATTACTTAGCTATACATACAGCATTTAAGTTAGACAAACGACCCTAGGATTCTCAGTCAACGCATAGATAAAAGAAAACTATTTTAATTTGGAAGGGAGAAAAGTCTAATCTCGGAATGCCAAGAAAGCTCAATCGTTTCAGTCTTTCATAGTATTCTTCAAGAAAGATGTCATATCTTGCTAATTAGTCAGATGGGTAATTCTTTTAGCCAACAGTCGGATAGGTAACTGACAGAAGCACAGGTTAGGTACTTAAGGACTAGCAACAGGCTATTGTCAAATGCCAACCAAAATAAAGCTACCTTTGCTTTTCCGTGATGCTAAGAAACCATTCTTAATCTAGCATAATTGCCATTTAGACCTATATTTTACCAATATATAACATTAAGTTCCAGTCTCCAATCCTCACCTCTAGAATCAAAAGCAAAGTGTATCAGAGGATACATGCAGTACTCAGCACATTTGGTGCTGTAAAGCTTATCTAGTTTCCAAAACTCTCTTCACAGCACAACACACCAGAGACCACTCTGTTTTGTTTTTCATCAGAAAATCCACCAGTCAAGCACAAACTAAAACATTTCCCCCTGCCCCTGCTTGCATATCATGCTTTTGACCACTTACAAACACACATACCCTCAAGAATAAACCACTTTCATTAATTATAACCATTGTACTGGGAAATCTGTTTCCAAAAGCCACGATGTTTTTCTAATCCTCAATGAAGCTCATCACTAACTCAACTTTATGGTTCTTAAGAGTTTGAAATCAATTGGACATTGCAATGAGCGCAAGTGAAGCACGTAGGGTATAACTTTAAGAAATGGAAGACATAATAAGCCAATAAGGGGTCTCTATAGTCTGTATCCATGGTGTAAGGTTACGAAATGCCCAACTCAAGCCTCTAATCTTAAGGAAACTAAAGCTAAGAAGATTTCTGATTCTAACCTAGATTCTTCGGTGGGAATCCAATTCCAGTATCTGCGATCATCAATTCCAGTAATCGCCATTGCTTTTGCCGATATGGACATGCAAACCCTTCCCGTGATCCTGTCCAGCCAAAGTTCCTGTAAAATCCTTTAGCATCAATTTGATTGAACACACCATTAGAAAAAAGTACAGGATTCCAAATACTCAGACGTCATCTCTCTAACTCAGAAGAAAACTATCCAAAACGCAGAAACACATTCAATCCTAGAATAACAAAAACCCCTAGAACCAACTTGGAAACAAAATAACCGAGAACCCTTATCCCAAAATAAAAAGAAACAGAGGACAACTATTATGATACAAACTGACCCGAAGAGCACCCACCTTATTGCCATCATCAAATGGTACGGGTCGAGACAGTAGCGCAAATATGTCCTTCTTGGATAAATTCTGGTACCTTTCGGGAGGCATCAAATCCAGCAGATCTTGGTAATTAGGGGGCAGCTTTGCTTCCCACACGGAATCAGCAGACGCTGCACCACGGAAAGCTCGATTCAGGCGTGCCAAATTGCATATCTCCGGCGGAGTCAAATACAGGAAAACGCAGGCCACGCAGCTCTCGGGAATGTCCCCTAGGCCCGGACCGATAGTCGCGCCGTTCGTTCCCAGGGAGGATAGCGAGGCCCCCATGTTCACCAATGTGTCAAATTTCGCAAAGTAACTAGACAATTGCTTCAGGTCATGGCGTCAGCCCAGTGCCGAGGTCACCAGCAAGGAGTCAAATGAGAAATAACGAAAGCAGGATGAAGAATACTCAAACAGAGACCAAGAGATTTGAAGAGCGTAAGAGAATTTAGTTCAGAGCATAAGGTCAGCGGACGAAAAGAAGCAATTATATTTTTAATGAAAAAGAAGAGATATTTTAGTTCCTTGCAAGGGTCTCCAAGCAAAGCAAGACTTCTCTGGTATGTGTTTTCATTTTCCGGGAAAATATTGAGCCGGTGGATTACAGACCCACCTATGATTCAGTGTGGGAAGAAGCAGGGTGACGATCTGCCTATATTGCCACGTGTGGAAAATGAAATAGTGGCACAGATCATATATGATATAGGGCTATAGGCATTCCCTCCACATTTTTACTGGACTTGGAAGGTGAGTATTATGCACCTCACCGTACAAAATTATAGCCGACTGGTTCAAGATTTCAAGTTTCACCGAAACCGCCCAGGCCTCCCCATTGCTCCTCCGGCTAATTAATATAGCCAAAAATATCACGCTGGGGGAAAAAAAGGAATTGTTTCCTGAAGTTCCTGCTTTCTTTTATATTCAATTCAATTAGATCGGACCATGCTTTGTTAGAAATTCCAAGAATAATACTCCCTCCTATTGAAATATAACACGCTTCTAATAAATTATGTGAATTAAATAAGAGATTTAAAATTAATTAATTATCATAATTTTTTTAAAAATTATAATATTTTTTAAATATACCCTTATTTAATCACTTTCTTTCTCTGAGATACATTACATAAAAACATTTCTTGAAAATACAAAATAAATACTATCTTAAATATTTTAAAAAATCTTATATTTAGAATCAACGTAAAAGGTCTAATATTTAGGACTAAATGAAATAATAAATTATACTTCCTCCGATTCTAAATATAGGTCATTTTGTCTTGATTCTAAATATATGACTCTTTATCGTATATGAGACAGTATTTATTATACATTTATAAAAAAATCCTTATTTAATGTATATAAGACAATATTTATCATACATTTATAAAAAAGTCCTTATATTTATCATACATTTATAAAAAAGTCCTTATTTAATGTATATAAGACAATATTTATCATACATTTATAAAAAATGTCCCTATTTAATATATCTCTAAGAGAGAAAGAAAAAAATTAAATAAAAATAATTTTAAAAAAATATTATAATTTTTGGAGAAATAAGATACTTAACCAATTTTAACTCTCATTTTTAATCCGTATAATTTAGCTAAAAAAATTTTATATTAAATATTGGAGATATATATAAAGGGTCTATATTGGATTAATGATCAAAATTTTGCTGTCATACTCAAACCCCTATTTTTTTATCCCTTAGCTTTGTATCTCTAAATATAAACGAAAGAGCAGTATGACGATGCCGGGGTGGGGCAACACATTTGGGGTCTAAGTACTATTAATATATATATTTTTATATATATTAATTCTGATTCAAATTCAAACATCATTCAATATGAAAGCTAGACATATTTTATGCGTATAGCAGTTTAATATATTGATGAAACACTTTTTTTCCGTGTATTATATGAACGAAATAAAAAATTAAAAAAATGTGAATAATATTATGAACCATGAATTTTTTTTTTCCATACCAATGCTGATGATTGTCTTCATTCTCTTCATGTATAAGTAAAACCAGACACAACCATATAATGCCACATAGGGCTAATGCAAGGAGTAATAGGAGAATGAAGAGTTAATAATAGTGTCGAGTGTTGAAGTGTTGATTAAATGTAAGTAATACTCTTAATATGGAATATTTTTAACTGAATTACGTGAATTAAGAATGTGAGTTAAAATTAATTAATTATCTTAATTCTATTAAAAATTATAATATGTTTTTAAAACTATTTTTATTAGATTTCTTTTTCTTTTTTGCTTGTTTGAATTAAATAAAAATATTTTTTTAATAATATATAATAAATACAGCTTCATATTTTAAAAAATATCTTATATTTAGAACTAAAATAAAATATCATATATTTAAAATTACATGAAATGATGAAATTTATTTAGAAGTAATATGATTCATTGTAAATATGAAATGAGGGGATCCAGGTTCTCTTGGAAAACAGCATCACCATGTGTTGCTGTTCCAATAACAAATTTGGATCATCAAGAAAAAATCTGGGTAATCCAAATTTATTATATATATATATATATTTTTTTTAAAACTAATTTTTTTAATTTTAAAAAAAGAAATTCTTGAAATAGAAATAATCTCTTAACACTAAGATTTTAAAAAGAATAATGTTCAATAATAAAAATAAAAGACAAAATAAAAAAAATCTGAACTATTTATATTTATTATAACAGTTTAGATCTGCTGCTGGAATAGGAAATGGTGTTCTGTTTTCCAGCAGCACAGAAACTGAATCCGAAATGGGGTTGGATTTATAGATGACGTAGTTGAAGTGTCGACTTCAGGGACAAGCTGTGGTGTAGGAGGGCTAGGATGCAGAGAACAAAGTAAGCGCACATCACCTAAACATTGAAGGCTCGCGACCCAATCGGCCCACCTCGGCCCCCTCCCTTTGATGTGAACCAGCAAATTATCATGAGGACACAGACTCCGATGCTGTTACTGTATTTTCCCGTTTTACTCACTTGATACTATATATAAGATATTTTATTTTAGTTCTAAATATAAAATTTATTATAATATATAATATAATATTTATTATATATTTTTTAAAAATATTTTTATTTAATGTATTCAAAGAAAAAGAGAAAGTAATTAAATAAGGGTAGTTTTAAAAAAATATTGAGATTTTCAGAAAAATCAAGGTAGTTAATTAATTTTAATTCCAGTTCTTAATTCACGTGATTCGATTAAAAGAATCTTATATTAAGGATCAGAGGGAGTATATTACTTCATTTCTTCGGATATTTTAATAGAATTACGCAAATTAATAATAGGAATTAAAATTAATTAATTATTTTAATTTTTTTAAAAAAATTTATAATATTTTTTTTAAAATTATTATTATTTAATCTCTTTTTTTAACATATTAGAGATATTTTTTAAAAATATATAATAAAAATTTTTTTATATACTATAAAAAATTTTATATTTAAAATAAGACAAAATGTCATATATTTAGAATTGGAGAAAGTATAAAATATTTTACAATTTTTTTACTATCTTATAATATAAGACTTTTTATAAGATTTATTAAAGTATTTATGAGCTTTTTCCAATAATAAATTTTTTAAACTTATTCTATAACTAACTCAATTTTCTTTTCAAAGAAAAAAATCATTGAAATTGATGAAATATATTTTTTAAAATATTTTTTTTTGACAAAATTGAGACTCTAAATTAACTGTAACGGTAATCCTTAACCTATATAATTTTTTCAAAACATCTTATAGGATGGAGGGAGTATTTTTTTTTTTTGCCCTTCCTGTCAAATCTCTTTGATTTATCAATTTTTAATCTTTTTATATAATTATTCTTATTTTTATATAATTATCTAATATTTCATATTATTAGTTTAGATTTAAATATTATTGGACTTCAAATGTGATTTTTTTCATACATAAGCCATTCAACTTGATTTAAGAATAATTGAATCCCATTCAACATAATCATATTTGGCAATTTTCACTTTTTAATGCTTTGCTCTCGCCTTAACTCCACCAATACCGCCCTTCATTTTCATTTCATCCCACACAATATGCATTTTTTTAAAAAAAAAATATTAGCGTTGAGTTCAATTCATTTTAAATCCCTTTGCCTACGAATTTTATTATTATATATTCTTTCATAAAATTATAATACACATAAACAATCTTTAAAATGCTCAACTATATGAGCAGTGGCAATTATTAATTATAACAACCATCCATTCAATATGTTTTTTTATATTAGAAAAATGCATAATAAAGATTACACCTAATTTTCTTACTTTTCTCAGTTCTCTGAATAACAAGCAGTCGCATTACAAAGTCGTCCTCAAAGCAGTGATGAAACAACTATTTTAAAGCATGGCCAAAGAAGTTGTCAACTTTGGATATCAATTCTTCATTTAATATCATCATCAACCACTCTGAAAGTGAAAGTAAATTATAAGAATCTAAAACTAACAAAAAAACAAGAAATTGAATTGTTTAGATTAAATTTTAGTAACTAATTATGTTTACTTGTTTTTTTAAAACGAAAAAATAACATCTCAATAATAAATTCATAAAACATTACCTTTGAATTGTTTTATATTTGATTTTATAGAGATTGAATTTATAGAGCCGTGGTCTTCTTGTCACTTTCACACGTCTCACCTCCAATTCCATGAAGATTTGATTCACAACCAGACTACTATTATTAATTTGTCAAAAAAAGAGAAAAAAAAAGAGAGAGAGAAAGTTGAGGAGAATACAAAGTGCCTGCAGAGGATGATTTTAGTATTATTTCACTACAGTGGATGCCTCCTGTTGAGACATTCTTTTCGAATTTTCTCAATATTATATACTTTATACACGTATTTTGAATAAATTGTTGGCCTTAAAATAGTAGTATATACTATCATTCTAACTCAGTGACATTGACCACAAAAGAATATATGAAATTAATACTATTTTTGTCCGCAAGTGACATCTTCCCTGCTTTTTTTCATTCTTTCCTTTTTTCCTTTCCAGCAGAGACATCTTCCTTGATTTGAGTTGTAAAGAATTTAATGCCCTTAAATTTGAAATCAACAATCTTTTTTCCCCCTCCTCCTTTTTTTTCTTCCCCACAATTTATAGTCTTGAGTATTTTTTAACTAAAAATATGTTGAATAAAAATTGAATTATAAGTGTGAAAATTCATATATTTATCTTTTAATGTTTTTACTTTGAAAGATAATATTAAAAAATTAGCATTTTTTACTTTAATTAACGAGTAGAGAAATAAAAGTGATTTGAAAAATGGTTCAAAAAATAAATTTAAAAAAATGATAAGAACAGCAGAATAATTAATAGTTTATACCAAATAAGAGTATTGACATTGGGGAGTTTTTTTTTCTTGGAAAAATTAAAATCAATGTTAATCGACGAACTTTAAGTTTATTAAATTCATAGTGAACGATGTTTTTGTTTAATTCACGTATTTCAAAGGTTACAACAGATTATTCTAATATTAATTTTTGTAAAAGTGATTTGAAAAATGGTTCAAAAAATAAATTTAAAAAATTGATAAGAACAGTAGAATAATTAATACTCCCTCCGTTTCGCTATATAGTGCACTTTTTTGAGAAATTAATGTTTCATAATATAGTGCACTTTACGGATTACGTAGTATAATTTTTTTCTCTTTCCAAGATTACCCCTAATTAATAAACCCAAATATTTGTTTATTATTAAAATATTTCATTCCCAAAGCATTTAATGAGGGTAATTTGAGAAAAGATAAAAAATTTTATTAGTTATTAATTATTGTCTTGGTCTGTGTGTGGTAGTTAAAAGTGCACTATAAACTGAAACGGAGGGAGTAATTTATACCAAATAAGAGCATTGACATTGGGGAGTTTTTTTTTTATCTTGGAAAAATTAAAATCAATGTTAATCGACGAACTTTAAGTTTATTAAATTCATAGTGAACGATGTATTTCAAAAGTTACAACAGATTCTTCTAATATTAATTGTTGTAAATTTAAGATCCTGAATTCTCATTAAAAAAATCGTGAATGCAATTTTTTATTTTTTCGGTCAAAGTTTCAGGAAAGGTCAGTAAAAACGTGCTTTTAAAAGGCCACAGTTTCCTACCAGCCACTGAATTGGGAATACACATCTTTTTTTTTTTTTCCTAATACAGGCACTTAATTACCTAAATAAAGTTTATAGGCATGTGGACCATGCGAAAAACTTCATTTTTTTTCTTAAAGTGTAATTCCAAAGACTGTGAAGCATCAATTATGAGTTTTGATTATCAAAATATTTATGGTTATTAATATAATTTAACCGTAAATAATCATTCGCGTAAAAAAAAAGTTCAAATAATGATGGACTTTGGTAGGGGTTAAAATATTTTAGGGTCGGAATGGACATAAAGATGCTGATTAAGTCTTTAAGATATGAACTAGTAACTTAAATAAATATGCCAATGTTAAGAAATGAACGTAGTATAAAGCACATTAATTATAGACGGATGCTTGAGTCGTAACAAAACAAATGGAGAGATGGAAAGGTTAAGTTTATGATGTAGCAAACTGGTGGAATTAATATGTGGCCAACAAAAAAAAAGCCGGTGGAATGAATACACTCAAGATCAAAACTTTTGATTTGCTTTTGAAGATTGAAATTGAGTCATTTAATTTAGACTGAGAGGCACATAGAAAGAGAAGTAGAATAGAATAAAAAAGAACTGGCAGGATATAATATTCTTTTATTATATATAGGAGTAGTAGTATATATCAATGGGCTTTTCTTTAATTTCTTGGTAGGCGACACTATTCTTGGCTCCGCAGTTTCGCATGAAACCTGTGGATTAGGCTTACAAAGCAGAGAGATATGGAATAGCAAAACCATGGGCACTTTTTTGTGTGTCAGTACCAACTAAACAATCCTGCCTACGCAAAACCAGTTGCCCCCATCTCTGTATATAGTATATACTCACTCTTCTGACCCCCTCACTCGCATGTTTTGTTATCCCCTTCCTTCCATCCTAACCATTTTGCTTCTTACTTCCTTTGACTTCCGTGCCGTGTTGCCGCCGCATTTCAAAGGCTCCACATCATACGCACGCACTCTCTCTGCACCCAAAATGGTGATCTTCCCGTCACTCCACATCGATCCTTAACATACTCCTTTAATTAGTTTTTCTTTTCTTTCCAGTGTTCTTTCAAATTCGATTGCTACTTCTTACTTAATTTCTTTTTTCTTAACTCTAAAATCTGATGGAACCCAATGCACTAGGTGGTGGAATTTATCCTAGCATGACTTCTGGGATGCCAGGAGTGGAAACTTCTTCACAGCAACAGCAACAAAACATTCAAAACCCTCACCATCTGCATCATAATCCTCAAATGGTTTCCTACGCCACCCACCACGACCTCGACCCCCACTCACAAATCTCCACCAAACATGGGTACCCTTATTCCACCAAGAACAAGCAACAAACGGCCCTCAGTGACGAAGAAGAGCCTGGCGGCTTTGCCGCGGATGACAGCTCCGGCGACCCCAAAACCAAGAATACATCGCCCTGGCAGAGAATGAAGTGGACGGACACTATGGTTCGGCTGTTAATAATGGCGGTTTATTACATTGGCGACGAAGCCGTTTCCGAAGGGACCGACCCTTCCGGCAAGAAGAAGCCTGCGGGGTTGTTGCAGAAGAAAGGGAAATGGAAATCGGTGTCAAGGGCTATGATGGAGAAGGGGTTTTACGTGTCCCCTCAGCAATGTGAGGATAAGTTCAATGACTTGAACAAGAGGTACAAGAGGGTGAATGATATTCTGGGCAAGGGAACGGCTTGTAGAGTAGTGGAGAATCAGAACTTGCTCGAGACTATGGAATTGTCTCCCAAGACCAAAGAAGAAGTCCGCAAATTACTCAATTCCAAGCACCTTTTCTTCAGGGAAATGTGTGCTTACCATAGCAGTTGTGGTCACGGTATCGCTAGTGAACCCTCTACGACCCAACCGTCGCCAGAGGTCGGAGCAGATCATCAACATCCACATCAGCCGGCGACGGCGGCGGCACCTCTTAGGCAACAATGTTCTCACTCGACCGAAAATGGACTGAAGGGGGGAAGCGTGGAAGATGACTCCGACTTCGATTCGGACTCGGAGTCGGAGTTGGAGGCATTTTCGGAGGAGGACGAGGACGAATCGGTGGAAGGTCAGAATCGGCAGGAGAAAGAAGAGGAGGATGAGATGAACGAAGGAATGGGAAGATCGGGCCGGAAGAGAAAGAGAAAAGCGGCGTTCGGCGTGTCGTCGCAGTTGATGCAGCAGTTGGGCGGGGAGGTGACGGGGGTGTTCCAAGACGGAGGGAAGAGCGCGTGGGAGAGAAAGCAGTGGATGAAGAAGAGGGTAATTCAGTTTGAAGAAGAGCAAGTGAAGTATCAGATGCAAGCGTTTGATCTGGAAAAGCGGAGGCTGAAATGGGCGAGGTTTAGCAGCAAGAAGGAGAGGGAAATGCAGAGAGCCAAGCTTGAAAATGAAAGGAGGAGGCTGGAAACCGAGAGAATGCTGTTGCTGATTCGCCAGAAAGAGATTGAACTCCTCAATCCTCACCATCATCAACAGCAGCAGCATTCTTCAAACTAGAGCTGGTTGTGTAGTAGTGCTATTAATAATCAATCTTAATGTAAATTCTTGTATCCTTCCATATGATTTCTTACTGTAAATTCTTGCTCCTATCCTAATTCAGACACTATATAACCACTTTTCTTTTATGTTTCACTGCCCACCAAAGCTATTCAGTACTATCCGGTAGTACCTCACTCATCTTGCCTCTCCTTACACTGCATGCTTGATTATGAATATTTTTGGAGGATTTTGCAAAACACATTGTCATATTCAAATGAAATTAGGAATCATATCAGTATTAATATTTCGGCGTTTTATATTTATTCAATGGAATTTAGTTTTTTGGAATCACATTTTAAGTTACTCTGAATGAAAGTATAATCGCTGGCCAAAGAAAAAGGGAATGAAAGTATAATCAAATCGACGTTAACTAGTATAACACCGAGTTTTTAGTTTCCGTTTGTATCAAAAAAAAAAAAGAAACTAGTCTAACACCGAACATATTCAGTATTATATGCTTCTAAAATTACATTTCAATAATTAACTAAATAAAAAATCACACCTAAAAAATCTTTAAAATCATCAGTATTTAAAATCAAAATTACTATCATGTATCAAAATTTACTGCCAACTTTTTAAAAAATAGAAATTAAATAAAAAATTGTACTTTTAAATAACTTTATGAAATTTAATAATAGATTTAAAAATTTTTAATAATAAATAGACATATCAATATTTTCATATATTGCATAAAATACAAGGAATGAGTTGTGTTGTTAATGAACAATGTAACTTGTAATAATTTATATACTGATATTGATGATTTTAATATTTTGAAATGAATTCGACTTTTTTAAGAATTTGTAAGATCTAAGTTATTAGATATGATTTTCTCATTTTTAAATTGCCAAAAACGGTGATAACTGAACCTTTAGTGCACATTTGATTTGCCTTTTTGTAAAAGTAGTTTTAAAATAATCACAGTTTACAAAAATGAAGTTTGGATAAAAGTAGAGAAGTTTACTAAAAAGCTGTTTGGATGAAAAAGGAGAAAATAATGGTTAGAAAATACGATTTCGTTTGTAAAAAGAAGAACCAAACGGGCCTTAATAGTTTAGCAACCCGAAGCGAAAATATAAAAGCAGTGAAAAGAATAGTAAACTATGAAAGGCTAAATTTTATATTCGGGTTACCGTTAAAGATTAAAACTATGGTATTCTCTATAATTAACTAGTAAATGTTAAATTGTATAATCTGCTTCTATTTCCATTTATGAGGTGTTTCACTTTATAAAGTGTATATCAAGACCTCACACACATGTAACCCACTCTTTTCTTTGAATCTTTCTAATTTATCCTCCGGGGTGATTGGAACTTAGCCAGATCTTAATTTGGTGCTTGGAACTTAGCCATCAGATGACGCTTCCATAAAGCCTGAATAAGCTTAATTCCACAGCCGTAGCTTTCAACTTCATTACCAGACCATCTAGTAATGGCTTCTCAAACTTTGAACCAACCATTGCAGTTTTCCCAATTAGCAGTTCCAGGGCCCCCTGCTTTTCATTAGTACCATAATAAGTTACGTTAAGATAGATATAACAAAGAACGATTTTGTGGTTATCAAATTCCCGCATGGCATGTGCCTACATGATAAAATTTTATCTGCTAAATAATTACTTTTTTATAATTGAAATATTTAAGTACTGAATTTTTAGGATTATATATATCATTAAGTTAACTTTGACTTAAAATTTTATAACCTGGGCAATAGCATTCGCCACAAATGTTGCAAGCAAGAGGTTAACATCCCAAAACCAGAAAAAGAGAAGCCGCCGTACCGGCCAAAAGGAATAGAGGCTATTGTACATTTAAGCGTTAAAGAACAGTGATCATTTGGGCATCATTAGTCCCGTCACAACTCATCATATGGAAAAATATAGTTCCCAAATCTGTTGTGTAATGAACTAATAATTAATTGGAAAGAATAGGCAAGAAGCCCACATTCCCCAGATTTTATATTTGACAGCCAGTAATAGCTGCCTTAGGCTTAGCGTTCATTTCCAATACACCAAAAAACAAATACAACTAGCCACTAAACCCAGTGGACGTAGCCTCAAAAAGTGGAAGCAGAATGATCCGCTGCTTTCAAATACTTGGGAAAGCCTAAAACTGTTAAGTTGGGAAGAATGTGTTTTAATCTTCAAGCTCAATAATCTTAACAACGGATGCATCACCAACTTTCTGACAAACAACAACTCGATCATGCGCCTTTATAATCCCTGACGCTTTTCCATGATCAAGGGCAACCTTCAGAATTGACTCATTCGACGCTCCTGTTGACTCTGCCTGCACGCAGAGAGTGTGAGATCAAGTTCTAGTCAGTCATTATGCATAAAATGGAACATGTAAGAAAGACAGTATTATAAAGTAATCTTTTTTTATAACTTTCCAATTTCCATAGACTTCTAGAATGAAGGTTATATTCTAAAAACGTAGCCATAAATGAATCATGAGATGAGCTAATACAACGTTGGGGATCATAATCAAAATTACAAGGATTAAAACTATGGTATTCTCTATATCTAACAACAGGACAAGGGAGCTCTACAGTTCTAACTTCTGAGTTAGAATTTAATGAAGCTGAACTGTTAGTGTATGTACACAGCTATTAGTCTAGCATCTTTGTGCCTTCATCTAGAGTCAAAGTCTAATGCCTCCCCCTCATTAAGATAAACTAGATGCAAATAAACTAGTAAAACATCAGACAAAAATATCCCACAAAAACAGTATACTTACAGGATGTCGTGGATCAGCAAGCATGGGAAACAGACCTCTCACTATAAGCGATTGTCTTGCCTGTATCATAGAAATAGAACTTCTTCATAAATTTGGAAAACATGTTCCCATCCAAACGTAAACAAACAGATTATACTTCATGGTAAATTCTAGTTTCCAAACATTTGATGAAATGTGCGCCTACAACCAGGTCAGTGGAGCATCATCTTCTAAAGCACAACATAAATAATGACAGTATGTGCTTCATACCGTACAAAAAATAAGTAAAAGGCTAAGGCTGAGAAGATATAACAGCACAACTAAGTTATAATAGTGTATTCTAATAGCTTTCATATATGCAGTACTTAGTAAAGAGTAGTATACTAATTACATTAGATGTAAATAAGCTTTCCCACAAATCAGTTGGCAGTTGGTCCTGGACAATGAAAAAGAAAAAAAGATTAAGTCGTTCTTATTTACAATATAGAGCACTGAAATGAGATTTTTGTTTAAGAAGTAAAATTTTAATAGCATTTCTATCTCAGCTACTAATATATATATATATATATATATATATATAACTAATATATACACACCATTTAATCAACCTTCTCGGGAAGAATTCTCATATATTCCTTCAAAGTCCAAACATAAATTTAAACAATCGAGTAAGGATAGAATACAACAATTACCAGAAATTCCCTCATCATATTTAAGTCTGAACATCAACAAATTCCAACCATCAACGAAGGAAAAGTTATGGGGAGGGGGGTTCAGTCACATATAAAGATAACTAACAGGGAAGGAAAAAACCAAGAAGAAGAAGAAGCAATACATGAATAAAAAATCAAGATCCAACCTCAAAGGCTCCAGTAAAGCCCCACTTTAGCTGATTTGTCTTAATTTGAGGAATCACAACAGAGAGAACGGGCATTGTAGGCCTATACTTTGCTATTAATCTGATGAGGAAATGTTACATGATCAGAAAGAAAGCCTTTGGGATTATGTGAAAAATGCAGGGGGCAATAATAAAACTCGATCATGGATACCAACATAAGCCATAGTGTAAACTTTCCTGAATTTAACTCAATTAGAGAGAAGCTGGCTGTTTCAAATAGAGTTAAATAGTTTAAACATTTTTGTTATTCATGGATGAAGTACCTTGCAGCTCTTCCAGTTGAAGTGAAGCAAATAATAACAGAAGCCTTCACCTTAATAGCTGCCCGTACCTAACAAGAAGTACAAATGCAAGAGGCCTCCTTCTTTTAATGACACAATTTATAAATTAATACCAGAAAGAGAGAGAGGGAGAAAGAGATGCGCCAGAATCTGCTGCTGTGATACAACATTAAAATATAAATACCGCAGAGGATGCAATAGATTCCAAGTGGGTCATTGGTTCTCCAACATATTTGACCGTCTTCTTAAAATAAAGGTCTTGGTTGAAAACTTTCTCAGCCTACAAGAGAAGAAACAAGGAATAATAATGAAGGCCAAAGCTATTGACAGACACACAAATCAAAGGAGTTCCTCACAAATGATTCACAGAACTAATGCCACATTGATAGCCAAAGCTATTCCTCCAGTCTAATATAATTTAGGAAAAAACATAAAAAGTTAAAATGAAATCCATGCCCAAGATAAAGAGAATAATAGACCAATATAGCTAAAAATGCCAAAATTCTTGGAACACAATGTCTTATCCATGTATGTCTTAATCTCTAAAATGAATACATCAAGTTGTGGCTCCCAATTCAAATACAGACAAGTTATTTTTGCATCACAGTGAAGATTCTCATCAAGTTCCAACATAATGGCTTAATAATTAGTGGCACATACAAATACGCATAAACTTACATTAGTTGGAAGTGGAAAAAACATGATATATATAAGAAAAATCGATTAAGGTGGTTTGGACATATACAAAGAAAATCACCACATGAGCTAGTAAAAAGAGTTAATCAGATGGTCTTTAACTTTATAAAAAGACATAAAGGGAAACCAACAAGGAAATTGAGAAAGGAGATAAGGTAAGATCTCTAAATAAATGATATATCTGAAGGGTTAGTTTTTTATAGAGCCCAATAGTATCGTATGATCCATGTAGCTAACCTCACTTAGTGGGATAAAACTAATGTTATTGTTGTTGTTAGAAAAAAAAAAAATATCTAAGCTAAAAAGGAAAACATTCAGCAATGACCATGAATGGTCACACCACAGCAGCTGAGCACACCAATCATAACAAAGTAGAAGGTGCACACACAAAACCAGAAATTTCCTTGACCCAAAAAATTGTAAAACCACAAAACCTTTGACCAATACCAAATCCATAGGAACTTAAGTCAGAGTTGAACATATAAAGAGAAACTTCTCAGGAACGTCTAAGGAAATCTAAATTAATCACATCAGGATCCTAAATATCCCAAAAAAAAAAAACTGAGTAATGAATTGGATTTACCTCTGCACAAATTCTGCCAACCGTAGAAATAGTCTCAACAGGGTATGACCCACGTAGAGTCTCAGCACCAAGAAGAATTGCATCACTTCCTGTATTATTCATAGCAGCTCAGCAAACGTATAAGTGTATCTAAGTTCTAACTAGATAACAGTGAATAGAAACTAATAAGGGAAAACAAAATCATTGAAAATGACCTAAATATCAGCATTAGAAGTGAAATTTTCTGTCTTTGATAGCCCAAATAGCTTACTTGTTATCATGCAAATCAATATCAGCAGAACAGCCTTAGGCACATTGCACACGAAGAAGAAACAAAATAATTGTAAAGAACCCAAATCTAAGATGGAAGAAAATTATAGAAGGTTACTGGAAAGCATGCAAGTTAATATCAACACAACAGCATTGTAAGCACCTACCTAACAAGTGAAATCATAAAACAAGAGACTTACCATCCAAAACTGCATTGGCAACATCAGTGGCTTCCGCACGAGTTGGCCTTAAGTTGCTAGTCATACTATCCACAACACGTGTAAGCACAGCAGGTTTCCCAGCCATATTACATTTGTAAAGAGCAGATTTTTGAAATAAAAATACCTACAAAAGCTTACAGCATATGAGTAACATCTCTGCAACATTCAGTCTGAAAAGTGAAAACAATCTAGAATTCACTAAATGGGAAAAGTCACGGGCGAAGATGATGATACTAGGCAGCTGGTCATTAAGTGTGTACAGTTCAAAAAATAAATTGTCCTATTTCATTCCAAAAGCATGCAAAAACAGTCAATGTGTACTAAGTATAAATTATCTCAAAGTACTCCAGGTATACTAATCTTCACCATACACAACAAAGTACAAAGTACATCATCAATATGCTGTAAGAATAAAATCTAAGAAATCAAGACAAAGACACAGCAAAACACAATTTGAGAACTTGAAACTGTAAAAGCAAATCTCAACAAGGAAACTGACCTTCTCAGGTGGAAGATCAATACCCAAATTCCCACGGGAAAGGATAATTCCATCAGCTTCTTGTAGAATCTCGTCAAAATGGGTCAATCCCTAGAAAGCAACACAGATGTAAAAACACAATTTGGGAAAGCACTGCCAACAGGAATCTAACTTATGGAGAGATGAAATTTGTCCAATGCACTATGAAATTATGCAGCCCACCTCAACATTTTCAATCTTAGCCAAAATTTGAGTCTGGCTGAGATCACCTAATTTGGAAAGCAATTCCCGAGCCTGCATTACAATAGAAGCTTAAAGTTAAACTAGTAATGATGAATTTGAGGTGATTTCAATCCAAGTAATAGCTGTGGAACACAAATCACCTCACGAACATCTTCAGCATGCCGGGTATATGACAATGACAAAAAATCTATTTTATTTTTCACTCCCCAAGTGCTTATAACCTGCAAAAAATATATATATATCCCAAAAATCTGATTTTCTTGCATGATCAATTACTAATCATACAAATACAGACAAGCTTGTGGAATAGTAGAAAGATCATTGTAAAATGCGGGTTAAAGGCAGAAATTACCTCTTTGTCTTTCTCAGTAAGGGTGGGCAAATCAATATGAATTTGAGAAGCATGCAAAGTGAACAATGCACCAGCCAATGTTGCTGAGTTTTTTATAACACAAACAACATCTTGTCCTTTGACTTCAGCTACCTGCACAACTTATGATAAAATTCATCATGCATGCAGAACCTCAAGAGTTTTCATTTGTGCATAAGGCCTTTGAGATAATTTAAAAAAAAAAAAAAAAACTCACTAAAGCAAAATTTTGCTTTAACTTTTAAGAATTTCAAAGTTGTTACTTTTTTTTTCATACAACTACTTGTTATTCGATACCACCGTTCCAAATTTAAGTATTGTCGGATCCAAATGAAGATGATTTTCCCAATATAATTTTTAACATTCACGAGATTCAAATACACCACCATGCTTAGGGTACTCAGAACAAAAAGGTTGATGCACTTACAAAGTTAGCACTCATAACTCAAATGAAAAAAGATCAAGACAGATTATTTAAGGAAAGATACCCAGGAGAGCTAAAACAATAAAAACTTATTGGTATATTTTTGCCAGTTACCTCTAGCCATACAGAAGTAGTTTCACTGCCGGTGAACAAGTATTGGCCAACAAAAATAGTATCTCCCTTCTTCACTGCCTGCAAATAATAAGAATCATTACGCACAGAATTCAAATCAACATAAACGCTTGAAAAGCTCCGGCATTATAACGATCGACATTATTGACTCCAGGCATGCACCCCATATGATATCATGCATGGGGACGGAAGGCACAGAATAACAATAAACCTTCGCTAGTCCATCAAAATTTATGGGCAATATCTCAGAAGAGGCTTCTTGTCCCTTCTCTGGAGTTAGGACGACAAGACCATCTGCCTGAAGGGATATAGATGTCCCCCTTCTGTTAACAACTTGCATCTCTGCACCCACCGTATCCAGCATAACCTAACAATGGCATATGGTAACAAACACTCAACTCATCCCATACAAAAAACAAAAATCTAAGAGAACTGAAAAGCACAATTGCAGCAATTGAAGGAGTACAATTTGAGATGACTCTGGCAGTAAAAAAAAACTTGATAATGGACGGTCACGACCGTAAAGGCAGCGACTTTATGCTTTCATTTTAACCAAAGCATCAGGAAAGAAAGCATAGTAGGAAACTCACAGCACAAAGCTTCTTGGTACTCTTAATAGCGGTCTTCAAATTCTCCAAGGTTTCCTGGTGGTACTCCGCATCACCCCAAGAAAAGTCGAAACGAGCCACTACAAGAAAATAATATACAATCCATGTAAACCCTCTCCGTTCATGTGATAGCCAAAAGGACAAAATGCTAGTCATCTACCCGGTGGGAGGCTAAAAGTTTACAAACATAGATCACGAGTTGAAACAGAATTGGAATGTACAAGAGAGGATGAGAAAAGGCAGAATAATCTCATACCAGACATTCCAGCCTTGAGACAACTAGAAATGACCTCAACAGATCGAGATTTGGGACCCAGTGTACCAACGATTTTTGTCATTGCAGGAAAGAAACTCTGGAAGGTTCAAAAAGAACCAGAAATTTAGGAAGAAGATGCATCAGAGCTAAAATCCAATTTAAAAAAAAAAGCTCCCCAACAGGCCGCCGTGGATCCATCTCGACTGACATTCGAAGTGTCCCCTGTTACAGGAAACAAACAAAAAAAACAAAACGAGACTTACAGGCTTGGATGGCTCTATAATAGAGATCATCCTTATAGGTTCTTCAAGAAGCAAGTGAGTAGAATGCATGTTTGCTTATCGATGGCTTCGAGCCCAAATAACTATTGAACGCAGTACGCAGAGTCAGAGAGAAAGCGAGGAAGGGAGGGAGGGAATGAAGAGAAGGAAGACAGTGCGAACCCAGAACACGAGTGCGTTAAGTGACCGATCCTCGTTTGGTAAAAAAAATAAAGCTTGAAAAATCAAAAGCGAAGACTATGCTTAGCCATTTTTTTAATCACCAAATTTAAGGGACACATAATATTATAAGGAAGCTAAACTATAGAGGCTAATACCTTAATGTTATTTTAATTAGAAAAATAATTAGCCATTAAAAACTCGAGCTCTGAGAAAAATCTAAACCTGGTTCCTAAACTTTACTAGGTCGCTTATGTCACTGTTGTTTTTCAATTTAACATATAAAAATATACTATTGTGTTCTTTTACTATAAATACAATAATAATAAATTTATAGATAAAAAACTGATTTTTGATTAAATTATGTATTTATTATGTCATCATTAATTGAAGCGTATACTAGTAATTAATAATAATGTCACCAAATCTAATTTTCTAAGGTCAGTTCCCTGGAATAACACGTGGCAAGACCAAGGTTCGAGTGACCCCACCAGCAGCAGTCGACTGTGGGGGTACGGCACCGTGCGATGATTTGTTTGCTTGGGGATGATGAAGATGATGTAACCGTGTAACGGACATTGGGGTTGGAGGGGTGAAACACGCAGCAGGTGACGCGTGGGGCTGGAGAGAAAAATATGGAGGGAGGGGGTCCCTCTCTCTCCCTGGTCAGCCACGTGGACTACAGGCGCCGCCTAATCGGGGGTCACTTCCCGTGGGCCGAGAATAGAACAATGGCTCCTGCAAGTCTCTTAAGGTTTTTCTTTTTTTTTTTAAGTGTCTCGTGTTTCCGAAAGGGAACACTATTTACCTATCTGGCGTTCAATTTTTCAAAAAGTAAATTAAAGTAGTTATAGTTTATAAAGATGAAATCCAGATAAAAATAATAGAGTTTGTCAGTAATCTATTTAAGTAAAAAAAACAATATTTATAAATCATAGTTTAATTTAGAGAATGATAAACCAAACGGGCATATATATTCTGGAATATGGTTCTTAACAAACTTGCTATTTAATATTTTATGATTGGTCTAGCTATCACATTAAAATATTCATAAACTAAGTTATACTCTGCTGAAAGCGAAAATAGTATAATTTATTGTAAATTTAATATTTGATATTCATATTTTGAAGTTGTACTATAGTATTGTATAATAATAAAAAATGTGATATAAAAATATAAGAACATGTATAGAATATAAAAATATTAATATTTATATTGATATCATCAAATATTTCATATCAAGATATACAAAATGTATAACAATCATCCTACTATACTGAGAGATAGGAGTATTTCTATTTATTTGTCAGATGTGATGCTAGAGGCCCACTTAATTTAATATTAATTTTATGTTAAATTAACGAAAATATGTCGATTGTGATGAAGTCTAATGAAGGACTCATGATGTGTTGGCGTGGGGTCAATTCTCCAGCTTCGCTGCGTATCTATCTGATGGCGAGCATCTGATTAATTTGTTGCGTTGCGTGAAATAAAAGAATGCCTCTTTTTTGTTTTTGGGTGATGGCGGTGTCTTTAGAATTTAACCAACAGATGGGAATCTTTCATTACAACTTTGAAACGGGGAAGGAGGGGACCATTCAATTCGAATTAAGTATTGAGATGTCTCTTTGCATCTTGGGCCAAAGATTGACCCTCGTTTCAGCATCAACAGAAAGCATGTTCTTCTCACCAAAAACAAAAAAATAAAAATAAAAAGAACATGTTCTTCGGATATATATATATATATATATATTTAAAAAAAAAAACAAGAAGAAGAATAGAAGGCATGTTCTGGTTCAATTCAAAGTATACGGCATTAGAATTGGTCTAAAATTCGTGGGGATTGACATGCTTCTCCCATTTTCATGTCGCGCCATCAATGCGACTATTGAATAAGCCCATACATCTCAACTCACAAAATGCCACTTTGACCAGTTGTCAAATGAACTAATTGGATTTCAAAACTCTCATTGAATTCCTTTATTATCTGAATTTTTTTTTCTTCTTTTCAGGTTCATTCACACTAGTGTTTTTTTCCCAATTTCAACATCACAGTGGCATTTGTGCCAATGGCAACTAAACAATTACTAAAACTGGTGGACCAAACCATAGCAATAACCCAACTGGGCACCAGTCGAATGTTATTGGTTGTATTATATTAGGATCAGGAAGATAATAAAATTCAACTAATTTATTACTTATTAGGCAACTTGAAAAACCAAATTATATTCAATGGGATACTTAAAATTAAAACCAGCCTCCCGTAAAAGAAATTCAAATATCGCAAACTTGATAGGTTTTTTTTTTTTGAATGAAAAAGCGCTACTATAGAAAAACAAAGCAAGAATAAGAGAGTACACTATTTACAACAACCTTTTATTCCTGCAGCAAAGTGGGGGATGATCAAACATCCAAAAATCCTCTCGATAGGAGGGGGATGGTTGGTTTAGTGAGCATGGCGTCTAGCGGGTAGAAAATCAGGATTAAAAAAAAAAGAAAAAGTTGAATCAGAGCCTCATATATACATTCACTGATTCCCTGTTTCTTGGCGTCTCAGGTAGTTGTACTCTTTACTCTTTAGTACGTGCTTTTGTAATTTTATTTCTTAAAATAAAAAATGCATCCCACGTGAATTGTGGGAAGGGATAAATATTCGATGCTGACAAACAGTTTTACTCAAATTAACTAATTTTGTTGCCAATGATTTATTTCTACGTTAACTTTCGTTACGACCTTTTCTTTTTTGGCCTTGGATATATGTAAAGTCATTCAGACAAAGTAATTTCATTATTTCCCTATAAAAAAATAATTTCATTATTTCAAAGACTCACTATCACATTACTCTCATATATTCAGGGAAATCATGTTTCCTAGATGGTGAGTCCAAGATTCAAACTCAATTGAAGCTACTCTTCTTAACCAAGCTGCGTATTCATGGCATAAAGTTCATTATCAAACTTAATCTTACAATAAATGTTGGATCGCTTACTTAGCTTTTCAAAATAATTAATATGATTCCCGAGTTGCAAAAGATATTAAATTTAGCAGTCTTGCCATGTTTCTATAAGGAGAAAATTTCTAAGTGGATGTTTTTCGCAGATAATATTCAACTCAAAACTTAAGTTATTGAGACATACTTTAAAATCAAAAGGTTTTTGTTTAAGTAAAAAAATAAAATAAAATATATGTATTGCAAATTTAATAAGAGACTAGTTATAAATGATTCAGAGGTAAAAATTGGAGAGCAAATCATTCAATAAATGTCAAAGTTTAAATATTTAGAGTCGATTTTACAGAGTGATGGTGAAATTGATGGGGACGTTATGCATAGATACAAGCTGGGTGGTTAAAATGGAGAAAAACTTTAGGAGTTATTTGTGACTGTAAGGTGCCTACTAAACTTAAAAGGAAATTTTATCAAACTACTATAAGACCAGCAATGTTATATAGCAGTGAATATTAGGTTTTAAAAGGACAATAAGAGCATAAGATGGGAGTAGCAGAGATGGAAATATTGAGATGAATGTGTGATCATATAATAATGGACAAAATACGAAATGATTGTATACGAGGGAAAATCGGAGTAACACCTTTTAAGGAGAAAATGGTAAAAAATCTTTTAAAGTGATCTGGGCATAAACAAAGAAGGAGACAAGAAAGAAGAGGACAATATAAGCTAATAAGAATAGTTGATCAAATGGTTTGGAATCCTATTAAAAGATGTAGAGAAAAATCAAGAAGGATACTAAAAGAAGTTATAAGGTGTGACCAAATGATTTATCTGAAGAGATGGTATTTAATAGAGTCTATTGGTGTCGTATGATCAATGTAGTCAATCCCATTTAGTGGGATAAAGTTAATATTATTGATGTTGTTTTAGTCTTACCATGTTTCATCTTCCCCCCCTCCAAAAAAACAAAAATAGTTCCATGCAAGCTTTGCTCATTTTGGCCATTAAAATAATAGGCCAATGCGTTTCACGATCATCAAGGTTCAAGAAATCAGATCGAGTACTAAACCAGTCAAGACACTGGTTCAAGATTGAATGGTTCAATCAAAATTAAATTGGTAGTAATAAATTTAATAATTTTTTTAATTTCATACATTATATAAAAAATATTATTAATAAGTTTTATAATCTAATATTAAAATCTAAACAATTAAAATCTAAACAAGTTAATATTTATTTGTAAACATATTTTGAATTCAAAAGAATCAATTAATATTTTTTCATATTATTTATTAAGTAAGTTTATTATTATTAATAATTATGTATCATAATATATACTAAAAATAATGTTATTTTATTAAAAAAATACTATTTAATACTAAAAATAATATTATTTTATTTTTAAAAATTTTTAAAAATAAAAAAATATAATCCAGTTCAACTAATTTGAGACTAGTTTAATTGATCTTTCACCGATTATAAAAAGAAGTGGGTGAGATTTATAATCGGATCCAACCTTACAGTAAACCTGATGGAATCGGATAATTCGGTCCAATTTTTTTGGACATTACTCACAACCCAGCATTATCCAAAACGTCTCCAAATGTACGCCCTACTATTCAACATAAATAACACTTATTCTGATGCCACCACAATAATGTCAGACTTGTCCTACGTGCAATAAAGGAAGGTCCACAAATCTCGGAAATTTTAGAGAGAACACATCAAATAACAGAATTTGAATAGCTATCCACGTGATATATATATATATATATATATATGATATCTAAGGTGCAACGAGATAATGCAACTAGAATTAACAGAAATATTTATACCTGGCAAATACTCTTAAGCTAGTCCATCTTCAGTGGTGGGAAGGGAAGGTGAAAGTGAATTGCGAGACTCATCATAGTCTTCTCCTAGAGGAGACTGCTCCACCCTGATATCCTCAATCATCTTAGCAACTTCCGCCATAGTCGGCCTCTTGTCAGGCTCCACCACCACACACGACAGCCCCACGTGCAGCATGGACACCAGCTCTTCCTCTATGTTCTTGTACCTCAACAGTTCTTGATCAAACACTTCTGCTGTCCACTCTTCTTTCACTACAGATCGCACCCATTTGGGGAGATCCACGGCTTGCTCCTCTTCAACCAACTTAGGACGTGTTGGTGAAGGCTCCTGGAATGGGGCTTTCCCTGTCAGAACTTCTAACAGTAAGACACCGAAGCTGTACACGTCTGCCTGCTGAGACAACCTCTTGCTTCCTTCTTGTTCGGGAGCTCTGTATCCACCCAATCTTGCAATTGCATGAACAGGGTTCAATAGCAGAGACAAGCCAAAGTCAGAGATGCACGCAACGCCATTCTTGTCGAGTACCACATTGGAAGATTTAATGTTCCCGTGAGGTATTTTTGCTGCACTATATTCAGCATGAATCCGAGCGAGTCCTCTGGCTGCCCCTAAAACCAAGCTTATTCTTGTAGTCCAATCCAATGGGATTCTTCCTGGACCACGATTCCCTATCATATTGAGGATCGGGTTAGATCATTATAACTCAGAAAACTGTAAATACAAAGACTGAGACTAACCGTGGAGAAGAGAATGCAAGCTTCCGTTAGGGAGATAATCATAGACGAGAAGCTTTTCTTCTCTGGCATAGTAATAGGCTGTGAGTCTCACAACATTGGGGTGCTTGAGCTTTCCAATCACATCCATGTACTGCTCGAACTCCTTTCTGGCGCATGGGTTTGCGTCTTTGAGTCTCTTCACGGCTACGGTACATCCATCATCCAGCACTGCCTTATATACTGTCCCCAAGCTTCCTTTCCCCAGCATCTCTGCCGATGCTCGCAGCAAATCCTCCAGCTCGAATTGACTCCTTCTATCAAAAAATACAAGCCTGCTTCGGTCCGTTCCAGTAGTTCCATCACTGTCTACACCCCCACTCGCGTACACCTTCTTCTCACTTCCATAGCTACTCCCGCTTTTCCTCTTCCCAATCTCACTACCCACCATAGAATTGGAGGTTCGTCCTCCGGCGCAACAATGAGCAACGATGAAAGAGGTTACTACCAGCAATGCCACACAGTTAGCGACAACAATGGCTACTATAACTCCGGTACTTAACCCCTTTCGGGGATGGCTTTTGGGGGGAGGAGCTACGCTTGTTTGGGGCAACGAGGTCGGGTTAGAAGCAACTGTTGGAGCCGAAGCTAAAGAAGAAGTAGGATTCCCTGTTGCGGGGGAGCAAACCGGCAATGGGCTTGACCCACATAGGCCTTTATTTCCAGAAAAGCTTACGTCGCCGAATTTCTTCAACATTCCATCGGGTAAGCTTCCGTAGAACTCGTTGTCGGACATATTGAGCTCCTTGAGTTTGAGCAGAGAAACGGAAAGATCAGGGATTTGGCCTGAGAGCTCATTGTTCTGTAGCCGAAGAGTGAGAAGCCCTGTCAATTTGGACAGTTCCTTAGGAATAGGGCCTCGGATGTTGTTGTCAGAGAGGTCAACCCTGAGTAGACGCGTAAGCGTGCCTATCTCCGGCGGTATCTCGCCGGAGAAGTCGTTGCCGGAGAGATAAAGAAGCTCGAGGCTGGTGCAGTTAGAGAGTGGCGTAATGCTGCCGTTTAAGCGATTATCATGGAGGTCAAGGACGCGCAAGTAGCTTAACGAAGATAGAGAATTAAGAGGACCTCGGAGATTAAGAGACGGAAGCGAGATGCCGACGACTTGGTCATTAGGGGAGCACTGAACGCCGCGCCAGAAAGCAGCGCAAGCGTCGGCGCCGGTCCAGTTGGCGAGAAGGTAGCCATGGGCATCGGCTTGGAGACGAAATTGGGTGAGGGCGTGCGTGTCATTTTGGGTTAAACCCAGAGATTGTGCGAAACAGAGTAATAAGAAGTGCAAGGCCAAAGCAAAGTTTATGAGGCAAGCCCTGTTCATCCTGTTATGGCGAGAGGTAAGCATTGTGTCCGTGCTCAGGCGGGAAGGAGATGAAATAATAGCAATGCTTTAAAATTAAAAGAAAGGGAAGAAGATTCTCATGTCATGCCCTTTCTCTCTTTTCTGGAAATCAGAAGACAAAATAGAAGAATTTTCTGTTAGGAGAGAAGGAATATTATGATTACTGGGGTGGCAGTGGTTGTGGGATTAGGAAGGGGGATGGTTGAGTGAATGATTGCTGTTATGCACTCCTTCACAGCATATAGAATGAGGGACGAAGGTTTCACTTTTTCTTTTGTTTGACCTATTCCATTATGCAAAAGGGGAAAACATGTACATTCTCCTTGATCCTTGTGCTCTTCTCCTTTGCTCTTTTTATCTTTGCTATTATTTAACTCCCCCATTATTAACCTGATACTTTGTGACTTATAGAAATAATTTAAATAACAGAATGATGGATGCTTCTTAAAGTAAATGAAATAAGAAATAGACCAATAAATAAGTTGTAATCGTGTTTGATTTTAGCAATTAAGGCTCTAGTATTCTAGTACTCTACTTCATTATCTTTTTGTTAAGCAGAAATGATCTACTTACAAGTCTGTCACAACTTTCCCATCTATAGAATGTGCATCGGTGGGGGTCTACTGTCTAACAAGTAATAACTGAGTCCTGCATGTGCTTGCAATGATGGCACTTGATAAGATTGCAATTTCAATGAAGATGAACATGATAAATTTACCCTTCTAAGGGTTGAATTTCTAAGTTTTTATTAGTGAAGAAGGGGACTGATAATCTCCCACATCAATCCATCCTCAATAATTGTAGGTGATTCTTTTGCTCCGTTTGCTTTTGTATTTTACACACGAAAGGCCAATAATATCGTACTCTTCCTCAGAAAAATTGATTCTCCCAATAATTTAGGAATCGTAGCCTCCCAATAGGCATGGCTCTGCTTATCAGTTTTGTCTCGTGCATTCTTCTTATTTTTTTTGAATGTTATTGGTGGGGAAAGAAGCACTTGAAATTCAATGGTTCATTTCATCAGAGCCAAAATAATTTTATAGTATATATTTTTAAATTTCAAAGAGACCCATTTTGAATTTAGATCCTACTTTGAGATGAGCTGTGAACCATAGAGGTTATGAGTTATGACTATACATATTATGCTATTCATTCGTGCAACTTTCACTGCTCATAAGTTTAACCCAACAAAGAAGCTGATTAATTATTTAGGGTGGACAAACTTTTTGAGGCTATGGCCAAAAGGGGGTGGTTCATTATTTGATATGTCAGCTGCTCCTTCTCTTTTCCATGTCGGAGAAGAAAAAAGAGGTCTTTACTTTAAGTCATGAAGCGGCAAAGTTATTCTCACACCAACCTAAAGTGATGGGATTCAATAATAAACATGCAAATTCAAACTTAAATTTTGTGGCTGCATGGTCAAATTCAAAACAAGAAATGATAAAATATTCAAAATTGAAGAGAACAGCCCAAATGACCAATGAAGAGCTCATTTTCTTTTTCGTTTCCTTACCATTTGCTCCTCCAACGGAAATGCACAGCTTGCTTGATTCTTCGTCTATTAGCAGAAAATTATTAGCACACTACACTACCATGGACGTTTGGATTTCAGTTAGTTAAAAATAAGTTTAGATAAAATTGGTTTTGTAACGTAGTTATGATAAAAATTTGTTTTGAACTAACGTGTTTATGTTTGGATGATTTATTTGAAAATTGGTTTTGACAAAACTCACAATTTTTCTTTAAATTGAGTTTAAACTCTATCTCATGGTTAATTTAATTTACTTAGACTAAAATTTAATTTATATTTATTTAATTGAGAACATAATATATCTGATATAATATTTTCTTGTATGTCATGATCTATAAAAATTAAAATTTTGAAGGAAAATTTTGGTTAATAAATAGTAAAAATTCTATGGAAATTTTATTTTTCTAATTTTTTTATTTTTTCTCATTTTTATTAGTATATTTTTATTTGATTTTAAAATAAATAACAAAAATAAGAAAGCAGAACTGAAAAGCAGCATCCGGACTGCTTCTCCTTTAACTCCGTTTTCAGCAAAAAAACACTGCCGCAACGTACTGCCTTTTTTACATCCAAACACAAACAAAAATGTTAAACTTGATTTTTGCCTTCAAACGGATTATCAGTAGTGGAAATAAACAGGCCCTAAATGTAGACTGAAAATCATTCAAGTATCACAACTTATTCAAGCTTTCTTCCTCCTGTTCCTGTGCTGTTATTATGGCATGGGTCTTGGGGAAAACATGAATGATGGATACTGGCACATGGGTGGGGCAGCGAGTGGTACAGACATCTGAATTCTCAGCTGTGGAGTTTCACCAATATGGTAGTGCAACACTGTCGCAAAAAGCGAGGGAAATGTTTCAGCTTTTTCTTTCCCTTTCTTTTTCTTTTTTTAAATTTTATTTTGTTAGTTGTTGTTTGTTACAGTTCAATTCCACTCTGCTTTTTTAACCAACAAAGAAATAAAAAAGAAGCAGAGATTGAAGGCGAGATTAGCGTTCTAAATGTGAAATCTTTATCCATCTGAGTCAGCAAGACATGAGATAGGAAAGCAGCACTGTGGAATCAAACATGTTTCTTCCGTGTTTATCATTGGAAAATGGAGCAAATAGCAGAGCTTATAGGCTGTGCCCGCTTAAATATAAGCCAAAGTTGGAGAATTCTGTGCTGTGGTGCATGGATTGGCTTCATATTTGGGGCATTAACCATGAATATGGGAGAGAGACAAACCATGTCTGTCTCCCAGTGACTTCACGTGATCGTCATCCAAGACAAGAGCTTCCTGTCTGCGACAAAGAAAAGACTCATCGGAGAGAGACAAAAACAGTGTCAGGTTGTCAAATTACAAAGGCTGCTATGAAATTTGACATACACATAGTCAGTGGAAGGAAGCAACACGCTTG
Source organism: Adenanthera pavonina (assembly GCA_026686845.1). Classification (NCBI taxonomy): domain Eukaryota; kingdom Viridiplantae; phylum Streptophyta; class Magnoliopsida; order Fabales; family Fabaceae; genus Adenanthera; species Adenanthera pavonina. The sequence goes on from JAIVEN010000002.1 coordinate 7,818,516, forward strand.
CTTGAGAACAGAACCCGGGAGACACAGAAGCATTAGATCCAAATGCAAAGGAACGAACTTTCCCCCCCCCCCTGAATTGAACTCTAACTACCCATACACAACCTCCCTCTTCTCACACTTTTCTTTTAACTTGTCCTAAGTGGCTAGCATTGCTTTTTTCAAATATATAGAGTAGTTCGGCAGTTGAGAAAGTCAATGGGTACACACCATGCTCACTCACGGAGTCTAATTACTCAGCTACCCACGTTTCCCATTCATTGTGTGGTGACTGGTGAGTCATATTGTTTATGGATGAGTTTAAATAATGTATATTGTTATAAATTTTATATTAATATTGATATTTGTTCATTCCAAAATTTCACTGATTACTTTTATATTTAAATTTTATTTCTTAAATTTATGATTAGAAATTTTTTATTTCATTTTCTAATCAAATTTTATTGACATAAATAGATTTTATTATAAAATCATTAGTAATTAGCTAGTCGACACAATTTAGCAATATATTTATGAAATATTACTAAAAATGACTAAATAAATTTTTTTAAAAAATTAAAAAATCGCTCTAATGTTTCAAATTATAAAAATTAAACCAAGAATAGGTGGCCAAAAATAAAAACCAGGAATAAATGGGGCACCACTTATGATGGACTGCCTACTTTAGCTGGACGAGATTTTGTGTGTTTTGGCGGTATTTAAATGTAATGGTCAGATTAATCAACGTACATCTCTAATGATCTACGCGCGCATATTTGTGTGTGTAATGCCTTCGTCAAGAAGAGGAGAGCGCTAATTGCTACATGCGTTTAGCCGTATAGAAACTTCAGGTAGAGATGATGAGGAAATATCTAATTTGATTAATCCCAAGTTCCTAAATTCTCTGGCATAGTTTCCATCAATTCACCATAATTAGTCGGGAAAAAGACTTCAGGGTGTCACCCAAAAGGCCAAAAATACTATTAAACAATAATTAGGATGAGAAATAATCACTTTAGAAATAGCTTATACAGTGTGAGGTGAAATGAGGATAATAACCCAAAATTCATATTTTCTTGATATAATAAAAAAATTAACAAGAGAAATAAGAATTACATTAGCCTAAAATGTATTCATCAATAACAGTTCTTTGCTGGTAGAACTCTATTATGGTTTTTGCTGCTTCAGCTATGAAGAGGTAATTATAAAGCGCAGCTAGCTCTGGGAGGCCTTTATTGTCCGATTTAAGGTGGCTGCCATTATATGAGAAATTTTGTACTGTCAATTCAAAACAAGGAGAGGATTAACTTCGATATGTCACATTTACTGAATCAATAAAATTAAGAGGTGAAGTGAAACAATACCAAGGGGCAGAAGCTACCACGTCTTGTCTGTCTCGTGGATTTAGCTTTATCCTGTTGGCAATGTTCGATGATTACTTCAAAGCTCTGCTTTTGAACTTTTCATAAAGAAATGGGGAAACAAATCCTTCAACTTTTTCATAAAGAAGAGGTGAAAGAATCCTAGAACAGATAATCTTCGTGACTAAAACACTACAAGTGGGTATTAATGTATAAAACTCCTCCCATGAAAAAGAAAATTAGAAAAGAAAAAAGGGGGAGGGGGGGTTTCACGGCTTCAGAAAAAGCATGTTCTCCTAAGGCTGTGCCACAGCAAAACTGTCTACAGCAATACTCTAGACGTTTGTGGCATCTTCAATCTTCAGAGAGATCAGCAGTCGCTGTTAATTGGTCAAACTTCATTTTCACATTTATTGTTATCATGTTTTGTATTAATCTCAATGCCCTCTGCGGAAAGCCTTCTGAAGACATGAACTTCTAGCAAACCCCAGATTCTGGCAATAATATCGCTGGACAGACAATTAAATGCTTCTTGTGCAGCCCTTCGTCGTGCTTCCAAAACTGCTTCATCTGTGAATAACTCAATGAGAGCCTTTTCAAGCTCCAGTTTTCCAGAAACCTGCAAGGAGAGTGACAATGAATAGACCGGCCCTGGAAAAAAGTTTGGCAATATTCACAACCTGGAAAATTTTCTATATGCAGATAAGACGAATTGCAACCTGAAGGACTGACAAGGGATTTAGTCGTTGCATTTCCTGCACCATGTGGGAGAAATGCCCAATGTGGCAACCTGAAATCAATAATGAATTTCAGCGTCTCAAACAGCGTGTTGAAAGCTATAAAAAGTATGGCAGTCACCTGTCAAAACAGCACAACCAGCTGCAGCAGCTTCAGAAATATTATGACCAGCTAAACCAGGGAAAAAAGAACCTCCAATTACAGCAATTGGCGTCAATGTGTACATGCGTCTTAACTCACCTGCAAAAGTTGGATGATACTTCTATTCTAGGTTATATGTGGGAAAATTCTGTTAGCCATAATACCAGTGTCCTTCCTAGTTGTCAGTTATTGACCACTAAAAAGTAAACAAAGACATCAAGATTAGATATCTAACAGTTGATAACAGTGTCACCAAAGCAGGATAATAAAAAAGTTCGCACAGATGATCCGCTTGTTATTTATGAAAGCTTTCATAAACCTAATAACTCCATCCACCCTTGTAAGTTTTGACGGCTATAGATAGGCTCAATGCAACATTCACACATCGTGATACATTATTCAAAAGGTCAACATGGTCAACTAACTACCCAGTTCAGCTGCTTACTGATTTTAAAAACTGACCTTGGGAGAGTGAAACAAAGAGTCTAACAAGAATTCGCCAAATCTGCTGAGAAACTGGATTTTTAAAAGTTGACAGTTGATAAATAGACAAAAGAGAGTACAGCTAGTCAATTTTCATATTTGGAGGTAATGGCAATACTTATGCAAGGACACTTATTCAATGTTTCCTTGAGTGTACTTAAATATCTTCTTAACCTACATAAGAGTGTCAAGTTATGAGGAAGATGGTGACTTGAGAAGAACAAGATAGTGTAGGGTCTTTTTTGGCCGGAATGTAGTGTAAGGTCAGCAGCTATAGAGTAGCACGTTTTCCTTTCTCATGGTGAACTTCCCAACACTAGTACATGTAAGCTAAAAGAGAAAAAGAAAATATTATACCCAGAGTGTCCACCACATAAATATGCGTTCCAGCCTTAAGCTCCTCATGTTGTGATCTCAAAACTACATTTTGTCCTTCTTTCTCCAATTTCTACATTACATTAAGTTTAAAAAATAATATATAATAAATATTACACATGGTGTAAAATGTCATAAGGAATGACAGTAATTTGTTATGAGCATCATTTTTGTTGAATGTGAATAACTAGATTTGCATTTTATAGTCCGCACATCATTGTTCGTATCTTATGTGAATTACTGGGAATATAATTATTGGTGATTTGAAACATAGATTTTTTGTGTGGAGAACACTGTAGCTCCAATCATATTTTCATTGCTGATAACTTGAAAGGGACTACCATTTGAACAGAGACGTTGCATGCAGATAAAGGAAAATGATTTGAACGAAACGCATAAGATATTGGCAGGAATAAAGACTTGACAAAGAACTTACCTCAGCAATCTCTTGACCATGTCTTGGATGCCGAGGGACAATAATAGTGATTATATTAGGTTGCAGTTCCATGAGGACTCTGTGAACTCCTAATATTACTGCAAAACACACATGATACTCTCAACTTTCATTCTTCTTTTTGGCGTGTTAAGATAATGGTTAAGTAAATAAAAAGCACCAAAGTACGAAGAATCACAAATTCAGCGATGGTCAGCACATTGTAAAATAATCGTACAGAAACAAGCAACCATAAACAATTGTTGAATACTTAATTGCATACAACTAAAAATCACGTTAATGTTGAAAAGCCAAAGTAAAAGATTAAAACATATTTTGTTTAACTGCTGCCTTATTTGTTGCCCATAAACTATGACAACTTGATGAAATTCCGTAAATCAAGGGCAATTTCCAGTAGAGGTATAATGTAACCAAAAACACCAAGAAGTAGAGAAAATAAGTTACAGCTCTACTGACTTAAATCTCAAGATGAGTAAACCAACACAAGATATCATATATTGCATATTACTTATGTTGCTTGCAATTTTTATGCTACTTAATCTGAGAGCCAACCAAGAACTACAATAAATGCATCACAAGTGATCAGATGTTTCAATAAATATTAAGCACATATGACAAAAAGTATTCAATATTGACTATATGATGTAATTAGAGGCAGAGTAGAGGAACGAACTTTCTTCTTCTCCCCTATGGATAGATGACGCCATCCAAACCTGGCAGCAGGCAAGCTGTGCTCTCAGTTTGTCTATACTTTTTCTCTGACCTTCATTGACTTCTAAATCTTCTATTACTGAATTTAAAATAGTGAGAAAAAAGATTAGTATACTATATACCATTTACCACTTCGAATAGTCTCAAAATCATGCAAACAAAAAATGGGGGAAAAAAACAAATGTAAAAATGTTTAATATAAGTCATCAACTCAATGGCATTCAATTACATAAATAACATAGCTAGGAAAATTTACCAAGCAAAAGGAGAAAGTCAATGTTGAATACAACAATGGATTAATATCTATAATAAATATTCAATATCATTTGATAGAGGCGCAAGAAAAACAATCATACCATATTTTAGGTCACCAGAAAAGTTTATGATAGAAGGAGCAGCTTGCAGTAGCTGAAAACGGATAGCCTGAGCTGTACTCTATAGCATTCAAAATTGTCAGATGGCATAATATTAGACATAATCATTGTAGTCCAGAAAGAAAGGGAGTGCTTACCAATGGGCTAATCAAGGAAAACTTGGATAACATCAAAGAAATTAATGGTAGAAGCAGTGATCTTGACCAAACTTTAAAGGATTTTTCTGACATCCGGGCATTTAGCAGTACCAGAGTTATCTGATGGGATTGGGAACAAAATTTGTTTTAATCAATAAGAACAAGTGCAACCACGTATCCACGCATCTAAATAAGAAATAGAGTTAAAAAAAATATTTTGTAACTGACTAATGCATAAGAAAATGCTTTGACATGCTGTTGACTGTCCTCTACCATTAAAATGTGGTCTGTTATCTAATTCACATGTCTATGTATGGATTATACATTTAGCTGTTTTCTCTTGAACTTCCACAGGAAGTACCACAAAGTACTTGAACTAAAGAGAAAGAATAACTTACACCATTTTTGGAAGCATCCATAATAAGATTTGGCCATAGCTCACTTTCCATTAGTACAATTGCATTAGGTTTCCAGTAATGAAGGAAAAAATGGATGGAACCAGGACTGTCAAGTGGTGCAAGCTGATAAATCAGACAGTTTCAGCAAACCAAAACAATGTGTTAAACTGAATCTGTCAAATTGAAAGTAAAAAAGATGAAGAAATCAATTAATACCATTAAATATATATTAGCAACTGCTATTAGTGGATGAAATAAACAACACAGTGTAGGAAGTCATTCCAAGAGTCCATTAGGTCCTTTGTCCTAAAAAAGACATACAAACCTAAAATCATTGTTTCGACAAACAAGTTGACATTCTAATGAGTTTTGGACAATTTTTTTTTTTTTATATTTTTCAAAGCACAGTTTCAATATTTGAGGACATAAAATAGAAAAAAATAGTCTGAAAAATGAGGGGAACTTATGGCTACCCAGTTTCTCAAAATAATTCTAGGAAACATAATCCAACATCCTAGTCTACTCATCCGGTAGACAGAATGCCCAAGGTTACACACCCAAAAGAATGAAATATTGTGCCCCAACTCTCTGTTAAGATTCTCCTTCCCCCTTTCTATTTCCTTACATCAATTATTAGGTTCAGCATAGATTATAGTGTTTCAGAAGTTTAACTTCATGAAGTCATGCTATTGACCATGGCAATAAACTTCATTCTAGAAAAGACAGAGTCACACAAACAGTTAAATAAAACCACGTTACCATCCCCTAGTAAAGTACCTGGAAAATAATATCATTTGGAAGCCGGTTGTTTAGTACTTGACTGCATTACATCAGGAGGAAACCCGATAAAATGAGGTTAGAAATGATTTTCCCTCTTCGTGCAAAGTAAAATAAAGGGATATTCTTCTAGAAACACAGGAAGAGGTAAAGTCGCGCTATAGTCTCTTTGTGAGCGTCTGATTTAAGTTGACGGATATACATGTTAAATAGTCCATATCTTCCAGATTGATTAACTGAATTCTCGGGAAGCACAAACAGACTTCATGATTTATTAACTAATTTAATTGAAAATACTTGGCAACCACTTCACCGTGGCCAAAGGATATGCAAAAGCATCGTAATCAAGGGCAAACTTAAATCATCCGCTATCAGTACATTAGCAACTATTCCACAGTACAATAAAATTATGACCAAAGTTCTTAACGTTTTATGGTTTTTCCATGTCAGAAAGTATTGTAAATAATTACATCAATTACTAATCAAGTCACAGCAAGTTCCATCAAGTGTGAAGTCCTTTCTTACAATGCGGACATTGTTGCGGTGGTCATCAATATAGTTAAGTTAGGCATTCTCTGAATGCACTGGATGACAACAGGAAGGGCTGCCATTCCTTCACCTGCAAATAAAATCAAAATGAAATTTAGAATTAAAGTTCACCAAAATTTTCCATTCTACGAACAACCCTTCCAGCATTCTGGGGACATGTAGTATGATGCTATTCTGAAACTGGCATCTTAGATACTCAGGTATCAAATACCAAAGTATTCAGTATCAAACCAAGGTCAGTGAAACAGAACGCAGTCATATCGATGTTTGATCGTAGAGAAGTTAAGGCTAATCAGGCGTCTACAACTGTGAATAAAGAAGTAAACCTAATGAAACGGCATGAAACCATATGAGAGGTCCTGGAGGGCGTGGCTGAGAGGGATGACCGAGACGCTCCGGCCAACGGTGGGGGTGTTCGAGGCCCCGGAATTGACGCCACCGCAAGTGAAGGTAAACCAACGGCGAAGCACCGTAGCTCAGTGCTCTGTATAACTTGTAAAGCAACAATCCTTTTCTTCCCCGCATATCTCAGATTCTGAACTTTCTGTCTCACTCCGGGGGAATGCTTCATCAGAATCCTGATTCGACCGCCAATAAGCACAGTAAAAGGGCCTTTCGTATTTTTCTCTCTCTGGGCTTTATTTAAGAGAGCCTGCTTTCCAAAGCGTAGATCTGTATTGCCTACTGACAATCAATTTTCATAATATTTTTGGCCAACAATTAATTTCTATAACTACATGCTTTATAATCACTCTGTACATCCAGAACCTGTGAATCAGGCCCAAAAAAATCGTTTGACAAATAAGCTCAGCTTTATAAGCCCGAGCGTGTATGGGTAAGCCACTCATACTTTTTAAAATAATTTTTTAATTTTTTATATAATTATTTAAATTAATTGAACTAATTAACATCCTCATTTATAAAAAAAATTAATATAATATTTAAATTTTATTATTTATATATTACTAATTAATAAGATAATATATATTTTTTAATATTAAAAAAATATGATAAGTGGGTCAGCTCTAAACAAGTTCTGAGGTATAAAAAACACACATTTTCTTTTTAAATTCTTATTTTTAAAACCTAATCTATCTATTTTATCTGGTAAATGGATTAATCCATCTAATTTAATCCTTATTGTGGGCTCCACGCGTATCCACGGAGGGGTCTCCTTTCCTTTGAAATTTCATCGCATAATACTATTAAAAGGTTCATAGTACATAGCACCGTACTATATTAGATGAAAAATTTTAAGTTAACTACTTAAGATTGAAATAAAAATAAATATTTTCACCAAAAAATATTTCATATGTGTATAAGGCAAAATCAGTTTGTAAAATATATATTAAAAATGATACAATGAATTTAGATTTTTTGTTGGCCAAAAAAATTTTAGAATTTTTGACGACATTACACTGGTTATTAGGCATTCTTTCTGTGCATTGTTCACTTACTGTAATATTAATATTGGTGTATTAATTATATAGTTTACATTAATTATGAAAAAAAAAATATGATGTGATCTTGATATATTGTTGATTTGCAGCATCCCGAGAAACCTAGCAAAAAGAAGTGGCACATGAAGCATGCATGAAGCAGTGACTCGTATGGGCGTTTGTATCCGTAGTTGTAGAGCTGGGAATATGGGTTAAGTCCTATGGGCTAGCCCATTTAGCCCGAAAAAAATGACGGGCTGGGCTAGAAATTTAGGAACTTTTATAAGAAACGGGCTTTTGAGCCCGAGCCCATTTGGGCCGGTTAAAAAATAGGTTGGCCCGTGTGGGTCGTGGGCCGGCCCATTTAGCCCTTTTTTTTATATTTTTTAAATATTTTTCTTGGTTAATAATTTTAATAATGATGATAAATGATGATGTTAATAATTAATATATAGTTAATTTTAGTTGTCTTGATTTAAATAATTATGTATATGAAAAAAATGTTTATATTATTTTGTAAATGTTAAATTAGATTAAAAATTAAAAAAATTAAAAAAAATATGGGCCTACAGGCTAGCCCGTAACCCGTTAAATATGGACTGGGCTTAAAAAAATACAGCACATCTGATAAACGGGCTTTTAGGCCCAGCCCATATTAGGCCCGACCCATGACGGGCTGGCTCATATAGGTCGGGTTAGCCCGAATTCTCAGTACTACGTAGTTGAATGGCCTTTTTTTTTTTGGTAAAAAAATGGACTTTTTTTTTCTTAATAGTCAAATGGCTAGTTTTGACTTTTGAGTTGAATGAAACCCGAAAAAACAGCGAGAAACTAAGAAAGTCGAGTCATTCGGTCGCCTGTCGGGTTTAGTAAATGGGTTTTCGATTACCACGATCGCGGTTAACGATATTGTTGTTGACATACATATACGTATAAAACATGTATATTCCATTATTCATGCAATGCCAGCTCAGGTGCACATGTGATGTTTCTTGTTCCCGCCTTGGCTCCTCTCTTCACATGCTTTAACCATGTATATTTAATGTGCAGGCTTCGACTAGTGACAACGCTGATCACCCACCTTGGGCCAATTAATTCTGATTGAGTTGTGTCGAGCCCAGGCTTTTTCAGAGATATTTTATGCATTTACAGTGTCTCAAATCTGATATATTATATTTAAGTGATTTTAAGCTCTTTCACTAAAATTAATACCCTAGGATGAATCTAGTTTTCCCCATTTAAAAAGTAGATCTTTCCCCTTCAATTTATTATCACGTCTCTGTCAAATTAAAAATTTGATCCATAGGAGTATAAAATTTCTCTAGTTGGGTTGGGTTGAATGAAAAGAGATTTAATATTATTTGAGTGAAATCTTAAATTTGAGTTATGTGAATTAAAAAAAAAATGTTAGGAAACCTACCTAACAATGTTCAAATTTGACCCATAATACCATATACCATATAATTACACCAAAAAAAAGGCCATAAAGAAAAAAGAATATAAAATTAAATGAAAATTGTGGTATTATCCAATTTAGTCCAAATTAATGATACTCTAATATGGCTACCAAATATCGAATAGTTTCATAAAAAATATATTAAATATGAGTTTGTATTATTTACCATATTTGAATAACATATCTTATCATAACTTTCATATTTTCCTATATTTGTTCACTATTTATGAGCAATACTATTTTTCATAAATATATATATATTCATCGATTACTTATTATTGACGATTTATACTACGTTTTAATTATATAAATTTAATTACTACATATAAAGTTTTTTATCTTGATCATAAATATAAAATTTTTTTATAACATACGAGGTAATATTTATTATGTATGTCTAAAAAAAGTCCCTATTTAATGCATCCCAATTTTTAATTATAATAATATTGTGATTTTTAGAGAAATTGAGATAGTTAACTAACTTTAACTTTTATTTTTAATTCTCGTAATTTAATTAAAAAATCTTATATTAAGTACTGGAATCCCATGCATTATTATTACTAAATCAATCGACTTTTCAGTCTCTTCAACTGGATGCTACAGCCGGTCCTAGTAACTTGACATGTCTTCTGATTTATACATTTAGAAGATGCAAAGTATTGTAAAACAGAAGAAAGACGAGCCGTTGTCCAACATCAACTAGAAAATATTTCGTGTGTTACATGGGACAAATAAGCATGAGTAATTGAAAAATATATATATCCCAATAGAATTTAAAAATAACAACCTTGTAATCTGATAGTTTGTTATAATAATATCGATCAACCACAAAAATGTATCATAAATGGGTTAATATAGACCAAACACAGCAGAACTCTCCGATTAAACGCTTGTGGGTGGTAGTTTTGTTATCCTTTTCTTGCCCTGCTGCTGTTCTATATCTTGACCCAAAGAAGATGCCCGTATCTTTTCTAAGCTCTCTTGTATAGAAATGAAAACGATCAAGGTGTGGGGTGTTTGACGACGGCACAGAGGCTAAATAGGTTGCGAGGACTTTTCAATCAAAGACTCGTGGGTGGTAGAGATAAAATAAGACGGAGAACCAGATGGATGATGCAATCCAGCTTCCTGAAGTCAATGACTTTAGCAAAAATAAATAAATAAGCATTAAATGACTTATGAGTTCTTGAAGCCTCCACACTTCTGCTTTTGACTTATTGTCGCTGCTCCAAATTAAGAATTTTTTTTTTGTTACAACATTATGTAACTTTTATTAATAATTTACTTTTTTTACCCTATTTATTTATGATCGATCTAATAAATTGTAATGAAATAGAGTGGGAAACATCTTTAATTATTATTAATTAATAAGAATAAGAATGAGATATTAAACTTTTTTTTTGGAGAAATTTTAATAATGCAAACAATTTTTCTGAAGATGTGTGAGATAATTGGAAAGAGTGTAAAATAACATGAGTTCTTTAGTAAATTTGTATGATGAAAAGCATCTCATATGGGAATTTTCTAAAAATTACGTCTTTCTCATTCATTATTAGCCAAAGAAACAAAAGGCTTGAGTTAGTTTTAAATACGTTCAATTTATTATAGTCTCATTTAGGTCACTTTTTTTTTATATTAATTCTTCATAAGTTAAAGTTATCCTATTTCTAATCACGCTTTGATGAATGATGACTTGGGGAGGCTGTTTCTGCTTAAGATCAAATCTTTTAGAGTGTTGATGTCAACATTTTTGAGGAAGGGAAAGTGACATAATAAATAAAAATATACACTTTTTTATTTAAGAAAAAATTAAAATAAAAATCTTTCCGGTCAAAGAAGAAAGAAAAATTATGAAGTAAAATCTAAATAATTCAAAATTGTTGCTTTCAATTTTTTTTTAATGTGAGAAAAAAAAGAAAAAAAAAAAGAAACTACACCAACTTCATCCTAGGAAAAAAAAACTAACAATTATGTGAAGCTCTTATCACTCAATTTATCGCTCGCTTTTAAGTTATACAACTTCAACACGGTCGACAATATCATAAATTTAATACAACCATAGTATAATGGCTTTTCTACATTACTTTTCAACTTCAGAATATCTTAAGACAATCTTAAAGTTCATCTTCAATTACATTCGTCATCTCTTCAAGACGATCGGCCTCAAATGTGCTTGTGTCAAAATCTTTCAATCCACTATACCCCAAACTACTATACTCATTCTATCATCTCGCCATGCTTTGTCTAACATCTGTAACCTCAATCAATTCCATGACACAATAAATGATCTTCCAAGTCATCTGCACTAACTAGCCTCCTATATCAACACTTTAAGTAAGGGCATAAAATTTTATTAGGATCATTCATATGCTCAACTGCAAATCTAATGAACTCATTTATTCCATCCCAATACTCTTTAATCAAATGATTCGCAGATATCCATAACCGATCCATGCTCTTAGGATGTATATCAATTTTGGCAGAACCTCCTCTAAAAGTTGAAGGTCCAATAATTCTACAAGAATAACTCACAAAAAAAATTATGCTTCCTAACTATAAACACTATCATTTTCCAGCCAATCTCAAATAACATAAACTATCTTTAAACATAATGATTATCACTATTCCAAAGCAATACAATATTCAATCATAGACTTTCCGGCAACCATGGTCTAATGTTTAAAGAAAAAATGGTAACCTAACAACTAAAAAATGAGAGTTTCCCGGACCCCAAGCCCTCTATTCACACAAAAAGTATGAATTTATAACAAGTTGAAACTAATCACAACAACAATTTTATCTCAAATAATTTCCAATCATCAAATTACTTCTAATTAATGAACTATTAATGATTCATGCTATTAAATATACATGGTGTAGTGATGATTCATGCTATACAATAACAACAATACTAGTATTATCCCACTGAGTAGCGATTCATGCTATTATTATAAAATTTCAATCAATAATTTTTAATTCAAAACTTCACCCCACATTAATGTACCTTATAAGCTTGCACTATCTCCTTTAGTTTAGCAATGACATGTTCAACCTATATTACATAAGAGTACAAGCTAAGAGATCAAATAAGTCTACTTAACAATATGCTAAATTTCTAAAAGATATTCACATGATGAATTTAATGAGGGAATAATGGTTCCAAATGCTTGATCGCATCATAGAAATGATGTTAACATGATTATAAGGTAGGAACTCAAGTTATAGTGTAAAGTGGTCTTATTGAACCTAGAAAAAAAAAGTGGCAATAAAACGACTTAAAAATAAAAATTTCCTGAGTCTTACACCTTCTCTTCATGCAAAAAGTAAAAAATTTCAAGTTTGGAGTCATTGTCAATGAAAAGAATTATATTTACAATGATACAATGAAAGAAAGTTAGGCTAACCATTTAAGGCTTCCCTAATTTTTTTTATAATTAAAGTTCCTATTGTCATAATGAAAGCATTGGGAGCATCTTTCTCCCCAATATTGGATGCAAGCGAATTATCTATAACAGTGAAAGCAATGAAATAAAAAGTTCAAACAAGCAACAGTATCACAAAGCTTGTAATACAAACAAAATAAAAGCAAAGCTATAAAATAATAGGCAAAAAGTTATTTTCTGTGAGCAAGTTCATGCAAAAAAAAAATTTAAATAGATTCCTCCAAATATACCATAAACAAGGTGTGAAATTTGGATATTTTACAACCAAGAGGAATTTTCATGAGTGAAAACAAATAATAAACCACTAGACAACATTGATGACTACCTAATGAAGCATTTTGGACACTCTCACAGCTTCACAATCCAAATTTAAACCATTTTGTACAATTCTAAATTAGCCATCCATATACATCAATGTTTCCAAATCTCTTCCCTTCCATCATCTAGAGGAGAGCACCTTAAGCATCTTAAGTAAGCCAAGAACAAAAATAAATAGTTAAAAATGAAAAATTGATTCCTCAATAAATACCCAACAGCAATACACCGATGAAAATGACAATTACATATTGTCATCTCTGCAATTACTGAACATCAATCACCTACTATAGTATAGATTTTTTATTCATCAACAAAAAAAGAAAGAATGCAGGGATGAAGAGCAAGCCAAGAACAAAGACAGGCCATGGTAAGAATGAGAAAGAACAAATAACAAAAGATAAATGACAAAGGCAAAAGGAACTCATAGGCGAGCATGATGGTGACAAAAAGATGAGCAAACGACGAGCACCAGTGACAAAAGAAGAAGCTAAAATCAAGCAACCCATAAATCTGAAATCGAGGAAGACACTAAAATTGAGCAACCCATGAAGCTGCTGCACCTACGACGGATGATGACTAAGGGGAGACATCGGTGAAGGGGATTGACGAAGGAGGAAGGGATAAGTCAAAGTTAGCCGTGGGGTTCAAAACATGAGATCTGAGTTTTGACAATGGAGGACAAGAAAGGTTTAGATTTGGGGCTCTCTAATTTAAATTTTCAATTTTTTTGTTAAATGACCAAACATCCTTATTTTGTTGGTGGTTTATTAGAGAACCACCAATGAAAGTTCTCACTTTTCTTTGTGTTTCACAAAGAAAAATCAAGTTGCAAAACTTGCTCAAATTTGTTGGTGGTTAATAAAATAACTGCCAAGTTTTACACAATAACCGCCAACGAATCCCTTTTCTTTCTCTGCCTCACTTTTCTTGACATTTGCTTCAATAACTACCAATGAAAGGTGACCAAAGGGAACTCACAGGCGAGCATGATGGTGACCAAAAGACTAGCAAACGGCAAGCATCGATGACAAAAGAAGAAGCTAAAATAAAGCAACCCACAGATCTGAAATCAAGCAACCCATAAAGTTGTTGCGCCAGTGACGGATGACGACTAAGGGGAGACACCAATGAAGGGGATTAACAAAGAAGGAAGGGATGAGTCAGAGTTAGCCATAGGATTTGAAACATGGGATCTAAGTTTTGACGATGGATGATGAGGAAGATTTTGATTTAGGGCTCTCTGATTCATATTTTCAATTTTTTTGTTAAATTACCAAATGACCTCATTTTGTTGGCAGTTTGTTAGAGAACCGCCAATGAAAGTTCTTACTTTTCTTTGTGTTTCAACAAAAAAATATAGAGAAAAATAAGGCTGCATAACTTGCTCAGATTCGTTGGTGGTTAATAAAATAACTGCAAAGTTTTACACAATAATCACTAACGAATCCCTTTTCCTCTCTCCGCCTCACTTTTCTTGACGTTTGCTTCAATAACTAATAATGAATGGGCACTAGGAAAAGCCTATTCTGGCGTAGTGACTCCTATAACATCTATGAAAGGAAGCTACAAACTGTCACTAAGAGAATATGATAGAATAATAGTACCTATTTGAGGATCATGAACAAGAGAGGCTAATCTATTTGCGACTCTATTTCCTTCTCTACAATTGTGAGTAAACTTTGTGTACCAAGAAAGATGCATAAACCGACCACCAAACATTTGGTTCAATTAGAAATGGGTTGTATCAGTTTAACCAGAGATTTCAAGTTTGAGCCCTAGGAATGCAGTAGTATTAAATACTTGGTGGCAGAGCTTGCCACCCGAAAGGGTCTGACCCTGCTTAATCCAAATTACTGAGTCCTGATAAATTCTTCAGTTGAATTAGGGTAGGTTTAAGATATCAGGTGTACATGAAAAAAAAAAAGATGCATAAACCGTCAAATTCTTTACACCAAATTTGTCATAGGGTGTAAATTGTTGCTTTCAAAGTACTTGTATCTATTTTAACCTCAAAATTACTTTTTAAAGTAGGTTTTACCTTCTCTCAACATGACCTTTTTCCATATACATAATTAGAAATAATAGTAACTTATTATTTTATAAACACTTTTTTCTGAATGAGCTGAAGATATTCTCTAGCCAAAAGCTAAAAACTAATCCATTTAAATTGTGGAGATCATTGAAGTTGGTTTTATTTTTTCTAATAAGGCATTTTTTATACACATGATTAAAGATTAAACCTAAAACAACATGTTTAAGAAACCTAACTATCTACCAATTATATCAGGATCTTATTGGTTATTTCATAAGCACTTTAATTAAACTCAAATATATAGTTTAAATGCTATATACATACATACGTACATACATTTATATACCTAAACACACTCATATTGATATTCACCTAAGAGGTTCACCTTCTCCGTTGACTATAAATGTTGTTAGCACATGGTATGGACAAAAAAGTTAGTTAGCATTAACTAACTTAAATTAATTAAAATTGTAGAAGTTTTTGTCTCTCAAATAAGTAATTGGGAATGATCAATTTCTAATAACTGTGTATGGAGCAAAACTTAATTAGGAGTAGCCTAAATTATACTTTGAGTACCGCAAAAAAAATTAATTTTCCTGACGATAAGAGATACTCCTAATCTCAACAAAAAATAGTTAAAATTAGTTGAGTTTTTTTATTTTTAAAAAAGTTATCACAACATTCCAAATTTTTTTAATTAAAATCATATACAGTGATTTTTTCCGCACTTGAATGAGAAAATTAAAAGAAAAATACTTCCAATACAATTATGAAGGATATATATAGAAAATGATAATAAAAACTTCAGACATTTTATAAAATATCTTACATCAAGAAACATGAAAAAGCTTTAAAAAATACTGTTATAGAAAGAAACAGGGGAGTACAATGGTGCCGCGTGGTGAGCTCATAACGAACTATTGTGTCGCTCTTTATTAAAGCGGAGTACAAAATAGGGGTGTGTTTGGTACGGGGGATAAGAAGAGAATGAAGAAAAGGAATTTTTATGGAGGGAAAGAGAGAGGAGAAGAGATGAGATATGGAGGGAATGAGAGAGAAAGGAAGAAAAGGGGATTGAGGTGAGGAGAGGAATTTTAATAATTTGTTATTTAATTCAGGAGGGGAGGAGAGGAGAGGAGAGTTAATAATAATTTGATTATTTTATTATTGAAATTAAAAAAAATTTCTATTATTTTTATAAGTATAAAAAATTTCATTGTTGAGTAAAAAATTATATTTTAATGTTTTATACTCATACTCTATAATTTTATACTCAATACTAAAATTTTTTATACTCACTTTTTAAAATATGGGATTTGAGTATAATATTTTTTTATATTGGATTCTTCAAATAAATATTTTCATATTTTTAAGATTTTTTATTAATTTATTTCTATTTTTAAAAATATTTTTTATTAAAAAAGATCAAAATTAAAAAAAAACATGTCCCCTCTGCCCCTTTCGGAGTGGACACTTTGAGGGGAGGGAAGCAACAGGGGAGGAAAGTTACTTCTCCTATTTGAAATGGGTAGATAAATTTTATAAAGGGATGCCTCTCAAACCCCTCTACCAAACTGGCGTTAGGCATTAGCACCAAGACGAGGACCAATCAGAAAATCTAAGGGCCTATATACTAAATTAGCATCTCAACCAAAGCTTCCTGCGACAAGAAACATGGCGGGGCCTCTGGATTCTCCGCTATGGTATCTCTTAATCTTATCACCAGTTGTGGTGCTGCTCATCCTCCACCACAAAATCTCAGCCTCCAAGCACCGCCTTCCTCCGGGTCCGCCAGGATGGCCTATCTTAGGCAACATGTTCCAGCTAGGACGCATGCCTCACCGCACTTTGGCCCACTTCAAAGAACGATACGGCCCCGTCGTGTGGCTTAAAATAGGTGCCATCAACACCTTGGCCATACTCTCCGCCAAGACTGCCGCTGAGTTTTTCAAGAACCACGATCTATCCTTCGCCGAACGAACAGTCACTGAACTGATGCGCGTCCACAACTACGATAAATCCTCTCTGGCCCTAGCCCCTTACGGCTCCTACTGGCGCACCATGCGCCGCCTCGTCACCCTTGACATGTTAGTCGCCAAGCGACTCAACGAAACGGCCTTCATTCGTCGTAAATGCGTCGACGACATGCTGATTTGGATCGCGAGAGAAGCCGCCAAGTTAGAGGAAGTGCGTGGGCTTCACGTGGCGCGCTACGTTTTCTTGATGAGCTTCAACTTGCTGGGGAACTTGATGCTGTCACGTGACTTGTTCGACCCTGAATCGAACGAGGGGTCGGAGTTTTTCACGGCGATGATGGGTTTGATGGAGTGGACTGGTCACCCAAATGTGGTGGACTTGTTTCCCTGGCTAAGATGGCTGGACCCACAAGGGCTCCGAAGGAACATGGAGAGAGATATGGGAAAAGCCATAGAAATCGCTTCCAAGTTTGTGAAGGAACGCATGGAGAAGCAGAGCGGTCAGATGACACAAAAGGATTTCCTGGATGTCTTGCTTGAGCATCAAGGCAGTAATGCAAACGAAGAGTCCCTCAACGTATTCATATTGGTAAGTACAGTAAATGTTTCATCGCATCGCATCCTTTTCGTTGATGTTGTGACAATTGGATTGTGGTTCAGGAGGTTTTCTTGGCTGGTTCAGAGACAACGAGTAGTACGATCGAATGGGCCTTAACGGAGCTACTGTGCAACCCGGAGACATTGATTAAGGCCAAAGCGGAGCTGGGTGAAGTGGTTGGGTATGAAAGGAAAGTGGAAGAGAGTGACATAGAGAATCTTCCATACTTGAAGGCTGTGATTAAGGAAACACTTCGACTGCACCCTCCAATTCCACTGCTTGTGCCTCGAAGAGCAATGCAGGATACAAATTTCATGGGGTATTTTATTCCCCAAGATACCCAAGTTTTTGTGAACGCATGGGCAATCGGGAGAGACCCAGATGTGTGGGAGGACCCGTTGACCTTTAAGCCTGAGAGATTTTTGGATTCCAAGATAGATTATAAGGGGTATCACTATGAGTTAATCCCGTTTGGGGCTGGACGGAGAATGTGCGCCGGCGTGCCGTTGGCTCATAGAGTGCTTCACTGGTATTAAGCTCTTTGCTTCATCGATTTGATTGGACACTTGGTGGGGATACGACGCCGTCTACCATGGACATGAAGGAGCGACTCGGCATCACCATGAGAAAGCTCGAGCCCTTACTTGCCGTGCCTAAAACGGTGATTTAAGGCTTCTTATATTCTATTAAAAATAATGCGAGGCCTAGCTTTTGTCCGATAGCTGCATACCCTAAATGTCTCTACATTAGTTGATATTTTTCTTCCCATTAGTACAACTGTATGCATAGGATAATCATCGATCGCAAATCATATCCGCAATTCAAGTGGGCAATAATAAAATGCATGTCCTTGTTATTATAAATTAAAATCGGAGTAATCGAACATGAACCAAAGCCGGTCAAGTGTTGGATCAGACTGAACCAGCGTCCACCATGAAAAGTTGCAAAATCCGGTAAAGTTTACGTTATAATATATATAAAATACAACGAATTTATAAAGTCCGTAGAATTTTTCTACCTACATTAAACATGATCACTTCGTTGCATAATCATGACATAACAATTATAAAAATATTGTTGAGATGAGAAGTCAGAGTAAGGACAATCATGGATAGTTTATTTGGAATCTCCTTGGAAACCCTGGTTCCTTGCTCTCTCTCTCTCTCTCTCTCTCTGATTCTTTACAGCACGACTTCACATTTCAATCCACTTTCCTTCACCAAACAGTTAAAATAATTGGCAAAACAATCATGCTTAACCACCACTGCTTGTATTTTTTTATAAGCGTGCATATTTGTATTAATAATTTGTTATGAACATGGAAACCTTGTTATTCTCGGCCGGCGGTCCTAGCTGCAAACTTTAAATGACCCATTTTGAAAGCAATCCATTTCATAAATACTTAACAGTTATCAGAGAAACTAAATAATTAATATTTAATAAAGTTTTGCTAAGACTTGGTATACTTGTGCATGTGCGCGTCATGGTAAGTGAGATGTAACTTTTGATTGATTGGGTCTGTGTGATAGCATTTTAATATTAAGGATGTAACATAATATATTATTTTAGGTGGAACATTTTCATAATCAAGAAAGGCACTGTCTATGATATCAGGCAAGCTAAAGCTAGAAACATTTTCTGGACACAAAAATACTTAACAATCTAAACCGAGGTACGACTCTGGAGGGAACTATGATATCAAGCAACACACCCAAGCAGAAAAGAGATCGAATAGCAAAACAATGAAAACTTGCGATATCTCGGATGTTTATTTATTTATTTATTTTTAAATCTCGATGGGACTCATTTTTCTACCTACTCTTGCGAGTTTTTTAAAAACAATAAAAAAATTCTGTTGCGGCACATGGCAAAATTGTAAATTTGTAATATTTTTCATCTTTACTATGGTTAAGGAAATTTCAGTGTCCTTGAACTTAATTAAACTGAAGATTCTGCAATGTTTTAAGGATACAAAGTACAATACACAATTCAATTTTCATATGAAAAAACTGTACTTTCAATCTCGGACCCCGTTGTTGCTAAAAAAAAAAAAAGGTCATTCTCTATTTCTCTCTAATTACATTTAAAGAGTAAAATCTTTACAAAATATTAATGTAAAAAAAATCTTAAAAACTATGAATATAATATATGAAGATGAACTCCTATACTTTTTTTTTTACCTTTGAACAAGCACAGTATAACTATAAACCCCTGTACAGGAGAATTAGCAAAGTGATAAGAATATATTATGGAAAACAGGAGTCATAGTATGTATAGACAACTATATATTATGGTTGATTCAGAATTTCCCTCCTTAGAGATTATTTAGTTCAATTGAAGAGATTAAAGAGAAAAGAATTGGAGAGGTTTTAAAATTTTTTTATTTTTAAAATTGGAAGTAAGGGAATTGAAGAAATTTTGATAGAATATTATTTAATTTAAAAGAGGGTTGAATAATAAATACTTTCTTTCCTAAAAAAAATCTCAATTTAAAAAGAATTTATAGAGGGATGGAGCCCTCTAATTTTTTTAGCTAAAGGAGAAGAAGAGATTTATTCCTTTTTAATTCCCTTCCCTCCATTTAAAAAACTTCAATCCCTCCAACCAAAACACAGTCAAATCCTCTCTCTCTCATTCTTTAATCTTTTTATTTTGGTGCATCTCTCATTCTTTATTCTTTACTGTATGACTTCACATTTTGAAAACTGACCACTTGCATGAATAATTCCGGAATATGCCCATTTCTACAAGGTTAAGGTTCTTATATATTAATCAATGCAAATCTTAAAAATTTTCACTTTTTTTAATTTTTAAATTGCATAACATTATTTTCTAGGCTCTATGTAGAGCATGGAATCCACGTACGCCTAGTTCTTTCCAAACACATAAATTAAAACTTTGTATTTTTGTGCTGACAGTTCAAGCCACAAACTTTTGACCCCTTTTGGAAAGCATTATATCAATTAATTAGAAAATATAAAATCAATAATAAGTAAAACTATTCACAAATCATTATCACTATCAGTGTACCACTCATTTCTTAGATCTTGTGCAATTAATACACATGACTTGCATCTAGTTTAATATATGCGTGCATACAAATTTTATACACACACACACACACACTAAATTTTAGTAAAACTTCAAAATACTTGTGCTCATCATGTGACCTTTGTCTAGGTCTACATGATATATAACATGTTAAATATTAAGATCGAAATAATAAATAATTTTAAGCGGAATATTTTCATAATCAAGGAAGGCACTAAACACTTAATAAAATACTAAAAACATGTACAGGACATAAAAATACTTATCAATCTAAACCGATCGACTTACGCCTCTGGAAGGAACTGTGATATTGAGCTGACTTCAAGGAACCCACCGAAGCAGAACGAGCACTCATAAAAGAGAATAACGAAACTTCACTGCCACATTTTATTACTACAAAATTTCAGCATATCCTACGCGTAATGCAACTAGGAATTGCAATCTTTCTTTGGGCTCTTAGCCCCTTGGTTCAACCGAAAAAAGAAAAAAGAAAAACTGCATTATTGATATTTATAAAAAAAAATCCTGACGGAGAAGCAACACATCTATGTACCTACTCTGCGGTTTTTCTTTTTTCTTTTTTTGTAAAAAAAAAGTCAAAACCATTATTGTATATCAAGAGGAACTTCTCCACCTTTAAAAAAGAAAGAGAAAGAAAAAGAAAACTCTCACAACCTAAGATTAAAAAAATAAAAAATAAAAGGCCGCTCATGAATGCCAAAAGAAAATGTATGGGCTTGGAGGCCAAGAAGACATTGTAGGATAAGACTGAGAGCAGGCCCAGAGAGAGAGAGAGAGAGCAATGGACTCAACCATCCCCTTTAGGTTGAGGGGGGCTCTTAGGTTTCCATTGGGCATTGGGCCGTAGGTTGACCGGCCCATAAACATTGTAGTTCGGAGACATCTCACACCAGACAAAAAAATATGGACATTCTCGTATATGTTAAAAAAACAAAAACAACTTCATCCTGGCAAAAAAAAAAAATCATTGGAGATTCAGTTAATAATAATAATAATAATAATAACATCACTTGTGGTGCAAATTAAGTCATACAGCTCACCAATTAATTCAAACACATTCTTTAGACTGTCATGGGAAACATTTTTTAATTCGACTTTTCAAAAGTAACCTGAAAAAAAAAAATCTTAATTCAAACACGTTTCAAAAGTAAACATAGTCATCATGAAGGAAATAGTTTCAACGCAACAAGTCATCATAATCTGGTATTTTGGTAGTCTTATCAAAATTGAATAATTTGGTCCGACCTTTGTCATTAGTATTCATATGAGTATAATTCATTAATTACTCACAAAAACATCTCATATATTTTGAAAACCTAGAGAACTTCCTTGAAATTAAAATTTATATTGCAAAAATTTTTCCTTTATTTTTAAAATTTTATTTCCACCCACTTAACTATTAAATCACGTGTTTATTTTGTTTTGTATCTGAATATCCCTATATGACATAAATATTATCGAATAATCATTTAAACACCTATGATTAGTTTCATAATTTTAAATCTTTTAAACATATTTATTTAGTAATATTCTAAAAATAGACATTTGGTAAGAAAATCTTCCAATCACATTTATTTTTAATTTTTCATTATATTCTAAAAATAATATAAATTTGATTGTATTATAAAATGTATTAATTTTATACCTCATAAAAAATTAATTAAAATGAATATAAAAAGTAACAAGAAAAACTTTATCAATTAATGATTTAATATAATGTGGGATAAATTGGTAAATATAATTTATATTAATATGATTCTTAATTAATAAATAGCATTTTTGAAATATCTTTTGGAATATTTTTAATAGTATTAATAAATTGGATTAAAGCGTATGTTTCTAAAATAAAGGGGCGATTTAACAAAATAGAAAAGGAGTCCGAATATTTTACTCTATTCATAAATTATATAAGTTCTCCATCTTGGCAAACGAGCATTTTCAGCTTGGGACGTAAGTTCATGGGGAGTGGGGGCAAACACTGTGATTTGTCCTTCTTAATTTTATCTTATCGATTATTAGAGACGTGTAATCTTTACTTTTTCTAGCTATTATTTCCTTTCTAGGAAACTCCATGACAATATAAATCATCATCTCTTTTATCTTCCATTTCTTCCTCCAAGTGACATCCTTGAATCAACATACACCCACATAGACCGAATTGTTTAGAGAAAAAAAAGGGAATAAGCAATTTATTAATTACAAATTTTTGTTTCATTTGGAAGGCTTGGCAAACAATTTGACCTCGTGACATTTTTGTTGCACAGTACAGGGAAAAAAAATCTATGGGCTAAACTTTACTTAAGAATATTGTCAAATCCCTTCGAAGAAAAGCTTTAAAAAAATGAAAGTGGACCGTTATTCCATCATTCATTTAATCTTTTGTAGTCAAATTAGATTTTTGAATATCTAAACCTAGAGACAGAAACAACTAACAACTCCACTTTCTCTAATTAACTTCTTTTTAGAGCAAACATCTTAACATATTTTATAATTATACGCAAGAAATAAATAAAAAAATATGTGCAGCATGCTTCTCAAAATTAGATATTGAAGAAAAAGGTGATCCCGAGGGGATTTGATACAGAGTGTTGGGCCATAGAAAGGCAGATTGTCAACGGGGGATTGGAAATTTTCCGTCGAATATTATCAATGAGGTTAAGGTGTAAAGATTTTAATTGACCAAGACAATGTACGAAGATTTAAAAAAAATTATTATTTAAATGTTTAAAGTTTATAAAATCAATAATCAGAAATCCTAAAATGAAACATAATTTTAAAGGGAAAAATACATTATTATTTATTTTCTGTAAAATATAGCTTAAAATTGTTTTATATTACGTGAGTATTTTCATTCAAGAATAGTGAAAATTTTTTAAAAACTCTTGTAAGCTCGATAATATAATATTATAATTTCAAAAAGTATTAGTTATATTTTAAAAAATAATAATGAATCATTTTTATAATTTTTAAGAGAGATATACTTAAAAAAATAGTAATCACTAATTTTATAACCTTAGACGAACTTGATTTTTATTTTTTTGGGTCAAAATTAGTCCAGGAAACCCATCCAAATGATGATAAACAGATTTAGAGTACTTCTCTAATATATAAGATAATATTTATTATACATTTATAAAAGATACTTTTATTTAATATATCATAAAGAGAGAAAGAAAGGGATTAAATAGAGTAATTTAAAAAAAAATATTATAATTTTTAGAGAAATCGAGATAATTAACTAATTTTTAATTTTATTATTAATTTATGTCATTAAATTAAAATAATCTCATATTAAAAAATATAATTAATTAATTTTTTTCAGCTTCAATTTCTCGGTTAATTATAAAACCCAACTTTTTTTTTTTCCCTCCATTACCGGTGGTCCCATCTTCCGCACTCCTCCATAAATTATTGTTGGGACTCTTTTAAGATAATTATATATAGCCTTGGAATTGAGCTGGTGACCCTTCGTTTAAGAAACCATAAAATTAAATTATGACATTTATTTTCAAAATGATTGATGATGGTGCCTACTACTTTGAACCGTTACAACGTTACCAAAGCAGGTATTTAATGACTAAATAATAAATATTCATCCTTTTCTTTTTAGTCACTATCCCATTTTTTTTAAAAAAAATTGTTTCTTTTTATATGTTATTTTCAAATTATAACATAATATTAATTATTATTTTTAATGTCATTTTAAAAATAAAAAATAACATTAACTATTTTTTTACCTATTTATTTCTATAAAGATATATTAGCAACTTTAAAAACAACTCTAATATATTTTCTCTTGTTCTAAATATAAAATCATTTATCTTGATTTTAAATATATAACTCTTTACCATATCTAAGATAGTATTTATTATATATTTAAAAAAAATATCTCTATTTAATGTATTTTGAAAAGATAAAGAAAATATATTGAATATTTGTAGTTTTGGAAAAAATATTGTGACTTTAAAAAAATTAAGATGGTTAACTAACTTTAATTTTTATTCTTAATTCATATTATTTAAATAAAAATTATATACTCCCTCTTGTTCTTAATATAAGACTCTTTTAACAGAATCATGCAGATTAAAAATTGGAATTAAAACTAATTAACTACTTCGATTTCTCTGAAAATTTCAACATTTTTTCAAAATTACCCTTATTTAATCTCTATCTATTTCTCTTTAAATATATTAAATAGAGATATTTTTTGAAAATGTATAATAAATATTACATTATATATTGTAAAGAGTTTTATATTCAAGATTATAATAAAAGATCCTATATATAGGACTAGAAGAAGTATTAAAGGACAAATGAGGTATTAGTTATATTTTCTAATAGATGTACTCAAATTTTAAGCTTTATATAAAAAGAAACGGATAGTGATAAAATAATTAAAAGCAAAACTTGAAAATTTTAAACTCCTCATCCCCACATGGTCATTCCTTGGGGGCCTCCATTAATAAATCACTTTTCCCTCATTTTAAAAATAAATTGAAAAATGATGCTTCAAAAAGATTATCATTTTCCATGCGCGTGCTTGGCTAAAGAAAAAGAGATATTTTGTAGGGTAAAGAACCCAATTCTTTTTTTTGGCCTCAATAAACCTTGTCTTTAGTTGTACTTGATTACCCACAGAGAAACTTTCTTATTTTTTTTTTACATTCCAAAAACAATAACTTTTTGAAAAATCAATTGAATGAAATTATGGATCAAATAAGTTACTGATATTACTAATGTTTGGGCAAAAAAATGATATTACTAATGTTGTCTCGAAAATAATGAAAAAATCATTTGGATAGATTAAATTTTGGAAGAGAATAAATGATATCAATATGGTGTGATTTTACATTGTTGTATTAGGAGATTAAATATAATTAAAAAGGGAAATTTTCAGCCAATAAATAAATGTAGCAAGGTTTTTTTTTTATTTTCCAGCTACAAGAAGTTTGTTTGGGCTTAGAGCGTTGAGAGTTACAAAAACATTTTTATTAAAAAAAGTGACAAAAAATATAAATAACAGACAGAAGACGTTTAGCAGATAAACGACAAGAGGATATAATAAGGGGGGACCCTACCAAAATTTCGCTGTCTATTTGCAGTATGTCTTTGTTCTTGTCTGTGTTTTGTTTTATCTTGCGCCTGTAGCAGTGGTTTGCAACATATACCTATGGGACCTTTCTTTCGTTTTCTTTTTCTTTTTTTTTTTAATTCAAAGGTGTTTGAATTCAATTTTAAAGGGGCCAAAAAACTAAGCGAACTTTATAATTATTCCTATTATTATTAAATATTAGAAACACTGCATGACAAAAAAAAAATAGTCAAAAATTGTGTACGCATGTTGACAGAGTAATAATAGCCGTCACATATTATTCAAATATATATATGTGGATCGAACATTTTGCCACTGATTCAAATAATTTAATAATGTATCAATATAATTTATATAATATCATATTATTCATTGGTTATGAGAAGTAGAATTTATGTATTATTATTAAATTGGATACAATGCAAAAAAAAATGCTGTTTGTGAGAATAAAACTATATTTCAAAAAAGAATGATGGTTTAATTTATAGAAAGGAAATGATTGGAAGTAAAGTATTGCGAATATTAATAGGGAAGAAAGGCTACTACAGAAAATGGTGATTGTTAGAGGTAGGAAGGAATAATGAGGAATGATTGTGTGAGAGATGGGCCACACCAAGCAAAATAAATAGAGGTGAAATTAATATTTCATTTAGCTTTTTATTTTTATTTTAACTGTTCACCTAAGCTTAGACGGTATTATTGGATTGTTAAGAGTTTAATAGGTAAATTTAAATTGTTAAAAATTCATCAATCCAAATAAATATATCACATAAAATTTATAGGTAGTTTTAAAATGAGAGGAATGAAGAGGTGGAGAGAGAAGGCATGTCATGGTACTATATAGGTGGTTAAGGAAGGCAGTAATAATATTTGGTGAATCATGCTAATGTAGACTTGTTCAGTCTAAGCCTCAGCCACTACTCATTCCTCCAACCTTATTTGTATATTACTATTATATTATATACATTAATACTTTACTAAATTAAAAAAAAATTTATATTAAGGACCATGAAAATTATTGATAATGATCCTTATATTAAGGATAGGAGGAAGTAGAAGTCATAGTATAAAATAATTAGAGTATTTAATTTTTTTCACAAATATCTTTAGGAATTACACTTTGCAATTAATAAGGTTATAATTAAATTAATTTAATTAGGAAAATTTTTGTAAAATAATAAAAATTTTTGACAAATTTTAATGACTCTAACTAGTTTTAATTATATTTTTTAATATATATAAAATAATGAAAAATCTCTTATATTAGACACATAAATTAGTTACATCTTACATGCGTATCTTCAAGTCTTGTCCCCTATCATATTTCGCTCTCATGGATCCCTTTGGTTATTCACGAGATTGCATTCCATACGAGTTTTTTTCTTTTGGCCGGAACTTCCATACGAGTTGATGGTCTCTATTTCGCCACCTCGCATTAGGTCTGATTAATTATTACTAATTGTCACTTTAGAGTTATATTTGTGGGTGAAGAAAACTAATAAATAGTCTAAAAAAAGTTTGGTTACATTTTATTATAATAACCATATTAATTATATAATGCTTTTTAAAATTTCTTTATTTATTCATTATTATTGAAGAATAGATTTATAAAAAATATTAATAATATCTTAAAAATTAAAAAATAATAATTATTTAAAGATATAAAAAAACTTAAAATGACAATTAATTTAAAATGGAAAGAATGCTGCACAATTACATAGTTTTTTTTTAATTAAAAGAAATTGCATCAGCAAACATTAGATGCCAAGCGTACATTCATTTCCTCCTTGCTCTTTTGGCTATCGCCCTCCCACTTTCTCTTTAATCTTTGCATATTAGTCCATTCACCTACCATCAATTATGTATTTATGCCACCCGTTTTTAAAACTGTTCCGCATCCAATTATTATTTGGGATTAATACTAATCCAAATCAAATTACATCAGTTCCCAAATCCTGCACAGAAAGCTTTATTTTCTATATTCACAATATCTTAAATTTGAGATATCATAATTAAATGACCATAAATCCTTCCATTAAAATTAACGCCAATTGACATATTTCTGCCCCCTTTTTAAATAAAGAGGAGAAACTAATGCCCTTTTCCTAACACACAAATTAAAAAATCCAAATATTAGTACATCTACTATTGAATGATAATAATTTTTATCTATAAATATGAGATATTTTTTCTCATAATTTTACTATTCTATTTTATTTTGTACACCTTCCGTCCCATTCTATTTTTGAGGTTTTTTATATAGATTATTAAAATTATTAAATAATTTAAATTACAATAAAATTTAATGATATCTTACCAAAATATCATTTTTTTAAATGCTAAAAGATGAGTTGTACTCTATCTAATATTGTTTTTAATAAAAAATAAATTAAAAAATAATTAATACTTCATTGGTAATATAAAATAATAAATAAATTATGATATTTAAAATTTTCTAAAACAATAAATAAAGTGAGAGGAAATATATTGGAAACCCCTTTAATATTTTTTACCCAATTTTAAATGTATTAAAAAATTTAATAATAATTGTTAATGGTACTTTGAGGTTATTTTCAGTGATCTGTATTGTTCTAGTGAAATTAATGCATATATGTATATTTTTGTGACAGAAATGGTAAGAACTAAGAAGAATAAGTGGGATCCTTAGTCCTTTGGCTCAAGATCCTATTAGCATGATAGGGGAATATCCGCAAATATTAAACAAGGTATTGAATATTCTAATCTGTTTATTATCATCTTATATATATATTATTATTATTTAGTTGGTACTTTTGGAATTAAAGAAAAAAATGGAGGATCCTAATTGTAAGTAAGAGCTTGCAACGTGCGTGGTTCATCGACATCAGCATCAAAGTGGTCAATACCATGGTTCAATGAGAGACCAGATTTTCTTTTTTTTTTTTCGGCCAACGAAAGTATATGGCATATTATTTTTGTTAAATTATGTAACGAAATGTTCATCAAACTGAAGTAGTATTAGTTTCTATTTGGTTTAGTTAGATCATATTCCAGTAATAAACCTAAATTACTGCATCGAATCATCGTCGTGTGTGACTTATCACGTTTTCTTTTTTAAATAAATCTGCGAAGATAAAGCGGTAAAAGTAAAACTACACTTTATCTGTAGAACTATTATCGTCAGCGGGCAGAGGATCTGAATTCTACTGGAGATCATTGATACGCTGTAGTATTTATTTTCTCCTGAGAATTGTTTTTCTTTTTCTTTTTTTCCAAAAAAGAAAAACTCTTGAGGGCCGAAGCCTTATTGAGTAATTTGCGAGGCATCAATATATCTAATGACTAAAATTACAAATATCAATGTATCAATATAAATACTAAATTTCATAACAAGCTGAATTATTTATAAATTATAAATAGTATAATTTATTTTTAAAAATGAGAAAATGTTTTTATTTTATCTCAAAAACCAATATATCAATAATTTAATATCTTAAAAAACCTATAGTAATCCGCATTATTAATAAGATACAAAGAACATAATTTATTTTATAGACTGCAAAAACTTGTATAGTGAAAAAATGGAATTAAAGAAGTTATTATGAAGTTTTTGTGATTTCTTATCTTTTCAAGTGTTCTAAATTTATATTGATGATATTTTCTAAAAAATTAGTAATAAATCTAGTAAATTTTAGTAAGAACTTTAATGTTAAAAAATTATTATAATTTTTAAAGGATCTTAACATAAATATTTTAAAACGCATCTTTGGATATAATTTTTTCTTCTGTAAATATTTCGTCAGGGACTTTGCAGAATTGCAGTAGGTTGCGTGGATATCTATCCTTTGAATTTTTTTTTTTTGGTTGGGTGCACTTACACTTTAAAATAGGGTTTAGTTAATGGGGACAATTTCTGAAATTGCAGCGATGTGTGGGATGAGTTGGAGTTTTATGGATTTAAGGAAATGTACGTGACTCTGCGAAAAAAGATAAAGACTTTAAGAAGAGGGCCAAAATAAGCAAGAAAAGGCATGAACCCCTTAAATAAATAATTAATAATGGGTTGCGTGAATTGTCAGGCCCGTCAACGGTCTTACCGACAGCTTTTATATTACTGTTTCCTCTCTCTCTATTTTAATTTCTTCTTCTGCTACTTTTTTTCTTCTTCTTCTTCTACTTTTTTTTTCTCTGATAGCTAAGCTAGACATGGATTTATCTGCCCTTTATTTTTCTTTATTTTTTCCTTTATTTTTTGTTTTCTCATTTTATTTTTACCATTACTTCTCCTCTCATCGTTAAACCCACTCGATTCGGGCACCCCAACGTCGTTTAAATTCTGGTCAAACAAAAAAAAAAGTCTTTTATCAATTTTTCTATTTACTGATACTAAATCTATACGTTTTCCTTCATATAATCATCAATATATTTCTATAAAATTTATACCAAAATAATCTTATATGCTTCATCTCGTCTCATTCACTCCCTCCATTTCAGAATATAGAAAATATTTTTAATTTTTTTATTTAAAATATAAAAAACAAATAAAATTTATCTGATTAATTAATATATTTTTTCTAATTTTATCCATGATTAAAGTAGAGTTACTTTTATGATAATAATTAGGTGAGAAGAAGATTTATTTGAAATTTTGATTTACTAAGAGAATTAAATGAGGATATTTATAGAAAATTTTTTTTGTTGCAACATATTTATGATGTATGATTATTTTCTTAGTTCTAGTGATATGATTATTTGTTTCTTATATTTTGCAACTGAAGGAGTATAAGAGGAAAAAAAAATCTACTTCATAAACATTAAGAAAAGTAATTTTAATTAGCTAAAGTTAATTAAATTGTCTCATATTTTAAATTTTTACTAAAATTATCCATACTTAATTTAATATTAATTTAAATATATAATATTTTTTCTCACATAATTAATTAAGGATAATTTTATGAAAAGAAAAACTTAGTGCATCATTAACTCATTTTTTCTTATATTTAGGATCGCAAAAATAATTTTTTTCCTTATATCAAGTACTATGTAAGATTATATATGATATGATATATAGAATATAATAATTTTTAAAATTTTATAATTGAACTAATTAAAAACATATTAAATATTTTAAAAATAAGAATATAAATGTTAAAACAAATCATGATTAGAATGTTGTTAACACTTATAAATAAAATATTATTATTTCTTCCTAACAAAGAAGTGTCATTTAACAAAAAAATTGTAGAAACATCACATTTTTTTTTAATATTCATAAAACTCTTTTTTCTGTCTTTTCTTGAAAATTTAAATGATCTTATTTAACTATCAAAATTTGAAGTAATCCATATTAGTGCAAAGTAATATAAGTAAATACACACACATATATATATATATATATAATAAGCACACGATATGTATCATATCAAATATAGGTATATATGTTTTTTGAAGTATTAGTGCTTTATAAATTACACAGGATAATCCAATTTATTTTCAAACTTTGTGCAGCTTAAAAGAAAAAGTATCTAGTTTTTTTTTTCTTTTTTGCTTTTGAGTGCCGAAATTCCTTTCCTCAAACAAAAATCTTCTAATTTGATATAAACCAGTTTGCAATAAATATTCTTCTGAAATTTTGTGTGTGACTAGCCTAAAAATTAACAATTTTTTGGGCCAGAAAATTAAAATTTGGCATGGAAAACGTTGATACCGTGGAGGGGTTGTTTATGTATCAAATCTGAAGGTGCTCAACAAAATAGAATTCAGATGCCAATTAATTTGGGAAAGAAGATAGGGACTTGGACCTTTTTCTTTTTTCAGCTCAGATAACATAAATTAATTATTTTATACTATTTTTTTAATTTATAATTTACTTTTAACTACAAGTATTAAGATAATAATTAATATTCGAAATTTTTTTTTATTATTTTCTAAATTACCTTCATTTAATAATACTTTCTACATTAATAAATTACAGTCATTCTCTTATTTATTTTTTTAATAATTAGTATTCAAAATTTTTTTCTATTGTTTCCTAAATTGCCTTCATTTAATAATACTTTTTATATTAATAAATTACAGCCATTCTCTTATTTATTCTTTTTTTTTTAAGTTCCCGTGAGTCATTAATCATCATGAAGAGTAAGACTTTTGAAAAAAAATTTCTTTATTTATTTATTTATTTATGGTTTAACCAAACAATTAAAATTTTTTTATTAAATATATTGATAATCATAAAATATATGAACTTATTTATTAAAAATACTGCTAAAAAGATAATAAAAAAATATAATATAATACACCAAATATACTACATTTTAAAAGATAAATTCCTTGTAACACTCCACTATATATATAACGGAAGGAGTAGCGTTTATGGCTTCATCAGAACAGCACCAGTTTGACTGCAATTTTTCAATGGCTAGCTCCTTGTTCCTATATTTTCACTTCATTACTTTTTGTTTATTTTAATCAAAGCCAGCTGCCTCATGTCATTTTACTGAAATGTCCTTCACACAATGCTAGTTTCTTTCTTTTTTTAAATTTTTTTTCTGCTCTTTTTATAGGAGGGCTATTTCTCATTTTATAGAATATTCGATTCAATAGGATATACTCTAATTAAACGGCACCTAAAACATTATCTTTTCTTTTCATTTTTTAGTTATCCTCTCACGAGCTATATAAGCAACGACAGTTGTACCTGACATTGATCTTACTGCAGTAATCACTAACCACTTTATCTATATATATATTTACAAATTTATTAAATACTATAAACTTTTAAAGAATATATTATTTCTGAAAGCTTCTGGAGTAGTACCTTGCGTATTATTATAATTTATAAATTAAATAAATAATTGCACATAGTATCAAAACCAAACTCATCTCTTTTTTCCCCATTCAAACAAAGATTTCTTGCCAAAAAAGATTTGAAAAACTAATCCCTTTGACTCTGTCCATTTACGGGGATAATTTGGGCATAACGCAATAATCTTGGCTGATCATTGTCTTTATTTACTACCAAAAAAATCGTAAATGTATCTTTTTTATTTAAAATATTGGAATAAATAAATGCACAGTAGAGTCCAGACACTCGCAGTCTGAATTTCCTCCATTAATGGAGAGAGAGTATTCATAATTTCTCCCACCCAAAGATAAAAAAGCTTACTGCTTCTTCTACTTCTGGCGCCATTTGCAGAGTCTTTCTGGTTCAAACTCGAACTATTCACCTTTTTCGCTTCCAATACTAGAAACCCAAACAACCTCTTTATACCTTCTTCCATTTTTATCCGCCTTCTCGGAACGCTTTTTGATGGAAGAAAAAGATATCCATGTTTTCGGGTCACCCGGCAACTCAGACTCCGGGCCGCCTCTACAACCCATCGGAGTCTCCCTGCCTCAGGTAACGAACATGACGGTGAACATGAACTCGCAGAATAGTGGAGGGGCAGCAGTTGGAGACGCCGCAGCCACAGCAACAATGGCATCACCTGCAAGTACCGGTGGAGGAGGACAAGGGAGTTTTGATTTGTTTGGGAAGAAGAAGAGAGGGAGGCCGAGAAAATATGACTCTGATAGGAAGCCGAGGTTAGCGACGTCGTACCAGGGTGGCGGTGCACCATCACAAGGCTTTTCTTTGTCCCCAACTTCACCTTCTGAGTTCTCCTCCAAAAGGGGTCGAGGCAGACCACCTGGCTCTGGCAACTGGCAGCTCCTCGCATCCTTAGGTGAGTTTTGATTTAATTTTATACAAAACTGCTACTATCTACCCGGGGTTGTATTCCAGAATCATATTTTGGGGATTGAAGGGTTCGGTTTCAAATTTGTGCTTAATCGTGACTGAAATCTTAACTGTTTCAGGACAAGATACGAGTTTTATTTTTTCCTATTTGTTAATGTTAATTTCTCTCTGATAATATGGACAAAACATTTAAGTTAGGGCTAATCATGGCTAAAAAGAGTTAAATTTTGCTTCTTGTGGCTGACAATCTGAGGTCGATGTATACATCTACTAAGGGCAAAAAAATGGATGCTTTGCTTAATACATACTTTGCGTGTAACATGTGAATGCTTTGTTTATGAGCAAATTCTTAATTTGAGCGAGAAATCTTACATCTTCTTGTGATCTTTGAAGGCGAGTTGTTTGCGAACACAGCAGGTGGGGATTTTACGCCTCACGTCGTCACTGTTCACACAGGAGAGGTAATGCCGAAAGTACTGTACAATTTTAGCCTTTCAGATTCAAATAAAATTATGATACCCTGTGATTTTGCATTATTGACTAACAGATCCCAAAGTATAATCTTTTGGTAAGCGTTACAGAGATCTCACTTGATCACCTCCATGCAGGATGTTGCCGGAAAAATCCTGTCATTCGCCCAGAAAGGTACTAGAGGAATTTGCGTTCTTTCTGCCAATGGAGCTATATCTAATGTCACTCTACGGCAGCCTGGTTCTTCTGGTGGCTTACTAACATATGAGGCATGATGATTTCTTAGATCTTCTGGGATTTATTCTTTGGTTATTAAAATGTTTTTATTTTCTTATTATAAATTACTTGCATTTCCCATATATTTTGCCATTCGTGATGATAAGTGATTGTAAAGGCCAGATCTTTATTCCTATTTCTTCATAGTATTATTATTATTTTTTTAGTCTGCAACTCCATCCCTGTCAGGCATAATAGGCCACATTAAGACGATGATGTTATTAGGGAGAAGTTTGTGTCTTGTATATATAGTTTGATGATTTGATCACGGGCTTTTGTAATGATCCATTCTGCCATGCATTTAGAGATATGTCAAAGGCTATAGGAATAGGTGCTTCTATTTCAGATGATCTCCCTGTCTGTCTCTCCTTAGGTCGTGTTTGGGAAACTGGGATTCGGCTACCTTGTGGGGGAAATAATTGTTTTCTAACATAAAACCCTAGGTGGGACCTGACATGTCAAAACATGGATTTTGGAGGTACAATGAGATGATGCTGATAATTAATTAATTAATGCTTTATCATCCGGAACTGTATCAGAAATATCAGTTATTGACCGGGTTGCCTGGCTCTGGAACATTTCATGTGCCATTTCCTCTCTTCTGCAATTTGTCTTATTATTGATATGACTCTTGATGCGCAGCCTGTAACCACTGTAATTAATTTGTAACATTCTTCAATAATGACCCTTTAATTTTTTATTTTCAGGGTCGATTTGAGATTTTGTCTTTGTCCGGGTCATTCACAGTCTCTGATAATGGGGGCATAAGAAGTCGAACTGGTGGTCTGAGTGTCTCACTGGCTGGCCCTGATGGCCGTGTGATCGGTGGTGGTGTTGCTGGTTTATTGACTGCTGCTAGCCCAATCCAAGTATGATGCTTTTCTTTATTGCTTTGTCTCAATTTTTAATCCATGAAATGCTTTAACGTTTAAACTTCTTCTCTGTTAATCCGAATCAGCGAGATCAAATCTGATAACTACATTCATACTCAGCAAAAGACAACACAGAAAGGAAACTAATAATTTGGTTTAGTTGTTTCTGGGTTTTATATGGTCAAAGATGTTTGAATCTTAACTATTTTAGTAAAGGATTGAGGTGAGAATTTACGTTACATATGTGATTTTAGATTGTGATGGGAAGCTTCATGCCGTATGGTTACAAGACACAGAAAAGAAAGCAACATCGTGAGAACACCGTGGCATCTCCAGGTTCTGGTTCAGATACAGTGATGGCAGCAAGACCTATCTCTCAGGCGAATCCTGATGGTGGCGAAAACTGTTTCACACCCATGGCCCAGCAGTTTCCAGAACAAGGCCACAGAGAATTAGACAACATTACGGGCAGTGATAAACAGAGCTTAGATGCCACACCCAGTGCTTCTGATTGGAATGGCTTTGAAGAGTTGTCAGATCAGGGGCCAACCCCAGACATCAATATATCTCTGCCTGGTGAATAGAAGCTTAATTAAGGTAAGGTGCTGTCATTATACTTGGCATGTTTGGTTCTTTTGTTTATTTTTAGTCCCTCGTTCCATCACTTGTATGTAATTTTGTTTCTGGTTCTGCTTTCAGGTGATCCGGAGGCTGACATGGTAACTATAAAGAATGAAACTAACACGGAAACTTTGTGATGACCGCCTGATTATTATATCGCGTAATAGACATTGATTTATATCAGATATTGCAGGAATTAGAAAGGACTGTGATCTTATAATTATTATTATTGTTACTGCTGTTTGTTTTTTTTTAAATATTTGAGTTTCACAATTTTATTTCTATTTCTTAAAGTGGGGTAGGTGGTGGATGCTGATCAGGGATTGCAGGGCTGTTCCGAGCAGTTAATGCAGTAGCATCACTGGTACCTTTCACTTATGCAGTCATATTTAATTGTCAATTGCTTTATTTTGATGGATGCGTTGCTGATATTACAGGATACCTTTGATAAAACCGTAATAAATTCTTGCCAAATCAAAGGGACATAAAATATTTGAATTTTGGGCACTATTTATACGCCACTTCTTTTTTATTAGCTGGGTTAGCCTCAGATGCCAAGCAATATAAATTTTGAATATATAAAATCCCTATCATGAGTGTGATTTGGATTCATTGAGTGTTGTATTTATTTATTTAAATTTGATTTGTGATGATTCATATTTTTATCTTTTAATTAAAATTATTATTTTTAGAAGTGATAATTGGAAATTACTTTTATTTTTATTTTTTCAAAAAATATTAAAATAGAAAATACAGTATCATTAAAAATTGTCTATTTTGGGTCCGTTTAGTTTTATAAAATTAAGTTCAAATAAATGAAATTTATAAAAATGAAGTTTTAATAAAGTAAGTTTGTTGTAAATTGTTATGTTTGGATATTTTTTTTATAAAAATAAGCTTGAAAAAAATTTATTTGGATGGTGAGGGTTAAAAGTATTTTTAGATGTATAATATAGAGTAAATTTATTTCTTTTTATTCAAAATTCACGCTTTATTAAAGGAAAAGTTATTTTTTTTTCATTTTTTAAAATTACATTTTAACTCATTTTTTATTTTTTGAAAAGATAGTTTAGCTAAACACATTTTCTTAAAAAATTATAGTTAAAAATTGTAGTTTCTTTTTTATAAAATAAACCAAACAGACGCAAAGTCTTTTGTTAAATGAGTAGTAGATGTGAAAACACGGAACACCCATCAGGAATGGGTTTAGAGTGAGGGAAAGAGTAGAAGTATGACATATGTAGGTAAAGAAGTAAGACATAAGATCAAGATATTAAAAATTGGATTAGTTATTTAATTAGATACGACAACGGTTTAAGATTTAATGGTCGAATTTGGCTTAGATCAATTGTGAATAAATTGATATATTTTAAATAATGTAAATAAAAAATATAAAAGATATTTAGTCATGATTAGAAAATTAATATTCAATTTAGAATGAAAAATAAATTTAATAATTTTTTTAATTTTATATGTTATATAGAAAATTAAAAATATTGTTAATAAGTTTTACAACCTAATATTAAAATATAAACAAATTAATATTTATTTATAATTATATTTTGAATTCAAAATAGTTAGTTGATATTATATTTTTATATTATTTATTAAGTAAATTTATCATTATTAATAATTATGTATCATAATATTTATATAATATTATAATATATAAAGAAAAAAATTCATACAAAAAATAATGCTATTTATTATTAAAAATATTGTTGTTTTATATTAAAAGTAAAAAATGATTTAAAAAACTTAAAAAAAAATCAAACTAGTTTTGTATTGATTCTTGATTGGTTTTGTACCGATTTGTTTTGACTCTGAAACTGGCTGATTTTCAACCATGATCAGATCGGATTGGATTTGAGATTGATTCTCGATCAGACTAGTCGAATTGGCAAGTCCAATATGATTTTTTTCACATTGCATAAGAGACTCAAAAGACAAAATATTTTATTTGGTTAGAGTGAGTAGAAGGCCAACATGCATTTCATATGTGAAAAAAAAAAATGCAAACATGTCTAACTCTCCCTTTGGTTCAATGGATCTAAAGGTGAGGGATGAAGTCGGACAATTTTTAATAGGTTGGAACGATTTTTAATGGAATGGAAATATGAAAAGGAATGTGAATGTGAATAAAAAAGGAAACATATATGAATTTTAAAAATACGTCTGGTATATAAAAAAAATCAATGGATTCAGAATGTAAACTTTTTTGTTTGATACATTTATTTTAATGATGGAAGGGAAGTTTTAAAATAGTAAAAGACCATAATATCCCCTATTAAAAATAGTAATTAAACATCTAATAAAAAAAGAAACCATCCATACTCCTCGCCACCATTAACCTATCTTCTTCCCAATCATTTTTTTTGTTCTTTACTGTTCTTTACTTCCATGAATCCAAAAACTGATTCTGAATAACTTCACATATCTAAAAAAAAACATGTTTTCAATTTAAAATTGATTTCAAATAAACTAAAAAAAATTCTTCTTCCCCTCTGCTTTGAAAAGCAGTTGTTGTCAAAGAGGAAGGGGGACCTGTGCCATCACTATAACAGATCCGTGTAGAGGAAGGACCTTGCCATCATCATCACCATCGCTGCGATAAAATTGCCATTGTCCAGATCTACAAGTTGCATTAACAGTCGTCTTAAGGTATACTATCATCGTTCAACTCGTGCCGATTGTCATCGTCTAACCCACTGTCTACCACCACTCACATCCCCTTTGGCGTGTTTGTTGATTTGTCATAGCAATGAAGGACCTTGTGTTCATGTTGATTAGGGCTCAGCAATAAAACTCGTTTTTACTAGAGATAAAATGCTTTACAAAAGTAACATTCCCGAGAATAACTCATGTTCCATTGGGAACCAGGGAAGACAAGTTCCTATGTTTAGTGGCAAACAGCCTTTCCTAGGAAGTTAGATTGATGCACACTAAATGAAATAATATTGACATTCCTGCTCCATTTCCCTTTTCATTGGCCAAATTTCTTTGTACCAAACATATTCTAACTAAATAAGAGGAGGGAATGCTTTTTTTCCTTGTCTGTAAACAAAATGAAGAGAAAGGTATGAGAGGGAAAATACTTTTCTCTTTTTGTTTCATTTGAAAAAAAAAGTAGGATAGAAAATTTTTCCTCTCCTCTTCCCCAAATCTCTCGAACCAAACAAAGGGTAATGTTTTTTTGTTCTTTACTTCCATGAATCCAAAAATTGATTCTGAATAACTTCACATATCTAAAAAAAACATGTTTTCAATTTAAAATTGATTTCAAATAAACTAAAAAAAATTCTTCTTTCCCTCTGCTTTGAATAACAGTTGTTGTCAAAGAGGAAGGGGGACTTGTGCCATCACTATAACAGATCCGTGTAGAGGAAGGACCTTGCCGTCATCATCACCATCGCTGTGATAAAATTGCCATTGTCTAGATCTACAAGTTGCATTGACTGTCGTCTTAAGGTCTACTATCATCGTTCAACTCGTGCCGATTGTCGTCGTCTAACCCACTGTCTACCACCACTCACATCCCCTTTGGCGTGTTCGTTGATTTGTCATAGCAATGAAGGACCTTGCGTTCATGTTGATTAGGGCTCAGCAATAAAACTCGTTTTTACTAGAGATAAAATGCTTTACAAAAGTAACATTCCTGAGAATAACTCATGTTCCATTGGAACCCTGGTGGAAGACCAGTTCCTATGTTTAATGGCAAACAACCTTTCCTTGGAAGTTAGATTGATGCACACTAAATGAGATAATATTGACATTCCTGCTCCATTTCCCTTTTCATTGGCCAAATTCCTTTGTACCAAATATACTCTAACTAAATAAGAGGAGGGAATGCTTTTTTTCCTTGTCTGTAAACAAAATGAAGAGAAAGGTATGAGAGGGAAAATACTTTTCTCTTTTTGTTTTATTTGAAAAAAAAAAAGTAGGATAGAAAATTTTTCCTCCCCTCTTCCCCAAATCTCTCGAACCAAACAAAGGGTAAGAGAGTTGGGTCAATTCAATTTGTCAATGAAGCAAATACGAAGGATCATTTATGAAAAACAATTCCCTCCTTCCTATTGCTATAGGAGCCTAGTAGTTTGGTCCAATGAATGAGCAGATTTTTTTTTTTTTAACACAAGCATTCTAATGTTTCATGTTTGTGGAAAGGGGAAACATATCTTAGAACTGCTCCCTGATTCTTTGATTATCTGTGATACAATAGATCAACCACTCTTATGGAACATGCAACTTGCTAGATCTCTCATATATGAAGGTCTCAGATATGGTTTTGCATGAAGAAGTTTGGACAAACAAAAGGTTAACTTAGAGTACTTCCTTCTCCTTTACATGCGAAAGTAATAAATAGGTTTGGGAAGTATGTAGTTAAGGCGGGCTTTAATATCCTCACTACTGTGGACCGATCAATAGGCATCTAGGCCAAGAAGGAGGAGATTCCCTTAATTAGAAGCAAGTATATGGAATATGCATATCTCTCATGGATTGATATTTTTCTATTGGGAATCAATGCATCGATCGAGCAATCCTAATAGGGGAGGTATTGAAAGAACATCATCTACATGTTAAAAGCCTGTGTCCTTTTTCTGCTTCACGCTCCTAATTAAACTAAAACCATAAATTTTCTTTTCTTTTGATGCAGCTCTGTTGGTGCCTTTTCGGTTTTTCGTTCTCTTTTGGGCCTCAAAATTCTTCTCTCTTTCACTCTTTAGGACATGATTGAGAACGGCTGCTTACTAGTGGTTCTCCCAGAAAGAGCAGGCACTTGGGGGTATTTGCTTCTTGTCCCATCACACAGAGGAAAACAAAAAAGAAAATTAATCTTTGTTCCTTGTAGTTTTACTTGATTTTAAAATTAGTCCTTATACTTTAATTTTTTTTAAACCACTCCTTTTTGTACAATTAACTCCGTTTTGCCTTACATTTTGGAAAAAAGAGCAATCATCCCTAAACACTGTTAAAAAGGCAGACTTGGCTAACACATGCTGATGTGGTGAGTGATGATGCTACATGTTAGCCTAATAATCCAAGTTGGACTGAGTTGATGATAAGTAGGACCGAAATCTTTTACCCAACTCCTCACATTGTGGAAGAAGGTATCTCATCGACGATGAGCTCTAATTCTTCATCAGCATTGCCTCTGGAGGTTTTGCCATCGGTAACTTCTATGAGAGTACCACCTGTGGCTTCGGTTTTGATTGTCTCAATATGATTAAGAACCAGATAAACTCCTGCGTTGAAATATTACGAAGTCACAAACCGGACAATCCTGCAAGAAGGTGCTCACCTACATTTACAACGGAGTATGATATGTTGGTGTTCTTCTATTTGCCCACAAAATATCCAAGAGTAAAATTAATCCAATATATCAAGATTTTTTTTCTCATTCCGTCCTCTTGAAGTCAATCATGACTAAGAAAATCCGAAACTTGGTTGACTCTGATATATTTTTTTGTGTTTTTTCCCATGTCTTCAAATTATTTTTGACTGTCAAATAATATAACTTTTTTCTCATTTGAACATTCATATTAACAATAGGTTTTTTTTTCCGCCAACATATTAACAATAGTTTAAATAAGCTGCATTTTGTAGATTTGCACATAATAAGAAAACAACAACAGGAAAAAAGTTAAGAGACAACAGACAAGGTGCAGCCTGCTCGTCACTTTTCAACTTGTATAATTTTACATAGTAACTTACATCATTAAAGTATAAAAAGATATTATATATATATATATATATATATTTTTTTTTTAACCTTCTCTAATAGAAGTTATACATTTATTCAATGTTTTAACTTTTGGCCCCCATAATTTATTCCTAGATTTGTCACCGCCCCTATTTTGAATATCTTAATCAAAGCATACTACTGATCCCATCAACTCCAAGTGCTGCTTCTAAAGAAACGTGTTGGGGCTTCATGCATTATTGTATTCTTTCGCTTGTGTTCTTTCCTTTTACCATTTTGTAATACCTTTCTCACAATGTCGTCTTCTAATTATCTC
Source organism: Adenanthera pavonina (assembly GCA_026686845.1). Classification (NCBI taxonomy): domain Eukaryota; kingdom Viridiplantae; phylum Streptophyta; class Magnoliopsida; order Fabales; family Fabaceae; genus Adenanthera; species Adenanthera pavonina. The sequence goes on from JAIVEN010000002.1 coordinate 7,860,390, forward strand.
TTCATTGCATTTGTTTCGTCCATACTTGCATTCAAAGTTCGCTTAACATCACTGGAACTTCTTAGCATTTTATGTCTTCTTCTCTTCTACCTTCTGCTCACTACCTGAAACCTTCTCCTTCTCTCTCTCTCTCTCCTGTTTTTCTCACAACCCTTTACTTCCAAAAATATCAACTCCCCAAGAGCTTTGAAAAGCTACCTCATTGTAGCAAAAGAGTTTCACCTTGTCCTTAATTAGTTTAATGAGATATTTGATAAGAAAGAGAGATATATATATTATCATCCTGCACCTACCTACAATATAATTTTTTTTTGCCTTTGTTTTCTGTTATAGAAAACAGAGTATCTATTTATATCATTGAATGGCAAACAAGTTACAAGATAATGCACCTTACATGGTGGAAGCATCTATTTGGTGTCACTAGGTTTAGTTAGATATAAAGAAGATTGGGTTACTAATTTACCCATGTCAAACATGCTTTATTTAAAGTTGAGTAAATGGCAAACATGCTAGTTTCGGTGGTTGAAAAATAAGATTCAAGTCGATTGCCCACCGAAGTTGTTACCGTGAATGCCAAGATAACCCCAATCTCTCAGTGTTATAGCTATTCTAAAGCATGTTAGTCAACCTTGGAATCCTTGTCTCCCATATCAAGAAGTGGAAGAGAATGGTGTGGAAGGTTTCCGGTTAGAAAACGACAAGCTTCTGTGTTATAATTGAACACAACAAACTGAAATGATTGGAATACAATGTGTGTGATAGCGTCAGCGTGTGCAATTGAAGATGAAGACGAGCATATTATAGGCACTTCAAAAGGGAGTCAAGAGAGGCAGAGAGGAATACATGGGAGTGCCCACAGGCGATGATAAGGGAGAATTGTTCTGATGTGCATAGTACTTCTTCACTGCCCCGTCACACACTAGAATAATGCTCCTTCGTCTTCGTCGCACACAGCAGCAACTTCCTCTGCTGAGTAATGTGGTCTGAAGATTATTGTTCAACGGCAGCAGCATGAACTAGATTTTACTCCTATGAAAAAATCGACTTTCAAAATCTTTAGAATCTAATCAGCATTCACTTTGCATTCCTAATCCACATGTACCTTTATCAGTTACCACATCAGCATCTATTAGCCAAGTCAGTCGTTTTTAACACCGTTTAGGGATGAAAACTATTTTTTCCAAAATTCAGGGACAAACGGAGCTAACGGTACAAACATTGAGGATGGGTTTAAAAAAATTTGAAGTATGAGGACTAATTTCAAAAATAGGTAAAACTACAGTTGTGCATACTTGAATCATTTTTAAATGATTGAACGCTTATTGTTATAATATGGAGATACATTGTAATTTGTTAGATTAAAGGATAATTTTAATTAGAAGCAGAGATTAAGGTAGATATGTCCAATTATTTTTTCGAATTGTGTGTTCAAATATACAAGTGTATTTTGATGATAGAACAGTGATTGGGCATGGAGCGGCCCCACTAATCCATATAGAGGTGAAGAATAGCCTGGAAGATTCCCAAAATCTCAAGCAGCTGGTAGAAGAATCCGCAAAGAATGTAGATTCTAAGGTTAAGCAGCTTACTATTACGCAGGGCTAAAGTCATCTTATTCTTCACTTGAAGATAAGGAATGATTAGGAGCAGTGTATGGAGCGCACTGATTTACAAGAAAACAATTCCCACACAACGCTTGCATTTGCATCTGTTCTCAGGATAAAACAAGGGTCGGTGCCAAAAACCTATCTAAGAAACTGGAAGTATATGTGTAGCACCCACGTGACAAACCCCCACACTTCCAGCACCTTCTGGTATTTATATTTATGATTATGATCATATCCAAAGTCCAAAATAGATTTTCTTTTTAACGAACAAGTGGCCAGGCCAATAGAGCTTTATAAAAGCCACTCCACCTTCACCGTTTCCTTCATCACAGGTTCGAATCAAGAATTCAAGCAACAATTGCTACTTCCGCTACTAAACTTTGTTGGCAATTGAAAAAAGAGATGAAGCCAATCGACGACAAAAGGGAGAAGGTGATGATAAGAGCGGTGAGCCACGACGAGGAAGGGAAGAAGAGGGTGGAGAAGACGGAGTTAAACACCCATAACATAGACACCCTCAAGTACGTAGAGAAGAAGCTGAACGACAAGGGGGTCCAGCGGATGGAGCGCCACCCTGCCGACTGGATCGGCATCGGGAGGCCGCCGCCCAAGAGCGGGCACGGTGGCAAGTACACGTGGGAAGGCCCCAGGGACATAGCAGAGAACGAGCTGGAGGCGGCGCCGGCGGCCCTCGACGAGAATGACCCTAATTATATGGACGACGAACGAGAGGAGAAGATAGTGAGAGGGGAGGAGCAGGACGTGGGTGGTTTGGTGGTCCGGGAGGTTGAGGTGGCTAAGGTTGCGGAGGAGGAGGATGGAGTGGCCAGAGTGGAGGTGGATCCCCGTTTGAAGACAAACTAACCCACCCATATGAGATGGGATTGTTTTACTTTTACCGCTTTTTGCTGCTTCTGTTTCTGTGAGTTGTTAGAATGGTTTAAATGTGTAATAATCACTGCAAATAGTTAGAATAAACGTTATGCTATTTCAAGCAAAGAAAATTGTAGAGTCGAGCCCTTCTCCGTCTCCGAGCAAAGAAAGTAGACTATGTAGTGCAGGTGCTTCGCTGACTTTTTTGTTTTTGTTTTTGTTTTTGTTTTCCTCGTATCCTTGCAGCAAGGACTTCGCTGACTTCTACACGTATCCAGTTCAATGGTTCCTTTTTTTAAAAAGGAAATTATGATGGGCCTCAAATTGATAACAGTGCCATATCTGTTTTTGGGTCAATAACGGTTCTAGTGACAAAATCCAAAAAATAAAAGCAAAACTACTGTATTAAACTAAAGCGAATTTTACCAAAAAAATACTAAAGCAAATTGCTCAAATTGAAGATAAGAACAGCAGGCCAGATGGTCACGGCCTCTTCCGTGAAGCTTGTATTTATAACGCGGAATTCTGTTCGATATTGAAAATATATATTAGCCCAATACTACTCATAAATGTTCAAATAAATTGTTAAAGGTTGAATGGTTTACCTTCCAACATCAATATAATTATTCTTAATCTATTCTCTAGTCTCCCTTATTATTATGAAAAAAAATATCTAATGATCCATACATTTTCCACAAAATAACCTATATTAAATCTGACAAAAAAAAATAATAACCTATATTGGATATCAGATGGAGTATAATCATATTCATTCACCGACTTATCAGTCTCTTTGATTTTCGTTACTGATATTAAAATGCTTATACAGTTCCAAAAAACCAGTGTATAATTATGAAATGGTAGAAAAATAAAGTCGTCACGGAGTTGAAAGATCACTGTTACCATTCAATCGTGAATTATTAATTTGTTGTTTCTTTTATTCTTTCTTTCTTTAGCTTATTGATCAGGTGCACGTACAGTTAGAGAGCGAGTAAGAGAAGAATGACTAGTAGAAGAAGCATCAATGTTAGGGGCAGTTAAGTGAGTTGATGGGTTTGTCTGAGTTCCTCGGGTCACAATACTCAGTTTGAGGTGAGATTTCTATTGCATGATAGGCCCGTTGTTCAGACTTGAATACAACTAAAAACTTGTAACGGAAGAACTTTGAATGGTTACGGTAAAGCGACCTGTCGTCTGCTATATTTAGTCTTCGTATTGACTATCGAGATGTTATGGGTTTTTCAATGTGGTTGCTGTGTCATTAAGTGCTTCTAACTAAAGCTCAATAATGGAATTTCTTAAACCTTTCCGTATAGCTTCAACGTATTTATGCTACACCTGGTTTAGAGGGGGGGGGGGGGGGGCGAATCTAGATAGCTGGCCATGTAAAACTTTAAACGATGTTGTGTTTCTAGCTATTTCAATTTATTTGAGCTAAACTATCAGTAAACTTCCTAGAAAACATAAAATAAAACTGGACCAAGAGAAGATTACTTACCATCTTGTCGCATCTCATATCACTGTAGTATTGAAAGTAACCGTTCTGGTTTTTCAACAAGAAGTTACGTGATGAACTTTGAATGCAGGAAAAAAAAATTAGGAATAAATAATTAAACGTAAGTAAAATTTGAGCAAGTCAAGGTATTCATTCTGATAGTGTTTTGTGATAGAAAAAGATACATGAGATGGAGAGAGAGAGAGGAGGGGATAAAATAAAGGCATAAGCTAGGTCTAGTGGTTCTCACCTCTCTCCCTTTTTTTTTCTCTCACACAAGTTTTCTGTTGTCATAAGAAGAGATTCAAATTGCAAGCATCATGTTTTATAGTAATCTATTTTCTCTTTAAAAGTGAGTATCAGTATTCACCTTTTTTTTTTTTAAAAAAAGTAGAGAATTGGTTAATTATTACATTTTGGTTGAATTCGGTGCAAGGAAAAAGATACGTGTAAGATATTGGTTTTGCAATGAGAGTAAAAAGAAATTTGCGTGGTTAAAAGGAACATTCATTTTGGTATTAAGGTAATCGTTAATTGTGCTAATAAGCTTTTAAAATCAATGACATAATGAGTATGGCTTTGCGACCACATTTATTTGAGTTGCATGCAGATGATAATAGTCAATTAAGGGGTGGGTCTGTGATCATAGTGCATATGATTAGCTTAAACATCTTTGTTTAATTGGATCATTACCTGGCAATTTCCATGGTTAACAACGATCGGGGTAATGATGAACAATGTCGAAAATTATGAAGGTGAAAAGGGTCCTTTCCTAAAGAATCCAAAGAAAAACATATCCTTTCAGTTGCTAACAATACGAGTGTGTATGCACATTTTTTGTGGGAATAGATGTAATATGTGTATGACTAAATTAATGAAGCATGTATAATAAAAAGTCCTTGTATGTCAACTAAAAGACTAAATAAAAATTATCAATACTGATTCAAACATGGCAACTGCTTAATAGCAGATAAGGGAAGAAAAACTTTTTTGAAAGCACCTTTCGGTGCGTAGTTCTTCTGTAATCGTTTTTCCCCCGTTTCCAACACACGAACACACACATAGATATCAATCTGTAATGGTGCTATATGTATTTCTTGAATATATATGAGTCAACACTGTGAAGAAGAAGAAGAAGACCTATATATGAACAAACTTAAGATTGAAGTATAAGGAGTGGAAGAAGATGGAATGTCCAGTCTTAGAAAGACATATATAAGCACACTATAATTAAGCATATTGCAAGAATATTTTGAAAGCTCACCACCCATTACCCAACCCCACTGGTGCCTCTGTAGCATTAAATGATTTGGAGACCAAATAGATGTACCATCATCACCATGTGTGTGTGTTCTTGCCTCTGTATCAGTGGGTACCCACAAAACTAGCTTTTTTTAGCTTCCAAGTCTAGCTCACCATGTAATTCAACTCCATACTATAATGGATACCTGCACCGCCTTAACATTTTGTTATAATAAGCAACGAGAGACACATATTCTTTTCTTCCAACATACTGAACTGGAATTGCAATTTTATTTGACATTATAGGATGGGGAATCTATATATCTCTGCTTTTGAAAAGGAAAAGGTAACACCCTTCAATTGAACTGTTGTGTTGGAGTGAACTCTTGTTCATAATTTGGCTTCTTGTTCAAACTTTTATGAGTGGGTTTTAAAAGCCGAAATACGTATACAAGCACGTGTCTGGCGACGCTTTCTTTATCCACAAGACACAGACATAAAGCAAAAATCATCTTACCCATTGGCAAGGATGGATGAATAACAGCAATATGTAAATGATTCACTATTTGATCTTAATTAGTACTTGTCTTTAATACCATCGAGTGCGTAATGTATATTTATGTTGACTGATGCTTGAATATTATTAGGTGGGGATTAAGAAAGATTGGTGACTACTATTTTATAATATTTCCCCACTAACGTGCTCGGCACAAAAAGGTTCATTTTGTAACCACCTACAATTTTCTCACCAAATTTCACTAGTGCAAATCCACATCTTAAAATAGATAAAACTTTCGTTATATTTGTCTGTACGACCGGGACTTAAAAAATTAGATATAATGTAATGTAAGATAAGAATAAGCATAGGCAGTCTAAAATGAATGATGAACAAAAGGGAATTTGAGTTTACTTTTAATAATGGCATCAACAAACTGAATAAGAATTCTATTTATGTATAATTTGACTGTGAGACGAGTATTAGGTGAAGATTTAGAAAGATTTGTGACTAGTGATCATGAATATTATGATTTATAATTTCCTGCCCCCAGTTACGTATAGCTGAATCCCCCAACATATATAGATTTTGGTGACCGAATTTTCAGGACAACTAAAGTCCAAGAGGCTGAGGTGTAGTAACATTGACATCATAATTGAGTAAATTATTAATTTGTGAGAAGCAATTCTCTAGTCTAGCCAAAACAGTGACCATCGAGTTTTTCACCATTTGATTAGTTAAATTCTGATATTACATTAACAATAGTTTCAATTCAACTTTTATTAATTGAGTATATATATTTTTATCAACGATTCACAACAAAAGCTTAGTGCAAATCGTGGGACCACCAAACGACAAGTGACATGCTCAATTGCCCAAACTCCCTTGCGTCTTACGTGGCAAAGGTGTGATATGAGTTTATAAATATTTATTGGGAAAATTAATCTTTTAGTCATTATAATTTACCTTCATTTGTAATTCAATCCTTACAGTTTAAATTTTTTGAATCAGCTCCCTATAATTTACTATGGTTACATGATTAATCCCCATAATATCAAAAGTTTACAAAGTAATCCTCAAAATGTACATGTGACCTTAACACCATTTAAAATTATCAGATGTAGCAATTAAATAATAATGCGGTTACTGAAAATAGCATTACTAATCTGACTTAGTTTACAAAGTGTCCTAAAGCTTTTTTTTAATTATTTTTTACTTCGAATGTTTTCTGTTTTTGGTGGCCAAGATCTCAACCTCTTAAGCATCCACCTCATCAAAAAACAAGCTTGATGTTACCAAAACATTCCTCCACTTCCTATTCGACATGGGTGATTGATGGACAAAGAGGACAATGAGGGAGACTCAGTGAATTCTTACTAAACTGAAGCAATACCATTGGCACTCTCGCCAACTTTTGTCACCTTGAGAAATAGAAGAAACCCAAAATTCAAAAATAAAGATTTCAGCGTTTATTCATGAGACCATCCGCTTTATTATATCCTTACCTGCTACATATATTAAACATTACGGAAAATAACTTGACTAGGTTTATGATTGTCCTTGTGTGTTGCATTGCCTTTTTTTCTTCTTCAACATTTCTTTATTTATTTTCTTATACTCCAACATTGTCTTTTTTCTTCCTTTTGGATTTATGCATAACTCACACAATCTAACGCATCTTAATTCATATAATGTTTTTGTTGTTAGCTGCAATAAACAGAATGTTAGTATAAATCAATCCGAGTTGCGTCCGATAACACTGTCCTTAAGAGTTATTCCATTATAAGTCGGCAACTCTCCAGGATCAAACAGATTCTTCTTGCCTAGAGCAAGGCAGCAGAACAATAGAAAAGAAATAAAGAGAAACTCAGGAGCAGAGAAGAGAAAGCTCCGAAGAATGTCCGAGAGCTGGTGTGTAGAATCCTTCGGCAAGCACTGCCTTTTATAGGCAGGGAATCACCTGAACGTTGGTGGTACATTAAAGCATAAGTTTTTGAACGTTGGAGACAGTGAATTAAAGCAAATAAAAATCTGACATTAAACGAGCAAAATGGTCCAACGTTCGGCAATGAAAGATTCCAACGTTTCATAACTGAAAACTATGATAAAGATGAGTTTTCCGGTAAGCCATTGAGATGAAACTGAAATTGGAAAAAGAAAGGTTTTTTAGATAAGCTAATTTTCTGCAAAATAATTTTTCGTAACAAGGTTGCACCACCACGTTAATCGCACGTGCAGGGGGGAAATCGTCGGATTACAACTGATTTGACCTATTTTGACTTGTTATTGTGCGCGAGACCCCTCCTTCTCTTGGCCCTTTTACTTGCTCTAATTTACCTCTTAATATATATACATTAAGGTTTCCTCCAAATTGAGCAATGTGGGACTTCTTACTTTAACACACACTCACACATACTACAACATTTGTTTCTTTGTTTGGATATGAAATTTGCTAGCCATGACCTCCTGTGTTGGTTTTGTATGTATAAATTTTTCAACAATCCATTTAATTATCTTTATTTTATCTCTCTCTTTCTGTTTTGGGGCAATAAATATCACCATGCAGATTCTTGCTTTATTTGTGAGAGCTTCAAAGGGTGTGTTTGAAGAGCTCCTGCCCATTGAGTTAGGCTTTCTCAATGACTCATTATGTAGACTAGTGATTGGGATCCTGCAAGTATGCAGGGTCAATTGTAGTAATAAAAAGTTTTCGGAGTATTTCAGAGGTCGAACCCAAGGGAGATAGTAGATTTATAATCCAAACTTTTAATCCTAAAAGCAAGTAATAATCAAATTGAGAATTGAAATTAAAAAGAGAATAAATAGAAAATAAAATGATGTCTGAGTTTTGATTCAGTTCTAGAAGTATCAAGGGATCATGATTCAGCTTATGAGATAACTGGATTCTATTCCTTAGTTAGATTCTATACAATGATAGTGATCGTTGTTCCTAAAGTGTCCTAATTACCTTTCAGTCGATTAGTTTTTATTTAATTAGAATTTAATTTTCTCTCGTGTAACTAAAATTCCTAATTAAACCTTAAAAACTAAAACTTATATCACCACGAATTCCTAATTCTATCTCTAGATTAGTTATTCATGTTTATCTTTATAAATCTAGGTTCACTCTCCACCTCTCAGTCTATCAAATTTATCCATTAATTAGATTCTATGGTGATCAGGCATAAAATCCACATGAATGAACAAAAGAGATAAATATAATAAAAAGATAAATTAATTATAACTTGAAGAACAAATCAACAGAGTCTTAATTAGATAAACAAATCCAATCCATCCTAGTCAAACTACATCGCTACCCCGATTGGGAAATTTAGTTACTTATAGAATTAAAAATCAACGCAAAACTAAAATCTCAAACTATGATAAGAATAATAAGAAGGAAGAGTTATAAAGGAAAATGTAATATTGTTTCAATACCCCTCAGATCTCCTTGTTTTTTCTCTATTAAATTGCTTCTAATTACTCAGATGCATTTGAATCGTATTCTCTTGCCTCTGAGTGTGTTTCTAAATCCCCTCTTTGTGTTTCTACCGTGTCTCCTTATATAAAGAAAATCTAGAAGCCCAGAAAAACCCAAAATATCACAAAAATGCATCAAAAACATGTTTTTTCATACTTTTATTGCTTTACCCAGTGCCGGATGACCATACAATCATTAAATATGGTGCTAGGTGGTTTTGAATGGTGCAAAATCATGGAATTTGCATTGACCCGGCACCAGGTGGATCCGTGGTCCAAACAACTTCTTCTTTCAACTTCAGAAAGTTACCAACTCATGTTGACACTTTAAGTTCGATTTTAACCATGATAATGTTGGAATTTGGAAAAACTCAAAACATGAAAGTTATAGATATATGTCTTAGCTTTCCAACGCATCTTAAATCACCTCAATCGAAGTTCAGATGTGATATTTATGGTCAAAAAACCAAAGGATATCGAAACTTTTCAGCATGAATGATTTGTAATGTTTTTGCTCTAAATGCTTCCAAATGAGCCCATAACACTATGAAACACAAAAATATATAAAATCATGCTAAAATATACCAATGTAAACATATTTAAATGTAATTTAAATCTTAAATGTGAGTATTTTACATATATAAAATGGACACATCAACTAGCCAAGTGGCCAATTATATTTTCATTAAAAAATTATATATATATATATATAAGTGCGCACTCACACATATATTTATATAACTTTATATATACAAATATATATTTTAATGGATGAATGAAGGTAGTGGGCTTTTGGCCTAAATGGATATATCCGGTGTTTCCTTTGAATCCCAACCTCTCTTGCAGGCTTTTGAATTCATATAAAGTTTCAAATTTACAAGTTAAATCAAAAACAAAAAAGAAACAAGAGCAAGAAATAAAAAAGCAAATCTAGATCAATGTTGAATGAAGCCATATTTAGAACTCTTATTTCAACACCAGTTGTTGCAAATATCTCTCATGGAGCTTGATAAACTTGTACATAATTGAAAAGCAAATACAAAAAATAAAAGCAATAAAAGAAAAAACAATTAAATATACTTTGTTTACCTATGTTTTCTAGATAAAAAAACAAAGGTAAACAAAATAAGTGTTGTAGATATGAAAGGAGGCATAGGGTAGTGTGCAATAGATTAAGGGCTTCCAATAATATCCTAGTTGCCTATAAGGCTTTGAAGCAAACTCCATGGAAAATTCCTAGGAAGGCAATGGTTTCAAAGGTTTCAATGAGGCTGACGTTTCCGACAGTGTCCAGAGTTACTTGGAAGGCTCCGAAGTTGATCAAAGATAGAAGAATGGTGTCCACGGTGCTATAGCAAGAGAAGTTGAAGGGGCCAAATATATATTGAGTTGTTCCCATGTTCTGGGTTTGGGACATTGACGCTGGGAAGAGCTATTGTAAAATGCAAAAGATGACACCAACAGTGGAGAGGGAGATGTATGGCTATGGATTCATGTCAGGGCTTGTAGCCAGGGAAAGATAGGTGCTTCTCTATTTCTCCTTCGATTAAGCTGGTAACAATGGAAGAGAAAAGAAGAGTTTTGAACAATAATAAACTAAAAAAAAAAAGAGTTTCATCCTATTTTATAATCACATGGCATCTCATATTTGGGTTTAATTAGTAAATGCTTACATGGAAAATGACTTGGACTAAAATTAACCAAGTCATTATGTACTAATCATCACTTTTAGACACATCATCATTGTTAGTAACACTGTTAAGCCATGTAAGCGTATGGAGGATCAATTTGATAACAATTAATAGCACAGGGATTAACCTTATAAACAGTATAAACTAAAGGGATGTTTTGAAGACTTTTTGAACTATAACGACCAATGTAAAAACTGATGAAAACTACAGGATCCAAAACATTAATTTTCTCATATTTATTTCAAGAACTTCTCATTATAAAATCTCACACACACTATATTTTTTCTATTAGTTTATTTCTCTCAATTCTATGAATTTTTTTTTAATTTAGGGGCAAATGCGTAATTACACTTATAAATTGGACAAACGCCACTTGTTCATTTGTTTTTGTATTGTTGATTCAAATCTCTTTTCCTTTTTCGTTGCCTTTGTTTCATCACTTTACCTAATTATTCTGAGAAAATATAAAGTTGATATTCCTAAAATTTTAGAAAATATAACTTAACTTAAGCAACGTCCAAAGTTTTTTTTTTTTGCCGCTACCAGTGACCATAGTTCCCCCACATAGTGGAATAATACTAATGTTATTGTTGTTGTACCACTGATCATAGTTGGAGTGCCAACATTGTTAAAAAATATTTTAAAAATGCAGAAGAGAATTGAATAAGTAAAATGTTCTTTTGTGTGTTTAAAAAGTAATTACTACTCCCTTCGTTACGCTATATAGTGCACTATTATGAGAAATTTATGTTTCAAAATATAGTGCATTATGTGTATTACATTGTGTTTTTTTATTGTCTTTCCAGTATTACCCCTAATAAGTAAACTTATATATTCTACGGTTACCAATGCATTTAATGAAAATTCTTTAATGATTTTCCTACAAAATAAAGAAATTATATGTTTTCCTTATGCTCATCAAATGGAGCCTTAGAGAAAATTTGAATCTTTTATTATATTTTAAAATTATAGAATAGAGTTTTCACAAGAAGGGATAATAAAGAGGAGGGAGATTCTAGTAGTAGTAATTCGATAAAAATTACTTTATCCTCTAAAAAAAATTTTTATTTAAATTTATGGCATATAAATTAAGAAATTATTAGTTAATGTATATATTGATAAAAATAATCTCATTTAATTGAACTACTATAACAAAGAGATAAGGAAGAAAAAATTAATAATAATAAATGAGGTATAAGGGAAAAACTAAGTTTTAAAATTCTAAAATAAGAAAAATTTTAAAATAAAATCAAAATACTAATACAACAAAAATTTTGAAATAATGAATAATTAATAGAGTAACAAAAATTAATAATTGTGGGTTACAACTAGGGCTTTTCACGAGTCGGGTCGGGTCGAGCCGGGCCACCCTTCAGCCCGGTGTTCTGCTCGAGTAAGGGATGAGCCTAGTTTTGAGGCCCGTGTCCCGGTCTGGCCTGGTAGTAGGCCCAAGACCCGGAGTACTGGGCCAAAACAATACCGGGCTAGGCTGGGTTAGGCCCGGTATTGTAGGAATGAGATGACTTATTATATTTTTTTTCAATAAATATTTTTTAGCATTATTCTATTATCTATATTAACTAGAAAACAATAGCCATAATGGTCATAGAAAATTAATCTTAAAAAAAATAACTGGAAATATTTACAAAATATATATCATTCAACAAGTGCAGTTAATGATTTAGTATAAATAAGCACATTGGAAAAGATTCAAAATTAACAAAATAAGAAAGTATAGCTATTGAAAATATTTAATGGAAAAATAGAACTATTAAAGTAATTATATCAAAGAATTCTAATAACTTATATCTAATATAAAGTAGTAAAATCGATCCTTGATCAATAGAAAATATTTAAGTTGAGGTATAATATAAGAGATAGTTGTAGAAATTATTAAAATATTAATTGAGGTATAACATAAAAAAAAAAATACCCCGAGCCAGGCCAGAACGAGTATAGTTGTTGCCTGAGGCCCGGCCCGGCCCAAGATTTTCTGGCATAATATTTGCACTTTGACCCTTTTCCTCCTCTCTCTGGCCTAGCTTGGCCCGAAATACTCAAGATATACCGGACAAACTGGGTCACCGAACTTAGTCAACACCCCTAATTACAACTAGAGCTGGGAATATGGGTCAAGCCCGATGGGCTAGCCAATTTAGCCCGAAGAAAATGACGGGTTGGGCTAGAAATTTAGGAACTTTTATAAGAAATGGGCTTTTGAGCCCGAGCCCATTTGGGCCGGTTAAAAAATGGGCTGGCCCGCATGGGCCGTGGGCCGGCCCATTTAGCCCATTTTCTTTTTTTTTGTATTTTTTAAATATTTTTCTTGACTAATGATTTTAATAGTAATGATAAATGATAATGTTAATAATTAATATATAGTTAATTTTAGTTGTCTTGATTTAAATAATTATGTATATGAAAAAAAAAGTTTATATTATTTTGTAAATGTTAAATTAGATTAAAAATTAAAAAAATTAAAAAAATATATGGGCCTACGGGCTAGCCCGTAGCCCGTTGAATATGGGCTGGGCTTAAAAAAACACAGCACATCTGATAAATGGGCCTACTTTTAGGCTCAGCCCATATTAGGCCCGGCCCATGACGGGCGGGCCAGCCCGATTCCCAGTACTAAATTTACAACATATGCGAGTTTTTCACAAGGAGAGAATGGGATGGCTGCGTATTAGGGCATGAAGCATTGGGAGAGGAGAAACACGCTATAAAAAGAGGAGCCAGAGAGAGAAAACACCACACACGACAGACAGCTCTAAGCTCTTGCAAAGAAAAAAAACATACAGTCTCTTTCATTTCTCTGTTGCTCTTCATTTTTCTCCTTTTTCTGTTTTTTATTTTTTTTATTTTGCTCTGTCACGTTTCCTTGATTCTCTGCTTGCGCTCTTGTCAATGTAGTGTTATCCAACTTCTGCTTCTGTTCTCGTTTGCTACCCCCAGCTGAGAAGGCTTTGACTTTCACAAAGCTTAAAATACAGGCACGCAACCCTTTGCTTTTCCATGTGTTTGAGATCTACCAGCGTTTTCTTCTTTGCTTCACTGTGAGTATTTAGTAACTAGTGGTTCCAGTGGGGGTCAGAGCAAAGAGTGACTCACATTCCAGATCTATACTTCCATTGTTTTGCTTGCCTCAGAAGCAAAATAACAATAAAAAAAAAAGAAAATATTCCAGCTTCTTTAGCAAAGTTTGTTCTTTTAAATCCTTATCGACAGTGAGTGTTCTGTGTTCTGCCCTTCGCAGCCTGTCGCCTTCCTCTCTGTAAATTCAGGGACAGCGTCTCACATGGATCGGATTTCATCGACGACTATGCTTCCGGATGCGTTTCAAGGGGTCAGAGATGACATCACCCTGCAAATTGGGCTGATTTGGAATCAACTCAAAGCCCCATTGATCGTTCCGCTTCTGAGAATAGCAGTCGTTCTGTGCTTGATCATGTCGTTGTTACTGTTTACCGAGAGGGTGTACATGGGTCTCGTCATTGCTTTCGTAAAGCTATTTGGGAGAAAACCAGAGAAGCGTTACAAATGGGAGCCCATGAAGGATGACGTAGAGTTGGGCAACTCTGCTTATCCAATGGTTCTTGTTCAAATCCCAATGTACAACGAAAGAGAGGTGCTCTGCAACTTCTGGCCTTGTAATTTCTTATACATATATATATATATAACATATAGTTTACACTTGATTATGAGTTGGATATACCTGTATGTGAAATGCAGGTTTATCATCTGTCGATTGGAGCAGCATGTGGGCTTTCTTGGCCTTCAGATAGGATCATAATACAAGTTCTGGACGATTCCACAGATCCAACAATTAAGGTAGGAGGAAAGCCGTTTCTTTTTCTGTATATAAAATGTGAATTCTGAATCATGGGGGGAACTGAACAAATACAGAGCTTGGTGGAGATGGAATGCCAAAGATGGGCGAGCAAAGGCATAAACATAAAGTATGAGATAAGGGACAACAGAAACGGGTACAAAGCAGGGGCACTGAAAGAGGGCATGAAACGAAGCTACGCGAAGCGGTGTGACTATGTCGCCATTTTCGATGCTGATTTTCAACCAGAGCCTGATTTCCTCTGGCGCACCATCCCTTTCCTCCTCCACAATCCTCACCTTGCTCTCGTTCAGGCTCGCTGGAAGTTCGGTAATCTTTTTTATTTAAAAAAAAAGTTCTCATTAATTAATCTGCTTTTTATGGTACGAGTAAGTTCTAAAAACAGAGCTTGCTTTGACAGAACTGTCGGTCGGTCAATTTTTGTTTTGGAAATTCTGTTTCGTTGGAGAAGGATTGGTCCCATTTTGTGGTTCATAAAAATCGGTCTCATTAGCCCAAGGATATCCTGAATTTAAAACACGTATGGAAATATTATCGTCTCTTTTGTTGATGGGACCCGCACTTTATACTCGCCTCCAAACGTATGAGTGCTATTTCTGAGTGATATTTCTTTTCCAATTTTGTTTGGTAGGGCTTGTCTGAATCCATGGAACGTTGGGAATGCCAACTTAACAGCTCTGCTCTTTTGTACAGTTTGTCATGAAAAGTTTTCCACAAAATGATATGAAATGATAAGTGTCACTTTAAATATCTGTTTTTCTTTCAAAAATGGTTCGTCATTTTAACGGAAATGATTTATTAATACAAGGATATTAGTCACACATTAGATTTTACTTAAACTGTAATGTAAACTATTTAATAACCTTTTTAATAACTCCGATAATTATTTTAAAATGAATGGAGTAGATGATTAGACTATGATGGTAATAATAAGGTAGTTTCCTGTATATTGTCCAGGTCAATGATTTATTTATAGTAGTAGCAATAGTGATAGTTTCTGTGGTAGAAAAGTCAGATAAACATTGGACCAGTGCTTCTCATGAGGAAAACAAAACTAAGATTTGTGGGGGTCATGTCAAGACGGGGAAGCTAATAAATGGATTATGGATCATGGACTCATAATAGGTACTTTAAAAAGCAGGTTAAGATTAAATTAAAATAGAAGCTCATAAGAAGTCGATTCAACGAATACAGAAGTTTGAGACAGAAGAAGCCCGAGTTCTCTCCTAGAAAGTATTTGAGCTGCATTTGCTGAGCGAGTAACTTGTGAGAATGCCAAAATGGGACGACTGATAAGGCCAAAGTCCACTAACTTAAAATAGCTTTTGGGAATATATAGCTGAAAAGCAGTCCAACGCATTACTTTAGATGGGAAATTCTAGATTTTAGGGTGACCCAGTTAATTAATTATTTGTGGGTACTGGGTGGGACAGGACATTCGACCGCGAGTTTATATTGTTCAAAAAGAAAAATATAAAAATTAAGATATTAAATTAAAGATATTTATTTATACTAATTTTTAAATAATTCAGGACAAAAAAAAAAAGAATTTGCAATTTAGGATTTCCAATTAAAATTTCTAGTTCAAGAATCTTTTGAAATAATTTTTAGATTGGGAAGTGCAATTTTACCTTTTCATAGTTGTTGTATGACATTGGAAACTTCAGGCTATGGTAGGTTAGTGACGTGGTAACGAATATGGGTGTCACTTTGTTTTTGTGTTGCAGTGAATTCGAACGAGTGTTTGATGACCAGGATGCAGGAGATGTCGCTGGATTATCACTTTACTGTGGAACAAGAAGTGGGTTCCTCCACGTATGCCTTCTTCGGCTTCAACGGTAATCTAATCACACACATTGTACAGATCTTGGACATCAATTCCGTTTTCCTCTTTTGTTATGATTACAAGCTAAGCACTAGTTCAGTACAATTCTGTTACAGCCAGTTTTGTACTCTCATAATGATGTAGGAACTGCTGGAGTATGGAGAATTTCGGCTCTGAATGAAGCGGGTGGCTGGAAGGATAGAACCACAGTGGAAGACATGGACCTGGCTGTTAGAGCCAGCCTCAAAGGCTGGAAATTCCTCTACTTGAGCAATTTAAAGGTTTACTTGCCCATACAATTGATCAAGACTAAAAGTTGCCACAACGTTGTCATGAATTTTGTTTCTTAATTTCTCTTTGACATGGTGATATATGACAACAGGTTAAAAACGAATTGCCTAGCACTTTCAGGGCCTATCGCTGGTCTTGTGGTCCCGCCAATCTTTTCAGAAAAATGGTATTGGAGATTATGACAAACAACGTAAGGTTGCCTCCCTGTGATGTTAGAAATGCAAAATGTTGGTTATTCTGTTCTCCCACTGAGTTCATTCATTTATATAATGTCTGCTGCAGAAAGTGTCTTTGTGGAAGAAGATACACGTGATCTACAGCTTCTTTTTTGTTCGGAAAGTCATAGCTCACATCAACACATTTATATTCTATTGCATAGTATTACCTGCAACTGTTGTGGTGCCTGAGGTCGTGGTCCCAAAGTGGGGAGCTGTATATATCCCTTCCATCATCACCCTTCTTAATGCAGTTGGAACTCCAAGGTCTTCATTTTATTCTGTGTCACTCTGTAATCAGTTTTCATAAAGGAAAGAAGCATGAGCATGTTCTGTTTAGCAAGATACAGGAGGTTTTGCGTGCAAAACTTCAATGAATTCACTGTGTTTCCTACGTTTCAGGTCATTGCACTTACTAGTTTTCTGGATTCTCTTTGAGAATGTCATGTCTCTGCATCGAACAAAGGCAACGATTATTGGTTTGCTAGAGGCACGTCGAGTGAATGAATGGATTGTCACTGAAAAACTTGGAGATGCTCTCAAAGCTAAAGCAGGCACTAAAACATCCAAGAAGCCTCGTTTCAGGATTGGAGACAGGTATGAATTTGGTTGTTTTTTACTCGGTTATCAGATAGCACTCGCAACACTCTAATTTATACTTTGAAGAATGTCTGTGCTGATCTATACATATGGTCTTTGTGTTGAAATATGATTAGGATTCACTTGTTGGAGCTTGGGGTTGGATTTTACCTCTTCTTCTGTGGGTGCTACGACTTCCTGTTTGGGAAAAACCATTACTTCATATTCCTTTATATACAAGCTGTTGCCTTCTTCATCATGGCGTTTGGATATGTTGGCACCTTTGTTCCCAACTCGTAGAACTTTGCAACATGAAGGGATCTTCATTCAGCAGTTCCAGTTTTTGTGTCTTGGTCATCTCAGGATTGTAATGTATTCTGTTTTTAGCAAGTTCTAGCAGAGCGAGGTTGGTAGAACAAGAAAGGATGGTGATTCTTCAAGGTCTATGCCTAATAAATAGTCGTGCCTCACTAGTGTTAGTTTTTCCTGTGAACATTGAACATCCAGCCATGATAAGAAATTATAGGAGTTCTTCCCATATGAAGTATACAGAAAAGGAATACAGAAGTTAAATGGCATTGATCCACAGAAGGTCAAACATCTCTGATTGGATGGATTGAAAGACTGCGTCGCTCTGATTTCATTTTGTTACTTTACTTTCATGTGCCCCTTCTTCACATTATATCTTCTGAAGAAAATAATAATAAATCGTTTCAAGAAATGGGATAAATACGTGAACGGATCCAGTCTCACTCTATTGTCGCACTAGTCCATGCATACCCAAGGCCACAACTCGAAGTAAGCTACCACTACATCTCAAATTATATAGGCCTAATGATTTGAACATCCCAGCTTCTTCTCCATCTCTACATAGAAGATATATACATTAGAAGAGGGGGGCATATAAATGTCGAAGGCATGTTTGCTTATTCACATGGGCTTGTACATGATTGATGCGCTTTTCCAACCAAGATATTTTAAAATGATTCTCAGCGATTAAAACTTGCAACAGCAGTAGTATACGTATACTAGATATGTCCATCACTGCCAAGAAAAGAAAGGGTACTCCAATATTAAAACATTAAGTTATAATTTAAAAAAAAAATCTAATAATAATCTTGAAATGTTATTTTTCTTAACTAGATATTGTATTGAGCCCAGAGATTTAGCTGCACTGTTCTGTGAAAAGTGTTGCTTTTTATAGTATTTATAAATATCTAGATAAATATTATTAAAAAAATGCAAACAAATCATGCTAGCATTCAAACCTTAAATTGGATTAGGTGAATAAGACTTAATACCTAGTTGAGGGTTTCAACTTGTGAATAAGAAAATCACATTTAATTCTAGATTAGTCACTTATATTGAATTCCAAATAGTTGTTATACAACAATAATATGTGAACAAAAAACTTTTATTGTCATTTTGAGGTATTAAGCATTGAAAAATTGTAATTGAAAATTTATTATCAATATATATATAAAAGAAACTAAATGCTTCCCTCAAAATTGTTGAGAAAAGAAGTACCCAACTACTAATTGTACAAATATATTTTATTGCAGTACTCAATATTAGTGGAATTGATTTGATCAGAACAGTTGATGAGTTAATCAAAAATGGGGGATGGGATTTAACATCTCTAATTGGAAAGATTTCAGAGCATGAAAGAGATTGTATTCTTAGAATTCCTCTACCTATGAGGATCATGGATGATAGAATCATATGGCGAGAGTGTAATAATGGTAACTATTTAGTAAAATTTGGCTATAAGTTTTGAAAGCAGAAGCAGGTGTCTCATGAGCCTTCGAAACCTAGTTCATCTCATTCAATATAACCTGATCTGTTGAAGGTCATATGGAATCTTAAAGTGGCTCCAAAGGTCAAATACTTTCTATGGAGATTATTGGTGAATGGAATGGCTACAAAAGAGAACCTTTATAAACGGAGGTATGCAGATAATCCTCTGTGTCCTATATGTCTGAAGGACGTGGAAACTGTTGAACACTTATTTTTTCTATGCCCATGGGTTTCTAAATGTTGGTTTGGATGTCCTTTGGGGTTACAAATACAGAACAGCAATATGACCAGTTTTGATAGGTGGTGCTCTAATATGTTAGTAGAAAATAATGCAGTGGATGATTATAATAGAACTTACATAGCATATATGTTCTGAATCATATGGAAGTCCAGAAATGATTTTGTTTTTAACAAAGTTAATGTGAACCCAAGTGATGTTCATGCTCGGTCAAAGGCATATACAAGTGAATTTTGGCAAGCTCATGGTTTCTTTAAAGAAGAAAACTTACATGGTTGCCAAGTTGTGAAGGAATGTGTTTGGAGTCCTCCTCCCTTGAATGGGTTGAAAATCAACATAGACGGATCTTTTAATCCAAGATCGAAGGAAGTTGCTGTTGCGATTGTGTGTAGAAATCATGAGGCTGAGGTGGAATTTTGCTTTAGTGAACCTGTATCTGCCTCTTTAGCTTACGGTGTTGAAAGCCTTGCCGTGAGGAAAGCCCTCGAGCTTTGCAATAGTCTCCCTTCAGATCAGGAAATTACCATTGAAATGGACTGTGCACAACTCTATCATCAGCTTATTGATAAATGCAATTCTGGAGTTGAGTGGATGAGCTTCCCAATTTTACAGGATTCACTGATGCTAGCAAGTTCTTTGCCTCACATCTCTTTCTCCTTGGTGCCAAGGATCTGTAATGAGACTGCTAATTGTCTAGCGATCTCTTCTGCAAAAAGGGAGCACCCATCTAGGGTTTTCGCTGATGCTCCTCCCTTTCTTCTCCTATTACTGGCTAAGGACAAGGCTGCTTCATCAGAATCTGTGGACGTAGGGACCGAACTGGAATTGGATAATAGTACTCTTGCGAAGCTGTGTCTTTCTATGGGTTCTTTGTCGTTTTCTTTTCTGGTGCTTTGTTTTTTTATTTGCTTTGTCCTTTCGTTCAGTCCTTCTTTTGATTATTGTGTTTATTACGTCTTTTCTCTTAATGAGTGAATTTCCAGTGGCCGAAAAAAAAAATGTCTCTTTAATGTTAATGAATATAAAATATCAGTTTCTATTTAAAAAAACCTATTTTTCATTTTTCAAGCGGGTTCTAAGTTTTCGAAAAACAGCCAAACAGGTTCCTTTTAAAAGAACGCAATATATCAAACTATTGAAAAAAATTATTGTACCAAACAGAATCGTGTATGCTTAATATTTGTTAGCCCTACATAAAAGAAATTGGGTCGCAAGCATTGCCATCAGTGTTAAGAATTACTGATAATTGATTATCATGATTTTGTAATGTGTGAGAAAATAATTATTTAATAAAATAAAAATGATATGTATATTAAATATAAAAACATAGCTATTTTTTTTAAAATAATAAAAATATGAGACATATAATTTTATTGTATTAACTCATATCCCTTGATGGAGGGAGCCTTTTATATTTTAAATTAAAAACATTTCAGCCATTCCGCAGGTTTGCCCGAGAGGTTAAGGGGGAAGACTTAAGATCTTCTGCACATAAGTGCGCGTGGGTTCGAACCCGACAGCCTGCATTTTCTAACTTTTAATTTAAAATATATTATAGAATCATTTCTTCACTTTAATAATTTTTGAAAAAAAAAAACACAAGATAGTGAAATACATGTGAACAGCCCGCATTATCTAATTTTTAATTTAAAAAATATTACAGAATCATTTCTTCACTTTAATAATTTTTGAAAAAAATATACAAAATACATGCATGTGAGTATGAGTTCAATAAATTCATTAAGTTGAATAGAAAAGAATAGTGGTTTGTGAGACTGATGCCGTACATGGAATCCAACCTAATTCATGTTATTCATAGGTTATGATATGAATATATATATATATATATATGGCAACTTGAAATTTTAGAAAGATATAGAATAGATAAAGGTATAGATTTGTAAACATTTTTAGCCCCAAAAAGAATAATTTGGGTATTGAAGGTCGGAATTCCTTCCTAACTCCCCATCATTGGATTGCACGGACGGTGGAAAATGTGGCCAGGGAGAAGACCGCACGAGTTTAGCTGGTGAAGATCCATTTTAATTTTGCCCATGCATGCATTGCAAACTAGAAAGTGACTTTGAAAAATATCCATATTAATATTATCGCGGATGTTCTCTTTTTAATAGTCCCTCCACTTAGTTCCTGCATGTCGTTTATTCATTTCATTAATTTGCCACAAACACAATTTCTCTTGATCATTTTCATGCTATCCTATTAAGTTCTACTTCTCATCCAACCATTTTCTGTTCGCCCCACAGTGTTTGTCATGTTTTCCCTCCCTCCTTTTTAACCGTTTTGATCTTTCAACCTCCTTGCTTTTCCCGGGCATCTCTTTGTATTTACTTCCTTATTTTAATAAGGGATTTTCAACTATTTTACGTAAATTAAAGAAGTTAATTATTTTTTTAAAATCTTAAAAAAAATCAAACATTTTTTTATCCCTATTTAATATAATAATGCAATCCACATTAAATATCATTTAACCAATTGAGAGTGTTTCTTTCATCTAAAAAATTTAATAACAATTTACGAAAAAAAATAAATTATGAGAATAAAATAAAAAAAATTCTACAGAACATTATAAGGTTACTTATAAAAAAAAATAATAAAAAAAACCTTTGAAAGACCCTTATACAAAAAAAAAGAGTATATTGGTTCCCCTCTCTCCTTATTTCCTCTGTGAAGCCCCTGCTTTTGTTGCAAGTCACGACTTTTAAACTACTAGTTCAAATAAATATGAAACTCCTTTTTTTTTTTAAATAAAAAATAATAACAAAGGGACCTAGTAACGAAAATCTGGAACTCCAATTTTTTTGGCCAATGAAAATCCAAATTTTAATCAAATATAATCTAAGATCTTATGTCTTATCTATATTTGGCGTTGAATTAGAAGAAAAAACGATATAATTAATCGCATCGATGACGAATGCTGCTTGAGATTCATCGAACACTGACCTCCCTCCATTGCTTTTAAAATGACCAAAACCTACGATTTCTTTGACTTTGGAAAGACAAAGCCTATGAAGACAACTCATTAAATGGAAATTTAACGACACTATAATAAATTACATATTTAATATTAAGAGGAGTAAATATTTGGAATTTTTTTTTTTTTACTACGGTTCATTTCAAGGCTTTGCCGGGAGATAAAAATTGGACATCATTCTCGACGCATTAATTATACTGTTGTATCTGCTCACTTTATCACTCAGCCGTAGATTTCTTCTACGGCAATATGGCATAAAATCACGAGTTTAATTACAGAACAGATATAATTAATTATTTGCCTTGAAAGATCAAAAATAGATGTCAGAAATTCTCCAGCTTTATGAAGGAAAAGATACTGATATGAGAACATTTCTTCACGGGCCAACGAAAGAAAAGAAGAAAAATACCGTAAAGTCAATTCTCGTAATGTACTCTGCCTCCCTTCGGTAAACATGGAAACAAGAGGGAAAAAATATGAACGAAGGCTCCATTCGTTTGTCACGTAGAATATAGTAACAAAAATGGGAAAAATTTAGTGCATGAAAATATTTTTTGCACACTTGTACTCATAAAAAAAAAGCTACTATTAAATATATTAAAAATATAATAAATATTGCTATATTATATATAAATTTTTATGTCGGAAAAAATAATTGTCCTGATGATATCATACAGGGCACGATATAAAAAAAAATCAAAATAACAGGAAATAAAGGCTTGAAACATTTAAAACGAAGATATAAAAGTGCATAATTTTTAATGATAAGATGATAACTGAGTGATTAAATTAAAAATGACAAGTATGCGATGTTGTAAATTTTTTTTAATAGAACAAGACATGTATTTATTACTTCGTCTGATTTACAATATAAGGTATGAGACTTTTTTTTTTTATTCACAATACGAGGTGTAGGGACCAAAATGAATAATTTTACTTTTATTATATTTAATTACTTACTTCTATTTTTCCTGCAAATGTAATTATTTATAAAAATCTAACATCTCGTAGGAAATTATTTACTTTAATTATTTTGATATTTTCTCAATAAATAGCAGTAAATTTAAAAATTTTGATATATTTAAAAATATTTTTCAACTTTCTTAATAAGTGTAAAAATGGGTCTCACACCCTGTGGATAAGAGAGAATATAAAATAATTAAAAATTTGTATATTTATCATTCTTTAATTAACAAAAATTATGATATAGTAATTTTTTTCACGTATCTAAAATTTTCGAGTGTTTTTACTGTGGCTGGTCACAAAAATACTGGGGAAGGGGAACACCCTGTAGACTACTTACTCAGTATTTTACCACAAACGATGGCGGAAGCAGCATAACGGCGACTGAGGGTGACACCTCAAAATAGGCAAGCGGGGCCTTTTGACTGGAACTTGCCGGCCACACCTAACGGACCTTTATTGACCAATTAAATTCAGTATGAGTGACCTCACCTGCATTTCCGCCCTTGAATGAATGAATATTAAGGGCCAAACAATAGCAGGTACAGTGCCTTTTCCCAGACGCTATTTAACAAGTAATCCCATGTGTTTTCACTGCAAAATATGACAGTGTCCCTTTTTCACACTACCCATTCAATTATAGACATCCCTCATTGCCAACAAAACACACCTTTTTCGCCGGGTTCACTACACAAAAAGAAGGCTAAGTGTGGTATATAGAGTTAGCAATCCGGCCGGCCCGAGGCGGATCGAGCCAAAAAATTTGGATTGCCAAACGGGCTCTGCTTATAAAATTTGAGTCCGTATGGCATGGACCCGCGAGCCCGTATATCTTTAAAAAATATTTTTCATATTTTTTTTAAAAAATTTTTTCATATAATTTTTAAATTTTTTCATATATTTTTTAAATTAATATAACTAATTATCACTATCTTTCATAAAAAATCAACATAATATTTAAATTTTACAATTTACACATCATTAACTAATAAAATAGTACATTTTTTAATATTTTAAATAAAAAAAAGGGAAAATAGGCCCATCGGGCCGGGCCCAAAACACTCATTTTTTCTTCGGGCTTCTATTTTTAAAACCCGGTCTGCTCATTTTATCGGGCCATTCGGGTCAACCCACCAAACCTGACCCATTTTACCGGCTTTAATGTTATATAATATTAAGTGTTATACATAAAATTCTAGATTATAAAAGAAGGATAAAAGTTTCTGCTATTAATTAATTTAATCAATTAGATTAGATTAGATTAGATGTAAAATCCGAAAAAACTGTTTAAGATCCAGTGCGAAGGGTCTGACGGTAAATGTTTGTACGCGTGCGTTTATGGAAAGGCTATGCGCGGTGAAACGAAAGGCGGGACCGGCCGATCCAACGTGTGAACCAAATGCCGGTTTGCCCACAGCATTGAAAAAGTTACCAAACCGCTAAAAAATGTACTAGTAGTTGAATGGAATATTACGATTGCGCCACCCAATAAAAGCTTCGTGGCTTTTATTTTCTCTCTCTCCCCGACAATGCGATTCTATAATCTATAGAGGGGGCAAAGAAAGATCCACAGTCACCTGGTCCTAGGGAGAGAGACATCACTCAGGCAAAATGGCGAGTTTCTAGGGTTTTTTGAACAACGGATACGATCGGTATCCATGGAAATGCCTGCTAGAAGATCCAACTACACCCTTCTCAACCAAATTCCTGATGAACAGTTCGTTGGCGGTGCAGCCTTGGCCGGAACAACTGCTCCCACTTCCTTATTTGATTCTTCATCCGGGGACAGCAAGAACAATAAAGGCAAGGTTGACAGAGGATATGATTGGGACTTGGTTGCTGATCATAGGGTCGCTCAGCAGGGAAATCGGATCGGCAATTTATACTCATCGATCGGGTTGCAGAGACAGTCTAGTGGTAGCAGTTTTGGTGAAAGCTCGCTGTCCGGGGAGTACTATGCTCCAACTCTGTCCACCACCGCTGCGAATGAGATCGATACCTTTGCTTATATGCATGATGACGGCTTCAAGGTTGGCGCTGGTGCTGCTGTTGGAGGCGAGTTACGGAACAAGTTAATGGAAGCTACAGTAAGGATAGGAGGGTCGTCGTCAGGTAAAAGCTGGGCGCAGCAGACGGAGGAAAGTTATCAATTGCAGCAGGCTTTGGCACTTAGGCTTTCATCTGAGGCAACATGTGCTGATGATCCGAATTTTCTGGATTCATTGCCTGATGAATCTACTTTAAGGTCGTCATCGTCAAATTCGGCAGAGGCAGTGTCGCATAGATTCTGGGTAGGCTGATTTTGCCCTTTCCTTGCGTTATGGATTCAGCTATTTGCATTATAATCGGTGATTCAGGTGGGGAAGAGATTGTGCGCTCAATTTTTCATATCATGCTGTATCAGGAGCCGAGCCTTGATAAATAACTAAAGAACAGCTTTTCACTTTTCATTTGGATTGAGTATGCACTGAAGTTGTGCAGTGTGGTTGGAGTATCCTGCTAATTTGTTCTCTACACTTGATTCTATGACCTTATTGATTTAATGACTCATTTTTGAGTTGATATTTGATTTTCTTGATTCTATGACCTCATCGATTTTGGGCTTGTTTGAATGTCAAAACAAGAATTGTTTTCTATAACACGTTTTGAGAAAAAAAAAAATCTATTTGAATAATTGTTATTAAAATCATAGAAAGTGTTAAATGAGTTATTCAAAATTTATAATTTTATCATTAATAATGAGAATTTTTTCTACCTTTTCTTGTGTTTTCCAGAAGAATAAAATATAAAATACCTTAAAAAATGTTATAAGTTTTCTGTTTTTTTTTATTTTTTTTTTTTCCAGAATATTTTATAAAATATAGGCTTATCAAACAAGGTATTTTGTTTTTCTGTTTTCAAAAACAAAAAAATTATTTTAAAAATACGAATCCAATAGGCTAATGAATCATTTTTGAGTTGATATTTGATTTTCTTGTTCATAAAAATGTGCTTTCCCCATCATTGGACTGCTTGATATTTTTATAAAGTAAAGTGTAGCCAAAAATCTTCAAATTGCTTTCTAGTATTGAGTCATTATTGTGGGTGAGCAGAATCTGCCTCTGCTTTTTAGAGGAAATTTACCACCAGCAGGTCATAAGCTAGTATATCTAACAGAGTAAGAGACTTAAAGTGTGTTATGATTATCATTTCTTGAGAGAGACACTTAAAATTTGGTTGGTGAGTTGTTGAACGAAATTAAATCGACAGGATATTTTTTTTTTTTAAATATTCCTCTAGATTTACCGTAAGGTTATGTTGGAATTGAAAGATGTTTCATCTCATTAGATTTGTTTTATTTATTAACTGATATACTTGTTGATATTGTGTCTTATTAATGATATGCATTAGGTCAATGGCTGCCTATCTTACTCTGACAAGATTCCGGATGCCTTCTACCTTATCCACGGGATGGATCCTTATGTGTGGACTGTGTGTACTGATCTGAAGGAAAATGGCAGAATTCCATCAGTTGAATCACTAAAATCTGTAGATGCCTGCAATGATTCTTCACTTGAAGTAGTTTTGGTGGATCGACGTAGTGATCCTAGCTTAAAGGAAGTGCAAAATAGAGTACGTAGCATTTCTTGTAGCTGCACAACCACAACCGAGGTTGTAGACCATCTTGCCAAGTTGGTTTGCAACCGTATGGGGTGAGTCTCCTTGGTATTGATTGCTTTAACTGTAAGCTTGGTGTCTAGTAATGACACTTTTGACTATGTTTTATTGCTTTAACAAGGGGTTCAGCTTCTGTTGGGGAAGATGACTTTCTTTCCATCTGGAGGGAGTGCAGTAATGATCTTAAAGATTGCTTGGGATCTGTTGTTGTTCCAATAGGTAGTCTAGCTGTTGGCCTGTGTAGGCACCGTGCAATACTGTTCAAAGTAAGGTTCTCAATCTTTGTGGTGGTTTAAGACTATATGCATATCTACTGCAGTGTTTATGATGTTTTTAAGATGGCATGCTTCATTTATGATGTCTTCAGGTACTAGCGGACACTATTGATTTGCCCTGTCGAATTGCTAAGGGCTGTAAATATTGTTCAAGAAATGATGCTTCCTCTTGTCTTGTCCAATTTGGGTTTGAAAGGTATATTTTGTACAATAATCATGTTTGCATTAATGTTAACAGTATTGCAATTTAGAGAATTGGATTCCATGGCCTATGACGACAGAAGTGCAAAATTTTGTTAATGACAGAAATTTGGTGGTTAACATGCTGGAACATTCATGTATTGACATTATGAGTTGAGTCACATTGTTGTAATGTTTGTGTCACCTCACAACTGACATGTAATTACAGGGAATATTTGGTTGATTTAATTGGGAAGCCAGGTTATTTATGCGAGCCTGATTCCTTGCTCAATGGTCCATCCTCCATCTCATTTTCTTCACCCTTGAGCTTTCGAAGACTTAAACCAGCTGAACCTACCGTTGATTTCAGGTCATTGGCCAAAGAGTATTTTTCAGATAGTCTGTCTCTTGAGCTTGTCTTTGACAATGATTCTGCAGGTGATATTCTTACTCTACTTGCAGGATATTAGGTATTAATTATAGTTTGCATGTGCTTGGATGAAGTGGCTTGCAATTATGTCTATTATTATTGCCTTTGAAAAATGGTGCTAGTATACAGTACACTGATTTTGATATTAGAGGAGCTGTTGCTGATGGGAATTCTTGATTCTCCATTCTAGAACATTTTGATGGGAAGTGCAGGGGCAGAAATAATGCTAGGTCAAATTCAAATGATAGCAACAAATCTTCTCGCCATTCTCTGCATTCAGAAGTTTCTCATTTAAGAAATCATGATCAGGGTTCCGAAACATTTACATCATGCAACGCTCCTCAGAATGTTGTAGACCCTTCACCCACGGGCAAGGATCTATTGCCTGCTCCTATAACATTGACAAATTCAAATGTTGATGCTATTGAGGGTAGGACATTTGCTGAGGGAAGTCAACTACTTGCTAGCAAAGCCAGTAGAGAGCTTGGCCTTGATATGGAGGATTTTAACATTTCTTGGAGTGATCTTGTTTTAAAAGAAAGAATAGGATCAGGTATACCTCCTTGGTTATCAACTTTGAATTTACAAGCCTTACATTAATACTTATATAATAAAATTTGGACAACCCATTCTCATTTTCCTTTTTGGCATGGTTTGAGTAAATAACTATATGAATTCGTTAATTGGAAATGGACTGCTGCATTTTCAGGTTCATTTGGAACAGTACATCGTGCTGAGTGGAATGGCTCGGTATGCAACTCATTTATTTGCTTTGATGTATAAATTTCAATAGCTTCCAAGATTTTTGTCTTAAGACCTTTTTGAAAGAAGAATTTAGGGCCTAAAAGTCCTCCATCTGAAAGTAATGAAAAAGATGAGGGGTGTATAAGATTATGGCAATTCAAATCAAGTAGCTTAAGCTATTTTGGTACTGTGGATAAGCCCAAGTATAATCACATGTAAAAACTTAACATGGTAATGTGGTATTAAAGCCTAATGGAAGATCCATGAAAGAAGAATTCAAAGCCTAAAAGTCTTACATTTGAAGGTAATGAATGAGAGGTATATAGGCTCGTGGCACTCCTAACCAAGTAGCTTAAGCTATTTTGGTATAATGGACAAGCCCAAGTATAATCACATGTAAAAACTCAAACCTTTTTGTGCTTCTGTATATTCACTGATGGTAGTTGTGTGAGAGGCTGAAATTACCCTGACTATGAATTATATATGAAAATGAGACTTGTCTCGTAATAACCAATCATTGTACTCTAAGCTATTATCTACTGCTTTTGCATAGGTGCTATCGATCCACCACTGCTTACTTTTGTTTTTTGTTGTCCAGCATCAGCATCAGCAGTTGACTTCCCACTTGCCATTTCCAGTTATAGGATGTATAGGCATGTATGGGCTTTCTAATTTAATTGCGCATCAAAAAGCTGGAAGTTTAATTGAAAATATATCATTCTCCAAGAAAATAAAAGTTGATACCCCTTCAGGATTGTTTCATTGAAGTTTAAAGCGGAATTAGTACTTTATGTCTTCATTGGTTTCTTGCCTAGTCATACTTTCTCCTCTGTGTGCTTCCTTGCTTATGTTTTCAGTTTGTTTTTCTTACAACCTCAAACCATTACACGCTCTAGGATGTTGCTGTGAAAATATTAATGGAACAAGAATTTCATGCTGAAAGATTCAAGGAGTTTCTGAGGGAGGTATACACTTAAGCTCTTAATTTGCTTTTTGCAGAGGAAACACCTTTTGTACTTCAGGTTTTACTTCTTGTTGATTTGAGCTGTATTTTCACTTTCTTTGCTAGGTTGCAATAATGAAACGCATGCGGCATCCAAATATTGTTTTATTTATGGGTGCAGTTACTCAGCCCCCAAACTTGTCAATTGTCACAGAATATTTATCTAGGTTTTATGCCATATCCTCTAGTCTACCAATCCTTGTTTGATAGGCCATATGACGTTCTATCCTTGAGATCCTAAGAGGTGTTGATTGAACTAAATGCAGGGGCAGCTTGTACAGGCTTTTACACAAACCTGGTGCTAGAGAGATATTGGATGAGAGGCGTAGACTGAATATGGCTTATGATGTGGTATGCATATGAAAAAAAATCAAAATTACTGTTTCTTTTTCTTTCTTTCTTTTTTTTTGGTCTGCAGTAGTATCATCACCTGAAAATCTTTTTTCAATACTTGTATTTTTTTTCATGTACAGGCAAAGGGAATGAATTATCTTCACAAACGCAATCCTCCCATTGTTCATAGAGATCTGAAGTCTCCAAACCTTCTTGTAGACAAGAAATATACTGTGAAGGTAGGAATGGGGACTGCTCAAGTGTATTTATGATCTTTGAATTTCAACTGAAATGTTGGTCACCATTGTCAGTATAATTCCAGCTCTCTTCAACTTCCTTCTTTCAAATTCAAGCCTATATGAAGTTGATAAAATTTACTCCTGTCTG
Source organism: Adenanthera pavonina (assembly GCA_026686845.1). Classification (NCBI taxonomy): domain Eukaryota; kingdom Viridiplantae; phylum Streptophyta; class Magnoliopsida; order Fabales; family Fabaceae; genus Adenanthera; species Adenanthera pavonina. The sequence goes on from JAIVEN010000002.1 coordinate 7,891,033, forward strand.
ATCTAGCCTTGTATGAAAGTTTGAAGGCAGTCTATGTTAAATGGCATTGTCTATTAGTTTCATTTCAATGACAAGTTGACTACGATTGCTGTCTTGTTGGGAAAGTGAAGGTAAACAATTAAATCGTCAGTTTGATTGATTATTCTTAAAATACTAGCTGATAACTGTTTTTTCCTGCTTCATTTTCTTAATGATTTGTTTTTAACTGGAAGTTTAGAACTAGGTGAATTCGTGGAAGGTTGAATGGTAATGGATAACTTGGTCTACTTTCATGAAATCTGAGTTTCAATCTTCTCTGCTAGAAGTCTATTAACATAAACTATATGTATAGTCAATGGTGTCTTAAGTAACGTGATCTTTCTTTGTTTAGCTTTAAGCGGGAGGACTGTGTGTTTGTTATCATGGACTATGATGGTTCTTTTTTTAATAAAATGCCAACAAACACATTTTTTTCTCATATCTTTAGGTTTGTGATTTTGGTCTTTCGCGTCTCAAGGCAAATACATTTCTCTCATCCAAGTCAGCTGCTGGGACTGTAAGTTATGTTGACTACATATTTTTTCTAGTAGTATTTCCCAGAAAATAGCTCTAAATTTTTATTCATTGTCTTTCAAATTCTGTATTCCTTAGCCTGAGTGGATGGCCCCGGAAGTTCTTCGGGATGAGCCATCCAATGAGAAGTCAGATGTTTACAGTTTTGGTGTAATCTTGTGGGAGCTTACAACACTGCAACAGCCGTGGAATAATTTGAATCCTGCACAGGTTTGATGTTTACCGGTGATACTTGAAATTAATGTTATATGCCTGAATTTTCTATTGTGTCAGTAGTGCACTGGTTTTAGTGAAAAGCAATGCTATATAGATCTGCTGATTGTAAAAATATTGCATCAAGCAACATGTTGTTCATGAATGATGGTAGGCATCGGCTTGCCATAATAGGTTTTGGTTGAAACATATATTGAAGAGGCTTACAATGGTAAGCATATTGTTTAAGATATTGTTAGTATTGTTTTTGGTGTTTGTCCTTTTTCATGATAATCTAGCACTTATTTTGACTTGTTTTGCGTGTGTATCCTTCTGTTATCATCTTTGGCTAATTACTAACATGTTTGTGCAGGGGCATTTGAATCAATTTAATCTTCATTATGCACTGTGTCTTGTAGGTTGTGGCAGCTGTTGGCTTTAAGGGCAAAAGGCTTGAGATTCCAAGAGATTTGAATCCCCAAGTAGCTGCAATAATTGAGGCTTGCTGGGCCAGGTGAGTTCAGAAACATAGTCCATCATGTCCATTCTGCTTTAATATTGTGTCGTGAATTTTATCGTTGGATGTGGTTTGCTGCAGTGAGCCCTGGAAACGTCCTTCTTTTTCGAGTATCATGGATTCTTTAAGATCATTGATCAAACCTCCTGCCCCTCAACCAGGGCGTCCGAACATACCCTTACTTACCTGAATGGGTGGAACGCTGAGTTTGTTCTTTATGCACATACCACAGGATTTTTATTAGATCTGATGTCAAACAGGAGTCCCTCGTTCCTAGAAGTCTCAGGTGCGTACCAATATCCAAAATGGCCATAGATGTCACTGAACTTTGCCCAGACAAAGCATTTCTCTGTTTTTGGTTGTTTTGTAGGGTAGATATGGGGAATGGTTATTTATTGGGGACATGGTTTAGCTGATGGCTGTGGCTTGTAAATTTTATGCTTGTCTAAGCTTTGGGTGACATAACTAACGCTCATGTTTTTTCTTGGTTGCTGTTTCAGAGTCAGAGATGTATATTTTCGTTCTAATTCTGATTAATACTGATTTTCAAGGCAAAGCAAGGACGCTCCATCTTTTGTTCCGCCACAAAGAATTGTTTAGGTAGTCTTGTAATTTTTATGAAAGAAATGTAAAATTTATTCTTCCATAATTTTGTATGTAAAATTCCTTTGTAAGTAGATTTATTTAGTTAATAGGAAGCAGCTCCGCCGACATACACGGCATTTTTGGGAGCAATTTTCTCGCTTCTTGGCTTTGGGAAAATTCAATAAACATTTCGAGCTTCTACTCCTTGCACGGTGAAAGTGAAAGTTGGTTGGGCGGAAACGCCCAGTCAATCCTATTTGGACGTAAGAGGACAAGTGCATTTTATTCAATTCCGTTTGTGAAGCCATTGACATCTTTTGGTGATGAATCGAACCAGAGATTATTTTAGTTCCTTGACATTTCAAAACTATATTCCATAATGAAGAAGCTACACCTGCATTTTTTTTTTGGAGAAAAGGGGAAATATATACCATTATGAGTCAAAGAATACAAAGGCTCTAGCCAAACACCTGCAGTTTGTTATTTGCAAAATTCCGCTAACCAATGCAATGATAGTTGGATTGATTTCGCCAAGTTTCCAAATTTAAGGATTCTATCTATCTGATCCAACTGATCAATTCAATTGGTTGGTGAATTAATTTGAAACTTCTACAAAACTGGGTATTATGAGAATAGGTAAAAATGGAAAAACTGTGTAAGTTATTATTATTATTATTATTTTCAATTGAACATATCGGACTAGATAAAATAATATTATTTTGTTTGTTTGGATTTTTTTTTTCATATTTTAAATTTATTAATATTTTTAATAAGATATTCTAATATATAATATTAAAAATATTTATTTAAATATTATGTATCCAATTAAATTGTGATATTAATTTAATTACTATTTATCCTAATTCCTAAGTTTGAAAGCTCCTAAAGATAAGCATGTCTATTTAAACCTCAAGAAATGAATCTATCAAAAGCGGGTGCTTTGGAATTCAATTCATAAAACTTGTGCCCTACTTAAGCTGTACCCAACGAAAAGAGAAAACCAAAACAAAAAAAAAGAAGAAGAAAGAAAGGAGGGAGGGGGAGGGGGAGTTGAATAAACAGTCTAGACAAGGTCATCAAAATTCATCTGGAACTGCTCTATTTGGTTTAAGCCGATCAAAAACGGAAGCTTCTAACCAAAAACAAAAACAATGGCAGCAGGGGGGGAGCCACTTGGTAGTAAAGGGGGGCAGATGCCTCCCTCACTTTTGCATAATTTACATGAATGTGTTCAAATCTGGATCCTTTGCACTCATTGCTGGTAGTATTCTGATTTCTGAGACTGAACCCCCAAGCAAAGAGCACTTTGGTTTTGAAACGCATTAACAAGAAGAGAGATTGAGTGAGAAAGAGAAGGCGAAGAGGAAGTGGACAATGACTGTGAATATTGAAATGGAATACGTACTTTACCGAGAAAGCAATGAACTAAAGTGACAATTTTTTGTTTTGGAGTCAGAAGAGAGGAGAGAATACTAGCTCTAGTACCTTTTAACCAACCAGATTCATGAACCTTCTCTAGGAGCTAGTTCCTTATCATAAGTGAATGAATCCATGGATTTAAACTTTTCAACCCCAACCCCAGCTTCTCCAAGTCATAAATATGGTGATCATAGATAAGGTTACTGACTTTGAGTCGCTTCTTCGAGTGAGATCCATACTGCAAAATACAAGCCGCAACAAAAAATAAAAAAATAAAAAATAAAAAATCAACAAACTGCCTCGCAAGCTTGATAAAAAATGAGCGTAGGTACTCCCATGATCTGAATACATATAAAGTTGCCACCTTTCCCTTTCTTTCTCTGCACGGAGATAGCAATAACCTTTGGAAAAAAAAAAAAGCTCAAAATATAAAAAGAATTATGATAATGTTCAGTCAGAGTAGCATTCATAACTCTGGTGGTCATAGTCTTACTCCCAGACAGATGTAGTATAAGCGTCTTCTTTGCTGAGTCAACCTACAAAATGCAATATTTGACAGTAAAGAAAAAGATTAGGGACTGATTTCTCGGGAAAGTTCATCGCATCGCAGGAATTATATGCTGAGGAAGTTCTGCAACTTATAATCACTTTTTTATTCTTATTTTTATCTTTTATATTTTGTTTGAGAAATGTTATATTAAAATAAAAATAAATTCATTGCAAAATCTTGTGATACACACGAATGAAATATTATAAATAATCTCGACGAAAAATTATAGATAATAATAATATTTATTTAAGTTAAATTAAAAAAATTTAAACTTAAAAAGTTGCGTTAAATCTCTCACAATGATTCTTCTCAAATGATTTTTTCATTAATTCTAGGACCATCTATTTTTTTTTTTGATAATCAGGACCATCTAATTTTTATATTCTTTATTCCTTAATCCTTGATAGTTAGAATTAATTTTGAGTTATTCCAAGATGCAATTCACCTCAATTTTTTACAACAGAAAAAACCGAAATTTTGAGCAAAAAAAATTATTATCAATATAAAAATAAAATTCAGTGAGTTAGATCATCTATAAGAACTCCATACAATATATCAGAAAATATGTCTAATAAAATACGGTAAAAGTTATAAGAATATGTATTATTATGTATTAACAGGCAAATACTAATATTTCTCATCTAAAGGCATGACGTATTTTAATCTCTTTCGAATCAAGATTTAAAAGAAGATAAAACAAGTTGGTCAAAAAAAATATTTAAAAATATGTATGGTAAAATTTACAGCATAATTTGTAAATAGTCTAATTCATTTTTTAAACTTTGTGTGGCAACATGTGTCTAGTTAGAAAAAAAAAAAAAGCCACACGACGCTTTTTGGTTGGTAGAAATCTCCGTTCTTATTACTATTCTGTGTTATTGTTTTGGGTGTCAGTGTTGTGTATCTGTTGTTATTATTTTGTCCTAAGGTAAGGGTTTGGTGTTTTTCGTTCTTAGGCTGAACTCTTGCTTTGAGTTGGTTGTTTTTCACTTAATAAATTTTTTATTCTAACCCAAAAAAAAAAATAGAAGACAAGAAAATAGACATAACAATACCTAAAATTTTTTTTATCCAAAATATATAATAAAATTAAGAGTATAACTTATAAATTTTGTTATGTCAGTTGAAGGCGCATGTATCAAACACAATACATGACAATACATAATAATATATGATAATTTTTAAAATTTTAAAATATGGGTAAAGTGTATATTTGCATATTTATAATATATTATTTATCTAATTATTTATATACATACAATTAATAAATTAACTTATTAAAAGAAAAGTGAGTATTAAATATTTTAAATATTATATATAAATATTAAAATAAACCATAAAAATATTTATAATGATTTATAAATAAAATCTTTATTCTTTATTCTTAACAAACAAATATCATTTGAAAAAACAAAAATACTGCATTTTTACAAACATTTATAAGTGTATGTTTGTGAGTTTTATTTTAGATGGAATAAAATGGAGTGAAATGATTAATAAATTTTAACCATTGTTTGAAATAAATTTTTATGAAAGAGTGGGATGATAAGTCATAACTTTTCAAACCATTCTTAATCATCATAAACTTAACTTTTTTTATCCTCCCAAATTGAGAGTCAATGATAGAATAACCCAATGTTAATATGATAATTACAAAATTATCCTCATCTCTGTATAAAAATGTATCGCATCTGTCACTTTCGAAAAAATTTCACATTAATCTTACTCTCTCCAATATATCATACTTGCTTCCTATTCTTTATTCTACGTCGAGTTTTTTGTCTGATATCTATTTTATATATAATCTTATTTCTCCTTTTAACCCAAATTATTTTATCTTTTAATTAATGTATGTTTATAAATTTATTTGATAACTGATTTTTTTTATAAATATTTGAAAAAGTAAATTTATTTTTTCTTAAAGTAATATCCACTAGTTCTTTTATCTAAATTAATCCATAGATAATATTAAAATAAAAAGGTCATAATACATTCTATTCATTTTATATTAATTCTCAATTAGAGTCAAATAAAATCATTCTTTTCTTTTATGAAACTTATAAATAATAAAATATTATATTTCATTTTACTCCACACCATTCTATTTCACACTATTTTATTTCATTCCGCCATAAACTCTCAAATATACCTTAATTATATTTTTTTTATCTCCCTTTAAAAATTCAAAATAACTATATTTTACTATTAAATTTTATAACAATATATATCTATGAGATACATATACAGGACGCCTACATATCAAAGATCGTGCTTCTTTTTCTTTTTTGAAGTATTGATGATTTACAGTGTTCGGGTTTTTCTTTTTTGGTAGGCCAGTGTTCGGGTGTTTTTGCTTAAGTAGATGTGTCTGGTTTTTTTTTTTCTTTTTTCTTTTTCTTTTTTAAAAAGCCCCAGGCAGTCAGTCTAGGGGTAACAGTTTCATAAAACCTCCGTTTAATGTCCAATAAAAGCTCGAAGCTCGGTATCTGAAGCGAGCTTCGCCGAATACTTTATCCCTTCGTAGTGTCTGTGGAATCAAGATGAACCTTCAATAACCTGGGTTCCGACTTTTATTTTCGAGTTTTGACTGTATTTTCACTGCCCAATTTTGAGTTAGGGTTTTTCCTTAGACATTCTTCGTCAATTTTGTCAATAAAATTCGTGTGAGTTGTAATTATTGGGACACTCTATGTTGCAATTTATTTTCCGAATAGGGTTTAGATTTTTCTAATAGGGAATGGACATGGAGAATTCCCGAAGACTGTTTGATAGGATAAGAGAACTAGGTATGAAAAAACCCCGATTGCACGACGAGCACGAGCGCGACCCAAATCATAGTGTTCAACCATTTCCTCAGCAACAAGTGGCTTCTGGGGTTAATGCATTGGCTTCGGCAAGGTTTAGAACAAACGACAGAGATCCGGGAAGCAATGATTCAGGTCGCGGTCCCCAACAACTGCTGCATCAGGAGCTTGTAACTCAGTATAAGACTGCGCTTGCTGAGCTGACTTTTAATTCAAAACCAATAATTACGAACTTGACTATAATTGCTGGCGAGAATATCTATGCGGCTAAGGCAATTGTTGCGACTGTTTGCTCTAACATTCTAGAGGTGAACCCAGTTTACACTCTGCAGCTGTCTCTGTGTTCATTTCTATTTGATTTTTGGCGCCAATTGCTAATTGAATTGAATTATAAGACATATGGAGTAAAAGAGCCCCTTATCTTGATCTTCCCAATACTACGATATGTGGTGCTGTCACAATTATCCTATATGTGTTTGCCCGAAATTTTGTGGGAGGAAAAGTTGGGAGCTTTGTACTTTACTAGTTAATTAGTGGAATTGATGGTTTTGAAATACAAGTCTTTTTATCAAAGCCCATCGTATCCAATTAAGTATCTTGTCGATGTGTTTTTATTTTTTAAATATGGGATCTGCTGTGGAAGTTTGCATGGTAATAATGACATATGTGAAAAGTTGCAGTTGCCATGGAAATGATGTAAATGTTTGTTTTACTACCAAAAAGGCTATTGAGATTTGTTCAATTTCATCTCGGGTTCTGTCAAGGCTTTTACCTGTAGATTGGTTATGATGGAAGTTGTTGAGTTTTACTTTTTCTCCCTTCAAAAAGGAAAAAAATAGCATATAGTTTTTCGTTTTTTAAAAGATTCATGGAAGCTCTTCTGCTGCTTGCCTAACGCAATTTGGTTTACCCCATGAGAGTATGATTCTCTAATGATTCCATATGCATCCGACTAACAATATCATTGAATAGAAGTAATCTATCATCACTTTGGTACTTTATTGAGCTTTTTTAGCTAAGGGAAGCAGCCATAATTGAGAATCTGCATTTTTGTTTGGCATTTGGGGAAAGATAAGTTCCACTCCACAACTGGCAATCCCATCGTTAGTCTTCTTTTTGAATCTTTTTTAATTAAAGTTACAAATCATATAATAAATTGGCAGGACTGCTGTGTTATCCATGACCAATTGCATCATTTTAGGCCTAACTTCTCACATTTTAGTTTATGTTTGTGTGTGTTTTTTTGTGTTTTGTTTCTGGAGAACTGCTGCTTACCTAGATTTTCAAGTTTGTATACTCTGGAAGGGATCAAATTTACATAGTCAAGCTGTGTACAGCATTCTACTTGTATTACTTAACTGTTGTGCTAGTTTCAAGCTTACAATGCGGTCAATTAAACCATATTCCTTAAAAAAGAGAAAAAAAAAACTCTATTCAATCTCTCTCTCTCTCTCAATATAATTATTTGACTGGGTCAGATTTGCATTGTCTGGATGGGGTAGCTTTCTCTCTCCTTTTTTGCTAGAGAATATCTGGAACTAGTGGGTACGGTAAGGAAGATGGGGCAAAGTATATAATTGAGGTCAAGATTGTAACTTAAAGATGCCATGTGTGTGGGTGAGCGGTGGGGCAAGGGAAATAGCATGAATGATTTCCTTGATAGAGAAACCTTCACTGCTATTGTCTTTTGATACTGGAGATTTCTATTCTCTGTACCCATGTGATCTATCTTCCTCCATATCTTGCTTGTTATAATTCTGTTTTCTTATCCCTTGGAGAAATGTTCAAATGTTTGTATGCTTAAACGTTAACCCATCTTTCTATAGTAGGATAGGTTGGAGAAAATATGAAGGAACACATTGTCTATTTTTAACAGACGAACTTAGACGTTAGTAATAGCTCTGGCTTGGCCATTTAGGAATAAGGAATCTGCCATGTGAAATACAAATATCATCTTCCAGTCTTTGAAGAGTGTCTCAAGCTTACTATAATGTTATTTTTAATTGTTTTTGGCCCCTCTTATATATGACATACTTATCTTTTTTTTTTTTTGGGCTAACTGAACTTATGAGACTGGACAAAACTACCTATCGCGTATGGCAGTCCAAAAGCCCCTACCCCCTAACTTATCTTTGTTTTGTTATATATTATTCTGTTACTTATCATATTTATGTCTGTTGGGGCATTCTTATTTTGAATTCTTTCTTTTTTAATCTTTTTCTCTTGCAAAGAAAGCTCATGTTCATTCTGATTGTGTTAATAACTCCAGGTTCCTAGTGAGCAAAAGCTGCCATCACTCTATCTTCTGGACAGTATAGTTAAGAATATTGGGCGGGAATATATTAAATACTTTGCTGCGAGACTACCTGAGGTCAGATATAGTATTTTCTCCCAACCTTTCATTTACCTATGTGCCTCTGTTTTAAATGTTCTTATTAACCTGTTTATTATGTTTAATAACAAATCCTTTAGATTGTTGAGTAATAAACATTTTGTTAAACTATTTTAATCTTGCTTAGTTATGGGAATATTAAAAAGAACCCTTGTGTTACCGTTAACAATAAATTGTCTGCCTTGTAAGCAATGGCAATATTTCTTGAGCTTACATTTTTCCAAATATATGTTTTCTGATTATACACTCCTATTTTTTTTTAACTAGGTACCTTTTTGTTACTTTACATTTTAGGTATTTTGCAAGGCTTACAGACAGGTTGATTCATCTGTCCATTCAAGCATGAGGCATCTTTTTGGAACTTGGAAGGGAGTCTTTCCTCTTCAGACACTTCAGATGATTGAGAGAGAACTGGGCTTTACTCCCACAGCCAATGGTTTATCTTCTCCATCTACTATGCTCAGGAGTGATTCACAATCACAACGCCCGCCTCATGGTATCCATGTGAATCCCAAATATTTAGAAAGGCAACGTCTTCAGCAGTCCAGTAGGGTAGGTGAATTGTTTGGACTGGAAAATTTTCCTTTGAATGTTCAAAATGTTAAATATGTCTGCCAAAGGTCAAGGTTGGGTGGTGGTCATCTTGTGGTTTTTGTTTTTTGGTAATATTTATTCATGCAATGCTTGCGAAAAAAATGGACTGGGATTTATGGCATGAAATCCTTATTTTGCTTCTTTCTTATTGGGACATAGTGCAATATTCGTAGGTCAAAATTTTTGGGATTTTGCTTTTGCAATAAACTAGCCATGATTCTTTTTTCTTATTTTATTTTAATTCTATTTTTCACTTTTCTTTTTGGGGAAATGACAGTTGGGGACCAAAAGTTTGAATTAAATACAGTAAGGGACCTTGCAGTTTTTTCAGTAGTAAATATAAAACAAAGCAGTAGTAAATTCGTGATGTTCAGTAGTAAAAAAAACTGCAAGGTCCCTTATTGTATTTAATTCAAACTTTTGGTCCCCAACTGTCATTTCCCCTGTCTTTTTTAATGTCTGCTATTTTTTAGTCTGGTCATTGGAGGTCTAACAATCCAAGAGACTAGAATTGTTGAATGCTGTCTGCTTAAAAAGCCAATTCATTGTGCAACCTGAACCTGCAAGAGTAAAGTCAGTAAACATGGGAACTTTTTCCCCCTTCTCCCAGTTATGGTTGGTTGTTAAAAAGCAAAATCCTTGGATCTGTCATTGTTCTGGAGTTTCTCTAATGTATATAAAGCCTTGCAAAGATGATAAGTTATAGTGATGCTTAATAAGATATTAATCACGAGAACATGTGTTTTAACTAAGTTTCTGTTGCTTAATTCTTTTTCCATTTCTTTTTTCCTGTCATGAAGGCCATAGGAACAACTAATGATCTGACTGGAACAATTGTAAGCTCAACTGGGGACACACAGAAGCTGGATAGAGCTTTGGTTACTGCCCGACCTTGGGCGGATCCCAGACTTAACATGCGTGTATGTGAAATAATTTCCCTCCTTTCCTGCTATTGGTACTTTTTAATTATCATATTTTATTGCAATGATGTATATTGCAGAACATTAAGCCTGCTAATAGAGACACATTTAATGGTTCTCTTCCTGAAAAGAGCATCAGTACATCATATGGAGGCAATGGACTCGGTTCCAATCTTTCAAGTAAGGTAGGCTTGGGTATTGGAAGAACTGGTGGTAGGGTCACTGAATTAGGGCATGACAAAGCATGGTACAAATCAGGGAGTGACATTGCAGACACAAAGTCTGGGCAAAGAAATGGTTTAAGTCTCAAGCATAGTATTTCAATTTGTGAAGCACCAAAGTTATTGAATTTGGATGCACATCAGCCGACAACACAAAGCTTAATTGACATGCCCTTAAGGAGCAGTGTGATGTCAAGTAGCTGGAAAAATTCTGAGGAAGAGGAATTCATGTGGGACAATATGGATTCTGGGTTGACTGATCATGCTGCATCCAGTGTCTCTAGTAACTCGGGTAAAGATCATTGGACTGCCGATGATGAAAATTTGGTGAGCCTTAGTTTTGTTGTTCATTCACTGTAGTCATGCTTAATTATGGGATTTTTTAATTTATTCAAGAGAAACCGACTGTGAATTTAATTAATTAGATGCCGTAACAGAGCTGAGGTCTCTTGATAGATACTGTAACATAGCTGAAGTCTATTGATAGATTTTTTGCCCTTAAAGAGTGTAGGAGTAGGACTTAGCTTTTATTGATTCAGTATTCAGTTACTGAGATGTATCAGATATTGCTGTTGGATATAAGATGAATCACATATTCTCTTTCCTCAATGACTTCAGAAAAAATTACCCTACAACTTTTTTTGGGACCTAGTAACTGCTTTTTAGAAATCCCATAATGCTTGTTTATTATTTTGTCTTTCATCACTTTGTTTTACTTAGAGAAGGCAAAATTTCTTTTGCATTTTGAGAAGTCTCTAAGTGTACTGTTTTATTGCTTCATCTAAATTTAGCAAAATTTTGGCCAGTCTCTTTGGAAGCCATCACACTTGTAGGGAATATCATAGAAACTGTTTTTGTGGTCATGCAATAGTACAAACTATTATGACTTCTTGTTAAACAACTGCCTGCTTTGTGCAGCATCCACCACTATCATGGCAATTGCAGGGGCAGCAATCAATTGATGAGCTGAATTGTATGCTAGGTCACTCAGAAGGCTTTGCATCCACTGGTGGGTTACCGTCAATTACAAAGTCTTCTGGTATCAGGATGGGGAATCAGCCTTTCCTGTCAAATGCAATGGCAGGAATGGTGGGGCGCCATAAATTTCACACTCTTCAAGCTGGATCCCCATTGCGAGAACAGTCTCCATCATTACCAGAGACAGTGTGCCATCCTCACCATGTGCACAATTTTGCTGTGCAGGACCATCGACGGACTCTTAAAACATCTCATTTTTCAGGAGATCTGCAGGGCAAATATATTCAAGATTCGTCAACCACCCATCCTTCAAATATTCAGGTTGGCAAGTTGCAAAAAACACAGCAAAGGGCCTTGCAAGGTCCAGTAACTTCATTGACTTCTTTTCAACCAAGGCATCGTGATTTGCTGAAGCAGCAGCCTGGATCTCCTCTTCCTGAAGTTTCTGATAAGACAGAGGAGCTACCCCAGTCAAAAGTTTCTGTTGTCAGTGAAACTTCTGATCAGTCAACACCAAGTGGTTTGTTAGCTGCAGTTATGAAAAGTGGAATCCTTAGTAGTTCGACTATGGATAATCTACTTTCTACAAGTTTCCTGGATACAAGGATTCTGCCATTGCAATCAGGGAATCAGCCTACGCAGCTGTGTGGGCCTCGGGAAAGGGCTGCTTCTCCATCTTCATTTGGTACTCCAAATGACAACTCATCTACTCCAACAAAAATATCTAAAAGAAAGGTTGGACAACCACCTAGAGCATCTGATTCACCTCCAGCTTCCTCTACTGTGGGCAGTACCTCAGCTCGGACCTCAAATTCTATCAGTGCCCCGAGTCCAATTTCAAACCTTTTAAGCTCATTAGTTGCAAAGGGTTTGATATCTGCAAAATCAGAGTCACCAACTAAGGTGCCAACTGATATGCTTAATCGCTTGGAAGATCAAAGCCACAGCATAACCACAAGTAGCTCTTCACCAGTTGCTTCTGTTTCTGGTTCTCCAGCTGTCCCTGTATCTTCTATTGGAGATGAGGTAGATCATGATGTAAACAGTTCTGTCTCCTTATCTCAGTCAACCGCCATAGCAATAAGAAACCTTATTGGCTTTGAGTTTAAACCTGATTTAATCCGACAGTTCCATCCATCTGTCATCAGAGAACTATGGGATGATCTTCTGCATCATTGCAGCATTTGTGGCCTTAGGTTTAAACATCAAGAACAGTTTAATGGACACTTGGAGCGCCATGCTATGAGAGAAAAGGAACAAAATGGTCTAATTCTGGCATCAAGAAGATGGTATTTGCAGTCAAGTGACTGGATTAGTGGCGAGGTTGAATGTCCAACTGAGTCTGAGTCTACTGATTCTGTAGACGCAGACTGTGAGAAAGAAAACAATATTGAACTGGATACAATGGTTCCATCAGATGAAAATCAATGCTTATGTGTGTTTTGTGGTGAGCTATTTGAAGATGTTTACTGTCAAGAAAGGAATGAGTGGATGTTCCAGGGGGCTGCTTACCTGACGAACTCAGACGGTGATGTTGAGATGGCTAATAGAAATGTCAATCTTGCTTGGGGTCCCATTATCCATGCCAAATGTTTATCAGAGACCTCTGTAATCAGTGTCCCAAAGATGGTAAGGCTAACAATCTGATTTAAGGTTTTTCCTTTGTAGTCCTAAGGGGGCTAAGCCTTTCTGATCTGATGTAAATTAGTGGACATAATGGAGCTGTTTCGCCATTGATGTTGAAGGCCCAACGCTGTCCATTTTAAGAAATGGGGTCAACATTACTGTCCATGTGTTAACATTTGGTTTTTGTTCCGATCTGAAAATGGCAAACATTGGGTCCGTGATCTGTCTCAACTTACGATTTTTTTTTTCTGGTTATTTTTATCAGCGAGCTTCCTTTTTTAATCTTTGCTATTTCCTAATTATTTTGCTTTATTCAAACTGAATACAAAATATTGTTGGGTAATTGATAGTGCTTGTTTTATTTTGGCAGGAACAGGATTAATGCTTTTAGTGTAGGTCATCTGAGACTTGGTGGTGTTATTAGAAGTTTACAGGGGTACCAGGTTCACTTTGCAACTACTGTATCTTCATAGCTTTTTTATAGTTATTATATCCCTCTCTTTAAGAAAAGGCGAAAGAATAGTTTGCTCTGTGCTCACTATATTTCCTTCTCTTACTGGTCGTATTGCCAAGCAAATTTTGTGTTTTTCTTTTTTTGGGTTATCAGGGAAAAGAAATTCTGTAGCGTTCAAAATATATAGATAGCAGATAGAGTTGACAGTTCAGCTTGCTCATATGTGGTTGTGCTCATTATTGTCTGAAACGCACTGTAACTCGTAAACTCTGATGAGTTCGCGATTGTGAAGAAAAAAAAACCTAAATTTTTCTCCTCTGTGCAACGGGTGTAAGCTCGCCATTTTTCTTTTGTTTGATCGAAACAAACTCACGATTTGACCAGCGTGTGTCCAATTATAGCAATAAATAATGCTCTCCAGCTGCAAGATAACTTTGATTGGTCATTAAATCAATTGAGGTGATGGTTTAAGGTTTAATGGTATAATTATGGTTGAATCATAATTAAACTGGTAATAATAAAATTAATAGTTTTTTCAATTTTAGTTGTTATATATTATTAATAAATTTTATGATTTAATATTAAAATCTAAATAAATTGATGTTTATCAATAATCATATTTAGAATTTAAAATAATTAACTAATATTTTATTTTTATTTTATTTGTTGTAAATTTATTATTATTATTTCCTTTGGTCTATATTATAAATGGTTTTTAACAAATTTATACTTCTTAAGAAAAGTTAATTATAAATCTCAGACTTATAAAGAAACATCAATATTTAACTTTTATCTTTATTAATTAATAAGTTTTACATTTTTCTTTTTTTCTCAAGTTACGAGATAGATAATAAATTAATAGAGATAAAAAAGTAAATTATTACTAAAATTTAATACAACAACTTATATTTTAGATGAACGAACTAAAAGTTCTAAAAAATCTTTTATAATATCGAGTGAAAGGAGTAATAATTATGTATTCTAACAATGTTTATACAATATTATAATATGAAAAAAATTTATATAAAAAATAATACTACTTAGTAATAAAAATAATGTTATTTTATTTTAAAAATTAAAAAACAATTGACTAATTTAATCGGTTCTTTATTGATTTGCACTAGTTTATAACCGATTTGATCAGTTCGCATTGATTTTCCTCTTCATTTGAATGGGACATGACATTGGTTCTTAATCCAATCAGTTGAATGGTCGCTAGGTTTTTTATACACTAATAACTAGTACTCTCTCTGTTACAGAATATAGGAGGCGTTTCCATTTTTTATTTCAAAATATAACAAACAAATGAGTTTTGTTTGATTAATTAATATATTTTTTCAATTTTGCCCATAATTAAAGTAGAATTATTTTTATAAGGAGAATTAAGTGAGAGAGATATTTATTTATAATTTTGATTTACGCGGAGAATTAAATGAGGGTATTTGTGGAAATAAAATTTTTTTGTAACATATTTATAATGTGTCACTATTTTTTTTAGCTATAATAATATGGTTATTTGTTTGTTATGTTTATGAAGAGAGGGAGTATTTCGCTATAGCAATATGGTGCTTTTGTTGTCTGGATTTTTTTTATTTTAATTATATGCATAATTCTCCCGAATAAGACAAAGTTTATTTGCTTTCCGGCAAAATTACTTATTTCATTTTCTATTTTTTAGGAAGTTGAAATTTTTGTTAAGTTCCGAGTCAAGGATGACTTTCTAAGAATTTTTTTTTTTGGATAAACGGAACTTGTATTCTTTTTGATAAATGGAACTTGTATCTGTTTTTTCGAAAGCAAGTAACAACAATTGATCTATTTCATTGTAAGTTTGACTTCTTTTTTGTTATTTTTTCTTTTTTTACTTTTTTCCATACCAAGCAACAGTTGAATAAATCGTGCTATTTAATTAGAAAAAGTTAATTTTAAAGTATAAAAAAAAATCTACCACACCATCTGGCAATAAAAAAAGAAAAAGAAGTACCGCACCAGCGCGTCACCTGCCGTTAAAACTATACCAGCTCGTCAGGATGTTGTCGTACAGTGAAAAATTATTTGGTTCGACCAGCTGGTAGTCGTTTGAGAAAATTACATTGAAGGATCAAAATAAGAGGGATATTTGCTGTAGTGAAGCCCCATAAAAATTGTATGTATTTAACAGGATTAAGAATGAAACTAAAAGGACTATAAATCCATCCATAATATTAATTAATAGTAATACCATACCATCCTTGAATGATGTGGAGCAGTTCCCCGTGGACGGTGATATCCTTAGGATATTTCTTTTCTCAAATATCTTGTTAATTTTCCACACTCTTACTCTTGATCCTGTTTCTTTGATCCTCAGTATTCATCAGAGAATTAAACTCCAACTTCCTTTAATTTGAGGCTCATCACCACACATAATCACATCATTGAAAGAGGACGCAGACATGAAGCTTGTTTATATAGAATTAATTTACGCTGAATATTGAGGGAATCAAAGCTTTGAATAAAGTTCATCACGCACCATCAGCGATATAACTTCATAAGCCAGGCTTAGTTGACGAAGAGGAAGGGCTGCCCCGTCACCACAGCTCTCCTTTACATTTGCTTCGTTTGCGTCATGGGATGGCCTTTGCACATAATAATACGTTTATTTTATACTTATAAAATACTCATATTTTATATCTATTTTCATCCCAGTAATTTGATACTAGTTGGCATGATTCTGCATAATTTGAGCATATTTGTATCACATGAATGTTTATGGGGATTTTTGAACTACATATAGCAAAAAAAAAAAAAGGATAAAAATGTACAATTACAAAGTCACCCGGTCTTCACTAATTTCCTCACACCGAGGACGGGTGAGGAGGCGAAGAGAAACAAAATTATGAAAGGACCCAGCATCGGGTGGCATCGCTGTTTGGGCAAAAGACGCGTGGATCCGGCACCGGGTGAAGGGAAATTATAGGGACCCGATGGCGGCTCGTTCAAGATGTAGATTTAATTATTTCGCATTTTCGTGATTTATTGGGTTTTTATGGACTTTTGGACTTTTCTTATAAAAGGAAACATGGCAGAAACGAAAAGGGGGAGTTCAGTGGCGCATCTGGAGGCTAGAGAACATAATTCTGACGCTTTTGGAGCAACTAGAAAAGATCAGGAGATAAAAAAAAGTAAGAGATTAAGGGAGTTCTAAGACAATCTTCGAGTTTCCTCTTTTCTACTTTTATCTTAGCTTTGTTTGTTTATGATTTGGGAATTGAACTTTGTTAATATGATTAAATTTATAGATTGCTAAATTCTCAATCAGGGGTAGGGATGTAGTTTGATTGAGATTAACTTATCTGATAATTTTGATTATGACTCTGGAATTTTATATATATCTGAGTGAATCATTTATAATTATATTTGTCTTCCTTATTTGGATATCGATTTTGTGACTAGCCACCATATAATCTAATTTGTGGGCAAACTTTAAGAACCAAAAGGAAAAGAGTAAACCTAGATTTAAGATGACAAACGTAAATAATTAGACTAGAGATAGATCTATGAATATGCGGTGGCTTGATTGTAGTTTCATGGTTTGGTTAGATAAATGAGTTGCACGAGAGTGAATTCAACTCTAATTAAATAATGGCTATTACATTGAGAGGTGATTAGGACATAAAAAAAATAATTGTCACTATAATTACATAAAGTCTAATTAAGAAAGTAATTTGAGTTATACCCATAGGTGAACCCCAATTCTTTAACATTTTTAATGACTGGATTAACCTATAGATTGAATTATTTGTTTCCTCTTAATTTTCAATTTTCTCATTCGAATTGTTAATTGTTCTGATAGATTTCATAACCCTCCTTGGGTTCGATTCCAAAATACTCTAGATTTTTTATTACTATGATCGATCCTATATACTTTCAGGATTTGCCATTGACATGTGGAGAGGAGCTGTTAGTGAAAGCCATTTGTGTCGATTGGCAAATTTTTATGATCCTTTAATTTAATTCTAATTTTCATTTTTATGGTTCTTGACAATAAACATCAACTCTTACAATTTTTTAATTATAATTGTTCGGAAAGTTTTTGTAATAAAATAAGGTTCTTGCATCTTCGGAATTTTTTTTTTCAATTACCTTTTGATTTTGTCAACAACAATACATTATGCAATCACTGAAATTAATAAACTGGTATTTTTAGTTTAATTAAATTTCTGAGATATTATAAATAATAGTAGTATAGTATATAAATTATAGAAAATATAAAAGCCCAACAAGAAGTTTGTGTGAATAATGAATAAGATAGAATAAGATGCTGTTCGGCCTTTTGACTTGGAGAATAAGTCAACGAGATGATGCAGAGAGAGAGAGAGAGAGAGAGAGAGAGGATGTAATTGAACGAACGGGAAATTAAGGGGTTGTTTGGTAGAGTTTTTAAAAATAATTTTTTTATTTTTAAAAAAATAAAAAAATTTGTTTGATAAATCTATTTTTTAAAAACCGTTATGGAAAATAGAAAAATAAAAGAATAGAAAATTCAGAACATCTTTAAGGTGTTTTGTAATTTTTATTCTGAAAAACACAAGAAAAATATAAAAAATACCCATATCATTAATAGTAAAGTTATAAATTTTGAATAATTCATCTATCACTCACTAGTTATGATTTTGAAAATAATTATTTAAATATTTTTTTTATTTTCTTATTTTTAAAACTTATTCTTAAAAATAAATTTATAAAATTATTTTAAAAATAATAAAATAAAAAATACTGTCAAACAGATCCTAAATGACTCTGAATGGAATTGGAGATCCAAAACACATGAGATGGCAATGAGTCAAATGATTGTGACCACAAATTATTTTAATCTCCCCTTTACTTTATTCGCGTGGGTTAATGTCAATAATAATAATAATAAAAGGCAATTGAAACTCTATCTAATATATAAAATCCAAAGCATTAAACAAAGAATAGAAGAGAACGAACATAAAAGAAGACTAGATGGGGCACATTTTTATTCCCTCCCTGTTATGTTAGGACCGCGTCCAGTTTTTGTGTGTTCATCACTGTACTAAAATCTAGATAGTCCAGATTTGCTTTCAATGGTTCAGATTTATAATTTTTTATTTTAATTTTTTTAATGATAAAATTATTTTTTTTAAAAGTGACAGTTATAAAATTATCTTTATTTTATATTTTATATCTAATAAAATAAAAATATATTTAAAATATAATAATTAAATTAAATTAAATCTGGACCATCCAATTTTGATCTGGATGGTCCAGAAAATTCAGTGCTCATCCTACTGATGAGCACCGAATCCAAACGCGTTATGACCGCATTAGAAGATGTGGTGGTGAGAAGCATCCCAAAATTTAAATGAGAGGTGTCAGGAGAGCTTTAGGTATTTAATTTTAAGTATATACTCTCTCCAACCTCAAAGGTAAGAGGCAAATATAAGTCTCTTCTTAATTTAAAATATAAGAGATAAATATAATTTATTTTTTTATATATTTTTTATTTTTTTCAATCATATCTCTTATTAAATGTAAGTTAATATTTTACCGTGAGAGAAAATTTAGTGATCCATATATCAATTTAGGGGTATTTTGAAAAAATATTTTCAATTTGGAACATATTTAAAAGGAATATCTATTTTTAATCATAATAATTAAAGGTTGCTTGGTATATTTCCTGAGAAGTATCTTTCTTAGATTTCCAGGAATTTCTATTCTAACTAGATTGTTTTATTTTTTATTATTAGGAAATTTAATTTATTTTTTAAATAATATTATATTTCAAGATTAATAATGTAAATACCATTTTTCTTAAGAAAAATATTAAAATGATAAATGTATATTTAAAAAATTACTATAAATAACTCGGAAAGTAAAATTTTTTTTAATTTTGCTGGGATAGTTTTACTTGCTGAGCTAAGTACAATCCCCTGAAAAATTATATTGTTTTTTTTAACTAAGTAAAAGCTGTTAATCTAGTATTTATTTTAAAGAAAGTTGAACTTCTTTTTCCAGCTTTCTTAGACCAAGCGAGAAGCAACCCCTAGACTGTGTGAGACATGAGTAAGTATAAATGAAGAATAAGGTGGGATAGACAGGAGAAAAAGAAAGATAGGTAGATAGAGGCTGGGCAGGGGTTAGAGGAACCACGGGCGGGCTGTGGGTAGGAAGCCCCTTGGTCTTCATTCATTGTTTGCAAGACAATTCCCCAAAACTCCCCACTACCTGATTTAGCAAACAGCCCACCGTTCCTCTTGTTATTTTCAGGTCATGCGGCCCCTAGTTTTTTACTCCTCTCTCTCACATCCCTTATTTTCGTGGGCGCCTTCTTTCCATAATTCTAAACTCATCATTACCCTATTTGTATTTGTATATTTCTCTCTCTATGTCCACATGGAAAGAAAATATAATATTTTATTTTTAAATATAAATTAAAAAAAAAAGAACATATTGAAACTTGAAAATCGCCAATTTCGTTTAGATCTGGCGCCGACTGTGATGGACTATCGGAGAATGCGACAGCACACCTAATAGAAATATTACTAGGTATTTCAAAGGGCAAAACCGTAACTCGATGGAGGAGACGTTGTAACCTACCGACCCCGTGCTCCCCACGCCATCCTCCCCTCATAAATAAATACCCATCCCTTTCCCAACGCTCTCACCTTTTCATCTTCTCTCTCATTTTCGTCGCTTCACTTCTTCAGACGCCGCCTTTCAGCCTTCACCATGTCTTCCTTCATTAGCAAATACCAAGGTATCAATATGATTTCTTGCTCTGTACTTGCCTTCCCCTTCTGATTACAGATCCCTTGTTTTTTTCTTTCTGCGCACTTTTTTTTTTGGTTTGGCTCAACAATCATGATCTCCTAACTCATAATCAGTATGAATTGATTTTTAGCTCTTCTTACGCAGTCATACTTAAATCTCGTCACCTAGAAGACGATAAAAGAAAATTTATCTCTCGTATTTTGGAGGTGTTTCCTCTGCAATGGCGCTTCGTGCATTATTTGACACTGCGGATAAAAACTAATTTATCCATCTAGATCCGTACCCTAGGCCTAGATCTGCGTTTAAGATATTTTCTGGATGGAGAAGTAAAACCATATTTATTTTCGCTGGAGAAAATTTGCGAATCATGGCCACGACAAGTTTTGATCTGCCCTGACTAATAATGTACTAGAATAGTACTTATTTTTCCCTCCGTTCCTGGCATTAGATTGGGATCTGCCTTCGGTTGGGACTATATATTGAATAATGAATTATGAATAAATAAGATCCAACTTATCTTAAGATAGGTGTACATCTGTTTTGGGCCTCGTATCATCTGCTGCTGCAGGAAGTGATATTATTCTTTCTTTCTGTATTTAACAACCCCTCAAATAGGGGTTGCGGAAAGATCATGGGTGAGCTAACCCCAACTGCATCATGTTGCCTTGTTTTTGTAACTTGTATTGAGCGTATAATATTTTATAATGGGGCACATCTGTTCTCAACCAATGAATTTCGCATTGCTTTCAGATGAACTCATTGTCAATGCTGCTTACATTGGCACACCTGGAAAGGGTATTCTTGCTGCTGATGAGTCAACTGGTACAATTGGCAAACGTCTGGCCAGCATTAACGTTGAGAATGTTGAAACAAACAGGCGTGCCCTTCGTGAGCTCCTCTTCACTACCCCTGGTGCACTGCAGTGCCTCAGTGGTGTGATCTTGTTTGAGGAGACTTTATACCAAAAGACAGCTTCAGGTACTGGTCCTTTTTGATTATGATATCTGATAAGTACATAGCAATGCTTTTAAGTCTTTTCATACACTATATGTATATATATATATGTATGTATGTATGTATATATATGGTTTAAACCTTTATCATGTACTTAGAGCTATCTGACTTGATATTTTGAGATTTTCTAAGTAACTGTTTTCTGTACCTTTATGTTATTACTTAATGTGAATTCAATTTGTGTAGGAAAACCCTTCGTGGATGTGTTGAAGGAAGGTGGAGTCCTCCCTGGTATCAAGGTTGACAAGGGCACTGTTGAGCTTGCTGGAACCAATGGGGAGACCACCACCCAAGGTTTGGATGGTCTTGCTCAGCGCTGCCAGAAGTATTATGATGCTGGTGCACGATTTGCCAAATGGCGTGCTGTGCTCAAAATTGGCCCAAATGAACCATCGGAGCTAGCTATCCATGAAAATGCTTATGGATTGGCTCGATATGCTGTCATATGCCAGGAGAATGGTCTGGTTCCCATTGTCGAGCCTGAGATCCTGGTGGATGGACCTCATGACATTAACAAGTGCGCTGCAGTGACTGAGCGAGTACTTGCAGCCGTCTACAAGGCTCTAAATGATCACCATGTGCTGCTGGAGGGAACCCTATTGAAGCCCAACATGGTGACCCCTGGATCAGATGCTCCGAAGGTGGCTCCAGAGGTGATTGCCGAATACACTGTCAGAGCTTTGCAGAGAACTGTTCCTGCCGCCGTTCCTGCCATTGTTTTCTTGTCTGGCGGTCAGAGTGAAGAGGAGGCAACCCTCAACCTAAATGCCATGAACAAGCTCAAGGGGAAGAAACCATGGTCTCTTTCTTTCTCTTTTGGAAGGGCACTTCAGCAGAGCACCCTTAAAGCATGGGCTGGTAAGGATGAGAACATTCCCAAGGCCCAGGCTGCACTCCTCACAAGATGTAAGGCAAACTCACAGGCAACTCTGGGAACTTACAAGGGTGATGCCCAGCTTGGTGAGGGTGCCGCAGAGTCTCTCCATGTTAAGGACTACAAGTACTAGGGCGTGAGCTTCTCTTGGTGCTTGTTTTAGATCTTTTTACACCATTGGCGTCAATGCTTTAGTTCTCTTTCATAGTTTGAGTCAATTGTCTAGCCTACCGGCCTCATTCACAGGAGGGTTATGGGAAAACAAAAATAATAGTGTAAGCTACATTGAATTGGTTCTCGGCTTTTATGATTGCCCCTAAATTTCAGTTTCCCGTGGGTTTTTTGTTTGTTGGTTTGCATTGGAGAACGATAGTACGATGCATGTATGTCTACTTTCGGGGTTGTTTTACTTATTTTTAAGAATAAGTATTAATTTTACTTTGCCCCGTGTTTCTGCCATGCTTTCGTTAGGCATTTTTTCCTTCTTGATTTCGTCCGTATTTGTAATCTGTTTTCGCCAATAATAGAGAACCCGTATCCACATTTTGATGGTTGGTCTTCTTCCACGTGTTGCTTTGGTGACTTGGATAATGGGCAAGTTTTCTTGACCCGACAGCTCTTCCGCACCCCATCCCCCCCCTTTTTCCCATAAAAAAAGTGGAGATATTCTTAAATGAGGGCATCCGTTTTCTTTCGTTCTTTTTTAATAAACTGAGGAGTATTTTTATTAAGAAAAAAATTATAGGGAAGCTTGTACTCGCACTTCTCTGGATCCTCATTTCATATAATATTGATTATGGTTATGGATTGATTGGTTTCTGCTCCAAAAAAGAAGGGTACGTTGGTTGTTTCTGGTGGTAGGGTTGAAGAAATGGCGGATGTTGGTTGTATCTAGTGGTGGTGCCATGGATGTTTCTGATGGTGGGGAGTGAGGGTTTTCCAGTTGAGGGGTATTTTCATCATTTCATATTTTAAATACAAATTAATAAAATTATACCACATTTCCATGATCATATCAAAACGTGCTTTTAAACATTACTTCCATTTCCTTCAAAATTACTTATACAAACCACACTGGGCATTAGTCTCCCTCAGCTAACTAACTTGTACATAATCAATGACGTTGGGAGAAGATTGAACCATATTTGAATAATTCATGTCATGCCATCACCGAAGCACCACCAGATTTGTTGAACCATGAGAGACGTAAAGAAAATCGAAGACTAAATCTAAAGGCATAAGGGGAATCGAAGACCAAATCTAAAGGCTTCAAATCACACTATCATTGGCGTTGCTCACGTCACCATCAGTCATTGTCGAGCTCGTCGACATCTTCGCCAGCATTGCTCATGTTACCGTCAGACTGCGGTGGGTAGATCAAAGATAAAGGAGAAGATGGAACCACATCACTGCTGTTCAGGTCATGCCATTGCCAGCGTCGCTGATGTCTTTGTCACCATTCTCTTTGTCATCTCTTTCTACCATCCTTCTTGTTGTTGTCCTCACTGTCCTCCTTGTTGTAAGAAGTAGCTCAATATGAAGGGTAAAATGATCCTAAATCCAGACTTCCATGGGGTATAGGATGGAAGCCACTCCCATGGATTTTAAGGGAAGTGGATTCCATCAAGAAACCTAAAGATGCACACCAATCATACTAAATTATGAGTTCCCTGTCCATTTCCACTTCCTTATCTCGACTTCATCGAACCAAACGTGGCATTAGTTCTGGTTATTAGCCCCACAAAAAAGGACTTAGCTCTGGTTATTTTATCCATCTTATGTTGTCTCGGTGTCTGCAAATCATTTGACTAAGCTAACAAGCCTTTTTTATTTTTTTTTTCTTCTTCTTTTTGGTAGCAAAGCAAGTAAACTTTTACTAGTCACTATGTAAGGGTTAGACATTGCCAATCAGGTGTTAGGTCAAAAAAGTACAAGAGCATTAGAGTAAAAAAAAAGTGTAGAAAACAGAAGGATCAATAAGTAAGAATTCATTCATCAATTAAAAATGTAAAAGTTTCAGGCAAAATCACTATTGTTAGCATTGTTTACTACTGTTCCTAACACTAGACAATATGCACGTAGGGTGGTTTTCTTTCGCTTATTTCCAACACATGTGGCCTCTCCAATTATTGTTCCTTTGAAATTACATGTGTGATTGGATCAGATTTGTATCAGAAGCCAACTTTATGATGCTAGGCTAAACCAACTTGGGAAAGTCAACGATGGCACATGTCTCTTATTATTTCTGTTTCTTCTCTCTCTCTCTCTCTCTCTCTCTCTCAATCCTTTTCCTTCCTTTTATCCTCTCCTTTCATTCTCCTTCCTTCCTCTACCCCTTTCTCAACGCTGCACATGATGGAGATATAAAGAGCTGATTTGGGCTATTGTCAAGGTGGTGTTCACCGGTGACAGAGAAAGGTCTCTATTCGCTATTTGAACTAGAGACCTTATTTGTCACTGTTCGTTCGCCATGCTATCACTACTGTAGATTTTGTCGTCTCAAGATCATCTTGTTCACTAGAGCTCATCGCCGACGACCTCTTCACATATCTTCATGCACTAGCCAATTTTCCTTATACCATCGTGGAACCTAGACCCACCGTCATGGGAGCTGAATCCACCATCACATAACCCATACTTACGACCATAAACCATCATCACCGTAGAACCATCGAAATCAGTATGGCAGCAACCATATTGTGTCATGATGCGCCATGTCAGCAAAGAGGTGGGGACAAGTCAAAATGGCCAAGTCAACAATTCACATCAGAGCCCTGAGGTGGAAGAATTGAATAGGAAATTCGAGAAGGAAGTCAAGAAGAGTACATGTGTCAAGAAATTACTGTGGAAGTTGCATGAATGAAACTTTATATAAAGATTTAGGGATCCAGGAAAAAAGGGGAGTTGGTTATGAAAAGATTCATTTTGTATTCGTTCTTATCTCCAGCTGTCCTTTCTCTTATTTTGTTAATTTTTTTCTTCTGCTTTTCCTGTACTGAGACTGCTTAATGGCGGAGTTTTACCTCCATTTGCCTAGTTGAATAATACAACGGAGCTTTGACTCCATTTTCTTTTCAGGAATATTAATCATTCATTTTCCATCACTTTTGCGTGTGTTGTTTTCAGGTTGTGACAATTGGTGCTTTCATTATTAATGGCAAACAACACTCATTTGAAGGAACTAGCGGCTGATCTGAAACGGGTTAATGATACTATTTTGGATCATGCTGAGTGTTTTCAAAATATTGAAAGTGCCCTTTCTGCTAATGGGTCCCATCTTACCCATATTGACTCTTCCATTATTGCTATTAATCGTGCAATTGAGGCCATCAATCGCAATATGGATCGTCTCATTCTACCAATGCCATTGTTATGTCGACCTCATCTTCCTCCACGTCTCATACGTCTTCCTCTCCACCATTACAAATGAGACAAGTCAAATTAGATTTCCCTCATTTTGATGGTAATGATGCTCTTAATTGGATCTTTCGAGCTGAGCAATTTTTCAATCATTATGAGACTCCTGATTCTTAACGACTTATTATTGCTGTAATTCATTTTGAGGGGTCTGTTATTTCTTGGTTTCAATTACTTCAAAAAGCTCACCTCGTTCCTACTTGGCCAGCTCTAGCCAGTGCCATTGAAGAACATTTTGGACCTTCTAGATACGAGTGTATTCGTGCTAAACTCTTCAAACTTACTCAAATGGGTACTATTGATTAGTTTTATTAGGAATTTACTTCGCTAGCAAATAGGGTGACTGGCATTGATGATGACACCATGCTTGATTGTTTTCTCAGTGGCTTGAAACTAGATGTCAAAAGGGATGTTAATGCTCAGGGCCCCACTTCTCTGTTACGAGCCATTGCACTTGCTCTCCTTTATGACAAAAAGTACTCTACTCCTTCAGTACCTTCTCGACCAAAATTTCCACCCCTTTTTCTACTTTTTCAGCAAAGTCAGTTCTCTCTCCTATACCAGCACTAGCTTCCAAAGCTGCCCTTCCCCCATTATTACCCACACCCCCAAGTAAACGCTTACTGATTCGAAAGCTTTCTCCAGCTGAGATGCAGTTACGACATGACAAGGGCTTATGTTTTACTTGTGATGAAAAATTCACTCCTACACATTGTTGCCCAAATCGTAAATTGATGCTAATGGATATGGATGAAGACGATTCAGAGCCACCGGATCCTTCTACATTGGATCCTCCTATTACAAAGAATCTTGATTCTTCTGATCCAATTCTTCAATTTCATTTTTTATCCTTACATGCCTACACCAGATCAATGGGTCGTTGTACTATTAGGTTCTCTGGTGTTTTGGCTGGCACACAAGTCTCTGTTCTTCTGGATGGTGGCAGTACTCATAGTTTTGTTAAACCCCGAGTTGCTTATCACATTAAATTACCTGTTGAATCTATTGATTCTCCACATGTTATTGTTGGCAATGGGGCACGGTTACCCTATGCTGGGTTTATTCGTGATGTTCCTCTGTTCATTAATGGCCATCCTCTACATTTTCCTGCTTATTTGTTAGATGCCAATGGCTATGATATTGTTCTTGGTTCTATTTGGTTAGCTACTTTGGGTGAACATTTGGTTGATTATAGTACTGCTACTCTCAAGTACTATGATGATGGCCGGCTTGTTACTCTGAATGGTGAAAGGAATCATCTACGTCGACTAGCAAAATTCCATCATTCCCGTCATTTACTAGATACTGCTGCAATTGTTGAATTGTACACTTCAGAATGTATGGGTGTTTCCGATCTAGTATCACTTCTTTAGATTTACCATCGAACCTACCACCAGATTTGGTTCACTTACTCCAGCAGTATTAGATATCTTTGCTATTCCACAAGATTTACCTCCCCCCAGATCTCATGATCACCATATTCCTCTGAAAGTTGGCACTCAACTGGTAAAGGTTCACCCATATCGTTACCCATTTGCTCAAAAGACTCAAATCCAGCATATGGTTCAAGAGATGCTTCAAGCAGGATTAATACAACCCAGCCAAAGCCCTTATTCGGCTCCCGTCTT
This sequence comes from Adenanthera pavonina, assembly GCA_026686845.1. Lineage (NCBI taxonomy): Eukaryota > Viridiplantae > Streptophyta > Magnoliopsida > Fabales > Fabaceae > Adenanthera > Adenanthera pavonina. The sequence goes on from JAIVEN010000002.1 coordinate 7,918,544, forward strand.
ACTGGTTCCTAAGAAGGATGGCACTTGGCTGTTTTGTACTGATTATCGGGATCTTAATGTTGTTACTATCAAAGATTGTTATCCTATTCCGACCATTGATGAACTTCTCGACGATTTGCACGGTGCTAAATTTTTCACTTGCCTGGACCTTCAAGTTGGCTATCATCAGATTTTGGTTCATCCAAATGATTGTTGTAAAATTGCTTTTCGCATACCTCAAGGTCATTACGAATGGATAGTCATGCCATTCGGCCTAACTAATATGCCGGCCAGATTTCAAGCTCTCATGAATGACATTTTTTGACCATTTTTGCGTCACTTTGTTCTGGTTTTTTTTTACGATATACTTGTTTATAGTGCCATGTGGGAGCATCATCTCCATCATCTAATGACTACTTTTGACTTGCTTCGTCAGCACCAACTCTTTGTCAAATTATCTAAATGTGCATTTGGCCAGACATGCCTTGATTATTTGGGTCGTGTCATCTCTCAACAGGGTATGGAAATGGATCCTACTAAAGTTCAAGCAGTATTGGATTGGCCCATTCCTACGACCTCATCACAACTTCGTGGCTTTCTTGGACTTACAAGTTATTATTGTAGTTTTATTCGTAATTACTCTCACATTGCTACCCCACTTACTACCCTGCTCCAAAGAAGCAATTTCAAGTGGACCTCCGCAGCCCAATCTACTTTCATGTTTCTCAAAAGGACTCTTACTGAAGCTCTAGTTCTATCTTCACACAATTTTTCCAAACCATTTGTCTTGGAAACGGACGCATCGGGTATCGGTGTTGGTGCTGTTCTTAGTCAAGAGGGGCATCCCATTGCTTTCTTTTCTAAGAAACTCAGCCCTCGTATGTAATCTCGTTCAGCTTATGTTCGTGAGTTATATGCCATCAATGAAGCTGTCAGTAAGTTTCGACACTATTTATTTGGGCATTCATTTATTATTCGAACTGATCAGAAGAGCCTGTAGCATTTATCCAATCAAAACATTCAAACTCCAGAGCAAGAAGAATGGCTCCCCAAACTACTTGGCTATAATTATCGAATTGAGTATAAGTCTGGTGCTACTAATTTTGCTATTGATGCTTTGTCTCGAGTTACTTGCCATGCTTTGTCCATGGTCTCTTCCCCATTTTTTGATGACATCATTGTTGCCTTGCGCACCTCCACTTATATTGTCGATTTAATGGCTAAATTTGATGCTGATTGTAACACCTCATACTTAGACTCATTTTTCATGTATTAAACTATATTTAAGTCCGTTAATACTTGATTAGAGACTTGATTACATAAAACAACTTAAACCAATTTATTTCATTTCGGGTACCATTCCCTTGGTTAACTTCTTTTTACCCGGTGAACTTTGAAAATTCATAACTAAATCAAGAAAAATCATATTGACATGGTTCAAGTCTCTAAATATACCTTAAAAGATTATATACATGGGAAAAATGTTGAACAGGGAAATTACTTGGCCAACTTATACAGTAAATTCGTATTATATGCACTATAGCAATGGACATTTTTTAAAATTTCTGATTCTGACCATAACTTTGAAAAATCACCATAAATCATACACAACTCCAAATTGAGTGATCTTTGTGTCTATGAAAATTTACACATGTCTAGTTTTCATACATGTAAAACACTCATACATTGAACATATCAAGGTATGTACAGTACTTCGAATTCCCAACCATGTTCAGAAAGGTCTCTTGCATTCTCCCAACTTTCCAAAATACACACTCATATATACATAAATAGCCATAACTTGCCTTTATCTTATATGATACTCCATAAGAACCTAGAGGAACATATTAACATGGAAACATAGCATGATCATGTCCCATAAGGTTTTACATAACCTCTCATATAATAGTATCAACGTAAGTATCATTATCTTGAATATTAACTTGCTTCTCCTTGCCTTTCCTTTCTTGGGTAATCTTGCCATAACTTGAACCTAAAATTTGTTAGACATTTGGAAAGGGGTGAGATTCAAAGAATCTCAGTAGTAACTACCATCATGCACACATATCATCATATATATTGCAAGTATTCATCTAAAAGCACATCAAGCATGCAATCAAATCATTTTGGCATAACCATTTTATAAAAATTTGGGCAGCATTTTCCCTTGTATTTGGACATATCCAGGGTCACATTACCCTTCAAACAATCTAACCAACAATGCCAAATCATCACAAGACAACATTCCAAACATTAAACACATCATTCAAACCAAGCAACATCAATGACAATACATAAGCATAGATAGGTGAGTTAACTACCTTTGAGCTTTCCACTAGTCTCCAAACTTTACAAACCCTTTCCTTGATCTTCTAACACTCCTTTAGATCCTATAGCATCATAAAATAATGCCATTAACCACTAATTATCTAATTTCATTTACAAAGTGCTCACTTAAACTAAAATTTGCACTTTGTTATCCATTATGCATTTCTTGTACTACATACTTGTTCTAACCTATTTTGGACCCAAGGAATCCATTTTTTAGGTCAAAAACTTGAAATTCCCTTCCTATAATGAACCCTAATTAGGCAGAAAATTACCATAAATCATAGAAAAATAACTAACCGATTAATTTGTAATCTAATAACACATTCTTGCACCTTATGGCCTATATGATACTTTTTATGGTTTAGTTTCTCCATGCCCTCATTTTCTCTCTCTACTCTCTCTCTAAGCTGAAACTTTCAGTGGAAAAATAGGAGAGAATAAACCATAAAACTCTTCCAAACTAAAGGTTACACAAGATTATGGCCATAAGATATTACCTTGAAGTTTTGGGACAAATCTTGTGATTTTCTCTTCATCCTTTTGCTACCACAAAGTCAAGGCTTCTCTCCCTCTTTTCCCACTGTTGCTGTCGTGAAAATGGCTGAGGATGATGACCAAGATGGCTTAAATGATAAATATATAATAATAAGTAAGTTTAGTTAATAATTAAAGTAACTTGAGTTACTTTTTGGTAAAAACTTTTCCAAAATTTCCTTCATATCCCATGGCATGTTTCAGACTTGTCTCAACTTATTTTTTGCCAAAAAATTACTTCAATTATTTAAATGGACTAAAATACCCTTTACCGATTACATTTACCCGTACCAATTAAGTATTTTTGCCAAAATTGTCATTAAATTGGTACAGAATTATCCAATCATTACTTTTGGTCCAAAATCATTATCTAGACCCAAAATATATTTTAGCAAGGTCCAATCATTATCCTTGGATCAATATTGTCTTTTCCTGCAGTTTAAACTGACTTTTATCGGGTAAAATATTAACATTAAATTCTAATCACCCAATAAATATGATTTTGACCTTAATAAATTCCATTCTATATTTCATTGGGTCTAACTCATTGAGAGCTTCATTTTGACTATAATTTTTTATATTTATAAAAATGCCCTTAACCCGGGGCTATTTATAATTTTTAAAACTTTCGGGTCATCAGGTGTAATTTATCCCAAAATTCATAAACTTTTCCTCAACTAGTCCACGGACTTAAATTTTTTTTTTCTTGTTTTTCTTCCAGGGACAAAATTGTTATTTTATTATTTTTTCTTTTAACTGAGATAATTGACCTCTTTATCCTATTTCATACCAAATGATGTATACCCATTTTTACAAATTCTTTATAGATTTCAAAATATTAAGTCTTGAATATTCATAAACATTTCAGGATGTTACAAACCCTAGCTTAAAACACAAGCAAAAACATCATCAAAGAATCTTATCGCTGCCGTCTGACATCGCTGGTGAAAACGTCACCTAGGCACCATCTGAGAATGTGGCCAACCTTCTATGCCTTTTCTCAAGCTCTTATACATCACCTAGGCACCCACTCTGCAACAAAGAAACTACTTCAACTCTCTGTAAGGAAAACTTACTACTCAGTCTTAGCATCTCACTTTGACTCCTTTAGAGGTTCATTCTCTTGCACAATATTGGGCATTATAGAATATATTCTGATGGGTTGAAAAAAATACTTACATTGCTTCATTTCCTGCTATATTGTTAGTTTTTGGATCATGTTTATGTTGCATTGATATTTACTAATAGTGGTAGAAATTAGGGCTTTGACATGATTATGCTTTACTGCCATTGTGAAAGCAATGATTTGGTAAGTCATATTTAATTTTCTTAAGATGTAAACCCTTGGGTATTGCTTCTATGGCTTCAAAATATCACTTGCTTCTATAAGTTTGAAATCTGGGTTTTGTGGAGTATAATTTTCTCTGCATATGTTAATCTACTATATTCCAAATTGGGTTTGAAATGCTTTATGGGGTCACTGTGGTTTTTGCAGAATTAAATAATGTAATTCAATTTGCATGAGTATATTGATTACATCTCATTGGCCATTATTTTTGTCCATTTCATTTTCACTCATATAATGGAGTAATGAGCATGCCACTTGCTTGCTAGCTTTAATATATATGTCATGCATTTTATAATTTTCTTTCTTCAATTTCGATGGTGGGGATTGGGATTGGCCTTATAAGAGAATGGTGTTCAGCTTTGCCCTGCAGGTCTTTTTATGTGGGATTTCACAAGGTGTAAGAAATATCTTAGTGCGACTTTTATTGTTGATGTATTTTTTAATGCCTGTTTTTTTTTCTTTTTGGTTTTACTTGGCTTATAGGTTTCATTATGAGGATTAGCATAAGAATTTTGGAGAAGAAGGTTTGATCTTATATTTCAAGGATGTTTGATTTCTCTCTCTCTCTCTCTCTCTCTGTCGAAAAATATAATGTATTCTCTTATGTTTTAGATCTTATAGTACAAGGATATTTGACCAGACATATAAAACATAAATGAAACATCCTTGTTTAATTACACTGGGGTTACTAGTGGATAAACTTAGGCCCGTAAAAATTCATATGTATATATCCATAAAAATTGGCTAATGATTTTTCTTATTTTAGAGTGTGACTTTTTTATTGAGAACTTGGTTCTATTTAACATTGTTATTTTCCTCTCTTATAATAAGGAGTTAAGGCTGCTCAGCAATGCTGCAATTCATATATTTTTAGTAGCTTTGTGATGTATATCATAGGATGATGAAGAATTGCCAGATCATTTGACGAGGAAAGGCTTTTGGCATTGAAGATTTATGATCTTAGCTAGAGACAAAGTCACGGAAGATAGCAAGGTGGTCGTAGAGAAGATGGTGTGCTTTTTATCTCGAGAATTTAAAACTTGAACCCAGATAACCTATCGAGAGGAAACTTGGTAATATAATTAACTGTTGTGCCAAAACACTAATCTGAAATGATATTGTTTAAGTAGCTAACATGTTAAGAACATATTTATGTTATTTGCAATGTTGCCAAAAAAGATGCATCAAGTATTGCAGAACATTAGAAAGGTTATAAATGTAAGAAATTTACATACTTATTACTCTTGGTAGGTTATGTTTTCATTAATATTGTTGGATAACTTTGTTTACTCATCATATTTCATATAAACTATTTGAAATTTCCATTAACTATTATTGCCTATGATTAGACTATGAGAATTTAAAACCTGTTGACATTAAATTCAAGTGATATGTCCTCTCTTTCGATTGCATATGGTAAGTCATCAACATAATACCATTTTGATCATATCTTTTCCTTAGTTTGGTGAATAAACTAATTAACAAGAGATTCGAATGGGGCAATAGATATCATATTGAGGAATTGAGGGAAGTGAGTAATATAGGCTTTCATGTCATTGTGTGTACAGATGTGACATACATTCCTGAAGCTATATTGCGTTTGTTTGCAACTGCAAAAGAGTTTATTGCTTCTAGTGGAAGCAGTAAAGATAAAGAGGAACTTGCACTAATTCTTTGCCTTTTCTTTTTTCTTTTTTTTTTATGAGTTGATTAACCATCCATGCTCTCAGCTGGAGGACAATATGTTTATATGAGTAATTGTTGTTTGAATCTTTATGTGTTTTGAATAATGGTGTGCTAACATGTTTGTCTTTTTGATACAGATGATCTACCTTTTCAAATTTGGACACTAGAGCCGGCTTTGGAATTGACATGCGCATATTTAGATGCTGTGATATGAATTAACATGCATCATTGCATCTTCATTGGTTTTAAGTAATCTGCATGGTGTTATTTTTGAGCATTTATTTCCCATTAAAGATAATCACGTGGAATTGAAACTCTTGCCAATGTTGTAGTTATATTTCTGCATATGTTTCATTCATAGTAAAATATTTGTTAGCAGTATTTCATCAATTATCTTCTTCATTTTCTAGCAATTTAGCTAACTCACATAATTGAAGCTTTATTATTCTGCATTAGCAGAATACATGCTTTTCCTCCCTTTATTTTAATTATGATTCATGTTTTCTTCAGTGTCCATTAGGTCCATCGCTGTAGTGCATAAATCCACTTTGCTCCACTTAACACTAAATCAACTCTCATCAATTCCCACACTTCATAATTCTGCTTTCTTCTTTCTCCAATGTTTCCTCTTACCTATAGATACCATCAAACACCAATGAAAAGCTTATTTGACAAAAGGAAACAAATTTTAGCTTACTTTTTATGATAATTCCAACAAACTCCAATCAAATTAATTAATCTAATTTCTTGCAAACAAGTGGGGAATTAATATCTAAAATGCATCGATGACTCCCTAAACACACCCAAAATTATGCCAAATATTCCTAAATATGGGAATTCATTAGTTGCATATGAGAGGTGATTCAAATAGATTAAGGTTCGTTGGAACCTATCTTAGAGCATGTTTTCAGAACAATTTTTTTTTTGAAAACAGGAAAATAAAAAAACTTATTTAATAAACCTGTTTTTTATAAAATATTTTGAAAAATAGAAAAATAAAAGTATAGAAAACTTAAAATATTTTTAAAGTGTTCTACAGTTTTTATTTTGGAAAACACAAGAAAAGGTAAAAAATACACTCTTCATTAATAAAAAAATTATAAATTTTGAATAATTCATTTAACACTTACTAGTTATGATTTTAGTAACAATTATTCAAACAAAATTTTTTATTTTCTTATTTCAAAACTTGTTTTGAAAAATAATTTTACAAAATTGTTTTGAAAACAATAAAGTAGAAAACACTATTAAACAGGCCTTTATTCATCAATAAGAACCGGACACATTAAAGGGGATGTAAGATCCAGGGTTCTAACGCCCTAGATTTATGATGAAGAAACATATTTCTTCAGTAGATGTTAGGTTTATGTGTATACTTAGCACAAAATTTTTTACTTTGTCAAATATTTGCTTATGGGATGATTTAGTGATCTTCATCTTAATTAGTTTGAAGATTTTATATCACCAGCTTCATTGATTTTATATCAATTTTTTCCTTTAAGCTTTCTGTTTTCTATCTTGTTTTGCCAAAAAAATATTTTTCACTTTTTGGGTTTGAATTTTTCACAATTAGGCCCATACCGGTTAAATAGGCATACACACTATAATTAGGCTCATTCACACAACACACACATATGGACACTAAGAGGGAGAGGAAAATGAATTACTTCATCTTTTTTTTTTGGCCAAAATTACTTCATCTGTTGATTAATTAACTTTAATTTGGCACTTCATCATTTTTTTTTTGCAAACTTATAGCTTCTTATAACTGAGTTACTGATGTATAAAGCATATGATACATATAGATATGTGCTCAATATATTTCTTTCCAGGCTACTTGATTTTGAGCTGAAATGGGCATTGCTTGGATCTGGCTTCTTCTTTGCCTTAAGTGGATGTAATTACTTTTTCATATAGGTGCAAAGCCATGTCTTTAGCATCTATGCATGTCAAAGAATGACAGTTCATCTTCTTTATGGGCTAACTGTTAGCATTATTTGCCAACTATTGATAATGTTCAATTAGGTCAAACAGTTCTCATGAGCTATCTATTCTAATTTTCAAGGCTCCAGCAACTTTGATTCATTTCATCAAGCTATTCAACCTCAAATATATAGTGATTGCTTGGTGGAAACTTTGGTTATAGAAATAGAGAAAGACAAAGATATTGCAGTAGTTCATGCAAGAATTATGACGGAACTATCACTTCAACTATTTCGAGAAAAAAAACCAGATATATTTTTTGGTGTGGGGACGGCTAAGCAACATGCGGTTACATTTGCATCTGGTTTGGCATGTGGTGAATTGAAGCCGTTTTGCAAAATACCTTCTTGCTTCCTTTAGAGAGCTTATAACTAGGTCATTTCTCAATTCTCACCCTTATTCTGGTACAAATAATCATAGTAGCAATCATTTGTTCTTCACAGATAATCAAGGTTGTTTAGAGAAGCAAAATTAGCAATGATTTTAATGTGAAGAAGAAAGAAATGGACGATTACTATTACCATTACCATTGTATGCACGATTGTACGTGTCTCCCCCCTTCTCTCTGGGCATATCCCCATGGGAATTTACCTACTCATATGTGGAAGGCATGGTCAATGAATAATTAGATATAGTGGATAGTAGTTTTTACTTTGTTATATTGTGCATGTACATGTGATCCATGATATTGATCAGCAGAAAATTCTAATGGGTTTTGTCATTACAAGTGCAAGATTGATCAGTTCTTATGGTCCCGGCCAATGAGAAGCATTTGATATAACCTTATGTCATGCTTGTCAAACATGAATGTCATGGCGCCAACTGATTAGCCTCATTCATTCATCATTGTTATTCTTTGATTAGTAAAATTGACTAAAATCATTCTGGGCCTTCAATTCGAAATTTAAGTTGCTTCCTTCTCACCCAGTATTAAATTATTACATTTAATTAAAACTATAGTTTTATAATGCAACCTGAAATGAACTTAGATTAACATCATTACCATAAGGGGAAGAAATTTGGGTATGACAGATAGACAAGGGACCTTATAATCCTTTCCCCCAATATATTAATCAAAATAGATATGATAAATTAGATATGGTAATCATAATTCTATAGCTATAATATTTCCACATGCTCAATTAAAGAATTTGGGATCAAATTTGACCGGAATTTTTTTGCTTTTGAAAAAAAAAATGCTGCCAGTGAATTTATTATGCTTCTATTTAGTAATTGATAAAAAAATAATTGTGTGCTTTTATGGTCAAATGAGAGAGAAATAAGTGCTATTTAAAAAAATAAAAAAAGATAAAATTAAGTTTTTGTTTAAAAATTAAAATATTTGGATTTTGGTTGGAAAAAGAAAAGAGAAAATTTTCTATCCCCAAAATATTTTATTTTTACTCAATACCAAAAAATTCCATCATCACTTGAAGATTTTTTATCCTGATTTAAAAAAAAAAATTCTATCTTTGACCTCAAAACAAGATAGACTTTGATGTCATTTATAAATATTTTGATTTTTTGATCTTTTTTTTCCCCAATTTTCCCAAAAAAGAAAACTTGTGAATGATAAATTTTTTGTTGGCATACAGGTATCCTGCTTTTTCATCCTATATTGTCAGAAAAATATCCTCTATTTTCTAGGTTTTAATTTTGCAGTATCTAAATCACATCACAATTATCAAGGAAAAAAACAAATTTCACGAGTGAATTTATCAAAATTTCCAGCCAAAATAAAAAAGAGTTTATCAAGATAATTCTGTAACTTCTGCCTACATTAAACGGAAGGTTGCTTCATTCTCACCATTAAATTAAAATTAGAGACAAGGCAATTATTAACATCTATGATACAACATGAAATTAACTGAAAGATTAACATTATTACCAAGGGGTAAAAATTGGGGTGGATTGAATTAAATAAGAGAATTTGTGATCTTTTCCCTCAAATAGTTGTGACAAGACACATTGAAAGTGGTGTCTGAAGAGCTGTTGCTACTAGGGGTGAACATATTGGCTCGAGCCCGAATGGCCAGGTCTGGCCCGACCACTTTCGAGTCAATCGGGCCGGGCCAACTTTCAGGCCGGGCCAGGGTTAGGGTCAGACACCATAACCCCGACCCCGCCCGAACTATATATATATATATATATAATTTTTTTTAATTTTTTTCAATTATTTTATATATTTTAATTAATTTTGTACGATTTTTATTCTTCATATATATAATATAATACATTTACTATGTAAATATTATAAAAATATTTTAAGATTTTAATGTTTCAAATATTTTTTAAATTTTGAATTAGTTTTTTACCTTAATATTTATGTAAAAATAATGTATAATGGTTGAATATTCATAAATTTTGAAAAAAATTATTTTTTGGCTAAGATTATGTTTTAATAAAATCTATTTTTAAGTATAAATAAGTATATTTTTTTATTATTAAATACTTTTTTTATTTTTTTATTTTTTAAAAAATATATATATAATATCGGGCCAGCTCGGTACTTGGCCCGAAGAACATCGGGCCGGGCATTGGGTAGGGGTCAAACCCGACCCGGCCCAGCCCATGTTCATCCCTAGTTGCTACAACCAACATATCTACTATCAATGTAGGGGATAGTCCTGGACAACATCCCACTTAGGTATGCATGAAACTTTCATGATACAGTATGTTGAAATTTATCTTTTAGAAAGAATGTCATATAGAATGGACAAAAGACAAGTTGTTATGCTAGGCAAAAATAATTTAAGGTAATATATTCTTTTTTTCTATATCTTCATCCTTCTATTTATCCAAAGAGCTTTACTTTATGACATAAAGATGAACAACCTTGAAGAACAAAATTTTGTTGTTAATTGGAATCACAAACTGGTTCGAATTGTGCCGGAGGACACTGTCCCCAAGAGCTATTCCACCACACACGATCGAATGAGGCAACTCTCCAGGATTAAACGAACCCCTCCTGCAAAGCAAGGCCACATAACAGCAAAAATAGAAGAAAGAGATGAAGAACTCAGAGAGTGAGGAGGAGAGGAGATGATACCCCAAAACTCAAGGAACTTCTGTGTATCTGAAACACATGCGAAGCTATATATTTATAGGCTGCAGAATCACACGAATGTTAGGCAATATTTAAACACGTTAATGACAATTTAAGCATCAGTTTTGAATGTTGGCAGTGAAAATCCGTTTAATGTAAGCCGTTTCTGAACGTTGGAGGAATATCAAATTAATGGTGGAAAAACTCCAACGTTACAGAATCCAAAGGTCTCAAAACTGAAACTGTTAAAAAGATAAGGTTATTTTGTAAACAATTTAATGTAAATTATTTTGGAATTTTGTAAAATAATTTTCGTAAAAATGCCCAATTCCGTGTTATATTCACACGCAGGGGGGAAACAACAAATTTCAACTACGTTTGCCCTTCATTGGCTCGTTGTTGTGCACGCAAGCCTATTTTCTCCTCTTAACCCATTCACTTGCCCATATTCACATCTTAGTATATATACACTAAGGCTTCCCATTTCTTAAGCAATGTGGGACTTCATTTTTAACACACACCCACACAAAACTCTAACAATCCCCCACATGTGTGTTAAAAAAAAAACAACTTCATCTGAGTTTCAATATGAGCATAAAGGTTTCAAATTTGATGTCTTTTGGACTATGAACCAGACCTAGACCAATAATTCTTAGTACATAGAATTGTTTGTGAAGCTTGCTTCTATGAACCAACAACTCTTGATGTCTACTAGAGGCATTATCAGTCAAATTATACCCCCACAGTCTCTGCTGTTAATGGTAGTTTTATGCGTTAGACGGCCGTGCGCGCGCCTGGTTTTAATGAATGCTCTAGAGATTTCGCCACTATCTCATAGGAGTGGCCCCACTCCACATTCATATGGGTGATTTCATCAAGTGTATTTGCAATGAATACACCAATTCATAAGGAATATGAAAATCATTAAGAGCTTTTGCTCAGCCTCACCAACAATACATTCTAACACTTTCTTAAAACATAAGAAAGGACTTGATTTTTAGTGCTAGCAGAACTAACAAATGACTTATTCTTACCCATATGAATCTCTTTCATGGGATTTCTAATCACAGAGGTTGGGTTACCATCATTGTTAATTTTAAATTGGCTTAGGTCTCATTCCCCTAGATGTGTTAATAATTTGTTTCTTCTCCAGGGGCTTTGTTAACGAATCCGCCAGATTTATCTCTGATCTCACATAATCGATTAAGATAACTCCATCTTTTAGCAGCTGCTTTATAATATTATGTCTCAATCGAATGTGTCTGCTTTTGCCATTAAAGGTCTTATTTTTAGCCATAGCTATCGCAGATTGATTATCACAATGCAAAGACACCGATGGTGTTGACTTTTCACCTATTGGAATGTTTGCTAAGAAGTTTTTCAACCACTCAGCCTTAATACCAGCCAACTCCATAGCAACAAACTCAGAATCCCTTGAGGATTTTGTTATAATACTTTGCTTGGCTGATTTCCAAGTTATTGCACCACCACCAAGAGTGAAAATATAACCACTAGTGGATTTTGTCTCATGTGAATCCGAAATCCAGTTAGCATCATTGTATCCTTCTAATACACGGGAAATCCACTATAAAATATACCATAATTCATAGTTACTCTTAAATATCTCATTATTCTTACCAAGGCTACCCAATAGTCACTGCCTAGGTAGTGAGTGTATCTGCTCAACCTACATGCAGCATATGCTATATCAGGCCTGGTAAAATTCATTAAAAGCAGCATACTTTCAATGGGCTGTGCATACTTAGATTGAGCCACAGGAACACCTTTGTGTTCTGTTAGTTGTATACTAGAATCATAAGGAGTACTCAAAGGAGAATTATCAAAATGGCCAAATTTTCTAAGAATTTTTTCAATGTAATATTCTTGAGATAATAAAATACCATTTTCATTCCTTATGATTTTAACACCCAGAATCACTTTAACTTCACCTATATCTTTCATATCAAAATTTGTTGCAAGAAAACATTTAGTCTCAATCACAACATTCATGCTTGTACCAAAAATAAGCTTGTTATCAACATATAAACAAATAATCACACAATCACTATCTACAAGTTTTGTATAAACACATCTTTCCACTTCAACAATAGAAAACCCATTACTTGTCAAAACTTGATCTAATTTTTCATGTCATTGTTTGGGTGCTTGTTTCAAACCATACAAAGACTTGACAAGTTTACAAACTTTGTTTTCTTGCCCATAAATTACATACCCTTCAGGTTATACCATATAAATCTCTTGTTCTAAAACACCTTTTAGAAAAGCTGTTTTAACATCCATTTGATGAATATAAAGGTTCTAAACTGAAGCCAAAGCAATAAGAATTCTTACAGAAGAATTCTAGTCACAGGAGAAAATGTGTCAAAATAATCAACATTTTCTTTTTGAGTAAAACCTTTGGCTACCAGTCTAGCTTTATATTTATCAATAGAATCATCAGGAAAATATTTTTCCTTGAAAACCCATTTGCAACCAATAGGCTTTGCTCCTGGAGGCAATTCCACTAAAATCCAGGTTTTGTTTTGAATAAGAGAATCAATTTCAGTTTTAATAGCTTCTTTCCAAAACTGAGCATCAGAAGAAGAAATAGCTTCATAAAAATTTGATGGTTCATCTTGTACTAAATAAGTATAAAAATCATCTCCAAAAGTTGTTTCTTTTCTTTGTCTTTTACTTCTTCTTAAATTATCAACCATGTCTTCATTTGAATTTTGTTCAAAAGAAGGAGAGAAATTTTCTACTTTTTAAGGAATTTGCTCAACCTTTAGAGGAAAAATATGTTTGTGAACACCCCATTTTGTCCGGACATTTTACAAAAAATAACAAAAAATAATAATAACAATAAAAAAGGGGAAATGAAAGAAAAATAAAATAGAAGAAAAAAAAACTAAAACCAAATGAAAAAAAAACAAAAACAAAACAAAACAAAAACAGAAAAAAATAAAAAAACAAAAAGACAAAAAAATAAAATAAAATAAAATAAAGTTAATATATAAATACATGCCAAAAAAAACAAAACAACACAACACAAAACTAAATAAAAATAATAATAATAAAAAAACTAAATAAAAAAAAAGGAAAGATAAAAGAAAATGAAAACAGAACCCAAAAAAAAAAAGGGGAGGGGTAATTTTGAGCCCAAGATGCCACGAGCCCAATTGAGGGCTCGTGGAGCTGGGCCACTAAAGGGACACCCCCTGAGTGGCTAGGGCAGAAGTAGCTGCAGAAAAGAAAGGAGGAAGGGGTCGAGGATTGCAGAAAAGAAAGAAGAAGCGTGAAGCAAAAAAGAAAAGGGAACAGAGGAGCTGAACTGAAACACGCAAACAAGCGTAGCCGTGCAAGGAAAAGAAACAGGGGATACGCAGAGCTGGAAGGAAGCGTAGCCATGCAAGGAAAAGAAACAGGGGACACGCAGAGCTGGAAGAAAGCGTAGCCGTACAAGGAAAAGAAACAGGGAGCACGCGAAAGCCGAGGAGGATGATGCAATTTAAAGGGAGAGCTCAGGGACGATGCTAAAGACGGAGGGAACTGGGATGGGACCGAAAAGGAGGAGGCCGCGAGCGTGAGGAAATTAGAGAGAGGAAGAGGAGAGACTGAGGGAGCCACGGTGCGAAAGCTGGAGCCCGAGAGAAACAGAGGAGAGCAACCGCGGCACCGAGGGAGGACGGGAGTCTGAACTGAAGATGGAGGGAGTAACCGGATCTTGGGAAGAGAGGAGAAGGAGCAGGCCGAGAGAGCCGGAGGATGGGGACGGAGCCACAGTCTGAAACCGAAAACAGAGGGAGCTGAAATGAAAAAACAGAAACAGAGGGAGACGTGACAGTTGAAAATGGGAAAGAAGACTACAAATCACCCCGAGACTAAGACGGCCACGGAACCCACACGACGTCCATAGTCGCTAGCCGGACTGTCCTTAGCGCATCAGCCCTCGGAGGCTTTGCCAACAACACGGCCTCCGGCGGAGCCCCGTTGGCACGGCTGGCCATATACAAAGCATGCTGGCCAATCAAAGGACAATCCAAAGACCAGGGAAACGCGCGTATGGAAGTCAACATGTTGAAGGCCATAGACGATGCCCTTTGAAGACGGCATCGACGTTCTGAGCATTTCCATAGGGTTCGAGCAACCCGTCGTTTACAGAGATGACGTGATTGCGAGAGGAGCATTGGAGGCGACGAGGAGGAACGTTGTGGTGGTTTGTAGTGCAGGGAATTTGTGGCCCTCGAGTCGGACTCTGTCAAACGCGACTCCTTGGGTTATCACCGTTGGCGCAAGCACTCTGGATCGGGCCTTTCTTGCTCCATTTTTGCTCCATAATGGTACAAGAATTGAGGTAAATAAATGTTTATTTCATGTTTTTTCTTTTGTTTGAATTATTAAATATGACTAATAATACTGTGCTTTCTCAATTCTAAAAAATATATATATAATAAAATAAAATAAATTGTGATGCCATAACAAGTTTTTCCAATTTTATTAAAAAATAATAAAATCATTACTTGAAAATAGAAGGATGGTGGTACTTTCTAAAATTTTGCTTTAAATGTATAATAAAACCTTTATACCGCGAGGGTTAGAACTTTCTCAGACCTCTAAAACAATCACATCGTATGAGCTTACGGGGCTGTACGAGTATATCATGAAAGTGTATGTATAATAGGTTCCAACGACCTTTCCCTCCAAAATTTTATTTTCTCATAAAAAAGGGTAATAAAAAAAATATAAAAAATTAATAATAAAATGAATAATAGAAATAACCGATTCGGTAACCATACCACGTGAGTTTTTGGAACCCACGCAGGTATTTGGTCTATTGAGATATCGCGTGAGATTGCGAATCTATGTAGGTATATCAACTAAATAACTTTCTTTTATGAAAAATAACCATATTTCAAAAAATAAAATAATGTAATGAATTTTATTATTATACGGCGTTTTAAAATTATAATAAAGTCTTAATACCGCGAGGTTTAGATTTCTGCAGGTAGTTAAGAAATCAGTCTATTGGACATGACCGCGAGTCTGTAACAGGTGGATCGGTTTTCTCTTTTTAAAAGAAAATTCTCAAAAGTACAAAAATACGTTATTTCAAAAGTCAAAAATCAAATAAAAGTATTTTAAAAAAATCCAAAAATCAAAGAAAAATTAAAAAATGTTTTTACACAAAATAAAATAAGAGTAAGTAAGCGGGATTAAACTATCTTTTGCAAATTAAAACACACCAACTCAATCTCAGAAATTGTTTTGTTTGCAAAAAGATAGATTAGTTTCAACTAGCTTTGTCTTATTACAAAAATTAAAAAATCAACTAAGTGACACGCATTTCTAGTCTCGAACTACGTGGACTTTGATCCCCATCGCAGGGTACGTAGGCTCCAGACTCTGATCCTGGGTCAAGTCCGCCTTTGTAAATAAATAAATATTTTCTGGTTTATTTGGTGTTTTTTCCTTAATTTAATAAATATTTTTCAAATTATTTTCTTAAATTCCTTTTTCCTCATTTTTTACTCTCCTTAATTTCTAAGTTAATTTATTTTCCTTATTCTGTTTCCCAAACTTTCTTAATTTCTTTTTTCTCTACCCATTTTCTCGCATGTGAATTATAAAAGGAAAACCAAAATATTTTTAAAGCCATATTAATTTACACAATCAATATAAGGTAACCGTTCTTAGGAACGGGTGTTGTGGGGTGCCTAACACCTTCCCCACGTACAATCGACTCCCGAATCCAACTCTGGATAAGCAGACCATCCTTTTCCTCTTTAATACGGTTTTCCAAGATTTTCCTCAAAATTTTGGTGGCGACTCCTCATAAGTCGGTTTTCGCTCGAAAACCAGATTTGTTCTCTTTTTTCCTTTCATCGCATTTTTTCGAGTAAGACAATATTCAAAAAATTCTGCATCTTTAGTTTCAATAATAGTGTTGTGATCCAAAATATCACTTTTTAAAACTAAAAAACTATAAGCAGCACTATGTTCAGCATAACCAATAAACATGCAATCAGAAGTTTTTGTACCTAATTTTCTCTTTTTAGAATCAGGAAGTAAAACTTTTGCAAGACACCCCCACATTTTCAAATATTTCAGATTGGGTATAAAACCTTTCCATAATTCATAAGGTGTTTTATTTATTTTCTTATAAGGTATTCTATTTTGTAGAAAACAAGCAGACAATAAAGCTTCTCCCCATAAATTATCTGGTGCAGAAGAGCTTACAAGCAAAGCATTCATCATTTCTTGTAAGGTTCTATTTTTTCTTTCTGTAACACCATTGGACTCAGGCTAATATGGAGGAGTTACTTCATGAATAATACCCTCATTTTCACAAAAATCATTTAATAAAACATATTCTCCTCCTCTATCTGATCTTATTCTTTTAATCCTTTTATTAAGTTGATTTTCAACCTCTACTTTATACAAAAGAAATTTTTCAAAAGCTTCATCCTTATTTCTCAATAAATATACTTAAGTAAATCTTGAAAAATCATCAATAAAAGTATTATAATACTTTTTACCACCTCTAGTCATGGTTTGTTTCAAATCACCCAAATCAGTATGAATAAAAGAAAGTAGCTTAGTTTCTCTGAGTTGAAAAATGAGATTTTTTAGTTAATTTTGCTTCTGCACACACTTCACATTTATTTAAAAAATCATTTTTAATTCCAGAAATTAAACCAAGTTGTTTCATTTTATTTATATAAGACTCACTAACATGTCCTAATGTAGCATGCCACATATCAAAAGAATCAATCATATAAACAGGTAAGTAAGTGGAAGAAGATGCATTTTCATTCATGTCAACATTCAGAACAAATAGTCCCTGGTTACAATAACCCTTTTTCCACAAAAACATTATTTTTTGTCATTACAATCTTATCAAACTCGAATGACACTTTAACCCTAGCCTTTCCCAACAAAGCTACAGACACTAAGTTTGCTCTAATATCAGGCACATGTAAGACATCATTTAGAGCCAAAGTCTTTCTAGATGTGAGCTTAAGAACCACTTTCCCTTTCCCTTGAACTTTTGCAATTCGGGAATCAGCAAGATAAACACGGTCTTCTCCTTCCTTGATGGAATCATAGGAGGTAAACATCTCCCTGTTAGCACAAATGTGCTTGGTAGCCCCAGAGTCTACCACCCACTTCTTCACATCGAAGATAATAAGAGCTTGAGAAACAACTGCAGCAATGATCTCATCATCATCGCTATCATCTCCTTGAACCAAATTTGCACTTGGCTTTGGAGGATTATTACTTCTAGCCCTTTTTTTGCATTGACTTGCATGGTGACCTGACTTTCCACAAACAAAGCAATTGCCTTTCTTTCTAAAGGTGGGGTTACCATTTTTGGGCTTGTAATCAGGCCTTTTGTTCTTAGAATCATACCTCTTGTTATGTTCCTTTGTCTCCACCAAGTTTGCTTTAGAAGTCATTTCTTTGCCTTTTGCTGCTCGAATTGCCTTCTAGTTGGTGTCTTCAATAATGATGTGAGTGATGAGGTCAGACAATGAAAGCTGCTTCTGCTTGTGTTTGAGTTGCTGGTTGTAGTCATTCCATGATTCTAGCAGCTTCTCAATAAGGATCCTAGCAACAAATTCATCTAGAAGATTGATTTTTTCTGAATGGAGCTCTTACAGCAATTTGTGGTACTCATTAATTTGCAGTTTGATTTCTTTGTCCTCAGTCATCTCCCACTTGTAATAGTTTCCAATGACGAACTTTTGTTTCCCAGCATCCTCAGCAGTATACTTGGCAACTAGTGACTCCCAGATTTTGTTAGCCTCCTTGTACACACAATAGACATTGAAAAGATCATTAGATAATGTACTAATGATAGTGTGCCTGCATACCTTGTCAGCATGAATCCAAACATCTCTTTGAGCTTGGTCAGTGTCCAAAGGGGGCTCGAATTGTGTGAGTACAATGACCACCCCGTGCATGTCAAGGATGGAGAAAACACGCTCCTGCCAGTACCTTAAATTCTTCCCATCAAACACTTCAATCTTTGAAACGTCAGGAAATGGCTTAGGAAGTGGCACTGCAGTAGAAATGTAGACAGAGGATGAGCCACCACCTCCACCTGAACCAGCAGTGGCAACATTGACAGCACCAGGAACATCATCGGCATTCTGGTGTGATTCCATGTAGCTCTTGAGATTATTGTTAATTGGAATCACAAACTGGTTTGAGTCGTGCCGGAGGACACTATCCTCAAGAGCTATTCCACCACACACGATCGAATGAGGCAACTCTCCAGGATTAAACGAACCTCTCCTGCAAAGCAATGCCATATAACAGCAGAAATAGAAGAAAGAGATAAAGAACTCAGAGAGTGAGGAGGAGAGGAGATGATGCCGAAAACTCAAGGGACTTCTGTGTATCTGAAACACATGCAAAGCTTTATATTTATAGGCTCCAGAATCACACGAATATTGGGCAATATTTAAACACGTTAATGACAATTTAAGCATCGGTTTTGAACGTTGGCAGCGAAAATCCATTTAACGTAAGTCATTTCTGAACATTTGAGGAATATCAAATTAATGGTGGAAAAACTCCAACGTTACAGAATTCAGAGGTCTCAAAACCGAAACGGTTAAAAAGATAAGGTTATTTTGTAAACAATTTAATGTAAATTATTTTGAAATTTTGTAAAATAATTTTTGTAAAAATGCCCAATTCTGTGTTATATTCACACGCAAAGGGGGGGAAACGACAGATTTCAACTACAATTGCCCTTCGTTGGCCCGTTGTTGTGCGCACAAGCCTACTTTCTCCTCTTAGCCCATTCACTTGCCCATATTCACATCTTAGTATATATACACTAAGGCTTCCCATTTCTTGAGCAATGTGTGACTTCATTTTTAACACACACCCACACAAAACTCTAACAAATTTGAGTCTATATCTCAAGTTATAGGAGTTGGAGTTGCATTCATTTGATCTTTGAGGACCTAAAATTGATGCTGGAGAGGTATCAATTAGACAAAGTACACCATACGAAATATGGTGTATCCTTATTATGCATTACATATGCTCTGAGGATGTAGAAGTATGTCCTCATATGTTGGTAGAGAAATTGTTGATATTAACACACAGTAGTTCTTGGTATATTACTTATTTAACATGTTACAGTAAGAATCAATTTTTAATTGCACTAATCATTTTCTGTTGTAAGTATGTGTGGTTATGATATATACTTGAGGTTAGCAAATTCAAATGTGGTATCATGATTAGAAATATGTCTTCTTTATGGGTTTAGTGCAGGGGAAAAGTACCGAAGAAGGCCATCAAAATTGAAATTATTTTTGCATAGGAAAATTTGGGCTAAAGAGTTCTTGATGGCTTTCATCAAAAGCTTTGAGCTTAAATTTAGGAGCCATGATTTTTTTCAGGAGTTTGTATAAAGCTTGAATAATAGGGGATTATCTTTGCTTGCTTGCGCATGATGGTGTTTGAAAACTCAGGATGGGATGCTATTTTAAACTTCTAATAATATTCTTTGAATAACAAAATTCTAATACTCTAATGTTTTCTCTTTGGTATTCCAATTTTACCTTTGTTTTGTTTTGAGGTGTCTTATTTGATTCTTGTAATTTTGTAATGGTTCTTTATAAATTGGTTTCCTATGGTCTCCAATTTTTCATTTGCTAAACTTTTTTTCTAAAACTTTCTTTTTTTTTTTAATAAATTGGTCTCCTAAGAGGTATCTAAGTCTCTGTTATGCTAATTTTATGCCATGTATTTGGAGCGGAAAGACCAGGATGTTTCTTCAAGGTATGGCTTGAGATCATAGTGCATTGGTCGTTTCACGAGTTGAACAATTTATGAGGGATTTTAAGTTATTTATGCATGATGCTATTACAGGGTATAATGTATGGAGCTGTAGGATTTGAATGTGGCAAGGAGATTTATTGAGATAGAGTATAATGGGAAAACCATTAGATCAAGACTATTAGATTTATGGAAACAAAAGAATATTTCTATAGTGCAAAAATCTATTCACATGATAAGCAACAATGAAAACCTCATCTAATTAGAAAATGATGCATCCAGACTTGAATTAGTTGTGCAGAATTGAAAATTTATCTCCTATGACAGAGAAATGAACCAAATAGCAGTTTGGTGAACTCTAAATCAAGACAACATGGTAGGCCACAAAGACTATACTAAGTTAGGTTGCATAAACATACTAAATAATTTGATTGTTGATTACCTTACATTGTTCACAAATGTAAATATAAGCCCTCTGAAATGCACTTAATGAGATGGATGTATTAATTTCATTACATGGTTTAATATAGGAACTGTTTTGAGCACAGAAACTTAATTTGAAAATATGAAGAGTTGCTTCTAATCAATGTAGTTAAAAGCAAGGAGAGGGATAAATTTAGTTTAAGGATATTATTGTCAAGAAAATTTTTATTTTTTAACTATAATTATCACTTTAAATCTTCTCTACCTTTTTTCATTGCTCATTTGTGAGGATGCTTATCATAAAATATGAGTCAATTCATGGTTTTTAGTAATGGCTGGTGGGTTAAGCTAACTTATACTGAGTTAACCAGTGCCATATGCTATCATGAGATCATGTTTATATGACTGCTTTGGATGGTTATTCAATTCTTTAAGTCTCATGAGATCATGGGCTGTAATGTTAGGGCCTGTTTGACAGTGTTTTCTATTTTCTTATTTTCAAAACAGTTTTGTAAAACTGTTTTCGAGAATAAGTTTTGAAAACAAAAAAATAAAAAAATTTGTTTGAATAGTTATTCTCAAAATCATAACTAGTGAGTGATAAATGAGTTATTCAAAATTTTAATTTTACCATTAATGAGGTGGGTGTTTTTCACCTTTTCTTTTATTTTCCAGAACAAAAACTACAAAATACCTTAAAGATGTTCTGAGTTTTCTGTTCTTTTATTTTTCTATTTTTCAGAATAGTTTATAAAAAACAGGTTTACCAAACAAGTTTTTTTTTTTTCTGTTTTCGAAAACAGAAAAACTTTTTTTAAAAACTGCATCAAACAAGCCCTTAATATTCAAATTGTGCTGTCAACTTTAATGCACATATATATATATATATATCTATAATCACTCATAAATTGGAAATGAGGTATATCCAATTTCCTTAAAATTTGGATATTTATCTCTTATTTTAAATTATTCCATTTAATCTTTATTATAAATCACTTTTAACTAATTTACACATACCAAGAAAAGTGGTTAGAAGTAATTAAAATACTTGTACTTAGTAAATTTTACCATAAGTTTTCAATATTACCCTCATGAAATTATAATCTATTTAAATTATATTTTTCTTATTCTCTCTCCACAATAATTATTTAATAAGGAGTAAACATAAAAGTAGATATTTAATATTGACAAATTGGCTTATATTTTACGTACTTCAATTTTCTTAAAATATAATTTATAATAGAAAATAGAAGGAGTACAAAGATACTATCTCATTCCAACATAACATCTTTTCTCATAAAATTGACTTTAGACTAAGAAATTAAACACATTTCATGTAGTTTTTCTTTTATACTTCCTCTATTTTTTTTTACCTGTCGCTTTTTAATAAAATTTTTATTTTTATTTATCTGTGACTTTCAAATTTCAAAACAACACTAATTATTATTATTTTTATTTATACATTTATCTATCATTTTAAAAGTAAAAAATAATATTAATTGCTCTTTCTATTTATTAAAATGGTATATTAGAAAATTTAAAATATATTTATAACATATTAATTATATTTCTTAATTGTGTGTTAAAATTTTAAATGAGTATAAAAAAAATAGAGGATGTATACGAAGGCCTTACAATTAATACATGAAGGCCTTAAAATTTGTAAACGGTGTGCTTTCCTATACTTCTATGTAAATGGTGTGATTTCCTAGACTTTTAGGTTAATTATTATCACTGCAATGAATAGATTTTACGATTTTACTGTAATCTTGGCAAACATTTTAGTCTTGGAAGTTTTTTATTATAATTTTCTCAAATTATAATCTTTCTTATAATTATCCTGTTAAACAGACAAACTTCTAAACGTTTCTTTAAATTTTTGTACTGACAAATGTATTTTCCATTTCATGAGACAAAATATTTTTTTCGTAAAAACTGGGAGAATCACCCTTTAGAAACAAAATGACACAATACAGTTCAAGTTGTTTGTGAATTAAACAAAAACCACATTTAAATCAAATTAATATTCTGCACATAACAAATTAATATCTCTTCATTTGATTCTGAGTGTCTGTCTTGTTTTAGCAGAAGATGAGTGTTAAGGGTTAACTTTGTCCACTTTTTACTCTCATGGGCTTTCCATTAATTCGCGGCAAGTTACTTCTCACGTAGCATATTTTTTTTTTTTTATCCAAACTTCTCACGTAGCATATTAAGCAACCCTAATAATGGTAAATGACTAAGATAACTTTTTATTTTTAAATTTTAAATATGACCTTTGTGGAAAAAATACATTTCTTAAAAATTAACTTTTAAATAATTTTTCATTTTAAAAAGTTCAAATTTTTTCCTTATTTTAAAAATTTTATATTTTTATCTATTTTTCTTGATATATATGTAAATTAGTTATGTTACTGTTCCACTAATATACCCAATCTAAAACAAATCAAACACGGCAATTCATCGACACGTCTAGTTTTTCTACAAAACCCAAGTTTTGGGGCTTGTATTTGCAGGCCCGATGGAATTTCCTAATTCTGTCTGTTTTGCAATTGCCCCTTTAACTGCTTGTGGGCTATTGTGGTGCCCACTGCCCTGCCCTTCACTTTTTGGTGAAGCTGGACCCATTACCAAAGGCTTCCTATTTTCCCAATTATGCCCCATTCTTGCGGGCTGCTCTCCTCTTTTTACACTATCCTTAGATTCTTAAACAGGATTAAACTTATATTTTTTTTATATGTTTTTTATGTTATTTTTTAATTAAAATTTAATATGTAGATCTTTTAAATTTTTTTAAGTTCAATGAGTTACTATTTTTAATATATAATTAATAATTAAATTTATAATATATTAACAAATAATACATATATTAATTTTTAATTAAAAAATAACACAAAAAACATATAAAGAAAAATATATAAGCATTTTCCTCTTCAATATACATTGTTCAATCTGAAAATGCGAAACCCGAAAACACACTTTGTGGATGGTTGATAAAGTTAAGGTAGTGAAGGTTTGCCTACTTAAAGAAAGTGATCAAAAGCTAGAATTCCCAATTTGGATTCTGGAACTCCAGTGGCAAAACCGGATCCCCTCTATTCTGACAACGCTTTAATTTAAGAGGAAATGACACTTGATGACCAAAATTTTCAATTAATCTCATTTATGATCAAAAAATTTAAAAATATCAAAAAATGACCATGATCTCAAATTGATCAAAATTCTAAATAAAAAATAACCTAAATGTCCTTATTAAAACATTTTACACTCAACATCTACTTTTTACTACTCTTCTTCTGAAATTTAACACCGAACTTCCCCAGTTTTACACTGGACATAATAAAAAATTCAACTCTCAAAATTTTACACTCATCTTCTGCGTTTTACTATTCATGTTTCACGATTTAACATTGAAGACCCCCGATTTTACACTGAATAAGTTTCTGAATTTTATACTCAATTTCTATTTTTTACTACTCAACATCTGCTTTTTACTACTTTTTTTCATAAATTTGATATTAAACTTATTTAATTTTACACTCATATTCCATAATGTGTTCAATATAAAATTGAGAATATTCAGTACCAAATTTATGAAAAAGAGTAATAAAAAGCAGATGTTAAGTGTAAAATCTTTTTACAAGGGTATTTAGATCATTTTATATTTATATTTTTAATTAATTTGAGATCATGGTCCTTTTTTTTATATTTTTAAATTTTTTAATCCTAAAATAAAATTAATTAAAATTTTTGGTCCTCAAGTGTCATTTCCGCTTTATTTAATTACTTTGCATCTTGGGAGTTATAACCCTGTAACTAGTCTAGTCTCTTCGCTGTCTCTGTGTTAGAGTCAATGGCATCAGAGTGAACAAGCAGAATTTTTAACCACGATAATATAAAAAAAAAAATCTTAATATACTAAAAATATAAAAATAATTTTTTTAGATACAACAAAAATTATATCTCAATATTTTAAGCACCAAGATGTACTATTTTAATTTTTTTTTATTTTATGGATAGATATCGGTGCCAAACATCCATTAATTATGTAGAAAGTTTTTGGCATTGAGATTATCCATTAATTATGTAAAGGGTCACGCGTATACATTAACCCCTCTCCCCCACTTTTTTTTTTCAATTTTTTTCTTAAATTTTTACTCTCCAAAATTTTTTGTTAATATCCTTTTCTTTTTCTCAAAAAACACCAAAATAAATAAATATAAATAATATATACTAAAAAATATAAATTAATTAATTAATAGAGTATATTCTTTAATATTTCTAAAATAATATAGATTTATTTATATTTTCAAAACATAAATTTTAGTCAAACTTTTAATACAGAAAATACATTTTTATTAACTAAAATTTATATTAATATACTGAATAACTATAAAGAAAGAATATGTTACCTTTTCTTTAATATTGTTAAAATTATAGAAGAGAGAGAAATATCACTTGAAAATCTTTTATTTATAAAATTTAAATCTTAGTTCTATTAGAGTTTTAAAATGAGAAAACTCTTTTTAAATTATCTTAAATTTAAAATATTAGCCTTATTTTCTCCTTTATTTTTTTTTTATTTCTCTCTCTTATTCTTCTTATTTACATTATTAACAGAATTAAAAATTTATCTATGTTTTGAAAATTGAGAAAAATTTATATAATTTTAACAATATTAAAAAAAGGGTAATATATTCTTCCTTTATAGTTATTCAGTATATTAATATAAATTTTAGTTAATAAAAATGTATTTTATGTATTAAAAGTTTGACTAAAATTTATGTTTTGAAAATATAAATAAATCTATATTATTTTAGAAATATTAAAGAATATACTCTATTAATTAATTAATTTATATGATTTAGTAGATATTATTTATATAATTTATATTTATTTATTTATTTTGTTTTTTTTTAGAAAGAGAAAAGGATATTAACAAAAAAATTTGGAGAGTAAAAATTTAAGAAAAAAACTGAAAAAAAAAGTTGGGGGGGGGGGTTAGTGCAGGGGGCAGGTTACACCTGACCGACCATCCACACAATTAATGGATGATCTTTCCATGAAATTAAAAAAAATTTAAAATAGTATATATTAGTGCCTTAAGCACCCAGATATAATTTTTGTTGTATCTGAGAAATTATTTTTATATTTGTAGTATATTGTAAATTTTGTATTTTTTTATAGTATCATAGTCAAAATCCCCACAAACATGTGTTACGGTCATTTAATATTTATATTTAAATTACATTTTTTTTAAAAATGTGTTTATCTGAAAAACAATCATTTTAATTTAAATTGAATTAAAATTATGTTTAGTGAGATTTTTTATTTTCATTCCATTGTGATAGAGGAATACCAAGTTTCATTATAAAATCAGATTTATTTATTTATTATATTTTAATATCAACATATATCATAAAAGTTAGACAAATAATACTAATAGTTACTCTATTATAGCCATTGGATTCTGTGCTTTTTTTTAATTTTTATTTCCTTTTGTTTTTTTGGCTAGTCGTGATCCTTTTCTTGACTTATGAATAATATGGAATACAGGATATGAATTGCACACATTTTTTTGATACTCCACATTTTCATTTCATGCCATAGCAAAGTAATAATATGAGAGGATTTAGGTTTCGTAATTTATATGGAATATATTCTATCATTTAAAATAAATCTTTAAACTCCCTTGTACTGCACTGTAGCGGGATTTGTTACAGTTTTAACCGTCTAAAATTGAATATGAAGAGAAAAAAGAAAAAAGAAAGGGGAAAAGGGGAGTCAACGGGTGAAGATGAAGTGTGATGTATTGTAGGTACAGTATGAAAATTAATCTAAAAAAACTATATGATATTAGAACACCAAATTCATACGTACCTGTTGAAGACATTCTCATGATAAAGAAATAAGTGCCACATTTAGATCTCTAAGGATTAGAGAAGTAAGGCTCATATCTCTCAATGAGATAAGGTATGAAAGAGTAATTTACATGATGGTAGAAGAAACTTAATTAGGTATAAATAAATCCTAGTACTCTCTCATTATGAGTCTATGAGTTAAACTTACACTATTAACCCATACTAATTAATCTGACAGATGTATATCCCAAAATATAATAGAATCAATTAACTTATTAGGTAGGCTCAACTTGCATCATCATATGGATCAACAAAAAAAATATGAGGCCATTTTCTACAAAACTAAAATTACAAGTGATTTAAGTCCGCATACAAAAAATTGTAACTCTTTACGTCCTGAATGCCAGTGTAGCGGTTTCCTTTTTGCAGGAAGCTTCTTTACTCTTTCCCAAGTACGGACACTGGCTGTGTGTGTAGAGTGTGAGATGTGTGAATGTATAGTGGCAACATGACAAAAGTATTTGCATAACTGTACATCCCGAAGCCTTACAATTCAAGTAAACATTACAATATTGCACAATACAATACAATTCCCTCTTTCATCCCACTGCTATATTTGAACCATCCGCGCGCGCGCGCGCGCGCGCGCGCGTGTGTGTGTGTGTGTAGATAGATACACGCTCTCATTTAAGGGAAGCTTCTTGGCCTTACAATAACTCCCTCCTGCACGAAAAATTAACTGAAGGAAGACGGAACCCGATTTTAACTTTCATGCATCCCCTTGTTTATACTGTCAATCCATGAATAACGAATTCCTGTTGTTCAATCACAATAATTAAGCTTTCCCCATAGTTCTTTTCTCCGTGAGCCTTGAGGGATTGGACTACATAGTTTAATGTCCCTTTCAATTGTAATACACATATACTGAGCTGATCTCCTTAACAATTTCCCACCCGTTTCTTCATGTAATTAACATGGAAACAATGGTGTACTGTGCAATCCTTGTCTAGTTGAGTACTTGAGTGATTTTTCATTTATTGATATATCCTTCGAATAAAAAGTAGACCTAAATAATATTGATGCTTGAACAATTTCCATTGACGTACACATCCATCTCTAATCCCGTACGTGCATACAAATCAAACACGACAATATTATTAATTAAGTAATTACCCCTTTATTACACGCTTTAATTAAGTTACGCACCACAGATCACCCTGCACTGTTGTTAAGCACTGAGATTTTTATACATAAGCAGCAGGGGACAAAAGACCGTCCAACATATGAAGTAATGCAAATGTAACTAACTCCAATTAACTGTATGCGTAAAAGAAAATCTGGCACCAAGAAATTCACTTCAATTGTGGTCCTTTTAAGTCAGACTTCGTCTCCCTCATTAAGGTCACATGTGACTTGAAAAGTTAAATCTATAATTTTCTCACTAATGTCCATAGATATAATAAAAAAAATTGAGTTTGAACACCTAACATTTAATCTCTATACATATATCAATCAATATATATATAATAAAATTTATAACTAAGTCATACTATTCACAAATTATGAATAGTAAACAGCACGACTCATTTCTTAAATTTCATACAATTCATAAACATATCTATCAAATTCAAGAAAAAAGAGTATCAAATCCTTGGCTCATAGGACTCAACAGTGCTTCACTCACGGGTTTTGGTTTCCTCTATTGAGATTTAAGCCGTAATTTTCCCACATATTTTCTCCCCCCGACATGAACAAAGGAAAACAACTATCAGCCCTAGCAGCAGTTCCAACGTTAGAATTTGAAGGTGACGAACCATCGTGCCGCTGTTGAATGATATCACAATAGCCACTTCCTTGATTATTATAAAGGGGCGACTGATTGTTGTTTTGATCCAAGTAAAAACAACTAGTTGAATTTTGCTTGCGCTTCTTGGGACAGCTTCTGATACTTACCCATTTGTGTTTGCACACGGAAGCAGCCTTATGGTAGCCAAAACAAGCCATTTTGTTAGCTACTTGCTCCCACAGAACCTCCTCCGAACACCCACTTTGCCCAAACCTGGATTCCACCTCAGCTCTCATCTGAACGAGAGTAGAGATCTCGGATTCTGTCCAACTGTCACCAACTCTGTCAGTGCTATGCAGTATTTCACTTCCATCTTCATTCTGGTTTTCACTGTAAAATGGAATTTCAGCAGTAGGTGGATCACCAGCCTTTATTTGTCTTCCTGTTAGTTTTTGCAATGCGTCCATTAAAGCTGCATCTCTGGCTTCAACCCATGCCCTCTCTTTAGCCCAAAACTTGTGCTCCTTATCTAGCCTGGCGGCCTCTTGTCTACTCCATTCTTCCTCTCTCAACGCCCTCTCCTTTTCCTTCTCTTCCATTGTCTTGATCAGTCTCTCCAACCAGGCCTCTTGCTTCTCCATCACCTTCTTCATCTCTGAGTCTATCAACGCTTTTATCTTTACTTTCCAGCTTCTTCCTCTCCTCTTTCTCCTCTTGTCCAATGAGTTATTTTCATCCGATGATGATGTGTCCAGCTCAGTGGAGTTATTAGTGAGGCTGACACTATCACAATGCTTATTAAACATGTCTTGGCTGGTTTGGGAAGGGGTCTGAAAATGAAGACTGCTGCTACCGAAATTGGTTTCTTGGACTGAGGTTGGGTTGGTGTTTTCTCCACACAAGGCTTCAAGTTGACGAAAGAATCTGTAATGCTTCCCATCCTGTCTTCCTACCTTACCTTCCTTTGTTTTCTTGTAATATTTATACAAGTTCTCGAATTTCTCCCTGCATTTTTTCCCGCTCCTTTGATATCCATATTCTTCGGACATGATTCTGAACATCAACAAGCAAAACCAAAAGAAAAGAAGCCTAATTAAAAATATATCTATCTAATACGGTAGGAGATTAAACCCTAATTAGAGCTGTGACTAGGAGTGGCCAAAAGAAGGTCATGTGAGGGTAATTTTAATTTTGGTAATTAACAATGCGGTGCCATGCACTGACGTTTCTAAGATTCTTGCTACCCAGTTATAGCAAATACAACTAAGCATATGACAGATCCAGGGCCGTTGCTACAGAGAAATGAGCTTTCGAAGGAAGGGCATCTGGCTGATGTCATTTCATAGGATCAAATTAGATGATAGCCATAGGTGCAAAGGCATTGAAAAACGCCAATGATTTTCAATCAGAAAAAACCAAGAGAAAAAGGAAAAACTTGCACTTAAATGTGGGGTACAAAATTTCTAAATGCGAAAACGAGTCAGTGGTAAAACTATAACGGTATTGGTATTATACATATTAAACTTCAACACCTAAGCTGCTACAATATGAATAATCGTGAATTGTGTAGAAAGGGAGCAATATTATTATAAAAAAGAGAACAACTGTACGAGTGTATAGTCATTTTCCAGCGAAAGGAAGAGTGACGAAATCGTATACGGGTATCATCAGAGAGGAGTATTCAGAAATCGATGGCTGACGTCCTAATGAACACTAACTGCAGTCATTTTACTTGGTAGCTAGTATGAACTTGGTTGTCTGCGTTGAATCTTGGCGGCATAGGAAATTTTAATATCATTTATGTCGAAGAAAAGAGGAAAAAAGAAGCGAGTAGCAATTAATGGAGTTGAAGTAAGAGGAGGGAAAAGCGTGCCTGGAAAGTTCATCCCATAAGGGGCCCTTTTGATTGGCGTGCTTGAACTTGGAGTCAAGACGAGATCTGATCTCAAGAAGTGTAAGAGTTTCCTGTCTGGGCCATCGTGCGGTGGAGGCGTCTCCGGGGAAACAGGCGGCAGTGTCAGCCTCCAAGGCACTAATCGGAGGAGTAGAGGCAGTGACAGTTGCGGCGGCGGCGGCCACAGAATCGTGAAGGCCACAAGGCATTATATCAGGCATCACTTGATGACGAGCGAAAGCCATGGTGTGGTAGCGGTGGGTGGGTGTGAAATTGGGGTGAACCGGGAAGAGGTCGGCTGAAAGTGACGTGGGTGCAGTCATGAGGTGCCTGAGATCCCCTATAGTACCATACTCAAGATGATGCTGTTGTTGATGATGATGACGATGATCCTCCATATCCATGAGATTAATTTGTTAGCTCAAGGGGAAGCTGAAGGTAAGGAGAGAAGAGGGAGAGGGAGGGGAAGGAAGCGGCAGAGTCGGATCGTGTCGCGCAGGAGGAAAAAGCTCAAATTTGAAGGGGAGGACGATGGTCCCATGGTTATGAGTCCAAGTGTATGTGTACGGTGTCTGGGGAGGATGACACCCTCTCTCTCATTGCCTCCTGCTTCCTTCTGTGTCTTTGTTTGTTTAGTAGTAGTACGTACACAGAGGGGCTGGAACTCGGGAGAAACCCCTAATTAACTAAAACTAATTATTAATCTTTTAATTAATACTAGCTTCTAATTAAACATGGACACGTGTATTAAAGTTAGATCAGCAATGGAAGACAGCCCAGTTTGGCCATGCTGACGCTTCCATTGTGCCTTGGATCCTCGCTTTTTGACTTGTGCCAATTATTCCCTACCTAGCTACACCACCATGATCTCACCACTCTTTAACTTGAATACACTTACCCTGTGTTTGGATGAGAGGAAAACAGGGAGGAGAAGAAAATTTGAGGAGAAAACAAGAAAGAACCTAGACATCTTCTTGTTTAGGTTCCTTCTTATTTTTTCTCCTAGTATTCCTCTCTCCCTATTTTCTCTCCATTTCAAACAAAGCATTAGTATTTCGCATTTTGCGCAAACTTCTTAATTTATACATGGCATTACATCATCAACATTACACAGTGAATATTAAAAGGAAAAAGACATAAAATCCATTTTAGTTTGGCGATCCAGTTGTAGCTAGCAAGAATATGAGTTTCTCAATAATATACATATGTGTGTGCGTGTGTGCATTTCTGTAAAATTAATGTTATCGAATCAATGAAGATTCACTCTTGCAAAAATTTGGTTTCACACTGAGATCTATTGTTAAGTTTCACTTGATATCTACAAATAAAGAACCAAAGAATTTTACACACGAAGTGTATGCTATAAACTGTGTGTATTATATTAATACTATTAATATACTAATTAAACAGTCACGTCTTTGCATCAGATTTCAGTGCGACTAGAAGAGAATTTTTTTTTTCTTTTTTATTTGACAAGCCAGGAAATTATAATTAAGTAAATTAAGGGCGCAGAGTTGAACGAGTCTTTTTTTTTTCCCAGAGTTGAAAAACTTAAGACGAGCAAGCAAGACAAGACAATCAAGCAGCTACCAGCTAGACCTTTTTCTGTTGCTGTTCTCACAAGGTTCCCAATCCCAATATTTTAATATAAAGGTAACAGAGAGAAGAACGCAGTAGTGCAAGCTTTTGCACGCACAGTGCGACAGTCTCCGTTTTTTTCTGTTCGTGCTATCTGTAAAAATTATTAAAATTGCGCACATATATATATATATATAATCTGTAGCTACTTGGTTATGGAAATTGTAAAACGAATATTACAATAATAATAAGCAGAAATTAAACGTTATTTAATAAGACCAAGTGAGATGTTGATGAGGTTTGCCAAATCTAAATTTTATTAAAACCGCCTCTTATCATGCTCTTAAATAAGAAATGTGGCATTATTTTCGTCATGCTATCGATAGATGCGAGTGTGTGTGTCCTTCGAACTTGGACATGTGCGGCAAGGGAAAGATTTAGTATAATGTAACACGAGTAGGATCTCATTATTGGAAGATGCATACACAGATAGGGAGTCATAAGTGTCCAGCAACCCCCAGGCGCCATGATTTCCTTATAGCTCCCTAAATATACACTCCTTCTGATGTTATATATAAAACATTTTATTCTAATCTTGAATATAAAATCTTTTATAATAAGTATTTATTATATATTTTTAAAAAATATAATTATTTAATATATAAAAAAAGAGAAATTAAATAAAAATAATTTTAAAAAAATATTGAGATTTTTAGAGAAATTAAGATAATTAATTAATTTTAATTCTAATTCTTAATTTACATAATTTAATTAAAAAAATTTTATACTAAAAATTAAAAGGATATATTTATGAACGCAACACAAGAAGAGGTAAGTGATGAAAATTAATTAATTAACAATAATTACCATTAAAATTACTAACATCTGATCATCATTGAAAAATTATTTGGTTGTGACGTTTTTGAGATGTGAGCCATGATGGACCCCACTAGGCATCATATACGTGAGTGCCTAAGTATGTGTACGTACTGCCTACTGCATTCCTCCTTTTGCATTTATTGTGACACTATGCTTTTTATTTTATCACCATACATTTTTAAAAACAAAATTTACTAGTCCTACTACTAGTATTTTTTTTTAAAAAAAAGTTGAGTGCGTTGATTAAAACATGAACGTTGGACGAAGGAGATGGTTTCACTTGTTAACATCATGGATAGGGCAGCGTGACAGAGTGCATGCAGAAAAGCCAAATCACTTCTGAGTCTTTGCCACCAGGTCGTACGAACGCCTGTCCCTAATGCAAACCCAATGTTGAGTTGCGGATATTTTGTCTATCATCTGCAATGAGAATTATTATGATAGACATTTCACCACCACAAAAAAGAAAAATTAAGAATTGTCATGGTTTCTTAATTATATCAGATCAGTGCTGATGATAAGTGCTTGTGTTCATTCGTAGTTTAAGATACAGTAATTAATTAATTAATGGAAGAGTTGACTTGCATACATATATATATATATGAGTGCGTCTTCAAAACTAGTATATATATATATATATATAGTAGTGGTGGATCAAAACTACAGCAAGTGAAGAGTTGGTAAACGAGTGATTAGTGAAGGTGGGAGAAGTTTTTTCTAGTTGGTGTCAAAATTTGAGAATGTATAATTAATATATAAATTAAGGAAATATGTATACAAGAAGTGGACGGGAGAATAGAAAAGAACGATTGTTTAATTTAATTGAGAGAATTGAAGAGGAGAAGGAAGGGGGCCGGTAGGGATATAGGTAGCTAGCTAGGGAGGGAACGTTGGATTAGGATGAGAGATGGGGAGGAGGAGGAGATGAGATGGGATAAGGAAGTGAAAAGTGGAGGGGGGGACACAGGAAGACATCGATCAGACTGATATATCTGATAGCTTGCATTATAAGTATCAGAAGAACGTTCCATCCCCATGCATGCGCTCCTCCCTTCTTCCCCTTCCGATCTTTTGTTTTTTGACAACATTTACCACTTATAATTCTCTCCCCACTTTGCCCCGCCATCTGCCACCCACAAAGTGCTACCTACACTACTTATATATGGTTTGTTTGCTACTACTATATAATAAAACGAAACATATTTCATTTCAATATTTAAAAAATCATAATATTTATTACTAGTATTTATTTTAATTTGAACACATAAATACTATTATTTATTTATTTATTTATGCATATATGATATTTTTATCTATTAAATAGTTCATGAATATAACTTTCATAGAAGAAAGAAACTGTACTAAATTCGTCCCCTTTTGTTGTGTCAGATTCTCCATGTATGCGTGGTTGACAAATTCCCAAACATACAAAGATATTGTCACTTTTTTTTAGTCAAATGATATTATGACATTATATATTGATGAGTGGGATACAATTTAACATTCCTTAAATAAAATCTTAAGTTTTAAGTTTTACAGGTAAAATAATCACATTGGTTGAGTTAAATTATCTCCATTTTGACCCGATGACCTTCAAATATAGCGAGGTAGTATTGAATATCATATAATTATAAAAAGATACAAACTCTCTCAACTCAATACATACCCAACGCAGTCTAAATCTAAATTTGAAAGAAAAAAAATGGTAATGTGAGGGAGGGGCGGGAAATAAAGGTGTAAGATGAGATGGGGGAGCTAAGGCCAGGCGGGGAGCGATGATGTGGTGGTAAAATCATAGAGGGAATGATGGGATGATCTGGGCGGGTTTCGTGTTCCTCACCCCACCCCCCAACCTCCGTCCGATCTCCGGCAACAAAATTGGGTGGGTCCTCTCCTCTCCTGTGTGGACTCACCCCACTGGATTTCACGCTTTCCACCCTCACCATTCACTTTTTTCTTCAAAAAAAAAATAGTAGAAGAAAAAACTCACCATCTTTAGTATTCCCACCTTATTAATAATCAAAATTAGGTGAATTAAGAATAAAAGTCAAAATTAGTTAATTATTTTGATTTATCCAAAAATTATAATATTTTTTTAAAACTATCCTTATTTAATCTCTTTTTCTATCTCTTTGAGATACATTAAATGGGAATTTTTTTTAAAATACATAATAAATACTACTTCATATACTATAAAAATTTATATATTTAGAATCAGGATAAAAGGCCCTACATTTAGGATCGAAGTATTCCCTACTTACATTTAATGGAATTTGACAAATTAGTGCTGATGACTGTAATCATAAACAAACAAAGAAAGATTAGATTTACTTCCTCGACTTTTTCATATGAACCAATAAACTTATTAAATAATCTAAATTACAATAAAATTAAATAATATTTCACTAAAACATTCTTAAATTAAATGCTAAAAAATGACTTGTCCTCTATTTACTACTATGTTTAATAAAAGATAAAATAAAAAATAATAATTAATACTTTATTGATAATATAAAATAATTGATAAATTGAGATATTTAAAATTTTCTTAAATAATAAATAAAATGGAATACTTTGTTAATCTCTCCATAATCTTAAAGTGAATCAAAAAGGACAATTAATTGAACATGAAGCTCATATGGAGGTTCTATTTGTGGGCTGGAGAGCTTCCTCATGAATAACTGGTAACTGTGACATGTGGATTGAATCTTGGGCTGATATATATATGGTTTGGGAAAAGGACAACTTAGAATCTATGAAGAAAAATATTTCCCCCAAGTAGAAATTTCTAAATAATATAAACTAAATTTTCAAGAAAAACTGATTTTTTAAGTGAAAATACTGATTTGAAAATATTTTATTTACTAAGTGTTCCCTTCTCTTTTTCCCATATGGTTTTTTAATTAAGATTGAATGTTGAGCCAAATTGAGAGCTTGGGAACTGCAACGTAGTTTGGGAATTTAGGTAGAAAGTAGGAGTTCGATTTTAGACGGCGCTGGCTAATCACTGTTCCACCCACACCCAGTGTTGTCATGAAAGTTTCGTGGAGCGCAAAATAAGAAACTCGAACCCCGTCAATAAAACTTGTTGGATGGGCTATGTCATAAAATTCATTCACTAAAATATACTCCCCCTATCCTTAATATAAGATTTTTTTAATTAAATCACGCAGGTTAAAAATTAAAATTAATTAACAATTTTAATTTTTTCAAAAATTTTAACATTTTTTCAAAATTACCCTTATTTAATCTCTCTCTCTTTCTCTTTGGATACATTAAATATGGACATTTTTTTAGAAATATATAATAAATACTATCTTGTATATTGTAAAAGATCTTATATTTATGACCAGAGTAAAAGGTCATATATATATAAGACCGGAGGGAGTAACTCTTATTTCAAACTCTCATTTCAAAATTTTATTTTGGTAAAAATATAAATCATATTTAATAATTTTTAAAATATTGAATATTATTTTTTATATTTTATCCTTATTTATAATTAAATATATGAGAAATAATAAAATTTAAATATAATATATTAAATAGGGTACTAATATAAAATAATATATTTGTTGGAAGATTTAATAAATCAAATTATTTTTTTAACCCTATATAATTAGTTAAATAGGATAGGTGAAAGTAAGCCAATATATATATATATATAAGTTATTGGATGGGCTCGGGTATGAATAAGTTATACTACACGGATAAATAACTGAGACTACATGTTTT
Source organism: Adenanthera pavonina (assembly GCA_026686845.1). Taxonomy (NCBI): domain Eukaryota; kingdom Viridiplantae; phylum Streptophyta; class Magnoliopsida; order Fabales; family Fabaceae; genus Adenanthera; species Adenanthera pavonina. Next base: position 7,955,405 of record JAIVEN010000002.1, read on the forward strand.
AGTTTCAAGGGGCACAAAAGAAAAGAAATTAGACTCCATGCATCTATACTCTTCAGTGGTAGCAGCTCTACCTATTAGGGAGACGTATACAAGAGTGGAGGAAGTTGGGGGAGAATACTGAATGCATGAAGATGAAAATGGTAGGTGTCAAGTGTCAACCATTGATTGGTGGTGCATCATTATTATGTGGGGCCGGGGGAGCCTAGTGGGGTCGCCTTCTATGCATAGCAATGGGGCAGTGCTCCATTTCAAAATCGCTGCCTATATATGGACAGTTGTCACTGGAAGAGATGTATCCAAATTAAGTGGGACCTTCGAATCATGATGTCTCTGGGGACCTAATTGCATGAAAATGAATCCTCTTCAAAAGTTAGACCCTATCTATCTCGGGGGTTTTTGGTTCTGCTTCTGCATGACTAATTAATTATTAATTTAATATAATAAAACATGAAAGAAAGAAGGCATCCTAATCCTATCCTAATTTATTTAATTAGATGAAATGAATGAATATGGTTTAAGTTGAATGATAAAAAGAGTCAAAGAGGCCTATGATGAGAGGCAGGAAAACACGGGCGAGAGGAAGGCGGGAATTGTAAATGGCGGAGGAGTGGGGCATTTAAAAAGTGTTTTTCCTTTTTTTTTTATTTTCTCAATATGCTTTTTAAAATGTGTGTTATCTTATTTGGTAACCCAAAAAAAAAATGCGTGTAAATATGGGACTCAGTTGTCAAGATGCGATCAAGCTCCATTATGACAAGGGAGAAAGGTAGTGATCATTAATTTGTACTCCCAGTTGTATTTTTCTAAATTTTATCTTCTTATTGAATTTAGTAAGGAAAATAGTGAAATATAATAAAATTAATTGTTTCCTTTTTAATTTTTTTGGTTATTATCGTGAGTTCTTTTTTTTTTCTTCTTCATTTATAGTGATTTTTGATTATGTAAAAAAACATGTGGTTTGGCACAAGACATAGGAAACTCATGCAAAAGAGGAAAAGTGATATGGGCTCAACTTGGATACAATGTCATAGTGAGCCCATTGGGCTTATGTAGTAGGGTGATTGTGATGGACACTGAACGTGGAAAGATGTTGATGTCATTAAGTGAAGATGTGTGCCAGGTGTTTATCCTTAAAAATCCAGCACTATCCTGTCTTTGTCAAAATAGTTGGCTGAAACTAGGCAACTCCCCTTCGTCATTCATCGCACCACCCTCCTTTTTGGTCTACATTTTGTTTCCATCAAAATAAACGCCATTTAATCCTTATACATAAACATGCTACATAATCACACACACAATCAATTAAATTTTATTATCCCCTTTTTAATTTAGAATCTAAAATAAATTCTTTTTAAAATTTAAATCAAATGCATATATATTAATCAATACCGATATAAATTACATATATAATTTATGGTAAGATGTACCCTCTTGAGTTTACACATGGTAAATAATGCAACTCATTTTACCAACTCATTTTTAAATTTTGTGTAATGTTTGAGGTCCATATGGTTATCAATAACTATATAAAATATTAAATTTATATCAAACAGCACTCTTCACAAATAATGCTCATTTTTAAAATTCTATGCAAGACAAAAAATTCACCTAGCTACTTATAGATAAAAGGTGTGACGGTCCCATTCTTGACCTAAATCAAGTTTCAATTCAATTATTTTTTAATCGTGAGAATTGTTTTGGATTTTTTTAAAAATTTTTTCATCTTAATAACCCAATATTTTAGGTCAAAAAATGTAAAATTATATTACAATCAACATAACAATATACATAATGGTTATATCACTGACAAACATATAATAAAAGGCCACCTTCTATGAATAGTTTCTCTCGGGATATATAAAACTCAACATTTTGGTCCTTGAAACTTAACATTTTTCTTATGAAGTATACTCGTTCCTTATACTTAAAAAAAAAAACCGTATTAGAGCTTTTTTAACAAATGGTATATAAATTTTTTTTTCCCTCTTGGGTAAGGCTTAACAATTGGAATTAGAGTCCCCACTTACCAGAAATAGAAAGCATCGATGAAAGCTTTGCAACATGCATTAATGTGTTTTTATTTCTTTTATTTTCTTAATTTTATAGGAGTATTGTTAATGAATACATAATTGGATGCAAGTTGGTACGCTTAGGCTTAGCACCGGTTACTTGGTCAATCAAGTGATAATTCATTTGTTTAAGTGCATGCACTAAAATTGCATCGTGCTCCAACGTGGACGTCTTAAATTGCAGGAACAAGACACAAGTTAGTGATGATCCTCATCTACGACATTAGTGGAAGGATAACTAATAAATTATATTGTATTTTATACATCGATCATTACTATTCTATTTCTGATACAGAACATAAAATTAACACTGTTATAAGTACATATTTTAATTAACTAATTGTATTCTAGAGTAGCTTTAATTACTAGTTTTGGCCAATTGCAGTTCTACTCAATGTCATACATATACTCGTATTAATTAATTAATAATGTGTAGCGACATATTAGAACAATCTTTAGTAGTATAGATTCATGCATGTTATAGCTGGAGAACCTAAATCGAAGAGGAAAAGAAAAATTAAAGTGGGTCAAATAATATCTATGTGATGTAGAAGAGTTGATGATTAATTAGCATGCACAATGCGCCAATACTAAGCAAGCAAATTAAGGTACATGGATCACAGCCAAAGGAAGAGCGGGAAATAAAGAAGTATATATCATATAATATTTATTGATTGGCCATTCACATAAGTTGTTAAAAAATAATTAAATAGAATACGTGTGTACGTACGCGTGTGTATCCACGCCCTTTGTTGTCGAAAAAGAGAAATAATTAAGAACAGGATCGATCCATGGAGAACGTATAGTTGAATAATACTGTTATACAGTGCCAATATATGTACTAGATCTATAGACACTTCCATATTTGAATAGCAATCAATGGCCGGCGGTGGCTGTTGCTAGCTAGCAACATATATATATACAGATACCAGCAGCCACTGCGAGATATAGATACCCAGGGGGAGCTGAGGCCGACATGCTGACTTGCAATATATACTATACTTTTGTGGAAAATTTAATCTTGACGTCCGAGCCTCAATTTGATCTCTCCTGCTGACCAAGTTCAAGTACAACTACTGTTGTGTACAGCAAGCATGTTTTATCACCTGCGGCAGCCTTCATGTTCTCTTGCTGTGGGTAGCACCACTTATCCTATCCCTACCTAATCCAACGGAGAAAAACAGCTTAGTCTTCATTCATAAGATCAAACGTCACAAACTATTGCACCATCGTCTCCTACTGAGTACTGTGCTCTACTGTTCAGATAAAATCTATGTCCTCACCCCTCAGACTCACCACCCACCAATATTGTACATATCACATCATTGTTTATAGGAAAACGAATATTATTGAATGGTAGTCAAGTATATATATCTTGCAGAAGTGCAAAATATAAGTATCACTATCGACGTTTTCTTTATGTGTGCTGAGGAACACGGTCTCCAACCCAGAGATACAACACTTACTAAGCTGGCTTACAACCCAACTCTGGGCACACGGCAGTTCAGCAACAACTGGTCTGCACTTGTATTCCATCTCGCAACTGCTTCTTCTTCCTCCCATAAAATGGCTTCCTCCAACTGTCAACTGCCACAACCACAAGGAATCAATCCAACAATCACACCATGCTTAGCAGCAGCAGCAGCAGAAGCCAATCCACCACTGGGCGTCACCCCGTGTACAGGGGGGTGAGGCGTAGGAGCAGCGGCAAATGGGTCTCTGAAATTCGGGAGCCCAAGAAGCCCAACAGGATTTGGTTAGGCACATTCCCTACCCCTGAAATGGCCGCCGTCGCCTACGACGTCGCTGCCCTTGCTCTTAAGGGTAAGAATGCCGACCTTAACTTCCCCGATTCCGCTCCTTCCTTGCCCGTCCCCGCCTCTTCCTCTCCCTCTGATATTCAGGTAGCCGCAGCCAGCGCTGCCGCGGCCGTCGGGGCTGCTAAGGATGCTTTATCTGCAGCCACTGCGGATTCTTCTTCTTCAGTGTCACTGCAAGACAAGGAAGCGGGAGGGGCGGAGGAGTTTGTGGATGAGGATTTGATCTTTGATATGCCAAATGTGCTGCTCAATATGGCCGAAGGAATGATGCTCGCTCCTCCTCCTCTGGACTGGGATGCTGCTGCTCCCCCGGACTACACGTCTCAGGATCCATACCTTTGGAATTTCCGGCCCTAATTAATCATCTCCTCTATCTCCTTATATTACATATATATTTATATATATATATATATAGTAATGCTTGAGCCAAAAATAACAAAATAATAATAATAATAATAATAAAGGTGACCTGTAATAATAAATTATGGGAGAGCTCTCACATCGAAACTTGCTTCGACATGACGAAATTAATGGAATGTATGGGTGTGAGCGGTGTCTGCATCTTCTCTTTCCTTAACTTTGCTTCATTTCCCCTTCTGTACAGAACCTTCTATATGACGTTTGTTGCCGCACCTCTGTTGTAAAATGCTTATATATATATATATATGGTCATGCAATGTGCGTTTGATTAAACAAGCTTTTTGAATGTTCTTTTCTAAGGTTACAGTTGCAGAAACCTTAGTCTCTTGAACCATATATATAAAATTACCCCTGCTTGCTTGTCTGATACTACTGCTTCACAATTCCCTTATAATATTAATCATCTGGGCTACCTTCAACGTAATTGAAGGCCTGAATCTGTTTACGCACCCGTACAACTTCGCTCTGCTTAATTTGAGTCATGCATTCTTCCCGAGAGCACAAATACACACACACAGTTTTTCCAACTTTAGCAGAAACTAGCTGGTTTACACTGGTTTGAAGTTCTGATAATCTGATTTATGCATGAATTGCTTTCATATATGTGTTCTATCTTCATCCTCCTCAGCGGGTTCTTGGTTCTTTAACCATGAAAAGAGCAGAGAAAATAAACTTGTCTGGTTTGGTAAGGAAATTAAAGTGAGCAGGTGGGAAAATCATAGTCAATATGAATGGATGATTATTCTGTTGAATTAGTGGGCTGCTGGTATCCTAACAACGTTCCAACCACCTCCATATTCACTCAAGATTATACAAGAACTAATGATTAATGAAGCATCAACAAGCTTCTGGGAGCTCTATAAGGGCGATTTTAGAGCTCAAGCTTGCGGTCCTCCTTACCCTTTGTCGGCGTGTCATTCTGAAGAAGTTGGGCTTCTCATATGCGGCACTCCCACCGTGGAAAACATATATAGTACCATTGAATTGAAGACGCTGACATTTCACCTTTCTCTGAGAGCGATTACTCTACATAATATATATATACTAATATACTATGCCGTGTAATTCTCGTGTGTTGAATACTTCAGTTATTATATATATATATATATATATTTTGGCCAAATTTAGATATAAAGTTCCACTATGCATATGCCTGCGCATGTGTTTTAATTTCAACCACGTCAACGAAAGCTTACAAAGCAAATCATAGTAGAGCAGTTTGATGGTTGTATCCCTTCAACTAGGTCACAAGTTTGAGTTTTGTGTATAGGAAAGAAATTGCTTACACTAATGTAGTTATCTAGCTCAATTCAAATTAGTTGATCCAATGGGATTTTTGAAAATTGATTGATATTGAAAAAATATATATTAAAGGATGAGGGGATTATCTCATCACAATTTGTATAAAAATATAATTATTTTGACCACAAAATAACCTGATTTCTCAAATTAAGGAAATTAGTGGAAATTATGCAAATTGTATTGATTTTGAATGATTCGCTCATAACTGTTGTTTTACATTTGGGCCCCTACTGATCCCATCCTAAGTCAAAGTATTTGGGTCCTCCTGATCTATGGGGAAGATCAGAGGTTAAGCTCTTGTTTTTGTCAAAAATAGAGTCAAAAAGAAGATTCAAGGGTGGAAATTTAATTATCTTTCTCATGCGGGTAGAGAAGCATTGATTAAATTTGTTGCTTGTGCAATTCTGACGTTCCCAATGGCTTGTTTTCTTTTCCCAAAGAAAACATGTCAAGAGATTAATAGTATGTTGGCCAATTTCTAATGCGGTCAAAGAAATGATGAAAGGAAGCATCATTGGTTTGCTTAGTCCCATATGGTGGTTTCTAAACTGAATGGTGGGATGGGATTTAAGGATCTTATAGATTTCAACTTGGCTTTACTTGCAAAACAAGTTTGGCGGATCTTGACTGAATCTAACTCTTTATGGGTTAAAATTCTTAAAGAAATTTATTTTTCTAAATGTGACTTTATACAAGCAAATAAAGGACCTAGAGCTTCATGGATTTGGCATAGTCTGTTGGAGGATAGGAAAATTCTTAAGAATCATTTATGTTGGAAGGTTGGTTCAGGATCTTCTATTAATTTTTGGATAGAACCTTGGGTACTTAATCTGCCAAATCATAAGCTCTCATCTTCAATGCCAAGTGAGGAATGGTCAAGTTGTAAACTTGCAGATTTATTTTAATAATGGCCGGTGGGATTTAGATCATATTAAAAGATGGCTCACCGATGATGAAATAAATGTTATTTGTAGTATACCTATTCCTATGCACATGAATCAAGATAAGTTGGCTTAGTCGAAGCAAATCGGGTGTTTATACTGTTAGGGATGACTATCATGTTGCTCACAACCTTGTACGCCAATCTAGTACATTAGACCTCAGTTGCTGGTTTCATGTGCCAAGTTTGTTGTGGAAGGCCATTTGGAAGCTAAAAGTACCAAGTAAAGTTAAGCATTTCTTCTCACTACAAAAAAATAGACTTTCAGTGACGACTTTCAGCGGCGACAAAAAAAAGTCACCGCTGAAAATATACTTTCAACGGTGACTAAACAAGTCACCGCTGAAAGTCACTCTTTCAAAGGCGATTGAACAAGTCATCACTGAAAGTTCATCTTTCAGCGGTGACTAAAAAAAACTGTCGCTGAAAGTAACTCTTTCGGCGGCGATTGAACAAGTCAAACCATCGCTGAAAGTAACTCTTTCAGCGACAATTGAATAAGTCATCGCTGAAAGTTCGTCTTTCAGCGGCGACTGAAAGAGGCGTCGCTGAAAATAGCCTTCAGCGATGACTTTCATTTCTCGCCACCAAAAGCCAGACTTTCAGCGACGATTTTTCCTTAGCGCTGTCAAAAGTTATACTTTCAGCAATGATTATTTTTGTAGCTGCCAAAAGTCATACTTTAGGCGGCGACTTACTGATGTCGCCACCGAAAGTCTTACTTTCGGGGGCGACTTTTTAATGTCGCCGCCAAAGTTAATTTTGTGAATTTTTGCTATTTTCATTTTAAAAATTAATAAACATATTAAAATAATAATTATGTTTTATTTATACATTTTTATTATAAGTAATTAGATATTTAATATATATTTTATATTATAAATATTATCTAGTATCTTTATTTAAAGATAAAGTATTTTACTATTTTTTCATGTAAAATATTCTGAACATTTTGAAAGTGTTTTATCTCTACTGGAGATTAAAGATTTGAAATGTTGAATATTGAATTCAATCTATATTTATTTTTACTTTTCCTTATCCTAATTAATGAAATATGTTATTCTTATTAGGATATTTTTTTTTAATTCATAAAGGGATTGATAACTCCAAAAAAAAAATTAGGAAGATAAACTAATCCCTAATTATCTAATGTGATCAACCCTATATTTGGATGAATTCTTATTAGGTTAATTTAATTTCTAATATTTTTAACATATAAATTAATATTAATGTTATTTATTACCAATAATAATTTTGATGAAGTAATAATGTACTAAGGCAATTATCAATAGTTAGTTCAAGAGAATAATCTGTCATACTATGATTGAGACTCTCAGCCCAAACTCCTATAGGTGTTGGTAGTGTGAATATTTTCTCATAATGTAAAAGTCTAATAAAGTAATGTCACGTAGAAAAAGAAGGATTATGTGTTGTTAATATATTTTCCTAAAAAATAAGTAACAACAATATTTAGAAAATAAATATTGGCTAATTCTCTTTTTCTCATCCTCTCACTCTTTGTAATTATTTTTTATTATCTAAATTATAATATATTGAATTTATTGCATTTTTTAAATCATATGACAATCAAAATTATAATATTTATTTTAATGATTTTTTAACAATTTTCTATTACATTATATTATATATATATAATATAACTTATTAAATAATATAATATATGATATATATGATATATTATATGATATGACATAACATAAAATAAAAAAATATAATATAAATATTCATATAAATATAAATATATATATATATATGTATATAAATAAAATATTTAACGATATTAATAATTGAAAATAAAATATATGTGTGTTTTTTAATAATAATATTGATTTATAAATATATATGTGTGTATTAGTGTGTAGATAAACAATATATATTTAATATCTTATATAAAGACTACAGGTGCATTTCAGCTCAACTGGCAAGAGAGTAAACACAAAGGCATTGCAAGCAAGATGTCATGGATTCGAACTTAGGTGAAGGCACATTTGAAACAAATATATGACGTGGCGGTCATCCGGTGGTGGTGACGTGGCGGGGTCCAGTGGCTGACATGGTGATGGCATGGCCAAACGACTTTCAGCGGCGACTAAATGTCGTTGCTAAATGACACTTTCAACTGTGACTAAATGTTGTCGCCAAATGATAAATTTTCAGCGGCGATTAAATGTTGTCGCCAAATGAGAAATCTTTGGCGGGGACAATTTATATTTTCAGCGACAACTCTTTTCGCCACTAAATGTCTACTTTTGGCAACGACGTTTTTATCGTCGTCAAACTTTCGGCAATGAGGTTTGTGGCGGCGACCCGGTGGCGACAAAAATGTTGCCACTGAAAACTTTTGGCGGCGACATTCCTTCTTTCAGCGACGACTTTTGTCCCTGCCGAAAGTCAAATTTTTTGTAGTGTCTGAAGACTCTAGAAGGGAGCTATTCCTATCAAGAGCAAACTTTGCAAAATACATTGTAGCAGGGATGAGTCTTGTAATTACTGTCATGATCATGAGGAAACCATTAAACATATGTTTTTACATTGCCCTTGGTCAATAGGTATTTGGCACTGCAGCAACTTGGCAAAATAGATAAGAAGCACGACTCTAGATTTGAGTATTGGTTGTGATGGTGGCTTGTTGAATGATATCTAGATGATTTTGGGAAAACTATCCTTGCTATGACTATATGGTGCATATGGATTAATCATTGCAGAGCTATATATGGTTATTTGAGCACAAAATGCAAGCATGATTTCCTTTCAGGCTAAGCAACAAGTTATTGAATTCTGGCAGGCCAAGAGGTGGTTGCAAGTCCAACCTAATGAAAATGGATTCTCTTAGTTGAAAGGCAAACGATGTTTAAGATGGGAACCCCCGCTGAGCATGCTCTTAAATGTAATACTGATGGCATGTTTAAAGTTAATAATAGAGATGTGGCTACTAGTATTGGTGTCATTTTTAGAAATCATGAGGGAGAATTGTTAGAAAACATGCTGAGATACTTGCTTTAAGAAATAGTGTGTAAATGGCGAAGCAACTTTAGTGTTTAGATGTTATCTTTGAATCGGACAATTTATCTTTGATCTTTGCTATTAACAATTATTCTTTTAGCCTGATTGGCGGTATAATGCTATTATAGAAGACATCATCAGCTCTTGCACTATGCTTCTTGGGTGCTCTTTCCATTGATGTCCACCGAGTTCTAACTCAGCGGCTCATTGGCTAGCTAACTATGCTTTCAAGGGGGAGGAGTGTGATGCAACTTGAGATTTGCATCCCCCACCCCCTCTTTTTTCTATGCTTAGGAATGATGTTCGTTTTGTTTCTATTGGTGCTGGTTAATTGTTCTACTTGCACGACTACATATTTAGGATGTAGATACATACATATGGGTATGCTTTTTTTTAAAAGCATGCCAAAAAACACTTTTGAGTATGTTTATAAGAAAAAGAGTGCCCAAATGTCTATCTTTTAGTATGCTTTCTATAAAAAGCATACCCAAATGTGTCTAACCAAATATATTGGGTACACTTTATTTAAAAGCATACCCAAATAGTAGGGTTTATAGACATACTATTCTCATAAACATACCCAAAACTTAATTAAAAACATGTAGCGCCTTATAATCATTCAGAGGCTCCCCCGACCACTTTATTTTCTTTGAAACAAAAAACCCCTCTCGCCCTCAATTCAATCTAATCGCACGAAACTCCACCAGTGATGTGAATGACAATGGTAGAGGAGGACGGTGAACCCATGGATCTAAACCACAATTGTTCTATTTGTTGCCATCGGTGGTAGATGAGACCTCTACTTGCTCGTCATCAGATCCGCTCCATTAGCAACCTCTTCTTCGTTGGTTTCTCCATTGGATCTGAACCATGATGGATCTATTTGTTCCCTAAGTATTGTTCTGTTATGCTTATTTAATTCTAATCCACAAAGATCTTAGGTTGGTTGAATCAATCTATCTTCACCTCCGATGTCACTATTCTAGTCGGCCACCCACACCTTCGTTTTGATTGATTGACGCCATGCTCACGACCCACACCTCTATCACTGTCGTTCCTGTCAACCACCACAACAAATTAAGATGAGAAACGATGATTATGCAGCTTTTGGGTCTGGTTCAATGTCTTTCTTCAAGAATTGTTCAAAATGATGGTGAGTTCAAATCCCTTCGTTGTTGCCATTTGCTACCTCCACTTGAAGGTCGGTGCTTGTTGAAAGCTTAATTTTTATTGGATTTGTGTATTTGATTTATAGATTCTATTTTATTTAGTTGAATGTTTCTTAGTATGCACATGAAATGCTTGATAAAATGCTTGTGTTTGATTCTTGCGTTCAAGTGACTAGTTTGGCTACTAGTAGAAGTTAAATTGTGGTCTAAGTTGCAGGTAGTCTTGAATTTAAGTGAGATGTTGATTGTAGACATATTCATGATTACCTTGTATATATATTTTGGCTTGAGCTGTAAAGGTGACTATGAATTCATGCTTCCATGAGAATTTTTATGTTCTTGCTATGTATTACCTTGGTCCAAATTATAATAATGAGGATGCTAATATTGACTTTAGAAAAATGTCTTATATATTTTATGTGTAAGAGAAGTTGAGATATATTGTCATCTGGTTCAGTGTTGCCAAATCCTTCAAAATGTGGTTTATGGTTTTCAAATATAGTTTAGATAAAAGCATGAAATAATTGCAAACAATTTGACAAGTGGTCCAGCGTGGGGCTTCCTTGTTATGATCTATGCAGCATAAGTTTTTTTTATCACAATAGAAGATATTTACAATTGTTCAATATTGTATCTTCCCTGTTCTAGTTGTGATCTATTCAGCATAAGTTTATAATCTAATAAGGTCCTTTTTTTAAAACTTTTTGTGCAATGAAAATAGTTATAAAAAGGAACAAAGGAATTAATACTATAGAATCATTCAAGGGGAGAAAATACTTCATATAGTGAAATGTATTTTAGAGTTTGAGTTATAGTTCCATTTGTGCTTTGTTGTTTGTTTTATGTAGCTATTCAAGATCATCGAGGAAGTGGTAATTGATGCAGTAAATAAGGACAATATATTGTGCTTGATAAACCACTATGTACATTATTATTGGATTCTTTAATGCCTACCGATATGTTCATTTTATACATATAAAATACCTATATTTAAACTCTAAATTGTATATAAATATATTTACATTGGTATATTTTAGCATTATTTGACAGGTTTTTGTATTTCATGGCGTTATAGGCTCATTTGAAAGTATTCGGAGCAAAAACGTTACAAATCTTCATGCTGAAAAGTTTCGATATCCTTTGGTTTTTTAATCATAAATCTTACATATGAACACTGATTGAGGTGATTTAAGATGCTTGGAAAGCTAAGACATAGATATACAACTTTCATGTTTTGAGTTTTCCCAAATTCAAACATTATCATGGTGAAAATTGAACTCAAATTGTCAATACAAGCTGATGACTTTCTGAAACTGAACGGAGCAGTGACTATAGCATGGCACCCACCCAGCGCCGGGTCAAACCCACCCGACACCGGGTTAACGCTGATTTTCATGTTTTCCTGCATTTTAGAAGCACTCGCCGCCGTATTAATTAATTTTATGGTCACCCGGGGCAGGGTCAACCAACAGAGGCCCTCAAAAACACATTTTTGACATGTTTTCATGATATTTTGTACTTTTATGGGCTTCTACACTTTTTCTATATAAGGAGACACGATAGAAACATAAAAAAAAGATTCAGAAATGCACTCAGAAGTCAGAGAACATGGTTCTATACGCATCTGAGAGCAACTAGGAGTATCTTATAAAGGGAGAGCAAGGAGATTTGGGGTGTATTAGCTATAAATTCATTCTTTTCTAATATAACTCTGTTTTCTTATTATTTTCATTATGATTTAGGATTTTAGTTTTGATTTGATTTCTAATTCTATGAGTAGCTAAATTTCCCAGTCAGGGGTAAGGATGTAGTCTGATTGGGATAAATTGGATTTGTTTTCTCTAGTTAAGACTCTATTGATTTGTTCTTCAAGTTATAATTAATTTATTCTTTTTATTATATTTATCTATTTTGTTCGTTGATGTGGATTTTATGCTTGATCACCATAGAATCTAATTAATGGGTAAACTTGATGGAATAAGAGGTGAAGAGTGAACCTAGATATAGAGAGACAAATATGAATAACTAATCTAGAGATAGAATTAGGAACTCATGGTGATATAAGTCGTAGTTTTCAAGATCTAATTAGGAACTTTATTTGCATGAGGTAAATTGATTCCTAATCAAATAAGAACTAATTAACCGAGAGGTAATTAGGACTCTTTAGAAACAACGGTCACTATAATTATGCAGAGTCTAACTAAGGAACAAAATTTAGTTATCTCATAAGGTGAATCCTGATCCCTTGACGCTTCTGGAACTGAATCAAACTCATACTTTGTTTTGTTTTCTATTTCTTTCCTTTTAATTTGAATTCTCAATTTGATTATCACTTGCTTTTGGGATTAAAAGTTTGGACTGATAAATTTACTACCTCCCTTGGGTTCGACCTCTGGAATACTCTAGAGACTTTTTATTACTGCGATCGACCCTGTATACTTGTAGGATCCTGATCAAGTTTTTGTTGAGTACATATCCCTTTTCTTAGTTTTTGTTTTGTGTTCCTTTTTAGTTTTTAATGTAATGTCCACCATGTTGCTCTCAACAAGTTACAAAGAGGGAGATTGATTATCTTAGAGCAACTAAACTGCATTGATTTTGGAAAGTTATAGCACTTTTCATTTTCTTGAAAATATTTAAATTTAATGAGCAACACTCTTCAAACTTGGTGGTATGCTCTAAGCGTCATTTTCATATATGGTTACCAAATTCTCAACAAAGGTCTGTGATTCAAGAACTCTTCAAATTTTTTCTGGTTGGAATATGCATTGATTGGACTCATGCTAAGACTATGGGAACTTAGTTTTGTTAGTTACTATTCAGAGATAGACTTTGGGGACTTGTCTGGGAAAATTAAGCAAATTTGTCCCGGGAACTCTATATTGTTAGTTACATCTTGGAAGAATGATCATAGGGAAGAATTGCACTTTCTAAGTAAGAAGGTATGACATTTTATCAATATGCAGAAAATTTGTTTTAGATTTAATTATATTCCATCTCAAGTCTGGTACTAACATTATTTGAATTATGTGTCATGAATTCCATCTCAAGTTTGTTTGAGCTTGATTCTTTTGTGTTATGTCTTTTAAACTAAATAATTGCGAGCTGAATTCAAGCCTCTAAAATCTATACATGGAGGCATTATATTTTGTTTTCCTCATGCATGTGTATCTTCTTTAGTTTCCATATATTCATTTCCTTCTACTTGTTTCCTAATGCACTCCCTTTCTCATATACAATTCAAGCCTCCAAAATCTATAAGTGGAGGCATTATAGGATGAAGTTGTGAAGCTTTCATCCCATGCCCCTGCCATCAAAGAGACAGAGGATAAGGAACTCCAGAGTGTTTCCTTTTTTTTTCAAAGGGATGTCCCCTTGGCAGGTAATTTTATGAAACTCACTTAATTTTGAAATAGCTCTTCATTCTTATGCAATGGTCAAATTCATTTTAGTTCATTGTACCTCGCAGTTTATACTAATGATTACTGCTAGTTTAGTGGGAGAGGAGCTGCTGTTGTTCAGGTTTTTACAGCAGCTTCTTTGCCTCATTTGATAATATCTGCTTAAAGAAACATTTGTAAGGATAAACTAAAAATAAAATTGATGGATTTTGGATATGAGCCATTTATAAAATCTGCCTGTAATGTTTTACTATTGCTAGTTTAATTTTGCATGGAATGTAGGTAGGTATTGTTTAAAACAACCAAATTGGTTTTGGTACTATAATCACTATTTGTGGGATTTGGACCTGATTCTGTATGAGTGTACATGGTCTATGTCTATTGAGCTTGTATCATATTACTTTGACCTATTGAGTCTAATGAATTAAAAGGGAGGTTTTCATGGTTAATAGAATAAATTCTTTTAAGAATTCAATTTCATTAATTGTATTGATGGATAAAATGCTATATGTATGTGACCTATGTGTTATTTCAGCAGCCCATGATGCATGATATTAGTTTGTCCTTAATTTGTGGCTAATTTCTTTCTCTAAAGGATCATAAATCTCTTGCTTGAATCTTCTAGAAATTTGTTGGGATGCAAAGTTCTTTTACATGATCACCAATTTTTTTTATGTTGATAGCATTTCTTTTTGGGAAAAAAAAACCTATTATAGAAAGAAGCGTACTCAAAGAATTTGGAGTGATCACATGGGGTACACTTAAAAAACGTACCTAAATCCAATTTTTGTAGTAGTGTTGCTCTGTGGACTTTATTTTTACATTGCAATGAAGTATATCCTTTCATGCCAAAAAAACAAGACTTAGGATGGGATTCTAAAAACCTGAAATAAAGACAAATTAATATATACTTAAGTGACAAAATAGTTTATAAATAATACGTAGTTAGTTATATTTTGTTCTAACAATAGTTATAATGTCATACCTTTTACATGCATGCAGTTGATTAATCTGTCTATTAGTCTTGTTTATCTAATAGATATTTGTTACGAAGTATATCAAAAAGATTTAAGAATAAATAGTTGGGTTGTAAACAATTGAGAATGTCATTGTTTTTAATTTTTCAAGATGAAAGTAGATTTAAAAAAAAAACTGTTTGGTATCTAATCTTCACTTTGAATTTGAAAGTAGATATTTTCTATTTCTTATGTATCAACAATCCTTTCTTTGTCCCCCAAAACTTCAGTAATAAAAATTTAGGGAAAAATTTAGTAATAAAGATAGAAAATCATATTTAATAGATTATTGTTGGCCGTTTCATCACTAGCAAAATATCATAATAAGAAGTATGTAAATAAAAAGTTGAAAAATGTAAGACCATTTTCATTACTTAAGAATGACACATATAGTAAAAAGGACACAAACCTTCATGGAAGAATGTCCAACAACTTTCTGGACACTCGTTTATTGAGATAGCTAGAGAGAATATGGGGAAAAAGCCCAAAAAAAAAAAAAGAATGGCGATTATTATTTTATATATATATATATATACCAATTAACATCAATGTTGGTGGGAATGAATATTTGAAGTGTAAAAGAAATTCATAAATCCTTTCATTAACAGCAAGAGGCATCTTTTCATTTTGAAGATATTCTCACAATTCCCTACCATTTTCAAAATGAACAATTTTTCAAAGGAACACAAACTCTTGTCACTTTAAAAATCTCATGTTTTGAGTAAAGGTGTCTTAAAGACTTGAACATTTACTTAATAAGACATCCTTTCACCCATCCAAATTAATATAGTAGATAAACTTTGAACCAATTAATCCATTTGAATAAGTGTGCATGACTCACGCATAAAATCTCAAACCATTGTATGTCATTTTTATTTGACACTCGATAAGTATTTTAGTAAATATATGTTTACAAATCTATTAAGAGCTAAAGCTCAATCTTCTTTTAACCTATAGTAACCAAGTCCTTTTCAATTTTGGGATGGATGAATAATATATCAAGTACTTGTAACCACTCTAATAATGTACTCTCACATTTGAACTCAAGGTTTGATGTTAATCAAATGTGAGTAGGGTTTCCACCATTGATGATCATAATTTAATGAGTTTCAATCCCATCCGCATGATGTTTTCAATACCATATCCCTTGTCAGTCCTTTCATCAAAGGATCTGCAAGATTCAGTTCAGATCTTATATAATTAATGAAGATTACCCCATTCATAATTAAATCCTTCATATAATTATGTCTTATTCCAATGTGTCACGACTTTTCATTATTAGTTTGACTATAAGTCTTTGAAAGAGTAGATTGACCATCACAATAGATAGCTATTGGTGCTATTGGCCTATGGTGGAATATATAATATATGTCTATTAAATAATACCACCACCAAGAGTCTAAACCCATACACTTGTAGAAGCATGATCCTTTGAGTAACTTACCCAACTAACATTTGCATATCCTTCTAAAATTGAAGGATTACCACTATAGGCCAAACTATATATAGTGACTTATTGCTTTCAAGTAGTCATTAAATCTTAAATTTATATTTATGTCATACAAAGAGGTTATTTAAATTCACATGATCATTCATGAATTTGAATACAAATATTAAACAGTCATCATGCATGTTCATTCATTTTTCAATGATCACACCTTTTCAAGAATATGTTTTAAAGAAACACAACCATGTTATGAACAATCATTAATAAAAATCACAAAATGCTTTTTACAACCTCTAGCAGGCCAGTCATGCATGTCATAATCATCATAATCAATTCTAATGCTTTAGAACTTATTTCTACTCTAGGGAAAGATTGTCTAGTTAATGTAAGATTCTTGATTTCTAGTAGATTTTAGAATTAAGTCAAGATTTATCATAATTAATATAATATAAATGATAACACTAGAAATCACAAGAGTTAATAATAAAAGTATAATCACAAACATTATTATTAACTCAAGCAACATTACATTTAAACATGTTCTCACATAAATAACCTTTGCCTACAAATATCCATCCCTTAGACAGAAGAAGCTTGTCTCCCTTAAAAACATACTTAAACCCAAACTTATTAAGTAAGGGTACAGAAATTAAATTCTTTCTAACTTGTGGTAGTATACTTCTCTTAAGGTAACAATTCTTTCCAAAGTAAACTCAATTTCCATAATCCCTTTACCTTTAACTTGGACACTTGATGCATTTTTCATATAGAGCATATTTCCATTATCTTCCTTGAATGTCTTGAAAAGATGTTTGTTCTTGCACACATGGTGAGTTGCTCCATAATCCACCCACTATAATTTATCATTTTCAACCATGTTGATCTCATAAATAGCAGCTACAAGATTGTCCTTTGAGGAAGAATAGCTTTATTTCTTCTTTTAGAAGAAATGACATTCTTTCTTATAATGATCATTCTTCCCACAAAAGTAACATTTACCTTTCTTTTCCTTATTCTTATAGCCATTTTGTCTATGAGATTCATCCTTATCATTCCCTCTTTTCTTAGAGGTCTTGTTGGACTGTCCTTCCTCCACCACATGTATTTTCTCATAAGCATTAGTGTCTTTTGTATCATCTTGTTTTCAATACTCTTCTTCTAAATGAAAATGATTTCTTAATTGCTCAAGAGAAATATCTTTTTTTTTATGTTTAAAACTTCTTTTGAAGTCTTTTCATGAAGGAGGAAGTTTGTCTATGATTGAGAAAACAATAATACTTTTATCCATATGCATATTATATTATTTGAAATTATTCAAAATATGTTCAATTTCATGCAATTGTTCCATAATAGATTTTCCATCAATCATTTTATAATTATTGAAACGAGTAATAAGAAATTTCTTAGTTATTGTATCCTCTTGCATGTACCTTACTTCTAGTTTGCAGAGATTGAGTACTCTTAATAAATATCAAAGAAAGAATCACCAAGTCCATTAAGGATATGTCCAATGCAAATGTAATCATCATTCTCCCACTTTTGCCTTTCTTCAACCTCAACAATGGTTTCTCCATCTCTTTCTTCAGGCTTGAAAGTGGTGAGGACATATGCCACCTTGAAAGTAATGAGTAGAAATTTCATCTTCTTCTGCTATCTCATAAAGTTGCCTCCTTCAAACCTCTCCAATTTCACAATATCTGTAGTAAAATCATTCAAAGAAGCCATTTGAATTCAACAAGATTAATTCTAAAGATTGTTGATGGGCATAGATCTTTGAAGTGTAGAAGAAGAGATTGGAGAGAAAGTAGTGCACAAGTCTTCAAGGTGTGGGTAATAATTTCCTTTAGATGTAATTCGTCCCCACCAATTTTCAAACCTTAGGCACAACTTGGGTCAGTGGCGAATTTTCTATAAGATATAATAAAGACTCTTGAGTAGGTATTGGACTTTTAAAACTCAAGCCTTAACAATAATGACTTTTATAAAGTAATAATTCTTTTTATTTTTTGTGCACCGAAAAATAAAGACAAGTGAGTTTGTATATGTTAAAAGATATGTGATTAAATAAATTAGAATAATGAAATAATAAAATATTGTAGGCTATTTATAGAGAATGAGAAAGCACATTTTGAAGCAATATGATTTTTTAATAAAGAGACACATGCATTAACTAATGTATGTGCCAATGTAGATATATTATAATGATTCATGAATTTATATAAAAGTTATTTTCTTTCATATTTCATGAATAAAATTCATGAATCTTATAAACTTTTATGAATAATGAATAAATGATTTATAAATCCTTTCATTAATACTTAGAAACACATTTTCATTTTTTGAAAATTTTCTTACAGTTAACACTCAAGTGACAATTTTCTTTATTTTAAAAGATTAAAATATATGTTTTAAATATTAAGAGAGAGAGAGGGAGAGGGAGATGTGAATAAAAAAAGGTAAATAATCTGGGGAGACGTGTGTTTGTAATCCCATAATTGAATGTAACGATAGATGGGCAAAAGAAAAAGTGGGCAGAGGAATGGGCGGAGTCAAGTGAAGATATAATTAGAGAATAAGCAATTGGTATATTTAAGCACCACCAAAACCATTCCATTATTGACTTTTGTGGGACTTCTGTACGTACTGTTACTGTGTGTGCTTTTGCTATTCTCTTCATTCATGTCATGTGTCACCTTATTCTCTGACAATCACATATACACTGGCTCCCTCCGCCGTTTTAATAAAGATTGTACAGCTGTCTCATATTTAATAACCACCATCACTAATAATTTTTTTCAGTGGTAAACTACTTGATGCACTAGATCTGTACCACAACTAATTAATTTATTTAACTGCTCTTTCATGCCCTGTCAAATAAGCGGTGTACTGCTTCTATATGTGTGCCACTATCAAATCCTTTTCCATCAACATTGGCTTCTATTCCCTTGAATTTGCTTTCATTTGCCAAACGTATATACTTCTATATTTGGCTGCTTTTGGGAACCGGTGGATCACACTCTATTTCCAAATTCCAACACAGCAACATATTAGTGCTCCAAACACCCAGGGGCTTTTTTTTTTGGTCAAAAACACGCAGGGATTTTAATTGCAGCAACAGATCCCCAGTATATGCAAGGTATTTATACTATAGAATCCTGGTAGATATATAAGCGTTGAATTTGATGAAGATGGTGCCCCCTTGGAAGGAGGTGGGTTTAATATCAAGCAACATTATTTGGGCAAAAAATATTATTTTTGAAAAAAAAATTGAAACAACATCTTGTGCATCGATCTTTTGGAATAGCCAGTAAGATGGATAAAAAAAAATGAAATGAGATCTATTTAAAAAGTGTGCCTCTTTTCTCATTGTGCATATATAGTGACTCCTTATTTGGTAAGCCATAACAGAGCGTCCTAATCTCACGTGATGTTTGGTTCGAATGGCGGTTTTGATTTTTCTTCGTCCGATTCTCATCATCAAGAACTCCAGTACTTAAATTAAAGCAATAGAGTCGACGAACAGCTAAATTATGTAAAGCTTCATGAATTTCATCAAATTCTAAGTCAGCATCGATCGATCAGACGACATTATTACAAATGAATATGAAAAGAATTAAAGAATTTATCCAATTCCTGGTATAATTTAAAAAACAAAAAAAAAGCAACTATCGGGTATGCTATATAGAGATTGTTTGCTCATATATATATATATATATATACAGCAAGAGACTCACTTCCTGTCTTCCTCTTTGGCGACTTCTTCAGGAACTACAGTTCGCACCTTGAAGCGCTCAAGCTTGTGTGATGGCTCTGGATCAATACCTCGCGATTGAATGTGTTCATTGTTTTGGAGTCCCGCCTCCCTGGTGTCTAATTTTGTGAATATAGCTTCCACTTCTGAATTCAGGCGGTCTCTTAGGCTGTCTCCAGCTGGAAGTTGGTGGTCATGCCTCACCCTCACGTTGTTCATGTAACTTTGCTCCATTGCCTCGCCACCCGTCATGTTTGGAGGTTGGAAGCTCAGATCATAACTGTTTGGAGGTCTCGCGGGTTGAGGAAAATTGTTAACCACCCATGTACTTTCAGTGCCGGAACTCATCTTCAAAACAACACGAGAGGGCCCAAGGCAGATTTTGCTGATTTAATTAGTGGCTTATTCTTCTTCTTCTTCTTAATGTATATATGGGTGAGAGATGAAATCCAAATGATGAGGGCGAGAGCGTGAAAACTTAAATGCCTCGATCCTATATGTGTATGCTTTGGCCTCCGATCGATCTTTATATAGTGACGAGACGGGCCTGCAGGGAAGTCTTTGAAACGCTAAGTAGCATTGACAAATCAAACGTCAAAATAAGGGAGCCCAGGTGTTGCGGTACTGTTTATCGCTGACTCTTTGACGTCTTCTTACCCAACAAAAGGCTCGTCAATGTTGTTGACTAAGTAAATTAGGATGGCAATTCAGTGAAAGGCTGCAATATATTTATAAAGGAATTTTCTCTTTCGCCAACTCATATGCTAGCAATGGAGTATTTGACACGATTAAATTTTGGTTTACTGGGTATTCGCAGGCTGGTTAAATTGCTAATTAATCTGCCACTAAATTGCTATATGTGATTTTTAAATTTAATTTTGGCATATGAATGTTTTTACTTACATTTAAATATTTTCTATATAGTACTCCCTCCGTTCCATTTTATGTGTTACTTTAGAAAATTTTAAATATTTTATTTTATCTGTCATTTTAAAAAATTAATAAAAAATTAATTATTTCATCCCAATTATATTCTTAGGCATTTAATAGTATTTTGTTTTACAAGACCAGTAGGATGAATAATAAAAAAGTAATAATTAAGGATAATTTAATAAAATTACATTACTTATTAAGTTTTTTTTTAACCCTTGTGTCAAAACCTTAAAAACAAATAAAATGTGATAGAGAAAGTAATATGTACACAGAGATAAAATAATTTTAATTTAGTTAATTCTATTGGAAATCTAAAGCGGACGGAGAGATAGTCATGAATTAAGAACTATACTCTAGGGTAAGAATCTCCTGCCCATCTTTTGCATGAAAATGGGTGATACATGGCCGGGTCACCATCCAAATAGGTACTAGTCAGAGTTTGAGAAATTAAAGCTTACTTTGTGTGAATTAAGAAGTGAAATTAAAGTTTGTTAACTATATCAATTTTTATAAAAGTTATAATATTTTTTTAAAATTATTTTTATTTAATTTATTTTTTATTTTCTATAATATATTAAATATAGATATCTTTTAGAAATATATAATAAATATTACCTTATACTATTATAAAAAATTTTATATTTAAAATTAAAAATAAAATATTTTATATTTAGAATTGAAGGGGATAACTAAAAATACCAAAGGTTGGATACATTGAAGTTGTCTGTTGTCATTTTCCCAATTCATGCCTGGTGGTAGTATGATATTACTCCAAACCATGTGTCCAGCTTCATTTTCCAACTTCAGCAAACCATGTGACTAGTTTCTTAAAACAGCCTATCCTGTGAAAAGTTAGTGTCATCCGATTGGATCTCGGTCCTCCTTTTTGAGCTGCATTAAATTCCATATGCGATCCTTTTCCTTTGAATTTCTTCATTTTTTAAAAATATGTAACCAGATTTATTTAAATTATTATCATTAATATATAAATGAGATTCTTTGAGTAAATGATAAATAAATAAATAAATATAAGAAAAATAAATGAAGATCAAATCCTTCCCAATCAAGCACAAGCATCACTGGGTCAGACTTTTTGATTGACCAGTAGGCGGGCAGCTTGATTTCTTGCTCCACCTACATTTCTCATTCTACAAGAAATCCCCGACTGACAAGTATGCATGCGTGTCACGAATAATGCCTACCCAGATGATTGATTGACCATAAAGTCTTCTTCTTTATAATAATAATAATAATAATAATAATAATGCCTACCCAGATGATCGAATGACAAGGGCTTTGCTAGATCAATATCTCCGAGCTCTTCCAAGATAACGTTGAAAATCGCTTGCAACCTCGTCAACAATCTCTTTCTATTTCTGAGATAAGTAACCTGATTATTCATCGGTAACAACTGCAGAAGGTAGATATTATTGATGAACTTTTATCCGGTGAGACTTTAACAAATGAGTTATATTTTCAGTTTGCGTCTTCGATTCATAACTGCAACGTCACGCTTTTAATTTTGGGGAAATCACATTTGAGGACCAAAATTTTCAATTAATCTTATTTTAGGACAAAAAAATTTGAAAATACTAGAAACGGACCATGGTTTCAAATTGATCAAAATTCTAAATAGAAAATGATTTAAATACCCTTATTAAAATGTTTTACATTCAACATCTGCCTTTTACTACTCTTCTTCTAAAATTTAACAATAAACTTATCTAATTTTACACTGGACATAATAAAAACTTTAACTCTCAGAATTTTACACTTATTTTCTGTATTTTATTACTCATATTTCACAATTTGATACCGAAGACCCCCAATTTTACACTGGATACGTCTCAAAATTTTATACTCAATCTCCATTTTTTACTACTCAACATCTACTTTTACTATTCTTTTTCATAAATTTGACACTAAACTTCCTCAATTTTACACTCATATTTCACAATGTGTTCAGCATAAAATTGAGAATGTTCAATGTGAAATTTATAAAAAAGAATAGTAAAAAGTAGATATTAAAATATAAAACCATTTTACAAGAATATTTAGGTTATTTTATATTTATATTTTTAATTAATTTGAGACCATGATCATTTTGTGATATTTTCAATTTTTTAGTTCTAAAATAGAATTAATTAAAAATTTTGATCCTCAAGTGACACTTCTCCTTTAATTTATATAGCTATACATCCATGAACTACGCGAATTTGACGCAATCAATTAACTTAAAACATAACTATCTGCAGGCTGCGCAGCACATAATCTAAAAAATTAATCGTTATTTCCCGGACCTATAAAAATCTAATATCTACATGGTGCTGGATGCAAGATGCAAATTGCTTAAACACCAACAGCTAGCTAAAGATTGTGATTAGATTAAGACGGATTGGATCCTGAAAAGGTCTGAACGGCGGTGAAGTAGGTCTGAGCCACCGTGAGAACCAACAAGACAAATGCAGCCAGAGCAGATATAAACGACCAGGGCGTGTCAAAATAGGTGTACTTGAAGCTCGCCCACTGAACGTGCCACCCACTCTGATAGTACCGATGAACATCATTGAACAATTGAGACAAGTAACACATATCTATATCAAATACCACATCTTTTCCTGCACTGTTGATGAAGTGGGCAACATCCCCGTCTGTCCCAAAATGGTTCTCAATTATGTTCCGATCGCACAGATAATCAACGTCCCTGTGAGTGTTTATGAGACAGTCCAGGAGGGTCACATAGGTCGTGATGTCCTTGGAGCAACCGTTGTAGCACTGCTCAAAGGCCACGCAGTTGAGCAAGAAAGAGCTCATGAAATCGTCGATTGTGATGGTGGGCATTTCTATGACGCCGCGTCTGAATGTGATATCCAAAAAGGTATCGCGCTCCCTGGGACTGATTTTAATCCCGGCGCGGCGAAGTTTAGAGACGCAGTGGATCACGTGGGTTGGCGTAGGGACCCTCTTTTGTTCTCTATCTGGATTTGTTATAAAGCTGGAGCGAACCAAATCCAGCAAATGTCTACCTTTGAGATGAGGGGATCGGGCGATGACTTCGTCTGGCCTTAGCAATGAGTTGTTAAAGAATTCCAAGGCGAGAGTGCACAGTGTTGGGGTTGATTTTTCTTGAGGCAATTTTGAGAGTTCATATAAGCGTTCCAGGATGAAGTAGGGGATCTGATTCTCGAGCTTAAGGAAATCCCTGTAGAAATAGGGGAGTATCCAGGACATGGTGACGAGTGGGTCATCGGGTTCGAAGGGGACCAATCTCCCAACTTTACGGAACAATTCGATGATGAAACAGCCGTCCAGAACCATCATTTCGATGAATTCGTGGGAGGAGAGGTGGATGGTTTCGGAGTAACACTCTCTGGCTTCCGATTCCAATGGGGCTATGGCTTTCAAGTAGTCCTTCAAGCCTAACCCTTTGGCGTGGGTTCTGGAGAGCAGAGACCCCAGATATCGCCACTTATGCTCTTGAATCATATTAAACCGCGGTTGGGCATGGTGATAAGGACCTATGGATACAATTCGGGGTTGGTATGCTTTTCCATTAACATCGACTAAGCTGGTTGGGACTCTGAAGATGCAACAAGACCTCTTACCTGCGGCTTTGCTTAGTAACTTTGGATCCTCGGAAATCTTTTGCAGCATCGAAGCCAACCTCTCTTCATCTACCTTCCAAATATCAATTACGACGTGATTGCCCTCTCCCTCCATGCCTAATGGCGAAGGTGCTTGGTTCGCAACTGCTTTTATTTGGCCACCCCACCCATACAAATAGCCATTTCTTCCGATAAATCTGACAATAATTATCATTCAATAAAAAAAATCTGACAATAATTATAAGACAACGGTTCTAGGCATTGACCAGCGTCTGCGTTTTGAAAAAGAATGGTTCTGGCGTGCAAAGAAAAGTCTTGGGGTCCAAACCAAAATCAGATACGGGTTGTAACTTCGGCGTCTTGATTTTAATTGTTCTTGGGCTCCCGACACATTCTTATGCTTGCAATTCCTAACAATTCTTGGGGGCCCCAAAGTAGGTAAAGCCCTAACCTCCTTTTACTAAGATCTCATTCAAGCCCAGCTCTTGTTGTGGGAAGGCAAGACATTACCTTAAGCCCAAAAGAGCAAATCAGAATACCATAAAAGAATGGTGCTAATTAAAACAAGTGTTGGCTAGCACTGCTTTCATGAGGGCTTGAGTTAGACCATAAAAGAATGATGATAACTAATATTGCCTTGGGTAGGTTTCACAAGACCACGTCTGTGTGAGTCATGTGTTAAAAGGATAATTCAACAAACATGGACGCAATCTAATTCAACAAAAAAGAGAAAAACATGATATGCGGTTTCAAGGTGAATCTCGGTTTCACTCCAAAGTGCAGCTGCAGAAATGAAAACCATCAATATCGGGCTCCAACTTATAAAGCAACTAGGTCACCAAAAAGTCCAGGCCTCTCCGAATTCTCTGGAAGCTATTAATCTCATTCTTAGAGATGGAGCTACTCACCATCATCCCTTCTATGAAGATATACAACTTGCTCCTGAACTGATTTTTGAAGACTGGGATATTACAATTCAACATGTCCATTGAGAAGCTACACGCTGAGCTGATTCTCTTGCGAAGTCTGCTCACAGTGATGATCCCAATCCTATTCTCATTTGGGATGTTCCTTTAGAATGTCAGGTCCCCTACGCTTGTGACAAGCTGGCTGTGGAAGTTGGTCCACAACCTACTGTCTTGTGTCCCCTGTTGACATAATTTCAAGATCTTACTCGCCTATTTATTTTGGAAAGAAAAATGACGCAATATGACTAAATTATCACAGTGAAGGGGGTCCAAGCCCATAAGATTATTCGGACACGCGGAGGACCAAGTATGGGTCAATCAAACAGTAATTTTTTTCTTTTTTATAGAATCAATTTAAAATATGTAAAATAAGCCTGCCATAATCCTTATGACTTATCATGATCCAACTTATTTAAATTATTTTGTATTGAAAAAATATCAACATATAAAATAAAAAAATATTAAAAAAAGCTTTCCAAATAAAAAATAATAGAGGCCATTTTTATTTTCAAGTTCCGTGCTAATCACATAAGCATTTATAAGTGTTAGGAAATCGAGGTGTTGATCACTTTAAATTTTACATGTCCGATAGAATAGACAATTTAACCTGCAAAGAGGTCGCACTGTCCATGAAATGTGAAAAACCTGGTTAAAATTTACCCTATTCATTTTATATTATAAAGTAATATAGAAATTTTTCTTGTTTTATTTTATAATATACGGTAACATGTAATAATTTAATATTTTTATTTTTTATTTATTATATTATTAATATTATAATTTATACTATATTTAATAAAATGAGTTAAATTAATAGGGATAAAACTAAAAATTTTATTTTTTTAAAAATTTAAGAATATAATAAATATTTTTAATATATATAAAATTTATCTAATTATATTATAATATGGGACGGAGAGAGTAATTGATTCAATCACGTTTTCCCCCACATAAGTCCATGTGAAATTATTCTTTTGAATCTTTCATCTTTCACTAATCATTGCTAATTATACATATAAATATTAAATTTAAAACCATGTGCAATAATTTGTTTATTTTTTAACAAACTCGATAGTTAAATTCTGTAAAAAATTAAAAACATTTTTAAAATTTCTAGCGTTAAATTTGTAAAAGCAATTCTTTTATTTAATTATTTTACTAAAGAAACTTGACACATTTAAATAAAACTCAAAAGAATTATATGTACACAGTAATAATGGGGCACTAATTTTAGCGTGAACCTTCGGTTTCTTTTCACCTAAGCAGCGCCGACCCTAATGACTCAGGTATTTTGAGGGCTCACAGGGTTAAGCAAGGTTGGGCTAGTGGGCCCAATTATACCCTATGGTTGGATACCGTCGAAAACAAACGAGGCAGCAAAAGAAATTCAGAAGAGCATGGTGGAACAAACATACAGGTTGATGGATGGTGCGCAACTCCCAAGTCGAAGCAGGAGGCTTCTCGAGAAGGATAAAAGAGGAGCACCACAAAGTTCAGAGAGAGTCGCAATCAGTATATAGATATACACGCATCACTGAATTGGGCAAAAAGCTTTCCCGGAGAGGAAAAGCTAATTTAAAGTACACCCCCAGGTGAAGGCTAAAGCTGAGCTGATTGGCAAGGCATCATTGGAAAAGAATACATATACATACATATGTGGGTGCCTGTAGAATAAAAAAGAAAGCATGGAATAAAGACTGATCATTGATTAGTCCTTTTCATTTTGTTCCTTCCTTGAGAATTGAGAAGCTCCCTAAACTTACTAAACTACTCCTATATTCTTCCCTCCCCAACCTCCTTCCTTTGCCCCCCACCTCTCTTTATTCCTTCTTCTTACTCCTTACAACGTCTTGTTTATCATCCTCAATGCACCTTTTTATCAGGTCCCTACAACCTCCACCTCTTTTGCGTTCTGATACAATACCAAATTAAAAAAAAAAAGGTACATGAGAGAAAAGAGGATTTAAATATGTAAATACTACTATAGTATTCAATCAGGAAGGAGACTTACGCATGTCACTAAATACACGAGTCATGTACATAAACCCCAGACTAATTTCTCGGCTACTTCTGCTAACTAGCCTTAGCCTATTCCATTACGGTGCAGGTCAGACTGTACTCTTCTTCGAATAAAAAGGCATAACAGTAATAACAATACCAATCCAATTTAACATGCTAGCTCCTCCGATATTTCTTCCACCAAAAATCCAAAGATAGCAAGCTCAAGCTCCCCAGCCACTTCTCCCTTATGTTGCACATTTTTCTTCCGCCCTCCACCCTCTCTACTCAAGTCTTGTTCTACCATCATATCAATTGTGTTTGTCTCCACTCCCCTCCACAATTCCAGCCTCTTACAAACCCCTCTTATCACCTCCTCTGTATCTTCCATCTCACTCCCTTCTCTTTCCTCTGTTACTAGATCAGCAATTAGTCTCTTCATGTCTTCTGAGATTTCTCCTGTGTCTTCCAACTTTGACTGACACACCACTTCTGAGACTACATCACTGTACCCCTTCTCTTCATCTGATGTTTCGTCCCCGTCATACCCTTCAACCAATGTTTCAGTATCATCATCTTCTTCTTCATCACATTCACACATTCTTTTCTCCAGTTCAACAGGATCCAACTCTGCTAGTTTCTCAAATCTTCGAAGCTTTTGTAGAAGCTGCTCCTTAGCTCCTGTCAAATTACCACAACAAAGGAACACCGACAATAAATATCTTGTTCATTCGAATACTTATGATTGCCGTTCAAACACTAGAAACAAACTGTAATAAATGAGAATCGCTCGCAGTACTCTTCATTTAAGTGAGTCTGCATGCAGGACAGCCTCTCAAAGACAACAAGTACAAGATGGAAAGCAGCAATTCAAGCAGCGAATAATTTAAGATTTTCCCCAAATTGATCTTCAGGTGCTTGTACTATCAACCATTGCCAGTGTTAAAAGCAACTTATGACCAATAATTCATGGGATCCACCACATTTAGGTGGTAAAAAGAGACCAGACCAGAGTCGCAGAATTCTCAACATTGGGAGACCAAACAAAAAAATAAATAAATAACAGCAGAGACCAAAAGTGATGAAATTTCAAACAGCTTTGATTACTAAAATCCTATCCAATGTATTGAAAGGTCGCATCGTAATTCAGCGGGCTCTAGTTACCAAAAAAAATGTGGGTCATATTTAAATTTATGAAAGCAATGCTCATGTCTGCAAGTAGAAGTTAAGTAGGTCACTTCCACATTGAATGGGAAATGCCTTTTGAGGGAGCCAGCGCGATCTTTTAATGGAACCCACAGAGATATTGGGCTTAATATCAGCACCATCATATTAGCATTAGCTCCTCTACTTTAGTAACATAGAAGCGAGTTTGAAGAAGCGTGTACGACAATTTGTTGATGGAAAACGACCATACGACCAACAAACAATGGTACAAATTAAAGTTAAATATTGACATACTCTGTACAATGGCATAGCTACTCTCCAAATCAAAACCATTCTCATCCTCCTCCTCTCCATTGTTTTCGTGCCCATCCTCATCGTCCTCGAATGGTGGGTCTAAAACAGAGACTGGACTACACTGCTCTTTCTCTTCTGCTTCCTCTCCTGATTGACACTGCTTGACACTCTCTGCTCCATTATTCTCTTTGTCCTGCGAAAATACATGACAACCTTCATTACAATATTGTCCTGATTTTGCGAATGACTTGTTTTTTCTTTTGATTTGAAAACAAAAATCCAAATGAGAAATTATTTTCTAGTAAATCCAATGTCAGTGTCTGGTAACAGCATGCAAGAGAGGAATCAAATACAGAAGTTGTTTACTTGTTAAGAAATTAATCCCCAGACAAGCGTCTGGATGATTAGAAAAAAGCCTCACACATTTATGAATGACAGATACATGATGAAAAGATACAATAATGAAATTACGGCAAACAAAAGCTGTCGAATTGGCATATCTGCCCTCCACTGGCCGGATTATCAGCTTTTATACTTTTGGAACGACTCGCGGGGTATACTTGTCACTCTACAGTGACATTCCGGCCAAATTTGCAGACCTCAGGCTCTATTGCCGACAAAATCAAAGGGAAAAAAAAACTTGCTACAGAATCAACCCAGTTGTCTCGTGAGTCAACTCGGTCTGTCTGGCGGACCGAGTTTCCACTAACCCAGCACTCAGTGCTGACCAGACCGTCGTGTTGATCTCCAAGCAAAAGGCAATAAAAATTAAAATTACAAGAAAACGACAAACCTGTATCGTGCGGCGACTCGGAGACGATGCCGGGGAAGCTAATTCCGGCGTGTGGGAGGCAGGGGAAGGGCTCCGTAGTAGAACAAAACGGAAAGGGCTTTGGCACAGGGCATTATTATCACAGCAAGCACACTCCGCAATGTGGCACTGCTTGGAAAGAAAGTCAACCTCTTCACACTCGTCCCACTGGCTACTACTCGACGTTTCCATGCCCAAAGATTTATCTTCATTGCTCTCCGACCAAACAGCACTGCTAGGCCTACCATTGCAAGGACAGAGAAACTCCACCTCACTGCCACTTAAGGCGGAGATATTGTTATCGTTCTGAGCGTCCGTCTTGTTTGAGAATCCATTGGGAAGTTCTCTGCACACAGCCGACGAATCCCAGCTCAATATATCCTTCACTGAAGTCTCAGCTCCTTCATCCTCAATTTCCCGCTTCCGGTTCCGATTGCGTTGCGTTAGTCTCTTAAAGAACGACCCGAATAGGCCCAGGGCATGGTTTTTGTATTGGGGTTTGGTTTTGGAAGACGAGGAGGATTGTTTCTGAATCCGAAGAGCGGCTTCGAGAAGAAGTGCGGCTGTTCGAGCAGGGATGTGAAGAAAAATGGGATTGGGAGAGGTTTTGGGGCTTTTCGCCGGAGAAGCCAATTGGAAGAGGGGTGATTTTCTGAGGTCGGGCGTGTCGGCGAATGAGGAAAAGCAAGCGTTTCTACAGAAAGTAACGGCGAAGTTGGAGTTTTGATACACTGGTCTTCGCTTCTTCACTTGCATACTAGTCTTGGGGGAAGACCTCTTCAGCTGGCTACGCCGATCAGAAATGTAATTTTTTAGGAGGAATGGTTCCTGATCCTCCTTCAGTAGCTCGTGCAAGTGCTTTTGAGCCATCATCACCAGTATGATTGCAGAAAGTATCTGCCCCAAAACCAAGTAACACTGAAGAAATTACCAAACGAATTGTTGTAGTAATTATGAGGTCCAAGAGGTTCAAGTTTAGACTACGTGCAGAAGAGGACCATGCTCCAGGGAGATGGACAATGTAGAGAGAGAGAAATGAGGAGGCTTTCGTGATTCAAATCAAGCTGGGTTAAAATACCGAGGCAGGAGGGCGAACTGGTGAATTGGGTGATACGTTATTTTTTATATATAAAAAAAACAGCATTAAATATAATACTTTATTATTTTATAATTTAATTTTTGTTTGTTAGCGATGTTAAATATTGGTTTTGAGGCGTGTCACTGAGTCCGAGT
This sequence comes from Adenanthera pavonina, assembly GCA_026686845.1. Classification (NCBI taxonomy): domain Eukaryota; kingdom Viridiplantae; phylum Streptophyta; class Magnoliopsida; order Fabales; family Fabaceae; genus Adenanthera; species Adenanthera pavonina. Next base: position 7,986,773 of record JAIVEN010000002.1, read on the forward strand.
TAGAAGGGGTTCGCTTATGTGAGGAGTCAAAATGTCTACTATCTTTGTCCTATAATGGTAATATTTGAGATTTTATATATGTTAAGAAATAAAAATAAAATTTTTAAATTTTTTTAAAAAATCTAAACATTCTTACTTTTTTTTTTATTAAATACTTATTTTCTAATTTTAACATAATTTATAATATTAAATATTATTTTATAAGATAAAATAAAATAATATTACCTTATTTTATATGATAAAAAAAACTACATTATTTATTATCATGTAATATGGAAATAAGGAAGTAACTTTTAATATAGAACGTTTCACTTACATAATCATGTACATAAGATGCATGACAGGTTTGGTTACTGAATTTTGAAAAAATATTAAGATTTTTTAAGAAATCAAGATAATTAAAAAAATTTAATTCTTATTCTTGATTTAATTAAAAATATCTTATATTAAAAAAAATTATTTATTATCATGTAATATAGAAATGAGAAGTGACTTTTAATATTGAAAGTTTCACTTAAATAATCGTGTACATTTGTTACATAACAGGTTCAGTTACAGCTGTTTGTTACTTTAACTTTGAACGGTGAAACTTTGGCACCTCCTCCGATAATGGCTGCACTCACTCTCCACCACCCACCCACTCGGGTCGTTTTTCCTCACCAGAATTGTGCTAAATCTCATTTCTTCCAAATTGCAAGTTATTATAGTAAGTATAGTAGTAGTAGTAGTATATCTCACTCACACAAAAGTTGGATTTTTGAAATTTCCATATTTCTTGATTTAATTACACCAGCTGGCTTCTTGAGTATATTATGAAACATATCGGGCAGCCTGTGACATGGTCAATTAGTCATGTTCAGGTCAATTAATACGAACGGACAACTATCCCTAATTCCCTATGTAACCTAGGCACACGAGAGAGACTACTGTTAATTGAATCTGGCCTTCGCTTCTTGTTTCTTTTCTTCTACTCCCTAATACAATTTGAATTTAAAATCTTCTCCCTGGCTTTACTACTGTCATCATGGGCTATTTTCTTATTGTACGTACTATAGTAAATTCAAATAATATCGTAATTAGCATTACTTTCATTTGTTTCTGCACTCGCAGCTCAACGCTTGAGGTTTGATTACCACGAGCCCTTTCCCTTTCTGTTCGCACAAACATGAACGTGCAGTATATATAGTAGTTAATTAACTCCTTTATTTATAGTAGAATATATTCACTGACACAAGTAGGTTATAAAGGAAGATACAAAGAGCATAGATTAACCAAGAAATAACAAATCTCTCGCACGCCCATTTCTAACCTGTGGCTCAAAAATACAACAAAAGACACAAAGAAGCTCAAATACCCAGAAAAAAAAAACGCAGTTCAAATTTCTCCTCTGTATTGCTGCTCCACAAATCTACCCATTGATCATTTGTCGTTTTTTCTGTACGTATAGAGTATAGACCTGTTCATATTTTAATTCACACTCACTTCCATATGTCGGGGCATAACCTAATTTTAATAATCCATGCACGCAGCATGTATAATTACAACAGATTCAACTTTTAATTTGTTAATTATAGATACTGTATAACTCTTTCCACGTCTCCGCCTTATCCTCGTAACTAATACACAAATATATTCATAAACTAATTAAGGAGGTATGATCATAGCGAGAATCCTGAGCCACCTGTCTTTGCTTTGTCGTCTAAATTAAATTTTATCTGTTAATAGGGTAATATAATCCTTCCACCGATAACGCATGCTAAAGTGGGTTAACACTTTACCAACCCAATCATTTTCTGGAGAGAAACTTATCTTACATAGAATTGTCGTTTTTTTTCCTCCTTTGAAGAGAAGAGGGACGAATCCCTTTTTGCTTGCTTTCACTCCCAACTTTCGTGCTGGAAAGTGGAAGAATAATTGCATCGAAGATTAAATGTAGAATGGCGATGATGACTTATAGTTTATAACATCAACTCCACTCCATCAATCCACCTCGCTAATTAATGAATATGAGGCTTTGCAAAGGATATATAATCAAGCACTCAAGTGGAAGTTCTTTTTTATTTTTTCGCAAGCATATAAAAATACAAACTTTTTCTGTTGGCCAAGAAAACATATAAAATATAATTTTTCCCATGCCGTCTATTGATCAGTATACGTGTTCACAGCTGCAATTATTTGGAAAGGGAATGCTACTTTCATATTCGTGTTTTACGCTGCACATTATCCCCTATGCATTATTATTCACATTATTACATGTTTTACGCGGAAGATATTATGCATATATATATAGATATATAGTTTAGGTGTTCAAAACATGAAGGTCATGAGAAGCATAGATTATTTAAACTAAACACATTTGTCATGTGAAATGAGCTGCACTGGTTCATAAATGAAACAGTTCGTTATAAATGTATGATATATTGACTAGTTTTTGATATATTCATAACTTTTTTTAAAAAAAAACAATTGAGGATCTGCGTCCCAGCGGGAATTGAGAACGAAAAGAATTTTCTTTTTTGACATCAAGAAAAATAGAAAGAAAAATGGGAGATATAATAATATTAAAAATTATTAAAAATTAATTTTTTATTTTAATTATTATTTAGGTTTTTGAAATTATCTCGATATTTCTTAAAATTATTACCAAGTTATAAATTTGAAACATTCTTCTATATAACAATAATATTAAGTTGTAATTCAAAATTCAAAAATAGTAATAATTAATTTTGATAAATATTAGTAATTATTACAATCTTTTTAAAAACACTTAAATATGATAATTATTTTATGTGTTTAATCTTTTCAATATTAATTTTTATATATAAGCAGATCGCATTCGATCAATACAGCGACGAAAGATCACGTACACAGTCGTTTTATATCATTTTTTTTTTTGTAAATTTAAAAGTTGCAGACCTGCAATTTATCATGAATTACTGCAGCTTGGACACAGTGTACAGAAGTGAAGGGCTGAAGCCTTCTATCCTTTGGAATGCAAATTAAGAAAGCAGGAACAGCTATTTTCAACATACACGTACATGCACGTTCACTGTATGTATTGGTCATGATATGGAGCAATTGATTGTTCATTCTTTTACTGGCGGCTGATTTGACAGAGCACAATTAAAAATATCAATCATCATATCACCCATCACAACAAAACATACGTCATATATCGGCCCTCTGCTTATTCTGGCTAGTTGATATATATATGTGTGTGGGTGTGTGTTAAAATTCTAAATTGGCTGCGCATGCAGGAGCCACTGTTCTGACAGAAATACAAAAACTTAATATATGTGTGTTTGGCTTTCAGTTTGCAATATCTAAATTTATGTTCAAGCCAAATCCAACCATAATTTGCTTATTTGGTTTTTCTAATTTCAGGATTGAGACAAAACAAATATATTCTTAAATATATCTACATTTGAATCAATACAAATTAAATCTTCAATTTATTTTTCTATCTTGTGTTGGAGCCAAACCCACGATTTATAAATTATTTTCGAAACACAGCCTATATGGTTCCAAAAATTTGTGGACGAAGGGACACTTTCACATCGGCAGGTGAAGGCCAGATACGGAGCAATGGGATGGGCACGACAGCATATACAAATTAAGAATAGTTCAGTTGTTGATTAAATCAAATTAAATTATTGCTCTGTTCTTTGGATGGTTGTTGAAGTGCATGTATATCGATATTATTAATGATACAACCACAATATTCTTCCCATAAAAATATGTTTGGTTCGTGGTGGCATTTTTACAGAGAAAGTATATTTATCACTAAGAATGGGCACACCCTATATACTGTGTTGATATATTCATAGAGCATAGACCCATATTTTAGTTAGCTTCATGAAATTTGTACAGGATATGATTTCCCTTGTCTGGTTCGGAGTAATCAATTTACTATATTGCTATCCAACTTCCATTTTTTCTTTCGTTTTATCTTACTCATCCCCATCATGCTTTTTTCATCAGCACTCTATCGCCGGGCTTATCACTTAAGACAATTATCAATGATGGCAGCCACTCATCGCAATGCTCTCAGCTAGAAAACAAGGCGACGCTCTCATATATCGATCTCTACTGATTTAACTTGAGATGGATTATATATGCTTGAGATTTCTCTATTCCATGTTCAACAGTAGGATAATGGAATTTTCATGACAGCTAGTAACTTGAAGATATATGCCAGGCAGGCAAATGAAAAGACCTGTTTCTAAACCCATACCCTTACTTTACAACTTTGACATGCTAAATATATATATATATATATTTTAACGTAACATAACATAAAGTCAGTTCAACGTCAATGAACAATGTGTGAAGTATACACGTATAGGGACAATGGCAGGAATAAATACTAGAAGCGGGCCCACCCAGCAGAGGAAGATTTTGTTAGACGACAATGGAGAGGGTGAGTGTGCATATTGAATGCACCGTCATTTGGTCCAGAAGGCAGCCGGTGGGATAGATGGGAGGAGGGAGAGGGCAGGAGGGGGGCGGAGACCAGTTCCCACGTGTGCCTTAATTGTTGGACCACATTTGGTCTGATATTTGTTCCCCCCTGACGTGGCACTACTACATAGGATTCCCCTCATTGCCTTAGGCGGGGTTGTTGTTGGTATTCTTGTTTCGGTCAACATCTTATTCAACAGCAACACATTACTTTGGAGACTACGAATGAGTACAAGAGATGCATACGACATAAGTATTTTTATATTGAAATAGGTCCCTCCCAGAGCGGACATGCAAATCTTTTGTACTTTTGAGAGAGAGGAAGAGGATGATTTTACCGACACACCCCTCCCTCCATAACCAAACCTTCTTTACTTTTATTACTGGGTTCATGAATCGGTTCATGTACGGTACGCACGCAAACCACACCCACCCAACATCATCCTTCTGAAACTGGGAATTGGCATTGGATATTTTTAGGACAAAAATCAAACACATGATACGGGAAGGGGTATGTTAGAGTGTCATTTTGTGTAAGTTCAAATGGGAGAGGTTGGGTGGGGATTGGATATAGAGAAAGAGATTCTTTTTTTTTTTTTTGGTCAATTGGATGGGGATGGACGGAATGAAACCCATAATACGGCACGTGTTTCGCTTGGAAGTATTCCGAGCCACCGTATATTCTAGGGCACACCTCCATTTGGTTCATACTTCATACTATAATAATTCAAAATAAGTCTTCGCCCACTTGGCTGCTTCTAGTGATGAATAGGTCCTGCTTTGGTTGTTTCTGCTTCTAAGGTGGCATGATATATAAAAATGAGTGTTTTTGCTCGAATCCTATGTTTGGGTTTCGTATAAATATATAATGGAAAGATTGAATAAAATGTCCAGGGAACTTTCCTCTTGAGGCCTAATTAACCCACAAGATCTTTAGCAAAACTGACAATCAATCGGGCATCCCGTATGTATATACAAAAGGTACATGTTGGCATAAAGATGGCCTGACTAAACACCATGATTTGATCAGTGCAGTGCATGTAACACTCGTTGGTCGAATCTAATTGAATTCTGACCTTTTAAATGTATTTATTTATATATATTAATTGAGGGTAGGCAGGGAATTTTCAGAGTATAGTAGTGTGCTTGCACTAGAATACTAAAGAGGCTAATGTATTGTGCATACAAAAAATATTAAAAGCGAATGAGTATAGGTGAGGTAGGAGGATTGGATAGATAGACTGCGGTGTTATGTGCGAATTAATGGAGTTGGGGCGGGAGGTCGGTAAAGACGAAGAGAGATGTTGTGGGGTTGGGAAGAGGGGGAGGGGGGCCGTTGGGTTGGGGCGAAGTGAGGCCCAGAGGTGAAAGGCTCTAGAAAAAGAAGGCCCACCCTATTAATGAGATTAGCATGAGAAAGAAACAGACGAAGTAGGGGTCAGCTTCAGTAATAAAATATGGCCATGCGGAGGTGAAGCATAACGCCGCAATATTAGCGCCCTTCATCATTATTTTATTTATGAGATTTTTTTTACAGCTATTTATGAGTTTTGGCCTGTAGTGGAACGGATTACTATTTGCTCCCCGTCACTCTTTTGTTCTCTCTCCCTCTAGCAATATTCGATGGCACGACCTCAAAGTTAGGGCCTGTTTGATAGTGTTTTCTATTTTTTATTCTTAAAAACAGTTTTGTAAAACTGTTTTCAAGAAACTGTTTTGAAAACAAAAAAATAAAAAAATCTGTTTGAATAATTGTTCTCAAAATCATAACTAGTGAGTAATAGACGAGTTATTCAAAATTTATAACTTTACTATTAATGAGGTGGATGTTTCTCATCTTTCCTTGTGTTTTCCAGAACAAAAACTACAAAACACCTAAAAGGTGTTCTGAGTTTTCTGTACAAAACTGTTTTCTGTTTTCCAAAACAGTTTTTAAAAAACAGGTTTACCAAACAAGTTTTCTGAGTTTTCTGTTTCTGAAAACAAGAAAACTGTTTTACAGAACTCCACCAAACAGGCCCTTAAGCTTTTGAAGGCTTACCATGAAGACAAATGCTGCTGGTTGCTCCCCATCACTCTATTGAGATATAGAGCATCCAAATTTGATTTGGGTGAGTCATATTTACAATTTTTTATTTTGGTTTTTTAAATAATAATAATAATTTTAAAAAAATGAAAGTTATGAAATTAATTTTATTTTTAATTCTACATATAATAAATTAAAAATATTATAACAAAAATTAAATTAAATATATACTATTCAATCTTAATCTAACGGCTTTAGATACATAATGAGCAGTGCTCATCATTTAGCGTTACAAACCAAACCACATCAATGATGAGCACTGACTACAAACTCATAATGGGACTAGGGGAGAATTCATGCACTGGCAAGTCGCCAGACCACATCATTTTTTTTTTTTTGCCGAAAGAAGGGGGAGAATATATTATTAATAAACAAAGAGAACTATAACATCAAGCATAACAAACCAAACCACATCATCTTACATGACCTCACAATACAAATGATATGAGTCCCCCTCCTCCTCGTTGCAATTTTTATACAAAATTTTTTTTATATACCTAATTAAACATATTTTTCACTGTACTGCACACAACTATGAAAAATTAAATTGCAAAATTTATAATTTGTGAATGCTAAAACTTGTAAATTGGAAAAGAATTGTGCTTCCTTTATTAAGATTACAAATTTATATTTCTAGCAAATAAAAAACAACATCTATTACATTAAAAACAACATCTAGTAAATGGCCATTTAGATTTACGAGGAGACAGTCTCCTATTATTCTTTCTTTTGCTATGACAATAAATAAAAGTCAGGGACAATCATTGCAAAATGTTGGTTTGTATCTTTCAAGACCAATTTTTATTTATGGACAACTATATGTTGCAATGTTGAGGGTGAAGAGTATTTCTGGATTGAAGATTCTTATTCATGATGTTAACAATCAACCTTTGACAAAAACAACAAATGTTGTCTATCATGAAGTTTTCTAAAATCTATTGTCCTAATTACTATGTATTACACTATTATTTATTTTTGGTGATTCTTTTGAAATTCATTATATTTGATTTTATATTATAGGATTTATTATTCTTTCTCGTAATTTTGACTTCTCTTTTGATTTCTTGTGCAGGTTATCATTTCTATTGAGATTTTTTGGGTGGAGTTCAATTTTTTTGAGTTTCGTGGTATTATATGAAGATTATTTTGATAACTAGATTAGACCATTTAAATTGCTTCTGGTAATTGTACTTTTTGATATTTTCTTATGTAGATACTTGTCTCCATGTTAATATTTTGTATTGTTCTTGATGTCTCAATCTTTACTACTAACGTATAGTCTCATAAACTAAGTTGCAATGCTTTTTTTTTATTGGGACAAGGTTTGTCTATTCCTATCATTGTTACCTACTTCTTTTGTTCCCTATGAAGTTTTCTTGACAAAATTCTTCTGTTATTGGTTGTTTGATATTCACTCTGCTAGGTAAGCTATCAAGTGCTTAGTTGAAGAGGTCACCTTGGTTCTTGTAACGATTATATGAGGCTTCAACATGGTTGTTTCCTTAAGTTAATGTTCTTTAGAAATTGCAAATAGATGTGGTGAGTATAAGTTTCTAGCTAGCTAGCAATAAGGGTGATCATGAGTAGAGCCGTCAAAACGGGTCATACTTGACGGGCTGGCCCGAAAAGCCCAAAAAAATGAGCGAGCTCAGGCCTCAACTTTAAGAATAAATACATAATCTGAGCTTTTTTAGTCTGACCCATTTAGACCCAGCCCGTGGCGGGCTGGCCAAAAAAGCTCATTTATTTTTTCTTCTTTTTTTATTATTTAAAATATTAAAAAATACATATTATTTTATTAATTAATGATATATAAATTATAAAATTTAGATATTATGTTAATTTTTTATGAATTATGATAATAATTAATTATATTAATTCAAATAATTATATGAAAAAATTTTATAAAAAATATTAAAAAAAAAAAGCCCACTGGTCGGCCCGTAAACCAAATCCCACGGTCTTAAGCTTGAAAATTCAAGCTCGTTTGTCAAATCGGGCTTTAATCGGGCCGAGCCAGCACGATTTGACAACTCTAATCATGGGCTAAGCCGAGTCGAGCCGGGTTTGACCCATACCCATTGCCCGGCCTGATAATACTCAGGTCATTATTGGGCCGGTACTATGTATTTTTAAAAAAAATTTATTTAATAACAAAAAATATTCTTATTTATATCTAAAAATAGATTTCTTTAAAAAATAATCTTAGAAAAAAATAACATTTTTAAAAATTTATGAATATTTAACCTTTATACATTATTTTTACATAATATTAAGTTAAAAAATTAATTTAAAATGTAAAAAAAATTGAAACATTAAAATCTTAAAAAATTTTCATAATATTTACATAGTAAATATATTATATTAGATACATAAAAAATAAAAATTATACAAAATCAATTAATATATATATATATAACAACTGAAAAAAAATAAAAACAAACACATATAGGTAGGACCGGGCAGGGCCAGCAACCCTTGGTCCTAACCTCAGCTCGACCTGAAAATTGGCTCGATATGGCTGGGTTGGACCAGGCCAACCGGGCCTCGGACAATCTTATTCAACCTTAGCTAGCAATGTGTTTAAGTTCTTGAAATGTTCAAAATTATTCATATTAACAGTAATATAACCATAACAAATTAATTTTTTATATTTTAAGTAGATAGTTGTTCAACACCAGACTATACCGCAAGCGTACGGGCCGAGGTATAGTAAAGCGATGAGTGAGTATCGTTCCCACAGGGACTTAGATTAAAAAGCGGTCAAACATTGGACATCACATTTCCGATTAATTTGAGCAAAGTAATTTAAAAGTTCACTATTCAATTAACTTCAACTATGCAAAACAAGCATACAAAATTAGCAACACGAACACTTAGAACTTAAAGAATTCAGGGAGATCTAGGATTATTCATTCCCCTTATATTTCATGATTACCCACTTAAACTCTTTTTACAATTGTTCTTAATGCAAGATTATGTTAATCAGGATACCAATTTAACTATTTGTGCTCCCTCGAATCTCCAAATAGCTGTTAGTGTAATTAATTAGATAATCTCTTACTAATTAATGAAACCTTCGTATTCAATCCAAATCCTAAGTGACTATATGAGGTTAGTGAGTATATCTCTACCCCACTAACACAACTTGTCACTCAACAAAGCAAGATTCAATCATATGACCCAACTCAAGTTCTTTATATAAGCTAACTTTCTCAAGCATAACTTAAATAAACTAAACAATATTATTGATGGCCAAACAATAAGAAGCATTAAGAGTAGAGCTAAATCAACATAAAGATTGCATTAATTACAATTATAATAGAGAAATGAGTGTTCAATCCATGCAAGGGTTCAGAATAATCCTAGAAATGGACACTAGCCACTCATGTTCAACAACATCATCAAAACATATATCTCAATCAATATCATTCTTGAACAAAAGTGAAACGAGGAGGAAGTAAATGCAAGAAAATCAAGGAAGGATGCTGAAATCTGCTCAGAACTTCAAATCCTAGCTTCAAGCTCCTTCAAGGAATCAAATTCCAGCATACCCAAGCTCCCCAGAATGAGTTCTCCGTGTCCCCTCGTGCCTTAGCTCTCCTTCAAGAGTTCTCCAAGTCTCTCCTTAAGAATCCAGCGTTCGAGTGAAGCTTTGCGTTTTGCTGACGAGGGGTTCTCGCCACGGCTACAGGATTCTGGCCGCGGCCTCATTGGATGTGCCGTTTTGTTCTGCTTGTCTTGAGGCCGCGGCCTCATATCTTGTAGCCGCGGCGTAGTGAGCTTGGCTTAAACATTTTTCTTCTCTATCTGCATGAGGTCGCGGTTTCATTCTTTCAGCCGCGGCGTGGACTCTCCAGAATGCATTTTCCTATATTCACTCCTCTGATATCCCAGGCCCATACTCCAATGCTCTCCATACTCTCCCATTATTCCTACAAAAAAGAAGAGGTTTTAAAATCTTTTCTGGGTATAAACTAATGCATAATAAGACAAAAATATACTATCATGCATTATTAGAATTACACTCCATATTTTCCTATCCTGAGTATCAAGTATGTACATATATGAATGCGTAACTCAAGAAAAATGTGCTGAAATGATGTAATTTGGTATGATTAACAATAGTTCTCACAGATAGAGAGAAATTTGTTTGAAGTTTCCAATGGCTTTTTGTTTAGAAAAGTCTCCAATGGCTTTATCATAAAAAATAGTTATGAAGTTTCATGATGGGGTCACCTATTGTTCTTTTAACATCCCCATTTTTCAAGTCTAAATATTATGACCAAATAATATTACAAATTATATTAAATTGTTCTGGATTAGATTATGATGATTAGAGAAGCTTGGATATTTAATTAAATTAGCTTAAGGCCCAAAATATCCTAAAATATAAAAAAGGACTTAAAAATGGCAAAATTATTATTTATAATGAGACAAGGAAAATAATATTTTAAATACTCCGGTGTAAGTTAAAAGTAAAAATAATATTGATTATGTGGGCTCTGAGAGGAAAAAAGTATAAATCCAGTAAAAGATGGGATCTCACATAAGTAGTAAATACCGGAGATGATAAATAGTAGAAAGTGAGTAAGATAGGTGGACCTTACATGAAAAAGTAAAAAAAAAAAGATAATGGGTCCCCTAGATAAAGTGAATAGGAAGAGCATTGAATATAATAGAAAATTCGGTTAAAAAAATACTCAAAGTAGAGCCAAATTTATCTACAAAAGTAAAAAGTACACTGTCTGCTTTTTCTAATTTGACATAAAGTAAGGAGGGAAAAGTTGGACATTTTTACCCTTCCCCAGTCTCTCACAAAGTCCAAAAATATCTAAGGGTAAATGGATAATTGATATATTAAATATGAGAATAATTGTGAGCTCTTGGATTAAATCTCAATCTAACAATCCATAACCATCAGACCTTCCTATAAATACCTCATCCCCTTCCCTCATTTTCCACACAACTCACACAAGCCAAAAAAAGAAAAAGGAATTGGTAGCGTGAGAGAGGGAGTCGTGGGGGAGAAGAGGAAGAATAAAAAAAGGAGGAAGGAGAAAAAGGAGAAAGAAGGAAGGAGGAAGGAAGGGAAGGTAAATAGGGGTCTTCTGAGGTAAGCTCTTACCCTAGATCTCTTCTAGATTTTCTCTTTATTTATTTAGTTTAAAGATTAATTAGATTTTAACTTATTTTCTTCCCCCCTCTTGCTCCTCTATTTGGATCAAGATATGGTTTTGAGGGAAGAGTTTATAGTGTATAGTTGAGTTATATTTATATGATGATAATAAATTATTAAGTAAGATTTAATGATGTTTTAGGTTTTAATGAAGTTAATGAAGTGATCTAAAGTTAAGTGAAACCAGGATTCAAAGAAAAGTTAGTAAAGCTCCAAGGTAGTTTCTTGCCCTTGCTTAATGTTATTGCATATGAATATTTTATATGTTATAATAATTTGTAAATAATACCATATTACTATTATGAATACTTTTCTATGATTTGTGGCTATTTTATGTTAAGGGCTAAGCCCCGATATGCCCATTTACTAAGTCGTACGGCTGCCAAAATTTCGTTAGACAACATGGAAGTTTTGATGATTTAATAAAAGTATGTTTTGTTTTCAAATATTTTTGTGATGACATGATAACATGTGTAAGTTGACTACTGATATTTTCTCAATCTCACCCCATAGTTAACTAATGTTAGGGCCAAGTCAAGGCAAATGGAACATGTGGAGCATGAAGAATAATAATGATGAAACCTTATTGAAAGCTGTTAATATTTTGTTTATATACTATATATTTCTGGTTAGTAATAAATTTGTACATATCTCCAAAAATTTATTGGTCTATATGTATAGATATATCTATGCCTTAGAAACAAAATAACACTAGTTTGACTATATTTGGAGCTATATAATGGTAGTTATTCCTGTTTTTTCAAAACTGCTCTAGTAGATATTATTTCTGACCTTTGATGACATATATTGCTGTTCTGACCAGAAGGAGTAGAATAAATATACAAAAAAAAAATATGTTAGAAAGTAGGCAAGTAAAGCTTTCCAATAATGCTAAGTATGTGCCAAATGATTTTGTATATTAAGAGAAATGAATTTTTAAAGTTAAGGTTCAGATTTTTGAAAAAACAGAGATGTGAAATGAATAGTAATATGTTTATAATAAACTGTAAGAATTGGTACGTTCATTTCCTAGTTTTCTAATTTTTTCCTGAAAATTAGAGATGTGCATAATTTTTAGAAACTTAAACCACTGGAAAAGAATTTTTTACATTTAGTTATGATTTTTGAAAAATTTCTGCGCAATAAGCTGTAAACCAGCAAGGATGATTTTGTACAATCTTAAGATTTTAATTAGTTTGAGTTTTTCTAAAAATACTTTCATACATCAAATGAGCAGTTTTCATGAGAAAATATTTTTAAATTTAAGATGTAATAGTTCTAAGGTGCAATGCGTTTGCGTTAATAAAAGATTTTTTTTGTTACACATACATTTTACTTAACTAATCAAATTATTTTGAGAACAATGATGTAGCACAAGGGATGGCATGAAAACCCTAACTATCTACTATACTATTTAGTGTAATATCATTTGTCAGTGGGAGCAGCGTTCTAAAATGAAGAACCACATAGGCCATTAGTTTAGATATTTGGCTATAGCTTTTGATTCAAATAGATGCTTTTATATAACGGAAGTTGTTCTTTATATGCTAGAAATATAAATTTGTAATTTTTTTATTCAATTAATTCACACCGTGAAACACACGGGTTAACATTCTAGTTAAACATACTTTTCACTATATTGCACAAAACTATGAAAAATTAAATTGATATATTTTTAATTTATGAATGCTAAAACTTGTAAATTGAAAAAGAATTGTGCTTCCTTTACTTCAAAATCATTGTCACTTTAAAATTTCAATAAAAATAAGAGTAGATAGAGTTTAAATACTTATTTGTAAACAATTCATTAATATAATAGTTTTTTTACTTTTTAGTAAAATAGCATTAGATAGATACAGATTGTATCGTTTCTCCTCATTTCCATGCTTCTTGTTACGCATCTCCTACCTTCATAATAGATATTCTGGCCAAGAGAAAAGTTCTAAATTCTAACTACATATATTTTTTATTGCAATATATAGAAGAGATAAAACTTTTTTTTTTTTGGAGATTGAACTCATTTTAGTAATATTCAAATTTTGTTGAAATATGTTAAGAAATATTAAGGAAATAAAAAAGGCTGCATAGAGTCAAATGAAATATGTGGAGAAATTGAAAAGATAAAAATAAAAAATTACATTAAGCCCTAAAGGATCTCGTACAATTTATAACTTATGAATAATATGACTTATTTGAATTTTATATTTTATGTTGATGATGATTTACTGTCGGTGCATCTTACCAGCCACTTACTTTTTTTTGTTAAATTTAAAAAAAATGTGTATATATATATATATGTATACAACTATAGATAAATGAAATATCGTAATGGCTAAATATATGTTTCTAAGATAATATTACAGTTTTTTAATTTGGTCAGATATATATATATATATAGAGAGAGAGAGAGAGAGAGAGAGAGAGAGAGATATGAGTAAAGTTGGTGATAAACGTTGGATTGACTTGAAAAATATTCCACTGCAGACGAGGAAAATGATGCCAGGCAACGCCGTGTTAAAACGGTCATGCCGTCGTTTTCGATTTTCAGGTTTCAAAATCAGTTGGAGTGGGTCTTCTTCGTATCTTCTACCTCTCCACAGTCCACACCACATGAGACATTCAATTTAATAACGCGCCACAGTGATAATATAACGGGGCATTGAAGTGATCCGCTCATTCTAGAATTTAGATAGCAATAACCATCATTCACATGGTCAATCAGCTGTCGTAACCTTGACTTAGCTGTCACTTAATTTCCTTCATTATATATATTTTTACTTTTATATTACTGGTATGATTTAATATCATTTGCTAATTAATTAAAAGTCTGGTTTCAGGAGTTTTTGTCTAAAGCATTCAGTTTCATGTGATAATTTCTAATGAATTAATTTTTTTCCTATTTTACTCTTGTCTAAAATTAAATATGAAAAAATAAATAAATAATATAAGAATGGTGTAGATTTTAAATGCAATATATTAAAAAATAATATATTTTATTGACAAATTTAGCAAGCAAAACAACCATGGTCATATTGAACCAAAGCGACTATGCCAATTCCTTTTTTCCGTTCTCTTAATGCAAAGAGCTTATTTGTGAATGATGTTGCCACGTATAATGTTTCTACTGCAATGTTCCATAAACATATACTCATCTTGATGATCAAGCAATCTTCGTCAGAAACCTACAAAAAAAAAAAGATATATCTTGTTTTTGAGTAATTAACCGGACGAAATGTAAACCGGAGGACAAGTATCCCGGTTTGCTAAAGCGTCTTTAGCTTTGTGGCTGCTCCTCTTTCCGTTCCCATCACCTTTTTTAAAACCAGTGTAACATATGGGGTTGACATAATGAATCAATTTCCATCATTTCCACCTGATATATGCGCTAAATTATAGGCATTACATTGGGAATTCATGTCTCAACCACTATCCGTTTCACCATTATCATTATCCCTCATATAAATAAAAAATAAAACAAAAAAAGATCACATACTACCATATCAATGGAAGAAAAAACACAGCCTTCGAAAATACATTACAATTCTGAGGCCCCGATTCATACGGAATATAAGACGTTTCATTCAGAGCTAACCATGTACGGTCATAAGCCATGCTTCAGCAATTAATTAAATTACACTGCTCTGGCTGTGTGCCTGAGCCCTACTATCAAAACATCACCAAGGCCCTCTTCCTTGGCAACAACTAAATTACATCAATAAATTACATAAAGCAAAAACAGCACTACCAAGTGGTTTGAAGTTTTCTTGAAGGGCAGAAAAAACAAGAAAATGCAAATATTCTAGTTACAAGCCAGATTGTAGAGTATTTCCCTACCTAAATTAGGTTAATATCCCAACAAATGCTGGTGAAATAAACATTGACACCACAAAATACACGAGCACAAGACACGCATACATATAAATATACTAAGTCATCTTCAATATCCCACGCAATCCTAATCAGAGTCATTAGTAGCTGGCTAGATCAGTGCCTGCTTTCTACGCTCTTACTCAGCTCCTCCAGCCTCTTCATCCTCAATCTCTCACTTTCACTCACCAGCTGTTCATCATGACCATTCACAGGAAAACAAACAAGAGGGAAATGCCTCACATCAGAATAAGGAAACTAATAGAATCAAATTGCTCAGCAGCTGTTCAATGAAATATAAAACTAACCTCCATCAACCTATTGAGTAGCTGAGCTTTTTCCTTGTTCTTTTCATTGAAAGCCTCAAGAGCTTCTTTGTATTCTTTCTCCTGTAACATATCAAAGCCAACTTCAATGATGTCCCCAGTAAAATACAGTACCACGCATTTCAATCTGTTTTACCTTCTTTTGGCAGGTATGGCTTAGTGGCTTTAACTCTTTGTTTACTGAATCGATCTTCTTCCGGATCACTGTTACTTCCTTCCTTGTTGGATCTGACAAGGCTTCAAGTTCCTGATGTTCCTCAAATGCAAGAAAGAATAGAATTAAACATCCATATCCTTATACAAAATCACAATAGCATATATATATATAACACCTCTGAGCCTGAAATTAGGTCATGACTCGCTTCTTCAATTTCCGTAAGGCACAAACTCCATGGTTCTCAAGCAGCAGAAAAGACTAAACTCACGGATCTGAAAAATTCTAGAAAGTTCAGAATTCGACCTTTCCCCATCAAAAAAAAAAGAGAGGGGAAAATCTTGCTGGGCTGCAAATTCACTTTGTATTGAGTACAAAACCACACAGATCGGGCATATCCGAATGCTTCAATTATTCTTCAAACCTATGCCGTTCTCCTTGTTAAAGATAACAACGGTATATAGGAAAATAAATTAAAAAAGTGGAGGTTCTATATATCAAACGCAAATTTCTTTCTTGTTTTCAAAGAATCCCAAATACTTTCCTGTTTCCCAGCAAGAATTGACACATATTATAAATTAAAAAAAAAAAAAAAAGAGGGGGAGAGGAAAGGAGTTAAGTTAAGATCACAAATTTTAGAGGAGCAGTCCAACCCTATAATTATTTATCACGATAAAGCTAAAATCCCAATATCGTCGTTCAGCAGCGAAGTACAGGTAACATTTTCTCTGAAATCTTAGTGAATTTGGAAGAGTTAGGGAGTGAAAAAGAACACGTACCTCACGAATCACGGCGAGACGCTTGGTTTCTTCCTCAACTCGACCCAACTGCGCCTGAACCCTCTCTCTCACCTCCATCTTCTTCCTTTCAATTTCTGCCTCTTTGGCTTTGAAACTTAAGAGAGCCGACCTCGACATCTCCTCATCTTCCTTCGACAAATGGCTGCTAAAGCTGAGGCTTCCTGAATTCTGCACCACCAACTGGTTCTGTTGCTGATTCTGCTCACTCATCCTGTCCAACTCCGACCCTTTCACAAAAAACCCCCTTCTTATTCTTCTTCCTTCCAATTCCTCTCTTTCTCTGCTTCGCCTCTGAGATGTTGCTCTGTGGTTGTCGCAAATATGCGCCTCTACACTGGGTCTGGGTTGCCCCTTTTTTCAAAGCCTTTCAATTGAAGCGTCAAGCCGTCTTAACCTTAGCCTCTCCACCTTACTTTTTATGGGGACCAAAAGGGCTTTGAATATGGCAAAAGAAAGGTTTAACTAATAATTTAAAAAAAAAAAAGATAATAAGAAGAAAACAAATTAATTAGCGAACAGGATTGTGAGAAAAAGACACAGCGGGTTCCCAGGCTGTATTGTGTATAAGTCGGGGGTGGGTTGTAAGTTGCATCAAACAAAAGATTAATAATTCAGAAAAGAAATATATGGATGACCTGTTCCAACTTACCCTTACCCAGCTTTTTATCAATTCGACCTACTCCTTTTTAAAGCAACAAAAACCTTAGAAAGAAGACAAATATTACAAAAGCGGGAGCTGATACGAGTACGACCCAACTTCAAGCTAACCGCCGATAAAGAGGGCGACGGAGGGGTCTCCACCTTACTAATCAAGGTGGGTTTTGCCGCAAAACTTTTCAAATTTATTATCCTTCCAATTTCGGTCAAACTTTTCAAAACTTTTATTACAATGTTCCAAATTATTTAAATTCCTTCTTCAATCAAAATCCAAGAGTTTTTTTTTTTTTTAATTTCTTTGCTTGATGTACAATCTCATGCATTTCGAGTCTGATTTTCTGCTATAGAAACTACTTCTAAAAAACGCAGATTCAGTTTTTTGAATGACTCGCTTATAAGTTTTTAAAACCTTTAGAATAAATCTGGCCAAAATAATTTTAGAATAAAAAAATAGATACTCAACAGCTTTGATATTTTTCTGTCACTTTTGAGAAATTTTTTGTTTTCATTCATCTCTTATCTTTAAATTTCAAGATAATATTAATTATTATTTTCTCAACCATACCCTCATTTGTTTTTTTAAAATTCAAAAATAACACTAATTACTTTATTTTACTATCTATTTATTTATTAAAAGATATATTAGAAAACTAAAAAAATTATAATACCTCAATTATATTTCTTATTCTTATTTTTATTCTGTGAGTTAAAATAAATTTTAAACAATAAATAAAAAGAAACAAAAATAATACTATTAGTATACTTCCTCCGTCTTATATTATAAAGTAATATAAGAGGTTTTTTTTTATTTCATAATATAAGGTAGATTTTTATTTTTATTTCTTATTTATTATATTATTAGTATTACAACGTGTATTATATTTAATGAAAAAATTGGAATTAATATGAATAAAATTGAAAATTTTAATTTCCTAAAAATTTAAAAATATAATAAAAATTTATTAATACCCATAATATAATATGGGATTGAGAGACTAAATAAAACATTCGTTTGTCTCTTTTAACTTTAATGCGGTTATTTATATCACTTTGTACTTCCTCCAATTCGCTATATAGTATATTTTTTTTTAAGAAATTTATATTTTATAATATAATGTACTTTACGGATTATGTAACGTGATTTTTTTTTTTAAAATTATCCCTAATTAATAGATCTAAATATTTATTTATTATTAAAATATTTCATTCTCAATGTATTTAATGAGGATAATTTGAGAAAAGGTGAAAAATTTTGTTAGTTATTAATTACTCCCTCCGGTCCACATTATAAGATATTTTGTATTAATTACACGCATATTAAGAAAACCACTTTTTTAACTCAAATCAATGCAAAAAATACTCACATTTCCTATTTTACCCTTATTAAATACCCCATTCTATTATCATTTGAGAGTTATAAATGAATAGAGATAAAGCATTAAAGACATGGGTAAAATGGGAAAAAATATCTAATACCTTATATTTTGGACCAAAAACTTATCATACAATATACCTTATAATATGGACCAAAGGGAGTATTGTCTTGATCTATATATGATAATTAAAAGTGCATAATAAACTGAAACAGAAGTACTACATTTTAGAATCAAGCATCTTAATATTGGTGGCAAGTACCGAAAAATGTGTCACATTAATTGTGAATTTATTAATAAGTGTGAAGTGGCACATGAAATATAAACTCATGGTTCCCATCTTACTTGTTATTTTAATGTTTTCACATTTGCCAAATAAAATTATTACTTTTTTTATTTAAAATATAAGTTTTTTTTTTGAAAAATTACACACAAATCAAGGAAGGGAGTTAAAATACTTAAATTTGTCAACAACTTATATTATTTTTTAACATTACTATTAATAAATATAATTTTAAAAATAATTTTCTCTCTCGTGAGTTAATTAATGACAAAGGTAAATTAAGAAAAAAATCATTAATAATTTTGACTTTAACTAAAGAGAACTTATATTTTGATCTAAAAAAATATCCTAAAGGAGGACTTATATTTTGACCTAGAGGGAGTAAATAATCTAAGTTATATTAAAATTTAATGATATTTTATAAAAATATTTTAAAATTAAATACTAAAAGATGACTTGTACTATACGTACTATTATTTTTAATGAAGGGTACAATAGTAAAAAGTATAATTAATATTTTCTTAGTAATACAAAATAATAAATGAATTGGAACATTTAAAATTCTCTAAAATGATAAATAAAATTAAATGGAGAAAGTAGTAAGATAATTTAATTTGTGAAGTGGGAGTCTTGAGAATTTTATTTCTTATTTTAAATTATCTTAAAAAATATTTACTTCATTCATTCCTTAATATAAGGGATAAAAATAAAATCACACAGATTAAAAAAAGATAATAAATTTATCTGAAATATAAAATTGTTTAAAAAAATATCCTTATTTAATGTTAATAATTTTTATATCATACAATTGATACAAATAAATTGTATACTTAATTTTGGAAAAAAAATGTCATCTTAATTAGAAATTTTTTAAAAAAAATTATTAAATACATCAAATAAACCCTTATATTTTAAAATATGGAAACTCCCAAAATTATCCCTTATATTAAGGAATGGAGGCAGTATTTACTTGTGATTTAAAATCTAGGACTTTTTTCTTTTTAAAATTTTCCCTTCAATATAAGTTCAAACTCAGTTTATTTTTAGGGGTAGAGGAAGACCAGGCTGGATTGATTACATATCATCCCGTAGCCTGATTTGGTTTGAAGGTTGGGTTTAGACATTGAACCTATGGTCTAGTATTTCCCAAGCATAACCTGGATAAGACTAGGTTAGACTGGTTTCAGGCTAGACTAGGTTCTAGATAACTTCAAGTAAAAAATCTAGAGAAAAATTATGTAGAGAAAAGAGCCAACATAATCCAAACATCTAAACATTTTCAACCATTAATCTTTCAATCTAAATGGCAATCAATCACCCATATTAGAACATAAAAAGGTTGGATAAATTGAAGAATAATGAAGATCTTAGAGAATACCAAGTCAAATATACATTAAAAAAAGAAACAAATCTAGCAACCAAGAAAAATCTGTACAACAAAACAAAATAGATTTGCAATGGGTATAATGAAAACATAACGAAGAAGGATGATAATGTCACTGAGAATGAAGGGGATGTAATGCAATTTTTTTTTCAGAAAAAAAATGGAGAACTAAGAGGATGATCCATACAACAAATTTGGCAACACACAGAGATCTGGCGAAGAAAAGAAGCAAAACCCACAAACAGATATTGAAGGATTGTAAATCTGTAATGACACATAGATCTGGCAAGTTTTCTACATTCAAGAATGATGGCATCGTTGAGAATGGAGATGATGATGGTTTTGCTAAGAATGGAGAGGCAGATGATGATGGTGTTGATGAGATCGGAGAGATGTAAAAGAATGATCATTGAACAAATGAATAGATACAACATTGGACGATGATGAACAAATTGAGGATAGTGGATGCCCTTTGCTGACGTTCGGTGGCTCCTTTGGTTGTGAGTGGCAACGTTGAAGAGGAGACAAGAAGGGAGGAAAGAAAACACAGAGTTGACCGGTGAAGGAAAGAAAGGAAACGTTAGTCAAGATCCATGCCTTGATATTTTATCTTTCTTCGACGCACAATAAACAAGATGCTTTATATCCTTCTATCTATGATTTTTTTTTAAAAAGTTTACATCGGGTCAGACTAGATCAAGTGGTCTAAATTAGGGTTGAGCATAACCCACTTGACCTGGTCAACCCAACCTGGCCCAAATCAACCTGATGTCAAAATAATGGGGCCGGTCTAGGTTGTGTGTCATGGTGTCAGTCTTATAAAACCCAAACTAGCCCGGTGATATATATATATATATATATGTTATTTTTAATGAGTTCTTATACTAAAGTAATATATTTATGGGGGAATTATAGTTAGGGACCAAAATAACACATTTATTATAAAATAGGACCTGTTACTACTTATTCTCTCAATTTTACTATTTGGTATTCCAAATTTTAACACTTTTTTTAGCTGAAATCCTTCTTTGTAATTAATTTACTATACTGATCCCTAATTATAATTTTCTCTATAATTATAATAGTAGTTTAACACTCCCATCACACAGTCAGCATTGCAACGCTTTCCCTTCCCATTCTTGAAAAGCCAAAACGTCATCTTTCTTCTTCCCTTTCTCTGATCTCCATTCTCTCTTGGTCATGCATTCTCTCTTCTTTACACTTCTCTCTAATCTCTAGCTCTAGATCTTGTTTCATAGCTTCTAGCTTCAATCAAATCTCGTATGCTTCCAGATCTCAACCTCGAATCAATGATGTCATAGATGTCGTTGCCTTCCTCAAATGTCAAATCTCAACTTCTCTTACTAGTGCTACCTTTCCCTTTCATCTGTGTCAACCACCATAGGAGTAGATCTTTGCCTTTGCTGTAGTTTTTAACTCCTCTTCTCCTTCTTCTTCATTTGTGCTGTGGTTTCTTTTTTTTTTCTATATATGCTTTGATGCTTTCTTTTCCTATATTTGAGAATCTTCTGCCATGGTATGTTTCATCTACTTCTATGTCATGGGATGGCTCTTCTTTGTCTTTTTCTTCTAATTTATGCAACTCTAGTTTGGTCAGATTTGATGGAATGGTTCATTGTCTTTGACTTTGTTATAACCGAGTAAACCCAATGGAACTCGGCATTTGGCTAGAACCGGTGTAAAGAAGCATGGGCCGGGGTGCAAGTTTGCATAATCCCAGACCCGGCTCGACCCATGTTCACCTCTAGTTTGAATGGCTAGCCTATAACTCGGCCTAACCTGATCAACTAACTTGACCTGAACCTCGGGTTTTGGTCTCAGGTTACTTAGACTGGGTTGACATTAGCCTAGACCTCCTCGAATCAAATTGGGTTTACCTGGACTGAGTATTTTCCCCCACCTCTATTATTTTCTATGGAAATTAGGCATTCCCTTTTGATTTTCATGAAACTTAATACTCCCTCATGCTCCTTTTATAGGGGTTTTTCAACCACTATACGAGTATTAAAGAAAATTAGTTATACTCTTAAAAGTTACTCCCTCCAATCTTATATATAAAGTCTTTTATTCTGGTTTTGAATATAAGATCATTTACAATATATGAGGTAGTATTTATTATATATTTCCAAAAAATGCTCCTATTTAATATATTCAAAAAGAAAGAGAGAGAGATTAAATAAGGGTAGTTTTGAAAAAATGTTGAGATTTTCGGAGAAATCAAGGTAGTTAATTTGTTTTAATTCTAATTTTTAATTCGCGTGATTCGGTTAAAAGGGTCTTATATTAAGGATCAGATGGAGTACCAAAAAATAACATTACATATCAATTTTACCCTTATCATTAAATTATAAATTATTATGTGAAAAGTGAGAGAATGTTAATGAAAAAATCATTGACTGATGAAAATAATTTAAGGATAACGATTTTCGAGGTGGATACTAAAGTAATTAAGAATAAAAAAATATAAAATATAATACCTTATAAAAACAACTAAATAAATCTTTTAAATAACACCCTATCAAAAGATGATTAGAGAGAGTATTAATTAATTAATTTCTATAAATTTAATTTTGAACTACTGATTAAAAATAGACAAAGCTAGTAGTACTAGTATAAATTAAAGGTTTGTTTGTCTCTTTTACCTTTAATGCGGGTGTTCATGTCACTTTGTACATTCCACAATCAGACATCTCAGTATTGATGGCAACTGAAAAAATGTGTGGCATTAATTGTAAATTTATTAGGTAGAGTGATATGGCACATGAAGACCTGTTTTTCTTTATTCTATAATATAAGTTGTTGAGATTTAAATCAATAATTTTATTTTTATTATATTTAATTATGTTAATTGATTACTTTTATCTTTTTTATACTTGTAAAGCTTATAGAAAATTATTTATTTTAATTATTTTAATATTTTTTTAATAAATAAAGATAAATTTAAAATTTTTGGTATATTTAATGATATTTTTTAATTTTCTTAATGGATATCACACTTTATAATATGAACCGGAGGTAGTATTTTGTGAGGTGGGAGTCTTGAGAATTTTATTAATTTCTTATTTTAAAAATAATTTATTTATTTGTGATTTAAAGCCTAGGATTTTTTTTTCTTGTCCCATTCAATTACTTTTTTTTAGGAAACTAGGCATTCCCTTTTGATATTCATGAAACTTAATATTAATGAATTAATTTTTTAAATTTTATATTACAATTAAATTGGGTCGATCGGTATGACCCATGCCAACTTTGACTAGTTGTGTTTTTCTTTTATTGTCTGTATCTACACTCTAGAGTATATATCTAATAATCTTGTTAAATATCTTAATGTTTATAAATTGCATACAGTTTGGCTTACTATATGTAAGGCTTGGTATAATAGATGGGAGCTATCACATTATGGAAATCGAGAAATGCATTTTTATTTTTCAGGAGAAAGTTCTAAATCCAAAGGAAGATATTTGTTCGGCCGGCCGTTACTTTTATTGATGAATATTGGTGGGCTCAGGCTCATAGTTGGAACTTGCGGGATTCTTCCTCTCCTGGTACTAAGTGAAGTAACTTGGCAGCATTCTTGGCACCCACCACGTTGTGGACAGATTAAAATTAATACAGATGGGACTTTTAGCAGATGTAGATGTGCATGAATTGGTGTCATTTTACTTTTACCACATCATAATGGGCTGTTGCTGAATGCCTAGCTATGAAGAAAGGGCTACAATATTGTGCGATTTCCTTGCATATTCACCATGTGGCACTTGAATCAGATTGCAAACTTCTGCTACTTTTAACTCTTTGTAACTTTAATAATCTAATACATTCTCTTTTATCAGCAAAAATAAAAAAATCTTATGATTGGCTGAAATGCGCTTTAGATATATTATATATATAGTCGGTAGAGAGGATCGAAGTACTCTACAGTTTACACTTTATAAAGGGATGAGTAGGACAATGTCATCAAAGTTGTTGTACATGACATTTTAGCTTGGTTAGAAGTATGTTGTATTCCGTTTATACTTAATTATATATAGTTGTTTCATGCAAAAAAAAAAAGGGGGATTTCATATTTAAAAATACCTATTCATTTATATTGGATGGTAACCGTCGTCGAATAACCATGAAATTCTTACAGGAAAAACAAAGGTTTTGACGGATATAATACTCGAACTTCTTGGTATTTTAATGGAACCCCATAACAGTGATTGCAATAATAGTTTCAACTAATAATTAATTAATTACTGTTTCACCAAAAAATAAATAAAAATAATGCCCACGTGTCAATGACATTGACCAACTCATGCTGGAAATGCAATGTGGCGGCGTGTCGAAGATTCTAATCCATCTCAATCCGGTTGTTCAACTACGGATACTTTTGTGTGTTCGACTCTTGTATTTTTCCGTATTCAACACAATAAATTCTGCCTCCTCTATGGCCTAAAAAAATCTGCCTTCTCTCCCTGCGACGCTCACCAAACTATTAAATATTAATTTGGCCAAGTAAACTCTGCAGCAGGATTCTGAATCTGTTTCATGTGGTCAATGCTCCGTTGGGATGACTCAGATTTGTTCTTTCTATCAACTTCGACAAGTATAGGTCATTCATTTTTAGAAATATTATTTGGTTTCAAATATAAAATATTTTATAAGATTATTTAGTGTATTAATTTTTTTTTCATATTTTTAATTTATAATTAATAGCGAAAAAATAAATGAATTAAGAAGTATAAAAAATAATGTAATTAATAAGGATAAATAATAAAAAATATTGAAATTTCTTAATAAATTTAATTATCAAATTCCTTCTCTTAAAATGCATAAAATAGTTAAAAATATTTTATATCTAGGAGGGAGTAGTATCTAACCAGCCTGTAAATTTTAAAAAAATATATCTAACCATCATTTTTTCAGTTTCTACTTTCCATCGGTAGTGCTGTGTCATTTTGGTTAGAGCATTTGATAGTGTGGGATTTTTTTTTGGAAATAAATAAATAAGAAAGGCCAGGGAGCAGGAGCCAGGTGGGGGCGGGTGAATGAGATAGCTGGATCGTATGTGATGACAACTATGGGCCCTTTCTTCCTCCTTCTCCCACGGCCCAACTACCTTCAACAGACTAAATGTGTCTGGGCCCACTCAGCTCTCCAGCTTACATCAACTCGGGTCAAAACCCAGCGAAAAATGATTTGTATTTTTGATGGCACGGATGGAGTAACGAGGGGTGGATCCCCTTTTCCCCCCGTTACACCTATCCATCTGAGAAGCTGTTTAGTATGTAAAAATTAAAATAAATAAATAAAATAATTATTTTATGGATAAATATATTTTCTTAACTATCAAATATGGCTTTATTTAACCAGCTTTAAGTTGATATCAATAATAGAGTCTATCATTTCTTAAACAAGTAGTTAGAGATTTAATTCTTAATCTTTTATATATGGAACAGTACTAATTAGAAGAGATCTATCTTTTACTTATTATGTCTCAAGAAAGAGAAGTCTACGACATGTGTTTCTCTTGATTGTTAATAAAAGGCTTTATTTATGTTAAAGTATTTTATATATATTGTTTATTATTATTTTCTTTGAAAGGTGATTTTTTTTAATTATTTTATCTAATTAGAGGTGGGTTTTGTATGCTGCATAGAGTATAATATGAATCACACCGGTTATAATTAATAAATATTCTTGCAGTTTCTAAATATAAAATATAAAAAAATAAATTTTTTTAAATATAAAATATATGGAAAATTTGTCTGATGTATTTATAATTTTTTTTTCAAATTTATCTTCATATTAAGTATTAGTGAGTGTCATCAAATTACATTAAATTTGAACATTTTAAGAAATTATTTTAAATTTCACACAAGTTTAATATATCTTTGAGTCTATATATTTTTTTGGTTTGTATCTTGCATCAAGAAACAGGGGGAATATTGAATAGTAGAATTTTTTATAATTCTGAATATATATATATATATGCATGTATAAAATTTGATTTGAATTTTGAAGCCAGAAAAAGACAAGAGAAGAAATAAGGATGGACTGTTGGGAGGAAAAACTAAAAGGGGCTTAGTGTAGGATAGAAGAAGGTATAATTTGAGTGGATAGGGTTTACGCCGTACACGGCGTGCTTCTTCTGCAATCAGGGAAAACAGGGGGGGAGGGCGGGCGGGCGGGCAGGACAATAAATGTTCAAAAAAAGTGGGACCCACATGGGTCCCCCTCTTCCTCTGACTCATTTGAGCAGCCTCTCCCTTCTTCACACCCATGTGAAAAGTGGAAACTGAACCTCTCACTCTCACGCTCACCCCACAGTTAGTGAAAAAAATAATAAAAAAAACTCTCTCCATTTTCTTAATTTTTGTAATTTTGTCGTCCTGCTTTTTCATAACGTGATGTGCATTTGTTATGAATGTATGACGTGTGTATTAAGTTAACAATCAGAGGTTTTTTTTTCCTGGGCCTTGAGAAGTAAATTAAAATTATAGATTAATAATATATATATATATATTTATAAAAAGGAGAAGGAATTATTGAAGGAGGGAGGAAACATTTACCAAACCAAACCAAAAGCACCCAACAGCAGCAGCGTCATTGCATGCTTATCTCCCGTTGTTGTACTCTTGCTGACAATTAATGCCATTCTCTATTGTGTAATACTACAATTTTGATTATCATTATTGTTATTTTTGTTTTCATGATGTCGTGGTCACAAACAAAATGGAAGCCAACAATTGGAATTGTAGGAACTAAGAATTAATGAAATTTGAGTGGATAATTGTGTTAAAACCTGCGAGGGAGGGCATAGCAAACTGAGATGGAGAAGGAGGAGTAGTATATATTACTATTACTAGTACCATAAAACCAATTCTCCCTCCAAAGAAAGAGGACACAAAGTAGAAGACAGAAGCCACTCACACAAACAAACTGTTGTTGTTATGACCCATCAGTATCAGTGGACGAATGTCTCGGTATCTTTAACCAATTTTAGGTCATCATTTTTTTTTAATCATACTTTCAAAAATGAAAACATTGAGTAGCAATAATAATAATTGGTGGTCAAAATAATAGTAGCAATAATAATAATAATAATAATATGAAAATAATTGAGACGAGAGGAGGACAAAAATGGAGCCCACACGGGAGTGGAAGGGTACGTTATGTTAATTAAAGAAGGGGTGCTTTGACGAATTTGCCCTCCCACTACACCCCAAGCCTCTCCGTCCATTTTTTTTACCCAACCCTTCTCATCCTCCTCCTTTCTTGTATTCTCTCTCTTCTTTTCCTTTTTTTTTTTTCCCCAAAGAACATTAATTATGCGGACCTGCGCACATTTCAAAATCTGATTTCATCCACAGTTAATACTTCTCAGTTCCACCATCTCAATTGGCACCAGACATTAACCACCACGGATCTTTTATATTCACAAAAAATAATTATATACTATAATATATTTAAGAAACTAATAACAAACATAAAAATAGATTATAAATCTCATATACAATAATAGTACTTCTTTGATTATTATAATTATTAAATATATCAATATAAAAACTCAATTACATATGTTGACCGGAAAAAAAACATTACATATACCCCTTCTTCTCCGGCTCGTTTCATCCGAGGGATATGCATGCATGTCATTGGGGTTTTATTAGTTTACGATATACATCATTATATTTATTTTTTTTTATCTCTATGGCATATTGCACAATATTCTGACGATTGGCTGTGATCTCGATTTGGTAATTGGGCAAAATCTTTTCGTATAACCCGATGGTGTACCGTGATCTTTTGGGAGTTAAAAAGACACTTAAGCACTCTTTAATGCATATAAAGACAAATAAGTACCATCAATTTGTGTATGACTTAAAATGACCTGTATTCTTTTTAAAGAATATAAAAATAATAAAATTATTCTTAAATTAAAATATAAAAGTTACTCTTATCAATTCATATTATAAGATATTTTATATTAATTATATATATGTATTAAAAAAATTATTAAAAAATTATTTTTTAATTAAAATTAATGTAAAAAGTGCGCATATTTTTTATTTTATCTTTATTAAATATCTAATTCTATTATTATTATAGGGTTATAAATGAGAAAAGAGAAAGCATTAAAGGTAAAGATAAAATAAGAAGAAAAATATTTAATACCCTATATTTTAAACAAAAAATTTATCATATAAAATATTTTATAATATAGATCAGTAGTTTCTCTCATTTTCCACCTATGGATCTAGGTGTGTACCTTTTCAAACAAAATGGGCCAAATTCCATTTCAACCTATCTCTCTTTCTTGTTTTTCTCTCTTTTTTGTTTGGAGCTAACTTTTTAAGTGAATTTAATTAAATTTCTAAGTCAAGTAAACTAAATTTTTAAGTGGGTATAACTAATTTTTTTAAATTGAATAAATTAAATTTCTAAGTTGAATAAACTAATTTCTCAAGTTAAATGAACCAAATTTTCAAGTTGTGTGAATTAAATTTTCAAGTTGAGTAAACTAAATTTTCCAACTTGGAAATTTAATTTACTTAACTTAGAAAATTAGTTAGATCAATTTAAAATTTTAGTTAGATTAACTTGAAAATTTAGCTTACTCAACTTGAAAAATTAGTTCACTTAACTTATTAAACTTGATATAACCATTTAGAAATTTAGTTCACTCAGCTTAAGAAATTAGTTCACTCAATTTAGAAATTTAATTTACTCAATTTAAAAATTTAGTTCACTCAACTTGAAAATTTAGTTATATTAACTTAGGAAATTAGTTATACCTATTTAAAAATTTATTTAATTTAATCAAGAAAATTAGTTTACTCAACTTAAAAAATTAGTTATATGCACTTAAAAATTTAGTTCGCTAAACTTGAGAAATTAGTTCACTTAATTTAGAAATTTTGTTTACTCAACTTTAAAAATTTAACTCACTCAACATATAAGTTTAATTCAAATTGAAAAATTAGTTATACTATTTAAAAATTTTGTTAAATCTATTTAAAAATCTAATTCACACAACTTAAAAAAATGGGAGAAAATGATAGGAAAGGGGGGGGGGTTGTAGTGGAATTGGGATCACTAATGAGAGGCGTTTTTTATACTTTAATTCAATTCAAGAGTGTTTTAGTTAATTTCTTATTTTTCATATTTCTTTGAAAAGGATCAAGGTCATTACACAAATTGAAAATCTTTATTTGTTTTTATTTTTTGTTAAGGGTCATTTTCCCCTTTTGATACTCTAATAATCCAGTACGGTTTCGGATATTTCTTGAAAACTAGCATGGTGTTAAGAGAAACATGTTTCTAATGTATATTAGAGAAATTATGTTTATCGACCTAGAGTTTACTCCATTCGTGGCTCCGTCCTATTTTATAAAATAATTTGAGGGTTTTTTTTTATTTCATAATATAAGATAATATATAATAATTTTTTATTTTTATTTTTTATTTATTATATCATTAGTATTATAACTTATGTTAGATTTAATAAAATAAATAGAATTAATAAGAATAAAATTAAAAATTTTGATTTTTTTAGAAGTTTAAGAATATAATAAATATTTTTTAATATATGTAAAATTTCTCCTATTATCTTATAATATGAAAAATTTTGACTTGAAAAAACTGATAATGACATTAAAAATATGTAACTATTATAAATTTCAATATGTGTATTTGTTCCTGTGAGATAATATAACATATAATTGCAAATTTCTTCCTCCAAAGAAAGAGCGGAGGCGATGGCATGTCAGTGAGGGGAAAGAACTTCAAAATCTGGAGAGGTAGTAATTTAGGACCACATTATCAATATCAGCTGTTGGAAGGTTAAGGTTTATTTTATTTATTTTAAGAATAAAAAAATAGTATAATTATATGCACAAATTTTAAAATGATTCTGCTGTGCAGTTCGCAATTCATAGAGTAGTAACTTACAGACCTCCAGGAAGGTGTTATTTGGCATTGAGGTGTTCAAGGAAGGAGGAGGAAACAAGCGGATGACGAAAATCCTCAGAGCTGCAATGCAATGCTAAGCAAATGTCGGATGGGATCATTAAACCTTCCTGTCAGTGTTGTCTTGTGCTGTGTGGCTCTCTTTGCCTTTGCAAACTGCATGGTTTCCTTTTCCCCAAAATGAGTTTCCATTACCATACATTAAATTAAATTAAAACAAAGTTGGCAAAAAAAAAACAAAAAAAAAATGCGTTACTCAACAAGAGAGAGAGAATGACAGAGAGTACATCCACATCAGTAGTATTTTAATTTAATTTAACACTATTTTAGATTGGGATAGTAAAGCTCATTATTTTAAGGTTACGTTATGCTTCCCTCTTTCTTAAGTCTTAACCCCTTATGTCCTGCACTTCAGTCAACCTGCGGCATTTCTTTCTCAAAAGTGCTACTTCCACAGCTTAGCTATCTAGTTAGCTACAATTACAAGTAATCGAATTTTGGTTTTATACTTATTTTATTGCTTTTGAGTTATTTTTTTGAAAAAAAAAAATTCTCCCAACTGTCTTGTTTCACTCTCTTTTCTCAGTCTTCCCCCACTGCCCTTCAAAACAAACTTTGCAGACTTTGCTGTCAGAGTCAGAACCCTCCACCCACCGCCTCACTCTCTCTCTTTATCTATCCCTTTCTGCCCCGCATGTGGTAGATATCTGCCCAAGTTACCAAGCAAACCCCAAAACTCCCTGCAAAATCTTTTTTCAACAAGCTCTCCACAGAACCAAACAAAGCCTAACATAATTAGCCCCACTCTCAACCAAACTCACAAGAAAAATCCATACTTACTAGTATCTCTGTCTGTCTCCTCTGTTCATGGACTTGCATCTGAAGCAATGGAGGAACCAGCATGAGTCAGAGGCAGAGCAACAACGTTCTGCAAAGATGCCAAAACT
The DNA here is from genome assembly GCA_026686845.1 of Adenanthera pavonina. Lineage (NCBI taxonomy): Eukaryota > Viridiplantae > Streptophyta > Magnoliopsida > Fabales > Fabaceae > Adenanthera > Adenanthera pavonina. The sequence continues at coordinate 8,018,265 of JAIVEN010000002.1, forward strand.
TGTGCTTCAACCTCATCAAAAGCCACACTCATCTGCCTCTGCTCTCCCTCTGTTTGTACCCGAACCCAACACCAAAGTCAGCACCTTGTCAGCATTTTCTGATTCATCCTTAGCTACTCCCAGAGTTCCCCGTAAGATTTACTATATTCCTTTCTTGCTACTTACTGTAGCACTAACTCTGCGAAACTTAGGTTACCTTCGGGCTCAACTAGTTTGCTTCAAGCTCTCACCTTTCTTGTTTTGGATTTATCACTTCTTTGCCTCTTTCATTTTCTCCTTTTACCTCTGTGGGTTCTTATTCATATTTTCGGTGTCAGGGATGGGGACTTATTTCAGCTTGGCTCAGTGGCAGGAGCTTGAGCTGCAGGCTTTGATTTTTAGGTACATGTTAGCCGGCGCTGCTGTTCCTCCTGAGCTTCTTCACCCAATCAAGAAAAGCCTTCTTCAATCCCCTTCTTATTTCCTCCGACACCAGCCACATTATGGCCCAACTTGTAAGTCTCTGACTTTATTCTCTTTATCCTCCTAAAAGATTCTCCTTTTTTTCGTATACACAAATACGACTTTTGGTTCTGAAATCATTCTGTAAAAGAAATCTCTCCCTGTTTTTTTTTTTATGCTTCTTTTTACGAGATGTTAAGATCATTCTTAGCTGAAATGAGATAAAGATGATCGAATTTTCCGTTCTGCCTTCTCAAGATTCCTTTTTCCACAGTGATGGATTTTCAAAGGTAAAGCTACATAATGAGGGTGTTTGTTGCAGTAGCATTACAGTCAGGGTATTGGGGAAGAGCTACCATGGATCCAGAGCCTGGCCGGTGTCGGAGGACTGACGGCAAAAAGTGGCGGTGCTCTAGGGACGTGGTGGCTGGCCAGAAGTACTGCGAGCGCCACATGCATCGCGGTCGAAACCGTTCAAGAAAGCCTGTGGAACTACCCACACCAACCACTGCCGGCGGCGGCGGCGGCCCTGTCGGTGCTCCAATCTCCATGACTGCGCCGTCATTGGCAACGGCTTCACTGAATCCCCCCGATCTTCATTTTGATCAAAGGTAATATTGCTGTCTGTGCTTAAATGACCAGTAATTGGCAAAGCTAGCAGCCAAACGTTTTTAGATTTTACCATCTTTGGTGATCTGTAAGGAATATTTGACATTGCGCAAACTGTGAATCAGCTTTGCTTTGGAAATGGGTTCTAATTTCTAGCCGCAATAACGAGTGAGCTTGATCTTAATTTGGAGGGAAATCTATGTTTTGTTTTGTCTACCTTTTTTTTTAGATCCCTTCATTGATATTCAGAAAGCATGACTTGGGATTGATTCCCAATTGAATAATCCAAAGTAGTCATCTTTATTTAGCCCTCAGATGCCGAGCTGTAGGCCCCTAATGAAGGCCTGGCTGGCCGCAATGTCTCGTACAAGGGAAAAGAAAGCTTTAGCTTTAGATGCTGAAGAAACAACCATCAAGACCCCCTATCGTTTCTCTTTAAACCAACATGAAAAAAGTGGTGTGTTTTGTCTTGTGCTGTACAGTACAGCAATTATTCGTCTTCTTCATGTAACTCCGTCTCCCTGGTTGATATTTTGCTGGGTCCTCTGTAGTTGCTCTGGGACCAATAATGAAAACAAGAGCCGGTTTGGAATCCAAGATGATGATGGGGGTGGTGGAGATGGAAGATCTGATGGTCATATCGTGAGACGTTTTTTCGATGATTGGCCAAGATCACTTCAAGAATCTGACAATGCCGAAAGCAATGCCTGTTCCATGAACTCGGCGACATGTCTGTCTATTTCGATACCTGTCATACTTGATCGGATGTGTCTTTGAAATTGTCCACCGGCAATGGAGATGTGGAAAGAGAGCAACTCAGATAAATTGGTCTGGAGGATGGAGTTCGGCTAATCAAGTAGCTTCCGTGGGAGGACCACTTGCCGAGGCTCTGAGGTCATCTACTTCAACTTCTTGGTCAACTAGTGTTCTACGTCAGTTGCCTCGAGCTTCTGCCTGTGAGAACAGCTTCGTCGGGACCTAGATTGAGATTCGATGGCGCTGGTGTTCTTAATAAATGTCTTCTTGGGTTTTTCTCTCTGCCAATTATGGCTTCATCGAAAGTATCAAAGGACATGTCTGTATCCCCCGAATGAGCTGGTCACAGTTTTGAACAGGGATGTGGTTGCAACGCGTTTGATGCTATGATCTCAGCTTTTATATCAGGTCATGATAAATTGTCTGTTAATATCGAGTCTTTTGTTTCACGAATATCAGTTTTGTTCGCTCTCACAAGTTTTAAGATTATTAAGCCTAATCTGAAGCGCCATCTTCCGCAGCCAATGCAAAAAAAGGTTACTAGCTCATTTAGGAGGCACTGCATTGGGTCTCATCTAATGAATTGACCGATTGAGTGAATCACTACTCGCTTTTTCCCACGGTATTAGCACATGTGGAACAATAGTTTGATCTAATTGCTGAACAATAATTATTTTCTCCGACTTATGAAAATTGTTATCCTAGAGATCTTGTGATTTTTTTAAAAGAGCATACAGTATAAATTAAAGACATTTTAATAAAATATTATCAAATTTTATATTTAATCTATGATAAAAACTCTAAAAATGGTACTTTTTATGAACTGCCGGGAGTATTTGGTATAATAAAGATGGATCACAGTCAAGTACGAGCATGTTATTAAACTGAGGTCAAGCACGCTACTATTTATCGCTTGCACCTATATTAATATTTGTTTAACACCGTAGGAATTACTGGTCCTGTACGATAAAACTATCAAATCTCAAGAAGACGTACAAGACCTCGCAAAACCATCTAAAACCCCAAAGAAGACATGTAGAGGATGCACTTAAAATGGCTTCGTCAGTGTTGGCCAAAAAAAGGAAGAGGAAAGAGAGAGGGGGGTAGGGGGTGAGGGGGCGGCTGCTTCGTAAGTGGCGGTGAATTCGACGTCAGTACTTTCTGATGTGGTCAAACCGCCATATATATTGGCTGGCTAGATGGCCTAGAGTTATTACCGCAGCCATGCCATTATGCCCTTGTCACCTGTATATCCAGAAGAGTGCAGGAGGTTACATCTTGCTTCACACAAGATGCTTACCGTCAGGGTTTGACTGATTCTGGTTCAGGTTCAACTTCATCTTCTGCAAGGGCGTATACCACTGCTGTTCTAGAAGGTGCATACACTAGAAAGGAACGAGGCCGGTCATCGTACCACCCTTCCTGCATAATCATCCAAGAAATTTCAGAGACCTGCTTTTTTCCACAACGGAAGTGCCAACTGTAAAATCACACGCTCATGAACGCAGCACAGATGCACAGAAAGAAACACAACCAAACAAGACACAATGTCGCACAAGCATGTGCCCACACACACAAGTTTAGAGAAGTCCCATACAAAGGAGAAGAACTCAGCAGTATGATCGAGCCTATTGAAGCCTCCAAACAATGGATCATCTGAAGCCAAGACAATCTGGAAAAAGAAAACGCAGAATCCATTATAAAAATTTGAAAATATCTTTGGGCATTCAAACAAAGGAAAAAAAAGAAAGATCCCAGCATAGAGTAGACTATTGAAAACATTAGCAACTAATGTAGACCTTAATCAGAACTAGTCTTGTATGAATAACAGATATGCTCTCGAAGCAAGGGATACAGCCAATTCCATGAGTTGATAAACATACGAGGATGCAGTTAATGATTCCTTATCCGAACTGATATACTAAGCAGAAGACTAATTCCTTTATTTTTGGTGGTCTTTACTTACAGTTCAGAATTGATCTTTCCAAAACCGACGTAATTCATAACTGTCGATTCAGCTGACTGAGATTTAATAGGCTTTACTGATGATTTGGATCTGGCAAACAGGTGAAGGCACTGTCGGATGAGCAAAACTTATCTGGAAGAGATGCCACCAATAACGTGGCTATGAGCTTGATATGGAGCAAATGTTGCAGTACTGATGACAGATTTGCATTCACACTAACAGAAAAATTCAAATCCAGTTCGTTTTAAGTTTTCCTTTGTATGGGAGAATTTCAATTTATCAGGCACATAGAAGCTTATTTATAAGATGTTTGGATCTAATAAATATGAAAATTTTGAAATTTATGTGTAATATAGGGCCCTAAATTATATAAGGATATTAAATTTTCTTTTCTTCTCTTTTTTCATATTTCAAGCTCAATGTTTTTTTAAATAGGCTACCAATTACTGATAAATTAGAATAATTAGAACAATAACAGGACTATTTGTTTACCATAACTGACTGGATTATTAGACTTTCATGACTATTTGTTACCATTTCCCCCTTGAGGTTTGAAGCCTTACGTATCCCTGCCATCGCCACTAACTATTTGTTTACAAACAGAGTTTATCAACAAAATTCAATCACATATTTACCCTCATAACTTCTTTATTGGTGTTCGAACACAACACTGATCCCTCTTTAATTTCTCCCTATCAATTCGACAGTTTTTCAATAAATCTATAACCCATCAGCTGTCTATCTCTGCAATGATGCAAATCCATCCGTGTTAGAACCAATAAGCTCAAATCCAGGATGCCAAAGGTGCGCCAAATTTTCCTTCATGCTAGTGAAAAAATGATGATTACAATCACTTCATAACCTTTGGTAAATAAGCTTATGGACAAGATGACTTTCCATGAAATCATACCCATGGATGACTACAATCCTCAACCGCCATCTTTGATATCCAAAAGTTGGGACTCTAGTACTTTTCCTTTCAACCAATTAGTTCCAATGATCTGTTGGCCTTTATTTACAAAGCAGTGAGTAAACTAAATATCCTGTTTGTACGACTTGGGAAATCAAGTTGGAGATAGATAGCCCATGAGAAGATTAAGGAAGTGGAAGCACTAGTTCAGGAGAAGAGAAACGGTCTATGGAAGAAGGCATTGGACTAGAAGAAATCAAAGGCCACAATTCAAGATGATGATTTTTGTTGTGTTAAAAGATTTGAGGCAACTCTCAGCCTCAGTGATATCTTCTAGGAGGAAGAGCGTGAAAGCGATAATTTATATTTTAGGAGTAAAATGTACTGTACAGTACAAATAATTTTCGAATTCTTGATTCTGTTTAATTATTGAACGATAAACAAATGGCAGGGGCTTGGCCCAAAAAGGAAAAAAAATAGTGGCGGGGGCATTTACAAAACTCGCATGTCACACTGAGTAAAATAATATTTATCAAACAAGGGTACCGAGTGATAAAACTTCAAGCTTCAGGAGATGTAATGGTAATTTAGACAAGCAAATCTTAGGGGACACTTGATTTATGTAATCTTTAACCATCAAGTTCAGAAACCTGAAGAGATTCTAGGTATGTATTTTTTTTTAAATTTTTTTAAAGAAAATTTAAATTTAAATTTTATCCTTCTAGTAATATTTTAAAATTTTGTCAAGAACATGTTTTTAAAGACATATTTTCTTTTTATATTAATTATAAAGATAAACTCAAGTTGGTGTAAGTACTAGATACTTTTATTCACTAAACAAATAGTTAGAGATTTGATTCACAACCTTTTTATATAAAGTAAACCTAATTAGAAGGGGTCTACCCTTTACTCTTGATGTCATGAGGAACATTAAATTTTCCTATCAGTGAGGGATACTTCTAGTCCATGACCAAAATTTATTTTTATATTAATCGTCCAGAGATCCCGTTTCTAATTTATTTATTTATTTCCCCTTCGAACCATCTATTTTTTATCCTACATTTATTTCTTTTAAAATAAAAATAAAATAAAATAAGAAATGTAAGTTAAGATTAAAAAAAATTAAAATCTAAATCATTCAGATTAAATATAAATGATCTAGATCTGCTCTAGGACACAGCAAGGAAACCAAGTCACATTGTGATAAACTAATATTACTATTACAACTAATATAAGGATCGGAGCCTCGCATGTTATGATTTGCTGGTATTTTAGTAGAGGGGTGTGGGTACAGGGTAGTTAGAAACTTCTCTATAAAAAAAGTATAATAATATAGATATCATACCTTGTATTTCCCTGGCTTTAAGCAGCCAACTCTATAATCAGAATAGCTGTTGGTCCAATGAAAATTGAAGACAAAAACTAGGTTTCCCCTTTCAAAGACTATTACCCTGTCTCCTTCATTTTTACGTGATATATATTGGTGCTCAGAAACCATGAACTGCATAGACAGTTAAGCATTATTATTATTTCCTTATAGGAAACACCCACTGGGACATAAAAGTAAGCCGCAAGGGACATGATGAGGGAAATTCAATAATAAGAGAGCCGTCACAAAGGACTTACATTATATCTTTCTTCTAGATGCTGCATGGCCTGATCAAATTCTTGCATCCCACGATATCGAAGATAATCAGCATCCCCCTAGGTAAAAAACCAAAAGGTAGTTTTTTTCCATCTCAGAAATACTAATATAATATATGCATCTTTATAAAAAGAAGACTATAAAACAAATGCAGGTGCTTTGATATAAAAGCCAAAGTGATGTAGATAGTAATTAAAGCCATATGTTTTCTCAGTTTTACTCAAGAAAATGATTCACCCTATTAGACGCTAATGCATCAAAATGAATTGTCTTTTCGTAACCTCTATTATTAAACATCTCTCTTTCTTCTTCTTCTTCTTCTTTTTCATTCCATGTGTATATTTCTTTAACAACGCCAGCTAAATATGACACGGATGTCCAATACACACACGTGTGCCCACATAAAACCAGAATACATGTCAATAGTATTCATATACAGCTATACGCTAATTTCGTCTTTTTTATTCCATGTATTTTGACATTTCAAATATAATCTTACTAAGCAACATCAGCAATGACATGCGATCTGCAGGATATAAGCTTGTATTATGTGAAAGTGAAAGGGCGTCATTTTAATTCTCTCATTCAGATATGTAAATAAAACTAGACCAGTTATCACTATCAAACAAGCTCCACAAAAAGATAAGAATTTTGCCATACTCATTGCTCAGCTACATGCTGAAGAAAATAGTTCAGTGTATTAAAGATACTTCTAACCTCTAAAGTATGCTATACTAACTGAAAATCATAAATAAAAAAATGATAGAATATAAAAGTACTTGAAAATTGTCATACAAATGACCCAGAACTTACTAGGTGAAAAAGACGCCTGCATTTATCATAACTGCAATTGTTCCCATCCCTTGGAAAATCAATCCACTCTGAACAGAAGAACAAATAGGGAACAACTAAGTATTTTCTTCATAAACATCAAATCCTACGACTGCCTAAACAATTGACTTGATTCTATGCAGAAAGAATGACAAAAAGCAAGTCACCTACACCTACCTGGATGGCCAAATTCATTTCCCATAAAATTTAAATATCCTTCACCACCAAGGCCCATGGTAATAAGCCTAATCATCTTGTGCAATGCTATTCCACGATCTATAAGAGGAGTAGAAGGTCTGTCTATAGCCATGAAATCATACATATCCTGAAGCAGCCACCAAAAAAAAAAGTTATGTGTCCAATGACATACGCAGTAACACAAATGTAAATGTCCTCAATGATACTGTGAGGAAAATGATATGTTGGATCTTTCAAAACCCCCACAGATTGTCATCGAAAGACTTAAAGGATAAGAACATTGTTTACATTCAGATCACAAATGTTTGAAACCCTCACAATGGATTAAGCAAAGCTTAAGCTCCAGCTGAGTTGAACAGAATAAAAATAAGAAGCAAACAAAAGCATTGAAGAAACAGCCAGATAAATTTCAAATGTTATATCAGGATCTGATAAAAAGCAATCAGAAGAGCTGACTGCAAATGCAGATGAAAAGTTAGTTTCCACAAGACTTGTAACACTCAAGCACTTCTAGATTTATGTATTTGCTGCAAATATTAGGGACTTCAATGCAGCAGGCTATTTCACTTGCTATCAAATATCCTATGCCCAAATACAACTGCATAGCTATATTCCAGAGAAAAGCTAAAGACCTTGTCCATCAACCAAAATGCAATTGTCTTGTCACCAACCAAGGCTTGGTCATGACTTTCAGCATACGCCACACATTTTTCCAGCCACCTTCTGTTTGTGAGTGTGTGAACTATGTCGCCCATTCTCCAGTATTCATCTTTCTTCCTACATAGAGAAAGGCATGGCTGAAATCAAACATGGTTGTCATGTCATACTACTAATAGACAGTAAGAATGAATGACAATGGCCTATCTGTGGATTTGATAAGTTGTATAATATACAAGTCAACTTCAAGCTGATGATTCATAAATTCTTGTTTGATTATAAAATTCACAATTAGGGCTACTTTGAAGAAATTATGATGTGACTTAGACTCGAGAAAAAAGATGCAGTTACTTCAGAAGCTCAATCCACTTGTCTGCAATGGCCATGTGCAGGCGATAATCAAAGCCAACTCCACCATCTTGTGTAGGAAGGCAGAATGTTGGCATTCCACTAACCTGTAAACAGAAAGAAAATTGTGAAGTCAACTGCCAGTTTTCTTCTAGTCATATAGAATTTGATGCCATATTATCTTTTACTTGCTTTTAAATAGTGCAGCTAACACGTTGTAAAATCTTAAAATCAATTATTATATGAAAAAATTTGAAAAGTGATGAAGATAAAAGACTAAAATTTATTGTCTCATCTACACACATGACCACGGTGATTGATAAGGTCAAGAGATAACAATCAGTCAACTATCACAGATCTCGAGTGATACATAAATGTTCATGAAATATTTGGACTAAGACAACCAAACACCTAAGTCAAGGTCACTAAGCTGCTAGCATCTAACACTTTGAAAATATAATGATAAAACATTGAGTAATAGCATGTTGAAACACATGAGCAATCCATATCTTCACATCAATAAGGGAGTAATTATCTTCATATTCTTAACATAATCTATTGGATTAAATAAATTTGCCCACAATAATTTTCTATAAGGTAGCATACATCTTCACCGATTGTGACAGCCCCTGCGTAGAGCCCATGAATGACATCATTAGCTAGCATCAGGTAAACCACAGCATCCACATCAGTTGCATATCCAAAATACTCGTTGTACTTCCCACTAAAACCTACCTGCCAGAAACAAAAATCAATTTCATAAAAAAGTTAAAAAGGAAAATAAATGCAAGAGCCAAACTGAGATAGAAACTTCTGTATTAAAAACAGGACAGCCTTTTCTCCAGTAGAATATCTTTCATCAGTTTCCTGGCATGGTTTTCTTTCCTTCCACTCTTTTAATGGTTGTAGTTGCAAGCAAGTGAAAAGTTGTGCTATGTAACCTATCTTATAGGGATACTAATGTAAATTTTCCATAGCTCTAGGCCTATTAAATAGTGGTGTCCATCACTTGTGAAAAACAAAGAAGTATTCATTCACTAATTGATTACATTTCTCTGCTCTTTCTCTGCCCATTCCTCACTATATAAGATGTCACACTGTTCTCTTATTAAGTAATCATTAGGCTCATGGTGCATTAACTAATATAGAATGATTATGTTGTAAGAGCTGGAAAGCTGGTGTGTGGTCTGGAAAATGGCATGGTAAGGCCACCAAGGATAGAGGAAAAGATTGTGACAAACAAATAAAACACACTAAAATTGTAATGGGGCAATATACTGTATCACGCAGGTCCAGAGAACTCAATTGTCAACTTTGATTGATGCTTTCGGGTAAGCACACTGCTATTCAAATATCAATATTGAAGTTGTTTAGCTAAAATTTTAAGCAAGTGTAGAAGATAACTTCTGCTTCCTTTCTCTTTCTGCTGTTTTTATATTGAAAGTTTTGTTACAAAGAATGAGAACAATCCTGAGACTGGAAAAATGCAGTTAACAAAAAGAGTATAAGGTTCACTAGCACAAATTAACTTGCTAGTCCCTCTGCATATCTTGCAACGAATCCTGCTGAGAATAAACCATGAGCAGAAACCCAAAAAAGTTGAAGAGATAGGATTAGGACACAGGAAATGTTGGTCTAAAGCTCTTGCATTATGTTTAATTATATGCACCACAATCTGCCAACAAGGCTCATATCAACAAAACAGTTGATATTGAAAAAGAATCAGAAAAAGCTATCATTCGAGATCAGTTTACATAGAGCACAAAAAATTGTTACAGATATCATATTTTGAATATTCTTGCAAGAGCAACAAAAGAACAAAATAGTAATCCAACAACAGGCACACCTTATTTGGATTAACCAATAGGGACTGCAAGAAGGTAACCTAACAGCATAGATGATTCCCTCCAAACCCACCCCCCCCACCCCCCCCCCCCCCCCCAAAAACCTTCTCCCTTTTCATTCACTTCATGACCGTACCCAGTAATCCTCAATGATCTACTACTGATGCAAGGAAGTTCTAATAAAACATCAAGAAACATAAAGACAGATAACAAACCCCCAAACCATGATGAGTGTACATCATTGACGTGACACCATCAAATCGAAACCCATCAAACTTGTATTCTTCCAGCCACCATCTTGCATTTGAGAGCAGATACCTCAGTACCTAAATATTGAGAAACAGCCACTACTAATTAGAGGGAATGGAATAGAACATGATGGCAAATATTGTCAGAGTTATATCACTGAGTTTGTAAAGATGATGCTTACTTCCCAGCTTCCATAGTTAAAAAGGCGAGAATCCCACATCCAGTGGTGACCCCGTGATCCAGAATGGAAGTAATGACCATCGGTTCCATCAAACATGTTCAACCCATCCAATGTATTATTTGATGCATGGCTACATTCACCATATTTGAAGAAAAAAAGGGTTTAAGCATGAGTTTAAAGAAGTAGTATCATAAGACCTCGCAGTTAATAGTCTTCATGTAATGATCATTTGAAGACAAAGGAATGAACAAAAAAAGAAGAAGAAGAAGAAGCAAGAAAATAACAGTTCTCAGATATGTCGCCAAACAAAAATAAAAATTATTACCTATGTACAATATCCATCAGAACAAGAAGACCTAGTTCATGGGCTCTATCTATGAGAGACTTAAGTTCTTCTGGAGCTCCAAATCGGCTACTAGGTGCAAAGAAATTTGTGACATGGTACCTGCATGATGCAGAATAATATTTTAATTTTAAAAGTTGGCTGCTGACTTTGGGAGAAAAACACCGATGCACTGAGAAATATGAGAGACCAAAGAGAACTGCTTGTCACTGTATATGATGGTAATTAAAAAGAAAAAATTCCATGGAATCATCAACTTAGAATTCAGGAGGCATTACCCAAAGCTTGCATAATAAGAATGCTCTTGGATAGCCATAATCTGGACAGTATTATAGCCAAGCCTTTTAATACGAGGCAACACATCATCTCTAAAATTGACATAAGTGTTAATTTTAGGCTCCTGCACCATGAAGTTGATAGTTAGTAATATAAGATAAAGAACTATAAATATACGCTTAATCAAAATTTGAGAGGTTTGTTCTTCAGCAATATGTAAATTTCCAATTGTTTAAATAAGCTTGACATTGAATAATTGAAAAAAGAAAATGGATCAAATATCCCCACGGAGGAGAAAATCTAATCAACAGACAGGGTTGTGGTAAATGCCTTGTTGAACATAGTAACTGATGCCCTTCACTTGGAATTTACTGAACAATGATGATTTCACTTTAGGATGATGAGAAAGAATCATTAAAGCGTTAGTGGAGAATTGCGAACAAGAATTTCTTCATAGCAACTGAAATATGTTAGAAATATAACATAATTTTCTTTTACATTCTAGCATTTGTGTTAGTAAGTACACTTCAGTGATCACTGACTTCCAACTAAAGAAACCAAGGATGGGAAAGGAACCATCAACTAACCACTCATCACAGTTGATTAAGAGGAAAAGATGCTCACCGGACTACTCATTCCAACATGTGACTCATATATTCTGAGTGATTTTGGTCTTTTTGGCTGTGGATGTTTAAAAACATATTTTTCCTGTAAACAAGAGAACAAGAAAACCATTTCAACAGAGACACATGGCAGGAAAATTGAACATATGACCAGATCAACAAATCACCTTTGATTTAGATTATCATTTGCAGAAGTTGGTGATCGTAAGCATCACTTTCTATATTTAATTTTAACAAAGGCCCAATCAAAAAGCTGAAAACCAATTATTTCACAGAAAACAATCCTTTTAATTTGATATTTTCAAAATATGAGAATAACTCCATACTAGTCTGTCCATGCTACCAAAAGCTTATTTAACGTTGCAATGTTGTCTAATTGAATTCTTTAGATTTTCCCTTTCCTCTTTCATTAATAGAAGTATATAAACTACATGAAACACAAAACCTTACATCTCTAGGTGGATCATAGTATATGCCATCATATGGAATTTAATTTTAACAAAGTTCAGGCCAAATAACCGGAAACCAATTAATTCATATAATCATTATCTTAATTTGATACTTTAGAAATATGAGAATACTCCCATACTATCCTGTTGTGTGCTGCCAATCCTTATTTCATGTTGCAATGCTGTTTAACTGAATTCATTAGATTTGCCACTTCCTATCTCATAAATATAACCTACATGGAATGGAGAATACAGAACCTTACCTCTTCAGGCGGATCATAGTATATGCCATTATATGGAATTTCACCTGGAGCCTGTACAGAGAACTTGATCCAAGCAGGAATTGAGTCCTTGATTCCAGAGGGAGTATCCATGTGGATCTACATATTTATTGATAGAATGCCCAAAGTATTAGATCCAAAGTCCAGACAAGGAAATATTTAGATGAGTTTTATAAATGAGAAAAAGAGTTGGGAAGTGTATCAATTGAGGACAAGGCCTCCCACTAAAAGAAACAATAACACTAAAAACCACAAAACAACACTCAAAAGAAAACTTACCTTCACTCGAGAACCATGAGGAATTGGCAGTGAACCATCCACATTGTTGGGCAGAAATATCTCCCAGACACCAAATTCATTCTGTTTAGACAAAACTAGAACAGTTAAGACAACCAGTAGGATATAACCCCAGATGTAATTAAAATTTAACTAAGGGTATCCCATTCAAAGTAGCAAGATTTATTCACATCACTTCCACTATTACATGGTAATTATTCATTTCAAAAAGATATTCTGTCCATTTAATTTAATAATTATATTTTTGGGAAAAAAGTTATAAATAAATGAAAATTTCACTCCCTACCCAACTCAACCTGAATTAGTTAGAGTCCAATGTAATTACCAGATATCGGGTGGTTCAATTTGAAAAAAAGAAGTTTTTTAGAGAGAGATAGGATATAAATACTTGTACTCTGTTCTGATGACGTTTAGTGAAGGAGTCAAATTCTTGCATTTTCCATTTTAACAAGAATTTTTTTTTTTTAGAGAATTTGGTAATAGGGCTTGTGTGTAGGATGGATATTGATTGCAAATCAGCTTATTAGACCTTCAGCAAAACAAGCATGAATCAGAATTAAAATTTTAATTATCATGGCATAACAAGTATATTGAATATATATTGACATCAAATAGTCCTCAACAGCAATATAAACAGCTTTCAACAATTGCTAATCTCAGTGATAAGGTAAACAATTCTAAATCTTAAATTTAACTAATTGGCTATTAGCTATTTTTATACCTCAAAATCCTATATGTTAAACTTCAGTGATCAATTCTACATTTTTCCTAGCAAAGATACAAATATCACCCAACCAAAATACACTTTATTCTCTTAGAACCATGAAGAAACACAGATCAAACTTGGTTTTACACCGAAAGAATGACTAGAAAAAGAACAAGTTGGAGGAGGAGGCAAATAAGCTACATTCCATGTCAACCAGAAAGAAGCGAAGGATGAAGTTAAAACCACCAGATAATTAACAATATAACAGCTAGCATTTCTATGACAAGAAGCATCCTCAATGTCGAGTACTTTAAGGCCAATCAGAGATAACATACCTGAGTCATAATATCTGCATTTGGATTCCAATTGTTGAAGTCTCCAATTAATGCTGCTGACTGAAAAAGCAGCCAATAATAGATATGATGGTTGGCAAGAGGAATTAAAACCCCGTCTATAAATAGAATGATATAGTACTTATCTTGTGGCTTACGGACTCATGCATTCAACACCTAAACTCAATCTCTAATCTATGTTTCTATTCATGGAGTGATGATAGAGTGGGAGAGGAGAAGATAGTGAGTAAAGAAGCAAGAGACCACCACTTTAAAATGTATGCTAAAGGCAAATCTTGAATCCTTGTGAACGCATTTCTCCCTCTGGTTATTTTTAGATCATAAGCAATTAATTATTATTTTTCTGTTGGTAGACAGAAATTAATCATTATTTTGACATTAACCATTAGTATAGTAACTGTCATTCATACTAGCAAATAGTCTGAATTTCTAAGAAAAAAGAAAATGCTTGGAGTCATTACAATAGACATCAATCGCATGCTTTGAAAACCTTCAACAGTGTTCTTAGTAAATGGATGAAAATCAAACAGAGTTGAATCTTAATACAATTGACTATGCACTCCTGTCAAAAATTTTGGTAAAAGAATAAAACTTGCAAACAAATTGAATTTAAAAAACAAAATATAATCAATGTTAATATCAAGAACTAAGATAAGGTATACCTTAGCTCCAGGTGCCCACTCTCTATAAGTAATGCCTGTGGCACTGCAAAAACAGTTTAGAGTTATGAGTTATTAGAAACATTGAAAGATTTAAACCTCAGAAAGACTGACTTCTTCATCCGGGGGAGGTTAAAGAAAAGAAAATTGTTACAATTCTCTTCGATTTTTCATGCTGATTAGATTTGAAACAAAGGGATTGCGTAATTTTGGAATGAGAGTTAAATTTTTGGGAATTTGAAAATTTTTGTGTGGGGTGCTCAGGTCTTAAGATTTCTTATCTCTAGTTATATTAGAAATACATTACCATTTTGATTAAATGTACTTTAGCTGCGAAGTCTTTGGTCCTAGTTGGATTAGGGTTACTTGAATCATCTGTATGTAGGAGACTTGTGTCTCAGGGTTTTCAATCTCGATTGGACAGTTTCGTTTTGAATTTGTTTAGTGGTTCCTTCAGATTCTGTTCTACATCAACTAAGTTGGATTAACGTCACTTACATGGTTGGTTTATTTTCTCACACTTACAAAGCCTTAGATTAAAGGTTAAGGACTTTACTAAGTAGCAATTTAAGTAAAGCATGAAAGGATAGATTCGATATCATATAAAGGCTGCACATGACATGACAAAGCAAACAATATTGGGTGTGTTTTGTTTTAAGTTTGGAAATTAAATTTGCAGAAGGAGCCTCCTCATTGCATTGAGAAAATTGAGGTTTGGGAGGAGAAGTCTGTTCTCCAGAGGTCTTCTCACAAGGAATGTTTGTCAGATTCCAGAAAGTTGGAGGTAGCAGTGAAATTTATCTTAACTATAAATATAGCATTTCAAATAAAAATAAAAGCTCCTCCTTAGGCTAAATTAATTATGATTAATTATGGACTAGGAATTAGCACATGATACAACTAACAAATTTAATCATATTAAGGCTAGTAAATTTTGAAACAGAAAAGATAGATAAAAGTAGGGGAAGGGGTAAAATAAAACCTGCGTGTGAAACCAAATTTTTCATAGCCACGAGAAAATGCTTCCAAACCACCTTCATGCTTATCAATTTCCTCACGCAATCTTCTATACTGTCCATAACTGTAATTAGAAAAAAATATGTATTTAAACAAAATCAGCCAATGTTCCACAGTTTATTAAGTATCAAAAGCACATATGCAACAGATAACAAATAACATAATGAGCAATATATGTATCGACTAAAGGCTACATAAACAGACCACTGTATTTTTTTTTTAAGGAATGGCAAGGTTTTCATCATGCCGAACTATTTTTAAAAATAATTGAGTAAAGAACTAAGACATGTATACCACCAGCAGGAAAAAGGAATTCCTATATATGAGAAATGTTGGCAATTGCCATTATTTTTTTTATTTTTGATTACATTAGGAGGGGTTTGAACTTCCCAAGTTTTCCATGACAGGGTCTATTATTCGGAAGTACATAGAATTATTTCACTCATTAAAACTATAAGATGCTTAGGATAAGAAGTCAACTCACCGAAAATCAAGATGCTCACTGTAACCTTGCAGATATGGATCAATTTCATATATCTTCTGTCCAGTGCCAGGTGGGGGAATAATCTTAGGTTTAACTTCATCTCCTTCTATTTTTACTTTCTTTTTTGAGGAAATTGATGTCTTTGCTGGAGCATCGGCATCAACATCTTCAAGTGATGAGAGAACAGAACCTTGTCCATCTTCAACCTCTCTGAAACCACTAGGTGCTTCATCATCCTTGTGTTCATTATCTTCTTTCATGGTTAGATCCTCTAAGTTATTAAGAGCCTAAAATATACAAGTCAATGCACTCTGAGATTACTAAGAATGAATAAACAAAGGGCATAAACAAAAATACTGCTCCATTCACATTTGTAGTATTGCAAACTATGAAAATATAGAAAACACGGAAAAACAGTAATGCCTTCGCTCAGCAGCCAACAATTTGTCAATGGCCATAACTTATGGTCCATAAGCAAATAAATAGTCTCAAGCATCCTTAGGCAATTTGTTCTGTTCATTCGCCAAAAACTTTATACTACTATTATGCATTATCTGTTGAGAGTCTCATTCTCATTTTAATATTCTAAAAATTGTTCAGCTATACAAAGGATTCCAAGGATCAGGTTCATAACATGCTATAATTCTACTAACAGAGTTTGTAATGCAAAAGAAAATGTATTCATCAGGAAAACTGAGATTAATAGCATCTCTAATGTTTCAAACTAAATGTCGCCTTTAGAACATGTAGCAAATAAAGCTTTCCTTTTATATCCAGATATTTTCAAAGACCCTCTAAACTAAAAGATTACCCTCAAGCAAATCCTACCTGCATGCAAATCATGAGACAGGAGTCTGGGATCTTAAGGTTCAACCAGGAGTCTACTTTTGACATTTCTGAATCCCACACATAGGATGCAGTTTTTTTTTAATCTTCTTTTCACTCTGTTTCCAAGTTTTTTTCTCCTTAAAGTTACAATCACCTTACAAATAACTATTCCATTATTCAACTAAAAGGAGCCAGTTTCTTACAACTACAGCGACAGTTTACTTGCCACATTTTTTCAGATGCATATGACAAAAAAACCATAATCCCTGTAAGAAAAAAGGCATGCGAAGTATTTATATAAAATTATAAATTACCAAAAAGTTTCACATGGAGATGGATAAAAATACCTGTGGATCCTGTGAGGTTATTTCAGGAGTTCCGCGTTGATCTGTCAGGGTTGAAGTGTCATCTTGACCTCCAGGTACAAGAACTTTATCAGATGCAGCAACTGTAGAAGATGAGGAGTCAGAATCATGGGAAAATTTCCCAGCAAGGGTCTTCCCTACAAGAAATCATCAACGCATCAGTGAGCTGTTTTCAACCATGTAATGGGCAATTAGTTTTGCATGTAAACTTACTTTCTTTTATGTTCACCCTAAGGAGATAGATATATCACTCTTCACGTTTTCTATTTCCAGAAACTTATCATGTTCACTTATTTGCAATTCAAAATGATCAACCATTAAATATTCACAGCCAGTTCACAAACCAATAAATAAAGTAATTAAAGAATTGTCTAGTCAAGCAAATAAAGGCTTGAAAACAATCCTTACAATAGTTTAGATTTATTTTTATATTCTACACAAACAATGGGTAGTAGAGAAACAAAATTCAGCAAAATATATAGAAGAAAATTATGAGAACTATATTATCAAAAGCATGTCACATGAATTATTGTTAATAGTTTCCAAGAAGCTATGCCGCAGTGGTCAAATGAGCTTTCTTTAGCTGGTTTCCCATTACCAAACATTCTGATTTAGTGAAGAACTGAAATCATCCTAACCAGTATCTGCTTCAACTTATAATCATCTGCGTGATGCAGAAAAAAAACATAAAAAATAAGAGGCAACTACATGTAACCACTCTAAATTATAGCCTAACTGCAACTTTTATACATGAACATTAAAACATAACGCTTTATACCCCCACACTATCACAGAAATTGAAAACATTACATATCAACTAAATCTAACATCTAAAAGCCACGTAATTGTCATGTAATGCTTTATGTAGGGAGAATTCTAAAAAATGATAGGAACATAAAGTATCAAGGAACAATTACACGATTTTTAGATGTTAGCTTTAATTGATATGTAACTTTTTTTTTTTTTTTTGCGTGAAAAAGAGCCAAGTTTTATATTTTAATATCGGTGTAAGTGTAGTTTTGCTTAAAATCTTGCACAGATTGTTGCCCCACTATTTATTCTTATTCTTTCTTTCTTCTTTTCCCTCCGCCCGAAGCCTATCAGCTCGAAGTCTCGCCCAACGAGAGTAGATACAAGCTAAAAGTAGCGATATCATCTTTCAGTCTGTCACACAGACGGTAAATTAAATTATCCGCTCAAGGTTGAAGTATATAGAACCAAGCTTGATCACACCCACCATTAATAATCACAAATCGGATGCTTGAAAGAATCATCAAGTACCAAAAAGTTAGGTCGCGTGGTTTTCTTTTAAAAAAAGAAAGAAAGAAAAATAATGCACTTGAGCAAGAATGCAAGATAAAATTTATATCACAATCAAGATAAACTTTAAGCAGAGATTTCAGCATCTATACAAATAGAGAACTTCAGAACTAAATATTCTACAAAATGGTGCCATTGTGTTAAGGTTCGCATAGATGGGTTCATATCATAGAAAAACCTGCCTGGAGGAGTGTGACTTTTATTACACAAACAGCAATGGGCGACATAAACTACAAAGAATATGCAGAATTGAACAAAGGTTGATTCGATACTTTGAAGTATTCAATGAACCAGTGTCGGCTTTCCGTACATTAACCAAGCCAATTTTCAAGCAAACACGGGCCATAACTCCAACAACGAATTGAAATTGTAGAAGTAATAGAGTGAAGAAAGCGTACTACGAGAAATGGAATCCTTGTTCAGAAAGAAGGAGAGAGTAGCACTCCGACGATCACCGTGGGAGCTTGATCGCGAAGACTTGTACACCGAAGGAACAACCGGAAAACGTAGTCCAGGTAAAGTATAAACCATCCTTGTGATTGTGTCACTCGTTGAGTTTTGAGAAGGAAGAAGAGTGATAGAGGTGCGATACAGATCCGGGTTCGAACTGAGATATAAGGAGTGATGAGTTCAAGTGCGGTGAGAACCGTGACGATAAGTCACACAATTTTGTGCCTCGGGAAGGGCATTAACGGATTAAAATACCAGGGAGAGATAATTTGGAGGGTGGAAAGGGGTGACGCAACTTAACTGCAAACAATGCACGCTACGTGTGACGAAGATTGAGCAGTTGGGACCCACCCCACGACCCAGTGGGCTCAAGGATATGATATAAACGGCTCTTGGGTGTGCGTTGCGAGGGAGGCCTCCTAACTATTTTCAAGATTTGACAGGGTACCACGAAAGAAAGCTCCGGAAAAGGTTCTTTACTTCTTTTCGAGTAGTGGCTCTGAATATATACCCTCTCTTGCCTACGTTTCCTTCTGTGAAATTGTGTTTGGGTGACCAATAAAAATTGTATTTTATTTGTGTCAAACGAGACTGATAGATTTTATAGACATATAGAAATATAGAATATAGATAGATATAGAATATAGATTCTTTTCTGTCTTCCAGAAATAATATCAAAACATCTCAAACAGAGATTCTATTTCTCGATAGTATATTATATTTTATAAAAAAACTTAAGTAGTTGTTAATCAAGAAAATAATTAAGTACTTAAATTTATATGTTTAAAGTATTTTTTATGTGAATTTTAAATTTAAGAATAAGTTAACAATTTAATAACAAAAATTAGTTATGAGATAAGTGATGCATAAAAATAATCAACTTGATTTAGTTTAATTGAAATGAAGTACCTTTAAGTATATTAAAATTGAAGTATATAAGTTTTTTTTTTAAAATAATGTATTGCCAAGGCTGACTCGTTTAAATAATATGTATAAATTATATATATAAACTATATGAGATTTATATAGTATATAATTTATAAAAAAAATTATAGTATTTATATGCTCTAAACAAATATGGCTCATTTTTAATTACATGCAAAGCATCGACTTTACAGTATAATTTAAGTAATATGAGATCAATGTACAGGATTCACAGTTAGTCTAGCCTAATTTAATTTAACACGTAATAAAATTTAGTTTAAATTGTATTTTTCAGAAGAACTCGTAAATAGTATCACTTATTTTCTAATACTCTAATGGTTTGTTTGGTTGGAGGGAAATGGGGAGAAGGGAAAGGAAGGGGAGGGAAAATGTTATTAAATTTTTCCTCCCCTTGTTTGGTAATCAAGAGGGGAGGGAAAATGTTATTAAAATTTTTCCTCCCCTCCCCTTATATATTTTCCTTTCAAATTGGGGTAATTTGAGGGAAAAATGTGTTATTGTGTTCAAAATGACTAAAATACCTTTCATTTTTTTCATTACTCGGTCACACAATATACTGGTCAGTCTTATCCTTATATTAACTTAAATAAATTAAGGGTATAATAGTCAAATTATAATTATTTTCCCTCCTTTCCCCTCCTAACCCAAACTAGGTAAAATTAAAATCCTTCCACTAAAATTCCTCCATTTCCTTCCAAACGAGGTAAAATTAAAATCCCTTCTTTTTCCTCCCCTTTCTTTCTCTCCATTAAAATTCCTCCCCTCCCTTTCCCTCCTTTAAACCAACAGACCATAAGTAATATAGAAGAAATGTGTTTAATTTTTATTAATTTAATTTAATTTAATTTTTCATTCTTAGAACTTAAAACAACACAGGAATTATGTTATGGATTCTGAAATAATATATTCTGTGACATGTTCCTATCCCCAAAAAAAATTCTATTCCTTGCTCAGGATGATTGAACATTCCTGGCTTTCTTTGTCTTTGTTTCCAATAATTGAACTGCTGAAAAAATCCTAATTAATGCACCGATATTTTCCTACTCTGATGAGACACGGACATGATGTCTGTCTCCTTGCTGAGTCAATGACAAGCGAATACCGACTATGCCACCGGAAGTATCTGGAGATGAGATGGAATATGCCATTACCAATTCCACAAACTACAATCAGCCTCAATCGTCAAATTTCTGTCTTCCTTGATTAGGAAATTGTATCAGTATTCAGTAGTGTTCATATTTCAACTGGGTTGTCTTGAAGGAAATTTTTTGCCAATAATCACTTAATATTTATTATAAAATTATAAAGTGAAAGCTGAAAGGAGGATTCTGCTTTGGTTTTTTAGTGGAAAAGTGCTTTTAGCCTTTTACAGAGTTTTTTGTTGGCCAACTATCACAAAAGATTAAAATGCGAGGTTTATAACCTTTTTTTTGTTTTGTTTTAAAGTAGAGCGATGTCGACAACTTCATTGTAAGATTAAGATAGAAGGTAATAAACTACAAATCTTTGTATTTGAAATGCTCCAATATCGTTCATAAAAAAAAAAAATCTTAACATCCAACTTCAGTTTCCAGCGATTGATCAGAGGCGGACTTGCAAAGCTCTCTAAAATTATATTATATAGAGTAAGATAAAATTTAGATGAATGAAACCAGAAAGTCAAGATTTCATTTAAAAGGGAATTTACTAATTTATATTTAACAGTCATGACACGAAAAAAAATAAGATTATTTTTATTTTGATGTTAAATAGAGTAAAAATATTGTTAGAATAAAAATGAGAATTGAACAAATGACCGAAATACTCCTAAAATTAACAAAGCTTAAGAATTTAAGAATTCGGTGATCAACTTTAAAATTAAGAAGAAAAATTACCGAAAAGTCTAAAATCTTGTTTGGGTTGTAATTCAAAACCAAGTTTCAGTCCAAAATGGAGTTTTTTCTTTCTCTTTCTGGATTTATTTGGCTAATACAATGGAACACGTTAGGAATTGAGTTATCTCTCTAAACTCCATTCCATGAGAAGTGGGAGCTGCTCATCCGTTGGCTTAACGTGTTTGCATTTAATGCTATAGCCCTTTGGTGAATTTAATTGGGAAAGGGATAATTTGGCATCCCCCAACAAAAATATTACCAAATTAAGTCCTATAAAAGTTGAAATTATTGAAAATGACCTAGGTTCTTATGGATAATAAAAAAAGAACTCTTTTATTAAAATATCCCTTCTCCATTTCCCCTTTTTTCCCAACCTCACCATCACTGGTGCCGGTGACATCACCCGAGGTCCGGTCATCAGAACTTTGGTAGCTAGTGACAGTGCCAAAATAGTGAAATATTTTCGCTTGGAAATTTAGTTATTACGATTTGAAAATTTAGTTATTGGCACTTAAGAAATTAGTTATCGTCAGTTGGAACTGCTTAGGGTCATGAGAAGTGGGAGCTACTTAGGGTTCGTTTGGTTTTCAGTTGGTTAAAAATGAGTCTTGGTAAAATTGATTTTGTAACATAGTTATGATAAAAATTGATTTTGAATTAACGTGTTTATGTTTGGATGATTTATTTAAAAATTGGTTTTGACAAAACTCATAATTTTTCTCTAAATTGAGCTTAAACTCTATTTTATGATTAATTTAATTTACTTTGACTAAAATTTAATCTGCATTTATTTAATTGAGAACATAATATATCTGATATAACATTTTCTTACAGGTCATGATCTATAAAAATTAAAATTTTGAAGGGATATTTTAGTCAATAAATAGGAAATATTTTATGAAAATTTTATTTTCCTAATTTTTTTTATTTTTTATCATTTTTATTGGTATATTTTTATCTGACTTTAAAATAAATACAGATAAAAATAAAAAAGCAGAATGAAAAAGCATTAGCTTGGTTGCTTCTCCTTCAACTCCATTTTTAAGAAAAATCATTGTGGCAACCACAACTCATTTTACCATCCAAACATTCATCAAAAATGGAATAAGTGGTTTTGGGTTGAAAAGTTCAAAAGCGAAAACAAATAGACCCTTATCCGTTGGCTTAACGTGTTTACATTTAATGCTATAACCCTTGGTGAATTTAGTTGGGAAAAGATAATTTGAGCCCTCCAATAAGAATATTACCAAATTAAGTCTTATAAAAATTATGAAATCCTTGAAAATGACCTAGATTCTTATAGATAATAAGAAAAAAACTCTTTTATTAAAATATCCCTTCTCCTTTCCCCCTTTTCTCCCAACCTTACTGTCGCTGGTGCCGGTGACATCACCCGAGGTCCGATCACCGGCGACATTGTCGGAGGTCTGGTCATCGGAGGTTCGGTCACCAAAGTTTCGGTAGCCAATGACAGTGCCAAAATAGTGAAATATTTTCGCCTGGAAATTTAGTTATTACGATTTAGAAATTTAGTTATTGGCACTTAAGAAATTAGTTATCGTCAATTGGAAATTTAGTTATTCCCACTTGGGAAATTGTTATTCACACTTGGAAATTTAATTATCTCCATTTGGAAATTTAGTTATCTCCACTTGGGAAATTAGTTATCGTCAATTAGAAATTTAGTTATTCCCACTTGAAAAATTTGTTATCCACACTTGGAAATTTAGTTATCTCCACTTGAAAAATTAGTTATCGCCAGTTAGAAATTTAATTATTCTAACTTGGAAAATTTGTTATCCATACTTGGAAATTTAATTATCTCTAATTAGTAATTTAATTGTCCCCACTTGGGAAATTAGTTATCACCAGTTGAAAATTTAGTTATTCTCACTTAAGAAATTAATTATCGCTAGTTGATTAAATTTTTAGGTGTGGATCACAAATTTCCCAAGTGGGAATAACTAAATTTTCAACTAATGATAAATAATTTCCCAAGTAGGGATAATTAAATTTTTAAGTGGAGATAACTAAATTTCCAAGTATGGATAACAAATTTCCCAATTGAGAATAATTAAATTTCCAACTAGCAATAACTAATTTCCTAAGTGGGGATAACTAAATTTCCAAGTGGAGATAACTAAATTTCTAAATGTGGATAACAAATTTTCCAAGTAATAATAACTAAATTTTCAAGTGACGTTAATTAAATTTTCAGGTGAAAACATTTCACTATTTCAACACTGTCACCAGCGACTAGACCTCCAATGACCAAACCTTCGGCAACATCACCAGTTATCGAACCTCCGGTGATGTCGCAGGTGCCAGCGATGGTGAGGTTGGGAGAAAAGAGGGAAAGGGGAATGAGTATTTTAGTAAAAGAGTTTTTTTTTTTATTACCTATAAGGATATAGGTTTTTTTCAAGAATTTCAATTTTTACAAATCTTAATTTGACAATATCCTTATTAGAGAGTCTCAACCTGTCTTTTCCCCAATTTAATTTAGTGAAGTGGGGAGAGCTGAAAAATGGGACAGTAAAAGATGAACTGGCTCACCACCTATCACCCTGGGAGCAAATTCGAAAGTCAAAACTAAAGCTTTTTTATTGTTTAATTCCAATGGTTCCTTACTTCTTTACCTTTATTTGTAAGTTTGGTTAATGTGGTAGTTTGTATTGATACAAAAATCTTTTGTATTGAAGCAAAGTAACATAATCTTTTTTCTCTTTTTGAATTTCAAGTTCTCTGATACTTTTATTCAATTTAGAAGGTCAAATTATATAATTTATAAAATATAATTAGTCATGTAATAAAATCAATTTTATTTATAATATTTTAAATTTAAAATTTTTTTTCTTCCGACAAACATACACACATATATTTATTAAATAGGTATTGGACAAAGGAAATTTATCTATTAAAAATTAGAAAAAAATTATATATTTATAACTGCTTTTGATTAAAATTATCCAAATATAATTTTTTTTGTTAAAATTAAATTTTAAATACATTATCCATACACAAACATATTAGTTTTCAAAATTAATTTTTATCATAATCACATTATAAAACCAATTATATCAAATCTTCGTTTTCACAAACTACAAACTAATAACTAAAAGCCGCACTTACAGATATCATATATTGCTATTGATTCTTTGTATTATAGCCATTTCTTTTTCTTTTGCTGGTGTTGCCGATGTCATTTGTGCTTACTGTTTTTTCTTCTTGGCCTTTGACCCTGAACTTCATTGGATCATAATAGGATGCCTGATTCATAATAGTAAGCATGACGATGATGATGAAACTTCACCCAAAAAAAGGGCATGATATTCATCAAGTCCGTACAGCGGCAGCACACTCATATCTTCTTCCGTGGTTCCTTACTCAGATCTTCCGTATCTGATCCATCAGAAATTAGGGATTAGAACTGTGAGCTTCTGATTTAGACATAAAGAAAGCATAGTGAAGAAAAACTATCTACTCAACATCATCCCAATAGAAAATCCAGATCCAGTTCGAATTGCAGTATTTCTCGCCAATTTGCATGGTGTTGAACTCATGCAAAGAAAAAAGTGGGATGCTTCTCGCCAATCACCAAGGTTGTCTCTCAATTTCCCTTCAGAAGAGGCCCACCAATATTTATTTAGTTGAACATATCAATAATCAATCAGGTCTTGATATTATCAAGAATCCATGAGAAGAATAGAATATATTGGAGGGCAATCTTATTCAATTACTGAGAAGTACATCAATGGTACTTATAGAAGCGTACACTGAACTTAGACCTGACTAGAACTAATTCCAGAACTAACTAGAACTAATTTAGTTGAACTAACTTGACTACTACCAGCTGGACTTAGGCCCACAATACAAAGGTTCAGACTAATACACTAACAGATATGACTAATGCAGCAGCACCATGCATACGACACACAATCCATAGCTTACATGTCACGGGTAAGGATTAAAAAGGGTACACTAACATAAACATCAGAATTATTCAATATCTTTCAGTCCATTCATAATTAAGCTCTAATAGAAGATAGCTTAATTGCTGACCATAATGAGCTTTGACAATGCATTACGAGTGCGAAAGAACGAAACTATTTTGCCAAAACATCTGTATCACGAATTATCTTCTTCGAAGGAAGAACAATTGCAGCCACCGGTCTGTCTTCAAATCCACCACCCTCATCAATGATCATCCTTAAGCGATCTACATGGAGTTTTGCATGATGACCACTAACCACGATGGTTGGACTTGCACTTAGTTCCTACGAGAAAATAGAAGTTAATTAGAACGACTATGAGGTAACCACAAAACCAAGTTCACCCAAGAAGGGAAAAAAAAAAAAAGACTGCTAACAAAATAATTGCATCCAAAAACAGACAACATTCTACTCTACCTATCGAGAAATAAAGAAGAAAATTTTTGGACAAAGAAGTAGCAAGGTATCACCTCTGGTATATCCCGTACACTCTCTCTCCCACTAAGAGCCACAACCTTAGGCACCCGAGTATCCCGAGCTTTCAAAGATTTTAATTGCTCGTTCACATCTTTCCGTTTTTCCAAACCAGCATGAACAGCAATCAACTTGCACTGTTTGATTCCATCATCGGTCTCCACAAAGACATCATCCTAGTAAAAGTAGCATCATGATCCACAGATCTTCAGTAGTTGATCCTTAATCTACATCAATTTGCAATCTCAATATGGAACACACTGTCCTAAGGTGCAGGTAACTTAATAACTTGCAACGTATGTCAAATGATGAGGAAATTGTCTTGCGATGAGACAGAGAAGCAGATGTCCTACCTCTTCATGGACCCAGACTAAATCAGCAAGAAACTGCTTATGCTCATCAGGAACTGCTTTAACCAAATCTGTACGCAATGATAGTCCTTCAGTTAAGGAATAAAACAAAGAATGCACAATTTCAAGAGAGGGCCAGTCACACTTCAGAAACTTTTATAGTACTGACAACCCCGAGCAGAGCTGGATAAAAGTAATTAAACTGTGTCATACAGAAAAAGCGCCTTGAAGCTACACAAAGTTACTAATAAAAAGGCTTCAAATCTTTCAAATACCGATGTCACCGAAATGTTTCGATGTCTAAAGACAAATCAGTTCAAAATAACCAGACATCCGTATTGACAGCGCAATATTGAAGAAGCATCGAAAGAAATCCATAAACCAATAATAAATTGAAACCAATGAAAAGGAGAAAAGGACTGGGTGAAAAAAGAAGCATACCAGCGGAACCATGAGGAACCCCATAAGACCCAAAAGTTGGTTCAGCGTCGTAAATGGAACCCATGTAATCAATGCCCTTGGCAGTGTTGTGCTTGACCTTAATTGAACCAGCCCATCGCCTCCCCTGAAGATGCATATTTTCATAGCCATCATCCTTATACCATCCTTCTCTATCCTCACTGGCCTCGAACTCTTTCCAGGTGTCGGAGAACTTAGAGCCATCAGGCGGCGGAGGCAGAAGACCGAGAAATGCGGCGAAGGCGAAATCATGGTTCCCGCAGATAAAGACGTGTTTCTGCTTAGGGTATTTAGAGGGCAATTGAATCAGGAAATCAATAACTTGACGGGTATGGGGACCGCGGTCGCAGTAATCCCCCAAGAAGATTACGATGGCAGATTGAAACAACACAGGGTCGATTTCCTTTTCGAGGTTAGACCACAAGTTCTGGAGCTTGGAGATGAAACCATGAATGTCACCTATGCAGCACACCACCCTGGCCATGGGTTCAACTCGATGCTATACACCACGGGTCAACCACACACCCTTGGCTTGCAATTTGTATCCCATTCTTGCAGCTTCGACTATGGTGCGTGATTTGATGTTCGTAGTAACGCTTCCTCACTATGGCACGCGATTGCGATTTGATGTTCCTACCAACCCTTCTACTAGGGCACGTGATTTGATGTTCGTACCCTCATTTATTCAGCACGTAATTTGATGTTCGTACCCTTAATTTATTTATTTCCTTAGCTCAAAAACTAATTCTTCTTCTAAGATGTTGTCATCGGGATTTGTATCTCCCAAAAGTAATTATTTTAAGAATTGCCGACTTATTTTTAAAAATCTACTTGTGCACAATATATGTATATTCTCAATTTCAAAATAGAAATATGAATTTTAGAAAATTAAAATTATAAATTATAAATTATGGTTATAAAATTTATATATTTATTTCTATAAATAAACAAATATTTGATATACTAATCTATAACAACTAATTTATTTAACAAAAATATATCTTCTTTCCATTTCAAAATATAAGATGCATTATATTTAAAAAATTAAAATTTTAAAATATAAATTAGGATTATGAAATTTATGCATAATTTAATATTAGTTTCTTATTTTTATCCTAAATTAAGAGGAATACAATTGTAATTTAATAAAAATAATTTTATAAAATTATGATTTCTAATTAACTTTGTATATCTTCTATTTGATATTTTTGTATATTTATTTTTATAAATAAACAAATATTTCTATTTGACTTTCAGTTGCTTTTATGTACGGCAACTAATTTGTTCAAAAGAAACTTAATATTTTTTCCATCTCAAAAAATTAAAATTTTAAAATATAAGTTATAGTCATAAAATTTATATAACATGTAATATTAGTTTTTTATTTTCACCCTAGATTAAGAGAAATATAATTATAATTTAATAAAGATAATTTTATAAAGTTATGGTTTCCAACTAACCTTGTATTATATCATCTATCTAATATCTTTGTATATTTATTCCCACCAGTAAACAAATATTTCCATTTGATTTTCAGTTGATTTACTACTTTGTAACAACTAATTTGTTCAATAAAAACTTAAATTCTGGTTGTGCTTCTAACTCGGATTGTTTTTTCTTTCATGGAGTTTTCTTTATCCAAATAACTAATTTACAGCCAATAGAATTAAATAGTGATACACCGCACAGGATTAGAAGGCTCTTTAATTCTTTAATTGGAGTAAATGGTGCCCATTGGGAAAAATATAGAGCCTATTTCTTTTCAAAATCATTTTTTTATTTTTGAAAATAGAAAAATAAAAAAATTTGTTTAGTAAATCTATTTTTTATAAAATGTTCTAAAAAATAAAAAAATAAAAGAATAGAAAACTCAGAACATTCTTAATGTATTTTGTAGTTTTTGTTCTAAAAATAAAAGAAAATATGAAAAATACCTACCTCATTAATGATGAAGATAAATTTTAAATAACTTATCTAACACTTATGGTTATAATTTTGAAAATAATTATTCAAACAGATTTTTTTATTTTCCTGTTTCTAAAACTTATTCTCGAAAGTAATTTCAAAGAAAACTATTTTAACAATATTAAAACAAAAAAATACTGTAAAAAAGGGTCATATATTTTGTGTCTATTATTGCACACACAAGCCTAAAACCAATAAGGTAATTGCTGGCTATCTCCTTTGGAAGTTGAGGAACTTGATGCCATATGCAAACACAAATAAGAAGAGAAGAACCCAGCCCACATGAGCGGCTGCAACTACAGGAAGGAAGTCGTAGTCATAGCCTAAACTTTCTTTCAGGAATTCCTTCAATCCCATGCTTCCAGCTCCTGGAATTTCCAATTCTGCATTTTTGTCACCCACTTGAGAGGTAATAAGGCCATAGAGGGTCCAAGCAACCGGAGATGCCCAGTAGTACCATCTCCACCAAATGGGGATTTGCTGTGATTTTTGAAAATATATAAGTTATGTGTGAAAGCAAAAGGAGTTTCAATCGTGGAATCAAATTGTGATTTGTGAATGATCAAAATGGTAGACCGATCACTTACTGTCCTGGGAACGAGAAAGCCAGAGAACAAGTTCCAGAAGCTTAGGAAGAAGGACATACAAATGGCAGCAATTTGGTGACCCGGGGTTAGCGCAACAATCATCATCCCATACAAGGTGAAGTAGATGAAGCACATAAGTATAAAGTAGAAGAACCAAAAGAATTTCCTTGCCTCCCATTCAAACCCGATCATGAAGTAAAGGAGAAGTGTATAGATGGCTGTTTGAATTGCATTATAAATTGCCTCTATTGCCACCTGCAGAATTAATGGAGTACTTCATTTAATGAAGAACCAGTATTTATTTATTTGACTGCAGCCTATACTCTTGTTGGGTTCGATCGTTATTTATACCAAAATGCTAATATACATCTTTATTATAGAAATATCTCAATTCATGGACGTCTTTCTCCTTCATATTTTTATTTATACCTGACTAAATGCATAGGGTAATGCAGAATACATTCCAGCTGCTCTTTCACGATAGAAGACAATTCTCTCAATGGCGACGATCGACTGCACAGCGGAAGCATTTGTGCCTCCAAGGAAAAGCACGGCAGAATACATGGCCCCCAAAAGATTCATCAAATCTTGGTGTTTGTGGCTGCCAACGATGTGAATTTAGAAATACTAGAATACCATATAAAGGTAACTAAAATGAACTCATTTCCTAGTCAATTTCCACTCAAATTGATTGTTATATCCTCTTATCTAAAAGTTGACATTTTGGCTGTCTAAAATTTAAATAACCAATACATTGTAATCATGTGATATTATTTTATTAATGTTTTTTATTTAATTTTTCTTTGATTAAATGAAATCTCAAATTTCACACAGACTCCTTTGACGGAATTTTCAAGGTTGTCTAAAATTTGGAACTTTTTTATGAAATATTTAAGTTTCAATCCGACCATTGAGGAATGAAAATTATTTTATGAAAAATTAAAATTCCAAATTTCATAAATAACACTTAATAATATCTTTCCAAATTCTGTCCCCTAAACAAAATCCCTAATAATTATATTTCTAATTTCATCCCAAAACAAGATTCATAATTTCTTATGGAGTAAGGAATGAAATTTCTCACTTGATCAATTAACATTCCAAACCCCATGTTCATTAAATTTTGCCCCCAGACAAAATTTTGTCCGAATGCCAATATTTTCTTTCTATGAAACCCCAAATTTTGTTTAAAGAAGTTTGAAAAATTAGGTTCATAGAAATCAATTTTTGCCAAATTAAAACATTTTGAGATGAAGATTCAATTAAATTGACAAAATCGAAATCACCTATTGTGTAAATATCATTTTTCCAACAAAAGAGAATGTAATGAGATAATAAATAATTAAAGTAGTATCAATTTGAATTAAGACGATTGTTCAATTTTAAAACATATTATATTAAAATCAAATCAAATCAAACTCTTGAAGCATATGGCATCAAAGCAAAGTCAAACCAGATCCCATGATGAACCAAACTATAATGTACAAAACTAACGGAAACTAGACCTGAGTCGAATATGTAGCAAGTTAAATATGACTTACATCTTATTGCCTTTCCTCCAGAAGATAAGACCGAATAGTACTCCAATCACTGTTGTCATGAAAAATCTAACCGCGTTGTATTGAGGATTTCTCCAATAAGACCAATGCTGTTTCCAAAAGCAAGCCTTACACTGTACAAAAAACGATAGGGAGTATTTGGTTTGGAAATACAAGTTCTTGGAACCTGGTGCTGGAGTACTGAGCTCCTTAATAAGTTCTTGATTCCTCCTGAAGTTCAAAGAAAATAAAAGTAACAAAGCTAACATTCTGGTCATATGAGTAGACTCATAATAACAGAACCGTAGAAGAAAAAACTTACTGGTAAAGGGATGAGTTAGCATAAATATCTGCAAAATTTATATCAAGTTGAGACTCAACTGCAGGAGTGCTGATCTCAAGCATCCATGTGGCTGGATTGTAACCATCCTTGACTTTAGGAACCCTGGGGATAGCCTACAGCAGATTAATATAGCTATGTGAAACTCGGACGAAATTACAAGCAGCTCACATTGCTCAATGGTCAAATCAAGAATCAGAGGTTTTAAAATTTTGAATCATAAATATAGAAAAGCTTCTATACTCACTTCAAAATACTCTATGAGCTTATGTGAGTGGCGACCAAGAGGTCCACCATAAATGACTTGTCCTCCTCTTTTCATTAACATTAGCTGTAACAACAACGAGATCAGAATTGAGGATTTGCAATATAGAACAAAAATCAACCAGGGAAAAAACCAAAAAACTCTTTGGTCTACACAAGATTGAGTTCAAATTACCTCATCAAAGGCTTCAAAAATGTCTATGCTTGGCTGGTGAATTGTACACACAACAGTTCTCCCGGTGTCCACTGTATTTCTCACTGTCCGCATAACAATAGCAGCTGCTCTAGCATCAAGGCCAGATGTTGGTTCATCCATGAAAATGATTGAAGGGTTAGCGACTAGTTCTACAGCAATAGTTAATCTTTTCCTTTGCTCTGTTGACAAACCTTCCACTCCAGGAAGACCTACTAGAGCATCTCTAATTGGATTGAGCTCAACCAATTCCATAATTTCTTCAATAAACATCTGCATCACCAATAGAAAGAGAGTTGAATCAGAATTCAAATGACAAAGAACAACAAAAAATTAATTGACTATGGCCAAGAGTAAAATGATAAACTCACCTTTCTTGTTTGTAGTGTTACATTTGAAGGAAGACGAAGCCATGCCGAATATAATAGGGATTCATAGACATTAACATATGGAGAATGAATGTCATTTTGTTCACAATAACCACTAACTCGAGCAAAAGTTGCTTGGTTTTTTGGATAGCCAGAGATGCTGATACTCCCTTCAATATACCCACCGGTTTTTCTCCCTGCTAACACATCCATGAGTGTTGTCTTCCCAGCACCACTAACACCCACAAGTGCTGTCAATATGCCTGGTTTGAAGGCACCACTGACATCTCGTAGCAATTGAAGTCTAGGTTCTTGGATTCCTTGACTTTTCATTTCCTGAAGACAAAAAAGCACCAAAAGCTTCAGAGAGAAAAATTAATTGGTCTCGATGTGAATAAACAGTTTAAATATTCCATAAAATGTAAGGCCTTAAAGAATTCACTGTTTAGATTTGAATTGAGGGACGTACTGCGGGCATATCTACATAGTAGTTCACATGATTGAATGCAAGTGAAAGGGGTTGAAAAGGCAGAACCATTCCTCTTTTTGGTCCTTGATCTGAAGCACAATCAGTTTCGGAACAATTTCTTGATGCCGTGCCTATACCTATGATTCATCAGACAGATATAAAGTACGTTGTTGTCATTGAATTGCATGAGAACTTTGTGCAATTGAAATTCTCTATACAGCAACAATATGCATTGAAACCTTCTGCGATATGTTGTCTAGAAGCAGACTTTTTATCCTTCACGTCAACTTCATCCAAGATGACCGCTTTTGAATCTCCCAAAGCTGAAATTTTGATTTGACATTAATATGGTTTACCAAAATTGAAAATTTCACTCGATATAAAAATATAACTTACGGTTTAAGTAAACCAATGCCCCAATGAAGAGAAGGTTGAAGAGAAGAGAGAACCCAAATAAGGCACCTACGCAAATCCAAAACCAATAATCATCTGTGAAGAAGCCTCTTGACTGAAGAAGTACTTTTCCAACTGTAGGCGCATCAAATCTAGGGTCCGTATTTGGCTGCACAAGATTAAAATGGTATTTAACAATGCTAATATTCGTGGACGTAATTTAATTTAGTGTGAACTTATTTTTGGTAATTGCATGTAAGCAATGTTACGATGACACTGAGAAACGATGAGATAATTGAAGTTTACCTTGCTCCATCTTTTATCAAGAAACTCGTTCATGACAATGGCATTCTGACCATACATCATAGGAGATATATAGTATCCCCATATCATCCATGGTTCAATGTCATCTGCAGCCATAAAGCAAAAACTTGTTTAATTTAAATAATAAAATACAAGTATAAAAGAAGAGCATGCAAAGCTTCGCAATTCAATCACAATATTAAAGTAGAAATCTCCCGTTAGATATAGAGTTCTCCAAATTTAAGAAGTGATCAATGACATACTTTTGGAAACAATGAAACCTCCTAGCACGAAAACCAGAAGCAATGTGAAGGTGCCGAGTGTATTGGCAACAACTTGTGTTCTTCCAACTGCAGCAATGAACCGAAATAGAGAAAGAGCCATCTGATGAATGCTGAAGAATGCTAAGAATTGGCGAAAAAATCTGAATAAATAGAAGGAGGGTTTATATATGAGTTGAGGAAATTTGTTCATCCTAAAAAACCATTATCATTACCAAAGCCAGAACAGAATAACTAAAACATTAAAACTCACCAAGTCGGATAAATTCGGTTAAACTAAGCAAGTAAAGATACAAGGAGAAAAGTAAACTCATATAATGACCTGCTTGCCTCGGGAGCAAATCCAATTGTATAGTATGTAAGGATAATCCATATCCCTGATTCCAAAGCGGAGAGAGGGATCCTGAGAACCCAGATAGGTAACCCAAATGCCCATGCGGGATAGAACAAGAAATCCCTTTGCTTGTAGAAGACAGGAAGCCTGAAAACTGTCATGGCTAGTTCTGCCATCCCATTAAACATCACATTTATTAGACTGAAAAACAGTGCTCCAAAGAACTTTTGTCCTCCTTGAATGGTGCCCACATGCATTTCTGTCCTAAGAAACACAGTGAAGGCAATAATAGACATAATCGTTATCTGTGCTGTCTTGAATATGTAAACAAAAGAGTTGCGCTTCATAAGCAACCATTCTCTAGAAAAGCATGCCCTAAACAGTTCCCAATTTGATAGACCATACTTTTCTGTCACTAATGCTGCTGGGTGGGTTCTAGACTTGTCATAAGGAACCCGAAGCTCAGCTGCTAGCTGCTGCCCTATGTGGAAGGAGGCGAAGGACTGAGCAAATTCAGGGACAGAAATATATTTGTAAGGTTCATCTTTTTTAAACCAATATTGTTGTTGGTCTTTCTTGGACGTGACTTCTTGTAGAAAATCACCGACTCCTTTTCTTTCTCGACACTTGAAACCCATGTATTCAAAAAATTCTAGGACATTCTGGCGCGGACCTTGGTAGACAATTTCACCTTCCGACAGTAGGATAATGTCATCGAAGAGATCAAATGTCTCGGGTGCTGGCTGTAGGAGAGAAATGATCATGGTTATATCCATGATATGCGCCATTTGCCTCATGAACTTGCAAATTTGAAAAGTGGTGGAACTGTCCAACCCTGTTGATATTTCATCCATAAAGAGTGCCTTTGCCGGCCCTACCAACATCTCCCCTGCACCGGATTTTTACAGAAGCAGTTATTACAGGACAATGCTTTTATACAAACCATTGACCGGAATTTTTCTTGACCACTATAAGAAAGGTAACACAAGTATTACCTGTCGTCACTCGCTTTTTCTGTCCCCCCGATATTCCTCTTCTCATCTCATTTCCGACCATTATATCAGCACAAATATCCAATCCAAGAATCTGTCGGAATCCAAAAGAAACCAGTTAATAAAGCAGTGATAGTATATGGAGGATAGAAGCAACGAGAAAAAGAAGTGAATAAAGAGACACAAACCTTGAGAACATAATCTGTAACCAAACTAGTTTTTTGGCCTGACATTGATATGGCCTTCATGAATGCATCGATCTCAGGGTCGGGCTTAATTCCTGCTTCTATCTCTCGTCTTGAAAGCTCCGACAACATTTTATACCTGGTGCCCACACCTAAACATCGTCCAGAAAAATCTAATGTTTCTCTAACCGTCATTTCCCCGTAGTGAAGATCATGCTGACTAATGTATGCACAGGTTTTTCGAGGAACAAATTCACTTAGCTCATGACCACAGTAAGTGATACTCCCAGAAGGCTGTTAAAAAAATATCTCACTTAGTTGTAGCTTGTAAGGAAGGAGAAACAACAAAAATCTAACACAAGAAGACGTTATGAAAAAAGATAGGAAACAAAATATATTAAAGGAAAAAAAAAGTTGGAATCGAACCTTCAAATCTCGGTCAAGTTTCCCCGCAAGTGCTAGCAGCAATGTTGTTTTCCCAGCACCCGGAGGACCCAGAAGCAGGGTCATCCTAAGAGTAGCGTATGAAACGTTAATCAGTTGCATATTCCATTAAATAAAGTATGGAAGAATTGAACTCATCAACTTACGAAACAATGTGATTTATTTGGTATTGAAATCATAAGGCAGCAGAAATTGAATTCGCAGAGGTAACTGTGGCTAATACAGGGTAAGCAAGATGAATTCAACTTTTGTTTGACGCCTTGACTACCTTGAAGGTTTGACGATTCCGCTGACATCTTTAAGAATCTGAATTCTTCTCTTCTTCGACGGGGCAAGATGAACGAGTCCCAGGATACTCTATCGGGCACAGCACCGTTTAGGATTTTAAAATTCAACAAAAATCACAAACAGGAGGTGCAAAGATTATTCTCATTTAGATGAGAAAAGAAATACCTCTATAGTGTTCAGAGTAACATTAAGCAGGGTAGGAAGTGCCCTGCTTCCAACATAAACATCTCCCTCCACAGACAAATTCTCATACTGCACTTCAATTTTGGGAGTTTCAATCCCAACCCTGTCCAAAAATTTACAGAGTCAGTCCAAATTTAGCAACATTGGCGAATCAATAAGAACAAAAAGAGACAGCAGTTAAATAAACACCTATCAATTCTGTCTCGTAGTCTACGAAGGAGTTCCTCATTATCTTCCTCAACCATCTTTAGTATGCTTTCCATGATAAGCTTCTTGTCCCGCACCCCGAGCTTAGTAATATCAACTTCATCGTATACAACGTTTCCATTATCAAGCACTTGCCTCAGAATGCCTTTTCTTAGCCGCTCAAACGTCGGCAAGCTCTCCACGGCGGCCCACTTGAGGTCCTCCTCGTCATCCTCCTGTGTATGTCGATCGCTCCTGCTAAAAACATCCGCCGCCGGAGGCCACACGTCTCTGAAACTCGCCGATGCCCAACTCCGGCGGCTGCTGGTTGATCGAGCCAGATCATCTTCCGCCAATGTCGATGCCATATGTGAATGGATCTGAGGAAGAACAATAACCGCTTAAAATGAAGAAAATATCAGTTACGTGTGTCTCATGAACTCGTTAAGCATGGAGCTTTATGCCTTTGCTCTAGTGAAAATGGTTTGTGCAGCTTTTATAGCTCGACGCAACTGAAGTGTTTGTGGAGAGGAAAAGGAAAAAGGATGGAAATTTCGGGGGCAAGAGAATGAATGTATATGAGCGAGAATCTGGGTGGATAGTCACTTCCTTTCGCGGTTGTCTACGTGGTTTGAATGCCAGCGTATCTCATATATCAAGCCTGATTATTAGTGTTAATATCGTTTGGTTTACTCGTTAATCCCTCGTGAAATAATTGGGATACATCCCACTAGCCTGGGACCCAATGCGCTCACCTTTTGTTATCTTGAGTTTAATCCCAAAACCATATTATTAATATTAATATTATTATAATTATCATGTGCCCAAAAAAGTGAAGCGGTGCCCCTTGGTTCCTCGTTGTAGGGGTGATTCGCACTTAGGTCAGAATGTGGGTACTTCCAGCCGTCCCACCACCACCACCACCACCTCCTTTTGACATTTTTGACATTTTTTTTCCAACATCGATTGGATTTGGTGCTTGTATGGTGTTTGTATCTAAATTGCATTGTTGTAAAAATCGAATCGGGTACCTGGTCGGGTTCGATTATACTATATAATTAGTACTGTTCAGAATGAGTGAAACTGGCCTTGAACTAGTTCTGAACCAATCATGAATCGGTTCTATATTTTTTTTTTAATTTTTTTTATTTTTAAGATAAAATAATATCATTTTTAGTATAAAATATGTTTCTTTTATATATTATAATATTATATATGTATTATTATGATATATAACTATTAAAAATAATATATTTACTTAATAAATAATATAATAATAGATTATTAATTTATTATTTTGAACTTAAAATATGATTATAGATGAATATTAACTTATTTAGATTTAAATATTGAGTTGTGAAATTTATTAATAATTTGTTTGTGATGAATAATAGATTGATAATTTAATATTATTTAATTTGAGACTTTAATTAAATTATAAAATTTGTTTAAATTTATATTATTTATTTTAAGTATATTATTTTAATTATTACTGGTCTGATCTCGGTCTGACCTCGGTTGAACCATTAAATCTTCAACCAATACCTCATCTGATTTAATATCCGGTCCAGTTCTAACAACATTACTAAATTGTTCAAATTTGATTCACATTATTTGTATTTTCTTTCTTGTTGTTTCAATTTAAATTATCATTTTTTATAAATTAACAATCGGGTGTCTTTTACTATCTTTGAAATAAAATAATAATAATAATAATAATAACAAAATCTGAATGAGAGATTATAGGTACCATCACATTATAGTTAAGCATCATTCACTGTTGGCTCAGAATCTGCCTGGCTTTGCTTCTCATATCTTCTGCCATCCCTTACCATGTTCGGTATCGTACTGTATAATTACCAAAATGCCCCCATAAATTCCTGATTTCCCAGCGCATTCGTTACGTCACATTCTCCCGTTTCTCCGCATATAAACCACCGGGAAAAGGTCTTTGAATTTATAAAAATTAATTTTTAAGCAAATCATTAGTATATTAATATAAAATCTCTAATAGTAAAGCACATTATTTATAACTCATGAACCAACAATACATCATACATGTAATGTAACTCATATGTAGTTTTGATGTTATTTTAAGAAATTTTTTTATCAAGAGTATTATTTTCGTTGAATTATCTATAATGCATGGGAGCTATAGCCAATGTTATTCATAGCTATCAAGTGGTAATAAAGTAAAATTTTTTTACCGAGGATATAAAGTAAAATTATTTAATTTTTTTTCACTTTAGAACGGTGGCACGTTATCGACAAAGGATCTGTTTTGTAAAGGAGAGAGCTGAAAAAGAAATAATTCAATATAAAAAAATGCGTTAATCCCAGTACGTATACCTTGTTACGAAAACAAAACTTTTGAGTTATGTTGCCCGCATGTAATGTCAGATGCTGTTACTGATATACTTTTTTTGTCCGGTATTGTTGAATTTTATTGTCTACTGCCTAATCTGATTTTTTTTTTATACCGATAGAACAAACAAACAACTAAACTACCTAATAAAGAGATCATGTATTAAACTTGTTGAAGACAGATAAAAACATAACAAGATATAGCTGTGTGCGTTAGGAAGGACGACGATGTAAATTGAAAGCATTATATATTTCCGTTATAATGTGTGTGTATATATAATAATATATATATATATGAATGTAGAAATCTTTATACAGTTACATATAGAGCGTATTTTGTTCAAGAAAGTGAAGTAAAATTTACACAATAATTATGTGCAAAGAGGATTCATGTTTTTTTTTTTTTGGGGACTGCAAGATACAGCCATCAATCTTCCAAGTTCCAGTAGTTTGTGTGACATGACGTGGTAAATTCCCGATCAAAATTAACACATTGCAAGAAACAGGACTTCATAATAATAAAAAAAAAAAAAAGATTAGAGCAAACGCCGTCTTCCCATCTGTCGAGCTCGAAGCTGAAGTTGCAAAAGGATGCAAAGTTAAGGGACCAACGCCATAACGGGAAGATAGTCTGAGGGCACATTTAAAAATATTTTAGTTCAAGGACTAAGTCATAAGTTGGTGTATAGCTCAGGGACTAAATCTTTAATTTGCCCTTTTTTAAAGAAAGATCTCAAATCTGGGATAAGATTTCATCCCGTAGCTAGACACCCACACCCAGTGTTCAAGATATGCTAGTATTATTTTTTCTTTTTTACGTAATTTATGCTGCTGCATAAATTAAATAAAAACTCTTTAAATAGTGTAACTGCTAAAGATTCTTATCCCATAAATAAGTTATAAGGAATTTGATTTTTAACTCTTATGGAATAAACTTAATTGAAAAGGATCTATTTTTTACTTCTAAATCTCGAAAGAAATTAATCCCTACAATTAGCGAGTAATACTCTAGCTACTAAAAAAAATCTCTATGGCCTAGAAAAATTAAAAAAAAAAAGAACCCACTATATTAGGTTGTTTAGGGATATATTGAAAAAAAGGTGATGCTTTAGAACCCACTAATTAATATTATGACATAACTAGCAAATTTCTGATTTTCTCATTGCCATTGAGTATATTTTGCCGGGGATACAGTTATGTAGATTTTGATTTCATCACCTTAACATCATGGATGGCGAAATTCATAATAAAAAAACATTGTTTTAGAATTAAAAAAAAATTATGTTGCTCTTCGATCGTGCACTCACAGTGTAATTGATCAGAGTATGCTTGAAGTTGAAGTTGAAGTTGAAGTATGGGACACATCAATTATATCTTCCCTCCCTCGTGAATTAATTCATTCTGTCTCCTGTTCATAAAAAAAATTTTAGAAATTTTTACATAGACCAAAAAAAGCCATTAAATCATTTAAAATATCATAAACTTTAACAGTATTTTACTAAAAAATTCTTAATTTAATTATTTTTTTAAATGATACATTTCATATTAATAAAGAATAAAATAGTAAAATAAGTAGTTAATATTATATTAAAATCCTAAAATGATAAATATACTGAAACATTTCAAAAATTCTAAATGGACAGCTTTGATGAACCCGAGGGAGTAACTACATTACTTTTTCATTTTAATACATCCGCTATAGCTTTGCTGGCTGCCTACCTCTATATATTAAAGTAATTATGGCAAGAAGCTATATACATGTATCTACAGTTTCTTGTTATTTTCTCAAAGATTTCTTCTTTTATTCAGTTCATCATTCATTTATGCTTTTCCGCTGTCTTAATAGAGTTAATTGTGACCCAAAATATTTGCCGAGAAAAAAGTACGGCCCAAAATGATGGAGGCACATATCAAGTAACACTGGTGGTAGTATCATTCTTCATTTGCATTGCCGAGAATATTGCTTATATAATTTACGTTCGAAATGGCACTTTCAATTTCAAATACCCACTAGAATAATTGTTTTTATGCATGTGAGAAGATCAAAGTTGCTCACTTAAGAGGAATTTTTTTGGCTACAAGGAATTTAATTGGTCTCGACCAGTTTACCTTTACCTTTGTAAATTGTAGTGTGTTTGAGAGGGGCGGAATCAGAAGAAAAATGTGAGGAGGGCCAAATTTTTTTAAAGTTTTGGATATATAATAAAATATGTTGCTTTGAAGCATATAAATAATTGAGTTTAAGTGGTTTCAATGTTTCATTAATATCTTCTTCTTATTGCTGAGTTTGATCTCTTTGGGGGGGGGGGTCATTTTTTCATTTTTCCTCTTTTGGCTAAGATTTTATAAAATAAAAAATAAAAAAAAATCTGGGAGGGGCTAGGCCCCCACCCTCCAAGTGGACCCGCCCCTGGTCTGAGTCCACAGCTCTCTCTTAAATTAATCATATATATATACTGGAAAGTGAATGGAAAACAGAGCAATGGCTAGCTTCCGACTTTAGTGCTTAGAATAGAAGACAATAATTGGAAGTCTGTAGCTCGACAGAAAATGGACACTAGTCAAGTCATCATATTGTAATTCCGCAAACTGAGAGGAAATTTCAAACTCCTTGGCCACAATGCGATCCTAAATTTGCTCCACTTCAGAACATGTTACATACATGCCTGCACGGTCAAGATATTAATTAAAAAAATTAATCATTACTTATATTGACAAATTCTATTATTATTATTATTATTATGAAAAGGTGATAGGAAGCCAATGACATAGAAATAAAATCTTGAAATGATGTATTTAACTTATTTGATACTTTATTATTTGTCTTTTTAATTGATTGAACAGTTTTTCTTTTTGGGGTCAGCAATTGATTGAACAGTTTTAATTGATTTAGATTTGAATTTAAGTTAAATATGTATAGAGATTTATCATGAAATTAGGGGCCCCACATTATAAAAAATAACCCGTGCATTGTGCACAAGTAAAAAATTTTAACTTTTTACAAAAGTGACGAAGAGTCAGATTGTTGTTATATTGCGTCCATTTGTCAATGTAGAGTCACACTAACACTACTGAAATGCCACCCACTTCACAATATTGGAGTGCCTTCTTCTTCATCATCATATCATACTAGCACTTGAACTGAGGACCCAAGATTAACTCTTTTAAGGGCTCACCACTAAGACCAAACATGCCAGTAAATATTGGAGTGCCGCCGTCGTCATCAACATGAAATTAAGGACAACCACCAGACAATATTCTCGTCCCACACGCAAATCCAACTCTCTTCCCATTAATTCCACAAGTCATTGATATTTCATGCCTCCCAACTAAGGAAGGAATATATACACTGACATGACTCTATTTGCTTTAGTGCATTTCATTTCAAAGGTCACTGACAAGACATTCAGGCCTAAATCTTTCCCTCTCGGAATCAATATATACATATAAGAAGTGAAGTAAGCCATGTAGCTTCAATTGGGAACTGATATTGATAAAGTAGTTGATGCAATACCAAATTAAACTTCATTAGGAGTTGATTTAGAGAACAACTTCACTGCTGTCAAAATCATCATTAATGAATATAAGATTTAAAATTTAAAACAAGTTATAAGTAATTTAACTCATTTCTCATACTCTAAAGAATATACGGGAGTCCACCTAATTTTAGTGACATCATAGTAGCAATATTGACATAGCATATGTTTAAACATTTGAGTACACTAAAAAGAGAACAACCTGCCTCTGTGGGTGGTTCAAGTTACCAAGGTTTGATGAAGGTATGAGCAAATTGTACCAACTCAGATCATCTATGTGCAACTACAAGGTCTTGTCAGATGTTAAAAGCTGCAGTTAATTATTTATCACATTTTATCTCTAATATAACCATTGTAGAGCATGAGGATTGCAGACAACACACAGCCAAAGACACAAATCATTAATTCTAAGAAATTCATCCTGGTTTCAGACACCAGAATGAAGCCAATCAGTCACCACTTGCACAGCCTCTACAACCACAATGAACACACTCGATAACCTTCACCTCCCTGACGTTTTTGGGTACTCGGCAAAGACAAGTAGTTCCAAAGTTGTGATCACGTGGTTGCATGCACCTCAAGCAACATAGACGCTCATAACCAGGCTGTAATTCAAACAAAAGTCAAATCAAAGTAATTTAAGATTTTAAATAGAATGTCCAAATGAGATAAAACTATTATTCATTAAAATGAATTAACCATTATCTATATGTTCACAGGCACAACATGAAAAAATATTCAGAAAATCCGTATACTATAGCAGCTCTAAGAAGTGAACTTTGATGAACAATATGTTAATACCAACAGCGATGGTACAAATTGGCCCAAAAAACAAAAACAAAAATGATGATACAAAGCCCATATACTTTCTAGATAGATTTTGTTAAGGCAACCAGAACTAGGCAAGCAATAAGGATATTTAAGTTTTAGAACATTTTTTATTGCCACTAGCGACACCATATCAACATTAGCCATAACATGTTGCAAATAGTATGAATGAGATCATATGTATTATTTTCTTATTTCTCTATATGCTTTCACTTGTCAATACCAGAAATATGATGAAACTACGATTATTTTCAATAAAATTGCATCCTCAAAATCATGACACGGGAAAGTTTTTAACCACCATAATGTTTATGCTGTTGATCATTGAGCATCCACTGAGCGCATAACTCACAATCTTTGAATAAATATTATGGAGTTCCATACAAATTCAATACAAACTTTATAGCAATAAATTTGTAAATTAAATACCAATTATAAAGATTGAACTAAAAGAACACATGTCATGAGAGATACCTTCTTCCATTTTGCAATTAGATTGCGGTCAGCATATCCTTGCTCTAAACAGAATTCATACAATTCCTGAGAAATTTCCTTCCTGCAGTAGAGGTCAAATAAGTAGCGGCTCTTCTGATGAGAAATTTTGAATATAGGCCACAATGCCTCACATTTTCTTTTC
The DNA here is from genome assembly GCA_026686845.1 of Adenanthera pavonina. NCBI lineage: Eukaryota > Viridiplantae > Streptophyta > Magnoliopsida > Fabales > Fabaceae > Adenanthera > Adenanthera pavonina. Next base: position 8,062,123 of record JAIVEN010000002.1, read on the forward strand.
CCGTCGTTTGGATCATTCTCGGCTTTAACAAAATTGAAGGGTATTACAAAACTGTTAGTTTCATAGTATCCCGCAAGGAAGCATATTAATGCTTGTCAATGTATGCATAACTTATAAGAGACTCACCTTCTCTCATCTTTGCTTGAAATTCATTAAGTGTAGGTTCAATTAATTCCCATCCCTCAGGATATTTGATGCGGTTTGTCTTTACTTTTGGCATTTTATTATCTGTCAAGTGAAAACACAAAATCAGAGGATCAATTGCCATTCTTTCTACCAGGCAATGTAAACAACACTGAATAAGTAAATAATATAAATTATTAGAAAAGCTAACAAATTAGTTCTTCAGATACAAATTATTATAGTGAAAAGAAATAATATTTTACTAAATAAGAAAATTTATGCTTAACATCATTAGCTCACAAAAGAGGAATCACATAGCCCGCAATGGTGCAAGTTTACAGAGTGCAGTATCAGTAAAGGAACTCTTAGAACTCTGGCGCAACTGGATAATTTTCAATAAATTTTATCAACAAGAAATGAGTAACAATTATAATAAAGGATCTATTTACAGGCCAGGGGTAATAATTCCCTAGACTCAAATGTCTCTATTGATAACTCCTAACTAATCTTAAATTATTCCGCTAAACAAAATACAAATTCGTAATTATCTTAACTAATAAAATAATCAATATCTTTATCTTCTCAGCCTGCATCACCTTGTCAGCCATATCATGGTATTGGGAAAAAAAGGACAAGTTAACTCTCCTTGATGGTATACTCAGGGGACAAAATAGTGCAGCTTAATTCTTTGTTTCAGATTATGTCTGATTCTTCTTTCTCCTCATCAATATTTGTTATTTACATCAGTCCACCAATATTAAGAATGTGCCATAAATACCAAAACTTGGTTATAAGACATAGATCTTGGAAACATAGTAGTCCAAGAATCAAGATGATTAACTTGATAATGTACTGCATATACTAGAGTTATTAATTAAAGACACGCAATCTAAGTGTTAAGTTCCCCAGTATATGATAAGACGAAGAAGAACAAGAGCGAAACACAAGCTGATGAAAGAATGAAATAAATACTTGGTGGACTGATGTAACGAGCAGCCAAAAGTTATATAATCAATCTGACATTTTACTTTGAAGAAATAAATCTAAAATAACAAGAAGTTTGAGAATTAAGAAGACAACAGAAGCTTAAAAGGAGCACACAAAAAAATAAATTAAGACATGAAGAGGGTAGAAGGAAAAAGAACCAACCAGAAACTGGAGAATCGACGAAAGAAGACGAATGGTACGAGGCGCAAGCCAAAGATTCTTGGAATGCTGCCAACTTCCGCCGATCACTAGTCCAATCAGCGGGCACAGTGAAACTTCAGACGACCATACGAGGGGAAGAGAAAGAACCCGCCTGCTGCGATTCAGAGCACCGCGTTCTATTCACTGTTTAACAAGTTTTTGGGCCATTGGATCTGAGATATGGGCTCCCTGGCCTCAATTACACCCCCTAAGTAACTTGTTCGTTTTTTTTTTAAGAAAAAACACTTGTTGGGTTTGGCAAACAGATTGAGAGAGAATGACCTTACCACAGATAGAGAGAGAGTGATAATCATTTCCAATTTTCTTTTTTAATTTTTAGCTGTTTTTCGTTCAGCGTAAATAAGATAGTCAGTGGGTAGACAACCCCTTTGTAACTTCTGAGTCTGAAGTTAGGATTAGTAGAGTGGGAGTTAGTTATGCAAAATTTTATACTTCTTCACGGTTAAATCCAAGCAAATGAATTCAAGCTTCCCCTGTTCTACCGCATTGTTGTTTCTTCTTCAAATTAATCAGGAGCATGGAGTCAAAACAAAGATGAAAGATCCTTCTTTTGTTACGTCAAAGCTCAGTCTCGTCCATTTTTTATGATTTCTATTGTAAAAGTGATACGAAGAGGAAAAGAACCACAATTACGACCAAAAAGAGAAGTGAACCCTACAAGCAAGCATCCGATCAATACAGACAGAATAAAGAGAGCGCAAAGTTGATGCGTATAATTAAGTTGATGCGCCTTTTCTACTGTTCAGATTATGAGCAGAGTAGTATTGCTTGGCTTCTAAACTTTACGGACTTGTTCATAATAGCCGATGCTCATTTATTTTATATATATTTTAATTATTATTTTTAGGTTAACAATTTAAATAAATATTTCATATTCTGCATCTTTTGAAAATAAAATTAAGTCAAAACTTAAACAAAAATAAACAAATATCTTCCTGATTTTTTTTCCCTTTTACTTCTTAGACAAAGTAATCCCCACTGTTGAATCAAGTGTTTTGATGATTCCAAACCAACCTTCAAGAGCTTGGAGTAAAGATATCAAAGGTGCACAAAAGGTTTCAAAGGTTGCAAGAATAGATGTAGAATGTTTAGTAATATTTTAATTTGAGTAAAAGACTTTGATTTTGTGAAAAGATATTTTAAAACCTTAATTCTATGTTAATTTATGAAATATTTGAATAACACCCTCCAACAGACGAAGTTTGAAAGGTTTACACTGATCTGTTGTTTTGAAAATTCGAACTTTGCTTTTGGAAATTTGAATTTCGTATTGAAAATAAACAAGTCTGAAAAGAGGTTTATCTGACAGACGAATTTTGTATTCCGAAAATTCAAACTTTGAAATATGTCTAAAAAGAGTTTGAAAAGAGCCCTTCTTTGACAGACGAACTTTGGTGTTAAAAATTTGAATTTCATACAAAATCCAACTTATAAAAATCGAAAAATTCGTCTGAAAATATGTCAAAGTTCATCTGAAAATAAGTTTAGAAAGAGCTTTAAATTTGCCACTGATAGACGAACTTTGAACATGAAAATTCAAATTTCAGAAACAAAGCCTGTGAGTCTGTTGTGTTGATATGTTAACATATGAATGACAATATTCATAAATTCGAATTTTAAAGTAAGTCTAAAAAGAGGTCTCTCTGACAGACGAACTTTGCCCTTTGAAAATTCGAATTTCGAATTTATGAACTATTGTGCCTCATTAAACCAGCTTCTAACAGACGAATTTTGGGGTTCCAAAATTTGAATTTCGAAGGCACTGTAGTAAATTGAATTTACTGTTAACACTTGACAGAACAACTTTAAACATGAAAATTCGTATGTTCCAATATACAATCATTTTCTAAAAATGAAAATTCGAATTTTGATTCACAACAGACGAACTTTGGAAGTTCAATGTTAAAGGCTGTAACTTTCGGTTTCTGCGAAATTCGTCTGTTGACCAACTGAAATTCAAACTTTGAGTGTCAGAAGCATTAAATGCGGTTGGTGAACGGATAGTTTCTCAGTATAACCGTTGGGTAATGTCTCTAACGGCTAGATCTTGTCTCTAACGTATAGTTGGGGCATAAATATATAAATAGAACTTCATTTGAAGATGTGGATAACGAAACTACTTTGAAAATACTGAAACTCTGCCAAATCATTTACTCAAAGTCTCTTACTTTCTCATACTTCAATATTTGTACTCTAACTTTCATATTCACTCTGATTAAGAGAGTTTATTCTTTGTAAACAATTTTATCTTCATCTGGAAGAAAGATTTACTTGTGAGGGGATATTACAAGGGATTTGGAAAGCACTTAGTGAGAGTGTAAAGAGTGAAAGTGTGAGCTCTAGAAACAGAGCATCAACTTTGTACTGAGGCATTTGCAAGAAGCCTACTGAATTCTTGCAGATTAGTGGAAAATCTCAAGTGGTGACTTGGGGACTGGACGTAGGTCAAGTTAAGAGACCGAACCAGGATAAACCTCTGAGTTTTTCTCTTCCCTACTGCTATCTTTATAATTTATTTATTTATACTCTGTTTTACTATCACACTTTGCTTCCTTCACTTTCTGTCTTGACGTTTTGCAGAAAAATTTTTAATCTTCTCAATTCACCCCCTCTTAAGAAGTCAGCTTATCTAACACCCACCACCTATAGATGCCTCTACTTTTCAAGACTTTCCATCTTTCTTTTTTTGGTGAACGAAGAGAAAGCTAACATACAACAGGGTAAAAACAGAGGGCTAGGGGGGACAAAGTTCCCAAGCAGTCTTCGCGCACAAGCTGGTCCACTAAGGGAGGAGCAGCCTCAAGTATACAGAGATCCATTCGTGAGTTGGCTCCCAAAAACGCAAGATGATCCGTGGGTTTGTTGGCGTTTCTGTCAATATTTCAAAATTTTGTTTCCCAAAAGTATGTGGTTAACTCCTTAATCACCCTAATTAATCCATGAAAAGACATATCAGTGTTGCACTCATCGTTGAGAGCTTTGATAAGGACTCAACTTCAATACGTCTATAGCCACTCTCTCTAGCAACTTGGAGTCCTACAATGATAGTCAAGCATTCAGCCTTACAATTGGATCTAGACCCCAGAAATTTATAAAATCCCACTAACCAATGGCCGTCTTCATCATGAAGAAGACCAACACAGCCCGCATGGAGCCCATTATTCCTCACCGAGCCATCAACATTTAAACGACTCCAACTCTCACTTGGGCATCTCCATCTAGTCAGCCAATCATCAGTCGCACGCCTCAACTGGAACTTCTTAACCTTGGAAGCATGAGTAGACGGTGACACTTCCTCATGACCTCCTGAACTGGGTTCCAACTTCTAACAAAACCGTCTTGAAAGACGTTTTTGGTTTCTCCAACTCCAGAGCTGCCACACGGTGAAGCCCCAAATACAAGGCCAGGGTATGGAGGTAGTGCCCCCAACTTTATGTGAAAGATTCAGGAGGAACCAATCTTGCAGAACTCCTTTCCACCTCCAAATTAATTCCCAAATATTGAAGGGTTGTTCATCATGGAATCCTTTAATAAACTTATACGCACTAGCAACCGTGAGAGTGCCCGAAGAAGACACTTCGAGAATGTAGAGTTGTCGGGAGTTCCATCCTTTCAACTCGACCCTTCAATAACCAGTTTGGCTCCAGCACAGATAAACTTCCAAAGTTTTGAGTCCCGTCGTTTGGTGAGAAAAGTCTTTCCATCTTCTGAAGGAACACACTCGACTGCTTAGGCACATGATAAAGAATTTGGGTAAGCACGCTATGAGATTATGAAATAAAGCGTGAACCCAATGTAACCCATCTTTACTTCTCAACATGCAATAGGAAGAGAACCCAAACTATTTGTGACTACACAAGAAGTTAGAATTTTGATGATAATACAAGAATCTGTTCCTAGCAGCCTGATTGGATGCTCACGAGTCATGGCTCCACTTCAAGAATTAGGTCCGTAGCTGGGGACACGGCATGCTACGTGCCAAACTTAGAACAAGCGACACTGTTATTGGACGCATTTCCTCTCATGTTGTCATCGACTTTGTTGAACTTTGAACAAAACAAACAAAAAAGACAAAATATTAGCAACGTACTGGAAGAGATGTCCTTTCCCGTATTTGCCAGGCCGGCTAATATAGGTGTTTACGCACGATAGCTAGTGTCGGCATCACGGGTTTCTCGTTTATTGTCTTCCACTTTATATTGAGTGATTTAAAAATACCCTCACAGTCTGAAATTTTTGGACATTGTGAATTTTCGTTCCTTTAAGATGGCGAACATTAAGTTGTAGCCATATAACACGAGCTTCCTTACTATGCCGTGATATAATCAAAACTAATATACAACATAAGTTTACATATTAGTGACATCTCGATATATGGGGCCGAGAACAAGGGAAAACATACCAAGAATGCCACAATCACCGAAGACCAGTCTCTTCAAAACAACTCAAATTCCACATGTTCTCCTGTTGCTTTACACTCAAAATACTTACCCTTGCCCTGTGAGGTCATGTCTGGAACTCCAAAATCACAAAACTCTGGAAGCTCTGGTGGGACAGCACATCGAATTAACGCCCAATTAAGGCCCACAAAAAAGGGATGCTGTTTAATCTCAGCAGCTCCTTTCTCTGAACCCAAACGGTTTTCAGGCTCTTTAACCAACAACCCTCTTATTAGATCCCTGGCTTGGAAACTAACAAATGGACTGTCTGGAAATCTGAGACTTTGCAACACCACATTAGCTAAAGTTTCTTCATTATTAGAACCTTTAAAGGGGGTTCTACCAAATAAAAGTTCATAAAGAAAGACGCCAAAGGTCCACCAATCAACTGCAGCTCCATGTCCCTCCCCTTTGATGATCTCAGGTGCCAAGTATTCATGCGTACCAACAAAAGAATTTGATCTTGCATTAGTAGGCTCGGCCACAAGCTGTGGCAATGATCTGATCTGGGCAGGAAGATCTGCTTTTAATTTCCTTGCTTTCGCAGCAGGAGGTAAGAATCTAGGGCTGAAGCATGAAACTTGACAGGATGGTTCAATGCAGAATGGCTCAATGCAACTAGATCGTGCGCAAGGACCAGAAATCCTTGCTGGATCTGCATCAAAAGAAGATTTCAGAAGCGTTGGGCTGACAGCACACCTTAGTGACAGGTCAAAATCTGTAAGCATTATGTGTCCATCTTCACGAACAAGAATGTTTTCAGGTTTCAAATCACGGTAAACAACTCCAAGCATGTGCAAGTACTCTAATGCAAGAAGGACCTCAGCAACATAAAACCTGCATGCATAAAAGATGGATTATCAGTATAGAAGAACAGTTCAGGTGATAGTAAATTTTAGAAGATTAGATTCCAATTATTGATTATTGATTTCATGTAAAGAAGAGGATCAAGGTCCACTTATAATGACACGAGCTGATCAGGAAGGAAGACTAGTGGCAGATCTGTGCAGGTAAACTTATTATTACCAGATTTTAATCAATATTCAATATTTCAATGATTAAATAACCTTTTCTGGTGGTATTTTAAAGAAGGGGACCAGGTTGGGCCATACAAGCCCGCAGGATTGGCACAGCCCTGAATTTTATTGGCCAATAGGTTATGTAAACCCCTAGTTGAAGCATTGCCAAAGTAATGATGCAAAGCAAAGGAAAGTTGCCAAACAACACATTAAGGAAATAGTTGTAACATGATATCTTAGAAAGCCCCATCAAGCAGCGACCGTCACTGGGAGGATATCATCATCTAACCTTTTCTCCCAGTCAAATTACTGAAGGAACAGGGTGTCCATTTCAAAAAATGAATGGATGATCAACCAAGTGATTTAATCCAGTTAAATTGAAACAAATAATAGACAATTATACATGACATAGCATCAGGATTCATACAACATTACAACCAGAAATGGAGCATAAATGACCTACTCTAAGGCAACATTTAACAATTTATATTTGATATAGAACAGCAATGAAGTATGTGCTATACAGAAGATACAAGTCGAAACCCTATTTAGAGCACTATACAGATGAATTATAACCATGAAGATCGGCAAGAGCATATTTGAAAAGCAAAGCAATTTAGCCAGACTTGTTTGCACTTTGTACCAAGAGTTATTTAGGGTATCGTATAATTTGGTTGCACCATCAAAGTTTAGTATGGGGAGGTTGATACATAATTTGACAGATCAGAAGTAAAATGCTAGTTATTTTACATCAGTTCTTAGTATCATACCTAGCTGCTGGCTCAGTAAAACTTCTACCAGGCTGCTTCTGCCGTAGAACATGAAGATCTCCACCTGGACAATACTCCATGACCAGACATGACAAATTATCTGATGTGAATTGAGCATAGAGTGTGGGTAGAAAAGGATGATCAAGAATCCTCAATATATCCCTTTCAGTTTGAGCCCTAGATATCTTCTTCCTTCTTGCCAAAAACTCATTGTCCATGACCTTGATAGCAAATAAGCAATTTGTGCCAACTAGTTCGGCAAGATAAACAGTCCCAATGTCTCCACAACCAAGTTTCTTCAAAAGATTGAACTGCCTCAAGCCCAAGACTCCATGTTGCATATGAGCTTGACGAATGGCTTCCCACCTAACATCCTTTGACATGTGAGGCCTATTGCCACAACTAGACCCACTCACATTACTTTCATCACTAGTACTCGTACCACTACTGTACTCACCTTGGCTGCTCTTTGAACTTTGAGAAAATTCAAGTTGCTCTTTCAATCTGGCGTTCTTTTTCACTTTTGCAACAGCTTTGCTTCTATTACAACTATTTGAAGTGGGAGCAGATTCATTTGCACCATAGTGCACATTACTTGGACTTACTGCATCTACAGGATTGGCACAGTCTGATGCTACCCTATCTTGGCTCTTTTCTTTACTTGTACTCTCTAAAGTGCACCGGCATCTCTCACAAACCAGGGGTGTCGTTCCAGGAACTGACTCATTATTCATTTCATTTGACGTTGGAGCACTCAGAGCAGAACCAGAATCCTGCTTCTGTTTCTTCTTGTTCAAATTCTTGTTCCTTATGACTGCTTTGACTGTACGGGGGGCATTGTGGGACTGCTTGCTCACTCTATTTCCATTTACTGAAGATATTGATGAGGAGGAAACTGCTTGCAACCTAACTTTTCGCCCAACTTTCGATGCAGATGATTTATTTCCTAATTTTTTAGGCGCAGAATCATTTTCACGCAACTCTAATTTGCTTCCATCAGTATTGGAAAGAGATGAAGAATTTGCAGACGTTTGTTTTCCTGCTTGAACAGAATCAAATTGCTGAGATTGAACCCCGACTTTACTTGATGAACTTACCAAATCACTTTCCATTGATGAAGTCGCTGTATCGATTTCCGTAGTTGCAATTACAGTTTTGGGAGAAGAATGAACACTAGCACTGGATGAAGTGATATTCGCAGTTTGATGAGATTGGCATGTTTTCTCCAAGGAAACTGATTTGCTCTCTTCTGATGATTCTGATATTTCGATTCCATTCCCTTTACTCTCAACAGAGGATGACCCAAGTCGAGTGCCTTCAGCTACAACTGAATTGTACAATGCCTTGATCTTCCCAACCTCAGAAACCCTTGGAGAAATTGTCGACTTTGATAATCGCTTCATAGCAGCCATTTCTGATGCCTTAGATATACATAGGTCTCTTAATGCCTGCTTCAAAGTTGCAGGCTCAGAAGTACCAACTCGAGGAGACCGAGAAACACCAACTGTTATTGGCTTTTTTGAGGCATTTTTCATCTTAGGGCTTGTACCATCTTGTAAAAGGCCTGAATCCCTCAATGAAGTTTTAAGGGTAACTGACTCAAAAAGCTTATTAATTTCATTCTCTAGATTGTCCTTGTATCCCAGTTGTAGTACTGGAAGCTTCTGATTTTTCTCGCCGATGCCAAATTCAGAATTTGGCAGATAAATCTTTGCAGATTTACCTGAATTTAGCTCTTCCTCGGCTTCAACTATTTCACAAATGCCGGAGAATGAACCCATTACAAGGTAAATTGATCTATAACTTAATTATGGTGTAGCACAACCAGTCAAGCAGGTTGTCCCTCAATGTTCAATTCTATTCTGATTGATTTTACATGCCACGAATCAGACGCCATAAACTTATAACAGATGAAAGAAGAAGCATTCAAACTTACAGAATCCAACCCATTCTTTGGTCAAATCAAATTTAAAGACTTAACAGTACGTGCACTGTTCATGCCAGTGGGACATTCAGACCCTGATACAGCAGCCAAAATTTTAATTTGTCAGAAAACCAGAAGAAAACATGCATTGGATAAAAAGAGAAGGAAGAGAGCCAAGGGATATGTAAAATACGCATCATCAAAAGCAAAAGAGAAGGTCCAAAAACCAATCATGCCATCAGACGTGGATTACTGACTTGCAGAAAAAATGTCCCCAAATAGACTACAAGTATCAAATCGCAAATGAAACAATTAAATACTGTGACAACTTTTTCTATCACATTTCTATTGGCCCAGTGCTCTAAAGTTAATTTGAAAATAATGACAACAATCTATTTCATAAAACACAAGAATTCAAGTTTTAAGCCATTAGATAAAGTAGAAGAGGAAAAACTTAAGGGCAATTATTAAGACTAAATAACAGGATATCCTAGTTTGAGCTGCGCATTTAATCTGAGTACAATTTCTCATCAACATACGCACAAGCTGCAGTTTGTACCAAGCACAATTATTTTTCCCTGCCGTTTCTGCTTGTAAAATAAAGCCAGACTCAAGTAAAAACTGCTCAAGTGGAAGGAACCAAAGCCTTTTAAAGTTGATAATATTTGCTCATTTTTCTTTCAAACCTTCCACAATTTGTTGAATGAATAGATCAGATAAAATGTGAAGCAAAATGAAGTTGCGATTCCCTTATTCTTAGCAAAATATCATCCAACTAAGAAAAGGGAGGGGAAACATGCGACTTTAGGATTGATTTGCATCCCACAAAAGTACGCACGCCAGAAATTAAACCCGGGAGCCGGGAGGGAGATGTAAAATACACACACACACACACATGCAGGAATAAAATCAGAAGTACAGTATCATCCACCGAACCGGAGCTTGCAGGTACAATCAACAAGCACGGTTTCGCATGTTGGAATTCAAAACAAAAGGTAACGCAAAGTTCTTAATTCGCAGAAGAAAAAGTAGAAGTATCGGTTAACAGATTCAGAAAACGCATAATCCAAATGAACACCATTCACCGGAATCAGAGTGTGAGCACAAACGGACAGAGTAAGCATAAAATAAGGGAAATACAATGCGATCGGAAACAAGAGCAGTACCTGAAAAGGCTAAGAGACAGGGGCACATTGACAAAGGTTCAAGCGCACAAATCCGTAGAACAGCAAAAGAAATCCAAGCAGAGAAACGGAGAAACCCTAGGCTGAACTAGGAAGGGATTTGGAGGAAGCTGAGCTGGTTAGAGAGGGAGAGAGAAGGAGATGCGCAATGGATGTTCTTGTTTCTGCTTTCGGTACTGGGCACTGATTATTTTGTTGGAACAAGGGCCCCACCGTATATGCTGCGTTTCACAGACCCGAATGGATCAATTCAAAAGTCCTGTAATATATTAATATTATTATTTTAATTACATAAATATATAGTATAATATATAATATGATTGAGTATTTATACCAGGAAAATTAATATTAATAATAATTAAATAAATTTAAACTATTCGTCGTATTATGATGTACCATGCCCATACTTTTTCATTCTTTGGCGGGGTGGGACTTGACAGCTACCTGTGCTGTTTTCCTTTAAATTATGAGCATTTGAAAATAGGGCGATCTGGGATTTGCGTTCCAATAAAAAAATAATATAGTAATAGACTAATACTTTACATGGTATCCAATGTTCTGGGTTTGGTAGAACAATTGTTTATAATGTTTCTGTATGAAATTATATATTAAGAGTAAAAAATTGAGTTACTACAGTCAGGGGGGAAAAAGTGAGTTAATACTGATACATGAGAATAACTTTGTTCCAAAGCTATCTATGATAAATTAGAATGTAATTAGTGTTCTAAGCGTGACCGACGTTTGGAATGTTTGGCCTTCAATCTCATGATAACATGGACATGGTGTTTCCATAGCTTTATATAACTCGGCTGCTAACTCTCATTGCATGAATGATTGGACCCTGCCACATGGAAGAAGGGGATTGGGTGGATCTGGGGCGATGGTGAGCCTAATTTCTTGTTGGAAGCCAAGCCATTATTGGGATGGATCACAACAGTGAAACCCAAAGGGCAGAAGGGACAACTTGAATATCTGGCAACCAATCACCACTCCCTTCAATGCCATCAATTTGCCGTACCATGGTTTCGCTGAATGGATACAGCTTTATATGATTCAAACCCGCAATCCACAAAAAATTGTTGAAATTATTAAATGAGTAATCTTACTAATTCTCAGGGGTTCATTTGTAATTTTGGTTTTAAGACTATCAAATGAAAGATCAAGTGATGAAAAAGACATTGACAAAATAGTTGGGCCTCCAGTTAGACTTGAATCCAAAAGTCAAGTTGAGTGGAATTAGGGACTAATCTTAATTCTTACCTAATGATGCGCCAAGTTGACCTACCAAACATGGCAGTTAACATCTCTAGGAACATGGGTATGCCCTTAATTGCGTCACATGTTTTATTATACTCCCTCATTTTATTAACATAAGGATAATTGTAAAAATTTTCATTTTTTAAGATACAAAGAATATATAAGGTTTGTCTGATATATTTAATAAATTTTTAAAATTATTTTTAATTAAGATGATATTTTTTTAATACAATTTATTTGTATTAATTATATGGTGTAAAAGTTATTAATATTAAATAAAGATATTTTTTAAAACTATTGTATGTTCCAAATAAATTTATTACTTTATCTATTTTGAGTGATTTTGACTTTTGTCTCCTATACTCCTGCTAGTTCGTATTATAGGATATTTTGTATGACAAATTTTTAATTTAAAATATAAGATGTTGGATTTTTTTTTCTATTTTACCTATATTTTTAATTTTTCCTTACTTATCATTTATAACCCTACAATAATAATAGAATGTCTATTTAATAAAGGGTAAACTAAGAAATATTAATACTTTTTTATGCTTATTTTATGTAAAAATAATTTTCTTAGTATACATGTAATTGATATAAAATATCTTGTAACATGAATTAGAAAGAGTTGAAGAGGTGGAAGCCAAAGAAGCAAAGGATGACACAGGATAAAGATTTATATATATATATAGCCTGTTTGGATTGCCAAAAATAAGCACTTATGGGCTCCATAAGTGCTTATGTGATAGAGTTACCAAACAGAAACAGCTTTTCAATAAGTACTTATGCCTCAAATAAGTGCTTATGGAAGAAACTGATTTTTTCAGCTTATGATAATCACTTATCCTCCCATAATCACTTATTTCATTTTTCCTTCTCAATATCCACCCAATAATCACTTAAACTCCAATATCCAAACACATTTCTTTTCTCAAAATCAATTATGAGGTAAAAATATTCAAACACAAATCACTTTTTACATAATCACTTATTCTCATAATCATTTATACATAATTTAATTCAAACACACCCATACACGGATATGATTTGCTGGTGAATAAAAATAAATAATACTTCTTTCTTGTTATAAAGATTTTTTTGTAATTTTTATTTGATTCAAAATATAAGAAGTAATATAATTTTTAGTAAGAATATATATTTTCTATTAATTATTGTTTCATAAGTAAAAAAAAAGAAGGAAAAAGAATAAATTTTTAAAATATTTTTTATTAATAATTAATAAAAATAAAATTAAGATATTAAAATTTTTGTAATATTTTAAAACATGTAACTTGTGATAGGGTTGCTGGAAGCCTAGAATATAATAGAGTAGTAAAAGTCGCCAAGCAGTGAGAGCGAAAGCAAGGACGTAAGCGTGGGATAGGGAACGTGAATTTTTGTGAGTTTCTTGGGTGTGGTGTACAGTGCGGACAAAGGAGTCCTTCTCCCTCCTCGTGTCTCACTCTGAACGATAGCGAAGTTTTTGAAAAAGGATTCAGGTTGTGTGAAAATGTCAGGTTTAATTTATAACAGCGACCCACCCCTCTCATCTTTCATTTTCATCTTCCCCTTATTTATTACCCCTTTTATCTATAAATAAATAAATACTACATAATAATAGTAGTAATTCATTACTGTATGTGCATGGTGGCAGCCCAGACACGAGGTTGTTCGTCTCTATCAATCTGAGTTTTTTTAATAAATAAATTGAAAGGCGACCTGTGGCCGTGTTTCTTCCCCTTTCTTTGAACTTAATAATATCTCGTATCATCCTACGTAAGCAGATATGCATCGCCACTCAAACCCTCGTTTTTTTTCAATAAACGAATTGTGGTTGCTTTCTTTTCGTTTTTTTTCAATGTATACGCGTACAGGAGAGGGGAGGTTGGCATGTTCCATTTGGTGTGGCAGGGGCAATTAGTGCATGAAAAACAAAAAAGCGGGCCGGGCGGGCGGGCCCGGGCAGAATTATTGATTTCATTAATTATGGTTGGGTCCGAATTAATCATGTTGAAATAGTACTAGTATATTGGGCTGCAGGATCCTAATTAGAAAGAGAAATGACGTGTCAGTGGACAAGTGCAGATCTACGTTTCATTGCGTTTTGTTTGCTAGTATGGGGGTGGTGGGGGTGTCCTTTTTCTTCTTCAATTCCCAGCCCATGAAATCAAAGGCACACTCACTGTATATTACTCCTCCACTCTGAATTACAAGAAATTTTATATAATAAACTTTTAGTTTAAAATATTAAATATTAAATTTTTTTTTCATTTTATATATGTCTTTCATTTGTTCTTATTTTTCATTTATAAGTTATAATAATAATATAATAGGATATCTAATAAGAGTAAAATAAAAAATGTTAGTACTTTTTACATTAATTTCAGATACAAAATATTTTTTTTAATATGTATATAATTAATAGAAAATATCTTATAATGTAAACCAAAGGGAGTATATGCTATCCAAGGCCTCACAATCATAATAAGGTATATCTGTCCCAAAAATTTAGTTGAATTATATAATCAATTTTGGGTTCTTAATTTCCGTCTTTTTTTTTTTAAATCTTCTGAGTTGTGACCCACCATTAATTTGGAAACAAGCTTCCTGGGGGCATAAATTTCTACAAGTGGAATAAGAACAAGGGACAAGGGGAAAGCAACATTTAGCCATTTACACGTGGTGTGGAGGACTAGACAACTTTGGTGGAAAGAGATGGTTGTGAACTTGTCCCGAGAGCCCAGTCCAAAACAAACAACATCCCCAACTAGTAGCTTCCCCCAATCTCAAAATACCTCGAGGGTTTGCTTTCAAATTCTTACCTCTACTTGGACAAGATTGTTTTCTTTTCTCCCCATAGCTCTAAGTTTACAGAAATAGTTTATAAATAGCTGTGAAAAAAATCTGAGCTCACACATGTCAGGTAAAGATCTACTGCCAACGTTTGATAAATTATCTGGTATCAATATTTTTGACCAATTTGGATTTGAATAAGGTCATTTTCCGCATGAAAGAAAGCCTTTCAGTCTATAATCAATGGTTTTCTTCTTCTTTTTTCTTTTTTTGCTAAATAATCAATGGTTTTCACTTTCCACTACTCAATTACTCTTGTTTTCGATGGCAGCCCAAACTCAATTATGGGTTTTCTTGTCGTATGGTTCAAGTTGGGTTAGCTGAAGACTCATTTGGTTAACCAGCTGAACCAAAAGCCCTTTTTTTAATAAAAAAGAAGCCCTCTTTTTATTGTAAAGAAGGAGGGGCGGAAAAACTGATAAAAAGGAATTTAAATAATCAAAGATTAACAAGAATTCTTATTTCACCTGCTATTGTGAGTTCAAAATTCTTTTTGAAACTACTTAAAATTATGCCTTGGGGTATCCCTTCCCAATAAAATTTTATGATGCTCAGAACCTAGTTGCATAGCAAACCTAGTTGCATAGCAGCGATTAAGTAAATAATTTTGTAGTTTAGATTAAACTGTTGGTGTCCCAAGAAACTAGTGGCATCTTCCTTGGTGGGATTTGGATACCCCGCTTCCCAGTGCTTTTTAACGCTTGAAAAAAAAAAGAAATTGACATATTAAATATTAAACAATCAGTTGCATATGGTTGATTGATATTAATCAATTAATAACAATTCAGCTGCTAAACTCCTTGCTTTATTTGGGTTTGGCCTCTTATATTATGATTCAAAAGTTTGGCATTTTGATTTCTTGAAATCTAAATTACCATTACTATCATTAGATCAATAATAATAATAATTTAAATACTTTAGTATCATATAATTTCGTTTTATTATTTTTTAAGCAAAATTGGTTCATCATTTTTATACATTAAAGACAAACTCTTTTTTTGTCTGTCTCTTCTCTCGACTCTCTCCTGTGTGAGAGTTTTCTAACCCTTCACAACCCGTACATTCGTGCTATATAACTCCCGACAACTCTCTCCCTAGTGTTCACTGAGTAAGAGAGGATATATGGTGTGTGTGTTTGTTTAGGAGGGGAGGGGAAGGGGTGTTGTGCTGTGTTGTGTTGTGCATCTATTTCAGTAGATGATGACAGCATTATGTAGATCTATGATGTGGTGGTACTTTTGGCGGTGGCAATCTCAAATCTGACTTCTTTCTGATACGATGAGGATGAGTTGAGTTGGATCTTGTCAATTATGTGTTGCTTAGTTTACGTGGCTGGTTATTGCTCTCAATCGAAAATATGGTTCATATCTATAAAAGCAAGGAAATCAAATCTTGACGGAGGTTGTATTGTTCATTTGGGAGGGCTGGAGGTGCTTCTTGATGGTTTTGGCATTGATTGGTTTGACGGATTTTGAGATGAAACATTTCCTTGCGTGGTTTTTGCATGATGGTTTTAGAATTGCCTTTATTGTTGCAGTCTTGGTGTTGAGGATGAGACTGAAAGGATGGCTTTGTGAGCTCCCATCCTCATGGAAGATATTTATGTTGGTGGCAGAATCCAACAAATCTTCAACGATTGATTGTTGTAGTGTCCATGGCATAGTTGTTACTGTTTATTATTTTCTTCTTGTTTTTGGTTCGCATTTGTGTTTTCTCTTAATTCTTGGCTAGATTTGATTGGTTCTAGTTGTTGTCGATAATTCTATCATCAATGAGGTTTGGGCTGTATTGGTGATGCTTTGGTGGATGGGTAGTGTCTAGTTGGGTTTATGTTTGGGTAGGGTTTGCTTTGTCAGGTCTTGGCTTTTACTTTTTACATGTTTGTTGATTTTAATAAAATTTCTCGTTAAAAAAAAAGAAAAAAAGGAAAGAAAAACACATAAAACATCATATTACCTCACATCTTAATTCTTGGTTGGATTTGGTTGGTTCTAGTTGTTATCGATAGTTCTATCATCAATGAGGTTTGGGCTGTACTGCATTGGTGATGCTTTGGTGGTTGCGTGGTGTCTAGTTGGGTTTATGTTTGGGTAGGATTTGCTTTGTCAGGTCTTGGTTTTTACCTTTTACATGTTTGTTGATTTTAATAAAATTTCTCATTAAAAAAAGAAAAAAAAAAGAAAAAAGGGAAAGAAAAACACATAATGTTACCTCACATCATCTTGCCTCGTAAACAACACACCTTACTATACCTTCAATCTCTAATTTCTATGAGTAATCCCTAGCTTTCTAGTCGGGCATTAATTTATTAATTATAAATCTCAAAATCCTTAATTTTCAGTACAATCCAAAAATCTACTTTCTCTATTGACCAGCCAAAATCCCAAGTTACATAGGCGCAATCCAAAAAATTGAGAATGCATATAAAATTTACTTTCTCTTCACTCATTTTTTCCCTATTCCTCTTCCTATAAAAGGGATTTCATACGTATTCACAATTTTTTTTTTTAAAAAAAAAAGACTTAATAAGTATACCAATCTCCACCAGAGATCAATTTCGATGCTTCCACCTAATATGTTCAGGAGCTTTGATGTTTGAAAAGTTTTCTCGTCAACATTGCAAATTCAACAGGCACAACCAAATTATGCAGTAAAATACGTTATGCCAAATCTCTCTGTTTTTTTCTGGCTCTCGATATGCCTAATCTTTAAATGTCAAGATTTCAAATTCGCACATTGGATTTCCCCCATAAAATTCAATCAATCAAAACGCAAACCAAGAAATAGCCATCCTCCATGACTAAATAAACTGAGATTTCATTAGAGCACAAAAGATTGCAAACTAAATTCCTTTCACTACAAAGATCAATAACCTGAATGACTCTAGAACAAAATTGTAGGATCTCTAGATTGAGAATGTGGTGAAGAAATAAGTCCACTAATTAATCAAAGAGACTGAAGCCCATATCCTGCACCACAAATTGACGGACAAAGAATCAGGTAACAATGTTTAAGGTTCAGCAGTTTAATTAATGGAGTGTCGTGATGAGTAAGGCACACACAAAAACTTACATCATCGGATTCTTCTTTCTCCTCGACCTTTTCTTCTTTCTTTGGCTCGGCTGCAGAAAGAGCAGCAGCACCACCAACTCCACCCGGGATGGTGGCCACTGCAACTGCAGCACCACTGCCAGAAGGTGCTGAGGCCAATTTTTCCCTACCGGAAGCAATTAACTCGGTTATGTCTTTATCCTTGACTTCAGACAAGAGAAGTTCAATCCTATCCTCATCCATCTCTACTCCAACTGCACATTTACGTATTATAAAATATGAAAAATCTCGTCCGTGAACCTTGAAGTTACTAAATGAATGTATACCATGCAATATAAGCATCCACGTTACAAATACAAACGGGGCGCGCCAATGTTTTTGAATTTATAATCCAAGAGCATCAAGCAGGTATCCAAGATTATTATGCAATTCACATTTTTACAAATCATGCAGAGAAGATAAACGTTACCAGAGCCAAGTATGCCTCTGAGATCAGCAGATGAAGGGCAGGTGTTGCCTCCCAAAACGGCGAGCAAATAAGCAGCGATCACCTTCATTTTCTGCGAAACCACGAATGCACGATCACGATTAGAGCAACATTCGCCATACACTTCATAAAGAGGAAGAGGCAGAAGGAGAAGTACCTGGTAAGGCGTAGATCGGATCCGAAGAGAACAATGAAGAGCAACGGGCGGCTTCAAAGAACTAGCTAAGGTTCGACAATCAACATTTCATAAATAGCAGCACCCTTGCTAGGGTTTCTTTTTTGCCACCCGAATGCGCTTTCGGTGCAGCTGGGAATGGACCCCCAATAATAGCTGAGTTGGGCCTAATATTAGTTTATACCGCAAATAAGTTCACCCGCCTTGTACAAACAAATTCTTCCCATGATCCTATTGTTCATCTAATTTACTTCTGTGTGTGTATTTTGCTTCTGTATATTTATTGTTATGTGAAGTAGGGTGTTTAGTCAAATTATTTGAGCAAAAAGCCAAAAACTAATTAAGTTGTTTTAAACTGATAGCAGAAACAATATTTTTTTTACAGTGAGAACGATACAGGAACATTAAAACTTTTCATTTGAAACAAAATTTTAATTACCTCAAACCTACCCTTTTTAATGTAAATCTTTGGCAAAAGTAAATTTTTAGAACCGATAATATAGATAGAAACACTTTGACATATAATTTTCCCAATTATAGATTTGGATTCTGCGAAAGGCAGTAAGAGTCCGGGTTTTTTTTTTCTTAACACCAAGGATATTCCCAAGCAAATATTCTATTTTTAATTACATATTAAACTTATCAAATAAAAAATTTCATAATAACATAATGTCACAAGGTTAAAAATTACTATAAAATTTTTTTAAAAATACTGTTTATTTTCTCAACAAAACTACTGAACTTTTAATGAAATAAAAAAAGGATGGTGAAATAAATTGTAAATTGCAGATAAATAGCTGAAAAGTATTCTTATTACCTATCATTAAATTGAAATAAATTGTAAATTGCAAATAAATAGCTGAAAAGGATTCTTACTACCTATCATTAAATCCACCCTTTACTGAATTCAATTTCTATAAAGATTGGCTAAATTTTTATCGCAATGCTTCTTATGAAAATCTCTTCCCATGAGTTAAAGAGCCCATTTGGTACAAAATGGGAATGAGACAGCTCTCTTCATAAATATGTGAAGCTATTTTTCTAACCATGTTGCTTTACCTTCGACCGGGCATGACTTTCATACTTTTCTTCATATTTTTCATTTCCTCAAATTCATTTTTCTACATGAATCTTAGCTTCCATCTTCGATTGCCTTTGAACCTTTTTTTACCATAGCTGTCGGCCTCTTCCCCGATCTTATCATATGACGTCACACAGTAATCCATGTTTGATGAGAAGGATGTTAAGCCAATGGTGATCTGTATCAATTGAAACCATACATTGCAGCATTTATCTGACCCCTCCATGTGATAATGGAAGATTTCAAATTTAAATTCTCAATTTATAAAACGTACTATATATAGTTGATTTTTTTTTTAAATACATGTAATATTTCTTCAGTCTGAAAATTATTTGATGTAATTGTTTTGAGGCCTAAAGTGGTGGGAATTATAGAAACGAAAACGGAAATAAATTTGACTAGAGTACAAAGTAATAACTTGTTTGTCTATTGTTGAATTTGATTGGACGGGAGGACAAGTGGTATTTCACTTGTTATTCCTTTGGTGGGAAGCAGGAGCTGTATTTTTTTGTTGTTTCTTCGCATCCAAAGAAATTGGGATTTTCTTGAAGTCAAAGGCAAAAAATTATTTCTTCTTCTTTTTTACAACGTCAATTTAAGAAACAATGTATAAAAGACAAGACGAGCTGTTGATTATAAACCTAGTCTATTTGTTAACGAGGAATTATGATACGTGAGTGTGTGAATTTGAGGAGGGAAGATGACAACGAAACCGCGTCGAAAATATTGGGACCACCATGTTTAGTGTTTCTTTTTTCTTGGTTTGGCCGGAGACCGCCATATGAAGTTGAGGTCAAAAGAAGTTACTAAGGCGCTGTTTAGTTTGAGTTTTTTTTAAGAGAAAGGGAAAGGAGGGGACTCCCATTGTTTGGTTCATAAATTTGGAGGGGATTGGGGGAATTTAATTCCCCCCGATCCCCTCCCCCATCCCTTTATTGCTTTCCCCCAATTTGAGATTTTTTTATTGGGATTAAATTTTATTACTCAATTCCCTCCAATCTCTTCTTGAACCAAATAAAGTTTCATTAAAATCCATTTAATCCCTTCTCCTCGAATTTCACCAAACAAAGAAATTTTAAAATATCTCCAATCCTCTCCTCTTTAATCTCCTTCATTAACATCTCTTAAATCCTCTCTTCTCCAATCCCCTCAATTAAACCAAACACACCCTAAAAAAAATAGTAACAAGGAGCCTATAGGTGCACGAGCCGGTGAACAAAACGCCTTTCACGTGGAATCAAACTTAGATATGTGTTGGTTGGCCTAAAGAAAAATTTGGTTTTTTTAGAGGAAGCAGGTACAAGGTGGACTAAACAAACTTAGGTTTTTTTTTACCCCGAACCAAAGGTATGCCCGTTTAACACGGCACGTGCCAGAACAGAAAAATGATGAACTTGCTATTTGCTTTGTTGATTTTTTTTTGGCCAATATTTGCTTCATTGATTAGATTAAAACACTGTGTTGAGCTGTTAATAATGATACAAGTATTTAATATAAGATTTTTTAACCAAATCATGAAAATTAATAATGGAAGTTGAAGTTAGTTAACTATCTTGATTTCTTAATAAATCATAATATTTTTTTTAAATTACCATTAGTTAATATTTCTCATACTTTCTCTCTCTCTGAAATACATTAAATAGAATTTTTTATAAATATATAAAAAATATTATTTTATACATTATAAAAGATCCTGTATTTAGAATAAAAATAAAAATTTCTATATTTAAAATAGGAAAAAATAATATAGCTGGACAACATTTTGACAGAATTTGATTCTGTGCGTGAAGGAATCCACGCACACTATACATCGCTTGACCATAGCTCCTTTTTTTTTAAATTAATAAAAAAGAAGGAGAGAGACATACTATTGGGGGTCACACGCTCCCTGTGCACATCACGCACCGAAACAATACTCCATTTTGACATGAGTCATTGCATCGGATCCCTAGTGATAAGCTGTCCTTTATTAGTTGTGGTTGCAATAAATGATCACATTGTAGTCACAGCTTGTTGGGATGCAAGTCTTGCAATAAATAATGTAGGTCTCGTCGATAACTTGCGTGGTCAATGGGAGGAAAACCAAACAATTTTTTTTAAACTGTATAAAATTATCAATATAGAATATAATTATATTATTATTATTATCACAAACATTAAAATTATTTTTATTTACATCGTTATTATCTTTATAAGTATAAATAAATACTAGCTACCATATTTTGTACTATATCAGACTGTTTCTAGATAGGGGAGAAAATAAATTTAATAAGAAGAACCTATGTGTGAGTCTTAATTTAGTATTTGCTTTTTCTCTTTCTTTTATTGGATTTGTGTACTAATGCACGGAAGCGGGATCCTTTTGGCTTTGACTTTAAATGAGGCTAAAGTTGCCTTGTCACATAATGCAATTTAGAAATTGAAGCTTTGGAACGGATGCGTGACTGGTTGACCCAGAGAAAAGAAAAATTGAAGAGCAGCAAGCACACATTTATAATTTTTGCTTTATATTTTCGGACATATTTCATAATCAAACCATGGGGTGTGGATCTGAATTCACATTCTGTGTTGGAATTTATACACTGCCGTGACGGTACAGAACACTGACTTGCTCTCCAAACTACAGAGTGGAAATTGATGTCTTGGGAACATTGACGCGAGCGAATGACCCCCCTGAGAACAAGATTTTCTTCCTTTTCTTGGAGGATTTTTTTTTTTTGGGGGAGGGCCAATTTTGGAGGAGTGTTAGGCCAGTGCGAATCCATTTCTTCTTTTTCCTTTTTTTTTTATAATTTTGAAAATGCTGTTAAGTATATATTTAATATGAATCTTTGAACTCAATTTAAATTTTTCAGAACTTTTAAAATAAAAAAATTAAATTTGAACAATTTAAATTTTATTCGAACTATAAAAATAAAATATATACTTTATACGTTTTCAATGAACACAAAAACCATACTAACCAGAAAAGCTGTGGGAGTGAGAAAATGAAATTCTAGACATCACAAGACCATTTTATTTTCACACGAGGACATCACTAGACTTTGGACTTTGAATTTGTAGGGGTGGCCCACAATCCTTTTGAGTATTAAACTTGTTTCAGACATGTATTCTCTTCTCATTCCCCGTATAAGCCCAACCCACACATTTCCAATTCTTGCGCCCCAATGTAACATACACACACACACACACACACACACACACATGTTTCAGACATGTATTCTCTTCTCATTCCCCGTATAAGCCCAACCCACACATTTCCAATTCTTGCGCCCCAATGTAACACACACACACACACACACACACACACACACACACACGCACGCATGGGAGAAAACTTATATATACCTATATATATATATATATAAATTAATGTATCATTGTTTTGTCTATTATAATTTATAATAAATCGTGTTATTCATAATATATTGATACTTGATAATAGTACAATTCATTCACTAGATATTATATAATACACGAAAAATATGTCTATTTTTCATTAACCAGAATTATGCCTAGTTGTTGGCAAGAAACAAGTTATGCCTCATTAGCTGAAGTCGACGAGGATAAGGAGTGACAAGATAAATAATTTTGCTTGATATATGGTATTTGTTATGTTAAAAGCATAACTCATTTCTTTCATAAGTACAATAGGCGTAATTATTTATTTACTTGATTTAGATAAAATTATTACATTTGTTAGTTTTATCTTAAGACTATTTTAAGTACAAATATAGAATAATTTGTTGTTGTTGTTGTTACTTTATTTTATTTTAAAAGTAGTTTAATCCGTATATATATAATGAAATCAATAGTAAAGTATAATATTCATAAATCATAAATAATATATTTCATACAAGTGTAATGTATGAGAAATGCATCTAATTAAACATATAAATAGTATTTTTATAAGTGTTCTTTGAGTTTGGATACTTAATTTGGCCTGGTAAATTTTCAAAATCTAACTCACATAATCTCTTTCAAAACCAAGAAAGGAATAATAATTTTCATGGTAAAAACTAGAATAATATTTTCATTTATGTTTACATTATACAAACATAATAATTTTGATTTGTTTATCTTCGTTCTCCATTCATTTTATTCATAACAATCACTATCAATATAAAATATAAAAAATATATAAAGTCATTCATAGTCTAATCACAGTGCAATTCAATGAATTCATATCAAATTCAATGTAAATATACAAAATCTACTATGGTTATATATTCAGGTGTCATTTAGCGTAATGGGTAACAATAAATAGTCACCTAACCTCACTCACACAAATGCAAATTATTGAAACTTTTTTACTATATAAATATCGTAGACGTTTTTGAAAATATTAATTTTGTTAAACAAGGTTATGTGACTAATAATTTTTACAATTTATATAATTATTTTATCTCTTATTATCTAATCTTCTAATTAAAATACGAAATCTGTGTAATGTTGTAACAATAATGTGTCAAATGTATAATTTTTACAATATGGTATAAATTTTAATGTTATAATTATAAAATTACATATTTATTTATGCTCCAATTAAAAAATTCAATGGTTGGCCAATAAATAAAGAAATCAATAACAAGAGTATGACCAGCTGGATTTAACACTAATCCTAACCTAAAATGCAAGTGACTCCGCAAAGCGCGTGCCACTAACTTGGGCGTCAGACAGAGAAAAGAAGTGGGGTTTAGCGGGAATCAATGGCAGCTTAGTTGAGAATAATTTTTTACTTTGCATGTACTTAATATTTTTCCAGATAAATAAAAATTAAAAAAATCTCATTTATGCATGCCTCGCTGTTAGACCTTAGAACAAAGATTTTCGTTTGTTTTTGGCTTCGGAAGGTTTATTTTTATAAATTTAAAAATGAAAACTTTATCATGTTACTAATGGATAGTTGCTTAATGGTCTATAAACCTTTACTACGTTGGAACTCGAAACCCAGTGGGTAATCTTGAATGAAGCGCATGTTACAACAAACTCAACAACTAAATTATGTTTTCTAAGCATGAATAACTAAATTAATATGGAAACCTGAATTTGGATTCCCTGCTGCGTAGCAAGAAATCTTTGCAAGATTTAGATTTCATTCTTTTGTTCTCTGCTTTAGAGTGAACTAGCAATTCGGGCTTTGCCTAAAGCCATAATACTAAATTGTATTTTGCAATCTTTATGCTGTGAGGCCTTTTTTCCTCATTAACTAGACAATAGGCTCACTCCAGGAAAAAAACAGAATAGAAAGCTTCACCAAAAGTGGCTGAGCAGCACTAGAATTGCGTAGCAAAGGATCCAACTCATGGAAACCTATATTTGATTTGAAAAACGAAACAGCGAAAGAAAAATCTTAATTTGAGATAATTTTATTTATAAAACATTTGTTATATTATTGTTCACAGAGTCTTGGAAACAATCACATTTTCTTACGACCAGTCCTTTGAAAATAATATCGATTATTATAAATGTCATGTCATATTTTATATTTATAAATTTTTTCCATTCACATTCTTTTCATTTTGCATAATGGCCATGGGCTTCCAGCTGATGCCCGAATGTGTGTGTATATATTTCCATCTACGATACTCCAAAGTCATCCCAACATACTGTGTCTCAAAATCTCATACACTTTTTCATTATTCACCTGTTAATTTTCTGTGAAAAACTTTGATACCACTGAATCTTTAAATCGGGTTCAAATGGAGCTTTAGACTCAAACCATCTCTACCTTCGACCTTAATTCAGACTTTTCCTGTTCTCTTTACAAATCGTGGTCCTTATCACCCTCCGACTGGTGTTCCGATCAATGTCGTGACTCCATGTACCCCGATTCGTCGAACTCGAGTTTTCCGGTGGTGGATCATCCTCATCGTCATAGCTTTCTAATGCCTTCTGATTCCAATGGAAGGAAGAATTTGTCGGTAACTGATCAACAATTAACGGCCGCTCAAGGCCAATGTGGTTCGTGTTTGGGACCTACTCAGAAATCGGCAGGGTCTAATGCGGTGGACAGCGTTGTCCTCAGACGAGTGCTGCTCTCAAGGTCTAGAGGGTATACAGGAGTTACCAAACCTGGCGGAGGCTCGCAGATTCTGCCGTCGTTGCTGAGGAGCTATGGTGTGTAATTTAATATCAGGCTCTTCGTCGATTTTTTTCTTTTTAAATCTTTCTGCTTCCTATTTAATGTTTTTGTTTCCTATGATCTTCTTCTCTATCACAATCTATTAAGAAGAGTGGGCTTCAAATTTATGAAGGTGGCAAGCGATAGACTTTGCAAGGCTAAACCACAGTACGATTTCATTCTTCAATTTACCGGAAATTCCGGCATCAAGGTGGAGCTGGGTTAAAGTGAATGCTTCTAAGGTTATCATCTCACTCCTTCTTTTGACCTGGGTTATGCCGATACATATTTATTATTTAGTGACTATACCCTTCAGCGTCATCTTATCAAAATGGTTGTCCTTGTGGTTTGATAAAGACGATTTTTTTAACTGTTTGAGTAGGTGGGTCATGGTTTGTCCAGAGATGCCAAAGCTCAAAAATTGGCTTTTCAGCATTGGATACTTTCTTAAATTTTGGGTTCATCTTTTGGATTCTTCATGCCTGATTCCCTTGTTCTAATGTTAATTGGTATTAAACTTAAACTCGTAGATTGATCCACTCCACCGCTATGGGCATAACTTGCATATCTACTAAGAAAAATGGTGTGAAACTGATGCCGGCCGGCCTTTCTTTTATTGGTAAGACTGAATTGCATATCAAAACATTTTTAAATGTTTTGATGATTGAAGTTTTAGCCTCTTTGATTTCGAACTCATGAGGCTCATGGACTGTGAAAATCATAAACAGCAGTTAAGGAAGAAAAATAATTAGCTGTAGACGGAATATGTAGTACTCTATATGCATAAGAAAATTCCTGATTGATCCTTTCCTTAATATTCTCTACCCTGTCAATGTTCATCAAAATGTATTAGGACCTTCTTTTCTGAAAAAATAGTGAATAAGTACTGACTTATGTGTTATAGTTGGAGTCAGAAAATAGGATGGGATATTTAGTGTAAATATAATAAAGATAAGTAATTTATTCCTATCTTCCGGTCTGGTTTAAGGGAAATTGCACTTGAACTTTATTCTCTAATAGGATCAAATAGGAATGAATCAAGGGAAAAGTTGAAGCTTAGTCACTGAAATTTTGTTTTCACATTCTACAGGTTGAACATGGGAGAAGGTAGACATGTTGATCTTGAGCAGTGCCGTCGATCAAAGCTTCGAAAGCAATGCATCAAGTATCTCGAGTCTGTATGTGCTTCTCTGAATAGAATTTAGCGTTGTTTTCAAATACTGTTGATATTGAATGCATTAATTTGAAAGTTGTGGCTTGTTATTTTTCTGACACGTTGCTCCGTTTTCTTCTTCCCTCTTCCTTATTCGTTCTTTTTCATTTGATTTTAGCAAGAGAGAGAACATTATGAATACATTGTGGAGGACGGGAAAATTCTCCACAAGCAATCCAGAGATCTTCTTCATACAAAGATTATAAGAATGCCAAGTGGATATTTGTAATGAGCACCTCTAAGAAACTTTATGCTGGCAAGGTAACCTTTCAAACTCATATTTTCTCAAACAGGAAGTCAGGCAATTTGTTATGTTGTTCCAGAACCACTATTAAATTGTAATATGTTCACAGAAAAAGAAGGGTTTGTTCCATCATTCTAGTTTCTTCGCTGGAGGAGCTACATTAGCTGCTGGTAGGCTGGTGGTCGAACATGGTATTCTTAAGGTAGAATCAACTCCATAGGTGGCAACTGCATGATTAAATTATTGTTTAGGAATAACATTGATACACAATTTAGAATAATTTCCAATGTGTGGTGCTGATTTACAACATCTGATTCTCAATTAATGGCTTTGAATTTCCGGTCGATCTCTACATATAGTGGATACTACCGGCCAACAGATGACTCCCTTGACATTCTCTTATCCTATCTAAAGCAAAATGGCGTCAAGCACGATGTAGTTTAGGTAATTTCCTAATTCAAGCAATTCTCTTTGGTATTTGGCAAAATTGTGAACACAGGAAACATTTTTTAGCAAAATCAGATGTTTTGTAAGGGATTTCATTGCCTCTGCTTCATTTTTTAACCCTCTTCTTGCCACGCTTGGAAAGTATGGGTCTTATATTTGCATGCCAGGTTTTTTCATCTGCGTTGTGCATGGTCAGAACCTGTATAGATAAAAGGTACCCTGCTATTTTAGCAGTACAACTTGGATTCATGTTCTCAGATACGCAAGGCAGGTGAAGACTCTGATACTTATAGGGAAGGCAAACTTAGTGAATGAGCAGCAACATCTAAAGTTTCAAGCACTGCTGAAACGTCCAAGAAAGCTGAGTTTACCCCATCCTCCTCAAGAAAGGAAATTGCTCAACCTAAAGACTTAGGTGGTTTCAAAAGAAGTCTATCAGGTGGTCTTGAAAGCCCAAGAGCCGAGGTGCCTAGGAATTCAATATTGCAAAGAATCAATTTGAAGAAGGCTGGGAAATCCTACCAATTGGGGCATTAACTTTCGCTGAAATGGTCAACAGGAGCTGGACCTAGAATTAGATGTGTTACTAACTACCCTTTAGAGCTTCGAGTATAGGCTTTGGGGATGCTGAACCTTTCCCCAAAATTTCCCCCTTCCCCTTCATCTCACTGGTCTCGCATCCTCTGGCCTTTATCAAGCCACCGTGATGCCCCCTTAGGTCAATTAAACTACCGAGTATTAGGTTTTAGTGCTTCTCTCTTGTTACTATATACTTTGGGTGCAATACGCCATGCCAAGATATGCTAAAAATATATATATTTTTTGTTTTTTATTCCATTTATATAGGAATTGTATTCTGATCTTGTTAAATTGCATCCCTTTCTTAGTCTTAGCTTTTTCTAACCAAACATAAAATGATAAGACAGCAAAATTTTTCTAATTTCTTGTTCTATCTTACCAAACAAAATTGATTCTTTTTATATTTTATTATATTCTATTTCATTTTGCTTGTTCTTTCTCGTCCTCATCTTTTCTATAATCAAACCTGGTGGAGTCATAAATCGTTAAATTTTGCTTCTATGAATTTATTAAATGAAAATTAAAAGGAAAAAGACGAAAAAATCATGAGAAGAAGCTCGTGTTGTAATGTGGGCCTGAAATAGGCCCGAAGCTTGAGATAATGAAACCTTGGTCCATTATACCTTAACGTTTTGTCGTTTTGCTTTCTAATGAGGGTCGGGGAACAATCCAGGTTTACTACTATAAAAAATTACTATACTAGTAAAATACTAAAATGAACATGATTGATTAGCCGCTCAATTACACTC
Source organism: Adenanthera pavonina (assembly GCA_026686845.1). NCBI lineage: Eukaryota > Viridiplantae > Streptophyta > Magnoliopsida > Fabales > Fabaceae > Adenanthera > Adenanthera pavonina. The sequence continues at coordinate 8,091,051 of JAIVEN010000002.1, forward strand.
AATACTAAACCGTTGAGGAAGTTGGCCGACTTTAGCAATGCGGGAAATCGCCTACGTGGTCAAATGCAGAAACGTGGCAAGCACAGATACATGGGCTTTACTTCGTAAAGATGTCGAGTCGTGAGTTGGCATGACACGTGGCATTCATATACAAACTTTGGGCTGCTTCTGCTAACCAGTAACAAAACCTCTCCGCCTCGCTTCCCTTCCTTCCTCTCTCTGTCTCTCTCTCTCTCTCTCTCTCTCTGTGCTGTTCCCTCACTTTCTTACCTTTCCACAGCACTGTAATACTTCCTCTCTCTTTGAACGGTTTCTCTCTGTTAGTACAATGGTATCAGAGAAGCACTTTGCAAGCTCTGCTTCTTCTTCTGCGTATGCGGAGAGGTTGGGTGGCGAGGCGGATCGGCTGGTGAAGACGGAGATTGAAGCGGCGGAGACTCTCGCCAACTTGGCCCGGTTGGCGATGCGTGAGACTGCTTCTGACTCCGGAGACAAACAGTGGAAGAAAGGCAAACAAGACAAGAGGCGCCTCCCGTGCGAGTCACCGACTGGTGACTTGGGGTTGGAAGGGCTCGACTCAGTTTCAAAATGTCCGGATCTCTCTCGGGTCAGTTCTATTGGACCCGTGTTACTGTTAGTTCTTTTCGCGTTTGATCCTTTTATTTTTCTTTTATTTTAATCACACAATTGCAGTAAAAAATTGTGGTCCCAATCTCGTGATTTAAGTAAACATAGAAAATAATATTTTTGAGTTCTGAATATAAGTAAACAATTGCAATAATAGTATATGCTTGTCATTAATATGGAAAGAAACCAGTCAAATAATTATTTACATTATGACGGGAGATGATTCATTTTTCCGAAGTTGATCAAACCAGAAGAACATAGGAATGATTCTTCCGATGTTCTGAACGAATTTAGAGGCAGACTATCATATTTTCATTTTTCGCCATATAATGTAGATATATGCACTGGCAAAGAGGAATTCTATTCAGGTTCAAGCCAAATACTCATTATTCAACCTCGTCCTGCAAACTTAGCCTTTAGCCTGGATATTAGGAGATAGTACAGTATATAATTATTTCGAGTTACAGTCCCCTATTTGGAGCGAAAGTTTTAAAATTCGGTCGTATCCCTCTTCATAGTGGATTACTTTGATTAAATATCACTACACGGTTTAGCTACACTGCAACGGGCCTAGTGTGGACCGTCTACTATCACCCCATAAGCACAACGTTTTCTGGGGAATAGGATTTCATTAAACAAGAAAAAATCACTTCATGTGCGCAATACACACACTTATTATTATTATTTTCGTAATGCACTTACCTCTACGTTATATCTTTTTAGTATCCTAAGTTAACTGACATGACTAAGAAATCTTTAATGAAAGCAACTAAACAAAATTTGTGAGTTGAAATTCTTTTTTCTTTTGTCTGGAAGTTTTCAGGACATGCAGTCTGTAATGTTGTTAATGGTACATCAACTGCTGATTAGACGCAACCAAGAAATTCATTATTCATTCGTCTTCTCATGTTTGATTTCCTCATTTCAGTTTTCATTAACTATCAATCATGTCCTGATTTTAAAGATAAATATCAACTTCCCGAAACATGGTAGGGCTTAAGCCGTACAAATACAAGAAATATGAACGCATCGCCAAGTTGTGTACCATTTCATGCGAGAATTTAGAAATATTTGAATTGGTGGCAGGACCAAGCTGTTGCAGGTCATCTGCCACGGCAACAAATATCTATAAGTGAACCAAAAAAGATTGAACAGGATGTCTGCTTAAGACAAGTGAAGATGGAGCAGGATGCTGATTTCCCTAAGACAAGCATTGTGTGCACAAGTTGCTCTTTGGTTGGCTGTACCAAGTCAAGGCGTAATTTAACTGAGGTACAAGAAGCTTCAAATGTATTTGACTACGATATTGAGAGCATCGTTGATAAGTGAACTCTTATGGGCTTTCTGTTCAGGAAGAAAAGGAGGCGCGGAGGATACGCAGGGTATTGGCAAACAGAGAGTCAGCTAGGCAGACTATTCGCCGTAGGCAGGTACTAGAAAGGAAAAAAAATTTAGCTCTGTTAGAATTGATTCTCAAATGCTCAAAATTTAATCTGAACAAAGAACAAATTAAGCTGTGTGTTATTTACATTTATCATTTTTTACTTTATAACTAGCAGCTAACTGTTCAACATAGTTTGTTTGTCCACTAACCTACATCAGTTTGTGCATTTTAATCATCATTTCCACAGCTTTTTTTTTTTCTGGGTGCATGTGGCTACTGAGGTAGGATCTTAAAGATCAACGATTTCATCCTTCATCCTCTAACAATTGTTGTTTATTGGGCATTTCTTAAACACACTGGCCTATTAAATGAATGTGGTGATACTCTGAAATAATCTGGTGGCAAGTGAATGTGTTAAGGATCCCTGAATTGCATATCATGTGCCATCTGTTGTAACGTACTTCAAAGATGTACACCCCCCCCTCCCCCCTTTCTCTCTGTGACAAACGATCCCCTCTCTATTTTATTTGCTACTAATCATGGCTATGTTCTGTTGTTCTTAACCTTTCATGTTTCACAAGACAGAAGTTTTATGTTTAGGTTACTCATTTTAAGGACATATTTCTGAAGTATTAATGTTTAATACTCTCAAATCTTAGTTCTGGGCATATGTAAAGCTCATTGCATTGATTACCATGTTACTTCCATAACTTGACTGAATTCTGATACATATATACTTTTGAGTTTTTATGAAGAGAAGAAAACCTCACGTAATTCTGAATCGTGTAATTGTTCATGCAAATTGCTTTTCCCATCTGAAATATTTAGCAGGGCTTTTTATGAATATTTTTCCAGGCACTTTGTGAGGAGTTAACCAGAAAAGCTGCCAATTTAGCAGTGGAGAATGAAAACCTGAAGAGGGTATAGGACTATCACTTATTTTACATCTTATTAAACTGCCATTTATGTCTTCCCTCGGCCATCTTTATCTTTTCATAATTGGATGAGGCAGCTATTTTAGATATTTTTGTTTTATTAGCTCTAAATGTATTTTTCCTCTTTGATGTTTATTTAACCATCAACCCTTTTGCATTTGGCATTATTTCTGGCAATAAGGAGAAGGAGTTGGCTTTGAAAGAGTATCAATCTTTGGAGAACACAAATAAGCACTTGAAGGCACAAGTAAGAAATTTTTATCTGCTAGCTACCTGCAGACTGAAAAACAATAACCCTTTGTCGGAAAAGAATAAAATAAAATAACAAAATTTTCTTCCACGTGCAGATAGCCAACTCTGTAAGTTCTAAACTGGAGAAAACTCCAGTTGAGCGTGACTTGTCTGTATCTGAGATAACATATTCTTCCTCGAGTAATGGTCCATGGTTCCTCTGTAGTAGTCATTATCCTGTAACACAGTTATTTCGGCCTTCTGTTATGCAGTCTACCAATCCTGTTCAATTTCAACATACGCCTCATAGTTCCACTCCCATACCATCAAATATTTCTTCACCGATTTCTTCTGAGATTGAGTTATGTCACAAACAAACTAATCTTATACAGGAAAGTCAAAGACAAAATCCATTATACCTGTTTCCATGTCCTTGGTTCTTCCCTCTTCCGGAGTCTGGACATGGACAACCGCCACCCTCCCATGGTCTTAAACAAGATGGATATCCTGTAGGTAAACAATGTAGTATTAGTTCATCTCTGAATATAATGGCAAATGTGGACAATCAAGCTGCTCTACATTTCAAACCTAAAACACAAGCTTCTGGCTTTACAGAAGCCAGACCTATTGATGACCCAAATCACACCACTCCTAGGTTATCTTTGGATGGAAATGAGCAGCGAAGAGGATGTCACGTTGTGGAAAGATATCATGGACCTTCACTTGGTTGTATTCTTCACCCTACTGCTGTGAAGGAGGAACACGGCCTTCATTCACATCCAGCTCCCGATACCAAGGTATCTTCAACAGCTTCTCATAGTGCAAATTCTTCGCTGGAAAAGAAAGAAAAACAAGTCATATACTCAGGCAAAAATCTGGTGGATGCAATTGCCGCAGCTGAGGCAAGGAAGAGGAGAAAGGAGCGTACAAAGCTAAAAAGCATCCACAACCGCCAATGTCGGTTGCAATGTTGACTTATAAATCGACGTAATTAAAAGATTTATGGGGAACCAGTAATATATCCGTTACTAGCGATTCTGCAGTTGCTTGTCACTTGATAAAAAGAAGTCATTGGAAACTGAACAGAAGACTGAACCATGAACAGTGAAGGCCAATGAAGGAAGAGAGGCAAAGTTCAAAACGCTCTCTGATAGCGTTAAAGGTTTGAGTTTCCCTCCTTCCATTTTGTTTTCCTTTTTTCATTACTTATAATTGGAGGGTTGCCAGAAATCTCGGGGCCCACTTTTTTTTTTGGTAGTTATTTTGATAATGCTTTGAGGATAATTCAGGGGTTTCAACAATATATCTGACCAGTCAACTCCCAAAATTGTGTACAAACAAAAACATGCCGGAGATCGGACAGGATATGAATTTTTTATCCCGTCATTGAGATTTTTTTTTGCGGCAAACAGATTCTTAAGAACGGTGAGCTCGAACTACGCTAATACAGTCAGCCAGGTCTACTAGTGTATATGCACATTATTTGTCCTACAAAATAATTAGTGGATATTCTATTATATTTCGAAGCATAGATATCTACGTTGTTATGGATGTTTGATTGTAGTTTTGCTCAATGCTGATCATTTGCTGTGCTCTTAAGGATGTACAAGTATGACCCAAAAATTTAAAAGAAAAAATGGATCTGGAATTACAAGACCCTCGCACATTCAAAGCAGAAGTAAAATTTCATTAAAAAAAAAAAAGCAGAAGTAATCGTCTAGTGCTGCCGAGACGTCACTTCTCTAATCTCTCCCTCCCTCCCTCTCGCTCAGGCTGTTGTAAGAAATATTTAGACATCTTGATTTTCTATTTTTGGGTTTCAATTATTGAATGGTTTGTCCAGACTCCAGTTTAGGGGGGAGGGATGATTGCGTGATGATCCCTATCTTGTTTTTCAAGCCATAATGCATTCTCAGTTAGGCTATAGATCAGGGCATGAAAATGAAAAGATCCAAGCAACTTGAACATGGTTTGGCTGGGACCCAAGATTTGGATGCCAAATGCCCAAATGAAAACAAACCACCCGGGGCGGAGAAGAAAAATAATTAAGCTAATTACAACTTCGAACTGCCCAAATGAAAGAAAATGAAAATCTTCTAAACATGTTTTAATTTATGAAGTAGGGTTGCTACAAGCTTAAGTTCTAACAGGTGGAAAAGGCGGCCTATATACAATAATAGGACTTCTAACACTGTGTTCAGAGTCATTCCATTCAAGCAATGCAGATAATATGTCTGTCTCTTTTGGCATTGGAGGCCCTCTCAGGACAACCTTGAACGACCGCGTTTGGTGCAATTGAGTAAACTGCAATGTATCTGGTATAACTTGGATGGAAAGGCCCCTAGGGGGTGTCACTTTAGCCTTGTACGTTGAAGTCCCATATCCCACATTTGTCACCGTTCGATAAAATATTGCTGAGATGCTAGAATTGGGAGTCATGATTTCGATATGCATGGTGGGGTAATTGATTCCATCAGTGCCTGGCGGAGGCTTAACGGTGGAGCAATTGAACCTCTTGCTCCCAACTAGCAGCCCAATGGCGGTGCTGTTGTAACCGTGCTTGCATAGGAAAGCAACGTAAGAGTCGATTCTAATGTCGTATACTAGCCCAGGATGCACTGCTCCGGTCGGATTAATCTGTCCTGACCCAGTTCCCAGCGCCACCAGCTTGTCTTGAACAATTTTCATGGGAGTAGCTGAATCGTAGAGATGAAAATTTTAGTGTTTAGTGCAAAGAATTTGATTAGTCTGGTAATGGAAGAGGAATTTATACAAGAGGGGTTCTCACCGGTGGTCATGAGAGCAGATTTGATAGCAGCAGGAGTCCAATCTGGGTGGAAGGACTTGACATAGGCAGCAGCTGCACTGACATGTGGGCAAGACATAGATGTTCCTGATAATATATTGAAGATGCTGTACCTCCTGTCTTCAGGGTACCCTGTAATTGTTGTCAGTTTGGAAAAACCAGCCAATATGTCCAGTCCCGGAGCAGCTAAGTCAGGCTGTGCACAGAACATAGAAACTTATAGTTCTCAAATCGGAGGGAGGGAGCAAGAGAGAGACACAACGAGGGGATCACCTTGAGGATGTTGGGGGTGACAAGTTGTGGACCTCTGGATGAGAAGGAAGCAAGAAATGGGGCGGCGATTCTTTCACTTGTTGTCTTGTATATAATAGCTCGAGGATTCCTGAAATTTTGAATTTTATTCAGACCTGACGTTCTAATTTAGTCATTGAAGCCGCCAAAGTGCTAGCAAAAGAAACGTACTTGGTGGAATTCATGTAAAGTTCGATGGCTTTGCCCACACTAAAGGCCTCCACGCAGGACCCAGGAATAAGCGTGGTGAGGGAGACGTCTGTTTTCTCCTCCAGGTCCATTATGGTCCCTGCCCCTCCTAATTCTTCGATGACGTAGTCCTGGCCGCTCATTCCCTCAAGGCAGTACACAATCCTCCCCTTCACCTTTTCCTTGCTTAGAGTCCCATATTCACAGGCACTGCATCATAATTTCAATCTCAGCACACACACAAGCAAACTGCTTTTTGGCGCACGTCAAGGGTTTTGGTTAAGAAGATTACCTGGCATTTCCAAAGTTGTCTGTGTTATTGTTGCTAGCAAGGGCTCCACTAGTCAAAGGGTACATCTTCTTCCCCGGTGCAAAGGTATTAATAGACAGTCCCTACCAGCCCCATATAACAACCTGATCAACTTTTACCCTAGTGTTTTCAATGAAATTTAACATCCCTGTAAATGTGTTTTAAATACTCAAGCCACCATTACGCATTGAATAATAGTGGATAGAGAGAGTTATATAATACTTACTTTAACTTTCTTGCCATTACCGAGGGCTACCTTTGTAGTGAACTGCCTATCAATAGCAGAAGCAGCCACCGTGAGAATCCATGGAGCAACGTTCTCCACAGTCATGGTGTTAGGACCGTCATTCCCAGCGGAGCAAGAAGTGAGAATCCCTCTTTTCAAAGCATGAAATGCTCCGATGGCTATGGGGTCCTTGAAGAACTCCCTGGGTGCGCCGCCTACAGACACCGAAATGAGGTTGACGCCATCGGCGATGGCATCGTCAAAGGCAGCCAACATGTCCATGTCGCTGCACCCCATGCTCCAGCAAACTTTGTACATGGCAATGCGAGCAGATGGGACACCACCACGTGCGGTGCCTTTCCCTAAGCCATAGAGACTAGCTCCGGCCACCGGCACGCCGGCTACTATGGCTGCGGTGTGAGTGCCGTGGCCCTGATCATCCACTGGGCTAAGATTCGCATCATACGGACCTGTGCTGAGATTGTAGTATTTTGCTCCAATCACCTTGCTGTGCATCATGAGATAAAAATCAATGTTGTACGAAACCCAACATTGCTAGGAATTTGAATCTTATCATATGGAAAGGTTAAATGAATAGCATTGCTGTTATGCTTAGATGTTTTAAAATAGTAATAATAATTAACTAATAAAAACAATATATATATTTTTTTCCTGTGAAGGTTGGACAAGTGAGTACTTGTTGCAGCCTGTGAAGTTAACTCCAGTAACACATTTGCCCTTCCATCGGCGTGGAGGAGGTCCGTACCCTTGATCGTTGAAACTTGGGCAATCCATCCAAATACCTGTAAACATGTTCAAAATATATAATCATCACTATTCAAACTGAATCAGCTGTTGCACAACTACCCTATACTGTGTGTGTGTGAATACTTGGTCACTTGCCTGTGTCCAACATGCCCACAACGATATGACTCTCGACGTTGGAGCGTCTCTTTACTTGGAGTGGCATTCCCAGAAAATCCCACGACCTTGTTGTGTGTAGTTTTCGCACTGTGTTTGGAAACACAGATACCACGCCCTCCTTCTCTGCATTAATAATACCACATTCGCAGCATATTATGCATAATTTCAAGAGGAAAAAAAAAAAGAATTAAAGTGTCCGAAAATAATTTGGCCGCGAGAAGCCTCACTACCTTGCAGTCTCTCTGCTTCATGTGGCAGTAATCTTGCTACGAATCCGTTGAAGCTCCTTCCATAGCTATGTATTTTGGACTCTGTGGCTAACTGATGGCTGCAGAATCAATGTCAAGGAGAAACTAAATGTAGATTTGTAATTAATATATGCTTTTTAATGATTAAAAACAAAGGTGTGCCTGGAAAGGCCGTTAAATTTGTGCTTGAGAATTGAGATTATTACTCTCCAATTGCAGCGGCCAGCAAACTGTGATGCTGGGATTCTACGGCATAGGTGGTTGTAGTGGCCTCTGGCAGGTGTCCCATGTACACAATGTATGGCTGTTTTGTTTTATCACAAATTTCATATCATTTAAGTAGCCCATAATATCAATCCCCAATATATTATATATTCACACATGCTTCACAAAAGGGAAAAATGCGAGTAAGAAGAAGCAAGCTTCCTCCTTCACTGGGAGAAATAAAGTGACCATTCAGAACGCAATTTAGGTTGTTGGGCTTACCTTCCTTTCATTTTGGGTTGATCCTTGGATCAGTATGGGCAGAAAACATAGACAGAAGAAGAGTTGTTGCCAATTCGGTATCATCATTTTATGGTAATAACAGAAATGAAACATGGATTTTTGTTGCTGTAAGCTGATAGAGGGGAGAGAGCTTGTTGATGTAAATTTATTACTGAATGTACATATAATATCATGCTTATTGCCTACAACGGCGCTGACCACAGATTTTGCAGTGAGGAGTAAACACAGTCTAATATTGAGAATTTGGTGGCTAAATGTTTGGATCTTCAAATTAAGAATAGATCAAATTCCCGCATTCAGTCTTGCGTATTTGGAACTTGACATGAGCAGAAAACCGCCAGTAACGGCAATGACCCGTGTCATCAAAATCAAGGGCCTAGGCTTTGCAATGGTTTAAGACTCTCTGGCAGGGTGACCCACTTGGGCCTTACCAGGCCCAACTCCCTGATCTATGCAATTTCTGACCCCGAAAGCTTGACCTTGTAATAAATATATCAAGATAGGAGTATTAATTAATATATATGATAAAACTGGGCAGAATAAAAAATATAATACATATATAGAAAAGATAAAATAATACTGTTATTTTATTAATTATTAATATGAATATTCATTTTATTAAAGAAAAAATTCGTAGACGAGAGTGTTACGTGATGCTGCCTAGTTTGCGCGTAACATCTAATTAGTTATAGTTGCTTTAATAGTTGTGTATATACTTGTACCTACCTCTCTACATTCCACATCAACCCACGCACCTACATCCCCTTTTTCTGCCGTGTGCATGTTACCATCCGTACGTTCAATATTGGTGTAAATACAGAGGAGGGTAACCAAAACTAAATTAGAAAAAGACTGAAGATAGGGAAATGTAGCTTCCAAAGTCCAAACCATGATGTAAATTTATAAACTTATTTAAAACAAGATGCTCCCTTTCCTTCATGTGGAGGGAATCATCCACAAGTCTACTTCAATGTGCAATTAATTTCCAATTCCAACAATTAATCGATCTGTTCGATCTATTCATCAACTTGCATCACTCGCACAGCCAATCTCTGTAAAGTGATCTTACAGATCAGGAGAAGCTACTCAGTATGTATCCCCAAATAGACTCATTTCATTGAAAAAAAAAATATATTAAAGAGAGAGAGAGAGAGAGTCTCGCCATAATTTTACATATTCATTGACATATAAGTGGACTTATCTTAAAGGAAGTTTGTTTGTTTGGAACAATTTATTTTGTGATTTGAAAATAGACAAATAGGAAATGAGAATAGAATCATTCCAGAAAGTACATTTTATAAAAAAATGGAGGAATGAATATGATTAACCGATTGGAAGGGCCATATTATTACAGACAAACAGAAGAACTGATGAAGATGACAACGAACATACACTTCCTACGTTATTTATTTATATTTTGTTTCTTGTAATTAGAGGGTCACTACGTACACTAACTTGCGAGGTAGCTAGTATTGAAGTTGTTGGAGAGCATTGGAGGTGCGCAGGTTGTTATAAACGGCATGCCATCCAGCTTGCGTTGGGTGCACCAAATCCCAAAAGAAAGCCGTTTTAGGATCGTCACACACTCTGTATTTCTTGGCCTTGGTCTTGTCGTCCACGCTTCCGCAAGAGTACTCGCTGCTCACCCCAACGCAACAAGGCTTCAATTCATTCTGGATATGATGCGTGGACGGGTGGTTCAGTACCGACATGAAACTGTCGTAAAGGTCAAGAACCACAATGCTGGAATCGTCGTTGGCCTTTTCCTTCAATTTCGCCACCCCTTGGCTTAAGAGGCTGTTGTGTAGAGTGGCGAAGCTGTTGAACGTGGTGTTGCACCGTTGGAATGGGGCTGAAGCTGTCATCTGCGGCAGGCACCCAAGTGGCTGAATACCACTCACTGCAATTTTCTTCACTCCCAACCCATGGATCCGAGCTACATTCTTTATCGTCTGGTTCACCACCGATGCAATAAACGACGGCGCACTCTATTCACATTCGTCGGCAACATTCACACGTATCAGTTTTATTTTTATATATCTTCAATATCTTGTGAGAAACTAAATAAAATGCAGATATTGTATTATTTGTATCTTTTACTTAAAATCTTTCAGGTTTATTGTTTGGGGCTATATATATGTGTGTGTTCATAGCTAGCTTAGCGCCTTGTGTTCTTTCCAGATGTGTGGCACCCACCCAACAAAGAAATGAATCCCAATATTTAGAAAGAGACGCTTGACAATGAAATTTGAAAACATTTGTCTGGAAAGGACATATTTGTCTCTACCATGGGAGAATAATTCCAATATGCACGAACTGGTCCCGACTTTTCTTTATCGTGTTAATTAACATTTTTTAAAATGGAAATGGAAATTCAGAATTTACTTTTGCAGAAATGAAAATGTGTGTTCTGACAGTATACTATTAAATTGTGACATGAAAATTTACCTGGGCGGTGCCATTTGTGGCGAGATAAAAACTGTAGTCGTTTCCGGCGACGGAGACGAGAGCCACAGAGTTGTAGAGGTCTGTGGAGGTGTACACTTTATCTCTGATGAGGCCTTCGAAGAAATCGATCTGAACGGTCATATTTGGGTTTGGAGAAGATGTATCAAAAACACCAGTGCCACCGTACGCAAAGTTCATCCCGTATTTCACGTATTGTGGCATCAAATTCCTCATTTTGTAAGGAACTGGCGATCTCAATCCCAAATACTTAGCTGCATGTATTACCATTCATTATGTTAATTAATTAATTAATACTCTGAAATCTAAATATGATCGAAATGAGACGTTTCTTTTCGTAAAATAATTTGTTTAAATATTTTTCTTGTTGGTGCGGTCGTGATCAACCCATTCATAAAGGACGTTGACGACAATATTGCTTCATGCTTTTACAGAGCTGCAGAGCACCAGAACCGCTGGTGATAAAAGTTTCTGGGGATAAGCAAAATTAATATGTCCCAAAGCTGCTTTATTAGTATTGCAGGTTAGATTCTCAACTAGTGCGCTCAGTTCTTAGTGATTTATTTTGCATATATTAATCCGTTTCATTTCTCAAAAAGGAAGTGAGACTGTCAGAAAATAATGTATTATTGATAATTTGATATGGAAAAGGAGAGAAAGGAGACACTGAGGCATTCATATAAATAGTTTAAAGTAGAAACGAAAAGTGGCAAGCCAGCAAAGAAATGAACCCCACCTTTTCAATTATATATGTAAACAATTATAGTAAACTGAATAATATATATATCGTCACTGAATTTTCTTCCAAAGCAGCTAGCCCAACCACGACCACACTTTTTCCAGGGAAAGATAAATTAAGATACAGAAAGACTAAAAAAGCATATATGAAGTTAGAGAGATGAATACCAAGAAAGTCAGTGAGGACCCTGCCGTCGGAGAAACGGCCGGCGGGTTTTCCGGGAAAGGTAATTCCGTATGGCTCTTTCCAGGAACTAGCCTCGTCTCTCCTGATGTTGCCGGTGTCAACATACGAGTCCCCAAACACAAACAGTTTTGTTGGGTTATGCAGATTACGAGCTTCTGCTTCCAATCCCAAGTGTCCTACACCAGAGTTCAAAGTTTCAGCCTTTTTTAGAGAAGGAATATGGATGTCATATATGCACTCAGAATCGAAGTTTGAAGGATATGTATTTACCTGAGAGAAGTAGGAAAAGGAGAAGAGGAAGAAGGGAAAATAGAGGGTTGAGTGACTCCATGACCATGAGTATAGCTGGAGAGTGCGTACTTGAAGAAAAAGGAAAAGCCGAAAAACGAGGGAGAGGAGGATATATATCTGGCAGGGCTGAGGTATTATAGTTGGTTTGGATGAAGAGGGAGTTTTGCCTTTTATAGTTGGAAAATCAGTGAGATGGCCTTTCATTATTCAACCTCACTCGATCGTCATAAATTGGGTCAAATTCTTTTTCATAATAATTTAATCGTTCATTTAAAAAAAATTAAAATTAAAATGGTAAAAGTATAAATGTAAATTATATTAAGTTTTACCCTTATATATAATTTAATTTTAATTTTACTTTCATATATAATTAATTCATGACAGTGAAAGATGTTAATTTTATTACAATTATTATTTTGGGGTCTTTTGTATATTTATTAAAATTGTGGTTTCTATTTGTTTGACAGATATGTATGTGTATGCAATTTAAAATATTTGGCCTTTACCGTTGCTGTATACTATCATCTCACCAGTTACCAAACCACCGAAGTTAAGCGCAGTAAATTACCCCATCACCATGAATTCAATAGTCCATCATAAAAATTGAAAAAAAAAACCTATGCTAAAAACTAAAAAATTCACTTCTCTTAGAAATTTACTCTACATGCATCTAGAGTTAATATTTAATTACATAGTAGAAATTAACTTGATTGAGATCATCTCATGAAATTATTTTTGAGGTGACAAGTTTATTTTAATTTTAAAGCATGTCAAATGTAATATATTATTTGTAAGGTATTAAAAATCGGACCGATCATTGAATCGGATGAGGCAACGGTTTAAGATTCAATGGTCAGATCGGAGTCGAACTAATTGTAAATAAATTTATCTATTTTAAATAATATAGATAAAAAATATAAAAGATATTTATACATGATCATAAAATTAACATTCAATTTAGGATGAAAAATAAATTTAATAATATATAGAAAATTAAAAATATTATTAGCAAGTTTTACAAACTAATATTAAAATCTAAACAAGTTAATATTCATCTATAGTGATATTTTAAATTCAAAATAATCAATTCATATTTTATTTTTATATTATTTGTTAAGTAAATTTATTATTATTAATAATTATGTATCATAATATTAGTTATAACATACTATAATATAGAAATAAAAAAATTTATACAAAAAATAATGCTACTTAATACTAATAATATTATTTTATTTTAAAAATAAAAAAAACATTTAAAAATTTTAAAGAATTAAAAAAAAAGTCCTAACCGGTTCAAACTAGTTTTATGCCGGTTTTTTACCAGTTTTTGGCCGACTCGAATTAATTATGAGAAACTTCAGTTTGTACTTGTAACCAGACTGGACTAAGTACCAATTTCTGATATGACCGATTGACCCGGCTGGTTCGATCCAATTTTTCATTCATTGGTTATTTAATTTTTTGTTAAGTACGTAGACCATAGAAAGTATGAAACACGGAGAGGGAGTAGGCCCAACCCAATGAAACACGCATAGAGGAGGCTTTGTCAATCCATCGATTGTGGATATGCTTTTTATTTTTTGCAGTTCAATAAAATTGTGTTTACATGGTCAGCTTGGTTTATAGGCCAAATTTAAATATGAAAGTCATGTGGAACTGGTGGATTCAATAAAATACATAATTCCCTCCATAGATTCTCTCAAGGATTTCACTTTACATTAATGCTACTTGCTGAGTTGGCCAAAAAAAAATAATGCTACTTGCAAAATTTCAGCTATAAATAAAATGTTTAGTTACAGTCTTTTTATAAAAAAACAATGTTTGTTACAGAAGAGTTGACGATGGTATAATTCATCGATTGAGACTTACAATTTTCAAAAATGCGGAACTAAGAAGCTAGAACAACTATTATTTTTTATCAAACAATAAAATCCATTCGATTGACCAGGGGTTTTCTTTTCAATCCTTCCAATTATTTTTTTATTTATTATTTAAAGTTTTAGCACAAAAACTATAAAATATTATTAATATGTTAGAATTTTTTTTTAAAATTTTTTAATATATCCTTCAATAAATAGATAAATAAAAAATAAATTAATATTATTATTGACTTTTAAAATAATAATAATATATATAATTAGAAAAATATTAATGAATGTTATTTTTAAAATTTAAAATGATAAATAAATAGAAAAAAATCTTTAAAAGTGACAATTGAAAAGAAATGGAAGGAGTGCTAGAGTAAATTTGATTATGACTTACTACTAGTACATTATTAACCAACAAAATGCTGAGATGCTAATGCTAAACATAACGTTACAAGAATTAGGTAGTGATCATTCTCCGCTAATTATAATAATCAAAGTGGGTCAAATTGAGGCAAGTGATACATATTATTCTTCTTACGCGTGACCGTGGAAGCCTTCTCTTTTACGACGAATACAATGAGATTTTGTGGATCAATTTAGATTATATAGAAATAGTCTAAATAGTATGATGGATTTTTGTAATTACTAGCTAGAACGCTCCTGGCATTTTTCAGCCAGCCTGAAATTGCATGATTTCAAGGAAGAAACAATCAATTTAATAACGCGTCTCTCTCATCTGGTTTGAATTAGTACATTTTTGACGAAGACTACGAGATTGGGGGGGTCAATTAAACTAAATTATCTCAAAATGGTCTATAATGAAGATGAAATATGATAATTATTAGCAGACTCGCCTGGCAGAACTCAAAAAGAAGAAATAATCAATTTACAATAACGCGTCACTGTCACGTGGGGTATATATATATATATATATATATATGTAAAGGCACAAGCGGACAAACTAAAAAAAAATTAAGGGGCAGGTAATTTTTTGGTATTGCACACAAGAGATATATTATTCAATATAAACTAATAATGCATGACTAATGGATTTTGTACAGATGATAGTAGAAAAGAACACTATAAAAAACAGGATGAACAATGGTGGAATCGGAAGCATAATGAATTTCAAATGCAAGCTTTCTGACGATAGTAGGCCGGGGAAGATTATATATTGGCCGGTGACAGCTTAAAGATGCCAAATAATTAAGCACGTTAAAAATTGAAGAATACCAACACCAAAGTCCAAAGCCAATACACCAAAGTTCTAGATTGGAAAAATTAATATTTTAGAGCAAGTGTGGTTTTCAGTTAGTAAAAAATAAATTTTGATAAAATTGGTTATATAATGTGATTATGATAAAAATTAGTTTTAGACTAATATATTTATAATTGGGTGTTTTATTTGAAAATTTGTTTGGACAAAAGTGATTATGTTGGAATGATTTTAATCAAAAACACTTTTAGTGTAATAATTTTTTTTCAACTTTTAATAAATAAATTTTTTTTTCTAATATTTATTTAATAAACGTATATATGTATATATGTTTTTCTAAAAAAATAAAAGTTTAAAATTATTTTCTAGTATTTTATTTTCTTTATTTTTTATCATTTTAACTCGTAATTTTTCTCTAAATTGAGCTTAAACTCTATCTCATGATTAATTTATTTTTCCTAGACTAAAATTTAATTTACATTTATTTAATTAGAAACATAATCTATTTGATACAATATTTTCTTACAGGTCATGATCTATAAAGATTACAATTTTGAGGGGGCATTTTGGTTATTAGATAGAAAAAATTTTATAAAAATTTTATTTTTCTAGATTTACTATTTTTTCTCATTTTTATTGATTCATTTTTATCTGACTTCTTTTCAAACCTCATTGGAGCCAACGGAAAAGCTACATTGGAATTACTTCTGCCTCAACTCCGTTTATCTTCTAAATCACGGCTCCAACATGATCCAATTGAGATACCCAAACATACACAAGAAAATGAAAACTTGGTTTTGGGGCCAAACTGCTTTTTGGAAGTGAAACCAAACAGACACTCAGTCCTAAACTTTGCATCAATTTTAAAATTAGTCCATGAACTAATTTTTTTTTTATAATGCTCCTTAATCTATTTAACAGTGGCATGGTTAGTCTCTCATCTATCAAATTGTTTGCAAATTGACCCATATAAGTGCCACGTGACAAGATTGTGGTCAAATGGTGCTAATGTGGCAAACGAAATTGCTGACATCACAGATGGAATTGCTTACGTGGTAGATACATGAATAGATAATGTTAGCTAGAATTAAGAAGTAACTGATTTTAATCTCTACATTTTACTATAATTTGTAATTTGGTCTTTAAACTTTATTATTTTTCTTAAATTTACCTTAAACTTTACTTCCATTTAGGTATTCATCCTTTAACTCTTTAAACATTAATTATCTTATCTATAAGTGTGAAATGTGGCAAGGAAAAAGAGAAGATAAAGATGATGAGCTAAAAAATGTTAGTAGTGAAGAATAATGATAAGGAATTTTCCTGGAAAGTAAAGATCATCATTTTTTATGAATCCTTATTTCAAGTTTGAACATTTAAACTGCAAACTTGAATTTCAAATAATATTGAGATAAATAAAATGTAATTTCAAAATATTAAAATCACTAATATAAACTATCTCTTTAGATTTTAAATAATATTAATTATTTTCTTTGTAACATATTTAAGATATCTAATTATTTTCTCAGTTCTGATAATTTAGTTATTTGTTTTTTTACATTTTAGAATGGAGATAGCAAAAGGTATCATAATTAAAAGCCCCCAGTCTTATGAATATGTGGGGTGTGTGTGCAATTTCCCATTATTTTGATCAAAGCAATGTGAGAATAACTCTGCCTCAAAAGTTGCAAAATCACGTTTGCAACATGAAATCAGATAGGCACATTCCATTTCATGTATGGCCAAAAAGAAATGTCCATTTCGCATCATGTTCCCACCAGACTTTCCTAATCTTCACCTATAAAGGAGTAATCAATGTCTTTTATTTTTTTAGTTTAATTAAGAAGTTGTTGTACAGCATAAACCCCTATAATTACATAACTCTCAATATATGAACCATGTTCTTCTTCTTTTTTTTGTTGGGTTAGAAGTCTAAACTGTCATGGAGAGAAGAGGTAAGAGTGGTGGTGGACTGAGCATTTAAGCCATGCTTGCTTTTGGGCCCATGAAATCAGATTGAGGTTGAGGGGCATTAATGAAATTAATACTTGGAAAAGTTCAAGAATGGCGGGAGAGCATTCATTTCAAAATAAAATTTACAGAAGGATTAAAGAAGGGTTAATTAATGTATCATTTTCCCATGTTATACCATTTATTCTTAGGTGTATCATTTCCTATGCTGGAGTTGATCAGAGTTATTCAAAAGAAGCAGTCTCGTTGGTGAGATTTAATTCAATTGTTTCATGCACAAATTCAAAAGATGACTCCACTTAAAGGGATTGCTCCAAACTTTGTGTATTTATACCATTGTTCAATGTTCAATTTACAGTTCAGCTTGTTTGCACTAAGTTCTCAGATTTTGGTTTGCATACTCTGGAGGTATAATTCTAGGTATATTTTAGTTCTTTGATTGTGTTCCATTCAATCATTAAATCTTTTTTTTCTAAATTGTATGTTATCTTTTTAATTTTTGTTTGAGCTAGAGTTTCAGAGTTTTAATGCCGTCATTTTTCTATGCTACCATCAAACAAAAGGATTCAAATTCTGATTTCTTATTCATACAATTTAATTCATTTGTCTCTACACATACTCAAAAGTGGCTGCACATATTCAAAAACTGATTTCAATTTATTTCAATGGTTTGTAAACATATTAAAAATTGCAATATCCATTGGGTAATTTTCGTATATTTCCCAATTCTTTCTCACACACTTCATATATTTATGCTAGAGGAACAAAATTCCATATCTCATATGCACTGTGATCATTCATATTCTGGTTTCCACACCGGCTCATGCTTTTTTGTAATTGGATTCCCTATCAACAATGGATGTCAGTGAACATCAACAATCAACAATGGGTCCTCAAAGGTTCTCTTACTTTTACTCATTCTTTTTTCCCCTAAAATTTCGTATTTGCATTGATCTCAATCTCGACTTCCTCTGGTGTCTCATCCTCTTTCTTTTATCTTTTCTGGATGATTATCGTACTTTTACTTCCTGTTGCTTTGCTATCCTATGCGTTCCTCACTTTCTGTGCTATTTTGATTGATAGTAGCGGCAAGTTAATGAAAGGCAAGATGAGTAACTAGCTATGGTTAACTAACAAATATTGCTTGGCTGTTACTTGTCTATTATGTGTTAAAACCTTAGTCAATACTGATACGTGTTTGACTAATGCGACTGTGAAGTTACCGTTTGCTATTTTTTTTCTTGTTTGTTTTCTTCCCTTTATAGGGATTATTAGCAGTTGATGCAAACATGTATTACTTGCATGTGCAATTTATAGGGAATATGACTTCAAAGTTCAGATTATTGGTCATGGTAGTCATTTCCCAATTATGGTACCTTTGTATTTTCCCTTGCAATAGAAATGCAATTAATTGAAACCTTTGTATTTTCCCTTGCAATAGAAATGCAATTAATTGAATTGATGTTTAAAGCAAATTGGTCAACTCATCCATGCATCATTGGTGTTGAGTTTCCAGTTGTCCTTATATGGATGAAAATAGGTATGATTGTTGGCTTTGGGCAATTATTGTTGCCATATTCGATGAGATAAACATATTGGGAGAATTTTTAGTTGGGCTCTTGCCCAAACTTATGAACAATGAGAGAAGAACCTACTCCTATGAGTGTGTATGAGGGTGCTTATATCAATATTGAAGTTTCAAGTCCAGCTATCCAAATATTAATTATTAGTTTCTAACTTTCGTTTGACAATTTTCTGGCTATTGATTGTTTGGGCAAAGTAGGCATCATTTGAATTTATTTTTGTACAATAGAATGTTCTAAATTTACTTTAGCAAGCAAAGTTTTTACCCTCATTTCCTAGTGCAAGATTTAGGTATAAAATGCTTTATTTACTAAGTTTTTATAAATATTTATTAAATTTTAATGTACTCTTTGTCATGACCATTGTCCCAAATCTGTTATGATTCATACAAACTTATCCAAGCCTCATATATGAATGGATTTTGCTATATCAATTCTAAATTGCTCTATTTTATAATTTAGCTCTTTTATGTCCTACATTGTTGGACCATGGTGGTTGCTGTTAGATGTATTTGTGGAAGTAAAGTACTTTGTGCACATTTATATGTTAAACTTTATCAAATTAGATGATTGGATGTGAGGTATGAGAATGCTTGCTTTTAGTGTATAGAAGTAGGACTATAACATAAATCTATATTGGTATTTGAATCTTTATACTTTTTCTTCAAAGTTGTCTAAGGGTTAAATATACCTTTGCTCGCTTAAAACCCTGGGGACTTGGTGGACCATTGTGTTGGTAAATATACCCCAGTTGAACTGATTTAATATTTGCAGTTCATTTAATGGTTTGATTATAAAATATGATGGTATAATATAATTTAATGGCTTAATTCTTGAGGCTTTCTCTTTGACTCTGAATTATATGTATGGAGTCTCTAAGATTTGCTGAAAGGAAATTCTGTAAAGTGAATCATCAAGGTTTATAAGAGAGTAAACTACCATATGAGTCCCTGAAGGATACTACCATCGTCAATTTAGTCCATTAAAATTTATTACCATTAATTTAGTCTTGATTTGGGAGTTTTTCTTCACTAACATTTAACCCGCTGAATCTGGAGAAAACTAATATTTTTCCCTAAAGATGAGTGGAAATTATATTACTGCTATCATTTCTGCCTCTTATTTAGATGTTAGTCTTTTTTTCCTTTGATACTTTTGGTGGTCGACTATTACTATGATTCCTTTTGATTCAAAAGGAGAAGTGGATGTTAGTTAAATTTGTTTACATGTTTTACAAGTAAAGAGAAACAAACGTGCAGGATGTTGATAATAGTGAGCTAAAGCTACAATTGCAAACCATGGAACAAGAAGTTTACTAATTACAAGATGGTAAGGAGGCATAAAAGTTTGGAAGGCATATGTTAGGCTTCTTGCAATACCTTTACATTGTTATGGAATTATTTTTTTTAACAGACTATTTGAAGTAGTTAAGCCATATCACTTTATCTTTTTAATTTTCCAGGGATAAATTCAGATAAGTAAATCCATGTATCTGTAAACTTTCTAGAGATTCATTCATAGAAGCAATAGTATCTACTTCAACTGCATTAGCTCCAAATTCATTCTCAACAACTTGACTCTAATGACCAGATTTTTTTGAATGTTTGTTGTTGACATGTGTTCAGATGGCATTCCTTATATAATATAAGGTTAATCAAGTTTGAAATGAATGAAAATGGATTTGATTATATGAGCAAGTTTTGCTTCCTTTGTTTATTACAGTTGGATTAATTAAACTCAAAAGGAATAAGCAATGTAAGCAAAATGTATCTATGCAACATGTTAAAAAAACATATTGTTTGTAATTTTTTTATTTCAAAACTAATTTTTTTATTTAATTCTTTTAAATTCTTTTATTTTTCCCAACCAAAATGATCACCATACAAATTTTTTGGAATTCAAACTTCAACCTTTTATGTTTTGCTGGAGTGTGATGTTTGTGTAAATTCAAACTTCCACTAAGGATAGGTCATGATTTATAATCGACTAATTTTGTATTAGCTTCCACTCTCTTTAACCACCACCCTCCAACAAATGGGACATCCCAATAAGTCTCAACTAGGCATGTTTGTGTTCTGAATCTACATATATCAATTATCATATATGGCTATATTGGGCTGCAAAGAATAACTATATGCATATTAAGTTAGACATGCTCATCGTTGGGTGTGAGCATGATTGGAGTATATATGTGTGAACACTCCATTTTGTTCGGTCTTTGTATATATAAATAAAAAAAACAAAAATGTGTAATTAAAATTGATGCAAGTTTTCTTTTATTATCAATGGGAATTTGAACTTTATTAAAATAAATGAAAAAAAAATAAAATAATAACAAATATAATGGGATCTTGAAAAAAAGAAGAAGAAAGAAAGGCAACAAAAATGAAAAGAAAATAAAATAAAATAACAAAAGTATATAAATAAAAAAACTAAAAAAAAATAAAACAACAACCGAAGCTCAAAATTTAAAAACAAAAAAAGGGGGAGGGGAAGTAGCTTACAACGTTGGGCTTGAAATGCTGCCCATAATCACCTGAGCCCTAATTAGGGCTCAGGCGCACTAAGGCCCTTGAAGAGCCAAAAGCAATCTGAGCGAGGAATGGAGGGAGCCGCGGGCGAGGCAAAAAGCATAAAGCAGAGGGAGTGAAGACGCGAGCAGAGAAAGACTGAGAGAAGAGCAGGGAGTCTGAGCTCGATGGAGACCGAAGAGAACACCAGAGAAAGAGCAAAAAAAGCTTGAGAGGGCAGCAGCACGCAAGCTTGGAAAAGGTAGAGGAAGACGTGCGTGAAGAACAGAGATACAGGGGGAGTAGGCAGGCGGTGTACAAAAAGTAATATTGAAAAGCAGCCACATGCTCAAGATTCCTCTATCCTTCACTCGCAAAATTACTATAAAATGGATCAAAGGAACACGGTGTAGGGGGGAGCAACAAAAAGGACCGAGCACAAAGGCGAGGGTAGTCTAAGCAAAGGAATAGGGGAGGCTAAGGGCGAAGCCGTGCGTAAGAGACGAAGGAGCAGATGATCCGGGAAGAAATTTGAAGTTTATTGGGTCATTTGGGTTAGTAGCTTGCTGTGATTTTTTCTCTTTTGCTATGGGTTTACTATCTCTGTTTGTTCCCTACATTCTGCTCTATTGTTGTTATCACGATTTTGCAAATTCTAATAGTTCTAATAGTCAATTTGTTTAAATTAACTACTTGATCTTAGATCTCATTTCTAGGTGCTTAGTTCCTAAGAATTTCAGTTAGGCCTGCTCGTTTCTTAGAATCTCGATCTGTTCCCTTAATGAGTAGTGCTCTGTTTTGGTTCATTTACCGTATAATTAAGCCTATGTGTCAAAATGCTTGGTCATTTTTCCTTAAGTCTATAATCAACTAAAAGTGATGTGTTTAGGGTCTTGGTTGTTTATTATACTATGGGAGTTGAATTCTAGCATTATGGTTTAACTCAAAAGTGGAAAATTGGCCTAAGGTCCTTTGCCACAGATTTGATTTAAGAGGCTTCGGCCCCTGTAAGTGTTATGAGAATGACTAAGGTGTCGATGGTTGTTGATTTGGATGCCTGGGTGAAAGTCTTTGTATTAAATGGAGACCAAATTATCTCAATTGCACTTTGTGAGTCTTTATGGTTCTCTTTCTATCTGAAAATGGCATCCTGACTGGTACATATGAGAAACGTTTGACTGATATCTAACAAATGTTTCAAGAGAGACTAGTCTAATTGAAATTTGGGTTTTGTATCCATAGATTTTCTTCCTTGTGATCTTTGGACATGTGTGTTTCTATCTAATGCTATCTTAGCATTCTTGAGTTCATTTAAATGAATAAACATGCCGTAGGCAGATTGATATAACGCTTTACACAATTTTTTGCTTTATGCTCCACTTTTATTTGAATTAGATTAGTAACAAAGGACGCATAAAAGATCCAATGACCAATACCTTTAAGAATCTCCTTTTTATGGAAAATATGTTCGTGTGTATAATAATAAACAATCATAAGAAAAAAGTTTGATTCAATTAGCAAATAATTATGCCACGTGTGGTTCAAGAACCCACGCAAGCACCTGAATTAATTGCGTTGCCACATGAGACTGCAAGTCCATGTAGGCATGTGACTTAGATGTGTGGTTTGTAATTGTAAAAATAAATAATTTTTTGTTTTATGAACTTCGCGACAATATTTTCTTAAATAAAAAAAATAAAAAAATATAAAAGTAATAAATAATAAAAAAAAAGTTTTTCAAACCTTTTTATAATTACCCAAATCATTATACCCCAGAGATTTCAGAATTTTTGCAGGTATTTTGGTTGATTGTTATCACGTGAAACTGCGAGTCCAGATACATCAATTGATTGGGTAACTGATTTTTAAATAATAACTTTATATATATATGTATGTAGTTCTACTTTTAAAACCAGAGTGTATTTCAAAATATTTGTAAGCTCTAGTTAAAAGTAATGATAATATAATTACAAAGAAATATTGACTAAATAATTATTTATAAAATAGTTTCAAGACAAAATATACTAATGTGATATTTTCAAATGCCTCATACCAAGTAGAAATAATTTGTAATTGCTTGTTTTAAGAAGAAATGGGTAATAATATTATTTTGAATAAATAAATAAGTGGCTTAATAATTACACCACGTGAGTTCTTGAAACCCATGCAAATATCTAATTTACTGAGTTGTTGCGTGAGATTGCGAATCCACGTAGATATATCAGTTAAATAACTTTCTTTTTAAGAAAATAATTATATTTCATAAAAAATAAATTATGATGATATAACAAGTTTTTTCCAATTTTATTTAAAAACTGTATGATAAAACCTTTATACAGTGAGGTTTAGAGTTTTCGCAGGTAGTTAAGGAATTGATCTATCGGGCATGACTGCGAGTTTGTAACAGGTAGATCGGTTTTATTTTTAAAAGAAAAATTTTTAAAAGTATAAAAAAAATGATGGTTTTTCAAAAATCAAATAAAAGCATCAAAGAAAAATAAAAAAAATGTATTCAAACAAAATAAAATGAGAGTAAGTAAGTGGAATTAAATTATCTTTTACAAATTAAAACGCACCAACTTAATCTCAAAAAATTGTTTTATTTGCAAAAAGGTAAATTATTCTCATGTAGTTTTTTCTTATTACAAAAATTTAATAATTAAAAAATATCAACCAACTGACACGCATTTCTAGTCCCGAACTATGTGAATTTTGATTTCTATCGCAGGATACGTAGGCCCCAGGCTCTAATCCTAAGTCAAGTTCGCCTTTGTAAATAAATAAATATTTTTTCAATTTAGTTTCCTAAATTCCTTTTCCTCATTTTTTCTTAAATCTCCTTAATTTTTAATTTACTTTATTTTCTTTATTTTGTTTTCCAAACTTCCCAAATTTTTTTAATTTCTTTTTTCTCTACCCTTATTCTCACATGTGAATGATAAAAGGAAAACCAAAATACATTTAAAACCATATTAATTTGCACAATCAAGGTAAGATAACCGTTCCAAGGAACGGGTGTTGTGGGGTGCCTAATACCTTTCCCACACACAATCAACTCCCGAATCCAACTCTAATTACGCAGATCATCCTTTCCCTTCCTAATTCGGTTTCCCAAGATTTTCCCTCAAAATTTTTGTTGTGACTCTTCATAAGTCAGTTTTCGCTCGAAAATACGATTTTATCTCGTTTTCCTTTCGTCACATTTTTCCGGGTGCGACAATATGATTAGGTATACAGTAAAAGAAGGAACCATTTATCCCAGAACAAACTGAATGATCTCATCTATGTTCATGCAACTTGTGACTTAGAGAATGTCAATTAAGAAAAAGGTTTAAGACAATGAATTCGATTTCCAAGACTTCAAACAACATGTTTTGACTTTGCATTGTGACTTGATAGGTTTTTGTGTTCAAAATTGCTGACCATCTTTGTGATGAGTGAAATTTTTTCTCCATCTAGGTTCAATTTCTTCTCAACAATGAAGCTCCTAGTATTGATAGGTGCATTGAATTCTATGTTGTCTTTGTAGGTCATGAGTTTTGGAATCAAACATGATGATGAATTTGAAAACAATTGGATTGATTATGAAGATGGAGCTGCCAGGCCTATGAAGGAATCCTTTCAGCTGGTTGCTATAATTGATGTAGGATATTGGATGTAGATCATGCTAACTCTGATGATTGATTACTATTTATTCATTCCAACTCCAAACTACCTTCATGGTAGAAGTTATGGTATTTTATCTCCCTTGGACTGAAAAAAAATGTTTGCAGAGGGCTATTCATAGTAATTTTTAGGATCATGGAATGTGGGCTTTCAATTGCCAGTGTTGTCCCTTTTATTCTTTAATTAAATTATTTTGTCAACCCTTAGAGTTTTTATTTATATTTTGTATTTTCATAATTTGAACAAATTTTAATTTAGTTATGTTATTGTTAGTTGATCATTGAATTCTATTAATACAATTAATTGTGTTAAATTTTATTTATATAGTGACCTTTGCTATGTTAGCACCTTGAATATAAACTATTTGGTATTTATAATAACAAAAAGTTAAAAGTAAATATTTTTGAATGAGTTATATCATATGCATTTAAACTTTTTAATGTATCATATATGGTTAGTTGGTCAAGTCAATAATTAATAAATCTAATAATAAAATCAAATTAAAATATGACTAAAGAGGAAAAACTATGTCTAATTCTTGGACCTATAATTTAATTATAATTTAATGAATCTTCTAGTGCTTCTTCAAAAATATTTGCATACATTTGCATTATCTGATAGATTGATGCAATCTTATAGTATCAAAGATCAAATAGTATAAATATATTCCAACTTTCAACATTAAATTTATTCATACGATGCTTAATATCAAATCACAAAAATAAAGTTTTTGTTCAACTCGAGCACTGCCGGGGGAAGACTCTAGTTAGTTTAATATGTGGGCAAAAATTTAATATGTGATTATTAAACTTATCCAAATATGGATGGATGTATTAGCGTATAATTTTCAATCACGTACATTTTCAAATTTAGTTTTAAATATAAAATATTTTTTAAAAGTATTATTTGGTTCTAAATATAGGACATATAATAAGATTATTTAGCACATCAATTAGTTTTTTTTCCATTCATACCCTTTGTTTATAATTAATAGATGAAAGATAAATATTATGAAAAATATAAGATATAATGTAATTAATATGGATAAATAGTAAAAAAATATTGAAATTTCTTGACAACTTTAAAAATCCAACTTATTTTCTTAAAATGGATAAAATAGTTAAAAATATCTTATATTTAAAACCAGAGGGACTATATCAATATCATTAATATATCGTTACACATACATATATACATACATACATACATACATACATAATAAAATTCATAATAAGTTACACAATTCATAAATTCAAGTGATGTATTTAGTTGAAATTATTGTAAAATAAAAATGATATCAACAATTCTAATTACATCAGTGTTACAATAATATAACTAAAAATCTCCACGTTGTTAAGGAAAGGTAGCAAATTAATGACTTGGTTCTCAAAAAAATTTCTTTTTCTCAATTGAATTCTCTTAAATTAAAGCTTTTTAATGTAATCACAAAGAGATTACTCTCCTTATCTTAACTTCACCGTTTAAATGTATAATATCTTAATTTATTTTCTAAGCATTTATTCTTGCTAAAAATGATCCCTCTTGCAGCCTCTGTATAGTCTATAGGTTAGAGATGTGTTTTGTCGTCTCTGATAAAAAAAAAAAAAACCTTTTGAGAGTTCACACATACTTTTCGGAGGGACTATTTCAATTAAAAGAAAAAAGATCAATTAAAAATGTTTACTTTTAAGAAGCTAAATTAAGAAAACAATACTTCTTCACAATATATCATATGCAGATTTTTTTTAAATGCCGAAGTTCTTGCCAAAAGGGCACTCATCGTCCTTTTTATTAGTTGCCCATGGATACTAAAATTAAAATCAAACATCAGTATTATTAATTAATAAAAAGCAAACGAAATAATACTAGTCCTATTTATAAGCATAGAGAGGACCGATTCTAATTCAAACATAATCTAAACTAAATTTCTACTAAAAATAGAACTATCCGGGACATAAATAACTATTATTCAAATAAAACAAAATCATAATTTTAAAATCCTAATGGAATCAAAATTCAAACTTGATCAGCAAAATTTAGCATCTCTGCATCACCCTGGCAATATCCTCATCCCTGAAAGAAGCACTAAATTTGCTTCTTTTAAGGAACAGAAGACTGGAGCGTATTGTAGTTAACCCTTTCATCTGCAAATTGTTACTTTGCTCATCAAGCTAAAGACTCATTTCTACTTGCTGTGCTTTCATCATTAAGCACTTGGTACTCTGCTTCCTCATCCCCATTCCCTATAGTTGCTGATGCAGGAACAGGGTCCTTCTCTCTGCACATTCCACCAATGGTTAATAACCAAACATATGTATAAATAAGTACAGTCAATGAAATACTAAAACAATGGAGTCACTTAGTATGTACGTTGTAGAATAAACGATAAGCCCTACAACAACGGTTGCGAACGAAATGAAGTACAACCAGTCCACCTGCAATTGGATTAAACATTTTAGTCACAGTTTATTAAGTTAAAATAACAAAAATTTAACAATTTGACAGATTTGATTAGCTCTTGGTACTTGTAAACTCATAGTCCTTTAATTGCTCAGTTTGGAAAATAATACCTCCTGGTGGTATAAATAGACTTTAAAAACCACTGCCCACATATCAGATGTAAGAAGAGATAGATTGAACATTGCAGCTCCACTCAACTGCATTGAACATAAGTACTTTTAGAATTAGAGAATCTGTTCAATACTATTAAGCAAAATGTAAATGATTTAATCAAATGATTCATCTCAATTACTGCAGTTAATTACCTTTTCAAGCAAATATATCTATTTCTGCAGAAAAGGAATTGTATCACGTAAGTCCTTGAGAAGGAAACTAACCTTCAAGACAAAAGGAGCAAGTGTGTAAAACAAGAAGCTTGATGCAGTATAGCCCACCAAAGAAAGTACCTAAAAAAGGATACAATTGTGTAGATAAATATGAAGAATTCCTTTATTCCAATATGCAAACATAATTTTTTAATTTTTCAGAATTCTTGCCAGCCCTGAAGTCTGAGGATATCAAATCCGAAAAATTCGTAAGGGTTAGTTAAGATCAATGCTACCATATACCAAATAGTGATACAATGACATGATATTTATCTGTCTAGTAATATTTACTAAGGACTGGAATTCTTCTCTGGCTCAGGCACACAAATACAGTTATGAAAACAGAAATCAGATTCATGTTTTAATCAATTTCTAAGGGCCCAAATTAGAATAAATAGAGTTTGTAAAAATAAAGTTTGATAAAAGTAAATTTATTGTAAGTTGTTATGTTTAGATTTTTTTTTTTTTACAAAATCATAGTTTGACAAAAAATCTGGTTAGATAATCAAAATTGAAAATACTTTTAGATATATAATATAAAGTTAGTATTTCCTTCTTTTCCAAAACTATAGTTTTACTAACAGAAAAATAACTATCTCACTCATTTTCTAAAACCATAGTTTAATCTACTTTTTATTTTTTGAAAAGGTAGTTTATATTTGAACAAACACATTTTCTTAGAAAATCAAGATTGAAAAGTATGATTTGATTTTGAAAAAAATAAACCTAATAGGGCCTAAATTTCTTACCATTATATTGCAACTTCTAAGAAACGTTGTTGCAGTGTATCACAACTTATGCTGTGCACTGTCAATCTCAAAAACCTTGAAATAGTGATTGAAATTTTCTTTCTTTTTTCCTTCTTAAAAGGCAAGCTAGTTTACGTCTGGTGGCTGCGGGCAACAATGGGCCTTGGACATACATGCAGAGAGCAAAAATAAATTATTACTAGGATCTACAATGGTCTGAGAATTTCATATTACTTACTATATCAGTAGACCATTCAATAGATTCCACGGTCTTCAATTCAAATATGGATCTGAAAGATCATGGAATGAAGGAATCTCTTGCAAGTACGAGTTAGAAAATACGATAATTATAGATAGATAGATATATAAACATCCTTCAGAGGCAAATTACAAACCATATATGACAGGGATGAACAAAGGATACACTTCAACAATGGTCACTAAGAATCCATAAACACCAATCATTGCAACTACTTCAACACGATCTTTTTTCTTGACACAAAATTCCTGCATTTTGTATGAAGAAATCCAAGGTGAGTCCAAAAAAAAAAAGAACTATAATATGTGACTAGAGACTACGTGCAAGTGCCAACTTGATTAATTTTGGGATATTTTGGAATCCATTTTTCTGCAGAAAACTAAACTGAAATAGCAATCCTAATGCAAAATGGTCAACATATATACCTCACCGACATTGCTCATTGCATAGAAAAGTGTCCCTCCAACCACAAGTATATCACCCAAGATGGGTTTCGTGCCACCTGGAAGATTGGGAAAAACTATTTAACAAGTAGCAACAAACAGAAATGGAAACTTGTTCCAATTAGTGTAAGAGAAATGTGACCTTCTCCGGCAATCCCAGCATCAGAAAGCATGACTAAACCAAGACCTAGCACACAGAGGACCGCACCAACATACTGCCCTATAGAATATCGAGTGCCAATGATGAACCACGTCAGTATCATGGCCCAAGGTATCGTCCAACAGTCCAGTAAAGTCACACTGGTGATGGATGAATACTGGAATTCCTTATTAACTGCATCCAACAGTTAGAAGTCAGTAATGAAATTTACATTATATATACTTTCTGGAAGCTGACAGCTGGTCTTGCAATAACAAGAGATGGATCAAAGCAACTTACCCAAATAATTCCCTTGAACATCAACAAAACCTAGTAGCAAATACCAATACCAAGGAATCTGCAGAGTCCACAAGATCATGCACAACTTTAGAATCCCCAAATTCTAATTCACTTTCACCCGCCCCTATGATTGGTGATGCATAAAATCTGGAAGACAAGCGTTCTAATGATTGATAAGTTCGCATAGAGATAATAAGAGAGATGAGGATAAGTATACCTGCAGAGATTTCTGACGCCTGCAAATCAAAATGCTTCCATAAACCAAGGCTAAAGATAAGTAGTTGAACATGCTCTGAGAAAGAGGTGCATCAACACCTACATATATAAATAATTAATGACCCAAAGAATCCAATGAAGGTCATAAAAAGTAGATAAAAACCTTAAAAGTAGCATAATGAAGATTACCCAGATCAGCTATGAGAGAGGAAGTGAGGCTCATAATTGCCATGACGGCAGAAACAGCTTGACCCAGCAAGAGTAGGCCGAACACTCGTAAAGTTACATGGCTTCTCCACCACCTCGTGAAGGCAAGCCAAACCATTGTCAGTAACTTGATACACTTCAATTTGTCAAGACGACGGCAACGTTCCAAGCGGGCATTGAATCGATTAAGACGTTCCCTTAATCCCTTATATTTGCATTATCTTCAATATAAATTAACGTCAGAGTTTAATTAGCTATATCATAAAGCTCAAATGCAATTTTAACACCTATAATGTATTGAAAAGTTTCAACTTAGTCCTTGTAATTTAAATACACTAATACAGGTGCTGTTGTCGTTTTATTCCATAATTCATATAAAACTCGACACCCTAAAGTAACAATTTGTGAAATTAAACAATAGTTATTTGCTTCATAGTTTTAATTCTCAAGTAAAAGTACAATATGGATGGTTTTTAAACCAAAAGGATGAATGAAAAAGTTGAGAAAGTTCGAGGGTGAAAAATATATTAAAGCCTGATCATGATGATTTTAATTTTTTTTAAGATGCATCTACCGTTCGTTTGCCTACTTTGAATGGTGGGCGGGACATCCCTTCACCCGCCAAGTGGTTGAGCCACAAGTCCCGGTGCTGGGCGAGTCAGGTGCTACACTCTAATCCAAAATTTACTAATTTAGACAAATGCCTACCAATCAAATTTTGAAAAGTACATTCCTTGCTGATTACGTACAGCTAAATATCTTTTTGCCTCTGCAGAGCAGTACAGAATGGCAGATCCTGCCCCGGGGACTTCCCCCATCGTCCTCATCATCTTCTCTAAATACAACTGGCCCCCTAATTTCATTTCTTTAAATTTTAGCCCTCCATGCATTGATTTCTATATCCGTAATCCGTTATTGGCCATATAGTGAGAGATAATAATTCATAAGTTCTTTTTTACAGATGGTATTCATTTTTTAACATTTAAATTCTACTTAAATATAAAAAATTCAAGGAATAAAAATAAAAATCCATGTAGTCTAATAAAATGTGTAGAAATATTAACATAGTAAGAAAAAGAGGAAATTATAATTAGAGACTAGTAAAATAAATTAATTATGAAGAATGACTTTACCTAATAAAAAATGTTAAGATCTGAAATATTGAGTAGTGAAATTAAAAAAATGAATAGTAACAGGTTATATTTTATAATAAATTTATTATTTTGATATCAAACTATGACTTTCCCTACAAAAAGATCAATCATACTATTCACCCTTGATAAATAGTGCATCTTTTTATATATTTTATATTTGTCCTTTTGGCCTAGAAGCATCAGTAGCCCAAACCCAGCTAAACCTCAAAAGGAAATGCTGAGAAACAAGTGGGAGCAGGTCCATTAAAAATTAGATGTGTCAATTGCATGAGCTTGTAGTTGTATCTTGGTAGCTAGTAAATTCATTCCCACCTAAGTACATCAATTGCGGCCTGAAGAAGACTTGGTAGAGCCAGTAAAATGGGCTTTGGGGCCATGGTCTAGCCCGCTTAATCTACCAAAAATGACCGATGAGTCAAAAAAAATGTGAGTGATTCATAATAGGTATAAGAAAATAAACTCATCCCGCTAGCCTGCCAGTATAAGCAAGTCAACCTAATTTTATTTTTAAGCATTTTTATTTTATTTTATCTAATTATATTTAGAAATTAAAAAAATACCCTAGTTCCACCTAACTTCTAAACTTCATCTTCCAAAAGCTTTAATATTGTTTCTCTACGAAATTAAGTTGTAGTTTTTGTTGATTTTATTGAATTGAGAGCTAAATCTTCTTCCCTATTTTATTTGTTTAGAATTTGGGTGAATTTTCATGTGATTTAATTCTTTTTCAAGCTGTAAATATGAAATGAGTTCTCTTTTGTATTGTTGTTTTTTATATTACTTTTACATTATTTTGAATAAAAAATAAGAAAAAACAAAAATGAATTGGCCCATTTGGCCCGCTAGTCCATATATGATGGGATAGTTGGAGATTTCATGACTTGCCCTTATGGGTCTTCCAGCTCATCTCACCCCACCAAAAAATGGGTCTATGGCGAGCTGATTCATTTAAAATGGAATGACCCATTTTACCAGCTCTATGGCTTGAGATCTAGGATTGAGAAAAGTGTTGGTGGAAACTGATACCAAGAAACTCATGAAATTTTATTTAAACATTTAAATTGATGTCTAAATTTAAATATTATGTTAAAATGATATTTAATTGTTCAATACTTTTCATAATTTTAAGTAATGTTACTTTGGATCCAATACTATTTTTTAAGATAATATATTTTGGATCAAGGTAATTATTATTTTTTAATAAATAAAATTAATTTTTGTATTGATTTCTTTTGAATTATATATATATTTTTTTGTTATAGCACTGAAACGTTAAATTAATGTCTAAGGGATGGCTGGGAAGATCATGCTTACCATGGGTTGATCTACTTATTTTTAGCATGCAGACGGGGAAGCAAAATGGTTGGCCGGATATGGGACGAGCCACCTCTCAGCCATTCCTGCTAGCTCTGATGGGGTGTATGAAGGGGAAAAAAACAAGAATCAAGTCAAAATAAATAAAAGCTTCGGGGTTAAAAGTTGGTCCATCACAAAAAGTTCCGAAAACCAGCTAACGCCAGAAAGAAAATGGTGGGAGGCAAAGGAGAAGGCCCATTAAGAAGAGAAGTGTTGGTATTTTATGGGCCTTTTAATAATATCTTGAGGAATTCTATCAAAATAATAATAATAATATCTTGAGGAAAGAATCTTGAGGGAGCGAGCAGTGAGCAGAATGAGATGGCTTACTTTGAATGGATCACTGACTAAAACCGAGTGCATCCAGCTAAGCACAACGACGTGTGTCTGTCAACTATAGTAGTACTATCTTATCTTTCCTTTTTACCTTCTGTTTTTTTTAATTAATTAATAATTAAAGCTCACCAAACCTCATCCCCGGTTTCTCTCCCACGTTGCATTTTCTGTTTCTCTCGCCCCCTCTCCCTATTGGACCGGTCCCACACGTTCCCCATCCATCGTCACTCCGACCAACACTTCCCTTTTTCTTTTATTTTTTTTATTCATTCATTTTATTTTTCCCTTTCTCCCTTCCCTTTTGTTATCAATATCATTCATGAATTTCCGCGACCGCGTCCCCTTTTATTCATCGGCACACATAATAATAATAATAATAATAAAACCATTCTAAATTCTTTTTTTTTTTACCCACAAACCTTTCTAAATTCATAGCTTCGTTCTATCTCCGGTATTAGTTTTTTGGTAATGGTATTGTTAGTAGTATTATTTAGGAGTATTTCGCAACTTTTTTTATTCATATTTTGCCTCTTAAGCATATTTATTTAATTCAATTATGACGCTAATTATTGAAATAATAATTCTTTTGTTTGTCAGGTTTCGCCGTTGTTTCCTGTCTTCTGACCCTGTCGATCATTCCTCTCCTTAAAGATTCTTCCTCCCTTCTCCTTCCCATTCCCCATACTTATCTCCGCCCTCAACCTCCCGATCTCTTGTTTCTCAATCAGGTACTATTTCTCCTCCTCCTTCTCTGTGTGCTCCCTTCTTCCTTCTGTTCCTTTTTCTTCTATTTTATCGCTTCCCAGTCCATCGCCTCTTTTTCGTCCTTTCTTCCATTTATTCCCATCAAAACCTACGAAACAAAATTACTGATCCTTTCTAATCTCTATTTCTTTATCTTTTTTATATAATCTCTGGTTTTAACCCCAATTGATTGTCAAACTTACTTTATCCAGCCTACAAAGATAAATACTTAGTTTCCTTTAAATCTCGGCAGGTTAGGGTTTCTTTGATAGTGAATTCCATAATCCGTTCCTAAATTCGGAGAGAAAGCACATCTTTAAGCACAGATCCAGAACGAAGAAGGATATGGCGGAAGAGCACCGATTCCAAGCTTCCGAAGGCCACCGACCCTGCGCTAACAACTGCGGCTTCTTCGGCAGCCCGGCCACCATGAATCTCTGTTCCAAATGCTACAGGGACTTCCGTTTGAAGGAACAACAAGAAGCCTCCACCAAATCCACCATCGAAACCGCTCTCTCCTCCCCAGCTTCTGCCCCCTCGTCAATGTCATCTCCGTCACCAGCCGTTGGTTCCCTCACTCCCCCGCCGACGTTAATATTGCCGGAAGTTGCAGGAGATGCTTCCAGCTTGGCTGTTGTATCCTCCAGTGCGGAAGTAGCGGCGGCACAACCAAACCGATGCGCTACATGCCGAAAACGGGTCGGGCTGGCCGGGTTCAAGTGCAAGTGCGGGGTCACGTTTTGTGGGGCCCACAGGTATCCAGAGAAACACGGGTGTAGCTTCGATTTCAAGAAGGTGGGACGAGAGGAAATCGCTCGGGCAAATCCTTTGATCAAAGCTGAGAAGCTGGAAAGGATTTAATCTACACCGTACAATGTTGGGACCACGGCCTCTCGGGATTTAGGAGATTTGAGCAGAATGATCAATGATCTGCACCGTCCATGGTGGACCTCTGTTATGATCATGGGAAGCTTAATAGGAGGAGAAATAATTTATCGAGATAAGATTTGAAGTTTCCGTCATGTAGAGAGACTAGGAAGGTTGAAAGAGTCATGGAGGAATTTATGGCTATGCTCTGTAAAAAATTAAAAAACTAAAACAAAAAAGGAGGTTGCGTTTTGTTGTTTCGGATGGAATTGAATGTTGGGTCCACCCAGTGGGTGGTTGAATTGTGGAGCATTGGAGTTGAGTTGATCTGTCTATCGCCAATTCGGTGTAGGAAGGAGTGTTTCTTTTTTCAATGATTAATGTGAATGTTACTTTATCATCTGCATTCTCTCCTCTTGTCACTACTTGAAGTGGATGTGGATGTGTGTATTTATTTATACTATGCAGCATAATTAAGTCAAAATTCACCCGCCCCATATTAGCAGAAACTAATATATTATATATCAACACGAAGCAAAGCTGACTGTAAAAGTTTGATGCATAGTTTCAATTAGGAAGCTATTACTTAGCCAGACTGGAAATAATAAAACCTTTCATTCAGCAAATTTATGTGCTCTTCCTCTAGTTTCCTGAAGCAACATAATTTACATTTAAAAATGATTAACAATAAAAGTAAATGTGTTGAGCACTATGCGTGAACGAAGGAAAAATCAGGTTCAAGTCTCGGCTTCTCCTGATCGAGCAGGCCATGCCAGAACAGAACAAAATCGAACTATACGTAAGTTTAGCTGGCTAAAGTAGGGTGGTGGAAAACACTAAACTCAACAAAACACGCTAGGATTCTTGGATTATTGTCCCCCTGTCATCTTATTGTTGGCTGATGGATGAATTCTCACTAATAAATCACCATGTGGTCAAAAGAAATACACGTGTCTTTTGTGGCCGGTGTTTACAATGCTGGATGCTTTGAGCAGTTTTTGCATGTATTAAGTACACACTACACAGTACACTCAACCATTGGAATCCATCTCATTCTCATATAATATATTATTATACAAAGATTTTGACGGTTGATTATAGGTGCACCTACTATAGTTAATATTTTTCTCCTTAATTTGTTCTTACATTGTGCCAATGTCAACCTTCATTTAAAATAACGTTAAAAAAACCTATTACGGATCATAATTTAGCCACTTGTCTATCTGTTTAATATTTCATTTAAATTATCATACATTAAATGATTCAAATACGACTAAATTTGAGTTAAACTAAAAAAAATATTCTACACCTTTTGCCCCTCATGTCCAGAGTTTTGGTTCTTTTTTTCCTGGCCTGAGAGGTTTGGTTCAGATTCACAAATATTTGATAGTAAAAAATTACACTTCATCCGAGGAAAATAGTTGAATAGTAGTAGCTTGTGTTTAATTTTAGATTCACAAATATTTAAGTTTAAAAATATTTTAAATTTATGAAAACTTAACTTAAGCCTAATAAACTTTAATCCAAAATTTTAAATAATATATTTAGACACTAATATTTATTTCATAAAAGAACCCGATTAACTAATTATTTATATAATTATTAAAATATCAATTTTAGTTATAATTTTTTAAATTAATTAATTTGCCCTCCGACACTGTGCTCTAGCTCATGTTAATATGTAAATTAGAGTTGACATTAAAGTGATGAACAAAAAGTAAAAAAAAAACACTGACAATGATCTAAGCCCAAGCTTGGCCCATAGGCCTAGCATAGAATGGGCCTACACCTAGACTAAGCTAATATGAAAGGAACCCATACCTTAACCCAAAAAAAAAACAAGAAGAATCCACAAAGAAAGACAATGGAGAGTTCCGGTCATCCAATTATATGTTTATTCAATTGAATCTGTCTGAAATAATGATCGTTAGAATGACCATAAGGCCTAAAGGACCGCAGTGGTGAACAAAAGCATTGAAAAGAACTATAAAAAAGGAAAATCCAAACCGTGAACGATTAGCCAAAAGATGAACAGAACTTGGCTGACATGGCTTTATTTTCTAAGCTATTTTAAGTGTGATAGTGAAATGCAAAATGGCGAAGGAATCGCAGCCTCAAGGTCAAGAACAAAGGAATGAACCCGATACGATCAGGTCAATTAGCAAGGTTTTTCGTGTCTTTCTAACAAATATTAGATTCATCGGTCACCACACTAATTTGAAGGTAAAGCAAGCAGCAGGTAAACACTAATTTAATTTAATCTGTACTGTTTTAGAGTTCATCATGTGTGTGGTCCCAGCACCCTCTGGAGCTGTTTAAACTATGTATCCAAACATGGTCAGCTTCAACTGCATCAGAGTCATTGTTGCGGTGCCAAGACCAATGTGCATCCGTTTCGTTCAGGATCCTCAACCTTCCATGCCCAAAGCTTGGCTCCCGATACAACGATAGTGGGCTCGATGGACTCTTAAACCTATATTCCTCAAAAATGCACATACATATATATCAATGACCAAACAATCAAAACTATATCAATCAAGCTCAATATTGAATATAGGAAGCTCACGTTAACGCAAGTCCCTCCCGGTTTCCTCCGTCCCCAATCGTTACGTACATGGGACCGCATGGATCAGCCTTGTTATTGTAAATTCGAGTCTGCAATGGATCCATTCCAAATATTAGAATATGTGTGTGTGTGTGTGTGTGTGTGTGTTCAAGCCTTGAATATTGAAAAATTAGATGTTAAACTGACATACAAAGCGTTCGTAGGCATGAACGTGGCCAGCAAAAACCAAGTCAACTCGGGCATTATAAAGTAGGTCTTCCATGGCCAGTCTCATGCCCTCACCTTCACCTTGGTGAGCCGTGTTAGTATTATACCAAGGTGCGTGAAGAAGAGCAATGAGCCAGGGAGTCCTCGTCCTATCAACATTTGCCAAGTCAGCCTGAAGCCACTTGTACTGGTCAGAGTCAACATCGAAATCGATGTAAGAACCCAGCATAAGAAGGTGGGCACCCGCAACGTCGAAAGAGTAGTAGAGGTTAGAGGTGGAGCCACTTTCCTTGTAAGGCATGGGCCAACGAAAGTTGAAGGCGGTGAAGCTGTCTGGGTAAGTGGTGGGAAATGACTCGACCTCATGATTGCCCTCCGTCACCATCCATGGCCTTCGGCTCGCATATGGCTCCACCAAACGACCGAAAGAGTCCCATAGTGGTTGATGAGTATCCGCATAGGATAGATCTCCAGGTAACAGAAAAACGTCGTAGTCTTTGCTGTCTACGTGTTTTAATGTCGATGCGGTCCATTCTGTTTGCCCCAAGTCGCCTACACACACACAGCATTTACGTATCAACAGTGCTAATGCAGAATTCTCATGCATGCGCATGATATTATGTGTCTGTATTTTGGTTGATCAAGCCAGATATGCATATAGGTTTGCGTTCTACAGTTCTTTTGACTATTGGCTTTAACACGGGGCACTTTAAATGGAGTCCAATTGTATAATATGGTACTTTAAATCGATCATAACCGATCTCATCTATATATGAACTAGCTGCTTTTATAGGGTCATGAATTATATGGGTTTATATATGTCTATAGATTAGCCTCATATATATATATGTGTGTGTGTGTGTGTGTGTATCTGTCGGATATATATAACTGCCATGCATCAGGATAAAATTTAAAAAATTATAGAACTAAGCTCACTTTTACCTTCTGTTTAATAGCACCCTTCAAAATGAAGAGAAGAGAGAGAATACTAGACAACTCAGTTCACACCGAACAATAGTACTATAATTAATATGACGATGACTGTAGCTCAATCTCTCCTTTTTCTTTCAACTATCGGATAACACTTGTGAGACACCATTGATCACCAATTTGCGACGAATATAGTACGT
This sequence comes from Adenanthera pavonina, assembly GCA_026686845.1. Lineage (NCBI taxonomy): Eukaryota > Viridiplantae > Streptophyta > Magnoliopsida > Fabales > Fabaceae > Adenanthera > Adenanthera pavonina. Next base: position 8,129,726 of record JAIVEN010000002.1, read on the forward strand.
ATGGTAACTGATTTCTCAATAGCTAGATTCCATTTAGAAAAACTGGATTTCATTTCACTAAAAAATTACGTGTCTGCTATTTTGTGACAGTTTTTTGAAAGATATATAATCCGTCAAATTCAGGATCCAGCTGAGCCAGAAAATATCAATATCCTTCTAGTTTTTACCCAGAGCAACATATTTGGGAGCTAGTCAACTACGTATCACAGAAAATAATTGATCCTTTCAGCTGTGTAATTATCTATGACAAAGATGAATTAATTTAACCACATAGTTATACTTATATTCATAACCTGCATTTCATTTGTAGGCTGATTAACCGGAACAGTTTTTGACATGGAAATCGAGTTTGAGAAATTTTTACCCTCTACACGCCCAAATTATGCCCATATATATGTATAGGCACACGTACATATATGTGTGGCCTTGCTAGGATTTTTGACGCAAGTTTGCCTAATTTCTAACAAAGCACTGAACACCAAAGAAACACCTTTAATTTGCTTTGGCTTCAAGCATTATCCAGGGGCACCCACTATCGAAGGTTTGAATTTCTAAAACTTGGATGCGATGTAAAATTAATGAACAAACAAAAGCAAGGAACAAGAACGAAACTAAAACCAAAAGCAAAGAATGTCAACTTACCGACGACCACAAATTCAATGGGGAAGTCAGCCGGAGGAGTCTTGAAGGAAAATTCAGGGCCAGATCCTCCGCAAAGATAGAAGTAAGTGGTGCTGGACTCAAGAGGCCCGATTCTAACGTGGTGGATCTTGCCGGAATTGTACAGAAAATATTGGTACGACGTGTGGTGTCCCCTTGCCTTTTCATTATATTCCCCAGACACTCTTCCATATTCTACCGTCGATGGGGCGTGTTTGTCCTCTGTAATCCAAGACACTCTCACGTGGCCTCGCCCCACCAGTGAGATGTGCACCTATATCACAAAATCAATCGTTCCAGATTCAAGACATATATAGATGAATGACGCAAATTAAGTGCTTGATAACTAAAGAACCTGTTGAGGGTCAGATTCGGATCGAACTTGAGGAGTGAAGATGACTGGGCGGGGAGGCTGGCGAGAAAAATCATTCCCCAGTATGGGTTGAGGGAGCAAAAGCAAGCATAGGACGTGGAGGAGTAAAGGGAACACCAGAAATGACTTACATTTCCCCATTTTGTGTTCTTGCCTCGTTGCTTGCTTCAACTTGTTGATGTGAATGAATGGTGCTTTGGGTTTAGGAGTTCTGAGGATAGAGGAGGATTTATATAAAGGAGTTGCAGACAACAAGAAAGAAATAGAATACATTATTTTCGACTAATCGGTATTTTTTAAAATGGAATTTGAGGGGTGTTTGCAATGGCGTCAAGTTAGTCTCTGAGAAAATAATGTTGAATGATCCTTCCGCAACAACCACACGGAAGCCTCGCGTTTGCTTCATCTGGATTGGTTAATGTTGTGACTTGTCCATGTTGGTTTTTCTTGGACATGTATGTACGCCAACAAAGTTGCTGTTTTTTCAATATACTCCCCCCGTTCTTTAATATAAGAAATAAGTGACAAAATCACATAAATCAAAGAAAGTAATAAATTTGTCAAGAATATAAAATAATTTTAAAAAATATCCTCATTTAATGTTAATAACTCTTTTATCATGTAATTAATACAAATAAATTATATTAAAAATATATTATCTTAATTAGGGGTATTTTGGGAAAAAGTTATTAAATACATCAGACAAATCTCATGTGTCCTTTATATTTTAAAACACGAAAACTCTCCCAATTGTCCCTTATATTAAGGAACGGAGGGAGTATATGTCAACCATCGGGAAAATATCTCTCTTCTATCTGTATTCTTCGAAATTTTTTATGGTATCAGGGTACTTTTACTACTTTGGCGTTATTATATACCTTCAAAAAAGAATAAAATAAACCTCGCAAATGTGGGCGCGCTCTGATGCTAGGCCATTTTCTTATCCATTGATAATTGATGACAAAGTGACTAGAGTTTTTATTTTTTTTTTAAATAACCTTTCAATATCCACTTATCAAGGTGGAAAAAATAAAATCGAAACAGCTGGTTTGACCAGAATCTGGTCCCAAGTCTGATTCAGTCATGATTAAAAATTGATCAATTTCAGAATTGGTATAAAATGATACAAAACAGGTCGAACAGTCTAAGAACTGGTCAAAAACTAGTATAAAACCAATTTGAACCGGTCTACTTTTTTTTAATTTTTTGTTTTTAATATAAAATAATATTATTTTTAGTACTACGCAACGTTATTTTTATATAATTTTTTATATTATAATATTATATAAGTATTATTATGATACATACTTATTAAGAATGATAAATTTATTTAACAAATAATATAAAAATAGGATATCAATTCATTATTTTAAATTTAAAATATAATTATAGATAAATATTAACTTGTTTAGATTTTAATATTAGGTTGTAAAATTTATTAATAATATTTTTAATTTTCTATATCATATATAAAACTAAAAAAATTATTAAATTTATTTTTCATCATAGATTGAATGTTAATTTTATGATTATGGATAAATATCTTTTATATTTTTCATCTGCATTACTGAAAATATATCAATTTATTCGTAATCAGTCCAACCTCAATTATACCATTGAAATTCAATGGTCGGTCTGCTTTTTAACACTTTAGCAATTATCACTTTAGATTCCGACTAATTTAGACCGAACTACAGTTAGGTGTGAGAGCCTTTTTAATCACCTTAATTAATTGCTTTTTTTAATGAAAGTTTTTAATTCAAAATTTTAAATTGAAATTATTTGTATTAAAAATCTTAAATTTTAAAATTATTCTAAAATAATCTTAGAAAAAATTTAAATTTCTAGACTAAATTAATATTTATCTATGTAAATTAAACTTTTCTCCTGATGTCCATTCAAATTTAAAAAAATCATATAAGTTCTTTTTTATTTTATTATTAAGCATTCAATTAAAAGTAAAACATGACATATGCATAATTTCTACACACAAATATATAACTACCGAATGTTGTTATTAAAAAATTATATATACTTTAATTGATTATGTTTAAATTGAAGAATTTGACGATAAACATACAATAATAATATGTGTAAATTTAATTTTGATAATCCTTAACCTTAATTTAGAGTGATTTTCGCTATTTATTCTCTTAAGTAGCATGGTTCGACTAGGTTGTTTATTTGCTTAATCAGCTCAAGACGTGTGAGATCCTCCTTCTCATCTAGTTATTCGATTTTTATATATATCAAGGACATGCGCCATAATAATAAATTGAAGACGCATGGGATTTTGAAAGCACCCACAAGCTGGGAATTTCTTTTCTGTTTGGGCCACAAAAAGCTAGGAATTTCAAACCAGCCGGAAATACCAGAATATCTTTTGGAATATGCCTAAAAAAAAAAAAAATCGCTAGTCACGTCAACTTTAGTAACGTAAACTATAACGTTGATGCTAATAACAAGATTAAAGAACTATCAAGCTTGTACAAGAAATCATTCCTATCTTGAGGAATCGATTGTAACTTAATAAATAGTCGATACTTCGATATTCAATGTGGCCATTTGTCATTGGCCAATGCATAAATTTGGATATAAAGTTGACTTGTACCAGAAGAATCTTCACTCAAATAATTAAGTGGATCTCTCTCTCTCTCTCCCCCCCCCCTGCTGTATTGCATAAAAATTTAAGAAATGAACGTATTATGTAGCCTAAATTTAGTACAAAATAATAATGCACACTTTCTTTGTTTTTTCTTTTTGGTGAGGATAATAATGTACACTTCCTTTCACGGCTTTCCTGGTTTTGTCAATTTTTTCCAATGCTCGATAGCCTCTGTCATAAGTTTGACAGCTTTGAAATTGGGTCAGCACGTAAAATATTTGACAAAGGGGCCATTGGACTACTTTCGGGCTTTAGCAATCGCGGTCTCCAAAGCCCAATTCTGAAGCGCAGCGTTTCGTAGATCTCGTAACCGCAAACGACTCGCCATTCCAACTTTCGCGGCGAGGCGTCGAGTGGTACAGTGGCCGAGTGGAAAACTGACGATGGAAACCCTCCGAGTTGGGCTTCGAGCTCTCAGCTGATATGCATCCTCGTCTTCGTCTTCCCGAACCTTCAACATAGTTCTCCATGCATGCTCAAGTGGGATCAGTGCTGAGCTCCGTTGGAAGAGCCATGGACTTCTTTCACATTTAGCGCCAAAATATTCTCCACTCCAACAAATTGAAGAAGCCTCCTCTCGTGTCACATATCTCCTAAATTCTGGCCCTTTCATTGGTCCCGCCAAGGTATCTTCTTATTTTTCTCTTCTGATTTTGTTGGTTTCGTTGAAGTGAAACTTTTCCATTTAAACTCTGTGCCTTGAAGATTCCATTTAGTTTCTGATAAAATCTTCCGCGTGAAGTGAGTGCTAAGTTTTTGGTTTCGTGATGGAGTTTTGATTTTACGAGAGTGAGGTTTGAACAGATTATGTTTTGTGAATTTATTGATGTAAGTTGAAAGGATGATTGGAGAGAGAACTCTGCAATTAATTTAGCCAGCCCATTAGTTTGCCAAATTTACTCGAGAAAGACTGTCTATTGGCTTTCAAAGTGTAGCACTTATGAATTACTATGAACAGCTCTCGGGCTGCATCTCACTCTTGATGTATAGAACAGGGGTTTTCTTGGAACAAAGCAGACTATCCTTACGAGCCTACATAGATAGGAGCGGTTCAATTTTTGTATGTTTCATATTATAAATCTGATCTCAACTTTTCATTCTGCGCTTGGAATCGACTTTTCGTTATATAAAATGATTCTGCTGTGCGAACCTCTTAATTTATGGGGGAAGAACTTGCCGGTAACATTACTCACATCAAGAGAAATATATATATATATATATTAAAAAAAAAACAGTTAGTTCCTCAGCCATGTCTAATTGATCTAAATTGACTTCGATTGCCTGGACTAAAAAGGGGGAGCCCGTTAGCCTGTTATTTTGAAAAGCAAGCTTAAACATTTTTATTCATTAGACAGTGAAGAAAAGGAAGAACCGTTTCCTTTATTTTCGGTCATATGGCATGTGCCTAACTTGTATATATCCAATTATCAAAGTTATATTTCAGGTCAGTGCAAGTATGCAACAGTAAATTTAAAAGTGAGATGGAACTGCATATTTTGGATTGTCTGAAATCTGTTGAAGATGAGTTTAACCCCTGATCATTGCCTACAGAACTTCAATTATAGCCTATCTTCGGCTGCGTTGAAGTCCATTCACTAACCAACTGAGATAAGCACTGGTTCCAGTTGAAATCTCGTGGACCAACATAATGCCCTGCTGCCTGCCATTATTTCATTCATTAATAGGTTGTAATAATTTTTCCTGTGGTTATGAAAGGCAACTTTGCTCCTGTTCATGCATCCTAAAACATGAGTAATCTCCTTTTAGTACCATAAAACTATGTTTCTAAGAGAAAGTTCGTATGTGTTGACGTTTTTGTTTTGGGATAACACTTTTAGCTGCTGTGATTTGAAGTTAAATCTTGAGTTGACGAGCTAGATTACTCTGCCTAATGAGATCGGATAAAGTTGTAACAATTGAATGGTTCTCCATGGGTGATGGATAAAAGGTATATAATGGCTATACAGACTTCCTGAGGGAGAATGATTTTCACCTCCTTAACCGTAGCTTTTGAAAAATCTTCCATGATGTATTTAAACAGAAGCATTGACATTGGCAACTGTTAATGTTCCAAAAATCTTTGAGCTGAAGTCATCAGTATTAAGCAGTAATGAAGACGCACCTTCAGTGTGGATATATGACATCTGGCTAAGATATTCAGTAATGTTATAGTGGAATGATTCCAAACAAGGATGTAGCTTTTTATAAGATCTGAAGTTTGATAGCATTTTTCTTCCAGAACTTCGCTGGATAATCATTTTTGCAGGTGAAAATATATTATGCTCGTCTGTTTAGCATCACGAGCATGGTGGAAATAATTGTGTGCTAAAAAAATATATTCATTTTTAGAATTGATGGCTAAAGGTTTTCAGATACATATGATTTAATTCCAAAATTTAGTTCTCTCTTGGTTTACTTAAATATTAACTAAAGAACTAAGCATTCCAATTCCCGGTCTTGAGACTTTATCCACTTGTTTTAAACTTTAATGAGACGCGACTTTGACATGGTAATGGAAGTGCGCTACTATATTAGAGAGTGTGTACCTTTTTTGTAAATATTAACTGTGTATGACCTTGAAGAAAGAACTGTCATTCTTTTGCAAACAAAAAATAATAATAATAATTATTATTATTATTATTATTGTGATTAAATTATATTATAAAAAATACTGACCAAATCCTCATTTCTGGAAAATTTAATTTTTCGGTTACTATAAGGATCCTCTCAACTCTCAAGCATCCGGTTATGAGTGAGAGCATGTAAAATTTCCAGAGTGAAGTTAACTAACTATCATGGGAAAACAGTGTGGACACGGTTTGGAGAATAGTGTTTCCTTCCTTTTGTAGTTATCAACTGGTAAGAAATTGATGAGACCCTAGCTAGACTCACGTGTAGAGTCGGATGCACTTACGGAGCGTAATAATGGAAGAAGAAAAAATCATCATTAACAGTGCAGGAATCGGTATTATGCGAAATCATTGAACATGACCTCAGAAAAAGAAGACATGGGGGGGAGACTTTAAAGGCTTACAATATTGATGAAGTCATGACCTTGGTGTGGTTTTATCCCTCCATGCCCTTCTAGTTTTTTTTCCCCCTCAACTCATTACCAGTGGGTCACTCGCAGATCTTTCTATTGCCAATGGAATCACACGCCCACCCCATGATGAACAGATACTACTCCTACAGTATGAAATTTCAAGGCCTTCACGTGTGTTGGTCCTTCATCACTTCCTTTGCTTCTCACAGGGTGATGCAATCATCTCCTTTCCTTTCTCTCTCTCTCTCTCTCTCTCCCACCCTATTTTTTGCTTGGTGAATATAAAGATGGGTCGTCATTACCACACTGCATAATTGTAATTATAGGCATGGTATATGATGATGGGTATTCATGAGTGCCAGTCTTTCAAAACCCCTCGAGCACTGTCATACACATTTATGAACAAATTTAAACACCTTAACCTCCCCCTTCCCTTGTGTCATGACTCATGAAAGCTCGAATTTTTCATTAAAATATTCAATGAAACTGCTGGGGAAAAGTAAAATGGCTATTGAAGAAGGGGGGGTTTGAATGGATTACCGAAGGGAAGAGAACCATTATTATTGGGGCTTGCCATCATTGTTTGGTTCTGACCAGAATTATTCATTTCATTCACGCATTTACGCCATTTACTGCGAATCTTATATGCTCATGGCTTTGGGACATAACCTTTTGCCTCCCTACGCTTCTCTACTTCCTTTGATCCCACCTTTATCAGTTGTTGACCAACCAGATCTTGTGTTGGGGCACTGACTAAGTTTGAACATCGGATAGCAACGTCGTTCGTTTGGTTACAACTTTTCTTTGAGCTTGAACATCGAACAATTTAAAGTTAACTAAGATGTTGGTGTTTTAATGTAAAAATTGAACCAGTTTTAGTCCTTAAATTGTTTGTGATTTCTAGCTTTCCTTGTAATTAATTATAATAACCTTAACAAGAATACCATCAATGCTTTTAAACGCTCAACGAGGATATGGTAAGCTAATTGTTTAGTTTAGATAACCCATTAATTAGTAGCATTAGATTAGGTTTGCTCATAAGGAACTAGTACAAATTAAGACAAACTTGCTTTTTCTATGATGACAATGCATCTCACACACAATCTCTCTCTTTTTTTTATACTTTCCTTTTTCGCTTTTTGTGGGAAACCTTTAAATGATTTCACATTTTGTTTGCCAAAAAAGTAGCCTCGTTAAATCGCGTAGTGGTGCCAACGTTCACTTGTTGGATATTAATTTGGTCTAGGACAAAAACTTGTAAGCAAATCAAAAGAATATGCAAGTGAAGGTTGTCTAGTTGCACTATGAACAAAAGGCATAATCTCAAGGGAATCAAAGTTAGATGGCGTAGGCAGAGACAAGTCCAGAAATAAGTGGCAGTTTCAGATATCGTCTCAAGGAAAGGAGGAAGAAGAATAAGATTAGGGGAAGGAGAATGAATGATTACGACCAGCAGTTCCCAACACATGAAAAAAACGGAAAGAGGCCAAGAAATGAAACAAAGAGGGAACTGAAGTATAAATAAAAACAAAAGAGTAGTAATCGATTCGATGGCAAGGTGGGGATAGTTTGGTTTAGGACCCAATCCGAACCATCATTGCGAATCTTGGGGACGACCTAGCCCACCATCATTTTACAAGCCCCTAGCTGAACAATCCCCCATTATTGTCCCTCCCTCTCTTCTCCATTATATTTATGCCCACCCCGCAACCCCTCCTGCTTTTCCAATTTTGCCCCTCCTCTCTTCCCTCTTCTCATCCTCTGTAAGCGGACACCAACACCGACGTCAACAAGAAGTCAAGAAGCATAACAGATAAAAAACCTATCATCATTCACATGACGCCATAGCCATAACCATAATCATAGAACCGAACACATGAAATCTTTTAGGCTCTTCACCGGCCGCCTTCCTTGCTTACACATGCATGATTGTTTTGTCAGACAGAGGAGAGCCACGTCTTCTGTCTCTCTTCTCTCTCTCTCTCTCTCTCTCTGCCTTTTCCTCTATAAATTAACGCCTTATTGTGCTCTTTGTCCCGCACTTTTACTTACGCATACTTCTCCTTGTTCAAGAATCAAGATTGCTTCCTCCACCAGCTTCTCGCCCATCTTCATTCAAAAGGTCTTCTTTTTCAAAAAGTTCTACAGAGAAAGGCAGAGGCCCCCACCTCTCCTCTCTCTCTCTCTCTCTCTCTCTCTCTCTCTCTCTCCCTCCCCCTCTCTATCTCTCTTACACACAACACACACATGCTTTCTTATGTTATGCCTGCTTGATTCCACGAAAGTTACACATTGTGTTGTACATTGAGTCCTATTTCAGGCCTTAGCAAGTGGAATTTGGTTTAACTTTTGTTCAGATATCTGAGGGCCAATCATCTTTAACCCTGTCTCTGTTGGGCTTCTTCTAACTTTTGTGTGGGAATCGCATATTGGGGTTCTCCTACTTGGGCGTCTCGGTTCACTCCACCTGATTCTGTGCAAGAAACTTTTGCCTTTTTAATATTTTCTGAGTGGATTCTATTCTATTATGTTTCAGCATTATTGCATTTTTTTATTTAGTTCAAAATACAGGGTCAATTGTTTTTTTGTCTTTTGTAGCTCCTATACTTTATCAAGTTTTCTTCCATTTTTTTAATGAGTACACATTAAAAAATTTTGAGTGCCTCCTATGAGCGTGGGGGAGCAACAGCTCCGTTTAAACACAGACATGGAAACGCATCGAAGATCTACCTCTGAAGCTTGTCTCTTTTATTAATGACCTTTATCCTTTTCTTCCCTCTTGGGACAGCCGAAAGAAACTGTGTGTGCGTGTGTGTGTGTGTGTGTGTGTGTGTGTGTGTGTGTGTTTTTTTTTTTATTTTTGGGTTTGGGGTACTTTCAAGTGAGTGCAGGGTTGGACAACTGTGTTTTTCACCACATTCTTTAGTTCCTCAGACATCCCATATGACTCTATTTATTTGATAGTGTGGTCCAAAAGACTCACTTGTTCTGGCCTCCACCCGCAATACCTTTCCCTCTTGTCATTGGCTTCTTCGTTTAACTGTCATAATTATATCTACCAAAGCAATTTCATAAAGCAAAACATTCTCGAGCAAGCCTAATCTATTTTCTTTCTCTTTTCCATATATCACCTGCGAGGTGGTTCTGTTCCTTTCTTGTCTTCTTAATATATTTTTCCCTATCGCTAATCATATCAGTGTTTGTCTCGATGAAGTGGATATTTATAAATACATTATCTATATCATGTTTCTGGGGACTGATTTGTATTTATATAATGTAAAGATCCTATCTGTTCTGATGCCATTCTGTTCTGTGTTTCAGGGGCACTAGTGAGAATTACCTGATAGTGATGGAAAGGCTGAACTCGAAGCTGTACCTGCAGAACTGCTACATAATGAAAGAGAATGAGAGGCTGCGGAAGAAAGCCCAGCTTCTTAATCAAGAGAACCAGATTCTGCTATCTGAACTCAAACAGAAGCTGTCCAAGCAGGCAAATTCTAAAGCCAATGCTCCAAACACCATTCTTGACCTGAACCTCAGCTCAAGCTCCAGCCAAAATGCTTCCAGTTCCAGCAATTGATGTGTTTGGAGAAAACAGAGCATCATGACCCCACTAGCACTCTTTGTTGTTTTGTTTTTGTGTAAAATCTGAGTCAACAGTAGTAGTTCTAGTTTCTGTTCCATAGGATAATATCACCATCATCTATCAGATCACTATCTCCTTGGTTTCCTTTCTGATGATATGTTTTTTTTTGGAGGGGGTGTTAGATATTAATTCGTGAACCAAAAGTCATGATATGTATCGGGTTATCTGCTAAAATGAATGACTATAAAATTATTACTATGCTTAGCCCTGTATCTGTGTCTCTGTCTCTGCATGTGACTGACAAATGTTGTGAATGAAATTTGCTTTATTTGTTAGAAGGAAAGATTTCTTGTACTCCTATCCTATGATACATAAGGGATGCAATGCAACATGTTTTAGACTGTGTGTAAGAAATCCAGCGGTTCATCACTGAGCTTTAACTCGGCGAATGACTTTTACTTAGGATGAGTGCTGCGCCATTTTAGAGTCAACCCCCATGATCTACTTGGGAAGAAACAATAGTCTCCATCTCATTATGGAATAGAATTGTTTTTTTTCTAAGTATATATGTAATTCTCTGGGCAAAAAAAAGTACATATGTACGTATCTAAAAAATATGTAATATCTTATAACTAAATTTGTATTAATTTTGGAAAATAATGTTTTTAGAAATATAAATACTATACAAATTTGTTATATATAACGAAAAAAATTATATAAATGTAAATTGAGTAGGTTTTATAGGATGTAAATGTATATTTATTTATGCAAAGATTCTAACCTTTGCAAAATATATAATGAAGAATCTTAGAAACTCAAATTATTTTCAGCACTCTAAATATCTGACTTTTGTCATGTAAGTGGGTAAAAATGTCTTAATAAACTTAAAAATTCAACATGATAAAAATCTCTTATATGTGTGTGTGTATTTTAAATTGAATTATATTTTCAGGTAAAAAAAATTGAATTATATTTATTTTGAGACGATTTTAATTTTTGTTTAAAAAATACAGGTGATAATTGTTTTTTTTTAAATGTTGAGTTATAATTTTTTTTAAATAATGGACAGTAATAAGCTTAAAATTTTTATGTAGCTTTAAAGATCTAAATTACAGCTTTCTGGAAAAAATCATTTAAAATATTTCTATCCATTGATGACAAAATTCAAACTCAATAGGCGTGAAACAATTTGATTTATAAAACCATTGTTCATAAATTTCATAAATTTGGGGGTAGTTGGTTGTAATGATCCTTAAACCTGACCCGCACTATCAAACTCTGGGATAGGGATTACCTCATAGCATAGAGGATCACAGCGTTTGACCATGAGAGGTTTTTTCTGTTCTGAAAATTAAATGAGTGTGTGAAGGATGTCTAATCAAATATCAAAATGCAATTAACACAATCTTTTAGAGCTGCCAGTAGCCCTGCTGGCTGCTGCTTCTATCTGTCTTTCTATCTCATTCTGAACCAAACCCCGTCAACATCTCTTCTTTTGATTCCCATACAATACAATACAATACAAGCACTCATCATCCGGACATGCCTCCCTCATTTCTCCATCCTTACTACCCCACCTAATTACTCACCAAACACTCTTTTTTCAATGAATATATATATATGTATATGTATGTATATATGTGGCTTCTTTTAAACATGCATCTGGTTTGATCAAATTCATGCCGATTCACCCAAAGGAAATTCCTTTGCAGGGTGTGCTCTCGTGACATGCAAGAATTATGAACTTGTCTCTGTATTAAATGTTTGTAGGCCTCAGTTACAGAGCATTTTGCAGCCTGCGGATTTGGACATCATAACCATATCTGAGGCTGTATTATTGATGGAGGGCTGTCGTTCCGCAAAATACATATATTTCAAAAAATAAAAACTTGAATTCCCTAACGCTTGATGCTTGGCAGATAGCAGTTAGCAGTGAGTGTGAGACAGTGAGAGCGAGGGTAATAAATATATATATATATATATATATCGAAAGATAAAATATCATTTATAATTTTTCATTTTTTTTGGGACCCCATCGATCACTTTCAGATGTTCTGAAAGGCTCTCATAATTCAGTGCCAAGTGGTGGGTGCAATACTTGATACATGTCCACTTAGCAAAGAGCAGAAGCACGTGGTGCAGAGGCATCATCTCCCTCTGCTGCTTCTGCTTCTGCTTCATTATAACATTACTTGACAACTAGTTCTAGTTGGTACAACACACTCCAACACCAACCATAAGTATATATAGTACCAAATACAAGTATGAACTGCAAACGGTAATTTCATCAGTATTCTTATCTTCACTCTTATATATTAGAATTGTGTGTGTGTGTGAGAGAGAGAGAGTGTGTATAAATAAATGTGTTTGAAAAGTTGAAAACATAATATAAGAGATACCAAAAAAAGAAGTGGTAGCCTATTCCACTGCATGGTATCAAAAGAAAGAGTCATAGTATAGAGGGGAAATGTTCTGTGGGGCCAGAACAGAAGGTTGGTTAAACTACAAATACACCAGGGGAGCACCATGGACAATGCCTCAACGGTACGTCGATCATCCATTCTAGACCCACTGTTCAGTCGTAAAAAATCATACATTCTTCATTTTCCTTCCCCCTCTGTACTGAAGTATACAAATTCAGATATTATAATATAAAAAAATATTATATGTTTATTTTTTTTTAAAATTTATTAATACTGTCCTCAGTTTTTCTTAGTAGCAAATATGTACCAAATAATTTGTAAACAATTTGAGCTGAGCTTTAACACTTTTTAAATTCTGCTTCTTTAGTATAAATAAATTGTTTGAACCTCACCTCGAAAACTTAAATGAACATGAACTACGAAATAAGACTCAACTCTCTCTCTCTCTCACATTTTTAAATAACAGTTTGTGTTCAACTCGCATAACTTGCCTTCAGATTATACCTAAACTGATTACATGAGATTAATGAGTTAAATGAATTTTCGTGGTACTTGAAAAATAAATAACTAATAATCATCAATCAATTTTATATATTTGAATAGTGATAGATGTAGTGAATACTTAATTTGATTTAATTTTCCAACTTTACCCTTATTTCCCTTTTTTGTTTTCCCATTTTATCTTTGATGATTTCTCAATTTCAAATTTGTGATTTTTCCTTCCCTTGGCATCAATATTAATATATATATATAATCATTTCAATATTACATAGAAAAATTGGATGGGATATTTTTGGATGAGATTTTTTTTGTGATGAATAGCGATTGGTGTAATGAATGGTTAATTTGATTTATTTTTTCAACCCTGCCTTTATTCCCATTTTATCTTTGATGATTTCACAATTTCAAATTTGTGATTTTTCCTTTGCCTTGGCATCAATAATAATAATTTAATATATATAATCAATATATATAAATATAAATTTAAAATTTGAAGGTAATTTGTCGGTAATTTGAATTTAATTGACCTTCTATCAGAATATTGATTTTTTTTGTGATGTAAGTGTTTTTATGATTTTTTTAATATGCTTCATTTGGCATTTTTTTCTTTCCCCCCCTAATTTTTTAAATCACAGTATTAGAATTGATTACTCTGACCCAACTTAAAACCCAATTACTCATTTGATCATGAATACATGATAAAATATAACTAGTGTATAATGTTCTGGTTTAGTTTTCTTGTTCTACCCTCCTTTGATCATTTAAAAGAGAAAAGGTTATTATCTAACATAAAAAAAAAAAAAACTCTAATCCATAATGATCCTTGCCCTGAAATACGTTTATTTATCTAACTTATTGGGCCCTTCGGCCCAATGAATTTGTTCTCATTTTCTTATGTCCGAACTTTTTTTATGTGAATTGTCAACAATACCCTTCACTCTTTGGTAGTGGTGGCAATCCACCTAGTACTGGGAATATGGGCCAGCCCAGCCCATCACGAGCCAGGCCCAAAATGGGTCGAGCCAAATAAGCCCGCTCTTTAATGGGCTAAGGTTTTTTTAGCATTTTTCTAGCTTATCCCATAGTGTATGAACTAGCGGGCTGGCCCATAGGCCCATAATTTTTTACTAAGTTGTTCTTTTATAAAAATATCAAAATCCAAATTCTATCCAACTTGATCCTAAATCTTTCACAACCAAAAAGTAATACCAACATTGTTTGCATATACATAATTATCTAACTTAATACAACTAAAACTAAAGAAATACTAATCATCCTTATCAATTCATCATAATCATCCTTATGAATTCATCATTAACATTTATCATCAAACAACATTTGAATTTGATCTATGAATTGACTTTAAATCAATTGTTGGGATTTCTTCCTCATCATCTTCATCACTTACAATAAATAAAAAACCAAAGAGAAATTATTATTGTCGCACTCGGAAAAATGCGACGGAAGAAAAAAAGATAACAAATCTGGTTTTCGAGTGAAAACCGACTTGTGAGGAGTCGCCACCAAAATTTTAAGGAAAAATCTTGAGAAACCGAATTGAAGAGGAAAGGATGGTCTGCGTAATCGGAGTTGGATTCGGGAGTCGATCGTTCGTGGGGAAGGTGTTAGGCACCCCACGACACCCGTTCCTAGGAACGGTTACCTTACGTTGATTGCGTAAATTAATATGGCTTCAAAATATATTTTGGTTTTCCTTTTGTAATTCACATGCGAGGAAACGGGTAGAGAAAAAAAGAAATTAAGAAAGTTTGAAAAATAGAATAAGGAAAATAAATTAACTTAGAAATTAAGGAGATTACAAAATGAGGAAAAAAGAATTTAAGAAAATAAATTAAAAAATATTTATTAAATTAAGGGACAAGACACCAAATAAACCAGAAAATATTTATTTATTTACAAAGGCGGACTTGACCCAGGATCAAAGCTTGGGGCCTACGTACCCTGCGATGGGGATCAAAGTCCTCGTAGTTCGGGTCTAAAAATGCGTGTCTGTTGGTGGGTATTTTTATTAATATTTTTGTGATAAGAGAAAATTAGTTAGAAACAATTTACCTTTTTGTAAACAAAACTATTTCTGAGATTGAGTTGGTGTGTACAAAAGATAATTCGATTTCGTTTACTTACTCTTGTTTTATTTTTTTTTTGAAACATTTCTTTTATTTTTTGGATTTTTTTAAAAAAATATTTTTATTTGATTTTTTATTTTTGAAATAACATATTTTGTACTTTTGAGAATTTTCTTTAAAAAGACAACTAATCCATCATTGCAGACTCACAGTCATGCCTGATAAATCGATTCCCTAACTACCAGAAGTTCTAAACCTCGTGGTATAAAGGTTTTATTCATAAGTAAAGCAAGAATTTAGAAAATTCACTCATTTTGAGATACTAATTTTGTTATAAAATTGGGAAGAAACTTGTTATTTTATCAAAACTCATTTATTTATTTATACTTATTATTTTATTATTATTTTTTTTATATAATTATTTTCTCAAGAATGTTATATAATTGATGCATCTACGTAGATTCACAATCTCACGCAATAACCCAATAAACTTGCATACCTGCGCGAGTCCCAAAAACTCACGTGGTGTAGCTGTTAAGTCGGTTATTTCTATTATAAAAATTTGAAAATCAACAAGTATTATTCATATAAAATATTTCAAGATTATATTGCAAAATCATATAGCACAGAGCGGTTTATTCATTTACGCGGACTTGCAGACTCCCACGACACCGTGATTAATGGAGACACTTGTGTAAGCTCAAAAAAACTCACAGGACATAATTACATGGGCAATTATTTAGTTACTCACTTTACTACCTTTTATTTATTTATTAAGAAAAACAAGCTTTATAGGCCAAAAATTGTTGGGACTTATTATGTGTGATCCCTTGTAATGTGCCCATACCCCTATGGGCTTCTAATGACAGGCCCACACAAAAACACACACAAAAAAAAAACCTTGTAGCAGGCCTCTCCACGTCGGGCCCATAGGAAGAGCAGACCAAAATGTTCATTCCCAACACTCCTAAGGCCCAACCCGTAAGGAAAAACAAATACTCACAATGAACATCTCAATGATGGGCCCATGAGACAACGGACCGGCTATTTACAAGGCCCAATGAGGATTTGATTCAAAACAACTCAAAATAATTAGTTTCATAACTAGCCAAAACTAAAAAATTTGTTACAGGCTTCTCAATGCAGTTCCTGAAAGAAGCCCATCAACATTTAAGCTTCCTAAGACCTAACCCGCGAACATGCTCCCTGATGTACAACCCACGACCCACACGACAAAATATAAAGAAAGCATATCAGAGATCAGGACTCATGGCCAGAAAGATGCAAGACTGTTTGAAGCTCAATCCTTCAACTCAAGCATGCTCCTAACAACTACCCCCCTAATCCCCTAACCATGCTTTTTAGACACACTATACAATTTATCGTTGAAAATGGCAAAGTATGCTGATAAGAATCAGGGGATTTTCACAGCAAAGTAACAAACTCAATCATGTTTCTTGAACTGAACCCATTCGAGCATGAAGCCTAGGGGCACAAGCAGATGGCAAACGAAGGAACAAATGCCAAAAGTTTCCAGTAAACAGCCTAAATCCCAATTTCCATTGAAGGGTTTTTTTGAAGCAAAATAACATCCACAAAGAGCTGTCGGAGTCATTTAAAACATATAGTATGAATCGTTTGAAAAAAAAACATGAGCGTCTTAAATTAAGGATTCCATAACTCCGAAAATCGGGTTAAAGGATATAGGGAAAATGAGCATTAATCAAATAGGAAGGGACCATTGGAGCGAGGGTTACCGAACTTTGAGTCTGTTAACCAATTCATACCTCGTCCCAATTTGGCCTCCTGCCTGGAAACTCTCTTCGGTCACGATCTCCCCCAGTACCCTCTCAGTTCTTGGTCTCGAGTTCTCCTTCCCGTAGAAAATCCGCCCCTTTTTTGCTCTGGATCCCCTGCCTCAGCTTTTCCCCAAAATCTTCAGGGCCCTCCTCTCCGATTGCTTCTCTCGCCCTTTTATAGAATTCCCGCGGCCGAATGGAGCAAGAAATCCGAGCGTGTGGTCTTTGGTTTGCCCTTTCGTGCACGTCTCCTCGGCTCCCTGCTCCTTTCTTTCTCCTGTTTCCTGCTTTTTCAGTCTGCTACCTTCCTCTGTTTTCGCTCCCTCAGCTTTTCTCCCGTGGGTGCTTCCGTTGCAGCTTTCTCTCGGTCTTTGCCTCAGCTTTTCTTCAGCCGCGGTTGCTTCTTTTTCTTGCTCTGCTTCCTCAGTCTTTTCTCTTCCTATCACGCCGCCTCCATTCCTGACTCCCTTTTCTTTTTCCTTCAGTCTCGGTGCTCGCTTGGCAGCTTCTTGCTTGGTGTACCCTCTGCTCCTCGTCTCTTTTCCAGTTCGTCTGCTCTGCTTCTCGCTGCCTCCTTCATTTTTCTTTTCGGTCTCCTTTTCTCTCGGTCCCGCGGCTGTCTCCTGCAGCTTTCTCTGTTTTTTTTCGTGTGGCCTGAGCCCTAATTTCAAGTCACGTTTTAGCCCCTTTTTTTTTAAATCAATTTTTTTTATAATTTTCTTTTATATTATTTTTTTAAAACTTTTGAGTTTTGTTTTTAATTAGTTATATATATATATATTATTGTTCTATTTTCTCTCTCTCTTTTTTTTAATTAGTTATTTTATTTTTTTCTTTTATTCCCTTTCTTCTTTTATTATTATCATAATTTTTTATTTTCTTTTAATTTAGTTTTATTTTATCTTATTTTATTTTATTTTAT
The DNA here is from genome assembly GCA_026686845.1 of Adenanthera pavonina. Taxonomy (NCBI): domain Eukaryota; kingdom Viridiplantae; phylum Streptophyta; class Magnoliopsida; order Fabales; family Fabaceae; genus Adenanthera; species Adenanthera pavonina. Next base: position 8,147,785 of record JAIVEN010000002.1, read on the forward strand.
TTTTATTATTTTTTTAGTCATTTTTTGTAAAATGCCCGGACGAAATAGGGTGTTCACAATTATGTTCGCATATAAAAGACACAAATTATTATGTTACCTGCAACACCTTAACTTAGGGCACATTTTCCATGTATTAGATCATTTTAGATATCTTTCATCATAGTTTAGAAACTAAAATCATAATATAAGAAAAACAGAATTTTTCAAAATTCGGGGTACTATTCATTTGACAATTTCCCTTTTATCCGATGAACTTTGAAAATTCATAACTAAATCTAGAAAATTCATCTTGAGCTAATTCAAGTCTCTAAAATTTTCTTAAAATCAGATCTACATGGGAAAAAAATATAAAACAGTAACTTCATTGGGCCAATTTGTACAATAATTTCGTGGATATTTACTGTTCATTTGGTCATTTTCCTATCTTCCAGTTTTCTGACCTCAACATTGAAAAATTATATTTCATTCTATTCTATCCCAAATTATGCATATTCTATGTCTTTGTAAAGCTCTATATGTCTACTTATAGACCTATTTTTATTACACATTTATTTCACTTACACAGGGTATAACTTAAATTTAAATCATGAAGGGTCAGAATCCAACTCTTACAGGAACAGTTTTGGGAAAAACTCCATATCTCCTATTATATAGCTCCAATTAACTCCAAGTCAGTGGTATATGAAACTTAAAACATATAAATTTTTATAAATATAAACCACTGAATATTTGGAACTTTGTACGATTTTATATTAGCTATTGAATTTTCCAGTACTTACTTTTCAGTTTTCAGTTTTTCCATTATTGCCCTGTTCTGAACCCTGACTTAGAAAATTCACCATTAATTGTACACAACTCCAAATGGGGTGAATTAGGTGTCATATTAAAGCTTGACTTGTCCTATATCTGGTTTAAAAATTCCAAAAATCTAAACTCACATTAAATATGGAACATGGACGAGCTAATCAGACCAATATGGAAAATGCCCTGTTTCAACCTATATTGCAAATTACTTGCCAAAACCCATGTAAATGAACTCATTTTGGCATGTAACTTGGTAGAATATAACTTCATATTCCAAAATCCAGAACTGGAAATTCTCATACATTTTCTACAACATTAACATATTATTCACTATTTTACAATTTCATGTAAAACAAGGCACAAACAACCATTCACATTATAACACAATGGCTTGCAACATCATTTCCTTCTTCATGCATTTTGCTCCTTCATTAGCTCTTTTGCATTGGTTCTCCCTAGCATGATGAGTCATTAAAGGGGGTGAGATTCAAAAAATCTCAGTAGTTACAACCATTTATGCATATATATTATAATAACATTTCATAAACAATCATTGGAAACCATGAAATCATAATATGCCATACTATGTCATAAAAATTTTGGCATGGTAACACTTTGAAAATTGGACATCCATGGGTCATAAACCCTTCATACAATCAACCAATAACATATTTCCAACACCAATCATTCAATTCAAAGCATGGCATAATCAAAGAAATATAAAAACTCAAGTTGATAACAATAGGCATAAATGAGATTATAACTACCTTCATACTTTCTCTTACTCTTCCACTTGATACCAATGCTCCCACTAGCTTCCTTGGGCTTCTTCAAGTCCTAATGCATCATCAAACAACTACTCAAGCTAATGGTTCCATGACTTTCTTCAAAAAGTGTTCATGAAACCCTAATTCTTCAAAAATTCACCAAAAATTCATTTCTAACTCAAAAATGATGAATTATACCTCTATTCCATGTAATTTTTCATGAGGAATCCAAATATGGCATCAGAATTACCAAATTCAATTTCTAACTAGGTTACTATTCATTCCGAATTAAGCTTCAAAAACCTAAAAATTTCACTTTCTAAATCTTAAACTTTTTCATGAAACCATCACTTGTTTCTAAAGTTTTTCATCATGAGGAACTCATTTTTGGCATAAAAAACATGAAATTCCAACTCTAAGTGTGAACAGTAACTCATCCAAAATTAGGAAAATTCAAGAAAAATGGCTACACTTTGTTATACAACAAACCACTTGCATATTCAAACTTTAAATGTGTAGTCTAGTATTTCCCCTATGATTTATGGTTTGTAAACTCATTTCCTTGCTAAATCATGTTTGAATGAAACCCTAAGATAGAAAGGAAGCAAACTAAACCATAAATCATGCTTTGAAAATCGTAGATAGTAAGCTTAGGGTAGTAGTATGCAAGCTTACCAATTTGTGCTTCAAGTTCCTTTAGTTTTCACTTTTTTTCTCTCTTCCTTCTTGCTCCCTTTGCTTGCGTTTTTCTTGCTCTGTTTTGAGACTACTGGACACGCATGAAATGGTGCAAAAATGAGTGGTTAATGGACTTAATTAGGTGAATCAACCATGATTACTTTTTGCTAATCATGGTTATCTTTTGGCAAAAAAATTCAACTCCTTCTTTAAGAAGTTTTCTCAACCTTTTTGAGATGATTGGTGGGCTTCATGGGCTGCAGCAAAAGTCACGCATGGGTGAGAGAGAAGTGTCCAACAAAAATTGCCCAATTTTCCTGATCCAGATATACCTCAATCCGGGTACTTCTAGCGAAACTTACTATTATTTTAGCAATTTTGGGATACAGGACTATTCTAATTTTATTTTTATATTTTCATAATTATCCTGTCATAAATGATATCTGTGTATGGCCCATATCCAGACCTGGTTTACTATTACTTTTGGACACTCGACACTGATTATCTCTTTATTCTTGAACATTAACCCTCAGCGCCATATACCATTGGATTTCTCTTGTCGAGGGCTTCGTTTTGACAGTAAATTTGCATATTTACAAAATTACCCTTAACCTGGGGTTAAATTATAATTTCTGAAACTTTTGGGTCTTAAGTGTAATTTTTCCCAAGATATTTCTAATACTCATTCCACGTAATTTTATGAATTTAGGGACATGAATGTCCTTTTCCTAATTCTTTAGGGGCAAAAATATAGTTTTCTCATTTTTTGTCCAATCGAAAAAAAAGGACCTTTGCCTTTTTTTACACAAAACGGTGTCTCTATGTTTATGCAAAATCTCTATACATTTATAGATATTTTAGCTTTCTTGGGATGTTACATTACCACTATCCGTAATTCAAAATTATGCAACCAATTACGGGTACAAATTAAAACTTTAACATTAGCTGGAAGAAGACAACTCTGATACTTTATAAGAACACGTGAGCGAATGCTAAAAGCTAACTCACTAGCCATTGTAGTGATAAGAATGCTAAGAATATCAAATGTCATCTCCGAGATAGTGAAAAATTAATGTTGATTATTCATCCAATAGCCTAATATATCAAACAGTCGAAACTGGTGAGGATCAAGTGTTCTTTCTTCCAAATAAAAATCTAATTCAGACTTTCTAAAGGAAGTGACATCCTTGCTTTTGAAAGTAATGTAATCCTGCATCATATAATGTAAATCAATATTAAAGATTAAAATACAATGAATATATAACATAAATTAAATTTAATCGTAAAAAACTTTCAAATCTACATTACAAGTATCATCCACATAACCCATATCATCAATTGCACTAGAAGAGAGTTGAAGCTGATTTGCCACTATTGTTTGACCTGAATTTGATCCATCTCTAACATTACTAGATGATCCACTATGCCTTTATAATAATCGTAAATGAAGTACAACTTCTTCTTGATATTTTCAACCTTGGCATGAGAAGTTGCAAGATCAAGCATTCAATAAGAATACTCCATCCCTTCAAGCTTCATTCATGGATAAAAAATTATGCCAAGTGCAAGAATGATACTGTAATCTCTCAAATACTTTTCAAACTTTTCTTGCATGCTTTGAGCCATTTCTTTAATCAACTCATCCTCATTCATTGAATATTGTTTCAACAAGAACTAAATTCTTGAGATTTGCATAAAATATATGTTTGAAGTTAGATAAGATGACCCAGAAATCAATCTTATTATCACTTCAAATGGTTACAAAATTATGCACATTTTCTCTACACTCCTCCACCCATCATCTGATAGGCAAACCTTGTAATTTCTATAATTTAAAACGAAAGTAAAAAAGGCATGACGATATCTAATTGCACTTTCAAGCATAGCATAAGTAGAATTCCATCTAGTGGGCACATCTAGCCGTAAACCCACTGACATGTCAATGCCACCAACCTCCCTAACACTTTACCTGAAATAAATTATTCTTGCCTCTAAAGCTTTTACATATTTAATGCTCTCTCTGATATTGTGCAAAACACCACCTGTTACTTTCAAACCTTCCTGAACTATTAAGTTCAAGATATGAGCACAACACCTCACATGAAAAAACTCCTCATTACAAACCAAATTATTTTGATTAGACAACCGCTATTTCAACATATCCTGCATGTTATCATTGGCAAACGCATTGTCCAAAGTGATAGAAAATACTTTTTTTTCAATGCTTCATTCAACCAAACAGTTATAAACTTTTCTAGTATGCTTATACCCAGAATATGGAGGCTCCATTTTACAAAAAGAAACAATTTTACTATTCAACTTCCAATTTTCATCAACAAAATGAGCTATCAAGCAAATGTAACCTTCAGAAGTAATAGAAGTCCAACAATCAGATGTCAAACAAATTTTACTAGGACTCTTTAATAAACTTTGCTTCAACTTTTCTTTTTTATTTAGATAAATTTTCCAAACATCTAACTTAATTGTTCTTCTAAATACAAGCTAAACATAAGGATTACATGTCTTCAGTAATTTCTTAACCTATTTATACTCAATAAATGAATGTGGAAGATCATGTTCAATGATGCACAAAACCAAAAGATCATGTATACGCTTATTATCAATTTATCTAGATCTAAGATTGGCTTCTTTATCCAACAACATCAACCTAACATCATGATATTTCACAACACCTAAACACGCCTTAGTATGATGATGTAGATGTGAAGTGCCACTTGTAGAAGTAGCACTAAAAAGTTCTGCACAGCCATTACATTTTTTCTTTTATTTCCCATCAACAACAACTCTGGTAAAGACCTTCCACACTTCAGATGTTTGAGTTTTAGAGTTTTTATTTTTCTGTTCTCCTTGTACAGAGCCTGAACCTTATTGTTCTTGATTAACAACATTAGAAATTGAAGAATGAGGGACTAATTCTTTATTCACAATTGGTATTATGTCCTTCTCCTTATCTACATTGTTAACAACATCAACATGAGCATTAGTGTGATCAGAAGACATTATACTGCAAGTAATAAAAAAATTAAATCACTAAACTGAAATATATTTCATAACATTATTAACACTTCATAGCCAAACAAAAAACAAAATAAGTATAACCTTAAATCTAATTATAGACAACATAGTGGATTAGTTATGTGAAGAAGCAGAGCATATATGTTCTAATTAAATAATGTAGTACAAAGATTAGTTACAACATAAAACAGAGGGCTATTAGGCAACTATTTTAGGTATTTGATATTTCAGTAACTAAGCTAATGAGTTTATCATAGTTATGCAAAGAAGCAGGAATTCAGAACAAAAAGGCATAATAAGAAGTTTCATAACTAAGACTGAGACCAAGACAAGATCCTCTAGTTAACAGAGTAATGAGTGATGAAGGGAGTTAATACCTTAGCTGAGACCAAGATAAGATCAGAGCTAGAGGAAGAGTGAAGGAGTTGAGTAAATCCTACTGTAGTTGTAAGTTCGTGCTGTGAACGAGATTGAGAGAGCTATATCTCATATCTCAGCCATGACCTGAAGCTGAAGATGAGATGAAGAGACCAAAGAGACCGGTGGATCTCAGATCTATGAGGTTGAACTTGAGTTAGAGCTTGGAGGGATGCAATGATCGAATTGAACTGAACTGAACTGAGGAAGAGATCTCAGAAATCGTGGTCGCCATCAATGTCATGGATGGTGGGAGATTGGGAAGAGGGACCGACAGAGTAGAAGGACCAAAGCAAGTGCCAAAGTATGCTAGAACTTGAGAGTGGCCGAATGAATACTGAAGAGAGAAGACTAGAAAAGAAAAGTAGAGTAGGGCTCGTGCAAATTCAACCATGCGTGTGTGTGGCTGACTCTGACTCTGACTCTGACTCTGTGTAAGAGACTGAGAGCTGGGATTCTAGGAGTCTGGGACTGTGACCTCAAAAAAAAATATGGATAAATAGGCTAGCCTGTGACTCGTACGGACTGACCCAATTTTTTTCATGTTTGGTGGGCTCGGGCCAAAAGGCCCAAATTTAATATGGTATAATGATTTAATAGCTCAGTGCATTCTTTTTCTTGAATTGAATGGGCTAACTTGTCGCATTTTACCCGCGTCTCTAGTATTGTCCACCCAGAAGACACCGCTCTTGCAAGGAACAGTCTTGCGATTGCTTCCTTTCCTGCACAATAATCTTTTGCTTCCTTGTAAATTGTAGCCCTCACTTTTCACTTTCAGCGCACAGCAAAACCCAAATTTTCATCTTCAGCCTTCTCAAAAACCTAATTTCATCTCAAGCTTCTGGTAAATTTCCTGCCTTTCCGCGGACCTCATGGCTAAGGAGTTTCAAGTCCCACCGGTGGTTTTTAAATCGGGCGTGAACCCCGCCGCCGCTGGGGCTGGTTATCCTCAGCGACGGGTCCCTACGGCGCCGTTTCAACCTCCTCGACCTTCTAGTTCCAGCATCCCCTTCATGTCCTTTGAGATAGGGCCTGCAGCCGCATCTACCTCGTCCGGTCCAATTTACGGTGGACCCATGGGGGGCGGTGGCTCTGCTAACTTCGATGACGAGGAGCCTTTGCTCGACGAACTTGGGATCCACCCGGACCAAATCTGGAAGAAAATCAGATCGATACTCAATCCATATCGGATAAATTACGTGGTTCACAAGGATTCTGACTTATCTGGCCCAATTCTTCTCTACATGTCCTTCTGCCTCTTTCAGTTACTAGCTGGGAAAATCCAATTCGGTGTGATTTTGGGTTGGATCGTGGTATCGTCTATTTTCTTATACGTGGTTTTCAACATGTTGGCGGGTCGATCCGGTAATTTGAACCTGCATACATGCACGAGCGTGGTGGGATATTGCATGTTGCCACTAGTGATTTTATCTGCTCTATCGCTGTTCTTGCCGCAAGCTGGAATGGGGGGCTTTGTAATTGCCGCGGCTTTTGTACTGTGGGCGACGAGGGCCTCCACGAGTCTCTTAGTCTCGCTTGCTGATGGTGGGGATGAACATGGAGGACTGATAGCGTATGCCTGTTTCTTGATTTATTCTCTATTTTCGCTTCTTATTGTATTCTAGTTATTCGATTGGCACTGAAATTTTGGATGGCAGTGCATATATTGTTAGATTCATTGGGCCGTTTTGTTGCATTTCGAACGCGTTGATCAATTTATGGTTATACTATAATGAGAGAGAATATTGGGATGTCGAAAATGGATTGCCCTTCATTGAAAGTTTTTATTGGAAAAGCTACCCTGCGTGACTTTTATTTTAGTATTGTGTTGTGGAAGCATATGTTCTACTTCGATTTTGTTTTCTCCTCTAGCTCGTGTATAGATTTCTTGTTGCTTGTTGTTGAAGTTCCAATTATGGTGGTGGCACGTATGGTGCCAGTTGATAATTTGAACAGTATTTTAGTTCTAGATTAAACTTTGCACAAAATCTGGACCATTTGAGCGGGTATCAACCTAAACAGCTATATTGTGCGATCATAAAGATTCTGACTTGAACAGTTTGGACTGCCAACTTTTTGTCATCATAATGAAATGAAATCATGATTTTTGGTATAGGTTGCTTAATTATATGAAGTGGAAAATCATTTAAGGTGGTTTATGTACAAAGAAAAGAATAAGAGGAGCCAGTTAGGAGAATTGATCAAATGGCTTGAAATCCTATTAAAAGGTGTAGAGGAAGACCATGGAGGATACTAAGAGAAGTTACCTCTTAATAAATGATTTATTTGAAGAGATGGTGTTTGGCAGAGCCCATTGACGTCGTATGATTCATGTAGCTGGCCTCATTTAGTAAGATAAAGCTAATGTTGTGTTGTTGTTGTTGTTGTTGGTATAGGTTGTTTAATGAAACACACTTATCCCTTGTCCATTTAAATTGGGGGATTTGCACTGTCCATATGACAAGCTTGATTTTGCATAACAGATTGTAGTGAATTTTAACACTATAATGTGAAAAAATTCATTAAGGGCAAAAACGTATTGGTATTATTTTTTATTGGTGCAGTTCACAGGACATATAACCTGCATATGAAGTCACTGATCCACCATATTATGGATTGATACTTGCATTATTAACATCTTGAAAAACCTTTGAGCTCCATATTCATTAAGTGTATTCTTGATGCTTGAGACTTAGATGCGTTTGACGTAGGTCAAACTCTTCCATATGCAGAACAATATATAAATATTAAGTTCATTTGTGTTGTCAGCTGGTGGATTGGAAACCTACAGCCTGAAAGGTTTAAACTTATTCTTTTTGGGTTGTGATTCTAGAGAAATTCTATTAGAGGTGTTTTATCTTTGAAAATTATGAGTTTGCAAGTGTATATTTGACCTTGAACTTATAATACATGCTTACTAGTTACTAGTAAATACAAATACAAATAATAATAATAGCAATATAGCATTTACAATCAGTGCATGGATTAAAATGGTGATGAGAGCATTCTCTATTGGATGTAAACTAGTATGAAGGTGATACATGAAGGTAATCATGTATGGCAATTGTTACTGTGAGCTGATTTTGATGTTTTATTGCATAAATAGTATACATTTTAAGATACTTGAATTCTTATGCTTAAACATTTCTGGAGCTTCCTAAATAGGTGACTAAGTCAAGTTAAATACTCAGTTTTTCATTGACCAATGAATCTAATCTCATATGCTGATGAGCTATTTCATTTATTTATGCCTACTAGCTGGAAGATAATAAATAAGCTTAGTGTATTTACATAGTTTAATTGAAGCACAAGTTTTTCAGTCAAACCTATATCTGCTAAAGTATAAGGTGATGCTTTGACAGTTTTCATACATAGTTGATCTTGAGTTGCAGGTTAAAAAAACTTTAGTTTGCTGAAATGATTATTCATGTTCACTGGCCTACCATTGAGCGGCCTTTAGCTCTCCAGCAATGAATAGCTTGTTGATGCACTATTGATATGAGATTATGCCACTGCTTTCTTATAAGATTGTTTTCTGAGATGTCTTATGCAAATCATCTTGGACATACTCTCTTGAAACCTTATTCTGAGTTGAAAATGAAAGTGGAAAATTCTCTGTGAGTTAGAAATAAAAACACTAAATAAGTGATATTGATGATAAGGAAATATTAATATGTGAAACGTTTGGGATTAAATTTTTTTTAATAATATTATAATTATAATTAATATCATGGGGGGGAAAAAGAATATTAGTTCTTGCCTTTGGGTAGGGCCAAGCCTTAAAAAGTACAAGCTTGGCCTATTTTACAAATTGGGCTTTTCTAAACCGGTCCAATTTTTTATTGAGCTTTTATATATATATATATATATATATTTTTTTTCAAGTTAGGCCTATAGGGCTGAGTGGGCTTTCAAACTCGTGATCAGTTCTAGTAAGAAATTTTGATGGTTCTCCTCACTCCTCACCCACCACCATAAGTGAAATATACATGAATTATGCTTGAGCTATGGAAAGTTTATTGTCAAGTTTGTTGGTTGTTGATATGATTTCTTTCCAATTTTAATATAAGGACCTTGATTTTATGCTCGCTTCCTCAAAGTAAGGTCATGACTTGTGCTATTTTGTCATTTCATCAAATTTCTGAGATATTCTGTTGAGGTCGGTCTCTCTCCGGTTGATTGTATAGTCCATACTATGATTTTGGTGAAAGTGAATCACTCATCTTTCAGACAGAATATGAGCTTTTCCCAATTTAGAATTATTTTTCCTCCTGGTAATACACTGTTATACTTTTTTTTATTTTGGGTGAGGTATGGGGAGCAAAGGCCCCCAATGCTGTGCTTTGATTTTAATGTTTATGGACCTTCCACGAGGCTTATGGTCAAGTAACTATGGAAGTCCAGAGCTACATTGGATTTGTGTCAAAATCTATTTTTAGATTATCCAGGTGTATTCCCCCTTACACAATCTGCTTGGGTTTTGATTCTTGATATCTGCTTGCAGTCTATAATTTTCAGGTGAATGATATTTTATGAATTGATAATTGAGAGTATCCAAATGAGTGTTGGAACTGTTGGCCAAAAAAGGAAAAAAGAGTGCTTGAACTGCTGTGTCTATTAACTGTTGTTTGCTCGTTTAGATTTGACACCTGGAGAATAGCATATGTCAGCTACAGGCGTTGAATTTGGTGGAGCAGCTAAAAGGAGTTGATGCATTAAAACCCATGGTAGTTGATCGATGCATATTTTTATTAGAGAGCACGCTACTTACTACCCACCTAAACATTCTATTAACCCTCTATATATTTCATTGTCGCTTCCATCGGCCAAATAGAAGAAAAATCATGACTTGTAGAGTTGAAGACGAGAGAGAATTCACCCAAGAGATAGATATGGACGATCAAGAAGATTTGTTTGAAATTGATCCGGATGTTGTAAATTGCATCCCACCACCTGATTATTGGGGAAGCTATTGTGCTTGTTCAAACAGAAATGCACTTCTCGCCAATTGTTTATTGCCTATATCTGATCTCTCTTGCGCTGTTCCGATATCTTTGGAGGGGACAACCAGGATTTTTCTGATTACGGAACCCATGTCTTGGGCTACATTTCATTGGTAGCTTTTTGAAGTTCCATGCAAGAGAATGAAAGCGAAACTGGTTACATTATGGTGTTTTGCAACATTACTAGTAGTCTTTCATTTTTAATATCGTCAAATTTTCTTCCTTTCGGAATGGGGATTCAGGCTGAGTAATCAGTCAGTGAGGATTTAGGTACATAGCATACTTACATGCATAGGTTGATTATTTTGCTATTAAATTTAGTCCAGCTTTTCTGGCAGGTAGGTTATGCCCTTTATTTGAATCTTGGACTGCACTATCTAGAGCAACTACCACCAGTTTTAGTCAATATTCTTAGTAGTGATTGTGGAGATGTTCCTCTTTCCTGGTTATGTCTTAGGGTTAAGGCCTTTTGATGTACTCTTTTTGTTATCAGAAGAAAAATTTAGTCCAGCTTTCCTTCCTATAAATATAAATTCAATATGCAAGAGCTATAACGGTAACGCGTGGTTAGGCGTCTGTTTGGCGGTGGACAGCTTTGATACTCCTGGCAATGGCACTCATAACGATAACGCCGAAAATCCGTAGGATGCATCCATAGTTATCATCCCTTCAATCGGAAGCACTTTGCAAAGTTTTGTAGTAAATGGGTTTCATCTTTTTCCATATCTTTTTATTTGATGGAGACATGGTTGGAACAAAGGACGTGGCAGTTGTGGTCTACTCAAGCCTCAAGTTGTTGTTTTTCCCCCCTTTCGTTTTTAATAAAAAGCCTATAACAACATAGCATCATAGCATGGAAGAAAAAGACAAGAGTGATTTGTCAAAAATGGGTGAATTAGAAACTATTTTTGAAGTTGTGTTGTTTAGTATAATTTTCCTTTTGAAAAACCGGTATACTCCCTTGCCAGTTCAACGAGCTTGGTGGTGCTGTTTTAATTTATGCTATTATGCATTGCTAATCTTTCAAAACAAAAATTACTTTTTTACCATCAATTTTAAAAGGACATGTATTTTGGAATAAGAGGGTAGGTAAAAAAAAAAAATAAGAAAGAAAGCAATGTCAGAAAATGTTAAGAGATAATTATGATATTTAATATTTTTAATCTTTTAACATAATATTAACTTAATTTTACTTTTGCTTAACAAAGGGGATTTGTAATTTTAATTTTAAAGAAAAATTAACCTTTTGGTATCTGAAATTTGTATCAATTTTGAAATCAGTCCCTAAACTAATTTTTTTGGATAATACTCTCTAATCTATTTGACAGTGACATAGTTAATCTCTCAACTATCATACCGTTTACAAATTCATCCTAATAAGTGTCATGTGGCAAGATTAATGTGAAACGGTGCTGATGTGATAAATAAAGTTGTTAACATGACAGACAGAGTTACCAATACACATTGATAAGGGATGTTGACTATGATTAAATATTAGTTGATTTTAATTTTTATATTTTACCATAATTTGTAATTTAATCATTAAGTTTTATTATTTTTTTTATATTTATTCTCAAACTTTACTTCTATTTAAGCAGTTATCCTTCAACTATTTAGGACCCGTTTGATTTTCAGTTTGTAAAAGTAAGTTAAAATAAATGAAGTTTGTAAAAATAAAGTTTGGATAAAATAAGTTTGTTATAAGATGTTATGTTTAGATATTCTTTTTGTAAAAGTAAACTTGATAAATTGAAACATGTTTTGATTATAGGAGTTAAAAATATTTTTAGATGTATAATTACTAAAAAGAACATAAGTTTTATAATGTAATATTATGTAACTAATTGAGTTATATATGCTTTATAATAATCTACTTCCTTCAATTCTAAATATAAAACACTTTCAAGTGTCTCACATATATTAAGAAAAAATTAAATCATTAAATTTGTTAGGAAATTTTAATATTTTCTATTATTTTCCCTTATTAATTGCGTTATCTCATATACTTCCCATATCATTTATATCTCATACTGCCCCTAATTATTTTGAAATTACATTTCACTTATCTCAATATTATTTGAAATCTAGGTTTATAACTTAAATATTCAAGCTTCAAATAAGGACACAAAGAAAATGATGATCTTCACTTCCTAAAAAAGTTCCTTATCATTATTTTTCACTACTCACCTATTTGAACTCACCATATTTATTTTCGTATTTTCCTTGTCATCTATCATATTTATAATGAGATAACTAATGTTTAAAGAGTTAAAGAATGAATATTTAAATGGAAGCAAAGTTTGAGAATGAATATAAGAAAAATAATAAAATTTAAGAACTAAATTACAAAGTATGATAAAATATAATGATTAAAATCAGCTACTCTTTAATTCTAGTCAATATCTTTTACCCATATGCCTGTCATATTAGCAACTTCATCTGTCACGTCAACAACTCTGTTTGCCACATCAACACTATTTCATATCAATTTTGTAATGAGACACTCATAGAAACAAATTTACAAACGGTATGATAATTGAGGATTAATTATATCACCATTAAATAGATTACAAAGCATTACAAAAAAAAAATTAGTTCAGGGATTTAATTTCAAAACCGATACAAAATTCATGGATCAAAAGTTAATTTTCCCTAATTTTAATTTCAGTTTGTTCTCACAGTGTGGAATAATTGCTCTGTGAACGGATCCGTGGGAATTTGATCGAAGCTTGGGATCAGACTAGGAGAAATCGAAACATCTTGGCAATATATTTATGTGAGGTAATTTCGGCCATTTGTTTGTATGTATAATAATGGAAGCCATATTCGTACTACGAATCTGAACATCGCAGGCATGCTTGCATGTGGTGTTAATGGATCCGGTTTCTCAACTACTGGAAAACAATTACAGAACAGATTTTATCTTATATTTTTATTATTAAATATTATTTTTTAAAAACTTATAGTTAAGAGATTTTTTTTTATTTTGTGTGTTGATTTTTTAAATTAAAAAATGTTCAAAATTTTTTGAAAAAATTATATGTCAACAACAGCAGAGAAACCATTTTCGGTGTTAACGGTTCGGCATGAATGCCGTTTGAAATTTTAGTTAATTATGTTAATTGTTGCTTGTACTGCTCTCATATGCCTATAAACGCACTCTGCCCTCGCTGTTTATTTTCTCTTTCTTCTTTTTTCCTACTTTTAAGTTCACTTCACTTTTCTTGTTTCGTCACTTCGATGTCAATCTTGAAAAACCACCGTGAAATGACTCTTGTCCTTTTTCTTTTTTCTTCAAAAGCCAAGTCAAACATTTCATTGAAGCAAAATAAATATTTCATAAAAAGATAAACATAAACCGATAATTCCCTACGTACATCGGTACGGCCAACGGTAAACCAAAAGGCAAACGACCACATCATATGGTAGTATGGTGATGCTTGCCCTTGTATACACAGTAAACTACTGATGGAAGGAAAATAAACCTTACAATATATATATATATATATAATATATATAGAGAGAGAGAGTGAATCAGACAGAGATCATCCTATGTGATGGAGGATTAAACCAATTTATTCATGAATATAATGGATGGATCTAGCGCCTTCTGGCGGCAGTTTCTCTCTGTGCATTGAAGTAGACAGCAGCCACAGGAAGGCCAAGGTCGTTTTGTGCAGCGAAATTCCGAGTGTTAAAGTGATCCCTTGAAGAAGACGAAGACACACTCACACACTGCCTCCGTTTTTGCTGAAACAGCACGAACACGTACCTGTGTATCCCTATATATGGCTTTGGCATCTCATAGCTTACCACCTCTTTTCCTATATTTTTAATACACATATAAGAGTTAAAAAAAAAAATCAGTCAAGTTCCTGTTCATGGATCATGCGCATTTTTTTAGAGCAAATCAATCAGTGAGTAAATCTATACCAAATGTGGCATCTGTTGTCCCCGGAATATCTGTCACTATCCTGCCATCACAGACCACGTTTCAAGTTAGAAGAATCCTCTCCCACCAAAACGTTCCGTTACCTCTTACTGTACTGACTATATGTCTACTTTTCCTGCTGTCTTTTCCCCTCAGTTACATTGGTCTGGTTGGTTTGCCATTGTTAATTAAATTTTGTCATTTGAGAGGTATATGTACTTTCTTCATGTGCTGCGTACAGAATCTTCATGCCATTGAAATGAATAGGATGCTTATTTATGCTGCAACTTCAAACCCATTCGTATACCAGAACTAACTGAACGACACGTGCTCCATTGCCCCCCACCCCTCACCCCCCAACACACACAAACACAGATTCTTCCCAAATGTATAATCCATGTAATTAAAAAGAGATAAGCATAATATAGTAGGTTTCCTTCCATAGATAATGTCAAAACTATACATCTTTCTCTCCAATCGCAGAGACTGTATAGTTGGCAGAAGCCCGTGCGATAATATAGTCCGATCCAACATATATTAGAGTCTATAGCGTGTTCAGATTAAATCGCCCCTTCAACATAATCAGATCTGATTGATATATACCACAATCTTCCCGTTTAAAAGGTTTTCAATTTCCCTAATTAGTTTCCATCGTTTGGTTAGAAGAATAAATTTATACTGAATGCACCCAAACTGCCATACCTGTTAGTATCTTATTTAGTTGATATTATTATTCAATGGTTGGTAATAAATCATATATAATACAGATACTAACATCAAATTATTTAATTCTAAAATTAAGTAATTTGATGTTATTTTTCATAAGCAACAAAAGTATTCTTGATCAACTGTCAAAAATCAATTCCTTTAAAACATAAAAATCACTAATTTTACTTATTCAAACAATACTTTTCCATATAGACTAGGAAATGAACTTTGAACAACATATATTTATTTGTCAAGTGTGCTAAATCTTGATAGTTTTTTTAAAGCTCATATACTTTTTTATTTATGTGTATATATATATAATCTTTTATTGCATCCTTATATTATTGTAATTAATATATATTTGAGCTTAAATTATGACAATAAATAAATTTAACCTAATAGGTGTAAATATATATCAAGTTAAACTAATCAAACTAAACTGCAGTATACATATTATTTAACTTTGGTTTAGTTTGTTAACCCTAGCCAGATTGACTAGTCTTTTTTATCTGACTTCTTGATTTGATTGATTGTGCGTAAAATATCAACTAAACCAATTTGTTGAACACCCCTAAAAATGGTTGTTTAATTTATTGGGCATTCTACGAAGAGTAGTTTCGAATAAAGTTGTGTATATTGTCAGGTTTCTTATAAAATACTAGCATATACAAAGTGAAAAAGCTTCTTTTAAAACACTAAATATTCTATATATATATATATATATAATATTAGGCTATACGAAGAGTTTGTGTGTCATACTTTCATTAAATAATAACAAATATGCACAACTTATACTTCAAATTAGAATTATCCGATACATTATGCAATAAGAAAAAAACTCAGTATAAAAAAAAAAAAGAAAACGATCTTTCCATATGACAAGCTAACCTTTTGTGTAAGAATGAGTAGTAAAAGGTTGAGGTTACCGTACGTAGTAATAATATTAGCGATCGAAATGTAAAATGTTTGGTTTTCATGAAAAAAGAATTACCAGTGCAAGTGTTCTCTGAGATACGGATCACTGGGGCCAGGAACATCCGGGTCAGTCATGACCTGCAATAATGATAAAGGGAGGCAAATTAACAGCTCAAGTTTTCTAATATATAGAGACCATTCCAAGGCATGCTGATGATGAGAATGATAAAGTTACAAGAAAGAAAGAGTTTAATTTTGTGGAAGAAGAGAGACTAAAGAAAGAAGAAAGACTTACAAGTGTATAGAAGGACCTCATATCGAGTCCATCAATCTGAACCCTGGGTCTGTCGGTGACAGCAGAAGGGAAGAGCTCATAGCCATTGAAGATTTGCTTCTTGTTGTAAGAGACAGTCATGTTGACGCTGGGGCTGAAGGAATCAAGGACATCTCCTATCACTCTCCCAACTATCAGAGGTTCTCTTGCCATATTATTTTACTCAACAAGACAAGGGAAGCTAGCTGGACAGAATGGAGCGAGCTAGGTTGAATGGGTTCATTATATATGAGTAGTTTGTGTGTGTATATATATATATATATTTGTAGTGTTTTCAAGGAAAAGCGGAAATAGCTAGATCTAGAAACGAATGAGAATGGACCCCCCCCCCCCCCTCCTCTTTTCTTCTCTCTGAGGAATAACAAAATTTGTGCAAACGAGGTGCTCCCACCACTCTATTGTGCGCTATCCAGCACATTTCAACCAGATGTTTCAGTTACAATCATTTTACTCTCTCTCTCTCTCTCTCTTCCTACGAGACAATCGGCTGGGGTCTAGATTCTTTGCATATTTCTGTGTAAGAACTAAAATGAGTGTATTTTATCTGCACCATTAATTTGCATCTACTCTAATAAATTAAATTGAACTAGTTTTAATTTTATTAATAAACGTTTTTAACAAAATATTAATTTGATATCATATTTAATTTATATTACTTTTTTAAAATAAAAAATAATAGGATTTAACTCATTTAAATTTCATTTAAGAGTTCTAAATTAGAAATATATATTAACAGCAATAATAATAATAATAGTCTTATTTCGCGAAGTGAGATAAACTATATGAAACATACCACACTATTTAACTCTATAAAAAACCATCTCTTCAAATATATTATTCACTAAGAAATCTCACTTTATAACTTCTTTTTAAGTGTCATTTTTAGTCTCCTTTTATATCTTTTCACAAGACTAAAAAACATCTAATTAAATCTTCTCACTAGCTCCTTTGCCAATCTTTTTTATATATATTCAAACCACTTTAATTGAATTTTCACCCTTTTCTTTTTGACAGTGTTATGCCAACTTTTTTTTCTTAAATACAATCATTAGTTATCTTGTATTTTTTTCGCATACCCACACAATTATCTTAATATTCTTATATTTACTACTACATCTTTTGTTCTTGCTGTCACTTTAATATCCAACACTAATTACCATATCATATTGCTGTCAATGCAGTGTCAACATATATATAAAATATTTGCAGGATTATTCCTTACAATGTAGCTCAATTCAGATTTCACGTGATGCACAAATACATACCACTTCTAGTTATATATAATTTAATCAATTAAATTTGGGATAAACATTTAATCTGTTAGCATGTATTTTCTTTTTAATTTGGTTTTTAAAGGGTTTTCTTGAATTTATTTCATAAAAAACATTATTATTATTATCATAATTTGAATTTTTTTTAAAATAATTTTAGTGTCCTATTCTAAATATTTTATATCATAGCTCATTCGAATATTTTTAACCTAAAAATGCAATGGTCTTTTAGCGTTATATCTAGATCTTATTGCATCAAATTAAGAGTCACAAACGTTTATATGAAAGAAATGTTTTATTTGAAAAATATATTTTTATATTTCCTATAATTTAGAATATGAATAAAAATATTTATATATATAATATGATTTACTTGAAATTTTATATTTTCTCCACTCCAAGATATAAGAAACATTTTTGATATATGTTTTGTATCAAAATGTAAGAAATAAATAGCTTCTATCTCACAAATTAATGTGTTTTTCTAATTTTGTCCTTCATTAAAATAAACTTATTATTATGAGACATAAGTTAAAATAGGATTAGGTGTAAACATTAAATTAGAAGTATTTATAAAAAAATATTTTATGATATATTTAAAATATTTAATTATTCTTTTAATTATAATAATTAAATTATTTATCTTTTACGTTTTAAATTATATCTAACACTATTATAAGAAGTGATGATTTGTTTAAAAAAAGAAAAGGTATATTGTAAATCAAATCATCTGAGAGTGTCTGTGGATCCTGATAACCACACATAAATGGATGGGTCCCGAGGAATCGGTTCTGATTGGCTGGACAACTGATAAATGAATAATAATACTAATAATTAATGAAAGCATAGCATTTTGCCCTTACTCTATACTACTACTATAATATAGCTGTGGTCAGAAAAGCATCACTTACGTGTGTGTTCTATATATCTGTAAGTGGGTCCTTTCTTTGCAGGTTGTCACCCTGCTCACCTGTCTTTCCCGTCTCTATCTCTCTGACTCTGAGTAAAACCCATTTGCATAAAAAGCAAAACATGGAGGATTGCTTCTTCCCCATTTGCATCTCACCCACCGCTAAACACACACCCTTTCATCACTCCCTCGTAATGGCCACATGCACCTTCTTAATTCCTTCATCGCTAGCTTGTGCAAATAACCTTCCTTAATCACCCCTCAATATTTAACTTTCAAACCTCGGAATATTACGATATTTGACTATGCCACCCCTCCTTTTCCTTTTTTTCCCCCTTTAGTCTATATATATATATATATATCTTTCTGTAGATTCTTGAGGGCATAAAGGGACTCCACCATGGATGCTTAAGATGATGATGCTGAGAGTGGTGAAGGTCATTTCAGAATAAAACAGACTCTGAGATTCAAACAAGTTCCAAGACTGGAAACGGCAATGAAGTGGAGTTTCTTCTAATGAAAAACCTTGTATTTTTCTATGTGCTGATTCGCTTTTTGTTTGAGGTTGCGGATATTGACGCGTGTGTGTGCTTGAAAAGATTCAAAATTCTCTCCAAAACATATATAATTTTTGTTATATTGAAATGCTTGAAAAGATCGATCGAAAATTCTCGACAAAACATAGTTTGGTAATAGGGTTTCCGGATGGAATGAGAATAGAATTTGTTGCTTTTAAAATACGAAACATGATTTGTTCCTGTGTGAGATAACAGTAAATTCGGTTGTAGGGTTAATTTAATGAATTATATTCTTACACAGGCTAACCGTCATTTGTCTGTTTTTATATATATGAAAAGAAATTAAAGACATGAGATTACACAGAATAACAATAACCAATAAAATTAATATAAATCTCGAATATCTTTTTAAAGTTTTCAGCTGATCAGTTGATATTGTGTTTTCAGATATCAGCCAACTGTGGTTGGGTTAAAAACTGTCCCACTCCCATAATTGCTTTCGACATAAGACTCATAAGAGTGGAATACATATGTCCTCCTTTATCGTATTTTGTATGGATATTGGACGCACCATTCCCAGCGGAATTAATTATAATTATAATATTATTTTTCCATAAACTATAATTATAATATTATTAAGCTACAAGACTTGTGCATGCCTGACCTTTCTCAAGATAAAATAGTACAATTCACTCCACAAAGAAAAAAAAATCTATGATCGAGATATTAAATTCAATTCGGTAGAAAATGTACAACAATCCTAAACAAAATATATAGCTATATATATATATATTCCACTACATGTATTTTCAACCCTAACAAAGCCAATTATAAATATTGTATCATTCAATATATATATATATATATAATATAAAATCTCATCGAAGCCGTACTGTTAATAATATGAAACTTAACTTATTTTAGTTTTGTGTAGTAACAAATCAATTGATGATTGACTTTATTGAATTGATGACTTTGGCTAATCTCAGTTTTTTTTGGGCATTGTGTGAGAATTGGTGGCTCATGTGTGATTTTATAATAAGACTTATTTAGTTTATTTTTTAAATTTTGTGAGTTAGCACCATATTGCTTTGCATTCATTTTTTTTCAAAATTAATTTAAATTCAAATTTTAAATGTTTATTAATCTACGAAAAATTAATATATCTCTATCAATGAGAATTTTTCAAATTTTAGACAACAATAATATAAAATGACTTTGGTAGTTGATATATAAATTCAAAAGGAAATATATGAGAACAATAAGGTTAATATCATATACATGACTAATATAATCAGAACCACATGGAAATCAACCCCTTCAGCTAGAAAATCATTTTGAAAATTAGTTAAAACCGATAAATGTGACATCAGATTGAACAAAATCGCCACTGTTGTTAATTCGTAGAATCGTGGGCATATTATTCCGATGATCTGAAGGCGAGTGATCGCCTCACGGGCAAAGATAGTTTCCAATTAATTATACATTATCCTTGCTTTTATTCCATCTTTGAATTTGTTGTGTGTGTGAAGAATAATTACTAATGATGATAAAAGTATAATAGATATGCTATATTTTAATATCTGTACAATAGATTTCCTTTTCATACTGATAATATTGAATATTTTCATAATAATACATGCTATTAAAAGTAACCTAATTAGCTTTAAATTTTTTAACATAACCCCAAAAAAAAAAAAGTTCGGTCCTCCAGAGTGCAGTCATATTTTCAGCCCTGTTTGAACTTGTGTTTTGTTCACTGTAGAATGTAGTCTAATAATAATTTTTGATAAAATTCAAGCATTCAAATTAAGACAAATTAAAATATGAAAAAATTAGCAAAGAAGGAACCAATTATTGTTGATTTTAGCATGGGGATTTTACTTAAATATATGATGTTTTAAATTTGAGATTGTATACAGGTAGAAGTTACCTATGGGAGAATAACCCCACGTTTGAGGTTCAATTTAAGTTAATTTGAATTAGTTAGAGTTTAATATAATTATGAATGTAGACTGGTTTGCTAAATATATATATATATATATTCACACACATACCCATCTAGTAAAGAAGGAGAAAAAAATAAAAAGAAAAAGAAGTGGATGTACAGATTTGTGGCGTATGAGCAGAGGAGGAGATGGAAATGGTACGATTTAGCGCAGCAGAAAAGGAGCAGTGGAAGAGTGATTTCAATGAATTGCCTTCCCATTTTTACGGGTCCCGTTTCCATGTGTGTTGCCAATACACGCATGGTGTGCGTGTCAAATAAAAATATTAACTCAGGTCTCAATTAACGGGTCCCTTTTTTTTAATTTTTTTATACAATATATTATAAAAAATTAACAAACCTAATTTTTATAAAAAAATTAACTTAAATACAAAATTTTGTTAAGTAAATATTTTGATAAACAAATATTATAGTTCAATAAAAATATATATTAGAATTTGATTATAAAAATTTACTAAATAAATTTATAAGATTAAATTTTTGAACATGACTGGTTAAGACGCGTAACTGTTCAATACTATATAAAATTGATGGATGAAAAATATATTTAAAAAAAATGTGATGAAAAATATATTTAACAAAAAATGTGATGAAAAATATATATAAAAGAGAAAATTGTAATTCATGTCAGCGAAATATTTATGTTTTTATGACTTGAAAATTTTATTTTTGAAGTTAAAAAATTTAATTAAAATATGAAAATATCTAATAAAAATTTAAAAAATTTTATTAGAAATAAAATATCATGTATGAAATTTTGGGTTTGTAAATTTTGAATTTATATAAAAAATTTTTAATTTTTACTAAATATTTTCATATCTCAATTAAAATTTTTTAGATTTAAGTTATAATTTTTCAGATGATAAAAACATAAATATTTTATGAATATAGCGAAATTGCATTAAAACGCTGCCGTTGCCATTGGAGAGACGCACTGTCTGCGTGTATTGGCGCCCGGCATGGAAACGGACCCCTATTTTAACTGGGCGACTGCGTTTCCTCACTTCACGTCACTTCTTCCCTTCATGTCAATCAAGTATCTCGTTTGGTTCATCACTTGTGACCGAAATTTTAAATTAGTAATTAGTAATATTTAAACAATTAATTAAAAATAAAAGAAAATAAAAAATTGTATATTTTATAATTCTATTTGATTGATATGATTTATAATAAATTAGGAACATTATGATTAATTTTCGTTTAGCATGATAAAAACATAAGAAAATGTAATGAAATTATATTGATTTATGAATTTTTTATGAAAATGAAAATGACAATGGAAATAGAAATACGTTTTTCTGTAAAATAACTACATTGTATGGCAGTGGTTATAAAAAATAGTTAAACTTATATGCTTTTTTTTATATAATTTTCATATTATTCTTCAATCAAAATTTAACATGTAAATTTTTTAAATTGTTTTAAATTTAAAAAGTTAACACTTTTAATATATAGTTAATAATTAAATTTATAATGTATTAAAAAATAATTCATATGTTAACTTTAAATTGGAAAATAATATAAAAGGCATATAAGAAAAAGTATATAAGTATTTTCTTAAAAAAAATACATAGTATGATGTAACATAAAAAAATGACATTCTGTTTTCTACTTTTGTATTTAACTGAATGAAAAATGAAAATATTTGTAATAAATATATATAATTTTTTTGTTTCTATTGTTTACTAAATTATTTTATATCTATTGATTTGTTTAGCTGTTGATAAAGGCTCAAATATTTTTAACATTTTTAAAATGTTGTTTTCTAATTTTAAAAAACAAACACATTGGTTACATTGCATAAAATAAAATAATGAGGCTAAAATGACCAGTGACATCAATGTGAATTTTCATCTCATTTCCTAGATCATTCTACAATTGAATAGAAAATTTGAAACGGCCTTTTTATTCCACGAAGTGATGGGCAACTATATAAATGTTTTTAAAAAATGTGGGCTGTCCAAGATGAATAATGATTCAAAAGTAATTTTCATCCTAATTTTTATATAATTAATGAATTTCAAAATCCTTTATTGATGGAATTTATATTTGATATATACATCTTAGAAATAGACATTGTATGCACATTTCATTTAAACCATTCAATTTTATGTTAAATAATGTGGATTATATTATTTTTTCATTAAAAATAAAATTTTATTATAAATTTTGGATAAAAAATAACAATTTTTAACTATACATTTATTGAAAAATAATTTAATTTGAAATTGAAAAATAAAATTGTAACATCTAAGCATTCAAAAATTTCATCCAAATAATTCAAATAAAATAAGTATTGCTATGAATATTGTTAAAGGATTAACGATCTGTGTCAGCCAGTCGCAACCACCATTTGTCGGAATCCCTCTTCTAAGCAATTTTTGAGCCCTTTTTAGACATTTTAGCAATGCTAGTACTCTTTGAAAGTCTAATCGTTTTCATCAAACCTTTCACACATCGCCTCTTCAATTCCTTGTTACCCCACGCACATACTGGCTCTGGCCCGTCAAGAAGCTGTTGCATTGCATTGATGGCTATGAACTCTTTCTCGCCGTGGTCAGTACGATTGTTGACTTTAGGGAAATGGGATTGAAATTAATTAATGTGAATGACAAACTCTTATTTCAAGTAAATTAAAAAAATTAGTAATTTTCTTAAAGTTTTTTAAGAAAATAAATATCCATTTTTTTATCCCTATTTATTATAATAATATAATTAACATTAAATAAGATTTTTAATCATGATTAAATTGGAAAGTGTAAGATCAATTGAAAAAAAATTAAAAATATTATTAATTGACCAATTGAAAATGTTTCTTTCATTCAAAAAGTCTAATAATAATTTAGCAAAAGAAATAAATGATAAGAGACAAAATAGGAATAATCTTATTAAATATTACAAGATCTCTTATAATAAAAACTAGAAAAAACCTTTAAAAAACTCCTTATAAAAAGAATAAGAAGGAATATATCTTAATTAGAAATAAAAATGACATTTTAACATTTTAGAGGAATAACTTATATCGCATTCCCTTTTTATAATCTTCCTTTGTGAGACCAAACTCTCTTCATCATGGGAGGCAAAATCCTCCGGTATGAGTCTAGAAACCCTCACATAGTAAGTTTCTACTTCCTCCTTTCCTTATTTTGCTTCATCGCTTCCTCCTAATCTTTGACTATTTTCCAATAGTGTTTCTTAACCTTAAACCCCTATTTTCAAGTTTCATGCCATTCCATACTAAGACGTGTGAAGGTGAGTTCGTTTGACTCCAGTTGCTATCTTCTTAGCCATGGATGCATCAAATACTAGGATCAAGAGCAATGAGAGGGACCATAAAGTGATTTTCGAATGGATGCCAACAAGTGGCCCTCAGCCAAGTCGCTTCTCTCTTGTCGATAAGCTCATCTCTAACAAGGTTTACAGTAAATCAAAAATTGAGGGTATTTTGAAAAATTCTTGGGATATTAAAAAAGGATTGCACATTAATTGTTGATAAAGGAGACAACACATGTTTTTCATTTCCAGATGGCAAAGCTATGAAGCGAGTGTTGTGAGATAGTCCTTGGACGATTAAGGGTCATATTTAAATTCTAAAACCTTGGTAGTCACATGGCAAAATCGATGAAATGGATTGGAGCAAAGTTGACTTTAGGGTTTAGTTCCATGATGTGCTGCCTGGGGGTATGATAGATGGGAACATTCAAAGGTTGGGTCTTAAATTTGGTCGAGTTAAACCTTTTGAAGAACCTATTCTAAATGGAAGCCCCACTAGAACCTTTAGGTGTGCAAGAGTGGAAATAGCTACTGATAAACTCCTTTATTCAAGCTTATGGGTGCCAAGATTGAAGTTGGATAGGATATAGGTTTCTATTAAGTATGACAAATTGGCAACTTTTTGTCATAAGGGTGTTCTCCTTGGTCATGATGATAAAGTTTGTGACAAGGTGAAAGGTAGAGCTTTCTATGATCAGACAAAAGCTATGTATAATGACACCATGTATGCAACTCCACTTAGAAACATTGCAAGAGTTGTAGTCTTAAATGGAAATGACATTGTTATGCCAATGGGAAGTGAATCATCATCTAAGCATGGGATGTCGAGTCCATTGAGAGTTATTGAAAAGGATACTTCTTCCATGATACGTGGACGTTCCTTAGATAGGAACGTCGGACAGAGTTGCATGCTAGTACAAGAAGCAATCAGCTTTAATAAAGCTTTAAATACCTACATGGGTGATATGGATATGGAGGCAAATCAAGTTCAAAGGATGGCGAGAAAGTACTCTACTATTAGGACCCATAATGCTTTACCTACACATAGAGGTGCATTTATCCATACACGTTCAGCCTTTTCTAATACGAGCCTTTGAGTGAGTATCTTGTCTTCAAGCCTAAACACTCCAGGAAGAAGACCCCACTTAATGGGCGGCCAAAGGCCCATAATGTATTTAGTTGAGTCACCAAAAGGGGAAGGAAGTGGCAGCTCTTCAAGGAAAGACATTGTTTTTATGCGCAACATGGATGATGTCATAAAGCTTGTAGGCAAGATTGGTAGTGTACAACTAAAAAGGGTAGTAGGGGAACCACTAAAATTACCAACAGCGAAACACATCAAGGAGGTAGAAGATGACTCTCTTAACAGGATAAAGGATAAGAGCTTATAATTAGAATAGGAACTAGTCTTGTTCGCACCCCCAAATAGGGATGCAAGATTGACACCGAATCAAGGGCACAAAAAGATGAAGCATAAGAAACCGGGTAGCGCCAAGAAGCTATTCCATGGTGATTCGCAAATGGCTGCTAGAAATTGTATACCCACTGGATTAGTCTAAGGTGATTTTCAAAGCGGGCAATGATACTGAAGGAGGGTGTGGTGGCTAGCCATTCACAGCCACCAAGGAGCCATGAGTTGTCTAGGTTGGAATTGTCAGGGGTTAGGGGTTCCCTTGACTATTCAAAATCTGAAATATCTCAGCAAGAAATTTAAGCCTACCTTTATTTTTCTTTCTAAAACAAGAATGAAGTTTGCAAAATTGGAAAAGATTCATAGGAAATTGAGATATGATTATTCCTACAACATTGATCCTAATGGTCTTTCTAAAGGCCTTTTTCTATGGTGGAATGAAGGTATCTCTTTTGATTTTAAGGTATGTAATAAAAATTTAATTCATATTTGCAACATTAAGGGTGAGGGGATTGTTTCAGGTAACATTAGCTTTGTGTATGGTCCTCCTCATAAACTTGATAGATGTGCTTGGTGGAGAGGTCTTAATAATCTTAAACCTTCTAGCAATATTTCATGGTTGATTTTGGGTGACTTTAATAATTTGTTATTCTTTTCGGAAAAAAAAGGGGCAAGAGTGGAAGAGAATGTGATGATGCAAATTTTCAGAACATTATGTTTCACTGCATTTTAATTGAAGTTGACATCAAGGGTGTAAAATTTATCTGGGCAAATAATAGAGAGAGGAAAGATTTCATTAGAGAAAAATTGGACAAAGCTGTAGCAAATATGAATTGGAAAACTATTTTTCATAAAGTGCAATGTCAAGTGCTAGGGCTTTTGGGGTCGAATCACTGTCCTATTCTAGTTCACTTTAAATTTTCTAATTGTAAATTATGAAGCACCGAAACTTCAAAAAGTAAACCACCCGTATTCGATACACGAAACGATACGATACGCATATTGTACTTGTGTATATATATCTATTCATATCACTTTGTATTCATATGTATTGCTTCAAATTTTTACAGTAAAATAGGACCATTTAAAGTTATTATAATATTTTATGATTTATTTTATCATTTATACTATTCTCTCCGGTCCTTAATATAAGATCATTTTAATCGAATCACGCGAATTAAGAATGAGAGTTAAAACTAATTAACTATCTCGATTTCTCTAAAAATTTCAATATTTTTTTAAAACTACCCTTATTTAATCTCTCTCTTTCTCTTTGGATACATTAAATAGGAATATTTTATGAAAATATATAATAAATACTACCTCATATATTATAAAGGGTCTTATATTCAGGACCATGGTAAAATGCCCTATATATAGGATCGGAGGGAGTATAATTTTTAGAATATTTTATATTCATTTTTCTTTTAATGAATATATTTATAAATTATACATATAAATAATTATATAGATAATATTATATATGTATAAATATCTACTACACCCGTATCCTAAAATTTTAAAAATTGGCGTATCTTCCGTATCATACTATATCGTATCCGATACATGTACTCGTATCAGTGCTACATAGATTATAAGACATCCCCTAAATTTAGATTTGACATAAGATGGCTAACTCATCCAAATCTTTTTCAAATCATTAGCTCTACTTGGACTTACCATGGCAACAATGAGATTGATGTATTACTCTCTTTTATCTCTAAGCTTTATGACCTCAGGGATTCTCTCACTGTGTGGAGTAAAAAAGAGTTAAGCAATTGTTTTGTTTCAATAACTATACTAACAAATCATTTGCAGGAGTGTTTACAGGGACAATGGAATGATGAAATTGTAGCTACAATGTTTGATTTAAAAATGAAGATTGCTAAAATTTGTAGGCATGAAGAGATATACTGGGCATCAAAATTCGAAGTGCAATGGTTTTAGTGCTGAGACAAAAACACATCTTTCTTTTACTTGACAACAATCCAAAGGAGATGCAGAAGATCTTGAAATTGAAAATAGAAGATGATACTTGGGTTGAGAATGAGTGTAACATCTTAAGATCCATAGATCTAAATCAGCTACTAACAGGCAAAGAAATAGGAAAACAAGACAGAACAGTAGCATAGTGCAACGGTGTGCCCCTTTCACGCCGCAACTAGAGAAGATTCTAGAACAAAATGAGGATAGATACAATGAGGTGCAGCATCACGGCCTCACAGCAACGCTAATAACAGTAGTTGCATCAGCTATTTGCTAATGCAATGGGCTAATTTCTTACACGCATAATTCCTCACTTTGGCCTCTAATTCACTCAATTCTATAGCCTACAAGTTACACTGCTCCTAAGCTAGCTGCAGACACCACCCATGCCACGAAATACATCTATTTGGAGATTTTAGACACCCGGAACCAAAATGGTCACTTTGAGACCAAAACAAGCAACCAACTACTCCAAATTTCCATTGACCATCCTGTGGCAATCAAGGACCATTCCAACATGTCACATGAGACTTGAGAACCATGTTTAAAAAGGTTTCTTCCCAAAAAAACCACTCTCATGGGTTTTTACCCCATTGAACCTTGATTCCCACATCAACGAGTTATATACCAAGTTTGCACATGTCCATGAACCCGACCAAGGTCACAAACCAATTATACACATATAAAGGGACATGGAACCATAGATCCTATGTCTAACATGATCCTCATACATATTTATAGACTCAAAACCACATGAACAACCATACATAAAGTATAAAAGAGTATATAAGGGTTTTATATAAATCCAACCCACAGACACATGAGTGCACAACATATTACACATAATACTACACAAGCACTACCAATGGCACTTTACTAATGGAAACAATAAAACAACGACAACAAGAAGGGAGCAACCCCAAAACCTACCAGAATACTCTCAATACTCCTTGGATGTGCCTTCCGTGGTTCTTTCCTTGCTAGTGTTGGATCATTCATCTTTTCTTTTTAGTCATGGGGTGAGACATATATTCTAGTAACCAGGGGTTTACACATACATACATATATATCATCATGCTTTCATAATATAATCTAGATACAATACTCACATGAATGCATTGTACATGATATACAGACGTAAATCTCATTAATACATGGCTAGAGTCATGAGCTAGTTACCATGACAAGATAACCTGAACCAGTGGTCCCTTTCCAATAACCTGTGACGGCCAATTTCAGGGTCACCACTAAGCTCTTCTCCTAAAACTAATGACCCAGCCAAAGGCCATTGCACTAAAAGTTGGACCATGGCTCTCCTTCCCCTGAACCACCATAATTAGTGTCTATTTAAACAAGGTGTGCCCAAATTCACAGCCACCTGAGTCTCACAGCCAAAGGACGACTATTTAGTGAATAGAATACATAAGCCGCATCGCCTAAACACAAGACCTCATGTGCTATTTAGCAAATTGACATTCTATATGGTATTTGGAGAATCATCACCTAATAACTGTATGTCTCAACCATATACAACCAATGACAATACCCGATGTATGCTGACATATCATCACGTTTTATTCTTTATAGTGCTACCATGCTATATGATCATGCGTGATTAGTCATGGGGTGCATACTAATCATCAATTGTTAACATTCATTATACTTATACATTTCATGTTCAATAGCATCAATTGTCATTTTCATCATAATATAGAATAAGGATAGAGAACTTACTAGTCTTATAACCGTACATATCATGATATGAAAAAGGGATAATCACAATCTATGCTAAAAGGGCATATCATGATATGAAAGAGCAAAACATATATTATAATAGGTGCATATTATGATATAAAAAAGAACAAACATATGTAATCAAATAAGAATACAAGAAAGTATACCTCGGTTACTTTAATTGTTCAAACTACTCGACACCTCGGTAGGCCAAAGAAAACAACAACCACAACTATTTTAATGCTTTCCAATTACACCTCGAAGTCAAGTGATCCCAATTGAACAAGTTTACAACTTAGACAATTCCAAATTTTCATTACCAACACAATTTCTCAACCCTTAATGGACATAACTTGTCAACCCAAAGCTAACTTGAATGAAATAAAGTTTCCCCAAGAGTACTCTAAACAACTTGTAGAATCAAAATCAAGTCCATGCAACTTCAGATTCCAAGTGAAACTAGGAGTTGATGGTTAGGGTTTGGGGAAAATATCACTCAAACATTGTAAATCCAACAACCAAACCTTAGAAAAGTCCAATAATACATCTATGAAGTATTTTATCTCAAAATAATTGGTGGAAATACAACCAAATTCGAAACCCTAACTTCCATTATGAAAAACCACCGTAAATCTTAATGCAAAAGGAGGGAAAGAGTTGTAAACCACCATACCTTAAGAGATTAAGCCTTCCCAAGCCGAAAAATCACATTCTTCCACTTCTAAGAATCAAACCTTAGCAGAACTGGCTGTTCTCCCTCTGCTTCTTTTTGTTTTGTCGAGCCAAAAGCATTTTGATTTAAACCAAATTTTCGACTGACGCTGCAGTACTACTTAAGCTTGCTGCATCGTGAGTCTCTATTTTCTCTACTCACACCCAACTTCCAACATTCCTTGTCGTGATGCCACTACTCTTTACCTCTTTACTCCCTTTTTGCACATTTTTTTACCTTTCCTCTAATAGTAGTCTCTCTGATCTTGCATCATTCAGCAATATCCTTCTTGAAGTTAATAATTAGGGCTGTTACAATGAGGATAGCATCGAAAAATATTTCATAGACTTCTATAACAATTTGTTTAGCTCCTCAAGAGATCAAGACTTGACAAAGGC
Source organism: Adenanthera pavonina (assembly GCA_026686845.1). NCBI lineage: Eukaryota > Viridiplantae > Streptophyta > Magnoliopsida > Fabales > Fabaceae > Adenanthera > Adenanthera pavonina. The sequence continues at coordinate 8,178,599 of JAIVEN010000002.1, forward strand.
TTTGATCAATGTAGATACTATGATCACCCCAGAGGATAATCAAGCCCTTCTTGCTCCTGTGTCAGCAAAGGAGGTAAGAAAAACTGTGTTAGAACTTGGAAGTACAAAAGCCACATGTCCTGATAGCTATACAGGGTTATTGCTACATCTTATATTTAGAAACATTTTCCCATGAAAATTGCTTATTTGATGTATGAAAATATTTTTAGAAAAACTCAAACCAATTAAAATCTTAAGATTGTACAAAATCATTCTTGCTGGTTTATAGCTCATTACGCAGCAATTTTTCAAAAATCATAACTAAATACAAAAAAATCCTTTTCCAGTGGTTTAAGTCTCTAAAAATCATGAACATCTCTAATTTCCATGAAAAAAATCAGAAACTGGGAAATGAATGTACCAATTCATACGGTTTATTATAAATATATTACTATTCATTTCACGTCTCTCTTTCTATCTGAAAATTTGAACCTTAATTTTGAAAATTCATTTCTCTTAATATACATAGCCATTTGGCACATACTTAGCATCATTGGAAATCTTTGCTTTTATACTTTCTAACAATATTTTTTTGTACATTTATTCTACTCCTACTGGTTAGAGCAGCAATATATGTCATCAGAGGTCAGATAAAGCTATCATTGGAGCAGTTCTAATAAATTATGAATAACTACCATTGTATAATTCCAAATACCACCAAATCAGTGCCATTATGTTCTGAAGACATGAGTCTATCCATCCATGTAAAGCACATAATTTTTGGATACATATTCAAATTTATACAATGCATCAAATTAGATAGCAAAAAAATAGAGTAATAACTTCAATCTTCTTCCTCCATCCTCATTGCTATATTCTTTCCTTTAGCATTATTTGGCCCTATCATTGAGAAACATGAGATGAGATGGGGACAGCTCTCAGTATCAACATAACTCAAACTTATCACATTATCATATTAGCTTAACTTTGCATAAACATTGCATAATCACAATACTTTCATAATATGCTTTTAGGAAAAACAATTAAAACTATAAGTTGCAATAGAAATTAGGACAACATAACGGCTTAGCAAATGGGCATCTCGGGGCTTAGCCCTTAACTTAAAACAAACAAACCAATCATAAAAAACAACCAAACATCACAACAGCATTTTTAAAACGTAAGCACAATGTATAAATGTAAAAGCTTAGACTAAAAGTTACTACCTCAGAGCTTTAACCTCTAAATCCTGGGATCTCTACTTCTTGAATAACTCTTTGGGCTTGAATAGAGCCTATTAGTATCATTAAACCTTACTTAATAATTTATTATCAGCATATAAATTTAACTCAACTATAAACTATAAACTCTTTCCTCAAAATCGTATCTTGATCCCAAAAGAGGAACAAGACGGAGGAAGAAAATAGCTTAAACTCTAACTAATCTTAAACTAAATAAATAAAGAGGAAATCTATAAGAGATCTAGAGTATGAGCTTACCTCAGAAGCCCTCTGCTTGCCTTCCCTTCCTTTCTTCTCCTTTTTCTCCGTTCTCTCTCTTTTTTTTCTTCCTTTCTCTCCCCACAACTCCCTCTCTCTCACGCTACCACTCCCTCTTTCTTTGTTTTTGTGGCTTGCGTGAGGTGTGAAAAATGGGGAAGGGAAGGGGGTATTTATAAGGTAGTCTGATGGTTATGGACCGTTAGATCGAGATTTAATCTGAGGGCTCACAATTATTCTCACATTTAATATACCAATTACCCATTATACCCTTAGATATTTTTGGGTTTGTGAGATAGTATAAAAGGGCAAAAAAATCCATCTTTTTCCTCCTTACTTTATGTCAAATCAGAAAAAGAGATAGTGTACTTTTTCCTTTTGCAAATAAATTTAACTCTGGTTTTAGTACTTTTTTACCTGGATTTTCTATTATACTATGTGTCCTTCCTATTTACTTTATCTGTGGGACCCATTACCTTTCGCTTTTACCTTTTTATACTTTTCCCTATTAGGACCCACATAATCAGTATCATTTGTACTTTTAACTTATACCGAAGTATTTAAAATATTATTAATTTTACCCTTTTTAAGCCTATTTTTATATTTTAAAATATTTTGAGCCTTGAGCTAATTAAATATTCAAACTTGTTCACTTGTCATAAGTTAATCCAAAGCACTTAAACATCATTTATGACATGATTTGGTTATAAAATACATACATAAAAATTATGATGTTACAGTTATTCTATCAAAAAGCATGGGATATGGTCAGAAATCAAGTATGCTATCTTGTCCAATCCCTTTTTACATGTGGATTTAACCTTGACCTTCTGAACAAAACATATTTGATTCTCATCCCAAAAGTACATGAGGCCTATACTGTAAACCATTTCAGGCGTATTAGTCTTTGCAACTTCTTATATAAAATCATCCAAAGTTATAAGGAAAAGGCTAAAACCTCTTATTGGTAAATTAGTCTCTGAGCATCAAGGAGCTTTTGTGCCTAGAAGACTCATTCAAGATAATATCATTCTTGTTCATGAGGCATTTCATCATCTGAAGCTGAAAAAATGAGGGGTCCCAAAGTTGGCTTTGAAACTTGACATGAACAAAGGTTATGATCAAGTTGAATGGGACTTCTTGAATGTGGTCTTACTTTAAATGGGCTTTGAACATAAATGGGTCTCTAAAATTATGTTTTGTGTCAAATTTGTTAGTTTCAATATTCTTAATTCGAGAAAGCATGTCTCTACAATTTTACCTAAGAGGGGCCTTTGTTAAGGGGATCCACTCTCCTTGTATTTGTTTATAGTTGTCAGTGATGCCCTATCCAGAATGATTATCCAACATGTGAGGAGTAGTGATCGTAAAGGAATTGAGCTTGCTAGGGTTGTCCTACCTTATCTCATTGTCTATTTGCAGATAATTCAATTTTCCTTTTGCAAGCTAACTTGGATAAATACAGATGGTTAAAAAAGCTCCTGGACATTTACTGTACAGCCTTGGGGTAAAGCATTAATTTTGATAAGTCTTGTCTATTTTTCTCCCTAAACACCTCCGCTAGAGACAAAGCGGATGTGAACACCCCATTTTGTCCGTACACTTTTATAAAGTAATAATAATAATAAAAAAAAATAATAATAATGATGAAATAAAATAAAAAACTTAAAAAAAAAGGAAAAAAGTATAATAAAAATAAATAAAAAATGAAATTAAAATAAAATAACCCCTTCTTCTTAAGAATATAAAAATAAAGAAAAAAACAAAACAAAACAAAAGGAAAGGAAAAAAAACAAAAAAAAAATTTTTTTTTTGGGCTGAAGCATTTCAGCCCAATTTAGGCTGAATTGCTTCAACCCCAAACACTTCACGAGCCCAAGTGAGGGCTCGTGGGAGAGTTAAGGGCGTTGCCCTAGAACGAAAGGAACCGAGGGAGTATGCTGGAGGGAGCCGCGGGAGCCACAGAGAAAAAGAAAAAGAAAGGAGCAGAGTTGCAGGCATGGAGAAAGAGAGAAAGGCAGTCGGAGCAGAGAGGAGAGCTGGCCGAAAGAAAAGAAGAGTAGGGGGCAGCTGAGTAAGAAGCAGACACGCGAGCACAAGGACGAAAGGCAGAGGCAGCGTGAAAGGAAAAGGAAGGAAAGCAGCGGGGGTCAAAGAGAAGGAGCTGCAGACTGAGAGAAAAGAAAAGCGATCTGGGCAAGGAAGCAGAGAGATAGGAAAAGAAGCAGGGGGAATAGCCGCGAAAACAGGAAAAGCGGCCGTGAAAACAAATGGAGCCAGAGAAGACGTACAAGAAAGGAAAAAAATGACGAGGAAGCCATGGGTGTAAAGCAAAGAGAAAAGAGGAAAGGTGAAAGCAGAGGAAGGGACCACTCGGGGACTCGATAAAGACTGACGAGGGAGCCGAGTCACGGGGGGAGGAAAATTTTCTAGCCACGAAAGATCTGCAGAGAAAAACAGGGGGGGCTGTGCAAGAACAGGGGAGAAGCCGCAGGCAAAAGAAAAAAATAGAGGAGATCACGAGTGTGAGCTGGAGAAATTCTGCGGAGGAAGGAGATACTGGAGACAGGGGAGACTCGGACCGAGAAGTAGATGGAGCCGTGAGCTCAGAAAAGATCGTGAGAGTAACCGGGGAAGGCTTCGGTGCTGGAAAATCCGAGGAGTATGCAGGAGATAGACAAGGGAAGAGGACATCCGAAGAAGCGATATAACGATAGGCATCGGTGAATCAAAAACTGTGATTGGTAACATTCATCTCAAATCCCAAATTTTTATCACGGCTTAGATTCAATCTAGGAATAGAGCTTGCTAATTGTGCTTGGATTTGGTTGCATACTTTGTTTCACTGCTGACTAACCGATGTTTATTACTAGGCTAGACTGTGTTGATGACTTGTGTCTTTCACTAGCTTTAGGGTGTGGTCATTTAGTTTAAAGATTTCGCCTTCGGCCCTTCGTGATCTTGTTTGTTTTGGAGCTTCAAGGATAAATCGTAGATAATGAGATTTGTGGATTCGAATTACTGTGCCTTGATTGATGAAATCTTTCCTTGATTATAGGTTGGTATATTCTCTGTTAAGGTTGGAATCATGCTTTGGATGATTATATGGTTTAAATCTCGTTAATCTCTAGTCATTAGAGTGACATTAGGCCTTCTCTTTACTCACCTAAGGATTTGGTTCCAGAACGTGAATCTCTTAGGGATGTTTGGAGAGTTGGAACTTGCTATGATTGTGTAGGGTTGGTCCAGAATTAGCCATCTCTTCTGGAAACCTTTATCTTTACCTAAGCATGTTGATTATCGATCCATGTGACCTTATTTTGACATGAAAACTTATCCATGATTCAAAACTCAAAGAGACTATTAATTTGGTCTTGCCCATCCGTAAAATTGCTTGGGTTTTGGCCCAAGGTAAGGGCCATTTGATTTTTTTGTTTTTGTTTTTATCCAAAGGTTGCGTTGCTGTTAAAACATATGACCCTTGTGTGAGCATGAAATCTCTCAAACTTCCATCATATTTTTCATATTACTGTAACTTCCCTTTTCTTTGGTTTGAAGGATTTAACATACATAGCTTGATACATTGATGGTTACAAGCTATGCTCCTTATTTAGTTTTGTGCAGTTTCAGGTTTGAGCATTTGTCATTAAGCTTCCCTTAGCTATAGAAACGAAATTTGAGGTATGTGACATGCTTGATTGGTGACTTGGGTAATGATTATGACATGGTTTTCCTGGCCTTGATCCCTTTTTTTAAAATATATATATATATAATAAATAAAACAAATAAATAAATAGCAATAAATAGTATATCGATATTTGCATAAAAGTCACTTTTTTATTTTTATTGCTTTTTCTTCTTATAAAACAACCATGATCATAGTTATTTTCATAATTTAATGTGACTCCATTTTCCCTATTTTTTCCTTTAAGTCCTTTTTGCTTTTTGCCTCTAGTGGCATCGCGTAAGCATGTAAGCGTAAACTAACAAATTATGAGTGATTAAGTCACCACATGTGCTGTGTGATTTTATTGTGAAAGGGATTTCGGAAAATAAAAAATATATATACAGATATATATGGCATTAGCAGTTCTATCTTACACTATTCTTGAATTATTTTGAGTTAAAAAAAAAGAAAGAATTTAGTTGCATTTTCCCATTTTTCTGTGAGAAATTACAAATAATTTGTAAATAAATGGATCTTAAGTTCCTTTCTCCAATAAAAATAAAAAAAAAAAGAAAAGAAAATAGGTCTTGTTACTGCATTTCATAATGGGGGAAATAAAAGGAAAAAAAAGAGAGAGGGTGTCTTTAATTGCATTATTTTGAGATAAATAAATAAAACTCATTTAAATAAAATTATTCGTGTTATTCAAGTTCTTATCTATTTTACTTGTCTGCCTCGAGTGATAGCACCGCGGGTATTTAAATACAGATCAGTAACTTGTGAGTGATAAAGTCACCACATATGCTGATTATTTTTCTTCAAAAATATACGCAATGATCACATTTCTGAATTCCATAGTATAAATAAATATGAGTCAAAAGGAATCTTATTTATTTTTATTTCATAATAAAAAGAAAACGAAAAAAAAATTTATTATTTGTTTCCTTTCAAATCTTTTTATACCCTTTGTCTCGAGTGGCACCACCGTAGACATCTAAGTATCAATTGTATATTGTGAGTGATAAAGTCACCACATTATATTAATTGGTTTTATAAAAATAAAATTGTTTTAAATATTTTCTTTTTAGATCAAAATAAAAATGTTCAAAATCACACATACTTTTAATCATATTTTCTAAATTGAGAAAAATATACCTTCTCTTTTAGAAATTGTTTAAACCAAAAATAAATAAAAAGAGCAAACAATGGAAATTAATCTGTCTTTTACAAATTAAAACACACCAACCAATTCAAAAAATTATTTTTTAGAAAGACAAATTATTTTCTATAAACCTCTCTTTTCAAAGAATATATAAAATAAAAAATACCAACCCAGTGACACACATTTTTAGTCCAAACTATGTCGACTTTGATCCTTATCGCAGGGTACGTAGGCCCCAGACTCTAATTCTGGGTCAAGTCTGCCTTTGTAAATAAATAAATATTTTCTGATTTATTTGGTGTTTTTTCTCTTAATTAGTAGATAAATAAATATTTTCTGATTTTATTTGGTGTTTTTTCCTTAATTTAATAAATATTTACCAATTGATTTTTCTAAGTCTGTCTTTATAAATAAATAAATATTTTCTGATTTATTTGGTGTTTTTTCGCTTAATTAGTAGATAAATAGATATTTTTTGACTTTATTTGGTGTTTTTTCCTTAATTTAATAAATATTTACCAATTTATTTTTTCGAGTCCACTTTTGTAAATAAATATCATTTTCCTCTTAATTTATTTTTTCCCAACTTTTCATATTTTCATTTCATTCTTTATTTTCATTTTTACATTTTTTCTTATATTTTTTTTTGCATGTGAATGAAAGAGGGCAATCAAAATAAATTTGTAAAAAACCATAAAAATTGCATGATCAGCCTAAGGTAACCGTTCTTAGAAACGGGTGTTGTGGGGGTGTCTAACACCTTCCCCACTCACAATCGTACTCCCGAACCCAACTTTGATCCGCAGACCATCCTTATTCTTTTGTTTTTGTTTCGGTTTTCCAAAATTTCCCTTAAAATTTTAGTGGTGACTCCCTCGAAATCGGCCTTCCGCCGTGCGGGCCGGTTTCCCCCTTTTTCTTTTTATCTCGTTTCCGCGCCATCCACGTCGCATTTTCGGGTGTGACAGCGGATATTGATCATATTTTTCAAATCCTTACTATAGATACGCTTGGGAAATATCTGGGACTCCTTATTTTGTGGGGGAGATCAAAATCACAAGCCCTTAGCTTTGTTAAAGATAAAATCAGGAAAAAAGTTCAAGGGTAGCTAAAAGAATTTCCTTATAGAAGATGGTAGAGAAGTTTTAGTGAAGTCAGTGGCTAATGCAATCCATGTCTTTCCTATAACTTGTTTCCTTTTCCCTATCAATGTCTGTAAAGAGCTAGTTAAAATTATTTCAAGTTTCTAGTGAGGAGAATAGAAATGTAGGAAAAAAGCTCACTAGGTGGCCACAAAAAAAATAACAAGAGCAAAAAAATGAGGGAGGGCTAGGCTTTAAGGATTTCAAGGCTTTTAATGTTGTTTTACTCGCCAAAATGAGTTGGAGGATCCTCCAAAACCCAAATGACTTATAGGTTTGCATTTTAAAGGGTTGTATCTTCCTAATAATGATTTTCTTTTAGCTTCTAAGGGATCAAGAGCTTCATGGGTGTGGAGTAGCATTCTTGTTGAAAGGGATTTACTATCTAGACGCGTCTACAAGAGCATTAGGAATGGAGCAAACACAATTGTTTGGACTGATCTTTGGATTCCTTCCTTACCAAGTATGAAATTAGCTTCTTCTTGTCCTTTTGAAGAATTTCCCAAATGAAGGTGGCTAAACTCATCAATGAAAGACATTGGGATTTATCAAATATTGAACTTTGGCTGTCCAATGAAGAAATAAAGGCTAACTCGAATCCGGTTAGAGCTAGTTCAAATAGATGTGATAAATGGATTTAGGTAGGTGACAAGGGAAGTGCTTATTCTGTAAAAGAGGGATATAGAATTGCTAGAAATGGATATGATATAATTAATATCTCTAAACCCAGTAGCTCTAGATCGATCTCTAGTAAACTCTGGTATGTGATTTGGAAAATCAAAGTGCCATCTAAAATTAGAAACTTTCTCTAGTGAATTTTGAACAATGCCTTGCCATGCTTTGATCGTTTGAGAAGGAAAGGTTGCATTATGTTTGCTGTTTGTAATACTGATTGAGAATCCCTTGAGTATTTATTTCTTTTATGTGGATGCTCCAAGAGTGTTTGGTTTGATGGTCCTTCATTTTGCTAGTCCTTTTTCTTTTTATATTTCTGATTATTGCATCATTAGCATGGATGTGATCGAGATCCTGCAAGTATACAGGATTGATCGCAGTAATAAAAAGTCTCCAGAATATTTCAGAGGTTGAACCCAAGGGAGGTAGTAAATTTATCAGTCTAAACTTTTAATCCCAAAAGCAAGTGATAATCAAATTGAGAATTTAAATTTTAAAAAGAAAGAAATAGAAAATAAAATGAAATCTGAGTTTGATTCAGTTCTAGAAGCGTCAAGGGATCAGGATTCATCTTATAAGATAATTAGATTTTATTTCTTAGTTAGACTCTGCATAATTATACTGATTGTTGTTTCTAAAGCGTCCTAATTACCTCTCGGTCAATTAGTCCTTATTAAATTAGGATTCAATTCGCTCTCGCGCAACTAAAGTTCCTAATTAAACCTTGAAAACTATAACTTATATCATCATGAATTCCTAATTCTAATCTTTAGATTAGTTATTCATGTTTATCTCTCTATATCTAGGTTTATTTTTCACCTCTCAGTCCATCAAGTTTACCCATTAATTAGATTCTATGGTAATCAAGCATAAAATTCACATGAACGAATAAAGAGATAAATATAATAAAAAGATAAATTAAATATAACTTGAAGAACAAATCAAAGAGGTTTAACTAGAGAAACACATCCAATCCATCTCAGTCAGGCTACAACCCTACCCCCGACTGGAAAATTTAGCTACTCATGGAAATAAAAATTAAATCACAACTAAAATCTCAAATCATAGTGAAAATAATAACAAAACATATTTATATTAGAGAAGAATGAATCTATCGCTAATACTCCCCGAATCTCCTTACTTTCTCTCTATAAGATACTTCTAGTTGCTCTAAAAAATATTTAGAACCGTGTTCTCTGGCTTCTGAGTGCATTTTTGAATCTCCCCTTATGTTTCTATTGTGTCTCCTTATATAAAAAAATTTTAAAAGCTCATAAAAGTCCAAAATATCATGAAAAACGTGTTTCTACGGACTCCTATTGCATGACCCTGCACCGGGTAACCATAAAATCAATTAATATGGCTCCGAGTGCTTCTAAATTGTACAAAAACATCAAAATCCGTGTTGACCCTGCGTCGGATGGGTTTGACCCGGCGCCGGGTGCCTCTTTTGTACGGAACGTGCTTGTTTCAGCTTTATAACGTCACCAGCTCATGTTAACAATTTGAGTTCGATTTTTACCATGGTAAATTTAGAATTTGGGAAAACTCAAAGAATGAAAGTTGTAGCTCTATATCTTAGCTTTCCAACACATCTTGAATCACCTCAATCGCATTTCATATGTGAGAGTTATGATCAAAATACCAAAGGATATTAAAACTTTTCAGCATGAATGATTTGTAACGTTTTTGTTCCGAATGCTTCCAAATAAGCCTATAACACTATGAAACACAAAAATATGTTAAATCATGCTAAAATATACCAATATAAATATATTTAAATATAATTTAGAGTTTAAATATGGGTATTTTATATGTATAAAATGGACACATCAAATCTCCCCATACTTGAACCTTTGCTTGTCCTCAAACAAGACTAAAATTGTGTTGCTCTTAGTTAATTCATAGATTCACCAAACTCACTTCTCTTTACTAGTGATAGTCTGTTACCAATATAAATAAAAGGAGTACTTAATAAATCAAACATTAGACTCAATAACAACTTACTTATCATTCTCATTAGTTCATGAGACTTTAGTGTGTGTGTGTGTGTGTATGTGTGTACTTAGTATGTGAGAAATTTAGATAGCCAACTAAGCAAGAAGAAGAAAAATTACAACATTTATTTAAGAACTTAAAATACCTCAATTAATTGTGCATAAACGTCAACTCAACTCATGTGTATAGAGATTAACAAGGATTCATTTATTTAATTTCCCCGCACTTTGTGCTTCAATTTTTTCTGGGGATTTATTTGCTTTTCTTGGGCCGTTATTGTAACACCTCCTTTATAGGCCCATTTCCCACATAATTAACCATTCTAAAGTCTATTTATATCATAGTAGGATCTTGAATCACAATAAATGCCATAACAAAATTTTTTCAACTTTGGCACTATTCATTTAATCTAATTCATTTATTCCAATTAAACTTTGGAAATTCATAACTAAATCAATAAAAATTGTATACATGTGATTCAAGTCTCCATGTGTAGCTTAAAACATTATTTACATGGGAAAAATATCAATCAGAGCAATTATTTGGCCAATTTGTACAGTATATTTCGTGAATTACTACCATTCATATGGTCAATTTCAGAAATTCCAGTTTTCTGAGCTAACTTTGAAAATTCACTATAAATCTTACACTCATCCTATTTGAGTGATCTTTAGTCCAAATGAAAGCTCTTTCTATCTAGTTTTTAAATATAGATAATATTCATACTTTATACATCAACTAGCCCATATTGTAGAACATTCATTTGGTAGTGGTCAGAATGATCGTTTGTATCCTTATACTTACAATACAAAAATTGTAAGATATTTACATGACCATAATTCATCTTCATATCATGCCACACCTTAGCTAGAACTTAAAGGAATATTAAAATCTAGAAAAACTTATTTATCATCACATTTACCAATTTATGCAATATATCAAAACTCATGGCCGATGCTTTAATTATCACATTAATGGCCAAAGTCTTTCTCCTTTCCCTTCTCTTCCTTGGTGGACTTGCCATTGCTACTACCTATTCATGGTTAATATTTGGGAGGGTGAGATTCAAAGAATCTCAGTAGTTAACACCCAACATGCCATCACATCATCACATTCAACATAAAAATATCAAGATAACACATTTTGCATACCTTAACACACTTTGAATGCATTATCACATTTGTGTCATATGAATTCATAAAAATTTCGGCAGAGTTTCGTTTTGACAAATGGACATCCCGGGGTCTCAATGCCCCTCCAACAACTCATCCAATACACATAAATAATCTCAAATCATCATTGCAATCATATGACAAGGCATACAACACATTGAAACAAACATGATAACATAATGCTAGTATGGGAAATTAACTACCTTATGATGCTCCCTTGCTTTCCAAACTTGGTCCACCACTTTTTGAGCTTTCCACAACCTTCTTGAACCTATCCACATCATCATTGAACCAATTTATCCATTGGTTTTTCGGAATTACACAATGCTTTATACAATAAAACCCAAATTTTACACTTTGTTTTCCTTAGCTTTTTCTTTGTACAACATACTTGTTCCTAAGGTTTTGGACCATGGGGAATCCATTTTTGAGGTCAAAATCATGAAATTCCAACTCTAAATACCTCCCCTGTTCTGGCCGAAATTATCTCATAGTGATTAAGAAAAATTTCCTTCAAATCAATTCAAACCTTCCATGGATTCATGCTTCTAGTGTCTAGTCTTTGCTTTCCCTTAAGTTTCATGGTCCAAAACTCATTCCTATGCTAAAACCCAATTTGGATGAAACCCTAGGGTGTAAAGGAAGAAAACTAAACCATAAATCATGCTTTAAAAACCATGGATAGTAAGCTTAGGGTAGTAACATAAAAGCTTACCGATTGGTTTTTCAATTTTGCTTTGACTCCTCTTCCTTTTCTTCCTCTTTTTCTCCTTCCTTTTCTTGCGTTTTCTTCCTCTGTTTTGGCTACTGGTTCAGCGTGAAAATGAAGAAGAAAGAAGGCAATTTAATGACTTAATCATGTGGTTAACATTGTGGCTAATCATGGTTAATTAACAAAAGTAACCATGATTACTTTTTGGTCTCCTTCTTCAAGAAGTTTGTCTTCAAAAAGCATTAAATAATTTGGACAATTGGCTGCAGCAACTCACGCATGAGAGAGAGAAAAATATGTCCAAAAATTGTCCAATTTTTCTGATCCAGATATACCTCAATCCAGATACTTTTTAACCGTACCGATAAAATCGTCTTTATACTAATTTAGCATTTTTGGGATACAGGACTATTCTAATTTTATTTTTATATTTTCATAATTATCCTGTCCCAAATGGTATCTGTGTATGGCCCATATCCAGACCCGATTTCTTTTTAACCATCGGTAGGGCCCACAGTTTACTTTATCGGTTTACTATTACTTTTGGACACTCGGCACTGATTATTTCTTTATTCTTGAACATTAACCCTCAGTGCCATATACCATTGGACTTCTCTCGTCGAGAGCTTCATTTTGACAGTAATTTTGTATATTTATAAAATTACCCTTGACCCAGGGTTAAATTATAATTTTTGAAACTTTCGGGTCATTAAGTGTAATTTTCCCCAAAACTTTTTATTTCTTTCTCTACGTGCATTGTTCATAATTCTTTGGAGGCAAAAATATATTTTCTCATTTTTCTATTCAACCAGGAAAAATGATCTCTTTACCCTTTTTCACGCAAAATGATACTTGTCCGTTTTTGCAAAATCTCTATACATTTTTACATATTTTAGCTTTCTTGGGATGTTACAGTTATGCTCTCTTTTGACGTGAAGATCTCATATTTATGATGTGTGCCCCCAGTTACTCAAGCTATATAACCCGCTGCACCAAAATGCCTTTGGCTCACTTATAGCTCACTCTGCACCTTTTGACACGAAGGTCTCGCATTTGTGATGCGTACCCCCGGTTACTCAGCACAGGTCGAACCATTGGAGTAGATTTATGTATTACTTTTTTTTTTTCATTTAAATCTCGAATCATCTCTCCAACTAAATAATAAATTCTTACACAATAATTGTAAATACCCGAGTTCAAAAATAAATATATAATTCATCTTCCTACAAACTTAGTCACTTTTCTACACCTATCACATGCTAAGTTATAATGTTCAATTTCATAGTCTTAAGACTCATGTTCCTGACTTGTAAATTAACTATCTTACCCCATTAAGCATAATAATTGAGTATCTTATGGTGACAAACATAATCACTAATTTAGAAAAATAAGCAAAATAATTCTAAATAAAATTAATTAAGCACATAAATTTGTAAAAAAAATTTATAGTTTCAGCACATCAGCACAATTCTTAGGACAAATAAACTAAAAGCATCTAATAAACTCCCCCCAATACTTAGATCTAACATTGTCCTCAATGTTGCAGGAATAAAATAAAAGATAAAGGAACTGAGACTCCCCTAATTTATAGATGATACTTGAAATATTCTTTGGAGTCCCTTATGTTTATTCCAAGCTTATTTTCACCATAATCAATGTAGTCCTGCAACAAGTCTTGAGGGAGAGAGTTTGAGGTAATAAGAGTAAGAAAACAAGAAAACAAAAATAGAAAATAAAAGAAGAAAAATAATGTTGGGTTGCCTCCAAAAAACCGCTAAATTTAACGTCGATAGCCAGACGAATTAGGAGATCATGAGATGACATCCTCCAGAGGCTTTGATCTAAGCCCTTCAGATTCAAGAATCGGTTTCTTCCTCCACTTTAATTTCATCCTTCCCTTAGAGAGGCTCTTTATGATAAAAGTGGGTATCAGCCAGTCCGTTCGGATTACACAAGTGCTCGTTTTCTTTTGGGGACTAGGAGGTGCCACTTTTCGCCTAACCTTTGCTTCCTCTTTGACAATCTTTTGAATTGAACCTTTATCAACATCTAAATATTTGGGAGGAGATGTCAATTCTTACCTTTGATAGTTCTGCCCCATAGTTATGCTGCAACAAGTTTCCTTAAAAGTGGAATTGTTAGAGGTGGCAAGTGTAATACCTTACTTTTATCTATATTTTTTCATACATTATAGTATGTATAATGTCCAAATAGCTTATATTAAGAGCTTGAACCATTAATAGAGCCAAAATATTTAAATAAAAAAAACGTGGTACTATTTATTTGGTTCTCAAGTTTTCTGGACGAATTTTGAAAAATCATGACTTAATCCAAAAAAATCGTATCAATGTGGTTCAAGTCTCTAAATGAAGCTAAAAACATGATATACAAGATAAAAATATGAAAAATTCTTTTAACCTGCCAATTAGTACAGTTTATTGCTCAAACTTATACTGTACAAATAGTCATTTCTCTCTTTTCAGGATTTTGGCCATAACTTTAAAAATTCATATCTAACTCTATATTGAGTCAAATCATGCATTCTATATGCCATTGGAAAGATATATATGTCTAATTACCTTCATATTTTTATTATACATTTATTTTGTCTAAACAGTGCATAGCATCAATTTGGATCACTAGGAATCAGAACATCACTTTTTCTGGAACAGTCTTGGGAAAACTTGTATATCTCTCATTGTATAGCTCCAATTGAACTCAAACCAGTGGTATATTAACCTTAAAAGGTAAATATTTTCATAAATATAAACCACTAAATTTTTGGAGCTCTGTACGATTTTATATCACTTTTCAAAGAGATGTAATATATTCAGTAAAATTCGCAGCCTTCACATCACTGTCCAATTTTGACTCTTAACTTAAAAAATATACTATAAATTGTACACATATCCAAATTGAGTGTTCTTTATCTCATTGGAAAGCTTGTTCTCTCTAGTTTCATATAATATATAACACTTGACTTAATTTCCTTGTATAAATTAAAAAGTATTGACTTTACTTCCATTGCTACAAAATGAACTTCTAGTCATATAACATGGCAAAGTAGACTTCATAATAAACTCACATGATCATTCCATGTTTCAAATCCATGCCAAACATTTTATAATGCTCATAAGGACATAATAGCACAATGATACAGATCCATATGCATATACATTATTTTTATATATTATTTCAAAAATATGGAATCATAACTTGAAATTATCATCAAGCATCATTCTCCCTTTGATTCTCTTTAGCTTCTTGATCTCCTTGATATTACTTGTGCCTATCATTTGGGATACTTGAGGGGATGAGATTGGGGTAATCTCAGTACCAAGTTACATTTCATGCAATTATGTCAATCATGTCAAATAAACTCACATTTGATCACATATAATCACATCAATCACCTTTAAACAATAAATTGCCACATTGGTCATAAAAAAAATTCGGCAGCATAACGGCTTAGAAAATGGACATCCCGGGGAATAAAACCTCTCATTTTACAGCCAAGACCAATCAAAGAAATCACAATTACAATATAGCCACACAATTTAATCATAGAAAGACAATGAAAGAACATAAAGCAAGAATATGAAACTTAGTTACCTTTGATGCTTGCACTTGGCTTTCTTCTTTAAACCAAAGCTTCCTCTAGTTTTACCAAGCTTCCCCAAGTCCCTAAACATCATTCAACACATGCTCAAGCCATTAATTTCATGGCTAATCACAAAAAGCTCTCATAAAACTCTGGAAACCTTTAAATTCCCAAACTCTTTATCTTCAGCTCTATCTTTGAGCCAATGCTTGTCTTTAAGGTTTTTCATCATGGGGAACTCATTTTTGCCATCAAATTAATGAAATTCCAACTCCTTCCATCATATTAAACTGACCGAAATCAAGGGTTTAGGAGAAAGAATGGAATTTTTTCAAAAATTGCTTCATAACCTTCCAAAACTTATTTCTTTCACTATATCTCCTATTTTCTCTAAACTTTACTGCATAAAACTACTTCCTTTCTTAAATCCATATCCAAATTGAAACTAAACAGAAATTGGGAAGGAGGAAAACTCAAAGAAATAGCCATAAACTACTTAGAAACTTGAAGGAAAATCACTTAGAATTAAAAGGAGAATTCTTGCCTTTTTCTTGAATTTTTTTCTTCTTTTTTTCTTTATTCCTTTTCTCCTTCTCGTTTGGTGTTTGCAGCTGCCTCACCTTCCTTTCTTTATGCTAGAGTCGGTCAAAAAGGGAGGGTATAAATAAAGTATAAGAATTCACTAATTGATGCCATGTGTCCCTTGAATCTTGATTGAAAAGTTAAGAAAATGTGAGGAAATATTAAAATAATCTCAATATCCTCATGTGCAGCTTAGATCACAAAATTGAGCAGCTTTTTGTCCATAAATTTCAGATTTTTACTTATCCAGCTATATCCTGAACCGGTCTGAACAAATAAAGTTACTTTAACAGTATATTTTACTATTATTGGGATACTAATTATAATTATATTGAGATATAAAATTACCATAATATACTTATCCCAATTGGTCCAAATATAAGACCCACACATTTTTCTTGAATGAATACTGCTTCTTCCTGCAGTCCAGACTGACATTTATCGGGTAAAACATTAATATTAAATCATAATTACCCAATAAATATTATTTTGATCTTAATAAATTCCATACTATATTCCAATGGTCTTAACTCATTGAGAGCTTCATTTTGACTATAATTTTTTATATTTATAAAAATGCCCTTGACTTGGGATAAATTTATAATTTTTAAAACTTTCGAGTCATTGGGTGTAATTTGCTCCAAAATTTATAAACTTTTCCTCGACCCAGCCCCACGACCTTCACTTTTTTTTTCTTTTCTTTTCCTTTCTTTTTTTTTTCTTTTCTTTTCCTTTTTTTTAGAGGCAAAATGGTTATTTTCTCATTTTTTCTTTTGACCGAGATAATTGATCTCTTTACCTTATATTATGCAAAATGGCACTTATCCATTTTTGCAAATTTCTTATAGATTTCAAAATATTGAGCCTTAAACATTAAGAGAATTTTCAGGATATTACAACAAGATTAAATTCAACTTTTTCATCCCCGACTCTAAACGCCAATTTCCCGTTTGGCACATCAATTAAGGCACCCGCAGTAGACAAGAATGGTCTTCCTAGGATTAAAGAAACGTCTAATTCATCCTCAGTATCCAACACCACAAAATCAGCAGGAATAATCAGCTTATCCACTTTGACGAGTACATCTTCCATAATTCCCATTGGGTACCTTATTGACCTGTCGGCCAGCAGTAGAGTCATACTCGTAGGTGTTAGATCTGTGACCTCAAGTTTCTTACATAAAGAGTACGGCATCAAATTAATACCAGCCCTCAAATCACATAAACAATTATTAATCAGTTGAGACCCAATAACACAAGGAACAAAAAAACTCCCCGGATCTTTTAGCTTTGGAGGCAACTTTCTTTGCAGGATGGCGTTACATTCTTCAGTCAAAGGTACTTGAGTGCATTCTTCTAACTTCTTCTTGTTTGACAACAGCTCCTTGAGGCATTTAACATATGAAGACATGTTCGCTAGTGCCTCAGCAAAAGTGATGTTAATACGGAGCTTCTTAAATATATTCAGGAACCTTTGCAAATTAGCATCTTGCCCTTTCTTTTTGCAGTCTTTGAGGGAAAGGAATATGGGGCACATATGGCTTTACATCAGTGGAAGGAGACTGCCTTTCAATGTTACCATCAGCTTTTGGGATCTCCTTATTCTTCTCATCCTTACCTTTCTTACCACCTTCAATTTTTTTCTTCACCTCTTCCTTCGATTCTTTGCCACTTCTGAGAGTAATTGCCATAACTCCTTCTTTTGGATTAACTTCAGTGTTGCTAGGGAATTGGCCTTGTACCTTTTCAGTCACCATGTTTGCTAAGCGACCCATCTGTGC
Source organism: Adenanthera pavonina (assembly GCA_026686845.1). NCBI lineage: Eukaryota > Viridiplantae > Streptophyta > Magnoliopsida > Fabales > Fabaceae > Adenanthera > Adenanthera pavonina. Next base: position 8,196,568 of record JAIVEN010000002.1, read on the forward strand.
CTCTAAGTTTTGAATGGCTGCTTGTGTAGCATTATTAGTAGTGATCTGGCTAGCTATAAATTGATCAAAATTTTTATTGATAGTTGCCTGACCGACCATAAATTGCTCCAAATTTTTGTTGGTAAATGCTTGACTAGCCATGATTTGAGCAAGCATCTCCTCCATCTGAGGAGACTTTCCTATAGTTAGCACAGGTGGCTGAGGGGACGCCTGTTGCTGGGATCCTGGTGGTGCTGGTGGATTTTTCCAAGAGAAGTTTGGATGATTTCGCCACCCAGGATTTTATGTATTTGAAAAGGGATCATTCTTTCTCTGTAGAAATTATGGACGTTCAGCATTTGATCCCATATAATTAACTTCTGCATTCCCTTCAATCATGTGAACACATGTGTCTGCAGTATGACCCGAACCACCGCATGCAAAGCATAATTCTTTAGAAGGATTAGAATTATTGCTCTGTTGTTGGAAAAGAAGATCCATGCGTTGATTTAATTTTCTAGCTATTCAGACATATTAGAGCGAGAGTTAACTTCATTGGCAAGTACTCTCCTACTCCGTACTCTTTTTTGTCTGGTCTGAGTTGCCACTTGATCATAAATATTCATCATCTCTTTGTCAGTCAAATTACCATCCCTTACAGCAATGTCCACTAGAGACTGGGAGGTAGAGCATAGAGCATTATAGAACAGTTTAGCAAGCATCATATCTTTAAATCCATGGTGTGGACACTTATATAAGTAATTCTTGAATCGATCCCAAGCTTCACAGAACGGCTCACCCTCCAATTATGCAAAAAGATATATTTTATCCCTCAGGTCTACAGTTCTTTGAGGGGAGTAAAACTTGGCAATGAATGTATCGTAGATCTCCCTCCATGATGTCAAGGAGTTTTCAGGCAGATTTAAAATCCATCACCGAGCATTGTCTTTCATGCAGAAATTGAAACATCACATCTTAAGCTTCTCTTGAGTCAAACCATTTGGGAGAAGTTGGTCAATCCTGTCATAGAAATCCTTCAGAAAGCCCAATGTGTCTTCGCCTATTCGCCCATGAAATTGTGGTAATGAGTTTAAGTGTATGTTCTTAAACTCGTAATCTTTGGCATTGTTAGATAATCGGATACATGATGGGTTGTCATAGATTTTAGGCTTATCTGCATCTCTCAAAAAGTGGATTAGCTTGAGTCCTAGCAAACACTACTTCATTAGCCATCTCGTGCCTCCTTCTAGCTCTATTTTCCCTGCAAGCACGTTCAATTTCAGGATTAATAGCAATCAATTCAGAAGTACTATTAAGACTTTAAGATCTTAACAGCATGCAGCAAGGAACAAAAATTTAGAGAAATTTTTTTTCATAAAAGGACTAAAAACAATGAACTAATAAATTTGTTAACCTCCCCGGCAACAGTGCCAAAAACTTGATTTTGGATCCTGCAAGTATACAGGGTCGATCACAGTAATAAAAAGTCTCCAGAATATTCCAGAGGTCGAACCCAGGAGAGGTAATAAATTTATCAGTCCAAACTTTTAATCCCAAAACCAAGTGATAATCAAATTAAGAATTTAAATTTTAAAAAGAAAGAAATAGAAAAAAATGAAATCTGAGTTTGATTCAGTTCTAGAAGCGTCAAGGGATTAGGATTCACCTTATGAGATAATTAGATTTTATTTCTTAGTTAGACTCTGCATAATTATACTGATTATTGTTTCTAAAGCGTCCTAATTACCTCTCGGTCAATTAGTCCTTATTTAATTAGGATTCAATTCGCTCTCGCGCAACTAAAGTTCCTAATTAAACCTTGAAAACTATAACTTATATCACCATGAATTCCTAATTTTATCTCTAGATTAATTATTCATGTTTATCTCTCTATATCTAAGTTTACTCTTCACCTCTCAGTCTATCAAATTTACTCATTGATTAGATTCTATGGTGATCAATAATAAAATCCATATGAACGAATAAAAGAGATAAATATAATAAAACGACCAATTAAATATAAATTGAACAAATCAAAGAGTCTTAATTAGAGAAACAAATCCAATCTATCCCAGTCAGGCTACAACCCTACCCCCGATTGGAAAATTTACCTACTCATGGAAATAGAAATTAAATCACAACTAAAATCTCAAATCATAGTAAAAATAATAACAAAACATATTTATATTAGAGAAGAATGAATCTATCGCTAATACTCCCTGAATCTCCTTATTTTCTCTCTATAAGATACTTCTAGTTACTCCCAGATACGTTTAGAACCGTGTTCTCTGGCTTCTGAGTGCGTTTTTGAATCTCCCCTTATGTTTCTATTGTGTCTCCTTATATAGAAAAATTTTAAAAGCTCATAAAAGTCCAAAATATCATAAAAAACGTGTTTCTTCGGACCCCTATTGCATGACCCGGCGCCGGGTAACCATAAAATCAATTAATATGGCGCTAGGTGCTTCTAAATTGCAGAAAAATGTCACAATCCGCGTTGACACGATGCCGGATGGGTTTGACCCGGTGCCGGGTGCCTCTATTGTACGGAACGTGCTTGTTTAAGCTTTATAACGTCACCAGCTCATGTTAACACTTTGAGTTCATTTTTTACCATGATAAAGTTATAATTTGGGAAAACTCAAAACATAAAAGTTGTATCTCTATGTCTTAGCTTTCCAACACATCTTGAATCACCTCAATCGCATTTCATATGTGAGGGTTATGATTAAAATACCGAAGGATGTCAAAACTTTTCAGCTTGAACAATTTGTAACGTTTTTGTTCTGAATACTTCCAAATGAGCCTATAATGCCATGAAACACAAAAATATGTCAAATCATACTAAAATATACCAATGTAAACATATTTAAATACAATTTAGAGTTTAAATGTAGGTATTTTATATGAATAAAATGGACACATCAGAATGTTTGGTTAAATAGCTTATTGTGCAAATTTGGTTATGACGATTGGTCTAAGGCCACTATAGCTGCTTTACTTTGGTAAATTTGGAAGGCTAGATGTTCTTTTGTGTATGAGCATATTGATCTTGATTCTTCTAGAATTCTTCATTATGCTGAATCTCTGGCTGTTGATTTTTGGAATGCTAATGGCTAGTAATCTCTTCCCAAAGATGTTCCTGATCATAATAATGACTATCTGGGGAAACTTTGGAATGCCCTTGAAGAGAACTATCTTAAAATTAACATTGATATGGCTTTTTCTAAATATCTTTCGAGTGGTACTGCTGTGTTTGTAGTCAGGGACAAACATGGATTTCTTCTTGATGATGCAGTGAAAAAATATTCTACCTTTTCTCCCTTGATGGTAGAAATCTTTTGCATGATGTTGTGGATTTTGTTATTTATAATGAGCTAGAAAATGTAATTTTGGAGTATGACAATCTTAATCTCATAAAGGTTTTAAACTCTGAAGCTGATTGTCCCAAATGGAGCTGCTAAGTTCTTGTGGAGAATATTCTTGAGAGGAGGAAAGTTTTAAGATGCCATCGCTTTATATAGATACCTAGATCTACAAATTAGCTCGCCTATTAGATAGCTAGATTTGCCCTAAAGGAAATGTGCCTACCTTCTTGAGTTTTGAATTTCCCATCTTCTCTTTTAGATATTTTGAATTGTGACTTGGAATTCTCTAGACTAGGTGTTGGTTAATTATTATACTTTTATTGCCCTTGTAAACTTGTCTTTGTACCGACACTTTAATCTTGTACTATATTGTCTTATTGTTTGGCAAAAAAAAAATTTTTAGAGGAATGTTCATTAGTAATATCAAATTAATGGATTAAAGTATGAATTTTTTAAAATACTTATTTCCCAGAAAAATTAAAATATATGTAATTTAATCAATTTTTAAAATAAGAGTATCATCTTTATTATCACTAACAATATTTTGAATTATTTTTTAAATATAAAAATGTATTATTCATTATTATCGGGGAGCAGTGTCCTTTTTTTTTTTGGATGAAAAATCGGGGAGCAGTATCCATCACTTCTACGTTCTACGATCTCTGTTTTGTTTTTTTTTTTTTATTAAGAAGTTTATCAAATTCAGTCGATCTTATTAGTGAGTTTTGTGACCTTTGTCCGATAAAGGCGGGTTGGGAGAGAGAAGAATATGGCACCCGGAGTAAGCAGGAAAATTTCTGCTGCATCAGCCAGGGCTCATACTAGAAGACCTAAGAAAAGCACTTCAATTCGTCTTCCTTCAGGTGGTTCTTGAGCATGTTTCCTTTATCCTTTTTTTTTTAAAAAAAAATTTTCATCCGTCATGGTGAAAGCTTTGCTTGCCATCGTTTCAATTGTAACATTAGGCCACAACATTTGTCACTTCGTAATTCCTGCCTTTTCGCCCCACACTGTTTCATGAATTTCATATCGGGTTGTTGCTATTTGCTTCGAGTAATAAATGTCCTATGAATTAATTTCTAGAGCGACGCACGCATTGAACCTGTGTTCGTGAGAAAGACACAGAAAAAAAACATTTGTTAATTTTTTAAAGAACTGGAGTGCAAGGAGGAAGTGTTGCGAGAAATATAAGGAAAATGAAGATACAAATGAGGTTTACTTATCCAGACTATTATGTAGTAGTAGTAACAGTTTTTTTCGTTAGTGGTACAGATAGTAAGTCTGGGAATGCATTTTACCTGGTTCATTCCTCCGCCCTCCCTTGTAGCGTCATTTAATTATGAATTTTCTTTTCCCTTGTTTGTATAAAGTTATCTTAGTTTCTGATGGGATTTTTTCACTTCTTGTTTTGTGCATCCTAGTTTCTTAGTTAGTGAGAGTATTATAGCTAGTACTGAAATAAATTATTTCTTTAACAAATTAGCGTTGCAATCTCTCAGGATTGCTTAAGACAGCATTAGCAGTATTGTTTGGGGGGTTTCTTGCATGGGCTTACGTGGCTATCCAACCTCCTCCGTCCAAGATATGTGGCTCTCCTGGTGGACCTCCTATAACAGCTCCCAGAATCAAACTAAGAGATGGAAGACATTTGGCATACAAAGAGCATGGTGTCCCAAAAGATGAAGCAAAACATAGCATCATTTATATCCATGGTTTTGATTCCTGCAGGCATGATGCTGTGGTTGCCAATACCCTTTCTCCGGTAAGAAATTATGTTTACATTTGTATTTTTTCCTTGCTTTTATAACATTTTAGATTTAGATGTTTTTGGTGTTTTATTATTAGAATTTATGGTGGATTTGTCCAGGAAATTGCTGAAAGCTTGGGGGTCTATATTGTATCTTTGGACAGACCTGGTTATGGGGAAAGCGATCCTGATCCAAAGCGAACAGTAAAGAGCTTGGCCCTAGATATTGAGGAGCTTGCTGATCAGCTGCACTTAGGATCCAAATTCTATGTCATTGGTTTCTCATTGGGTGGTCAGGTTATTTGGGGCTGCCTTAAGTATATACCTCAAAGGTATTAATCATTCCGGTTATTTGAAATTGTGTTGGTATGAAAAATCAGTAAATTTGTCTACTTCTCATTCGTTTGGCATGTTCAAATACTTGTACATGCTGGCGGTATGTGATAGAGATGTCATCCACTATTTATCTGTTTCTTACGTTAAGGAAAACGTTCAACCCTGACAGGCTAGCAGGTGCAGCACTCTTAGCCCCAGTTGTCAATTACTGGTGGCCTGGTCTTCCTGCTAACTTAACTAGTGAAGCTTATAGTCAACAAAAACTACAAGACCAATGGACACTTCGTGTCTCTCATTACCTGCCGTGGCTAACTTACTGGTGGAACACTCAAAGATGGTTCCCTGCCTCTAGCGTGATTGCTCGTAGTCTAGATAATCTTTCACGTCAAGACCTAGAACTTGTGTCTAAGGTGTCTAAGAGGGCTGATCTAGTGAGTTATGTGGTATGTAACTGTCCTTTAATTAATTGCAATAATTGTAGTTCTGTTCCGAGTGCAATAGAATGAAAGGCGGTAGTTGAAAATCTCTGAGTGATGCGTTCATAATTCAACATTGGCTATATTTATGCAATTCAGTTTTTGTAATTTCGTAGTAAAATGTTTCTCTAAGATCAGAGTTGGCAGCAACTGTATTAAGTCAGTATTTGAAATTTATTTATATTGGGTGTTTTGTGGTTCCGTAATTGTTAAATACTGCCCGTATGTTGAAATCAAATAGTAATAAGTATCATGTTCATGATATCTGAAGTTTACAGCAATAGAAGTCTGTCTTTGGTAACAAATAGTAGGAAAAGGACATCTAGTACTTGGAATAGACTGTAGTAGTTGAATTATAAGTACTAGTGCTTTTGTCGGTAAATATTAGGAGTAAATGCTGTAATGGACTGCTTGGAGCAATATTTATAGAAGCTTCACAGAATTTGGTGTGGCATGTGGATCTGTCTGCACAATGCTGTTGTCTTGATTTAAACCACTAATGAAGATGCAGTTTTGGGGGATTGAGTTTATATAAGATTTGGTTTGATTAATCGGACTATGTGAGAATCTGGTTTATTCTCATTTTATTTGAAATTTCTTGGAATATGATTTTGTACTTTATTTTATGGTAAACTAAATGTTTCCTCTCATGATACTGAAGAGCGTTTGTTGCTTCTGTAGGAACATTGACATGCACTTTATTTTGAACTAACCTTACACCTTAGAATATCTGCTTCTCTTACGATTTTCTTCCTGATGTGGCTTCCACAGGCACAAGTGAGACAGCAAGGAGAATTTGAATCCCTTCACCTTGACATCATAATTGGAATGGGTAACTGGGAATTTGGCCCTACGGATCTGGAAAATCCATTTCCAAAGAATGAAGGTTCTGTCCATCTGTGGCAAGGAGATGATGATTTGCTAGTGCCTGTTAAACTGCAACGACACATTGCTCAAAGGCTTCCCTGGATTCAATATCATGAGATTCCAGGTGCTGGTCATTTGTTTCCTTTTGCTGATGGTATGAGTGATGCGATTGTCGAGTCACTTATAACTGGGAAGTTGGCTTCTATATAGGTCACTGCCTATCACCCATCACACCTTCACTGCATTCTATGTCTGGTTTATTTTGTAGTTTGTGCCGTATGTACTCTAGCCAACTGTTGTGAGAACCCAGTTGCTACTTCATGATCAAATTCTAGACTTTGTTCTCGCATGCCATATTCTTTTTTTTTTTCTTTTAATGTTTTTTAAATATGGTTGGAAAAGAGATAAAAATAGTATTAAGAGAAATTATAAATCGTTAAAAGGAGGGACGTGGGAGTTTATGCAAGTTTCTTCTTCATCTTCACCCAATTAGTATCTAGAAGCAGGGAAAAAAAAACGACATGTGGCAAAACCTAGATTTTAAAAGAAGGTAGAACACTAGGACATTGTCATCACCAGAGACCTTAATTTATTATTTAGGAAGCAAAACTAAATTTTTAACTAAGCTTAGAATTTGGATGTTCAGAACGATATAATACTTGTCGGTGCTCATTTCGTTTGTCTCTGAAAAGCGTGTACTCCTTTAAGTGGCAGAGCATCTGCAATTGGTGGGACAGATGATCATGATGGGATGTACATGAATAGACAAGGTGAAGGGCGTACCCAAATACAAGTGAAATGTACGGAAATCAGTTTCAAAAGATCCGGATCGGTTCCAAGCTGCATTCAAAACACTGGCACTTGCTACAGCAAAGTCATCTGATTTTGAGTCTTCTTGTCGTCTTCACACGCAAGGCCAGGCTTTTCAAAAAAGTACCTGTAATGCGTAAACTTGTATTGGCCTGCATTTTTGTTTCTGGAATTTTGATCGTGCAACTGGGCAATCAAACAACGCTGCCCCCGCTAATCAACGTGGGCTTTACGTGGGCTTCTCCTAAATTTTCAGCTATTAATTTTGATACTTGGTCATTTTGCTGGTTTTTCAGTTTTTTTTTTTTGGGGATGACGCTTCGCTTTTTAATGTCTTTCACTTTCTTTCTGTCTACTCCTTCCCCTCATGATCCCTCCCCAACCTTTATAGTGGCTAAAACAAATGAATGATGATTGTTCATACTAAAAGCAACACCACCTACATATCATTATTATTTTTTCCCTTTTTGATCTTTTTGTGGAGTTTGGGGGAGGGACTATTTGATGTGTTTCATAAAGTTCGAAAAGTAGTATATTTTATAACCAAGAAGCACTCCACTCGTCACCTACATTGGACTCACAAGAGAAAGAAACTTGAAAAGAGACAGACAAACAGACCATGAAAACAGAACCCGAAAGATATAACTCAAGTAACAGACAACATGACTACTATTAGTGTTCTACCTTGCTCCTTTGGGATCAAATCTTCTTCGCATAGTTCCAATCTGCTTGGGAGTCAATCCAAAAGCTTTCTGTAAAAGCTTCTCATCAATCCCAGAGCCAAATACGGCAGACGGTATCTTTTGCAAGCCAGGGTTTTGACTATTGAAACTTCCAAATAAAGTAGCAGGCTTATCACCAACATTCATCAGGAAGTGCACTAGACCTCTGGGAAACACCATTACCTCTCCTTGCTCCAGTACTCTATCGAACACCCTATTGCTGGAATCCACGAAACCTGAATAAACTTTTCCTTCTATCACATAAGCTATCTCTGTGGCTCTCGGATGAAAATGGGGTGGATTTACGCCTCCCACTTCAATATCTGCCCTTACAAAGGACATTCCCAGCGTGTTGAGCCCAGGGAAGTTGGTAGGACTCGCAGACACCACTGCTAGGCCGGTGTCTGAGAAATTCCCGGCAGCTTTCGTGCCGGAGAAGACAAAATCACCGGTGGTGGCCTCGGAGGAGTTTTTGCACGGCAGAATTGTGAGCACACCATGAACTGTTGATCTGATAGAACCAGCAGATCTTGGGTTGGGCACACAGAAGTCTTGAAGTGGATCAGGGTCAGAGGCCAATATGATAGCCAGATATAGGGACGAAATAGCAAACCAAGTGACCTGTTTTGAACCCATTTTATCTCGTCTTTCCCACTCTCCTTTTTGGTATTTACACTTCTATGTGTTGAGGAACGTAAGAGTTAAGCTGGCTTATATAGAAATGGGATAGATACATAGAAAAGGTAGCTTTACATTTTTAATGTGTAATACTACGCTCTTGGAATGATTACACAGTATAAGATGCAGAACATTCCTTGCAGGATTTAGGGCACCGCTTCTACAATTGATTAATGCTTAGAGGCCATTATCCTAATCTGGGTCCCACTGGTTGTGACATTCTTTGCGATATAATAAGCCAAAGTACGTTTAAGGTTATCGGCGATGATTGAAATCATAAGGTTTTCCCACGCCTTGTAGAAGGCGTTGCTGACAATAACCATGATTAAAATGATCAATTAGGAATCTGTTTACTGGATTATTGGGTAAAGCAAAGCATTCGGCCTGACCACCGAGTTCTAATTTCTTGGAAACCATTTATTTCTATTTCAAATGGGGGCATAGCATGTATGGATCGTGCTTCTATTGCTATTTTCATTCCTTTGCTTGAATGTGAAGGCATGTGAGTTGGCTACATCAGAATGATGGATTTTAGCCCACGCAACGCTGACGCCATTACTCGTTGGCAGAACCGGTCCTGGTGTGATGGTGGAAATGGAATGCACATTTCAAAGTGACATTTTTCTTAATATAATAACATTTAAACTTAGCATATTAAATAGGGACAAAGACAAGTGAGGACCAAGAAAAAATATTTACAAACCAAGATAAGCATTTGAGAATATAGTTTATTTCAGTTGGAAATTAGGTTCATGCCACTTGCAATTTTCAAATGAGGTCCTGTTAAGAAATATTTTTCTTCCCAACCTACCAACTTTTTTTTTTCCCTATTGAATATTCCACATAAATTACATCATTTAACTTTTAAAACTTCTAAGAATTTCAAGAAGAACTTCACACTAAATTTTAAATGGGGGCATTTTTGTTCTGTACTGTTCGCTTACTTTTTCTATAAACATTTTCCTATTTTAAAATGAACACTCGTGATTGGGCCTGGGCTTCAAAGCCCAATAGCTGAAACACCGCTTGGGCAGATCAATGCGTTTGTTTGCATACGTTAGTCCGCAGAGCATGCATGTGCATCATTCGACCACAAAGCGACACGTGGGTATAGCCTCTGGTCAAGTACCAAGGTATTAATATTATTGATTGTTCGCCATAAATCCTGACGTCGTTTGTCGTGGGATCTGATCCCCAAAAGCTCGCGAAAAGCATATAGGAATAAGAATGGACAAATAGCAAAGCCAAAAAAAAAAAAAAACATACATACGTGTTGAGCCCAAACGCACAGACTGCTCCAAAACGACGTTGTACATGCGACACCTGTTCTCAACGTGTCGAGTGGTCGTCCTCCCACCTACGCCAACTTCGCCCTTGGAATTCTTTTTCCATTTCTATATGCAAATTTCACAAGACTCTTCCAATGTTGTTTAGCCTTGTTTTGTGGGGTCCCCTGCCATAGATTCGTCGGACTACAGCTAGAGCTACCTCTTTTTTGTTCTAGCATCTAGGTAGATGAGGAAGTGTAGTGACGCCTTATATTACAGCCCCTGCCTCGTCCTTCATCACAATCTCAAGTCTCACTCATACTGTGTTTCTGTGCAATGTGTTTTATCCTGCCTCTAAACTTGCTTAAGACTTAATTAAATTGGTAGCATTCCAGGTGTGTTTTCTTTTACTTCTAATTTGATCTCTTATTTTGTTGTTGTTAATATAATCACGTACGTAGCTTTCATATTTTGAAAGAATATATGAAGTCGATCTTTGCTGCTTTTCTTTGTTACCTTTACCTTTTAGCTTTGGCGGGTGGGTGGGTGGTTGGATGATAGATAAGATGCGACTTGCTAGGGACAGAGATTATGTTTTGTACTGTGGTTCTTCATGTATGCTTCACAAAATCCTTCTTATCTCGTTTTACTTGCATTATTTGAATATGTTAGTGCGCTCGCGAGCAACCTTGTCAGCCACTAGAGATGCTTTCCCAACGAGGAAAGATTCTTTTTCTCCTATGTACTACCAATTATTCCATTTTAGGAAATGCCCATGGCCCTACCTCCTTATTTTGAGGATTAGATCTCCTATTATATGCTTCAAATTTAATATCATTGACCAAGACCTCTTAAATTTATTCGCTATTATATTATTGGATCAAAATTTCTAACGAGTTATTTTTTAACTTCTTCATCACCTCGGCTCCAACTTCTTGTAGAAGAACCCTATTTCTTGAACTCCATGTAAGTGAATTAAATCAAACCAGTTCTGCAAAATATAATCACAGCAGGGAAATTAAATCAAGCCAGTTCTGCAAGAAGATCGTATTTTGATTAATGGCGGTAGTTTATGGAGCTCCATACCTCCAGCCGTACTATACACGGAAATCAATCATCAGGTTGATTAGATCATTACACACAGCTGACGCTGTAGTTTTCACCTTTTTAGTTAGTTCTTTCGATAACGAAAACCGGAATTTTGTAAGTTAAACACTATTCAACGTTAGAAATAATGTTGCAACGGAGATTGGGAAAGGAAGAGAGATTGGAATACGAATTAATTTCCTCTAAATAAATTGTATGATGAAAGCAAAATGGTTCCGCTAAAGAGTCTTAACGCTTCCTTAATAAGTTCTGACATATTGATCCATGCACATTCGAATTCGAATTCTCAACTCTCCCTTCTCATTTTTCGAATAAGCTTTTCATTGAAATTTATCTGTCTGGTTAAAAACGGGAAAATGACTCTATATTGGCGTTGACAGTACTCACTTTCACGGGACATTGTGTTTATCATTTTTCGATGATTTTGTGGAGTACAAGACACATCTGATACTGATCATAGAGAATTTATTCTTTATTCGTCTTAGAAGTTGAACTTAATTAATTTATAATTCATTTTAATTTGTCTTAAAAGCACTATACTGAGTTAATGTTTAGACAAAATTTGGTGGACTCTCGTACATTACATTAAAGTGTATTTCACATTTTAAACTTTATTTGTTAATAATGTTGTTAGGCTTCCTTCTATCTATTGACAAATATATTCCTCAGCGCTGTATAAGAAGCTAATCCGAATTTGACTACTTCACCATCGTAGAGTTTAGCAGGAGAGGAAAGAAAGAAGAAAATGGGGGTGGGAGAAGGTGAGACGACGAACTCACAAGGCGAGGTGGAATCAGGGCACAAGAGCAACCACCCATTCTCATCGATCGGAAGACAATCGTCGATATACTCGCTCACACTGGACGAGTTCCAGCACACGCTATGCGAGAGTGGCAAGAATTTTGGGTCCATGAACATGGACGAGTTTCTCAGCAGCATCTGGAACGCCGAAGAAAGCCAAGCCATTCACCCCAACCACAATACTAACAACAGCAATAGCAACAACGCGAGTTTGTCGCTGAATGAAGCATCCGCCGAACAAGGAGCCATAAGGAAGCAGCCCAGCCTTCCTCGTCAGAGTTCTCTCACGCTGCCTGCGCCGCTCTGTAGGAAGACGGTGGACGAAGTCTGGTCTGAGATACACAAAGGGCAGCAGAGTCATCAGGGCAGTAACAGTGGCGCTAATGGCAATGTGCAGAATTCCGAATCTGCCCCTCGCCAGCCTACCTTTGGGGAGATGACTCTCGAGGATTTCTTGATCAAAGCTGGGGTAGTTCGGGAATCCTGTACAACTGCAATGCCTCCCCAAGCCCAAGCCTCGACGCAGCAGCAGTACGGGATGTACCCGAATAACAACTCTACAATGGGACCCTCTTTTGTTGGTAGGTCCATGTTGGCAGGCAATGTGGTTCCGCCGTACCAGGCGGTGGCTCAGGGAGAGCCTTCTTCTGGGTTCGCCGGGAATGGGAAGAGGGATAATGGGTATCCTCCGGCACCTCCGCCGTCGGGGGTTTGCTACCGAGGGAGGGTGCTGAATGGAGGCGGTGGGTATGGGGCGGTGGCGCCGACCATGGGAATGGGCGCGCCGTTGAGCCCGGTTTCGTCGGATGGGTTGGGAACAACTGAGAATTGTGGTGGTCAATTTGGGGTAGCGATGGGGGTATTGAGAGGAAGGAAGAGGATGATTGATGGTCCGGTGGAGAAGGTGGTGGAGAGAAGGCAGAGGAGGATGATCAAGAACAGAGAGTCGGCGGCGAGATCAAGAGCCAGAAAACAGGTATTTGAAAAAAATAATAATAATAATGCAGCGACTACATGCATTAGGATCTCCCCTCACAGTTTAGATTTGTAAACTTACAATTACGAGGAAATATGAATTCGTTTTCTTGTTGTAGACTTGTTTTTGTTCAACATTGTCAATGGAGATGCATCTTCCTTTTCTGGTTTTGTTGGACGATGTCTGTGTTGCATAGAGCTGTTTAAATTGGGCGGAACATTGAGAAAGAGTTCCTGGTTTAAAACTTGAAAGGCTTTCGAAAGCAACTCTGGCTAGGGTCATATTATTATTAGTAGTTAGTAAATTTTGTCATATTGCATGATGCTGAAACAGAGATGACGGGAAGACTCTCTTTTACAGCTTCTAGAGTTACTTGCATTCCATTTGTTGCGAAATCCCACATGAGTGCAGTCCAAGGCATGGGGTTACACAAGAGGCTATACAGATTATTGATTTTTGTTCGAATTGATATTTGATAGTAGATATTCACAGTAATGCTGATGAGCTACCATTGCATAACCTTTCTCTTCTTCTTCTTCTGGCTTGGCAGGCATACACAGTTGAATTAGAGGCAGAACTAAACCAATTAAGAGAAGAGAACGCCCATCTTAAACTGGCGCTGGTACCAACTTGAGCTACACATAGAGACTGTTAAAGTTCTTACTTTCTCGCACTTACATTAATACATGTTAGTAATTGTAAACACTGATGAGAAATCATGCTTTAATTTTATTCTTCAGGCCGAGCTTGAGAGGAGAAGAAAGCAACAGGTAGTTCTTATATTGTCATGCGTATATTAATGATTCGAAGTAATGTTAACTTTATGCATGGACAATTTGCACGTTAAAGTTACAAATATAACATGTACAACTTATATCAATGTGTGTGTGTGTGTGTTTTTTTTTTCACGTGGTCAGGTTATAGAAAATTTATCTCATGTTTCATTGTATCACACATTCTTGCAGCAGAGTATGGAGGAATCCAACACGACAGTTCCTACCAAAGCTCAGAAGGCAAGAGATAAATTGAGAGCTTTGAAAAGGAATGTTAGCTGTCCTTTGTGAAAAAAATGCACGCATGGAGTATGGTGAACTGTAACCTTTATAGATGTCGTAGTTTAGTATTTAGAGTCGTGACTTCTTGTAATCAAAGAAGTCTTCACGGAGCAAATATAGTGGGGAGAAGAAAACTAGAGAAAACTCAGAATGAGACCAGAACTAGGTAGAGAGAGAGAGAGAGAGAGAGAGAGAGAGAGAGAGCGATACCAAGAGAATCTCAAGATGCAGCCAAATTATTAAGATATAGCTGTCTGTATTATTGATGGCATTCTTAATTTTGACGTTACCTGTGTGTGTACGTAGTGAACTGAACTGCATATAATATATATATATATATATATATATATCTATTTCTACCTAGGCTGGTTTCGACAAGGTAGCTTTCTATTTATTGAATCCACTGATGTTTAGTTTAATCTGAGGGTAAAATTGAAAAAAAAAAACTCCTCTATGTTTTATATTCTTTATATTTAAAAAAAAAAACTTATTTTATATTTAGAAATGGAAGGAATAATTGAAACTTATATTAATGAATTCGCAAAGGAATTAGCGACTTTATAGGATGTGAAAGAGTGTGGTTGACCTATGTAGCATTAATATGGGTATATGTATCGGATATATAGAAGATACATGAATTTTTAAAATTTTATGATATGGGTGTGAAAAATATTTATACATTTATATCATATTATCTATATAATTATTTATATGTATAATTAATAAATTTATTTATTAAAAAAATAAGTATTAAATATTCTAAAAATTATAGTATAAATAGTAAAACAAATTATAAAATATTATAATAACGTCAAATTATTATATTTTACTGTAAAAATTTAAAGTGATACATATAAATACAAATAATACAGATAGGTACATATATATGTGTATATATAAGTACGGTATCGTGTATCATATTACGTTTACTTTTTTGGATATGGATACTTTATAATCTGTGACTTGGTAGTTCAATTTGTAAAGTGGAGCGTAATATACTGGAGATGCCGCCGTCAACATTTTTGTCCCCGTTTACGTATTATTTTTCCAACATATTCTGCTTTATTCCTTCCTAAGACTCTGACGGCAACTTCTATCATCAGCTTGCATGAGGTGAAGATCAGTATGGAAGATAAGACTCATCTTCCGAACAAAATCTATATCTAATCTTGGCGAAAACGCAACAAATAAAGAATTCAGTGTAAAACTGATAATCATACATTGCGGTTGTTTCCAACCCTGACCTCTATATAGAAGTTATTTTCCATTCAGATTCATCAAATATGCTTATATACACAGATTTGTTAAAAAACGAACCATTCAATCACTCAAGAGAGAGAATAGAGTCTTTAAATGCATGCATAGGGACGGACCTACATTATTATAGGTCCTGGAGGCAAAGTGTCCCCACAAGAAATTGTGCAGCTAGCAACTTAGCATGTTAGCAATCCTCTTTCAGATTTTCCAGAAGGAATCCAGAGACAGCCAGAATAAGTGCAATGCAGGAAAGTTAAGCAAATAAAAAGTTACCATTTACCAGATTTAGGGTAAGTAACATGGTGAGGCAGTAAAGCAGAAGAACCATTTATTCATACAAACATAAAAAGTTACCATTTACCAGATTTAGGGTAAGTAACATAGTGAGGCAGTAAAGCAGAAGAACCATTTATTCATACAAACCCTCTCCCCTCCCCACACCCGGACAAAAAAAGGCAGATAAAGGCAAGAAATAGGATCGTGATAGTATGATCCAGGCTCGAACCACGGGTAATTAAACAGATATGGAAAATTCAGAATTATCTCATTTAGTCATTCACACAAAGAATCTGCAACTTCACATTTGATGAACTCTTTAGCTTTGCACTTAATGAAACACGAAGGAGCATAGAAACTCACGGGATATGGAAATACCTTCTGTCAGAATTATAATAAACCGAAACTTTGACAGAAATGCATGATACTGGAGTACTCATTACTCATATTCAAACTCAAACTTTACATGCATAAATTTTCGTCCAAGCTGTAGAATTGATTCGGTAAATTTGGCAAAAATTTGACAGTCTTCATGGGTTTTGACCTCTGAAACAGCCCCATAAATGATCAAGTTTTTCAAATTGGGACATTTTTCCAAAAGCCCAGCTACCCAAACCGAGAAGAGGTCATTCATTGCTGTCCATCCAAGCTCTAGCACAACCACATTCACTAAAAGAGACAGACCCTGCAAGCCATCATGAAGTACTCCATCTCTTAAATCATAACTTAAGGATAAGTGAGTCAACTGCGGAAAACAAACAGAAATTGAATCTATATCCACAATCTCATCCTCATCATCAAACGCAACACTCCACAGCCGAAGCCTGTGTAGCTTCGATGCTTTTGAGATCATATGATAAAATTTTGGCCATATGATTGTGAAGTTACTGACATCTACAATCTCAAGATTCTCTGCAGTCTCACCAATATCGAGATGGATAACACTCACATCATCAATCCTCAGCACTTTCAAGGTTCCCTTGCTGACCAATTCAAAAACCTCAAAGGTACAATCTTTCATATGCAGATTCTCAAGAAAATCTGCCTCCAATATAAATTTTTCCAAACCGAACGACTCAATATAAAAATGCTTCAAAGATGAGCTGCTAAGCTCCATGGAAGCTTGCGCATCTGACATGGCAATTTCTGGACTAATGATAGAAAAGGTTTCAAGTCTCGGACAAGCAGTAAGTAGAAGGCTCAGATCCAATGCTGAGATGCTAACGAAACTTAGTGAGAGTGATTTCAGGCAAGGAAATTTCTGATAAGTAGGCTCAACACCTGTAATGGAGTTACGAGCCAATGCCAAGGTTTCCAGCTTTTGCCTGCCACATTTTTCTATGATATTGAAATTCGAGGTTGTCCTTACATTATATCGTAATTGTCGCAAGGAATCCCTAGTATACATAAGCCAAGCAATGACTGGGGCAGCAGAAAACTCATCAACATCATCCATATAAATGGTCAGGCATTTCAGTGCTCTGGTTTGAAAGATTGTCTGAGTGATTAGTATTTCCAGTCTACTAGGAGTTAATTCATGATAGATGGGCCAGTCACTAGAATTGAATGAAAGAGTGTGGAGATGATTGCGCCAAGCTTCTCTCCATTTCTTGCAAGTTGCTGATGCAATCACAACATCCCGAGCGGACCCAAGATGGGATAGTATGTTACCAATCACTTCAACAGGAAGGTGTTCCATCGTAAATGAAAGAGTCACAAAAAATGAAGCAGAAATTGTTTCTCGAATCGAATACAATAGAGAGACGGATTTATCTCAGCCTGTCCAATATGTCAAGACTTTGTAATTCAGAATCAAGACGAAGACGAATAAAAAACTTTCAAATAATAATAAAGAACATCTAAAACCGCAAGGAAAAATAAAAGGTTCGCCAGAGAAAATTATGAGGTACATGGATATCAGTATTGGCTAAAAAGTGTACAAAATCTTTACCCCAAAAAAGTGTACGAATTTGCAATCTTGCCAGACGATATGAACTAGGTAAGAACAAGACAAGAATGAACAGAGGAGCGGAAAACTAAAAGAAGATTAATCAAATAAGGTACAGTTAGAGCAAGAAATCAGATTCTAACAGGTTCTGGCCAATCAAATGATTGAATCAACAGAAAAAAACAAAAACATAGTGACAAAGAAGCAATCAAGGGGAAAGATTAAAGTATAGGTGAGAAAGCAGCTCACCAGGAGAATGTGACGATCAAGTTGTTGAAGAGAAATCGGGACAGATCATCGGAAGAGCCAAAAGTCGTAGGAAAGGAAGAACGAGATAGAAGGTGGAAAGGGTGAGGCTGAGGTTGTTGATATGGAATTCGATTCGAAGAATAATGGAAAGTAGGAAAGCGGACGAAGACCAGAGCTGCGAATCACGAAGAGGGCTTTATCTCTCTCTCCGGGAATTTTTGGCACCGCAATGGAAAATGAGTGGGTATTTAAACTCATGTGCCATCCCTTTTACACGTGTTAGCGCAAATGTAGGTGTAGCTAAGCTCTCTTCCGCATTCCGCAGCAATGAAGCTTCCTCTGCTGCAAGATTTTGGCATTTCATTTTTCTATGCTTGTCCGCGATACTCTCCATTCTTTTCTTTTCTTTTTCAGGCGAAATTTCAGTATTAATCTCTAAAATTTCATCTTAATACTAATTCATTTTAACTAAATATTATTGGAGTGTTAAAAAATAATTTAATATTGTCATCTTGTTAACGTGGTCGACTCTATCAATGCAAATACAAACAAGACGTTCCAATGAATGCTTGGATTCAACTCAAATCTAGATAACACCGTTTACGCACAAAGACAGGAACATAATTGACAAAGCGATGGATCTTTTAGAGAATGATTTTTTGAGGGGAAAAAAAAAGGCCAAGCAACACCGCACAAGTCTAACATTAAATTATTTTTTGAAAGAATTGAAATATAAATAAATTGTTAAGATCAAGAATTTTTAGATATTAGTAAAGGGTAGGATTTTGCCAAAACTTATCCCCTTGGGGACTCTATAAGTGCTAATCATTGATCAATTTACGATGCGAGTCTGAAAGTCCACTTTCGAGTGAAAAATGCGTTCACGCCTTTGACCAAAAATAACTAGTCACCAAGGATTTGTCAACAACACCGAATACGACTACTATGGTATTATGTTTTAGTTGAGGCGTCAGTGTTTATTAGGTAAACATGAGATAATTATTAAATAACGAAAAAACCCAAGTTACATATTTCACAAGAGTCATGCTTTTTCAATCACGGGTCATATTTCTGCACTACAACACAAGAAACCCCATCGCTATTTGCACGTCCAACTTCCTTCTATTTGCACAGGATACCAAAATAAAATTACGCTAATTACACTGTCCAAAATAAAATTACGCTACTTACAATTGGAGCTTGAATCACATGGCACAAGTATTACTAGAACACAAATTTCCCTCTCGGCAGTCGTCACAAAAATCTGTGTAAAGTAGTGGGAAACCTTCACACACCATAAAAACAAAACCGATATCATTCAACCCGTCATGGGAAGCCATGCTAACATAATTTATCAGGTAAAATATTCAAATTGGAATACCACTGATTCTGCTGATAGTTAGAATGAATTATGGGAAAATCATTTAAACAATTTTCATAACCTGGCTACAAATTATACAATGTGTCATAATGCAAAAAAACTTTATATTAACAATCAGAATCGCCTAAACAAATTATACGATAGTACAAACTGTTGTCCTAGGCCTTATCAGCACAATGTTCAGAGAGCTCTGAGTACTGAAACAATGAATCCATGTCAGCGTCCTGTTCTCAAGTGTCCAAGCCTCCAATTTCTACTATTCTCCGGCGAAATTACAGAAAGCAATTACTTTTATGCTCAACAAACATATCATGAAAGAGCGGCTTCACAACTGTGGTTCAACCCTGAAGTTAAATAGCACTTACAACTATTTCATGGCTTAGCAGCTCCAGTACTGGCTGTTGTCATGAAAGATTCACCACAACCACACTGACCTTTAGAGTTTGGATTTATAAAAATGAACTCAGATCTGTCAGAAGAAGGAAAAAGATAATAATTAAATAGGACAACCGAAAAGAAAGCAAAGTTACTGTGTTTCACATGCAAAGGAAAAGAAATTGATGCAGGTAGCAGAATCAAGCACAACATTCCAGTAACAAAAACATCCATGTCACATTTCATAAAAATCTTCCTGGTTCATACATTCTTCCCTCGTTAAATCTGGGTTTGGAAAACCACCAGCCATCCTGCATAACATAATGTGATATGGGTAACAATAATATTCATGCCTTTAGCGATGCTAAAAGCACCACACGTCATATCCAGGATTGGAAAATCACAGACCATCCTCAAAATTACATATTAATCCAAGGTCTGGGTAGAAAATCACAAGTTACTCACTGCCCAAATATTCTGTGCCCACATGGAAGAATGAAATTTGCGTGCACAATGGCGAAGCAGTACTTGTTACAAGATGGGTACCTTCTTCCAAGCATCCAACGGGCATTGAAGTCAAGGAGGTGAAGAAAATTAATAACTTAAATTGATATCCATGGAGAAGTTCTGAACACTAAAAATCTTAAGAAGCCAATTTCCTGTTACTTGCGATTGCATATAAAGTTTATAAATATAAAGAACCTTCCTCGCTCCACCTCTCAAACACACTAAAATAGTTCCACCAACATAAAGTAGGATTATAGAAAACAGTTACCTTAGTTTGTCATCTACAAAGTCCATCTTTGTCCCAATAACATGCATAAGAGCCTTCGGATCAATCAATATCTTCACGCCCTTATCCTCAACCAACTCATCAAATTTCCCTTTTCCATCTGTCAAAACAGCAGGAATTGTATAGTAAAAAGTCATAATGCATCCATCTCTAGCTTCCCTCAGTTAAGGGCATATTCAGCATACAAAAAGGCAATCACTCAGCAGGCTAATATTCAGCATACAAAAAGGCAATCGCTCAGCAGGATAAACTTTCAGAATGTCAATTAGCTCTAAGGTGGTAGGCACAATTCTTTAGGCTTACTTGAGAACAAAATAGTGGCAGGACTATTGGAAACTCCATTAATATGTTAATTATTCAATTTACTTCCACATAGACGCACATCCAAGTGCAATTTATTTCATCATCGCAAAGGAGTATTTCCTTTTTGCATTTGAACCTTTTTGTTAACATAGCTGATTCTTTCCATTCAAAAAAAGGAGTATTTCCTTGAAAATTTACTTTCTTCAATCAGCCAAAATTCTCATCTCAGAAGAATGAAGAAACCTAGTTGACTACTTTCAGTCTACATGCTTCAATGCAATATGCGTGTGCAAACCAATAATATAAAAGGAGTAAGGCTGCCCAGGAAATATGGAAACATAACCATAATGAATGAAACTTCTCACATAAAAACTTTCACAAGCCTGGATCCTTATCCTGCAGCACAATAATCTGTGCCCCTCCAAACAGGAGAAGTGTACAAGTCAAGAGGTAGTCTTTCATTTGGAAAAACAACAGGAAAATGTGTCTAAGCCTGCTCGGAGGAGCTCTAATTAAAACATCAGATACAGATAGCTCTCAAAGGGACTGAGAAACGTATAACTGTTTTGATATGTGCCTCATAACTACGTCAATGTGATATGTAATGTTAAATGCATATGGCTACTGCAAGAGGCAATGACTTTAGGAGTTTCACTAGACGAAGAAAATAAAATTGGGGAAAACAATTTATGAACACACAGTAAGGAAACCATATGGGAAACAAATCTAACATTTTTTGGCAAAAAAACAACTAAAAATCGAACTCGTTCAATCAATTCATCTATTTTCAAAAGATAATGAAGATATCATCAGGAGAACCATTCATACGATAGACCTGAAGTTAATCTGTCGATAATGTGCTTTTACAAATGATTATACCATAGGAACAAAAGGAATAATTCCCAACTGATTCAGCCTGTTTAAGAAGAGAACAAATTCCTGATTAATTGTACATATAACTCAGACATAAAAATCATTAAGTAATTTTGCTTCCGTAGTATATCATGGTTAGGCAAAACATGTGCCCGGGATCAACTAACGTGCACGATGACGGGTTTTCCGAAAAAGGAAAAAATAAAGTTTCCCCAATCCCCAGAGTTCGTTTTCCAACATTATGCAGCGAAATGAAAGCCATAAACATTAAACCGAAAGAAACAATACCTGAGGTGAATGAGTTCCTGCTAAATCTAGACATCATTTACTTATTGCGTTAAAAATCAACAAGGTATGAACTATGAACCAAAATGAAATTCGCCAAGTATCCAAAATTAATAAAAAAAGGATATCGAGATCTCGAAAATAACTGACATAACCAGAAAGCGTGAGATAAACCTGCGTAATTCAGGGTGTATGTCAAGCCATTACAACCGCGAGCCTTAACACCAAGCTTCAGGAACGACCTCTCACGCTGCTGTAACAAGGAGCGTATTCGCGAGGCAGCGGCGTCAGTTAGGGTCACGGCTTGACGTCGGACCGCCGTTCCAAATTTTTCTGCTGCGACTGCCATTGCCTTAGAAGCCATTAATCTTTCACGAAGTTGCCTCAAATGCACCGTCCCTAAACTCTAATTCGTGTGAGGCTAATTTCGTCCTTTTGTCCGTCAAGGGGTGCGTGGCCACCACGCTTTTGCTTTAGCAAATTGTGCAGTAGATTCTAGAACAATATTTCAGTGCAAAATGAAATTTTGCTAGGAATGTTTGAAGTAAGAAGAAAAAGTAATCATAGGTTATGGTTTGGTTTTCGCTAAAAATCCAATCAAAGCGAATTAATAAGGGTTGTTGTCAATTTGAGAAGTGCTCAATTCGATTCGATTCGATTCAGATGGGTTTGGCTTGGATCAAATGTTTTTTGAATTATTTTTAAAAATAATATTTTTAAAAAAATTAAATTAAATAGGATATATATAAATATTTTATAAATATAAATATCATATTTAAATAATTTACTAAATAATATACTTTATAAATATTAAAAATATGAAACAAAATATATGATGTTATGGGTGATTAAATATATTTATATATTATAACTTATTATAATATAATTAATATGTGTGATTCAGTTTCATTTATATTTTATTGTATTAAAATTAAATTTAAATCAAATCAAATTAAAATAAATTTCATTTCAATTTGATTTAGATCAATTTTGATTAGTTTAATTAGATATCATTGGTGTGGTTAGTTTTTAAATACTTTCGTAAAAATTCAAAACTAAAGAAAATTAGGTTCATTATGCTTTGAAGTTAAAAATAGAAGGCAATAGCACCTTTGTCTACCCAAAAAAAAAAATACAACAATACCTTTCGGGCGCATTACATCAAAATATAATATAAAAAATGATAATATCGTACTATACATTAGCTAAATACTACAACTTTAACCTAGCCTCCGTGTCCGTCCTTTTTTTGTTTTCTTTTTGTTTTTAATTTTTTTAAATCTTTTCTCATTTTTTCATGTGAGCCCCGTATCCTTTTATTTTTTTTGCCAAATTTATTTTTTGTAATTTTAAATTGTTTATTATATTTCACTAATTAATTAGATTTGATTTTTTTTAAATTTATATTAATTTTAATTAATATCATTCTAATATTAATTATTTTAGTGAGAAAGAGTTAGTGATCAAATTATTTTTTAATTTAATATCTTTTAAAATTGAAAAAAAAATCTAGTTGGTTATATAAATGTGATTTATTGAATTTTATGATTTATATTGATATTTGATATTTCCATTAAAACATTTTAAATATTGCTTTTATTATTTCAAAATTCTTAAAATTTTAAAATTTAAATTACTAAAAAAAATTCAACATATGATTTTTGAAGTGAAAAAATATACATTTTTATATTATACTTATTTAATTATTTAATACTCTCACATACATATATTATCATCACACCCATATGAACCAAGACACCCGGCTTAGCCATGTGGGAGATGTAACATCTCATTTTTCATGTATGAATATTATGACTATATAATATTATAAATGATATTAAATTATTCTGGATTAATTTATGATGATTGAGGAAGTTAGGATATTTAATTAAATTAGTTTAAGATCCAAAATATCCCAAAATATAGAAAGGGGCTTAAAAAGGGCAAAATTATTATTTACAATAAGATAAATAAAATAATATTTTAAATACTTTGGTGCAAGTTAAAAGTACAAGTAATACTAGTTATGTGGGCTCTGAGAGGAAAAAAGTATAAATCCAGTAAAAGATAGGGTCCCACATAAATAGTAAATACCGGAGGAAATAAATAGTAAAAAATAAATAAGATAGGTGGACCTTACAGCAAAAGTAAAAGAGAAAGATAATGGGTCCCATAGATAAAGTAAATAGGAAGTACACTGAGTATAATAGAAAATCTGGTTCAAAAAATACTAAAAGCAGAGTCAAATTTATTTGTAAAAGTAAAAAGTACACTATCTGCTTTTTCTGATTTGACATAAAGTAAAGAGGAAAAAGTTGAACATTTTTACCCCCCTACTCTCTCACAAACCCAAAAATATCTAAGGGTATAATGGAAAATTAGTATATTAAATATGAGAATAATTATGAGCCCTCAGATTAAATATCGATCTGACGATTCATATCAAATACTCCACTCCCTTCCCTTATTTTCACAACTCACTCACGCAAGCCAAAGAATGAGAAGAATGGTAATGAGAGAGAGAGAAGGAAGAGGAAAGAGGAAGAAAAAAAAGGAAAAAGAAATGAGGAAGGAAAAAAAAGAGAGAAAGAAGGAAGGAGGAATGAGGAAGGAAGAGAAGGAAAGTAGGAAATTAGGAGTCTTTTGAGCTAAGCTCCTACCCTAAATTTTTTCTAAATTTCCTCTTTATTTATTTAGTTTAAAATTAGTTAGAGTTTAAACTATTTTCTTCCTATCTCTTGTTTCTCTTTTTGGATCAAGATATGATTTTGAGGAAAAAGTTTATAGTTTATAGTTGAGTTAGATTTATATGATGATATTAAATTATTAAGTAAGGTTTAATGATACTTTAACCTTCAATCAAGTTAAGGAAGTAATCTAAAGTTAAGTGAAAGCAAGGTTTAAAGAAAAGTTAGTAAAACTCTAAGGTAGCCTCTTGCCCTTAGTTAATGTTATTGCATATGAATGTTTTATATGTTATAATCATTTGTAAATGATGTCATGTTGTTATTGTGAATACTTTTCTATGATTTGTGGCCCTTTTATGTTAAGGGCTAAGCTCCGGGATACCTATTTATTAAGCCGTTATGCTGCCGAAATTTTGTTAGACAACATGGAAGTTTTGATGATTTAATGAAAGTATATTATGTATTCAAATATTTTTTGTGATGATATGATGACATGTGCAAGTTGACTATTGAGATTTCCCCAATTTTACTCCATAGTTAATCAATGTTAGAGCCAAATCATGGCAAATGGGAGCATGTAGAGCATGAGAAATAATGATGAAACCTTACTGAAAGTTGTTAATGTTATGTTTATATACTATCTATTTTTGGTTACTGCATAGATTCATACATATCTCGAAAAATTTAGTGGTCTATATGTATAGATAGATCTATGTCTTAGGAATAAAATGACACTGATTTGACTGTATTTGGAGCTATATAATGGTAGTTATTCCTGTTTTATCAAAACTGTTCCAGTAGACATTATTTCTGACCTCTGATGACATATATTGCTGGTCTAACCAGTAGGAGTAGAATAAATGTACGAAAAAAATATGGTTAGAAAGTAGATAAGAAAGCTTTCCAATGATACTAAGTATGTGCTAAATGACTTTATATATTAAGAGAAATGAATTTTTGAAGTTAAGGTTCAGATTTTTGGATAGAAACAGAGACGTGAAATAAACAGTAATATGTTTATAATAAACTGTACAAATTGGTACATTCATTTCCTAGTTTCTGATTTTTTCCTGAAAATTAGATATGTGCATGATTTTTAGAGACTTAAACCACTGAAAAATAATTTTTCTATATTTAGTTATAATTTTTGAAAAATTGCTGCATAATGAGCTATAAACCAGTAAGAATGATTTTGTGAAATTTTAAAATTTTAATTGGTTTGAATTTTTCTAAAAATATTTTCATATATGAAATAAGCAATGATCAAGGAAAAATATTTCTAAATATAAAATATAACAAGAGAAACTATTATAAACAACTATGCAAGTCTAACAAAAAAAAATACAACTATGCATATTTTATCAAGGAAAAAAGACATTTTAGAGCTACATATGAAAATATTTTCCAATCAAGATCAATTTTAAAAATTTTTAATTTGAATTAACTAAATTTTCTATTCAAATCAACTGAATTTTCAACAACAATAGTTTATTTGTAAATATTTTTTCTACATAGATACCAAATTGTCTTTCTCCTTTTTATTAATTAAATTATATTTATTTTAAGTGTTTACTCAAGTACTTGGGATGGGGGAATCCAATTGAAGAATTTTAGTAAACAAAATCGAGTCTTGAACCAAAAACAAAAAACATTGGATGGTCCAAAAAAAGAACGAAAAAAATTTCTCGATCGAAGAAATCGTTGATGGTAAAAAAAATCGAAGGACTGGTTTTTTTTTTTTTCCTTGGAGCAGTTCCTATGTTGGGAGCCCACATGCACTCCCCGACGAAAACAAGGTGGAAATGGTTGGTCTCGCCTCTAGGATTTTTCCGCTTTGCGGCCGAATTATCAGCAAAGTGGACAGTGAAGAACAGAGCTGCTGACTCCAAAATATTGAGGGAGACTCAGTTTCCACCATTTGGGTTCGGTGCTCAAATGCTATTTCTTTTCGAGTGCTCTTCTACATTTTCAGGTCTTTGTCTCTACAGCATTTCCTGTTTTTCATGGCTGTAATGATTTCTAGTTCGTTTATTGTTTCCCTTAGCGTTTAGTTTGTTTTCTCCTCAAGTAGACTTTTGAACAATTGTAGCTGCATTTGCCCTACGGATCTTTGTAATTGACCAAGACCAGACATTTGGGCTTTGTGGGTCTGTAGATTTGCGATTATGAGCTTCGTTATGTACTTCCTTGTTGTGGTCCTTTTTACTTGTGTCATTTCCTCTCAGGAATCAGGATGGTTGCTTACTGGGCGCTTATCTGATATATCAGTTTTCTGGTCAGCAGGTATTGGAAGGAAGAATTCTGGGCGAATCAGAGTTGAATATTCGGGCTTCTAAATTGTTTGATCTACTGGCGTAGTTGTAAAAAATTTGGCTACCGAATATGGCAATTTTCATGTCAACAAATTTTGTACCATCTCATACTCGAAATTCAGCTGGAATGCTAGGTGTTCTTGGGGGAAGGACGTTGACAGAGAATTACCCGGGGAGAGCATGTTGCATGAATTTGTGTGACAAACGAAAGTTAGTTTTGATTCAGATTAAGTGCTCTGCTAAGTCCCGTAGTAGTTTCAGTGCATATCATAGTCAAGACCCTTTTCTTGATCTGCATCCTGAGGTGTCAATGCTTAGAGGGGAAGGGAACAGTGTAGCGAACAAACCAAGAAAGGACAAGTCAGGTGAAAACGTCCCTGAGAGCTTAGGTGTTACATCTAGTCCAACTAGTTACAATGAAGCAAAGATCAAAGTTATTGGTGTGGGAGGTGGAGGGTCAAATGCAGTCAATCGCATGTTAGAGAGTTCAATGAAAGGCGTAGAATTCTGGATTGTTAATACTGATGTTCAAGCCATTCAAATGTCACCTGTCTTTCGTGAGAACCGTTTACAAATTGGTCAAGAGCTTACTCGGGGTCTTGGAGCAGGTGGTAACCCCGAGATTGGCATGAACGCTGCCAAAGAAAGCAAAGAATCAATAGAAGAGGCAGTCTACGGAGCTGATATGGTGTTCGTTACAG
This sequence comes from Adenanthera pavonina, assembly GCA_026686845.1. Classification (NCBI taxonomy): domain Eukaryota; kingdom Viridiplantae; phylum Streptophyta; class Magnoliopsida; order Fabales; family Fabaceae; genus Adenanthera; species Adenanthera pavonina. Next base: position 8,224,198 of record JAIVEN010000002.1, read on the forward strand.
TAGGTTCAACTAATCCTTTTCAATTATCGCTTCTGCCAAGTGAATTACAGATTTAAATTATAGAAGTTTTCTTTTTAGTACCTAGTCTTTTAGACATTACACCACTATTACTATTGTTTTTTCCCCTTTTTTCTTCAGGGAGAGCATTTATACTGGGATGAAACAATGTTTTTAACTTTCAAAACAAAGCATCAACAATCTGTGCAGAGAAAAATGCCACTTTATCTGTCACCCAACTCTACTTCCCCTGAATAAGAAAACCCCAGGAGTACTCCAATAAATGACAACTGTAAATGTGTCAAAACTGATTTTTCTTTTTATAAAATATCCACATGACTAACAGTAACAGCCCAGTTGTTGTGGAACACAGTCTTAAATATTTTCCGCACTTTGTTTTCTTCAAGCTCTCATGGTGAATGATATATCTGAAGAGTTAATTTTTGATAGAGTATGATGACATCATGTGATTCATGTAGTTGACCTCACTTAGTGGAATTAGACTTGTTCTTCTTCAAGCAATTATGATTGCAAGTGATAGGATGGAGCTGGGATGTCATGTTGAAATTATGAAAAATATATATCTCTTCTTAAAAGCAAAATGATGCTCCAATTTTAAATACAGAAATGAGGTTACGCTTATGAGGAATGATATTATCTATGCTGCATCATTCTTAAGTTTCAATCTTTCTTATAATTTACATGGCAGATAGGATGCCTCTAGCTTATACGTGATAAAAATACCATTGTAATATTTTTCATAATTCAAAAAATGATTGTCGTTGCAGAAATTATCAGTAAGTGTGACTGCAATGTGGCAGTTTTATAGCTATCTTGTTGAGTAAGAATTATTAATTACTTATTGTTTATGTTTATTTGAACTCTATCACAGGGAGCTATGTGATGATAACTCAGAAGCAGAAATGCTAATTGACTGCTCGTTTTAAGGATACTTTTCTAACCTTGGAAATTAAATTTCACTTGTGCAGGCTGGTATGGGTGGAGGTACTGGAACTGGTGGAGCTCCAGTTATCGCTGGTTTGGCAAAGTCAATGGGTATACTGACTGTTGGTATTGTCACAACTCCCTTTTCTTTTGAAGGACGAAGGAGGGCAGTTCAAGCACAAGAAGGAATTGCAGCCTTAAGAGATAATGTTGACACTCTCATAGTCATTCCGAATGACAAGCTACTGAATGCAGTTTCTCCATCCACCCCTGTAACTGAGGCATTCAATCTAGCTGATGATATTCTTCGACAAGGTGTTCGTGGCATATCTGATATCATAACAGTATGGAAACCCCCCCACCCCCCTCCTTCCATGATGTTGGAATGCAAACACATGCCTTCCTATTGTTTCTGTGTTTGTTTTGTTCCTTGAAAAACGGGAAAAAAAGGGAATCAAATATGTCATGTCCTTATTTGTTTTGGCAATAGTCCCTACCCAATCAGTTTTAAGACTGCAGGAAGCATGCTAATATTGCTGGTGCACACATGTCATAGTAACTTAATAATTATGTTTCTGTAATGACTAACATGTATTCATGCACGCTTGTGGGCATAAAGTGATTGATTTATTGTTTCAATTATGTTTGAAGCAAGCTGGTATGATTTGAATGAATTTTTTAAGTCTTAATCAATTTTGGATGCTTGTTGATAATTAATAAATCATATTGTTCTGCTGTTAGGAATTCCTGATTATATACTGCTCATGATTTGAAGTCCATGGTTTCCGGCTTCAACTCATTTGTGCTCAATTATCTGGTTAATCCAATGCAGATACCAGGATTGGTAAATGTAGACTTTGCTGATGTTCGAGCAATAATGGCCAATGCAGGTTCTTCACTGATGGGGATAGGAACTGCTACTGGTACGTATGGAAACTGCAAATGAGGCTGTACTTCAGCTCCTGTGTTCCTGGTCTACTACTGGATTCAAAATATAATGCGATGACTGGAACCAGAAGGAGCTGTGGATCTTCAGTGTTGCTCACTGAATTGTAGAATTTGTGTAGGGGGTTAGGGAGATGCTCAAACTATACAAGTGGAAGGTTATGATTTGCATGCCCAAAAGAGAGGGATTATATAACCAGAGTGAATTTGGAAAGCCTAGCCAGCTTTGCCTATAAACTAGTCATTAAATATCAAACAAAATAATTTGAAGGGTTATAAAAATAATTATCCTCATGAATCATGCCATGGTTCTTGGAAATATAACTTTCACCCTTCTGCATCACTTTCTTCTCATACTTTCTAAAGTATAAAAAATATAATTATTGCACTTCTTTCTCTGTTTTTTGACTCAGAATGGACCAGCTCTTTCTTATCAATGAATTGTGTATGTCATTGAATTATCTTCTGGCTCTTTTATGTATTTTAGGGAAAACAAGAGCAAGAGATGCTGCATTAAATGCTATCCAGTCACCTTTACTAGATATTGGTATAGAGAGGGCTACTGGAATTGTATGGAACATAACTGGCGGAAATGATCTAACCTTGTTTGAGGTAGCTATCAAATCTCTGTTTCTTGCTTTATCTTTGCTTTATGTTTGTGTCATTAGTGACAATTCTGCATTCATGGCTGTTTTTCCCTATCCTTTTTACTTTATTTTTTCCTCCATTTCGTTGGAATTTATTTCATCCAAGGGCTATTAGAGGCCACTAGGAACTACGTGTTGCTGATGAAAGTTTCAAATTTAAATCATTCAAAGTTTTATGTGACTGAAATTGCAAGTCATGTACGTTTTTCCTTTTATGTGATATGTAAGTGGGCAAGAAAAGTCTACATAGTGGATAGAAACTTTTGTGAGGAGGGGAGAAGGTTTTGCTCTGTTATTGTAATTCTATTTGTCTTGCATTGTCATTAAGTCAGCTTGTAGATTTTACAAACTTGTATAAAGAATTGAGCCAATTGGCACACGCTTGGTTTGAGGCATGCTTGGTATTCATGCTTTCTGCTAAGAGATAAAATGAAAAAATCTTGGGGTTGTTCTTAATAGCTTTGCACTTCATAAACTGCCATCTGCTGAGTTTGTTATGCTCTTGCTATGAAAAGATTGCCCTTTCGTATGGTTCAACTGTTAATATTATTATTTGCAGGTAAATGCTGCAGCAGAGGTTATATATGACCTTGTGGACCCTGCTGCTAATTTAATTTTTGGAGCAGTGATAGATCCATCGCTAAGTGGTCAAGTAAGTAATGTAAATTATAAATATCTTACACTCTTGTTATGGACCTCAATACCTCGGTGCTTTCAAAGAAAAGAAAGAAAACTAGTGGGGGTTGTATGTTGTTACATACATTGAATATGAATGGTGAATTGTCACCAAAAAAAAAAAAATGAATGGTAGGTTAAAACCTCATGTTTATTTTTTCGTTGTTAGAGAATGATAGTTCCTGTTGTAATTTTTTTTTTTAAAATAATGAAGCTGAGATATTAGAAAAAAAAAAGGATAGATAAATAAAAGTGGTAATATTTAAGATGTAACTGCTAGAATTTAAAAAGATTCATCATTTGGAAAAAGTTGCTATTTTTCTTTTGATTCATCAGTCTTGATGGTGCGGATGTGAGGGAAATTTAATCTAATAGTCTCTCAATTCTCTTTTTTACCAATTTGGGTTTTAGAAAAATAAAACAACATTTTTTATAAAAATTATTTGAGGGTTAAGTTGGGCTTTTTTCTTTCAAATCACCTCAACTTTGTGTTTATTGGACTTAATAAAATCCTCAAAAAAAATTTGAACCAAAATGTATTCAAATCTTGAGTTTAGAGGTAAAAAAAAAAATAAAACTTGAGTCTAATGAGTCAAAATATTATAATCAAGTGTCAAAATGTTAAAATTTAAGGTTATAGTATGTAATTTTTTCACATTAAGGGGTCAACTAACCCCTAAAATTATATGTAGGTCCGCCACTACTGCTTGTAAACTTGCCCAATGATCTTGTTGCTGCTGCTGCTGCTATTAGTGGTTCAATCTTTCAAAACTTGCCTCTCTGAAACCTAAGTTTGTTTAAATTTTTCATGATATAGGTAAGCATAACATTAATTGCAACTGGATTCAAGCGTCAAGAAGAAAGTGAAGGGAGAACCTTGCAGGTATGGCTCAACTTTCCCTCTCTGTGCCTCTGTCATGGATGCTTTCCAATAACTCTGGTTTTTGTTCTAATGGCAGGCGAGTCAGCATACACAGGGAGATATGACTGCAGGTATCAACAGGCGACCCTCCTCTTTCAATGATGGTGGTTTGGTTGAGATCCCTGAATTTTTAAGGAAGAAAGGACGCTCACGCTATCCTAGAGCTTAATACATTTTCTCTCCCAGCTCTAATCTTCTCTAATGTTGTGCATTCCTCACAACAGCATTGATTTTTAGGAATACAAGCAAATTGCTCTAGGTACTAGGTCCCTGTTTTGCGTTTTAACACAACCTTTTAGGTCAGGGTTGTGCAATATGCATACAGTTGTTCGTGAAAGTACGTTGGAGAGTTTGTTGGGCCCTTAAGCTGTAATACAGTGTTAGTGCTTCTCTTGGCATATTTGAACAAGTAGTGTGTTTAGCTTGTACAGATAATGTTCGATAAATGATCAGAATTTGTGTTTTGGTAATTGGTAAATATAGTCTAGTCTATTATTCAGCCTTCGAAACCAGCCGAACAAAGGGGTCAATGATGAATTCACATTCGGCACCATCTCCTGGTCACAAAATTGAACAATCTAGATTTAATTTAATTTAATTATTATATTTTTAATATGTTTTTATTTTATTAGATACAGAATTTAAAATAAAAATAATTTTGTAATTATTACTTTTTAAAAAAAATATTATTATTAAATAAATAAATTATTTAAATTAAAATTGGATGGTTCGGATTTCACCACACTGACACCCTAATGAGTATGGAATGTGAATTCTTCAATGATCTACCAAAACCATGAAAGCCAACTGGAGTTTGGCGCTGAACTGGTATGATAAAATATTATGTTATATTGTTAATTAAATCATCTATTACTTTTTCTTGTACTTTAATCATGGATTGATTTTGTGTGACATTAATTCTTTTTTGTTTTGTTTCTGACGCCCCAAAAAATAAAAATCAACTAGATGCGACTTCTTGTGTGATGTATGGAATATTAAAAGTAAATCACATTATTTATTTATGATTTATTGATAGTACGGCTACGGCATATTATAAATTTCATTATATATATATATATATTTTTTTTTGGTGGGTAATTTTATTTTATATATTGATATGATAATATATGGATCAAAGGAGGCAACTCAGTTCTGTTTCTGTAAATCACAGACAAGTAAAGGCGCTGCCTCCAAAATATGTCCGTTGAATAAAAGTGGTCTTAAGCACTTTCCCCAACTATTTTGGCGCTACGCTGGTAAATTAAAAAAGAAGAATAACTATTTTGGTCTTACTACATTCACGTAACTAACATTTTTGCCCATAGCTTAATAACGTAGTGGCAATAGGTTTTTCCTGAGTAAAAGGAGATGGGAAGACTAAATTCCACTTATGACAAAAAAAATACATTTTATGGGCATATTTATAATGAGATTTTTCATTTTTCAATATAATAATAATAATTTAAGATGTCGAATCTTTTGTTGTGTGTCAGGCAAAAAAAATCTTTTATTTTGTATGAACTACGAAGTGGCGAAGAAGACACATAATTGGTCTCCATCAAAGACTGAAAGTTGACATTGACAGCTTGGTTCGGGGAGGGCATCCATCAAGGTTCTCCTCTCCCCTTCTAAGTTACTTCAATTTTCCTCCTCCACCTGTGTCTGTCTACCCCAAAGTTTTCCTTTCGTAACGTTTTCCACCCATGACCATCGTGTTTCAGCACTCTTGTCATTATCAATATTTAAAGCTTTTCACAATAATCAAACAAGTAACCAACTTGTATATGGTTAAAAATATTTGTGTCATTTATACCTTTAATTTATATACATTCATGAATGAATATATTATAGTACTTCAGATTTTTAATTACATAAAGAAGCATTACAACCACTAGAACCTGAAACTCCCACTCTAGGGAGATTCTTTTCTGTGAAATTCTTCTCATCCTAACAAAATCAAGATTCACATGTACAATTCTGCATTTCACACTCAGCACAAAAGTGAAAGGAAAAACAATTGAAGTGTGAAAGTTGATAGCATAGAAAAGTAGCGAGAATTGAGAGAATCGGTCGAGAATCACAATGGCCGTACACTTCTAAAGATGGTTGCTTCTTGGAGGGGGCCTCCTCCTCCTCCAAACACGCCCCATGTGGACTCACTGGTCCACACTCACCTTCCTTTATTTATTGCTGACAACTGACCTCCGTGTCTCTTTCTCCAGCCATCTGATACCTTGTCATCTTCTAACCTTCCATCCCATTATTATTATTATTATTATTATTATTATTATTATTATTCAATTCAATTCAAATAAGATGCTTTATTACCTATCGCCTTTATAATTATCCCATCTATACATTGCATATTTCTCATCTGATTTTGTTCCCATTGTTATCTTTATTTAATATTTTCTTAATTTAAAAATGTCTTAGAAACCTAATTTAAAGCATTAATTAAAGCATGATGTGCAACTACTAGCTACACAAGACTTTTCTAATCAATAAATGGGGTGGTTTAAGGTGGGGATCATCAACGTTCATCACAAACAAAATATCTTTACAAGCTTGTGATGAAGAAGTCAGCAAAGTAATTATATAATTTTTTTTGAAAAAAATACGTTTGAATGATAATCAATGAAATATCTTTGTCTAATAAAGAAAAAAATCAAATCCCCCAACCTCATTGGTTGAAATCATAAATTCTCAGGGAGATCAACATCAACCTAACAATGCTCCAAAAGTCCATCCAAGGAATCCCTCACTAACTTTTTTTTAAAAAAAATATTTGTTTTAAGTTTTAACGTCTTCTTTTCCCATTTGGTAATGGAGTACATGCGAGTTGGAACTAGTAAGCCACACACTTTAGAATAATCCCAAGCCAAAAGAGACACGTACCTTTGTCATTTGCCATACAAAGAAAACCACATTGCGGGTGACGTGTACACTAATTTCCCACCCATTCCCCTTTGCTTTATTCCCTACGTTCATTCTCACCTCTCTCCACTCTTTCCATATATGCTCTGCTCTGTTCCGCTCATAAACAAACTAGAAATGGAGAAGCAACACTGCTCCCCCAGTCCATGAAACAGAATACCCATTTCATGGCTCACCAACACCAACCTTCTGCACAACTTGTTGACCAGATGCCCTCTCAGATTCGGTCCCCCTACCGATCTCAACGTCGTGATAGTGATTATAAAGACGATCCACAGTCTCAGAACCTGCCTGCTTCCAAAACCTGTGTCTACGATAAGGCGAAGATGGCATTGCCTGAGCCGGTTTCTGCTTCTGCTACGGATGTAACGAGAGAAAGTGGTGAGGCAGAGGAAAGTGGGCGAGAGAAGCTGAAGAGGCATAGAGTGGAAATGGCGGGAAGGGTGTGGATTCCAGAGATATGGGGTCAGGAGGAGCTATTGAAGGATTGGATTGATTGCTCGGCCTTTGATGCTCCTTTGGTTCCGAGCAGGATCATGACGGCGCGAGCGGCTTTGGTTCAGGAGAGTACAAGAGCCAATGCCGGCGGATTAAGAATAGAGAACAGGTGTTGAATTTTCATTACTCTGTAATTCAGTTTCAGCAATGAGCGTATATAGATAAATGATGGTTACTTCTCTCCATATCTTTTTGTTATTAGAATCTTGTTTTCAGAACTTGCTGCTTATTGGATATATCACCAAAATAAAAGCTTTACGATTTAGGTTAATGGTATTTGGATTGATTTATGTATTATTGATGATGAGAATACATGTTTATTTATAATAAATTATAAGAATAAGTGATTATGTTAAAAATGATTTGTATTTGAATATTTTGAAAAAAAAATGTTTAGATATTGAGAGTTTGAGTAATTATTGGGTAAATAATAAAAAGAAAAAATGAAATTAGTAATTATGGGTGAACAAGTGATTATCACAGCTTCTTTCATAAACACTTATTTAAGATATTAGTGTTTATTGAAAAGTAGCTTACACATATTAACTTCTATATATAATCACTTATCAGCTCCTACAAGTTCTTATAATGGAAATGTAAACAGAGACTAAATCCTACTGTTTTAAAATCAGTTGATGCTTCAGGAATTTATGACACTAGATTTGAACAATTCAACTCCCGCATTGTTTTTCAGTAACATTTTTTTTTTACCAATCCTTTTTCAATAACACTTGAAATTACAATTTAACGAATGATTTCATGCAAAAACTTGTTTGAATTGGAGTTTTTTCCCCCTCAGCGGCTTGCAATATTGCAAAGCATATGAAAAACTGAAACTTGAACGAAAATAACGTTTGCCTGAAACATAGTATTACCAGAAGAGATCGCCTAGAAGGAAGTGTGTGTAAAATGTATTACAAGTTGACTCCTCTAGTGCCATTCCTTATCCCTGGAAGTAATTAAGCTTTTCTTTGATTGAGAGAATATGAAACAGCTTAATTATATTCAGGAAAAAAAGAAAGAACGAGGGGTTGTCTCATTCTTCGTATGGAAGTCTTTATTTTGACAGCAGCCTCCCACTCGTTGATTATCCTTCCTTGTAATCCGATATCTAGGCACAGGACTTGTTGAAGTGAGCATTTTCATCACAGTTGGGAAGTACTTTGCAACCGAAAATTAAATCAAACCTTGGCCGAAATGAAAAAGGTTAAAGCAACTCTAAGATCAGCCTATAAACCAAAACCATCTAATTTGATAATAATTTACAGTCACGCCTGAATGAATAAAAATTTTCATTATTAAAAAAATATTTAATAGACAATAAGAACTATGAAGATGCCTGCTCATTCTACTATAAGGCTTCAGCAATATAAATATGGTGGTTCTACTGATACAGAATATGTGCAAAACTTGAATCAGCAAAGTCACAGAGACAGCAGCTCCCACACCTTGATAGTCCCATCATCGCTCGCGGAGGCTAGCAGCCGCTTCTCCTAATAAGAGCACCAGAAGACATGAATTATCAGTAAAAGGGTGCATAGACACTGCCTAAACAACTCATCATTCTTAAAATTTGTAAGTGCTTATTGAATTATCAGTAATTTCTCCAGTGCCCTTGGGGCACTGGTACCTTGCAAAGTCAGAAGCTCTATTGATAATAAGATGTGCATTAAACTTTTGATTAACTCAACAGTCCATGAACTTGTCAACTAGGTAGGGTACCAGTGCCTTTCAATCACGAGAGAATCTGCCTGTAATTGGAGATAACAACTCCATTCTCATGGGTTTGACACAATTCTAACGGTAAATTCTATATACCTTAGATCGCCTGTCAATAATTCCATTCTTCAAGGTGCAATTTTTAATAATGTTTAACACTTCTAGTTTCAAAGTTATAGAGGGCCCACAATTTTTTATCACATTTCTGGATCTGATACCTTGGAGTGGTAATTTGAGAGATCATTCTACGGACCAAGACTCTATTACCAATGATCATAATCCTATGTTATCACTGGAATCCTCCGTCTAGATGTTTGCGGAAAGAGTTAACGGCATCCTCAATGTTATTCAATTAAAGTAGGGTCTGAGAATCATACCCCTGGACTCCATTGCACTGAATTTATATCCATGTCGTGGGCCTTGTCCTTCTTCAGCAGCAATTTATACATAGGACTGCCATCAACCTTCATTACAAGCGAGTGGTAAAGTAGGTAAAATTTACCAGTTATCCTGATGAACTTGATGCATTTCAAGTATCCAAGGATAAGAGCTCAATAATTTGAAAGAAATAAAGAATTTGTCGCGTTTACTCCTTGTTTATCCACACAATGGCACAATCTTGTATGAGTAGAAAATTTACAGGAACTAGAATATCAGCGTACGTAATACAACATCATCTACGTATATAAATGCTTCACAAATAGTGAGCCTCAAACCACCCTAAGATTATAACTTATAAGATGCTAAGAAGAACAACTAAATAAAAGAGTCTGATACAAGTCCACAAAACGAAGGAGAAAATGTGAAGGCAGATCATTATATCAAGACAAAATATATATATATATATATATATATGGAAATCTCTTGCTTCAGGTAGCTTGTGAGCTGAAAGTTAAAGCACTATTCGATAGCAATCACTATTGCGAACATTCAAAAAACACAACATAGTTTAGCTGAGAAACTCAAATCAGAAAATTAAAGTTGCAACATAAAGTATATCTATTTGGCTCATTATTCTTCTCCGCCCTTCAGCTAGAATCATTTCAAATATTTCTCAAGTCTATTGCTACTCTAGAAAGCAAATGTGAAGATATTGAAAGAAAAAACTCAAGGTAAGGCAAGCCAGTAAAATCTCGCAGAGGCCATAATATCTATTATAAATATGATAGAAACCAAAACCAGGGCTGATATTTATGACATCCTGGGCCCAGAAGATGTGGGTCCATCAGAATCACATAAACAATAATATATGAATTTGAACTGTTAATGTTATCAGATGACTGCAAAATCTAAAATGCTGCATCCTTGCCCATGCCAAGAGACCTAAAAAAGAAAAGAAAAGAAAAGTTTTCTTACCAGGCTTTCATTATTCTCCACAAAAAGTCGGATACCATCATCAGCTGCTCCACTAGCAATGATACCTTCTCTGTCATTCACACAATGCAGGACACAACAGGATCAGAGTTATGATTTATCTCCTATCTTGATACAAGATATAAAGTGCATGAGTCTCTTTTCATCTTGCTTTCAATGATCAACAAAATTAAGAAAAGAATGCATGATTTTCAAGTGCAATAGGAGAATATTGCAAAATCACACTTTTATTTTTACCAAGTCTGTTTTGTAACGTTTGAACGAAATCAGGTATTTCAACCAGAGAACAGCCAGAATTGTTAGCATACAATTCAAACATGGGTATTGGCTGAACTACCCTACAATAAAATAAGTCACCTTGACCCTGCCATGCATCTGACTTAAGTTTAAGCCCCTAACAATGGGGATGTCTGCCTTTTCCAAAATCCAAATCCATAAATAGAATTATCAGTGTTGAATTGTTCTGTGTGCACGAAAAAATTTATATATGGCAAACATGGGATGCAAAATTAATCTCAGTTAAACAAGATGCAACTACCTTGACCAATGAACTGAGAAAACTGTCCGATCATGATACCCTGTAAGAGTGCAAAGATGTCTCCTGAAATTCCCAAAAAAGAGTTGTTATCCTCCACCAATTATACTAATAGGTTGCTCTTATTGTCAGTTTTCAAGTCTTGGGAAAAGCCAATTGCCTATAAAATATATGCACAAATGTGAACGGTGTACATTACACAACTTATCATTACATAACCCAAACACTGTTATGGAGTCACACATTAGGACAAGCAATTCTTGTGGTACATAAATAGCATAGTATTTCCCTCTTACAAGTCAAATTGTAAGGGCGGTTTTCCCATGCTTGTTTAGGCCTCCATCAATGTCATCAAAGTTGGATTGACCTCCATGGAAAGAGCTAGCTATGAAGGGTCCAACTGGGATCAAGTGAGTCCAGCAAAACACAACCGTCAGGGACATCAACTCTAAGGTGCAATACCATGATGGAGTCCCACATTGGGTAGCCACAAGTAATTCTTGTGGTACTTAAGTGGCATGACTACTTCCCCATAAAAGCTGATTTTTAAGGGTAGGTTCCCAATTACCCATGCTTAAATTCTATCACATTACAACATCTCCAAAGTCCAATATGCAAAATATCTAACACATATTCTGGTATTCTTGCCCATAGGAGAAGAATTGGTAAAAAAAATGCATCTTTCTTACCAGGGTGCAAATTCATTTTCAGATTGCATTCTGATACTGTCTGTTCCCCATATCTTCAGGGTAAGATCATCACTGTCACAAGGGGCAAGGGTCAAAATGCTACCAAAGGCCAAAATGATTCCCAGGAATGAACAAGAGGCACATTGCACATACCTACAGGTAACCATTTTGTCTCCACTAGCATTGAAGGAGAGAGCCCAGACAGTAGAATTATGACCACTGACAAATAACACAATTATGTAGGAATAAATAATACTGTTTTGTTTTTTTGCCTGAAAATAATACAAGTTGAAGAAAGTAATCATCCTATACAGACTAACGAAAAAGACATGCAATGCAAGAGCTTTATGTCATATGATGCAGAAAAATAAATCAGGTTTAGAAGAGAAGAAAGCAAAGAAGCTATAAGAGTGAAGCCAACGAGAGATGTAAAGATATACTACTTATTAGGTTCTCCTAGAGTCTGGACACACTGCCAGTCGTCACTGTCACCTTCATCTGCCCAAACCTGGAAGAAAAATTAAATACATAATCATAATGTAATCACACTATCCAATTAAATTCATTGACAATACAGGAAATTGTACAGGCTAGACGATGATGGTAAAATTACATCAGCAAAGCAGTTTTAGCATACCCATTACCTTAATATTGTTATCATAGCTACATGAAAGTAATATATCCATTGTTGGGTGCCACTGCACCATCTTCACATCTTGTGTATGTCCTTGCAGCACTGACACACACTCAAACTCATTACCTGGCTGCACTTCCCATATCCAAACAGATTTATCTCTACCACATGTTGCAAGCAGAGATCCAGATGAATTCCAAGATACGCTCTTCACTTCATTTTCATGACCCTGTATGCAAAATAAAATGCAATCAGGGTACATTCTTGAGGGTTGAAGAAAAGAGCAATGATCAATAAATAAATACATTCAAATGAAAACGTAATGACAAGGGTATATTCATAGAGAATGAATTCTTCACAGTGGAACCGTACCTCCAGAGTAGAGACACACTCAAAATCACCCCCAACATTTTCCCAGATAGCAGTAGTGGCATCAAAGCTGGTAGTAGCCAAGAGTTTCCCAGATGGTGACCAAGCACACGATCGAACTGTTCTAGTGTGTGTTTCTTCCAAAACTGCCTAAATTTTGATATTAGATTTTTAAAGTTTTGAAATTTCCATCAAACAAAAAAAGAAATTGAAACTTCAAGATAAGATATTCTCCAGCTTTATTAGGGGATTTTTTTATATTTTCTCAGTAAGTCACGTGGAAAGAACGATTCTGTCTTGACCACGTTATTTCACCATCCCCGTTTTCTCTCGTAAAGGTGAGTAAGATTAGACCAAAAAACCATTACCAGATAGCTGAACATGAAGACAGCCCAAATTCCTAGTCTTTAGTAATGATCATAACTGGAATGGCGAAAAGAATAAAACATGTATCATAGCTGAAGTAAATCCCGAAAACTATAAAACATGACACACTTGGTCGCCGAGAAAGCATTGGTAAAACAGAAAACCACTGGATATAAGCTTGTTCAAGCTGATTAAGCTACCGACCCTGTTTAACTCTACCCAGTAAAGCTCGTCTCTTTTCCTCTTGACGCTCACATTTCAGACTAAATCACCCAAACAACTCTATTGTCTTCTACATCCCCAAGTAACCTAATGCTTTTTCTCTAAAAATCACCCCGAGATTTTGCAATAAAGCATTAAATTAGATTATCCAATTTCCATAGGACCGTTATAATTCAGAAAGAATGAAAAATTTAAACCTTGCTGTCCCAAAGACCAGAGGAGAGATTCTGCTCCCAGATTCGAACGGTTTTGTCGCCACTACAAGAGGCGAAGACATATGGAATCCCAGAATGCCCTGTCGCAGGGTTCCAAGCCAGGCTCCAAACCCTATCGGAGTGACCTTCTAGTGTCTGAACCTCCCTCAGTTCAAAACCTTCATCGAAGTTCTCCATCGAAACCAGAGAATAATCACAGAAAAATGGTTCAAACTGACTTATTAGTAATCCCTCCCCCCTTTTGCTATTGTTTTTCTTTGCTTTTTGAAGGATTAACTCATTTTATTGCTGCTAGTTTGAGGAACCAGCAATTCCCACGAGCCCAACACGCGTCGGAGCGTGGAAAATTAGAAAAAAATAGGACTGAACAACGAAGGCTGATTCGGCCGCTGATGGAGGACGCCTGTGTATGAAGTCGGCTGCGTTCTTGTCCGCTGGCTATGACCAATTGCTTCAACATAACTTTTAATTTTTTTTATACCAACTTTTAATTTTTTTTGCGTGAGCTACTTAACATATAATTTGTTTGGGTTATTAAAAGGAAATTTATGAATAATTTTTTAATATATTATAAATTTAGTCATCAATTATATATTAAATATGTTATGTGAAAAATTTTTAAATATTTATATATTAAATTTTAATTAAAAAATAAGATGAAAAATCATATAAAAAGAAGAATATGACTTTAATCCTATTTAAAATTGCTCCATATTTATCACCTGAAATAATTTTTTTTATAAAATTAATATTTGATATTGAATTTGATAGAGTTGAGTATTGAAAAATTTCATGGTTTTGAAATTTTATGAAATGACACGTGATCCAACCTTTGTTAGTTGTCACGCATTGCTCAGAATTAAAATTACCAATTTCACTGATCCATGATGATAAATCTTGTGTCAAGTTGGTGAAGGGGATAAAGTGACTTTACACGCGAAGGAAACGTCATTGCGTTGCCCCGGAGACAAATAAAAGCTTCGATCCAGTTTCGCCATGAACCATGCATGAGCAAGAGATAAAGCCATATATTATTGGACAGAAGTCAAACCAATCGAAGCAACACATATATAGATTCTAGGCTCGAAATTCGTCTGCACGTTCTGCTTCCCTTTCACATCAACGTTGCCGCATATATGATATATAGAAAGCTTCCTAATACAAACCAACTTCTGATGTCTGAAACTGGACCATCTGCAGCATGACAACCTTCTGAATTGAGACGATAGCGACGACTAGGGAGGAGGAAGACGATGGTGAAAATGATGTTGGATTGGGAAGCGATGGTGAAAATGATGTTGGATTGGGAAGCGATGGCACGGCATGAGCGGAATGAGCATGGGGACTGAGCATTCCTCCTTCTCGCCTCCAACTCTGCTTCCTGTTATTTCTTTTGTTTATGTTCCCCTTCAGTTTTCTCGGGCTTGGATACTGAGGTGATGCAAAAGCAAGAATTTGAATAGCATATCATGCTAGCATTGAAAAAATAACTACAAATTGGCATCAACCAGCGATGAAGAAGACCAATGACACTGGAATAATTACAAAACAGAAACAAAGCCACACCAAAGTGAGACTAATCTCTTTTTTTTTTTTTTGTTAGTATGATTATTTAGTGTTTAATATCACCAATTATTTTAGATTTGAGTATTGTGGAGTGACTTGAGTTCGAATAGAATGCATCTGCTTCACTACGATTTTTTTCCATTTAGATTTTGACTTATTTCCTTTTTGTCCTCCTTAAGTGAATCAACTTCGGGAAAAAAAAAAACGTGATTTTTTTTTTATAACCAAAAACGTGATTGTTATTCAGTAAATGTTTGGAAAGCTTTTTTTTTTCTTTTAATGATAAGAAGAAGAAACAACATAGAATTTAATAATTAAAAAAACATCTTGATGAGAGAAGGCAAAAAAATAAATTTTATATACTCTCATTTTTTGTTCTAGTATACAAATTGTTAGCCAAAAAAATGCAAATCAAATTTCATACTCGATATCTAATTTTTCTCATTTTAGAAATATTCATTCTAACTTAAACAATCTAAATGTATATTTTAATTAAATTATTTGATTAAATCAAAATTTGTATGAAATGCAAAAGTCGTTTTCAATAATTTAACCGATTATTTTTTAATTAATTGGGAGTTGGTATTCGTTAAAAACAATTTTTTGAACTAGATTGTTTTTTCCCATGCACATATTAAAATTTAAAGAAATATGATATTATTTAAATAAATATTAAATTAAATTCATAAAAAGATAAGTAACCAGTAAAGATTTAAAAATTATTTTGAAAAAAAAATGGAGCGAGATTAAATACAAATTAATGAGAAAAATGCAAAAAAATATTAATTTTTCTAAAAATAGTATTTTAAAATAAAAATAGATAATAAAACTATTTAAATAAAAAAGGTAATTTAAAATATTATGTAAAAATATTTATTTAAAATTAAAATACATAATAAGATTTGAATAAAAAGAAATTTTAAGAAATAATAACAGGTGCTCAAATGAAATATGAAATTAAAATTTTATAAAAAATATAAAACAAAAATAAATAGAGAAAATGACAATGGAAGTTGAAATCATGGAAAGATCTTGAAGATTTAAAAAAAAAATTTTATTTGAAATAGTTAAAATAAAAAAAACACCGTTGATAAAAATAATGGAATGGGAGTTGAGATTATTGGGAAAATTTAAAACATTTTAAAACATTTTTATTTGAAACAATTATGCTGTAGTAAAAATACGGATTGTTATGAAGAGTAACCTTCTCTGAAAAATTGTATTTGAAATAGTTATAATATATTAGAAATAGTACTGTTTATAATGGATGGTTATGAAAAGTAATTTTTTTCCTGAAGAATATTGTATTATAACCCGATCCAATAATCCAACAAAATGGTGTATCTTTTTTTTGGCACTGCGATGGGCTCAAAGCCCAATCCAATAAATAGGTGGATTAGCCGTGCTTCTCTTCCTTTCAGAAAAGGGAGACCGTGCTTGTTTTCTTTGGTAAAAAAAGACAGTCCTTCTTTCCGTCTACCCGAAAAAAAAAAAAAAGAAAGAAAACAACCCTACTTCTTTCCATTCATCTGGGTAGTTGTAGGGCAGAGGAGATCCGTAACCCTTGGCACAGATCAGGAGGAATTGAACGGAGAACAGCGAGGCCAATCACAATGGATTCTGCTGCTCGACGAAGTAGAGGTGGTCTTCTCGAAGGCCTGTACAAGGTGATCATGCGCCGGAACTCGGTCTATGTCACCTTCATTATTGCCGGCGCTTTCCTTGGTGAACGGGTGAGTTCCTATTCTTTGAATCTCATCGCGACTGATGTTGCAATTTTTTTTTGCTGGTCCACCCGCCAGAAATATGGGCATTTCTCGTTGTAACGTGCTCAAATCTTAAATTTGTCCTTTTCACTCTTATGTATCCCGCTTAACAGAATTCATTTATCAGCGTCGATCATGATTAATATATTTGTATTTGCTTTCAAAGGAGTGTCAAATATAACCCAATGTTGGTAAGTAGGAGTTGGAGGGATATAAATGTGACCCCCCAAAATTCACAAAAAGTGTGTGAGGTTAAAGTTTACTTTGCGATTATTGGATGCTAAACGTAAGTGGTTTGTAATGCCTCTTGGTTGTGGGAAACATTATGCTTGCTTCGTTTCAATAATTGTATTCTTTGTCTTTTAGAATTTTTAATTGACAATCTGTTGAGAGATTATTAGCAGCTTCCTTTGGTTTCTTTGATGCTAGTTTTTTACAAGATGAATAACTAAGAACCACCTGTTCTTGGTTGCAGGCTGTGGATTATGGAGTTCACAAGCTCTGGGAGTACAATAATGTTGGGGTACAAAATTTGTTTCGCTTTATGCCCTATATGGTTTATCTATCTTTTTTATGGTGCATGCCTGTTGAGATGCATTAGCTTCTTGAAATGTCAAATTTGATTGATTAAATTCAAATTGTTCTTCCTTTGAGTCAATTACTGTAAATCTTGTGTGTGTAACTTGAAGGGCTTCTTCCCTTGGTCAATAAGTCTATTCTTCCTTATTAATATTAGTATTATTATAAGGCTTATTTCAGATAACATTAGCTAGGATGGTTAGTAAAATTTTCCTTCTTATTGAGTTTATAGCTGCTATCTATAAGATCTGGGCTCAAATTTTTCATAGTGGGGATGCTTAGGGAGGTTTGTAATTTGATATCATAATTACTTCAATGCCTGCTGATATCTTTTTATGGGAAAAAAAATTGAAATCTGTCTACGTTGGGAAATAGCTCATAGGAATATCTTATGACTTTATAGGGTGTGCAATTAAAGTATCATGTAATATCCAATTGGGTTTACTCCCACTTATGTTTATTTAGTTTTGAAAGGTTTTACGTGATTAAGTGGAAACTGAGGGGGGGAAAAAAGTACTGGCTAAAAATTTATAGCTTTCTGTTGTAATGGAGTGTGGAAATATAAAGAAGCTATAATATCTGTGCAAAGTTTTCAATTATAAATTGGAATTTTCTAAATTAGGTGTTTAATTTGCTACTTTAGAGGCTTTATTTAAACGCATATTTTGTATGCAGAAAAGTTCTTCTAGGGGAATTAAGGAATGCGTAGTAAAAACATTTCTACTCTGAGGAACAATTAACCAAACAAGTGGTTAAAGTCAATCCATTGACCATTAACTTTGTTAAACCGCTTCTATGATTGATACTTGGACTGGATTTCTTTTTAAAGAAAACGTACTTGTAACTGTCCCACATATTTTTTTGTTGTTCATTTTTACTTTATTTTTTAAAGCATTGAATTCTGTATACTCCGAGAATTATACATTACTTCTCTGGTTTTTCTGCTGGTTCCATGTTGAAAATTGGTACCATGTTTTGGAGGTCCTTGCATTCCTGCATCTTAGTGATAGTTGATGCTGTTGGTGTGTTGCTGTAATTCTTGCTGATTCCTTTTGCATCTGTAACATGAAATTTTTGGGCTGATGAAATTTGGATACATTTTTGCTGTGCTTTCACTGGTCTCAATACTTTAAAGTTTGTCAATATATATTTTCATTTTGGGCCATGTGCTGTGCTTTGGTAACCCTCCTCTTGAGAAAAAGAACCATACAGAAAATAAAGGGATGTCCTTTTCTCACTCTCACTCACATGCTCTCAGGCGGCACTCTCTTTTCATTTTCCCTTTGAGCGCTAAAGAAATCACAATGGGGGTTTAAATTGGTCTTTATCACCAATTTTCCCCTCCATCTGCTGAGTTCTTAATCTCTTATTCATGAGCCTGTGGGGCTCCTATTTCTAAGGAAAGAAAAAAGAGAGGAGTTGGACATCCTGTCTACCCACATTCGAATTCCTTTCTCGTATTTAACTTTCATTTTCTGAACAATTGAATTCATAATTCATGCACCGCCATTGCATTGGTCAGTACGCAGTATATCCTGGACTGATGGCTTTTTCTTTTTTATAGGTAGAGGGTAAAAGCTAGCTGTTTTTATGTCTTATTAAATTAAAAATTAAGAGGAGACTCTAGCTGTTTTTATGTCTTATTAAATGAAAAATTAAGAGGAGACCCATAAGATATGATTTTGGGTAGCTGGGAACATAACATTCTTTCAATGGGGCAAGATATTCCATCGTTTGAGCAAGAGGAAGGAGAAAATTGATTTCCTGATTATGCGGTAAACTTAATGTGCGGGGCCAATTGTTCATGAATGGCTTACATGTTTGCGCCCGTGTCTAATTCGCGTTCTCTATTCCATTTTGATAATAGACATTAGTTTCAAGGTGTCTGGTTATGATAATAAACGACGGTTACTTTTGCTCAAACCTTAACAAGTATTTGAGCCATGACCTATAATTCCATTTTCTTCTGCTGCAGAAACGATATGAAGACATTCCTGTGTTGGGGCAAAGGCAATCAGAAGAGTGATTTGTTGGACCATCTTGTTGGCCTTCCTTGGGTTTAATACCCTGGAAATTTGGTGTAAACATCAAGTGCTAGATAGCAATTCCCATTTTTGCAATAAGCGTTATATGCTTGTCTGTGGTCTCGGCTCCCAAGCATATATATATTATCATCAACTCTGTTGGATTTAGAAAGATTGAACCAGTTCAGACTTTTGTATTCGCTAACACGAATTGTTGGTTGACCTTGAATTATGCTATTTACTGGCAAATTATCATATGGTTTAGTTTATGTTTTGGGTTCATTTTTGGTTAAATATAAAGCTTAGTAAATAATTTGTAAACCAATTTTAATAAGATTGCGCATGGCCAAAGCATGGCTTGACCCCTGCCTGGTGAGGGAGCATCCCAGCCCAGCCCGACAGACCCTATGCCTTATAGGGCTAGAACAAAACAATACCAGGCTAGGATTGGCTCGGTTAAAAAAATGAAAAGAAAAAAGGTGAAAACCCCAGAAGTCTTAAACTTGGATACTAGCATCTTTCGGCCAAAAAAAATTTGGATACTAGTATCTATGCTCAATAACCAACTAAGACCAAAGTAGTTACGCTCTAACTACAAAGGCAATTAGAAATTACAAATAAACAAGAAGCAAATCTCTCACTGAGATGCAGAAATTTGTTTGATTTGATGTTTTTTAAGAGTAGAGGGGGATTAAATTCCTTCCACTTGTTTGCTTAAAAAATTAGAAGAGATTGCCTAAGAAATTGGAAGAGATTGTAGAGAATTTAATTCCCTTTATAAATTTCCTTAAATTGAGATATTTTGGAGAAAAAATAGTAAAAAATAGTATTTATGACTTAATTTCCTTCAATTTCTTTTAATTCTTTCTTAAATCAAACAAGATTTTATTGAAATCCCTTCAATCTCTTTCTCTCTTACCTCACCAAATAAAAAAATTTAAAAAACTTTTTAATTTCTTTTCCTTCAATCTCTTTTATTAAAATATTTTATTAAAATATCTCATATCCCTTCTCTTTTAATCCGAGGCTATAGTTCTTTGAGAATCTCATTCTCTTACAGTGCGATTGAGGGAAGGAGATGATGAGACAGATCCCCCAATCGCCGGCATCAGCACGTGACCCTAATAAGAGTGAGAGGTATGGCCCTTGGATGCAGGTTGCACGGGTGGGAGTGGGAGGACTAAAGAAGTCAGGAAATTGTACAACCCCAATGATGCTGCGGGTACTCCCTCTGGATCAAGATTCCACTTGCTTGCTGAAAATGCCATTGGGTATGAAAGATTGGCACAATCCACCTTGTTTAGGTTATGAGGGGGAAGGAAAGGAAAATAATTATAATTTAACTATTATACTCTTAGTTTATTTAAGTTAATATTTTTTTTTTATATTAAAAAAGAGTTTTTTGTTTGAATATTAGACAGTTTTTAATCAAAAGGAAATACTCTTTTTTTTCTCAACCTCAACCATGATTGTATGTATTTTCTTTTTTTCCTCAACTTTAACCATGATTATATATGTTAATATACGAATATGTCTATGTGTGTTTGTGACTTCACGCATGTATGTCACTAAGGTATTTCATTTTTTATGAATGAGACCAAAAAGAGACGCGACAAGACTGACCAGTATATTGTGTGGTTGAGTTATGAAAAAGTGAAGGGTATTTTGCTCATATTAGATATAATAATATATTTTTCCCCCAAATTACCCCAATTTAGGGGAAAAATATATAAGGGAAATGAAGGGAAAATTTTACTGACATTTTTCTCCTCTCCTCCAATTATTTGATTGCCAAACAAGGGAAGGGGAGCAAAATTCCCTTCCCACCATTTTCCCCCAACCAAACAGACCTAAGAGAAAGCCATGATTGCCCAAGATCACCAAGGATAAGAAAGCACCACAAAGTGAAGCACCCAAAGGAGATAGAGAGAGGAAACTTCACTTTTCAGTACAGAAGCATGTAAAATGATTAAGGTGGCTTAAGTGCTAGATGCTAAACGTCATACCATGGTCACTATCCCATCTGCTAAGGCTCCCCTCAATTCACAATTGGGCCAAAATGTCTCTTCTTCTTTAAGGCCCAACATCTCACTAAGTGAATTCCCTATTTTAAGTAAGCCCACTTTACTCCCAAAACCACCTGATCCCAAGAAAGACGCAAGAGTGAAGCTTTCTCATGGGCTTAAATTTAAAAGCCTCAAAACTCGGTCCAAGGACTTCAAGGATGGGCCATCGAATATTTTACTGCAAGCTTTTAATAAAGCTTATGAAGCCTTTCATTCTGACTATGATGAAGAGGCCTATGGTAGTACTTTTGATGATGATAAGATTTTAAATTGCCCTAATTCATAGCACTAATTTTTCTTTTCTATCATGTCAATTCTCATCTGGAACTGCCAAGGGGCAGGAGCTAATAGATTTCACTATGTTCTGAAATCATTTATTCAAGGATATAATCCTCAAGTGATTGTTCTTGTTGAACGTCGAATTTTTTGTCTTCAAGCTGATCATGTTATTAAGAAGATAGAGATGTTCAAATCACACTATGCTGAAGCCAGTGGTTTTTTTGGTGGCATCTGGATTCTATGGTCTCAAAGAGTTGAAGTCAATATTTTTGCCAATCATAAGCAATTTATCCACTCTTCTATAAAATGGCAAGATGATGATAGAACTTTCCTCATTACAATTGTCTATGGAAGCTCGATTCCATCCAGTTGTGAACTTTTGTGGAGAGATTTATCTGCTTTAATGAGTGATAATAATAACCCTTTGTTCTAGCTGGAGATTTCAATGCTACACTTTACATTGATGATAGCAAGGGTGGCTCACGAAGACTATCCACTGGGTGAAATCTTTTTAAATCTTTTGTTAACAATAATGAGCTCATGGACTTGGGCTTTGTTGGCCTAAAAATTACTTGGAAAAAGGGTTCACTTCTTGTGAGGTTGGATCGTGCCCTTGCTAACAGCTCTTGGATCCACACCTTTTCCTCTTCAATTGTCAACCATCTTTCAATGGTTAAATCTGATCATAGACCTCTTTTATTATCTTTGGGCCTTATCCTTCCTTATAGGCATGCTGAAAGCCCATTCAAATTTGTTGTCTCTTATGTATGCCATACCTCTTTTAACGCATTTGTCAAAAGCACATGGGATGACTTTTATTCTCTTAGGGATAATATTCTCTCTTTTACACATCACACCAAACAGTGGAATGATAAGATGTATGGGATCATTGGCCATTGTAAACGACATCTTAGAGGTAGGCTTCTCGGTGTTCAAAAGAAACTTGAGTCTAACCCTACTTCTCACTTTCTCCTTGATCTTGACCAAACGCTCAAACAAGAGTGTGAAAATGTGTGTTTTGAAGAGAAGTTGTTGTGGCTTTAGAAATCTCGCAATAAATGGATTGCTTTGGGCAATCGTAATACTAGCTTTTTTCATACCTCGACTCTTATCCATCTCCAAAAAAATAGAGTGCATGCTCTCCATGATTTTGATGGACATTGGGTCTATGATGAGAGTCACCTTGCTAGAATGACACTTGATTATTTTAAAGCTTTGCACACTCTTGAGGATCCCAACTCAGTGGCTTATGCGATCTCAAGTATGTTTCCTCTCATCCCTAAGTCTCTACAAAATCTTTTAAATAGACATGTCTCTCTTGAGGAAACATATGCTGCTTTCTTTGGTATGAAGCCATTGAAATCCCTTAGAGCTTATGGGTCCAACTTTGTTTTATCAACACCAATGCAATGTTGTTGGAAAGTCTTTTTTTTAATTTGTTAAGGGTCTTTTCGAGGGTAAGAATTTAGATTCCATGTTTAATCATACTTACATTACTTGCTCTTATTCCCAAGATTACTACTTCCCAATGTCTTAAAGATTTCTTCCCTATTAATCTTTGTAATGTGGCCTGCAAAGTTGTGACTAAAATTGTAGCTAATCGAATCAAGGAAGTTATGCCTCATCTTGTTTTTCCTTACCAAACCAATTTCATTCATGGGAGGAATATTATTGAAAATATCATCATTGCTCAAGAAATAATCCATTCTGTGCAACAGAAGAGAGGGAAGCAAGGGTGGATGGCTATTAAGATTGACCTTGAGAAGGCTTTTGACCGACTTCGTTGGGATTTCATTAAAGATACTCTAAGAGAAGCTTGTTTCTATACCTCCCTCATTTCTTTGATCATGCAATGCCTTACTTCCTCTACCATGCAAATTCTTTGGAATTGTAACCCAATTGATGCTTTCAAGCCTATACGAGGAATTAGACAAGAAGATCTGCTTTCTCCTCATATATTCATTCTCTGTATAGAGTGTTTGTCCCAAGTTATCATGATGGAGGTTTCTAATAGTTCTTGGGAAACTATCAAATTAGGAAGACATGGTCTTTGTCTTTCCCATCTCTTCTTTGTAAATGATCTGGTTCTCTTTGGGTTGGCTTCCCTGCAATATGCTAGTAGTATTAAAGGTGTCCTTGCCTGATTCTGTGCTTCGGTAGGTCGCCACATAACCTAAACTAAAACTAAAGTCTTCTTTTCCAAAAATGTGATGGCTCATAATGTCACCGCCATTTGTGACTGTTTGGGATATCATCCTATAGACAACTTGGGATGATGCCTAAGTGCTCCCTTATTGCATGGCTATGTTAATGAGGATACTTATAATCATATTATTGAGAGGGTCCAACTGAAGCTCAACAATTGGAAAGCAAACTCACTTTCTTTGGCGGGTCGTATTACTTTGGTCAGATTTGTTCTTTCCATAGTGCCTTAGTATGGTATACAATCCACAATGTTGCCATCTTCCTATATCCTTAAAATTGACAAGCTTTTAAGAAACTTTGTTTAGGGTTCCTCCAATTCTCATAGGAAAATTAGCTTGCTTGAGTGGAGTGACATGTGCCAACCTTAATGCAATGGGAGAAGCGGTCTCAAAAATCTCACTAGACATAAGCATGCTTTCTTCTCTAAACTTGCTTTCAATTTGGTTGCTAATCTTGCTACTCTTTGGGCACACATTGTATATGCTAAATATAACTAGGATCCTCTAGAAAAAAGTAGCTTCAAAACAAGTGAGAGGAGCATATCCAAGGTTTAGGATGATATTCACTTAGGCATTGGTTGGCATCCAGGAAATGGCAAAATGATTAAATTCTGGCAACATAACTAGGTTGTTGATCTTGGTCCCTTGGATAACCTTGCTTTCTCTAATCTCATGAATGAGGAGCTGAATAAATCCATTTCGGATACATTGATAGTAATGGCAATTGGTCTTTGCACAATTTTAAGAAGCGTCTTGCAGCAGATACCTTCCACCTGATAGCTACCACCAAGATTCTTATTTATACTGATGTGGCTTAAGAATGTTACTGGAAGTATTCTTTATCGAGAAAATTCTGTCTCCTCTGCCTATTGTTATGCACAGGAATTTAGATGGAATATCGAAAGCTCCAAATGGGACTTCATTTGGAAGTGGCTTGGACCTGAACGTGTGAAAATTTTCATGTGGCTTGCTGCTAAGAATAGGATTCTCACCAATTTAGAGAAATGCCACAGACATATATCTCAGATTTCCTCTTATCCTTTTTACCCTAGGATTGTTAAGGATTTGAAACATGTGCTTCAAAGATGTCGCATTGCTACTTTTGTGTGGAAGATTTTAATTCACAAGAATGATCTTGATGGGTTCATGAACCATCTGTTTCATTCCTAGATGTTTACCAATATTCACCCACACCAAACTGCTACTTCTTAGCAGTTAGCTTTTGGCTTCACATGTTGGTTTCTTTAGCAAGTTAGGAATAGGAAAGTCTTCAATGATGCAAACTTTACCACTGAGGGAATCATCACAGCTATTTGCTCCTATGTTCGTCACACTAATAATGTAATGTCTGTCATTAAATTTTTGGACAAAGGGGCGTTATGAGTTCCTCTAACTTTATTTTTTGCCATTATTGTATGTTTGTTTTGACCTTCTTGTAAATTCTTGCTTCTCATTTTGAAGGGGTTCTTCCTTTTCATTCAAAAAAAAAAAAAAGAAGCAAGCACAAGGATGATTATAAAGGAGCATGAATGAACAATGGATACAAAGATGGTGAAAATAAGAGATCTATGAGTGAGGATAAGTTGAGGATAATAGACCACAAAGATGGCAAAGCATGACTTTTAGATACTTTTGCCCCTTCTCTCAATTTTTCAATCTCTCTCAAGTGAGGAGCAATGGCATTGAAAATGGAGGAAGGACAACAATCAAAGAGAATGGGTCGAAAGCGGGTGGTAAATTGTGAGAGAGTATAGACGGGGAGACTAAAAGGTAAGGAGAATTGAGAGAGAGCGCCGATTTGGGGGAAAATGGAATTGAGGAGGGACTATAGAAGAAAGACCGATAGGAGTCCATTAAAAATTAAAATAAAAAATCAGCATTATACCTAGGCTAAGCTGGGACAAACATATTATGTGCTGTTATCTATCCCGACTCGGTTGGTAGCCTGGCCCAAATTCTATTTTTCTTTTTCCTTTTTGCCATGCTTGGCCTAAACTAAAGGTACCAGGCAAGATTAGGCACAACGGATCCATCAAGCATGTGTGTAGCTTTAGTTTTTAGTGGAAGTGTGCATAGGTAAGGTCAGGACGAGCTAGACCCCAACCCGATGTTCTACCCGAAGAAAGCCTTAGGTTGGAAAAACTATCCTCGACCCATCCCAACCTGTGTTGGCCTGTGGCTTACATAAGACAAGCCAAAATAGGGCCAGGGTTGGCTCAATTTGAAGGTCAGTATTTAAAAACAAAAACAACATCACATAAAAACAACAACAATTCCACAATAAAGCAAAGGTTGAACAAGTGCATATTAAGAAATCAAGATTAGTGCTCCAATAGTCCGTAACTTGCCATATGTCTATGTTGATATCTTGCAACCACACAAAAACTTCCTGTCCAAGTCCCTAACAGCATATTGTCATGACTATGCTTTTATCGATGGCTGGAAAATGCTTCTTTTGACTTTTCATTCTTATAACCATTTTTTAAATTGCACAAAAAAAAACCTATATATACATTTCAAACCAAGTTCCAAAAATGTGTTACAAGCTCTAAATTCATCCACCAAATTCCTCTCTTAATCGTAAAATTCGTTCATTCACAAAATTCTAACTTATATATACCTCAGCTTGAAATTCCTCTCATTCGATTGTGATTTGTGTTCACGGAGTCTGGACCAGTGTTCACGGAAGAGGAAGAAAGGGAAGGGGAAGAAGAACATACCAGGATGAAATATGGATCAGTGTTCATGGAGGCACTCAATCTGAAGCTCACGATTCATGAACATGAACACGAATTCAAGGTAGAGAACACACATAACACATGAAATCTAGTGATGTTCAAAGACGAACATGAAATCTGGAATGCGAGCCTGCGAGGTGGTCCAATGAGAATAGTGACAACCTTTAACGAAGGAGGAGACAAAGTAACTGACGATGAGAGACTCGAGTTCAATTGTGTATGAGACTGTAAGCTAAGATTAGGTGTAGGGCTTAAGTTCGATTGTGATTTGTGTGTGGCAGAGCAGAGTCTCAAGTAAGAGCTGAGAGGGAAAAAGGCATCGTTTTGTCTTTGTACCATAAAAAAATGTATAATATATATAAACAGGCTGGAACAGGGACAGGCATGACCTTGCCTATGGCTAATCCTGGCCTGTGTCTTTCTTAGCCTGAATTTTTCCTTTGTTCTGTTCTCCTATTTTTTGACTTGATCCAACCTGGCTTAAATTGTCCGAGTAGGATGGCACAACCTGGCAACTTGAACACCCCTAGCTTTTAGAGACTTTGGTCAATTAATTGAATAATTGATACCAATATATATTAAAGGTCCATTTGCTATCAATGAATTTGGACAATGTAATGAAAATTGAAAAGGAAAGAGAAAAGGCAAGTTTCCATTAAATTTAGGATCTGGTCTTCCTTGTAGGGTTTGAAGGATTTTGTAGGGCTTCTTGGAAATGATTTTTTTTAGATCAAAATACCCTTACACGTCTAAACCAAATTTTTAGACAAAACACATCCTCCTAACTAAACACCAATGGAGCCGAGATTCGTGAGTCATTGAGAAACGGATTGGCATCGTGCAGAGCTTATTGTTGCCTTCATCCAAGTTTCAAAGTTCTGATAAAAAAAGAAAGTAATAGTCAGCATTTGATAAATGAGTCTTCTAAAAACATGTGATTTGATTACGTATACATGTGCATGCATCTATGCATATTTCACACATAATTATCACACACATGATATGAATCGAATTTTTTTTACTGTGACATGTAGCAATTTTTTCTTTTTGTCATGGATTATGAGCATTTTTTTTAAAACAAAGAGAAAGCTAAAACACTACTATCTTACAAAAGGTCAAGTAAAAGATCCCACTTCATCAAGTGGGATAAAGTGTAACCCTACAGGCAAGTCCAAAGCTCTCTTAACTAAACCATCAGCATCAACATTCCCTTCACGTCTTATGAAGCCAAGCTGTACTGTGTAGTTGCGTTGAAGCATATGACTGCACTTGAGGATCAAGTTGCAGTTCTCATGCATATCAATATTACCTCCCTTAATCAAATTAAGAGCTTCTAAACAATCACTCCAAATACATATATGATGATACCCTCGTTCCCATGCTCGTTTAAATCCAAGATGGTATGCCCAGATTTCTAAAGTCAAAGGATCTCCCTTATTGAGATGGAACATGAAAACCTTAAGACTCATACCAGTATCATCACATATAATACCAACACTTCCCATCATATCGGAACAGTGAGAATAAGCTCCATCAACAATCACAGTTACCCACCCTTTCCTATCAACCATAGAGCGTCGATCTACCTTCATTGCCCCACGAATCTACACTTGTTTCAAACCCAATTTAGCTTTCCTAAAACTACTCATGATGGCCCTTACTTTCAAAACAATTTCTTTGAGATTAGTATGAACATCCTCAAAGATCCTCTCATTTCGATGTCTCCAAAGCAGCCAGCACATAGCTACAAAAAGTTGCTTCCAACTGCTCTCATCGTCACTTATGCTAGCTTTTAAATTCATGTAGCACCATTCCCAGAGGTTGCAGCTGAAAAATTTGGGAACCATGCTCGATCTAACAAGAGAAGTCCAAACTTCCTTCGTTTCAGGACAATCTTGAAAGATATTAAGTGCATCCTCCGAGTTAACGTTGCACCAAACACAGCAATTTGAATCTCCAAAACCTTATCTCCGCCTCTCATCATGAGTCAACAATCTATTTTGACTCATAAGCCATCAAAATGTTTTACATCTCTGCAGAAGTTCCAACCGCTAAATCCTATTTCTCACGGGGTGATTATCTCCTGAATATTATTAAGCAAATTATAAGCAGACTTAATAGTAAAATCACCATTTTTTCATGTTTCCAGCGAACAATAGCAATCCCACTAGATCCCATAACTTGCTCAATACCTTGTATCACTTTTCTCCAATTCTCCTTAATCCCCTTCCAAAGTCTCGAACTTGCTCTAGACTGATCTATATCTAGAATTAAATCATTTCCACATTTATATTTGTTTCTAATCACCCCATCCCACAGATCATCTTTCCTCTTAATTAAACCGCATCCAACTTTCATCATAAAAGCTTGATTTTGAAGCCTGGAATGCCTAAGCCCCAACCCTCTTCTCTTCTTCTCTCTACAAACTTCTTCCCAAGAAAAAAAGGTGTATTGTCTTCTCCTCTAATGAAAAGCCCCAGAGAAAACCCCTAGCATTGTTATTAATCTCATCACAAATAGAAAGAGGAAGAGAACAAGTCTACATGGGATACAAGGGAATAGCTTGTATAACCGAAGCATTCAAAGTATGCCTCCTAGCAAGAGATAAAGAATTTACCTTCCAATTACTTAGTCTATCTTTAACCGTCTCAATAACATACTGTTATGTTTCTTTTTTAACCCTATCATGATGCAACGGGACTCCCAAATATTTGCTAAGATCTAGCGTACGCATAATGCCAAGATGCTTACTCAATTGGGATACTCTAGTATGGTGCACATTGCTAGAAAAGAAGGCTCGTGATTTATTTAACCTTACCTTCTGGCCTGACATCTGGCAAAATAGGTCTAAACATCTTCTTATCACATCAACCTACTCTAAAGAAGTTTCAGTAAAAAGAATAAGGTCATTTGCAAAGAAAAGATGGGATAAAGACAACCCATCTTTGGTAAGTCGAATAGGCTTCCAACTCCCCTGCAGGATTTCTTCTTGGATCAAATGAGCTAACTTCTCAATGCAAATAACAAAGAGATAAGGAAAAATATGATCATCTTGCCTTATACCACGCGTAAGGGCAAATTCTTGAGTTTTACTTCCTTCCTATATGATCTGCATCATAAGGGAGAAAACACTCTAATGAATAACATCAATAAGAGAGGCAGGTAGAATAATTTCTTGAAGACATTTAATAATAAAATCTCAAACGGACTCTGTCATAAGTTTTCTCAAGATCAATCTTTATAGCCATAAAGCCCTTTTTCTTCTTCATTGTCTTCATGGAGTGAATGACTTCCTGAACAATAATAATATTATCCGATCCCAATCTACCAGGAACAAAGCCACACTAGCTCAGAGAGATAATACTTGGCAAGATACTTTTAATTCTGTTTGCAACTACTTTAATAATTGCTTTGTAAATCACATTGCACAAACTTATAGGTCGAAAATCCCAAATCAAACTCTCAACACTTACTTAAAAGATGAAAACTCTTGTCTCCTACAGTAACCTAAGTTAATTAATATATTATCTACTAATAACTATGATTTATTTTAAAATAGAGAATCTCATGCATGCATTAAGATTATTCTTTATATTTTTAGTCATTTTTGTTACTTTAAATTATATATTTATTTAAGGTCTTAAACTAATATATTATGATGATAAAATTTAAGAAATGTTCACATAATTTTAGAGTAAATAAATTAAATTACAAATTTTGTAAGCCGTAAGAATATAATAGGAAAATTTTAAATTATAGTAATTAAAATAAAAATGAAACAAATTAAGTAAACTAAACAAAACTGTAATTTTTTTCTTTAAAAAATAAAATCGCCTAGTGGGAAGATGAAGATGTATCTAGGGTTTATTTAGAACAACATGGTCACCGACAGTTCCCTCCCGCCATTTCTCAAGCAGTGGCCTTCTTTGTTCGGCCAGGGCTTCATCCTCTAGGTTGGTACTCTGTCTCTTCCCATTTACAGCAATTGGACACCTTTGGGTCTCATTGCATCAAAAAGAAAAGAAAAAGGCTTCTTTGCGTCTCAATGCATTTATACAAGTAGCCATAAGAGATTACCTGTGCTTTTGTTTTAATAATATTTCTTATGTTTTGTCTTTCAAATTGCGGAATAATCTTTGCACAAACTGTTCAAGACGAAACCCTTAACTATAAGGTAGCAACCAGCCTTTATTTATCTATTCTTTATGAAGCTCCGAAGAGTTTCTCATCGTTTCCATTGAAACTGAAATAAGGATCATTAAATTGAAGCTTGGGCTTTTGGAGACCCCAATTCAGTGTTTAAACTGAACTAAAACTTGAATTGCTTTAGTTGTTTGCTTATTCTTGTCCAATCCTAGCCAATTGCCCCTTATCTTTGTTCTGTTAATGCAAATGATATTCGTCGCATACGCATCGATTGCAGTCTTTTTGTTTTGTTTTGTTTTTTCCTTTTCACTTTATACTACTACTTTTGCGATTCAGTTACCACTGCAAATTTACCAATGGTTTTATGGTTACGTTTTGGCTGTCAGTAAGGTGCAAAGTGATGCACTGAGAGAGGCCATAACCCAGGTTGTTACCACTTCAAAGGAGAAAAACCGTAATTTCACTGAGACCATTGAGCTGCAAATTGGATTGAAGAACTATGACCCTCAGAAAGACAAGCGTTTCAGTGGCTCCATTAAGCTTCCCTATATTCCTCGTCCTAAGATGAAGATTTGCATGCTTGGTGATGCTCAGCACGTGGAAGAGGTCAGTAACTCATTCCATCATTTTTCCCCTTTCGTAGGGAATTAAATATTTATCTCTTTCTAACTCACTTTAAAATATGTTTACTCTATTTAGAGATCTTCTAAGGTTCTGTTATTTACACGATCTCTTTTATAATTTTCACAGGCAGAAAAAATAGGACTTGATTACATGGATGTGGAAGGGCTGAAAAAACTTAATAAGATCAAGAAACTTGTCAAAAAGCTTGCCAAGAAGTACCATGCATTTTTAGCATCCGAAGCTGTTATCAAGCAAATCCCTTGTCTTTTGGGGCCTGGTTTAAATAAGGTTGGCATGTAGTTTCATTTGCTTCTGGCTCTCTTAAATCTCTCTCTTTGAATGATCATGTAGGACTTAAATGGTTCTTGCTTTTGTTCTGCTTAGTCTCAATACTGTTTCTATACATGACTGAAAATTAATGTTGCCTTTTAGTGCTAATAGGGAATTTTATAAACAGTAGGCATTGCCTTCTGATGAGATTCATCTGGCAGAATTTGATGATAAACATTCCCTTTGTCCAGAACCAAAGATGTTTTTGCAAGAGGATAGTAAAAAATGCTCTAACTGCAACATTAGGGATTATTTAAGTCTTATTGATCTCTGTCTTTTTCTTCAAATTGTTAATGTTAACCTGAGAAACTTATATTCTTTTGTACTTACTAATTATCATGATTTTGTCTGTGTGAGTCTGTGAATGCTGGTCCTCTGGTAATGAAATTTTAGTTACAAGAGTCAGGTTATCACCAAGGCTGTGATGGTTGAAATTTCAAACTTCGGTCTTGAAGATTTTGGATCTATATCATGGTGTTTATATTTTCAGTATATCAATGTAGGTAGGTTTCCAACCTTGGTGACTCATCAAGAATCCCTGGAGTCAAAGGTTAATGAAACAAAAGCAATGGTGAAGTTTCAGCTTAAGAAAGTTCTTTGTATGGGTGTTGCTGTTGGAAACTGCACAATGGAGGAGAAGCAGACCTTCCAGAACATACAACTTAGTGTCAATTTCTTGGTTTCTTTATTGAAGAAGAACTGGCAAAATGTAAATTGAGATACCTTCTATTACATGGCTAAATATGTGAGTATCAAATCAAGTCCAATAAACTTAAACTCCATAGAATTCAAGGTTTGGCGTTGTCTGCCACTCTGCCTTGCTTTCATTTTCAAGAGCAAGGATAGATTTTGCTATTTACCAATAAAGGAATACATGAACATGAACATGTTCATTTTTGGCTCAATAAAAATTATTGGGAATTGTGGTCTATGTTAAACTCATCAGTAATCTCTGCTGAATGCTGCAGTCACAAAGATCTAGGCAAACTGCTGATATCCACATGTTAGGATTTGTTAAGATTAAGAGATCTAATTCAGGGTCGTATTTTGAGTTTTGAAGAGCATAGGATGAGGTGGAGTGGTGTGAAGTGGGAACGGGGCAGCAACCCTCACTGGTGATAGAATGTTCAATGAAAAAATATGTAGTAACCATTTCCTACTCTTTAACTGTTACAAATTCATTAAGGGGTGGAGTGGGTTGGGGTAAAATTTGAATTGTTACCTGTTAACGTTAACCTTTTTTTCTTTTTTGATAAAAAGGGGCAAGCAAAATATATCCCAAAACAAAAAAAGTTATAAGTAATCCAACCCATCCTCAAATCCCCTTAATCGTAGGGTTTGAAATTTGGGGTGTTGGTGGGTTGGGATGGATTGGACGCTCTGCCACTTCATTAGCCACTTCTTCTTCTTCTGGCAATACCCTCTATTAGCTTTTGAACATCCAACTAATGGTTAGAATTCTTAGCCTACCCCACTTACAAACCATTCTCCTAATCAAGCCCTCAGGCAAAGTTCTCATTAATTATATTAGTTAGTAGCAATTTGTTGAAAAATCGGTCAGTTTGAAACCATTTCATGTGGTGATAAATGGATTTTCACTAACGGATTGTTTATTCTTGTTCCATGTTTTTTCTTGGCTATTAATATTCTCTTTTTCTTTCATGGAAAACAGGTGAGGTGCCTGTATTTTAAGAGTGCCATGGGGAGCACAATTCGAATATTTTAGATCCCGTTTCTTCCATTCCAGCTTTATGGATAGTTAGCATAAGCGAATCTATGATGTGCATGTTGCTGCTATAAGCAAAACATTCTTGGCAATAGTTTATGTCATTTCTACAATTTATTCCTGATACCAATTTTGTTTCGATGTTGAAAGTTTTGTTCAATTTGGTGTATTTGATGACTGATAAAAAACTACATCAGTTCATTTCATTTGGTTGTTAAATGGTGTCCTGAAATTTAGTTTGCTTATGTACAAGTATATAATTTATGCTCTTTCCAAAAGAAATATAATTTATTATCTACAAAAATGAATTATTTTTGGCGAAGGCAAGTTGTGATTATCGCTGCTAGTGATAATTGAAGAGAGAGAAAGTAGAGAGAGGTGCTCAGATGATAGAAGGAAACTCAATGGGTTTAGCGAGCAATCAGGACTAGACCCCTACTAGAGGTCCCAATGGGGCGGCGGGAGTGCTAGATGGATGAAGAAGGGAGATAATATCTCCACCTATATCTAGACATCGTAAAAGGATCGAAGAGGACTCTGTACCTTCAAATGAGGAGCATGTGCCACGGAAACTGTATGAAGAAGTCTGGCCATCACTCCCTTCTCCTAATCAGGGGGTGATGGACAGAAATCTCCATTAACAGTGAACATACCACCGGCTCTGCAAAAGGCTAATGAAGGATCATCCAGTCAAGAGAATACCAAAGAGAACCAGTTCACTTCAATGGCGGGAGAAGGCCAAAGTGATGAGATGAAGGTAGAGTCGAGTGAAAAGTCCCCAGTAGTCTTTCTGAGGACTCTTATCGGGCAAAAGTTTGTTATTTCTACAATTTATTCCTGACACCAATTTTGTTTCGATGTTGAAAGTTTTGTTCAATTTGATGTATTTGATGACTAATAAAAAACTATATCAGTTCATTTCATTTAGTTTGCTTATGTACAAGTATATAATTTATGCTCTTTCCAAAAGAAATATAATTTATTATCTACAAAAATGAATTATTTTTGGCAAAGGCAAGCAGGCATGAATGGCTTCATAAATTACACGACTGCTCATTTAACGTTGTTTACTTTTTATTCATTTTTATTTAAAGTACTCAAAATCTTCAATTTTATGATTTTGTCTAAAGTTTAAGTCGAAGATGTTAATGGCATAATCTCGTTATTTTATCCTGACAGAGTCGGGTGGATGTCAATTTTGATTTAATGTCGTGATTGATCTAGGTTATAATCCAAAAGCCGAATATTCGCTCGTGAATGCCTACAATTATAATAGAATAGTCGTGATTCTCATTAATATATGATTGGATAGACACATGGTAATTTCTCCAGATATGAAAATATTTCCCTGGATTTTTATCAGTTCCTCATAAAAATTTAAATTCTGACATTTGTAATGACGATTTGATTCTCTTGTATGTAGCTAATCGATCTGACAAAATAGTATGCAGTATACAATACAGTGCTACGTCAATTTGATTTACAAGGACACCCTTCCAAAAGCATTGACATTATCCGGCATTACATTAGCAACTTCCTGCAGCCTATATCTCATTTGAAAGCCTAACTTGCTGAAACAGCACCTGCAACAGACTACAGGAAAATGCCTGATCTTATTATTGGTATATCCTCATCATACATTCAATATGTTTGTCTCAAGTCAATCAATCGTTTTTTTTAAGAGAAAAAAATGTATCTTGACAGACAAAATAGTACACCAGGATCGAGATCATCAAAATATCTGAGCAGTGGAAGAAGTCAGGAGGGACTTGGAAAGTAACTACAGTTTCACCATGAACGAACTCTTACAACTGCAACCACCAACCGCACTTGGGTTTTCTGTCACCTACACATGTTACCAAAAACATTATAATTGATCATGGATTATACACCATAATGAAGCTTCAAGTTTATATCAGGCATGTCACAATGAAACAGAAGACAAGACATGACTGTGACATTACCCAAAAGTGACTGGTACAAAAAAAAAATCATCCAAAAAGTGGCTTTCACTGAATATGCACATAAATTACTAAAGTCCGGCTGATTATGGATAGTTGGGCCAATATAAAATACTTAATCAACAAACTAACTCCATAAAATTAAAGTGTACAGCATGGTGATGGCATTGCTTGATTATTACAAAATAAGTCAAATTTATTTAGAACATGAAAAGTTTCTAAAACCAACCTTATGACAACTGTAACCCTAGGTATCCAGTCTGGACCTGAATATGGCTATGATCCTAATTGATCCCAATTCAAATAACTTCTCATCATTAACAATTTAATACATATACAAATAAGCATTGGTCAACGATAACATTTCCAGGCACAGGCTGCCGTCTGGGTCCCTTGGACTGTAAAGCATGTAGTAGAGAGGGAGCCTTGATACAGTGATTTGCAAGGGTCCTTAGATCTTTCAGGATTTAACTAGAAAATGGAATATGACCTACTCCAATTGCTATAAAACGAATGAAAAATGTTTGCAAAGAAAGTTTCAATCCATGAAGAACGTATTTTGGGGAAGATTATTATCATGCTACTACTGTGATGATGATGATAAAGTACCATGTTAAGCTTACAAAACTGGTGAGTTGTAACAGAATGAATATGAACATAATTCTAAATAAACGTGTTCAATGCTTAAAAGTATGCTTGACTTACTATGAAAGCAGATCGAATTAGCTCCTCAACATAGTCAACAGTTGCTCCTTTTACAAAGTCGTACGAAATATTATCAACAACTAATTTAATACCTTCCCTCCCAAAAACTCTGCAAATATAAAATGAGTTGTCGGAGAACAGTGATTAGCATATTCATACACAGTTGAGATGATTACATATCATTATCTGTAAAAATGTTTTCAAAATAATAAATTATATGTTTTGGTAGTTATATACATGCAAGATCATCAACAAATTTTCACAGGGGAAAGAAGATACCTGTCATCTGAATTTATTCTGTCATCCAGATTGAAAACATACTGGAAACCAGAACATCCACCAGTTTCTACACTCAAACGAAGCATTTTCCCATCTGCTGATGATTCATTGGCCACTAGTTCTTTCATTCTCTGTTAACCAATCAATAAATAACAGAAATTGGTTGCTATTGATACTTGTAATTACATATACCTAACTTGCATTTGATAAGATCATGAGCATGGGGAGAAGGTCCACCAATCAAATTAAATTAAATATTATACAAAAAACACTAGAGTACCATGATGGAGATGAATTAATACAGCAGATTTTAGATCATATTTATCATCTGTTAACAATTTTTTTACAGAGAAGGAATCTTGCAGCAACCACTTCAACGGGAGACTTAGGAGTACTTCTGCCTCCTCCTTTTTGTTTAAAACAGACTAAGTTTTCAAATTGTATCAGTTAGGTTTATGAAACTTCATGTGCATCTGCAAACAGAATAGCATGTTCTTATTATAGTCCCCAGTAATAAAGTTGGCAGTTTATTTGGAATGAAATTTAATGATTAGAGTGCAATTGCTAATGACATATGGACAACAGTGATTAATATGTTTACAAAATACCCTCCACAAATTATAAGAAGAAAAGAGAATGATCATGAATTACCCTCCACTAACAATGATTAAAATGATTATGTCAGTGTTTCTCTAGAGTAGCACATTATGTCGGAGATAACTAACAACTTAAAAGTTTCTTCACTCAATATTTGATGTTGAGCACTTCAATGGTTGAACTCTAAATTCTTAGTTTTGAAAGACAAAGTCAAGGTAAATTTTGTCTAACCAAAGTTACCAAACAAATAAAAAGCAGAAGATTGACATCCCTTTTCCATTATATCATGCAATGATCATTTGACACAAGAGTCATAAACTTGCAGAGAAGACTAGGGGAGATATGACAATTTTATACCATTGGTTACGCTTCTATTTGGATTTTTTTCCTTCACTTAACCTCTGTGGCTCTTAAACCTCTAAGCCTAGCAAAACAATCAGTCTTAATGGAACTAGCCCTAATCCACACTTTTCTCACAAGACTTTCCCCTAGATTCAACTTATGATGCTTACCCACGCTACCCTCAACTGACCCCGAGAGTGATATGATACACTAGCAAAGAAGTACAAAGACTTGCATTATAGGAGGAATATCATATGGGAAGTCAAGAAGGAATTTAACCACGTCAGAGCAAGTTATTGGCCTATTGCATTGTTAGAATATTGTCATGCCTCGGAAACGGGTGGCAGCAACTTACGAAAGCTTAGGAAGGATATAAATGGGGGAAGGGTTACTGCAAAAGAGGTATTGAGGATGGAAGCAGTCTTAGTAAATTGGAGTTTCTATCTCTTTCTCGAATAAGAGATCCTATTTTCTTTCCAGAATTGGTTCCCTTTCATACTTGGATTCAAGTTTGCTTTCTTTGACAAAATGCAATCGGAACCCACGGCAAGTTCTAAAAGGTTTTTAGCTTCTTTGCCGTAAAGAAGCAAGTCTATAAGTGCAAAAAGGGAAAATATCGTCAATACTCAGAATGGTAGAGGCATAAACTCTGGTCCTGTTTTACAGGAAACAAATTTCCGTGCATAATTTTCCTCGTGGCAGACATAAGAAAATGATTACATCCTTTTAACAAAGAAACTCAATCAGATTCCAAATTTCACAATTAAAAAAAAAAAAAAGCGCGCATATTAAACCGTAACTCTAATCAATCAGAAGCTGGAATTTTGTCCAATGAAAAACAATTATAGAGTGACAGAGGAGTTATATGTATTCTTGTTGATAGAGCAAAAACATACCCGAACACAATTTTCGGTCATCTGAACGGGTTCAGGAGAAGAAGACGAAGATGGAGATAAGGGAGAGGCATGGTGAAGAGCAGAAGCAGAAGAAGAGCATAGAAGCCTCTGGTTCTGTCGGATTCGAGCTGTCAAGAGTGGTGTGAGGCGTCGAATTAGCGACCT
Source organism: Adenanthera pavonina (assembly GCA_026686845.1). Classification (NCBI taxonomy): domain Eukaryota; kingdom Viridiplantae; phylum Streptophyta; class Magnoliopsida; order Fabales; family Fabaceae; genus Adenanthera; species Adenanthera pavonina. The sequence goes on from JAIVEN010000002.1 coordinate 8,262,877, forward strand.
CGACATGACTATCCTCTATTCCTTCTCCCTGTTTCAATGATCAATTCGCTCCCCAGATTGTGCTGGTAAAAGCTTTGTCTTATGGTATAAACAGTTGGATGGATCCGACGATTGATAGTTTACCACGTCATCAAATTTCTTTAACGAATCCTGAGCGTCTGTTAATGAAAAATCTGGACGGTTCATTTTAATCATGTATATCACGAGATTCACGAGTTTGGTGCCGGATAAACAAAAAGAACTTATATCGCCTTTCTCCTTCTATCGATCTCCAGAGTTGGTGATTCCGGTTTTACCCCGTCGGAAATTGTTCGCGTTCATCGATAGTGTGCGGTGCGTCTATGCCTTTCTTCCTCTGACATTCGCTGCTCTTCCTCTGCCGTTCGCCGTGTGTGATCCGCTGGTCTTTGTACCGTTCGCGCTCGCGTTCGTCATTCCTCCTCTGCCGTTCACCGTTCGACATTCAACTGAAGGAAATTTATTGGAGTTTCGATCAAGGTGAGTTTCCTCTGCGTTCGTGATTTGTGTGATGCGTTAATCAAATAATGAGTTTCACTTTGGAGAACATCTCTAATCATATCTGAGAAACTTTATAATTGGTAAATGGGAAGCTGTTTTCGCGTAGTATTATATTGGAAGTTGTTTATGCTGTTTAACAATCAAGTTTATACATTATTTAGTAAACGGGAAACTTTATATATTTCCATTGGCATTATATGGGGATGATAAAATTTATACTGCGTGTGTAAATACTGCTCAGTGGCTGTGATTTCTTGCACAATTTTTTTTGGGAATTGGAAAGGCAAGTTAAACTTGAGAAAAGATCAACAAGACAGAAAGGAACCAGTGATTCATGTCAGCGTTGATGAGTGATATTCATTCTACAGGGGGTTCTTTGAGCATTTGAAATTTTCATTAGCTTCATGTGCTGTCCTAGCTATCCAATCAGCACTTTGCATTGCTAACCCATAGTGCATAATTGTTGGACTCATGAACTTTCTATTTGTAAGTACTGCTAATTCCTGCACACTGCTCCTGAACTGGTTTACAATCTGTTTGGGTGTCTGATTACATTAATCATTCTGCGGTGGTGGAGAAAAAAGAAAATTAGTGGCATTTGGGGGCTTCGTTTATGATTGAATCATTAATTTGTTCATCGTATGATCAATTTTTGCTTAGAAGAAGGTAACAAAGTAAAGAAAACTTTCAAATTGTCGTCCTTCATAAATAGGTAGATTTTGGATTTCATGTAGTAAACTACAATTCGTTAAAACTGTTTTTACTAGGTGCTATTACAATGTTGCTGCTATTGTTACCTCTGCCACTGACTAGGTTTCTCTATTCTTCCTATTAGGGAAAATTACGAATTGGTATGATTTGGCTATGATGCTGCTAATATTGATCATATTTGATTCTTCTGGATTCGTTTTCTTATCAATTCTTAAGGGAATTACTAGAATTATATGCATCTCTTAAGAAACTCTCTGTGAAATGATCTATAGTTACTCTTTATGCCAACAATAATTTCAATTTTGAAATAACAAACTTTTCATGTGTGCGTGTGTGTATGTGTATTACCATGGGAGAGTACTATGGACTACCGTTTACTACTAACATTGGGTGCTATGAGTTACCCATAGGACTTTAGAGCATTGACAGTCAAAATAACTGCTTTTCGACTGTGGAAATTTTTTTTTTACTTTAAGGTTATAATTATTTTATGGTCAGAAAAATGAACATTATGGCACTGATCTTATGTGCATTGCTGATGCTATTGATAAATTTAGTTTATTCACCACAGATCCCTCATGATATTGCTGTTTTTCTTTTGCTTTTTGTAATTTTTACTCTTTCATGAGTCAGTTTTGAGCTATTGCTGTATTCTTTGGTTATTGAATGAGATTCATTTCCCTTCTTTCAAAAACGAAAAGAAATGTTTATTGTTTCTTACTTTCTGAGTATGAATGAAAAATGCTTTCATGATATCCGGTTGTTGGTTTGAATGAATGGTATCCGCTTAGTAATTTTTACAGAAACAGAAGTTGCGCTGAAGAAGATGAAGAACAGTGACTCGGCTAGCCAGGAGCAGAAGTTAAGAGTCAGAAAATTAGAGATTTCAGATAAGGGAAAAGGTTTCATAGAGTTACTACAACAACTTAGTGTCTGTGATTCTGTATCTGACAAGGAGTTTGAGGATCGATTTCAGGAGCTCAGTTCACTTGGAGATGATCATGTTATTTGTGTCATAGAGGATGAACTCTGCGGGAGGATTATTGCGACAGGGAGTGTGTTCATTGAAAAGAAATTTCTAAGAAATTGTGGCAAAGTCGGACATATTGAAGATGTTGTTGTTGATTCCAATGCCCGGGGAAAACAATTGGGTAAGAAAATAATCGAGTTCCTTACAGATCATGCCCGTTCAATGCGGTGCTATAAGGTAATTCTTGATTGCAGCCTTGAGAACCAAGTGTTCTACGAGAAGTGTGGCTTCAGGCAGAAAGAAGTTCAGATGGTCATGTATTTCATTTGACTAGCAGTGTTTTACTATTTCCCCCCGTTTTTCTGTTATAGTTGAATATTGTTATAAAAGGGTGCTGACATTAATCAGTAATCATTGCTCGTTTTCAAGTTTTCTTATCTGAACAGAAATGTTGTCCCAGGCTCTGTGCTTGTGAGTTTAGGTTCAGGAAATCAGCACTTTCTTTATCTTGCTCTTCTACGTGGACAGGCATGAAGCACTGAGCACAATCAATACCATGTCTTTTATAAAATAGACACTTGGCACATTCAAAGTCACACGATAACCACAAAGCACAATCAGAGACGTTGTTACAACTGAAATTAATGGACTCCAAAGCACAATACTTAGATTTCATGGTAATTGGTTGTTTGAAATCGGAGCCACAACGTTGGTGAGCATCATTACTTCATCGGCAGGCTTCCCTCCAGCGATCGCATAATTCACATTCTAGTGCTGCAATTTCGACATGACCACATCTAATGCTTCCACTGAAGGCAACGTAGAGGCAGCTGCACTCGAAGCCTCCGAAATGCCTGTGCAAATTATGAAGAGCTTTGCAGTAGGAATAGGATATCAATTTTTTTGTCTTGTCAAGTGCATATTTTTTTCCCAATAAAGTGCATATTTAATTTATGGCAATATTTGCTGGCATATATAATTTTAAAGAAAATAAGAATTTACTTATGTGGACTAGCACAAATAATTCTGCATCTCGATCATTTGTACTCAATAAATAAATAAATAAATTATACTTTTTAAAATAAAAAGTCTGCAAAATATTCTAAAAATAAAATGATATAAAGAGTATTTTCGTATCATGAATAGTTTAGCATACAAAAATAAATCAAGTTTATTTTTTTTATTTTACTGACTCTTTATTTTTTATTTATCTCTTTTTTATAAGTATTTCTTGATTTTATGTTAGATTATGTAAATTTAAAAATATATAATCGAAAATAAATGAAGGAAAAAAATAGAAAGTTGGACAGAAACAGTAAACTAAATATCATACCAACGTCTTGTCATTTTATTATTACAAACTAAATATTTTTTAATGTAATACACAAAGTAGTTAATAACTTAAATGTTTTGGAAGGTTGTATTTATTTTTTAACATTTTTATAACATTTAAACAATATTGAAATGTGTAGAAAAATAATGGAAGGAATAAAAGAAAGTTATATGAAACCAATGAATTGTGTCCTGAAAGATTGAAATAAAAAATATACATTGCATGAGCTCAAAAGAAGTTTCCTTATTTATAGCATATAAATAATGTAATACTACATCTTGAAAGGATTAATTTTTAATTATCAGTTAAGAAATATTCTTAGTGCTATAAAAAATGGCATGACTCTTTAAAAATTTTATATTTTATATATAAAATAATCAATATAAAATATAAAATTGGCATATAGATGCACTAATAATAAGTTATGAATATTGGACTGTTTGAGTTCCAACTTCTATATAATCAATTTTTTTATTAATTCTTTCAATTTTTCTATTCACATCTTGTTAACCTACATACAAATTTTTTATTTTTTTCATATTCTTAGATATTTCAATAGAATTTAAATATTGAAAAGATGAATAAAATTTTTAAAAAATTTAATTAATATTTCCATATATACTCTCATTACCATCCTCTATAATACTTTCTAGCTAAATTTCAAGATAAAATATTTCAAAAGGTTAGAATTATAATAATTTCCAAATTAAAATCCATTACGCTTAAATAATTTCCAAGTTTATTTTGTTAATAGAATTTGATGTTAAAAAACTAATAATTATTTTATCTTGTTAACTTGTATTCTTATTGCTCGCCGAAAAATTTGTATTTTGATTGAAAAATTAGATATGAATTACTATTTAGGTAAAGAAAATTATTAATGATATTTTTGCCAACAAATTATATATGAAACTAGAATTCGAAACCCCGGCGATACATAGAGAGTTCCAAATATATCTAATTAAATTATATAAATGTGAATATAATAAAATAAGTATGAATAAGATATGTTTTAATATTTTATTATAAAGTATATCTAATTTAACTTTTATGTAACATTGAAATCAAAGTTCATCCTTCCAATTTTAAATGTTATATTATGTTAGAGTTTGTGTGGGTGTGTGTTAAAAAGAAAATCCCACATTGCTCAAAAGGCAAAAAGGTCTTAGTGTTCATATACTAAGATGTGAAATTGGGCAATTAAATGGGCTAAGAGGAGAAGTGGGTTCGCGCGCATAACAACATACCACCACAGCTAAACGCAGTTCAAATCCGTCGATTTCCCCCCTGCGCGAGTTACACACGATACTGGGCACTTTTGCTGAAAATTATTTTTGTGAAAATACAATATAAAATAGCTTACCGGAAAAGTTGTTCTTTTTACTAGTTTCAATTTTGAATCTTGTAACGTTGAAATTTTTAATTCTTCATTAACCGATTTATTTTCTATTAATCTGTGTTCAACCCAACGTCCATAAACGGTTAACTAGTTTTATGTCCAACGTCCGGTAACGTTTTCAGATTTATTAACATGTCTCCCAACGTTCATGACCAGTGTTTAATTGCAGTTATGGTATGCCAAACGTTCACTGATTTTAGAGCCTATAAATACCGAGCTCTAGAACGGGATTCAACACACCAGCTCTCGGACATTATTCGGAGCTTTCTCCTCTCTTTCTCTGCTCACCTGAGCTTCAGCTTCATTTCTTTCTGTTGTTCTGTTGCCTTGCTTCGGCTAGAGGAATCCGTTTAATTCTGGGGAGTTGCCGACTCATGGCGGAATAACTCTTAAGGACAGTGTCCTCGGGCACGACTCGGATTATTATTAACTTGTTATATTGTTGCAGTGATTTTTAACATTCTTAAGAGTTAATATGGAGTCACAACAAGGTGGTCCTGATTTTGACAATGTTAATGTTGCTACGAATGGCTCTGGTGATTCTGGTAGTATCATTCCAACTGCCGTGCCTGCAATGACGTTACCCAAGCCATTCCCAGTCATCTAAAAAATTCAGGTGTTCGACGGCAACAATTTCAAACGATGGCAGGAGCGTATTTTCTCTGTCCTAGATATGCATGGTGTTGCGATCGCACTCACGATATCCGAGCCTCCTCCAGATGTTGACCAGACCCAAAGAGACGTTTGGATTCATGCAAACAAGGTATGCCGACACACTACATTAGTACATTGTCTAATGATCTCTTCGATGTATATTGTGTCTACAAGGAAGCCAACAAGATATGGGAGTCACTGGATACCAAGTATACTGCTGACGATGCTGGAAAACAAAAGTTCGTTGTTGGGAATTACTATAGGTGGGAAATGATCGAGGATAAAGACATGAAATTGCAGATTAATGAGTATCACAAATTGCTGGAGGAATTACGTGCTGAGAAGATCAACCTTCCTGATGTGTTCATTGCTAGAGTCCTGATTGAAAAGCTACCAGATTCATGGAATGACTACAAGCAATAGCTCAAACACAAGCAGAAGCAATTATCACTATCAGACCTTATCACTCATATCATCATTGAAAACACCAACCGAAAGGCTATTCGAGTAGCAAAAGGCAAAGAGATGACATCCAAGGCAAACCTGGTGGAGACAAAGCAACGCAACAAGAGGTATGATTCTAAGAAACCTGATTACAAGCCTAAGAATGCTAATCCTACCTTCAAAAAGAAAGGCAATTGCTATGTCTGTGGAAAGCCAGGTCACTATGCAGGTCAATGCAGAAAGAGGGCTAGAGGTGATAATCCTCCAAAACCAAGTGCAAATTTGGTTCAAGGAAGTGATAGTGGTGATGATGATATCATTGCTGCAGTTGTTTCTCAAACCCTGATTATCTCCGATATGAGAAAGTGGGTGGTAGACTCTGGGGCTACCAGGCACATCTGTGCTAATAAGGAGATGTTTACCTCCTATGATCCTATCAAGGAAGGAGAAGACCGCATTTATCTTGCTGATTCCTGAACTGCAAAGGTTCAAGGGAAGGGAAAGGTTGTTCTCAAACTCACGTCCAGAAAGATCTTGGCTCTAAATGATGTTTTGCATGTACCTGATGTTAGAGCAAATCTAGTTTATGTGGCCCTACTGGGCAAGGCTGGGGTTAAAGTGTCGTTTGAATCTGACAAGATTGTAATGACAAAGAACAATATTTTTGTGGGAAAGGGTTATTGTAATCAAGGACTTTTTGTACTGAATGTTGTTGAAATGAATGAAAATGCATCTTCTTCTGCTTACATTCCTGTCTATATGATTGATTCTATTGATGTATGGCATGCTAGATTAGGACATGTTAGTAAAGGTTATTTAAAGAGATGCAACACCTTGGTCTAATTTCTGGAATTAAAAATGATTTTTTAAATAAATGTGAAATTTATGTAGAAGCAAAATTAACTTAAAAATCTCATTTTTCTACTCAAAGAGAAACTGAATTACTTTCTTTAATTCACACTGATTTGGGTGATTTGAAACAAACTATGACTAGAGGTGGGAAAAAGTATTATATTACTTTTATTGATGATTTTTCAAGATTTACTAAAGTATATTTATTGAGAAATAAAGATGAAGCTTTTGAAAAATTCCTTTTATATAAAGCAGAGGTTGAAAATCAACTTAATAAAAAGATTAAAAGAGTAAGATCAGATAGAGGAGGAGAATATGTTTTATTAAATGATTTTTGTGAAAATGAGGGTATTATTCATGAAGTAACTCCTCCATATTCGCTTGAGTCCAATGGTGTTGCAGAAAGGAAAAATAGAACTTTAAAAGAAATGATTAATGCTTTGCTTGTGAGCTCTTCTGCACCAGATAATTTATGGGGAGAAGTTTTATTGTCTGCTTGTTTTCTACAAAATAGAATACCTTATAAGAAAATAAATAAAACACCTTATAAATTATAGAAAGGTTTTATACCCAATCTGAAATACTTGAAAGTGTGGGGGTGTCTTGCAAAAGTTCTACTTCCTGATTCTAAAAAGAGAAAATTAGGTACAAAAACTTCTGATTGCATGTTTATTGGTTATGCTGAACATAATGCTGCTTATAGATTTTTAGTTTTAAAAAGTGATATTTTGGATCACAACACTATTATTGAAACTAAATATGCTGAATTTTTTGAACATATTTTTCCTCTAAGGGTTGAACAAATTCCTCAAAAAGTAAAAAATTTCTCTCCTTCTTTTAAACAAAATTCAAATGAAGACATGGTTGAAAATTTAAGGAGAAGTAAAAGACAAAGAAAAGAAACAACTTTTGGAGATGATTTTTATACTTATTTAGTACAAGATGAACCTTCAAATTTTTATGAAGCTATTTCTTCTTCTGATACTCAGTTTTGGAAAGAAGCTATTAAAACTGAAATTGATTCTCTTTTTCAAAACAAAACCTGGATTTTAGTAGATTTGCCTCCAGGAGCAAAGCCTATTGGTTGCAAATGGGTTTTCAAGAAAAAATATTTTCTAGATGGTTCTATTGATAAATATAAAGCTAGACTGGTAGCCAAAGGTTTTACTCAAAAAGAAAATGTTGATTATTTTGACACATTTTCTCCTGTGACTAGAATTTCTTCTATAAGAATTCTTATTGCTTTGGCTTCAGTTTATAACCTTTACATTCATCAAATGGATGTTAAAACAACTTTTCTAAATGGTGTTTTAGAAGAAGAAATTTATATGGTACAACCTGAAGGGTATGTAATTTCTGGGCAAGAAAACAAAGTTTGTAAACTTGTCAAGTCTTTGTATGGTTTGAAACAAGCACCCAAACAAAGGCATGAAAAGTTAGATCAAGTTTTAACAAATGATGGGTTTTCTACTGTTGAAGTGGAAAGATGTGTTTATACAAAACTTGTATATAGTGATTGTGTGATTATTTGTTTATATGTTGATTACATGCTTATTTTTGGCACAAGCATGAATGTTGTGATTGAGACTAAACATTTTCTTGCATCAAATTTTGATATGAAAGATATAGGTGAAGCTAAAGTGATTTTGGGTGTTAAAATTATAAGAAATGAAAATGGTATTTTATTATCTCAAGAACATTACATTGAAAAAATTCTTAGAAAATTTGGACATTTTGATGATTCTCCTTTGAGTACTCCTTATGATTCTAGTATACAACTAACAAAACACAAAGGTGTTCCTGTGGCTCAATTTAAGTATGCACAGATCATTGGAAGTCTGTTGCATTTAATGAATTTTACCAGGCCTGATATAGCATATGCTGTATGTAGGTTGAGCAGATACACCCACTGCCCAGGTAGTGACCATTGGGTGGCCTTGGTAAGAATAATGAGATATCTGAGAGGTACCATGAATTATGGTATATTTTATAGTGGATTTCCCGCTGTATTAGAAGGATACAGTGATGCTAACTGGATTTCAGATTCAGATGAGACAAAATCCACTAGTGGTTATATTTTCATTCTTGGTGATGGTGTAATAACCTGGAAATCAGCCAAGCAAAGTATTATAACAAAATCCTCAAGAGATTCTGAGTTTGTTGCCATGGAGCTGGCTGGCACTGAAGCTGAGTGGTTGAAAAACTTCTTAGTAAATATTCCAATAGGTGAAAAGCCAACACCATCAGTGTCTTTACATTGTGATAATCAATCTGTGATAGCTACGGAAAAAAATAAGACCTTTAATGGCAAAAGCAGACACATTCGATTGAGACATAATATTATAAAGCAGCTGCTAAAAGATGGAGTTATCTCAATCGATTATGTGAGATCAGAGATAAATCTGGCAGATCCGTTAACAAAGCCCCTAGGAAAGAAACAAATTATTAACACATCGAGGGGAATGGGACTTAAGCCAATTTGAAATTAATAATGATAGTAACCTAACCTCTGTGATTGGAAATCCTATGAAGGAGGTTCATATGGGTAAGAACAAGTCATGTGTTAATTCTGCTAGCACTAAAGTTTGTTGTCCCTTCCTATGATTTGAGAAAGTGTTAGAATGCATTATTGGTAAGGTTGAGCAAAGCTTTTAATGATTTCATAGTCCTTATGGATGATGTATTCATTGCAGATACACTTGATGAAATCACCTATATGAATGTGGAGTGGGTCCATTCCTATGAGATCATGGCGAAATCTCTAGAGCATTCATTAAAACCAGGCATGCGCATGGCCGTCTAACGCGCAAAACTGCCGTCAACAGCAGAAATTGTGGGGGTATAATCTGACTAATAATACCTCTAGTTTTGTATTCAAGAGTTGTTGGTTCATAGAAGCAGGCTTCACTGACAATTCTGTATACTAAGTATTATTGGTCTAGGTCTGGTTCACAGTCCAAAAGACACCAGATTCAAAACGTTTATACTCGTGTTGTAACTCAGATGATAAAGGTCTTTTTAACACACATGTGGGGGATTGTTAGAGTTTGTGTGGGTGTGTGTTAAAAAGAAAGTCCCACATTGCTCAAAAGAAAAAAGGTCTTAGTGTTTATATACTGAGATGTGAAATTGGGCAATTAGATGGGCTAAGAGGAGAAGTGGGCTCGCGCGCACAACAACAGACCACCATAGCTAAACGCAGTTCAAATCCGTCGATTTCCCCCCCTGCGCGAGTTACACACGATACTGGGCACTTTTGCTGAAAATTATTTTTGCGAAAATACAAAATATTTTATTATAAAATAGCTTACCAGAAAAGTTGTTCTTTTTACTAGTTTCAGTTTTGAATCTTGTAACGTTGGAATTTTTAATTCTTCATTAACCGATTTATTTTCTATTAATCTGTGTTCAACCCAACGTCCATAAACGACTAACTAGTTTTATGTCCAACGTCCGGTAACGTTTTCAAATTTATTAACATGTCTCCCAACGTTCATGACCGATGTTTAATTGCAGTTATGGCATGCCCAACGTTCACTGATTTCAGAGCCTATAAATACCGAGCTGTAGAACTGGATTCAACACACCAGCTCTCGGACATTATTCGGAGCTTTCTCCTCTCCCTCTCTGCTCACCTAAGCTTCAACTTCATTTCTTTCTGTTGTTCTGTTGCCTTGCTTTGGCTAGAGGAATCCGTTTAATCCTGGGGAGTTGCCGACTCGTGGCGAAATAACTCTTAAGGACAGTGTCCTCGGGCACGACTCGGATTATTATTAACTTGTTATATTGTTGCAGTGATTTTTAACATATTATAGTAAATAATTTTTGACATGTTATAGTTTGGCAAATTATTTATTTTTTTATTATATATTGCTAAAAAACTAACTTGAAAAGCTAATGAAATTTCTTTTTGATTAAATAATAACTGGGTCATTTTATATTTTATTGTAAGAGAAGCCAAATCAAATTGAGTCCGTCCTTGTTAACATCATCGATCTAGTTTTTTATTAACTATTGTAGGCCACGAAGTAAATGTGTTTTAGTGCTTACTAGCATAAAAAAAAGATGGGATGATGAAATGGATAGACATAGGCATGCGTATTGGGTATAATATATGTTGAAGACGATAAATTTTAAAATTATATATTATGAGTAAAAAATATAACTTATTAATATTTGTAATCAAGTCAGATAGAAAATAAGTGAGGATATTGAGATTATTGCTCTATGATTATCTTGCATTTTATTATCCATGAAATCAAATTTCAAAAGCTAGACTTGTAATCAAATTTCAAAGTCTTCATATAATCTATGAGAGCTAAATATCAAAAAGCTATCCTCTCTTTTTGCACAAAGTTCCTCATAAACATGGGTTATATAGTATAATCATAGGAGACATAAATTAATAGTTAAACTTTAAATTCTTTGCATTCAAACTAAGACGAAAATGAGTAAATAAGGAATACACGATAAAAAAATTGAGTTGCAATATGTGAAAATAGTGAGTAATATAACCAAGAAACTTCGCCTTACACCATTATGAATGTCAGCAAATCAATATCAACATCAATAATATAATAACGTGGTAAAATGTTCCTCCAACAAGAACAAATTTAAAAACAATGTAATAGCAAATTAACAATACATTGACAGCCTTATGTTGTAAATAACGTAAATTTAAAAACAATGTAAATAGCAAATTAACAACACATAGACAGCCTTATGTTGTAAATAACGTACTAATCACACCATTCCTGCGAGTGCAAAAAGCTGGTCACTACGAACTGAATCCCAAGAGCAATTTATAGGGAAATTTGTAATACCCCATGCAAATGAAATCATTGGAGTTTGATTTAAAATTGAATGAAAATGGTTATAATCTTCTCTAATTGACAAATAAATGTAAATTGATTCTAATATGTTACAATGACTAATATAGATCGAGACAAACAAATCTTGATTTTTTCACAAATTTATAACTGATTTTTATTTTCCATATTTATCATGAGAAATTAAAAAAAACAAATATATATAAAGAAATAAATATTATTTAGAATATATGGAGCTTATTTTTTTATAGTCAGCATGATATTTTTTTCCACAAATTTATAATTGATTTTCATTTCCATATTTATTATAACAAATTTAAAAAAATAAAAAATAATATATATATATATAAGGAAATAAACATTATTTGGAATATATGAAACCAAATTTTTTTATAATCAGCATGATGATGTAGAGGCCTGAAATAGCAATACATCATATTTTCGACTCTACTTTATAATATATATCACTATGAACTGAATCATGAGAGTAATTTATGGGGAAAATTGTAATATTCTGTGCAAACACAATCATTGGAGTTTGATTTAAAATTGAATGAAAATGAGTATGATTTTCTCTAATTAACAAATAAATGTAAATTGATTTTACTATGTCACAATGATTAATATAGATCAAGATAAACAAATCGTGATTCTTTCACAAATTTATAACTGATTTTTATTTCTATATTTATTATAAGAAATTCAAAAAAAAAATAAAAAAAAATATATGTAAAAAATAAATATTATTTGAAATATATAAAGCTTGATTTTTTTATAGTCAACATAATATTTTTTTCACAAATTTATAATTGATTTTCATTTCTATATTTATTATAACACATTTTAAAAAATAAAAATAATATACATATAAAGAATTAAATATTATTTGAAATATATAAAATTAGATTTTTTCATAATCATAATAATGTAGATATGTAAAATCAGTTATGTTTTGAACCTTTATTTTATACTATATATCACTATGAATTTAATCTCGAGAGCAATTTATAGGAAAAATTGCAAAACCCTTTACAAATAAAATCATTGGAATTTGATTTAAAATTAAATAAAAATGATTATGATCTTATCTAAATTACAATACAAATAAATGTAAATTGATTCTGATATGTCACAATAACTAATATTGACTAAGATAAACATATCATGATTTTTTCATAAATTTATAATTGATTTTTATTTTTAAATTTATTATAAGAAATTTTAAAAAATAAAAATAAATGTGTAAAAAAATAAATATTATTTAAAGTATATGAAACTTAATTTTTTTATAGTGAGCATGATATCTTTTTTTATAAATCTATAATTAATTCTTATTTTTATATTTATCATAACAAATTTTAGAAAATAAAAAATAATATATAAATAAAAAATAAATATTATTTAAAATATATGAGTTTAGATTTTATCATAACCAATACTCCCTCCGGTCCTATATATAAGACCTTTTGCCTTGGTCCTAAATATAAGATCCTTTACAATGTACGAGGTGGTATTTATTATGCATTTTCAAAAAAATGCTCCTATTTAATGCATTCAAAGAGAAAAAAAGAGAGATTAAATAAGGGTAGTTTTGGAAAAATATTGAAATTTTCGAAGAAATCGAGGTAGTTAATTAGTTTTAACTTCTTTTCTTAATTTGCGTGATTCCGTTAAAATGATCTTATATATAGGATCAGAGAGGGAGTATAATATAATGATGTAGAGCTTTCCTCTTGCTATTATAAAAAAAAAAAAATCTTTCCTTTTGCCACAATGTATAATAGATTTGTTTGGTAAAAAACTACATATGAATTTAATCGATCCGTTCTCTATATTCCCCGTGCCGCCATCCACTCGCAGCTTTCAGAATAACCCAAAACCTGGACACGTTAGCTGTGAAAAGTGATGATGCTCAAGATCTCAACAACTTCAACCTCCAGTGTTCAATCACCCCAGGGATTTGTGAAAACTCCAACATATGGCCTGGACAAGCGTGGTTTTGTTATCTTCTGGCCTTCTCCAGCCTCGAGTATGTTTGCTTCCGCCTACATTCCCCTTTCTGTGTTCGAGGCTGTATTAGTCGTTACTCGTTACATTCTCTCCCATCTTTTTTAATTTTTCTACTTAATAGGAAAATCTCGATCTTCTATTCAATGCTCTGTTCGATTCCGTCCTTGCATCGATATACACAAGGTATGCCAATCTCTAATTTGTCAAATTTTTATTCTACCCTGCTATTTTATTTTTAAAAAATTTAATGATAATTGATGTGGTTTCAATTGCTTGAGTATTTATGGCCAAAATAATCGCACATCAAGGAATAAAGAACTTATATTTACGTGACCGGGTATTGAATGAATTCATCTGGTTTTCGCGTTTACGGCAGGGGAAAGTGAAACAAATCGTTGGGTCAACCCTTCAAGATTTAAAGGGGGATGGGTCAAACCCTGTGACCAATTTTGAATCTGATAAGTCGGCAGCAGAGTTTGCCAAACTTTATAGAGAGGATGAGCTTACTGGTGGCCATGTAATTATGCTCGGAGCAGATCCTTTAAGCAAAGCTGCTGCCCTAGAGGCATTGCATGCTTATCCCGGTACTGTTCTTCTTATTTCGTTGGTTTTTTTTTATCCCTGTACTAAAGTTCTGGAGAGTAAGAGAGAGTGAAGTTACAATAGGTCGTAGAAATTTTTGTTTTAGATTGTTAAAATAGATGCAATTAGAAATGTTAAATGGAAAGAAAGGAAAAGGAGCTCCTGGACTAGGCCAAATATTGGGCATAAATTAGATGGTCAATATTTAGTTGCTTATTGAGTGACTATGAGTGAATATTATCTGTGGGATGATCCTTTTTTTAAAAGCTTGGATCTCTATCTTACCTCGTAATTCAGTCAGCCACAATATTGAGCTTATTCTGTGCTGATTTCATGCTGATACTTAATTACATACCGTGGGGGATTGTCTCTTTTAACATGTTGACCATGTGGACTGCTGCCTTCAAGTTTTTTGCATTGCCATTGTTCTTTGTGGTTGATGATATGCTAAAAACTTACAGATTTTTCCATGCTGAACTTACTGTGGAGGACTGGTAACTTGTAGGCAGTCTGCAAGTTGGAGGTGGAATAAATTCTGACAATTGTTTGAGTTACATTGAGGAAGGAGCAAGCCACGTCATTGTCACATCTGTATGTTTCACCTTCTTTTTTCCAGTTGTTCAACATTTTCATTCCCCACTGACAGATATGTCTTGCCAAATGCTTATAGATGCAGAGTTGATGCTGAATTTCATCTGGAATGACTATTTCATTATATAAGACAGGTCTACGTCTGCAATCATGAAGGACATTTTTCCTTCGTTTTTATTGCTCATATTGTTTCAATCTAGAGATTTAAAATAAAATTACCTATTTGTTCGGTAGTGAGAAAGGTAAATGAATTTCCATTCTCCGTTATGTAACTTTTCCTTAATGACAATCTTCTGAAAAGGAAGTAACATTAAAACAAGTATGCAAAGGAATCTCCAATCTTGATTTATGCAAATATAACCCATCCTCCCATTGACGTGTTAATTTAAAATAACCACCAGTAGAGCAGCGATTCTTAGAGGAGAATGAATTTAGACATATCATATTATCTAATTTCTGTCTTCACAGTATGTATTTAACAATGGACAAATGGATCTTGGAAGGCTAAAAGATCTTGTTCGAATTGTTGGAAGACAGAGGCTTGTGTTGGACCTTAGCTGCAGAAAAAAGGTACAAATAGGTTTCTCTGTATTAAATTGTAGATTATATCCTAGAAGAATTAATTCTGGAAGAAAGATTAGGTACTCATGTGTAGCACAACTCTAGTGATTTGAGATTTAAATAAGAATTTTCTTTTGTTGACTTCTGAATGCTGCATTTAATATTCTGCTAAAAAGTATACAAATGTTCAAGAGAAATCCTGTGCAATCTGAGGGAGAAGAGGTTATCAACTATTGAAAAATCGTTGCACATGCAAATGTTAGGAATTGAAACACTTTTGGATGTGTTAAGGTCCTTATAATGCTATATTTTTTAATATTTTTTATTATTTCAGTTTGTTTTTCCAATTTTGTATTTGTGGCTACTGATGTTCAGGAAGGTGAATACGTAATTGTCACTGATAGATGGCAGAAATTTAGTGATGTGATTCTTAATGCTGAAATATTGCAATTTCTTGCCAACTTTGCTGATGAATTTCTGGTTCATGGCGTTGATGTTGAAGGGAAAAAGTAAGTTAAAATTCTTCATGTATTTAACTAGAATTAGTTAGGGTGAGATGGTGAGAATTCTACTGAACACAGAGGCTCCTACTTTCCTTGAGTAAATGTATTAGACAACAATTTGGGAATAAGAAACATTTACAAATGATATAATGTCTTTCTACATTTTTGTCCAGTCAATTTATAGCAAAAAGTAAAATGTAAACACCTTTTACGTATGGATAGAATTGCACCTGATGTTAATTGATTGCACATTATAGGTTGGGAATCGATGAAGAGCTTGTGGCTTTGCTTGGCAAGCATTCACCGGTCGGTAACCATCCACAGCAACTTTGAAATTATTTTAACATTTTATATTTATGTTGAATCAATGTATTCAAATGGCCTGAATAATAAAAGCTAAGAATTTGGGGTATCGACTGACAATTAGAGCAAGAAAGCAATTTTTAAATGTGGTATTATACGAACATTTCATTATGCTCCCCCATGAAAGCCACATTTTGTTTTTGGCCACTCATGAATGCAATATTAACATTTTGGTTGTCAGATTCCTGTCACTTATGCTGGTGGCGTGACCAAAATGGCTGATCTGGAGAGTATAAAAATGGCTGGAATGGGACGTGTGGATGTTACTGTGGGCAGTGCATTGGATATTTTTGGGGGGAACTTAGCATATAAAAATGTTGTGGCTTGGCATGCCCAGCAACATGCCTCCATGGTTTAATTGGTATGGCTGGGATGTGCGGAAGGATAGGGAAGGATGAGCTAGGATTATGTTTAATTGATTCTCTTTATTTGATCATGTCTGCACAGTTTGTTTTTTTTTGTCCCTTCACTTCTTCGGGAACATGGATCCAGACACTTGCCATTTCGTTGCGCTTCATGCTAGCATCTTCTTCAACCATCACCTTGTAATTGAGATTTTGTTGTGATAAATATAATTATCGGCCAGTTTGCATAGTTGTGAACTATAGCAAATACGATGCAGTAAGATTTTTTTATGTAATGACGAGAAAGTATTGTCTTCTAGTCCGTGACATTCCCATATCTTAAGAAGGCATTAGCCTGTGAGCACCCCTGATCTTGTTCCTGACATAGTCATGAGAGTTGTGGTTCAGATTATATAGATCGTTAAATCAATAAAGGTTAGTTCATACAATAATTGAATCTTGGACTAGTTTGTTTTTAAATATATTAAAAAAATCATGAAATTCAAATTAATAGCTGTTAAAAAAAGTTATAAATTATAAATAATATATTAATCTACCTTAGAAGAATCTCTAATGTCCACACGCGTCATCAAATAAAGTTGTCACAAGTTTAGATACTTACCAATGAGAGCACTTTTGGTGCATCATGTGCTCAACTTTCCTTAGACCGAATCTGGAAGCAAATATGGACAATTCATATTTAATTATATTTTATTATTATATTTTGAATATGTTTTTATTTTATTAAATATAAAATTTAAAATAGATATATTTTTATAACTGTTACTATTTAAAAAGATTATTATTATATAAAAAAATCAAAATAAACAACTTTAAATTTGGATTGATCCACCCAAAATGATAAACATTGAGTGTTTATCATAGTAATGAGTACTGAGGTAGTCAAATTAATTTATAAAAAAATATGCAAATTGAGATGAATTCTACAATGAAGACACAAAAATTAAGGTGAATAATTATTCTATGGATATAGTATTAATTTTTAATTATCTCAAATTTTGCATTTAGATTACCTCAAATTCTTCATTGTTAAATTACTTTAAAATTTATATATATTATAATAAAATAAATTTATATGAATTTTAAAACATTAAAAAGAAACAAATTTGATCTTTTCTAATTTTAATAGCACCGATTCACTTCAGATAACTGGCCTAGGGGGCTAAGGGCCATGAGCAGTTATAACGTCCTAAAAGAGAAGAAAACTGGGGTTCATATATTGCCGAAGAAAACTGGGGTTCATATATTGCCGAAGTCTAAAATAGCGGGGCATCTACCGGGAAAAATCATAACCTCTTAATAAATGGGACATATATAATATAATTCACTCGATTTCTGCACTCAGCAACAGAAATTAAAAAAACACCATAACCTGGACTGTGACAAAACCCATCCCCTCGTTCCCAAACAAAGAAGCTTGTGCATTGAATTCCCAAGGCAAAATGATTATTTGCAAACCTCTGTTGCTTGCAGATGCCCAATCGATAGCCTTCGTCCCCCTCCCAACAACTTTTACCAAAACCTCATCCATTATCACCAATTCTGCGTCCACCAACAGAATCAGCACAGCTCCAACCCAGCGAAGAACCATGTCTGCGTTGGAAGCTCGAAGCTCTCTCATTTTTGCTCTTGCTTCCCAAGCCACCTCTTTGGCTCAGAGACGTAAATGTCAAAAATTTTCCCTTACAAATCCTTCTTCTCTTTGCTCTGACACCTTCTAATTTACTTGGTTGATTTTTACGGATGATTCGTCTTAGTTCTAGCGGACGCGGCCACTGAGACTGCTAAATACATATTTCCAAAAAGATTTGAAAGCCGGACTCTCGAAGAGGCTTTGATGGCAGGTAATATTTATGATTGATTTTCATTGTCGAATATGAAATTGAGTTATTCTAATTGTTCCTTTTCCTGTTGTGTGAATCAATTATTTGGGGTTTCTCTGTAGTTCCGGACCTGGAGACTGTGAAGTTCAAAGTTCTCCGTACGAGGGACCTGTATGAGATCAGGGAAATTGAGGTGTGTGTATATATATTTATATGTGGTCCTTTTTTTTAACTGGAAATAACTTGACTAGGGGAAATTTTTTAGCTGGAAAGTTAGTTCCAAATATATATATAGTAACATATAATGCTGGCTGCCCATGACGTCTACGTGTAGGATGAACCGAATCCTCATTGTATTTGACTTTTCCTTCTAGAAGGGGGCTCTTACATGCTCTGCAGGGTATTTTCCGAAAAAAATCATTTCAGCTAAAAACGTTTCTATATATAGAAGCTGATGCATGTGGCAGTGGCTTTAAAGAGTTAGGATTTGGGGTTGATATCAGCTTCCTTGAAATATTTGTGTGTGTGTGTGTACACAAAATTCCCTATGTGCTTAAAAGAAAGTAATATGCTGTTCCGGTGAACAATCTTGTCTTGGGCTGTTGGGCACTCACCTTGATATGATCTGATTTTCTGTGCAGCCTTACTTTGTAGCAGAGACTACAATGCCTGGGAAGAGCGGCTTTGACTTCAATGGTGCCTCTCAGTCCTTTAATGTCCTAGCTGAGTACCTATTTGGCAAGGTAGTTTAGTTTCGGAACTGAGCTCCAACAGTACATTACTGGGCTGCTTTGGGTCACTACACCTCTTACTTTCTTGAGTAATAATACGTGCACATCAGTTACACCTGTACAGCGGTCACTCACTTCATCGTGAGTGACTGACTCCATCTACTCTACACTCACTATATGGAAGTGAAACTGTTGCACTGCAAGTGATGTACAAATATCTTTATTGCTCTTTTTCCTTCCTGTTTGAAGATAAATAACGGATTTCTGCTGTTGTTATGATAGTAGAATACAACGAATGAGAAAATGGAGATGACAACACCTGTTTTTACACGCAAGGATGAGATTGATGGGATTAAAATGGATATGACAACACCTGTGTTGACAACAAGGGTACTTTTCTTTTCCATGAAATTTGTGCAATGACCATCTTTATCTCTACTTTCATACTTCTTATTCAGTGCCGGTGAGGTTATTAATTAATAATTAGAGTTATTTTGTTTAATAAACATAACCATTTCTCTTTGGACATAAAAGCTAAAACTAGTAGTAAAACAGTCAAAACTGACAAAACCCCGTAAGAACTATGAAATACAAGCCAACATGGAAGAAAGCAACCCTGGCTATTGCAAAAACTATTTCTTATGAGAATTTAAACTCAAGATAAATTATTCCGGTTATATTAGTGAAATAATTGGACCTAATTTATCCTCAAAATGGGTGGCCAATGTTTTCTTTGTATTTACTTCAGAACACGCATAGATATTGCTATTAAATCTCCAACTAACACCATCTATTTTGCAGTATATTTATAGGCCTCTTGTTCATTTTGATATTATTTGGTATTTGCTTATGAGTAATTTCTTCAATATTTTTTCAATAATGATCTAATTCAGTAATGACATTATCTTAGACGGAGGATCAAGAAAAATGGAAAATGTCCTTTGTCATGCCGTCAAAGTATGGTGCCAACTTACCATTGCCTAAAGATTCCTCTGTGAGGATCAAAGAGGTGCCCAGAAAAATAGTTGCCGTCGTTGCCTTTTCAGGTTAACCCTTGCCCTTTTTAATGAGGAATTGTATACAGACTTAGTTCCTTTTTCTTCATCTTTGGTTACATTTTTAATAGATAGTAAAAGTTGTACCACTTGAAATTTTCAATACTACTGGAAGTACAAAACCCACAATCTAGATCATGAGAACCACGTGAGTTTATTTGTATATGCTTGTATTTGGTAGAAAGGAGACAGAAAGCAAATTGAAAATGGAGAAAGGATTGGTGTTGGAATTGAACTTCGGTAGGTAGGGGTAGCCGCAGGCTGGACCAGATCAGGCATTGGCCTGGCCTGATTTTGTACAGAGCTTATTTTTCTAAGCTCGGTGCATAAGTCCAGCCCGATCAGGGTTAGTAAGGGCTAGGCAAATGCTACTTGAATCAAAGTTCTAAGGCGGACGTATGCATCTTTTATATCAACACAAAAATCCACTTTTGGATAACTTACTATGAAGTTAAAAATGAGTAAATCAGCACTAGTTGTATTAAGCACAAACAAGTAAATTTGTTTATTTCTAATTAAATGTTTTTCAGTTGTCATTTAAATATTCAACCTTTCTGACATTCTGAATCAGGTTTCGTGAATGTTGAAGAAGTTAAGCGACGAGAATTGAAACTACGAGAAGCTTTGAAAAGGGATAAAGAATTTCAAGTTAAAGAGGGCATTTCAGTAGAAGTTGCGCAGGTGAGAGCTTTAGGGGCTGTTTGGTATGCAATTTATAAATGTGTTTCTAGATGCTTGGGAGATTAAATTTCCTAGGAACCAAGTCATACTTAAGGTTAAACAGTCTCTTAATGACTAACCTGTAATGTCAATTGTTCCTTGTTTTGATTACAGTATAATCCCCCATTTACACTTCCATTTCAACGCCGCAATGAGGTCGCATTGGAGGTAGTATGGAAAGATGAACAGGATTATAGGAACCTGGTCCTCTGATTTAAAATCAGAAGGTACCCTTAAATTTTCAACAACCCAGTTATAAACAGTAAAAAAGAACTTGTTCAGTATCACATGGATCACAGACTCCAATACCTAAAGATCTTATGTACTTAATAGTGATGCATGTCATATGTAAATATAGTCAGATAAAAATTTTATTATCGCTTGGTGGAGCCGTGGAGGGCTCTGCCATTTTCATGTATAATAGTTATTATGAATCTTCCAAAGTTACAAATGAATAGCTGGATCTCGATAGGCCCCGGCCGTATCAATGGTATAAAGAGCTGTTACCCATATATCTTGCCTTTTAGTTTTCAACATAAGTAGCATCTCAGCCTTTTACATGTTTGGGGATGGATGTAAAGTGATGTTGTCATTATGGAAGTTCTCTGGCTTTCATTTTGAAAAATAAATATTTTTTTCAATTCAAGAATGAAGTCTTTGTAATCTGAGGAAGCTAAGAGGCTGCGATAGTTGTTATGCAAAACTACAAGTTTTGTTTTCTGTAATTTCAATTAGGTGTTCTTGTCAGTGAGCAGTTGAGGCTGCAAATTCTATTGGTTTAATTTGGAAATGAAACTCCTCCCTTTAATATACTACCCCGATGCTCTTTATTTTCCTTGGTGGTAAGTTAAGGACTCCTCATATGTCTGTGTGTGTGTGTGTTCGATCTTTTATAATTATAATCCCTTCCTTTCAACTCTGGCTTCTGTAAACAATTCGTGAGTGCAATTAAGGAATAAGGATGCCAATTTACTACTGCTTTTAAGAATTTATTGGTTGTGACGTCATTTTTCCCTGCAAGCTGATGTATCGAATTTACATCTAAGCCTTTTGATTGAGCTACGTTGTTGCAAAAGCAGCAGAAAAATGTGCTGCGCTATTAGAGAGATCTTAGGAGATGACGAACTTGCATGTTAATTAGTAACATGTTCCTGCATCTATTTCCGTAAAATATGTACTTATCGCAATCTATCATGTTACATTCTAGAATCTTCTATAATTATATAAATATTATCTTTTGTATTTATTAGTCTTTATTAGGTTGATTTGTTATTATTACAAAGATTTATGATTCTTTGGTGTATATATTGTAAACCTTTTCAGTAATATGATACGGCAATTCATCAGTTCTTTCTTTCTTTCTTTCAAGCTTTTATGGTATTAGAGCTATAATTTTTCCAGAACAAACACCAAAAACATTGCCAGAAATTCATATTGCTGTCACTATTCACGTGTTCCAGATCTACTCATCCATTGACCACCATTGCAAACACGCGCCACCCTGTCGTGTTCACCACCCTCCGTTTGGTCGAACCACAAAGTCTGGCAGTCTTCCGACCAGACATGCGCCCCCACACGCTGATCACTCTTTTCTGCACCAGCCACTTTTGGCAGTGCGTGAAGGTGTGTGTGCACGCCTCACCAGCCGCTGTTTCCCTCACCGTGCTCCTCTCTCTGCGTCCTTCCTGTTCCTAGGGTCCGTTGGGTGTTTTGGTGCTTCCTTAAATTTGCCAAATTTTTCAGTAATTGCAAAATTTTCTGTCAATTATGGAGAAGTCAAATGTTGCTCAACCTATCTCTGTTACTCTCAATGACTCCAACTATCATTTATAGTTGGAAAGTATGCGTGGTTTCTTGAAAGACAGAAAGCTCTGGTGATATGTTACATGTGACATTATTTTTCCTACTCATGAAGCTGTTGAATCTGATTTAAAATATACTGAGCGACTAGATGAATGGGACAGCAAAAATAATCAGATTATTACTTGGTTTCAAAATACTTCCACTTCCAGTATTTATCAACAATTTTGGCATTTTGACAATGTTAAAGAGGTATAAGACCACCTTGCTAGTAACTACACCTCTTCTAATTTGTCTAACCAATTTTAGTTGCAGAAGAACTTTAGTGTTCTTAAACAGGAGAAAGGTCAATCATTGTTTGAATTTCTTGCCAAGATTGAGTCCATCTGGGATCAGTTGGCCTACTCTGAACCCACCTTTAAGTGTGAGGAAGACGCTCAAACATTCTTTAAGTAAGGAGATCAGCTTCGTCTCATTCAGTTATTGATGGCTCTTACTGATGATTTTGAGCCTGTTCAGGCTTCCTTGCTGCACCAAAGCCCACTGCCTACTCTTGAAGATGCTCTTTCTTGTCTCTGATCTAAGGAAACCCATTTGGGCCTGCTTCAGCGGACCCCTGAGATGACCTTTGCTTCTTCTGGGAGAAATTCTAAGGCTTGTCGTCGCTGCCCTCAATCCACTCACACCTTCGATCAATGCCCATTTATTGAATGTCGAACTTGCCAAAAGAAGGGTCATATTGCTGCACACTATCCAACTTTATTCTGCCAATACTACAAGAAGACCGGGTGTCTCATTGATCAGTGCCCTACTCGTCCTCCTATATCTAACCAAGGGAGATCAACTAGATCTGATTCCTTCTCCAAGCCTGCTTTCTCTACCATTGATGAGGCACTTGGTGTTGCTATTGTTTCGAGATCCTTCACTATTGACATTGAGGCCTTACTTCGCAAAATTATTTCCGATACCTCTAGCCCACCTGCTGCCTTAGCTACTTCCTCAGGTATACTTGCCTGGTTCTTTGATTTTGCATGTTACAACCATATGACTGGTCAGGAAAACTATTTTTCTTCTATGTAACCTAATACTACTGTTCACCCTATACATACTGCTGATAATTCACAAATGCTTATTAGTCATGTTGGTATTGTTTCTTTTCCCTCCAGTCCATTCATGACACTTACTTTGTTCCTACTATTTAGCTTTAACCTTATTCCTGTCGGATAACTTGTTGATATGAGTTATGACATATTATTTAACAAATGTGTTTGTACTGTGTTTGATTCTCAGACAGGACAGATTGTAGGGATTGGGCGTAAGGTTGGGCATATGTTCGAGCTCCAGTCCATGCATCTTCCTGAAGCTACTTCTCCTAGATTGTGTGCTACTTCTACATCCTCATCTCTCAAATTGCGGCATCGTCGTCTTGCCCATCCCTCTTTAACTGCACTGCGTCCGTTACTTTCTAGTAGTCTTTTAGGTTATATTGATGTTTGGTCTTTGGATTGTATGTCTTGGCAAATTGGTAAACATCCTGCTTTATCATTTAGTAAAAATGACTCCATTGCCAGTTTGCTTTTTGATTTAATTCATTCTGATATTTGGGGACCAGCACCTACCCCTTCTATGGGAGGTTCATGATATTTTATAATTTTAGTTGATGATTTTTTACGCTTTACTTGAATTTATATGATGAAAAATCGGTATGATCTACCCAATATCTATATCAAATTTGCCACTATGATTTATATACAATTCTTAAAAGTTATCAAAATTTTTCGTCATGATAATGCCTTGGAATATCGTGATTCTAAATTGCTCAGTTTTCTTGATGCTCAGGGCACCATCTCTCAGTACTCTTGTCACTATACCTGTCACAAAAATGGTTAGGCTAAACAAAAACATCATCACATTCTTAATTATGTTAAAGCCTTACTCATTTCATCTTCTTGTCTTGAACGTTTCTGGAGAGATGCAGCTTTGATCATTGTTTATTGCATCAATAGAGTCCTTACTCTTATTCTGGATAACATTTCTCCATTTAAGCATCTTCATGATACATCTCCTAACTATAGTCTTTTAAAAGTTTTTGCCTGTATTTGTTTTGTTATTCCTCCTCCTCATGAGACTTATAAACTGCACGCTCGTGCTCGTGTCTGTTGCTTCCTTGGTTATGACCCTGAGTATAAGGGTTATCATTGTTGGGATCCTCTCTCTCATTGCATCCATATTTCTCGTCATATTGTTTTTTGGGAGCATGTCCAATTTTCATCTTTGACTGATCTTTCCTCTACTTCTCCTCTTTCACCTTATCTTGTTACAGATACTTCTGTTGATATCTTTCCTAGTGACTCAGGTACAACATCAACCAATGAGCACGATCACACGCCTAATTTCACGCCATCTCTTGATGATTCTACTATCTCTAAATCTCCAGCACAGACTACTGAGCCTATATTGTTTGACAATCCTCGGCCTACCCATGTAAGACGTCCTCCTTCTTATCTTAGTGATTACCATTGTTTTCTACCATTCTTCAGTTTCAGGAACCCCAATCCTTTAAGGAAGCCTCCTGTGATCTCCTTTGGCAACAAGCTATGAATGATGAATTACATGTATTGGAGAAAATGCACACTTGGGATCTTATTGATCTTCCTCCTGGTGAGACTCTAGTTGGCTGCAGATGGATCTATAAGAACAAAACTAATTCTGATGGTTCTTTAAAACAACGCAAAGCTTGCTTAGTGGCCCAAGGATTTACACAGGAGTATGATGTTAATTATGAAGAGACATTTGCTCTTGTTGCTCAAACTACCTTTGTCTGCAGCTTTCTTACTATTGTCGCCGTTAAGTATTAGTCTCTTCATCAGATAGACAATAAAAATGCTTTTCTAAATGGTGATTTAGAGGAAGAAGTCTACATGAAGACGCCTCCTGGATATCAACATCTAAATGGAAACGTTTGCCGCCTCCGTCGAGCTTTGTATAACCTTAAGTAGGCACCTTGTGCTTGGTTTGCTAAATTTAGCACTATTATGAGTCAATTTGGCTTTACTTGTAGCCCTCATGATTTTGCTATATTTGTTCGAGCTACATCTCAGGGTCTTGTTCTCTTACTATTATATGTTGATGACATGATTGTCACAAGTAGTGATGTAAATGGTGTCTAGGAACTTAAAACTCACCTGGGAAAATAGTTTGAAATGAAGGATCTTGGCCGACTCAGCTATTTTCTTGGCCTTGAAGTCCATTATGAGCAGGATGGTATTTCTCTTTCTCAAGCTAAATACGCATATGATTTGATATCTCGGGCATATCTTTCTGACAAGGAGGTTAAAAATACTCCTATTAAGCCCAATGCTTACTTTACTCCTACTGATGGCACCTTATTGAAAAATCCCACTCGTTATCGTTAACTAGTTGAGGAATTCATCTATCTTACAGTGACTCGTCCAGACATTGCCTATGCAGTACACATAGTCAGCCAGTTTATGTCTGCACCTCGGACTACACATTATGTAGCTGTTCTTAAAATTATTCGATATGTCCAAGGTACTTTGTATCATGACCTTTAATTCTCTGCTAGCTCTTCTCTTGCTTTACAGGCATATTCTGATGCTGATTGGGCCGATGACCATGCTGATCGATAGTCTACCACTGGCTTCTGTATTTTTCTTGGTAATTTTCTTGTCTTTTGGAGAAGTACGAAGCAAACCTTAGCCTCTTGTTTTAATGCTGAATTATAATATCGTGCACTAGCCGACACAACCTCAAAGGTTCTTTGGCTTCGTTGGTTGCTTGATGAGATTGGGGCATCACAGACAACCTCCACAGACATCTATTGTGACAGTCAAGATGCTATTAAGATTGCCCACGATGATGTGTTCCATGAACGGACCAAGCATATTAAGATTGACTGTCATTTTACTCGACAACATGTTGTTTGTGGAACTATCCGACTTGTTCCTATTCAAACCAAGCACCAGCCAGCTGACTTGTTTACTAAGTCTTTTAATCCCAGTCGCTTTTAGTATCTAGTAGACAAACTCAAGTTGCTTCCTATTAAGCCATCTTGAGTTTGAGGGGGGATGTTACACTCTAGAATCTTCTATAATTATGTAAATATTATCTTTTGTATTTATTAGTCTTTATTAGGAAGATTTGTTATTATTAGAAAGATTTGTGATTCTTTGGTGTATATATTATAAAACTTTTCAATAATATGATACACAGCAATTCATCAATTCTTTCTTTCTTTCTTTCTTGCTTTCAAGCTTTCATATCATGGAAATCTTATCTTATTAATTATAAAGATTAATTAGATAGAAGCATGTCGGTTTTATTTAAAATAAAATGGATTGAATTAGTCCTTTTGATAAAAAAAGAAAAGAAAAAAGTTGATGAACTGATTATTGAATTAAATCAAATGATTTGCTGGCCAAAAAAAATCAATTGGTTTATAATATTTTCAGTTTTCCAGTAAAAAGTATACATATACAGATGCGATTGTATATGAGGAATATCCAATAATAAAGATATGATTTACGAATGTTATATAAGAATTGAAGCCTATTCCATTTAATATATATAAATATACTTCATTCAGTTCATATTAGCAGGGTTCTTCTAGAATTTTTATTTAATTCAAAATATAAGAAGTTATGTAATTTTTAATAGGAATTTATATTTTTCATTCTCATTAATTATCATTTTGTAAATTAAAAAAAAGGAGGAGGATAAATTTTTAAAATAACTTATATTGATAATTAATAAGAGTAAAATTTAGGTGTTGGATATTTTTTAAAATTTTAGTATGTGTAACTATCTTTTTTTATCAGAATCCAACTAATTTTGTTAATAAGTATGAAAAAGAATCCAACTAATTTTGTTAATAAGTATGAAAAAGTTAAAATCTCCGTATAATTGACCGGAGGTAATATATATATATATAGAGAGAGAGAGAGAGGGAGAGAGAGAGTCATCAAGTTTTGTATTAGTTTAATAAATGATGGGTTATTGCAATACATGTACAGTAGTAATAGTGATAGTAGCGGAGCAATAGCAACATCGATCATTGTAACTTACGAATGGCGAACATAATCATTTTCTCCACCAGCATTTTACCTTAATCATGAGAGAAATGGTTTTAGCGATTGAAAATTTCTGATCCTTCTGTCTCTCTTTGTTGCTTCTTTTCTCTTAACTTTTGTTCATTCTCTCAATGGCTTGAATGAAGGGCTCGCATACACGATCTTATTTTACATAAAAGTTAAATTAACGTGATCCATTTCGTATTTTTGCTTTGTGGACCGTTTGGTGTCTCCCTTTTCCCAGTGTCCACAGGGGTTCATTTGAATGCAAACAAAACACAGACATATTTATTTGATCCCCTATTAGTTCACTGGTCACCATTTAATTATGTTTTATGTTAATCAGACGTATCTGACATCCATATATGGAAAACCGTACTAGTTTCTTCTTCATGAACGGTGTTGACGGCAAGTTTATGCGATTGTAACCCAGCACTGAGAATATGTGTATAATATAATACAGTGTAACCCAGCTAGTGAGGAGAAAGAAAAAGTACTAAAAACTCAAAAGATATTGCTAGTTTACTTCCGGTATGCTTTCTAATGCTGGCTTCCACCCTTGGCAGGTATAATCAATTTTATTGCACACATCTTCACCATCTACTCCTTTTTCACCATGAACTATAGGTAATATGTTGTTAATCGAAATACCTCCTTTGTTAAGCATATTCTGCAGCTCCCGCTTACTGATAACCAGCTTAATCCTTACCATGCTCCTTTCTTCAGAACCTTCTATCTCCGGATTCGCAAACCTCACCTTCTTCTTGCCAGCTTCCGGCGGCGGTGACGCCGATGGTACGAGGTAGTATAACTGACCTCGGATCAGCTTGGTGTTGGGATGGAGATGCCGGACGACAGGTAGGGATTCAGATATTGCATGGCCGGAAACCTCTGTCAAAACTTGGTAGACTTTAATGGGTGTCTTGTATTCAAGAACTTTCCCGTCGGTTTTGACGATCTTGACGATGTTGTCTTGAAGAACTAAGCAATTTCCCATGGTTATGCTTAGTAGGAGAAAGAAAATGCTAGTTTAGGAGGTGGTTAATTTTCTGGTTTCAGAATGAGAGAGAGAGGAGCTATGCATCACGATGTATTTAAGAAATGTGGATTCGGGAAATGCCCTCATGAAGGTTCGAATATTACAGAAATACCAATGAAACCCCAAACATTTAAAGCTCGGAGTTGACTCGGACACCCGCTGAGTTAAGGCTTGTGCTATGGTATGAATGAGTGGACTTCAGTTGGGGAAGTCAATGGAATGAGTGAGAGATGAGAGAGATAAGGACCGTGTTGCTGGAGGCTCTCTTGTGTTTGTGGAAGTGGATTATGACCTGATGGGCCCAGCCCCACAGCCAAAGCCCAAGTGGTTGACCACTTCCCCAAGTGCTCCATCAAGAAATTCCAATCACACTTATGAATTCACTATTTCCCTTGCCTCTCCTAATTCAGTTTATATTTTGGCAGTTATATACATTACTAAGTGCTTGTTAAAAGTAATAATAATAATAACTATTATTGTTATTTTTTTGTGAAAAAAATTATTATTGTCATTTTTAAATAAAATTTACTTTAGTGAATTTTTATTTTAAACTATGGTTGAATTTAATTCAAATTTTTGAATGAAAATTGCTTACTTTACTTATCAAAGTTATGGGGATGATGACAATGAATTTCTTAATACTATGAGGATTTTTTTTGGGTGTGAGTCATGATTAATGTTACTTTTTAAACATGTTGATTGAAATGACTACAAATTAAAAAAACGTGTTTAAGGTCGGTCCGTAATTGAATCTGTCTCTGTATCACATGAATTATAAGCATAACGTGGGCAACAAGTGCAAAAGGAGAAAACGAGTTACCTTGGTGCTTATGAGCAGTTGCATCTAACTATTATTTAGAAAGAAGAACCTCTGACTGATAAGTTTCATTTCAATGGTTTTTTTTTTTTTTCTGGGATTCATCTCAGTATTAACCAGAAGGGAGATGTTGGTCAAAAAAATCAGAAGGGAGATTGAATTAATTAACTACGTACCAAAATTTCACCACTTGTTTTTTTGATAAGTTATATATTTGCTAAAGCGAGCAAAACCAGATGAGGAAATCTAGAAACAAATGCACAAGTATATATGAGCTAATCACAGTGGCAAGTCCATTAGGGGATTTAAGTCGTACCTAATTAATTAGTTCTTTGATATAAAAACTCAATTTGAGATAATTTTTAAATTAAGAAAATTCACAATTTTTCAGAATTTGGTGGGATTTTCCAATATTTCATGCATATTAAAATTTTAAACGTGCTCTCTCTCAATTTTAGTCTGTGTATATTAGTTGTAGGGGGGAAAAAGATCTCTCCCCCTCCCCACCCTCTTGCCTTGTGTGTGTGCGTGCGCGCATTACATCTGCTATAAGTCCTAAATTAAATTTCAATTATATATATATATATATATATATATAAATATGCTGATGATCTAGCCTCCAGCGTGTGAATCATGTGTGTTTAAAACTTGTGGAGATCACACATAGAGCTTGAGGTACGCATTCCTAACTCTGCTTAAAAGTTACAAGCCCCCCGCCCCACCTCTATCTCCCTTTATTCCTTCTTGGCTTGGTTGTAGTGGCTTCTAAAGTCATGCATGCGTGAAGAGCAGATTTGATTCAGGACTTTCTTGTGCAAAAATAGAAACTTTTTCTCTGTTTGGGTCCTTATCAATCCACCCATCCTCCAACAGGATCATCTCTAAGTGATAGTTTGGCCTTGTGTCATATTAGGGAAGTGGTGGTCCACCTCAGGATTTTGTATATAGGAGAAGGCAGCTATACATGTATAGCTAGGTAGGTTTCAAATTCCAACTTTGATACAAAAGCAAATTAAGCAGCAATCTATTTTGAAGCAGACATGGTCAGTTCCAAGGAACTTGTGGTGAATGAATTAAGGATGGGAAATTTTGGATCCTTAGACTTTAAAGAAGGCACTCAAGAGAGATAAAGATGCACCATTTATCTCAAAGTGATATTGATATTGCTGAAAATAAGGCTTAGTGCTGGGTGAGGGTGATGTTGTCAACACGCATGCTTCCTTCCATTAATCAAATCTTTACTATCAGGTTAATTATTGTTTGCTTGTTGCTAGTGGTGGTAGGAATTGTTGGATTATGATCAGTTGAAATTTCATGGTACAAATAATGCTCTTTTAACATTAAAGTATTATGTCAGTGGAGCAATTATATAATTCTGTATTCTCTATTCTTATAGATCGAGATTAATTAATAGTAAATAAAGTATGTCAAATAGTTTTTATTATTTGATATACTAATTAGAAGTGAAAAAAAATAGAATAATTTATGTATAAGTGATGGATGAAATATAGCATTTTCTCTTAATTTAACAAATCAAAAGCATATAATCAATAGTGTTAATTCTCAAAGCTAGTTGCACGCAATAAGTTATTAATTCTCAAGAAGCTTATTTTGCTTTACAAATGTCGTAGTCTAGATATTTATTTCTCTACTTTGTAATGGAAATTAATATCATCAGGATCATATATGGGGAAAGTTTAATTAGATGGCAAACAATTAAAGGCCAGTTCTTTTAAATGGCTCTTATCCACTTTCAAAAAGCATCGAGGCCATTAAAGATATATAATTCTATCCATTTTAGAGTATACAGATATTTGAGATGACAAACAAAGCAATATCACGTCACAGATATTTCCTTGGATTCTGTGTTCGGTTTTTGATAGAGGTTACCCTATAATTAATGAAGATGGTGAAACTAGTTATGTCAGCCTGATGAATATATTAATATTATACTACACCCCTGTATTTATATAATGGACGAGAGATTAGTGACCCCACTTCCTCTTTACAGTGATTTATTGGCCATTAGATGTTGACCATTTTGATAATGGTAAATCTCAGGTTGTTTATAATTCATGCTGATATTAATCATGATATGTGAATAAAGGTCGCAAGCAATTAGAAAGCGAGTAAACAAGAAAAGAAAAACTAATTAAACCAAATTTAGGCACTGCAATTTTCCAGTATCCACTCTTCCTGCTGTTATATACTTATATAATTTTTTTCCATTACTCATTACATTTATGGACATAATAAGGAAATAAAAATCATTAATTGTGAATTGCGACAATATACTAGTCATAAAATGAATATATTTTTATTTTGGCTAAAAATTCCAGAAAGATTTATCATGGGTAAGGAGATTCTCAAAATACTTTTTTTTTTGGGGGTTGGGGGACGTCATAAGTGTTGTAGATCTTTGCTACGAGGAGACCTAATAATTTGATACTATATTTTAAGGTTGAGAGAAGCTAAATAGTACCAATTTAAGTTAGCCTAAACAATAAAAGTTCTCATCTCTCAAATAAAGAGTTAATAATTTAATTATCAATTTTTGTGTATGAAATAAATTTAATTAAGAAAAATTATCTTTTACTTTCAGTACTTGGAGGGATATTAGTCTTTATTCCTAACAAGGAATAAAGTTAGGTTGCGAAGTTGCGGATCGATGAACGTGTTTCTCCATCATTTTTGGCTTCTTATAGTTGTTTTGAGTAGCCAATTTCTCAAAGAAGAAATATTCTGCTTTGATTCACCAACTCCAACTAAATATATTCAGATAGCCACTTCTAAAACCAGCAAGTCAGAAACTATTCCTTTCTCACCAAAGTCATCAATACTTCATTTCTTTTAGGACATTTAACACATATGTACACCCACAAGAAGCCAATTATTTTATTTTTCCAATATTATCTGGATCTCCTCTTTCGCCCAAATTAACCTTTAGAAGAATTAAGATCTTCTAGAGTTTACTTCAATTAAAATTTAGGGGGGAAAAAAAAAGGAGAGATGGAGCCACTCATGTAAATTCTGCATGAGTAAATTTTACTTTTTGTTTCTTTTTTTAAAAATGTTAATCGTTATTTTATCTGTATTTTCAAATTTAATAAAATTTACTATTCAAAGTGATTTGCTCCTACTAATATTTTGAAAAGAAAAAAAAATAAAGGACCGGCTTCAAATTCAATTCAAAGGGAAAGGGGGGAAAAAAGAGCATGAATGTCAAAAGTTGAGATGGGGCATGCAGACACAGACAGTTGCCTCTCAATGGTTGGACGGCACCGCTCCTCAGAAATGGGATTCAATCTCACTCCCTTTGATTGGCTGATTTTTTGTACAGTTGGTGATTAAGCAACCACTGCTTCTTGGCTTATACTCAATATTCCGTTGCTCAATATAAGGGTAGAAGATAAAATCATACACATCAACCAACCAGAGCAATAAATTTTTCAATAATATAAATTAGTTTTAAAATAATTTTATTTAATGTTAATAATTTTTATATAATGTAATTAATATAAATAAATTGTATTACCAATTTTTTTTTAAAAAAATGTCATCTTAATTAAAAATATTTTTAAAAAAAATATTAAATACACTAAATAAATTTTCTGTATTTTTTATATTTTGAAACATGAAATTTTTTTTTTGGTATTATTAGTTGCTGAGCAGTGTAACGAGTCATGCACACAACAGAGTCATTTGCTGATTCTGGGATTGATTACCCATGACTTCTGCTTGTGAAAACCAAGCTCATACGTATTGTACAAGTTTGCCTTGGAAGCAACACCAAATGATAAATATAGATATATTGATCACCCCAAGTTTGGGATTAAAACACTCAAAGAAAAAAAAAACTCAAAAATAAAAGTGCAACTGCCTTGTTGCTTACTGCCCTTTCCCCCTTTTCCATTTTTCTTCATTTTCAGCATCAACCTCCATGGATCCACGTACATCACGCGTCCTGTATCAAATTCCGCAATATCAATATCGGATTCTTCAAGAGATTTAATTTATAAGAAACAGTCAATTTAGATAAATATGCTAATACAATTTTTTAATAAAAATAACAAACACACCTTTTTTATTGGGAAATATCAATGTTAATTATAAGACGTATATATATATCAAGTTGTATTTTTTATAAGCTGTAAACAGTATAATTTATTTTTGAAATTTTTTATAATGCTGCAGAATTCAATTAATTTATACACAAATTATTAATTTAATGTATTTAGTTATAAATGATGTTTACCTATAAATTTTTATGAGTATGGAAGGTAGTTAAAGATTCAATTCATAAAGTTTTACCTCAAAGCATTGCCACGTGTGATTTAGTATATCATGATCAAGGTTTTATGTAATTAACTTAATTTGATCACAATTTGATATATTACAAAACGTGAGATTTTGTGTCTCCCAAATTATAATTTAATATCGCAACTTCATCATTAAAAGGACCTTTTTTCCATTAGGAAAAACACCTAATTTAATTGTCTTTTTTTTGGGTACAATTTCTTTTTCGATATACAAATTTGATTGTCATTTGATATATTAATATATGTCAGAATGAATATGGATCGACCCAAATCAATAATATACACGAACTTAACTTCTGGCCCGGCCCATCTTCAAGGAGTTCACAGC
The DNA here is from genome assembly GCA_026686845.1 of Adenanthera pavonina. Lineage (NCBI taxonomy): Eukaryota > Viridiplantae > Streptophyta > Magnoliopsida > Fabales > Fabaceae > Adenanthera > Adenanthera pavonina. The sequence goes on from JAIVEN010000002.1 coordinate 8,297,285, forward strand.
CTCTTTTGTATTATGTAGCCCATTATAGTCTGAACCGATGTTTTTTTGTTCTGAGTCGTTGATGCGCGGTTTTCTCGTTTTACAGTTTTTTCTGGCCATGATTTTCTCGTTTTACAAGGAAACAAAAACTCTCCAGTGTCGTTGGGTCTGGGGGCATTTATCAATATCATCACATGGGGGAAACGCTAGAAAAGGAAAGGAGAAATCATATTCCATGGCTCTCCAAAAGAATATTTTTAAATTAGAAATTATAAAAATTAAAATCGGTTCTAAATTCTTATAAGTAATAAAAAAAATTTTTTAACCTAAATATCCCTTCCTCCTATTTCATCATCATTGGTGCTTTAGTTATTCCTACTTGGATATAACTAGAAAATTAGTTATTCTCATTTGAAATTTTTTAAGTGTTTTTCAAGTGGAGATAATTAATTTCTTAAGTAAAGATAATTAAATTTTTAAATGTGAATAATAAATTTTTTAAATGGAAATAATTAAATTTTTAATTAACGATAATTAATTTCTCAAGTGAAGATAACTAAATTTTTAAATGGTAATAACTATTTTTTTAAGTAAAAACATTTTAATGTTCCAGCATTGTTATCAGCGACCAAAGCTTCGGTGATCAAACCTCTGATGACCATACCTCTGACAACATCACCAGTGATTGGACCTCCAACAATGTCACCAATGCCAGCACCGGTGAAATAGGAAGAAAAAAAAATATTTTAATCAAAGACTATATTTTTTATTACTAAAAATTTAAATTTTTCTAAAAATTTTAATTTTTATAGTTACTAATTTAAAAATATTTTTTATGGAGGTTTATAAAATAATGGGAATTTCCCATAGAGAAAACAGAGTTGCCTCCAAAATAGATATTTTTATTTAAGTGACTGGTGAATTAGGCAACTGTAAGCTTCTGTCCTAGTCTTGTACCTTACCGATCAGAGTCTCACTGTATACTGAGAAAGCATACTTTGTCGTTGGTTTACAACTCCATCTCTCCAATCTGCTAGCATCAACCCTTCTCCCAAAGCCATGGCGGGAGCTCTGAGTCTCTCGCAATTCTCAGTTTTTGGGTCTCTTTCATTGCCTAAAAGAGTAACCCGGAGCATGGTGTCTATTAGAGCGACTTCCGAAACCTCTTCTTCCACTTCTGCTTCTGTGAGCACCGAAGAAGACCCCAAACCGGCTTCTCCAGCCTCATCGTTCACGTTCACTCCGCCACCCAATTTCAAGCCTCCTGAGCCTAAGCGCTTTGAAGTGAAACCTGGGAAGACTAATGACGTGTTTGGAGCGTTGGTTCCCTTGATCTTTCGCTTTGCTACTGGAGTTTTCGCTTCTGGGTATGCCAGTGTATTCTGCCATATATTCTGTTTTCTTCTTTTGACCAGCGCCATATATTCTGTTTTCAAGTCCATCCCCACAGAACCTTGAATTAGCGCTATGACGCTGGAATTTCGAGGTCAATTTTTTATATTCACATACTCATTGATGAAATAAAAGTATCAAATGCTAGCCTTAGCTGTTATAGCGATAGATTTTCTGACCTTTAGCTGTTCTTCTCAATAAATGTTTAAGGCCTATTGAGAAACATTGGTCGTTATTGCCTTGCCTTAATGATGATTTTAGATGTTAATTTTAGAACACTTTCTCCCCAAGTTGGAGTCAACATTTAAAATATATGATTAAAAGACAAAAATCTTGAAAAAGGAACTAGGCCTTGGACAGTTGGGCTGATTCTGAGCCAATCATTTTTAAGGAGCTTCATTCCTCAAAGTACTGCATCTTGTACAAAGTGTCTTGAATGCAAATTTAGACAGTGGCTGAATTCTGAATTTCTTGAGTTTGTGCTGTGTCATGGCAGGTATTCTGTTTCCTTCGTTCCTAAGGACCAGGTTCCACCTGATCAGTATGCTTTGGAAGTTTCGGGTATATACCTGTATTCTTTTATGTTTAATATTTTGTACTGGTTAAGTATAGGATATAGTCGTTAAATATGTTGTTGGCTTGCTAATGTGAATTAGGAAGCTGAAGAAAATGAAAAGGTGTGTGTGTCAAACTGACGATGGTTAAGAATTAGAAATGAGTTTCTAAGTTTTCAAGTTTGTGTCTTGACTTGAATAATCACTTATGCATTTTGGAATAATTTCTGAAAATGTAAATTTTACAGGGCAATCTATTTAAGTGTGATAGTTCAAAGTCTTTTCATCGTTATATTTTGATTTTTATTTGTTTTGAATGTTAACCCGAGTAGTATGATTTCAGGGTATAAGGTAAAAGAAACAGCAAAGTTAGGCCCTCGCCCTGAGAAGCCTATTGAGATATATGAATTTGAAAGGTATATTGTTTTTCCCTGTCAAATATTTTGAAATGCTGGCTTATGTCAGAATGCATAGGACAATATACTTCATTCTTCTTCCTCTTTCTCCCAAAGAAAATATTAGCTAGTTCCTTTCTCTTTGGTTGATATTTATTTTTAGATGCCCCTTTAAGGAATGAACTAACCATATATATATATATATTGTTTTCCCTTCTAATTTATGGGATCGTGGATCATGTGCAGCTGTCCATTTTGTCGAAAGGTATGGCTTTTAGTCTTGAAAGGTTCATGCTAGGCCTTTTCCTTTGTTATTTTTTGTGGGTGGTGGAGGTGGGAATCATTAGGATCCATACAAAAATTGAACCTTCAGAATCTGGTTGGAATACTTCTGATATCATATAAATGACCTTGTTTTTTGTGTGGACTGGACTAACATTTTGATCATGTACAGGTCAGAGAAATTGTTGCTATTTTGGACCTTGATGTTCTTTTTTATCCGTGCCCTAGAAATGGACCGAATTTTCGTCCCAAGGTTGTTCAAATGGGTGGAAAACAGCAATTCCCCTACATGGTTAGATTGATTCCTCTAAACTAATAGCAAACCGGAAAAGAAACTCTGAAACTTCTTAGTATGTTTTTGAGAGATTTTATAATTAAAGGGAAATAAACTTATTAACCTCCTCTACTTTACTGAAATGAATGTAAAAACTAGGTTGCAGTTTTTCATAGACCATTCTAGTGTCCTATATTTCCTATTTTCTTGCAAATAGGCTCAGAATGTTAGCGTTTGAAATTATAAGGATAGATTTATACTAGAATGAGGTTATGTATCAGATGCCACTGGAAATGAAGTAAGCTGAAGTCAGTTGGTTCGATCTGATAGATCTGTGAAGGTGCTACTGCTACATGGAGGAAATTTCTTAATGTCTTAACTCTTAATTACTATTTGTGTCTTGCTCACATACATCTCTTCGGATAATATGCTCTGACTTAATAAAATGGCATAAAATACCATCTAATGCCGCAGTAGGGTTTTATTCCTGTTTAAGGTTTCTGGGAGCTTTTCATCCACTGGACATATCAAGCCCTGATATGATTTCTGTGTATCTGAGAGATAATTTTGTTTTCATCTATCTTTGTTTCAGGTGGATCCAAACACAGGCATTTCAATGTATGAATCAGATGACATAATTAAATATTTGGTTGAGAAATATGGTGTGTGCCATCATATCTACCCTTGTCTCTGTTATGTGCTGATGTAGTTTTTTCCCATCATGTTTCAACTTTCAATCATAATAACATCAATGATGTATTTATAGATGAGGAGAAGAGATTACTGCCATTAATTTTATATCAAAGATAATTCAGAACTGTGAATTTTATCACTTTCCTTGAGCATCAATATTGGCAAATGTGGAGATTTTCTCTTTTTACTTACCTCAGGAATCACCTTGCTATATTGCAGCCTGTTTACCAATAATAAGGACTAAAACATTATGATACCACTTTCACTTCATTTCTGAGCACATATTTTCCTGTATAAGGTTTTATAATTCGTATTTTACACTTTGATATTTCTCCAAGTTTATATGATGGACTTCTAAAAAATTCTATTAAATATTCCTTTTCTATTCTGTAGGGGATGGAAGCGTTCCACTCAGTTTATCTCTTGGATTATTTACGGTTAGAATCTGGCTCTATTATCTGTATTTTTTATTCAGAAGTTAAAACTTATGCTTTATGTTAGCATATAAATACTATCTGCTTGCTGCAGACATTGACTGCCAGCTTAGGTATGCTCGGTCGAATGGGAAAGGTAATATGGTTTTCTACTAATTTTTTAATGCGGTGTTATCTTTCAGTTTATTTAAAAGCAGCTTCTTTCAAAATTTACTTGGGTGACTAGTTGCATATTTGAGCTATTTGCTGGCAGACTGTTATATGCTTTTTAGAAAGTTTTAATAGTTTCATGAAGTTTGTTTTTAAAAGTTGTAATTGATATTTCACTTTCCTCAGTACAAAAATTACTATTATCTGCCTATTTTTTATTTTCAGGGTACCACTTATACTACAGCAAAATTACCTCCAACACCACTAAAACTATGGGCATATGAGGTTGGTGGACCATGAAACTAAATTCATACAAATCTGTGTATCATAGTGCTTAACTCGTTAAAAACTTCTATATGACTGAATATTTGGTTGTAGAGATGGAAATAGGCCAGACTTTAGTTAAATAGGCCAGATTTATATTACAGGATCAAAGCCTGAGCTTGGCTTATAGGGCTTTATAAGGCTTTTATTTTTTAAGGTTTAGGCATGAGCCTTATAAAAATTAGATTTTGACTTGAAATCTATTTAAAAGCCTATTAAAAAAGTAGGCCTTCAAATATGTTTCAAAACTTAGGCCTGAAAGGCTTCAAATATGCCTCTAACCTGGTAAAAAAAAAAAAGCCTACATCATTAAACATAATGTTAAATAAAAAATAAACAAAATTTCATACATTATTATATTATAAACAAATAAATATTATATTATAGATGTATATATAAACAGGCTGAGCCAACAGGCTTTAGGCCAGACTTTATGTAAATAAGCTTGACTTATTTACTTAAATAAGGTTAGAAATAAGCTTTAGTCTAGCCTATTTAAGGCTAGGCCTTATTCAAGCTAGATCGACTGATAGGCCCCTGGCCTCTTTCCATCACTATTTGATTGACACTTGACATGAATTGAAGTGCAGCTTGTATTATCTGGTTTTACCCTTTTGGTTTGTGAACATTGGTCCAGTATATGAAATTTGAAATGCCTCTTTGTTTCTTTCAGGGTTCCCCTTTCTGCAAACTTGTACGTGAAGTACTTGTAGAGTTGGAGCTGCCACACTTGCTTATCAGGTAATTTCTTTATTCCAAAACTAGCTGACTGTTAGATATGATGCCCAATAAGAAAATTTTTTATGGTTGTTTTATGATATTATCTTAATTCATTTAAGGTTTTATGCAACTACTATCTTATTTGTTAACCCTTTTGTGAATACTCTTTACTAGTTTTGACCACTATATTGCTGATGTATCTTACTGTCACATTGATTTCCTGAGTGAAAAATCATGGTTATGGTTATTGTTATGGTCATATCATGCATCCACTTCCTCTGCATTGAAATAGAAAAGACGCAAATGATAGGGAATTCAGTAATCAATTACGATTGGAATCTTGCGTGTAGGTATGATCTATATACAATCTTGTTTTTCCATGTAATAATTTTTTTTTCATTTCATTTCAGTTGTGCTCGAGGGAGCCCAAAACGACAGATACTATTAGATAAAACTGGGCATTTCCAGGTACTTGATTTATTCTGGTAATGAGTTTGTCATGTTCACACACGCACACAGACAATATAGATTTGCTAACTCCGAGACATGATTTCATTTGAATTCTGGATAATATGAATTTTGATGCTTATGGTTGACTACAGGCACCCTATTTGGAAGATCCGAACACTGGGATAGAAATGTTTGAGAGCGCAGATATTATAGAGTATCTGAGGGCAACTTATGCTCTTCAATAAATCATGTTTGCTGAGGCTTGTGAATTTTTAATCCATTCCCATGATATGCTACTATGCCAGTAGGCCTTCTCTTCCTATTGAAAGTGTGAATGCAAGTAGTTCTAAATACATGGATCAATGAATTTGTTAGTGAATACAAATATCAATATATGGTGGAATTTGTTAATGCTTTTGAAAAATAATAGCACGATGGTTATTTCTCATTTCACAAAATCATTTTTGTTTATTTATTCTTTTTTGTTTTCCACCTTATTTTATGTATCAATCGGACTCTTAAAAAGTAATGAAAAAACACTCTGCAAAGAATAGCACAGTTTATCAAATAGATGTTAAAAAAAAAAACTAACCGACTTAAGAAGCGAGCTTGGATTTTGAAGTTTACTACGCTAAATTTGTAAATACGGATTATTTAACCAAGTATCATTGATTTTAGTGGAAAGAGTTAAAGATTGGTTAAGTATAATGTTTCAATTATCAAAATCGTGTGAATACAAAAAATACTCTTAAAGACCTTTAGGAGAGACCACCCAAATAGGGCCCAATGAATGGGTCCTAATCCTAATTCAATTTAAATCAATCCTAGCATAAAGTAATGATTAGATATCGGAGGATTATTAATTAAAAAAAATTATCATTTAAATTTAACTTAAATAATAATTTTATTTATTTTTTTATTTTCTGATGAAAATATGTGTTTTAAACTTTATATATTGAAAAAATATTTTTATTGTATTTGTTGATTCTTTATAAGATGAAAATATTGATATTAAAAATTTAAAAATTGAAATTTGGTAAATTTAGATGAATGAAACCTTGTCATAAAACAAAGTGAAGATTCCGTTGAGAAACTACGGGGCAGAACGTCAAGAATGCGGGCACTTTTGGGCATTTCAAGACGTTCCAAAGCATTTTCAAAGGTCAATGATTGAAGGAAGACATCACTTTCATGGCTCAATCGCCTCAATTACTATTTTCTTCTGTCGCTTCTCTTGTGCGTTTCCATTTCTGTGCCAACCTCGCAAATCTCGTTCTCCTCCCCCCCCCCCCCCCCTTTTCATATATATGCAAAAATGAAAAACAAACCCAAATGATTCCACATTGTGATCCTTACAATACGGGAAGTGGGGACTGAAGAATATGAAGTTGACCTCCATTCACTTCACATCTTTTCCTTTGGAGCTTTATACAGTGTCAGTTCTCGGAGTGGAGTGAATTCTTTTGTGTGTAACCGGGGGGAGGTTAGGTTGGGAGATTCTGAGGTGCATTCTTCCATTCCACCCAATAATTAATTGACCCATGCATTTTCATATTGCTTTTGCCTTTCCCTAATTTTCTGTCTTCATCGTCTATATATATATATATACACCCTTGAGATCTCCCACATGTCCATTCACCATATTGCACGTTATGTGTCATGCATGCTTTGGCATTTTGCTTTATTTTATACCCACCAGTTCCGTTTATGGCAATTCATAATGGATAAAATTGGTTTAATTAGTCTCTTATTAAATTTGTAATGAATATTGTTACATCTTACATTTAGAAATATTTTTTCATGAAAACTGCTTATTTGATGTATGAAAATATTTTTAGAAAAACTCAAACTAATTAAAATTTTAAAATTGTACAAAATCGTTTTTGCTGGTTTACAGCTCATTATGCAGTAATTTTTCAAAAATAATAACTAAATGTAGAAAAATCCTTTTCCAGTGGTTTAAGTCTCTAAAAATCATGCACATCTCTAATTTTTAGAAAAAAAAATCAGAAACTAGGAAATTAACTTACTAATTCATACAGTTTATTATATAAATATTACTGTTTATTTCACGTCTCTATTTCTTTCCGAAAATCTGAATCTTAAATATGAAAATTCATTTCTCTTAATATATAAAGTCATTTAGAACATACTTAATATCATTGGAAAGATTTACTTGTCTACTTTCTAACCATATTTTTTTCGTACATTTTTTCTACTCCTACTGTTCATAGTATTAAGATATATCATCAGGGGTTAGAATAAACTATCACTAAAGCAGTTCTAGTAAATCATGCATAACTATCATTGTATAAATTCAAATACAACCAAATAAGTGCCATTATATTTTTGAGACATTGATCTATACTTGCATATAAACTACAAAATCTTTGGATACATATTCAAATTTATACAATGCATCAAAATAGACAGCCAAAATAGAGCAATAATGCTTTATTCTTCTTCTTCCATCATCCTTGCTAAATTCTTTCCTTTAATATTATTGGACCCTATCATTGAGAGACATTGGATGAAATTGGGGGACATCTCAGTACTAACATAACTCAAACTTATCACATTATTACATTAGTTTAACCTTACATAAACATTGCATAATCACAATACTTTTATAATACGTTTTTGGAAAAAACAATTAAAACTATAAGTTTCAATATAAATTTCGGCGGCATAACGGTTTAGCAATTAGGCATCCCAGGACTTAGTCATTAACTTAAAACAACCAAACCAATCATAAAAAGCAACTAAACATCACAGCAATATTTTTAAAGTATAAACACAATGTATAAATGTAAAAGCTTAGAGTAAGAGTTACTAGCTTTAACCTTTAAATCTTGGGTTCTCTACTTCTTGAATAATTCCTTTGGCTTGACTATGGTCTATTAGTATCATTAATCCTTACTTAATAATTTATTATCATCATATAAATTTAACTTAACCATGAACTATAAACTTTTTCCTCAAAATTATGTCTTGATCCAAAAAGAGGAATAAGGGGGAGGAAGAGAATAGTTTAAACTCTAACTAATCTTAAACTAAATAAATAAAGAGAAAATTTAAAAGAAATCTAAAGTAGAAGTTTACCTCAAAAGACCTCTACTTATCTTCCTTTCCATCCTCTTTCATTCTTTCTCCTTTTTCTTCCTTTTTCTCCTTTCTTCTTTTTTCTTCCTTTAGCGTGAGAGAGGGAGCTCTGTAGCGTGAGAGAAGGAGCTGTGGGGGAGAAGAGGAAGGAAAAAGAAGAAAGCAGAAAAAGGAGAAAGAAGAAAGGAAAGACAAGTAGGAGCTTACCTCACAGGACCTCTACTTGTCTTCACTTCCTTCCTCCTTCCTTCTTTCTTCTTTTTCTTCTTTCTTCTTTTTTCTTCCTCTTGTCCGCCATAGCTTCCCCTCTCATGCTACCACTCCTTTTTCTTTTTTCTTTTTGGCTTGCGTGAGTTGTGTGTGAAAAATGGGGAAGGGGAAGGGGAGGGAGTATTTATAGGAAGATTTCATGGTTATAGACCATCAGATTGAGATTTAATCCGAGGGCTCACAATTATTCTCACATTTAATATATTAATTATCCATTAGACCCCTAGATATTTTTGGGCTTGTGAGAGAGTGAGGAAGAGCAAAAATGTCCAACATTTCCTTCCTTACTTTATGTTAAATCTGAAAAAATAAATAGTGTACTTTTTCCTTTTTGCAGATAAATTTGACTCTGGTTTGTGTATTTTTTTATCCGTATTTTCTATTATACTTAATGTCATTTCCATTTACTTTATCTAGGGGATCCATTATTTTTCTCTTACTTTTTCATGTAAGGTCCACATATCTTGCTTATTTTTAACTTGTACCGGAGTATTTAAAATATTATTTTTTTTATCTTATTATAAATTAATTTTACCATTTTTAAGCTCATTTTTATATTTTAAAATATTTTGGGTCTTGGATTAATTTAATTAAATATTCAGATTTTTCCACTTATCATGAGTTAATACAAAACATTTTAATATCATTTATGACATGATCTGGTCATAAAATATATATATATATATAAATTAGAATATTACAAATATATTTCATCTTACTTTTATCCAAATGAAAATCTTTTAATTTTAAAATGACTCTACTCCATCAAAATGCAGAATGTGGGAAGGGCGGAGAATTCGTGTCCTGTGGGAAGGGCGGAGAATTCCTGTTCAGGACACGATATTTGAGAAGGACTGTAGAGCAATCTAAGTTAATTCATTCAAATGTTGATATAATTATTTTAGCAACATTATGGTTGTTTTTTTAAATATTGTAATTGTTTTTTAGACAAAATTTATTAAAATATCCACAAACATTGTCCGAGTGCAATGCTAGTTTAGATAGATACAAAAGAACATGACATGGCTTTTTTTTTTAATAGTGTTATTTTAAAATATATTATATATTTATAAATAAAAAAAATCCAGATTAATAGCTTCCATCCATATGAAGTGGGAAGCAAGCAAATCATGGGGGCAAAGGAAGCAGGTACTTTGGTTGGAAGTAAGCAATGGTGGGACTCTTTTGGATAAGTAATAGGTGTTTTTGAGCCTAAATGTTGGTTAGCTTAAATCCTTTTGATGCTTTCTAGTTTCTGTTCCTAGTTCAGAATCAGAGAGTACGTGGTTATTCTTTTTCTGGCCAGCATATAAAGTGGCTATTCTATTCCTTGCTGAATTCGCATCCAACCTAGCAACCAAAAGCCAACACAAATTTTACTATAGTTTTAACCTTCGTAGCTCTTTAGCTTTGAAGATGCTATTTTGGCAGATTATTATTATTATTATTATTTTATCTGAAAGAATATTAATCTTTCGGCACAAACTTTCATTCTTTCAAGTGCTGTTGGGTCTATCCCTCTCCCAGCCTCTTAAAAGTGTTTTCTGATCAAATTCTTGTGCCCCAGTCACTAGTGGTCTCCATTAACATCCATCTCAATTTTTCTTTTTTGGATCAAAGGAATGTTATGTGAATCACGGAACATGGATCATGTTAGAAGCTCATAGTATAAAATAAAAATAAGTTTCGTTTCGGTATATATTATTTTTTTGTATTTTATTTAATCTCTTTTTAAGGAGGGAATAACTGTTTCAGTATAAGCATTAACTAACTTACGAAAAAAAAAAGATAAAAGAACCAATATTGGTAATGGCCGGCACATTTATATTTGATAAAGCATAGATCTTTCACGTAAATGGAGCCTGAAGCTGTTACGTGCTAGAGGCAGCAATGAATAAGGAAAAACTAAAATCAAGTACTTTAAAAATTTACGATGTCATAAAATAAATATTTCAAAAAAAAATACTACTTTCCTTTTTATGGTTAATTAGACTTAAAGAATTGGATAAAATATAGTTCAAAATCCATTCCTCGTAACCTATATATCCATTTACTTGCGTCTCACACCAATAATTTCCAAGATTACAGTAAAGCCTCTTCGAGACTTATAAATAAATACGGTAAACTGCTCCGATCGCACAATCTAATCGTTGTAACCAGCAACGCTCAAATTAGCAGAGTCTAACAAATCTACAGCAACAAAATTACTGGAGAAAACGCCACTATCTTCGGCTATAAGCTCATCAAAAGCACAAAACACGACATAGCCATCCGTTCCAGCCTATCCACGATGGCCACGAAGATTTCCTTCTCAATCCTTTCCTTTGCATTCCTCGCTCTTTGCACTTCCGCAGATAATGATCGTAAGTTTTTTTTTTCCCCATCGAGTTTCAATTTGTTTCTTCGCAATGGCCCGTCTCCTTTTCCAGCAGAAACAAGTTTTCTTTGCTTATATTCTGAGTTGCTTTGATGGGCTTACTTCATCAGTCTCAGCCAGGGATTTACTGTACTTAATGACTAGTTTCACAAACGATTTAGATGTATTAGTTTCTGCCCAGCATTCTGCAGATTTTACCATGGCCCCTTGAAACGTTGTGAGTTTGTTCTGTTTCGAGGCCTAGTTTTTGTCATTGCTTGAAATTAAACGATGCAGAGTAGGTCAAATTCTTTACGTTGGTATGAGTTATTAAGTTGTTTGATGATTGAAATTTTTTTGTGGCACACCAGATCCGGGTAATTTTGGTTATTATGGTTCAAATGGTCCCGCAAAATGGGGAAGCTTAAGTCCAAGTTTCTCAGCTTGCTCAAATGGGAAAGCTCAGTCCCCTGTGGACATTAGGAAGGAGAATATTGTGTACAACAAACAATTGAAGCCCTTAGAACGACACTACCATTCTGCAAATGCCTCCCTCGTTAACAACGGATTCAACATTGGGGTCTGTTCTTGAACTGCCATTTCACTTTCTTCTCGATTCAACCAGCATGCATGCCTAAATATTATATCAATGAATAATAAAGCAGTCATAATATACATGTCTACCCGTATAGGTTCATTTTGATGGGAATGTGGGAGATTTGAGAATAGATGGACAAAAGTATTCCCTGAAACAAATGCACTGGCATTCTCCTTCAGAGCACCGAGTTAATGGGAAGCAGTAAGTTCCTTCTCTTCTCTCCTATTTCACTCCCCACACCCCACAGGTAACTCCTGCATTAATTGAATCTCAAGCTTATTATGGTTCAGGAAGCAGTTAGAAATTAAAGCGCTGAAATATGAAGATTCCAACCATTTTAATTGATTGTGAAGTCTAATTAAACATACATAAATATTGTGAATTCAGAATGAACGCAGAGCTGCATCTAGTACACAAGAACAAAGAAGGAAGCTTTGCAGTTGTGACAGTGCTGTACAAATTGGGTGATTCAGATCCTATCATCTCCAAGGTGGGCTGGCTTACTTCAACTTGAAAATTTAAATTATTTCACTCCGGGGCTCCAATCAAGTATAAAAAAGTGATTCATGGGTGCAGATGGAGAAGCAACTAGTTGAGTTGGCGAAGGAGAGTTCTGCAGGCTACAAGGGGGCCCATATTGATCTTGGAACCTTTAATGTAAGGCATATAAAGAGAAGGACTCGAACCTATTACAGATATATGGGTTCACTGACCACTCCTCCATGCAAGGAGAATGTGACCTGGAGCATTCTGGGCAAGGTGAGGTCAATCTCCGTCGAACAGCTCCATCTTCTCAGGGCACCTTTGAGCCCTCAGTTCAAGAACAATGCAAGGCCTGTCCAGCCCCTCAATGGCCGCAAAATTCAAAAGTACTCAGCTCAAGATTAACATGCGTGTTCTTTTTTTAAGTGATTCCCTGTTAAACACCGAGAATGTTTTAGCCTTAAACTTTGCTCTGCCTCTTCGGTCAAAACATTCGATATTTTTCTACACATTTCAGCACGCAACTTTCACCATTTCTAGCCAATGACAAATATGGGCAAGTTGTAACTAGGATTGAATAATGGTTGGCCTCGACATAAATCTGAATTCCAACCACTTATATGTGGGGTGAGAAAAGATCAATATCACCGTTAGCAATCGTAATTTTAAGTTTTGTTTTATTTTTCAAATTAGTTTTATTATGATGAATCATGTCTGAAAACATGTTTATTTTGACATTACCCAGATATTACATGCTTTTTAAAATTATAGATTCAATTACATTAGATAAGAAATTATTAAATACTTTTTTGGTTCCATCAAATTTAATTATTTTTTTAAATAACAAGGACAACTGCATTACATGAGGCCTAAAATAAATAACCTGGACCCAAACTACTTACTATTACTAACTAGACCTCACCAGTTCCTCCAGACCAGAACCTCCACATTTACTTTGAAAACGAGAAGGTGTAACATACGAAATAGAAGAGAGGAAATAACTATTAAGGAACTGGAAGTCTGGAACCCCCACATTCCCAACCCGGCCGGTCAACAGCATTTCAAAACACTTTTCTTGGCCAACTCCGCCAACAACATTTCGAAGCACATTTCATGATGGATCGAAAGTACCCTGAGCGCGTGGCGGCTGAGCTTTTTAACATGCATAAAAGTCCGATGGTAAAATAAAAAAACATGCATAAAAGTCCAAAAAACCATATAGTATAGTTTAGGATGGAAAAACTAGCTGATGGGGCGAGATCGTCATTCTGTTTGACACAATCCCCCAACGCCAACCCATATATGTCTTGAATCTTAACATCCACCTAACAATTACATACCCACTACATCTACCATCAATATTATATAATTACTATAATATAATGAACGCGACTTCCAGCCTTCGAGTTCAATTTTCTTAGTAATAATTAACTTTTTCAATGTTTAAAATTTGTAATTTTTTAATTGTAAAAAAATTAAAAATAATTTTACGTATATTTATATTTTTTTTAGTCGCTTATTCTTCAAACTAAACAAGTTGTCTGTGCAGAATTTGATGTATGACATGCTGTTCATTATTTATTTATTAATAATGTGATATGTTATAGATTTTAGATTTTGTATTCATACATTGATTTTATAAAATGTTTATAGTAAAAAAAATTATAAATACTTACCTAACTTTTTTAGGTAAAGCCAAATATATAAATAAATTAATTATGAATTATTGTCTTTGAAATAGCATATTCCCCAACACTGTTATGTAAGAAAAAAAACACAATTATACTTAAAATGTGAAAATTAAACTAAAAATTTCGTTTTGTTTTCTAACAAATCATACATTGTAAAATTATTTTTTATAAAAGTTTTTATGAAATTATTTTTATTTGATTTTATACAAAATGACTAATTAGAAAAAACGGAGGGAGTGTGTGTCTATATATATAACCTATAGACCAAAAATACATATATAAAAGAAATTTAATAAAAAAATTAAATTTAAAAATCATCTAATTCGTAGAAGATTAGAAATAAGATTTTGCTCGATTTTTAGAGTGTTTCCTAGATTAAAACCTTACCTAATAGCAACGCCCATAAATTTTAAATCAGTTAATGTGCTCGTTAAATTCAATACATTGCAACATCCAAACTCAATGAAATAAATTTAAGAGATGCAAAAGGATTAATTCATAATTCAGAAAACTTACATTCTTTTTAACGTTTGCGTTGGTGTAATCGTTCCCGCTATGGAATCATTGACCATCATCAATACTTCTGATTTTTAATTTTTCCAAACAAAATGAGGGAGAAAATTTACACGCTCAGAGAACCGTGGGTAGCATTTCATTATTGAAACTGGAAAGTAGAATTGCTAACAAAAAATTTACAACTGCTCACTTAGAAAACACACTACACTCGTATATTATGTTTTTGGTGAAAAGAAAAAGCACGCCCGTATTTACAAATCCTTAACCCAATCACAGTAATAGTAGAAGTACAAGGGAACAGTTGAGACCGTTACTCGATGTGCCATGTCATCGGGGCCCAGCACAAGTACCTGCGAGTTCCGAGATGCCAATCAAATACTTGCACCAAAAAGCAAGCCACCGAGGAGCGCCGCCGCCGAGCCGTTCCTTGACGCCTATTGCTGCACGTGGATCTCAGGATCACCAACCCCCCACAAGCCGGACCGCCTCCCAGACGCGAACCGCTTCATACCACCTAAACCGGGAGGTTCACTCTCTGTTACGCTATTTCTCGGGGTCGACTCCGCGAAAGATGCGTCGATGCCGCTAGCCGTGCTACTCCGCGCCTGCGTGGTCTGACTCTTTCTTGGAGGAGAATCTTCCGGTGGAGGATCGGCTTTCTGGACCTTGTTGTCTCGACGGCGGGACCGGAAAATAGCTCGAAAGCTTTCGAAGAACCCGGGTTTCCGGCTTCTGCTTCTGCTTCGCGTCAATTTTTCTTTAGCGGGGCCTGCGTCAGAGGATCTTTGGCGACTTCTCAACCTGCAATTTCGATCCCTCCTTGATCTCACTCTCCCGATACACGAAACCTTCGGTGATGACGGTTCGACCGCCGATGATTCTGATTTTCCCACTGACGCACTTCGTTTGGGGAACAATCTGGCGTTCCTGGGCTTGTAGTTTCGGCGATTCTTGGCGTCCACAAAGGAAGGTTTCTGAGGCTTAGGCAGGCCAATGATGGAAGCCTTGGACTTAAAAGAAACCCGCTGAGACTTGGATTTCAAACTAGGGTTCAAATTGGCGGAATTGGAGTTGCTACCCTTGGTGGATTCTTTTCGCTCGTAGACAGCATTCCGGTCCAACCAGTCCAACTCCTCGTCCCTGGAGAGCCAGAAGGATTCAGGCGGGGAATCAGGGTTAATCTTCGGCCGATCCGCTTCCTCCTTCTGGTGGTTATCACCGTCAGCGAGAGTCTCGCAGGCGATTTTGCGATCGCCGGATCCGCCGCCAGCGCACGCAGAAACCAATGTTTCGACCTGTGGCATGGTGATTGGTAAACGAAAGCTGTGAATACAGCAAGGAAGAAAATATATGAAAGAGGAGAAATAGACAAAGATGAGGGATTTCGTAGGACTAGGCAGTAATGAGAAGAACACTTTGAAAGGTGGGAAGATGAGAGAGAGAGAGAAAAATAATTTAATAGTATTAAGGAAGGAGCGGGCGGGAGAGGTGTGTGTTCAACTTGTTGACTGGTGCTCTCGCGGTGGTTTTGTTTTGTATGAATACCACTCCGCTTTTCAGGTTTCTCACAAAGAGAGGAAGCAAACAATCTTTTTTTTTGTTCTTTGTCAAAAGAATACGAATTTAAAACATGGAAAAATCGCATAGCATTTACAGGGCGCTGGTTTACAACGTGCAAAGTTAATTTCTTCTTTCTTCTCCAAGGCTGGGGCCTTCCTAGTTGGTTAGGTCCTAAAACACAAGGTGCCCTTGCTTAATTAATTAACAGCTTGCATTATTTGCCCAAGGTGGTTAAATACAGAGCCTACCTAACATAAAAATTAGCAGTATGCTTAATTAATAATCATGAGGTTCATTACGTATTCGTAAATTGTTTGTTGAGGCTTACTACAAATATATTCCCTCCGTTCAGGGCGGAGCCAGGATTTGGTTAAATTTTTTTCGTTTGGGGGTGTAGAGATTAAAAAATATACTTGTTAATTAAGAAAAATTCAACACTTAAAGTATGGAACGGCTTATAAATATTTTACCATATCTATACTTAATTTTTCATGTATATATATAATCAAAACAAACATATAGGTTATAACAATTAATTTTGTAAATTACAATTAATATACTCTTAGAATTAATAATAGAGACTAATAAGTGTTAATTCTAATGGAAGGGATTAGAGTTGCTTACGCATGATGTCTCAGGTTTGAGATCGTGTGAATGTAAAAAATACCTTTAAGATAGCTCTCCTCTGAATAAAGCCTAACCGATATTCAATCTAAATTAGTCGGAGTTCAAAATAATAATCAAATACCAGAGTTATTAAAAAAAAGGAGCATTAACTTTTTAAACTTTTAATATATTTTTATGGTCAAATATAAATTTAGAGGAATCAAAAATATATAATGTATATATAATGTAAAAACTTGATTAAAAAAATATACATGATATAAAACAAATAGTTAAAAGCTTTGGGGGACCATGGCTTTTGTTGGTCCCCTCCTAGTGCCAATACCTTCATTTTTTAATATAAGACATAAAAGGAAAAATCACATAAATTAATAAAAATAATAAATTTGTTTAAAAAATAAAACAATTTTTAAAAAATGTTCTAATTTAATGTTAGTAATTTTTATATTATTTAATTAATATAGATAAATTATATTAGAGAATGACATCTTAATTAGGGATATTTTTTAAAAAAAATTATTAAATACACTAGATAAATTTTCTATCTTTCTTATATTTTAAAATATAGAAACTTTCTCAATCATCTCTTATATTAAGGAGTGGAGAAAATAATAATTAATTCTTTGCCTTTGGAAGGTGGGCTTGAGTATGTCATATATATATATATATGTATGTATATATATATACATATATATAGCTGTTATAAAATAATTTTTTAATACTTCATGTACAGTTTGATCCTACTCAAATCAAAAGAGCTGTGTATGTAAAAAATTATTTGTGTCAAATTTGAAAAGTCATTAAATCTTTTGTTCTTCTTGACAAGCCGTATTCACACAACCCTTAATAATTAAAGAACTAATAAGAAGATGCGAGAGGTCTTGTAAAAGTCCAAGCAACACTATGCATATATATTATTATATATATTTTATTTATATAAATAAATTATCCAAGCGTTGCCTCCTCCATCGGTTGAACATTGCGAGGAAGCACTCACGAACCAGGAGGTGATGACTGGATATTAGTCAAAAAGGAATAGGAATCATATTTCCGCCGGCTTCTTGAATAGAACACCCATTACAAGAAGCAAAAGATGCACAGGACACTTGATAATAACTACTTTGTCTAATTCATATTATAAAATATTTTATATTAATTATACACATATTAAAAAAATTATTTTTTTAACTAAAATTAATGTAAAAAATATTCATATTTTCTATTTTATCTTTATTAAATATCTTATTTTATTATTATTATAAGCTTATAAATAAGGAGAAATGAAATATTAAAGATAAAGGTAAAATAAAAAAAAATATTCAATGTCCTATATTTTAAACAAAAAATTTGTGATATAAAATATCTTATAATATGAATAGGATGGAGTATACATGTACCCGTTCTATTCCTATTTTTTATATTTAACTACAATGTTTTAAGTAACTTTGTGCGAAAATTGAGAATATAGAAACACTGCTTTTTGAAATAGAAATATAGTTTTAGTTAAATAAGGAATTAAATTTAAAAATGTTCGGTTAGGTAGGTAAGAGATATACAGTTGACGAAATCAAAGAGACTAGTTAGGTTAGGTCCAACAAATCAATTCAAATTCCTACACCAAAAGCCGGTCCTAAACCCAAAAAATTATTCTTACTGAAACTAGGAGTATAGCACTCTGCACTCCTTATTCTGAATTGAAGTATCATTCATTTTGTCATTCAAATTTTGAGAAGTTGTTAAAAAACTTTACGTAAAACATTTATGGGAACAGCAGCTCGAGATCTTTGAGCACGATTTAGTTGGAGTTTAAATATCATTCTCTGAATCCGTATGCGCTGATATTTTGTAACGTGAGGTGATAACATTGAAGTATTATTTGACATATTCAACTTTTTTTTTTTTTATCCTTGAAAGATCCACTGATAAATTATCGTATATGGATCGAATATGATGCTTTTTTATTAATGAAATATACATGACTAGTTACTTGAAATAGCTTTAAAAAAATCTTGAGCATTCTTGAGCTAAATGAAAGCAACACTTATGAAAGCAGCTGAATTAGTATATGGAGTTTTACTGGTCAGATGTTTAATGAAACCATCATAAGATCGCATCAGATAAGGAGGAAATCTCATGACCCATGTTTTTGGCAATACTAATTTAATTTATAAGGAATATATTGGCTCTTGGGGTTTGCATATGTTGTGTGCTATGTAACATCGATATAGGTATGCGTATCGGATATAATACAGCATGATATAAAAAATATATTAATTTCTAAAATTTTAAGATATGGGTGCAGAGCATATTTATATATATATATATATATAATATTATATATGTAATTATTTATATATATAATTAATAAATCTACATGTTAAAAGAAAAATAAGTATTAAATATTCTAAAAATTATAGTATAAATAGTAAAATAAACTATAAAATATTTATAATAACTTTAAATAGTCATATTTTATTGTAGAAATTTGAAG
This sequence comes from Adenanthera pavonina, assembly GCA_026686845.1. Taxonomy (NCBI): domain Eukaryota; kingdom Viridiplantae; phylum Streptophyta; class Magnoliopsida; order Fabales; family Fabaceae; genus Adenanthera; species Adenanthera pavonina. The sequence goes on from JAIVEN010000002.1 coordinate 8,316,623, forward strand.
TGATATATATGAATATAAAGTGATACGGATAGATATATATGCACAAATATAATACGCGTATCATATCTTATAATGTATCGGATATATGTGCGTTTACTTTTTTGAAATATCGATACTTCATAGGTTGTGTGTCATAATGAACCCTATAATTTGCATACATCCAACAAATTCACCAAATAATTTTGTAAGCTAATTAATAGTCAGTCACGCTCATTACATTTCACAGTAAAAGAGAACTCAAAGATTTTTTAGGGGGAAAAAAACAAAATGAGAAACGAATGTTGTTTTCAGCAAAAGAAAACGAACTTAATCTGAATTGACTACTCATGGAAGAGGAAGAGTACACACAATCAGTGTTTTGAGAATTGAACCGAATCGGATGGTCAGATTGTCACCCGGAGAAAAGAATGACTAGGATTTTAGTTTTAGACCATTTTAGGGGTTGGACCGCTTTGAGCCGGCTTTTGAGCCGAAACCAAAGCGGTTTTCAGAAAACCAGACTATTTTTTAAATTGTGTAAAATTTAATTTAAATTTAATATTTTTAGCCAAAAATTTTAATTATAAAAATTATTAAAAAGTAAAAATACTATTTTCCCTTCTATTATAAAATTACTAATTATAAAAAAGAAAAATTTTATTATATTATATTCCCTTCGTTCCTAATTATAGAAAATTTTGAAACTCTTCATTTATCCCAAAATATAAGAGATATGAATAAAATTTGTAGAGTAATTAATATTATTATTCTTTTATACCTTTAAATAACTAAAGTTATGTTAACAATTACAAGTAATTAATTAATCATGCTCCAGACTTTTAATATGGGTAATTTTAAAAAAAATTAAAATTATAGTATAATTAATAAGTTTAATTACTAAAACTGTTTTTTTCTTGATACTAATAAAGTAGTTATTTATTTCTTATAATTGAAAACGGATGAAATATAGTCATTTTATAATCAAATTGTCATATAGTATTATCATATTGAAATATTTTAATATTACTTTCAATAATTTAATATATATTATTACTATATGAGTTTTTTAACTTATTATGAATTTGAACTACTTAAATTTATTTTTTTTAACAATTTAATACTTTATTTTTATACATATATGATTATATATTATTTTTATTAAATTATTGCATTATCAATTCGGTTATGATTCTAACTGATTGAATTATAAAAATCATGACCCAATAACATTTTTGTTTCAACTCGCCATCTGATTTTTAAGTGTCCGTTTGGTTTGTCTTTTTGTAAAAATACTTTTAGAATAATCACAGTTTACAAAAATGAAGTTTGGACAAAAGTAGAGAAGTTTACTGAAAAACTGTTTGGATGAAAAAGGAGAAAATAATGATTAAAAAATATAATTTAATTTATAAAAATGCAAACCAAATAAGCCCTAAGACATTATAGATAACATCAGCCCCGCAAACAGAAACCTACCCAATAGCGTAAGCCTACCTACCCAGCCATCAATTTTCAATAACCATTTCTTGTTTTTTTGTCTTTGTTTTTACTTCGGCCGAACCGAATAACCTCTCTTTCTTTTTTTTTTTTTTCCCCCGATTAACAACAACCTTTCTTTTGTTTCGTTCAGCAAGGTGCAAACCTTCTTTCTAAGGTTGTGGGCCCCGCTTTGATCCCTTCCCCATCAACAGTTTCAGACCACTGCTTCTCCGTATCTCTTACCTCAAACTTATGAGCCCAACAAATGAAATGAAATACACTTGGGCCACCAATCTCGAATACTCTGTCCATTCCTGAGCTATTAAGGGCCGAAAGGCCACAGAAAAGAAAATTGCAGCAGTGGGGACAAGTCCGAAAATACTAATGCCCCGTTTGGTAAGCTGGAACCAAGGGGATGAAAGTGAAAACAGAGAAGGAATCCTTGCTTGTGCTCGTTTGATTCGCTGGATGCATGCTTCCATAGGGAAGCCACTTCCATCAAAATTGATGGAAATGGGTTCCTTAGCCATAGCGATGGAACTCTCTCAAGTTCCATGGAACTATCTGCAGAAGACCAGTTTACCTTTTTGTGTGAAATATAAGGTAACGTGGACTTTTAATCCCCACTTTTATTTTTATTTCCTCTTCCTCTTCCACTTCCATTTCCACTTCAAACGAGGCATAAAAGTCACATGCCTCAAAAGCTAATTGAACGAGATAACATGGGCTTCGAACAAAAACCCGACATTACATGTACAAACTACAAAGTCGATTCGAATTTTCGGACCGTTGGGGTCAGTTGCAGACAAGTAACGGTCGGATTGAGGAAAAAAACTTCCAGACCCGTTGCCATCACTTCTTCATAATTCTCTGGCCTTCGAACAAACAAGAGGATTAGACATAACCCCACTCACTGATGGGCTGTGTTTCCTCAAAACTCCTGAGGAAAGACCTCAAGCAAGAAGTCTTTATCAACGCCAATGGCGGCGACTACGTGAATCATGTAGTTTCTCTTACTTCAACCACCTATGGAGCACTCAAGTTGGACAACGAGCAACCCCTCACGGAGTGGGTTGCAGATTCTAAGAGGCTTGAGAAATCGCCACCTCGCGAAGACCCAGAGGTTATGAATGCCTGGGAACTCATGGAAGGCCTTGAAGAAGGAGTTCCCATTTCAAATCAAGCTAAGAAAAGCCCAAAGCCAAGTCCTTTTCTTCGCGGCTTTATTGGTTCTGATATGAGAAGTCCGTTTAAGTTACTGAATCAATTAGGATCTCCGAACACGGTGAAGAAGTTGGGAGGGAAGGAAAATAAAGTTCAAGGCAATGTGGTCAGAGGCGGCATGAGACGCTTGGATTATAGCCCGAAAGGGACTTTGAAATCAAGCAATTTTTCTCCAAAGTCAAGCAAGGCAGTCCTTAATTCGAATTTTCCAGTGAAAGGGTCTCCGATTTGTGCTTCAAGGAACAGTTTTGGTAGTGATTCTGGGCATTCACCTCGAAAGAGGAGTCCTACTCCCTTGTTTGATCCAGAGCTTCTTGCAACTTACGAGAAAGAACTCTCTGAGGAAGAACAAATCAAGAGGATGGTCTGGGCAACACCCAAAGGCCGGAGGGCCAGAAAGTCTCAGGACTCGGAATCTGTTCTTCGGGCGTTCGAGAAAATGTGCCCTCCAGGAGGAGAAGACACTGTAATAATCTACACGACGACGTTGCGAGGTATTAGAAAGACGTTCGAAGACTGCAATAGAGTTCGATCAATCCTCGAGTCCCACGATATTTACACGTTCGAGCGCGATATATCAATGGATGCAGGATTCAAAGAGGAATTGAGGCAGCTTATGGGAACGAAAGGAGTGAAAGTCCCAATGGTGTTCGTGAAGGGAAGGCTGATAGGAGGAGCTGATGAAGTAATGAAGTTAGAAGAAGAAGAGGAATTGGGTATTCTGCTTGACGGGATTCCAAGGGCAAGAAGTGGGTGTGAAGGGTGTGGAGACGTGAGGTTTGTGATGTGCGTGGAATGCAATGGAAGCTGCAAGGTCTTGGACAAAGAGCACCAGAAGACGGTGAGATGTGGTCAGTGTAATGAGAATGGGTTAATTCAATGCCCTCTCTGTTGTTAATTTGGTTAAAAATGGATATGTTAGGGAAAAAGTTAGACTTTTTTGTGTTGTTGTTTGCTGTCTTTTAATCTCTAGCAAGACACAGACCAAGAATGTTGATCGGTTTGTGACAATTCTCCAAAGCCATGTGTTAAATTAGGGTAGGGTTCTAAAGCGTGTTTTAGGCCCCCACGTTGTTTGTTTATTCTTTCACTGGCTTGGCTTGGCTTGTACTTGGGGACACTAGGTGTACCTTTTCCTAATCTAATTCAAAATTTACACTTGAGATTTTTTTGTTTAGAGTATAACTATTCATCTTTTAACACATTGACATTGAGATAACTCACAATAGCAACAGATTGCTTAGGATGGTGTACTTGTTTTGGTTCTTGCTATTGGTGCAAGCAGCAGCACCTCTGCCCAGTTTAGGCGTGAGCCTCTTGGGGTATGTTTGTGAACGGCACCATGACCTTATTCTACATCCTTTTTAACTTGTTTTGTTTTATTGCCATTCATGTGGTTCGATGTTGTTCATCTAGGAAGTAGCCTAGTATCATTTGTTTCTTAACATTGATATGGTAGTTCCATAAATTATTCCCCGACATACTTGATAACGGTGATTCTTCTTCGTTTTCTGTTGATTGAACGAATTGTCATGTAATGATGAACAGCGATGCTAGCTTCGTTTGCCGCCAGCTTTAGGAAAAGTAGTTAAACATGTGAATTAAACTTTGATTGAGTCCTCTTCTTCCGCTTTTCCCTTTGAATGAATTGACAGTTAGGATATGTTACTTCTTTTTTTTTAAATATTTGTTCCAACTGTTCATATAAGTTGATATGCGTCTCCTAATACATTTTTTTTTTAATACGAGGACAATTTTATTCAATTTTATTGATTGTCTTTTCTTCTTCTACTTTTTTTTTTGTTGGGGCCAACACATAGTTGACCAACCTTGAATGCAATAATCTTATCTGCTTGGATGACTTCTTTACCATGTTTGCTTGCATCCGTTTGAAAAAGAGGATCTGCAACTCGTTATTGGTGGGTGAGTCTATAACATTATGATTAATTCACCAAAGCATCTTCCTGGTTGCTGATTGCTTTCTTCTTCCCTTGTTCCTTGGAGATGCTTCATCTGTGTAGCCGCCAATCGGGTAATTGTCAAGTGGGATGACACTATTTTTTTTTTTCCATATCAGCATATTTCCTTGGTGTGGGGGCCACATGTTTGACCAGGAAAGATTACCCAGTTGAATTTTTCTTTTAACTTGGTCGTTTACATTGGTCCTCATTTTCCAAATTCCTTGCAGGTAGTAATAATTGTTCTGATGTAATGGTGATCATCCAGCATAAATGAGTTTTTTTTTGGGTGCCGTGCCACAAATCCTGCATAATTGAGTTTGTCATGAGAGCTGTGATGATTTAATTGGAGAAGAAGCGAACCAGACAATTCTTGTGAAGTCACATTTAAGGAATAAGAGCATCTTTGATTTAGATTATAAGTGATTATGGAGTAGGAAAAAGTGATTATGGGCCCGTTTGGATTTCAGTTGGTTGAAAATGAGTTTTCATAGAATTGGTTTTGTAACGTAGTTATGGTAAAAATTGGTTTCGGACTAACGTGTTTATGTTTGGATGATTTATTTAAAAATTAGTTATGATAAAACTCATAATTTTTCTCTAAATTGAGTTTAAACTCTATCTCATGGTTAATTTAATTTATTTGGACTCAAATTAAATCTGCATTTATTTAATTGAGAACATAATATATCTGATATAACATTTTTTATAGATCATGATCTATAAAAATTAAAATTTTGAAGGGACATTTTGATCAATAGATAGGATAAATTTTATGGAAATTTTATTTTTCTAATTTTTCTATTTTTTCTCATTTTTATTGATCTATTTTTATCTGACTTGAAAATAAATACTGACAAAACTGAAAAACCCAAACTAAAAAGCAGCAAATGGATTGCTTCTTATGCAACGGAGTTTAAATGACCAACGGAGTTCCCAACGTGTTGTGTTTTATTAGCCAAACAGATTTAGAAAAAAAACAAACTCCATTTTGGCCTGAAACTTGGTTTGGAACTGAAAACCAAACAGGCCATATATAACCAGTAAACAAATGCAATTCAGATCAAAATAATTACTTATGGCCATTTAAGTAATTATTTCCATAAATTATTTTTTTCAACTTATTATCCACCTATTATGATTTTTAATAACAATTCTTCTCATTATCCACCCAATAATCACTTAAACCTCAATATCCAAACACATTTTTTTTCTCAAAATTACTTATGGGTTAAAAATATCCAAACACAATTCACTTTTGATATAATAACTTATTTTCATAATCTATTATAAATAATCACTTATTCTCATAATCACTTATATATAATTTAATTTAAATACACACTAAATGGTTGAGTGTCCTTTGTGACATCCCAAACCGCAGAGGTTGCTGTTTGAAAGGTGGTTGAAGTTGAGGATATCGCGAGTTGAAATATGAAAAGAAGCATTCTTACAAAACCTTTAGCGGATTAGGTGTTAGTCGAGTACCATCAGTATCCTGTTAAAAAAGAAAAAATGGTATCGCCCGTGGCAACAAACTATATTAATTGGTCTTCGTCCAGGAGGAGAAATTGAAATTTAGGATGCCACTAGTAGTTTCCATCCAAAAGCTGGTGACTCATGCCCTCTCTCTAGTATAAAATAAAATGTAATTTCTATTTTAGAAGTTTATTTTACTCTAAAATATAAGTTTTATTTAGTAATTTTTATAATATTAAATATTTTTTCTTTTATTCTTATCTATAATTAAATATAGAAAATATAACAGAGTTTAAATTTAATGCATTAAATAGGTGTATTATTGAAAAATAATATATTTTTTAATAAATTTAATGAGTTAAACTATTTTGCTTGATTTCTATATAATTAGTTTAATATGATTTATATTTTAAATCGTAGTGAATATAATATTTTTGAATTAAATACTAAAAAATAGTAACTTATTCTCCACCTATTATGATTTTTAATAAAAAATAAAATAATATAAAAAATTAATATTTTATTAATAATATAAAATAATAGATAAATTGAAATATTTAAATTTTTTTAAAATAATAAATAAAATTGGATAGAAAAAATATTACATTTTTACTTCGCCCAAAAATTGGTGATTTCTCATATAATAATAATAATAATTAAAGGTTGTCAATTTTCTAATTACTGTCTTGCAGGCAGGGAAGTTATTGACTTATTGTGTGCGAAATCTCTTGCACCTTACAAACGGTGGTGAGCTGCTAGATAGCTGCCTCGACATGCAAAACGTTTCCAGATATGGTAAGTCACGTGCTGTTCACGTGGCAGTGGCACCCAAGTCGTCGCTGACACACTGGCCCCGTAGTCCGCTTGTCGCTCGAACCGCACGCGTGTTCTGTTCATTACTGCCGCCTCTTCTTCATATAATATTAATAGCTTTTATCAATTACATATATATATATAATTTATTTTTTACTTAAAATTAACAAAAAAAATATTAATATTTCTCATTTTATTCTTATTAAATATCTCATTTTATTATTATCAAGTTACAGATAAGAAGTAAAAAATAATTAAAGATAATAGTAAAATATAAAAAAAAATATTTAACACTCTATATTTTATATTAAAAATTTATTATGCAAAATATCTTATAATATAAATTGGAGTGAATATATGTCTATATGTAAGTATCCAAGTGCTCGACTTAATTTTTTTAACACTAAAAAATGCAGCTTTAAAAATAAACTTTATATTTTTTGTCTAAAAATAAAAGAATTGTTTTTGTTTTATTAAAAAATATTAAACAAGTAGTTACTTCAACATAGTATAAAAAAAATTCATGAAAGTATAAATAAAAATATTCTTTATTCAAAGATAAAGAATATTCTTTATTGTACAAAAAAATTCTTTATATTTATATTAAAAATTGATAGAAATAAATCAATCAATATCAAAATACAAAAAGTGTAAAAAAAAATTCATAACTTATAAATAGTGTAATTTTTTTACAAATATATAATATTTATTCTAAACTTTTTAATGAAATAATAAAAATTGACATTAAATATTTATTTATGTAATAAAAATAAAACATTACTTATGGCTTAAAAACATGTTTATGGAGCTTTTAACTTTTTACAATTTGGACTAGTAAAAAAGCAAATATTACTCAAATATCTCCCAAATAATATTTATTCATAATGTATAGATGTGGATACATGTATATACTATAATTTAGTTGCTATAAGATTTCTACAATCCTTGTCCTAAAAAAAGAAAAAATTCTACAATTTTTTCCTACGTCAAAGCCATTTTATCCATGATTTATAAATGTGGATACATGTACAAAATATACCAATTTAATATGATACATTGAACATGATAAATTTTAAAATTTTAATATATGAGTATAAAAAATATAAATATATATATATGAAAATAAATGCTGTAGAAAAAATTATATATATGAAAATAAATTCTGTAGAAAAAATTGAGTTTTCAACATTATTTTAAAAGTAATATAAAAATATTTATTGAGTATCAAACGCAATTAATAATTAAGATCATAATAAGATTCCTTTCTTTTTTTTTGTTTTCTGTTCCTTTCCTTTCCTTTTATTTTTTCATAATTATCGGCCCTTAGCTCGCACGTGTTGCTTCCGTCACTTCTCTCACTTCATAATACATGCCTTCTCTGTATATAGTCTCAGTCCTCGTGTTTTTTCCCTCTCTCTCTCTCTCTGGGCGCGCTCTTTCTTTCTCTCTCTCTCTAAGCGCTTGAAGGCAACTTCGTTGGATAATTCAGTTCGCATAATGTCGGGGAAAAGGAGGAGGAAGTTGAAATCGTAAGTTCTGCTTTGATCAGTTGAAAAATTAATTTTCCTTACATACATATTTTCGTATTTTGATTATTAGGATATTTTTATCTGAGGATTCATTGCTGGATCAGTATGGATTTGTTGGGCATGCCCGTTTTCTTTTGTTGAATTCTTGTTTCTGAGTCTGAATTTCATAATTTGGCTCATGACTTATTTTGAAATGGACTTAGTTTATGATCGTGACTTCTCTAGGGTTTATAGTTTAGATCATTGTGAAATTCTGAAAATCTTGTTAACGAATGGGTATCTGCAGTTTGAATTATTGACTATTGGACTATTTGTAATTATGCTGTATCTTTTAAACCATTAGCTCCATTTGTGCTTAGTTTCAAGTAAACTGGAATGACTTTTGGCTCATGTTTTTCAGATAGTAATTCTTAGATTGTATGACGTTTTATTTTTGTCGTTTAGTATCATTTAATCCTCATTCTAACCTTTTTTTGTGAATTTGGATGCTGGAGTTAGCGTGTCCGTTGATTTGGAGCTGTGTTATTATCATTCACGTCTCGTTCTAATGTTGTATTAGCACTCTTCGAGAGCCATATCTTCAGCTTTAAGATTATGTTTGGTGTACAGAATCTTTAGGGTGGAAAGGAGAAGAGAAAGGGAATGTGATGTGAAACTACTTGTACCCTTATATACAAAAAACGTAATAAAAAGGGATAGATACTTTTGAGTAATAATAACAAGATATAATAGATACTGTATAAAAAACTGAGATTTATATACATCGCTGTTGGGTATAGATTTGTTTGAGTCCCTAGGTTTTAATTAATCTTATTCTTGTTGCATCTAAGGATATTCACTGAATTTGTTCTATTTTTATTTTTCACTGATCAATAATTTTATTCTTTAGGTTAAATGATACAATAACAGACAGCAGAAGAGCAGTGAATGAGGTAAAAAATGAACATTTGGAGCTGCAAAACTGGTCTGATCTTCCTGCAGATCTCTTAGAATTGATTTTGTCCCAGCTGGCTCTTGAAGATAATGTTCGTGCTTCTGCTGTTTGCAAGAGTTGGCATTCCGTTGCCATCGCTGTTCGTGTGGTGAATCAATCCCCATGGCTTATGTACTTTCCAAAATTTGGCAGCTGGTATGATTTCTATGACCCTGTGCAGCGTAAGACCCATTCCCTTGAGTTGCCAGAGTTAAGTGGCTCTAGAGTTTGTTATACCAAAGATGGTTGGTTACTACTGTACCGACCCAGAACACATCGGGTGTTCTTCTTCAATCCCTTTTCACGTGAGATGATCAAACTGCCAAGATTTGAGATGACATACCAGATAGTTGCCTTTTCTTGTGCTCCGACATCTCCTGGCTGTGTTCTGTTTACTGTTAAGCATGTTAGTCCTACCGTTGTGGCCATTAGCACATGTTTTCCTGGGGCAACAGAATGGACTACTGTTAATTACCAGAATCGGTTGCCCTTTGTCAGTAGCATATGGAATAAGCTTGTCTTTTGTGATGGACTCTTTTATTGTCTGAGCCTCACAGGTTGGTTAGGGGTTTTTGACCCAGTTGAATGTACATGGAATGTTCTAGCAGTACCTCCACCCAAATGCCCAGAGAAATTTTTTGCCAAAAATTGGTGGAAGGGGAAGTTTATGACAGAGCACCAAGGAGATATAATTGTTATCTATACTTGTTCCAGTGAAAACCCCATTATTTTCAAGTTAGATCGGGATGTACTGGAGTGGGAAGAGATGAAAACACTTGATGGAGTAACTCTTTTTGCTAGCTTCCTGTCATCTCATTCTAGGACTGATCTCCCTGGAATAATGAGAAACCTTGTCTACTTCTCTAAAGTACGTTTTTATGGAAAACGCTGCATATCATTCTCTCTTGATGACTATAGATACTATCCACATAAGCAGTATCATGACTGGGGAGAACAAGACCCTTTTGAGAACATTTGGATCGAACCACCAAAGGACTTCTCAGCCTTCACATGAGGAATATCAGTGAAATAAGTATGTCCAAAAGTATATGTGTAGAGTTAATTATCAATACATCTTAAGCATGTATAACAACATGGATACATGTTTTGATATTTTATGCATATCTAGTTTAGGCTTCATGTGATGGTATCAATTTCAAGCTGTATTCCATTCTTAATGCTCTTTTCCAACATTTTAACTTACAACTTTTTGTAGACGTTTCCAATTCAGTATTTTGTTCCAGAGTACTCTATGTCTATGGTATCGACCTTATATGAAAAGTTTTCCACATTTTTCGGTTGAACTGATCAGTGCTGTTTGTTCATGGAGACTCGTTGTTGCGAAACTCAAACCTAATCTAGTCAGTGCTACTTGTTAATGGAGACTCATTGTTGTGAAACTCAAAACATCTTTCCATTTTGGTATACTCTTCTCCACCCTATCTAGTTATTGTGTACGCATATTTGTTCTTCATCATTTGTACCATTTGCTTTTATGGCATAGAAATTTTCTGACGTGATATCTATATTTAAATGCATCATTTTCATTTAGCTGTCTAAAGTGTTTTCATGTACTCTTACAATCCAGATCTGAACATGAAACTTATTCTCTGGAACGATTTTGTTCACACTCATTTCATGGAGCAGTTTCAGAGTCCTGGGTTGTTTCTCTTTTGTTGCCCGCGGCAGTGCATTATTGTAGCTTCTTTTGGAAGTAGGTCGCATCTATGCACGCTGTATAGATGAATGAAAGTTATATGTGTAGTAGTGGACTTATGTGAACGTAGGTGGCAAAGGACTTCGCCCTTAGTTATCTTTTCTCTGCATGTCATGAAATTTCAGGAATTCTACAATTTATTCCAGAATAAGCTATGGTTTTTTAAATCACTGTTTAGGTCCTTTGTCTCCTTGTTCTTAGCTTACATTTGCTGCAACGATAAATCAAAGTTTGCATTCATTCTGTTGTGTGTTACGTACCCGATTGTGGAGCCAAACCATACAGCCCTGGCAAATGGGCAGTCCAAGAACAAATGTTCCCTTGATTCCTGTTCCTCGTTACAAATGGAGTATTCCACAGGGATATTCAAGTGGTGATCTTTTTAAATTGTCTTTAGGAGTGTAGCTTTTCGCATCATCAGCTTCCGAAGAAAAACCTGCACTCTAAATGGCACCTGTACTGTACCTTCCACATTTGCTCCCACGCTCTGACCGTAATTGACACCAGATGGTTGAAGGAGAGGACTTGTTTTAGAAATTTCTCATAATCATCCCTCAGCTTATATACCCAAGAGCATTTCCTTTCCAGATTATTTTATCTTGACCATTCAAAATTGAGAAAGACAAGCTCATGGATGACAATTTATCCAAATTCCACCTACCTAAATCATGCTGAATAAGGTCACCAACTGTCATCGAAGTTGAAGGCTGACTTGGCTGCCTTGATAATTAATCATTTGGTAAATAGTAAGATCAAGCTATAACTAGTTACAAAATCTCTTGGTTGGAAAGTAACATTTAGGTAAAGTGTACTTTATTTATTTATTTAAAAAAAAACGTAGTGCCTCGACTAGGGAGCAATTCTCACACCCTACTAGCCATCTGCATTCAGATTCCGTGCATTAGGATTTTGCCAATCCAACATGAGATTATAATTTCAATTGCCATACGTAACAAATACAAAATAATTGTAGTTTTGAAAAAAAAAATATATATATTTATATATATAATCTTGACTTCAGTGACATAAAATAAATCAAAAAAATATAAATGTACTACCTCATCTAAAATTATAAAAAATAAATAACTATCTCATTAGTATCCAGGATAAAATAGTTTTAAAAGTTAAACTCATTAATTATGTTATAATTTCAATTTTTTTTATAGAATTACCCACTTTAAAAGTCTAAAATAAAACTAATTAATTACGAGTAATTATCAACATAACTTTAATTACTTAAAAATGTAAAAAAAAAATAATATTAATTACTCCACAAATGTTATTCATGTCTCCTGGGACAACCGAAGAGTTATAAAATTCTCTTATAATTGAGGATAGAGAAAGTAATTTTTAATATGAAAAAACACCAACATAATTTCAGCTGTCTAATGATCAAAACACAGGCCCTTAATTCTATTAAAAGTAGTCTCAGATACTCCACCAGATTGTTCGGTTCTATAAATTCCTTCCATTGGAGAGAGAACCAGGAAAAAGGAAATAAAAACTTGCCCCAATAAGATTTCGGCAATATATTTTGGCTCTCAACATGCACCATGCTAAAGCTGTATTTTCCAGTGGGGGAGCAAACCAGCAGGGAAACCTCAAATTCCTAGCTTCTTGAAGTCGAAGGTCAGCCAATTACATTAGTAGGGATGATATCGGCTCCGATTCTTATCATGACTGCGTTTCCCACCACTTGAGCTACCCCCTTTCCTACCACCTCGAGATGGTGGTGAACGGGAATGTTGTTGCAAACCTGACTGTTGCCTACAGCCAAAAACACAAGGAATCTCAACTATAACCAATTTGCACAGCAAGAAAGAGTAGAAGTAATGAGCTGGAATCTCATACTACCATCCAAACCAAGAAAATGACACTCACAATACATATCCAATCCTTCCATCGGGCAAAAGCATAGGCATCATCGCCTTAGAAGTAGAAGCCACTCCGCTACCGTAGACCAGTGGCTGCAAAATTAGGCACCTCTATATCAGCAAGAGACATGCAGGGCCAAATAGATGGGGACAATCAAAAGGGCAATAATCCAAATCGATCGTTACTTTCTTAATTCTTAATTAGTGATGTGCAGCTCACTCTCAGGGGTCCACTCAGGTAGATACAGTATTTTGATAAATAAAAATCCCATCCATCCATTAATGTCAATAAAATATGATATAGAAAGATGAGTTTAAAGCAAGGAAAAGAGCGACTTCTTACTTGTGTAAAGCCAGCTGCACCATATCCTGCAGCCAGAGCACCATAGGTACCTCCAGCCAAACCATAACTAAGTTGAGGTGGATAAGTTGGATGTACAATTGAGTTTTGTGAAAATGGCGTCCTAGATGACTTCTGAACTGCTTGTGGTTTTGCAAGCGAACACTCCAAAACTTGGCCTGTCAATGCCAAAAATTGCAATGCACTTATTATGTGTAACAGTCTCCACTGTTAGAGAAAACTAGGGAGTGGACTAAAAGTATTTAAGAAGGGAAACTAGTACCGTCAATTTCATACATCTCAGTATCCTCCAATGCCTTCATGGCAGATGACCTCTCAGCAAAGTGAACAAAACCAAATCTGCTCTTCTCATGTCCAGCTTTAGCAGGAGGGAGTACCACTTTTGTGATCTTTCCATGATGTTCAAACAACTCCTTGAGACGATCCTGAGTAATGTTTTCTGGGAGATTCTTTACATAGACTGCCTTTACCTGTATCAAGGAAATAGATAAATAACAAGGAGCATGGATAAATCAATTCATAGATACACCAAAATTGACAGGAATTTACTTGGGAAGGCCATTAAAATAGTATAAATAACAAATTAGCCCTTTTTCATCCACATGCAAGAGGCCAAAATGAGCACCTGAAAAAAAGGGATGCAAACATGCACAACTATGCTAAACCAGAAAAATGAGAACACCTCTGAATAGCAAATGGATATATAGTAGATAGAGCCACAAACCAACAGGATTATTTTTGTTAGTGAAAACCGTCCAATATGACCATTTACATTGATATAGGAACACCGCAATAGTGACATAAAACAACCCAGAAACAATTATCACGAAATATTTAAAGGTAATCAAATTACAAATTTGAAATTATGAAGCACAAAATGGATCACCTGGTCCGCTGTAGATGATTCAGCATTCTTAGGTTCAGCCCATCTCACAGTTGGAACAATGCTGTCGAATTTAAATTTAGGGTTGGACATCTTCTGCCTAGAATATTCTGCACATGCATGATTGTAATATTCAATAAAAGCAAATCCACGATTACGAGCTGAAATCTTTGGTTCCTGCAGCAGCAAAACAGTTGGCTTAATGCACAAACTACCATCACACACTTCACAATTCTGACAATAAGGGGAGCAACTTTATAACTGACACACATATAAAGGAAATTATATAAAAAACAATGAAAATTATGTCACAAACCATATACAGTTCAACAGAATTCACACCAGGCCCAATTTCTGTAACAGCTTTCCTCAAATCTTTCTCTGTCCAATTTCTAGGAACATTACCAATAAATAACCTATGTTTTGCTTTAGAAGCTGAGCATCTTATTTCGTTTCCCTGGAAAAGAAGTAAGTTAATTCAGAGGGTGGTCCCAAAAGATGCAGGAGTAATCGCTAAGGCAATAGCAGTCAGCCAAAAAGATCAGATTATAAAATAAGGAAAAATAATAATGAAGAATCATAACAAAAAGAAAGCCATGTCCAAAACCTAATAATCAGTGAATGAGACCACTGCAGAAATGAAACAAAATGATAAGAAAATAAGCATACTAACTTGCCTGAAATTTAGACTTGTTCAGCTTCTCAATAGCCTTAGAAGCCATCTCCTTTGTCTTGAAGGTCACAAAAGCATAAACTTTTGCTTCACCAGATTCTTTTCCCTTCATAATCCTAACCTGCACCAAATTTCATCAGTTTAGATGAACATACAAGAAATTTAAAAGAGCCTTGTTTATCTTACCTCATACAGGTCTCCCACAGATTGACAAAAGGCCCTTAAATCCTCTTCAGAAGCATTGTGAGGAATGCCACCAAGGTAAACAACTGACCCATGAGGTGGAAGTTCAAGAAGCTCTGCATGCTTCTTTTCCTCATCTTCATCCTTAGTGTCTGCAACATCTCTATTGCCCGCTCCTTCAGTCTCTTCCACCACCTCCTCCTCTTCCTCTTCCAATTCTTCCTCCTCCTCTACTTCTTCATATTCAACTTCCTCCTCCATGGTATCCCCTTGATCATTATCCCCGTCAAAATCTACCTTCTCTTCAGAATCTGTAGGCTTTTCATGGTCACTCTGCTTATATCGTGACACTGGATTTTGTGCTGCAACATCACTGCTTCTCATCGCCAGCATTTTACAAATCTAAAAAAGCAAGCTTCAAGGGCAACTGTGAAGGAAGCACTGAAGCCAAAAGCATTGGAAGAAGAGAGAATGCAAATACGGAAAGGTGGAAATAATATGAGAGGCCAAATGGAATTGCAGAGAAAGAATTCTGCTTGAAACTGTGCCATGAAATTTGTAGTATGGCCCAAGGAATCGCAAAGTGATTGGTTCTAAATCCATGGATAGCATGGTAACAACAGTAAGAGATAGGCAAGAGAGAATTTTGAACGAAAATATGAGGGTTATGATGCCCAATAGGCCAAACAAAGAGCAAAAAGGAAAAAAAAAGAATTTCCTGTAATTTCAACCCAAAAAGTTGCCCAGAATACTGTGGGCTGTGGCCAGTTTAGTAGCTGAACTTCTGGGGCATTACACACAGAGAAAGAGGGAAAAAGGAACACAAGTAAGGAATAAGAAATTAAGCTGCAAAATATAAATTTGTAAACAGTATAATGTATATAATATATAAAGATCAAAAGGTAAATTCAATGATTGAGTTATATTTCCAACTGAAATCTTCTATAAACATCTCAAAATAAGAAAAAAGAAAACAAACGCAATAACACATAAACACGCCTGAAAATGGAATGTTGACTCCAATTACGTACATATATTTCTATCAGACAAACAAGTGCCGTAGAGGGATGAATATGAGCATAACTGTAACCAACAAACCTATTAGACAGAGACCCTAAGTTCGAATCTTTCCTCTCCATGTTCCTCACCTCCACCTGGGAGGGAAATACTACATTCAACTATATGGTTGGTTCATTAGTTATCTGATTATTACCCTATTTAGGTTAACATGTGAACAGTTACCCACTTAAATTCGGATACTCATCGACGAATTGAACATAACTTGAGTTCACTGTCTCCCTTATCTAAGATCCTCACGCATCAGAATAATCTTATATAAAAAGGGCATTCGGAAACACTGCACTACGAAATTTGCAGCGGAGTACACACAACTCTGAATCAGTCACGGCCTAACCAATCTCATCGAGCAATAAACTACGTGAAATATGTGTTTGATGGTACTAAAAGCAACTGCTTTTTTGGATAACAACATGTGACCCACAACCGACAAACTCACGTTCGGCACGATAACTATTGATGCGAAAAAAAGGTGCAGTTAAATGTCAGGAAATATCATGAAGAGCTTGAGTACCTAATTAAATGCGCAAAACCAAGAGGAAGCTCAGCGTCAACCTTGAGGCTTTGCTTTGTCCCCCCAGAATGAGAATAGTGGTGCGTACGCAGTGCTTTTACCGAGGGTTTGGTTCAACCGTGGGGATTTTAATGGAAGGGATTGGAAGAGAGGGACTAGAGAAATTTTAAAATTCTCATATTTGGTGAAATGGTGAAATTTGAGGGGAGGAGGTTAGAGGGATTTTAATAAAACCTTATTTGGTTCAGGAAGGGATTGAAGGAAATTGAGTAATAAAACTCAATCCCCTCCAAAAAATCCCAAAATTGGAGGGAAATAAAAAAGAGATGGGGGAGGGGATTGGGGGAAATAAATCCCCTCCAATCCCCTATAAAAAATAGATCCAAACAAGGGAATTGAGGGGATTTACCCCTTCCCCTGAAAAAATTCCAACCAAACAAGACATAAGAATCACAAATTGAATCATGACTTTTTGGGCCATTTGGGCTGGGCCCCTGTTTTTTCTTGGTTTTTTCGTGGTCAGAACAACATAAGTGGCTTAGGGCATGTTTGGTGTTAAGATCAAAGCCACGTTTCAGTCTAAAACTGAGTTTAACAACCTTTGTAGTGTGTTTGGATGTCTAAACTGAATCACGTTGGAAAATTATTTTTCCCTCAAAACTCCGTTAAAGAAGAAGTAGTTAGGTAGCTCCTTCTCCGTTGCCTCAACCAATTTTGAATTAACCGTGTGGTTGTTGGAAGAATTTTTATTGCATTAATTGTTAACAACCCCTTTTTAAACCCACAGATGCAACCTTATGGAGCTTTCTTGATGTTCTTTTTGGCCAAGCATGTCTAAGAAAGAGAGAGTGGTGGGTAGTTGCTGAGATGAGGATGGAAGAAGGATAAAATGGTAAAATGATTACCAAAATTGATATAGAGGTGGGAAAAAACGGAGAGAAATGGAATGAGTTTTGAGAGAAACTCAAGAATGAAGGATGAAAAGTTTAGAAAAATGGAGGAGGTGACTACTGTTAAAATGAGAGGACCGAGAGAGCTAAAAGAGAAAGAAAAATGACCCCAAGGCCACGTTTGGTTGAGATGAATTAAGGGTAAAAGATGTAAATTTAATTGATGAAAATAGAGGTAGATAAAAATAGATAAATAAAGATAATGAAAAATTGGAAAACTAGAAAAGTAATTTTTTTATAAAATTTCTCCTATTTGATTATCAAAACTTCCTTTCAAAATTTTAATTTCCATATATCATAATCTGCAAAAAAATATTACATCAGATAGATTATGTTCCCAATTAAATAAGTGCAAATTAAATTTTAGTTCAAGAAAATTAAATTAATTATAAGATAAAGTTTAAGCTCAAGTTGAAGAAAAATTATAAGTTAGAATAATAAAAATAAAAGAAAAAAATACTAAAAATAAATTTTCAAAACTCTTTTATTCTACCTTCAACAATCACCTCTTCGAAGGAGATTGATCATATTCATTATGCAATTAGAGATCAAATTGTACTATTTATGCAACATAATTAGTCACGTAATATTATCAATCTTATTTATAATATTTTGATTTTGGAACTCTAATTTTTTTTATACAAATATACATACACATATTGATTTATTAAATAGGTATTGGAAAAAAAAATTTATTTATTAAAAATTGGAAAAAAAATTATACAGCTATAACTGATTTTGTTTAAAATCATTCAAACATAATCACTTTTACCAAAACCAATTTTCAAATAAATCATTCAAATATAAACAGTCTAAAACTAATTTTTACCAAAACCACGTTACAAAACCAATTCTATCAAAACTCATTTTTTATATACTGAAAATCAAACAAACCCCTAGTGGCATGCATGATGCCCCCCTCCCCCCTTTTCTTTCCCCTTTTTCTCTTTCTTTCTCGTTTTCTATTTACAAACCCTCCAAGAATTTTTGAAATGGATAAAATATATTTTAAATTAGCTCACCTGGGGTGGATCAAGTAATAGGAGTCTGGTGAGAATATGGATAGTAAAAAGTTCAAATCCATTTGACGTAAATAAAAAAATATATATTAAATTACTATTTCTTTAGGATTTATATCATTTTGCCTAGTAGTCTTAAGCTCCATTAGGTAATATGCACTATATACGCATTCGCTTGTCACGTGACAATTTTATAAATAAAAAAAAAAATAAAGAAACGATACAGAAGTTTACATCCAAAAATATATTAAACGGCAATGCACTGAAAACCCATCCAATGTAATATTACATGGGAAGATATTTCTAAAGTAGTTATGTAATAATTCAATGAGTTAAAAGTGACGGTCAATAATGTTTAATAATAAACCAAGTGGAAGGATTCGAGTTTCGAAAGATCATAGCATAGGAAGATATTTCCTAGTTTCAAAATTCGAGGTGAATTTTTACAGATTACCCAAAATTAAAAGGAGCGTTTGTTTTTTGTTTCCTTCTTTAGGCAAAAGTGACATTTTTACTTGTAATTCAACAAAACTAATAATAGAATATTATATTTCATGTGAGAGGTTAACATGGTAGATTGGGAGAAATATAATTTGATTCACTGGTGTTATTTTAATTTCACTCTAGCTGCTTCGTTTCATTTTATTTCATTTCGATTTACTTATTTTTAAGACCTGCTAAAATATTTTATTATTTCCAAAACTATCGAGATGCTCTACGATAAAATGTCACCCGATACTGATGCTTCGAGAACCCACACAATATTACGTAACAAAGTCACAAAATGGTGAGTGGTGAATTTGTCTATAGTTGAGGGCAGAAAAAAAAAAATTTGTCCATGGCTAAATTAGAATAAGTGTAGCGGGTTAATTGTTTCTCCTCATCTCGTCGAACATGGCAACCAAAACATTCACAATCACCATCAGTTACTTGAAAAAATATCTCTCAAAATTGTCATTGAAGAATGAGAAATAAGTTGCCTCCAAGGCCAAAAAAAAGTACTATAGTTGATGCTCACGATTCAGAGAGTACATAAACATGTAAGTAATTTGTGCAAGATATATAGAAGAGAGGCCAACAGGCTAGTAGTCAGCATGCAGAACCCAAGATTCTAGTCAATCCACCAATTACTACAACATCATTTCCAGATATATATTCATCTTCAACAAGGGGGATCGTTTTCCGTAAGGTCAAATTTATTGGAATGCTACCATTGCCTGCAAACCACAAACATAAATCTCTAGCAACGACTACGATTTGATCTAGTTCGTAAAAAATTTAACAAGACTGACTACCTCCAGAGATCATGTCCTGCTCCATACAAATGGCTGCATAATGAGAACCAACCAACTCCAGAAGCACAAATTGCCAACTACCCGAGGGATTCTTTGGGTCACCAGAAGACTCAACAATTATTTGGGGTACCTATCAGGCAAGAAAGCGCACAAAAGGCAGATGGAGCAAAGGATTTATGTAATGTGAAACCCAAGAAATAAAATAGTTAAAAGAGTCTTTAATTTGTTAGAAGTATGACAAATTGAACAATATACTATAATGCCACTCCAATGAAGTAGACTCCTAAAGAAGAATCAGATCCTGAATGGCTAATATCTCGCAGACCTTTCTACAAGCCAACTTCTGTCAAGTGCGAAGTATACCTTAGATATCAGATGAGGCGCATGACATATGCCTTGTTCCATGTAGTCCCTTAATCGAACAGTAAATGTCTTAAAAGGTGAAGCTGAGAAGCCCTTCCCCAGTGCTTTTACATATGCCTCCTATAAATGGGAATTATGCTTTAAGTGAAAACTGCAGAACAGCAAAACATGCTTTGAATTTCAACCTGCAACAGTGAGAAGCTATCCTCTCTCACTGTATTGTGCCTCTCATTATACTGGAAAGGAATAACTTCAAACGAAGTTTATGCATACATTTAAGTGGTCAATTGAAACATTGCATAAATTGAACAAGAAAACAGGACTAGATCAAATAAGGAAAGTATTAACACTTGATATTCGCGCTACCTTCAGAGTCCACAATTTTATAAACTCCAGTCGTTGAGTTTCAGGATCGGAAATGTGAGCCAGCATTTCCAGTTCATGAAGACTAAAGTATCGTCGAGCAAAAGCTAAAATATCATTGTTTAATCTTCTTTGCTTTTCTTCCACATCAATGCCAATCTACAATGTTGTTGGAAAATTCAATCAGTTCAGAGATCAAATACTCTTCAACAAGAAAAACAACAACTAAAAAAAGGAGAAAAAAAGTCATAAAATTAAGAGAATATGCATATATGTAGAATACGTATGATACATACCGGAGAATCTACAGTTACTCCACAAGCTATCAAAGATGAAGTGTGTGAGATATTAAAATGCAATGGAGGCAGGCTCCAATCATCAGAATATTGCCAGTCTACCTATTCAAATATGCTATTAAAAGCCTTAATTATTTACAAGAAAAGTTGATGAATAAGTCAAATAAACAAAAAGCACAGCATTCCCAAGTAGACATAAAAAATCAGAACAACTTACCTCAGGCTTTCCATAACTGTTCTTCATAAACTTTAAGGATTTTGGATCAATCTGATAATTCGTCTGATCTAGTAATAAACAATATGTTTAGACACATGACCTCTCTCACATTATAGAATCTATATATTGGATGATTAAAAGCAGTTGATGTAGAAAAGATTCATGAAGCTTAAAGCCATACGTCTAAAAAGTAAAACACATCAAATCATGCTATCTGTAAATAGGCTATGATTAAGAGTAACATAACATGGTTGATTCTAGTTCAAAGAGGCACACATAACCGTTACCAAAAGAATTCAGCAGCGTACCAGACACAAGTTTATGGATGGTGGTATCACATAAATTCTCTACTTATATTAATGAAGGCAAAAATCAATAGACAAAATATATTTAGTAAGAAAAGTATTTTGGTAGCATTTGGCTTATTAAAAACTAATCTTGCTATGGTAGTACCAAGTACCAACCAGCACAAAAAACCCAATAATTAAAATCCATCCAATATTAAGCTGACCGAAGATTGTATGCATTACATAAATATTAGTAAATAACTTGTTAAATGATTTTAGGTACACCAGTCTACAGATTTGTACAATGCCATATTAGAAAGGTAAGCACAAAGGGAATGAAAGTTCAAAAAGAAACAGGAGTTCAACAACAGAATTGTAAATCTTACATCTTGCTAAGGTAGTGCGAACCAGGGCCCGAGCTAACAGTGCTCTTTTCTTAAGCAGCTCCCCTCTCATGCGGAAAATATTTTCTTTTTCACATGGTGATAGAATTTCCATATATTGATTTAACAGATTTGTGCTATTTACCTCATCTGGTAAAATATACCAAAAATGAGCTTCCCTGCATTCCAAAGTAAAAGATGATTGGAAAATCTAAGTTAGTAGATAACATTTGGTGTGATATACCATAAGATTTAATTCAGAATAGAATGACATTCATGATAAACTGACAGCATGTAATTGTACAAAATGGATCTTTTCCACAACCCATAGGATACTAATATATAGTTAAATAACCAAAAGGTCCAAAGCCATCTCATACTTTTTTGCAGGAAGTTGGACAGGAGGCAGAGGGGATGAAGAAGAGAAGAGATTCCTTCTGAAGCAGTTTATATTCATTATCGAACTTATTTTGCCTTGCAACGAACTCATACACAATCAGGACCAAGCAAACTAAGGATTGTCAATTGCCTTCTAAATCGTTTCTCATGAAAGTAATACGTAAGGAAAAAGCACTGGCAGACAGCACAATATCTGTATACCCTGGTAAACATAAAAATACTTGTTTGATCATATGGAAAGTACGTATGGAACAGAAAATAATAAGTTAACACACAATCTGAAGTATAGCAGGGATGGCAAGAAAAGCGATTGAAAAAAAATAAAGACCCTTTTGTTGGCATAAAGTATAATCTTTATAATATTCCCAAATGTAAGATAGGGGAGCAAAAAGCCTAAAGGCCAGACTATTATCATAGATTAATTTACATAATATAAAGAGAATAGCAGAAGGTAAATTCAAAGATGAAGCTATATTTCCAACTGAAATATTATCTTTGTTTTTTATAACCAACTGAAATATTATCTAACCAATGCAAAATCAAATAAACTCAATAGAACTAAAAGACTGACAAATATAACTAAAACAGAATTCACCCAATCTAGTCTCCCCGGGTTAGACCGGGTTCAGGCACAGCAACAGACTCTCTCCGGGGAAAAAAGGAAGAAAAGGTAAAGCAGCCGTCATGGGAGGAGGACAGATCATTTCTCTCATCATCACAGAGACAAACCACCAAATGACATATCCAATTGTTTTAATTAAAATGAGCACATAAGACATCAGAGCAACACAAAAGCTAAATCAAAGATCTATTTCTGTCAACCAGAACAAACAGCAATGAATCTATCAGCAGAAAATAAAGGGGGGAAAAAACCGAGTCACAGATGGAGAAGCAGAATGACAGCAACGGAAGAACCACTTGAACTCAGAATGCCACGGAGGTGCGGGAGAGAGAAAGGAGACAGCCACGAATCGACGGAGGAGGAGGACGATAGCCCCGGAATCAGAGATTTCATCGACTGGTACATCATTTCTCGTCTCCTATAGTCCTATTCCATCTGGTTCAACAACATCGTCGATTACCGTCGTCATCTGGCCGCTTTTTTTTTTTTTTCCCCTCATTGGATTGGACCGGTTAACCGGTCGGGTTTGTTGCGCACCGTTTTCATTCTAAAAAATAAAATACATATCTTTTTCTTATTTATTTTTTATATTTTTTTAATAAAAATTTAAAATATAAATTATTTTTTAATATGTTATAAATTTATTCATTAATTATATATTAAAAATATTAACTTCCCAAACTTAAAAAAATAAAAAAAATCTATATATTAAATTTTACTTAAAAAATAATATAAAAAGCATATAAAAAAATATAAGTTTAGTCATTCAGTTTTGGGTAGAATTATCATTTCCAAAAATTAGGGAATAGGGCCTTTCTATGGAATGTGAAAAAACCAACCAAACATGTTTATCTTAAAAATGCAATTCTGTTTTCCACCCTCTAGATCCCATGAGTTGAATCAAACGCGCGTCTAGATTGTATAAGTTATGAAGTATCAATACTTCAAAAAAAAGTAAATGAACACATATTTAATACACGATATGATACAATACACATATCGTACTTGTGTATATATATTTATTCATATTACTTTATATTCATATGTATCATTTCAAATTTTTACAATAAAATATGGCCATTTAAAGTTATTATAATATTTTATGATTTATTGTACCATTTATACTATAATTTTTAGAATATTTAATACTCATTTTTCTTTTAATAAATAAATTTATTAATTATACATATAAATATATACATAAATAATACTATATATGTATAAATATTCCCCACACTTATATTCTTAAATTTTAGAAATTGACGTACCTTTCATATTATGTTGTATCATATTCGATATATGTATCCGTATCAATACTATAGGGTATAAGTTTATACAATGAAATCATGGGCAAGAACAATATGAGCAGCTCATAATAACGTATCGTAATAGCCAATACAAATTTTATATAGCATACCAACCAAGTTTTTTAACAATTGAAAAAAAATTGATGGAATTATTACATAGAACTATAGTAAGTTCAATGAATTTATATAAAGTCTAAAAAGAAATATTTTGTTTAAAAATTATAAATAGTGTTGTTTCCTTTTTTTTATATTTTATATTAATTGAATAAATTTAAAGTGACGTGTCAATTAGTAAGAGATTGAATAAAAATTTTAAATCATAAAACAATATTACAATAATAATTTAAAGAATTCTCTTAACTTTGAATATTGAGGAGGATCTTTACAAATACTCAGTTAAGAAAATGCTTAATTTTTTTTCTTTTCTTCAAGAAAAGTGCCACTTGTGCATTTTTATGTAATTATCTGCCACACAAATCAACCATCATTAGTACTTTTAATTCAACAAAACCGACAACAATATATGATATTATATTTGAGGGGCAGTTTAATTGACTTGAGAAAATCTTATCTTTGGGGAAAAAGGAAGAAAAAGAAAACGTTATCCATCTTACCGGCTTGGACCTGATTTCTTTGAATACTGCTTTCATTTTCAATTTTTCATTCTTACACCCACCTCTCCATTCTCATCTAACAAACATATATAGATTAATTCGGTGATCCATGGAAAATACGAGGTTTAGCTCTCCAAATGCAGTTCGCATTTTTTTTTTAAAGAAAAAAGATATGGTGGCTCTACAATGATAATTAAGCATGCTTTGCTTGAATAATTCTCATGCTTTTTTGGGCCAGGAATAATTCTCATGCTTACTCGCAGCAACGCACATATGGGACTATGGAGAAGTAACTTCCTTTTACACAAATATTTATACTCTCTAATTGATAGTCATTTTTACTTGAGAATAAATGATATTCAGCGAGGTAGATACGAACAAAACCTATACCACATTGCTCGTTGAATCCTGGATCTGAATACATATAATTTGCACTACGATGTAATTCAACATAACTCATAAAAAAGAAAAGTATACGTGACTATCATTTCAACGCCAAAAATAGCAATGTTTTGGGGCATGAGGCATTGTTTATAAGAACCAGTGTTTGTGAAGAAACCAAGCGAAAAGGAGGAGACCTGACCCAAAAAAAAAAGACCTAGATTGTTAGCTAATTTGATATCAATATAAATCTTTTTGATGATCCTTCGGAAAGGTCATTTCTCTCTTAACTTCTTAGTTATGACAAAGGCAGCTCCAGCCACTGCTGCAACTATGCCTGCAATTATAATCGCTGATTTTAGTGTATGCATGGCATCCTTCTGTTCCCTTTCCTTCTTCATCTTCTTTTGTTCGGATTCAGCTCGTTCCTTCATCCAATAAAAATAATCAATACAACTTACAAGAAGAATAATGCAGCACATATATATACAAGGTATTGATCATCGAAGCAAACAATTTCATTTCAAGTCGAGTTAATTTATATAAATCAGATTTATTCGAAGAATCTTTCCATGAAGGAATTAGTTACAATTTCTTGGAGAAAGAGAGAAAGACCTTGGAGGCAGCGATCTCGGATGACACAGGATCAACTTGAACTTGCCTGTTTGATCCGGGATTCAATTCTCCATCTGTATCTGCAGGTGGAAACTTTTTCTCTGAATTCTCAAGTGGGGTTGCCATTTTCTTGGAGGCTCTGTACGGGACTTCGTTAAATGTATGTGAGCAAATTGAGAAGAGAGAATAAGGAAAGAGAGCTTTCTTGATTATGGTTTCATCCATCGCCAAATCAATCAATGCCAACAAGTTTTCTTCATTCTTTCATCAACACGTGGCAGTGTTCCGATTGCCCAGGCCGTTATAGTTTTAAGGGTCTTTGACGAGATTTCCATTCCTGTTCGCCAACGATCCTTCGGATCAGCTAAACTTTTGGGAACGAATTAAATATTAACTTGAAGAATGAAAATGTCCTTGATAAACTTAAGAAACATTTTAAATTAGCATAAAATAAACTAATCCGTATTATCTATATTGTTATAAAAAAAAATATATCTGTTTGAGCTTGGCATTTATTTTTTTAAGAAAAGATGGTATCGAATTTTATTAATAAACACTCATTATTAGCCAAAAAAGTCGTATTCACGCAATTGATCAAAACAAGTACATTAAAAAAATTAAAGACCTAGAACTATTGACAAATGATAAAACCTAGGACAGACAGATTATTAATATCCGCATTACACTCCATGATACTTAAACATTGTAATTTATTTATTTAAATAATTAATATGTCTTCTAAAATTCTTGATATTAATATTAGATTGCTCCTTTTATCATTTTCCTCCTTTTTAATCAATGGAGTCGAAGAACTAGGAAAAAAATATAGTAAATGAGAAAAGTTCTGACCTATATTTGTGTGCTGAGAAAGTATACGAAAAATTCTAAATTTCCACAGCTACAGCCATCATTGATAATTCGCTATGAAGAAAAGACGTACAAGCTTTTTTTCCCCCTCTTAACCAAAAGTTCTACCAACTTAAAATACGTAAAATTGAAGTTCAGTGTCCTATTTAGCCGTACTCTCTTCAAGAGATTGGCATAAAACTCCCCTGTATTTTCCTCTACGGGCAAGACTATCCTCACAATTTTGTATATGAAATTGGAACTTTGTAAACCGTCCTTTCACTATACATGCATTTTCGAAACTACAAATACGTGAACAAAGCCAGACTTGCAAATACAAATATTTATACATATATATATGTATTTGCGTAGAAGGCTATGGCAAAGTCATAACAAGGGAAACACACAAACTACTGATTACATAGATCATAAGCTATAAAAGGTCTACAGCTAACGGGCAACAAGGGTTTTTCTAAGAACCATGTAATCAATTTTCATATAATGAGCATTCTTCGCAAGCCATAAATGAAAATTTTTGGATAGACCCCGTGAGTATAACATTACAAGATATATAATTGAGATTGTGCAATAATTAAATTCGTGTCCTCAAGATTTTCACATCCTAACTGCACAACTCATTCCTGCCAAAATTACATCAAACTCTGTGGAAGCTGGTAAGAACTGATTTTCTTGAGAGAACTTACTGATTATCTTTTGAAAGGAAGTAATATCAAGCAGACAGACGAATGCTGATGACCATTGAACCAAACTTTCCGTTACAATGTCAACTAGGTAGTGAAGTTTTCAATTTCCGGCCCCAAAACCTCGAGGACTCGGCCTTGTTGATGCTGAGTCTGCAAATTGCCTTCTTGATTCCGGTCTCTTCCTCCTCCTAGCAGTACCTGGTGGAGCCTTGAAACCAAAAGGCATCAAATTTTTTTCTTAGCACATGCATATATAAAAGCACAAAATTCACAAGAGTTTTCTGTTGTCTTTCACTTTTATTCTTCTCTTTTAGACATTCAATCGATACGAGTAACCCCATAAGTTTAATAGGACATTTCAGGTCCAAAGATGTAGAAGGTCGTAGTACTTTGGCACCATGCCATGGGTTGATTGCAACTTCCCATGCATTGCAATCCAAATCAAATTCAGTATGAGAATTAAAATCAACTACAAGATTAATCTACAACAGGGCCAATAGCAGTTGTAGATTTGTATCTTATCACGTCAAAGATGCCTAAAAGACCCCCATAGAAGAGGTTTTCAAATCCAAAGACCATAAGATTCAGACTCTGTAAATATAACAAAAAATTTAAGAATTTCACATACATGGAAAAAGGAATTTTACCTTCTGCTCTGTTTTAAGTGCCTCCTCAAGATTGCTAAGTGAAGGGATAGATCCCCCTTCCATCACACCCATCAGATTTTTCATACGCACACGCATTTGGAAGAGCTGAGCTACAAGTTGGCTTACCTGAAATTATTCATGTACTCTGTTCAAGCTAGAAAGCAGAGCACTGATAGAGAAAACCACACCTTTAAGCTCTCTTACAATAAAAGAACATCAGTTCACCATACCTGCTGTTCTGTTTTCCCTGAATCCTGAGCCACTCTTTTCCTCCTGGCAGGGGATTCTGCCAACAGTTCTGGTTTTTCTCTCTCCTCTGGAAATAAACAAGAAAAGTGGGGGAGACTAAACCGCTCAATGTGGGTTCAACAAAGTGAGAGTTTAGACATCAAAGCTGCAACTGTTTTTCACATTAACAAGAAGCATATAATGAACATCAATAATGTGTCATTACTAAGGCACTTGTGTACATATTCCTTGCGATTTGTTCAGGAAGTTTATCTGATAAAGAGAGTCAATCACTACCATGTGAATAAAAATAATAAACTTGCATGCGATTAATGACAATGATGTGCTTAACATTGATAGCACTTGATTTATGATTATAATACCTCGAGTAATTTAGTTTCTAGGAGAATAAGAACACACTGAATACAAATACTGAAGCTTATCACTGTGGAAAGCATATAAATGGAAAACAAAATATTTCTAGGAAAAGAACTCGGTGAAAAAAGATTAAGGATTGATTGTAAAACTAGGAAAACTAAGGGCCTGTTTGATGCAATTTTTAAAAACAGTTTTTCTGTTTTCGAAAACAGAAAAACAAAAAAACTTATTTGGTAAACCTGTTTTTTATAAACTGTTCTAAAAAACAGAAAACAAAAGAACAGAAAACTCAGAACATCTTTAAGTTGTTTTATAGTTTTTGTTCTGGAAAATAAAAGAAAAAGTGAAAAACACACACCTCATTAATGATAAAATTATAAATTTTGAATAACTCATCTATCACTCACTAGTTATGATTTTGAGAACAATTATTCAAATAGATTTTTTTGTTTTCTTGTTTTCAAAACTTATTCTCGAAAACAGTTTTACAAAATTGTTTTGAGAACAAGAAAACAGAAAACACGTTAAAAAATGCCCTAACTTGATTGATGCAACTCCAAGGGGGATCAAGTTCATGTTTAAGTAAAAATAAACAGTGGTTAGATAATTCACAGCATACCCTTCAATACTTAAGTTTCCGATAGACATGACCCATTACTTTTGTTAGAGAACTGAACAAGCAACAAAAGAAAAAAAGTAATGTTGGTCCTAAAAAAACAAGAAAGAAGTAATGGATCGAATGATAAAGGTCAACCAGGTCATGGTACATCATCCAGTACTAACGCAAGTTTCTATTCTACACAAGATACTCCCCATGTAAAAGAAAAATGCTACATAGATGAAAATGATACAAGGTTTAGTTAACAAATATGAAATCATTGATCAGTCAGAGAACGGACCAGGGGTCATTGCTTCTATTATTGCTTCCATTATCTTTAAACTCTTCTCTGCTTCTCGAATCTGTGCAGGAGTAACCTGGTTGCATAAAATTAGATTACAGTTAAACTGAAGTTTTTGCTTACTCACTTTGCGAATATTTTGCTTTTAATTTATCTACAGAAATAGAAGAACAAATAAACTTGAGAAAAATTTGCAGATGGTTGCAATGCTCAATTTTCAGTTTTCTAAACTAAAACTGGGAGTTTTCAAAACACAACTGCCTTCTTATTTCCCATTTTATGTGCAGCACTGCATGCATAAAGCTATCAGTGACAGAAATAATTAGGAAAACTCGTGTAAGATTTCATACCTTCCCCATACCAGGAATCATTCCAATGACTCGAGACACCGAACCCATTTGTGCTACAGCACGAGTTTGTTTTAGAAAATCATTAAAGTCAAACTTCGCACTCATGATCTTCTTTTGCAGTTCTTCAGCATCTTCTTGACGCATCTACAGTTTTATATAGTTAAGAACCAAAAATCTTATTTTCACTTCATCAAATGAACAACTTAGGAATAAATTGAGACTCACAACTTCTTGCGCCTTCTCCACAAATGAGAGAACATCTCCCATTCCTAATATGCGTCCTGCCATTCGATCAGGGTAGAAAGGTTCAAGATCATCCATGCGTTCCCCCCGTCCTACCAGCTTAATGGGCTTTCCGGATACCTGCCATTGTTGAGCCATCCAATCAGAGAGAGAGGGAGGAAGAGAGGGAGAGAGAGCACTTGACAATAATAAACTATGATGGTCACTTTACAATTCCAAATAAGCTAAGAAATATGGTGATGATAAATGTCACTCTAAGGAAACAAATAGCCATCCTAATCAAAGTATCCCATAAATCAGCTATAGGTATTTTTTGTCCGTGAAAAATAATTCCAACTACAATGTGTTTATGAGAAATCTTCAATGATATACTTAAAAGCAGGCCTCCAGAAAATGATATATCTCCTTGAGAAAATCTGCAACGCACTTATACTCACTAGATGGGAATCAGTATAAAGCCCAGACTACCTGGAAGTGATATTTAACATTTCATTTAATCTGTTAGTTTCCGGAATACTTTCAAGGGATTTACCAGGCTAACATGATACGATAAAATGTGCTTCAAATCCATCTTTGAGAGAACCACATCAAAGTAGACTGAGAGGTCATCCATCAAGTTTAGTCACTAGAAAGGTTATCAGCTTCCAAGTTGCCAATAACACTTCAACCAAACTGTTTAACAAAAGTAGCCTAAGATGCTAACCCTGTTTCAGCATAATTGACAAATTGTATCAAGCAATAGCAATAACAGCCAGGATCATACAATTCAAAGTCATTACGGGAATGTGATGCTGAAAGCTATAGTATGGAATTGGAAAGATCGTTTATGAAAGTGATGGGCCTGGTGGGCCTATTACTAAGGTTTACAAGAGATCCAAGAAGAAGTCCAGGGAAGTTAAGTGAAGGGGGTGATTATGGGTCGGGTTGATTTTTACAGCTGGGTTTGGTTGTGGCTGAATCGGGTTATGGGTAGGGATACTGTAGCTTTCCAGGGCAGTGTGCCTAGTAGGAGAGGGACATCTAAGAATGAAGACAGTGAGATTAGCTTAGGAGAGACCTCATTACTCTCGAATGAGTGAGGAGTATTTTACCTTTTCTGTTACTGTTCAGACATATTTTTATCTTTAGTGTGACTAAATTATCAATCCCCATCAAATTCTGGTATCAGTGCAGGTCAAATCTAGGGCATGGTCTTGACTAGGATGGACGGGCGACTTGAAAGTGCGGAAAAAGACTTGGAGGAAACCCGTGGTGATGTGGCCGGCATCAAACATCTTGTCACGCAGATGCAAGACCAGCTCCGGGCACTACAAGGCACCATTGATCTATTGGTGCAACGGATAAATTGGGATCCTCGAGGAAACACGACAAACCAGACAGTGCAAACAGAAGCTGGGGAAGACGATAACCTCGGTGAGTAGCAAGGAGGGAACGTGGGAGAAACGGAAGGGGACGGAGGAGCTGATAAAGAGGGGCAGAAGTACCGACGCCTCGAACTCCCTCTCTTTTCTGGAGAAGACCCGATTGGGTGGTTATTCAGGATGGAGAGATATTTCAGCGTTAATGGGGTGCCGGAGGAAGAGAAACTGGATGCTGCTGCTGTGGGGATGGAAGGCCGAGCTCTGAATTGATTTCAAAGGGTGGAGACGAGACAGCCAGTAGCCAATTGAAGAGAGTTCAAACGGGCCGTTATGGAGAGATTCCATTGCTATCAATTGGGTGATAATTACGAAAGGTTGGTGGGGTTGAAACAGGACGGGTTAGTTTCTGATTACAGAGATTGGTTTGAACTAATCTCAGCCCCTTTGCATGACATACCCAAAGATGCTTTGATAGGAATTTTTAAAAATGGGTTATCTAAGGAGATCAAGGCTAAGGTGAGGTTGTTGCATCCTAAGAGCTTGCAAGATCTCATGAACCTTGCTTTTCACATAGAGGGCAAGATTTTGGCATTACAAAAGGTAAAGGAGGAAAAGAAATCCCGAAGTAGCAAGACAATGAGTGGGTCAAAGTGGACTAATTTAAAACCTCCAGTGTCTCGCTATTCTAGTTTTTTTGAGTCCTCAAGGAGCAACCTGAGCAGCCCCACCAGCAAGAACAATGAGATGAAAGGAGGAGAAGCCTCAAAGAACTCCACCAGCAGAGTCACAATTCCCATTACATCCCCTAGAAGCTTTGGTAGCAATAACAAGGGGGGGACTAGATTTGGGTTAACAGAGGCTGAAATTAATAAGAGGAGGGAGTTAGGGTTGTGCTTCAAGTGTGAGGAGAAGTTTGGTCCCAATCATAAGTGTAAAGGCAAGCAGCTTAGAATGATGATTTTTGCCGATAATGAAGAGGAGGAAGAAGAATTTGCTGATGCAGAAAAGGAAGCCCAAGACAAGAGCATAACTCAACTTGAGCTATCAATGACCACTGCTGCTGGATTAACAGGGCATAAAACAATAAAGTTAGTAGGTGAGCTAAGAGGAAGGAAAGTGACGATCCTCATTGATAGTGGAGCTACACATAATTTCATTTCAACGAGAGTTGTTCGTGAGGCCAGTTTGGAGGTGCAAGAGACTCAGCTTTATTCAATTATGGTTGGGGATGGAAGGAAAATCTTTTCTAAGGATGTGTGTCAAGAAGTGACTCTAGAATTGCAAGTGTTACCTATGACCTATCAAGCAGACCTTTTACCCATTTGAACTCGAGAACGTTGATTTGGTTTTGGGGATAGCTTGGTTGGAAACCTTAGGGGAGACTAAGGTGAATTGGGGGCAGTTATATATGAAGATTAAGGTAAGCAAGAAGAGGTGGGTTTGTCTCAAAGGTGACCCCTCTCTCACCCACACTAGAGCTTCCTTCAAATCCATCAAACGTGCTCTCAAGGGCAAGGGAGAGGGCTACTTGCTCGAATTCATGTCTGTAGAAGCTGGTGTGCAAGAACAGCAAAAGGCCGAAATACATGTTAGTGCCAGAATTCAGAAATTACTGTAGCTGTATAATCATGTTTTTGAACCAATGAGAGGCCTCCCACCACATTGAACAAAATACCATGCCATTGAGCTAAAGGAGGGTGCTACAATTCCAAACATTCGACCTTATCGTTATGCTCATTCCCAAAAGACTGAAATTGAAAGGTTGGTGAAGGAAATGCTCGATGTTGGAATTATTCAGCCAAATGACAATGCTTATTCTGGTCCAGTGCTCTTAGTAAAGAAGAAAGATGGAAGCTGGGGGTTTTGTGTGGATTATAGGGCCTTGAATAAAGCGACAGTACCAGATAAGTATCCCATCCCTGCAATTGATGAGTTGTTAGATGAATTAAGGGGTGCTAGGTTGTTTTCAAAACTGGATTTAAAATCAAGTTATCACCAAATATGGATCAAACCTAGGGATGAGCACAAGACAGCTTTTAGAACACACGATGGGCACTATGAGTTTTTAGTTATGCCCTTCGGACTCACAAATGCACCCTCCACCTTTCAATCGCTCATGAATGATGTGCTTCGGCAATACCTCAGGAAGTTTATTCTTGTATTCTTTGATGATATACTTGTTTACAGCCCTAATGGGGAAGCTCATTTGCATCATTTACGGAAAACCTTGCAACTGTTAAGGGATAATTAGCTTGTGATTAATCCCAAGAAATGTGCTTTTGGGCAACAAAAATTGGAGTATCTAGGTCATATCATCTCATCAAGGGGAGTTCAAGCCGACCCCACTAAAATTGAGGTTATGGTAAAGTGGCTTATCCCCAAGAATCTCAAAGTATTAAGGGGCTTCCTCGACATCACCGGATATTGCAGGAAGTTCATTAAAAATTATGGTAAAATGGCAGCTCCCCTGACCGAACTACTCAAGAAAGATGCCTTTAAGTGGGGGACCCAAGCCCAACAAGCTCTTGAAAGATTGAAGGAAGCCATGGTCAAAGCCCCAGTTCTAGCACTACCAAACTTTCAACTCCCTTTTGAGATAGAAGCAGATGCCTCTGGCAATGGAGTGGGAGCCGTTTTAATGCAGCAAAGTAAACCTATAGCTTACTTCAGTCAACAATTATCTGAAAAGGGAAAGCAAGGATCTGTTTATGCCAAAGAGCTCATGGCGATTGTACTTGCCATTAAAAAGTGGCAACATTACCTTTCTGGTCATCCTTTTGTCATCAAAACTGATCAGAAAGCACTGAAGTATCTACTAGAACAGAGGGTTGTTGATCCGGATCAGAAAAAGTGGGTAGCAAAATTGATGGGATACAAGTCCACTATCTAGTACAAACCAGGGAAGGAGAATCGTGTAGCTGATGCACTATCAAGGAGAGAGGAATCTCAGTTGAAAGTTAAGGCATTCTACATCTAGAGGTATGAAGGAATGGAAGAATTTGAAGCCGAGGTGCATAAGGATGAAAAGCTGAGAAACATATGGCAACAAGTGTTGACGGGAAAATAGACTCCTGGGGATTACAGTTTAAAAAACGGCTGCTTATTTTACAAAGACAAGATGGTATTGCCTCGAAATTCCCCAAAAACGCAGGATTTAATTCGTGAGTTCCATAACTCACCCATGGGAGGGCATTCAGGCTATTATAGAACCTATAGGCGCCTATCCGAAGTGGTTTATTGGGAAGGAATGAAGAATGATGTACAGCAGTATGTGGCAAGATGTGTCACTTGTCAGAGAAATAAATATGAAGCTCTTAGTCCTGTAGGGTTACTTCAACCTTTACCAATTCCTAACTTGGTGTGGGAAGACATCAGTATGGATTTTATAGTTGGGCTTCCAAAATCCAACCACTTCGACACAATCTTGGTTGCGGTGGATCGTTTAACCAAGTTTGCCCACTTTATACCGCTGGCCCATCCATTTACAGCAAAAAAGGTAGCTGAAGCCTTTACCAAGGATGTAATTAAGTTGCATGGATTTCCAAAATCAATTGTCTCTGATAGAGATAGGGTGTTTATCAGTCAATTTTGAAAAGAACTCTTTTCTTTATCTGGTACAACACTGAAATATAGTTCGGGTTACCATCCTCAAATAGATGGACAAACGGAGGTGGTGAACCGTAGTTTGGAGACATATATGAGATGTTTTGCAAGGGAGTCACCCAAGCAGTGGGTAAGATTTCTTCCTTGCGCGGGGTACTGGTCCAACACCACTTACCACCGCTCCATAGACACAACCCCTTTCAAAGCCATATATGGCCGTGACCCACCCACACTTTTCAAATGGAAAGAAGACTGTTCTGTGGTGGAAGAGGTGAATGATCAGCTCAAACAGAGGAATGAGATGTTGGACAGGTTAAAAACTCACTTAGAATTGGCTCAAAACCGCATGAAGGAGCACGCTGATAAGAAGAGACGAGACCTTGAATTTGCTGTTGATGATTTAGTGTACTTAAAGATTCAGCCGTATAAATGGAAGAACTTGGCTCACAGAAGCAATGAAAAACTGTCTCCTCGTTTTTATGGGCCTTATAAAGTTCTGGAGAGAATTGGAAAGGTGGCTTATAAATTGCAGCTGCCACAATCAGCAAGAATTCACCCAGTATTTCATATTTCACAGCTCAAAAAATCTGTCTTGCCTTACATCACTGTCCAGCAGCTCCCTGATTTCTTAACAGGGGAATTTGAGTTACAGGTTGAACCTGAACAGGTGAAGCAAGTGCACAAGATGACTGACGGTTCTATGCAAGTCCTAATTAAATGGAAACAACTTCCAGATTGTGATGCTACCTGGGAAGACTACCATCTGATCGATCAACAATTCCCACAATTCCACCTTGAGGACAAGGTGGCACTTGCAGATGGGGGCAATGATGGGCCTGGTGGGCCTATTACTAAGGTTTACAAGAGATCCAAGAAGAAGTCCGGCCAGGGAAGTTAAGTGAAGGGGGTGATTATGGGTCGGGTTGATTTTTACAGCTGGGTTTGGTTGTGGCTGAATTGGGTTATGGATAGGGATACTGTAGCTTTCTAGGGCAGTGTGCCCAGTGGGAGGGGGACATCTAAGAATGAAGACAGTGAGATTAGCTTAGGAGAGACCTCATTACTCTCGAATGAGTGAGGAGTATTTTACCTTTTCTGTTACTGTTCAGACATATTTTTATCTTTAGTGTGACTAAATTATCGATCCCCATCAGAAAGCAAATACCAATTTTTGGCAGTAAAACATACAAAACAAATACAATTGATGAAAGCAAAGACAAAGACAAAGCAAACCTCTTTGACACTCAAAGCAGCTCCACCTCTTGAATCTCCATCTAGCTTCGTCAATATGGCTCCTGTTATCCCAATCTCAAGATTGAAAGTAGTGACCAAGCCTGTTCGCAGAAAATCAAAGTGCCAGATTATTTTAGTAGCTTTAGGCATCAATTTGTCATAATATTATCAGCTATATCAGTTACACAACTATACAAAGCCAAAGGAAAGTAGGATCAACAATATGATAACAGTTTTCTCCAAAAATCATTTCACATAAAATTACTACGCTCAGTTCAAACAGATGGAGTAATGGATATATTATATATTAATACATTAAAGTATGAAGGTAGCATAAATATTCTATTGCAATGCAAAATTTTCAAAATGATTCACCAAAGGGTAAAAATACAATATGAATACCTGCTGCTTCTTGGCCAGTCATTGCATCCACAACTAGCAAAACTTCTGTAGGATTTATTGCCTGCTTGACTTCTTTTAACTCATCCATCATTGCTTTGTCTATCTGTTTTATAACAAATAGATGTTAATCAAGGAACAAATATAACTTCATATAATACACTGGAATCATGAATATGACTATTTACTATTATTTCCTATACTATAAAGGATTACCTGAAGTCTTCCAGCAGTGTCAACAATAACCACGTCAATTTTCTTCCTTTTTGCCTCTTCTAAACCTTGTTTAGCAATTTCGGATGGTTTAACATCAGTACCTGCTGTATAGACAGGCACATCCACCTGATACAAGCTATACCTCATTATGAATATATGATTAGACATAAACATGCTAATAGAAAAAAAAAACAAGAGTCAACAAGTTCACTCTGATAATTAGATATTGGTATTTATGGTCTGATTCACTTGAGTAAGAACAATGTGAATATGCAGAATGTACAAGGTGATTCTCTTGTCTCTTCCATATGTTAAGAGCACCAAAGATAATTAACACAGACAATGGCAAAGAGGAAGGGGGGAAAAAACACTAAAGCACAGCTTATAAAATAATACATGTAATTCAGAAACCCATGAAAAGACACTCTCAAAGGTAATTATTTGACTAATTAGAACAAAAAAAAGGAAAAAGGGAGAAAAAGTACTATGCTTTTTTACTTGAAAAAGGTTAAAATAGTCAAAAAAGGAGTCGATGCAAAAATGTAACCTCATTATGAATATACAAATAGACATAAACATGCTGGCAGAAAAATAAACAAGAGTCAATAAGTCAACTCTGATAATCAGATATTTGTAATTATGGTCTGAATTCACTTAAGAACCATGTGAAAATAATGTAGAATGTAGAAGGTGATTCTCTTGTCTCTTCCATATGTTAAGAGCCCGAGAGATAATTAAACACAGACAATGCCAAAGAGGAGGAAATAATAAAGTTCAGCTTATGAAAAATATGTGTGTGTGTGTGTGTAGTTTAGAAACCCATGAAAAAAACACTTCCAAAGCTTCTTATTTCACTAATTAGAACCAAAAAAAAAAGAAAGGGAAAAAAAAACTACTATGCTTTGCACTTGAAAAATGTTAAAAATAGTAAAACAGAGGAGTCCATGCAAAAATGTAAACTTGATTAGATAGTTGATTCACATTTTTTACAACATCCGAAAGAGGTTCAATGCTCTAGGAATTGAAGCTGGTCAACTTCAAGGAAATTAAATCATGGTACCTGTTTACCCAAAATAACAAGTTGGTCAATAGCAGCAGGTCTATACACATCTCCCGCAACCAGCATGCAGCTCTTCCCCTATGGTTCCATTTAAGATGACTTGAGTCAATATAGGATGTATTAATTATTATCTCCACATAAACTACAAAGATAAATAAAAGAGAGTAAGTGGGAGGGAGATTGCTAATGCACCAGTTTCTTAAGATAATTTGCCAACTTTGCACAAACAGTTGTCTTCCCAACTCCCTGGAGTCCAGCCAATAAAATGACAGTGGGCCCAAACTTGGAAAAAACCAGTTCAGAGACCTCTCCACCCATCAATTTAACTAATTCATCATGTACAATCTGTAAAGTCCAAAATCCAGTATAAGCTTCATAAAGACTCTTTTATAATAAGTTTTCCCTTAAAACTAACTCTTATCATCTGTTTGTACAATTTGTCATCAACTCAGTTTACACTCTTACCTTAACCAATTGCTGATCTGGTCTCACTCCTCGAATCAGGCCAACACCCACAGCCTGATCACTGACAGCTTGCACAAACCTTCTAACAACAGGAAGGCTCACCTGCCAATAGAATATGTTTTACTCGATTAATTTTACGGGAATATAGTAAAGTTCGAAACCTCTTAAGTCCACCTTACATCTGCTTCCAAAAGAGCTCTCCTAATATCTCGCATAGGCTCCACAATGTTCTCTTTGGTCAAAACCTCTGAAACAAAAGCACATTTACTCGTAAATAATCTAGCATTGAATAAGGTTGGCAACAAAAAGAAATAGATAGATTTCAAAATTGAAGCTCCAAAATCAACATGAACAAACAAGTCATGCGGTAGTTTGCCTTTTGAACTTTTGGTCATATAAAAAGCCTAAACAACTTCACTCGGATTAACTTAGTAGCTACTCCGATTTCTTTTGGATTTTACTCTGTATCTCCACTAGGTGTCTGGGTAAAATCAAGAAATTAACACCTCTAAATTTTACCAATATCACAGAGCAATAATATGACTAAGTTAGAATTTAGAAATGCAGGACAATTGAAAAAAATCAGCACACATGGCATTGAAATTTGACAATGCAAACCTTCTCCTTTGAGCTTGTTCCAAGCAGCTTCAAGCCCACTCGTCAACTGCCCGAACATTTCCGCCCTTACTACTCCGCGCGTGTCCCTTTTGACAATGCCGCTTTTCGAGTTTACCCAACCCCAAATTTCATTCTGTGAGTAATTTGCAAAATTAATCACCACTAAATTTACGAGAAAGAAAATTGAAAATTGGAGTAAATGCCTCTGTTATCTTGAGCTGTTCGTAGAGCTACTGAACTTATTTTAGGTACTCGGACAAGACTAGGGAACCAACCAAAAACTTAATCGAATCATGCTTCAATGTTTCTCGGACTTACTGGGAACAAATTTCTCGAAGAAAGTGCGGCAGTAGTTGTTGAACATGTCCAAGAAGAGCAGAGTTTGGTTAATTTCATAGCAGGATTTGTAGAGCAGAAGCTTCGGTTATGAGACAGATAGTGAGTAGAACTGGAGAAATGGCGGGAGGTGACGGTTGAGAACTGTAAGGCTTCCATGGCCACTCTGCGCGCCGGAGCTCCCTCTCTTTCCTGCTCTGTATGTTATCCACAATGATCCGTTCGGTGATGCTATCCAACGTGGTTTCAATCCTGTATTGCGCGCCCCCACTGATCACTGTAATATCCTTTTGTTTGGTCTGAACACGTGATATCTCTCCAATAAATTAATGGCAAAAATACTATTTTAGCTCAGTTTTATTTTGGACTACTAATTAATTTTATTTTGATCTCGAGATCATTTTATTGTTATTTTAAATTAGACACATTTTCACTTTTCACATATAATTTGTCATATATTTTTTATTAATATTGGTTTGATAATTTATTTTATTTACAAGTACTTCTTAATTCGTTAATTTTAGTTAATTCTGATTTAATCATTTAACTTACAAAGCAATTTCCATAACTATAAAACAGCAAGATGCTCAACTAAAAAGAATTACATTACTTAACTCTCATACTTAGAACGTGTTTAGATTAGATTATGTATAAGTGATTATGAGGATAAATAATTATTCATAATAGATTATGAGAATAAGTAATTATGTTAAAAGTGAATTGTGTTTGAATATTTTTAACCCATAAGTGATTTTGAGGAAAAAAAATATGTTTAAATATTGGAGTTTAAGTGATTATTGGGTGGATAATAAAAAAAAATGAAATAAGTGATTATAAGAAAATAAATTATTATTATAAATTAGAAAAAATAGTTTATAAAAATAATCACTTAAATGGTCATTAGTGATTATTTTGATCAGGATTATATTTAAAAACTGATAACATAATCACTTTTTTAACTCTATAAATAATTATTTTAAAAATCCAATCACACACTTAAGAAAAACCATAAGAATCTCCAGCTTTTCAAATTAATTTTTCCTTTTGGGTCTGTAAGTCGTCTCTTTCGAGTCTCAACCACTCAGAAAATATCAATATTGTGACTTCGTGAGTGTACGCTGGAAAGAGAATTCATTTCGAAAAACTACTAAATCAAGTGAACGAGCCCTGGACGTATAACCCGCCACTATAGGCCCACCAATTCCTTCATGTCATTTCACAAATTAACTTTCAAAGTTAGCCTCACTTTAAAACTGCAATTTTAACGCCTTAAAAAAATAAATAAAATATTGCGAAGATAAATGATATTGATTTAATATATATAAAAAAAATTTACCACCTAACCGCTCTTCTTTTTTCTTTAATTCTTTCTGTACCTTTCCTCCAATCATACTCTAAAACAAAGAACATGTGGCACACTCCAAGCCTTCAAAGCTCATCCGTCGGAGCTAAGCGCGGAAAGAGGTAAACTTGAATACATTGGAGTTCTCTAGCGAGAGTGTTAGTTAGAACTAAGCGTGGTTAAAGAAGTACAAAGATACATGGTTAAGAAATTCACACGCAGAAACACAAATTAGGGGGCAAAAAAAAAAAAACACTCGTATGAAGCCAGCACTAAAGCATTTCCAAACATGCATTCTTCTCACCCCATCTATCATGATTTCAGCATCTGTGATCTCACAATAGATCCATAGCTACAAAAATCACAATGGTAGCAGTGACATTATAGGGTCTTTTCTTCTCCCATTTCCTCCTTCAGGCAGCTAGATACACAAATGAGAAGCCTCTCAACGCCAGGCTTCAACCAATTCAGTTCTCGAGTTTATACGCCCATAAACGGTAATTCCCCTGTTCTTCTCTGCATTGCCTACTAGTGGTAGCTCAATCACCTTTGGAGAATACTTCACTGCATTTGATTTGCACAAAGGGAGATTTTTGCTCTTGCAAATATTTACTTGATCCGCCTTAGACAAACCACTTAAGCTACTGTCTTTAAGTTCATTTGTCAAGAAGCAAACTTGAGAGATGACATTGCAGGGGCAATTGTCAACTAGCAGCCTATTTCCCCGAGAAATGATATTTTCAGCAGATATTGGCAAAGTTTTCAACCCAGTTTCAATTACAGATCCATCTTCAGAAAGGTGACTCGGGCTTTGTGAAGAAGGATCCTCAATAACAATGACTTTCTCCTCTTCTTCACACTTGTCATTTCCATTTTCACTGCCATCCTTGAAATTCAGGCGGGAAGGCCTCTGGTGACTGTCGTCATCAAATGAATTTTGGTAGCAAATGGGATTTGATCCCACCATAGATTCCTCTCTTTCTCTCAGTGTCTTTATGACAAGAGTTTTCAGAAAATTCATCACTTGCACTGCATACATCAAAGCGGTCAAGGGGTCTGCCATCTGCAGTACATAGAGGTTAGAATTGTCATCATTGATCAACCATAATCTCTGGTCAACATTATAATGGTACGTAACATACTAAAACCAAAATGTAGAAAAGATGACTGAACAGAATAGTTTATTCACTAAGGTTAACATAATTTTCCTAGAATAAAAATTTAATCACAAATTATGGATGGGGATGAATAGAACAAAATATACATGATTTTAGCTTACATGAGTCATATTTGGCGCAAAAACCATTGCAATATTACGTGCACTCATCTTGTTCAAATGTTCCAGTTGAGCAACATCAGCCATTAGGTTTATTGCCCAATCTAGCAGAGCAGCTTCTATTGGAGGAAGAAGCCTCACAAGCTGAGCACATTCCTCTTCGGACTGAGACTGCATCACCTGCTCAGGTGAAAGAGGGTCCAGTACTCCAGATGGAAGTTCTCTGAACCAAGCCTGCAAAAGAATACCAGGAGATCAAATTTTATGCAGTTGTCCTCCCGGGTAGTGGCCTTAATGAGCTCTGTAAATGTATAACAACTTACCAAGATCCAAGATGACTTCAAATACAAAAGCACCAGAACAATGCAATCTGGGAACCTAGTTCTAAATATTTTTCCAAACAGTTCAGGGAAAAAAGGAGAAAAAACCTGTAATACCTTTATAAGGCCTGCCAAGCAGTGCACATCAATGCCATCTGGTACTACTCCTCTGTTTAATTGTTCCCTCACATACTCTTCTTGACCATTCTCAGCATTGATTCTGAAGATTCCTTCAGCCTACATGTGTCACATTTAATATTTCAAGTCTAATAGCATTAAACAGTAAGCCATATAAAAGCCTTCTTTCAAAACAAGAAATGAACATCAGATACAATTATGAGTTTACACATCCATTAATTGGCAATAAATAGCCAAGTAACAAAACAATTTAAACCAACATTAGATGCAAACCAAAAATGGTAGGAAAGGTTAAGCAATGCTACATACCTGCAGGCCTCCTTGTGCATACAGCTGCCTTTGCAATAAAAGGAGTATAGTGGGCACACTATTTCCTCTGGCATCAAAAGAAAGTTGCATAGATTCTGTTGAAACCCCAAAAACATTTGCACTGTGGATATTAAAAGGAAATATATCAAGACTCAACAAAATGATAAATGCTAAGTGTGGATGCATTCATCAGACATGCCAAATGAATCAACTCATCAAGTAGAGAATGTAGCCATAAGTAGATGAATAAATAGATGATTAATCCACCAAGTTTAGATAGTGTATGCATATATGATATACCACCAAGTGCTATGCCAACAGATGTGAAAATACATCACCACTGTTTCTTTTCAATAACTCCGCATGCCAAAAGGAATCCGGTTGCAGGTATTTATAAATATAGGTACAGCGAAGGAAAACTGTGTGCCAAGATTTTACTTTCCTTCTATACAGACGAGGGAGACAAAGTCCTCTTTGCAACCTAAACTGTATGATTTAATTTAACCAAGAAACTATAGAGAGTACTAGAGCCATCAACTCATGGCGTCCCCGTCTGGTTTCCACAGGGAATTTAACAATGCAAAAATGCCGTGCAAGTTTAATTTGTAATGTGAAAATAATAGGTTTGAAATATAAGAGCAGTAAACTGGGCATAGTTTCGCAATAGATGAGATGATCAAGCAAATCCTGACAGGAATATGAATTCTAGTTTTTCCATTTTAATCTGAATAGACAAACCCGCATTATGCTGCAAGGTCATTTGTTACTATAGAATAACTTCGCGCAAGTACAATTAGTGAATTATTTAGGCGGAAAAAACAGAGCTACTGAAACTGGGCTTTCAAGAAAATGTTAAAGGTAGATTTTCGTGGTCACCCAACAGCCACAACGTCAATGAAATCATCATTCCCAAGGCATGAATTTGAATGGAATCATATATTTTATAAAGGATTCTGGAAAGAATTTC
This sequence comes from Adenanthera pavonina, assembly GCA_026686845.1. Taxonomy (NCBI): domain Eukaryota; kingdom Viridiplantae; phylum Streptophyta; class Magnoliopsida; order Fabales; family Fabaceae; genus Adenanthera; species Adenanthera pavonina. The sequence goes on from JAIVEN010000002.1 coordinate 8,360,388, forward strand.
ATGAAGATTGAACATTCGCATCCATAAAACAAAGACAAACAACTAGATAATATCGAATAACGCATATAAAATTAATTACTACTAAGCAATAAAGAGAAACACTCTTCAAATCCAATCACTCATAATACATGTAGCATGCATATTCGGCAATTTCATAATAACTGACCTGGCGCTGGGAGCCCTCCTGGGAACTTCGGGTTCAAATTCGACAGGCAATCCAAGAAAACCATGAAAGCGATCGAAGGTAACATGCGCAACATGACTGACATTGGAAGGCGATCCAATCTCCATGGAAGAGAGCTCTCCTCTACTAGTACTGCACCCAATCAAAGATTTCCTGAAAGCAGTCACCAAAAGTGTCAAAATAGACAGCTGATCTCCCTCTCTGTCTCTTTCTTTCCTTTTCCTGTCTCGTACTTGACCTTCCTCCTCTTCGACGTCCTCTGTACCTAACTGGACCTGGACCCCTTCATCTATTGTGGGACTGTTAATAAGGGAACTTGAATGAGACCCATCATTGGGTGTGATTCGCCCACATGGACTGGAAGAGCTTGAGGTTGAAGGGAAGTGAGATGGGGATTGGAGTACTTCAGTCATATTTGAGCGCTTGGACGGTTAGACCTAGTCTTTGTTTATTCTAATGTTCGCGAAAAGCCACGATTTTGGTATGAATATGGTGGAGTGGAGTTTGATTCAAGAAAGGGTTTTGGAAGGTGAGATGATTTCATTGTCACTGTACCTTCCCCAAGCTGGCTTTAGGTTATGGAGAGACAGAAAGAAGGAAATGGGTCCAGATTCTCGCGTGGGAAAAAGGATCAGAAGATGCGTAACGAGAGAGAAGGAGGTGGTTGGACAGACACAGATGATGGAGGGGGAAGTAAAAGAAAAATAATAATGACGGAGCGGGACACGTCTAGATCGTTTAATGATATCTGAGTACAGTATACTACAGAGTTGGCAGGTGATGCCCTCTTTTTAATAAAAAAATAAGATGAGTTGAGTTTCCAAATTTAAAAAAAATATTCAGAAATTATCCCCCTCAGTAATATAGAAACAGATAATTATAAAATCAAACTAAACACTACTTATGAGATAATTTAGCTTTTTTCATAGTATAAATAGTTTCTCCTAGCCATCAAGAATTCAAAAGACACCTTAGGATTATCTCACTTACTAGTGGGTGATCTGATGCATAGATCTCTAAATCATGATTACTGAAAAGTTATTGAGGTTGATCTTGATCAGATCTTTTCTGATATACAAGTTCCTCATGTGAGTTAAGTGTAGAGTATACTTGAATCTTGATAGACGGAGTTAAGACATAACTAAAGTTAAAATTTTATGATAGAAAAGAAAGGTTTTAGAAATTCATCATTGTATTTCACAAGGGAAGGCTTTCGAATGTTTGCCTTTTCTTTACAGACTAGACTCTTCTTATAGATTTGGAGCATCACTCACAACCTTCACAATTATTACAAACGGACAATAAAAGAAAACATATGACAGACATGCCCTATTAGCCTTGTCAATCCAGCTTTACATTACATGACTTAAAGTAGTGTCGGTAATCTGACTTTTTACATGAAAACAACACACTTAGACTGTCGGCATAAAAGACAAAATTTAAAAATTTTTACATATAAGCTCGTGACTACTTGATTTATTTTTTATGTCTCCTTCAAGTTTCTTTTTCCTTTTCTCTGTAGCTTTTCTTTGTATCTTGTCCAATTCTGCGTCAATGTCAAAGTCTTCAGAGGAAGTAGGTTGTCCAAGTGTCTGTGAGAGAAAGTTTTGTAGAAATTGAGGGTCTATGTCATTAGGGTCATATGACTCAAGATACTGAAGAGGGTATTCATCTTCAACGAGGTCTGTCATTGGTAAATCTTGGCTGGTTGAAGCTTGAAGACAATCAGCTGATGGTGTTAGATAAAGTTCAGGCCAGTCAAAGGGAATGACTTCTCCTGTGGCAAACATTTTTTCTGGAACGAAGAATTCTCCTAGCAGTGGTCCAAAGGATGTACATGTCTGATCAGTTGCATTACCTGTGAAATTATTAAGATATAAAAGATAATCTTTTAACTCATTAATAACTTGATGTTTACAAATTGGCCAATGCATTGTTGTACCCCACAGATGGGTTTGAATTGGAGTAAACAGGTTTCCTTGGTGATCAGATTCATAAGAGCGATGGACAACAAAGAAGGTGTAGGTTTTCTATTTTTGTAGAGGAATATTCCACAGCTGGTTTTCTTCTATCTCTTTGTATAGACGTCCTCTCCATACTGATAATAGAGCATACCAAGAGAGAAGGGTAGCAAGGTTGGAATGGATATTCTGTTTTTCAGTCAAATACTAATAAGTTTGTCTTGGAGGTAAGGCGAAAGCACAAGCGAATAGAGTTGAAAGGGACCACATATACCACATGAATTTAGCAGTGATTGGTCATTTGATGAAAGGTATGACCAAATATAGCAGTAAAGAATAAAAAAAACTTAGGCTTAGGGGAAATTCATGTGGCTTGCAAGAAAAGATGAAGATAATAAAAAAGAGTTTTTCTGGAAACAACATTGATTTCAGGAACAGTGGCTAGGTACTGTATTAGGGGAAAAACAAGTTGGCGACTCAGATGAGAGTAAGGGTTGGGATGGTTTTTAAGCATGACTGAGATGTAAAGATAAAGAGGGGTGAGGATTTTCTGAGAGTGGCTATATGAGTGTTTTTCGAAAGGGGTCTTGAGAGTAAATCTGCTAGCATATTGTGCTTTCCTTTGATGTGCTTCACCGTGAATTTATAGCAGAAAAACTAATCTTTCTAACGAAGTAATTGTTTTTCTGGATATATTTTCTTTTTCTGGTCCAAAATGGATGGGAAATACGTGTTATCCATTTCAACAGTGAATTGATTGAAGTTGAGGTAAAAACTAAATTTTTCAATTCCTCTTTTGACTGCGAGGATTTCCTTGTAGACAGTATAATAATGCTTTTCTGCTTGTTTGAACTGACCACTAGCATGTGCATAATAATATCTTTTCCCATTGTCTTCTTCGATAAGAACAACTCCCCAAAAGTCTTCACTAGCATCTGTCTGGAGGATAAGGTTTCCTTTATCAGGAATCTTTAAAGGTGATGGATGCTGTGTAATAAGTTTTAACTTTTTTATTATTTCTATCTGCTTATTAGACCATAATGGAGGGTTCTTTTTCAAAAGTTTTGACAGTTGGCTGGTATACTTTGTGACATGTGGAATGAAATCTCGAATATAATTAATGACATCCAAGATTCTCTAAATATGTTTGGTGGTTAGGTTATTGTTAGGAAAATCTAAAAATTGTTGAGCAATGTGTGGGCCAGGTTGGAACCGGCCTTCAGAAAAGGTTATGCCTAAGAATTAGATTTGGGCCAGTCCTATTTGACTTTTGGTGGCGGAAAGCATGATTCCATATTTTTGGGCAATCTGTTGAAATTGGGCTAACAAGGCTTTAGGCTTCTTCTGTTTCTGAGTACAAAAGAATATCATCTATGTAAACAAGGGTTGAATGAAGGATGGGTTCAAATTTTGTTATCATAGCTTTTTGAAACAAAGAGGGAGCAGGTTTAAGCCCAAATGACATTACTTTCCATTGATACTGGGCATTGAGAATGCAAAATGCAGTCTTATACCTGTCATCAGGATGAATTCCTAATTGCCAGAATGCTTTAAGATCAAACTTTAAGAAGACCTTGGCATTCTTCAAATGTATAGCCTGTGTGTTGATCTTTGGAAGAGGAAATTTATCATTTAGTAAAAAATGATTAAGAGACTTGTAATCAACAACAAATCTCTTTATTCTCTTTCTTTTTTCTGTATCCTTTTCAACATAAAAAGCTTGGCATGCCCATGGTGAACTTGTTGGTTCTATTAATCTTTGTTTTAAAAGACCTGCACATTCTTCTCGGGCAAGAGATAAATCTTCAGGAGACATTCCTAGATGAGAGGCCTTAGTAGGATTAATATCCTCATTTATTTTGAAAGGAAACCGAATGAAGAATTTCTTGTTCTTCTATAAAGGAGAAAGATGTACAAATTGCTCATGATTTCCTGGACAGAACGGCAATAGCTTGTTTGTGATAGTTTCATAGCTTGGAGGTACTTGTTGGAGTTCAAAAAGATTTCTTATTGTTTCCCACGGAGAAAAAGAGGACTTGTAACAGATCCCTTTGGGAAGAATCTGAATCCTTTTGCAAGGTGATAAATATCCATACCAATTAACAGATCTTTGTTTGGTAATTTGCTTCCAAGTACTCTGGTCCAAACTATACAGTTTGGAAAGAACTAAATCCCCACTTTTCTTCTAGAAATTAAATTGATTAAGAAAGGATTACTATCAGCAGTAGTAAAGTACTCCTTATGAGGAATCCATTCTTCTAGTGATAGAACATGGGGTTTCATGACACTGTAACAAGATCATGTGCTAATAAAATCAATAGCCTGTGTAGGCTTGTCAAATTTTTCAGTAAGAACTTTAATCTTAACATTGGGAAGTGGAACCGAGAATGCAAGACTGTTGACCAGATTGATACTACATATCTGGTGGGCTAAACAGGAATGTTGACAAGGACGTCTGCCATCTGTATCGGATAGAATGCTAAGAATCTTTCCATCATCGAAGGAATCCGAGTCTATATCTTGTTTGATCACAAAACTAGTACTTTCATCCTGGAAATCCTGCTCTTCCAGAATTGATTCAAGATCATCATCATCAGATAAGGATAATATTTTTTGAATCGTGCTGAGCATCTTGATGTCTCTTTTGGATTTGTGTGGACTTTTTTTTGCAAAATATCCTATCTAACCAAAGATATAACACCTGTCAGACTTTTTTGAGGTTAAAGATCTGTGTTTAAAAAACCTAGAAGGTTTTCATCATCTTCGTGGATAAGTTATTTTCTTGTGAGAAAATTTGAAGAAATGGGACTTCTTCTTTGAAGAACACGAACAAGCATTCTTATCTTTACACATAATTTGCAGATCTGGTCTCTTATAGACTTTGTACAAATAAGCCTTATTTTTAAGAATATTCTTAATGAATTTCTGTTGCTCACAGAGTCTGTCTAAAGAAGCCAAAACTAACTGAATTTTCTTCTAAAACCTTTCTTTCCTATCTTAAAATTCTAACTATAGTAATGTCTTAACTCTGTCTATCAAGAATCAAGTATGCTCTATACTTATCTCACATGAGAAACCTGTATACCAGAAAGAATTTGATCAAGATCCACCTCAGTAACTTTTTAGTAATCATGATCCAGAGATCTATGCATCAGGCCACCCATTAGTAAGTGAGATAATTCTAAGGTGTCCCTTGATGTCTAGGAGAGGCTGTTTATACTATAAAGAAAGCTGGATTATCTCATGAATAGTATTCAGTCTAGTTCCATAGTTATTTGTTCCTATATTATTGAGAGGGGATGACCAGAGTAGTATCAAAATGCATTGGACTATGGCATCGATTTAGGTAAAATTACTATAAGGCACAATATTACTAATTAATTTCGCATAGTCTCCTACTAGTTAAATCACATACTTGTTTATGCTCTATTTTATCATTTAATTTAAAGGCCAAGATTTTAACCAATATATTAAAAACCAGATTAGACTAACTGGTGTTCGGCCGGTCCGATCGGGAACCGACCCCTGGTTCGGTCCGGTCATAGATAAAGACCATAGCTCTTCAGAACTAGTGCGAATCGAAGCAAAATCAGTCAAGAACCGGCCAAAAACCAGTACAAAACCAGTTTGACCTCTTTTTTTTTAAATATTTTTTTTTATTTTTAAGATAAAATAATATTATTTTTAGTACTAAATAGCATTATTTTTTATATAAATTTTTTCTTTCTATATTATAATATGGTCTAAGTATTATTATGATACATAATTATAAATAATGATAAATTTATTTAACAAATAATACAAAAATATAATATCAATTGACTATTTTAAATTCCAAATATAATTATAGATGAATATTAATTTGTTTAAATTTTAATATTTGGTTGTAAAACTTATTAATAACATTTTTAATTTTCTGTATATTATTAAATTTATTTTTCATCATAGATTGAATGTTAATTTTATGATTATGGATAAATATCTTTCATATTTTTTATCTATATTATTTAAAATATATTAATTATTCACAACCGGTCTAATCTCGATCTGACCCTGATCTAACCATTGAACCTTGAATCGTTACTTTATCCGGTTCAATAGCCGATCCAATTTTTAATAACTTGATTTTAACATAACGTAGCCTCTTATGTTCTTAAAATGAATATGATCCTATGGAATGCTAAAAAGTACAGTAACTTACTTAGAAGAATGGTGAAAATTGGAGGCGTTCTACAAAAATGAAGCATATTTATGTTCATTCATGCTACTATTTCTTAATCAGCGTCCATTTTAAGAAGAATGACATTTGAATAACACAGGACTAACCAATTTCCAAAATTTAAGCTGATTATTCTATGACCATGACATGTGAGAACAAGACACCAAAGGGTTCTCTGGCCCCAATTCATTTCTTACTTTTTCAGTGACATTTCCCCTTTTCTTTTAACTTTTCGCCTTAATTACATCTGTGTAGATGAATTTTTACGGTTATTTCCATGTACACATTGAAGACGCCCAAGCCCTATTCTCCTAACTTTCGTCTGTGTTAAACTAGTAATAACTCCAATAATGCGAAGTTACTGTGAATATCATGGTCCACCAATTCTATCATGTTGTCTCCATATGTCGCTAACTTCGCTATCAATGTTGTTTGATTGTTTGGGTCCCTTGGCGAGAAAACAGAAAAATGATATGAATGTCCATGGACATTATATGAGGGCATTATAACATCGGAAAATGAAAATCTCATGGTTTACTGCCACTGAGCGGGGAAACGATATACTCCTATCATCTTCATAATAATTTCTTTTCACTTTTCGCTGCCCGGCCTCATTCTTACTTTATCATGTCAAGTACTACTATTTACAGCAAGCCTCTATCTTCAGCAAGCATTAACTACGTTATCAGATGCAAGGATGATATACCCACCTTTGAATCAAAATCATTTAACAAAATTAAAATATTTGAGAAATGAAATCAAAATTTATCTTATTTTCAAATCATGATAGAATTTTTTTAAATAAGAAAAGAAAATTTTCAAGTCATAATAAAAACACTTGGTATAAAAAAATTACATTCTATTTTTAAAATTTTCTATTCTCATTTGAAAGAATTCTATCATGGCTTGAAAATAAGATGAATTTTGGACTCATTTTTCATTTATTTTTTTCCCAATTTTCCATTTAAAATATCATCTGCCAGCTTTAATTTTTTTTTTCTATAAATTCGTAATTCACCGATGAGTTCATTTCCTTTCGGAGATGGAAATAGTGCTGTCGTGGCTACTCATAAATGGCGATACGTAACAAAACTAACCCTGTTGGGTTTGCTCTAATTATTTTCCTGCTATAATGATAAAGCAACTATTTCTCCAATTATAATTATAAATTTACACAGAGAAACATTTGAGAAGAATACTTACTATAGGAAAGGACAAGCAGGTAAATGTTGCTTAAGCAAGTAGAATTGTGGCTGTCTCGGACATACTGGACTTGGTATATATTATTAATCTGTTGGCGTAAGTCTCACCAAACAAGCGCTAACTTGAGAGTCACTCAAAAAGAAAACAGCAAACAAATGAAAGGGAGAAAATAATGACCAAGAGGAAAAAGGGAAGCAGATCCCTTCTTTTAAGAAGGGAGCGCGTATGAAAACAAAAAGATGTTTGAAGCAAAAGGAAAGAAAAATAAAAATTAGTGATCTACGATTTTCGTGTCCCAGCATAAGGGGTTAGACGAAATAATAACTTTCTTCTTAACGGATACAATGGTAAAGGAAGATACTGCGTGTTGCTGTACAGGGGCCTTTGTTTTTTGGTGTACTGCTTTACAGGGGTCTTTATTAGAGCTAGAGGTAGGATTCTGCATGTAACGACACCCTGGGCCTGGATCTCTACCGTTGCCCAAAGTTGCAGTTTACGAAGAAAAATACGGTCAAAAGAGAGTTCCTAGCGGCGGCGGCGAGCAGAGCAGAGCAGCCTTTGCAATATGCTGAAAAACCAACTTTAAGGGAAGAATCATACCGTAGTGATTTCTCAGAATATTATTGATGATCCATGCTTAAATTTAAAATGGAATGCATATACCATCTTGACATTTGCTGGTATTATACAAGCCTCTTGCAGCATTAGGCACTGCGAATAGTCCCAGTTTAAGAAAATTACCCATTTCTGTTAGTACCCATTTTCTCTGTTACGGATTCTATGATAATCTTTCTTCCCTAGTACTTATGCCATACCTGAGGCAGAGCTGGTTGTGATAGTTGAAGCCTACTTTACTCTTTATCACTCTTTTAAGTTTACTTTATCGCTCTTTAAAATTAAAGAAATTTACTGCTCCAATTATTTGAGTGTATCACATGCCCACAGTTAATAGTTTTCAATCATTCAACGTCAAACAAAAACTCATGACACATTAATGTATATAAACTTCATTTAAAATTAAACTGTGACCAACATATTTTTATAAGACAAATTTTAATCTTAGTCGTTCAAATTTTTTTCTGGATAAGACGAAAACAAAAAGACAAAAAAAAGGTGCATAGGCTCGGCCTTGAAAGAGAGTCCAATACAAGGAATTGAGAATAAAGCTGAACGGGCCAATTGTACCCAAAAAAAAAACTGAAGGAGTTAAGATAGGGCCAACCATCCAACAAAGTCCAAAAATTCCAAAACATCAGATTGAAAATAAACACCCAAACAAAAGGAACATACAGCGTACTACGGAGACAATTTTAAAACAATTTACCCCTAAGAACCACTAAGAGGAGATTAGCTTCGTAAGGACACGTGATAGCTTCAGCATAGCCAAACGCTATTGAGGAAGAGGAAGAGACGGTTCATAGTAAAAGGTGAACGGGTTACACAGAAGACAAAAGACAGAAGAGCTAATTTTGGAGCCTGGAGGCATGGCACAAGGATGGTCAGATAGTAAGAGAATGAGACAAAGAGGAAATATGGTCTGGTTTAGAACCAATAATAATAATTGAGAGATAGTTTGGACCAGAGGAGTTCGGGTGAACAAAGGGAAGTTTGGAAAGCAGACCTTATGCTTGAGCTGAAGATGGAAGAAATTCAGACCTTGGCCGCTAACAGATTAACATGAGCGTGGTAACCCGATAAATAAGCTGGCAACGCAAATATATAGATGAATATATTACACACACACACACACATTAAAATTCAAATCCAACTAAAAGCAATATATAAACATCATTTAGCTGAGTTAGGTCATTCTAAAGGTATTCTGAGCTGACAAATTTGATTTGCACACAAAATGGCTAGCATGACCTTGTTAAGATCCAGTATTAGCATATCCTCGATAATTCCTATTTCAAATACACACAAAGTGAAACATACTTAATAGATGTGAACATGAGCCAGAAGTCACTGTGTTCTGTTAACAGGTTCAAGTGCCTCGACAGTGACTACACTATTTCCTCTGATCACCTGCAGCAGTGGGGAAAATAAACAACTTAAAATTGATAGGATTTACATGGTAGAAGCAGTATTTACTACTGATTTTAAAGCAGAGCATGCAAAGAATAAGAACCCACCACCATCCCTATGTCAGTTTTCTCATTGCCATTCACCTCCAAAGTATTGTCAACAACTAGGTTCATGAACTGGTCAAAGCCCCGAAGTGTGCCAATGATCATCCGATTAGCATTCAGCTTAACTGCAAGGAAAACCATATGCATCAGATTTTTAGGGAAATTTCAAAGGTTTAACCAAATGAACACATGCATACTTCAAAACAAAAGTCTGGAAGCCGACAGATGGAAGCCTGAAGCAATGTCCCCACATAAATAGAACTTCAAGGTGAGGGGAAAAGAGCTTGAGATATCAGATGCAAATAACCTTAAGAAATGAAAATAATATAAAACATTTCAAACACCCTTCAAACTGTTTAACAGGTTCACAGCATTGATGTTTAAGATCACCTCTGGCTTAGATGATCTGATCACAAGGAGCATGAAGCAGCCACCTCTGTATTTTATAGCAAGTTAATAATTTATCCTCATCCAGACCAAATGAACATGTTGTGTGTGTTTGGGTGGGGGGGAGGGGAATGAACAAGGATGAGAACATGCTTACAACTTATCAAGTTGAAACAGGCTTGGAACTCAGACAGAGGCTGTGAACAGATTCTTTCATGTGATTCTACAGATATTTTCACGCTCCATTATTAGTGGTCTGTCTTTTCTCTCATCTAGGCCAAAGGAACAAACCCCGCTACTCTTTATTTCATATATTCTTCAGTTAAGCCAGAAATCTAATAACTATAAGGTCTTAACACACAGTCACAAACAGCTTCGTCAAGGTGTCACCATGGGTTCTTCGTTACAGATTAACAGCCCCCAATTGATACTTATTTCTTTTTTTCCCCAAAAAATTTCACATTTAATACTTCACTTCGTAAGTAGGCTAAAATATTTCAACAGTTACTTTGCTTAATAAATATTATCAGCTATCAGTTAAATAAAATCATAACTTTCTAGATCACTGATGAGGTTCTGTTACTTCCAAAACTAAGAACGTGATGGTGAAATATATTTATGACACCAATGAATCCCAGATGAAAATCTAGGGCATCTGGCAAGCTCTCAAGCGAACTTTCAATGGATACAAACAACATTAGAATGATAGATCGCATAAACTACCAAGACAAAACCAACTCCAGAATACTTCAGTTGCCACAAGTAAGCATCAACTCTTTAAGAAAATAGAGAATTCAAATAACACGAAAACGAACTTACTCTGGAGCTTCTTGTCCATGTACCTGTCCAATCACAAGGAATAAAAAAAAAAGAATTAATAATGCTCCGATAGATCAGAATCATATACAGAATACAAATGTGACAATCAAAATGAGATACAGCTCGATGAAAGCAATACTTACTTCTTCAGATCCGGTGGCTGGCCTGACCTGCTCATGGTGATGATAAGTTTTCAGTAAGAGACAACTGTAGGGAAGGAGAAGGCTTGAGAACTGGAAATTAAAAAACCCGCGCGCCGAAACCCTAGTATGGAAGCAGTGCGACTTGGCAACTATGAGACCGTGACCCTCTGTCCAAAAAAACTGTGACCCTAAAAAATAAAATAAAATAAAAAGGGCCAGCAATGCTGTTTGTGAATCTGAAAAAATGAATGTGGGGTGTTGCGAGAATCGAACTCACGACCTCTCGCACCCGAAGCGAGAATCATACCACTAGACCAAACACCCAAGGATGCGAATTGATTGGACAATTAATAAACAGAATTTTGACGTACAGATATTGATTCTTAATAAATCACTAGGATTTGAAGAAAACAATATTGCAATTTGCAAAGACAATGGAATCCTAGGGACTAGTTTCCAAGGTAGTGGACTAGGGAGTGCAACTCTTACATGCAGCTTTTGGTGCTTCAAAGCATTTAGGGAGGGTTTGAGGGTTAGGTCAGGTCATTATACCTACCCAGATTTTTGGCAGCTCTAGGTAGACGCATAATCAGTCCTCCTCCGCTACGCAGTCCTCATCATCTGCACCTGCTGGCATGCCCTCATATGCTAAGCTACATCAAATGTTAGGCACTGTGCGAAGTTAGTATGAGCAACTGCAGTCACAGGTTCCTTATATGGTACATCAAGTTGCTTTAATTGCTACATCGCAGGCTACCTCAATGGCTATCCAACAAATTTTGGCCAACTCTTCCCTGGTGATGTCCCTCCACATGTTCAGATCTTGCAGATTGTCATACCTCCCTTCCAACCATTTGCTAGTGGCCACGCACCAAATCCATATTATCAGTCTTATTCTAGCTCAAAGCATTAGGATCCATATCAGCAAGAGCCACCAAACCAATCTGAGTAGCAATAGGATTTTTTTAGGACTTGGATTATATTATATTTTTGTTTTATGAGGAATATATTTTATGGACATATTTTGTTTTTATTGTTATCTTATTCAATTTTTATACATTAATTGTTAATAGTTAATTTATTTTTATTTAGAATTTTTCAAATTGTTTGCTTAATTTATTTAATTCAAAAAACTTATTTCTGGGTCAATATGTTTTTAATTTGAATTTAACTAGCGAAATTCAATTAAAATTATAAATGCTTAAAATTAATTAATCTTTAAACTTGAAAAGCAGTTACAATAGTAGTTAAAACACAATTGTTACAATATTTAAATTTAGCAGCACTTACTAACTGGTGTTACAACTGCTAACATACTCAAATTTGCATCAATTTTCATTAATTACTATTATTTTCTGAATCCTATATATACCCTTCCTACATTCATTTTGCACCGTACATGGTCAGTTCTTTCATATTCTTCCGCCTCATCTTTTTTCTTCATGTGGAATGCATCTGTATACGTGGAAGATTTTATTGCAATTAGGTAGAGAGAACAAGATAAAGTTCCATAAATGTGTTTGATAAAATGGAAGCCAATTTATGGGCGTTAAGATTTTCATGAATTGTGAAAGTGTGATTACCAAACTGAATTGATGAAATCAAAAGCATTTTGGGGGAATAAGAAGCTCGTAGACGTGTATGATTCTCCTTTAATCCATCCATTCCATCATGTGGCATCACCATGAAGTCATGAAGACGTTATATAGCTATTACTATTATTAGAAATAATGAAATGCTGGCCCCTTGCTACATATGCACAGTGAGGAAAATGTAAGAAATTAATATTTTTCTACTCAACTTTTTTAGATGCTTGTGGTGGTGGTTGACTCTCTTTAGAGAGATTCCACAACACAGTCTCTAAGTGAATATCTGCTTGTCAATTGTCTCCACCCTTGTAATATTTTCATTTTTCATATATGAATATCATGATCCGATAATGTTACAAATGATATTGAATTGTTCTAAATTAATTTATGATGATTGGGGAAACCTAGATATTTAATTAAATAGGTTTAAGATCCAAAATATTTTTATTTAAGATCCAAAATATTATAAAAATATGAAAAAGGGGCTTAAAGGGTCAAAACAGTCATTTTGCTAAAAGGTAAGGGCAAAATGGTTATTTTACAATAGAAAAGAGAGAAAATAATATTATAATATTCCGGTGTAGGTTAAAAGTATAGGTGATGCTGGATATGTAGGCCCAGAGAGAAAAAAGTATTAGTCTAGTAAAATGCAGGTTCCATGTGAAAAATAAATGTCGTGGAAGATAAATAGTAAAAAGTCAGACAGGTGGATCCCACCGTAGGAGTATTGAACTTGGTAAGAGTTAAAAATCAGTATATTTTTACTATAGTAAAAAGGATATTAGTAAAAATTATTTACCAAGTATGATAAAAGATCTGGTAAAAAGGTAACTACTTAAAAATTTACTAGACCAGGTAAAAGTAAAAAGGTAAAAACATAAAAGTTTTTCACCCCTTAGTTGGGCAAAAATGCCCTTACCCATTCCTCTAACAAAACCAAAAATATTTTGGGATAAAATGGTAAAGTGGCAGTAAATATTGAATAAAAAATACAAGTTATTGGATTAAAGCAAAATCTAATGGCTAGCAATTCTCAACCTTGGCTATAAATACCCCTAATCCTCCCACTTATTTCTTGCTCATTTGTGTGACTCCAATAGAGTTAGAGAGGGAGAGAGTTGGCGTGAGAGTTAGAGGAAAGAGGAGAGGATAGAAGAGAAGAAAAAAAAAGGAAGGGGAAGGAAGAGAGGAAGGAAAGGGAGGCTAGAAGAGGTATTCAAAAGGTAAGTTTCTTCTCCTAATCTCTTTTAATATCTTTCTTCTTTTGTTTAACTTAAAGTTTAATGATACTCTAGACTTCAATCAAGTTAAGGAAGTAATGTAAAGTTAAGTGAAAGCAATGTTTAAAGAAAAGTTAGTAAAATTTTAAGGTAGTCTCTTGCCCTTACTTAATATTATTCCTTATGAATGTTTTATATGTTATGATTTGTAAATAATGTTATGTTGCCATTATGAATTTTTTCTATAATTGGTAGCTGTTTTATGTTAAGGGCTAAACCCCGAAATACCTATTTATTAAGTCGTTATGCTGTCAAGTTTTTGTTAAACAGTATGAAAGTTTTGATGATTTAATGAAAGCATGTTATATTTTATATGCTTTCAAATGCTTTTGTGATAACATGATAGCATATACAAGTTGACTATTGAGATTTCTCAATCTCATCCCATAGTTAATCAATGATATGGCCAAATCATGACAAAGAAAATTATATGGAGTATAAAAAATAATGATAATAGAACCTTACTGAAAGCTATTAATATTTTATTTTTTTATACAGTTTGATTTAAACTATTGTATAAACTCAAATATATCTCCAAAAATTCTGATATCAACATTTATGGATAGATTTATATCTCAGAAGCAAAATGACACTGGTTTAGCTATACTCGGATTTATATAATTGTAGTTATTCAAGTTTTGCTAAAACTACTCCAGTAAATATTATTTCTGATATTTGATGATATATGTTGATGCTCTAGCTAGTATAATTAGAATAAATGTATAAAAAAAATATGGTTAAAAAGTAGATATATAAAGTTTTCCAAATATGCTAATTATGCACCAAATGACTCTGTATTTTAAGAGAAATGAATTTTCAAAATTAAGGTTCAATTTTCAGATAGAAGCAAGGATGTGAAAATAAATAGTAATGTTTATATAATAAACTGTACAAATCTATGTGTTCGTTTCCCAGTTTCTGATTTTTTCCTGAAATTTCAATATGTGCTCGATTTTTACACACTTGAACCACTAATAAGTGATTTTTTTACATTTAATTATGATTTTTAAAAAATCGTTACGCAGTGAACTGAAAAGCTGCGAGAAATAATTTTAGGAAGTTTTAAAGTTTTGATTAGTTCAAGTTTTTTAAAATTGTTTTCATATATTAAAACTAAGTAGTTTTCATAGAAAAAGCTTTAAAATGTAAGATATAACAACCCCAAATTAATTCCTTCATCTACATAGAGTGCTGGACATGGATATTGTCGCATTACTAAGTGTCATGTGAGGATGGAGAGCAATTCTAATTGTATCACAAGCATAGTGATAGTATACATCCAATAGCCTGTTTGGACCATCACTTGTCCTCCCTACAAAACCAAAATTAATGTAATTTGCTATTCATTAATCATAAATAACACAGCTTATTTTTTAAATTTCACGCAATATACATGTTTCACATTAATTTTTTCAATAAAAAATCATGATATAAAAGCCTTTCTGTAACCTACTATTTGTCTAATGGAGTTTAAAAATAGGTTAGACATTACATTTTCTTTAAACTTTTACCTGAAGTTTATACTTTGTATAATTTATCAAGAAGACTTTCCACATTACCATCCTCCCCTCGAACTCTTCCAACATTTTCATGTGAATGGATTCATTTTCCCAGTCAACCATTGTTCTCTTCTTAAGATTGTTTGTTGCGTCAATTTGAAGGAGAAAAATCGAGCGAGATCCTAACACCTATTTTTTAATTTGTCGAGCTCTCCCTTGGAGTCTGATAATCTAAATGGATTTCAAGGTAAAGCTAGTATAAATTGTGATTTTTAAAATCAGTTTAACATTGAATGTTTATAAAGTGATTAGATATGAACGACAAAGCTTGCTTTAAGCATAAATTTAATTCCTAAAATATCTTCAACTTCTTTTAATATTCTCTTTTACTACACATTTTGAGTTTTTTCAAGTGAGTTAATTGAGTCTTCTCATCTTTTTCCATTTTCATTCAGTACCAAGTGAATTCTTAGAGCCACAAGACCTACCCCAACTTTAATAAATTTTTTGGACCCAAATCACTTACCTTATGTTTGGTTGA
Organism: Adenanthera pavonina; assembly: GCA_026686845.1. Lineage (NCBI taxonomy): Eukaryota > Viridiplantae > Streptophyta > Magnoliopsida > Fabales > Fabaceae > Adenanthera > Adenanthera pavonina. Next base: position 8,376,342 of record JAIVEN010000002.1, read on the forward strand.
CAACAAATGGGTGGGAGGGAGAGGAGAAGGGAAGCTTATGTTGTAAGGTTGTTTGGTGCAACTTCCTCATTTCTTAGGAGTATATTTCCCCCATTTTGATTCCATTTGAAAAGTCGATGGAATTTCGAGAATGCGTGTGAAAATGTCTACATTGGCCCCACCTTTTTTTTTTTTTGCATGAAGGGGTAATTTCATTCAAAAATATCAAAGAATACAAGAAGTCTGGCGCAGGGGAAGCATGTACAAAATCAAAGAGGGACAAAGGCCAACGGGAGGCGTTAGGAGGGTCCTGTATCAAAAACCCGTAGGATATCCTAGCCTTAACAGTATGATTAACTAAAGGAAAAATTGTGTTTTGGGACAAAAAAATCAACATATTTAATTTTTAGGACTAAATTTATTTTTTCTAAAACAAAATTGATTCTAAATTCAAAAAATTGGATTCTCACTCCCCAAAAAAATCATCTTTAACCCCAAAAATTAAATATGTTCATTTTTTAGTCCTAAAACACAATTTACCCTTAACTAAATTTGTACATTGACCCCACCTATTTAGTTCAAACGATATTCCATTTTATTAGTGCACCGGTGACAAGTATTAGGGATATTTAACTCTTTTTATCTTTATTTATTTCCATTACTCTCCTATTTCTATCATACCAAAAGAAAAAGTATTCCCTCTCAATTTTTCATGCATATCACACACTACTTTTATATGCATATTCACATTTTATTCCATTTTCATTTCCTTAATTTTTTTTTTACATACCAAACGTACCATTAAACTTTTTCCACACAACAGATTTATATAGCTCTCTCTCACTGTCACACATATCATCATTCTTTTTTATTTTCTGTCTTATGATGAAGACATTTAAATTCTTATATAGTAGTTTCCTTTTTATTAAAAAGAAAAAATTCTAACCTGTGTTTAAAATCTAATCAATATAAGGTTGTGAACCTTGTTCTACCTAAAATCTCGGCCAGAGTTCAAAATACTAGATTGGATATTGAACCAGTCAAGATTTAATGGTTTAATCGAAATTTAACGGGTGATAATAAATTTATTTTTTTATTTTATATATTATATAGAAAATAAAAAATATTATTAATAAGTTTCACAACCTAATATTAAAATTTAAACAAGTTAATATTTATCTATAATCATATTTTGAATTCAAAATAGTCAATGAATATTCTATTTTCATATTATTTGTTAAATATCATTATTAATAACTATGTATTATAATAATGATTATATAATATTATAATATAGAAATAAAAAAATATATAAAAATAATATTATTTTATCTTAAAAAAATAAAAAATAGACTAATTTAATCGATTTTTTACTGATTCTAAAAATAGCCCATTGTCATTATCACCAAAACGTACCTATCATCGGTTCCCAAACCACCCGATCTATCCGGCTGGTTTGGGTTTTTGAACACAAATCTCACCCTTCATTGTTGCCCAGATCCGTGATCTGTTGAATCGTGAACATGAGATACCTATCAGTAAGGGTGTTCAAAACCAAACAAAACCGACCAGACCGAACCGAACCAAACCAAACCGACAAAAACCGATCCAAACCGAATTGAAATGAGGTATATTCGGTTTTTTTCTTTTTGAAACCGACTCGGTTTGGTTTGGTTCGGTTTTAGTGCAATGAGACCTGAACCAAACCGAACCACACCTGATAACTATATTATAATAAATTATAACATATAAATTTACCCAATTACTCATAATCACACCTATTTTATTTCACTTTTGTAATATTTATAAAGTATATTGGTTAATAAATTATTTAGATTTAATTTGTGTTAAAAATATATATATATATATGTAACCTATTTAATTTAATTTTTGAAAAATGATGCCATTTAAAAAAAATTCGAAAAACATGAACCAAACCTAAACCAAACCGAACCAAACCGATTAAAAAACCGAACCAAACCGATTAAAATTTAAACCGACAAGGTTCAAAGAATAGGCAAACCGATTGGTTTGGTTTGGTTCGGATTTTACCCAAAATCGAACCAAACCACACCCTTGAACACCCTTGCCTATCAGTCACAGGGTCCTATGCATGTGTTGCTCATAATTAATTCAAATTTTTTTATTACAAAAATACTTATAATATATTTGAAGAAATACAAATAAAAGGAAAAATATGAAGTGAAATGACATATTTCTATGTATATATAAATGTGTGTAATTATAAACAATTCAATTTAATTGTTGATTGGCTCAATCATGCATGCTAATAATATGGCCAATGAGGCAAATCATCAATTATTAACTTAATTAGCAAGTTAGTTCAACTAGTAAGAATATGTAGCAACTTAACTAGAAGTAGTGAACTCAAACTTTAAGAATGCAGCTGCATTAAATACTTAATTTGATCATGATTAGTCTTTACTTTGATAAATCCTCAATTTAAAGTGAGATAGGGTCAAAATATTGCATGTATACCAAAAAAAAAAAGAAGAAGCAATTATTAACTTAGGGCCCATTTGATTATTAATTTTGTAAAATTAAGTTAAGATAAATGAAGTTTATAAAAATAAAGTTTAGATAAAGTAAGTTTGTTGTAAGTTGTTATGTTTGGATATTCTTTTTGCAAAAATAAATTTGATAAAAAATTTGTTTGGATGATAAAGGTTAAAAGTATTTTTAGATATATAATATAAAGTAACTTTGTTTCTCCTTTTTTAAAATCCATGTTTTGTTAAAGGAAAAGTAATTTTTTCTTTCCTTTTTTAAAATCACAGTTTAACCCACTTTTTATTTTTTAAGAAGGTAGTTTGTGTTTGACCAAATATTTTTTTTTAGAAAACCATGGTTTTCAACCATAGTTTCTTTTTCAAAAGAAGAACCAAATATGTACTTAGAGTCCGTTTGGTTCTCAATTTTGTAAAATTAAATTAAGATAAATGAAGTTTATAAAAATAAAGTTTAGATAAAGTAAATTTGTTATAAGTTGTTATATTTGGATATTCTTTTTATAAAAGTAAGTTTGACAAAAAATCTGTTTGGATGATAAGGGTTAAAAATATTTTTAGATCTATAATATAGAGTAAATTTACTTTTCATTTTCTAAAACCTATGTTTTGTTAAAAGAAAAGTAATTTTTCCTATCATTTTTCAAAATCACAGTTTAACTTACTTTTTATTTTTTAAAAAGACAGTTTGTATTTGACTAAATACATCTTTATAGAAAATCATGATTAAAAGCCATGATTTCTTTTTGAAAAAAGAGAACCAAACATCCACTTAATCTTATATTTAATAAGTAATAAGAAATTATTCCTTTGGGGATTGTTGAATTTGAATGCCTTTTTTTATTTTAATCTAGTCCAAATTATTTGTTTGAAGTTCAAGTTATGATTTATTTTTCTTGAAGATTAAGCTAGGGATTCTTATGCTTCAAGTTTAAGTTATTACTGTTTTAGTAATTTGCGCACTGACCATAATTCTCCTATGTTCTTTATTTTCTTGCATTCTATCTTATTTCTGTGTTTGCATTTCCGCAGGAACATCTGATTAATTTCAAACCATACAGAGAATGAATAATAAGAAATTGTGCGAAACTGTGCGAGACATGGCCATGTTGGTTTCACATTGACCATAATGATGTCTAGCAATGGACCTCTCATTATTGCGTTCTTCATTAAAGCAGCATACGAGCAGTCCGATCATTTTTAATGGATGGCAGACTTGAAACAATGTCAAAGCTTGAGTTTTTGCCAAAGCATTGTAAGTAATCTGATTATCATTTCTTTTTTTGTCAAACAAAAATGAAAATTATTAGAATGATATTTTGATTTTGATTTTGATTTGATTGATTTTAGTACGATTCCTGTGCCACGGGATCCGTTATTGGATTGACTCACTCTTTCGGTCACAGGATTACTTATGACCGACAGATGTGGAGCAGAAACTCGATCGCCTATCTTTTCCCGATTGTGGTACTGCTTAAAGGTACTGGGGTGCCACACACTACTTGTGGCCATTTTCTTGTTTTTGCCATATGGGACTATATCTTCTATCCTTTTAACTATTCCCCGGTCAAGCATATCCAATGCCCACTTGCCACCATGCACTATCACTCAAAACAAAATCATTTTTATACCTTAAAAAATGTTCACCTGTCATATGTTAAGAAGTCAAAACTCAAAAGACACGACTTGTTCAAATTATTCTACCTAATTCCCCGTTACTCACTTCACAAACATAAAACCAAGTCTTACCCTGCACCTAGCAAACGCACACGTACCACCTTCTGATCTCTGTTCCTTGGCCCTCAACGTCCCTTGCTAGGGAAATAAGCAGATGATCTCGTTTAGGAAATTAGCTAAAAAGGTGAAGGCCGTTGGGGGAGGTGACCCAGACCCTGTCCACCATGAGTGTTTGCTTAAGGTTAGGAGACGCAGGGAAGAATCCCCACAAAACAAAACCCCGACTGGTTTTTTCGCACTCTATGTTGGGATTGGGGAGGAGTGCCAACGACATGTCGTTCCAACCAGCTATCTCTCTCACCCATTGTTCAAGATATTGTTGGACAAGGCATACGACGAATATGGTTTTGAGCAGAAGAGCGGCCTGGTTGTCCCATGCAGTGTTTCAACGTTTCGGCAGGTGTTAAATGCAATAGAAAACAGCAGTGGGAGGTTTGATTTGGGCAAAATTTTTGACGATTTTCCTTGAATTGCGGTGACCAGAAAGCTCTTTCTTTTTCCTCCTTCCCTCAATCAGAACTATATAACCTCTTTAATATTCAGGGTTATATATGACCGTTGTACTCTATCCAGAAGTAGGAGACACACTCATATAAAGCATGACCTAGCTATAAGGTCAATGGAAGACATGGAAGCTGTTGCTCCAGACATGTAGTTGGTTTCTGGGATGAGTGAAGAATTTCGGTTTGTGTACTTTAACAAACACGTTTCTTCTTTTACAATTTTGGCATTAGTAATTTAATCGAATGGCCACAAAGACCTTTCATCTGTGTCCGTGATCTTTTATTCCAAAAACCTGATCAGCAATGATTTGGATTTTGGACAATTGTTTGGAAAACTAACTAGTAACTGCCATAGTGCTTCGCCCAATTAAGTGTGTTTCGCACTCCACTCTAGTTTTTTTTCTCCCCTCTTAAAAGCCCGAGAAACTGGAAGCGTAACGTCAGAAAGCCTCAGTGAAACTCTGTTGATTAATTAAAATGCATGTACAGAAAAAACACGTTTTTCCGAGTCTGTAAGTGGCATGAAGAAACGAGTTGACAAATTTTCCAATATCCAAATAAAAATAAAGTTGATCTGGTTGGTTTCCCCACATCAGCATAAACAGATTTTAAAAATTGTTTTCTTCCAGTTTTCTTATTCGCATGACCTAGTCCTTACCAACATAGTATAGCACAATGTGCCTATCTTCACAACGTTAAGAAAGGTATAAAAAGGCAGCCGGTTCACTTCGGCGATACGGTTTTCTTGAACCTTGTGCTTTAATTTCTTGACCTTTTCTCTCCACCAAAAAAGATTCACTTATAAGGTTTTTGGCCAAAAAAATCAGTTATAAGGTTTTGTTAGAATCTGAAATAAAAATAAACATGAAAACCAGTCATTTCGAGTCATTATAAGAGTGAAGGCGGCATCTTTGGTCTCACTAAACAATAGTTTATGTTTCTAATGTTAGTTCATCTTTAGCACCAGCTGTTCTTATTTCCCGGATGGGAAAATATAAGCTCTTAATAGATCATGTAGGAATTAGCAACTTGCATCATGGGGTAAAGTTGAGCTATGAGTTGGTCAATATATAAAAGCCATGACAGTTCAATTTATTGATCTTAAATGTTACCACCATCCACTAGGATTTTCTTCATATGATCGACTAGATTTAGTATCTGCTCCCTTGAGTGAAGGGGTGAGGGATATACACATGCGCAATTCAACTTTCCATCCCTTATGGTATCAAATATGGCTACAGATGGCCCCACCCCATGGACGGAAGAGCAACCCTCATAGTCTTCCAAACCAAGCTCTCGATGCATTTCATCTGATTCTGAATCATCAATGACAGGGTCCTCAAACACTGAAACTAAGGCCGTTCTTAGTGATGATGATGGTGTCAAACCCGGGTTGTCAATGGCTTTGCACATGAGGTAGTTAAGGTCAGACATGTCTGAGAAATGCTTGTTGCAATTCTTAGCATTTTCAAAGGCCATGTAACTTCTCCTTGCCAGCTCCCATAGAGTTTCTCCGCCCACATCATGTGTGTTTAAGATGGCGGAATGATAAAATCCTGAACCAAACAAGCGATTTGTTAGAAAGCTGCCCGTGAACCATATAGCTCTATAAATCTATGCTCTTACTACAAGATTGATGCCTCAAAATTGGGAGTCTGGGCACTTAGTATTTGATGAGTATCACAAATCTGAATAACAGTTTTGTTCTGGACTTGAAGTACAGGACAGGAGAACTAGTGTTCAATAAATTACTTTAATGTGATAAAATGAAAAGCTTAAAAAGTGCATTTTCAAATTTTGTGGAACAGGGTGGTGTAGTGAACCAGTAACAGAAGCATAATAAACCAATAAAAAAAAAGTGATCACTAAGTTGTGTGGCTTACCAAGATCATTGCTGTTAAGGACTGGATCGAGAATTGAGCGGCAATCAGTGAGAGTTACTACTGCGTATTTCTCTTTTTCATGATCAGGAAGGTGCTTAGACGCCCATGAGGCAATCATTGCAGCTGCCGCAAGTGCCCCACAAAGCTTGATTCCTCTTGATTTACACCCCTACATCATATTGCATAATTAAATTCAATCATTACATTACCATATCACATGCAAGAGGCAGATACACTATATCATGTCATGGAGGATAATAGAATTCAGAAACTTGCATATCATAGAGCATTGGGTACTTAACAAACTGATCGAAACATTTGAACTGAGGAACTCGGCCACTTTTTTTTTTTTTTTTAAGTCGTACTTGTGTCAGACATGTATTGAAACACTCTACAGATAACACGGGATACTTCGCACCGACAGTAAATATGAGGAGACATAGGACTTGATGGACACCTCAAAGTTATGTGTTCGGAGAGGACCACAATACCACAGCAGCATCATGATTATGGGTTGTTCAGATAGCACTTAACTCTTTAAATTAAAGCACAGCATCACACTACTAAATTTTCCTTCACAAAGTAACGATTATTATTATACCATCAAATTGATTTAGTTCTCATAGTCTAAATATTTTTTGGACAAATTTTCAGTCCTGATCATGTTACTTCGACGTGTTTTTTGGACCCTCCGAGTCAAAACAGAGTTATCCACACCCATTTCCATCTTCAATGAAACATTAATTAAAATGAAAAAGAGAGACTTGTCGACGCAATTAATAAAAAAACAATATTCAAGGATAATTTTCTCTTTCTTTATAGGATTGATGGATTAAGCAATGATTAATTAACATAGCAGCAGTTAACATAGGGAATAAGAAATAGGAACTCACGACAATTAGCCTCTCTGTTTCGTCCGTGTTCAATTGCAGTTTGGCTACCTTAGAGCTTCTCGGGGAATCAGCATCCACGAAATCCAAAGTCGCGAACCTAAAAGAGTTCAAGGAATATCCAAGCACGTCCAATCCACGCGCCCAAAATGGCTTGTTGGCCTTCCCCTCTGGAATGAGATCCTCAATTGCCAACTTGACCTTTTCTTTTCTCCCTAATTCCGTCTCCGTCCCTTTCCTTTCTTTGACTTTTCCACCCACTCCCTCCAGCAGTTCCCTCAGCAGCGCCACCGCCGTCGTACGGTCGCTAGCTGACGTGTGCAGCCGGAGAAACACAGCCCATTGGTGATCGCTTACCGTGTAGACGCTCGCATGGAAGACGTCAGTGTCAGTGAGCATTGAGCCGCTATGATGATGCCACGAGTTCCAATTCAGCTCGTACTCGAGGATCCGATGGAAGGGGCTGATGGGGTGATCGTTTGATTCACTCCCAATGATGCGAGACGTGGACTGTAAATCAAAGCGCGTGATTTGGATGTGAGGATCGGAAGGAGTTAGAAAGCTAAAGGTGTTAGTGGAGGCGTCCAGATGGAGCTTTGAGCGGAGGATAGGGTGGGAATTTTGAAGATTGCTTAGTGCAGTTTGGAGAAGGGGGATATCAGGGGATTTGGAGAGGAGGAGACCGAGTACAGTAATTCCAGTGCCAGCGAGGACGGACTTGCACCAGCTGTACTCGGTGCCGCCGACAGGTCGAGCGGTGGGTTCAGGCATCGGAGGTGGGTGGAGGGTGTCACTCTTCAGTCTTCACTGGTGTTGCAGATGGAGAAGACGTAACCTTTGGGCCACGGGATATGAAAAAATAGAAACAGGGTGAAATGGGAGATAACGATAGCGACAAGGAAGAAAGAAACAAGAATGAAGCCGCCATCGATAACTGAACTGCATGAAAGCCCTTAGGCCCATTTTGATTTTTTATAATTTATATTGCATTGCTTTCTTTTGGGATGGGTTGGGGTTTTGTTTGGAGATCACAAGAAGGGGACCGGGGTTGGTGCGCAAGAAGTTGGGAAAAGAGGCTCAATGATTAACAGATGCTTCTGGTATCGGGAGTCGAAAATGTGAGCCTGTAAGATCAAGAGTCACTTAAAACTCCGTGGCGTGCTATTCTAAATCAGCTCTATGTTAAAACTGTTTTCAATCTCATCGGCCAAAATTTTATTCTTAAGTTAAAATTTGCCACTTGTATGCATATATTTCAATTCGTAAATAATAATATGTATTATAGTTATAGTCAAGCCCGATCATTGTGAATAAAATTGGGATTAATGCTGTAATTTTTAAATTTCTGAAAGTGTTTTATTAATACTCTCAACGTGGATGCAGTGGAATCTAAACAAAATGTTATATTTTCACAGGCAAAACGGTAAAATATCCTATGCATTTTCACCTAAGAGATGGGTTGGTAGTCTTTTTCTTTTTCCTTGTCTAGTGATTCACATGTTGTTTGTAAATTGTACTTCTTATGATTTGTGGTGCTTGCTCTTTCGTCCAAAATTCGAAAAGGATAAAGTGATAACGTGACAGGCAATACTTGCGACAAGGCATAAGATTTTTGGAGTTCCTCCAGAGTACGTTAAACAATTAAGGAATCGATATACTCCTCTATTTCTTTTTAAATGTCATTTAAAATTTTAGTATACAGATTAAAAAACATAATTAATATGGTAATTTTTTTAAAAAATTACTAATATACCCTTCAATAAATAAATAAGTAAAAAGGAGTAATTAATATTATTATTGACTTTTAGAATAACACATAAGGGTATAATTGAAAAAATAATAATTAATATATATTTAAAATTTGAAAGTGGCAAATAAATAAAAATAAATTTTTTTAAAAAAGTGACAATTAAAAAAAAATGGATGGAGCATACTATATATTAACAAAAGATTTCTAAAACACGTTACTTAATAACATTTAGGCATTTAGCTAGTGTACCCATAAATATTAGTATTTTATATAATTATTTGTATTTAAAGCAACTGGCTATTAGAATGATAAAAAATTAGTATTGTGTCTTGTAAATTGGCAATAATTACAATTATTTGTTGTTCTTAGTGGTTAGTTTCAAATTCATCATCACCACGAAAAAAACTATTATTATTGATTTTTTTTACTATATCAATAATATGGATTTTTAAAAGGACAAAACTAAAACACTTAAATTCATGTACTTTTGGCTAAGAAAAACTCGTGTATTCAATATCCTTTGGATCAATAATGTATATGTGCATTATTTTTATACCTCATTGTTTTTTTTTCCCCCTACGAACTCGTTAGCTCACATATTAATCTAAAGAAGAAAAAAATTCCCTTCACCATCCTTTTTTTTTTCTCTTTAAATGCAATGACATAGCCATACAAAAAGAGAGCATTAATTGCTGATTACAAAGATTATGAACAAGAAAATATCTATAATTAATATGGGCTTCACTAAAAATTATATAATCCGTTTGAATACTATGGGCTTCTCTTGCTAGCCATCTAGCGCAATAGTTAGCTTATTGAAAGGGAACCATGGCGATGGACATGAATGTGATCGAGTTGGAGAGTGCCAATGTTGTTATTGCTGACATTGTGCAGCATTGAGACTTGAGAGTAAGGAGAGGAAGAGTTTTGCACTAATGAAAATATTTGAGGATCAATACCATGATTTCAAATGTGTTTGGAGTGGTAGTAGGCCACTCCAAAATCTAAGTTTTGATTTAAAAAGTAGAAACAACTTTTTATTGTTTTTGCCAAAATCTTGGTTTTGGATGGTTTCACCGCCCTAGACTCCTAACCAATAACAGATAATTTTGGAGAAGCAAATTTTGTATGATGGATTGATGTGGAGCATCACTTGCATTATTTCTCAATTATAGTGAATATATTGGGGAAGTTTTTACTTATATCTAATTATAATTGAGTTATTTATGAAATTAATAACTAATATGATCTTTTCCATACACACGATTAAGAATTAAATCTAAAATAATATATTTTTTTGGCTAACCAAAAATGGAAAGGAGGGATGACATTCCTTACTCTTAGTCGGGCTTAAAGTTCTAGCAACCGGGTCCGTCTTGCACCTTTAAATGAATGCCACTAAATTGGGTTCTGGTAATTGACAGTCCAATCCAAATCCACTAATAGCTTTTTTGGTTCATTAACATATAGGGGTTATGTGAAGTGATTACCTTCATATCATCTTAGCTCATGTGTTTAGTTTGCCATTTACCCTTCACATATGTAAAACCCATCACTTCAATTATTGAATTATCTTCACTCCCAAAATGCCATGTGAAGCTGATTACCAAACCCTATTTCTTAAAAATACTCTTCCATTGTTGACTTCCCTTTGCCATCCTTCACCACCACCTTCCTCATTCTTCCACAGGCGACCCACCGGCACCTTCCTTGATCTTCCAATAGCGACTCGTTGGCACCTTCACGGTGACACCTAGAGCCATCTCTTCTTCAAATGACGACGAGCATATTTTATACAATAGGAACAACACTACCAACGACAACAATTTATGCCTTTTATTTGAATAAAAATTTTTATTTGAACCTTCCAAAGGTCTCACCGAAGCAGATCTGAGCCTTGCAAACCTTTTCTGCAAAAGGAAAAGGGCATCTGATCAATCCCATCATCTTCATCCTCCTTACATTGCTGTCATCTTCATCGTCTTCGGGCTTCATTTCTAGCAATGGGAGAGTCTCCACCTTCGCCGAAATTTCCACCTCTGCAGCCTTCAATTTTTTTGTGTTTAATGACTTGTCTATTGTTGAAAATAAAGATGCTGATGAAGGGAGTGGTGGCTAATAAATGACGGTGATAATTGGTGAGGATGGAAGAAAAAAAAGGACATGGGAGTTTTTTTTTAATCTAGGGCCATTTTAGCCATTTCTTATTTATTTATATTTAAATAAATATAAAAAATAAATTTATTTTCCTATTCCCAAATGTCATACCAAACAAATCAATATATAATCATAATCCTATCACTTTCTTTCATATCCTTCACATTATATTACCTAATCCTTGGTATAATTGAACCAAACAAATAGTAAAATATTTCCCCAATGTAGGAGGGCTGCTAATGTAGTAGGGCTGCTCATTCTAATTGGATGCAACTATCAGTCGCCCAAAAGCCAATCAATTCCAAAGGACAATCCGGAGATGTGGTTTGGAAATTTAGGGGTATAATGGTCATACCGAATCATCTATTCGAACAGTCTCATAAAAAGACCGTCAGATCGTAAATCCAACATTTGGGCCGTAGATGCGAAATAAAAGGCAAGAGCGGCTCTGAAAATTTCAAATCTCAAAACCACCCGCTCTCCTACCGAATCACACAGCCTGTGTAGAGGGAGAGAGATAGCGAGAGAGAAACGAATTTCGGAAGCCGATCTGCAATACAAGCGCAAGAGTGAAGGTCAGTGGTGATTCTTGCTCTCTTGGATTCAGAATGTACACTCGCAACGACAAAGACAAAGGTGTCAACGTTCAGGTCCTCCTTCGTTGCAGGTATTTCAACCTGATTCCACAATGACCTTTTGTGCATTTATTCGCATAGCTTCTTTACATTTCAATTAATTTGGCAACATTTCGGTTTTTTCGTGTAAATTCCAGGCCGTTTAGCGAGGAAGAGTTGCGGACCAATGCACCGCAAGTTATCACCTGCAATGAGTACACTAGAGAAGTAGCGGTGTCTCAGAGCATTGCCGGCAAGCATATAGACAGAGTTTTCACTTTCGATAAGGTGCTTCTTTCAACTTTTTTTTTTTTTTACTTCCTACTAATTTCCGTGTTATATCCACTAATGTGAAAACTAGATTACTAGTTAGCCTACTTGGGTTTCTCTGTTTTTGATTGTTTTTATGGGACATTGACATGTTGGTTCTATATTATTAAAAGAAGGCAGAATGCTAAATGAGTCATTCTTGCTGAGTATCAAAGCACGGGATAGCTTCTCCGTAGGATCCAGGGAAATTTGTTGGGGGAAATCAGTGAAATGGTTCACCGAGTTCATTGCACTGACAATGAGGGCCAACGAGGGATATTATTGAAGTCGTGGTTACTTGTATAAGTTTTTTCATGCTTTTGCTTGATTAGTTTTCTGTACAGTGCTACTTGCTTATCTTGCTTGGTTTTTTCACTTGACGAGAAATATAGAAGTCCTTGGCTGAAGACCAGGTATTCTTCATGTTCTATAGTGATTCATCAATCAACCTTCTAAGCATTGCTGCAGTTACTAGTAGCCTTTCTTTGTGAGAAATGAGAATTGCGAGGTTCACCTTATCCAAGACTGAGGATCAATAAGTATGGATTTGTAGGGTTCTATATTGTTTGACCAAGACTTTGAATCAACAAAATGCACTTTGGTTAACTTCTTTTGAGGAATAAATATAAGAAACTGGTCTGTTTTAGCCTTTTAGGAACTCAAAATGATCCATGGCATACGTCGCAGGTTTTTGGTCCTTCTGCACAGCAAAAAGATCTTTATGATCAGGCTATCATTCCAATAGTAAATGAAGTTCTTGAGGGCTTTAATTGTACTATATTTGCGTACGGTCAAACTGGCACGGGAAAAACATACACAATGGAAGGTGATTGCAAAAGGTCAAAGGTACAATTTAGTGTGTTCTCATAAAGTTTAATGAAAGTGCGACTTGCTTACTTTCATGCTTACTAAATTTATTCAATGACTGCGCAGAGTGGGCTGAATGGAGAGTTGCCTCCAGACGCAGGGGTCATACCTAGGGCTGTTAAGCAGATTTTTGATACCCTTGAGAGCCAAAATGCTGAATATAGTGTGAAGGTCACTTTTTTGGAATTGTATAATGAGGAGATTACTGATTTGCTTGCCCCTGACGAAATTTCGAGAGTTGCTGTGGAGGATAAGCAGAAAAAGCAACTGCCTCTTATGGAAGATGGTAAAGGCGGAGTTCTTGTAAGAGGTTTGGAGGAAGAAATTGTGACAAGTGCTAGCGAGATCTTTACTCTTTTGGAAAGAGGTTCTGCCAAACGACGTACTGCTGAAACTTTATTGAACAAGCAATCAAGGTAATAGTTGCTTTTTGTTTCTTGTTTAAACAGATTACAAATTTCAATCTTTCACTGAGAATTATTTCTCCTGGTTCAGTCGGTCACATTCTTTGTTTTCAATAACAATTCACATAAAGGAGGCAACCCCAGAAGGGGAAGAATTAATAAAATGTGGAAAGCTGAATTTAGTGGATCTAGCAGGCTCAGAAAATATATCTCGTTCTGGAGCTAGAGAGGTAATACTTTTTTGTGCATGTTACATGAGCTAATGAACGTATATTCCGTTTGATATTCATCTTTAAATTCTGAAGGAATTTAAGCTTAATAAGTGTGATATTATTATATTTTTAGGGTCGTGCAAGAGAAGCAGGGGAAATTAATAAAAGTTTGCTTACTTTAGGGCGGGTGATCAGTGCTCTTGTGGAGCACCTTGGCCATGTTCCTTACAGGTTCTCTTTCCTGCCATGTGTGATTGAGTTTCAATTTAGAAAACGACTGTGTCTTTGTGAGTGGGCATGTGTCTGCATATAAGCCTGTAAAATTTTTCTAGCATGCTTACTTATCAGAATTGGAATTTAGGGATAGCAAGTTGACACGTTTACTGCGTGATTCACTTGGCGGGAGAACCAAGACTTGCATCATAGCCACGGTTTCTCCAGCTGTTCATTGTTTAGAGGAAACGTTGAGCACACTGGATTATGCACACAGGGCAAAGAACATAAAAAATAAACCCGAGGTATGTTACTGCTGGAGGGGGACTTCACATTGTTTGTGTTTGTTAGTTTTTTGTCCTACATTCATACTTACAAATCATTTACATAGTCTTTGAGAAAGAGCGAGTTGATCTATTTATTTTGGTCCAATATTCTTATTCATGTGGAATATTTGTGTTATCAAAATGTTTTGAAAATTGGTTCTTTTGTATTGATTTAGTTCACGTGTGATATATTCTTTTTAACTTTGTGAGTGACAAAGAAAATGCTCCATATATATCTATCTATATATATAATGTTGCGTCCTTAGGCATATTTTGATGAGATTTTTCATTTCTAATTTAGAGTCGAGGTATTTTTTATTGTTTGTCAAGGATTCTCGGTCTTATTCTTTTCTGTTTTCTCTAGATTAACCAAAAAATGATGAAATCCACTCTCATCAAGGATCTTTATGGAGAAATTGAACGCCTTAAGGCAGGTGAGTTGCTTTGTTTGTGTTGCACTTGTCAAAGGCCTTTCAGCAGTCTTGTGTTCTTTAAGGGACAAGGGTTTCTTCAGCATCGAGGATATTTTGATTTTGACCAGAGGTTTACGCTGCACGGGAGAAAAACGGAGTCTACATACCCAAGGAAAGATACTATCAAGAAGAGAGTGAGAAGAAGGTTAATGCTTTTTTGTATTTATTTTGTCTGCTTCCTTTGTCGTTGCTTTGCTAATAATTCATTATGTTCACCAATTTAGTATATAGGAGTTCATTGGTATGCACTAGTTTAGTATATAGTAGTTCAATCGAGACTTTTTATTTTGTTCTTAAAATCATTTGTAGATGGGTACGTTTGAGTCCTTCGAATGACGCATGTTTCCCTTGTGATTAGGCTATGGCAGATCAGATTGAGCAGATGGGGATCACATTAGAAACTCATCAGAAGGTTTTTTCCCCCTATTGATACTATCAGCTATAGAAATTATTATGGGCCAGCATCTTGCTTTTGTTATGCATAACTTGTTTCCTCTTTGGCATGCTTCAACCAGCAACTGGAGGATTTGCAAAACAAGTACATTGATCAGGTTCGGCAGTGCGCTGATTTGAGCAACAAACTTGATTCCACTGAGGTGAGTTATTCAAGGGCTTGTTCTTTACTGTTATAGAGTTCTGCGCGCATTCTTGTCTAAAAACCATAAAACCACACAGAAAAGCTTGAACAAGACTTGCAAATTGCTCGCCAACGCGGAGGAAGAACTAAACAAATGTCGTTACACTCTGAAAGAGAAGGATTTTATCATTTCTGAGCAGAAAAAAACAGGTATGCATGATTATAGGTTTCCATCATTTTTCTTACTTAATCGTGCTAATGTTAATTATGTACTACAGAAAATGCTTTGGCTCATCAGGCATGCGTATTGCGAGCTGATCTGGAGAAAGCTCTGCAAGATAATGCCTCATTGTTTTTGAAAATTGGTAGGTCATATTCTTTTTCTATGCCTTGATCGACCGGTATTTTCTTAACTGCTTATGCATCTTCGCCGTGATATGTAACAGGTAGAGAAGACAAATTGAACACAAGTAACAGAGCTCTGGTGAACAATTTTCAAGTGGACCTTGCCCAGCAAGTTGGTTCTCTTTGCAACACAGTGACAACATCATTGGCTCGACAGAATGAACACCTTCAATGTGTGGAAAATCTATGTCATTCGTTTTTAGGAATTCATGATAAGGTTTGTTAGACAAATTTTTGTTTCATTTTTTTTTTTGCCTAACATTCTATCCTGTTCACTCAGTCCCTTTCTTTGAATATCTGTTTTAGCTTTGTATTGATTTCAGTTTCATTATACATAATTTGGTTCATGACTTCGCATGTCACGTTATCTTTTATTTTCTTGTTGATCTTGTATTTTCTGTAGGCGGTTACAGATGTGAAAAAGAAAGTGACAGCTTTAAGGGCTTTGCACAAGTCTCATGTCGAGGCAGTGCAAAATGTTGTGCGTTTGCATAAGGCGAACTCTGATGCTACCTTGGAGGAAATATCATCTTTTGGTGCATCCAATTGTCATTCTATTGAAGAAGTATGCTTATTCTACAGATATGTCTATAGCGCTTATTTTTCATTTGTTTGGCACTGATTTTCTTTCTTTTTTTTCCCCCCAATGTATCAGTTTCTTGTATCTGAGATCGTCCAAGCAGGTTCCATATTTCATGATCTTCAGAGTGCCCTATCAAATCAGCAGGGGGAATTGGCATCCCTTGCAAGGGAACTACGACATGTGTGTAGTTGAAGTTTTTTTTTTCCCGTCTATCTTATAATTTTGATCTACTTAGTCACATCCATGTGTTTTTTGTTTCACTATCTTGTTTAGTTCTGCACCATTTTTCATAAAAAAGTACTGTTTTTACTGATGTGATTCTTTATCTGCTGTTGCGCTTGTTTTGCCCTGCGGATTGGAAATGAAAAAGAGATTCAATGTTAGTTTTGAGCAAACAAAGGATATATCTGAGTGCACTCAAGAATTTGTGGATAAACTTTTGGAAGAATCTAAAAAGCTTGAAAACTTTGCGTCACAAGCAGATGAAATGCAAATAAAGAGCATCGCTGACTTTAAGAAAGTTTACGAGGTAATAATGTAGTATCGATAAACTTCCTGCAAGATGGTCTATTGGTGTTGATATCTGACATGTCATTGTCAATCGTATTCTGTGCAGGAGCAGTCAAGATCTGATACAGAGAAGCTTATTGCTGATATGACTAGTTTAGTGTCTAATCACATTCGTCGTCAAATGGATCTGGTCTGTCTTAGGTGTTTCTTTGGTTGTATTTTTTTTCTTGGTGGGTGAGGGGAGTGGGAATTTGTGAATTCCTATAGTCCCTTTCAATTAACTTACGTAACGGATTGGTGGGTGAACTTGTAGGTAGATGCAAGGCTTGTTGGTCTTAGAGAAAATGGCATTGTCAACAAGTCATTCTTGGATGGACATGTGTCATCAGTTGGAGATATTGTGACTCATGCGAAAAGAAAATGGCAGTCCTTTTGCATGCAAGCTGAAAAGGATGCGAATGACACTGCTGACTATTCTGCGGCTAAGCACTGTCGTATGGAGGCACTCTTGCAGCAGAGGTATGTGTTAATTGTTCCTCGCCAGTCTCTTGATTAATGTTATTGATATTCTTACTTGAATCTGTTTAAACCCTTTTATCAGTGTTCAAGCGGCTGAATCAGCATTAGAACATACAAAGAGGACACATAAAGCCGTTAATGAGATGGGGACCAAACATGTTTCTGAAATGGGGTCACTTATCAGGTGTGTGGTCAGTTGATTCTAAAGTGGTCAAGTGAATTTTTGTAATTACTCTGCAAACATATTATTCGCTGTTAATTAAAGTGTTTCAATTATAGGCCTTTTGTCCAACTTTATGGCTTTGATTTCGGTTTTCTTGATTAGAGGTCATTCCATTTATTGATTTCATGCGATATCACTTATGTTAATCACTCTGACACAGGAATGCTTCTGAAAGCAATGTGTCACATGACACGGAAATCCATTCGGCACGGGTAGCTGCAGAGGAAGATATGGCAAGGAACAGTGAGGATGTACTTCAGCAGTTTGATGGTGAGTATAGTAATTTGGAAGCTGATTCTTTGGTTTTACACTCATTGCAGTCAAGTTAGGTGATCCTGATTAGTTAAAATTTTCATTTGTCAATATGCATCAACATGCCTAATCACTTTTAAACTTTACGACCCATTTGGTACTAAGAATAATTTTTTATGGAAAGAGTGCGGGAATAAGGGTGGAAATGGGAATGAGCTTCAAATGTTCAAACGTATGTTTGGTAAGTGGAATTAAAAAATAAAGGCACATAAATTTGAAATACCCCCAAAATTTAAAAAAGAAAAAAAAGCTTCCTTCCTCCTTTCTTCTTCCCTCGCCGAAGACCATAGCCACCACTGCCATCTTCCTCTGGCCACAGCCATCTCAGACAAGCCAATTTAAAAAAAAAATCGTTGATTTCAAATTGATTGAAGACGGAGACGAACACTAGAGGCAAGATTCTTGAGGATGGAGACGGAGATGGAGACAAAGAACCCAGAACCACCGATGAATCTTGCACCACTGTCACCGTGAAATCGATTGAATCTCTCCTCTCCATGGCCGAAGTTAAAAGTAGCGACATCAGATTTGAGGTGGCTGAGGATGTTGTCGCCGTTGTCTGAGGATGGCATGGGTTCACGATAAAGGCACGACTCTGTGGAAGGATTAGGCAAACGCAAAAGGGCATTTTTGTCATAAAATTATCATTCCCACGGTTTGCCATCTATTCCCACCCGCTTGGTAGCATTCCCCATTCCCACATATGTGGGTGTTGATGATTCCTAGCAATCTCAATCCCTTCGTACCAAAAGTGCCAAGTGAGGGAATCCCTTACCCATTCCCATTCCTTCACCCTGACTCCCTCCTAGGGGTCTTAAATTTGAAGAGAGGAAAAGAGAGAGGAGAGGCTTACCAGTGATCCCTACCTCTTCCTCTTGTTCTCCCTCACTAAATTTAAGGTGCAATCATTTTAAAGGACCCTTTTCACATCATGTGCAATATTTTTTAAATGAAACTGGTTATTGAACTAAAATTGAAAATATAAAGATACACAAGTTAGTTGTTAATTAGAGATGGGCTTCGTGCGTTCCACAGAATCCAATGTAAAATGCACTATTTATAGTTAATGAAGTGCTGCTTCGTATTGATTTTAATAGTGTGTGTATATATAAATTGATATGGATGGTTATGGATTATTTCTTTTACTAGTTTTCAATTGGATCAACTTTTAAAGCATTTTGAACCAGATCAAGACTTGGTTTGCGGGTTTATTGACCAAATTGGCTGATTTGGTTCAGTTTTGAAAATACTAGTTAGTTATATGTTATGGATATTTTGATTTCTAACAAGTATATATTTTGCATTTATATATCTTTTTTTGGTGAATATATTTTGCATTTATATTATGCTTTCCCGCAATACCTTGTGCAGACCTCTATGTGAAAGAGCGGGAAACCATATCTGGAATGTTAAATGTTGTCAAAACTCATGCAAACATACTCGAGACTTTTAGAGAGGATCACTCTGGCCAAGCTGATTCCATCAAAGAGAAGGCTCGTGAAACTTTTGAGCAGCAATATAGGGTAGGTCTCTTCGGCTATTCTATTTTATGGTCAAGAATAAATTTCTTAAATGAGCCTTACTAGAATTGTCTATCTTTTTCTTTCTTTTTTCCCTTTTTTGGGGTCATGCAGGATTATGAGCCTACTGGGAGTACACCAATTAGACAAGAGTCAGATGTTCCGAGTAAGGAGACAATAGAGTCACTAAGATCCTTGCCAATGGAATCTCTTCTTGAGGAATTCCGAGAAAACAATTCTTATGAATCATGTGGTGTAAAGGAGTTGAAACCATCACTTATACCGCGTTCTCCTCTTAGCCAGCTAAACTAATGGAGGATGGGGGACTTGCTCATTTGTGCCCTTTAAGAAATCTAAATTGTATCTGTAACACTACATTGTTTTGGCCACCATTTAGAGTCGTAACCATGGATACTCAGATGACTACAAAATGTAATGTGGATCCCATCTGGGGATCTGGTTGGGTATGTAGTTAAAATAATATTTGTAATGTCAGGACCTGTTTACACAGCGATTAAATTATCATATGTCATTTTTTTGTTCCAATTGTAGGCATTGTCTCCATTTTTTTTCCTTGGTCAAATGGAACTGTCCTATTGTTCAGTTTTCCACGTTTGTGCGGGCAACTTTGTTAGGTACGTAGAGAAAGGAAGAACCGAATCTTTCTTTTCCTTTGGCAAGAAAATTGCATTATTTTTTTTTCTGGGTCTGTAAAACGATTGCATAATTTAAACATGGGAGAGTAGTGCACAAGTTAAGAGTTGTCCAGATAATAACCCATCTATTGTGTTCTATGAAATGATGGCCATAAGCTACTATTCTGCCGCGAAGAAACATGTTGGATTAATGCGTGTATCAAATTCAGTTGAAATGAAATTTTCCTCCGTGAGTTCAGTGTTACTCGGTACCTGCTAATTAAACAGATGCCCATTACCGTCCCAAACACATTTATTCTCTCTCCTTTCTCACAAGGGAAAATACTAATGAGCAAATAGGGTGCACTAAAATGTACAGACGACAGTACTGATGGAATTAACAAACCTAATGGCCTTTCATATCCTAGAGTTTTAGTCTTTGCTAATGCCGGGACATGCATTCTATCCTCTGCTTACGCTTGGCATGTGAATAGGGAAACCTGAATGCTAGGTTTGGTTGGCAAAATCATTTTGTGAGAATGAAAATGAGAATATGAATAAGAAAGTAATGAGAATGAAGAGTAATAGAATGAGATAAGCATATTTGGTATGTTATGGAATGAGATAAATATTTATATTTGATTGGACAACAATACCCTTAATATAAAAATATATTAAGATATATTTTTAAAATATTTAATTATTAAAAACATTTTAATCTATTTAATAAAAAAGATGACAAATTATTTAATTTTGATTTCATTATTTTTTTTAAAATCATGTTTATTTTAAAAAATTCTTATATATATTTGTCGCAAAAGAAAAAAAAAGAGGAAAATGGAAAAATGATATATATATATATATTTATTTGTATATAATATTGCATATATCATATGAGGAAGCATTGAGTGTTGACTGGCGCACCCTTCATGTACTCAAGATGCCATACATTATTCTTGTGTTTCTGTTTATGTCAAAGATAATGGCCGGTATGGCTGTATGCATGCGGCGACTGGCGAGTTCTCATTTTTGGAGTAATTCAGGCGTAAAAAATTCGGCTCTTCCACCTTTTTTTTCCCTAGCCATTTGACTTGCATTGTGTAGTGTGCTTAAAAGCACTGATATTTTAAAAAAAAATAGACACAGCCTGATTGACACACAATATAATATGATATGTTTATTATAGTTATGCATATGCATTTATATTATTTTATATATTTCTATATCGTTTCAAATTTTTATAATAAAGTAAGATCATTTTAAAATTTAAGGTAAGATAAAAAAAAAGTCTCATAAATATTTGTAAAAATATAATGTCTATACATTTTTTTCAAATGATATTTCATTATCAAAAAGAAAGAATGAAAATCTTATTTATAAGTTGTTATGCATATTTTATGACTTATTTTAATAGTTATATTATAATTTATAGAATATTTAATACTTATTTTTAAATAAGTTGATTTATTAATTATATATATAGATATTTATGTATTATATATCTATATATAAATATCCTTGTACCTATATTCTAAAATTTTAAAAATTACCATATTTTGCATATTGTATTCAATATACATATCTGTATTGATGTTACATAAATCATTTATCACAAAAATGAAAAATGAAATTCATAATTTTTTTTTAAAATTTGAAAATTTTACATTTTTTGATAAAATAAAATTTGTACAAATAATCTTTATTATTAATTAAATTTTTTATTTAATGAATCGAGTATCACATATCGAAAGATTTATTTGCATAAAGTTTGATTTTTTTTAAAAAAAATTATACAGAATCCAAAATTTAGAGATACTAGTGGTATGAAAAGTGAGTTTGTTGTTTTTTATGTGTCATATTTAGCTAATAATATAACTTATCAATAAAGGATAAATAATTATCTATATAAATTTAACATTTAGATGAATTCATTACCAAATTTTAAAAGACTAGTAAAATTTTCTGCACTTAAATTAAAATTTAAAAATTCTGAAAATTTTAACCGTCTCGAGATAATTTAGAAAATACACTCCCCATATATGATAATTATCTTTAAACTGATTATGGCGAATTACATTCCCCAGGTGGATGAATTAAAATTCCCATGAGTTTTGACCAAGCAAAATAGAGGATACTAAAATTTGTTAAATAATACTTATCCATAATACACATCATATCGTAAAGCTCCATTATTGTTTAGCAAATGTAATTAAGGAAATTCTTTAAAATATGCAGATAAAAAACGTTAAATCTTTGAGGACGCATTACACAAGTTTACAATATTCTTGTTTGGCAAAAAAAAAAAAATCATGATTTCCTCTTCGAATTTCCCAGTAAAGAAAGAAATCTGATTATAAAGGAATTATCCATATCATTATTAGTTGGTGTTTGACACTATTCTTTTTCTCAAATTTTTTTTTCCCGCATTGTTGATATGAAAATACCTATATATATATATGCCTTTGATTTTCATTTTTTGTTGAATCAAATAACATTTTCCTCATAAACTCTAGATTCTTCTAAATTTTTGGATTCATTTTCCTTTTTTTACCAAAATATCTGGAGGGGTCACTATCCATTAAGCTTGTTCTATTTTTAACATAACTAGTATGTAACTCGTACAATGCACGTGACGTTTTTTAAAATCAGAATTGATCATACATAATAGATAATAACATTAATTTTTAAATTTAATCATCATATTATATTAATCTTTCAAATTGACAATAGGTATACTAATCATAGTTAACGAAACTAATCATCATGTCAAATTATTATGTTGCATGAAAATTTTAAAAAGTTAATTGTTAAAATAAATTACTTCATCTAAATTAAGCAAATAAAAATTAGTATTGAATTAAATAAACAACAATATATATAGGACACCCAATAAAACCTAATCAAATAAGTTGTTAAATATTTCTCTATATATAATTTTAGAGGTTCTATCATTTATTTGACCTCCTTATCAGGAATTACTATCTCTAAACCTTCTCTATTATACACACAAAATATTATAACACACAACTAGCTATACGTAAAAACATGCCTAGACAAGTTACATGAAAATTTTTAAAAGTTTTAATTTTTAAAATAAATTACTACTTAAATTCAAATTAATGCTTACAGCTATATGTGTTGAATTTTCAACTTTTTTATTACCACTTAACAATGATCAAACAGTCAAATTATTTAGAATACATTATATAATGTTTGGAAACTAAATATAGAATAGACAACAATATCTAGGGTACATACAACAAACATAATTACAAAATTTGTGAAGTATTTCTCTCTATATAGTATTAGAGGTTTATTTTTTGAGTGATCGTCCTTATTAATAATTAAAATTGCTGCAACAATCGAAATTACTAAGGCTCAATATCTAACTTCCATTATGTCATGAATGTATTCTTTATTATTGTCTAACAACTCAAGCACGTAACATACTTTAAGAAAGTAAGGATATACATTATTAGTCGTTCTTATATTCTCATATGAAGTACAATATTTTCAAATCAGAATTTATTTCTCATTGCTTTTTGATAGTTTTGAATCTATATTTTACTTGTGGTGGATTAAATGATATAACTCCTTCGGCTCTAATTCATAATTGGTTGACCCTATTACCCATGATAGATCAAATTATTTAATTCATTCGACTCATAATTTATAATAGGTTCATACATTCAATTAACATATTGACACATTCAACCCATAATTTATATTCAACTCTATAATTGATGATGGATTAAATTATTTAACTTCCTTATTTCATAATTTATAATAGGTTTATCAGTTCAACCCGTGACTCGTGGTGGATTAAATTATTAACCCTTTCAACTTGTAATTTATAATTGGTTGACCCATTCAACCGATGATTCGTGATGAATTAAATTATTTAATTCATTCAAATCGTAATTTATAATAGGTTCATCCATTATTCCGTATAATTAGTTAACTTGTAGTCATTTGACTCATTCAACCTATGACCTGTGGCTGGGAGACTCAAGTGACTGTGAATTAGGATGCACCTTCTCTAAATAGCCACAAATTCAGGTGTTTCATAGGAAGAAGAGATATGGTCCAACCCTTGGTGCAATGACCTTTGGCTGAGTTATGACCATTGGAAGGAGAGTTAGGTGGTGACCTTGGAATTGACCATCACGGGTTGTTGGAAGGTGGCCACTGGTTAATGTTACCTTGTTATGGTTATTAGCTCATGATTCTAGTTGTGTATTGATGAGATTTGTGTTTGTGTATCATGCATATCGCATTTATGATGAATTATATTTGTCTATTGGTATGAAAGTATGATTATGTGCATGTATGTTTATCCACGGTTACTAGGACGTTTGTCTCACCCCGTAACTAACCATTTTAGGTGAAGGATCTAGTTCTAGCAAGGAAAAGACCAAGGAGGGCTTGGGAAAGGAAGACTGAGAGTGCTTGTAGGAGTTAGGGATTGTTTTCCTTTTGTTGTCGTTGTTTAGTTGCATTGTTAGTAAAGTACCACTTGTCCTATTGTGTAATACTATATTTATAATGATGTATCTGTGTATCCTAGGGGCATGACTAGTGTATAACCCCTTTTTATTCTCTTGTACTTGTGTTTGGCCCTCTTATGTGTTGTTAGGCCTATGGATATCCTCGTAATATGATAATTGCCAATTATGTCTTATGTGTGGTATTTATCATTTCAAATCCTGATGTTTGATTGTGTTGGACTTAGAGTTGGTGGCTCTAAGTCCCTTTAGTGATATATGTCTTGTTGGTGAGCTTGATGTAGTTATTGAGTCCTTGATGTTCAAAACGGGTATATAGCCTGTTGGTTTGATTTGGGGTTCAGGGATTCAAAACTTGAAGGAATATTTTCTTCGAGATAAAATCTCCTTGGACAGGTTTCTTATGTCTTGTGTGACCTGTTAGAATAATCTTTGGTTGGCAATTGACCATTGGTGGTAAATTGGGTTGTTTGGTTGTTGGTTTTTGGTCAAAAGCGAATAATTCGGTGCTAAGTGTCCATATAGAGGTATTTCGAGATGTGGTTGGTGTATATGATTAGAGTAAGAGCAGAGTGACTTGTAACAGTTGGAATTGGATCAATCAGAGGTCAGAGCATGAAGATATAGTCATTAGAAGTTCGTCGTGTGCATCAGCAAACTGCTGATGCAAGTTTTGTCATTGGCACCGCCCATGCATCTCGGACTCTCAGGCTTATCCTTATTTTCCTCCAGAAATGTTCCTTGTTATGGTACCACAGGGTGTGGCCGCAACGCCGTGCCATTTTTCTCTCTTCTCCCCCCGTTCCAAAGTATCTTGGGCATTTAAGGGGTTTGTGAATTAAGGGTGTTACAAAAAACATTAAAGCTATGCTATATCTGGTATCATCATCATCATTAGAAATATTTTACAATAAAAATTAGCTTATTTTTCATCCTTGACTATGTTTTGTGCCTTAACCTTTACTAGAGTAATTAGACCCACAAGCAATCCACAAAGCAGTTGAATATATATATTAGACACACACACACACAAACATATAAATAATTATTTAAAAATCTTGGTTATGCCAAACTTACCTCCACAAACACCATCAAAGCTAAAGTAGGTAAGCCCACCTGACCTATAGGCTTCGTGGGTTGGGCAAAAATTGACCCACTTCTATGTATGCTCTCAATTTTGCAATATGCTTTCATCTTTTAATTGGACTAAATGGGTTGAATTGGTGGACCTAACTCATATTTCTAACCCTATCAATTTAAAATTGAAGGAAAAAATATTCAGAATTGATCATTATTTATTTAAAATAATTAATTTGATTGAACAATTATTAACCTAATTTTTCTTTAATTTGTAATAGTTAAATAACTTGCTAATTTACAAACATGAATATTAATTGTATTGATTTTGTTATATATTCAAATCTTAAGTGAAAAACATTCCAAACTTAATCATAGAAAAAGGAAACAAATGCAATAAAAGTTGAAAATAGTATTTGCCAATTTATGACTTTGTGAAAGTAATAGAAATATAAATAAAATGAAATAACCTAGGATGCCTAGTGCTCCATTTATTTCAAAATAATTGTTGTTTTAGACTTTTTTTGTTTTAAAATTTATATTATTTTAGAATTACATTGCTTGATTTTCACTCACACACACATGCTTCTTTTTTTGTTTTTATCAAGTGGACTTATAGAATTAGATAAAATAACATAAGTGAGGAGTGAAAGTGTTTGTGTGTGTATAAGTTAGAAGGTAAAGTTTTTGTTGGCACCCACATTAGTGGTATTGTTCAATCTCATAAGTTCACTTAACAACAAAAAATATGGCTTGATCAAATAAATAGATTTTAATTCAATTATTGTAATTTAATTTAATTACCTAAATATATTTCTTTTTTTGGTCGGATATTTAAGTCAGACTTAAATTAAAATATACCTACTCTATCCTAAAAAAATGTACCTATATAAATCTACCATTTTAAATTTTTGTTGTTTAGCCAACTTTCTAATCTCTTAATTTCGAATGCCAAATATTAAAATATTAAAAAAACATTATTAAAAGGAATAAATATTTTTTTATAGCAAATATTAAAAAATTAAAAAAATACATTATTAAAAAGAATAAGTATTTTTTATAGAAAATATTAAAATATAATATCAACATATAACTTAAAATTTTCCATCATCCCTTATATCCCTTCTATACTAATATTTTTGAAGGAGAATATTGTTCATAAGAATTGTGCTTATCTTTTTTTTAATTGTTTCTAATTAAAAATTATAAAATCTTTAAAATTCTCCTTATTTTTTTTATCTTCCCTCAACATAATCTTTATTTTTTTATTTTGATTTCATAGATTAGTTGAGCACTACAATACTATTTTTTAAATTATCTTTTTATTTGTTAGAAAAGAAAAATTATATTTTGATTTAAATCAACTTATTATCTATCTCTATTTTAAATTACAATTACTATTTTTGTACTTACTTTTTTTTACATTTTATCATTAGTATTTTTTATTTAATCTCCCTCCATTTCTTTATTTTTTCTCTATTTAGCTTGCTCTTTTTTTTGAATTATTATTTTCATAGTTTTTAAGTTTATTTATTATGTATTTATTATTTTATATTTTTCTTTTTTACAATGAAAGTAACTCTATTTTGCTTTTTTTTTAATTTTTAAGTATTATTGTTTTCCCAACATATTTTAAATTTATTCTTTGACTTAATATTTTGAATTCTAAATTTTAATATTTCAAATTTTATTATATTATATCTAATGTGCTAAATTAAAAACCTTACACTTTTACAAACGTATGTTTGTGACTACTTTGTAACTTCCATATTTTTAGTTCTCCTTGTAATCAATGCCTCTCATCTATATTTCTCTGTCTACATCTCTGCATTTTCCTCTTGTCAAATAGATCAAGTCTTGATACATGAAAGAAGAATAAAAAACTGAATTTGGTTCTCATCTTGTGTAGAAGCAAACAAACATTGTTGTTCATAAAAAACATGTTCATCTTTATTAATCAATTCTACATTTACATATGTAAACTACACAAAAAACATAAACAATTAAACATCTGGAACACAAAACTATCTTCCATACTCCTCTTCAATGAGAGGATATCCAAAGATAGCTAAATTCATTAAGAGGAAATTAACATGCAGCTCTAATAAGTAATTAATCTTTTTCCTGGTCCAATCCAATACTGAAATTCAAAAAATTGATTTTCAACATGAAATTCTCCTGGAAAGGCAAAAAGAATTGATTGACTTATCAAACACATAAAATTGAATTCTAACTTCATAATTGCATATACGTCCCCACAAGATTTTATATGACTATTCATTCTTATGCATATGAATCAAATTATATCATTCAAATATAGTGACTTACAAATACATACCTATAAATTAAATTAAAACACTTATTGTGAGAGAGCTTTCAACCTCAACTTCAACCTGCATTTCACAAATCCGAAAAAGAAAGGCCACTAACATCAAGCAAATTAAGATATATATTAATAGATGAAAATTGAAAATATTCTTTTATAATTGCGAACGAAAACAACATAACATAGCAGGATTTAGATGACTGACCTTCAACTTTAAAAACATGAGTATTGACTTACTCAAAGTAATAGTCTCTTCTAAGTTTTATAATAAGGAGTAGTCTCTTGATTTCTAAGCATATAGAAAATTTTCAGTTAAAAAGGCAGAAAGAATTAATTATGCCTATCCTATAAGACAAAGACATTCTCATATACTCCCTCTGGTCCAAAATATAAGGAATTTTTAACTACTTCACGCATATTAAGAAAATGTGGTTATACTCTTAAATTTCTCAAAAAAAAATCAACATCCCATTTTTACCCTTATTAATTACCAATAATTAAAGTTGTTTTCACTCTTTTTTGTTACAAATTACGAGACTAGTCATTAATGAATAGGGGCAAAAAAGGCAAACTACTACTAAATATTACATAACACCTTATATTTTGGACCAAAGAAAGGTTCTAGACAATCCCTTATACTCCTTCCGGTCCTATATATAGGACCTTTTGTCTTGATCCTAAATATAAGATCCTTTACAATATACGAGGTGGTATTTATTATGCATTTCCAAAAAAATGCCCCTATTTAATGTATTCAAAGAGAAAAAGAGAGAGATTAAATAAGGGTAGTTTTGGAAAAATGTTAAAATTTTTGGAGAAATCAAGGTAGTTAATTAGTTTTAACTCTCTTTCTTAATTCGCGTGATTCGGTTAAAATGGTCTTATATATAGGACCAGAGGGAGTATTTTGGACCGGAAGGAGTACTTTGTTTTCATCATCATCAAATTTGCTGCACATATTAATTCAGACCAATTAATTTTAACTTTGCTCTAAATTTGCATCTACTAATTCAATATCCCGGTACATTCTTGTCATCATTTAATTCGTCAATTATCAACATATTATCACTTAATTAAGTCTACGCCTATCATGTTATATATATATATATATATATATATATATATTTTGCCCAACATGACTCTATCATGTTTAGAACTTTAGATAAGGCATCAATTGAAAGTCAATAAAACTCCTATTATAAAACTATAATAGAATTTCGATATCATTTAAAGCAAAGTTTCATAAGTCATCATTTCAAAGTTGTAAATTTAAAAATTTAGTATGGAATGAGCATCAAATTAACATACCCACCAATAAACACAAAAATTATAAATTTAAAAATGATTAGTTAAATATGGATGAAAAATCACACAATAAGAATTTTTTTTTTGTATGAGCACATAATGGGCGACGTCAACGTCACAAATCCACTTCACCCTCACCGTTCTCCCTCACTCATTATCGTAGATCTATCTCCCATTACAAAGCATCGATCCTATTCACTTCACCACCACTCGATGTCATATATATATATATATCCACATAGCTGTGCTCCACCGTCTTCCACCCTTGCGAATCTAACCATTTTTCATTGTTTTGCACCGTCTCAAATCTGTCCATCATCTACTGTGCTCCACTATGATTGTCAAAGATGAAGGAAGTGGCTATGGAAGTGTTCTTTTACAGTTTGAAGGTGAGGAAGGTCTTGTTGTAAAAGTATTTTTTTAAAAAAATAATTTCACATTATCTTTTAGTCGGGCTATTTTAATCATTTGATATTTTAAATTTTTCATTCTATCATTAGAATACACATATCAAATAAAATTTATATCACGATTCGTTGGTTCTTTTTATATACTAAACAAATTTTTCAACCTCATTTCCATTTATTTTCATGTTCTTATTTCTTTTCCTTTTTCTATTCTCATTCCATAAAAAATCATTCCAACATACCAAACGGCCATAGAGCACAAGATGAGAAGAGAAAAGAAGAGAGAGGAGCCACCCTATGCTAAGTGGGAAGTGAACCTTCTATTCTCAAACCCCTTCCTGATGAGATCAATCTCAAAGTTTCAGTTTTAAATTGATCTTAATTAAAAAAATTATAAAATTAATTAGTTATGGCTTATTATAAATTCAAAGTTGCATTATTTTTTAATTATCTAAACAGGTCATCACTTTTTATTTTATTAGGCTAATATCTTCAGATTTTATTATATAATTGTAATTGAATATTCATAGATAACACATTTTCATAAAACCATTTTTATTCCTTCATAATTCAAATATTATTATTGTATTAAAAACCATGTCATATAAGGATCCAACATCTTTTCATAGTTAAAATCTTCCTTATGATTCTCATCACAAAACAAATTCTTTATGATACAAAATATCATCACCTGAATCACAATAATTAAATATTAAAAACATTTTTACATCATCATGCTCGTATTAATATGTAATTAATATAATTAATTGCCTACTTACTTTAAAAAATTAAGTTTAGGCTAAACTTTAATTAATAAAATCAGTAAGAAGAAAGAATCGAAGGAACAACTAAAGATGAGGTTGCAAGAGCTGAGGCTCCCCTCTAAGATGAAGCATATGCATATATATATATATATAGAGAGAGAGAGAGAGAGAGAGAGAGAGAGAAGCAGCATTAATGATGCAGCATCTACTAAGTTTTTTCATTTACTTTTTCTTTAAATTTTTTGTTCCCGAAGTAATTTCAGGAGGGATGTAATTACAATTTTTGTAATTGGAATATTATCTCTTTAACGCATTCCTTCATATTTGTTTATGAATGTTTTTAAAATTACTTTTATCTATTTAGATAGATTTTAAAATTCAAAGAAAAAAAAAGCTCTTATGCATTGCTCTTTCTAAGGGCCGAATATTAAAAAGATTGGAGTTAATTTATTTTTTTATTCAATAAAATAAAACAATAGGAAAAATCCAATAATGACCTCACCACATACAAAAAATACAATCCATGTTTTGTTAGAATGTCTTGGATCCTGCAGGTTATTAAATAACCAGTCTTTACGAGAAATCTCCAAACGGACTGAGCAGTGGGGCATCTACGTAAAACATGGTCAAGATCTTCATTGCTTTCACCACAAAAGCTACAAGAGGAATCATGTGCTATATGTCTACAGTATCTCTCAGAATCAGTGAGAAGCTTGTTTCTAACCGAAAGCCACAAGAAAGTTCGAACCCTCTAAGCACCAGGCCATTTCCAGATAAGGTCCCATTTGGAGTTGGGCTCATTCCATTCCATTTCTTGATTAGCTTTGTAAGCTGAGGAGCCAAGTCATGACGCCAGATTGAGGTGATTTACAGATGCATCCACATTATTCCCCTTCTTCGTTCTACCCGATCTTCATATTCATCCATGACAAAAAATTTCCACCAAACTCATGTGCGAGCAGACATGAATCTAAAATGATTCGGCATCTACTGATTTTTTTCATTTACTTTTTCTTTAATCTTTTTTTGTTTGTGAAATAATTTGAATAGGGAAGTAATTACAATTTTTGTAATTGAAAAATTATCTCTTTAATGCACTCCTCGCAATTTGTTTATGATTGTTTTTGTAACTACTTTTATCTGTGGCAAAAAAAAACTAATTTTATTTTTCATATATATATTTATTTGATTAAGTTAGGTTCGAATATTATTAAGCCCAAATGAGGTAGTCCTTCCAACGTGATTTTTTTGTTTCTCTCTCTTCTTTTGTTGTTGTTTCTCATAACCCTTACTACTGAAGACTAGATGAGGCAAATATTTGTGATTGTTTGGGGAATGAAGATGGTAGACATTGCAAGTGGTATATGTATTAGTGAAAACAAGGAAAATCATCCTCAAATGAAGAAATTGGGATGGAGGTATGGTTGGTCTGGTTGGAAAAGAAGAAAATGAAGACTATAGACAATGATAAAGGATTTTGGGTTTAGTTTGTTGGGTTGAGGATTTTGTTGTTAGATTAATGGTTATAGTTTAATATGATTAAATCTTTAAATTTTTACTTCAGATTTACAAATGAAATCATGGAAGAAGAAAATGAAGGATAAAGTTTTTGAAAGGTTGAAGAACATGACAGTGGGGTTGTGAACGATGAGTCGGACAGGGTGGGCTACAAACTTGCAATGTAGAAGATTGATTGGAGGGCATCTTAGTAATTTCATATTTATTCCTATTTACTAAAAAGAGTGTATAAATATATATTAGTGTGGCTAAAATATACATATTACTAAATTTAGTAATATATATTTTTTTGCCACATTAATATATAATTCAGTCCCAAGCTATTTTTTTATACACTAATTTTTTCTTGATTTTAGCCCCTCATCCTGAATTCGTTCCTGTATATATTCTACATTACTAATCACATTAAATTTTAGCAATTTAAAAAAAATGCTCCACCTATGTATTTAGGTTCACATTTCTAGTTCTAAGATATTATGCATTACTCCATCAACAACAACAATATTAGCCTTGCTCCATATTAAAAAAAAAAACTAAACTCTAACTTCTACTCTCAGCCCATCACTCTGTTTATGGATTCTTTCACTTATATCTCAGCATTGGTCTTATATACAAAGGAGAATAAATTTATCTCAATATTAAATGAGTTATGACCTAAGAGTGCATGCACATACAGAAGCAATTCATGTAAATAAGGAAGTGAGTAGGAGAATCTATCAATTTTGTTTCATTGACTATAATCAAGATTGGACACGTAGTAAATTATGTGATAAGATATTTCCTCATGATACTAGTTTTCAATAGTATTATCCCCGTTTCAGTTCATTAGGTATTTTTCATCAATGTATTATTAAGAGTTGTAGTTAATAATTAAAAAAATTCTATATTTTCTTTTTTTGATAAAAAATTCTATATTTTCTTACCTTACTTTCATTTGATATTATTTAATATAATTGATTCATAAATTAAATTTTCTAGAACTAATTATATTCTATCCTTTTTATGATATTTTGGATAAAACAAAATTAAATATACTACATAATTCATCTTATATTGTGAAATATAAATTTTTCAAGAATATATATTATAAAATGTGTATTATAAACGGAAAGGGAGGGAGTATTAATATAAGGAGATGATTTTGGTCTAAAATGGGTAAGTCCGTCTTATAGATCCCACCTCTCTCTAACTTCCTCGAAATGACTTCAGAAGATCTGATTCCAACTTATCCAACTTTTCTAATCCTTTACAGTTCCACATTAAAACTTACGATTGACCCTATAAATGTTCATAATCACCGATCATTCATATTTCTTTCTTGTTTTTCCTTAATAGCAGCATGCTCATATCGTGTTGCTCATTATGAGCATACTATTACTACAAGCATAACTGTTAATTGTCAACAAAGTATGTTTGATTCTTAACAAGTAATAATGAAAAAATTTAGAGATAACAGCACTATTCTATGAAGAGTCTGCTCAAGATATAAAGTTCACAATGAACACAGCAGCAAAGGTTGTAGTAAAATACACCTCCAGATGAATGCCCCTCAAAGCTAGTCACATTTCTTTACTTAATTATGATATTTGATGATGAGATGCAGGTCATCATCGTCACAATTGCCCCAGTAAAATAAAATAATTATTAAATTTAAAAACCTTTTCTTGGGGAAAAGTGCACATGACAGACTGCAATATCTTTTACTATAGTAAGATTTAAATTAGTAAAATTGGCCTGTAAGATGGTCAATTGGAGTAGTATATCGCTTTCCAGAAATATTATCTCATTGCAGGAATATGCAAAATAATATATAGAGAACGTAGCAGATCTTAAACATACCCTTGGAGCATTGTTGACTACTTGTGGACGTCTGTCAGACACTGTCTCTGGGTCTGGGATCAACTCTGGACTATCATACTTCCAAAATGCCTGCAAAGCTCTCCTAATAAATGGGCGAACAAATTCAATATCCACTTCCATTGCCGGCCAATTCTTAATCTGCAATGTCCC
This sequence comes from Adenanthera pavonina, assembly GCA_026686845.1. Taxonomy (NCBI): domain Eukaryota; kingdom Viridiplantae; phylum Streptophyta; class Magnoliopsida; order Fabales; family Fabaceae; genus Adenanthera; species Adenanthera pavonina. Next base: position 8,410,383 of record JAIVEN010000002.1, read on the forward strand.
AAAAGTCCCAGGCATGCTTGAACATAAAACACAAATAGAAAAGCAATTGGCAACAAATGACCCTTGTGTGTCAAGTGTTCATACATCCCTCTCCCTCTCACACCAAACACTCTCAAAACAATATACGATTCTCAAAGAGTCAAGACTATCTAATCACAATGCAATTATTGTAAATCAAGAACATGATAACAAAATGCCAACCTCCGCCCTCCATTTACAGCACAAAATTTTACGGCTGAGGAGAATATGCATGCCGTGAATACGTTGGTAAGTAGCTTTCTTAGGAGGGGGGAAAGTCTTAATACGCTCCTTCATTCTATTTTTACAATGTTTAAAAGGCATAAACATGGAAGAAAAATACACATGAAGTCTACCCTTCAATCTGAACTAAATATTGAAATTTGGTTTATATTAGAAACATGATCGTTTATGTGCACATCTTTTCTTCATCTTTCAGATTTGAGTTTTCATAATCAGTGAGGAACAGAGAGTGTTCCCATGATTGACCTGGAAGTTTAACATGAAAAACACTCAAACTAAAGCCATTCAAAAAGATTACAAATATTTACCTTGACAGCAATTGTACGACCATTAAATGTCATTAAGTCAGTCTTGTCTTTATGAAATCTTACATCTCGGATGTCCTCAATTAGAGACCTCACCTTAACAATGGATACAAGTCAAAAACCAAGACAAAGCGCTTGGTACAATTGCAGAAGGTGAAAGATTCTTAAACTAACCATATATACATCAGGAATGTCATCGCGTGCACTAAAATCCACAAAGATATTAGTCAGTTACATAAAAGTTACAAACAAAATATGTTAATGGCGCTAAACTTACTGATCAAAGAGAAGTCTTGAGATTTATACATAATGAAATGGCAATTTCTCCGGCATTTCCTGAGATTCTTGCTCAGCCTCCAGAACTTGAGTTAACTCATCTATTCACAAAGCAAAGGTATGGGGAACATTAAAATTTCTTTTTACCTGTCACTCCCGCAAATAATGTAAAATTCATAGTCACGATAAATTCCCACATGCCAATAGACCATAATTAAAACAAACTTTTTCAGACTATCTGAAAGAAGCAAAATTTCATAAGAAACCAAGTTTTTCAAAGTCTATATCAAATGATTTATCATTACCAAGTAGATATCAAACAAATATTGGAATATATATATATATACACCTCAAAAAAGCATGTTACCCATGTTTGCAGCTGATAAATAAAACAAAAAAAGGATTTACTACCCGCCAAAGAAAAGGATTTACTAGTTTGGTAAAATAGAAGGAAAGTTGCAAAGCTTGAAAGCAGAAACACATAAAACAGAATAATGAAATGGCATGGGATCAAACTCTATCTCCATGGTTACTTAGAAGCTATAATAGACCGATAACTTCAACAATTTGCATTAGACATGCACATAAAGACAGAGAATAAACTCTCAAATTTAAGAAAACATGAGGAGGAAGGAAAAGTTTTGGTTACATATATGATATCAAAGAAATATGCGAGAGTTACTTTTGTAAACTTTTCAATGATGGATTGGGTATAACTAGTGATACGGAGAAATTGACAACTCACCAAAATGAATTAAATTTGACTTTTTATTGTAGGATCCAAGTTGTAGAAGTAAAAGAAACTTTTAAGAGAATAGATAATGGTAAAGTTATTGGCCCGATGGTATTCTTATCTAAGTTTGAAAATACTTATGTGAGAAAGGAGTTTTTGTGGCTCACTAAACTATTTAATGAGATTTTGAGGTCAAAGAAAATGCAAGAGAAATGAAGAAAGAGTACTATGATACCTATATACAAGAATAAGGGGGATATTCAGAACTGTGTAAATTATCAAAGGATAAAACTTATAAGTCACATTATGAAACTTTGGGAAAGAGTGATTGAATATAGACTAAAAAAAGAGTATTTCAGAAAATCAATTTGGATTTATGCTAAGACGGTCTACAACAGAGGCTACTTATTTATTAAGGGTATGATGGAAAAATACCAGAGTAAAAAGAGAGATTTGCATATGATTTTTATTGATTTAGATAAAGTTTATAATAGAGTACCAAGAGATATGTTGTGAAAAGTAATGGAGAATAAAGGTATTCGTGTGATTTATATTCGAGCCATAGAGAATATATATAAGGGGGTAACAACAAGTGTAAGAACTCCTAGAGGTGAGACAAAAGACTTTGAATATATGTATATCAGGAATCATTCTTGAGTCTATACTTATTTGATTTAATTTTGAATGTTCTGGCAGAATATACAGGAGGAAATTTCTAAGTATATGCACTTTGCAAATGATATAGTCTTAATTGAAGATTTGAGAGAAGAGATCAACCCTAAACTTGAGTTATGGAGATACACTTTGGAATCGAAAGGTTTCTGCTTAAGTAAGAGTAAGTTGAATATATATATTGCAAATTTAACAAGAGGCCAATTAGAAATAATTCAAAAGTAAAAATTGGAGAGCAAACCATTCCAAAAGTGTCAAAGTTCAAATATTTGGAGTCGATTTTATAGAGTGATGATGAAATTGATGTGAATGTTATGCATATGATATAAGTTAGGTGGTTGAAATGGAGAAAAACTTTAAGAGTTATTTATGACTGCAAGGTACCTACTAAGATTAAAGAAAAAATTTATTGAACTAGTATAAGGCCGGTAATACTATATGGTAGTAAACATTGAGCTTTGAAAGGGTATCAAAAGCATAAGGTAGAAGTAATAGAGAGGAGAATGTTGAAATGGATGTATGGTCATATAAGAGTGGAGACGAAATGCTTGTATACATGGAAAAGTTGAATTAGCACTTATTGAGGGGAAAATAATGGAAAATTATTTAAGGTAATTTGGACATGTACAAAGAAGAGGGTAAGAGGTGTCAGTGAGGAAAGTTGATCAAATAGCTTGAAGTTTTATCAAATAAAGGTGTAGAAAAAAAATAAAAAAAGATATTAAGAGAGGTTATAAGGTGGGACCTCTTGATAAATGATTTATTTAAAAAGATGATATTTGATAGAATTTATTGGTTTCGTATGATCTATGTAGTCAATCTCATTTAGTAAGATAAGACTAATATTGTTATTGTTAAGATAAGACTAATATTTTAGGTGCATTGTTTTTGCTAAAATACCCTTTGACCTCCACATATGTTGGTTTCCTTTTATTTCCAAGGAAATGGAGGATTTGTGACTGGTGGGAGCATAAGAAGTCCTTCATCATTAACGAGTCCTTCATCACTATCTAGCTAAAACATCCCTTTCATGTTCTTATATTTGATTTCAAATGTTATTGCAGATTTATTGTCAATGGATGGTTATTATTTTCAATTAGATTCATTCTTTGTCGTCTTTTAATGTCATGATCCTTATCAAGATTTATTTTAAATATCTCATAAACCAACCATTCAAAGTACAATGCTAACTTACAAAATCAAGTTCCTTCGTCTACATTGTGGGATGACAATTTTTATATCTACGCGAGAAGCTGTAATAGTTGACTCTACCCACAACTGTTATTAGGTAGTCAAACATTATCTTTTTTTTATAAGTAGTCAAACAGTATCATTTTTTTATAAGTAGTCACACAATATCATTTTTCTCTTACAAATATTGCCGCTAAAAGTTACAAATTACACATTCATCAGTAAACTCCTATTTTAAAAAAAAAAAAAATTCCAGGGCTCTCTATCAGATAGCTCATACTCCAAGCCATGATGTGCCTTGAGACCTTTATATGTATTCTACTGTAACGGCAATCACAGTCTGCATTGTTGTAAAATGATAATGCTTGTATTTTCTCAGAATAATGAAATTGGTATACTAATGTCTGCTAACCTTTATGTGTAATTGTAAATGGTAGATTAATGTGAATTTGTTGCATCATAGCATTGCAATTGGTGGCTGATCACAATGGTATAGTCTGTTGTAATTGCATCTAAGTGTGTAATTATACGAATATACAAAGGTGACATAGTTTGGGTGATATATATTTTTGAATCACTCACTTTATTATTGTTGTTTATATAATTAAGAAAAATATATATTTTAAACATATAATCATATAATAAAAACCTATATATTATCAAATATTTTATATAATCAGTATAATTAAAGTTTTTACATAATTAAAGTATCTCGTGCACCGCTTAGTTCATAATTCTAGTTTTTTAAATTTCAGTATGTTATAATTTTCACCTGGTAACAATCACAATAAGGCTGCTGGATCGGGAAAGCAGACACATAATAATGGGGAAATTTCATCAAAAAAGAAAAAATAATGGGAAATTGAAGCATATACTAAAAGCAAACTCTATTATATGCGTATGAGATGTAAGATTTTTGAGGTTTTTTCCCCAATGGAAAGATAGAGTATCTTAACAGGAATAGAGTATCTATGGAATTACAAATGCAGCATGATTAGAATAGACCCTGAATCTCAAAATAATTTCTACATCAGTTCTTCAAATGTCTACTTGAAATTGACTATGAATATCTGCGTAATCAGTGTGACAAATGCAGCATGATGGGAACAGTCCCTGAATCCCACAATAATATCTGAATCAAACTGGAAATCGACTATGAATATCTTGGGTCAATCCCGAGAGACAGAGACAGATCATGAATAAAGTATTAGTTAAGTTAGCATTAACATAACCTTCAAGAGTGACCACCTGATTTTTCAAATCTAGAAGGCTGTCTTTCAGAACCTGTGGATACCATGGTTGAACTGAATCTCCAGTCCTTCAATTACTTCATGAAGAAAATTGTGAAGAAGCATATGCGTATACAAAACAGAAGCCTTTTGATTCCAACGTATGTCTCCATAAATTTGCAATACATATATTCCATTTTATTTCTAATTGGCCTCTTGTTAAATTTGCAGTGCATATATTCCGTTTTATTTCTACTCAAGCGGAAGCCTTTTGATTCAAAAGTATGTCTCCATAACTCAAGTTTAGAGTTGACCTTTTCTTTTGAATCCTCAATTAAGACTATATTATCGGCGAAAAGCATACACTTAGAAATTTCCTCTTGTATATGTTTTGTTAAAACATTTAAAACCAAATCAAACAAGTATTGACTCAAAGAAAATCATTGATGTAAATCTATCCTTATAAAAAAGTTTTTTATCTCACATTCAAGAGTTCTCACACTTATTGTTGCCCCTTTATGTATATCCTTTATGACTCGAATATAAGCCACACAAACATATTTCTTCTGCATTGCTTCCCACAATACATCTCTTGCTATTTTATCATAGGCTTTTTTCAAATTAATAAACACCATATGCAAGTCTCTCTCTCTACTATAGTATCTTTTAATTAAACCCCTTAGTAAATAAATAGCCTCTGTTGTAAACCGTCCTGACGTGAATCCAAATTGATTTTTTGAAATATGAGATTCATTTCTTAGTCTATGTTCAATCACTCTTTCCCAAAGTTTCATAGTATGACTTATGAGTTTTATCCCTCGATAATTAGCACAATTCTGAATATCTCCATTGTTCTTGTATATAGGCACCAAAGTACTCTTTCTCCATTCCTTTGACATTTTCTTTGATCTTAACATCTTGTTAAAAAGTTTATTTAGCCACAAAGCACCATTTTCTTCTAAACCCTTCCAAACTGTTGAATCAAGTATTTTAATGATTTCAAACCAACCTTCAAGAGCTTGGAATAAAGATATTAAAGGTGCACAAAAAGCTCAAGTGAAGAAATCCTGGAGAAATCAGTGCAAAGATTCATGTAGGATGTTTAAAAATGTTTTGATTTGAGTAAAAGACTTTGATTTGGTGAAAAGATGTTTTAAAACCTTGATTCTATGTTAAATCATGGAATATTTGAAAAACACCCACCAACAAACGAAGTTTGAAAGGTTAATACTGATCTGTCATCTTGGAAATTCGAACTTTGGCTTTGAAAATTCAAATTTCGTATTAAAACTGAACAAGTTTGAACAGAAGCCTCTCTGACAGACGAATTTTGACTTAATAAAATTCAAATTTTGATAAATGTCTGAAAGGAGCTTTCAGTAACAGACGAACTTTGGGTTTTGAAAATTCAAATTTCAGACAAAATGAAACTTATGAAAACTAAAGAAATTCATCTGAAAATATGTCAAAGTTCATCTGAAACCAAGTTTAGAATGGATTTCAAAATTGCTCACTGACAAACAAACTTTGAACATGAAAAATTTGAATTTCAGAAACTAAGCTTGTGAGTCTGTTAGAATGATATGTTGACATACGAATAACAGTATTTATAAATTCGAATTTTAAAGTTAGTCTGAAAAGAGGTCTCTCTGACAGACAAACTTTGACATTTGAAAATTTAAACTTTGAATTATACAAGCTACTGTGACTTACGAACCAGCTACGGACAGATGAATTTTGGAGTTCCAAAATTCAAATTTCGAAGGCACTGTAGCAAATTGAAATTACTGTTCACACTTAACAGAAAAACTTTCAACATGAAAATTCGTATGTTACAACGAAGAAATATTTTTCAAGTATCAAAATTCGAATTTCACTTCATGACAGACGAACTTCGGGCTTCCAACGTTGAAGCTGTTAACCTTTAGTTTCTGCGAAATTTGTCTGTTGACCAACCGAAATTCGAATTTCAGTATGTTAGAAGCATTAAATGTGGTTGGTTAACGGATAGTTTTTCAGAGTAACCGTTGGATAACTTCTCCAATGAATAGATTTTGTCTCTAACGTATAGTTGAGACCTAAATCTATAAATATAACATCATTTGAAGTTGTGGGTAACAATTTTAACATTGTATATACTGAAACTCTGTCAAATCAATTACTCAAAGTCTGTTACTCTCTCACTTCAATATTTTGTACTTCAACTTTCATATTCACTCTATTTAAGAGAGTTTAATCCTTGTAATCAATCTTATCTTCATCTGGAAGATAGATTTTCTTGTGAGGGGATATCACAAGAGATTGGGGAGCACTTTGTAAGAGTGCATAGAGTGATTGAGTGAAACTCAAGAAACAGAGCAACATCTTTGTACTGAGACATTTGCAAGAAGCCCACGAAATTCTTGCAGTATAGTGGAAAATCTCAAGTGGTGACTTGGGGACTGGATGTAGGTCAAGTGGAGAGACCGAACCAGGATAAATTTCTAAGTCTTCTTCTCTTTACTGCCACCTTTACAGTTATTTGTTTATACTCTGTTTTACCATCATATATTATTTTCTTCACCTTCTTGATATTTTACAGAAAATTTTTAATCTTCCCAATTCACCCCCCCTCTTGGGAAGCCAGCTAATCTAACACAAACTTCGATAGGAATACTATCAAAGTCAGTAGCTTTACCATTATCTATTCTCTTAAAAGTTTCTTTTATCTCTCCAACCCAGATCCTACGATAGAACTCAAATTCAGTTCATCTTCGTAAGTTATTAAATCTTCTTTATCACTAGTCATACTCAATCCATCATTGAAGAGTTTATAAAAATAATTCTCCCATATTTCTTTGATATCATTATCAGTAACCAAAATTTTTCCTTCCTCATCCTTAATGCATCTTATTTGATCCAAATCCCTTGACTTTCTTTCCCTATTCTTGCAATTATCTAAATCTTGCATTCACCATTTTTTGTTCTTAAATCTTGATAGAATTCCTTAATAGTTTTAGATCGAGCTTTGCTCACTGCTTTCTTAGTCTCATTTCCTAACTAAGCGATAACTCTTCCAATTTTTCTCGTTATTGCACAAGTGTAAGGCCTTGAAACACTATTTTTTATGTTTAACCTTCTTTTGCACACTCTTATTCCACCACCAAGACTCTTTATCTCTAGTTCCAAAATCTTTGGATTAACCCAAGATTGCTTTAGCAGTATCCCTGATCCTTTTAACCATATTATCCCACAAGATATTAACACTTCTTTACGAGTCCCAATTACTTTCCTTCAATATTTTTCTCATAAAGGTCAATTGTTACTCGCCTTTTAGTTGCCACTATTTGATCTTAAGATTTAAGGCTTTTTGTTTTTCAATTTACGGCTCTTAACCAACACATCAAGGACCAAGACCCTATGTTGTGAATTTAAGCTCTCATCAGGGATCACTTTACAGTCTTTACAAGCTCTACCATCTGAATTCCTTACAAAAAAAAAGTCAATTTACGATCTTTGAACTCTATTCTTATATGTGACTAAATGCTCCTCCCATTTTTTAAAGCAAGTATTCATAATCGTGAGATTATAAGCTATTGAGAAATTAAGAATGGAATGCCCCTCCTCATTTAATTCTTCAAAACCAAAATTGCCATAAGCTCTCACATATTGCCTTATCTCTTTCCCCACTTGCCCATTAAGATCCCCACTAATGAAAATCTTTTCCTCTTGTTGGATGTCTAGAATCAAACCCTCCAAATCTTTTCAAAATTTATCTTTAATATGTGCTTCTCACCGTACTTGAGGTGCGTAAGCACTAATAATATTGAAAGTATCGTATCTAATGGTTAATTTTAAGGATGAAATCATATCTCCAATCCTTCTTACTCCCCCTACATTCTTTTTCCAAACTTTGTTCACAATAATACCAACTTCATTCCTTGCTTTAATCTTTCCTACGTACCAAAGTTTAAAACCAGTAGTCTCTATATCTTTAACATTTTCTCCCATCCATTTTGTTTCTTGAAGACACAAGATGTTAATTCTCCTTCAAATCATAGCGTCCACTACCTCTATAGATTTACCTGTTAAAGTACCAATATTCCAAGAACCGAACATAATCTTGGCTAACTTCTTTAGCATTTAATTTAAAGATATTTTAGTAAAATATCATCAAATTTTACTATAATCTAGATCATTTAATAATTTTATTGGTTTGTATGAAAAACCTTAAAACGACAAATAAAATGTAATGAAGGGAGTATAATACATAATATTTAATATTGAATATCTAAATTAGTTAATTATCTACCATATATTTATAGCAAACAATAATCTTATTTATATGCTACAAGTGTTATTCTTTATTGTGATGCCCTAAATTAGTAGCAATCATGTTATCATATTTTTTATTTATTTTTAACTTTAAATTTAAAATTTTTTAATTTTATTCAACCCAATATAAAACATATAGTCGATTTCAAATTTAGTGTTCCTCAATATTTATTATGTTAGTATATTTGAAAGAGATAATATAAAAGAACATTTTCAAAGACATGTATTTTTTATCATAAAATAAATGTATTTAAAGACATACATATAGACATGATACAAATTTATTCCCTATGTTTCAAAATAAAGGGTAGATTTAATGGGGAATAAGGTTTCAAAGTATACATTATTTTATGAAAGTTGATATTTGACTTTTTTTTATAGGGGAGAGAGATTAAAAAAGATAATAGTAATTAAGATAAAGTAATTCAATGAGGATAATTTTATAAAGTTATAGTAAGTTTTCAAAAAAATTAAAGTAGACAACTAATTTTAACTGTTCTTCTTTGTGGGGTGAGACAGTTAAATCCGTCGAATATTTCAAAACGAAAAAAGTAATAAACTAATTTTTCCCGTGTGTTTTATGGGACATATTAAAGATTAAATAAATACAATATTATTGAATAGATATAAAATTAAATTCACAAAATGATATAAAAAGTAATCAAACAATTTGTAACAAATCAATAAAAATTTTAAAAATTATATTTTGAAAAAATAAAAAATGGAGGGATATTAAATAAATAATAATAATAATAAATTAATGAGAATCATAAAAAATGTTAATTTTAAAAATGGTATTGAAAATAAAAATAAATGATGAGAAGATTTAAATAAAAAAGATAATTTAAAGTAGTGCATAAAAATAGTTATTTAAAATTAAAATAGATAATAAGAGTTAAATAAAAAGATAATTTTAAAAATAATAATAGGTGCTTAACTAAATCATCAAATTAAAATTGTATAAAACTATAAAATAAAAAGAAATAAAGATCATGGGGAGCGAAAGTTGAGATTATGGGAAAGATTTTGAAGATTTTAAATTTTTTTTATTTGAAACAGTTTTTTTTTTTAAAAAGACAAATTATTGTTCATAAGACACTGTCATAAATAGCAATTTTTTTTCAGAAATATTATAATATAAGGATAAGGATAAGAGATTCATGTTTTATCATTAAAATCAACAACAAACATAACAAAAAAAATATAGGTGATTTTCCGAAAGAATAGCCAAAATCCAGGGAATGATTAAACAAATACATTCCATAGTTAGCCTCTCCAATATCTATCTCTAACTGCAAGAGTGCCAAGTCGTCTCTATATAAACAATCCTCGTAGTTACTTCTCATCCGTTTCTCTCACAGTCTCCTTAATATACCTCTGCCTCTCTCATGGATTTCTTTATGTTTTGTAAGGCTACCGTTTTCATATTAGCAATTTTCCTGTGTGTGGTACATGATAATGGAGTTGAAGCCTCTCATAGAATTTTCCCAAGTTATCAATCCGTCACTCCTTTTCAAGTGAAGGAAATCCACAGAACTGGATATCACTTTCAACCTCGTAGGAACTGGATCAACGGTAATGTTATCCGTTTCTTATTTTTTTTTAGTTTTTAAATTCCACAGAGAACGTTCTATTCCATATAGTTTTCGTTTCTATGTGATTCTGATTTTCTGCTATATTATATAATAATAATAATAATAATAACAATAATCATCTTGCAACTGCACTAATTACAATATGCATGGCATCATAGCCAGGAAGAATAAAGAAAATAGAGAATTCAAACACATCTGCGAGGAGAGGAGAGATATGTGCAAATGGATTCTAATGAAAACGATTTGAAATCGTATAACAATTATGTTAGGTGAATTAGTTTCCAACCTTGATTCGATCCATATTGATTCGATAAACGGTGACATCTACGATTGGCGTCAATTTGGAAACATCTATGCACGTGAGACTATTTAGCATTATAACTAATTAATTATGCATTCCATCTAATTTATTCCAAATCAAGAGTTACTGCAAAGTGGAAAATTGATGGTAGATATTGGACTTTGACAATGTAGTTGTGTTTAGCTTTATTACTTATTTCTGTGCTGTGTTATGCTGGCTAAGGGTATTTTTATGTTTTAATGGTGATGTTCATGATTTTATGAATTAAGTTTATTTAAACATTATGAAAATGCAAATTCTGATTGAACAAGTATTACTCCAAATACATTAATAACTTGAGATTCGCCTGCTTATCCTTTCATGGCATCATCAAATTGGCGTGGTGAACAAATTAATGTCAAGCAGATCCTAATGGTGAGTCTTCTTCCTCGCCTCTTGATTTCCATTGTTTTATGATCAATACTTCTCTCAAAATGAAATTGAAAATGCGATTTAACTTGCATGGAATCACAGGACCTATGTACTACAATGGAGTGTACCATCTCTTCTACCAATATAACCCCAAAGGAGCAGTGTGGGGTAACATAGTGTGGGCCCACTCAGTATCAAAGGACCTCATCAATTGGACCCCACTCGAGCCCGCCATTTACCCGTCCAAGCCTTGGGACAAATACGGGTGCTGGTCTGGATCCGCCACCATCGTCCCGGGCAAGGGACCCGTAATCCTCTACACCGGAATCGTTGATGACAAGAACACCCAGGTCCAATGCTACGCCGTGCCCAAAAACGTATCCGACCCTTATCTCCGAAAATGGGTGAAGCCCGACCTCCATAACCCGATCGTGAAGGCGGATCAGGGCGTGAACGCTAGCGCATTTCGAGATCCGACAACCGCGTGGTACAGCAAAGACGGGCACTGGAGGATTCTGGTGGGTAGCAGAAGGAAGCGTAGAGGGATAGCTTACTTGTATAGAAGTAGGGACTTCTTGACGTGGATCAAGGCCAAACACCCGATCCATACTTCAGCAAATACGGGCATGTGGGAGTGCCCCGACTTCTTCCCGGTTGCGTTGGAGGGGAAAAATGGGTTGGACTTATCAGCCATGGATCAACAAAATGTGAAGCATGTGTTGAAGAATAGTCTTGACCTAACTAGGTATGAGTACTACACACTGGGAACGTATAATTCGAGTACGGATAGGTATGTCCCTGATAACACCTCAGAGGATGGTTGGGGCGGACTTAGATACGATTATGGTAACTTTTATGCTTCCAAGTCCTTCTTTGATCCCAGCAAGAACAGAAGGGTCTTGTGGGGCTGGGCAAACGAATCCGATCGTGCCAATGACGATGTTTCAAAAGGATGGGCTGGAATTCAGGTAATTAATTTAACCCATGAACATGAAGTTAAAGATTAGCAATTCATTAGGCAGAATACTTAAAATGGGAGATTTCATTTTCAGGCGATTCCAAGACTGGTGTGGCTTGATTCTAGTAGAAGACAATTGGTGCAGTGGCCTATTGAAGAATTAGATAGTCTTAGAGGGGAAGAAGTTACGATGAGCAATCAAAAGCTAGAAAAGGGGGATCTCGTCGAAGTAAAAGGAATCACTGCTGCTCAGGTGAGATTTTATCGTATGCAATAATAAATCCATAATGTTGGCTAACAGACCAATTAATGTTTCTGATTGGTGAGGATGGTGGTGGTGGTGCAGGCTGATGTGGAAGTGAGCTTCTGTTTTTCAAGCTTGGACAAAGCAGAGCCATTTGACCCAAGCTGGAAGAACGCACAGGATCTTTGTGCCCAGAAGGGTTCAAAGGTTGAAGGTGGGGTTGGACCATTTGGGCTTCTCACGTTGGCTTCACAAAACCTGGAGGAGTTCACTCCTGTGTTCTTCAGAATTTTCAAAGCCCCTGACAAGCACGTGGTTCTCATGTGCTCTGATGCGAGCAGGTTCGTGATATGATCCTTGTGTTGTGTTGTGTTGTGGTCAGGACATGAAAACTTGCTTTTATTTATCAGGTCTCTTTCCTTGTAATTAACTAACTTACTGGTTTGGGTTTTGAATTTTTGAGCAGCTCGTCTCTGAAGACGACATTGTACAAGCCATCATTTGCTGGCTTTGTAGATGTGGATTTAGCAGATAAGAAGCTTCCTCTCAGGAGTTTAGTAAGTGCGATTTTTGTTTGGGTGAGTGAGTGAGAATATGGAGTAGGCAATCAACGGTATTTGATAATGTTTGGACTGAAAATGACAGATTGATCACTCGGTAGTGGAAAGTTTTGGGGCAGGAGGGAAGACGAACATCCTATCAAGGGTATATCCACAGTTAGCAGTGAGGGATCAAGCTCACCTGTTTGTCTTCAACAACGGTACGGAACCTATCACAGTGGAGAATCTGAACGCTTGGAGCATGAAATCTGCTCATCGCTACTAAATACCAACAACACCAATGCATGCATATATATATATATATAGAGAGAGAGAGAGAGAGAGAGGAGGGGTGTAGGAGATTTGTATTCTGTTTCTAAGATGTTTATACTTACTTGCTTCATAAGTACGGATGCGAACCACTTTATTCAGGGGATTTTGACCGAAATGCTGCAATAATATCCCAAAATGCTGTAAGAATGAAACATATTACCGAAATACTATAATCGTGTCATTCTCTGTGTCTCTCAAACCGAAATTGTATCATTTCAATATTTTTTTTAAAAAAATAACACTAACCTGCGTCCCTAATCTCCAACCCCATCACCCTACGCTTTTCCCCCTGCAGCATCTGGGCCCCCTCCCCAGAGAAATCATTGAACAATTATATATGTAATTTATTATTTTAATATTAGTTAAAATATGTAAAAAAATATATATCCAAAGGCATATATAAATATAATTTTTAACTGTATAAATTATTAAAAAATATATAATTATAGCTAAAAATGTTTAATTTCATTCACTTTTGTTAATATATTTATAATGTACTCCTATATTTTAATTTAATTAGTATATATACAATATATTATATATTTTTATAAGAGATATATTATAATAAAAAAATTTAATTCTTATATACTCCCTCATGTCTCATATATATAAGAATATTTTAGGAAGATTATGTTGTTCCAAAATATAAAAAGAAAATGTAGATATTTGATACAATAAATGAGATATTATAATATTATCCCCATTAATTTTAGAAAAAATTGTATTTTTCAATGATCATTAATTGAGGATAATTTTAAAAAAATGATTTACTACAAATTAAATAAGGTTAGCTAACTTCAATTAATAATAATGGTGTATAAGAAGTATTTTTTCCTTATATTTAATATTAGAGGAAGTATATATTTATATACAATTTTATAAGAGAAATACACACACACATATATATATATGAATATATTCTAAAATATGAATAAAATTATCTATAAAATATATATTACAAATAGAGAATGAATTAAAATACTTTATCAACTTATATATGATATATCATATATGCAAATATATATTTATATACTTACTTATATTTATATACTTTTTTATATATATTTAATAACTTTAAACTTTTAAAGAAAAGAAATGATAATATATATTAATTACAAAACAATAAATCATTAATGCATATTGTTGTGGTAAAAAAAACTCATACTATTTTTTATTTGTGATCTTTAATTAAACTGAGACAACTACTGACTGATTGAACCAAGTATTTGATGGTAACTCATTATTGAATGCATATAATTTATTTATTAAATTTTTATCTTTTATGTGTCATGACATTTTTTTAAATTCAGTAGGATCATTAAAATCTATATTAAAAATAAACTAAAAGATCAAAATAATGATTAAATTAAGAGAAAACAATATTTAAAAATTCAAGTAAACATCTATATTATACTAAACGTATTATAATTATATATATTTATATGTATAGATTATATATTCCTATACTATAATTAATTATGTGGGGAAGGTGTGAGGACATCGGAAAAGAGAAAAGGAAAAAAAGGCGTTCTTTTGTTTTTGTTTCGGGGGGTGGATTGGGCAGAGACCTGTCACGTTTTTATTTAAAAAAATTAAAAAAATAAGTAAAGAAGACATTTTGGTTTGTAGTGCACCCATATGTCTGCCCGTAAAATAGCTTATCTCGGTAAGATTGAGACGGAGGAATGAAATTTATAGTATTATAATAAACAATGTTAGAGTTATAGCATTTTAACAGTATCATTTTTTATTTGTAGTCTATGGCTCAAAAAACCGATTTTACTTTTGCTTACCTTTTCCCCCTTGCTTTTGGGTAAAAGTCGGAGAAAATAGGAGTAGATCATCCAAACACTATTTTTTTTTGTTTTTTGAATGGAAATAATGACTTTCATTCAGTAGGGGACGAAAATAACAAACTGTACAAAGGGACAAAGAAAAGGAGCAACCAAAAACAACGAAAAGGCAAACTAAAAAAAAAAAACCAGTATCTAAGAATCTAAGCACAGTCATGACTTTATGTGTATGGTTAACCATTGAGAGAACAGAAACAATGATCCGAGCAGCTGAGAAAGTCTCCCCTGAAAAGATCCGACTTCTTATGCTTGAGGTTGCTGAAAACCAGTCTTCCCAAGGTGTGGTAAGAAAGTTATCAACAGTGGGAGCCGGCAATAAAAGTGTCTCCATACCAGGACAGCTATAGTCTATAGGACATCTACGCGTGAAGTGATCAATATCCTCAGTGTTACCACCACAAAGAGTACATGCTGGATCAGAAGTAAAATGTCGCCGAAGCCGTTCTTGGTTGGTAAGAAGCCTGTGTTTAGCAGCTAACCACAGAAAGGTCTTAATCCTATGAGCACCTGGCCACTTTCCATATAATGTCCCATTTTGGTAATGCCTCATCCCGGTTAACCTCTTGCATGACCCTGTAAGCTGATTGAAGTAGTAGTGGGTTTCCAGAGGCATGAGGCAGCCAAATCACTATCAAGCTGATTGAAGTTCTAGCAATAAGGTGGACAATGTTTTGTGGGAGAATAACAATTTATACTTATTCTTGAGCCTGAAGTAACCTACAAAAAGAAGTGTGTCTGCGCACGATGCATACTATGTACACAATGTAATTATTATAATTAAGGATATATTTTTCATAGTAAAAATATTCTTTTTTTTTATTTACCGAACATTAACACTTAGAGTGAATGTCTATCACATCATAATGGTGTCACAGACTGTTGTTTATTGGGTGTATTATTTGTGTCATAACTACAAACATAATAATCTTCGGAAAAAATATATAAAGCTCTCGCACATAAAATCTTGTACAATTAAAATTAGGAATTAGGTCCTTCAATTTGTGAAAGTTCAATGAATTAATTGCCAGACGATGTATTTGCCATGACGGAGCTGCTTGAATTTAAGACTTCAATCCAGCGTTCTAAATACTAAAGAACAAAACGAGGCACAAACTAAACCAAGAAGTACATTTCAGGTCCCAAAAAAGTGTATTTCATTATTGAACCCGGTTTAAGGTAATGATTAGTTAAAAAGAATTTGTACTGTGGACTAGAAATATTTTTAGTGCTTACATAAAATAATGTCATGCTAAAATGAAGTTGAGATAAAAATAAATTTATTGTAACATAATTTATATTTAGATAATTTTTTGACAAAAATAAATTTAATAAATTGAAATACAAGTAAAAGTTAAAAAACACTTTTAGATTTGTTAAGCATAATAACTTTGAATATTCAAGGCAAACTTATCCATGCCATAAAAAAAAAAAAAGCTTCATTTTTCAAAGTGGAAAATTAACATCACAGATCTGTTGAGAAAACGCAAGTTACAGACTTGAATGTGGTTTGGTGGACCGATGTTTAAAATGAGCGAAACACCATATTAACCAAAATGAAGTGGGTGTTTGGTTCAGCTTTTTACAAATTGAACCATACTTTTAAATTGGACTTTTTGAGAGGTCTGTGTTTGGCTTTCACAAACTTGTCTTTTGAAAAAATGAAATGGGCCCAAAATTGAAGTTTGCTTAACACACCTTGACACAAGCTTTTCCTTTTTGAAAACCTGCGTTAAGAACATGAATTTTTTAATTAAAATCTAGCAGAGATGATCGTTTGACCTGTATCTTCTTTCTCCAGTGTAAAACACCGAGAGCAAGTACATTTTTCTCGTGTTTTTCTTTTTCTTCTCTCGCCCACGTACGGAGTTGCCCAGAACCTCTGAAAACCCATCCTCGCAATCCATTGATTCCTCCCTCAATCGGACTGTGGACTTCCTCCCTTCCTTCATCGGCATGTCTATTGTGCTCCATGTGACTGACGACGGCAGCATCTCCTCTGTTCCTTGGATGATTTCTTTGGCAGCTTCTGAAACTTCCATCAACGACTCGTGAGATGATGATTCTGGTGAGTTGTCATTCTTTTCAGATCTGTGAGTGGGTTGCTTGATCCTTGAGTCCGGCTTCACGGCAGCTCTGTTTCTGTGTTTTTGTAGATCTGTGATTGAAGGAGCTTTTTCAGCCACGGTCATCGATTGCCTAAAGCCACCAAGTGTGACACCTAAAACCCATGGACCAACTAACATACTTTGCCGCCGGTGAAGTCTCTGTGAGTCTCTCTAGCCTAGTATTGATTCTGAACATATAAGCCATGATTACTTCTGTGTTTATTCAATATGTCGTGATGCATAAGGTTTTCTTTCCCCTAACTCGTCTGCCATATTTATATATAACATAAAAAGACTATAGTAGCATTAACAATTTTATGATTGGTTACTTTGGTAGGGTGTTCTTTTAGCTCAAAATAGGTATACACTCTGCCTACTCTGTCTACTCCATTTTTAGTAATTGTTTGTTAAAAAATTTCTGTTGATGGATGACTCTATTCCTGTGGGATGTGAGACACTTTTAGTAAAGGATAGACAGAATATTGAGCCCTTGAATATAAATTTTTGGTCTAAACCCCTTTTGATTTAAAGAAAAAAAAATGTGGGTACTTTCATGTGAGGATGCATGTAGATTTTGTCATATATTATGCGCTACAATTGTGATGGATGAGTAGAGGCTTCATTCTTTATGTGTCCTGAATTTCTATGACATGATTAGATTAGAGTGTTGAACATGCTGGTACTTGCAAGCCTTTTGTATGAGCAAGAGCAAGTACATTAGGATGGAGTAATACTAGAATTTCCACTTGCTGCTTGGTGAAGCTTCTTTCCCTTTTGAATGAATGAAAATCATTTATTATATGAAGAATGAAAATTAGGTTTTGGCAGAACCCATTAGCAAGGAAATAAATTGATTTATGCTACTGCTACTGACTTTTGTATATCCTTTTAGTGAGACGCCTGGAAGGTAATAAATGGTTCTTATTGACTTGTTCAAGTAGGATTTCTTTAGTATTATTTTCAGCATGTTTGTAAGCATGTGCTGAGTCTACATATATCTTAAGTTGTTTGTATGCATTGTTATAATAAGCATGTGATGTAGTATATGCATAAGTTGAGTTCCACAAATATCAATTTCTATGGATTTCTCTATGTATAAAAGTAGTTAAATTTGGAAAATAGGGGTTGACTGCTTTGTTTATATGCATATGCTATGCTCTCTGGATATATGTCATGAAGCTAATTCACCATTAGACTTGTATCTATTTCTTATCTCTTGCATTTTGGAGTTTCTTAATCTACTTATTTTCACCTGTATTGATTTTAAAACTTTTAAGGAAACATGCATAGTTAGTATCATCTAAGCATGATTTTTAATTAGGTATTATTTTAATCTGTATTGACTTTAATTTGTTTCATCAAAGCATGGTTTTTAACTTTGACTATATTGAAGTAAGTTACTGTTAGAGACAATAACCCCATATGTGGACTTAGTGAATGCATTGTTTTGATGATAAGGTCAAATTTATAACTATGAGCAATGGAGAAAAGAAAAAGATTACATGGGATCACTATTCATTTGAGTTGTTCATCAAATTATACTTAGAACAATTTGGTAAGGATGAACGCATTGGAGATAACCTATCAAAGAATGGGTGGAAAGCAGTTATGGCCGTGTTTAATGAAAAAACAAGAAGAAATTTGACCAAGATGCAATTTAGAAACAAATGGGATAACCTTAAAAAAGAATGGTATGCTTGGTACAAGTTATTTGCTAATGAAACAGTTTAGGATGGAGTCCAAAGTACAATACTTTTACTGCTCCAGATGATTGGTGGGCGAAGAAAGAACTGGTATGAACTAATAGTGTAATGACATTTTCTATATATATATATATTTTTCTTGATGTATATTAATTTAACTTATTGTTTGCATGCATGCAGGAAAATCCACTATATAAGAGATACAGGTATAGTGGGCTTCCTTTTTTCAAGGAGTTGACAGCATTGTTCAAGGATTCCGCGGCATCTGGCATACATGCATGGTCACCTAATTTAGGTATTATACCAACTGCCATGGAAGAAGAGGATGATGTCTACTACCTAACCGTTGATGGTGTCGATGTTAAGGAAGGATCAGGTAATAGTGATGAAATCCTTGGTGGAGGGGGTGCTAGAGAAAGTGGGGGACTTAGTTCAGACATGCATAACATTAATTTAACTAGTTCTCGCAGCATTGATCAAAGGTTAGGTAAGAGGAAGGGGGATGGATGTTATCGTGGTAAGTAGAAGAAAAAAGGTGCACCAACACAGGAGATAGCTTCTGCAGTTAGTAGGATTGCAAGTGCCTCCGAAAAGCATACAAATATTCTTGCACCACCCGGCACATCAATTGCAGAAGTAAATGCTGAAATTAAAAGAATCCCAGCTATTAGAAATGATAAAAATTGGCTTCCTCGATGTGTTGAGCTGATGTCATCGTCTGATAGAACCAGAGAAACGTATATTGCAATAAAAGATGATGAAGAAGCATTGCTTTGTTGGCTAAGATGTAAAGTTTATGAGACATAGGCTATTTTGTAGTCATTGATGTGGATGACTGTCAAATAGTGCTCATTGTAGTTATGTTGCTGTGATGTTTCTATGGTTGTTTTTTTTCTTATAATAGTTGTAGATGACTATCATCTAGTGGTTGTTGTAGTTATGTAGCTTGGATGTTTCTATAGTTGCTTTTGTGTTGTGACTGTTATAGATGACTATCATGAACATGTTGTTGTTGTTATGTACTTTGGAGGTTTCTAAGGATAACTTTTGTGTTGTAACTGATGTAGATGACTATCATGAACAGGTTGTTGTTGTTATGTACCTTAGAGGTTTCTAAGGATAACTTTTGTGTTGTAACTGATGTAGATGACTATCATGAACAGGTTGTTGTAGTAATGTACCTTGGAGGTTTCTATGGATAACTTTTGTGTAGTGTTATGACTATTGTAATATACTATCATGTACTGGTTGTTGTAGTTATGTAACCACCACAAAGTTGATATATTGAACTTTGTGTTATAACTGCTATATAGTAACTACTATAATTACATATGACTCTTTTCCATGGAAGCATATCATTAATATGATGATTATATTTAAACTTGCAGGTTTGTAGCATGGATGATGCACGCCAACGAGCTATTTTAGATGATGATTTAATAGAGGATGAACAAGTCACTGCATTAATTGGCCAGTATATGGTAATATATTTGTGTAAGGAGCTGTGTAGAACTAATGAACAAATAGGGCATTCGTGGGTCCAAGATATTTTACGTGGTCATCCAACTCGATGTTACGAGATGTTCAGAATGGAAAATCAAGTATTTAATCAATTTTGCTTAGAATTGGGAAATTATGGGTTGAGAGAGACCGCATGTATGAGCATTCAAGAAATGGTTGCCATGTTCGTATATACTGTTAGACATGGAGTGGGAAATAGGGTCATCCAAGAAAGGTTTCAACATTCGGGGGAAACAGTGAGTAGGAATTTTCATAAAGTGTTGAAAGAGTGCATTCGCTTGTCACTAGAATACATCAAGCCGCGTGATCCTAGGTTTTGTGAGGTTCATAGAAAAATTCAAAATCGTTACCCATTTTTCATTGATGCTATAGGAGCTATTGGTGGTACTCATATCCCGTGTGTTGTGCCTTCCCGTGACCAAATCAAATTTATTGAAAGAAAAGAAATTGTAACACAAAATGTGATGGCAGTATGTGATTGGGACATGTGTTTTATTTTTGTGTTGGCCGGATGGGAGGGCACTGCATATGATGCTAGTATATTTAGTCACGCTTTAACAACTCACAGCCTAAATTTCCCACATCCACCTCCAGATTGGTTTTTTGTACCCCTATATATTTAGTATTATTTCTTCGTCTTCATTGACATCACAAATACATAACAATATTTTTATTGTTTATTAGGTAAATATTATTTGGTAGATTCTGGCTATCCAGCGCCAACTGGATATCATGGTCCATATAGACGTGAACGCTATCACCTTCCAGATTTTCGACATTCATCTCGTTTTGTAAACCCTAATGAAGTCTTCAATTATCATCATTCAAGTTTACGGTGCACAATAGAAAGGACCTTTGGAGTTTGGAAGAATTGATTTGCGATTTTAGGTAAAATGCCAAACTACCATTTTGACACACAAGTTCAAATTGTCTGTGCAACAATGGATATTCATAACTTCATTAGAAAGAAATCTATTACTGATTCTGATTTTTTGCTTTATGAGGATGACAACATAAGTGTTGGCAATGATGATCACAATCATGATGGTGAGGGTCCAAGCACACTGTAAGCTGTAGCCTCTTTCACAATGGTGGGTAATATTCATAACTCACTCCAAGGTCAAATAATACAGTACTTGCAATAAAATTAGTCACATCGAGTATTTAAATATGTTCTATTAAATTATGAATATTAATGTTAACAATTTATAATTAATATAGTATATTTATTATATTACACCCTTTAGTTAAACGGGAGATTAGATTTTTTCACTTATTTATTTCTGATAGTTAAAATTAACTATATTATTATTATCAGAAGACAATGGCAAAAAGGAATAACTCGCGTCTAGAGCCAGGAGAAAATGACCAAAGGAGAAGAAGAAAATAAAGTAAAATCAACTAACAAGAAAAAGAAGGAGGCGGGTGATTATATTTTGGCAATATTTATAAGCTATGACAATATAATATTTATAATCTATGAAATTAGCTTCTTATATGATTTATATTACAATATTTTATTAATGTATAATTAAATTAAAGAAATTTTAAATGTGAGTAATATAAGTAGGCATAATTTTTTAAAATATATTATTTACAATATATTATTTTATGAGCTAGAAGTTATTGGTGTTATATATATTCAATATTGTGTGTGTATATATATATTAAATTAAATTTTTGTAATTAACTATAACACATTATCATAAAAATTATACTAAAATATGTTAATCTGAATCAAAATAAACTCAAAATTAATTTCAACAAGTGATGTGATTCATATGTCTTCTTTTTTTTATATTAATATTTTCATTACATGATAATATAAATTAAATTATGATAAATATTTTTTATATTTTTCATTTATATTATTTAAAATATATTAATTTATTCATACACGATCCAACCACGGTTTGACCCTGGTCCGACTAGTAAACCTTAAATCGGTGCCTCAATCGGTTCAATGACCGATCCGATTTTTAATATCTTAATTACTATGAAGCATATATTATTCAATTAGTTATATAATATTGTACTATATAACTTTTATCTTTTTTGGTAATTATACATCTAAATATCAATAATCAAAATATGAATATTAATGTTAACAATTTATAATTAATATAATATATTTGTTATATTACACCCTTTAGTTATTCAAGAAATTAGACTTTTTCACTTATATTTTTTTTCAGTAATTAAAATTAACTATATTATTATTATTATTATGAATCATACATCATACAATTAGTTATATAATATTATATTATAAAATTTATATTCTTTTTTATAATTATACATATAAAAGTGCTTTTAATTTTTATTATCTAAACATATATCATTTCAGTAAACTTATTTTTTCAAAAAAAATATCCAAACATATTTTATTTTTACAAATATACTTTTATCATAATTTTATTTTTACAAACTTTATTTATCTTAACTTAATTTTATAAAACTACGAACCAAACATGCCCGAAGTCCTTCCCAACAATTTTCGAAACGGGCTCTAAATGATATCGACGTGCCATATTTGACCATATCAACAAGCCCTTTGAAACATAATTGGTGTGACGCCCACCAAAATAAAAGGAAATGAAATTGACAAGCACTGAAATTAAAGTACACAAAATGACTTTCAACATTCAAGGGCATTTGTGAAGATAAAATTAATATTCCAGACATTTTATAATATGACTTATTCAAATGTGACTTTTAATTGAAGAACCCAAAGTAAAAATGCAAACACAACGAACAGCAAACTGAAACGAGAATACTAAGAAATCATTAGAGTTGCCAACACAATAAAATTGAAAGTAGCATAATCCAGTCCAAAATCATCTCAGCATTGGATAACAAAAGAGAAATCATCAGGACAATTGATGTGATAAAAAACCGGTCCTGGGTCCAAGTACAATAGTCATTGTTCACCTGACAAACTATATCAGCTATCTACTTGATCTTCTTCTTTGGCCTCAACTGCAGAAGGTAAACTACAATTCAGCACTGAACGGCTTTCAACCACTAAAGCACGTACGTAGGAATAGGGTATCAGATTACACTTAGATAGAAATCACAAAGAACTAAAAATATACATACCTGATTACTATGACCGCACTTCTTTTTCCGGCAGTTTACAGCCCTTGGATGTAGACGAGCATAGCATCTAACAAGCCAATAATATGAACTAGTTACAAAAAGTGACAATTATAGCAAAATAAAGATTATCTTCATGTGGAAAAATAAAGATTGATATTAGTCACATAAATAGTAGAACCACAACATGGAGAATAAAACTACGTAATTCCTTTCCACAATACAAATTCAAAATTTATTCACTACAATTATGTTTCTTGTAATCATGAATCAAGGTGTGCCATGGCAAGCAAGAACATCAACTGCTAGTTAGTTTAGGACCATAGTTGATAAAGTGAGATCATGGAGATTGATATAGGAACTAGGATGCCCTTTTCTGCACTTTTCATAGCAGAAGAGGGTTCAACTTGTAGTTCCCTGTCAAATATTGATTTCGAGAATGAGCAGTTAAAAGAGTTGACAACACAATTCTCAAACACAGCAGATTTATTCAATACACAACTATTTAATCCACAGCCCTCCCTGCCCCTCCCAAAGCATACAGAATGTACTCGTAGAGTCTACTCTCTATACTCATAGTTAAAAAATCAAGATTACGATGTACCACCCATGAAAATCAACTGCAAGTGAATGAACTCAGTTGACAAAGTTGGCAATGGAAATCAATATTGGGAGCAACCAACCCTCTTTTGCACTTTTACAGCAAAAGATGCTAGGTGATTGTCAAGTGACTCCCATCTTCGAAAATGTGACAAACTAAAACCATGGAACTTAGCTATCAGACAAATGGATAGATCACTTCAAAACTTCGTTCCTCCAAACAAGACCAGATGCTAAAGACAAACCGAAGCAGGACTAAGTATTCAAGAAACATCACCTCGTGAAGTCAACAAAAATGTAACGGATGGATTGCACGTGAAGAGAAAAATGGGAAAGCTCATGAGTCATGAGCAACTATTAATTCCTATAATATATTAAAGATGCCAGAAAAAACAGAGAGAGAGAGAGAGAGAGAGAGAGAGAGAACGGACGAACTGATACATACTTGCGGCAGATCATCTTATCTTGATTGTATTTGCGAGCCAAAGCCATCAAAGAAGGCTCTATGATACCGCCACGAAGCCTCAGTACAAGATGAAGCGTGGATTCTGAACAGAAATCAATAATCAATAAATAAATAATTCCTCAAAAAAATAATTAGCATTATAAATAGACTAAATAATTGGAAGAACAAGTTTAACGACAGACCCTTTTGAATGTTGTAATCAGCCAAAGTTCTACCATCTTCGAGCTGCTTGCCAGCAAAAATCAAACGCTGCTGATCCGGTGGGATACCTGATTAATTCAAATTATAGGGATTTACTCACTTCTTGTCAGATTTGAGATATAAAATGAGAAAAGTGCTCCGTCCAGTCGCTGAGAAAATGAAGGAAGAGATACTAATGATTTCATTTCGGCCTGGAAAGGTATCTACGTTGAATAGTTCAGGCTTCTTCAAATTTTGATCGAAGAATGGGTTGAGAAAATACCTTCCTTGTCCTGAATCTTGGCCTTAACATTGTCGATAGTGTCGCTGCTCTCAACCTCGAGAGTTATAGTCTTCCCTGTTAGGGTTTTGACGAAGATTTGCATCGTGGCCTCTCCCGGTCTTCTCTCTATTTGCCTCTGCCGTATGATGATAAATCCAGAGGGAATGCGAATGCCAAATGTTTTATATAATGATTTCTAGGGTTTCTGGGTTCTCGCTGCAAATTTTTCTTAAGAAAATCTCACCGCTTTGCAGTGGGCTCTTTACATCTGGGCTCCCAGTCCACTAGGATGGGCTTTTTGTTCATATATTGCGCATCGTTTCCCTGCACCCGCGGCCCCCGCCCGGGGGGATGAAGTTTATGTTTGTACCAAAAAATGTGAAGTTTATGTTGATTATTATTATTATTTTTGCTACATTTTTTATTATTATTATTTTTTCCTAAAAGAATAGGATTTTTATGATTATGAATTTGCTTCTGTTACATAAAATCCAAAAATATTCGTAATTTGACTCCTTTTCTATAATGTTGTGTTTTTTGGCTTTGGAAAAAAAAGACTCATACATCCCTATAGTTGTGTCAATTGCCACATATCTAATGATACTTATTGGTTAGTAATTTTATAGAAAAATAAATTTCTTTCAAAAAATTTAAAATCACATTCCATTATTATTAAACTCAAATAAAAGTAGTTTTCTCAAATGAAATTTTTTTATTCACAATGTTCAAATTCACAATATTACTCAAGAAGTATTTGACAATATAAAATTTAAACATTCAAAGTCAACAATATGAGGCAATGAGTACTTGACAAAGCCATCATGTTGGATATGGCCTGAGGGTTGTTCACTTATTGTGTCAACTCATAATTGACGTATTTCTTATAGCCATAATTTTGTAAAATTAAATCTAAAGAATTTTTTTCATCCATGATCCGTGCAATTCAAGTGAAAGATTGTTGTATTTTTCATGTGAACTTGTTATAAATTATGTTTATTTAGTTAAAGATGCTTTAAATCGTGTTTATCTAAATAGAGTTCATCTTTAATTAAAATTAATTATGAATTCTAAGTTCATATAATGTTGAGTTGCAATAACATGGTTGAGCAGGTGTTATATTTCCATCAAGAATCTTCCTTGAGTCCATACTTGTTTGATTTGATTTTGGATGTTCTAATAGAACATATATAGGAAGAAATTTCTAACTGTATACTTTTTGCAGATGATATAGTCTTAATTGAGAACTTAAGAAAAAATGTCAACTTTAAAATTGAGTTATGAAGACACGCTTTGGAATCAAAAGGATTTTACTTGAGTAGAAACAAAATGAAATATATGCATTACAAATTTAACACGAGACCAGTTAGAAATGATTCAAAGGTAAAAATTGGAAAGTAAACTATTCCAGAAGTGTCAAAGTTCAAATATTTGGGGTTGGTTTTACAGAATGACGGTGAAATTAATGGGGATGTTATGCATATGATACAAAATATGTGGTTAAAGTGGAGAAAAGTTTTAAAAGTTATTTGTGACTGTAAGGTACCTACTAAACTTGAAGAGGAATTTTATCAAACTGCTATAAGGCCAGTGATGATATATGGTAGTAAATATTGAGTTTTCAAAAAGTAATAAGAGCATAAGATGAGAATAATAGATATGAGAATATTTATATGGATGTATGGTCATATAAGAATGGATAAGATACAAAATACGAGGGAAAATCAGAGTAGCATCTATCAATGGGAAAATGGTGGAAAATCGTTTAAAGTGGTTTGACCATATACAAAAAAGAATACAAGAGGAGACAGTAAAAAAAATTGATCAAATGGCTTGAAACCCTATTAAAAGGCGTAAAGGAAGTCCAAGAAGACACTAAGAGAAGTTATAAGGCGTGATTTCTTGATAAATGATTTATTTGAAGATATGTTATTTGATAGAGTCTATTGACATCATATAATTCATGTAGTCGACCCCACTTAGTAGGATAGGACTAATGTTATTGTTGTACAAGATGAATAGGTCATCTCATTAAAGTGACATAAGGAGATATCCTTATTATCTACATATATGTAGTGTGATTGTCCAATTGATGAAGGTGTGAAGCATACTAAACACGTATCATAATAGGAAATCAGAGTAGTTTACTCCTCACTTGTGCTTTTCTCACTTGTACTTTTCAATTTACACAGCTATAGAGTAAGCAACACACCAGAGTCTTGCTCAAATGATGTTACCGACAACACTTTTTTTTCTTTTTTGAAAAGGAGGAATGAATATGCCTTTGTACTTTTAAAGTAGCCGGTTATACAACGTAACAAAGTCACTATAATATCAAATGACTATTTCAATAAGTCCCTGGTATGCAGGAAAATTTGTCTGCCATAATAGATTTCAGGTAGTGATTTGGTAGACGTTTATATGCATCTCCCTTGTGCATTCCAAAGAGGATAGGAATATACCAAAAGGGACATATGATTTTACTGCTTGTTTGTAAAACAACTGTCTATTTAACTGCGTATATGGGGCCAAAAAAGAAAAATGAAAAAACTGCTTATTGAGCATTTATAATGATAGGTATTATTACCATATAGGTACATCAAGTGACTGTAAGTGTCATTTTATATGAACACATAGAGCATTCTTATCCTTTTGCACAATTTAAACCAATTAGAAAAGTGACCATCTTCCTTGAAGACCTAAATTTTCCAGGCTCCTTAGCTCATCAAGCAACTTAACCCTTATTGATTAGGCTGCATGCATAGTTCACCTTATTTCTCAACCTTGGCTTATATATCCACAAATGCACCCAAATCTTCTTATAATACTAAACTACCAAAAGAATCAGGATCCAGGCAGTAGGGGTGTCAGGGGCAGATAACATTGTTGATCAAAATAGTTCAAGTTTGGGATTTATATATCTAGCTATCTCCATAACTAGAACATGAGAAAATTGCAAGATTGCTGTAGAAGACACCATAATGCTCCAATTCTTCATTCTAGATCGCAATCCTATCCAATCGGATCACTACTTTAATATGTCCATCTTCACACAAAATGTTATGGGAAAATTAATTATCCCTTAATTAAGGTTATCTGAAGGTCATTGGGTGTCAAGTTTCAGCAGATTCCTGGGTTCTTGTTTGGCAGCGGAGGCTGAGTTGTAAGGAGTTTTAAAGCGGTGAAATCGATGAAGAATTTGAATATTTGCATATTTATTATTGAATGTGATAAGCCTCATGTTAAGGTGATGGAATTGCTGCATAAGGATAAAGTGGGATTTAAGGAGTCCACGATTTTTTTTTTATTTGGTAATCAAAGTCCACGATTTGTTATTGTATAGTTTTTATTTTCTGTGTCGGGCTTTAACCCCATTTTGTACCAAAACCAAAAAAACAGGTATTTGAATCCCTGAATATCCTTCAAACTCTACTGTTAATGTTAATCACGATCAATTTTTACTCAATTTATTTTTTTTATTTGATCCAGATTCCGGATACACATCTCTGCTGTTCCACAAGTTGTCATTGCCGGAATGGATAAAATCAAGAAAAACCCAAGATTGTAAGTACATATAAGTTAAGAAATCAAGACGAGAGGGTAGTGGCAGAAGAGTAATTACCATGGAATTCATGATATTCAGATATACTCCCTCTTATCCTTAATATAAGACCCTTTTAACTGAATTATGTAGATTAAAAATTGAAATTAAAACTAATTAATTATTTTGATTTCTCTGAAAATCTCAATATTTTTCTAAAATTACCCTTATTTAATCTTTTTCTCTTTCTCTTTGAATACATTAAATAGGGGTATTTTTTTAAAATATATAATAAATATTACCTCATATATTATAAAGGGTGTTATATTTAGGATCAAGATAAAATATTCTATATATATATATATGACCGAAAGTATATTTAAAAAGGAGGATCAAGTGATTCTATTGGCTAATGCACAATAATAACTTCTCTAACTGGGCTTGGTGTATATGCAATCAGGTTTTGCCATGTGTCTTCGTCTTGCCTTTTTTCCTGCCATGTAATTCTTTTTTTTGTTTTTTGTTCCCTTGATTGTGAGACCCTTTCACTCCCAATTTATTTGGTTTAGTCTGTGTATTCATTGATGATCATGTGTTATTATGTGGAGCCCGATTTTTTTTTGTCAAAATCAGGGTATCTACCACCGTAAGCAGTGATTAATCCCTTCGCCGATTTCACCTCCCATGAAAGGGTTATGCGGCTGGCCACGGGATGCGCTCCATTCCCATGAGTCAAGGATCGAACCCCCGACCACATGGTTAAGGGACGAGGTGAGGTAACCAGCACGCCACACCCTCGTGGTTTGTGGAGCCCGATTTTGACCATACTTTCAGCTCATTTATTCATGTGTCATCTTTTGGTGCTTTCTTTTTTGGAACATTTCATTATTAATTATTAAGCCATTCTTCCTTTATATTTAGTATTCAATATGCTTTTATAAATTGACAACCAAATAATGGAATTAATTATTATTTCACGATGGCATGTTATAACAATAGTTAAAAATTAATTTTTTTCAGCCGAAATAATAATAACTAGGAGTTTCCCTCACTGATTGCATGGACATGGATTAATTTCTTTCGGGATATCAAGAGGGAGTGGTACATCTTTCCTAATTAAGTTTATTTGATACACAAAAGTAGAGAATTGAAGCTCAATAACCACTTACTTAAAATTAACGACAATAGCCCTTAACAATCATATTATGGTTATCTAAAGTCTGAGTACTATATTTTTTGTGCAGATTGTACTATGGGTTGTAATCCCGTACCTGTTGGAGAAAGGGTCAGTGACATTGGTGATGACAGTGTTTTTAATAATATTTCTGTTTCAATATCTTCCCAAGATATATCACTCTGTTTGCCTCTTGCGTCGGATGCAAAACCTCTCTGGCTACATTTTTGGGACCGTTTGGTGGGGAATTGCCCTTAACATGACCGCCTATTTCGTCGCCTCCCATGTAAATCTCATATACATGCTCCTTTCTCTATAATAATTTTATTCGCTTACGTTCATGCATTAAGCCTTACGCTCTTAATTTTTCATTAATTATTCACCCAACTGTCAAGTCAGAAAACAAGTGAGAAATTTCCTAGCTTGGGTTAAAAGTACCTAATATCCTATTTTTTATGATTCTATTTTACTTTTTCCTGTAGGTCATGGAGTCGTGATATATGTTAAAATATTACCCGAATCATGATCTCACACCCATTTTCCTAAATAAAAAGTTTTCCTGTTGTTTTGGATGATATGTTAAAATATTACCCGTGACGTGATATCACTCCCATGTTCCTAAATAGAAAAATAGAAGGCAATTATTATTATAATAACGTTTGATCATTAAGAACAAAAGAGCAGGAATGCGTCGTTATATATCTATATGCCACCTACGTAGGAAAATCCCAAGGAAGAGACGACAAAGTGGAGGATAAGTTATTGAGTTTTTCATTCTTCCAAAAGATTCTTCAAGAACGACTTGCTTGACAATTATATTCGTCAAAGATTACGCATATCTATAGTGCCATCGGGGTTAACATGCTCATGATCAGGTTATAGTAACACAGCAAGGATTGAGCTTATAACACCATAATAAAAAAACCATAGAAATATATATAGGCAGCAGGAGCATGCTGGTACAGTGGTACTTGCTAGGAATTCAAAGGACAGCGAAGTGTCTGAAGGGCAGTGTGGGAAAACAAGTGGGTGTGGGCTAAGAATACTGTCTTGTAAAGAACTATATACTATATATGGAACAACTGGGATGGTGAGGGATAGAGCCAGACTGTCATGGGCAGAGAACAGGCAGGTCAGGTCGACGTGCTTGGATAGCTCTGACAATTACGACTATGGTCTATGGAGCTCATAAGTGGACTGTTCAGCTTGTCACCAAGGGCAGCCTACTCGAAAAGTTCCTATCTTTTGGGGCCTCATGACTCTCAGGTATATCGGTCTAACTATTTCATATTCTTGTATCATGTTATTTAGCATATCATCATCATGAGTACTGCTTCTTTGGATGCCTATAGTGATTGTTCTGAAACCTTTCATTGTCACCAGTACAAAACTTGGCACATCATTATGTCTATGTGAGCGTAGTGCAAATGCACGTGAAAATAAAGACCTGAAGAAAGATAGACATATAGTACTAAGCACTATTTTATTTCCACTTTATTTGAAGCTATATTTTGCTTCATGGTTACTCAATTTATAAATTATTTGACGTGACCAGCACTTTCGGGAACCTTGAGAGCACAACTGAATGGCTAGAAGTAGTTTTCAACATCATTGTTTCGACCCGTGGCCTTATTCTCGTCACCATGTTGATTGGAAACATTAAGGTAATTAAGGAAAACATGCACACCCCTCAACAATCCAACTGTTTTTCTTTTTCCAACCCACTTAACAATCCAACTTTAAAATTTCAACTTTTCTTGTGGGGTTCATTTGGAAATTAATGGGAAAAAAAATGGGACAGGTGTTTCTGCATGCAACAACATCAAAGAAGCAAGCGATGCAACTGAAGATGAGGAACATAGAATGGTGGATGAGGAAGACGCACTTGCCTCCTGGGTTTTGGCAGTGCGTGCGTAACTATGAACGGTAGCGATGGGCGGCCATGCGTGGAGTCGACGAATCCGAGATGATGAGGAATCTCCCGGAGGGCCTCCGAAGAGACATCAAGTACCATCTCTGTTTGGACTTGGTCCGACAGGTAACACATTTCCTTCTCGAGCCCAATAAAGCCCAAGAGTTTAGGCCCAATAGGTCCACTTCACCATGACAAAAATGTAAGATTGAATTCTAACACCAGTCATTTTATATCCAACAGGTTCCACTATTTCAGCACTTGGATGAACTGGTGCTAGAAAACATTTGCGACCGCGTGAAGTCCCTCATTTCACAAAGGGAGAAACAGTAAGCTCAATATATATAGATATAAGCTCCCTATTATCACTCTATAAATAATTGGTAATATATAGAATGCAAATTGTACTGATATAAAAAATAAATGAGTGCAGATAACAAGAGAGGGAGACCCAGCTCAAAGAATGCTATTCGTAGTTGGGTCACCTTCAGAGCAGTCAAGTGCTGATAGACGGCGTGAAAAGTTACTGCATGTTAGGCCCAGGAAACTTCAGCGGCGACAAGCTCCTCTCATGGTGTCTCAGAAGGCCCTTCATAGAACGCCTACCGCCATCGTCGTCGACCCTCATCACCCTCGAAACGACGGAGGCGTTTGGGCTGGAAGCGGAGGACGTCAAGTACGTGACGCAGCACTTCAGGTACACGTTCATGAACGAGAAGGTGAAGAGAAGCGACAGGTATTACTCGCCCGGACGTAGAACTTGGGCTGCCGTCGCCATTCAGCTTGGGTGGAGGAGGCACAAGCATCGTTTTGACCTTGACGTCGCTATCGTTTATAAGGCCTCGAAGGCCTGTGTCCCGATGCTCTTCCCTTGGGAGGACAGGCTTCACCTCTACACTGCCTTGTTAACTTCCCCAAAGCCTAATCAGGATGATTTTCACTTTTGAATCCATGTCCACTTCTAACATTAATTATATATAAGTGGACGTGATATTTTTTTTACCCTTTTAAATGAAAAGGATGTGTCTCGTTTTATGCCAACTTCTATTCCTCTACATCGTACCCAAATAAATACTCCATCCGGTTCCTATTATAGGGTGTTATTTAGAAAACTTGTCTGGTCCAAAATATAAGATGTTAAGTAATAAATTTAATTTTAGTTTCAATTTTGCCCCTATTAAATGCTTTCATTACAAGTCTCAATTAACTTTTCTCTCCTCCTATTTAATGTATTTTTATTCTCTCCTTGAGGACAAAATGGGAATGTTAGAAATTTTTTTTCTTTAATTTTACACTGTAACTAACTTTTCTTAATCCACGTATAGTAGTTAAAAACATCTTATAATAGGGATCGGAAGGAGTATGACAGTAAGTACTACCGACATGTAAGAATATCTAATAATGAATGAAACAGTGAAAATGGAGAGTAATTAATGTAGGATAGGTTTCTTTTGGTTTCCAACATTAAACATCCATAAAGAAGAAATTACTATAATAAAATCAAAATTTCAATCCTTTCCTCTCTCTCTCTCTCTCTCTCTATATATATATATGTATATGTATATAGATATATACACTCCCTTCGATTCTAAATATAAGACATTTTCAATTATCTCACGCATCTTAAGAAAATGAGTTGAATCATTAAATTTATAAAAAAATTTCAATATTTTTCACTATTTACCTTTATTAATTATATTATCTCTCATATTTTTCATATCAGGATAAATGAGCAAAATACTACACTTGTTAAAAGATTTTACCCATATACAACAACTTTCATAAAATTTACCAAGATACTATATATACTTAAAATTGTAATCCAAGCTTACATTTTTCCATGTTTATTTTTTTTTAAATTAACAACACAAATCGTGATTCAAAATCACGATTTATGTTATTAATCGACAATTCAACACATTTTGCAATAATTTTTTTAAACATGATGCAAATTGTGAAGTTGCCTCATGATTTGCATCATGTGTGACAATTTTGTGTGACAATAAATTATTAGGTAATAATTATATGTGTCATAATTTTGCCTCCCCACGATTTTGGTTTTGACAATAAATTATATGTGTGATAATTTTGGTTTTAAGGTTAATTATTATAATAATTTATTACACAATGATTAATATAAGGTAATGATTAATAATTATTAGGTAATAATTATAATAATTGTTAATAATAATAATAATAATTGTTAGGTAATGATTAATAATTGAGTATAATAGATGCTCATTTGGTTCATATTATAAGACATTTTGTATGAGAAGTTATTTGTCCAAAATATAAGGTATCGGATATTTTTCTTCTTATATTACCCATATCTTTAATGCGTCTATACTTCTAATTTATAACCATACAATAATAAAAGAATGGGGAATATAATAAAAGTAAAATAGGAAATATATGTACTTTTTGCATTGATTTCATGTAAAGAAATGATTTTCTTAATATACGTATAATTGATATAAAATATCTTATAATGTGGATCGAAGGGAGTATACTCTATTTGTTCCAGTTTATAGCACATTTTTTACTACCGCACACGGATTAAGACAATAATTAGTAACTAAAAAAATTTTCACCTTTTCCTAAATTACCCTCATTAAAGGCATTGGACCTTTGGAAATATTTTAGTAATGGAGAATATTTAAGCCTACTAATTAGGGGCAATGTTGGAGAGAAAAAAATACACTATGTAATCAGTAAAATACACTATATTATGAAACAAAGATTTCTCAAAAAAGTGCAGTATATAGCGAAATGGAAGAAGTATTAATTAAAAACTTGTAAATAATAAAAAATTAATTTTTAAACATAAACTTTTTTAACAAATTAATTAGTAATTATTAAATTTTAATTAATAAAGCCAAATTTTCACAACAATTAAAGGTAAATTTTTTTTATTTCATAAAAAAAAGAAATTATTAACCTTATTCGTAATGACTTCCTGTGCCACATCTTAGTCTCCTCCGAACACGTTGTGGTCGACCCTGTCTTATGAGCTCTTCTTCATGTTGAAATTAAGATGACCCAGTGGCAGCTACAGCCGGTGGGGTATTCATATCAAATACAGGAGACTCAATTGGAGGAATTGATTGTTGGGGGGTCATAAACACTTCATTTGATGGCCCGCCAACTTCAAATGAATAATTGTTATATTCTAACTCAAAAAGTGTTGAATTCTCTAATAAAGGCATAAATGACCCGAATTGATGTAAATTAGGCGAGCTTAATTAGGATGCAGATGATGGTGGCATGTAATGGTATTGAGTATAAATATCTGAAGAAGAAGCGGCTCCAAGATTTGGTTCCTCTACATCTCCCAGCACATCTTGATTTTGTTCCTCTTCTTCTTTAGCTGCAACCGGTGATTGAGTTGACAAATAGCCACCACGTCGTTTACTTGGTTTACCTTGAGCAAACACTGGAAGTTGTAGCTCAATTATAGGTGGAGCAGGCTGAGGGACCATGTTGTTGTGTTGTTCTCTTAATGTCATTCTAATATTGTGTTGGTCCCGTATAACCCTTTGTTGATATTCCCCGGTTGGCATCGGCAAAAGGTCTTGAATACTTAGCTGAATTAATTCATTAGCTATATCGACTTGAAATCAACATAAGACATTATTAGTTAATGACATTATCCATATAAAATAAGATAAGAAGACAATGATTTTAGATACTGACTGCAAAACTAGTTGCTGCACTAGAATGGTGGATCTACCGTCGAGTGTGTCTCCAATACCATCACATGTACTCAGATCTGCGATCTAATGCTTCATGTGTCACAGCTGATTCAACAATAGCATTATGCCACCCAAACAATAATGTCATATACTTCATGTGCTTTTGAATCCAATTTTTTGTTGTTCTTCCTCTTAGTTGGATTAAGTCGCAATTTTCTAAATAAACTGGGGCGATAGGTATTGGTTGTTAAAGACCAAATTGCCTAAGCACACGATCAGGATGATGCCATTCAATTATATGGAAGCATATCAATGCAATTGAAGCTCGCCAAATTTGTGGTGACTCTAAGCAATATCCTGGAATTAATTGTTGCACCGTTGGAGATTCATAAGACTACCAAACTATGTCTTCCTCCCTCATTGCATCAAGCAACTTCCTATAAGTATGCAACACCTCATTAATAGGATGAGGTTGTCCTCCAACCTTCTTCCATTTATAATGACATGAAAGAACTTGTTAAAATTTGTATGGTTAAAATAATAAGTTAAAATCAAATAGTTGAAGTGTAAATTAAGCATACCTAAATTCCAAGGGTGGTAATAGAGGATAAATATCTTTACGTGGATTTGCTAGTGGAGGTCATTCTGGTGCTAACATCGGGAAACGATCCCATGCCCAGAGATGGAGTAATGTCATACATCCACCTATCCCCTTCTCTGTTTGGTCTGTAGCATTGCATAATTCTCTAAATAAGTGTGCTAATATTGCAGAACCCCAAAAATATTGGCCAGCACTTGAGAGATCCCAAAGCAATGGGAGGTACATTAAATAAACCTTATGGCTTGACCTGTCTGGAATTAAAAGTCCACCAATCAACTGGAGTATGTATGCACGAGTGAATCTTTGTACTTGTAATTCATCTGCATCATCATCAAGGTTAGGAAAGTGTTCTGCTAGCCAAGTAATTGGTATCCTCTGTCCATACATATACTCTGCAGGTGGTATATTGCCAAGTCCCATATGACAAACATTAGCCCAATCTAAGTCTGTATTACCACTCACAGGTAGTCCTTCACAAGAAAGACCCAATTGAATTGCCACATCCTGTAAAATAATTGTGCATTCTCTGCGGGACATATGGAAAGTATGGGTCTCTGGACGCCACCTCTCAACAAATGCTAAAATTAAAGTCGGATTATACTCAAACTGGCCTATTCTAGCAACTCCATAGAATCAAGTCTGCATAAGGTAAGGCACAATTTGGATTGATGGCTCAATTAGTCCATCTTTATGCATGACTCTTCGAGTTTGAGGAATCCGATTGACCTGAAAAAGTCAAAATAAAATATCTAATGATTATAAACAATTGATAATTTGTGAAAAAAAATTACTTACATTTTGAGTCCACACAGCCTCAGAAATATGTTGTGGTTGTAAATATAATAGTGAATTGTCCTCTGGACCTAGGTTAATGATGTGCTGTGATTGTGCCATTTGAGAATTGTCTCTGCCATGTTTTTAGTTAATTAAAAATAAAGTACAATCTAATATAGCACTATAATAAAATCATACAAGCAATTACAACTAACAATTTCCATGCCTTTTGCAATATTTAAAAAATGCCAGATCCATATATTTGAAAAATCTTAAATACACAGGAAAGTATACAAATTAACATCTGAAGGCCTGACGCTGTGGACAAGTGGAATGATTATGGCCTATTTACCTACATAGTCCACACTTATTAGGTTGTTCGGTTATAGTCCAATCCATTTTGTTACGTATTCGAGTAGAACGAGGACGACCTTTTCCTCTAATCATTGTAGGGTCCGGGATCAAACTTAGAATATCATTTTCTGGCCAATGAACCTCATCACCTATCAGATGGAACTTATTACTATAAGTAAGGCTCATGGTTTCTAATATGAAAATTGGATCCACAAATTGCAAATGGTCTACTTGTACAAAGGCACATACTGCAATGACATGCATGCATGGATACTTCTGTACCTGAAATTCTCACAGTCACATGTTCTTTCATTCAAGTTTACCTTACAACAATGACTAAATTGATGGAGTTGAACATTGTACGACTCAACAACCTCAAATGATGTTTCTCTTCTATCATATATATGAACAATGCATGCAGATGCACCCCGTGTTACCATTTCTAACTTTCTGTTTAATGTCTCAGAATATATTTGTCCAGTAGCTATTTGTGTATGCACTTGTTGAGGACGTTTGATAAAATAGTTGTTGACCCTATACGTGGTAGCCTTTACAATACCAGTAATTAGAAAACTCCGAACACCTTTAAAGACACCATTCATTCATTCAGCAAGGTTTGTTGTCATGTGACCATAACGCCAGTACCCATCGTCATATGTGCGAGACCATTTTTCTATTGGGATGTTGGCAATCCAAGCAGCTGCAGGTGGATGAGTCAATGCAATCTCTTCCAATTGTTGGTTAATATAATGGCGCTGATATGCATAGCCTGCAAATAATTAGAAATTTATTGTTACTAATTTCATTATCACATGTTAATTCATGTGAACAAAGCGATGAACACTCACCGATATTTATGAACTTTTCCTTCAACCAATTTGTTCCATGTGCTTTGTGAAGGTTAACAGCCACATGCCATAGGCAAAAAAATATGATATCCTTGTGCTACTTACCATCCAACATGTTTACTTGCAACTGCAGATATGATTGAAGGATGTTTATAAAAAATTAAACATATCTCGATTCTACTCTTAACGATACATTGGCGCACGTGATATAAAAACCACCTCCAAGCAGCTTTTGTCTCCCCTTCAACAACAACGAATGCAAGTAGTACAACATTACGGCCACCATCCTGTGTTACGACCATAAGAAGTATGCCTTTATATTTTCCATGCAGGAAAGTTCCAACAACTTGGATGATAGGCTTTACATGAACAAATGCATCGATACATGGTTTGAATGCCCAAAAAACATGCTTAAACATGTCAACTGACTGCCCTTCAGAATTGGTTTGTGAACACAGCTTGCTTGAAATTTTAATGTATGACCCAGGCATGAAATATTGGACAGCAGCTAACCACCTAGGTAGTAATGAGTACGAGTTCTCCCAATTACCAAAAGCAATAGCAAGTGCTAGTTGCTTTGTCCATGCTTTCCTGTATGACACGGTGTACCCGAACATTGAATGCATTCGCTCAATTATTTGAGAAATTTTAATGTCTGGTTGATCAGTCACCATTGCTACTATAGAAGATAAGATGACATCAGCATCCAACTTAGGGTGATATTGACTTAATGATGTGGCTAAACATGTATGGGGCTCCATATATTTGGTGACTTTCCAAACCATTCTATTTCAGTTTCTGCAAGCCCGTAGTCTCCAATTGCAACTAGATCCATAGCTTATATATCGATATTCTTCATATTTATTACTTGACAAATACACCTTGAACGTATGATGAAGTCGGACAGAGTAAAGTTTTGTTGCAAGTCTTAGC
Organism: Adenanthera pavonina; assembly: GCA_026686845.1. Taxonomy (NCBI): domain Eukaryota; kingdom Viridiplantae; phylum Streptophyta; class Magnoliopsida; order Fabales; family Fabaceae; genus Adenanthera; species Adenanthera pavonina. Next base: position 8,449,378 of record JAIVEN010000002.1, read on the forward strand.
ACTTGGACATTATTAAAAGTTTGGCGAATTTCAAACTCCTGACTATTATTAACAGATAGAATATCTCTCATTCTACTAAACTCAGGAGATACAGCTGATTCTACATTAACACGTGAAAAGAAATTAGCTACAGGCTCTTCATGCTCATTTATACGTAATGTTGGGTTTGGGACATTATCACCACCCTCACAATTCTTCTTATGGACCTCATGTTCATTCTCATTGTCATTGTTCTAACCATTGGCATTTATTAAAAAATCATACTCATCCTCATTCTCGAAGTCATCCATAATATCTTCAGTTGGATGAAGTAAAGATGATGGTATAGTATTGCTAACATTTGGACAAGGATCAAATGGATGAAAAATTCCCAAGTGCATACTAAGCCTTGATCCTTGTTCTTCTGCATCCACCTGATTGCTACTTGATGGGATCGTATATGGCACATGGACCTGTAGTGGTTGTGATTTGAAATGGTTGTCAACCTCTACATTCGAAATGTATGCATATAACTCTACTCCAATCAATTGATTTGAATATTGTGAATTCATTTGCATATCCTTTGTATACCATGATCATCTACGAGAATAGATGATTGGTGTCATGGTGGATTTATGTATACCGGGCATCTATATACTAACTCTAACACAATTTGATTAGGAGGAAGTTAAAGGTTTTACTCAATGACTTGCTTCAATTGAACCAAACTAATATTTGAATCAACACATATCATTCTCATATTATCTGATTCAAATGTTACACCATGTAGACCAGTACATATCCGTACACCCACTCTTTTCTACTGTTCATTCTTGTTCCTATTTATAGAATCATTTTTTATGTATTTATAAAGAAGAAATAAATATGAATGCATAAAAAAAATTGATAACTACACAATAAAAATTTATAGGCTAATAAAAATTTATAGGATCAATTTCGTAATTTTTTATATAAAAATTATGTATGATTTCTTAGTGCTTCTAATTTTATAAAATGTTTTTTTATAATTTTATTTTTTAAAAAATATATTTTAGATAAATGTAGTTATATTTTTGTTCATAAATAAATTTAATTTATTATTTTTTAGAATGTAAGTTTATTAGGTAATATAAAATATATATGCATATATATAAAGAACCAAGAAAGTGGATATGTCGGGCCAAAATTATTTTTTGTAAAAATTAAAGCTGATAAATATCATATAAATTTAGATATAAAAGTATTAAAATTATGCTAAACTTTTAAAAATCAAAATTATTTTTATACTTGATGGACAATTTTTTTGAAATTTTCTTAATTTATTATTAAAAGTTTGATTCATAGAAATTGATACTCTTATAATGATAATTTTTGTCCAAAATAAATTTTCTATTTATTCAAAATTTGAAAAATTTTCATTCTATTAACCCTAAATCATGTAGTATTAATATAAACAAAAAGTACAATTTGTAAATAAAAAAGCTTAGAACATCACAAAAATATACAAAAATAAAGGATTTAAAAACCAAATACTTTAACATCATAACTGAACCAAATAAAAATAAACATATTATAAATGAAACAATGAAAAACAATTCATTTCAACTAGGAAAAAAAAAATTCTTCACAGCTCTTCTCTTTCTAATCTATTAGTAAATTTAGGGCTCTAAGATAGTGAAGGGTGATATATTTAAAAAAAGTTCATTAGTTATTATCAACTAAATATTATATATATAAATGTTAAAATTATATAAAATTTAATATATATTTATATATATTTAAATAAATTGTATATTTTAAAAATGTCTTCTATAATATTTTTTTCATTGAACTTACTCTTGAACTTTTTTCTACTTTTCTAAATAAAAAAATTGTAATTCATATATCTTAAATCATGTTTTAAGATAAATAAATAGTACATTTAATAAATAAAAAATTCTACGAAATTATAAACTCACAATAATTAATAAATATAAAAAATAAATTATTTCAGAAAATGAAAATTAATAATGGTTTCCTAAATAAATGATAAATATATACAGTAAAATCTAACAATCTTAAAAATCTAAAAACCTAATATTATGCAGTAAAATCAAAACAAACTAGATAATTTGATTATAAAATTAGATATATGTAATATATAACAAAATATACTTACTTGTATTCTGGTATAAAATTTGTAGAAAAATGAGTAAAGATCAAGATAAATGTTGTTGAGTGAAAGATCAGAAAATTAGCTCTCAGCTGAGATTGAACGATCCAGCAAATTATTCTGCTTCAAGCAAAGAAAAAATTTTTTGGCAAGTGAAGAAGTCTGAAGAGGAGTAACTGAAGTGCAAATTCAAGAGTGAAGAAAGATTCATAATCTATCGAAACTGAAACCTCTTATATAATCAAAACTAACTACCCCTATAGCATCACACAGACACACTCCCCAATTTTTAGGGTTATCTACATCGATTAACGCTGCATGCAGCAGCGTTAAATAACCAAACGCTACAGCAAATATATATATATTTTTTAATTTAAAAAACTAACGCTGCCATGGAGTAGAGTTACATTGCTCCATGGCAGCGTAATGCTGCAATGCCGGTCAACTTTGACTGGTGCTACAGCCTGTGACTTTAAGTCTTTTAAGTAAAAGACTTAAAGTCACAGACTTTATGTCATGTCACATACAGACTTTTCAAAATGTCTGTCTGTGACAATATATATATATATATATATTTTAAAATTATAAATTGTAATTGTAACTTGCGATTTTTGCAAATTGTGATACTCGGTTACGTTTTTTTTTTTAATTGCTCCAGCGCAAAATGGAACTCTAAACTACAATTTCTCAGAAGTATTGTATATTAATAAATATTTTTTAACTTATTACATATTCGTAAATTTTTTTTTGTTATATTTTGATCAAATAGCCCTCATATTATTTATCTCTCACATATTAATTATAAACTAGGAGTATAAAAAAAATAATTAAGACACAAGATAATACTATAAAATACCTTATATTGGGACCAAATAATACTTCTAGAAGATATTTTATGTTTAAGACAAGAGGGAATATATATACACACACATCTAACCAAATTAATGAATAAATACCAATACTTAGGATGGATCCTCTAGAATTACAACCGGTGGAATTCCTATGATGAAGTTCGTTTCATCTTGCCTGCTCAAAATTTCAAGAGAGATTAACTTGCCCCGTGTCTCTAGAACGCAGCGTAGACCATAATTGCAGTAGATTGAAAATAATTGTCAATGTGTCTATGTTTAGTCAGTGTACTATTACAGAGTAGAGAAACCGGATCCAGTGTTTGCTATTTGAGACACCAGTTTACATTTACTTCTTGTATGTCTTGTATGTCTATGGCTAGTGTTATAACACTCCAGATGACAAAATGTCATTCATCTCTTTGATTTTTCTGATGGGAATTTACACGCTGTCATGGACTGTTTCTGTGAGCAATCATGGAAGGACACTCCTGATCAGTACAAGATTGTACATTCTACTCAATGCTGGCATGTTTAGCTATCATCCTAGCCTTCCCATTTTTTATCATCTCTCTTGGACACTCTCAAAGCCACTAACCTTACTCTTTTGCAGAACAAGTAATTAACATGAGATTTAATTCTCGAACTTAATAATCAGTTTCTCAAGTGATCTGATGAGAAGATTTTTTGTTTAGTCTAATGAATAGTACATTTTGGTATGAGGGTTTGTGGGAACAGGACTTCTTGAACATGCATTTCAATGATATATACCAGCCAAATCCTAATGCTTACAATTCTGTTATGGCGATGCTCTGGCACCACCCTGAATATAAAGCTCTTGACCAAGTGAAAGTGGTTTACTACTGTGCTGCAGTATTATTGCACTCTGCATCCCTTTTAAGTGAACGTCTAAAACTATCTATTTTTTGTTTATAATGATATTTTTGTTCTCTTATGATGAAAATTGGATAGGGTAGGTACACTGGAAAGGAAGAAAATATGGATAGGGAAGACACAAAGTTGCTGGTGAAGAAATGGTGGGATATCTATGAGGATGAGAAGTTGGATTACAAGAATGTGTCTGAGATTGTACATTGTAGTAAGCTTGAACCAGGGATTGCTTCTCTTAATGATGAAAACGTAGGCATTGTACTAGGACTGTTCCATCTTTTTGCTTAGTTAAGTAGCTCGAAGGAAATTGCCAGTTTCTGTGTGTCCATTTAAGAATTACAAAGACTCCTTAAACTAGTCGCTTATCAGAATCATAAAGCTCGCTTAATCATGCTCTGTAGCCGTCACAGAATTATGATCAACGCAGCCTAATATGTTGTTACTTCATTTATGAGGATCTCAATATTTCTAGTGAACAGAACAAGAAGATAACTTGGAAGAGAAGGAAGATACGAAGTAATTAGTAATTCAAACAACAAAGTCTTGTCATAACAGATCTTTTTTTTTTTACATATAGAAACAAACAAGATATCCGGTACATTCTCCGCAAGACAGAGACATAAATCGGTCAGAGAATGCTATTGCGAGAAATCAGAAAACAGAGTTATTGTGAAGTTTAGTGGAGCAACCTTGCACCCTGTTCCTCGGGACAATCAACTTCTGGGCAAGTGAATCATGAAAGGGGCAATAAAACAAAGATCAAGGCAAAAGCAGAAGAAATGACACCTATGGTAAGAACGATACAGGTTACGAAAGGATGGAAGGTGCTGACATGGAGCTGAAGGATTGTTACAAGCAGCCACGCTGAGAAGGAAAGCACGGCTGCCAGAACCAGGGCCATCATCATATAAGGGTGTGTCTCGAAGAAATGCTGTCCCATATCTGTAACCTTGAAGGCGATGATGCCGACCAAGCACTTGAGGAACTTGTCAAAAATCCCATGCACCTCCTTGAGCAGATTCACCTCGTTCTCCCTGATCATGAGATGACAAAAAAAAAATTAGGCAAAAGACAGGGCAACAACATAAGAAGTGAAAGGGTTTCAAGAGATGAAGAAGTAGTAAATTATAAACCTCATTGGAGTTGGATTTGTGGGAGAGGAATCCACGAAAGGAAAAACGAGCAAGAATGGTGATAGTTGGAGAGAAGAGAGGAGGAATAGTTTATTTATATGGATATGGAAGGCAGAGTTAAAGCGCGAAGAATGAAAAGTCAAAGGATTACAGAAATTTAAACTTGTGCTTTTTTCTTTGGGGACTGAGAACTTGGACGTTTAAAACGTACGTATAAAACGTATCTATGGTCCAATTGTGACACAACGAAAGTCCCTCTTCCTGTCTGATGTTGTTACTAGTTATTTATTATTATTATTTTTTTGGGTGTGAGGCTTCGTTAGGCTTTAATACGCGACGTATTAAACGTTTGGTCCACGGTGGATGACTTCTGAGCGTAAAAATTTTTAGCAGCTCTTAAGTGTTACTCCGTCATTACTATTTTTTAATAAGATATTTAAATTAAATAAAATATTTTATTAGATAATAATATTATGATGTATAATAGAATAAGATTTTTTTCACAGCATTAAAATCTAAAATTTAATCTATGTAACAAAAGAATAATGAGCACTGAAATGTAAAATTTAATAATATATATTGATATTATTTTAATATTATTAAAAATATTTTTATTTAAATTAACTTTTTTTTAAATAATGTAACACTTTTGTAATAGATAATAGACAAAGAGATGTGCTAATCAATGGTCATCGTTGAAACCGTCTGCCATAATCCAAGATTCTTTCTTTTGCTACATATTATTTTATTCATCTTAAATTTGTTTTCCTCTATCACTTTTTTGTTTTCTTTTTTTCCCTAATAGTTATCCTGGCAATTCCTGGATAAGAAATTACTTCAATATGGAGTACTGAAACCAGTAGCAATGGTCAGGAGGCCAAAAATAAATTTTTTATTCTATCTTAAAAAAATTATACCTCTATGATATGTTGTCTAAATAAAATACTTTCACTTGAATTTTTCAATTGAGATGAATGAGACTAGCTCAATAATAATAATTTTGAATTTTATATAAGTTTAAAAATTAATTTGAATTTAAATGAATAATATATGTAAATAAGCCTCAATAAAAATTCACATTATTTAGTCCATTACTTTTTAAATGAAATTAGAAAGGAGCCCGTGCTAACTAGGTGGGTAAAAAAGGAAGTGGGAACAAAGGAAAAAAGGAAAAGAAAAAAAAGAGAGCAAAAAGCTGTTGTTGAAAAGTTAATTCTGTGATGAGTTGTCAGGATGTTTTTGTCACACTAGGGAAAAATCTAATCTAGCGACTTATGGTTGGAAATTGAAGAAAATATAGACAGGAAATTGAAAAAAAAAGACTTCGCCCTTATTCTCACGCAATTAACATCGTCCTTTAAACTGTTAAAAGTAAGCATCATAAAAATTAAGTAATTTCATATGCAAGTAGTACAATTTTTTTTTTAGATTTTTAAGTGAATTGACTCAAAATAATAGAAGTACTTGCCATCTATTAATTTTAAGTCATGCATTATAAAATAGAGTTGTCAGATAGTTTTAACTCTTGCATCTCATCTTAAACTGGTAGTTTTTTCTCTAAAAAAAAAGGAAAAATGATTATATTTTTAAAAAGAACTCAAGGAAAAATGCTTTTGCACGAGCATTTCAAGTAATTCGTCCTCCCCATCAATTGCCTAATTTGTATTAGGATTATCTTTGCCGTTGTTCAGAGAGGAAGCATAATGTTCAATTTCAACCTTGTGATGATGGGTCTCTCTTTTTTGTTCAAAATTTCGGGCCCCTCGACCATGGCTTCTTCCCCTAGCACTACTGCCAGCATGTCTAAACTCAAGCTACAATAAAAGAAAAACGTGATTAACCCCCAAGAAAATATTGAAGTCCTAGTTTAAGGGACTATTGTACATTGAGCAATTTACTTGCAAGACATGTACTTATATACTTTAGGTCTGCCTTGTGGTTCATAAAATGACTAACAAAAATGGGAACAACAATTATTGCATAAATTAGGTGATAGCCTGTGTGAAGAAAACAAATAGACCAATTCTTAGAAAAAAATTGTGCAATGATAAAGGAACTTTATTTTCTATAACAGAGTTGAATACAAGCTCAGTATGCTAAGGAAGGCACGCACACACCAAAAGGAAAAGGCCTTTAACTGCAAAAATAAAAGTAAAACAAACTTTCCAAATGAAACATATTAACCATTGCCTCAACAATGTATATAGGGCTTTTGAAAGTGTTTCTAAAAGTGTAATGATAAAAGAGATAGGTAATACAGGATTGTAGTGTTTTAAAAATTAAAAAAAATGTAGAAAAGATAGGAATAAACTACCTGAGAGGCTAATAACTCTCTAATCTAGTCAAATTCTTCCTTGCTATCCAGTTTCTTGATCCATAATATATTCCCCATTAACGGCCTTATCCTCTCCTTACTCTTTTCTTTTCCACCAATCTTAATTTCATATTCTTAAACTAACCCAGAAAATTGAAAGAATGAAAGAGGAATTCACCTATTCTCGTAGGATTTTTTAGTTTCATCCTCAAAATAGCAAAAAATCCCCTTCTTCCAAGTTTGCACAGCCCCAAGAACTCTTAAAATCCAATATGCAAAAATCCAATCAGTTAGAAAGAATCAGTAAGAAAAAGAGAAAGCATTAAAATTTCACTCCAAACTGAAAAATAGTGAATCACCCAATAAAATAATGCATTAGAAACTGATAAAGAGTATATATGGTAACCTCTGATTGAGAAAATTTTGGTCAAACAATGATTTATATATTGAAAGCTATTTGTCATAAGTTTTTTACTATATGGAAGACGAATTAACATTATACAAGTTTGCAACAATTGGAAAATTTTTTTTCCTAATTTATCTCAAAGCGAGATGAATATTGCTAATTTAAGAAACAACCATGTTAACTACACTCTAATAGCCGCTCCAAGGTTTTTAGAGGTCCAACTAAAAATAAAGGATACACATCTAAAAACAAAAGAACAGGCGTACCAACATATTATTACATATACGTCATTTGATCTTGAAATTGCAAGAAGATAGATGCATGCACAAATTAATCCAACTTTTAAAAAAAAAACTCATTTCTTGTTCAGAGTGGAAGACCTATGTCATGTAAAAGACTAATTAAACAAACTGTTGGTCAAAAAATTACAAAATAATGTATGAAAAGAAAGAGTGAAAGCTTGGGTTTCACATAGATTAATAGAAATGTTAGATAAGCTTGCATTATAAGCCTAGAAAGCTTCAGAGAAGGATGGAAAAAAAAAAACTATGAAAGTATCCTACTTTACAAAGACCATACCAAAGTAGTAGCAAGACCATGCAATTGCAAGGTTACTCAACCTTTTCGGAATTCAAGACTGAAAATGAAATTTAAATACATAAGGAACATTAATAGAAATGTTAGATAAGCTTGCATTATAAGCCTTGAAAGCTTCAGAGAAGGGTGGGAAAAAAATCTGTGAAAACATCTTACTTTACAAAGACCAAGAATGAATGCTACAACTGTAAAAGTACCCAAATGACCAGTGCATACAAAATTGGAATCCAAGATAAAATAGAACTAAATTGGAGCTTAATCGAAGAAACGACCAACAATTTCTTTATCTTGGCTTTTCTTCATAAGTGCATAAGAAATCACCCGAGAAAGTAAAAGAAGCATGAGACTTTACCTAATAGTAACCACTCATCACTTTGACATACTCCTTTAAACCTGGACTACTTGTAAAGTAGCCAGTTCCTATGCATTCGGATGATCAGCATACTTGACATTGTGTCATATCCAAAATTGAGCTAACTAGAGTCTAAATCTAAAAATAAAAAACCTACGAGAAACCTAGGGATGAAATCATCCAATTTTAGAGGTAGTTTCTCATTTACTGCATATTTTGCATCAGTATCGATAGATGGCATTGCATATTATGCATTGCCACGCCTATTCTTAGAGTATGCCCCCACAAAAGTACAATATTCATAAGTCAAAAGAAAGAGCTAAACTTGAGAGTCTTCTAGTTCAATTGTGCTTGGCCCTATCTTGGTAATCAATTTTGGCAACAAAAGAAAAAGAGTGAACCAAATCCTAGCTGTAGTAGAAGCAGTCACATGTGATTCACAGAATCTATACAATAAAGACAAAGCAACATGGAAGTAATTTAAGAAAAGTATCATAATTCCCCACCATAATACATTCATTTAATTAAATTAATAGTTCTAGGAAATATTGAATATGATGAAAATCAATACAGATATATTCTATAAGGTTAACACAAAGACACACCTTTGCACCAAGCATATAAGCTTGAACTTTAGAATGGCCAAAAGGATCAATCTACCAGCCAACTCTTGGAATCTTATCAATAAATTACTCTTTGATGAATTGATGCCCCAAAGTTGTATGATCCATTAGATCAATATAATGCAAGGTCGCCTCATCATGCATACACACACCCCAATTTCTAAAAAAGCCAACCAAACAAAAGAAAGGCAGAAAGCAAGCCTAGTATGAAGCATTAACTCACAAATAATCGAAGAAAATTTATATTATAGGAAAAAACTGTAGAACTCATCTTATCAACATGATAATTAGTAGCTACTGATAATAGAGATAAGGCATAAGATAATTACATGAATTCCAGCTAACCCAAGTTGGCAAGTTCTTTCACCTTTGTTTTCATAGCTTTGCTTTGTTGTCTCCACCATCTCGGGAAAAATGCCTAAAAAGGAAATTACAACATTATTTGATACTCATGTTTTATTATTGATGAAATTAAGCCACAATATTCCTGATACAAATAAATAATGAATACTTCTCCCAAAATACGAGCAATTCAAATAAACACAAGCAAGACTTCTCCCATGCATATTATTTATTCACCTTGAAAGACCAAAAAAGTTAAAAAACCATTAGAAAAGAAAGTGGTTCATATCATGAGAAGGAAACCAACTTACTTTAATGATGGCTATCACTTTAATCACAATAAGGACCAGTAATGCCATAATGCACTTGTCAATGACAAAAGGAGATATTAGGCAGTACAAAAACATTAAAAAATAAAAAAAAATATGGCCAAAGTGATTTAATTACTCCATCAAGCATTATATGCTAATAGATGGAGAAATTTGTTTCCCCTCTTTATAATAGCACATTCATTTTGCTTTAGAAAAATAGGAAATCCAATATGGGAAAGTGTTGCAAGCCCAAAAAAAAGTGGAAATGCTACAATCTCATATGAAATCCATTAACTCAACTTCCTATAGTGAATTTGAGCAGAAAATGTACCATCTGTCAAAAATAGAAAGTTTAGTCACAATCAAAAGATCCAGTAGCTTTTTAGGAACTTTTCCAACCTCACTATTGATCATCTTTCCTAAACATATCCATCATAATATCTAAAGAGAGTTCAACACAATGCAAATTTGGTCAAATAGGTTAATCTAGCCAATGAACAAATGGGTGCTAGCCAACACAAGATACCTGACATAGGAAAGTTAGTGGTATACTGGACACATACAACAAAATTAGATACAAGAGCAGTATTCAGCCACCAAATATCTTTAAAGAAAAACAAGAAATAGAAGGTTTATCTAACATCCCCATGTCTGTACAATATACAAAATATGCTTACCTGCTACACAACAGAAAACCCAAACCAAGAGTCAAAATGCATTCATATTAATGAGTCACTAAAACAACCTACTATAGCTAACATCCAATAGATTTCCTTCCACATAAACAAGGCTCACTTGGGCTTTCCTAGAGCATCCATTGCTTTCTAGTTCGGTCATTGTAAATGTTGCACTTACTATACATCAAATTTCAAATTTTAAAAGCAATTTGTTTGTCCTAGTAACCAACTTTGTTTACTAAATCAAGGGAGGAGGAAACCGAAAATTTAAATTTTCTATAAGAAGTAGACTTCTTTTGCCACAAAAATATAAAATCATCCAGATATTATTAAAAAGATGATACCTAGATAGAACTGAGAATAGCAGCTACATCATATATGGGACTCCACTAATTTTGTAATATATTCAAACAACTCCCATCTACATGAATTGACCAAAGTTGAAAATTGACATTAGTAGCAACACAACTAATTTATTAATAGTGTTTTATATGTTTTGGGCTAGAACTTACTATTAGAGAGACAAATCGCACCATTGGCATTTAGTTTAGATAATCCTTTGAAAATTGGAGTTAAATGAACATCAAGGTGCTGGTCAAAAAGTAAAAAAAATGAACATCAAGGTGTTCACATAGCTGAAAATAAATTTTCTTAATAGAAGTATGACATAATAAAGACAAGAGAAACGATCCTTTTGTCCTCTTGCAACATATTTAAAAGATAGTATATCATCATCAAATACAGTGAAACTTTATAAAGAGAAGATCCACAATTCATTAGACCTAAGCCTTGGAAAGAAACATCCCAGAACTCATCTTGCCTTCACTCATTATACTTTTGCTCAATTCATTATTTGCTACCATGTATTTCTCTAGCTTGTCCTTGGCCTAACAGTGCAAATTCGAGCATTGAAAATAACATCCTCTCTAATATTAGAAAGACCAACAACAACCACCACAAAAATAAAAAAAAAATAGAGAGCAAGAACTACCCAGATTAATTAGATGGTCACATTCTTTGTTGGATATAAAAGCCCTGCGTACCAAAAATTCAACAACTCAAAAAAGCAACTCTCACAGCATAGAAAGAACAACTAGAAGGGAAGAACTAATCCATAGTCTAACGCAAAAAAATTGAGAAAAAAATTTGTTTTTCAAAAAATATTGGCCTGGGAAGAGCATGAAACTCCTCAGCATGAAAAATAGAAGTCCTTTTTGCAACATGAGCCACTATTGCTTCTTCCTATTCAAATAAAAAACATCAGAAGTATTTTGCAAAATAAAAAGCTCCTGATAGATAAATCAATCCAATAGAGGAATAGAGGAACTTATACAAGGCATAAGATAAAAAAAAGATGGAGTATCACAATCTAGAACAATTAGTGATCAGTGGCGCATGTAGAGCATAGGCAGCTTGAAACCCACGCATAGTGAAGTAGGCCGATGTGTGAGGACAATAGCTTCAGTTTACGGCATGATCCTAAGACAGTGAACTCAACGATGGTGGTAGTACGATGCATGAGGGTTTTTGGTTTTGATAGCACATTGAAACCTGTCTCTGTTACCAATGGACGTCTGATGGACTTGCTGTCAACCAAAAGGTAGAGGACCTTTATTTGATTTCCTATATTGGTGACATCCCTAATCTGGAATTTTTCTCCATCACCACCGTATTCAGATGAGAAAGGAAGAAGAAGAAGAAGGATGACAAATAGTAAAGAGAAAAGAAAGGAAATAGAAAAAAAAAGAGAATAAAAATGGAGAAAGGAGAGGCAACCATCACGATAAAAAAAAGGAGATTTAGCCCCATACCTCACAATCCAATCCCATAATATATATATCGCTAGCTTGTAGCCCATGAACAGTGAAAAATCAATAAGATCAACAAAATACGCATCCACATTTTAATTAGTTGTGGAATAAAGGTCAGTGACATCTCTTCCAGAATTGCCATTGATTTGCAAAAACTCGAAGACCCCAGATCCCTTCAAGCCAACCAAAACAAAATAGAATAAAAAAATGAACATAAAAATATGGCAAAATCAACTGATCTTTAACCTTATGTGTCATTGAAACAATAGATTCAAAGGAAATAATGCCAAACAAAATAGCAACAAATTTACCCCAGAATCTCCGCATGCAGGCATTCTAATTTGCTGGAATCTATACAATAGTATAGGAAGAAGAAAAGTGTCAAACAAATCTACCCTAAAGCCTCTAACCTCCATGGGATAAAGGAAAAAAAATAGAATAGTATAGGAAAAAGGAAAGTACAAAAGAAGAGTTTAGAAAATGATCAAAGTATTTATAGAAGAATCAAGAACAAAGAGATAATACCAACCACAGGAAATGAGGAAAAAGATGGAAGAGAAGAGAAGAATCGAGAGAGTAGAGTAATAAAGACAGTGCTCAAAGAATAATCTAGAAGCACCCAAACACCCGACCCGTCTACAAATAGTTTATGAACAGTAGAACCAATAGTGCCGTTTCCTTTAGCTTTTTATATAGATATAAAATATAAGGGTACACTATAATTGTGGATTATATTTATTAACTAACTCAATTTATTAAATTAAATATGTCTTTATTAATTATTTAGTTCTCATTAGTTTGTAGTGAGTGATATATAAGTTTGTGAATTTGAACATAGATTATAATTCATAAATTATTATTAGTAATCTTATATTTGTAGTATAATAATGATTATATATCATAATGATAAATGTTTAGTATAAGTGTACATTTAAGTTATTAATTCATTACTTCTTCTTTATTAGTGATTATTTACCAATATTGAATAGTTATTTGAATTCAAATTAGTACTTTCAATTACAATATTGGTGGTAGACAATGGCATAGTGGTTTCAAAATTAAGGATTTATCAGGATACTAATCAATTTTCAAGATGATAGTTTTTCAAATGATGGTACAATGAATAGCATCCCCTCCCATATTTAGATGGGTTAACCAAATAAATTTGCTTTTCAGTATAATTTACCTCCAAATTCCATTTTCAAATTTGAATTTCAATTATTGATGGGACATTGTAGCTGAACATCACATAGTATCTGAACATGGATAGCTAGCTAGATGTTTGTTTTTTAAAACAAAATTCAATTTTGGATTGAGATATATGACAAAAAAATTCAACACCTTTCCCCCCAAAAGTTCAAACTTGGATTAGAGGGATTAGAGGTCCCACCATCCTTTTTATTTATATATTCTTGCACTCTACAAAAACAACCTCTTCCTATCCCCTTCTTTTTCTATACTTCTTCTTTGTCTGCAAATCTCACAGTCTGCCAACTTCTTTGGTGTTTATACTTCACATTCATTGTAATGGCGGGTGAAGAACATGACCTCATCAAAGATGTAGATAATTTGAAGGAAACTTGGAGGATTATTGTAAGGGTTTGGTGAAGATGGACTATCAAAAATCAAAACAAATTAAGTGGCAACTCCTCAATTTTTATGATCCTCACGGACAAGGAGGTGTATCTATTTCTTATCTATCATCTATCATTTAATTCTTGGTTTGACATTTAGTTTTGTTTATTCTTTCCTTCTAGGGTTGTAAAATACAAGCAATTATTCAGCCGAACTCTCTATTTGAGAAATTTCATAAGGATCCCACGAAGGAAAATGCTATGTCATTGAAAATTTTAAAGTGTTGGAGAACAAAGCTCAGTATCGAGCTACAAGCCATCCCTACCAAATCATTTTTAACAAGTTTACTTATGTTGAACCAAATAATATGCCACTTCCCACTCAATGCCATAGTTTCCTAGCCATATCTGACATTGCCTATAGCAGACCATATACTGATGTTCTGAATGGTTTAGCTTTTGTTCTGTATTCTACTTTCTAAAGACTCAAATAGTAGTTAGATAAATTGTAAGGATGACTATATTATCAGCTTAACTAATTTACTCTATTTTCCCTTGTTCACAAATGTTTTTTACTGTACTTTTGTAAATCTCTCGTCTATCTATAAAAGTAGAATCGATATACTTGCTACAAATTCGCAGTCATATCTAATAGACTGATCTCTCAAACACCAATGGGAGCTCTAAAAACCCCACAGTATAAGGGTTTCATGGTATAAAAAATACTTATTGTATTGTTACTTCATAATATAGTTATTTATTTTATATATATTTTGGAAAGAAAACCATTTTTCAAATAAATATTGTGTTTTGAAATATAACATGTAGCCTGACTGATATATTTACATTAATTCGTAATCTTATGTGATAACATGGTTAATTAGAATACTTGTGTGGGTTCCAAAAATCTCACGTAATGTGATTATTAAGTCAATTATTATTTTTAAAATAATATTATTATACACTTCTTCTTAAAACAAGTAATTGAACAGTATTTTTATTTGTATGAGGCATTTGGAAACATCATCTTGTCATCATTATTATATTTTGTCTTGAAATCATTATAAATGATTGTTTAGTCAATTCTTATTTATAATAATATTATTATTACTTTTAACCACATATTTAAAAAAAACATTTTGACATACATTCTTATTTAAAAAGAAAATTGTACATAATGTTATTTATAAGAATAAGTTACCTAACCAACTTATATATCTACGTGGACTCGTAGTCTCACACGACAATCAGTCCACCAAGATACTGGCAAAGACTCTGAAGTCTTTTGGGCATGGTCATTTGAGTAATTATTATAAAATATAAAAAGTAAAATAAAATAAAAAAGAAGAAAATAAAAAAAATTAAATGAGATTATTATGGTTTTTACTAGTTATTATTACTTTTGTTTATTATTTTTGTTATTCAATTTGATTGTTATCCATTTATTTTGTTATTTTATAGGAAAATAATTTTTTTCTTTAAAAAAAGTCATTATAACCTATTATTATAAGTAAATCTTATTAATACACTCATGCAGCGGAAGACTCGTATGGTGTAATTATTTTAAAAGTTTGCAAAAGCTCCAAAGCCTTCATGACAAATTATAAAAGGCCTTTTACTTTCAAATAAATATCCTTCTTTTTCTTCTTGTTTTTTCTCCTCTCTTTTTTTGAGACAGTAAAATGATAGGTAAAAAAAAAAAGATTCAAGAGGCAACTAAAGCAATTGCCATAAGAGTTCTTAGAACAATCTAAAGGTAAACAAGAATGACGAACACAGAAATATCATATTAGCAACTCCAATCACCGGTGTAATCCACATAAAGGAATCCTAAAGAAAATCTTCTAGTATCACATTTAAGAGAAAGAAACGTCCAAGTGATTCTACAATTTCAGGCCTGCATATTTTCATTTTAGAAATATACTAGGCCAAATTGCATCAACTTCCAATAGACCTTTATAGAAAATTTTGGCCAAACAATCAATACAACAACTCTAAACCGAACCTGACTTCTAAAGACCACTTTGAAGCGTTTCTACAATTTGTAATAAACAGAAGCACAATAAATTTTCCTTTGCTTCTCATACTTACAGAGACACTTTCAGAGGTAGCATAAACTGGAAAAAGATTTTACGCAATTGCAATAACCATTACGTTTTTAAACGTAGCCCAGTCACAAAATTGACACCTTAAGGGAAAAAATTGAGAAACGTAGGGGTCGCTTAGTATGGGGAAAGTACAGAGGGGAAGTTCAACTTCTCGAGAAGTAGAGCAACTAATGTTGCTTGGTTTGAAAAAAATTTGGAAGTTCCCAGGAAGTTGGGTTTAACTTGGGAAGTTCTACTTCCTGAGCAAATCCCTGGGAAGTTCTACTTCCCGAGTATCTTACAATGATTTTCTGAAAAGACCCTTAATTCTTTAATTAATTTTCTTAATAAAAAGGGTATTTTTGTATTTAACATAAAAATATAATATATTTCTTTTAAAATATAATTAGAACTTTCCAGAAACTTAAAATTAACCAAGCAAATTATATGGATACTTTCCGGGTAGTTAACTTCCCGGGAAGTATACTTTCAGGGAAGCTACTTCCCAGAAAGTATACCAAGCGACCCCGTAATCTCGCCTTAGTAGTAGCCAGAAATTGTTTTTTCATTTTTCACAACCGGATCAACACATGGGGTCACAAAATAACCGACATATGATTTAAGCAAAGCAAAGCTCAGGAACTACTAATCGTATGCTGAAACAAAACCCCAAATAACTGAAAGAACTCCATTGTAACCCAATCATACGAAGCAAGAAAATTTAACTAGCAGATGTTTGGGAAAGCATAGAGGAAGAAACTGTAGGAAAGAGTTACACAAGCTTCAACTCATTGTTTGTATTTTATTTTATTTTATTATTTTTTTAAAAAACTAAAATTACCAGTTGATGAATCTACAACTTAACCTTCCTTCGAAGCCTTCTCATTCTTTTCCATCTCTCGTGTTCTTCCTACTACTTCACTTTCAGATCCTTGGTGTCCTCCCTTTCATCCCGATTCCTCTACTTCTCTTGATTAGGATTTCCCTAATCTTCTTCTCGTTCTCCTTCCTCTCTCTTTTTGTCTCTCAGCTTCGGTCTCTAGGGTTTTCAACCTCTAGAGTTTCTTATCTTCTGTCTCTCAGTTTCTAGGTTTTTGGTGGCCCCCTGTCCTTCCATCCTTTCTGTCCAATTACTCTTCATGTCTTATAGGATCTCCATGACTGGAAGAAGAAAAGCATCTCGAGCGCATGATTACTGCCTCATACCCTTTCGCCCAAATTTTGCCTATCTTCTGCCCTGCTTCTCTGTCTTGATTACCTTCATCCTCAAATGCCTTCAACTCCACTAATCTGCTGTAGTAGGGTACAGAGTAGTGGAAGGATTTCCTTTTTTGCCTTTGAGTTCTGTTTCTCAAGCCCTTACTCTTTCTCGTGCTTTTCGGCTTCCTAGATCCTGGTTCATCTCTCTTTCTCTCACACGCACCACTCCCTCTGTTTTTTTCTTGTGCCCGAGTCTTGCCCAAACTTTGTGTCTCATGCTTGAGCCCCTCAAACAGGCTCAGCACCATTTGGGCTAAAACACTGAGTTTCAGCTTTTTGGTCCTCACTTATCATTTTTTTTTCCTTATTTTAGACCAAATTTTAGCCCAAAATTTTGTATTTGGGAAGGGGCTTGGGCTACCAGCAATCCCAACCCAAGACCTCTTCTTCTCTCTCCATTTTTTATTTATTATTTATTATTTTAAAACTTGCACTTGTGAAGGTAGTTGCTAATTTAAGTAAAAAGATTTTTCATTCATTTGATTTTCTACTATTTTTAATTAATAAGATTTAATTATTTATTATTATCATTTTTCTATTTTTGTTTATTTCAAACTTTAAATTATTTAATATCCAGACAAAATAGGGAGTTCACATTCCTATATAGTTTTAAATCAGGCTGTGTTTTGCTTTTTCATGGCTCATTAGAGACAATAGTGTGAATGTTGTACTTTTTGGAGACTTTGCCTATGATGCTTATTGCTTAAAAGAAGAGGACATGTGTCGCACCCGAAAAAAATGCGACGAAATGAAAAAAGAGAACAAATCTGGTTTTCTAGCGAAAACCGACTTGTGAGGAGTCGCCACCAAAATTTTGAGGAAAATCTTGGGAAACCGAATTTGAGAGGAAAAGGATGTTCTGCTTAACCAGAGTTGGATTCGGGAGTCGATTGTGCGTGGGGAAGGTGTTAGGCACCCCACAACACCCGTTCCTAAGAACGGTTACCTTACGTTGATTGTGTAAATTAATATGGCTTTAAAAATATTTTGATTTCCCTTTTATAATTCACATGCGAGAAAATGGGTCGAGAAAAAAGAAATTAAGAAAGTTTGAAAAATTTGGAAAATAAAATAAAGAAAATAACTTAAATTAAAATTAAGGAGATTTAAGAAAAAATGAGGAGAGAGACTTGAGAAAACAAATTGAAAAACATTTATTTAATTAAGAGGAAAAAACCAAATAAATAGAAAAATATTTATTTATTTACAATGGCGGACTTGACCCAGGATCAGAGCCTGGGGCCTACGTACCCTGCGATGGGGATCAAAGTCCACGTAGTTCGGGACTAGAAATACGTGTCTGTTGGTTGATATTTTTTTAATTATTGTAACAAGAGAAAGTTAACGGAAAATAATTTAACTTTTTCCAAACAAAACAATTTTCTGAGATTGAGTTGGTGAGTTTTAATTTGCAAAAAGACAATTTAATTCCGCTTACTTACTCTTATTTTATTTTGGTTGACAAGATTTTTTATTTTTCTTTGATTTTTGAAAATGCTTTTATTTGTTTTTTTTTTTGAAAAAACCCTTGTATTTTTACTTTTATTTTTCTTTTATACTTTTGAACATCTTTCCAAATAAAGAAAATTAATCTACCTGTTGCAGACTCACAGTCATGCCTGATAGATCAATTCCTTAATTACCTGCGGAAGTTCTAAACCTCGCGGTACAAAGGTTTTATTACATTTTAAAATGCCATATAATACCTTTATTAAATATTTTAAAATAAAATTTGAAAAAACTTGTCACACTATTTTATTTTTGAAATATGGTTATTTTCTAAAAAAAATTTGTTTAATTGATATATCTACGCGGATTCACAATCTCACGCGACAAACTCAGTAAACCCGAATCCCTGCGTGGGTTCCAAAAACCTCACGTGGTGTGGTCATGGAGCTGATCATTTATATGGTGACATTATTATCTCTGCTAATATTATTTATTTCCGTATATTTTATTAGAAAATTAATGTTCTACCTCTTTTAATCTTTAAGCTTGTTATATCAATTTAATACGAGAGGGGTGAATTAGTGAGCAAAAGGGAGCAACATCCATTGGTTCAAGATTTTATCAAAAGGGCTTTTTCTGTTTTATCATTTATTCATTATTATATATATATATATTTTTTTACAAAAAGGGCAAGCTCCATCCTGGAAGCCAACTCATAATTGGATTTTAGGATTCATGTCATAAGGGTCACGCAAATTTCAAATTAAAATAGTTAATATGCATTCCTCCAAAAATCATTATTACTAGAGTCAATCACAACTTCACCTGTATGAACATTAAAAAAAACATCTCCTAGACTAACCACCACTCATTTGCTACGAAAAAGAGTTCACTATATAAGGGGGAAAAAATGAGGATTAATCACTCAAACTCCTATAAGAACATTCTAAAGTGAAACTGAACTCAAGAGCACCGTTTTAATCCTAAGGAATTTCAGAACCATTTCAAAGGTAAATAGCAGATATGAACAAACTTCAACATTTACTCAAGTAACTATGATTCCTGATGTAAATCCTTTAAAAAACCCATCCTATAAGCTGGAAAAGTTTCTTGTATCAGGTTTGAGCAAAGAAAGATATATGCCAAGGGAACATCTTCACATCTCAGTACATAACCTATAAAGATTGTTCCCCGAATGAAGCACAGACACACTCCCTGCACTACCTTAGTTTTCCCCAGAGGCCATAACATAATCATGAAAACTCAATGAAGGCCATAAATCAAACTAAAATCCCCAAGCCATCTGAGAAATACAAACCACGCAAACCACAGGCAGACAGAGTGACACCACTCAAAATTACCAATCAGACCGAAAGTAGGCCTTCAGTCCATGCTTTTTCGAAAATTTTTCAGATCATTATTGCTAACAAAGGATTATCCTTTAATTACCCAGAAACATTGCATCAGCCCACAAAAAAAACCCCAAGATTCAAACAGCCAAGAATGAATGTATACAGAATCGACTAACAAGGCGATGTTTGGAAGGGATGGTGAGATTCAAGATTTGGTGATTCCTCTCCGTTTCTCACCACTGTTTCGCAGCTCCCCCCTCTCCTAAGATTCTCGGTGATTCATCTCCTGCGGCCCCAAGCAAGCTCTTTTCTGCAGCTCTCTCAGACTCTCACGCCTTCGGTTGCTTTCCAATGGTCCCTCGGTCTCCGCGGCTCTCTCTGCTCTCGGCCTCTCTGTCTCCTTCCAGATCGTGCTTTTTCTCGGTCTCCGAGTCCGTGGCTCTAACCGACTCTCCCTGTTTTTCTTCAGTCTCCCTCATTTCAGATCTCCCTCCGTTCTCCGGCTCGGACTCCCTCTCCTTGAGCCCTCCTCATCTACGGTGCCCTCTGCCTATTTCTATCTGAGTCCTTACCTCCTCGCGTGCTGCTCCTCCCTCCGTCCCTCTTGCACGTCTCCTTCTCTCTTTTTCAGACTGCCCCCTTTGCTTCGCTTTTCGTGCACGTCTCTATGTCTTCACTCGTGCTCCGTGGCCAGCTTTTTCAGTCCCCGGCCTCTGGTCCTGCCTCCCTCGTCTGTTCACGCGTGCCTGAGCCCTAATGAGGGCTCAGGTCTTTTTGGGGTTGAAACGCTGAGTTTCAGCGTTTCAGCCCTCTTTTGTCTTTTTTTTTAAAATCTTTTTTTATTATTTTATTAAATTTCTTTTTGAGTTTTGTTTTTAATTTTTTTTTATGTTTATTTTCTTTAGTTTCCTTTCTTTGCTTTCTCTTATATTTTTTGCATTTTTTCTGATTTTGTTTGTTTTCTTTTTTTTTTTGTTATTTATTATTTATTTTATTTTATTTTGTTTTTGCTTTTGTTCTTTTTTTCTTTTATATCTGGACAAAATGGGGTGTTCACAACATGAAACCCCCTGTAGCTGTGGTGTTAGAACTTGTTCGTCTAAAACTTAATAATGGTAAAATTCTATCTTTTCATCCAATTAAGTTCAATGTTAGCATTGACCTAACTTATCACTAGCTTGTCTTTGTAGGTGTCCTTGAACTTGCTAACTCATGGTCTGCTACTAGAATTCTGTTCAATCTAGATATGCCACATGTCAAGGAACTCATTGATAGGTTGTACTATGATTGAATGTCTTTGTTAAATAATGTAGTAGCTGGCTAATTTTATTATGTCTGTGTTTTAACTAATAATGAATGTCTAAAATTGAACCAGGCTACCATGTCAGGTTCACTTGAAACTCCATCCTTTACGCAAGAGAGTCTTGCTTACATGAGTCCATTGGATCCTTCAAATCTTCTTACCTTTCTAAGGAGGTATACAATAGCCCAACTGCTAGCAAAATGCCAAGTACTATAGCATAACTTTTTCCTCTTCCTTTTTGTTCTACATGCCTCAATCACTCTTTACATCATTATTTTCTAGAGCATAACTGCTATGACTATACCTACCATTAAAAAAGTGGAGACTAATTTTGGGTGGATGTACGACGCATGTATTGCATGTAGTGCCAAACCAAAATGAAAGAATGACATACCCCATTGCTTTGCATGCAAGAAGGACAAGCCTACTGTTGAACCAAAGTTTGACTAATTCACATCTATTTTAGTCATATTATCATCTATTATAACTTGTGCTATATATCTCAGTACAAGATTGATTGGATTATTTTGTGCAAGTACATATTATACTACTTTGTTAGTGATCACACTGGAAGTACTTCTGTCATTTTCTTTGATGGATTAGCCAACGAATTGTTGGACGTTTTTGCTAAAGAATTGAAAGAAAAACTAGAATAGGTTACGACAGTATGAGCTTTAAACTTATTTGATGTGATGCATTGCATTTTAGACTAATATTTCAGTCTTGCTCGCCTTTTATACTCATATGTTTTTCACATTTTGATGTTGTAGAACAAAAGACCTTACTCATTTCCTATGGAACTTGAAAAGCTAAAAGATGGTTTTAAAGTTGAAGCTGGATGATCAAAGTGCTAACAAAAAGTTTTGTACCGCCAGTGTCTTGGACTACATCATTGAAGAAGATGAAGTTGAAAGATTCACATATTCAATTGGAAATGTATTTTCTTGGCAAAAATATAAATAGACAACTAACAATGGCTGTGAAAAATTAACTGTCATTGTGTTTTTTGTTTCATGCATGTGCAAGATTTGCAATCATTGGTTAGTAATGTGATCTCAAACAGCCTTGGACATGAATCAAGCTCTCTCATGAAAGATAATGATCCCATATCTTGCACTCCTCTGGCCTCATCTTAAATAGCCTTGGCCTCATCTGCGTCCCAAAATCCTACTGATTCTGGCATTCTCAACGTTGATGTAATGACAATTGCTGAATTTGTGGCACCCCTACAGTCAAAGGCAATGGGGAAATCTAATGGTAAAAGATGTACAAATGAGGCCCAATCACTTGTCTTAGCAGAGATGAGCTCACCCAGTTTCTCCACCACTAAGCCTAAGAAAATAATCAAGCAAGAAAAGATGGACTGAAAATGTATGGTAGTTTGTGTGTTTTGGTTTGTATGATGTATCTATGTTAGGCACAGGTAAGACATGTTGCCAAGCTTTGTACTTTTTTGGATAAAGCCCAATTATTTTTGGATGTAAAATACAGTTGAACTAGGCCGAATTGTGGACTAACTTTTAGTGGCTTTTGTAAAGAATTAAGTTAGCTTAATGACATGAACTGGGCCCTTTTATATATTATTGATGCTGTGCCTATTATGTTAGGAATGTAGTATTTTCTTCTTTCCGGCCAGTGCATTCTATAATCACTGCAGAACATTCACATACATTGCTTTTGATCCATGTATGTTCAACTCCTTCCATATTCATCTAGATGGGATGGAAAATAAGGACTAAAAAATGGTTAATTACTGAACACATATAAGCAGTTTTGTTTACTCAAAACTAAGAAGCATTTGATATCATTTGTTTTTTTGTCAATAAGTATGACTGAACTCGCTTATTAATATCATATCATTTGTTATCATCCTCTTACGTCAATATTTTAATTAAACTTTTTTCATAATTTCTCACTTATTCATTATCAGTATTTAAGCATTAAAAAACAAAATTTGGCCTGACATTAACAATCAGAAACCGTATTTTAATATGTAATTAAATGAATTGAAGGAATATTGTAATGAAAACAAATAAATTTAATAACTTGCATTATGATAATGTTTTATTATAACATGATATACTATTTTCCAAAATCATTAATATCCTCCTTTTTTAATACGTGTAATTAATTTTAATATGCTTTGAAATTTTTATCTCTAATTATATTGAAAACAGGTTGTTATAAAAAAAATAACATTTTTATTTAATCTCTATTTTTATTTCTTGAATCTCAATCTCAATCTCCAAATCTTAATTTTTAAAATGACTGCTATGATGGAAAATTCTACTAAGATACAAAATACATTGACCCAGTAATTTTGGAAAAAAAAATTACTGCCTGGGATAGTTGGAGACTGATGTAACCAAACATGTACTCAGTACTAATGTTACAACTTTAATACGAGACGCATAAAATGAACAGTGCAAGAAAGCATTTATAAATATTTCCTCCCATTCATATTATAAAACATTTTATATTATAAATTTTTTATTTAAAATATAAGACATTAGATATTTTTCTTCTCATTTTATCTCTATTTTTAATATTTTTTCTCTCCTTATTTATAAGTTTATAATGATAATAGAATGAGATATTTAATGAGAATAAAATAAAAAATATGAGTACTTTTTATATTAATTTTTATTAAAAAAATAATTTTTTTAATATATATATAATTAATATAAAATATTTTATAATATAAATAAGAGAAAATATACAATAATCATGCATATCGCCATTAACTTAGCAGCTAGATAAATTTTATTCTGAGCAAGGGAAGGCTATTATTATTCCACAAAAACCAAAAACCAACGTTGCAATCTAAACGTGAAAAATGAGATAGCAAGAGGAGAGAATTTTGTTTATTCAATTTTGTCTAAAAATGGAATACAACTTCCACTTTCCTACCAAACAAAAAATCTTCGATGAGATCTCACAATTAATGCCTACACAGTGCACCTTACCTCTGATTTGACAATTGTCATCCCCGTAAATTACTTTCTCACCAAAATTAAATTCAATCTATATTGAAAAAGAATAGAACAAAAATAAGTACACCTCAATTTCGACCACATTATCAACTTTGCTCCAAGTTTTCTTTTCATTTCCCTCCATTGAACTCCATCACATATTTAGGCGATCGTCTCTTATGTTACCATCTGTATCATTCCTTAACGTTCAAATCTGTCACCCTAATAGAATAAAGACACTGATTGAAGAGGATTAAAAGCGAACTATTCAGACCATGGTTTACTTCAACCCTTCATTTATTGCTTTTCATCTAAGTTAGCATGAGTTAATAAGAACTCCAGAAATCAAGGTATGGGGCCTGTTTGATAGTGTTTTTTATTTTCTGTTCTTAAAAATAGTTTTATAAAACTGTTTTCAAGAAACTGTTTTGAAAACAAGAAAACAAAAAAATCTGTTTGAATAATTGTTCTCAAAATCATAACTAGTGAGTAATAGATGAGTTATTCAAAATTTATAATTTTATCATTAATGAGGTGGATGTTTCTTATCTTTCCTTATGTTTTCCATAACAAAAACTACAAAACACCTAAAAGGTGTTCTGAGTTTTCTGTACAAAACTGTTTTCTGTTTTTCAAAACAGTTTTTAGAAAACAGGTTTACCAAACAAGTTTTCTGAGTTTTCTGTTTCTGAAAACAAAAAAACTGTTTTGCAGAACAGCATCAAACAGGGCCATGATATCTGTGTTTACTTACCTGTAAATTTATTCTACAACTACTGTTTTTATGATTTCGTTGCAACTTGTCAGATTTTGACGGCCATTGTATAGCTTCTACTTTGTCGTTTTAGTTTATAATGCACTTTAAACTATTGCACCCGTATCAAGACAATGATCAGTAACTAAATTTTTTTTATTATTTTTCAAATTATCTTTATTTAATAATACTTCCTACATTAATAAATTACAGTCATTCTCTACTTTATTCTTTTTTCTGAGTTCCCATGGGTCATTGGCAATTGTGAAGAGTGAAACTTTTAGGGGAAATTCTCTTTTATTCATTTATGGTTTAATCAAACCATTAAATAATTTTCATTAAATGCATTGATAACCGTAGAATATATAAATTTACTTATTAGGAGCAATACTAGAAAAATAATAATAAAACACAATATAATCAACATAATGCACTATACTTTAAAACATGAATATTTAAAAAAAGTGCAAAAATATAGCCAAGGGAGTATATTATCTTTGATCAAACCATCAATGAATTAGTGAACTTACTGATTTATATGCAACTTCATTTGATACAACTGTCCTCTCATGCTGACCATTTCTTAGTATATAGCATTCAAGATGAAGAAGAGAAGCAGGACAAGCCGAAGGCAATACTCAATGCAGCAATTTTTCCAAGAAAACTGTTCCCCTACTGACATTAGTATATTATTTTCTTAACCAACTGAACATAGTGACTGCAACAACATCATGCCATTTGATAATTTCATGTTCCTACAGGTAATCTACATCAGACACCAAGCAGTGGATTCTGAGAAGAGGAGTACACACAACCATGTGCAATTTCTTTGGAAGAGCCCATGCTGCAAAATAAATATTGTCAACCTCGACAACCACTTCAAATTATTACAAATGTGAGAAGAAATTTAGTACACATATTTAATGGTACAAAGCTAATAGGCTTTGATGATTTTCTTTAAACAAATTAGTTATAGCAATATTTAAAGATTGATACCTGTTCCACTTACTCCCTCCAGTCCCATTTATAAGATGTTATTTTAAAAATTTGCTTGGTCATATTTATAAGGTGTTGTGTAATTTTTTTATTTGAATTTTCTTCTTTACTCTTCATTTAATAACTTTTTTTGTCTCGTAAATTGTTCCGGTCTTTAATTAGTAGGGGTAAGATTGGAAGTTTATACTATTTTTTTTATAAATTTAAGAGCATAATTATGTCTTCTTAATACCCGTGCAATGAAAAATAACATCTTATAAATGAGACCGGAGGGAGTATTTCAATTAATTTAATACCATATTTTGAATTCCAAGGCGTGGTTTAATACCTTTTGGTGGTAAGTGAGTGGTCATGGAAGGAGACTTCTCTCAGATTCTTCCAGTCATTCTAAAGGTTACAAGAGTTGACATAGTCTACAATACTATTAATTCATCATACCTCTAGAACTATTGTCAGCTTTATAAGCCAAGTGTCAATATGAGGCTAAAATCATCTTCAAGAAGTAATGATCAAGAGAAATTGAAGGAATTCTCCAATTAGCTACTTAACATAGGTAGCGGGAAATTAGGAAACTCAGAGGATGAAATCAATGAGATCCAAATCCCACGTCAATTACTGGTGACTGAGTACATAAACCCTCTCGAAGGCATTATTTCTGCTATATATCCTAACCTTTGCCACAACTGGCCAAACCCAGATTACTTTACTAATATTGGGGAATTCTTGCACCAAACATAGCAACTGTGTCATGCATAAATGACTTTATCTACCAATCATTGCTCAGGGAAAGTATTGATTTCTTCAATTCTGATTCCATTTGCAAGACAACCCAAGAATTTGACTCATTTGATGATTTGTATCCTACAGAATTTTTGAATAGCATTAATTGCTCTGGCATGCCTCTCAAAAACTAACACTAAAAGTAGGTGCCTCAGTTATGGTTCTACGTAACATTGATCAATAGTCTGGACTTTGCAATGGTACTCGCCTACGCATTACTGAGCTTGAAAATCATGTCATTGAAGCAATAACATTGAATAGATCACATCCAACCAAAAAATCCTTATCCACATAATGGGCATGAATCCCTCCAGGTCTAGATGGCTATTCAAGATGCAAAGACGACAATTCCCAATCACTCTTTCATTCACAATGACCATCAATAAAAGTCAGGGACAATTTCTTCAACATGTTGGCATCTATTTACCAAAACCTATATTTACTCATAGGCAACTCTATGTAGCTTTATAAAGAACCAAAAGTATGGATGGTCTCAAAATCTTAATCCATGATTCCAAAAACAAACCAACAAACAAAGCTATCAATGTGATTTACCAAGAGGTCTTCCAAAACTCGATGACATCAAATGCATCAAGCCCTACACTATCACACGTCCTTGTCTAAAAAAGGTATGCAACACTAAGGACTTCATTTCTTTCTCTTTCATACACTAATGTAATTAACTACAAAAATTAATCAGTCCTATAACTCATCTCCTGTTAAATCTATGTGTAAGTTTTAATGTATTTCTGAATTCTTGTTTAACAGAACTATACCTGCAAATAGAAACACACGAGAATCCAACACTCTCCGAGTTTTGATTAATGGTAAATCTTCTACCTCCTTCACGTTTGATTCAATATCCACATAGTTTTGGTCTAATCATGCCTCATGACAGAGTAAATTCATTCATAGTTCACATAATTATCCCATTATTCACTCTTTATTTGTATATTGAATTTTCGGTCTTACCTTGTTACTTAAATCCCGTATCATTACATGCTACAAAAAATATCTTAACCAAATCTAGTTACATCTTTCATGCTAGAAATCATTGGCTAGATATATTTTTATATTTTTTAATCAACATGTTTCCTTTAATTAAGCCCAAAAAATAAAACAAAACCGAAATCCAATGAAATTTGTCTATATTTTATTCTCTTGCTAATGGAAATCTTCTTCCTTGCAGTTTTCACAGGTAGCATCGTCCAAGGTATGATATGCATGCCGAATTGAATCACGCAACAAGTCATTCCGTCCATTCAAAATATCCATCTTCACTTGGCACTTTTTTGTCAATGTCATATTGTAGTTGACTACTTCGTGCATGTTTCGAATCCTCATTAGACAAACCATGCTGTGATAGTCTTTTATCAAACTTTATAACAACTTCAATTAACAAAATGGGATTATTATTTATTGGACCCTATTCTCTATATTCACCATTTCGCGTTCCTATATTATTAATGCTTGATTTGTAGAATATCAAGAATTTAAATCCCTCATAAAAATTGAAACAAAAAACACTATCTATTACAAAATAATTACGTCCAAAATATATCTCATCTGATAGCCATGACTCATTTTGCAATCATAATAGAACATCCTCGCGCATATTTTCTAGTTTTGAATGAAAGAAGAAGATAGAATGTGGAAGATGCTACGAGTTGCGCTCTGGGAAGCTGAGTCTGACCGCCAAATTGAGACGAAATTAACGAACAAATACCACTAGGCAACGCGTGTGATTACTGGGTTATTCCTGCGGGCACCTTCTTATGCATGCAATTTAATATTGCAATTTTTTTCGGGAAAAATTACAATTTTAATTTAATTTTGTAAAACTCATGCCTTTTTTTTTTTTGGTAAAAAATGCCACATATCAGCCTCCGCCACTGTACCACACAATACCACTGAAGTATAATATATACATATATATATATATATATATTCAATTTTACTATTTTATTATTTAAAATAAATATATATTATCTACAAATGACTCAGGTGTACCAAAAAAAAGTTGTATCTTGAAAATTAAAATGATTTATCTTGTACAGAATAATAAATGTAACTTACATATAAAAAATTGCAATGTTTTCCCCAATGTTCAAGCACACAAGTCAAGTAAATCAAAATAATGTCTGAATATCACAAGGCGGAATTAATTGATCTCTTGCAAGTTACTCCTACAACGATAAAATATAAATTTCAAGTTATTAAGAAACCGACGAGTAAATACTAAATTAAATTTAAAGCAGATGGAATCCAGTTACGTGTACAAAATAGATTAGTATAAAAAAAATATGTGATAAGTACAAGTGAAAAAGTGAAGATCTTATAAAAAAGTCAGATAAGTGGATAGCATCAATTAAAAAAGGAAATGGAGATAAAATTTATTTGAATTTTATAAAACTAATAATATCATAATAATTTTATAAGAAGTTATAATTTATTAATAGAATTTTGATTTAAAATAATATAAAATTCAAACCTTCTCAAATTCGTATAAATTACACCGGTCTGTACAATGATAAGTTTATGGACTGGTTGGTTAGAATGGCAGAGAGAAGGCAGAATACGACAAATGTCCCCGTGGGTGGAGTTATGGACATGCGCCTCCAACACGTCAAGCAACTGTTGGACCCACACCCTGCCCTTTTTCTCTCATAGCCGTAATAATCGTAATTATCCTCCATTCAATAATTTCAGAATTTCCATCCACCAAAATTGTTTATCACCTAACATGTTCTAAATTTAATTTAGGTATGCCAATTTATTTTTTTTTATTTTTAACATAAATAAATATGAGAGGTGTTTGGTTTAAAACAAATTATTAAAATGAGAAAATTAAATGACCAAAATACTATTAAAATTGTATTTTGCTAATAGAGAATTATAAATAAGATGAATTACATTAACTTTTTAAACTTTGCTAAATCATATATGTTTGAGCTTAATTGCTTATTGTCTTAAAAATACTATTTACTTTTAAATATTTGATATGTCATAATTTTTCATAATTTTATTTGTATTAATACTTTCACAATGTAATTTTTCAGTGGATAGTAAAAAATTAAATAACTTTTATTTTTATTGCAAAATACTTTAAATATGATAATACATTTATAATTAAATATAAAATCAAAATGTCCTCTATTAACATAAATTAATTGAAGTGAAAATATATCTTGCAATGTAATTTTTTAAGTAATTAAATATATTTTTTATACATAATACAGAATTTGAAAAATAAATCTGATTGTTAATTTCTGTCATGGATTTTAATATATACAGCCATACATGGGTACATTGATAAAAATAATTACTAAAACTCGTGGGCCAAAATATAAAAATCCGTCAGATCGAAACAATCACGTTCCCATCGGGCAGCTTCACGTCCACTTTTCGCAATTTGGGACGCAAAACATCAAAGAAAACCATTGTTTCCGCCACGTTAGAAACGATTTTGAGAGAGAGAGGGAAAAAAAAAACAGAGAGGCCAAAGCTCCTTTGATCTTCGTTTTTTTTTTTAAAGAAAATTTGGCACCTCTTCATTTATTTGACAATCTGCGACCCTCCGCCACGTCGCTAGTTATTCTATCTAATATCTATCCTTCTTTCATCTTCTTCTTCACTCTACTTTTGCATCTTCGGTTGAGAACTTATCGACAAATTAACGAAATGGACCCCGCAAGACTCCGTCCCCAGCGATCAACTTCCTCGTCTGACCGATTACTTGGTGTGTTCACCATCTCACCGCAGTTAAATGTCACCACCGGCTACGAGTTCAACGAAGCTGAGCTTCTATGGTCCGGCGACGTCGGTGAAAATGAACATGGACGCCCCATATCCCCGACAGCGGACAGAAAGCGCCGCCCAAGTTTCAGTCTCCCGCAAAACTCAGCCATCGTAGATTTATTAATCGAACACGATCACCATACCGGAGACGGGTCCGTGTTGTGCCGGAAATCAGCTATCTCGTCGTTTTCATCTTCTTGGATGACGATTCCGCCGCCATCGAGACCACTGGGTCAAAACCCCCAAGACGCGGAGTACTTCTCCAATTCCGTGCCCAGTAGCAAGTTTCAGCAATCGGCTCCGGTGAAAGTTCCGGTGCTTTCGTCCAAAGCGATGGCCAGGCGGAGGAACGGTGAGCTCGATTTCGTGGATGAATATGTTGAAGACGACGATGAGATGTTACCGCCACACGAAATCGTCGCCAGGGGATCTGGTGTATCCCCGAAGACCACTTTTTCGGTGTTGGAAGGGGTCGGAAGGACACTCAAAGGGAGGGATCTTCGACAGGTTAGGAACGCTATTTGGCGCAAAACAGGATTTCTTGATTAATCAATATGAACTATGAGGTTTGTGATTTTTTGTTTTGTTTTTAAATCTGTTTCGTTATACCCCGCATGGATGAAGTTCAATTTTAGAAGCTTCATCAACTATCTGATAGCTTAGAATTGAGATGAGGATGTTTAACCTCTCTCGTTGACTTGATTTTTGGGAGTTGGAGAAAAGTAGTCGAAGTGGGGAGTGGGAGGTTTGGGGGTTGTTTGGCATGAGGATCTTTTTCTTTTTAATTTTCGAAAGGATGCTCTATTGGGGCTGTTATGTGATTTACAGGTGTGGAAATGACAGCTTCCTAAAAATATGTATATTCATTCGTGTGTATGGTTCGATCTTTTGTAGAATTATAGTTGTCAAGTTGCTTAAGGATGTATTATTATTTCTGGGGAAAAAAATAGATGTATTATGATTTATGCCTGAGATACAAGGGCACTAAAGTGAAAAGTTAAGCAACGTATGGTTTGTGGGTGATGGATATGCATATTGGTTCATATTGCATATGACAAAATTTAACACTTGGTGTAAAATATAGTGTGTTGAATATTTTTTTTCTCATTTTATATATGTCTTTAATTCTTTCTCACCTTAATCCTATAATAATAATAATATAATGAAGTATTTAATATAAGTAAAATAGAAAATGTTAATATTTTTGTATTGATTTTAGATAAAAAAATATTTTTTTATTATATGTGTAATTAATATTAAATTTCTTATAATGTAGATTAGAGTGAGTATCTAAAATACATCAATCAATATTACAAAGCATAAAAAAAAAACCTTATTGCTCGTGAGCCAATAATAAAAAAAAAAAACAGTATGAATGAATGAAAGGTATATAACAACCCAAACAAACAAAAAGCTTTCCCCCCCCTTGAATGATGTTGTTGGGCCTCAAAAACAATAAAAACGTCGCATTACTGCACACACTTATAAGAACTTTTCTTATTCAAGTTCAACCTTAAAAAAACTAAAAGGTCCTATTTTTCTATCAAAATATGAGACAGGAAATGAACCTAGAAGCAGCAATAGAGGGGTGCAAAGAGACACGGACAGATTCTTATCCTCGTGTACAAAACATATATCATAGCTAACGCAAATACGCCTATTTTTATCAAGTATCCATGCAATGCTGTCACTAAATAATAAAATAATAATAAGAAACATTTACTAGAGTAATGATAACAAATACATGGTAAATATTGCATATTTTGATTTGTGTACTACATAAAAAGAATTCTTTACCTTAAGGCTGGGTTTGGAACAAAGAATAATTTTTTATGGGATGGGAATAAAAATAGAAATGAAAATGAATTTTAAATATAGATTTGGTATGTTAGGAAAAGATGATGAGAATAATAAAAAAATAAAATAAATATTAAAAAAAAAAGCAAATGACACAAATATCCCCTTCTTCATCCTCCTCCTTCCTTTCTTCCTTCTTTTCACCATCGATGAACCAGAAATCACATTCCAAAAAATGACATCATGTTGATTCAAAAAAATCAAAACCCCAGAATACTGGAAAATGAGAAAGTCGAAGACAATGATGGAGTAAATGGCACCAGCGATTGGAGATAGAGGAAGGAGTGGGGGAGAGGAAGCGGAGGGATGTTGGGCTTTTGCGGCACCGACGAATCTGGAACTGCTGAACTGCAGATCAAGGACCAAATTGGAGTACAAAGCCATAAAGCCACGACAGCGTCAATTGTCAGAGACCACGCCGATGACGATGAGGAGGATGTAGGAACGTTGCTGTTGTCACTGTTGCTACTGCCGTTGATGTGAGAGCACACTGTCAAAGACAGAGTGGGAACTCTTGCCGTCGCTGCTACCAGAGCACATCGTCGACGGTGTGCCGTTAAACAACCTCACCATTGATGTGAGGGGCGCACACTGCCGTTGTTGATGTTGTCGACACCACCACCGTCACTATGAGGGGAGCAGACCATTGAAAGTGGAGGGGTATTTTTGTTCGGAAAAATCCATTCGCATCGCGCTTCACTCATTCCCACCTCCCCTCTCGGGTTTCAGGATTCCCATATTTAAGGGAATGGGTGATTCCTAGTATTGAGAAATACCATGTACCAAATGCTAATGCACAGCATCAATGATTTCTTCACCCATTCCCATTTCCTCAGAATCATTCCTTCGTAGCAAATGGGGACTAAAAGATATCAAGCAAAGGCTAAAAGTTCATTGTAAGAAAAAATTAAAATGTTTTCCTGTAAATTAAAAAGATAAGTAATGAAACATGAAAACAAGTTTATATATATATATATATGCATGCATGCAAGATAAATCAGAGTGATCGACTTGCGTCTCAGAGAAATTCGTTAAACAGATTTACAAATTACAATTTCCCATGAGTTGCTTAATCCCCACGGCTTGTTTTGTCCTTCTCAACATGTCCTTGATAGTTAGCTGGGTGCCATTGCCTATAGTCTTTTGATGTTACCAATCATCATCAAGGCTAGCTTGGTGGAAACACAGGACGGTACATACGAATATGAAGAAAGAGACAAGCTCAATGAGCACAGCTCCTGTCTCAATCATTTGAGCATGCCTAAGGATTAAAGGAATAGCTATACTTCCCACAGATGATGCTCCTGTCAAAAATTTTGCAGCGTCTATCCAACTGCAATATAACATCGAAATATCATTAAGAATATATACCGACTAAAAATATAAAGTTTCACCCATCGGGTCAATTTTATCTTTATATTGACTATTCAGTTTTTAAAGCCATACAGAACAGTAGCAGCTAATTACAAAGGAGATGGAAAAAAGATAAAGTGCAGTAGATAAAATCAATTTTTTTGAGCTGTTTAGGTCAACGGAAATACTAACCCCCCACCATCACGGCTCATCAGAAATTGAGTGGATCCACCTCCAAAAAATAGGCAAGGCATAGGTACCAGCACATACATGAGGGCTGCAGAAGCAACATAATGATATCACAACTTTTCTAATGCAACAATTCTAAAGAGACAAAAAGAAAGAGGACTCCCAGCTTTTAGCACTACAGCTCACCTGACAACATGGGCCACCAATTGCTGTATATTACACAAGCCTGCCAAAGCAAACAGAATACACTTATTACTAGTAAGAATGTTTTTTTTTTAATGTGAACTATAGTGAACCACCACAAATGTCCCTCATCTACTCATTTCTAGGCAAAGACTAATCTTTGTTTGTACCAAGAGATAATAAGGCATTGACTCCAACCCGGGTTGAGTGGTTGCCAGTTCGACCACCCCTTGGAGTTAAGATAATGTGGATTTGATAAAGAGTCCTATGAGCCGCTGTGGCATTGCATACTAAGTTTGTTAATGTATTACCCATTTCGTAATTGAAAATAGCAAAGGACATAAAAAATTCCATTTTAATACAACAAATTTTTTTATCTTCTTATATTTATCTTGCTGTAGATCATGGATGAAGCCCATTCCCATCCCATGTACTTCACCCCACACACTCCCAAAGAGATATGAAACCAAGAACTCCCAAGTTGGAGTACTCAATGCAAAATATTAATTCTAAAGTGCTGTCTGGAAGGAGATATATTATGCCATGCAAAATGAATTTTCAACTAATAGAAACCCTTACGATAGTAACAAAGTCATGAATAACTCTCTAAGCAACTTAGAGAAAAGCTAAGAAACACTAAAACTATATCTTCATCATTAACAAAATCCAAGAATCCAGAATTGATCAGCTCCTTAACATCTGAAATTCAGAAGTGTTCATTCTAGACACCTAAGCAAAGGACTATAAATGCAAATCTGATTTCAAACTTGTTACTATAGATAAGAAGCCAGTTATGTGAAGCAAGCACTGATTATATTTAGAAAATAATAGCTTTGCAGATGCAATCCAATATCACAACTAGAAATCCACAGTTGACTACACATTGTCCTCATTCCCAAGTATTTCCACTAATAATCGAAGGTAGCTTGGAAGTTGGAACTTATGCCTGTTCTACATCTCAAGCTTAGGGCACTTTCCAATGATCAATTGATAAACTTGAAACTATTCTTAGACCCTTGGTTAAGACTGCAGGTTTAAAGTCATGTGGTTGTCTCCCTTCCTCTCTCTTGGTAACAAGTCAAGTGGTTCTTTGATGTCATCTTTAAGTATTTTACAAAACCTGAATTACAATGAAGCCACGAATGATTCATACCACTTAAAACACACTACAAGCAAGTTTCTGCAGATTTGAAAGATAACAAAGTTCCAGCATTTATGGCTCATCTGACTCATTTGTTAGGACGACAGTCTGTTTATATTATCTACCTTGTGACTTTATTATGCAGGTTCTTAAGTTAAGGTTTCAACAAGCAGTTGAACAGTTTATGTAGTCAAAATTATGCATACTTGGGCAAGTTCTTTTCTTATAGTAAATTATTATAATACATCTCCAATTTTTTCTGAAAACCATCAGTGTTGAATTTAAAATTTTACTGGAAACAAATAGAAATTATATAATACATTGAAGTTAGAACTTTTGCAAGCTGTTCAAACCTAACTTGGAGGTAGCATTTACTGTAAAATAAAAGGCAGACATTGATTAAGAAATTTCAAGCATTTAGCACTAGCACATGCCCAATGAGTATCATTGTGGAAAATAGAAAGTATACCAGAATCTGTAGCATAATGCTAGCTGAAAACATGAATGCCAGCCCTGCAAGGCTGCATGTTCAGAAAGAAAATAGTTAGAAAATTTCCTTATATGCAAATTAATAACAAACTCATAGAACTCAGTTCAAACTTACACTGTAAAGAGGAGAACCATTTGTGAATCCCAGAACACGAATTTGTAACACAAGATTTCAGGACATAATCAGTTGAAGAAAAGAACATCAGTAGATTGACAAAGGACTTTCCCTAACTATAGGTGTTTAGCATGAAAAGCAGCAAATATTTTGTCACAATAATATAATTTAAAGGTACATGTGAAATGATATTAAACGTAATATGACTATATAAATGGTCTGCCATAACGTATGAACTGTATTTGAAATAAGTTAATATCAGCACCTATATACCATAAAACAATTTGATTCTGTATACTCTTTTCCCAATCATTCTCGGTTATCTGGACAGGTAACGTGTGACAGGCCCTTTTCATATAAAATAATAGGTTAACAGCCGTGTCTTATTATTGGATGGTGGCAAACACATATGCAGGCACTGATCCATAACATCTGATCTTAACATCCAAGCTTACATGCATTGCATGGTTCCACCATTTTTTGTTCTTCCTTTTTACTTCAATTTAGTGAAGGATGTGTATGGATCTCTCAGGATTATAGACACCACTTAATAGTATTTGAAAGAAGTTAAGATGGATGCTTATAGATTGTAAAGCAGTTCAACTGTGTTCTCAAATTGAGATTTAATTTCATTCCTGACTTTTATTCCCTTATTTTGCACCTTCCCATTTTAATCCCACTAAAAACACCCTAAATTGAATGAATTCATGAAAACTTCGTGGAATTGTCCATTCGCCGGAGTAAGTTCCCTTTCAAACGAGACGGATCGAACAGAAAGATTAGTCTCTTATACCCCAACTAATCCCCAGCAGAATTTAATAGAAAAGAAAAGATTCCTTCCCGTTGAATTTTATTAATTACAACCCTAATCCAACTGGCAAATGTCATCGACATTCTGCTTGGTCCCTTATGTTCTATGATTTCAGCCCAAGTAGCCGCAACAATTAAAGTTTAAACTAACCATACATTGAAAGAAATTGGGACATGATTCGGCTTATAAAAAGTATGGCGGCAAGAGATCAATAATAAATACGCAATGATCCTTTGAGTAGAAGTAAAAATTCAGAGCGCGTACCGTGAACTGTCATCGCCATGCTTGAGATGGGGACTAGCTCTTTCGCAAGCAACGGAAGATTTCTTTGCTAGAGATCAACGGAAACAGAACTGGAAGGTGCTCGAGAGTTAAACGGTTTTTCCTTCTCGGTTTTTTAATGTATGCTATGCTATGCCCAATGCCCATGGACGGGCGTTTTTTTCCCCACTTTACGCCTATCTATCCTATATTTTCTATTATATATTATATATTTTATTTAGTTTATCATTAAAATTTAGTGTTTTTTTTGCAGTATTTAATATAATGAAAAATTAGGTGGTAATATTTAAAAAATTCTAAATAATACAATTGGTCTTAAATTTCATGTCCATCCTTTTATCTCGTTTATTAACAATTAAATTATTTGTCACAGCTATATGATAAAGTTAATCTTATAGTTCACTTCAAATTTTTCAACAAATCTCCACAATTTTAATTTTATAATTAACTCTTTTTAAAATACATCCATTAGAAATAGAAATGTACTCCTTTTTTTTAAATTTAATTTATAATTTATAATTAGGTTATCTCACTATCCATATCAACTTAAGCAATTTGACAATTGTTTTCTTTAAATAAGAAATTATATTTGAGTAACATGCGTAAAACAAATTGTTGTCAGGAGAGCTTTAAACTCATGTAAAAGTTTTACGTAAGTGAGAGCATATCATATTCCATGCATGTTTTGGGTGACGGTTGAGGTTTCATTTTTTAGAGCTAAATAACTTTTGAAAAGTGATTTTTGGGTGACATTCATCATTTAAATTATCTTGTAAAACTAAAAGTAATATTAAAAATGACAGTTATCATCCATCCCAATTCAGTCATTTTATATTAATTTTATTGCAATGAATAAATAAGATCATTTCTTCTTCTAATGAATTTTTAAATAATAAAATAAGATATGAATTATCATTTCACTTAATTATCTTAATGTTCATCTCACACTCTCAACTAATGTTATGGACTCCTGGGAATATAAGGAGGATATAACTTAAAAGTGATTTGTGATTATGCTAGTGCACCAAGAAATTATGATATGCACCATGTTGAGCCCAGAAATTTTTTATTGTAGGGGCAACACATATACATATACAACAATAATAACAGTATTGGTCTTATCCTATTATGTGGGGTCGACTACATGGATCATACGATACCAATAGGTTTTATCAAACATCATCTCCTTAAATAAATCATTTTTCAAAAGGTCATTCCTTATAACTTTCTTTAGTGTCCTTTTTGGTTTTCCTCTATACCTTTTGATAGGGCTCCAAACCATTTGATCAACTCTTTTCACTGGCTCCTCTTGCCCTCTTCTTTTGTACATGCTCAAACCACCTTAAATGATTTTCCATCATTTTCTCCTCGATAGATGCTAACCCAACTTTCCTTCATAAATAGTCATTTCATATCTTATCCAGATTTATATGACTACACATCCATCTTAACATTCTCGTATCTAGTACTCCCATCTTATACTCTTGTTGTCCTTTCAAAGGCCAACATTCACTGTCATATAACTTTGCTGGCCTTATAGCTGTTCTGTAAAATTTTACTTTAAGTTTAGTAGGTATCTTACGGTCACAAATAACTCATGTTACTTTCCTCCACTTTAACCACACAATTTGTATCATATGCATAACATCTCTATTAATTTCACCATCATTCTATAAAATCGACCCCAAATATCTAAATTTTGACACTTCTGGTTTGCTCTCCAATTTTTACCTCTGAATCATTTCTAATTGGTCTCTTATTAAATTTGCAATGCATATATTCCATCTTACTTCCACTTAGGTGTGTTTCCATAATTCAAGTTTAGAATTGACCTCTTCTCTTAAGTCCTCAATTAAATCTATATCATTCGCCAATAGCATACACTTTAGAATTTCTTCCTGTATATGTTCTGTAAGAACATTCAAAACCAGATCCAATAGGTATGAACTCAAGGAAGATCCTTGATGTAAACCTATTGTTATAGGAAAATCATTTGTCACACCTCCAAAGGTTCTCACACTTATTGTTATCCCCTCATACATATTTTTTATGACTCGAATATAAGTTACACGGACACATTTCTTCTCAATTGCTTTCTACAATACATCTCTTGGTACTCTATCATAGATTTTTTCCAAATCAATGAAAACTATATACAAGTCTCTCTCTTTACTCCAGTATTTTTCAATTAAATCTCTTAATAAATAAATAGTCTATATTGTAGATCGTCCTAGTATAAATTCAAATTAGTTTTCTAAAATACAAGACACTTTTCTGAACATATACTCAATTACTTTTTTCAAAGTTTCACAACACATACACATATATAGCATTAAAAGTATAACACATTATTTCTAAAATTATAAATATACATCATAATTATTCTTTACAAGTTAATACAATGAAAAATTTATTTCTTTAAATAAGCAATTAGACAATCATTCAACCATTTATTTTCAATGTGATTTTGCATTAGATTATTAATGATATTCTTAAATAAGATCACCATGAAACTTTTTCAAATCAAATTAAAAAAATCATAAATGGATCTAATATACATTTATCAAATGTATGAGGGGATTATTTAGATGTAGATTTTCTTCTGAGAAATTTTTTCATGACTAGAACTTAAAACTAAAATCCATTTAATCACAATTAATTTTATAACTAAGAATTAATATACTTCAGTATTGGGGGCAATTAGTTTTTTCATGGCCTGGATAAATATTGGGGCAATTGATATGCACTATGCGACAAACACACACACACACATGTATAGTATCAAGTTTAAAAAAAATTGTGGGGGCAGCTAACCCCAATAATGTAAGATTCATTAAACTATAAATAATATTGAAAATATACCAACATATCATATCAATAATATTTTTTTTATATCATATCAAAATTATGTACTAAAAATTTATTACATGCTATATTGTGAGTCACTTCTTGTAATTGACAGTTTTGTTATTTGAATTGAAAAATTACTTTTACTATTAAACAACAACTTCTGTATTTTCTGTAGAAAAAATTTCTACAAGTGATTTGCTTGCTCCCTTCAACCAAACTGGGTTCTTTATTGCATGCCTCACTTGTAAGACCTTGAGGCATATTTATAGACCCCAGTCATGTCTTTTCATTACTAATTATATATATTCATTGAATAGATATTATAACTCAAGAGTTACAGAACCCAAGAGTTAAGAACAATGAAAGGTATATGAAAGCAAGAGGAAGTTTCATGAACCCAAGAGTTAGATTTATCTACCTCTTTATAAGAATATTAATTGGCTATAATTCCTTGTATGAGACCATATAGAAAAAATACAAATTCATTGAATTCCAAAACCAAATGATAGCATTTATATAAAATTATATTATTTGAAACCATAAATACTAACACATAACTCATCAAGTAGGTCTGCCTTGGATATGCATATATTTTAAGAAGAAACTAATTTGTGAATTCATATTTTGCATGAAGTTTAAAATAAACTGTATGTATTATTTGTGGTTTATTAATGATGCAGTTTTTATAGATTTTACTTTATATATATGTATAATATATATATATATATAAAAGATCCTAATATACTTACTAGATAGTTAGGTTTTTTAAGCATATTATTATTAGTTCAATTGTAATCACATGTATAGAAAATATCTTGTTGGGAGAGATATAACTCACTTCATTAATTTTTATGTTTTGAAAGATTAGTTTTGATTATTAACTTAGCATGAGTGCTAAATATACATATATATAGATGCGGATGATAAAAGTACTGTGATCAACTACTTGAAACTTATATTATATATTGATCAAGAAAATTTTGAGATACAAACGCACACAATCATCAAATATTGCCCTTTTTTTTTTTCACCACCACCAAATATTGCCCTGAATCTGTGAAAAACGAAATGTTCCGGCGTTGCCCCAAAGCGGAGCCGAGAGCCCATTAGTCAGCATGTACTTATCTCTGGTGAGCCCCTGATTCGTCTAAGGCCCATATGAGCGTCGATGTTTTTGTTTGGGCCATAGCTTTTCAAAGTCAAGAAAATGGGGAACAGCTTGTATTAAAAAAAACACGAGGGGCAGCTACCGGAAAAAAAAAGAGCGAGGGGTAGAAACGAGAAAATGACCCGGTCATATTCTTATGCTTTGAATTAAGCAGCTGCAAATTGATGGCCGAACAACGATGAGACCCATCAGGCTTCTGGAACCACCCAGCGGGGTCTTGGGCATGCCTGAGATCTTCGACGGTGGAGTCTATGGTGCTATCAGACGAGCCGTTGTCATCGGCAATGGTTTCGCCGGCGCCGAGAATCAGAGCATTGGTTTGGTTCGTGCTCTTGGTCTCTCCAATCGCCACTCTTTATACGTAAGCCTTTAACTCAATACAACTAGATTTGATGCCTTCAATAGTGATTATTGAATACCAGGTTATGTTTGGTTGCTAAGAAAATTTCTGCTGATTTTGTTCATGCAGCGTGTGACGAGGCCCACGGGAGGAATTAATAAGTGGCTCCATTGGCTACCAGTTTCCATACATAAAAAGTTAGACTACTTCGTGAGGCGATTATATGGCAATTCATGGTTTGAAATATCAAATAAAGCGTCTATCTTTCCTGCTGAGAAGATTGGTAATGCCTGCTGATGATCACTTTTAAAATTTTGTATTCGTTGCGCCGAAAGTTGAACTAATATGTTTTCTCTTACGAAATTGATGGTTATTTCAGGCTTATCTAACGTTTTAGAAGCTGACGCTCCGCAGATTGCAAAAATGGCCCGTGAAACGTTTGAAAAGTATGTTATCTTCTTTTCTGTATATGCTTCTGTCTTTTAAACTTCTCTAGATTGCATTTAAATTACATCTGCATATGATACTGGCAAGTTCTGTAAGAAACACTGACGGCAAATAGACACCAATGAGGGGAAGCCTTAAATTCTTACATTGGTTTCTTTAGCGTTACGTATCTTTTGAATTCCACCATTTTAATTTTCCCCTTTTCCCATTCTCTTCCCAGGGATGGCCCGTTGCTGGTGGTTGCATCTGGACGAGATACTATTTCTGTTGCTAGCTCCATTAGACGGTTAGCTCCAGAAAATGTTTTTGTTGTTCAGGTTAAACTTTTCACTTATTCTTTTTGGTCCCTCAAGCATAACTATATGTTATGGTTGACTGGCATATCTTATAATTTTTAAGTGGCCTAATCAATTTTTACCTCTGATGCCCTTTATATCTTACAAGATTTAGAGATTTCAGTCATGCAATGCTAAAGGTTAATAGGCAATTTAGTACTTTCTTGGGAAGCGGCCATTGCCAACTTTATTACTCCCTCTGGTCCTATATATAGGATCTTTTGTCCTGATCCTAAATATAAGACCCTTTACAATATACGAGGTAGGATTTATTATACATTTCCAAAAAATGCCCCTATTTAATGCATCCAAAGAGAAAGAGAAAGAAATTAAATGAGGGTAGTTTTGGAAAAATATTGAGATTTTCGGAGAAATCGAGGTAGTTAATTAGTTTTAATTCTAATTCTTAATCCGCGTAATTCGGTTAAAAGGGTCTTATATTAAGGACCAGAGGGAGTGCTATAAGTACCTGTTGTTTCCCCACCCCTATGAAAACCCAATTAACCACCTCTAGATTATTTTGCTACTTTTGAGGTGTTTTATCTCCGATTCTTAATATAAGTTACTTTTAACTACTTCACCGGAATTAAGAAAAGTTTGTTACATCATTAAAATTATCTTTAAAATTAATGTAGTTTCCATCTTTACCTTATAATAAATATGACAAATTCAAATAATTCACTTTCTCTATCATAATTAAATAAGAACATTTTTTTAAATAAAGTAATTAATACTCTAGAAAGCCATGGAAGGTGACTTATATATATAAGACCACAAAAAGCTTCTAGAACATGGCTAATAAAAAGGA
The DNA here is from genome assembly GCA_026686845.1 of Adenanthera pavonina. NCBI lineage: Eukaryota > Viridiplantae > Streptophyta > Magnoliopsida > Fabales > Fabaceae > Adenanthera > Adenanthera pavonina. The sequence continues at coordinate 8,492,507 of JAIVEN010000002.1, forward strand.
GCAGAAAGAGTAACGTGAATTTCTTGTACTGATTTTGCATTATTAATTTTGTCTCTTTTTGGTTTTCATACTTGCAGTCACTGTGGTTGTTGAAAGGCATGTCTTATGTTGCTTTCTAATACTCAGATAACTATTTCAGATACAACATCCTAGATGTGACCTGAATAGGTTTGATCTTGTGATCGCTCCTCGCCATGATTACTATCCACTGACACCTCATGCCCAACAGCAAATTCCTTGGTTTCTGCGGAGGTGGGTTACTCCACGAGAACCTCCTGGCCACAATGTGGTAGGTCCTATGGTTGCATGGTAATTACTGATGTGGGTTCTTCCCTAAGAAAACATTTTATGGTTGCCATCTTTCAGTTTTTTTTTTGGGCTTACTTGTTGGCTTATTGAGAAGCTCACCTTTTCCTTCTTCCTTGTTTTAGGTTCTTACTGTGGGAGCTCTTCATCAAGCAGATTCCGCTACCCTTAGGATTGCTGCTTCTGCTTGGCATGATGAGTTAGCAACTTTGCCAAAGCCTTTGCTTGTGGTTAATGTTGGTGGACCTACAAGTAATTTTATTGCATTTAGGAACTTATAGTGCATTTCCTATAATATTTGTCCTGGCATTTTATCCTTTTAAGATTTATTTTTGTTCAAATTGTTGACAATTGATATTGATGTGTTCACATGCACCTGATGCTATAGTGTAATAATCTTTTGATCTTACAGGTCGAGATGTGTTAGGTCCAAAAGATACCATGTTAATGGATTTGTAGCGTTTAGTGAGAATATTGTGAAAATCTGTAGGAAAAATGTCGTGCAAAATTAAGTTTTTCCCTCTTTTCTTCCCTGTATGTAGTTTGATCCCTTACGTTACATAACATAACTTGTAACAGCAGCAATTGTGTGCCCTAACCCCATATTTCAGGGTCATTTAAAATTTCTGAATGTGTGTTTAAGCCTCAAGGCATAGCTCAAAGTTTGGAGTTTGAGTTGGTCAATTTTGCTCTCATCAATTTTTTGTTTAAAGCCTTAAAATCTTTACTTGTGTTTGAAATTTAATTATGAATCCTCTGTTTCTGGCCTTCATTTTTTGTTACATCCCTGATTATACCTTATGACTTGATCTTACCCAACTATCTCTCTCTTAGGAAACTGTCCCTATGATGAGAATCTTGCAAAACAGTTAACAGCAATGCTTCAGAATGTTCTTTGGAGCTGTGGGACTATCAGAATATCTTTCTCGAGAAGAACTGCTGAGAAGGTATTAAAGATGATGTAATTACTTATTAGGATGAAATTTGCCCTTTCTTCCAAAGTGTGTGATCATAATAACTTTTGGCTTCCACCTTCAGCACTTTCTCGGTTGGTAACTTTGAAAGCTGATCTGGTCTTGATTACTCATAGAAGATGTAGCCCAGGTTCTGGGAGCCCCACTTTGGGTATCCTTTGCAAACTTTCTTTGTATGTGTAAGTGTAACAGCCTCCACTTTTCATTCTTATGGCAGATTTCTGAATCTTTAATCAGAGAATTCAGCACAAACCCAAAGGTCCAAATATGGGATGGAGAAGGTACACAGTTGCCATATTCTTGAAGGCAAAATTCGTACTTGTGTATCCTGGTAGTGGAAATACTGTGTAATTTTTTTGTTTGGTATTACATTTAGGACCAAATCCACATATGGGGCATCTGGCCTGGGCTGATGCTTTTGTCATCACAGCTGATTCAGTTAGTATGTTGAGTGAGGCTTGCAGTACTGGGTATGTTCCAAATATGAACGCGGATCCACCTTCTGAATAGTTTTAGTGTAATTATTCCTTTTAACCTTGACTTAATATGTAATATTACAGGAAGCCCGTGTATGTTATTGGAGCAGAACTGTGTACATGGAAGTTTGCTGACTTTCAAAAGTGTTTGCAGGAGCGAGGTGTTGCTCGACCATTCACTGGAAAGGAGAAGGTGAGTTTTATCGATCATTTTAGCTCCTCCATTATTTGATCAAGGGTTTGAGGGAGTTTTCATGGTTTATCTTTGCTCTGTTTAATGAAATTATATTAACATATGCGCATGTAGATTTGGTTAGTCCTGAGTCCTGACAAAATATAATATCAAATGTAAGAAAATATTTGACATGTCCCTATCAGGGTTATTTCTGTGATCTCTTTGCCAGCATTAGGGTGCCTGCCTTCCAAGCCTATAGTTGTTGCTGGTGTTTATTTTTTATTTTTTTTTTAAGCAAGAATCACTGGTTGTTTGAAAATACAGATAAGTGACAGCTGGAGTTATCCTCCACTAAATGACACTGCCGAGGCTGCCAGCCAAGTGACAAGGGCACTTGCTCAGCGGGGATGGACAATTCGCACATGATGCTTTCCTGAGTCTCGCTGAAAAGCCAATGGTGCTCTTGGAATTGATTGAAGAAAATGGTTTGATAAAAGAGGAAACATTGTGCAGAACGGTTGCACTCCTTTGCGAGCGTTGAGGTGGCTTTCTGGAACAGAATGCATGCTGGCTTTGGTTGAATCCTTGACTTGAAAAAGTCACTAAACATAGTTTCAATTATGTTGTCTCTAAAAGGCAGGGCTAGCCAATCCATGTTCTCTCCAATTTTTCACTTGTCTCCCCCATTGATTGATTCTTTTTTGATAATATCCCACGTGTGCACTTTTTTAGTAGAACCTCATGCTTGTTCCCACCTGTTCTAATGATGCTATAATATGAGATGTAGTAAAATCTTTCTTTTTGGTCATTGCAACTGAGGAACTGAATTGTTTTAAAAAATGAATACTGCAAGAGATGTCTTATTAATTTCAATTGATTGATTGATTTATTTGTTTTTATGTTAGTCTCTGTTCTTCTAAGTGGAATATTGATGGCTTATTCTATTGTGGTGTTATTCTGGAATGAATAACTCAGTTTTGGTGTACAATAACGTGCTGAGAATTCATGGAAAGCAGATTGGGCCATCTACTTGTCCAGTTTTTTTATATTGTCACATTTCATCAGCTATTGATGACAAAATTAGCTTCTTTAATATAGACTTTCTTATCATATCGTTAACTCAACAGTACTGAGTTAATATTAGTAGGAATATAATTTTATGTGTTGAAAAATAGAGTGTTACCGCTGAAAGGAAAAGTCCAAAAAAAAAAAAAAGAATTATTCATTTTAGTCAAAGAAACTTTCCAAAATAAATGTTTAACACTATATTTTGGGTAGAATTTCAGGAACTCAGTTAAAAAAGAAGAGCGAATGTATATTTTTTTTAAAACTTTCTCAAGTCTACTATCTAACATTCTTGCTGCTATTATATAAGCTTTTAAACAATAGTACAGCATGTTTCAGTCCCCCCAAACCCCCCACCCGAAAAAAAAAGCCATGAAATTCAAAGGAGAATGATATCGATGATGTAGCTTTCCATGGAAAGTTCAAGCCTAGTTTGCCTTTCTTAGTTAAAAAAACTTTCCATAGAAAGTTGGGCATGTATGACGGTCTACTGTTTCGTCGTTGGATTAGGGAGGCAAAGTGGCTTGGGTTGACTGATTAATACTTTTTTTTTTCGGGGATAAAGATTGACTGATTATTAATACTTTGTTGATAATAGCAGCAGTTTGGATTTCGAACTTAAATTAATTCACAACTATAGAATCAGGTGTTCTAATATAAAAATCCAAAAGTCAACATGTTATGAAACGAAAAGAAATAGTAACAGACACCATGGTTGCAACTGATGATCACGGCTTGAATTCATGCATATATATTTGACCCCGTCTGTCCAAAATTCAGTCTCGTGCATGGCAACTATATCCTTTTCCATTTTTTTTTAAAAAAGAAAACTAAGAAAAGAAAGTTGATAAAGTGGTGTAGTGGCATTATTCTTTTTGACATGTTACACTTTTCTACTTGCTTTGCCATATACAAGAAAGTTGAATTGGTTTCGGACAATAACTCCCCTTTGACTAATAGACTTATCATTTATATCCAACCCATTTTCCCTATATAAGCTTCAACCATTAGCTAAGCCATTCGCATCGATCGCAAGCTTTTTGGCTCTCTAATAAATTCCCATTCTTCATCATTAGAGTACTATCTTTGAAAGCCGAAAATGTCGACCACCATTGATGTGCCAGAATCAAGCAACATGGATACTAGAGAAAAAGCACCTCTGCTCGCAGCACCAAGGCCTGAAGGATGGAGAAGAGGGATAGCTATAATGGACTTCATCCTCAGACTGGGTGCCATCGCAGCTGCTCTGGGTGCGGCGGCCACCATGGGATCCAGTGACCAAACTCTGCCTTTCTTCACTCAGTTCTTTCAGTTTGAAGCCAGCTACGACAGTTTCACCACCTTCCAGTATGTGTTCAGTAACCAGTTTAATTATATATCCTCCAATCATCTGAGATGCTTCTAGAGTAGAAAGAAACAGAAAACAGAAAGTGGATAAATTAATTAATATTGGTTCCGATCGATAATGCAGGTTTTTTGTCATAGCAATGGCGTTTGTGGGTGGATACCTAGTCCTCTCTCTTCCTTTCTCCGTTGTAACCATTGTGCGCCCCCAGGCAGTGGAAGCAAGGCTTCTCCTCATTATCCTAGACACAGGAATTAATCTCTCTAGCTAAATAAATTCATTACCATTAATTTATTACGTCGATCTTCCCTGCTGTTAGATTCACACACACACACACACACATATGTATGTCTGTGTATATATAGAATAGGGTTTAATTTTATATATATATATATATATATATTTGTGAAATAGATGTGAAATGAACTGCATGCAGGTGTTTGTGACGCTGGCGGCTGCAAGTGGTGCAGCAGCAGCAGCGATAGTATACTTGGCACACAATGGGAATGAGGATGCCAATTGGGTTGCTATCCGCAATCAGTTTACTGATTTCTGCCAGTCAACGGGTGGGGCTGTCGTTTCATCCTTCGTTGCTGTTGTTATTTTGGTCGTCTTGATAGTCATGTCTGCCTTTGCCCTCATAAGGAACCACTAGCCCATTAAATTAACCTCATCATGGGGCTTACCTTTATCGTTACGTTTATGATTGTTGTGTATGGTTTTTTCCCCTCCTGTGAACGAAGTCTCTCGCTTAAGTCGTGTGTAGTTTCTTCCAAGTGTTCAGCTGTCAACATTATTACTTGTATTGATTTATTGGTGATGAAATTCATTATATATTCTTATAATCATTGAAGTTTTTTCTTTTCTTTTGTTTCCTTCTCATCATGTGGAAGTTAGATGAGTAATAATATTGAAAGATACAAAAAAAAATTGAACATAGAGCAATACTTAAATATAAAGAATATCTTTTCATTGTTAGCCATGGGCAAGAAACTAACAGCGATATTTAATTCTGAAAAATTTTCATATAGTAATAAATGAAAGAAAAAAGAAAATCCGAAACAAATAACAAACCTTGTTTATATTTCCCTTCGATTTCGTCTCTACTTTTTCGATGGGAGCAGATTCCAATGAGTGGAGCCGAACAGGGAACCCAAAATCCATGAGTGAGTGAGAGAGAGTGACTCGTCAATCAACGGTTACAAGTGGGATCGCTTTCTTCTCTTGGACTTCTGGCTTCTGGGCACAAAACCTTCTTTCCTTTGGACTGTGTTTGATGGGAGAGATTCGGATGCAAAGAAAAATAAGAATTTTGTTCTTGTTTGGATCAATTTTTTAATATGATGGGAGGGGAAATTCTCCCTTCTCTCCCTCTTATCTCTCCCCTCCAATGGTGGAGGATTTGGAAAGTAAATGAATAATTAAAAATTTAATGACTAAACTACCTTTATTTTTTTCACTCTTCAAAAATGCCCATTTTAGTTTGTGGTGTCATGTATAACCGTAACTTTATGTTTTTGTTTGATTAACTGTAGCTCCATTGATTTGAGTTGACTAGCAAGTTGTCTTTATACCTAAATTGTCATTTGAATTGAATTGGTTTCGGATAACATGCTGGAGAAATGGTTGGATGTATTTTAGCTGGAAAGGATCCAAATTCGTGGAATTTGTGCTTTTTTCTTTATTTGGAATGAAGCAGTATCTGATCATGATTGAAATTAACTGAATTTTCAACATTCAATTTTGTGAGAAAATTTCAAAGTTCAGAATAAATTATTGTGGCTGATAAAAAAAAAGAATAAATTATTGTGCCAGTGATAATTTAATAGAGGAACAAAATTAAAGTGCATGTCATTGTTGTCAAGATGTTTGAAATTGATATGTTTTGATTTTTTTTATTCACATAGTCTTGTGTTACGTGGTTTCCAACAAAATACGTGAATCGGTATTTTATATTTTCTTCGATTTTATTTATAAGGAAAAAATTTTTCCTTTTGATGGTGCTATTTAAAAGAAAAAAAGAAAATTAATATTACATTAATTTCTTTTTCCTAAAAATTATCCTTCTTCATTAATACTATTGAGAGTTACGAAGTACATTTTTGGAGAAATTGAGAGAGAGATTAATTAAGTAGGGATAATTTTGAAGGAAATTGAAAATGTGAAACAAATTAATTATTTTTAATTAACTTCAACTCTATTTCTTAATACTTCCTCCGTTCCTTAATATAAGGGACAAGAGACAAAATCACACAGACCAAGAAAAGCAATAAATTTGTCTGGAATATAAAATAGTTTCCAAAAATACCCTTATTTAATGTTAATAACTTTTCCATCAAACAATTAACACAAATAAATTATATTAAAAATATACCATCTTAATTAGGGATATTTTTAGAAAAAGTCATTAAATACACCAGACAAACTCCATGTGTTCCTTATATTTTGAAACAAAGAAACTCCCCCAATTTTCCCTTATATTAAGAAATGGAAGGAGTACTTATAAAGTAATTTTTTTCTCTCATAAATGGGATTGGAGAGAATATTTGATATTGATAGTTAATGATATTTATGATATTGATATGGATAGTATGTAAGGAAAAAATTTTTCCTTTTGATGGTGCTGTTTATAAGAAAAAAAAAGAAAGTTAATATTATATTAATTTCTTTTATAAAAAAATATTATATTAATTTTTTTCCTAAAATTATCATTTTTCATTAACACTACTGAGAGTTACAAGGTGCATTTTTGGAAGAAATTGAGAGAAAAATTAATTAAGTATGGATAATTTTAAAAGAAATTGAAAATGTGAGACAAATTAATTATTTTTAACTAATTTTAACTCAATTTCTTAATACTCATGAAGTAAATTTTTTTCTTTATAAATGGGACTGTAGGGAGTATTTGATATTGATAGTTAATGATATTTATGATATTGATATGGATAGTATGTATTGAATAATATTCAAAATAATTATATTTTATAATTGATTATATTACATTTTCTTTTGTAATATTATAATTAATGAATCTACCGCTACGGTTGAAAATTTTTAAATGAAAATTTAGCCAATAGGAAATCTCATATCTGTGAGTTTTTTTACGACAATGAAAATTATTTTTTTAAAAAAATTGGACTTTGAAAATAATTGTAATTCAGATTTTCCGTTTGAGCTTAAACCTATTACGCTGCTCAATTATGTCTTTAAAAAAAAAAGAGATGGTTATTATAAAGGTTATAAACAAGTATTATTTATTATTATTCTTATTCATTTATTATAATAATTGAATATTAATTTTTAGTTATCAATGTTTGTTTGGTGAAAATTCTATTATTTTAATTATCAATTTTGGTGTAAAAATTTAGAGATTTTAGTTATATATAACACAGAACATGTTTATTCTTCTAAAATAAAACAAAAATGAATCAAAATTAAAAAAAAAAAACTTAAAATGAATAAGTGTATAATTGTTCATATATTATTTTTTTTCTTTTAAATCAAATAAAATGATATTAAAAATTTTTCTTTTTTTTTTTAACAAACCTAAACAAAAAAAATTAAAATTTCTCTCTACTCTTCCGTTCAACCAAACAAATCCTTACTTTTATATATATAGCTCTAATGGGAAACAGAATATTTTAGTGGGAAGCGTAATCTGAAGCCAGGTTTCTTTTTCTCTCTCTGTCAAACGGAAATGTCACCGGCAAAGAAAGTGACGCCCAATCTTAATTAGCAGATCATGAGGAGCCATACTTACTGTGTCGGAATGCAATCCAAGAAGTCATATAATATGTGGTTTTACAACTCATATATATGAATGTGAAGTTGTAAATCCCTTTAATAGGTAATCTATTTTTTCTCCGTTTTTCTTTTTTGTTAATCTATGTATGTCCCAAATTATTAGTTGCTATTTGCCTATTCTACATTCCATATGAATGCTTCTCGTGGAATGGTATTAAGGCAACTTGGGACGATGTGGATAAAAGTTTGGAGAAAATACAGAGGTCAGATGGTGTTGAAGCCTATTGTTAGAAGCAAGAGAAGCATGGGTTATTAACAACAAAATCTGCATACAAGTCAGTTGTTGTGAAAGATGATATCTCGGACCCTCTTTGGTCTAAGATTTGGAAGTTGAAGTTGCCCCAACAATGTAAGTCTTTCATGTGGATTTCTTACTGATGAGCTGACATGGCACCGCGGGTTACATCCTTCGAGTATATGTGATAGGTGCCATGATTCAGCTGAGGATATACTACATGTACTTTGAGATTGTAGTATGATGCAGAGGAATTGGAGACGTCTTGTTCGGAACTAGGTTATGAGTACGTTCTTCTCTAAGGACCTTCATGGTTGGTTTGCTTTGAACTTGTATGAAAGTGTTGGAAGAGGAGAGGGACGATGGCAGGATTTGTTCTCCATTATTTGCTGGCTTGGTTGGAAGAAGAGAAATAAGTTTATGTTTGAGGGTACACAGGCTTGCGGGGAAAATATTGTGGCTGAAGCAAAAGCCATTGTTGGATGTATGAATCGGGCTATCCGTAAGTTGCATGACACAAGTATTGGTGGTAGAACTTTAGATGATATTGCTAGGGTCATGTCTGTGGAAGCCGATTGGATTGGTATGTGGGTCGATGGGGTGTTTTCACATGGCAATCTTCGGGTTGGCTGTGGTGGTGTTATAAGAAGCCATGATGGTTTTGTGAAGGAAACTTTCATGATGCGTTTGGAGCATGGGGACAGCTTATCTGCGGAGATTTGGACTTGTCTCCTAGGGTTGAAGAGAGCTTGGGAGGGAGGATATAAAAACGTTGTCTTGTATAGTGACTCATCAGAAGCCTTGTCTTTGTTGCAGGAGGAGGTTTCGACTTATCATGCTGATATATTGGGCACTGATTCAAGAGACTGAAGTGATCCTACAGCGTGATTGGTGTGTGAGATTGGTGGCAATTCAACGGGATATGAATACTGACGCGGATTTCTTAGCTAAGAAAGCTCTATCCATGATGCCAGGATTTCATTTTATTTCTGCTGATTCGTGGTGTAATTTGCTGAGGGAAGCGTTACGTAACTTGCTCTTGGGTTTGTTTTTAGTTGTTTAGTTTGTTTCCTTTCCAACTTATAAAAAAAACAAAAAAAAAGCACCTCCAAAGACAGTTATTCCTTCTAGCAAAAGGTAATGATTTGAAAGGTTTATAAAACCTAATGAAGTTTTATGCTTTCTTAATCTTGTGCTATGCTTTTTATGACTTAATGATAGTTTCTCTTTGATATTGTTACTGTATGCAGCAACGTGCATAACCTATATTTCCATGTTCCAAACAAAATTTGACATCACATCAATATTTCAGTCTTGGAAGAGAGTACTTATGTTCATGAATGAGATTTTTTTCTATAATAAATAGTTTTGAGCTTTGAAGAGAACGTCAATATACGTATATCACCATGTCCTTGTGTTTCTCGTACATTTGAATGTCCTGATCGATTGCATACTTGACATTCATCCTGTACTTTTATGATTTTTGTTTTATCAATTTATAATTACAACTTCTAGTTTCCATCATAAGTGATTAAAGTTGCAGTGGCTCTTGTATATTTTGCATGAATTACACATACCCTCATTCTGAGTCTACACTTGTCTATTATGATAATAAAATAAATCAGCTTTACATATAACTGCGAATCCTACATTCCATGAAAGAACAAAGCACATTGAATTGGACTGTCATATGTTATATTGTCGAAGAAAAGCTTCAGGCTGGTATTCTTCATCTGTTGCCTATCCATTCTTCTGCTCTGTCGACTGACATATATATACTAAGCCACTTGCTCCTTCTCCATTTACCATGCTTATGTCTAAGCTTGGTGGGGCTGATTGAGTCTAAATAAAAATGGTTAATTCTCTTTTCTTTTTCTTCTTTCTAAATAATAGTTAGGTGATCTGTTAAGTTAATTAGAGAGTTTAGTTGTATATTAACTAGAGTTCAGTTATGAGTTGAGTTGGATCTCTGTATATATATACTTTGTACTTTCTTTGACCGAGTAAGAGAGAATTTCACCATTTTGCTGTGTTTCGTAATACATGATATGCTCTTCTCTCACTGGCTCAGATACTTTTTTGCCATCTTTGTTTTGATTCCATACATTATAAATAAGATAATAATTTAATTAGTATTTGCAGGCTATTTGTTTGCTTCAACAAAACGTTTTTCATTATATTGATTTTTCGTGATAGACTTTTGGCTTTTTGATACACGAATCTTAACTTTATTTTGACGGTGTACGAAATTGATCAGGATTGGAAAGGGTGAGATACATTTGGAGTAAAGATGAGTATAATGTTGACTTTTGAACACGCCACTCCCTTTCTTAGAAATTGGAGGCTCTCTTGTCATATCCGGAGGAATTGGGGCTCTCCTGTAAGATCGCAGGCTACCATGGCATTGTTGTGGCAGTTTTATTTTTTTAAATTAAATATTATCAATAAAAAGATATATTTTTTCAGGGATAATCGTACATTTGTGCATTTTTTATCCTTTTAATTAATGTCCTTTTTATGTATTTTTGTATCACTGTATGATTACCGTAAGATAATACTACATAGTTCCAATTTCCACTTTATAACATTATGAGGATAAAAACTGTATAAAAATATAATTATATGACTCTAGAAGAATTTATTTTTTTAATCTCTAAACTTAAATCTTAAAAAAAAAAAAAAAGGGAAGGGTGCCACGAGGGCCGCAGGAGACACCCCAGGCCCTCTTTACTAATGTGAAATCAGATTTTCCGTATATATGCAATTTTTTGTTCATGTATTTATCATGGCTTTCATTAGTGGAAAGTTTCTAAATGATTTTAAATTTCCACCTACCTTTGTTAGAGAATTAAATAAGAGATAAGATTGATGCAACAAGTGCATTTTGTTTGATTTTTTATAGCTAACTGTAATTACCAAATTTGTTGATACCTATTAATTGATGTTTGTGTCTTTAGTTTAATCCATCCTGCAAGAAGGCAAGTCCCACCAATTTGCCGCTGCTGAAACAAGAAGACAGCTTTTCATCAGCCATATTAGAACTTTCTTACAATTTACTAATTTAATTGTGCCGTCTAGTCTAATGTACTATCAACCCTTCATAATTTATTATCCTCTCTCCATTCCTTTTCTTTCAATTTCTTTTCAGTAGGTGGTACGTACACCCGGATTGAAAATGATATCTGCAATAGTTTATTTATGAAATCTTTTGAAGTTTCTGATGAACCACTTTTTTTGTTCTTTGTTCCTTGTTTTCTCTGCAACAACCTATTCGCTCTATGAAAAGCACATTTCATGAACTTGAGGAAGAACAAATTTCGGAGGATCTATCCTACTCTGGCCGTGGCACTAATATTAAATTAATATATGAATTTGTGCACTGAAATTTGGGGTGTGGGCACTCTTAGACAAGCCCAAAACTGGCAACTTTTGGTGTTGCCAGAGCTTTACTAACCACGTGAAGTGCTGCAGCCCATACGTAATTGATGCTATTATGACTTCCCGCAGCAAAATTATGAGATCCAGTTCGGAATAAATGAAATTTATTGACTTCATCCATCAATGTACTACCATCTGATTCACTCTATATAGATTGCATGGAACTTCGTTAAAATTAGTTGAAATATCATAAATTATTATTATTTTTTAACATTTTTCTTAATTTCTTTCTCCACTATAAATAGTATCAGAAAAAGAGGTAAATTTGAAAAAAATTAAATGTTGCATGAATATATTTTATGAAGTGACTTACTATGCATTGTGACTATTCAAAAATTTCTAAAATGTGATTTATATATATTGATACATTGGCATGTCACCTGGAGTTTACAATCGTGACTGCTTAAGGTACCTTAGATGAATTTGGCTTTGGGAATTGATTTTACGTTACTAATTTTTGAACGTCAAATTATTGTACGAGTATATTAAATTTCAAAAGGTAATTGCGCTTACATCCGTAACAAGGATAAATGTTTTTTTTTCCTCAGTGGAAGAGAGTGATTTTTTATTTTATATATACATATAGAATGACTATTGAAATCAAACTGCTGAATTCGTATACAAGAACTGAATTACTCAGTGACTTTCTTGCAGGTGTTTTCCCTCGTAAATTTACATTACAGTCAAGAAGAATGAAATGAATCTATACAGAACACGATAACTGCTTTCCGTTGGATTGATTGGATGTGTCGGTTTCTCTCTCCTTTTATCCGAAGCTTCATACTTTGGACATTCCTGACGACGTAGTGCGATTCAGTTCTATTGTATCTGTAACCTGTTATCAATAGAATACAAAGAGATAATAAAAAAATGCCACAAACGACAACGTAGCGAGGCTCACGCATAACATGTCCAAAGTCCCCTCTGCCCTCATCATTCTCTCTTTTCTCTCCCTCTTCCTTTTCCCGAACATTTGGTATTCTTCCTCCCTCCTATTCTTACTCTCCCTTTTACCCTCCAAAGCCCTCTGTAAAATCACCAAACTGTCCCTCCCATTCAAATGCATCCCATCCATGTCCTCCATCTGTAACCTCGCCTCCCTCACTTGCATTTCCGCTCCCTCTACCCCTACGCACGTCACCACCAAGCTACACAACGCTAACTCCGACGACGATCCTTTTCTGCCCGCCAGAATCGATGAGAACCTCACATCCACCTCCCCGCTCAACCAGTGCCGTTCCACGGATACCGGCTTCTGGCTCGAAAGGTTCATCGCTCGCCTTCCACTCGCGTCTATCACTATCCAGCTCAGCCTCAGCTCCTCCCTGAGCTCCCGACACGCGTCTGCACCCTCCGGATATCTCATCGGTGTTTCAACCACGTCTTTCGGTTCAAGCATGTCCACCCGGAAGGGCGAGCACCTGAACCAATCGGTCTCTGTTTCGGTCGCCACCACTCTGGAAAGTAATAGTTGCCGGCAGTAGTGAAGATCAACGGCGGAGATCAGTTCGGGTGTGCGGTCGAGATTTGTCTGGGCATTTCGAGGAGTGGGGGTGATTGGCCGGGAAGTAGTGGAAGAGTCGGCGAAGAAAGAGCGGGAACCGTGGGGAAAGGTAGAGATGACGTGGCGGACGCGTGGAGAGCTGGTAGAAGGCCACTTGGATTGACAAAGGTTGGCCCAGAGATCCTCTTGGGATGAGAGGGCGTAGAGTTGGGAGGATGTGGTGGCAGTAGATGCAAGCGCGGGACCATCAAGGCGCGTCAGGATGTGAGTTTGGATTATGTCCGGATGTAAGGCTGAGATGGTGGCCGCGCCGTCTCCGTCAAAGGCGGTTTCTGTCGTGCTTTTGGAAGTGGGAATTGACGTTGTTACGCAGGGAGAAGAAGCCATACAATACAATTAAAAGAGATTTTGCGTAAGTAACAGTACTTCCGAAGTTAGACTTTTGACCGAGATTTTGAAGTAGTCATGTAAGCTTGGACCATTTTATAAGGAGGCAGCTGGGGACGAAGACGACGATAGAGTAGTCAAAAGTTGCTTTTTTAATAAATGCCCTTCACTACACTGTTAATATCAGTACTACCTGATACTCTCTCCTTCAGCGGTATTATAAAGTAATTCGTGGAATTTTTCTAATCTAATAATAATATTATAAGATAATTTATAATAATTTATTATTTTTATCTCTTATTTATTATATTATTATTAATATAAAAATACGTAAAAACTTATAATGTCCGGACGGAGGGAGTAGCTTGGTCCATTTGGAATTTCTGGCGGACTTGTTTTTATTGGACTGGGACGGTCCAAGTGGTAATCCTGTGCCATGATGTACTGTGGCCTCAAAACGAAGCGTAAGTTTTAATAATCCTTTTCCTTTTAAAAAAATTATATTGTTTACAAGTATACACAATTTAAAAAATATAATTAATATAATAAAATTTATTTTAAATTTTTAATATGTATTTTTTTAAATGGATAGATAAAAAAAGTAATTAATATTAATTTTAACTTTAAAAAAAATAAATAAGAGTATAATTGAAAAAATAATAATTAATATTATTTTAAAATTTGAAAGTGATATATAAATAGAAATAAAAGACTTGCTTGAATACATTTTCTATTTTAATGCTCTCAAAATAATTTTATAGAATTATTTTTTAGAATAAGTTTTGAAAACAGAAAAATAAAAAAAATTATTTGAATAATTATTATCAAAATCATAACTAACAAGTGTTAAATGAGTTATTCAAAATTTATAATTTTGTCATTGATGAGATGAGTATTTTTTGTTTTTTCTTGTATTTTCCAAAACAAAAATGCAAAACATCTTAAAAATGTTATGAGTTTTCTAATATTTTATTTTTCTATTTTTCATAACATTTTATAAAAAAATAACTTATTAAACAATTTTTTTTGTTTCTCTAATTTAAGAAAAAACGATTATTATGAAAACATGAATTAAATAGTTCAACAAATTTGCTTCAAAACTTGACAAATAAAAAAAAAAGGAGGGAGTAGTAATTTGTCGGGAAAATTCCAGTTAAACATCAAGAAAACAAGATAATGTCAAAAAAATATCATAATTTACTCTAATTTAAAAAAAATACCAAAGTTTGTAATTAAAATTAAAATTAAAAGATAAAAGATAAAAATACTTTTCTTATAAAAATAACTCATTTATAAGTAATAATAGTATATTTATAAAAGAAATAAGTTCAACTAATATTATTATGGCTCGTAATCATCTTTTACATTTCAATTTCAATTCCAATTCAAAACCTTGGTATTTTTTTGAGATTAAGATAAATTGGGATCATTTTTTAAAGTTATCTTGTTTTTTTGGTATTTATTTAACTAAAATTTTTCCTAATTTTTATCGACTTTGTTACCTGACCACGTTAGCAACGTGGTAACAAAAGAGGCAATTGATTTATTGGCTCGTGTTTGTGCCATTTTATATATCTGGTGTTGAGTTTTGGTCACGCGTGTACGTATTTAGTTTGCTAACACAGCCTCAAATGCACGATACGTGCGATCGAATGTTGACGTCAAATATCAAATTAAAAAACACAACGAAATTAACCATCTGCAAATATTTTGTTACCATTGAAAAGTATAAACAATGCCAATTTAGCCATTTTATCCTTAAATAAATTGGCTAAAGCGATGCCGTGTAAAATTGTTTTCTCTCAGCAATTGTTCTAGATAGAAGATCGATCTTCATTTTGTTTGTTGACTTGTCACAACACGTGTTGAATTTTTTATGCTATTGAATTATATAAAGCC
Source organism: Adenanthera pavonina (assembly GCA_026686845.1). Classification (NCBI taxonomy): domain Eukaryota; kingdom Viridiplantae; phylum Streptophyta; class Magnoliopsida; order Fabales; family Fabaceae; genus Adenanthera; species Adenanthera pavonina. Next base: position 8,508,115 of record JAIVEN010000002.1, read on the forward strand.
CCGAGATAGACTAATATTACTCATATCGTATCATCCTAGTCAAGAGTATGTAGCAGGTCTCGCCACAATTAGGTCCAACATTTAAGAAGGCTTCACTGGTTTTGATTTTAATTTCCCGACAAAATTAAAAGCACTGCGTTCTTGCATATATTTTATTTATTTATAGAAAACGTTATTGAGTCTATGTATAGGATACGTTTACAACTGTTCAACAAATTCATGCGAATTACGACAACTTCCATTACACAGAAATTACTTTCCAACATTAACCGACACTCATCCGGTCTCATTTATAAGATGTTATCTTAAAAATTTATTTAGTTTTATTTATAAGATATTATATTATTTTTTATTTAAATTTTTTTTATCTTTCATTTAATAACTTTTTATCTCGTAAATTATTTTATTTTTTAATCAATAAGGATAAGATTGAAAGTTTATATAATTTTTTTATAAATTTAAAAATATAATTATGTTTCTTTGTGGTAAGCTACTATTCCCTCCAATCTCATTTATAAGGTGTTATTTTTTATTATACGAGTAATAAATACATTCCTCCATCTGTTTTTTTTTTCATTTTCATTTTTTAAGAAAATTTACATTTTTATTTGTCTATCATTTTAAAATTTTAAGGCAATATTAATTATTATTTTTTAATTATATTTTTATTTATTTTTTTAAAAGTAAAAATATCATTAATTACTCTTTTTTACCTATTTATTTATTGAACAGCATATTAGGATATTTAAAAAAATTTTAACATATTAATTATATTTTTAATCCATGTGTTAAAACTTCAAATGACACATAAAAAGAAAAAGAAACTGATGCAGTAAACTAAAGTCATGTTTTTCTCATTTATATGTTGTTGGATATTAAAAACATAACTAGTACTCCCTTCCATTTAAAATATAGGACTTGTTTCATTTGCCCCTAAAATTAAAATCATTTAAAAAAAATAATGCAGTGTTATACATTACTATAAAAATGCCTCTATATAATTCATTCAAAAATTGCTTTATCTTGAGAGTTTTTTTTTTCCGATAAAATAGAATGGAGTGAAATGGTTAAAAGGAGTAGACCAATATTTAAATGAATTTTTTTATAAGGAAATGGCCTCTCAAACTCTCCTTAACCATCTAAAACCCAATTTTTATTGTCTCCAAATTGAGGGTTACATATGGAATGACTTAAAAGTTTATATTATATTTACAAAATTAATCCAAATCTTATTAAATCACATATATATCTAATAATATTTATCATTTATCCCTTCCTTATCACTCTCATTTTCTTCACTATATAGAGTCATCCCTTAGTCTCTCAACTACATCAAGCTATCCTCCAAATCTCTTTATAGCCCAAAGATTTTTAATTTTTTCTATTGGGGACTTTGAATTAAAAATGGTAAATAATTTGTCCTTACAAATTGTAATTATAATCTTATATATTTATAAAGAATAACAAACAAAAAAATCTCATTGTATAAAGGTTACTTGAGAAAAATGTTTGAAATTTATTCAAAAACATTTTTTACTTTTTAATTTGAAGTAATTTCATATTTTTATCTAAATTAAATTATAAGGATAATATGAAAAAATGTTATAAAACATTATATTTCATTAATTTTATAATAACTCTCAAATAATGACTAAATGAAATCATTTCTTTTTATTTGAAAAACTCTCAAACAATGAAATATTATGTTTCATTCCACTCCACTTTATTTCATTAATAACTATTTCATTCCATACCATATTAAATTCCCAAACATGCCCTTAGAAAATACAACTGACATACTATTTTATTATTTGAGTATTAAATAAAATGGTATAATAAAATCCAATGAAGATAGCTTTCAAAAAACATTATATTTTTGTAAAACATTAAAATTATTAACTAATTTTATATGTGTACCTTAATTTACGTAATTTGGTTAAAAAGATAATATATTTAAAAAAGAATGGAGATGGAAAAGAGTATATTGGTTATTTCTGCCTTTATGTGTGTGTGTGTGTGTGTGAAGTATCAGTCAAACAAGTTTAACTAAAGTTAAAAGCATAGGATTAGGTAAGACGAATGAAGCAAATAAATAAGCGTACAGGCCTTAAGCAACAAAAGTCTTGTCTACTCTTATTAATGAGTAATGACATAATCCAAGTGTTAACCTTAAATAATATACTTCAAATTGAATTTGAGCCTCTATTTACAATTATCTTATATTCCTTGTGAGGTGTGTGATCGAGACAGCTTATTTGAAGTTGGCCAAATAAAAAGGATCGCTAACTTACATAATTAGTTAATTTACAGATAAATTTTATCAGCATATGAATTAACATTTTAAAGTTCAAGTAATAAATTTTAATTTTTTAAAGGGGAAATGACACTTGAGGACCAAAACTTCAAATTAATACCATTTCATAACAAAAAAATTTAAAAATGTCAGAAAAGGACCATAATCTCAAATTAATTAAAAATATAAATACGAAATGACCTAAGTACTCTTGTAAAAAGGTTTTACACTCAACATCTATTTTTTACTATCTTTTTTTATAAATTTGACACTGAATATCCCCAATTTTATACTGAACACATTGTAGAATATGAATGTAAAATTGAGAAAGTTTAGTGTAAAATTGAAAAAGTTTAGTGTAAAATTAGAGAAGTTAAGTAGTAAAAAGTGAAAGTTGAGTATAAAATTCTAAGACTTATCTAATGTAAAATCAGGAGTCTTCAGTGTCAAATCGTGGAATTTGATTAGTAAAATACGGAAAATGAGTGTAAAATTATGAAAATTAAATTCTTTATTGTGTCCAGTATAAAATCAGAGAAGTTCAGTGTTAAATTTCTGAAAAAAAATAGTAAAAAACTGATGTTGAGTGTAAAACATTTTACCAAGAACATTTAGGTCATTTTCTATTTAAAATTTTTATCAATTTGAGACTATGATCCTTTTCTAATATTTTTAAATTTTTTAATCATAAAATAATATTAATTGAAAGTTTTAGTCATCAACTCTCATTGCCCCTTTTTTAAATGAGCATAGTAATGATAAACTATTAAGCTCTATATCACTCAGTCAATAGAAGTAGTCTCAAATCTCAATTCCTCTGCAAGGTACGGAAGTGAGGCCGGATATTTATCAGTTTTAAAAGTAAATTTTCTACCAAAGTTCTCAATAATTTTGGTTGGTCGATCATGTTCAAGTAGAAAAACATCCGTCTCCCAAAATCCCCTATTGCCAAACCACTAAACCAAAACATTCAATTTTTTGTGTGGAAAATTCTCATGGTCAAAAAATTGTAGAGAATTTCCATGAGAAATTTGTGATAAAAGCCAAGAGAATCATCACGCCACGTCAAAATTTCTCACAAATGAGTTCTGGGAAAAGCAATATAAGAAAGCTTAAAGAAAAGATAATTAATTGTAAAAATCATTCCCATGGACCAACTTTCGTGAGAATTTCTCACAATATGTGTGTCCGTGAGAAGTTCTCAAGAACATGTTGCCATGAAAACATTCTTTTTTGTTTGGCTTTTCTTTTTCTCATCTTCATCGGTATTTCTCACAGCCAATCATTTGTGAGAATTTCCCATAATGTGCATGTTTGTTGCCGTGAGAACATTCTTTATGTTTTGGCTTTTCTTTTTCTCATCTTCATTTGGTATTTCTCATGGAGAATCATCCGTGAGAATTTTTCATGGACTTGATTATGTGAGAAACACTAAATAAAAAGGAAAATTATATTTGTTAAAATTTGGTTTTCTCATGGTTTGTGTGAAAGATTTAGTAAGAATGGATTATCTTTTTGTGAGAAAGATGTATGTTGTAACTCTCACTTTTCTTTCAATATTTATCAATACTTTATATCTATGAGAAGTTTTTAGGAGAAAAATATTAATGTTTTTAAGTGAGGATTCAAACTTGAGATTGATAAGGTCAGAGTACATAGTTTACTAATAAGCTAATCACATAGTCTTGTTATTATGAGATATGTGATTATATGTAAATTTATTTTTCACAAGAGGCATATTTACTTTAAAATAAATTTGACACAAAATTTATTCTAAGTTTTGAAATTTTTTCTCCCCATTCTTAATTATCCCTAATTCATTAAATTTTTTTTTGTCTCAATTGCTTCATTTTCCTTTGTTTTTTTGATGTCTCCCTTGCCCCATTCTTAGAGTCACTACAAGCCTTAACCCTTAAATCCCATCTCTCATCCTTCCAACACTAAGTTTGACGGTAGAGCACCTAAAGCTCTTCTTTTGGTCATTTTCTCTAGCTTAGAAATTAGTGAGGCAACTTTTATTTCTTATTAAAGTACAATAATTGGAAGGAATTTTTTTTATTGAGAATGAAAGCTAAATAAAAAAGGAAGAACTAACACAAAACTCTAGCCATTGGTTTATCACATATCAACGCCTCAATAATAGCAGTAGGTGGAGACGAGTAGAACACCATGTCTCCAGCCAATCTAAACGCCTCCTTAGCTAGAATATCAGCCACTTCATTAGCAGCTCGCTCACAATGTTGAACAGTGACTTGCCATTGTCGTTGAAGCATTGACTTAATCTCATGTAGAAGGTAGAAGTTCGGATGATCATCATTTAGATCATTAGGTACAGTCAAGATGAGATCGAAATGATCATCACTTCTCTCCAACCTCTATCCCATGACATCTTGAGACCCCACAGAAGGCCCCACGTTTTTGCTGGAAGAACTATTAAAGGCCATCATCCTGGACGAGAATCCACCTAAGAACTCACCATGAGAATTACGGGTAACACCTCCACAAGTTCCCACACCCAAATCTGCGACGAACGCCTCATCAACATTCAGTTTGATCACACCATCTATCGGGGCTATCCAAGTCACTGACAATGATCTACTCCCAGTATCACTTACAAGATCAGGATGATTCCAAGACAAGCAAGCAAAGGCTCGTGCACGAATTTCTACCGTAGACTGATCCACATTTTGGAAAACTTTAGCATTTTGAGCCAACCAAATAGATTGATAGACCACAACAAATCAATTGCACCATTCAAAGTTCTTAAGGTGAGACCGTTGCCATAAGTTCCATTGAACCCAAGAACGCAAGTCGCTTATGCTAAAAAACTTATTTTTCAGCTCCAGGGGACTAAACCCTCGCAAGTAGTATGAGCATCGCTACAATCTCTCAACACATGGATACCATCCTCATCATAATCACCATAAATATTGCAAGTACTCGACTACACCATACCTCTTCTCACCCGAGAGGCATCGTAAGCAAGCGATCATTCACACAAAACCAAATAAACATTCGGCAACATTGTGGAACTTGAATTTTCCACAGTTTCCTCCACATACCCCTATTTAGAATCTCACCACTACCCTCAGAGTTATCATATGCCGACTTCACAGTTAACGATGCCATTCAACGTCCAGTGCTATAGCAGTATATCGTTGTCATCCCATCTACTTGGGATATTCACACGTTCAATTTCCTTAACACATACGTCGGTATATATTCCTTGAATTTGCTCTACTCCCACCAACCTGAACCAAACACCATATCAGCAATTTTGCAACTAACCATGTCTTCCGAAATATCCTTCACCACTCGAGACTCAAGTTTTCCCAAGTGAGGTATCCAAACATCTTTCCAAAACCGAATGTCCTTTCCATTGCAAATCTGCCAAAATATCCCTTCAGTAAGCTTATCCCAGTTAGAAACCACACCGATCCAAGTTCTTGACATAGCAGGATGTTTTTTGACCGTCGACATAATGTCTGTCCCACATTTGTACTTTTCACGAAAGAATCTCACCCATAGGGAGTCTTTGTCCTTTATTAGCCCCCACCCAATTTTCTGCATGAAGGCATTATTCTGTCTCTTTGCATGCTTCAGCCCCAACCCTCCTACATCTTTCTTCGAACAAACTTTATCCCAAGCAACTAAGTGAACTTTCCTGGATGATGAGCTGTTGCCCCATAGGAAATTCTAGCACTTCTTATCGATCTCATTACAAACTAAGGAGAGCAAAGGGGTGGGTTGCATAGCATAAGATGGGAAGGTAGCCACCGCCGAGGACACCAAGGTATGTCTAGCTGCTAGAGATAACGTATTAGCTTTCCAAGTAGACAGGTGGGAATCCATTTTGTCAAGAATGAATTGATAAGTTAACTTTGAAACTCTCTCATGATGTATAGGCATACCGAGATACTTGTCCAAATCTCCGATAAGATGAAAGCCCAAAAAGTTACTAAGTTGAGAAACCCTGGAGTGATGTACATTGGGAGAGAAAAAGATACGAGATTTCATCGCATTTATCTTCTCCCTAGATGCTTCACAAAAGTCATCCAAAATAGCTTTCACCACCCTTACCTGCTCCAAATTTGCCTCAGCAAATAAGATAAGATTATCTGCGAAAAACAAGTGAAAAATTTCTGTACCATTATTATTAAGTCTGAACAGCTTCCAATTGCCCAAGTGAACTTTATTTTGAATTAGGTGACACAATTTCTCCATAGCATGTACAAACAGATAGGGGGAGATGGGGTCTCCTTGGTGCATGCCCCAAGAAGGACAGAACTCATTTGCCTTATTGCCATTCCAAAGCAATTGTATCTTTGGAGAAGAGATGCAAGCTTTGATCACGTTACTGATATACTCTGGCAACTACAACTCCCTCAAACATTGGAGGATAAAACTCCATCGGACTCTATCATAGGCCTTCTCCAGATCAATTTTAATCACTATAAAACCTTTCTTCTTCTTAGAGGTTCGCATAGAATGAATAACCTCCTACACAAGAATAATATTGTCAATTCCTTGTCTGCCTTTCACAAGGCTACATTGATTCAGGGCAACCACACGGGGTATCACTGCTTTCAATCTATTAGCTATGATCTTTGTAACAATTTTATAAATAATGTTACATAAGCTAATAGGTTGAAAATCCCTTATAGTCTCGGGATGCTCACAATTTGGGTCCCATTAATACGATTCACACTATCTGAGTTAGCAAAAATGGACTTAACCATCCCTATAACTGATCCTCCAACTGTGTTCTATTGGCTTTGGTAGAAAAGCAGGTTCAAATCATCCGGTCCTAGAGCCTTAAGAGAACCCATGTCAAAGAGAGCACTCTTTATCTCCTGGTTATAAACATGTCATTCCATTGCCGCAATGTCCGCCGGATCCAGGGCCGAGTAAGATCCACCGAAGGAGATGTTACCATTAAACTTCCCTTCCTCAACATACAGGGTCTCAAAAAAATGAGTACTGGTGTTCATGATCTCCTGTTCATCATATGACCACTCTCCATTATCGAGCTTCAATGCTTCAATTCTGTTCCGTCACTTTCAAGCCCGAGCCATATTATAGAAATATTTCATATTACAGTCCCCATGTTTGTACCAATTAACTCTAGATTGTTGAAGCCACATAACTTCTTCTTGCATTAGAATCTCCTCAAGATCTAGGTAAAGTTGTTTCCATAGGCGGTTCAATGATTCAAACTCCCCAAATTGAGTAACAGAACGATTGATACCATCAAGTCGCTGATATAATTTGTCTTTCTTTCATTGAATATGTCCAAACACCTTTTTATTCCAAACTCCTACCTTCTCAGTAAATTTAGCAATATTCACATGCTAGTCGTCTTCCGTGCACCAAGTATCTTTTACGAAACGTTTAAAGTCATGGTGAGTGACCCAAGGAGCACAAAAATGAAAAGGCTTATTACTGTGGTTCCAATTATCATCAGTAACAAGTTTAACCCAGAGTGGGTTATGGTCTGACTTGAATTTGGGAATGTGAGTAATAGATGTAGTAGGAAAGACACCATGCTAGGCTTCATTAACTAACATGCGGTCGAGATGACTAAAACTTTTACCCCTATTCCAAGTGAACCAAGGCCCGCTAAAACCAATATCAAACATACGTGAGTTAGAAACCCAAAGTTTAAATTGAACATCCACAGCCGACGTCGAGCTAGATACCGATATACGCTCATCGGTATGTAACATAGCATTAAAGTCCCCGACAACCATCCAACCACATCTAATGTACACAGCTAATCATGCAAAGTCCGTCCACAATGTTTGCCGACGTGTACATTTGGGCTACCGTAAATCACCATGAGATACCACATATTCGATTTTCTGTCATTAACCACGCTATGCAAAAATTGGTCACCCGAGTCAATGACGTGAAAGTCAAAACCATCTACCCAAAAAAGCCATATGCCACTACTAAAGCCATTAGCCTCCACAACTGCTCTATTCGGCCAACCAATTTTCCGAGAGATATCCACAGCCTTGGACCATTTGCGGCAAGTTTTGAAAAAGCAAGAAATCCCAAAGAGTAGTGAGAATGCAAATCACTCAAAAGCCTACTAAAGGCCTTACCACCCGGTCCTCTAGAGTTCCAAATAATCATATTCATGTTAACCATAAAGAAAAGGAGAAAGGCTCAATCTAGGATCACTGCTGCATATCCTCTAAAGAGCCATCATGCTCACTGCCCACATCCAAACTAAACTCATTTGACAAAGGATTCAATCGAACAACAAACTTTATTATATTATCCATATTCGGATTTGATGGGAAAGAATCCTCATGCAGCTCATCACACATATTACCGTCAGGAGCCAAAGGATGTTTAATCACCCCAATATCACTTAAACTACCCCCATCTTTGCATGGGACAATACCATTGACATCCATTTGTCCTTTATGAGCCAGCTCATATGTTTCTTCATGTGTTAAAGTCATGAAGCTAGCGAAATGGATATCCTCATTACTGCCCAGCACCTCTTCCTTTTGCTTATTGTATATGTCTGCTTGGCTTGACCCAATAGCCTTCAAACCACCTCCTTGTTTATTACCCAAGACTATACTCTTCTTTCCTAACTCCTCCTTCTGGCCCACTATAACAGCCTCATGATTTATATACCCATTTTTAGTGCCCCGTGAGTCTGCACGTGATTTTTGCACAATAACAGTACCTTGAGAGTTGTTGGTTATCTCTGAGTGGATCTCATGGAAGATTTTCCTTATTCCTTCCTAAAGTATCCTCACCAGATTCTGTTTCGAGAACCGCATATCTTGATCTACTCACAACCATATTTGATCCTTTCCCTAATTCTCGCCTATGATCTCGCACCTTCCCTTCTTGCACCAGTGGCTTCCACCACTGTCAAGATCGGTTCACCATATTCAAGAGTTCAACTTTACCTCCTCCTCACCAGATTTGGTTGACGTCGACGATGCTTCACTCGGCACACCATGCTTTCCTTTTCCACCTCTACTCCACAACTAGGACAGTGATCCCCATCATGCCCATATTTACGACATGAGAAGCACATCAAATGAATCCCTTCGTACTCCACTAGCTTCGGTTTCCCATTGATAAGAACAGTAAGAAGTAACGGGTTTTTAAGGTCCAATTTGACTTAGATACGGGCAAAACGCCCCTTGGAACGGTATAATGTGTTCATGTCGACCTTGAGAACTCGTCCAATCTGACTACCAATCACATAAAGGATGCCTTTATCATAATAATCTAGTAGGAGCTTTAGGATATGACCCATGCCGCAATCTTCAATATTTCCTCAGCATCTGGATCAAAGTCTTCTTTTCATGGTTGCACAGCTAAAATATGATCCATCACAAGCCATGGACCTCCTGTAAGAGCTAATATATAATCTGCTTTCTTCAGAAATTTAATTGAGAAAAAGCTAGAGCCAATATCCAATGTCTCGACTAGTCCCTTGACACCTCATATTTGCTATAGGTTATCCCCTAGATAATCCTCCCTCACCATTTTGCCAATGAGTGTCACCAAAAGAGTACGTCGCCATCTCCTTGCCAACTTCTTTTTAAACGCCGAAAGAATAACTATGTTAGGACCCTTATCCTTCTTCTCTACCTTCATTCTACTTTTCCATCCATCATCATACCACTAATCATCTTCCTCCACTTCTTCCTCTGATTTTGATTCACCGTCGTCCCCCTAGAAGGCTTGCTTGAAGGTTTTCTTCTTAGGACTCAGACCGTTCTGTTGCTAATCGTTCATGGAGACATCCCCTGTCATCCAATCTTCCTCCCTCGGGATCACTGCACGGTCGTTAAACACCTGCCCTTCTCCTATACGCACCTTCTTCCTACTGCATTCCAATGCATCCGCCTCCTCCGTTGAAGGTAATGGTAGTTTGTCTCTTCCTTTGGTCATCTCTTCCTTTGCTTTTTTATACAGCTAAAATCCCAACATTAGCAAAGAATTTTTATTCCATGTTAATATGAAATAATTATCAAGGCAATTAGTGAAGGATTTTTATTTCAAGTTATAAAAGATGTCATTGAGGAAATTAGCAAGGCTTCTTTTATTCCTCACTAAAAAATTATTTTTGTTAATCGATTTTTAATTATTTTTATTAAATATAATTTTTTTTAATTAAAAAATGATTTTGATTCATTTTCAAAATTAATTTAATGACTTTTTAAGTTAGAAAAATGAACCAAGTGGTATTTGAACCCAAACAAAATCTTCTACTAGATGTTGCCAATCAGTCTAACACATAATAATCTGTACGATCTTTAATATATATATATATAGATACTACTTGCTGGTGGAAGACATTATTTATTTCACACTTCCATCCATTCCTCAATTTCACATTTTCCACCAAAATTTTTCAACGAGACTGCAAGAGTGTCTCGTTCTTTCCCTCTGCCAACCCTTCTACTTTCCTTATTAGCTTCTCAAATTTCTTCAAGCTCGACCTTTTCCTCTCCACATCTCTCAAATCCCTAATCCCTATTTCGTTTGCCTACTAGAGAAATTTTTTTGGCTGCTTCTGAAAATTTCGGCCTTCTCCTCTGTTTCTTTTCCTCCTTTCCTTCGTGGAGACAAGTTACGCACAACTACAAATCCGTCTTTCTCAGTTTCACCCACAGCCATGAGTTCGATGGCAGTCTCTTGTCTCCGTTCATGTTCAGGTGCAATCCCTAAATCGCTCCTCCTCCTCCAATTTTGGTGGCCTCCTCTAACTCACAGCTCTACTCTTTCTTAGGCTTTGCCCTCACTCATACTCCCATGTTTGTAAGCTTTCTCTTTTGTGTTTCCCATTTAATTTTAATTTTTTTTGTTTCATAGCAATATATGCTTTCGTTTTGGTTATTTTCTAAGCTACCTGGGATTCCACGAGAGGGAAATAAAAAAAATGGAAAGACACGAATTATATGTCAATAGGTGAAGGAACTCAAGATTATTGAAGTTAACGGGATTGCCTCAAGATTACTACTGTTTAAGATGGATTAAATATAGCAGAAACTAGAATGTTTAGAGCTTACAAAAAAACCAATTTCTAATTGGTTCTGCAGAACATATATGTCAATAAGTGAAGGAACTTGTGCATCTAGTAAGCTAGCAATTAGGAAAAGGATAAACAATGACTTTTGTCTCTAACAACTTCATGTCATTGAGCTTTGAAAACTAACTCGTGGATCTAGGAGCTCAATTCTCCATGTTTAATTGATATGCTCATAGAGCATACATCTTGTGTATTTTTAGGTTGGATTTTGAGTCCAAAACATGAAGATGATCATGGGATAACAAGGCTATTTGCAGGAAGTGGGTCCACCTTTTTAAGTAAGATTTGATCATTCTAGTTAATTCATTATTCATCATGTGAGCCCAAATCCCATAGCCCCTATTGATATGAACCTATTTAGTTGATTCTAGCACTATCAAATTGTTTCTACTGTTTCATAATATGCAGTATCAAAAGAAAAAGAAATTTTGCAGCAAAAACCAAAAAATGAGAAGCAGATAACTCAAGTTTTGAACTTTTGATTATTTTTTGAAAAAAGTGAAGAAATTTAAGCATTAAAAGTTAAATAAATTAGTAAGAGTTTTATTAATTTCTTTTGTTTGTATTAGTTGTTTTAATGTTTGAAATAAGAGTTTCTTTAATCATATGACCTTAATTGCGTAGGTGGTGGAATAGTTTCAGGTATTGGAAACTTCTCACTGGTATTGTTATTGTTGAACTAACTTACAAATATCCTGTAAGGTAACAATCATATTTGTAAATATCGTATTTTGTTCGGGCTTCATACATAAAATTATAGAAAAATCAATACCAATTCCCCTTTTGATGCCAATTTAAATGTGATTTTATAAAAATAAAAAATAATAATAAATAAAACATATGTTCTCCAAATCCAATCTTTCTTAAGGTTTTTAAAAATCATGTTCCTTTCTTTTGATCTTTTAAATCAATTAAATTGTTTTCCCATATTTTATGATAAGCAAAAAAGTCCTATCTTTATAGCCTAAAAAAAATTTTTATCCCTGTATCTTAACTCTTCAAAATTTCAAAAGGGATTAATGTTTGAAAAAAAAAAGAGCAAAAAATAGAAAAATAAACAAAACCAAAATAAAATAAAAAAAAACTAATTGAAAACAAAACTAAAAATTTTTTTTTTAATAAAGTAATATAAAAAATTTTATAAAAAATTGATTAAAATAAAAATAAAAAAAGGGGCTGAAACATTGAAACTCAGCGTTTCAACCCCAAAAAGACCTCAGCCCTAATTTAGGGCTCAGGTAGCGTGGAAGCAGGGGGAGACAGAGGAGCCGCAGGTGAAGACACGACGAGAGAGAAAAGTAAAGGACACGAGAGAAAAGGAAAGGGGAGCTGTGTGTGTGAGAGAGAGGGAGTCAGGGTGCGGCAGGAGGCTGAAGGACGAAAAGGCAGAGGGAGACATGCACAAGAAGGAGACAGAGGGAGCAAGCATGAGAAAAAGCAAAGCACGATGGAGGCCATAAAAATGGAGGAGGTTTGGGGCTGAAGAGGAGGCTCAGGCACGATGGAGAGTCTGAAGGGGAGGCATAGCTGTGCGAGAAACTGAAGGAATGAACAGAGGGGGCTGGAACTCGGGGAGCCAAGAACCACGCGAGGCGAAGAACATAGAAACAAAACGAGAGAGGAAGGGGGCTGAGCACAGGGACTGAAAGTGAGAGGTCAAAAAAAAATTTCCAAAGAGAAGGAGGACCGAGAGGAACAGAGGAGGAATTTCAACACTGAAAAACCCCATGGAGTACGCCAAAAGAGTAAAAGGAGAAGGACGAATAAGTGGCTCAAAACGAAGATGAGAAGGAAAAAGGGAGAGGGTATCCGAAGGGACAACATAACGACCGGCATCGGTGAACCAGGGGCTGCAATTGGTAACCCTCGTTACAAATTTTAAGTTTATGCCATGGATTAGAGTAAAATCTGGAAACGAAATTGCTGGTGGTTTAAAATATATGTGGTTGTGCATTCTGCTTTGCTGCCTAGGGACTGAAATTCATTTTAGATTATAATTTGTATGGCTGGCTCATCATATGTGCTGTGAACAAATCTAAACCTCTTTTCAGGATCCATTGAGTCCTATTCATCTTGTTTTAATTTTGGAAATGAGGTCTCCCCTCTCTTGCATGCATGCCAGAAATGGTTGATATGAGCTTCATTTCGGATTTCCCCTTCTTCCCTATAAAGAAAGCATGTCTGGGTTTATAAACTCAGTGAGGCTCCTGAGTTCCAATTCTATCAAAATGGCATTTGGATTTGAGTTTGTGAGATATGCTTAAATGGCATTTGGTTTATTGTTTAAAGAAAAGGCACACTAAATGGAGATGTCGATGCCATTTGGCTCATGAGTTTCGGTCTAAATCTTCACTAGCTTTCGGTCAATTTTCTTCTTTGTGGTCTGTGAATATACATAGCTTAAAACTGGATCTGGGTGATTGAAATCATGCCTATGTACTTTGTCTGCTGAATGCAATCTCCCTGTAATTGTGTCTAGTTATTCTCATGGGAGGATAAAATGTGCCAACGTTATGTTATATGTCATTTTTTTTCGATTCTAGAAATTAGTAAGAAAAGCTTATGATGCACCCCATGCTTGAATTTGAAACTCATGAATAAAAGATTTATATAAAAATCTATTTTTAGGAATTTTTCCTGAGAAATCAAGATCATGAAATCCAATGTCATATTTTCATTTAAAAAAAAAGGAGATATATATATATATAAATGATAATATAAAGAGGAAAGATTTAAGTTTAATTACACCACGTGAGTTTTTGGAACCCACGCAGGTACTTAATTTACTAAGTTGTCGCGTGTGATTGCGAATCCACGTAGATACACCAGTTAAATAATTTTTTAAGAAATAATTATATTTCTTAAAAAATAAGTTACGATGATATAATGAGTTTTTTCCGACTTTATTTTAAATGTACAATAAAACTCTTGTACCTCGAGATTTAGAACTTCTGCAGATAATTAAGGAATCGATCAATCGGGCACGGCTGCAAGTTTGTAACATGTAGTTTGATTTTCATTTTCTCTTAAAAAGAAAAATTTTCAAAAGAAAAAATATAATGGTTTTTAAAAAAATCAAAAATCAAATCAAAAAATATTTTCAAATAAAATAAAATAAGAGCAAATAAGTAGAATTAAGTTATTTTTTGCAAATTAAAACACACCAACTTAATTTTAGAAAATTGTTTTGTTGGCAAAAAGTAAATTATTCTAAATTATTTTTCTCTTATTACAAAAATTATAATTAAAAGAATATTAATCAACTGACACGCATTTCTAGTCCTGAACTACGTAGACTTTGATCCCCATCACAGGGTACGCAGCCCCCAGGCTCTAATTTTGGGTCAAGACCGCCTTTGTAAATAAATAAATGTTTTCCAATTTACTTTCTTAAATTCCTTTTTCCTCATTTTTTTTTCTAAATCCCCTAATTTCTAAGTTAATTTATTTTCCTTATTCTGTTTTCTAAATTTCTCAAATTTTCTTAAATTCTTCTCTACCCTTATTCTCGCATGTGAATGATACAAAAGAAGATCAAAATATTTTTAAAGTCATATTAATTTGCACAATCAACGTAAGGTAACCGTTCCTATGAATGAGTGTTGTGGGGTGTCTAACACCTTCCTCCACACACAATCGACTCCCGAACCCAACTCTAATGACGCAGACCATCCTTTTATCTTTAATTCAGTTTCCCAAGATTTTCACTCAAAATTTGGTGGCGATTCCTGTAACATCTCTAAAATATTAAATAACTAAAAATATAAAAGGAATTTGCAAAAACGGGTAAACACCGTTTTGAGTGAAATAGGGTAAAGAGGTCATTTTTTCTGATTGGACAGAAAAATGAGAAATTACATTTTTACCCCTAAGAATTATGGAAATGACAATTTGGTCCCAAGAATTCATGGGGAGAGAAGTCAAATATTTTAGTAAAAATTATACCTAATGACCCGAAAATTTTAAAAATTATATCCTGAGTTAAGGGTATTTTTGTAAATATAAAAAATTATAGTCAAAATAAAGCTCTCAATGAGCTAAGATCAATGGAATACAGTATGAAATTTATTAAGATCAAAATAATATTTATTGGGTAATTATGATTTAATATTAATATCTTACCCGATAAATGTTAGTATGGACTGCAAGAAGAAACAGTATTCATTCAAGAAAAATGTATGGGTCTTATATTTGGATCAATTGGGATAAGTATATTATGGTAATTTGATATCCCAATATAGTTAAAACAGGTGTTTTAATAATAGTAAAATATACTGCTAAAGTAGCTTTATTTGTCCAGACCGGTTCATGATATATCTGGATAAGTAATTATCTAAAATTTTTGGACCAAAGTACCCTTAATTTCATGCTCCATAAGCTGCACATGATAAAGTAACATTTTTTAATATTTTAAGTCACTTTCTAAGAAAATTAAAGAACATTAGGTGACAAAATTTTATTGGTTGGAAAATTTTATAAATCCTCCCCTTTGGTTCATGTTTTGGCCGACCAAAGAAGCAAAGAAAGAGTGGATAGAGGTCTGAAAAACAGCAAAGAAAGAAGAGAAAAATGTGAAGAAGAGGAAGAAGGAAAAAGAGAAGGAAAAATCAAGAAAAATGTAAGAATTTTCCTTTGAAATTCTAAGTAATTTTCCTTCAAGTTTTAGGTAGTTTGAAGTAGGTTAGCAAGGTTTTCTCCTTCTTCTCTTGGTGTTTAATTTTCGTCCTTAACATGGATTCATGAAAGGAAGTGGTTTCATGCAATAAATTAGAAGAAACCATGAGATAATGCAAGAAGAACAAGGTTTGGTATGTTTGGAAGTAAGAAAAGAGAAATCACTTCTTTTCTCTTCCAATCCTTGTTTCGATTAGTTTAATATGATGGGAAGGAGTTGGATTTTCATTGTTTTGATGGCAAAAGTGAATTCCCCATGATAAAAAACCTTCAAGACAAGGGTTGGCTCAAAGATAGAGTTTAAGATAAAAAATTTGGAAATTTAAGGGTTTCAAGAGTTTTATGAGAGCTTTTTGTGATTAGCCATGAAATTAGTGGCTTGAGTATGTATTTAATAATGTTTAGGAACTTGAGGAAGCTTGGGAAAACTAGAGGAAGCTTTGGTTTAAATAGGAAAGTCAAGTGCAAGCACCAAAAAATTAGACCAAAGAATGAATTGATTTTTGCAATGTTCTTATTGCTGTGATATGGACTTTGTCTAATAGACTTAGACCAATTGTACATGCTTGACTTAGACCAATTTTACATGCTTCAATGCTACAAATATTGCTGTGATATAGCATGAATAATTTCATTGGGTTTGGATCTTAATTCATAGTGGGCTTCCTTTATGCTTTTTATTCATTAAATAATTTCTTATGGTCTCATATGGTTTCATTCATAGTTATATATTTGTGCTGGATATTATAGCAATTCTTGAGTTGCACTATAGTGCCTATTTTTAGAATGTACTTTTGGCTTATGCTATACAATGATGAAAATGTTCTTGCTCAAGAAAACGGCCTTTTTTAGCTGAAATTACAGAGCTTCTATGTTAAGTTAAAAACAATGACTATTGCTCAAGAGAATAGCTATGCTTGGTTGGATTTTTATACTTGTGATTATGATGGATTTGATTTTCATGATTGTATTTCTTTTGTGTAACTAATACGCTTCTTGCTTTTGATACATTTTCCTTTGTGCTATTATTCTAGGTTATATAGTTGTTGAACAAACACTTGTAAGAGAGCACCGACTTTCTTCTTGTGGTCTTGGCTTTGTCTTGTTCCCATAAGTAAAAATTTGCATTATAGTGTTTAATACTTTCCCATCATTAACTTGTAGATAAATTAGGTTGGGTTATCTTTTTGAATTAGTATTTTGTAATCATATGTAAGTTTTGTTACCTATGTAAGTTATAGATGATACTTTCCTATCATTAACTTGGAGATGAGCATGGCATATGATTTGGTTATTTCTTGAGACCTTTTCTAAACATAAAAAATTGGTCACTTTCTAGGCAATATTCTAATATGTTTCTGTTATGAGATTGTTATTTTTCATATTAGATCTTCAACATTCTCACAGAATGAGTTTGTGAGAATGCTTACTTTTTTTTCTAAATTTTTTTAACATTTCTCACAGAATTTCTCATGGATTATTTTGTGAGAATTTGTCATGGAATTGAGTCCGTGAAGAATTTTCCACAGAACAACTTTTGTGAGAAATTTCTCATGGAAGAGTCTTTTGTGAGAAATTTCTCACAGGCTAACATCCATGAGAAACATGCATAAATTCTGTGAGAAAAATTTCTTAAGACCATTTAGTAAAGAAAAAAAAATAAAGTCCCTTCAACCCAAAAAACAAAAAAAAAAGAAAAAAAGGAAAAAGAAAATTGATAGACCTCCCTGTTACGAGATGGTGTGTAACCTAAGAGTAAACAAGGACAGCTTGTGAACTTAATTCCTGCTACAATTTGGCACTGTAAAATGAAAGTTATAGAAGCATGTAGGGAAAGTTTTGCCTATATTTGTCATCATCTAAAAACAAATGCTTTTGACGCTCCTTATAATAAAAAGCGTTGAAATTGGACTTAGAAGGAACGTATCTAGGTAATCTCTTTCATTCTCGCACAAATATATATAATTTTGGCTTCTACATTATTTTGCTGCAATGGTTGATCCTTTTTCCTTCCAAAATTCTGAAACCAGTAAAGTTAGGTAGTATCTCAGTTCCAGGTTAGTCACCCTTTTAATTTTAATAAGGTTTGTTTGGGAAAGACTGGGGAAATGAAAATTAAGAGAGTTCAAAGAAGAATGAAGTTATGTTAGATATCAAAACATGTCCATATTCTTGATGTGGGCTATTTTGTCATGATTCTATGGATCACACCAAACTTAGTGAGGTTAACATGATTTTCTAGGTATCTATCTATCTATCAATGTTTTCAATGAATGAAGTACAATCTTGAAGATATTGAATTATAGTGACTTGACATTTGTAGGCATGGTCAGCTAATTGACACATGATTTTGAAACTTTTATCATTTTTCATTCCTTAGGTTAAGAAAGCTGCTAGGCTTTATGCTAGAAGTTGGATTAGGGACATCAATACTGATCTTTAGCCAAATGATTACAACAGGGTTGGAGCAGAGAAAAATCACTAGAGAGAGGCTGAACCCTTAACTCTAGAGGATCTTGGTACCATCTCGTAATCTCTCCAAGTTAAGATCAACATTATTATGGCATTGTTTGAATTGTTGGTCTATAAATTCAAGAATGAATATTTAGTGAAAATGCAATATGTTGGTTATGTTTCCTATCATTGTGTATTTATCCAAGAGTTCTTATTATCACCCACTTCATCATATATGGAGCTAGTTATGCAAACTCTATACAGACAAACATGCAATGTAAATCACATACTTGATACATGTTGAAGGGAGTTGTCTTTCAGCTTTGGGCTATGAAGATGAAGGGAGATTAGGCTTCTGCATATGAAAGTGAAAGCATTTAAACTTTTGTTTTTCTGCTCCTCTTATCATTCATGAGGTTTTTAATTAAATGAATGGTTGATCAAGACGTTGACATCACACCATGAGTGGAATTTGATTCCACGACCTTCCTTCAATCAGGAAGTACTTGATGCCACTAGGCCATTTGGTTATTGGTAATATGGTATTCTACTTGAATGTCCTCCAAACAATAAAATATACATATCAAATAAAAGCCTTTAATTTATTATTATTATTATTTAAATTTATTTATATTTTAATTGGGTCAACTTTAATTTAACTTTTGAATTGTTTTCAATATTCAACTCATTTTTTAAAATTTTACCGAATTTTGTTGGCTCGAAAATGCTAATCAATATTAATTTTCTTTATGAAACTAATATTCTTTTTTGTGTGTACATATGTATCTTAAATTTGCCCCACTTCAACTAATGGATTTGTATGAGGTCAAACTAAATGGAATCAAATTGGGTTGGACCTTTTGGGCCAAACTCTTCACTGCCAATCAATATTAATTTTGAATCAACAAAGGAATCAAAATCTAATAGTATAGCACATCTTGAGTATGGAATACATACAAATAGAATTTGAAAACCGGACCAAACCAATACTTGATATTATTTCGATCATAGATATCAACTTCCATTTTCAGAATTGATAAGAATCAATGAAAAATCAATCAACCCGGTTAATAATCAGTATAAAACCAATTGAATTGGTTTTTTATTTTATTTTATTTTTAAAATAAAATAAAATTATTTTTAATGCTGAATAATATTATTTTTTGTATAAATTATTTTTTATATTATAACATTATATAAGTATTATTATGATATATAATTATTAATAGTAATAAATTTATTTAATAAATAAAATGAAAATAAAATATAATTAATTATTTTATATTCAAAATATAATTATAGATAAATATTAATTTATTTAAATTTTATTATTAGGTTATGAAACTTATTAATAATATTTTTAATTTTTATATAATATATAAATTTAAAAAAAATTATTAAATTTATTATCATAAATTTAATTATAACTAAATCATAATTAAATCATTAAATTTTGAATTAGTATATTAACCGGTTTATGATCCCCCCTCTCCCCAAAAAATTTTTTAACCTTCCGCACAAATGTTGGTGGCTCGCCCTAGTTGAATAAAAACAATTGTCAAATTCCAACCGCTGCCCGCTGGTGTCTTTCACGCTACATGCACTTCTTTAACACCACGTTGTTTTGAAGCTCCTAATCTTAACCGTTTGTTGAAAATCAAATCCAACCGTCCATATAATTTCATGATGAACCCTAACGGGCAAACTTAGCTTCACTACCTCGCCACCGCCAACATGGGCTAATCCTTCGATCGTCTTCTATTTCATCCTTTAGTGCCCCGTTTGATTTATTTTTTTATAAAAAATTTTTTAGAATAGTCCTAGTTTACAAAATTGAAATTTAAATAAAAATAAAAAAATTTACTATAAATCTATTTAAATAAAAATAATAATAATTAAAAATTATGATTTGATTGGCCACCAACCAAGCTTTTAGTCTGTTTTGCTTTTTTCAGAGTGAGGGGAAGCAAGAGAAGTCGTGGTGACTGTGTGCTTTGCGACGTGGCATCATCTGGTTCGTCCGTACAATCGAACGTCTGATATTTACAGCCTTCAATGCTTCATGCGGGCTTTCGCCGAGGATTGCGAATGAACTCAATTACTGTTGCAGTTCGATTCTGCGAAACGAAATGAAAGTGAGGGTAGTGTGCAGGAAAATTTACGATTACATACGTTATGATCTCAAGGAAATTGCTTTTCCTTCGTCCTTGCCCGACCCTCCTCATATTAAAAAGCGTCGAAAGTTGACCTGGGAGGAGCGTATTTGGGTAATCTCTTTCATTCTCACCCATAATTTTGGGCTTCTACATTGTTTTGCCGCCCATGCTTTTCCCTTTTGCTTCTGGGCTGTCAATTTCCTTCTAAGTTTCCATAATCTCACAAACCAGTAAGATTAGGCATTATCTCAGTTCCAGTTTATTCGCCCACCCCAATTTCAACAGGGTTTGTTTGGGGAAGATTGCAGAAATGAAACTAAGGAGAGTTTAGGGAAGAAAGAAAGTATGTCGTGTACATGAGCATACTAAGATCCGCATTCTTGATTCTTTTCTCTGTTTTGTCATGATTCTAAACATCACACCAGACTTAGTGAGGTTAACATGATTTTATAGGTATTTATCCATCTTTTTAGTGAATAAAGTACAATTTTAAAGATACTGAATTTTAGTTTTCTGACCTTAGGTTTTGAAAAAGGCTGCTAGGCTTTACGCTGCAAGCTGGGTTCGGGACATCGGTCCTGATCTTCGGCCAAATGATTATAAGAAGGATGAATCAACTGAAGAAGCTAATCAAGGAAAGAAAACTGCTAAAGAAAGAGAACCCTCTGTACTTGAGGATCTTGGTACAATCTCTCTCTAAATTAAGATCAATAATATTACGTTGTTTGAATCGTTGGTTTGTCAAAAATTTAAGAATATTGTGAATGAAAGTAGAAGGTATGGTTCATATCATTGTGCATTTATTGATGTGTTTTTATTATTGTCCACTCTATCTAGTTTACTCATTACAGAGCAAGTGATCTAAACTCTACGCACAAACACGCACTATAAATGACATACATCTTGAAGCAAGTTTTCTTTCGGCTTTGGAGATCTGAAGACTAAGGGAGACTGGGTTGCTGCATGTGAAAGTATTTAGATTTTATTTATTCTATAATTGCCAACCAAATGAGAAATACTCTGGCATCTGAATCACAAGGCAGTTGCTGTTAATTAAATAAAAAGAAATATCAAAATGCTCTTGGATGAGTGTATAACAAAAATCCACAGCTCATTCTATGAAACTGCAGCATCTAAGCTTTTGCTTCCCCTGAAAATGTGACTGTTCCCTTCTCATTTTCGTTGCCAGAATAGTGTGTGACAGCAATATTCAATTGAAACACAATATAACAGTTGCAAAAAAAAAAAAAAAAAAGAAATTGTGTAGATCCAAAACTTTGAGTTCAATGTGTTGCTATGGTTGGTTTGGTTTAAGAATTCCCTCTTCTCTTTGTTTTTGTTTCTCATCATTTTAGATTTCCTATAAATTGTTTGAATTATTTTTTGATGGGAAATAAACAGCTGTTGCTGCCAGAGGAGGAATGGAGACTCTTAGACCTGCGTTGCAGCGTTTGTACATGACTAGAACTTCTGCTTATAGAGATGCTCTCAAAAGTTTTATACAAGGGTACCAAGATGGGGTTCAGCAAGTAATGGAGAAGAAGGAAGATTTTAAATCTGAAGATGTCAATGGGGTTCAGCAAGTCATGAAGAAGAAGGAAGATTTTAAATCTGAAGATGTTGATGTACCCAAAAAATCAACTTGAACATTTTTGTAGCGGACAAGGTGTTAGTTCTTCTCCTGCACACCTACTGGTCATTTAGACTAAGTTGCTTAGCTTTGCAGAAATTAGTGGCAATCCATTTGAATTCAACGGTTTTATTGTACATTACATCGAATGGACTTCATTTTTGCCAAATACGGCTTCAAAATTTATATATATTTTTGTTGCATTCTCTAATATGGTTGTTCTATCTACAGTTACTGTTGTGATTCTTGTATATTATCTGCTGTGAACGCTGTTTAGATAACGGCTGACCATATGGGCCCCTTGATATTTTCACAATCACTACAAGACTATATACTGAAAAATTTTAATTAAATTTTCCGAGGAATGCAGGAGGTTCTTTTTGATCTGAATTATTCCAAGCCTTCTTTTTTTTTTTGTTGGTAGAAATCACAGGAGACAATCCTGTTTGAGACACTGTCAAATACTAAATGTAGGCATATCTCCTAGTAGGAATTCGAATATTGGTTTATCACGTTGTGAAGGAGTTATCCCTTCTACTAGACTTAACCTCCGTTGGTTCCGAACCTCCTTTTATGTAAGTTGCAAACCATGCAAATTTTGAAATATACGTGTTCAAGTTATGAGCTTGATCTTTTCGTTAGTTTTGGCTGCTAACATTGGATGTCTGTTCTGTGTATTAGTGAAAGGAAACTTGGTTTTTATAATCTGATTCCTCTCTCCATGCCCTATCCCCTCATGATGGATGGAAAATTATTACTGAAAGGAATTTCTTAATCATAATGCACCTTCTTAAAGATGAAATATGGTTTGCTATTATTTATTTGACGTCTGCTAAATGTGGATTTAATTGTCCGCTTGCCGAATGTATCAATATTTTGTCGTAGCTACTGTTTCAATCCAATGTAGTTTTGTCTTGGCATCCCGCTAGTTTGCTTGTCTGTAGGTGACTTAATTATCAGCATGAAATTGTATGCGTAGTAGCACCTTCTATAATGGGATACCGTCTTTTCCTTTGAAAGCATATATGTGGCAGACAAATTGAGTCGTGAGATGCAAGGATGAATAGTTGTTAATTGGTTTCATGGTGGAGCCTGAGATGACCGAAAATGACTTGCATAGGACGAAAGATCAGACAGAGATTAAGGCCCTCACAAATTAGTTGATTACAGCTTTGGGTGATTGGATTGATAAATTGGCCCATTCCGTAATAAAGCTTGCATTTAGATTACTGGGGTAAATTTTTGAGTTATAGCATGTATAGCTCTTACACATTTAGGAAAGGGCTTATATTCTTGAGATGTTTTGATAATTGATCGGGAGCAGAACTGTTTATATATCATTGATAACCTAGGTCTGTTGCAAATCTTTTTAAGCACCAGTATTGGATTATCATTACTATGTCATTGAAGACGTGAAACTTTATTGACAGCACATATCTTCTGCTATTCTGGGATGAGAGATAATTGGGCAAGTTGAATCTTGTCAGTTTCGGACTTATGTTATACAGTTCAATCGGAAGGATGCAGGAAAAAGTTACATTATGATTAACATATCTAGTTCTAATATAACTTGTTATTGTTGTTATTTCTGTGATTGGAAGGGAGATAGTCTTGGGATTGATGGTGATACCATCAATACGATTGTTATTCTTTATGGTATTAAATTCACAATTTGACCCTCTCTTTCACAACATTGATTGTAAAGGAGTCGCAGGGTGAGATTCTCCCCGACATTTCAAAATTCGAAGTAAAAGCAAGAGGAAATGTGAGAAGAGAGGTACTCACATGGTTTTTCCCTACTCTTCTTTCCTTTTTATGTCAGCACTGTCCTCTAGTTATACATAAATTGCAGTACTCCTCAAGGTTCAATCCATTATGTATTGTATATTATACAGGAGTCACTTCATTTCTTTGATTTGCCTTTATCTATAGACTATAGTTCAATGATAAACACCAAATATGGGGACCTTCCTACTTGGAGAGCGAGCCACTGCCTACTGAGACATTGAACACCTTATAAAGGAGAGGTCACTGGGCCTTTCGTGTAAATCTTTTATGGGCCCCTAGTTATCAATGGAATTCTTCTTTTTTAATTTTTCTGGGGATAACTTCTCGTAAAGAAATTATGCACTCGTGTATTTTGTTCAACACTTTTGCCTAACTTGTTTGAAAATTGTATCCATCTCACGCAGCTTTGAAGCCTCAGTTTGAAAGACTGGCTTGTGATCAGTGTAGGCTGCTCAAGTGCGTACTAAGTCGTCAGAAATTGGATCACAGTATACTTTAATAATTTTCCTTTGTGGAGGAGAGGGGATGAGTACTTGTACTGGTATGAGTTATGTTTAGTGCGATGAATCATTGATCATCAAAAGCACTGCATTGACGGGTCACCTCCTGTTTGCGCAACCCCTAGTTGGCATTTCTACAAGCAGTTGGTCGTACAAGATAAGCTAAAACTTACGGGACAGTGTTGGTGTCCATCTTTCTCTGATAAAACCCAAGTGTTTGTACCCGAACTCTGGAATTTTTATACCGCGTGTGCAATGCTTTCAGCTAAGGTTCCATGGTTGAACAACTCGAAGCCCCAATCAATCTGGTGAGATTTGAAAAGTTGAAAAGACTCACAAAAGTGGTCCAGAAACTAAAGCGATCGGATCAATGCTAGAGTTGCTTCTGACAGTTTCGGCCTTTGCATGACTTTGCTAATCGGACACTAGGAGTTTGTGAGAACTGCCGTGAATCAAAGGATTTGCAGACAAGACAATTCAATGTTGGCAAGTGGCGCCCTTTATACTGTATGACTATTTACACTTGCTATAACCCTCTCTCTCTCTCTCTCTCTCTCTCTCTCTCTTTTATTTCTAGCTTTTGATCTTACTTCTCTTTTTCCCATCTGTGATTAAACATTTCATCTAGTTACTAATGCTATCACTGTATGAAATCCGCCCCGCCCCTCCCTCCCTCCCTCCATTCGTTTAGTCATTAGGCGTTGTTTGTTTATAGTAGCGTGCAAAATAAATACATAAAATTTTGCGAAAAGGCTAGCAAGGACACATTCATTTGTTTTGTGGGGACCATGGCTTGTCTTGACGTGCTAATGTTAAATTTCTTCTTGCGGTTTCCCATTTACTTGAATTTCATCCACACGATATATTGCTGATGACAAATGAAGATAAACAGATAACCAACTCCCTTATCATTACTATCACCATCATCGCATCGCATGTGGCATCCAGGGACCAGAAAAAAAAATATTAGCTTTTGTATTCCTATTGTTTATTGTTGATAATACTCCCAACAATTAAAATATAATACCATGAAAATATCAACATGATCACCCTTTGTTTAATGTTCAAGGGGCTTTTTGTCAGCATCGATTTATTTTATTTACCTCTACTCTTTCAAATTGCTGTAGCGGCACAGAAAACTGTAACAAGTCCACCCACCCACCACACCAACCCACCCACCCACGCCATTAGCGCACACGCCACACCATGACCCTGCACCATCCCACATATTATGATAAACACTTGAGAAAAATCTCCGGGCAGAATCTCAACAGTAGCTCATAGATTCCTCCTTTCCTGATCTTCAATGACCTGAATTCTTCATTCGGCACTTGCTTACGTCACCTGGCCCCTCCATGGGACCCACTTCCCCCACACTTTACTCACTGCTATTCTCAATATCATCCTCCTTCCTTGGGTTTCTTACTAGTTACTACTATTACCTGTTCACTACTATGGTTTGAAAGTCGGTATGAAAATCGGGGATGATTTTTCTTCCTTTTTTTACTTTTTATTTTACTCTCTCTCTCTCTCTCTCTCTCTCTTTCTCATGCGGAGTTCGAGGAGGAAGCCGACAAGTAGGTTAAATGGGTCAATTCAGGATGTCACATCCATGTATCTTTATCCTCGGCGATTTCTCATCTGGTTGACATCCTGTTGTAATTATCAATTCATGCATTTAGTTTATTACCCACCTACCCCTCTTTTTTATTTAATCACAACACATGAGCAAAATATTTTTAATATATTATTGCTTGAAGCTGATCAGCAAGTTGAAAAAGAAAAGACAACTTAATAATCTTCTCCATGACAACCGTTTGAAAAAAAAAAAGAGTGTGATTATGCAAAGGTTTGAAGAGGGTACCAAAAAAGTGAACTTGACAAATTGATTGCTGCATGTCCATGGGTTGCTATTTATAACGTATGCAGATAAGAAGAACAGGGTTACGCAAACAAATACAGATCAGAATAACATGGAGCGATAATTAGCTCGGCTATAGTTTGGAATGCCATTGGTCCATTCATCCATGACAAAACATGTCAGGGATATTTCAATCCCAACGAAACTACTCCAGAATGATCTGAAGTGGCACTGACAGCTTAATGGAAAGAAGCCGAACTTCGTTGACCTGTACGTTTCATTACTGCTTGGGTGTTGCTTCAGGTTATTATTGACCGAATTCAGAGGAACTAATCATACATGGTTGATGATGATGTTCACAAGGGGTTAAGCTTAGGCCCACAAACTAGTAAGTTCAATCTTGTCATCCCTGTAAAACCAGTGACGTGTCGATTATTTGGCGTAGCGGACAAATGTCCTGAGAATGAAGGTGACAAAACAGACAGAGATTAACAGATTACAAAAACTTACTCCTATGTTAAATTAGAAACTGTCCGACAGAAAATAAATTTACAGTCAGCAAATAATGATCGAAACGATGGCGTGGTCAGTATAACCGAGAGAGGAAGAAGGTGAGAAGGGATAGCCAAAAAGAAAAGTGATAATTGCAAGCAATATTAGACACGCACAGAGAGAGAGAGAGAGAGAGAGAGAGAGAAGGGGGGTAAAAAAGAATGAAGGTAACGAAAGAAAACGCAGTGTTCCAGATCCTAGTTAAATACGAAACAAAACTATATGGGTTCGAGAGGGTATCCAATTTTTTCAACGAATAGTGGAATCAAGGAAACGAAGACCACATGTGGTGAAGAGTGATTAAAGCACACATGGCATGAATGAAGTGGAGGTAGATGCTCACATATAGTTCCAATACAAAATGGAGGACCCTCATGAAGTCTCAGTTTCTATTTATTTATTCTCACACACTATTATTTTAAACGTATATTCCTTTTCCTTCCTTGATAAGAAGAGCCAAACTGCATTGGGAACATGTTCCGTGTGGCATTCACGGCTAAGTTGATAATTGATATGCCCCATTCAAAGGGAACAGCAAAATCTCACAAAACGAATAAATTAGTTCCTCAACTTAAGACAAGAAACAGATAGTACTATATAATTAATATATCTTCCCCATGAACTACTATATAGTAGCAGTATTCTTAAAATATACTGATCTTTTAATGAGAATAATCGAGATCAGCACATCAACTCCAATCATAATAATAATTAGGGCCTTCTTTACACCTGAGTGCTGAAGAAAACGAGAATTCTTAATGAAGAGGTGGCAATGGCACTGCATATCTAGGAGTGTGGCTGTTGACGTACCATGTGATTGGAAAAATAAGAAGCTGGTTGATGATTATAATGGCCGTAGAAGTAGTGATGTTGGGTAGCTGTACCCTGGGTTGATGACATGTAGGAGTATTCGGGTTCGGAGGATCCGGATTCGTCGGGTTGGCATTCCATGTTTACACCGAACAGCCTCAGTATCCTCGAGCTGGAGTTGTTTCCCGCCGGCGACGACGTTCCCTTCCGATCTGCTTCCGGCACTCCACCTGTAACATTACAGCACGTGCGTCACAGTGCTTTAGTTTATCATTCACCTCATTCATTCATAACAAAAACTATATTATCCACCGTTAATTTAGTGTCGAACCAAAATAACGATAAATGCACACAGGGACAGAGGAAGCAAACTAGATGAAAAATGCTTTGTTTTTTGAACTAGACAATATTTGTGAATAGCAAGTGATTTCTTTTTGTTTTTTCCACCAGGTTCATTTCAACGAATTCGGAGCGTATGGTTGACGCAGCGTACGATAGAGCCCAGATTATCTGGTCATATAAACCCAAAAAAAGGCCACATTTCTCCCAATTAATAGGAAGATACCCATCGCAAACTTCGCGCACTTCCATAAGACTCTAATTATTTTATCTGCATGTCTTTTTTCACTTAATTAAATTTAGACAACAGCATTTACGATCTTATCGTTTTTCACCCGGAGGAAAAACAAAAAAGACAAACACAGAGCATATTCCATTCCAAGTGAAAAGAAGAAAAAGATAGGGTTGATTGATAAAGATTAGAAAGCGATGGGTTTAGAGAGAAAGGGAGACCTGCATGAAGACAGTCAGGTTGGTATGGCAAAGGCTGATGATGATGCGCAGGATAAGGATGCGCAGCATAGAAACCTCTGGTCCACCCTACACCCACACCAACATTGTTATTATTGATATTGACATTGCTATTGGCGTCAGTGGTGGTGGTAGTAGCAGTGTTGTGAACCAGCACTGCTCTGCTAACGTGCGCGGGGGTGGACCCGGACTGGTGGCGGCGCCTCCAGTTGATGAAGAGGCGGTTGGAGTCGGTGCGGTGGCGCTGGAAGAAAACGATGTCACCAGCATCGAGACGCTTGTCCTTGACGTAACGGCTCCAGCCTTTGGTCAGAACGTAGCTCTGACTGCTGTTCCAATACGAGTAACGGAACCTCCAGCACTTGCCTGCTTCGTCCTCGAAACTCAGCGACACCCCCTTGCTCTCTTCCCCCTCCCCGCCTGCCCCCAGCGGGAAGTACTTCTCCGCGTGCTGCTTCGGGATCACCAGCCGGTTCAGCTTCCCCACGTCGCTGGGCGTCAATGGCTTCTCAAACATCCCTTCCTTTTCGTCTTCGCCTCCTGACCCTTGCGAGGTGGGGTTATCGTTTTCCTCGTGGCCGGCCCGCTGTGGTTGAATATTGTCGTCGTCGTAGTCGTCTTCGTCGTCGTGGTTGAGGTTGAAGCGGGATGGTTGAGGGGGTCGGTGGAGAAAGGAAGGCCAGCCAGAAGGAGAGGGGGTTTGGATGGGTTGCATCAGGATGCCTTGATGATGTTGTTCAGTCCACCAGAGTGTGGCCTCTGGAATGTCCGATGAGTAGTGATTTATGGGCATTCTGCTATGCTTCAACCAAAGTCGCTAGCGGCAGAGAAATTAGGATTTGACGAGGCAAGAGGGAATTTGGGAGAAAGACAGAGAGAAACAAGCGTTATGATTATGGGTTTGATGTGCAAAACTGTGGGAGCAATTTGATGGAGCTACTTAAGATATGACAAAGGGAGAGAGAAAGAAAGTGAGTGAGAAAATGTAAGTACGAGAGTCCTTTAAAGATTACAGTGATGCAAAAATTTTTTAATAAAATATAATTTCTATTCAAATTTGGAACTAGTATTCCATATGCGTGTTGCTTTCCCGTCAAATATACGGACATAAATACTCCATAATATATTTGGCACGTTGGAAACTACGTTCTAAAATAGAAAGGGAACGAAAAAAAGAGGTTCCTACTACTTAAGTTAGTATATTATAAGAGAGAGGCTACTAAGAAAGTTACTTGAGCTATTTTGTGGAAATTAATTTTCTTTAAAAGAAATAAATGAGGAAAGTGATTGCTTTTCCATAATCAAAATTTAATAATAAATTTAGTTTTAAAATATTTTATTAAAGAGATTTTTGTGTCATTTAATTATTTTTTTTATTTTTTACTTTGAAATATTTTTATTTTTTTTATTGTTGTATCAAACATATATTTAAATTATGAAATTATTGTTTAGAAAAATCTTTTTCTATTCGCATTCCTGTTTTCATTTTCATTTCTATTGTACCAAATGGATGGGTTCGCAAAAGAGTGCATCTTGTGGTTTTTTAATTTTTCACTTACGGGGAGGCGTACCTAGATAATAATAATAAAAAAGAATTATTACTGAACTGGGCCGAACATGTATGTTATAGAATGTCGAGGGAAGAAAAAGAGGTGAGTTATTTGGTGTAATTAGGGACATCCCATGTTACAAAATTGGCAAACAAATCAAGTGGTGGGGTCCTCGTCCCTCCTCAGACTAAGTAATCACCTAATTCTTTTTTGATTTCTAATCCCAGGCCCGGCCTAACCCTCTGCTACTTGCTTCCCAGATTTTATTTTCTTCTCATTCTGAAAACAAATCTGGCCCTTTTCCACAGTAATACTCTTTTACGTGGGTAGAAAGTTGAGCATCTAGTGTTAAATTAATATTTAAGATTTTGTTTGCTCTATAATTAGTTAACACATTGCCGTGGGGAGGAGCGGTTCAGTAACAGTAGTATTTTTATTTTTTATTTGTGAAAAAAAAAAAGAGACAACTCGAACAGTGGGCACGTAGGGAGAAACAGAGCCGATCGAGGGTGGTCCTGGGTTGGCCTTGTATGAGGATGACATGCATATAGGTGTAATTCAGGTCTCCCCAAATTGTATTATCTTGAGGGATGAGAGAATATAAACATATAGATAGATTTTTAAGTCACGTGCATGACAGCATTGCTGGGGTAGGGCCATTCCAAGTTCAATTAATGGGGGAGGCGAGTAAAATATCAAAACAGGGCACAGATGCTTTCTTCCCTTTCCAATAAGCAGCGAGAGAGATGGGATAAGATTTGTCCGACTGGAGAATACGCTAACTCCTTTCTGAGCACTCGTGTTTCAATCACCTCCGCGCACTTTCATCTCTCTCTCGATCTGTTTACTTATCTGATCCTTTGGCTGTCCTATTTAATTTTGTTTATAATAGTATATAGTTGTATTCTCTGTCCTATATATATATATATATATGTATATTGGCTAATTGTTTAAGTTAGAATATGTCTTATCTATGACTCAGAGACAAACCCCACCTCGATTGCCAGGTAGATTAACTCAGACACCGGTCTCTACTCTACAAATGGTTCAACTTTGGTTTGTTTTTGTTTGATAAGTACATGTTGGAGACATACACACACCCATTATTATAGAGTTTAATTGTTGAGTTAATTTTCTGTCGTTGTTGTCATGCTAGCTCTAATACAAACAACTCTTTGTGCCATCTTGCTCCAGGTATCTGTTGTGTCCATCATGAGTCATTACTCTTTCTAATCAATCACAGGGTCCCATTAATTGAAGCAAAACCACAAACGCAAGGAATGCAATTAATGCCAACCCCACAATTCACAGAAGAAAATTTGAGACAGATAAGTAATTCATTAATTCTGCAAAATGACGAGAATCTGATCTTACATGTACATGCCGGAACCAGATGAGAGCTTTTATTGCTTGCTGAAAGGTGTTGGTTGGCCCAGTGCAGGAATCCTTGACCATGAAGAAAGGCCAATGCTGGGTGAGGAATATGCCATTGTGAAAATCTCATAGTTTTTTTCAGGGGAAAGAGAATAGGACAAGACAAGGCCCCATGAGATATATTTATGGAAAGAGGGCAAAACACACGGCTAGAGTAGAGTGACAGAATGACACAAATTTTATATATTTTCTACATCTGGGAGTTCCTCATTCCCTAAGTAAAATCCCCAACTGGCCACTTGATTTTGCTTGCTAGATCCGTTCATTGTGATGATTAAAGTCTGTGTCTTTCTCATGTGGAGACATTCATTCAAAACTCTGCCCAAAACTAAATGTGCATATAAGGTGGCTTTCTGTCTTTTCTGTTTGTTTCCGAGAACAAAGCCAGCCAGCCTTGGTTCTGTGAGAATTCCATGATTGGCTTAAACTAAATATTTCCAGCGATGGTGTGATGGTTCATTCATTGAAGCAGTAATATAATTCCAAAGAACTAGTTGTAAATGGTCAAGAACGATCAACACAATCTAACATATATTGATACGCATCTTGCACCTGATTCTATTGCTCACCAAGTTCAATGATAAGCAACTTAATTATTAGCTAATGAAACACCAATATAATACCACCTTTCAACATCTGACATTAAACATTCTTAATTAGTATATTTTGCCAACTCTTACTAAATGCTCAGTGTGCTTTTAGAATTCCAGATGATAAAACAAACTTTAGACTAGGAAGTATGCTATTTTCTGTGTTTCCTAATTGATCTATATACCGGCAGAGAAAAGGGTTGGGTGGGTCAATTAGTCAAGGTCTGTCTCACTTAGAGTTAATTAATGTTATAGATGTGGCCCTTTTTGAGTCGGAAAAATTATGAGGATATATATCCAGATGCATGAATTATAAATTATTAGGATTGAATACATATGAGTGACCCTAAATCTCAGACAAGTGCATCTCTTACTATGGAAAAGCTGGTTGAAAGATACAGCCCCGAACCAAGCAAATCAAAAGAATAATGGTATAAGGCAAGAATTTGAAAGAAGGGTTCCCTATGCAATCGAAATTCTATATTTAATTTGTTGCCTCAATACCTTGTAACTTGAGTGGGGACCTTAACCCAATTCCATGCATAGCCCATGAGAGATACTTGAAGATCTTACTCGTCTTTGTTCATGGACCATATAACTTTAATAATAATAGTGCACGGACGCCAAGTGGCCTATATGTTAGACTTCTCAATAAATTTGGGTTGCCACAAAAATACTATTAATAGTAACCTTTCCACTGTCTTTGGATATTTTGAATGATCTAACACGCCTTTTCTCTCTCTCTCTCTTTTTTTTTTTTGAGATGAAATCAAAATGCTTGATTAGTTCAAGGAGATTCGGGTTTAATTAGATTCATAGTATTTAGAATAAAATATATGAAGAAAAGTGAAAAAAACTTGCCTTAAATTTTGAATCACTTGTCATTGAACCCAAAAGTGCACTTGTTGTTAAAAGAAGTGCGCATCATATGTCATAATAATGTTATCTACAATACTTTCAACATTACAGGACATATTCATATGACAATGACATTAGTAATGAATTAATAAGTAACAATTTTTATTTTTAAGGGCGTAAAAATATGAAGATCTTATTATGCTTATAAAAGGTGAAAATCTAACTAGAGTTTACATATATATATATATATATATGAGTTTAGTTTATGAATTTGATAATAATTGAATATAATTAAAAAGTTTCTTGAGTTACTATACAAGAGAAAAGTGGTGGAAACATGAGTTTGCTGGAGCAATAAACCTCTTATATAATTTTGGTAAATATCAGTAATTTGACCTATGGCCACATGAATAGGATAAAGCCTTTCAATGTGATTATAGAAGAAAAGGTAAATTAATTAATTAGGATGCAACATAGCACGCCAAATGGCAGAGTTATGAGCACAGTTACTATTTAAGGAAAGAGATAATTACCCATGCATAATAATTGAGGATTTTGAAACCCAAACTTATTATACACCGTCAGAATGCGATTCATGATGGAAGATATAATTGATTAGTGGATGGATCTATCTATCTACAGGAACACTATCTAATTAATCATGGATTGACATCATTAAATTGTAGGCATGCAAAAGTCTTACATTTGCTTACTATTACTGCATCATCATGTTACATACTTTCTGTCCGCCGAACCAACCCACGACCTCTCCCAGGGTAATGCCGTAAAATTCATATATAAAACCCTGTTAAATTGAAGCATTCCAGATAATTTCTTGTTCAATTTTATGTATAATACGTGCAGTCTTTTTATCTATTCAATAAATTTTTAAATCTCATCAAATTTGGTATACATACTAATTTCTTATTTGGGTTTGTAGCTTTGCGAGGTGACTACTTTACCTCTCATTTACATGACACCAGTTAAACTGGGATGGGATTTTATAGTAAATTAAAGATGATGAGAACATTTAGGTAAATAGAGTGTTAATTTATTTGCTCGATCGATGGAAAGAATAAT
Organism: Adenanthera pavonina; assembly: GCA_026686845.1. NCBI lineage: Eukaryota > Viridiplantae > Streptophyta > Magnoliopsida > Fabales > Fabaceae > Adenanthera > Adenanthera pavonina. Next base: position 8,542,228 of record JAIVEN010000002.1, read on the forward strand.
CCAATACCCGGCACAATTATGTTACGAACTCTCAATTTCGTAATATGATTTTTGGCTTTTGAAATGTAGAAGCTAAATAAGAGTATATTATGACTGTATTTACATAATTAAAAGTTGAAAATTCATTCACCCAAAAAGAAAAAAGAAAATATTCAAGCTTTGCATTTTTTAATGTCAATGCAGTATTAGTCTTAATATTAAAAGGGCTCTCTTGAGGAGAAAGGGCCAATAAATGTGACGAATATATGATGATAAGTCTGACAGCATTCCATCAACTGGAACTTAAATTATTCTCTGTTCACTGCATTATATGATACATAACAGACAATTAAAAAACAAAAAGGGGTTATTTCTCCCAAGAAAATGTTATAATATATGTTGCATGAATGAGAATACTCGAGAACATTATTAAAGGCTGAATATTTGGGAATCATTTAGTATGTAAAATTGGTGGTAAAAAAAATTATTATGTAAAATAAAATTAAACAAGAAATAAAAAATGTATAAGATGAAAAATATCTTTGAAATTTATGAATAAAAAAATAAAAACACAGCTATCATTAAATAATCATAACAAAAATTATATACATATATATATATGTATATGTATGTATGTATGTATGTATGTATGTATATGTATTGTTTCAATCCCAACCACAGGGCTAGTAAAGTGCAAAGATGGAGTAACGTAGGTTTCCACCAAGATCCATGAACTTGAGAAACCACCAAATACCAATTCCCCAAGCTGAAAATAGTTAATCAGAAGCAGAAGCAGAAGCAGAAGCAGAAGCAGCCTCCTCAAAGGACACGTACCTTGACATATTTTTTTTTAAAAAAAAAGTCATTTTAAAAAGAAAACCCTCCACACAGTGAAATTTAGGTATAGGAATACCGTAGGAGCCCAAACAATTAATGCATGTCATGACCCCTTTTCGCCTGCTCCTCTAACCTGTCCCATACTATTATCTTATTCTGAGGTGTATTTCCAACAGGAAACAAATTAAAATAAATGAGAGAATTTTATAATTTATATATTTTTAATAATTTATCCTTTGCTTAATTTCATGATACAGAGTAGGTGAGCATGCGGGGTGGTGGGGGAACCCTACCTAGTAGGGGCCATGAGGTCAATGTATTTTGTTTTGTTTCGTGAGGGCCCACGAGATGAGAGGCCCAAATCCCTCTTTTTCCTCTCTTATCTGCTGGTGCGCCAAGCGTAAGGAAAGAAGTAGCTGCAGAGAAAGGTGACGGGATCGGGTAATTGGCACGTGGCACGTGCTGACGCTAGGCCTATGGGTGGGGGTGCATCTAGATGTGGGACCATGTGGCCCAACCTCCTATGCCTATATTTTGACATACTTTCTCCTTAGAGAAAGAGACAGACAGCAGATCAGCTCTTGGCTGTATCTTGCAACCAGGAACTTCACTTTTAAAGAAGTGGTGGTATAATTATTAATTACTGGATGCGGTATGGTCATATGGAACATCACCATCATTCGCAAGAAGTAAAGAGAATTAAGAATATCATAAAATCCATGTGAAGCTTATGAAGCAGACAGTGAGACTTAAGAAGATAAATTTAAATGGCTTGATTAACAGTTTCAAGACAGGTACACATAGTGGTAAATACATACAGTGCTACGTCCTGAAATAGAAAATGTAGACAAAGAGACAGATAAACAGGTGGGAGTGGGAATATAATGCCTATCAATATACTATCTCCGGTTCTATATATAGGATTTTTTACCTTAATCCTAAATATAAGATCCTTTATAATATATGAGGTGGTATTTATTATTCATTTCTAAAAAAATGCCCCTATTTAATGTATTCAAAGAGAAAAAGAGAGAAATTAAATAAGAGTAGTTTTGGAAAAAGGTTAAAATTTTTTAAAAAAATAAAATAATTAATTAATTTTAATTTTCTTTCTTAATTCCCGTGATTCAGATAAAATGATGTTATATATAAAATCAGATGGAGTAATATACATAAATGATAGGAATTTCCACAGTCGATACAATATCATCGGCTTGATCTTTGAATACTTCAATATGTCTGCTAATCCCATTCCACGTGTCGAACAGTGCAGAAAACAGTGAGTTCATAGGTGTAAAAGATTAGTGGAGGACGGGGATGTCATAATCTAGGCCTAACTAGTTGGAAAATGAAACAAAATTGATTGAAGCGTGACGTTTGATTATCATCGAAATATTGAAGTACTGTTACTATATATATATATATATGCATCCAATTCTAGCAAAATCAGCTAACAGTACATTAATTCTCCCTTTTGCTATTATTGTACAATGCTTCGTTTGATACAATCATTGGATTGTTCAAAGCTGAACAAACCAATAAGCTCCACTATTAGTCAAAGATTTTAAATTTGTTCCTTGATGAACGATAGTAATTATTTTTGGTAGTACGGGTATTCCTTGATGATCCAATTAAGTACTATTCCTTTTGTTTGCTGTTTGAAAGACATAAGACTATAAGAGCGACCACATGTCACGGATAGAGACATCCTTGTACCTTGCCCAGTTTTAGTCTTCTTTATTATCGCCATCTGATGTTCTCATTCCACATATTTCTCCCTAACAAAACCTGATGGATATACATACTTTGTTTGGAAGAAAATTGGAAGACGAAAGATTGCTATAGAGGGAGACAGGCGTAAAAGGGACAAGACAATTCCTAAACCAAGTATTTTGTGATACTCTTTATGAGATATTCAAATATGAAAATTGCATGCATTTATTTTTATTACATATATATATTCTCTTTGGTCCATATTATAATATATTTTGTATCGATTGCACACATATTAAAAAAATTATTTTTCACCTGAAATTAATGCAAAAAGTACTATTATTTTCTATTTTATCCTTATTAACTACTTCATTATATTATTATTATAGAATTATAAATGAGGAGTCAATGAAACATTAAAAATAAGGGTAAAATGAGAAGAAAAATATTTAATACCTTATCTTTTGAAAAAAAAACTTATTATATAAAATACCATATAATATAAATTATATATATATATAAAACTGAATCTCTTTTTTTGTGCTTTTTTTATACTATACAGAATATATTTTTTCAAAAATTTTTCTGGAATCATGTGTTAGAATGCGCGGCATCGTAGCATCAGTTTTATCAAACTTTTACTTTTAGTATATATTTTGATTTTGGTGTTGATTAAAAAACTTCCATGCAAGTGAGGATGAACATGTACCGTTGTATGGGTACAATATATTTCGATGTCATCGCATGCTTACAAATTTGACCGTAAATTAGATGGAAGGCCCAATATTGACCCAACTTCCGCATAAGTAACTCATTATTGAAGTTACTATATTCGGCCCAAAAATTTCTCCAAGCCAATTTTTTTTTTCTTTTTTAATTGGAACCAGGTTATTTCTTTGAACCATTTGAAAGTCCGGAATTTTGTTTCGCGTTATTTTCTAAAGTCTCTATTACTGAATGATAATTGTTTAACTAAGATTTTTTTAATACGCAGCAAAGATACCTTCATCCCATTTTATATGTCAATTTAGACTAAATTCCTCTGTGAATATATAATTTTGAAACTGCACCATGATTCACATAAACGGGAGCGATCTTCACAACGTTGGAGTGTGAAGGTGTTGAATAATAAGTTGAAAGAAACCAATATGGGATCACTCAACCATACAATGACAGAATTGGTCAGGTAATGTAATGAGCATATTTTGTCATTCAATCAGAGTATCAAGTGTGGCGGTGAAGTGTAAATTGGTAATCAAATAATATTGATGTTTATGCAGAAGGAGGAGGTGGTTCATTGGGTGAGATCTTCATAATACTGATAGATCCAACTTGATATGATGTTGACCTCCTGTTTCCTGATATTTATAAGCCATTGTGGATCTTCCTTAGTGGAGAACCTCAGGTCTACATGATGGGCTCCTGCTCATAATAATAATTAACACACCATAATTAACCTTACATGGTAAGAGGGTGACATTGTTAATTTGGTGCACCAGTAAACTAACCTTGTTTTGCTACTATAGCAATTACAGTCTCTGATATATTCTTTAACACCCTGCAACAACTTAAACCTTTAAATAAATAATTAAATAAATAAAAGGAAGAGATGCAGGGCCGTACGTACCCTCCAGCACTCCAAGGGTCTCTCAAACCATTGAAGAAGATGATGTTGCTAGCAGACCCTTTCAGAACTCTGTGGATGGCCTGCACCAAAAGGACAAGAGAGTGTGCATCATCATCATCATCATCATCACCACCACCAGTTTGGGTTCATAGGAATTAATGCAAATCGTAGTATTTGAAAATTGAAGGGGGAATGATAGATCTAACATGGCCGCCAAATTCAGTAGCCATCCAATGGGGCCTGGGCTCTATTCCAAAGGCAATTTCGCAGGAAGACACTCTGTTTTCGTATCTCCACTCTTCAGCTGGGAATATGCTCTCCTCACTGTTCCCACCTACGGGCATTATCATCTCCGTACATGCCTGCATGATCATCATCATTATCAATATTATTGTTATATGCTAAATATTTGCAGACTCCTGAACTGAACTATGATTCACATTCTCCTTCTGAAAGAATCGCCATGTTGACACGTGACAAGTAAACCAATAAATTAAATGCTCTTTTTTTTTTTTCAGGGAGGAGTTCCGAGTAAGGTAGGATTACTACTATTTTGGATTGGGAAGAAAAAGATGATGACAATTGACAACCTCTGAGGTGGTGGGCTTGTGATGGATGAGAGTGGGCCAGGAATGAAGTTGATGACTCAGAATGAGGGTGGGATTTGTGTTGGGCAAAGGAAAGTGGAATCGCATTATAGAGGTTCCAAACCTATGATTAATGAGGAATTCTCTCTCTCACGCTTTTTAGCCTTTGCATGTGACTCTATCTCCGGGCGCTTTGCTTTTTCTTGGATTCCCTCACATGCTCCTCCATTTCTTATTGCTCCTTTTGGTTGGCATTCGCTCTTGGCGGACTACTCCTTTATTTAATTTTACGTTTCTATTCCTACTTTTTATGGCCACATAGACTTCGTTACTATCTTAATCCATTTTCTTTTACAGAGTTGAGAGCAGGGAAGCAATATGATGTCAAATTCAACAAGTGGAGGGAACTAGAAAGCGGCCACTATTTAGACAAGATATACAAAATACACAGTATTTATAAGAGTACCTGCCACGACCATCCTCCGAGGCCGTGAGGATCGGAATCATCGTCCAGATTAAAACACGTGGCAGTACCACTGTAGTTGTAGTAGATATTAACTGCTTCGTACAACTTTGTAAACGTGTCGTTTCCATTTGCTGAGCTATCAATGGCCTCGCACATCTGCACTTTCCTCCACTTTTCATGGTCAAATTAATGCTTTCTTGCCCTTTCTTTTTCTTTTAAAAAAAATGTCGATGATTATATTCCGACACCCTCGTTTATGTTAAATAAAAGGAGCTTAAACTTGAAAGTTAATAGTACCTTTCTCACTGGATAAGCGGGCAAAGGGTTCAGAAAATTAGAAGGCGTTGGATAATCCGTCATGGCTGTGGACATCAAAGCCATCATGATCCAACCTTCAAGAGCATCTGCGCTGGTGTAATTCCTACCACCACCACCATACAGAATTTAAAAAAAAAAAAAATTCATAAGTACTTATTTCACATATAATATAAATTAATAATTTATAATCTAAGAATTAATCGCCCGTACTCACTTGCATATTCTGAACGATTTCCGTAGTTGTTCTAGGCCGCCGTGTCTGCTGGCCGTGTCTTCTATTTCTTTCCACAATCCTTTTATCACTTTGTAACAATTCTCACTTTCGCTCTAAATTAATTTAATATTTAACCGGGGAAAAAAAATTGGTTCCGTAATCAATATGTAGTTTTCATGTGAGTACGTGATTACTTATTAAACGCTGCTTTGTGTATCCCAAGACGTAAATAAACTAGTAATCAATAACCTTACCAAAAAAAAAAAGCTAGTAATCAATAATGGCTGGTTTCTAGAGGGAGGAGAAGAGACCTTGAAGTCTTGTGTGATGACGTTGGTGAAGGCATATGGTGAAACCAAATCCAGAAAATGGAGGATTGGAGCAGAGGATGCTAAGGCTCCAATGGCCACGTGGGGATACTTCATTCTGAACCAAGCTGCCAGCACTGCAAAACCCATTCACACAATTTTAATTGGAAGATTCAATGATTGGAAATTAACTCAGAGGTAAATTTTATGGAACCAAGTAAGAAAGAATGATGTTGAGATAGGGTCATGTTTATACTTCCTCCATAGGATCCTCCAAACACCACAACAGGGGAATCAGTGGCTGACAGATTCTTCTTCAGATCAATAATGAGAGTGGCGTAATCAGCTAATGCCTGCGTGGAGCTCAGATATCCAAGTGTACTACTGTTGCTATACGCCACCTCTTTATCTCCCCCGAATGGCATTGATTTTCCATAGAATCTATGCTGCATTTCAGTTTGTAAAGCACAAAAAAAGAAGTCGGTAAGATCCCAGGAAACTAGGGTTTGCAAGAGTGTTTCATTTCAGTTTCACGCATTGAATTCAGAACAGACAGAGATCTATGTTTTGGGAAATAAAAAATGTTCTAACCTCGATGAAGACTAGAAGGGCTTTGAAATGAGGTGCTGTTTCGAACATGAAGCCTGTGTTATTTGTGAACCATTCGATGTCGCCTTCATTCCCTGTGTAGACGAAGATGGGGGCTTTGTTCTTGGCGCCACCCCAATGGAGATCGGAGATGAGATATCTCTGTTGAAAGGTTTTGTAGCTCCGGGGATTATAATTGAAGTGATCAAGAATCTGAGTGAAGAACTTGGTCTTGTAAAAGATACGTTTGGCAGAGTGAGAGTGAAGCTCAGACCCAACAGCTGCAGGAGGGAATCTGGGTATGATATGGCCCGAAGTGAAGGTCAAACACAGCACAGATAAAGAAAACCAAAGAATTGGGGACTGCAAGCAAATTGCCATTGGGATTCTCGTGACTGTTTTAATACAAAGCAAAAGATCCCTTTAAGAAGAGACTCATAAAAGTCTTCAACTTCCAAGGATAGGAAGAACAAGCCGGGGAAGAGGCTGGATGGCGACTGTATGTAGGAGACTTTGCCTGGTGAACTTGTTGACTCTTTCAACCGTGAAGAATAGGCTCAGAAGTAGCCGACCTGCTCTTTCCAAATTTCCATTTGGGTTCTATTCCCCCAAGCTTACTCTTCAAACCGGTGTATTTTCAAAATAAGAAAATTTCTGTCCATATATCACAGAAATACCTGAATCGACATTGATCCGAGAAAGCAATTAAAAGGGGAAGGAAATTGAGAGATGGATAAGAAGTGTGGGGTGTGTCCAAAGTGGGACATGTGACAATTTTGTTTCATATAACTTGACGATATGTGGGGGACTATATTCGTGTTCTCCTTTAATCCCTGAGAGTTACATTGAAAAGCAGAAATTTCAGGTCCCCTGAATCAAATTCTGGACTCACCAGGCCGCAGTGTTCATCACAGTATAAACTATTTTGGCTTACGTGCCCTTTTGTGGCCTATCTCTGTGTCTCTATATGCTCAATTTTTGGTCCATTTTCCATGGTTTTAGCGCCACAAATTGCAACACCAAGGCCGACGGCCACATCCATTCCTATCGTCCTATCCTATCCCTTTATCTGCAAAAAATTTATAACCCGCATTACATCACTTGAAAAGACTCTCAAGTATTAATTAGTTAATGTATCACTCAACCCCTACTCCCCTAGTGTGATTCAGAGGCGCTTTTCGGAGTTCACGACTAATTTTCTGTCATTTTTTACTTTGTTGTGTTTGTAGGAAAAGCCCAAGGGGTAAGAAGTGAGAAGAGGAGCTTCTATCAGAACTTGAAGGAGCAAGAATGAGTGGAAGAAAACAGAAGAGAACCAAAAGCAAAAGTAAAATAAAAAAGAGAACATAAAGATTGAGTTGCTGTTTACTTTAAATAAAAAATCTGCTTTTTCTCCTTTGTTCCTTTCCTTTTTTTTAAGAGTTTGAAATATGAATGAATCATTATGAATACGGCCACAAGGTGATAATAAGTTGCTGACCAACGAGTCCCGATTCAGTGTAGATGGAAAGAGATAGCCGAGAAAAAGAAAATACGAAACTCGATTTAATTTAGATTCACGGTATGGCATGTGTATGCATATGTTTTATTCAACGATACAAAATTACAATTTTGTTTTAAAACATTTTCCATGTTCACAACCTATTTACATAAACTTTATTGCAAAAGCTCAAATAAATTGTATCTAAAAGTTTAGCCAACATGTTATTGTCATTAATTAAATAAACGTGGTTTAGGATTTTTTATTTATTTTGAGTAAACAAGTTATTCATGACCAACCATCATTATCTAAAAACTTTATTGTAATGTTTGAATCAAAGGAAAGGAAGGGAGGATTTTTAATAAAAAGAAAGGAATGGAAGAAAAAAAATTTTTAATTTTAGCTCATTTAGAGAGAAAATGAGAAATTTTAATATTATCTTATTTACTTTAGGAGGAAACGAGAGGGAAAATAATTATAATTGGACAATTATACCCTTCATATGTTTAAGTTAATTTTTTCTCTCTTTTCTTACTTATATTTTTTCTTCTTATTTATATGAATTTATAATTACATGTTATCTTTTGTCACCGTAATCTTCACATGATGCACTACCATAAAAGAGGTGAGTGGTGGCTAGAGCGGTACTCATTGATGGCAATGGTGTAGTGGTGTACAAAGGTGAGTGGTGAGGGTAGGGGTGCACAAAGACCGGGTAAGACCGGGTTGATAGCCAACCCGATGCCCGGTCTTTGTGAAGTTAAGCGGGACCAGACCAACCCGGTCTCATAGACCGGGGTTGGTCCGGTCTTAAAAAGTATCTAAAAATAAAAAAATAAATTAATTTTATTTATTAACAAAATTATAATTATATTTATTTCAAATATATTTTCTTAAAAAATAATATTATAATAAAAAATAAAATTGATTAAAATTATAAATACTTAATAATCATATATTATTTTTTAATAATATTAAGAAATTAATTTAAAGTTTTAAATAAATTAAAAAATTGAATTTTTAAAAATATTCACAATAATAATATAGACAATTTATTATATATAATGTATCAAGAAAATATTATATAAAATTAATATTTATAAATTTTTTAATACATATATAATTATATATATACCGGGACCGGGGGAGACCGAGTTTAATCTTAACCTGGTGTCCAACCTGGCCCGGTCTTTAGGACCAACCCGATATGCCGGGTAGGACCGGACCTACCGGACTACCGGGTTGGTTGCACACCCCTAGGTGAGGACAAAAATGTTTGTTTCAGAATAAGGGCTACATTGATCAAAAAGGGAGTGTGAATGTAGGAATATTTATAGACAATTTGGTTAAGATAAGATAAAAGGATATATATTTCCCCAAATTACCCAATATGGAGGGAGAGCTAAAAGGAAAAGGAAGAGGAAATTTTAACAAAATTTTTCCTTTTCTCCTCCAATTTTTGTTTTACCAAACAAGGGGTCCCCTTCCCTTCCCTTCCCTATATTTTTCTCCAACTAAACATAGTATATAAGATCACAAATAGAGGTCAACTTCTATGAAGGGTTTCTAATTTTCCAACTAAAAGCTCTATTATGTAGAAACCACTATTACATACAAAAAAAATTTACAAAAAGAGAACAAAAGAGATTAATTTGAAGTATGGAACCTAACTTTGCCAACCATCTCTGATTTAATCTTGCTAAAAATGGCTTTCTGTGCTTGCTTCACACCTTTGAAAATTCTAATATTTCTCTCCAACCATACATGAATATTCAATCCTATTCTTAGTTAAGGATTTTTGGATCTTTAATCGTTCTTGTTTCTTAGAATATGGATATAGTTCTCATTTGTAACTTGAATAAATATCTTTTATACCATAAGAGATATAGTTTTCAAAAACTTTTTCGAATTGTTAAAGTGAGATGATATACTTTTCAATCATCAAAAAATTTATAGTATTCTTTTATAGAATATATGTGTGTGTTAAAATAATTTTATTATCATCTGTGAATTAGCATCAATCAAATCAATGGTGAACCTTAATTACCAAATTATAATAATTAATAATATAAGTAATTTATTTTTTCACTTTATTAAAATAAACTAAGTCATTTAATTAAATAAACCATTTTTTTATTTTGCCAAACCAATTAAAATAGGTTGAAATATTCAATAATATATATATCTTGGAAAAGATCCAAACTCACGAGTCAAATAAAAAAAAGAAAAAGCAATCCTATTTAAATCTAACCATAGAAAACTATGTTATTTAACATATTATCTCACATACATGTCTTGAGATAGTTTTCTCCTACCTACCATTGCCCACATTGGAGCCAACTGGATTATAGGAGCTCTCTTCTCTTCCATTCTTTTACTCCATTTAAAGCATGCATCTTTTATCATTTAGCATGCCTTGCCACCCTTGCTCTGATTAATTGCATCAATATATAAACTAAAATTTCCCTGATCTCATAAGATACTATCTTTGCCAAATTCAAAGCATGGATCTTTTGCGTATTTCTCTAATTGAGTGCTAAATAATGAATCTATGTTACCGTAGCGACACTAATTTTTTTTTTCTTTTACCACTCCAAGCAACACTAGTTGAAGCCAAAAGTATTTCTCAAGTCCAATCTTGTACTCCTATTGTTTTTGGTTTGGTAACTTTCACAATTGTTCTTTATATGACTTCTATCGGGTGAAAGTTAAAATAATATTTTCTATATTTTACTTCCGTCAAATTAATAATAGAAACGAATAGATAGATGGAGTTGCATGGATGACTGGCTTGTGCCTGCAAAATACAGAGCATAAGATCCATGCCATGAAAATACTTCATATAATTTGTAATTGCAAGAACACTTGGGGGTATTTGTACTAAATTTGCCTCAGAATTTCTGTTTTTGGCAATAGACTCGTTATTGAATATTGTGCAATGTAAGAAGCCAGAAAAGCACACCATTTTACGGCTTTGTAAATAATATAACGTTTTTTTATAAAATATAAAATTGATAGATATAATTAAGAAAGAATATATCTTATTAATCTATAGTTATTTCATTTTTTTGGCCAACTTAGCTATTTGAATATCAAACTGTTGCCCACAAGGATTTTCTTTTCCTGCACTTTCTAGCACTATAAAATGTTCTTTTTTTTTTTAATAAGACGGAAATTAAGCACTATAAAATGTTCTATAATCAATATATTATTATGTATAAATATAAAAGAGCGAATGAAACTATTTATAAATTATAGATATTGTGATTTATTTACAATAATTCATAAAAAAAAGCACAGAACCCAAACATCTAATTTGGATTATATTATCAAAATCAATGTTCATATAGAAAAAAAAAATCTGAAATCCACACCCCCCCCCCCCAACCAAAAGAAAAAAAAGAACAACGTTTTGAAACAGAAAATGTTCAATCTTCAGTTTATTGAGGCCCGCAATGTTAAGCTGTAGGGACATTTGATCTCTCATTAAACTCCATCCTATCTTGGCAAGGTTCTGAGGAATAAAATTTAGTGAAACTGTAATGTTGATAATGTGTAATAAATACACATTGCTAAATTTATTCACATAAATAAAATTTATTTGTTTTCTTACGTTCACAAATTTTTTAATTTGTTGTGTTTATTTATTTTTAACTTGACTATGTTTGGATAGCCCTTATAGAATCCAATAAATACTTATTGTGATTCATAAGTGTTTATAGTAGGATATTATTAAATATATTAGTCTAACTTAATAAATATTTATAGCTAAAAAATACTCATCCACTGAAGTGAAAAATAATGGATTGAATCATTTAAATTCAAAAATTATTTATCTAAACATATTTTGTTTTTTCAGGTTTACCATTAGACCGTCAATTCAATAAAATTAATTATGTGAAATTTACATAGACGGTCGTTTTCTTTGCCGATATGTGGGCTTCAGAGGTCAAAGTCAGAGTTGTCGTCATTTCAAGCTGAGACGCCAAAAGCAGCAGTATTTATTTATTGTCGTTACTCGTTATAATACTACCCATCCACTGAATTTTCGCTAATCCAACAAACTTCCCTCCTCCATACCTCCTCTACTTTTTTTTCCCTTATACACGGAGTTCCAATTCCATATTTTCTCCTATCAAGGCCATACGATTCCTTCATCATTTCATCCGACCGCTAACATGATTACACGTGTTCCCGCTCACTGTGACGATCGTGTCTGATTGGTCCTCCCTTTCCCTTTTTCGCTTTTCGCCCTTTCCAATTTCACTACCCAACCTGTAGTTCTGATCAAATCTAGCAGCGGTGGTGGAAGTCATCATGAAGCCCTCTTATTCGTAAGTCCCTTTCTTAGGGTTTGGGTTCTCTCTCCCAATCCCTTCATTGCCTTTCATCTCACTGATTTGTTTCCCCCTATTTTCACCTTCCTTCGAGCTCGATTCAGCAATGTGCTGGCAAAGTTGAAAACCAATCAGATTTTGTTCATTCCCATTATTCGTACACTATTATTCTCTGTCCCTGAGAAAGAGCAAGTCACACTGAAGTTCAAGTACTTCGATATCGATAGCACGATTTGAATTTGTCGACACGGCCCACTTTTACCACCATCGGTGACATGGTAAAACTCTTTCACAGCAATTGATTTACGGCTCAAGTCAGACTGCATTGAAACAAGGAATCGAAAAGAAGGAGGACTAATTCTTAGATAGTCTTTTTCTTCTCGCCTGCTCGGTTTCGAAGTTGTGAAACGCATGGTAATCAAAATTCCTCGTTTTTTCTCCTTCTCTGTTTTTCGTGTCTTCCAGGCTGAAGCAAGAATGCCTTGATCTGAGTGTCTAAATTCTCACGCTGAGTTTTGCTTTTTCACTCAGATTTTTAGTGATCTGAATATTGAGGATTCCTGATGCCAAGGCAAATTAGAAGCATGGATTTGATTCCTGGGAAAATCAGAAAACGAGGCTGCTCCTCATCGGCATCATCTACCTCCTCTGTACTCCAAAACTACAGATTCAAAAGGGCCATTCTTGTCCGCAAGAGGTGTGGATCAAGTACACCAGTCCCCACATGGAAACTAATGAACTCGAGATCTCCCGCGTCCGCTATGCGGGCCCTGGAGTCCCCCAAGTACCCACCATCCCAGACAGGTAGCAAGGCCAAACAAGCTCCAGTGTCAGCAAGGAAGCTCGCTGCGACGCTGTGGGAGATGAATGAGATTCCTTCGCCGAGCGTTAAGCAAGGATCTGATGATAGAAGATTGAAGAAGGAGTTGAGAGGAAGGGAAAAGTTGGCGGCGAGGTCAATAAATTCTGGTTCATTGCCTCCCCATTTGTCCGATCCTTCGCATAGTCCCGTATCAGAGGTGAACATTCTTACTTTTCAAAACGCATTTCGTTTGTTTTCAGTCTTGTTACGATTTAATCGACGGAATCAGGAACCAGTTACAAGACTTTATTTCCGTAAATTTTGAATGAGATTATACAATTGGTTTCCATTCCTGTCTTGTTTTCTTTTTTTGTTCCTCTTGATTGTCTATGGTGGGCTGGTGGCTAGTGGCTACTAATTGGCTATCTCGTAACGTAGAAGGCTGATATATTGGGCCTTATTGATCTTATATATTGTATCTGTGTCTGGATCCTCTATGCATTGTAAATTAAATAATATAATTTGGAATGTTTAGTTCCTAAAATTTCAAAATCTACCTTTGCGGATTTGGCCTTTGAAGGATGGGACTACTGCTACAGTATTCATAATTGATGTTAATCGTGTAATTTATTTTTCTTTTCTAACGAAGTTTTGTTACCTTTTGTAGAGGATGGATAGATCTGGAACAGGTAGCCGCCATAGAAGAACCCCATCCATTTCTCAGAGGCTGAGGTTCACTGATCACCAAGTTGGTCCATTAGATTCTCTTAGCAATGCCAGTCTTATGGAGGTATGTAGTGCAAAAGTTGTGGACACTTAGAACTTTTCTCTCTTTTATTCTCTCACCCCGTCCCTTTCCATGCATTCTACACCTAACATTAGCAAACGTCTTATTTGTGGTATAAAATACCTTGGAGTTCAAGGCATTCTTGTTAGGTGTGCTACTACACTAGTCGGATGTTATCCTGCTCCTGCAGTTCTAGGACTGAGTATCACTGCTTGCTTAATGCCTGCTTCACTGGTGGTTTGGATTCATATTTTCAGGGGAAGTTTTTAGGTTTCCCGAAGAAAAATGGGTATTTAATGTTTGGCAGACATGTTCCATATGAATCCTCAAGTGTAATATTACATAACAAAAACTTACAGTCGACACATTTCCCATAGCTTATCATTGATTCTGTTTGTTTGTATCTACGTTAACCACATATCTGACACAACCTTCAATAAACTGAAGTGAACGTCTTAAGTGTTTTATGGGGTTACAAATTAACAAATCCTCAGGTCATGGCAATGAAAGGGTCCGGGCCAATAGGTTCCCTTGTGGATGGATGCCCTTATCACTCTTAACCTTTGTAATAAATCTCCTTAACAGTTACATGTGGTTGTTTAAAAGTACAAAAATCTGTGATTCATGCAGCTTTCTGCTTTATGGAATTTTCTTCCACAATACCCTGTTGAGGTGAATTAGAATATATAGGTAAGTTCTCAATCTGTCCCAAGTAGCCAAATTCGAAACCCTAAACCCTAAAAAGCCAGACATGTATAACTTGCAACTGCATATAAAATGCCCAACTCAAATTGAGTCAGTTTCTCACAATTTAAATTTCTGGATAATAATATGCAATATGCATGCATATAACCAAAAAAAGAGAAGGGCCATCATATATTTTGGTTTTTCCACAGGTTGAAACCAGATCTCATGCACAGACACCTACTTCATCTACTATTGGAGTCAAGACACGTTTGAAGGATGTTAGTAATGCTTTAACAACGTCAAAAGAACTTCTTAAAATAATAAACCGCATGTGGGGTCATGAAGATCGTCCTTCTTCTAGTATGTCCCTAATCTCAGCTCTACATACTGAGCTGGAGAGGGCTCGCCTGCAGGTCAATCAGCTTATCCAGGAACAGCGCTCTGATAAAAATGAGTTAAATTATTTGATGAAGTGCTTTGCTGAAGAAAAGGCAGCATGGAAAAGCAAGGAGCAAGAAATTGTTGAAGCTGCAATTGAATCTGTTGCTGGGGAACTTGATGTAGAGAGGAAATTAAGGAGACGGTTTGAAAGCTTGAACAAAAAGCTAGGAAGAGAATTGGCTGAGACTAAAGCATCCTTGCTCAAAGTGGTGAAAGAACTTGAGAGTGAGAAGAGAGCGAGAGAAATTTTTGAGCAAGTATGTGATGAGTTGGCAAGGGATGTTGGTGAAGATAGATTTGAGTTAGATAAACTAAAGATGGAGTCTCCCAAAGTTTGTGAAGAGGTAGAAAAGGAAAAGGAAATGATGCAGTTAGCTGATATGTTACGTGAGGAGAGAGCACAAGTGAAACTTTCTGAGGCAAAATATCAGCTTGAGGAAAAGAATGCAGCTGTCGATAAGCTCAGGAATCAACTTGAGGCTTTCATGGGAAACAAACAAGTTAGAGAAAAAGGACGCAGTTCCACCCACTTGAATGATGAAGAAATTGCTTTCTATCTGGGTAAAACTCGGTTTGATTCCCATCATAATGAAGATAAAGAGGATGATGGAGGAGAGGTAGACGATGGAGTAGAATGCAAAGAAGATTCAGCTGAAAGTGACATGCATTCTATAGAGTTAAATATGGACAATCACAAGAGCCACAAGTGGAGTTACCCCTTTGAAAGCAGGTTTGACGCCAGAAGATATTCAATTGATGAAGAAGTTAAAGGGAGGAGATCTACTTCCGGGAAAGTTTCAAGGAGAAGCACGTCTCTGCAAAGGAGCATATCAGATGGACTGGAATGGGGAACCCAAGCTGAGAAGCTTCAAAATTTTGGAGATGGAATAGATTGGGAAAGCTTCTCTGAACTGGAGAAGCAAACTCAAGGAAAAGGTTACGATGATGAAATGCAAGGCCATAAATCAGTTAAAGGTCTGAGAGATCAGATCTTGGCTGGTTCCAGGCTTGCATCTTCCAGAGTTTATGCTAGTCCAACCAGGCAATCTGCACAGCCTTGGCCATCTCGAGATCCCACAAACACCTTCCACGAGAGACCTCCGATAATGCCAGGCAATGGTATCAAATCAAGGTTATCAGAAGTGAGGGGTGAGGGACAGAATGTGAGGAAGTCCAAACGGTGAGAAATGCACAAATCTGTTGACAATGCTTTGCTTGCCGTGCCCCTGCATTACGTTGTGATGTCTGGTAAAAACGCAGGTCGATCAATCATAGGCCTTCTGGGTAAAGGCCAGCGTGGAAGATCTGAAGATGCTTTCCTCCGCGTAAGTTATATGTTTTTTTTTTTTTGCTAGCCCATAGCTACTAAAATTGCAGCACTCGCTGCTTAGATTTTTATCTGGCCATACTCAGGTATGGTTCCGTTTGTAGAGTTCAGAACATCTGTTTCAAATGGCGAGTTTCTACTGTAATTTATGCTGAAGATGTTTCGTAGAATATTTTCTTTTCAGTTTTAATGAGAGTACTGTCTCAGTTCCTTACCCACAAGATCATCTGTGACTGATAATCTGCTTGGAAATATGGTCATAGAAATCTTGGAGTGGTCATTTTGCAGAATTGACTCCCTGATATATGGAATCAGCCACTTGTGCATCTCAGTCATCGATGTTTCTGCTGCTGCTGAAGAATGAGTGCCTTCTCATAGGGACATGGTGAATAGGGCATTCCATGACTGCACGTTGAGAGGGAACATTTACTCGGAAAACTTACCATATAATTAAGTAAAGCATGAAATGTATAGCTCATGATTATTTCTATGCCTTTCTTTCTCACTACTGTATAACAGGGCATACAAGATCTTTTTGATTTGGACCTTACTTGGCATGCGGTGCCACTGATGCATTTAACCACAATCAATAGCTATCCTAGAGAGATTATGTGTGTGTGTGTGTGTGTAGTCCCCCCAAAAAAAGAAAAAAACTATCCAAGAAAATGGGAAACCTCTAGCATTTCGGACATGAGGCATGGCAATTCATCCGAAACTACATGATCTTGGTCAAGTTACATTCCAGTTTGGCCTCTTTTTATGTCGCATCTCAAAAAATGACCTAAAAAAGACTTCGATTGAATTAGCGATGTTGAAGATGATTTTTCAGTAGGGCAAGAATTGTCATCAATTGAGCATGAAATATATGAGATGACTAATAGGCACTAGCCAGAACAAAGTTGTCATCCTCACACAGAAATCAACTTGAACATCAAATTAATTTATTATAAATTTTAGTATATAAATTAATAAATATAGATATATTAAAAAATATATATATATTTAAATATTTTACATTTGGAATCCAACCCCACTGAGAAGAGGGTAGCCCAATGTGCACTGCATGTATATACGATGAGCAGCCATGATTAGTGTCCCCTGAGAAATACTGACGGGTGTTGCCCTCGTTTAAAGGAAGAAGGGAAGACGAAGAAATGTTGAGTGATAAAGAATGGTGAAGGAAAAAGATAGCAACATGGGCATGAATTGAAAGAGAGTGGTCAGGTCATCAATCACAAGGTAAGAAGGGTGAAGGGATCAAGGGACAGTCGTGTCTCGTGCGTGGGGCTGCCATGTCATGCCACCCGATTGGGCTTCCTCTATCAGTCTATCTCTTTGTAAACATGGACTCAACTTGGAATTCCCAGCCCACGGGATGAAGAACATAGCTTGGAGGAAAGACATGCATCAGCTTTGTATTACAGAACTAAGGAGCAAGGTGGTCAGAGATAGCAGCATTGTGGTCAAGAGGCAGCCATTTTTTGAGCCTAAATGCTCAAGTCTTCTGCACTACTCATGATCAAAGAAATAACCTTTACATTGTGGTCACGAGGATTCATAAGTTTTTCCTTCCCTTTTTAATTCAAAGATGTTTACAAGATTGGATGTAATCTAATTTTACATGTAAAGCTAATTGAAATAAAAAGGGCATGAACAGCATCAATCCTGCTGCGAGCAACCAAATGGAACCTTTGTTGACTGAAAAAAAAAAAAGGAACCTTAAATTACTTAGTGCATTTGCAACTCCAGATGATATATTTGCAAGTCAAATTGGGCGATTTCATGAAAGAGGGTTAAGTAGTCGACCATAAACGGAGGCTAGTTGACTAGTGCGCATGAAAATCATATTTTTGTGTGTATTTGTAACTCCATATGGTATATTTGCAAATTTAATTGGGAGATTTGATGTAGGATGACTAATTTGTCGACTACCACTGGAGACTGATTGACCGGTACACATGTTAAATTATAATGTGTATTTGTAACTTGAGGTGGTACATTTGCAAGTCAAATTAAAAGATTTTATATAAAATGGTGAACTGATCAACCACCAATGAAGATCGATTGATCAGTACACATTTGTTAAATTATTATGTATATTTACAACTCCAATTGGTACATTTGCATGTCAAATTGGGAGATTTGATGTATTTAGTAGTTAAATTCAGTTAGGTATTTGACGCATTTAGTAGTCATAACCGTATATTTGGAAGTTCATGTGGTCTATTTGCAACTTGTACTGGGCAATTTGAATTTTAGATCAATGGTCGACCATCGCTAATGGATGGTCCACCAATGTAGGAATTGGACATGATCAAGTCTATATCAGATGGTGCACTAGTCAACCATCAAAGGATGCCCCCTCTAATAGTCAACCAGTGTACTATAACTCATTAAGGGTATATTTGCAAGTGACAACTGTGGGTTCGCATATTCTTACCATATATTTACATGTCATACTAGTTGATTAACAAGTGCCACCTAAGTTTCCCTTGGAACTTGGTCATTTTATGTGAGTGACATGCCATAATCGTACATTTAGTAGTCATGACTATGTATTTGCAATTATAACTGGTCCATTTATAATCAGAATTAGACCATTTGACATTTGAGAAGGATAAGATGGATGGCCAACAATTATTGATGGATGGTGGACTAATATAGTAATACCACATGTCAACTTCACAAGATCATAAATTTACAAGTGTAAATGGTGAGTTTGTGAGTTAATATGGTGTATTTACAACTTAGCAACAACACCGCATGTAAACTTCATCATATCAAAATTGTAGTTTTATATATAAAGCGGTTATGAAAAATAACTAGTACATTTTTTCATTTATTCCATAAATTACAAAATAAAATTATAACCATAACTTCTATATTATTGATTGATGGAATTGAGTTACAATATCTTTAAGGCAGATACACCTAATCATCATAGTTTCTTTCATCTATATGCATAAACAGACAGTATACATTTACAACCAAGCCTTTGACTTCAAGTACAACCAAACGAATTCTACAAATCTAAAGAAGTTATATATTTATATGTTTATTCATGTAATTTAACAGACATAAACAACACGTCTTCTAGAAAAGCATATCCAAACACCTTGCCACTTCTTATGCAATAATACTAGCAAGAGCAACAAAAGAATTGGTGAGGGTTGATTTTCTTGCAATTGGAAATTAAAACAATGAAGTGCAATTCCAAACAAAGCCACCTCTTAAATAAAAGAATTCCTAACAAACATTTTAACAAACTTCTACCAGGCATATTAAAGAGCGTGTTCTCTTCATGGAATTCAAATAAATAACACTACCATGAAATACAACTCAGCAAGCTTACAAGGATAAAGTTCACATAGACAAGAAAGAATTCTGCAAGCATAGTCTCAATCATCACACTACCCTATTCTCTTCTGGCATAGCAAGTTTGTACCAGCATCTGGGTGCCACAACCTCCATTGGCGAAGAAGATGCAGATTTGGGTGGGAAATGGCCAACCCCAATAAGAAGATGAGGAAGATCTAAGTGGAGGCAGCATGATGGGCATGGCATCATCATGGATTTAGCAAATATAACTAAGGTAATTATCTGTACATATACTACTCCTTTCATGTCTCCACAGGTTGTCCTATCCCTCACCCTCAAATGATCAAATTTTCTCCAATTGCTGCATCCACAATATATATGTGTAGTTTTAATTAAAAGTTTGTTTTCTCATGATTTGCATGACAAAATTAATGAAGCATAAGCCAAAACAATTTTTTGCCAAAAAAGAACTCTTCAGATCTTGTAAAAGATGTGGTTTAAGCTTTTATCCAACTTTGAAACAAGTTTTTGAAGGCCACCTAATGTTCCTCTTTGTAGTCACCACATAATCCACATAGATACTATCACTTTACCACGTCCATGTACAAGGAAGAACACGGGCAGCAATCAGAAACTTGAATAAGTTCATATGAGCATTATCCTATAGAATACCAAAAGCAAGATCCAAGAGCAGCATGAACAAATTTGGTTCGATGTTTTTTCTTTTCTTCTTTCATTTTTTTTGTTCACCAAGTTCAGAATTTCACATTATGAAAGCAATAGTTATTGAATGTGCTATCTAGAAAAAATGCTATCTAGTTAGATGTCCATCTAATGTCTAATCCAATGTAAAATTTTTGATGTTATATAAAGTTTCAAGGCTGCTTTTTATAAAGTTTCAAGGCTGCTTTTTAATTAAAATGCATAAAATGAAAAAAATAAATACCAATATACACTATTTTAAAAAATATTTACCAGAATACTATAAATTTGGGATCTGATAACAAATCGCAATGTGTCACATCACGTTTTGTTTTTTAAATTTTTTTTGGCCATCAGTGAAGTCCGACTGACACACTAACGCTGCGTCAGTCCAGTCAAACTGGACTCATGCATCTTACTTTTATTTTTTAAAAAGTATCCCCTTTTTTTATTATATCAATAATTATAATAATAAATATTTTAATAATTATTCATATAATTATAATTATAAAATGAGTATTAATTAATAATTATTATAATTATTAAATAATTATTACCAATTTAGCTTATTATTTGATTTTAGCTTATTATTTTAATCATATAAATTTTAACAAGTTTTTTCATGTCATTATAGATAGAAGAATGCAGGACAACAACCTTGTCCGACTGAGTGGGTGTTATATACTCATAGAAAGTTACTTGATGCAATGAGGGAGGAAGATATAGTTTGGCAACCTTATGAATCTCTAATAGTGCAGCAATTAATTCCAAGATATTGCTTAGCGTTACCACAAATCTGGCGAGCTTTAGTCCCCTTGATATGCTTTCATATAATTGAATGGCATCATCCTGATCGTGTACTTAGACAATTTGATTGTCAACGACCAATACCTCTAACTCCAGTTTATTTTGGGAATTACCACACAATCCAACTAAGAGGAAGGACATCAGAAAATTGGATTCAAAAGCACATGGAGTATATTCAATTATGGTTTAGGTGACATAATGTTATTATTGAATCACTCGTGGCACATGAAGCATTAGATCGGACATTTGAGTACATGCGATGATATTGAAGGCATATTTGACAGTGAATCCACCCAACTAGTGCTGCAACCGGTTTTGCAATAACTATATAACTAAAATCATTGTCTTCATTTGGTTCTATATGTATAATACCATTATATAATAATGTCTTATTGTTGATTTCAGGTTGATATAACGGATAAATTAATTCAACTAAGTATTCAAGACCCTTTGTTAATGCCAACTACAGAATATCAATAAAGGGTTATACGAGATCAACAGAACATTAGAATGACATTAAAAGAACAACACTACAATATGGTCCCTCAGCCTGCCCCACCTGTAGTTGAGCTACCACGTCCAGTGATTGTCTAGGGAAGACCAAGTAAGCGACGTGGTGATTATTTGTCAACTCAACCATCAGTTGCAGCTGAAGAAGAATAAGAACAAAATCACGATGTGGTAAGAGATGAAGAGGAACAAAATCTCTAAACCGCTTCTTCTTCATATATTTTCACCAAATATCATTACGTGTCACCATCATCTGTATCCAAATTAAGCTCGCACAATATAGACCAACTCGGGCTATTCATGTCGTTATTGGAGAATTTGCCACTTTTTTAACCTGAATATAACAATTACTCATTTGAAATAGGTAGACCATCAAATAAAGTCTCACAGCAGTCGATTCCTCATATTGAGTCTCCCATATTTGATCTAAATACCCCACCAGCTACAACTACTAACGAGTCACCTGAATTTTAACATGAAGAACCCATAAGACAAGGGCAACTACAATGTGTTCGGAGGAGATCAAGATGTGGTACGGGAAGTCATTATGTATAAGGTAAATAATTTTTTTTTATAAAAGAAATATTTTTATCTTTAATTGATGTAAAAATTTTGTTTTATTAATTAAACTTCAATAATTACTAATTAATTTGTTAAAATGGTTTGTTTAAAAATTAATGTTTTTATCATTTGTATGTTTTTAACTATTATAATACTCAATTATTAATATAATAATATTATTTAACAATTATTATAATTATAATAATTATTAAAATATTTATTATTATAATTATTGATATAATAAAAAAAGGGATACTTTTTTAAAAAAATTTAATCAGTCATCAATTGATGACTGACACAATTAAGGCTACCCAGCTTAATAAAAGTAAGCTGCGTCAAGAAAGTTAGACTATGCCAATTTGACTTTGTTGATGGTAAAAAAAATTAAAAAATAAAACATGATGTGTCATATCGATTTATATTTATTTATAAATCGTTCTGACCCTTATGATATATTATTAGGTTCTAAATTTATAGTATTCTGATAAATATTTTAAAAAATATTATATATTAGTATTTATTTTTTTCATTTGATACATTTTAATCAAACAGCCCGTTTCAATGCTCCTGGTTACATCTAAGCTAGTGTGTCCAAAATTATTACTTTTGCTATGAAGTTTCCAAAACATTATTACGTGTATCCCTTTTTATTCCAATCAAGAATTCAACTTGCATGGCAAAAACTTTAATTTTTGTCTAGGACAAAACAAGAAAAAGGTATGAAACTGATCATAGTAATGACATCATATCCTTTTTGTTTTTACAATTTATTAATGATTCAGTCCCTCCGATGCAAAAAAAGTTTCCAAAGACTAGAACCCTATTCAAACTAAATTCTAAGATAGAATCAAACACATGAAATAATAGGAAGGAATTACCTTTGGTTTCTCCCACAGATTGAATCTTGGAAAGAAAATGTGGGTTTTGACCCTTAATCTGCCTCTGGAAGAAGAATGAAATGAAGCGGGTTGAGTGAGGTTAAGCAGGTGAAGAGAGGAATACACGGGGAATGGAGAGAAGGAAGAGGAAGGATAAGAGAAGGAGGCTGGAGAGGAAGAAGGGAAGGCAACAGTGCAGTTGTGGAGGGAGGAGGGTGACGGATCATGAGAGAGACCAAGTGAGAGAAGATGTTAGATTAAGAGGGCAAAATCATCATCTCTAACCTGGATTTTAATTCCAATTTGATGCATAAATATCTTAGTAATCGATATCTATAATCTATTATTAAAAGCTGGAGGGTGAGTTACTATTCCTTTTACTATTCATAACTCATCTTCAATCGGGTCGCGCATTGCGGTTTCCAGGTTGCGATATTTTCCTTCGTGCTTCTGGATTCTTCCTTTCTTTATCGTTTCTTTCTATTGATGCCTTTCCTTCTCTATGTCTTCTCCTACCTTTTGTCTGCATTTTTTGTTCTCTGTGGCCATGTGTTTCTAAATTTTTCCCTTTCTTTAAGTTTGTGTGTTTCCTCTTCTGTATTTTTTTCATTGTAGTTTCCCCTTGTCTTTGATTGTGTGTTTCTAGATTTTTTCTTTTTTTTAGGCCCTATTTGGTTGAGATTTTTTTAAGGGAAGGGAGGGAATTCCCTCCCCTTGTTTGGTTCATAAATTTGGAGGGAATTTAATTCCCCCCAATCCCCTCCCCATCCTTTTTTTATTTCCCTCCAATTTTGGATTTTTTTGAGGGGATTGAGTTATAAAACTCAATCCTCTCTAATCCCTTACTGAACCAAATAAGGTTTTATTAAAATCCTTCCAATCCCGTCTCATCGAATTCCACCAAATAAGAAAATTTTAAAATTTCTCCAATCCCCTTCTCTTCAATCCCCTCCATTAAAATCTCTCCCGACCAAACACACCTACGATTATGTGTTTGGTTTTTCTATATCTGCTCTTTTTTGTCTTTTTCTATTGTTTTTGAGTTTGTTTGTGCAAGTCAAGTGTATAATTTTTTGGATTTTTCCTTTGCATGCAGAGGTAGGTGGGAGTTTAAGTGATTGTTCAGAGATGGAGATTCAGGTGCTGGTTTCATGGTGGATGGTAAGTTCTTCGATTTCCCTTTTTTTATGTTCAGATTGACGTCTTCTGTTTTCTATCTGTGTTCTTTTTCTTAATTTTTTTTCAGTTCGATTTTTTTGGATTCTTAACTTTTATTGGTTTTGTCCTACAGATACGAGAATGAGCAAGGAATAAAAAATAGGACTTCCAAGAGACCAAGAGACTGTGCTTACTTCCTAGTCCTGTTGGAATGATTTTTCTTCTCCTTCTATTTAAGTCTTCGCCCTTCTCTCCGTTATACTTTATAGTTCCTCTTTATCTGTCGTTGTCCGTTCACCTTCCCACCACCACTGTTGAGCTCGCGGTCCCAACGTCGACCAGTTTGCTCATCGCCGACAGGTCGGCAATCATATCGGTCATTATTAGCCTCTAGAATCTTCTACTTTGTTTCCCTTTTTCCTTCTTCAGTGCCATTCGTGGAGATTACTCCTCTTGACCTATAATCTTTTTCGTGTTTACCTTTTCCTCGCATATTTTTTTCTTTAATCCTCTGCTGCAATTTGTTGAGATTACTCCTTTGTCTATGGCATCCTTCTGTCCTTTTTTCATTCTCCTTCTTTTCCTAATTTTCCCTAATTTCGTTCCTTTTTGCGTCTTCCATGACCCAATGCCTATTAGTTAGTTATATTCTAATATAAAAACTAATTGATAATCACTTTTGTTGTTCTAATTACAGCTGTTGTTTTATTTCCTCTGTCATAAATATAAATTTGTGAAAGCAAAATTCTTGGAAAAATTTTGTTTGAGTCAATTTTTTGAAATTCGGGATGATAGAATCTGAATGATAATCTTGTGCATTCCGCAACAGTCTTTTGGTTGTTCTTCTCAGTTTATTTTGTGATTTTTTTTAAATATATGGTTCTCAATTCTATTCCTATGATTAATTGATTGTGTAATTTATTTCAGTTTCATCCACAAGATCCTGGCAAAGTTTTAGTTACCAATCTTGATTCAAAAATCAGAATCCTTCATGGGGATAATGTGATTGACAAATACAAAGGTTGGTTCTTTTAACTAAATTTTTCCCAAACGTTTTGCTCTTTCCATTTTCTTTTTTGTCATTTAAATGATTGAGGAATTTGTTACGCAGCAGAGCCTTGGGTCTTCAATGGGTGCATAAGTTACATGGTGTTGAAGGTAAATGTGCTACATCATTCAAGGTAAGCTGCAGGGGATTGATAGTGGTTCTATATGCATACGTAGTTTTTCTATTTGTTTATAATTTATAATAACTATTTTAGCAGGACATATATAATCCAATTAAACCGAGTTGGATTTGGTTTCCATGACTTTACTAATATGATTTGTAGGCTATTTGCTATGCATCATGCTTGTTTCATTCAGTATGGTCAGTTGGACATTGAGTAATGCCTATGGCAACACTTCCTTGCTCCAAAGAGCTCCCAAGGAAAAAAAAAAAAAAAAGCATGAAAATCTTAGCAAGAAATGAAAATCTTAGTTATACTGAAGTAACTGAATTTGTTGATATTTTAGTTTGGGAATTGTGCATGCTTTTAAGATTTAATGTATTATTGTTTCCTGTATTTGCTTTTCTATTTAAGCACATCATCGAAATTGATGCATAGAGAATTGGTTCACGCATTTTATTTTAACTGGTTGGGATCTCATAATGTGGAAGTCTCCAAGAAAATGGATAAAAAAGTGCTATTTGGGAACCTATTAAGGCAATTGTCAATATTCACTAACCACTTATGTTTATATTGAAATTGTAATCAAGTTATATAATTGCTGTTGTTCTGTTGGAAGAATAACTTGAATTTAAAAATTACTTTGGTTGGGGGTTTTTCCTTTTGTAGTGAAACTCCTGACTTCTTTTAAAACTTTAGAATGCAAAAACTTCCTAAGTAGATGGAAGCGCTGGTTGCTTACAAGGCATCAGAACTGCCTTGTCTTTTGATCCTACTTCCAATACTTTTGAAAGAAATGAGAGGGATCCAGAACTGGAAAATAAAGAACTAGAAAATCTCTTACCACAGAATTGAGAAATAGAT
This sequence comes from Adenanthera pavonina, assembly GCA_026686845.1. Taxonomy (NCBI): domain Eukaryota; kingdom Viridiplantae; phylum Streptophyta; class Magnoliopsida; order Fabales; family Fabaceae; genus Adenanthera; species Adenanthera pavonina. The sequence continues at coordinate 8,568,693 of JAIVEN010000002.1, forward strand.
ATTGGAGATCTAATCATCAAGATTCCCCTCCTAATTTAGAGAAAATTAGACTGGAGGAAGTTGCAATGAAGGAGCTTGCTACTTTTAAGAGTTTATTTGGTAACTTTCTTAATGCTATGTTATATATACTTTAAGTGATTGAAAATATATTTCAGGGGAAACTAGAACTTTGAGATGATGACATCTAAAACAGACTACTAAAATATGATAAATTTGTGCAATTCGTTTACTCTTAATGCCTCTAATTAGGTTCTGGTGACATCTGTCGTGAAGGCTTTGTTGGATCAAATTCTCTTTATACCAAATTGACAAATTCTTGATTTTAATATGACTTAGAAATGATTGAAATAACGCTTTTGCAAGCTATATATATATATATATATATTAAATATCACATTAATAGCAACAATTTTCTCATCATCTACTTTTGCTAATAATGTCTGTTTTGTAGATCATATGTTTTGTTCTCACCATATAACCTGAGCAAGAATATTATTTGCAGCTATGGATCGAGGCAGATATAGAAATGCCTCATCAATTTGCCCAGTTGATTTTTCTTTTGGGGGTGGCCACTTATGGGATAGGTTTGATGTAAGTTTTGCTATGATCACATTTACATTTTGGATACTCTTCTTAATCCACCTTTCTCCTTTAAAACTGATGGTGCTAATTCGTTTGGAATTTTTTTTATCATTGTATTTAGTTTACATTTTCATTTGAGCCAAGAACAATTTGTTTCAAAAGTTTAATTCAGACCAATTTTATCTTAAATATTTAAAAAAAAAAAGGCTCAGTGTCATCTTAATCCTTAACTCTGTTAATAGAATCTATGGAATTCACCTATGTGGCTCTTGCCATGGCCAAATAGGATCATACACGATTGTTCAGGCCCCTTAGTAGACCAAAAAGGCCTATTTATCTCCATTGAAATCCCTAAATTTAAGATTTTGTGTTCTTCTCTTCCATTGCACAAAAATTATGCAAGGTTTAAGCAGCAAAAGCAACACATTCCTTATTTATTCACCAAAATTCAGATATGCATATTAAACTTATACCTCTATATGATATTGTTTAAATTTTATTTTGTTGTTCCTTGATTAGTAATCACTACAGTAGAAATTTTATTCTTTCAAAAGGAGCCACAATGTCTATAGTTCATTGATTTTTAATTTGCTGAATTTTTTCAACCAATTAATAGTTAGTATTCTATCCTTTAAACATTACTGGGTTCACAACTTACCTATTTGTCTTGCACTCATCTTTACTCTTGTGCCATTGAGCAGGTATTTATTCTGTTTAGCGATGGAGCTATTTTCATCCTTTGCATAATTGTTCCATTGGGAAGGTATTTTATGCCTCATGCCTTACCTGTTTCTGTCTTCTTTCCCTTAAATGTGTCACTGTGCGAGGAGAATGAATATATCTTCGTTTTATTGATGAGTTAATTACACATGTCATGGTGTATATGTAGCATGATGCCCCAGTGAATGTTGACTCTATAATGAAGTGGACTGGCCGGCCCAAGCCCAAACCTAATACTATCTTACATACTGACAAAATGAGACCACTACCGATTAAGTGCATGACAGAGTTGTCCCTTGCTTGACCACCTGAGAAAGTTTATTAGCCAATTGGTGACTATCCTAGTAATATAATATTTTTACAAGGCAAATGCAATGAAATTAATAGCCAATGAAGAGTCTGATTTCGTTGGAGTAAAGTTCTATCAAAGCAGCCTTGTATGTGAATTTTTTTTGTATGATGGAAAAGATTGGAAGTAGAGCTTTTTCTGGTTTTTATTCTCTTGAGCAAAGAAAATAAGATATCATGTTAGTTGATTTGTAAATAATCAATGTAGGCAAATTCATCCAGAATCGCTTCAAACTATAAAAATCACTTTTGACAATTTGACAGCACTTCTTAGAATGAGGTAATTAGACTTTAGTATTCTCTTTAAGAACTGCAAATGTGGAAGTTGGTCAGTAATCTTTGTTAGAATGGTTGATTTAGTGTAAAAGCACGTGCCTATGTTTAATTTGATGCATCTCTTATCCTGCAGGTATGCATATATTTTAAGTTACACTCCAATAAAAAGCCTTATCAGTGGTTAGGAAATTGCCTTTGTCAGTTGTCTGTTTGTTTCAATGTATGACAGATCAAACTTCTGATTTTCTAGGGACCTCTTCAAAGAGTAGGTCGGGATGGGGATGAAGATTCAGTTGTTCGTTGTGCAGAATGTGAAGGTGGTTCAGTTAGTTTTCGTTATAATCTTGTCAGCATAGACACAATTTTGTATAGTGTTTCAGAAATTAGTATATGAAAAGTGACATAGAAACAAAATATTTGTGAATATATATAAATATCTCTAATCAACGTATGGAGAAAGAAATTAAAATATTAAAAATTTCCTACATTTATATTGAACAAATACAAATATAATAATTCTCCACATTTCAAATTGTTCCAACAACATATAGGAAGAAAAAATTTGCTTGAAATACGGGTCACTGTCTAGTTAAAATAAATTCTATAACCAATATGAAATTATCTTTGTTCTTTGTCATTTAACTAAAATTTCCCCTAATACTTTTAAGTTATGAACATTGTGGTATGGCCTGGGAAAACGTTTTTTTGACAAAGAAATTGTGATCTAATTTTTTTGTAAAAAAAAAAAAGATAGTCTAATCTGAAATAAGTACCGCTTCCTGCAAACCATTTACCCCATTCAGGGAGAGGGAAAGAGAGAGTGTGTCCAAGTAAAGAACACAATTGTGGGTCTCAAACTTGTTCATGGGCTTGCTTTTGTGATATTTGGAGGAATTGATGGCCCATTTCCTTCATTTATTCTTGGTGTTCTTAAAGTCAATTAAAGAATGTATCTTTCTTTCTTTTAATATATCTATAGAGAGAGAGAGAGAGAGATGTATCTTTTTTTATTCACCTGCAAATATCTTGAATATTCTGCATGAGAATAGTAAGGGTTTCTCGAACCCTGTGATGTAATTTTGATAATAAATGAATGAAAATCGTTTTGTTACAAAAGAAAAAAATAGAATTTATCTTGTCAAGATTTTTGTGATGCTTTGTGAGCTTAATAGACAATATGTGTTCTTGTATATTAAGCTATTTGGACTTGGATTGGAATTTTAAGAAACATGTTCTACACTGAAAATTATTATTGAGCAGTTTTATAAAAAATCATATGTCAGCGCCTCAAAAGGGTTTGGGAACCAGAGAATTTTTTATTAGACGTGACCAAAAAATATACAAATGAAGTTGATATCATATTTTGATTAAGTAATACATAGCAATTTTGATAGAATTAATTATTATAGTACGTAAATCTTGTTCTCTACCTCTCTCGCCTTCTCTCTCTATATATATAACTGGATTATTATTCGACTCAAAATTTATAATATCAAATCAATCAAATTGTGTGATAAAATGAAAAAAAAATTAAGAAAAAAAAACTTTGTTTCGATAAAAGTTAGGATTTAAAAATATTATGTGTGACTTATTTGCTGAAATTGAATTGATGAATAGATACAGTGACCTTAATTTACACAACTCATATGGATAATAATGTCCAGACACGTATACATAAGGATAAGCACAAAAGACTATTCAAAAGCAAGTAATAATACATGAGAAAATGACGTGGCATATAATGCTGACAGAAATTCAACGCTGAGCTGGCAAGGTCAACTTTGCTAAGTTAGCTGCCCGCTTCAATTAGCCCCCCCGTGAGCCAAAACCAGAGGAAAGACGTGAAATTGATGTTGAACTGGAGGTCCGAATTATACTGATAATTAATTCTATATTTAGTTCTTAATATAATATTTTTTAATATTTTAATCTAATCACATAAATTAAAAATAAATTTAAATTTAGTTAATTATATCATTGTTTTTGAAAATCACAACAATTCAAACTATCTTTATTTAAATTAAATAGAATTTTTTTTAAAAAATATATAATAAATATTATCCCATATACTGTAAAGGGTTTTATATTTAAAATTTGAATAGAAGACTCTATATTTAGATTAAGAGAGAGTATTTAGTTAGAATAGAAAGAGATACCCCTAGCCCTTTCCTTTTTTTTTTCTTTTTAATAAAACTATTTAGTATCCAGAGCCACATTATATTGTTGTACCGATCGAGTTGTGTTGACCCCAAACAGGGGAAGCTCTGCCAAATATTCTTTTACATTCACGTATATAGTTTCAAACTTGAAATATCAAATATTTAAGTGGAACTTAATCTCTTTCATTGAGACCAATCTTTGACTCACCGAAGTTATATAGTCATATTTGCCTCTCATTGGAATGAAGCTTGGGATTCTACAAGGCTTAGCCTGTAGCTTAATTAGCTCCGGTTACTGGGGGAGCCAACAATGTTGCACATTGACCCTTTGTCATTTGAATTAATGTTCACCAAATCATATATTAAATTTTGTACGTAGCTGACCAAACATAGCATGCCAAACATTATATATATATATATATATGATGATCGATATATAGATATATATATATATATATGGAGCTATTGTATTGCCTCTGCTCCTGTATAACTAACAGAACTAGAAACAAATTATATATATATATATATATAATTTAAAAAGTAAATGTAACCGCTAACCATCAATACACCAATCAATGTTTAATTTGTTCGCAATTACATCATCAATATATCAATGTACGCCGCTTTCGTTTTAAAATATAGGGCACAATTAATGGAGAATAAAATTTCAAAATATAATTCATTCTATGAAAATTAGTAACTATTTAATATTTTTTATTTTTACTCTTATTTATGATAAATATCAATTAAAGTATGTATTTAACTTTTTTTATGGTAGAGATATATTAAAAAATATAGTAGTAATTAAGATAAGATAATTTAATGATAGTAGTTATGTAAAATTATGACAATTTTTAAAAAAATTAAAGTAAATAACTAACTTTAATTACTCCTATTAGTAGGAGTGAGATAGTTAAATCCATCTTATAAAACCAAGGGAGTAAATCGCCTCCAATATAATTTAAGTGTTTTAGATTGTAGTACAAATGAAAACACACAATTTCATTAATTCTTATTAATATACAGTAGTTTACCATTTCAAAATAATTGTTATTTTAAAATTATGTATGCATATTAAAAAAACTAATAAATAACCAAAAAATTAATAAAGTTTGATTCTATTTTACTATATTATCTTTATTAATTTTACGGTACTCATCAATGTTTCTCTCGTCTATCATTATTATTGAAGGTAAGTTAGTCCTTATATTGAAAATTATAAAATGACAATTATTTTAGAATATGGGAAAAAACTCAAAGTGATAATTGTTTTAAAATGAAGGGAGTGTTAATTAAAATGACATTTCACCAAATACTACTTCGATTCCTTAATATAATAAATAAATAATTAAATTACACATAAAAAATTGTAATCATGAAATTTTTCAAAAATGCAAATTAGTGTAAAAAATATTCTCATTTAAAATTAATAACTTTTATCATGAAATTAATGAGAATAAATTATAATTATATGTAATTCTGGGAGAAAAAATTATATGTACTATACAATTCTTATTTATTCTTTACAATTTAGAATTAGATAAATTCTTAGATATCCCTCATATTAAAAATAGAGCAATTCCTAGTTAACATTGTATCATTGCGTGGTTGGTAGGTGGAGTTTTATGATTATAATTATTGAGTGGCATTATTTTTGCGTTCAGTTTTGGCATTATTTATGATTACCATGATGAGCACCACATACTTTGTGATAAAATCTAAACTGTCTAAATCTGTTTTGAACCGTTCAAATTCATAATTTTTTATTCCAAATTTTTTAATAATAAAATTATTTAAAAAAATAATAGTTATAAAATTATTTTTATTTTATATTTTATATCTAATAAAATAAAAATATACTTAAAATATAATAATTAAATTGAATTAAATTTGAACTGCATAATTTTAATATGTATATTCCTAAGGATTCGGTGCTCATCCGAGTCGCATTATTTTTTTGCCTTCTCTTGATGGGCCGGACTAATGATGTCAACTATTTCTTATAGGTGTACTTCACTGTACTATGCCCTATAAAAACCATCTCGCCGTCCGTTCGGGTTTCCACTTTCCACAACATATCGTTAATTACTTGTTGCTCAGTTGATCACGAATCCTCCTGCATGGCTCACATTCCCAAAAGGTAATGCACTTCTTGAAATTTTCTTGAAAATTCACTGCAGCATTGATTCAATTACCAAGAGATAATGAGACGTAATGAAAAAGAATGTAAATAAAATATAAAAAAATTTATTTAGTATAATATTAAAAGAGATGTGAAATAAATTTATTTTTTTTATTTTTTATAAAAAATATTATAATATTTTTATTTCATTTACAAGTATATAATTTCGATTATATAAGTTTTTAGATATAAAATTATTTACATATTAATCTATAATCAGTTTCACGTATGTAATTCGGATTATATATATTTTGGCAAACTAAATACAATAATGCCAATGATATAAACATATTTATATCCCTTTACATGACATGTAACGAACTAAACAGGGTGTGGGGTGTGGGTCTTCTAGAAGAGTAGAGATGGCTATCTTTCCACGACAAGTTTAATATCCTTTATACTTTATTTGGTTCTATTTAAAAGAGAAATTTTTTTCTTTTAGTAGTTCTAAATATAAAAAAAAAATTGAATGGTGCATTAAAAATATTTTTAAATTATCCTTCATTAAATATGTAAGAGAGAGATTAAGCATATTAGTGATTCAAATTAGTATTAAATTAAGTAAAAATAATTTTAAAAGAAATTTAAATTATAAGACAACTTAATTAACTTTAATTAACTAAAACTACTTTTCTTAATACCCGTAAAATAATTTTTTTCCCTATAAATAAGACTAGAGAGAATATTTTTTTTATTTTTCTATTGCATCAATTTGGATTTAAAGTCATATTTGGTTGGAATAACTATTTTGTGCAAAACTAGAAAAGGATGGTTAGAAAGAGAAAATACTTCCCCAAAAAATATTATTTTTTATTTTTAAAAAGTTTGAATAATATGCACCAGATATGTACCATAAAAATTTCTCTCTCTCTCTCCTTGTTTTTTTTTATGAAGCTCCTTTCATACCTATTAAACTTAATTTTTTTAGTTGAGTTTGTCAAAAAAAAAAAATCAACTCACCTATAACTTGGTTCATAAATGGTGAGTTCAAGAAGTTCATGAGTGTTTGGCCAAAAAAAAAGTTTGTCCTGGTCCAGTAACGGATCTAGACCTTCATATGTGGGTGGGGGCAAGATTCAAAACTACTTTAAATATGGAGGTTGACATATTTTACAAACGAAATCAATATACTCTTTAAAAGGACATCACTAGTTGGGAGGGGGGGGGGGCGGCGGCGGCGGCGTGGGAGAGCAGCCCCTGTAGATCCGTCACTGTCCTGGTCTATGCCTCATATGAGTTTATATGACCGAGTTAAATTAATTTTCATCAGTAAAAATGCAAACTCAGTTGACTTGGCAAGTCAATTCATGAGTTTAACAAATCCTAATTTGAAAAAAAATATCTAAGTATATTTTTAACGTAATATCTTGTGTATATAAGCATCTAAATATTTTTTATCAATGTAATCATTTATTTTTTTTTAAATTACATCATATACATTTAGATAATTTTGTGAATAGAGAGGGTCCATCCTTGTCTTCATTCCCACCCATATGCTCCGTGGACCGTGATTCTCTCTTGCCGCAAGCAGCATCACCATTCAGCGGAGGAGATGGGACCCACCCCCAGTCTGTTTCTTTCCTGGGCAGAGTGTTGATAGTGCCACGTGAGACGGACCGGATCCACAAATTGGAGCCTATTAAAAATTCAACCGGTCATTCTATTAAATTGGGTATGGTAATGATTTAAAATTTAATGATTGGATTAGAGTTAGATAAATTATAAATAAATTAATATATTTTAAATAGTATAGATAAAAAAATATAAAAAATATTTATCAATGATCATAAAATTAATATTTAATTTAGAATAAAAAATAAATACTAATTTTTAATTTTATATATCATATAGAAAATTAAAAATATTATTAATAAGTTTTACAATATAATATTAAAATATAAATAAGTTAATGCTAATCTATAAATATATTTTGAATTTAAAATAATCAATTGATATTCTATTTTCATATTATTTGTTAAGTAAATTTATTATTATTATTAATTATGTATAATAATAATACTTATATAATATTATAATATATAAAGAAAAAATTTATACAAAAATAATTCTATTTATTACTAAAAATAATGTTATTTTATATTTAAAAAATATTTTAAAAAAGCAGACCGATTCAAACTAGTTTTATACAGGTTATTGGCCAATTTGACCAATTTTATATCAGTTTGCTTCGATTTTGAAACTAACCAATCTTTAGCCATAACTGGATCGGACCTGGGATTGGTTCTTGGTTGGACCAGTCAAACTAGCTGGTTCGGTTTGATTTTTTCCACACTAACAAATTCGCTTCCTCCCATCCTAAATATGCAAGATATTTTTCTAGAAATAATGTTTAGTCCAAAGTATAAGATATTTCCTCTAGTGTTTTTTAGAAAATATTTTTTTAAATTTCTTTTATCCTTAATATAAGATACTTTTGGAATTGTCTCAATTATTAAATTTTTTTTGCCCAGAAGTCTTTTGTTTGAAGTTAACAATTGATATTAATGTGAATAATTACACTAGTAGTATGTGATATATTAAATGTCATTATTTTGAAGAAAAAATAGTATTAATAATGAACTTCATTGAATGTGAACAATTTTGGGAAAGTAATTGAAATTTTATACAAATTTAATGAAGTTAACAATCTTTAACTAAATTTCTTAATATGTGGCTAAAAATATCTTATAAAAATGATAAAAATGAGTATCTTGTAGGTTGTCTGATGCATTAATTTTTTTTTATTCATGTCATTAGTGTATAATTAATATGTGAAAGATAAATGTTATGGGAACAATGACAAATAATGTAATAAATAAAGATAAATTGTGAAAAATATTGTATTTTTTTAAAAAATTTAATAATTTAATTCTCTTTCTTGAGATGTATACATGAAATAGTTGAAAATGATATGTAATTAGAGCCAAAGAGAGGGTGTCGCAGTTGCCTGGTAGTTGGGACTTTTTATTATATATTAGTGGGTGGCTTCCCTTCATGGATTGCGCACCAATTACACAATATATATTTCCTTCTTCTAACTATACCCAACAAAAGCCGTTTGGCCATCCGGCTCTCATAACAAATCGTTACTTCTATTCTATATATCGATCACAAATAATCCTCCTCCATGGCTAGCTCCAAAAGGTAACGCGCACTTCTTTAAATTTAGGGTACGGTTGGTTTTGGGAATTGGAAAAGACATGAGAATGGGAAAGTTTTTTCCTATAAACATGAAGCTCTCTCTTTCTATCAAAATTTTTTTAATATCTACCGAATATAACTTTTATATTTCCTTTCACCATTTCTCTCTTGCCTCAAATTTATTTTTCATGTATCAAACGCACCATTAATTTCTTGCGTATCGCTGTAAACAAAAGTTTAATCATATTCATATTCACCACACAGGCTCGAAGGAAAAGTGGCTATAATCACAGGAGGGGCTAGCGGCATTGGCGCCGCCACTGCCAAACTATTTGTCCAAAACGGCGCTAAAGTCATTGTCGCTGATATCCAGGACGACCGCGGCCAATCCCTCTGCAACTCTCTCGGTACAAACGACACCATCTCCTATGTTCACTGCGACGTGACGAGTGACTCCGAAATGAAGAACGCCGTTGACATGGCAGTGTCCAAGTACGGAAAGCTCGACATCATGTACAATAACGCCGGCATCTTGGGTGACCTTGATCTAACGATCCAAGGTTCCAACAACGAAACCTTCAAGAGGGTTTTCGAAGTCAATGTTTACGGAGCTTTCTTGGGAGCGAAGCATGCGGCAAAGGTTATGATCCCAGCAAAAGGAGGAGTCATTCTCTTCACGGCGAGTATAGCTTCGGTGGTGGCCGGAGAAGCACCTCATGCTTACGCAGCGTCCAAGCACGCCATGGTTGGGCTTATGAAGAACCTGAGTGTGGAGCTAGGGCAACATGGGGTAAGAGTGAACTACATCTCTCCCGGCGCCGTTTTGACCTCGTTAGTCAACAATTCGCTGAAGATAGATAGCAGAGTGACGGAGAAAATGATAGGCATCGTTATGTCGAAAGGGATGGTTCTTATGGACCCCGAAGAGGTAGGGAAGGCGGCGCTTTACTTAAGCAGCGATGAATCCAAGTCAGTGAATGGTTTGAATTTGGTATTGGGCGGAGGAGCTAATAATGGAAAGTCTAATCTATCACTCACTTCAGCCATGAAAGATATGATGAAGTTATTCATCAAGAAGTGATCGATATGGCTACCTAATTTATCCAGACTCCGATCTATGTCTTTCTATTTCTATTAATATATTTTGAGGTGGCTCCCTCTGGGTGCATGCGTACATGTGCTGCCTAGCTAGTACTGAAAAATGCATGGATATGTCTAAATAATGTATACGTATATATACGTATATCCAGCCCCTTATAATACCCGAAGTGTTTATTTTTCATGTATTTTAATATGTGTAACTGTGTGTAATTCGTAATCTTTAAAATTATACTTAGCCTCGTTTCCCTCCCCCTTGTGTTGTCTGAAACAGAAAGTAAAAGTGTAATGGAAAAAATTATTCTTAAACAATGCCGTTTTGTCTTAAAAAAACGGTTTTTTTTTTTGACAAACCGCCGGTTTGTTTGACATTAGAATAACCTTCGGATAGAGAATTAAGAGCGTACTGATAACCCTTTGAGACAAGTGAACCAAAAAACAATTATTGAACATGCAATCAAGAAAATCTGAAACGAAAAAGAGAGAAGCATCAAATCAAAGCAAAATATGCGAAAGATCTCTCTCAAAGTTTATCTAAATTAATTAAAAATAATCCCTCTTTGACCTCATATATTACGCTTCGTTTCACCCTTTTAGACTGCAAAAGTACTGATGCTCCTCTTTCATGTTATACGTTTGATAGTTTTATCAACGAGGAAGGCATATATTATACATATGATGTTGAAAATGACTGGAATTTATAAACTCAGATTAATTTGAAATTGATTGTGCAGAACTGTGAGAGAAAATTCTTAATTAGTTGGAAATTCTTATTCTAAATGAGGGATGTTTTGAATTAGAATATACCTTATTCTTTTTCTTTTTTTTTGAGTAAAAGAATACCTTACTTATTAAAATTAGTTTTAATTGACATTTCTCATGCATGAACTCTTCGCCAAGCAATCATGAAAGCGTAAATTAGGTAGCCGAATTAGCCGTTAAAAGTAAGTCCTTTCAATTAGGTTTGGTTTTGTTTTTTGGGCAGATAATTAGGTTTGGTTTTAAGTAGAGCAAGTGAGTATTTACTAGGGCTGCAGAGAGATTATAATATAGGTATTTTCCTTATTCAAATTAATGAAATCTCCATTCATGTATTGTTTCATAGTAAATATAACGATATATATATATATGTAAATAGCTTGCATTCTTTTCCCTCCCCTTACAACATGCATGGATTAGTTGCAGACAAAAGCAAATAAAACCAGACTAGATTAACTTTATCAAGCTTAATGAAATTGTAGCGTCTAGGTGCATGGTACAAGAACATTAACTACTATCGGCATAGAAAAATTAGAAATTGTCTTTCGTGCTGGCCTAGTCACAGATGGTGCACATGCTCCTTCATTTACAATACTTCTGATCAATTCATTGGAGGGTTTTCAGTAGGGGTTATTGGAAAGGGGATTTGGAGTTATAATATTCCTTTCTATGCCTGTATATTACTTTTTTTTGCTCCAAAGTATAAGTTATTTTTTGAAAATTGGTTTTACCTAAAGTATAAGTCATTTAGGAGATATTTAATGTATTAATTATTTTTTTATATATACATTTTTTACCTATAATTAATAGGTAAATGATAAATGTTATAGAAAAATATGAGAGATATAATACAATTAATAGAGATAAATGATAGAAAATAATAAAATGTTTTAACAAATTTAATTATATAATCAATTTTTAATCTATTTTTTATATACGTGAGAAAGTTAAAAATTTCTTACAGTATACTCTCTCCGTTCCTTAATATAAGGGACAATTAGGGGAGTTTCCGTATTTCAAAATATAAGGAACATATAGGATTTATTTGGTGTATTTAATAACTTTTCTAAAAAATATCCCTAATTAAGATGATATTTTTTCAATATAATTTATTTATATTAATTGCATAATGGAAGAGTTATTAATATTAAATGAGGGTATTTTTAGAAACTATTTTATATTCAGACAAATTTATTAATTTTCTTGATCTGTATAATTTTATCTTTTATACCCTGTATTAAGGAACGGAGGGAGTATTTTAGATTAAAAGAGCAATTTGTTATCACCAAATCTCATTAATTAGAGGCACGATATTTAACTAGCTAGCCATCTTTTTTTCCCCCATAAAGTGCATGTTTGGGAAAACTTTTACAGAAGTGATTTTGAGTATAATAGATTTTGTAAAAGTGATTTTAGTTAGAATAGCTGTTGTGAAAATTAATTTATGTTTGGATGTTTTTATTTCAAAACTGATTTTACAAAACTAAACATGTTTGGATTATTTCAATCAAAAGCACTTTTGAATGTGTAATGATTTTATGTTTACAAAATTGATTGATAATTTTTACTTAAAATTATAAATTACAAATAATATGAAAGAAAGCCTATAAAACACTATTAATTTTTAAACTAAATAAACTGATATTGTTATATGAAACTTAATAAGATAACATAACTAATTCTCTTTCAAATATTGTACAATTTGATCTCGAATTAAATCACGAGTAATATCCATATCTCTTGAAGAGGCCATGGTTAGACTTGATGATGATGCGCGATGCTCATTAGTACGATCAGTATCTTCATTCTCAACTATATTTTCATTTTCATAACGCAAGAACTCATAATCTGTTTCAGATTTTCTTCTGATAAAGTTATGTATGGTCATTGTTGCACAAACTATCTGAACTTGTGTATCAAATTTGAACCTGGGCATTCGACATAAAATTGCAAACCTATTTTTCCAAACTCCAAAAGTCTTTTCTATTGTACTTCTTAAGCTTGAATGGAAATAATTGAATGCTTCATTCGGGTTAGCAAATCCATGAGTACGCCTAAATTCTGGCAGGTGGTAGCGCTCACATTTATATGGACCAAGATATCATGTTGGCGTTGGGTAACCAGCATCTACCAAATAATATTTACCTAATAACCAATGAAAATTTTGTGAATCGTTTATGATTTCAACTGAAATAATAAATACTTGTATTTACAAGAAACATACCAGGCGGTGGATGCGGAAAATTCATGGAAGGAGTTGTGAGGGCATTCTCAAAAACACGAGCATCGTGTGCGGTTCCTTCCCATCCGACTAATACAAAAGTGAAGCACATATCCCAATCACATACAGCCATTACATTTTGCGTTAGATATCCTTTTCTTCCAATAAATCTTGGCTATTCGGTGGGACTAAAAATACATGGAATATGAGTTCCATCAATAGCTCCTATAGCATTCATGAAAAATGGCCAATATCGGCAATCATGTTGTATTTTTGGTGATGCATCACAAAATCTGTTATCTCGTAGCTTGATGTATCTCATTGATAGTCTAAGGCATGCCACTAGAACTTCATGAAAATGTCTACTTATAGTCTCTCCTGAGTGTTGAAATCTTTCTTGTAGCATCCTATTTCCAACCCCATGTCCAATTGTATTTAAAAATATCGCAACCATTTCTTGCACTCCCATCCTCTTACTTTATTTCAATCCATGTTCTACTAATTCAGTGCAAAGTTCATCAAATACCTTCTTCTCCATTCGAAACATCTCATAACAACGAATAGGATGTCCTTGTAAAATTTCATTCACCCACGAATGACCTGTATACTGACTAGTTCTTCGTGGCTCTTTACATAAATATTTAAAAGCATACAACCCAACCAGTGCACTCACCTATGCAGCTTGATCCAAGTCATCATCAGAAGAGTCACTTATTTTATTATTTGTACCTGTAAGTTGGAAAATAAAGTAATTCTTTAAACGGTAGACTTCCTAAAAATTCAATAATATTAGATAAATTCAAAAGCTCCATATAAAACAAAGTTTATCCAACATAAAAGAAGATAAAGTTCAGACAGCAAAGTTTATAACAAAAAAGAAAATAAGCAAAGTACTAAACTAAAGCATAAATAACATCCTAAATTCTATAAGCTGCAAACTTCAACCATGTCATCAATCTGTCCTCATGTGGTCTCAACTTAAAAAAGATCTCTCTCTTCGTTGGGTCCGAAAGGAGTTCACAACATCGGGAATGCCACTCCAAATCCATTGTGATAGCCTCTATTGTGCTTAGTTCATCCATTGCTTGACCCATAGATGTTTCAGCCTTTTGTTTTCCTCGTGACTCCTGGGCATCAGCAATTCTACAAATTGCATCAACTAGATGTCTTGCATTCGGGGCTCTCTGCTTTTTCTGTCCTTCAGAAGCTCCCACCCTTTTTCTCTTTCCCATGCTTCTTTCACTAGAGTACCCTTGTGAAGTGTTTAAGTTAATATCTCCAAATTCAGTACTGATTCCAGCACTAACTCCAGGAGTAGGATTTTGAAGTTCCTCCTCACTGTCCCCTGATCCTTCCTCTAAGTCTAAGGTAGAACGGTACACATCATCATCTTCTTCTACCTCATTAGGTAATCTTTGAGATGAGGGTGCCCATACTTGTTATCCAGTTGCCACCACACTTTTGAATAGAATTGTTAATTCATCTTTGAACGGGAGTCCTTTATATCTGTATTTTGCATATAGTGGATTTGCCTACATGTTTACAACCATTCGTTGTTATATATTACACAATGAATATAAAGCTTATAACTCCAAATTCACAATTACATACCTCTTGCTTCTCAGCCCACCAGCTATCAGGTGCATCTACTCTATGCGTGTCAGGCTTCCATCCTAAACCTGTCTCTTTCTCAAACAATTTGCACCATGTCATCCAATCTTTTTTAAGGGAATCCAACTTATTTTTAAGTTGTCCCCTATCATAGCTCCTACCGGTTTATTCTTTAAATCTAGAAACTATTTCTCTCCATGCTGTTTTTGTATAAGTAGTTCCATGCCGTTGCCCTTTGTGGACTTGTTGCAAGCACAGTTTGATTAAAATTTCAGTCATTTTATTGTCCCAACTTGCCTTTGCCTTATCATTACTCATGATTCTATTACAAAAACATCCATAATAAAAAAAAGGATCCAAACCACCCATGCAAACAGAAACATGAACAAGACAAGGGGGAATTAATCCAACATCATAAATGAAGAAAATATACCAATCTAACCAATACAGAGAGACAAAAACCTATATCATAAAACCATTCAAATTCAACAGCTCCAAATTGCAGGGTGAAAAAGATGCTAATCAAACATCATATCCCACAATTATATAACCACCAGTACAGCATACAATATCAGCATCATCTTCAGTGATAGGTGGAATGATTATTATATTACAAGAGAGACATTGAATCACTTTCATACTTGATGAAGAACAAAATTTATTGTCAGGATTAATAGAGTACCAACAACAAATATTCTCTGTTTTGAATTACCAATAGAATTAGACCATAGCACCATAAACATGACATGCAGATTAATATATTCTCTTCTTAATTTCCTCTTTCTTCTTAGGAATCCTCCCTACTGGATCTCCTATCTCATCAGAATTTGAACAGGGATTCATAAAATCAACTTTCTAATTAGTTTCAAGTTTCAAACTAAGAGAAGTGAAGGCATTATCTTTAGATTTTTTAATGAAATTCCTTCAGTTGATGGCATGTTTAGCACATAATTATCCCATGTACACGATGGTCATCTCAGAAGAGAGATTATAGAAGCGATTTGTTTTTTAATCCATCTGTCTCCTTGCATGGCCATTATGTCATATAAGAGAAACCAAATCCAAAATTTCCCTATTACAAACATTTAATAAACATCATTTGTCCACTCATTTATGCACCTCTGAAGCAAGACCTTTTGCATCAAGTTCTTGCAAGTTAATGTTAAGAGCTTGTTTTTTGGTAGGCTTGCAAGGGATCCACTTTCCATGAGAGGTTTTCCTAAAGAAATTAGAATCTCTAATTTTCGAACAGGTTCAAAACAGAGTCCCACACACACAGAGTCACTGGATATATAACAGAGGTTGAGAGAAAGAAGATTTCTTACCGTTAAATGCTCAGATCCAAGGTTGACGGAGGTGGCCAAGAAAGTAATGGAAGTCACCGGTTGAAGATGCTCCAAGGTTGAAGAAGAAGCCCCGAGGTTGATGGTGGCTGTGCTTCACCTGATCTACGAACAGGGGTCGCGGTGAATGAGAAGCTTCAGCAGAAAACATACACGCCGGGACTGGATCTATAACAATGGAAGTCAGCGGTTCAAGATGCTCAGAGGTTGAAGAAGAAGCACCGAGGTTGATGGAGGCCGTTCTCCACCGGATCTACGAACAGGGGTCCCAGTGAATGAGAAGCTGAAGCAGAAAACAGACACGTCGGGACTGGATCTATGACAATGAAACTCGCCGGTTGAAGATGCTCGGACGTTGAAGAAGAAGAACCGAGGTTGATGGATGCCGTTGTCCACCGAATCTACAAACAGGGGTCGCGGTGAAGAAGGAGACGTGTAACCACAAAAATAGAGACGCCGGGACGAGATCTATAACACCGGAAGTTGTCAAGAAGTTGCTGGTGATGGATGAGCTCCACGATGCCGGAAAAACCACACACCCTCCACCACTGAAACAGATGTTGGCGACGGAGGAGGTGCTGGTAAACCCGACAGAGGAGGTGCTCGGGCAGCTTTGGGCTCTCAGAAATAAAAGAGGCAGTTAATATTGGTTACATGTATTTAATGCTCCAACGGCAAAAAAATCTATTCTGACCACCGAAAAAGCTTCTTCCCTCAGCTTATCTTCATAATCTATTTTAAGTTACAATCACTTTTTTTTAAAACTCTGCCTGCACTGTCCAAACATAATATCCCATTTGAAAAATCGCTTCTTGGGCTCAAAACTAAGGTTTGAGCTCTCAAAAAGCTTTCCCAAACATGCACAAATTGGTTTTGCTTGGTCACGTTTCGAACAGTTTAAAGGATCCAGTGTCTTCAAATTTCAATAGATCAATTTCATGAGATGGTGGAAGACGTGACAGCTTGTATGTGGTTTGGTTTCTATCGTAACTCGCGGGACCAGGGAGACTGGCTGCTAGATGCTAAAATAAATCACGTGAAAATCACATGTGCTGATTAGTGGGTTGACGTACAAGCCAAGTGGTTTGTGATGTGGTATATGAAGATGATGTCTGTTTCTCTCGTTGTATGTGTTGGTGTTTGTTAACTGTGCACAGATAAAAATGTAAAGTCGATGATAATTTTTTTTTAAAAAAAAGTAATTAATCAATTGCAACATGATTATATAGCACGCACACACGCATATAATAAGTATTTATATGTTTAAAATTATAAAATATAAATCTGTCTAATAATTCAATTTTAATTATATCACATATATTAAAAAAATAGTTATAAACTATTTAATTTTATTTCAAATTTAATTTATTTTTTAGATTTATTCCTAATTAAATGTTGTACCTTCCCACTCATAACTTTATTTATTCCTTCCATTTCTTTATAGTATAAGTTCTTTATCCTATGCTTGGCTGAGAAGAGAAAATAGGAGGGAGAAAAAATAGAGAAAAGAGAAAAATGACGGGGGAGGGGAGATTTTCTCTCCTTATACTTGGTTGATGAAGAAAAAATTGACTAATTAATTTTACAAGGATAAAAATACCCTAATATTTTTAGGAAAATATTTGCATGTAATAAAATTTATTAATCTGTTATTTTATCATATTATTTATATAATTTCCATAATATAATATTGAATAGAATTAAAATGTAATTTAAATTTATAATTATTTTGTCTAATTTTAATTTTTTATTTAAAAATTATAAAATTTAAAATATATAGCATATCAATATTTACATTTCAGATGGTGAGTGATGAGTGAGAAGATGACAGGAAGAGAAAGAAGCAGAAAAGAAAGAGAAAGTTGAAAAATAAAAAGAAATATGTACACAATTTTAGAAGAAGAGTTGTCTTTTTAAAATCTTCCCATTTTTTTAGAAAAAAGTTGGAGGGAAGAACATGTGAGATCCATATATAATTTTCACCCCTCTTTTCTTTCCCTCCAACTTTTCTCTCTATATCCAAGTAGGAAAAATATATTTTCCCTCTTATTTTTCCCTCCACTTTACTCTTCCCTCGTATTTCTCCCAATCCAATTAAGGGTTTAAAGTTTAGCATACTTATTAAGAAATGTAATTAATATATCATAATGGCTGTTAAATTTTTTATATGCCCTTAATTTATTACCACCTCTAGTTCTATTTACAAAGTGATTTTATAACTAAGTTCATATGGATTAGGAAAACTAGTTAAAATTAATTAACAAAATTGACTTTATAAAAAATTAATTTTATTTCCCAAATTTACCCTTGCATTAATGATTTAATAAACTTCTAAAAATCAACAAAGAGTATTTATATTTTTGCAAAAACAAAAAGTATTTAAGCAAAGGGTAAATTGGAAAAAAAATTATTAATATTTCATTGAACTTCTAAAATGCCTTACATAAAGGACCAAAATTTATTTTGAAATTTTATCTTATAAATAGGATCAAAGTGAGTAATACTTAATTTTATGATAAGTATGTAAAATAATTAGTGAATATAATAAGGGTATAATTGTAAATACAATAATTAGTATTATCTGATTTATAAATAGAAACAAAATTTCCCTTCCAAAAGGATTTATAAAAAGAAATGGAGAGAATATATCTTTGATCTCTTATCTAATCTTTCTTCTATTGTCAAATTATTGAAGGGTATTTATAGAAAAATTTATTTAATAATCTAGACATAACTTATACTCTTTTCATTTTTAAACAATTGATACTTTAGACATTTTATTTTGTTTCCAAACAATTGTCACTTAAGTATTTTAAGATAGCATTAGCTACTATTTTGACAATTTTACCTTTCAACAACAATGAAAAAAAAATAGAAGTGTTAAAGTGTACTACATAATTAATAGGGAGATTATTGTTAAGGACTAGTTTCTGGAATTAATAACAAACAGGAACTTGTTACTACTTTGGGCTTGTTTGATTTCCTTCACTATTTTTATGTGCTCAGAATAGTTAGGTAAAATTATCTCCCAATACCAAGTTTTAGAAACAAGAAAACAAAAAAATCTGTTTGAATAATTTGTTTTGAAAAATCTCATCTTAAAACAAAAGAAAAAATTGTTTGGAAATATATTGAAAATATCTTTTGAGGACACTAATAGACTATGATAGATAGTGGCGCCTGGCAAGGGACAAGGTAACATGCAATAGTGGATAATGGAGGTTGGCGATGGTCGGCAACGGTTGATGACAATTGGTAATAGTCCACGATGGTTAGTAGTGATCAACAATGAATGACAATGGCCGGCAACGGTTATTGGTGGTTGATTGTGATTGAATGTGGTTGATGATGGTTAGTGATGGTCAATGATAGTCAGTGGTGGCGAGCAATAATTGGTCGTGGTCAATAGTGGTCAATGGTGGTTGGTAGTGGTTAGCGGCAGTTGATAATGATCAATGATGGTTGGTGGTGGTTGACGGTGAATGGTGGTGGTAGGCAATGGTCAGTGACGATTGAAGACAGTCAACAGTGGTTGGTGGTTACAAATAATGGTAGTTAGTGATTGTTAACATTGGTTAGTAATAGTCATCGGTGATTATAAGCAAGATTAGGAAAAAAAACAAAACCAATTTTGAGTTATTTTTGTTTTCTTGTTCTAAAAACAAAAAATAAGTGATAAGTTTTCAAAATAAGTAAAAAAAGAACACCAACCCGAACAATTTTGTTTTGTTTTAAAAGTAAAAAGCAGTTTTCAAAAATAGAAATCAAATTGGCCATTAGTTTTCAATTTTTATCACTTTTTATGAGTCAAAAGTCTTTTATTTGTTGTTAAATATGGAAACTAACCATAAACTGTAATTTCTCTTAGTTAATAAAGGTATTACAATAAAATATAATCACATTTAGTTAATTTTTAGACTATTTATTAGTTTTTTTCATTTAAACACTAAAGTGTCAAAAATGGAATAAGTATTTTAGATTATGAGAACTCTTCTAATAAGAGTGAGTACATGATAAGCTAGTTGCATCACATTAAATTACTTAGCAGCTAATTCTGTCATAGTAAATCACTTTAATGATACAAGATACACCTAAAAGTACATATGTATCCCTAGGCGGAAGGATAAGGGGGAGATAGATAGAGTTACAACTCACTTGGATTAAGAGTGTAAAATGAAATGGTCATGGCAAAATAAAACCATTTTTAAAACATATAAATGCTACAATATGGTTAATGACAGAATTCCTAGTTGGCGTAAATATGATTAGTAATTAAAAAATAGTTCGTAAATTGGAGTCTCTATTCAAATAGTGAAAAAATTATGGTTTTCAACAAATTCTTCATCCTCATATTTTCAGGAGGTTCGTTAGTAGAATTTTTTTTTTTTTTGCTAGAAAATGATCTTTAGCGCCAATAGTAGTTTTGTCTTTTATTGTTCGTGAAATTGCCTAACAAAGCAAGCGCAATATACAGATTGCTCGCTCCACTGCAATTATTGGTGCTCAAAAACATTCCTTTTCCTCGTTCAGTGATTTATTCAAACCTTCTATTCACAAACAAGGGCCGTTCTCTCACCAGTGAGACCAAAGATGCTAGTGGGCCGCTCTCTAATCCTGCTGAGAAAGAGACTGAATTCACTTAGTTTTATTATTTTAAAAGGGAGAAAGAGAGACAAGGGCCCCTCCTGAAAGAACAATTCCCAGATATAATATATAAGAAGAACCTAAATAAGTAATTATAGGAAAATCTATAAATCTCTCTTAAATAACTTCACGAATTTGGGGCTTAACATGTTGACTGCTTGACACTGCCATTATCTACATCTTAGGCAGTATGAAAATTACAAATTTCTGCATAGCAAGAAGGAGAGAAAAACAGCATTTTTGACCTGGATGCTATAAAAAAAATAAAAATTTCAAGAAAGAAAAGAGAAGGTTTGTCACACCCGGAAATGCGATGCGGATGGTATTGGAAAAAAAATAAAAAGAGTGAAACCGGCCCGCCTGACGGGGGGCCGGTCTCGGAGGGAGTCGCCACCAAAATTTTGAAGGAAATTTTGGGAAACCGGGAACAAATAAAAAAAAGTGGACAAGGATTGGTCTGCGAATCAGAGTTGGGTTCAGAAGTACGATTGTGAGTGGGGAAGGTGTTAGGCACCCCCACAACACCCGTTCCTGAGAACGGTTACCTTAAGTTGATCATGCAATTTTTATGGCTTTTTACAATTTATTTTGGTTGCCCTTCTACCATTCACATGCAAATATAAATATAAAAATGAGAGAAATGTAAAAAATGAAAATAAAGAATAAAATGAAAATATGAAAAGTTGGGAAAATAAAATAAAAGAAAAATATTATTTATTTACAAAAGTGGACTTGACCCAGAATGAGAGTCTGGGGCCTACGTACCATGCGATAGGGATCAAAGTCGACGTAGTTTGGACTAGAAATTCATGTCACTGGGTTAATATTTTTTTTATTTTATATATTCTTTAAAAAGAAAAGTTTATAGAAAATAATTTATCTTTTCACAAAGAAAACAATTTTTAGAATTGGTTGGTATGTTTTAATTTGTAAAAGACAGATTACTTTCTATTATTTGTTCTTTTCATTTATTCTTATTTTATATTTTTTGTTTAATCAATTTCTAAAAGAGAAAATATATTTTTCCTCAATTTAAAAAACATGGTTAAAATTATTTGTGATTTTGAATGTTTTTATTTGATATGACCAGGAAGTATTTGAAAACAAATTTATTTTTAAGATAAAATCAATTGGCTTATGTGGCGACTTTATCACTCACATTTACCCATTGATACCTAAGTGTCCACGGTGGTATCACTCGAGATAAAAAGGCATAAGAAGAATTCGAAAGAAAACAAATAATTCTTTGTACAAATTATTTTTATTTTATTTTTATTATAAAAATAAAAATGCATAAGATCCTTTTAACGCATATATGAAAATATTAAGTATAATTCCAAATATGATCATTACATAAATTTTTGAAGAAAAATAATCAGCATATGTGGTGACTTTATCACTCACAAGTTACTGATCAGTGTTCAAATACCCGCGGTGTTACCACTCGAGGTAGATAAGTGAAATGGATAAAAACTTAAATGAAATGAATAATTTTTTTTTAAACAAGTTTTATTTATTTGTTTCAAAAAAAATGCGATTAGAGAATACCCTTTTTTTTTTAAGGAGTAATTTTTGTTTAAATTACTTTATTTCCTTATTTCAAATTATGAAATGTAGTCACAAAACCTCCTTTTTATTATTTTTATTCAAAAAAACTTAAAATAAGATTTCTACATCCCATGTCCCTCTTCCTTCTTTCTTTTTATTTACAAATTATTTGTATTATTTACTTTATTTTTTTAACTGAAAAAGAGGAAAATACAATTAAATTCTTTCTTTTTTTGTTTTAAAACTTCAAGTAATTCAAAAAGAGTTTAAGATAGAACTGCTATTTATATTTTTTTTTGTTTTCCAAAATTAATTTTACGACAAAATCAAACAGCATGTATGGTGACTTGATCACTCATAATTTGCTGATTTACACTTATAGGCTCACGGTGATGCCACTCGTGACGGAAGGCAAAAAACAACTTAAAAGATAAGATTGAAAGAAAAAGAAATTATTTTATATATAAAAATAAATATGATTATGCTTATTTTATAAAAAGAAAAGTGATAAAAGCAATTTAAGAATATGACTTTTATATATATATATATATTCATATATTATTTATTTTTATTTGTTTATTTCTTTTTTTTTTTAGAAAAAGAGTTAATTGGATCTGTGGTGACTTTATCACTCACAGCTCGCTAATTAACACCTAAATGTCCACGGTGTTACCACTCGGAACATAGAGGCAAAAATAAAAATTTGAAATAAAATGCTCTCATTGAATCATTTATTTTTACCTTCAATAAAAAATCATTGGTGTTCATAAATATTAAAATTTAACCAACCCTTATACCATGGCAACTCCTCACTCATGGTACAATTGACTGACACTTTATAGGCACACGGGGAGTTGGTCCCTCGTGGCCGACTCGAAAGGCGAAGAGAATAAAAATCCATGATCAAATAAAAAACCAGGATCAGAAACAAAAATCAAACACAATTTGTCAAGGTGGGTGTGTGCATGCTTAAATAATAATTTATTTCAACATAAAATTACAAGAAGTAAAGAGAGAAAAATCAAACTGTTTTCTCCTTTTGATTGGTCGTTGCCTTGATGAAGGTGATTCATTCTTTTCTAGCTTGACTTCATACTCTTCACTCATATCCTCCTCCATGCTTGACTTGATGATATAGACCCTCATGGTACCCAAAAAAAACATACATAAAGAAGGTACATATTATGATCAATTAATTACTCAACAATTAAGTCACAGTATCCAGATTTAGAGACCAAATTTTTATGCAAATGCCAACTAAGGAAGCTAATGTTAAATAACGCCCTTATATTGGAATCACCTCTTCCCCACACACATCACGTCATGCTTGCATAACTAAAGATTGCATAGATGATATAAGGGAGGTAAGTGTCATGAATTCCCAAAGCTGCAACCCCCGTGTAGGAAGCTATGCAACAACATCATCAAACAAGGCTTATTAGGGGTGTGCCCGTGAACCATGCATTGGATCATTGTATGAGTTACTAAATTTTATAATAAAGCCCTTCAAGCTTTAAACGAATCAGAAAGTGACGGCTGAATAAGACTACCCGGTGATGCACACGCAAGCATGAATAGAACTAAGGGTCATTCAAACAAAACTTCAGTTGGACCTGTTAATGTATGCACTCATAGCTATGCATCCTAAAATTTTCAAACCAATGAGGGAAGTACCCCAATAGGACATATAAGTGAGTTCCAAGCCATACTAAAACACCTAGAATCAAGCATCAACTGTGAGTCAACTTCCCCTAAGGTTCCCATGAGACTCTTTTTGTACCCACATTAATCAGTCAACAGTTTGGAATGCATAGCTTGAAGCAAGACGTGAGAAAAATAATAAACACATTCCAAGTAGGCTTCAACAGGCAATCTAGACAAAACCATGAGTACCTAAATAGTTTCACCATACAGCTCAGCATCCAGTAAATGTTCATTCACATTAGCAGATCCATAAAGAGGCCAAGACTATCAAACAAAACAGAGTAATTAAAAGCTAAGTTTATGGATTAGATTTCTATACTCCGTGATATTTGAATCTCTACCACACTATTCTTCATCCAAAGGAGGCATGAAATAAGAGCTTGAATTGCAATGGCACATATTCAAAGCAAAGCCATTATCCCAAGTACAACCACTTCATATGACCAAATTTTTCAAACAGAACCTATAATCCAGACCTGATGTTAAACCACAAACATCACGGAGCTTAGAGAAGGCCTGGAAGACATGTTACTTAAACGCACCAAACGTAGCATACTATCATTTACACAATGTGAAGTATGCAACTTGAGGGAATAGCTTGGGAAACAAGACCCATGATTCAGTATATAATTATATACGTGTGTGTATTTTATGAAAGGACAAGAGATCAGTTCAAAAATGAAATCTCAGCAGAGCAAACTCAAGGTCACAGTTAAACAGAACACCATTCAAAAATGAAAGGGGAGCGGGACACAGCCAGAAGGAATATTGTACTCAGATTCGAAGATTACCGATGGGAAGCCCTCGGTAATCAGATCCGTCACTGCCCCCCCGAGTTCAAGGTGACCATGGCCGCCCGAATTCAACCTTCAACCTTCACTCCGTTCAACTTCGTGCCTTCTCAGTTTCTGTCTTCCTCTCGCGGTCCTCACTCTTCTCGGTCACCCACATTCTTTCTTCAGTCGTGGCTAACTCTGCTTCCATCTTGGTCTCTCCTCCCTGCTTTTCTTTTCGTTCCCCTGCTCCCTAGGTCTCCATCGCTTCCCAGCTCTACCCGTGGCTCTCCTCCGGTTCAGACTCCCTCGGTTTCCGCGGCTCCACGGTGGCTTCGGTTTGGTCTCCCTCGGTTCTCAGCCTCCCTCACCTACGGATCCCCCTCTCTCCTTTTTCTTCGGCCGCTCCCTCCTTCACGGACACTCACGGCCCTCTCTCCTCTCTCATTTTCAGTCCCCGCGGCTCACAGTGGCTCCCTCTGTTCAGAACTCTATCCACAGCTCTCTCGGCCTCAACCCGCGGCTTCCTGTCCTCACTCGAGCTCCCTCTTCTTTTCCTTTTCCTTCTCTACGCGGCTGCCCTAGCTCCCCTCTGAGCATCCCTACCTCTCACGCGGCCCTCTCTCTCTCTTTTCCTTTTCCTTCTCCTGCGGCCAGCCCCCCTCTCTCGTCTCTCTCCTCACTTTTCTTTTCTCCTTCCGCCCTCGCGTCCCCTCCTTTCAGGCTCTTACGCCTTGAGCCCTAACTAGGGCTCAAGGTGGTGATGGGTCTTGAGGTGTTGGGCTTCAACACCTCAAGCCCAACCCTCAAGCCTTTTTTTTTTTGCTTCTTTTTTTTTTAAATCTTATTTTTTTATATATTTTTTATATTGTTGTTTCATTATATATATATATATATTATTTTATTTTGGATCATTAAGAAAAGGGATTAAATTTGGAGAATATTTTTTGTATTTTTCTTTTATATGCATTCAAATCGGAATTAAAAGAAAATTTGTGTCATTTTTCTTATTTTCCAATTTTTTTGATTTTTTAGGAAAGCCCGGACAAAATACGGTGTTCACAAGGTTTTAGAAGATAGTCATTTTATTTCACAAAGTAAGGCTAATAGATTTCTCCACTTGCCCCATGCTTACAAACTGAACTCTCCTTTATAGAGTAGGAGCGTCTAACATTTTTATATGATTAAAGATAAACATCATTAGTAGACAACTTTACATCTTTTGTCAACCTACTTTGAAAAGTAAAAATATACTAAAGACAAAATACTTTTTCTTTTCAACATACTAAAAGACTATGAAAAATAAGAACAAACATTCTTTTGACTTTAGAGCACATAACTTTTTGACTTTTGAACACACTTATTATATTAGAAAAAGACATAAGAGACTGTCAGCATATCAGGACAGGGCCTTAACAATTCTTATGGATATGTTCATGACTAGATGAGCAGTTCATGATGTCTCCTTCAAGTTGTTTTTCTTTTTCTTGGTAGCTTTTCTTTGAATTTTGTCCAATTTCTCATCAATGTCAAAGTGATTAGGTGGAGGAGGCTGAATTGACATCTGAGAAAGAAAATCTTGCAGGAACTGGGGTCTATCTCATACGGATCTCATGACTCAAGATACTGAAGGGGATCCTATTCCTAATCTTCTGAGAAATCTGTCATTAGCTAATCCTAACTTGATGAAGGTTGTCTGAGAGTAAGATGAGGCCATTCAAAGGGAACAACTTGGCCGATAGTAAACATTTCTTCCGGGATAAAGAATTCTCTGGGCAAAGGTCCAAAGGATGTACATGACTGCTCAGTAACATTTCCTGTAAAATTATTAAAATTATTAAGTTTTAAAAAAAATCTATTAATTCAGTCATAACTTGACTTTCCTGGAAGGGCCAGTGTAAGGAGGTGGTCCAGTGATGAATTTAAACTAGGGTGAACAGATTTCCTTGAGAATCAGCTTCATAAGGACAATGGACAATAAAAAAAAAGTAAGTCTTTTGTTTCCATAAAGGAATATTCCAAAGATCATTCTCCTTTATTATGTTGAAATCGATTGCAGAATTTAATAAGGTTTGTCAAATTTTGCCTACCTCCTCTATTACTATCACAATATTATTTCACCAAAAATACTACAAGTGAAATATTACAAATAAGAAAGAAAGAAAATACCTAATTATCAAATATATTGATAATTGATGAGATAAAAATTTCAACATTCATGAGTTTCTTTAAATAACCATCAGATGAGCCATTAACCTTTTCTTTTTCCGATGTGGAACTTTGACATATATTACAAATTATACCTAATGCCTCTTTTACTTCATAAATTACGATTTCCTCTAACCCTTTTAGACACTAAAAGTACTGATGCTCCTCTTTCATGTTATTCGTTTGATGGTTTATCTACGAGGAAAAGGCATTATATATTGATGGTGCAAATGACTGGAATAAACTCATATTTGAAATCGATTGCAGAATTGTGAAAGAAAATTATTAGTTAGTTGGAAATTCTTCTTCCAATGAGGAATGTTTTGAATTAGAAATTAGAATACTACCTTATTTTTTTTTTTGAGTAATAGATTACCTTACTAAAATTAGTTTTAAATGTCATTTCTCATACATTAACAAGAGTTAAAAGTAAAAATATAACGTCAATGAATCATCAACGCCATGCAATCATGAAAGCGTACGTAAATTTGGTGGCCAAACCGTTAAAAGTAACGTCCTTGCGATTAGGTTTGGTTTGGAGTTAGCAAGTGAGTAGTACTAGGGCTGCAAAGATGTATAGGTATTTTCCTTAGTCAAGTTAATGAAAATCTCCATTCATGCCTTGTTTTATTGTACATAGTGCAGGCAAAAGCAAATAAAACCAAACTAGATTAAAAGCTTAATCAAGCTTAATGAAATTGTAGCGTACTCTAGGTGCATAGTACAAGAACATTAACTACTATTGTCTATTGGTATAGAAATTGTCTCTTGTACAGGCCCACTCATCCCAGATTTTTTTTTTCCATAAAATGATTTTGCTTGATGATGCATCGGACAGCTTAAGGATCCAATGTTTTCAAATTTCAATAGATGGATCTCATGGCGTAGGGAAGGGGAGACTGCTAATGGGAGCTTCTGTTAGTGTGTGTGACTCTAATGATTAAAATAAAAGATTTAGCCAATGATTTTTTAATGTAAGTTGTTAATTTCGAAATATAACTTAGCTCATGAAAAGATTTGATAAAATATTTTTCAATGATTTAGCCAAGATATATACTATCTCAACATATCCAAAATGAATTAGCCAAAGTTAGTTTTATTAATTATTTCAGCAAAAAACTGGGCCCCACAGTTATCATCCTGGCTCCGCCACTAATTAATAGCCTGTTTGGATAAGCTTTTTAAGCATTTATGGGGATCCATAAGTGTTTATGTGGTGGAGTTGTCAAACGGAAACAGCTTTTTAATAAGCACTTATGTCTCAAATAAGTATTTATGGAAGAAGCTGAAAATTTTAGCTTATGATAATCACTTATCCTTCAATAATCACTTATTTCATTTTTCCTTCTCATTATCCACCCAATAATCACTTAAACCCCAATATCCAAACACATTTCTTTTCTCAAAATCACTTATGAGGTAAAAATATCCAAATACAAATCACTTTTAACATAATCACTTATTCTTATAATCACTTATGAATAATCACTTATCCTCATAATCACTTATTCATAATCTAATCCAAAAACATCCTAATTCAGATGGTTGAAGACGTGACAGCTTGTGTTGTGTGTGGTTTGGTTTCTATCGTAACTCCAGGGAGACTAGTAGAGGCTATGGTAGATATGCCAGACCAATGGTTCAGAAAATATTCAAAGACATCCCGACATTATTTTTGTTGGTAATTATATTTTGGCATCAACATGTAAAATTAATTATAAAAAATTTGTTTATTAAAGAGAAGTGATAAAAATTAAAAAACTGAGTTACAAAATTAAAAACAAAAAAGTAGTAAAAAATTTTGGTAGCGTCTTGTAACGATAACTATTATCCAACAACTATTAAGGGAACAGAAACTACTATTATTATTATGATTCACATCCTTCCTTTGGTCACTGTATTAGTCGTCTAATTAATCCGTAGTCATCAAAGTTGGAACTAGAAAATGATATAAATAAATAAGAGAGGCGATGGATGGAAGAGGGTAACTTTCCAAAAGAGGGTTATAATGATAGGGATATGATTTTGTTGCGTTGCATAATGCAGGCATTCATACACAAAAGCCCACACCCACTGCGATAAATGCCAAGCCTCACCGGATTTCGGAAGGAAGGATAATATTAATATGTATACAAAGAAACATGGGGAACATTAATTAATTATTATATATTTGATTTTGTTCCTTCCGAGTCCAAGCACATGGAATAGGGACACTTCTCTGATCATCTCATAGTCATTTGGCCAGGGCGACCACCGCCGAACATCCGCGTGTGCTCACACGCTCAAGGGGAAAGTGGGCCTCTGTTAACTGTTACTCTACACCTCATCGTTACCGTTAGATTTGTGTTATGGGTCCCAGACACATCATCAGGACGCTAATCATAATGGTAGCTTGATTAACCCTGGTTTACAAAATTAAAAACCCCTGAATCAATTCTCTCTCCCTCTGTGCCCCGTGCGTATCGGTATTATTTTTTATTTTTTTTATAATATTGTGGTCAAAATGCCTCAGATAAGCTAGCGGGCCGCTCTCTAATCCTGATAAGTATACAGGACTTAATTCACCTAATTTTTTTTATAAGACTTAATTCACCTAATTTTATTATTTAAAAATTGAGAAAGAGAGAGGAGGGCCACTCCTGAATAGAGCCGGAAATATGGGTTAAATCCGATGGGTTGGCCCGTTTAGCCTGAAGAAAATAATGGATTGGGCTAGAAATTTGAGAATTTTTATAAGAAACAGGCTTTTGAACCTGAGTCCATTTAGCACGATAAAAAAATGGGTAAGCCCACATGGGCTGCGGACCAGCTCGTTTATTCCATTTTTTTTATATTTTTTAAATACTTTTATTGGTTAATGATTTTAATAGTGATGATAAATGATGATGTTGATAATTAATATATAGTTAGCTTTAGTTGTTTTAATTTAAATAATTATGTATGTGAAAAGAAAAATTTATATTATTTTGTAAATATTAAATAACATTTAAAATTAAATTTTTTTTTAAAAAATACGGTCTCATGGACTAGCCCGTAGCCCGTTGAATATGGGTTGGGCTTAAAAAAGCACAGCACATTTTATAAATGGGCTTTTGAGCCCGACTCGTGACGGGTTAATCCATATGGGTTGGGCCAGCCCGAATTCCCAACTCTACTCCTAAAAGGATAATTTCCATGTATAATATATAAGAGTGAACCTAAATAATGTGTTCCTACCAGTAATTAACTAATTATAACAAAATCTATAAATAATCTGGGGCTTAACATGTTGACTGCTTGAGACTGCCATTGTCTATATCCTAGGCAGCATGAAGGCTAGTAGAGAAGTTAGTGTTGGAACCAGCTCAGTCCTTTTGTGTACGATGATAATATTATCATTATCTTATCCTAAATATAATGTGATAGCATTTGACGATCAGGATTGATAATCTGCCTGGCAAGTAACTATGTATTTTGTTTTATTTTTTTAATCATTATATACGATATGGAATTGAGTTTCAGATGCTGATAACACAAACAATAATGGTTTGTTTGGTTGGAGGGAAATGGGGGGAAGGGAAAGGAAGAGGAGAAAAAATGTTATTAAAATTTTTCTTCCTCTTGTTTGGTAATAAGGAGGAAAGGGAAAATGCTATTAAAATTTTTCCTCCCCTCCCCTTATATATTTTCCCCCCAAATTGGGGTAATTTGGGAGGAAAATATGTTATTGTGTTCAAAATGACCAAAATACCCTTCATTTTTTCATTACTTGGTCACACAATATACTAGTTAGTCTTGTCCTTATATTAATTTAAATAAATTAAGAGTATAATAGTCAAATTATAATTATTTTCCCTTATTTCCTCTCCTAACCCAAACGAGGTAATATTAAAATCCTTCCACTAAAATCCCTACTTTTTTTTCAAACGAGGTAAAATTAAAATTTTTTCTTTTTCCTCCCCTTTTTTTCTCTCCATTAAAATTCCTTCCCTTCCTCTCCCTCATTTAAACCAAACAGACCATAAATCTCAAGGCTTGAAATTTAAATGTAGGCCCATTTGGGCCTCATAACAGGCCCGTATCTTTAGGTTTCACACATAAAAAAACCCTAGCTTGCCACTTGCATACTCCGCACGCAGTGGCTTGATTTGCACCTGTGATTCTTCCCCGTTTTCCTCCAAGCGCCGCTCAAGGACTTGAACGGAGTCACCATGGGACGCGTACGCACCAAGACGGTCAAGAAGTCTTCACGCCAGGTCATCGAGAGGTACTACTCTCGAATGACCTTGGATTTCCACACCAACAAGAAGATCCTTGAGGAGGTTGCTCTCATTCCCTCCAAGAGACTCCGCAACAAAATTGCCGGATTCTCGACTCATCTCATGAAGAGGATCCAGAAGGGTCCTGTTCGTGGAATTTCTCTCAAGCTTCAGGAGGAGGAGCGCGAGCGACGCATGGATTTCGTCCCTGACGTCTCTGCTATCAAGACCGATCACATCGAGGTCGATAAGGAGACTCTAGACATGCTCAATGCTCTTGGTATGAATGATATTCCGGGGATCGTCCAAGTTGATCCCGTCCCCGTGCAGCAGCAGTTGGGATTCGGCCGTGGTGGTTTTGGTGGACCTAGGAGGTATTAGCTTTTGGTCCTTATCTTCGTGGTTTTGGGATTTGACCTTATCGTTACTTGCTTATATTTCTATGTAATTCAAGTCTTGCTTATCACCCAAGGATTAAATTTGAACTTCTGTAATAGATCGCACATTATGGTTCCAATTTTTACTTTCGAAATTACTTAAAACCCCTCAAATTTTAGTCAATGGAATGCATTTTGTCTACTTCATGTGGTATACTAATTTGATTTAGTGATCTGCCTCTAAATTGATATTATTGCCCGCATATATGTTTTCTATTCGTGTTGGTTCCAAACTGGTGTTCCGTGCTCTGCGCTGTCTAATGTTTTGGGATAAGTTTTGAATTCAAACCAAATCCAAAGGACGTGCTGTTACCTCATTGAGTGAGTTGTTCTAATCCTTATCCTAACCTAGGTTAAATAGAATTGTAAGTCTGTAATATATTGTACTTGAACATTTGGTACTCTACCATTTAGAAAAATTTTGCTTGTGAATATTCTCCAGTGAAATTTATTTCCTTTGATATGTTGAGACTCTTGATGCCCTGTGATTAGCTTACATGGGTTTACATTGATAGGCTTCATGGTTTTGAATTTGATTGATCTTGAAATGGAATGGCGAGTAATATAGAACGGAATAGAATGGTGAGGAGTAAGATCGCTAGTCATGCGTGAGAGGAACAAGTTCTTGTTCGAACAGAACGAGTTATAAATTATATCTTCTAAATATTAATCTTATAATCTAAAACGTGATTATATCAAGTTCTTACTGAAGGATGATATAATTGTAATTGTATCACTTTTTTATACTTAATTCTCCTGTATGAGAATATTGCTGTTTTGGATGGTAATGAAGGGTTTTGTGGGTCATCGCTTATCAATTTTGCTTACTTTTCTTTAAAAAAAAAAGCTTCCAAATAATCACTCAACTTCGTTTTGCCATTCTATTTCATTTTTGCTATCCATTCAAATCCATTTGCGTATGTGTAGATTAAGTTTGTGATAATTGAGCCTAGCATTTGCGTCTGTTCCTACTCATTGACTAGCTCTACTGATGTTGGTATAATGTCAGCATAATCTCAGATCAAGGAGAATGGAGGGGAAAGAAAAAGAAAATTAAGTTTAATTTAGAGCTTGTTTTTTATTACTTATGTTTGGATTTAATATTTCTTTTTTAAAACACGTTGGGATTAAACATTAAAAGATATTAATGAGAGGAGGGTAGGGATTCAAGGGTTGATATAAAACATAAGAACATTAATACTTCCTATGATACTTTATCCTTTTAATTTGAATAATACGGATTAAAAATGATATTAAAATTAGTTAATTTTTTCAATTTTTTTAAAAATTACATTTTTTTTCAATTTATTATTATTTAATCTACTTTTCTTCCTCTTTGAAATACGTTAATTGGGACATTTTTTGCAAATACATTGGGGCCTAGTTTTCATATAATTTACTTGGTTTATTTTAAGTTTTCAGGAAGTTCTAATTATATTTTAAAAGAAATATATTATATTTTTATGTTAAATATAAAAATACCATTTTTGTTAAGAAAATATATTAACAAATTAATGATTTTTTTGAAAAATCATTGTAAGATATTCGAAAAGTAGAACTTTCTAGAGGTTTGCTTGGGAAGTATAACTTCTCAAGTTAAGCTCAACTTCCTGGGAAGTTTTAAATTTTTTTCAAACCAAGCAATACTAGTTGCTATACTTCCCGATAAGTTGAACTTCCAGTCCCTACTTTCCCCATACCAAGTAACCCAATAATAAATACTACATTATATATCCTAAAAGATAGGAAGTAAGATGTTCATTTAAATTTGGAACAGTGGGAATATTTGAAATACCATAAAGGTTGTAAAAGAGAAAAAATATTTTATTTATAATTGTTAATTAAAATATTTTCATCTTCTTAATTTTTTTAATTTCAATACTTTTTATTTTTATCAGTTAATTTATTTGATTTTAATTTGACCTTATCTTACTCATATCTTATTTTTACCGTCAATCACATTTGATCATAGTTTAATTTTTTAATTTGAGTTTTCATTTTTCTTTTATATTTCTAATTTCTAATTTATCTAACTAGAACATGATGTCAAAAAAATGAAAATGAAATTTAATATAAAGTAATCGGCCTATATGAAAACATAAAATTATGAGATTAAATATCATATTGAAATAAAATAAAAAGTGATGTTTAAATTGAAATAAAATGAAATTTAATGATAAAATCATAAATTAGGGTTTCTGATATGAAAAATACATTTCGGCCTAATTTTAATTATTATTTTTCTACTTCAAGAAGCACCAGCTTTGGAAGGAGGGCCTGTAGCTTTTCGACCATAAATAAAATTTCAAAGCATACAAAGTCCAGAACTCCTACTGATTTTTCATGATCCAGCAGTAGATAAGTTGGGGCTATGGAGCTGAAGCATATAACCCAGAAAGAAAGCAAATGGCAATATTGATGTGCGTAAGCTTTTCGAAAAAAGTAATCCCAAGAGTTCATTGCTACTTAGTAAGAGTTTTGACAAAGCTATTTATCCAAAACGCCAAAGCAGGAGACAAAAGGAAAGGGATTGGACAATGGAGCTCTACTTCATTCGCTGGAATTGGCAAGGCCTACCATGTTGAGCATATGCCTATCTTCCTTAAATCTCTCGAGTATAGTTCCCTTCACGGCTTCATTCCTGCCCTGGCTTCCTCCTTGTCTTGGAGTCACTCCCCAGCACTCTACTACTTCAGGGCATATGTGGCTGCTCTTGGACAGGCAAGGACTCCCGAATGTAGAACATGAAAATGTATGTCCCTGATCAAAGTTTGCCGACAGAAATAAACCAAAGTGATTCACTCGTCCACCAAACCCGATCCCATTTGGGATGTCCTCTGAAGTGAAGTTGACGGCACACTACAAAGATATAATAATAAACATATGGTGAATATGAGATCGCTGTCAACTTAGACCACAGAATTTATAAATGATCTAAATCCTCTTTAACTTAACACACTTAACTCTCTGGTCAAAAACAAAACACTGCAATCACTAGGTCAGCGAAATTATGACTCCAAATCAGTCACAGATGAAGCATCGAGATAATTCAACTTTCACGGATCAAGCGCAAATCTCAACCCCAAAAAGGAAACAAGTAGATAATTACCCATTGCAGATTACTGTTTGCTCCAGTAGGCCTAAATATAGATGCCTTGGGATTTAGCTGAAATAGGTAACACTTCATGTCTCCATAAAATTCAGCACGCCGTTCCCATGGTTGAGAAGCATACCCTCCATAAATACAACCATCTTTATCCTTGATAATCAACACAGTAGGGCCTTCATGATTTCTGCAGATCAATTTCAGAGTTAAGCTCCAATCCTGCCGAGTGTAGTTGGAGTATATTAATTCAACTACCATTTAGCTTAAAGAAAATAGAAAAAAATGTGTCCTCTAGTTCATGATGCGCCATGAATGATGTTTCTTCCAGTTTTAATTCCTGTGGTCAATAAGGCCCAACAATCCCAATCTCCTCTTGGTCTAATTTATGCGATTTCATTACAAACCCATCATCTTGAAGAAATAAATGCCCTTACTTTCAGCACAAGGCAACATAAAATTTTTAATCTAAGCCCTCCTGCAAACTACCAAAATCCCTCATCAATAATCTACACCTAGTGGCACAAGGAGTAAGATGCTATGAAGTCTTGAGGCAATATAATATACTTACGAAATGTTGCCCAGGAATGTATTAAAACTAAGACCATTCAAAGCACTATGATACAAGAGCTTCCATTCTTCCACTTCTTGCTGAGAAAGTGCTCCTCCGATATGCCATGCATATTCCTTTCTCAAAATTAAAATGTCAGAATCTATACCATCCGAATGCAATAGTTGAGGAACTTGAAAACCTGGTCTCCCTGAAGAACAAAAGGCAAAATATAAGAGCAATAAAATATGTCAACCCAATTCCCCAAGATCTTCCACAGAACTAATCCAGTAGCTTTTTATCTTAAATGTGGTAAAATGATAGTGATAGTATCATTGAATAAGAACTTTGTACCTGAATCAGGCGGCATTAGCAAGCTTCCAAGAAGTTTTCTCACAGAAGGGAGATGGGTAAACCAACTTCTGAAATCTTCAAAAGACATAGCCTCCTCAGTGCATCCTTCATCATGCTTTGAAAACGTTGCAGCATTCAGAAATATGTTGACAACGTCCTCAGGTGAACTTGATCTAACTTCTGAATCTTTAATGCTCAATTGATTGTTAAAAATTGCTATTAGAACAGATTCCAAATCAGACCTGCATACTTAATGTCACATACATCAAAACCAATGAAGAGGGCAATTAAAAAAAATTGAAAGAAAAAAGCAAGCAAGCGAGCAATTCCAAAACAGCATTGGATATAATCACTATTGATAAAAAAAAAAAAATTCTAACATTTAAAATCTGCCGTCCTCCAATATAATTTATACCATAGGATATCAATCAGGGGTATTATTGTTACTAATGTCAATAAATCACAACTCTCAAGTCATGTAACTGAAACACATATATTGAAACCAAAGGAATGAAAATTCCCTACTTCAATAAGCATCTATAGATGATACTACAGACCTCAAGAGTGACAGTGACATAAATCACTTTTCCATAAAGAATAAGAAGCAACAGCAAATTATAAATAAGTGACCACAGACACCATTAATCTTAGCAAATTGGCTTCATTACTTATTTATTCTGTACACAAATTGAATGATTAGACTTGCATTTAAAAGGTAAAGAACAAGAGGTTGCAAGTGAGTATCGCTCTACCTCCCTACAGAATTATCTCCAGATACATCTAATAAGCGAAAGATGAATTCTTCAATTTCATCTTTTGTTCCTTTCTCATAAGCAGCCTGCAACATGGGAAATGAAACAAAATATGGGATATGACGCAATTATAACAGCCTTTGGTTGCATCATATAACACGAGTTCAAGAGGCAACATGTTGCAGGAACAAAAATGCTCAGACGTAGAAGCTTCTGCGAAAGTATCAATTATCCGCTATCTGCTTAGGGGCATTACCCCCCCCCCTCCCACCCACAAACAAGAAAAGGGGTTTGTTACAGCGGAGCAGTCACTATTTTAGATAACACCTCATTTTGTCATAATAACAAAAAAAAAATGATGATCATTCCTACAGGAACTTACTTTAGCGATAACAAGATCTTCAAAGGTTAGTTTTTGATCCTGCCGAGTAACCAGATCAAACATTCTCTCCCCAAGAGGGCCATCGAGTCCAAAATATGACTGTAACAGAAAATCGAATTTTATAGGGTTGAAAGGACAACACTCCGATTATCAAGATAAGTATTTATTGCGGGGCACAAAACCGAACCTGAAAGATGGAGAGAGAAACGTAGTCGCCGTTGCTCTGTGATTGAACTGCCAAAGACTTGAACAGAGACCTTAAATCTTCGAGTTCCTTTTGAGTAAAAGCTCTGAAATAATTTCCTAAAACTAAGGTGAGAAAATTGTTCTTCTGAGAAATTTTGAGTGTGTGAGAAAAGTAGAAGAGAGAAACCTGGATGCGGAAGCATATCGAGGATCAGAGGGAGGTGACTGAGCGTTGCCCATGGCTTGCTTTGCCTCGAAGGCCTTTGTTCCCTGAGATCTCTCTGGAAAATGTCGACTTTTCTAGTTTCTGTAAGTTTCGGGAATACGTCCTTTGTTTTGGTCGTATTTACCTAAAAGTACCCGAAGTTTCTGAAATTTCTCAAAAAGCAGAAAAACCGGAAATTTGAGAAATAGATCGGTGGAGAGAAAGGAGAAGCCTCGCAGTGGAAGCAAAATGAACAGGCAGTGTTGGAAATAAAATTCTTCGTAGTAGCACAGGCACTGCATAGTACAGTACAGAATCCGTTCACTGTACGTACTAGAAAACTTTACTGCGCTGAAAACTTTGTTGTATTGTGGTGTGTCCATTATCATTATCTTTATCAGTTTGCAATGGAATGGTATATAAAAAAAAAAGCTTGTTAATGTTATCTAATGACAGTGCAGATCATTCTCTGTTAAGGGTATGAGCCGGATCAGAGTCTGCGTGAAGAGTTGCTATATTAGACACTCCGTCTCCTAACATTTTTTGTATTGTATTTCGGATTGTGAAGTGTGAGCCATAAACTGTAAGCTTTCAAGGAGATTGCCTAGTGAGCAATTATGTTAGTGGTTAGCAGTTGGAAGAGTCTTTTAAGGATAAACAGAATCACGTGAGGTTGCAAACCTTAATTAAGTGCCTTCAATCCGATTCAAATGCAATTCTCATGGAAAGCTGCTTCCTTCATTTCTCAAATTCCTCTTCCACACGAATTGATTCTCATTAATGGCTCTCCCACCTTTTCACTCTTGTATGCTCACAAAATTTGAGAGAGCAATGTGGCCCTTTCAAGACTCAGCCAGCGATAACCACCTGACCCATCTCCAGCCCCAGCTTAATTACTCATTAGTTACCTGCCTATTTTCTCATGATTCCTGTGACATTTTAGGGCCCTTTTTCATTCTTATATTAAGGATCTCACTGCTTTTACTTTTTCATTTTTCACGTCATCTTTGTGTGTCCATTTATACTTAAATGGGCCACAGGTAAAACTGAAGGTCCATAACTATACTGCTGGACTTTAAAGTACAGTTTTCCCAATTACAAGGATTTTTCAATTCACACGTCATCATGGCCGAATCACTAGTATTCAATTAAATCTATTATAAGCCAGTGTAAGTGGTTGAATTGACAAATATAGTATACTACTCATA
Source organism: Adenanthera pavonina (assembly GCA_026686845.1). Classification (NCBI taxonomy): domain Eukaryota; kingdom Viridiplantae; phylum Streptophyta; class Magnoliopsida; order Fabales; family Fabaceae; genus Adenanthera; species Adenanthera pavonina. The sequence continues at coordinate 8,607,425 of JAIVEN010000002.1, forward strand.
TCTCATAAATTTTTTATAACCCAATATTCGAGTATGATGAAATTCAATAAGATTTTTTTTATAAAATTTTTTAAAATATTGATATCATTAGTGATAGAAACAAGGGTAAATAAAACCATTAACGTTAATTTCCCCATAAAGTTTGCATTTACATTTTGGTTTTTCTCCTGACTTGCAAATCGTGATACAGGGCTCGAATCAGGTGCTTCCTGTAAATGATCTAATGAACGAAACTCCAATGGAATCTGCATATATACATGTTTTTCGATGTTTGTAGAGCTATGTGATGCTCACAAAACAACGTTAATTCAATGTGCACAAAATTTATGGCCGAAAAAAAAACAAAGTACTACTAGTAAAAACTTGGCAGGGACATGGGAGAGCACTTAACTATGTGGCCTAAGTAGATTTACCATATATACTCCGTCCGGTATCATTTATAAAATATTATCTTAAAAATTTATTTGGTCTTATTTATAAGATGTTGTGTTATTTTTTTATTTAAATATTTTTTACTCTTCATTTAATGATTTTTTTATCTTATAAATTATTTTATTTTTTAAATAATGGAAATAAAATTGAAAATTTATATTATTTTTTTATAAATTTAAGAGTATAATTATGTCTTTTTAATATTTCTATAATAAAAAATAATAACTTATAAATGGGACAGGAGTAAGTATATATACTAATATTTGCAAAACGGGGAGACTCTAATCAACGGTGTCACGGGAAAGGGTTGATCTTGGGATGAGTCAAATCTTTTGGTGCTTAGTGTGTTTAATGGGAGCATTGAAGGATCTCTCATTGAGAAGTGCTTCTTGATTTTACATTTACTGCTACTACTATCGTAATTTATGGTGATTGCTTTAATTCTACAGACACACTCATTAAAGTAAATTTAATTTCTGGAGTTTCAATTATTATTGTCCAAAATATAAAATACTCCTTCTGGTCCTTAATATAAAATCCTTTTAATCGAATTATATGAATTAAGAATTAAAATTAAAACTAATTAACTACCTCGATTTCTCCCAAAATCTCAATATTTTTTTAAAACTACTCTTATTTAATCTCTTTCTCTTTAGATATATTAAATAGGGGCATTTTTTAGAAATGTATAATAAATATTATCTCGTATATTGTAAAGAATCCTATATTTAGGATCAGGACAAAAGATTAAAGGGAGTATATAAATAACTAATTTACAAAAATTGAAAATAAAGTTAAAAGTAGTTGAGATTATTAAATTTGTAAGAAAATTTAAAATAATTTAAAAAATTCCTCCATTTAATATTTAATACTCCATCTGTCCAATTTTATTTATCATTTTAAAGAATTTTAAATGTTTCAATTTATCTGTTATTTTATATTATCAATGAAATATTAATTATCCTTTTTACTTTTTTATCCTTCATAAAAATAATGGTAGGTGGAATATGAGTCTTCTTTTAATATTTAATTTAAGAATATTTTAGTAAAATACTATTAAATTTTACTATAATTTAAATTATTTAATAATTTTATTGGTTTATATAAAAAATCTTAAAACGTCAAATAAAATGAGACAGAAAGAGTACTTCTATTATGTACTCCTTTTGATTTGTAAAAACTGTCATTTAAGGATTTTAAAATTTTTTATAATATTTATCACTTTAAAATATCGATAAAATATGTGTTAAATAAATTTAAGTTAAAGTATTTTAATAAAATATTATTAAATTTTATAATAATCTAGCTTATTTAATGATTTTCTTACCTATGAAAAAAAACCCTAAAGTGATACTTTCTTAAACCAAATGGAGTAATTATTGAAAATTAATTGTATTAATTTGTTTAATGAGGTGTAAAAATGAAAACAATAAATATATCAAACAACCCAAATTTATATTTTATATCTTGGATCAAAGAAAATATTTAAAATGTATTTTATATTTAAAGCCAAAGGAAGTGCAATTTTGAACAGAAGGTACCAAACCAAAAAGGGAAAAAAAAAACTCGGAAGAACTATGAATGGCCATGTGTTATGAGTAGTAAGGGATGAGCAGAGGGACCAATGTATTCGTTAATGACATATGAATGCTTCATCAGAGTAATCAAAGCTTGCAGAAGCAGCGAAATCATCTCTCTCTCTCTCTCTCAGTCTCACCAGTCACCTCCATATTTGAAGGCTAATCTGCAGGTGTGCATTTTGAGAAGGGAACGGGGTTGGGAATTCATGAATAGAATATTAATTTATGGCTTTGGATCTGCTTGATTAAATTGTTCAACATATATCTGCATTAACTAAAGAACTACAGCAGCACGTGCGTACTAGTCGTTTAATGTTTTCTTAATTTTTATTTAAACTTTTTAAATGTCATCACTTGCATGATACTATCATTTCCTTTGATAAAGAATCTTATATAAATTTTTTTTTAATTTTTTTATAAGAAATCTTGTAATATTTAATAAAAAAATTTTATTTTATTTTCATCATTTATTTTTTCTCATAAATTGTTATTAGATTTTGTTGATGAAAGAGGCACTCTCAATTGGTCAAATAATATTTAATATGGATTATAGTAGAATATTAAATATGGATAAAAAAATAATATTTTTTTAGAATTTTAAGAAGATAACTAACTTTCCTAATCTACGTAAAATAGTTAAAAATTCCTCATAAAAATGACCGAATGGAGTAATTTTCTCTTTTTCACACAAATAAAGGACAATAATTAACATAATTAAGCTGGTGGTGAGGCGGTGATTGCTTATAAAGATCAAGTTTCTTAAAATTAGAAAGGATAAGTGCAAAAGTAACAAAAAGTCACCAGTCATGTTTTAAATTTACATCTACCAAATAGTCACTCTCATTATGATCATCATCAAGTAAGGTGGCTGCAGATACACAATTTTCCCGTGTGTCTCTGGCTCTCATGTGCTAAAACTCCCTTTTGTGGCACCTCCCATTTCAATTTTCTATCTATATACCAATTCTATCGCAAGAAAAATTAAACACTTTTTTGAAGATTATCATTATACTATAATTTTCCCATTACACCCACCCCATCACCATAAAAATCAACACTCTATAATGGCTGCAAGTGATGTTATTCATCGCATTATTTTTCCATTACGCCTATCCAGCGTTACACAATAAATGTATCGTTACACAATTTGTTTGTGCATCTACTTTACTACTTTTTCCCATTTCCAATTCTTAATGTTGAAGTCTAGGTGCTTTTGAAATACTAGGTTCACTTAACCACACTTTAAAATCTCCTTTTGATTTGCTGAAGCAACAAATCTGCAATACCGTATCCCTCTTGCTCCTAGTCCTATTGGCTTCATCAATCTGTCTCTAACAAGGAAGATATATGAAACTACCTAATTTCTTACCAGTAAATGAAATGCCGAAAGCTGAAAGCTTCTTATTGTTGTTTTTTTCCCCATAGATATAGGTGAAATATTTATCGATTTTTACTTGGTTTTGATTGTTTGGGAATAAATGCAGTTTATCTTTCAAGTTTGAAGGTTGGACATGGCATTAATGCGTTACATCACATTACTGATATTTTAGAAATCTCCAAAAGATGACATCGTCATGTAATGAAGAGAGTTTAATTTCCCGGAGGTTGATAGATCCAGAAAACTAGGGTCAACCATTTATAATAACAGCCCCAAATCAAGGCCGAATTGCTAAGCCTTTGGAAGCGTCAAGAAACTAAACTCTTCCTCACCCTATATCTATCTCTCATGTCATGACCTGAACCTTTAAATATTGCTGGACGCTGGTCAAGTAGTAGCAGTAACTTGTGGCTTGTTAGTTGGATGATAACGTCTAGTGAGTAAATAACAATTAAAGACACACTCATGCACAGACAAAGACTTCTCTTTAATGCAAAAACCGATTCACTATTTGATTTAGACCACCTTGTCCATCTTCAGAGTACGGCATTATTGCTGCTTCAAAAAACTATTACTGTAGCTTTCACATAATTGCTTCTTTTCTGCAGTTTCTTCTTGTTACTTGTGCTGATACAGATGAGTGAAAAAACAATTCCTGTGCAGCTTCTTCTTTTCTCCATGCCTTGAAACATTCAAGTTTTAAAGGAAAGCTTCTCAAAAGCAGAGTGGCAGTATATATGTGTGTTATACCTACTGTATTTCATTTTCACCATACCTATGTTATTGTTACTACCCTTTGATTTCAAAGTAGAAAGATCCATTATTTTCTGAAAAAACGGGAGCAGTAGCAACTGTTTTGCCTTGAAAGCCCCATATTCTCATTAATGAATCGGCCGATATTATTATTGCGTGCTTATCCAAAATTTCAAACAAGATAGCATACGTGATTTTGGCTTCTGGTGGCTCTCATTAAAGATCCAACTCATTGCACATTTAAGTGAAAGCAGCTTAATATTTACTATGAAATTAACTAGAATGATCAGTTATGCCCCATATTTAATACTACTACACCAAGTACATAATGGGTTAGGAGGAAGTAATTTATTCCTCTGGAAGCAGCATTTTTTTATACAGAAGATTTTTTTTTTTTTTGAGAAAAGACCCCTGTTTCAAATTTATCAGAGCAGAATTTGAATTTTCGTTCATGTTAAGTTCTGAATTAAGCAATTCTAATTTAGATAAACATGAGGTAATTATGCTAATTAATGCAAGCAAAAAGTCTGTATCAAATGATACCCGTATGAATCTGTGGAAAACGGAATAGAAATGGCTGGTAGTGCAAATTTAATTTATTTTTTAACGCAAAACGGGGGAGGGGAAAAATACAAAATAAAAAAAATATAAAATATGATTAAATTCATCCTTCCTTTTAAAAAATCTATATAGCACATGCCCGTTTGTTGAGCTTGTATAAAAAAGCATAAAAGAAGGAAATGGTAGATCAAAAATATCAAATAATGGAACGGAAGGGCTAGTTTTTTTATGTCTGGAGCATGATACTCTGGTTTATGAAAGTTGATTATTGATTCATTTTCATTTTGAATGGTCCAAGTGGAGTGGAGATAGATAGATAGATAGATACACCTTTTGTACTTTAATATAAGGAATAAAAGATAAAATTACACTAACTAAGAAAAACAATAAATTTATATGAAATATAAAATAATTTTAAAAAATACTCTCATTTAATATTAATAATACTTATATCATATAATTAATACAAATTAATTATTCTGCTAGTTTTTTTAAAAAAATATTATCTTAATTAACAATATTTTTAAAAAAATTATTAAATATATTAGAAAAATCCTCTTATCTCTTATATTTTGAAACATAAATAATTCTCTAATTTTCCATCATGTTGTAAGTAGAGGAGAAGGAGTATTCTCCTTACTTATTTGTTATCCACGAGATGGAGTTTTCTATTTATAGTAAGCCGCAACACATCATTTAAAGCAAGTTTCATGAACACATGCCACGTTGACCCCCAAGTTCCCCGTATGGAAAATGAACCTGCCACTTTCCACTTGGTTTCTCTCACTCCCCTACATTTTATAATTTTCCTTGCTTCCCCTATGGTTTTCCATTTCCTCAGTAAAGAAAGTCTTCATCTTGCTTTTCGCTCGAGGCAGGAAACCCTAAAATGTTACTTGTACTGAAAAAAAATAACAATAATGGTAAAGTCAAAGTTACTTAGAAACTCAAAACTCCAATCCACAGTTTAGTCTGTTTCCTGTATTTCAGGAAGCTGAGGTATTTTCACAAACCGAATAAGGAAGAAAAGCTTTGGAGTCTAGTAGATGTTCCATTTCCATAGCATCCTGATGTGGCTGTCCCTATAGTTACATTGACAAATCATGATAAAGATTCATGGTAAAGAAGTGCCTCGCTGTTTTTTTTAAACAAAGAATCGAATCGCTGGTCCCCATAATAGAATATGGAACACGAGGAGTCATGTGATGTCTGTAGGACAGTGGACAATCCTTGTATTGCGCAAAGTAAAGCAACTCAGAACAATCAAATGAGACAGTGAGAAATCCCTTCACCACATTAGGAGCATCATTTTGGAGGATCAGAGGAACGTGTGCTACCTGCTATCTGCTGCAAAATACAAATCTGTCCCTCTTTTGGAATTTGAGTCAGAGAAATAGATTTGATGAAAGACAAGTTTTTTCCTTTCCTTCTCATTTTAGTTTGTTCATTCTTATTTGTCTGAAGATCCAGCAGCAATTAAAATGGAGAGAAGGCAGTTGCACTTGGTTTTCCATGGGTATAGCAAGTAGTATATCTAAAAGAAATGATGGTTATTGATATTAAATTTGTTGGGTGGGGTTGGGATTTTAAATATGGGTTTAGGATCTCGTGTGATGAATTGGTGGTGAGACTCTTTTTAAACACCGACTGCCCCAAGCAATGAATGAAGAAAAGCCATTTCCCTGCACTTCGTAAGTGCAATATTTACTCCAAATTTCCCCTTCCTGCATACTTCTTGGGATTTTTCCAACCATTAATACATTTCCTGGCCTCAATTTACACTTCTTCCACCCAATACTTCAATTCTATTCAATTCAATTCAATTCCATTCCATCTTTCTCCCTCTCTCTCTACCCTATTCTCTCCACCTCTCTCCCACAATTTAATTAAGCTTTAATTCACCCCCTTCACTTTCCTTATATAAAATGGCCTCCAAAGTTCATATCATCCCCACAACACACATCATTTCGGTGTCGCCGGAGCTTGTTATTCTTCCAGCTTTCCCATTCTCCTTCTGAGGTCCATCCCCACAACACTAGGTGCCCACCTAATCAATTTCAATTCTCTCCTTTCAGGATCGCATGTTTTGTTTGGCACGATTGGATTGGCCATTCGGTTTTCCTATCTGACGTTTCTTTCTTTTTTCTTCTCTGTGGTCGGTGGTTTCCGTGGAGCAGGTAGCTCAACACCATGAGTCGCAGAAACGGAAGCGGCCCAAAGCTTGACCTGAAGCTGAACCTATCCCCACCGAGGGCCGACCGGAGAGTGGAGTCGCCGAGCCGATCGGCCACGGTGTCTCCGTCGTCCCCGCCGAGCTCCTGCGTGTCGTCGGAGCTTAACCAAGAGGAGAACGGTCAAAGATACTCCAACAGCCCCGAAGCCACCTCCATGGTGCTAGTAGGATGCCCACGCTGTCTCATGTACGTGATGCTGTGTGAGGAGGATCCGAAGTGCCCCAAGTGCAAAAGCACCGTTTTGCTGGATTTCCTCCATGACACCAACAACCCCACCGGAAGGAGGAACTAGAATAGCATAGCATTCCCGTGTTTCCCTTTCTGCAATTTCTCTCATGCTTGCAAGTAGGACAAATTAGCTTTTCAATCCTAGGAATCTCCTTTTTTCTGAATGTTTCTTTTGCTCTTTTATAATATTTTTCCCTTCCAAGAGTAGTGCTACGTGCGCTCCACTTTTACCCTCTTTCTACTATTCAAGTGATGTCAAAGCAGGGGATTCAAAGTGAGGGCCAACGAGTGGAGCGTAAATAGCACTATTCTAATCATATTATAGAAACAGAGAAGTTAGGGGGAATTTCAAAATGCTAAATTGCGGTTATGAATGTGAGTGTTATTATTATCTGGGTTCGTTCGGCTTTAATTTCTGCTTTGTTAGCTGCAACAACGTAATAGGGCTTCAATATTTAGGTGAAATGAAATCAACTTTAGTTTCGCTTGATCCACTGAATCTCTCTTTTTACTGTTGCTTTTAACCAAGCTTGCAAATTACAACCACCATAATTTTACCGGGTGACAGAGTGTGGAAGAGTAACATGTAAATCCTCGTTGAACCTAAACAAAAAGAAAAACTTGTAAATCCTCTCTACTCAGTTTGTTACTGTATAAGCATTGTGTGTGTGTGTGTGTGTGTGGTGTGTGTGAATAGTAATAGTATAAATATAAATGGTTTACATCAGTAACTGCGGGTGAAGTGAACAATGACTCATTTCCACCTGAGCTGGACAGCCATCACTTAAGACTGCACACAGACACAGTAGTTTAGGTCTGAGTTGTGTGGCTGGAGATCTAACCAGACGTCTGAGACTAAGTCAAAATCCTAAGCTGAGAGTTAAAAGGTTGACTTTCTCGTAGATTGCACCCTAACAGTTTCATCACATTTAAAAAAAAAAACAGCTCCTTGGGGTGTGTGGTTAAGGGTAAAGAAAAAGAAGTGAAAGGGAAAAGTTTACTAATAATAGGTGAAATGAAAGATGGATACTTGGAAGCGTAATTTCTAAGGGCGTGGAAACAAGAATGAGAATTATAGGATGAAGGTTTGTCGTGAAATGCAAGAAATGTTACTACTACTACTACTGCTAGCAGTTTGGGTTGGAAGGAAAGCAAAAAGGAAAGAGAGGGATCAAGTTGGATTGGCGGTAGGGGATTGTATTAACAACATACATTAAAAACCAAATTAAATGCAAAGAGTAATTGAGACAGTTGAGAACAATGAAGGAGAAAGGGTATTACGTCAGATGATAAATGCCCTCCCCTTTTTCCCATCCATTCATTTCCTCCTTCCTCTTCCGCTTCTCTTCTTCCACTTCTTCACCCCATTGTGATTGCACCCCTCCTCCACTTTGTGTTGCCTTACCTGCCTCTTGCTTCAATTTCTCCCTCTTTTTATTTCGTCAATGCAAACGTCATCTATACATCAACCTATGCTCATACTCGTACTCGGGCAAATTTAAAAAAAAAAAAGAATTTAGAGGCACTATTTTCCCTTTTTTTTAAAAAAAAATCCCATGAGCTACAATCTAGAATCAGAATATGAATTTTAAAAATTAACGAACTATTATGAAATTATTATTTGCTGTTTAAGAGAGTGTTTTTGATATATTTCCAAGTTTATGAGAATGTTATGTTACCTTTTTTTTTTTTATACAGAATGTTATGTCACTTTTTTTTCTTTTTTGATACAGAATGTTATGTTACCTTTTAACATTATATGCCAATTCAATAATTAAATTATAGTTGTAGGAAGTAAAAATATATATACTTTTCCGATAATACAAAACCAGTACACCCAGTTTATTAGAAAGATAGAGGTCATCTAGAGCGCTGACAAACCCAAATCATTGGTAATGAGCTTATGAAGCAACAAATAAGATTCAGAAGTAAGAATGACCGTTGGTACAACATAAATACGACACTAGTATACTTTTCTTTTCCAGATATTATTTTTCTTCAGATCCTTAAATCTCTCAGCCAAAACAATTCAATTTAATTTTACGAATGAATAATCAAGAACATAAAAGAGTGAGATTAAGAACATGGCTCTAACGAATGGATAATAACAAAGTAATGTTTTTCATAAATCGTCTCTGCTGTGTGACTCCACACCAGCAGAAGACAGTCTGAAAAACTATAGGATCGACATCCATTATTCCTGACATTGCAATAACCTGGATATATTCGACCACTGACAGGTCCAACTGAACCAAAACTCGATTAATATCACCCATTATGATATGGTTTTCGCAGGAGCTTCCAAAATGATTCAATCTCAAACTGCCAAAACCCTCCATTTTGACAAATGATTTTCAGATATGATATGCCTGCATTGCTTAAACCCCAAGTTCTTTTAGAAGTTATTAGATTCAGTGCTTTCATCTACGATATATCAAAATTGTTAACAGAAACGAGTTACATGTGAATAATTTGCTCTAAGCATGACATTGCCACCAGCCATGCATGCATCTAAAAGAATGGATTCTACAGAGGGTCAATCATCCCAAGATAGATAGGGCAGCTCCCCCAGAATGCATCAAATGTGGCAGTGGTGGCGGCAATGCTTCTACTTGCTCTACGGCAAATGTAGAACATGCAGCAGAATTAATGACACGTATAATGCACAATTGAAATACTTGTAAACCTTACTTTAGGCTGACCGCTGACATTCTCTTGCAAAGAGAAGGGAAAATGTGACGAGTTAAAGAATGCGAAATCACACAAAAAGACAACAGATTTTTTTTTTCCAATTTTAGACATGCATTCAAGGACATAAGGATCGTATTATCCTGAAGCTCTTAATTTTGTCAACACGAATCAATCTTTCCCAATGACTGAGAATTGATTGGTCACATTAGAGTCCTGATCCCTGAATTGAGAAAATCCAACTCCCATCCATGATAAAGATAAAAGAAAGACCTAAATTTGCCACATTCACAGGATTATAAATTGGCGGATTATATAATATGTACGCAATGACGATAATTGCTAAACTAATACAACCAGCACTATAATGTAACAGTGATGCACTTAAGAAAAGGAAGCTCCGCTTCTCCTTTTTTGAGCAAACACAAAAATGAACAGAACGAAAGGAAACACAAACTTTTCAATGCATAAGCATTTTTATATATGTTATCATTTTTGAAAGACACTGCGCCAAAATCCTGTGGAGACTACAAATACATATAGCAATATGGATTATGTTATGATTTGCATAATTACCTACCTGGGCTACCTTGGCAAAATTCATGGAAAGCCCTTTAAAGGGAAATCAAATCTGAATACCAGTGAGAGCCTGACAAGAGCAAACATAAAAATACCAAGGTTCTATGCAGACAAGTCTCCTTAAGGGGCCCTATTGGTGACAAGCAGTATTATTGTGAGTTTTCCAGAATGAACTCTCCCCAACCACTGCTGCTCCTGATATACTTATCAGCAATACCAAATTCTTGATTTTGAGCAACTCGCCTGGCATAGTTCTCAGTTGAAATAGGTCCCTTCTTCAACCTGCGGTAATAAATGATATGCCAAGGCCACAACCGAGCAGAACCAAAGAAGGCATCTGCCGCTAAATTTTCTTCATCATCTTTGGGAAGTTCCAGGCCATAGTGCTTTAAAACCATGCACATCTCCTCAGAGGATATCGTTGCTGAATGCACAGAAGCAACATTGGTATGAGTTTCTGAAGCCGGATTCTCAACTACTGGAGGGATATTGTCCTTAACCAGCGATCTAGAATGCTGGAAGCTCCCTGTCTCCTTGATGTCTGAAGACAAATTCTCATCAGCTAAGGTATCCTTATCTGGCAGTGCTTTGGTGGAATTTGTTACTTTGTCAGACATACTTAAGAGAATATCATTTTCATTATTGTCCTCTTTTACAATTTGGTCCTTTCCCATGTCATCAACAATGTTGGTACATGATGCATCATTTCCATTGACAGCAATAGTATCTCTGGATTCAGTATTCTCCGATTCCAAATTTCTGTCAATCTGTTGTACCAGTCCAACCAAATTACCCAAGGATTCGGGAGCAGTAGCATCAAAAGTTGAGCCTCTTGAATTCAAATGAACTTTATTTGAAGACGATGGTAAAGGCTGACCAAGTGATACAGACAGAGACGAGGGGGTGCTTGACCTTTTAGAATTTGGACTTTTTCCCATAGAGTAGTGAGATTTTGAAGACCTTAAATTTGGGGATGAGAAATGAGTATTAGAAGAAGCTGATCTCGATCGAGAATGGGAGCGAGAATAGGACCTTTGCAAAGACCTGGAAGATTGAGAAATTGAATGTAAACGAGATGCAATGTGATCTGAATGCAAAGAGGATGTGATTGACCTTCTTGCTTTCTTTCCATGAGATATTTTGGGAGATCCAATTTCCTTCCCGCTTCGCTTTCTACCTTCATATTTGTTTCTTTGAGGCTGCTCAGTTTCCTTCACTATAGGGGAGAATTTATTTTCTGGCATCTGGTAATGTCGTGAACCAGACACCCTACTCCCATTTCTCTGGTGACTCATTAATGAAGCATCCCCACCTGACTGCAGCTTCACCTGAGAGCTAGATACAAATATATTGGGCTCATCTTCAGACCTATGTTTCCAATTTATTTTACCATCGTGCCCATCATCCAACCTGTTATATTTTCTCTGAGATGAATTTCTTTTAGGACAATTACGCATTTTGTGACCTGATTCACCACATCTATAACAAGTTTGCTCGTATACTGGGCCATGAGGACGGTTTGAAGTTTCCTCACCAATCTTTGCTCTACCCACATTTTTTTGAGAGTTTTCTGAAGGAGAACCACCAGAGTAACCTCTGTGATGATTTTCATCCTCATGTTTCCTGTCATAACCATGGTAAGGTTCATATTGATCAAATTCAACAGCATTTCCATTCCCATTGTCAATTGATGAGTCATGAATAGACTCACCCCACCTGCCATTGTCCTCGGGGTTATGAAGAGCTCCAGCTCCATCATCTGAAAAGTCTCCCCTGTAATCTTTTTCTTCCCTGTCATAATCTTTAAAATCATCATGATGATATTCCCTCTCTTCGCTAGGTATGTCAACAGAGTTATTCCTTACATCATTACCAATCTTGTAATTCCTCCATCCATTTAAATTCATTTTCCTTCTTGCAATGCCTGCCATGTCAGAATTCCTTCCACTTTGCATTTCATAATTTCGACCACTCCTAGCAAACCTTGGAAAAGATTTGGGTTGTTTCTTTGACCATGTAAGTGTTAGTTGCTCCCCACATATATTTCTACCTTGTAGTGCTCTCAAAGCTTTCTCCGCATCTGGAGGGAAGTCAAATACCACAAAACCATAGCCTTCTCTTTTCAGCCTAACATTACAATGTCCAAACCTACGGAAAACACGCTCAAGTTCATCTCTCCGAGTGCGTGCAGATAGATTACCAATATGAAGAGACATCTATAAAATTACCCACAAAAAAATTAGTTCATGGAATATTAGTTCATGGAAAAGGGATATGTCAGAAAGAAGAAAGGTCTAAGAATAAAAACGTCAAGGAAACTGTCAAAGCTCAGAATATCTTTAACATGACTAAAAAGGTTTTACAATTTGCTTATGTGATAGTATGACATGCAATTAAGGCAGATAATAAAAGCCATACATATATTATGGATTCATTTTATTTTTATTATCAGAAAGGACTCGAAAATCCAATCGCTTGTCAAATCTCATCCAACTTAAATCCATTTATAATTTATTATCTTCCCACACTTGCTACACTTGGACAGAGAAAAAAGTTCGTCAAATAGTGTGTCAACAATTGCATATTTGTCAATAATAAGCCCGCAAAATGGTACTACATAAATGAAACTGCATGCCTATGATGTGTCAACAGCACCCGTAAAAAATAACATGTTAAAGAGTAAGATGAAATGCATGTAAAATCTTCTAATAGCCGAACTCCCTTATTTTGCAAAAACTAACAATTACCCCCACGTATAGTCTAATTGAACTAAGCGAAGGATGAAGAACCCTTTTACACTAACATGTAAATTATAGCTACGAAAGGAACTGACAAGTCAAAGATGTTTCCCCATTCTCTCTACAAATTATTAGCGATAACAATAAATAATAAGCGCAAGATTAATAAGGGAGGGGAGAAGAACAGAAATACTGAGCTCAGTGGAAACGATATCCTCTGCCCCTTTCATATTGAGACAACAAAATGGAATCATGAGAAGAAACACCAATTTATTTCCTAACGTGAGCGACTTTACCGTAAATGTTGAAAGGGAGAATTTAATCAAACACGTCACACGCATGAACGAAAAGAATCAGGAATACAGTCAGAAACCCTAAACATAAGTCGTAAAAGGGATGAACACGCTTCAGTCAGCGTAGTGATTACCAGGCCGAAGTGGATCCTTCTCTCAGCACTCGGCAGAATGGTGGCGGCCCTCTATTTGTCGATGAGATCCCGAGTGGCTTTCAGTATTATTGATACTGACTTGGAATTAGCCTCGAGGGAGCCCTGAGCAGTGGATATACTAGGAAGGAAGCTCAAGGAGTGAAACTATCACAATTTTAGCGGAAGGTGAAAAGCCAGAAACACCAGATGCAGCCGACGCTACTCCTCGAAGACCAAGAGCTCTCGCAAATAGCATCCCCTGTCCGACCGCCAGATCATTCGCCTCCTCTCTAGAGCTGGTCGCATCTGATTATATGTCACGTGCCTCACTCTAAGGCTATTTTTGGTTTAAAGAAGAGGAAGAGTGGGAAAGGATTTAAATAAACGAAGAAGAAGATGAGGAAAGTGAGGAATTTTAATTTTATTTTTAAGAAAAAAATGAGAGATTTTAGTGGAGAGGTTTTAATGTTTTTTTGTTTGGATTAAGAGGGAAAAAGAAAAAATATAATTATAAATTAACTATTATACCATTAGTTTATTTAAGTTAAAATTTTTTTTATATTAAAAAAAGAGTTTTTTTGTTTGAATATTAAAAAAAATTCTTAATGATAAGGAAATAGTTTTTTTTCTTAATCTCAACTATGATTATATGTGTTTTCTTTTTTTTTCTCAACTTTAACTATAATTATATATGTTAACATATGAATGTGTATGTGTGTATTCATAACTTTATGTATGTATGTCATTAAGGTATTTCATATTTTAAGAGTGAAACTGGAGAGAAACGCAACAAGACTTATCAGTATATTGCATGGTTGAGTTATAAAAAAGTGAAAAATATTTTAGTCAGATTGGATATAATATCACATTTTCTCCCTAAATTGAGGTAATTTGGGGGGGGGGAAATGTATGAGGGGAGGGGAGAAAAAATTTTAATAACATTTTTTCTCCCCTCCTCCAATTATTTAATTACCAAACAAGGTGAGGGGAGTAAAATCCCTCCCCTTCTTTTTTCTTCCTCCACATAGCATAACACGACTGAGAAGAATCCGATATCAATGTAGTTTTGGTTGAGTGATAGTCATAAATCATAAAATAAGAAAAAGAGAACTAGAGAACCAGTATAAATTAAAAAAAGATTTCAATAATTTTTAGTAATTATACACATTTTTTCATAGATTATATACATTTCAAATTTAAAAAATTAACTACATTATTTGGGATTTATAAATATAAATAGTAGAATTTATTATAAATTTTATGTTATATAAATTAAAATTAATAGTTATGATTTAGTAGATATTACTAATATTTAATTTATATTTTGTTTTCTTTATTCAATGGTACCAAAATAGGGATATTATATACCAAATATGTTCTTACTTTTTAGACCCAAAAATTCCATTTCATTTCATGTCTTTTTCCGTACTCAGGACTCTTTTTTTTTTTTTTAATTCACACTTCTTCAAAAAAAATTTTTGACCAAACAAGGCCGGGGTACCATTTTGAAATGGGAGAAATTTTGACTAGGTCTTTTTATTTGGATATTATATTTGTTGATTGTTGATGTGGACAGCATTCATTGTGTCTAGGATGACAAGTAATAATAGAAAAAAAAATTGTTTTGCACAAAATTTAGTACTTTGGAGTTTGGAGTCATTGGGTCAACTTTTATGGCTCATTTGGTTGTTTGGTTGGGAGGAAAAAATTTAATGGTATGGAGATAGATATTGAAAAGAAAATACTTTGGTATGTGATGAAATGAAAATAAAATAATTTATTTAATAACATTTGTTAGAAAATAAAAGGATATAGATTGAACATAACTTAAAGTGAGAATACTAATTGACCGCTCATTCTTAAATTAAAATGTAATCTTACGGAAGGTATTTTCGACCTTTTATTATTGATCCTAAAGTTTACATTAACTTTCCATTATTATAACTATAAAAATAAATCATGTATTCAAAATTGTGCCTGTATCCCACCCTTTCTCCTTTTCCACCCATAAAATTTCCCACCTTTTCATGGTGTGCAATAACTTTATCCCTCAGACAAGACCTTAATGTTGAGGAATAAATCATATGGTCATTTTTTTAAGCTTAGAAGAATATATACACATTTAGTCTAAACTTTTATAATCTCAATAAAGAATTAGAGAACGAATTTACTTTAAAAAATAATTATGTGGATCTTGTATATTACACAAAGTTTAGAAAGCAAATTATACTATTCATAATTGATAAACATAACATCTTGCCATAAATTTTATAATTTATATTAATTGATATTTGGTCAGTCCTGATTAAATGTTTTCATGTTTTGTTTTAAAAAAGATCACACAATTTGAGAATAATAACATGGACAATTAAAAATACTGCGTTCAGCGTTCTTCCATTTCAAGGCAAAACTAGCAAAAAGTCTTACCATGCATTTGCATTTTCCCTCCCCCATTTATACCTCTCATTTGGCGCTCATCTTCATTCTCTCAAAGATTTCCTTTTGAACTGGATAAGTATTTAATATATGAAAATCTTGTTTTTCTTTCTTTCTTTTTGTTTTTTTGGCTATAACAATGTTCACCAGTTATGAAGAAACAAACTCCGCATAAACTTTATTAATTTTATTGATATTAATATTGATGGACGCTGTGTACGTGAAAATTAAGTCATATAATTCTTGATTTGCAAATAACGCAGCTTCTTATATATTTTATTTATATCTTACACTGAATGAATATTAATATTTTTTTAAAGGAATGTTCGTATTAATTTGAATTATAATTTTATATTGCTATTGATATTTTATTAATTTTTTCAATATAATCAATTATATATCATCTCCGACGGTGAACATACGTTATTTATATTGATATTAGTAAATAGAAAGAATTTGATTCAAAAGTCAAGAGTTTGAACCTTACTCTTCCTATTTTGTTTTTTAATATTGTGTTAATATATTAATAATCACTTAATAATTATTGTTTCTGATCATTTTAGTTTTAAAATTTCTCAGAACTCGATGCGTAAAATAAAAAATAAACAAATATGATAATTTATTAAAGGGATTTTAGCGTGTCAATTGCTAATCGGTTAGATAAATTGGACGGCTAGATTATGCTTGACAAAATATAATGCGGTCAATCACCTGACTTTAGCTGATGCGCTCCGCATGAAAACTCATATACATCCCTACTCCATATTATAAGTTAATTTATACCAATCATGTATAAATATTAGAAAAATTATTTTTTAATTTAGATTAATGCAAAAAAATTAATATTTTTCATTTTATTCTTGATAAATACCTTATTTTATTATCATCATAAGATTATAAATGAAGGGTGAAAAAGAATTGAAGATATATGTAAAATAAGAATAAAAATATTCAATGTTCTATATTTTGGATCATAAATTTATCATAAAAAATGCTTTAAAATATAGATTGAAAGGAGTATTCTTTATCCACCGAAAAAAAAGGAGAAAATTTAGACACTTAACATTATATCCATTATGTCAAATTTCTCAATTACACTATGCCACAATGATTTTTTTTACATGTCACCAATTAACTTGTGATGAAACACCGTTAACTTGAGAGTTATCTCTAAAAATAAAAATAAAATCATACACTTAATTTAGCAATTTACTGGCTCACGCTCAAGATTTTATGCAGCGTCGGTGTAATGGTTATTCTAGCGCATCATCTCTTCTTTATCCCTGTATTCCCTGGCGAGTGTTAACCGTGACCCCTGATCCCTGATTCTTCTTGTACAACATATGCATAATTCGGATACTTTCATGTTGGATTCATATTGTTTGTCTTCATCTTTGTGAGTTCTCCAGGTGGTCTTCATCATCATGGCTTTTCCCATAGCTTTTGTTTTCATCTATTGCTTTCATAATTATCTGGAGTTAATTGCTTTATAAAATTGATTTTGCCTTCATCTTCGTGAGTTGCTTAATAAGTAGCTCATACTAGTATTATTTAATAAAATTGTTTGCAGAGAAGTAGGGAGTGACTTCTGAAAGAGGATTTTGCCAAAATTGCAAGGAAGAAAGCAAGCGTTTGGCCTTTCCATGGATGAATGCCTTTTTCTTCTTGGATATATCACCTGGGAACGCAGGTAGAGGGATGATGTGCAAAGAACTAGTTCACCAACACCACAAGAAAGCTTAAACCTGAGGGATCAAATTGCCAAATTAGGCTTTTGATTTTTTCTTTTAATTTTTCAGATATAACACTTGGGTTAACAGTGTTTACCAAATTAATCGATGAGGTGGAAAAAAAGAATATATGTGGCATAACATAATTGGGGAATTGGATATAAAGGATGCAAATGTTAAGTGAAAAAAAAAAAAAAAAACTCTTCTCCATAATAAACGGCTCCTTCGGGCCAAACTAATGTCTCTTTTGGTTGCGATTCGTGTATGTCCGGCTAGGTCATTATTTTGCCCCGGGCAGCATAGCTCTGTTTCAGATTTACTGTAATTCGTTCTGGAAAACTCCGAAACCATGCCCCTCTCGGACTCACCCCCGCCGCCCGAAAGATCCGTGGTCATACGATCAGTATGGTCCGCCAATCTGGAATCCGAGTTTCAGTTAATTCGATCAAGCATCGATTCCCACCCTTTAATCTCCATGGACACCGAGTTTCCTGGCGTCGTTGTCCGTCCCGACGCTGGTGATCCCAATTTCCAACATCGGAATCCCACCACTCACTATGCTGTCCTCAAAGCTAATGTTGATCGTTTGCACTTGATCCAGGTCGGTCTGACTCTGTCGGACGACAACGGCAATCTTCCCAATCTAGGCACCGGCGATTTGTACATCTGGGAATTTAATTTCAGAGATTTCGATGTTGCTCGTGATGCCCACGCCCACGATTCCATTGAGTTGTTGAGGCGCCAGGGAATAGATTTCGAGAAGAACAGAGAGCTCGGGATCGACTCGGTACAATTCGCTGAGTTAATGATGTCCTCAGGACTTGTGTGCAATGAAGATGTGAGCTGGGTGACGTTTCACAGTGCGTATGACTTCGGGTACTTAGTCAAGTTGCTGACTCAACGGGCTTTGCCAGATCAGTTGGACGAATTCCTTCGTCTTGTGAGGGTGTTTTTCGGGGATAGGGTTTTTGATGTAAAGCATCTTATGAGGTTCTGTTCCAATTTACATGGTGGATTGGATCGAATTTCCAAGTCCCTGAACGTGGAAAGAATTACTGGGAAAAGCCATCAGGCTGGTTCAGATAGCCTGCTGAGCTTACATGCTTTTCAGAAGATCAGGGAGGTCCATTTTGGGAAGGATGATGAGCTAGTCGAATATGCCGGCGTCTTATATGGTTTAGAGGTTTTTTGATATCCATGAAATCTATTGCTTGTAGATTTCTTTTTTCCTTCCTTTTTTTAATATCAAGTAAAATTTGTACACATTTGGCTTATCAATGTGATTAGGAAATATTAATTCTTTTGAATCTATGCACATGCCAATGATCCTTTTACTTCTTCATATCTCTTACTAACTCATGAATTATTTTTCTCTAAATTAGATTAGATATATAACTCTGGATTATGTAAATAGGCATTGTAAAACGAATTGATGATATGTAGAAAAAGCAATGAATTCACTGATAGTGAGTTGATCCGTGGATCATGTGTTCACTTTCATCTATATGTTATCAACGTGTCTGCTTCTGCTTGTTTCCCTGTAAAATTTATGTTCATTCTCAAGTAAAGTGTGTTCTAATGGCTTCTTAATTGTGCCTAGGAAAATGCTTAATAGAAGAGCTTGGCTCTTTGAGCGGCATTTGAGTGGTTGACTTGTTCTTTTTTTGGGGATTGTCTCGTGTCTCAACTTTCTTTATTGATGAATATAGTTGTCGAAGTCAAGCATAGGAATGAAATTTTTTTCCTGAGCTTTGAAAAAGATGGGGAAAATGATAAAAGAAAAGAAAAGAAAATGGTGAACGTTAAGATTGGATTCTTGCACCTCACTCTTAAATTTTTTTAAGAACTTTTCTTATGAAAAGCTGCTATTGAATCCCAATAATCATGATTCTTATAAGATGCATTTATGCAACTCTTATTGAGTCAAACAAGATAAAAAGGATGGGCATTAGAAGAGATGTTTATTCATACTTTTGAAAGCTGTTAATCAGTACAGTGTTTTATGATCTGATAGTGAAATTTCAACCATACCACTGAGCCCCTACGTCTAAAAGGATGATATCCGCTACTCTCATTTTCATCAAAGCTGTGGAATTAGGTTGAAATAGACGTAGCTGTACATGTTTTATTTTTCAGTTGCTGTTTCATGATATTTGGAAAAGCTATTATCTGATACAACTCACTAACTCTAGCATAGCAAACTGTAATTCATCTTTTGTAGTGGAATAACTGTAGCTCAATAAAGATCGATGGTGCATATACTATGACTATTTTGGTTATCTCTACAATGTCTTGCCTGCATTATGATTTTCAATTATGGCTCTGGACTATGAGGCTAGAACTCCAACTTGTGGCTTCATTGGTGAATGGGAAATGGTTGAGACCGGGTGGTTTGGAAAAGTGTCCGGGCTGTTTGTCAATTCATATGCTTTGCTAGGTAAGAGAAAATAAAGTTCCATGAGATATTAGTGCTCAAGGAAATTAATGAAGGGCTTCTGTTTGACACATTAAACATATGGGTCCATGTTCAATAATCTCTTAGCTGTGAATAGCTTTTTCATATCCTGATTTTCTTCATTATGGAGCCTGTTTGGCCATGATGTAATTTTTTACCTCCATTTTGAAAGTACTGTAACAAAGAAGCGGTTTACAAGTGCTCTTAGCAATGTTATTAATGTTTACTTATTATTAGTGTGATCTGACAGAGTAAAGTTGTGATCTGACATGATTTTGCTCCAGTATTCCTACTCTACAAGTTTCATAAGTTTTCATTTTTATTAATTCTTATGCCTTTTAGCTATTAACTGTGGGCCTCTGTTAGGATCAATCATACTTTTAGTCCATGTATCCAAAAATAAAATAAAATAAAATAAAAGAAAAAAGGCAAAGAGAAAGGGGGAAAGAAAGTACGGATTGCACCATTTTGTTGCACCTTTGACTGATGTACATTGATTGATTACAGAAAAGGCATTTGTAAGTTAGTAGAGATGATTTTGGAATTTAAGTATACCCTTTTTTAGGGCAGTAGAAACCCATTGATGATCACAAGAACTTTCAAATGATGTTGGCATATGGCTTTACCTCCGTTCTTCCATATGATGTGGATATTTATGATTTTGTTTGGTTGTCAGTCGTACAACTAATTCCTTGTAGCAACAATATTGATGTGGTAAGGATATATTTATCATTTGCCTTCCTAATTTCAGGAGTTCAGAGTGATTTCTGTTTGTTTTTGAAGATTGGTTAAAGGACTTAAACTTGAAAAGGGATCTAGCTAGTCATCTAAATTATTCTTGCTAACTGCTTATTTTGATTGTCACTGGTTTATGCTCAGGTTTTTCTAGCAGATTATTATATGTTAGAAAAGTTTAGAAGAGTACAGTACGGGTTTCCATGAATCTATGCTTTGTGTGTGGGGTGGTTTGGTTTGAGGCAGAGCTAAACAGGTGTTTGTTTGTTATTTGTTTGAAAATTTGTGGTCCTTTATATAGTAGCATCATTTAGTTGTTGAAAGTCTCTCCCTGGATCTCTTGTGATCTTTATTGATCTGTATAATTTGTATAGCAATTTTTCTGATATTTTTCCTATTTATCCCCATTGTGCAGTCTTATGAATAAATGGTCAAAACTGCATCAAATATTCTTAATCGGATTTTATCCTTTATCCTAAACCCTTTGATGATCATATAAAGCTCTTCGCCTCAAGTGAACTTTCTATCTTGAGTATGAGAATGAACACGCGTTTATGACCATGAATAGCAAACCTGTGCCTGTATAGTGAAGTTCTAGATGTGAGAGTAATCTGAATAGACTACATCTTGAAGAAATCGTTGTTCGATATTCATTATGTTAAAACAAGCCACCTAGATTCATGTCCAATTCTGGTATGTGTATTATTATAGTAATAGGCATTGTTGTAAAAATCAGGCCGGACTGACCAGTCGGACCGGGAACCGGTCCGGTCCGGTCATAGTACTCAACCGGTACTGTTCAGAACCGGTGAGAACCGGTCCAAAATCGGTGAAACCGGCCTGAAACCGGTAGAACCGGTTCTGAACCGGTTTTGACTTTTTTTTTTTCAAATTTTTTTTAAAGTTTTTTTTATTTTTAAGATAAAATAGCATTATTTTTAGTATAAAATATTTTTTTATATATTATAATATTATAAAAGTATTATTATGATATATAACTATTAAAAATTATGTATTTACTTAATAAATAATAAATAATAAATTATTAATTTATTATTTTGAACTCAAAATATGATTATAGATGAATATTAGTTTATTTAAATTAAAATATTGAGTTATGAAACTCATTAATAATTTGTTTGTAGTGAATAATATATTGATAATTGAATATTATTTAGTTTGAGACTTTAATTAAGTTATAAAATTTATTTAAACTTATATTATTTATTTTAAATATATTATTTTAATCACTATCGGTCCGACCCCGGTTCGACTTCGGTCGAACCATTAAACCTTGAACCAGTGACTTGTCCGGTTCAATGTTCGGTCCGGTTCTGACAACATTGGTAATAGGTCAATTATTTATTTTTAGATTAAATAATTAGATATTTATTTCTAATGCGATAGAATGTAGAGGTGCGTAGTTTGGATTTAAATTAGTTAACTTGGTTAATAGAGAGCCAAAACAGTTATGGAATGGTGTTGTTAATAGACTAGCTCCCATGAGCCACAAGGCCTATAAAACGCTTGAGGTCAGATGCACTAGAAAGGCGTGCGCCTGAGTGAAGTGAGGTGTAACAATAAAAAATAAATGAAATGTAGAGTATAACATAAACTTTCCTATCATTAACTTATATAACTTCTTAAACATAAAATTTTTCTATCTTGCATTAAAATTTATAATAATTAACTATCTTAAATCTTAATTCTTATAAAAAAATCTTAATTCTTAAGTTGGTGAAAGAAATAAACAACCTATAAATACAAATAAAAGCTATGGCAATGTGGTGGCATGACAAGTAAATTCCATATAGCAAAAATAAAGCATAATAAAGTTAGAGCATGCAATAGGTGTGCTTAGTTCTTCTTTGTTCTTCTAGGCGTCAAAAGGCATATGCCTCTCACACACAAAAGGTGCTAAAAGCATGCACCTTTTGGCGCTTGACTGAACCCATCGCCTCTTTAGTGATGTGAGGCGATGGGTCTGTTTTATGCTAGAGGCGCTGACCTGAGACGCTAAAGCATTCGCCTTTGACAACATTGATGAAAGATTAGTTGTGAAACTGATGGTAGTGGATCTTCTTTCAATGTGAGTGAAAAGTGTCAACAGTGTCATAATACAGAAGCTACCACGGACCTCATGATCCATGCAGTTGGACTTGGATGTGGTCCTCCTTTTGATTCCCTCTTATTGCATTTATTTTGGCATACTCCATCTTGTGTTGGTAGAGCAGCTTGGGAATATTTCGTGGTCTCTGGTGGTGAAGGAGTGGCTTCATGCTGAAATAGTTTAGACAAGTGGATAAAGAGAAGTGTGCATGATGTTGGCTTGGGGACTAATGGGTCCTCTGAGGTGACCTTTTATTTTGGTATTTTAAGGATCCACGTGGAGTTCGCACATGAATTATAAAGATATGATGACTTCCTTCTCACATGCCCTGGATGACCAAGAAAGCTGTAGGCTAGGCGAAGTGTTATCCAGGAATTTATATTTCCATCGTTCTGGCAAGCTATGACTGTTATTAGGCCCAGAGTTTATATTGTAAGATTTTATCATTTAATTTAAAGTAAAAAATTTTTTTGCGGTTAGATAGTTAGCGTAGTCATGGGAATTGTCATTTGCCAAAGTCACTGCTATACATTATACAAAGTGGTGGGAAAGATCAGAATACCCAACAAAAAGGGTCCAACAGGGTTTACCATGGATCAGAGCCTGTAATCGGAAGAATAAGTGTACCCGGAGCAGCAAAGGCTGAAAGCCAGAGACATAAAAATATTGGCATCCACAGAGTTTTAGGCGGTTGTGGAGAATTCATTCCTTTCTACTGTAATTTTGGTTGTATTGCAGTGCTGGGTGGTTGGGAGCTAGCAGTGATTCATGAGATGTATTAGCTGTGATGTTGAGGTTGACAATGGAATGGACCACCTCCACCACCACCACTTCAATCAAGTGTTTGTAGGCAACGCCACTGTCCCCTTCAACTCACCGTGTCCACTTACCTGCTTGTCCGCTAAACCTTGTTCCTAATGTTTGAGCTCCCACGAAATTCTTGAATATTTGCGCCTTGTTAAAAACATTTAGTCAATTAGAAATGGAAATCTGTGTCACAAATTTCTTTTGTGAAATTTTCCAATTTGATATTTGCATTATTTTTTTTTTTAAAAAAAAAGAAGCATGGGCCAAGTGTGCAACACATCTGTAGTGTGGGTCACGCTCTCTGGACCGCTTCGTGAGGCATGTGAAGGGCTCCATCTTGATTTGTCACCCTTGTGTATATGAACTATGAACCATATATTATATCATCAACCTCTTTTGAATCCTTCACTTTCCCTCCAAAATTAACTTCCTCCCACTCTCTTCACTGTCACTTGGGGCAGAATTAATCTCTTTGCCCAATCAATTTGAACTCACAGTGGCCATAAAAATGAAAAATAGAAAAGACATGGGAACCCACACCAATTTCCGGAGAAATGCAATTTTCGAAACCATGTGAACCATGATTGGGACCCTGGGAGATTCTATCCACGTCTGACAGATCTTTCAATGTTGATATTCAACCCCGAAAATATGGTGTGAATTCCTATAACAATTTAATTAAATCCAACAAAAATGGCCTTTTTGTCTCATTTGCTCCACTCACGGAAACATCATAATTTGAGATTTCCTGCACCTCTCACTCATGGGAGGACCAATCTCCTATTTCTTCTATTACAAAAGGAATTTGATCATCTTGGGCTTAATTTAATCGTCCACTCAAATCGCTATTATTTTTCCTGTATGAAAAAAAAATGTACGGATGACCCCGATGCAATTCAATTTAAAACGTAAGAACTAAATTGAAACATACGACAACATTGGCAAAAAGAGAAACTTTACGAATTCTTGACATAAAAGAATGAAGACTGGAGTCTTATATGAAACTTGTGGACTAAATCAAGTTTTAGCTTAAAAACGAAGGACCAGTGCAAGGTTTGCTTCTGTCTGTAGAAGACGGAGACAAAATCAATTTGACTCTATCCCTCTATCGTTCACAATTTGACTAATAAGGTATAGTATCATTTTTTTTTTTAATGCTAAGAGGTTTACGTTACTATTTCTTCAACGGTGAGACCGACATTTGATCCTTAAGTTGAGGTTGAAAGTTTTCATGAATTAGAAACTCTTTCGTCTCAAACACATGTGGTGTATGATCGTTGGAATAACTGGTGGGCAATGAATACCTTAATAAAGTTTAACGTTAAAATTATATTTATAATTTATATAATCTGTTATGACATCCTGTCGGACATAAATATTTTTATGGGAAGTGATTATATATTTACAGTCATGAAATTGCCTGGTTTGAGAAAGCGAACGAATCTTTTTTTTTAAAAAAAAATCTGAATTTCACAATCAGATCACATAACCTCATGCATGTTCCAGTTATTTTTAATGCACATTTTCTTGATAGTACTTCCTAGCTGTACATAATCAAAGAATTCAGATAAAGATGTTTGCATAATTTATAAAGTTAAAATGTTATTTTATATTGATTCAAACAAGATACATTGTTGGTTATTGTATATTATAATCCACAATTGGTAAGAGTATTTTATGAATATATTGAATCACTCAAATCTGGACGGTGAAGAAAATATAAGAAACCGTCAATTATGTTATTCAAGAAATTATATATCCCACAATGAACGACTGACTACATTTAATTGTAAAGCCTATAGTTAACAGAAAAAAATAAAGTCAAAAGTGTTTTTTCATAAATAGCCCTCTAAACCAATGTTCAAAAAATTAGACTGGGTTGGTCAGTTCGATAAGTTTCCAATACCAAATCTAGTTAGATTATAGATTTCAACCATCTCTTTTTAGAACCGATCTCGAACTAGTTAAATCAGCTTATTTTTTTAACTTTTAAAAAAATTAAATTTTTTTAAATTTTTTAAAAATAAAATATCATTTTTAATACTAAATAGTATTATTTTTTATATAAATTTTTTTTATTTCTATATTATAATATTGTATAAGTATTATTATGATATATAATTATTAATAATGATAAGTTTACTTAATAAATAATATAAAAATATTAATTAATTATTTTGAATTTAAATATGTTTGCAAATGAATATTAACTTATTTAAATTTTAATATTAGGTTATAAAATTTATTAATAATATTTTTTATTTTTTATATAATGTATAAAATTAAAAAAATTATTAAATTTATTACCATCAATTTAATTTCGGTTGAACCATAATTAAATCATTAAATATTAAATTAGTACCTTAACCAATTTAATACCGAGTCCAATTTTTTTAACCTTGTTTTAGACTCTTGTATAAAAGAATAGATACACAGCTCTTGCATGGTAAAAAAGTGTCGATTTATAGTTATTTATTTATTAATATTAACTTGAATTCTGCAATAAACCTTTTTTGTTGGCCAAAAAAAACTTCTTTTATAATTAACTTATTGAATTTTTATTTGTCCCTAATGCATTTAATAGCACTTAAAAATTCATATTCTTATTTCAAATCAAATTTTATAAAGAAAAAACGAAAGGGACATATTTTTTTTATAATTTAAGAATTAAAAACAAAATATCTTTTAATTTCAAAAAAATATTTTCAAGTTTTCCAAAATTGAGAGTTTTAAAATATATATATATTGTAATCAAATCACCAAATATTGGGTAATCATATTAAAATTCGACTAATTCAATATACTTAACAAAGCACCCAGCACACGAACTCTTCCCTCATTGGTAAATTTCAAAAAAAATTTTGGTGGGTAAAATTTCCCTCAATTTTAAAGGCCAAGGATGTATTGAAGTATCTCAGCAGCGCCTGCGGCTATCAAAGACAACCCTCCGCTGCTTTAAAATCTCTCTCTCCAACCATATCTGCTATAGCATTAATGCCCTCTCATGGAGTAAGTTAGTAACTTTGCTCCTTCCTCACCTCAGGCTCCAAGAAAAACTCTTTTGAACGCCACGCCATCCCACATACATGGGCAAGAAAATGAAGCTCATCCCCTCTCTCCTCAAAAACATAGAAGCAAGGTCATCTTCCTCTTCTTGGCCCTGGCCTTCTTGTCATCAACCCAGAACCCTCTCCTTCAGAGCCACCGCCTCCACCGACTTCTTCAAGACCATCAACTCCGCCTACCTCGACATCCCCGACCAATCATCAGATGCCCCAGATCCAGTTGAGACTGTGATTCGTGGGCTGAGATCAGATCGTCTGTTCTTCGAGCCCGACCACACCAGCTCCATATTAGAGGCTAAATCAGCACCAACCTTGACCTTCAAGGACACGCTCGTACTCTCCATGGAATCCCAGGATCCTTACGTGGATTTTCGCAAGTCAATGGAGGAGATGGTGGAGGCTCACGGTGTGAAGGACTTGGACAGTCTCGAGGAGCTTTTGTGTTGGTATCTGAGGGTCAACGCTAAAAGCAATCACGGCTATATCATGGGTGCTTTTGTTGATTTATTGCTTGCTCTTTCTATTTCCGCTTCTTCTTCTTCCATATCTTCTGTTTCTTCTCACTCTCCCTCTTCTCCTCTCTCTTTTTATACTTCTTCTTCTCCGTCTTCTTCTTTTACTACCCCTTGTGCTTCGTGTTTGGAAGCCGAGGATGAGGTTCAAGTGAAGCAAGAGATTAAACGTGAAGATGAGGCATCTTCATCTTCTATTCATGTTTGAACATTTAATTTAATGCTAAGAGACTAGCTATTTGTATTTACACTTGTTTCCAGGACGTTTTGATCCCAGGCCTCCATATCTGTTTGCGTTTGTCGTTCATACGGGTGAGTCACTCCTATGTCGAAATGTTGAGGGGAAATTAAATTCAGGTTTAATTGTTATTTTTTTCTTTTTGGTCTTTCAGTTTAATGTTACCAACTAACACGCCCTAAATTAACAATATAATCAAGTGTGAGACAAAATTAACAGTTGGGTCTCAACTTGAAGATTGACACTTCTTATTCTTATCAGCATGGAAAGTGACTTTTCTTTTCTTTTGTTTTTTGAAAAAAAAGAAAGGGTAATTATTTTGAAGTTGTAGAGACAATCCCAAAATGGGGAAAACGTAATCTCTTGTCATTCTGTGTGGTTGAGAGGCGAATGATGTCAAATCCGGAACCTTCACTACACAAGGCAAGTAGACAGTCGCATCCTATATTTCTCAAAACGAGAATAAAAGCGGTGAGAAGAGGCATGACGTTTTCGCATTCAATAAACGTACTATTTGCGAAGAAGTGAAGAAATGAAAAGATAGGGAGGGTTAGGTAGGTAGGCCTTTGCTTCAACGGCATTCTCTTTATTTATGACTCACAGTTCCATGAGGAGGGTAACTTAGTACGCAACTCTGCAAGTCCATCTTCTAATCTGGGAAATAAAATATATGACGACTCTGATCCAATGCAACCCCACGTACGATTTATTTGTACGTAGCTGTTCTTCTCGTCAGATAACCATCACCACCAGATACTTTACACGTGGGATCACATATCGTAGCCGTTCATTTTGAATTGGCCAATCTTCTTAAAAAGGATGAGTACAAAAAAATCCAGCATAGAATTTTGGCCTGGTTCAGCTGAACTCATTTTAAGCAGCGCTATATTACATATGTATCATGGAATATATAAATGTATGTATGTATGTGTGTTTGAATATGGACTTCTTGTCTGTACGTGGGAGGGAGTTTTTTTTTTTTGAAAGATAATCCATGGTTTTGAGAATCTAATGTAGTTGCCTGCTAAGATTCAGGAATACAAAAAACTGTCATTTCTAGTTTAGGAAGGCTGTGGATTTGAAAATTTTCATATCTTTAGGACTTCTTCTTTCCCTCTATTCCTCTCTCTCTCTCTCTCTCTCTCTCTCTCTCTGTAAATTGTTAACCTGGAAGCACAGCTTATGAGCCTACCAGTACCACAACCTAACACCACAGAAGTTATTAATATCTTTGTCACTGGTCACTTTCTAGTCACAGAAAGAACAAAAGGAGGGAAGAAGAGAGGGGGGTTCATGTTCTTGAACGGGTATACTGATCAATGTCACTACCAATATTGAAACCTAATGGTCCCTTGGGAATACATTTGCCAAATTCCATCATTTGCATTCGCTCCCCATTCTCTCTTACTCCATGGAAAAACAAAAGCATTAATGGCACGCATCATTTCATATCAATTTTTTAAATTATTGGATTCATATTATAAGATATTTTGTATAATAAATTTTTTATCTAAAATATAGGATATTGGATTTTTTTTCTCATTTTACCTCTATTTTTAATACTTTCTCTTTTTTTATTTATAATCCTACAATAATAATAGAATAAGATATTTAATAAGGATAAACTAGAAAATATGAATATTTTTTATATTAATTTTAATTAAAAAAATAATTATTTTAATATATATATATATAATTAATATAAAATATTTTATAATATAAATTGGAGATAATATATCGTTATTACCTTTAGCTTTCAAATGTCTATACAAGTATTTATTCTGGTCCTCTGAATTAATAAAGCTCCTTACACCGATCAATAGAAAAATAAATATTCTCTCTGGTCTCATTTATAAGATGTTATTTTAAAAATTTATTTAGTCCTATTTATAAGGTGTTATGTTATTTTTTTATTTAAATTTTCTTTTTACCCTTCATTTAATGAATTTTTTATCTCATAAATTGTTCCAGTTTTTAATCAATAGGGGTAAGATTGGAAGTTTATAATATTTTTTTATAAATTCAAGAGCATAATTATGTTTCCTTAATATCTGTGCAATGAAAAATAATATCTTATAAATGGGACCAGAGGGAATACAAGTCCATGTCTCATAAATCAGATAATTAATGTTACTAATTTTTAGAAGAGTCACATTTAGCCTAGCAAGATAGGTTGAGTGTAGGAGCTAGCTAGGCTGTGAGTCTAATTAAAACCCCTTAATTGCTGGTGTCCTCTTAATTGTTTTCTCTCTTTCTTTTTTTTTATAAATTATTTTTAATTATTTTATATATTTTCTCTATTATTTAATATAAATAATAATTTAGAAAGTTTCTATATTTTAAAATATAAGAAATAATAGAAATTTATTTGATATATTTAATAATTTTTTTAAAATATCTCTAATTAATATAATATTTTTTATTTATATTAATTACATAATGTAAAAGTTATTAATATTAAATAAGAGTATTTTAAAAAAATATTTTATATTTCAGACAAATTTATTGCTTTCTCTGAACTGTGTGATTTTACCTTTTCTCGCTTATATTAAAAAATAGAGAAAGTATATACTAAAAATATGGTTAAAAATAGTTAAACAAATTTTACTTTGTAAAATTTACAATAATTTTTTAATATTATTTTAATTAAAATATAACTCATTTTAATTGTGTATTTCTTAATTTATTTCCATCAAAACTTTTAATGAGGGACAAACATAACAATTAAGATTTAATATTTAAAAGGTAACTTATATTTTACATATATACATCTAGAAACTACCTTATAACAAGAAATAGATGGAGTACCTCCATGAAAATGCCTAGTAATACTCTCTTTAACCCTTTTTATAAGGCACATTCTAAAAACTTTTTCTGATCTTTTTTATAAGACACATCATAATATTTAGTGATATGATTCCTGTTTTACTCCTAATCATTTATTTTTTGACCTTATAAAATTGTCATTCATGTTTTTATATGATTGGTCAATAATAATGTTCTTAACCTTATTTTAATTTGTTTCCCACTTTCCTACTTAATCATAATTGAAAGCATTGTTTAATGAGAATTATATTATTATAATAAATAAGGTTAAAAGGAATTTTTAGGTTTTTTTTTAGATTTTAAAAATATAACTAACTTTTTTAATTTATATGGAATAGTTGGGAGTGTTTTATACAAGGGACCGGAGGGAGTATATATATTCACAAAAACACATTTTAATTATTGAGGGTGGACACCATTTTTGTAAAGTGCTCCATTTAGTCTTAAATATAAAATACTTTCAATTACATCACGTATATTAAGAAAAAAAGTTTAATTATTACATTTATCAAGAAATTTTAATATTTTTCACCATTTATTCATATTATTTATATTATTTTTCATACTTCTGATAATTTTTATCTTTCATATATTAATTATAGATTGAGAATATAAATGAAAAAAATTAATTAATACATTAAATAATCTTATAAAATATTTTGAGATAAATAATATATTTATAAAGTGATTTATATTTAAAATTAAAAAATATATAATTAATTAATCGACTTATGTTAAATTTGAGTGAACATGCCGTTCTGTCATTGACGTGAAGTCATGAACACATACTATACTGAGATGAGCGTGACAGCCTTTTTTTTGTAAATTAGTTAAATATATTTGTGAGCGCTAGCTCCTAAATGGAGACTTGTGTGCATAGATTCCTCCCCTGTAAGATTCCTGTCAAACTGCGAAGCTTCTAAACGCAGTGATTATATATGATTTTTTTTTGTTCCATTTTCACGGTTAGCAATGCGTGTGTGTGTGTGTGTGTATGATATAGGCTGGATGTCTATATATATATATATATATTAGTAAGCAGCTTTAGATTAGAGTGTAGTAGGAGTTTCTACTATCCTACAGGAAGGAAGGAAGGAAGGAAGGAAGGAGGGTACACATTTTTCTACGTCACGTCAATAGAGAAAAGTATAATGGAATGAAATGGTAGTACTAGAAAAGACAGTAAGATAATATTGTGTCCACCGAAAACACCTTCTGATGGATAATCAGTACTACAAGTTACATATTTTTGTTTGGCATTTTAAATTGATAATAATTGATTTTGAGGCAGCAATACCAATTATTCTGAGTCCAATCGTGGAAGCAGACAAGCGCATGAACGGCAATCACTCATTTGGTGTGGCTGATTGATTGTGTACCAAAGTTGCTGAGTGAATATGCGGACAGGCTTGATCGGTTGTGTTTTGGGCGGGGGTCGTTCAATTCAGATGCCGATAAAATTGAAGGGAAAGCGACAAAATAAGAGCAGCAGGTGAAAAAAATTATGAAGGTAAGGAAAAAAAGGTTGGAGTATTTTAGATGTATGGAGAGGTGGGAAAATGACTTAAAAGCTGGCATGGAGAACAACTTGGATTAAGTCCACCCGTTTTTTTTTTCTTGGATTAGAAAAACTCTAACTCAGCCCATTTGTGGAGGATTGGCGGTTTATACATGCCAATCCGCCAATCCACAAATGTTTTTTTCTAACATAAGTTAACTTAAATTTTTAAAATTGGATAAAAAATTATTTTTTATAAGTCTCTGTTAACAAATGTATGATGAATCATATATATATATATATTTATTTATTTATTTATAGTAGTATAAATTTTTATGAGTCAATAATTTAATGAAAAATTTGTTATTATTATTTATAATAGTAGGTTTTTCAGATTTTCATTCATCCTTTGAGTATACTTCTGTGAATTTTTTTTAGTTTCATTATTTATTCATCTTTTTTATGTATTTTTATAAGTCATGAAGTATCTTTTTTTCATTTTAGACTTGTTTCAAATTTTCTTTTCTCTCATTGATATATATATTAAAAATTGTATAAAAAATTGGGAGTCAACCCATATAATCTTCAGATTAGCCTGTTTAACTTGCGAGTTATATTGCTCATGTTAATTTTTGCTCATTTTAAATGGGTCGCATAGTTTGCAACCCAGCTTTCACATTCTTGGCCAATCTAAGAGTTGTAACCTACATTCTCAACTAATGCATGAGACAAGGAGAGTTTGTGTCTGCATTTTTTTTTTTTCTTTTGAGGAGGAATGCTGGGGGGGGGGGGGGATGCAAATTTTAAGACCATATAATATTATAATATCAAATGTTAAAAAAATATTTATTTTTCTCTCTTTCATGAATAGAATAAGTATATATTTTTTTTTGTAATACATAATAAATACTATATCTTATTTTAAAAAGAATATTATATTTAAAATTAAATTAAAAGATCTTATATTTAGAATTAATGAAAGTAATATATCAAATATTAAATTGTTCAGTAATTAGCGAGATAGTGGCCGGACAATCAACTGCTCACTTTCCCCAAAATTTTTAATTTCTACCAAATGGCCTAGGGATGGAAAAACTAATACACTTATATCAAATATTCACATTGTTTGGTCCAGAAAATAAATATTCACATTCTTTATTTGTTTAAATTTTGTCTATAAGTTTTTGTAAATCTAAGTCCAATCTTTATTTTTAATTACTTTATCCGTTCTACTTTATAAGCACTTTTGATTATCACATACTAACCAAAAGTGATAATTAATAACTAAAAATTTTTACACCATTTCTTAAATTACCCTCATTTATCATTATCTAATATACCCTTGCATTAGTTATTTTTTTAATAACAAATTTCTCACTACTTTGTTAGGGAAAATTTTGAAAAAAAATGATTATATTACATAATTTATAAAATATCTTATATTGTGCAATATTAATTTCTCATAAAGATGTTTTATATAGTGTAATGTAGGGAGTATTATAACTCTAGTAATAAATATAAGATATTTTTTAAAAGTTTTTTTTTTCATAATATATGGTGTTATATAATATTATGGGATGATTATCCTTTTTCACCCTTACATTTAATAATGATTAATATCATAAATTATTCAGTAGAGTCCCATTCATTATCTTAATTAATTGAACTCATTTTCTCTCTTCCTACACAAGTTATAATGATGATTACTAATTTATAAAATTTATGTTATTTTAATTAAAAAGAATAAAAATAAAATATTTAACTCTTTTTTTAATAAAGTTAAGGATATAAAATTTAGATAAGGTTGTTGCAAATATCTTATAATATTCCTTCTGATCCTTAATATAAGACCCTTTCAACCGAATCACGCGGATTAAGAATTAGAATTAAAACTAATTAACTGCCTCGATTTCTCCAAAAATCCCAACATTTTTTCAAAACTACCCTTATTTAATCTCTTTCTCTTTCTCTTTGGATACATTAAATAGGGGCATTTTTTGGAAATGTATAATAAATACTACCTTGTATATTGTAAAGGGTCTTATATTTAGGATCGAGATAAAAAATCCTATATATAGAATCGGAGAGAGTAATATTTAGAACCATAGGGGGTATGCTTGTTCTATTTTAAATTTCTAGTACATATATATGCATGCCCATTAATTTGCTTATATTTAATAAATGAGGGTAACACTCTTAGCTGGGCTTTTGGTGAGGCATTAAATGCAGTTGAGAGTTGAGGCGAGGCCGCTTCACAATCTCGTGTTCGCGATTTGCCTTTAATTTAATTAAAAATTAAAATAA
This sequence comes from Adenanthera pavonina, assembly GCA_026686845.1. Lineage (NCBI taxonomy): Eukaryota > Viridiplantae > Streptophyta > Magnoliopsida > Fabales > Fabaceae > Adenanthera > Adenanthera pavonina. Next base: position 8,641,739 of record JAIVEN010000002.1, read on the forward strand.
AAGAGTGAAATAAGGAAATGAAACATGCATGAAATTTATTGTTGTCGTTTCAGTGATAACTTGTTAATTTCTTTTATTTCATTTCAAGTTCATATAATAGATTTATTTGTTGGATATATAAAGTATCCAGACCCTGATTAATTATTGAATTTGTAGCAAAGAAAATGTCTTACACGAACGTAAACCAGCAACACAACCCACAGAAGAAGGGGAAGCCAAAGTGGTTGATTTCTGGAACAGAACACGTACGTCTTCATTCCCATCCATCCTCTTAACCATTTTCAATCATTCTCTTGCGCCTGATTCAATTCCTTTGTTGAAGCATCCTCCACTACTTCGTTCCCAACCCTTTTTACATGCAAATGTATTCTTAATTATAAAGCTTCTTACTTGTAATTCAATATATATATATATATATTACTTCATATGTAAATGATTAACTGTGATATATATAATATAATACGAGATTTTAATAACTTGTGGGGGGTGAAATTCTAGTCGATTCAGATGATGAGGGTACGCATGCAAGCACATCCATAGTTAAAAAGGCACAAGATTCAAAATCCTGAAGCGCAGGTAAGTTGCCATGGGATGGGATCGTCAGGTTTAATTTGACAAGCAAGCCCCAATTTCTATTTGGAGCCATCAACAAACAAAAAGCAATACATACCCAGATTATCATCTTTCAAGATACTGATTCTCATGAAGATGCTGCCTCGTATTATCACGTTTTTCCCTTTGCTGAAACCTGATGAGATGGGGACCTATGCTGCAAAATTTCACCGTCCTAACTAAATTTTCCCCAGTCATCATACCAATTTTTTCTTTGTCATCACATGTCACTAAATGCTAAACTCTACAGCGTCACGTCAATTTTCTAATCATGTAAAACAGTTCATGATTTTGCGCCAGTCATTTTTCTTGTCATTTTCTGCACCTATTTACTCATTATTACCTTTTCTGTTTTCCCGGAAAATTATATAGATTGTGCATGAAACGGAACTCAGGTTTTTAGAATCTCTTACATGGGCTTACATACCAGCCCAAATGGAATGAATAATTTAGGCTCTTAATTACAAGCTCCGATTTGATATAAACTAAACAAAAATTCCTGAACCTAATTTCAAGATCAGATTTTTTTCATCGAACAGCTATATTGTTGTCATTCGCAAAGCTTGGAGTCATCCAGTAAGGGGAACTAACTTTTCTTTTATGTAAGAAGCCGTGTCGTGTTGTGTAAGACCAGAACATTAACAGCATAGCATATAATTTTGTTAGAAATGAGGGACCCCAACCCATTGAAACGATAGGCCTCTCTCTGTTTCCTTTGTGGATAAATGTCTTGTCTGCTTTTTTATCCTGCTGATTTTCCCCACACTTAATCCTTTGCTCTGCTACATCATGTTTCTATTTTTAAGTTGTAATGTGTCGTCGCTTCTTCATAATTGAGAAGGTGGGAAACTTGATGTAAATATGGTGCATTCAATTCACTCATTCACAAAAAAAAAAAAAAGGAAAACAGTAAAAAGAGGGTGGTGGTGATGCTCTCATTTCTCGGTAATTTTACATCTATCGGAGAAGAGTAATGGAGAGTGGGTTCATAATGACCAATCTTTACTTTGCCTGCATAAGCTTTTTCGTAAAACCAATCGCTATCTCTATCTTTAATATTGCCAGACTCTGACCACAACCATTATAGCCTAGCCATTCCCAAAATGATGTCTCTCTTCTTCCCTCATTCATTTCCTCTCTAGCTATTTAAAAACTGGTTACGCTCCAAACAGCAACTTGTCACTAGTTACTTCTTGCACTTCAATTTCTCTTTTCTAATCTGTTTCTGAAGTTGCGTTTAAAAATATAGGGGAAAACATCTTTCCCCATTTTGTTATTTTATGCAAAAGCCAATGCCTTTTGACTCCTCTGAGCTTTTATTTGTGTCAATAGCTCATATAGATGGTGTAAGGTTAATTATAAAATTGAAGTACAAATTTTAAAATATAAAAATCTCTTATAAACTGAGAGTAACAAAATACTTTAAAAATACCCAATACAAAATATTGTTTTAAGTCAAGTATTTTCCCAAATTTTTGAAGTTTACATGTTTAAATTACAACACAGAATGGTGTTTCTCCTAAATTTTTAAGAAGGTACCTCTGCGAAATTAGGGACTCAAAAGAGGGAAAGAAAACAGAACAGAAACTAATGAATACAGATTTAGTTATCTTTTCGGTAAATTAAAATGCCAACTCATATATATATATATATATATAAGAGACATGATCAAGTGGTTATCTTTTCTTGTCAGGACAAGATCACCAACTTGGATGAAACTTCTTTCAACTCGTAACATGACTCAAATATCGACTCAGGCAGCAAGATCATGTTAACTCTGGCCTACACAAGGATAAAGATGTCCCCCACAATCAGTTGAAATGCTAATATGTAGATTATTAAATCTATATGTCATGTCTCTTTAATGATGCTGTGCTTTGCTGTATGAAATTCCTAACTCCTAACCTCCATTTTCACAACTCAAACCAAGGTACCGTCAAATAGAGCCAGCATGTTGATTGACTGATTGGTTTCAAGATACATGTATTTGCGTAATTTTAACATGATATAACACGACTCAATTGCAATTAATGGAAACAGAAACATATTACTCTGCTTATCAAGAATTTGAAGATGCTGAGTTAGATAGGTTGCTTTGTTGGTTATATATCTTTGTCGCAAATTGATTTATGGTATTTGAATGATGGAGCTTTTGTGTTCCCACTATGAAGATGTCCCTTTTTTAGATTTGACCATCCCCTGACTGGAGACCACATTTAAATGCTCTTAACCATCACGAATCTACATTTTAGACCACAATCTACAGAGACAGACAAACAAGAGTGAAATCACGTCTTGATGAGTTTTCTTCTGTCATTGCTAGATTGAACTCTCTGAAAAGTGAAAACTACTTCTCGAAAGTCTCTATCTATGCTTTTTCTGTTCCGATTATCATATCATTCCAGGAAAATTTTATCTTTTTCCTAACTCTCTTTTACCTGATCAAACTGACTATTCCCACTTTCTGGACATCCATTGCAAAAAAAAAAAAAAAAAAATTGGCCGACTAATCATAATGTTCATGACATAATACACAGGCTTGTTAATTTTTATGACCCTTTGAAAACACAAAATTTTTCAGTTCAATTCTGTTCAACCTTGATCCAAAATGCTTGAAGAATGGGTTGACGTAATAGTCTTGTTATTTGTAACCAGTCTTCCAATATTCTCATATATATATATATACACACCTGGGATATTCTTTTGACATTGTTATTACGTTTTTCACTATATTTACTCAAACAGGTGATCGTCTGAATTTCTTAGATTACGCATCAAGATTCGACACATGGAGATTATTTAATTACCGTGATGTGGAAGTAATAAAAATAAAAATACAGAAGTTTCTGTCAGATTATAAATGCTTGCCGAGCTAAATAAACCATGGAGTCTTGCTCCCTTTAAGAGGCTCATACTCACACAATTCAAAGGCGAAATTAAATGCATGCAATCCAGCAATGAGTAGTACTGAGATCAGAAAATAAATGGAATAAGTTCAATAACTGGTAAATACCAACTGGCAAGCAAGCCATAGTAAAATCCAATATAGGAAAATGCACCAAGTCACTCTCAATTCTTTATATCATCTCATTAAAAAGCATTAAACCAACTGTCCCTCCTCACTCAGGCCACTCTAATTATTATAATTCAAATCCCAATGCCTATCTTTTCTCACCATGGATTTAACACGCAAAACCTAGCAGGCATTTTTGACCAAAGTAAACAGACCCATCGGATTCGGGTTCTCTAAAGTTAGTACTTCACTGAATACTGCACAACATGGCGCAAGGCTAATGGAGCTTAACGCGGCAATCCTTTTCATGAACAACTAACCATTCATTCGTGGTAAAATTCTACTTGGCTTCTCAGAAAAAAATTGAAAACTAACAGAGACACTTTTTACATTTGGATGATCATAAGTTCATAACATGTGTACAACACAACGTTAGCATATCTGACCTAAGATTGTCCTAGCACAAAGCAACGAAGCCTTCTAACACTTATCCGTCTTGTTAACCACGTGGAGAACTCAGAAGTCACGTGACTTGCGACTGAAGTGAAATCTGGGTGAGTTGGTCCTCACAGAGAAGACCCCATTCCAGATCTCAGTGAAAGCTCTGACAATAGCTCCATGGTGGTAGGGAGAATTGAGCTGAAGAAAACAATTGAGAAGCTCCCGAAGATCGTCCTTGGAGTATATCTCATTCTCCAATATCATTTGAAGCATGGAGTGCCTAAAATCCAGATAAGGGTCGTCGGAATCTTTCTCCACCGCCACGCCTTCGCCGCCTACTCTGCCGAAGGCACCGACGGTTCTGGACGCATTCCCATAGTTCTCAGAGTCAGAAAACTGGGAGGAGTCGACGTGGGGAGAGAATGTTGTTGTTGTAGCAGTGGTAGTTGTGGTGGCAGAGTCGTATTGGCTTGAAGAGGAAAGATTGTAAAGTTTGCGTTTTTGGTAAGAGGGGTTCTTGGGTTTTGGCTTTGGGTGGAATATGTAGGAAAGCTTTGGTCTCCTACAGCTGCTGCACCCTAGTTTGACGGAAACAGAGCTTAAAAGAAGCTTCTTTCTGGAGCTAGACATTGCTCTGTTTTCTTCGTGAGAATGAGAAACAGAGTGTGTGGGAAAAGAAAAGAAAGGGAAATGGAAGAAGATTGCCGAGTCAAAGGGAATTCTGGAGCTTGGGAAGAGTGAGTAACTGAGTGCGTGTGAGAGAGTGCTCTCTATTTATTTGCACGTGAGCCAAAGAGGGTCCCGAGATGATGTCCTAACCTATCTGTTTTAGCTTTAATGATGATGACCGAGGGATCTGGACCGCAGATTTTTTAGGGAAAAACAAAGTTGATCATGAGCTACCATGTGATATCCGATCACGTGATTAATTAATTAGAGTTCACAAGCTTTAATTAGGGCTAGTTCACGTTATAAAATATTTTATATTAATTATATATATATTAAAAAAATTATTTTTTAATTAAAATTAATGTAAAAAATATTCATATTTTTTATTTTATTTTTATTAAATTTTTTATTTTATTATTATTATTATTATTATTATAGGATTATAAATGAGAAGAGAAGAAGTATTAAAAATAGAGGTAAAATAGAAAAAAAATATCCAATATTCTATATTTTGAATAAAAAATTTATCATATAAAATGTTTTATAATATGAATCGAAGGGAGTAAACCTGAATATGCTTAGAGTTGGAATATTCAACCCGCACACCGTATCTATCTACCTAAGGAAATACCAGAATTTTTTTTTTCATTCTTTTTATAGGGAATATTGTAATATTTAGTAATATTTTTTCAATTTCACCTCTAATTATTTATTTTTTTCATAAATTATTATTAAAATTTTTAAATGAAAAAGATATTTTCAATTGATCAATTAATAATATTTTTAACTTTTTTCAATTGATATTACATTTTCTAATTTAATGCTAATTAAAATTCTTAATTGATGTGAATTACATTATTATAATAAATATGGGTAAAAAAGAAATATTTAATTTTTTTTAATGATTTTAAGAAAATAATTAACTTTTTTAATTTACATAAAGTGATTAGAAGCCTTTCATAAATAGGACCAAAGTATCTCATTCGGTCTTAAATATAAGACATTTTCAATTACTTACATATCTTTTATGAGTATTATTTGATTTAAAATATAAGACACTTTATAATATTACTTAGTGAATTAATTATTTTTTCTTTTTATATCTCTGATTTATAATTAATACATAAAAAATAAATTATATGAAAAGTATAAGAGATAATGTAATTAATGCACTTTTTTTATATATTTATTTAATTGAATCAAATTTAAGTATTGTCCAATTTAGATAGAGTTATTTCTCTCAACTGACTATCATGAACAATATGTAGAAAAATAAGTTTATTATTAGAAGTTTAGTTGAAAAAATAGATCTTGCAATTTATATAAAAAAAATTTATTGTCTTAACAATTATATATCTTCGTTATCACTCATCTTGTGATAATATAATTAATTTTTAGAATAAAAACCATTTTTATTATAATTTTTTACTATTCAAAAGAGTACTTTCTAGGGCTGGTTAGAAAAAATAAATAAATAAAGGACTACTTTTTAAGTGAAAAAATAGTAATTTTTATTATACAATGAAAAATGTTGCCTTAGTCAAATGTGATCCGAATTATAGTATTTAACAAAAAAAAAAATATTGTCTGGATGGATAATGAATGATAAAGTTCACATGTATAAGAAGATAGATTTTCAATTATTCACATCTCATATCCACACTCTAAAAAATATTATTTAATTACAGATTAACGAAATAAAAAGCGCTATATAATTTGTTTCAACGTGAAATTATAGAATCAAATATAAATATTACAATTTATAATGGTTTTATCCCTGCTACAATTCTTGGAAAACAACTTTAGTTATATGAATATCTCCAGTTTTAAGCCTATCAATAAATGCCAGATTTGAAAGCCATCTCTGGTACTTGGGAATCTAAATGAGAGTAATATGCCTATTGACTAACTTACGCCATGTTTAGAATCTCCTAGTTTCAAACTCGAAAAACAGATGATCCCTCCATCAAAAAGGAAAAATAAAAAAGGAACAGATGATGCCAAGTTAACCTTTGGAATTCATTGATCAAATGGAATAAAGCAACGTAAACTGCACTCATCGCGCTTCACTATTACCACAATGCAATCGAAGCAATGAACTCAATATACAATATTAATGACTTGCAGGATATATTATACTATAGTGATAGCAAGCAATAAGCATACATTACAGTCTGGCAATTTGCATGCTGATGTTTGGAAGAGATAGACCCCTTTAAAACAATTTAAGAAAATAGTAATAGAAAACGTTTGGTTTAAGAAGCCACATCGGGACTGACGAGGCATTACAGGCCTAATTAGATGAGGCTTTCTCGCAATAGATACACGTGATTCTCCTGATCTTCACGGATTAATTAAAGTTAATAATTAAAAAAAGAGTGAAATAGTAGAAGGAAGGCATCAGAAAAGAAAGCCAGACCTTAAGGGCTTTTACATGTCATCCGATCCTTGAGTAAGCTAGCGACGTGCCGGGCCACCCATAATGAGCCCTCCTCTGTGCAACAGAAACTATGGGTGTGGTCTTCTCGTTCGATTGATATGGTCATATCTGGAACCTGTCTCGAAAGCTGTGACAAGAAAAATAATAATAATAACCAAGACAATGATTCAATGCTCTCTTGAAGAAATCGGCCAAAGAACAGAATGAAATTACTGTGGGAGTTGATCGATTGATGCAATTATCAGAAACACCATAATCAAATGACAAGCATAGCGGCAATCAAGGATCACTTCTATAGTAAAGAGCAGGAAAACCATAATTTTTCCCACTATGTTCCCATAGTTTAGTTTTAGCAACATGCTATTAGGTATTTGCTCTGTATCCTTTTATTTAGAATAAAACAGGAAGACCTACTTCTTTTCGTTCAAAAACCAGTTCTAAGAACTTATCACCAGGAATCTCAACTTGGTGTGTAACCCCACAGGTTTTATTGCTTGTTAGAAAAATGGTAGCCCCTCCTACTGGATCCATTGTCAACTAGAGACTTACAAGGAAGCATCAATATCTTACTCTCTCCAAAACCTCTCTTCTCGAAAGCATAAAAATTACTAGATAGTCCCGTTGGCTGCTGATTTCACTCCTAGAACTCGCAAACTAAACCTCAAATACTCGGAGACGGTCGCAACATTTCGAAACCATAAAAGAACGCTCATACTACCATGTAAACTCAAGTACATAATTAGCCTACCCACCCAATGCAAAATGGGCACTCTTGGGATCAGACACAAGGTACAAACCTTTTAAATTTTTTCCAGAAATTATGCAACAGCATTCTAGATGATAAAATGGTAACTGCAATAATCGCATCAGTTACCTCTTCAAGAACTTCAAGTGGGCCCCAGTGATCATCAACACCAAATAAAAATGCAAGTTGACTCTTTCTTTCTCTTAAAAAGGCCCAATCTGGTGTCTCTGAAAGCTAACACAGAATGCTCTGGTAAGCACATGATGGTCGGTCAATGTAGTTTAGCACAGAATAAGCTACACAGAAAATAATTACTCCCTCCGGTCCAAAATATAAGGGCTTTTCTAAAATCTTTCTTTGGTCCATACTATAAGGTGTTATGTAATAATTAGTAGTAGTTTACCTTTTTTGCCCCTATTCATTGATGACTGGTCTCGTAATTTGTAATGAAAAATAGTGTAAACAACTTTAATTATTAGTAATTAATAAGGGTAAAAATGGGATGTTGAGTTTTTTTTTTTAGAAATTTAAGAATGTAACCAACTTTCCTTAATATACGTGAAGTAGTTGGAAACCCCTTATATTTTGGACCGGAGAGAGTAATTAGTTGGACGGGCAAATTTAGAAAAAAAAGATGGGGAAAGCAGTTGTCAGCGGTAAAAGAACATACTCAAAGCAATTTGACAGCATGTATTAGTTCTAGTAATATGTGAGGTGCTATAGGCATTGAGTCTGGTCAACTGGAAATGAATAAATAAATAAAGATGATTCAACGACCTTAACAGCCGTATGCATTCCTTCCTGGAGCCTTGAAGTCACTCTCAGTCATCTTTCTTCATTCCTTGGTTACTTATCAATTTTAACTTCTCATATATGTCTCTATCTCTATATCAGGAAATTTTTCTACATCATATCAACTTATGGAACATCAAACGTGCCATATTCATTCGAATCATACAAGAATGTCATGTCCATGTTATGTCACCATATCAAAGTGGTACTAGCAGTTTCCGTTGTTTTCTTTTTGAAGGGGGAGAATGACAAATTTGTGATCATATATCCTCAAGTTTAGTCAGCTCATGACATGTTATGTTAAACTATTGTATATTAACAAAATACCAGCAATCTCATAATTTGTCAAATTTATGTAAGACTGGCATAATAAAAATTGAAGAGAAACAGTTTTATGCAGTAACTATTAAATTTGAGACCATAAATCTTGCAAAGAAGAAGCAACTTTACCTTTTCAAATTCTGTCATTGCCATAAAGAGGACATTCCGCACAGTATGATACTGCAAGTTGTTTCAAGTTAAAAAGGGTTAATATAAAGATGCAGACATGACTCAACGGAAAAGAGCCACAAATTGGCAATAATGGAAAGGTAGATATTTGTTCATTAGTATTGTAAATGTTAAAGTGGACTTCAAACAAGCAAAAGATTGTTCACAAGTTTACAATATAACCTGGCTATCTTTTTTCAACAGTAAAAACCAACCTTAGACAAGTGAGAGCATGCAGCCTCAACTGCATTATCTGACCATGACGCCCCAAGAGATTTTCTGACCAAAAACCTGAACGCCCATGTAGGCAACAATCCTAATAATGCTATTGCATAACTAAAAGCAGCAGATATGAATGGGGATCTGAAACTCCAAAGACTTCACTCTTAGATTTACGAAGTAGACAAGGTCAAAGTGATTTGGCTATAGGGGCAAGAACTTACTTTGTGAACTTTACGAGATTAGTTTGCTTTCTTGACTTTTGGTTTAATGTCAAAAATGGATAAAGTGCTATGCAATATTTCACCTACAGAGCCCAGAAGAGAGGAAAGTAGATCATTTAAGTGAAGGCACGGTAGCATGAAGTGCACTATCTAAGCTAAATATGCAAAAGTTCCAATTACCTTTTCCGAAGACCTCTTAAAAACTTCAATGGAAATGTATGAACCAATAGAGTGTCCAACCTGGCGAAAAAATTGCTATTTTAGCAATCAAAATGTTTGATACAACAATTTAAATAAAACTTTTGTACATGCAGCACAAACACTTAGGTTAACATGATTGTGCAAAAAGCATTTAATTATCTCCTCTTGCAAGATGGTTATGCAGTTTCCTCTGTGACAATAGCCATATAAATGTTAGTTGTTAACACGAAAGCAACAACTACTTGCTAATAACTTCAGTTAAGAACCAGGCATGGTCGACTCATTTACCAACATCCAATTTTCATCTTTTCAAGTAAATAAGAAAAGGTTTGCCAGATAAATGCACAATAGCACTGAACTTGGTCTCTCTACCACCATTTTGGGAAAGGAAATTCTTTATTCATGATTAAAGCAAGGCATCTTGGGATAGATATGACAAAACTACTCTGACTTGAAAATATTACTATAATCTCACAAATTTGCTTTGTTTAACAGCAAACCCTACCAATTATTTCTCCAAACACATCTGAAACTATAAATAGTTGCATATTTTTCTATGATATCAATCCTTTTGTAAGCTTGTCTACTAAAGACCTCCTCGCACAAGGAAGGTAACACACTCTGACACGTGTTAATCTAACAAAAGAAGAGTAATTTATGACATCAAATTTTTAGATGTCTAAACACTAGTGTCATTAGCTGCAAATGAAAGATTTGCATCAACTACAGTTACATGAGCACTATTTTCCAGAAAATGGGAGATTTTCGCTAGTATGCAGTAATTTGGTGTTTTCATTCATTCAGCACATCAGATTATTATGCAATTGAAATTCAAACATAGCAAATAAGATATTAAAAGGTCAACATGGCTTTGGATGCAAAATGAAAGTAGATATAAAAGAACCCACCAGTAGTATAGGAATCTCAGCATTTTGCAGTTCCTCCCTGATGAAAACAATCTACAGAGAACAAGAAGTTGAAGAATACAATAACCAGGTCAACACACAGTAAACCGGAATTCAAGAGATGCTGGAGAAAGTGTGCAAATTGTGAAGGCATAGAAATTAAAGGGATGGATGAAGAATTCAAACTTAAACAAAGACAAGAATATGAGTTGAAGATGAGGAAAACACAACATGCTAATCCATGAAACAGGTTTGGCATCGCATCTAACATACAGGAATAAACATTGTTTCTAGGCTAAGGTACGGCACAACATCGTAACTATTTCAAGTCAGGGATGTTTTGTGGAAATTCAAGAACTTAAGACTTTTAACATATTCGGATTTGTTAAATTATGAAGATTTTATAATCTAAAAACTAATCTTTGATACAGCATGTCAAGTGTTGCCAACTTGAAAAAACCATTTGTCGAGCTATCACAAATTTATACTGGCTGACATTCTGTCAAGAGCATCGGAGCATAGAATTCACCTTATGATTAATCTGTTCCTGTAATGAAAATAACTGGCCACGCTCCCAATTCTAGCAACAAAACTCTGCGTTAGACATACACGACCATATATACAGAAAAAAGAAAGTACTGCTACTTCCAGCTTTCATATAAACCAAAATTAATGTACCTTCACTGCGTGAGAGATATGACCAATAGCTGATACGTCATAAAAATTTGACAAAAAGCCATATCAGTCGCGGTTTCATGTCAAGTAACGAGAAAGAAAGGATGTCTTTACTTGCCTGTGATCGACGCACTTCCTCCAAGATGTTCATATAGAAACTCAAGAAAGTCCTTATAAAATGGGACGACACCTGCGATAATTGGAAAATCCAAACGTCACTGTTGAACAAAGGTAAAACGTAAATACAGAAGCATATCAACAGACCATCGATGGCACACCTGGGTTTCCAGGAATAAATAGAACATGAAAACTTGGATCATCGGCATGAATCTCCAATAATTCAGTAGTGTAACTAAATAAGAATATGACAACGAAACTCAGAATTTTTTTTAAAAAAAGTCATAATTTAATAAAATAGCCAGACATATATGACAGAAATAATACCTAGATACATTGCATAGTCGAAAATTGGAACGCTTTCTAGTTTTGGAGAGTAGACTTTCAGTAACCATTTTCGTAATTGCGCAGTTTGCAGGAAATACGGTCCTGAAAGACAAAATTATACCAAAAAAAAATAACTCGGTAAATTTACGAAATTGGACAGCTGAAACTGCAAAAATTAAATCACTAACAGTTGAGTGAATGGAATTCACATATCCTGTAAGTGAATCGGAAATGTATGCGAGTGAATTGAAGTTGTAGCCAGTTTCGCAGACATTGGAAATGTCACAAGGAATACAGAGAATGGGGAGTACCTGGAATAAGGAACAGTTGAGAGACGATTCGGACGGTGGAAGAAGCAAGACAATGAAGTATTTGTTCGCAATTTATGGCTGCCTTTAAATAGGACAGGATGAAAGGAGATGAGAGTGGGAATGGATAAAATTTTCAGTGAAAATTTTACATTTTACACGTGATTATATAAAATAGAAGAAGTCAATTATAAATTATAAGTATATTTTTTTAAAGAATAATAAGTATACTAATTCATATGTGCTTATATCAAATTTATCGATTTATTTTTTTATAAGCTGAATCTCTTTAAGAATTTATAATAATAATTTCCATTATAATTATTATATTGATTATCAAAAGTGATTAGCAATGGTATCATATACTCCCCCAGTTTTTTTAATAAATATGAGGCACTTGCCAAATATATGAACCATTAATTATTTTTTCTAATATGGTGCTTAGTTTGTTTTGTGTGTAATTAAAAGATGTCATCCTAATTAACCTATAGGGAATAGGAGAAAAATTAAGTTAATTAATTTGATATTAGATTTTAATGTACTTAATAAGAAATTTTTTTAAATGGATTTGAATTTTGGGCTTTTATATAATTAATATTATTAATAATAACAAATTATTTTCCCGGTTCCTTATTGTGCTAACTATTATGGCCCTTATATGATACTTCCTCCGGTCTTATATATAGGGTATTTTACCTTGATCCTAAATATAAAACCCTTTACAATATACGATGTGCTATTTATTATACATTTTCAAAAAATATCCCTATTTAATGTATTCAAAGAGAAAAGGAGGAATAATAAATAAGGGTAGTTTTAGAAAAATATTAAGATTCTTAGAGAAATCGAGATAGTTAATTAGTTTTAATTCTCCTTCTTAATTTACATGATTCGGTTAAAATAATTTTATATTAGGGATAAGAGGGAGTAGTACAATAAAAATAAAATGCAAATTTTGAAAAGTTAATGCCGTGGTTTGGTATAATAAAAGGAAAAAAGTATGGAAATCTTAGTTAATTAAAGAGGCAAAGCTTTAATCTTTTTATAGATTAAATGATGGGATCTTCATTTATGGAATGGAGGACAAAAAGTTAAAAAATGTCTCTACTTCTTTTATTTTTAATATTTTGTATAAAGGTATTTTTTGTTATTTACATTTATTTATCTCAATTCCTTTCTTATTTATATTTTACCAGATATTACTTTATGTTAAGATTCTATTTTTCTTTTTAACCTCAAACATGCTTTATTATTCCTATTCATATTTACAATTTTATTTTCATTTCCATTGTATCAACAGGCCAAAGTCATCACTATTGATTTGGTCAAAACCAAATTTGTCGTTTTTTAGGACACACCATATGAAATAGGGATTGGCCTGAAATAGGGAAGGACACCCTGGAGTGGGAGAGGGAGAGGGAGAGGGAGAGGGAGAGAAACGAATTAAAATTGAATTTTTTGCTAATTTGAATATTGGTCTCAATTATTGGCAGCCAACAATCAATTTGTGTGTGTGTGTGTGTGTGTGTGTGAATGAAATCAATTCCGTTTGGTATATGGCAAAGAAAAGAAAAGGTGAGGAAGAGATCATGTTTTTATGATTTGGTCTTTTTTTTTTTTTGATAAAATGATCGTACACACACACACACACACACACACATATATATATATATATATCTTAAAATAAAAAGGATTTGATTTGCTATGTTGAAAAGGGAAGAAGGTGGGATTTCCAATATGGTTTTTAGGTCATGTTCAGCATATATGAAAAGGAGTTTTATAGAATGAAAAATGAGATAAAAATCTGTGTAATATATTTGATGCCAAATTTTTCAAGTTTCCTAAAAATTAAAAATAAGTTTTTCTTTTATAGAAATCTCTTATTCCTCTCCTTCTCCCTTTTTATTTTATTTAAAATTGACTCATTCCTATTAAACATATCCTTAAAATATATGGGGCATTCTATAATTTTCTTGGGTTGAAAAAATCTTATAGTCAGATAGAAGTTTTTCTACATTATAAAATCAAGGTAAAAAGATTTTTAAAAAAAGTGTTGTTTTAGGGGGATAATTTTATGATTTTTATCTTTTCATTTTAAATTATTTACATTCATTCTCTTTTTCTATTATTATAATGAATATCACCTGCAATAACAATATTAACCTTATCCCACTAAGTGGGATATAATGAATATCACCTAGTAAAAATTTATTTTTTTCCCATTCATACCAATTACCAAACATCATTATTTTTCATCTTCATTCCATTAAAAATCTTTTTCCCAACTAAATGAGGCTAATGTCTTCAATGATGTGCAATTTTGTTTAGTAATTTTATGTTTGTTTTGTACAATATTATTGTATGAGTTATTATAACTTTTATAATTTAAATCTCAAAAAAATTTTAATCCTAAAAAGCAAATTGTCTTTATCAAGAAATATTTGCACCATAGTTTGAATTATTTAAATTTTAAGTTTTTCTAAAAATATTTTTATTTTTAAAAATTTACAAATAAAATTTAAATAAATTTTGAACAGTTATTTTTAAAAAATAAAGGTTGAAAAAAAAAGAGAATAGTCTAAATTACCTTCAACTCCTATGGTGCTCACAGCAACAAAGAACTCCGTTTTAATAAGTTTAGGTATTGGCTGGGAATGGGAATATCCGAATATGTAATTACTGAAAATGGTGCCTTGTCATAAATTTAGGCTGAGATGAGGAAATAGCTCTTTAATGTTGAGAATTTACTTTATTAAATAAATTCTCTGCTAAGATTTTAGTGGCCTTAAATTCATTTTATAAATTATTTGATATGTTAGTGAAAACTACTGCTATGTGATCTTAAGAAGGGTCCTAACTGTAACTAGAGGGTGAGGAGGAACAAGAAACATTGGCTGAACTATCATAGAGAACGATCTATAAATAGGAATTACCTAATCTGGTATATTCCTATTTTCCTGTAATCCTCAAATGTTTGATCCCGACTAAGGAAAATAATTAGTCAAATAATATAGTGATTAACAATAACCACTGCAAAATCATGGAAATGGCTTATTGGAGCCTAACTGCCAAAGAGCGAAACCGTTAGTTTTTGAACAAGTCTCAAGAGAGTTGCGTCCCAAAGGAAAGAGAAGCGTCCGTGCGAAGAAATCCCGCTCCACGTTTCTCCTTCCTTAGATTTTCTATTTTTTAATTTTTGAAAAAAACATTTCTCAGCTTATCTCGTAATATAACTGCACTCCTATATATATATATGTGTGTGTGTGTGTGTGTGTTGTGGAACTTCATTACCTCTCATCTCAGGCTTCTTTTTATTGTTTCATTTTTTGTTTTCAGGGAGAATCTGAGGTTATTCTTCCTAAGGAGGAAACCTCTCTATATTCTTTGGTTTAAATCTCAACTTGTCAATACCCTTAGCATTTGGGGCACCCTATTCCAATATCAACGGTTTTGGGTGCCTCTTAATTATTCAACAATATTCAACCGAAGAACTTCTTGGCTTGCTGGAGATATCTGTGGAGTTCTCGTAGGAGAACAGGTAATGCTGATCAAATCCTCCTCAAGATTCTATCTTTCGGACAAATTTGTTATTCTGCAGATGCTTCAAACTTCCATCATTCCCAATTTTTGATGGGTTGCTTTGGTTTGGTTTTAGAGTTCCCACGGTCCGTGACGTGATAGGGATTGAAAATGTTGGGTGATTTCCTAACCCGGATTCTCATGTATGTGTATTTTCTCCACTGACGATTCTCCTTATGTTTGAGTTCTTATGTGAACGAACTTCACACGTTATAATTATTTGGTTCCAGTCTGCTTCTGGGGTATGCATACCCAGGATTTGAATGCTATAAGACTGTGGAAAAAAATAGGGTCCAGATTGAGGAACTTCGATTCTGGTGCCAATACTGGTAAGACAAATCCACCTTCACCTTCTTTTGTGTTCAAGTTCCGGGAAATGAATTTCTTCTTCTTTCTGTTAGCCTATTCCGTTCTGATTGGTTGTATGATTGTTACCAAGTTCATATCTTTCGACTTGCATTATGTACATGTTCAAGATGTGGGAATATAATTTGGTTAAAAATAATTGAGAGATGGAATTTCTCCCATCAAGAAAAGGATCTTTTTCCTGCAATATACAATTGGAGGTTAGGCATTTTACCTTGAAAAGCAGAGTAAACAAACCGACTCATGTGCACATGATGAAGAATGTTGTATTCGGCATTTTACCAAACTATCAATTTTACAGTGCCGGGTATCTGAAATCACCCGCCATCAAAAGCCAGATGTGCCATTTTTCTTCCGAATGGAGTTAAGAATAACAGAGATAACAAAGTTTCTCAAGAAAAGCGAGGATGATACATTTTGCCTCATTGTTCTTGGTCCTACAAAGTACATTATAATCTATGCGTCATTATATGCAGGATCATTGTTGCGATCGTCACATTTCTGGAAAGGTTTACAGATATATTTGTTGGATGGTATGCATAACATTGTTGCGTTATTTTTAATGTTTTTTTCCAAATATTGGATTTAAATTTAGCGTTGTGCCGTAAATGAACACCCAATTTCATGAAGGCTGCCATTGTATGGAGAGATGAAGGTGGCGTTCTTCGTCTACCTGTGGTATCCCAAAAGTAAGGTAAGAGCTAAATAAGTACTCCCGTGGGTTTCTTTTCATTCACAAAGGAATATGGAGAGTAAGAAGATACAAGTATTGTTAAATTGCAGGGGACGGGGTTTGTGTATCAAGCAGTGTTGCGTCCTATTGTAGCAAGACATGAAAACGAGATCGACAGACAATTGCTGGAGTTGAAAGCAAGAGGACGGGATTTGGTCGCTCATTACTGGCAAATCAGTGCAAAAATGGGCCACTCTGCATTTTTCCAGGGTCTTGAGTACTTAGCTGCTCAGTCTATTAGATTGAAAGCCAATCCCCCGGCTCAGGTTTCACTTTCTTTCGTTCTCTAACTAAAATTGACTGCTCTAACGTTTCCAATCAGCCAACTTGAGCTGAGCAAACAGCAGCAGTTAAAGTATAACAAGCACAAGACAAACTTGTTCCATTGTCTACTTGGTTATATGTGTGTGTGTGTGTGTGTCTGTTAATATCAGACAGCAAGGAAATAAATAGATGACAGCAATTAGAGCATGTTACTTTATTGCAGAAGAGCTACCTGCAGGAAGAAAGTGCCCCCCAAGAAATGAATGGTTCAAGAAGATCGTCCTTGGAGAAGGACCATGGTGTGTTGGGCAAGATCAAGAAGTCGCCTCCAAGTCCTCCACCATCGCCAAGCATAAAGCGTGTGGAGACACCAAAGTTCAGAAGTGTGAGGGTTCATCAACAAGTGCAGGAGGAGGATGTCATTCTGAAGGAAGGAGAAGAAGGCAATTCTAAGGATGCTCTCAGCCAGGCTCGCGCAAGGCTCAGGCGCTTAAATACAGGAAGCCCCCGATCTCCACATAGTCCACAACTTCGAGAACTGTAACAATTGTGTACAGTTAATGTCCATCCCAATAGAATTGAAGGACCAAACTAATCTTCTTTCTCCTGCCTTCATCCTCCAAAAAATTTAATTAATATTTGTTTCTGTTTTTGCTTGTAAATTGTGAGTGATATAAATACAAAAATTCCATTACTCGGCTCAAGCCTTTTTTTATTTTCTTTTTCTGTTTAAATTCTTCTACATGATTCATTCGAGTATTCTTTAATTCGTTTGTAATTTTGAGACCATAAAGATCAGGAGGCAAGCTATACAATACAAACTATATATAAGAAGTACAAAAATGAGAATTAGATTCTATTCTTCAACAAAAGAAAAAAAAAGCAAGGATATATGTATCCCGCCGTAGACGTAAAAGTTATATGCTTACATAGCGCCTGATTGCCCGGAGTATCCGATAAAAGATGCGGGTGGCACCCGGAACTAGCCGGTGAAGAAGGAACTTAAGGCAGGAAGAGAATCCGTGGGAGATGCAGCGGAGGAAGTTTGGGCCGGATGGGCTGTGCGGGGAAGCAGACATGGGCTGGAGGTAAGCCCAAGCGGCCTGCTTGACGAGGCGGTTGCGAATGGAGATGTTGTAGGCAGAGTTGGTGGCGGCGGATGAAGCGGTAGGGGAATTGGCGGCGGCGGCCGAGGAAGGAAGTACGTCTCTGAGGGATGTGTAGGAAAGGGGTGATTTGATAGAGACAAACTCCAAGTCGAGAAGTGATGGCGGCGCATCCGTGTTAGTGGGGACAGTGGCGGCGGCATATGAGTTAGCTCGGGGTGGCACCATGACGGAAGTGGGTATGGAGTTCCAGCAGCGGAAGGTTGACGGCGTCGTCGGTGGCGGTAGCCTTGAGGCGGAGGGGTCGTCCATGGGATGGGACGAGTAAGCAGGAGAAGAATCAAAGTTTGAAGAGGCAAAGAAGGAGACACTAGCAGATTGGCTCCAACGTCTTTGGTTTCGGCATTGATTGTCTGCTAGTTGTGGGTCCTGTTCCGTGCGTGGAAAATTGTAATTGATTGTAATTACCTAAAAAAAGCAAACGAAATTTCTTTAATATTTTAATATATATATATATATATATTACAAAAATCTATAAACATTATTAGCTCACAGATCTGTAATTTTGGAGACGAAACTGTTGAAAAATATTTTAAATATTCAAAAAACGTGATTTAAACTTATTTCTTTTTTCATAGGTAGAAAATTTAAACTTATAAGTATCTTTGATCATTTCTACATGGAAGAAGACGGGACAAGCAACTTCCCAAGTTTTAAATTGCAATTGGTCATTCTTTGTTTTTTTTCGGGGGGCCGGGAGGGCGTGGGGGCGGCGCAACTAATCGACCTCTTTTTTCAAATTTTGTCTTGTGCTTATATTAATGTATGATGAAACTTCGAATAATTAGCAAGCAATGTGAGTGACATAATTTGTTTAATAAGAAAAAAAATCATCTCTATATGTTGGATTATTTATTGAAATGATTAATATGCAAGTTGAGAATTTTTATGGAAATAGAAAGTGAAAAAGGATAAGGAAAGTCACCGCCACGTCGGAAAACACGCACAAAAGGCGAAGTTTAATTTCCAAATCCTAGCTTTAGTCAATTGTGGTCCGTTCCCTTGTCGTTGTGCTTAAAATTATTTACGTCTACGAAATATAATAATGGTCCTCTACCGCTCGCACGCACCCAACTCTCGTCAATATGAAATATAAATCCTATGATTTATAAATAATATACAATTAAATTAATTTTATAAATTAAAATTGAACACGAAGATATCAGAAATTGACACGTCCTCATTTGACTAAAGTTTTTCTTTCCTCTAAGTGCATGTGCCAGGTGAGTACATTATTACTACTACTATTATTATTATACACAGGATGTGATCACAATACGCAAAATGTATCGATACACTCCATCGTTATTAATATTACAAAATATGAGGCAAATTTAAATATCCTTATTCAATTATTATCATCACCTCTCATTAAACTATGCATCCAATGAAAAATTCCATGGCAAGGAGATGCCAAAAAAATTACTTCAAGATTTTTTTTTTGGTACAACTAGTAAACTAAAAATTGGATTGGACCAAACTAGCTGATTTGATTGCAACTGAGAACCGGTCCTTGATTCGGTTCGGTCACAAATATAGATCGGAGATTTTCAAAACCGGTTTGAACCGATAAAAAAACCTGTTTGAACTGGCCATGGCTTTTTTTTTAATTTTTAAAATATTTTTTAAAATAAAATAATATTATTTTAGTATTAAATAGCATTATTTTTTTTATAAATTTTTCTTTCTATATTGTAATATGTTATAAGTATTATTATGATACATAATTATTAATAATAATAAATTTACTTAATAAATAATATGAAAACAACATATTAATTGACTATTTTGAATTAAAAATATAATTATAAATGAATATTAACTTGTTCAGATTTTAATATTATGTTGCACAACTTATTAATAATATTTTTAATTTTCTATATATTATTAAATTTACTATTTATCCTAGAATGAATATTAATTTTATGATCATAGATAAATATCTTTTATATTTTTTATATATATTATTTAAAATATATTAATTTATTCACAACCAGTCCGACCCCAGTTCGACCACTGCATCTTGAACTGTTGCTTCATCTGGTTCAATGACCGGTCTGATTTTTTAATGTATTGAATACAACTAAGTTCTGCATTTTTTTTAATCATAAACGACTGGCTTGTGTTTAGATATGCTTTTATTTTTTTTTTGTGCATCTAGTATCTTAAATCTATCTCACTTTAACTAAAAAATTTATTAGATCTAAATTAATTCGAATCAAGAATATAACTCTTTTGGGTGGTAAGCCCTGCCACCGACTTGAGATGTCATGGTTTCTTATTGGACTGGGGCACATGCCATCTTATTCACTATCCTTGTCCCTTTACCCCAAGCCCTCTTCTAACTTGATGGCAAGCTTCTCGTACAGTGGCGTATTGGAACAATTAAGACGCATTATCTCACAGGCGCAAGAACCCCAGGTTGCTTTTGCTACACATTTGACTTATAAATCAAACGACTAGCTTCCCATTTTTCTTAACCTCAATAAATTAAACCTTAAGATGTGAAAAATCTAAGATACAAGGATCGAAAGCCGAAATGGAAATTCCGAATAGAGAGTGGATAGCAACATCGTGGTCGTTTGTGTCGTGACTGAAATTGAACATTTTTGTGCCTTCAGTCATATTATAGCATATGCTAAAACGCAAACGTACAGCTTCCGTGTTTATGCGTTTTATTTTTATTTTAGTTGATAACACAGTGAGACAAATTCAAATACTTAGCTAGCCTTCGCTGCCCAGCTTCAATCTACTTGAACCTACAATTTGAATGATGAAATTTCCAGCTAATTGCAAGTAAAATTAACATGATTTTATCACCATACTTATAGAAAAGTATACAACCAGCATGAATAATAATTTACGATCAAGGTTCTTTTCCTGATAATATCCAGTACACCCGTGCCCCCTCGGTTGCACGCAGCACAGCATCTACCATGCTGCGCTAGATTGCAAATAAGGGAATCCATAACGCCTGAGACTTCAAGGAGAGCAACTCATAAGATGAGTTAATGAAAATGGCATCTACTGCATTTCGCATGGGAGTGACATTTTCTGTAACACCCCTTAAAGCATCCAATCCGCCTTCAAGCTAAATCTTCCATCAAGTATAAACTGGTCAATGATGTTAACTATACAGCTTAGCATAAACCCTCAGCTTGACATTCGATGACTCCTGAGATCATCCTCGTTATTCATAAAGGCTACCAATCACTTTATCCAAGCACTTTCTTTTGAAGAATAAACGGCTAGGGGCTAACCATGTTTTCTGGTACAGCATGATTTTAGACACGTCGGCATTCACCTCGGTGTAGAGTTAGCTAATGTGGATGGTCCATCAGCAAACCCAGATG
Organism: Adenanthera pavonina; assembly: GCA_026686845.1. Lineage (NCBI taxonomy): Eukaryota > Viridiplantae > Streptophyta > Magnoliopsida > Fabales > Fabaceae > Adenanthera > Adenanthera pavonina. The sequence goes on from JAIVEN010000002.1 coordinate 8,663,377, forward strand.
ATGGAGTTTGTGGCCTTGAGATGATTCCAAAATCAGGAGGAAGCATGTCCACCCCATTCCAATCAACACTGGCTGTTAAATTGATGTTAAGGAATTTAAAATACCACTTACAAAAAAAAAAAGATACAGGACCAGAACTTGGAGAAAGAGCGCGTGGAAATAGAAAGACATAAAAATATTTGAAATGAGGGATACAATCTGTTCTCCACATATCTGTAATGCTAACGTCAGCATCTGATAGAAGCCAATAATATGCATCATTCTGCAAATGTAATGATACGTGATGCTCAGTTTCAATGACGGGAAAATTAAAATCAAAAGGCCTTATAGTTCTCTCTCTCTTTTTCAATTGGATGGTTAGGGGACAGGCCAAGATCAAAACAAATGCTTCGTAAAAGTGAGTTCAAATGCTAATATACTAAGCTTGTTTTCCTCAAATCTTGGTATTAGCATTCAGTGTGCACACATACATGACAAGTTTAACTATGACCTCACTAACCTTGAGTCCAACAGGTAGAGGTTAGCAAGAAAGAAAAGGAAGCGATGTGGCACAAGATAGATATAAAAGGAAAAATAACATCAGTATTGAATTCTTGAACCGCACCTTGTTGGAACCTTTGCAAACTGCTAACAAGTTTTCATAATGCTTCAGAGCTACCACAAATTAAACATAACACACTTACATCAACATCAGAAGGAACAATTTTCATGATGCCCCCACCGAACTCTGGTGAAGCATTTAGATCAGAGCATGTATGAGAAGAGAGTTGAGTCTGAGATTCAAGATCCCTTCCATTGTGCTCAACAGGAGCCATTTCTGTTGTTTGGTGTTCATTGGACCCTGAACTTGAAGCAAGTGGGAAGCTCATGGGGGGCTCAATGCCATTCATCTCTTCAAATTTCTCCTCAAATTGACTATAAAACAATTCAGAAGTTCCAACAATGAAATAGTAGATGCATAAACCAGACAACAATACAACCACAAAATATTCATAATCAGACAAAATAAAGTAATTATGTGATTTCTTGATAAACAACAGATGAAAAAATGAGGAAAAGAAATATACTGGCCAAGGAAGGGATACCTGACAAGGTAGACATCAATGGGACCCATTGTGCTTCTAAGAATTATTCTATATCTCCTCTGTGGATAGTCAACAGCCTGATGGATATAGAAGCAACAACCTCCATCATGCATCAGAAACACCAGTTGCAAAATATCAAAAACCTTCCATCAAAGTATATGCCCAAAACTTACTTCCTCAGGATCAGGAACTTCCAAGGTGGTTCCATGCGGGGCTTTAATTGCTATTAGAGTTTCATTCTGCTTCGAGAAATGTACAAAACCATTGTTCAAAATTAAACACTTGTAGTAATCAGCATGAAAACGAGAATATAGCAATTGTCATAATAGGCATAAACAATACTAGTGCAATCATATACTCACCTGCAAGCTGGGTAGGCCCTTAATATCCTCTTCAGTGACAAAAAGCGACCTAAAAAGAAAATTGGTAAGAATTATTATTGTGATAACATTTACTTTTTCCCAGATAAGGAGAGAAAATAAATCTCAAATCTTGACAAGAGGAAAATACTTTTGGTTTTTTTCATCTTCGCTCAAATTTCTCAGCCTTTCCTGCATTCCCCTACCAAAATTTACAGAGCACCAGCATCAGCCAACAGTTTCAAAATAGCAAATTTCTTCTTTCTCTAACTCTAAACAACTATATAACCTTATTTGATCATCTAATGTTTGCTCTTCCAAAGAAAGCTTCTCAACATCTGCCTGCAAAACATCAGAAGAACCACAGGGCATAGCATAATTTACGGTATACCCTACCACACTATAAGATACTAAGTCTTTATTTTCCATAATACTTCTGTATATAAATTATGACAAGCATAGCACTAGACCATCATACCACTGATTATTGAATGTTGTCTCTAGACATGATCGATTGAAAAATAGAGACATGTCCATTGCCATATCAACAACAATGACAATTCTATAACAATTGGTGTCTTGTGCATCAATATATCCTTCACAAGAAAACAATACATGTCACATACCTTTAGCATGGAGACATCGCCATCCACCTCTCCAGATGTAGAAGACTTGATTCCCCTACAATAGATATTCCACAAGAATTGACATAAAAATTGTGAGCTGATACTTTGATCTGAAATGTAAAGCTACAAACAAGAGGAGCAATATTTAGCAGAATTTCAAATTGCATCACAAAATTACTTCCAGTGTATTCTATTTTTGAGCTTTTTCTCAATGAGACCAATTCCCTCCAAAACATTAGTGATGTCATATATCCTCCTCTTTTGCACCTGTGTAGCAAGAAAAATTTAAATCCACATGTGACGGACATGGAAATATCAAGCAGATAGCTTGGCCATAATTTTTAACAAGTACCTCCAAAGTTTCTGCTGCTTTATTCAGGTCAAGATCACCATCCTGTGCATGTTTCAGCAAATTGATGAACTTTTTAGTCAACAAACCTGTGAAGTTCTGGCATAATTTTGTCATTCTTTTCTCTTTAAAATAACCTTAATAGGTATATAAGGCAGAAATCAAGAATCATAGAGGTAGTTAAGAATGCTTTCAAACTTACCCAAGGAACTGTCATAACGACAACTACCAGCAGGAGTTAGAGAAGGGGAACCTGTTTGTCAACCAAAAAAACCCTAATTAAACTCATATATCGAAGCCTAATATGGCTAGGGTACAGCAGGAAAGAAGCAGTTTTCACCACCATCACAATTTGCACATGAGTTGTTTCCAATAACTAGAAATTTGTCAAGCATAGTAGAGAACCTAGTTTAAGCATTTAACATAAAATAAAATGGGAAAATTTTCTCACCAGCATTTGAGATAGGGGTCTGAGGACCAGATTTGCCTTCCTTGGCAACTTTAGACTTATTGTATGTCCTTCCTCCTTTTCCAGACACAGGAGTTTTGAAGGGACTGTTTGTTACATTAGTAGCAGGGCTGTTACTCCAATCTTGGGACTCTCCATTGTTGTCATTCACTACACTCTTCCGCTTCATGTACTGACATCATCAGCAGATTCTAGAAGTTATAAGATAGGGGATAAAAGAGATGACTAAAGATATAAACACACACAATGATATATTGGTAAGATGGAGGCAAGATAATGCAATCAATCAAGCATGGGAAACAATTGAAATTGATCCTTGCAGATGCAAAATGACAAATCATAAGGTTTCATGATCCATGAAATATCCCCAGAAAATGTTTTGTCTACCTCTACATCAAAAGCATCCCGAGAAGAAGTTACATTCCCTCGTTATTACCTACTCTCCGCCTAGTCTTTTTACAAGAGACAACTGACTAAGTATACAAAGATCAAAGTTGACCTAAAAATTGGACTTTGAAAATAAGGCAAATGTGTGATCTTAACTTTTGCAAAATCCCCCCCCCCCTCCAGAAAAAAAACATAGACGGGTTCGAGGAACGGGAAACAAGCTTTACTTTTTGTTAGGATAAAAAGTCAGAACCATTGGCCCGCTCAAATAAGAATAAATCAAAAGCATGGGCCAACTAATCCAGCTAATTCAGCCGCTATAGAGAAGAAATGAAAAAAGGAACGAAAAATAAGCGGCGCCCAGAAGCATTCGCCAGAAAAAATAATTTTGCAAGCCACAATTATTAAACATAAACCCAAAATAATTTGAGGATAAAACAACGACTTACTGGAGATCGAACAACAATAACTTCAGGCTCTTGATCGGCAGCCCTTCTAGAGTCGGAAGACGAAAAGCTGTGATAATCATCCGGAGGAGCAAATGGCGGTTTAGTCGATGGGAAGGCCAGGTGACGCTTCAGTGGCGGCCGATTCTGAGAAGTCTCTGGTGGTGGCGATGCCTGGCGGTTTGAAGCTCCAACGCCGCCAGACATGGAGCAGTAAACTGATCGTACAGCTGTCAGTCTTAAATCTAGAAATTTGCGTTAGAAGCTGACTGAGAAAATCAGCAAATATAAAAGAAAACAGCGACCACAAGGCCTTAAGAAGGAAAATATGATTTAAGTGTGTAGCGAGAGAAAATGGGGGATTTTAGAGAGAGAGGAAAGGGTTTGGAGGAAACTAGAGAGTTAGGGCCGAAGGGAGAAGAACAGAAAACGAGGGACGGAGGGAATTTTGTTTCGGATAGATGTGGAGGGAACGCCGCTTCGGAAAAACATTAGTTATTTGCACTATTACCATTACATTTTGAGGTTATTATAGAAGGAACCCCGAAATTCTGTATTCTTCTGTCATGTTGATGTTACAGCTCGTTTAGCAAAATACAATCCAATAAAAAGTAAAATATAATTATAGAAAACAATGTCATGGACATTGCATTGAGATGCCCGTTATATACTTAGATTAAAAAGAATAAAAAACTATTGTTTGTTAGATTTACGAAATAAAAGGGTTAAAAAACCATGTGGGTCGTGACTCAAAAAGAAATTTTATAAAGAAAAAAGATGAAACCAAGACTCAATCAAAGTAATTAGAGTAGTATACATGTTATTAGATTAGAGCTGACAAAACCGTGAACTAAGCCCACAGGTGAAGTGCAAAGGGCAAGAATTGAAAGGGGAACAAAGCCATAATGAATTTAAAAAAAAAGTTACAAAAAATATAATTTATAAGGTGTGAAATATGGAGAACTGAATAAAAGTTAGAAATTATCGAATTTGAGGACAATTAAAGATTTATATCCCTCACATAACGTATCTGTGTGGGACTGCCCTAAAATTGTAATATCTATATAAAAATCTTTTCAAATGATCGCCAAATAAACACACTCTTTCAATCAATAATTAATTAGATACACACTCATGGACCCTCAAACCAAATTAATCTCCCTTGCTAGATGACTTCGAGCCTTAACTCTACAAGTACTTTCTTTTCATCAGAAATCAAACTAATTTCCAAAAGATGATTCTTCCTCATATCAATGTATTCGTCCAATGAAGTAGTTACTCTTTAGGCTACTTAGATTGTTAAGACCCTTTTGTAAAGTGATACCAACATGGAGCTCTTTCCTATCCAAGTTTCTCGTGTTTTGTTTAAAGTATTGTTATAATGTTGTCACATAAATCGGTTCTCAGAGCCAAGCATGCGCCTTGTATTTGTGTTTTCGTGTTTTATGGTTGTTACGTTTCCGGTCACAACAATGTATGTACATCTTTCAATGCATTTGTAATGCCAAGATATTGCTTCTCTTGGCACATTTGTTTAGTTCTCGTCAAGACCTTATAGTTCCCAACATAGTGGATCACATGGCATACGTTGATTGTGTTGTTCCATCTTTTCATTTTATACCATGTTAGAGATCTTTTCTTGCATAGTCAAGTTAGGCCATTTTATATTTAGTGTCTTTCATATCCAAGGAAATTGTGATAAAGGGTTTTGAAGATCCATATCGTTTTATTTTATAAGTAAGATTATTACTTGGCAGGTATCACATATCTTTGCTACCCCTGTGTACACTTGTTTTTTTTTGGGCCAATGCGCCTGTGTACATGTGTCAAATTTTCACAAATCCAACCAAAATTACACCCAACAACTATTATTAAATAATAATATAATAAATATGATGCATGGCTATTTTTGTATAAAAAAGAAGGTTACTCTTTCCTCACTGCTACTAAATTTGGCATTAGTAATTGCAAACATGATCACTATATCTACCCTATTCAGGAAAACCTAATGTTTTTATCCAATTTTAATTCAAATAAGATTATGGGACTAAAATTGATAGCAAAATAATTAATATTTTCTTTTGAAAAATAAAATGAGATTGTGCAATTGTTTTAGAATACTATTGTACGTCTTATGAAGACAATGTTGCAGATTGAAACTTTATAGTACATAACACATTCTTTGGTGAACTAGTTAATTGACACTCCTAATTTGGCCTTTTTTATTTTAATATAAAGTATGTAGCAAATCAATCATTTAATTTTTACCGTGCTTATAAACAAACAAGGAAAATTTAATTATCACCAGTGTTTACTTGGGAAAAATAAATAACATTTTACCGGACTTATAAATAGTCATACTTGTAAACAGTCATTCAATTTTCACCCAAGAAACAACTGATGTTTTAATTAAAGTACGGAACATGTGATATGATGTTGGTTAGGCGGAAATTGAAAAACTTGTTCGACATGATTTTTTGTTTCTTTCAGAATAACGAGAGCTGTGGGTTTTAAAAAAATATTTTGTGTCCAAATTTTCCCAAGCTACTTTTCATTAAAAAAAAGGGGCTATTTAAGGCTGTACATCAGGTATTTTCTTTTTTATTTTTTCTTAAATTAAGAATATCCTCACCCATAGCAAAGATTAAAAAAGATAAACCACTCCCAATTAAGTTTATTCCATACATAAAAAATAAAAATTAAACTCCCGATTAATTATTTTAAGATGGAAAGCCTCTATTATTTACACTAATATAAGTTGGTAAGTAATCATTTTTTAATAACTTCAATTGTTGACTGCTTGCAAATGTTCACCAATTAGTCAATATGTAATGACATATGTTTTCTGTTAGATCAACATTATTCTCACCGGTAGTAAAAAATATTGTTTCTTGAAATATTGAAAATAAAAGGTAGATCTTTTCCAATTAATCTTGCTGCATATATAAATGTAGAGATTCAAACCCCAACACCTTGAGCATGTTTGGTTGAAGAGAAAGAATTTTATTGGGGGAGAAAAGAAGAAAGAGAAAGAGATATTAACTAAAGGCAAGTAAATTGAGGAGAATGGGGGGATTTTATGAAAAGGGAGAATTGAAAGGAAAGCAATTCCCCTTTAAAAGAAAATCCCATTTTTTCCCAGTCCAAGTTTGGGTCAATATGGAAAGGTGCTCACTTCTCATTTCAATTTATCTTAGGGGGTGTTTGATTTTGTTTCTGAAAATAATTTTTCTATTTTTAGAAATAAAAAATTCAGAAAACTTATTTTGATAAACCTGTTTTTTATAAATTGTTCTGAAAAACAGAAAAATAAAAGAATAGAAAACTCAAAATACCTTTAAGGTGTTTTAAGGTATTTTATAATACAAAACACCTTAAAAGTATTTTAAATAACTCATTTATTACTAACTAGTTATAAATTTAAAAATAATTATTTAAATAAATTTTTTTATTTTTTTATTTTGAAAACTTATTTTTAAAAATAATTTTATAAAATTATTCTCAAACCAATAAAATAAAAAATATTGTAAAACTAAAACATGCCCTTTATCCCGCTCTTTGGTGCACTGTAAACTTAAGGGCTTATCCTCTTCAACCTTCCTCACTTTTATGTATGGAATTCCTCACTCTAATATCCTTGAGGAGCTTTGGCGTGATCTGTTAGATATTAGCAAACATATGAGGAGGGCTTGGATAGTTATGGGAGACTTCAATGAAATTGCCTCACCTAATGAGAAAGTTGGGGGAGCTCCTGCAAATATTAGAAGATGTGAAGCTTTTGTTGAAAACATCTCTAATTGCAGCCTTACGGATCTGGGAGCTAAAGAACCCAGATTTACTTGGAGGGCTCCTTTTTTAACGAAGCACTATAGAATTTTTGAGAGGCTTGATCGTGTTCTTGGGAACCTTGACTGCGTATCGATGTTTCATGAAATTGAGGTTGAAGTTCTCCCCAGGGTAAAAGAATCAGATCATAATCCTCGATTGTTGCAGTTGCATGGGATGACTGTTCAACGTAGAGGCCAGTCTCCATTTAGATTTAAAGCTGCTTGGATTAGTTATAATGATTATAAAGACTCTCTCAGATCACGGAGGGATGAAGTTTCTCACCTCCCTTCTACTCTTTCGGAGATCAAGGGCAAGCTAATTGATTGGAAAAAAGAATAGTTTGGTGACATATTTCAAAAGAAAATGAATTTTCTTAATAGATTGAAAGGTATTCAGAATGCCAAAGCCTATCCTTATTCCGGTTTACTTCAAAATCTGGAGAGAGTTGTGCAATGAGAGCTTGAAGAAATCCTTGATCCAGAAGAATTAGTTTGGTTTCAAAGATCAAGAGCTCAATGGATAGAGGAAGGGGATAGATATACGAGATATTACCATTTGAAAGCAACCACGAGAAAGTGGCAAAACAAGATTTCTAAATGAAAAAATCCTGATGGAGTCTGGATTGAAGACTCTGAGGAGATTGTTTCTCATATTATTGAGTTTTTTAAATCTCTTTTTAGTGATGATATGCTTTCTGTGGATCCTTTCCAAACAATTGCTTCTTTTCCTAGAGTTAATGAAGCTGTTTTACTCAATTGTGGAGTTACCCCGAGTGCAGAAGAGATTAAAAAAGCCATTTTCTCTACGGGGGCCTTTAAAGCACCGGGTATAAACTTTCTCATGGTTGCTTATATTTTTGTATTATGTATCGATAAACTTTCTCACTTGATTTCTGACAAAGTGAATGTAGGATTTTGGAAGCCTATTAAACTGGCTTGTAATAGTCCTTCTATATTGCATCTTATGTTCGCGGACAAACTGCTTCTTTTTGGAATAGCTGAGAAAGGGCAAATCCATTGCATGATGCAGTGTCTTGAAATTTTCTCAATAGATTCAGGACAAAAGGTTAGTATTTGTAAATCTTCAATTTACTTTTCAAAGAATGTTTTTAGGAGAGATAGACTTGAGCTTGCCAATGTTGCTGGGTTGAAAATTGTGGATGATCTTGGTGTTTATTTACTATTTCCCCTAAAAGGAAAGATGAATAGAATTGATTCTTTCAACTATATAGTGGAAAAAGATAATAAAAAATTGGCTTCTTGGCAATCTAAGTGTCTTTCTATGGCTGGTAGGATAACATTAGCTAAGTCAAAAATATGTTGTTCCTAGAGGTACTGGTGAATCCTTAACTGTCAAAAATAGTTATTCTCCTCTTTGGAAATTTATCTGTCAACAAGATGCTCTTATTGCTAGGGGCACAAGATCTAATAGAGATGGTACTAGTACTAAATTTTTTTCTGATTATTGGATTGATGTTGATATGATTGTGAAAGACTTGAGTAATACTAATGTGACTAATGATCTTCTGGATAGTAGTGTAGCTTTTTGGACTGATTCTACAGGTACCTGAGATCTCAACCGTATGTGGCTTTTCTTACCTGAGGAAGCCATTGAAAGAATTCAGTGCATCATTCCTCCTAATGTTCATTTTGGCCATGATGTTCATATTTGGAAGAATTCAACACATGGAGAATTTTCTATGAAAAGTGCTTATCACTTAATTAATGGCGATGACTGCAACTCATCTGATCAAATGTGATCCAAGATTTGGAAATGGAAAGGAGCAGAAAGAATTAGATTGTTCCATTATTGGATTGCTTTTCAAGGAAAACTGCTAACGAATTGTAGAAAAAGCAAACGGGGATTGGGAAGCCCTTATTTTTCATTCTGTCTTAGGAATGGAAGAGGACTTTTTGCATGTTATTAGAGACTGCTTATTAGCCAAATCTGTGTGGATGGAACTAATTGGCATGAGATGGAGAAACATCTTCTCTCTTGATCTCAAAGATGGTTTGCTTTTAACTTCTATAATCAGGTAGGAGAAACTGAAGTTGGATGGAATGCTTTATGGGGTTATACTTATTGGCAACTTTGGCAATGGAGAAATGACTTCCTCTTTGTTGAACATTTTTCTTTGCCACATGATCCAGTTGCTTTCATCTATAGCAAAGTAAGAAGTTATGTGAGTAATGGAAGGAGTTCCCACTCCCTTGGGAACTATCATATAGCTGTTGTGCCTACTATTTGGTCCCCACCATGTGATGATTGGATCAAATTAAATTGTGATGCCTTGGCGATCTTAAGCAATGGAAGAGCGGGTTGTGGTGGACTATTGCAAAATGCAACTGGCTCATGGATGGGTGGTTATCATAAATACCTTGGTAAATGCTCCCCCATCTTGCCAAGGCTTGGGGAATTTATTTGGGGCTTATTTTGGCCTGGAATAAAGGCTTCGAGAAAATTATTATTGAATCATATGCAAAGCTGATTATTGAAGAATTAATTCATAGAGGAAAGAGGCAATGTGATATCGATTCTATCTTCCTTGTTATCTTTGACATCCTTGATAGAGCTAAAAAAGCAGCTGACAAATTAGCACGGGAAGCTATCAATAATCCTCGCGAGCTTCATCTATTTGAAGATACTTTTGATTTTCTCAGGATTCTGGTTATTGGAGATATAATGGGGTCTTAACCCCTTTGTTGTAATCTTGGGTTCTTCCCCCCTAATTAAAAAAAAAATCATTATGTAATATCTATATGTATTTCTGTTGATATTATTTTATAATGCCAGGTGCTTTACTGGTAGTAAGAATTAGTTTTAATCAATTTTTATTATTTTGTCTATCTTAAAAATTTTGCACACCAAACACATCATGTAGGCATTTAGATGGTTAAAAAGTGGAACAAAACAAATAAATATAATGCCAGGGAGGCACCCTGCCCCTGTTGCGCTTTTTAGGACTTGTTTGACAGATACAATCAAAATGAATTAAATATAAAGAAAATAAAATTATTAAATAATAATTAACAAACAAAATAAATAATTTAAAAAATCTTACATTCAAGGACATGAGGTGTTAAAATTGATTATAATAATTATTGGGACGTCTTATTGATAAAGTAGCTCCAACTCGATTGTTTCTAACCAAAAAAAAATCTTCCACATTTTATAGTGATTAACTGAAAAAATTTAACTAATAGATATGAGGGGGATTAGAGTTACTTAAGTATAATATTTTGAATTCAAAATTATACGACTACAAAAAATATTTTTGAGAGAATTCTCTTAAATAGGATAGACCGTGGCTCAATTCAAATTAATCATAACTTAAAATGCTAATTGAATACCATATAGTTATTATAAAAAACTAAAAATTTAAATTTAAATATAATAATTCAACAGTCTAGAATGGATTGTTTAAAATAATTTTTATAGGAGAATACATCATTCAGGTGTATTTGTGAACTAATTATCACTAATCTCGTTATACTTTGCTAGAAAAGGAAAAGTAAGCCTCGATTAGTTGGCTTGAATAGTCATTGTTAAAATAGAAATGCCCATGCTTATCTGTTGAATGGTCTTGCGTTCCATCCTCTCATGAGTGCTTAGTCTCATATAACATTGAAAATATGGATTTCATTAAAAGTATATTTGGATTAACCTAACCATAATTGATCACAAGTAATTTTTTATAATTAATTATGAAGATAAGTGCTTATGTACAAAATGATTTATGTTTTGATACTTTTAACTGAAAAGTGATTTTGAGAAAATAAGTGTGTTTAAATTTTGAGGGTTTAAGTGATTATTTGGTGGATAATAAAAATGAGAAATAAAATAAGTGATTATAAAAGGAGAAATAAGTATAAGCATGTTTGGATCTGCATTCAGGACTAAATTTGGGTCCAAAACTAGTTTTCCAATTAATATAACATGTTTGGCTTTCTTCCCTTTTACACCGGAAATATGATGTAGATGGATGGCGTGCGGAAAAGGAAAAAAGAGACAAATTAGATTTCTAAACTAAAATTGACTCAAGAGGAGTTGTCACCAAAATTTTAAGGGAAATTTTAGAAAATCAATTTAAGAAGGAAAATGATAGTTTGCAAAATAAAGCTGAATTCGAAAATACGATTGTAAGTGAGAAAGGTATAAGACATCCCGCAACATCCGTTCCTAAGAACAATTACCTTAAGTTGATTATGTAAATTAATATGGCTTTAAAAATTATTTTGGTTATCATTTGTCATTCACATGCTAAAATAAGGGTAAAAAATGAAAGAAATTAAGTAGATTTGGAAACAAAAACGAATAAAAGGAATTAACAAAAATAAATTGAAAATTATTTATTTATTTAGAAGGACGAACTTGACCCAAAATTATAGTTTAGGATTTATGTACCCCACAATAAGGATTAAAGTCCATGTAATTCAGATTAAAAATGTGCGCTAGTATGTTGATATTTTTTTTAATTGAAATTTTGTAATGAGAGAAAGCTAATTGAAAATAATTTATCATCTTGCAAATAAAATGATTTTCTGAAATTTGGGTTGAAGTGTTTTAATTTGCAAAAGATATTTTAATTGTACTTACTTACTCTTATTTTAATTAATTTTAAAAATACTTTTGACTCCTTGTTTTCTTTAATTTCTAAAATTATTTTTTGATTTTGGTTTTTTTTAAATATATTTCTTTTTATATTAATTAACTTTTTTCAGGAAAATAAAATCAATTCACTTGCTGTAGACTCGTTGTCATGCTCAATAGACAAATGCTTAAGTACCTATGAAAACTCTAAAAACTTTCATGCTATAAAGGTTTTATTATATTTTTAGAGTAAAAATTTAAAAAATAATATTATTGTTTGTTTCTAATATAACATTTTTATAAAATTTGAAAAGCTTATTATATTATTATTTATTGAAATATAATTATTTTATTAAAAGAAAAACACCTTTTAAACAATCAATATATATAATCTGACTGATATCTTTATGTGAATTCACCATCTCAGTCGATAAAGTTCTGTCTGCATGGGTTCGAAAACCTCAAGTGACATAATTATTCATTAATTGGATTAAAACTCTCTTTTAAAAATTAAGAAATGGAATTTTACATAGATAGACCATTGAGCCTACCATTAAGAGTGCAAATTAATCATCATACTTGTGTAGCCCCATAGACTTAAATGGCAATTGATTACTCTACGCATTTACAAAAGTTCAATAACCATTCCGATAACTTTAAAGTATATATACATATATAAGGGCAACTTAAAGTCATACACAAATTTGTCTATGTGTGTGTTAGCATGCAAATTTAAGCAATTTAAATGCAATCACAAATTGCATAAGATGGGAAGATACAAACTCTTGTGTCTTTCTATTTTTTTCATTTACTCCAAAAATGATAGTCCAACTTTTAAACTTCGTCCATACTCCTGTGGCACTTAAAAGAAAATAAATAAAAAAATAGAGTACTATTCACATTAGAAGCATTTTCACAAGAAATTAAGAATATTTGTTTTTTGACATATGGATTTTATAAGAGAATCCAAATCCTCACCATTTAAGAAATCCAAGAAAGCTAAGAGTTTGCCACAAAGGCCGCACACAGTACTTTCAAGCTCTAAATAGTAACAAAAGTATAATCACATATTGCAATTTCAAACTCTAAACATTAAACAAACTATGCAGCACATAAGATCAACTTTGCAATGTACACGTTAAACTTTCCTCTTATCTCAAAACAACACCTAAACTAAGCCCGAAAATCAGATCTATCAAACTTAACTCAAGGAGAGCTCAAGCCAAAACATGCATACATGTACTATAGCACATTCACACTTCAGTCAAATTTCAAAAGCAATCTATAAAGCATCGACCTGAATTTCAAACAAAGCACTCAATTTAACAAAGAAGCATTCCAGCACCTAAATCATACTAAATCAGGTAAGATCCCTTTCACATATACTCATTCACTAATTCAATCTAGTAAACTCAGCAACCATTATATCAAAACTACACTTTATGCATTCTTTAATATTATCATTTGCCTAAAATCTCAAACACCTCGCCATATCATGCAATATTTCAAGCTCAACAAAGAAAATAAGGGACCCACAAGTCTCGATGCCATTAGTACAACCAAATGAAGACAAACAAGGCCCTACCAATAGTGGCTAAGGTTGGCTATCTATTAGAGTTACATATTATATCAGACAATCAAGCTAGTCCCAAAACAAGATGTTGAGATGACGATGGCAAGTCAGTTTTGTGCTTCAAATGACATCACAATGAAGAAAACAATCTGAAAGAAAATATAAGGATCATGTTGAAGCAAATGCATGTGGCCAAATAAACGATATTTTGAGCCTATATTTCAACAACATATCAGCAACCACTGACACTCAGGCATTCATAGGATATTGTAAAGAGCACCAAGACCTTTTATGCAAATTAAATCCATAACAACAAATCTCCATCATGGGCAAATCTTTTGTTTTCCAAACCAAACCTTCAATACTAGGATACAAATATCCCGAAGCGTAATAAACAACCCAAACTAATGACCAAAATGCCATCCTTCACATGCACATAAGCTCTAGATTTATCATTATTGACACATCAAGCACTCAAAGAAGTATGAACAAGCATGTTTAGCATATAGGTTCTATTATGCAGCGTTTTCAATAGACAAATTAAACCAGCAGATTCAAACAAAGGCTGAGCATTTCGAGTACAACAACCAGAAGTAAAGTGCTAATCGACAATAGACCAAAACCAGATTTATTAGAAAAAGAGCCTCAAGCAACAATAGTCCCAAACGAGATTTATGATTTAGTGGGTATCAATAAAACTCAACTCGAGAAGGGGCAAAAACCTTACATCTCAAAAGCTAATTATTCACAGGATAGACCAGGGCTTAGCAAACTATTTAACAAAATCCAAAACTGAAACAGAGAATTTCATCAAACCAAGGTCTCTGTTACTCGGTCATTGACTCCTCCAACGCTCAGACCTCGTCCACCCTCGTTCCGGTGACTCTCCCTTCCTTTCAAACTCGCCCTTAGCCTCTTAATCTCGCCATCACCTCTTCTGCTCCTTAGGTTTTTCTTTTGATTGGACTTGATATGTAACTCCACCCCTCTCTCTCAATTAAGGTTTTTCGGTGTCTTCTCGGTGTGACTTTTTTTTACTCGCGATTGCCCCCCTTTTATAGGTCTTCAACAGGTGGCTTACAAGCGAGAATCCGAACGCGTTACTGTCACAATTGCTGCCTCCCTCCATTTCGTTTGTTGCAATTTGACGCCTTTTCTCTGCTTTGCCTCAGTCCCAATTGCCTTCATCCCAAATGATCCTTGCCCCCACCACTCTGCTGTAGCAGAGTATGGAGTAGTGGAGGAATTTCTTTGTCGCTTTTAGCTTTCGAGCACTTTGCGTCCCTCTCTCGCATGGATTGTGGCTCGTCCCTGCCTCTCTCACTCTCTCTTTTCTTTTCTCGCACACCTGAGCTCCTTCCGTCACTTGTTCTTAAGCCTTCAATTGGGGCTCAGGGCTATTTGGACTCTCAGTCCAAATATAATTAATTTTTTATTTATATATATATATATATATTTTTACATTTTTTTATTTTTATCATATATTTTTTTGATGTGATGTTGGGCCATTGGAACCATAGGCGGAACCACGTATTATAGATTAGGGGCAATCGCCCCCTCAACAAATGTATGCATATGGGTAACATATGTGCCTATGGGTCATAGCCCCTTAACAATTCTTAACTCGCCCCGCTAACGAGAAGCAAAAGCGCGCGGACACGAGCAATTGAAAAGATGTTTTAAACATTTTTAATTATTTGGATACAATCTATTTCTTCATTTAACAAAAGTCATTTAATCATTTAATATTAGTTAGTTTTATATGTATATATGGAAAAATATTATTTTTAAAGAAATTCAAATATATTTTCCTTCAATTTCGTAAAAAAAAAACTCCTTGATTGATATATAGATCCTAATAAAATTAAAAGTTAAACAAAATATAATAATACTTTTTAAGAAGATCTTTATTTTCATTTTCTAATCCTGGCTAATAATATACTCTCAATTATGAGGCTTTATAACAATTATTTCTTTTTTTTTTTATAATAAATTATTTCTTTTTTATTTCTTCAATTATACTTTATACCCATGTTAAAAATACAATTTTATAATAAATATAAATGATAATTTCGCTACAATGAATTTTGTTGCACATATTGAGGAAAACTATAAAAATTTATTACAGAAGAAATTATAGAAGAATTTTTACTCAATTAAGAATCAATAAATATGATTTTAATTCCTAATAATATTTTATTACCTGTAATATCCATTTTTATAATAAGATAATTATATTTATTTTAACATTATTCTATAATTTTTAATTATAATGCATCTAATTTTTTAATTTAAATATATTTTGTTATCATATTAATTTTGGTAAAAAATTATCATATTAATTTAATGAATCATTAAATTATATTTTTTATAATTATAAGTTTCGCCCCCTTTAATATTTTTGCCTGGTTCCGTCTCTCATTGCAACCTAATATGTACAAATCTTGAGGCTGAAACATTAGGTCATTAGTATTCAGTCCACTCTTCATTTTTCTCCTCTTCTCTCTTTTATTATTATTATTACTATGTTTTTATTTTTTTAATTTTGTATTTATTTGATTGTATTTATTTATAACTTGCATTTATTCAGGAAATGCAAGATGCTTACTAATTTATCTAATTAATAAGGGATTCAAGTTCCTTTTTGTTGTTGTTTTTTTCAATTATTATTATTGTTATTATTATTATTTATTTTAAATTTCATTTTATTTAAACTGTTTCGATAAAATACATGTTCACATTCCTTCTTGCATGTTTGAAAAGTGGTTGTTGCTGGAAACAGAGTCTTCGTTGAAGCAGGTTAGAGGGAGCTTTCCTGTATCAATTAAAATAAAGTTAGATAAAAATAGACCAATAAAAATGAAAATAAATAAAAAAACTAG
Organism: Adenanthera pavonina; assembly: GCA_026686845.1. Taxonomy (NCBI): domain Eukaryota; kingdom Viridiplantae; phylum Streptophyta; class Magnoliopsida; order Fabales; family Fabaceae; genus Adenanthera; species Adenanthera pavonina. Next base: position 8,679,971 of record JAIVEN010000002.1, read on the forward strand.
AAAAATAAAATTTTTATAAAATTTCTCCTATTTAATGATAAAAATGCTCTTTCAAAATTTTAATCTCTATGGACTATGACGTGCAAGAAAATATTACATCAGATAGACTATGTTTCAAATTAAATAAATAGAAATTAAATTTTAGTTCAAGAAAATTAAAATAATTATAAGATAGAGTTTAAGCTCAATTTGAATAAAAATTATGACTCAAAATAATAAAAATAAAGAAAATAAACTACTAAAAAATAATTTTAAACATTTATTTTCTTATACAAACATATATACGCTTATATATATTAAATAGATATTAGAAAAAGAAAATTTATTTATTAAAATTTGAAAAAAAATTATTGCACTAAAAATGTTTTTTATTAAAATCATACCAATATAATCACTTTTATCAAAACTAATTTTTAAATAAATCATCCAAATATAAACACGTTAGTTCAAAATCAATTATATTAAAATTCATTTTTGATTAACTAAAAACCAAATGGACACTATGATAAGCAGAAAAAATTAGTTTATCCTATAATCACTTATTTTATACATAATTACTTATTAAAATCTCTATTATTTTTTACAACTTTTTAAAATAAACAATTATTTTTTTTTATGGGAAAAATCCGAAAACCCCTAAAATTTTGTCCAATTGTTGGTTTACTGTCCGGATAAATGTTCATTTCTTTTTAAGACTAAACATTTCAATCTTATTTCATCAAATATTATCATTTTTCATATTCACATTATGACTTCCATTCTCATTTTCATAAAAATATTTCACTAATGATACAAGCTCAAATAAGAGAGAAGGAGCCAGAAAGTGGGATAAGACCCTAAACCCATGCTCTAGATTTTGAAGCCCAAAAAAAAAAAAGGAATTTCCTTTTCCATCTATATTTTGTTTCACCCCCCACATCTCAGCCTTGGCTTCGCACTTGCATTGCCTCATGGCCTCCTCCTCATCCTCTGCTACTTCTGCTCTTCTCCTCTCTGCAAACCCTCGCCTTGTCTCTCCTCTTACTTCATCCCCTTTCTCTCTATCCATCCCTAATTCCTTCAATGCTCTTCGCACATCCTTACGGACTGCCCTGCCTCCATCTCTTTCCTTCAATCCTGCCTCTCGATCTAGACCCCGCTTCATTGTCAAGGCTTCTGTACGAACTTTCCACACACTTTTTTTTAATGAAAAAAAGAATTCACCTTTCTTGTTGCTCGAAGTGAATGTTAAAGTTGCTTTCTTTGAGCTGCTTCATAGCATGATTGTGTCCTGGCATTCTCCTTACTGCTACATTGTGGGACAAAAACTTATCCAATAGAATGTTCTCTGCATCTGTAGGAATTATTCTGCTGCTTTTAGCTGCTGCATATTGTCTGCTAAATATGATTTTTTTTTTTTTCATATAAAGCTGTACCATTTAAAGCTGCTATTATGCACTGACTGTGTGTATAAGATTAAGGTTAAATATCTGAACATTTGAAAGTAGACCTGAAATGCATTATTGATTATGGGTTTGGGAAGCTTGAATTTCATATGCAGCATTTATAGTTTAATTAACAGGTGATGTTGCTTTGAGCTGCAACTTACTAGTAATAAGACCAAGTATTTTCCCAAGGACTTGGTTATTCTGGATTATCAAGAGTAGTCATAGTTTGTTCCGTGGTGTATTTAAGCATTAAGCATTGTAAACTATATATAATTTCTTGTTGATTTGCTGGGAAAGTCTTTTTTATTTGTTGACTGCAGTAACTGCAATCTCCAATTATAAAACTGAAGATTATGTTTAGGACCCTAAATTTTCTCTGGATTGACCTTTGAAGTACATATTCTCTTGCTTTTCATTTTACAGAGCGAACTTCCGCTAGTGGGAAATCAACCTCCTGATTTTGAAGCAGAAGCTGTTTTTGATCAGGAGTTTATCAAGGTAAACATTGAAGAAACCTTTCTTTCTAAATAAGTAGCAGGATATATTGTTCTAATGATCTCAGTGTTAAGCACATTTAGAATGTGTTCCAAATCTCATGCACGTGGGTGTATAAGGAATGTACACTGCCACCAGCCATTGAAAAGATAAATTTGGACTCTCAGCCTTTGGAATGATCATTTGATTGTTTCTTTATTATGTAATACTTTGCGAAGAATGCCATTAAGAGAGATTTTGTTTAACTAAAGCATTTTTATTTCAGGTCAAACTCTCTGAATACATTGGGAAGAAATATGTTATCCTCTTTTTCTACCCGTTGGACTTCACATTTGTTTGTCCGACAGGTTTGTTAACATTTCAGTAAACTAAAATGACTTTTGAGGACTGAGGTTACTGTGGATCCTAATTGTCTGTTTCTTGTCCACAGAAATCACTGCTTTCAGTGATCGATAAGCAGAGTTTGAGAAACTAAACACAGAGATATTGGGTGTTTCAGTTGATAGTGTGGTAAGTTGGTAGAGACTCTTTTCCCATTTTTATTTCCTCAGCTACTGCCACTTATAGTCAAGCCCCCTCGGCTAACCCTGTGAATTTTGTTTGACCTTACATGCTTCTTCCTACTTATATCAGCTGCACAAGAAATTTAAGTGTGGGAAAAAGTCTAGCCACCTTACTGTCATGACATGGCTTAAGCAAACATGCAATTCAGGGAGAAGCTATGATAGAGACTGCAGGTTATTGAATGAATATTTTTCAGGGAGAGTTCACATTATTCTCGTCCCTGCTGTGTTTCTTATTCACCTCAACATAGACGGATTACAAGTGAATCACACTAGGCAGGATGAGTAATCTCGGTGATTTAGTTAGGCCTAATCTCAAAGAATTAATTCTATCCTAACCATTAAATCTAAACAGTAAGTGCAAAGGGATATAAAATAAATAAATAGTAGACAGAATAATAAAATAACATGCACGAAATATCTAGCAACAGAGACTTAGAAAACTTCTTGGGTTCTATAACTTGCTAGATAGAATTTATAGAAGAGGTCAAGGGATATTGCTTCATACACTAAGGAAAAGGGATTATCTCAAAGAAAACTTCATTCAATCACAGATAATTAAAATGTGTTTGGTTAATCAACATTTTTTGGAACTTCACTGATAATTACTACTTTAAAGGCTATACAGTCGCACTTCCAAAATTTGCTTCTTGATTAGAGGTGTTATTGAAACTGTAGTTCTCGCATCTTGCATGGGTTCAAACAGACAGAAAGTCTGGTGGCCTTGGTGATTTGAAGTATCCATTGATCTCTGATATCTCCAAATCAATTTCAAAATCTTATGGCGTTCTCATTCCTGATCAGGTATGTTTTGGTGTGATGATGATGATAGTAATCTTAATAATTTTAATTTGCTATGACTGACTGTAAGATAGCAGTAATTCGTCTAGTTTTCAATCCATTCTCTTAACAAATCTAGTAAGGTTTTATTGTGCTGGAACTTTATACAAGTTTGTTATGAACCATAGTTTCCCCTTTGGGACCTAGTATAACTTGTCAGACTGCTATCCAATCTAATCAAGTTTGTGTGATGTCTTAACAACCTGAGTAACGGGTTTCCTTTTCCTTCTGGATTGAAATATAGGATGCTGTCTAGATTATAGTTTTAGTAGGCGGCATCAAAAGGTGAAATGTTGGCAGTGGAATTAGTGTTATTCTTTGCCCTTTTTTTGAACCTTGTCATCATGGTTTATTATGTTTCCAAATGGTGTAGGAGATTGCGCTGAGAGGATTGTTCATTATCGACAAGGAAGGAGTTATCCAGCATTCTACCATCAATAACTTGGCAATTGGTAGAAGTGTTGATGAGACGAAGAGAACGCTCCAGGTAATATCAGCTTAGTTAGGAAAACACCAAGATTGAAGAACTGGTTCAGTATTATATTTTCACATTAGTTGTATCTTTTTTAAACGCTTTATTTAATTTTGTTGCATCCCCAATCCATTTGTATTGTCTTGCAGGCTTTGCAGTACGTGCAGGAAAACCCCGATGAAGTTTGCCCGGCTGGGTGGAAGCCTGGAGAGAAATCCATGAAACCAGACCCCAAACTTAGCAAAGAGTACTTTGCAGCAGTCTAGGCTTGATATTAGTCAAGAGTAGTAATTGCTCGCGGCGTAGGCTTGATATTAGTTAAGGTTAGTAATTGCTCATCTGTATCAATTAATGGGGTGTGATAGGGTTTAGTTTTTATTTTTAGAAAAGTCTTATGAGTTTTGAGCCATATGTTGTGGTAATAAATCCATGCTGGCGTACCTGGATTTTGGTGTGAATTATGTATCAGTTTTACGGTTTCTGTTGATAAATGTATCTGTATGTCATATTTTTGTATTTGAAATTTGAATAATAAGTTTCAGGCTTCCACCCGTTGGAGCTCTAAGCTGCGGAAGTTCTGTGCATGTATTATGCAAGTAACTCTTAAATAGAAATAAGCAAAACTGATCAAACTGTATTCTGAATGTTTCCCACGTGCTTCAGGCTATAATGTATTGTCTAAGACTAAGGATCGGGATAGAGCAAAGCTTAGTTTTATAGGATCTAATTGGCACCAAATCGTATTAGGTTGTTTCTGCCAAACCTAGCTGTATGTTGATCTTTGCATTTGGGATGATCAAGAGTGCGATCCAAGTTCGCTTAATTTATTATCTGAAAGGTGTCATTCCATTCTGAAAGACTTCTTTTAGTCTGCAGCTGCATTGCTACTAGTAATTCAAAACACGTCTCATTTAGTCTCTTATCACTAATCAAGCCACAAAAACCAAAGTTAGCTTGTCTCCATTAACTTGTGGATAAAAACTAGAAGTGAGCCTAGACACCCCATTTGGCTGGATCGGATTAGAATGAGGGAAATATGGTGTTTTAAAGCATTTCTGTAATTTAAGGGAATAGTTGCGGAAAGGAGGTTGAAGATGTTGACAAAAAAAAAAGAGTGTAGTATGAGATGAACTGCATTGTTTAAAGCTGATAAATAATGAGGCTTTAGTATTAGCTTGCTCATATTCTTTCAAATGCTTTTAGGGCAAGCTTTTTGACTTGAATACTATAAATATAAAATGAAATTACCAAAATGTTATAAGTAAAATAATATTTCCCAATATGCTAGAAATTTTGTTTCTCATTTTAATGTCATCGAAATAAAAAATGTACCTTCATACATACAAACTGAAATGTGTATAATTTTTTTTTTAAGGTGGCAGGCCTACCCATCACCCATTCCCCTCTCCCAACCACGTACTCCACCCCCCTCCAAAAAAAAATATAATTATAATGATAATATATATTATTTATATTTATAATTATAATATATTTATTATAATATAAATAAATATTAAAATAAATCCAATTTGAATTTTTAAAATATAATAAAAAATTTAAAAATCTATTTAATTAAATTAAAGGGATAATTATTTTAAAAGACCTCTATGAAATTATATTTAGTTTAAAAGATATTAAAAATTCTAATTAATCTCATTTAACCTACAAATAAGATATTATGCTTTAATCATAAATATAATATTATTTTTAGGATATAAAATAGTATTTATTATACATTTTAAAACAATATTTATATGTAATTCATTCCACACAGAGAGAAAGAGAGAAATTAAATAAGAATAATTTTGAAATAATACCTTAATTTTAAAACAATATTTATATGTAAGGTAATTAATTAATTTTAACTTTCATTCTTAATTCACATAATTCGATTAAAATAGTCTTATATTAAGAACCGAAGAGTCCTATATTAAGAAAATAAAAACATTAATACCAATTGAGATAGATGATGAGATGTGGTAAGAACTTTTTAAATATTTCTTCCAATTCCTAATATAACTACATTTTTTTAAAATTTGTAATAAATATTACCTTCTATCTTAGAAAAATCTGTATGATTCAGTAAAAAAAAAACTTCATGTAAAACCCTTTTTAACCGAATCATATGAATTTATTTTTAAAATACGAGGTAGTATTTATTATATATATTAAAAAAATGTTGTTATATTAGGAATTGGAAAAAATATTTAGAAAGTTTTCCTTAAATCTCATCATCTATTTAAAAAAATTAAGAATTGGAAGAAATATTTACAATTTTAAATTTTTTATTATACTTTAAAAATGTAAATGAGATTTATTTTAATATTTATTTATATTGTAATAAATATATTATAATCATAAATATAAGTAATATATCTTATCATTATAAATTCATATTTGGTGGGGAGAGGGGAATGGGTGATGTGTTTCGTGGGGATGGGGATGCCACCTTAAGTTTAAAAAAAAATTATACATATCTCAGTTTCTACCAAACACATACTGAGATATATAAGGGTATATTTTTTATCTCAGTGATATTAACATCAAAATATAAAATTTATAGCATATTGAGAAATAATACTTGACTTATAATATTTTAATAATTTTATTTTATATTTATAGTATTCAGGTAAAAAAACCTAGTACTAAAGTGGGTTCAATCCCATCATCTCATACTAAAATCCGCTTATCTCATTGGGTTCAATTCCATCACCCCCATACATATTCCCTTTACACTAACACCTTGCATATTCCAGCATCAAAACTTGCTTTTTTCTTCTGTTTCATAGCGATTCAATTATATGGAACTAAAATGCTAATGGAGACAAACATAATTTCAAAGTAATTGCCTTAAATTGACCCCACACTAAGGGTTTAGAGTAAGAAAAATTTTTCTGTTCTAAAATATATACCAACATCAGCAAAAGGAGTCAGATTGGTACATCATTCGGTAATAATTGGCATTTTGACTTGATACTTTAATATACTTTAATTGCGTGATGCTCTGTGGCTTGGTCTTGGATGAAGAAATGATTGTATGTCATTGTTCAGAATATAGAAGAACTCAGATACCCTTATCTTTCCAAATTTGTTGGATATCAATTTGAATAATTAAAATATTTGTTTTCCCGGAAGCCTCATTTTTAATATGTGTATATATATATATATATGATCATCATTCTCCGAGAGAACTAAATCAAGATCATATATGGGTTAGAAGCAGAAGACATCGACGTGCTAGCTGTTCAAATTCTATTATTTGGGTTTTGGACTTCATTTTTATAATCTTTCAAGCAGATTGGATTAGATCTGATGTTAGTGTGAAGATGAACTTATTAAACAAAAATTATATATTAATTTGTATAATATTAAGTTTTTTCTTTTATATTGCCTTCAATTGCAGGATCAATTTACTTGCACTGAAACTAATTCATCTCCTGTCACACAGTCAAAGATATGCCATTGATTCTGGACAAATTAAAGAATAGATATAAAAAACGCGTAATCCGTAGTTTATTAGTATCATGTTCACATAACGTCACATGAGGTAATATTCAAGTAATTTCTCTAACATTGAAGGCAACGCAACAACAATGACGTGCTTGAAATTCATATAAAATAACAACATTTAATCATACTACTAAGTAAGTCATTGCAAGAAACATTAATAGGATGTGGTCGATCTGCTCAAATATCTGATTATAACGTTGTATTGCAGTTGATACGAATCTAACCATATGAATTAAACAGATAGAAAATTAATCGAGTAGATATACTGAGTTTGATTCGCAGTTTATGAAATGCAAAAATCATGAACTGACTTTTATTAAAAGGGTTGGATGAAGGGTTGAGCTGCTGGAAAAGACAAGGGTTCCAATAATTTTTCTGTGAGAAGACTTGCCTATAGATATTGCTTGCATGGGAGTTGCCCAGCAGAATAGGCCTACTAATGCAAGAGACGACTTATTAACCATTTTATTCACGTGAGAGACGTGCAATTAAAGATTAACACAAAGGCCTCTCTTCCTCGTTATAATTCCTATTTCATGATTCCACCGAGAATACCGGATGATTCCTCACAAACTAGCATTAAATATTGCACTGATTTATCTTAACGATGGATGTCTTAAATCGAAGAAGATACCCATATCTTATTCAAGATTTTAGAATTTAGCTTGAGCTGCATCAGGTGCCCGTCTAATTAGGATTGTGTTCATTTTCTCGCCTTGTATTATTATATTATTCGATTTGTATGAGGCTTTACGGGAGAGAAGTGGAAAGTGAGGAAAAGAACTGGTGCGAATCATTCACATTTAGATGCCAGAAGCGATGTAACATAAATTTCATCAGTACTTTGATTTTGATTTGATTTTACATTTGACGAACATCCCTCATTTTCTCCTGTATACTAGATAGGGACATTACCAAATGTTCTAATTTTCTAAGAAACAAAAAAGATCCTGTGTTGACTTCTCCTACGGTTACCATGCGGCCGTATATAATTCATATGTACCAAAAAACCAAGACCCCAAAAACCATCCTTCATCTTTAGCCTTGAAATGGATCACATGGCAACTTCTGATTCCGCCACGAAATCTAGTCTATCTTCCCACACCAACTTGGACACCACCTCGTCTTGCTCAGGTACATGTTCCTGCTTCCCAGGAAAAAAGGCCCACTTGATTAGCAACTTGTATATATTAAACCAGAAGAGAGATTAATTCAATTTAATTAACTTCATAATTTGATTTATATACGGAAGAAAAGGTGTCATCTGTCTGAACCACACAATAAAGCGTAGTATAATTATAGGGAGAGTACCTCCAGCTCTTTGACCAATTGTTTGGCAGTGGGTGCTGACACGATAATACGACGTGCCGTAGGGGAGATAAAGCCTTCATCAACGGCCTGATCAATGAACGACAACAAGGTGTTGTAGTACCCATCCACGTTTAACAGCCCCACCTGCACTCACGCAAAGCACTTTGTTTCAGATTACAATTATTATATGCCCCAGCACACTTACATTGACCAACAACTGTAGTGTTTGGCGTTGTTCTTTATCATTTTATGTCAATGATGAAGATTGGTCACCATACTCTCTCCCATTCAAACGGAAAACCTCCAAATAATGTAACGTGACAACAATTAACTACACAAAAATCTGCACCTATCTTATAATTTGAATCCCAATTTAATACCCCACATGGAATGGTTCTGTTTTGAAGCTTCCTGTGGGTTGCATGATTTGCATCATTGTTACACTAAACCCATGTTAACATTTCCTTGTCTGAGATCTAAGCACAGTCAACTTGCTACCTAAACCAGACGCGTTATATTAAGAGTACTATTAATTATAAACATGGGGACAATGTCTCATATGGAAGCTATACATAGTTGCTAACAGCAAGTGCTGTCAGAATAATCAAAGGCAAGGAGAGAAAAAAAGGAATTTGACTTTGGGATTTCTTTTTTTAAATATTTATACAAGAAACTTGATTCAGAGAGATCTCAAGAGCTAATGAAGCTTGTTTCATTATTTTCTATTACTTTATTCATTCCCATCTTTCAGGCATCTTTCTATGAGCTTCTTTCTGTCGCTCTGTCCCTCAACATATTATTTTGCAATAGAATTGGCCATTGTCGTTTGAGAATAGCTTTGGTCTTTGTAACTAACGTCATCTAAACTTGCCATATAATCAAATGAGATAGTTCGTACAGGTTTGCGATGAATTCCGAGCTGAGCCCATGTAATTACTTCCAGCAATTCTTCAAGTGTTCCATAGCCACCTGACGTTTGACAGTAACACAGATTTAGTGAATTAAAAGACGTACACTTAATGCAAAATTCACCTGCTGGCTGCTGCGAGTTTTTTTTTTTTTTTTTAAATGACAGCTGAGTTTGTAATACAAGGTTGTGATCCTTACCTGGGAGAGCAATGAAGGCATCCGCTTGACGAGCCATCTCAGCTTTCCTTTGATGCATATCAGACACGGTTCTTACTTCTCCAATAGGATCACCAGTTATCTGCAACAAACATGTAAACATCTCATGAGTCACCGAACACTAATATTTTTTCAAGGACTTGAAATTAATAGTTATTACAGGTTATTAAGTGCTGTACCTCTCTTGGCATGAGAGTTCTTGGGATAACCCTGCACATCAAACCCGTAAAAATGGACATTATTCCCAGTGTACTCCGAAAAGGACTCAGCCAATGAGAAACAGACAATGTTTATGCACAAGATTATATGATATCCTCTATAAGATTTTCTTTTTCTTTTTAAAAAACCTTTACTTAAAATTAGTAGTGCTTGCTGTGTGGAGCGAAGAACATTTGGACAAAAGGTCAGAATGTCTTTCAAGGGCACGTAAAGAGAAAAAGCAATAGAGGGTCCAATTAGCAAATGCTGCACAAACTTTATAGTAGTAAAGCTAAAAGTTACGTACGTCCCTTTCCGAAGGAGCCAAAAGGGATTCAACTTTATCTTATAGAGCAAAGCTGCTCAAAAGGCTTCTAACCATCAATAAAGGTCACACACTTTTCTTTTTCTTTTTTAATCTCAGCAGCAGTACAAGAGACAGGTTAACCGCAAGCAATTTTTTTATATCCATAAAATGTTTCCTCCCCAACTTGAGAAGCCTTGAAAAAGAGAAGAAATACTCCACGTTGCTTAAGTCCATCCAATAATGTCCCATTGCAATCCAATTGATATATAGCAGGGATAAAAATACACGCATGGGTCAGTATGCTACAGAAATACATAACCCGTTGCTTAAAAAACTATGAAGGCTCAGTAAAAGTGACCAAGGTTACTTCTATCCACAGGCACACAGAAAAGAGTAAGAGAGAGAGAAAAGGACAAACCCTAGAACATGGCGCCCACCATCATGAACCGCCTGAGAAACGAGACCCATCAACCCGACGCTTCCACCACCGTAGACCAAATCAATCCTCCTCTCCACCTTCGAAACACATAGAAAAAGCAAAAAAAAGGACGCCTGTCACTACTCATCATGAATACCAAACCAAACATACTACTGGGGCAACCACAAAATATTAAATTTATACAAGCTTAGTGGATTGTGGTCTTAGTATAATCCATTAGGGTAGACCGTGAAAATAACATTTTCTTAAAGAAATAAAAAAACGCGGAACGCTAGCTATTGAGCGCAATGAACAAATTTGGGTGCAAACCCATAGGCAAGAATCATGGAGTTTTGGTCATGGAAGCTTGTAGGAAATGCCAAAGCTAAGAACACGCTTAATAGAGTAATCATGCCAAGGTTGCACGTTTGGTTCCCTAGAAAACAGCAGATTTTTTTTTTTTAAAAAAGAAGATCGATATTGGGGAGAGTTAAAAATAATAAGATAGGCAAAACACAGAGAGATCATGCAGGAAGACTGCTCAACTGACAGGCAGGTTACAGCTAGCAATCGCTCTGTCTCTCTCTCTCATGCCAAACTAAAACCCTAAACTATCTCCCCATATTCCTCAACAATCATAAGCCCACGTTGAGAAGTTGTTCATAGGAAGAAACCACCAGTCACACTCTTCAGAAGAAGAAAGAGGATGAACACGGAAAGAATAAGATGTAACCCGAGAATATGAGGTGAATCGAGAAAAATAATTGAGACAAACAAATTTAACACAATCTGTTTCGGATTGCACCGAGCAAGAACACTGGCCGGCGAATAGATGTCAGTATATTGAAAAAGCAAGACGGCAAGGAAAGTGTATGTAAATGTCCGACGCAACTGATAATTGTTGGAGGGTTCAGATTCAAGGCGCGCGTGCTTAATGGGATTAGCAAATCCCAAACACATGATGAAAGGAAAAGAAGAAGTGTTTTATACATGAGAATCGGCCGAAGGTATCTTGTTTCCCTTCTAGTGGGGCGCGGGGTTGAAAGAAAAACAGATGATTGAAGATTACCAGTTCCTTGCCAAGTTGAACAGCAGCTTCCTGGTAGGTAGCTTTCTTGCCAGAACTGCTGCCACAGAAGACACAAATCCGCTTGAACCTGGATTTTGTCTCTTCCATTATATCCGTCATCGTTGCACAGAGCTAGCAGCTGCAAAGGAAAAGGAAAGGAAAGATGGTTGAAAATGAAAACCAAGTGACTATTTGTTTAGTCATAATAGAGAGATTGGTGTGTGTGTGTATATATGGAGTCATGGAGAGATACCCCCTCCCTGTCCACTTGGACGAACCAGTAATATTTGAAGTGGAAATTAAAAAAAGAGGACGGGTGAAAGGGGTGGATTTCTTTTTATTTTTAAGTTTAGATTACCCATTTTTTTATCAATATAGTAACAATTAATAATAATAATTGACTCATATTTTTATTAATTTATTTCAATAAATAATTATTAATATTAACATAGAATATACAAAATAAAATTATTATAAATTATAATATTTATAAAATGTAAATAATATAATCATTTTTTAGGCTTAATAAAAACAAAACCTCATCCTTTTCTTTTTTTTCCAACATCCACCGCAATGATAGGAAGACTTCTTTAAGATTTTAATTTTTTTAAGGTTATTACAATTCCTACAAATCAAAACTTCAATTCCAAAAAATACTATTTCCATAGTATCAATAAAATTTTTTTTAAATTTTAATTTTTTTAATATTACTGCATCCCCTAAATTAAAATTTTTACCCCAAAAAATACTAATTAAATATCCCACCACTTGCACAGAGATCCATTGATAAACCTTATCCTTTTCCCTTCTACACTAACCACTACATTAAATTTAGCTGTCTGGATGCAATTCGAGGTAAGTAATATTATGATAGCACTTACTTCACATCTTCGGCATTTTATCACCGATATTATATTGATATAATAAAATAATAAAATTTATTTATTCATTTTCAATGAATAATCATCGTTATTATAGAATAAAATTTATAATAAATTATAATATGATCCATTAATTTTTTAAAATTGGTATAATTTGAAAAAAAAAATCAATATTAATAAAAAATTATATGTACATCCAGACAGCTAAATTATAAAAATTCTACAATTATATTACGTATTTTCTGATCATGTGGGTGAATTTGAGCTTTCATTTTGCTATACATTCTTGGAGATCAAAATCAACTCAATAGATTTTTCCATTTTAACGGATATTAATCTTTAAAATTATTTAATCCAAAAATCGGTGAACCAAGTCTGGTTTAGTATGGTATGGAGAATAAGATAAACCAACCTAAGAAAAGAATCGGTAAAATTGATCAAAATCATAAAGCCACGGATTGGATCGGCTTGAAAATATGTGGCAAAAAAAAAGAGTTGGTTTGAAGATAAAGCAACACCAATGACTATAAAAGGAAAAATAAAAACAGAAAATAAGACCTAACCAGATCTTACCAGTTAACATAGAAAATATATAAATGTCCGTCTTGATATATCTAACCAGATCTTATATAGAAAATATATAAATGAGAAAAGAAGATGAAGAAAAAAGAGGAGATAGAGGAGAGAAAAATCTTATGAAATCCAAATCTAACTTGAACCCAATAACATAAATCAGATGAAGAAGAAAAATGGAGAGCGTCAGTTTATGGTCCTTCAATGTTCCCTCTAGAAACGTTTTGAACCTTCTCATATATTCTCATAAGATTGAATATCCGTTTGGGTTTTCAATTTGAAAAAATAAATTTAAATTAAATTAAATTTGTAAAAATAAAGTTTGAAAAAAAGTAAGGTTATAAAAATAATTTATATTTGAATATTTTTTTTCACAAAAATAAATTTAAAAAATTAAAATGATAAGAGTTAAAAGTATTTTTAAATATATAATTATTAAAAATAATAAAAGTTTTATAATATAATATTATATAACTAATTAAACTATATATACTTTAATAATATAATTAGTTTTAATTATCATAAATAAATATCAATAAAAACTCTAATTTTCCAATGTTAATAAGCCAAAGTTATCATATAAAAACACACTAGATTAATTATAAAATATTAACATTAATATTCATAATTTAAAAGAAAAACATATTTAAATAAATCACGTGACTAATTTTATTGCATATGATCTCTAAATGAGTCATAAATGTTATCAATTGGCACATACGATATAATTTAATCTCTAAATGAATCATAAATGTTATCAATTGTTGCTGAAGAGGTTGCTAAAGAGATTACACTTGAATATGTGGTTGGACCTTTACTATCATGATTGCGATCCTGACAAAACTTAGGCTCTCATCTTCATAACCCAAGAAATCAAAATCAATGATAAATTTTTTTCTAATAAAATTATGTATAGCCATTGATAATATCAGCAAGCCAAATTAACATTAAAATTAGAGTCATCTTATAGCTAATGATTGAAATTCTCCCTAGAATTTCATGTCTTATATAAGTTTAGTGGCATTAATGCAGATTCTTCCTAATATTCCTAAGTGACTAGTTTAATAGTGCAGTTAAGTCTAGCGTTATCTAAATATAACAGTAAATCACCATAGCAATTTTCGATCTCCAGATAAACAAATAACAAGTCCCTCGTCACATTCTTCTTTAACAATATAGAACCATGACTTGCAACAGTTCACTAAGTATAGAACCATTACATGAAAACCCCCAAATCCCGACCATTAACAAAGACAATCAAACCAATCACCCAACTCAATCAAAAAAGAAAAAAAACTAAGTGAAACAGGGCGACATGAGGTCAAACACGAGAAGGGAAATCGTACCTATTGTCGAGACTGCGAAGACTAGATTAGCTGAGAAGGTAAGAGGACGAGCCGCCAAACAGAGCTTCAAACGACATCAATGGAGGTCGAGGGGAGAGGGAACCTATGAGCATAGAGGAATAGGGGAAAATGGCGATCGGAAGACAATGAGAATGATTATAGGAATAGATGAGCACATATCAACATATATGAGAGTATAGAATCATAGATCAAGGATAAGAACATAGTTTCAGATCAACTAAGACAATCACAGATTTGAAAACATAAGAATAAGAATTGTCTGGAATCATCGGGTGAGGAGTCGATGGTGTGTGCACGTCCGGGAATAGCTACATATGATATCGTTGAAGGAACGGAGGAGACTAGTTGAGAATGAAAAGAGGCGAGAAAATGAGGCCGACGGTCACAAGAAACTGAAGATACACGCCTTCGAAGGAAGGAAAGCTCAAAAGGGTATAACAGTATTATGATATAATAACAATGGAATTAATGATACATCTATTCTCTACATACTCTTAATTAATAAAAAAAAGTTTAGTTATTAGAAAGGGAACTTGTGCAGTATTTGATTATTTTTGTGTAAAAAATTTATTAGAATAAGCATAATTTATAAAAATGAAATTTAAATAAAAATAAAAAAAATTTATCACACACATGTTTGGATAAAAAAATAATAATTAGAAAGTATAATTTAATTTAAAAAATATAAACAAAACATACCTTATTAATTATATAGAGAAAAAGTTATTTTGAAGTAATTTTTATTTTTTAATGTAAGTTACTTTTAACTATCTCATTAAAATCAAGAAAAATTTATTACATTATTAAAATTATCTTAAAATTAATGAGTTTTTCATCTTTATTCTCTAATAAATACTGTAAATTTAAATAATTTATTTTATTTCTCATAAATAAATAAAAATATTTTAGATATAAAATAATTAATATCTTAAAAATTTATAAAAAAATAATTATTTTTAAAATATAACTAATAAAAAGGTGATGAAGGACTTACTACGGAATAAGAAAAAATGATGTTTGTAAACCCACAATTTGATCTTCAGAGAGACCCAAATGATGAAATAACTATGAAAGAAAGCAAATACACTATTATATAAATATAAAGAGACGTTCAGAGTCTACTATGACAGGGCATGAGGCATTATTGTGAAAAAGAAGTAATTCCGACTCTTTAAATGAGAAGAAACAAAAAAAAATGTTATTAATTCAAATAAATATATGATAAATATAAATTTAAAATGATGCGTGGGGAAACGGGACAATTTATAAGACTTGACACCATAAGGCAGGGAGACTAAATAGGCATTGATTGAATTAAAAAAAAGCCAATAAACATTAACGACAACCATCAAATAAAGCAAGGATATCTATTTAAACCACATTTTCATATATATATATATATATTTATACTCTCTCTATTTTTTTTTATAAAATAAATTTTAAAAAAAATCTATGTTTTATAATATAAAATATTTTATATTAATTAGTGTATTTAATTTAATTTTATAAAAATAGAAAAATTTAATTAATGTAAAGAATCTCAATTTATAAGTTAACTATATTAAATAATATTCAATCAAGATAATTTAAAAAAATAAAAAAATTAGTTATTAACTATTACCTTAATTTATATGTGATAATTAAAAATATCTTATAAATCAAAATAAAGAGAGTACATTTTATCATAAAATTATAAATTTGACTAAATATTTTATAGATTAGATGCTGCACTTGGTTTATCAAATTTTGTTATTTAATTATGGCCAATCGTAATTTAATACCCATCTGACTAATGAACTATGAACTACTAGTTTGAGAGTTTAGTGACCGGTACAACTTTTATAATATTGATTTTAGTTAGCTTCTATACCAATGCATGAGTTATATAGAATTTTGGAAAAATGTATGCACTATCAAGTAAATAGTTAATTTATCATATATTTATTTTAATTAATAACATAAAATTTATAATAAGTTGCACACTTATAAATCATAAATAATGTAATTTATTTGTCTATAAAAATGTAATTTACTTTTAATCATGTATATATAATTATATATAATATAATTTTTAAATGAGTCAATTCTTGTTTCTTTTAAGTTCAAGAATACTTAAAATAAATTTAAATCCACAATTTGTCACCACGTTGTCTTTTCCACCCCAATAAGTAGACAGCATATCCAAAGAATCGAATTATTTATTAATTATTAATTATGCTAAGAACACCCTGCTAGACTTTGTCTGTGTATCTTTCCATTTTACCAAAACATATATTGCAGAGCTATGTTTCGTATAAATAAAAAAGATTTTTTGAAAGAGAGAATGAGAAAGAAATTTTTATAAAATTTGTTTGGTATACATCATTTAAGTTTTATATGAATAAAATATAATATTTTCATGAAATTCTTCTCTCCATTTTCTTTTTCCTTTTCATTTCCATCAAAATGTCTCATTCCTACCAAACATGACATAACTTTTTATGAGCTATTACCGGTTTGGCGGCTATTTCTAAAATAATTTTTTTATTTTTAAAAAAATTAAAAAATTTGTTTCGTAAACTTATTTTTTCTAAAAAATAAAAAATTAAAATAACAGAAAATTCAGAATATTTTTAAAGTGTTTTGTAATTTTTATTTTAGAAAATACAAGAAAAAGTGAAAAATACTCATATTATTAATGGTAAATTTATAAATTTTAAATAACTCATCTAACACTTACTAGTTACTCCCTCTTATCCTTAATATAAGACCATTTTAACCGAATCACGCGAATTAAGAATTGGAATTAAAACTAATTAACTACCTTGATTTCTCCAAAAATTTCAATATTTTTTCAAAACTACCCTTATTTAATTTTTCTCTCTTTTTCTTTAGATGCATTAAATAGGGGTATTTTTCTGAAAATATATAATAAATACTATCTCGTATATTATAAAGGATCTTATATTTAAGATCAGGACAAAAAATCCTATATATAGAATCAGATGAAGTATGATTTTAAAAATAATTATTCAAAAAAAATTTCTTTTCTTATTTCTAAAGCTTATTCTCAAAAAATAATTTTATATAAATTATTTTAAAAATAATAAAATAGAAAACACTCCTAACCTCCACAAATATTTCACCAATTTTTCAAAAACAAAATTCTATTTACAAAATTCCACAACAGCAAGTCCTCTCAATAAGTCCAATATCCATGGAATAAAGAAAAAAAAAAAACTGTTTGGTGAAGCGCAATTCAATTAAAACGATACGTTGAACATGTACGTGAGGTAATAATCTTACTCCCTCCTCTCCGGATAATTTTAAGTGAAACAAAGTTAAAAGTTAATTAATTATTTTAATTTTTTTAAAAATTTATTTTTATTTAATCTCTTTCTTTCTGATTAGTATATATTAAATTAAATTTTTTTTAAAAAATATAATAAATACTATCTTATATATAATAAAATGTCTTTTATGTAAAATTTAAAAATATATTTTATATTTAAAAAAAATAAATTAAATTGATTGATCTTAGTGGTAATTATTTTCGATAGCTCCTAGTTATATCTGCGACTTAATTATAACTATAAATATTAAGGTCTAAATCATTACACTGAGGCTTTCGTATTGCCACGTAGTAAACTTTTTATAAAATGTTGTCGATTGTTGATGTAGTATCTCCAGCATGCACGTCACGTGTAAACCCCGTTGTTTCGGCCATCACGAAGTATTTAATTCAAATCCAAAATTAAAGAAAAAAAATCAATACTATATGCCAAAGAGAAATACCCCCAAGTTTTTAATCGCAATTATTTCTAACAAACTTATTAAAATTATAAAAAAATTATTATATTATTAAAATTATCTTAAAATTAACATATTTTTTATATTTATCCTCTAATAAATACTATAAATTCAAATAATTTATATTTTTTTTCATAATTAAATAAAAATATTTTAAAAATAAAATAATTAATATTGTAAAAGCTCCTAGAAAAATGACTTACACATTTAGAACTATAAAAAATTTGTAAAATGTGACAAATAAAAAAAATAAAAGAAAATACTTAAATAAGTAATAGTAGGATAATCAGTAAATGTAGCTATAAAAATTAGGAGTATTAATTGGTGGGAAATTAATGGAAAACCAACCTTAATTTGAATGTGATTTGACTAAAATGATCACATTCATAACAAAAAATGATGATTAAAAATAGAAAATTTAAATTAAATATAGTAAAATATTTTACAATTTTTTTAATTATAAATATAAAATAAAACAGATATAAATTCTTGAATTTTATTAAAAAAAGTTACAATACCCTTTCATGTATTTAATTTAATTTTTGGGTTTTTAATAAATATTTAAAAAAAATAAAGAGAGAGAAATTGACTGTGAAGTCAGGGTGAAGGTGAGAGAAAGTGAAAGTGGGTGTGGGGGAGAAAAGAAGAGGAGAGCATGGGAAAACGTGAAACCTGGGTGGTTAAAGAATGATGGTGTGGGAGGGATGATCCATCATTGCATTCTTTTTGCAGAGGCCAGTAATGATTACCCTTTTTTACTTGATTTATGCATTTTTGATTGATTTGATATATATACTGCCTCTGCCTGCTGTGAAATTTAATTCCTTTTCTTTTCGATATTGGGACTCACCATCGCTATTATTAGTTTAGTTATTACCACCAGTTATTCCCTTATTCCGGGGTTATTATTTTAAATTTTAATATATTACTCTAATCCAACCCTCCCTCCTATAAATTGAAATTGGAGTAGTAAGGACTAAGGAGGTATGTAAAGGATAGGAGAGAGGGTGGTAATGTATGAGTGGGTGTGGGTGTTGGGAGATAATTTCATAACGTCGGTGGAGATGAAAAGTGAGCATTTTAGGAGAGAAAGGAACATGATGATGAGGGTGAAGTGGAAGGATGAGAGTAGAGTAGGGCGGTGGTTATGCTCCTACGATCCCGATCCCACACCCACACGTGGGGACTAAAACGACGGCCCCTTGGGTTGGGACACGTTCGTCGGTGTCACACTCACACTCACACGTGCACTAGCTAAGGTCTGGCCTGGAGCCTGTGCTGTGGGCTTTACCCTGTCTCTTCTGCATCCGCTTGTTTGTAAAAGTAGCTTTGTGATATGAGGTGCTGTGTCTGAGTTCTCAGAATGAAAGTGAACACTTCGCCCTCTCTCTCTCTCTCTCCCCCTCTCTTTGTGATCAATGAATGGGATTTGGATTGATTGGACATTGGTCGACATCTGTATCTCTCATTTCGGAGCTATACGGCTCGTCTCGTGCTCCCCGCTTTTTAACTCTTTCCACACTTACCTCTAAAAAACGCCATACATATACTGTTTCCGTTCAAATGATTAAAAAAATTTCTGTATTTTAAAATATAAAAAATAAATAAAATTTTTTTTAATATATTTAATAATTTTTTTTAAAATATCTCTAATTAATATAGTATATTTTTAATATGATTTATTTACATTAATTACATAATAGAAGAGTTATTAATATTAAATGAGGATATTTTTAAAAACTATTTTATATTTCTGATAAATTTATTGATTTTTTTAATTTATGTGATTTTATCTCTTATCCTTTATATTAAGAAATGGAGGGAGTAGGAATAACGCTGCCCCTGCTCTGACTTAAAATGATGGGCTTATTTGATCCATCTTAATTTGATGAATTCAAATTCAGATTTTGGTAAGTTCATCAGTTTGACACATTAACCAAAAAACAAACTTCAACATGCATCTAATCTTTCATTGTCTCGTTAAAAAAAAGAAACACACACAAAAAACAAAAATTGAATATCTTAAACCATTATGCAAGTTTTATAATGATATTTGAATCTTATTTTGTAAAAATAATTTTATAATCATCCCCAATATTTCTATCTTTGCCAATTGCCATTTACGATCACTCTCTTATACGATGCATCATATACAAAGAAAATAAGAAATATACTTTCGTGACTAAGTATTAATTCATAAAATTCACACCGTCAATCTAACTCCATTTCAGGTTTTGGTTTTCGCCAAAACAAACCCAACATGGAGAACGCATTTATTGAATAAAAATTTTACTTGTGTAAAATTTTTATTCAATAAATGCGTTCTCCATTTGCTACTGTGGGAATATATAATACATGATTTAAACAAAAGTGAGATATAAAGTTTGCAAGCTATATAAAATGATAAAATATCAATTAATAAATATATATAGAATGTACAAGTATATATTATTATTAGAACATATCTTTTTTGGTGCAAATACCATATAGTATAGTGAAGTTAGATGGTATGCATATTGGATCACTCGTAACAAGAAGCCCAATGCCATGCTATAATTTAATGTAAATATGCAAGATACCATTTCAAAATAAGGATATAGCATAGTATAATAAAAAAATAAATAATTACCAAAATATAACATGTCTAGTCTTATTTATTGAAATATAACACATAATCCATCGGTGATAATGCATTTTGCACTATACACATAAATTGATTGCCTAGTTAAGCAACTTACCAATCTATTTTTATTGGTGGCAATACGTTTTGCGTTGTACACATAAGTCGCATGGATGGTCATACCACTTGCTTTTCAAAAAGTTGACCAAGCATGCGACTTGCTTTTGTTGTTTATTTAAAAAAATATTCTTGTTGCATGGCAACTTCAGCAATGTTTTTTTTTCTTTTAAATTCTTGTTATGGAAAATTAAAGTGCTTACTCTTATACTATTTATAAACTATTGTTTGTCAATACATGAGTATTAAGGAAAATTAGTTCTACTTTAAAATTTATAAAAAATATAATATAAACTTCTAATTTTACCCATACTCCTCAGTTAAGTAATAATAATTATGTGAGAGAAAGAGAACATGTTAAAATAAGGAATAATTTACAAGAAAATAAAGTTATTGAGGGTAAAATAGGAAATTTATATGAAAATCTGCACTGTAACTTATAAATATTTTAGAAAATATCTTATAAATAGGACCGAAGAAAGTATAAATTACTAATAAATAGTATATTGTTAAAAAATAATTATTAGTCAACAAATTTTAACAAATGTTAAATAAAGAATAATTGATCTTTATTTTTGTTAAATCATGAAAAAAGACAATTTTGGACCCCATAAAAAAAATTCTCATGCCTATATAAGCTTCTTACCATATTCAAGTGGATTTCATACCCTACAAGCAAAAAGCATTACCACCAAATCGATTTCGGGTGTTATATTTTAGTAAATAAGATATGACATTTCATGTTTTGGAAATTTTGTTGTTGTTGTTTATATTAAGCTGAAAAACCCTACAAAACCCTCCTTATGCTTGCCTTCCAGATCAAACAGTACAATTATGTTCTGTTGAGAACGCTGTGGACGATCCCAAGGTCGAGCCATAACAGCCAGGGGGTTGAAGGGCGTTAATGAATGAACATGGGCCTGGATGATTGTTCCGAAGGATTTATGGATGTTGAAGCCCTTTAGTATTGTGTTGGAATTTGATCCCATATTCGGATCAGACAATCTAAAAAAAATCATGGGCCCAAGCCAAACCGGTGTACTTTGAGTTTCTTTGTTGCAAAGTGCAAATACACGTGTCAAGCCCATCCTCATCCGCCGCCATCAGCGGTGAGTCTGATTTCCTGAGCTTGGGATTCCACTTCAACTTCTTATGGCAGCCTCCTGTTGCTGGCTGGTATAAATTGAATAGCGATGGTTCTGTCGACCCCTCCGAGAGTAAAGGCTTCTTGTGCTGCTATTATTAGAGATTTTGAAGGCAGATAGATAGGAGGTTTCTCTCGTTTCCTTGGTTAACCTCTGTTGAAGATACTGAAATGTGGGGTGCGGTGGAAGGGACTTAAAATCGGCCGGGAGCTTGGTTTGAAACGAGTAGTGGTGGAGTCTGACTCCTTGACAACAATCCAAATCCTGCAAGGATAGTGTGGATATGATCGAGCTTCATTTACAGCATGCCTTGCCCTTAATTGGATGAAGAAGGATTGGCAGATCAGAGTTTGTTACGCTCCACTAGAAGCAAACCAGTCTGCGGATGCCTTAGCAGAATGTGGAAGGACCTGTGTGCTTCCTTTTGCCTTCTTTGATGCTATTCCTTCTTGTATAAGAGATCTTGTGCTTCATGATACTCCGGGAACTTTAGTTCCAATTTGTTTGGATGAGTAGTCCTTGAGGCTTTGGCTTCTCGTTGTTCATTAAAACAAAAAACACTTCTTTATTGGACATCCCCTTGCCAACCAGTAGATTCACATTTTGTCCCTCTAGAGACCTTCTAATTTTTAATACATTCTTCTTAATTCTTACCGCTATTTTAATTGGTATACAAATATAAAAACAGAAACAATCTCTTGACGTCCAAACATTTTTTACCCCAAAAAAATTTAAAAATAATTCATGTTATTTTTTAATTAAAAAAAAAAGAGATGGATATAATTGATACTTGATAGCTTTTTTCTTTCCTTCCTGTTTGCGCCAACAAAATGAGAATTGCAATTGATACTAGATAGTTGAAATTTAAATTATCGAACTTTGTACAGACAAATCAAATTTCCAGCTTTCTACAAAAACCATCCTGTACTGCCGAGGGTAACAGCAGATGATACTCTTCTTCACAAGCGCGCGTAACTTTAAATTGATCAGGCTTGTTTGATATACATAGAATGAAAATGTGTATAATTAAAATAATTCTTAGATATTTGTTTCATAAAAAAATAAAAATTATGGTTAACAATCACAAGAACCTTAGTTATATTAATAATACCTTAGAAAATTTTAGTTCCCTCCCCAATCGCAGAGTGTATTTTCTTGTATTGTACTTTTTTAACGCGTTGGACAGTATTTCTTTCACACCTCGACATGTTTAAAAATATAAAAAGCTGTTGACTTTAGTACTTGGATAGCTATATTCTTATGAAGGAAGAAGACAGAAACTTCAGTTCACGCTACCGTTACGAATGGGATAGCCATCAAATGACGCGTATAGGCGAGGTGACAATGGCATGAGTATGACGACCTGCCCACTCGATTCACGCTCCTACTGTTCACATTTATATTTCTAATACAAACAATTTAAAATGTAGATGCTGTTTTTTTCCCCCAAAAAAATGTAAATGTTAAACGCTTGACTTGACTTCTTAAAAACAATTATTGTTTCGTTTCCAATTTTTTTTTCTTTTACACTTATGACATCGAACCACACATCAGTATTGAACCGACACAAAGATGAAGAAAAATGTAAATATATAAAAAAAAAATGAGTAGGAAAATCGATTTGGGACAGTCGGACAGACCGTTGGTGCCTTGGTGGAGTTTGGGACCTTGGGTTTACAGTTACGGACACCTGTGCCGCTCAAAAACGACAAACTAAGCACGAGCAGTGACACAAGAATATTTGGCTGAATAAAAATATTTTTCCCTTTTATTTTTCAACGAGAATAAAATTAAATATATGCACAATACTTTTTCTAATCCATATTATACGACATTTTAATTCATACATTTTGTATGAGAAATTTTAGCACAAAATTTAGGGTATTGGATATTTTTTTTCTAATTTTATTTTTATTTTTAATTTTTCTCTACCAATAATTTATAATTTTATAATAATAATATAATGTAGTATTTAATAAAAATAAAATATAAAATATTAATATTTTTTATATTAATTTTACATAACAAATAATTTTTTAATATATATGTAATTAATATAAAATATTTTATAATAATGTGAATTGGAGTAGTATATTTTTAAATGGATTGTACTAGGGGGAAAAAACAACTCACGGAATAAAGCACGAAAAGAAGGCCCAATTTTGTGTGCACGATGAGGATGTAACAACCAACAACTACTCTCAGTAGTCAGCCCGACACCAGCTGGTGCTGTCTCATGTGATCCAATGGGTGGAAGAAGTCTCTCTCCTTCACCCTTTCCCCACTTCGCAGTCGCTTCTGCTTTTTCCCTTCCTTCAAACGGTAAACTTTCCTTCTTATTTTTTTTATTTAATATAAAAAGGCTGGTAACTAGTTAGCTACTAAATAGATAAGGAAACCCAAGCCATAGGCCATAGCAATTCCCATTCAATTATCTTCGCACGATCTGAGCAACTTCTTCAATGGCCGCTCCGCACATTCTCTGTTTTCTCTGTCTCTTCTTTATCATCCCCTTCACTTCATCTTCTTCATCCACACCCGACATCATTACCATCTCTCTCTCTCCTTTATCCACCAAACATCCATCGTCGGATCTATTTGAGACGCTCAAATTACTCTCCTCTGCTACTCGAAACAGAGCCCACCACCTCAAGCACCGCAACTCCGATTCCAAACCTTCCCTTCTCAAAACGCAAGCTTATCCCAAAAGCTACGGGGGATACTCCATTAATCTTAATTTTGGAACCCCACCTCAAACACTTCCCTTTGTTTTGGACACCGGAAGCAGCCTCGTCTGGCTCCCCTGTACTTCTCGATACCTATGTTCTAAATGTTCCTTCCCTAAAATCAACCCAACCAACATCCCCAAGTTCATTCCCAAGAATTCATCTTCCGCCAAGATCGTTGGTTGCAAAAACCCAAAATGTAGTTGGATTTTCGGCTCCGATGTTCAATCTCGATGCCACCACTGCAAACCTAATACCCAGAATTGCTCACCGATTTGTCCCGCTTACATAATTCAATACGGTTTGGGATCGACATCTGGCGTCTTACTCTCAGAAAACCTGGACTTCCCCGGGAAAATCGTACCCGATTTCCTTATCGGGTGCTCTATCTTGTCAATCCGCCAACCCGCTGGCATCGCAGGGTTTGGTCGTGGTCCAGAATCGCTGCCCTCCCAGATGGGTCTAACGAAGTTCTCCTACTGTTTACTGTCTCACAGGTTCGACGACTCCTCAGAAAGCAGCGATCTCATCTTGCACAGCGGCTTCTCCTCCGCTAAGACTAACGGCCTTAGCTATGCACCGTTTCAGCCAAACCCATCTGGGAACAATTCCGCGTTCCGTGAGTATTACTATGTAACCCTTCGAAAAGTCATCGTGGGAGGCAAGGAGGTCAAGATTCCTCCCAAGTTCCTGAAGCCAGATTCCCAAGGCTATGGAGGCTCCATAGTGGACTCTGGCTCGACCTTCACATTCATGGAAAGGCCCGTTTTTAATTTGGTGGCACAAGAGTTCGGGAGGCAGATGGGTTCTTATCGCAGAGCCCGGGACGTAGAAGCCCATTCTGGTCTGACTCCGTGTTACGTTATTTCCGGCCAGAAATCAGTCTCTTTCCCGGAATTAACTTTTCAATTCAAAGGGGGTGCCAAAATGGTACTGCCTTTGAATAATTACTTCTCGCTTGTTGGTAAATCGGGTGCAGCTGCCGCATGCTTGACCATTATCTCGGACAATGTGGGCGGTCCGCCGGTGCCCGGCGGGCCGGCAATCATTTTGGGTAACTATCAGCAGCAGGATTTCTACGTGGAATATGACTTGGAAAATAACAGGCTTGGATTTCGGCCTCAAAATTGCAATAAGAGGACTTAGGAGAAGGCAACTAACTAAGGCTTAAGTGTAGCGGTTAATGAGTCGTTGCAGCAGAAATGGTGACCGTGGACGGTGGCGCTAACGCCACTGGGGATTGAAAGCGAGAGTTTGTAGGGGGTGTAATATTTACTTTTTATTTTTAATTTTAATGAGGGATCATGGATTAGGCAGAACTCATTGATTCTATATTATCATGAAGTCAATTTAATAATGCATTATTGACCGCGATTTTGTTGTGTACGTGGATGGATGGAAGCTTAATGAACGTTATTTACAAAAGGATAAAATTATTAAACGGTGATGCTATAATTATTATAGTTGATAGAAGTACTATGCTGGTGAGTGGTGACTGGTGACGGGGCATTATTGTTGCTTTCTGCTGTGATTTTTCCATTATCCCTGTTGTATCTAACTTTAATTTCTTCCCAAAGAAGAAGCAAGCATTTGAAAACATATCCTTTTTTGATGTTTACTCCTAGCTTCCTTCCAGAATACGATTCCCTATGATGATGTTTTGGAAAAGTTCATTTGGGGCAGTGGGGAAAGTGGAGCCTTTTCTTTTTTCTCTCACTCTTTCCCACTTTGTTCAGTGGCGCATTTATGGTTTGCGTGTATCGTTCTCTTTGCACCCGTGGAACTGGAAGCAGCCTCGCTTCTCAGTCGCAAATGGTAAGCCAAATATTACTGTGGATGATAATTGACGGAGCGAAATATAAAGTTCAGAAACTAGCACCTCGAATTCAAGTGTAATTGAGGAAGTTAACTCGGTAATGAATTTAGAATCTCGGTTTATTTTTGTCCCCTCCTGCTTTCTCTCTTTTATATTTACAATAAACTTAAATACTTAAATTCTTTAAAAAGGGGGAAGTTCCCTGTTTTGGACTTGGAAATAACGCAGATTGGAAGCAACCTCGGCAATTTGGTTTGGCGAATCGGATAATGCCAATCTCTTGTGTCACCACTGCTTGGTGGGGCCATTGTACCTAGACGTAGGTGAGACCATAAAGTTAGGGGTCAACTTTATAAATATGAATACAACCATCTCCAGTGATTGCCGCTCGCCATTTTATCTTTGCAACCATAGTGA
Organism: Adenanthera pavonina; assembly: GCA_026686845.1. Taxonomy (NCBI): domain Eukaryota; kingdom Viridiplantae; phylum Streptophyta; class Magnoliopsida; order Fabales; family Fabaceae; genus Adenanthera; species Adenanthera pavonina. The sequence continues at coordinate 8,707,157 of JAIVEN010000002.1, forward strand.
AGCTAACATGGATGCAAAACTATAGGTAAGCAGTACGAACTATAGCATCCAGAAATCAAGATATGGACAAGGACAACTAAAGTGGACCCTCTAGGGTCTCCATCAACAACCCTATCCTGTTTCATAAAACCTTTTAATAAATGGCCACAAGATTAGTACCAACCCATGGCAAGGAAGATCCACCCCCCTAGTCCCACTAAATGTCATCTTTTGCATTGTCAACCAGACAGAACTGAGAACACAAAAGAGCAGTGTAGTAGACATGGTTCTTCTGAGTCCACACCAGTTAGAAGTTTTGCATTGCGTCAATAAGGTGGGACGTCAAGGTTGGTAATTCATTTTAAGAGAGAATGGGGAGGAGGGGGGGTATGGTCCTGGAATTTTGTCCAAGATTTTTATTGCACTTAAAAGCACGTAATAAAAGAGGAATGCAAGATAGTTTAGACGACTTCCAAAAAGGGTTTGAAATTCAGAAATTGTAAAAGAAAGTGAGAGTATAGTGATCACAAGGGTTGTCATTCATGTGATCCAATATTAATAGGATCAATCCAAAAGTCATGTGGGTTGGCAATTTCATTTGGAATCTTCACTAACCAGAGACCATCGCTAGTGGACGAAAAGTTTGTGTAGGCTTGCGAAATGGTGCATCCTACCAGCACTATACTTCTGTAAAAAACACATTGGGACGGTGCAGTTGGTTGGTTGCTTAATACCTATTCACCTTACCTTGTTCAACATTGTTTTTATTCTTTATGTGTAGTCATAATGTAGCGTTGGTTGGATCAATCATGATATATAGAGAAATCTCCAGCCACTGATAAAGTTAACAAAGGGAAACACTGGACAAAACTGAACCCACACACACAGGTTAATTTGCAGACTCTGTCCAGAAGGAATGTTAGAAAGGAATCACATGATTTTGTCACTCCAATGACAAGTTGTAGTAGTAGTTTCTATGTCACCTGCTTGAATTCATCATTTGAGAACTACAAAATCCAATCCCGTATAAAGAACACAGGAAATCATGCATGTTTGGGGTCGGACATTAAAGGGACGAGGTTTACTTCCATGCACTTGCTTGCTCATGCTAGAAGTTGAGTTAAAGCTGTTGGTCGTATGTTTTCTTATGATTTTAACGATTAGCGTGACATGTGCTGGTAAAGTTCAATAGCAATCACGGCCTCCTTTTCATTGTGTACTCAGAAGATATTTCTATTTATAGGAAAAATTTTCTTTCCTTTTGTGTCATAAATATAAAAAAAAAAAGTTAATAGTGCATTAAATTTTTTTTTAAAATTACTTTTCATTAATTTTATGAGAAAGAGATTAAATATATTATTTATTTAAATTAATATTAAATTAAGTAAGAATAATTTAAAAAAAACTTAAAATATGAAATAATTTAAGTAATTTTAACTAACTGAAATTATATTTTTTAATATTTATGAAATAGTTTTTTTTTTCGTTTGAATTGGAGGGAGTATTAATAGGTCTATCGTACAAAATAAAATTGAGGGTTAATAATATAAACGTTTAAAAGATTGTTCCTCTACCAGGGTTTTTTTTTTTTTTTACCAAGGCTCTACCAGGGTTAAACCTTAAAAATAAAAGTTAAAGAAGCGGAACGATAAACAAGGGTTAGATGAAAGGCAATAGTTGGTAGTCTAGTCGTCCCCCAATGTGCATGTGCCCTTGGAGCAAATTGTACTGTTCCAAGTTCCAACCGAACGTGATGAGATTTGGGTTCTTTCTATCTTTTCGTCCTCATGCATGGCCACTTTCTCCCTCTTTATGAGATCCATTAATTCCGTCTACTCAATTAATTTATCACGGCACGGTTTCTCCATTAAACTAACCAGCCCTACCCGCTTCCTCAGCTTAATTATTTCTTTCCCATTGCATGTCCATTTGGTTAACGATTATAATTAATATCTTTTTTTTATCTATAATATAAAATATTTTAAACAATTTCACATATCTTAATAAAATTTTATTATATTTTTAAATTTCTCAATAAAAACCAAGTCTCATTTTTATTTCTAATTATTTCACTAATAAATGAAAGGTAAAAAAAATAAACTAGTACATGACACCTTATATTACAAATTTAAAAAAAAAAACTCTCCAAACATCTTATAATATAGACTTAAAATAGATTAGACATTTTTAAGATTACATTAGTATTCACATCAAGTAATTACTTGACTCTTGTAAAGACCGAATTAATTCATAAAATTTAGGAATATAGCTATACCCCAATCAAATATGAATAACCTCTCTTTTTTTGTTGCCATAAATAAACTTGTGTTCAACTCGATATATATATTTTTAATGTATGGAGAGGGCTAAAAATACAATTTGCGCTATAATACCACTACTGTACAGTGAGTCCTTCCCCAGGGCTTGACAGAATAAAATGTTGTCATGGGGCCGCAGAAGGTAATGCTCCTACAACCACTCAAGCCTTTTTGGAATTTGAACGAAGAGGGAATTATTATATATATATATATATATATATTTTTTTTTTCTTTTTTTCGTTTATATTATCAAATATTTTATATTGCAATTTTTGGTCCAAAATACAGGATATTAAATATTTTTTCCATTTTATCCTATATTTAATACTTTCTTTCTCTTTATTTATATGCCTATAATGATCATATGCTTATATGAATATTTTTTACAGTAATTTCAGTTAAAAAAATAATTTCTTTAACATGTATATAATTAATATAAAATACCTTATAATATAGACTGGAGGGTCCGGTTTATATTATAAAATGTTTTGTATGACAAGTTTTTGATCCGAATTATAGAAGATTGGATATTTTTTTTCATATTTTACCTATATTTTTAATACTTCATCTCTTCTCATTTATAGTCGTACAATAATAATAAAATGAGATATTTAATGGGATAAAATAAAAAATATAAATATTTTTTACATTAATTTTAATTAAAAATTAGTTTTTTAATATATATATATAATTAATATAAAAAATTTTATAATATGAATTAAGGAAATAATTTTTTATTACTACCATTGATAATTGATAATAAAGGAGGTTCAAACCACACTGCCGGTTAATATACAGTACCTGCTTATCTGCTTGGTTATGTGTAGATACATTGTAATATTGCCACTTGTCTTCTATGCTATTTTAATTTCTGCCACATGTCTTCTTTTCCTACACAACATACATTTCTCTGTTTTCAAATGGGACCCACTTTTGCCCCGCTCTTTTAGCTCATCTTCTCTCCTCATCTATTTTGATTTCTGCCACGTCTCCTTCCTCTTTTTTTTTTTTTTTCTACGCAACACTCATTTCTCTCTTTTCAAATGGGATCCACTTTTACCCCCCACTCTTTTAGCTCCCCTTCCCTCTTCATTTAGTGGCCGTATGGATTTGATTTAATTAAAAATGAGTTTTGATATAATTAATTTTATAATATAATTATAATAAAAATTAATTTTGGACTAATATATTTATATTTAGATGATTTATTTAAAAATTAGTTTTGATAAAATTTATAATTTTTTTTAAATTGAGTTTAAACTCTATCTCATAATTAATTTAATTTACTTAAACTAAAATTTAATATGTATTTATTTAATTGAAAACATAACATATTTGATGTAATATTTTCTTATAAGTTATAGTTTATAGAGATCAAAATTTTGAATGGGTATTTTGGTTATTGGATAGAAAAAATTTTATGAAAATTTTATTTTTTCATTTTTTCTCATTTTATTGGTATATTTTTATCTGACTTTATTTTATTTTATTCATCTTACCTTCTTTTCATCTAATTTCACTCTATTAAATAAACCTTTAATGCTCCAACTCAGTCTCTACAAACACAAAAGCATCCATGCAGTTGCTTCTAGCATAACTCCATTTTTGGGCAATTTCACTTCTCCACCGCACCCAGCATCCGACATCCAAACAAATGAAGAAAACTGACAACCTTGGTTTTGAGCTTTAACTCCGTTCATAACGCGCTACCAAACATGCCTACTAGTGCGCGACCCACGTTTACTGCCCATTGCCCTCATTTCTTCACTCAATTTTTTTATTTTCATGTATTTTTGTTTTTTGTTGATAAAAATGTGATTTTTGTTTAATATTTTCATACTTTGTATTACATACTCCCTTCGATCTCATTTATATGATGTTATTTTTCATTACACGGATATTAAAGAAACATAACTATACTTTTAAATTTATAAAAAAATAGTATAAACTTTCAATCTTACCCCTACTAATTAAAAACCGAAACAATTTATGAGATAAAAAAAATTATTAAAGAAACGGTAAAAAAGAAAATTCAAGTAAAAAAATAACACAATACCTTATAAATAAAATTAAGTAAATTTTTAAAATAATATTTTATAAATGAGACCAAAAGGAGTAATACATACTTATATTAAATAATTAAATACAACCTCCTTTCCTGAGGATTTTTCCTCACTAATTAACATTTAGTATTTTATTTGAGTTTTAATTAATTTATAAATGTTTTTAGCCCTTCAAATGATATTTATTTATTTATTTATTAGTAACTTTTATTTATTAATGCCCATCAATTTTCTTCTCACTTCCTCATTTTTGTTTTTATATTAATTAAAATGAAGATTTAAAAAAATATGAATGAAGTACTAAGAGGAAAAAATTTCAACATAATATTTAAAAAATTGAAAATAATAAATTGTAGGGATGATTGGGTTTTGGGACAAAAAACTGAAGATATTTAGTTATTGGTAACAAATTGATTTTTTCTTAAAAAAATTTATTTTAAGTTAAAAAATTTTTATTTTCACCCCAAAAAAATCAGTTTTGGTCTCAAAAACTAAATATTTTTATTTTTTGGTCATAAAAACCAATTATCCCTAAATTATAACCAGTAGATAAATAATTAGTTTATCTAACTTTTTTCAAATTCCCTGTAAATAATTGGTTTTGAAATAATGACTTTGAAATTTGAGCTATTCTTTTTTTAGCTCTATTATATTTATTAATCATAATTTTTATTTATTAATGTTCATCAATTTGCTTCTCACTTCCTCATTCAATTTTATTCTTTTTTTATCAGCAATTTTTATCAATACTAATTTTTCATCATTGGAAAACAAAATTTTTAATATAATCTCAACTTTTAATGCTTACATTTCAATCTAAATTCCCAATGAATGGGAGAAAACATTGTGCATATCTTTTAATATTCTTTGATATCTCATTTTTTTAATATCTCTAAAAAAATTTAATATTCTCTAAACTTTGAATCTCTAAATCATTGAGAAAGATTTTGAAGAAAGATTTTTTTATCTTTATTCTCTCTTTTACATTACTTAATTTAAATTTAATTTTGAATTTACTTTAAATTTTAGATAATGTTTATCGGTAGGAGACCTCAAAATATTGCTGCTCTCTCTTTTGAAAATTTTAGAGAATGTTTAGAATTATATCTTTTAAAAAATGAGAACATATTCACTCTTTCCTTCTATTTGAAAACACAATAATCAAAATTCCCTTGTTTCCTTCATCTCCTTCCTTTTGAGAGAAGCCAAACCAAGGGTCAAGGGAGAATGAAAACATGACCAAAGTCAAGTAGATTAGAGGGACAACATGAAGAAGCACTACCACTTAAACTTAGAAGTTGTGACTCTCTTCTCCTTGCATTGAATCGAATCCGAAGCTAAGCTTTGTTTTTTCTTTTTCAGTAAGCACTTAGTGACGCTTTTCCTTTCTTCCACTATACTTCTTGTTTATCTTTTTCTTTCTTTCTCATTTTGTGTTTTTTAGATTTTGAATCTAGGTTTCTCTTTGTCAAAGTTATGGAAATACTTTAGCTTTGCGGAAGTGGAGAGTTTAAGATGGGGATCTATAGTTGGTAATATAGAAGTTGTCAGCTTTTGACTTATAACTTGCTATGTTTTGTTGTTCTCCATACAAAGTATTTAGTGGTCATGACTTGTATTTTGTTGTTCTCAATATGTATTAACTAAAGTATATCCAATCCAGCGATCATGACTCATACTTTCATTTGAAGCTGATTTGATAGATTCATAATTCGTTCTTTGCTAATTTTTTCATTTATTTGATTCACATGTATGGTTTTCGGACTTTTGAGTATAAAATAACAAAATAATAAAAAAATTACTAAAATATAACATGTTAAATAATATTTATCAAGATATAATACACAAAGTCGACCGGTGACAATGCGACTTGAGTCCGTACTAACAAGTTGAACAGATAACTATGCGATTTTAGATCAGACAAATTCTTTTTAATAAAAAGGTAAGCATACGACTTACCTTTTTACAATTTTCAAAAAGGCAAATTTGCATAGCTATCCATGTGACCTTGATTTTATTTATTTTTAAATAATTTTTTAATTTTTGGATTATTTAAATGGGTTCTTTGATCCCATTTAAGTGACTAATGCTTTTTACTATATTTAGATCGACTTCCTATCCTATCAAAGTGAGATTCCACCAATCCCAAATATGATTATTTGTAGAAAATATTTTGTATAGGGATGTGAAATTATCTTTTTTTTCATGAAATAATTATTAATAAGATATAAATTTAATTAAAAATGTAACAAATATTAATTAATAATTAATTATATTTATATAAGTGTTGTTCCAAATTTTCTCATTCTTAAACTTATATTATATATACATGCTTTATTTTTTAAATATTTAAATATTATATTAAAATTACATAAAAAAAGTAAAAAATCTTTATATGATGCGTTAATTTTTATGATTGAAATTAAAAGAAAAAAGAAGTTAGATAATTACGTAATGTACTTATTGACTTTTGAATGGTACGTTAATTTTTATCATATTAAAGTTCTATTTAGTTTCTATAAGAAATGAAATATTAATTTTAATAAATATATTTATTTTTTTATTAATGTAAATTGTGATATGATTTTTTTCTATTTAGTGTTAATTTTTTTGTTGATATAGTATACTTTGTTTAATATAATTTAATTAATCACAATTTATAGTTTTAAAAATTCAATTTAGATTTTTAAAGTTAACCATTATATTCAATCATAAAAATGATATTTGAATGTTTATTTTAAAATTATATTTATTTCTTTATCATTCAATTTTTTTCTTTTCTTAATTTCAATCATAAAGATTAACGTATGATACAAGAATTTTTTGCCTCTTCATGCAACTTTAATATGATATTTGAATAGTTAAAAAATAAAGCATGTATATATAATATAAGTTTAGGGATAAGAAAATTTGGGATAACACTTATATAAATATAGTTAATTATTAATTAATATTTGTTACACTTTTAATTAAATTTATATCTTCTTAATAATTATTTAATAAAAAAAAAGATAATTTCACATTACTATACAAAATATTTCCTATAAAGAATCATATTTAGGAATGGTGGAAGGTCACTTGAACAGGGTAGGAAGTTAATCTGAGTATAATATGAAGCATTGGTAATTGAAATAAAATCAAAGCATCCATTTAAATAATCCAACAATTAAAAAAATTGTTTAAAAAATAAATAAAGGTTTGCTTTTTTGGAAATTATAAAAAGATAAGTTGTATGATATTTTTTTATTAAAAAAAATTATCAGATCTAAAATTATATAATTTTCCATTTAACTTGTTTGTACGAATATATTTTGATAAATATTATTTGACATATAATATTTTGATAATTTTTTTATTATTTTATTGTTCTATGCTAAAAAAACCATGGTTTTCTATATTAAGGTAATTGTGATGATTTCCTATTCAATTTGTCATGAATAGGATCTGTCATGATGTCAAAAGTATTTTTGTTGCTAAGCTGCAGAGAACTTGCTGACTTTGTAATTATTGATAACTCATGATATAATGGCTATGACTCCGCATCAAGTATCCTCTGCTATCAACATGGACTTTTATCCCTTGAACCAGCCATTAGTTCTTGGTATTGTCTTTGATGGTTTCTTTATAAATAATTTTTTTGTACTTAGATATTTACAAAATTTTGACATATTTTCTACTATTTTTAAGTATGATACATTGTGCAGTTGGGAAAATATTAATACTTCATCTAATTTTAAATATAAAGTCTTTTATCTTGATGTTAAATATAAGATCATTTTTAGAGTATGAGATAATATTTATTACATATTTTAAAAAAAATACTCATATTTAATTCATTCCACATAGAGAGAGAAAAATATTAAATAAAGATAATTTTTAAAAAATGTCTTGATTTTTACAAAAATTAAGGTAGTTAATTTTCATTCTTAATTTACGTAATTTAGTTAAAAAAATTTTATATTAAGAATAAATAAGAGTAATAATAAATCTTGACAGCCGTTGATCAGTTAATGCAAACCCAGAGAATTTTCTAATTTTGGCAATTGGGAAAATATTTGAATTACTCTAAAACAGTTTGAAAATACCAGAGACGTTGATATATATTGAACGGGGATATTCAAGATTTCAGAGAAACATGCAATTCAGAAGAATAAATTGTCCATTCATATAAAAAAAAAAAGGAAAAGAAAAGCACTGTCCATATATTAAAAATCACTTGATTGAATGGTAAACGAATAACCATGGATGAATGGTAAATGAACAACCATGGATGGATAGGTTATCTAATTTTATTTTATATTAAATGGGAATCAATGAAAAGTAAATAAATAATAGTTTATAATGTTAATTTGATACAATAAATTAACGATATTAAATAAATAGTAGTTGATAATTTTAATTTAATATAATATATTAATTATGAAATGACGATTTTATAGTATTCTTGATCTAGGGGAAAACATAAAATGATTAAATTATCAGATATGAAAAGTAAAAAATTGGAAAATAAAATAAATAATCATATTTACTTTTTTTAGGTATTAAACAGTGTGTATGTGTGTTTTCTATTTTATATAAATGTATGCGTTTCTTTCTAATTATAATAAAAATGATAAAAATATTATGATATTATAAATTATTAATATTTAAAAGGCAACGAAGTGAAACGGAACGTAAGGAAAGTAATAATAGGGAAGACAAATAGAATTACACTATCAAATCTTCTTTATCTTATTGTATTAAGAAAATTCGTTAAAATTAGTATATGCTATTAAATTTTTCAAAGATTAACTTAAGTTTACAAATATCCTCTTACATTAATATTCTATTGAACTTCTAAAAATCAACAAATAAAAAAAAACTCATTAATTATTTATTGAATTTCTAAAAATCAATAAGTAATATTTATGTAAATGAGCGGTAGTTTCTTATGTTAGAAACGACTCATGGTTGCTCACCATCCACTCCAGTCCAGTGTTCTTTTATCTTTAGTATAATATTATTTTAACTAAATCACGAGGTTTAAAAAAAAATAAAAATAAAAATTAATTAATTATTTTAATTTTTACAAAAATTAAGATTTTTTTAAAAATTATATTTATTTAATCTCTTATTATTTCTTTCAGATAAATTAAATTGAATTTTTTTTTAAAAATATATAATAAATAATATCTCATATTTTAAAAAAATTTTATATTTAGAATTAGAAAAAAATATTTTGTATTTATGACAAGGAGGTTTAATAAAAGTTACAACTAATTTTCTTATAATTTACTTACTCCATCTCATTTTATTTATTATTTTAATATTTTTACATAAATCAATAAAATTATTAGAAGATCTAGATTATGATAAAATTTAATAATATTTTACTAAAATATTTTTAAATTAAATGCTAAAAATGGCTTGTATTTCAATTATCATTATTTTTAATAAAAGGTAAAATAATAAAAAATAGTTAATATTTTATTGATAATTTAAAATAATAAATAAATTAAAATATTTAAATTTCTCAAAAATTACTGTTAAAGATGGGAGGGTGGGAGTATCATTTGAGAAGTGCCTGAGACGGTTGACTTGAAAATTGAACAGGTTGACAGGTTGTTGAGTGAGGCGTTTACTGCCATAGCAAGCCACCAAACGGCCAAAGCATTGTGTTTTGGGCGCCACCATTCATTTACATTGCAATGCAAAACTTCGATTCCCGCCTCCAGAGATCTCCTTTATCACCATGTGGCATACCTTCTGGCGATCCATCGATCGCTTCTCCATTCAGCACTTCAAGTAAGCTTTCCTTTCCTTTCCCCCCCTTCTTTCTTTTCTTCTTCCCAATGTACTTCACATTGTTTAGGGTTTGATCTCAAATTTAGCTGCGCGTAAATTTCAATTTTAGATGACGCGGAGAAAGAATTAAGTGAAAGGAAATTGGATTTTGTTGTGATCTTAGGCTTGGCTATCAAAGATTTTGAATGCCTTGAACGACGAGCGTTATAATTTTTCGGGGGAGCAAACAATGCATTAATTCATAAAATGTTGAGCTTTATCATGTCTATGTTCTCAGAGTCGTACTCGTGAATGCTTGTTTCGAAGCACTTTGACTTGCTATGGCCTACTGATCATCCCTTCCAACGGAATATAAATATTTGGCTCTAAGTAGCATTGCCTAATTTCAAAGCCTTCCGGAATTCACTGAATTAGTCTAATGCTGTAATTTCCTTTACAAAACTAATTTTCAAAATAAACATAAGGGGCATCTGAATTTTATATGGTTCCTTATCATATCCTACTTGTAAGGATGAGGGTACATTGGGGCCATACGCATTGTACTTGATGGGGAAGGGTCTGAAAAACGAGTAATTTCTTCTGGGCTGCAAGTTGAAAAAGTTAGGGAGTAGTTGTTATGAGATTCTTAGCAGGTCTGTTGTTTCTAGATTGAATGTTTATTTTTATTTTTTAATTAATTATGTCGATCATTCTGTAATATTCATGAATTGTTTGATCTTGCCGAGGTTACAGATCTGTCATCGAAGAATTGCGGCGGATCAAAGTTGTGAACAAACATAACATGGTAACTTAATTCATTTATAGACCATGTCAATCATTTACCCGCAAAATAACACCATTCCTAATTTTATTGAAGTTATATTACAGTTGCTGGACCCCGTTATCATAGAGGGGGAAAAAGCCATGTAATTATGCCTGCCATTTCTTTCAGGAGTTAGTGATGGATTTGCTGCAGTCCATTGTCGAGATAGTCACTTATGGTGATAGACAAGATCCTTTAATTTTTGAGTATGACTTCCTTATGCATTATGACATTCTTGTCTTCTGATTTCTGTTCTTTTGTGCTGATGAAATTTGAACGCTCCTGACTGATTGTAATTATTCAGATGTTTCATGGAACACCAAGTACTAGCAGAATTCGTTCGTATACTAAAGATCAGTAAAAATTCCAAAATCGAGGCACCTTTGCTTCAATATCTGAGCATACTGATTCAAAATATGGATAGTGAACATTCAATTTGTAAGATGCTTAATTGATTGTTATCCGTGGCTAATCTTCTAATATTTTAAGTTTGAACTGTTTCTGCATATTTGAATTATTATCTGAAAAGTGTTCATTTCGCAAGAATCCAGGATTAGGCCTGTTACTTATGTAAAATTGGTGTGAAATCTTTACTTGTTGCAGACTATTGTTTCAGCAATGATTATATTAACAGCATAATTTCACATCCATACATCTTCGATGTGGGAGACCTAGCTCCATACTATGTATCTTTTTTAAGGTTTTGATCCATTCATCCTTTCCTATATCTCTCTCTTCCCCCAACCCCTACTTCTTTTACCCCTCTAACCTTTTGTTCCTTTATTCATTCAGAGCTGTTAGTGGTAAGGTAAACAGAGACACACTTTGCCTTCTTGTGAAGGTTCATGGGGTAAGTTAATGTCTTGCTGCTGTACGTTTAATCAACAATGTTGCTTTCACACTTTTTGAACGGGACCTAGGGCACAATCTCTTTGCATTGCATGTCTTAGGCCTTTTTTTTTTTGGTTTCAACAATTAAAGATCTTATTTTAGTATATAAACCATCTCATCAGCAAAGATAATGTAACGTTATTTTTATTAAGGTTGCTGTCAAATTAGAGCTGTATGGTTCCCAATCATATCATGTAGTTCAGGAAACATTTTACGATGAATATTTGCTATGTGAACAGGAACAATGATCACCAATTTTTAGTAACTATCAGTTTGCAATAAATTGGCAGGTCTTTGGTTTTGTTTGCCTTTTCCTTTTACAGTAGAATTCTTCCAAACCTTTGTGTGTCTTTAATCAACTGCAGGATGCTGTTGTTTCCTTTCCCTTGTATACTGAGGCTCTTAGGTTTGCTCATCATGAGGAAAGGATGATTAAGACTGTGATACGTGCATTAACTCTCAATATTTACAATGGTATACTGTTCTTCCCCCCCCTCCCCCCCTTTTAGAGTTGATATTGTTCTTGTTTAAAAGCATGCCTTTGTGGGATACAGTTTTAAACTTAACATTAATACATTCTTGGTTCTACAGTTAGTGATAACATGGTCTATCAATTTATCACAACTCCTCCAGTTTCAGAATACTTCTCTGACCTGGTTTCCAGACTAAGAGAGCTGTGCTTTCAGTTAGATTCTTGCCTTCATTCTAGAGGGTATGTTTCTAGAATCCAGTGTCAGATAATTATTATGTTTGTATGTGCTCAAGTGAATCTTAAGAGATGAATGTTTTGTGTTGAAGCAGGGAGATGGACATGCAAAAGGAAAGAAATGGTCTGATCGTTGAAGCTGATAAAATTCTGGATGATCTATATTACTTAAAAGACATTCTTAGTGTTGGCGAGCCTTGTTTGAGTAGACTTGTTACTGAAAATCTTCTCAATGGACTTGTGTTTCCAATAACACTCGCATTACTGGCTTCAAAACATAACAATGTGAGATCAAATGTTTTTGGTATTGAATACTGATTACAACATTTCCCGCAAATCAATTTTCCATTATTTGTTGCTGCCCTCTGTTTTGTACCATTCCTAATTATGCTAAAGGTTATGTTGAGTTCAGTAGGGTTTAAAGTTTCTAACAGGTGTGGATAGCTTACATGGTAAATGAAAAATTTGATACAAAACAACTTGAGTAGAGAACAAAAGTGAAAATTTCATGTTAATGAAATGCCTGCATGTCAATCGTTCTTGCTTTATGTGGAAATTTTTTCCATATGATGTACTCATTCAAGTAACACATTATGTGCTCCAGGAGTCAGACCTATCTGCAATCACATCTCTATATATCCTGTCACTTCTTCTTCAAGTTGTTGGTGGAAGATGCTTAATCAATAGTGTGGCTGGTGCCATCTTCTACCCTTTCTTATCCTTGAATGAAAGATATCTGAATGGAGGCAATGCATCTGATAAACACAGTGACTTTTATCCTTCTTCTAAGCACGTGAATGAAGTCAAAAGAGTTATATGTTGTGCTTCTGAGTGCAAAGGAGCAGAGGGCATTGATAGGAGCTACGATGTTGCTCATATAGCTGATTTCATGTCCAGTTTCAATGTTAGCAGCTGCACTGGGGAAATCTATCTTAAAAGGTTGGTATTTTCTCAGTTTTCAGGATTGCTTTTGGCCTACTCACTTGTTAATTCATGAGTGAATTCTATTGTATTGTTAAAGTTTTTTTCCATCTCTCTTTCTACTACTTTGTTATTTATTTGTGCGCGTGAATAAGAGAAGAATTCATTGAGATTAAAATGATTGCAGGTTAATGACTTATCTCTTGGCTTTTCATGTTCATTGTTCAAGGTTGTTTAACCTAAAATTGATAATTTTCTTTTCTTTTTTTATTCCTAATTTATTGATTTTGACATTAATTTCTTTTGTTGAGTAGTTTTCTTTTCTTGTGCCATATCTCCATTTTGGTTTGTTACTGTTAGGCAAGGCTTTGCAGGTGTCTTAAGTTGTTCCTATGCGATTATGATGCTTAAGACAAATAGCAACCATAGGGAGCTTCTGACATCAGGAGGAAGTACCTGGAGAGCTTAATAATTTGTGTAAGTGAATGAGTGGAGCCCCGGTACATTATAGAAAACATAAGCAGGGGGAATAAGGGAGAGGTAGGCTGTGTGGAAAGATGTATAACTAACCTTGACAGCAAGGATGGGACATGTGTTGACTTTTTTAGTGAGTTTCTAGAGGGAGGGAGTTAGGAAAGGGTCAATAAAATAGGGGCTGAATGAGGATTAGCTGGTGGAAAAATTATAGTGTGGTTTGGGTGGGAGATAGCTAGCATCTTGAAGGCCTAGCATTGTTTGATGATTTTTTGCATATTTCCTGTTTTCTGTGTAATGGCAACCCTGACATTCTGGTGGTTTGCTGCTATTTTTGGTATTATAATTGATCAATTCTAGTATTTTCTTATAATTTCTTAGTTTTCTGATCGGGTTCCATTGGAATGAAATATGATGAGTATCTATACATTCTATAATTAAATTTTTATTGGTGCAGGGATGGAATACTTGCTTATATTTTCTCTGACCATTACAGCATGTTGCTAGCTTCTGTATTTTTGTTGCTTGTTTTGTCAGAAAGTAAAGGTACTATAATTTGATTCAATGCATGTAGCCTAAGAGTAATCTTCATATGAGTAATTTTTATGTTATTTAAATCCTCCTTTTGGTTGCAGATCTTGATTGTGCCTTATCTCCAGTGATTGGGTTATATAAGGTGTGAAATGTAATTGTATGTGCCTTTATTCTCGTTATTCTACTTCTGGAACGTTTCCTCCTCCTTACATGTATTTATTATTTAACTGGAATTCAATGTGTCACATTATTTTTCTCCTCTCTCTCTCTCTCACACACACACACACACATTTCAGTTGCCGACCAATGATGCATCAACTTCTAAGTCTACAGATGGAGGTATCTTCATTAAATTTATGCCAGAGGTATATGTAACATGACCATCAAAGCCTAGTTTGATCAAACTGTTTTTCATTATTAATTTTTGTTTTGCTGTTAAGGGTTTCTGATTTTGTTTATATAACGCTTAGCATGATAACAAAATATCTCTATTCCTTTGAAATTTGCAGATTTTAAATGCCCTGTTAAAGGTTTTAGCCTTTCAGCAATCCCTCTCTGCCATGAAGCTATGGCATACTGGGTGGTGTTTGCTAAAGCTACTTAGTATTCACAGAGAGGGACTTAATGGTGATAATCTCCACCTGTTCAATGTAGGTATTCAGCTTTTTTGGGCTTTGGATGTGGTTTATGAGCTATGGGAAGCAAAGATTAGTTCATCATTGCCATTTCAGTAATACCAAATTTGTATTTTAGCCGAAGTTTCTAAAGTTTTATGCTTTCTAGTTTTCATCAACAGACTTCATGCAGTCAGTCCCGTGAACGCTTTCTGAAAGAACTTGAAGGAATTTGGTTTGATCATATTCCAGATGCTTTAAGAAGTGAATGGGCAAGTTGTAAAAGAGGTAACTTTTGATTCACTTGAACCTATTATGTTTTTGTCTGGTAACCTGTTTGGTGGGGATGATTAAAACTAGAACATGGTAAATTTGGCTGAACAAAGCATGCATTAAATTATTATAGTTCTCTACCTAATGTGAATTGAACCCCGTGAATTTGTTTCTTTGTGCTTATGCCCCATACTGCATGCAGTTCTTGAGGAATCTTCCCAGCATAAAGATCCTTTATTCTTGTTGGAGCCTGCTCTCCTACAACAATCAATGAATGGTATTCTTATCTTTTAATCAATTCATGGCATCTTCTTTATTGCTATTGTTCTCCCATTATCTAAATAAATGTACTGGTTATTATTTGATCTTCGTAAAGAGTAAATAAATTTGTATTATGACAGGTGCAACATCTTCCTATTTTGCCTGGCAAGGGATGATTTATACAGTAAAGGTGTTGTGATTTATTTATTTTCCCAGTTGTCATGCAGGTTACCTGAGTATTTTATTTATGATATCTAGTCAGTTTATATGAAGTCCAAGTTCATCTTATGGCTCACCAATATGGTTTGTTTGCTATCTATATGAAGATAAGCTGTATCTTATTGTGATGCTTTCTGTGTAGGTGTTTGCTGTGCTGTCAAAATGATATTTAATATGGTCACATTGGAAAATTGGATCATTGTTTTGTGAAGTTTAAGAGTTATATAATGACATATCAAGTATAAATGATTTTAACTAATGTGTTTAATGTTTTGTGATCGAAGTTTACATCTGTTTTCTACTTATCTGTATATGAGACATGTCGAGAAACCCCCGATTAAATGCATGATTTATTTGGTTTGATACTTGCATCTGTGACTTGAATGTCATGACTTCATAAACTTGGTGTTGCTCCCTTCCTGCACTTTTGTGCAAGATAAATTAAGCTTTTATGTAGTTTTTCATTTCCAGCTCCTGCCTTGTCTTATGCTTACTGTTTAATAAAAATTACATCCTCCTGACAAAATTTCTTGCTGTTTTATTGGGAATTCAATTGAAGGTTTCCTGTTGGTCCAAGCATATTTCTTTGTATGTGACTTTTTTTTTGGAGCTGACATTGTTCATGGCTTTTAATAATTGCTTCTATTAATTACTTTATGCATGTTATAAAATCCTCGTTAAAGCTCCTGAGGGGTACATATCTTGTTAATTTTGTACGCAGGTTTTTATTCTCCATATCCAGCTGAAGTCATTTTTGTCAAAAGGTGTGTTAGTTGAGAAGCCACTGTTGCTGGGCAGTCCTAGCACCAATGATTCTGGAGCAATCCATGCTTCAGATGTTTCATATGCTAGCTTTGGATCAGATGTTTCCTTAGGTGGACTTCGTTCTGATTAAATTTTATCTTGTCCCTGGCATCTTTTTTGTTGATTATCTAACCCTACATGGCTGTTGCAGAATCTGGTACTCCCTGCAGAATTGCATTTTCCAATTCTGAAATAAGGGATATATATTTGATACCGGTGGCAAGTGGAATGACCGGGAAGTTGCTTCTTGCAGAGAAACATCCTTTCCGCAGTCATCGTGGAGTGGTTATTGCAATTGCACCATTGGCAGGGTTGAGTGTAAGCCAGATGTTACCTTAAACTTCTAATGGTCAGAACTTAGTTTTTATATCTTTATATGATGTTGGCAGATCGTTTAATAAATTTAATTATGTGAAGATATCCTTGATGGTCTCATTCTTTCTTGGTTGGTTTTTTAAATTACCCTTTCTTATCGTAATGTGTTATATGGGATTTATTAGGAAATTAGGGTAAAGGATATTTAGGGAATTTTGTATGCCTTTTTTAGTATAAATAAGGAATGCTATGCTGTAATTTGGTGTGAAGAATTAGGTGTTGTGATTTGGTGTTTTCTTGTGGCTGGCCATGCATAATGACTCCAGATGTTACCAGATAGGCTCAAGGATGGAACACTTTTTTTTTTTACTCTGCGATTTCTGTGCATATCTTTATGTGATTCTAGAAGACGTGCCTGGCAAAGAACACACACACACACACTCCTTTTGGATAACTTCAATGACTCATTTACTGTACGGATAGCTGATTTCAATTGTGAAAATCAAAGCCAATCAACATAAAACAAATAGCCAGTAATCTGTACATCTTGTGTGTGTACGTATTTAATATCTTTTGAGCATGTTGGACCCATCTTCTCATTTCACGTTTCATTGTTTTCATTTCCTGCTTGATACAGCCTAAGATAGATGAGGACCACCCTTCATGGTTGTGTCTTCGAATAAGAGAGTTTGACGCAGAGTTCTATACAAGTAAAGGCAGTGGAAGCCACTGGAACCTGTCCGATCATGTGACAGATGGGAGATGGACCCTTGGTTTCCCAAATAAAAAAGCTTGTGAATCTGCTAAATTAACAATTATGAGTGAAATTACTAAGCAGAGATCAGCTGTGGAGTACATACTTGCGCCACTGCTTCAATATGATCTTGGATTAGCTGAAACTGAAAGCTGAGGTGATCAAAGCTGCAACTGTACGCTAACAATTATTTTTTCCTTTGATTCTTTTTGCCCCCTTCTCTTTTGCCTCCGTTTTACATGTCTAAAATGTTTTGTTTCTTCATTTCTAATTTTGGTTTTATAAAGTAGAAAAGGGTTTTACCTTGCATATTGTTAGTGAAGATTGATCATGTTATACGTTATTACCACCAGCAAGGTGCTAGTGAAGCATGTAAATATGTAATCATTCATATTAATTATTAAAGTGTGCTGTATGTTTGGGCTTACAATGCTCTTTTTTTTTTGGGCCAAGCTTATAGACTAATCGTTGCCTCTAGCATATAAGTTTGATTTCATGTAGAAATGTGTTTGTTTGTTATACTTGAATTCATAGTTTCTGTGGTATTTTTAATTTCTCATGAATTCATGGCGAATAATTTTGCAGTATGTAGTTTTTTTCTGTTGGCCAAAAAAAAGTTTCTTTTTGGGGCTAATGTATATATTGTTGTTCACTGCACCGTGCTAATATAGTTTTGTTTTCCTATCATCTCGGTATGATTGCCTGTGTCATGTTGGATCTTCATGTCACAGTTAGAAAGGAAGAAATTTGACTGAAACAGTGGAAGACTTTCACAGGAAATGTGTTTAGAGAGGGAGAGAGTTTTCTTAAATTGGTAGTTTTCGTTTATTTTATATATAGTAGGCTGAAAAGTTGCATATGAAGATGAATTCACCAGGATGGTCGTTGACTGTATGATCAATAATTACACACGGCAAGGAGAGGGGACAGCTAAAAACTAGATACTGACTCGAGTACCTAGAAGTTCTAGCATTAAGGATCATGATTTACTTCCGTACATTCAAATCTTACAAACTTTGCTAAGCTTCCTGTTGTTGTTGTTGTAGTATTAATAAATGATAAATCCTGACGCAACAAAAGGGGAAAAAACTTCAGTGGCTGATTTTGAGGTTAAATTTAGGGTACGTCTTCTAACGGAATAATGATCAAAGTTGATTAGTTCTTTTACATGGATTTAGGGCTAATACTTCTACATGTAATCTCATCGTTGAAGGTGGGGGGATATTGTAAGTGGCCTTTTGCTGTTCTTGTCATTGATAATTGGAGAAATGAGGGAAAAAAAAATACTCTGTTTGAATTATAACCAGTTCGGGACAATAAGATCCATGCCATACGTCATTAGATTTTCATTTCATTCACTGAATTATCTGCAACACGTTCGGTGCTTCATAGGGCATAATAATTCTTGATTTGTTTCCACTTGCGAAGCACACGAGCTTAGAGAAATGATTCGTATTCCTAATGATGTGGCCTTTTTCAGTTTTTAATGAAATGAAACACAAGTTTGTAGAGTGGAGTGCAGTGCAGATATTAAGCATAAAATAATGAGAAACTTTTGGGAAAAGGAGGGGGTGTATGGTACGTAATTCCATCGCCTTTGCGTTACAAAGGCTGTCATGTCAAAATTAGAGCAACTTTTTCATACCACTCTAGCCTTTAAAGTGGAAAAGCTGCCCAGCCTGCCCAATAATACAATTAACTAATCTTTTTCCCCTCCTAGTTTGTTTTCCCTCTCTTGAATATTGCTTTCAGCCACATGGCCACGTAGAGACCGAAGATGCTTATTTTGAAGGCTCAAAAGCATAAAATGAGCAGCCCTTTTGAGTAGATAATGCCATATTTTACTTTTAATATTGCTTTATGATAGAGCACTTTACTTTAACCAAAAGATGAGGTGAGGATATATTAATTTTAGAGCTCTAAATCAAATTTGTGCTTGCAGGAAAATCAAGGAGTGTGATAGCGAAAGAAGGGAAAAGATGGTCCTAACTTTCGCTTTTGGTGCCCAACCAAAGATTTAGCCCTTAACAATTAGGATGGCTTCCTTTATATAAATATATATATATATATTTTGAAAAAAGCGAACCGTTATTGGTGGGGGAGAGAAACAAGTGATGGGTTAGGGTGTGTTCTAAGTAAGTGTTTCTATTTCTCCGTTTTCATTCAAACACTCCTTTTCTAGTATAGCAGATCAGTGCTTTGTGTTCAAATTATTTGCTGCCCTTTGTAAGTCTTTTTAGGCCAACGAAGATATATAGGTGAGACTTTTTGACTGGAAGCTCGAGCTGCTTACTTCTATACTTGCGCTCTTACCCCGCCAGCCATGAGGGAATAAATGGTTGCGATATTTGGATTACCTATTTTCTGTAAAGTAACTTCCAACTTAAGTCCTTGTACAACCCAAACAAACTCTTCATTTATTTATCTATTCTTTTAGTCACGTGCCAGTCATGTGTAAGGCAAACAACTTGCCCAGACGTCCAACTGTGAATGTGTCTCTTTCATTTGATATATATTTGCTTCACCCACTTTTATTTTCGTTTGGAACCTGAAACAGTACTGAAAAACATATAACGTCTCTGATCAGGCCGATCATCAGAAAAATGCCCCAGAAAGGGTGGGTTTTCTCTATATTTACATATAGTCGTCCTTTCTATATATCTCTCATACAAGTGGAAATTAATACTAGAGAAGTTAAAGATTATCAAACGTGATGAATAGTTCTTGGTTACGTCAGTACGTGTGGAATGCTCACTCATCAAATATGGACCTTCTGGGCTCCCTATAAAGAAGACACGCCCTTGGTTACTTGAGTGGCTTGCTCTGTGTCTCAGAGTGTTCATCGACTAGTTGGCTACCCATTATACATGTCACTCATTTTCTTTTTCATGATTCTTACTTAGATCAATTCGGCCTCTTTTCGTTCGTCTGCTCTTGTTTAGCATGTATTGTTCGCTGCTTTTCTTTCAAGGTGACATGCAGCTGTGTAACTGAAACTATATAATTTGACCGGTGCGCACATTAATGATATTGATACGTCATGGGTCACTGCTATAATAAAACAAGAAAAAGTGGAGCACATGATTGAGGAATGAAAGGGAGATATCGGAATTCAGAAGTATGCTCTCATGTCTTTATGTAATTTCGATGTGTTTTTATCCTTTTCGTAAACACCTAGACGTCAGGGGAGCACCCAGTGGTGCCATTGCCCGCTCTGCTTTCTATGCAAAGGCAATGTTGAACCCAACCCTTGCTTGAATAAAATGGACACAACTATCTAAGATACCCACAAATTAAACGCTAGCTCCCTCTCTCCAGTGGACTATGAAGAGTAAAATTTACTAGGCCCTTGCTTTTTTCATCTCTCCCCCATGTGGACTCTTACTTACATTATCCTTTTGTAGCATTAATTCTCAACCTTGCCATATCTATTTTATCATCTCTATGCCGACTGATTCTGTAACGAGAGGTTTGGATGGAGTTACAAATGATTGATCGTTCGAATAAATATATAAAGATTTAACAAAAATTGAAACCCTTGCATAATGATTAATTGTAATATAGTGGCTGTAAGATGATCGGCCAAATTAATTAGGCAATGTTGTCAAGGGCACATCAGAGAGTGAATAATTAGGATATGTGCAATTATTTGAAATTTATTACTACGAAAATGATTACCATGAGGAAGAGAAGCCTTGAAAGTGAAACGCATGATTATAATTGGAAACCATAGTTTCCATAGTAATATTACTCTGGCATTAAAAGATAAAAGAAGTGTCAACTCTATATATGTTTGACTTAATTAGTTCTAGTTCGGCTTTCTGCTTCGCTGCCTGCTCACAACATATTGGCATAGACCTGATGGTGCCAAGTAGGTGTTGGAGACGTAAATATTCAACTTGTTCGAGGCAGTCCAGGGGAATCATCATTTTGTGTTTTTGACGGTTAGAGAGTTTCGAGTTGATGGCTTCCTTTCAGATTTGTTATTTTGATTTCTGATGAATGAATAATTTGGGTAAGAATAAAAATTATAACTTTATGGAATAAAAAAATGAAAAGAGAGAAAGAGAATGTGGGATACTAGGAAGAGAATGTTGGGCATAATCCCCATGCAGTATGATGCTTTCAAAGTTCAAAGGCGTTTATTTAAGTTCGTTGTAGTTCTGTGTGTTGGAATTCCATAAAAATAAGGAAGGCAAAGGGGAACACTTTATTCCCTTGTCTTTGGGTCCGGAAGAAAATCGTACACAGTTCCCGATTCCTTCACCCACAAATCATATCGTTATAGACTCCCTTTCTCTTTTCAGATCAGACCCCTCTCTCTCTCCCTCTAAGTGCATATGCATAAAGGAGCGTCACCCATTTATTTTGGGTTTGTAAATTGTAATCCACTTCCAGAGTTTAATTTCCGTGTTCTAATGCAGCGCATATTAATGCAAAGTCGCCATATAATTCGAGTTTGATAGCAACAGTACAAGACCACACAGTATGAGGAGTTAGTTGCACATATGGAATCTGTGGAAACATTGATGAATTTAAGAACAGTAAGTCTCCTATTGGCCATAAAAAGGAAAGAACAGCACGTTCTCGACTTATAATTTCTCTTACCTAACAAAAGGAAAATAATATATATTGTCGTGTTTTTTTCTCTCTCTTAATGTGTTAATAACTAGTCATTTTTTTTACCAATATTAGCAACTAATTGTTGAGAGTAACAATATTGGTACATTGAGTAAATATTACTAATAGAATGAGAAAGATGTTACAAATTGCAAATTGATAATTAAGTTATGATCAGCTAGCATAATAAAAAGATATTGACTGTACTTATATGCTTAATAAATTAGTGGATATGCACGGCAAAATTCACAACAGAAATTAGAAATAGCCCACTTACAGTACAATTGCAAATACCGTAACTTTCTATTTTAACGAGATTTAGTGAATGAGAGAGGAAAGCTGAGTTGCCTTTGATACTGGTGCATTAGTCCTGCTTGTCAGCACATGCAATCCACTTTCCACAACAAAATCCACTTTGGACCCCAAAATTTTACCTCCCCTTCAAGAAAAGCACATCCCACCCCTTCCCATAAATTTCCCACTTCTCTCCTTCTCTCTCTTTTACACCACAACCCACCATCTTCTCCTCACTCTCTCAACTCAAGTTTCCTCAAACTCGTCTCCATATGCATGTATGTCCTCATTGATTCCTTCACTCTGATCAATAAAACTCTCAAGTAATGCATGTTGCCCTCCCTCTCCCTTGACATATATACTATACCTAATTTCTGATCAGCTCAAGATGAGAACAGGTAGCTGCGCCGTCCAACAGGGTCTTACAGCAGAAGCTGCAGCCGTAGTCAAGCAAGCCGTGACGCTCGCCAAGCGTCGCGGCCACGCCCAAGTCACTCCCCTCCACGTGGCCAACACCATGCTCGCCTCCACCAACGGCCTCCTCCGTACGGCTTGCCTCCAATCCCATTCTCATCCTCTCCAGTGCAAGGCCTTGGAGCTTTGCTTCAATGTCGCCCTGAACCGCCTTCCAGCGTCCAATACAGCGGGCGCCATGTTAAGTCCCACCTCCACCTCTCACTACTCTCATTGCCCTTCCATCTCCAACGCCCTGGTCGCCGCCTTCAAGCGAGCTCAGGCCCACCAGCGCCGCGGATCCATCGAGAATCAGCAGCAGCCGCTGTTAGCCGTCAAGATAGAGTTAGAGCAACTCATTATTTCCATTTTGGATGATCCTAGTGTTAGTAGAGTCATGAGAGAAGCTGGGTTCTCTAGCACTCAAGTCAAAAATAATATAGAGCAAACTGTGTCTTTGGAAGTATGTTCTCAGAAGGAAAATGACACCGCCGCTAAACCATTAGCATCATCTGATCCGGTTAGGTCTGAGGACGTGTCGAGTGTGATAGATAGTTTGATGAATCAGAGAAGGAGAAGTACTGTGGTGGTGGGTGAGTGTGTGGTCAGTCTGGAAGGTGTAGTACGAGGAGTGATGAATAAGGTTGAAAAGGGAGATGTCGATGAGGGTATGAGAGGTGTTAAGTTTGTTTCTCTTTCTCGTTCTACTTTCGGGCATTTCTCCAAAGTAGAGGTTGAGAACAAGATGGAAGAGCTGAAGAGCCTTATTGCGAATAGTCGTCATGGCAAAGGGCTTGTTTTATATGTGGGAGATCTTAGGTGGGTGTTTGAGTATAGTCGTTCGAGCCAGCAAGGGAGGGGGTATTATTGTCCAGTGGAGCACATGATAATGGAGGTGGGAAAGCTGGTGGGTGGGATTGGGGAGAACAATACTGGAAGGTTGAGGGTGATGGGGATAGCTACTTTTCAGACTTACATGAGATGTAAGAATGGGCATCCATCGCTGGAGACTCTTTGGGGACTTCAGCCTCTTACTGTTCCTGCAGGAAGCTTGCACTTGAGTCTCATCACTGACACTGACAGGTACCCAAGTTGGTAAAGTCGGATATAATTTTTACCGCTTTAATTCTCATAGTTTTACATTCTCCATTACCAACTAGTTTTTGCTGTATGAGTGAATGACGGAAAAACAATAGCAAAAGAGCTTTGATCAAAAAGTGTGTTGTGAAAGCAGATGTCAGTCATTATAGTCTTGTTTTCTTCATTGATTGATTAGAAGTAACGAGAAAAGAGGTTTTCCTTCTTTTTCCCCCCCACTAACATTGAATCTTTCAACTTCAATTAGTTTTTTCTTTTGGATTCCATCCCCTTTCCATTACGTTGTACTATTCTCTTGAAATGACGTGATTAGAAGGCGAAAAATGATCTAAATAGAACAAATTGTACCTCAGGAATTACATATATAACTTATTATCATCATAAAAATGAAATTTTGCTCATTTTCTTTCAGTAGCCTACAAAATCAGTCCTCCGACAAGAAAGCTGATGACCGCAATGGAACTGGGTGGCTATTACCGGAACCAGTGGAAGAGAAGCAAGCAGCTTGCTTGGCCGAGCCTTCAGCCACGTTTGAGCTACAAGGTCGAAGCTTGCAAACTAGTAACTGTAATAGTGACTCTTCCGCAACCCTTCCTGCATGGCTCCAACAGTACAAACACGAGAATAGAGCATCCTCCATTGATCAGGTTTTAATTATTAGATTACAGTAACTTATAATGAGCACTATAGCATTTTTATATTTATATATGTATGTATTAAATGTACAGACAATTTATTCTTGTATATAAAATATACGATGGAAAATCAATTGATTTTTCTTCTTGTAACAGAACCGCGTCCCGGTGGGAGACCTATGCAAAAAGTGGAATTCTACGTGCAGTAGTCCAATCCAAAACCAACCCTATCCTTGTGAGAAAACCTTCACGTTCTTCTCTGTGTCACCATCTTCGTCTACTTCAGGCTTCTCATATCACCCACCGAGGAACCAGCCTTTCTGGATCTCTGAGAGTGGTCATGGTAATAATAAGTCAAATGAACTCACCTTGAGAATGTACATCTCAGAGCATGACAGCTTCAAACAGCCATTCCCACCATCGAATCCTAGTTCAAACCCTAATTCCTCTTCCTCTAGTGACCTCATGGAAACGGAGTATGTGGGTAAGTTCAAAGAGCTCAATTCAGAGAATTTGAAAACCCTATGCAGTGCCTTGGAGAAAAAAGTCCCGTGGCAGAAAGAAATAGTACCAGACATCGTAAGCACGGTTTTACAGTGCCGGTCTGGCATGTTAAGAAGAAAAGGGAAGATAAGAAACAGCGACGCGAAGGAAGAAACGTGGTTGTTCTTTCGAGGAGTTGATGTGGAAGCTAAAGAGAAAATAGCCAGGGAACTGGCTAGGCTAGTATTTGGGTCCGAGAGCAATAACCTTGTTTCAATAGGTTTAAGCAGTTTTTCATCAGCAGGGGCAGATTCAACAGAGGAATATTGCAGAAACAAAAGATCAAGAGACGAACAAAGTTATTACATTGAGAGATTCGGGGACGCAGTTTCTAGCAATCCTCACGGGGTGTTTCTGCTGGAGGACATAGACCAAGCTGATTATTGTTCTCTGTTGGGTTTCAAAAGGGCCATTGAAAGAGGAAGAATAGTAGATTCTAATGGTAAAGAGGTTAGCCTTTGTGATGCAATAATCATCTTGAGCTGTGAAAGTTTCAGTTCGGGGTCAAGAGCGTGCTCTCCTCCGGTCAAGCAGAAGTCGTTATCTGAAGCATCTGAAGAAGATAAGGATGATAATATTGCTACTATGGAGGAGACGAGCCCTTGTGTGTCTTTGGATTTGAATATTTCCATTGATGATGATTGTGATGAGGATCGGCTAGTGGATGACATTGGACTTGTTGACTCCGTTGACGGACGGATTATCTTCAAAACTCAAGAATTAAGAGGCTAGGGGGGGTGGGGGGAAAATTATCTAATCTTTTTTTCTTGTTCCCGGTTCATCATTGAACATGTCTTTGGATTCCCAGGCGGGCGGGAGGTGAAAAATTTGCACGCCCCTAAAACTAACTTTATTATGTAAAACCGCATGTATATTATTACCAACTGTCATGTTATTTAGGACTTCGGGGACTCTTCATAAAAATTTATTTTTTATTTGCCTATTATTATTATTAAGGACGTACTCCATCGGAAACAAATTATTTGTTGGCAGTCCGGCGTGCTACTTAGTTCTGTTGGAACAGATTTAAACGGTCTATACATAATTCAATTTTTTTCTTAATAATGTGTTTTTTTTAATATGAAAGAAGCAAAGCATGTAGTACAAGATAAAGATGATCTATTAAACTTCTATTAGATATACAGTCTATTTAATGAAAATTAAAAGGCGACCTTCATCGATCATACAATTTAGTTCTTGTTTCAAATGGCAATTAGATTTCACCAAAAAAAGAAAACGGAAATTAATTAGATGACTTTTGTTAACTCTCTGGATGCATGTGAACAAGCGCATTCAGGTTTTATTACACAACGAATAGTGTCGTCCATGAAAGTAGTAGATGAACAAATCTTCTTGCTAATCATAGTCTTAAACTTTCCTTGCGTCTTGAAGTGCGCGCGGGACGTCACTCTCCCTCATTTCAGTTTGACTTTCCTAACTGATGTGTCAAGGATCTTAGGATGCAGTAATTTTTCGTTTTTCGTTTTAATTTGTTGGACTCTGTGTCCATTCAATTTGTTCAAAAAATAGAAAAGAAAATACCAAGTAATTTAAACGGATATCACCCAAGAGTCCTTTATAACTTGGGTTCGCGCATTTCCTTATTAAATTCCTCTCATATATGCATGTGTGTGTGTGTGTCTGTGTATGCAAGAAACCCACGTATGCTGCCTGGAATAACAGTTCAAGGGAGCATACGCCAAATTTTCGTTTCCTTTTTAGTGGTTTAAATTGATCAGTGGAAGCAAGATGTATTATTATATGCTTTAATTAATTGATTTTCTTAAACATATAGAAACCGAAAGTAACTTTATTTTCTTTGTTTGATTATTAATCTCGAATGCGGCGGTTAATTAATCTCACTGGCTGTTCAATTCTACTATTACATAAGTATCTTACAACCATAGCTGAATTCTTCCATAATATTGAATGCCTTTTGCACCATAAAAATGTTATCTTAATTATGCAGAGATAACCAAGACCTCTGTCGTGTTCGTTGCTTATATCTCTTGGTGTTTGTTTTTTCTTGTTTTCAGAAAGAAAATTGAAAATTGAAACCACTTCATGATTATTGCTGATTGCGTTACAACTCTCTTGGCTTTATTTCTATATGCTCAGGGCCTACCACTTGTTGTTTATTGGCGTGAATCGAATAATGGGTATATTGTGAGAGAGAATAACACAACTAGCTCGCGCGATTTCAAATTGGGATAAAGGGGAGTCATTTCTTGCCTCAAAAAGGTTCTAGGATTTAGAATTCATATGAAAAGACAGTACTTCCAATTGACATTTAGCAGAATTATACATGAACCTCATCACAACTCATATGATCTAAATGAAAATCTTGAAAACTTCATGAGCATCACAGAACACACACACACACACATATATATGATTCCTAATATCATTAAATACAGGGTTTATTGTTCCCCCTTTTGCTCATACCATGAATAGTTTCAGACATATATTGGGATATATATGTGGACAAACCCGTAGAGGTGGGTGTGTGTGTAGACACACGAACACACAAAGTTCTGTCTCGTTAATTATCTCTTATTTTCAATACAAACGTAATTACAATTTTTGATCCAGTGGTGCCATACTGTGTAATATCAGAATTGTATTACCAGCAGCTCTCTGGCTGTTTGGTTTATAGTAATTAAGGTTGAACGATAGATCTACGGTAAGGGGGCTAATGATGACGGATGCACTTTCCACTTTATTCCAAACTTTGTACTCTAACCAAACTTTACCCCATTTTTATTTTTGATAAACTCCTTTATTGATTTATTAATTACTATAGCTGATCAACTATTAAATATATATCGTTTGCCTTTTTTTTTTTTTGCGACCAAAGAAACAGTCATAAGATTAAAATATACATCTCGTTAGCTTTCGTTGTTTTTTAACCTTCTGATCAACTACTAGTCAACATGAAGCTTATTTTCAATACCATTCGCATCAGTTCGTCTCTAGATCCATCAAATTCATTCTTATAATCCTTTGGTTCTGGTTAAAGAATATCAAAAGAAACCTCCAGCAAATCGAACTGTATATTATATAGACATGCATCATGAATGACAACAGGAGATGATAAATGAACATTAGCCATTATCTTAAATAGTCAACCAATCATAGGTCCGTAGTCAGGACTTCAGTAATTACTTAGAACTTTAATATCAGAATTAATTATTAATTATGGCATATTTCCATAAAGTTTCACTATGTAAGAATTTTTTCAACTCCTGTAGATTTTAGATTTTTATTTCTTCAAGGATATATTTCTAAATAATAAAGCACGTGGAGAGATAACGAGATTTGTTTTATCTTTTCTCCGATCCAGGGCACTGGCGTCCTATCTGGTGATTTTGGAAGTTCCTTCCCTAGTCACTCTCTTGCTTAACAAAAAAATAAATAAATTTATTTTTCCTTTCATACATATATATATATATACTCATATTGAGTTACCCAATAATTAATCTGAGACACAAATCAGTATTTGATATATCAAAATATAAACACACCCCCACGTGGCCTGCATATAAATATATAGGAAATAAATTGCATAATTCATGTTATCTTGCACTTAATTACAGCAATATTATTAAAATGGACAAAATATCATAGTTAGTGAGCGATCCATAACGTAAGGTTCGTGCAAAGAGGCATCCACTTTTTTTATTTCGGAAGAAAAAAGTAAAATCTTCGCCAAAATATATCAAAAGAGCACAACTTTTCATGCTATGATGCATTTTGCAAAAGAATAACTTTCTTTCCTTCGAATTTCGAAGCCAAACATTCTCTCATCCTCGGAAAGCAATAAAAGGGTGCGGTATAAGGGTTCAAAATATTTAGTATAATGGAGAAGTAATAAGAAAAAGATAGATAAGCATCTCTTCTTTAAACCTTAAAGATGTTTCTGCTTTAGAATCACTAAAAGATCATGATCTTCGCACAACATATTATTTCAAACCCTTAACCGTAAGTAGAGAATTTGTCGCTTATATGTATGGCTTTTAAAAAGATAGGGTCTTGAAGAATTAATTAATGCAATTTGTGGTGGACAAAAGTGGGGCTTCAATGAAATGCTTTATCTCTTTCTCTTTTGCTAAATCTAGCTTAACCGTATTATATGCTCTTCTACCTTTTAACTTGTCTCTTTTATCCTTTTTCTTTCTTTCTTTCTTTCTTTCTTTTCGCTATTTGTGAAGCCTCCATCTTAGACTGCCTTTCTCTTTAGTTTGTCCATGACTTAATTTTCTTCTTTCTCCTTTAATTTGTTCAACTTTCTTCCCAACACTTGCTTGCTCCGATGGCAACACACAACAATTTCTTTCACTAAAGGGTATTTTCGTATCTGATTCTTTCTCCAAGTAGACTTAATTGTGAAAAGGAAAATCAATAATACAATTCATCAATGCTTCCATGTGTGTGTTTATGTACTCTGTATATATATATATATATATATATTGCTGGCCCTATAATATTCCTTGTTATAATAAACGAAAGGACATATGGAATGGAATCTAATTTCCCTTAAAAGCAGGGAGAGATAAAGTTGGCACCTGATTGATATATACTTACATTTAGAAGAGAATAAAGTAGATCAAAGTTAATTAATTGTGGAAAGTGGTTTCCCCTTTTAGCCTATTGCAACATGCGATTGTGGCTAGCTGTTATTTTTAAATCTTCCTTTCAGGAATATATAACTTCGATACACGAGTCTTTGGATGCTTCACCATATAGCTATATGTGTGTATATATATATATATATATCTTCGTTTATTTAATTTTTGCCACAGTAATTAGATTAGATCAGATATCATTAGAATATCACAGAATATAAGGTGCCGAGGAAGCTTAAAGTGATCTATAGAGCATATGCGTAGTTGGAGAAATATGCCTAATTTGCTTATGTCTTGCCAAACATGTGAAGTGCCTTTTTCATTATTCTTTTGTTCTAAAACTTAAAAGAATATTATTTTGCAAGCATATTCAATATCAATTTATCGGAATAATTCTAGCGGTCATTAATAGATGGGGAAAATACAAAAGGCTCTTGGAATTTTCAAAAGCATACAAGTCAATTATTCCCTGTGTTTACTGAAAGCTTACAAATTTATTTATTATACGGTTCATATTGAAATAAAATATGTGAATGATGAAACCGGAATAAAATTTGTAAATGTCTATTTTTAAGAAAAACAAACAATTATACATACAAAACAAAGGATAAAAATATGCCTGAAAACAGAATTCTGAAAGAGAAGTGCCCCTCCAAGGAGAGCTATAGCTGTAAAACTCGGAATGCTTCTTTCTTTATTTCTATGTCACCTTTTACTTTTTTATACATATATGGTCTTTTTGCTTCACAAGAAAGAAATTTTGCTGCCGACATTTGTTGCCACTATTTAACCTTCGACACGAGATTAAACACGTCACCGCATTTTTGGACGAAAGCTGATTGCCACCTAAAGAGGGATACCGGCGAGGGGTATTTTATGGCATAAAGACAAAATATAACCATATAAAACATGAAATTTTTTTTTAATCTTCTTACATCGAATCTAAATATATAAAATTATCTCAGTTTCTAATTATTGTTAGTAAATAAAGAAATCATATAATTAACCAGCATAAGCAGTGAATGTGTGTGTGTGTGTGTGTGTGTGTGTGTGTGTTGGGCCCAAAAAGGGAGTTTTTTTTTTTTCACACTGATATACTACTATAAATAAAACCCCGAGAAATGTAGAAGGAAAAGAAAAGTACTGTAAAGAGGATAAAAGTTAAAGAGGATTGAGGATAGATAATGAAGAATAAGAGGCGCAATGATGACATGCAATGCAAAGATACACGTGAGGTTTAGTCAGATCCAAATCTATTGCACATAACTGCGGGGACCATGCCTGTGTTCTAAAAGTTGTTGGGCCTTGGCCAGGCCCAACCTTCCTTACGTTTTCTTTTCCCACTTTTTTAACTGTTGAATATTTGTGGGTGTTTTCTTCATCAGTGTGCTCATTGAATTTTTAAAAATTAGATAGATATGGACAGTTTAAGCTAAATTTAGACGGCCCAAATTGATTTTTTTTTTATTTTTATCTTTAAGTTTAAATCTCATTTTTATTTAAAAAATTGATAATCAGGGGGATTATCTTTATTTTATATTATGCTGTTATTAAAATCGTAAAAAAAAGTGTAATAAAGACTGGACCATGTAATTAATTCTATTACCCAAAAGAAAATTCATTTCATACTTGTCTAATCATTCATGCCTAAATTTTTTCATTGAAAATTTAGCACATCAACCACGCTTTGAAATATGAGGAAAGAAAATAGAAAAAAGTTGCTTTTCTAGTGAGGTCATGTTTCCATAGAGATGCAAATGCATATCTTCTAATATCTTCCAATTTAATTTATGGTGTCAAAATTAATATTCTCCTGATATTGTGTGGATGTGATATAAGACAAAGAAGATTTATTATAAGGGGGGGGAAAGAAAGGTCCGTACGTAGGGGCATTGGCATGGCATGGCATGGCATGTTACTGGTGTTCCCCTCACGGAAGGTGTGAGATGAGATAAATAAAAAGCGAATGGGATCCCAATGGGGTCCTCTGGTGTGGGAGCCATTGGAGAAAGTACTGAACCCATTAATTAATTAATTAGTTAGTTATATCTCAGAGAACGAGGGTGCGTCACCAAGGGGCCTAGCTGATGGATTAAACTTGAATCATAAGCCTTTGTGTTTATAGAAAACAAAACATGCATACTCATTATTATTATTATGTGACTAAAAGGACCCTGCCCTTTGTCCACCCCAATCACCTTCAATCTTATCCCTTCTTTATTGCTTTTCTTTTCATTTCCTACCCACCTTTAAGAACCTTGTTGTGCTACTGCTACCTCACTTTAGAAACCTTTTACCACTATTTCAAATACCTAAATCGCTTTCCGGACACTCTTACCATCCCCCTTTTTTCAAGTTCTCGGTTTTATCTGCCTTTTAAAAAAAATTGTTCAGCCCATTATGATGCCTCTTATTGTAGATCTCTTAATTAAAGTTTCTCTCCCTATATATCTTTTTGAACTCTCTGACATATTTAACTTTAACGAATGGTGATTAGATTGATCGGATTTCCCTATAGAAACAACAAACTCATTCTAAAATTAAAATTTTTAGGTCATCACGCACTATTTTTCCTACATAATTGACACGAGTGATCCCCACACACACACAGTTCAAATTTTATTCTTAATTTTGTACTATATAATAAACACAGTATTACATGCATAATAAAAAGCCAATGCACAGATCAATATCGCCAGATAATCCTGGAAACTTTAATTTATCTGAATATAAAAAGCCACTATTAAACATATGGAACTTTAACTTATGATCATGTTCTCAAATACGAAGGAGAAAATGCATGATCGTAAATGTTCAATTTGAATATGAAAAGTTGAGAGAAGGATTTCAGGTCCAGGGATAGGAAAAACTAGTTGCTCTCATGATGCTGGCTCTAATATTTAGACATTGATACGTGCGTGATGAGTTAAGAATTAATTACTTTCCCGTCATGTGAAAAGAAGAAGTTAAAATACAAAATTTAAAAGTTTTTTTTCAGACATAAGATATGGTTCTTACTATCTTTGATGTCTTTTTATGCCACCAATAAATTGATTTTATATATATATATATATATCGACGCAATAGTAAGAATTTCTCATCTCAGTTAATACAGTTATTTCTCTCTTATTATAAGGTTAATTCTAGAAGATTTTCATATTTCTTAATATAAGATCCTTTATAAAATTTGTGAAATTAGCATAATTTATTATCATTTTCTGGACTAATGCAATAAGAAATCACCTGTGAATTTTAAATTTGATCTCTATTGACTGGCTCATCCTGATTTTATAATTATCTTAAAAAAAGAAATGACTCCTTTGCATGAGTGGTATCCTAATATTTCCAATGATTTTGTACCTATTCTTGAAAATCTTAAGTCCTTTCTTGTAAAGTGAAGTAAAAAATAATTTTAGAACTGTAATGGGGTGATTAATAAAATGTTAAGTGAAATTCAAACCCTGCTTCATAGTGACTGGTCTAATGAGACTGCAACTAAAGTAGCCGAATTGAAAAAGAAAGTTGATGAGCTATGGAATCAGGAAGAAATCTACTGGGCTCAGAATTCCCGTGGCCAATGGCTTAAACTCGAAGATTAAAATACAAATTTTTTTCATTTGACTACTATTCAAAGCCGGTGCAGAAACAGAATTGTTAAGATTGAGGATGGTAATGACCATTGGACAGAGGATGAGGATGCCATTGTTAGATGTTTCTCTGATTTTACGGAGTGCTTTTTACCAAATCTAATTGTGGAGATTTTTCTGCTGTCTTGGATGTTATTGATCCTATTATTTCGGCAAATGACAGTGATGTTCTGCTTGCGACCCTGACAAATGAAGAGATCAAATCAGCTATTTTTGACTTAGCTAGGGGGAACTAAGGCACCTGGCCTAATGGTTTTAAGGGGATTTTTTACCAGAAATCTTGGAACATCATAGGTGATTAGGTTTGCCAGTTGGTTAAAAAAATTTTTATCGATGGTTTTGATCTGCATAGTTCGAATTTAACCAACTTAGTCCTAATCCCAAAAGTTGACCATCCTTCTTGGGTCAATCATTTTAGACCCATCAGCTTGTATAATTTTTCCCATAAAATTATGTCCAAGATTATTGCAAATAGATTTAAACCTCTTCTTGGGAGATTGATTTCTCATAATCAAAGAGCCTTTGTCCCTGGTAGAATCATACAGGATAACATTATAATTGTTCATGAAGCTTTCCATCATCTGCGTCTGAAAACCAGAGGCAAGCTTGAAATGGCAATTAAACTTGACATAAATAAGGCATATGACAGAGTTAAGTGGGATTTTCTACAAGCTTTACTTCCAAAACTAGGATGCCATGCGTGAACCGGGTTACCCGTATTACGCAGTGTGTGTCGAGTGTAGATTTTAATCTTTTAATGGCTGGGAAAAAATGTCGTCCATGACCCTTATGTGAGGTCTTAGATAAGGAGCAGACCCTCTATCCCCTTGTTCATTTTAGATTGTGATGTTTTATCCAAGATGATTAATCGGTAGGAGGAGCTAGGTCTTCTCAAAGGGATTAAGTTGGCAAGGCATTGCCCAGTTTTGACACACTGCCTTTTCACTAATGACTCTGTCTTCTTGCAGGCTGATGAAACGAATTGCAAGACTTTGAGAAATATACTTGATTTGTATTGTACTGCAACAGGGAAAGTGATTAATGTGGATAAATTATGTCTGTTCTCCTTAAAGAATACTTTGGATCTATTCAAAGAGGAAACGGGCCATATCTTTTAAATCGTGTCGGTTGACGGCTCCTGGGAAATATCTAGGGCTTCCTATTCCGTGGGGAAGATCTAAAGCACATGCTCTGAGCTATGTAGTGGATCGGGTAAAGAAGAAAATTCAGGGGTGGCATAACTCGTTCCGATCAAGTGCAGAGGTTGCAGGGCTTCATGGGCATGGAATAGCATTTTGGAAGGTCGATCATTGCTGGAGGATGGAGTCTGCATCAATGTGGGCAAGGGCACAAAAATCTATGGACTGACCCATTATTACCATCGCTCCCAGCAAAGGCTACTGAGGAATATTGGGATGCAAACGAACGGAGAATTGCACCTTTTGAAGGTTAAATTGAGGATCATATGGGTAAAGAGAGGTGGAAAGCGCCAGCTGAGGGTAGTCTCAAAATTAAATATAGACGCTGCCTTTGAGCCATCTTCAGGTTCTGGAGCCTGTGGTTCTGTTGTTCGCGATGCACAAGGGTTTGCTCATGATGGGAAGGTCCGCGTCTGCAAAGCTTCTTCCCTGTTCATGGTGGAATCTTTGGTGCTACTTGATGCAGTTAGTTATGCCTCGGAAAATGAGCTGGTTGATGTCGAGTTTGAATCAGACCGTCTCCCGCTCATAAATTCTATCTTAAATAATTGTAGTGTTGCTGCTGAATGGTAGAGCTATACAATTGTTGATAATAACCTTTCCGTAAGGAAATCTCTATGGAATCCCAAGTTTGCCTGGATTTCTCATAGAGCTAATAGTGTTATTGATTGGGTTGTTAAATCGGCTCTCAAAGGGATGTGCCCTCCTTCTCTTCTTGGGTGGTCCACCACCCCTCCATCCCTGCTTCTGTCTCTTATAGATATGGACTATTGCTCTTGTCGTTTTGGTGTTGGTTGACTGTTTGGTGTTTTCTTTGTATTTTCTTTTGTTTGATTCCGTGTTTCATTTGGACTGGTTTCTTTTTTATTTCGTTTATTTTAATGGATGTTTGTTCTCTTGTTGGCAAAAAAAAAAATATAGCATTTATTATCATTTTCTAAATATGTCCTTCATAATTATTATTAGAAGTAGGTTTTTTAACTTTTTCTTTCATATGTAGGGAAAAAAAAAATCACTTTTGATGACTTTTCTGAACTTCTTCATTTGTAAAAAAAAAAGAGTCACTTTTGATAGCTTTAATTAAGTGCAACTTTAAAATGAAGTGATAACTTTCGAAAAAAATCATAATCTTGACTAATTTTAACCATTTTTCTTAATCTAAATCTATATATTTATATATATATATATATATGATTGGGTTAAAAACACCTTATGAATAAAAACAAATGGAGTATTTTGGTGAACAGTTAATTACCAACATCAAATATTGAAATTGTTACTGACGAAGTTTTTAAAGTATTGGCAAATATATTACTATACATGCATATATTAGTTGCTAGTTACTAAAACTAAAACATTTCGAAACAGATATCAATTACGGGTGTACTTAATTTTTTAACGTGTATATATGTACGTATATATGGACACATGAAAAAGAGCGATACAAAGTTGAAAGTCAATTGAAAGTCTAAAAGACGATACGTTGTTATTTAGTTATTGGGCGTCCGCTAGCTCCCTAAACGTTAACGGCTATCCGCAGACAAAGTCCTGAAAGACGAACACAGCGTTGAATGTATAAGGAAGTATGAAATTTTCCGAGCATTCAAACAACTAAGAATAGTTACGATCCGGGCAAAAGTGATGACAGACTAGAATAGAATGCATCGAATACGAAGTCGTGTTGTAGACAAAGGGAAGAGCCCCGAATTAAAGAGTGGAATGGGTGGAAGAGACCCACCAAAAGAAAAGGGCGGGCGTATTATATTGGCATCAATAAAAGACAACAATGTGTAAGGATGGAGACAAAGTTTCCACACATAGTTGAGGCTTTCTCAGACTTCAAGGAAAGGGAAGATAAACATATGCTTCTTTTGGTTAAGGTCACTGTCCAGACCTCATTTCTATGCTCCTTTTTGTTTTATCTTTCTCTTTGTGGGGTGACGTTGGTGCATGAAAGTAAGGGAATTCCCGGATCCAAAAGTGGTTTGCAATCTATAGATATAGATATATATTCCCAGTTATCGCAGTGTCATATTCTTAAGCTTTGTCGTCTTTTTGGGATGCTTTTGAGGAAAGTTATCATTTGAAAGTGATGAGAGAGCGGTCGAGGGATCCAAGGTAGTTTCATTCATGGGCTGCATGCTGTTTCAGGCTTGATTACTGATCCAGAAGCTAGGGAGGTACCACCACCACCACCATGTATATGTGTGTGTGCATGTTGATGTAGAAGAGGTGGTCAAAAAGGAATATTGTGGGGGTAGCTGATCACGCCAATCCAAAAATCAAAGAATCTCTCTACGATGATTAGGTTTCGAACACTACTTTTTCAAGATTGTTGGGTCGTTTTCCTAAACCACATTCGTTTTCGAAATTTAATTGGACTTCTTTTTTTAAAATGAGAGAGCGGTTCTTCTGTCCTAAACATGTATGGGGGTCCTCGTTCACCCCTTAATATTATTATATTTATAATTATACCATACCATCGCATGCATGCATGAGGCCAAGTTGTCTCATTAAAAAAGAGTAAAATTATTAGTATTTTCTTTTTACTTATCACGATCGACTCGACCAAGTATACGTACGGTTGCCCTATTTTAAAACAAAACACAAAATGATAAGCTACTGAATTACTCAAATGGCATATAATTGAATTAGCATTAATTGTCAATTGAATTAGCATCTACAAATATTTGAGAAACCGTGTGTATGTATCGTACGTGGAGAATTTGATTGTTTCAGCTCTCAACTATAGAAATTCGGAATTCTGTAGCTGTTTGTTTATTCTTTTAAGAATACTCTAAATAGCTTAGTTTCCTTGCAAAAACTTTCCATTACTTTTTGGTGGAATAATTATAATTTCTTTTTTGGGTATGTATTATAAATTTAAAATAATGTATGTAGATATCCCTGGAAATGAATCTGAAATTTTGAAGAGTTTTTTATTACACAATGTTTGTAAAATGATGATGATAAAAACTTTCCGCAAACTTTTATTAATTCCATATATTATTTTTGTTACTCTGAAAAATAATCATCAATATAAAATATATGTAGAGAGAGAGAGAGAGAGTCGCACAGTTTGTGGTGTGAATAGTAAAAGTTATGCATATTTTGTACGGATGCATAGGCACAATCTAGTTCCAATGAAAAAATGGGGTTCACATGATATGATCCAATTACGGTGCTTTTCGTTTTTTGTTTTTGTGGTCATGTTTTTCACTTTTTTCAAGCATCACAACGTCATTCAGAGGAGGGTGATGGGCCTAGTAATTTTGGTTTCTTGGTCATTGGGTTGGGTCTTCAGGCCTTGTTGTGGTTCAAGTGTTTCCTATGTGGATTTAGATTGGGTCTGGGTCGTATGCTTCTGTTGTACATATGTATTTGCTGTTGATTTGTTTGTCTATGTATGTGTATATGCAGATTCACATCATATATATATATATATATTGTTGGGTTACACCCTTGATGGGTATAGAGCTCAAATAAAAGGACACAGGCCCAAAATAAAATAAATAATTATATTTTATTTATTAATTTAAAAAGAAGAGGGAGGGAATGGTTAAAGAAAACCGCTCCCTCACACTGCACGTACGAGAACTTTAGCTATCGTGTGTGTGCATGGAAAAAAAGGGAAAGCGCATCATTTTGAATAGACTCTCTCTTCTAGAAAGCGTAACGATGAATTGGTTCTGGAAAAATCTCTCTCTCTCTTCTTTGTCTGAAGAAAAACGCTTTCACTCTCTTCCTCTCAAATTTTTCTGAGTGTATCTACGGTGAATCTGTAAACAAAGTCCGAGTGATTTTGTTTCTACCGCTTGGAACTCTTCATCCTCTCTAAGTGGAAGCATACTTCTCAATCGGTATGTATGTATTCCCTACCTTTTATTCTTTCATTGACATCAGAGCCTGAGTTTAGATTCAGGGAAAATCTATATCCGCTACAAATTTTTTTTTCACTTGAAAAAAATTAGAAATTGCTTTCTCTAAGTTCCATAATTTGCATACGGTGTATATTTTTCTTATGATTTTTTTTGTATAATTTGTATACTGTTTATACTCATAAGATATGCAAATAGGATTCAGTATAGGGAATCTCAAAAAATTTTAAAAAATTTATACACGGTACAGTATTTGAGTATTGTAAAATAATCCCTTCCTAGAAAATAAATACACCATTGTGTAGAGAATAAAGAGATGAGAAAAAGGCTACTAAAATGGCGTTAAAATGTACACTGGATTAGAAAGAAAATA
This sequence comes from Adenanthera pavonina, assembly GCA_026686845.1. Lineage (NCBI taxonomy): Eukaryota > Viridiplantae > Streptophyta > Magnoliopsida > Fabales > Fabaceae > Adenanthera > Adenanthera pavonina. The sequence goes on from JAIVEN010000002.1 coordinate 8,746,234, forward strand.
CTGGAAAAAGTCATAGAATGCGTAGGAAGAGAAAAAAAATTGGGTTTATTGAAATCACAATTTTTTGGACAAAAGAAGGCCACCATCATGTAGAGGACGTCGAGATGAGAAAAACGACACCAAGAACGCCTCAAACGGACACCGGATGAAGGAGAAAACGGTAAAAAATGGTAGCGTAGGTTCGCCACCCGGGTCGGGTTGACCCGGCAGGAGGTCAAGGATGACCTCAGCGACGCGTCGTTTTGGCGTTTTGCCAAAACAACACGTCGTTTAGCCTTTAATTTAAAATAATAATAATAATAATGGGCTGCATATTAAAAAAAAATTTGGGCCACAGCAGCTCAGCCCAACAAAAAAAATTTTTCTGGGCTGGCGTCATTTGGCCCTATTATAAAAATATATATATTTTTTTTCAGGCCGACACATTGGGCCCTTAAAAAAAAAGCGATGGGATTGCTGACGTGGCGCATGGGGCCTATCAGCACGTGGAGGACACTGTCAGAACGCCGGCGACGCGTGGAAGATGTCTGGCTAGCGCGTGTCACCCAAATCGCCGTGTACGGCGACGTGTGTAGGCCACGCGCCTCCCTCGCGATTGGGCTAGAATTTTTTTTCCCATTTTTTTGGTAGTCTAGTCTTCTCTAGGCGCGTGGAGGCACGTGCAAGGGTATTTTTTACCATGGTTTACTTCTAAAAATTTTTAAATTAGAGATCTTTAATTTGATATACTATTTACCTAGTTTTGAGATAAGTTTGGATTTGTCTAGAGCTATTTCAGTACATTTTTTAATAAAATATTTTTTTATTATTTTAATAATTCCTACTATTTTATTGAAGGTAAAAAAAATAATGAAGCAAGAAAATTCTGAAAGCACTGAAATAGTTGGATATGGTTCTTCAAGTTATGAGTATTTGGAAGAATTTATTCCAAATGGTGAATTTTTGGATGAAGATCCTGATGAGGAGTTTCTAGAAGGCGAAGAAAATCCTGAGGAACTTTAAGAAGTGTATACATATCCAAATTGGCCAAAGGAAGATGAAATTGTTTTTGAAGAGCCTAAAATTGAAGATCAAGAAGTAGATCAACCCCTTACTCACTCTGTAGTACAAGACATAGCAAATAGGGATGTAACAAAAATAAAACATTTAAAAGACTTGTATCCAATTCTTGCAAAGTATTCACACTTTGTGATGAATATGGAAGATGTTGAGTTCTTCACAAACGTTATTATTAAGTTAAGAGAAAATCTGAATACACAAAACAAGAAATATTCAGATTACACCTGGGTCGATGCGATTAATAGAGCGATGAAAATATCGAATCGCATTCTTAAGAGAAAAATTATTAATTTTTGTTTTCCTATTTGATTTATGTATATTTTTTTTTATGCAATGATTATGTTCTTGTATGGATTTAATACTTTTTAATATATGCTTTATTTGAGTGGGAGCTCTTAAAATAAGTTTATTTTGAGTTAATTATTCTAGTACTTGTATTAAAATCTTAATAGAAAATAATAGTAACACTAGCATCCGTGTGATGGGAGATACACTTGTGGTCTCCTGATCATGGAACTAATGAAATTATTATTGTTCTACTAAGAAATAATACAAGTATATGACATTGTATATTGTACTGTGCTACATGTATATTTTATTAATATATTCTTTAGTTCAACTCAATAATAGAAGTCCTTTATGTGGGATAGTTTCGTAACTGATTTGAGGATGGCAACTAAGAGTATAATAACTGAGCTAAACAAGGAAGATAAACTAAATGGGGATAATTGGGACATCTGGCACCGAAAGGTTTCATATATATTGGAAGAACAAGATGCTGTAGAGCCACTGACTATAGTCATGGCACAACCAGAATCCCGTAATACAGCCAAACATAGGAGAGACCAAGAGATCTACATGGCCTGGAAAAGGAAGAACAGCATAGCACGTATAACTATGCTGGACATTATGGCCAATGACCTAATGTGTGAGTATGACAAATATTCAACTGCACAAGTCATGTGGACGGCTTTAAAGGACAAGTTTGGAGGTACCTCTACCGCCAAACTAAGAAGGCTGACAATTAAGTTTGATACTTATAAGTTAAGGCCTAATATTCCTATGAAACAACATCTACGAGAGATGGCTAGCATGATCAGAGAACTGAAGGAAGTTGGGCATGAGTTGTCTTATGAACAGCAGATCCAGGCTGTTATAAAATCACTCCCTTCAAGTTGGGAACACATGAAAGTCAACTTAACCCATAATGAGAATATAAATACTTTTAGTGATGTGGTGAAACACCTGGAGCTTGAAGATGAACGTCTAGAGGCCTACAGAGCATCTGGACAAGCCTATCTGACTGAAGAAGCAGGAACCTCTAACCCTAAGCCCAATTTCAAAAAGGGCAAGAAATATCAAAGAAAGGGTAAGAAGAATGGTCCGAAATTTAAAAAGGGAAACAAACCTTTCAAGAAAATAGGGAAGAAAGGTGGAAAGAAGAAGAAGACTTACCTGAGTAAGGTTAAGTGTTATTCCTGCCAAAAAATGGGTCATTTTACAAGGGATTGCCCTGAGCAAAATGAACGTGAAAAGGTATTAGTGAATTATGTTAATTCACATATGTCTTATGTTTCAAGTACTGTTTTTTTAACAGAAACTATTTCTTCTTCTTGGTTAATTGACTCAAGCTCCATAGACCACGTGAGCAGGGATCGAGGATCCTTTATAGAGTACCGTCGGTTGCCGAATCAAAGCAAGTGGCTTTATGTTGGTAACAACACGAGAATTAAGGTGAAAGGCATAGGAACCTGCAAATTAACTTTGCGAGGGGGAAAAACCTTAATCCTCTATGATGTACTTCATGCACCTGACATCCGACGGGACTTAGTTTCTATTTCCTGCTTATTAATTTATGGGTTTAATGTAAATTTTCATGATAAAGTAGCAGACATTTCATTAAGGATAACCTTTTATGGTTCAGCTTTTCTTTCAAAGAAGTTCTTTGTTATGGACATTGTTGATGTATTTTATATGCATGATTGCTTTGCAACTTCTTCCAATTCAAATGTTGATATGAATGCTTTGCATGCTAGACTAGGACATAGTAATCAAAATAGAATGATTAAACTAGTTAAAGAAGGACTGCTAGGTGAAATTGATAAAATGGAAATGTCCTTGTGTGAGCATTGTCTGGCTGGTAAAGCAACTAGAAAACCATTTGGAACTGGAACTAGGGCAGAAACTCCATTGCAATTAATCCATTCAGATGTTTGTGGTCCTATTAGTGTGAGGACAAAACATGGAGCTGTTTATTTCATCACTTTCATTGATGATTACTCGCGATTTGGTAATGTCTATTTGATGTCACATAAATCTGAAGCACTATAATGTTTTATACGATACATGAACTTAGCTAAAAATCAAATGGACAAAAAAATCAAAGCATTAAGAACTGATAGAGGACGTGAATATTTATCGAAACAATTCAAAAAGCTCTGTGAAGAAAAGGGAATAGTAAGGCAGCTTACAATCTCTGGCACCCCACAACAAAATGGTTTAGCCGAAAGAAGAAATAGAACATTACTAGACATGGTTAGGTCCATGATGACACAAGTCAATCTACCCATTTCGTATTGGGGAGATGCAATTTTAACAGCAGCCTTCATACTTAACCGTGTGCCTTCAAAATCGGTCACATCAACACCCTATGAGCTATAGACAAATTGTAAGTCGGATTTAAATATTTTAAAACCCTGGGGGTCGGCAGCTTATGTCCATGATACTTCCCACAAATATGGAAAAATAGGTCCAAGAGGGAAGAAATGTATCTTTATTGGATACTTTGAACAATCTAAGGGTTACATTTTCATTGGAGAAAAACAGGATGGGAGTGTCACTGAAATAGAATCTAGAGATGCTACATTTCTAGAAAACGAATTTCCTAGCAGAGGTGAGGTAGATCGTACTGTATTTCTTTATGAGATACATGAAGAAACTGTGGAATAAATTTATATACCTCAACCTCTTAATTCGAGTGGGAGCTCACAAGGACAAGTACAAGATTCTGTTCAAGAACAGAATAACTTATAAGAGATCCCACTGCGGAGAAGTAACAAAGAAAGTGTACCAAAGAGACGTTTCCCAATAGAAGGGACTGCACTTATAGTTACCCCACAAGATTATGATGAGCCTAATTCAATACATGAGGCTTTATCATGCCCTGCTAGTAATGAATGGAAGAAAGCAATGAAAGAGAAAATGAATTCGATGAGGATAAACTAAGTCTGGGATTTGGTCAATCTTCCATCTGAACGTAAGGCAATTGGGAATAAATGGATTGTCAAAATTAAGAGAAATGCAGATGGATCGATTGAACGATACAAGGCTTGATTATTGGCAAAAGGGTATACTCAATAGGAAGGTATAGATTATGAAGATACTTTTTCACCTGTTGTGCGTTTTAACTCCATAAGACTAATTCTGGCAATAGTAGCAAGTTTAAATCTAGAATTACATCAAATGGATGTAAAAACCACATTTTTAAATGGTGAACTGGATGAAGAAATCTATATGCAACAGCCATTAGGTTTCATTGAGAAAGGAAAAGAGAATAAAGTCTGCAAGTTAAAAAGGTCTATTTACGGACTTAAACAATCATCCAGACAATGGTATTTGAAATTTCACCAAACTATAACCCCGTACGATTTTCAGATGATCGACGAGGACCACTGTGTCTACACCAAGAATTTTGAAAAGAATCTTATGATATTATTCCTTTATGTGGATGATATACTATTAGCCGAAAATAATCTAAAATCAATTATGGCTATCAAATAATGGCTATCTTCGAATTTTGAAATGAAAGACATGGGTGAAGCTGACTATATACTAGGAGTTAAGATCCATAGAGATCGCTCAAGAAAGTTAATATCCCTTTCTCAGAAAAATTATATTGAGAAAATTCTTGAATGATTCAACATGAAAAACTGTAAATCTATGGATATCTCTATTTCAATAGGAGAAAATCTGAGTCGAGATATGTGTCCTCAGACTGAGTCTAAAAAGAAGATGATGGAAAGAGTCCCTTATTCCAGTGCAGTTGGTAGTTTAATGTATGCCATGATGTGTACGAGACCAGACATATGTTATGCAGTTGGTTTGGTCAGTATGTACCAGTCAAACCCTGGACTGAAACATTGGAAAGCTGTGAAGAGAATCCTGAGATATTTGCAAGGCACAACAAATTATGCCCGATGTTATCAAGGAAGCGATTTACGCTTGGTAGGATACTCCGATGCAGATTGGGGAAGAGATCTAGATGAGCGCAAATCGACTTCAGGATATGTTTTTCTGCTAAACAATGGAGCTATATCTTGGTGTAGCAAGAAACAGACTTGTATTACTTTGTTTACCATGGAAGCAGAGTTCGTTGCGTATTCTGCAGCAGTACAAGAAGCAGTATGATTGAAAAGATTCATAAAACACTTAGGGATCATTTGTGATAAATTGAATCCAATTTTGATAAACTGTGATAGCAAGGCTGCCATTGCCTACACTAAAGATCCCAAGTATCATAGTAAGACAAAGCACATAGTCACCAAGTATAATTTTGTAAGAGATGCCATAGCACAGAAAAGTATTACAATTCGTCATATTCCTACACGTCAAATGATTGCTGGTTCCTTTACTAAGCCAATACCGAGAGATATATATGTTGATCATGTAAAATCACTTGGTATTCGTAGGATATGATGTAACACAAATCTATGTAATGATCAATTATATGAATAAAATTAAGTACATTTTTTTCTATAATTGAGTCATTCAAGTACATATACTTATGAAAAATATACAATGTCTAGTATGTCGTACATGTTGATAAGGTTGGCTTCCTCACACGAGCAACTGCCTTTGACACTCATAGAGAGTGGGTAAAGATGAGACATCTTTTGTATTTACTAGTAAATCTGTAAGAGGGCAGATATGACAATTAAACAATACAAAATAAGTCGCTCAGACAAAAGAAGAGAATAGATCGAGATAAGATCCAATAAATATAAATTTTGGATTGGATTATGGATACCCACAATCCATAATACATGTAAGCAGATGAAAATTCTCCAACAAAGACGTTATGATGAGTGGAATGATTGGTAGAATTCGGGTTACTGTGTGTGTCTGAACTTAAATCTGTATGGTGTTAAGAACAAAAACAAAATCGACATACGCTCTTATGTGATAAGAGTAACATCATAGCATGTAATTCATACTGTATGTATTTTTTTAAAACCGTAATTGGGAAGTAAGTGAATAGATCCCTGCTTCATTACTGTGTGAGTCCCAGAGAGAAATAAATCCTCTCATTAATGTCCTTATGACTTTGACATTTTTCATGAAAAATAATTCAATATTAGCTACTTTAGCATATATCCAATGGTCGTGATAAATTTGATCAAAAGGTCTTATGCTAGGAAAGCAATTGTTTCATATTGAAATGAAATATGGGCGAAAGAAAGATTATCTGAATATATACACACTTATACTGGTGTCTAAGACATGTCCATTAAGAAGTTATGAAGTTAACATCTTAAGCGTAGACACTAAGTATACAAGAGTTAGGCAATCTAAGTTTATATAAAACTTATGAGGGATTAGATTTGCCATGGATAAAGTGCATATGGGTAAATCTAGGACATTCAAGGCATAATACATGAACAAAATAAATGCGAAATATATAAGGTAATTCTATACTGGTCCTTGAAAAGGATTTCTAGTATAAGAATACCAAATTACATACGTCATGCCCATGCGGTTACGGTAGAACACTTAGTATGAAATGGAAATGAATAATTGTAAGAGGTTAGCCCATCAAGTGTGAGTGGGACATGTTGGGTTACACCCTTGATGGGTATAGAATCCAAACAAAAGGGCACAGGCCCAAAATAAAATAAATAATTATATTTTATTTATTAATTTAAAAAGAAGAGGGAGGGAACGGTTAAAGAGAATCGCTCCCTCACACCGCACGTACGAGAACTTTAAGCTATTGTGTGTGTGCGTGGAAAAACGGGAAAGAGCATCATTTTGAATAGACTCTCTCTTCCAGAAAGCGTAACGGTGAATTGGTTCTGGAAAAATCTCTCTCTCTCTTATCTCTCTGAAGAAAAACGCTTTCACTCTCTTCCTCTCAATTTTTCCCGAGTGTATCTACGGTGAATCTGTAAATAAAGTCTGAGTGATTTTATTTCTACCGTCTGGAACTCTTCATCATCTCTAAGTGGAAGTATACTTCTCAATTGGTATGTATGTCTTCCCTACCTTTTATTCTTTTATATATATATATATATATATATATTAATTTTTGGGTGAGTAGAGTCACATCATATAACTGAGAGAAGGCAAAAACACCCACGCCCTGCTAAGCTTCCCCTTTCCCCTCTTTTATGAAATAAGAATCCAACCAGAAACCCACAATGATTCTTTCAACTAAGATCTATACTAATGAGGGATAGATTTTTATTCATATCCTTACTATTAAATTCTTTCGGCAAATTGTTATTAACTTGTAATGCTCCTGTATTAATATTTTATAGTCTTAATTATTAAAAAAGTTTACATGCACATATATTGTGGGAGTATTTTCCTTTTCGTCTTCTTCCACGATCGATATATGAGATAGCTCTTCCCCACACACACACACACACACACAGATAGACGCGGCCAAGAAAAGTAATGGGGGTTTGATTGGGGGTTTGATTACTGGAGGACAGGCACAAGACGTATGACGAAACACTATCATAGTGTGAATTGGCATGGCTTGCTCACAAAGTGGCAATCAATGATGATCATCACGTGTTAACATATATATCAATGTGTGTGTGTGTATTATCATTATTTCAATGTTACACACACACACACACACACACACACACACACACACACACAATTATGAATGCTTGCACGAAATATGTATTGGTCATACTAAACTTTAAAAACCAATTACCCCTCTTTGTTGCAAGCTTCCTCCATTCCTACTTTAAGTAGCTAAGGATGCATTCATCATGATCAGCTCGCCAACATTGATAGATACCCACAAAACACATAGCGTAACTAAGGAAAAAGAAAAATAATAACTACTACTACTTTAAACTCAATAAAATGCTGCCATCGTCTTTCTTCATAAAAATGAACAAGTAGATATAATTCGAGGGAGGTTTGGTTTAGTACGCCAAAATTAGCTTCAGTTTCATATATAGAATGATCAGTTAATTAATATTTCCTCTGGTCCTTAATATAAGACCATTTTAACCGAATCATGTGGATTAAGAATTGGAATTAAAACTAATTAACTATCTCGATTTCTTCAAAAATTTCTATATTTTTTCAAAATTACCCCTATTTAATTTTTTTCTGTTTCTCTTTGAATACATTAAATAGAGACATTTTTTTAAAATATATAATAAATACTAACTCGTATATTGTAAAGAGTTTTTATATTTAGGATCAGGATAAAAAATTTTATATATAAGACCAAAAAGAGTAATAAATAACTTGTTCATTCAATTGGTTAACAACCACTTTTATTTTCTATAACTTGTCCCTTGAATGGGTAAGGCAATACTACTTTCCTCTTTTAAGACCGGGGTGATCCAATGTTTTTTTCCTTTTAATTTAATGGATCTATGGCAGGAGAAGGGTCTTAATCATTAATTTCAAGACGGCGGACTAGTGTTTGGATAATTAATCCCAATCTTATGACCCTCCTACATATTCACCTGTCGACCCTAGGTAGCTTCTATTCTTATTTTTCTTGCTTTCACATATAAAATGATTTCTTTTAATTACTACAATTTAATAAATATATAATAAATTTCTATTTCATAATATAAGATCATTTTAATCGAATCGCGTGAATTAAAAAGGAGAGTTAAAACTAATTAACTTTCTCAATTTTTCCAAAAATCTCAACATTTTTTTAAAACTATCCTTATTTAATCTCTCTTTTTTTTTCTTTGGATACATTAAATAGGGGCATTTTTTTGAAAATGTATAATAAATATCACCTCGTATATTATAAATGATCTTATATTCAGGATCAAGATAAAATATCCTATATATAGGACCGGAAGGAGTACGTTCTCCCTCTTCCATCCTGAAGACATAGCACATTGTTGGCCTTGCAGCATAAGAATTTAAATTTTCTGTTGCTGTCTCATTGTATATTAAAAACGTATTATTTTGCTAACAATTACCCTTCTTTTTTATTTGTTATTTAATTATTTTCATACTTTTCATGTTTAAGATGATTTTATGAAAATTAAACGTTATTTTTTTTTGTGTATAAAAAATTTAAGCGGATTTTAGTGATTCACTGGAGGGTTAAGGACAAACTTTAAAACTTAAATATCACTTACAAATTACTTATTAATAAAGTTCTCACATTAAAAATGAAGGTCCCCGGTATGATAATTTGAACGTGCATGATTATAAGATATGAATGAACTCTTTACCAATTGGAAAAACAAATTAATCAAAGAAAATTTTACTTCATTACACTGGCTTGACGCTAAGCCTTTGAAATTTCTAATAATTATGATGATCATAAAATTGTTGGTCAAAATAATAATCATAAAATTAAGATATAAATATTTATATTTGTTTATCAAATGCTTCAATTAAATTAATTATGATAAAATTATATTTGTTGTGAATAAGAGATATTTGTGGTTAATGAATCTGGTATTCGTCGTGGAAGAAACAGGTAGAAAAGTCTACATGGTCATTTCCAAAATCCCATGAATGTAATTATTGCAAAAATAAGGGAATTAGGAATAGATGAAAGGCAGAAATTTAAATTTAGAAGGGCAAACGCCCACCTGGAGATTAGTTCAGGTACGTGTGTTGGGTGTTCCTCTCATATCCTCATTAATAACTGCTAAATCTTTCACACCACCGTATTATTATCATCATTAATCCTCTTTTTTCTGCTCAGCTCAGCTCATATCTCTATCCACCCCACCTTCCGCCCCAACTGTTTCCTTTTTCGCAAAACCAATTAAAGGCGACATCGCCATTATAACCCCCCCCCCCCCCCCGGCATTTCCCGAGACCACAAATACATCATTTTCCATCCAACTGGCCCTTTCCTTTAACCGGTCACCTTCTTTACCCTTTGCTCCCAACCCATCTTTTCCGTTGCTCCTTTTCGTTTCTTGTTAATTTATTTTCAATAATATCACCTTCTACCTTTGCTTTCAGTAACCGGTTTCTCACTTTCGATTTTCTTACAAACGACCAAGCCTTGAACCCGCACAGAGCTAAATAAACGAACCCAAAAGCGACGACGAAAGCGGGTATTCCGACTATCCGTCATGATCGGTCTAAACAAGCTAGGAACAGCAATCACGGTGATCGTCGCTCTCACTCTCGCCGCTCTCTTCCTCGAAATCACCTACTTACTTTGGCGCCGTCTCAGGTTCCGTCGGCGCACTGACTCTGGTCTCCAAACTCACAAGCAACTCCTCCACTTTCTGTGTTGGAAACACAAGTCCCGCGTGGAACCCCAACGAACTTCCCCTCCCACTTCGTCGTCTTCTCCTCCGGAGCTAGCGGAACAGGTGATGAAGTGGCAGTGTCTGCACGGGCCCTCCAGAGTTCTGTTCACCATCAAGGAAGAAGACAGAGAGGGCCTGGACTCCGAGAACTGTTCCTCCGCGGAAAGCGTTGTCAAGATGAAAAGGGAGTGTCACACTACTGCTACTACAGAGTCCGCGGGTGGCGGAGGCGAAAGCGTGGAAGAGGTGGAAGTGACAATAGAGACGACGCCGTTCTCGACACCTTGCGCTTCACCTCCTTACTTTACTCCGTCTTCTTCGCCGGCTAGAGACTGGGGGAATTGTAACGGATGCCTGCTGATACAAATCCCGCCTGTAAATCAAGAGCCTCTCTCAAAAAGCCAGTAAGACTTTATCAAAGAAGATATCCAAGTGGATGAAATTTTAAGTTAGGATGTTCGATTAGCAAATTATGGATTCTAGAAACGTCGCCGTCACCCCAACTCTTTGCTCTTTCCTTTCATTTTGTACCCTCTGGTTCATGCCCACAACCCCGGCATCTCCTGCTGTACAACTCGCCTCTCTTAGACTTAGAACTGGAATTAGTTTTTTTATTCTTATTTTGTTCAGTGAAGCATATATTGAATCCTTTTGAAATTTCTTCACATCTTTCGGCTTTCATTTATCATATTTTCCGTTGAGTGTAATGAATACTCAAAATATAGAAAAAAAAAAAAAGGTCCGCCCATCGTCACTTCCCCCTCTCTAATCCACATGGCATCTCCCATCTTGTGTCTTTTTTTTATTCACACTTTCTCAAACTCAAAATATAGTTTTTTTTTTATTAACATTACTCAAAACTCAAAAGTATAAGTTTGTTGTTGGCACAGTGCACAAAATACAACTGTTCACGAGGAAGTATGCCCAGGGCCCAGTTCTTGGGCCTCCCGTTCTTACCATGCATTGCTTTATAGGTCGTAGATCCTTCAGACCGAATAAAGAACGTCACCTGAGCCCAATCATCCAGCTAAACCAGTGAAATTTACCCATCCGCTTTTTGCCCCTCTTCTTTTACTTCTATGCCACTGATTAAACTTCTTGAATTCCCTTTGACAGACATCGAATGATCAGTTGTTGTATCGGAGGCTTCTAGTAATTTCAATGTGATTTGAACTTATTTTTCGTCCGTCATTATGCCATTAATGCTTACTTACACCCAATCATACTTAATGCCTGCGGTTTTTTTTTTATTTGGCATACGAAACCCCTGCCATTCTTTACTAATTACATTTTATTTTATTTTTTAATCATTTTTTACTAATTACATTTAATTTTATTTTTTTAATCTTGTAACCTTAATGTCTCCAAGCTTACCTGTAAGGCCGTGCTTGTAATTGTCTTTAAACTCTCTCTCTCTCTCTCTGTTTTTTTTTAAACAGAACATAAATTTTACTTTGCCCATAGCTTTATTGACTTTTTGTGTTCATCCAATATCGCCCATGAATCAATTGTATAAACTTACCCAACATCATTTAGTTTTCTTAGAGATACTTTTTCTCGCCTCATATATAAGGTGTTATTATTTATTTCACAGATATTAAGGAGATATAATTATACTCTTAAATTTATAAAAAAAGTTAATATAAGTTTTTAATCTTATTTCTACTTATTAAAGACTAAAATAATTTATGGGACCAAAAAAGTTATTAAAAGAAAAATAAAAAAAAATTCAAATAAAAAAATAATACAATACTTTATAATAGGATAAAAAAAAATTTTAAAATATTATTTTATAAATGGGATTGAAGAGAATATTTAATATACACATCGAGTTATGTCAATCATTTCTTATCACTGTAGTGATCTGCCTATTATTTTAATCATATCATTCTTTGTCAGATTAAATCTGAATGCGTAAGAAATAGAATAAAAAATAATAAAATCTCAATATTTTCTTATTAAAATCCTTTTGTCATTTGTCTGCGTCTTCTTTGAAATCTCTTTTCAATTTTATAAAAACGTAAAACTATATTTTTCTTATGACGCAGAAAGATAATAACTTAAAGTTTCTCCAAAACTGTATTCTTTTTTATTTATATTATAAAGTATTTTATTTTATATTAATTACATGTATATTAAAAAAATTAATTTTTTACCTGAAATCAATGTAAAAAGTACTAATATTTTCTATTTTATCCTTATTAAATACTACTTTTTATTATTATTATATAGTTATAAATGAGTAATAAAGAATTAAAGATAGGGATAAAGTGGAAAAAAAAATATTCAACACCTTATATTTTAAAAAAAAAATTATCATATAAAATATCCTATAATACGTACTGAAATGAGTTCATATTATTTTAACATTTAGATCTGGTTAAGATGTGTGAACAAACATTGAAGTAATAAAAGCAATGTTGCATGCATTCTAATGAAATGTGCAGATAAAATTTAAAGAATATGAAAAGTAAAGTATGGAGTTTGGGAGAAAAAGTACTATTTTTAACATGAATAATTTTGATCCAATTTTATATTTTATTTTAATTTAATTAAGAACCTCCACCTCCCTCGGTGAGAGCCTAATTGTTCCATATTCTCATTTCCGATTTCTTTCTCCTTTTCCCCCCTCTATTTTGTTTTTGTTGGGCTACACCCTTGATGGGTATAGAGCCCAACCATAAGGGCACAGGCCCAAAATAATATAATTATTTTTTAGTGTTTATTATTTTAAAAAGAGAGGGAGGGAACGGTTAATAAGAACCGCTCCCTCACACCGCACAAAAAGAGACTTTCATGCGATCGTGTGAGTGTGGGTAAAAAGTGAGAAGCGTATCATTTTGAAAGCTCTCTCTTCCAGAAAAGGAACGTGTATTGGTGCTGGAAAAATCTCTCTCTCACTCTCACTTCTCTCTCTGACTAAATACACTTTCACTCTCTTTATCTAAATTTTTTCTGAGTGTATCTACGGTGAATTTAAAACAAAGTCCAAGTGATTTTGTTTCTACCGCCTGGAACTCTTCATCATCTCCAAGTGGAAGTATACTCTGTGATCGGTATGTATGTCTTCCCTTCCTTTCATTTTCTATTATTGGCATCAGAGCCTGAGTTTAGATTCAAAAAAAAAAAAATCGATTTCCGCTACAAATTTTTTTCTGAATTTCATAATTTGCATACTGTGTATATTTTTCTTATGAGTTTTTTTTGTATAATTAGTATATTGTTTATACTCATGAGATAAGCAAATAGGATTCAGTATAGGTGATCTAAAAATTTAAAATTTTTTTACACGGTACAGTTTTAGGATGCTGTAAGATCATCCCTTTCAAGAAAATAAATATATCATTGTGTAGAGAATACAAAGATGAGTTTAAGCCTACTAAAACCGCATTAAAATGAACACTGGATTAGAGAGAAAATACCAGGAAAAGTCACCGTATGCGTAGGAAAAGAAAAAATTGGGTTTAAAGAAATCACAATTTTTTGGATAAAAGGAGACCATTATCATGTAGAGGAAGTCGAGACGAGAAAAACGACACCAAGAACGCCTCAAACGGACGCCGGATGAAGGAGAAAACGGCAAAAAACGGTGGCGGGTTCGCGGGTCCGCCACCGGGTCGGGTTGACCCGGCGGGAGGTCAGGGATGATCTCAGCGACACGTCGTTTTGGTGAAACGCCAAAACGACCAGTCGTTTTGACTTACAAAAAAAAAACAGGGGCTGCGTCTGTTAAAAAAAAAAAAATTTGGGCCGGCAGCAACCGGCCCTTAAAAAAAATTAATTAAAAAAAAAAAATTTTTGGGCCGAGACTTTTGGGTTTTAAAAAAAAAATTAAAATTTTTTTTTTATTTTTGGGCCGAATGTTGGGCCCTTCAAAAAAAAAAAGGGGGAATTACTGACAGGGCGCGTGGGGGCGCGTGAAGGGGTATTTTTGGCCACGGTTTGCTTCTAAAAATTCCTAAATTCGAGATCTTCAATTTGATATACTATTTGGCTAGTTTTGAGATAAGTTTGGATCTGTTTAGAGCTATTTCATTATATTTTTTTTAATAAAAATTTTTTTTTATCATTTTAATAATTTCTACTATTTTATTGAAGGAAAAAAATATATAATGAAGCAAGAGAATTCTGAAAGCACTGAAATAGTTGGATTTGGTTCTCCAAGTTATGAGTATTTGGAAGAACTTATTCCAGAAGATGAATTTTTGGATGAAGATCCTGATGAGGAGTTTCTAGAAGGAGAAGAAAATCTTGGGGAACTTCAAAAAGTGTATACAGATCCAAATGGGTCAAAGAAAGATGAAATTATTTTTGAAAAGCCTAAAATTGAAGATCAAGAAGTAGATTAACCCCTTACCCACTCTGTAGCACAAGATATAGCAAATAGAGATGCGAAAAAAATAAAACATTTAAAAGACTTGTATCCAATTCTTGCAAAGTATTCACACTTTGTGATGAATATGGAAGATGCTGAGTTCTTCGCGAACGTCATCATTAAGTTAAGAGAAAATCTGAATACACAAAACAAGAAATATTCAGATTACACCTGGGTCGATGCTATTAAGAGAGTGATGAAAATATCGAATAGCATTCTTAAAAGAAAAATTGTTAATTTCTGTTTTTCTATTTGATTTATGTATTTGTTATTTATTTATTTTTTTTGTACAACGACTATGTTCTTGTATGTATTAAATATTTTTCATATATGCTTTATTTGAGTGGGAGCTCTTAAAATAAATTTTTTTGAGTTAATTATTCTAGTACTTGTATTAAAATTTTAATAGAAAATAATAGTAACATTAGCATCCGTGTGATGGGAGATACACTTGTGGTCTCCTGATCATGGAACTAATGAAATTATTATTGTTCTACTAAGAAATAATACAAGTATATGACATTGTATATTGTATTGTGCTACATGTATATTTAATTAATACATTCTTTAGTTCAGCTCAATAATAGAAATCCTTTATGTGGGATAGTTTCGTAACTGATTTGAAGATGGCAACCAAGAGTATAATGGCTGAGCTAAACAAAGAAGATAAACTAAATGGGGACAATTGGGACATCTGGCACCGAAAGGTTTCCTATATATTGGAAGAACAAGATGCTGTAGAGCCACTGACTATAGTCATGGCACAACCAGAAGCCGACAATACAGCTCAACATAGGAGAGACCAAGAGGTCTACATGGCCTGGAAAAGGAAGAACAGCATAGCACGTATAATTATGCTGGGCACTATGGCCAATGACCTAATGTGTGAGTATGAAAAATATTCAACTGCACAAGCCATGTGGACGGCATTAAAGGATAAGTTTGGAGGTACCTCTACCACCAAACTCAGAAGGCTAACAATTAAGTTTGATACTTATAAGTTAAGGCCGAATACTCCTATGAAACAGCATCTACGAGAGATGGCCAGCATGATTAGAGAACTGAAGGAAGCTGGGCATGAATTGTCTGATGAACAGCAGATCCAAGCTGTTATAAGGTCACTCCCTTCAAGTTGGGAACACATGAAAGTCAACTTGACCCATAATGAGAATATAAACACTTTTAGTGATGTGGCGAAACACTTGGAGCTTGAAGATGAACGTCTAGAGGCTTACAGAGCATCTGGACAAGCCTATCTGACTGAAGAAGCAGGAACTTCAAACCCTAAGCCCAATTTCAAAAAGGGCAAGAAATATCACAGAAAGGGTAAGAAGAATGGCCCGAAATTTAAAAAGGGGAATAAACCTTTCAAGAAAAGAGGGAAGAAAGGCGGAAAGAAGAAGAAGACTGACCTGAGTAAGGTTAAGTGCTATTCCTGCCTGAAAATGGGTCATTTTGCAAGGGATTGCCCTGAGCAAAATGAGCGTGAAAAGGTACTAGTGAATTATGTTAATTCACATATATCTTATGTTTCAAGTACTGTTTTTTTAACAGAAACTATTTCTTCTTCTTGGATAATTGACTCAGGCTCCACAGACCACGTGAGCAGGGATCGAGGATCCTTTACAGAGTACCGCCGGTTGCCGAATCAAAGTAAGTGGCTTTATGTTGGTAACAATGCGAGAATTGAGGTGAAAGGCCTAGGAACCTGCAAATTAACTTTGCGAGGTGGAAAAACCTTAATCCTCTATGATGTACTTCATGCACCTGACATCCTACGGAACTTAGTTTCTATTTCCTGCTTATTAATTTATGGGTTTAATGTAAATTTTCATGATAAAGTAGCAGACATTTCATTAAGGACAACCTTTTATGGTTCAGCTTTTCTTTCAAAGAAATTCTTTGTTATGGACATTGTTGATGTATTTTATATGCATGATTGCTTTGCAGCTTCTTCCAATTCAAATGTTGATATGAATGCTTGGCATGCTAGACTAGGACATATTAATCAAAATAGAATGATTAAACTAGCTAAAGAAGGATTGCTAGGTGAAATTGATAAAATGGAAATGTCCTTGTGTGAGCATTGTCTGGCTGGTAAAGCAACTAGAAAACCATTTGGAGCTGGAACTAGGGCAGAAACTCCATTGCAATTAATCCATTCAGATGTTTGTGGTCCTATGAGTGTGAGGACAAAACATGGAGCTGTTTATTTCATCACTTTCATTGATGATTACTCGCGATTTGGTTATGTCTATTTGATGTCACATAAATCTGAAGCACTAGAATGTTTTAGACGATACATGAATTTAGTTGAAAATCAAATGGACAAGAAAATCAAAGCATTAAGAACCGATCGCGGACGTGAATATTTATCAGAACAATTCAAAAAGCTCTGTGAAGAAAAGGGAATAGTGAGGCAACTTACAATTCCTGGCACCCCACAACAGAATGGTGTAGCCGAAAGAAGAAATAGAACATTGCTAGACATGGTTAGGTCCATGATGGCACAAGCCAATCTACCCATTTCGTATTGGGGAGATGCAATTTTAACAGCAGCCTTCATACTTAACCGTGTGCCTTCAAAATCGGTCACATCAACACCCTATGAGCTATGGACAAATCGGAAGCCGGATTTAAATATTTTAAAACCCTGGGGGTCGGCAGCTTATGTCCATGATACTTCCCACAAATATGAAAAAATAGGTCCAAGAGGGAATAAATGTATCTTTATTGGATACTCTGAACAATCTAAGGGTTACGTTTTCATTGGAGAAAATCAGGATGGGAGTGTCACTGAAATAGAGTCTAGAGATGCAACATTTCTAGAAAATGAATTTCCTAGCAGAGGTGAGGTAGATCGTACTGTATTTCTTTATGAGATACACGAAGAAACTGAGGAACAAATTTATATACCTCAACCTCTTAATTCGAGTGGGAGGTCACAAGGACAAGTACAAGATTCTGTTCAAGAACAGAATAACTTACAAGAGATCCCACTGCGGAGAAGTAACAGAGAAAGTGTACCAAAGAGACGTTTCCCAATAGAAGGGACCGCACTTATAGTTACCCCACAAGATTATGATGAGCCAAATTCAATACATGAGGCTTTATCATGCCCTGCTAGTAATGAATGGAAGAAAGCAATGGAAGAGGAAATGAACTCAATGAAAATAAACCAAGTCTGGGATTTGGTCAATCTTCCATCTGGACGTAAAGCAATTGGGAATAAATGGATTCTCAAAATTAAGAGAAATGCAGATAGATCGATTGAACGATACAAGGCTCGATTAGTAGCAAAAGGGTATACTCAACAAGAAGGTATAGATTATGAAGATACTTTTTCACCTGTTGTGCGTTTTAACTCCATAAGACTAATTCTGACAATAGTAGCAAGTTTAAATTTAGAATTACATCAGATGGATGTAAAAACCGCATTTTTAAATGGTGAACTAGATGAAGAAATCTATATGCAACAACCATTAGGTTTCATTGAGAAAGGGAAAGAGAATAAAGTCTGCAAGTTAAAAAGATATATTTATGGACTTAAACAATCATCCAGACAGTGGTATTTGAAGTTTCACCAAGCAATAACCTCATACGATTTTCAAATGATCGACGAGGACCACTGTGTATACATCAAGAATTTTGAAAAGAATCTTGTGATATTATCTCTTTATGTGGATGATATACTATTAGCCGGAAATAGTCTAAAATCGATTATAGCTATCAAAGAATGGCTATCTTCGAATTTTGAAATGAAAGACATGGGTGAAGCTAATTATATACTAGGAGTTAAGATCCATAGGGATCGCCCAAGAAAATTAATATCCCTTTCTCAAAAAAATTATATTGAGAAAATTCTTGAGCGATTCAACATGAAAAACTGTAAACCTATGGATACCCCTATTTCAAGAGGAGAAAATCTGAGCTGAGATATGTGTCCTCAGACTGAGTCTGATAAGAAAATGATGGAAAGAGTCCCTTATTCCAGTGCAGTTGGTAGTTTAATGTATGCCATGATGTGTACGAGACCAGACATTTGTTATGCAGTTGGTTTGGTCAGTATGTACCAGTCAAACCCTGGACTGAAACATTGGAAAGCTGTGAAGAGAATCCTGAGATATTTGTAAGGCACAGCAGATTATGCCCTATGTTATCAAGGAAGCGATTTACGCTTGGTAGGATACTCCGATGCATATTGGGGAGGAGATCTAGATGAGCGCAAATCGACTTCTGGATATGTTTTTCTACTAAACAATGGAGCTATATCTTGGTGTAGCAAGAAACAAACTTGTATTGCTTTGTCTACCATGGAAGCAGAGTTTGTTGCATGTTCTGCAGCAGTACAAGAAGCAGTATGGTTGAAAAGATTCATAAAACACTTAGGGATCATTGGTGATAAATTGGATCCAATTTTGATAAACTGTGATAGTGAGGCTGCCATTGCCTACACTAAAGATCCCAAGTATCATAGTAAGACAAAGCACATAGACACCAAGTATAATTTTGTAAGAGATGCCATAGCACAGAAAAGTGTTACAATTCACCATATTCCTACACGTCAAATGATTGCTGATCCCTTCAACAAGCCAATACCGAGAAATATATATGTTGATCATGTAAAATCACTTGGTATTCGTAGGATAGATGTAACACAAATCTATGTAATGATCAATTATATGAATAAGATTAAGTGCATTTTTTTCTATAATTGAGTCATTCGAGTACATATACTTATGAAAAATATACAATGTCTAGTATGTCGTACATGTTGATAAGGTTGGCTTCCTCACACGAGCAACTGCCTTTGACACTCATGAAGAGTGTGCAAAGATGAGACATCTTTTGTATTTACTGGCAAATTTGTAAGAGAGCAGATATGACAGTTAAACAATGCAAAATAAGTCGCCCTGACAAAAGAAGAGAATAGGTCAGGATGAGATCCAATAAATATAAATTTTGGATTGAATTATGGATACCCACAATCCATAATACATGTAACCTGATGAGAATTCTCCAACAAAGACGTTATGATAAGTGGAAGGATTGGTGGAATTCGGGTTAGACACTGTGTATGTCTAAACTTAAATCTGTACGATGTTAACAACAAAAACAAAATCGACATACGCTCTTATGTAATAAGAGTAACATCGTAGCATGCAATTCATACTGCATGTATTTTTTTTATAAAACCGCAATTGGGAAGTAAGTGAATAGATCCCTGCTTCATTACTGTGTGAGTCCCAGAGAGAAATAAAATCTCTCATTAATGTCCTTATGACTTTGACATTTTTCATGGAAAATGATTCAATGTTAGCTACTTTAGCATATATCCAATGGTCATGATAAATTCGATCTAAAGGTCTTATGCTAGGAAAGCAATTGTTTCATATTGAAATAAAATATGGGCGAAAGGAAGATTATCTGAATATATACACACTTATACTGGTGTCTAAGACATGTCCGTTAAGAAGTTATGGTATTAACATCTTAAGCGTAGACACTAAGTATACAAGAGTAAGGCGATCTAAGTTCATATATAAAACTTATGAGGGATTAGATTTGCCATTGATGAAGTGTATATGGATAAATCTAGGACATTCAAGGCATAATACATGAACAAAATAAATGCGAAATACATAAGGTAATTCTATATTGGTCCTTGAAAAGGATTTCTAGTATAAGAATACCTAATTATAGAAGTCATGCCCATGCGGTCACGGTAGAACACCTAGTATGAAATGGAAAGGAAGAATTGTAAGAGGTTAATCCATCAAGTGTGAGTGGGAGATGTTGGGCTACACCCTTGATGGGTATAGAGCCCAAACATAAGGGCACAGGCCCAAAATAATATAATTATTTTTTAGTGTTTATTATTTTAAAAAGAGAGGGAGGGAACGGTTAATAAGAACCGCTCCCTCACACCGCACAAAAAGAGACTTTCAAGCGATCGTGTGAGTGTGGGTAAAAAGTGAGAAGCGTATCATTTTGAAAGCTCTCTCTTCCTGAAAAGGAACGTGTATTGGTGCTGGAAAAATCTCTCTCTCGCTCTCACTTCTCTCTCTGACTAAATACACTTTCACTCTCTTCATCTAAATTTTTCCTGAGTGTATCTACGGTGAATTTAAAATAAAGTCCAAGTGATTTTGTTTCTACCGCCTGGAACTCTTCATCATCTCCAAGTGGAAGTATACTCTGTGATCGGTACGTATGTCTTTCCTTCCTTTCATTTTCTATTAGTTTTGGGCGTGTTTTTGTTTTGGGCTTTGAGTCTTCTTTGTTTACCACAAAAAAAAAGAGGGATAGCAAGGAAAAAAATTCAAAATTGAGGATCCCATCATAATTGCTCTGCCCGAGAATATATATTTGAGAGTTTTTCCCCCTCACAGTAAGGACAAAAACGAGAAAAATAATTTTTCTATCATGTATAATTCAAAGATTATGACAAACATTATGTCTCCCAATCTGCAAGTTCTCATTCCCATCAAATTATAAAAATGTTCTTCATATTTATGCATAAAAATATTTTCATTTTAAATGTTATATTTAATCATTTCTCATAATGTTTTAGCATTATTTCTCATAATCTTTTGCTCGAGTCAACTCTCTAACGTCGCTTTTCCAGAATATAAAGAGAAATAAAGGCAATCAAATTCAAATTACTAATTGTTAATTGTTGTCTGCTTGCTTGAATTTGCTCATTTGCAAACCCCCTGGCAACTTGAAAACGGACACCTTCCTCTTTTCCCCTTCTCCTCTGTCTAACGTAGGTGACGATTAACGACATGTAATTAATCACATGTTCAAGGAGGCTAATCTCTGTGCTAATTGGATGGCATGTGATCAGGTGTACAAGATATTGATGAAGATTATAATATCTTCAACGATCCTTCTGCCGACTGGAGGTAGATCATTGCGATCAATAGAGAAAAAGAAAGCTATGATTTTAACCAAGTTTTGCAATTTCTTTTGATTGTTAATAAAAATATTATGTAATGTAAAGATGACCTTGACAAAATCAAAGGTAGCTGCGGATATCAAGTCCATGTTCTTCTAACATGTTTGAGCAAATTACTTTGGACCCCAATTTCTTCCCAGTGAACGCAATATGCTCCATTTTCTTGTCTACATGCGATATTGGAACTTGGAAGAGAATTTATGTAGCAGAGCTTTACATAATTTTTTGAAGCTCAGACTATATTAATTGGTATATACATATTTCATTCCACACAAAATGATTATTAATAATAAATAGTAAAAATAAAAAAAAATATTGTATTATATTTTAATATTTTTCAAGGTTTTTTTTGGGGTAAAAATTGGCCCACAGGTAATTTATTCTGGCTCCGCCTTACAGCACTTCTAGTCCTCATTTTTCCCGAATCTCGTAAGACGGCCCAGAAGAGCTGTAGAAGTAAATTTTGTAGCGTCCATCTACACTATATAGTCGGATATAATTTGGCAAATGCAAGAAAGTGATCATTCAGAAAGGCTAGAAGAACTTTCAGACCCAATTGGAAAAAAGAAAGGCTAGAAGAACCTTCTTTATTTATTAACAAACAGCATGCAAGAAACAAAATCCACGGAATCCAATGGAACAATACTCCTATAAAAAAGATATGAGAATACTACAATAGGGAAATCAATAATCAAGCGGGGGACGACAATGAACAAATATCAGGAAGTCATAATGAAAAAAAGAATCGAAAGGGAACCGCATATAAACAAATAAATGGAAAGTCGGGGAGGGGCGGTCCATCATCAGTAGTCCAAGTCGCACTTGGTGATCTGAAACGCACCGTTGGACGCGGTTCCGTTAGCTGTCAAGGGAACCTTGAGGTCACAATCAATCTTGGGCTTGAACTTGCCGGTCTTGAAGACGCCCAGCTTGAACCGAATCTTGAGATACAACTTCACATCGATATCGTAAAGCCCAGAGCTTTTCTCCTTATTATACTCGGAGGTCTGATCGGCACCCAGGGGTATGACTTGCAGACCTTTGAACAGGGTGCTCAAATTGTGGGTGGTCTTGTGCCCCATATAGAAAGGCGAGATATCGTTGGAATCGAACCTGGCATCCTGGTACAGTGCCCTGGCCTCCAAGTAGTCGTAGTAAATGCCCAGCCTTCTGTTGGGGTTCCGGATGCTGATGTTGAGAGCAAGATTGTAGTGGAGCGTGTTGTTGGTGTAGTTGAATTCCGTGAGGGTGGCATCGGTCACGTGGAATTTTACCTTGCTTGGACGCACTATGAGCCAGAACACGAGGGCGGCGATACCCACGATGACGACGATGGTGCAGATGAGTTTGCAGATGAGGCCGAAGATGCAATCGAAGATGCAGCCGCAGCAGCAGCCGCAGGCGCCGCCACGGCCTGGACGGTGGTAGGATTTGGATGGTGGGATGGAGGGGCCGTAGTAGGCACCGTTGAGATTGGGATTTTTCTCGGCCATCTGATGCGAGGATAAGATCTAAGAATAAAAAATAGTAATGTTACAGAGAAAGAGTAAAGGCAGGTGAAGAAGGACTCCAAGTGCGCGTATTATATAGTAGAGATGGAGTGTCACGTAGAGAATTGGAAAAGCGTGTGCGAAAACCTTTGAGAAAAGGATATTGCGGCAGTTAGCGCGTGAGGGTGACTTAAACAACGCGGTTGTTTTTGAAATTTGTGGGAAACGTAAGATTGGATTACATCTTTGAATTAAAGTGCGTACTGCCCAACTTCACGGAAACTTCTAAAGGTCCAGTCGCTCATGCATTGTCTATTCCTTCAACAGGCACATATATTACGCCAACAACCTCCCTTAAATTTCTTCTGTTCACAGTTCATACATACATACATATATATATATTCTTCAAACACATGACGTGAGGCCCCTGGCCTCTTTTCGTAACACAACTCCCCCCATTGAAATTTTCTTCATCTCAACTACTACTATTAACACCAATTTCTTTTCTTTTATAGATTATAAAAATCATCATGATTAATTTATATTTTACTGACTATAGCTTTTTTTTTTCTTTGCTTTTGAAGTTATGGTGCGAAGTAGATGAGGAGGGCCTTTGCTTAATTTGTTGAAGGGTATATGCACACCTATGTTGAACTGAGGTGATTAGAAGAATTAGACGGTGGCCAGAAGGAATTATTGTAGAATAATCCGATGATGAGAGATAACAGTAATTGGTCATAATCAGAATTTGAAAACGACATCGAAGAGCATCATAATTTATTGGATTTTACGGAAAAAAATGGACATGGTTGTTTTTCTTAAAGTCTTACTTCATCAATTCACGACGTATGTCCAAATTGACCAAAATTTATAATTGTAAGTGACATAATTTGCTTCGGGCCCAACTGTTCAATTCCGAGTGAGATTTTGCCGTTTCTTGTGAGCCTGTTTGGTTGGTAATAATACCCGATCGAATTACCAGTGACGAAATTACGCTTCATAATATTTCGGTGAATTAACTATATATAAAAAAGAAATTGTCTCTGTCAATTCTTCCTCCATTACTTGTGCACTCACATATGTCTCCAATGAACAGAGGAGATATGCCTTGCAACTTGAAGAATGTAGAAAAACAGGGGCTGACCAGAATGTGAATCTTGAGGGTCAAATCATGTTGTTAGAGATGGTATCGTGAACAAAATTCAGAAGAATACATAACAAATTCATATTTTTAATTTATTTTTTATGTATAATACTATTATATATTGATAATTTGAACAAATTATATTAGGATAGATATTTAAATTTTATACTTTATTTAATAAACTCATAAAATAAATAAACTTTATTTTTATTTAATTAATGCAATATTTTACACGTAAACATACTTGCGTGTATATTTTGTTTCACAACCTAATCCTCCATATTAGTTCCTTTTACTAAAGTGCGGGTTCATCTATCAGCATCAGACTGATGAAAATATTTCGATCAACTAAACAATATATTTTAATTCTATTTAAATACATCAATAAAAGATAGACACACACACATATGTGTGTGTACATACATACATTACACATACGGACAAAATTACCAGGACTCATTCTATTACGCTATTTGTTTATACCAAAATATAAAAATTGTTTATATTCATATTATCTTTCATTTTTCTCTCTTTTTAAACCAATCACAACCGTTCAATTCATAATAGCAATATCATTTAACAAAAAAATGAAAGTTTTTTTTTTGCCCAAAAAAGAGTTTATAAATTATGAATAATACAAATCAAACCCTTCTAGACTACTCCTTCCGGTCTATATTATAAGATGTTTTGTATGACATGTTTTTTGTTCAAAATATAAGATATTGAATATTTTTTTCTCATTTTACTCATATTTTATTCTTTCTTACGTTTTATGTTAGATAAAAAAGTGATAATAAAGTATATTTAATAAGAATAAAATGAGAAATATTAGTATTTTTTTTAATTTCAGATAAAAAATAATTTTTTAATATATATATTTAATATAAAATGTGTTATAATATCAATTAGATGCACAATATATAAAGACATGACACTTATTTTATTTATATTTTAATTATGATTTTTTTTCTGGCGCCAACATGTTGCTATTTAATTCTTATCAGAACTTACCATGACCGTTGACCAATTCAAGTCGTCCCAGCGTCCCATAACAATTTAAGGTTCATTTGTGGCCGTTAGATCTTGGGAATTGGGATTTGTTTTACTCGGTCCAAAAAACTCTTTTTATCTAAATTATATGAATTAAAAATAGGAGGTAAAATTGAACTATTATTTTATTTTTTAAAAAATTAATATATTTTTATAAATTTATAATTATTTAATTTTTTTGAATGAATTAAATAAGGATATTTTTTTTATAATGTGTAATAAATACTATCTTATATTCTTAAATGATCTTATATTTATAGTTAAAAAAAAATCCTATATTTAGGATAGATGGTAGTAGTAAATATATTCTCCGATTCTAAATATAAAGTTTTTTATCTTGATTATAAATATAAGACTATTTTTATAATATTTTCTCCAATTCTTAATGTAAGTTACTTTCAACTATCTCACAGAAGCCTATAAGAATTAGTTGCATTAATAAAATTATCTAATATTTATTTTAGTTTCCATCTTACCCCTAATTAATACTATATATTTGAACTTTGTAAAATAATTAATATTTTATAAAATAATTTTTAAGAAGGATATTTCTGAAAGAAAGTAATTAATACTTTACAAACTTTTGTAAAGTAACTTATATTTGGAATCATAGAATTCTTCTAGAAAATAACTTATATAAAGGACCAGAGGTAATATTTATTACATATTTCTAAAAAATGCCACTATTTAATTTATTCTAAAAAGAGAAAAAAATTAAATAAAAATATTTTTAAAAAAATATGTTAATTTTTAAAAAATTAAAATAATTAACTAATTTTAAGTTTGATTTTTAGATCAAGTTATTATATTAAAATAATTTTATATTAAAAAAATTACTATATTTCTATTTCAGTTTCAATACCTTGGCAACGCATGTGGTCCCGTGAGAGCCATTGATGTGCTCGTTCATATCCATATTTCTCTCATAAATTCTTAAATAACTACCCCCCCCCCCCCCCCCCAAAAAAAAAACTCTAATTGGATGTGACTCTTAAAGAGAATTTTTGTTTATATTTATCTATTATTTTCATATTTTAAAATAATATTAATTATTATTTATCTAATTTTATTTATCCTTTTAAAAATAAAGAATAATATAAATTATTCTTTTTTAATTATTAATTTATTAAATGACATATTAGAAAATTTAGAATAAATTATAAGATATTAATTGTATTTCTATATACTCTCTTTGATAATAAATATAAAATATTTTTTATAAGTATTATTTGGTTCCAAATATAAAACATTTTTTAGGGTTGTCTGGTGTATTAATTATTTTTTTCATCATGCTCTTGGTTTATAATTAATTGATAAGAGATAAATATTATGTGAAGTATGAGGGATAATATAACTAATAAGGGAATGGTGAAAAATATTGAATTTTTTTGGACAAATTTAATTATCTAACTATTTTTCTTAAGATATATGAGGTATGTGAAATTGTTTTATATATTTTGAACAGTGGGAGTATATGCCAAAACTTTAAATAAAAAATAAGAAGAAATAGAGGTAGTGTATTAGATAGCTGCTTCCTCCATCTTTTTTAGGTACACAGTTAATTTGTAAAAAATATTTTTAAACTTTTTAATACGATTCTAAAGAAATGGATAAATAAATAAAAAATAATTAATATTTTTTTTTATATTTAAAATGATATATCAGAATATAGTTGGAAAAAATAATATTATTATCTTAAAATTTTAAGATGATATATAAATAAAAATAAACTCTTTTATTTAATATTTTCAAGTGAATTATTTTTTATTTTATGTTATAAAATATGATTTTCAAAACAAAATATTAAAAATTGAACTTGCTCTGAAAACCAGTTTAGAGAACATAATGAAATAGGCTAAAAAATTTTCTTAAAAAGTCAATGGGTACCTGGTCAAGTGATAAGGGGTTTGATCAGTATTTATTGGGTTGAGGTTTCAATTTCTGAGGAATGTAGCATCATTAAAAAAATTAATGTCTCAAAAAGGTCTTTCCATCGGTATCAGTAAGCTGCAATAAGTTCCTACACAATGGGATCTGAATTAAACTGGACGGATAATAACCCAGGATAGCAGGTGATAAAGTATAAAAAAAATATCTTTTTCTTAAAAATGACAATTAAAAATAAACAAAGAGAGTACCATTTTTTTCAAACCTTTATCGAGGTAGCGTACGTAAAGAATTTTTTATTCACGGATATAAATATATCATGCTCCGATATACACGTAAAAAGTCAAAAGTGAGCATGTGTAGATAAACATGAATGGATTGTTATTTAATAATATTAATTAAAATTAACAATTACATTCCTCATTGTGTTATATTATGAGGATTGTTTTTTTACTTTGGCCGGAAAAAAAAAGAATGAATTTTTGCTTTGTATATAAATTTTTTTTTTTTACTTAATATCAGATTGCAGCCCGTGAGCCCGACCATGTGGCTCAAAATTAAAAAGAAAAATTCTTTTTGTTAAGAAACCACCCCAAACAAATAGCATATAAACAGATTTAAAAACTGCGTGACAACAATCCATCAAAATAGAACGAAATAATTTAAATAGAATCCAACATGACCAGGTAATTACACACAACAATGAAACATGTAGGATCATTGAATAAAAAAAAAGAATGCATCATATGTATAGAGAACTCAAATTTATTACATAATCACGTATATATACCACACCAAACCTATGGGCAAAGAATTAATTAATAAAATTACACAAGAAGGAGAAAACGTGAGGGTGCATGCAGAACTTAGAAGTCGACATCGCATTTCGTGGGTTGAAAGCCAGTGGCAGTGGTGGTTGTGTTGGAAGTGAGAGGAACCTTGAGTTCACATTTGACCTTGGGATGGTAGTCGCCGCTGATGACATCTCCCAGCCTGAACCTTATCCTGAAGTAGAGCTTTACGTCCATGTGAAAAGCCCCACTTGTGTTGTCGGCATTGTACTGAGCAAGGTCTTGGGTATCAAGAACCATCTGACGCCGCCCCGAGAACTGGGCGCCCATGGGGTCGGTGCTCTTGGTGTATTGCCGGAAAGAGTTCATGTAGGTGATGACGTCGGAGGTGTGGAACCACTGGCCCTCGTAGAATGCCCTGCCTTCCACTTTGTCGTAGTAGATGCTGAGCTTTTTGTTGGGGTTACGCGCGGTGAAGTTGAGGACAAGGTCGTAACGGAGGGTGTCGCTGGCGTAGTCGAATTGGGTGAGCTTGGCCTCCGACACGTAGAACTTGAAGGCGCGTGGTTGGACGATGAGCCAGAAGATGAGGACTGCGAGGCCGGCGATGACGATGAGGGTGAGGAGGAGCTTCCAGAAGATTCCGAAAAGGCACCAGCTGCAGCTTCTACTGCGGCGATACTGGGGGTGGGGTTGCTCCGCCGGCGGAATGGAGGGACCGTAGTAGGCACCGTTCAAATGGGGTTGCTTATCAGCCATGTGATCGTCCTTTAATTGGTAATTAATTATAACAAAAGATGGAATACTAAGAAGAGAACGATATGGCTGTTGGATGGCAAAGAAGGTAGAAAAGAAATTAATGTGGGTGGGCTTGCTTTGTGATGAGAATGAGATTGGGGTTGGATGCATATATATAATAAGGATAGGGGCATTGAAGATTCAAAAAGAAGAACAAATAAGGCGGCTGTGAATTATATACTAAATTATGAAATATGAAGTGGAAGAAGGCCGAATTAATGAAGAGAGAGAAGCGGATTAAGTTGACGGGGACGGGGTGCTACGCAGAAATGTCCGCGTGGAAGAAAATTCAAGGAAGGGCCACTTTTTCTTCTTCTTTCTTTTCGTTTTTTCAGGGGACGTTGAACGCCATTTGCAAAATGAATAGTGAATACCCTGCTACTAGACAAAGTCACGTCCAAGGGGGTTGGAATGCACCCCAAATATCTTTTATAAGGGGATTTGTACTTTTGAATAGGGAATCTTTTTGTTGGTCTTTTTTTTTTTGCTTGGTTTGGGCTAATCATTTCTTCTTGGGGGTCTAGTTGGGCTATTTGGCATCAGAAAATTGTTTGCAACGGGGCCAGCGAAATGGAGGGGCAGTAGCCCATTCATCGCAAATATCATTAGATTTTTTTTTCCCGAAATGTCCCATATCATTTGATGTTTTTCTTTTGGGTGAATAAAATGGGGTTTTATGTTAGTACCGATTTTATCCGTCTTGACTCGGGATCCTTTTATGTCCATTGTCAACTTTAAATGGTAAGCATGGATTAATGAAAAGATGTCAAGAAAAACATTGGTTTTGTTTCAGAACTTAAAATTAATAGCATGATTCAATTTAATTAAAATAATTGAAATCTGAACTGGAAGCAGTTTTTTAAAAATATATGATTGTTAAATTAAAATGGAAGTCTAAGAATATGATCAAAGTAAATAACTCATGCAATAAGAAAATTCTGCAGTCACTACAATCAAAATTTCTTTCTCTAGTATTAAATATAGGTCTTTTACTTTAATCATAAATAAAGGATTCTTTTCAAAATATGAGGCAATATTTATTATATATTACTAAAAATTGCCCCTATTCAATTCATGAAAGAGATAAATAGAAATAAATTCAATGAGAATAGTTTTGAAAAAATATTGTGATTTTTTAAAAAAATTAAGATTGTTAACTAATTTTAATTTTCATCCTTAATCCGCATAATTTAATTAGAAGGGTTTCATATTGAGGATTGAAGGGTGTGGTTAATAACACTCAATATTGCATTTTTGCATAGTTCCAATGCCATGCACTGATAATAGTATGCCATCGCTCATGAAACTGAGAATGGATGTGGAGGCTGGAAGCCTAGTATATTATTGAAAAGATTTCAGGGGGAACAGTTTTGCAATGGTTTTCGGAACCCAAGGGTAGGATTGAAATTGATTTATAGATGTTTCATTATTTGTCTTCCCAATTTATTTATTTATTTTTTGGTGAGAGGAATGCAATTTAAGTGACAGAAGTAGTAATACTCTGGATGGCGGATTGGCTTTAATTCTTTTTTTACTTGTATCAATCAGCATAGACGGGCTGCGGGTACGTTCGATAGTTGGAAGGCATTAAGTGGGCTTTTTCACTAGTTGGGTCCTCGGCCCAAATGAAAGAGTACTACTTTAGTATGTAAACGCTGGCCCAAGAGGCTAAGACCAGTATTTTTTTCTCATATTTGATGTAGTTCTCCTGCCATTGCATCCTTAGATTGCTTTGTGCACCTTGATTTTAATATTTTTTATTTGGATTTCAAAACTAATGCACTTTTTTTTAAATATTTTAACAATAAGATATTCTAAAATATAAAATATATGGTAAAATATACTATTCACAAGTTATAAGTAATAAAAATTTGGATTCCGTATATATACAAAGATCCTCCTAATTTATTTAATTATTGCATTATTTTTATTTAATTAATCATACAGATGAAATGATATTTTATTTTTTATATTATAATAAATATGTTTTTTTTGTAGCAAACCATCCAGTATTTGAAATTCGAAACTGACAGCTCCGACTAATTCGGATTTGACCAAGGTCAGGCCCAAATAGGAAGTGGATCTCCCAAACATATTTCTTCCGTTCTCATCGTCCTAAGAATCAAACCCAATAGTTGATGGTTAAGGGACTCAAACCCCTTTCATTTGAGCCAACTTGCATTAGTAATAAATATAAGATTTTTAACTAACAAGATCTTGCAATATTTGGTAAATAGTTGAATCATTCAATCATATTATATTGGGTTTGATCTCTAACCGTGTGGAAAAGATTTTATTAAAAGCAAAACTCTAAAAAGATTTTTTTTTAATCACATTCTTTTTTTTTTTTAATTTTTGCATGTAACTATGCAATGTGCTAAATAGAAAGCAGATTCAAAGGTGAGAGGTGAGAGTGGAGAGAGATAAGAAGAGAGTTAGAAATTAATTTCGAAGAATGAAAGCAATATTAAATTGGTGAAAGAACGCAATGGGGTTTTAAGATGGGAAGCAAAATTAGAAGAGTAGCAAAGGACGGTGTCTTAATGGAGCAGGGACAGTTGGTTGAATTGATTGGCTGTGAAGTGTCGTTATTGCATTACAAGAGAGAGTGGCAAAATGATCACATGGGGGAATGGTGGCTTTGGGAAATAAAGTGACCAGTCACTTTGATGAAAAAGGCAACATACGTGTTGGGCCATCCAACCTTTGATTTTGATTTGACTGGGGATGAAGATAAGGCCCATCCATGCCCTTTCTGTTATGAACAATAACATTATTAATTATTAATTGTATTTACATTTAGTAGCCACGGTGGTAGGTGAGGTGACTTGAAAAAGAAACAACCCCCTATAATTCAACTTTAGCTACTCCACTCCACCTTCACCATTCTCTCATTTCTCTCCTTTCAACATGCCTTGGCTTCTCTACACAGCCTCTTGTTTCCTCTTCTGCTTTATTCCATTGCTTATATACAGTCTATTTGACCACTCCATCTCCCTCAATTATTCATACATACTATTATATGTTATGTTATTCATTAGTTAGTTAATATAATTGCACAAAATCAAGGGGTCGTATATCAAAAATAGATCACTCACATACGCTTCCAAAAAACTCTGATTAACGAAATAGCATCGTCCAAGAACGTGCCCAAAAAAAAAATGGAAAGAATGACAATAGATGCCTTGTTATGTACACACTCCTAGCCGACCAATCCAAGTAATTATTAGTCACTTTTATTTTTAATATAAAATTATTTTAATTAAATGATGCAAATTAAGAATAGAAATTAAACTTAATTAATTATCTTAATTTTTTAAAAAATTATAATATTTTTTTAAAATTATTTTTATTTAATCTCATTCTCTCTTTTTTTAGATATATTAAATAAAGACATATTTTAAAGATGGATAATAAATACTACTAGTATATTATAAATAATTTTATATTTAAAATTAAGATAAAAAATTTGTATTTAAAAGAGAGGAATATATAATTAGATCATATTTTTAATATACTTTCTTTTTTGGCAGACATTTTTTTAATATACTTTACCACAATCAGTTCGTCACAGATTGTTATCCTGCTTTCTGTCTCCACATTATTTCCCATTAACATTGCAAACTGTCAAGAATACACATTTCAAGACCTTAATTAGCGATCCAACACAGATACGCAGAGATAACAAAATTAATTTACAAAAATCGAAAAGAAAGTATGTTATCGTAAAGACATAGATATATAGGGATAGCAGTGAATGTTCGACTTTAGACGCTAACAGAGCAGCGCTGGTCCAATTGGTACTTAACGGCGTTATCGCCGACGGAAGATGCAGAACTCCTGGATCCCCAACTGATATAAGCGGGGCACCTGACGTAGATATGGTAACGGCCGGATACGAAGGCCCCCACTTTCCATCTGACCCGTCCTTCAATCTTGATGGTGACAAAAACGTTGCCGTTGTACTGGTCCTGGCTGAGTCCGACGAAATTGGCAGGAGCTACGGGTACGTTGTTGCCGTAGAGGAAGGGTGACCAGACGTCCACCTCTTTGTGACCCTGATAAGAGGGAGGGATGGCCGTACGATACGTGACTTGCTGGTTGCGATACTCGACGTAGGTGTCCAGACGATCGTAGTAGATTCCGATCCGGTCGTTGGGGTTGCGGGACATCAGGGTCACTTGGAAATATGAGGTCAAGAAGTTGGGCACGCTGGCATTGAAGGCGTTTACGGTGACGTCTTCCAGGACGAAGGATAGTTTGGAAGGCCTCAGGACGGCCCAGATTATTAGAATCGTCAGAAGCACTATGAACAGGAATACAAGGATACCCGCAAAGATTCTTCGGAATATTTTCCGGCGCCACCCCTTGTGGTGGTCACACTCTTTTATCGACATGCTATATACTGGCGGCCGAAGGAGAAGGTCTTGTTTATCAGGGACAGGGGGAGAGACTGACTATGAACTAGCTAGAAGCAACCAGAGTAATGAAGTGAGAGGTTGGCGTCTGGTGTGAGGAGAGCATTTGTGGGTGTTTTGGTGTTTATATAAATAAATCAATGTATTAAGAATACATATGATGATATAATTAATGTTGCCTAGGTATTATATATAAATAAATGGGACATATATATATAGGTAGTTAGATATTAAAATATTTATATGAATTTTATGAATTGTGTATGTGTGTGTGAGAGAGAGAGCGGTTTAGTGTTGCAAGTTAATCATAAGAACATGTGGATCCATACTTTTATCATCATAAATACAAATAATGCGGTTTATTATAAAGTTTTTATATTATGTGTAGATACATAAATTACTTATCTGTTAAGATAACTAAAGTCTGTTACTGCAAAAATGCTAATTTTATATCCTTTTTCTGGTCATTGCAAGTTCAGCTTTCCAGTTTTATCTTCTTTTCCTAACTTGTGTCCGTAGTGCTGTTTTTAATAACTTTTTATATTTACAAGGTTATCATTAAATATTACTCTTTTCAATCCATATTATAAAAAATTTTGTTTCAATTACACGTATATTAAGAAAATTATTTTTTATTTAAAATTAATGTAAAAAGTACTAATATTTTCTATTTTATTCTTATTAAATATTACATTCTATTATCATTGTAAAGCTATAAATGGGAGATAGGAAAAAATTAAACAAATAATAAAATAAAATAAATTATCCAATATTTTAAATTTTTTAAAAATAAATTTATCATATAAAATATCACATAATATAAAAAAATAAAAAGAATCAGAAATATATATATATATAATATATATAGTGGTTGAGTTTTTCACGTATTCCTATAGATATAGGATGCACATAATTTTAGATGACGTGCGGGTGGGTCAGTCATTATAACAGTTCACCGTTCACGCGTAAGGACAAAAGTTGTTCTATATATAAAACTCAAATATCTAATCTAATGATCATAATTTTTTGTCCATCCCTCTTACATGTTAGAAAGGGATTGTGCAAAGCTCAACAAGACCCTAAAAATAGTGATAATAATTAATTAATCATATTTACATGGCATAATTGTATTTAATCAGTATTTGTTCTGAAGCAAGTGCTTGAATTCTCTAAATTTAATTTGGTAGAAATTGATTTTGGTAGTCTTGTATATTATGGAAATATGGTGCATTTAGTAGATATAATGGATTATATATATATATTATAAAGTGGATAGATGTTGATGTGAATAGAATGGAGGCACCTACCAACAGTAAGTAAAGGTACGTGTGTGTGTGTGTGTATATATATATATATATATGTATATTGTACACCAAACCAACCTGTCTGGTGTAGAGAGATAGAAATGGGAGTTGCCAATTAATGTTAATAGTAACACACAGGCAGGATGAAAACGGTGGGCCATGATTTGAATGGTAGTGTACTACTTCGTGTCTGCGTGCGATGCCATGCAGGTCAAGAAAAGTATGCCTTTCTTCTCTTTTTCTTTTAGTTTTTGGTAGATGCAAGTAGTTGCAAAGAGACAAAGAGGCCAAAAAATATATATATATATAACTAATTAATATATAGGAGCTTATAAAAATAAAAAATTGATAGATGAATAGGGAGGGGGAGGGGATCAAATTCAACACCGGCGGCATATATAGAAAAAGACTAGTCACTTTGCTTTTTTAAAAATGGGTGCCTTCCCCTTTCCTCCAAAGAGGGATGAATGAGAAAAAGAAAGCAACTAGTATTGGGAGGAAGTGCATGGGTGGACTCATGAGCGTTCGATTATGGTACTGCGTCGAACCTCCTCTGGACACGTGTGTGCGTGGTGGGTGCAGACAATGGGCCGGGCCCATATGTGTGTGTCTCGTTTGTGTAGCAAATGAAATAATGATAGCTGACAGGAGCTTCCACTGCGCCTTGCACCGACCTTGTTCGGTGAGAATATGTGAGATGGCCGATGGGGTTTCCACAACATCCATGCGTGGCAGGCAAAAGAAAAGAATCCAAAATATGTACCAGTACAATTACAACTTAAGACGAAGTAACAAACCATCCAGCAAACATGTCCTTTAATTTAATACTCACGTTATTTCATATAAGGAGGGAGGCTCATATATAATTTTTCAACTAATTTTTTAAATATAATAAAAGTAAAATTAATTTTATTTATTTATTTATTTTGTTTCCCATTGTACTGTACTATTTTCAGTTGTTGATCTAGCCTAGCTAGCTATGTATATATATTCTTTGGTCTGAAATAATTAAGATCGATGTTAAGGATAGGATGATCGAGTGGAAAGGAAAGTAAACTTTAATTAATGGAAGTCTTGATGATCGATCGATTTAAAAGTGAAACGACTGTAATCAAACATGTGTGTATGTATGTGTGTGTTTTTTGGGGCGGGAGGTCATCATGTAGTGAAGCATTATACTGGATCAACGTAACATTACATTATTTT
Source organism: Adenanthera pavonina (assembly GCA_026686845.1). Taxonomy (NCBI): domain Eukaryota; kingdom Viridiplantae; phylum Streptophyta; class Magnoliopsida; order Fabales; family Fabaceae; genus Adenanthera; species Adenanthera pavonina. Next base: position 8,782,214 of record JAIVEN010000002.1, read on the forward strand.
TATCACCCTCTCTGTCTCTTACATGCATCTGTAGGTTTCATGTTTTTTTTTCTTTAATTTTTCCAACTAATGATTTCATGGGTTGACACTTGACACGCCACCAGCTCTTCCTCCTCTCTCCTATATATATATATATATATATATTACTAAATTAAATGAATTGGGAAAGCCACTTGCAAACAATTCATTCGTTACGAGTTCAACGTCTATACATGTACTCAAGCAAGCATCATTAACTAATCATAAAATTTTATATATCTTTTCCTAAAATTTACTACGCTAACTAATTAGAAAGCAATTGCCAATTGTTGTATTGAAAATTCAAAGCATACATGTAATTAATTCAGTGCGAGAGAGAACAGTCTCTTTTTGTGTCTCTGTCAGTCAACTATATCACATTGCTTTTTTGAACATGCTGTTGCCCAAACTTTGAAATATTACGCAAAGTGAAAGATTATATATCAAAATTAATTAAAGTCATTAAATGATGATTTTTGGTTGTTGTTGTTTGTGTGTTTTTTTTTTTTTGGGGCGTGGGGGGGGGGGGTGCGGTGTTATAACTCGGAATAGTGGGATGTAAGGTGCTTGAATATGTGGGGGAAAGTGTGGAATTTAACAAAGGTCTTGCGGGTGGGTGGGCCTACCTCTTCTAACTTCCATTTTTTTCTAAAAAAATGTAATCGTACATCATCTACCGAGACTACCTTGAATTTTACTTCAATAAATTACAATGGTCGCCGACACCAGTAATCAATTCAGTCCAAGAAAACGAGCGCTCAGACTTGGAAATTTTCGTGGCTGTTGGCGCATATATGTAGCCCCCACTTCAATTTCTATGATATAATATGACCCCATAGACAAATTAATAATAATCCTCGCTGCTACTATTTTATTCATCTGATATAAGTTTTTCACATGAATTAATGATATTTTATCAAAATATTTTTAATTTAAATATTAAAAGATTACTTATACTTCAACTATCATTATTTTTAATGAGATAAGAAAATACTTCCTCCAGTCCCTATTATAAGATATTTTTAACTACCGCACGTGGATTAAGAAAAGTTGGTTACAGTCTAAAATTAATGAAAAAAATTTCTGACATTCTCATTTTGTCCTTAAAGAGAAAATAAAAATACATTAAATAGGAGGAGAGAGAAGTTAATTGAGATTTGTAATAAAAGCATTTAATAGGGACAAAATTGAGACTAAAATTAAATTTATTACTTAACATCTTATAATTTGGACCAGATAAGTTTTCTAAATAACACCCTATAATAGGGAACGGAGGGAGTAATTCATTAATAATATAAAAAAACTATTAAGTTGAGACATTTAAAATTTTTTAAAATTGATAAACAAAAGAGAATTACTAGTGAATGGGAAACAAGGTTTTGTCCCTCAATTCCCAAATCATCAACGTTGTAATTTTCCTGTCTCTTTTCCCCACTTAACAATACCTTTTTACTTATTTAATAGGATGACCGTGACTTAATTTTAACTCAACCCGCCTGTAAATACTAAAACGAATCAAATGGAGAAAGGTCCATCTTCAAATTGCCATTATTCGAATACAATAAGTAAATCTGTTGGACAAAAAAAAAAGAAAGAAAGAAAGAAAGAAGGAGAGAAGAAGAAGACAAGTAATCTATATTGTGCTTATATCCTGACCCAAAGCTAATCGAAGAAAGAGAGAACATGAGAGAGGGAGAGGTGATGAGATAGAACATAGGTTCATGCGCTGGCACTGACATTCAGGAAGATTCTTATCATCAGTAGCTGATGGTTTCCAACTTCAAAGTTTGAGGTTGAAAGGTCCGTACATGATCTTCTGCCAACCACCAAAAGTTCTTATAGACTTGCGTACCTTATTACTACACCAGTACCCCCTTTGATTTCTAGTAAATTACTATTGTACTAGTGATAATTTACCTGTAGAATTCGGATTAACCTCTGCAATTTACCTAAACCACGTAAACGTGTGGAAATGTCAACCAGCCGGTCCTACCAGACAAGACCATGAACGCACCACAAGGTTCTCAGTCTCTTCTACTGATTTCTTCTCGAATTTTAGGCTGAAATTAATTAAGATTCTGGCCTTTCTTAATTTGTGTGTTATAATCTGGTAGTAGGCACGTCATGTCAAAGTGAAAGCAGACCAACGAGGAACGTGTAAAAGAAAGGAGAAATATTCCAGGGCATGGGTGAACCCAAATGCTTTATGAAAATCAAGAAGGAAAACAAACAGGAACTGGAGATCACGAGAATATAATAATCTTATCATATATATATATATATATATATTGCATCCCCTTTTTTGTAATTCGTCTAAACACCAATGATTTTCAAAAGCTGAATAAGCAACCTTGCAACCACCAGAGGCAGACCAATTATTAAATTGATGACTAATTCTAGCTTCAAACGAAAATACTTTTATTTGTTATAATGTATATATAGCCGGCCTAAAAATAGATCAATGACCCAAAATGCCAACATAATTGCTGGAAGAGACACTCATTTTCTCTGTATAGATCTATAGATACTTTCTTTTTACTGTTACATTTTCTGTCCAAACGTAATTGGCAGACATAAATTAATTACATCTTTTATAGCTTGTTTTGCATATCCACATCACTACACCCATTTCTGTCCCCTGCTTTTTCTTAAATAGCTTTTCCCTACCCTCCTGCATAGAGTCACTGATTAGATGGAAAGATGAAAAAAACAATGATATTGACGGGATGGAAACACGACTTTTCCAATGATCATAAACCATGTGTTGAAAACGTCACTGAAAATAATCAAAGCAAAAGCACTATTCAATATTCAGCACTATTCTACCAACCGCCCCCATATTCAATGGTGGACTTAGCAACTCGGTCTGTGAGTGCAATTTTTTTTTTCAAATGATAAAAATTATTATCATATTAAAATTTTTACATATAAAATTAAATATATTACATATTTTATAATTATTTTTTTCATGATTTCATATTTTAAAATTTTTAAATAATTAATTTATTATTAATGTTATTAAAAACATCTTTTTTAATATAAGTCACTAAATAATCATGTATTAATCCATCTTATTTAGGCTTACTTTTTTCTGAATAAAATTTTATGTAATTTACCCTAGAGCTCTATTTAGATATAAATTTAGTGAATTAAAAAATAATATATATATATATATATGGGTGTAAAATGATAATTATAACATAAATATACATATAATTTTACGGAAATGAAGGGGTGTAGCCTCCCCCAATGGGACCAATGTAGGTCTATCTGTCATTCTTCTTCAAGAAACAAAGAGTACAAAATTTGTGTGCAAACATGTCTTACATCTGAAGGAAGAAAAAAGTTATAACCCTTCAGTAATTATATATATGCATGTGGAAAGCCCATGCAGCATGGCATCCGCTTTACTAGTTTTAAAATTGCAAAATTTTCTTAGCAAAAAAAAAAATCGTAAAATTTTATTATTTGTCCTCCGAAACGAAATTGAACTAAGAACCTAAAGACTTAATTTGGGTATGATAATAATAACTTAAGCAGCTATATATGCCAGCGATCGATGAGTTCCAAATCATGTGAATGAGACATTAATTTGGGCATCATAATCATAATTTTGTTAATAGAAAATGGATTGGGGAGATTCATAGGCTATGCTACAGTAATATGACTAGGGATCATATATATATATATTTATAATTTCGATCAGATGCTATTTTGTTTATTGGAGGTATTTAAGGCTTGATAATTTAGATGTATGTGAGTGTCAGTCGTTAAAGTTGATATATTATCACATACACACATGGCATGAGATATGGATTAATTAGCGTATTAGTGTGATTGACCTGATAAAGTTAATTAAAAAGCCAATGTCGTTGTTTGATCCATATTTCACAGATCTGCATGTTGCACTAAAACCCAATATCGAACACTTTGAAAATGATGGGCCCAAATTCGTGAGACGTGCGTCGGCAAAATTTGAAGATCTTCGGCCTATGATTGAAACCAGTATCTCGTTGCTTCTTTCAATATATGAATATCCTCTCCACGAACGAACATTTAACTTAAGAGACTTGTTGTTTTTTTTTTTTTAAATAATAATGTAGCACGTGAAAAAAGAAATAAAACAAATTGGAACTAGGAAAAGGAGAAGCCCATGGTGTTAAATGCAGAAAGCTTAAATGAGATGATGTCTGTCCGTGTCCGTCGTGTACAAGACCAGCTATTCCGAATCCTCTGCAACAGCCATTATATATCTTTGCACTTGAAGACCCGTCATGATCAGGTCAATAGCACCCAGAAGATGGCCACAGTCACAGATGTAGTCTGTCCTAGTCACACCTCAATCTTCCTGTCCTTTCTTATTTTTGTGTTGGCACGTAGCATAAGTTTAGCTGTTTTGAGATCAAATCTGGACCGTCCATATAAAATATGGACGGTCCAGATTTTATCTTATATATTTTTTTTAATTATTATTATTATTAAATATTATTTTTTTAAATATTACTGTTAATAAATTATTTTTATTTTGTGTTTTATTTTTTTTAAAGTTAAAATTTTTTTAAAATTTTAAAAAAATTTATATAAAAAAATGGACCGTCCAGATCCTGTTGCTGTAGCAGCAGCGGCGGCAAAGAATCCATTTCCATTAATTATCAGAGCCTGAGGTCAAATCACGAAAAGTTCTTACAATAACACCATCAATTTGTTTGGAGCTTCTACATCCACCGGTAATCCCATATTGGATGCACAGTGTATGCAAGAACAAGCACATACACACGCATATATATATATATATATATTTTTTTTCAGAGTCATTATTAAAGGAACAATTAGCTATTATTATTATTATTCCACATTTCGTTTATTTCTTGAAAAAATGAATGAATCTAATAACACAATGAAATCCATCAAAAAATATTGCTGATAATTTCATGATTTTGATTGTTTCGCTACAACAAGCCCCGGACAGGACCCCATTCAGTAACACCGGAGCAGCAGGTGGAGTCGCGGCGGATCAAGGGTACGTGACGAAACCCATGACCCACTCACCGGAATTAAGCTCCCCCTCCATCCTCATCTTCAAGCCAAAGCTGATCACTCCCCTCTTCCTATTTTCTGCCATCGCTGCAATCACCGTATCGTCCACAATCGGCTGATCCTTCTCCCACCCCGTCGTCTGAAACTTCATATTGACCCTCTTTTCTAACACACCCAAATCTGGAGGAGTTTCGGGACCAATGGAAGCGAGGGCTTCAATGTCCTGATACCAAATGGAGGCGTCGAGGCGTCGGATGGTGAGGTTGAGGGCACTGGAGATTGTTAATTTGACGTCCCAAGTGGCGGATAACTCGCCGTCGGAGATGGTGAAATGAAGAACAGAGAGGGAGTCGAGAAGGAATGTGGGTGGGATGGGAGGAGGAGGTGGTGGCAGTGTCTGTGATTGTCTGAGACGGAGGGCAAAGCCAACCATGAAGAGTCCAATCAAGGCCAATCGAAGCGCCGTCTGCCACCTATGGGAATCTTGCTGCTGGGGTTGGATTTGGATGGTGCCTTCCTCAATGTCTTGAGGAAGAGGCATGAACTCAACTGGGGTAGCCATTTGCTTTTGTTTTTGTGGAAATTAATTAATCGTACAGTTTAGTTTAGAGTGTATTAGATAAACGGGAAATAGAGGATTAAATAGAAAACCAATTTTGGGACATTATGTACAGTTCTTCATAACCACTTCAGTTAGTCGGATGGAGCGACATATCCCCCTGCCTAATATCTGTCATTATGTGAGCTTTGAAACTGATTTTCCGTTGCTTGTGATTGGTGCCTTTGTTTTGCTTCTCCTAATTTCTTTTTTTTTTTTTTTAGCTATACGTCAATAGTCAAACAGCCACGTTAAAAATATTGTTCTGTCAACTCTTTCCCCTCCCCCCCAAGTGGTCCGATTAAATACTGGTCATTTCCAACTACTTTGAGAAACTTTTTAAAATGAAAAATTAGTTGTCTAAACTTCTTCACTTCATAAAATAGATTCTTTTTTGCTGTATTTTTTCATATCAAAATCATCACATTTACCACCTTAAACTTTCCATATTGATTATCAACTTCTATTTGCGCATTTACAATGAATTTACAAATTTGTTGTTGTCTAATGATAAGAGTTGGAGTCGAATTAATGATAAAGTTCTTATCGACTGTGAAACTAGCTAGGTGAAATCAATTATTCTTATATTTCTAAATAACAAATCAAATTGAAATTGTATCCAAATAAAAGCATAGTTTGTTCTCTCCCATTATTTTATATAAGTTCTATAATATTTCTTTTTAATCCATGTGACGCCTATTTGATTTTAAAATAATTGAAATGGGTTTTTTCTTTTTGTGTGGCTTCTGCTCTCAGTTTTATCTCATGTTCACTTTTCTTGGATTGAAATAATGAAAGGAACCACCCTCATTTCTTTCTTGTCAGAGAGAATGAAGCATGTATTAAATTAAAGTTGAACTAATATGAGAAGATTTTTTTGAATGAACTATGATCACTGTATCAACTTTATTATTATTTCCAATTCAAAATTTCGTGAAACAAAAGCATTAAGCTCCAAGTTAAAATTTGTAATCCTAACGGGAGGTCAAATTCCATGATGAGCAACCATCTGAGTTATCATTTCCAAAATATAAAATTAATAAATTAATATGACGGAGTTTGAAATTTTAACTATTTAAGACGAATAATAATAGATTATAACCTTCATTCGTAGATAAGTAATTAGACGTGTGTCATGGATCGTCATGCAATCTTCAAAATCCCAATTCCCCAATTGACATTCCCATTCTGGTCCAAAAAAGAAAAGAGGGGGGGGAAGACATTCCCATGGCTGCTAAGAAGGATAACAGGTGAACGAACAAGGGACAAAATTTGAATACAATCGGAGCACATAAGAACTACTGGTCAATCCAACAATCCTAGTGAGTGACTAAAATGTTGAAACATAAGGATGCTAAAATTCACCGCTTTTGTTCATTCCATGTCTTGCTTTCGAAAAATTCACCTAGCATTTGCTCAAGATTCTCGGGAGAGTATTTTATGTACTTCTGAGGATTTTTGCCATTCTCTATCATAGGCCTGAAAGTTTAAAATCCACAATCATAAACAAGAAGGGAGCGTATTTTAGATGGAGAAAGAAAAGGGGGAACAAATTAAATTACATCCTCACAGAAACATACCCAAAACGTTTAATGAAAGACCTATAGGCAGGCAAAAGTACTTCAGCGACAGCCAACCTCAGAGATTCGCGCAACTCGCTATCAGGAACTGTCCATTGAGATTGTCTTTGATGAAGCTCCTCAAATTGAACATTAAAGGTCTTGAACCTATCTTTAATCGAAGCTCTGGAGACTCCACTATTGCTATCTCCACCCCCACCTGATGAATTAGCTCCTTGGACAGTGAGGCACTGCAATATCTGCAGGATCATAAAACCCCAGTTACTTACTGTGTCAACCTTTGTCATCCATCCTCAGGTAAACTCGACACTACTCTAGTTATCATCATAAACGCCCATCCACGGGGTAACGAGTGCAATCCTAAAACCAGTAAAACTAAAATAAGTAGCTTGATAAAGAACTATGAACCAACGAGACATCAAGCAGAATCAACGAACACGTTGCCATACAACTCAAAAAGAAGCCACTAGTATTCTGCATAACAATTAACAGCATCATTCGAAAAGAGGAATTCACTACATGATAAAAGAGTATATAAACTAACATTTTCATTCCTTTACTCAGATACCACAACTGTTTGACAGTTTAAAAAAATTCAATCATTGCCCATACAATTCTGTTTTTTTCCCATTATGTAATGTAGTTGTCCTTGTAATTTTTTTTTTAAAAATTATTGGCCATACAAATTAACGTTTTCCTATATCGATCCAACATAAAAAAAAATAACAATAAAAATAAATTGGGAAAGTAAAATTTCAGACCAAGTAGTGCAAGCGTCACTAGGTTTCTTCTCAAGTTTCCAGGATTCAAGACCACTTTAGAGGAGAAGTATAATGAAGCTATATATATATATATCTAGATATGAAACAGGGGGTCAGTTCTGAATTTATGCTCATAAAATAAATATATAGAGACATAAGTAAAAAAATAGAGATTCTGCGTCACACAGCTTAATAAATTTGAACAAATTAACCTTTGCCCAAGAGATTCTTTTATACTGATTTGCATGCTGCTGCACAATTCTTCTGTGTATTTGCACCCAGTCATCCCCCAACATTTCTTTTGCCTCTGACCTGCAAATACAATAGCCAAATCGGCAATGAATCCAGATGGAAACTGCACCTTCCAATATTTTATTCCGGGAAAAGGGGTTGAAAATGTACGGCAAACCTTCTCACAGATCTGACTATGTAGTGGATATTGTTCATGAGAAACAACTGGGTCAATGCTGGATCTTTATACTGTTTTGATTTTCCATCCAAATTATTTTGAAGTGCCTGCATAATTCTTGTAGTTACCGATGCTAACTGCTCTTCTGGATCACCACCATCAAATCCTTGAAAAAGTTGTTTCAGAGTCGATTGATAACTGTGCACATTCGATGCACACGGAAGAACAAACACAAGTTAAAACTCAACTACAAACAGAATTAAAAAATACAAGAAGGTATAAACGGGGGAAATGAACTGATGATTTACAAATCCTCTAAATCAACAAATTCAAGGGGGAACATACAAAGGGAAAAAGCCAACATAGTTGGGATTAACAAGATAACATGTCCAAATTTCAAATACAATATGCAAGGATTTAAAACCTCTAAACAGAAAACAAACACTACTGTGAATAGTTTCCAAATTATATGCGTAGTAAAAGAGAAACAGAAGAATGCAAACATGTCTAACAGAAGGCGGCTCCAGGAAACTTAAAAGTAAACTGATCACTTACTCATATAGAAATTTCACGTAATTGATCACATAGCTAGTTAGAGGATGGACAGTTCCATCCAGTACAGTAGTCTTAGTGGCATCTTTCTCAACTGCCTCCTCAAAGTCACCGAAGGTTTCTTGGGCTGTCTGAGCTAGTCGCTTAGTCAAACTCAATGCAGTATCCCGCATTTCGCTGCAAGCTTTGCTTCCAAAAATTGTCTCAATCTGCCTCCCGTACACCATAAAAATAGAAAAGAGGTAAAAAAAAAACAACATACATTACATAAAAAACGTAAGTGTCACAAAAATAGATTATGGCTTCACCTCTTTGCTGTCAACGTGTCAGGCGTTAGCCTACCATTGGCATAAAGCCAACATAAAGGTAGAGGTTTCAGCTACTTCTTATTACATCATATTCCAATTCCGTGGCGTAAGATGTATAATAGCCGTTAATAATGTATCAATAATTTTCCTTGTCAGAAAGCAGTTTTCTTGGCCTCTATGCTTTCATTAAACACCCCCCCCCCCTAAGCACAAAAAAAGCGACTAAAGGTAAAGTTCTTGATTTGTCAGTTCAATGGGTTGGCTGGTCTAGGAATAACAAATTCTCTTCATATCCATATGAGGTCTGAGCAATCATGAAAACCAAATTGATAGCTTAAAAGCATAAAATAATAACAATAATAATATCTTGAGTCTCAGTCTTTATCAGACACCTTGCAGTTAGTGTTATTAAATTCAGAATTAAGAGATGAATGGAAATCAGTTAAACCGTGGTCTTGAAATATAAACTGACCATACCTCTGACTGAAGTTCTCTCATTATCTCATACATATCCAGAAGAACAAATAATTTTTCTGGAGATCTCTTGCTTTTAGCAATAGACTCTCCAAAACTAAGAAGCATAGCCACACTGCTAGCAGTGACTTCAGCAAAACATTGAGATCTCAAAGACTCAAACCCCTCAAATATTTGATCACAGATTTTCTTTTCCCCAGAAAATAGCAATTTGACCTGTTCAAGAAAAAAATAGAAAGAAGCATGAAAAGAAGTCAAGAAAAGATAAAATGGAACATCACATTCATCCTTACAGCAATCCGCATGTAATGAATCCAGTTCCCAATCTTGGCCTCCAAAACCTCCCACTGCATTCTTTGAACATCATCTTTGCTGAGCCTCTCTACACCTAACTTCCTAAGGCTCTGTTCCAGGACTGCAGCACGGGTGTCCCTGCAAGTTTGGAATAACATACAGTTATTATGATTGAATAGAATTTGAAAGAAGTGCCTGTGCAGTGCATACTTGCTCCAATTAAATATAGTCAACAGCTGTAGAAACAAAATACATGCTGTCGTTTTGTCATAACAAAAAAAATTTACTGGTCATCATTTTTGCTTTCCAAAGGTTAATTTTATAGATCTAAGTCACAATATGTATATTATATGTATGTGTACGTGCATGTGTGTTTATCCTTTCATGCGGTGAAAATTTTTTTGGAACTAGTTTGAACTTTGAAGGAGTCTGGCAGAAAAGAATTGGACAAAAGTAAGGAGGAGATATCCTAACTCTGCGATAAGAGCTCCCCTAGATTCAAGTTGAAAAGAACAAAGGCTCATTCTATTTCATGGATAAAAGAGACAAAGGTACCTGTAAATTCGAAAAAGCTGTTGTTGATGGCCAGCTTGAACCATTTGTATTGCCAAATCATGTAGCAAAGGCAGAACTCTGGGTGGAATGAGGGTTGGAAGTGTCAAAATGGGTTTCTCCATGGTATTTTTCTGGTTTTCAGAATGACTTTTGCCCCCACCCTCACCTTGTTGCCCAGTAGTTGATGGCCGTAGAGAGTTTGGCAGGCACTCAAAAAGGTGATCAGGTTCCACAGGCTTGCTGAAATTCACACACATTTTGGACACTTTAGAACCCAATAACACAACAGAAAGCATTCCAATATCTAATATGAAATTTGCATATGGACCAATATTCATGTGATGAAGACAGTTAATTTTATAAGTGCAGAAGAAATTTAAATGAGGTTATTCCTGTTATCGCTAAAGTTCAACAAGCAATAACTACATGTTGTAAATTAAGCTACAATGTGGAATTTTGCAATGAGCTGCAGATGAAAAATGATCACACTGAATGCCTTTAGAATTAAAAACCAAAATGCAATTTTTTTGTTACAGTGGGTCCTCCTGATGGCAATTAACTACTAAATTTAATGGACAAAATTCAATACTTGAACAAAAACAAGTGACAATTAACAGACCCTATAATTTTGGTCCTTGTCTAAATTCTTTAACACATCTTTTGTTTATCATTCAGTTCTTTTAATATTTAAAAATTTTAGAGCCTGCGCAAAGACACATATAAATCAACATGTATGTATGTGTGTGTGTAGGCATGCAGGCAGAGGAGATAGGAAGAGAGCAAGATAAATATGTAAATTTGAGAAGTGTGACCTGTAATTTGCCAAGAGATTTCTGAACTCATCTTCCAACTTTGAGATAGCTTTAGAAAGCAAGTTGTTAGCATGATTGAGGACGGTATCTGTATTTTTCATACCCTTGTATTTGTTGAAGAAGTTAACAACGGTTCTCAGCTGATCAATTGCTTCTAAATAGCTTTCAAGATCTTCGTGTGGTCCTCTCAATATTTTAGCCTCCGCCTAGTATTGAGTTTGGATTAAAAATCATCAAAACTCATAGCATTCAGCTACTAATTAGTTTGATATGAAAATCACTATGAAAAAATACTACCTCATCAATCGCCCCCCCAAGTGCAATGGTTTCAATAAGTGATGCAAATTGGAGAAAGCCAACATTAAAACGGATGCGTTGAAAGTTCAATACTGAATTTAATGATAAAATGCAAGATATCAAGTGAGCATGATACGAAAACATGCAACTTTGAAAAGAGGGAAAATGAAATTAAATGTCCACCAACTTTGTCACTGGAAACAGTGACTAGTTAGATTTTTTCTGGGCCATCAATCACTAATTGGATTGAAAGACCATTTTAACACTGTATTACAACATAGTATAGAAGTATTATGATAAAAGACTGTTTTAAAGGCCATCAATGGCCTAGTACCTTTATAGATAAATAAAACAATGCGGGACGTCCAGACATATATAAAAACAGAGGCTTAACTTGCTATATATATATATATAAACCAAAATAGAGGCCTACCTTGCGGGACAGATCGAAATGCACCAAGATGACTTCGGCAGTTTTTAGTGTCTTGTCAATGTTTTCATGCGCCCTTCGAATCGAATGTGTTTTTATCTATCAAATGCCAGAATGCATTAAGGAAAAGGAAACGAAATGTAAAACCCTAGTCACTCTTTATCCAACTGAAATCGTCGACTAAATCATCTTAGCTTCACAAAAAGAGAAAAACAGGGATTGAAAAAACAATCAGGAAGCAAAACTTGTCAGTACACCTCCTTGTGCTTTACCACATAATAAACATTGTTTCGAACGAGGGAACCAAGAATTGATCATAAGCATTCCGTATAAACCTTCCACAACACCTTTCATTGATGGCCGGAGAAGAAAACAGAGGAAGAGAAAAGTGTACCTGAGTTGGACGCATAGCGGTCTCCAGGGCGGAGAGGCGGTGATCAAAAGAACCGAGAATGGTGACCATGTTGTCGGTAATGGTCTGGCTTTTATGCAGTGAATCCTTCACAAATGCTGCTCTTTCCTTGAGAAAATCCATTGCTTGTGGTATCCCCATTGTTCATACGGGATTTTCTCACTTTCCTGTCCTTGTTAGGTCACAAGGAAAACGAAAACAAAAGTTGCCAATGCTTGATCCAATATTCGCGAAATCCCCTTTCTTTCGTAATTCGTCAGTTGCTGTTCCACTTTCCGTCCTTCGTCCCGAGACGAACCCAAAGGCGTTTGAGAGAATCCCACAAGCCAACTGGCGGGTCCGGTGGTTATATATGGAATCAATCCTCTACGTTCTTTGTGGGACCCCTTATGGTTCCGAGCCACCTTTCTCTACCACGTCTCTTTTACTTCGTAATAGAAGTTAGAGAAGTGACACCAATGTTTAAACTTTTTTTTTTTTTTACCAGAAACATCAATGTTTAAACTTGAAGAAATGTTATTTTGTAGTTATATAAATAATTTTTTTATTTAATTTTCCAAGGGAATAATTGAAAAGTCAAATTTTTATTTTAGTTTTGGCAATGACACAACTGGGAATTATAAACTTTATTGACTAACAAAATAACACGGATTGAATTTCAAATTAATTTTAAGAAATTTATATTCATGTGAAAAATCAAGATGCTTTACCTGTTTGCAGTCTATTGAAAATAAATTATGTTAGTAGCATTTAAAATTTCAAATTGTGAATGAACTAATAATATGCATTTATGTTGGTTATAATTAAAAGATAGTGACACTAAAATAATTGATTTTGGAAGGTTAGGCTGTGATGAGAAAACAAGAACAAAGGGGAAAGTAATGAAATGCCACCCCAACCTCCCATCCCATTCAACTTATAGAAGGAAATAATTAATCTTAAATATGCACATTTGATAGATCGAGCCACGCACCATCAACACATCTTTCACTTATTAAAATGACCAAAAATATAATTTATTAAATTAACTTTTCTACTCCCTCAATTCCATTTCTATTGTATTTTTATAATTTTGATTTTATTTCAAATCTATTATTATTTTAGACTTTCAATACATTATTAATTTTTTTCCATCATTTTATTCTTTCATTTAATTCAGTATAGGTAATTTAATTCAATGTATATTATTAAATAAGGATATTTTAGTCAAATCATTAGAAAAAAATTAACATAATCAATAATTTTTTGATCTGTGTTAAACAACCTTAAAACAACAAAAGAAATAGAGGGAGTGAGCGTCACTATTTATTATAACTAATTACAATTTATTTATCTTAAAAAAAGAGTAGATCGATAACAATTAACATTGCTGTTTTGGATCAATTAATTAATAAGCGGGGAAGTGTGTGTATAATTTATTTGGAAAAAAGAAATGTTCGCATTTTAATTTTTATGTGAGGAGTTAAATCTCAACGTTGAGGATTTCTAGGCGTCAATTAAATCAAAACAGATTTCGGTGGTCAAGAATATTAATGAAATGCTTAGGAGAGGGGATATCAGATATGTCTTTCTTCCCTTCTTGCTCGTAATACATGGCATTGGCACTTGCACTTCTAGACGCTCCAATGTTTCTTCTTCACACTACGCACCCACGCTCAATTCCGGGGTCACTAAGTTTTTTTTCTCTTTTTTGAACATTACAGGGCTCTTGCCAACGAAAGGGTCCAAAGACCTTTCATGAATTGACTTTGTGACTACTGAACTTAAGGTCTCGTTTGATACCCAAAAAAATGGAGACCCAAAAAAATTGAGAAAGGGAAGGGAATGGGATCCAAATACAGAATAATGGGAAGGGAATGGTAATACAAAATATGTTTGGTGTAGTTGAGAAAGAGAAATAAAATCATGTTACATTAGGTTTTTTTCACCTTATAATGAGAAACTTTCTCTCTTCCTTATATGAGAGAAATTAAGGATATTTCCCACAAAAATCTTAGTGACACATGTATGCCGAACAAGAAAATTTCTTTCCCACCACCCATTCCCTTTCCTTGCCCATCTTTCCCTACTACCAAACACGTCCTATAAAAGTTGAGTTTTTGTTCTTGCCTCTCAAAAATTATATGGATTTATGGTTATGCAGGAACTCGAACGAAGTTGATGGATGAATTATGAACTGATCAAGTTGTTATCATGACCTTGAATCCAAGGTAATTAACGATATACTACCTTTGTCACATGGATTAAGATGGTAGTTAATATCTGAAAAAAATTTCATCATTCCCTAAATTATTTTTATTTAATATAATTGGCCCATGAAACTTCCCAATATTAATTAAATCACATCATTTCTTAGGAGTATTTTGAACAAAACAAAATATTATGTCATACATAAAAATACCTTATATTGTAAAATGTGCCTTATAAACTGAAATAGAGGGAGTATACAAGGAAGAAGAAATGTGCAGAACAATTAGGGGTGCTCAACTAATCTGGTAGCTCAATAAGTCTGGTTCACTCGACATACTAGATTGGTCCCGAAAATCAAGCCGGGTTGAGCATCAGGTTGAGGTCAAACCTGGTTTTTGTCCTGTCCTAATATATATAATTTTATATATTTTAAAAAATTTATAAATATTAATTTTATATGATATTTTTTCATATATCATATGTAATAAGATGGCTATATCATATGTTAATATTTTTAAGAATTCAATCTTTTAATTTTATTTAAAATTTTAAATTGATTTCTTAATATTGTGTAAAAATCATGCATGATTATCAAGTATTTATAATTTTAATAAATGTTACTTTTGATTTGTGTAGCATCGATACGGGTATGTGTATCGGATATGATATAGCATAATATGAAAAATATGGTAATCTTTAAAATTTTAAGATACAAGTGTGAGGGCTATTTATATAAATATAATATTATTTATATTATTATTTATATGTATAATTAATAAATTTACCTATTAAAATAAAAATAGGTATTAAATATGCACAAGTATGGTACGGGTATTATATCGTATCATATATCAAATACGGGTGTATCTACTTTTTTTAAGTATCGGTACTCCATAACTTTTGATTATGATATTAATTTTTAAGAAAATATATTTTGGATAAATATAATTATATTTTTATTAATAAATAACATTAATTTATTTTTATTTTAAATACTTTTCAAGACCACAACAACTCTAATCTCATATGCTAGGTTGGCCCAGTCCCTCCCGACCTCATAAAGACTGAGTATCGGGTTAACTATCAACTTGATATTTGTGTACCCCTAAGAATAATGAGGCATTTTGGTTTTGGGTGGATCGATGTTTACAAATACAAATTTATGAAACTTAATAGTATATCTGGTGCATTTATATATGTAAAAAGTCCTCCGAAATTCATGCTGGTCGGTGTGCCCTAATAAATTCATGCATGCAGATCCCAGTAGAGTAGTGAGTATTTGTCACGCTTCTTTGTATTAAATGTATTTTGATATTTTGACTTTAAAATTGAAATAGGAATATGAATATTCAGGTCAAAAGGCCAAAAAAAGAACTAGTAATGGACAATACTAATATATATGCGAATTAGTTAGGAAATCCATATCATAAGGACTGAGATTCATGGTATAAGTTGAATGATGTAGGCATCCTCCATTTATTAATTATAAATGATCTCTTATTGCTTTAGAATATATACTTGATTGATTGATATGTATATATATATAGCATATATAGCATGCATGCATGGACAAAGTTCCTTGAAGAGGGGAGGCGATCGAAGATGTAATTACTTAATTAGTATCAGTAGGGCCACTCGCTGGGCAAGATCATCTCATACACAGGTTGAGGGCATTCCTCCTCCTCTTCCTCCTGCTGCTGCGGATCTAACTCTAACCCATCCTCTTCCATGCGTCTCTCTCCACTCTCTTCAGCCGCTCGATTCTTATTCCTCTTTCCTGCCATATTCTCATCATATATATTCATATTTCAATTTTTAAATATATACTAATTAGTTAATGCTCTTTTACTCCTCCCAAGTCATAACATGCACTTATATATGCAAACATGGAGACCCAAAAAGGAAAAGAAATTATCTGTACATCGATCAAAGTTTGTCGTTGCCACATGCCAACCAAATAAATAAATAAATAAAAGCCTGCATCGTCTAAAGCTTAATTATTTACAATCAGCAACATATATATGTCTATCACAACTAAGGGAAACCCTTTTCACCATACGTCCCGATGAAATTAAAGTATATCAATGTATTAAATCAAATACTAGGAAAATTATGAGCTTATATATGTTGTTTATAAATACTAAATAGTGTAGCTTTAAAGAAAAAAAAATATATTGTTATAAATGGTATTGAAAAAGCTGTGTGATAAGAACTTCTAACACCTCTTTAGGTTTGATGAAAAAATTACGAGCAGAGTATTAAAAAAAAAACACGGTTGCCATGTTCAAAACGTGAAGCCGGTGTGGCTTTACTCAGTCAAAGTTGTTAAGAGTAAGCAATCGTACAAAACTCTGAAACAAATATAGCGCAGAAATAGAGGTGCATGACGAACTATATGGACAACTAAAATACACACACACACATATATATATGTACGTATGTATGTTGGTTGAAAGTAACTCACCTCTTTTCCTTCTGCGTTTCTTGTTTCTGGGTCCTTGGTTGATATCTGGAGGATGAAACACACCCGTCCCACGGCTCTCCAACTCGACAATTCTCGGTAGAGAAGGCGAAATGCCGTTTCGCTGCCCCTGCCGTTCCATAGACGTCCGAGTTTGCAAAAGCCCATAGATCTTCAAATCATCAAACCAATGGCGCGTCTATCAGTTTCGTAACTTAAAAGCTGAAAAAGACAAAAACAAAAGAAAGCGCCTCCCCGGATGGAAGAAGAAGCCAATCTGATTCATCATCACCTTGAGTTGAACTTGAAGGGGTACAAGGTAGAGGTAGCCGTAAGGTCCGAAGAAGCATGATCCAGCACCGGAAAGCCCGTAACCAAACTGGGTAAAACGATATGCGCCACGGCTGTCGATGTCTGGATACGGCGCAGTTGATGCGAATCCAGGCGGTGGAGTGAAACCCTGAAAATTAAAGCGAATCGCAATAAATAAAATATATAATGGTATAATGAATAATAGAGAGAAGGGGGAATGGGTTGAAGAAACCTGTGGGCTTGCTGGGAAAATCGAAGGGTGTTTGAAAAAGTTGAGGCTTAATCGAGGAAAGAACGCAGATATCTGGGTCATGCAAGAGATGTGGTGAGGTGTATTTAAGTAAGTGAAGGAGAGTTGATGGAGAGGAAGTTGAAGAGGAGGCCATGGCTGAGGCTGAGGCGGAGGCGGAGGATTGTTCCTAGTGAGGTCCGCCATAGGGTGGGTTTCGATTTGGAAGGTTGGGAAGATGGACAAAAGTGAGAATGAAAGGGAATTGGAGGAGTGATGGATGAATGAATGTGAGTGTGGGGTGTAGTGTAGAGAGAGAAAAAGGGTTCGCTGTCAAAATGGCGTTACAAGTTCTCTTCTCTCTTTCAAAAGGAGAAAGGGAAAGCTTAAGGCCGTGTTTGGATGTGGCCGTTTTCTTTTTCTTACTTTTTATTATTTAAAAGTTTTCTTTTAAATAATGAAATTTAATTTCTTTCGTTCCTTTTTTCATGCCTCCCACCGCATGGTTGCAGTGATTTTTCATTTTTATTGGAAAATGAATACTTTTGGTCGTAATTTTACACAAAATCTCACTTTAATCCCTTAATTTTATTTAGTTTATTTTAATTATTTAATTTTTTAAATATAATAAAAATTTTCTAAATTACTAACACCATTTATCATGTTAACTAGAAAATATTGACAAACCATTTACAAATACTCACACATTTATTCAATTTATTTTTTTATAATAAAAAAATTAGAAAATAAAAATTTTATTTAGAAGTCGATTATTTATAATTATTTATTTTAAATTTTTCTATTTAATTTAAAGTTATTTTAAATATAAAATTAATGAATAGATAATGATATTAATGATTGGGATTTGAAGATTGACATACATGCCAACACTAAATAACATTTTGTCAATATTTTCTATTAATATTATTAATGATATTAGTAATAGGAAAATTTTTAATTATATTTTAAAAATTAAATGATTAAGAATAAATTAAATAAAGTTAAGAAAACAAAGTGAGATCTAATGTAAGGTTAATGAACCAAAACTATACTTTTACTTTTTTTTTATTTCTGACAAAATTAACCACTCTGTCCGTTTTCCTTTTTTGTTGAGCTTCCTGTATGTCAAAACATGTGTTTCGGAGAAAAAAGGAAAATTGATTTTTATAGGCTTATTATTCGGTTACTACTTTTCTCGTAAGTTTTTTTTTAATGATTTCTAGTAAGGTTTTTTTTCTTTGCCCAAATGAATTCTCGTGTTATTATTATTATTTTTTTACAAAACTTTTTTCTTATAGGTGTTGATGATGTATCACGAAGTGTGAATTACATGTTTGGTGCCAGGCTGTCTTTCATTGTATTTTATTTTCTTTTCAAAAATCACATCCGTAATGAAAGTGTGAAACTATGGTACCCGTAAGATTTGATATAGTTGATAAATAATTATATTGTTTAAGTATATCATCTCAAATTTAATTCTTGATTATGTATATAAAAAATATTTTATTGAGAAATGTAAATTTTACTTTGGTAATTTATATATCTTGAAAGAATTAGCTTTTAAATGTTAGCCAATGGATACTCTTGATTGCTAAAATTAACTGATATCATATTGCTCAGATGGAGTGACAAAGCCTCTTTATACTTTTTATATTTTATATCAATTGATGGTTAATTTTTATATCACAATATAAAAATTCTAATTACTGATAATTTTTAATAATGCATATTTATTCAATAAAATAATAATAATTGTGCGTCGAACAATACTGTGAGCCGTGATATGAATGTATCCTTATAAAGTTGTTTTTAGAATTTGTGAATTTCTAGGGGACGTGGATTGTTTTTTTCCAGTCCATAATAATGCCCAAAGCCTGTAAGCTTTGAATAGCGTTGAAATATGAAATGACGCAATTATAATTTCTTACAATAATGACGCATGTATATATTTAAGGGGAAAAAACAATTGAATGTAGTAAATTTTTTATTTTGAACTTGAGACATTCACGAGTAACATGCAGGTACCTCGATAAAACAATGGTACGGTCTCTCTAAAAAAAGAAAAACAATGATAGTATGATCCGGTCAAACACATGTTGAACTCTCCAGCCTTTCACATTCAGCCCGCCGCATGTCTCATGCGTCCTTCCTTTCGTTTTTTTTGTTTATTAAATCATTTGGTACCTATAAATTATATTGGGCTCCTATGTATTTGAATTTAATCAGGTAAAACCACAAAAAGGACAAAATTCCACAACAAATTTTTAACATAATTATATATTTATAATTCAAATATGAGACCGATAATTAAGTTTTTCATGCATCTTTCATAGTATAAAAACTTATGTTTTTCGTAGTTTTCCCCACCTCTTACGACCAACTAAGAGTTATTTTCAACTTGATCAATTTAAATTTTATTTTATTTTTAGTTTTTTTTTTTGCGTTTGGTATCATTTATAATTCAATATTGATCAAAACAACCTAAATTGAAATTAGCTTTCTGACGCTTATTTTATAGCTGACAAAATTTGTTTCTAAGTTGATGTAGGCATGGGTGGGTTTTACTTTTATCCAATAGGAGAAAGTGACATGTAATAAATTTATTTAAGACAAAATGTAATAACATTTTTGTTGTACTGATAAACTAAAGAAAGTTGATTGAATGAAATTAAATATAAAGCTCGTAGGATGTTATATGGTTTAATTAAAATTATATTTGAATCTCAACACCTAGAAAGGATTAGCTTTTTATTATTGACTAAAGGATATACTTTTGGTATTTAAAAAAAATAAATCTGAAAATTTTATTTTATTGATAAAAGATTAAATAATAACTCTAGTTGAAAGCTGTTAGGAAGAGTATGGTCTTCAAGAGTTAAATATGCCGCCTACTTGGGTTTTATAATCTCATTTTCAAATTATTAAATTAAAAAAGAACGGGAAAAATATTATTTTGTATCTTGTGTGCATAAACAAATTCTCTACTGTATTTGTTTAGACTAAAATGTTATTAGTGTAGATCCAATGGATACAATATATGCAAACTTCTATACATATGAAATTATTGGGTGTAATCGTCCCGTGCGAATCTAGATTCTATCTACATATGAAAAATGGTAACTGAACAGTATAAAGAGTGAATAGTGGCGGATCCCTCCTGGACTTGATGAAGTAAGGCTCCACGTTGATGGCAGTTGTTCAGTCGATGGAAGAGCATCTCGTGGCCGTGTCATAATAGATAGTAACAAAGGTCAATGGATTGCTGGCTTCTATGAAATTGGGTTTCTACTATACCCAAAGCACTATTGCAATTTTAATTTGCTAAATTCTGGGCAATTAAACTGGGACTCCAACTCTGCTCTTGCTAGCCAAATCAGTATGAGCATGAATTTAGTGTTTGTGGTGTATAATTCTGTCCCTCAACTTTGTAATCATCTCTACCTCCACAACATGCAGGATGTCAATATCCCTGCGCAACTTTTATATGAAGGACCTTGGAAGATTTTATAAGGGTTTTTTTACCTCAACCTTATAAAAAAGTAAAAACTTCTCAATATACTGCAAGTTATAAAACACTGATACTTTAAAAAAGTATGTGCACTTGTGTCCAATACACAATACGATATAATATGCATAACATACTTGTATATACGTATCAATCCGTATATCACTTTATACCTATATGTATAACTTCAAACATAAATATTTTATGATTTATTTTAACATTTATACTATAATTTTTAAAATGTTTAATACTACTTTTTCTTTTAATGAGTGGATTTACTAATTATACATATAAATAATTACATAAATAATATTATATATGTATAAATATCTTTGCATGCATATCCCAAAATTTTAAAAATTGTCGTATCTTTCATATCATATTGCATCATATCTGATACACGTACTCATATTGGTATTTTATAAAGTCTATAACTTGAAAAATATTTTTCAAGATATTATAAAAATTGCATCTTGATGCCTAAGACATACCAAGGTATACTTTTTTAATTTTTTTAAATTCTATGAAAAAATCTCAGTGCCAAAGACACCAAAATCCTTCCCCCCTAATAGTACAAGGGTTAGGCTACGTCCAACCCTCACTAAACCACCACCCTTAAACCTTTTTATTCCATTTCTTTTGTTAATCTTCATTTTCCAAATTTTTGTTAATCTTCTCCCCCTTTCCCAAACCACACCAAAATAAATAAATAAATATAAATTATATAAATAATATATACTAAATAATATAAATTAATTATCCAGTAAAATATATTCTTCAATATTTCTAAAATCATATAGGTCTCTCTATATTTTCAAAACATATATTTTAGTTAAACTTTCAACATAGAAAATACCTTTTTTATTAATTAAAACTTATATTAATATATTGAATAACTATAAGAGTATAATATATTACCCTTCCTTCAAAATTACTAAAATTATATAAATCTCCTTCAATTTTCAAAACATACATTTTAACCAAATTTTTAATTCCGCTAATGATGTAAACATAAAGAATAAGGGAGAGAGATAAAAAAAATTGGAAGGAAAAAAAAATTTAGGAGGTCGGGGTAGTATGCTTGACCTTTGTACTATTATGGGGAAGAATCTCTGTGCCTTTGGCACCAAGATCTTCCCATTGAATGAAAAAAAAATTGAAATAGTACATCTTGATGTCTTAGATCGAGATACAACTTTTATAGCATCTTAGGAAATATTTTTTAAATTGTAGTATATTGAAAAAATTTTATTTTTTTATAGCATCGCATCAAAAAGCCGTTTATAAGTCATACTTTCTATAATAAAAAAATCATTGTATAATATTACCATTATGTTTTAAATTTCACATACAGAATTAATTACATATTAAGTTGATGCTCTTATCAGTCATTCAAATTCCAATAATAACATGATTTATCAAGTATGACCATGATTAGTCAAGATCTAATGTAAATTCAGAATATTTAAAAAAAAATTCCAACAACATAATCATAAACTACCAAAAGACAAGAAATGATGAAATCATAAGAATAAATCTTAATTGAAATAATTTTTTCCTCTTTTTGTGACATTTTTTTCTTTCTTTCTTTTTTTATTTTTAAGGATATAACAAGAAAGAGACAAAATAAGCTCTCCTCTTTTTTTTTGGTAAAAAAAAACTTCATTAACAAGAAACAAACAGACAGAGATGCGAACAAAGATAAAAGCAAAGACTATCCTATGCCCATTTTGACATTAAGCAAATAAGCATCGATCAGAAAAAGAAAATGGATGGGGGAATAAAATCCCTTCTAAATGAGCTCATCCCACTAAAGTAAGACTTAGCAAGTCAATCAGCAGCTTTGTTGGACGATGTAGGCACCCAAGACAGCTTGAAACAAGGCAAGGAAGAGAAGAGATGCTGTAAATCTTGTACAAGAAATGAACTACACCAGTTGGCGCAACAGAGGAACAAAGATAGATTGCACCAACTGTTGACTATCATATTCGAACTCAACAGACCTATAGCCAAGATCCAAGCCATGAGGACACCATTTTTAAGTGCCATTCATTTAGCCATGAAAGCATTTATTGCCTTAATTTTAGCTTTAATTGTAATGACCCTGAATACTAATCCCAAAATGATTATTGATAATTAGTACAGGACTAAAGGGAGTCAGGATTGGAGAAAGGGTTGAAGTTGAGGCAAAGGAAGGAATGGGACAAAATGCTCTGGCACCACGGCGAGGAACAGTAGAGCCACAACTGTCGAGAGACAGTAAGCATTGGCACGGTGGCGATACTGAACCAGTTTAAATCAGAAGTCAAATTGGTCGTCAAAAGAAGGAGAAGACGAAGGATAAGCGACGTGCTCTGCTAGGGCTTAACATTTCCGACCTTGGGGGCTCAATTTCTGGTATTTGGAAGCTCAAATCTGATTGGTAAGTCATCCATTCACTCTCTTCTGCGTTTCTCTTCAAGTTTTACCAAAGACTTTTCATAAATTTGGTTAGGGTTCCTATTTAGGTTGAGTTCTATCGATTAAATTATGTTTAAATATGTTTTAGAAGTATTGTTGGACGTCTCTACGGCTTAGGTGTTAATTTTACAGTGGTTAAGTAGTATATTACCCAAACTCTAACCCTTAAATGTTGATATTTTTGGGAATCCGAATCTGTAGTGATGTGATTGTAGTTATATGAGTTATTGTTGATGTTTTGATGTGTGGGTATACCTTGGATTGCTTTGTTACAGTCAGTTAGTGCTTGGGGTTAATGATTACGTATGATAAGGATTGGTAATTTGTGATGATAATGAGAATTTGATCATGTATACGTTGTAACACTGCTCAATTAGGATCTCTTGACTCTGGATTGTATTTGGAAAGCATTAAATTGGTGGTGCTTGCTCCTTTTGGCCTACCGAGGTGTCGAGTGGATTGGACGATTGAGGTAACCGGGGTTTTTTTTCTATGTTTGCTATATATGTTTAGTCATTTTCATATTATGATATGTATGCTTTACATATATGCTTTACCTTTTCATATCATGATATGCATTATAGCTTGGTTATGGTTGATCATATTCATATCATGATATGTACAGCAACACAACTAGTAAACTATCTATTTCTATCTCGTTGTATGATGAAAATGACAATATGATGTTAATGATTATGATATATATATAAATTGTGATGATTATATGTATGAAAAGATGATTATGCACCCCCTGATATATTGTATACATTCATATGGCATACTAACACATTAGAAAGTGATATATATTGACATGTTAGCATGCATTGGGCATTGTCACATTATGTACATTGTTAGGACGTATGGTCGATCTGATGATGCTCAATATACCATGTGGTATGCTAATCCACTAAATAGTATATGAGGTCTTGTGTTCAGGTGGTGTGGCTTATGTATATTCTAGTTACTAAATAGTCATCCTATGGCCAAGAGACTCAGGTGGCTATAAATTAGGGTGCACTTTCTCTAAATAGCCATTAATTCGGGTGGTTCAGGAAAAGGAGAGCCATGGTCCAACCTTTGGTGCAATGGCCTTTGGTCGGGTCATGACCATTAGGAGCAAAGCTAGGTGGCGACCCCAGAATCAGTCATCACAGGCTATTGGAAGGAGGCCACTGGTTAAGATTACCTTGTCATGGTAACTAACACATGGTTTTAACTATGTATTGATAGGATCGATGTCTGCATATCATGCATATAGTATTGGTGATGAATTATATCTGTTATTAACATGAAAGCATAATTATGTGTATATATGTATTTACCCTTGGTTACTGGAACGTATGTCTTACCTCGTGGCATTTCAAGTGAAGGATCCAGCTCTAGCAAGGATAAGGAAGGCTTGGGTAAAGAGGATTGAGAGTGCATTTATGGGTGTTGGGGGCTGTGTTCCCCATGTCTTTATTATTCCTTTAATTCCAGTAAAGTGCCACTATTTTGTGTAGAAATTTATGAACCAATATGATTTGGAGCGTGACTGTTGTATGGCTATTGTTGAATGTTGATTATGTCCTATATGCTATATGATGTACCTTTCCCAGATGTTTGGTTGTGTTGGATTTGAGATTGATGTCTCTAGGTCCCGGTGGGTTGGTATGCCTAGAGTGTAAGCCTAATATGGGTGTTGGGTCTTTGGTATGTAAAAAAGGCATATAGCCCATTAGCTTGAGTTGGGGTTCAAGGGGGTCGAATCTTGGAGAAGTGGATTCTTCGAGTTAAAACATTTTTGGGCATGCTCATTGTGTCACTTATGACTCGTTGGAATGGTTTCCAAATGCCAAATGCTTATGGGTGACTATTGGTAGTGTTGAGTTCTTATTTATGGTAAAAAAGTGACCATTTAGGTGTTGAGTATCCAAAATCTCCATACGAAGATGAATTTAAGTAAAATGGTGTCCATAGTTAGGTTAGAACAAAATTGACCTGTAGGAGTTGGAATTAGGTCATTCGGAGGTCGGAGCATTTATTATGTGCTTTGGAAGTTTGGTTGGAAAACCAAAAGTTTACTGATATGGTATCAACAACTAGCGCCGTGGCGTCAGAAACTTGGCCGCAGTGCTAAGTGCTACTGCCTCACTGAGGCCACGATGGTAGTGTAACTCACTGCAATTTCGTATGGTTCAATCCCACTTTGAGTTTTTCTGTGTCTTTTGAGGTGATAGGTGTTTTATTTTGGGTGTTTAAGGAGTAGGGCATTACACTAGTCCACTCAATAAGGTGGCCATTGCTATCATGAAAAGTCACCCCTATACTTGCCTGACCCTCCTTAAAAACACTAACATCCACATTGGCCTTTAAAAAGTTGACTGCATGTGGTGTCCAAACAGTGGGATGTAGGTTAACAAAGGAATTCACAATGGGATAACACTAGCCCTTAACATGCCAAAAATCCAAAATCAGAGCTAAAGCATCATCTAGGATCAAAGGGGGAGTTTTCAAAAACTAGTTTGTTCCTAGCTTTTCAAATGAACCAACACAAAGCAAAAATAATAACACATTGATAATAATCTATATTGAGATTCAAAAAAAGCCATTCAAGCCACGAGTCAAACCTAGTTATATGCTTTCTATTTATATGAAGATGTAAAGGGTAGCCAAACCAAACCAGTTGAGTCCAATCACATAACAAGATTAAGTGTTCCAATGTTTCAATTTCTTTGCCACAACATTTGCAAAGAAGAGATTGACAATATTTCCTCTTCCAAAGCTGCTCCCTAACAGCATTTGTACCCTAGACTAGTCTCCATAGGAAATGCTTAATTTTGGGCAAAGTCTTCAAATTCCATATTTTGTTTCGAAGAGCACTAGAAGTAGAAAGTGAAGACAAAAGCCTATTAGCTACACTTGCAAGTTTAGACTCTTTCACTATATGGTAGGAACTTTTAACAAAGAAACTTCCACTAAGATGGCCACACCACATGAGATTGTCTGTAGTTTCCCTCTCAAGCAAGGGAATGCTTAGAATTGCATTCCTTTCCTTATCTATAATCGATGCGTCAACAGAAGTTAAGTCCTACTATCTATCATTAATGCACTCCGACACTCTTAACTGCTCGAGTTCTTCCCAAGGTATACCGGAAGAGATACAATGATTGTCGAGAACAGGTATACAAGGGTCCTTCCAAAAAGACACATCTCTTCCATTTCCTATCTTCCAACAGCAATTATCAATAATCAATTTCCTAGCCCCCAGGAGACTTGACCATGCCGAAGAAGCCCTCCCTCCTTTTCTAGCATAAAAAAAAGAACAATATGGGAAATAAATCCCCTTAATAATATGTGAACATAAATCATTTGGAGAGTTAACCAGTCTCCAGAACTACTTAGATAGTAAAGCTAGATTGAAATTCTTGAAATCTTTAAAACCCATCCCTCCATCGCACGTAGGCTTAGACAACTTGTCACAAGCCACTTAATAAATTTTCCTTCCCTCTTTTTACTCTCCCCACAAAAAATTCAATATCATACAATCAAGTTGCTTGCACATTTTCCTAGGGAAGAGGAAACAGGACATTGAGAAAGCTGGAATAGTGTTAACCACCACTTTGATAAGAGTTTCTCTTCCTACTTGTGAAAGAAAACTAAGTCTCTAGCCCTATATACGACTCCTTACTTTATCACATACAAAGGCCAGGGCCACAACTTTTGATTTGCCCTAGAGGATTGGTAAACCAAGATACTTGCTAGGAGAAGAATCCAGAGGAACACCCATAATCTAGCTAAGCTTTCCACATATGGGTTGTGGGGTGTTTCTAGAGAAAAAAAGACTTGACTTTTCAAAGTTCACTCTTAAACAAAGCTCCACCCAATATGGACACCAAGTTGGTTATTCTACGTCTAACAATTTCCAAGACAAAAAGAGAAGAAAGAAAGAACATGCAAACCTGGTGCAGCTTCTAAATAAACCTTAGCTAGAGTATCAGTTTCTATGTTACAATCTCAAGGAAAATGCACAACCTCCATAGCCCATTGCTTGCAAAGAGTAAATTAACTTCTTCCATTGAATCACTTTCCAGTCTCATGATCCCATGACCTTTATTCCAAGCTTACTTCAATCACATCATATATATGTGAATGTAAAACTCTTAGTAAACCACTTGAATTAACTGCTGTTAGTAAAATTATTTTTATTATATATCAAATATGATACTTCCTTTAAAACCACAAAAAAAAATTATCATCAAAATTATTTAATAAAATGTAAACATGTCAAATTATTTTATTAAACAATTAGAATATAATCTTAATTGAAAGTATTCAAGTTTTCATATAAATCATTGCCATTTAACAATATGTAATAATTATAGCATACATAATTGGGCAAAGTAATCAGAATATGGCTTTGCGTATTCATTTTCTATGACTTCATTTTGTTGGCTATATACACTAAGAATGATCCAGTGCCAATGTAACTTGATGCTAATGCCATTCCAGTTGAGGTTGGCTGAGAGAATGCTAAGTGAGTACGGTTAAGCACAAAATCCATGCAAAAACTTTTCTTGCCACGAATTTAACAATACAGGAAAATTAGCTACAAATAAGTTGACCATTAATTGAAGAATAACAATTGTTCAACTTTAATTCAATGCAACAGGTTATAAGACTCTGGTTTATGATTTTAATATTTGCTTCTTATGGTAGAGCACGAACTTGTCAGTTGCGAATGGCTCTTTCAGCTGAATATGATACACCATTCAATTCGTCACGAAATCATGATTATGTAAAAACTAGGTTTCTGTAATCATAATGAGTTGTAAAAAGAAATTCACAAACACATCAACCTTGAGATTATGATATGCCAAACAATCCATTGAGTTGATAAATAATTTTAGCTTCCTATATGATGACCCTTCAAGTTCAAGATATTAGAGCTTAACAACAAATTAGATCGGACTTTCTTCAAGGCAACTACACAAAGGCTAGAATCTGTAATATATAATCTGTGATCTATAAATTGTTTAATTTACCTCACGACATCGAGTAATTGGTTGGCAATGCGTTTTCTTCTGTTAGAGGAAGTCACCCATATGGCTCTAATGCCACAAATTGCAGTGACTGCTTTGTTTTCACAAAATATTGCCCCACCATGTGTTTTGTCTAATTCTGTAGATTCATTCACCGAAGCGGCTCTTTTTTCAACTTCTCTTTGAAAAATTATATCCCCAAACTGGAGAGTAGTTGAACATGAATTCGCTTCCTTCTTTCTACTGCCATTAGAACTTGCAGCACTTGAGCAAGAGATTGTTTTGAACACTTCTTTAATTGGTTTAGCAACAAGGCACCCAACAATCCTCTGGAGGGAAATGAACAGATAGACTTGCATATATAAGGTCAATGAATTAATATAAGGATCAGAATAAAAAAGAAGTACTTTAGTAAACTAGTTTCATCTAATTACAGGTGAGCTTCTCGTGCTAAAGAAAGTAGCCAGGTAAAGGGATAGCGTATCCACCTTGCAATTTTCATGAATTATCCATCCAATTGCAAGCTCAATTTCCATCATTTTCATAACCTCTTCAACATGTCGGTAATGATAACTTCTCCATGATTAATATAAGTTCACCATGCTTAAATGCAGAATTCCAACTTGAAATCAAGAAGAAAAAATCTTAGGAGTTTTAAAAAATAATAATAATAGGGACTAGACCTTATTTTTTTGAGATAGAGGGTCACTCTGTAAGACCAAAATGATTCAACCCCCTTTGCTGTTGGGTATATGAACACCCTTTCGTTAGTCCATCACTGCATCAATAATATAGCCATCAAAATGAAGTCCAACCAAGCAAGTGATGCTCATTTGAGAAGAAATTAAAATTTTTTAGTGAACATACTTTAAACGGAAGCCCTTGAGTGTAATTTTTATGAAATTCTTTGTGTGCCTTCTTATCCTTTGCATCACTAGGAGCAAATTTGACACTGCAAGTAGAACAATTGTCTAACAGGAAATCAAGTTGACCAAAATCTAGATGGAACTAAGCATAGCTGACGAGCCATGTCGAAGGCTGTACAATTTAATACTAGGTGCAAATGATTTGTAGTATAGGTGTAACCTAGGTCGTGTTCTAAGGGAGGCAACACTCAATATGCGAGCAAGAGTTGGAATTTCTAAGTTAAAATAAAAAAAATGCACCTAAATGATTAAAAAAATAATTATAATTGAAAATGGATTAAATTAACTAAATTAAAATGCAATTAATTACATTATAATGTAATGAAAATGCAAATCTAAACTAGTCCTAATGAAATGAAATGCAAACTAAACTAACTAAATTAAAAATAAACAAAATGCAAACTAATTATTACTAAATTAAAATGTTAATGCAACTATATTATTATTTTCTTTGTGAAATGTAATGCAAACTATTTAATATGAAAATGTCAATTATCAATTAAAATTTGGGGGGGGGGTTTTGTTTTTAATTCAAAGCTAAACCAAATTAAAATAAACAATTAATTAAAATAAGTTAAACACTAAAGAAGGATTAAAAGAAAACATGTATTCAATTTTAGAAAAAGTGGATCATTCATGGGCTTAACAAGTAATTCGGGTCTATCCTAGTTTGAGTCCAATTAAAATAGGAATGGTTAAGTTCTTAATTAAGCAAATTAATTAGATTAAACACTTAATTACCTCGAGTATAATCTAAATAATTAATTAATTCTAGATACATCTAGTTGTTAATTAATTATCTAGAATTAGTCTAATCTAATTAATTCAACTTAATCCCATGTTAATTAAGTTTATGTTAAATCTGGAAAATTGTATAAAATTATCTAATTAAACCAAATTAGTTACTTAACTCCCTAATTATGCAGCACTAAACACAACATTATCTAGATTGCATCATAAACCAATGAATTAATCAAGATAACACCAAATTGAGCAAAATACACAAAATTCCAGATCTAAAACAAGCTTAAATCCAACTCAAATCAACATTAAACAACTATAATAATGTATACAATGTATTCTAAACTCAAATCCAGTCTCCAATCATCAAAATATTTATAAATTTTCATCAATCATAACTTAGAAAACCTAAGATAAAATCAAATAAAATTTAGAAAAATAAAGATGATAAAAGAAAACTTCTCATTCCTCCATTTATGCTCTAGTCAAGCTCAAGCCCCAAACTCCTTGCCTTGCCCCATGAAAGACCCACCCAAGCTCTTTAGCCTTGCATACTTACGAGCTTCCAATCTTCACCAGAGACAGAGAAGGATTCGGCCATGGCAAAGGAGAAATAAAGTTATTCTAATGGGACAAGTTGAATTTGAGGAAATTTTGATGCTATGATATTGTGTATGGAAGATGCTGCTGGTTCTAAACTTTTAGATTTCAGTTATTTATTTAACAATTATGGAATATGATTTTCATAACATGAGCATATAAATTATTCATTCATGAGCATAATTTCATTCAGGGATCAATCATTCATTCTGAGATTTGGATTTGGAAAAGAATATACATATATATGCTTCAGCTTTGTAGGGGAATAAAAGCCAAAATGAGGATGAAGTGGCATCAGCATAATTTTGTCTAACCACCCACTTAAATTTTATAAAATTATCAATATATATAATCAAATTTATAGGAACTCAGTATTGATAAACAGATTCTGTGCAATATTTGACTTACTTTTAATTATGTCAAAAATTGTAAAAAAAAATTGTAGTTATAAAAACAAAAAGTTAGGATCAAATTTTGAAAACGTTATAAAATTTTAAAAAATTAGAGATGACATGTCAAGCAATTATGTCCTGCGATGCTAACTTCTCATTTCTCCATTTATGCTCTAGTTAAGCTTAAGCCCCAAAGTCCTTGCCTTGCCCCATGAAAGACCCCCCCCAAGGTCCTTAGCCTTGCATACTCACGAGCTTCCAATCTTCACCAGAGATAGAGAAGGATTCGGCCATGGCAAAGGAGAAATAAAGGTAGTGTGAAATAGATGAAAGAAAAGTAGGCAAGGTAGAGGAAATAGTGAGAATGGTATGGAAGTGAAGAAGCTCGCTGGAAATGGAGGAGCGCCGGAAAATAACAAAAGGTGAAGGGCAAGGGGAAGTCGTCGGAGTGTGTGAGAATGAAGGAGGAATTCCAAAATGTGATTGAGAATGGAAGAAATGGAGTGTTCTCAGAGAAACTTGAGAGACGATGATGAAGACAATAAAAGGTGAGAAAAAGAGCTCCTGGAGGCGTCGCGCCTGGACGAAGGTTTTGGAAATAAGAAAAAAGAAAATTGCAAGGGCCCTGTTTGGTTGCATGGAAATGAAGCAAGAAAGTGGTTTAAAAACTAATTAAAATGAAGATAGATAAAAATAGATAATTAAAGATAAGGAAAAATGGATTAGTTGGGAAAATAAATTTCCCATAAAATTCCTCCTCTCAAATGATCAAAATGCTTCATCAAAATTTTAATCTTTATGAACCATAACCTGAAAGAAAATATTACATCAGATAGATTATGTTCCCAATTAAATAAATGTAGATTAAATTTGTATTCAAGAAAATTAAATTAATTATGAAATAAATTTTAAATTCTATTTGGAGGAAAATTATGAGTCAAAAATGATAAAAATAAAAGAAAAAAATACTAAAAAGAAATTTTTAAAGTTCTTTAACAATTTTGCTCATAAATGGATCAATTTCAAATCATTTTCTTAATCACAATTAAACCACAAATGATCCATAATAACATTGATAATTATTAAATAAAATAAAATGGAAGAATTAAATTCTTGGAATAATTTAGAAAATAAAAATAATTAAAATTTAAACTTAATTTTTAAAAATTATCCCAAAATTCTCATTTATTTCAAATTAAGGCTAATTTCCTAAATATCATATAAATCACACAAAATTAGCCAAACTTTAATATTAAAAATACTTAAATAAGGGAAATAAAAATAATAAAAATTTATGATTATTAATAGCTCCTCTTCTTCTTATTCTTGATAATCGTCCTTCCTGTTATAGTGGATTCTTGTTTTGACTGCGATTCAACTGGTATGTTTTTCTTCGTTTGGTGAATTCCCTCTATATTGCCTTGGCTTCTTTTTTTGTTTTAACACAAGAAAGATAATGAACATATATCAAAAGGGAAAAAAACTTATCTCTTTAGAAAAGTACAATGCCTTTAGAACAAGAACGTGCTGTTTGGCATATGAGAAAGGGAGAAACATATACATTTCTTCAAAATAAATAACCGGACTTAATTTAGTTTCTCAAAATTCCTAGTAGTTAAACTGATCAACTAGGATTGACAGCAAAAACACTTTCCCAAATACAAAAGATGGAAATCGACGATTCTGTCAATGGCGTACATTTTTTGATTCGAACATCTTCGCTCATAGGTGTTGAAGATATAAAGCTCTTTCTTCTCCCAGATCGCTAGTTCTTCATTGTCTCCATCGGTAACCAGAGATGGGTCGATGGATTTTGGGGCGTGAGCCGGAGATTTGAAGAAAGCATTGATTTTGGACTGCATGGAGGCACCTATGCTATGCTAGTGTTGAACTGTTCCTCAGGGATTTTTAATGTATTGAATCAAAATCCTTTAATTTGGCGCCAAAATTAGCTCCCAAGTGAGATTTTAATTTAACTTTCCCATTGACATTCCCGTATTTTCTCTTCATCCTTCCCTAATTTTCCCATTTTTTTCTTTCTCTTTTCTTTATTTTTTTTTGGCATGCCCAGTACTAATAATGTGCAAAGATAAAGGAGAAATTTCAAATAAATATCACAAGAAAAAAAAAATTTCGCAAACATATCTTAAATTTGTGAAATTACAATGAGTATCAAGGTACTAAATTGTAAATATTGTTGTCATGTGAAAAAATCATTTTGCCCCCTCTCTCTTTGTTTTCCCGATTTGTGGATTTGTAACTGATATTTATGGATTTGCAATCCTGTTACAAAACGTGTTGGTCAACCATAAGAGGAGGTTTCCTCTGATAGTCAGCTATCGTAACAACTCAATAATAGTTACTATCATCGAATATGCTGCACTAGTCAACCATTACAAGGCTCGACCAACATATTTTACAATGGAGTTGCAAATCCATGAATATTAGTTGCAAATATTACAATATTCAGCTGCAAATACATGAAGATCAATTGCAAATAGCTAACAAAAATAAACATACACGCATTTACAACTGATATACATAAATTTGTAAACTATTCTACCTAGATTTGAAAAGAATACACGGATATTTTCAATTAAAGGAAAAAATTCCATACACATTTGTAATTGATACATATAAATTTGTAATTATTCTATTTATATTTGCAACAGATACAAAACTGATACATGTATATTCAATATTTCAAACCTAGCAAATTGAAGTTTAAAAAAAAAAACTAGCAATAGCTAAAAAAAAAAGA
Organism: Adenanthera pavonina; assembly: GCA_026686845.1. Lineage (NCBI taxonomy): Eukaryota > Viridiplantae > Streptophyta > Magnoliopsida > Fabales > Fabaceae > Adenanthera > Adenanthera pavonina. The sequence goes on from JAIVEN010000002.1 coordinate 8,816,349, forward strand.
ACTCATCGGAGAAAATGAAAATGTGTGTGAACAAAAGAGGGGAAAGGAGAAAAGGGAGGGAGAAGCACCAATGGGAGTGTCGTGATGGTGGATCTAGGCTTTGTGACAATGGATCTGGGTTTGGTGACAGTTGATCTAGGCTTTGGGATGGTGGATCTCAAATTTGCAATGGTGGATCTTAGTGGACCTATGGGTTGTAACTATAGTAGCAATATGAGGGACAAGGAGGCAAGGGAAGGGGAGATAGGGGAGCCTCATCGAGATACAAGGAGATTGAGGAGTGTCGATGGAGGATGAAGAGACTAAAAAATATCGACAGATGAAAGGTTGCAAGTTGGAGGAAGGAGGAGAGAGAAAGAGAAAAGTGAGGGGCAATTTTATCTTTTCACATAGTCAAAATATTTCCACTTAAATACCATGATATCTTTGTGTAATTACTAATGTTTAAAGTATATATCTGTAATTTTTTTATTCCTATAGCATTTAACTATAATTTTTAAAAAATAACTTGATGAACAAAATAGTACAATAGGTTATAATAAATAATAATAACCTATCAATTAAAAAAATAATATAACCTGAAGGAAAAAATAAACATAAATTTTAAAAAATTTAAGGTAAAAATATTTTAGAAATTATTATTTTTAACTTAAAAATTAAAATTAAATATGATAATAAATTTATAGAAAATTATTATTAAATTTCATAAAAATTATTACAAATCACACAATTATTTAAGATTATAAGTTTCTAAAAATACTTTTTTCAAACTTGCTAGTCTCGTGATACTCAATTATTTATCTCCATGTATTTTGACTAAAATTAGTTATAAAGTCCGACGTCTAACAAATATTCTGAAACACTTTTTTTTCCTAAAAAAAATTGAAAGGAAGCGGGCTTTATTATGCTGGACTCAGAAAGGAAGCGGGCTTCACACGCAAATTACAAACCGGTTATTGGGCTATAGGCTTGCCCAAAGCAGCCCAATATAGATCTCTATCTAAATCCAAGAGACTGGGATAGACACCAAAACCCATCTCACCATTTCACCAAAAAAAAAGAAATCTCACCGCCTCACACTTGACAATCGGGCGAGCGAGGGTTTTTATTCGAATCAGGCGTCCGTCCCTGGCAGCTTTTTCCCTTCTGGTTAACATCTCTGATCTGAAGACTCTTGAATTGTTAACATGGTTCGTTCCGCTACTTCAATTTGCAGTCTTTGAGCTTCTTTTTACTATGAATATCGCATCCTTTTGTTGATTCTATGCTTCGCTATTTCTTACGCGTTTCATTCTCTTCTGTAAATGTAGCCGCAAGGGGATTACATCGAACTTCACAGAAAACGTCATGGCTATCGCCTTGACCACTTTGAGCGCAAGCGCAAGAAAGAGGCTCGTGAGGTTCATAAGCGCTCTGCCATTGCCCAGAAGGTCAGACTTGCCCTCATTTTACGTGCTTTCTGTTAATTAGTTATAGTTTTATTTTAATGATTTTTATTCTTTTGTTCATTCGAGTGGAACAGGCTTTGGGTATCAAGGGTAAGATGATTGCCAAGAGAAATTATGCTGAGAAGGCGCAGATGAAGAAGACGTGAGTTTAAGCTATTTTTTCCCCTCCTTTCTTTTGTCACTCTTAATCCTGTTACTTTCAATTCATGGCTGACTTCATTTTTTTCTATGGTAAGATGTGGAAGCAAAAGAGAAACCTCGATATGGATTAAAAGTAGCTCACTTGATGGACTTGCCTGTTGATGTATTACTGAGTTCGTTATTGACATCAGGATCAAACGAACCTAGCTTTAGTCTAATCCCCATTTAAATTGTTATGTTGGATTTAGAGTCGTTTCATTTCATGATTGAAGACCCGATTACCTTGACAGCAAGTTTTTTAAAAGTTAAATAAAATAATGTAGAATCAGACAAGGCTTGGATTTTCATACTTAGGAACTGTAGTTTTCGTTTTTTGGTTGAGCTTCTTTAGGGCTAGCTATGGCTAAAACATTCAATAGAATGACATCATTAACGTTTTATTCTTTCCCTTTTCTGTTTGCAATAAAGACAGCGTTATACGATATGTGGATTTTAAGATTTCTTATAGCTTATCTTGTGTGGATACCAAAAAATATGTGGTTGAACCTATTAACCTAGTTATTTTTTGATGTATAAAAATCTGACGCACACCTGTTAGTGTCAACATGCTACTGGATTAGTTTTCGTTTTCTACTTATGTATATAATTTCCAAGATTGTCAAATTTGTGAAAGATTACATAATTTCCCAATGGTTTGTCAATAGTTTGGCCATGCATGAAGAGTCAACATCTAGGCGCAAGGTAGATGATGATGTTCATGATGGAGCTGTTCCAGCATATCTTCTGGATCGTGAGAATACAACAAGGGCAAAAGTATGACTTGCACGCAATATTAGAAGATATTTGCCATTCTTTTCAACACACCTCATCTGTGTAATCTGACATTTTGCTGTTTTAGATTCTAAGCAACACGATCAAGCAAAAAAGGAAGGAGAAGGCTGGGAAATGGGATGTTCCTCTTCCTAAGGTGAGATTGTGTTGTCCCAATTATACAAAAATTCCATCTTTTGGATGAAAGTTGTAACTAATTACTCAAGTGGATGCCTCCTCATCTTTTCAGGTACGACCAGTGGCCGAGGATGAAATGTTTAAAGTGGTCAGGTCTGGTAAAAGAAAGAGTAAGTATTATATGTCATCCTTGGCTCTTTATGGTTTGGTTGTAGTTTTCAACTAGTGGAAAAATGTTTTTAGTAGTTATGGATTTGTCTTTTCAAATATTTTTCTGCAAGTTTTGTCTGTTAGAATATCTAAAGTTTTTCTGCTCATATTGGTTGGGGTGCCAGAATTTCTGTTATTGGGCTATGGTTCGTTTAAAATGCTAGTCCAAGAGTCATATTATTTTCTATGGGATCAAAGGATGTTCTTTTTATTGCTAAACATATCTGAGGATCTTTTTTTTTTGGTAGAGTTTCTTAGTTCCTGTTTGAGTATTCTAGTTAATGACTGGTTTAATGGCATAAATAAGGAATGCAACATGATCTACCCACTGCCTGAAATGCATGATTGTTTTATTTTGCAGCCAAGCAATGGAAGAGAATGGTCACTAAAGCTACATTTGTTGGGCCTGGTTTTACCAGAAAGCCTCCAAAATATGAAAGGTTTATCCGTCCCACTGGATTGCGGTTCGCTAAAGCTCATGTTACTCATCCAGAATTGAAATGCACCTTCAATCTAGAAATAATTGGAGTCAAGAAAAATCCCAATGGTCCTATGTATACTTCTCTTGGCGTCATAACTAAGGGAACTATCATTGAGGTATTTATATTTCCAGTCTTTTCCTTTGACAGTTCTTTACTCGGGTAAAGGGACTTGGTTGTGGAGAAATAAGACTCCTCACTCCACGCTGATGCCAACTAATCCATTTCTGTTTGCTGATCCATTCGTATGTACATTAACATTACAGATTCAGAACATATATTGTTATTTGTTAATGTTAATACTTCTCTGCTTAATGTAACTTTCAGGTGAATGTCAGTGAGCTTGGTTTAGTCACGCCCGCAGGAAAGGTTGTATGGGGTAAGATGATTGTCTAATGCCAGTTTTGTTAACACTGGCTCAATTTTTTTGTTAACACTGACTTGTTGGGACGGTAAATGCAGGTAAATATGCCCAGGTGACAAATAACCCCGAAAATGATGGTTGCATAAATGCAGTTCTGCTTGTGTAAGGTTGTGTAGCAAGGATTAATATTTTAGGTTGAACTCAAATGTGTCGATGCAACAACAGTAGTCGTAGTTCGTTTGTTATTTAATACGAAAAATCCTCAGCCCCAGTTGATAGCAAGGCAGTTGTACCAACTTTGCTAATATCTGAAATTTTGTCCCAACTGACTATAGTTCTGTGCAATTAATTTTTTTCAATTAGTTTCTTCAGTTATCATTTGATAGTGCCCTTGAGTAATTGAACTGAACATTTGTCTTGAGAATGAGCAAGTTTTGTCTAGTAAAACTAGGGAGCTTCAATGAATGATTCAAAGTTATTGTTAGGCAAGTTATTTTATACTCTTCAAAATAAGTATCTTTATAGTAATATATAGAAGATTAAGGAAGTTATTAAATATTTTATTTAGATTGTAAAAAAATAATTTTAATTATATTGATTAAATCATTTTTGTATTAATTCTCTAGTTATTTTTTGTATTTGTTCTCTTTAGTGAAAGTAGAAAATAACTTACTGGCAGCCTGGCAAAATAAAAACTAGAAATTAAAGGCGTATAAAATCATAAAAAAATTAATCGAGAAATGAAATTTTAAAATGATCACTATTTTAAAATAAAATTATAATCTTCCCCTCATTTCAAATTATAAAATATTTTTAATTATTACACATAAACTAAAAGTGATAGATAACAATTAAAAAAATTTTATTTTTTTTCAAATTATTTTTATTTAATATAATTAACTTATGAATTAAATTTTTTTAATATTAATTAAATTTTATTTTTTTTCAGAAATATTTTATGTGAAAAAAATTAAATATACTACGTGATTAATAAAATATCTTATATTTTGAAACAAAATTTTTATAAAGTCGACAAACTTTTCATGAAAATGCCTTATATAGTGGTAAGGAAACGGAAAATGCCTTATATAGTGGTAAGGAAACGGAAAGAGTAGGATTTAAGATTGAAACAACATTATGCCATTAAGGAGAAGGCTAGCTGATGGAGCTAGGGAATGAAGTGAAGGTAAGGAGGGTGATAGGGAGTAGAATACGATGTTAATTGAAGTGTAGAGTACAAACTCTCCTAAGTTCTAACTAAAAGTTAAAACAAAAGAAAATTATTCATGCTAGTCCCTATAACCCATATGATCGCTTACACATCAATATTAATATCCCAATACATCTTAAAATATATAAGAAGTTGTACAATTTATTAATCATCAACAATGAAGTTGATTGTACCCAAAAAAAAAAAACAATGAAGCTGACATCAGATTTCGCGCAACATGTAGTTCAGGCGAAATAAAACATATGGGAATCATGTTCACACAATAAAGTTTAGCAATAAAAACGAAGGACAACGTCAATCACCGACTAAGAAGCTGCAGGGACTCATGGGTAAGATTCACTGGAATTTGGGGGGAGACCACCTGCAGCATGCCAGTAGCCAACCTCCTAGTCAAGTCTTCCACTTGTACCTTCACCACGTCCCTCCTCATCCCAATGTCAGCTGCATACCTGCTTGCACAGTACACCCCAACTGCTGTTGCTGCCATTCCATAAACGTTTGTTGTCACCAGACGAAGAGGCGTAGATAGGACAGCAGCCAAGGGTCCACCTATAATGGAAACCGCTTGCCCGCTTTGCCCAATTCTTCCTTGATCAACGACAAGAAGCCCGGTTTTGCAATAGATTGCAAAATCTTCACAGTTGTTCTTGAAAACATTGTAGCAACCAAAGCCATTTTCAAGCAGATATTTTGCCCGATGGACCACAATATCATCTGGATCGGAGACTGCAAGCGTGCATGTTCCACCACGTGCTTTTGCAAGAAACAGGGAAGGCCTCACAGCATACTCAAAGCGATACAAGACACCACCAGCCAAGAAGCAATTGAGGCATGAGCAGACAACCCCATGCACCTGTTGAGGTCGTGTACAAGTTTGGCATGGTTCCCGAGATCTGGCTGGTCCTGAACTAATGAGGAGAAGATCCAGCACCGTACCAGTTCCTACTTCTTGGCCACGTCTAGTAAAGTGAACGACTTTGCCATCGCCAATATATATGCCTGTCTAAGGAAAAAATCTGTCAAAATTGGAATGATGATCGCCAAATGAAGCATAAATCAGTGTCAATCTTTCTTTAGGCAACACATGAATGAATTGATTTTCAATAGCCAAATGAAAATATAACTTATCCTTTGCAGTAGTGTAGAGGAGGTCAAAGCAATGCATTTTTTTATGTTAAGGGAGAGAAGAATCATTTTTTTAAATAGAGGGAAGGCCATGTAATTTTGCTACCTCTTCGGAAACAGGTGTGTAACTTATCCTAATTTAAAATAAGAAGTGTTATAACCCAAAAATAAAATAAAATGAAAATATAACTTATTTATTGGTTGGAAAAAAAGATTGATTAATTTCAAAATAATTATAGAACTTAAAAAGACTAAGACTCTAACTGCCAATAAGGGCACATGGAGACAGGAGGCAAGGAGATGTAACTGGAGAGGATAAGGATAAGGCAGGTGATAGGAGAATTCTATGTACGCAGTTCCTGAAATTGTAAGTTAATATACAATGTTATGACCTGCATGTAATGTAGTATTTAGAATTCTCCACCAACTAGTAACAGATACGCAGTAACAAATCCAGTACAGAAGAGAAAAATGTTTCTGCTTTCTAAGACTAAGGGGTATATAGAAAGACATACAATAAGCTGGCTGAGAGCACAAATAACAGATCCTTGATCATGTAATTCACAGAATGAAATATTTTACATTTCCAATCTAACCAGTCCTATCCTGGACAATGACCATAATAAATAGCATATTACGAGGCAGGACTTCAGTTAACCGTGGAGGTTGTCAATTTGCTATTCTGAGTTAGCTATATCATTTTCACCAAAAAAGAAAGAAAAGAATTAGCTATATCATAATCAGTTTGCAGTCTACATAAAGGTATACAGCTAACTCAGTTAGGAATGAAATGGATGAGAGCTATTTCTTCCTACCCTCTCTGCTCCTATTTCTGTTCTTTTCTTCCTTTTCCTAGAATGTTTCAAATCTTACTGCGTTGCAGGCAAAACTACAACTTAATCTTGAGAATCGATGCTAGCTAGAGAGTTAAACCAGACTTTAGAAGGGAGAAAAGATGATGATTAAAAGAATCCTTCTTCAGTGGATATTGAAAACTGGGAAAAAAATCATAGATACATAGTGTACCAATGAACACAATTATTGACTACACAACAGGATTTGAATAAAAAAATTGAGAATGCTTCCTCGTCAGTTTTCTGAAAATTGAAATTGCACTCCTTCAGAGACAAGGAAAGATTTATCTTTGTATGCAATGCAAAGCCGCCCAAGACAAGTTCTACTGATTTCTGCCCAGACAAAATGCTATTCTTTTCTCCTTAATGGTAAAGTGACAATCTAATTGGAATATAATACATAAGCAAAGCATGAAGAAGAATGTCATTCTGATACTGCTCTTGGACGCTTCTTCCCCCCTTTATTCATATTTCTATTGAAGCTTAACAAGTCGGAAGTGCCAACAGGCACCGAGTCTTTTTAAGGATCAGGGTCAGAAGTCAGAACTTCCTAACTAAAACGCAATTCTATAATGTTTAAAATCAAAAGTGGGCAATAAAACGTGGTATCATATGTAGGCATTGGTATCCACGAAGGTCCCAAGCGTTACCAGTATTAAGAATAAAAGGTAGTTTTCCTTTACTCTCATCGTATATCCTATTTTATCTTCCTTTGCACCGGAAACTCCAAATGACGTAAATATATAAGAGAACAAGCACATCAACGGAAGAAAAATCACCCAAAAAAAAATGAAGAAAAAAAGTGACGAAGAGAGAGATTGACAATACCGTGATGGGCATAGATATACGCAGACCTCCAAGAATAGATGTGATCCCCAGGTTTCAGGCTCTCTCTAGAGATTCTGTTCGCCCGTAGTAATTCATCGATTGTTTTTGTAATTAAATAAGAAAAAGAAACAACACTCGTTAGTAACAATTCCACCCAGATTTTCTTAAGTCGCCGTGAGCAAAGAGATTCCAAACTCTGCTTTAAAAAAAATGACGAAGAAATAGCGATTGATGAGTGGCAAGAAGGATACCTGTTGGACAGAAGCCCCATCTCTGTTTCCTTCTCTAGCTTTCGAAAAGGAACAGGAATTAATTCCTTTTTCAAAGATATAACTGGGAAGGAAAGGGACCATGGAGAAGATGATCCAGCAAATTACGCTTACACCCCTTACTAAGAAACCTTCACGTTGAAGGAAAAGTGGATGGAGGGGCGGTGGAGTGGAGGAGGCTGGAGATCATGGAAGAGTTACTTAATGGGCCATCGGCCCAGTTATGATGCAATGAGAATTACAATCGACATCAATCTGTCAAATTTGGAATGACGATCGACAAATGAAGCATAAATCAATGTCCATGCTTGCCAAAAGTAAATAAATAAATCAATGTCCAATCTTTCTTTAGAACACATAATTGAATTGATCTTCAATAACCAAATGAAAATAATAATATTAAGAGGTAAATTTCCCGCCCTCACAAAGAGATGTTCAAATTACATTTCTCTATTACATTATGAAAATATACACAAACCTTTCTTAAAAGTCAAAAGATGTCCAGAATACCTTCAAAGATAGCGTTTATTCCTTTTCGGTAAAATATAACCTATGAGAACATATATTTCTTAAACTTTTATTTTGACATTAAATATTTTGGGGTTGCAAACCATAAATTTAACTTATTCTAGACTAGATTGCATAAATTGAGTATGTTATCCTGGTCAAATTCATATTTAATATTTATTATATAAATAAGGGTATTTGAGTCAAAATAAATATAATTTTTTGGCCCAAAAAAAACATCTTTTTCTGTAGAGGAGGTCAAAACAATGTTCTCCCCCCCCCCCCAAAAAAAAAAGAACTAGGAGTATCTCTTGATAGTAAGAGATAAATTCTCTTGGGAGTAAAAAATAAACAACTTCTAATTAAATTTACTTCATATCGAATCCCCAACTACTTATTTAAAGGGTGAGAATCTCTACTACTCATATCAATGATCACATCAACCTGAATTGGTCAAAGCATGTTTTGATGTTAAGGGAGAGAAATGCCATTTTTCAAACGATTGTTAAAACCATACGATTAACCAAATACAATCATATTCATAAAAACAATGAGTAAGATACTGTCATCGAACACTAAATTTATGGTAAAAAAAAAAAACACTATACGGCCAAATTCATAAAACAATGAAAATAAATTTTGTTTTTCGCTTACCCAAAAATATTGTTTTTTCACGCACAAAATTAATATGAATATTATTTATTTGTATTTATCATCATTACTTAATTGATAATATATATTTTCATGATAATAAAAATCATGAGAATGAATAAATAGTATTTTTTAATTTTTTATGTTTTAAAAAATTAGAGTTCATTTTTGTTTACAAATTTTTTTTATGAATTTATAATGAAAAAGGGCAATTTTAAAATAACCAAAGATTTACTTCAACACCATTCGTGCATGAAGAGTGAAGAATATGTTACGATTGGATCTATACCTGGGCAGCTAGGTGATCGGTCCAAGGACTTGTGTTAGGGACTTGTTACTTTGTGATTGTACCGGGACCATTGTCCACTGTAATCATATGATTAAGTGAGTTTTTGTTGGCCTTTGCCCTCCTTTTCATAAAAAAAAAAAAAAACAGTTGACTCGTTCACAAAATAATGACTCCTTGACTTACGGAGCCGAATACAAAAATGCTCGCCTTGCTTCATGACTAACGCAAGTAGCATGATCCGAAAGGTTATTATACACCATGGCCAAGCTTACTTTGGCAGATCATTCATTCCAAGAATTACACTTTATACACTTAAAATTACAGTAAATGGTTTACAGTGAGATGCCTCAGATAACATTCTCTTCTACATGCCTTCACCAGAGACGAGGTCCTGGATCAACTGTCTAATATCAAGACAAAAGTGTTTGGGGAAGCCTCATATTGAGTTGGTCGTATCATGCTCATCCCCTAGCATCGATAGTCTTCTCTTTGCAACCTTGGACCTGTAACACCATACTTCAAACGCTTCTGTCAGGTCTGGATACCGAATATAGTCGTTTGCTAACCATTCAGTTAAGACCTCAGCTTGGTCCCCAGATGGCAATGCCAGAATGATAGAAACAAAAGTCGACTCAAGGGATTGCCACAGCTCACCATCCAATTTGAGTGCCACAGCATTCTCACTATTCATTGTTACAGAATCAATCATAGGTTTGGTAATCCTCACAAACGGCAGCCACAGCTTCACAATCTCGAGGCGTTTAGCTGTTGGCAATGTTACAGTTCCATAACCAATTGCCTCTAAAACCTTTGATGTTACCTCTATAGCCCGCAACTTTATCTCAATGACCTCAGTTGCTAAAATCCCTAGCTCAAGCACCTTCACTATCTTTTCAGATGCATCAAACCAGCTCTCCACAAACTCCCTCATTATTTCCAACTTATTCAATATTTGACAAGCCCATGATAAATCGGTCAAATAGGATTGGAACAACTGAATATTCCCTGTCTCAGAAAGCGACTCAGTGGAATCACATAACAAAAGAGCCAATGAATTGTTAAACCTGGCAAAAAGTTTCTTTACGCATTCTTTGACCTCATATTTTACGTTGTCATCAGCTGTCAATAGAGGGTCATCGTCATCTTCAGTTAGCATGTATTCAAGCTGCTCCTGAGCCGAAGATTTAAGATCATTCAATGATGGTGGAGGAGATGATGTAGCAAAGCGAATGGCTGAGACAAAAATGCTTACAATTGCTGACTGGTTGACTGGTTGAAGTCTAGCCAGGATAGGCTCAGCCTGTGATCCCAGTCGAGGTACAATTTTTAAAATCTCCTCCTCCTCAGACTCTTCCCACACGACTGCTTCTATGTAGCTGACACAAGCAGTAATAATCTGGGGGCATCCAAGCTCAACAGCCACCTGGAGAATGCCAAGGGCATTTCTAACACCATGCCACAAGTCATCAACACAACCATCTATGACAACATAGAGAAGGCGTATAAGATTCACATGGTAATCAAAATCTGATTCTTGGCAGAAAACATCAACACAGCTACGTGAATCAATGATTTGACACGTTGGCCAATTATCAGACAGCCGATCAGCAAAATACTTGCATTTTTCTCTAAGAATTTTTGTGTGGCAGTAAAGCCAATCATCTCGACCATCCTGTGTGCGTAACCTCACAACTACATCACTGGTGGATCGATCACCTAATGTGCAGGTGATCTTTGCTTCTCCGACCTATAGGAAATACAATAGTGTTATTGCAGAGAAAAGACTCGGAAACCAGATACAAAAGGCAAAAGTTGAGATGGAAGAGATACATCACAAATGTGCTATTTTTATCCCTGACACATTCCAATTCAAAAATTACACATGACGTTTAAGAATAATAGGCAAGTGTTACTAAATAGTTGGCAAGAAGCTAGGTAAAAAACTAAAAATATAGGATACCAAAACAATAAGAGTCCATTGAAGCTTGAAAAAGCAGAGCTTCGTAAAGATGGACCAATGATGTTAGATATGAGAGTAAATGCAAATATGATCAAGAAAGAACTCACAGTAGACTCCATTGGAGCCAAGAACACTATGTGGCAAATTCTTCACAAATCATAGCACCTGCAGCTGCAATTATAAAACAGTTAAGAGTTTGACCTATACCAGATGCTCATCTAACCATCAATGTCAGATGCAGTAGGAATGAAAATGATACCAGAATCAAGTTATTTAAGCAAGAATGCCAAACTGACAAACCCGAAAGAAGGACAGACCAAATGCATGCTAGACATTAATTTGTAAGAGTAAATATTCGAATGAATTTCTGCATTTTCAATGAAACAATCGGGTCCCTTAACACATATAAGGAGCTCAAGTTACCATCTAACCTTTTTCACATTCTTTACTAGTCAGCTATTCTATTTTTTATGGTTTTTTTTTTTTCATGATCAAAGGATAGATGAAAAACCACAAATCTATATGTGCATTAGATAATTATTCTCAAAAATGTTGAAACAAGAACAGTCGACCTTGCTAATAGAACTTCTGCTTTACGGTAAGTAGTTAAGGAAGCGCAATTCCTTGGTCATAAGATTAGACACCAGGGATTTAGAATAGCTGAACAAAGGCTACATCCACAGAGTGATGAGGAAGCAGAACAAGCAAATAAATATTCAAAGGAGTCAACTAATGAGTGAAAACCAAATGAACTGCAACTGGCAACAAGTTCATTTTGCTTGCATTTCATGTACCCTCAATCAATTCCTGAACAACTGAACAAGGATCTGAAAGTAGAAATTGAATGAAGCTTCAGTAATAGGAGGTAATGATCGATTATTTAGAATAAAAGCCTTAGAAATTGGAGATCCCAACCGAACATATTGGGTGTGAGGTGAAAAAAGTAGTTTAAAATGGTATAGTAGTAAAGAGGATAACGAGAGATAAGGGAGGAGTTATGAAGGAAAAGGAAGTGGGGAGGGGATAGTAGGGCCTACTCTTGAATCAGATCAAAGCTGGTGAGCAGTAAGAGAAACATCAATTTTTCTGACATGCAATGACACTTCAGGAAGATTTGAAATAATCATATATGAGGAAAAGTTAGCGTGGCACCTATCAAAAAGAAAATGATTGAAAAGTAGCTCTAACCAGCATCATCAGTGACCAGGAGGGTAAGCCGTCTCTGCTTCTCACTAAGAGATGTTCAAATTACACTTCTCTCTTCCATTATGAAAATATACACAAACCTTTCTTAAAAGTCAACAGATGACCAGAATACCTTTGAAGATAATTGATTTCTTTTTAGTAAAATATAACCTATTAGAACATGTATTTCTTAAACTTTTATTCTGACATTAATTATTTTAGGTTGAAAACCATAAATTTAATTTATTCTAAATTCCAGAAAAAATACTATTTTATCCAGGTCAAATGCATATTTAACTTATCTTTGTTGTACAGGAGGTCAAAGCAATGTATCTTTTCATGTCAACGGAGAGAAGAATCACTTTTTAAAATAGAGGGAAAGCCATGTAATTTGACTACCTCTAAGGAGATAGATGTGTAATTTATCCTAATTTGAAATAAAAAGACTAGACTATAAATGCCACTGAGGGCACAAGGAGAGAGAAGGCAAGGAGATGTAACTGGAGGAGATACAGATAAAGCAGATATGTACGATGTGAATGGAGTTCCTGAAATTGTAAATTAACATACCATGTCATGTTCTGCATGTAGTACTCAGAAGTCTCCACCATTTAGTAACTAGTAAGTGGCCACAAATCTAATATAGAAGAGAAAAATGTTTCCTCTTTCTAAGACTACGAGGTATATATAGAAAGATATAAGATAAACTAAGAGCCCAAGTAACAGATCCTTGACCATGCAATTCATAGAATGAATCATTTCCCATCTAAACAGTCCTTTCCTAGACAAAGACCGCAATAAATATCGTACATAATAAATATAACAGTTCCTTTGTTTAGTGTTGTAAGGACTGAATAGAGGTAATACTTCAGTTAACCGTGGAGGTTGTTAGTTTGCAATTATGAGTTAGCTATATCAGAATCAGTTAAAGGCATCAAGGCATGCAGTTAACTCAGTTGGGAATGAAATGGATTATAGCTTTCTCTTCCTATCTTCTCTTCTATTTCCGTTCTTTTCTTCCTTACTCAGAGATCTTTCAAATGTCACTATGTCTCAGGCAAAAGTACTACTTATCTTGACAATCGGTGCTAGCTACAAAATTGAATCAGAATTTAAAAGGGGGAAAATGTGATGATTATGAAGAAAATTAAGAATACTTTCTCATCAGTTTTTTGAAAATTGAAATCGTATTCCTTCAGAGACAAGGGAAGATTTATCTTTGTATGCAATGCAAAGCCACTCAAGACAAGTTCAGTTGATTTCTACCCGGACAGAAAGCTATTCTTTTCTCTTTAATGGTAAAGTGACAATCTAATGGAAATATAGTGCATGAGCACAGCATAAAGATGGATAACTTTACTTTCTGATAGGGCTCTTGTACACTTCTTTTCCCCTTCTGTTCATGCTTCTATTGAAGGTTAACAAGTTAGAAGTGCCAACAGGCCACGAGTCCTTTGACGGATCGGGGTCAGAATTCAGAACTCCCTTACTAAAACGCAATTTTATACTGTTCAAAAGCAAAACTAAGCAGCGAAACGGGTATCATAAATAGGCATTGGCATCCACGCAAGTCCTAAGCGGCACCATTGTTAAGAATAAGAGGGAATTTTCTTTTACTCTCCTCGTATATCCTATTTGATTTTCCTTAACACAACAACTGAGCAAGCATATGAACGGAGGAAAATTTTTTCAAAAAAAATCACGAAGAAAAAAGTAAAGAGAGAGATTGAAAGAACCGTAGTGAGCATAGATATACGCAGTCCTCCAAGAGCAGATGATTCCCAGGTTTCAGGCTCTCTCTCTAGTGATTCTGTCCGTCCGTAGTAATTCATCGATCGTTTTTGTTGTTAAATAAAAGAAAAAGCAACAACGCTCGTCAATAAAAATGCCGCCCAAAATTTCGTAAGTCTCCGTAAGGAAAGAGATTCCAAACTCTGCCTGGAGAGAGAGAGGGAGCGCTTAAAGCATGAGGAGGAAATAGCGATTCATGACTTATGAGTGGCAATAAGGATACCTGTAGGACTGAAGCCCCATCATGTACAAGATTTAATTCCTTCTTTTCAGATAGATATATAACTAGGAAGGTCAGGGACCATGGTGAAAAGGTGACTGAGAAGCATTCATCCTTTACGTTGACGGGAAAGTGGATGGAGCGGAGAAAGCTGGAACAAAGATCATGGACCAGTTTGTTAATGGGCCATCGGCCCAATTGAGAGGGCATGACCCAATAAGAATCATAATGGATGTCTATCTATCTATCTATGTTGTATCGGGAAAAAAAGGATATCTATCAATTAATTAAATTATTAAAAAATATTGTCACAAAAAAAGATTTGTTAAAAAACAAAAACATCGTCTTTGTTAGTCCTATTGTCGAACACACTTTGCTTTCGTCCCACCCAACCATCAGATGCTTGTGCGCATTGTTATTACAATATGCTGCTTAATTCGGTAAACATGAAAGATGCTTAATTCCCTGCCTTTTTCTTCAAACAAGGAATACGAAATCGGAAGATAATTGAAAGCTCGATTGGATAATAGTCCCCGCAAAAACTTAGATTTTTGGTTTTGGATAATTGAGTCTATTTTTCATTTATTGTTCTCGTAATGTCCATTTTAAATGTGTCTTAGTCAAACAATAAATATCAAAGAGTAAAATATGCCTTCAGAGTAAAATAGCATTTGGTTGTTCCTTTTTGGCGCGTAGACCGGGAGAATAAGATAAGATGACATGGACATGCAAAGGGTAATGTTATGATGAATTAGAGGATGGCAGAAGCCAGCAAGGTTGAAGCGGTGATTTTGTTGCAACTTGGCGCACTGGGTTTGTTGATGCTGATCTTATCCTTGACCCTTCTTCTTGATGATGATACTGCCTCTTATTTAAAGCTTTGGGTTTTAGTCTTACCCATTTAAAATAATGCACCACCCAATGCATAGCTGCAATGTAAGCTTGCCATGAATAATAATAATTATTATTATTATTAAAAAGAAAGAAGCAAAATGTTTTCCATTATTGAATGGCCACCACATTATTTAAGGACAATAGTAGATGACTCTGAACTTGACTTTCAATCATAACGTTGAATAATACTAGAAAAAAAAATTTTACTCGTTATATATTGATTTTATTCTTATTCAGGTGATAAATTTCCTAGTTTTGACCACACCAGCCCACAAGTTTATTATTTCCAATGTTCTACTCAGAGTTGTGAGATACTTAAGGGCGTCAAAACTTTTTGGCCGAAGCAGAATTTACACGTCTTTCTTAGTACTTTTTTTTCATAGCGCGCCTTTTTCAATTGCGACGCAACTTCTTCTTCTTCTTCTTCTGTGTTTTTTTTTTTTTGAATGAGTGCGGTGCACGTGCGACTTAATCCCGAAGTAAAAAATGGTAACAGTTGCAGCATGTGATTCCCATGTTAAGCTGTACTGGTAAGTGGTAACTCTCCGACGAAAAGTAATTAATAAATGGTTTGACGGCGAACATTGACATATTAAACGGAAGGCGCTGGAATCTTCCAGTTTTTGCCTGGGATTAATCTCACTGTGCCCATACTTTGCTCTGCTTCTCTCTACCATCATCTCTATACTTCTAATATTATTATTTCTCCTTCTTAACTTTTACTGCTTCAATTCCACCAACTGCGCGCATTCCACTATACTTAATTTCATATATCTGAGATTATCTTTAGAGGCATGTTCCATCCACTTAAACCACTGTAACTAATCTGAAATTTGAAATCGAGGTTCATATTGAAGATTTCTTATTTATTAATTTCACGCAACAAATCTATTCAATTCCTATCCCCAAATGGCTGGGAATTATATATTTATTCATGTGTGTATGAACCTTGTTATTTCTATTATGGGATTACTTGTTAACAAAAGACAACAAGTATTTGCCCTCAAGGTCAAGCTATATATCTAACGGTGAGCATATTCTCTCTAGATTCTTCTCTTGACTCCTCATGCATATTCTTCATTCTGACCCGTTTACTCATTAATATTATGCCGGTTAACACAATTTTTTTAATCAGATCCAAGTGATTTGGTAGCAGCAGAATGTCGGCTTTTGCGTCTTTTTTGGCTTTCATCATTGTCGCTTACTGCTTCTTAATTTGTGATAGCCCATTCATTTTTTTCATATACCTTTAATTAGTTAGCTTATTATTTTTTTTGATAATAAGTTAGCCTATTATTCCTTTTTCTGAGAAGTGATAAAATACACTAATGCAATTTTTTTAAAAAAAAAATGCATACGAGCTAATGTTTACCTACTTTATTTTTATTTTGTGCATTGTAGCCTTATACTATCTTGTCACATATGTCTGCAACAAATTAATCTAGATTTATGGAAGCAATGCTCAAAATTAGCTAGAAACCTTATAATGTATCAATTTTTCCCATCTTAATTAACAATACACAGAGAGCTCAGCTTTTGACTACTATTTACTATTGCTGTTGATGGTGTGGATATTGCCTGCTTTAGTGTGGGTAGATCAGTTAGAGGAGAAGAGAGGAGGATGATGGAGGAGGAGGAGGAGAAGGACCTTACTTGCACGTTAAGGTATTTATATATAGGAGAGCTTATGACTTATGAGGAATGATTAGAGTCAGTTAATCTGCCCCGTTCAATAGCGAAAGGGGTGCATCAAATGGTATGGATCAAAAGCAGAAATAATACATAGACCCTAAAGAAAAAGCACCAAGTGTGGCTGAGAGCATAAGCTATTTTTCATTTTACCTTTTCTGCAGCTGCTGAATTTCATGAGTACAGCTAGCAAAAGTGGAGTAACAAGTACTGGAAATATTGCAATTGAAAGTAATTAAATAAAATATATAGGAATACATTACAAGGGAAGAAATTGAAAAAGTTAATTTCTCCCTTGAAGTATCCCGATTCCCAGAATACAAGGATAAAATCAGGTTAGAGACTAAGGAAAAAAAGAAGTTGAGTGACAATTACAAGTCCTCAAGTTGATAATAATTACTTACAGTCGGTTGGGTTTGGTGGTACACTTTTATATTCTAGCCCCTCCTATGGTAATTTGCACACGGTCGGCGCTATCCCTTTCCACAACAGGTTTTATGATTCCTCGATCAAGTAGGTGTGGTTTCTCTGGTGAGACCGAGACATCGGGTTTTACACTTCTGAAATGGGCTAAATGAGAAAGCTCAGAAACAGAGTCATGAATTTTCTCGACTGACTCCGTGATTCCTACTAGCATTGATACAACTGTGGCAACTGGTAAAATAGCTCCGAGCTCCTCATCTTCCAACGAAGCAGTTTCCAGTGCAATTCTCAGGTCTTTGATTGCAGTTTTACAATTTTCAAGATGGGATTTTGCATCGCATAGGGCTGCCATTGTTTTGATGGATAAAGATAATTCTTTTAGTGCCTTTCTAGATTCTGAGCTCATCTTCGTGCACGGTTCTTGAACTTTACCCTTAAATTCCGAAGATACCTGGAGTAAGCCAAACACATATTAGCATGCTTGTAGTTAATTGTACTTACAGTATAAAACGAGTATTAGAATGATGGGTTACTTGGATTTCAGGGTTGAGGTAGCTGTTGAGAGTTTCAATCTTGTAAGCACATTCTCGAGCAAGTGCACCAATCTTAAGGTAGTGCTTCCAGGGATGACGAAGGGGAAAACGGCCATATCCTGGTTCCCACCATGCGAAATTTGCCTGTTGATCGTGCAGATTAATTAGATCAATAATCATCAACTTGGTAGTGAAAATATTGCAAATATTCTCTCAGAAAGAGAAAGATGTTCGCGCTCACCAAGGACTCTTCACTTGATTTGGAATTGAGAACACTTTTATATCCCTGAAGAACTGACTTATCGGGATTCTTTTTATCCTCTGAGCATCGAAAATATGCACATTCGAATCCTGTAAATATATGACTTCCAAATGTCAGACAGAATAAATATATAAGGAAGAGGAAAGCCAACAACAGGTCTCAATTAGATTGGTCGTATACCCTGGAGGGAATTGGCAAGCTTTTCTAAGTTGGAAGCAACCAAGTTGTGAAGGTCTTCACCTGCCCACACTGGATAAACGAACAAGGAGATGAGCATGCAGGCTGCTCCCCCAACTAAAATAGTCAGGAGTCTTTGATAAGCAAGCTCGAAAATTTTCTCAATCCTATCGCCCGAGACAGCAACCAAACTGATTGTCAATATAAATATCGACACCCCATAATCATATCTTGCCTTGATCCTCGGGAAGAATCTGGAAAACGTTGATCCTGCGGCTGCAAACATGCACCGAGTACAATTTAATTAGCCCCTACAAGACTCCCTCCAATTCCACTAATTTTTATTACATGAATACTAAGAAGATATAATTATATTTTTAAATTTATAAAAAAATTATATAAATTTTTAATTTTATTTTTATTAATTAAAAAATAGAATAATTTATAAAATAAAAAAATTATTAAATAAAAAATTAAAAAAATTTAAATAAAAAATAACATAATATCTTATAAATATAATAAAATAAATTTTTAAAATAATATCTTATAAATGAATAATTGAGAGAGTACCAAATAATTATTACGGCCTCAAATTCAATGCATGAACAGAGAATTAAGTACCTAGAATGAAGACGATGATCCCAAGGACGAAAGGTTTTCCTGTTTCTCCAAAAGAAGTAGCCAGGAGTTGACCTCCGACCCCTAAAGCACCGGCTAATAGTGTAGCAAAGCCTCTGTTCATACCTTTGCTAAGAGTTGCGCCTGAACAAAAACAACATAAACGGGCATTTAGATTCTTTTATTCAATAGTGATCAAGGCTATAATAATGGCAACTTAATTACCTGCCGTGAATTCAAATACGACGACTACAGTGAGGATGGCCCACATTCCAGCATCACCAAAGCCATCGTAAAGAGGTCTGGTGTAGTATAACAAGGACACTAATGTGAGAGCCATTCCCACTTTTAGCGAGTGAATTACTCGCCTGGGGTCAGCTTGTGTAGTCTTCTTTACGTTCATTGTGAGGTTCATAAACTTGGATTTGGATTTCTCAGGCAGGGCCTTGAGGGAACCCAACCAATGACCACAAACTCCACATCCCTCTGCTTGCGTTGCTGATTCAACATCCATGGCTTGCTAGTGAGTGCAGCACTGCTAGTAAAACACAACCAAGGGATCCAAGTCACTAGTATGTATGAAGCACTGAGTGACTGGATAGAAATGCTCGACAGAAAAGGCTCTTCAAATGAGCATATTTATAGCAACAAAATTTTGTTCTTTGATAGGCCACTAGTTAATTTTTCTTTCTTCCATCTTTTTTTTTCCTGATATTTTTTAATGCTACATCGAATGTATTGAAACTGTGGATGACTAAGCTTTTTTACTTTGCGCAGAGGCAATTATTTATAAATTATAATTGCAAGTACAGAAGCCCATGACTCTAAAGCTTTATGAATTCACCCCACTAAGATGTCTGCGTGCGCGCTCGCGCGCACACACAGTATGTTAGGGATAGCGGAATTCTTTATGAAGCTTTCACTGGCAAGGCTTCAAGCATATACCCAATAGTAATAGCAGATTCTATACGATACACATTTGTAACGTTTTTAGTGCGTTGTACCAGTCGTTTAAAGTGCTGTCAACTCCATTTAAATTTAAATCTTATTATTAGCAAGTCATTAACATATAATTTGGCTTGTACAAATGTACGTACCTAATTCCTTCAAGTTTACCAAAGAATCCACCTCTTTTTTTCTCTCTTTTCTGATATATTTGCGTGCTTGAATTGTATGGTACAGTAAGTGGTAAAATGAAGAAGCATGAATTAGAAATTTTGCAATCATAAACAAGACATACTTGAACTCCCCAAAGGAATATGTGGTGTGTGTGTGTGTGGATCCAAAGAATATGGAAAAAGAAGATATTACACGTTGGAGCGGAAATGAAAGCAAAAAAGACTTTGTGTGTGTAATTCATGCTATATTTCTAGGTTAATTAACTTGTTGTGGGGGCCACCATTGTGGGTCAATCAGTTACTTGATAAGCTGACTTTGAGTTCTTCAGTGACTTGATGTTGATGACAACACGTTTATATGTAAGAGCATCTATCATCGAAGAATCTCATGAGCTTCCTGGTTAAATTTACAGAGCTCAATATTTTATTACGACGAACCAAGCTTGACAAAACAGTACTACATTATATTCAGCGCACAACAAATTTTAAAGACCATTAAATTAGTACCAGGTGCATGAACCCAATAGATGAATATGGAAACCAAAAACTACTAATTAAAAATTATGTCTCACATCTAATTAGAGAGTAGAGACTCAGTTTATGCACGTAGAAGTGAGACAAAAAAGGAAAATAATAATTATAAAATGAGAAAAGGAATCAGTCAGAACCCAACTTTAACTTAACACTTCCATATATAATGTCTTGAATAAAATATTCAGTAAGGTTTGAAGTAATCTCAATGCACTGGGTCATATATATATAAGCAGAGTATAAAAAGATGAAATAAGAGGAATGTATATAAGCGGAACAAGTTATTAAATAGTTGATGACTACTCCTCCACATTATCTCATTTCACTCGACAGCTTAAGGTCACAACATCAGGGGGGAAAAAAAACTATAACATATTTTCACCAAACAGGAATAATATTCCCAATTTATGGACTAGGTAATGATCTGACCAAGCCGATATACATTGTTTATACCTGTATCAAATCAGTAGCAGTGTCAGCAGTCACTATACAAATACCATAGTAGGATCTGACTCGATCATATGCTTTCACTATACTTATGTCTCTATAAAAGCTCGACTAATTGAGCGTCAAGAATGAAGGAGTACACTCTTCTTCATGTGCGTGTGCGGTTATATAAGATAAAACTTCCACGATGTTGATCATCCGATCGATCTAACATTTATTAATATTTCTTCCCTTCTACTCATGTTAAACTCGACCTTTTGCTAAAGAATGTAGTGTTGTGAACAAATTAACTTGCCTAAGTAGCAAAGCTATAGCTACACAGTCCGTAATACCTATTATAGAGTGGTGTCGCAAATCCAATATGTTCTCGATTTCAGCATTTTTCCATCGATCTGAGGAAATGACTGAATGGATCCATGTACACAGAAGGAGAAAATTCTGATCTATTGTCTTTAATTTCTTTTCATTTTGATCGATAGACTATACCACAACTTTAATTTACCTTTGCCTTGGAATATATGCACATATATGGTCATTAAAGTAAAAATTTCATTCACTTCCAGGAATATATTTTCCCATGTCTCTGTGTTGGTGGACTTGTAAAATCCGCGCTAAAAGCAGAAGCTTGAGCAATATCCCACTTTGTGCGTCTAAATAAAAACGAACCTACTTTAAGGGTTAACTCAGTAAAGTCACAACTCACAGCTCTGGTAATTCCACAGCTAAGACAAAGTTAGATGCTTGCTTTAATTTTATTATTATTATTATTTTTTTTGGGAAATAGATGCTTACTTTATAATAGTGCAATATATACATATATATATAACATCAGTTTAACTACTCCATTTAAATTAAACGATGAAACTTTTTTATTGAAAAAGAAATATCGAGTAAAGTTTTGTTATTAAGTTATCCCTTAGTTATGGGCCAACAAAAAAATTCTCCCTTAATTGTATCACACTAGAAGAAACATTCTGAGAAACCCATGTGACATTTCTTACAGTAAAAAAACTGCGTCTATTTTATTTTATTTTTTGGTTGCCATGATAAATAAAAACATTATTTAATATTTTCTTAATTACCGTGCCCGTGTGTTTTATCAATTACAACGTGTTTTTAATCCCATAAGTTGACCCAGAATCAATCGCTCAACCTATTTTTTAACTAAGACGTCAGCCCAAAATCCAAAATATACCTTCTTGGAGCGGAGGCCCATAAGCCTATGACTCCAAAAAAAGAGATGGATTTACATATGACTTATAGACCAGCGGGCTTGTCAGTCAATCCATTATTGTTGCTTAATATAAGGAATAATGGGAAAAATTCTTATATTTCAAAAGATGATGATCACAAGATTTATTTGATTTATTTAATAATTTTTTTTAAAAATATTATTAATTAAGATGACATTTATCTAATAAAATTTATTTGTATTAATTACATAATATAAAAGTTATTAATATTAAATAAGAATATGTTTAAAAACTATTTTATATTTTAGACAAATTTATTATTTTACTTAGTCAATATAATTTTTTCCCAAGAAATGGATAAGTACTTTTTAAAAACTGTATTCAGCTTTTTTTTCGTCAGTTACTTGATGAATTGAATTGCCTATAAGCGCAATATGCTTGCTTTGATAGGATAAGGATTAAGTTATGGATTCATGCATATCTCTTTAATAATTTCTTCCAAAAATATTATCAATTAAGATGACATTTGTCCAATAAAATTTATTTATATTAATTACATGATGTAAAATTTATTAATATTAAATAAGAGTATGTTTATAAACTATTTTATATTTTAAACAAATTTATTATTTTACTTAGCCAATATAATTTTTTTTCATTATATTAAGAAATGGAGAAGTACTTCTTAAAAACTGTATTCAGCTTTTTTTTTTGTCAGTTACTTGATGAATTGAATTGCCTATAAGCGCAATATGCTTGCTTTGATAGGATAAGGACTAAGTTATGGATGCATATCTCCATCTTTATCATATGATAAAATTGTGTGATTAATTCGCGTGGAAAACATAATAATTAAAGTGATACT
Source organism: Adenanthera pavonina (assembly GCA_026686845.1). Classification (NCBI taxonomy): domain Eukaryota; kingdom Viridiplantae; phylum Streptophyta; class Magnoliopsida; order Fabales; family Fabaceae; genus Adenanthera; species Adenanthera pavonina. Next base: position 8,839,599 of record JAIVEN010000002.1, read on the forward strand.
ACATTATACCAATAGGCGCCTGGAATTTGATCAGCATTTTTTGGGATCGAGATTTCGATTCCTGAAGAGTGCAGCAGCGTAAAAAATAAGTTCTCAAAGAGGGTATCCCATTGGTACCATCACCACCGCAAGATCTAGCAGAATGGGGTCCAGATTAGTCTGGGGTGAACAATGAACCCAGATTACCTAGGATACCGAACGCAATAGAAAAAAAAATATTACATTATTGTAAAGTTCATTATGTTCCTTTGTGCGCCTCTCAAGAACAACAATTGACGAGGCTTGTGCACTCAAATTATAGCATTACTTATATATTTAGACCAGTTTTTGAGAAAGAAATTTATACCTAGATTCAAGATAAAGTTCGCAAATTCTTGTAAAAGTTCAATAAAACAAGACTAGCTAAAAATTGTGTATCAATTCGTTAGGTCTTTTTTTATTCATTTAATCTAGTAGGATTGATAAATTAAATGTAAACAAAGCCACATGGGATTAGTTCTGATACAAGGATAAGTAGGGTGTAGATAAGATAATAATGTTAAGGGTTTAAATCCTCGTAATTAAAAAAAAGGTACTTAATGACTACGTCTTGGATGTCAATATAGGAAGACTTCCAAACGCAACCCAAGGCTAAGGGATCTAATTTATGTTTGTCCATGGGACTAGTTGGTAGGTTTGAGCCCTATCCTAGTCTTGGCTTTAACTTTCATCTAAACCGATACAAGCATATTGTATTATCCAGGTGGTTTTGCTCGCTCGGTTTTAGTGAGTGAATGAAAGCGATATGGTACAGAAAAGCAACTACAGCAACCAAGTTAATTAAGGATCAGGCAGTCATTTTGCTGTTGTACTGTAAAATAAAAAAAAAAGTGAAAATTGAAGGTGAATGAGCAAAAGGGGAAAGAGGCAAATAATTTGTTGGAATGGGTGTGGAAAAGGAGTTGCGTGTGAAGACATGTAGGATACTAGTGCCCTAATATGTACATGGGAATCTCATCATTCACAGACAATAACACAGACAGTGGTATGAATATAGGAGCAAAAGGGGTCCCATATCTCTCTCCATTATTGTTTCACAATTCACCAAGTTGAGTACTCTCGCCCCAACCAACTTCTCTCTCGCTCTCTCTTCCCCCCATTTTGTTAGCCTCCCCTCAATCATCAAAAGTTGAAAAACCAATAAAATAAAACACTGAATATGGAGAAAGAACAAATACCTTCTTCCACAAATAATTAATCAAATGTATCCTCTGTGTTTTTCAACTTGTACAAATATTTAAACACGACTTTATTCAGAATCTTAATTAATAATTTATAATATATATTAAGTTGGCTGCAAGAATATCAGCAGATTTGAGGGGATGAAGCAAAAGGAACTTGGAGAGAAGCATCATGAATCGTAGGAAAACGACCCTCTACCGTCAAAACAAAAACGACGTATCAAGTTGAATGACCGATCTTGTTAGTGAAGTACACACTACGTGGTGCTTAGAAGGAATAAGAAAATTATATTAAACGAAGGACTTGGAATTTGTATTTACTTTTCGAGGCACTGCGCCTTAAAAATCTTGGTTTATTCTCTAATAAAACAAAGATGCTCTACGAACCCCTGAATCAAATAAAACAGAACAAATGTAAAGAGCAACTTTCATTTAATATTGGATTTTCGCGAATCTTTGCCACAATTCGCCAACAAGGTATAGCGCATGGCCCTGTTAAAGCCAATAAATCACAATTTGAGAGGGTTAAAAAAGCCTTTCTCTTCATTTGCTTCGTAATGCTAGGAGATCTGTTTTCCATAATACAAAGACATAAAGTGTGTCACTCAAGTATCTGTCATGCACCGTCACTTTCTCTCAAACTTCCCTATTTAATTGTAATAGTAATATACTACCACTCAAGAAATATCATGTTAGTGCCATCTATCATTTCATTAAGAAAACTTTTTTTTTATAATATTATCATTCCAAGTTTTTTAATTTCTTAGGATATCTTCTTCAACGTCACCATCCAATGCTTTATAATTTGGTAATCTATCATATATATACTTGCTCCTGTCTTATACAACAATTGAATATATTAGGATATTGCGGAAGCAAACACGTGGCTCATATAAATTAAATTAAAGTAGTTAAAATCTAAAATAGTTAGGCAAGTCCTCTTTTCCTTTTTATTGTTTTCTCTTATGGTTTTTCCTTTTCCTCATATATAATAAAGTCCAACTTTGTATATTAATGATACATATATACATTCACCTTTTTTAGGGTGGCCTCCTCCAAATGTAATCATCTGGATTCTATGTTTATCTTAAAAATGAATATAGAAAACCTCATCATTTAATTTATGTTGTCCAAATTTTATTTTATTATTAATATTTTATTATTTTTAATTTTAACCAGTACATAATGTAAAATAAGTACAATTAATCTCCTAGTTGCTTAAAAATGATCCTTTTAACTTAAAAATTTAAAAATAAAAATTCTTGAATATATATTTTCCTATTTAAATTTGGATAACCTATATCTTATCTTAGGTACTATTTGATTGAACCAAGGGAAGGAGATGTGAGAGATTTTAAATGGAAAGAATAAGAGAAATTTGCTCATTTTCTATCTAAATACGCCCATTTTTTAAGTGGAGGGATAAGAGAAGAGGAGAGCAAAATTCTTACTTACCAAACCAAATGAGAAAAAATATTAATTTTTCTCCCCTCTCCATCTATTTGTCCTTCAATATGAATCTTATAAATTACTAAAATTATTTTACGGTATGCTGCGGACAATTTTGGTGTATGTAAATAGGCACTCCTTGAAATGCTTGAACTTGACGACGTGAACTTTGTAAGTGATGCATGCATTTAGCTTTAAGGGGGGCCTCCCCTGGATGACGAGTTTGTAGGGTTTCCTTGAGAAGTGACACTATTGCGAAGCCTAAAACATGTCCTTATATAGAGTAAATTTTGATGGCAAGTAACTATGAAAAGGTCAAATAAAGACGAAGGGAGTCAAATTCGAGGCCACTTGTTGGGAATCCGTGGATCGAAACAGGCCATAGTTCAGCGTTCCAAAGGAAGTATGGGAATATGATGATCCACTGTTTTGGCTAAGGCTGTTTGGTGGGTATATACGTACGTAGGATCAGTAAGTGGAACACGATTGGAGGTGGAATCTTTCAACCACTGTTACACCGCGAAGGCTAATATAATTGTTGAATGAATTAGAAGCTATTATGTCATGTTTGTTGATAGAATTAGAAATTTCAACAACCAAATTATGGCTTTCTATTTTACAAATATTATTAATCATAATTACGTAATCATTAACCCTTTGAAATCCATTCCCTCCATCGATCTTCCTCTTTTATTTTGAGTCTAACTTCGAGGGCTTTCCTCAAATGTCAAACCAATATGATTATATAGTTTACCCATTGTTCAAAAAATCGGATTAGATTGGTTAGTTTGATCAAGAAATGGTACCAGGTCCAATCCGATCATAAACAGTGATGGACCATTTTCAAAACCAGCGAAAAGTCAGTCCAATGAGTCTATTTTTTATTTTTATTTTTTTTTAATTTTTCTAATTTTTTAGATGAAATAATATTATTTTTAATACTAAATAATATTATTTTTTTGTATACATTTTTTCTTGTTATATTATAATATTGTATAAGTATTATTATGATACATTATTATTAATACTGATAAATTTACTTAATAAATAATATAACAATAAAATATTAATTAACTATTTTAAATTCAAAATATGATTATAGATAAATATTAATTTGTTTAGATTTTAATATTAGGTTGTAAAATTTATTAATAATATTTTTATTTTTTTATATAATAATAAGATTAAAAAATTATTAAATTTATTATCACCAATTTAATTTTAATTAAATTATATTAAATCATTAAATCTTAAATTAGTATCTTCACTAATTTAATATCTGATCCTTTTTTTGAACCTTGAGGTTGACACACATTCTCAAGTCTCAGACAATGTTGAGAGAAGTCAATTATCAAGAAATTGTAAAGGAATGGGGTTTAATTAATTTCAGTGCTCTAATAACATAACGTTAGTTAATTAAAGACCAGATAACTGAAATTATCCGGTCATGTAATTACAATTAAAAAGAGAAAAACGTAACGCGGTCATTTTTATTTTTATACTATATCCTCGTATCCCCGGGACCAGATTCGGAAGGAGGTTAGCAGTATTGTAGGTTAGTAATAAATGGGAAGGTCCCAAGGAAAAAAGAAGGACCAGAATGGAAGCAGTGATTGATTTTCTATCTACGTCATCTATATATATATATATATATATGTAGGAGGTGGGCTAGCCTGTCCAACATTAAAAATATATAGGTGTTGGTGGTCCTCGTACTTTTGTATTGGCTCCGTGGTGCGTTACTTTTAATTTTTGGCGATGATGGTGGATGCAAATATATATATATATATATATGGTTAATTACCTCCGCCCTCGCATAGGAAAATGACTAGGTTTATTTATTACGCTTCACGCTCAACATCACCCAGATAGTTTTTATGATTTATCCCAAATGGGAAAGTGAAAATGATACTGCCTTCAATCTCATCATTTGTCCTTCACCATGTTAAATTAACCTCTCATATCATTCTCCTTTTCAACTCCAAAATTACTTCACCTCAATCACTTCCTTAATTCCCATCAATTATTGTGATCCATCATCGATCCCACTTATTTGAGATACACGGAAAAAGCACTCACTTCCGTGTTATTCTCTTGAACTATCTATATCTATATTCAACGCCGCTGATAATAATAATAATAATAATTTTTCTCTCTCCATATATTAATTGTTCCTGTGCAGAATTTACATGTTGTGACTTGTAAAAATAGCCCTAAACTGGTTTGATTATTTGGTTCAGTTGTGCCCTGGAAAGTGGGAGTGTGCTGTGTTTGCATTTCAACATCACAGTCAATTCTATTTTTTTTTTTCTTTGGGGTCACCAGGGGCTGGTAGTCTGGCACCTTGTTGCTGAAACTTTGGGGCGAATGTTTTGGCAGGGGAGACGGGATACCACGCGCGCATGACGTGAACGTGAGCAACTATACACTTGCATCATCCGATATTCTCAACCATATGCGGTCTAATATATAAGATTTTTTATTTTTATTTTAAATATTAAATTTTTTATAATATATAAAATAATATTTATTATCTATTTTTAAAAAAATATTTTTATTTAATGTATTCAAAAAGAAAAAAATTAAATAAAAATAATTTTAAAAAAATATTAAAATTTTTAAAAAAATTAAAATAATTAATTAGTCTTGATTCTAATTCTTAATCTACGTAATTCGGTTAAAAGAGTCATTTATTAATAAAAATAAAAAGCTAGAGGTGTATTTTGGAGTTTTGTCGTTTTGGGGACTGCGTGACTGTTACGTCACCATCCAATCCTATCCGCACACGGCATTCTAGAATTATCTTTCACGCTTCCTTCCTTCCTTCCTGTGGCCACTGCCAATCGTCGGATCAGCCGACACCACCGGGCGATGATGATCGAGATAATTCAAGATTCAAGAGGATCTTGCACCGCGCTACATTCTCGCAAAAGTTCCAACAAAGCTGACGTCTTCCCCGGTGTAAAAAGAGTATGCTACACTAAATAATATATATATATATATATTTTTTTAAACCAAAAATAAAAGAAGAAGAGAAAAAAACAGAAGGGAGGAAAAGGGGGACGAACCCTCATGATGAAAAAAGAAAAGAGGAAAGGGGGGGCAGTTCGTAAGAAGCAATAGAAGAGGGACACGTAATAGGAAGGGACAAAGGAGGTGCTCATAGTCATAGATATATCCGCATTTAAAGAAAAAGGCAGTTGCCTATGGACTTCACTCTCTTATTTTATTGGAAGTTTCCTTGACCTTGGTTCCCACGTGGGACCCCTCCATTCGTCGCATTACACGCCTCAATTAAAAGTGTTGGGACCCCCTCACCCAGAAAATTTTAAAAAGCCAATAAATATGGGCTAGGCAGAGGCTCTCTTTGTCCGACACGCGTACACTGCACTGGATCCCACCTGGACCACTCCTTCACCCAAACAAAATAAAAAAAAAAACTCACCAGGAAAAGTGGAGTAGTATTATGAGTAGAGGGTTGGCACGTGACTTCCAACTTGCATGACGTAGACCCCCTCCCCAACCCTGTTCCTTCCTTTTGGTTTTTCCCCGGCCACTCCCACTCTTCTAAAACATCACGCTATCATCCCCCGGCTCCCCCGCGGGTTCTTTTTCTTTGTCATTTCAAATGCTGCTTCTCTTCAAACTCTTGATGTCCGTCCCCTTTAGAAAATAAAATGTCAGTTTACATAAGCATACATGGAAAATATCTATACGTATATGATTCAATCCGGTGAACAAGCTCATATGGATTTTGGCAATAAAAAGCGATGAGATAAAGTATTATACATATATATATATATAGGACAGGTGGTGTTTAGTTATGATTAGTTGGTAATGAATTGAGTTATATATAGATAAGAGGTTCTTTGGTTAGGTTTGGTGCATGGCCATCGAGTGCCTTGCATAATCGATGACCGTGTGAACACGAAATAAAAAATAGATGTCTCTGATTTTTAAAACCAAATACTTTGTACTTTTGTTAAGTTTGTAACTGTGAAGTTGCCTGGTTAAATAATAAGTCCATTCTAACTGTTGATAATGATAATACTACTTATTTCAAATGATTACCCCTAAATCTGAGCCCCACGTATTATTTCTTTGTTCAAACCTGAACCTTGCCTCCACGAAATATCAAGATACATTTGCATCACTGATCACTGGTGTTTGTATTCGATTTGGCTTCACTCTCGAACCTCCCGGAACTATTAGCTGGCTAGCAATGGATGTATATATATACGCAACATAGTGAATAACAAGGTTGGACTCAGGCTCAGTATATATATAAAAAGAAATTAAATTGAAGATAGAAAAATGGCTTTTCATTGCTAGCTATCTACCTTTCTTTTTTTAAAGTGAGAGAGGGTGTGGGAATGAGTGGAGAAAATTTGAAAAGGAAACAAGAAAAAAGAACAAAAGTGATGCAAAAAGTAAGGAAAGAAGTGCCTCAATGAAAGCTACATCTATATTTTAATTTATTCCAAAACAAAGAAACCAAACCAGACTCTGTGATATATGCCCGTGGGTAACAACAGTATTCGCTGGATGCGACGGTTGCTATGGAGTCAACATGTTGGATGGAAGCAGGGGTCATATTTATGGGGTAGTCCCAATAAAATATTATCACGTGCATGCCCTCTATGAATCCCAACATAAACAGAAAACTTGTCCCATTTATGCTCCAATTCGCTCAAGGGATTCCCTTTAGGGTTTTCTTAATTACACTAACCTATTCAATCTTAATTATGTCATCCCTAAATAGTCAAACATGAGCAATAACTTTAGAAACGTGACTTCGTGTCCTGGTTGTCCTCCTCGATCGTTTTCTTAATTAACGTCTCCCCCCTCCCCCCCCCCCCCCAACCCCCCCGGGGGGCGCCTTTAAAAGAAATGAAAATACTGATCATGCATACGCATAAACAGAGAGGAGTAATTATTTAATTGAACGCAGAATCTTATTAAGATATTAAAAAGTCTCATTTACTATACCTTTATCACTTATAAGGCGTTTGATCTGTGCTGGTCATTCACTATTTTAATCTGACATTGAAATATGACAAAAGAATAAAGCATGAAAAGAGAAATGACAATTAAAGTAGGTGCAATTCCGAAATCATGACATGGTTTTCAACATTTAAGGAACATTTGTTAGAGAAGAGACCATAGTTATTAGATCAAAGTAAACATAAAAGGAGGAGGTCACTTAGCACACTTACGAGGTGCATGAAAAGCTAAGTGGCTTCTCAAGAATTAAAGGTTCATAAAAAGACACATCAACATATATCAGAAATCGTAAATTCATAAAGAGGAGCTACGATGGCAACAAAATGTGATTTTTGTGCAGTTACGCGTTGTGAAAAATTGATACTTATTGCTATATAAGTGTATGGTATGTAGGGTTGTAATTTAACATGGTGGTGACTACAATTAGAGAAGGAGTGGGTATAATGGTGGCCCCATTGCTTTTATAACAATATTAGTGGTCTTTTTTTTTTCTTTTTTTTACCCTTTCTGCCCCTAGTCTTCGTAACCAAGACCCAGTATTATATTTTGAGTCTCTTGAGATGGGTATTTCTATGCATCAATGGAACGAGAATCACACAGCGGAGAGAGATCGATCACCCAAACAATCACTTTTGAAGGTTAACAAAAGTTGGGGTCCACCCATGAAGAAGCATTTGACACTTAACCCCCTCTATCCCTCTTCATCATTCTCCCTCTCCCACTCACACCCACAGTATCTGCGCGCGTCCATCTATAACAAATTCACAATCCATGATTATCCAAGTGGTCTTTTTGTTCAAGTGATAAATTTTAAGACTTCAAATTCAATCTCTATATATATATATATATTAATATGTCTCTACTCCTAAAAGTCCTGTGCCTTCTATGCATTAAAAAGAGAGACAATTTAAGTACTAAAAGCTTCAAAGTCTCTGTAAGTGGATTGTGTTCTTATTTTACTATCAATTTTATTATGAATGATTTTGGGGTAAGGAGACTAACAGAATAAATAAAAGTAGCAGCTAGAGCTAGCCAGCTGGTTTTTTGTTCTTATGATTGGTTTGTACGGACATATAACTTAATTATTCTTGTGGATCCATTTTTCCATATCCACTAATTAATGCAATCTTTTTCTTAGCCTCTTTCCCACACTTACTAACTACACGCAAATATATATTTGAAGTAGGTATTGTTAATGTTGTGTTGTTTTTGAGTCATTTTCTTCACAAGGTTATTATTAGTGAGTAAGCCACCTATGATAACCTTGTTGAAATAGATAGGGGCACACACAAAGGGTCCATTCCCACTTACCAAATAATTTTTTGCATGTATTATTTATATAATATAGTCGCTCGCTCCCATAGAGATGGACACCGAATGAAATGAGTACCACAAAGTGGCACAGACCATTTGGGGTTACTATGATGTGATGTGAACCACTTCTAGTCCGTACGGGCTTGTACCAGTTTTGCAGACCCATTTCATATTGCTATAACAAAATCTGGTTATAATTAAATATTCAATGACCTTATTATACCTTAACGTTAGTACATTTTGTAACCTGTTGATTGTTTAACTATTATAATATCACGTTGTAATCAGTAGGAAAACATCCAAGGTAATTGAAATCTGGGTCACTGTCATGATGGTTACCTTCACCTTAGATTCTGGTAATCCATAATGGCTCTATTGCTTTTTCCAATGTTTTCAAATCATGACTCGAAGTCAGGGGGACAAGCGTCCTATAATACAAGATAAGTAATTCGCTGCTCAATCAAATGTGACAAAATTAATTGACGTTTATAAGATTATCATTTATCCACATATATAGATATGCACATTAATTCGTGTATTTAAATATATCATTGAAGACACACCCCCAAGAATTAATTCAAATAATCGGTAAGGTGTCGTTAATTAATCACGTGTTATATATCCAGACTATGTGGCAGTGGAATTACACCGTCCTGTATATATAATACTACTATATATCGTTATTAGACTCATTTTCTCCTGATATGCGGAAGTCACAATGTGAGGGTCAACTTCATCAAATTTCACATGAGAATAAAAATAAGCCGAGCTTTTCGGTTTGAGAGCGAAAGAAAGAAGGAAAAAGAATCCAGGCATGCAAGAATGGATTATTTCTTCAGTCAAAGTACAGCCGTTGAAGCAACTAGCATATACTTCTGACATGCACATATGAATAATGATAAGTAAATAACGACGTCGACCTTTTTCCGTAGGAGATCCAATGTGCTTTTTACTGGGTGTGAAAACCAGGTTGTTAATGTCTAGTCAGGTGAGAACAAAAAGCTCCAATGAGGTTTCTTCGAAAGAATCCAAGACAAGTATGAAATAAATGATTAAATACCATTGGCATTGGCCTATGCGAGAATGACAGCTTGATTACCAAAAAGCCCATTCATGGAAACCCTCCCTATTTAGTAAATTAAATAGTGCGTGGTCTTCTCCATATATATATATATATATATATATATAGTATATACTAGCAATATGGATGAATGCCACCAATGCACGTTCCCTATTCGAGTTGGAGACTCCCCAAATTAAAATGACAGTTTAGTTATTTTCTTTTTGGTATGGTAATTTATCATTGGCTTCGTTATTATTATAATAAATTACCGATAACCCAATTAATTAAACCATACTCAAATGGCAGATTTAGACTTCTATAATTTACTATTTCATTTTAGTATATTACAACACCTTTTTTCCCCCAAGTTACCCAAAATTCATTTATAAAACTTCACAAGTCATAATTTCATTGCTTCTTGTAATAGGCAATTAATCTCCCATCACACACACATTACTACCTGCTTGGTTATATAAATATAATAATCAGATGCTGATATTATACATGATCTACGTCATGTGTGGATGGAATTGAAGTTGATCAGTTAAGCCTAAAATGGCATTCAATTTTTTTTTAATGGTCCTTTTGTAATTTTCCTTGAGATTTATATCTTTTTTTTTTCTAAAATTAAATATATCTAGACCAATGTTTTTTATGAATACTAAGGATATTCCCAGCCAATTATAAGTTATAATCAAGACCAGTTTTGTAACTTATGAGTTATGATCAAGCCTAATCATGGGCTTAAAATTTGTCGACGATCATTCTTATACCTGATGGTTTGCTGATGGGGACAGAGAACTTTTGAAGCCGGAGATGTAGAAAATGGGCATGACATAATTTAATTAACTAGTTATTATTAGTTGCCTTTCCATGCAAATGAATGAATGATGGAATTACCTCACTCACATTGGAAAGGTTAATTATCATTTTTTATCTGGTCTTTCGTATCCTTCTTAATTTGTCCACTTTTTTTAAGATAAGAAAACAAATTGTTGAACTGCTATGATAATTCCACTTGAATATTCTGCATCTATGTGATCCTTTGGGTGTCATCAAAGATTATTGACGAAAATGTTGACAAAATCTTTGAAATAAGCGGTTATTTTTCTTGCCAAAAACGAGGACTTTGAAAAGATATACATACATGTATATAAACAAATTCTTGAATTAATGTGTAATTTTATTTCTTTATAGTGGTAATTACTAATTAGGACCTGGCGATGCCGCCAGGACGTCCGATGCTTTGAGAGCTAAGGTGGGACCACTTATTTAAGGCCTTATCATTCACGGACACATCATACATGCACTTTGATTGGGACCCCTTTGCTTTTCCCTCTATTATCTTTTTCAATAACACTATTCATCTGCTATTTTTTTTTCCCCCATCAAAACAAATATGTCGCTGTAGGTAAAGTTGAGGGGACATTTCGTTGCCAAATATCATAAATCGGGAAATTAATTTAAAATATATATATATATATATATTCAGCTTTTGAAAGCATTAAAGTTGATGTTATGGTGGTTGGTTTCTTAGTAATTTAATTGCTTTATCTTCAAACTCAGGCATCCAACCACAAAAAATCCTTAAATAAGCTGAAAAGAAAAACATGGAAATCGTGAAAACGACAAGGAGATATTTAATGGAGAAATGAGCAATGAGATCCCTCCACCCCTCTGGCCCTGCTCCTCCTTCATCATCCTCTTTTCTGCCAAAAACAATTAACCAAGCTTTTAACGTTTCCTCGTTTCTCAGCTGTTCCTGTTTGTACCTTCTGACATAATTTGTTTGCCTTCCCGTTCCTTTTTTTTTTCCCCATATACTTTTCTTAGCACAGCCCATCTCTCTCTCTCTCTCTCTCTCCTCTAAAAAAGGTTCATGGATGCTCATCAAAGGAGTGTTTGGTTGCGTCAAGTGATTTGAAAAGAGAGAGGGTCAAATCGAAAGAAGTTCCCGTGTTTGGATCCTTTCACAGGTACTTCTCAAAAGGCCCCGGATAGATAAGGCGTGAACACATGTACATGTAAACTTCAGTAATCTTCACTTCAGACCAAGTCTTAATTTCCTTACCCAGAATTTCATTTTTATTGAAAAAAGATATCTATTTTTTATCCCATGAAAAGGGCCATAAATGTGTGGATAATGAGGCGATGAATAAAGATGGGTATCTTTTTGCCATGTCTTTTTAACCTTACCTCTCTCGTAGCTCCTTTTTTAATTTCCCCTTTTGAGTGGAGGTGGAGTTGCAGAAATTTGAGTCTGACACACACAGCTTTCCCCTTTGTGAGCCAGGAGAGAGATAGAATCCGAAAGATAGATAGATCACATAATATATATATATACATGTGGACAGGTTCAGGTTGCTCACTCTGATGCATCTCTCTCTCTCTTTTTCTCTGTGTGCTTCATGTATCCCTTCCCTCGCTGTATGTTAGCCATAACTGTATTGCTTTGGTGGGTGAGTCCATGTGTTTGTGCGTGTGACTGTGTGTGTGTCTCTCTCTCTATATATATATATTTCAAAATCCATTCCTCATATAGGTTTGGGGTCATTGCGATTGAAATCCTTCTTTCCTTTAGCTTTGTAGTTCAGAGATGATCATGAAGCACGTGTGCACTCTAATTTCCACACACCAGGTACTCCTACTACTACCTCCATATATATATATATCATAATTAATTCATATAAATAATCAATTTCTCGCCCTTTTTCTTTGTCCGTGTCAATCCCTATACAATCTTTCTCTGTCCTCCATATTTCTCTTTTATAAAACCCACCCGCTTTCATACGCACACTCCCTTTCCTCCTCCTCTTCCAATTTCTTCGTTTTCTTCGACACGATTAGTTATGTGTATATAAAACCATACGCAAATCAAAGTAGAATTAACTCTTTATCTGGCAAGATGAAAGACACCCTATTAATTTTGAATGCTTAGAGGCAGTTGGTTCTTGCGGAAAACCAATTTTCGATCTTGGTGTACCTGCTTGCTGATTTGTTATATGTTTTATCTGTTAATTTCTCAGGATTCTTTTGAGAAGGTGACTGGGACATAAAGCATCGATTCTTCAGAACTCTTTAATGGGTTGATCTACAAATACTCAAAATTCTTTCAAGGTTGAAGGTATAGCATATACTATATATCAGTCTTATGTCCGTCTTGAGGGAGAATAGCGAGGGAGTTCATGAGCTTGTGAGCTTTTCATTTTTTTCTTTAATTATGTATGTTTGGATCTTGGTATGTTATGGATGTGAGGTTTGAAAGCCTGGCCTAACTAAAGTAGTCTCTTTTCAGTGAAGTCACCACCGAAAGAATTAGTCTCTCACCCACAATCGATGGCGACGTATTTTCATGGTAATTCTGAAATCCAACCCCCCGATGGCCTGCAAACTCTGGTTCTCATGAACCCCGGCTACATTCACTACTCCGACACGCCGCCGCCGCCGCCGCACCAGCAGCACCCCAGCAACTTGGTTTTCCTCAACTCCATCTCAGCTGGCAACAACTCTCTCACTTCCCAAACCCTCCACCACGTGCCACCCACTCACGCCCAGCAATTCGTGGGAATCCCTCTCCCCACCACCGCCGCCGCCGCCTCCCAAGACCCTAATCAGCAACACTCCGTGCAAGCCCATCAAGATGCCTCCGCCTTGCATGGATTTGGGCCTCGCATGCAGTACAATCTCTGGAACACAATCGACCCGAACGCGGCGGCGCGTGAGACTCCACGTGCACAGCAGGGACTGTCGTTGAGCCTGTCCTCCCAACAATCTGGAATGGGGTCTTTTCGTGTGGATCGTGACGTCGCATCGCAGGGTCAAGCGCCTGCTATGTCCGGCGAAGAAGTTCGCGTGTCGGGTGGGTCGTCGTCTTCGGCTTCTGGGGTGACCAACGTGACCGGTGTCTCGGGGATTCAGAGTGTGCTTCTGAGCTCCAAGTACTTGAAAGCAGCACAGGAACTTCTCGACGAGGCCGTCAATGTTAACAACGGCATCAAGACTGAACTGGGAAAGAAGAGTGGTGGGGGCCATACTAATAAGGCCATTGGGGAGTCATCGGGAACAGCAGCTAGCGGCGACGGTTCTGTTGGTGGAGAAGGAAGCGTTAAGCGTGCCTCTGAGCTATCAGCTGCGGAGAGACAAGAAATTCAGATGAAGAAGGCTAAGCTAATCAGCATGCTTGATGAGGTATTATTCAATCTGATTTTTCTTTTTGGCGATATATTGAATCAGATTTTTTCTTCGGGGGTAAGTTTACAATCTGATGTTTCACTTCGGGAGAAAAGTGTAAATACCAGTTCCATGTGGACCATTTTTGGTAGTTAGAACCCTACGTCCATAGAACCCTACGTCCATAGATTCATTAAATTAATGGGGCTTTAATTTTCGGACTAAATATATACTAATTTCAACCCAAAAAAAAAAACCAGTACTCATAACTTTGTCAATAGGTTAATGAGAGAAAAAAAGATTATACTACACTTAATTAATGAACAAGTAATCATGATGGGGAGGAAATAGTTGGCCACGCTCAAGTTTCATGATTGATTTTAAAGTGAATGCTGGCTTTGGAGCAGGTGGAGCAGAGATACAGGCAGTACCACCAGCAGATGCAGATTGTGATTTCGTCATTCGAACAAGCTGCGGGAAATGGGTCGGCCAGAACATACACGGCCCTGGCGCTGCAAACAATCTCCAAGCAGTTTCGATGCTTGAAAGATGCCATAACAGCCCAAATTCGAGCTGCTAATAAGAGCTTAGGAGAGGAAGATTGCTTTGGATCCAAAATTGAAGGTTCGAGGCTCAAGTACGTGGACCATCAACTGCGCCAACAGCGAGCTCTCCAACAGTTGGGAATGATCCAGCACAATGCTTGGAGACCCCAGAGAGGATTGCCTGAAAGATCTGTTTCCGTTCTTCGTGCTTGGCTCTTTGAGCACTTCCTTCACCCGTAAGCACCCTATTCATTCTGTTTCCAATTTCACAGATTCTGGCTTTCTCTCAATTTTGTGCTCAAAAGTGTAGAGTTTCGTTTCAGTTATCCCAAGGATTCAGACAAGCTTATGCTTGCTAAACAAACAGGCCTCACCAGGAGCCAGGTACGTATCAACTTGTCTTTGCTCTAATGGTTCATTATTCCTCTCTTTATGGAATCCATCTAGTTACTTAACGGGGTTCGGGGTGTCACAGGTTTCAAATTGGTTTATAAATGCTCGAGTTCGACTCTGGAAACCAATGGTGGAAGAAATGTACTTGGAGGAGATGAAGGAGCACGAACAGAATGGATCTGAAGAGAAATCAAGCAAGAGCAGCGAAGATCCTACAACTAAAACTGCAGCCCCACAACAAAAAGGCCCCGTCACTGAAGCTGACGCTAAAAGCTTCAACTCTAATCAAGACGTGCCTTCAAACCAGAACACCCCAACAGTTTCAGTTTCTAAACCAATAATATCATCACCGGCAGGGGGTAACGTCAGAAACCAGTTTGGGTTCAGCTTCATGGGATCATCAGAGCTGGAAGGGATCACGCAGGGAAGTCCCAAGAAGCCAAGAAACCAAGAAATTCTGCACTTCCCAACTTCAATAAACATGGATGTGAAGCCCAATGAGACCAATAATGAGCAGCTTTCAATAAAATTTGGAGAGGATCAGAGGCAGGGGAGGGATGGATACTCTTTCATGGGAACCCAAGCAAACTTTATCGGAGGTTTTGGACAATATCCAATTGGGGAAATTGGAAGGTTTGACGCAGAGCAGTTTACTCCGAGATTTTCCGGTAATGGAGTTTCCCTGACTCTAGGTCTTCCCCACTGTGACACATTATCTGGAAGCCATCAAACGTTTCTCTCAAACCAGGACATTCAACTTGGAAGAAGATTGGAGATGGGTGAACCAAACGAGTTTGGAGCCATAAACCCTTCCACTACCCACTCATCAGCTGCATTTGAGAATATGAACATGCAGAACCCAAAGAGGTTTGCTGCACAATTGTTGCAGGACTTTGTCACCTAAAGGGAGAGGCATGGGATTGATATTAGTGTTTCTGGCTCTCACAATCTATTCCGGGACCGGCGGTCATGCCAGGGAATAAGGGATCATCCATGGTAATGTAAAGAAAGGAGATTTGATTTAGTATAGGTTTATACCCTGCATAGAACCATTTGAATTCTTAGATAGCTTAGAATTTCAGAGTATATGGTTGAGGGTTGTATATTATTTTTGTAAGATTTTGAAGATGGGATAGATGGATTGGTGTCATAAAGTTTCACTTGGTAAAAGCATACCAATATATCCTGACTCAAAATTCAGCTAAACGAAAAAATCTTGATAGAAAATGAATTTGTGGTGCTGTAAATTCCCATGGTGGTTGAAAAAAGGCAATTTAGAATTTCGAAGTTGGAACTATGGGAAACAATAGGAATTGTTTTAACTTCTCTGTATTACACTGTAACAATAATTGTCACTTTTAACAAAAGACCATGCAGAATTCTATTAGTAATTATTATTTTAGATATCATATATAAAAGACAAACCAATTGACAAGCATATTATTTCCTTTTGTTCGTAATGTCAGTTTCATCATACGTGACATTTTCAACTCAAGTGCATGAGGTTTTAATTTAATTTTCATAATTTTCCGGGGAAAAAATTGAGACATGTCAATAAGTCGGGCACATTTAATTGGGTGTCCATCTAATAGGGGTTTGTTGAGAATGAGTATTCACCCACAGCAGCAAAAACCAACGAGTAAAACAGCTTTAAAAAGCATATCAAAGCCAATTCTCTGTTGGCTGTAGCACTATGAAACCGCTCAAAGAATTCCCATAATAAAACTTCGCCAACTCTCACCTGCCTCTTGAAAGAGCATCAATGAAAGAATCAGTAAATTTGTTTCTTCTTCTTTATTTACTGAACAATTCGTTATAGTAGTTGGTACTTATTTAGGGTCGTTGATGAGTTTGAAAATCACAAAAAACAGAGTGCCCAAGTCAGACATAACACATTTACAAAATAATGACTCATACTTTTGGGTCAAATCACATTGGAGCGCCTTATTACTTCAACAGTAATGAAAGAGCATTGATTCAACTTAGAATTGCAGGGAAAACAATGGAAAAATAGGTGTTTAACAACAAAGTAAAGACTTAACTGTAGGAAAGAGTGCATTGAA
Source organism: Adenanthera pavonina (assembly GCA_026686845.1). Taxonomy (NCBI): domain Eukaryota; kingdom Viridiplantae; phylum Streptophyta; class Magnoliopsida; order Fabales; family Fabaceae; genus Adenanthera; species Adenanthera pavonina. Next base: position 8,856,820 of record JAIVEN010000002.1, read on the forward strand.
GCTTGAGAAAACTGAGATGTGTGAAAGATGGACAACTGAATTCTGTTGTTTGGTGAGAGGGCACAATAGAACTTTCAGAAGACTCCATAAAAGCAAATTCTTTACAGATCAAAGCACCTGCTGCAACTACAATTGTAAAACAGTTGAAGAGTTTGGTCCACAGGGAAGTTAAGTAGGTTATATTTTGAGTAAGACATGCTCAATTGACCATCCCAGTGTCACATTTAGCAGAAACTAAAACATCACCTACTCAAATTACGTAACCAAGCAAGATCGGCAGTTTGGCCAACCTAGACTGAAACCTTATCAGATATGGTCGGTCTTATTAGATTTTTCTAATTATAATAAACCTATAATGGTCAAGCATCCAAAATTTATTTTCAAAGTAAAGTTTATTAATGGTTTGATGATATGATTTATTTTGTTTGTGTTGGACTGGGCATTTGTTATGTGGCATAATTTTTGTTTTTAAAAAAAAAAATTCAAAGTTAGTAAATCTTACTAGATAAATTCCAGAGTAAATCTTACTAAATATATCTTATACAATGCACTGGAGTAATTTGTGATTAGAAGCAAAAGCAGTATATTCTATTTCTTAATATAATATAATTTTGTTGCCAGAATTGAAGAACTACTTTTAGAGGATCAAGCGCGTGTTGAATGTTGATACACCACGTGAATTAGTTATATTGGCAGTTTTGTTATGTGATTCCACGAGGTCACTTTCTTGAGGCAAGGAATATTCAGTTGTTCCATTCCTGTTTATGACCGATTTGTCATGGGCCTGTCAGATAATATTGAATCAGTTGGAAATAATGAGGGAATTATGGAGAGCTGGCTTGACGCATCTGAATAAATAGATAGTGAAGGTGTTTGATTTGAGCTAGGGATTTTAGAGGCTACTGGTTTTGGAACTGACGAACTGTTATATTTCCAACTGCTAAACACATCCAGACTGTGAAGGAGTGGCTTCCGTTTGTGAGCATTAATTACTTACCCTATTAATTGACCCTCAGCATTCAATGATGCTTGGTTGGGCTCCTCAAGATCTGTCGTTTATGCCCAAAGTCTGCCATACAATACAAGACCCAATAACATTTAACAATGTCTATGGTTTATGCGACTCCATCGTCAAATCGGGTCAAAAAGTGAAATGGTCATAATTCGGATAAATTGGGCCACATCAGTGTATTGGATTGAGTCTGACACTAAACGATGCAAACCAACCAATATGATTGTTGTGTCTATTTTATACTTATAAAATATTTATATTTAAATTTTAAGTTGTATCTAAATATATTTATATTCATATATTTTAGCATGATTTGACATATTTTTGTATTTCATGGTATTATAGATTCATTTGGAAGTATTTGGAGAAAAAATGTTATAAATCGTTCATACTAAAAAGTTTTAATATTTTTTGGTATTTTGATCATAAGTCTTACAAATGAACTCTGATTGAGGTGATTTAAGATGCATCGGAAAGTTAAGACATAGATCTACAACTTTAATGTTTTAAGTTTTCCTAAATTCCAACGTTATCATAGTGAAAATTTAACTCAAAATTTCAACATGAGCTGATAACTTGTTTGAAGCTAAACGAAGGAATTTTCTGTAGCAGACATCTACCCAGCACTGGGTCAACACATTTTTCATGTTTTTTCTAGCTTTTAAAAGCACCCGGCACTATATTGGATGATCCTGGGTCAAACAGTAAAAGTACACAAAAACATGTTTTTAATGCATTTTGGTAATATTTTGGGTTTTTATGGGCTTTTAGACTTTCTCTAACTAAGGAAACACAGTAGAAACACAAGGGGACATTCAAAAACACATCCGGAGGCCAGAGAATATGGTTCAAAATGCATTGGGGAGCAACGAGGAGCAATCTATAGAGATAAAGTAAAGAGATCTGAGGAGTATTAAAGCAAGATTATAACTCTTTCTTCTTGTTATTCTTATGATGGTTTAGGATTTTAGTTTTGCTTTGATTTCTAATTCCATGTGTAGTTAAATTTCCTAGTTAGGGGTAGGGATATAGCCTGACTGGGATGAATTGAATTTATTTTCTTTAGTTTTAACCCTGTGGATTTATTCTTTAAGTTATATTTAATTTGTTTCTTTATTATATTTGTCTCTCTCATTCGTTCATGTGGATTTTATGCCTAATCACCATAGAATCTAATTAACAGGTAAACTTAATAGATTGAGAGGTGAATAATGAACCTAAATCTAGAGAAATAAACATGAATAACTAATCTAGAGATATAATTAGAAATTTGTGGTGATATAAGTTGTAGTTTTCAAGATTTAATTAAAAACTTTAGTTGCGTGAAAGTTAATTGAATTCTAATTAAATAAGAATTAATTGACCAAGAGGTAATTAGGACGCTTTAAAAATAACAATCACTATAATTATACAAAGTTTAACTAAGAAGTAGAATCTACTTGTCCCATAAAGTAAATCATGATCCTCTAACGCTTCTAAATCTGAATCAAAACTCAGACTTTGTTTTATTTTCTATTTCTTTCCTTTCTAATTTGAGTTTTCAATTTGATTGTTACTTGTTTTTTGCACTAAAAGTTTGAACTGATTAATCCACTACCTCCTTTGAGTTCGACCTCTAGAATACTCTAAAGACTTTTTATTATTGCGATCAACCCAGTACACTTGTAAGATCCCGATTAAGTTTTTTGCGCTGTTTATTATTTTTGGTCTTTTTTTTATATATATCTTTTTCTCTAAATTCTTTTCTATTCTTTGCTGCATGCTGTTAAGATTTAAAAGTCTTAATAGTGCTTCTGAATTGATTGCTATTAATCTTAAAATTGAACGTGCTTGTAGGGAAAACAGAGCTAAAAGGAGGCACTCAATGGCTGATGGAAAACATGATCAAAGCCTGGGGTCTACATACCTTATAATAGAGATTAAAGTCCACGTAATTCGGGCTAACAATGCGTATCTGTTGGTGGGTCTTTTTTATTATAATTTTTGTAATAAGAGAAAACTAATTGAAAATAATTTACCTTTTTACAAACAAAACAATTTTCTGAGATTGGGTTGATGTATTTTAATTTGTAAAAGATAATTTAACTCTGATTACTTACTTTTAATTTATTTTGTTTAAAAATATTTTTTCTATTTTTCTTTAATTTTTGGAAAATACTTTTATTTGATTTTTAACTTTTGAAAAATCATCATATTTTTTATATTTTTGAAATTTTTCCCTTTAAAAAGAAAACTAATCTACTTGTTGTAGATTTGTAGTTATGTCCGATAGATCGATTTTTTAATTTCCTGTGAAAATTCTAAACCTTGTGGTATAAAGGCAAAAATTTAGAAAATACTATTATTCTTCAATTTTGAGATAATGATTTTATTATACATTTTAAAATAAAAATTGAAAAAAAACTTGTCATATTATTATAATATAATTATTTTTTTATAAGAAAGTTATTTAATTGGTATATTTATGTGGATTCGCAATCACACGCGACAACTCAGTAAACTTAGATACTTGTGTGGGTTCAAAAATCTCATGTGATGTAATTATATATGTAATTATTTATTTATTTAGTTTATTTATTATTTTTATAAGAAAATTAAAATTTTGAATGAAAAGGTTATTAGGATAAAAGTATACTTTTATAATACACTCATACAGCCCTAGAGGTTCACACGGTGTGATTATTTTAGGAGCCTGTGAAAGTTCTAAAAATCTTCGTGACTAATTCTAAATACTTCCATTTGTAAATAACGGTTGTTTTGCTTTTATTATTTTATTTTATTTATATATATACATTTTTTTTAAAAAAAAAAGTCTAAACGATATATGAAAAATTATAATCGAGTGGACAACTGGATACTAAGTAGTTAGAGCACTTAAAATTATTCCGAGAGCAATAAAGTGTGAAATGGACATTGGAATTGCAAAGTTAGCAACGAACCAACCAAAATTCCTTATAGCACAGTCCACATATGAATCATATTCATGCCACGAAATTTTGCCAAGTCACATTTTAAAGAGAAATAATAACAAATCTCCCAATGTCATGCCCATAAGAAAAACAAATAAAAAACATTCATAATAAATTTTCCCATGTCAGGCCCATAAGAAAAACAGGTCAAACTTCACAACCAAAAAGGCAAGGAGTCCTCTGAAGCTTAATCCTCATGACAGAATCTATTTCCTATGTCAAAAAATTCTGCATACTATACTAAAAAAAAAAAAGGAACATGATTATGCAATTTGGGGCTCCCAAGCTTCATGTTATAGTCATTATATGAAGCCCAGTTTTCTACCATAGATTACAACTAACATAGCATTTTCAACGGCCCAATTCCAAACTTATTACAAAGATTCCCTTGATGACAATTATCACCAGAACAAAAAAAGTTCAAGACTAAAACAACTCTACCTTTCAAACACTGACTCACTGGACATGTAAACATTGACCTTCAAATAGACATCATATATGACAATCACATTAATAGCCAGCATAGCCATAAGCTTTCAACAGCAAATAGATTAAGCAAAATGCATACACAGCCTGAGGAAAATCATTCACCTGGGAATAAAATGATACTAAACAAACTTTGACAATCGTACCCAAATGTCCTAGGACTTAGAAGCCGAGCTCATTTGTTCCTTTTTATCAACATCATTTATTTATTCATTCTTCTTCTTTTTTTTTTAAACTAGACCCAAAACAGAGCATCAACGGAATGAAATTAGACCCTTACAACCGTGAAACAAAAAAGCAAAGTGTTGAAGGGGAATGAATCATTATTTGGAAAGGAAACATAATGCAAAACTGATCAGAAATGATACTGAACAAAGGCTTCTATTACTCGATTTTTCTTTTCTGGACTTCTCCTGCATCCTTAATCATCACAGCTATAGAGGAGGAAAGGATTAGTGGTTCAAACTCATCTCCCGGGTCTCATACGCCATTGTTCTGATGGCCCTTCCTTCCTTTCTCATCTTTGCCTTAAATTGCTCCTTCAGCGGTCTCTCTCTCGTTCTGGCCCTCTGTTTTTTTCTCCAATCCTCTCTCTAGGTTTTTTTTTTCGGCCCCTAAATTCCTCTTTGTTCCTCACGGCCTTTGGCAATTGCTCCCCTCCTGTGTGATTGCCTCTCAACCTTTACAGGATTTCCGCGAGTAGAAGAGAATGAAGCCTCCTGTGCGTGATTGCTTTCTGCATCTCTTCAATCCTACTTTCGTGCATCGCCTACCTGCTTCCCTATTTCAGTTGCTTGTAACCACACTAGCCACCTCCGCCCCCTCTACTCTGCTATGGCAGGTACAGAGCAGTGGGGCGATTTCCTTTTTGGCCCTCTTTGCTCTGCTTTTCTCAGGCGTACGTCCTCTACCTCTCGTTCTCGTGCATGGCTCTCTCCGGCTTTTCTTCAGTCTACCTCTTGTGCTGAGACTCCTCATCTATGTCTTGTGTACCTAAGCCTTAAATTAGAGCTCAGGGTGATTGTGGGCTGAAATGCTAGGCTTCAGCGTTTCAAGCCCCACACCTTTTTTTTTGTTATTTAATTAATTTTTGGATTTAATTTTTTTAAAAAGGCTAATTAGTTTTTATTTTATTCTGTATTATCTTTATTTTGTTATTATTGTTATTTTTTATGTTTTTGTTGTTTTTTCCTTTTTTTTCAAGATCCCACAAATTTTTTTTAATAATTAATTAAAAAAAGTTTTTTTAAATTTTTCTTAATTTTATTTTTTTCCCAAACGAAATATGGTGTTGGCAGTTTTCTTATTCTAGTTACTCCAAACTCTTTCCCTCAAGACTGTTTGCAAGATTAATTTGATTATGGTGAAAACGAGTTTGGAACAAATACAAAGAACTCTAAAAAGAATTTTAAGTATAACCTATAAATCAGACGAGTCTCAGTTCCTTTATCTTTTATTTTATTCCTGTAACATTGAGGACAATGTTGGATCTAAGTGTTGGGGGAGTTTATTAGTTGCTCTTATTGGATTTGTCCTTAAAGAATTGTGTTGATATGCTGAAATTAAAAATTTTTTTACAAACTTATGTGCTTAACTGATTTTATTTAGATTTATTTTTCTTTTTTTTTTCTGAGTTAGTGGTTATGTATGTTACCATAGGATACTCAATTGTTGTGCTTAATGGGGTAAGATAGTTAATTTATAACTCAGGAACATGAATCTTGAGACTATGAAATTGAGCACTATAACTTAGTATGCAGTAGGTGTGGAAAAGTGACTGAATTTGTAGGAAGATGGATTATACATTTATTTTTAAACTCGGGTATTTACAATTATTGTGTATGAATTTATTATTTAGTCGGAGAGATGATTCGAGGTTTAAATAAAAAAAAAACAAAGTAATATATATCCATTTCACTAGCTTAAACTGTGCTTAGTAAGCGGGGGGTTTCACCAAAAAACGTTATCCATCACGTAAAATGGTGGGGTATGAGTTATGAGTGTGCCAAAGGCATCGTGGTGTAGCGGGTTATGTAGCTTGAGTAACTGGGGGTACGCATCACAAATGCGAGATTTTCGCATCAAAAGAGCGCATAGCGGCCCAAGAAAAACAAATAAATCTCCAAATAAAATTAAATACATAAATCATTGTTGATCTCTATTGCACATTATTTGAGTTGAGGTTATGCACAATTAATTGAGGTATTTTAAGTTCTTAAATAAGTTTTATAATTTTTCTTCTTCTTGCTTGATGGGTTATTTGCATTTATCACATACTAAGTATACACACACACACACACACACTAAAGTCTCATGACTAATGAGAATGATAAGTGAGTTGCTATTAAGTCTAATGTTTATTTTGTTGAGCATTCCTTTTGCTTATATTTGTGACGGACTATCACTAGTAAAGAGGAGTGAGTTTGATGAATCTAGAGAATAACCATATAAGAGTAGCGCAATTTTAGTTCTTTCTTGAGAACATGCAAAGATTCAACTGTGAGGGATTTAGATGTCTTTATTTTGTACCTATAAAATATCCACATTTAAACTCTAAATTATATTTAAATATATTTACATTGATATATTTTAGCATTATTTGACATATTTTTAAGTTTCATATTATTATAGGCTCATTTGGAAGCATTCGGAGCAAACACGTTACAAATCGTTTATGCTGAAAAGTTTCAATATCCTTTGGTATTTTGATTATAACTCTTATATATGAACTTTGATTGAGGTGACTTAAAATTCATTGGAAAGCTAAGACATAGGGCTACAACTTTCATGTTTTGAGTTTTCCCAAATTCCAAACATTATCATAGTGAAAATTGAACTCAAATTTTTAACAAGAGCTAATGACTTGTCTGAAGCTGAACGAAGGAGTTTTCTATAGTAAACATCTACCTAGCGTTGGGTAAAACTTATTTGGCATTGGTTTAACTTGTTTTTTATATTTTTCTGGCTTTCAGAAGCACCCGGCGTCGTATTGGATGATCCTATGGCCACCCGGCGCCGGGTCAAACAGTAAAAGTACACAAAAACATGTTTTTGACGCGTTTTGGTGATATTTTAAACTTGAAACTTTTTTTATATAAGAAGACATGGTAAAAATATAAGAGGACATTCAAAAACATAACCAGAGGTCAAAAAACATGGTTCAAAATGCATAGTGGAGTAACTAGGAGTAAGCTATAGAGAGAAAATAAGGAGATTTGAGGAGTATTGAAACAAAATTATATTTTCCTTTATGACTCTTTCTTCTTGTTATTGTTATAATGGTTTGTGATTTTAGTTTTACTTTAATTTCTAATTTCATGTATAGCTAAATTTCCCAGTTAGAGGTAGGGATGTAGTTTGACTTTGATGAATTGAATTTATTTCCTTTAATTTTAACTCTGTGGATCTGTTCTTCAAGTTATATTTAATTTATGTCTTTATTATATTTGTCTCTCTCATTCATTCGTGTAGATTTTATATTCGATTACCATAGAATATAATTAACGGGTAAACTTGATGGATTGAGAGGTGAAGAGTGAATCTAGATCTAGAGAGATAAATATGAATAACTAATCTAGAGATAGAATTAGGAATTTGTGGTGATATAAGTTGTAGTTTTCAATATTTAATTAGGAACTTTAGTTGTGCGAGAACGAATTGAATCCTAATTAAATAAGGACTAATTGATCAAGAGGTAATTATGACACTTTAGAAATAATAGTCACTATAATTATGCAGAGTCTAACTAAAGAGTAGAATATAGTCATTCCATAAGGTGAATTCTGATCCCTTGACACTTCTAAATCTGAATCAAAACTCAGACTTTGTTTTGTTTTCTATTTCTTTCTTTTCTAATTTGAGTTCTCAATTTGATTGTCACTTACTTTTGAGACTAAAAGTTTAGACTGATTAATCCACTACCTCTCTTTAGTTCGACCTTTGGAATACTCTAGAGACTTTTTATTACTATGATTGACCATGTATACTTATAGGATCCCAATCAATAATCCAACTAGATTTCTTTATTTTATCACTAAGATTATCCTAAGATGGTTTTATACACACGTTTAGGATAATCTAGGACATTATTCTTTTAGAGCCAACTATTTAACAAACCTTATTAATTATATTTAATCCTTTTTGTTTTTAATGATGTTTTTATATAATAGTCTTTTGAAATAGTTATATTGTAAAATTAAATAATCAATAAAAATTAATAATAAAATAATAATAAAATCCCTAGATTCATCAAGTACTTATAAAACATCACATTTATAAAAATATTATACATTTAACTGGATCTCAAACGTTTCTTTTATTATGATATTGTTAGATAACTTGAAACAAAAAATAACATTTTTAATCGATTTTTTTTTTTGGATTGGTATAGGCCAGCTCACCGAGTAAACCCCCGGGCCAAATTAAGGCTTGAGCTGAAAAGAAAAAAAAAAACTCCAAAGAATGTTTCAAGTTGAGCACCATTAGTGAATGTTTTTTTATTAAAAAAAGAAGGGAATAAATGAAAAGTTTTTACCAGCAGAAGAAACTCTCAAACTCATAAAGACCAAACCTCATAAGAAACTCAGTGGTGGCTGTTGCGAATAACGTGGGCGAAGGGCCCAGAAGGATGACTTCCATTCCAAATTAAGAGACCAGCCGACATTTTGGGCCATCCACAAACCTCTACATCCATCCCATTCACCTAACATCTTATTTTCAATTTCCTCTACATTTGCACGCAAGAATTAAATCCAATTCCCAGACTTGATTTAAATTATTAAATTATACACATTCAATGCCGCTCACTAGAAAATGAAAATAAACTATACTATATTAGAAGGATTAGACGTACCTGAATTTCATTCTTAATTTACCTTATTCTTTAATTTTACCCATCGACATGAAATATAATTGCCAATAGTATGCTCGTTCGTCTAGTTTAATTTAAAGCCCCCTACTTTATTTATGAACAATAAATAAATAAAATTAAGAGGACCTGTGGAATGGTTTGCTTATAATTTGAATCCAACTAATGTAAGTGCGCAACAAAAAAAGGGAAAAGACTTTGAATTTATTCCGTCTTTCACGATGACACAAACTGGTTTTCCAATATGATATGCATGGTATTTCATCTTTTAAAATATAAGATATAAATAACTAAATAATGAGAATTAAGAAAATAGTCAGCCATCTTAATATATCACAAAGGAAATTTTTTTTCACAAATGTCCTCATTTAATGTTCTCAGTTAACAATATATTGTGTTAATAAGTTCACTTTAATTAAAATCAAAATTAGAAAAATGCATTAATTTATCACACAAAAATTATTTACCTCTTATATTTTGAAATAAAATATATTTAAAAATATCTCATATATTTTGAAATGAAAGGGAGTATACATATTTTTATTTGATAATGTGATAACGGTAGTTGAATGATTATAATATGAGACCTAACATATCCTGTCGATGATTAGATTCAGGATGCAAGAACAAGCATTGATCCAATCTTTTCATAAATTATAAATAACTGATTCCCACATATCGATGTTCTAAAATCCAAATTAAACATTAGTCTGCTGATTAATGTGCTGCGAGGCATATTTTGCCCAATAATACCCCAGAAAAATGTCATTGTTTTTTTGACCATCCAGAAAAACGTCGATATTGTTTTTTTGACCATCCAGAAAAACGTCGATGTTTGAAACGAGGATATTCCTTCTGATGATACCAGAGTTTAAACTAAGAATTTGACCACAAAAATATATCTCGCCCAAATTTCTAGATGCATGTAGGGTGCATGCATTACGGCTATATGTGCTATATTAATTTTGAATTTGGCTCTTCTCTCCTCACCCTTTTTTCTTCGTTTTGAAAGTCCAATTAATGGACATTGAGTACTCTCATGACCCATGACCCATCCCATCTCTTCCTCTGCTGTTGTCAATATTATTAGCCTTCTTCTCCTTCCTCCTTTCCCATACCTCTTATTGTGCTGTGTGTCTGGTTGTTGATGGATCAAGTCGAAGTTCCCCAGCACTTCATCTGCCCCATATCCCTCCAAATCATGAAAGATCCCGTAACCGCCATAACAGGCATCACGTACGACCGAGACAGCATCCAACACTGGCTATCCACCACCAACAGCACCACTTGCCCCGTCACCAAACAGCCTCTACCAAAAGACTCCGATCTAACCCCAAACCACACCCTCCGCCGCCTCATCCGAGCCTGGTGCACCCTCAATGCCCCTTTTGACATTCCCACCCCCAATCCACCTCTCCATAAGCTTCAAGTCATCCGCCTCCTCAAACACCTCCATAACCCCGACTTGAAGCTTAACACGCTTAGACAATTGGAATTGCTCGCAGTCCAGAACCAAAGGAATAAGTCGTGTTTGGAAGAAGCTGGAGTGCCTAAAGCCATGATCAACTTCCTACTGGCTTGTTTCAGACAAGCCCAAATCGAGCAGGGTCTTGAAGAAGCTCTCAGTGTACTCCAGTTTGTTAAGCTTCACCCAGCCGACATAGGAGGAGAACATGAGCAAGTATTGGATTCTCTAACCTGGGTTTTGGGCTGTGAAATGGAGAGCTCCATTACCGTGAAATCCCATGTTGTTTTCGTGCTCAAAAGAATCATTGAGAATGCCACCCAGAGCGTTTTGGAGCGACTCAAACCTGAGTTCTTGAAAAGAATAGTGAAGGTTCTACGGAGTGGGATTACTCAGGAGGGAACCAACGCTGCTTTGCATGTGTTATCAAGCGCAAGCCCTTGGGGAAGAAATCGGATAATAATGGTGGAAGCTGGTGTAGTTTCTGAATTAATAGAGATTGAAATGGGGACACCTGAAAAGAAAACCACAGAGCTAACTTTGGGGATACTATCTCACATGTGTTGTTGTGCTCAGGGTAGAGCCCAGCTTATTAGTCACAGAGGGAGTATTGCGGTGTTAACGGAGCGAATCTTGAAGGTGTCGCAGGCGGTGGATGATAGAGCCGTGTTTGTTCTGTCATTGATATCTAAGCATTGTGGTACGCAGACGGTGATTCAGGAGATGTTTGAGGTTGGAACGGTGACGAAGCTTTGTACGCTGCTTCAGGCGGATCATCCTGAATACCTGAAACGCAAAGCAGAGGAGATATTGAAGTCTCATTTTGAGGCTTGGAAGAATTCTCCATGCTTTCCTGGCCATTCTTCTTACACAAGCTTCCATGCATAGGTGATCCTAATACAATCACCTTTCATCTTCATAACATCTCTTTCCCACTCCTCACTGCTTTGTCAATATCTCCAACTTCAAGCTAAACCTTTGAAATTAGATATATCTTTTTAATCTTTTTCATTTTTAGGTTGGCTACTATCATCCATGCGATATGCAGTTTTCTTATGTACTGGTTCCAAGTTCCAACCTTGCAAGATGAAAGGCACAGAACCACTCCGACATTAATTATATATAGTTCGATATCGATGTGTGAGCCTTTGTAGTCATATCCTATTAAGCTTTCAGGATATTCATAAACCAATCGTATCCACGCATCAAATGTAGGTCTATGTAGGATAATCATTTGATTTTACTCAAATTATCTATGATGGATGCATCTCCCTCAATAGACCAGAGATGAATTGATTTTTTTACAAGATCAAATTAAGACCACATATATTTTGAAAAGATTAAAATCAATTCACTAAGAAAACACTTAATTTTGAAATTCTTGTATGTTTGATATGAATCATTCCCATTAGGTTTGAAGGTCCAGATTTTATGATTTTTTTTTATTTTTAGTTAAAAATCATTATTATTTTATTAAAAATATATTAGTTAATAATTACATTTATTTTACATAATTTTTTTGAAAAATAAAACATAAAAAAGATTTATTTTTTAAAAAAATGAACTGTTCAAATGAGATATATATTATGCATTTTGAAGGATGTGCAAGAAATGTGAAAAATATAAATTAAAAATTATTGTGCTTATTACTTTGCAGAACAATAGAAAACATATATATGAGGCTGAGTTTTCTGTATTGTTTTTCAATTGGTTCTTCTATTTGTATATATGTTTAGAAGTAAAGTCCAATCAATCATGGTTTCAAATATACTCTGTTTATGAAAAATGATTAATAGATTGAATGAAAGCCACTCGTAAAAAGATGGCCAACTTAACTTATGAACTCAATGGTGAAAAATGTCTTACTAGGGTTTGAAGAGATCTAACATAATGCTCATAATTAATTTGCCAGGAAAGTAATTAAATACTATTATCGCCAAAGGCAATCGATTGACCGAAACAAAATTTAAAGGGATTCCTTCATTTTTATGTTTCACGTGGGTTGAACAAAGAGCATATGGGCCCAGTTTTTACTATGAGTATTCAACCAATCATGCTCCAATTAATTCAATAAGCTTGTGTGTGGAATGTTAATTCAATTCCATCATGCTACTTTGACGTCAAAAAATAAAAAATAAAATTCCATCATGGTTGACGTTGAACTCTGGGATTAAATGGCCGTGGTTGACCTAACAGGGATGATCAGTTTGCTGAATTTTGCGGGCGCTATTAGATATTTACTTTTATAAACTAATACCTCTAAAGAAATTTATAATCGATTTATAAGAGAAAGGCAGACTTCGAATGTCCACACTTATCTTTTAACTTAACACATTCCTTTCAGATAGTTTCTGTAATTATAAAAGAGACTTTGAATGTCCACACTTATTTTTTAACTTAGCACATTCCTTTCAGATACTTTCTCTTATTAATCTGTTCTTTTCAAGTACACAGACTCTCTCCAAACCTTTTCAGACTTTGTATTTCCTAATCAAACTAACTATAAAGAAGTTTTTATGTAATACCGATTATTGTCATGTTTGTTTTAATCTTTTCTATTCCCAAAACCCCAAAAAAAATTACTATTTTTAAAAGATATTCTCACTTTAACTTGGCGAGAAAATATTGTCTTCTGTTCTATTATTTATTAAGACTCATCTTTTTTTTTAAGTAGAAGAGTTCTAAGCAGTTGGTCCGAATAGAGATTTCTTTCGATAATATTATATTCCCTCCGATTCTTAATATCATGATTTTTTCAAAATTAAGTTATTTTTCTAAAAATTAGTTAATTATCTTAATTTTTCTAAAAATTAAAGCATTTTTTTTTCAAAATTGCCCCATATATAATCATAATTAACATTAAATAAGGGGTAGTTTAATCAAAATTATCAAAATTTAAGGTAGTATTTATTATATATTTTCAAAAAATACCCATATTTATTCCAAAGATAAATATATTTAGAATCAAGGCAAAATATCCTATATTTAAAATTGGAGAGAGCACCATTAAATTCATTTCTTTTTGATATATACAAGTCCAAATATGTTTGATAGATGTTTGAAAAACAAAACATGACAAAATATAAAGTCTCACGCATAATAGAGTTTTTTTTTTTAAAGTCGAAATGACTTGATTGAAACAAATTACAGAAAATTGATATCATGTACCCTTAATCTAACTATTTAACCAATAGTGATTGGGTTAAATGAGAAGAAATTTAAGTAATATCTTAAATTGGAGTCTTATCGATGAAAAGTAATGTTGGGGAAAACTTTCTAGCATTTAAGGCTCTATTCAACTTAAATTTGGATTAATTGATAGTATTACATATCAAATGATTTGTTTTAAAATAAATACCCCTGATCTAGTGGCAACCAAAAATAAAACCAGGGAATTTGCCACATTTTAATGAAGTATTTCACGAGACCTTCCATTGGTGTTGGATTGAATTCCATTCAATTCATTATTTAGTAAGTGCGACTAATATATACTCCTTTTGTTCCATGTATCGTTTTAGAGAATTTTAAATATCCTATTTTACTTGTTATTTTAAAAAATTAATAAAAAATTAATTATTTTTTCAACTATACCTTTAAGTATTTAATAGTATATTATTTCTGTAAATCAATAATATAAATAGTAAATAAGTAATAATTAAGAATAATTTAGTAAAATCATATTATTCATTATCTTTCTTATTTTTTATACCAAAATTTTAAAAGACAAATAAAATAAGAGTTGACCCACGTTTATCATCATTCCTAATATAGAAGTCCATATCGTTTGCGAAGTCAGGTTATTACTAATTATTAAAAGCTTCCACTTTTTTTTCCACAAAAAAACAAAAAGCGGCCTTCCACTTTCTGACTTAGCAATTTCATAATTTTATTAGCAATATTGGGTTCATAATCATAACATTTGAAAAGTGCCGACCCAATCATAAAACCAAGATTCATTATAGTTTAAAATATAATGTGTAAAAAAATAAAGATAACCATATCTTTTTTTAATTAAAAAATTATTACAAAGTAAAAATTAACTGAAACACATACATATATATTACGGTAAGTTATAAATAGTACTTCATCTATTTCTTATTATAAATTATATTGATCTATTTTGTATATATCTAGAAAATTAGTTAAAATGTTTGATGCTTTAAAAAATTTCTATATCTTTTTAAAATTATTTTTATTAAATTATAACTCATCTTAAATATATTTTTTTAATCTCTCTCCACTATAACTCTTTTGGGTATTTTTAAAAAGGGTAAAAATAAAAAATAAATATTAAATAATGGATAAATTTTATAAAATAACTTATATTTTAAAACCTTAATCCTCAAAAAATATGTCTAGAAAATAGAGAGACTGCAGTAAATTTCTTGTAATGCAAAGGAAAAACATGTCTAGTTTTACATAGAAAATTAAATAATAAAAGTTATATACTGATTAATAATCCACATCAATATAACATATAAAATCTATAGAGAATCATATTACTCACATGAACAATATAATTTTTTTTATTTCATGCAGTTTTTTATTATTTTAATATGTTTTTACATATTTTATTGAATTTTGTGCAAATTTATTTTTATTTCTTCAAAATTTCTTCACATATTTTCATAAAATTTAAACGTTTGAAAGATGAATGAATTTTTTTTAAAAAAAAATTCAAGTTATTATATTGTACCGTATAGGGAAAATATATATAGTTGTATTAAATTAGTAATTAAGGAGTAAGAATATTATGCGCCTGATTATTTTCATGCTTCTTCATAGCTAACTTGATAAAATGATATTACCTCCAGTTCTATATATAAGAGCTTTTACCCTGATCCTAAATATAAGATCCTTTACAATATACGAGGTAATATTTATTATACATTTCTAAAAAAATGCCCCTATTTAATATATCCAAAGAGAAAGAGAAAAATATTAAATAAGGGTAGTTTTGAAAAAATATTAGAATTTTCGGAGAAATCGAGGTAGTTAATTAGTTTTAATTTCAATTCTTAATTTGCGTGATTCGGTTAAAAGAATCTTATATTAAGGATAAGAGGGAGTATCTTTTTTTACTATTTAATTAGTTTTTATGTAAATTTCAATCTATATAACTACTATTATCTTAAGGTTCATTTTTCCTCAACTGTGCAGGATATTTATTCTGGACTCTTTATTTTATTTCAAACTTTTTGTAGTTTTAGGAATTCAAGACTTGGTTAATTTTTTTTATAGCTAGCTATTTTGTTTTTTGAGGATAATATAATAAAAAATAAAAAATTTACTAAAGTATATTGTGCCCAAAAGTATTTACGAATACATAATAAACAAAATCGAATATGTGAAATGTGACTTGCAGGAGTATAAAAAAACAAATTTACTCTCTATTGACTTCAAGCCTTTTCTTTTATTTCAAAAAAAAATAGAAGGGAGTCGATTAGCTTCCTGATCAACTCCCCAATGGAAAATATTTTATGGGCACATGTAGCCTGCCCCTATGACCCCTCCCCACCCCAACACGTACACACCACACACGGTTCTTCTCCCCCCGGCGCCCCAAAAAAAAAAACACGTACACATACACACATCACGCACGTTTTCCCCTTCCCCCCAGTCTGGTACCCCTTCCCCTTCTTGATAAATAAATAATTAAAAATTTTAATTAATTGGATGGAGATGGGGAAGGGGAAACGTGTGTAGTGTGTGTATGTGTACGTGTTGGGAGTGGGGAAGGGTAGGGGTGTGCAAAAAATCCGTGATCCGGTTGGCCCGGTCCTATTGGGCCAACCAGTCCGGGTTTTAGTTCAGGTTGGGCCGGACTTCTGGTTCGGCCATTTGATCCAGCCTAACCCGAACTATATATAAATATATATATATATATATTTTTAAAAATATATTATTTTATATATATTAATTGATTTTATAAGATTTTTTCTATATATCTTACATAATACATTTATTATTTGATTACTATGAAAAACTTTGTAAGGTTTTGATATTTTAATTTTATTTAAAATTTTAAATTGATTTATCAATTTAATATTATATGAAAATAATGTATAGTTGTAAAAATTTATAATTTTTAAGAAAATTAATTTCTATCCTAACATTATATTTTTAAAAAAATTTACTTTTACATTAATAATTAAAATTTTTTCATTAATACATAAAGTTATTTTTTATTTTATTTTTAATATTTTTAAAAAAGTATGTAGTACCGGGCCGACCCGGCCCGGTACATAACCCGGGTGTGTACGGACCGAGTTTCGGACGGGGTGAAACCCGGCCCATACACACCCCTAGGGAAGGGTACCGAATTTAGGGAAAGGGCTAATAGGTCTGCCATGGCAGAAGGGAGCTGATTAGGAA
Source organism: Adenanthera pavonina (assembly GCA_026686845.1). Taxonomy (NCBI): domain Eukaryota; kingdom Viridiplantae; phylum Streptophyta; class Magnoliopsida; order Fabales; family Fabaceae; genus Adenanthera; species Adenanthera pavonina. Next base: position 8,873,994 of record JAIVEN010000002.1, read on the forward strand.
GCTAATTGGCTTTTTCTATTAAAGTAAGTCGCATTTCACATATTCGATTTGTTTATTATGTATTGGTAAATATTTTCTGACGCAATATATTTTGGTAATTTTTTTTATTGTATTATGCTAAAAGAAACCTAGCTATATTCTCATTAATAAATACTCAAAGTTGGAAATGGTAGATTACTAAATGAAATTAGAGAGAATTAAATTAGGATATTTTAGTTAAGATATAAATAATATTTTACATTAAATTAAAATTTTTAATCTATGTCCATTAATCCTAAACATCAATAGTTTTATAATGGAGAAAGTAGTCAAGCCTACTTCGAAAGAACGCTCTTAATTTTGATTAGAAGGTGAATAAAAGCTTTGCTAATTAAATTTTTGGAATGAAATTGGGTTATCATTCTTTGCCCCATGATATAATACCATTGCCACATGTTTCTTCTACGTATAGATATCAAAACCAATAATATCTTCAAAAGCAGAAGAAACTTAAAATTTATTATTAAGACCACACTTGGCAAGAGATGGTAGATTCTATGTAAGGAGAAAATTTTAATTTTAGAGCAAAAGACATTTGAAACTGTCAGTAAAAAAGGAAGAAGGAAATTTACTGAGTACACAATTTGATATGCAATGCCAATGAAAGAGAGCCCAGAAAGAGAAAAAAGAAAGATAAATAAATAGACAAATTTAGGATAGGAGAAATTACACTTAAATATCACAGGAGCAAAAAAATTACAATTAGGTACCTTAAACTTTGGTTATTATATAGAAGTACCATGATATCTAAGTGTAAAAAATCTCACACATATTTGCAATTGGTACATGTGAACTTACAATTGTTTTGCCTAAATTTGTAACAAATGCACTTACATTTTTAAGTGAAAAAAAATAATTTCATTCACATTTGCAATTAATCCACATGAATTTACATCTGATCCACCAACATTTACAACTAATTTACATACATTTCCATCTTGTGATAATTGTAAAACATCAGATCTACAAATTTTCAATCCAATAAACTAAAAATAAAAAAAAGGTAACAGTGAAAAAAAAAGGAAGAAGAAGAAGAACTCATAGAAAAAGGAAAAGATGAAGATAAAGAGAAAGAAGAAGAGGGGGAGTAGATCTGATTCCATGAACCCTCCACCGTGATTTGGTGAGGGGGAGCAAATCTAGGGTGTCATGGCCATGGCAACACCGTGCTATTGGAGTCACACCGATTAGGGTGGGAATGGATGAGTCAGCCGAACTGATGACAATGGGAAAGAGGGCAAGAGCAATGAGAGAGGGGAATTGATGGCAGTGAATTGATGATGGTGAGGGGGAGCGAGGGCAACAAGAGGGAGTGATAAAAGAGAGACAAAGAGAGGGGTTGATGGTTAGAGAAAGAAGGAGAGAGATGGAGAGGGAGAAAGGCGAAGAAGAAGAGGAAGAACAAGAGAGAATAAGGAGAAAGAGGCAAAACAGCAGGGAGGAGAGAAAAAGGGAGGGCCAATTTCATCTTTTCACATAGTCAACATATTTACTCTTATAGTGTGTTTGTGAGTTTTTTTTAGGGTGGAAAGAAATAGAGTGGAATGACTTTATATGTTGAGTTATTATTTGGAAGATTTTTTTAAAGGGGGGTGGGATGGTAAGGGATGGTCTCTCAAGTCATCATTGGTCATCCTAAATCCAATTTTTTTATCCCCTAAATTGGGGGGGTTCAAGGATGGAGTGATCAAAAATAATTATTTCAATTACAAAATTACCCTTTAAACCTATAGAAAATTTTTGCATATCTCACGATATTTTTTCACGCTTTTTACCACACTATCAAAGATAATTCCGCCATAGTGCCTTACTGAGCTTGCTTTGGTTGCCTTTATCACATAATAGTTATCCTACACCCAAGACACATCCCAATATAATTTCTTCTAAGTCCTTTACTATGCCTTTGTTGATATTATCCATATTAGTTTATGTGTATTCCTTTTTGACGGCAACATTTGACTTCCTTACTAATATTATTATTGGAAGAACCAAGTTGTTTTGAAGCATATCATTGTTGTTGTTGTTGGAAGATGTCCTTAATAGAAAATAAAAGCAATAAGAATTTTTTTTATGTGAAAAAAATAATAAGAATTTATTCACACACTTTTTTATCTAAATTTATTAATAATAGTAATGTTAAAAAAATAGTTATAATCAATCTCATTTCAACTATTTTATAATAACTTTTAAACAATAGTTAAATAAGACTATTTTTTTTTTCTAATGGAACTCCCGAACAATGGATTATTTCATATACTTTATTTCATTTAATTTTATTAATGATCATTTCATATAATCTTAGATATCATGGTACCTTTGTATGATAACTAAAATTTAAGGTACTTAATTATAATTTTTTAGCTCGCATATTTAATTGAACTTTTCCCTTTAGAAAAAGGTGGGGGCGTATAATTAAAATTGTTTATTGACAAAAACCAACTATTCCAATAAAAAAAAACGATATCCAACAAAGAAGATAAAGAAGGGAATGATGAAAGGCCAGAACGAAGCCCAAGAGACATGTGTCCTAGGGATCCTAATCCTGATATTCTATACGTCATCGTACACGTCGTTCTTAATTTAGCACATTTTTTTTATTTGTATTAAAGAGACAATTGACTTCGTAAAGCACAGTGCCTATTGCCACCAATGAGCATGTTGGCCTTGATTGATAATTACTTCAGTTTTCAACTTTTCATATGTAACCTTTTCGACGATAAAAATTATTAATTTACTGTCGTTAGCAAATTTTTAATTTCAATCCTTACAATTGCTCTCTTTATTTCTTAATATAAAAAATAATTAAATTTTTTTTTATATTTTAAAATATAAGAAACACAAAAATTTATCTGATATATTTAATAATTTTTTTAAAAATATTCTTAATTAACATGATATTTTTTTAATATAATTTATTTTTATTAATTACATGATATAAAAATTATTAACATTAAATAAAGATATTTTTTAAAATTACTTTATATTTCGGATAAATTTATTATTTTTTTTGATTTATGTAATTTTATTTTTTATCTCTTATATTAAGAAATAAAAGAAGTAAATTATAATAAATTAAAAAAATAAGAATTTCTAAAGTATAAACTACTTAGAAAAGAAAAGTATGCTACTTTTTTCTTAAAATCCACTTAAATATATTGAGTGGATATAGGTTTAATGGGGAATTACATTTTAAAATTAAAATAATAAATTTATTACAAAATAGAATTTGTTACTATTTATTTTTCTAATTTTACCATGTAATATTTTATATTTTAGTGCTTTCTATTAACTAAAATTCTTTTTTTATTTAATTTACTTTACCACTTCCTAATTATAATTCTCCCTAGATTTAATAGTCATAATTTAACTTACACCATGGATTTTATATTTTGAAATGAAATATTAATTTATTATAGTTAAATTAAAGATTTTCTTACCAATTAAATTTATGAGGCTGGACAAACTATTTAATATGGATAACAATTCAACGCCACCGATTCAGTGAGACCCCCGCTTTTACTCTGGTTTTGTTAAATTAAATATTAATTACTCACAGTACTCGTATTATTGGTTTGGATGTAAACACAGTGAATTGGATTGTGGCTCTGTCTTGTCCTTTTTAGTTTTTAGTTGACTGTTCTGGCGTTTCGGGTAAGCATGTCTCATCACCAACGTACTGTTGAAAGTGGATATATATGATTTTAACTGCTGTGTCATTAGTACTCAGCACGTGACATAATTCATGGCCGACATTTGATTTTACACGAGCTTTATATGTTTCCCTCCTTTTTTTTTTTTCCTCAGCTTACTTTTTCTCATCCCATTAGATCTTTTTCCCCATCTTTTCCATATATCGTTTTGTTCGTGTTGCTTTATGCCTGTTCCATAAAAAATGGTGTATTTTGTAAATATGGAAGCTATGAAAGTGAAAGGAGCAAACAACGTGAAAAGGGTGGTGGTTAAGTGAGAATTAGAGACATATATAAATGGACGCGAGGCCTAAAGACATCGCATCTGCTTTTCACGCATATTCTATTTTACTTCTATTTTGGGTAGTTTAAATTCTTTATTTTCATATATTTATAAAATATTTAGAACATATATAACATAGTAAATGCAGAATAGTACTACTTCTATTTTATTTTATCTATCATGTTTAATAGAATGGAAACAATTTTAAGAGAGAGAGAAGAAAGCGGCCTTCCATGTAAACTTATTTTTCAAGTTCAAATTATGTTTAGTATGAAGGCAAAGAAAATGTTCTTCTAGTTGTATAGGGCAATTTAATAGGAAGGCAAGAAAAAAATAATGTTTAAATAACATATTTTTTTATCATCAATGAAATGCAGTGTCTAACTTTTCTTCATTTTTTATTTTCTAGTTTTTATTCTTCATGTTTTATCTCCTAAAAACCTTACTTTCACACATCTCAGTAAAAGATTATGCATATTACTTAGCCAAATGTGGTGTCTTGAATTAGTTAATGATTTTTTTGGGTCAAATTTTTATAACATTTTCATTAGTGATTTTAAAAGTAATATTTTTACTTTTCATTGTTTTATTTCACACATATAATCATCATATTGATATTTCTTGTCAAATATAAAACATAGTAATAATTATTTAGTTAAAATTTTTTTATACTCATATACCCCAAATAAAAAATAATTGATAGCTATAAAAATAATGTTGGGTTAAACTTATATAAAAACATATATTACAACTTACACGGAGAAGTAGAAACTATCAAGCAATAAATAGTCACAAAGTTTCAATTTTAGGAAGGAAAGATAGTTTCCATAGGTCCAATAAAGAAAGTTTACGTCTATCAAATGAGAGAAATAGTGGTTCTTTAGAAAAATAAGTTAGTGTATATCAAACATGTTGGGTAAGATTTTCTCTCTTTTTTTTCTTTTTTTAAAGCTCATTTTCAATGTACCAAGCATGCCCTTAAGATTTTACCACACAAATTAAAAAAAATAACTAAAATGTCAAAATTTCTTTCAAATTTACTAATATTTCCTTGCAAAAATAAATAGATTAGTATATGAAAATAATTAATATTATCTTTGAGTATTAAAATGACAAGTGAAGATATAAATGAAAAAATATTAATTAATGTTATTTTAAAATTTTAAAATGGTAGATAAAGAAAAATAAAAATAAAAATTTCTTAAAAAGTGACAAATAAAATAAATCAGAGGAAGAATACGTAAATTGCATCTTCCATAATTATAATCATTAATATATATTTTATTATGTAGTAGGAAATTCAAATTAATTATTGGGCAGTGTGATTAAAGGTTCTGAATGAAACCAATTAGGAAAATTGGCACGTGGGTTAATTACTTGGTATCTATTTATGATGGGAAATAATAATCCTCAATTGACTCTTGTGTTCTCCCGTATGGATAATATAAATTATTAGACAGCGATGCTTGTTTGAAAATGTCTCCCGGATCCAAGTGTACTGTTCGACCTTCCCTTTCTTCAATTGGACAATTCATCTGTCTCGCCCCCAAAAACTTAAAAAAAAGAAAAAAAAACTCCGTGGTTGGCTATCATGCAAATTCACCTCAACTTTACACATTATTAGAGTGAAAACTAGTTCATAACCAGATTTAAATACATTTTTATTCTAATTGTATACAAATTTTTAATTGAATTGTGGTTAATATTAAAGACATGTTTCCATCTTTTTAACAAAATTCAAAATTGTCCTCTGTTATATTTTCATCTCAAAATTAGCAATGCGTATCAAACATTTAAAAAAACTAAGATATATAATGACATAAAATTAAGATATATATCACAAGATTGAAAAGAAAAAAAAATTGTAAATATTTTTTTATTAATAGTATTTTAACATATTATACAAATAGGAAATATAGAACAAATAATATAGCATTTAACTCCAGAGTGTCTTAGATTTCGTAACAGAATAGAATGAAAATGAGTATTTTAATATTTTTACATTAAAGATATTATATATTAATTTTTTACATTATTCTAAAATAATTAAACATAAAAAATATAATTATATATTTTCTTAATAATTTTATGTAATGTCAAACATATATACATATTAAAAATGTTGAGTATCATAATTTTTATTTTTATTCCAATAAAAATATCATCCCCTAATAAAAACAATAGGATAATAAAACATATGGGAAATTATAATTTTTAACAATGTTGTTAAATATATGTATATATGAATCTTGGTATAAAAGAGGTCAACGTAAATGAAGACTTGGGGAAGGGAGTGAAGTGTACATATGAACGCTGAAGACCGAAATAGGGAGAATGAAAAGGAGGAAGTTTCAGATATGGCTCCTCCACTCCACCCTTGAACAAGTTGTGAACAGTCGACCCGCGCAGTCAAAAACCAATTAATGTTGAAGAAGCACCAACTGGATGGATCAGGAAACCAGACAGACAGGAGGCGACTCCGGCTTCTAGAGAGAGAAAGTCAAACGCTGACAAATCCACATGTGCCTTTTTTTTTATTTTTCCTTCTTTCATTCGTCCCATAACATTACATGACTAGGTAAAGTTGGCCATTCTTGAGCCCTTCCCTTGGAAAAAGTCGTTCCCCTCTCTTCTCTCCCCCTAGCTCGAGGTTTTTTGTTTTTTGCGCGTATCCACTCTTCACACTGGTGAAACACGGCTTCCCTATATATAACAACACTATCCCCCTCCCCTATTCTCGAACCCTATTCCAATTTTCGACTTTACTATTTTGTACTACCTCCTCAATCTTCCAATTTCTCTTCTTGCACCTCTATCTTTAAATTTCTGATCAAAATCCACTCTTTCTTTCTCTGCTTAATTTTTCATGGATATATATATGGATCCCGAGATTGATGTCCCTTCCTTCTTTATCTGCCCCGTTTCATTAGAAATCATGAAGGATCCGGTGACTTTGTCCACCGGCATTACCTACGACCGTGAGAGTATTGAGAAATGGTTGTTCTCTGGGAAAAACAAGACCTGCCCAGTCACCAAACAACCCCTATCAGACTCCACTGATCTCACCCCCAACCACACCCTTCGCCGATTGATTCAGGCCTGGTGCACTATGAACGCCTCTCACGGCATCGAAAGGATTCCCACGCCCAAGCCTCCAATCACCAAAACCCAGATTGCGAAACTCCTCAAAGACGCTACTCGATCACCTCAGTCCCTCACCCAATGTCTCCGACAGCTCAAATCCATCGCTTCCGACAGTGAAACTAATAGACGCTGCATGGAAGCTTCGGGTGCTGTTGAGTTCTTAGCATCTGTTATATCCGCAGCCTCACCCCAAGAGCAGGAAAACCAAGACGAGGCCTTAAGCATCCTCCACAGCCTCCACTTGTCCGAGGCTACCTTAAAATCTCTCCTAGCCTTCAGAAACGGAGAGTTCATTGATTCCTTAACCACTGTCATGCAGAGGGGGGTATACGATTCACGAGCCTACGCAGTTCTTTTACTGAATTCAATGTGCCAAGTGGCTGATTGTTTGCGCCTGTTCAACATAAGATATGAACTCTTCGATGAATTGGTACAAATCCTGAAAGATCAAATCTCCCAGCAGGCGACAAAGGCGACGCTGCAAGCACTAATCCAACTCTGCCCTTGGGGGAGAAACCGGAACAAAGCAGTAAAAGCAGGGGGCGTTTGGGTATTAATAGAACTTCTTCTGGATCGAGAGGAGAGGAAGGTGTGTGAGATGATGCTGGTGGTGTTGGAGATGCTGTGTGGGTGTGCTGAGGGAAGAGCAGAACTGTTGAGCCACGGGGCAGGGATAGCCGTTGTGTCGAAGAAGATTCTGAGGGTTTCGACGATGGCAAACGATAGGGCGGTGAGGATTCTGCTGTCTATTTCCAAGTTCTCGGCGACTCCGAGTGTTGTGCAGGAAATGATACAGATGGGTGTAGTGGGGAAGCTGTGTTTAGTGATGCAAATGGAGAGTGGGAGCAAGACGAAGGAGAAAGCTAGAGAGATTCTCAAGCTGCATGCTCACGCATGCAAGAATTCTTCATGCGTACCCAGCAGTTTGGGTTCCTACTTGGCTTGATCTCCGAGGAGATTTGACTTTCCTCTCCTTATTTTATTTCAAGTCATATTGTTTTTGGTGGGTTTGTACAGGATAAAAACAGCTGCGTTTGGAGCACCGATTATAAACAAATTGATATTCATGGGCATCAAGTACAGCCCATTATGGGCAGGTTAGGGGTTAGAATGGGCTTCTGGATCTACTTTCTTAATAGATCGAGTACAATTCATAATGGAATGACAGAACAGGGATCCATTTGTTTCTTCATTTTTAATATTCTCCTTTTTCTGTTGATCCGCTCGTTTAACTTTAAAAATAGGACTATACACACTTTTTTAACTAAATAAATATTTAAATTTAAATTGTACAGTTCTTCTGGCTATCACGAAAACATATGATGCAAATGATTAAAAAGAAATAAGAAATCGTTCGTCAACTTTCAGAAGAGCTCTTGAAATGATAATTGTCAGCGGCAGCATATATGGAAGAGTTGTCGATTATATTATAGCACATTAGCATTTCTTTGAACGGAATTGAAAATTTAGTGAATATATATATATATATATATAAACATGCAACATCAAAAGCTTGCCCATCTGGTTATGCAAGAACTGCTTTGCACATCACGTACTTGGAGTCACACCCACGCAGGTGATGACATGTACGCATAATTTGTTCTCTCAAAAAGCAAAATTAGGTTGCCAAAAAAAAATGTGATATACCCTTCTAGAAAAGAACTGAATTACAAAGGAAGATATTTAAACTCAGAGACCTGGGTGGTTCCTGTAAAAATAATACAAACCCGCAGATAAAAGCAATTTGTGAAGAAACTTCTTCGCCTAGCTAGCTATGGTTGACCAGAAAATACGTAATTAAATACAAGAACAGAAAGAACGCCTAACAAAGAATGGCATATAAATGGCGGAAGGTTAAATTATGAGGAAGTCGTGCGGGTCCTTTAATATTGTTCAAGATATTCTTACAAATCAACCATGAATCAGTCAAATATTGATTGCTCATATAGGAGTAAATTATAACACCCACATGTATATAAAGCTAAGCCCAGCTAGCACTTGGTAATCACATCACACCCCTTGAATCCCTCTTAAGTAACGCCCTCCACCGCCAATTTTACGAGCATCCGCAGCGTCATATGTGAGCCATCTCATGACATAAATAATATTTTAATTAGAGTAGGGTGCATTATATTTCCTCCAATCTATATTATATGGGATTTTTAACTAATTGATATTTCTTAGAAAAGTTAGTTACAAATATCAAATTAAAAAAAAAACTTAATATCTCACTTTTACCCTTATTAATTACCAAATTCTATTTTTTTCTCTTTTCTAAATTACACAATATGTAATAAATCAACAGAAGTAAAAAGATGAGTTACTATTAAAAATTAATATAATATCTTATACCTAAGAATACATAACTGCATATATAAATATTATTTTTCCTTGTTAATTTATGTTATTATTATTTTCGGCTGTTTAGTCTTAAGCTAACCTAAAAAAATATAATAATATCTTAAAAAAGTATAAATGATGATTAAGATATAGATTTATTTTTTAAAAAATACAACAATGTTCATTTCAACTTTCAAGCAACTAGCACAATTTCTTGAATATTATATATATATATATATTTTTATCTTTAATATAAAATATTTTTAATTGAATCATGCGAACTAAGAATATGAGTTAAATTTAGTTATTTATCTCAATTTTTTCAAAAATCACAATATTTTTTTAAAATTATCCTTATTTAATATTTTTTTTTATCTCTTTTAAATATATTAAATGAGGATATTTTTAAAAAATATAATAAATACTATGTTATATATCATAAAAAATTTTATATTTAAAATTAAGATAAAAATTTATGTATTTAAAATCGGAGAAAGCATACACAAGGAGTACTAGTATAAACTGTGAACATTTGTTGACTCGAAGTTGATAGTACATGGGAGGATAGTAATCTTGGATCACGTGCTTTCTGGGATCATGTGCTGCACAGAATTTAAAGTCTCTGGCTGCTCTCTTTTCCAAGTCTCTAGAATTTTTCAACTCGACTAATCTTTCAAACTTTAAATATTTTCCCATTAATAATAATAATAATAATAAATAATTGGTCACCTGGCGTGAGCTTGGTCTACGTGGCCAACTCGCTATCATACGTGGCTCATGGCTATGTTGACATCAGTGATTAGTTTACATTTGAAAATTTCCGGTTTAATTTACAACTATTTCAACTTACTTTTTAGAAATATTATTTATTTCAAAATATAACATAATTTATGGTGTTATATATTCTAGTAATTATTTTTTTATATCTTAATATATAATTAATAGCTGAGAGATAAATAATATGAGAAATATGAAAAATAATTTAATTAATAAGAATAAATAATAAAAAATATTAAAATTTGTTTATAAATTAAATAATTTAAGTTATTTTTTTGTTAAGATGCATGACATAGTTAAAAGTGGAATATAAGTTATGGGGAGTATTTATTACGAGCTACCTACTAAAAAGAACCCACAGTATCATCGAGGATCCGTATACTTTTCAAATTAAGGTTTTAGGTTCATGTAACATCAATGTTTAAAGGATACATTCAAACCTAGCCGCGGAAATATGTTGACAACTCATGGCACTTTTCTTTTTGTGGGGAAGGCTTTCAAGCGGTTCAAAAATTTATGAAGAATTTTAATGATATGAATAAAAAGAAAGAAATTGACATTAATAAAAATTATAATTATAATTTATTTTACATTATTATTGTAAAGAATTATATTTTCTCACATAACGGAAAATAAACCCCGGAAAACGTCACATTTGAAACGATCGATCGAGGATATTCCCGGTTATCATATCAATGTTCAAATTAAGAATTCGCTCTCTCAAATATACATGATGGGGTGCATGAATACTTAACTTTATACCCTGTGCTATTAATTTTGGCTCTCTACTTTCTTCACCACTTTTTCTTCGTTTTGACTGTCCAATTAATGGACATTGAAAGTAATAATTTTTTATAAAAAATCATAGTTTTAATTTATCATATTTTTTATTGGTAACTAACCTGTTATAAATATTTTTATTTTAGGGTGAAATATTTATTCAAAACTCAAATTTTATATTATTCATTATTACACGTATATTAATTTTTTAAACATATATATATATATATGTATGTATGTATACCTGACTATCTTTATTTTAAAATTTCAAAAATTGTCAGAGTATATCAATATCATTGCTTAATGTTTCCAAAGGTGGCAAAGTGCCAGTGCGGAGCATATCGATTTGGAGTTTGCTCAAAATCAGACCTGAAACGATGAATATATATTATGTATCGAAAAGAACCTGAACTTTGAGAACATGAAGAAATGCTTGTCCTCAGAACTATCAAGAAACCCTAGAATAGAAAGTATAAAACAAAAACTGATGTATATATGCAAACTATGTGTACAAGAACACGTAGATCTTATCTGAGCAGAGGTGCTTTATATATATATATATGTATATATATATAGCCCCAAGAGACTGTATCTGTTTACATCTTGGGGTTATGGTCCATTAACTAAATGCATATATATAACAATAAAAAGCAAAACAAGGGGAACAAAGAAGAGAAGAGAATCATATACGTAGTGTCAAGGCCTGGACAAATCGAAGTGGCTCCAATTATCCAATAATAAGTCGGCATCAAGAGCATCGGCACCAAAAAGAGGGGGCTGTGAGGAATGCACGGCAGAATTGGACCACATCATATCATTTAAGGCTGCCTCTTCCCCTGGCAATGGTGGCAACTCAAAATTCAGACCATCATGACTACTGCAACGGTGATCAATTCCATGATCTTCCTGATTTCTTGGCTTAGAGTTGAACCCGTACAGGTACATTTGGTTACTCTCACTCAATTGGGATTCTGTCAAACACCCAATAACACCAACTTGATCATCCTCTGGCAAACCAACACCTTCTGTGCTTGCTACACTTGAATCTAGCTTTTGATTGAGGAAATTTGCATAAACAAGTGCAAGATCAATATTTGGAGCATCCGACACACCTGAGGAGCTACGTGAAGATGGGTTTTTTGTGGGATCACAATGATCATCTCCTTGACCGTGAGGTGAAATCTTGGGAGGAAGAGCATCCATGGTTTGTCTGAAGGAGGTCTTACTGCCACGTCTGTTCTTCCGGCAGCCACCTCCGACAGGAACATTGCGGAGTGATCCTCCTTTGGTCCAGTACCTTCTGCAGCCCTTGCAAAAGTAGCGAGGTTGAGTTAAGCTGTAATTATTGTAGTAGCAAAACTTGGTGTTGCAAGACCCACACCTCGGACAGTTTGGTGATATCTCTACATTAGGCTTCCACCCACTACTCTCCATGATCACCTCCTCTTCCCTCTGCCTGCATCTGCCTCATCAACGACGACGCTGAGGAAGCAAACTGAACTGAAGAGAAGGTGAAGAGGTGAAGAAAGTGTTATATTGGGCGTTGGGTTGAAGTTAGTCTAGAGATGCACATGATATGAGAGCCAATCCTGGAAATGTCTAATGCTTCCAAGCCATAAGCACATGAGGATGCAGGAGGGTAAGTTGGCCTCTCAGCTCTGAATACATGTTGTCGGTGTTTGGCATACGTGGCACGATGATATTGGTGGAGATGAGGGTGATATGGGAAGCAAAGGCCTCGGTTTTACAATTTCATTATCAGTTTCCTTTCAACAGCAGACAACGCCTTGATGCAAGAATGAAGCACATCCCCCACAAACACAAACTCTTCCCTCAATACTTGCAAACTATAGAAACTCTCCCCAGTTACCACCTCCTTAATTTCCAACTTTACACAAACTGTTTAACCATATATATCTATATATATATAGATACAAATTATGTATATTACAGCTGTTGAGTAGGGAAGATCCTTCTTTATTTCTTGCAACTAAAGAAAAATCAAATCTTTGCTGGGTACTCAGTAGTACATTTTCTCTTAAACCTTCCGACAATCATTTGGTGGGGGCATTTTTTCCTTTTTTGCAGCTATGTGAGGCAAAGTCCCATTAGACATTACCATTGGTTTTCACCTCCGTTTGCTGCTAGGTTTAATTAATTTGCACCTTATCCCTGTCGGTGAAAGTCATTTTATTAGTGAAAATACTAATGATTCAATTTTGAAATTACAGTGTGTGTATGTGTATTATAAGTGGCATGTCGTTCTCCTCATATTAAAATCTATTATTTGATGCCTCTGAATTGCTTAACTATCATTTAATTACCACATGATACATCATTTTTTAATTTTAAAAATAATGAGGCAAGTTATACTTTTGATCCATGTATTTTTATTTTTTTTCATACTTTAGAAATTTATAATTCAGTTTTACCATTTATAATTTTTTAATCTTATTTTTGCTGTTTAAATTTTTTTGATATTTTGTATTATGTATACTAACATATATATATATATATATATGTTTTAAATCTTATAATTATATGCATGGAAGATGTCTTGTTGTAAAAGGAAAAACTCATTTTAATAATATCAATATCTTGAATGATTAATCTTCAATTATTGGTTGAAGAATACCCTTGGTGCTTATAAAAAATTTATGAAAGTTTTACATAGGTTTTAATATATTTGACTTTTACATTTTGCTAATCCTAACGTGAATTTATATTTTTTTAAAATTATAAATTTAGAAAATGTTTGCAAAATGAGAGATATTAAAAAAGAAAGCATAAGTAAAAAGAGAAAAAATAATGTCATACACGTTCCCATTCTTTATATTTTTGTTTTCCACTTTAGAGTCATTTTGACTATTATTCAGGGTCCGTTTGGTTTTCAGTTAATTAAAAATGAGTTTTGATATAATTGGTTTTGTAATATAATTATAATAAAAATTTACTTTGGACTAATGTGTTTATGTTTGGATGATTTATTTAAAAATTAATTTTGACAAAACTGATAATTTTTCTTTAAATTAAACTTAAACTTTATCTCATAACTAATTTAATTTCCTTGGACTAAAATTTAATCTGCATTTATTTAATTGGGAATATGGTTTATCTGATATAAAATTTTCTTACTAGTTATGGTCTATAAAGATTAAAATTTTGGGAGGACATTTTGATTATTAGATAAAAGAAATTTTATGGAAATTTTATTTTCCTAAATTCACTATTTTTTCTCATTTTTATTGATCTATTTTCATCTTACTTCTTTTCAAACCTTGTTAGAATCAACAAAAAATCAACATATAGCCTACTTCTACCTCAACTCCGCTTAACACTTAAACCACAACTCCAACGTGATTTGGTTAATCACCCAAACATCCAAAAAAAAAAGTGAAAATGTGGTTGTGTGTCTAAACTGCTTATTTTTATTGAAACCAAACACATGCTCAATTGTTAAGAAGTGAGGCACCGCAAATCTCTTCTGTTGTCTTTTATTTTTTAATAAATAAATATATAATTTAATTTCTTGTCTGAAAATATTATTAAAAAAAAATGTCACTATTAATTCTTATCAACATTAAAATAATAATGTCCACAAGCTAAACTATGATCTACCTTAAACTTCTTTCATTACCAACCCCCGGGGGTGGGGAATCTGAACAGTTACGATTTCAATAAAATTTCATTTAGTAAATGTGTTAATATATCTTAGATAAAATTAGATAGATTTTTTCGTGCATTGTAGGAAGAGAGAAAAATGAGTTGCACAGTTTATGATTTAAGATTAAGAATGCCATTTGCAGTAAGTTTTATATTGATTGATTGGTTGATAATTTAATTTCTCTTGGTGTGATGATTAAGGGCAGTTATACTTTCAATCAAAATTTATGAATATAATATTTTAAATAAAAGAGGTTATTTATCAACTGTTGAAAGTTTAAAAGGATTAACTGTCACAATTGAAATTGAATAAAATTTGTCAAAAATGTACTGTTTAAAACAAATTACTCGTCTGTCCAAGAGTGGCACATGGGAAGAGCAAGTAAATTCTGAAAAGATATGTACCAAAAAAAAATTCTGAAAAGATTGTTTCTCAAGTTGATAATAAGCTTTACGGTGACTCTTTATTTCTTGGGTCATGGCTTTCTCGGACCTTGATTTTCATCAATATGCCTCTGATTTTATTGATATTTTATATGGAATTGCTAATACAGTGTCGAGGAAGCAAGTGTCACTTTAATTATGTGAGAAGGACGCATTTCTCCCGTATTAGTATTACGACATCCTCCTACGTAAAGATCTCATTTCTCGCCCCTCCCCACTTCACTACTTTGAAAAAGTATATATATCTTACAACTTCTAATTCAACAATCATGACCCACTTTTCTTCAACTATTTTGATGCTGCTAATCATTCAGGAAACAAAAAATTTCTTGAAAAATTTGGATACGTTTAACGCCAATAAAATAAGAAATTAAAACTTGTTTAAAGGATCAGAAAAACTTGCACTTTTTTCTTCTTTTAAACAATAATGTTAAGATATTAAAAATTAGACTAATTATTCAACTAGTTAAAATCCTGATTTAAAGGTTCATTTAAAACTTAATAATTCAACTGTAGATAAACTATAAATAAATAGGTAGTAATAAAATTAATAATTTTTTAATTTTATGTTATATATTATAAGAAAATTTTGTTAATGAGTTTTATAACATAATATTAAAATTTAAATAAGTTAATATTTATTAATAATCATATTTTAAATTTAAAATAATTAATTAATATTCTATTTTTATATTATTTATTAAATAAATTTATTATTATTAATAATTATATATCATAATAATATTTACACAATGTTATAGTATGAAAAGAAAAAAATTTATATAAAAATATTATTTAATACTAAAAATAATACTATTTTATTTTAAAAACTGAGAATTTTTAAAAAATAAAAATAAAAAATATTTTAATCAATTCATTGTCTAGCTGCGATAGTCCATGCTAATTTTACTGATTTTTGACCAATTTGTACCAATTCTATAACTCCAATTTTTCTCTTCATCCAGATTAGATTTCACACCAATTTTTAGTTCAATCAATCGAACTAATGAATCCAATCTGATTTTTCATATCCCAAACAATGTACATTCAATTAAGGGCTGAATGTATAAATACTTGTACCAGCACCGACACAAATCAAACACCCAAACTCATGCCCATACCATTGCCCATCGTCATCCGAAGGAAGCATACCTCAACTCAATAAGTGCCCGTTTGATTTGTCTTTTTATAAAAAATTATTTAGAATAACTACAATTTATAAAAATAAAATTTAAATAAAAATAGAGAAATTTACCACAAAACTACTTGGATAACTTTAGAGTAAATGATAGTTAAAAATCATGATTTGGTTTACCAAACAAGCCCAGCAGTTGAGCAAACTGAAAACTATATTATGAAAGAAGAGGAATAAAATAGTTATGTACAACAAATATACATAAGGGTACAAATTAATGCAAAACAACGCGCAGCTATCATCATATGTGACTTGGTACACTTATAAAAACGAATAATACAAGTCGCAGTTCTACTCGGACATCATATTGCTACAACTTACAGCTGCCCCAACCTTTCCTGTATAAAAACAAAAAACAACTTCAGTCTAACTGCATCACAAGAAATATTGTCAAAAATTTTCATAACATCCCACACTTTTTTCACCGAGTATCAGCGAGTGTTAGAAGCACACTAGAAAATGAGAAATGGGTCGTGGCGTGAAAGCTATGGAAGGGAAAAACCACAAGAAACACGTCATCGGCAGCAAAGTAAATGCATAAACCAACAAGCAGTGCTACCACTTCTAACAAATATAAACCATCATCCACCGTCCCAAGTATCCAAACACAGATGCATACAGAACTACAGAGGCAAGAGTTTATGGACAAGCAAGTGAATTTGAACGTTATTCTTTGGATGCATAAAGGCCATTCTCCTTCCACTCTATCTAGAAGATATCAAAAATTAGAAACAAATAAAAACAAGCACTACCTGAAGCATCTGCATTAATTTTGGATGCTGTTCCAATAGCTGGCAAAGTTTGTCTCGGTCTCTCAACAAAGACTGCCATATCAGAAGAGCATTACAATGATGAAGATTAAAGCAAGGCCAATTTAATGTGATTATTGTTTAATTAATAAAAAAATGCATAAAAAAAAATACCTGAATTGCCTCTGGAGACTTGAAATACTCATGTAAAGACATCCCGGGATCTCGTTGCTCCAGCAATTGAGCATCTCCTGACGGTTGAGTATATTCAACTTGCTTCTGCTGTTGAGCATGTGTGAACTCTTGCTGTTGGTTTTGGTAATAGGTCTGCATTGAAGAAGCCTGTGGCTGCTGCAGCATCTGTAATGGATGCACTTGTACCCCACTTTGAACATTCATACCTGAATCCAACTGTATTAAAGCTTGAACAGGTGGCCTAAGGTGCTGAGGAGGTTGTGGAGGGCGTGGGACCTGGGGAGGCTGCAGGGGCTGCAACTGAGTAACAGAATGCATTGACTGAAAGGAAGCTGGAGGAATGGAGATGCCCTGCATGGTGCTTAGCTGGTTTTCACTGTGTTGCTGATTTGGGTTATTTCCATAGACAGTCAATGGAATGGAAGCTGGCCTACTGAACCCCAAGGAAGGCATTAATGGGCTCAGAGGGTAAGATGACAATCTGGCCCCTGATGCAGAATGACTCCCTAACCAGGCATCATTGGATGGTGCAATGGAGGCCTGGGGAACT
This sequence comes from Adenanthera pavonina, assembly GCA_026686845.1. NCBI lineage: Eukaryota > Viridiplantae > Streptophyta > Magnoliopsida > Fabales > Fabaceae > Adenanthera > Adenanthera pavonina. Next base: position 8,891,842 of record JAIVEN010000002.1, read on the forward strand.
TCAGTTGTCCCAATACTTGACTGACTGTATGCAGAAGGTAGTGAAGCAGAGGTTTTACCTGTTGGCAAATTATATGGACTAGATGCAAAAGGAGGTGGTGTGGGAGGAAGCGGGGGAGGAGGCCTACTAGGTCCACCAGGAGAAGATACAGAGGTCCTGGCATACTTTGAATCTGGCATGGGAAGGGAAGATGCTAATGACATTGCAGATGACCCACTGATAAATGGAGAAGAATAGTCCATCTGAACATGAAAATATAGAAGCATTATAAAAGTGATGGGTGCTGAACAAGGAGAAAGAAATGAGGGGAAGCAAAAAAGATTCATATAACAGAAGCAGAAGCAAGAAAAGGAAAACATTTATATACAAGGAGGCAAAGTTTCCTAACCTGAAAAGCCACAGGACGCTGTGTGTCTGCTGGAGAATTAACAAACGGGGATGACTGGCTAGGAACAGAATCAGAAGTTTGTGATATTACAGTTAAGGCTGTTGGTGGAGGTGGCATTGGGGGTAAAGGAGGCTGGTTTGACAAATATCTCAGGTCATATTGAGAACCTGTAACACTGGTAACGTTACCACCATGTTGTGGGCTGTTCTTCACAAAGAAATTTTGGGAAGCCATCCTCGAATCAACTGGTAGTTGCATTGATGATGTGGATAGATTATTGTAAAGTGATGTTGGAAATCCTGAACTATTTGCCACTGCTGCAGAATCATATCCACTGGATGTCCTGGTCGGAAAAACATTCTTTAAGTCATCAGACCGCTCAACATACTTCCTGTCCGATGAAACACTAGATTCACGAGTTAAGGGCATATCAGGACGTGAAACTGACATCTTTGAGGAAAATTCACTTTGGGCATTCTCATCAACGTTAGACCCTAATGGAGTGCCCATATGCGAAAACTGACTACTCTCAACAGCATCACTTCCCGTCTCTTCAACAATTGATTGGGGAGAACTTTGCTCAACAATAACTGGGGCAGGCTGCTGCAAATTATCATCTGGCTGAGGAAAGGGCAACTTATCATCAGGGTCAGACTCCTCGCCATCAAAAACTATATCAATTCCTTGAAGATCATCATCAAGATCTGGTTTTAATTGCTTAGATTTGTTTAGCTTCTCCCCATTTGTAGGATTTGCAGGAGCATTTTTCGGATGTCCCACAGCCTCCCCCACTATTGTTACAGAAGGATTCTGACGTTCCCTTTGTCTTGCCATAAATTCATCTACATGAATTGATGGAGGTCTCCCACCTGTAGATCCTGTTCGTGGCACTGTTATTACATTTGTGACACCTTCAACATTTCTCTCTCTTGCCACATAGTCATCCACATGCATAGATGGTGGTCTACTGGTATTTGGCTTGCGCTGCCGGAAGGCATCCCTGCGAGTAGTACCAGAAGAAACAGTAGACTGTGCTGCACCCCGTGAAAATGCATTTTGAGCAGAGATCTCTGTCTGTGAACCTTCCCGAGCACGTCTAGTGTTCCCATCCGTTGAAGGTTGTTTCCTTTTGGCACCAAGATTTGTCTGTGTCAATCTGTCAGGTAATGTTTCTGGGCATTCCCAAAGAAATTTTTCCCCAAGTCCTCCAAGATTGAGATGATCATCAATCTTCTCGACACTGTTTTCATGCATCTGGTGTGTCTTTGAAAAATCTAAAATATCATTTTGAGGTAAAACACCATTATCCACCTTCACCGAACCAACAGGCTCTTGCAAGACTAATGACAATGATTGAACAATTTTCGAAACCTTCATATCAGGGATAAACAAGCAGAAGTTACAAAACAACTCGGAAATAAATATGCAAGCGAAAAGTGATACAATAAAATTATACCTGACTCATGATTTGTGTGTCAGAAGTACTCAAATGGCTGTCTGCAGTAATCTTTGAACTGAACAGAGCAGTTAAATCTACAACGTAGTTAATATTTTCTTCAGGAAAGCCAGCGGATCTTGTCATATCATCAGAAAGCCCAAAAAGGTGCTTCAGTATGACAACTCTGTCAGAATTTAAACTAACCAACAAACAAACTGTAAGCCCAATGTGCTCAATGATACCAAAAAAAAAAAAATAGCACCACAAAACCCAAAAAAAAAAAAATCTACATAAGATAACTTCTAAACCATATCCTTTTTATGGTGAGAAACTATGTGATTTGAAGATATAAAATAAAAATTGTTCAAAATTTTATAAATAGTAAGATTTGGACCCTTCATTGACAAAATTCCTTCCTTTATACATTAGATATTTGTGAATGCTGTCCAAAATCTCCCTGGAAATTCCATTTGCTTACATAAATCAATATGATAGGGAAGTTCAAAATTTTAGCATTTTTCCTTCATTATTTTTAGCTTCTAGCCTTTCATATTAAAGGCTCTTTATTTTCAGTGTCATCCAGAATGCTTACATGAAAATCATTTTTTGACAAGTTGACTTGGATTAGCATTAACACTGAATTTTTGTGAAAGGTTAAGATTTGATAAGATTAGTATATTTGATAATGTTATGGCAGCAGAGGCCAGATTAGAATTACCCCCCACTTGGTGCAAGAGTGGTAGAAATCATCTCACGTTTATATTATAAGTTTGGGGAGGTATGTAACTATCAGTCATCAGTCCTTGCATTTTAAGCTGCATGTCAATATATAAAAATGATCTTGCTGGTACATTTTGATCAGCAGTGTCACAGGCCAGAATACTGCAGTAATAGAGCACATTTCTACCTAAGGTTTCCCTTTAATTAAAAAATTATCACCCCCTACCAACGGGTGTTAGTCCAAGTAAAAAGGGGTTAAAGGGCTAAGGTCGCTTAAGCATTATGTTTCGGGTTCGAGACTCTGTGAATACAAAAAGATTTTTGCAAAAGCTCCCCCAAACCACCCCCCTGCCCAAAAAAAAAAAAAAAAGAAAAAAGAAACGAGGACCCAACCATAGCTCAATCTGCATTGGTCAAAAATCAAAGTGGCAACCGGATACTAGACAGTTATTGCCCAAAAAAGAAAAATTGTCACCCCTACTTTAATCAAGAAACCAAAGGAAGGGGAGAAAGCAAAAAAAGAAAAAGATAAGATATCTAAATAAATTTATTACATGTAGCTTTTGAAAATTAAATCCAAGTTCACACGCAAAATAAAGTCTCTTGTGAATTTAAGTAAGAATATGCATGATGTTGTTTTTTGAGGATGAACTGAATATGCATGAACATAAAGTTGATTAAATGCATCAATGCAGAAGCCAAAAAACAAAACTAACCTTTCCCCATCCATGCAAAACTGCAGAGATCCCACTGACAGTTCATATATAGCTTCAATTACACAAGCTGACAAACCTTCTTGGGTATCAATTGATCTCAACAACTTAATCAAACAGCTAAGTAAAGGAGGGCATTTTCTCCATTCTGCTTCACTATAATCGTAATAGCTGACATCCCTATCATGGTTTTGAGGTTCAAATATAGCTCCAAAGGCAATTCGACCTTCACCACAAGAAGCTAATTCTCTGAAAGCTGTAAGACAAGCAACTAACTCTTTTCCAACAGGAAGGACCTAGAAATAATAGAATCCGTAATCACCATAAAAGAAGCAACAGGTAAAAGCACTTTGATTTAATTATAAACTGACATTTGATAAACAGAAATTCTTCCACACCAACTTTTCTCAATAATAAGTGCTGCTTATGCACAAAAAAAAGTATCTAAAGACCAACACTAACATTCAAGATGGATCTAAAAGTATATAACAGACAGATCTAGAAGTATAGATGTACAGGATCAGAGAGTCACCTGAGAACATTTTAAGAGATGACATAAAATCAGGGCACACTCTTCAGTATTCAGTTTCTCCAAAGTTCCGCTGACAAACAGTCAAAATTCATCAACCAGTTGTTAGGCAAAAACAAAACATAACAGTAACTAGGAAATAATATCAACTCACCTATCCATCTTGGGGAAAGGTTGAGGAGTTCCTGAGTGAAAAATAAGGGTAATAAATTTGAATACAGGTAGACACCAACTGAAGAAACTGAAGTTAAACTTTGCGAAAGTTCTACTGTCCGGAGTTTGCTTTCCATCTACATCATCAAAGCCAAAACATCTATCCAGCACTTTTGTTAACATCTTAAGAGCATCCTCCCTTAATAAAAGGTCCTGACAGAAGGAAAATTGGTTATTGTTGTAATATATAAACTTTGGCTGTTATTAGTATGGTAATACTCAATATAGTAATGGTGGGTATACTAAAGGACCATAAGTTCACCTTGCCAAGTGGATGCTCCAATACGCTGGCAAGAAAATCAAGGAGCCTGGAAACCTGAAAGAAAGGAAAATAATTCGTTATGGTGCTAAACTAGACAAATTACCAAATCCAACTTTTGGGCTTGAAAAGGACTTATACCTTGTATGCATCCGTATCTGATAGGGAAGATGATTCAGAAACATGATGAATAATTGATGATAATACTGGTTGTATAAGCATAGATGCATAATCAGTGTTTAAGCAAGCAATACGGATTGTGAGAACCCGAAGCAGATCTTGAATGACCACTAATGCCTGTTCAGGAAATTAGAATGATGCAAGATAACAACAGTTTATATAACCCGCATCAACAAAACCCAGTCTCCATTAGAACAAGAAGGAAAAAAAAATCACCGTGTAAGCAGAAATTACATACAGAAATGGCATAATGCTGTATAATCTGGCCAATTTTGTCAAGATGTGGTGCCAACTGGCAAAGCAGCTTCTCTGGGTGTCCGGATTCCAGATACCAGTTGGCATGTCTTTCCATACAAGGCCCAAGAATGGTCCCAACAGCCAACATTCTTCGGACACTGAGCAAAGGCATTCCACGAGTCCAAAGCCATATATCTTCCACAGGAAATAAATCACTCTTGCAAGATAAAAGCAATAAGAGCAGAAGAATTGATCAATATATACAGCCCAAGAATCTTACAATACTAACTCAAATAATAATAAATTTGAAGAAATGTATAAGCACTTAAAGACACATGGCCAGAACCCTCACTCCAAAGTTCTGCATAGCGAATGTGTTATGCATACCAAAAGATAAAGCAAACTGCATGTTTCTTTTGGGCCTAAAGCCAATATTGAAGTAGCCTGAACGCTAGCAAGAAGGGTATTGAAAAGACCCGGACTCCAGCCATGTACTGGCCAAAAAGCAAGGGCTGACACAACGAGATGACAGACAGCTCCAAAACCAATAGCATAATCAGGATATGGAGAGGATATGTCTGCTGCACATGCAGCCAGCTTGGGGCTGCAATCACCAGAATTTGATCAATTCAAAGAAGAAAACATAATTCTTAAACCAAAACCAAACCAAATGAAATTAAAAAAATACCTTATCTCTCTCTGTAATCGTAGAAGGGCATTCACCAATTTCGTATTACGGTGCTGCTCCTTTGCTTCCTATTAATTGCAACCAAACAAAATAAAAAATAGGATTCCCCAATAATTTTTGTTGCACAAGGTTCTGTAAGTTAATCAGACTAATTTCATAGAGAGTCCTTGTGATTCCTTCTTTGATTAAGGAATTTGCAATACTCTCCTAGTCATTGAAATACATATTCTCCCAAATATTAATTATTCCAACCAAGAACATTTCCCACAAAGAAGTACCATGGTGAGAAGATACAGGACCTCTTGATAGCAAATAAGGAAAGACATGCTATAGAAAGAAATAGATTATACTAAAGTTCTAATTATATTTTATTTTTGGTTTCTTAGCACAAAGGTTTTCTATCTTCTTTTTGTTACTTTATTGTAACAGCGATTGCAAGTTGCAAGTCAGATTTGCCTCTTGCGAAGGAAAACTCAACTATATATATTGGTTGCTCCATGTACTTGTTTCAGTTAGTTGACGAATGATATTTTGAGTGTGATGTTCAGCTCCCTGCCTCCCCCTCTCGTGCTATCTCTCCCTCCCCCTGTTTCTATCTTCACCTCCCCCCCTTCTTTTCTTTCTCTCCCTCGGTTTCTCTACCTCTTCCCTATCTCTCCCCTTACTCACCACTAGTACTGCATCACCTCTACAAGACAAACCTGTAATTTCTGCAAAAGTGCAATCAGTAGAGCCAGCGAAGGAACCAAAAGATCAACAATACTCTGCTCACGGTTACGTTCCAAAAGTAAATCTGATGTAGTATTGCATTCTGTACCCTCATCCACAAGGTAATCTGTTCAACAGAATTGTCCAATTGCATATGGTAAATTTTAGAAAAACAACATCAACATGTCATATGGAACATTAAATCATAGAATATGAAACAGCATGCAATTACAAGACTGGCAGAAGACAATAAAAAAAATCATGAGGTTGTGGCCTGCATATAATATGGAACACCAATGAAGATATATAGTGATCTATACATTTGTAAGCATAAAGAACCATAAGTCACTGGAATATAGAGTAGCAGGAACCATTTGTAAGCATAATACACTAAGTAGCATAGTAGCTTGTAATCATATAAACCACTAATTATAACAGGAACTTAAATTTGCTCACCAAAATTGTTTGAGGACCGCTCAAGCATGAATCTGCAGTTGACTAAAACAGCATAGATAACTATTATAGCACCTTCGTCATATAGAGTAGCAGCAATAGTCTGCATTGATTTCAAACTCTAATAAGACACTGCCAACAAAATTTGCATTAAGAATTTTAAATTATCCTTGAAATAGCTTAAGATAGAATATTAATGCATACTGGGTTTTCAGAAATGAATGCCAAAATTCTAAATGCTGTTGTCAACTGTGCCAGAGAAGAATCTCTAAGAGCAACACCGTCAAAAGACTTTTCAGATATGAACTTTCCAAGATTCTCCATAACATTAATATCAGAGCCAGCAGAAGACTCTCCGACAATATTCTCAACATCAGTCAGATCTGACACTAGGATACTAGTTGAAGTTAACTGCACATCTCCTCCAGAAGCCAATACAGCAGCATAACGAAGTAGACCAATACTCCCATGTTTGTGGTAAACTACACCAGCATCAATCCATTCCAGCAGCCGTGAGGGAGCATCTTTCCTATTGGACCCTGGAGAGGAGATATGCAAAGCTCTATGGAGCTCCATAGCATGTCCAATCCAGGAACCCAAAGATGATGATGTGGAATCCATAACAATGACTTCAATAATCTCCGCAGCAGAGTGAAATATTGTAAGATTTACAGGTGATGATCCTGAATACAACAGGATAAGCACAAGCATTTCAAACCTTCACTAAACAAGAAATTTTTCCATCACTGCATAATGAGAGAGAATAGAATAACTTGAATACCACTATTTTTGCCAATAAATTCAGATTCCTTGACAGAACTTAATGCTTCAATCAGGATAGAAACAGCCTGCAAGAAAAGAAAGAATCATAATATAAAATTAAAATCTTAAATATAGTAAAACTTCACATGTTACAATATATAAAACAACACAAACAAATAATAACAAGAAGCATAAACACAAACAAATAAAACAACTCATTTTTCCTGCATGTCAATTATGTTTGTTAAATACAAAAAATTATTTATTAATCTATAAAATTACACTAAAGAATATAGGAAGGGATATTCAAGCATAAAAAAATCCGAAGAGCTTTAATTCACTTAAAACTTCATTAATTTTTTATCTTACAAATAAGTTATATTTTATATTAGTAAAGTAATTAGTAATTAAACTAATTAAAAGGTCTGACTTAATTTGTATTAAGAAATTGGGTCTAAATTCTAACAAGAAGCCAGATATCGAAATATGTATAGATATGCTTGGTTTGTACAACCAAGAATGTATATTTATTTTTTGATCTCTAAAATAATAACAGACTGAAAAAGGGAAAAAGCTTTCTACTATATCCTCCAAACATCAGGATCAATTTTTCTTTTTAAATTTTAGCGTGTCAATCACAAAAAGAGCACTTTCAGAGAAAAGAAATAGGCCCTAAGAACAAAATAAGATGGCACCTTGTTTAGGTTATTCTGTTACATCAAACAGACAGAAGATGTTGCCAAAAAGGGAGAGAATAAAATCATTGTTCTAAGCAGATTCATTTGTAAAACATTATAATTCATCACTTCAAATCCATCGAGATGTGCCTTTGGCCTATCTACCCAAATATCATAAACATAGCATAATATGGCTTCCAACAGCAAAATGTGGTGTGTACCTCAGGGAAATATCCCAAAGCAAACAAAGCTTGGCGTCCACAATTAGACCTGCAAATTGTCAGCAGATTTGGTTTAAAACTCCAACTATTGGCATATAATATTCAAATCAGCCAGAAAAAAGAAAAAAGAAAAAGCAATGTCCACCTAGAAAGACTACAAAGTTCCCACAAAACCCATAAAAACTCTTCTGATTGTGGATTTGATGAAAGCAAACGATCAATCGCATTAACCTAGGCCAAGAATAAGAAAAATCACAATTAGATGCAAAGACACAAAAGGAAAAGAGAGGCGAGGAAGGAACAGATATATGGAAGGGGATAAATTTCCGGAGTGAAACTAACCATCCTCAAATGCATACCAACTATCAGCCCTATCTCAAGTGGACTACATGAGAAACCTTTCGATAACAAAACAGATGCATATCGAAGAGGAATACAATCTTCCCTGTTGAAAACATGACCACCCTTAAGGGCATGGATTAATATTGTTGAAAGTTCAGGATCCTGTAGCAGGAATATCAAGCCTAAAAAGGGAAAGAACAAAAGAATATGAACACTTGATTATATCATTAGCTTCATTCTAGTACTAGATCCAACTACAAGTGAGTGAGTAAATACAAATCGATATGTATTTGTCTTGAAATTAATCATAGCTAACCTGAACGACAAAAAAGAAATGAAAGAATCACAGCTTCAATTGATGATGCAATATCCATAAATATTTCCGCAGCATATCCTCCTTCCATACGCAATACAGGTGATGACAACAGTGCAGCTGATAAGGACAGAAATCCACGCTCCTGCCTCCAATTTAGTGTTTGAAAATACATACATGTCAATATATAATATAACCAGAAAAATTGTAGCACAGAAACTAATTCTGGCATTCAAGTACACCAAAAAACAGAAAAGAATGCATATATGTGTGTGTACAGAATTGGCCACATTCACATAATAGGGGCACTTATGACCAGTCATAGAGCATGTAAAAAAATGGAAAAGCAGGGACAGTTCATAGTACTCAGAAAATGTACTGTCCTGACTAAAAAACATACCTTCAAAAGTCGCAATAAATGTGAGTCGATATCCCAATCTGAAAAGCAATAGCTTGACGAGCTAATTAGGCCAGAAGTTGCTTTATATGACAACAATCCATCTGTCGGACCAGTAAACAATAATCTGGTTCCACGAGCAATGGGAGAAGGATCTTCAATTGGACCACGTGAGTTTATCAATTTCTGCATTAGTACTTGTCAACAAACATCAACAAGGAACTTTACATCCAGAAATTCTTGCTTAAAACAAATAACATTGTCTAAGTTATAAAAAACAAAGGATAAGAAAAAAAAAATGAAAAGCTTCTACTACCACAAAAGTCAAAATCAATTAACTTAAACTGACCAGGAGCTTTTTGAGTTGGATTTCTGCAGTAGTGAGTGTGTTCAAGGTAGCATTTGTAACCCTTCCAACAGTACTGATGCTTTCCAGCACAGACAGAACTGCAGACTGGCAAAGATTATATTACCACAAGATAAAGATGAAGTCCTGGAATACAAGCCAGCATTTATATCAGCCACATTTGTGAAAGCAATACCTCATATCTTGAAGCAACTTCATAAAAACGCAGACGGTGGAGCAAATAGGTAGCAAGTGAAGCAACATCATGACGAGGTTTTGCCAATATCAACTTCAACAAGTGGCTATAACCTTCACTTGTACCAGAGGGGATATTTTCCTCTTCACGTGGCCACCAACCTAAAAAGCCTTCACACCCAACTGAATACCTGGTAGCCTGCTCCACCACACCAAGAAGCAGGAGCATAGTAGTTGTTGAATTTTGCACATCCTTGGAAAAATACATCACAATCTGCTCCATTCCCCCACCATTAACGAAATGAAAGCAGCTCTCTCTACCAGAACACAGTAGAAGAGCCATGCTCAACCCTAGAAGGGCATTCTCAATCTGCATTTAAGTATATGAGAAAAGAGCCAAGCAAATGAGGCGAGAGTACATTTGTTTGATTCTAACTTTATCAATGAATAAAGTGATGAAGAGGAGGAGAAAAAAAAAAGATTACCCGCAAAAGACAGCAATCTCCTATATATGTAGATTTCCTAGTAAAATGAAAGTATCGATTAAACAAATCCACCAACTCTTCGGAGTCCAACATATCAGCCTCCGATTCAAAATAACTACCCTCTGATGACCATTCAGAAGATGCACTGCCTGATTTATTCTGAAGGACTTTATAAACCTCAAGAAGCTCTTTTCTTGCCTCATTAACAACACTGCGCAACTCTTCAAACTTCTCAGATCTCTCTGACATCTGATATCTTCCTCTAATTGAATTGCATATTTCACTGGAAACGTAAGACGAGACTGCTGATACTACAGCACTTACAACTTTATGTCCAGCATCCCCAAGCTCTGGAAACTCCAGAATCTTCAACATTATCTGTATAAACAGCTTAACTTCACCAGAGATATCGGGTGCAGGAACTGGAATAGACAGTACATTTAAAGAGGAGATTGAATCCTCAATTGTTGAATTAGCAGAATTTAAGGCAAGAGGCAGGTCTTCAAGCCTCCCTTCAGAAGAATCAACAAGATCAGTCAACGCACTGTCATCAAATTCAATGTTAAACTGGCCCAGATCCTCTGCTGTGTTGCCATATACAACCAAGCTCAAACTCCGATAGCTTCCCCTTACAACTAGATGACTAGTTACAACAGCCTGGTAAAGAGAAACAATCAGGGCAACAATAATTAAGCCATGAGTTTGCTACTCAGTGAATATCAAGAACAAGTCCAGATGGCAATTAATCCACCAATTATTTGCAATATATAAAGTATTTTCATACATAGCTTTACTGATATAACGATATTTGTTTTCAATCATATTTTCCCATACTCTTAGCATTAGTCATATTTCTATTAATATTAATCAGTGATTTTTCAATCAATTTTACTAGAACAGCATTTTATGTATATCTGATAAATTCATGATTGCCAAATCTTTAAAATAATAATATTTACTTACTTTTCTCCAACAAAAAGGGGATTATTCTACATTTAAAATTTTTCATGTGCGTAAAAATTCATTTTCATCAGATTTACCTTTCCAATCAATTTATAATTGTTCAACCAGAAATCAAATAACTACTAGGTAGTCAAAGGCAAAGGGCACCCTCAAGGCACTAGGCCCGTAAAATGTCTTTAGGCAAAAGACATCAGAAAGGTGCTTGCACATGTGAATCAAGACACTACAATAAAATACACACGCACACATATATATATGATGTATAGACAAAAAATTATAAATAAATGTAATTTGAAATAACATCCACATATAAATTTTGAAAAATGATGATACATGAATACAAAATAGATAAAAGTAGCAGCCATGTCAATCATAAGCTATTAACAAACGATAAAATGCACTGCTCAAGTACCAAAAAAAAAATCTTCGAAGATATAAAAGAACAATCTAAAAGCTGATCAAGTATCAAATTTGTTATCTGAATCAAAACTATCAAGATTCCGATTCAACAATCTCATCAATCTATTCTCCTCTTTTATTGGATTTATATCCTTCAATATTTTCATCTGTCTCATCAGAATCAGCCTCCACTTCCTTAATGCTGTGCCGTTTAGTGTGGTGGTCCCTCTTTGGCTTTTTGTTTCTTCACTTTTGTTTACAAAACCCTATGAAACTTTTAAATGTAAAACTTTCCTATCTTGTATAATATTTTAAATGTAAAACTTTCTTAGTCTAATAATCAAACACTTTCGATATCAACCTTCAGCATCACCCAAGAGCTTCAAGCTTGCTTTTTACCCTGAAAAAGGCGCCTTTGGGCACCTGACCAAAGCCAGCGCCTCTTATGCTATGTAAGGCACTGAGTCTGTTTGGCACCTTGCCTTAGTGCCTTTAACAACATTGTATATATTACAAACAATAGATCTGACAGATATCTAATAACATGATAATAGTTTCACACAGATTGAATAAAAAATTAGCATAATTGAAAATTCAAGTAAATAGAAAATGATTAAATTGAATATGGTTATTACTGTTAGAGTATACAATGATGTAAAATGGAGTAAATACCTCTACTTCTAGTACGTTTGACGAAGAGTGAGAGTATAGAAAAGGCTGACAAAGTCTCCTAAACCTCGTCTCTCCCTCACAATGAACAAATACCTCTAAAGCAAAAGAAGGAGGAGAGGTAGCTCTGCAGAAATGCAAGAAATTAATATGTTACAAAATCTTCAACAGGCATCCAAATCCCCCCGGCCAACAAAAACATCCTTGCAGTGCGTGACAGAATAAAAACATTATAGGTAACCACCAAATGTATTTGTTTCCAAACAAGAATGAATATTCAGACATCCAAAAAACAAAGATCACATACCCTACAAGAGTAACAGATTGGGCAACCGATGATGCACTCTGCTCCAAGAACTCACAGGCAGTGATGACTACTGGTTCCGAAAAAATCACCTGCAAGAAAAGTTTTTTGAATCAGGGGAAAGGTGTCACCATTGCAACCAACTAAACTCTAGCAAAACCAACTGATAATACCGACCAAGTAAACCACTATGAAAATAGCAATTGAAATTCGTTATTTCTAAATCTCAATACCAACTGTTAATACCGACCAAGTACACCACTATTAAAATAGCAATTGAAGTTCGTTATTTTTAAATTTCAACACACGGAATTGTGGCGGGATAACAAAAGATAAGTAGCAGTTTACCTCGCCAGAGTTTAAATTTGCACTGCGCATTACAATCGACTGGAGCTTCAGCGGGGAAATTAAGCTCAAAAGATTTATCAAATGAAAGCACGAGTGAATGCAGAGTTACCTCGTCGACATACTCGTCCAGATGGGGGTGAACGAAAGTCTGAGCAAAGAGGACGCATGGTTCAGGTCTACCCATGTGGAACTCTCAATCTTTCAACTTCCTCCCGAAGGAACATGCACCACAATCTCCTGTATTCGGATTCTAGGGTTTCTGGCACCACGGTTTGGAGCAATTTTGGAGATTGGTGACTTTCAGCCTCGCCGCCGATGTCTGATGGGAAGAGACATATATGTCCTTCCGTTACCTAAATAGTAAACTTAATATTATTATTATTATTATATAAAGCAAAAACATTATTCGTTTAAACAGAAAATTAAAAAAATAACATTAAAATTATAATCATGGCAAAAAATTAATTTTAAAATTAATTTTAATATATAAGATAATAAATAAGTTACTTTATTACACTCATTACTGTGATAAATTAGTTATATTATATTCATTATCTAATAAATTAAATGTTTTTACGTGAATTTTACTAGAACTAGTAGTTCAATCTTGATAGGCCAGCTTATTTAACCTTATAAAATGGATGAGTTAGGCTTTAAAAATGAGAGTCCAAATAAAAAATAGGCTTTTGAACCCGATGCTAGCAGATCAGGCCAATGGCCGAACCGTTTTCTTTTTTCCTCTATTTAAAATATTAAAAAGGGAAAATAATAGTTAAATATTTCTAGAGATAAAAAATTTCAAAAATATATCTTAAACTTGTAAAATTACAATAATATCAAGGTACCAAATTGTAAATACTATTGTAGCATGAAAAGACTATTTTGCCCCTCATTCCTTTTCTTCCTCCCCCATTTTCTCCCTCTTCCCTCCCGATTCTCCCTCCTTCTCCTCCTTCCTCTTACTTCATGGTCAAATTCGGTGAGTAGCAAGGCAGATTCGATGTGAGGCTTACCAGATCCAGCAAGATCCTTCCTTATTTCCTTCCCACCTCTGTAGACTCTATGTCAAGATTAAGGCTTAAATCTGTCACCCATCGTCCCTTCCTTTAACTTGCAAATCCTGGGCTCAGTTCCATTGGTCTTTATGATCAATACCGCCATTTTCCTCCATCACCTTCATCTTTTTCGTCTTCATCATCATTTTCTTCTTCTTTCATCACCTTCATCTTCTTCTTCCCCCATCTCCGTCTTCTTCATCCTCATTGCCTTCATCTTTTGGGCTTTTTTTTTAATTTGGGTTTACTAGTTTGAAATATTATATATTTGTATCAGTTACAAATATAGGTAAAACAATTACAAATTTAATTATATCAATTACAAATGTATGTAAAGTTATTTTTTTGGAATGGTATTGCCCATGAAGTTATATTGTGTTCAGTTATAAATCACCATATTATAGTTGTAAGTATAGAATTGTTAATTACAAATATATCATAATTAGTTACAAATCCCTAAACTTTAGTTGTAAATTATCAATTGTCAATTATAAATAGATAATAATCAACCATTAGAAGGGGTTCCTTTAATGGTCGACTAGATCAATAGCAAAAACTCTCACTGAGCTACTAATTAGGTTGACCATTAGAGAGACCTCTCTCTTATGGTTGGTAATCATCTCAATTGTAATTAACAAATCAACTATTGTTCATTGTAAATTTATCAACGTCTATTGTAAATTATCGGATATTGGTTACAGATGAATAATTTATTTAATTAGTAATTATAACACAAAGGGATGGAGGGCAAAAATATCATTTCGTGTGACAAAAATATTTACAATTTGGTACATTAGTATGTTTTCATAATTTCGCAAGTTTGAAATATTTTTTTATAATTTTCTTGCTTCTAGACATATTTATTTGTCATTTTCCTGTTAAAAACATAATTATTTTATTAGTTTATGATGTATAAAGATATAATTTAAATATTATGCTGATTTTTTTTGTAAATAAAGGTAATGATTAGTTGTATTAATTGAAATAATTATATAAAAATTTTAAAAAATAAAATAAATATTTGAAAAATACTAGCCTATGGGCTTATTTCATACTGGCTCGAGCTTGTAAAATCAAGCCCATTTTAGTAGTCGGACTTTTCGGCTGGTATGTTTACCAGCTTTAATTTTTACATAAAATAATGTGACTACAATAGTTTTAAATGCAATTTAAATTTATCTATTTTTTAAGAGTTTTTTTAACTTTGTATGCATTTGAATTCAAGATTAAATTGATTTATGATTTTGATGGCCAACAAAAATTGATTTATGATTTATAATTGAATTATCTTTTTATATGATTTTAAGAATTTAAGAATAACTGCATATTTTATATATTATTTCTATTTACATTATTCCAAAATTAATTTTAACACTCAATAATTAATAATTACTAACAATATGTTAAGTTCAACTCAATCATTTTATATATATATATATATATAGTGTATCAACAAAATTTTCTTCTTGACAAAAAATAAATTTCTTCAAAAATGCATTAAAAAGTGTCATAAAAAAACTGGACAACATGAAGTACAGCAAGAAAATGTATATTATATAGTACTCCGGACAATTTTTTTTAATTTTTCCAGCATACATAAAAAAACAAAGGGAAAGAATAACTAAGATATTTATATCTATATATTTATAACAGAATAAAATCTTTAATAAGTTTTAGAGCTCTTTTGCTTTATTTTTTTTCCTGAAAAAATCATTTTTATAAAAAAAAATATTTTTACAATTTTTTAGGATGGTTATTTAAACTTTTAAAAATAATTAGAATATACAAAAAGTTTTATGTTTATTTTTAGAATCTACTCTATGTAGCTTAAAAAAAACAATTATAGTAGATGAAAGAAAAAAAATTGAAAAAAGGGAGTATAAAACTAACTTTACATAATTGCAAAAATAATAAGATTTGCCCTAAAGGAATTTTATAATACAAATCTTATATTTTTTCCTTTCATCTTCTATCATCCACTTTAATTGCAAAATAATTTAAAAAATATTTTTTTATTTTAACCCAGCACAAATTAATTTTTTCATTTTATAAAATCTCTAAATAATTGATATTTTTTAAACAATTTAAAAATATTTTTTGAGCCTAAAAAAATGGGCGTTATTATTTTGGAGTTATATATGTAGTGTGGTTGATTTTAAAATTCCGTGCACCACACAAGCACATGCTGCGGGGATGTGCGAAATTGTGCAGTGAGCTCAATAGTCAA
This sequence comes from Adenanthera pavonina, assembly GCA_026686845.1. NCBI lineage: Eukaryota > Viridiplantae > Streptophyta > Magnoliopsida > Fabales > Fabaceae > Adenanthera > Adenanthera pavonina. The sequence continues at coordinate 8,908,071 of JAIVEN010000002.1, forward strand.
ATATATAGATTAGAACTGGGCATTTAGCTCTAAAGCATCCCAAACATAATCAACCCCACCACAGAGCATCAAGTGGATCTTCCAAGTTTTCACTTCTTAGTTCCCATACGAAGAATAACGAATTCACGCATTTAGGTTTCGAAGGCTAGCTGGATTTTGGTAAGATTGATTTTCTGGGTATAAACTCTATCTTTCCATATTTATCGATTTTCCTAACTCTGAAATCTTGATGTTTATCGTATCTCTACCTCAGTTTATTTCTATGTTGGTGCCTTCATTCTTCTATTGCTTCTTGTCCTGTGATTCCCTTGTTTCTAGCCTTCAGCTATCCATCTTCTTCTGTCTCTCTTCCTCACCTTAAAATTCTTTCATCTTTTGTTCTACACTGTGATCAGGTACGTGAGCCAATCTGATGCTGTTTAGGTTTGTTAGTGGGGTTTTATTGTGATCCCACGGTAACAAATGACTCTTCATTTGGGTAGCACATGCATTATATAATTTAGCGAGTTAAATATTTATATGACGAAAGAATTCCTCGAAAATTAAAATCAATTCAACAATTGGACCAAAGAATGACATTTACATGATATTTTAGTTAAACTAATGTTAATTCAATAATTTAGACCCAGGAGTGGAATAACTTCTGAAATGAAATCCAATTACATAGGTTAGGTCAAGTAATTAGAGGTCTGCACTCTACATCAAATACCACATTTCCTTACTCAAAAATGATATCACAGCATAATATTTGCACTTTGATTCCAGCATTATCTTTTTGCTTTTTCATTTTGACCGTGCTTAAATGTATGATTTTAGTTGATCAATTGATTAATATATTCTGTGGGCTATCAAAAGATTTTACGTCATAATGTTAACTTGTTCGCTATTGCAAAATATTCCCCTAATATAAAATACTGTCAATGAAATCCCATGAGTCTACTGCTTCTTTGCCTAGCCTCAGTTCTTTTCGAGGGTGATATATTTTAGTTTTTAAAGGGATTCCTAAAGGAGATAACGAATATGTTCTTACAAAGATTTTGTTATTGGAACCAGTTAATTGTTGGTTTAGAAGTAATGGTAATCATTTGCAAAACCTGGCACTGCATGTATAAGATACTCCATGTAGGGGAATCTTTCAAGCTATTGGTAAAATTATGTTTTATATTGATGATGTGATCGAGACTTTAAAAAATTAAAGGACTGGCATGGAAGCATTCAGCTTCTTGCGACATCTATATATCCTTAAAGTTTGTTCCCTTTGCGATCTGTTTTTACTGTTCCTAGCACAGTAGGCACCGGGCCGGGTTGGTTCACTCCACATTGGGTTTATGAATCTGCTCCGTTGTGTGCTGCATTGTCCATTCAGGTCGGGTTATTACGCCAAGTTAGACAAATGAATAGTTTGGTAGGATGCTTCCCTTCAAAGCAAGTAGTGCAATGGCTTCCACTGGAAGCTCTGTCAGACAACTATATTTGCTAGTGTTGCTCCCATGGGTTTTCAGTTCGCGAGCATAAATAATTCTCGCCCTATAACTGTTGGTGCATTGATGGTTCTCCCACCTTATCCTTCATTCATTATTATAGTTGTCTGATTATTTGTGTGTCCCTGTAGGTCATTAGGTGCGGCAGCGGTACAGAATTGATTCACATTCTTTGGATTGTTTAGGTGGTTGCTTTCTCTCAATTTGTGTTTCTATTGATCTATCTTTGTGTGTCTTCCTTCATGCACTATTTTTTATTCCTTTCTTTTTCCATTCCAAAGTGGTTGCCCAGGAGATTAAGCTCTAGAAACAGTGATCTTCAGATTTCACCATCTCCTGAGGCTCTTTCAGTGGGAGGTGAGATTTCTTTGTTCATCTTTACATTTTTTTTTCTCTTCATTTTTGTCTTTGTGCCTACCTACTCTTTTGTTTGTCAATATTTTATGGTCTAGTTTTCTTTTTTGCTTTTCCTTCACCAAGTGTTTATTGTTTGTTGCCCAACAACTATTATGGAGACCATTTGCTTAGTTGCTGATTGATAGATGTTTTTGCCGCACCACGACTTCCCTTGATCAAAGTGGAAGCTGTGAATGTACAAGGAAGAGGGACTTTGATTCTATCGTGTTGAGCATAGCTATTTGTTTTAGCATTTAATGACTTGAAGCTGTGAATGTACAAGGGAGAGGGAATTTGGTGCTACCAGTGTTGTCAAAAAGCACTCACCTCAGAGCCTAAGGTGCTAATCTGACCCATTGCCTTGCACCAATATAAAGGTGATGTCAATTAGGCATAAGAATGCGTACACCTGTAGCGCCTTTTGCATGTGAGAGGCACGTGCTTTCAAGCACCTAGAAGAATTTAGGAGAATCTATAATAGAGAGGTACGGCTTTTGGAAACGATGACAGCTCATGATTGAACTCCACTAGTCGACTTTAGGGGATAAGGTTTTGGGATGATGTTCGATGATTTTTTAAGTAGGTTACTTTTTTATATACTATATAGAATATAAATATAATATGATAAAAAGAATAAGAAAATAATAGGAAAGTTTAAAATTTAAAATATTAGATAAGTTAATAAGATAAATTAATGTAATGTAAATTGCGATCAAATCAAATCAAATATAAATGAAAAGATCATCTAATAAAAAGAATAGGAAAGTTTAAAATTTACAAAGTAGGAAAGTATATTAGATTAAATAATAAAATAAAAAGATTATCTAATAAACATGATAGAAAAGTTTAAATTGAAATTTTAAAATATTAGATAAGATGGATTATTGTATAAGATTTTATAATGTAATTACTAATTAGTAATCAAATCAAATCAAATTATCAAATGTTCAAATAGAAAGAGGAACCGGTTAGTAGGGAGGGAGCAAGAGTGCAAAAGCAATTAGGAGGGAGCAACATTGTGCAGGCTTCTTAGCAACATTCAAGACTTCAAGTTCAAGTTTCAAAGTTTACAATTTTTTTAATTAATTTATGTTAAAAATTGTAGAAAACGTGATGCGAGATTCTTAGGCTTTTTTCTTCTTCTTCTTTTTCTTTCCTTTCATTAGTATGGCAAAAACTAATCAAGGTAGCAGTCAAGGTTAAGAGCAGCAAGAGTCACAGAACAAGAGAAAAGATCTAGTGTAGAAGCACAACTTCTTAAGTGATCCTAAAGACACTAACGCTGTAACTTGTATCATCTGTAACAAAGTTACAAAAGGAGACATTTATAGAGCCAAGTTGCACCAAGTTAGGGGTAATAGGAATGCTGCAAAATGTTTGAAATGTCTTGAGGATGTGAGGAAAGAGTTGAAAGACTATATGAAGGGAAAACATCAACAAAAAGCAACATATGATAAACTAGCAAGTTGGGATGCTGACATAATTTTGAATGAAGAGAAGGAGGAGGAGGAGGTGGACAAGGAGTCTAGGAACTTTAGGCAAAAAGGCAAAAGTATGCCACCACCAAAGAAGCCCAAACAAAAGGGTCCCATGGATTCTTATATGAAGAAGCCAAAACAAGTTGTTAACTTAAGGGAAAGGAGGCTACGTGATCAAAACATTACCGATAAGTTTGATAAGGAGAAAAGAGCTATGACATGCCGATACATTGCTAGGTTTTACTACCAAGCTGGAATTCCATTCACTGTTGCTTGCATGGACTCCTTTAAATATATGATTGAAGCTATTGGACAATATGATCCAAATTTAAAGACCTTCAGTTACCATGAGTTGAGGGTGACAATGTTAAAGAAAGAAGTTGAATATACACAAAATGAAAAACCACAAAGAGATATAGAAAAAATATGGTTGTTCTATTATATTAGATGAGTGGACTAGTCGGTCTAATAGAAGTTTAACAATTTTTTGGTGAATTGCCCTATGTTGGAGAAGAAAATATTGTTCAAATTGTCACTGACAATGAAAGCAACTTTAAGGCTATTGGTCTTTTATTGTAAGAGAAAAGGTGAAATCTTTACTAGACACCATGTACAGCACATTGTTTGGATCTTATATTAGAAGATATTGGAAAAATTCTACGAGTGTCAAAGACTATAGCAAGAGCAATCAACTTGACAGGATATATATATAATAATATAGGAGTTTTGAATATGATGAGAGTTCACCAACTAGAAAGAGTTGGTGAGGCTTGGAAAAACTAGATTTTACATCTCTTATCTTACTTTAAAATGCCTTCATGAACAAAAGGACCATTGAGAATTATGTTTACTTCTCAGCAATAGGTGTCTAGTAAGTGGTCAAAGAAACAAAGGGAAAGCATGTTGTTGAAACTGTGCTTATGACTTATTTCTGGAGTTTAGTGGTTTATATCTTAAAGGTTATGGGACCTCTTGTTCGAGTGCTTAGACTTGTGAAAAATGAAAAGCAACTAGTTATGTGCTACATATACGAAGCAATGGATAGAGCAGAGGAGGCAATTCAAAAGTCATTTAATGATAACACAGATAAGTGCCAAGATGTGTTTAAAATCATTGATGATCATTGGAATTGTGATATTTCATATTTAGTCTATCATTTTTTTAATATTATTTTATATCATTTCCTTAGCTTTTTAGCACATTTTAGGGACATTTTGAGATTTATTGAGGCATTTTGGATCTATTTGAGCTAATTGAGTATTTTCTTATATTTTTTATCCAAAAGATTATTTTTTAAATTAAATGTCATTTTCTTAATAATTTCCAAAAAAATTTTTTAAAAAAACTTGATTTTAATTTTTTATAAATAAATGACAAATAGATAAATATATATATATATATACATACTATATACTTACCTTTTCGAGAGGAGGATGGTTATTATTATAATAATTTTTTTCTTTTGTTTCTTCTGAGGAGGATCGACTGGAGGGAGGCATAAAAAGAAAAGAAAAAGAAAGAAAAAGAGGACAAAGCTTTTGTGGTGATCATTCATTCTTAACTGCAACCGAACCGAGGTGTAAAAGACTCAACCTCTTCCATACATCGAGAGGCCTTCACTTTCAGATTTGGATCATTCTTATCTAGAAGGAGAGGGCGGACTTGAGAGGAATCATTCCCAAAAATTTTCTTCAGATCTAAAAAACCTCCACCTTCATAACAGCCTAGGCCCAACATTCTGTCTCAGCTTTCCTCTATTTCTTCCATCGTTGCGGCTCCTTTGTTTCTTCCATTGTTGCAGTTTCGTCATCGAAACTCCATTATAAACTGGTCGTTCTTCATGCCTTCTACTTCCCTTGCCTCATTCTCGAACAACCGAAGATTTGCTTCACTCATGATACTGTTCATCCAGATTGCAAAAATGGAGAGGAGTTTCGAGCATCCGTCTGTGAGTAGCTGATCTCATTGATTCCTCAAGAGATTGGATTATCACCTGAGAGCATTAATATGGGAATTTAAATTTTCTTGATTCCTTTCCTTATAGCTATTTCTTAATTTCTGTCTTATCTGAAACATCTGATTGAAGATGTATTTGATGGATTTAGCTATATTATGACTAGATTTTAGTTATAATTGAGGATACCATAACTTTATTTGAATTGTTATTGTGCTAAAAAATTATAACTAGATACATTCCCTTGATATTATTATTGCTTCTTGTTATCATTGTTCAAGTGAGTCATGATAATGCATTTTGATGATGTTTAGCAAGATATTTTGTGTTCTTTCCAATCTAATTTAGCATTGGTTATCAAGGGTAGGGATGATTCAAATGAAGTTTATAGTTAATTGGGACATTTTTAGGTATTAGATGATTATATATAACTTTAGGACCCAAAGTTTATATATTGTGTCTAATGCCAAAGTCTTTTAATAATTGGACTTCATTAATTCTCAATTGTAGGATTATAGAAATTAATTAGGATATGTGATAATGAGGTGAAATCCAAAACTCTTAAGAAATGCTTATAATCGATCAAACAAACCAAATTCTTTATTTATTTCCTTGTTTCCAAAATAATTGAAATTTTACAAACATTTAATTTCTTTTGAAAAATTGTTTTCAATTGAGTTTAAAATCAAACCCTCATTACTTTGTGTTTATAAAGTGTTTTGAATTAACCAAAGTTAAGCTAAAGATTCCACGAGAGATACGATCTAGGTTACACTATACTTCATAGTTGCTTTCTAGTTAATTTGCAAGTGATACGACTAAGCTTCATCAAATTGCCATCTTCATCAGCCTCTACATGTTGCTACTTATTTCCTTAATTCTACATATTTTTATGACAATCCAGATATCGAGTATGATTCAAAAGTTACATTTGGGCTTCTATTTTGTATAGGTTGACTTGAGAAAAATCCCAATATACAAGATAGGATCATGGCTGAGTTAACCTTGTACAAAAGAGTAGAGGGACTTTTTGGTGTTGAATTAGCTATTAGAGCGAGGAAAACAAGAGCTCTAGGTAGATATCATATAATCTATAAATATAATCACATAGACACATATCACTTAGTTTTCCATCCTATTTTAGTTAACTAGTTATTGAAGTTTTTTCTATAACTATGCAGCTGAATGATGGTCTACCTATGGAAGCTCTGCTCCTTTATTATAGAAATTAGCCATTAGCAATTAAAATCTTTAGCTTAACTTGTAGTGCACCAGGTTGTGAATGCAATTGGAGTGTGTCTGAGCAGGTTAGGATCTTGAGTTTAAAGCTTTAGTCTTCATTTGTATATTATTTTTAAATTTAATACTATATCTTATCATATTATGTTAATTAAGTATGATACATGCTCTTGCCTCTTAGCTTCATACGAAAAGGAGGAATAGACTTTATTAAAAACAGCTTAATGACTTGTTTTCTGTTAAGTATAGTTAAGCTCTAAAAGCTCGATAAGAGGGGAAAAACCTAGACCCTATTTCCCTTAATGACATTGATGAAGGCAATGAAAGGTTACTAAGCAAAATGGGGGCTTAACAATACATTAATGAGGCAGTAAAAGATGAACTAATGTTTTGTGATGATAATGATGAATTAGCATGGGGGAATGTAGCAAAGGCAGCCGGTGTTGGAGAAGCTAGCAAAAATACTAGAAGTCAAACTAAAGGAAAAAGACCTAGCTCATCTAAATCAAAAGAAAAAAGGATAGCAAAAGGTTCAAGTTCAACACCAGTTGCTCATGTTAAGGAAGTAGAGGATGATTCAGATGAGATGGAGAAAGATATTGAAGGATTTATTTCCAACGAAGGAGAATAAAGTAACAACATTCATGCATTTGAATCTAATTTAGATTCAGATAACTAATTAGATGTTTCATAGGCTTTTAGATTGTTCTTTCATGTTTTTAAACAATTTCTGAAACTTTAAGTAGTGCATTTTATTGTTTGTGACTTTGTTCATTTTCAAAAAAAATATATGAATGGTATTTCCATATATTTTTTATCTTTTTTTTCTATACTATATATATGATATTTTTTATTATTGCACTTCGCTTCGCTTAGGTGTGCGCCTTTTTAGCGCCTCTCACTTGAGGTAATTTATGGACCTTGCACCTTGAGTGCGCCTTTCGCCTTTGACTACCGTGGGTGCTATCATTCTGAGCATAATTTTTTGTTTTAACACTTAATGACTCGGTTAAATTAGTGGTATTTAACCTTCTATGAATAAGATCACATAGATCAATTTTAGCAAGGCATTGAGGTATTTGGTGGGGGAAATTTTTTTCCCACTACCCATATCTAAGTTAACATACATGGAAAAAGGGGAAAAAATTAGAAAAGGATAGGACGAACATGCCACGAAAGAAAAAAGATAGAGGAGAAGGGGATGGCCTCCTCATGTATTTTCAAAGCATTTTTTTCTTTGTCAAACTTGTACAAATATCTTCCAATCATGGATGTTTAGGAAAGGGATTAGTGGGAATGTCCTTTTTACAAGGTGTGTAGAGTTTGTATGAAATGGAATATTGGTGAGGAGGATTGGGTTGGCCAATTGACATGCTATGTTTTGTGCATTCATTTTGCCTTTACGTTTTTCTCTTTCATGGTATTTTTTTGTGGATGTCTCTTTTTCCATTCCTATTGTTTTTTCCAGCAATGATGCATATTTGTGGGGAAGTAATAAGGAAAAAAAAACCGCTTCATTGATCTATTTGCCAAAAAAGGAAAAAAAATCCATATGTTATTACTCGTTAAAATTTTTTTCTACCTTATTGGTCTACTTTATGATCTATTTGACTAGTTTTTCCTTCCTTATTTATCAATGAAAACACCTGATGGTGCTTTTATCAAACATGTGGATGGTTTTGGTGGTCATTATTATTGTTTTACAATTATTGATTTATTAATTGGATTGTGTTCCTTTACGCTTTAAATTTTTAAATATAGTCAATATGTGTGCCTCTCCTTCTTGTGTCGCTTTAGATATAATCAATATGTTTGCTTTTTGCCATTGCATCATTTTTTTTTTCCTTTAAGAAATATGTTGGAATTGAGGGAAGTAATATTTTTAGATGCACTTGTTTCCCTTCTTTGATGGGCTTTTTTTTTTTTATGTATTTTGCTACTTTTTCCTTTCCCCATTTATCATGCGTGTGGAGGCTTTGTTCCTTTACCAATATGATGGTTGTTGTTGTTCTTTTAGGATTATTGGTCTATTAGTCTGATCGTGCTCCTTTACATTTTCAAATTTTAAATATAGTCAATATGTGTGCTTCTCCTCCCTACATTGCTTTACATATAGTCAATGTGTTTGCTTCTTACTGTTGCATCATTTTTTCATTCATTTAAGAAACAAGTTGGAATTTAGGATAGGGGAAGCAATACTTTAAAACGAATGAATTGAGGTCTATGGGATATGAAGATGTGGGTGTTGTTTATTTGTTCTTAAGCTATTTGTGTCTGTAGGTTGCAGTTCATAATGACGTCACTTCGGTTCCTACATGTGGATCTCGTAGCTTGGCTTATGAATCTACCATCGCTACTCCTTTAGTCCAATAGCATGATTGTGATGAATACATCGAGACAACAACACAATCTGCCACTCCACTTTTTTCCTCCCAACATACACAATGCTATAAAACGGTGATTTAACAAGATCAAAAATCATAATCAAACTAAGCAAATTCATCCTCATTTCATCTACTAGAAATCTAATTCTCATTGATTCGACAGTTGCAATATTGCATATATAATAAGCAGAGGGGACACTTACAATACCATCGAATCTAAACTCCTCTTCAAACTCATGCGCCCATTCAACACAGTTACAACAACCAACAAGAATTAATCCTTTGCAAGATTGAATAATAGACAAACGTCTGCCACCAATATAGCTCATAAGCAGAACTCTCACCACGTGCAGTAATCCATCGTCGCCAGGTATAGGAAGAACTTCAAACCCACATCCAATCCTCCATGATTGCTTTAACAGTATTGCATCCTCAAAACTACGTTTAAGAGACTAAGGAAGCATGCATAGGTATCAAAATTTTGAATCACATATAACATTATACCACTCTCTATATACACATTTCATCCGTAAAACCTGTCGAATGCAACTAAAGATCTCTGCTTCCAGATCTAGATTAAATAGAACTTTAGTAATGGAACCACACTCCTCCATCTCAACCACTTCAAAATACCACTACAGCAAACAAAACGAACACTTCCGTTCAAATGAGAGCACGCTTGCTTTTTAATCACTCACCTTTACAGACTATGCAACTTTTGCCCCTTCACGTAATCACATATACATACTATGCCCCTTTGAAAATTCTACAACACGTGTCCTTCCATCGCCTACACATTTACTGAAACAGACAACGACTTCTTCACCAGACCTTTTACACTTACTTTATGCCCATAGTCATTCCTCTGACATCATCACACTTACACACTATGCCACTCTGAAAATTGTACACCACGCCACACCCCTGTCCCTTATCTTATGCCCATAGCCATTCATCCACTTACACCAACTGGACCTCCACTGTTTTGACTTCTCCCCATTCACATATCCCCAACTATATGACACAACAATCTAACATTCCAGTTAATCAAATCCACCTATAAATAAACCAGGTATAGATTATAACAAAATAAGTCTCCTATACATTAAAACACTCATAAAATATCTACCCGTCTCAACATACCATGTCACCCCGAGCATTAGCACGAGTTTCTTTCTAGTTTCTTAAATCTTAATTGCTTAAATGTGCATGCATTGTTCACTATTAAAAATTGTTGGTGAGAAATTAGTAGTGCTGCTATGGTTTAAATTTTAACTTTTGTAGAGATTTCCCAAGTTATTATCCCCTGAACTGTGTACATTTTGTTGTACTCTTATTTTCTATTTGAACGTGGCAGGTATGTGAGAAAGGACTGAAAGGTCAAAAGTTACTCCCTCTTATCCTAAATGTAAGATACTTTCTCCAATCCTAATTATAGGACATTTTGCTCTGATTCTATATATAGAATCATTTACAATATATAAGGTAGTATTTATTATACATTTCTAAAAGATATTCCTATTTAATGTATCACAAAAAGATAGTGAAAGAGATTAAATAAGGGTAGTTTTGGAAAAATATTGTGATTTTCGAAAAAATTGAGGTAGTTAATTAGTTTTAATTCCTATCCTTAATTCGCGTGATTCGGTTAAAAGGGTCTTATATTAAGGGACAGAGGGAGTATCTTTTAGAAGTAATATTTGATTTAAAATATAAAACATTTTGTGGGATTATCCGATACATTAATTATTTTTTCCATTTATACCATTAATCTATAATAATAAATGAGAAATACATATTATGAAAAATATGAAAAAATGTAATTAATAAGAATAAATAATAGAAAATATTGAAATTTCTTAATAAATTTAACACAATTCAACTCCTTTTTAAAAAAAAATGTGATGAAATTTTTTATATTTAGGACACGGAGTATTGCACAAACAATGGCTACTCTGCTACTGGAAGTTGCTAATATTTTCTAGATGGCTCTTTTCTGTTTTTTCTTTGCCTAACTTTCTTCTCTTCATTCTTTTGTTATTATTATTATTTCTTTTTTGGAAAAAGGGCAATATATTCCTTTGTTATTATTTTGGTCATGAAGAATCCCATACGTAGTTATAACTATATACGAGGTCAGTTCTAAATATGGTGTTCGTGGAACTTCGCTTTTGCTTCCCCCAACATGAACTGAAGTTGTGTATAGCTCATCCATGGATTTGAAAGTATATAGGCTTGCTAAATATTAGCTTCTTTTTCATTTTATAAGAACATTTTAACTATCACACATTTTGAGAAGTGGTAATTAATAACTGAGAAAATTTTTATCTTTTTTTAAGTTATAATTATTTAATTAGTTGACCCATGAATTAAATTGCACGACATTAATTAAATTTCATTTCTATACAGGGCATTTTGAACAAAATAAAATTAAGTAATCCATAAAATATCTTATACTATAAAATATCAGGGTTGCTTGGTATGCTTCTTAGTATTTTTCAAGAAATATATTTCTTAAAAAAATTATATATAATTTGCTTGTTTTATTTTTTACTATTTAAGAAGTTTAAATTAATTTTTAAATAAATTATATTATATTATATTATTAAACACAACATTACCATTTCTAATTCAAAAATTGATTAAGAAGTTAGGGATGTATTTAAAAAATACTTATAAAAAATAAAAAAGTCTTAGAAAGTGGAACTTTCTTATATTTTAGTCAAAAAAATAAAATTCTTCGAGGTGAATCTCAATTTTTCGAAAAGTTGAAAATTTGTAAGGACCAAACAAAATTGAATAATTTATTTTTTTGGAAGCTAAACTTTCCCTCTTTATCTTTTTTTTAGAAATATTTCTTATAAACTGAAACTTTGGGAGAAATTTGCAGCACGTGGTTATTTTATTTTGACTATTCACCAATTTGCATGAACTTGGCAATTTGGGTATAGGTGCCTGTGGCCAGGATTCGAGTCTCTTCATCGTTTCCGGTGAAGAGAATGGTCCAATGATAGGCTCGCGCAAGTGTTGACCACTTCTTGATGTTGAAATTTCAAGCAGGAGAGAGGAAATTTTCAATATTGGTTTTTTCCTGAAATTTATGTTTTGTTTGATAAGGAACAATGAAGAGAATGGGAAAAAACGAAAGAGAAAACCAAGTAGAAAGAAATTAAAAAATAACTAAAATAAAAAACAATTTGAACATTTTAAATGGAATAAAATAATTAAATAATAGTGATCATAAAAAAATAATTATCACGGTAAAGAGAAGAAATTTTTTACCAAATAAATAATAAAAAATCCCCATCACTTGTTTTTGAATGAATAAACAATATTGGCATTACTTTTGGGAAGAGTAATGAATAATGAGTAAAAAAAATTTAAAACTTACGTAAAGAAAAAGAAAACTTATAAACAATTGAAATACACATAATTAAAGAATCAAAAAGTACAATTTCTCACCATTCTTGAAATGTGGAGCTTGGATTTTCTCTTACCTTGTGCATGTCTCTTTCCTCACATGGAGGAACGAGAGAATTTGGGGCCATTGTGAGGCTATCCTTATTAACATTACCTACCAATTGTCAAATATGTAAGATTATTGAGTAATTTTCTCGCCAGAATTGATTTGAAAGCAACTAATTAAGTAACCGTAACTAAAAGTTAAAGGATCCCTCTCTTGTCCTGTGAATTGCTGAACAAACTTTCGTGTTTGAAGTAAAAATGGGCATATGTATATTGGTTTTAGGAAACCGGCAGAAGCAAATTGGATATAGATTAACGTCCACGCGTATTTCTTTCCTCGACCGAGTCGCGATCTCTCACCTACACGCGGTCTCTTTAATGATATGGCAAGTTGGGAGAAGAATGCAATAATTTCTCATCTCTCTCCCTTCTGAGATATTTCCCATTTACTACTTCGTGTCATCGTCTCTCGTATCCACGTCAGCGTCCAACCCCCCATTTGACTTGCGACCAATCGCTCCTTAAATTTCTCTCTCGAAAATCCCAATCCCATTGCACAACTCCTGTCTCTGTGACAATGAATGACTTGTTCTCCGGCTCCTTCTCTCGCCTCCGCAACGAGCAGGCATCGCCAGACCATCATGTCATCGAGATGACGTCCGCGCCGTCCACCGGCGGCGTCAACCTCGACAAGTTCTTCGAGAACGTGGAGTCGATCAAGGACGAGCTCAAGGAGCTGGATCGCCTCAACCAGAACCTCCAGAGCTCTCACGAGCAGAGCAAGACCCTTCACAATGCAAAGGCCGTCAAGGACCTCCACACTCGCATGGACGGTGATGTTGCACTTGCTCTCAAGAAGGCCAAGCTCGTCAAGGTCAAGTTGGAGGCCCTGGAGAGATCCAACGCTGCCAACCGTAGCTTACCGGGTTGTGGGCCAGGATCGTCGTCGGACCGTACCCGCACCTCTGTGGTCAACGGGTTGAAGAAGAAGCTGAAGGAATCCATGGAGAGCTTCAACAACCTCAGGCAGCAGATCTCATCGGAATACCGAGAGACTGTACAACGCAGGTATTTTACGGTCACCGGCGAGAACCCCGATGAGAAGACCATCGACCTCTTGATCTCTACAGGTGACATTAGCAATCCTCTTAACCCTGTTCTATATAAAATTATCCATGTTATAGTTTGCGAAGAATGCTCTGGCCACTCAATCTGGAGAATGTGGAATAATGGAATGATATTCAATCAGAATGAATACTCGATATTCCATCTGTAAATTGTTTACGAAGGCAGTAAAATGTAATTGGGAAACCGATAATGAGTATGTTTGTTTTGTTTATTATAATATGAAGCTGCTTTGAAGTTGTTTTAGAGAAGTTGTTTGTCGAACCAATTCACTAACATTCCCATAAATCAGTTGGAATTGTGTTAAAAATTTCAACTCCCCCCCCACCCCCACCAAAAAAAAAAAAAAAGAGTTGTGTTGGATGCACCACTGAAAGATATCAAGTTGGGTTAAATATTATTACATCAAATGGTGGGGTTCTTTTAAGAATTTAGTGAAAATTAAAGTTGTACAGCCAGGTCCTTTTAGGTGAGATTCAATTATTCTAATATGATTCAGTACTAATTTGAAAGGTTTTGTAATCAGCGAGTTGAACATGAATGCAGGTGAGAGTGAGACGTTCCTTCAGAAAGCCATCCAGGAACAAGGTAGAGGTAGGATTCTGGATACTATCAATGAAATTCAGGAGAGGCATGACGCTGTGAAAGAGATAGAGAAGAATCTGCGGGAGCTGCATCAAGTGTTCCTTGACATGGCAGTGTTGGTGGAATCTCAAGGAGAACAATTGGATGACATAGAGAGCCACGTGAACAGAGCTCAATCGTTTGTGAGGACTGGAGCTGAGCATTTGCAGGCTGCAAGGAAGCACCAGAAAAACACTAGGAAATGGACCTGTTATGCCATTACGATTCTCCTAATAATCATCTTGTTTGTGGTGCTCTTCACTGTTCGACCATGGCAAAATAACGGTCGTGGTGGTGGTAATGGTAATCAGCCAGCTTCACCTCAAACGCCTCCACCGCCTTCACCTCCGCCTCCAGTGTAGTTTAGTTTAATGGTATGTTGGATGATGATTCTATATATATATCTTCAATATGGGGAAGGTGAAGTTCCATGGTGCGTTGAAATTGATTGTGCCATATTTTAATTTGGGCATTGCAATCTTTTTTCTGCAAGTTTCTTATCGGGGGATCAGTTGCATTCTTCATTGTCGATGGTTTATGTGTATTCTTTATGGAATTCCAAACTTTCCCTGTTTAGTCTTGTTTATAATCTCCATTTAATGAGCCTAGTGAGATGCAGAGGACAGCTGCAAATGTCGCCAATTCCAAAAGGTACGGGTCAAAAAAACACTCACTCTATGTTCAACTGAATCTGACCAGAATAAGAGTATACAAATTTACGTTCTCCCTAACTTCCCCTTGCAGGTTTCAGTTTAATATACAGCTTTTTGGGGCTTAATAATAGATTACGGCAACGCATCCTTGGTCTGGTGTCTCATTTGAAATGTCACATTTTCAATTAAAAAAATATTTCAACTAATCTTTTTTCAAGTTAGAATACGCGGATCACGATGTGTGGTGTATTTTTATGTTACCATGCAATTTTGTTTTATAATTATCTGATATTTAAACCATCGACCCTAATTAATGGATGAAGTTGTTTCCAATTATCAACTACATTGGTTTAAAGTAGTTATTATGATTTCACAGTGAATAATAAGATTATAGATGATAAGAAAATTGATCATAATTTTACAAGTATACAGAGTTGATTGTAGTGGTAGAAAGTTCTCCGGAGTATTTCAGAAGTCGAATCTAAGGGAGATAATAAATTTATCAGTTTAAAATTTTAATCCCAAAAAATAATTAATAATCAAATTGAGAAACTTAGATTAAAAAAAAAAGAAGTAGAAAACAAAAAATGTGTAAGTTTTGATCCTAATACTAAAAATGTCAAGGAATTGGGGTTCACCTCATGGGATAACTAAATTCTATTCATTAGTTAGATTTTACATAATTATAATGATCGATGTTCCTAAATTGTCTTAATTACCTCTAAGTTAATTAATCCTTATTTAATTAAGATTCCATTTACTCTTGCACAACTAAAGTTCTTAATCAGACCTTGAAAGTCACAACGTATATCATCATGAATTCATAATTCCATCTCTAGACTAGTTAACCATGTTTATCTCTCTAGATCTAAGTTTACTATTCACCTTTCAGTCCATCAAATTTACCCATTAATTAGACTTTATGGTAATCAAACATAAAATTCAAATGAACGAACAAAAGAGATAAATATAATGAATAAATAAAAATTAAATATAACTTAAAGAACTAATCCAGAGAATTAAAACTAAAGAGAACAAATTCAGTTAGTCTCAATCAGGCTATATTCTTATCCCTGATTGGGAAATTTAGCCACACATAAAAATTAGATCAAAACTAAAGTTTCAAATCATAGTGAAAATAATAAAAAGAAAAAGTTATAATAGAAAAGAATGAATTTATCCCCAATACTCCCCGGATCTCCTTGTTATCTCTCTATAAATTGCTTCTAGTTATTTTCATATGCGTTTTAAACCTTGTTCTCTAGTCTTCGGGTTTTTTTCTCCTTCCCTTCGTGTTTTTCTTGTATTCTATTTATAATATAGTGAAGATACATGGCTTCCAGGTCGACAAAAACGCATTTTTTTGGACTTCTAGTGGTTGACCCGGTGTCGGGTAGCCATAGGATCATAAAATACAACGCCGAGTGGTTCTAAAAGGCATAAAAACGTGAAACACAAGTTGACTCAATGCTGGCTGAGTTTGACCCGGCGCCATGTAGATGCTTGGTATGAATGACTACTTTGTTTAGCTTCAAACAAGTCACCATCTCATGTTAACCATTCGAGCTCGATTTCCACAATAATAATCTTGGAATTTGAAAATACTCAAAACATGAAAATTGTAGCTCTATATCTTAACTTTCTAACGCATATTAAATCACTTTAATCAAAGTTCAAATGTGAGAGTTATAGTCAAAATACCAATAGATGTCAAAACTTTTCAATATGAATAATTTGTAATGTTTCTAATCCAAATGCTTTTAAATAAGCATATAACAATATGAAACATCAAAATATATAAAATCATGCTAAAATATACTAATATAACCATATGTATATAAAATTTGAAATTTAAATATAGATATTTTATATGTATAAAATAAATACATTAAATTTTCCATCGGAAATCCATTTACAAGATAAGGATTGCTTTCAACCCCAAAATCAAAAGCTTTCAAATAGACAAAATAAATTTCTCAAAGGCTACTTTTGTTAATTTTCTAATAATATTAAACATAATATTTTTATATTATTTGATTTGTTTTAGCATTAGACTCAAATTATGGGATTGCTTCATTCGGACTCTGAAAATGAAATGAATCATCATGGGATTAATGGAGTTTAGCGAAGGATCAAGATAAGCACTTGGGTTGGGCCTCCTTTAAGTGTGACGTTAAGTACGTTAACACTGTGGTCTTAGTCCATGTTGTTGTCTCATGTCTGCGAGAGATCCACTCGGCTGAGCCCCGATGGCGGCATCCCTAAATATACTTGATTGGACTTCAATTCATAAATGATAAACCTGTATAAAAATATATTACTTGTAATAAACTACATATATATATAAATGTATCCTTCAATTTTTCGATTGAGAAACCTTAGCTAGTTGTGCTTAATGACCTAAGAGGCTTTGAAGATTGACAAAATATCCACGCGCATCCTGTTTAATACACACACACACACACACACACACACACACATATATATATATATATGAATTGGAAAGGTTTAGTTGTCTTCCTAGCTAAGAAAACCAACCATTTGATCAGGTTATGTTTTGAATTTTCAATGCCATTTTCTTCCTCCAATAAATTATACTATTTATTTGGTTATTCCTTCTCTCAACTTTATACAGGCTAATTTCTAGGACTTTGCCTGGTAGATGGTTTTAAGAGTTACTACAACGAGTAATGAGTGAAGTGAAATGAGTACGTAATAATTTTCATGGGACTATATATTACACACACATGTATTTTCAGAATCATTCCAAATTTTATGATTTCATTTTCAAGTGTTTTAAGCTGTTAATTAATATATATATATATATATATACACGCTTCGTTTTTTTTACAAGGATTTACATCACAAAAATAACACTAAAGATTTTACTTTTTTAACTAGGATTTAGATCCTCTCCACATCCAATCTCCTTCATTGATTATGATTAAATGGTAAAGAAAATACTCTATAAATGAATAATTAATTTAATTTAATAATATAAATTTATTATTATAAGTGGAATATACTTAAAAATAAGACACAATACTTATTTATAGCAATAATTTAATAAATAATATATTTAGTTTCATGTCATAATTAGTGATTTTTCAATGTTCAAACCAAATAAATAACGGAAATTGTATATGAAGATAGATATTGAGAGAAAGTTCAGAGAAAATCCAAATTCCTTATAGTACTGTGAACACCGTATTTTGTCCGGACTTTCTAAAAAATTGAAAAATAAGAAAATAACACAAATTTCCTTTTAATTCCAATTTGAATGCATATTTTCTAAAATAAAAGAAAAATACAAAAAAAAATATTCTCCAAATCTAATCCCTTTTCTTTATGATCCAAAATAAAATAAAATAAAATAAATATATAATAAAACAATAATATAACTAAAAGTATATAAAAAGAAGAAGAAGGAAAAAAGTAAAAAAAATAAATAAATAATTAAATAAGTTTGGGCTGGAATGCTAATTAGCATTGCAGCCCAAACCTCCATGAGCCCAATTTAGAAGGGCTCATGGACAGGGCTCGTGAAGGAGCCTTTAGGGCTCCATGAGATAGGGACGGAGGGAGGAGACAGGAGGCAAAAAAACGAGAAGAGGGAGGGAGGACGCAGAGGCCGAAAGGAGAAGACGGAAGAGAGAGAGACCGAGAGGCAGAGGAGAGGGAAGCTAGGGCGGCGAGAAGGAAAGAAAAAGAAAAGCTGAGAGGAGGATGAAAAAAAAAGAGAGAGGGCCGCATGAGACACCAGAGGAGGAGAGCACGAGCAGGAGAGAGGAGGAGCCGAAAAAGAAAAAGAAAAAGCAGGGGAGGAGAGCGAGAAACCGAGGGAGCCTCGGTGGAGGCTGAACCGCGGGATGGAAGGAGCTGGCCGCATGCGTGAGGAAAGAAGAAAGAGAGTTGGAGAGAGAGAGACACGAGGAGAGAAGGGAAAGAAATTGAGAGAGAGCTGGCCGCGAGCTTGGGTCCGGTGAAGCTGAGACCGAGAGCTGAGGGAGCTGCAAGTGAGAAACCGGAGGGGGCCCTTAGGGCTCGGCCAAAGGAGCCTCGGTGGAGGCTGAACCGGAGAGAGAGGCTGTCCGAGAGACCGAGAAGCAGAGAGTGAGAGCTGAAGCGGAGAGAGAGCCAAGGAAAAGAAGGAAAAGGAGCTTGGCCGCGGTGAAGTGAGGCAGAGCACGAGAGGCGACTGAGCTAGGGAGAAAAACAGAGGAAGAAAGGGAGAAAGGAAAACCGAAGGAGCCGCGAGCTTGGGTCTGGTGGAGGATGAAACCGAGAGGAAAGGAGGCCACGGCTGAGGAAAGAAAATGAGGGCTCGGAGCAGAAAAGCCGTGGGGAAGCTGAGATTTGAAACGGAGTGAGCCACGGTGAGGCTCTAAGTTGGCCGCGTGGAGGAGACCGAGAGGAGAAAAGAAACAGGGGAAGCTCGGCCGAACGAACTAAGGGAGAGGAAATGGAGACCGAGGGAACACCGGAAAGCAGCTGAAGGTACGAGCGACCGAAGGGACAGAGTAAGATGGCAAGCACGAAGAGGAAGAGGGGCCGAGGAAGCCTTGGAATTCGGGACTGAAAGTGAGATGCCGAAAATCTCCACCCGGTAATTTTTAATTTTCTTTGCTTGATTTTCAGAGAATTAATCTGTTGAGTTCTGATCTCTGTACTGGGCTAGTGAATGACATTTGGGCTTGGAACACGGTGCATACTGGTGTTGTAACCACAATTTTGGCACATCTTAGTTCATTACATGAACCTTGAAATCCAGCTCATTGTTTGTTTCTATAATGATGCTTGGTGCCTTAGTCTTATTGCTAGGTGGAATTTGGGTATGCTAAGAGTCAAATCGGACTCATTTTCTCTTTGTAATACACTATTGTTGAAAGTCAAATTTAAGGCCACCATTACTGATGTTGTGTCTTTAGTGAAAATTTCGCATGGCTTGATCCTACAATAGGTTTCCCTTAGCTGTTTAGGTGCTCTGTCTTTGACTAAGAGTTGCATTATGCTGTGTTTGGCAAGCTGTGTGGATGAACTCTGTCTTCTCAACATGAATATAAGTTGTGCTTTCTGGATGCTTGAATATGTATATGGATCCCACCATATGAGTTTTAGTGAATTCGAAAGTAATTGCTTGCTTATGCTTTGTATCCTCCGAGAAGTTCCTGAGTTTCTTTCCTTTCAAAAAGGACATTGCATTTAATTTGTTCACTTGATGCCAATGAAATGTCATGCTTATTGGTACGATAGTTTTATATATCATACATGTTCATTGGGTCATTTGGGCAAAACTTAGGGGGTGCTCTATCACTGATCCTATTGTCGTGCTTAAACTTAATGAAATGCGTATTTGACTTTGGGTTTTGCATGAGAAGGCATGTTTAAATGTTACATTAATGTGTGTGTTTCTAGCTCTAAGTCATACCCGTTACACCTTACTTTGACATTACAAACTTGTCTATAATGTTGTAAGCTTATTGGTTTTGTCTCATGTGTTAGATTCATCCAATGATAGCACACATCTATTCGATACTAGGCCCCTCAAGTTCTTCTATTACCTTGTGTTTCTATACGTGAGCATTGATTTGGTTGTCTTACCTGTACGTAATGTTTGGGGTCATGGATAGGGGGTCACATGCATAAAATTTGTTTTTTTTTAAAATGTATGTTGTCTTGCTTGGACAATGGGGCAAATCAAGATAAGAGTGGTCATAATGTTTAAACCCCGTGTTTTGAAGCTTGGATTATGTCCATCTTATTAGGTTTTTTGGTTGAAATTTTATACAATATGAATCTTAAATACCTGAGTTTTTAAATAAAAGAGTTCCTTAAGGATAACAATAATTCCTTTTTGTTTCTTTGCAAGCATCACGGGAGCATAAACCGAGTCTGAGAGAAATCAAGGCCATTATCATCAAGTCGAGCAGAGGGAATGAAAGCTATCAACTTTGAGGCAAAGGAAAAGAAAATGAAGATACTAGAGTTTGCATCTTTTCATCTCATGGTTGGGTGTAAATTATTTGGATTTGCGCTAGCACACATCTTGTATTTGATTTTTATGTTTTGTTGTTTTTTATTTCTGATTTCGGTTTTTATTTGGTCATGAATTTTTTCTTCTTTTCGCTTTTAGAGTTTGCGACGAGGGACCAATTCTCCGTGTGCATATAGAGCGTCAGTCAATTGTACCATGAGTGAGGAGTTGCCATGGTATAAACATTGGCTAAATTTTATTTTATTTTATTTCATTTTTATTTACGAGTACCAATGTTTTTATTTATTTATTAAAAGTAAAAATAAATAATTCAATGAGAGCTCTTTATTTCAAATTTTTGTTCTGGCCTTTATGTTTCGAGTGGCAACACTGTGGGCATTTAGGTGTTAATTAGCGAGCTGTAAGTGATAAAGTCACCACAGATCCTAATTAACTCTTTTTCTAAAAAAAAAGAAAAGATGAATAAAATAAAATAAAATAAATAAACAAATAAAAATAAATAATATATGAATATATATATATATATAAGTCATATTCTTAAATTACTTTTATCTCTTTTCTTTTTATAAAATAAGCATAATCATATTTATTTTTATATATAAAATGATTTCTTTTTTTTTTTCAATTTTATATTTTAAGTCTTTTCTGCCTTCCGCCACGAGTGGCATCACCGTGAGCAAATAAGCGTAAATTGGCAAATTATGAGTGAGCAAGTCACCATAAATGCTGTTTGATTTTCATTTAAAATTTTTTCTTCTGGTATTTTCTACTCCGAGTGGTAACACCGTGAGCATGTTAACGTAAATCAGTAACTTGTGAGTGATAAAGTCACCACATATGCTGATTATTATTTTTCAACACGTAATGATTACATTTTTTTTAATTTCATTTTTTTAATAAATAAATAGGTGTTAAAATGGTTTTTATAATAAAAGAAAAAAATAATTTGTACGAAAAAAATTGAAATTAACAAATTGTCTTCTTTCGATTTTTTTATGCCTTTTTGTCTCGAGTGACACCACCGTGGACACTTAGGTATCAATGGGTAAACGTGAGTGATAAAGTCACCACATGAGCCAATTGATTTTATTATGTAAAAATAAAATTGTTTTCAAATATTTTATTTTCAAATAAAAATATTCAAAATTGCATATAATTTTAATCATATTTTCTAAATTGAGGAAAATATATCTTCTCTTTTAGAAATTGATTAAACAAAAATATATAATAAATAAATGAAAAGAGCAAATAATGAAAATTAATCTGTCTTTTACAAATTAAAACACACCAACCAATTCTGAAAATTATTTTCTTTGTGGAAAGATAAATTATTTTCCATAAACCTCTCTTTTTCAAAGAATATATAAAATAAAAAATACCAACCCAGTGACACGCATTTTTACTCCGAACTACGTCGACTTTGATCCCTATCACAGGGTACGTAGGCCCCAGACTTTCATTCTGGGTCAAGTCCGTCTTTGTAAATAAATAAATATTTTCTGATTTATTTGGTATTTTTTCTTTTAATTTAATAAATATTTACCAATTTATTTTTTTAAGTCCACTTTTGTAAATAAATAATATTTTCCTCTTAATTTATTTTTCCTTGCTTTTCATATTTGCACTTTATTCTTTATTTTCATTTTTACATTTCTCTTATTTTTATATTTATTTTTGCATGTGAATGGTAAAAGGGCAACTAAAATAAATTTGTAAAAAGCCATAAAAATTGCATGATCAACCTAAGGTAACCGTTCTTTGGAACGGGTGTTGTGGGAATGCCTAACATCTTCCCCACTCACAATCGTACTCCCGAACCCAACTCTGATTCGCAGACCAATCCTTATCCTTTTTATTTTTTTGTTTCGGTTTTCCAAAATTTCCCTCAAAATTTTGGTGGTGACTCCCTCCGAAACCGGCCTTCCGCCGTATGGGCCGGTTTCTTTCCTTTTTCTTTTATTGTCATTTTCCCGTGCCATTCGCATCACATCTCGGGGGGTAACAAGTACAATCTTACCTACCTAACGTCTTTCTAACATGGGATGATCTTCTTTAATTTTACATTAAACTTCCCACAATAGAAGAGTAGGTTGCTCGTCCGCTACACTAATGACAACTTCACCCATCGGATTATTAATAACTAATAACCCCGTCGCCTCATTTTCTTTCTTTCTTTTTTTTACTCGCAATCAGGCCCAAGTCTTGTTTCTTTAATGACACATTGAATTAAATTTTCTTTAATTTATAAAAACTATACACATTTTCATGTATTGTTCACAAATTGAAGAGTAGATTGCATTTGTTAATAGTAGAATTTGTTATAGATTTTATACAGTACTCCTAGGTTGATATTGGTTGATCGATGTTATTTTAATTCCAATAAAAAAGTGAGCGCATTGTTGAATTTCTTAAAAAAATAAAATACTAAAATTAAACGAAGTCTCTTCGAAGCTCGGTTTGGTGAGAAAAGGAATGAAATGGTTGAATACTTGAATTTGTGCCGCGCCTAATCCTTTTGACCTGTTAAGCATATCCCTTCTTCTGGAGCCCCTGTCTGCTAAACCCATCTGACCAGTCTCTTCAAAAGACCATTTGATTTGCTTATATTGTGCTCCATTCAGAGATAGAATCTCCAATATCCTATATTTTCATTTCCAAAATCCTTCTTTTTCTGTATCCTCCAACATGAACGACTTGTTGAGCTCCTCCTTCTCCCGCTCTCCCGACGACAACCAGCACCATGTCATCCAGATGACGGAGTTGACAGACGGCGCCAACCTCGACAAGTTCTTCGAGGAAGTGGAGTCCCTCAAGAACGAGCTCAACGAGCTGGAGCGCCTTAACCACTCCCTCCGTAGTTCTCATGAACAGAGCAAGACACTTCACAACGCTAAGGCCGTCAAGGACCTTCGCTCTCGCATGGATTCTGACGTTGCTCTCGCCCTCAAGAAAGCCAAGCTCATCAAGCTCCGCCTCGAGGGACTCGACCGCTCCAACGAAGCTAGCCGTAGCTTGCCGGGTTGCGGACCCGGCTCCTCTTCAGACCGGACTCGAACCTCCGTGGTCAACGGCTTGAGAAAGAAGCTGAAAGACTCTATGGATAGCTTCAACAACCTCAGGCAACAAATATCCTCCGAGTACAGGGAGACCGTCCGTCGTAGATACTACACTGTCACCGGCGAGAATCCCAACGACAAAACCGTTGACCTCCTTGTTTCTACCGGTAAGCAAAAGTGATTACCGTCTTTCCATCATGTATATATATATCAACGACGTCTCAACAAAATTCTTATAACACAGATATATTTTTTCCTAATTTCAATTCAAGTAGTCTGATGTTTTTGAAGAAGAACATGCATATATATGTATGTGTGTGTGATGCGAAATATATATATATATATATATATGGTTGAGTAGGTGAGAGTGAAAGTTTCCTACAGAAAGCGATTCAACAGCAAGGGAGAGCAAGCGTGTTGGACACGATCCAAGAGATTCAAGAGAGGCATGACGCAGTGAAGGAGATAGAGAGAAATCTGAAGGAGCTGCACCAGGTGTTTTTGGACATGGCAGTGTTGGTCCAGACCCAAGGGGAACACTTGGATGATATAGAGAGCCACGTGGCAAGGGCTAATTCGTACGTCAGGGGTGGGGTGCAGCAGTTGCAGGTTGCGAGGAAGCACCAGAAGAACAGCCGGAAATGGACCTGTATTGCCATCATACTGCTCATCATTATTGTATTGGTCATCGTTCTCCCTATTGTTTTAAGAAACTGAGATTTCAGGAGATGGATTCATCCTTATTGTGGCGGCTGTCAATTAGTCAACGCACGCCTCCTTCTCACCCTTGGATTACATTTACAAAAATGCCTTTCTTTTAGTTTTGTAATCATTGTATTATTTTTTTGGTCTCATGTTGGTACACATTATACACACACACACAATATATATATATATATATATTATATGCGTTTGGACTTTGAAGATGGAGGGGATTGGTTTCTAGAATCTGATGGGCCCTCCTTCGAAATTTGGCGCCTTCTCTCTGTATTCGCTCATATATGTTTTTTTTTTGGTACAATCATTCATATATGTTTTCACTCCCAATAAATTGCTGGCACCCTGAACCTTGGGTTAGCTTAACCCAACCTAGCTCTTCTTTTACAAATTACCATACGTTTATATGTAACCTGCGTCAGATACATTGTTTAATCTTAAGCTTTTGCGTATCAGCATCGATTTGTTTTCTAA
The DNA here is from genome assembly GCA_026686845.1 of Adenanthera pavonina. NCBI lineage: Eukaryota > Viridiplantae > Streptophyta > Magnoliopsida > Fabales > Fabaceae > Adenanthera > Adenanthera pavonina. Next base: position 8,933,112 of record JAIVEN010000002.1, read on the forward strand.
TTTTTTTAATATAATATTCGTGATATCTTCACCCTTTGCCTGACCATTCATTTTCCAACCGATACTAAAGGCACAATTTCTTACGTTGGCATGTTAGCATTTGAATTTTAATTCTAAATTGTCTCACAATAACAAAACAAAAAATAAAATAAAATTCAAACTAAGTAATACGAGGTACTATCTCAATTCTATTATTTTTCCCCTTTTGAAATACCTTTGGGCTTTGGCAAAAATTTCTTTAGGTTTTGTTTGGTTAAAGGATTTTTGGGAGATTTTAAAGGGGGTGAGGAGATTGAGGTGGAATCCCTTTGTTCTGTTCAAAAAATTGGAGAGGATTCAATTTCCTCCCTACCCATTTTTTTTCTCACTTTAGATTTTTTTTCTCACTTTAGATTGGGATTTTTTTTTTGGAGAAAATTGAGTAATAATTTCCTCGGAACTAAATAAAATTTTATTAAAATTCTTTAAATTCCATAAAATTAAAAAATTTAAAAATCTTTTCAGTTTTCTTCATTAAAAATTTCTCTACTCCCCTTCCATTTAATTTGCTCAGTTGAACCAAATAGTCTATTACTTGGCCCGCGAAGACCATAACCTTTGGGAATTTAACGTGCCCATAATTTCCTACAAATATGTATAAACGGCAAATTTGTATTGATTTTTACATTTTGTTAAAATTTCAATTTCATTTTGTACCTTTTTTTTAATAATAAATTTCATTTTGTACTTTTGTTTGATTAATTTAACCCTTTTACTTGATTTCATAACCCTTATAAGTATAAAGGAATCACATAAAATTTTATCAAACAACTAACTAATATTTTTTTTTAAAATAATTCGAACAATTTTTATCATTTAAAAAGTTGAATTGAAACAACATTAAGCAATAAGATGAACATAAAACAAATAATTTAGTTAAAAAATAAAATCTAAAATTGAGACATGAAAATTATATTTTCGACTACCTGAACAGAAACGGCGAATTCGGGTTAGAATAGAAGTCAGCTCGGCGACTGCCATAACCCAAGAAAGGTGGCAGTCACGCGTTTGGACGTGTGGCTTATAGCTATTTTAGACTGACCGATATTAAGTAAACACAAGGAAGCTACTCAGACAAACACACCACCATATAATCACAATCACTCACGTCCGGCTTAGAAAAAATAGCGCATGCGATTTGCCTAGAAGCTATCCTAAATATTGCAAGTGAAAGAAAGAAAAAGACCCAAGTCTTATGATACATTGATCAAAACTCATAAGTTCAAGAATAAAACACGCCTAGACATAAAAGCACACGGTCAACTAGAATATCACGCTCTTATTACACATTACGGTCTGCTGGATCAGGATATCAAGTCATTATCATGCCTAACCATGCCAAGACAGGCCTGTTCACAAAGGCCACGTACTACGGTATATATATATATATATATATATAATGAGCCAAGGATGGCTCACCTGATTAGCCAAGGATGGTTTGCCTGAGCCAAGAATGAGTTGCCTTCAAACCAGATGGTGGAGCAAGCCTCCACTATGAAGCTTATCACAGTAAACACAAATAACCGTAATATAGAACCTCTTTCATCTGGTCACGGCAGCCATGGGGATTGGCACAACATTGCACCCAACCCACATGTTTTCTTGGCCCTTTGACTTAGAGTTCGCAGCAGTTACCTGCTGCTGCAACCCATTTTGCAATGCCACGTCCACTATCTATCATGTCTGTAAGAGAGTGGACAGAGGATCCGACATGATTCAGCGCAAAGCTATCAAAGGTTCCGCGTGTATACATGCTACTCACCTCTAACCCTGAAACATTTGGACTGCTGCCATTGGTTTCCTTTGATGAATTCAGAGTTCCACCCTCCGATTGCACAACTTCGGAACTCTGAGAACCACTAGACAGAAACAGACCCTCACCAGTTCTGTTCACTGCGCTTCCGCTTGCACCATTCCCATTTTTCAAGTTTCTTGTGTTCAAGAAGCGACCACCGCATCCTCTTGGTCGCCTCATTGCATGGAGGTGACGTGATTCATGCATATAGGGCTGTAAGTAAGACAAACACAGCCTGAGTAGAGCTATAAGAGGAGCAAAGGAAACAAAAAGTCACTTCAAGAGTCAAGGAATGTCATCAGAAGTGATTAATCTTTCGAGTGTTGACAGAATAAAGGAACATTTTGATGTTTAACATTAACAATATATTCTTTACTTAACCTTGTATTCTTCATTATGAAGTTCCTCCCCTATAAAAGTAACATCACTCTCAGACAGTGCATTACCGTCAGCATACAGCAAACTTAGACCTCTTCCCTCAGTGCATCTTATTTTGGGTATAGAAGCACACATTAAATCGCACCCTTACAATTATAATATAATGCCACTTTGCATGAAAACTCGATCGGGCCATCATGTCACAGCAACATTGGATTGAGGTAACCAAATATGCACTTGTTTAAAGGTGAACAAATAAATGTGGGATACCGTATAAAGAAGAACCATACCCTGCGGCGTTTTGTCAATTTGTTCTCAAGGACAGCCTTTGCACGCGACTGCCGACGTCTGATGATTCCATGATACTGCTTAGCATTTACATAAATTGGCCCATCATCGGATGTCAAGTTAAGTGGAAGCATTATACGGCCCTGATTCATCACAGACGAATACATCATGAATCAGTAGACAGTGGAATATTTAGGACATATCACCAAATGATAAATAAAAGCAAACAAATAATGCTACATAGACTGCATCTTATAATTGAATGGAGAGGCTATACACAAGTGCATTCCTATTTTCTTCCTTGGAATTAATATTTCACTTTTCATTTTCATTATTTTATTGTTTCCTTATTGCTAGTTTATCATTCAGTTATAAAGCTTCTGGATTACATATCTAGAAGTTATTCAATCATCGTTGCTCTTGTTCACCTATGCATTGGCGTTAGAGCATAACATGGCAATAATTGCTTCTAATTTGTCTGCCACTACCATGTTACAATGAAAAAAGCCCACTGCCAGAAAATGAATAAACAGGATAGTATGCAGCACATAGACAATAATAAGAAATTTGTTCCCCTCATTTTCTTATCAAAGGTCCTAAGTCATGCAATTCCTTCAGAAATTTAATTAAGATCTAAAGTTATGCTTAGAGAATTCCCTATGTATTTTAACGAATTTAACTGAATCGCGCTGCCAAGTTTCAAATTTATTACCTGAGTGGCTGAATCATAGTGGCCTGTGTGAGCTCGTGCATATGCTTAGACACATGAACATGTACACCAAGTGTGTCCAGACACACAAACAAACTAATATCGTATTTCACAACCAACTTACTATTTTTTACAAGTCACTATAAGATTCATATAAAAAAATTTGGCAGGACAGTTTTATATTGTCTTCTGGCTTTCTCATTTGTTTACACCATATAATATATATATATATAGAATAAATATGTTTCCCATGTAAGCATGTTGAAAGAATCACATGATTTAAATAGATTAAGAGTATTTCATAAAGGAAAAAAAAAGATTAAGAGTAAAGAAGAACCGGAATTTGAGGTCCAAAAGTTGAGATGAGTCCATAAAATCGATCCATATAAGGATATTTTGGATAGACCTACAAAATAAAAAAGACAACAAACATGAATTGGGTCCAAAGATAAAATAATGAGGCATCAAAGGGGTTGTATGTTAAGAAATTTTACCATAGGCTGACTAAATTTTAGCTCAAAATGACAGTGAGGTTCAGGAGTTGATGATTGCAGTGATATGACTGCCTGATGCTTTGGTGCATCATCTGACATCTCGCAATCTTCTGAAGAATAAATCAAAGATACTAAGATGCCAATGTACTAAACGATTTTTAAAAAGTGAACGGTTAGCCAAAGAAAAGTTGAAGTATCAAGTGTTGACCTAACAGACTTACAAAATAAATAGGTTTTCTTTAACATGATTTAAAGCAACACAGAGAAGGATTAACTTTCAAGTATTTTAACAGGACGCCAATCATTACAATGGATAATCTCGTTTATCTGCTGTAAAAGCTAATGGATAGAACATCTTGATAATTTGATAAGCAACAACTTGTATGAGGAACTTGTCCTCACAAGAACCTGAGAAGTTAGGAAGAAAGAGAGAAAGAGGATGGGGGAGGAGAGGTTCATTCTTCAGGCCAGCTAGCACCCGCTCATCCAGAATCGTTTGATCAGAAGAGTGTTTGTTATTGATGAAGTCTCCCATCTTAAGGCCGTCGCATTATCATTCTACATCAAACTAATTCACCTAATGCTCTGCCAATTTTGATTGACCTTGGAAGACATTTTCTTGGTTGATGGATGAGGCTTGTCTAAAACTTACTTCCCCCTCTCTAGAGTGTCACCACTTCTGAAAGCAAATTAGCTATTGAACCTCATGAATCATTATATGAGAAAATGGAAGTCCCTAATGAGGCACTTGTGGAAGATGTTTTCCTCAAAGGCTCGAGAAAGCCTCTTTAAACATTGCAATATCTGATGTTATAAAATTTCAAATGCTAAATAAGCAAAGTGAAAGAGTAGACAGAGACTAAATCATGCTGAGATCAATGATAGTGATTGAGGCTTTCTAAATCAAATGAAACCAGAAAATGGTATAAACTATTGAATGTCAGATGATTAAACATATTTTTATTGAGAAATTTGTGTCAATAATAAATGAAGGTGACGGATTCAACATTAGCATGGAATGCTTAGTCTACATTGAGATATTGGCTATCCTATAGGGCACTTAATTGGATTGATTTTTTCACCTCGGTAGTTAACTTTCTGGGGAGAATTCTATGTCCACATTTAGGTGCTCATCAAATAATAACAGAGCTAATGCTAAGTAGCTCTGAAAAAAAAGGCTACTTGCAGATGATTTTAACTAGTAAGGAAGCCAAGTGAAGTGTTGCAGAATGTAGCTGCCAAAATATCAACTTTCCAAGGATGGCCAATTGATGGAAAATGTAGTATAAGAAGCTTAATCTCATATATCCAGTAGTATAAACTGTTCAATGCAACACTTAAATTGGTTGATTCTTCCACCTTAATACTAGCTTTTGAGAGAGAATTTTCTATTCCACTTGAATACTTATTAGAAGGTTGTGACAAGAGTTATTAAGAGGAAATACTTGAAATGAACTCATAAGTGAAGGTAGGAACCCACACTTTATTTTATTGCAAGCTACATCTAGCAAATAAAAATAGGCAAGTTAGACTGTAAAAATTGAGATATACAGATGTTTGAGCCGAAAAAGATCCAATATGGAAGGGGAAAACGTAATTAATAAAAGGCCTGAGAATGACACCCCACAAGAAAAGACACAAGTCTTTTTTCAGTAGTTTTCAAGTATCTTTTCTTGCACAGCGTTTGGGAGCAGTGCCAGTGCTGAGTTGTATAAAAGATAACACTCACTTTCTGTTGAAATCCTCATTTGTATAATCATTTTCTCTTTCCCATTCCTTATCTTCCAACCATCTTACCTACAGTTGCTATTACGAAACACCTTCAAATTTTTGTATTGCACACATCTTTACAATGTGAATTGCATCAAACTGGCAACTTAATGATTCATCTGCTGGGTATTATATTCTAGATCAGGTCAAACTGGTGTGAAAACCCTGCTTTATTCCACACAGTAGCTAAAAAATTAGTCAATAGTACCAGAAGCTCATTAGACATTCTATCTTATTTATTCATTCCGAGACCACCACTCCATTGTTAAAGTTTGAATCCATCTAAAGATGATCGTTTATTTTTGCTGCAATATAAGACCATAAGCTCATTAGACATCCTAATATCACTCCAAGAGTCGTATGCTTCTCCGGAAATTTGTCACTGATTTTGGTGCTACCAAGACTCAAACGGAAGAAAATAAATATATATAAACTGGAAATCAATTTATGCAAAGGGATTTTCATACAAATATAATAAAATAACAGCACGAGGCCATCCATTTCTGCAGCTTACTTCCATTTGAATCCTCTAGGACATGGCATGAATCATTTACTTATTTCCTTTTCGTAGACCATGTTAGTGTGTAAGTCACTATGTCAAGTGTTGATATATATAGGAATAAGCATAAGTAGTGAAACTATGCAATCCCAGCGGAGAGATGCATCTAACGCTAACACCAGATTCAGAGAAGAAGATTACCTGGTAAGATAGTGAACTGTGTGGTATATCCATTATCCAAAGCTTGATGAGCTGCTCTTGCTGGCTGCTTTGGGGCAACAAGTTGGTCAACATAGTTGGGAAATTCCAATGAAAAAGGTTTCATTTGGCCAAAAGACTCCTGGTGAACTGGTTGACGTCCAAAGGCAGTCCACCGGGGGCCTGAAGTTACAGATGACAATTGCCCAATGGAATTGTGGACAATTCCTTCATGTTCTTTGAAATAAACAGTTTGCATGGCCATATGCACCCTCCAAAATGATCCAGAGACGATGACTTATAAGTTAATCTTGTTTGTCTGAACTACTTACCGTCTGTAAAACAAAGATTGTAAAGTAATTACCATGAGCGCATGTACTCACCGACTCTACAAGTGGAAAGAAAAATCAAAAGAGAAAAGATGAGTCTTCACTAAAGCCTCAGCCCTCAGTTAAGAGCTTTTTTTTTTTTTTAATCACGATAGACACTCAATTTCCCGTAGCATTTTAATTAAAAAAGAAGATAATGACGGTTGTAGAAAGCTCAACCAAAAAGAACATCAAAGTTCAGTGTTTTAAAACGGAACGTAAAGTGAAAAGAAGGTTGACAATGCTAGGAAGAAGAAATTATTTGAGATAAAAAAAAGGGACACTATCCAACAATTTCAACAGAACAAATGCAAACAGTGCAGTAGAAATGAGCGTGGAATACAAAGCCCAGATGCTTAAACCAAGTTTGTAATAAGCAGAGACCAGAAGTCTAAGCTGCAGAGATGTGAAAAAACTCGAGAAACTCAAGAGAAAACTTCACACACACAGACACAAGTCAAGAGCAAAGGAATGAATAGATAAGACCCATTAATTCCAAGAAGAAGAAGCAAAGAAGGGGAGAGAACTCACATGTAAGTGGCAGAAGTAAGAGAAGGAGGAGCAGCATCAAATTTTATGCAGAAGCAGAGAAAGCCCAAAAGGTTGGAGCCACGTTGACACAATTTGAAGCAAAAGCACACAAACTCAAAGGGGAGAGATAGAGACGATGAAACTGTACTAGTGTAGTGTAAATCAGTGAATCACCAATGAACATTAGCTTTCATGCATGGACCCCCTGTGATCGTATGTGGCCCCTATTTATTAGAAAATTATGAATTAGTAACACTTGCCACTACGCTCCATTTTCTCAATTCAAACAGGTCCCGTCTATTTGTGCAAATGCCTCTTTTAACTGTTTTCTTATATTATTTCTACAAGAGCAAGTGGATTCTTACCAAGTTGGTTTGGTTCATCCTCAACTCATTATGAGGTGAAGTTAGGGACTCTAAGCAACTTAAGTTTTCGTTTTTTAATTTAAAAGTAATTTGATATATAGCAACCAAAATATTAAAGTTAGAGCTCTTTCAAGTCATAATTAATTAAACGTAAAAGGGCTGGGAATATGGGTTCAGCCGTCCAAAATAAATAAGTAAATAATGAGTAGATTATAAGATATTTTGTATAAATACATGCATATTATGAAAATTATTTTTTCAACTGAAATCAATGTAAAATGTATTCACATTTTCTATTTTATCCTTATTAAATACCCCATTATATTATTATTATATGGTTATAACTGAGGAGAAAAGAAGTATTAAAGAGAGGGATAAAATGAAAAAAAAAATATCTAATGTCCTATATTTTAGATAAAAAATTTATCATATAAAATACCTTATAATATGAACAGGAAGAATTACATCATAATCATAAACTGAGTATCCTTTTGAGTTCGATTAACTTATATGTATACACACACCATCACTTGTGAAGGAAATTATATTAAAGTAAGTGGCATTGTCATTTAGTTTAGGATGAAATATTGTGGCCAGCACTAGTTTAACTAGTTACGTTGCATTCAAAGAATCACTCCAGTAGTTAAAATATAATAACCCCATCAAAATGTATAGCCCTTGGTAATAATATATATATATATATAATAAGTATAATATGAAAGTATTATTGCCTTCACGCTTCAAGTTTGGGTTGTGTCTGGAGCCGTCCCCAAGCCGTTTTTAACTTTAATTTTTTTTTTAAAAAAAGAATGTTTTATGGGATGGGACTTTTAGACTTTGCCTTTATGATCCACATTACCATGACTTTAGTAGCTAGAGGTTCTTTCTGCCTTCACATTCCATGTGGGAGGCCTCACTTTCATTAGCCGGCTACTTAATCGTTCTCACACAAATTCTATTGTTGCTTGAAGAAGGTAATTTTGGTATGAGAAAACGAAACTAAACAAAAATGTAAGATGAGAAATAATATTCATATTCATGTTAATTTTTTAAAAATAATAAAAAAAATATAAACTATCGAATTAAAATATAGACCTAATGAATAGCTTTTGATGTTTCTTTCTTTAATATTCTTTGCTGTCATACGTAATTTAAGGTCACTCTCCATACCTTTTTATATTAGCAATCACATTCATTGGATACCTATAAAGATCTTTTGTGAGTTGTGACCCCTCCCTATGTCACTGTTTATCTATATTACTCTTCTCCCCTCTCTTTTTGGATAATAACTACTCTTTCTCCTTGCTAAATGGCGTACTTTAGTTTTGCATATCTGTATAATTTGTTTATCATTTACTGAAATGTAAAATAAATAAAGAACGAAATAAGTACATAGAGATAGCTAGGGAGTACGATAGAGCAAGGACGACATCATCAATGTGCAGGATTTGTCCCAGATTTAGTCTGATGCAAGTAGTCTTTGCTTTTTTTCTTTTTTTAAAGAGTCTCTCTAACTATTCATACTTCTCGTTGCTCTGGGAGACAAGTATGAACTTGGAACTCACCAATCAAGCTTTATAAAAATATTATTCAAAACAAATCTCACGGCACCACTAGTTTTACTTTTTCTTCTCCATCCTTTCCATTAGGGGAAAAAAAAAACAGTAGATGTGTATCAATATTTAATTGGAAAAATAATACTAGAGGATTAAGACTTTGAATTAATTTCATTTTAGGATCATAAAATTCAAAAATATAAAAAAAGGACCATGATTTTAAATTAATTAAAAACGTAAATATGAAATGACCTAAATGCCCTTGTTAAAACGTTTTATACTCAACATCTATTTTTTACTACTCTTTTTCATAAATTTGACAATAAACATCCCAAATTTTACACTGAATATAATAAAAAATTCAACTCTCAGAATTTTACACTCATCTTCTGCGTTTTATTACTCATATTCCACTATTTGATACTGAAGACCCCTGATTTTATACTGGATAAGTCTTAGAATTTTATACTCATCTTTCATTTTTTACCACTCAATATCTATTTTTTACTACTTTTTTCCATAAATTTTACACTAAATTTCCTCAATTTTATACTCATATTCCATAATGTGTTCAGTGTAAAATTTGGGATGTTCAGTGTCAAATTTATGAAAAAGAGTAGTAAAAAGCAGATGTTGAGTGTAAAATATTTTCACAAGGGCATTTAGGTCATTTCATATTTATGTTTTTAATTAATTTAAAATTATGATCTTTTTTGGTATTTTCAAATTTTGTGGTCCTAAAATAGGATTAATTCAAAGTCTTGGTCCTTAAGTGTCATTTTTCCTATTTAATTCATTCATTTAATATAAACTATAATATGTTTATTTAAAAAATAATTTAAGTGAAAAATTAAACAAGCAAAACATTCATGAACTTTTAAGGAAGTATCCCAAGTGACCCATAAATATAACATATTTTCAGCAATAAAAGTATTTTTTATTTAAGTATTCATATAATTATTCTTAATTTAATTAAAAGTATGATTAGTTAAAACAACTGTTGAACAAGTTTATTATACTTATAACGAAGCCTCATGATTTCTTCTTCACTTACGCTGGGAACTAGACAAGAGGTCGAACCAATCAGGAAGACAACCATTATTAGTATCATTACTTTGTTTTATAATATACAGCCATCGACATAGAAGATTAAACTCGTTAATTATATTGTAGGAATATTTTGAATCTCTCATTACATCATCAGTACGATATTGATATTGCAATAGGGACGTATTGCATATAGAATCTACTCATCATCAATACAATAAATTAATGGCGAAGATGTGTAGAGTAGAACTTTCTATAGTGGTAAAGCTTCTGGTTTACGATGCAACTGATGGAGCTACGTGTACCACTAATGTTCATTCGAAGCACAAAATAATTGAACTCTGGATGTAGACGAATGAAACTGATGATAATAAGATGAGATGCGAAAGGGAACAATTAGGTGGGTAGAAGGGCATTTCAATTATTTAATTATAATTTCTATCCTAATTAACGGTTGAATTAAAGAGTTAATTAAAATAGTACTACAGTGATCATTAGTAATAAGTCAATGATTTAGTTGAAGAAAGAAACTGAGACCATCAGGATAATTATATGTGTACAAATAAATTGCTGGCAACTAAAATGAACTGGATTCCTGATGGTGATCACAAATTAAGACACGCTAAAATTGATTGAGAAAGATTGCTTAGTTTGTCGATTCCAGGAAAATGGAGACACATCTTTTCCTTCTTGTCCCTCTTAAGCTGTTTACGAACATTAAAAGCTACGAACAGTACATAAAAAATAATTTTTTTCTGGAGTTTAAGAAATCAAAACTCCATCGGACACTTCAATTACCTCAAAGTACCTCATATATATAAGAATTAATATTATTAATATTGCTGTCTAATCTAAATAATTGAATCAGCGGGGTCTTCCAGTTAATAATGACACACAAACCCCCCATTCGTCTCATGACTTGTTTAGAAAAAGTAATTAGCACTTGGGGCTAATAATTGTCCTTGGATTTTCTTTTTCTTTCCTGTTTAGGCAAATAGATTGGCATTTGACTTTGGTGAAACATGTGGAGCGAAGGGATGATTAATTAGCACAATTCTTTTCAGCCGTCTATATCTAATTTAGAGAATTAATTGAGATTTTATTATTATTGGTATTTATTTGTTTCGTTTAAATTGTGCTACTAATTTTTAGGTTAATAATTGAAATTTTATATTTATTATTATTATTATTATTATTATTAATTTTTTATGATTCATTTAAAATAATAATAGAAATAACATTTAAATCATCTGAATACAGTTTTAAGAGAAGTGTATATCTTATTAGATGTCTATCAAAATCTATTTTCTGTAGATTACATTCTTTATTACCTTGAAGGGTATTTTTATATCACGTTCCTTTTTTATCTCTATTTTATCACTCGATTTCAATAGTTTTGGAAGTTAAATTGCTAAGGCCTTTCCTTTCTATGCTTTATAGTTTATATGGCCATTAATTACAGTCAACGTCTGCTCATAAAGTTTTTCTTTTTTAATAAACTTTATTGATAAAGTATTTTTCCAATCATAAATTATTATATACAGGGATAAATAATAAAATATTTGGCTAAAAATGAGAGACGGTTTAAAAAAGAAAGAATCAAGTATTTGATTCAATTGGTAAGGGATTACACCAACTTAATCAGAAGTTTTGAGTTCGAGTCTTAGGATTGCAATTATATTCTCTTTGAATCTTGTCTGACTCGATTTGGATTAGTTTGAACCTTAATAAATCTTCCAACTGAAACAGAGAAGGTGAAGATACCATTTGCAAGGAAAAAAACAAAAAGACTCCAAAGTTCTTTCCAGCCATGCTCATTTCTTATATAGCGTTTCCTATTAATATGTTATACAGCTCTCAAATTACTCTCTCTCTCTCTGCATTAAAAAACTACTCTTAATTAACATGGCAATTAATGTACGTAATTTTTAAAAATAATAGTACTACATTGTTTGGTAATTATGAATGAGGACCAGATCAGTTCACACTCCTTCCTCTTTAGGGAACCTCAGCCAACTTTTGAATCCACATTTCTGTACCTGTAATCAAACCACACTGCGTTCGTGTGGATGAAGAGATATTGCTTATCGTTTTTCTGTTTTTTTTTGTGTGTGTGTGTGTGTGGAGATATTAATTAAATTAAATAAGAAGAAAATTAAGCCGGTGGTTTTAATTTGGTGAGAGAGGCCTCTTCATGGCTTGCATCACCCCGTAAGTTCAATTCAAGTGGACATGAATTCATCCAACAAAATCACCTCTTGCTGTATAGGTCAACTACATCCTGCTAATAAAGTTTACCACATAAATATACAAAGGTAATCTCATCCAAGTTTTCTTCTTCCTCAGTCAGTGCAGGTAAAACTCACCAGTTTCTGTAAAATTTAAGTGCAGAGAATCTTCATCATTTTGGCTGACATTCATACATGACTATTGAAGTTCAATTAATTAATCATACCACTTAACACAAGAATAAAAAATTAAAACTCATTATTTATACACACACACATATGTACATACTGTGCGTTGATCATCAAACCAGAAAGTGAATTAAGGGAAGAAGCACATAAAGTGAAATTGATCAAAGGTAAAGTTTTCAAGGTAAAACAGTTCATTACTCTTTCGGAGACAATGTTTTTTGTGTGCAAATCTTATTTACTCAGTCTAGGTAAAGCAGTTTGATGATTAAATGTTTTGTTTGTTTGACATATTTAATTTAATTCTGTCTTGAGAGAAGGTGATTTTCTAAAATTTTCTCCGTCCAGAATTCCTATTTTATATTGTACATGAGTTTTATACAACTTTTATTTTTTAAAAAATTAAATTGGGGCCATTTTAGTATATAAATAAAATGAAATTAAAAATAATTTTAAAATGAAAAGTTTTCTTTGTAAAAAGTGACTATTAATAAATAATGCTAATATGATAATACAAAATATACTCCATCCGGTCCATAATATAGGATGTAAGACCCATTTTTTCTTGGTCCACAATATAAGGTGTAAGGACTCAAATAGATAATTTTGCCCTTACTATATTTAATTGGTTGTTTCTTTCTCTCCTACAAGTATAATTACTCATAAAAATTTGACCTCTTATAGAAAATTACTTGTTTGGATCATTGTAACTTATCCTCAATAAATAGGGGTAAATTTGAAACTTTAGGTATATTTAAGAATATTTTTTAAATTTTTTAATGAACATAAAAGTGAATCTCATATCCTATAATATAGATCGGAAGGAATATATATTCATTTATTTTAGAACGGATGCATACCAAATGGAGCCTTGTTCTTGTCGGTGAGTTCTACAACCTTCGCGCCTGCTTCAATGCAGTTAATTAATTTCCTAATACCTATTGTTAATTAATTTCCTAATACCCTACTGTGCTCAATTTTCTCAACAATGACGTCACCTTCTACAGACTATTTACAAAGCAAACGTATAAAAGAAGGGTCCAAAACCTAACACCTACATTTGATCACACAGAGTTAGGTCTTTTATTTTTTCTCCCTTCATAACATGGGAACTGTATCTAATTAAAATTGGGATCATAACACCATGCAGACCTATTTCTTTAATATGAACGATCCTTTGTAACCTCTGATGCACTATCTAATTAAAATTGGTATTTTAATATCATGTGGGTTACGTGTTTAGTTATTTTAATAATTAGCAAAAGGGTCATATTAAACCCAAGGAATCATAACCTTTGAATAAACTCAATGATTCCCCTAATTAAACGAGTATTTTAATTATATGATAGAAATTAAGGCACAATTAATTAAACGTTTGCTTCCCCTTTCTGCCCAAAAAGCGCACAGTAAAACTACCCCCCGGACCTCTAAATATTACTCCCTCTATTTTTTAATATAAGATCATTTTAACTGAATCACGTGAATTAAGGAGGGGAGTTAAAACTAATTAACTACCTCGATTTCTCCAAAAATTTCAATATTTTTTCAAAACTACCCTTATTTAATCTCTTTCTTTTTCCCTTTGGATACATTAAATAGGGGTATTTTTTAGAAATGTATAATAAATACCACCTCGTATATTGTAAAAGGTATTATATTTAGGATCAAGGTAAAAGGTCCTATATATAGGATCAGAGGGAGTATTCAACTAATCTAATTAAGCTTTATATCAACTGGGTTATCGCTCAAAAAGCAGTTTGGGAACAAAAGTCTAAGCCTTTAAAGTTTGAACTAATTAATCACTTTTTCAGGTCCAAATTAAATTAAACTGATATATGTGGCAACAAATTAAACTCGGTGGGTGTCCATGTGTGTGTATATAAGAACGTATTTGCATGCTAACTAGCTAGGTTTGGCATGGAACAAATTAAATGAAAGGGGCACCAAAAGTGGGTATAAAGCTCAAATTACTCCATTCCATCCTTAATGTAGGATTTCTTTAATCAAATAATGTAAATTAAGAATGAAGGTTAAAATTAGTTCAACTATGTACCCAAATTTTTTTAAGACTATTTTTATTTAATCGTTTTCTCTCTCTCTTTTTAGGATGAATTAAGTATAAATATTTTTTTAAAATGTATAATAAATATTATTTCATATTTTGGAAAGAGTCTTATATTTAGGATCAAGATAAAGAATTTTATATTTAGAACCAAAGAAAATACTTATTAACACTTGAATAAGGCAACTATTGACCAAGTTAATTAATTACAATAAAAGTTGTATGTATAGAGGTAGCAAACTAGTATAGAGGAGGGCAACCAGCTGAGATTATCAGGCACTGATTTGTTTTAGAATTGGAAGATGCTCTAATTAAGTGAGAGGCAGATGAATTCGTGGGAATTAATTATCAATCATACTGAAGATTTGAATGGTGGGACATTATAGCAGATCAAAATCTAATTGACTTTTTCTCTTTAAAAAAAAGAAATCCAATTGACTTTGATGACAAGATTCTAAAGTTGAGATCTCTTGAGGATTGAACCATGATTCAAAATATCATTAAGCCATGAGACTACCTTTAAGTCGGTCACAGATCGAGTTACCCATTGGATTTGAGAGATGTGTAAGCCTAATTAAGAAAGTGTAAATTCTTTGCCCTGTATATATAAAGTGACGAAATTTTCAATCCAGACAGAGTGTTTATAACTCAAATGAGGAAAAGATAGTAGCAGCAACAGTCGTCTTGCTTGTGTGACTGCGGAGGAGTAATTGATGTTTGATAGAAAAGGATGATCGGTTGGGTTGGGTTGGGTGATGAGATGGGATTGCCACTGAGCATTAAGCAAGTGGAGTTGCGTTGCGTTTCTTGTTCACTTGTCAAACGTACTGATTGAATTGATAAGTAACAATAAGCAATGCGTAAAAGAATATTCTTGTACTTTTTTAAAATGGAAATATCCACCTCAGAATCTTTTCTTTTCCAACTATGTATATAATAATTTCTTCCCATAGAGGCACCAACGAAGCACAAGTGGCGAGCTAAAGGTATGATTGCGGTCCCCAGCAAATATATATATATATATAAATATATTTAGTTATTGCTTTACTAATTAATTAATTAATTTATCGTGTAACTTTGGGTTTGGCAAATTCTCATATTATATAGTGTTAGTAGCCGTGGGCATCGGCAGGCCCAGCCCAAACCTTAGCTTGAGCCCAACAAGAAATCCGAAAACCTTAACTAGCCAAAAATGTTGCATAGTCCTCAAAAGAACAAACATGTTATAGGACAACGTATGTATGATTTCCCTTCCACGTGCTTTCGACATTGCAAATTTAATTATTCCTGCCTCTTATAATCCCAATTCCTTCCTCTTACAGACACAACCATTTCTCTGGAATTAAGATCTGCCAATTGCGTTTCCATGCTCTCCATTGAGCGATAATGGCATGCCTTTTTACTCACTTTTATTTTGTTCTTCATCCTCTTATCTGTTTTTCCTTTTTTTCCTTTTTTTTTTTTTTACCTCTCATGCTTCTGTTCAGTTCTTAAAACCAATATAAAATACAAAGCTTATAAAAAGCTACAATATGACTCATATAATATAATTAGGAAACGGAAAATGAGACTTGGAGTTGAATCTATGTGACGTCAAAGTCTTTCATATTACAACAGATTGGTTAGGAAAGGGGAAATGAAAAAGTGGACAAATTTAAAGGTAGGCGTAGGAAGTTATACTTAGGAAAACATTTATTTTTAGAATTTATACAATTAAAATTTTTTAATTCATATAATAAAAACCTTACTGTAAGAAGTCTAAAGTAACGGATCATTTAACCCATTAATTTTTTTTTTTAAGATTAAGAAAGCATTACAATTGAAGGTGAAAATAAAACTAAATAGACACAATTTTTCGTCATATAATTTATGCAATATCTATGAGAGCTTAATATTTAAAAAAGGCCAATCAGAGGGGAAAGAATAAAACAACAACTTAAACCAAAGAAATCAACTATTACTTGTCTGATAATGCATGGAACGTGCGCAACTATTGACTCGGTAACGGTAACGTCTTTGAAAGAAACACCATGTCCATGTCCATGTCCAAATCTAAACTCCACCTTACAAACAAATTAACATACATAGAAGCACCGTTGACCTCCAGCCAGCCAGCCAAACCTGAACGTCCACAATGCTTCACATGCCCTGCCCTGCCCCTCCGCCCTCTGTCTTGTGTTGTACACTTCATCCTAAGATGCATCTTCCCTTGTTTTAAAGTTGCACCGTTTGCTTCCTTAGCTACCCTTTCTCTCTCTCCCCCTCTCCCCCCTCTCTTTCATACCGTTGACTTTGACATTATCTTCTTGCACCCCAAATCACCAATATCTTCTCTTAATTTGATTCATTATTCCCTTAACTTCCCCTCCATGGCTGCCGACCAAACCCTTTCTCAAATCCCCTCCCTTGCAGCCCCAGTTGCTGCCGCTTCAAGGAGATCATCGCCAACGAGATGAGCTACAACGGCACTGATGATTCCTCCGGATTCATAGGATCCAACAACATAAGTGGATTCGGGTATGGCATAGGAATCTCAAGTGGGATTCTGCTGCTCATCACCACCATCACCCTCACCTCGTATTTCTGCACCAGAACGCAGTCTCCACCATCCACTCCCCCTGACTCTGCTGCTCCCAGAAATCTGCCCACATTCCTTGAACCACATCACGCGGTGGTGGTGGATGTTGGGATAGACGAAGCCACCATTCTGAGCTACCCCAAGCTGCTCTATTCTGAGGCCAAGCTCCAAAAGCCAGATTCCACAGGTACATGTTGCTCCATATGCCTTGGAGATTATAAAAGCAGGGATATGCTTCGGGAGCTACCTGATTGTGGGCATGTATTCCACCTCAAGTGCATTGATCCATGGCTGAGATTGCATCCAACATGTCCTCTCTGCAGAACATCTCCTGCCCCAACACCACTCGCAACACCTCTCGCCGAGGTGGTTCCATTGGCCACCATGCGGGTACAATAATCACTGCCTATATATATCAACACTTGGTAGAAGCACAATCAGAATTCTGAAATGCTTTTACATCACTGTTAGTTATAAATGGCCAATGAAATTAAGACGCATTTAGTAATAGGGGATTCTTTTTCTTCTGTGTTTCCTTGTTTTTTTTTTTATTTCACTTGACTAGATTGTAAAGTCTTTCCCTATGGAGCTGTGTCCTTTAGTATAAAAAAAAAATTGTTGAATTGTTATGAATTTACAGATCGCTGGCGGAAACTATTGAAAGTATGTTTGACAACTGTTTTTAAAATAATTTTTTTTAAAATAAAAAAATAAAAAAAGTTATTTGATAAATCTGTTTTTTATAAAATATTCTAAAAAATAGAAAAATAAAATAATAGAAAACTCAGAACATTTTTAAGGTGTTTTATAGTTTTTGTTCTGAAAAACACAACAAAAGATGAAACATACACATCTGATTAACGATAAAGTTATAAATTTTAAATAACTCATCTAACACTTACTAGTTATGATTTTGAGAACAATTATTCAAACAAATTTTTTTATTTTCTTGTCTACAAAACTTGTTTTCGAAAACAGGTTTATAAAATTATTTTAAGAATAATAAAATAGAAAACACTGTTAAATATACCCTTATTTTCTGACAGGTTTGCATCTTTTTTTTTAATTTGGTAAACTGACGGGTTTGCATCTTTATGTCAACATAAATTTGAATTCTCATTGCATTCTGGCACTGTATGCCAATATAGAATCATTTGGAAAATTTTCCAGTTTCCGCATCAGGCCAGGAAGGTGAAGAAGATTTGTTTCCACCCAGAGCAGAAAGGTACGTAATAGCGTTATGCTTAAATACATTGACATCAAATCATATTTTTCTTTTTGGCCAACAACACGAAATCATATCTCAAAAGCTCACCCATGCTCAAAAGTTCATTCTCGATCTGATTCCTTGTAATCAGGTCATTCCGTACGTAACTACGCAGACAAGCCATAATTTGGGAGATATACAAGGAAAACAATTTACTCCTTGCAATGAGATTCCACTATATTTTCCGTTGCAATTGGGCATTAAATGAGCAAATTTTGTATTTATATTTCCAACCACACAATTCACCCAAAATAAAAACCAGATAACCGCACTAGAGAATGTCTTATCTTATTTGCTTTCTGTTGACAGTACCATGCGTTTGAACTCCTTAATTATTGATTGTCACTCTTATCCATGGGAAGATGCATAACAATAGAAAACCAAAACTACTCCTTTATTTAACTACGACACATAAGACTAGGGTGATAATTAATACAAAAACGACATTAGTTTTATTTCACTAAGTGATGTTAGTTATATAAATATCATCTCCTCAGATAAATTATTTATCAAAAGATTACGTTTTATAACTTCTCTTAGTGTGTTTCTTAGTCTTCCTCTACACTTTTTAAGAGAGTTCCAAAACATTTGATCAACTTTTTTTACTGGCTCTTCTTGTTCTCTTCCTTGTATATGCCCAAATCACCTAAAATAGCTTTTCACAATTTTCTCGTCGATAGATGCTACTCCGATTTACTCTTTTATACAATCTTTTTGTATCTCATCCATTCTTGTATGACTACACATCTATCTTAATATTCTCATATCTGCTACTCCTATCTTATACTCTTATTGCCCTTTCAAAACCCAACATTCATTACCGTATGATATTGCTGGCCTGATAGCGGTTCGATAAAATTTCTCTTTAAGTTTAGTAGGTACCTTATGGTTACAAATAACTCCTAAAACTTTTCTCTACTTTAACCATTCAGCTTGTATCTTATGCATAACACCCCCATCAATTTCACCATCATTTTGTAAATTGACCCTAAATACTTGAACTTTGACACTTTTGGAATGGTTTGTTCACCAATTTTTACCTCTAAATCATTTTTAACTAACCTCTTGTTAAATTTGTAATGCATGTATTCCGTTTTATTTCTACTCAAACGGAAGCCTTTTGATTCTATCTGTGTCCATAACTCAAGTTTAGAGTTAATCTCTTCTCTTGAGTCCTCAATTAATATTATATCATCTGCGAAAAGTATACACTTAAGAATTTCCTCCCATATATATTTTGGTAGAATATTCAAAACAAAATCAAACAAATATGGACTCTAGGAAGATCTTTGATGTAAACCTATCCTTATAGGAAAGTCTTTTGTCTTACCTCCAGGTATTCTAACATTTGTTGTTATCCCCTCATACATATCATTTATGGTTCGAATATAAGGCACACTAACATATTTCTTCTCTATTGCTTTCCACAATACATCTCTTGGTATTCTATTATAAACTTTTTCCAAATCAATTAAAACCATATGCAAGTCTTTCTCTTTACTCCAGTATTTTTGAATCAGACTCCTTAATAAATAAATGATCTCTATTGTAGATTGTCCTGATATGAATCCAAAATGGTTTTCTGAAATATAAGACTCTTTTCTTAGTCTATATTCAATCATTCTTTCCCAAAGTTTTGTGGTATGACCCATGAGCTTTATCCCCCGATAATTATTACAATTCTGAATATTCCTCTTATTCTTATATATGGGTACCAAAATATTTTTTCTCAATTCCTCTAACATTTTCTTTGACCTTAAAATCTCATTAAAAAGCTTTATTATGCACAAAGTCCCTTTCTCTCATAAACATTTCCAAACTTCGATAAGAATATCATCGAGGCCAATAGTTTTACCGAGTTTCTTTTACCTCTGCAACATGCATTCTACGATAGAAATTCAAATTCAATTCATCCTTGTAAGTTGTCAAACCTTTTGTATCACTAGTCATATCAAATCTATCATTGAAGAGCTTATAAAAGTAGTTCCCCAATCTTTCTTTGATATCATTATCAGTAATCAAAATTTTTTTCCCCATCTTTAATGCATCTTACTTGATCCAAAACTCTTCACTTTCATTCTCTATTCTCAGCAATTTTTTAAATCTTACGTTCACCATTCTTCGTTTCTAAATCTTGGTAAAATTCCTTAAAAGTTTTAGATCGAGTCTCGCTCATTGCTTTCTTACTCTCCTTTCTAACTCAATGTTTTAAAAATCGGACTGAACATTGAACCAGAAATGTCATCGAGTCACGATTTTTATGATGCAATCGGTTAAACCAGTGATCGAATCGGTGATGTAATAATTAAATAAAAATAATATTATATAATAATATATATATATATATAATATCAAATTGTTAAGAGAATAAATTTAAGTAGTTTAAATTCATAATAAATTAATAAATTCACATAGTAATAATGCA
Organism: Adenanthera pavonina; assembly: GCA_026686845.1. Classification (NCBI taxonomy): domain Eukaryota; kingdom Viridiplantae; phylum Streptophyta; class Magnoliopsida; order Fabales; family Fabaceae; genus Adenanthera; species Adenanthera pavonina. The sequence continues at coordinate 8,953,895 of JAIVEN010000002.1, forward strand.
TGTTAAATCATTGAAAGTAATGTTAAAATATTTTAACATGATAACACTACATGACCATAATATTATAAAATGACTATATTATTTTCATCTCCAATTATAAAAAACAAATAATTACTTCATCTGTATCAAGAAAAAAATAATTTTGATAGTTAAACTAATTAATTGTACTACAATTTCAAATTTTTTCCAGAATTGCCCATATTAAAAGTCTAGAGTAAGACTAATTAATTATTAATAATTATGAATACAACCTTAATTATTCAATAGTATAAAAGAAAAATGATATTAATTACTCCACAAATTTTATCCATATCTCTTATATTTTGGGATAAATAAAAAATCTCAAAATTCTTTTATAATTTGGGATGGAGGGAGTATAATACAATAAAAATTTTCATTTTTATAATTAGTAATTTTAAAATAAAAAGGAAAATAATGTTTTATTCTCTAATAATTTTTATAATTAATAATTTTGAAAAAAAATTAAATTTAAGTTAAATTTTATCCAATTTAAAAAACCATCTGGTTCTCTAAAAACCGCTCCAGTTCCCAGCTCAATTCCAGTTTCCGACTCAGAAGCCGGTTCAAAGCGGTCTAATCTGATCCAACCCCTAAAACAGTCTAAAACTAAAAATCAATCCATTTTTTACTCTGAGTAATAGTCCAACCTGTCCAACCGTCCAGTTTGGTCTGGTTCTTAGGATATTGTTCTAACTAAGCAATAACTTTTTTAATTTTTCTTATTATTGCACAAATATAAAGCTTTAAAACACAAGGATGATAATTAATAATTAAAAATAATATAGTTAACCAATGAATTAAACTCTTTAACACTAATTAAACTTCATTCTTTTTCAATGACATTTTGGATAAAAAAAAATTATGGAGAAATGACACTTGAGAACTAAAACTTCCAATTAATACCATTTTAAGACCAAAAAATTTGAAAATACCAGAAAATAACCATGGTCTCAAATTGATCAAAATTTTAAATAGGAAATGACCTAAATGCCCTTATTAAAATTTTTTACACTCAACATCAGTTTTTTACTACTCTTTTTCAGAAATTTAACACTGAACTTTCCCGATTTTACAATGGACACAATAAAGAATTCAACTCTCAGAATTTTACGCTCATCTTCCGCGTTTTACTACTCATGTTCCACGATTTAACACTGAAGATCCCTGATTTTACACTGAATAAGTCTCAGAATTTTATACTCAACTTCCACTTTTTACTACTCAACTTTCTCAATTTTACACTCATATTTCATAATGTGTTCAGTATAAAATTAGGGATGTTGTCAAATTTATGAAAAAAAGTAGTAAAAAAAAGATGTTGAGTATAAAACCTTTTTACCAAGGTATTAAAAATCGGACCGATCATTGAACCGAATGAGACAACGGTTCAAAGTTCAGTGGTCGGACCGGGGTCGGACCGGTTGTAAATAAATTAATATATTTTTAATAATATAACCAATTGATATTCTATTTTCATATTATTTATTAAGTAAATTTATCATTATTAATCATAATAATACTTATAACATATTATAATATAGAAAGAAACACATTTATACTAAAAATAATACTACTTAGTACTAAAAATAATATTATTTTATTTAAAAAAATATTTAAAAAAATTAAAAAAAATTGGGACCGGTCCAACCCGGTTTCTTACCGATTTTTGACCGGTTCACACCGGTTCCAAACCCAGCCGATTCCCATTTGAGACTAGACCGAACCAGTGGCCGGTTCCCGATCGAACCGGCCGGTCCGGTCCAATTTTTATTACAATGTTTTTTACAAGCATATTCAGATCATTTCGTATTTATATTTTTAATTAATTTAAAATTATGATCTTTTTTGACATTTTCAAATTTTTTTATCCTAAAATGGTATTAATTAAAATTTTGGTCCTCCAGTGTCATTTCCCCAAAAATTAAATACACTAAAAATATTTTATATTATAAAACATAAATTCCTTCAAAACTGCAAAATGTGCCTTACATAGGAAAATAGAGGAGGACTTTTCCAATAACAGGAAGGATACTCGTAACAAACCCAAAAGTTAGAATCTGCCGAACAGCAAATCTCAAAAAATAAGAATCTTAAAATCAGAATGACACGTTGGGTGCTAAAAGTTTCCACAAACTTAAAAAGGGAATTACAGAGCCATTTACAGGATCCCCTTCCCAAGAAATATTACGCAAAACAAGCAAGCGTCCACGCAAAATTACAGACACTGGCTTCGCTCACTAATAGGCTTTTGTCTAGTTAACTTCACTTAAAAACAGGAAACACCCACAATTCAAGACAAACAAGAGCAACGCACCTTGTTCAATCTATGTTAATGGTTAAGATTTATGTAAGAACCTCAGTTACTGCAAGGGCAAGAGGCGCAGCCATAGGTGGTGGGGTCAGCGGAGTCAGAAAATGCGATGGTAATAACTGGGTGAAGTGGAACTCAATTTGCAGTCTGTGATGAAGCGGTGTTGATGATATTAAACCTTTCTTGACATCAGCTTGCAATTCTCTGATGGGAATTGCGGCCAAGAAACTTTTAATGTACTCTTTGCATGCTTCCTTCCCTCGGCACACAAGCTCCTCTTTCTGCTCACACTTTGACTGCTCTTCTGACTCCACACCAGAATCTACCTCCTTACTGTTGGCTTGCTGGACCTGCCTGTTATTGCGCTCCGATACTGCTGCAGCTGTTTGCTTATCACCAACTGTTTGTTCATCTGATGATTCAGCAACATTTTTCATTTTGCTTATGACTGTGCTATCATCAAATTTTAAAATATACGCTTGATTACATCCTTCATAAAGCCTCTCCCCCAAAGTGTCAATGATGTAATAAGCATCTGCTTCTACTTTGAGGAGGAAAAAATGGTCATTCCAACTAACAATATAAACATGGGGTTCAGCATTTATAGGGCACTCCTGCTCAGTGCGATTAATCTCATCCCAAATGTTATCAAAAGACATGGCGCCATGCAGAAAGTCAAATCTTCCCTCATCCATTCCTTCTGGATGGAAGAAACCGATAAAGGATTTCCCAGGAACCACAGAAAGAGGACGTATTTTGGCTTGAATGACTGTTTCCAGATCAAAATGCTTGTCAGGAAATCTCTCCTTATAGATCTCATTTTCACATAGGTTCCTCCATTCCAATGAACCTTCTCGAATTAGACTATCAAACTGGGACTTTATAGGCATGAGATCACGATTGTTTTGAAACCAATCAGCAATTACAGCAACAAGAGCTGTACAAGCACTCTCACCTGCAGCACGTTCACTACGCTGATCAATTGAAGCGAAAAAGACCTGCGTCAGAAGTTTCAAGTGACCATCACGACTTGTTACTTCTTTCTGCTCCCAACTTCCAATGGCAAAATTATCGTCCCCAAATTCAGAGACAGATGATCGATTTGCACATGAATCATCCTCATTCTTGCACAACTGAGAGATATTGCTGAACATTAGTACTGATAAGCTAAACAAATAGGTGCAACAAAAGTTGAAGATTCTAAGGTGATGCCACTATTTTTTACAGAGTGTATGGATAATTGATTGCTGGCGTATAGCACATTTACTTGCAAAACGGAAACTCAAATAAAGTACACTTCTTTTTAATCATCAGTCACTGCATTTAGTATTCATATTAAGACCAATGAAATGAGAGAGTAAGGAAATTATCTTCCAAAAATAAGACAACCCAGGGAAAGATTTGAAAGTGACACGCAGGTAAATTTCCCATGAGGTTTAGAACTTAAATATGCACCATTCTAGTCCACAAGGGTGAGATTTCTAGTCACCAACTCACCAAGCATTAATAGAAAGAGCTGGATCATCAGATTTCAAGATACCCAGCCAGAAATTCTTTTGACAGAAACAAAAAGATTACAAAATAAATGGGAAGGGAACAATTAGGAGGAAGATTCTTACCCCAAGTGCAAGGGATTCATCAGAACTAAGCTGGCGGCGATCAAAATCTATGTCATCACCACCTTCGTCTGCATAGACCTTCTTTAACAAGGGCTCTCCCTTAGCTTTAGGTGATCTGAAACTCAACTTTCTCTTCCTCCAGGGCAATATACTACGTTTTGAACTTGGCAATGGAGAAGGCTCAGAAGATGACACCGCCAAATCCTCCATCTGAGAGCACCCCACATCTGACTTGCAATTGCTGTAGTAAACCCAGTCCTCATCACCACCATTTACCCTCAAGCTGGAATAAAATGTCCCCTCAGCATTAGCAAAGGCTAGTTTCCCATAACTGAATGACTTTCTCACACTGGTATCCTCCTTTCCCTCATCCGAATCTCCATCTTCAAAATCATCAAGTGAATCAGAGTCAAAAGGATAATTGCACTCTCCATCCTCACTCCTGGCAGAGCATCTGCCTTCACTGCCCTCTTCCTCATGGCATGCCTTTTTAGCTTTCCTGGTGGATACATATTCTGTGAAAATCTTTACTTTTCTAAGACCCGCTTTAATTGCAGAAAGCTCATCTTTCTCCACCAAGGTAGTTTCTCCCGGCTGGGATGGTGATGGAACAGCTACTATACTTCTCTGAACTTGCTCTATGCTTTCTTGAGCAGCTCTTAGCTCCACTAAGCTAACTGAAACCTGCATGATCAAGAGATGATATGAGAGGTAGAAATATAATATAGACTGTGAGAATCAGAAGACAACACTAACAGTTAATTGCCCAGCCTATATGCAAACATGACAAAATTTAAAATTGTATGGCATGAATGGTAGAACAATTAGGGGGGAAAAGTTGAGAGACATACGCAAAGCACAGGACAAGGTTCAACAGAACCTCCAGGGACTGTGAGTGGGATGTTTAAATCGAAGTTTTTCTGATCAGTTGCCGATGCAAATTCAGCAAGATTCAGTGATGCCGTTCCAACAATAGGAACCTTGTGCTTTGGCCTTTGATTTAATCCCTGCATTACATGGAACATCCGGATTCAATTATATAAATAGGAACAGTAGGAATCTAAATTGAAAACATCAGAACCAAACAAAAAATTGTACACTATTAGCAATAAAGGATTACACGCACACACATAAAAAAATAAATTTTAAAAAAAAAACTCATGGTGAAAGAGAGGACTATTTGAAGTAACTATAGGAAGACAAATGCTTTTCAGTGAAATCTCCGAGCCTCAATCAGTCATCGGTATCAGCATTACAGACATACAAATTAACATACCTCCATTCAATACCAGACCGCAGGTTTTTCATCAATCAGGATTTTACTTAAAAGAGAAAGAAATTAAAAAAAAAGGAGAAAAAAATCATATAAGGTAGATAGACAGATTCGTGCATAAGCGGCCGAACGATTTTATTAAAAAAAAAAAAAGATCAAAAACAAAATTTTGATTGGTATGAACTTTCGTTTTAGTACATGAAATATCGAAAACCAACAATTTATTTTGATAATTTTAAATCTGATTATAAATTACCATAGTTTCTTTTATTTTTTTGGGTGGAATAAATTACCATAGCTTCTACCGAGTAGAATCGTAGAAATGAAGAAAAGGGTGGATGAACTGAAAGGCAGAGATACTAACATTAAAGACAGTGAAAGCGATCTCCCAAGGAAGAAACGCATTGTCCTTGTAGGCCGAGAGAGTGCACAAGCTCTGAAACTCCTCGTCCCAGTCAACGACGCCGTTGTGGGTGTCACCGTCCACCTCCCTCGTAAAGTTTCTGACCAACGCGCGCCGCAACGAGCCCAAGGTTAACTTAGGACCCTTCCACTTAATTTCGATGGTCAGTCTGGTTTCACCAGTCCCCTTCTCTGTACACTCCCACAGCAGATCGCAACCCTTCAACCTCCTCACGAGGAGCCTGACCTCATACTTCCGGGAAACGAGAGGCGGCCAAGGCCGCCACCGCATCATCTTTACCACCATAAGGACGGACGCAAATACTAACAGAAAACTTTATAACAAAAAAGGACGGAATAGAAGGAATCTCAGAATCAGAAGAGATAAGAGACCCAGTGGGGATCTTGGGAAATCTTCGTATGAAGAGGAGGAGAAAATGCAAGAAAGTGATTTATAAGAGAAAATTTTCTCCGGAAAATCTTCACGGGTACAGGAGGAGAGTAGCAGAGACTGGTAGAGAAGATGCCGTTATTTGGGGTTAAAAAGGGCCGAAGGAAGGTAGTGAGCTAGCTGGGTAATGGAACCAGGGTTAAAAAAACCGAGTATTAGGGTTAAGTTTATTCCCGGTGAAGTAACCACGTCGTTGACTCCTCCACAGTCCACACCCATTGTTTCTCTCTTTTTCATTCAATTCAATTTTCTCCATCCTCTTTATTTCCCCGTTTCCAAGTATATCCGTTTCATCGATCCGCGAGAATCTTAATTTATATATTTAAATCGGCCCTTTAAATTTTATTGTAAGCAAAAATTACATGCTTGGATATAGATTCTCTTGCTGTTCGATCCAAAATTTAGTCATTTTGTTTCGTACCATGAAATTGGTGAAAGTTAATGATATACGCTATAAATTAAATACAAGTTTTTTTCATAGGAAATTAAATATATAGAGGTCTTTATAGCTAGTACTCCTAATTTTATTTATAATAAAAAATTATAAATATTAAAAAATAGAGATAAAATTAGTTAAAAATAATTAATTTATCTCATATTTTTTATTTTTTTAAATTATTCTTACTTAATTAATTTTTTTTTTAATTTTTTTTAAAAATATATCTCATAACTTTTAATAGTGTTAATAAAAAAGAATAATTTTAATTAAAAAAATTAATATAACATTAACTCTCTCTATTCTCTCACATAAATAAGTCCATCAAAAGAGAAAAAAAAAATTTCTATGAGTAGAAGGAAGTAATATAAAACCAAATAAAATGGGGATCATTTTCGTGGAATTTTAAAAGACATCCAACCAATTGACCAACATCAACATCCCTAACAAATTCAATTCTTTATATGGTTTATGTCAAAACTTCCAAACTTGTGAAGGCATGTTTCGTTGACTTTATTTTAAAATCATCATGGATAGGGAATTAAACCAAGTGCTCCAAATATGGGAAGAGTTAGTATCAAGAGTAATTAGTAAAGTTTCTTTCACCATATAGTAGTAATCCACGGCCACCAGCTGCTGTTAGCGTGTTACTAAGAAGAATGACTTTTATTAATTTATTACTCGTAATTTTCTTTTTCTTTTTGGGTTAAACAATCCTTCGCATAACTCGGAGGTAGTTTGGTAACAACTTTAAGGAACAAAAAAATATAGTTAACGAGCGAAGCTGGGGCCTGAAACTGTAACCTGGAATCGATGGTTTGTTGATCATAATAACAACAACAACCAGCTATTAGCTACAACTATATCATTGCTCTCTGATTTAACTTGGCCAGCAAGTATACGTGGGCGACCAAGTAATTAAAGAGAAAAAGATTATATTTTGATTGTCAACCGCAACCCTATTGCTTTATGTGTATATTGAATTAATGGATGGATTGGTGTTTCATCATTTGTGGTTGGTCCACCCTTATGAGGGAAGGCAACTCCAGCCACAGAATCCCCCATCTCTAACAATTTAGGTATCTTAATTAAATTGATTGAAATATAAAAAAGGGGGGATTTTATCATTCCCACTTTGAGTGGTGGCATGATCATCACCCCGTTTTCCGAAATTATAAATGCACCATTATTATTATTGAGGTCAACCATTGAGAAGTTAATATCATAAATCAAAGCACCCAATATTTGTTTGTTCCCTTTTTTTTTGTTATATTTAATTTAATTTTCCTTTGTCATGGATGGAGCACGATGGACTTGTGCGCAGCGTGCGCCACATCATATATTCGCCTCCAGGCATTCATATCCCACTTTTTTTTTTTTTCTTTTGGTGGGGGGTTATAACAGTCATATCCATCTTTACAGAGCTGGGTTGGGATTGGGATCATGTACACAGCTGTGCAGAGTATGGCTATTGGTAAATTAAGCTGGTAATTGGGACTGGCCATAGTAACGACAACAAAGGAGTCTTCGTCGTCTGTGGCACACTTAAATCTAGCTTTATCGCTGCTTTACAGGTTGGCTTTTGGTTTGGAACCAACATTTTTTCATATATATAATTTTATATATATAATTGGTTACGACACGACTCGATTCTCAAACAAAAATATCTTTCCCCCTCGAGTGGAAGACTGGAAGGTGGATAAAAGAGCCAGGGGCATGGAATTTTATTCTAGCCAAACCCAACAATGCAGTAGACAATTATTTTAGTAGTCCAAAATATAAAATTTATTTTTACCAACAAAAATATAAAGGTATTTTACACATTATAATCAAGTTTAAATATTTTTAAAAAATTAGCATAATTAAAAAAAAAAATTTTAAATCATTATCCATCTTGTACACGGGAGCAAAGATATCAGTATTTAGTTCTTCACCAAGGAGCATTGATACTAGTGGAAGTGGTTAATGTTAGTTAAGCACTATATCTCAAATCCAAAAATGTGTGAATACATAATACAAAAAATGTTTTAGAAGAGTTGGAATGTAAAAGAAATCACTACTCACTCCATTTTGAAACAATTCACACTTTTGAGTTCTTCACATAGATTTAAAAAATTAATAATTAATAAATAATATAAAAATTAATAAAATATGATTACATTTTACTAGAACACCTTTATCAATTATATTTATATATTAGTGCTCTTTAATATTATTGAAAGGTGACATTTTCAAAATAATTATTAAGTGATTGTTTAAAAACCAGAAATAATCACTTATGGGATCTCATAAGTGATTATATATTAAAGTTGTCAAATAGAAATTGATTTTCATTAAGTACTTATGTCTCAAACAAGTGTTTATGGAAGAAGCTAATTTTTTCTACTTATGATAATTACTTATTTTATTTTTCCTTCTCATTATTCACCAAATAATCACTTAAACTTTAATATTCAAACACATTTCTTTTCTCAAAATCACTAATGGGATAAAAATATTCAAATATAAATTATTTTTAATATAATTACTTATTCTTATAATCACATATAAATAAATAAATCCAAACACACACTATTTTGTCTTCAAATAGTGTCTTCAAATTTTGAAGTTATAATTGTTTAAAAATAAAATAAAATGTCAAAAAATGATGATTGTTTGAAAAATGACAGTAGATGTGAAGTGAAGTCCATGATAGAGGGAGAATCATTATGTTTGAAATTGAGGCAATATGTCGTAATAGTACTGTATATGAGAGCGCACTCGCAAGCAATGGTTAAGAATTAGAGTAGGGTTGGTGATCCAACAATTGATGTAGTTTATGGGGGGCTATGAAACTTATAATCAGTAGCCTAGTGTGAGTGTAGTGCGTCAAGTGAACTATACACTTCCTTACAAGTCTTCACCATTTTGGGTTTGTTTTTGTTTCGTTCAAAAATCTTCTTTCTTTGTCTACCATCTATCTGTTGACCACTGAAATTGCAACATTTCTTCGCCATTTTGGGGGATTCTATTTTTTTCCCTACCTCAACGTCAGTTAATGACCATTTGTGATTTTTGTTTTTTTCAATTTTTTACCAAAAATGCCATTTCTGATTACTATATACTCTACATTAGAAGTAACTAGTTATCCCTCCCTAAAAATATATAAATTACTTTTAATCATTTTTATTTAAAAAATTATTTCTAATTACCTCCCACATCTTACAAAAATGAATTAAATAATTAAATTTGTTAAAATAAATTTTAACATTTTTTACCATTTACACTTATTAATTATATTAGTATGTCTAATAACATTTTTCACAATCATTATCACTCACCTTTTAATTGTAAATCAGGTGCATAAATGAAAAAAAATAATTAATACAATACACAATCCCAAAATAACTCACATTCTGTACTAAAACATCACCCATAAAGAGAATATATTTACAGTAATAAACGAATAGTTCAACATTATCGCTGTAACTGGAGTGACGTATTCCCTCCTATTTTTAAAGTAGGTTATAGATTAAAAATATAATTAATATTTCAAAATTTCTTTTAAATTTTTTAATATATCATCAATTGTTTTATGATAAGTGTGAAAAATAATAAATACAGATAGGGATATAATTAAAAAAATAATTAATGTTGTTTTTCAGCATTTAAAAGAACATATAAATAAAAATAAAATTTTCTTCAAAAAAGACTTATAAAAACAACATATATATATATATACATACATACATATATATATATATATATTTGCCACCAATTTTAAAATGGCTATATGGTCTTGCTTTGTTGACGAAAACTAATAAATGATGGGAACATAATAAATAGAATTAAGCGAATTAATTAGTTGGGCCACCAACAGCAGAAACCCTTGAAAAAGAAAGATGGAAGCCTAGAACGAAAGCAACGCGTGAAAAGATGGCCACAAATCAAAGGGAAAAAGATAGTAGTGGACTGGGCCCACTGAAAAATACCCAATGACAACCGCACATCACTAATTCACGAGAGCATTGATGACGAACAACCAATGGGCTTCCGCCACCTGTGCTGTATATTCTGTTATAAAAATATATATATTACTATAATAATATAAATAAAATTTTAAATGATACTCTCTCTCTCTCTCTCTACCCTGAAATACGTGAATTAAAAATTAAAATTAAAATTAATTAATTATTTTAATTTTTTTTTTAAATTTTAATATTTTTTTAAAATTTTTTTTATTTAAACTTTTTTTTCTTTTTTAATATATTAAATAGGAATTTTTTAAAAAAATATATAATAAATATTATTTTATATATTATAAAAAATTTTATATTTAAAAGCCAGATAAAAAAACTTATATAGGGTCGGGAGTATGTTGTTTTATAATGTTACTACTGTGTACACGTAATGGGAGGTTATTTCATGGATTGATTTGACTTCATGAAAAGAGAAATAGAATAGTAATGAGGTTTAAAAAAGAGAGAGAGAAAGGGAAAAAAGAAGGTTGGGTTGAGGTTGGGTGGTGGGGTGGGAATATCTCTTGGTTCAGGAATAGCAACTCGCAGTAGTCAGTACTACTCGCAGCCCGCCACTGCTCTATTCACCCACTCTATATTTTCCATTTTTGTTCCCAGTTTGTCGCACATGTAATTATTCTTATTATTTTCCTCCCTTCTATAATCACCACCTTCTTCTCAATACTTATATATTCAGTTATTCTTTTCCTTCTTATAATTCTTTATTATTGTTATTTCCTCATTTCCTTCAATATACCAAGGTGAGCAACATATATGTGTGTGTGTGTATGCATGTGCTGTTGTGCTGATTAACGAACTTGATGTGTGTTCCATCAGTTCATGTCCAATAATTAGTTAATAGCCAAGGGCGAATCCATGTTCATGGATTTGTAAATAGCTCTCTCTCTCTCTCTCTCTCTCTGCGCTAAAATTTTATTTAGTCCTTTAAATTTTTAAATCTTCAGATATAAAGTACTACTTTTAATTCATAAAAATTGTCACTTTAAAGGTTTTGTTATTGTTTAAAATATTTAGCAATTTTAATAAAGTATTAATTATTTTTTAATATTTTATTATTCATTAATATAAATTTGAGTATTTAAAAGAGCATTTAAGTCAACAATATTTTAATAAAATATTATTAAATCTTACAATAATCTAGATTATTTAATGATCTTATTAGTCTATATTTAAAAAATCTTAAAACAATACTTTTTATGAATCGAAGAGAGTAGATCTTATATGTATGAAAAATTTTATAAAATAATTATTAATAAAATAAATTAACATTTTTAACAAGGAATCTTATATATATATATTAAGAATGACTTTAACAATATTTAAAATTAGATGTTTCGAGGTTGATAAAGTATATTTCAATTAAAAAATAATTAAATTAGAATATGATGCAACTTCAAAACCACCAAACTAGCTAGCTCAAAACTTTAAGTGAGCAAAATCGAGTAGAATGTAGATAGTGTGCGTATAAAAGAACTACTCTTAATTTCTTCAAGGAGTTTTATTCCAAAAACAAACATCCACTAGAGGAATTTTTTTTTAGGTAGATAGAGTTTTATTTGAGCAACACCACAAATGGTAATAAAAATTTATCATAAAATATTTAATATGATTATATTCTCATGACTCAAACTTAAATCATCTTGTTGAAATAATATAACCCCTACTAATTGAACGGACACTTTTTATGGCTTTCACACTACACCAACGATCGAGCATCCATGTATCAATAGCCCACGTTACTTTCAATCCAAGTCATTTTTTTAAAATGTGGAAGACATTGAAAGCAACGCCAACAATGATACATCAAACGAGGACCCCTCCCTCCAGCCGTCCAAAGCCCAATAACTAAAATATATACACACACATATATGTACCTCAAAAAGAAGACCTTGGAAACGAACAAATTTCAAGGGCAGCCACGAAACAAAAGGAAAAAGATAAAATTTATAAAAAAAAAACCTCATAATTATTAACCTAACAAAGACAAATCAATTCTCCGGATGGATATTCTATTCTGGTAAAAGCTGTCAAGGATCATTCCCATTCACACTCATCCAATTAAAGACAAAGTTTGACTGTTCATGTACAGATGTTTCATCAGCATTCACCACTAATTTAACACATTGTACAACAGGTCGTGAATTACGTACCTAACGTTTTGTCCCCATTATTTTGCCATCCTTATCTTCAAAAGTATATCAAGCAAGCTTGCTTTAATCAATACAAATAATAATAAAAAACCAGCTTTTTACGATATGATACAAAATTTCATGAACTTGCATTGGAAATATCTCTTTTTACGCCCCAAAAAAAAAAATAAAGTCATGGAGTGTATGTTCATGGAATGGAGAGGCAGATCACCAGTAGAAGCAAACAGAAGTTGCCAATTTCAGAGGCTCATAATTTCAAAGGAGACACGCACCAAGTTAGAGCATAAAGTACCTGTGTAGACCCAAAAATTTGTGGCTGCAGGTCGTGGGCCAATCCTCAATTAAGTTGACATTTTCACTTTTTATACATTTCCAAGTCTTCTTACGTGTAATCTAAATCTTTCGCAAGAATTGAATTTTACTTTCTCTAAATATATATGTATATGTAAGGAAAGAAAGAAAAGAGATAGAGATTGAAATGAGTGGAATCAATGTGTTTGACCTGGAAGTGCAGGCATAATAATGATAGTGGATTAGTGGGGGGGTTGAAGAAGGGAAAGGCAGGCGTAGGTCCATATGTTGCACTTTGAATTTCATCCTCAAACGTTTGGGAACGAATCCCAGAAATCACATATCCGCCTTCCCATTCAAAGACCAATTCCTTTTCCCTGCTCATCGTCAATTATATATGTGGCCACCATGCATTTTGAGGGGTTTATAAGAAGTGGGTGATCTAATCTATTATCTATAGTATGGGATTTGACAAAGAGGGGATTGGTAATTTTCCTGCGTTGATGGGAAAAGGAGTGACTTTGAAACTACATAGGCCTGGCCAGGGGTGGGTCAACCTTTATACACCCCACCAAGTTTTGCAATGATTGGTTATCTATGGAAGTTGATCGAAGAAAGCATTTGTTGATAAAGCATATACCAGTGATCAGACACCATCTTCAAAATCAACCCGGACGTTTCAAATATAAAGCATGCGTGCGTGCCCTTATTACTCTAAAGTTAAAGCCCAATTGTTTGATGCGTGCCTTCATCCTCTAATTTGAACATGCGCTTCATCTCTATTCAAGTGATTTTCACATATTCAGACAGCATTCATCATCACATGCTATGAATTTCTCTCTCCTTGAAATTAGAATTAATGATTAAATATATATATATATATATATATAGCTAGACTTATAAATGACATTGATCATCACTCATGGTCAAACCTTGGCTCACAAGAAATTTTGTCATCTCTTCATCGTATCACTTTAATTTGTTCCCTTGCCGCTAAAATAAATAATCAATCATTAAAAAATATAACTACTGCTGAAAAATATGCATTGATGATTTGCTAATTCGATGATGTATTTTTTTTATCAATAACAACTACGGCAAAAACTTAATTTTAACCTACTTAATTCTTTAACGTGCGAAACCTAATTCATTGCTGAATCACACTTTTATCCCTTTTAGCCAAACCAAAATCTTAGGGGCTCTTTGATTCATGTTTTTAAAATAATTTTTTTATTTTTAAAAATAGAAAAATAAAAAAACTTATTTGATAAAACTGTTTTTTATTAACTGTTCTAAGAAATAAAAAAATAAAAAAATAGAAAACTCATAACATCTTTAAGTTGTTTTGTAGTTTTTGTTCTGAAAAACAAAAAAAATGTGAAAAATACCCACCTCATTAATGGTAAAGTTATGAATTTTGAATAACTCATCTATCACTCACTAGATATGATTTTGAGAACAATCATTCAAACAGATTTTTTTATTTTCTTATTTTCAAAATTTATTCTCAAAAATAATTTTATAAAATTATTTTAAAAATAAGAAAATAGAAAATACTGTTAAACAAGCCCTTAATTCTCTTTTTCCATGTGGGGTAGAACTGTCAAATTGAGAAAACTTTCCTTCCTGCCTCCCTACTGGATTGGCTTTTGGTTACTATTTTCTAGCAATAGTGACATTGACATAACTTGGTCCAAACACAGAGAGACACTGATATGAAAAATAGCTTAACTTTACTAAGGAACACTACGGGCTTTTTACATCTTTTTAAAGAAAAAAACTGTCCAATATTTGATGGATGTTACTTGAAATTCCAACTAATTCGGATTCAGCTACTTAAAATCCAAATGGAGGAAACTCTTCCAAAAGCATCTTCTTTATTTATAGTGTCAAATCTAAGACATTATACTTAAACAAGCTTATTTTTTCCCACTATGATCAATGTTTGTTAGTATACTACCAAGTTGACTTGACTCAATATAGTCCTAACATCAGCTCCAAACGGGAAAAAAAATTCAGCCCACCACCAAAATAAAACATTTTTCATGGCAGATTAGACTACAATAAATAATTGACAGTATTCTTTCTTAATAATAATGGACACTTAAAAAAAAATTCCATAAATCTCGGATGGCCAAAATGACATTTTTCTTTTTAAACGAAAATGACGGATTTTGTTTGCCGATATGTAGGCAAGGTGAATACCACTGAAATTTGAAAAATTATTTGGTAGAAATTGAAACTGAGGAGAGCACTCACTTTTAGGGGTAGTAAAAAAACACACAATCAAATGGATTGGGCTACAATCCAAATCCTTTTTTTTTTTTGCTAAATGGCTACAATCCAAATCCTATCAGCCCAATAATGTACAACCAGAATTGAAGGCATTGAATTGAAATTAATTGTTAGCGGGTGGCATATATGAGTTCGTGTCCTCACCAAAAAAAAAACAAAATTATATGTATAATATATGGAAAAATTACAGTTAAAAACCACAGGAATAAAAAAATTACAGAAGGATATCTTAAACATTGGTAATTAAATAAAGGTACCATGTTACCTAAGTGTAAATATGTTGACAGCGCAAAAAGACAGTTTTACCCTTTGTGCTAGAATTTTTTTTTTGTAATTTTTATATCATTTTTTTAAATGAATATATTCATTTGCAATTGATATCCGATAATTTACAATTGATACTAGTAAATTTGTAATTTAAGCGATGTTTGACCATAAAAAGGGATTCCTTTAATAGTCGATCAAATCAAACATACTAACAATAGAAGCTATCACAGAACTGTTGATTTAGTTGACCATTAGAGAGAGTCTCTCCGATGGTCAACTATCGCTTATTTGCAACTGATAGTATACAAATTGCAACTGACAATCGACAATTTACAACTAATAAATTTATGTATATTTTATAAGTTAACAAAGTAAATCTAAATACATTTGCAGCTAATATATATGAACTTGCAATTACTTTATGTATATTTTCTAACTCAAGTTAATAAAGTAAACCCAGATATATTTGCAAGTTAAAAAATATATTTACAATTAATTCACATAAATTTACAACTAATTTACATACAATTATATTTTGTGGAAGTTTCATATCACCAAATCCATAATATTTCAAGTTAGCTAACCAAAAAAGAAGAAGATGCAGTAGCCACCAAAAGAAAAAAAGAAAATCACAGATAAAGATGAGAAGCAGTAGCCAAAAAGAAAAAGAAAAAAAATAAAATTACATATGAAGATTTGGGCTTTGAAGGCATATTATGAAGGTCATGACATCAGTGACTTTGTGGTCTCGGCTCCCTCCTCTTAGATCATGACTTTAAAGGCAAATGAGGGAGGTGAATGTGAAGGGTAGATCCATATTTAGGTCAGGTGAAAGAGGAAGGGAGGGCAAACTCAGATATGGGTTCACCTTGGTTGCCGAGGGGAAGGTCAATAAGTAAAGCATGGCACAACTCTTACATCATCAATAATTTCTCATACCATCCTCAAGCAGAAGTGCTTACAGTGGTGGTGGTGGTGGTGGTGGTGGTGGAAGAGGTGGGCCACCAAAGATGAAGAGCAAAGAGGAGGGAAGAATGAAGAGAAGGGAAAAAAGAGGAGGAAAGAGTAAAAAGTGGGAGAGGTATCATTGTCTTTTTGCAATATCAAAATATTTACATTTAGGTATCTTGATACCTCTATGTAATTACCAATGTTTAAGGTATGTATCTGTAATTTTTTTGTTCATATGATATTTAATTGTAATTTTCCACACACACATATATATGAATGAGTCCTTGTCAAAATATTCTCTAATCTCTGGATTGACATATTTGTTGAGTTGAGGTCAAATCATTTTTTGATGAATGAATTAGCTAGCAACATACCAAAACTTTTGGCACTATTCTCTCTCAGGAAATCTCCTTTTGGCATGTTTTCTAGATACATTCAAAACTTTAATTCAAATTAGTATGTGACTTGTGCAATACATGGGGCATTCATTAAAATCAGAAGTGATCATTTATAATAGACAATAACATTAATCTTTAAGTTTAATCATCGTATTACACCAATCTTTCAAATAATAGATGGACATAATTATAGTTAACAAAACTAATCATCATTATGTCACATGAAAATTTTAAAAATTTAATTGTTAAAATAAATTACTTAATCCAAACAAATAAGAATGTGTATTAAATTTAATAAATAACAATATGCATAGGTTACACAACAAAATCTTATCAAAAAAATTATTGAATATTTCTCTATACATAATATTAGAAGTTATATTTTTTGTTTGACCTCCTCATTAGGAATTAATATCTTCAAACATTCTCTGTTATATATATAGAATACTACAACATACAATTAACCATGTGTAAATATATACCTCGGCACGTTGCATGAAAATTTTAAAAAGTTTTAATTGTTAAAATAAATTACTTAAATTTAGATTAACCCTTATAGCTGTATGTGTTGAATTTTCAGCTTATTTATTATCACCTAATAATGATCAAACAATCAAACTATTTAGTATACATTATATAATATTTGTAAACTAAATATAAAACAGACAACAATATCCAAGATGCTTGCAACAAACATAATTATATAATTTGTGGAATATTTCTCCATATATAATGTTAGAGGTTTGTTTTTTGTGCAATCATCCTCATTAATAATCAAAATTGCTGCAGCAATTAAAATTGCTAAGACTCAATGTTTAGCTTCCATTATGTTATGAACATACTATTTATCATTGTCTAACAACCCAACCACATAGCATGCTTTAAGAAAGTAATGATATATATCGTTAGTCGTTCTTATATTCTCATATGAAGTATAACATTTTCAAAGAAGAATTTATTTGTCATTGGTTTTTGATAATTTTGAATCTATATCTTACTTATAGTGGATTAACTTATTTAACTCGTTCGACCTGTAATTTATAATTAGTTGATCTATGACCCCAATGGATCAAATTATTTAATTCATTTGACCCATAATTTACAATAGATTCATATATTCAATCAGTGGCAAACCAAGATTGTGTCTTAGGGGCCATGGCTCCTTCCATCCCTTTCCTCTTACCATATGCTCATTGCTCACTACACAAACTCAGAGGAGTAGTTCCATGATTGTTGCCCCTTTCAACTTACCTCACAAGATGTTGCACATGGAAAATTATATATATATATATATATTATGCGTGTGTGTATATATTATATGCTTCATATTTTTTCTTGAAATTAGTGTATTAAATATAAAGTTTCACTTTGTATATATTTTTAAATTCCTTTTAAATATTATATATTTATACATAATTTATTATTTAATGATCTTTTTCAAATTATAAAATTATTTTAAAAAATAATTATGATAAATATTAAAACTAAAAAATTAATAATATTATACATGTAAATAAATTTTTAGAAACTCCCCCCCTCCCAAAAATCAATTTCAATCCTAGTTCTACCCTGTATTTAGTTAACATATTTACCAATTCAACTCATAATTTATATTCAACTCTATAACTGATGATGGATTAAATTATTTAACTCTTTTGTTTCATAATTTATAATAGGTTCATCAGTTCAATTCGTGACCCATGGTGAATTAAATTATTTAACCTGTTCAATTTGTAATTTATAATTGGTTAACTCATTCAACTAATGATATGTGGTAAATTAAATTATTTAATTTATTTGACCCATAACTTATAATAAATTAACCAGAAATAAGAAATAACAACCTTAATTGTCCTTTCTTATTCTTACTTTATAAAATCTTTTATTATTTACTCACAAACAAGAAATAAATATTAATATACAAAAAAGATTTTAATAACTATACAATAAAATTTTATAAGCCAATAATCTATTTATTATGAAGATATTGAAAATAAAATTCTTAGTTAAAAAATAATATAACAATCTATATTATTTATTTTTATTTATTAAAAGTAATAATTTATTTTTATGCAATTATATAATTTATTATTATATTATTTTTATTCCAAATTTATTAATTATATTCCAAAATTGTAATTATTTATTTTACTATTAAATTATTTATTTAATTTATTATATAAATTAATATAAGAAGTTATTTTGTTTAATTAAAAACTTATTTTTTCAAATAAAAAAAATGTAACATTACAGTGACCAGTCAGTTATGACTGGTGCTGCAAATCTTTTTGAATTTTAAAGTTGGAGTCACATAATGTGTTTTTCTTAAGGAAAGTATTTGAAAATTTAGAAGAAAGCATGATTAGTTGTTCCAACTTCTTAAATTATAATATCTAGGCAAATATTTTTGAAATTATAGTATCTTAAAATTATAAGATATTTTGTTTTGAAATTATAGTATATTGGTAAATAACATATCCGACTTCTTAAAAAAGGTAATACCCAAATACTGCTGCTTTAAAAGATTTTACCAAAATACTACCTTTGTAATTGCATATCAAAATACATTTTGTATTTTTTTTTAAATCAAATAGCAGAAATCGTAAAATCCAACCATGCTTTGTATTTAAAATGTAATGGTATTAATTACCTTAAATTTTTACCATTTTTATTCTCCTTATTTAAGCATTTTTAGTATTAAATTTTGGTCAATGTTTTCTAATTTAGACATAATTAGGTAATTAGTCTTAATTTGGAATAAATGAGAATTTTGGGATAATTTTTTAAAATTAAACTTTTATTTTGATTATTTTTACCTTCCAAATTATTTTAATAATTTAATTATTTCCATTTTATTTTATTTTAGTTCTCATTGTAATTATGAGTTATTTGTGGTTTAATTGTGATTAAAAAATTGATTACGAATTGATCTCTCTAGCAGGTGAAATTGTCAAAGAGATTTAGAAATTTATTTCTTAGGTTTTTATTTCCCTTATTTTTATTATTTTGACCCATAATTTTTCTCCAAATTGAGCTTAAACTTTATCTCATAATTAATTTAATTTTCTTAGATCAAAATTTAATTTGATAGATGTTACATTTTATTTTATTGAGAACATAATCTATCTAATATAACATTTTCTTATAGATTATGATCCATAAAAATTGAAATTTTAAATAGATATTTTAGTTATTAGAATAGCAGAATTTTATGAAAATTTTATTTTTCCCAATTTTATTCATTGTTTTTTATCCATTTATAATTGGCTTTATCTTTAGTGGTCCATATTTCTCTTCCTTGCTCTATTTTCACTCAACGAAACAAGCCTTACAGCATGTTTGGTTCATTTACATAAAGGGGATATGTAAAGTAAAGGAAATTACGTCACCATGCCTTAAGCTGATTGGTTGCATATTACATCATCACTAAGGTAATGAAGATCACCTAAATTAAGGTGATATCTTGACCTCCAAAATCATATGTAATCATCTTCACACGTTTTCACCTCACACCCTTTTCCACAAATACCCCTACCTTTTCCTTCACACCTTCTCCTTTAACTACAACTCCATCAATCTTCCCATTGCCGACGATCTTCTCCCTCATCACCATCATTG
Source organism: Adenanthera pavonina (assembly GCA_026686845.1). Lineage (NCBI taxonomy): Eukaryota > Viridiplantae > Streptophyta > Magnoliopsida > Fabales > Fabaceae > Adenanthera > Adenanthera pavonina. The sequence continues at coordinate 8,974,397 of JAIVEN010000002.1, forward strand.
TCGTTGGTTCTTCTTTCAACTTCATCGACATCAACCACTTTCCATTTCCTCCGTGTGATGGCGTTCCCTTCTTCAATTCCTCCTCAAGCTTCATCAGTATCCTCCTTTTACTTCCTCCATTTGCATCCCTCGATTCACCACCTGCAATAACGACAACAAATATGAGCTTGTAACGACGCTCTCCCTCTGTTAGCATCTCAGATCTAACCCTCCTTGTTCAAATCATCACATTGTGTTGCTCCCACCAATTTAGAAGCCCAATTCTTTTCAAATTTGTATTTTTCTTGTTTGGATTATCCCTCTGTTGCTCATACTGCCGGTTTCCATTTATATTTTTCCAATTCTAGGCTTTAATCTATGTTGCTTCATTGATGGTGGGGAGAGAGGTTTTTTTTTAAGTTTCACCATCAATAACAACAATGATGAGGAAGGAGTTTTTTTTATTGTTGCCAGGACAAAAAAATCATTTGACTATTTTCTATAGTTTTTCCTTCATAAAAATAAATATCATCACCTCATTTTTTTATATCATACCAAATAAACTCTTATATAATTATCATCGCATTATATTATCTAACGCCTAATAATTGAATCAAATAACTGTTAGGATCTTTGTTGACTGAATTTTCGAACTAGCCGCCGCCCCTTCCTCAAAATCTCATTTTCACTCCTTTTCTTTCATCTCCTTTCTCCATCTCCACTCTAATTCGGCTTCTTCCAACGCTACCCACACCAAATCCGACATTTCCTTTCCATTTTTCAGCATTCATCCCTCCACCCATTTTCACCTCCTCTCGTTGTTTCTCTCTCTTCATCATCCACTTCCATTTTCGGTGACACACCTCCATTTCCTCACTGATTTTAGTCCTCTCCACTAGTTGCCTGCTGACACAGCATTAGTTGACTGATGTTGCATTCTTTTACTATCAGTCTGATTTTAGAAAATTAAAAAAAAATTGTAAGGTGTCTAACATCTCCGACTTGCTTAAAGAAAGAATCAAATTTGTAGTGTTCAGGTAAATATTTTTTAATACGTAGCATATTGGTGTTTTCTTTTTCCATTTATTGTATATGAATAAAAAAGTTAACAAATTCCCAATAGAAAAAAGGAAAGGAAAAGATAAATGCTTGAGACCCAAACCCAGACCCAATAGCGAATCGAATGTGAAAATCCTTAAAATTGCAAGTAATGGGTAATGACTGATGAGGCCAACAAGAATAGGGAGAAAATTGAGCTGTCCTTAGCTCTTCCTTGCGGTCAGTGGCGGTGGCATGTGTGCCATCCAGCAATAGTGAGCAACTATTCCATCGAGCTTGCGTAGCCGTTCAAGGAGTTTGACAGTTTTTGTTCGTATTTGGTTAATAATTGGTGTAAAAGTTTAGGATTTTGACCAAAATTTTGTATGATTGAGGCCTAGATGTTGAAGAGCTAGTAGAAATTGAGAGAAGAAGAAACTGCTTGTCCTTTTGTTGCAGCTTGATTGTGTGCATAATCTCCAATCATATTTTAATTGTCGCTTGCTCAATCTTTTGAGTCCAATTTGGTTTATTCCTATCGTCGCTAGAATTTGTTACGGTGATTGGATTCAACTGTTGTTTGTTTAATTTGTTCTTGTATGAATGGATTTTAGTTGAAAAATGGCATATCTCTTTGTTGTGTTTCGTTGAATTTTAATTATTTGATTAAATTCTAGGTAAACTTACTTTTTTGATATTGTGATATTACTCATAATTTAGAAAACATAGGGAGATTATTGTGGGTTTTTAATATGTCTTAAGTATAAGATCTATCCATTTATTCACCCAAAATAAAGTTACATTCTATTAAAATTTTCCATATATTTATTTCATTGATGATTGGAGAAGAAGTTGGATCATGAGTTGTGTATTACATTGATAGAAGAAAAACAAACTTGTAGGCTACATGTCCAGATTATTCAATATTTGGATCTTACCAAGTTTTCATATGATAATATAGACTTGAATGAAATGCTAAGAAGTGGAGCACCTAGAGTCAAGCCCTTAACACAATAAACTTGTATCAATAGTTAAGTACATCTGAAAGTTATATGATAAAAACTGGTTAAAGAATTGTAGTTGTTTTATACATTTTTCCATCTTAAATAGGTGATTTGTTTTGTTATTGATATTATTGATAGACCAACTATGATGTGGTTGTCAAAGATGCTTGTGTGTGGTTACATGTGATCTTGACTTATTAAGTTAAATTGACATTCAGACATAGTGATTAATAATTGATTGACTTCAGTGAATCTAATTTCCTCATGGGAGCTAGAATCTGTTTAGAAAGTTTAACTCTTGCATTAGTCTCTTTTCATCATCTTTAGTGACCTCACTAGCGGTGCGTATTCTATAATTTTAAATTAACTGAGGAAAGAAAATGAATATGTCTGATTATGGGTATAATTACTAATTGTGGCTAGAAAGAAACAAAGTTAACTCCATTTCTTCTTCTCTAGTTCAATTTTCACATCCTTACAGAAAAGTAGTTACAGTACTTATATGTGCTTGACTCTATTGATCCTGTTAGTAATTTGGTAACAAAATTTTATTAGAATCCAAACCAAAAGTCATTTTTTTTGTTCTTTTTGGGCTGATTTCTAGTGTTCCATTAAACACAATAAATTTTTGCTTTTTTTAACATGACTGGTGCTTAATTAGTCCCGTTTTTCTATCCTTCTTGTTTTCCCTAGATGCCACCTTTAGAGATATGCTAAAGTGTAATGTCATATAAATTGGATCAATTTGGCCATTGCTTAAGAGAAGATAGTTAACATAGGTCATTATGGTATTCAAATTGCAAGTTGCTTTCATGTACTTGAGTTCATGCTTTAGTAATTTAGCTTATGGATGCAATGTCTTAATTTCCAGTTAATGGCTCATGCACTGGATGCCATGACTTGATGCATGATGTTTTGAAATTGGGTCGTAAAAGTTTTTTCAGAGTTTGCTTGTTGTCCTATGGATTTTAACATAAATCTATTCTTGCTTATGAGCTGTCACTGTAAAAGCTGTGAGTTAAAATGCTGAGCTAGGTTAGGTAATTTGCATTTTATTGGTTGAATTGATTGTTACACACTTTTCATTGTCTGAATTGATAGTAGCACAGTTTTGGTCTCTGAAAATTTTCAGAGAAAGCCTAGAGGAGTTGATATCGTTGACAATATGTCTTGAATTGCTGTACATTGAAAGGAGGTCTATTAAATGGAAATTATATGTCGAAGGTAGGCTACTCCAGGGAACAAAATTACGAACAGGGAATTAAGGGACTAATGAAATGACTATTATACACACGTGCCTAAATAGTTACATACTTATTTCTGACAACGTAATTTTGTAAACATCTATCTTTCGAATTTCTGCTAACAATTGTATTCTCTTGTCAGCAATAATGGAAGACAATAAACAGGTGAAAGGAGAAAAACTCATACTTAGGGGATTGATATTCCATGGTTTTCATGGGGTTAAAGCAGAAGGAAGCTTGGTCAGAAATTTCTGGTAGATGTGGATGCTTGGATGGATCCCAGAGCGGCTGGTAAATCAGATAATTTGTCAGATACAGTTAACTACACAGATATCTATGGGTGAGCATGAAGTTTAAGCTTTTCATTTATGTTTTCCACAAATGGACCTATCAGGTTCTAGTATTTTCAGTGCTAAAATTCTAATATCTTGCTTCTGGTTTTATAAATTTATGCTTGGGTATGTGGGAAAAGATTTAAAATATGTTAGGAAGAATAAACTATTAGTGATGCTCGTGATTTAAGTGGGGTCAAGATCCTATTTTGAGGACCAGAAGCAGGACCTTTACGTGTTGTTGTTTAATTAATATTATGTAACTGCTTTTAACAAGAAGAATTTGATAGTGCAGTATAGCTAAAGAAGTTATTGAAGGGTCACCTCACAATCCTTTGGAATCAGCTGCTGAACAAATTGCAACCACTACTCTGACAAAGATCCCTCAGATATCTGCTGTTTGTGTGAATGTTGGGAAGCCTCATGTGGCGGTTCAAGGTCCTATTGATTACTTAGGCGTTGAGATTCTTAGACGCAGAAGTGATGTGCCAAATTAGAACCTTCAAATACTCTAGAGGATCACTGGGTCTTCTATTTGATGCAACACTTGATTTTCAACTTTTGTCAATCTTCTCTCATATATTTCTCTTCACCTCATTGCCATAATCATGAAACCCAGGTCTGAACTGTCGTTTTCTTTTCCCCCATTTATCACATGGCCCTGAAGGCATTGTGGATTTGCTTTTGTTGCTTTGGGTGTGGTAAACTGTGAGATACGTACGGTCTTTACTATATTACTGTCCACTCTTCTTGATATCAGCAAAGGTCGACAGCAGACACATCATTATTCTAAATTTCTAATTGTCAAAAATGGCTTGCTACGATATTTGTTGCGTGAAGTTTAAACAATTCAAGAGTCTTGTCTTGACTGCAGATGAATTAGTGATAAATTCCTCAATTACGCTGAACGAGGATTTCTCATTAACTGTTTCATCGTCAGATCAGCCTGTAGGCTGTAGCGCAAGAAATATCCTGGCTTTTCTATCATATCCCAAAAAGTGGCTAGCTGAATTGATTGATTCATATAGTTTGAAATTGGCGTCTCACAATTCTTTGATATCTTCATCTGTACAACTGTTGGAAGAACAAACGCATACTGTCCCTTTTTTTCTTTCCACTTCTGAAACTGTTTTGTAAAATGTGGGAGGAAGATGGTCGCAGAAAACGCGGGTTTATACAATTAAAGTGATTTCCTTGGGCTATGATATGATCATTGAACAGCAGTTGAAATTGAAAGAGGTGACATCGGGAAAGTTTAGTTACGTTATTTTATATATAGTAGCAATAAAATTATTAAATAATCTAAATTAGGGTAAAATTTAATAATATTTTATTTTTAAGTATTGGCCAAGTCAAGGTGTTGATTAAAGTTAAATTTATTTTTTAGGTGTTGAATATTCAAATAAACATTTAACAAAAAGTAAAAGTCAGATGAGCAGTTCTAAATTTCTCTCGGGTAGATGTTTGTCAACTTCTGTGTACGTTAATACATTTCATTTTCGTGTCAAATTTCCCTAGGTGGTAAATTTGCAAATTTTTGTCTTTAAAGAATGTACAATAATTTAACGACAACGATTTGCCTGAACACATGCAAATATCACCGATGCGCGTACGTGAAAGGTAGAGAATGACTGAGATGCTGCATCATGTTATGATGAGAAAGAAAGAAGAAAGAGAAAGGAAAAAAAATTCAAAAACCTGTTTGAAAAGACTTTTTTAATGAAATAAAACTATTTGTTTATCAATAAGGTGTACTGTGCTTCTTGCCAAATTTCAATATATATATATATATATGTATAATATTTCATATTATTCTTCAATAGTATTTTTTTTTAGCCACAATCAATAGTATTATGATTTATTATTTAAATTTTTATATAATGTAAAAATAAAAAATAAAAAAATGTCACAGCTAGCGGTGGCTTTGATAAACGGCTAGTAATATGTTAAAGGAGCTTTTTGCCTCCTCTTAGTGAAGATGAAAGGTGGTGGAGGATGAAGCAATGCTCTGTGTAGGGTTTAAATGCAATAATATTTAATTTGGACTCATGAGAACCTGTCTCACAACTAAGGTTCAAAAAAATTAGATCGAATATATTAAACAGGTCAAGATATTGATTCAAAGTTTAATAGTTCAATCGTGATTTAACTGGAATTAAACCGGTGCTAATAAATTTAATAATTTTTTAATTTTATACATTATATATATAATAAATAATATTATTAATAAGTTTCACAACCTAATATTAAATCTAAATAATTTAATATTTATTTATAAACATATTTTGAATTCAAAATAGTTAATTAATATTTTTTTATATTATTTATTAAGTAAATTTATTATTATTAATAATTATATATCATAATAATACTTATATAATATTATAATATAAAAAAAAAATTTATATAAAAATAATGCTATTTAGTATTGAAAATAATGTTATTTTAAAAAAATAAAAAAATATAAAAATTTATAATTTTTTTTAAAAAATTTAAAAATAATTAAAAATAAACTAATTTGATCAATTTTTCAACTGATATTAATTCTAAAAAAAACAGTAAAAATTTATGACCGAATCGGATTTGGCATGGGAACCGACCTCCTCACAACTATTCACTTCGGTGATTCGCGGCATTACTGTTCGTGTTTTATTGCTGCCTTTCTACATTCTATTTTCTAGATATGGTGTCTGCGTCTAGTGTGGTCCCATCAGAGACCTCTGACCCTTGAAACTTCTTTCTCTGCGAACGCAGAAATGTCTGCGAAGTATATTTATATTAATTTTTACAAAACCGAGGTGGGTTTCTTCTACATCCACGGGGGTGCCTTTTATCTGGTGACTCTGTCGCGTCTCAGCAGCGATGAATGACGCCGTTTGAGATCTGCGTTTGGTTGATGAGAATTTCAGCTGCTCATTCTGGGCTCTTTTCAGCATACTAAAACAACCAACCGCGGGAAGTATAATGTAAGTGGGATTTCAATAATTTACTTTAAGTTACGTCTGGGGTGTTTGATATCTAAATCTCATATTCCTTTGAATTAAGTTTTGTTGAGATCCTTTATCATCTGCTTGTCGTGGAACTGACACAGGATATTGACTCATCCTAAAATTTGGTTTTGATTTTAGTTATTCAATTTTAATCGAAAGTTCATGTGGTTTTCTTCAAACCGTTATTAATTCTTTGAGCTTGGACTTGGAGTCTTGCACTGCCAAAATTCTGTCAGCAAGTGGCTTTTAATCTTGAACCTCAGAGGTATCGTGTGTCTATGACACAGATAAACGGGAGCAGATCAGTTTCATTTGGAAGTGTTATGTTGGACAACAATGACTTTTTTGGCTTTCATGGTTTGCAAGCTAAATTAACTGAAATATAGTGACGAAGAATCAAGAACTGTCATTACTTAGGCTCATGAAGACACCTTGTTGTCTAGCCATCTACTCATCTGACAAAAGCATGTTATTTCTGCGACCATTTTTACATTAGCAGTTTGTGATGTTTTTGCAATCATTGAGCATGAGATGTAAATTATACCTCAATGGTTAGTCTTTATTGACCCGCGGCTATCTTTCATAATGGTAGACTTATGAGTTAATGCCTAACTTCCAGACATGACTTGTAGAGACTGAGACAAGGGTCTTTCTGCTTTCTTTAAGTGATACAAAGATGGAAAAGAAACCAAAAATTGTGCAATATAGGGAAAGGTTGGACAAGACCCTTTCCTCTCCTGATTTGACAAACAGGGAGATACTTAAAACCCTTGTCAAAAACCAACTTTTTCATTCTTCAGAAGAAATGGAAGGTAATAACATTCTTCCCTAATTTCTTTTGAATTCATTTTGGCAGAAATGGTACTGTGTGTAGTTATTTTGTTAGTTCACTAAAATTATTTTTATTTTTCAATTCTATATTTTTTTTTTCCGAACAGAATATAAGGAGAAGGTAGTAGAAAGCAGGACTGCAGAAGTATATAAATTTCTTGATATATTGAGGAGTGCTTCTGTAGATGATAGCAAGAGATCTAATACTTCACACGCTGATTGGAAAGTATGTTATCTAGCCTGCTCATTTTTCTTAATGTTACGTTTCCTTCATCAAAAGTTTTCCACATTGCCAAAGTCCTCTCTTTTTCTTTTAGTTTTGAATTTTTATTATTTATTTTATACTTTCAGTAAGTAACTTCCTGATGAAAATAATACAGATATAGTTTTAGTCCAAAATTACCATCGTTGTTGACATTTGAGAATGTAATGAACTAATGTGGTCTAATATTTGTATTCTGAATTCTGATTATGCTTTGGCCAGTACATTAATGAATTTCTCAACAAATTCTTGAGACAGTTTTCTTATAATCTTACTTCTTTCATCAGTTGAAAATAGATGCTGATGAGTTTCGTGTCATGTATCATGAAGGACCAGAGGGAACACCCTTTCATACATTACTAGTTGAAGGCTATGTAGATGGGCCTCTAGATGTTTGTGAGTCACACTGGCTCGACAAAAATTTCTTTACCATTATTCTTTTATTTACACAAGTTATATTACGGACTTTAACTTGTGAAATTCAATTTAATGACATCCACTCATCATACCAGGTTTGTGCATCTCATGGGAGACAACCCTTTACAAGAAATGGTGAGAATTGGATTGATTGTCATTTTAGAAATTCTGATAAATTTCTACATATGGTTGCTAGTTATACAATTTAATAATGAAAAGAATTGCTTCCTTTTGCTATGTCCTGGGGAGATGAAAACGTTATAGCAGCAAGATATGTTTTCAGCATTTTTTTACTTCTTATTTTATTATGGCTGTCTTAGAAATTGCTGCATAATTTTAAAATGCTTTAAGTAATGTTTTCTGTTGTTGAAAATTTAGTAAATTCTACCACCATTAAAGAATTTCACTGATATTTCTGACTGGGTTCATTAGTAACTGAGATCGAGATTTCTAACTTGAATCTGTGATTTCAATTTCTTCCTCCTTTGTTGTCGGAGGAGGAGGGTTGGGGTGGGAGGGATTAAGGTGCAAACGAGCAAAAGGCATGAATAGATTACACAGTTAACATTGAGTGTAAATATCATTCACTTCTGTTGGACCTGGGATCAATCACAATTTCCATTTCTCAGGTGGCCTCAGTCTACTGTTCCCGCTTTCAAAATTATACAATCAGACTGTTTGCAGAAGAATCAGATGGGGGAACAAATATCTCTAGTGAGGTTTGTCTTACCGCTACCAGCAGCAGCATAAAATTTCCACTTCTATGCTTTACTCTTCTAAAAGTTCTCTCTTTGGAATTCTTGTTTTGCTCCAACCTCCAATTTTCGGTAGGGTGAAGGTTCCGTGGCCACTGTCTACAAGGGAGGCCGTCATGCACTATTATATATTTGAGTACTTTCAGGATGACTTGATTGTTGTTCTTATAAATACAGTAATCACCTAGACCACTTTTTTTTCCGTATATTTTTTAAGGCAAATCTTAAACATGATCTAAGGCTTGAGATCTTTGTGATGAATTTGCTTTCAGGTCCCGGAGACACAAAGCACGAATGGGACCCTTAATGATTTCAAGAATAAGGAACTGCCTGAAGCAAAGGATGCGGTGAGAATTGATATGATGGGAGGCTTTGCATTGCAAAAAGTGACATCAGGAAGGAGTTACTTTCGGTGAGTTTCTTCGAGGCTGTTATATTAGAATTGATTGACGGAATAAAATGAGAAAACAGTCACCAAAGCTGACCATAATTGGGGGTTAAGCTGACTCTATACAAGATCCGCTTAATCTAAAGGCGAGGCAAAAGAATGGAATTAAGTTTTCTGTATATTACAGGATTTAATTTTCATAATTTAATTTTCCTATTTAACCCTTGTGAAGCAGGTAATTTTGCTACTCAACCGTGTAAATATTTAACAAATGTTTTTCAAGTGTGACAGATGAATACTAAACTGTTTTTGTAATAGACTTGTCATATGGCTTGACTTTCCAGTACCATGTGGGAAAAATGAGAAGGTACCACAGGGAAAGGATTTTAATTAGCAACCTGATTCCGCTACTCAAGTTCCATTAAATTTTGTAGGACAATAGCAAACATGGATATTAAGCTGGATTCTGTACCTCCATCCCTTATAAACTTTGTCTCAAGGCAACTCATTGGCAGTGGTTTCAGACTTTATCAGAAGGTCGTCAACTCTTGTACTTCTTTTGTTGGGCATTCTACATAGATACTGTGTTTTGGTTTTCTTGTGAGCTTACCAATCAGCCCAACTCATTCTTAAATTAAGAAACAATGATATAAATATGCGTAAGAATACATCAAGTTATAATTAAATTTTAATAATATTTTAACTTGTATAGTGGTATTTGGCATGGATGCTTGAGCTCGTAGCCTTAATAGGAAATAGGATTTTGAATGCTATGATCAGTTTGAAGACAGGATTCAACTGATTTGCCGTTCTCTGTCTGCTCGAACTTGTGTATATAGCATCATCTTCATGTATCTTGGTTTTGTTTCAGGCAGTGGCTTCTATGATGAGTCATGATAAAGAATCTAGCAATACCTTGAGGGACCTATTGTATGCTAGAATTCGCGAAGCTCTGTATGACACTGCCGTATTGAAGAGGGCTATGGATGGAGAAGAGCTTAAGCAAAGTGGAAGCATACTCCCAGGTGAAGACGTTAATAGAAAGCAAGGCAAAGCAAAAGGACGATCTCTGGAGGATAAAAGAAATCAATATGCTGATAAGTCCACACCTATAACCGCAATAATACCTGATAATAGCAAAGCATTTAGGGAGATTGAGGAATTAGATAGTGAAGAAACTAAACATTTGAGGGAGGATGTCATGAAAGTAGATAATAAATCCATCGAGGTTGGGGCAAGGAATCTACTAAAGGTTAGTTCAGAGGTAGAACAGGCACTAGAAACATTAGAGAAGGCCATTTCAATGGTTAGGACATACAGACACTCCCACAGGTCCTCTTCCTATGACAAGTCTTTGCCCGAAGGTGACACTGTTGGTTTCTATTCCCTAAAACCTAGTCAACAACGTTCAAGAAATGAGATCAGTATTGAAGTATCAAACAAAGATATACTGGGGGGACGTTCAGAGGAGGCACCTGGGACTATCTCTCACATTCATAACTTAAGGTGATTATTTTACCGTTTCTCTGGTTGATAGAAGGAACCTAGTTTCCGTCCTTGTGGTTTTGTCTAGGGAGAAGCAAGTCATACGGTACAGTATGTTGTATTTTTTTTTTTTTTTGAGATCAAAAGGCAGGTACAACTTTAAAAGAAAACCAAAAGAAAGGTGGACTAGTCCACAAACATAGTATGTTGTAAAATTATGAATAGCTAATGTTCTGATTTTTTTGGTTTGGTTCCTTCAGGCTGACAGAAACAAATCCTAACTTAAAGGAAGTAAACCACAACAAAATAGTACCAACTTCATCAGAGCAGAATCTTTCAAGGCTTAATCAGGCAAACCAGGTTGCTTTTTGTTCAGTGAAAAATGGGGAGACAAATTTGCCAGCTGATGTAAATCAAGATATGTCGTCTGATGAACCTAAGAAGTCAAGCAGGCGGGGAAAGTATAGACACTGTTGTTTTCTGCCACAATTGGAAAGTTAAGCGGCCATTAGTAGAAGATGAAAAGAGCATAGGGTCTTCTGAGGCTTCTTGTCAAGTTACAACCCCAGATTCCATCTTTTGTTATCACATCTTTAACACAATGATTACTTGTATTCCATAACTTTCTTTCTCATTTGAATCTCTCCTCTTTAACTAATTTTTGTTTGCCAAACACATATTTATAAGAAAATGACAGAAAACGACAAAACATAAAGCCCAATACAAATCATATAAATTACATTAAAACACAGTCTAAAAAATAATATAAATAATATCAAATAACTATTCATGAGCCATATATATATCACATCAATCTCCCATAGAATTTATATAATAATACATAATAGATTTTTCGCAAGTCATATGATTTTTTTTTTGTGCCAAGGGCGAGTCATATGATTAAAAACGTATTTTTATGCATGTCATGTTAATATTCATTTTTTTAATGAAACATATAGCTTGAAAAGTATACAATTTGTATGTATTTAATCACTTTATTAATTACTAAATGAATAGTTAGTTATTTGATCTTATATTAATATCACATTGACAAATATATTTTAATAAATGTTTTTATAGAAGTAAGATGTTTATTAATCAGCAAATAAACCGGTTGTATTTACATATCAAACAAGTTATTTATGCACTAAGCAGACCATTTAAAACTTCTAACTCATAGTAAGCAATCATGGTTGGCAAAAAAAGATCTTAGACATTATGAAGTGAACTTGAGTTCTTTTTTTGCCATCATAGTTTTTCTTTTTTTGACCAACCACATCATCATGTTAATAGTTCGATTTCAATTTCCGTGATTGAATAATTAGAGTGTCTACTTGATTTATCTTTTTATAGAATGTCATTTAAAATAATCACAATTTAAAAAAATAAAATTTAGATCAACATAAAAAAATTTATTATAAATCTATTTAAGTAATTTTAAAAAAAATAATAGATAAAAATGATGGACACGCCTTAAAATTGCCGCGGTGGCGCGGTCTCTAAACACATATATAGTAACATATACTACTAGATTCTTCTCGCCAAGGAAACTGCTTCCACTAGCTTCTGTTCTGTGTTGTTCGACGATGTCGAAGAAGCTCTTGAGGCCTCTTTCAACTCTTTCAACTTTCATGAGAAAACGCCTAACTTCGATTCCCGCCTACTTCTCGTTCAATTCTTCTCCTCAGCTTGAATGTTCCTCTTATATCTCATCATCACCACCGCCCATTACACCATATCATCGTCTTTTACATGACCCCTTGTACTATTTTCTTGGGAATCTTAGGGTTTCTGTCAGAAGTGTCTATTCGGTATCTTCCCAGAAACTCGTAAGTAGGTGCTGGAACTGTCATGCTATGCCCGAATCAGTACCGTTTCTGGTTTGCGATTCTTGTAGGGGCATTCAACCCGTTGATAAATCCGTCAACTACTTTGACATATTCGGATTGTAAGTTTCTGGGATTTTGTTATTCTGGATAGTAAATTTGCTGATAAAGTTCCACATTCTTCTTTTTAATATTTATAACTAAGTACGAAAGGAAATATTGGAATAAAATTATTTTCACCTATGCTGGTTGCTGAGATAGTAAACATATTGGAAACAAGGGGGATTTTTATTTCTGTTTTAGAACTAAGATATTGATAAATTTGAGTAGTGACATGGAACAATAATTATGAGGAGATTGCTGTCTTTCTTCACTGTATAAAGTCGTTAACTTTATTTTTATTATTGTCATGTATATTCGTATATGCTGCTTCTCATCAAGTATTGTCATGGATATTCGTATATGCTGCTTCTGAGAAAATTGTATGGGTCCTTTTTCATAAACCGAAGCATATTTTGTTCTTGCTTATAACTTTTGTTTTCAGATTTCACAATAAGGCGAAAATTTATTGCCTGAGAAATTTGATTGCTAAATTAAGAAATTCAAAAGTAAATTTTCTTATTCCCAATTTGCAACAGGGAGAAGAATTATGACATTGAGGTTAAGAATTTGGAAGGCAAGTACAAAGAGTGGCAAAAGAAACTACACCCTGATTTAGTACATTCAAAATCTGAGGTTGGTCTGACGGATTTCCTTTCTTCTTGTTATTTATAAATTTAGTTTAAACAAGAAGGGCAAGTTGAAAACACACACACACACATGTAATTTTTTCAACGTTTTCTGTTGGTTGTTAGAAAGAAAGAGATTTTGCTGCTGAACAATCTGCCAGGGTGATTGATGCATATCGTACACTTACCAAGCCTTTGTCAAGAGCGATTTACTTGGTAAGCATATATTTATCCTTACGTTATAAAAATGGTCATTCTTCATTGCAGTGGCAGAAGTCTCTGTATGCCTTGAAAATGCTAAAAGGGAGTGGGTCTGTGACGATAATATATTTGTCAATAAGAATATTCTATATCTATGTAACCAAGAAAAAAAAAAGAATATTCTATATCTGATGGTAGATGTTCATAAATCTGATGTGGGTATCTCAGAATTTTTTTTAGAGAAATATTTGTGCTGGAAAGAGTCTATCGTATGAATGATTGTCATAAATAAGTCCTCCATCCAAATTTTCGGCTTTTATTGTTCAGTTCTTCCCTCCATCATGTTTTTGAGTAATATTCTGCCATTTGTTTTCCAGTTGATGCTTGAGGGAATAGAAGTTGATGAGGAACAGACAGTTTCAGAGCCAGAACTACTGGCTGAGGTAATTAAAGAACCTGTGATCTACATTTAATGTGAAATTTTCTTAACTTTTCTATAGGAATTGTTCATAATCAACGATGATATAGATGACTGGTCACTGCATTTCAAAACAATTTTAAAATGGGAACAAGTATTGTATTGACAATTCAAATTATTAATTGATTGAAAACATGATGGAGTAAGTGAAGTTCTAGGAACACTTAATTACCTGCTATGAAAGTATATTATTTATGGATTTCATGTAACAAATATATGTTCCAGCAATTTGTATGTGTAATAATGATGAAAGTGGCGGTGGTGGAGAAGAATTTAGAAGTGGGGTTGTTTGGGTGCAGAAAGAGATTTTCCTTCCTTCTCTATTATGCCCCTCATCTCCATTCTTCTTTCTGTTGAATGATTAGGCTTCCTTTTCAGATTTGTAACAGAACACTGGATTTTCTTTGATAAAAGTTTGTGGCATGTGATACATATTATGTTCTATCTCCTATTCATATCATGCTCTCTTTTGCCACTGGAAAACCTCACATTCAATCTATTATCTATTATTTTGCTAAATTTTAATGCAGATTTTGGAAATCAGAGAAGCAGTTGAAGAAGCTGCTGACTCTGAGGCTTTAAACCACATTCTCTCTGAGGTAACCATGATTGTTCTAATTTGCTTAGCAGAAATCCAGTGAAAAGATTGCTTCCATAATCTTCCATTTTGTTATTGCTTATCAATATGGACTAATATTACTTTGCTATTGCTTCTTCGTATCACCCTGATGTTAAACATTTCATTTCATGCAGATGCAGGAAAAGCTAATGCATTGGTCTAATGCCTTTGCTAATGCATTTCAAAGCCGGAACTTTGAAGAAGCTAAATCTTCGATTCAAAGAATGACATACTATGAGCGTGTAACTGATGAAGTAGTAAAGAAGCTTTGATATAGGTAAGATCATCCTTTTTTTTTTTCCTTTTCGCTAACTTCTGAGACTATTCTCAAGAGGAATAGAAGAACGTGGAAGAATTGAGGCTCTAGGGGAAAAGTGATTTGCACTTGTTAGAAGGTCAAATTCAGGAATGATGTGGTTTCCATTCTTACTCCATTTCATTGCTAAAATTTGTCACTAGTTGAGGTGAACATGAGAGGTGAATGAGGGTTAAAAGCAAGCAATTATTGTTCATCCAAAATTTTATATTACTTGACCAGCTTGTTCCTTTACCGCAGAAGTTGGTGGCATAAGACAATGATGGTAGTAGTTCTACAAGGGTGCCATGTCTGAGCTTTCTATTTTTACTCTTATGAAGCAAGAGGAAGTGCAATCAGTTATCAGACCTTCCACTTTTTCTCCTTTGATTCTGCTAATTTGTCGTTCTTCTTAAATCATGCTACCAAGCACAAAGCTTTCTTGGAAGTTGTGTTTGAGTTCGTCAAGTAGAAAATAATATTTTAGCTTCAGCTTATCCTTTCTACTAAAAAAGTTCTTTTATGCCCCTCTTCAGTCCGTTAAAATGTGTACACAAGAAGACGTCTTGTTGGGCCTGACCTGCTTGATAGTTATTGTTGGCGATTTTGAAAGCTGATGTATAAGCTTTTATGAGTTCCAATATTATGAGGATCAGATCAAGGATGTAGGAAGCATGGGATGATTCCCTTTGTTCAAAATTCTACCATATAGATTGAAATATGTCTAACTTTCTTGTGCTATTTTTATGATCTAGATTTTGCTTAATCATGAAGAATCTTTTGACATTATCATTTCTTTTTTGCCAGGATTTAATTACTTCACTAATCATTGCACCGGTCGTGCTGCAAGGCTTGTTACAACAAAATGTATCCCCAAGTCACCAACTATTATAACAGTGATATATTCTTTCTCTATTTTTTTTGGGGGCCAAATATTCCGTTTCGAGTTTATTACATTGTAAATGCGATACATGTTGTTGCTCTCTAGTTCTGCTTCCGTATTTTTAATATCATTCTTGTGCAGGCCTCGAGGACTGAGATGTTCCCTTTTGTGGTATATGATGGATCAGTCTGAAGAAGTTGAATGAATGACTCGTCCAAATTATGTGTCGCAGTACCTTAATGCTGCTACGCAGATGATGAGAGTTTACGAGTGTCGTCATGACGTCATTAAGCATTCTTAGGCTTAGCATTGGGGCTTCGTGTACTTCCCGCATTTGGCTACCAAGCAATACCTAGGTGTTTATGAACAATTTCGCCTTTGTTTTCCTCCTGATTCTGCAGCAAGGTGAAGGATAGGCCCATAAATTCATCTGAGTGTTTATGAACAAACAAGTATTAAATTGACCATGTGCTTCTGTGAAATCCACACTCTTGTTGATGTTTTCTCAACGGTTCTTTTTTAAAAAGAAAATAAATAAATTCTCGTGAGTACACAATTTTAGTGAATAACTATCATGAGGAACTGAGGATGTCAAGTTTTAGAAATGTGCAAGAACGTTATTCGAAGGAGAAACTCTCCGAAGTTCAAACCGGCAACCTCAATAATTTGCATACTAATGAAAGAACTTGCGCTTTCTTATCAGTTCTGACTTTTGCTGTAATACAACACGGGCTAAATCTTGCTTGCCTTCTCTGTTTAACCCATAAAATACAGTTCGAAAATTGATAGTACTGGGCACAATCCCTCTATCTAGCATTTCAGATAATAGCTGCAAGCCTTCTTCAGATCTCCCTACCTTACAAAGGCAACTAATGAACATGGAATAGGCTTTAAAATCTGGAAACGGACCTTTACATTTCATGCGGTAGAAGATATTCCATGCATCAGTAACCTTCCCCACATTCATGTACCCACGTATAAGTGCTGAATATGTAACAAGTGTTGGTTCATACCCTGACCGTCGCATTTCCTCAAAAATTTCTACAGCTTTTCCTATCTGCTTCTCTTTAAAGAAATGAACTATCAAGGATGTATAAACGTGGAAGGTAGGAGTTATGCCTGCCTCTTTCATGGAATCCACCTTTGCTAGTGCCTTTTCTAATCTTCCCATGCGTAATAGTCCATGGATAATACTTCCACAAGTTAACTGATCTACAGTAGATTTCTCTGCTCCAACCTCGTCGGCTACTTTCAAAGCTTCTTCCACTCTTCCAGCTCGACAGAGAGCCCTAATTAACAAGGTGTAGCTGAGAGGAATTGCATAGCCAATTATTTTAAGAGATTCTATGCATCTTCGAGCGTCCAAGATTTTACCAACTTCACATAAACAACCAAGGTAAGTTTCAACCAATTCTTGGTCAGGAGCACATCCTGCAGAAATCATCTCATCGTAGATTTTGATTGCTTCATCAACCTTCCTACCTTTCCTCCCGCAAAAGGCGATAATCAAACACTTGTATGTACTTCCACTTGGGCTACAACCATTAGCTTTCATCTCTTTGAAACAATCCATAGCCATCTGTGTCAAACCTGTTCGACCATAAAGCATTATCATAATCGTCCATGTATCTGATGTTATTGGATAAGAGTTTCTTCTCATTTCGAAGAATAGGTTGCGCATGTGCTTGAAATCTTTCCCACTTCCTGCAATTTTGATTGCCATGTTGTAAGTTTCTGTAGTGTGTCTATAACCAACTTGCTTTCCCACCCATGAGAAAAAATTTAGCACGTTGCTACCATGCATGTTGCACCTGTGCAAGATCATCGAAACAAGTTCTGGGGTGAATTTAATGGGGCTTTTCTCCAATTTTTCTTTGATCAAGGACCAATCCGTGGTGGCTGAAAGAATCCTGCAAACTTCTTGAACATCCTTTTCGCTATGAGTCTCAACTTGTGGGTTTATTAAGGAGCAATCCACTTTTTCCGGCCTAGATTGGTCATGTATCACATCCATACTGACCTTCGTTTTCACGGATGCATGTTTTCCAGATTCATCACGTGTCTGAGGATCAAGTTTAGAAGCTGTATACATCTGCTGGACTTTCTCTTTCACCTCAAGCTCCCCTTTCTTCTCCAAATAAGTCATAACCCAATGAAATATTTCATCTCCAATTACAATCTTTGAAGCCATCATTTCATTTAATAATTTGACAATGTCATCTGTTCTTGAAGCCTTGCAAAGCTCCTTAATAAATACTGAATATGATTTCCAGGTGGGCTTGAAGCCCTTATGTTCCATACTCTTGAAGATTTTCCATGCTTCAGATATACGATTATGGGAGACATGACCTGCAACCATAGCTGTGATTGCCACAACATCAAGCTTCATTCCTTTTCCCAGCATCTCATCATACAGCTTGCAGGCTTGTTCGTAATGATTCAACCTGAATAACATCTGCATCAGTTTTGTGTATGTGGAAATTGTAGGAATATGGCCAACTTCTTTCATACTTTGAAATACATCAAGTGCCTTCTGAACCTCATTTCGCCGCAAATATTCATTTATGATTATCCCATGCACATTTTCATCAACATTTCCCTTTCTCTTCATAATTTCAACCATTTCCAAAGCATCAGTAATTCTATGAGCCTTACACAGTCCTCTCACCAAGGTCTCGAAATATTCTTGTTCAAGGGCAAAATCCCTATTTTTGAGCTCACGGATCAATTCCAAGGCTTCTTTAATTCTCCCAAAATTGCAAAAACTCTTCAGCACATGACCATGAACACGGTGTTCTGGAAGCAGAGATAACCTTATCATGTCATTTCCAACCGAACGAACGGCTGAAATATCTCCTGATCTTGCCATACAATTCATTAGCAATTTAAACACTCTAATATCAAGAACCATATCCTTCTGTACCATGTCCTTATAGAATTCCAAGGCAAGTTCGCTTTTCCCTGCAGTACAAAATGAACTTATTATCGCTTTATAGGCACCAGCATCTGGTTCACAACCAGATTTTTTCATATTTTCGAAGGCCAACAATGCTTCGCTAATTCGCTTCGCCTTCCCATATTGGGATATGAGAATGGTCCACGTACGTACGTCCTTGTTAAGAGAATATTTATCCATTTCCTGCACCAACTTTTCAACCAACCTAAATTCCTTCGCTTCACCAGCAATGTTCAATACGGTACTGTAAATCTCAGTTGTGTGACTAAAGCCGTCTTTGATCTTAACCCATTCGAAAAACTCCATAGCTACATGCGGCACTTTGAAGCACCTTTTTAACACTTTCTCGACAATCTCTGGTTTCAACCCGTAGTTCAAATTATCTAACCGCTCTTCCATGGAAACCAAGTCGTTTTCCGCTCGAACAATTCCTGTAATCTCACCGACTACTCGGCTTACTTCATCTTCATCCAAATTGCCCAACTCGGCATCGCCCAGAACCATTGTATTCTTCTCTTTCTCCTGCAATATATTCTGTCCGGCATTTCTGCAAACATTCTGGCTACAAGTAGAGTGCACTTCAGAACTTACTTCGTTCTCTCGAGTTTCCCGAGATTTCAATATCTGAGATAAGGCGTGATCAGGAATCAGGTCATCGGCACCGAAAATCTCGGTAATCTCGTTGAGAAGTGCACTAAAGCAAGGAGTATCTGGCTGCTCGTTCAAAATTTCTTGGCCTTTCTGGGGCCGGTGAAGCTTTGATGAATTAGAGACGTTAGAAAGATATAAAACTTGAGTTTGCGAAACTCGAAAGCTCAAATTTGAACGCACTGATCGGAACGAGCTTATGGCTCTCATGGCAAGCGCCTTCGCTTTTCGCCGTCGGAAGCCCTGTTTACGTATCTTCGCTAGAGATTTGAAGAAAAGAAAAGAAAAGAAATGCATGGCCCAAAATAAAGCAAGAAATGAAATAAAGCCCCTTTTTTTTAATACAAAAATGAAATAAAGCCTTTAAATTATCTATTAATATAAAAATGTTGAAACATAAGTTCAGCAGCGCCTGTGGCCTAATGGATAAGGCTTCTGACTTCTAATCAGACGGTTGTGGGTTCGAGTCCCACTAGGCGTGATTTTCGTTATTAGGGCGATGTCATTCATAATATTTTATGGTTTTTTTTTTCGATAGAACATAATATTTTATTTTAATGAAAGTAGATTAAAAAATATGTGTGGGCTGGTTTTTAATTTTTGGGCCCAACGTATGGGATGGGTTCTGGACCTTGGAGGGGCAGTCTGAAGTTGGTGAGGCATCCTTGTCTTTTGCGAGCGCAGAATGGGATGGGTTTGGAGGGACGACGAAGAAGATCAACTCCACGCATCGTCTCGCGAATATGGGAGTTCTAACACTCGATCTTGGGGACCATGCTCCACCAGAAGGATCGTGAAATCCCAGTGCAGAACAGAGGAGGTTGAGCCTGGGAAGTTTGTCAGGAAATGCGAGAAATCCCAAGAGATTCTCAGGGATTGTATCGGAAAGTTAATATTTTCCCCCGTTCTCTGTATTTTGCTTCTGTTTTTTTTTGTGGATTTGCTCCTGTTAAGTTATTACCTAGGTGCTTCTTTTAAGCTTGCCCTGACCTGGTTTATTGTGTCCTTATATTATAAATAGATTTCGTTCATCAGCCTTGCTTCTTTACTTTGAACTTTACTGATTTTATTATGTCTTTTATTTTGTGCGCGTTATAGCCCTGCTGTTTATCTACTCTGCTTATCCATGCATTTGATACTTTGGCGAATTATGTATCAACTCTAGCAGTATGGTGGGCCTGGCAGAAAGAAAAGTCCTATGAAAGTGGGGAACACTACAAACACGTAAGCTTAACTAGTCTTTCAAAAGAGACGTCATAACTCGGGATATGTAGTTTTATAGAGATATAGGTTGTGTTTGGTTTGGGGGAGGGGAGTTGCTCTGTTGGCTTTTATAGAGAGATATGTAATTTTATAGAGATAAGGAAGATTTGGTATAAATGGTTGTCCTCGGTTGGTTTTTATTGTTCTTATGATGCAGGGCCGGTATATCTTCTATTTACTGGTTTGATGACTTTATGTTACGGAAACCTAGCAAGACTCGTGTTGTTTATTTACAAACCCACTTGGAGGTGGAGGGTTGTGGAGACCCTATTGACTCGTTTAAGAACAAATTAATTAGGATCAACGTCCAATGACATTTCTCTTTACTTAAGAATAAGGAGTGCAAGATTTATTGGCAACTGACAAGGTGTCTGAGTGAGATATGATAGAGCCTAGGCACGATGGATACAGGACAAGAGACTAGATACCACTTGAAGTTGTTTGATGATTGCTTGGCATCGAGCTTTATGCAGAGCCTTGGTTTTAAGATATCATTTTAAGCTCCAAGATAGCGAATGAAATGGTGGATGTGTGGCTGCTGTTGCATTCTAGGCATGATGAATCGATGATAGTGTGTGGCCAACAAATCCTGCACTTGGGCATCTAAATGTGGTTTAATCTAGAGGTGATATTTGAGGCTGATGATCTTATAGAACCTGACTTTCTTGGTTTAGTATGTTTTAGGACCTTCCAGATGTTTTATTGTAGTTTTTTTGGCATTAGGTGTTACAAATCCTTCTGTAAATAGGTACAATGGTTTAAGCTTGAAACCCACAAACTCCTATGATCTTATTCGTTTGTCCTATATTTCATTTTCCATTCTCTGTTTCTCTACCTTGCTTTAACTGGCTAGGTAAGGTTTGATTGTGTGCTTATGGCATCTCCTTGTCTCAGGCCTGTTGAAGTGGTGGAATCGAACAAAGAGTATACTGAAGACGATGTTACAGCGGAGGTCCTTCAAAGAGGGTCTTCAAAGTTTGGTTCATCAGATGCTGGGGTGTTTGACTTTCCTGGGCTACGTAGTGACTTGGAAGCCATGGAACAGAACATTATCGATGGTCTCTCTCGATTCTTGGATGTAGCTGAAGAAATGAAGAATGGCTTCTTTGATGTTCTCGCAAAGGCTCCACGCATATTTGACGGACATGGACCCTCTGCGAGACGAAAGATGCCCATTGATGAATATTCTGACCGAGAAGCCTCTCGTGAAGCCAGTGATCATCGAGCAACTGACGCTGATTTTTCAGCATTGGCTAAGGACGTTTAATTCCAGCCTCTTAACGACAATCATATCAGCTGTTTTGGATGTATGAAAATAAATTAAGAATCTTCCTACTCTTTTTTATTGTTTAACTAGGTGGGTTCAGTGTGTTGCACAGAATTCCAAAAACAAATCATAGTTCATGATTTTATATTTTGCAGTATTTCTTTAACCCCTCAATCCCTTTGATTTATCTCGACAATTGGTAAGTATCATATTTGGTTTATTGAGCCAAATATGACCCAAAAAAATAAAAAAATTACCAAAACATATGATGTCAAACTTTATTTACTCGACTATAATAGACAAAGTTGATTTAAGCAAATGCATTTTGTCTTCTAATACATAATTCGATCAGTAGGCACACGACTTATTTTGTTTGATTTAATTTTTATTTCTTTAGAAAAACAAGTACTTGCTTTTGTCAAATCTCATCCATGCTAGTTTGCTTTTGTTCTATTTTTTTCAAAAACATTCTTGGTGTAGGACGTTAATAGCTGACATTTTTTTTATTAGTTGAATCCCAAAAATATTATAATAAATATTAAATAAAGAATATTATTTGTATAAGCATTGATTATTAATTTGTATAATCATTAAAAAGAATGATTTATACAATGATTATAAATAATGATAGTTTATAGTACTTCCTCCAGTTTTATTGATAAGGTATTGTTGACCGGATTCGGAACCTCTGTTGCACTTTATCTGATACCCCTCTATAGTCTCTATGTATTATAATTAAAATAAGTTGACTCCATTTTTCTTTTTTTCTTAAAGTTTTTATAAAAGTACGATTTGTTTCAGTATTAGAGGAGGCTCACGAAAAAGTGCAGCAAAGGTTCCAGATCCATTGTTGACCAGTGTACAGGTATTGAAAAGAGTTAGTTGTACTCTCAAAGTTACAAAAAATTAATATAAGCTTTTAATTTTATCCTCACTTTCATTTGAGTAGTAATAATTATATAGGAAAAAGAGTGTTAAAGTATGAAACAATTTACAAGACAATAAAATTATTGAAGGTAAAATTAGGAATTCTTATAAAAATATGAGACTACACCTTATAAATAGGATTAAACAAATATTTTAGATAACTTCTTATCAATGAAATCAGATTGAGTATAAATTACTAATAATTGGTATATTATTAAAAAATACTTCATCCGCTTCACATTATAAAGTATTTTATATAAATTACACGCATATTAATGAAATCATTATTTTACTTGAAATTAATGTAAAAAGTATCAGTATTTTCCATTTTACCTTATTAAATATCTCATTCTATTATCATTATAGGATTATAAATGAGGAGTAAAGAAAAATTAAATATAGTGGTAAAATGGGAAGAAAAATATCCAACATTCTATATTTTGGATAAAAACTTGTCATATAAAATACATTATAATCCGGACAAGAAGGAGTAATCATTAGTCAATAAATTTTAGCAAATATTAAGTAAAGAATATTATATCATTATTATTGATGAATACTGATTAAAAAAACATAAATTTAATTAAAAGTCCAACAAATATTAATTAATAATTAACTAATAATAAGTAAATAAAAATTATTAGAAATAAAATAACACTATAATTAAGTAGTAAATACTATCTCTAATTCACATTATAAGGGTTTTTCTATGACACTTATTTAGTTCAAAATATAAGAGGTTATATAATTTTTAGTAGAAGTTTGTCTTTTTTATTTCTATTGATTATTGTCTCGTAAGTTAAAAAAAACAGAAAGAGAGAATGAATTTTCAAAATAACTTTTATTGATAATTAATATGAGTAAAATTGGGATGTTGGGCTTTTTTTGTAGAATTTAATGTGTTCAACCATTTTTTCTTAATAAACGTGAAACAGTTGAAAACATTCTATAATATGAACGAGAGATAGTGTGTAGCACTTATGAAAATATAAATTTAATAATTAATTGATAAAAGTGGTTGAATATAAAATGAAAAAGATGATTAATTAATAATAATTAGTTATTTAGTATGAAAATTTGGTTACATCATACATAGTGACTACCAATATCACATCTTACTTTTCTTCTATTACGTCATGGTCATTCTGGTTGTATGTCTTCTTCTGTATGGTGAAGTTCAGGTGACTCAACTCTTGATAATGTTTGTGCACTATTCAAATTAAACCAAGTAGAGTCAGCTAAAGAAATTGACTGACGGAGAGTCTCAAATACTTAATTTGATGACTCACAATATTGAAAGGAATACATGTTATACTTGATACCAAATAAAATTGGGTCATCCAATAAAGATATTAATGATCCAGACTGACCAGAAATGGGAGAGTTAAAGCGACATGAAAGAAAACGAAGCAACCCCTAAAAATGTACTGGACGTGGCCAATGTAAATGCGTGATCCTATTCCTCTTCGTCTTATTCTCGAGGAGCAAATAGTAGCTTGGTTAATAAATAGTTATCACGTCGTCTACTTTGTTTTCTTTGTTGAGAAATTTATGAGCGTGGTAACTCTTGTGCAAGTGGAGCAAGCTTAGGTTCCATATTGAAATATTGATCTCTTATTACAATTAATATATTACGCTGGTCCTGAACAACTGTCACATGAAAATTAGTTGACATTTTTTTAGGTAATTAATGGTAAATCTATACAAATCTTCTATCATATCAGCATGAAATTAATAATAAAGCGCAGGTTATGTCATAGTCTATATCAAGGAAAAATATAATGATGGTGAAAAATGATAAAAAAGCTATCGCATAATTAGTTGCACTACTAAAAGGATGAATCCACTATCAAATAGATCTTTAATACCATTACATGTAGTCAGATGTACGATGAAACATCTCATTTGTTGGAGGAGCATCAATAGTAGCATAAAGCTAATTAAACCACACTTTAATGAAGATTTTGTAAGCTTCCATCCAATTTTGAGTTTTTCCCTTACAACTGTGTTGTGTGAAAATCATCAAAATTAACTGGAGACCAAATTGCAAGTCATAAGAATTTGTAAATTTATTTTACTTGGTCAGTTAAATTGACCAAGAATCTGGTCAAGATTTCTAACCAGATCAGAAGAAAGTGACATTTTTTAATAAAGTGAAGAAGTTGAATGAAAGGCTTGTCGGCTTCTTCATTTTTTATTTTTTAAAAAATAAAAGATAAAACTCAAAAAACAAAGTTAAAACTAAATAAATAATTAGAAAAAAATAAAAAATTTGATTAATTAAATTAAATTATATAAAAAATACTATATCAACAAAAATATTTCAATAAACAAAAAACAACAAAACTATATTACACAATAATAATAATGGTCTAATATTTTTTATTTAATATTTGTTAAAATTTATTTACTAATATTTATTATTTAATAATATATCAATCATTAGTAATTTATACTATAAACTATCGTTATTTCTAATTATTTTATAAATTATTCTTTCTAATTATTATACAAATTATTAATTAATTTTATCAATGATTATATAAATAATATTTTTTATTTAACATATTTGTTACAATTTATTTGAGGCAGAGCCCAGATTGACTAATAATGAAAAGTTGTCAGTGGCTAACGTCCCACGGCAAGAACTTTTTAAAAGAAAAAATAGAACAAAAGCAAAGTCGTAAGTTGGCAAAGCAAGTTTCCCATTTCACTTGTTTTTCTATAAAAGAAAAAGTTAAATTAATGCGACTTTGCTTTTGTCAAATTTGGCAAAGCAAGTTTCCACTCGACTTGTTTTTTCTATAAAAAGAAAATTAAATTAAACAAAATAAGTCTTGTAACTATTGATTGATGTATATATTAGGAGATAAGACCTATTTACTTAAATCGATTTTGTGTATTATAGATTGATAAATAAAGTCTAATAATTTATATTTTGATTTTTTTTGGTCATATTTGGCTCAAAAAAACATCATATTTTCTAACTGCTAGTTATAGGGTTAACTTATGCCACAATCTTAAAGTTGTCGTTGGTAATAAATGAAAACTTATTGAGGATCATACCATTTCCTTTTTAAAATCATGTGACCAATTATTCGAGATGTTGAACCAAGGAACTTTGAAATATTGATCAATAATTAAATTAGTTAATATTGGACAAATCATGATTATGTTCTATGTTTAGAAAATATATATCAAAATAGAAATAACTTGAAAGGTCCAACTTCTCTTCGAGTCCCAAGGTCCTAAACTTAAATTTCAGGTGAATATAAGAAAGGAGTAGATTGTGTTCATCTAAAGAGGCTAAAAGCCAAGACTTAAAAAAAAAACTGGAGACAAACCATACCCTAAATTAAAATTTTATTAACAAAATAAAGTAAATATTAAAATCATCAATCAAAATCATGATCTTAAAACCTTGGAGCTGAATAGTTGGTTCACCCAAGAACTTTGAGAGTATATATTAGTTGGTGTAGTAGCAACTAATGAGCCATCCTGGACACGGATGTCGATTGCCATAGATTCTTGAAGATGTGTGGTGACGAAATTCAAGTGTATTGTTCTCAAAGGAGTCCTCATTAACTCTGATTATTAAAATATTATTTATCATTAATAACGTAAATAAAATAAATATTATCTACAAAAATAAATAATAGATGTAAAACTTACGAGTGGACCGCCTGACGAAGCCTGGCGCATTCCAGCGAAACACTCAGTCTTGCTGGCCTATATTTCAAAGCCGTCCGATTAATTATTGGTTCATGCTTTGATACGCGTTTCCTTCCATATTTTGGAACATCTTTGTAACAGAAATACCGGTAACACCCCACGTCTAGATTCTCTCTTTTCCCTCCTTCATTTTCTTACCTAATTCGTACCTGTATCTTTCTGGGTAGGAAGATTAAGGATTGCAAGGTTGTTTCCACAATCAAGACATTTCCCACAATTTCTCTTGTCAGTTTGCTTTTCGTTTTTTGTTTTGGGTTTCATTCTTCATTTTCCTGTCGTAAATTTCAGCTTCAATTATCTGAAAGTTTCTTCCTTTACGCCCTCAAATCCTGCATTTGTGCGTGTTTTTTTTCGCTCTTGTTATTCCACGACGGGGTCCGTTAGAAGTTCCTATTTCTGGATTCTTGAGTTATAATCCTAATAGATTGGGCATTTGGGGGGTTTCCTTCGTGTTTCCCTCGAAACACTCGCTCTTTAACGTTCGACCATTCTTCGGAAATGCATAAAAATGTGCGGGAAATATGATTGGAAACACGTACGAGGTTAATACCGTGAGATGGGAAATAACTGCGTTGCACCGAGATCTTCAAAAAATAAGGAAGCCTCCGAATTTTCGATTTCAACTGGGTGTTGTAGTCCATTCCCAAGGTTTTTGCTTCGCCATAACTGCAAAGCAAATGCGAATGCAGCATCAAGTAACAATAAGCCAAATGCTGCAAACATTGGAGCCGACAAGCCTCCTGAGGCAGCCAAAGTTGAACAGGAGGAGACAAAATCAGGACTTCAGGATGTCACCAAAAAGGACCAAGTCCAAGACTTTAAAAAATCTTCAGAACCAATAAGGCACGTGGAGGAGACAAGGGCAGCAGCACCAGCTGCTCCAAGAACAAGACAGAAAGCAGATCCTGCAGAACCAAAGAAGCCCTACAATGTGAAGAGGCAAGCAGCAGCAGGGCTGAGAGCAGAGCATGTGTTGCAAACAAAAACAGGAAATCTGAAGGAGTTCTACAGCTTGGGAAGGAAGCTTGGGAATGGGCAATTCGGGACTACATTCCATTGCGTTGAGAAGGACACAGGGAAAGAGTATGCTTGCAAGTCAATAGCCAAGCGGAAGTTGATGACAGAGGAAGATGTAGAAGATGTGAGAAGGGAGATTCGGATAATGCATCACATGGCTGGGTGTCCTGATGTGATATCCATAAAAGGGGCTTATGAGGATGCCGTGGCTGTTCATGTTGTGATGGAGCTATGTTCAGGGGGTGAGCTGTTTGATAGGATTGTGGAGAGAGGGCATTACACAGAGAGAAAAGCAGCTAAAATAGCCAGGACTATAGTTGGTGTAATTGAGGCTTGTCACTCTCTTGGAGTAATGCATCGCGATCTTAAGCCCGAGAATTTTCTCTTTGTTAATGACCAGGAAGATTCTCCCCTTAAGGCTATCGATTTTGGGCTGTCTGCTTTCTTCAAACCAGGTTCACCTATGACTCTCCTTTTTCTGCCAGTTAATGTGTCTCTCTCTCTGGCTGTTTGCTATAATAAGAAGTAATCAAGCAAATGAGCTTGAACATTGAAACCAATTCAGTCATCATAAACCATGAAAATTAGACTCTTATCTGACATTATTCTTGAGTTTGAAGAACAATTTAAGCTAGCTGAAGCTTTTGTGAGTTTGCTTAGTGATAAATCAGCGCTAGAATTACGGACTTTTACATTATTGTTTGAGATGCTTTGCACATTCTCTGAAAGAAGAAAACTTCCTGCATTATTGATTCCACTTAATAACATTGGTGTGAATGTTGGGTTACTGACACCTGAAATGCAGGGGATATACTTCATGACGTAGTAGGAAGCCCTTACTACGTTGCACCGGAAGTTCTGAAGAAGCGTTGTGGTCCAGAAGCTGATGTGTGGAGTGCTGGTGTCATCATATTCATTCTGTTAAGTGGGGTGCCTCCGTTTTGGGCTGGTAAGAGTTCATTTAACATGTCTAGCACATGATGATCCCATCTTTTTTTTGTACCCTTTTTCGCTCATTTTTCACTGATTCTAAAATTTTTAACTTTCAGAAACGGAGCAAGAGATATTTAAGGAGGTATTACAGGGTGAACTTGATTTCAAGTCAGATCCCTGGCCTAGTATTTCTGAAAGTGCAAAGGACTTGGTCAGGAAGATGCTAGATAGAGATCCTAGCAAGAGATTAACAGCCCATGAAGTTCTTCGTACGTTTCTATACTCTTTCTCGTGATTTTATCAATTACGTGATGGACGCAACCTTCTAGAGACAATTGAAAATTAATTGCCAAAAACAAACCAATCGATGAGATATTAAGCATTGTGTTCTTAGAATTATCATCATTTCAAACAACTAGCAAGAGGCATGTTACAATCTTCTTCGTAAATAACAATGCTGTGATTTTATGTAGGTCATCCTTGGATTCAAGTTGATGGCGAAGCTCCTGATAAGCCTCTTGACCCTGCAGTTCTGACTCGCCTGAAGCAGTTTTCTGCAATGAACAAGCTCAAGAAAATGGCTCTCAGAGTAAGTTATTTTTGCATCACATAACTAAGGTGGTATTGTTCCTTAGAAATTGAGATGTAAATTTTGCCTATTGTTGGGTGGGTGCAGGTCATTGCACAGAACTTGTCCGAAGAAGAAATTGCAGGGCTGAAAGAAATGTTTAAGATGATAGACACAGACAACAGTGGTCAAATTACTTTTGAAGAACTCAAGGCTGGATTGAAAACATTTGGGGCTAACATCGATGAATCTGAGATTCAGAGTCTAATGCAAGCAGTAAGTAACTAATTAAGTATCTCTATTAGTACAGTAATAATAATTGACGTTATAATCCCTGTATGACTGAATATCCCTGTGGTGTTTAATAATCTTACAGGCAGACGTTGATAATAGTGGCACAATAGACTATGCAGAATTCATAGCAGCAACATTGCATTTGAACAAAGTGGAGAGAGAAGATAACTTGGTCGCCGCTTTCCAATATCTTGACAAGGACGGAAGTGGCTACATCACTCAAGAC
This sequence comes from Adenanthera pavonina, assembly GCA_026686845.1. Lineage (NCBI taxonomy): Eukaryota > Viridiplantae > Streptophyta > Magnoliopsida > Fabales > Fabaceae > Adenanthera > Adenanthera pavonina. The sequence goes on from JAIVEN010000002.1 coordinate 9,003,983, forward strand.
GAGCTTCAACAAGTTTGTGAAGAATTTGGTATTGAGAATGTTCGCTTGGAAGAGATAATCCGTGAGGCTGATCAAGATAATGTGAGTGTACTTCATATAATTAATTAACCCCCATGCTTGATCTATATTCATTGCAATACAGAATTTGCTGTGTTTATAATTAACGTTTGACTTTTACTTTTTCAGGATGGCCGAATAGACTACAATGAATTTGTGGCTATGATGCAGAAAGGCAATGCAGATCTGGGTTAAAAGGGTGTAAAGGGAAATAATAACAGTATTAGTGTTGCAGGTAGAGAGGCATTATCAGTATGCTAACACACTCACACACATATATGTAGAGTGATCAACTTTCTTCTTCTTTTCTTTTCTTTTATATGGGCTTTGCCTTTCAATGTAAATTATGGGAGAGGAGACATGCATAAATCTATAACTATAGGTTCTGATTGATGGAAATCACGCTAGCTAGCTAGCTAGCATTTAATGGAGAGGAATTGCATTTGCATGCATATTTATTGATAGAGTAGGACGTTGCATTTGAAGACTAGCATGAAAGAGTGACTTGACGTCCAAAGAGAGGTTTTGGAATGGTATCTGTCATGCTTCTCTCTTAGGGTTCACAGGTTTATAATTATAATGGCTTCCCTATCCTATTATCAGAACACATCACTATCTCCATTATTGATGGAGACGAGTTGGGCCACTGAGCTATAATGCCCAGTCCACTTTGAACGAGAGAGAGTCACTTGGATTACAACGTTTATAATGGATATGATAAAATTACATACCAAAGATTGTTCAGACGGTGAGGAATATATAGCCTAGCTGATCAATGCTAATGCGACTCATCAAGACTTCTAAGGTTTTCAATAAAATATTATTACATTTTGGATTTACAGAAGAAAGAATATATATGTAAAAGATAAAATTTGCACTCTGCAAATCACAATATTCTTCTTAGAATAATACTTATCCTCACTATGATTGAGATTAGATACAAGACAAATCATTCAGATAAAAACGAAGTGTATTTTCAAATATATATGTATATAAGCATTATTTAATAGTTGTCAAACAATATTAAATGCTTTAAATTTTTTAATCGCTAATATTGAACATATATGTGTGAATTGCAACAAAACATAAGAGGGAAAATTTGGAATCATGATTCATATATATAGACCTAATTTTGGTTAAATTTATATGCACACATATAACGATATGGGGAATAATTTGCTGCAGGCACAATATCTACTTTAGGTGGGGAAAGACTTGTACGTACACTCTGTTTTTTAGCCTTATTTTGACATTCTTTAATTATTTGTGAGGCCATGTGAACGTGATGCGTGGCAGAAAACACTGCGTGGTTAGTGTCTTCAATTTTGGCATCTCATTCTATACATGTAAAATCCCTATATCTATATATACTTGTTTATTTTTGTCACTCTCCATAAATTTCCTCCATCATATATATATGCTTTGCTTTATGATTTTGTTTTTCCTTTTGGTCTCTTTATATTTTGTCTTTTAACCTCTTTTTCTTATGAACGAGCATGTTTGGATCCAGCTCAAGTGGTGGTATATAGATTAATCTCTGAATTCATAAATATGAATAATGATTCCGACAGAAATTGAAAATATGAAGAAGCGAAGGAATTAGTATCATGATCTATTGAAGGATAATGCATATGAGCTTTAGTTTTGCAGCGGTTGAGTTGGGCCCATTATTAAGTGGGATTTGGCTGTCAAAATTAATGAAGTTAAGATTTGCAGGGCAGGATTATTAATTTTGTTTAGGCGTTGATTAGGCTTTAATTAAGTTTGTCTTGAAAGATTTAAGGGAAGGATTTGGTGGCAGTCATCTGTCACCTAGTCAAATTGCAGCCTCGTTCATAACCTAAACACTTTAACAACAATGCCATAGTTGGAAGTTGCAATTATTGTAAGTATCAAGGTTAATCTACCTAATTAGTTAGTTAATCATTGTAAGTAATGCTAGAGATGTCCCAACAGTTGTATCAAAGAATACTTGTTAAATGATGCGGTAATCATGAATCATGCTAAAAGAGGAATAATTAAAGGGAAGATTCTTTTTTGTTTTCCTAATAAAAAAGGCAAGGAAGGAAATTTTGTAGCATACTATTAATTTATCTATAATATTTACATATATATATATATATTATATTTTCTTAATTTCACCCTACTCTATATAATTTAATTTTGCCTTTTATAAGAATTGATAATTAATTTGACAAAGATCCTACATGAAATTCATTATGATTTGAAATGCAGAGTGAATCCTCCTTCATAATGTAATCTCTTTTGTTGTCTCACGTACACTGTATGGATGTTTTTAAGTCAGACAATGTGGAATTGTAAGGTAAGAGAACCTTGAATGAATAGGAAGAGAAGTGAAGGATAGAAGGTGGCAATAGTGAAAAGGGTAGGGTACCGCGTGAAACGACGTTGAAGTATGGATGAATGAAACCTACGAAAATCACTGCAGAGCCATAAGTCGATGTTTCAAGTACACATCGTTGGCCCCAAATAATGTTGTCTTTGCTATAACTTCCCCAAGACGTAATTAATTCTCTACCTTTATGGATTATCCAACTTAATTAATATCCTAACCTCCAATCATCATCCTCATTCCACACTTCATCTTATCTTATATAATTAGTAGTTTTCATTTTTCACTCTCATGTTTTACAGTGTCAATTCTCTCTCTCTCTCCTCTCTCTCTCTAAGATGAAGCATACACACACATGACACAGCTACCTTTGGTTGTAATTTATATGTATGAACTGTAGATGACACCATGTCCCCCTCCACGCATATCTTTTCGAATGATTTTGTTGTTAGTTTATTTGATTTTTTCCTAAGTAAAATGATTCGCCCCCCAATATATATATATATATAACCTTTTAAAAATGTAACCTAATTGCCTCCCATCTAATTTTGAGACAAATCAGAATATCAAGCTGGATTAAATTTATTTTTTTCATATTAAAATGTCTTAAATTTTAATTTTACTAAAAATAAAAGAGTGAACTCACAACTCAGCTCACTATCAGATCTACATCTACTAATATATGTATAACGTATGAGTATTGGTTGTGGGAAAAAATAAAATATATTAATTATATTCTATGGAATAAACATGGTATTGATATTTATGCGTCCTATTGGATATTTTTTATCGAAGAAGCTTGAATAATAATAATAATAATATACATATATATAATAATAGTAGAATATAATTAGGGAAGAGAGTGCTATATACTACATGTATGTTTTGGGAGAATGGCGTCGAAAGGGATCCGAGATAATGGTAGAATATAATAATAATATACGTATAAGACTAAAACATATTTTTTAATATTTTTTATTTTTTAAATTTGAGGTAAGTTTCATTTTAATTCTTTAATTTTATTATATTTTATATTATTTCTTTAACTACTAACATATAATCAAAAACTTCCTAATTTTTAACACCGTTAAATAAACTAACAAAAAATAATAATTTATCTATTTAAAAGTCACATAATTAGTATTATTATATATTAATTAACATAAAAATTGTAACAAAAATAATTTTAAAACTTAAATATTTACTATTTTAAAAATATGTTAACAGAAGAAGTTAAAGATTACAACCTTAAAATCAAAATTTTTATTTTTAGGTTTTAAATATTTATTTTAAGATATTAAAATATTTTTATTATAAAAATACTTTACATTCTCAAGTTAAAATTTTTAACTTGTCAACTTACCTAAAATAAATAAAAATTATTCATTTTAATAAAATAATTTTAAATATTTTACCACAATATTTTAAAAATAATTTATTCTTAGGTTATACTTTTTAATTCCTTAAATTAATATATTTTTTAATTTTTTTTATTTTTTTAAGATACTAATTATTTATTTGGAGCCTAAAAATTGATAATTATAATTATTATATTAATTAATATATAATAATATTAATTAGATGTATTTAAATAAATTTTCTGTTAACTTATTTAATGGTGTTAAATTCAGGTTGTTTTTTATTGTATCTTTAAAGTTAAAAAATTATAATAAAATTTTTAAAAGTTAAAGGATTAAAATAAAATATACTTCAAAATTAAAAAATTAAATGTATACTTTTACTCATATATAATGTATGAGTATTGATTGTGGGAAAAAATAAAATATATTAATTATATTCTATGGAACAAACATGGTATTGATATTTATTACTCCTACTGGATTAATATATATATTGATAATAGTAGTAGTACAATATAATTAGGGGAGCGAGTGCTATATACTACTCCCTCTGATCCTATATATAAGACCATTTTAACCGAATCACGCGAATTAAGAAAAGGAGTTAAAACTAATTAACTACCTCGATTGCTCCGAAAATTTCAACATTTTTCTAAAACTATCCTTATTTAATATCTCTCTTTTTCTCTTTAAATGCATTAAATAAGGGCATTTTTTTGAAAATGCATAATAACTACTACCTCATACATTGTAAAAGATCTTATATTTAGGACCAAGATAAAAAGTCCTATATATAGGACCGGAGGAAGTACATGTATGTATTGGGAGGGAGAATGGCGCTGAGAGGGATCCGAGGAAGGTGGTCGGTCTAACTCCACCCTAATTCCTATCCTAGTTGAGGTTGAGGCATGGAGGCTGGAGCAATACAAATGTCTGCGCGTGCGAGGCACGCGACCAAGGACGTTACAGTCAGCCATTAGTAGTAGTCTAGACTCTAGAGGGACGGAGATGGACTAGAAGAGAGAGGCTTGATGTTGAATGCAACGTACCACCCACAAAATCCCAAAACAAAATACAAAAAGCAAATATATTTAACTCTTTTTGTTCTCTGGACGTGGGGCCCTCCCCGAAATGTGGACACTCAACGCACGGCTCTGATCTTTGTTGCCTATCTTAACAACCGTCGGATCATGGCACGTTCTGACAGCTCACGCGCAGTTGGTGGGATACATGTCAAGGTTGGCCTAACGTGCGACCAATCATGTTGCTGGGTCCTGCCACGTCACTCCAGGAGAGACATGGCACTGCCCCTCTGCCACCCCTTGCTCTCTCTCCCTCCTTACATTCCCATGTTCTTCCACAGTGCCTCTTGTAGTTTGCCTTGCCTCTTCAGTCATTGGCTCTGGCCCTTTTGACCACTTTACCCTTCTTCCTCCATTATTAAGCCATGTATTTCAAACTTGCAATTCCAGTTTATAAAAAATTATTTCTACACATAGTTTTTGAGCAAACTATTTATATTAAGGGTGTATTTGAATTAGATTAAGTATAAGTGATTATGAAAATAAGTAATTATTTATAATAAATTATGAGAATAAGTAATTATGTCAAAAGTGATTTTTTTTTTGAATATTTTTACCCTATAAGTGATTTTAAGAAAAGAAATGTGTTTGGATATTGAGGTTTAAGTGATTATTTAGTGAATAATGATAAGAAAAAGTGAAATAAGTGGTTATGAGAGGATAAGTGATTATCATAAGTTAAAAAAAGTAACTTATGAAAATAATCACTTAAATGGTCATAAGTAATTATTTTGATCTGAGTTGTGTTTGAAAATTGACAGTATAATCACTTTTTTTACTCCATAAATATTTTTTAATTCAATCCAAACAGACACTTAGTTTATCTTAGTGGCGGTGACGATAGATTATTGCATGTGTTGTTTTCTGTCTAAACAATGGCCATAAACACATGAGTCCACTGAAAAAGAGTATAGTGAGTGATTTGTCATTCATGGCGTTCTATATGTACAGCCAAAAATAATTCAATACATGTAGACAAGCCTCTCCTCTTCAGTCTTTACTCCCTCATGAATAAATAAATGTCATCCTCTTCTTCATCATCCTTCGTCCACACCAAAACCTCCAAAAATCTTCATGGAAGTTAGGTTCATTAACCCAAATCATAAAACGTCATATGAACGCAATGATTGATCAATTACAACCTTTTTTTTTTTATGAATAACAATAATGGATGATTTCCTAAATGAATCGTCTGATCCGTAATCAGGCCAGAGTAACCATATTCCTCAACCATCATTTAACAGAGACACAGGGTAAATGTCAACTTTTGATTCTACCCACGTAGTTTCACCTCAAAATGCTTGGGGTGACCGTTTAACCAAAAACTGGTTTTAAAATTTTTTAAATAAATGAATAAATAATAATAACTGTTTCTATTGACAGTTACAGAGTTACAAGTGGCAGAAAAGTCATTACCGGCAGTTCCTATTAATCTATCTTATTCCAGTTCATTGAAAGCTCGTCTCACTTGGAGCTTTCTTCCCACGAATCTCTCTTCTCCATATCTCCAACGAAAACTTCAGTTTCACCAACTCCGCCTTTCATCTTCATCTTCCAATCCCATTCAATTAACGCTTAAAACCCATCCCACCCAGTGCTTCTAATCCATCGCCACTTTCTACTCTCTTCGCTCTACTTTCCATCTTCCCCATGATTCTCTCTTTGAATTTGTCAACTCACGCCTTAATCCCCCATTCCTCTCCGTTCCCAACTCAGTCCTATTAATAAATCAAGATTCAACACTATTATTCAAGAATCCGACTTTCTAAGGTATGATAAACATATATCGTTTATGGTTTTCCACAGTTTGTTATCTCCAACAATTTTGATGGTCTTCCAGACGTAGTTTGTTTTTCTGTTGTCCTGATTTGGATTTTGCTGACATTCTATTATTAGATTCTACGTGTTTTTTGTCTGGCCCTACGTTAAGTTTGAAAGAAGTTTGCAGGATTCCTTTTTCTTCTTCTTCCTTTGTTTTCTCACTGAATGAATGCCGCATGGGAATCTGAGGATTAAAATGCAGAAAGTACAGAATAAAACGAAATATATGTAGGAGTCATTGATCATAACATCATATGCATTTCCGATTTCTTCCTTTTGAATGTTTTCATTTCTATTGCTAGAATGATGGGATGATCAATGAGAATCATAAAGTGTGTAATGAATACGAGTCTTGAAGTCCATTAATAGAGGTTTACACTGTAGTTGAAATCTTTAAGACTGTTTCTTGATCTGGTAACATTGGGAATCAATAACGGAAGTTCTGCAGACCATGCCCATCACTGCAGAGCAGAGAACGCTGTTCCTTTCATTGTCTTTCGTTTTTCTTAAGAAATTGTGAAATATTCAGAGAACCATTTCCTTAAAAAGATAAAGATAACATTAGCACATGGAAGATTTATAATTAAGAGACACATCAATAATATCGATCGGACTCGTGTGTTTATGAGCCTATCTCTATGTTCTCTGGACTATAACTCTGTCTGGTAGTCATTAATTGCCTAATTCTCATATACAGTTTTGTGTTTATGCCTGGGAGACCTTGATTCGTATCAGTACTATATCTTCTTATCCATGTGTCTAATGAGACTCTAATATTCGGCTATTGTTTTCCAGCTGATCGTGCCACAACGACCTTTTTATTTCTCCTGACTTTTTTGGAACGAAATGGAATCTGAAAATGGGGTTGCTGCGGAGGAAGAGAAACGTGTCATCGAGGAAACAAGGCAGGAGAATGAGAATCAAAACAAGGAAGACCACGAGGATTGTAATCGTACGGAAGTTCAGGCCCAGAATGAAGCGGCTAAACCCATAGTAGAAGCTGAAGCCCCCAAATCTGCTGCTGCTGTAGTCGCAGGCAAAGCCACTGTAACTTCTTCTGCAAGTAAAACCTTAAAACGCGCGACTAAGGTACCGTATACGATGAATCAGAATTTTTGTCCACATCTATTGCTGTAATAATTATTTAATCTTACATCACGTAACACATGATGGGAGCATCTTTGCTAATTCCAAATTGCTATGCTTAGGAAACTGGTGTTGCTTCAAAGGACAACAAATCTGTCAAAGACAAACCCAATTTGAAAGGCTCAACTTCGATGCCTCAAAAACCAAGATCAGCCGTTTCTCAGAGCCTTTCATTCCCGGCCAAAACAACTTTTGAGGCAGTTATGAAGAAAAGCATTGATGATAATGAGGTTAGAGCTGAAGCTTCTGTTCGTCAATCAATCAAGTCTACAAACTCTGAAGGGAGCTCAAAGGAAGTAAAGACAAATACTGAAAGTTTTACCAAGAGAGCTTCTTTAACATCCACGCCTAGCTTCAAGCGCTCTGCGGTAAAGATTTCCTTTTCGAGCTGCCTTTTGTTTATTTAGCTTCTTTGCTTTGGTCTCCTTGTGTCTGAGATCTGTGTTGTACACCAGTTTGGAAGGACTACTGAGGTGAATACAGTAGCTAAAAGCCATACATCTGAGACATCCCTGTAAGTCACTCCTCAATCTTGTAGTTTCTAATTTTCACTGAAAATTTTCTTTCCAGTCAAAGTAGATCCGTAATGACAACTGTAGTTTGAGAAGAGTTGTCCATGTATTTATGCTCCAATATACATTACATTGACTTTTTGACGTTGTGGCAGAACCGTGGATCAGAATTCTAACACAACAAAAACTTCAAAGCCAAATAAGGACGATGATGATGCTATTTCAACAACTTCGTATGATCTATAACCCGTTGGCCCCAGAAATAGCTCATCCTGTTCTCTTGAGCCTTTGATATTTCATAATGACCTGTCTTCCTTTATTGGGGTTTATGTGGCTAGAATTTGCTGATAGTTTATTTTGTATGTATGCTATCAGAAGTGCTACTCCTCCACGGAAGAGCAACGGGATTGGATTTTCCTTCAGGTTGGAAGAACGAGCTGAAAAGCGGAAGGAGGTTATTTCTGCAGCCTCACACCCTCCTGTTCATGTAATCATGTTATTACTACAAAACCTGGCATTCTAATTCTCTTTCGTTTAACAGTTTTTTTCCAAGTTAGAAGAGAAAATTCAGGCAAAGGAAGCAGAGAAAACTGACTTGCAAACCAAATCTAAGGTATCAACTCAGAGGTTTCGCAAGATTTCTGTCCTTTGTTCTGGTTTTTACGTATAAGGCTATGTTGCAGGAGAACCAGGAGGCAGAGATCAAGCAGTTGAGGAAGACCATGACTTTCAAAGCCACTCCAATGCCCAGTTTCTACAAGGAACCTCCTCCAAAAGTTGAACTCAAGAGGGTACCACTCTTCTATTTCTTCCTCTCCCATCTTTGATTTCTACTTCCCTTATAGTGACATCGTTTGTTGCTTAGATTCCAACGACCAGGGCAAAATCTCCAAGGCTTGGACGGAACAAAGCTTCTGGTGCGACTAGTAATAATGCAGATGAAAAATCTTGTTCGAGCCCACGTGTGAAGCAGCAGCTGAATGACTCAGGCAGGGCCAAGATAAAGTGTGATAAAGATGTGAATCCAAAGAAACCGAACAGGAAAATTCAAGCTAAGGCTCAGTCTCAGGACACTGCAAAAATCAGCCAAAATGGCAATGGAGAATGCCGAGACACATCGGAGGCGATAGAGTCTGAAGAAGATATTGCCCCAAACAGTGCACAGGTCACAACGACAGCAGAGAATGTAGCATATGAGGTTACTGTGGGAGTGTAGATTCGTATGGCCAACGTATATTTTACGTACACTTAGGATTTGGATTTCATGTTTTCCGATTATTTTATTTCATTGTCATCATTGTAGATATAAAGCTTGCTTGTTCCTCATCTTAAAACTTGCTTTGAAATTAAATATACTTGTCTCTTGCTTGGTCTGTCACCTCTGGTGTACTTTAAAAAATGCCTACTTAATTCATCTACTCAAATGTCCTTTTTGTTTGAGGGACATTATCTTTTTCATTGTTGCAATTCGATTCCTTTATATATAGGTTTAGTTCTAAAGGAGACGCTAATTTCGTTGAACGTAACTCAACATCCATCTAAAGAAAATTCTACAAACTTATTCGTAACATTATGCAAACTGCGCATAAGAATAAATAAATAAAGATGAATAACAGCCATTTTTTTCCTTTAGATTCTGTTCGTCATCTTTTGTCCATAAGAGATCACATTACATTTTAGAATTTAGAATATTGTAACACATGCTAACCAAAAGAAAAAAAGAACAATGGAATTTGAATAACAAAATTGATGATTGGATCTCTTGATCTAGAAATTTAGAAGTGAACATCAACATATAATTCTCTAGTCTCAATTGGAAACATGATTCACCAATTAATTAAATATTGTCTTATATCCCACTATGGATAATCTCAAAGGGGAATCCTCAGGTCTTTCAACAGCCATTATTGTCCTACTCATTAGGCTCGTCCGTTTTACTCTTTTAAGTTTCTTGTTATTTGTCTTCATGCCTCAAGTTGTCTTTGACCTAATATATTTTTATTTTAGAGTAAATTTTAACATGTTTTTAATTTTTTTTTATAAAAATTAATCATTAATTATTTTTCTCTCAATTTAATTCTTCAAAGATAGGCTCTTCTACTTTAGTATTCAATTAATTTATTTTTAAAAAAAATTAATCATTAATTATTTTTCTCTCAATTTAATTCTTCAAAGATAGACTCTTCTACTTTAGTATTCAAACTTTTCTTTGTTAAACATAATTCATAAATCTAAGATTATGAGATTCACAGCAGAAGTCTTACATACCTCTTGCCATAGCATATGAATAATGTATATTCTCTGAGATTTTCTTGAATTCTTCTGAACGGGAATTTCTGGCACAGCGATGGACTGTTGAACACCGTCACCCCGTCAGGGAATTCTTGATCGAACAAACAACGTTTCTATACATTACGTGTCGTTTTGAGTTATGGTCAAGCCCTTATATAGCCTCCCATCAAGGCTTAGAAATGTCTCACCGACCAGTTGTGACCCTCTGAACGCAACTCTTTAATCCGTAATTCAAATAATGATGCGGGACACATCCGGTGATATATTTATATATATATATATATTAAAATGAAAAAAATATATAATATCTAAATAAATACAATATATATATTTAAATATATTAAATTTCTAACATTCTCCCACTTGTCCCGCAACTTAATATTATTTGGTGAGTAGAGTTCATTTAAGCAACACTACATGAACTATGGCGACAAATCCTCATTAATCAAGTATTGTCTTCCATAATCACAAGTAGTATCCTTACTTAATGGGATAATACTTTATGAATAAACCTTAATGTCTATTCAATTCCTATCTTAATACTTATCAATCTCATGAATCATATATGTATACAAATAACAAAATAGAGATGATAACAATAGACGAAAATTCATCACATCATATACCTTCTTTAGTCATATAATGGCTTAAGCCCCATATCAGGTACATGTACAACAAAGTCTTTCGGTTTCATACCTTTAGTCAAAGGATCAGCTAACATTTTCTTTGTATTGATGTATTCAACCGAAACTTGGCCATTTCTAACTCTATCTTTTAAAGATAAGAACTTTAATTCAACAAACCTACTTCGAGCTCCGCTCTTTCTGTTGTTGGCAATGGCCACCGCAGCTTTATTATCACAAAACATTTTGATTGACCTAAAGATCGAGTCCACAATCTTAAGCCCTGCGATGAAATTTCTTATCCAAATTCCTTGTGTACTTGCTTCAAAAGCCGCTACATACTCAGCATCACTAGTACTAGCAGTTACAAGTGTTTGTTTAACACTTCTCCATGATATTGCTCCTTCTGCTAAGAGGAAGACATAACCAGTAGTAGATATCCTTGTATCTTCACATCCTCCTAGATCAGAATCTGAGTATCCAATTACTTCAAGATTGTCTGTTCTTCTATATGTGAGCTTGTAATGTTTTGTACCCTGAAAGTATCTAAAAACTTTCTTTGCAGCTAACCAATGTTTCATTCCAGGATTACTTTGGTATCTCCCCAACATACCTACAGCAAAAGTTATATCAGGTCTTGTGCAAACCTGTGCATACATTAAGCTTCCTACTGCTGAGGCATATGGGATCCTTTCCATCTCTTTTCTTTGTAAATCATTCTGGGGACACTGATCCAAACTGAACACATCTCCCTTTTCAATGGGAATAATGTTGGAATTACAGCTTTCCATCCAGAATCTTTCCAGAATTGTCTTGATATAGGTTTCTTGAGATAAACTTAAAAAACCTTCATGTCTATCTCTATGAATCTTAATGCCAATGACATAAGATGCCTCACCCATATCCTTCATGTCAAAATTTCTGGATAAAAACTGTTTTACCTCTCGTAAGAGTCCTAAATCATTGGTTGCAAGTAGTATGTCATCCACATAGAGTATCAAAAATATGATCTTACTCCCACTACTCTTGTGGTATATACATTCATCCATGACGTTTTCAATGAAGCAAAAAGATGTAATAACTTCATGGAACTTCAAATACCATTGTCGGAAAGCTTGTTTAAGACCATAAATTGATTTCTTTAACTTGCACACCAAATTTTCATTTCCTTTTGCAATAAACCCCTCAGGTTGCTTCATGTAGACCTCTTCCTCAAGTTCTCCATTAAGGAATGCAGTCTTAACATCCATCTGATGCAACTCTAAATCAAAATGTGCAACTAATGCCATGATAATGCGGAGAGAATCCTTTGTAGATACAGGAGAATAAGTTTCTCTGTAGTCCACTCCCTCCACTTGAGTAAAACCTTTTGCAACCAACCTTGCCTTGTACCTATCAATGTTACCATGTGAGTCCCTTTTGGTTTTAAAAACCCATTTACAGCCAACAGCCTTGGCCCCACTTGGTAACTCCACAAGTTCCCAAACTTGGTTGTTTGCCATAGATTTCATCTCATCCAACATAGCATCATACCATAACTTAGAGTTAGCACTTTCCATAGCCTGAGTAAAATTTAATGGGTCATCCTCTATAACTATGTCACAGTCAAATTCAGTAAGATACACTATATAATCACTAGGTAATGCTGATTTTCTTTCTCTTGTTGACCTTCTTAATTCAACTTCCTGAATTGGTTCAGGTTGTTCATGCGGAACATTCCTTATCACATTCTGTGGTTGTGTGACAGGTTGATCATTTTGAATATGTTCCTCATGTTCTGTATGGTCAACTTGAGTGACTGGGATAACATCATGCTCTACAATAACTCTCATTTGAGGGATGTTTTCATTTATTGATATTTCCTCATCATGATTGTTAGTGGTATCTTCTATGTGATTATCTTGCAAATTATCACTCCCACTAATCAAATCATTCTCAGAAATCTTGCATTCCTAGATTCTATAAACCTCTTTGAAGGTGGAGGACAATAAAACTTATAACCTTTAGACTTTTCAGCATATCCAACAAAATAGGCTCTTATAGTCTTAGGATCCAATTTCTTATCTTGTGGATTGTACACTCTCACTTCTGCAGGACATCCCCATACCCTAAAATGACTTAAACTAGGTTTCCATCCTTTCCAGATTTCAAATGGTGTTTTTGGTACCGCTTTTGTTGGAACCCTATTGAGTATGTATACGGCTGTCAAGAGTGCTTCCTTCCACAAGGAAACTGGCAGTTTGGAGCTACTCAACATGCTCCTAACCATATCTAGTAAAGTCCTATTTCTTCTTTCAGCGACTCCATTCATATCAGGAGAGCCAGGCATGGTGTATTGAGCCGCTATACCATGCTCTCGAAGAAAATCTGCAAAAGGACCAGGTGCTTGTCCTTCACTAGTGTATCTACCATAATATTCACCACCTCTATCTGATCTCACAATTTTGATTGGTTTTCCAATCTGTTTTTCTACTTCAGCCTTATATTCCTTAAAGGCATCTAGTGCCTCACTTTTATTATGAAGCATATAAACATACATAAAACGCGAGTAATCATCGATAAAAGTAATAAAATATTTTTGACCATGTGCAGTTAAATCAGGACAACATATATCTGTGTGTATGATCTCAAGTAATTCTGAACTTCTTTTAGCCCCTTTATGTGACTTGTTGGTTTGCTTTCCCCTAATGCAATCCACACAAGAACTAAGATCCGAATACTCTAATGATGGAATAACTCCATCTTTAGTTAGCCTCTTGATTCTATCAATAGAGATATGACCTAATCTCCTATGCCACAGGCTAATTGAATTTTCATTGATGACACTTCGTTTAATACCATGTGTAACAGATAAAGCATGAGGTAAATCAGAAATAATTCTAAATAAACCATTATCGATAACGATATCTAAAATAGGAACTAAATCTTTACTAATAAACATATGATCTTTTGACAGGTTTAATCCATAACCAAAAGGAATTAACCTAGACATAGAAATTAAATTCCTCTTGTAAGAGGGTACATAAAAAGTCTCAAAAAGATCTAAAACATAATTATTAGGTAAAATTATCCTAAATGTTCCAACAGCCTTCACAGCGTCTCCTTTCCCACTGCCTGAAAGGACTTTTTCCTCATTGGGTTCTGGAGGTCGATTGTTTAGAAAGCCCTGCATGGTATTCGATATGTGGATCATGGAACCAATATCAACCCACCAAGTGTCATCACTAACAGAAGTATAATGAGATTCAAATACAGCACAAGTTGAAAGCGTACCTTTCTTTTCAAGCCAAGCCTTAAACTTGAGACAATTAACTTTAATGTGTCCTTTCTTTTTGCAAAAGAAGCATCTGACATCCTTCTTATTTGCTGTATTGACAGGAGGAATCTTGTTTTTCTTCTTATGACTCTTACCTTTATCTTTCTTCTTACCCTTGCCAGCTTCTGCCTTGGAACTTTCAACAAAATAAGCTTCTTTATGTGCAGATTTCTCATTCATTAGTAATCTAGTCTCTTCTTGAACACACATGGCCAATAGTTCATCCACTTTCCATTTTCCTTATGTGTGTTATATGAGACCTTGAAAGCATCATATGAAGGAGGAAGAGAGTTCAATATCAACTGCACCAAAAATGACTCAGTAGGTTCCATTTTCGAGGGTTTGAGTTGAGATGAGAGATCCCTTATTTTCATGATATGCTGCCTTACACCACCAATGCCTGCAAGCCTTAAGGTACATAATTCAGACATAATGGCTCCACCCATTTGCTTGTCTGACACCTTGAATGGCTTTTCTAAAGCTTCCAGGTATTCTTTGACAGTTTTGCATTCAGGAATAGCACCCCTAATCCCTCTTAGGATTCTTGATTGAATGAGTTGAAGAGACAATCTGTTAGACCGCTCCCACTGATCATATTACTGTCTTGCATCTCGATCAGTAGAGTCATCAGCTGGTTTTTGAGGTTCGTCAACCCTCAAAGCAAGATCCAGGTCCATACATCCAAGATCTAACAGAATACTATCTTTCCAATCAAAGTAATTAGTAGCATCCAGGATCATTTTGTTATTCATATCAGTAATAACCCTAGTGGTAACAGGAGCTGCAAAATTTATGAATATACTCACATTAGCTTTTAAAGCAAACACAATTACTGTGCCAGGTGCATGGTCAACTTATTTGAGCCATACGATTACAAATACGTATCACTAGCATCTACCTATGGGCAAAGAATACTAGCATACAATGCATTTGTCTAAAATTGATGAAACTAAAACGCAATTATTGTTTTTCTAATACCTGTGGACTACTTAGAAAACATAAGACCATTGTATTTCATCCTAACTAAATGTTTGATTATAATTATCTACCTGTGGGCAAAGATAAATTATAATCTTACATTTAATTACAACGATATTTCATAATTCCATATGTGATTTATTAATATGCATGTAATTTATAAAATGAGGATGCTGTGGCTATTCCCCAAATATATAGGCATGCTAATCACGAATATCTATTTTTGCATTTAAATACATAAATATGCAACAATAACATAATAAAAATTTAACAGTTAATCTAATTAACAATATGTAACTAGATAACTGAAATTCTCCCACTAATTCATGCTTCACATAAAATTGCTCAAATAAATATTAATTCAGAATTAATTCCAAATTTCAAAATAATTATAATTTCCTAAAGAGCAATAACACATAAATTCATAGACAATTTAAATAATCCATACAAGAAATTTGTAGAATTAAATAAATAAATAAATATATGTAGAGCTAATAAAAATCATCATAAAAATCCATAGAATAATATTTATTTAGCTCTAATAAATTTATAAAAGCATGAATTCTAATTAAAAAAAAATTAGTGAGAGAAAACAGAAAATAAAATTCTGTCAAAATTTTTTTTTTTGAAAAACACTATTTCAAACGTGCTTTTTCGAAAACGCAAGAAGCCAAACGCGCTTCTCTCCAGAAGCGCGTTTCATCATCCCCTTCACCCGCCGGGTCACGTGACCCGACCCGGTGACCCGATTCCAAACCCGCCGCGCTGAAACTCTCGACGTCATTTTTCGGGCGACTTCAGCATCCATTTCCGGCGGTTCCTTCGTCTTTCTTCTCGATTTTTTTTATGTGGAAATCATTGAAGAATATTCCAATGAACAATAAGACCAGAAAAGAAAAATTCCCATAATCATGAAAACTGTAACTTCACGGGTTTCGTTCGGTTAACATAACTGAAGATCTTGGTTGCCGGTTTTCACAGTGAACACAATGAAAATATAGGAAAAACAATCCGAATATCATTTTAGGAAAATCATATATCCCATGTTCTTGATATCTCTCTCTCTGAGAACGAAGTTTGAAAAAAAAATTTTTGAAGAACCAAAACCATAGATGACCGAAAGAACAGTGAAAAAATGAAACTTCTTATGAAAGCACATTAAATTTCGCTGAACCCATTCTGGCAGTGAAGAAAGATTTCATGAACCAATAATCTAAAGAAAAAACCAAATCTGAATCTCTTAAACACCACCAGCGAAAACCATGACATTGAATATGCTTTCAAAACTTTGAATATGCTTTCCAATATCTTACTTATTGCAATGAAAAAACATTACTTTAAAACACCAAGCAGAGGAAAAACACGGCTCTGATACCACATGTTAAACATAATTCATAAATCTAAGATTATGAGATTCACATCGGAAGTCTTACATACCTCTTGCCATAGCGTATGAATACTGTATATTCTTTGAGATTTTCTTGAATTCTTCTGAACGGGAATTTCTGGCACAGCGATGGACTGTTGAACACCGTCACCCCGTCAGGGAATTCTTGATCGAACAAACAACGTTTCTATATATTACGTGTCGTTCTGAGTTATGGTCAAGCCCTTATATAGCCTCCCATCAAGACTTAGAAAGGTTTCATCGACCAGTTGTGACCCTCTGAACGCAACTCTTTAATCCGTAATTCAAATAATGATGCGGGACACATCCGGTGATATATTTATATATATATATATATATTAAAATAATAATAAAATATATAATATCTAAATAAATACACTATATATATATATTTAAATATATTAAATTTCTAACATTCTTTTGATAAAATGTAGTCCCTCCGAGTCCTATTAAGCATTTGTTATTGGTTTTGTTTCACTACAAAACAATGTTTTATTGAAAATAACTGAGCAACTTCATATTAATAGGTATTAGCAGTCGAGTAAAATCTCTCTCTCTCTCTACTTAACATAAGAGCTATTGACTCAACAAAATAAAAATTAGGCTGAAAAATTGTCTTTGAAATATCAAATTAAAACTAATGTAAATAAAATTATTTTTGGAAGACTATAGTAAAAACACTTCAGGAAATAAATTATCAATTAACTCTACATTTTATATACACACTCTGACACTCTCCTTTTGTTTCCAATAAAAAAAAAACACGAGAAGGAGGAATGATTTGTTGGGAAATGAAGGAATAATGCATAAATGTCGCATTTGCATTATGCGGCAAGATTTGTCAAAATATAAAATGTCATCCGACGCTTCCAGGCCCAGCCAAATACCACCATTAGCTACGCTGTCATATCAATATACATCCTTAGTAGCAGCATGGTATACACTGTGCAAGCAGACACACATATTCACTATTAATAATACCGTACACTATTCATCTCACTGTGTAATGACTTCCTCATATGGCCTGAGGGCGAAGCATGAAAATGATGAAGACGAACCAAGTGCAAGTTTGCCTTCACTTGTTATTCTCCGTTCAAATTCTTTATTATTATGGGTATTTATTTTAAAGTCGAGATAAAAATGAATCAATAAAAATTAAAAAAAATTAAAAAAATAAAATTTTTATAAAATTTCTTTTATCTAATAACTAAAATGTTTATTCAAAATTTTATTTTTCATAAACTATAATATATAAGAAAATGTTATATCATATATATTATATTCTCAATTAAATAAATACAGATTACATTTTAATTTAAGTAAATTAAATTAATCATAGGATATAATTTAAGTTCAATTTAAAGAAAAATTATAAATTTTATTAAAATTAATTTTTAAATAAATTATCTAAACATAAATATGTTAGTCCAAAACTAATTTTTATTATTATTATATTATAAAATTAATTTTATCAAAATTTATTTTTAACTAACTAAAAATTAAACTACCCAAAATCATCCAACTTGACTTCCAGACCAAGCCAGAGTTGGGCTTCTTCACTAAGGCAAGATTGGCTTATTTCCTTTCTTTTAAATATTTGTAGGCAAGACACAACTTCCACATTTTCTCTCTACTACCAGTATATCAGAATATTTAGGACGCCACCCATCACTTCCCTCTACCCTTTTTTAACTTTTTTTCAGGCTATGTAAAAGTAATTATAAGAATAATTAATTAATCATAAATAATTATAAAAGTAAGTGATTATTCATAAGTGATTTGTGTTTGAATATTTTTACCTCATAAGTAATTTTAAGAAAAAAATATATTTAAATATTAAAATTTAAGTGATTATTAGGTAGATAATGAGAAAAAAAAGTGAAATAAATAATTATAAAAAAATAAATAATTATTATAAACTAAAATAATCAGCTTTTTTTTTGTCATAAATATTTATTTAAGATATAAATAATTATTAAAACACTGTTTCCAATTTGGTAACTCATATAAGTACTTATTTATGTTATCAAAACACGCTATTCCTCCTTCGTTCTTTTTCTCCGTCTTCTTTCTCGTCTCTCTCAAACCGCCATTCCTTGCGCCTTCCTGAACCTCCCGGCTGTCTCTTTCAGAGAATCGTTGAAGCAGACAGAGGGGAGAAAATCGTTGCCGAGAACGCCTCATGCAAGCCAGGGGTCGGTTGACCAGACGCTCTCTCTATCTCTAGAGGGAGGGGAGAGGATTGTTGCTGAGAACAACTCGGGCAAGCCAAGGGTCGGTGAAGCATGTCGTCGTTGGATTAAGGGATTTCACAGATTGTCATGAATCCCAATAGATTTTCTTGTAAGGCTTCATTGACTTTGTTCTTCTTTTCTTTGAATAAAATTAACTATAAAAAAAATGAACTAATATTAGTGGGTTGATAACATTGAAATTTTCACTTAGTAACTTACCCATTTATCTTTCCATCATTGAGACCTAGCAATTGCAGCAGCGGAATCAAGTGTCTCTGGAATGGGATTTTGCCTCCAAGATGGGCTAGGTACTTAGATTCTGCTGTCGAGGTCCTTACTTATTACCTTTGGAGTAATGGTGAAAGAGATTATGGAGATAGCAAGCCAAGTCCGATGGGTCTTCAGTATGTAGTTCTTCCGTGGTTTGCAATCACCATAGCTCTTCTTATGAAGGTGGTTATTTGAATATTTACTCAGCTTTTTATGTATTGTTCCTTTTTCTTTTATAAAAAAGGAGGTATTATTCTTTTGTTCTGTTTATGATATTATGGACTTTGAATATGCTGCCTAATGATGAAGCTACTCCCATTAGCTCCAAAAGATTGAGACCCAATTCTTCCAAGTTTAGTTCATTCCTCTGAATTATTCGTATGCTCTGTAATCTCCATTTTGCAAAACCTAATTTTAGATTCTTTGGGCGCCTTTTATTGAATAAGCTTATGATTATACGTTTAACATGAAACAAAATAATTTACCAAGATTGATATGCATTCTTGAGGTTCTTTTTAGTTCATTCATAATCTAAATTTTTTAACAGATTGAAAAATTATTATATGATATAGTGCTGTTATCAGTGCGAATGTTAATATTCTCATTGCTTGGGTTTTTCCTTAGGTTGTCAGGGAATGTGGCTTGGTATGTGGTGTTCAATATAAATGTGAGATATATTAACTTTGTTTTACAAAATGGTTGCTTCATATTTAAGCTTTTCACAGAACTTTTTTCCTGTTATGAAAATTCTGTAGTTTTGGATGTCAGAGCATTTGCTATAAATTGATATTAAAAGCTTTGGGGGAAAATATAAGAGGACCCTGCCGCTCGAGATATTTGTATTCAGAGGTAGTATCATGGAAAAGAGTTTATTGCATTTCTGCTATGGCTGAAATTTCTCGAGTGTCGTGCAATCATTATTAGCTTAGACTGATTATTGGGCAAAGGGCGTGTTTTTACTGAAAAGGGATTTTTACAACAGAGTTATGATATCTCCTGTGTCGGGGTCATCTCCTTGTGATGTTTTGTCTTCAATTACCTTGATATATGCTGTATCAGTTTTGCCATCAAACTTTTTAATGCCAATTTAATTGGCTCCATTTCTTAAATTTTGGTTTGGATTCTTCTAGACATTTAGCTCTATTATACACCTTTAAGCATTTAATTGTTTCATATTTAAGCTTCTTTTCCAGAATTCCGTGGCTGTTATGGAAATTCTGATGCTTCTGGGTGTGAGAACTTCTGCTATTAGTGGATATTCAAAGTTTTTTAAATCATATTGAGAAGACCCTGCCGCTCCTTTTCACTCCTTTAGGCAAAGAGGAGGATTGATTGCATTTATCGTAGGTGTTCAAAGAATGTGGCCTGGAGGCATATGGAAATCAACAATCGTAGCAGAGTGATAACGTACCATGCCTTCAGGCAGCATGAATAGACAGAAGATAGTATCCAAATACAACATTCTATTATTTGGGAATTCTGTTGTTTTCAATGTGAAAAAGTTTTGCTCTGGTTTTGTGCAGCTACAAAATAGGGAGGCTGAATTCAGTATTTCAGTTCTGTGGTAAGGCTCATTGCTACGGTGGGAATTATGATTATACTTTCAACTTTACTCATGAAGAAATATTTCCTTTTGAATAATGTTACTCCAAATGGAGCAATACTCTTTGTTAATTTTTGACAACTGCATTTTCGGCATAATCTTTATTGATTGGGGCTATTTCGTTTAGTAGATAGTTGCTGGTGGCTTCCTTAATTGTGATATGAACATACTTCCAACACTTGCTGAACCCTCCAAGTCAATTTCTAGGAGCAATGGAAAGTAGGATAGGTTTCTGATTCTGAATTCTGGTGACCATGTTATTAATGAATTAAGGCATTTTGCGTCCCACTCCAAAGTATCTAAATCCGATTCCCAATATTTTACTTGAGCCAGCAATAGTTTGTCATTCTTCTAATTACATTCCTTGACAGAAGGACAGTACAGAAAAGGGGGATGCTGACTGCATTAGATAAGGAGTCTGTAGTTGTGGCTCTGTTTCAATAGATATATGTAGGTAATTACTGATTTTAAGTGTACTGAAAATTAGTTTTCCCCCTGTTATGTGCTATTTATTATTGTTAAGATTAAAAAGTGTTTTCCCTGTTATATACTTCTTAACAATCATGTCTTCTTTTGTGATTGTTCCTTTGTTAATAAAGTGCTAGGTTGAATGCTCTTGAATTAATGAACCAACAGAACGTACTTTCTAATCGTTTGTGATCCCCAATGGAGTTCATTGTCCTTATCCCTAATTGTGAACAAAATTCTAGAGAATCACTGGTAGTTGGAAAAATATTTTTCCTTAAATTTTTTTTTTTATTGTTGGATTGTATTTGAACATTCAACTCTCCATTTTGATGGATTATATCGGCATTATGCTCATTTTCAGGATTGTGTCACCCAATAAATTGCTAGCCACATTTGCGCAAATGAAAATTTTGACGGATTTGTATGCACTTGGTTACTGATTTCAATGTGTTACTTAGAAAAATAAATAATGATAGTGCTTTCTGATTAATATCATATTGTGGTGCATTGCAGAGGGATAAGTGATGACCATTTCAATGGAACGATGCCTAATGGACTTGAAGAGACATGCATGCAAGTGGACTTAAAAGACCAATCCTATCAAACATATATCTTCCAAGTAATTTACTTCAATGGTGAGTGAAGAGCCTCTTTTTTTTTCTTTTTATGGCTGTTATTTTTTGAAGTAGGCCAACGGGCTCAATCCAAGTATACAAGCTGTATGGAAAATGTTGCATTACCTTGACTGAAGTCTTACTACTATCTAAAAGACAGAATCTGAAATATTCTGCAAAAAACATTTGAGGATTAAAGGGTAATCAAGGTAACGCCAATGAAACAATTTAGTCAAATAATTAAGATCTCCATAAGTTTCTGCTTGCAGTTGGAAATATGCTCACCCATATGAAGTTACTACATAGAGGTTTGCTACACAAAGTGGCATCATCTGTTGCTGACCACATAGACAAAACCTAACAGCACATTTGTGTAGTTTTTTAATCCTCCTAAATGTTGATTGTAAGTTGTCTCATTTCTAATATTCAGTGATTATTTCTGGAAACTGTAAAATTTATGAATTAGACAACCACAGTCTATTGAGGAAATTATTTCCTTTGAGTAACCTTGGCAAAATGCAACCAAGTCACTGATCATAAAATTTTCAGAGAAAAAACTGAATGCCTACATGCAGAAATTGGCTAATTTAAGGCACTTGGATTTTGGGACTAGAGTGGAATATGTATTCAAACTCTTGGGGGAAAAAAAACTATTTTGTTGCAAGTGGGATAAAGAGTTAATCCAGCAAAGGATCTATCCTTCTCACTTGTCACTCTAAGTTATACAAGTTTAATATTCTTAATTCCAAAATAGTCAATATTATAGGTTGATATCTGGCAACACATACAAATAAGCCACGCAGGTAGAAAAGGATAATACCAGCATTTTTCTTAAAACATATTCGATATTCAATAAGCTTCTTTCATTTACAAAACAAAATTCTCCACAAATTTCTATCTTCTGGGCAGAATCATCACATTTTTAACTCATTTTCAGGGGATTTAAAAAAAACACCATCACTTTCACTACATAGATTAAAAAACATTTCCGCGCAATGGGCGGATAAGAAATTCTAGTTCGTAAAAATAATCAAATCGAAACAAAGGTCCATCTAAACTTTTTTTTTCTGTTCTTTTTTTTATAGCTTTTCTGCTGAAAGGTCCATTTCATCATTAGTTGTAAACAAATAGAATAATGCTATAGTGCCTGCTGAAGTGCTACCTAATGATAAATCCCCAGAAAAAAAGTGCCACATACAGTGATATCCATGGGAAAAAGTAGATTATGTAGTTGTTTGATTCACACACAAACTAGGAAAAAGTATGGACCCGTGAGGGGTGTCGTATTCAAAGATTTTATTTATTGCATCCAGGCTACAGGGACAGAGAATCGACATAAAAATAATAAAAAAATGATATCTAATTACAGTATGTAAGACAAAATGACAGAATTTTTCATCCTGTGTGCGTTTCCAAGAAAATCCTGCAACTTAATCGCTCTCTCCGACCGCAGATTCATGATACATCTTTCCTATTGAACTGATTTTCACTGCTGCGACTGCACAGTGCATATTTTAAAAAAAAATTAATATGGTTAATTCTTCATCCATGGAAATGGACCAGTCTAAACACTAAACAGAAACCTGTATCCTTACCATTAGTATCAATTTGTTTACATAAATTTACTGTTTTTTTTTTTCCACGATTAGTTGAGAAAGCGATTTCATTAGCAGATTTGTCCAAAAGCTCCAAGCATACTACAGGCTACCTCCAGCAACTTCCCTGTGACATCCAATCAGATCAGAGATAAAATGTCAAGTCAACTAGTAACGTCATTGGACCACTTTCATTTATTACTATTATGCGTTAAAGAAGAAAACTTATAATTCAGAGGATGATTGAAGCAAAAGATTTTACCTACCCTATAATGTGGATCATGGAACCAATTCTATATCAGTCGAAGAATAAAAATTCGAAAGTTCAGAAAGAACGATGCAAATTGACTATAATATCATATAGACATCTAAAGATGCATAAAAGATATGACACAACTAAATCAAGGGTGTATAATTGTCAAACAGACTGTTAGGGAACCTAATTGATGGGAGGTGGGTTCGTGTTATGTGAATCACAGCCTGGTTTCCTGAATACTTTATCGTTCATTGATCACATGGGCAACTTGGGACAAGGGAACCGACTCTTTGGAATAAGCGAATCATTCCAATACTAGCGTATTTTCACCTCCAGATCTTGGCAAATTCCTCGCGGCTTCCCCAACCTCCGCCTATGCACAATCGTCACTCCAAGGCACACCTATTACTGCGGAACGAATCTCTCTCACTCACAAATAAGGTAGGTAGATTATGAAAACCAAGTAACATGAACACAATTTCCCAGCGTCCTTAGAAAGAAGCCACTACTAACATAGTAGAAATGCAACACAAACATCAAAAACACCATATGAATCGCCAATTTTACTTTGTAGAAGGTCAAATGAAGTAATGGCTTATTAGGTTTCTCAGGTGGTATTCCTCTATTGTATAGAATAAGATTGCTTCCGACCTTTCCAGAAACTATACAATAATGGCTTATCAAACCCCAAGCTAAGAGGCTCGAAGATAAACAGCTGTGTTACCATCAGTCCCTTCCTAACTCAACTTTATTCATAGAGTCAACCTCAGCAAATAATTATCGTTACCTGGTGGAACTCAATCCTCAATTATTTCCTAAACAACCACATATAATTGCCCCTATGGATTAACCTCAGAATAACAAAAGCAGTTATAAATTGATTATACAATGAAAATAAGCCATTCAATTAAAGATTAAGAAGCGAAGAAAAGTCAACAAGTCTAAACCTCTTCTCTGTTTGGTGGCAACTATAACAACAGGCGTTGTTTTCTGCTGGGTCTTGGGCTCCTCCTCTTGGGGGAAAAGAACCCCATCAATACCCTGCACCGATATTCGCCCATCCGTGTATATATCAGGATCGAAGAGATACGCTGACCGTTCACCCTGCCCGAATTTCACGGAACCATCAGCCTCCTGAGCCACGACCTTATGCGGCAACCGCAGGGTATCGTACCGGACCTTTCCAAACCTCCTAACGGCATTGTACATACTCTCTTCGGTCTGATACTCCGGGATGATATGATAGTATATTATCTGCTCTGGTGCTCCCGGTTCACTCAATTGGTCTGTGGTTAGCTTGGCCATGGCCTCATCGTTCGGAGCCAACACGGTCAAGACGTAGCCCTCTGAGACTAACCTTCCCATTTCGGTGGCTAAAGATGTTAAGTTCACCAGAATATCGGCCATTTCATTGTACCCGCCGTAATGCAAGAGGGTATGGATGAAGTCTTTAACCTGGCGCTCCCCATTGAAGTGATGGTGAGGACCACCGGGTCCGGGCGCCGGCGCCGGAGCCAGCGAAGGACCCGGTGCCATGGCGTCGTAAATTGGCAATACCGGTGGAGCCCCCGCGGGTACAGGTGCGGGTTTCATTAACCGATGAATCCTGGGATCGACCTCCGGCGCACCCTCCGGCAGCACCGCCGAGATATCCCGTAGATTCCTCCTCCTATTAAAATCCTCTTGCACCGACCGCGGAATCAACAAACGCTCAATCCCGTGAATGACACCATCGGGACGAATAACGTCGTCAGGGCGAAGAATCTCGGCCAGGTCAACAACCTTCTCCCCAGAACCCTTGCTTATCAAATGCACGTGGTCGTCGGTGAGGGTGCGGTGCCGAGAAGGGGCGGATTTCCCAGATGGCCATTCGTGGGAGCCGATTCGTTTGGGAAGAATGTGAAACATCAGAAGGGTCTGCAAGGACCTCAAATTGCGTGGCTCGAGCAAGAAGCGCTTAAACTCGGGGTCAAGCTGGCGCTCAAGGGCATCATTTCGGGGGGCAAAAATGGTGATATTGTGGGTGGCGACGGTGTCCTCGAGTTTCTGCAAGAGAAGCGCCTTCTCCACGAGCTCAGCAAGCTCGGTGTAATGGGAATCGAGGAGTGCGACGAGAACGGAATTGGAGTTGATCTGAGACGAAGTTGAAGAAGAAGGAGGAGGAGGATTGAGGGTGGGAAGATGGGGCAATGCGAAAAGGAACGGTAAAAGGGTGAGAAAGTAGAGGAGGAAGAGGGTAGAGACACCACAGACGGGAGAATCCATGGTGCTCGCGGAGAGGGAGGGATTATTGGTGGAGACAGAGACTTGACTTTGGAGCTGAGACTGCAAAAGCGAAGAAAATGGAAGACAGACAGAGACAGAGAGAGGACACGGGTGAATGGACAGCCTGGACGATGGGACCCACGCGTGAGCGAAGTGAAGTGAAGAGAAGCTTTCCAGAGCCACCGTTCACAGTAACAGCTCTTTTCCTTTTTATCCTTTTGCCCTGATTTTCAAGCCACGCCATCCTTCCATCCCCTTCCTTTGCCCTATTATTCTCTGCACCTTCATGATTATAGGCTTACAGCTGCCATTTTCTTACTTCATATTTTATTCTTCATCGTTTAAAATTGGGGAAATTACAGTTCAAGACCAGAATTACAATTTTATTACAAAATAGGATCCACTATTTATTTAATTATAAAAAGGATCAACTTTTTTTAATTAAATATTAAAATATATAAAATTATTAAAATACCCTCAAATTTTATTTCTCCCATAATCATCACAAATCAATGGAAGCCAGCAATCGGTCAACACTGGTCAACGGTCCCCTATCTTCACCAATCAACAGTCGCATGCGACCAGTCAACGACAATCAACAGTTGCTAGTTATAGACCAACAACCGCTGGCAATCAGTCAATATTCACAAAGATAAAATAGTTTACAATTTCTTTTTCTAAATTTTATAACTTGTTTATTCTGAATTGTAACTCAGTTTTAAAATTTTTACTTTACAATTTTTTTTAAAAAATTTATAACTTCTTTATTCTAAATTTGCGACTTACTTTCCAAATTTTCACTATGAATTTTTTCAATATTTTTCCAACTTCTTTTTTAAATTTTGTAACTTAATTACTTTGAATTTTCAATTTACTTTCCAGAATTTTATTATGAATTGTTTCAGTATTTTACAACTTCTTTTCTAAAATTTGAAATTTACTTACTATGAATTTACAACTCAATTTCCAAACTTTTACGTTGAATTATTTCAATATTTTTGTAATTTGTTTTACAATTTTATAACTTATTTACTTAAATTTACAACTCATTTTTCAAATTTTTATTATAAATTTTTTCAGTACTTTTGCAACTTCTTTTACATATTTTACAACTTACTCACTCTTAAATTATAATTCTTTTTCCAAATTTTTACTATGAAATGTCTTAGTGTTTCGTAACTTTTTTTTTAAAATTTGCAACTTGACTATTATAAATTTGCAACTTGTTTTCCAAATCTTTATCATGAATTGTTTCAAGTTAAAAAATTTTGAAAGAAAAGTTGAAAAATGCTGAAAATAATTCATAATAAAAATTTGAAAAACAAGTTATAAATTCTAAATAAATAAGTTGTAAATTCTTGGGATGAAGTTGAAATGCTCTAAAATAATTGATAATAAAAATTTGAAAAATGAGTTACAAAATATGTAAAACAAGTTGCAACAATATTGAAACAATTTATAGTAAATATTTGGAAAACAAACTGTAAATTCAGAGTAAGTGAATTATAAATTCAATAGAAGAAGTTATAAAACATTAAAACTATTCATAATAAAAAATTGGAAAATAAATTTCAAATTCAAAGTAAGTAAATTACAAAATCTAAAAAAAATGTTGCAAAGGCGATGACACAATTCATAGTAAAAACTTGAAAAATAAGTTGCAAATTTAAAGTAAAAAAGTTGTAAATTCTATAAAAGAAATTGCAAAGTAAAAAATTTTAAAATTAAGTTGTAAATTCAGAATAAATAAATTGTAAAATCTAAAAAGATAAGTTATAAGCTATTTTTTTCTTACGAGCGTTAAATGGCTATGAGAGCCATTGATCGGTCGCCGGCTACTGTTGACTGGTTGCCGACGATCATTGGCTGGTGTTGATCAATTGCTGGCTACCATTTGACTGGCGTTGACTGGTCGCCAGCGATCGTTGGTCGGCGTTAACGAGTCGCCATCAACCACTGGCCGGTGTTGACCGGTCGCTGGTGGCTATTAACTAGTCTTCGACAACTATTGACCGGTAGTAGGAGGAGAAATAAAAGTTGAGGGTATTTTAGTAATTTTATAATTTTATATTTAATTTAATAAAGTTGGTCCTTTCTTATGATTAAATAAACAGTAGATCCAGTTTTGTAATAAAATTGTGATCCTGATTCTGAATAGTAATTTCCACTTTAAAATACTTATTTTTTGTTATAAAAAATATATCTTGCAATCAATCAACTAAAAAATTAGGTGATGTAAGATTTTCGCTTCTTTTAAAATGCAACTCTATTTCACCAGATGTGCAACAGAATAAAAATAAACAGAGTGTATTGAGTGAAGCAAATGAAGTAGGAAGATAAAGAGTAATACACAGAGATTTATTCTAATTCAGCAAAAACCACTTAACCGACGTCTAGTCCTTAAACCACCACTTAAGATTTTTTATTATATCCCACAATTTACTCCAGACATTTGTGAAGTCTCAATACATCCCACAAGTTTCAGTAGGCACTTGTAAAGTCACTTTCTCCACACTCTTATAAGATGTGTAATTTTCTTAGTATTGAGAAATACTAAGATTCTACCTAGAAGTTGTAGAAAAAACAATTACAAAATTAAAAATCTCTTTAAGAGTAGATAATACATTAAAGTTCACTCTAATTAGGTGGATTTAACTCTGAATGCTAACACAGAAAAATTTTATCCATTATAGCAGTATTTTGGCATATAAGTACTTACCATTGTTACCCAAAATTTAAATGAAGTTTTATTTATAGATTTGTGACTTAACTAATTATTAGACACAAGATCTATACATTAGACACAAGATATAGCTGTTACTCTGCAAAAAGAGTCATTCAACAACGGCATTAAATATGTCTGATACATCAACATTCAAATTTTGAGGCTCATCAGATCAATTTCACAGAGTCAGCATAGTTATGTGTTTAATGTTGAATTTTAAAATTCGTCTATTACTGAGTGACATTTGAATTTTGAGTTTATAAAAGATATCTCATGTTAGTTTGTGTGAATTCTCATATTAAAAATGTGTATATTGAGTTTGAACAATTACTTCAAATTTTCACGGTGCACTTCAAAATTCAAATTTCAAAAATTGAAATTCACCTATCAGAAACATGTTCAGCATGGTATAAAAGTTCTTCTCTATGAAATTTAAATTTTGAATTACAAAGTTCGTCTGTTAAATACATGCTCGAATAAAACTCACAAATTTTCACTTCGAAATTCACACTTTAAAGTCCAAAATTTATTTATCAAAGGAAATGATTTTGAACTTAACCAACATTCGAATTTTGACTAAACTTCATGCGAATTTTGCATATCTTCACTATATCTTCACTGACAATGCTTTGCCTAAAATTATAATTTCAGAACCGAAATTCATCTATCAGATATGAAAATTTTGTAACTTCGAATTTTACCAAGTAAAGTATAAATTTTACACAAAATAAACATGAGTCAAATAGCAAAATTTGTCTGTTAGCTAAGAATGTTCAAATCTAAGAAATTTAAATTCATGCTAATGTTCAAATTTACTTAATCTAACTCATTTAAGATATATGATAATTAAGTAAATTTTAAAGATTAAACCACCTCAAAACCTAAGTGAAAACAAAATATACATAATAGTTAGGTCTTCAAAAGTTATGCTCCACTTTCATTTAGTCATTCCATTTTTGACATGCTCTCTTCTGATCTTTAGTTTTTGGAGCATCATTTCTTTTCTTCTTCTTTGAGTGAGATATGATGTTGATTTTTCTTTCTTTATTTCCATGCTCATTCTTTCTACTTGGATAATCCTACATTTAATGTATTACATTTACAAATCAAGTAATTAGTCAAATTTATATATCTGACTTGTGTTTTAAAGTATAAAAACACAGTAAATATATTAGTACATAGCATGATATATATATGTATTATAAACACAATTAAACACATACTAATACACCTTTTACCTCTTTTTGAAACAATATATATGTTAGATAAATATGATGTATTTATTTTTTATTGCTCTATATTTATCATCATCAAAGTTATATTATATTAAATCTAACATTTTTTGTCTTATCTTTAGACAAGAGAGAGAGGAGAGGATAGGAGAGAAAATACTCATCTCCCTTTATTTAGTTTAAAAAAAAAATAGAATGAAAAAATTTTTCTCTCTCCCCTCCAAATCTCTCCAATCAAATAGAAAATTAAACTGTTTCAAAAAGTGATTTTCAGATTGTTCATAAAGTGATTATTTATTTAGAGATTACATGAAAAATCAGACATTATTTTGTGTTTAGTTAAAATAAAAAAAAATAAATTATTTAACAATTAAAGTGGGTAATGAAAGATGAAAGAGAAAATTAGGGATTTATATTATAATATTTTAGTAAGACCAAATATTATTATTTTTGCAACTCTTCCATTTTTTCCCTCTTTTTTATATGAAAATCTCAAAATAAGTTAAAAACTAATTTTTTTTTCAAGATTCTAATTATTTTTAAAAATTTAAACAAATATCTTAAAAAATTTTAAATATGTTTTTTTATATAAAAAAGTGGTTTTTCATTAAAAAAAACGGGCTTATAATAACCAAACCAAACAAAAAAAAAATATACATGCCACACATAAATAAGAAAAAAAATACTCATGGTCATAATAATATTCTCACGGATGTGCGATTCTCTTATTAAAAGATTAAAAACATGTTCGCAAATGCCAAAAGGATCTTTAAAAAAAAACTGTGAATAAGGGATATGTTCAATTCATCAAAGAAGATGAAGACCATATTCGTCAAAATCATATGAACACGCGGGAGTGAATGTGGGTATGGGACTATACCCCATTTATACCCTGTGCTACAAAATCAAATACCAACCTCGTATTTTCAAGCGTTAACTTCACCTTTCCATTCAGACTTTCCTTTCGTCAACAGAAATCATCATATTATTAATACAAAAAAATAATATAAAATTTGAACATTTGAAAAAACGAAAACTATAAGAGACCCATATTTCAGAATCTATCATTTTTCAACACTATGACTCGTGTCAATACAAAAAAAAAAAAAGCAGATCTACAATGCTTTTTATTTGCCTGCCCCTCAATGAAAACTCTCAACCACCTTTTTTTTTTGTCGGCCATCTCACCTTCCCCAGGTGAAAACTTTTGTATTTGAAGCACAAAATTTTGAAAATGAAAACAAAAATAAAAACCTGTAAAAAGGAGTTGCTACTGCTTCTCTGCTTTTAAGCTAGTTTTAATTTTCATGTAAATAAATATTCAAACGAAGGTTTATGGTAACCTTGAAAATGTTCGGAAGCAGGTATTTTTTACAGGCAAGTACAACATATACGGGCTGGTGCTTCAATGTAGTGTCTAGTCAATATTGAACAAAACAAAAGTGGTCACTCGATATGCTGACAGACCAAGTGGCCCAATCAAGGCCATTATGAGTCCAGCCAGGGCAAGACAGTTCAACTGGATTGATCTGACCTCTGTTTTTTTTTTCTTTTCATATTGGGCCGCATCTTATGGATTAACTAGTGTGGGCCTACACACTTCAGGTATATGATAAACAATATCACTATTTATAATTTATAAATAGTGTGAATTCATCACCAAGATTTTGACATAATTGATCAATAGTTGAATTTTTTAAATATGTTATCCTAAGTTTGATTCTTGAAACAATGGAATGCGGCCTAAATTATCATAGTCTGTGTAACAAACAAAAAAAAAGTCATGGTCTGAACCAAGAGAAAATACACCAGGCCATTGAATAAGACTCATGTATTACTCCAATGAGAAAGAGCCTTGCAATGGCTGCGAAAGTTCTGAAGCATTCAATGAACATGATCTTAGCTGTTGTCGGACTTATGAGAAAAAGACCAAGTTCCTATGATAGCTATTCAACGTAAGGTCATCCATAAAGAAACATGGAATTGTGTGTGAAGAAGGAAAATATTTTCTGAATCATTCAGTCTTCTCATCTGTTTGCTGAGGTGTACGTACTTATTTTATATGAAACCGTTAGCGTGGATTGGTGCATACTATGATATTCATCCTCTTGTATTTGATATTATAGATAGTTGCCAAGAACACATTGAATCCTACTAGTGATTGTTTGAACAGTAAGTTTTCAGATTGAGCTTGCGCATCGGGTTCCCTAAGGCGATGTGATACCTAAAATTAAAACACTTAAACAGTTAACCCCCGTTAAGGCTTACTCATTGTAAATGACTGAAACACTTCATGAAGATGTCTTTGCAATTAGTCTTTCACTTTCTTTTCATTGTCTTCTTTACTATCAAAGAAACACTTGGAATCCAACGGTGATATGCTACTAAATAAACCAAAAATTCTTTTGAAGCTAACTAAATAATTTCTGGCCCACAGAATATGAATAGAATATCAGCGATCGAAAGACGGGAAGTTACACGTCTGTTTCTGCCAGTGGCCCACCGGCTTTTGCTTGTGAATATTTTATATTAAGAGAATAGGATCCAACTTTCAAAAGAACAAGAAGATAAAAAGGAGAGCCGAAAGTACTATTCGAGCGTATCTCTAGCTTGACAGATGTGTGTGGCCTAAACGTCTAAACGATAGAGGCCTAACAGATGTCAACCCAGCACCTCAACTTGATAGTATCGGTGGATTGAATAAAAAAAAACCATTGGAAATTGATTATGGTCACATAAATGGACCATTAACCAAATCCCACACGCAAGCTTTCTTCCTTCCTTTCTTTCGCTGACGCAAATACTAGTCCTATTCATTACCGCGCCTGGTCCCGGTGGCTCAATCCTGAAGTGATCAATTTTCCCTTTCCTTATAATTAAGCACCAAAAAAAGAATGCTTTATTTTTAAAGTCTTCTACTCTCTATTGATATATACTAATCTCATTTAAGAACACAAATTTATCCTTTTTCTTTTGTCTAAAAAACACGAATAAGCATAAAAATTCCGTTTTTTACCAATTAAGTATACCTGAGGTGGCATAATCTATCTTACTTATTAGTCCTAATAAGTAGAATCTATCAAAAACATAGCATAGAGTCTCGACTCTCAAGGGATAAGCGCGATGGTTTAATTGTCCGCTCTTCCCTTCCATTCCCCTAGAAGGCTGGAAGCTCCTAATTTTAAAAACAACAAAGGCTGCTATAAAAAAAAAGTAAAAAAAAAAAATAACAACAATAAAGGAAAGGAAAAGAAACACTGTAGTATGAGAATCTAAATTAACAATATTTATTTATATTAAAAAATTTCAACTTTTCTAACCTTTTTGTTTAGTTCCATTATAAGGAGGGGAGAAAAAGTAATCTTTGCCTTTATTTAATTTGAATAAAATTAGAATAGAAAATTTTTCATTTTTTTATTTACCAAAGTTCTCAAACCAAATAGACCTTAAGAATATCTTGAATATAGTATAAAAAATTTAAATTATATTAGAAAATTACTGTTTAAGACACACTAACAAAGGCACCCAGTTAAATTTTTTCTATTTGTTTAAAGTAAATTTTAAATTTTAATATATTGTAATATAAAATATAGGTTATTTTGATATATAAATCCTTTTCATACTTTTTCTCTATATGCAACCACTCCTATTAATTGTGTTCAGAAGATCGAAAAAATAATCTAATATATTTAGGGTGTATTTGAATTAGATTATGTATAAGTAATTATGAGGATAAGTAATTATTTATAAGTAATTATGAGAATAAGTGATTATGTCAAAAATGATTTGTGTTTGGATATTTTTATCTCATGATTTTGAGAAAAGAAATGTGTTTGGATATTGGGGTTTAAGTAATTATTGGGTGGATAATGAGAAGGAAAAATAAAATAAGTGATTATAGGAGGATAAGTGATTATCATAAGCTGAAAAAATCAACTTCTTTTATAAGCACTTATTTGAGGCATAAATACTTATTGAAAAACTATTTACGTTTGGCAATTCCACCACTTAAGCACTTATGGAGATCCATAAATGCTTATTTTGACTATCTAAACATGCTATTAATTTAATAGTTTGTATTTATTATTATAAGTAGAATTTTCTTAAAAACAATTTATAATACTTTTTAATAGTTATTATTAAAATAAATAATATATTTTATTTAAAGTAATAATCAATTATCTTTATCATTAAAATTAAAATTAAAATCAAAATCAAAATCAAAACCAATAGAAAGGATTGTCTAGAAAGAAATGTACGGAGAAGATGTAGATCCCTTATTTTGACACGAGTACATGAGCATCACAAGATGGTGTGGGGTCAAATGTTTGTTATGGAAGAGCAAGTGGTGGGACTCGGCTGCTGCACGAAGCAACCAAGAAAAAGATTCATTACAAAAGACAGAATGGCAACATAGGACCCTATTTAGTCTATCCCACAAAACCAAAATCAAATGCCACACACTCTTCATTTATAATTATAAATTAAACCACTCCATCTTCTCTCTAACACTCACAGCCTCCTCATAGATTTTCTGATTAACTTTTCATTTTCTGAGTTTCCACGCTCGTCAGTAGCCTCAAAGCCCAACAAATTTATGCAGGGATTGGATGTGATCAAAATTAAATCCCTATATATCTCTGAGACTTGGAGCATAACTTGGCGGGTCAGATATAACTTGGCGGGTCAGAATCAAATCTACAAGATCAAAAAATATTCTATAAGAAAAAGAACGCTTGATCACTCTTTTCATAGTATTCTCGAGAAAACTACCAATTGTCTAACCGCCAGCTCAATCAATACCGGAAACCTTTCCACACAAAGCAAAATTTTGGCACTATATACTATATATGCCAGGAGCCGGTGTCTCTCGGATTTCTTACAAATTCACGGCAAAAACTGAACGCAAGACAGAAATTGAAATTCAATGACATCACACTCATCAATCCACCCTCAACAAGTTTGATGAACCCCTGTATCTTAATAAAAAAACACAGGGATTTAAGGGATTAAACATCCTTGTTTACTCCATCCAAGACCTCAACTCAATTTAATATCAGCACCAAATGATCAAATTCAGATTTCTTACTCCGTTTGACCGCAACCACGTCAATTGATAATATCTCCATTTTTCTTCATGTTGTGGGAAATGGAGGCTATAACTTTAAACGTAGGCAACCTTTGAGATTTCCCACGTGGAAGAAATCGGGATTCTGGGTTTGGTGCTGGTGATTGCGTCGGATGATTCTCTCTGGGACAGACTTCTCCAGAACCCTGTACCGTAAAACCTTTCCCACATCTCCTTCTCCAGCTCCTGCAACTCCTGATCTAACTCCGGCGATGTCTGCAGATCAGACATGTCGACGATGCAGTGGGGGTGAATCTGCTTGTTGATATCGTCGCAGCCGCAGGAGCAACGTCGGTGCCTGGGGGGCAACATCCCCTTGCGGTGCTTCCGAAGGGCACGGCGGCACAGGCCGGCGGGGACCTTGTAGATGGCGAGCACGAGTAGATTGGCGACGGCGCAGGGGAAGCAACAACATATGACAGCGCACTCGGCGGTGGTTTCCCCGACGACCTCACCGACAAAGCTCCTACTGTTCTTGAGGAGGCGTTGCTGGCGGGTGGAAGCGGCCTGGCGAAGACGGACGTTCCGGGACATGGTGAGGAAACGATGGACGCGACGATTCTTGATCGGAAGTGGGGGGTTGCGGGGAAGACCAAGAACCGCACCGCGTGGGTGTGGGAAGAAAAGGTCAGAGTCAGAGGGGAGGGGTCTTGGCTTCCAATTCCACTGGGGGAGAAGGAGAGGATGGGGGATGGGGAAATGAAATAGAGAATGGAAGACTATGAGAGGCCAGAGTCACAGATTTGTTTCTAGATAAAGACGCGATGGAGCGAGACTAGAGCCTCTTCCCAAAAATAGTTTTGCTTTTGCTATTGTATACTTGTGCACTTCGCAGGACCAAACTCCAAAAGGAGAGGCTCCGTGTCCTCGCTTGAATTTGCACATTTTCCTTGTGATTGTGGCAATTGACAACCAACACATTTATCTCTAATTGCTTCGGCCACTAACCCACCCTCAAATTAAATCATATTTATATCATTCAATATATCATTATAGAATATAGAGAATCATCCGTGTTTGATATATCGATATAAATGATAAAATTTGTAGCAAGTCATATTATTTATTAATTATATATGAACAGCATCATTTATTTTTCTCAAAATCTATACCATGCATGAGTAACAGTGTCTATATATAATAAGATTTGTATAAAATAACATCATTCACAAAATCATAAACAATATGATGTGTTTTTCAAATTTTGTGTAATACGTGAAAAATATGTCTAGTGTTGTAAGAAAAATAATAAAAAATATAAAATCTAATAATATTTTTTATGTTATAAAACTTATATGATACTTTCTCCAATTTATATTGTAAGGGTTTTAGAAGAACCCTTATTTGGTTCAAAATATAAAGGGTTTTGTAATTTTTAATAAGAGTTTTTTTTTTTTTATCCCTACTGATTATTGTCTCTTAAATTGGAAAAAGGAGAGAGAGGATGAATTTCAAAATAACTTTTAGTGATAATTACTAAGGATAAAATTGGGATGTTGGGTTTTTTTTAGAAATGTGAGGTGTGTAACTAACGTTTCTTAATAAGTATGAAACAGTTAAAAACCCTATGAACTGAAGAGAATAACTGTTTAGAAGAAAATTTTTACAAATATTTTGATCAATTAATATCAACTATCAAGTCTATAAGGGTACACACACTTTACAAATTGTAACCATAAAACTCAATTTCAAACTCCATAAAGCTGCATCAAAACCCACCAAATTAATTATAAAATGAAATATTTTTGGTCCTCCTAAATAAATTGTTAAAATTTTGAAATTACGGTTTTTTAATGTAATTTTTTTCCTATTTTGTAAATCACTTTGGAGAATGAAAGATCTAAGGGTTGCAGCTAGTATTGGGCACAATCTTTGTTAATGAAAATGAATGTTCATGAATTCTTATTATTGTAGTAACTTTCAAGAGTTATTAATTATTTTTGTAAGGTTAAAGGACATTTTTAGTCCTTAACTTTAAATTAGGTTTTATTTTCATCCTTTAATTTTATTTATTTTTTTATCTTTTAATTTTTAAAATATAATTTAAATTTTTCCGACTCCTAACTCTGTTAATTTACGCAAAATGCTGAAAAAGCCCTCGCTATGGCTGACAATATTTGTTAATGAAAATGAATGCTCGAATTCTTATTATTGTGGTAACTTTGAAGGGTTATTGATTAATTTTGTAATTAATAAAATATTAAATCTTATGATGTCCTGCCATAATTTGAAATATAATAGTATATTACTCCCTCTGATATTTACTATAAGATCCTTTTAACCGAATCACACGGATTAAGAATTGAAATTAAAATTAATTAACTACTTCGATTTCTCTGAAAATCCCAACATTTTTTCAAAACTACCTTTATTTAATCTCTCTCTTTTTCTCTTTGAATACATTAAATAGGGATATTTTTCTAGAAATGTATAATAAATACTACCTCATATATTATAAATGTTCTTATATTTAGGATCAGGACAAAAGATCCTATATATAGGATCGGAGGGAGTATTAAAAGCGAATATATTGGCCTTTTGATTCTCAACTATATTTGATTAATTTGTTTTGTAATCATTTTCAAAATATATATTTTCTTCATTCCTAAATGTTAGCAAGGCTGACTTCCCAAGAGGGGGGTGAATTGGGAAGATTAAAATTTTTCTGCACAAAGTGAAGTAAGTGAAGATATCACAGTATAATGAAAACAACGTGTAAAACAGAGTAAGCTGAAAAGTAGAGATAAGGAGAAGAAAACTCAGTGATTTATCCTGGTTCGGTCTATCCACTTGACCTACATCCAGTCCCCAAGACACCTCTTGAGATTTATCCACTATCCAGCAAGAATTTCAACGGGCTTCTTACTAAAGCCACAGTACATGAGTATGCTCTGTTCTGAGCTCTCTCAAACTCTCTAAGCACTTTCTCTATGTGCTTTCCAATCCCCTTGTGAATACCCCTCACAAGTAAATCTATCTTCCAGATGAAGAGTAGAATGTTTACAAATGAATAACTCTCTTGAATAGAGTAGATATGAAGGTTTAAGTACAAATAATGAAGTTTGAAGGGTAAAAGCTTTTGAGATGAAAATTCAGCAGAAATTCGGTATATACAAGTTTGATTCGTTACCCACAATTTCAAATGATGTTGTATTTATAGATTTAGGTCTCAAATATCCGTTAGAGACTAAATCTATCCGTTGGGGAAGTTATCCAACGGTTACTCTGAAAAACTATCCGTTTACCAACCGCATTTAATGTTTCTGACATACTGAAATTCGAATTTTGGTTGGCCAACAGACGAATTTCGAAGGAACCGAAGGTTAAAGCTTCCAACGTTGAAATACGAAGTTCGTCTGTCCATAGAGTGAAATTTGAATTTTGAAACTTATAAAATATTTTCACGATGTGACATACGAATTTTCAAGAAGAAAGTTTTTCTGTAAGTCGTGAACAGTGTTTTCAATTTTCTACAGTACCCTTGAAATTCGAATTTTGGATGCCCAAAATTCGTCTGTCCGTTGAGCGTTCAAATAGGCACCGTAGTTCACTTTCTTTGAAATTCGAATTTTGGCAGAGTGAAATTCGTCTGTCAGAGACCAGTTTTGAGACTTAAATCTTTCTTGATCTCAGATGAACTTTATCAAACTTTCAGACGAATTTCTTCTATTTTCTCAAGTTTTGTTTTGTCTGAAATTCGAATTTTGAAAGAGTGAAATTCGAATGTCACAAAGTAGCTCTTTTGACTCAGATGAAAATTCGAATGTTGCTAAGTCAAAGTTCGTCTGTCAGAGAGCATTTTTCAAACTTAGTTTCTTCTTGATTTCAGATGAATTTTAGCAAAGTTTCAGACGAATTTCTTTGGTTTTCACAAATTGCATTTTGTCTGAAATTCGAATTTTGAAACAGTGAAATTCGTCTGTCACAAAAAGGCTTCTTTCAGACTTGATGAAAATTCAAATTTTGAAGGACCAAAATTCGTCTGACAGAGGGACACCTCTCCAGACTTATTCAGTTTTAGCTTGAAATTCGAATTTCCAAAAGTAAAGTTCGAATTTCCAACTTGACAGTTGAGTTATACTTTCAAACTTCGTCTGTTTGTGAGTATTTTTCAAATAAGTAAAGATTTAACTTTAAATCAAGGTTTGAAAACGTCTTTTTCTCAAATCAAAATCTTTTACCCAATCTAAACAAAAACTAAAGATCCTACAAAAGATCTAATAGCAAATACTAAGAAAATCTTCACTTGAAACAGCTTTGATCTCCTTTGATATCTTCAATCCAAGCTCTTGAGTGTTGGTTAGGAATCATCAAAACTCTTGATCCAACATTCTCCCCCTTTTTGATGATGACAAAACAACTCACAAACTGGATTAGTACTTGGGTTTGCTTACACAAGCTCCCCCTCAACATATGCACTACAGTTCATAAGATATCATTTTCAACAGATTAAGCGAAGAGATTCAAAGCCCAAATCATTGCAACCAAGAACATAATTTACTTAAACAAAGTGTTGCAATACATATTTCAATCAGTTCTTAAAACATCAAACAAGCAAAAGACAATAAAACAATTAAGACTAGATACAACAAGAAGATTCAGCCTAAGATATAAAAACATCACTTCTTCTTTGGCTTAGACTTCTTGCTGCAAGAAGATTCAGCCTAAGATCTAAAAACATCACTTCTTCTTTGGCTTAGACTTCTTGCTGTAAGTCTTTCCTTTCCCAGATGACTCAGTAGATCTTCCAGCTTGCTTAGTCCCAGTTTGCTTTATCTTCTCCCCCTTTTTGGCATCATCAGAAAGCCCAGCAAAGTCCATTGGAGGAGGTATCTGAGTGAGAGGAACAGCACGAAGAGGGACAGGAGCAAAAGGAATCTCTGGCTGAGCTGGTGCAGGGGGCTCAGCAGGCTCTTCATCAGAATCATCAGATACCTCAAGCAGCTCTTGCATGTCCTGCCTGGAAAGAGCTAGCCGAGTTCTCTGTTCCTCTGACAGCCCATAATCAGCAAGAGAAGGAGAGGCTGGTGCAGGAGGAGGAAACATTTCTTCAAGCCTTCTCCTTTGAGCTAGCAGAAGGGCATTGTGAGCAATAGCAGCAAAGTCAATAACAGGCACAATGCTCCTTTCCTCATTGAGTGTAGATTGCAGAAATGGTGAAGCAGAAATGGATGCTACCAGCTGCTCAACTTGCTCAGACTCTTGGGTGAAAAGGATGGAGTCCTGAGCAACTGCTTCACTCTGCTCAATTGGGCTTGTTTCCTGCAGACCCTCTTCCTCCATGCCATAGTCCAAAGGTGGACCAGGACTTACCTCATTGTTGGAAGCCTTTGGCGTGCCAGTTGGTTCAGTCTCTTGCATACCAATATCAGGGATAGGAGAATCCAGCTCAAAAGGACTTGGAGGCACAGGAGATGGAGACAGAGTAGGCTCAGGGATACCAGGCTGAGGTGGAGCTGAAGTGGTAGGGATTGCATTTCTAATTTCTTCATAGGCATCAGCCACCACCTTCATATTCATAGCCAACTGATGGATCTGATCTTGTAGATGAGCAAATTTGGCATTTTGCTCATCCCTAATGCTGAGAATGAGTGTTGACAGATTGTCAAACAGCTCAGTGATCTTAGTTGGCTTGGCTCGAGAGGAGGGAGTGGAAGGAGGGTGAGTAGGCCTGGATGGAGATGGAATAGGCTGAGAAGGCTGAGGTACAGATTTGCCAGGAGCCTCAGAGGTGCCTTCTTGTTGGAGGGATGCATCAGTAACAAAGAACAAATCTTCAGATTTTCCTGCTCCCTTTCCAACCCAATGTCCTTCATCTCTTTCAATGCCCATCCTTTGCAATTCTTCTTCTTTGAAGGCCTCAGTGAGCTTCCCTTTCCCCTTTTCAATGTGCTGAATCCTAGCATGCTGCAGGATTCTTGAAATAATTGCTGCATAGGGGAGTGTGGAATCCTTTCTCTGATCTCTTGCTTTTATCATTCGCTGGAGAATGATATGACCCATATTGATCAGCTTCCCACGTATGATAGCAGTCATCACATGAGCCTCTGCCCTTGTTATCAAATTGAAGCTGCCACCCTTGTTGAATATGATCCTGGACACTATATAGTGCAAGATCCTTACTTGTACACTTAGATCTGTGGGCTTCAACAGATTTATTGTGGGCCTATTCTTCCTTCTTCTGAATAAGGTGTCCAAGATAGTGCTCTCCTTGTAATATAGGAAGGGCTCACCTTCTTCGTCAGCTGTGCTAGCCTCATCCATATACCCAGAGGCTATAATGTCAACTTTCAGCTCATCTTGACCTGGGATTTCCAATACCTCATTGAAGGTTTCATCAGCAAGCCAAATGGTCCTTGATCTCAAGGTGACCTCCCATTTCCTTTTCTTGCTGTTATATTTAAGAGAGGCATACCAAGTCTTCATTACCTCATCATCATATTTTTCAGCAATTTCCAACAGATTTTTATATTTTATCAACCATATTGCAGCATCAAAGTTGTTGGATATCAGAAATTGTTCCATATTTACACAGTGAGGTTTGATTACCTTTTTGTTTGAAAACTTGGTAGTGTACTCTTCTTGAATCTCTGGGGTGCTCCACAGTGGTAGTGTAGTCAATTCAAACTCTCCAGATTTAGTAGAAGAAGAGGAAGCCACAGCAGTAGTATCAGCCGAAGGAACTGCAGATTTTGAAGATGAGGGCCCAGCTTTCTGAGGTTCTGACTTGGATGAAGATTTTTGGCGTTTGGAAGGAGTAGCTTTACCGGGTTCGGCCTTTCTCTTGGATTTCTCTCCTTCCTTTGTAGCATATTGAGATTTGACCGTCCTTTTTGGCCGAGTTCCAGCTTGTCCTGTTCCAGGAATCTTCACTCTCACCATTTCTTGGCTGAATGATGCAGAATGTGGCTGAGAATAGATTTAAGGGATGCGAAAGGAAGTTTAATCGGTGAGAAAAGACGGTTTTTGGACAGGAGTTAAGAGGATTGAAGAGAGAATCAGAACAGACTTGGAGGAGTTACAAATAGGGTTGCGTCTGTTCTGTGGGAAACCGTCGGTTTTAACGCATGTAACCGTCTGACAGACGAATTTTGAGGGGTCAAAATTTGAACTTCGGGCAGTTACAAGTTAAACCGTTCAGCTCGTCTTACTGACAGATGAATTCTCATCTTGAAAGTTCGTCTGACAGAGGCTTGAAACAATCAATACATACACAATCAGACGAATTTTGCTCCGACAAAATTTGAATGTTGAAAAGAAAAACAGCTTCAACAAACAAAACTTCAACCAATAGACGAATTAAGCATGCAGAGCAACATCTTTCAAGCATTCAATCATCAAGAGCATAAGTCAACAGACGAATTTCGAACTGAAACTTCGAATTTTTCAACTTTTACGAATATTGTCCAACATTAGTATGTTAAGAAGTAATAATTCGTATAACAGTGATGGACAACTATAACTTTGAAATTTGTGTTTTTGAAAATTTGAACTTTCAAGCTTCAACAGACGAATTTCGAGGCATTACCGAGAACTGTTCAAGGCATAACAGGCCAAAGTTCGTCTGTTGATCAGCCAAAATTCGAATGTTGACCATGTTAACCAGTTCAAAAACACAGATTATCAATGAAATTCATCTAGCAATCAAACATCATACAAATTTCAACTTTTTTTTTTTTAAAAAAAACTTACAGAATGGATCCAGACCTTAGAATAATTATCATTCACTTCATTTTCTGATTGTTCCAATCTGGAGTGCTCCAATCTTTCAAACTTTTAGCCATTGATTTTCACAAGGAGCACCTGCAACTATATTAAAACATACTCCGATGCTCAAGTTAGAATAAATTTTAGTATTAAAAATTCTAAAGACAGAATTGCACAGAAATGACTTACAATTCATTGGGATTTACCATTCCCAATTCTCTTCTTATTTTGCAATGCCTGTCTTCTGGTAGAGGTTTGGTTAGTATGTCGGCTAGTTGATCCTCTGTTGGGATGTATTCCAGCTTAACTTCTTCTTTCAGAACATGATCCCTTATGAAGTGGTGTCTAACCTCAATATGTTTCGTCCTTGAGTGCATGACAGGATTTTTAGTGATGTTTATGGCACTTTGATTATCACACATGATGGGAATCTCCTTCATTTTAACTTCAAGATCCTCAAGCTGCTGCTTCATCCAGATGACTTGGGCACAACAGCTTCCAGCTGCAACATACTCAGCTTCTGCAGTGGATAGAGTCACACTGTTTTGCTTTTTGCTGAACCATGAAACCAGGGATCCTCCAAGAAACTGACAAGTTCCACTTGTGCTTTTTCTGTCAGTTTTGGATCCTGCAAAATCAGCATCCGTGTATCCTTTGAGATCTTCTCCATTGCCTTTTGGATACCAAAGACTCATCTGTGATGTTCCAATTAGATATCTGAAAATTCTTTTCACAGCTGTTGCATGGGTTTCTTTGGGGGCATGATTGGAACCTTGCACACATGCAGACACTGAACATAATGTCAGGTCTGCTGGCAGTTAGGTACAGCAGGGATCCAATCATTCTTCTGTATTGAGTAATGTCAAACATTTTCCCATTTTCATCCATGTCCAGTTTGGTTGCAGTGGCCATAGGTGTTCCCATTGGCTTGGCATTCTCCATTCCAAACTTCTTTAACAGCTCCTTTAGATACTTGGATTGGCTGAGAAAGATACCATCATTAAGCTGTCTGATTTGCAATCCAAGGAAGAAATTGAGTTCACCCATCATGGACATTTCGAATTCTCCCTGCATTAACTTAGAAAATTCCTTGCAAAGAGTTTCATTAGTAGCACCGAAAATAATATCATCAACATATATTTGGACAATTAGTAAACCTTTATTCTCTTTCTTAGTAAATAAAGTTGTGTCAACTTTGCCTCTGTTAAACCCTTTTTCAGTCAGAAAATTGCTCAATCTTTCATACCATGCTCTAGGGGCTTGTTTTAATCCATAAAGAGCTTTCTTCAGTTTATAGACATGGTTT
The DNA here is from genome assembly GCA_026686845.1 of Adenanthera pavonina. Taxonomy (NCBI): domain Eukaryota; kingdom Viridiplantae; phylum Streptophyta; class Magnoliopsida; order Fabales; family Fabaceae; genus Adenanthera; species Adenanthera pavonina. The sequence continues at coordinate 9,048,335 of JAIVEN010000002.1, forward strand.
GGTTTTGTAGAATCCTCAAAACCTGGAGGTTGATCTACATAAACTTCTTCCATGATATATCCATTCAGAAAAGCACTTTTTACATCTATTTGATATAGCAAAATATTTTTCATGCATGCATAAGCTAGCAATATTCTTATAGCTTCTAATCTAGCTATTGGTGCAAAGGTTTCTTCAAAATCAATACCTTCTTTCTGATTATACCCTTTAGCAACCAATCTAGCTTTATTTCTGATTATTATTCCAGATTCATCAAGTTTATTTCTGAAAACCCATTTGGTACCAATAACAGGATGATTTTTGGGTCTAGGTACTAAATCCCAAACTTGATTTCTTTCAAACTGATTAAGTTCATCTTGCATTGCCAAAATCCAGTAATCATCAGTTAAGGCTTCTTCAGCACATTTGGGTTCAATTTGAGAAATGAAAGCACAATTTAGCATTTGATCCCTTAACTGTTTTCTGGTTTTGACTCTCTCTTGAACATCTCCTATCACTTGATCAACAGGATGATTCCTTTGATATCTCCAAGCTCTAGGGAGTTCTTGAGATGTTTCTTCATTATTTTCTTCATCAAACTCTTGCTCCTGGATATCTTCCTCTATGTTAACAGATTCAGATATTTTTGGAGGTTCAGTTCTACTTTTATCAGAAATGCCCAGTTTTTCAAAATTGAAAGCAAGATCATCCTCATTGGTAATATGTTTTGAAACAGTTTCATTTTCAATGAAAACCACATGCACAGATTCTTCTACCACATTTGATCTTTTATTATAAACTCTATATGCCTTACTCCTACTAGAGTAGCCTAGAAATATACCTTCATCTGATTTGGCATCAAATTTACCTAGGTTTTCTTTGCCATTGTTGTGAATGAAGCATTTGCACCCGAACACATGGAGATGGGACAGATTTGGCTTTCTCCCCTTGTACAGCTCGTATGGAGTCTTTCCCAGGATGGGTCTGATGTAGGCTCTGTTGATGATGCAACTTGCTGTGTTCACTGCATCAGCCCAAAACACTTGAGAAAGTTCCTTTTCATTCAGCATAGCTCTGGCCATCTCCCCAATAGTTCTGTTCTTCCTTTCTACTACTCCATTCTGTTGAGGAGTCCTAGGAGCTGAGAAGTTGTGGTCGATTCCATGCTCACTGCAATACTCCAGGAAGTATGCATTTTCAAATTCTCCTCCATGATCTGACCTGATAAACACAATAGAGATACCTTTCTCATTTTGCACTTTCTTAACTAAGGTTACAAATGCATCAAAGGTATCACTCTTAGAAGAAAGGAATAATGTACAAGTAAATCTAGAATAATCATCAACAATTACAAGCACATATAGATTACCACCAAGACTTTTCACCCTAGATGGTCCAATTAAGTCCATATGTAGCAATTCAAGAGGTCTTGTTGTGGTAACTATGTTTTTAGATTTGAAGGATGATTTAGTTTATTTTCCTCTTAAGCATGCATCACATTCTTTATCCTTTTCAAAAGATATTTTTGGCAAACCAGTAACTAGCTCATTTTTAACCAGTTTAGACAGTTGATTCATATTAACATGAGCTAATCTCCTATGCCATAACCAACTATCATTATTCTGACTAATCAAGCATACAGAATCTAAAGGAGGAAGTTCATCAAGGTCAATAGTATAGCAGTTACCATCCCTTTGAGCCTTGAGGATTACTCTGTGATCACTTTTTCTGATGACCAGGCAAAACTTTGAGTCAAACAGCACCCAGTTTCCTTTATCACAAGTCTGACTCACGCTTAGCAAGTTGTGGTTGAGGCCAATCACAAACAGTACCTCTTCAATGGATGTTTCTGGATTTTTCCCCACAATGCCAATTCCAACGATTTTGCCATATTGATCTCCTCCAAAGGTCACCTTTCCTCCTTTCTTGTCTTTAAGGGTGATAAACTTCTCCTTATCACCAGTCATGTGACTTGAGCAGGCACTGTCCATATACCATTTGTTGTTTTTCTTAGCTTTGAGACAGACCTGCAAAACAATATTTATGTTTTCTTTTTAGGTACCCAAATTTGCTTGGGTCCTTTTCGGTCAGTAGGTATTTCCCTAGATGCAGATGCAACTTTGGGAACCCATTCAACTTTCCTTCCAAGTTCATTTTTCTTTAAAGAACAAGAACTGGAAATATGTCCCTTTTTGTTACAGAAATGACAGGTAATGAAAGGGCTGCTAGATTGAGATGCAGGAAGAAAACAGTGCAGATAGTACTTTTGTTTAGCATGCCTTGGTTGATCATATGTTTCAATGTGATGTGATGTATTAGTTTTCTTTTTATTGTTCTCAGCATGTACAAAATGTCTTCTATATGCATTTTGGTTTTTCTTCCTAATCTTTTCCTTGACGGAACATGGATCATAGCCAAGACCAGCTTTTCCTTGTGAAATTCTTTGGCTTCCCATCAATGCAAACAGCATATCTTTACCTCTAGTGAGCCTAAACATGCTTTTAACTAGATAATCATTGGTTTGTTTAAGTTCAATGCATGATGTGCAGCAAACAGATTCAGAGGTAGGTAAAGAAGCAGTTTCAGAAACTATGCTTTGAGACTCCAGCTTGCTTATCTTTTTCTTTGCCAATTTCAGTTCTTTAGCAACTTTAATAAATTCATCATGAAGCTCATGAAATGCATCCAGTAATTCAGAATAGGAAGGTTCAGATTCATATACCTCTTCATCCTGATCACTGCTGTATGAGGGTGTAGCTCCTTCAGAAGCAAGTTCCATCAGACAAATGTTGGCAATCTCATCTTCATCTTCTTCTTCCTCATCTGAGCTGTTGCCCCATATGGATGAGATGTAGGCTTTCTTCTTTTTCCCTTTGTCAGCACCTTTCTTTTCTTTTTCTTGCTTTTTGAGGAATTGGGGGCAGTCCCATTTTATGTGTCCCTGCTTCTTGCACTCATAGCAAGTCACAGGTTCTTTTGCCTCTTTCTTGCTTTCCCCAGCAGCTACCTTTTTGAAGAATCTCTTGTTCTTCTTCTTGCTGTAGAATCTTCCGAATTTTCTGATCATCATAGCCAGAGTTTCCTCATCAAGTTCATCCTCTTCGTCAGATTCTTCTTCCTTTTCATCAGCAGCTTTGAGAGCAAGGCCTTTCTTCTTTCTGTCCAACCCGGCTTCCTTGAGAGCTTTGATTTTTCCTTCATACTCCTCAAGGCTCCCGAAGAGAGCTGTGACAGAGGCCATTGATTCTCCTCTGGCTTCTTCTATTGCTGTCACCTTGGGCTGCCATTCCAGAGGGAGGGCTCTGAGAATTTTTCTCACTTTCTCTGATTGAGTGTATTCCTTTCCTAAACTCTTTAGTTGATTCACAATGAGGGTGAATCTCTTTTGGAGCTCCTTTACAGTTTCTCCTTCAGACATTCTGAAGCTCTCATACTCTCCAATGCACGTATTGAGTCTGTTCTCCCTGACCCCAGATGTCCCTTCATGTGCAATCTGCAGAGTGTCCCACATCCCTTTTACAGTGGTGCATTGTGAGACCCTGTAGAATTCGTCTTGGTTCAGGGCATTGACTAAACAATGCTTTGCTTTAAAATTCAGTAGGACTCTCCTTCTGTCTTCATCATTCCATTCTGCTTCCAGCTTCTCTTTGTATCTTCCATCTTCAGTTAGAGCCATTGGGACGAAATCTCCTTTATCAATGACTGACCATATGTCAAGATCAATTGATTGGATGTAGATCTGCATCCTCATCTTCCAGTATCCATAATACTCTCCACTGAAGCCTGGTGGTCTGTTAGTGTTGTTCCCTTCAGGAAGTATACTCTCTCCAAAGCCAGCCATCTTTGTTCCCGGACTGTAAAATCCTTTGAATGGGAATCCGGGCTCTGATACCACTTGTTAGCAAGGCTGACTTCCCAAGAGGGGGTGAATTGGGAAGATTGAAATTTTTCTGCACAAAGTGAAGCAAGTGAAGATATCACAGTATAATGAAAACAACGTGTAAAACAGAGTAAGCTGAAAAGTAGAGATAAGGAGAAGAAAACTCAGTGATTTATCCTGGTTCGGTCTATCCACTTGACCTACATCCAGTCCCCAAGACACCTCTTGAGATTTATCCACTATCCAGCAAGAATTTCAACGGGCTTCTTACTAAAGCCACAGTACATGAGTATGCTCTGTTCTGAGCTCTCTCAAACTCTCTAAGCACTTTCTCTATGTGCTTTCCAAACCCCTTGTGAATACCCCTCACAAGTAAATCTATCTTCCAGATGAAGAGTAGAATGTTTACAAATGAATAACTCTCTTGAATAGAGTAGATATGAAGGTTTAAGTACAAATAATGAAGTTTGAAGGGTAAAAGCTTTTGAGATGAAAATTCAGCAGAAATTCGGTATACACAAGTTTGATTCGTTACCCACAACTTCAAATGATGTTGTATTTATAGATTTAGGTCTCAAATATCCGTTAGAGACTAAATCTATCCGTTGGGGAAGTTATCCAACGGTTACTCTGAAAAACTATCCGTTTACCAACCGCATTTAATGTTTCTGACATACTGAAATTCGAATTTTGGTTGGCCAACAGACGAATTTCGAAGAAACCGAAGGTTAAAGCTTCCAACGTTGAAATACGAAGTTCGTCTGTCCATAGAGTGAAATTCGAATTTTGAAACTTATAAAATATTTTCACGATGTGACAAACGAATTTTCAAGAAGAAAGTTTTTCTGTAAGTCGTGAACAGTGTTTTCAATTTTCTACAGTACCCTCGAAATTCGAATTTTAGATGCCCAAAATTCGTCTGTCCGTTGAGCGTTCAAATAGGCACCGTAGTTCACTTTCTTTGAAATTCGAATTTTGGCAGAGTGAAATTCGTCTGTCAGAGACCAGTTTTGAGACTTAAATCTTTCTTGATCTCAGATGAACTTTATCAAACTTTCAGACGAATTTCTTCTATTTTCTCAAGTTTTATTTTGTCTGAAATTCGAATTTTGAAAGAGTGAAATTCGAATGTCACAAAGTAGCTCTTTTGACTCAGATGAAAATTCGAATGTTGCTAAGTCAAAGTTCGTCTGTCAGAGAGCATTTTTCAAACTTAGTTTCTTCTTGATTTCAGATGAATTTTAGCAAAGTTTCAGACGAATTTCTTTGGTTTTCACAAATTGCATTTTGTCTGAAATTCGAATTTTGAAATAGTGAAATTCGTCTGTCACAAAAAGGCTTCTTTCAGACTTGATGAAAATTTGAATTTTGAAGGACCAAAATTCGTCTGACAGAGGGACACCTCTCCAGACTTATTCAGTTTTAGCTTGAAATTCGAATTTTCAAAAGCAAAGTTCGAATTTCCAACTTGACAGTTGAGTTATACTTTCAAACTTCGTCTGTTTGTGAGTATTTTTCAAATAAGTAAAGATTTAACTTTAAATCAAGGTTTGAAAACGTCTTTTTCTCAAATCAAAATCTTTTACCTAATCTAAACAAAAACTAAAGATCCTACAAAAGATCTAATAGCAAATACTCAGAAAATCTTCACTTGAAACAGCTTTGATCTCCTTTGATATCTTCAATCCAAGCTCTTGAGTGTTGGCTAGGAATCATCAAAACTCTTGATCCAACACTAAATATAACATCTTTTATCGTAATCTAAATAGTAATTATTATATATTTTTAGAAAATATTCTTATTTAATACATTCTAAAAAAAATTAAATAGAAGTAATTTAAAAAAAATATTGTTATTTTTAAAGAAATCTAACTAATTTTAATTTATATAATTTATTTAAAAGAGTTAGGGTTGAAAGTAGAGCTGAACAACATTACCCGAGATCCTGTTGGCCCGGTCCAACCCGGCCACATCAAGCCAAACCGGGTCGGGGTCAATTTATGGGTCGGACCAGGGTTAGGGTTAAATGTTGTTGGCTCTACCCGACCCGACCTATATATGTTTATTTTTATTTTTATTTTTTTTATAATCATTATATATATATTAATTAATTTTGTAGGATTTTTATTTTTTATGTATCTAATATAATATATTTATTATGTAAATATTATAAAAAAATTTCAGATTTTAATGTTTCAAAATTTTTTAAATTTTAAATTAATTTTTTAACTTAATATTATGTAAAAATAATGTATAATGTTTAAATATTTATAAATATTAAAAAAATATTTTTTTAAGATTATTTTTTGTTAAAGAAACCTATTTTTATATATAAATAAGTATATTTTTTTATTAAATAATTTTTTTATTTTAAAAATAATACATAATATCAGCTCGATCTGATACTTAGTCTGGCACTGATTCGATGCTAGTCTAAGTATTATCAGATTACCCGACTGGACCCAGCCATGATCACCCCTACTTGAAAAATATTTGCTCTTCCGAACACTCAAATCAAGCGCTTCTGTGGTTCTGTATGACTCGGTCAAATGAGTACCTGCACACAGACACAAACAGGCAACAACGCATGATTAGACTTTTTATCATAACATTTCGCTTCCCTTATTCATGTCTCTATTATTAAATTCTTGAAAAATGATTGATGCGCACAAAAATATATAACTCTTCTAGAACAATAAAGCCTTCTTGGTTTTGGTCACGTAATTAAGTTATCTTTACTCGTTCCACACAAAAAAGAAAGTTATCTTTACTCGTGTGCTTCAAACTTAACTCTTTTAAATGCAATATTTTATATCAACGTATAGAAGTTATTCCGAATTTAATAGTTTAGAACTTAACATATATATATATATATATCGAATTGGTCAAGCTTACGCAGACAAACAAAGCTTGTGATGGAACATTACGTGTGTGTATATTTTAAATCAAACATTACAGCAATTTTTACATTAATTTTATTGTAATTTGTAGCTTAAACATTCTGAGCAAATATAATCAATTAATTTATGAAAAAAATTTATATGCTTTTCATTATATGCTTTTTATGTTATTTTTAATTAAAAATTAGTATGTAATTTTTCTTAAAACATCATAGATTTAATCATTAATTATGTACTAATATTGTTAACTTCTTATAAATTTAAAAATAATTAAAAAGTATGTCAAATTTTAATTGAAAAGTAGTTTGAAAACTATATAAATTGTCTCCTCAATTTATATATAATGGTAAATAGTTCACAATATTAATTACTCCTGAGAACATTCCAATGCATATTGAGTTTTTTTGTTTCATTTCATGCATAATGAGTTTTTGTAATCAACAGCTAATTAATGTGGAAGCACGTGAGGACCAATATAAAAGGAGGAATTTAAAGAAGATGGATCAGAAAAACGTACCTTATACTACTTGATTACAGATACTGTATATATATATATATATATGGGGCATACACGTATGTTATGGAAATTCTAAAAATATATTAAATTTATGAACAAAAAATCAAATCTTTTATTTTTAACTTTATTAAATACTCCATCATCATCATCATGCATATTAGATATAGGGAGCTTTATCATATGTGTGTACCGCATCTCGAACCCGTCACTTTATGGGATGCTCAATATGAACATACCAGAAAGCTACAGGAGAGACCAGTAATGGCATTTTATGAGAAACAATAATGACAGAGAAAAAAATAAAAAAAATAATTCCTGCCACCTTATATTTCCTCAATTTCTTAATATAAGAAATAATTAAAGAAATTTTTGTATTTTAAAATATAATAAATATAGGAGATTTATTTAGTTTATTTAATACTTTTTTAATATAGTTTATTTGAATTAATTGCACGACGTACTCTCTCCATCACATATTATAAAGTATTGGAAGGGTTTTGGGTATATTAAGAAATATTTATTATATTGTTAAACTTACAAAAAATCAAAATTTCCAATTTTACCCTATTAATTCTATGTTTTTATTAAATATAACAAATTATAATACTAATAATACGATAAATGAGAAGCAAAAATGATAAATCACTACATGTTATCTTATATTATGAAACAAGAAAAATACCTCATGTTGCTTTATAATATAGGATGAAAAAAGTAAAAATTATTAATATTAAATTAGAGTATTTTTTGAAACTATTTTGTATTCGAAACAAGTTTATTATTTTTATTGATTTACATGATTTTATCTTTTATTTTTTATATTAAGTAAAAGAAAAAATATTGTGGACTAAAAATTTATTCTACAATACAGGTATGTTAGAAAAAAAAAAAAAAGAATACAAATACACAATATTTCTGGAACACGTAGCTTATAAACGATGATAGCGCAATAATTCCTGGTGACATTAGAAATGATGCAATGTTGCTTACCAAAAAAAAAAAAAGAGAAGATGGCAATATTCTTCATAATTATGATTTGTTAACGTTGTAATCATTTGAAGCTGCTTACCCAGTACTAAGTCCATATGTCTTCACGATGTATTGCTGATTAATCATGAGTCCTATTTTAGATGATTGTTTAATTTAATAGTTAATCCTTACTTATCCTGTAACATATTGCGCCAAAATGTCATCAATCTGTTTCAAAAACTCCATCAAATAAGACTCGATGGCGTACTTAATAGAATTGATGAAACAGATTAACAATAGAGAAAGGAAGCAACAGATCTGCTTCAAAAATATTGCCTTCGGAACCTTACGTGTGTGTGGATGAAGACAAGATTGCAACTTGATTAGGTTAGGCCACCTATTTTTTAATCTCATATATATATATATATATGTGTGTGTGTGTGCGCGCGCGCGCGCAAATAAGCTAATCGGCCTGTTTCATATTAGCATGACTATCTTTTTGAACCAAAAAAAAACAGCAACTTTATATTTTTTTAAGGAGAAAAGAAAAAGAATATGATCTTTTCTCTCTCTTTTTTTGGTCACAACGAAGAACTAAAATAGACCATGATTCCTTTTGGGCCCACCACGGGATGTAAGCTTCTCTATTTTTTTTTATACAATAAGCTTCTATGTTTTACTCTGCAGAGGTATTTTTCGGAGTAAAAATATTCTGCACACGCACAAATCAGTAATCACAATACAAACGATTTGTGGGCTGAATAGCTACAGGTATGCACTGTCGACCCACTTACTGCCAAATCCACCAAAAAAAATAAATAAATATATATATATAGTGTCCTACAGAATGAACACAATGGGCCAGGAAAATAAAAAAAGTAAAAAAAAAAAAGAGAGCTCAAAACCCAAATTTGCCCATGCGAGTCCTGTATTTCAGAATCCCCTTATAAAGAACTGCCCTATTAGGAGGCATGATGTGCTCTAATCTGGGTCCACCCCTCCATTTCTGAGCCAAAACCGTCCTATCCATGGCCTGCCTTGTCTTGCTCACCTTTCTCCCATAGACATTGTTCTTCGTTACAACTTCAGAGAAGCGCACCTTCTTCTTTAATTGATGCTTGTGATCAGAAACTTGCCAAAACAAAACAACACCACATTTAGTCTCTTGATCATCATTTTGAGTTCTTCCTTTGTATAATGAGAATCAAGAAAGATTGAAATATAGAGGAAAGAACATATATGGCCGTACCACTAATATTGTTCTGGGCATGAACACGCAAGACACCGCCCATTTCGAACTCGAACTTCTTCATGAAATTAGAGAACAAATGCCTGTGAACTTGATGAACCAGGAACACCATGCTTCCTGATACAGCGCAAACTGCCATGAATCCTAATCTCACTGAATCCTCCATCCTCCTTTCTTTCTCTTTCTTATTTACACAAGCTAATTAAACTTTGGGGCTTTGCTTCAAAATGTCAAATAAATACTACAATATATATATATATATATATATATATATAAAGAGGGACATTATATACGTTGATGGACGGAAACGGTACTCGATGAAAATTAGAAAAAGACGGAATCCATAATTTGTACAGGGCAACAAGTTTAACTAAAATGGATAATGCTTATAAATGAACATCCTTGACTCGAGTCGCTTTAGTTCTCCTATTTAAACAACGAAAAGAAATTGTTGGACGATTTTTGGAAAAGAGGAAAGAACCTTATTTAGTGAAGATTCTTATTTATTTTTTCCGTTTTTCTATTTTGCCTTTGGACCCGTGTGTCTGTCTTTACCTTTTACTCTCTCCATATCTGTCGCGTTTCTTTCATCCCCGAACTCCTATCAACTATATTCGGCACTTTATTTAAAAATGGATACCATTTTCGATCACAAAAACATTAGTTGATTCAAACTGATTTTCTTTTTTAGTCATAATATTCTATTTATCATGGTCACGACACAGTGTTGTACAGATTGCAAGAGATAAGCCCAATCTGAACACACAATAAGAAATATTGTATCAATTCAACTAAATAATGTGTTTATCTTTTATTTAAGAATAAAAAAGAAAGGCATCCAATATCAGAAATCAAATGTCCTAAGAAGTGCGAAAAGATAATACTTGAACCAGACACACGTAACTTATTCTACGATCAGAAATCAAATATCTTGATAATTATGCAAAGCTCGTATTCAAGAACAGGAGGGATCATAAACACCAGAATCAAACCAACCATGCCTGGTTATATAAAGGGAACAGATCACCTCCAAGTTGTTCTATCTGGTGAATGATACATTTGGCATGAATTAAAATAGAAGATCAAAAAGAAAAGATCTCTGTTTCTGCGACGATCTTACTCATGATAAAGAAGTGAAGTGGAACACAGGACGAAGCACGAGATCCAATAACATGATGGAGGCGCATGACATGGAAAGGAACAGCAGCCCGTACACGATCCTAATACAGTTTCCCATTCGATCCCACTCTCAAATTCAAAGTTCGTCTTCTGATCTTCTCTACGCTGGAGGGTTTGATGCTTTAGAACAGGACTCTTCGGATTTGGATAACACAAGCCAATCCAAGTTTTTACTTTCAAATCACATATTACCCCATTTTTGTCCACACGTGTCCCTTGATTGGCAGGGAGACTTCACACGTGGCACAAGTCAATTTTGGCTTGAGATAGCAGCACGCTTGAGTCATGACTCCATATCTTTCTATTTTTGTACTATTCGTTTCGTTTAAATAAATTAATTTAGTAGTCTATAGTGTTCCTCATACATCGTCTTTGGTTATTTCTTCAGCAAACAGATAGACAACAGCGTTTCTGTTAGTCCGTTTTAAACTTTAAAATGGCCTTCTTTCTCTTGGTTTAGAAAAAAGCATTTCAAAAACGTTTTTGCGTATCGTATAAAGCTAGTGAGTTCAACTAAATTCAAACTCGATCTTCAACTATGTTGTGTTACTGTTGGGATAACTATAAATTGTATTACCTATTTGTTAACGGGTAAGAATTATTTCATTATTCCGTAAGAAAAAACAAAAGAAGGAATGCTTTCCTACCAAGTTATTATCCTCAATTATTTGTACAGAGATGGACTGTGCTTCTCTTTCTTCGTAGATTGTTTCTAATAATTTTGATTGTTGCAGCTGGTCTTATATGGAATTCTTGTGAGTTGTAATAGATATTTTAGATATCTAGTTAAATCCTTGGATGGTTTCTTTTTCCTTTCACGTTCCCATCAAGATAGTCAACCTGCAGATTGTTTGGCAGTGTTAGCTTCTAAAGTAATGGGCTCTAATGAGTGGGTGTGTCTTCACCCCCATCTCCTCTTTTAAATATTTTGTCTAAGAATTTAGATGGATCTTCTCTTGTTTGATTAGAGGAGTTAGTATCTTGTAATGGTATATATAGTTTAGTTTCTTTTGTGTTTTTCTGATTTGAATTGGTTTTTGTATTTGTTTTCGTTTGTCTTTGCTTTGAACTAGTCGAAGTGATTCTTTTTGTGGTGTTTAATAAAATAGATTTGGTTTTGGTAAAAAAAATAAAATAATGTACTTTTGTAACTACTGTAACTAATTTTTTTTCCATTTTATATCTGTCAATGACTTGATTTCCCAATTTCCCATAAATAATGGAAGAGTAAACTATTGATCAGTTTAACCAACACGGCCATTGATGCTACTACTTGAGATGACAAGTTATGGACGACGGCATTTCAAATGGGATACCAACTCCTAAGTGAAATGTGTGAATGAGCATTACGAAAGTGTTATTTGAGGATTCCCTTTTTGTACTCAATTTAATTGGGCATAACGTGAGAAGAAGCGCCAATATGATTATGAAGGCCTATTTCTATTTCATTCTGGTGTAAGCTAAGCTTGGAGCCATTTGCAAGACCAAATACTCTCTCACTGCGTTTGGTGCCGCTTTGTTTTTTAATGTAGACTCGGCTCAAGCACGACATGTGCTATGCTAGTGAGTGCCAAGTGCCAACTATTGTCCAAGTATTTAAAAATTAAAAATTTTAAACTTCTGAAGATTTAGATTCCAGAAAACTGCGAGCTAATCTAAGGTTGAACAGCTTCCAAAATTGCCTGCTGCGAGGCTTTGATAGCCGCAGTTTTTTTTTTCACCCCTTAAAGAGTATAACATTTTACTCAAGAATTTTGAGTCTTGAAGGAAGGTAGGGAGGAAAATTTTTGTCTTCTCTATAGGAGGAATCATTTTTATCAGGGAGTGGAATCCACACCTGTGAGGCGCCCACTATTAACCCACTATGCTATCACCACTACATTAAGCAGAAAACAATTCCACGCCCACTTTTATTTTCTTTGAAACCCACATGCCCACCATGCTCAATTCTCCCTTCTTCTCCGTTCCCGAGTATGGATTTTCTTTTAAGTCTCCCAGCTACACTTGCCAGATTTTTAGTCACCATCGCATGATTCAATCTCCAATCTTTAATTCTCACAAGCTTCCCTTTTGTTTCAAACGAAAGTCCCAATCATTTTTGGCGGGTGATTCTCTCAAAGCTTCTCGCTACGGAGAAGGGGGGGCCAACTCCAGAAAAGGAGGGTGGAGGGTGTCCTCGAAATTGGCGCCAAATTTCGAACGAGCTGTGGAGATTGAAGGAGAGGGGAAAGGGGCGGATAGTAATAAAGAGTTCGATGCGATTGTGATAGGGTCTGGGATTGGAGGGTTAGTTGCAGCAACCCAGCTGGCAGTGAAGGGTGCGAAAGTTTTGGTTTTGGAGAAGTACGTGATTCCTGGAGGAAGCTCCGGGTTTTACCAGAGGGATGGTTATACTTTTGATGTTGGCTCTTCTGTCATGTTTGGCTTCAGTGATAAGGTCAGTTTATTTGTTGTATACTTTTATTCTGCTGACTTCTATACTGAAAATTTGGTTGTTATATACGAGCGTATGACAAGATATGGATAATCAATAATGCAAGCAATCGTGAATGGCTGAATGTTACAGTGGAGAAATGTGAATTTGTTACTAATGAGAGGGAGTTGCTGCTTTTTCGTGTTTGCCAATTTGCTATGCACTATAAATAAAAACCTATTTATGAATATTTTCTATTTTCAGATGAATAGACACTACTCAGCACCTGTATCACTATTCCCATACTTAACAAGTAACATTGAATAAGACCACTTCATCTTGTTTATGATGAATAGACTCTTTTGGTGAACCTAGCATCACGAATGAATTCATGGATGTTTATGAGGAAAAAAGATATTTCTTCCATGAAGCATCTCATGAGGTTCATGAAGGTATGGTGTTGTGATCAATCAAGGTTACAATAAGTTTAGTTTGCTAACATTTCTAATAATACCTGAGCATGCTCTGGGCTTCAACTTTCAATTACTGTTACTGGGCAACTTGTAAGCCCCATTTAATTTTTAATTGGTATTTTTGCAAGGATACTCAAAATCATGTACTTCAAACTTGGGCAGGGTAATCTCAATTTAATAACACAGGCATTGGCAGCAGTTGGTTGTCAGATGCATGTGATACCAGATCCAACAACCGTTCATTTCCATCTACCTAATAACCTTTCTGTTCGAGTGCACAGAGAATATGATGAATTCATTGAAGAACTAACCAGTTACTTTCCCCATGAAAAGGAGGGTATCATCAAGTTCTACGGTGAATGCTGGAAGGTTTGTCTTTATTGAAGTGACTGCAGCTCCCTCAAGGCATTTCTGCCTTTACTACTTGTACTTGATAACTTAAGATATTATATGCGTGGTGGATAGATTTTTACTTCCCTCAATTCATTGGAACTGAAGTCACTTGAGGAGCCACTCTACCTTTTTGGACAATTTTTTCAGAAGCCGCTTGAATGCTTGACTCTAGGTAACTCTTTTAACTGTTGCTCAACATATGATTTCGTTTTTTTGACTTGCTTGGTATATATGTTTGCAATGATATTTTTAACACTTGCAACTTGGAAGCATTTATAGATTTCTTTTAGCTGTGAGATAAATGTATAAATTGAAGGATGCAGTGTTGGAAAGTAAGGGTAAGAAAAGGAACAAATATATTACTAAAGTAGATGTTATTTACATTTGCATAGATAAATCAAGAAGCAAGTGTAATAACTAGTTAACTCAGTTAACTCTGACTTGATATGTAAAGATGCAATGCAAGATTTGAGTAATTGTTGCTTGTGGAGTTAACTCATGCATTTTTATTTTTGAACTGCCAGAATATGGGTACCTTTTTTCCTGGCCATCAATATGGGTAACCTTTAATTTGAGGAGAATTTATATACATTGCTGGCTTACACACACACTCACAGAAAAAAAAAAAAAGAAAAAAAAGATGGATTTTGAAATTTTGACTTGTGTGCTATTACTAAACTCTTGTATTTCACCATGTTGATTAACATTTGATGTGCCAAGATTTTATCATTTCAAGCCTTACAAGCATCCTGATGAACCTTTACTTTTGAGTTTACAGGAAGTTTGTCATGTAAAAAATAAAGGGCATTATTGTCTATGATTATGCTTTGTATTTTTTTCTATAGAACCATCATGTTGGTAGACAACCCTTTGTTAGCTACAAGCATGAAATGCCTTATGAGTGCACTATTGATAAGGTTCTATTATCCCCTTGCTCCAAAAACCCTTCCCCCTTCCAAAAAAAAAAATCCTCTTAATATTCTCTATTGGCTTGGCAATCAACCTTTCTGATGATGTTATTTGTTAACAGCATATTATTTGCCCCAAAATGCTGGAGAAATTGCTCGAAAGTACATTCAGGATCCACAGTTGTTGTCTTTCATAGATGCAGAGGTGATGCAATTTGATCCAGTCAAAAGTTCAATTAATTTATCTTACTGGTACATGATTGATATACATCATCCATGCAAATTCTGTTTGCAGTGTTTCATTGTGAGCACAGTCAACGCTTTGCAAACACCAATGATCAATGCTAGCATGGTAAACTGTTCAAATAGCTGTCTGCATTCTTTGTGCAAGCAGTGCTTTCTTCGTACTTTTGGTAGCATCTTGGTGTCATTTTCATTCCTTGCTGACTAGATAGCAAGATGTGGAACTGTTTAGAATTTGGATAAGCATTTATGGCTTCTTGTCCTTGTAGTACCTCTGGAAGTGTTGGCCATTTCAAACATTACTGTCATGTAATGGGGTCAATTTCATTGTTTTCCTCTCCCTTTCATGCTCACTCTTTCATCCTCCTTTGCTCTTTCTTTTTTTTTTCCTTCTTCTTTTGCCACCAGGTTCTCTGTGATAGACATTTTGGTGGAATTAACTACCCTGTTGGGGGTGTTGGTGGGATTGCAAAATCATTAGCAGAAGGTCTAGTTAAACAGGGTAGTGAAATACTTTACAAGGCAAACGTCACCAGCATTATAGTGGAGCAGGGCAAAGCAGTAAGTGAGAAAAAGTCAATAACTAACAAAGATAAATTCAGAAGAGATGTGCTTTGTTTATTAAAATTTATACTCTGCTTTTTGCAGGTAGGTGTGAGGCTTTCGGGTGGCAAGGAGTTCTTTGCCAAAACCATAATATCAAATGCTACTAGATGGGATACCTTTGGTATGTTTAATTCAAATTTTGATTAGACATATTGTCTGTTAATCTTTAATTTTTATGTTGCTGTGTCTTGTGTTGCTATGATTAGTTCATGTAGTGATATTTACATATTGGTTAATTGTAGGAAAGTTATTAAAGGGTGAAGCCATTCCAAAAGAAGAACAGAACTTTCAGAAAGTTTATGTCAAAGCTCCATCTTTTCTTTCAATTCACATGGGAGTTAAACCTGAGGTTCTGCCACCAGATACAGATTGCCACCATTTTGTGCTTGAGGTAATTTGAAATGTCATCAACTTAATTGCTTTCTAGCCCCAAAAATGGAAAAACTTAATTGCTTAATACTCTTAGTGGCTCTGAAATGGTAATAATCCACTTCATGTGTTCTGCTATTGCCTGCTGATACTTCTCTAGAGCGACTGGACCAGATTGGAGGAGCCATATGGAAGTATATTTTTAAGTATACCGACTGTTCTTGATTCATCATTGGCTCCCAGGGGCCGGCATATTCTTCATATATTCACAACATCTTCCATAGAGGACTGGGAGGTAGGATGTACTGAGTACTGGCAGATTAAAACTGGAAACTTACTTTTTATATGATTTTAAAAACTACCTGATTTTTCCTACCCACATTTTTTCCCTTCTTATGCTATTTAGCATAAGCATAAATTTCAAAATATCAAGAATGTTGGTGTTTTTTGCCAGGGAATTTCAAGAGCGGAATATGAGGCAAAGAAGCAGCTTGTCGCAGATCAAATTGTAAGCAGACTAGAGAATAAATTGTTTCCAGGTCTTAGATCATCCATTGATTTTATGGAGGTGCGAGCTATGACCTCATATTTCTTAACAATGTTGCAGTAATTCTGCATTTTTTGAAGTAAACCAGAAATTAGTTACATTTATGTGGCTGCATCTGCATAGGCTTTACTATGCGGGTGTAAACACATTTTCGGTCTGAATTGACTGGACAATACATTTACTTTGGGTTTGTATATCATTTTATGGATAATATGGAACCATGCAGATATGATATATCAAACAACGGTCTCTGATATGTTCAAGCAATATGCTTTTCCTTTTTATGTGAAAAATAAGCTGTGAATCTTTTCGGAACCCCTCTCTCTGTTTTTTAGGCGAGACATATTCACATGATTCTTTCTGCTAGTGTAATTGTTTGAATCATCAGTTTAGATTGATGAAACTTTCTGTAAGTGATGGTTTTATAATTCCTGTGATTATATGTTTGGTTCTGAAATTTAAAACCACTGTAGGTGGGGACACCAAAGACACACAGGAGATTCCTGGCTCGTGACAAGGGAACCTACGGACCAATGCCACGCAGCATTCCAAAGGGGTTATTGGGAATGCCATTTAATACCACAGTAGGTTCACTCCAACAAATTAATTAGCAGTTTCAGTTTTAGAACATTATGTATGCTTGTAGAGCATACTGATTACTGATTAAATCCCACCGTACATTGACAAAATCTACAGGGTATAGATGGTCTTTATTGTGTGGGTGATAGCTGCTTCCCTGGACAAGGAGTTATTGCTGTTGCTTTTTCAGGGGTTATGTGCGCTCACCGCGTAGCAGCAGATATTGGTAAGCTGTAGCTTACCTTTGAATGTGTAAAAGGCTTGACATTAGCTGGAAACTTTTGGATAATCTCCATTTATGTTTTTAGTCAATTTAGTTTGAATGTTTGCTAGCATTATACATTGTGAATTATGCTTGAAATGCTACTGAGACTGGTGAAAATGAGTTAAAAATAGCTTACATTTTTCTACTTTTTTCCTTTGACAGGGCTGGAGAAGAAGTCAGCAGTTTTGGATGCCATGCATCTTCGGATGCTTGGTTGGTTAAGAACATTGGCATGAGATATGTTATAGGAACAAGCTCGGATGCAGGATCATCGTTCTTTTGCAGAACGAGTTTGCTTTAGTGACAGCATGCCCTATTGCAAATACTGGTATAAAAGTTAATTTTGGTCCATAACTAACCGAAGCCCTTGGAATATGTCTGCGGACAGACTTGTTTTTTTGTTGGGCTTGGTGGGGTGGGGTGGAATTGGGTTGCCTAAAGTGTAAATGATTCTTCTCTAGTTGATTTCTTTATTATTCTTGTTGATAGTTATACATTACCACCTAATCATGCTTCTAACTAGCATGTTTAAAACTTGATCCTAACGTCAATGGTCTAATGGCATTAGGTACTCTGAGTAGAGAGAAGCTATTGGATCAAGTTTCACTCGTGATGATATCTTAGAGTGTGTGTATACTGTAATTGTTCCAAAATAAAAACTTGATGATGATAGTTCACGCACTTGTGACTGCCTAAACACAATTTTTTTTTTTACCCTTTCTTGTCAGCGGCCAGACACATCTAGTTAGGACAGTATAATTTGATTCTCAGCTGTCTGGAGTTGATCAATCTGGTTAACATTTCCCGTAAACAAGAAATGTCAAGCAACAAGTGGAGGAATAACATGCTTGGTTTTACTTTTAAAAAAAAAATACCATTGAGCCAATCTATCTAGAGCAATGAATGAAAAATTGGACCAGATCGGCCGGTTCAACCGATCCAACCGGGAACCGGTACATGGTCTGATTTGGTCACAAGTACAAACCAGAGGTTTTTAGAACCGATATGAACTGACTAAGAACCAGCTGGGTTTTTTAAAAAAAAAATAAATATTTTTAAATATTTTTTTTTTGTTTTTAAAATAAAATAATATTATTTTTAATACTAAGTAGTGTTATTTTTTGTATAAATTTTTTTCTTTCCATATTATAATATGTTATAACTAATATTATGATACATAATTATTAATAATGATAAATTTACTTAATAAATAATATGAAAATAGAATATGAATTAACTATTTTTAATTCAAAATATAACTATAGATGAATATTAGCTTGTTTAGATTTTAATATTATGTTGTAAAACTTATTAATAATATTTTTAATTTTCTATATATTATTAAATTTACGTTTCATCTTAGATTGAATGTTAATTTTATGATTATGGATAAATATTTTTTATATTTTTTATTTACATTATTTAAAATAGATCAATTTATTCACAACTGGTTGGATCCCAATTTGACCACTGAACCTTGAATTGTTGTCTCATCTGGTTAAATGATCTGTCTGATTTTTAACAATGAACTAAAAATCGGACTGGACCGGCTGATTCGACCAATTCGATTAGGAACCGGTCTCTGGTCTGATCCGGTCACAAATGCAGATCGGAGGATTTCAGAACCGGTCGAACTAGTCAAAAACTGGTTTGAACCGGTCAGAGCTTTTTTTTTTTAAATATTTTTTTAAAATAAAATAACATTATTTTTAGTACTAAGTAGTATTATTTTTTGTATAATTTTTTTTCTTTCTATATTATAATATGTTATAAGTATTATTATGATACATAATTATTAATAATGATAAATTTACTTAACAAATAATATGAAAATAGAATATTAATTGACTATTTTGAATTCAAAATATAATTATAGATGAATATTAACTTGTTTAGATTTTAATATTAAGTTGTAAAACTTATTAATAATATATTTAATTTTTTATATATGATTAAATTTACTTTTTATCCTAAAATAAATATTAATTTTATAATCATGGATAAATATTTTTTATATTTTTTTATCTATATTATTTAAAATATATTAATTTATTCATAACGGGTCTAACCATGATCCGACCATTAAACCTTGAACTATTGTCTCATCCGATTCAATGGTCGGTCCGATTTTTAATACCTTTATCTAGAGACAAGTTTTTCCATTAGGGTGTATTGGAAAAGAAACACAAAGTAAATGGTGATTTTTTTTTGTTTTATGCTATACGGTTCTGCCATAACCATAAACGTTTTTAAGATCTTTTGTTTTAGTCCGAATTTGGCTAATTGGACGTTACTTAACTACTCACTCTAGAGCCAGGCACTTACACCAACTTTTACCTTCTATTCCGATCCCCACTCAGCGGGTATCTTTCTGGTTTATTCCTTGAAATATAATCAAGTTAAATAGGTTATATTTCAAAGCAACGAGGCATTGTTTATTACTTATTCGGGAGCAGGACCTTTATTATGTTTCAAAAGTTCACATATATTCGTTGGTAGTCTTGTCATTATAGGCTTTTTGGATTGTCAAAATTCAAACACCATTTTCCACTTCCCGTTTTGTATTTTCTAGAAAATATTCGGCGACTGCCTTAATGATTTTGGTCATTTCATGTTTTGATGCCTAAGAATTTCCTACATCTAATTTCTAAATGCAATGAATAAAATTAGATAAAGACAGAAAGAAAAGAAGAAAAAGAAAGCAAAGTGCATAGTTTTACCTTTACCACTCTTCTTTCCTCTCTTCCTGTATCTAAGAGCTCCTTTGGTATAGAGGAAGTAAGTAGGAGAAGTTAATTTTTTTGGGAAGTAAATGAATCAATCTTGTTTGATTTAAAGAAAAATTTATCTTTTCGGAAAGTTGAGTCTTTCCTTGAGAAGTAGTACTTCTTGACTTAAATCTAGGAAAATTCTACTTCCCAAGCTTTTTATAATTTTTTTACCAAAATTATCCTTTAATTTTTTAATTATTTTCCAAAAACACTTTTAACCTTTTAAACCCCGAAACCTAATCCATCATGAACACTTTTTGGTCTTGGCCTCCTCCTCTGGTCAGCAAGGCAACAAAGCAATAGATGTTCACATCTTCTTTTATTTTAGTTGGTCACAACAAATTGATCATCTTTCTTTTCCAAGGTTCTCATATCAACGATTTACTCTTTTTTTTCGTGTTAAGGTTTTTTTTGCTTAATTATGATGTGTGGTTTAAATTATAACTTTGTAATACATTTGTTGTTTAGTTATAATTTATAATCCACCGATAACCCTCTCTCGTCATCTATTACTTTTTTTGGTTAGCATCGCCTCTTGGTATTTACTTATGGGTGTGCAGCCAATTACAAAAAAAAGAGTCATCTACAGTATAAAGTCGAAAGCAAGATTACAAAGTATTGACTAAAGTATCACTTCCATAAAGATGTCATCCACTAAAAGGCTTGGCAGTGAAATCTGGCGATTAGATGATCCACACTTTAAGATTAAATAATTATATATATGTTTTTTTTTGTTATAATATTCTTATCATTAATCATGTTTTTATTGTCTTTGCTTATTGATTTACAGTAATGGCAAGAGTTTCAGTGCATAAAAAGAAGAAGATGCTTGCTTCTTGTACTGTCATTTATATTAAAATGATGCTTATGACTATGGAAATTCTAGAAAAGATTTTGCATACTATTGCTATATTAAATGTTAGAATTCCTATGTCTGTAAATTATAGTTATGGTGAGATTACTCAATAAAGATTGAGAAATAGGATTTTAAATTTAGCATCAATTATTAAAAGTGATGATGAAACTTGTATTAATAATCTAAGAATGAATAAAACATGTTTTTATAAATTATGTGAAATCCTTAAGGATGTTGGTGGGCTAAGAGGAAATAAGAACATGAATGTGGAAGAAATGATGGCTTTATTTTTATACATACTCTTGCATGACACAAAACATAGAAGAGTCAAATTGTTTTTTAGGAGTGGTGGAACAATATCTAAGTATTTTAATTATGTTCTTGAAATCGTACTTAGATGTCACCATCTTCTTCTTATGAAGCCTGAACTAGTCACTGAAACTTGCTCTGATGAGAAGTGGAAGTGGTTTAAGGTTTGTTATCTTTAACTATGATTTTTTCCCCTAAATTATAAATGATAGCTAACAAGGTTCATGTTATCTTGTAGAATTGGTTGGGAGCTTTAGATGGAACACATATTAAGGTTCGTGTTGGAGAAAAAGATAAAGTTAGGTATAAGAATAGAAAGGGAGATCTCTTTACTAATATCTTAGGAGTTTGTTCATAAGATTTACAATTTATTTATATATTACCTGATTGGGAGGGATCTGCACACGATAATAGAGTACTTAGAGATGCTCTTCCTAGAAGAAATTCATTAAAAGCCCCTCGAGGTATCAATTAAAGAAAATTATATTTCAGTATTAAAAATGTAACATTATAAAATTCAATAATATTGGACTCTTTTTTTTCCTTATGTTAGGATACTATTACTTATGTGATGTTGGGTACATGAATTTTAAACCCTTTTAGGGGACAAAGGTACCATTTGAATGATTGGAAGTCTAGACATAAGCCAAGAACAGTTAAAGAATGCTACAATATGAAGCACTCTTGAGCAAGAAATATCATTGAGAGATGCTTTGGGCTATTGAAGATGGGATGGGGTATCATGAGGTGCACAACATGGTACCCAGTGAAGACCGTTTGTAGGATCATCTCAGTATATGCTTTGTTGCATAATTTTATTAGGATGAACATGGAATCAAATCCAATCGAAAGCCAATTAGATCGGCTGCAAATAGAACAAGGAGTTGAAGATGTATATGGGGGAGATCTAATTGAGCACTTAGAGAACTCTTCAGAATGGAATAATTTTAGACTAAATCTACCTAATGAGATTTTCAATAGCTAGAGGCAGAGAAGAAATATTTGAAATCCTATTGTTTCAATGTTAAAATAATTGTTTATCTTACAAAACTAGTGACATGCTTTTCTGTATTTTTGCTTATTAATGAAAATATTTCATATGTTATATGTCATGCAAATTATATCCAATTATTCAATTTGTACCAATTAGATAACTTCTTAGTATGGTTAAAAAAATCCATTAATATTTTTTTTTTCATGAATGATGTCTATGAGTAAAGGGAAAACAACTTGTGTTAGATGGACACAACAAGAAGATACAGCTTTAGTTTTCACATTGGTGGACCTAGTTAATATGGGAGGATGGAAACAAGATAATGGACAATTTAAAGCAAGTTATCATCTTGAGCTAAGGAGAATGATACTTGAAAAAATTCCTACTTGTCAAATAGAAGCTCATCTACATGTTGATTCAAGGGTTAAAATTTTGAGGAATAAGTATCATGCTATTGCTGAAATGAGAGGTCCAAGATGTAGTGGATTTGACTGAAATGACAAAGATAAATATATTAGGTGTGATGATAATGTGTGGGAGAATTGGATTAAGGTAGTATTTTATTTTTAATTGTTATGAAGAATATATTTTACATTATCAAATCAATTATTACTAATACTTGGCTTTTTCATGCAAAGTCATCCAAATGCAGTTGGGTTGAGATTTAAGTCATTTCCTTATTATGATGAGTTGGATTATGTATATGGAAAAGACAGAGCAATTGGGAATGCTTTTAAGAACCCAGCTGATGCAGTTGAGGGAATTGATATGGAGCGGGTATAACACGTGTCATTTGCATCAGAAATTAACATTGATGAAAATGTAGAGACAGCTCCTTCAAGGCAAAATTGATCAACTCAATTTGTACAACAAATAATGATCCAACATTAGTTACTATGAATAAAAGGAAAAGCAATGATCCAGTAGTGGTGGCCAAGGAACTTTTAAGACATATGGATAAATTAGGTCGTGTGATGGAAGTAGTTAGAGAACATATGGGCAGACTTGCTAATTGCTTCAAGCATGAGTCTGAAGCAGTGGATAGGAGAATGTTTATTAATGGAGAGTTGATGAAATTAGAAGGATTAACTCAAGAAGAAACCATTGCAGCTAGAAGAAAAATTGCACTCAATCCTTTGGAAACTGATTACATTTTTAGTCTTCCATAGGATTTTAGGAAACTTATGTGCTCAATATATTCTTACCTGATGCTTAGTTCTTAGTATATTTTATTTGAATTGAGGTTTTTAATATGTTACTATGATTTTGTTTGAACCATATGTTGCTATAATAAAAAGTATATTTTATTATAAATTTTTGTTGGCCAATGTTTTTTATTATAAATTATAAGGGTATTTATGTGTTTAATACTAATACATAATATATTAATTTAAAAAATTAATTTCAACCTCCTGAAAAATAAAAAATAAAACAAGTAAAATATATGTACTTCCCACAAAGTATAATAAGCTACCTCTAAATTTACCCATGCACTTGGAAACCGGAGGCCAGAGATTCATACACATGGTTCTGCCGCATAGACACGTGACTGGACTGTCCAGAATTATCGTTGTTCGACATATTTTTAGGGGGCACTGCATAAAATTTATACGGAACGACCATAAATGACTGATTTTTCTTTTTTCGGCCAAACATAAGAGGCTGAATTGAACTAACACTAATCATTTAAAGCTGAACAATTTAGATTCTAATACCCAAGGGTCTCTGTCTTTGAGTTAGGTAATCTTTATATATAAAAAAAGGAACATCTCTGGAATCATCCATCTACTGATTCCTCAGATATCGTCGATCACGCTTGTTGGTGCTTCAAAATCCGCATGAAATACGTTACTGCAATTACTGAAACAGAAAGAGACCAGAAAACTCTGTCTTGTCCAAACTTAGCACTTTGTATGATCCTTCATCCAATGTCACTCATTCAAGGAGAGTTTGCTTTAAAACGAGCCTGTTTATAGTTGCATGGATGGTTTCAACTTCTAAGCTCCAATTCATTGAAGTTTCATCCGTCGCAAGAAGATGTAGGCCAAGAAACGATAACCAAAAACCATAGCTATCAGAGCACCCACCTCCGTCCAACCATTGTCAATTCTCATCCCGTTTATGCTTGGCGTCATGTGCTCATATTGCACCTTCAATAGAAGTTTATACGTGTGGTAGTTGAATGACATGTATCGAATCCAAGATATAAATGTAGGGACTTTCTGCCAAATTTAAAGAGCACATGTTAGTTACTCCCATTATACCAGTAGATTGCAGAGCTTATCTGCTTCAACTTCTTGACCATCCTTTTGGTATCACTTATAAGAGAATTTATATGGCTTCAACTTGAAGGAAAATGGATATGCTTACCTCCACGAAGAACCCTCCAGCCAGCATGAAGGTCATCACAGTGACTGAAGCCAAAGTTGTAGCTCTTTTCAAGTCCATCAGCGAAGCCCCAATGGCAAGTCCAAGTCCCTACTTCACAAACAGCAGTTACAATCATAGGCAATATATCTTCGGCTTATCATAGTCTTCTTAGTAGTTAGTAGAAATGCATACCTGGGCTGCCACGATGCAGAGGAAAACAGTAAGAATGCTGAGGAAAAAGGGGCCTGCACTCATTCTCAAACCAGCCATGAAATAAACAACAAGGAGGAAAAGCACCGGTAATATCAAATCCAATGGAAGGTCACTCGTAGTCCTAGCTACGAAGTATGCACTTAGTCTGTACATATCAGCTGCACGTTCCTTATTCAGCATGGCTCTCTCTTGTGGAAAGGTAAATATTGCAGTGAACACCGGAAAAAATCCCCAAAACACAGCAATAAAGAAAAGCAGCCCTGCCTGCAATCCAGGAAGGTTAAGGTTTTAACTTGGATTTTACCCTCTCAAGCCTATGAACTATGCTTTGGCAGAATAGTTTACTTTACCTGATCTTGGAGACCTTTAGGGGTGGAGGCATCTGATTGCCACCAAAGTAATCCTAAGATGATTGCAGTGGACAGAACTTGGGTGATTCTCAGCCAGCTAAAATAGTCATGTCTCCGTTCTTTAATTCCCCTCCAGAACAGTATGGAATACTGCTCACACCAGCTCGCACCCCACTGTCTTTTAGGAGAAGAAACCTTGGACTTCACTTCTTCATCAAGGGGGATAGGATCCATTAGTTTTTTCTTTTCTGTTTCTGCAACTTGAGTCTCATAGGCCTCTACCAGATACTGTTGAGATTCATCTATAATCAGATGGGAAACTTTTTTTTTCTATAGTGATATTAAAACTATGAAAGTTACCTCATGTACGAGTGCTGGTGGTGGCTTCCCATCCCGGGTTTCAGTTGCTGCATTTCCCATCTGCACTTTATCCTCTAATTCTGATGGCACAGATACGTCATTTATGTTTCCATTGGCAAGGTCAAGCAAAAACTCTGCTGGATTCATGGCAATAAGAGGTGAACATCCTATAGATTGGAAGTAAATCATTGCCTCTGATGCTTTTCCAAAGTAAAGCAAGCTCCCTTTTCCTAGAAGGATCAACTTATCGAATTTGTGGAAGAGTCTGCTTGATGGTTGGTGAATTGTTGTCACTACAGTCTTACCAGCCTGCCGTATTATTTCACAGCTTAGTGATAAAGGCACAGTCATATGGTGAATCTCATGAGTCCTGAAGGAAAGACTGATAGCAGGCACGTACCTCTGCTATGTTATGTAGCATCTGAACAATTCGCAAGGCTGTCGTAGAATCCAAACCAGAAGTTGGTTCGTCAAGAAACAGAATAGAAGGGTTGATTATGATCTCATTGCCAATACAAACCCTCTTCCTCTCTCCTCCGGATACTCCACGAACAAAGGAACCTCCTATCATAGTGTCCTGGCACCTTTTTTCATACAAACAATTTATAATGATTGACTTTCACAACTTTAGTAGTGAGTAAAGAGTATGTAATAATATCTGACACAGCCCTTATTATATTGATTATGACGTTTCTAAATTCTAACTATGCACTTTAAATGATTACTGCTTCTGATCTGAGCTCACAGCGATATTGGTCTTCAATTTTCATGAATGGAAGCAGTTACCTCTCCAAGCCAAGTTCATGAATGACGTCTAAAGCTCGTTTATCCTTTTGCTCCTTCGTGGTTGTCTTTGGCAGTCTCAGGCGAGCTGCGTATGTCAGTGTTTCTTTCACAGTAAGGTGAGGAAGCAGAACATCATCCTGAGTCACGAATCCTATCCTGTCATAGCGTACATGTTAGTATGATAATAGTATTTGGGATAAAAACTAGTCCTGATATAACCTTTGACTTGTTTATAAATCAATGAGCTTGTTTTGAATAACTTTATCAAGTTTCCAAGTACCTGCTCTTCAAGAACTTGGAATATCGTTGGTCATTGTAAGTGATGGAGCCACTTACAGTTGGCTGACTTAGCCTGCCTCCAAGAAGATTCAAAAGTGTTGTCTTCCCGCTTCCTGAAGGACCCATCATTGCCAGAACTTCCCCTGGATTTACAGAACCAGTGATCCCATTCAATATCTCCTTCTCATCTGTTGTTGTTATGCCTCTGATTACCACCTTGTAACTGACATCCCTGAACTGCACATTCCAGTATAGCAATTTGACTTTGTTAATTAAATATAACATAAAAAGGATCTAAAGTCACCAAGACAATTTTTCCTTTGAAAAAGAAAAATATCTAACTATCACTATATATATTGCATACCCTTCTTTCTCAGCAAAACCATGTTTTACAGCCTCACTCTCATGGCTAAAGCCTCAAAACCAGCAGAGTTTCATTCACCCATGAGCCCTATGTCTTTCAAGTGTGTGAGAAATTTACGTGGACATGCCCATATCTCTGTTGTAGGCACACCCACAAGCAATTTAAAATCTTATAGTACCAAAGGTAGGTATATAGTGCACTAAGTTTCATTAATGGTCAAGTGAGAAAGAAGGGGGTAGTCTTGTACGTCAATGCCCTACGAGAAGAGACTCTGTACAAGACTGAACCTGACCATGCTATATTGCTAAGCAAGCCATGTATGTTCTATTGGTGGCGTTGATCGTTAAATGAAGCCTCATCTTTGCCTGCCCAAATACATAATGCAGTACGACATCAATCTCATGCACGTTGGTAGTATGCAAGGTTTCAACACTGGTAGATAGGTACACATTTATATATGCATAAATATAGGCGCATGCACGCACGGACTTATATACGGAGAAGTACAAGTCACTTATGGCACTTGAATAGCATTACCTTGAGATAAATGGGCAGTGTGGGTTCTGTTTGAAGTTTTGGCTTATCAGTTCCAGCTTCAATATCCTCCGCTGCAATATGCATAGGTAACCAAACTTTTCTTATCCAATATTATAAGCAGATGAAAGAAGTATGATTGTGTGTGTATATATGGTTATGGATGATGCTTGAAGAAGGGCTTTCTTATATTATATAATTGATGCAGCATGATTTCTGGGGAAAAAAAAATATAGACATACATGTATATGTTTTATGCTATGAAAGTCTGATTGAGATGGACAAAGTGGACCAGAATTGAGACTTGACAGTGTAAGTCGAGCACATAGGTCATAGGACATAGCCATGAAAAAGTCAAACTGAATTTTAATGAAGGGGACCAACCATGAAGACTAGTTGCTCTCCCACAGAATAGGAGGAGAAAAATTTAAACACAAAGGGACAGGAACAATGACGACACAGAACTGCGACCTATTCGTCGTTGAGGACCATGTTCAAGCAAATGGTTCATGTCCCCCACGCGGCTGTAATCTGGTGACAAGTAGAATTCTTCTTAGGATATAAATGAACACGAGTCAACAATGACTTTGAAATTTAATATGGTAAAGTTTTGTTGAATTTTCAGTGATAATCTTTATGACTTTGATCTGTAAATGACATGATCAACATTAATTGTATACCAATGTCTCGGCAAAGCAAGAGAAAAATTTTGAGCTTGGTGTGTTCCTTTTTTTTTTTTTTTAAACTGAAGAAAGAAATGTAATATTCAATATATTCAAATAAACATAAACCTGCGACAGAACTCAACCCCGATGAAATGAAAAAACATAAAAATTGAGTAATTTTCAAATGATAATTTTTTTTTCCTCTCAGATGAGATCAGAAACTCAACTTTACACTGATACTCACCTTTGTACTTATTCAAGAGTATAAACGAGATTTAAATATACATGTATATATGTATATGTATATGTATATGTAGGGATATATAATCATCAACATGAAATATTTTTTTTTGGTCCAATAATGACCTCATAAGACGCAAGTCATCCAAGGAAATAAAGAGTCAATGATGAATTCAATCATAAGCTAAAGTATAGTTTATAGAAATGAATATGGCGGGGCCTATGCATTTAAACAGAATTTGAAAAATGAGTTGGGCTATTTATGATTTCTGAATAATAATACAACTAAATATTATAATTTTATATTTTATAATGATATTTATTTCTAAAATCTAACATGAGAAAAATAGAAAAGAAATAATTTAAAAAAGAGAAATAATGTTTATCTTCTTATTTAAAATGAAATAAAAAAATAACAATTTTTTATACACTGAATAACAATTATAAAAATATAAAAAATAGTATAGATACAAAATGTCTCTTCATCAAATATACCGAAAGGAAGCTAATGAATTTAAAGTTTTATTTTGTGGAAATAAATTTGAAGGTCTGGTTATGAAGTAAGTTGCCTAAAAAACTAGATAGTTGGCTCTAGTTGAATACATCCATTAATATTAGTATAAAATATGAAATTTATAAGTCACATGGTTTATAAATTGTAAATAATACAATTCGTTTTTGAAATTTTACACTACACTGCACAGAAAAGTTAACCTAATAAGACGGATAAAAATAGAAATATTGAAAGTAGTAATTAATAAGAAGGAAGATATATAGAAGAGAAAGGGGACCATGGACAGAGGAAGAGAAGGCAAGTGGGTTGGTGGGGAAAAGAAGTACTGTTTTGGAACTTAGGGTGGCGGGAAGTAGCAAGAGTCGCTCATTTGTTGTACCGTTAATCACGGGCCTGTAGGTACAAGTTGTTGCACTTTCACTTTGACGTACACCTCCTTCCTTCAGACACTTTCCCTTCTCCTTCCTTTAATGCCAACCCCAACAACATAAGACACATAGCCCATATAATATATATATATATATATATATATATACTACTACTACTAGTATTATTATTCCCTTTTTTTTATATATTTCACAGCGCTCTCTCTCTCTCTATATCGTACAAGTTTGCTGGTATGGTATCCCTCATGTCATAAAGGTATAACTTGCAGTTCAATGCACAGGAGTTCCACTGCGTCTAATTTTAACTTATGGGAAGAATTTGTGTTTTTAAAAAAAAATTATATTTTGAGATTAAAATAATAAATTTATTATAAAATAATATTTATCACTATTTATTTTTTAATTTTACTATTTAGTATTCTAAATTTTAATATTTTTTATAATTATTTTATTCTACCAGTTTCTAAATATAATTTTATTTTTTTCAAATTAATCCGATGCCAATTGCAATCGGGACTAACGAGGGTGGCTTGGCTTCATTTGGTTTCAGTCACACTGAATTTATCTCAGGGTCACGGACACGTACCACTAGGGACGGTACTTTCCTGTGCCTCCTAATAAAACAAACGACTCAAGGGAAGGGAAAACGTACCCCCGGCCCCAAGTGTTAAAAGACAAACACCATGTTTGTTTGGCATCATTTGAAAATTGAACAAACACTTCCACTGATCATCCCCCCAAAGCTGGAAAATCTCTTTTTCTACTTACCATAAATAAATATATAATATTAATAGCTACGCATCAGCCTTTATTAATTCACCCACCTCTCTTAATAACCATGCATTCAGATATTGCTAATCTCCCTCAAATCTCACCACCCAAATGAAACCCGTGCCGTCTTTAAAGTCCCACAACTTTCCCCTCCTAATCCCTATATATATCGTCACTAGAGTAACTAAAATGTCTTAGTTAAAAAATTTGGATGAATACTTCATGTAATTGGGTTGAGTGACAAGTGGTTTAATACCCTTAAACAAGACCTTAAGTTTGAGTCTTATAAATAGAAAAAATTATATTAAAAAAATTATTTTTATTTAAACTCAATAATACTCTAATCTTCTCTTGTTAAATAAATATATATAAAAAAAATTGGGTGAATCGCTTTTCAACTTTGCTTATAATTAATAGGAAAATATTACTTTGACTCGACTTTAAAGGATAGTAGTAAATAGTAATTTGAGGGTCGATTTCTTTTACTGCATAAATGTCTCTCTGACTCTCCATGCAATGTAGTAAAAGAAGAAAATATATGGATAAAAGTACAGCGTTATGAATGAGATTAAGGTAGAAGGAAACATACGGATATCATCATCGCTGAAGGGCTTGGAGTCGGCAATTTCATCGGGAGGAAGAGTGAAGCCAGTGAAGGAGAAAGAGAGACCCAAGCTGGCACTAGAAGCTCGGCTTAGAGCAGCACCGCTGCTCACCTCAACCAACTCAAACTTCAACTGATCACTCCTCGACTTCCTTATGTGGGTGTTCTTCCCTCCTCCGCTTCTCCCCGGCGACGCCCCCGTCATCCGCCGACTCGACTTCCTCGACGGTGTTGCTCCGCTCCCTCCCTCCACCAACCCTATCGATTCACTTGACGATTGCGATTTGAGAGCCTCCGCCAGCTGATCTGATTTCGTTCTTGCTAGCCCGCACGTATTTGCTTTCTCCATCATCACCACTCCTCACCTGTCATAAACAAAATCTAAAATCTCTTTACCCACTTTACTCTACACTACACTCCAGAATGCCGTATATATATACATTTTCGTGCGTATGTGAACAATAATTTACATATGATATAGCTGAGATCCATACCAGAAAATGAATATATGATTTGTTTATTGTTATCTCTTGGTCACAGAGATGGAGAAAGACAAGGAGGGAAGGATATGAACGGCGCTCTGTTACTCTATGTATACAAAAATTGTAAGGAGGATAATGATGAAATTAATAGTAGAAGAGAGAGAGAGCCATATCATAATGTACTCCTGGAGGAGTACTGCCGCAAGCAAATAGATGGCCATAATAAAATACTAACTGCTACAGAATAAAGGAAGATAAAAAATTAAACAAGAGAGAAACCCTGAACTTTTTTAAGTGTCCAAGAAGATCATTGAGAATTCATCCATACCGTTTGAGGCCAAAGTAGAAGACAGGACCTCGAGAGAGAAAAGCTAGCTAGGTAGCTGTGTTTCTGAGGGATATGATATATATTAATTTGAAGCAAAGGCCAGCTCAAGTGATCTTGCCCCATCCTGTGGAGCACCCACTCTCTTATAAAGGGCCACTAATTCCTGGAAGCACAGACCAAGTTACCAAACTACCCTTGTGCTTCCTAGCAAATATCATCTCTCCTGCCCATATAATTGCGTCCTCTCGTGATAAGAACTTGACTTCTGACATATATCAAGTATATGGGATCGGATGAGAGTCCGAATTCTCTACATCTTTCAATACGTGGTATTCCTTTTTGAAATGAGATGTGAATTTTTCACAAGGTTTAAAATTTAAAATTTTTATTTTGTTTTTAAGTTAAAAAAGTTGTTTAATTAACAATTAATTTAAAGATTAACTTACTTTGTTTATATATATATATATATACCTGACTTCTTTTAAATATTAAAATAAAATATATAAAATGTGTAAATAATGAGTATATATAGGATGCAACATGCAAGAACTTTATGTAATGGACCAAGCCTTCATAAATTCATGGCCCTCATGACCGTGCACGTGTCTGCAACATACAACAATTCTCTCATTTTCCATGCAAGCATCGGTGTTTAGGATTTAGGACGATGAGGGTTACTAGTAGTTTAGTATATACATATAAATAGATATAGATATGTTATTAGAATGGGAGAGGTTGACGTCGATCGGGAAGCAAACTTTTGGTATTAATGAAGAGTTTTGACGTTATGTACGTGAGGGGCGGCTTGTGGCTCATGTGCCGGCTAATGAAGTAGCCTTAATGCAGACAAATTAAAGGCCATTTGAAGGGCCCTGCATGTTTGAAGCAGATTGAGAGGTCTTTGCTTTTCGATCGGAGATTACCTGTAGAAGAGGGAAGGCTAGCTAGCCTTTTATGAATTTTGGAGTTTTGCATGCAAAAGATGTATACGTTTTGATTCTGGATTTGAGCCTGTTTGTTAACTTTAATTTTCTTGTTCAGAATATATAAGAATGGTATTGCAGGACAGGCGATCAACGATAATGATATCTTGTCGTCAGCTTCGTCGTCGTCATTATATTACCCACATCTTTAATTTTTCGATCACCATTAATTCAAAATGACCATGAATTCACTTGCGATCGTACGTACGTGCTGACTTCACGAAATTTCCCAGAAGCTTGCTTGAAAGACTTTAAAGCCATAAACTTCCAACAACAAAAAATAGTGTCGTTATATTCTTGTACCAGATCGTGGGGGAGATCAAGTATCAACGCAGGTACCGCTAGAATGTATAAATATGGACATTAATTCTCAAATTTTCCGTAACTAAGTACCCCACGATTTGATTGATTGTCTCTCCATTGATCTTTTACATAGCGATATATATAATTAATGCTTTTCATAAAAAGATTATTTCTGGCCTATATGGGAATACAAATACGTACACGCATCCATCCCCAAGTTTCAGTTTTCTCTTTCAGATGCTAAAGCAAATTGACTCTAGATTTTGTTGGCAATTTCTTCGATTATCTCCAAATAATGCACATATATAAATCCCATATATATTGGCATTTGTTAATTATAATTGATATGATTTGATTTGTTAATTATAATTGATATGATTTGATTTGATTGTAATTATTTTAGATTTCCCTTTTTCCCTCGATAGTTTCCTTTTCTTTAGGGATTTAGATTGATATTCTTTAATTGTAATTATTCCCCCAATCTCTCTTTCCCGTGTATATATTGCTCTCTGTACAGTGAAGATAATCAAGCAAGCTTCTCACAATTGCTTCTAAAATTCTCCTTCTTTTTCTTTCTTCTGAATCTGACATGGTATCAGAGCTTTTCTTCCAGTTACTCCGTGTTTGATTGTTCATTCTCCGAGGACAATCCAGATTTGACGTTTTCCCTCCGTTGCACTCCGATTCAGCTACTATTCATCTCCGTTTCGTGCCTCTACCGAAGTCCAACCACCACACGCGCCTGACCATCTTGTCCGTCGACGTCTCAGGAGGCTCCTGTCAAATTTTCACGGTGATCTGACCTTCCACGCGCCGCCACGCGCCGCCACACCGCCGGTGCTCCCAAAACGTTCAGTTTTCTTCGTCTGTCCGAGTCGCTGCTTTCCAGACCGAGTTCTGAACGAGTTAGACCGGTTCCTAAGATTTTTGGGTGTGTTCTTTTCATTTCTGGCCTCTGTTTTTGCAAAATCTTGCTCCTTTTTTGACTTCTACTACTGTTATGGATAAAACCGACGTTTCACAGCCAATTTCTGTATTGCTCAATGGATCTAACTATTGTCACTGGTTAGAGAGCATGCGAGGGTTTCTCAAAGGTCGCAAATTATGGCGATATGTCACAGGTGACATCCCATATCCTGTTCGTTCTGAATCAGAAACGGCCGATAAATTTGCTGAGCGTTTGGAAGAATGGGACAGTAAGAATCATCAAATTATCACTTGGTTTCGGAATACTTCCATCACCAGCATCAATCAACAATTTGGGCGTTATGAGACTGCCAAAGAGGTATGGGATCATCTTGCCAGTCGTTATACGTCATCTGATCTCTCTAATCAATTTCAGCTTCAGAAGGATTTAAGTGCTTTGAAACAAGAACCTGGCCAGCCTGTTTATGAATTTCTTGCAAAAATGGAGTTTATTTGGGATCAATTGGCATACTCTGAGCCAACATTCAAGTGTGACAGTGATACTAATGCCTTTATCTCTTATCGTGATCGTCTTAGACTTATTCACTTTCTGATGGCATTGACTGATGACTTTGAGCCTGTTCGAGCCTCTTTACTGCATCAGAGCCCACTTCCTACTCTTGAGGATGCACTTCCTCGGTTAAAATCTGAAGAAACTAGATTGGGACTTTTAAGACGTAACACTGACATGGCATTTGCTGTAACTGAGAAGAACTCCAAACTTTGTCGCCGCTGTCCTCAATCCACTCATGCATTTTCTGAGTGTCCTCTGATTGAATGTCGCACTTGTAAGAAGAAAGGTCATATTGCTGCAAACTGCCCCTCTCTCCTATGCCGATACTGTAAGAAGAATGGTCATGTCATTGAGCATTGCCCTACTCGTCCTCCCAGATCTGATCAGAATAGAAATTTCTCACGATCCAGTCAACCACCCAAGCCTGCTTTTTCTACAGCTACTGCCAACGATGTATCCACTCCACCAATCTCCAGTGATCTTGAGGCTCTTCTCAAGCAATTGCTTGCTGGTACCTCCTCTTCACCTACTGCTTTAGCTACTCCCTCAGGTAACCCCTCTTGGTATTTTGATTCTGCTTGCTATAATCATATGACTGGTCAGTCACAAATCTTTTCTTCTTGGTCTCCTAGTACCGCTACCCCTCCAATCAACACTGCTGATGGTTCATTGATGTCTGTTAGTCATACTGGTTCTGTTTCTTTGTCAAACCTATCTCTTGATGACCTTTATTATGTTCCTGCTATTTCTTTCAATCTTATATCTGTTGGCCAGTTAGTTGACCTTGGTTATGATGTAATCTTCTCCTCTAATGGTTGTCGTGTGCAGGATCCTCGGACGGGACAGATTGTTGGAACGGGGCGTAAAGTTGGACGTATGTTCGAGCTGAATTCCTTGCATATTCCTCCATCAAAATCAACTCGATTATGTGCTGCTTCCCCTGCCTCTTCTTTTGAGTTGTGGCATTATCGTCTTGGTCACTGCTCCATCAATAAATTGTCATCTTTAATTTCAAATGGACTTTTAGGCAATGTTATTGAAAAATCTTTAGAATGTATTTCTTGTCAGACTGCAAAACAACCAGCATTGTCTTTTAATAAAAGTACTTCTGTTTCTAAGTCTCCTTTTGATTTAATCCACTCTGATATTTGGGGCCCTGCTCCTACTTCCTCAATGGGAGGATCGCGTTATTTTGTGATATTTATTGATGATTATTCACGTTTTACCAGGATATATGTGATGAAAACTCGTTCTGAATTGTCTGCGATTTATATTAAGTTTGCAAATATGATTCGCACTCAGTTTTCCAGAAATATCAAGGTTTTTAGGCATGATAATGCTATGGAATATCGTGACTCCCAACTCCTTAGTTTCCTTGATGCACAGGGTACTCTCTCACAATACTCTTGTCCTTATACCTCTCAACAAATTGGTAGAGCTGAGCGAAAACACCGTCACATTCTTGACACTGTTCGTGCTCTTCTTATTTCATCATCTTGTCCTGAGCGTTTTTGGGGAGAAGCAGCTCTTACAGCTGTTTATGTTATTAATCGTATTCCTTCCTCTATACTTGGTAATATTTCTCCTTTTGAACGTCTCTATGGTACACCCCCTGATTATACTATGTTTAAAGTTTTTGGTTGCACTTGTTTTGTTCTTCTCCCTTCCCATGAGTTCACAAAACTCCAGGCCCGAGCACGAGTTTGTTGTTTCTTAGGTTATGATTCTGAGCATAAAGGGTATCGTTGTTGGGATCCCCTATCTCATCGCATTCGCATTTCTCGCCATGTTGTGTTTTGGGAACATGTCATGTTTTCTAGTCTATCCCAATTTTCTTCCATTCCATCAACCTTATCTCCTCTTTTTGTCAATCCTTCTGCTGATCTTTTTCCCAGTGACACAGGTACTGAAATTTTAGATCAGGTTCCCATTACGTCCAATGATTCGCCCCTCACCAATGATTCTGCCCCTCTTGAAGATCCTGCACCCGACATGCCTTCATCTTCCACCACTCGTTCTACAAGAGTAAGACATCTTCCTTCTTATCTTCGTGATTATCATTGCTTTTCTACCATACTTTCTTTGCATGAACCTCAGTCTTTTAAAGAAGCCTCTAGTGACCCTCGTTGGCTGAAAGCAATGCAAGATGAATTACAGGCTTTAGAGAAAATGCACACTTGGGATTTGGTTGAGCTTCCACCAGATAAAACTCTCGTGGGAAGCAGATGGATCTACAAAATAAAAACTCATTCTGATGGGTCTGTAGAGCGATACAAGGCTCGCTTAGTGGCACAAGGCTTTACTCAAGAGTATGGCATAGATTATGTGGAGACATTTGCTCCGGTTGCTCGTATTACATCAGTTAGAAGTCTACTTGCCATTGCTGCTGCAAAGCAATGGGCTCTTCATCAAATGGATGTCAAAAATGCTTTTTTGAATGGTGACTTAGAGGAAGAGGTATACATGAAACCTCCACCTGGCTATCTTTACTCGGGAAACAAAGTCTGTCATCTTCGTCGAGCTCTCTATGGTCTTAAACAGGCTCCACGTGCTTGGTTTGCCAAATTTAGTTCTACAATCAATCAACTTGGATTCTCATGTAGCCCCCACGACACTGCACTCTTTATTCGTAGAACTGATCGAGGGGTTGTTCTATTACTTTTATATGTTGATGATATGATCATTACTGGTGATGACTCCACAGGTATTCAGGAACTCCAAAATTTTCTCGGGCAACACTTCGAAATGAAGAACCTTGGGCACTTAAGTTACTTTCTTGGGTTAGAAGTATTGACATTGAATGATGGTATTTCTCTTTCTCAAGTTAAGTACGCCTCTGAGTTGATTTCCAA
This sequence comes from Adenanthera pavonina, assembly GCA_026686845.1. Lineage (NCBI taxonomy): Eukaryota > Viridiplantae > Streptophyta > Magnoliopsida > Fabales > Fabaceae > Adenanthera > Adenanthera pavonina. Next base: position 9,085,598 of record JAIVEN010000002.1, read on the forward strand.
AGCTCAAATTCCTGATGATCAAACTGAAAAAACTCCTATTGAGCCCAATGCTAGGTTTACACCTACTGATGGGACTCCACTGGATAATCCTACTCTATACCGTGAGTTGGTTGGAAGTCTCATATATCTCACTGTAACTCGTCCTGATATAGCATATGCTGTTCATATTGTTAGTCAATTTATGTCAGCACCACGTACTACTCATTATGCAGCGGTTCTTCGCATTCTTCGATATATTAATGGCACTCTATCTCATGGTCTACATTTCTCCGCTACCTCACATCTTACCTTACAGGCTTATTCTGATGCTGATTGGGGCGGTGATCATACTGATCGTCGCTCAATCACAGGATTTTGCATATTTCTCGGTACCTCTCTTATTTCATGGCGGAGTAAGAAGCAAACTTTGGCTTCTCGATCTAGCACTGAATCTGAATATCGAGCACTAGCAGACACTACCTTTGAAATACTCTGGTTTAGATGGTTACTTGAAGACATGGGCATTTGTCAAACCTCTCCTACTACTCTTTATTGTGATAATCAGAGTGCTATGCAGATTGCTCACAATGATGTCTTTCATGAGAGGACTAAACATATTGAAATTGATTGTCACTTCACTAGGCAGCATGTTACCCGAGGCATTCTAAAACTTCTTCCCATCCGGACTGCTGATCAACCAGCTGACTTGTTCACCAAGTCCCATAATCCAGGCCGCTTTCAACTTTTAGTAAACAAACTCAAAATGGCTGTCATTCCTCCATCTTGAGTTTGAGGGGGGATGTTAATTATAATTGATATGATTTGATTTGTTAATTATAATTGATATGATTTGATTTGATTGTAATTATTTTAGATTTCCCTTTTTCCCTCGATAGTTTCCTTTTCTTTAGGGATTTAGATTGATATTCTTTAATTGTAATTATTCCCCCGATCTCTCTTTCCCGTGTATATATTGCTCTCTGTACAGTGAAGATAATCAAGCAAGCTTCTCACAATTGCTTCTAAAATTCTCCTTCTTTTTCTTTCTTCTGAATCTGACAGCATTTAGGTGGAAAGGAAAAAAATAAATTCACTCACTAGGGAGCTAAAATTTAAAGGCTTTTTTTTTCTTTTACCGATAAAGATAATGGACATAAGCATATTAATTGGAAATGAATCCTCTCGCAGTTTTCTCAATCTCTCTGTCCAGCCAAATTTGAACCATCCAATAATGCATCCAAGGGTGCAGATCATCCCAATCCATGATCCCCTTTTATCACTATCATTTTTTGGCAGATATTGGACCTTTCAGATTTGGCTGGAGAGAGGTATGCAGGAAAATAGCTGCAGAGATAATAGTTAAATAATGCGCTGATAATCCATTAATTTCGTATGTAGATTTACACAGCAGTTTTCGATAGATTTACATGTGCACATAAAAAATCATTACTAATGTAGATTTTTTTTTTTTGCAAGAATTACCAATGTAGATTGATACAGTACTTAATCGCGTAATATATCTACTACGAATGTTATAAGGAGTAAAGTGCAGTTTATGGATTGAAGAATGAGAGTTCGGGTAGGAAGGGTAAGAAAGTAAATTGAGAAAGGAGAGAGACGAGTGGTGGACGGAAGAGTGGGTACCAATTTGGACGTGTTTGGTAGTTCCTGGCGAAAAAGAGGCCGTCTATCTAACTCTCAACTGTCCTTGCTGTGCTGGCGGATGATGGTTGGTCCGCCTCACTCTGCCACAACCCGCCACGTGTTCCTCCACTTTCTCTATTTTTCCAATTTACTTTTTCCACTTTTAATCTGGAATATTGCACATGCCCCAGACTCAAATGTTAACAGTAGAAGCATTTTATATCTAATACAATGGGTATGCATACTAATTAATTACTTAAAAAATGTCCAATCGCTTGATAATTAAGGTTGATTTATTTAAAAATTGTCAGCTTCATTTCATATATTATGCATTGATATTTATAATATGGAGTTCAGTTATTATTAATTATAGATAGAATTGAAAGGAAATGATTAAGCCCGATAAATGGGAAGGGAAGCAAATGAGAAGGGGCGGTGCCCTGCGGGGGAGGGAAGCTCACGTGACAAGGACGTGATTGCGACAGACAGTGTGTGTCTCAGTTTGGTCCACTTAGTCTGGACTCAGTGTCAGTACTTTTCCAAAACCCAATTTCTACAAAATTGAAATTGAATAAAACTAATCATCATTTCATTATCTGTGCATGCAAAACAGAAAAGTGCGTTTAATGGGGAAATGCGAGAGATCCCTCGTTGCCTGCCACGTGTGCCGTCCGTAATCCACTGACCACACTCCGGATCACGCTCTGACACCTGGCTGCTGCTCGGCCGTGGCTTCTCCCTCTTTCTTCCACGTGGATCCCTTCCTTCATGTTTTTTGATCCCCTTCCCCATCTATATATCTTCTGGTTTTGCTTCTCCTGGCACAAGTGGACAATAGAATTTAGATGATTATGCGCTGCTGCTGACTAAGCTCACCAATTTACCCCCAACAAGAGAAGGGGAAAAAAGTAAATATACAATATTTATATCAATCGATCAATTATTTAAAATTTAAGATTTTTAATCACATGTAGCCTATAAGTCAAGAAATCATTATTGTTTACAACTTAAAAACTACTACTAACGGAAATAAAGCTTAAAGGCTTGAAATCATCAAATTAAAGATAGATAAAATATAAATACCAGGCGATTTAATTAATTTGCAAGATGCCAAGTTTATGAAAGAATAAAAATATACTCACTGTTTACATTCTTCTTCAGAGCTAGGTATTAAAGAAACTAATGAACTTTAAATTCTGGTAAAAAAATAATAATGCAGTTTAATGACCTAAGAGAGAATAAGGTTTGAGTAAGTGAGGCCTAGTACTAAAAAACAAAAATTGGACTGTGACATGTGTGTTGTTATGTAGTTAGGGAAACCAAAATAGATGGAGTTAAACCATCGAGAATGAAAGGATAAGAGAAATAAAAGGGTTTGGGGGGTGGGTAAACGACAGAAGAATCCAACTGGACAATGGAGATAGATTGAATTGTATTATGGATCACAGCACAAAAACAGACCACATGTAGACAGACGGACGAGTGTCCACAACCTACAAAAGCCTGCCCGCATCAATCGACCAAAAGGCATTCCCTCAACCTCAACCCGAACCCCTTATCCACCCACACTCGGATTGTTTTGTAGTATATATATGTGTGTGTGTGAATTTTTAGTCTAATTTTATTGAAATTACTAATCATTTATTTTGAGTGATTTGTGGTCTCTCTCACTATTTTAGTCATCTGCTATACGAAATAAAACAATACTTCTTATTTTAAAGCTTGAATCAGACCACGGATTAATAAAACAATACATCATCCATCATGCAATGTTACCGCGTAGCGAATATGCAATTTGACAAAAAGATGGGCTCTATTAGTTATAGTGTCATGTGGTTCAGACAGACACTGTGTGGGCGGCGAAAAAAGCAAAAATGAAAAAGGTATTCCGGCTGGATTACTGCATTCAAAAAAGCAAAAATATATGAACTCCAGTTTGGTGATTGGTTACACGTTTCTGGTTTGTATATAATCTTCTTCACTCTCCCCCTTTTGTGTTCGACTTTGAGCAGATGCACATCCTGATTCATGAGGATTTCTGTGTGTCGCTCTTGCTTGCACGTGACGAATAAACCCTTGCCGTTATTATCACATACGCTGTAATTAACCTGTCATACACACTTCAATATTAACTCCTCAAAGGTTGCTATATTTGTCTACCAGCCACCCACTTTATTATTCCACTTCATACCACCACACTTCTTTTCTCTTCCGTAGTTCCGTGTAGATAGATATTCACCACTGATCTTGTGGATCCTTATCACCTTTTCGTTTCATTACTCAACTGATATATAACTGTTTTATTAACAGCTCACATATAGCACTGCTTAAATATTGACTCCTTTTTCATATTACTACTTTTCTTCGTATAACTTTCAAACGAAAATAAAAAGCCATAATTAAATTTTATTGCGAATTACATTTTCTTATCCGTTTTTTATGTGGACGTTGTTCAGTCAACTATTCTTTTTGCTTAATAGCTACCCATGGCTGCATCCACCTAATTGTCCTATCAATTTGACCATTACGCTCTGATTTCAAGCAATTTATTTTCCCGAAAGAGAATTGGGATATTTGCTTATTTAAATACCAAAGCAGGTTATTACTCTCTTTTTTCCTTTTGTTGACATTGATAATATTCAATAATTCATGTACAAAGAGCGGCATAATTGGGAATACAGATACAGCCACTTTCTTTCAAATATAAGAAGGTGATAATGTTTCATAACCAAACTAGGGGAACAGAGTAAATGCCAGGGAAGGGACGACAAACATGTGCCGAAAGAGTTTCATGGAATTACATCTTCTCAAACTTGTTGTAATGGTACCACAAACAAAAATAGAGATCATATATCATTTAAAAGGACGAAAAAAAACAAGATGACCGGTGTATGTAACACAAGAATGAATATCATTAGCAAATCAAATGAGCTAATACAACAGGGTAGGCCACAAGCGCCATATAGTTTGCGCCTGAATGCCAAAATGGACATAAATACACGTCGACAAATCTTTATATTCATTGATGTTTGACAATTACCACCACACCCTCAAGAAGGGGGGAAAAAGCGGCTACAAATTCAGAGGAAAAACCGTCATCTAATTCACTAGGATATATTCACCAAAATATTACTTTAAAATCACTAGCAGAACACTAATCAGCAGACCCTCATTCTCCTCAGTTTACACAAGGGCATGCTTTTACATAACCTGCCACACGGGGAAGAGAGGATGCTAGATGAAAGACATCTATCAAGTCATCATTTGGCATGGCCAACACCTCACTAATTAATGCTCCATCACTCCGCAACTCTACTCGTGCCATTTTATAGCCCCCTTTTGCTTAAACCGGAGTCTTGCATCATTGCAACAAACTCATTGTAATCAATGCGTCCATCCTGAAACCAGCACAGAGCCCCAAAACAAAATGAAGTTATACATATATAAAATGAAACATCCATGATATTTTTCTTTCTTAGGGGAGGGGGAAAGTAGAAAAAGGAACCATAGAAAACCATTGGAAAGAATCATATTACGTTATCCTGATCAACTTCACGTATTAGATCATCTAATTGAATATCTTGCAGACCAAACTGTTGACAGGCTTGTTGGAGCTCATCTCGCGTAATGTACCCACTATTATCTTTGTCAAAATAGGAGAAGGCTGTGTATAGATGATCCTCCTTATAGATCTTGTTTTCATGAAGCATAGCAGCTATAAATTCACCATAGTCTATTGTACCGCTATTATCAATGTCTGCCTGAAGTTTAAAGAAACAAAGCAAAATTAGTAATTAGATGGAATTCAGAACCTGTCACTGGATTGATAACAAAAGTGCATCAACACTGTCAGCCTACTCACAACAACATTAACACTGCCGAGTTAACATTCTCAATGAGATATATAATTTTCCTAGAAGATAAACCTTCCCCTCCCCCCCCCCCCCACCCCACACACACACACACACACACACGCAGACAAGAAAAAGAAGAAGAAGGAGAAGAATTTTCTCAGTTACCATCTAGCATATAACAGGAGGAAAAGAAGTAATATATATTAAAGTCCTCTATAGAATTTTTAAACGAATTAAACAATTAGTCACAACTCCTGTATCGTGTATCTTGATCAGACACTACAACAATTACGGAGACATGTGAACCTTTAACTGTTGCAACAGTTCGAGCCAGGTCTATATAAAGGAGCTTTCATTCTTGTTTAGGCAGAGTAAAATTTTAGAAAGAGACTGAAGTAGAGAGAGAGAGAGAGTCACTTTTCAAACCTTCTATCAAATTTTATCAACCTTAATTTTTGTGATTTTAGTTTTCTGCAATTTAGTGTGTAATGCACGCTATTCATATTCTCCCTAAAATCTTCTAAACAATGCTATTCATATTCTCCCTGAAATCTTCTAAACAATGCAAGCAATGTTTTCTCCCATGTCTTGCCTGCTCATTTTTGTTGGACAAGATACAGGCCTAAAATACAGATGCCAATTTGAATTTCATGCTAGGACTTACCGATTGCATTAACTGATTAATTTCAGAATCCTTGAGGACAGCGCCCACTTTCTCCAAACCAACTTTCAATTCCTCAAGAGTGATGTGTCCACTATTATCTGTGTCTATCATCTTGAACATTTCTGTCAACCCAGCTATCTCATCCTCCGACAGACTTTCAGCAATTAACTGTTGTCAAAGAATAATTCCGCAAAGTCACATGATATCATGCCACTAACAACTTAAAACAATGGTCAGAATAATCTTCAAGGGAATTGGTATGGAAATATTATTCTACCAGATGTTAAACAACCAAGTATTATTGGTACAACTGCTAAGGAGACAATTCAAAACATCCAAATGTTGTGAAATGATACGCCAAAAATTTCAAATAGCTGTCATTTACTGAACAGATCACCTGTCTCTCACTTCAGTCCTAAATTGAAAAATTCAAATGTTACAAAAAAAGAAAAAGGTAACAACCTTGCGTCTGCTTTATTCTTCGATAATGACTTCAAGCAATCAGACAAATATGATCCATTTATAGAGAGAGCTTTAGTAAAACTTCCCTAGAAAAGTATATTTCAACTAGAAAATGCCATTGTATCTTGAGCAATAAATAAAGCTGTGCTCAAAATTCTGGAATTTCTTATAAAGGCCAATAATATTCCACACAGACATACTGAAACTGTGCATCACAGCAAATATATAAGATTATTTTCAAGATTTCCACTTGGGCCATCGGATAAGTGTAGTCTTAGATAGCTGGAGGGTACTCACCCGGATGACCATTTTTCTGAAATTGGTCATGGCAGAGAATTTCTTCAAACGAGTTAAAACAATAGAATCAAGAGGTTTATCAAGAGCAACACCTTCAGTCTGGAACCAAGGGTGACCTGCACATCATCAAAAAATTTACTCATTGCACTTATTTATTTAAAACTGAAGATGCATGTGTTTCAAACAGAACACAAGTTATGGTAATTACTGAGACTAATCAGATAAGAGTTGCAATGGTGCAAACGATTGAGAATATTTTTCTACTTGAAAATAGAAAGGGTCTTCGTCTGTAATATGTTGCAGCTTTCAATTGAGTGAGACACTGAGTTACTAACAAGATAAATTGGCGTTATAAATTTATGGTTGTCTAAAATAATCCCGGATAACCAGATCATTTACATTACATGAAAAATCAAACTGATCTGCAGAGGTAAAGGAGTATGAAAACTATCACAAGCTGCACACTTTAGATCAAATCGTATAGCAACACAGAGGCGTGGTCACTCACTAAGAACTTCACGTGCCGATAGTCGCTTCTTCGGGTCTCTTACAAGCATTTTTCGAAGAAGATCCTTTGCACTTGCAGATATGTTTGGCCATGGTTCAGAGACAAGGTCAAGTTCTCCTTTTAAAACTTGATCAAATATGCCTAGCTCCGTTTCTGATCCAAAAAAAAAAAAAGGAAAGAAACATCAGGAATTGATATGTAACTAATACACTTTACAGACACAAACAGATATTGCAAGGGAGTTGAGATTGCAGAATTAGGTGGCAGAGTATTCTCACCGTCCCAAAATGGGGGAACTCCACACAGTAAAATATAAATGATTACCCCGGCACTCCAGACGTCACATTCTTGACCGTAGCACTTCCGCAAAACTTCAGGGGCCACATAGTAGGGGCTCCCGACCATATCGGTAAATGTTTCACCTGAAACGTTCAATATGTTTCTCATTCCAAAGTAGCAAATATTCAATTCCATCATAAGGGCACCAAACAGCTAGGAAACAGTGATATCCTGTCGCACTTGAGGGGAGAAGGACATTGGAAATGATTAATTGATTGAGAGTGAGAATAGATAAGTAAGTGTGCAGTGTGCTAATAGCCCCACGCAGAAAACAAATGATCTAATTAACCATTATTAATTATGTTTGTCTGCTGTGGCCAAAAAAAAAAATTACGTTTGTTTGCAACCTAGCGTCGTCTTTTGATTGATTTACGAAGATTGAAACAACAAAGGAAAGATTTAAAATGTTGGCGATGACAAAGGCCGATGGAGTAGTGTCCCAGCTTGTCTTTATTCGCAATAGCTAAAAGTAACTAAAAAGGGAACCAACATGGTTAGCTCAATAAAAAAGTAAATCCATGATCAACTCCAAGGGCAGCATAGGAATATATCAAGAATAATTAATCATCAAAGTCAATAATGAGATGAATATACCTGGTCTAAAGAACACCGAGAGCCCGAAATCTATAGTCTTGAGTTGTGCCTCTTCCTCTTGGCTCACGAACAGAAAGTTCTCTGGCTTCAAGTCCCGATGCATGACCCCCATAGAAAAGAAAGCCTCCACGACACCAACTATTAACTTTGCAAGCTCGGCTGCCTTTCTCTCCGTGTAGTGCCCTCTCTGTATGATCCTGTCGAAAAGCTCCCCGCCAGCACAAAGCTCCATAACAACATGAACAGCTACAGCATCCTCATAAGCATCTACTATTTGAATCACATTGGGGTGGCCTGCCAAGTGGTGCATTATCTGAATCTCCCTTCTGACATCTTCTACATCAGCTTGTGTGGTCAGTTTTCTCTTGGCAATTGATTTACAGGCGAATTCTTTGCCAGTAGCCTTCTCTAGGCAGTAGTGTGTTGTTCCAAATTGCCCTTGTCCAAGCTTCCGCCCCAGACTATAAAGATCCTTTATATTCTCAGTTTTCCTCCCTAACACCGATTCTACTCGAAGTCCCACACTCGATAACCTTTTAATATGAGTAGGTTTCGAAGATTCCCCAGCAGTATTACTAGAGGAAGGTTCATTGACCACCTCCGGCTTAACAAGCTTTTTGGCTTCCCCAGCCTCAGCAGTATTACTAGAAGCAGGTTCATTGACCACCTCCGGCGGGTTAACGGGCTTTTCATCTCTCCCAGCATCAGCAGTAGTGGAGGTAGGTTCATTGACCTCTGGCTTAACAGGCTTTTCGGGTTCCGATGGTGTTTTTTCATCACTGGGGATCTTCACCAATTCAGGTGGTGCACTTTGAACTGGTTTTGGAACATCGGAATCTTTAGATGAATCAGGCCCAGCATTTTCTGCTCCTTTATTTTTGTCGTCGGCATTAGGCGGCGGGAGCCTTCCGTCCGGCGGCGGGCTTTTCCTAAAAGCGGATGTGATAGATTGCAAGAACCCCCCACCAAGGTTAGGTCCCACACAAACGTTGCCCATCAAATTATATCCTTCGCGGCGTTCGCCTCCACGGGCTCCTTTGAATGCCAATGCGAAGATTGATCTCCGATGATTCCATTAACATTAAAATTGGGGACTTTGAATAAACAATTCCGTCCAAGAAAGCCTCATCGATTCTGGATATCCTAATTGCACCTAAACGAGACTCCCGTCCAGTCCAGCTCCATGATCTCCCCAATGTAGGAATGGATTCAACAATTTTATCAAAACGGGATTCAATGAGAGGATGATCGTTTGACGTAAAATCTGAATATTTGGAGATTGGAGATGACTGGAGTTTTTTTTCCCCTCTCCCTATGGGTAGGTAATTGGAAAATAAAAAAAAACAGTTAAAACTAGCATATTATCTAATTTTTCAGCATTTTATATACTCCCTTCATTCCCGCTCTGTGCACTTATTTTTAGAAGTCTATATTTTAAAACATCTTGCACTTTACGGATTATTAGCGTAATTTTTTATTTTTTTTTAATTATCCCTAAGTAATTAGGCCCAAATATTCATCATTAAAATGTTACCTTTCCAATGTATTTAATAATTATTTTTTCTTAACCAATGAGAAAATGATTTGGCTAAACATAAAATCAATTAGATAATAGTCCCCTAAATGTGTCACTCTTCACAATAATAGAATTGCATGACCTTAGTGTAGAAAGAGAAGACCAAGGCTACGAACTCCAAACATAACTAATACAAGGAGTATATTAATTATTGTTAAATGATAGTAATTTGGAAGAATGTTAAACTACTATCTTGATCTTTATTTATACGACAGTTAAAAATATATTATAAATTGAAATTGAGAGAGTACAAAATAAATTTAGACATGAATTTTTTTATTTTTAATATTAGGTTTAATTGTAAAAATTTAAGATGAATTAAAAATTAAAATATGAACAAAAATTCTCATATATAAATATGTTTCTTTTTTTTTCGGCCAACACAGCTAATATTAATATTTACTTAATTTCTTAACATCAAATTTGCTGGCTTTACAAGACATTATAAGTATAATTATAGTTCTTTTTAGCAAAAGTCTATAGCATGAGAGTTTTATTTGACAGTCCCCTTGTTCCAAAATTGTGTATATTTTCTTGCGATTGATATTTGTACTGACAAAATTTTGGGCTTGTGCCCATGTCACTTTTTAATTTTTTTTTCTGATTCAAAACACTATTATACATTGTTTATTTGTTTTCTATATAATTGCTTTTTTTTTGGGAAACCAGGAGTCAATATTATTTTTATATAATTGTTTTGTATCATTCCATTTTTTAATTTTATTTTATATTTACAATGTTATATGATATTTCGTTGAACCTTGATGTGTTCATGCAATGCACAGGTCAGCAAATGATGTAATCTAGTAACTAAACATGTAACATATGTTGTCGTTGCATGTTGCATGCACATGTGCACACGTGATGTAAAGATAAGTTGCTGCTATTTTGGGTAGAGATGGATTAAAATTTAGAGATGAATTTGAGGAAACGAGAGGAATGATATTCTCTGGTAATGAAGAAAATATATGAAGGAATATTGTGAATATGCGCTAGGGATGGAATATATATATATATATATATATATCTGACCTCTGAATACCATAGAGTTGGGGTTGTTATTCTATATGACATATCATCAATAAAAATGACCCCAACAGGAGAACAAGATGGAATTTAATTGAAGTGTTCATCATCAATTCATTCTGTGTGGTTTTCGACATTTTAGTTTTCATTAAGTATATATATGTCGTTATTATCGACATATGATGCGGAACGTGGACTTTTTTCCCCGTGATATAGTAACAGATAAAATATATTGAACTTTTTATCAAAAAAAAATATATATATATATATATATATATTAACTTTACTTTTAGCATATGGCTCTTCCAATAATGCATTTTTTTTAAATAATCATCTGGTATCTAATTGCTACTTTAGATTCTAATTAATTTGGATTAAACTATGGCCAAATTTGAGTCTACTGATTTTTTAAAACAAATTAATTTGTTGAATGCTTATGATCACGGAGTGGTTTATTTTGAAAGATAAAATAAATTTATTTGTTGACTTTTTTTATGAAAACTAATCGTAAGAATGTGATATTATATATGGGAAAAATCTTTTTTTGTCAAAATATTATGGGGAAAATCTAATCTATTATATAATCGAGAATGTAACAACTTAATGCAGATTCTTTCAACAATTAAGCTAACTTGTTTTCGTGAAATTTAATTATTAAGTAAAACTAACCAAATGTTATCATTAAATTATTATATGATTAACAAAATTATGATATAGTTAATAAATAGTCGGATCTTTTAAGCATATATATATATATATACATTGAAAAAATTAGTCTTTCACTATATTAGTGGAAAGATATTTTTTGTGCTAAAAAATATTATTCTATAGTTAACTTTTTTTTAAAAAAAAGATAAAAAGGATATGAAAAAAAAAACCGATCGACGATTTGAACGGTCATTTCGTAGCATCAGAATATGTAATCATAATAAAATATAGTAATGGGGCATGGAAAGGAAAATGTCCATATATATATATATATATATAAGATGACTTTGACCGTGACTATATGTCTCTGTCTAATGAATTTTGACACATATGGAATGCCGATTCCCCCAACCCAGCCGGCAAATTTTACAAAATAAACCCAATTTCCCCTTTCCTTTTAAAAAGTCCAGTAAGCACCAAAACAACAAAACGCAAATTATAAAGGGGTGCTGTTTCCGTGCGTGGCGCAAAATACACGCACGGCCTGCGCGGCCACACACAGATTATTGTGGCTGTGCAGTTTTTTTTTATAAAATTAAAAAAAAACTCTCACCTCACAAAATTCATGCATTCTGTGTGTGGATCTGGCCTCCACGCACAGAATCGCCTTCTATTATAAAGACAAAAAAAAAAGGGAGCAGACCACAAATGTCTTGTCTTTTGGTCAACACCCCACTCATATAAATACTCAAAGTCTTAAACCACCCCATTCCGTTCCCTGTCTATATAAAGCACGACTTCAAAACTTGAAAGAAGCATTAATGTGTGTGTGTGTGTGTATATATATATATATCAAAAAACACAAGATGGATTCGCAATCCAAAGCAAACAGAATGAAGTTGCAGGGTGTAAGGCCTGCACCTCTTATGGTGAACAAGAGCTCCAGAAAGATGACGAAGCATGCGCGCTGCAGGCAAAAAGCAACATTCCTCTCCGGTTGTGATATATCTGAGATCTCCTAACGTGTTTCATGTGACGCCTCAAGAACCCTAACTAGCTATATATATATATATGTACTGGTTGCTTGTTGAATCAATGATACGACGTGTTATTTAGGGCAAAAAATTTCAGCTTAATTAATACATGCATTATCAAAAGAAATCTCGTGTGTGTATACATATCCATGCGCACACATATAAATATAAATATATTTTGTCTGCTTTTTTAAATAATTTCTTAATTTCAAATTTGCTCGCTTCAAAAGGCATTATATATAATTCTTTTAATAAGAATATTTTCATATCATGAGAGAGTTCATGGTGGCAATTTGATAATTAATCACAAAAAATGTTGAACACATTTTTTTTCGGTGAGAAATATATGTTGTTTTTGCATGCACATGTACAGTCGTTATCAAGATGAGTTAGTGCTATTGCTATATGGCAGTAATTCTAAGGTTACATATGGCCATCTTTGAGGGAGGTCCTTCTTATCTTCATGAGTTCGATATAGAGGATGAGATTACTGGGATCTCTGTCCCTCTTGTAATAGTTCGTCTACTGTGGGCTTAGCCCTCTCTGTGTGTGTAAAGACGAGTCACTGCTATTTTTTTGGAAGGAATATTATTGATATTCTCTAATTAATAACCAAATCAATTCAATAAAAAATGACCTCAATAAAAAGTGGCGAATGAAGAACAAGAAAACCAGCAGAATGGAGGTTGAAGCGTTCAAATCAATTCATTTTGAAGCATTTCTTCAACCTTCAATTAATTTCTGTGGCTTTGACTTTTTATTAATTACGTGATTATTATTGATATATTATACATGTGGAGTGTGGATTTTTTTTTCTCGGTGCTATAAATAATATATTTTGACTTATTATAGTCTTTCCGATGTACAATTTCTAATTCTAATTAGGTTGACATTGTGTTTAATTAGCGTTTTTACTGCGTCTGTATTTGCATGCATCATTTTAAAGATGTATCAACTGAGTCTGCTGGCTTTTATAGTGTCTGCATTTTCATATTTGCATCATTTAAAATGTAGGAGCAGAGTCTTCATGTTTGTTTAAATCAGATATTGAATGCTTATATATATATATATATATATATATATGATCAGTGAGTAGTTATATCTTTGGGGAGGGGAAACATAAATTTACTTATTGCTGTGTTTGCATGAGAAAATAAAAATCCTAAGAATGTGTTATTATGAACTGAGAAAAATCTACTGTATTATATATAACTGAGAATGCAAAACCTGATCATTAGATTCTTTCAACAATTAAAACTTATTTTGTTTCACTAAAATATATATAGTTTTATCAAAGTACATGTCCACGGTTGAATTTCTCAAAAAACAAAAAAGAAAGAAAGAAAAAGGAAGGAGATGAAAAGAAAAAATACAAAAGGTTTGAATGATGATTTATTTATTAACGTTATAATCTCTGAGATCATGCTATATTATAGTATTAATGAATGAATGAATGGGGGCATGGAAAGGAAAATGTGCACAGAAATGACTTTGACCGTGACACTCTGTAACTCCTTCTGGAGAATTTTGACATGTGAAAGCCCATTGTCCAAAGCCGGCCGGCAAATTTTACAGAAGACGGTAATTTCCCTTCCCATATTTTAAGAAGTTCAAAAGCACCAGAAAATACAAAACACATTGGTATATAACAAAGCAATAAAAAGACGAAATCAGAGGAGACCACAAAAGTGCTTGTCTTTTTGTCAACTGACACCACTCATACATATGTGCTCGAAAAGTCTTTTATTAAACCACCCCCACTCCCTTCCCTCTCTCTCTCTCACTCTCTCTCTCTCTCTATAAATATAGAACACGACTTAAACCTTGAAAGAAGTATCATACATCAGAAAATATATACAAGATGGATTCGCAATCCAGAGCAAGCAGAATGAAGCTGCAGGGTGCAAGGCCTGCGCCTCTTATGGTGAGCAAGAGCTCCACCGGCAAGATGAAGAAGCAATATTCCTCTCCGGTCGTGGTATATTTGAGATCTCCTAAGGTGTTTCACGCGAGGCCTGAAGAATTTATGAGTCTTGTGCAGCACCTAACTGGGAATTCCAATCCACCATCTTCCACCTCTTCTCCGTTTTCTTGGGACAACAAGTTACATCGTCCAGAATTGGAGAAGGACCCTATTGACCAGATCACCCATTTGGAGCGCTTCAAGCTTAATTCTACGCCTGGCCCTGCTACTTCCCTTTCTACTGATTTTCAGGCTTTAATGCGCTTTGTGGATTTTGTATGAACTTCACATACACACACATATCAACCCTTTCGTTGTCTAATCATAAGAATAGGTTACTTTAATATCAAAGCATGACGTACGTGATTCACTTCCTAATTTGATTTATATATATTTATATATAATATTCATGTGTATGGGTTTATATTTTTTTTAGCATTTTCATTATTAAAGAACCTTTTTATTTTTAAAAAAAATTCTTCCACTACAGGTCTATGAAAAAAATCCATTTAAAATACTAGTTACATATATATATATATATCATGAGATATTTTTGTCTTTGATTGAGTTGAAAGTTTTGCAACGTAAGAGTTCCGTTTGAAGTCCATGAGGCTTTGGAGGATCGATTAGTATTTTTTTTTAATTAAAAGGCAAGACAGAGCTTGAAAAAAAGGATTAATCACGCGTAGTTGGGTGATAAGTCACCCGTTCCCTATTTGGTATTATAAGGGGCAAAACACACACACATTGTGGTCGTCTTTGTTCTGTTCCCATATTCTTAAAATGCAAGAGGCAACGAATTTGGATAGTGATCATTAATGATGATTATCCTCAATAAAGTGTTTGGTCTCTTTTATTTGACAATGCTCTTCAGTTGAGAAATATGTAATCATATATATAATCCGGCAAAAACATAGGTAACCATATAAATTTTTCCTCAAAATGTGGAGATTTTAAAGTTCTCCAGATCAAGAATAAATAATCACTAAAATATATAAAATATAGGTAAGATATAATATGTAATAAAAATTTAAACCAAATTACCATAATTGAAAAAAATTTAAATATGTTCTGAAATTTACAATTTTAAGTTTAATAAGATTTATATTGTAAACACCGTATTTTGTCCGGACATTATACATAAAACTAAAAATGGATAAAAAAAACAAAAACAAAAAAATAATAATGAAAATAAAATAAGATAAGGCAATAAAAAAAAAGGGAAAAAAAAGAGAAAGAAAGAAAGAAAAGAAAATAGAATTAGGATGGAATTGGTGGGAATGCATACGGCCCAATCTTCTAACCCTAAAACTCAAACACTAAAAAAATAATAAAATAAATGATAAAAATAACAAAAAAAAGAAGTAAATAGTAAAAAAAAAGGGGGTATATATGTTTGGGCTGAAATGTTAATCAACATTTCAACCCAAACATCCACGAGCCCAATCGAAAAGGGCTCATGGACAAGGCAGAGAAGCCCCTGAGGGCTCAGGGGATTTAGGCACAGAGGGACGTGAGACACAGGAGGGAGTTGGGGGAGGGAAGCTGGCCGCGAGAAAAGAAAAATCAGAGGGAAAGCAACGTGAAAGAAAAGAAAAGAGAGAGAAAGCTGCAGGCGAGACAAAAGCAGAGGGATGGCCGAGGACTGAAAAAGAAATAGAGGGCAAAGTAGGCACCAGAAAATAGAGGAGCAGCGCGAGGAGACGTACACAAAAAGGGAAGACGGGCAGAGCACTGAAACAAGGAAAAGAGGGCAGTGAAAACGATGGGGACCGGGTACGTGAAAAGGAAAGAGAGGAGAGTTTAAATGGGGCAGAGCCGTGAGAAGAGGGGGGCGGTCCGAGAGACCGAGGGGCATGAGCGAGTGGGAGCCCTTAGGGCTCGGCCGAAGGAAATAGCAGAGGGAGGCCGCGGGTGAGAGGTGCACGGAGGAAGAAGGAGAGGGCAACCACGAGGAGGAACATGCAAGGCCGAGGGGGGGATCCTGATAGGGGACCGAAGAGACCAGAGGAAACCGGGGAGCCACGAGCGTGAGGAAGGAAAGGACCGCGGGGAGGGGGAAAACAGAGGGAGCCTTAGAGCTCAGCCACGGGGTTCCAGACAGAGAAAGGGGCAAGGAGCCGCGAGGAAGATGAACAGGAGAGGGACCGAGAGGGGGCTGGACACGGAAGAACCCTAAGAAAAACAGGGGAGGCCGAGAATTCCGAGGAGGTTGCTCGAGTGGAATTCGGAGACCGAGGACCCGAGAGGCGATATAACAAAGGAGGCAAAATCGAGCAAATCAAACGAAGGAGGAACCAATGCAGTGGGAGAATACGGGTTCAAGAATGTGACCCGCATCATTTGGTTAGTTTGGTTTTATTTTCTTCAATCATGTAGTGAAGCTTGCTGGTCTTGTTTTCTTTTACGACACCCGACCCCTTTCTGGATAAATCTGGTTTTGACGATAACTGGAATTTGGTGGTTGATTAATTTGGCCTTCTGTTAATGGGTTTGTTTCGGTCCTTTCGGTACTCTGTTTCTGGATGTCATAAATTAGTTAGAATGGTGATGTAACACCTTGAGTGAATCACTCAATTTGTTCTGTTTGCTGGAAGAACTTCATTGTAGCATTAGTTTGTCAAACATGTTAATTTCCTTGGCTGTTTTACAAGTTAAAGGAGTGAGTCCAGAGTCTCTGTATACGAGGAGATGACATTTTGGCCTTGGGAGTAAGCTATACATGATGTTTTCGAACATTAGTGGCTGTAGCTTGTAGTACTGGTTCACCATGCGTGCTGGAAAGTAGTTTCAGCCTCCCATGGTGACTGTCTCATCTTTGTTTATCTGATTGGAACTTTTGTGAAAATAGTGTCTTTTTTTTTTCCTTTTCTGTTCGCACTAGAAGTGAATTATGCCAGCCGCTATTCTATTTTTCCTTACAAAGAAAGGATGGCTGGGTACATAGTTTTGCATATACATTTTGAAAGGTTTCTGAGCGATTTTCCATCAAACATGGTATCCTGTTTTGGTCCTGTCAAATATGCTGGAAGGGCATTTGGTTAAAGGATTCAGAAAGGCACTTCATATTGTGATATTGATGCTATTTGGGCTCATGAATTTTGGGTCTAAGCCCTGCCAGTTTTTAGTCAATTTTCTCTTTTACAGTCCTTGAATATGTGTAGCCTATGTTTGGATTGGGAGTGATTAAAGTTATATGTCTGAATTTGGGTGAGTGAGGCTGGGCCTAGGTGCTTTACCTGGGATCGAAATTTGGCCTGCGTGCTTTGCTTGTTGAATGCCCTATCTATGTGTTAGGCCATTTTTGTGAAAATTAAGATTCCAATAACCTTTTCACCTTTAGGAATAAAAAAGAATCTATACAAGAAAAAATGTTATTTTGCTATTCTAACTTTATTATCATTTTAAAAAAAAATGGGGAGAATTTTGGGATTTGCCTTTTATAATTCGAAATAATAGAATAAGAATAGTTCAAACAAAAATTGCCCGAAAAAAGAAAAAGGGAGATATTTTCCAATTATCTTTTTTTTCACTCGTTATTTGAAAGAAATAAATAGAAGTTATTTAAACAAAAATCCAAATTGGCATCCTTTTCACTTACTTGCCTCGAGTGTTAACACCGTGGGTTTTTTTAAATGTAGATCAGTAACTTGTGAGTGATAAAGTCACCACATATGCTGATTATTTTTATTCAAAATATATGTGATAATCGCGTTTTCAACTCCTTTCTTTACAAATAAATATGTGTGACCCTATCCGTTATGAAGAAGATAAAAAAATAAGAAAAAAATAAATAGAATAAAAAACAATTTGCACAAAAATTTTTATTCGTTTCCCCTCAAACGTTTTTATGCCTTTTGTCTCGAGTGATACCACCGCGGACATTTAGGCCTCAATAGGTGTATTGTGAGTGATAAAGTCGCCACATTAAACCAATTGGTTTTATTTTGTAAAAATAAAATTGTTTTCAAAGATTTCCTTTTCAAATCAAAATGAAGTGTTCAAATCATATATAATTTTAATCATATTTTCTAAATTGAGGAAAAAACATATATTCTCTTTTAGGAATTAATTAAGCCAAAAAGTAAAAAAATAAATAAATAAATAAAATATATATACGAACAAAAAGAGTAAATAATGGAAATTAATCTGTCTTTTACAAATTGAAACACACCAACCAATTCTAAAAATTGTTTTCTTTGTGGAAAGACAAATTATTTTTTATAAACCTATCTTTTCAAAGGATATATAAAATAAAAAATATCAACCCAGCGACATGCATTTTTAGTCCGAACTACGTCGACTTTGATCCCTATCGCAGGGTACGTAGGCCCCAGATTCTAATTCTGGGTCAAGTCTGCCTTTGTAAATAAGTAAATATTTTTTGCTTTATTTGATATTTTTTTCTCTTAATTAATAGATAAATAAATATTTTCTGATTTTACTTAGTGTTTTTTTCTTAATTTAATAAATATTTACCAATGGATTTTTTCAAATCTGCCTTCATAGATAAATAAATATTTTCTTATTTACTTGGTGTTTTTTCTCTTAATTTAATAAATATTTACCATCTGATTTTTTTAAGTCTGCCTTCGTAAATAAATAACATTTTCCACTTAATTTATTTTTCCCAACTTTTCATTAGTTTCATTTCATTCATTATTATTTTTTATTTCTTCATTTTTTTTGCATTTTATTTTTGCATGTGAATGATAAAAGAGCAAACAAAATAATTTTTAAAAACCATAAAAATTGCATGATCAATCTAAGGTAACCGTTCTTAGGAACGGGTGTTGTGGGGGTGCCTAACACCTTCCCCACTCACAATTGTACTCCCGAACCCAACTATGATTCGCAGACCAATCCTTATCCTTTTTGTTTTTATTTTGGTTTTCCAAAATTTCCCTTAAAATTTTGGTGGCGACTCCCTCGAAATCGGCTCTTATCGTGTGGGCCGGTTTCCCTCTTTTTCTTTTTATCTCATTTCACACGCCATCCGTGTCGCATTTTCGGGTGTAACATATACATAAATATTTATTTACCATAATCAACATTTAATATATATATATATATTTTGTTTCCATTTATTATTTATACTGTTACAATTCAATAATTAGTAAAATATTTTTTGAAAAAAGGTTGGTCTAATTAATTCATTGAATGATATATTTAGTATAAATTTATCATTTTTTGAAGTAATTTTGGTACAAATATATATTTTTTATTTAAAAATCGACTAGTGTTTCATTAATTAATCTGTCTACTAATTCTGAATATTTTCAAAAGAGTTAACAATAAAATATTGTTTACATGTTTCAGGTATTACTAGTTGGTACCATGGAAAAATATTTTGCCTCTAAACCTATGCCATGAGACAGTGTGACGATATGACAACTGTGATCTCACATGACAAAAGTAACTCGCCCTACTCGCTTCCCAAACGCCGAGTTTGAATGAGTTTATCCCATGCACTACACTAGCGAGTTGGTGTATGTTTGTGACCTACACGTGTTTGCTAGCAACTTAACTCATTTTGGAGGCATAAAATCTAGGGGTGTGTATGGGCCGAATCGAGTTCGAGTTTATGCAAACTCGTAACCTAGTTCGGCAACAACCAAACTGGTTCAGGCTCAATGTCGAATTATACCAGGTATACCCGGTTAACCACAAAACCAGGAAGGAAGAAGAAAATGAAGAGCCAACTAGCCATAGACCAAAGCAAAATCAAAGAAGAGAGAAAAAGATCCATAGTAATCCAAACAACTAATAACAAAGATCTAATTTTGTAACAAAAATTACAATAAACAATGCAAAATGATCAAGAGATCTTTATTATAGAGGTAGAGAAGGTGAGAAACAAATCTACAGGCTTTAGCATAGAGATAGTAGCGACAAAGGCAAAGATCTTCAGCATAGAAAGAGAATGCTTCGAATAAGAGGTAAGGGGGTCATGATGGCAGCGACAACGGTGGTCACGAAGGAGGATTGCTTGAGGAGGATGGGGTGTGAGCAAAGCAACTTGTGAGAGCAAAGTGGAGAAGAGAGCTAGAGAGGGGTGCTGAAGAGAAACCGTAACCCGGCCCGACCCGATTAGTTCTAACCCAACACACATCAAGCCGAGTCGGTTTGATCGAGCCTATTGGACTTTGCTCAGCCCTAATAAAATCGATAACATGTTGGAATTTACCATTTTGTAAAACAATCTGTTAAAATAATCACATATTATAAAAATGAAGTTTAAATAAAAATGGAGAAATTTATCATAAATCTATTTAAATAAAAAAAATATGATTATAAACCATGATTTGATTTATTAAAAGGCAAATCAAACAAGTCTTTAACCTGCGTTTCTAACAACAATGCTTGAGATAGAAACAGAATAACAAACTTTTAATATATGAGATTATGAGTGACTTGGAATTCACCATTATTTATTTTTCTCTATTTTCATTTGAGGTTGAATAACTTTAAGAAAATCAAATTATACGTTTTCAAGTGTTAAGATTATCATTACTAGATATATTTTATTAACTAATTATTTATTGAATTATAAAAATATCAATAGGACTTTATATCATATTGCAGTTATTTATAAGGTTATAAGATTCAAGTTTGAATGATAATCAAAATTAAATCAACTTTAACCGTCTGTTTAGATGAGAGAAAAATAGGAAAAAAAGAAAAATTCAGGAAGAAAATAAAAAGAAACTTAGATACCCTTATCTAGATTTATTCTTATTTTTTTTTCCTAATATTTCTCTCAATTTATTTTCCTCTCATTCCAAACAAAGTCATAGAATAAAGAACTGAATTTTGAAATAAATTTTTTTTTGTCTGCATGTGTTTTAAATTACTTGTTACAAAGGGGAAGTTTAGTCCTCTCGACATTTTTCTAGGATAAATTGCTATTTCTATCTTTTTAAGTTGTTTATTTATTACAACCATTAAATTTTCTAAAATGTAAATGGTCTTGATCTCTTCTTGGCCTTGACCAATATGGGAGATACAAGTACATTAGTACAACCATTTCTCGAAACTCCTAAATATAGGAGAATTAGAACGGTCATGAACGGCGCCGCGCTTACGGCGTCAGAAACAGGAGGGAAATCAAATTGCTTTTGAACGCATTTCATATTTCGCCGCTAATTTTCACATCGTGGCCATCTCAGTTCACTCCAATCAGTTCAGTCCCGCTGCTCTGACTCTCCCTCAAGCTCTGCTCAGAGTCTGCCCAAAAATCGTAGTTTGGTCGTAACTAATACAGAATCGGGGACTTGATTCAATCTCAGGTTAGGGCATTCTGTATTTTACCCAAAAATGGAGGTGTCATGAGATTGATCTTTCGATTCTTTAGCTTCTGAATTGCTTCCAGTCTTTATATATACACCTTGGAAAAATCTTGTTCACGATCCTGTGTTGTTTGCCCCTATTATAACTCTTAAATCGGATATGTTAAGGTTTACAATATTTCTTGTGTGACTGTGGAAATTTTGATTTCCTGAAATCTTTCTCGCGTGCTTACTAAACCTATTTCAATTAATATTAGGATATGCTCTGATTGGCGAGGAAGTTGCAATTGTGGTTTTCGAAGCCACGGCATGGCAAAAGTTGTTCCACCAAGTTCTTTACTCCATAGCTCTCATCTAATTGGCTCAGGGGCTCCAAATAGCGGCACAATGATGAAAAGAAAGACGCCATCAGAATTGAGGGTAAATCTCTAAACTTTTCTTTTGCAAGATAAAATTTAATTGTGTTTCTGGTAGAAATGCTTAGGCTGCCTAGTTTCTTGGAGTCTACAATGTCAAAGGTATGTGTAAAGTGGCTAATTTGTGAAAGTGGAGTTATTACCAATGATATGCTAGGGGTTTGTAAATATAAATTATTTCATTCGTGCTGCTTATCCAGTGGTTTGTTCGCAAGCATTTTTTAAGTCTCTGGATGATTTTAAGTCGTTTGCTTTGGACTAAAATATCTCATAGACATATTAATTTGTTCTGTTTTGTTGCCAGAAATATTTCTTATCTATTATACATTATAAATCATAACAAAATGAATGATAATTGTCCTCATGTATGGCTCTTGTGATTGTAGCACATATGCTAATTTCTCGTTTCAAGTGAATTGAAGTTTCTAGAACAAAACACCTATCCCCATAAAGTCATGTCACCGTTTCATTTAGGTTTTCAGCATCTTTTAATTCATATTGACTGCTATTAATGACCTGTTGTGGACTGCAGAGGCAAAAATTCTCATGTCTATACCATCTGTTTGTGATTGGCAGGGAGAGCAGTTGAAGAGGGCCAGTGCTGTGGTTGTGGACCTTACTGATGAATCTCCATTGCCCTTGAGCGGTACTTCAAAGTAAGCTTCTCCTGATTCTCTTTGAATTTCTTATTTCGTAACTTGCTGATAACTTGTTTGTTTCATGTTTGCAACACCAGTGAGGTGGATAATGGGCTTAAAAGGCCAGGACTATCAAGGAACCCCAAATTTATTGATACACGTGTTGATGACGTATTTCCTGCCAAAAAGTCCAGGTTTAGAATGATTTCTGGAAAAGAAAATGCAAAGGTTATTCCATTTGTCCTACTCATGTGACTTATTCTAATTTTCTTTTCGCTAACATCCTAATTGGATAGCAAATCTCTACTTATTCTAATTTTCTTTTCACTAAAATCCTAATTGGATAGCAAATCTCTGACTGCTAATGTGTTTGGACGTGAACTAAGTAACCTTGTTTCTATGTTTAGGAAAATACATCTACGGAGAAAATTAGCAACCTTAAGAATCTCTATGTTCTTACTAATTCTAGCACCACAAGACAGCAAGGGATATCATGGTTTGCCTTTTTGACTATGTGTTCTCTTTCGTTCAAATTTAACTGTCCCTGTGTTGATTGTATTTGTAATTCCTTTCAGCTTGGAGAATACTGTTACTTCTAGTGAAGTAAACAATGATAGCATATTGCAATCTTGTCATACACTTGAAAAGAGCAGCCAAGGAAAGTTCCTAACCGTAACTGAGCTTTCATCATCTGCTGATAGATCTTCAGGCTTGGCAGCTATTGATATGGTATACATTGGCAGATCTCTTTACTTCTTAAGTACTTTTATTTTGGTTGTTATTGCAAATGGGTTTTCAATTATAGGGTAATGCATTAAGAGGACTAGCTGCCCCAGAACTACATGCGAGTTGTGGTTTAGCTGCTAATTCATCTAAAAGACTTGGAGATACTCCATCATCCACCGCGGGCAATTTTATCAATGAGTGCCATGTACCTGGCCATAAGGTTCCTCTGGATCTTACACTGAAAACTAGTGTGCGTGTGGTATCTTCTTCTGTGAATTGGTGAGTTCATAGGATGGCTGATATCCTTCCTTTTAGAATGGAGAGTAATTACAATTTTTACTTTGTTAATGTGACACTCACTGATGTGATCTATCTAGATACTATATTGCCTGCTTACTCTGTTGGTGTTAACTATCCCTGGTGTTCTTGATTGTCATCCTGTATGTTTCTTGTTGATTTTGAAATTTCAGGGTTCACAGGTCATTTATGCATTGTACTTTGCCTCAATTCACCTTCAAAAATAGCACTTTCAAGGGTCAAAATATGAGTGGTCATTCACATCTCACATCTAATTCTGATGGCTTTAAAATTTTGCAAGCATGGATGTATCCTCAATCCATCCTACCACCTTCTCTCATATCAGTGTTGAGCTCAGCAACTGCAGATGGAGGTTTGTCAAGCAGATAAGCAGCTTTTAACTTTCCCATTTCTAGTCTCTTCCTTGTTTTTCTCCTTTATACTGAGGTTAATATTTCCCTTTAATACAGTAGAATTGGAGTTCTTAAATAAACGGCAAGTGGATTGGGGAGAATCTTTCCGGAATCTTTATTACATGCTCCGCAATAATGCATGTGGCATCTTTTATGGTTATCACATGCCCTTCCTTGTTCCACTACTTTACTTTGTTATTATTTCGAATTTGAATGGAAACCAAGTATTAATCTGTCTGTGTTCCCTCCATCTTCTAGTTTGCACTTCCCAGTTTGTGGTGATGTTCACTGGCAATGATGGTTCTGATGGATCCAAATCCTCATGCGATGCTTATATCTCACAGTCAACCAGAGGTTTGAGATCATTGTTAAGAGAGCATGTAAGAATATGCTTACAACTTACTCACTTTGATGTGTGCTTTGCACTTACATGTCACTGCTTGCTCAGTATTCACTCTGTTAATATACTTTTCTTTCAAATTTTATTATTTCCTGTAATGTGTACTTAGGATAAGAATAATTTGCCTTGGACAGAATATCTTGTTGGCAAATCTTGGTGAAACTGACTATTAGGTTTTATATTTGTTACATAGCAGGTCATTTGACATGGGGAGGGGAGTAGGGAAGAGTTAAGGGTGGGGATCAAACCCAAGACATCAAGCTCTCCCCATTTGGTGGTTAAACTAGCATAATGTGAGCTATCAGCTCATTGGTGTTGCTAATAAGTTGTTTGTTGCGTATATACATGAAAATAAAAACAAAATCTACTAGGTTATCTTTGTTTGATGGTTAAACTAGTGAATATTACAACTTAAAAAAAGATTGTATATTTGAATTTAATTAATAATATTAGGTGTAAAGTATCTTCTCTCACTCACCCTGTCTCTCTTTTGTGATAAACAAAGAGATAGAAATTAAAGCACTACATTCTGTGAAATTAAGGGCCTGTTTGACAGTGTTTCCTGTTTTCTGTTCTCAAAAACAGTTTTGTAAAACTGTTTTCAAGAATAAGTTTTGAAAATAAGAAACAAAAAAATCTGTTTGAATAATTGTTCTCAAAATCATAACTAGTGAGTGATAGATGAGTTATTCAAAATTTATAACTTTACCATTAATGAGGTGGATGTTTCTCACATTTCCTTGTGTTTTCCAGAATAAAAACTACAAAACACCTAAAAGGTGTTCTGAGTTTTTTGTTCTTTTGTTTTTTTATTTTCCAGAACAATTTATAAAAAACAGGTTTACCAAACAAGTTTTCTGAGTTTTCTGTTTCTGAAAACAGAAAAAACTGTTTTCGCAAATAGAATCAAACAGCCCCTAAATATTCTTCTATTTTAGTGGCCCCAAAAAGGGATTCTCCTATTTTTATTCTTATACTTGCAATGTGCCCTCAATATTTATTTTGTGATCACGTCTGTACTTATTTTTGGTGGTGTCCCTGTTGACTAGGATGTTTGTTTCTCTATGCCTCTGTGCCATTCTAAAGTGGAGCAGATTGCTACTGAAGATCTCGTTGAGCTCTCAGAAATAGAGAAGCATAATCTGGGGCAGGTTTGATTCTATAGACTATTCATGTTGCTCATTTTCTTATGCGATGCCTGATTAATCCCTTTCTTTGACATTGGGGAATATTTGTTTTGCTATAACTAGTAAATGGCATTCTTTATGATTCTCTTGATAAGTCTAACTAGCTACACAAATTTTCTATTGGCTTTATTTATTGACTATCTGATGATTATGTATGGGAATTTCATTAATAGAAATGATTGTCCTTCTTGTATTTCTATTGGCTTCAATGTTTGCATTTCTTTTATATCTGCTTATATATTTTAACACTTGTTAAGATTACTGTGGTAGAAATGATTGTCCTTCTTGTATCTGTCTTATGCTCCCAATACGGGTCGATTAGTTAACTTCACCATCCATAAGTTTCATATTTTTGAGTTGATTGGTGCATTCTTTGAACATATTGCAGACTCGACGGTTAAGATCCTTCTCTGATGTTGATAACACCCCAGAATCTTTACTGTTTTTCAGTGGCAACATGAATGTACATGGTTTATATGACCTTTTACTAAATTACAGGTAACTATTTAACTGATTAATGGTTAACTTTCTTTGAATGTTCCTGTCCAGATTTTCCATATTATGTCACTGGGTTATACTAATTTGATGTTTACTCAATTTCTAGCTTGTTGCTGACTAATTCCTTTTGTCTACAGATCTTTCTTTACCTCACTGTCTGGTATGGATGTCCCTGTATTATGTTCTCCTGTGCCATTTCAAAATGCTGCAGTTTCTTCTCCTGATGTATGTCATACCTTCGTGTTTCCCCCCCTTTTATAATTGTCGTACTCTATTTTTACACTCTGTTTTAGTTTCTAGCTGATGTTTAGTTGATTGTTGAACTGTCAAGCTAATCCTTTTACTACATCACTTGAGAAGAAAAGGTATTAGCACTTCCTTCATGGAATTTATTATGGTTGATTGGGCTTGGGGATTAGGCAACAAATACCATCTTGAAGCCTATGACGAATCTTCAAGTATAGTTGTCAGTAGTTGCATAATTTTTTGAATCCGCACTCTGGACTTGTGTTTGTAAGATGTTTCGTTATCCTCCAAACAATCACTTATTCCTTCCCTTGACAATTGAATGCTTGCTGTAAACTCAAGTATCATTGCTATGCTAGTGCTACCTTCTTGCTATGAAACAAGACATGATTGGAATATAAATGACACTCTTGTGTAGATTAAATGCATGGAGCTGAGAAGAGCTGAACAAATTGCTGCCTCCTATGATGAATTATATAGGAAAGATGTTGAAATTGCCCAAGGTTCATCGGATGGCCTTTGTTGTAGCATTGAAATTAAAGATACATTTCTTCCACCATGGATTATTTCTGGTATATGTTCATTGATGAGTTCTGAAGGAAGAAAGTTTGAGGCAAGGTATGGATAGCTTCTGCATCATGATACTTGTTTGAATTGTTTGGTAAGGACCACATTCATGCGGTTTATATCATGATGTATATGGTTTGAACCCCCCATGCATGGAATTCATCTTGTATAACCACGTTCAAAAAACTGGATTGGACATTAAACTAGTTAAGGTACTGATTCAAGGTTCAATAGTTGAACCGTGATTTAACCGGAATTAAATCGATGGTGATAAATTTAATAGTTTAATTTTATATATTATATATAAAATTAAAAATATTATTAATAAGTTTCACAACTTAATATTAAAATCTAAATAAGTTAATATTCATCTATAATAATATTTTGAATTCAAAATAGTTAATTAATATTTTGTTTTCATATTATTTGTTAAGTAAATTTATTGTTATTAATAATAATGTATCATAATAATACTAATACAATATTATAATGTAGGAAAAAAATTATATAAAAAATAGTACTATTTAGTACTAAAAATAATGTTATTTTATTTTCAAAAAATAAAAAGATAAATTGGTTCACTTGGTTTTGTATTGGTTTAATACCGATTAGACTGGTTTTCCACCGGTTTTGAGAATGGTTGGTCACCATTTATATCTCAATTGAACTTGCTAGTCCGGTCTAGTTTTTTTGACCCCTATGTATAACTCAACGCAGACAAAATGACAAGATTTACATGATCTGGAACATTAGGTTCTCCCTCCTCATTTCCCGGCTTAGCTGCTTCAATTAGCTTAGCCTTCCATGTTAGGGCTTCATGGTTTGTGTCGACCAGCCGAGTGTTCTGAGTTAGCAGGAGTCCCAAAATAAGCTGAGTTTCATGATCATATGAGCTATATCTTGAGTGATGTGATGGATTCATGATGCATGCTATTTAATCAAGTAAAAAGGATGTGTCACAAATTTTGTTATTTGGCTCTTAAATGATGATTACTTCTTTTTTTGTGTCTCACAGTTTTGTGACAGAACCTAGCTCAATTGGTTTGAATGTTGCTTTGAAATCAACTTGTGAGAAATCAGAGTCTCAGGCTGCAGGTAGTGAAAGCTTGCAAAACTGCAATGGTACATTTGGCATTCCCGGAGCCATAGTCATCCCTGGCTTGCAGTCAAGTTTGCTAAAAGGCCTAAAGTACTCTGATGATTCTTATACAGCTTCTCTATCGCCTGTATGATCATATCCTCTACAAGTAACTCCGTTTTTTATCACGTTGCTGACTAATTATTTCAACCCTTACCGTATCTTTATTTCCCTGGCAAAAAAAGAATACCTGTCTTTAAAATCTACCCTTGAAGAACAGGTTGTAACGAGAATTTTTGTAATATGTTAAACCAATTGTAATTTGTGAAAGCATATCCTCGTTTGGTTTGGTGGTTATCCGTTTAAACCCCAGGAATACATTACATATGTAATTTCTAGTTGGATGGGACACTGCAGATTTTTAAACTTTTTTATTTATTTATGAAATTATTCCAAGCCGAATACAAACACATGGGTTACAACGGCCTCTGAATTCCCCATGATTTCAGCAAGGTAAAAATCCTCCCGCTCAGTTTGACATGAATAGGGGATGTGTAAGTGTATGATTTTGATTTAATGTAATATTTGGTAGGGATGGATATTTTTAAGGAAAATGAAAAGGGAGAAGATATTTATATGAAAAGTTTATTTTTATTCTTAAAAAATTTAAAAGATGTGTACGAAATATGTTAAATAATTTTTTTTCATGAAATTCTTTTAATATTTACCAAATCTAAAGTCTCATATATTGAGTGTGGTTAACCCTAAGATATGTATTATTGTGTAAATAAATCTTGTAAATTTAGATATATAAACCTTTAATTCCATAACATTCAAATTTGGAATGCATGTATCCATTTATTATCATTGAACAAAAAAAATTCTTTCTATTCTTATGATTTAAATTATTTTTTAATTCAATTCTTATACTTCCTCAGCCTCATAATATAAAATGTTTTAAAAAAAAATTACATAAATTAATGAAAGTGGTTAAAGTTAATTAAAAATCTTAATTTTGTAAAAAAAAATCACTAATTTTTCAAAAATGTTCTTTATAATTTCATTGACTTTTCTTTTAAAAAAAGTTGACTGAGTTGAAGAATAAATTTATCAAAATATTATTGTAAAAAACTCGTAAATACTTTGTAAACTCTTATAAATGATCTTGTATTATGAAAGAGGGAGTATTTGAATCTTTACAATTTCTAAATTTTCAATCTAGTTTTTTGCCATTAAATTTTTTTTAAATATATTTTTTAGTCTTGATGACTTCATTTTAAATACGTATGCTTTATGTGAACAAATAAATGCAACTAATCATGGCATTTGATCCAACCCGTGTTAAATATTTGGATAATTTTTAAAGAGAGTTAAAATGGTATGGAATTAGCCACGTGAGTACAAAATTAATAGTGCAGTGAAAAGTCTAATAATGGGGACAATATAAAATTTTCAAACAATAAAATTTTATTACAAATTTTTAAACTACAGCAGATTGCCAAAAAATGGTAATGACCTTGACAACGATGAAAGTACTTTTAACGAATAACAAAATAAAATGTTAATTTGTATCATCCATCTGAACTGTGTGATTAGCAAAATCGATTGTTGCTTTTTGCCTCCCTAGAAAGAGAAGTGGAAAGCTCCCACTTTAGAATCTGTGACAGAATCCCAGAAGGAAAGTCTGTTCTGCTGGATCTGTTTCTCTTCCTTTTTCAGCGTCAGTTCTTCAATTATTCCAGCAAAAGAATGCTCAATAGCATTTCTAAACTTCTCATACAAATTCACTCGATCTCTTGTTCCAGATACCAGCACGCTCGCATTTGGCCTTTTAAGAAAATCCAAGACATTAAGCAAGTTTCTCCTGTAACAAATTACCACCAATGATTTCTGTCAAATAAAGAATTTTGATCCTGCACCATTTGGGATTACAGAATCCACAAGCAAAATACAAAGGTGTAACCAAATTAAACACTACATAAATGTTATATCATTAAACTGTTTAGTATTTAGCTTTTCATGAGTTTTTATCATTTTTCAAGTTGTTTACACAGCATAACAGGGTGAAAAAAAATGCAATTTGTTAACTATATCAGAAGAGATATAATAGACATAATAGCGTTAGCCTGAATATGAAACTTCCATGTTT
Organism: Adenanthera pavonina; assembly: GCA_026686845.1. NCBI lineage: Eukaryota > Viridiplantae > Streptophyta > Magnoliopsida > Fabales > Fabaceae > Adenanthera > Adenanthera pavonina. The sequence goes on from JAIVEN010000002.1 coordinate 9,116,090, forward strand.
GGCTTCAGCACCAAATTCACTGAGCCACCAAAACGTATCTTAAATCACTAACTAATAAAAACGTGCCATGATTTTAACAATTATAATCAAGCACTTGATCGCAGAGTGCAAAAACCTGACGAGCCGAACGATTGCCTCATGCTCAATATACCATTCAAAATACTAAACTACTTCTCCTTGACCCAAAAATAGAGCATCACTACCACAATGTACAAAAGACAAAAGTAATCGCAGGAACATAAGAATCTAGAAGCCTAGAACTACTTCTCAATAGTCAATGGAAAGAAAGGAAAATCACTATATTACTACCGCAAGTGAATGTAAAGACCAAATCACATCAACCAGAACATTCCTGCATACCCTTTTAATTAAAGCACAACTTGTTCTAGTACCAAGAAAGCATAGCTTGTTGAAACAGAAATTAACTTATAAAGATGTGGATCACAAATTGGTTTTCCTTGATTAATAATCTACTACTTAATAGGATACTATTAATTAATCTAACTTCAGAAACCTACTGAAAGCGGTACAGAATCTTACCTACTGACATAATTTTGGGTTATAGCTATGGACTCCTCCAAGTTGATCACCAAATGCCACCATCCATTAGGCACAAAGACAATTTCCCCAGCTTTACAGATGCACTCAATAGGCTTCTTTTTCCAACTTTTTGTTGCACCATAAAAGTTCATGAACCACTCAATTATTGAAACAGGAGATGCAACCTCTGCACCATCAGGGCTAGGATGAACTCCAGGTGGAATCACATCAGGAGGAAATAATATCCACTTCTTGGAGCCCTTGATTACAGCATTCCAAGCTGAAGTTGAATTTGGATCAACATGAAAAGATGATCCTGATCCAGCTGGCCCAATAATAATCCACCTATAGTCAGGTCTCTCTTTGCCTAGGACGTTAAACAAGTCCTCTTGGAAGTAAGCTGGAACATCATATTGTGAATCCAAATTTGGAACCTTTTCAGCAAACTTTGGATCAAACAAGTACAACGGTCTTTCTTCTCTTACTTGATCTAAATACTCAAAATAATCTTCAAGCTTCATCTCTACTGGCCCAACAGAAAACTTAACATCACCACACAACTGCACCAAATAATCTCTATCCCATTTTTTAAATGCATCCCAATTATCAAGACATGCTTCCAATAATACTGGCTTATTAGGCTCCTCAAAATTCTTTACAAATTCTTCAACTGAAATGCCCTTCTTTCGAAGTATATTATCCCTAACCAGCCATTCGGTTTTCATTTCAAGATTAGCACAGAGCCAACTTTGAAAAAGATAATCAGAATAGAAGTCTCTCACTTTCAAATTCTGAATGGCAATATTTGAGATATTAAATAAAGGGTAGTAAGCACCAATATAAGTAGATTTCCAAGATCCATTATACCTGAAGCCACCACTAAGATTTTCCAATACAAGATTCCTCCAAATGGGTTCATGGCTTGTGAAAACATAAAAGGACTTGCTCACAGTTGCTAAAACCCCCAAGTTGTTCGCACTCAACAACCCCAAAATTTCAATAACAAGCTCATCAGTCAGAGTGTGGAGATTACCTAAACCTGTATCTCTGCAGTTGATAGAACCTGGGTTGAGAAAAAGATTGCCCAAAGGTTGAACCCAAGAAGTGTTTGATGGGGCAGAGCTTTTGAGCCTGAAACCTTCAGTATCTTCTATTACTTCTTCCCGGTGTAGCAATTCATTTTTATGGAAACTGCAGTTTTGCTTGTCGAAAGCGAATTGGCTTTTGAGTTTGCGCTTGTTTCTGTTCTTTTTCTTGGTCCTTCTGGTGCGGGACAAGAAGCTCCTAAAGCTCAGCATTATGGAGGTTTAGGGTGTCGCAGTTACTGTGGTACCGAAACCTAAAAGAAAGGTGATGGTGATTCCGAAACGCGTTTCTACACTCAATCGGAACGAAACGACATATATACAAAAAACGCTTTTGAAAATATTTTGGCCGTAGGGTACTACTGGCAAATCGTTCGAGTTCCATTTCATATGCCAACTGGAGGGGAAGTGTCACTCACAGTTATGTGCATGTTTGGTAGCGCGTTATGAACGGAGTTAAAGCGCAAAATCAAGATTGCCAGTTTTCTTCACCTGTTTGGATGTTAGATGCTAGTTGCGGTGGAGAAGTGAAATTGTCCATGGACGGAGTTATGCTAGAACCAACTGCAGGGGTGGTTTTCGGTTTCTAGAGACCGAGTTGGAGTATTAAAGATTTATTTAATAAAGTAAAATTAGATGAGAAAGGAGGTAAGATGAATTAAATAAAATAAAGTTAAATAAAAATGAGAAAAAATAAAAAAATTAAAAAAATAAAATTTTCATAAAATTTTTTTTATCTAATAATTAAAATGTCTATTTAAAATTTTAATCTCTATGAATTATAACTTGTAAAAAAATATTACACCAGATATATTATATTCTCAATTAAATAAATATAGATTAAATTTTAGTTTAAGTAAATTAAATTAATCATGGAATAGAGTTTAAGCTTAATTTGAAGAAAAATTATGAGTTTTGTCAAAACTAATTTTCAAATAAATTATCCAAACATAAACACGTTAGTCCAAAACCAATTTTTATCATAACTACGTTATAAAACCAATTCTACCTAAACTCATTTTTAACTAACTGAAATCTAAACGGGCCCTAGTTCATGCCTATTAGAATAACTAGAAAATATCCCCTACGAAACATCTTATTTAAATACATAAAATATCCTAATTACGAAACTTCAATTGAACCAAAAAAAAAAAATTCCAACTAGATCAAAATTTATCGATTCCTTCTTACTATTAGAATCTTTCTTAAATCATGGCCCAAAAAAAATATTTCTTAAATCTGAGACGTAAGGATTTATAGAATTTTAAAGAATAATAAAATTAGATAAAAAGTAAAATAATATAAAATAATTATATAAAAATCATATGAACTATTAGTAATAGTATTTAATTTTTAAAAATAACAAAGTAAAAAATGAAATGAGTACAGAGCCAAAAACGTAGTCAAGTGGGTAGTGTTAAAAAAAATGACTGACTACAATTGGGATAAGGGGATTTTGTAATGAATATTTAATAATATAATGTTGTTTTTTAACTTTTAATTTTTATTTTGTATACCTCTTTTTTTGGGTCATTGAAATGTCATTGTAAATTAAATCTAACAAATAATTAATTACAAAGCATTGAACAATAGCAAATCACAACAAAGATGACAGCAACCGGACATATACTAAATCAGATCTTGTTACTACTACACAAGAACATGAACCCATCCACACATAACATAAATGGAAACACATAAAACCTATGGAGCAATCAGCAACAATAGACATGAGAGAAAATCAGTCAATCCCTTCCTGATCACAAGGTTGCATTTGTATTCCACAAACATTTTCATCAAGTAACTGTGTCTAAGAGGGGTGGTGGCACAAATGCCTCTTCCATAAGATCCAATCCCTTTTTGACATTAGCTGCAATCTAACCCGCAACTTTTTTTTCCTGATGAACCATTCATGAAAAGTGTATACTCACGCAGAAAAGAAAGGCTCTTTCCTCCCGCAAGAGAAAAGAAACCACAACTGGGGGGGAAAAAAAAGAACTAACCAAGAAAAGAGAAGAAACTACCCCCGCTCAAAAGAAACTAGTCAGGACAGAGCTTTTGTATACCACCAGTTAATACTATGTTTAAAATCTTTCATGCTCCGCATCACTCACTATGTTCGTAAGTGTAAGCCGAAACTATTTGATAGATTTAAAAATATTATATATTTACTCAACACCATTACTTATGATGAACTTTGGAATAGTTCAAAATCAAGGTCATACTCTTGACAATGTTGTAAACATAATATGGCTACATAAAAACGCTTATTGGGACTTCTAATGCTTATCCGAACAAGCTTTATAATTTTAAAATATTGCGTGCTTGATTTAATTTTCAGAATAGAGATAATATCAACAAGGGCTTAACAAGATAATCTTAGGGGCTCGAGAAACGTATATACACTGCATGAAGAGTGAAGAAAATTACATTGAAATATTATAAATGCCATGTACAGGATTGAAGAGAGGACTGTCAAAAACATATGCAACTCAGGTCCCTCCAACAAACCATTCGAGCAAGCATGCTCATATCATTTGCACAAAACGAACAAATTACATTCAATGTCATGCAAAGAACATGGATAAGAATAAAAGAACAATGCATAAAACACCACACTTTCTCAGAGAATAATTATGGAAACAAAACAATATCTCGTCACGGTAGAGTGGATAAAATTTAGTTGGTGCTTCCACTTATGAGCTCTGTCCTTTAAGCTGATACAGGAATACAAGAACTAAACTCTGAGTTGTGTGCTCGAAAGACATCTCCATTGCCTTACACGAGGCCCATTGTCGAGAAGTGTTTGCAAGCCAATGCCATTGGCTGATTGCCCAAACGTATACCTGGAGTCATAAGCGTTTTAGATAACGGATAATTATTTTGTCAAACAATCACTTAGAAAGTACACTTGATAACAGTTGCTTATATTCCCCATATCGCCTGAGGTTATAGGTAACAGATATACCCCCTGATGTCTGAACCCACTAGATCAGAAATTTTAACATACAGAAAAGACATGGCCACAGTGAAATTGCTATTTGGATAAAATGCCTAAGCTTGAGACAACTGATCCAATAAAGCAATCATTAATTCTTAGATACAGCCTCAGAAGTTCCAGCATAGGGTTCTCAAGGATCTTTTCTCTCCATACAATGCTTTATAAGCATTGGCTGATTAAAATTTAAAGTACGGTATTGTCTTTTAAACAATAACTTTTTCCGGTGGCTGAGAGTTCATGCCTGTCCTCACATATCAGCATTCTACTTGATTGATAGAAACAAAAATATGAATTGTTTTCTCAGGTATTAGCATATATTTGAGCCATCAGCAACTGTTAACCGTTGTTTGGGAACATGATAGAAAAAAAGTGCTGCGGAAGATTGTGAGAGAAAGTAAACATGATGCTTTAAAAAACCATTTTTTCTCCTTTTATTTCAATGTCAAATAAATGAGGGCATTGATAGGATCCGACCCACTGTTGCCACAAAAACAAACAGAAGGAGACATAGGGGGGCGGCAAAAGGGCAGAAGCTGGGGGACTTCAGAAGAAAGCACAAAAGTTAAGAATTATATGAGACAGAAAAATTAGAGTAAAAAAAAGCTACTCATGATGAAGAGTAGGAGGAAGCAGTTAAAAAGTTGAGTGGGAGTATAAAGAGAGAATAGCAAAGAAGGAATGGGGAGAGAAGAACTGTGGGTCAAGTCCAGTGGAGAGAGCCAACCTCTCGAAAGTTGGAATTCTTGTTCTGTTCTTGAAGGGTCTTGTAATATTTGTGTCCTCTACTAAGTGTCTGTGTAGTAAGGTATTTATAGGGTCCTCTTTCTTCACCATCTTTGCTAGTGTTCTGCACTGTGATTCATGGCTACACCCTCAGCTTCATTTGTATCATCTGTGTTTGTTTAGATTAATGTTCTGTAGTAGGCTTATCTCAGTAGCCTCTGTGTTAACTGTGTTTTGTTGTGATATTTATGGGTGTAATAGGAGTGCTGGGTTGAATCTCGGAAGCTGTAATATTTGTTCAGTGGAATAGGAAAACTCTAGTTACCCTTTTGGCCTGATTTTCTGTTTATGTTGAGTTTTTGTTAAAGAACTTCACTGGTTCCTAACAGACATGCAGATGAAGAGAAAATGTTATCCAAATTGACCCTTAGGAACATATTTTAAGAACGGAAATTTTCTTTTATACATATATATATATATAACAATTTTATAATTTATAATACTATCACCTCACATTCCAATTTTCTCTTCACATCTCCAGATTTAGAGTGGATTGTGGTGAAACTTAGGTTAAATGTTCTAATCACTTTTATGACTTCTTTATCTTCCTCTGTTACCCAAAATTTTACCTCTAACTTTCATTCTTGGCAAAATCATCCCTCCAATTTTACCTCTTCCTAAGAGTGTTACTGTCTACTTACTTGCATTGGCGTGCTTTCTTCCTCCAGGAAAATGCAGCCGTGATTGCCTGAACACAAAACAGAGAGAAAAATAAAATGTGTGGGCAGAAAAATCTTCACTTGTGAGTGGCAGGCATATAAGTAACATAAAATGATAAATAAGCAAGTTTTGAGCGATGCAAAGAGTGGAACAGGATGCATTTCTAGATGATGCTGTCGTAACAGGGAGTTTTCTTTCTATTTTTTTTTTTTAGTTCTTTTTTGGAAGGGTTAGTATGAACAGAAAAGGGTGATCAATGACATCTTTCATAGAGAGAAAGCAACCTGTGATATGAAAGGAAAACAGCCAACATGAATAATTTCTGCTGTTAAATGTTAAACTAAAACTGTTTCTCAGAAATCACCACTTGGTTTCTCAGAAACTTCAAACAATAAATTTTCAACCAAAGGATAAACAATAATATGAAGGACAATAAGAGACATCAGATATAGCAGAAAAACATTCACTGCATTGATAGAAATCTTTTTACTTTTTTTATTTACCTTAATAATTGACGAAAATCTGCCAACAGATGATGGCCTTCTCACTGCGATTCTTTTTTGGGGAGACATCTCTTTGCACAAATGTTGAGCTATTTCCTTCAGTAACACAATCTGTGCTTTATCAGTACTCATTGAAATGATTGCCTGCTTCATTGATTCCCTATCAGCCTCAAGTGCCTGAAGCCTCATGTATAGCTTTTTTATGTCAGGGTCTTCATATCCAACATTATCTACCCTCGGACTGGTTGCATAATCTTCATAAACACCATATGCAGGTTTGGACTCTTTAAAACCATTATATGGTGCCCCGTTATGAATAGAGTCAATGGTATAAATTCTGTCGACGGAGTCATCACCAGCTTCTGATGAATTATCTACCTTTTTCAAGTTGGATGGATCCTCTGGCTGTGAGATAAGATCTATCTTCGGAGAGTTAGTACTATGTTTAGGAGAATCCATAAAGGATTCAGGTCTCATCTCTCTACCCATTCCAGCAAATGTACTAGAGTCACTTGAAAATTTCCTGGAATGTTTAGTTGGTCGAGGAGACTGCCCAACTATCACCTTCTCTAGAATATTTTTTCCTGAAACATCCCCATCCACCTGGCTATAAGTGCGATTTCTTTCCATTTGAGAGATCCTATTTTCCAAATTCTTCAATCGATCACGAGGGGTTTCACCAAATGCATATTTCTCAACATCTATGTCATCAGCATCCATGGCGGCATGCATCTCATTTACATTACACTTCAATGGAGGGTACTCATAGATGGCAGGTTCATTTTCAGCGTCAAAATCTTCCATATGCAGACTTCTACCATCTGCTTCAGATTCAGTGAGCCCATAGCTCATCATCCTATGTTTATAAGCCTGCACTTCACAAGTAAGTGACTCGATTGCCTGTTCTCTTTTATACAACAAATCCTCAAATGCTAGAATTTCCTCCCGATCATGTAACATCTTCTCCTCCACAAAAGATTTGAACTGCCGGGCTTCCATTTGAATCTCTGCCTTCTCCCTCTGCAACCTTAATATCATTGACATTGCCTCATTTGCAGCCGTTGATGAAGCATTTCTCTCCTCCTCCAATTCAGCATATAAATCTTGTATAGTTTTTTGTTGTCTGCTAACCATCTCGCGCAATGCAGCACATTCATTCTCAATTTGGACCCGTGCAACTGAAAAGTAATCCAAGGCTGGTAGAAACAATTGATTTCCCCGTTCAAATTCATCATGCTTTCGTTTAACAGAACGAATCCAAGCCCCCGGGGATTTTACCAATTGGCTGGAAAATGGAACTGCGTCTGAATCCATTTCAAATTGACATCCAAATGCGAACAATTTGAAAATCAATAATATAAGAACAAATTATCGCAATTCCCTCTTTCCATGCCAAGTGCGCCTTTTTTCTATTTGTCCCCCTCAGATCATACAATCACACCCAAACCTGCGCCAAAGAAAGACGCCTAATAATTAACAAATTCACGAGGAATAATTTTCAATGCCAGTTCTAAGAATCGTTTACAATTTTGATTCAACCTTCAGGACAAACGCTAAAAACCTTACCAGATAAACGAATTTCCCAGGAATAAGGATTTCCGAAGGAAATAGATTTTCCAGAAAAAAGAGAGGAAAAGATTTTTTTTTTTTTAAAAGTCAGAAAAAGAGATCGAAAATTCACCTTTAAAAAATAGCTTTGAGGAATCAAGAAGAGCCGGCGAAGGCGAAGAGAGAACAACGGCAAACACCCGAACCTCAAAGGCTTCTCACACTTGTCCCCGCGAATGCACGAGCGGGAACGGTGTTTGGAGGGAAGGAAAATTTAAGGGACAGGGAAAATAAAAAATAAAAAAAAAAGGAGGGGGCGAGAAAATGATTCGCAAGAAAATCCTTTTTATCTATTTGTAAATGTAATTTGTAATTCTCATTCTCATTTTTAGAATTTTAGGGTTGTTTATTATATTATTATTATTCGCCTTGGTTCAAGTTCCTAGATTTTATAGGGGTGATGTTTTGTTCTACTGATTGGTCTCTCTCTAGAGAGAGAGAAAGAGATGTACGGACGAAGAGTGAGGTCTGGTAGCGCCTTCGTGTGACTGGCCTGTTACACGGTGCTTCGTTGGAGTTTACGATTACGATTCACGGTCATTTGTTTTTATCGCGTTTTCGCTTCTTTCTCAATTTTCCACTTTTCGCCCTCTTTTTAATTAATTATCATTTTTATTTTTTCTCTTCTACTACTACTTTTTAAGATTCTTTTTGAATATTAAACTACAAATTTGTCCTTAAATTTTCTTTTTTTTTCATTTATTTTGCTACTATTGTTTTTTGGCTTATTATCAAATTACCTGACAATCAATTCAAATGTATAATTAAAACCAGTGTTATTGTTTTTTCTGTTGTTCTTGATTATTGCATGGGATAAGTCTAGTTTTGGATAAAATAAAACCTATAATATGATTATGTTTTACTCCTTCTTTTTATAAAATTTTTTTAACTAAATTTCATAGATTAAGAAAAAAAGTCAAAATTAGTCAATAAATTCCAAAATTACCCACATTAATCACATTTAAAAAAGAGACATTTACAGAGTTAATTTATAAAGGACATTTTCAAACAAACAAAAAATTTCAATGCTTCAACTTTTCTTTTCTAAGGAGTCTTGTTTTAAAAAACGTAAAAAATTTTCAGAAGTGATCTTATAAAAATTAAGAGAGGGATTAGATTAAATATGTTACCTTTTTGTGTCTTTCATGAGTTTTACCAAGAAATCAGAGTTATTATCAAATTGAGTGTTAAAAACCGTGAACTTTCATGTCATAATTTTAAAAAAAAAATTACAAGGTTTAATATACTAAAAAAAAGTTTCTTTGGTGGCATCCGATAATACAGGAAACAAGTAAAAATTTTAAAGGAAAATTAATTAGAAAGACCACGTAAGAAATTTATTTGGGATAAAAGATCTCTTACAGGAAATGCAAGGTAGGAAATAGCCTATCTTTCTAAATAAGTTCCTTGTGGGTCCTATAATTAATTGCCCAAAATTTTAATTCAACCTTTTATCTAAATTTATATTTAAAATTCTAGACAGTTAAACTGTAATCTAATCTGGTTAAAACAGAAATTGTTGACTTTTCGGTGTAAAATAAAATAGTTCACTTAGCGGTAGCAGAGCTGTGAAAGAATATCATACTAATAATTATTCTTTTTTTAGATTCACGCCCCTAAATATATATAATAACCATTTGTTTTTTATGCTTTAATTTGACTATGCCAATTTAAGTACCTCACTGGTGATGTTAATATTTGACCATTTGTTTCTTTTTCTGGTTTTTGGGTCTCTTTGTTTGGATCTTAACCAGACGACTAAATTTTCATACTCAATTGACAATTACATTAAAAAATCGGACACTGCGCTTTTTCCTAAGGCAGAAAGAAACAATGGACAATTTTTCGACCGGCTCTACGTAAAAATAAAATAATAATCTTTTGTTGTGCAAAGTGCACACAATTTTGTTGACTCACAGTGAGGATAGAACCTACCTTTGTTCTGAATAGATGTTGATGAACGTTATAATGCTCATACAGCAAAGAATAGATCAATAGAGTTGAGATTTAGGACTTAAGTGAGTGAGAAAAATTAAACTTCTTAAAAAGTAAATTAATTAATGTTATTTTGTTAAAAAAATTTAGAAGTTTCTGGAAAGTTAAACTTAACTCTAGAAGTAGAACTTTATGAGTAAAATCTAAGAAAATTTCATTTCCCTAGCATTTTATAATATTTTCCTAAAAATACTCTTAATTCTTTCATTAATTTTTTAAATAGACAAAGTATTTATGTATTTAAAATTAAAATATCATATATTTATTTAAAAAATTATTTAAATTTTTTAGAAAATAAAAAATAAAACAAGCAAATTATATATTAATTTCCCGAAAAAATAACTTCACAGGAAGTACACTAAGTACACTTCCTAGGAAGCTACTTCCTATAAATTATACCAAGTGATGTCCTATTCTTTATTCACATAGGATAACAAAGAAGAGAGGAAGAGAACTAAGGAGAGTTGTGTATTTACGAGGTAATAAAAAGGTAGATAAATATATGTTTTCCAATATTTGCATTTAAGATATGCATTTAATTCTCTATCAAATCAACATAAAATTGAGAATATGTTTTAAAAAAATTATTCTCTCATAAATATCTAAAAAATTATTGGACCTTATGAAAAAAATATTTAGCCATCAAGCCACACTTCAAATAAGTCCAACAATTTTATATTTTGTTAATTTTATTTTGGGTTTTGATTTAATACTTAGAGGTCGAGCTCTTAGCCATACAATTGATTGTCTCCTGAAGTATAGGTATGGCTGATTGTTCTATGAGATTGTTTTCTGAAATACATGTATGGTTAATTGTTTTTTGAGATTGTTTCCTGAAATACATGCATGGTTAATTGTTCTTTGAGATTGTTTCTTGAAATACTCATATAATTATGTAGTACTAGTAACTGTTCTTTCGGGCCTGTGCATGGTTATAGAGCATTATTTATTACACATTTTGAGGCAATTTCCATATCTGAATCTAATTTAATTTGAAAATTAACCATTGGGTTTTACAACAATTAAATTTTTTTTTTGACTGACCAATTAAGTTAAACCGGTAACATAACACCTAAGTGCCTGTTTGGTTTATCTTTTTGTAAAAGTATCTTTAAAATAACCATAGTTTATAAAAATGAAGTTTGGATAAAAGTAGAGAAGTTTACTGAAAAGCTGTTTGGATAAAAAGAAGAAAATGATGGTTAGAAAGTACAATTTGGTTTCCAAAAAGGAGAACCAAACAGGCATTAAGTCTAATAATATGATATACAAGGGCCATATACTAGAGTACTTGTAATAACAGAATTAGAGAATTTCTAAAATAGATTATTAAATAATAAAACAGTTAAATAAATAATTTTAAATAATAATACATATAATAAAAATAATATACTTAACATCTATGAAAGTTAATTATTAAATTTTTTTAACTCTATATTTAAAATTAATAGATAAATACTAAGTAATGAGTTAAGAATTATTAGAAAAATATATCTTAAATTTAAAATTAAGCTTAAAGTTCAAATCTCACTATACATACAGTTCTTCAAATACTCCCTTCTTCTCTTGTCTAGCATGGGTTTTTTGGTCTTTTTACCCTACCCCAATATTTCTTTTTCCTCGGACGATTAAAATAGAGAAAGAAGAAGCAGATTTTCGTTTTTTCTCTCTCCCACCTAGAACCCTTACCACCGACTTTCTCTTCTTCCTTCATTTTGCTCCTTGTGTGTCGCCCTTGCTCTCTCTTACTTTGGCTGCAACGTTTTCCTCTCTTCTTCCTCTACTATGCGTTGTTGTTCTCCTTCTATTGCTCTGTTTTTTCTGCATCAATGGTGGGGTATTGTAAGTCTCAGTTTCCCTTCCTTTAACTTCTCTTTGATTTGCTATGTTGTCTTCCCTCTATTCATCCATTTTGCGGCACCATTCTTACTCCAATTATTTTGCTACCCATTGTGTAGTGTGTGAGCATAAAGTTGTCTCTTCTCTTCCTTAAATTTGCTGTTGCTTTGATGTTAAAACAAAGGATAAATAAGCTAGCCGAAATTTAAAACAAAGAAGCTCATTTTGTGATGGTTATTTCAATGATAAATTTTCTGTTTTTTATATTGATGTAGAATTAAGATAGAAAATCTTATTTTTCTCTATCTTTATAACCTTAAGAATGTTGGGAAAGTTTGGGGGATTTTAATTTAATCAAGAAAAATTGATGCATAAAAAAATTTGATTATTCTATGATGATTGCTTGGTGGGGATTAAAGACTTTAGTAGCTTCTTTAATGAACTTAAAAAATAATATTGAGCATGAAGTGTTTGATAGAATGTTTAAGAAAGGGAATTTAGTAAAAGAATAAGTAAGTAGTGTTATTGTGACATTGATTAAATTGTAGCATATAATTTGTTCAATTTTCATGTTAGAACTTGGAAAGAAAAATAATACTCTAAACTTGAGAGAGTTATAATCAAGAACTTTATAATTTGGAATAATATAATAGGTGTCTAAATTTACATGTGGGATTTGGGAACATGATTGCCCAAGAATATGATACATATTTGTAAAGATATATGGTTAGTAAGGAAATTATAGTAATAACACAATAATTAAATAATATCACTATATAGTTTAACTTAAGTCTACACTTGGTGCCCTTTAATCCTCTTTAATGTGACTATATATATGTATTTTCTTTATATAAATTGTTGATTATGGCAAACAGCAAAATGAACTCATGGTGAATGACAATAGTGATTGAATGGATAACTCAATCAGTGTTGAAATAGAATCATTCTTGTATTCATTATAAATGAAAGAAATATTATAATGGAATAGAGATGAAATTATTATAATAAAAAAAGTTTGGGAATATTTTGGTAAGAGGAGAGAATTTTATTAAGTTATCAATATTAAATGAAATATTAATAATTTTTCTTTGGGTACATAGGTACCTATATGAATAAGGGTTCATGAGGTCTTCTTTCGAGTAATTAGTTTATTTAGAAATATATCAAGTAAGTAAATAACATCCCACTATAATTTTATATTGATGTTTTTAATTAAATTCAATTTTAAATAAATTCTTATGATTCTCACATTTCCCATGTTTGTTATGAAGTGTTGTATTTTGGCAAATATTACAAAAAAAAATGCCTTGTAAAGATTTAGAGTTTTACCTATTCAAGTTTCTTTCATTTGTTTTTTCAATATTTTTACATATATGGAATAAATGAAATGATTTCAAAGTTATTATTTCTATTTCATATATTGTGAATAATTGAAATATAAGGGTATTTGTATTCCATGCATGCCAAAAAGGTTTTAAGGAACTGAGTACAAAACATTAGTTGCTAATAGTATTTCTGTTAGTCCCCGGTGCACCTTGGTTAACACCTAGCTACATGATAGATATGTAGGAGGTGCTAGCTCTGTGTATCAGCCAACACATGTGAAATAGAGGGATGGATTTTTCATGAGAATTGTACTCACGCCTGTTTTCGTGGCTTTTAGTTGCGCCGGATTAGTTATTTATCCTGGAGTGTGTCAACACCTATTACTTTGTCTGTTTAGTTTTCCTCAAGATATGAATTTCCAAAAATGTTTTAATCTTTATAATGGATTTTAAAGATAATATTCTTATATCATGTCGTATGTGCCAAGCATTTATTTTATTATCTATTATTGAATTAAATTAATTCAATGGAAGACAGTTGAATAAATTGTTAAGATGTGGCTTTGTTTAAATTTGTCTAAAATAAGATTTCTTTGCCTACAATCAGGTATGACAACTTAGTATGCCTTGCTTTTAAAGTTTAAGTTTTATTAAACTCAATGTTAAATTTACAATTGTTTTTATTCACCTTGTTTAAACAACTTAGTATGCCTTGCTTTTAAAGTTTAAGTTTTATTAAACTCAATGTTAAATTTACAATTGTTTTTATTCACCTTGTTTAAGTATAAATATTTTACTTTTAGATATTATTTATTGATAAATATTTTGATCTTAGATAATAGAGTTGACTGTGAACCTCCGGTATGTATTTGAGAGGCATCTTCTACTCTTAGGAAACTCCTAGTTATTTTATGAGATCAACTCATTTGAAAAGTAATACATTTGTATCAATGTCATTATGTTTTTGTACTTAGTTTAAATACGTTCTACATAGCTTATAGGCATGATCCTTATCTTTTAATGTGTTATTATACGTGTTGCTATTAAGCGAAACCCTATTTATTATATTTTGATTGATTGTGTTATTGTAGAACTTTCGGGAGGTGTTATTTACAAATAGAATTCTTCCAAAATTTCTATAAAATACTTAAACTTATTTATATATATGTAGAAGTAAGCATGATTAGGATCATTTCAATTATAATTATATTTTTGTAATTAAATATGAGTTTGCGTCAATTAAGGCTTATACAATGTGGAATTATCTCACATATTATGCTAGCCACAGTTGGATTTCGGGTCATTACAGTACTGCTCTAGTAAAATAAAGAAAAAAATAGAGTACTACAATACCCAGCCTTAACTTTACATGTTATATGGATAATTTTTTTATTGATTTGTGGACCATATTCAATTATAAAAAAATAAAATAAAAATTTAAAATTAAATCAGTTAATAAAAAAATTAAATAAATACTCATATAATTTAAAAATTAGGAAATAACATTTTATTTTTTGCATTATATCATATTGGTTTTCTTGGCCACAATATTAGGATATCATATTGGTTAATGCATTAAATCATGTATAAATATAAACAAATAAGCATATAGACAATGATTACTTGAATGAACTCATAAAATACCTTTTAGCAAAAAAAATAAAACTCATAACGTACCTATAAAATTTCTCAAATCCAAATGTTTTGAGTACTTGAATAAACTCATAAAATAACTATAAAATTTCCCAAATCCAAATGTTTTGCATACAATTCTCAAATTCAAATTTAAATGAATAACTAAAATTGCCCCTGTGCGATGTATGAAAAACTCAGATATTACTTATGGAATCAAAATATATAGATATGAAAATATATAAGAAATATGAATATTAAATATATTTAACGAATCCATATATTTTATATTATTAAATGTAATGATGTGAAGATCGATGATTTTGGTGGTCCATCTATATATGAATTTTCTTATATCCAGCTATGGAAGGAGAGCAATAATTACAAGCAAAGAATATATAAAAGTAATGGTTATCTAACATGATATAATATAAGTTTGTAAATCTATATTAATTACATGGTCTATTCTTGATAGTACTATGTAAAGACTAAAAAGTGATAAGAAGAATTACATTCAAAATAGGAAAAAATGGGATAAAAAGTGGTTACTTCCATGTTTAAACCACCATTTCAATGATTACATTATATAGAGAAGATAAAAATATATCAAAAAATGTGAAAATTGCCACACAAAAAATTGCAAATAATGACGTGATAAAATTTTGCCTTCAAGAATGCCTCTAAAATAAAAAACGATCTCATAGTGATGCAAAAAAGACTTATAGAATATGAATTTATATAGATCTTATCATAGATCTAAGCATTCAAGTCATAATTTTTTCACAAATATATATATATATATATATGTGTGTGTATTTTCATTTCCATATTTATATTATGCAGATCTCACAATAGATCTAGACAATCAAATTGTGATTTTTTATAATATATATAATTTTTAGATTGAATTATGATTTTGTTCACAAATATATATTTAATTTTTTATTTTCATATTTATCATCATATCAAATTTAAAAAAAATGAAAGCATATATAAGAAAATAAATATTATTTAGAATATATGAAGCCAGATTTTGTCATGATTAGTATAATGATATGGAGGCTTCAAATCACAACACGTCAAACTTTTACTTATACTTTATAATATAAATGATCTCATAGCTCCATCATAAGCATCTGACACTTCAAATATATTCATAAGTAATAATATGCTCAAATATCTTTGAACATATAATAAGTTATATATGTATATATATTATTTATACATGTTCATAAGTAATTGACCCAATACACACACATATATAAATAAGGTGAACTTACAGTAACATATATATGTGTGCCTATTATTATATGTATATAATAATACACACACACACACATATATATATATGTCATTGACCCAATATACATACATATTTGTATGCACATACATATATGTATGTATATGTACATACAACATAGTTACAATTATGTATACATATATATAACTTATGTAGGTTAATTATATATATATATCTTTTATATATGTTATATATAACTTATATATATATATAACATAGGTTAACATATACATACATAATATATTAACATATATAAAAATGACATATAACTTATTATTATAACTTACGTAAGTTACACACACACACACATATATATATAACATGGTTATATATATATGTACATACATACATGCTTGTATGTGTGGGTGTATATATATAACATATATATAAAAGTATTTTTTATATATAACATATATATAAAAATTATTTTATATATGTGTGTATGTAAGTAATTGACCCAATATATTCACGTATATATATATATGGATATGTATGTATATAGTAGCTCAAATTCATAAGTTATATATGTATCTATATATTTAATAAGTTGTAAATGTATATGTATACTTATATTATTTGAACATGAATATCTTTGAATATATATATGTTATAGATATATTACCTGATAGTTCCATTCCATTTCCCATAAGTAATTGACACTTCAAATCAATTAATAAGTATGAAATAAGTATGGTAAGAATCTACTCTCTTTAATCTACCACTTGAGTATATCATATAATCTCTAAGTTAGAGAGTTAACCTTGATTTGGATGAAGAGAAAAGTAAGGGGACAGAAAAATTAGAGGGAAAAATAAGAGGAACCTAGACATGAGTATGTCTAGGTTTCTTTTTATTTTTTATTTTCTTCCATAATTTTTGTCTCTCCTTATTTTTTTCTTCATCCAAATGAAGCCTTATAGTCTTATTGTTTTAATAAATGAACAAATTTAAGTCACATAAATTTTGCCATGGAGAAAAGGACCAGTGTAATAAGTCCCATTATTAATTCACAGACAAAATCAACATATCAATAAATATACTTTAATATATAGTAAATTAACAATATTATTCAAAAGTTATATATAGTGTAACGCACCTTTTTTTACAAACCTTATGCAATTCACAAGAAAATGTATCAAGTTAATATTGAAATTCTCACAGACACACATCATATTTCATTCTATCAATACTTTAAAAGCCGGATGAATAGTTAAATAAAGATAATAAATGGTGATCTAATAATATGGCCATGATTGTGCAGATTTTTCTAAATTGGAGCATATAGATAAATAAAATAGTTTTTAAATAATGCAAATAAAACCAGTATAATTTTCTGTGCATTGTTCCAAATGTAACTGCAATATCAATCCTACAAATACTTTAATTCCTTATTTAATTCAAACACAAAAAAGTAAAACACCATCTTGAACCATTCAATATCAAACTGCATAACTTTTAGTGCTTTTCATTATTTTTGGACTAATTTAGTCAGTTTTTTATTAATTATTATTCTGCCTCACTGCTAATTTTCGAAGTTAACTGCATTCAAATGAAAGGGCTTGTTTGAATATTCTCAAAATAATTTTATAAAATTATTTTTTAGAATAAATTTTGAAAATAAAAAATAAAAAATCTCTTTGAATAATTGTTACTAAAATTATAGTTAGTAAGTATTAAATAAATAATTCAAAATTTAGAACTTGACCATTAATAAGGTAGGTATTTTTCGCCTTTATTTATGTTTTTCAAAATAAAAAATGCAAAATACCTTAAAAATATTCTGAATTTTTTATTTTTTTTATTTTTCTATTTTTCAAAACATTTTATAAAAACAAACTTGTTAAACAAGTATTTTTATTTTTCTATTTTTAAAAATAAAAAATTGTTATGAAAACAGGAATCACACATGCCTAAATTCATTAGTTTTGACTTTTGAGTCTAATCAAATGTGAATACTCAGTTATGCAATGAATATTAAATATAAATTATCTTGAAAATTTGAAGGACAAGAAATAACATTATTTATGACTTATAAACAGTACAAAGTTGTTATAAATTTTATGTTAATATTGAAATTGAAATTGAATTCATTTCCAAGGATGGTTTTGTCCTTTTGGGTGCCATTCCACTTTCCTCACCATGTTTGTGTAATTTCTTTTTTATTTCCGACTCACATTTTTTGTGTTCATAATTATGTAAATATAAATCACGCAAGAACTTGTGTGAAGATAAGTAACAACTTTTAGTTTTGAATTCCTTTAAGGTGAAGACAAAATAAAAAGATTCTGTCAAGTTTAACAAGTACTGTTGCACGTATAAATATTTAAGCTGGTTTTATAAATAACGTTAATTCAATCTAACTGATTGGTTAGATAAATTGAACATCAATTAAAATGACTATCATTTATCACCTAAGTCTAATTCATATGGTAAGGGTATTAAGGACTATCATTTGCCATATGAGACAAGGTAAAAATCAAGAGCTCAGATGCTCCTAATGCAATTAAAAAATATTTTCTCTATTCCCATTTATAAATTATTTTAACTATTTTATATAAACTAAGAAAAATAATCAAAGGTTAGTTAAGGTTATTGAAATTTTTAAAAATTATCAAAACTTTTCAATATTATTTTTATTAAATTATAACATTATCATAATTTATATCTCTCTTAGTCTCTCTCTATCATAAATACTTTTGGTAAAATTGAAAAAATAATTTAATACTCTTTGAATATTGTAAAATAACTTATATTTTAAATAATTAAAAAAAATTTAAAATATAATTTATAAATAAGAATAAAGGGAGTAAAATAACTATCATTTATTTAATATTATTTATCCACAAAACATCAAAAGACACATAGGTCATGATAGACACATATGTGATAATTAATGATTTGACCATTATCCACACTTGTTGGGTGTGTATTATTATTATTATAAGGAAATTTTAATTCAGGACCGATATCGCAATTTAATTGCAAAATGGAATTAATTGTTCATCTAATCACAAAAAATGGTCCAATTTTTTAAATTAAATATTAAAATATGAAATTTCCAAAATACCCTTGGGTATTATCTAAACCCCACCATCGCCGGTCAACTGATTCACAATGGACAAACTCTGAGAATTTTCTAGTTTTTCTACATTGAGTGTATTCCTTCCCAAGGCTCTTCAGCTGATTCACAATAAGAGTGAATCTCTTCTGCAGATCTTTGATGTCCTCACATTTCTTCATTTTGAAACTTTTATATTCACCTATGCAGGAATTCAATTTATTTTCTCTCACTCCTGTTGTTCCTTCATGAGGAATTTTTAGAGTGTCCCATATACATTTGGCTATTATACATTGAGATACCCTATAGAATTCATTTTGGTTGAGTGCACTGACTAGGCAGTGCTTAGCTTTATAATTGAGTAGGACTCTTCTTTTATCCTCCTCATTCTATTTCTCTTCTGGTTTCTCTTTGTACTTCCCATAATCTAGCAATTTAATTGGGACAAAGTCTCCCTTCTGAATGACCGACCAAATGTTTAAGTCAATAGACTAGAGATAGATTTACATCCTCATTTTCTAGTATCCATAATACTCTCCATTGAAGTCAGGAGGTCTGTTGGTGTTGTTTCCTTCAGGAAGAATGATTTCACCAAAGCTAGCTATGTATTCTCCCAGATTGTTAGATCCTTCAATTGAGAGTCTAGGATGAATTGGGATCTTTCAGGAAGAATAATGCCACTTGTTAGATTTGCTGGCTTCCCAAGGGGGGATGAATTGGGAAGTTTGAAGTTTTATGCAAAATTGAAATACAGCAATGATAATAAAAGTTGCTGAAAAATAGAGTATAGAATATAAAGAACAGATGCAAAGTAAATGAGGATAGGACACAGAAATTTATCCTGGTTCGGTCTACTCCACTTGACCCACGTCCAGTCCTCAAGCTACCACTTGATATTTTTCCACTATATCTTGCAAAAATTGCAGTGCAACACCAGCTCGAACTTTGAGCCTAACAGAAAACTCTCACTTTTCTCACTCACGAGTAAGAATAAATCTTAGTGTTTTCTCACACTAAGTGCTATCTACAAGCGTGTAGAAATATACAAATTAAGATATGAAATTCTTTTTCAAAAGAGCGGATATGAAAGTTTAATAGCAATAAATGAGCTAAGCAGAAGGTAGGTAGGCTTTTAATTAATCAGAAATTAATTCTGCAGAGTTTTGGAGTTTATATATTTTTTCTCATTACCCAACAAATTAAATGAGATCCTATTTATAGTTTTAGAGTAAAACTATCCATTGAAAGTAAGAATTAGCCGTTACTTTTAGAAAAATAACTGTTCACCTACCACATTAAATGCGTCTAACAGAGATTATGTGGATAATCTCCTTAGGTTATATGAATAACGGGTAATTGTTGGCTCTTTAGTTTCAATGTTAGATTTTTGTTATCCGGATAATGTAGCTAGATTATGCAGATAACAATCAATCCAGAATGATTAAATTTCAGCTCAAGAGCATTTTCATGAAAACCTACTTAGTTGTTCAAATAACATCTCACAAACTTGGATACCTTTGAGAATTATTGAAATAATCTCCTAGGATATTATTCCTTGTTTGAATAACATTAAATCAGCACAAACTAAGTTTTTGAAAAACATAAGCTGTGTAGATAACCTCGCAAAGTTATGCGAATAACTAATTTAACAGAAAGAGGTCCAAGAGTTCTGTAACATATGTTATGCAGATAACCTCTCTATGTTATGTAAATAACAGGCAGCATAGGACAAGTGACCTTTACTGTTAAGCCCCTTATGCAAATAAGATAAGTACCTTATCAGGAAAACGAGTTTGATAGAGGCAAGGACATGGTGCAGGCCTTAGTTATGCGGATAATCTCAAACATTTTCATGAAAACAAGTAGAGAATACTTAGAAAACAACACTGGGATTGAGATTTTGTCCCCATAACTTGTAAGTGTTATGCGCATAAGGTGAAACTTTTCATGAAAACATTTTGAAAACATGAGTTAAACATTAATCATTAAAATAGATGTCTCATTTAATATTAAGATCAGCAGAATAAGTAGCATTTAAAGTTTAACTATCTTCTTTTATAAATGGATTCCTAAAAATGTGTGTAAATACTCTTCAACCTTCAGGAATCTTTAACTTTGATCTTCATATGACTTGTACTCCTTTGATATTTGATTTTCAAGCTTATTATTGTTTAGAATCATCAAAACCATCTGAATTAACAATAAATTATTTCAGTACTTTGACAACTTCTTTTTCAGATTTTAAAATTTATTTACTTTGAATTTGTAACTTGTTTTCCAAGTTTTTATTATAAATTATTTCAATGTTTTAGAACTTTTTTTTCTTAAATTTACAATTTATTTACTCTTGATTTCTAACTTATTTTCAATAAAAACTTAGAAAATAAGTTATAAATTCAGAGTAAGTAAATTGCAAAATCTGAAAAATAAGTTACAAAAGCATTGAAACAATTCATAGTAAAAATTTGGAAAATAAGTTAAAAATTTAGAGTAAAGAAGTTGCAAATTCTGGAAAAGAAATTGTAAAAGAAAAATTTGAAAACTAAGTTGAAAATTTAGAATAAGTAAATTGCAAAATCAATAAAAAAGAAGTTGTAAGACATTTTTTCTATTGAATGTTGACCAGTAGCCTACGACCATTGACCAGTCGCCGGTAGTAGTTGACCGGCGATGGTGGGGATAGAGATAATATTTGAGGATATTTTAGTAATTTTATATTTTATATTTAATTTTAAAAGTTGATCCATTTTTATGATAAAATGAATAGTTGGTCCCATTTTGTAATGAAATTGAGATGCTGGTTCTGAATTATAATTTTTCTATTATTATTATTATTATTATTATTATTTAAACTAAATATTTGGAATATGATGAATCAAATTTTGCAGGGGGAGGCTTGAAACGACATTGCCTCCATAAGCAAGCAAAGTATATGAAACTTATGATTAAGATAGATTTTCCTTGGAGCATTTTTTTTTTAACACTCTCACTTATTCATGAAGTGAACACATATTCAATTAAGTATATTAATCAATTAATTTTTTTGCTAGATAATCAAGTGGTTATAATTGTTCTGTTTTTTTGGATGAAAAGCAAGGAGAGCAAAACCCTAAGTGAAAAAAACAAAGAATTACAAAGATGGGATAATAATTCCAGCCATATCAGCATAGACAAGCTATTTAAGATTTGAAGGAATACTCCTTAACTTATAGAGATAAGTGCTAATAGAAGCTGAACCCATATTTGCCAAGCCATCAGCAACAAAATTTCCATTCCTCCTAACCATTTGGAATTTCACTTCGTGGCAGTAGTGTAGAAGATTTACTATATGACAAACTGTAGTACTCAATGTGTTTAAGTTCCATTTCCTTTCGCTCAGCCGCTGGATGAGATTTATATCATCAGATTCCACTATGATCTTTTGAAAACCTTCCTTTATGGCAAGTTTAAATCCAACTACACTCGTATGGGCCTTGTTACATATTATATTTAGAAATATTTTTTCATGAAAATTGCTTATTTGATGTATGAAAATATTTTTAAAAAAACTCAAACCAATTAAAATCTTAAGATTGTACAAAATGATTCTTACTGGTTTACAGCTCATTGCGTAACAAATTTTCAAAAATTATAACTAAATGCAAAAAAATAGTTTTCCAGTGGTTTAAATCTCTAAAAATCATGCACATCTCTAATTTTCAGGAAAAAATCATAAAATGGGAAATTAAAGTACCAATTCGTACAATTTATTCTAAACATATTACTGTTCATTTCACGTCTCTGTTTCTATTTGAAAATCTGAATCTTAATTTTGAAAATTTATTTTTCTTAATATACACAGCCATTTGGTGTATACTTAGAATTATTGGAAATATTTACTTGTTTACTTTCTAACCATATTTTTTTCATACATTTATTCTACTCCTGCTGGTCAGAGCAGCAATATATGTCATCAGAGGTAAGATAAAACTATCACTGGAGTAGTTCTAGTAAATCATGCATAACTATCATTGTATAAATCCAAATACAACCAAATTAGTGTCATTATGTTCTTGAAACGTTGATCTATCCATACATATAAACCATAAAATTTTCGGATATATATTCAAATTTATACAATACATCAAAATAGGCAGACAAAATAGAGTAATAATACGTCATTCTTCTTCTTTCATCATCCTTGCTAAATTCTTTTCTTTAGCATTATTTGACACTATCATTGGGAAATATGGGATGAGATGGGAGGACATCTCAATAGCAACATAACTCAAGCTTATCACATTATCACATTAGCTTAACTTTGCATAAACCTTGCATAATTACAATACTTTCATAATATGCTTTTGGGAAAAACAATTAAAACTGTAAGTTTCAATATAAATTTTGGCAGCATAACAGCTTAACAATTGGACATCCCGGGGCTTAACCCTTAACTTAAAATAGTCAAACCAATCATAAAAAGCAGCCAATCACAGCAACATTTTTAAAGCATAAGCACAATGTATAAATGTAAAAGTTTAGAGTAAGAGTTACTACCTCAGAGCTTTAATCTCTAAATCTTGGGATCTCTACTTCTTGAATAACTCCTTGGGCTTGACTAGAGCCTATTAGTTTCATTAAACCTTGCTTAATAATTTATTATCATCATATAAATTTAACTCAACTATAAACTATAAACTATAAACTCTTTCCTCAAAATCATGTCTTGATCCAAAAAGAGGAATAAGAGGGAGGAAGAAAATAGTTTAAACTTTAACTAATCTTAAACTAAATAAATAAATAAAGAGAAAATTTAGAAGAGATCTAGAATAGGAGCTTACCTCAGAAGACCTCTACTTATCTTTCCTTTTTTCCTCCTTTTTTCTTCTTTTCCTTCCTCTTTTTTTTTTTTCTCCTTTTCCTTCCTCTTCCTTCTCTCCCTCTTTCTCACGCTACCATTCTCTTCTTTTTCTTTGGCTTGTGTGAGTGAGTTGTGAAAAATGAGGGAAGGGGATAGGCTATTTATAGGAAAGTCTGATGGTTATGGACTGTCAGATCAAGATTTAATCCAAGGGCTCACAATTATTCTCACATTTAATATGCCAATTACCTATTATACCCTTAGATACATTTTTTGAAGACATTAGTGATGGACAAATTCATTCAAGACAATAATGTACATTTAAAATAAGATTTCAACATTTTTGTAATTAAATACATCTTTTGAAACCTAAAAGGTTGGAATCTTATTCTAAATGATTCGTTCTCATTAAATTGTCTTGTAAAGATAAGAGTGAATGGAAGTTGTTCCTAAAGGTCTCATTGCATATTTGGATGGACAGGCAAAGAAACTTAAAGGATAAAAACTATAATATCTATAACATACATGATATGTAGAAATTAGCCCAAGTTTATTGAGGAATGTCATTATTAGTAGGAGTGATTAAATATATGACAAACCCATCAAGAATAATCACATAAAAATAAATGAAACCACTAATTATGATGAAACACTAGTTTTACATTAAACTTATTTTTTATAAGATGAATAGAAAACATAATGAAGTTCTAAAATTTAATTGGTTATACTGGAAATTAAGAATATTAATGTCATAGATCCTATTAACTACTGAAGAGAAATCTCATAAAGAACAAGAGATATCTAAAAAATAGTTAAGAATGAAACTCTTATTATGCACTTCAATCTCAACAATAGATTGAATTATGACCAATTATGATTGAGAATTTGGTAACCATTAGCAATTACATGGTGTACATTAAAAAACTTGATTGGAACATGAATATTAAAAATAATCCCATATTTTCTCATATATAATGAAGTAAAATCCAAATTAAGGTATGATCTCATCATAAATATAAGAGATCCTATGATAAATAATATTTGGGAATTTGTATAATTGCTAGTGAGGCTAAGAAAAGTAGTCATAAATTGGTCTTTAAGATTAGAAAGAATTCACTAGTTAATATTATGTATTACAAATTAAAGATTATTTGCTAAATGTTTTCTTTATAAAGGAAGGGATTGATGATAGTGATATTTTCTCCTATATTAATAAATAATTCCTTTATTATCATCATGAATCTATATGCCAATTTATTTGGAATATTAGGGAAAGTATCACTCTCATTATGATTATAAAAGAGAGATGTATGTGAAATAATGTAAGAGATTCAATCTAAGGAGAATTTAGTTAGGTAGGATTTCCCATGGTAGTGGTAGTTGAAAACTCATTATGTAATCACATTTTAGATAACGTTGAGAATATCATAGATCATTGTTTATACCACTGGATTAGTGGGAGTTGAGCCATCTATTTAATTTTACTTATAGATGACATATTGCTTATAACGAGTGACTTAAGATGTCATAAAGGACATAATAATTTTATTCAAGAGTTATGATGTAAAACATATGGGTGAAGTGTCTTTAGAGATGCATAAGAGATAATTCTCAAAATTTTTGGAATTATCATAAAGAACCTATATTTATAAGCACTTGAACATTTATGAATAAGGTCTATTTACCATATGTGACACCTATATTTGCCATATGTCCCTGATGAGATTTGGAAAGAGATGAGAAGAATATTTCTTTCATGCTAGTAGTCAATGGCATAATGCATATCTAAATGAGCACATAAATTGACATGACCTTATGAAAGGAATATTGTAATGATCCCAAAACAATGTATGATTAGATAATAAATGATAAGCTGCAAACAATACTAGAAATTCATGCTTACGTATAAAAGATCAATAATTAGGAAAAGACAACATTTGCTCAATTTAGTAAGATAAGTTGACTTTAAAGGTCAACATTATAACACATCATAATGCTAAATGAACAAACTATGTTATGGAAGAGTGCAAGATTGCTAAACAATTATTAATTGCTAACTTTCACCATAAACATTGGATTTGATCTTTGACTAGAGGCCAGTTTACATAAATGTTAAATTTCATCTTGAATTTCAAATTGATGATTCATTTGAGGCCATAAAGAAGTGTGTTGACCATATAAGGTTAAATGGTCATATAACACATAAAGAGAAAATCCTTAATTAAAAGCATGCAATTAAAGAATATGAAGGATCATATACGTCATATAAGACAGATCACATTAAGGTGATCTAGATGAGATGTGTTTAAGCGATGAAATTCATGTTGTAATTCATCAATTCAATATATATATATATATATTGTATACAATTTTGGTGAGATTGATGAACATTAAGGCATGAACTGAATAAATATTTAAGGTTTATTCATAAAGATAATTTCCCATAAAGTAAGGATATTACTTGTGATATATAGAAGTTAATACTCGTATAATTAGAGGACCTACTGCCGTGATTATTGTAATATTTCTTAAATGTTCCTTAATATATCAACTGACAAATCAAGATCGGACCAAGTGGGAGAATGTTAGATATATTTAATTTGAATTTATTCAAATTATATATTTATATTGTTTGTTTAATTAAATATATATTAACTGAGTGTGGTCCTTATCTTCAAGAGTAGATATTATCAGTTGAATAATTTTTAGGAATAAGGGATAAACTCAATCATAATTTTATCTTTATCTTTATTTGAATTCAAATTCAAATTTAAATTTAATAACCGATGATGTCCAAAGTTATTAAATAGAGGCAGATTGAGTTGAACTAGTTAGAAGAACTATCTGCATAGATTTTTTTCTTATATTTCTTCTAACTATTTTTTTCTCTTATGGTTTTAGATCTAATGTTTAAATCCAGTTGCTATGAGTCCAAAAGGATGCCTGCATCAAATCATTTAGCATGGTGAAAGACATTTATAAAGTCTTCCGCTGCTATTATAAACTGTGGGAAAATTTAATATATAGAATTTTGTTTAAAAATTGAACTTCTCTTACATGAAAAAAAAAACATGTTCACGAGAATAAAGTATAACTTTCCACACCGTGCAATAAAATGGGTGAACTCCGGTAGATTTGGATGAAGAAACATTTGGGAGGCATATTGAGAGTTTGAGATCTTCCGAGTACCAACAAAGTATAATATATATCATTAAAATTTAGAGCTTACTAAATTGCAAAAACAATGGGACATCACTTAAAAAATATCAAAATTACAATCACCACTAAATTCTCTAATCTTGCACCATTGAGCAATGAAAACTATGGGAGCATGAGACTTCAAAGATATAAACTGAACGATATCTTCTGCGAATGAACCTCAAAGAGTGCATGATAACCGAGCATTATTAAAGTGCAAGAAAAAATATGAAGAATTATTTTATACAACAATTATATATATATATATATAATCATATAAGATAGTTTTATATTGAACTAACTTATTGTCCTTTAGCTCAATCTCGATCTGTGTCTATTGATGACCAAACTTTGGCTTTCCAATTGCACATATCTTGCCAATCACATCTAAAAGTGATAAAAAAATTTTAACATATACGGACGCATAAATATTTAAACTATTTAAATACAACTATTACAAAATAAATTATCAACTAAACAGTGATTGTTGATCTTCTTTGATATTAGTGGGTCTATCAACTATTGGTATCATAGAAGTGGATAACTAGAAAACCATTTTGAAGTCATAATTCGTTGTTTTGTATGATCCGGTGTTTAGCCCAACCTTGAAATTGGAAAAAAGGTAAACCTTTCCTTTTTCAAGTAGGTCCTTAAACTTATGAAAAAACTCCTTCTTGATTATAGCTTTGATACAATCACCCTAAGTAAAGATCAAAATAAATTGATATAAAAAAAATTCAAACACATTATTAAAAATATTATCTATATATTGTTAAAAGAAAATGTTCATACTTTGAGATCCTGAAAGACAAATTCCATTGTGTCTAAGTCATTCCTATTGCTGAATGATGACATCATATATAAACAATCTAACAATGTGAACCTTGATACTAGAATATCACTTAAGAGGGGTGATAGCATTGATAGGACTTGTGTGTGTATCCATTGATGTATGTTGTATAACATAAGTGAGAAGGAGAATGATTATTATAAAAGAATGTTTAAATTATAAAATAAAATATAAAATAATAGAAAAACCACAAATGGAACAAATATGACTTCCTTCATTTCTAAACAGAATAGAATTGTATGACAGAGATATGAATTCAATGATATGTCATTACATAGTTGAGAGATGTTGATTATGGACATTTTGAATAAGAAAATTTTAAATCAATAAAATATGGTTAACATAACCTCTTTGATCTCAATTATTTAATTTGACCTAAATTTCTAATCATATAATAGATTCTCTTAAATTTCTCTATATATATATAATGGATTCTTTTAACCTCATTATTATATGAATTAAAAAAAAGGATAGATAATGATTTGAAATTATATTCAAAATCTCAATTTTTATACTATAATTGATATGATAGATATTATTAAGATATATTTATATAGAAATCCCAAGTTATTATTAAAAAATAAGAAAATATCATAATCAATTTTTAAGAAACAAATTAATTTTAAATGAGATGTGTATGCTTGAAATCACCACACGTTGTGCTTTAGATTTCTACTTTATAATATATGATAGATAGATGATCACATAGTGATGTAAAAAAGATTTATATGATATGGATTTATATAGATCTCATCCTAAATATTCAAATCGTATAGAGCTAGATAGTTAAATCATATTTTTTTCATAAATATATATAATTTTTAAATCTTATGATTTTTTTTCACAAATATATATAATTTTCACTTTCATATTTATCATTATATCAAATTTAAAAGAATAAAAGTTTATATAAGAAAATAAATATTACTTTGAATATGTGAGGCTAAATTTTTTTATAATCAACATAACGATGTGAAAGCTTGAAATCGCGACACATCTACTTTCAATAATACATAATAATAAATGGATAATAGATTGATTTGGAATATTATAATATGTAGTAGACAATAAATTGATTTGGAACATTATTCATGGTCATATCCATTTAGGATTGATGTGCCAAAAAAAAAAAGGCACACACACACACATATATCTATTTAGGATTGGTGCCAGGGGTATTCTCGTCTGACTATATCTCAACGGACACATCCTTTAACTTCTTTTTATCAAAAAAGAAAAAGCTTTCAACTTCCTCGCGTGAAAAACCCTACCTCACTCAACCGATATATTAAACACAACCTTTCATCTATGATTCTGAATAACGTCACTTAATATCTCGAAGCCCTGATTTGATTCTTCCAGGCTAACAGAGATCAACAAGCTCACAGCCATTCTCCCATTTCACTCGTTTAGTTTCTTGTTTCTTTGTATATAATTTCTGCTATTTTTTATTTGATTTTTTTATTTTGCAGGTTCACTCTGTTGTTTCTCCTTTCTTGGTGTCTTCTTCTCTAATTATGGATGCAGGATCATGGTCGCAGAGTTCTTCTCGCAGGACCAAATGTCGATCACCTCTCCAAGATCAATTTATCCACAGAAAAAATTCTCGAGAAAACGTAAGATTCAATTTTTTTCTATTTCCCCTTCCAGATCCTTTACAAATGCGTTTCATCATATACTATTTCTAAATCTTCGCACCCCCTGTTTCGGTTGATCAAAAAGAGAGCAATTGAACAAAGCTGTTGCATTTATTCGAGACGAGTTTTGCAATATGGTTGATAAAAAAAAAATTCTCGGGAAATAATTTACAAGTTGTTAGTCGATGGCATTTTAATGCAACCCTATCTTCACTGGAGAATGTGGATTGGATGATGATGCTGAATTGGTTGAATTTGCGTTAATGTTCTTTTACTTTTATCTGTATTATTTCATTATGTTCATGCTGGTTCTTGTAGCTTTCTGCTCTTTGTCTAGTTGTCTACATTCTTGTCAATCAAACGGACGTTGAATTTTACGGATTCTAGGATCCTGGTCTGATTATTTTCTATTTGATAAACAGTTGGACAGGTTCATTCCTAATAGGTCAGCTATGGATTTCGATTTCGCTCATTACATGCTCACAGAAGGAAGGAAGGGGAAAGAGAACCCAGTTGTAAGCTCACCATCACGAGAAGCCTACCAGAAGCAATTGGCCGAGGCACTCAACATGAACAGGACTAGAATCTTGGCCTTCAAGAATAAGCCGCCAACACCTGTTGAGCTCATCCCCGACCACATTCTCAACCCGCCTCTTCAATCCAAATCTACCAGACCCAAACGACATATTCCTCAGGTATTTAAATTGCCTTAAGTCATTTATGATTAAACTCTCCATTATGTGGTGTAGTTTTGTGTGACCAGGATTACGAACTTTAAGTATTGTTGGATTCTAAGTGTTTGGGAAAATGATTTCAGAGTTCTGAGAGGACATTGGACGCTCCTGACATCGTAGACGATTTCTATTTGAATCTACTAGACTGGGGAAGCAGCAATGTTCTTTCCATTGCCCTTGGAAATACGGTATACCTTTGGAATGCATCGGATAGCTCAACCTCAGAACTTGTCACTGTTGATGAAGAAGATGGTCCTGTCACTAGTGTTAGCTGGGCTCCGGATGGATGCCATATAGCCATTGGTTTGAACAATTCCAATGTTCAACTATGGGATTCCACAGCTAATAGGCTGGTAAATTATTTGACCATTTTTTCTAGTTTTTGAAAAATAAATAATTCATTGACTTAATTCTGGTTCTGATGATCTCTTGTCTGAAATTTATACAAAATGCAGCTAAGAACATTGAAGGACGGACACCGAGCTCGAATAGGTTCACTAGCTTGGAACAATCATATTCTCACAACAGGAGGAATGGACGGTAGAATTATCAACAATGATGTCAGAGTAAGATCTCACATAGTTGAAACCTACCGTGGACACCAACAAGAGGTGTGTGGGCTGAAGTGGTCAAGCTCAGGACAGCAGTTAGCTAGTGGCGGCAATGATAATCTTGTTCACATTTGGGACAGTTCGAAGACATCTTCGGGTTCATCTACTCTTTGGCTTCACAGGCTCGAGGATCATAGAGCTGCAGTTAAGGCCCTAGCATGGTGTCCATTCCAGGGAAATCTACTTGCAACCGGTGGAGGTGGGGGTGATCAATGCATCAAGTTCTGGAACACTCATACGGGTGCATGCATAAACTCTGTGAACACTGGCTCGCAGGTGTGTGCTTTATTATGGAACAAGAATGAGCGCGAGCTGCTTAGTTCCCATGGTTTCACCCAGAACCAGCTTACCCTTTGGAAGTATCCTTCTATGGTGAAGATGGCAGAGCTCACTGGTCATACCTCCAGAGTGCTATATATGACTCAAAGTCCAGATGGGTGTACAGTTGCCTCTGCAGCTGGGGATGAGACTCTCAGATTTTGGAATGTCTTTGGAACCCCTGAACCGTCAAAACCTACACCAAGGGCTAATCCTGAGCCCTTTGCTCATATAAACCGTATCCGCTGAAGACATATGAAATTGATATGAGCTTGTCAGTCGTCGATATTTGTATATTTTGACAAAGCAATTTTGCAATGTGTGTGCTTGCAACCTCTGAACCTCAGAGTCCATGCGGGTAACTAGCATAAACTGTGAAATGTTTATTTGGACAAATACATACATGTTCATATATAATTCTTTTGTAGAGGAAGAATTAATAAATTTGAATGAAATATGGTTTATCTATGGAATTTTGCCCCTTAATATTGATTTCTCCCGTGTCTTTATATTGTTGTCAAGTATTGATCAGTTGCACCATTTCTCTCTTTCTAGAAACACTTAAAAGCTGAAGAGATTGGCCTAAGAAATAAAGAAGCAGCATTGAAGAAGTCAGAAGCTTTTAGTAAGAATCATGTTACAGTTTTAATAATAATAATAAAAAAAGAATCATGTTACAGTTTTGCAATAACATCTTGTATTCTTCAGATGCTTCTGTAATAGAGGGCGATAAATTGAAGCAATTGATATACAAAGTCCTACAAATAGTGGAGCTTGCGTGCTTGGGATGTGTCGAGCAAAATCAAGAGTGTATGAGAGTGAAGTGAGGTATAGAGTTCGTGCTCAATAGAAGAAAAATCAAAACCAAAGTGAGTGGATATTATAATTTATGCTTTCAGTCAGAAGTTAAAGAAGTTTCCCTAAAAAAGGTCCCTATTCTTTCATCCAAATTCTTGGTCTATTTTTAAGCATTTGTGAAAGAGCCTATAATTTTTCCTCAATTAATCCTAAATGGCTCGGGTCATTTTTCTAAATTGGACTTCTACTTGATCATGAGCTTGAAGAAGAATTATAACTGTTTTTTGGGTCTCATGTTTAGGTGTCTCTTCTTCAAATATTTTGGACTTATTATCTTGTAAGTCTTTAATCAAGTCTTATAGAATTTCTTTCATAGTCCTAATTTCTGCTTTAGTTATTGGGCTTTTTAAGACTAAGATCTTCATTTGAGATTGATCATATAATGTATTGAAAGAGCCTTCTAAGTTCATATCAATTTGTCACTCAAATTTTCAACAACTATTATATAAAATCAAATGATGCAAGCGAATAATAAATTATTTTCTTGGTGGCTGGAGTCCGTTTTTCCTTTATAGCTTTTTTCAAAGTTTAACAAAGCTTAAACTCTGTATGAGATACACATATCTTGAGCTTGTCAATTGCCATGCACATCCATTTTGATTTTAAGATTTTAATAATGTAGTTATTATTTGAAAGACTGAAAAAAAAATGCACTCATCCAATTTAAAAGAGAACTAACCAACTCTTCTTGATGCGTTGTACATATCCTTCGCAGCCCCTTTTTGATGTTCTGGCTACTTTTGTAACCGGTTCTTTGGTTGAATATACTCCCCCTATTAAAAGAAAAAGAGAGAGAGAGAGAGAGAGAGAACCAACCAAACACTGGGATGGTTATTGCTTCTTGTACCTGAGACTTTGATTTCTTATTTGAGACTTTGATCCTCTCAAGGATGGCTCAATACATGGTTACAAAAGTTGAAAAGAATCTAGATATTTTGAGGGAGCACACCAGACTTACTGTTACTCTCAGTATTATTTGTAATTCAAGAGACAAGGCCCTTTTTCAAAATCAGATTATAAATCTTCTTGAGGCTATACATACTGTTAAAGTTCTGTGGAAAAAGTATTATAATCCCCATCAAAGACAAAACGTGAAAAATGTTGTTACTCAAGATCACACAATGAAGGAGTTTCCTTCTGGTTTGGGCAATTGTGTTTGTCAAGGCCTCTTACCACGATTTTTGTTGTCTTTATGGACTTGGATCAATCCTCTAGCTCATCTCCTCTACAGAAAATCATCAGCAATAACATGAAGATACACATAATGGGCTGGGCTTGTTTCCAATATTTTTGGTCTTAATTTTTTTTTTTATAAACAGAGAGAGGTCAAAGCCTCAAAGTATTACTCAGTAAAACATACGGGGACCAAAGTCCCAGGAACATCTTGTAAAGCAGGTTCCCGAACATCTTTAACTATTCCAGGTGAATGCAAGGTATTAGATCCATACGCAAGGCACTAGACCTATACTTGATAGTTAATACTTGCATTTGCCTCGAAAGGCCGGAGACCAAGTGTAGTACTTTGTTTCTAGGAAAAAAGTTAGGAAATGTATTCGGTTTATTTCATCAGTCTCTAGAATATGTTTACTACTAGGTTGCCACTTGCTTCACGTAGAATCTGTGACTTTTTCTATAAATAAAAAATAAAGAAAGAAAGGCTGGAAAGAAACAAGCCCATTTCCATGCAAGTTATACACAGACCTGATCCTGGATTCTTTTTTGGGGGGTGATGGGTCAGTTAGGAACTTTCAAGATGCTTGTTATTCTTAATGGACCCTACCGGTCCTGGATTTTGTTATGGCAAACGCCACCATGTGTGAAATTATAGACTTAGTGTTACAAACAAACTGTTAATTTTGTGGTAAGACGACTCAGATAAATATATACTTGTCAGTACATATTGACTATGGGTTTGATCATCCTGTACTATCAATTTACTGAGTCCAGGAGCTTTGCCCTTATTTTAACTTTCTGATCATCCTGTACTATCACAACATGCACTTTTGGCTTTTGCTAGCTCATATTCCACCAGCGCAGTGCTTTGCTACGTCAGTGATCTATGTCATGATTGTTTTCTGAAAATGAAGAATGCTTCTTCTGAATTAGCTCCCTAGCATTTGGGAATCCATCATGGTTTCAGAACACTCAGAAATTCAAATGAACTATCCTCTTAATAGCTTCCACACTGTTGGAAATAATAATACACAACATTTACAGTTATAGAAATTATGGTTTAAAAGTAAGAAAAAAAGACACACTATTGTGTTGTGTTTTATCTGTGTGCTAGTTAGGTGTGGTGGTGAGCTACCCAAAATCTAGGTTTTGGCCTTAAAAAGTAAAGCAACACTTCACTATTTTTTCCAAAATTTAGACTTCGGCCACATATTATGGCATTTAAATATGATCTTAAAAGTTGTGATTGCTGGAAAAAATTATAGATATTAGTTAATTTCATCAAATTGTAAGCATATTTGACATGAATTATGAATCAACTTCTTCAAAAAGGGTTTAGTTATATCTTCTCTCACTTTTTTCTTTTTAAACTGCATGCGATCGAGGTTCATCTATATATTTTATGATCTAATCAAAGACTAATTCTTCCTGTGATATATTGGCCCTAAAGAGTGTATCTGCTCTCATTTCGTCGGATAACGATTACTCTGATTTGCAATCACAGAAAAAACTTCAGTTTTTGAGTCTTGAGCATTAAATTATGAGCAAGATTAATAAGAAAAAATTTTCAGTGGTTTTAGGTTTATGTTTTCATATTCTGTAATAAAGATTCCTCCACATCTAAAATAATATTCAGAGACTTGTCCCATAATATAGGGACTTTCACATTTAGACAGATCTTTTAATTAATTTCATCTTCCTGCCCCGAGGAGGAAGACGACTTTGAATTAAGAAATCAGATTTCAAATATAGAGAATTATTTGAGCTCTAGGCATGCACATAATCTTGATCCTATATATTACACATCAAGTTCTTGGTTTAATTTCAAGAATATTTCGTCTTTGAGATAAATGGTTTTAACCAAGAAGACTGTTGAACGTTTCAAATTAAACGGCTGAAAATTACTTAGGACCGTGAAAAGCTATCATACCAGCCCGACACATGTCTAAAGTACTTTTGTAGGCAAAACCCTAAAAATTATATATCGTGGACACTAGCGTTTGTCCACCAGATTGTTAAGGTGTCCAAATCAATCTAAAGCATTATTCCAAATAAAGAAATGAGGGTAAAAGAGAAATCTGTAATATCTCGGGGGAAAAAAAAATAAAAAACGGAAGGTGTTATAGGAATTCCTAGTTGATTTGAAACCTTCGAAGTTGGAAGTACTCAAGAACGTGGGTGAAGCCCATTCGCTGAACCTGTCGTGGTCTCTGAAAGTATGATACAGAACTTGGACCCAGAATAATATGGATGCATGGCTCCACCCTAAATCTCT
Source organism: Adenanthera pavonina (assembly GCA_026686845.1). Taxonomy (NCBI): domain Eukaryota; kingdom Viridiplantae; phylum Streptophyta; class Magnoliopsida; order Fabales; family Fabaceae; genus Adenanthera; species Adenanthera pavonina. Next base: position 9,151,913 of record JAIVEN010000002.1, read on the forward strand.
CGCTCCTTTCGTTATCTTTTTGGAGAAGATAAGAACAAAACTTTATTGCATGTCACGAACTTTTAGTTGCAATGAAATGGAATTGAGTAAGTTAACTAATGGACTTTAATCATTGTTTAAAAATTTTTTTTATAAAATAATGGGATGACAAGTAATGATCTATCAAATTATTTTTAATTATTAAAAATTTAATTTTTTTTTGTAATTTCAAATTGAGGGTCAAAGATAGAATAACTTAAAATTAATATTATAATTATAAAATTTTCTTTATTTTTGTATAAACTTATATTGCGTCCCTCACCCTCTTCTCATTTTCACATTAACATTTCTCTTTTCACTCTATTTATTATATCATACTTGCTTCCTATTCTCTATATTATGTTAAATTTTTTTCTAATATTTATTTTATATATAATTTCATTTCTCTTTTCAACCTAAATTACTTCATCTTTTAATTAATATATATTTATGAATTCACTTGATGGCTGATTTTTTTATAAATATTTTATTATAACTTAAAAACAATTTTTTTTTAAACTTGTAGTTACTAGTTCTTTTGTCTAAATTAATTTCTAAGGGTGATATTAAAAAAAATGTTAAAATCCATTCGGTTCCATCCATTTTATATTAACTATCAAACAATGGTCAAATAAAACTATTACCCTTTATGAAGATTCCAAACAATAGAACATTATGTTTCACTACACTCTATTTCATTCCATTCCATTAATGATCATCCTAATCCATTCCATTCTAAATTCTCAAACATACCCAGTATAAAATTAATATATTTCTAAGCATACGGAAATATAGCCGGTGCCCGCCGTTTCTATTCCAGGAAGATAATTACATATTATGTTAGATGAAATGAAGTCACTTAAGCAGATTCGAGTCATGCCATGGAGATCGTGGTTTGAGACCCACCAAATCTCCTCACAAAAAAGGATATTGATGTTGAGATTAATGCACAGTACTATTTAATTTGCCAATAGCCAATTCGTCAAATCATGAACTAATTATAATTATAAAGTTAAGCATTTGCATATAGTCGTTGTTTTGGTGAGCATATCTTCTTTTCATGTCACATATATAGCCTCTCATATGGGAGAAGTGACACACCTGTGCCATCATTGTATGAACTTCATATTTACTGTACTACTGTCATTCTCCCTCCTACATATATGAAAGATTCTTGAATATGAAAAAAATCTGGACCCAATTCAAGATTAGACTAGTTTAATAATAGGTCTTCAATAAGTACATAATGTGTAGCATTTAATTATATCTGCAAGACTGCTCAGCTATAATTGGCCATAATTCTCAAATATGATGGAGGATTTGACTGATCGAGATCGACAAGTTCTTCGTGCACACGCACAAAATTTGTATATAAAATAAATCTGATCTAACACACGCATGTGTAGCATAACTGATATTTTTGCACTGGAGTTTCTATGAAATAATGATTAATAGCCAAAGCAAATAGTGTTATAGATCTATATATATCCTATATATTTTATTGGCAATCCACTAAAATTAAAAGAAAGAGACTAAACATATTGTTAGTGCCTGGTGGGCTATACTAATTAAGATAAAGCAAGTCATTCAACATGTGTTGGAACACTTAAAAGAAGGAAGTAAAGAATGGGAAGGAAGGAAATTAAAAGCCATGAATTGAAGCTAATGGTGGTATTCGTCGTCATCTTAATGCACTGAATGTGCTTCAAGTATATCCTTTGATCAACAAGAAGCTGACTGGCCGAGAAGATTTCCCACAGCCATTATTATGCACCAGCCACTCTTCAATCATCACACCACTTCTTTTAATCTTTTTGGTTATGTTTTAAGCATTATCATTAACTGACTTTTAAGCTTTATCATAAAAGGTTAAGAAATTAATTAAAAACCAAGTACGTTATCCCCAGTTAGATAAGAAAGGCGTGTAGGTAGTTTTTTTTATTAATTATAGACGATGCCACACACGATCGTGATTATCTTTTCTGTCGGCCTATTGGTATAGAATTTAGAAATTATAGATTCTAGCCACTTGTTAGTAAATTTGCTTTATCTCTACTTGATTTTATGTTATACCTTATCTCAAATTACCTCAAAATTTTCACAAAAAGAAAAAAGTTCTGGATAAGCAAATTGACAAATTACCTATATTAATTGGATCTGGTTGAAACTTGCATCAATGAATAGCCAATTCGACTCTTTTATGATTACAAAAATGTCTGTATATAGTACATTCAACAAGGGATAGGGGGAATACACACACACACACACATATATATGAAGAAATAAATAAAATTTATATACAATTACACTCTTTCTCGGCTTTTTAATTATTATTTTTGAATGTATATAATTGCTTAGCTATAGAGAAGTTAATATATATATATATATATATTTATCATATGTGTTTCATTGAATTACAGTGTTCTGTGATAGATATAATGTGAATCTTCAAGTGCTAGATGATGGATTGTCATACTGTGATTCAATTAATTTTAGCTAATCAGATGATACTGATAGTTCATATACTAATTAAGGCTTGAAGGTTCTCTTAAATGGAAACATGCCTCTGTTTGAAGTTGACTTTTAAATTATAATTGGATCATTTATCAATCAACTTGAACTACAATAATAATGGTCACAACAGTTTTGGTGGATCTGAATATAGTTCGCATGTGCCTCCTTCATTATAGCAGCTGATCCATTATTATTAACAAAAGGTAAATTCTACTAGACATTAAATAGAAATAAAGTGCATTGATAAAATCAGTAATATTTGTTCATCGTGTTGATAATAGCTTTGAAATGTGATGATAACACATTAATACTATATTATTACTAATCTTCAAATATTAAGAGTAACAATATTACATAGCTATTCTCACACTTCAAGAATGCAACTAGTAATAATTTTATCATTATATTGATATCAAAATATTTAAAGTATCAGTTACCCTAACATGCATGCTAGCTGAATATTATTAGCACTATATATAGCAGGTGAAAATTCTATACAAATAATTGATTACATCAACCATGCTTAACTGGTATGCAAGAAAAGATGCATAATAAGAAGAAAAAAGAATTTAGATATAAACCTTCCTAAGCGTGGCAGTATGTGAAGAGACAAGACTTTGATTTCCCACGTCTGTGGCTTTGGATATTCCACTTGTTAATTATATGAAAATGACATAAGCAACAACATATAAGATCGAGACAAAAGAAAAAAGATATAAATATACATCTAGGGGTGTTCACGGGCCGGTTATCACCTCAGTCCGGAACACCTCCCGGCCTAGAAAATGAACCCGCGGCCCGGCCCGACCCCACCTGAAATGGCCCGGTCCTTCACCGGGCCGGGACCGGGTCAATACCAGGCTGGGTTTTAACCCGGTATAAAAAATATTAAAAATAAATAAAAAAGTTAATTTAATTTTTTAATAAAAATATAACTAGTTTCATTTAAAATATATTCTTATAAAAAATAATATTAGGTTACAAAGTAATATTTATTAAAATTATAAATACTTAACAATTATACATTATTTATTTTATATAATATTAAGTTATGAAATAAATTTAAAATTTGAAAGAAAATTAAAAATCAGAATAATAAAATATATCTATTATGATTATAAAATTAATTTATTACATTAGGCATATGAAGGAAAAATAATTATATAAAATTATTTAATATTTTTAACAAATAAAAGAAAATGAGAAAATTGAAAAATATATATATATACCAAGCCGAGCCGGGCCGGGACGAGCATGCCACTTGCCCGAGGCCCGGCCCGACCTGATCGTATTTTTAACTCAGTCCTCCTCCATTTTACGATTTTTTCTTTTTTGCTCGACCCGACACCGGCCAGAAATGATCGGACCACTCAGGGCCAACCGGGCCTCCGGGCCCATTGAACAGCCCTATATACATCAACTTGATTTGTCAACCAACATATATCTCTACAGTTGAGCCCACAAATTACCAATAATTAAAGGGATGCAATTAATTACCTCATTTCCTACCGCAAATTATATATATATATATATAAATACCAATCAGCAAAAAATTAATTACATATCATATATATCTCTAGAATTTTGAAGTAGGAATCGTTTGAGGATTTGCATGACCTCTCCTGCAACCTGTGAGTATGGATCTTGCGTGAACAATCCATGTTCTCTTCCTTCAAACTCAATGTACTCGATGTTTTTCCCTAGTTCCCTTAATCTTCTTGCATAGTCTTGTGCTCTATCCCTCAGCAATTCATTGCCTCCAACTATCACCATTATAGGATCAAGCTTCACCTCTCCAAGGTTAGGGCTTCCGCCTCCGAATGGGTTCGCCATTGGGTAGTCTCTGTTCTCTCCAACAGGAACCGACAGCCTCCAAAATCTGCACTTGAATTAATGATTTCAGTTAATGGAATTTCTTTGTTGTGAAGCATTAATTATATTGGATAATAAGGCGCCTCAGAACTGCAAAATGATTTGAAACATATAAAGAGATTGCAACTTGCTATTGGATTATTACGTACGCATATCATTTGAAAAGATTGATTACTTCACTAATAGTAGTTTATAAAACAAAAAAAGAAGTTTCTGAATGATTTGTTCATTAGTCGAACTGCATATATGTGTGTGTGTATATATATATATATATATCTTCCATTTAATTAGTGAATATATGGATGGGGGGTTCAATTATTTTTTATGTTTTACATGTGTGCAATATACTGCACCCACTTAATTTGTTTCTTAGTGTGTGTTAATAATAAAGCCTCATTTTAGAATCTTCTGTTCAAATATTCTCCACTCACACGAATGTGATCATTTTGTTAGCTTTAATTAGCAGTAGCACTATATATCTTTATGTTTTTAATTTCTAATTATCACTTCTCTGTCGGCTTTAAGTGGCATCTTTGCACGTATATATTCATCATCACTATATATATATACACACCATAGTAATTTAATAAGAATTAATGAGTGATGAGGATTTGGCATGGTGCTTATAAGTTTAAGTGAAACTAAAATAATATAATTAGCATTGATCAATATAGCGCTACTTTTATTGATGTACTACCCATTCAAAAGGGCAAAAAATTACCAAGTAATTATTTTTGAAAGCAACAAAAATTGAAAATAATATAAAACTGACAATTACGTTTCTCTGGTCTCCACGATTTGATGAACATGTGCTTAAGTGATCGATGGGGCATGTGTGAGGGTGACAGAGGAAGATGTGTCCAAAGGGAAGTAGCCAAACTAAATGTTATTGCTTTAATTTCCTAGAATCCACATGTTTGAAATGTAGGCCTCTTGGACTATTGACTTGGCTAGTGTCTTTATCGCAATATTTTTTCTTTCTAAGATGTCACAAACGTTTTTTTTTTAATGTGTAAATTTAATGTACCTATCTGTTTTTTTAGGGGCAAAAAACTCGATAACGTAAAATTATAATTAGCCAAGTTTAAATTTACGAGAGTTATATTTAATTTTATGAATTATTCATTACCTGTCTAGTAAGTCCAAGTTCAACATTTTCTCCCGAGCACCCTCCTCGGACTTGGTCCTAACCTCCCCACCGAAAAAGGGCGCAAACAGCACGTAACCTCGTACCCGAACCGGTTCCATTTCTCGGGATCCGGATTCTAACCGAACCGCCAAATGGTGTGCGATGTTCCCGCCAGATGAGTCACCCACTATGAACACTCGGTCAAAGTCAACGTCACAATTCAGCCATGCATCCCCACCTCCGTCCACCACGTCCTTACTCAAAGCCTGCCTCTGCACCCACCTCACAGCCTCCACGGCATCGTCCATCGCTGCTGGCAGCCGATGCTCCGGTGCCAGGCGGTAGTCGGGCGCCACCACGACGGCTTGGAGCCCCGAAGCCATGCGAACGCAACAATTGTGAAGGTTGGGCCACGCGCGCGAACCGAAGCAGAATCCGCCGCCGTGAATGAAAACTATGAGAGGAAGCTTGCCAGAGAAGGATTTGGGTTTGAAGAGACGAAGATAAAGATTGAATCTTTTGTGGAAGAGACAGTCTTTGAAGAGGACGGAGTTGTCATCTACGAGTGAAACATTGAAATCCATGTCGTGGGATCGGATAATGGAGCCGTCACTGTAGAGTTGCAGGAAACCTAGGCAGTCATCTACCAAGTGAGGAAGGGAACCCATTGATTGCGTTTTTCAAGTTATATGGTTAATGGCTTTTGCTTGGGATATTGCAATATTGGCTGTGTAGGGAGGCATTGCTAAGCATGGATATATAGACACCGAGTAGATGGTAATATGGAGAGATAATGGGGAGTGACGAGGATAATTCTGTAATTTTACTTTTAAATTATTAATTGAATGTGCTGGTGGAACATGCACGCGTATCCTTTTTGTTTTATTTTAAAAAATACATGCCACAGCTCCATATCTAATTGATGGGCTTCCGTATTACAGTATATCATCGTCTGAGGGCTAAAATTTTAGAAACTGTGGGATATATGAATGTTGGCATTTTTAAATGTCTACATGTAGGAAGGTTCCTTTTATTGTGTTGACACACCTGCACATGTACAAGAATGGGAAATATTTTGCGTTATTATTTTATTCTAATTAACGCTGTGTAGTAAGAACCTTATATGCCTTTTTTGTTGCTTTAAGATATGAAGATCTTAAAAAAGTCTTTCATATCTCACACCTAAAAATTTTATTCTTAAGAATCTTATAGGGTTGAATATACCATTTGCCTGTTAAAGATTTCACATCTCAAATACAATATTATATATTGTCGGCAAATTTTGATAAAAAGTATATATGTTAATACAGCAGATTAACACATCTTACACAAACAAAACTAAACCAGGCTGTGTACGTACTAAATAGAGGGAAGAGGGATTTTTCTTTTCCGTAACAACTTGACAACAAATCAGGATTGACCCTTCACCCAGAAAGAGTCTCCACACTTGTCCAGAAAGGTGGTGGTGCTATTGTGGTTTGTGCCAAGTGAGGATGCTACTAATTAATGGGACATTGAAACTAGATCAGACTTCGCACAACAAAAATGCTAGTGATTGAGCTTTTGACCTATGAGAGAGCTAGGACCCATATGGAGGTCTGTTTTATATGGTGCTACTACTACTGATAGTGGTGGTGGAGGGGCCCACAGCAACCATGAAAATGGGATTATCTCGATTATTTATAATTTAATTTCATTATATTTTAAAGGTGTCATTCATATTTTAAGCCAATGACTTGTATTCAAATGATTTATGTACGCACCATATATTCCCCCTTTCTGCCGGATTGGGAAAAAATTTCAACTAATTTTTCTAGCCTAACCAAAAAAGTCATGAAAAGTTTAAGGTGGACTTACACTGAGTTAATGATAAATAGATATGTATTAGAAATATATCTCTCTGGAATATTTATCTTTTGGGAGCCTAAGGTATGGACGTCAAATTACCTAAAGGCTTCCCCTAATCCTATATACTCATCACCACATTCATGACCATAATATTAAAACCAAAAGTAACTTTATTAACTTTGAAAATTCTAAAGCTATTCACACTTTTAACAATGCCACGATGAAAAATCCGTGTACCAATAAGCATATGATAAGTGGCTTCATTCCTCAAGTTAAAGTAACGCGATTAATTACCCATCATAATTATAAGAGACGATGATAGGAGGAGTAATCTTTTTGACTGTCTTATTACATTACGCATTTAACCTACCATGAATCAGTCTTTTTTCTTGGTACAAAAGAATCAATTACCTTTGTTTTTGTTTGTCTGGGTTTAGTCAAACCGCAGTCCACTGTCATCAATGATCGAGACTTTTTGAGTTTACCTCTAACAGAATCTAAAAATCATAAACGTAACGCCAAAATTTTGTGCTTAAAACATCATCATAATTTTATGTTCGAAATTAATTATAGTCTCATGTTATTTGGAAATTTAATTTCACTGAAGCGATAAGTAAAAAGTATTTTTTGTAGTATATTAATATACTAAGAGAATTAAGTGTAAGCATTAAATATAATTTAATAAGTCTTCAAGAGTTAGTGTAATTTATTGATAAAATTTTTAATTAATTCTTCATCAGTGACGTGACTATGATAGGAGTATTTTCGAAACCAAGAAACAATCATGTAAACTTCTTTTCTTCAGTATTGTCAAAAAAGGCATGAATTGCAAGAAATAATAAACAATAGAAGACAGGATAGCTTTTATCTTTTGAGAGATGTTACATCTACCGTAAACCTCTTGTTCAATAATAAAACGTACTTAAGCGTAGTGCTTTTAAAATTCTTAATAAATCTATTCTTCAACACGATCTTTCTTTAATCTGTAGTTATTTATTCATGTAATGTAATCATCATCTTTTGGCCACGAAAAAACAAATATGTATCAAGCATCAAAGAGTGAGTGGAGAATCTGCATGGCCCAATTATCCGAATTAGATGCCAATTCATTTCGCTCTCCATCTCGAAGACCCCAACGGTGGGATGGGAATATGCCTTTATAGATCCCTGCATGAGATTGCTAATAGTAATCTGAGTGTATAGGCAAATCCAACTCTACAATATAGAGCTAGCCGCTCCGTTTGAGCATATCTTATGGGGATCTCTGCCTTAATAAAACTACATGGGTTCTTCTAGGATCACATTAAGAATCTAGCTTGCCCAATTCTATTCATGTTTTGTCCACTTTCCATTTGCACGGTCGCCCTTTTAGACCTGACCAAGTTGTCTTTTGGACATAACACAATGCAGACAAGAGAGAATCCTAGCTAAAATCATGCCCAGATCAGATCATGGATCGCCCATTCCAAATTCCAATAATATTAGTCAACACAACACGCCATTTTGAGTCACAATTGGAATAGTAGCAGTATACAGTATACTAGTATATAATTGTGTGCACCACCACGAACTGTGTTGTCCTTTTCTTTCTTCTTCATAAGAGAGTTTGTCGATGTTAGAGGATGAACGACGAAAGGGACCATCATCCTATTATAGTCCAGTGGCTATATCTAACATGTGCCTAATTGACAACGGAGATGAATCTCTCTTATCAAATAAATCTAACCACGCATGCTGAGATGAACATGGGCTCGTGTCACTGTCATGCAATGATCATTAAAAGGTCAGCAGATTACCAGACTATATAATTTACGTTTTCATAATTATTAGTCTGATTTGTATTTGGTACGGTTGTCATTATTAAAATTTCAGAATAATGGTCATGAAAATATATTAATTACCTAATTCAGTTATTCTCACCCAATTCATGCAGGGCCCTCAATTTGAAGCAAATCACTCACTTGTATAAATCACATAGTCCCGAACAGAAATGCCCAACAAGGTATTTAATCAAATCTTTTACACATCGACCGAAAAAAGCTACATATTTCCCAGGATCTGAGCAGCAAGGAGGGTGTGTTCTCGGCATTTTCAGAGGCAAGGAGAAGTTGAAGATTATGGAGAATCCTTATAAGTGAACTGAAACTAAGAATCAGCAGCTAGAAAGTAACTGAACTCTAATACAAATTTCTCTCATTCTTCCTTAGATACTCCTTATTATAATAAGAGGTTAACAAAAAATCCTACTTAACCAAGTTAGACAGAGTTTTGAAAAAATTTTAACCTGCGCCTTTATCTTAATCTACTTATTGAGGCATGTTAAACCCCTAGCCCCTATATTCCCCCTTCAAGCTAAGGACTTAAGACCTAACTATAACCCCTGCCTTATTGGACGACAACGGAAGTTCTCAGTCATGGTGGCTGTAGAATAAAAACTCACATCCAAATTGCATAGGTTGACTGTGAATTCCAGTACTCCTTACATTGCTTCAACATCAGAATGCGCTCATCAGCTAGCCTCTCTTTCCAGTACTCTTTGCACCTGGAAAATTTTTAAAGTTACACGTTGGTAGTATTCACTCAAGATATGAAGCGTTCTGGCCACTATTCACAAGCAGTTACTACCTTGTTTTTAACAGCAGATCTAGTTCTAACATGTGCACTGCATTAGAATATACTCCAACCTGCATGAGGAAGGACAGAAGATTATAGTCCTTAGAACAGAACTTCATATTTTTCAACTTTGATTAGCTGATAGACAAATGTTAATATTTTTTGTAAAATTATAACCACAGATGATTATAAAGAAGTCCAGAAAATGAGTTAAATGCAGAGCATGCTCATCTACAGAGAGAACTTAGCATAAGTGACTTGATGCTAGAATGGTGCATTACCTTGTTTACTCTTTTGTCAAGGATACAAAGTAAAACTTGTTAAACCATAGAAATTTTTTTTTTAAATCTATGATATTCAAAGCAAAAGCCCCAACTCTACCAAAGTTCGTACCACTGAATTTACTAAAAGGGGCCCATATAACTGCCATGTGATCGAGGGAAAGTCTATTGACATTATGTTTATGATTGTTCCATGACAACAATTCACTTACTGTAAGTCCTCTCTCTCTCTCTCTCTCTCTCTCGGTCTCTTGATAGAGTCTCTTTAATTTGGATAACTTGGATATATTTTGTTGGTAAGGAGAAAGCAAAATGAGCTGAACCACTGAACTAGTTAATACGTTACGGGAACATGGAAGCCAAATTTAAAATTTCTCTTCCAAATATCATTATGAATTTATGATCAAATCCAGACTGCACAATTGCACTTGTGAAATCTCTCATTTTATTTTATTTTACTAACTTTATTTCCTTTCCTATTTTGATAGCTTAACTAGGCAATCACCAGAGCTTTCATTATTCTTTTTTTTAAAGGAAAAATAATGCAAAAATGCATACCTCTCTGCATATAGGACACTTTGACTCTGGGCTTGCAGCTTTAAGACCTTGGAAAATCATCACAGAAGCAGCTGAGCAAGCACAAGACTTGCAAAAGAGATGACCACAACTCAATGCATATGGATTGAAAACGAAATCCTATAATCATCACAATCAACACCTGTATAAGATATACTGACAGTGACAAAATGTCTCTCTCTCTCTCTCTCTCTTTTTTTTGGTAACACAAAATGTCTCTTTTTGTTGCTTAAGTATTCAGTAGAACCTTACCAGGCAAATTGCACAAGTCAGATCATACTCAAGCTTCATAGAATCTGGAAGAACCAATGTCATTGCAGCTTCAGTCAAGTTAAGATTACATGAAAAGTGGCCATAAACTCCATTCAACTCCCCAGCACCTGACTGATTAGAATTTTGATAAAAAACACCCAATTCAATGAGCCAAGGAGAGTGTAACAGTTCAACGTGTTCTGCATGCATCCTGGATTTGAAATTTTCCCCATTCACAGAGCTGTGTACCTAGATTAGGAGATGAGAGAAAGGGGGTAAACGTGAGAACATTAGAGCCAAGTGATGTAAATAAAAGGGAAATTATTGAAATTAAGCGACTACATCTCATCTATTGCATACTTTATCATATTTCTTAAGTATTTTTCTCATGGCAATAGCATTCATTGTAATGTACCCAATTAAAAGCCTCCCTTCTTGTGCCAAGGCTTGCTGATCACTTTTAAAGCATTGAAGCAAGCGCACTACATATCTCTGAATTCCTGCTGCGATATGAAGATGAAGAAGATGCCTGACTCTTGAATTGAAGAATTTTGCTATATCTGATGCTTCCTTTATCAATTCAGAGAAAAACATATGATCACACACTGCAAATTCTCGAGAGAAAAATTATGTCACCAAAAGTGATAAATGACTTTTTATTGGAATGGAAAATAGTCAATTAGTGCCAAAATGAATTAATGATTCAGAATTCAAAAACTATAAAAAAATGCCAAAACCTAAAGAGGTGCTAACTTGGAAGCTCATTCTAACTAGGATTTTTGTTTTCATTTTATAAGAAACAACATTTGTGTTAAATTAGCATTCTCAGCTAACACGAGCTCCAATCAATTGAAAAGCATAAGGAGCATATTCCAACATAATAAAGTAGATTAGGAAAAACACAAAAGTTGAGGTTAGAGAAGGTGAAGCAAAATCAAGTTCAAAGAGTAATATCAATCTCAGCTTTAGCAAAAACACCAAGCCACCAACCAAATTATTCATCCAACCAATGGTTAAACACTAAGGAACATATTCAAACATATTAATGTAGAAAAGGGAAGACACATAAATTGATGTAGGTGTCACATGACTCCAAAGTTACAGAAATTAGGGCAAAATCCGGTGCACAGAGTAGCTGACACAAGCATTAACAAAATAATTACATAGAAGATGACCCTCATTGTACATTCTCTTTCAAAGGCCAAACACTTTTGTTCCAGGGAGAATGAGGAGACCTTTGGAACACAAAGTTGAAAAAGAATAAAAATAAAATAAAACAATTTTATAGATGATAAATTTCTTTTATGTTCTAAAATAAAAAATAACAATAAAAAATAAAGTTACTATTAAGTAATAATCATGCAAGTATAATAGATATTATGTATCTTGTTTATTGTATAATAAAAAAGTAAATTGACACTTCCATTAACACAACCAAGCACCCCCTAAGAGAATCATCGACCTCCCATCGTAAAATGAAAGCTAAATTGATCTTTCTTACTTGCTAATAAATAAATTCCGTTGTGTAGTAATAAGCCTTGAATTCACGTGTAATTTTGACTACATAAATCATCATCAATAATAATATCAATATAAAATATAGAATTTATAGCAAATCTCACAGTTCACATATCATACTTGTTACTCAAACTGTGTCATGCACGGAAATAAGTATAGTTTTGAATTAAAGATTCTTGGAAATCTTTCATCAGAATTCTTACATCGCTAAACCAGATAGTTTTTCTGCCCATCGCATCTTCATTTAGGGTTACTCAAATTACTTCCTTGCTTATCTCTGTGTACTATCAGTATCACCAATCATTTTTTAATTCCACGTCTCCAGAATATAATTTCTTATGGATTGAACGCGCTCTTGAAATTAATCAAACTTGAGGAAAGCAACTTACGTGGGCAAGCTTGACATTGACATAACCGGTTTTTAAGAGACTCAGAACTGGAGGAATTATGCAATCCTGCACAACTCTGGCAGCTTTTTAGCACTTTCTTTAGCCTCTTATATTCAATATGGACGCATTTCTTGTCCAACATCCACTTCCGCTCTTCCTGCAAGTACTCTGCAAATGCCTCTCCGAATTTCATTTTGTGTTTCCGTCAATTTCCCGACCCTAACTACAGAACCCCGGCACAGGGGAAAAAATCAGAGCAAGTATGAGAAAATTATACCGATATGATTAAATTTTACAGTTTACGTTATACTTTGGCCAAGGGGAAATCAGGTATATGGCGAGTAGCTCTGCTAGGCTAAAGAGAAAAAAGCGGGAGGAAAAAAAAAAGAAGCATAAATTAAATGTAGAGAATCAGGAGAGTCATCGTTAGATTGTTGAGGAGTACTATACTACGCACTTACCGAAATCAAGTGTTGGCTATTGTTGCTGGGTTATATGGGAGCTGGAACGAGTGAGGGTTTAAGCGGTTGAGGCGATGTTTAGTTGAATTGCGTGGGTTGTTTTTGTTTGGGGGGGGGGGGGGTGGGGGTGGGGGGGGGGGGGGGGGGGTTGGAAATTAGATGGATTTTAATAAAAGAGATAGAAGAGGAAGAGGGTAGGGGATTTAAGTGATTTTAAAATTTTTTTATTTAGTGGAATTTAAGAAAAAGGAATTGAAAAAATTTTAATGAAACTTTATTTGGTTTAAGAAGAGATTGAAGGGCTCAATTTCCTTAAAAAAAATCCCAAATTGGGGGGAAGCAATAAGGTCATGTTTGGTTTGAATTTTTTGAAGGAAAAGGAAAGGGAGGGGTCCCCTCGTTTGGTTCTTAAAATTGGAGGGGATTGGTGAGGATTTAATTTCCCCCACTCCCCTCCTCCATCCTTTGATTGCTTCCCCTCAATTTAGGGTTTTTTGGAGGGGATCCTTTAATCCCTTCCTGAACCAAATAAGATTTCATTAAAATTTCTCTAATTCCCTCCCCTTGAATTTCACCAAACAAAGGAATTTTAAAATCTCTCTAATCCCCTCCCCTTCAATCCCTTTCATTAAAATCCCTCCAATTCTCTCCCCTCCAATCCTCTCAGTTAAACCAAACACACCCTAAAGGGATGAGAGAGGGGATTGGGGGGAATTAAATCCTCTTCAATTTTAAGAACCAAACAAGGGAAGGAGATTAAATCCCCTATCCTCCCTTCTTCTCGGATTTTCTTTCTCCCTTCTTTTTCTTTTTGGGGGAGGGGGGGGGAGGAATCCGATGGAGAGAATTTGAATCGCAAGAACCCGTGGATAAAGACCATTTTATACTTACTTGAACTTGAAGAGAATAAACTAATTTAGGCTTGATTGACAATGGTTTTGCAAAATAATTTTTTTTATTTTTTAGAATAAAAAAATAAAATTTATTTAATAATTTTATTTTTTATAAAATATTTTGAAAAATAAAAAAATAGAAAACTTAGAACATTTTTTAGATGTTTTATAATTTTTTGTCTGAAAAATATTCACTCCATTAATGATATAGTTATAAGTTTTGAATAATTTATTTAATACTTATTAATTATGATTTTAATAACAATTATTCAAACATATTTTTCAATTTTCTTGTTTCTAAAATTTGTTCTTAAAAACAATAATAATTTTATAAAACTATTTTAAAAATAATAAAATAAAAAATACTATTAAACAGACTCTTACACTCTCTTGTCTCTCCTACAAAAAACAAAGTAATTTATACTCTCATGAGAGCAATTTAAATAAAAAAAATTAATATTTTTTATTTTTTAATGCACATATATTTTTTTCAAAGCATTTATCATTTTAGGTTTTTTACTATATGAATATCAAGTCAATTATGGTCAGATATGTATATTAAGATGATTTCAAATTAAGATTTGCATTCAAAACTCATTTTGTATAAAGCTAAAAAAAGATATTGATTATTTAGTTCTGTTAATTTATAACATTTTTTATTTAATAATTCTGCATTTGTTTAAATTTGTATCCAAAGTTTTATTGTTAATATCTATAAACTGATCATAAAAAAACATGTTACTAAAATGATAGTATTTTCAAGTTCAACCAAATCATGAGTGATCAAAACTATCACAAAATGTGTTTGGGGTTCCTACTTAGAATGTATTACTTTTCCTGTTTTTTTAGTGTCATTTAAGCTTTTATCATGCAGATTAAGAAATATAATTAATATATTATAATTTTTTTAAATTTATTAATATACATTTTAATAAATAAAAATAAAAAAAGTAATTAATATTATTATTAACTTAAAAAAATAAATAAAAATATAATTAAATAATAATAATTAATATTATTTTAAAATTTATAAGTCGTAGACAAATAAAAACAAAATTTTTCTTAAAAGGTTACGATAAAAAAGAAACGGAGTGAGTATAACATTTTAGAATCCCTCTTCCCGTGTTTAAGTATTACTTTCAGATCGTCCAGATTTATTAATTATATATTTTACTATATTTTTATTTTATTAGATGTAAAATTAAAAATATATATAATTTACAACTATCACTTTTTTTAAAAATATTGTTATTACTCATTATGTAAAAAGATCAGAATAAAAAATCATAAATCTGAATTCACTAAATTTAATCTCTGGAAGGCCAAAATTGATCAGCACATGACGATGAGTACGGAAGAGTGATTCGACATTTTGAATCTAGCTCCTTCTGCGCCTTGTCAAAACATGCGTGACAATTGTAATTGCCGATGTTGAGCTGTCAGGGTATGCATTCTACACGTTCTGCCCAGGCAAGTAGGAGTGTCATAGAATTTTTATCACCTTGCTATTATCAACTCTATTATCACCTACCACCAAACCCAATACTTACAACCAAACCCAATACTTACAATTGATTGGTAAGAGTCATCTCAACTTAATTATGAATTTTGGGATATAACAGTTTTTTTGAGTAAAATATAATAAATAAATAAATTATTTATCAATATATATTATATCAAAAATAATTTATCAATTTATAATAATAAAAGTTAATAATTAAAAAATTAATAATCATACTGTGAAAAAGTTGATAAATAAATACGTAATTTAATATTTTTTTTAAATAAATAGAGCAAGTTGATTGACTACGTAACCAATCGACTTGCTCATGATTAATTAAAAAAAAATAAAAGCATATATTAATAAGTCGCATATTTATTCATCAACTTATTCGTAACATGGTTGTGGATTTTTTAATTATTGATTTTTATTATTATAGATGAATAAATTATTTTTTTTTATACAAAAATGGGTAAATTATTTTTCACACAGTATATATTAGTAAATAATTTATTTATTTATCATATTTTACTTAAAAAACTGAATATAGCAATATGAACTGGTAATGGCGCACCCTTGTAACACCCTGTCAGGTCTTTGAGTCTGAATTAATTTGGGCAACGTTAAAATGCTCAAAACTTGAGTGAGTAAACTCCAGGATATCAGGTGGGTACACACAAAAAAATTCCGCTGTCATCTACACCCAAGCATCAGCAGCTTATGGCGGTTATTTTTGTTGGATTTGCAAGATGTGTATCGTAAATTCTTAATCCCACAGTGAACCCCAATTCCACTTGAATCCAGAGTAGAACTAGGTTATCAAGCACTAATGATCAGGTAATGGTGTTTTTATTGGTTTCGGGAAGAAAATGGAGCAAGACTCAAGAAGCATTGTTGCTACCCCTCTTTTGGAATCTGTGCCCTCTGGAATAGGTTCGAAGCTTCACACGTTGGGAAATATCATAGTCTCCGTTGTTGGTACCGGCGTGCTGGGTTTGCCTTTCGCTTTTCGAATCGCTGGCTGGCTTGTTGGCTCACTCGGCGTTGCTATTGTCGGTTTAACCACCTACTGTTGCATGCTTCTCCTTGTCAGTAATCTTCACCTGTCTGTCTTTCTCTGTTTTTCTTCTCAAAATGGTCGAGCACGAACATAAATTTATGAGCAAAACAAATTGTTTCACCCACTTGACTTCCAAATTAGACGATTCCCTTATCAAAAGAGAAGGGAACATGTTGCTTTAAGCAACTTTTATTTAATGTTTCATGCTTTGACAATTCTTCAAACAGGTCCTGTGCAGAGAGAAGTTAGCATCATAAGGATCATTAGCGGAGGCAAAAACATATGGGAACTTGGGTTATAGGATCTTAGGAATCACAGGTCGGCATCTAACTGAAACACTAATTTTGTTATCCCAATGCTAAGGAGCCGTTGCATATCTGTTGTTCATGGGGCAAAACCTCCAGTCTGTATTCTAGGGCCATGGACTCAAATTCACATCCTACATATTCTTGTTAGTGCCAATTGAAATTGGATTGTCATGGGTAGGGAACTTATCTGCTTCAGCACCTTCTAGCATTTTTGCTGATGTTTGCAATGTTCTAGCAATGGGATTTGTAGTAAAGGAAGATTACCTATTGTTGCCTTTACACACCTATAAACTTCACTTTATACCAATAAGTCTCAAATTTTAAGCATTAGAGAAAGTGTGGGAAAAAAAAGCCTACCTACATTTCTTTTGCCTTCAGCTTTTTATCTCTTATTGTTTCTTTTGATATGGTGACAGGTAGGATTATGCTTAGGGTTGATGTTCACATTCCCCGTCATGGTACACCCAGTCAATGAGATTGTGGAAGGAAAGCTCGAAAGATTCAAATGGTTTAAGAAGCACTCCCAATATGACTATAATGATTCAACAAAAATTGGAAAAATTGGGACTTATGTCAGCTGTGCAATTGTGGTGGCTGGGTTGGCTGTCTTAGCCTTGTGCGTGCCCGCATTTGGTGTTTTTGCCTCACTTGTGGGGAGTACAGTAAGTGCATTGCTCTCATTTGTTTTGCCAGCCACGTTTCACCTTAAATTGTTTGGCTCTTCTCTCCATATGTGGCAAAAGGGCTTGGATTTTATTTTAATGTTCCTTGGTTCAGTTTGTGCTGTATATGGCACCTATAGCACCATAGTGGGAGTTTGAATGTATATGTATCCCACTCATTTGAAGACTTTATTTAACGGAGTCAGTGGGTTTCATGTAGCTTAAAGTTAGGGCCCGTCTAATTTATCATGTGGATTAGTGAAAAAATATTTGTAAATATACTTTTGGCTAATTTTGTGTTTACAAGTTTTCCTTTAAATTCATTTTTATTTCTAAATATATTTTTACCTAACAAATTGAAGAAATTATTTTCTAATTTATAAACATACTTTTATCTCACAATTATTTTATTAAACTTAATTTTACAATAAAAAATATTGAAACATAAATCATATTTTAATAAACTTACTTTTATCAAAATTTTATTTTTATAAACTTTATTTTATTTCGGCTTACTTTTCAAACTAGAAACTAAACCAACTCACAGTTGTTAGCAAGAATGGAGGTGGAAAATGTAAATTTTGAAAAAATTTTGGCACACTTCTTTTCACAGCTAAACTCGGCAGAGCCTGTGAAAAGTCAATTCATTAAAATAAATGTTCAAATATACTTTACTATTTATTGCATATTTTCAATTTAATGTTCACTATCACCTTTTCAAAATTAACAGTATATTGTTAATTTCGTAAGGAAATTGAGAAGATCTATTTCTATTTAAGATTTTTATTACATTTAAGGGATAAATGCACGCTGTGCAATTAGACCGAAAAATTATAAAAGAATGAATTAAACATCCTTCAGTGTTAAAAGTTTTTCAAAATGTCTGAGCACCCTTTTGTAATACAATAAGAGATATATTTTCATCTATTATTTTTTTGGCCAATTATATAAACCAGCTGATTGTGTGAGAAACGTATATGTAATTTTTTACACAGTGCATACGCCACGTTGTGCTCCTAATTCGCTTTATCTGGTTCCACAGAAGCGTGACTTCATGTGCTTCCTCTTCTGGGTGATCAGAGTCGAGATCCCAAGATTACCATCACTACTTATTCTGTGAAACTAGTTGTGCATTCATCTTCAGAGCCTCGCGAGGACAGTTTATTGTTGGTTGGCTAATGAAAATTTGAGCCCACGTCAGTTAGAATTTTGCTCAGAAGAGTACTTGATTGTGGTCCAGGGACCACCACAAAGTTGTGAAATGAATTTGGGTAATTTTGAGGCCTTACCTGAATACCATAAACTCGTTATGAAACTGACCTGAGCTGACAGAAACAGTAAAGAGCAACAATGTAAGCAGTTTCTCATTCATGTTTATCGCCGCACCCATGTTTTGTCTTGCGTGCATGGTTGTGGAGGCCAGAGCACCACTCTGCTGGGACACACTGATTTAAAAAGCCAGTCATTTCACTTGGAATAATAATGCCAAACTCGAACTTATCTACTTTGGTTGGGCTCGCATAAAGCCATTTCAGTCATTTTCATCGTTTGTTTCATTGTTGTACATGTTCACGAAAGAGACTTTGGTGCAGGTTTTAATAATTTACTGCAGGCCCCATGATAGGAGAAGATGACGCCCCACAACATGATGGCATGTAGCAAATCAGAGTTAGGTGAAAAAAAATTGATATGCCCACGTGGAAAGTTGTGTGGGGACCTTGAGAATCTTTCAGCAACAACTGGGTCTCCCTCTTCAAGTTCCTCTCCTCCATGAAACGCATATATTTTAATGATTGCAAAATGTGTAGTGCTGGCATGCATCCCTTTCAAGGGGAGAGACATATTGGTTGCTCAAGTGCTAATGCTCTCCCCACTCACTTTGGCATGGACATCCACTCTAGTTTTGGCCTGGATCAGGGCGTGAAAGGGAAAAGGAGGCGCAAGAAGAGATTGATTCTCATTCTTTTTCATACCAAACAGAAGTTGAGTTTTTTTTTAAGAAAAGAAAAGAAGAGGCAAAAGTTTTCACGTCTGCTTCTTCAGTGAGCCCCACTCATTTTGGTTTTCCTTCTGTGGATTTATGGCCACTAATTCGGTTATTCTTGGTATCTAAAAAAGGATACGTCCCTGAAAACAAAGATATCCATGTGAGTAGTGGCAGGAGTAACCGGTCTAGACGAGAATGGATTGTTCTGGTGACAGATTTATAGCGTGACTCACTCAAAATCTCTACCGTGCATGGATTGGACACAGGACACCTAGTACTGGGAATTTGGGCTGGCCCGGCCCATATGGGCTAGCCCGTCATGGGCCGGGCCTAATATGAGCTGGGCCTAAAATCCCGTTTATCATATGTGCTGTCTTTTTTTAAGCCCAGCCCATATTCAACGAGTTACGGGCTGGCCCGTAGGCCCATATTTTTTTTAATTTTTTTAATTTTTAATCTAATTTAATATTTACAAATAATATAAACATTTTTTTTCATATACATAATTATTTAAATCAAGACAACTAAAATTAACTATATATTAATTATTAACATAATCATTTATCATTACTATTAAAATTATTAGTCAAGAAAAATATTTAAAAAATATAAAAAAAAAGGGCTAAATGGGCCGGTCCACGGCCCATGCGGGCTAACCCATTTTTTAACTGGCCCAAATGAGCTCGGGCTCAAAAGCCCATTTCTTATAAAAGTTCCTAAATTTTTAGCCCAGCCCGTCATTTTTTTCTAGTTAAATGGGATAGCTCATGAAACTTGACCCATATTCCGAGCTCTAAGGACAGCTCTACTGTCATCCACCTCTTCACATTTAATAATGAAAGTATCGCTTTTTTCAGCTGAAACATAATCATCATTTCCACTCTCCAATCACTCTCAATAATCTCGTGTCATGCGGAGTATCTGATATGCGAGTGGGTAGTGAATAAAAGTCCAATATTTTCCCCCTTTTTGTCACGTATTTAATTACATTATTCCCAAGTTGAAGTGGTTTCCTAAAGGAGGATGGACCAAATATGCACTAGTACCCGTATAATATATCTGTATTGTACTACTGGCTTTTCTGTACGAGGTGATATCTTATGTTCCTCACTGAATGTCCTTGGTAATTTTACTTGTCTCTCTTTTAAAAAAATCAAACAATATTTAAATAAATAATTTTTAAAATATAATTATTGTAGTTAAAACATGTTAATTTATGCCAAATGTTTATGCTTTAAATGTTATAAAGGATTAGGTCTATGAGTTACATTAATTTTGTAATGAAGCTTGGTTTATTAGCAATGACTATCCTTCTAATTATACTTATTTTATTAAAGAAAAAAAAAGATAAATAAAATCTTTTATCTTTAACTAACAATAACAATATTAGCTCAAGCACCCTTATATAATCCTTTGCGGTTGTTTGTGGCTGTTCGTTGTTACCTTCGTACGACCTTCCCACATCAGCACATAAAAAAAAAAAAGCAAACCTTTCTGTTTTCTTAATCTTTTTGTGGAGAGGGAGTGACCCTGAGCGCCGAGAAACGAGATTCATGAGTGGGATGTGAGGGAATCACAGGAGAAAAAAAAATATTGTTTATATTATATTACATTGAGAAAAAGCAAGTTCATAAATCATAATACTCGAAGCTAATAAGTATCAAGTAGTAACGGTTTCTCCGGTGTTTCTCTCCATTTCATAGCTCCCGCGGAGTTATTGCACCTTTGTCTCCATGAGAGAGGTAAAAAAAATGGTTTTTGTGCCAAAGCCCTACACCACCTTCACAACGAAGTCCTCTCCTGTGGGCATCTTGATCGTCGTATTCATCCTCTGCATTCTGGGTTTTATTACTCTGCATTATCCACACTCTTCTTTACCTGCTTCCGCTACCCCAGCCGCGTCTCACTTCCAGCACATTTTCCTTTCATCTGCTTCCAACTTTACCGTGTCCTCCTACCTCCGCGAACTCACCCTACACCCTCATCTCGCCGGAACGGAACTCGCCTCTGATACCACACGTTACGTCGTCGACCATTTCAAAGACCTGGGACTTCGCACACACACCGTGAGCTACAAGACTCTCCTCTCTTACCCCGTGCACTCCTCCATCTCGGTGCATTTTAGCGACGGGTCCTCCTCGGAGCTTGGCTTAACCGAGTTTACTCGATCTGATCAGGCTAACCAGGAAGTGGTGCCACCTTACCATGCATACTCGCCCTCCGGGTCGATCTACGCGAGGGCGGTCTTCGTAAATTACGGAAGAAAAAAGGACTATCGTGCGCTTGGGGAGCTAGGGGTGAACGTTAGCGGATGCATAGTAATAGCGAGGAAAGGCGGCGTTTTGACGAGGGGTGCGGTGGTGGAGACGGCGGAGGCGAATGGTGCGGTGGCGGTGCTAATGTACGCCGATGGGGACAGCTTTAATAAGAAGGGGTTTGAGAGAGGGCATGTCATGAGAGGAGGGATAGGGGACCCACTGAGTCCTGGGTGGGGTGGGGTTGATGGAGGCGAGAGCTTGGATTTGAAAGATAGTGAGGTTTTGAAAAGGTTCCCCAAAATTCCATCCATGCCCCTGTCCGGTGAGACGGCTGAGACCATTTTGTACTCGCTTGGGGAGGCGACGATGCCCCAGGAGTGGAGAAGCACCCTGTCCAAGTTCAGGCATGTTGGTCCCGGTCCTACTCTTCTCAATTTTACTTACCAGGTTGGTGAATGGCGATGTGATCTTTTGGATTTGGTCCACTTTGTGGTCAAACTATGTGGTTTTCGTCTGTGTGTCATCTGCTTTGTCGCAATGTTTTGTCCGAGCCCTGGAGAAGTTTCCTTGACTTTTGACATTCTCTTTTATTCTTTGATGTTAAGACTATTAGGTCAATACTACAGTTGGCCAAATATGCATGTGGGCAGGATGTAGATGTGAACAATTCGCTGTTTATTTAGTCCTGTGACACAGAGAACAGAAAAATTCATATTCAGTAGTCTTTTCTTTCGTTAAGCTGTTGACATATATTGAGCTTAATATAATTCCTCAATATTCTCTTTTATTGGGATTCTTAACAGTATTTTTTGTCTGCCATATTCTATTTTCCTTTTTCTGGTGAATCATGTCACGGTTTGTTGTTCCGACCTAACGATGGTTAGATCAAAATCAAATTGATCAGGGAGGAATATTACACATTTTCTTAAGTTAAAAAAGGTATTCTGAGAGGAGATAGGAAGATTACAGAAGTGTAGGATAAGTTATGCTCTTGGCCATAGAAACACAGAAAAGACAACTAAAGCTGATCTTCCTGTCCCTTTTAATATCTGCTGGCGAGGATCCCTGACGCAGATACACCAAAGAAAATTCAGATAAACCTTAAAACTATCACTTAATAGAGATTACAATACTAGGGAAGAAATATCTGGAGTGTGTATTCTTCCCTATTGTATTTGTTGATTCCATTTTTTATTTTTGGGATTTTGGAATCTAAAGCTTGTGATACCGTTTGATGTGCATGTTTTCAGTCTGTCTTATCGTTCTGTTCTTTAGGGGGAGAAAAGGGTGGCTACCATTCACAATGTTTTTGCGATCATAAAGGGATTGGAAGAACCTGATCGCTATGTACTGCTTGGGAACCATAGAGATGCATGGACATATGGTGCTGTTGATCCCAGCAGTGGGACTGCTGCCCTACTTGACATTGCTCGTCGATTTTCCATTCTATTGGATTTGGGATGGACTCCACAGAGGACAATCATTCTCTGCAGTTGGGATGCAGAGGAGTTCGGAATGGTAGGTAGTGATTCCCACACCTCTTCTCAATTTATCTGCTTCATGGCCCCAGAAATCATGGGCAAAATGAACCAATTCTATAAACTTTTTTGTTTTTCCTCCGTGTTTAGCTTTCTTCTTTGCTTGGATATAATTGCTTATCTTGCAGAATACTAAATTTTTAACAAAATAGTGTTTCTGATTATATATATGCTTATACATTCTTTTATTTTCAGTACATGATTAGTTATTTCTGCAAAATACTCATTCACAAGTTATCAAATTAGATGAGTTTGCTAGATTCCAGTTATGGTGTCCTGTAATATGAATTCATCTAATCAAGTCTATCCATTTATATAGATAGGATCCACTGAGTGGGTTGAACAAAACCTAGTCAATCTTGGTTCCAATGCAGTAGCTTACCTAAATGTGGACTGTGCTGTTCAAGGGCATGGTTTCGCTGCTAGCTCAACTCCTCAGCTAGACAATCTTCTTCTTGAGGTCACAAAAAAGGTACGCAAAGTATTTTTACATGTCCTGGCAAATATATAGGAATTATTTTAGATATCAGTTGTGCTTGCTTAAGATATTTGAGTTATGCTGAACATTAACTATCATCTATGTTGCTTTCAGGTCAAGGATCTTGACTCAGAGGGCAAAACAGTATATGACAGTTGGAGCACCACTGGTGAACATTCTAAAGTAGGGATCTGTTCCGTCATGTTAAAAGTGAATTTCCATTCTGATGTCATATTGTTCACCAGAGTCTGCTTGAGAATTGGATAATTGCAAGCATACAGTTCCTTATCTTTTGTGCAGTTAATGTTACCTGCTCAGGTGTCATAGTTTGTATTAGTAAGGTCAATGTGGAGAGGCATCAATATTGAAAATTAAAACAGATATCATGTTACTTTTCACGTTTCATCATATATTGATTGTGGAGACTGATTGTATCTTCTTTGCTTAGCAGCGAGTTTTTTGTTGATTGCAGATTCAGAGGCTCAGTGGAGTTGATTCTGATTTTTCTCCATTTGTGCAACATGCAGGGATTCCATCTATCGATGTTTATTATGGGAGAGGTGCTTTTCCTTATTAATATGATATAGGTAGTGCATGTCTTTTTAATATCAGATTTTCAATGATTTGTAATGCAATAACCCTCCCTCCTTTTTCCCAGATTTTCCTCTCTATCACACTGCTTTTGACTCCTACAATTGGATGGCAGAGTATGGAGATCCATTATTTCAGCGCCATGTGGCTGGTAAAGATGCTTGTTTAGCCCCCTAAGGGTGTTGTCAAGAATTTTTATGTTCTATGTTATTCCACGAGCTGTCATAAGATGATACTTCCTTTCTGTTCTATGTTATAAGTTGCTGGAGTCTGGGGACTTTTAGCCCTTCACCTGGCTGATGATTCCATTCTTCCTTTCAATTACCTTCCTTATGCAGATCAGTTACAGGTGTACATTTATGCTCACAATTTTTTTTTTTGGGTTAGTGTCTTGCTAAGTAATGTCTTTTGGCATAGGAAATCAAAATATCTAGCCAGTTAAGGAAGTTACATTTCTAGTCATGGAAACTGCACAAATAATTTACCGACAAAAAATATATTTAAATTAATTATTAAACCTAGTGATAATTTAAAACTAAACTTGCCGTAACTAACTCCTATGAGTTGATGGTATTTATTATTTCATTTTACAGTTATTGTATCATGTAGTAAGGATAAATTGATGTCATGGTTGACTGTAACTATTTTTATTTGGCACGGCAGGAAGTTGTGATGATAACTTGACCTTAAGACCTTTATCTGAATCTCTAACCTACCAACTACTTGAGCTAAGCCTATATGATTTTATCAATATAGGTCCTTTGGTATTAATTATGATAATTAACTTTAAATGTTAGTTTGCTATTAATGAGCTCTCTGAGACTACTCTCTGAGCAGCTTATGATAATTAACTCTAAATGTTAGTTTTCTTGATGGATAATCAATCCATTTGAAAATATAGTTGGGTGACTTACCTTAAATCATCTAACTGTAGCCTATTATTTGAGAAAAAATTCTCATGAAACAAATAGAGCTTTATTAAAAAAGAATAAGACTATTAAAGGGCTTAGGCAAAGAGAGATAATTGAAGAAAGAGACGTTTTTAGCAATGTTGATGTTGCAAAGCATTCATACATTATGTGGATGATATAATTTTCCCATGCTTGGGTAGGTGTACAAGAACATATTGAGCAACTTGTTAGACCACCGAATCTCTCTACATCCGTTAACAATAGCAATAGAAAAATTTTCTTCTGCTGCCAAGCAAGCTGATGATGAATCAAAGGTAAAATTAAATAATTGCTCTTGTTTATTTTGTATTGTTATATTTACCTTTTAATGCCGCCATAGTTACTTGTTCCTTATCTCCATGTATTTATCTTTGCTTTATTTGTAGAAACTAAGCTTGCTAGACGACACAGACTGTTCAGTTACTATGAAAAGGCGAGCACTGAATGATAGACTAATGCTTGCGGAAAAAGGGTTTCTGGATGCAGATGGACTTCGTGGAAGGCAGTGGTTCAAGCATCTTGTGAGTTTGTTGCCTTCTATGTATTACTGATCTAAACTTTCATTTTCTCTTCAACTGTGATATAGCAAGTTTGAACCAATTTAGTAAATATGACCTGACTGATCTGATCTCCCTTCAAGCATGTATATACCCTTTCACATATGATGTAGGTATACTCGTCTGCATCTTCTAGTTATGTATGAGATTTGATGCTCTTAAGATGCTAGTTGTCTGCAGAAAAATATATGATCGTAAGTGAGGTTGAGCACCATTTTATTCAGCCATCCCAACATGCGCAGATGATTCATGTGACAAGAAATATGTGCCAAATGCATTTCATCATGCATTGCATGTTAATTGTAACGCTAATCCATTAGACACCATTTCCATAGTTTCTGGCAGGAAAACTTGACAATTCTGTGTTGTCACGTATAGGTTTTTGGCCCTCCCAGCGACCATGAAAGCAAGCTGGATTTCTTCCCTGGTGTTGCTGATGCGATTGCGTTATCAACTAGAATGAGTGAAAAAGAAGGGCTGGCAGCAATTCAGCATGAGATCTGGAGGGTTACTAGAGCCATTCATAAAGCTGCTTCTGCCCTGACAGGAGAATACACCTAAGCCATTCTTCATTGCAAAGAGAGGTGATGGGAGCTATCCTTTCGTTAACCTGTAGAAATATCCGTGTTGGTTGACGAGTAAATATGAGAGAAGCTTAGCTCCATTTTCATTTCTACATTGAATTTTTGAGAGGAATGAACAAGTCAGCAGTTGGAGACATGCCTAATATAAGATGGAAGATTAATAATAGTGGCCTGGTTCTTCATTTCTGGCTTGATGCATTTTCCAATTTAGTTCTTCATAAAATTATTTTTTAAATTTACATTTACATAATATTAATATTAGTGTCCTTGAAATTGATAAATATCAAAATTATTACAGGTAATAATTTTTATTTGTGAAGAAATTAAATTAAAAATATTCATATATAAGTGAACAGTTCAAAAGTTCAATAAATGTAAAACTTGCAAATTTTAATTTGCAAAGGATTAAATACAGAATTGAAAAAAAAAAAACCGAGAAACTCCTCCTTTTTGGTATATCAAAAAAGACCAATTTAAAACTTACGAAAAATAACGCAACTCTATGAATGCGCGCCAGGTAGGGGTCGAACCTACGACTTTCTGCTTAGGAAACAGACGCTCTATCCACTGAGCTATAGGCGCTGCGTGCGAGTGTGGGTGTTGTTAAACTAAAGGAAGGTATCCCTAATTCCCGCCTAATTCTTCAATCCGAAATTCGAAAGGTGAGTTTTGCAGAATTTGCTTCACTTTCTTTATCCTGCCCCTGGTATCTGTCTGATTCGCAAAGGAAAACGACGATGTCGAAGGATCCAATTTCCAGTTTCTGCAGCTCCTTAGCTTCATTTTGCAACCACGTTGAATCCAGTTGCGATGCCCTCAAGCAGTCCCTCGATCGCCGACCCATTCCTCTTGGTTTCCCTCTCTGACTAAACCATGTTTGGTTGTTATGAAAGTTGAAAGTAGATTAGTTGCCATAACATTTTCTCCTTATCTGTTTTGCTCTAATATGTGACAGATTCTGCATCATCGACCTTCGTACAATGCCTTAATCGCCGCATCTCGAGCGCGAGCAGCGACCTTGAGCTGCTTGACTCCATGTCTTTTGGCACTGTATCTTTCGAGGAGCTCTTAGGTCACTGCAATGAGCTTTACAAGAAGAATCAATCCGATCTATGTGAACTCGAAGAACGTCTCAGAGGCTACGGCTACGTTTCCGGTACTAAGATCAACCTTTTCTTGCTCCTATTTGATGGTAGTTGCAATAGTTATTGTTATTCGTAGATGTAATGTCAGAAAGCTTGATAATTCCATTGTTAGTTGTGAGCTTTGTAATTTAACACATAGTTTTTACGACACGTTTTGATCATCTCTCTCTCTCTGTCTTTTTTTTTTTTTTTTGTGCGGGGGCTTCAGTTCCTGATATTGACGATGAAGATGAAATTCATGATCTATCAAGATCGAATCAGCTTTTAGATTCAGAAGATGGACTGCACAACTTGTCGTCAATATCTGAAACTCTCTCTGTGGAGGATTCTAGATTCAAGTGTTTGGAAGAAGATGCTCTGCATCCTTATTATCATTTTATTTTTGTTGTTACTTTTTTTCCATTGCAGAAGATTCATAATTTTTAGCCATTGGAGAACATTAATCAAATTCATGGAGATTTTGAATGAACTAAGTTAATATGCTTTTCTGCTTTTTTGCAAAGTGATGTGGGAAGGGGAAAAAATAGGTTTTTCCATGGATGAAAAACTGTGACTGATTTGATTACCAGTTCTGGATGCCAACAAATAAAGTTTTTTGCGTTTTTATTTTCATATATGATTCATTTTTCAACCATTCATCCATCTATTTATTTATATTATTTGATTTAGAAATTCTGCTTCGAAGTCCTGAAAATATTTCAGATAAAGCGACGCTATGATTAACTCTGGTCAATTATTGGTGATTTGGTGTGTTATGATGCTCGTTTGTGTTCCTTAATTCTCTTCAGACTTGATGAATCTTTGAGTTTAAAAAAGCTTGGACTGTCAGATGCATGTCTTGCCACCTTAGCATGTGAAGGTTAGTACAAAGTAAATAACACAAGCTCCATAGGCTAAAAGAATTTTACGCTTATGTATTTATTGCAACATGCCTTTTTTTTCTTGTTTTATTGTTCCTTTTTGTGACATTCTTTTGGCTGTATGTTCTGCCATTATGATAAACCTTATGTAATTAACCTTGGCCTCTTAAATTATTTGTATGTTACTAATACTGATTCCATTTTCAACACTTGTTTCCCCTTCTTTCTTCCTTTCATGCAGCTAATGAGTCTTCACAAGAACTAGAGACGTAAGTTAAATGGTATGGAGGTCATTCGCCTTGTGTAGGATTTTGTGCATTTCTATTGACAGTTCTACATGATTTTCATTTCCTAGGCTCAGGGTGACCAAAGGACAAAAGCTTACGAGTGTGACATCTGAAGGAAGGAAGTACTTGTCTCATGGTAATTGAAGCTATCTTTCTGCTGAGTTTATCACCTCTAGTCTACGAAGATTTATTATTTACTTTGAAAATTAAATTTAGAGGCCGAGAGGGAGAACATGGAGTCAGCTGAAGCTCCCTGTCCAGTGTTGAAGATATTGAAGAGCGAATTTGAGAGTCTTCCTGGCTATATGAAGGGTCTGGCATCATGGGAGGTATGTTAAAGTCGTGTTTACTAGGGACGCTAGATCTTCAAAACCACATCGATGGCGAGTGTCAATTTATGATTTTGTATAAAATCAGGGTCCATTATCTTGTTAATTTCAGTGACATCTTTTTAAGAGTCAGTAACCTCTAAATATATGCTACATCAATGTTGTATAAGTTGGCTAAATTTAGCAGTTTTAGTCATGCTGAAAACAATACTTCCTCCGTCCCAAATCTATTGTTGTTTTGGGATTTCTATTTTGACCCAAAACTATTGTTGTTTTAGAAATTCAATGCATAATTAATTTTTGTTTTCGAGCTATACGCTTATTTATTAATCCCATTTTTCCTTCTCTCTTATATCCGTTACTTACTCTTCTTAAGTTTACTTCATTTCCAAGACTTTATAAATGACGGTTTTTTAGTCATTGCATAATACTCCCTCCGGTCCAAAATATAAGAGATTTTTTAGAACCTTTCTTTAGTTCATAATATACGGTGTTATATAATTTTTAGTAGTAGTTTGCCTTTTTTGTCCCTATTCATTGATGACCAGTCTCGTAACTTGTGATGGAAAAGAGTGGAAATAACTTTAATTATTGATAATTAATAAGGGTAAAAATGAGATGTTGAGTTTTTTTTTTTAGAAGTTTAAAAGTATAACCAACTTTTCCTAATATACGTGAAGTAGTTGGAAACCCTTATATTTTAAATCGGAGGGAGTACTATTTTACATTAATTAAACCTTCCTTATTTTGTGTGTCACAACCTAAAGCTACAATAGATATGTGATAGATGGAGTAACATTTTTTTAACTACCGAAAGCAATAACTTAATTAGCCATAATTTGGTCTGAAGATCTGGTTCTATGTCTTTATTGCCTTTGGGTAGGGTTTTAAGAATATTCATTAGCTCTATTGCAAATGCTATAGTTTCAAATTTTACTAATGAAAATTGTCTAGATAGCATATTAAGCTTGTGAATCAGAATTTGGAGCTATTGACTTCACAATTTTACGCGTTTGGAATTTATCCTATCTGATAATATTCTGTTTGTTCTTTGTGCAATTTGACCACCTAGGATCTACTTGTGGCTGTTGATAAGATCAATTCAAGCCTAAACAAGAAAACCAAAGAATGCAACTTCTTCCGTCAAGATGAAATTGATTCATTTAATTTAGGTAGTCCTATTCTGCTAAATAGTTCTTTCATATTGCTTCCCTGATTTAATTATTGCATGATGACACTTCAGTGCATGTCGAGATTGGGTGAAATTTAACTTGCTGCTTGTTTTTTATTCCCATTTTAAGCTCCTTTTTTGGGTCCTTAATACGTCCATTTAACCTGAAATTGGGAACCGGTTTTGGTCTAAGCAGCTGAGAACTGATAAGCTAGGCTGAAGCTCATTGGCCGAAGAATCACTAGCTTGCGCCAGACCGAGCAACCTTCTTACTTGGAATTAGTTTAAGCTAGCTATATTATGATTGATAGTATCTTAAAGAAAAAGATATATCTTATTCTTGATATTTGGTGTTTTCAGGGCCTAAAGCAAGATCATATTTGCTGCTTTTAGTTCGCATGAACCGTTTCATTGTTGAAACAATTGATGGTGTGTTATCCTACAGAGTGCTGTAGAATAAGATCAAATGAAGATCCCCATATGGTGCACCAAATATGACAAGCTGTTCAGAGTTTAAATTTATTAGCATTTCTGATCGTGTAATTTTTTTTTTTCACTTCTTCAGTGTATTTTCTTCTCTTTTCTGTGGCGAGTTAGATTTAGTGTCCGTACCATCCTGCATTTTTTCGGCCTTCGGTATCTTTCTAGTTAAAGTTTATTTAACAATAACTTAAATTGTTAGAGTAATAAATGCCTGCTTCGTTTTTAGAACATATTTTGTTCAAAAAGGAAAAAAGTGCACTTCACTGTGTTTATTTTCTTTCTTTTTTTTTTTTTTACGACTCAACAAACAACTCATCACTTTCTAGCTTACTATAATGCATTTTATTAAAATTACTTTAGAAACTTAGGGCTTGTTTGATTCTGTTTTTGAAAATAAAAAACTGTTTTTAGAAATAGAAAACTCAGAAAACTTATTTGGTAAACCTGTTTTTTAGAAACTGTTCTGAAAAATAGAAAAATAAAATAACAGAAAACTTAGAATATGTTTAGGTATTTTTTAGTTTTTGTTCTAGAAAACATAAGAAAATGTGAGAAACATTCACCTCATTAATAGTAAAGTTATAAATTTTGAATAACTCATCTATCGCTCACTAGTTAAGATTTTGAGAACAATTACTCAAACATATTTTTTTTCTTATTTTCAAAATTTATTTTCGAAAATAATTTTACAAAACTGTTCTCAGAACAATAAAACAGAAAATACTATCAAACAGACCCTTAGCTACAACATTTCTTAGTGTTCATTTTGACTTTAAGGCAGTGAGTCAGAGATTTTGGAAATAGCAAAGCGAAAATGCATGTTCCAAAATTCGAAAAAATGACAATAATAATAGAATAACAGGAAAACCAAAAAAAAAAAGGAATTTGGTTCATTGATTCATTAACTTAAAAAAACTTGACATGTCACAAATTGGATTTAAGTATCATAAGATCCTGGGGTTAGTAGCCTATATTCTTGACTTTTCCCATAAATACAAGAAATTAGGCATAGGAAGAAATGTATCTTTATTAGGTACTTAGAACATTTAAAAGGTTATGTCTTCATTGGTAAAAATGTGAATGGATCAGTGGCTGAAATTGAATCAAGAGATGCCACATTCATGGAAGATAACTTTCCTAGTAGAGGCGATGTTGAGTATTCAGTATCTTTTTATGAGATCGATGATCAAACAAATGAAGAACAAGTAAATGTATCTCAACCAACTGATCTGAGTGTTTTCTACATAAAGCACAATAAACAATCATGGAAATCCATAATTCATTTTTTTTTAATTACAGGAAAAAAGTGATCAAAACAAGAAGAGAAAGGTAAGAATCCACTACATTCCTTATTTATCTAATTCAACTAGATATCTACAACTTGCTCGTGGCTCCATAAACAAACGGAAATTGTCCTAAAGATTGTGCGTTAATCTAGCCAGACAATTTGCACATTCGTTAACTTCCCGATAGATCACATGTTCTAAGGAAATACTCCAATCCTAAGCGAGGAAAACTCTAATATGGTCAATCAAAATGCTTGGATTTTTTGTTGTTGCATTATCCTTAAGGATTATATTAAGGGTTTCAGCAGGGTCTGTCACAACACTCACTTTAATCTTCTTCCCAACAAAGCCTAAGACCCTTCATAATACCATGAAGCTCAGCCATGGTGGGGTTTGTAGGTTAAGTTTCTTCATGAATTCCTTGATGCAGTTATGGAAATCCGTAATTCTAGAAGGCCGTCACCAGTCATTAACTTCTCCTTGGTGGATCACTACTTGAACAGCCAAACCTTAATGATGGGAATCCATGCTGAAGACTCATAGGTGCAAGCATACATGGATAGATTGGTGGAAGAAAATGACGGGGAAAAAAGAAACAGTAGTATAAGATTTCTTTTTTTTTTTATAGCTAAGATATTTTAATTTTATATAATCAAACTTTTCGAATTGCTCATATATGGGAAAAATTTGCAATCTAGGAAACAGATCGTAACCAATCAAAGATAGAAGTAAACAGATTGTAAGAATGTTATTTTTCAAAAAATTAGAACGATTGAATATCCAAAAAGTATTAAAAAAAAAACGATAAGATTGACTTTGACAATATTTGCGAGGGGTTGATCAAGAAAAAACATGGGTTGTTAGCCATTGTTCTAGTCCTATAATATCCAAATCAAACGCGCGCGCATGCTACTGTCTCACTTGTTAGATTTCAGAAGCTATTGTTCCTCCCCAATTCACTGCACTTGATCTCTTGGAGGCTAATGGCCCTAAATCCATCCAAATCCCATTTGCTGACTCCTCTTTGTCAGTGGCTTCATCAGTTCCGCTTCTCGGCTTTTCCTTGCAAATTGAATCACAGGCGGCCATAACTACTTGACATCGACGCATTCAATCATTCACTTCGTCTTTCTTCACCCTTCACTCTTCAGATCCATCACACGGAGGTGGACACGTACTCTGAATTTTTAGCAATAAAATCTGCCAGAGAGATCTAAGGCAAAGAGATTCGTTGCAGGAACGTCTTGCCAGATTTTTAGGATTGGTTGAGTATGCAAAAAATGGGTTGCTTGCAACTTACAAGTATGTGAAGATGAGTTGAAATTTTATTTTTTGTTTTTCAGGGAAAAATTGGAAGATATAGGTGTTGCTTACAATTATATTCTATTTCATTTGTTTTCCTGTTAATCCGGTCGGCGTCGTCTTCTTCTCCTAGCTACTCGTTGCCTTTTGGTCTCTCTTGTGTTTTCTTTCCCAGGATCAACACCTAGGGCTGTGCAACAAAATTTGTGACACAGTTAGCCCGACCCAACCCAGCCCTATCAGGACCTCTTTCAGGCGCTCTACTTGGCTTCGCATATTAAAGTGTCTTGATCATCAGCTTTTTCGGTTGCACCAAAGGTCTACAACTACAAATGAGTACCCCCAACTGAACCTAAGTTCTCAAAAGATCATCGCTCCCGTCTGTGACTCCCAAGAGAAAACAAGTCAGCGATGAGCGAAAGTCAAGACCTTGAGACAGACTAACATGAATTTGGATACAACCTTTCACTTGCACAAAATTCTTCTAGACATATTTTCCACATTTGTTTCGTTTTTGTGGGCATTAGTACAGGATTTGCTGTTACAGATGTTCAACTATGTTAATTGATGTCAGAATAGCAGTCAGCAAACTGTTATGGTCCAAGAAATCGACTGACATGATTAGAACAAACGAAGGCAATGCATGAACAGTGCTCAGACGAGTCTTTAGGAATCAAGCACAAGCTCGCATACAAGTTTTAACTCTGCAATTGCAATTATCAAAGCGTAAGAATTATGGAGGCAAAAAAATAACGGAAGGAAGGAAGAAGCGAGCGTGAAGAATCCCAGACAACATAAAAGTAGCAAACGCAGACCTGTTGGCTCATGAGTATTTCCACTGCCACGTTAAGATCCCCATCTGCAGCCGCCAGTGCGACTTCCACCTGTGTCTGAAAGCAACCAAGACAAACGCATTAAAAAAAGAACTGAGCTGCAAGCTATTAATCCAAATTTGATGCGTCCACGTTAGATACTATCTCCTCTTCTGAAAATACTCAAGTGGCAGATAATTTATTAAGATCTTAGATACCAAATAATAGCGCATATCAGTCCCTCAACTCATTAAAAAAGGCCACAATATGTAGGTCAAAAGATTAATCGCTTTTATAAGAGATCAAAAGAGTGCAAGTGTGTTAAGCCGGAGAAACAGAATAGTAAGGGGTAAAATATTCAAGTACTTTTTCTTGAAGCTCAGGAAAGAAAAAATTAGTATTACCCTATCAAAGCCCATTGATACAAGGGTTTTTATCTCTTCGTCAGACGCTACTACACGCTGCATTCAAAACAATGAAAGATAAGGAAACACTAAATATCCAGATGAACCAGAAGAAAACAAGAAAATTACAATATTTGCAAATATAGAAACCTGATGCTGTGGAACACCTACAGCTGCCGTTGCAACATTATTCGAACCTGTCTGCCTAAATGGAAAATGAAAATTTAAAGATGGTCATCATTCATAACTTGAAACACAGTTCTGAATAATCATAATATCAATGCTGCAGTGCAGTTAGCCATTCAATTTAGGCAAGATACCAATTCTTTGATAAACACAGTTCTGAAAAATCAGCTTTAAGTAGCACATGAGCATATACTCATCCCTAATACTGATAAAGAGAACTTTTGAGTAGTTTAACTTTTAGATTTAATAATTCCAGACACCAACACCTACAGAGA
The DNA here is from genome assembly GCA_026686845.1 of Adenanthera pavonina. NCBI lineage: Eukaryota > Viridiplantae > Streptophyta > Magnoliopsida > Fabales > Fabaceae > Adenanthera > Adenanthera pavonina. Next base: position 9,187,291 of record JAIVEN010000002.1, read on the forward strand.
TCTGCTAAATGGATAGACAAAAAATTAAGGTTATTATTATTAAAAAAAAATTAACTAAATAATGCCTTTAATCTATTCGCCCTATCCATTTTATTTTCTTTACTCATAATTACCCACTTCTCTTCTAACTAATCCATTATGCCACTTTTTATTTTATGAAATGTGGTTTGGTCCAAAATTAGCTTGCCCCTTTATGGATCGAAAAGTGTGAACAGAACATGCATGAATTGTCCGACCTTGGTAACTTTATATGACCCCCAAGATCTATGACATCACTTTAATCAAGTAAATCCCTAAATGATCTAATTTATGAATGCAAATCACTCAATCGAGCCTGCAACAGATTTGTCAGTTTATTTATAATCTATGAAACAAGCCACAAGGATTTGGCTACCAAGAAATGCTTCACCCACAAAGAGAAAAAGAAAATTGCAGTTCATGTACAGAATTTACCATAAGCAAACAGTGTGAGTTATCAAACATGCACAAACTGTTTTTCTCATACCTTCCATCTGATATACGTTGTGCAGTACCAAGAGTTGATGAGTCTAAAGGATGGCCTAAATTGTTATTGTCCAAGAGTCTCGCTTGCAGATTTGAATCTGAACTAACAGCAGAAGCCTGTTGACCCTGACCAGAACCAAGGGTCCTTCCCCTCCCAGGGAATCTATTGTCTTGTACTGGCTGCTAAAATTATATGGTATTATCAGATGTGTAAAATTAAAACCTCCAGAATATGGAGGAAAACATGGACAAAAATGCATGATAGAAACTTGAACAAAAGAACAATGACTTGTATAAAAGGAAGGTACAATTTGATCTTTCAAGTCTTCACTTCAATTTGACATAAACCCAAGTTGCCGAACGCTCAAAGCAAATACAGCTTAAAATGGACAAAGGGGCAGTATATTGTTCTAGTGAGTGCACTGAAAGACCACAATATATAACATTTCACATTCTACAATAACGAAATAAATTATGAAAGATAAGAAAAGCACAGAAAAATGTCAATTTTTTTAACATATGTATGAACTAATGCTGTTAAAGGTGGAATCTAACAAATATCAGTCAGTTTTAAAAGCTAGTAAGTTTTTCACTTTTAGACAAGAGATTATTAATTATTGCATTCTTCCCACGTCAAATAATTTGAAACTTCCCAGCTGAATAAATATCAAGGGGCAATATTCTGAATAATAAATAAATCAGAAGAGGACAAACAAGTAACCAAATGAATGGCAAAAGAGAATTCAATGTAAACTAAATATCAGATGCAAAAGGCCTGTTAATAAGGAATCCCTATAATGAAAGGGTAATATGCACATGAATAAATAAACCATCCATTGTGTATTTTTCACATGCCAGTCAGAGAAACCAACTCGAGTCACAATAGCTAACAAAGAAAAATTCATCACAACAGAAAACACGTGCATCAAAAGGTCTACGCAGAAGCTCAATTGACAGTTTTACACACAGAATGTGTAGCACAAAGTTTCATCACCTTTTTAGAAATATCGAGCAAAGCAAAAACCTATGATTACAATAACAAACAAAAAGAATTCTGAGAGTTTACCAAAGGAAATAAAGATACGAGATGACTGACATACCTGAGAGGAAACTTCCCTTTGTGGCATCAACGATGACAGGTTTCCCCATAAATTTCCAGAAAGAAGTCCACTATTGCATGAAAAAGAATATTAATAGACATCCAGAGTAGCTGGCAAGGTTTGGTGCAAAACCTAAAGAGTACCTGGATGTTGAATTTTGACTTGACTGTGTAGGAATGTAGCCATTATAATTTCCACCAGTGCAAACAATAAATTTAGGCCGTCTCACACATGATGACTGAAAGTCACAAGGACACATATAACTGATTAAGGTAAGGTCCAGAAATGATATTTTATAAGCATAATAAAACAGGCGAGATTAATGGCCATTATTTCTCTTCATGAATTAAAAGAAGTCACCAGGATATAGTACATAATATTTCTTAATGTTCCAGTTGATCATAAATTGTTAAGGTCATCAGTCTGCTCTGTAAATAGAAATTATTTTTAAAAAGAAAAGAAAAACTGAGAAGAGACAATTCTGTATAGTGTATACAGCTCTGCGGGTTCAAAAAATCACTGATCCCCAAACTATCAACACAGTACAACTCATATTTCATGGCACCATATCCAAATTATCCCTGAAAATCCCGTGTTAATTGCTTGACCTATTATGCAGTACCCAGCAGCAGACCAGATATTTCAGCTATAACCAGTACACTGATTCTGTGTGGACTTAGAGACAATTTATGGGGGAAAAAAGCTGTCATAAAAAATTCCTTGTTGATTGGATGGCTTCATTAAGACATTATGATACAACATAAGAAGCAAAGAATTGAAAATTATTTTAAGAAAAGTATACTTCTCTTCCCAAACATTTTTGCTACAGCAAAGTTACTAAGACTTTCTGCTTGGCAAATGAAGCTCCATTCTGAATTTTCATATGCATAAAGTATTTAACAACATAAGGTAAGAGACAAAAATAGTTTGAGCTATCCAAAGTTCCAAACTATGAAATGAAGATCATAAAGGCATTAAATATAATTAACTCAGATATCCCTATCTTCATAGTTCCATATTATGAAATAAAAAGAACACAAGGCTACCACTATTGTCCTTAACGGATATTTTTCCTCAATTTGATTCCTTGACTCAGCAGCTCCTAAGCTTATGTAGGGTCCTCGAATTTTTCTAATTCACTTCAATTATGGTCCTTTTATGCACTCTAAATTCTCCAAATCTAAAATTGTAAAGGTGTACAGAAGTCAGAAGGACCAGACAAAAGCAAATTAAAAGACTGAACCATCCAACACTGCCTTTGTTCTATCAATACTTGTTTTAAGAGTACCCTACATGCTAGACTAGATGTCATGTAACTAACAAGGCCAGTTGTACAAAGATACTTACAAGCAAAGAGGAGTTTTCAATGGCAGAATAAAAAGACGTCCCAGGTAAGAGGAAATTAAACAAACCGTATGTATCTGAAAATAAGAATAGCAATATATGATCTCAGGTGAATTATTCATATCAATGGCAGGAAAGAAAACAAAACGAAAGCAAATAGAGCAAAAACTGACAAGCAAACCCAGATAAAATGCCACAAAGGTGTCCAAGTAGAGAGACATTTGACATGAGAAGCTGGAACACCACCAACAAAATGAATGCATACCTAAAACATATGTTCAGTTATCATTTAAAGGGGATTACCAAGATAGAAAAAAGAAAAATAAAAAATAATGTAGACTTGCACTCACCACTTTGCAGGCACATTAAAAAGTCCAAAGACACTGCAGAATGAACAGTAAAAGTTATTAGATAAGTGAGACCATATAAGTTCACCATACATAACATAAAACAATTACAACACAGTATCCTGTCTTCTTCTTCTTCTTTTTTTTTTTTTCCTTTAGTGTCAAGTATCCTGTCTTCATTATAAAACAAGTGAAGAAAGTGATTGCACTGTCAAAAGTCAACTGATTGGAAAAGTTACAGAGAATCAGTATAAATACAATATAAACACTTTAATCAATCTTGAGAGTCGTCTTACAACAATCTTAAAAAAATAACTACTATTTCAAAAATCTGGGATAATTTGATAAGTGATTGCTAACATTTCAAATAGAACTTTAGAATATATAGAATTGAACACAAAACAACCTTCTAGATTGAACTCCACTCAGGCTCGTCTCTATGACAATCATTGAAAATAGAATTCCTGAGAAGCCTATTGCACACTCATTCATGAAGAACTCATATGGATGAAAAGGATTGTGTGCAACTAGGAGTGCTATGAAAATTTGAAATATAGCATTGCTAGTTGCTAACAACACAATCACACAAAGCAAGCGAACTGAGCCCATGATCCTTTCCATCTCAGAGCCCAAGGGAACTAAGGCCATCATGTTGAAGAGAACATGAAGAAGTGAACCATGAAAAAGAATGGAGGTATAAATCCTGTAAACTGTAAGAGAAAACATAATTTTGAGTACAAGAAAAATCTGACAGTCACATAAGATCAATGCAAATGCAATGGAAAACAGAAAAAGGAAATAAAAAAGATACAGGCATGAGAATCCAACAGACTCAAGTCATTATAAAAAATGCTTTCCCATATAATTCTATCAAGATGAAAAGACATAATAATAAATAGTAACATTAACAATAATAATAAAGAATGTAAAAGGGCAAGCCACTTACTCCCTATAGCAACGCTCAATGCTCATTGCTATAGAGACAACCAAAACAAGGACTTTTGTATAGTAACAGACATTATGTTGAATGGGCTTGCCTTTTGATATAAGACTTTTTCTGGTTTTAAAAATTATTCATGAAGCTTAGCCAAAGAAGAAGAAAATAAAAAGCTGTTGAAAAGTCACAAAGTACTGAAAAATTCAGAAATTGAATGTTGACGTTTTGCAGAAAAAAATGAATCACAGTATCATAAAAGAAGAACAACGGAATGCATGAACATGGATTAAGGAATGCTATTAAATGGTGTTCTATTTTATAGTGAAGTCGCTCAAAAATGAATCCTATACATAGTCTGATCACTTCAAACATGAGCTTATTTCATTATTCCGACAAAACCCGGAAAGATATTAGTTCAAGAAGACATACCTTGGAACTTCGATACAACAGCAGAAGGCAAGAAGCATATCTCAATGAAGGAATCATATCCAACCAAAAGACAAACGACGTAAATTATTCCACAAGTAACCACCACTGCAGAAGTGAGAAATGGAATGCTTTCCCACCACTGATTCAACCTAGTTGGCACACTTGCCTGTGTAAAGTATGCCACTACGGTGAATTAATCGGATATTAAATGCAAGGGGAAGGAATTAAATCATAATGTAACCATCCAACAACAATAGTGAGTATAGTTTGTGAATCCAAAAGAAAAACTAGTAGTTAAATGACAATTACGTAAAATTCTGTGTTCGATCCACAATTTCTTAACTTCTTCACACATTTTCCGGGAAACAAACAGGCAAGTTAGGGTTTTTCCCTGCTAACTCATAGAAGTTGAACAAGATCATAAGAAAGAACACACAATCCAAGAATGCGTGAACTAGAGATTAAGGGTTTGGATTTCAGGTTCACCTCGGTAACTATGTGGGGTCTCATAATTCTGGCTCTGGGCAAGGAACTTCCCACTTGAGCCGGTACCTCTGAGCTCTGACAACTACAAATTTATAAAATCAGATTTCAGATATGGACTTGGAGGGTGCTGACATTCGGACTTGGGGAAAGGTTCGGATCTCACCTTACCAACACACAGTTGGATGGGTCCCTCGTTTGTGGTGCCGTGATCCGGTCGATCCGAGGAGCGACGTACGTTGAAATTGAGAGTGGTTGGTTCCAGATACGTGTACAATATTACAAAATTATATTGTCCATCTTCTTGCGTGAGACAAATTTGCTCCACTGCCACGATGTCATTTTCTCTTGTACAATTATATATATATATATATATGTATGTATGTATTAAATCATATATGTATTAAAAGTATATGTATAATTATAATTCATCTCATTAGTTACTTCTTCTTGTACTTAATATAACAGTATTTTACGAAGATATTTTTTACTTAATATAAGAGTGTTCTTAAAATTTAACAAATCATTATTGTGTGATTTTCTTAGATGTCCTTAATAATTTTAATTTTTTTCTATAATTATTAATGTAGAATAGAGGTTAATAGTTTTTATTAAGAATATTTTAGAAATGTTATAATATTTTTTGATAAATTAATACTTCTAACTAATTTTAATTACTCACTTAATTTCTATGATTTTAATTAAAAAAACTCATAAAAAAGGACCGGAGGAGTATTATGTAAGAAATATAAATTATTTTTTAAATAATATTATGAATGTAAAGTTAACTTAATTTTTATATTTAATAATAAAAAAAAGATATGGTTACAAGTTACATAATTTTTTGGCCACCACAAGTTACATAATTTTTACTCTCCAATATATAATTTGATTTTTTATATCATATTTTATATTTTATTTTATATATTTATATGAGATTATATTGTTTTGAGATTTATAACCGTTTTTTTTTTTTTTTTTGCCGAACTTTTTTCCCCAACGGTTTTGAGATTTATAACCTAAAACTCCTAAGTCATGTATATAAATTATTATTCATAAAATGTCTCGTTCAGAAACTTCAAAATAAAATTGCATAATTCCCGTGAAAATAAATAAATATACTTACGTCTATCAATTATAAGAGTGGGTCGTTGTATTTGAAATTAATTTTGGGTTTTTTTTTTACCACAAGTTTTGGGTCAGGTTGGAATAATAGACTTAAATATCCACAATTAAAATAAGTTTTTAATGTAATTAATTAATGCAACGCTTCGGTTCTATACTAATTTTATTATAAAATTAATATATTTATTTCATGATGATCATATGCAAGCCATAAAAGACCAGAACTCGAAGGGCTTGATGGCTGGGATGAAACGATAACTGGTAGGCATCTAATACAATAGATAACCCCCCATTTTTACTGGTATTTTTTCCTGAACTTCATATCTTTTTTTTTTGGTAGAATGAACTTCATATCTTTATTATTGACTAATTGGACATTCACATGGCAGAAGTAAGATCCAGGTTTCTTGGCATTATCCAGTTTAAACGAGTTCTGCTGTGAGAGCTTTGTAATGGAACGAAGCAATATCTGGGCTGTAACCCCAGATAATTTTTTAGTATTTTTGAACTTAAGCTCCGAATGATTTTGTCTTTACTCATTTAATATTTCTTCATATATTTCAATAAAATTAAATTTATATCTTCCGTTTGCGAAAGAGAACAATCAATCATAAAAAGCAAAAGTGGCACTAAAGCTTACGAGTTGGATGCAAAAAGAGAGCGTCAGCTTAAGGGTACCACGCTTCTCCCAACGTACCTACTAGGATGACAAATTTCTTATTTCAAATTTCTTAATATGAATTTCTTAGGACATGTTTTAGGAATAGTTTTTTTATTTTTAAAAATATAAAAATAAAAAAATTTATTTAATAAACCTATTTTTTATAAATTATAATTAAAAAATAAAAAATTAAGAACTTAAAGATATTTTATATTTTTTATTCTAAAAAACATAAAAAAAATAAAAAATATTCACATCATTAATAATAAAATTATAAATTTTGACTTAATTCATTTACAAGTAATTATAATTTTAAAAATAATTATTGAAATAAATTTTTTTATTTTCTTATTTTCAAAACATATTCTTAAAAATAATTTTACAAAATTATTTTAAAAATAATAAAACAGAAAATACTATTAAACATTCTTATTCTTATAATTTTGATAAATTTTATATTTATATAATTTTTCAATATCAATAATTTTATATTTTTCCTTTGATAGATAGAAACAGGGTCCATGGTAACGAAAATTTTATTCCAAAGGACTGACTTTAACTTGTGTTTGATTCTTTTGAAACAAAGAAAATCAACATAAAAAATGAATAGTTGACAGAAAAATTCTCCAATACAATAGTGCTGGCACGCGCAGCGTAGACGCCGCAGGCCAATACCAAAGGCTCGATATCTTCATAATTTCACGATAAAATAAATACGTAGTTCATAAAATTTGAACCCGCCAAGATGGCCCAAAAACCCCTCCATGATAAACAACAAAACGGCCATATTAGCCCATATCAATAAATGAAGTACAAAGAAGGTCATAACAAAATCTTAAAGGTCAATGTTATCATCAACACTAATTCTACGAGCTGCTTAACGGTTTGCCTTTGCAACTCTTTCAATCTCATCCTTTTTCTTGATAGCATAGCTGTTGGATGAGCCCTTTGCTGCATTGATAAGTTCATCAGCCAAGCATTCAGCAATGGTCTTGATATTTCTGAAAGCAGCTTCACGTGCACCGGTTGTTAGAAGATAGATGGCCTGATTAACTCGGCGAAGGGGTGAGATATCCACAGCTTGTCTCCTAACAACACCAGCGGATCCAATTCGAGTTGCATCTTCACGAGGACCACTACAAAAAGATGGAGAAAACATTATCAAATTTCCAAACCAAAAAAAAAGGCCAGGAGCAGAGCCAATCAATTAGAGTAACATTGCTTAGCAATTTCATATTTACTCTCTATATCATAACCTGCATACAATTTGACGTACAAGATAAATAGACAGTCCTACAAATTCACAATCCAGGCAATCAAACCAATAGGGAAACAACTAATCATCATTTTCATTCCCCAAGTCTAGACAAGTAGGTCTAAATGTCAACAACTGTAGCTTAAAGAATATCAATCTTTTTTCCCTGAAGCAATATTGCCGCCTCTACTACAGTAACAGCGTAACCACTTTAAAAACAAACAACTTTTCCCAATAACTCACATGCTCCATTATACACCACATACAAATTTTAATTTTCCAATAGCTCAAATTTGAACATACATAGGATACTATTACAAAAGCAAGGAGAATGATCAGATAGAGCTAATACAAAATTGCCATCATGCAGGCAATCAAACCAATAGGGAAACAATTGATCATCATTTCATTCTCCAAGTCTTAACAGATACGTAAGTATAAATCAAGAGTTATTAATAACATGTAGCACGCTTGTAGTGCAAAGGGTTCCAAACTGCTCAGCACATAGCATTACGTCAGAAATATGAAAAAGTGGCACACAATATTATAAAATTTGAAAAGAAAAAAAAAAGACAATCACATATATATATATATAGAAATTCAAACTCATTAGCAAAAAATTCAGAAAAAAAGTAATAATCACTCATAAAGTAAATAAGAACTTGAACAAAATACAATGCTTAACAAAATTCATGTCATGGCTTTATCTTGAAAAGTTAAAAATCAATTAATCAATTAAATCTCCAAAAAATAAAATATAAACCAATTAAGGGAAATGATCCGGCAGAAAAAATAAAAAAAAGTAATATTAACATCTTTAATGCAACATAAAAACACACAAAGTAGCAACTACGGAGAATGATCAGATAGAGCTAATACAGAAATGCCATCACTCTGGCAATCAAACCAATACGGAAACAAATCATCATTTCATTCTCCCATTCTGTTAGAAAAGTAAGAATAAATCTCTACCTCTACAATGATAAAAAGCGTTTAGATACTACCAATTCAGGAAAGTCTTACGGTTTCAAACTTGGTCCGTTTTCCCCAGGTTGAGATCAGACAACATTTTAGATGAAGCAACTTCAGATAATCCAAATTAAACAATAATATGATTCCTTCATAAAATATAGTGTAACCTTGTAGAGAGGTTCTAATTCAAACTGCAAATATTTAATTACGTCCCGTAATTTCAAAAAAGAAAATAAATAAATGTATATAAAAAACACAAGGAGAATGATCCGATAGAGCTAATACAAAAATGCCATCATCTAGGCGATCAAACCAATAGGGAAACAACTATTCATCATTCCATTCTCCAACGGGAGACAAACAGGAATATAGATAACTTCATACAGAAAGATTTTGTTTTCAGATTCCTATTTTCGTTACTGCCTAATTCTTAAAACAAACATATATACACAACAGCACTTAAGGAGAATGATCAGATAGAGCTAATACAAAAGTGCCATCATCCAGGCAATCAAACCAATAGGGAAACAAATCATCATCATCCCATTCTCCAGCATTAATAGACAACTATCGATAAAGATAACCAATAAAACATAAAATATCCCCGTTGAATCCGTCAAAATTAACCCATACTACAGCTTAAAAGTGAGATAGTAAATCAAGTTGGCACAGATGCTCGACTGCAGCCATCACTGCAACAGTCATGCAAACAGAAGAAAGAACAAGCAAATAACATCAATTCATTTTTTTAATAATTCCCTCTAATAATTATTCATAACGAATATAATAAATCAATGACTAGGGCATGGTTATCACTCATTACTATTAAAGCAAAACGTAATTATTCATTAACATGCCGAAGTACCTGTTAATCACAGCATCAACAATAACTTGAATGGGATTCTGATCAGTTAGGAGGTGGATAATTTCCATGGCATGTTTGACAATTCTTACTGCCATTAGTTTCTTCCCATTATTTCTACCATGCATCATGAGCGAATTGGTAAGCCTCTCAACTATTGGACACTGTGCTTTCCTGAATCGCTTGACTGAGTACCTACCAGCAGTGTGAGGAATATATGTTGCATGCTTGGATGCTGCCACTCCAATATAATCAGCCAAAGAGATATCGTTAACCTGATAAAAAATTTTCAAAAGTAAATAAATGAAATAAACAAGGAAAGTGCATCCATCAACAATACGATGATCGTACCACCTGATTAATAAAAAAATAAATGGGAACCATCTCTAAAAGATATTGCTTCGAAGCAATGTAATATCAAGTAAAGACATACGGTATCTAAGATAATCTTAACTTGATCCTTACCTATACAAGGTTATTAAGCAACGATAGAATCATCATAAATCAGCAAAAAAAAATACTGATCGAACAATCAGATAAGTAAAATACAGATAAGTATGGCACCGCAGCGTATCAAGAGTAGGGGACCTTGAGAAGAACAATGTAGATGATGATGTGTAGAAAAACAGTATGAAATTTGAAATTGAAAAACGTCAGATTAAATACCTGAACGTCGTCGAAGGCCCACCTATTAAAGAGCTTCACCTCGATCTGTGTCGGATCTATATTCATTGTAGCTTCAGGAGGAATTGCCACCGCAGCAGCCATGACTGTCTAAACAATTGGAACAAGTGAGATAACGGAAACTGGGAAGCAACAAACCAGCACGTAAGGGTTAAGGTGAGAGCGAAAACGAACTTTTGCTTCAAGAGCAGATACAGAGGCTATGGCGCCTAAGCTTTGCGCAACTACGTGAATGAACCAAAACCTACTTTTGGTTACTATTTATATTACGATTTAAGATCAAAACCCTAAACACAGAAAGCAATCCTTCTAGCCGCGCAAAACAAAAAGAAAGTTTGAGGGGCGTTTACAGGGCCAGGCCTCATTTCGTCCTGATATCTGGCCCAAATTATGATCGCGCTGAATCAACCCGTCACACTTCAGGAATCTTCATTTTAACACCAGATCTCTCAAAGTATTATTCAAGGCTGTGTGTTTGGTTCAATTGATAAAATTGGGGGGAAAAGAATTTTAAAATTTTCTTATTTGATTAGATTTTGGGGGGAGGGGGAGGGGGGGGAAGATGAGTGAAAAAATTTTAATGAAATCTTATTTAATTTAGAAAAAAATTGAAACCATAATTTAAAGGGTTTTAAAATGAGAATAAGGGAGGAGATTGGAGCCCTCCCCTTTTTTAGCCAAATAAAAAAAAGAGATTTGATCCCTACAATCCCCTTCTTCCCTTTAAAAAAATTTGTACTAAATAAAGTTTAAAAGTTCTTGAAATGCTATGTTTTGTAAGAGAAATAATCCGATCCTTATGTACTTGTTGAGCTATGTAATACCAAAACATTTATATGCTATAATATAAACACAATCATTTTTAAAAGTTTAGAACATGGCACATATATAATTATTCATGAAATTATTTATATATAATTAATAAATTAACCCATTAAAAAAATTATTAAATATTCTAAAAATTATAGTTCAAATATTAAAACAAATTATATGCATGAATACAACGTTTACAACAACTTATAAGTACACACATAAATATCATTTGAAAAAAAAATACTGTATAAATAAACTTATAAAAAAAGATAATGTAGAAATATCATATTTCTACAAATATTCAAAGGACTTTTTTTTCTTTTGCCTCACCTTGAAAATCTAAAATGGTCCTATTGAACGCATATTATATCATCACTACAGGTACATTTATTTTTTTGAAATATCAATATTATAGTTAAAGGAAATAAAAAAAATTTTAAAAGTCATTCAAATTTTGGAAAATAAATTAATTGTTTAAAATAAAATAAATAAAAATCAACACATATTTTATAATATATTGATGAGATATTCACATTATTTTGAAAAATCTAAAAATGAAAGTTACATGACTTCTATCCTGTGAGATAGTTTAGAAAATTTCATCAAAACTTTATTTTTTTTTTTAATTAAAGTTGGCACCAACTGCCCTTACAAGAATACAAAGATTAACAAATTCATTAATTAGCAGAAAACATGAAGGGTTAATTGATTGGCTCCCTGCTAAAAAAGAATGGGTAAATTTTATCTCGGACGGGTCTCTTAAGCACGTGCTTATGCTTGCGGCTGTTGAGTGATGATTAGTAATAGTGCTGATGAATGGATAAAGGGATTTTCAAGAAATATTGGTGACAGTAGTGTGTTGTGTGTAAAGATTTGGGGTATTCTCACGTGTGCCAAACTTGTTTGGAACCTTGGATAAAAGGTGGTCTTTGAAGCAGATTTAGTTTTAGATTTTGTTGTGAAGGATATCCTACATCACATCCTTACAGAAAGCCGAGTCATAGTATTTGCAAGGATCTTCGAACAGATTGGAACATGTATATAGAGAAAGCAACCATGTTGCGGATTCTTTGCGTACTATTTATAGGGGTGTGCTGCTCTGATAGTCATCCTTGGGATATGCTGCTTTGCTTATGGATGATATCATAGGCGTTAGATTTCCTTGCGTGATAGGCTCTTGGATCTTTGGATTTCTGTTTATTCATTAAAAAAAAAACTATCAATTACCATTCTACACGGGATTACACTGTCCCTCTCCCAAAAAAAGATCCATTCCAAAATGAGTGAGCCAAGTCGAAATCTTTGGATCCACATTCTCCTCACTTTACACAAAGGCATGTCCCCACGTGTTTGGTTCTTATCTTTGATTTTGGAATCTGCAGGCTTTCTTTTAATTCAACTTGTGCAGATTTTTAAGTTTTAGGTTGATACCCTCACCAACTACTTACCCAAACAAAAACCCTTAAATTCGCTGGGAAGATGAGAGAGGAGGGAAATATGCTGGCACACATAAAAAAGGCATTTTAATAATTTTATTTAACAAGTTTTTGACTTTTGATAATAGAGAATAAGAACATTTTTTGGGCCAACTGAGGGTTATGAGAATAAAACTATTAGATTAAGAATTTGTTCCGACCTCTTTTAACATTACAACTGAAAACAAAAAATTAGGATGAACAAGCAAAATAATATAATCAGAAAGGGATTATCATAAGATGCCAAACTAATCCAAAGTTCAAACTGAAAATTTTAAATAAAGACTCAACAATATCAAAACTTAGTCATAGTTCGAATAACTAGTAGATCTTGGACAACCCAAGGTGTAGTAGTCAAATCCTCTAGCGCAGTCTTCTAGCTTCCCTTTCAGACTCAAGCAAAGTAAGAATGTCTCCTTCCCTCACTGGTCCTTTCACATTCCTCATGATATAACGGTTATGATCATCCAAAAACTTGACTCTAACTTGGGTCACTTGCCCTCTGGATCCAGTACGACCCATGACTTTGACAACCACAGCATGCTTCACCTGAGACTCCATCCTGTTCGCACAAGTACCAGTTACAAAAAGGATAGGGAAAATGAAATGGGGATGAGATCTGTGACATTTGCATCAATGTGGTGGAGAAAATTATGGAACTACAGATGCAGCCCAAACCCAAAATTTATGATATCATGGCTATTCAAATTTTAGTGAAACATTCAACATTAGATAAAAAGGTGATACATAAACTAAGAAAAAAGATGAAAACGATCATAGCAGGCATGCATATAATTCTGCCATTGCAAGCTTGAATTAATGAATATCAAATGTTCCAAACAAGACTGGGAGGAATGTCAGTCACTGATTATGTGCACATAGAAAGATCATGGGAACAATTAACTCGTAAAAGCAATAGAAGATAGAAATAATAAATGAATAAGTGATTCAAAAGCTATATAAAAATATACATGCTACTTGAATTCTGACCAATTCGTAAGACAGCTTTCATTTCGTAGATACCATGTCAACAAAAGCTTGAGAAACACAATACACCTTAAAGACTTAGAAACTATAATTCATGATATTTAAACTATTTTCTCGCAAGTATTCAATAAAACTTGAACTAGATCACGCTCTCATGTTGGAAGTAGTGGTTGTTAGTAAATAAATATTAATAGCACCATGATATTAAAAAGTAACAAACATCAACATAAATAAACCCTAAAAATGAATGACATGAGGTAACTCAAATAAGAACAATGTTATACAAGTCAGAACGAAAAAACAAGATTTGGAAAATGAAAATGTTGCACATGCGATCAGCAGAAAAGAGACGTGCGCCATCGAGACATTTTGGTTTTCTCATCAATATGAGAAAATTTCCATCAATGATTAGCCACGCATTTCAGATATTCTACGAGGCTTGCCTTTAGCTACAAATTAAGTTTATCATACATGGCTTATTTCTCTTGATTTGACTACTTTCGCAGTGCGGATGATTAAGTTTCTCAGAAACATTAATCAGCAGGGGAGAAATTAATGTCTAGCAGTTTGAACGTTTTAGTGTCTGTAGAAAAGAATGTATAGTTGAAGAGGTTATAATTAAGAGCCAGGAAGATTACAGTCAATCCCTTGAAAATTAAAGTTGCAATCCACATCAATAAACCTCATTAGACACCAAAATTGTAATAAAATTAATGAAAGAAAACATAAAATAGCATGGAAATGCACAGTCCACAAAATCAAATAGCAATGGAATAGAGGAATCCCATCGTACCTGAGCAAGAGCCGAGAGTTGGGCCGCTGCTTTCTGGCCAACGAAAATGGTTGCACAAAACCCTCATCGTTCATATATAGGTCGAATGTGTCTTTAATGACGGATTTACCCCAAGTTTATTAGCTTAGAAATTTTTTTTTGCCAGAATAGCATTTTAAATTAAATATTTACTATATAAGAACAATTTTTAAAATGTCTATAAAATTTAATCTTGCCTTCAACACTTAATAGGAGGGAAAGAAAATAGAAAGGTGAGAAAAGTGAAGGAAAAAGATTTTCTATCTTTCTACTTAGCTTAACAAGAGAAATGAAAGAGGAAGGAAAAGTTATTTATTTTATAAAAATAACAATATTCCTAATATTTTTAGAAAAAATATTTATATATAATAAAACTTATGAATTTATTATTCTACCATATTATTTATAATATTTCTATAATATAATAATGAATGAAATTAAAATATAATTTTAATCTTAATTTAAAATTATTTGGTCCAATTTTAATATTTTATTTTAGAAATTATAAAATAATTCTAAAATTTAAAATATATAGCATGTCAATATTTATATCCCAATTACTAGGGTTGAACGGGAAAATGAGAGGAAGTAGAAGAAGTGAGAAAGAGAGAAAGCATAAATAAAAAAGGGGGAATTACTATTTAAGACTAGGATGGAGATTTTATTACAAAATGAGATCAACTGTATATTTAATTATAAAAAGAGACCAAATTTTTAAAATTAAATATAAAAAATCAAATTACCAAAATACACTTAACTTTAATTTATTCTCCCCCATAGCCAATCAACAACGTGGTGATCGGTCAACATTTTCCTATGACCAGTCAACGGCCGTTGGCGCTGATCAATATTCGCATGGACAAAATAGTTTACTACTTCTTTTTCTAGATTTTGCAACTTGTTTGTTCTAAATTCATAGTTTAGTTCTCAAATTTTTATTTTGCAATTTTTTTTCCAAAATTTGCAACTTCTTCATTCTAAATTTATAACTTGTTTTCCAAATTTTCACTATAAATTATTTCAATGCTTTTGCAACTTCTTTTTCAAATTTTGCAACTTGATTACTCTGAATTTACAATCTATTTTTCATATTTTTATTATAAATTGGTTCTGTATTTTACAACTTCTTTTCTAGAATTTATAACTTACTTCCTCTAAATTAACAATTCATTTTTGAACTTTTATTATGAATTATTTCAATGTTTTTGCTACTTATTTTACATGTTTTACAACTTACTTACTTTGAATTTACAACTTATTTTTCAAATTTACAACTTACTTACACCAGCGACCATTGACTGGTATTGACCAATTCTGGTGGCCATTGACCGATCATCAGAAAATGTTAACCAGTCACCGCAGCCATTGATCGGCCGACCACTGACCGTTAACCAGCAGCCGGCCGCCGTTGACCAGCTATGGTGGGAGGGTAAATTAAAATTAAGGGTATTTTGGTAATTTGATATTTTTTATATTTAATTTTAAAATTTTGGTCTCTTTTTTGTAATTAAATTTACAGTTGATCCCATTTTGTAATAAAATCTCCATCCTGGTCCTAAATAGCAATTCCCCCAATAAAAAATTATGTGAGTAATTTTTGAATGAAAATTTTCTCTTCAAAATTGTCCAAATTTTGGGAAAAAAATTAAGGAAAAACATGTGAGAAATTATTGGAATAGTACTTAAATTTACATACTAGTTAAAGAAAAAATATTTATGACAAGTTAAAATAAATTTGATCATTTTTCTTGAATTTTACAAACACAATCAAACCAAAGAAAAAAAAAGTTTGTGTACTTTTCAATAAATAATGAACTATATGTTAAATTGCTCCATGTACGAGTCTTCAAACTCATTACCAATTCATTGGCTATATCAGTCCTCACAGAGCTTCTACTTGGTAGAAATGACGGCTTATGCCGTAAATAGGTCTTCCATGGCTCTTTCCAAGTTAAACATTAAGAGGCGATGATCCTTTTTAACTTATCTTTAGCTGACTTGGTTAATTACAAAGGAAAAAATGTTCATTTTGTTTTCTATTTTTGGGTGATCAAATTAAAAATCCTTTATTATAAATAAGTAATTATTATAACTCTGAAAGTCAATGGGGATGTAGTTAGGTCTGTTTGATATCCAAAAATTGCTCAACAATAGTCGAACAAGTGGGGAATATTGGAATAAACCAAAAAAGTTTGGATAGAGCAGGATCTAAATGTTGGCTAGGTCCTGTAGTAAGAGGAGTAGTTATGAACCTTATAGACCATCCCCATAGGGTGGTGAAGGGAGGGCCCCAATTGGTAGAAAAAAACCCGCAACCCCTTGGGGTTATCCTACACTTGGAAGAAGAAGTAGAAAAAGGAAAAAAATATAGTAATAATTTGATTCTTCGTCACCGCAGTAAATAGTGGCTACCATGAGACAAAAGATCTTCATTCTAAAGAGATTTGATTCGGAACTATGATATGTCCAAGGTCCAATATTAAAATAATTTCAGAGGTTTTCCTTGACTATGTCCATATCCTTTATTATAAATAAGTAATTACTATAACTCTAAATGTCAATGGGGATGTAGTTCAAATGGAAAAGCGCTCACTCTGCATGCAAAAGGTTTGAAACTAGAATGACCTTTATAAATTGCAAATACTAATTTGTTAAGAATTAATTCATCAGATCCTCAAAGTGTTCAAGCATCAATAATAGCCTCTTAAAATGCGAGCTATCATGTGTGAATTACATATTACCTTTGCAGCTCTCTTTCTTGCTCTTGACCAACGTGAAAGGGTAGTTTTTGTTCCATCAACATAAAAACAATTATATAGAACTTCACTTTAGCACAGCAAAATGCAACACTTTCCACCTATATGAGATACACATAAGAATTTAAGAATTTGTGAATGTTAATATAATAGATAAATATCTTTAAATGGGCTTCAACATTTTGTTCATGAAAGCACAAAGAACTAACCATCTATGCTCAATGAGGACAACACAATCTGCTAGCTACCTCCTTATTTAAAAACTTTTGTAAACTTTTTGCAACTTTATTGCAGCTTGATCTCTTTCACTTTCTGGCTCTAGTAACTTTTAGTGCAAATTACTCTCAGATGAGTTGCTATTTGATCTTGACAAGTGATCAAAGTCGTCTATATCATTTTTGCTTGTTGATTTATCAAGGATGGCATTTTTTATATCTGCTTTTGGATAACTAAAATAGAAAATGTTCTCCAGCTGGTGGCTCTTGAAGTTAAGTGATCCTTCAAGTATCATCAATTCCATGAACTATATGTTCTCTTTCTGGCAAGTCTTAGGACACAACAATTGCCACTGATCATAATAGATACTTTATATCTTCACCCTCGATATTGATAGATCTAAAAAGAAAGGCTTCAAAGGTCCTTTCAAATAGTCAAAGTCAGCATATGGGCAAGGATTTCTCATCTTATCAAATTAATACGATAATTACATTTTCAAGTTAACAAATCATTAGCAACAAGATTTGTGGAATGCAGATATGTACCAAGTGTTTGTCTGGGAAAAAAAGAACCAATTCTAGTGATTAATATGAGGACTTACCTTAGTGGTGGAGAACATAAATGGGCTTTGATGAGTTTAGCAAAAGAGATAGAGACAAGGCGGAGGAGGATCCAAATAATATGTAGAAGCAATGAAAGAAAGCAGAGAAGGAGAGGACACAAAATAGGGCAAGGTAGGTACCAATGTTAGAGAGAATGAACAATGTAGGGAGAATGAGGAGGAAAAGAGGTTGGATTCTTGTTTCAAAGTGGAGTACGGGAGGGTTAATATTAGTTTTTTTCTCTTTTACAAAATGCTTGACGCAGTCTATGATATATGCCAATAAGATTCTAAGATTTTTGTAAGCTTATGATGTTTATGGTGAATGTTAGTTAATTATTATATCAAATTATTATTTTTATCTTAGTTTGAATATTAATTTTATTATTATGAATGAATATTTTTTATATTTTTATCCATATTATTTAAAATATACTAATTTATTTATAACCAGTTTAACCACGATTCAACCCCGATTCAATCATAGAACTTTGGACCGATATCTTAACTGGTTCAATAATTAAGTTCAATTTTTAATAATTTTGTTATTGCTATCTTTATAATGACAATGAATCCCATGATTTTTTTTCATCTTGGGCAAGTTGCTTATCATTCAAAGAAGAAAGTTTTTTACACCATGGCTCAATTCAAAGTGTGTGTACGTAGAGCAAATTTTTCACTATTGTTCAAAGAACGTATCTTGGTTTCATATAGCAGATCATTGATGCAATGAATTTATCATATTGCCATTGTACGTGACTTTTTTAGGGAAAATGTCTCACTTCTCTTAATTTTACTATAAATCAGAGTTATTAAGTTTAACTTTTCAAACCTATTGAATTCATCACAATCAAATCAAACTCACTCTCCACAAAAAAAATATTTTTATTGGAAGAAGTTCGAGAATTAATAATTATTAGAGGTGATTTATTCAATTCCCTCATATACCAGTTATGTGTTTTATGTATTTTATTTTATCCTAACGCGCATATAAATGAATAGTAACTTCTTATATCAAAATGATTATATATACATCAAACCAAAATGAAATACTAGACTTCCATATCACAAATATTTGTGTGTTTTTTATTCAAATTGATATGAAACCAATTGTTGTTAAAAAAATGTAGTGCATCAAAATATATATTGAAGGCAGTTAAGATTTTATCTATACATTTGAAGTTCTCATGAATCAATTTTTCATCTTTGAATACATACATATAACTAATATGAGATGCACTTAAAGTTTTTTCTTGTTATTGGGAAAAGCTTGGACTCAAAATTCCAAGCATTGCCCATGCAGCTCAAATTAATTGTAGGAAAAACTAAGTTGAATATTGGCACCAAGAAAAAAGTGAAATGAATATCCAAATAAGGTAAATATGAATGAAACGAGCCAAACATGACCATGCATGGAGGCAATTAGGCAAAGCATCATAACTATTAACTAGCCTCTGCATATTGGAGGGCAACGTCATTGGCTAATTATAAAAAAAAAAAGCCAAAAAAATACTATTAAGAGTCTTTCACCATGCAACTAATGCCAACAAAAACTGTCAAATTATATTGCTAGGTTCACTACAATGAATCCACCACTAGAACGTGAAACAGTGACATCGCCACAAAAGTTACAGTGGATCAAAAATAGATGAAATTAAGGAAACCCATGTTCATGCAAACATGTGATGATAACATGCAAAATCATCCTCGATGGTTCAGCTTGGCTCGTGAATGCTATAGACATAAAATGATATATTATTAATCTATAATTTCATTTAAAAAATAATTTTGTGTCAGATTTTATCTCGTTTTACTATAAATTTTACAAGGGAAAGTACATCTAAACTAAAATTAAGACCACCAAAAGATATTTTATTTTATAATCCAAACTTCACACGAATGAGGGAGGAATAAAATTAGAAAAGTCGGCATTTAAACTAAGATTTCCAAACAAAAAACCACGTACTTTGCATCGTACGATGAAGGGTATGGACTTTTACCTATCACATACGCGTCTTTATCAATTTACATGGAATCATTAATTGTATATATGAATATATATATATATATATATTTTAATGTTAGTGAGGCCTATGTGTTAATAACTCTGCAACCGCCTAGTAAAGCATGCAAAATTTGTTTCATCATTATTATTATTATTATTATTATTATTATTATTATTGTTAATAACTATTATTTACTATTATTTATTATTCATATTCAGCATTTGGCTTTCATTTTCGGTTTTCTTCTTTCTGGAGAGAGAGAATATCTAGGAAATTTAAATCCTAAGCCAAAGTCTTTGTTAACCTTGCTGAAAGGTGGTCAATGCATTTTTGTCCCACCAATGCTTCCAACTAAGAGTCTGTTTGGTTTACAAAAATATAAACCAAATCATGGTTTCTAACAATTATTTTTTCCTTTTTCATCTAAACAAGTTTGTGGTAAACTTTTTTATTTTTATCTAAACTTTATTTTTGTAAACTATGATTATTCTAACAAATCTTTTATAAAAAGATAATCCAAACAAACACTAACTCTTTAGCCTATATAAGTATTGTACATAAACACAGATACATATCCAAGCCCACACAAGTGTGTAATATATTTGAGCTTAGAGGATCAATAATCCTACCACGTGATTTTTTATGATCTATCCACTTTAAAGTCTTCTATTTTATATTATGAGTTATTATGAATGAAGTATATACTCATAGTATCTTGTTCTAAGATCTATGTTTAGTATTATTATTTTTTATTTTACAAGTATTTGTAGAAGAAATTAGTGTCTCCTAGATCTAGTCTTTTGAAAATTCAAATTCAAACTAAGGTAGTTGGTGGATTATGTTGCTTATTCTTCTGGCCAATCTTTGCAATAGGGAAAGCAACAACAAGAAGTCGGATTTGCTTGGAAATCAACAAGCTCAATATTTTCCAGCTAATTCCTATATACTTTTTGTCTCATTACCCCAGTACTTCATTAAGTAGGAACTCTTCTTTTTCTTATCCATTACTCTAGCAACAGTCAAAGTGAAAAAAACAAGATGGGAATTTGAAGATTTAGATGCTATAATGTGTGTCAAAAATATCTTATTTTGGTTATTTAGAGCAAGAATACCTTTTAATTTAATATTTCATGAATTATTTAATTATAAATAACACGTATCTTAACACAATCCTTCATAAAATTGTCTTTATAAATTTAATTTCTCACCAAAAATAATAATCTGAGGGAAAATTCCACAAAGATACCAATGAATGAAATTATTTCCAAAAATAACACCCTCTCTTTGTCATGCTCTCACTCTCGCATAGCCTTCTCTATTCAAACCTATAAGAGATCAAAATTTGAGCTCTCTCTATCACGCTCAGTCTTTCTCTCTTGTGCACTGCTCACTTACTCTCTCTTGCACACTACTCTTTGGCATAAAATAAAGATTGTGGCTTTGTCCCTTACTCTTCATGTGGTTTGCTCGTGCCATCTCTAGCAGACCCATTTAGTAGTTGATTATCGTTGTGGTTCGGGCTTTCAGTGAAGATATCTTCTATAACCATAACCCTCATCTTATTCTAAAGAATGAGTTATAAGGGTTTAAAAAGTTAGGTGTATGGTTGGTTTGAGTGATGCATACATGTCATTATACTCGTTTTGTCATTGTATTTGCAATGTATGCCAAGAAATTTGCAATTGATTTAGGTCTATAGCAAATGAATAACTAATTGACTTTGACACTTAGAAGAGCATTGGATGAGATGACATGTTATTACTGAATTAACTGTCATTTTGAAAGACGTTTTGGTGGATTTGCAATTGATTAATGATAATTTACAAGTGAAGATGTTGTGTTTTCAAGTGAAATATGCTTACTAATCAATTAAGTAAAAATTGGTGCAAACTAATTGAAATGAACTACTCATTTTGCAAGTAAAGATGGTGTGTTTGCATGTAAGAATCATTTATTTACAATTAACTACATATTTAGTGTAACTGATCCAAAGGATATGCTTATTTGCAAGTAAAGATGATTGTTTTGCCACTGAAAATCACTTTTTTGCAACTATTAATTGAATCATGCAGGTGTAAGGCGTGGACAAAGGGAAAGGTAAGAGGAAAAAGATTTTCATGGAATAATTTGGTAAGGAAAATAAAGGGTAGTTCAAAGGGAAGTTTAGAGAGTTATCAATATTTAACACTACATGTTCTGTAGCTTGAGAACAAATGCCAAATGAGAAGAAGGTTGAGTACCAAAAGAAGGCAAAGGAACGGAAGGAAGTAAAGACGTACATGGTATGTTATAATGTCTTTGATTAGCTCATTCTTTAACTGGTATTGTCTTGATACAATTTCCATGTGTAGGCATCTTTTGACATAAGATGCTCTCCTTCAAAATTCAAGGAGGTTACGAAGTTTGTGAAGAACAATGATTAAGTGCGTCTTAGGGTAGATAATATGGGATTTGGGAGATTGCTAAGCATTGAATGTGATAATCTTCCAATGGAGCTTATCCACGAGTTAATGATGCATATCGACCCTCTAACATGCTCCCTCAACATAAGAAGGAGTCAATACATACTTGATGATGTGAATCATTTGATGGGCTTACCTCGACATGTTGGGCCGGTGACATTAGAGGTTGAAAGTGAATCTTTCAAGAAATTAAAAGAAGAAATGTATGGTAAGTCATACTCTGAGGTAGAAACGATGATTGAGTATAGAGGTGAAGATGATCATTTTGAGTGGTTGTTCCTTTTGTATAGTTTAGGGACATGGCTATGTCCCACAGCTAGAACAAATGTTAGTGAGAGGTTGCTGAGAGTTGTATGAGGGAAGGACGTATTACCTAGATTGTACGATTGGTCCTAATTTGTATTGGATGAGATGACCAAAGAGATTGAATTATACAAGAAAGGTCAAAAGAAGAAGAACGTTGGTGGCTGCTTACTTTTCTTATTGGTGAATAATAGTAGAAGTCACACATATTTACTTTTGGTATACTTTATATATCTAATTTTTGCAACAATTATTCATTCCGTGTTGTTGTTTGTTGAGTAGATGCATTTGATAAAAAAATTCCCACCAAGTCCTATTATGCTGCCATTTACTAATGATGCCTTAAGCTTTTGAAGCAAGAAGAAATTGGAGGCCAGGGTGAAGGTGGAAAGATGAAGTGAATACGGTATGTTGCATCAACCATAATCATCCATGACGAAAGGGACATCATCAAGTGTAGGTCGACAAACCACCATGTTGAAGATGCCGGTAAGTATTAACTATGGTTTGTGTTGATCATTATTTGTTTACTAGCTTATAGTTGTGATACATATGTTGCTATGTATTTGCAGGAGATAAGCAATAGATTTTATAGGCTTGTGAGTTTTGTTAAGATTGAAATGTCTGAGTTTCGAGAAAGATTGACAAACTTCATTCAAAATGAGTTATAGCAGTTTGAATTGACTATGTTCTCAGAGGATGGAGGGCAAAAGCATAGAAAGGAGAGACAAGGGGTAGATGCTGATAAGAAAAGAGGAGACAACAAGGAAGATGATGGTGATGATGATGAGACAGACGTACCTGTAAGAGAATTTGTTGAGTTAGGGAGTACTAATGGTGATTATGAGGGATCAAATTCAAGTGAAGATGACGAATGTGATGAACAAGATGCTAGTGGGGAACAAGAGGAAAAAGAAGAGGGTAAAGATGGAGATGAGGAAGAAGGTGAAGGTAAAAGTGAAGATAAAGTTGAAGGTAGCAATACAAAGGGAGGAAAGGGTAGAGATGTCATGCAAGATACATAATTAAGAAGGTCCCAACAGGCTAAAAGACCAAAGGGTTGGTCGCCATTTATGGCGCAATCACTGAAGAGAGTAAAGCAATGTGATCAAGACAAAAGTATATGAATATTGTTGCACAAAAGATTGCTCCAAACAAGTTGAGTGAAGGTTAGTAGATATTTAACCCGCTGTTATCATCATGATATTTCTTATGCCTTTCATATCCTTCGTTTACCTCATATTATTTTCCTGTAAATAGGTACATTGTGAAGCTAGATAGCTATCATGTAACCCGAATAAAAATGCGTTACTTAGATCCAAAAGAATAGCTCAATGACTTAGTTAAGTCAGTCATTGCCCATGCTCTTGTCCTTGATGAAAAAGATCAACATGGAAGGGTTAGTCGGCATATTTTTCCCTCTTAATTCATGGTTAGTATAATGGCATTTACCTTCCCATTAATATGCATACATTTGATCTCAACTTAAGTAACTTGTACTCTTTTGGGCATTTCCAGATGTCAATGATTAAAGAGTCATTAACATGAAGGGCCAAGAAGTGAGAGAGTTTGTATTTACCTAAGCATCTTGGGTACAACATTGCAGAATATGACTTCATTTTTGCACCAGTGATCTTTGAAGGCCATTGGTCTTGCTATGTGGTTGAACCAACAAAATTAAAGCTTTATGTTCTGAACACATTAGTACCAAATACAAATGAAAAGATGATGAATGTGACAAAACATAAGACCACTGAATGTGTATGATGCTTAGTGTTCCTCAAATGCTTTAAAATTGTAACTACGGTTTGGCCATTATAGATTGGTTGTACTATTCACTTGTCTAATTTTTTTCATATGGGCAATCTTGTATATATGTTAATAAGTATTGATCCATAAAAGTATGGCAATAAAAAGCCCCACCCTAATATAGATTTTCTGTTGATCCATGGCCAGCCAAATATATGTTTCAATTTCAACAGTTGTCAAATATTTTGAATGTGCCATTATGATAACTTGACATTAGATGTTTTTACCAATTATGATTGCAGTATGTGTGTTACTAAATGGTTGCACTAGTGGAACAATGAAAGTAGGTATGAATAGGGTGGTTACACCATGGAACACTACACAGAGGTGACCTTAATACATTGATATGCTTTCATTTGTCATAATTCACATCTAATTTGCTTGTTCGTACTCCCATGTAGCTCAAATGATAAAGCTAATAAAGGACATTGTTTGGTGGCTTGTCACCCAACCCGAAAATGATATCTAGGACAAAGTGCTGAAGAAAATATTGAAGACCTGCCATTGCCTAGTGGATTTTTGTTATGTCTTAGTACAAATGGATATATATATATATATGGCCGTATATGAATTCTTTTGTATATTTTATTATGTTGCTGTTGATTACGTCAAAAATAGAGATCATGGATAAAGTACTATGTATGGAACTCGTTATGTAATTTTTCTTTTATTTTTTTTACTTAGGAAAACATTTATGACAATCAGGAAACTAACATAGGACAAAGTGTTTGGGCATACAATTATATGTAAACTTTTTCCAAGAAACTAGCACTTGTATAGTGGGCTAATCAATTTGAAAGTCAAATTTTACAAAATTTATTGTTGCAGAGTTAAGTGGTCGACCATAGGTCACAAATGGTCGACCATCATTTGCCACTAGTTGACCAGTGCAAACGTCTATGACATTTTGCCATGCACTTACATCTGCAAATGGTGTATTTGCAAGTTTAAATGGGCATTTTCACATATAAGGTTTATATGGTTGACCATCACATGCATATGGTTGACCAGTGGTTTAGTGTTGTCATATTTAGGGTACTTACATCTACAAATGATGTATTTGCAAGTTTAAATGAGCATTTTCACGTGGGAGGTATATATGGTCGACCATCACATGTAGCTAGTTGACCGGTGGTTTGGTGTTGTCATATTTAGGGCACTTATATCTGCAAATGGTGTATTTGTAGGTTTAAATGGGCATTTTCACATGGGAGGTATATATGGTCAACCATCACATGCAGCTGTTTGACTAGTGGTTTGGTGTTATCATATTTAGGGCACTTACATCTACAAATGGTGTATTTGCAAGTTTAAATGGGCATTTTCACGTGGAAGGTATATATGGTCGACCATCACATACAGTTGGTTGACTAGTAGTATCTAATGGTTATGCTTAGTGCACTTGCATATATAACTAGTGCATTTGCAAGTTTAAATTGGTGTTTTCATGTGGGAGTTTGATTTTTTGGTAGACCATCATATAAAGCAAGTTGACCAACGGTGTCTTGTGGTCATGCTTAGTGCACTTGCATATGCAACTAGTGTATTTGCAAGTATCAATTAGCATTTTCATGTGAGAGTTTGATTTTTTGGTCGACTATCACATGAAACAAATTGACTAGTGGTGTCTTATGGTCATGCTTAGTGCACTTGCATTTGCAACTAGTATATTTGCAAGTATCAATTGGCTTTTTATATGGGAAGTATATATGGTATACCAACTGGTTGCAATGGCAAGCCAGTGATATTACATTTTGCATCTCTGAAAGGCATATGTGCAAGTATAAATGGGAGATTTCATAAATGACAGATAGTTAGTCAACCATAATGTGGTAATGGTTGACCAATTCAAATGCATTTGCATCTCCACAAGGCATATTTGCAAGAAAAAATGGGAGATTTCATAAATAATAGATAGTTAGTCAACCATTAAGTGATAATGGTGGAATAGTTGTCTTATGTTAACTTACTTAGAGCATTTGCTACTTTAAATGGTATATTATTAATTGTAAAAGGGAGATATGATGAATGAGGCCTAATTGGTTGACCATTAAAAGATACTAGAGGACCAGTGATAGTGGGTTAACTTGGTGCGTTTCCAATTCAGGAGGTTTAATGGTTGCAAGTTCGAATGGGTCATTTGCAAGTAGGATATGTGTATTTATAGCGTTAGTTTGGATTTTAGTATATTTTTATATTAATGGTCAACCATATGAAACAGTTGGTCAACCATCCACTAATATGCATTTCTTCCTGCGTTGCTGAATTGGGCCTATTTATATAACCTTAAAGACCCAAGATACCCTTACAACTGATGTCAATTTGCTGACAATTCCCCCACATCCTCTTTGCATTGGAAACCAACTCGCATTGGATACCAACTCTGCCCCCACAACCCCACCTCAAATCCTACATCAAGTTGGTGATGATTCCCCCATATCCTATTTACTTTGGAAACCAACTTGCAATGCTAAAGGGTGAATGATCAAAGAAAGGTTTAGCAAGAGCCTCATCCTCATCCTCCTTTCATGATAATGAAAGCTGAGGCTTCCAGATTTGAGATGAAGTTCAAGAATAGGAGCGTGACCCAATGTAGGTTCATGAATGTGGCATTCTTAGAGGAGAAGAACTTTGAAATTAGGACTGCATTGGAACTATTTAGGTATTTATTGGAATTGGACAATGATTGGAGTTCAAAGGTTGTTTGTGTTTTATATTCTAACATGAACTTTAACTCAAACGGGTTGTGAAAAAGTCAACCATTAAGGGAACAAAGATAGTGCTAGATTGTAAAAGTCTTGCTGAAATTTTATACATATCATTCGTTGAAGGACCTAGTTTCACATATCACCCATCAAGTGTTAAGAGTGTCAATTGATATGATAAGAATGCCATGAAAGCTAGATTGATGCATGTAGATGAATTAAATGATGAAATTGTATTTAAGGAGAGGAAACTCAGTGCAAGAAATAAAGTCCTTCATCATATTGTCAAACATTGCATCTTTAACACGTCTAAAAACTTGGCATATGCCACCGAGGTTGAGATTTTGGTGATGTACTATATTGTTAAGGGAATACAGTTCAACCTTCCATACTCATTGCTTAGTCGAATGGCATCAAGTATGCATAGAAAGGATGGTTCACTACCATATGGTTCAACAATCATCAAAATTCTAACACATTTTAAGGTTCATCAATTCAAAGAACGCTTAACTTCCTTGCAACTAGTAACTGTGAAGAGTTTGTATCGCATAGGATTTTTGTTATTAGACCAAGTATGAACATGAAAACTAGTGGCTGAAGTGAGTGAAAGACCATTGTCACACCAGAGGCGACGAGCTTCACAAAATAAGGATGGCCAGGACATCACTAATTAGGACAAACTATTTGTACGGCTTGAGGGAAAAGTTGAAGAGATTTCAGTCAATGTGTAGGAGATTCTTCAGTGGATCCATTCCCATCCCCCTTCCCCCCACCCTCATCTAGTTGAGATATGTGTAACTTGAGAGTATGTTTATGTTGCCATCGATTATGTTTAGTTTGTCTAGTGTGTTCAGCTTTGTTGAGTGTGTCACGTACTGTAAGTATATGTATGGAGTCCGTGTATAATGTTTACTTTGTTCAGGACAACATGTTGTATGGTCTTTATTATGGAGTTTGTGGATAATGTTTATTCTATGTTGGTTCAATGTTGTTGCCATATTTATTCAAAAATTAGTAGTTAGTAGTGCATCACTTGGCAAATATACTACATGGGTCTACAATTACACCACTTGGCATTGCTGCACTGGTGGACCACTGTGGCAATGATAGTAGACCTTTACATCCCTAAGCATAGTTAAACCAGAATGCCATATGGGGTGCACTAGTAGATCGTTAGCTTATACCTCCTGTGGGGGTTGATTAGTGCACCCTATAATACAGGCATGATGCTAGAATGTTGCTGTATTGGTTGGACCAGTCTATTAGCATTGGTCGACCATCAGAGAGTAGTACTAACACATTGATGCATTGGTTGACTAGTTGTGACCAATGGTTAACCAGTGAACACTTTGATACAGACATGGACACTTGGCTGCGTTGGCTGACTAGTTGTAGCCGATGGTCAACCAGTGAAAATTTTGATATAGTCTGTTGCATAAGGTGATGTTACACTGGACGACCAGTCATATATGATGGTCAACTAGTGAACCTAATAGGTCAAACATTTACCAGTGAATAATGGTTATTTTGCAACAAATTGCTGGTAATTTTATAGTGAAATTGGATGAAATTTTGAATCAACCAATTGTAACCGATGGTTAATGATTTAACAATCTGAAACACACATGGTCCTGACACTCGGCTACGTTGGTTGGCCAGTTGTAACCAGTGAACACTCTGATATTTGTTACTACATAAATATAAATACATATAACATATGGCTTAAGGTTAATGTGGTATTTTCACAATATAAATACATATATGAATTAAAACTCATGGGCTTCCATAAACACACCAAACACACTTTCAAAAGTCACTTTCATTTCCACTTCTTTTTTCACTTTCACTCCTATCAAAAACATTATGGCAAACCAAATAGGCATCAGTTTTTTACGATTCCAGAACCAGTAGATATGGGCCTGATTCTTTATATATCGGGCTCGTAAGAAACCAATAGCGTAGCCCGGCCTATTATTGGTGCCCTAGCTTGTTCATTCATCGTCTTTTCTTTTATATCGGTTTCCTGAACACCATCCTGGCCTCAGCTCTCTCCGCTCGGGCGCCGCATCATCGAGTAGCAAGCACCGCGAGCCGTTACTCTCTCCATCTTCTTCGCCTCGTTTCAGCGGAGGAATTCCACTCGATACGTGAACGGCATACAGGTATAAAAATGTAACTTCTCTGTCATTCTTGTCGCGAACAAATAGGGTATTGAGTTTAGTTTATGTATATAAATAAAACTCATCTTGGATCCGTGTGCAGATTTCATCTGTTTACTTTTTTCCCATTGGAATCGGTTTTCTTGAATTTGTTGTATATATATATATATATATATTTTTTGCGCTCTATTTAATTGTCATTTATTTATGAAACGCGATTAGAAAGATATCCATGTACCTTTGTTGTAACCGACCGAAGGATATGTCCCAGGGTATATAATTATTTACTGATTCAGATTTTGGGATTGGGTTTAAAGTTTGTTGCACCTAACAGAATTACGCTAGAACACAAATTAGGTCAAAGTAATACAAATTTTTGGTATAGCAGTAGTTAAGTATCTCAGGTACATTCTACCAGGCTTAAGAACTGGTGCATGAATTTGTATGTTTTCTGACTTCAGACCTTCCCATCTACTGACCCCAGCTCTTTAGGTAATTGAGTCTGACTTCTCATATAGGGTATCTCTTCTCCAGATTTTGAGCATTATATTCTGAATGGATCTATTTATAGTTATAGAGTTATACTTATTAATGTGTTGATATTTGTGTTTTCTGGTGACCCCTTATTTTTAGTTTATTTGTTTGCTGTATTCACTGGATTATATTTTTATCATCATTGCAGATTCTTGGTTATATTGATTTGCTGTTTGTTCCTCTCGATAAAGGATGGCTTCTAAATTCTGGACACAGGTCAGTAAAATATATTTCGTTACCTCCTTGTGGTTGAATCTTTTTTATGTGGAATTGATTAATATTCATCGCTTTTCATTGTAACATGTATATGTTTATTTTGATGACAGGGTGGTAGTGACTCTGAGGAGGAGGAGAGTGACTATGATGAAGACGTTGAGAATGTAGCAGGTGAATCTACCAACCAAGCCGTTAAAAGCAGATACTTGCAGGTTAATGCCAGTGACAGTGATGATTCTGATGATCAGAAGCGGGTTGTTAGGTCAGCAAAGGATAAGCGATTTGAAGAGATGTCTTCTACAATTGACCAGATGAAGAATGCTATGAAGATTAATGACTGGGTGAGCTTGCAAGAGAGCTTTGATAAGATAAACAAACAACTGGAGAAAGTCATGCGTATCACTGAATCTGAGAAGGTTCCTACTCTTTATATTAAGGCACTTGTGATGTTGGAAGACTTCCTGGCGCAGGCTTTAGCGAACAAGGATGCCAAAAAGAAGATGAGTAGTAGCAATGCTAAAGCATTGAACTCAATGAAGCAGAAATTGAAGAAGAATAATAAGCAATATGAGGATTTGATCACGAAATATCGAGAAAATCCTGAGAGCGAGGAGGATAAAGATGAAGAGGAGACTGAGGAAGAGGATGACAGTGAGGAGGAGGTAATTGAGGAGCTTGATAAGATCCAAAAGTCAGATTCTGAAGATGGTGATCAAGAAGATGAGAAGTCAGATGCAATTGATGCCCCTTGGGACCAAAAACTTAGCAAGAAAGACAGGCTTATGGATAGGCAATTTATGAAAGATCCTAGTGAGATCTCATGGGACATGGTTAACAAGAAGTTCAAAGAGGTTGTGGCTGCTAGGGGCAGGAGGGGAACTGGAAGGTTTGAACAGGTTGAGCAGCTTACCTTCTTAACAAAAGTTGCTAAAACACCTGCACAGAAGCTGGAAATATTTTTCAATGTTGTTTCTGCTCAATTTGATGTTAATCCTGGTTTAAATGGGCACATGCCTATTCATGTGTGGAAGAATTGCGTGCAGAACATGCTGGTCATTCTTGATATTCTGGTGCAGCACCCAAACATAGTTGTTGATGATACAGTGGAGCCCGATGAGAATGAAACTCAGAAGGGCCCTGACTATAGTGGGCCAATTCGGGTATGGGGGAATTTAGTTGCATTCCTAGAAAAAATAGATGCTGAGTTTTTCAAGAGCTTGCAATGCATTGATCCTCATACTCGTGAGTATGTTGAGAGACTTAGGGATGAGCCCATGTTTCTGGCTCTTGCTCAGAATGTCCAGGAGTACCTTGAAAGGGTAGGAGATTTCAAAGCTTCCTCAAAGGTAGCCCTTAGACGTGTTGAACTCATTTATTACAAACCACAAGAGGTTTATGATGCCATGAGGAAATTGGTTGAACTGACAGAAGATAATGGAGAGGTGGATGAGGAGTCTAAAGGGTTTGAGGATACAAGGACTCCTACTGCATTTGTTGTAACTCCTGAACTTGTTCCTCGAAAACCCACCTTCCCAGAAAATAGCAGGACCCTGATGGACTTATTGGTGTCCCTGATATACAAGTATGGGGATGAGCGGACAAAGGCACGTGCTATGCTTTGTGATATATATCACCATGCTCTTCTGGATGAGTTCTCAACTGCCCGTGATCTGCTGCTTATGAGCCATTTGCAGGATAGTGTTCAGCATATGGACATTTCAACCCAGATACTTTTTAACAGGGCTATGTCACAACTAGGTCTTTGTGCTTTTCGGGTTGGACTAATTTCTGAAGCTCATGGCTGTCTCTCTGAACTATATTCTGGTGGAAGGGTGAAGGAGCTGCTTGCACAAGGTGTCTCACAAAGTCGCTATCATGAGAAGACTCCAGAACAGGTGTTGAGTATACCCATTTTCAGATGATTATTCTGTTACCGTGACTATCATATCAATATTGATATTTTTTGTTATTATAGTGTTATTGCTGATAGTGTTGGATATTTATATCCTGCCTGGGTTTCTTTTTTATTATCAGCTCTTGACTATTCATTTTCTTGAAGTAGTCCTAATGTCTTAACATGGTGATGTCTAAGTTGTTAAGTTAGCCTGGGTTTAATTTGTTCATTGAGAGTTTGAGACAGATTAAGATGTTGAAAGATACTATTATGTCTGTGGTTGTCGTCATTTGTATATAAATTTGAGTACCTTAGATTCCCTGTGTCCTTAGTATTGTAATATGTTTGTGTATAGATCAATTGCTTGTGATATAAGTTTGACTTTGATTGGATTATGTAATGTACATTCCTTACAGATATACTGAAGGAAGTTGAGCTAATGGATACTTAAGAACTGTAAACTGGCAAACTAATGGTTGGGTGGTTCTTAATTTTTGAGTTTGATTCCATTGGAATCAAGTTGTCCTGATGATTACTTCCCTCATCCCGAAAGAAAAAAAAGTTTGGTGGCAGAGGGTATATGTCAGTGTATGGTCATGTTCTGTGCTAGTAGTTTGAAAATTGATTGTTTACTGCCGTCATCAAAGTATACCATGTTCTACCTGAAAAGATTCCTTGACATGCTTTACTTATATCACTTCTCTCAAACTTCCGTATAATATTCATATAATTTTAGCTTTTATTCTCATATTGTTGTCATCTGTTGCTTGTATTAGTGAATGTTTTCTTCGCTACTGGCTATTTTTGTACCACTTCTTTTATTTGGCCTAGCTTTATGGGAATTACCATTGAAGAAGTATGGCAGTTAACTTTTTTTCCCCTCCTCTTGCAGGAAAGGTTGGAAAGGAGACGGCAGATGCCATATCATATGCACATTAACCTTGAGCTCCTGGAGTCCGTGCATCTTATATGTGCTATGCTTCTGGAAGTTCCTAACATTGCGGCTAATGTCCATGATGCAAAGCGCAAGGTTATTAGTAAGACTTTCCGTCGCTTGCTTGAGGTCAGTGAGAAGCAAACATTTACAGGTCCACCTGAAAATGTCCGAGATCATGTCATGGCTGCTACTAGGGCTCTTAGCAAGGGAGACTTCCATAAGAGTTATGACATTATCAAGTCTCTGGATGTCTGGAAATTTGTTAGAAATCGTGATAATGTGCTTGAAATGCTTAAGGAAAAAATCAAGGAGGAGGCACTAAGGACCGACCTCTTTACCTTCTCTTCATCCTATGATTCTTTGAGCCTTGAGCAGCTTACAAAAATGTTTGACCTCTCTGTTCCTCACACCCATAGCATTGTTAGTAGGATGATGATAAATGAGGAGCTCCACGCAAGCTGGGATCAGCCAACTGGCTGCATTATTTTCCAGGATGTTGAGCACTCTAGACTGCAGGCTCTGGCATTCCAGTTGACAGAGAAGTTATCTATCCTTGCAGAGAGTAATGAAAGAGCAATGGAGGCAAGGATAGGTGGTGGTGGATTGGATCTTCCTCTCAGGCGGCGAGATGGCCAAGACTATGCTGCTGCTGCTTCTGCAACGACTACTGTAGGTGGTAGGTGGCAAGACCTGTCGCTTACTCAGACGAGGCAAGGCAGTGGTACTGGTCGTGCAGGATATAGTATTGGTGGTGGAAGGCCGTTAACATTGAGCCAAAATGGCTATTCAAGGGATCGAACAGGAAGAGGAACAGGTGGAGGCTATCAGAGTACGAGATATCAAGACTCTGCATATGGTGGTACAGGGAGGACAACTCAGGGTGGTTCAGCACTGAGGGGAGCTCAGGTGGATGCATCTACGCGTATGGTTAGCCTTAAGGGAGTTCGTGCTTAAAATCTTAAAGAAGCATCTTGTACCGAATATATGTTTTATGTTGTAGCGTTTAAATTAGCCGGATCTTTAAGTTTTGATAATAATATTTATTTTGCTGCAATAGAATTTTGATAACTGAAGTTTTTATTTTTGACCTTTAATACTTATTGTGTATTTGATCTGAAGCCCCAGTGAGAAATGCATGGTTTCTAATACTTTGCAAATTGATGCTCCCATTATTTTCGTCATTTTGCTTGTGTATATTTTGTTTAAACTGCATCGTTAAGGTTCCTGATAAAGGAGGCATCTTTTGGAGGAGAGTTGGGAACGAGAATGAGAGTTAATATTTTTTTTATAAGATTTTCGTCACCGTCAAATTACAAAATGTTCTAAGCATTTTTCATAGAATGTATACATTTCAAATGTCTCTTCAGTAATTCTCTTTTGGTTCTGAAAATGCATATCTATGTGTGTGTATGATCCAATTTTCAACTCTTTTTTATTAGGGAGTTGTAATTTATTGTTGAAGAACCCTGAAGCCATGTAATGTAACCAACCTGCGTCATTTCCACTAAAATTTGTGGGGACACGGAACGGGGATGAGGGGAAAATCCTCGCCTCCCTATATGGGTGTGAAGGATGTAGGACGGAAAACAATGAGGAGTCCCCCACCAGTGTACTACCTAGGGCTACCTTCCTAAGACATGTTATCGCAGCTTTTCTATGTCTGTTAGAATCATGAAGTTATAATAAAATCCAATATATGTTTTTGGGACAATAATGACTATTTCGCGAGCTGAATTGGTTTTTTAGTACGCAAATATAAATATTTCTTCAATCCAAATGCCCCAGAAAACAAAATTCTTGAATCTTTATTCGCTTGTTAAGTTGCCGCG
Source organism: Adenanthera pavonina (assembly GCA_026686845.1). Classification (NCBI taxonomy): domain Eukaryota; kingdom Viridiplantae; phylum Streptophyta; class Magnoliopsida; order Fabales; family Fabaceae; genus Adenanthera; species Adenanthera pavonina. The sequence continues at coordinate 9,222,507 of JAIVEN010000002.1, forward strand.
AATTCAATCTATGTTCTCTTAAGTAGCCTGCTGGATTCCATGCAATAGCCACAAAGGAAGAGGAAAAGATAAGGCTCAAGGGAGTAGGGACATGAGGATACGGTAGTTTATAATGCACAACATTTATCCGGGCAGAAAATGAACCAGGAAAGAAACACCTAGTCCAAAGGCAGAGCCAACCTTATTTTTATTATTATTTTTTCCTGAAAGCATCACTTGGAAAATGAAAAATTCAAAACAAGAGTTGATGACAGAATCAAATAGGGTCTTGGAATTTTATTCCCATCAGAGGGGTTCACAATCGAAAGCATAGATCCTTATAACTACCAAGCTGTCAAACTACACGTTCATGGGCACAATCACTGCTCTTCTGGGCAATCCACGCCAATAGATTCACAATTTAAGTTGCACTGATAGCAATTTATGAATGACACCGTAGTTTACAAATACTCATTATGATCTTTCTCCATAATATTAAATATCTCAGCCGACATGTTTAAAGAACACAGTTTCATGAAAATATCCTATATGTAACCGAACACCTCTCAGAAGATACTTGTATGCAGAAAGTATATCAATTAATTCATCAACAATAGGAAAAGAATCATGCTGTAAGCAAAGCAGCCTAGAAGTTGCAATATAATCGCAAGAAAAGTACCCACAGTTCCTCCATTTTTTTTTTTGGGTAAAATAGCATGTGTGGTTAGTTACTTGCAAAATGAAAAAATAAAAATAAAAACTCCCGAACATGTAAAGATCCAATAAAAGGGGGTTATCGAATCTGAAGTCAGCCTCCACTTTTATCTGACAACTTCAATGCGTTTGAAGCATGTTTGCTCTCTGCCCATCTTTTGTAGGACTGAGTACATTTTATCTGACAAATTTTCCACTTTGGAAGTCTGTATGCTCCTTCTAAGTTAAAATTTCCATAGTTTTGTTCTCTACTTAATTCTCTGCACTACCCTTTCCCATTTTTGAAGTATGCAGGGTCTCCTTCATCATCCTTAACCTCAAAATGATCATCTTCAACACAGTTGTTTTTATGTTATTCTCATCTCTGTCATCAATTCATTTTCATTGATTTTTGAATTACTATCTCCAACATCTCTACTTTCGTTGTAAATATCTTCATTCTCCTTGTTCATAGAACCAACTTCAGCTTCAACTGATACAATTGCCATGTCTGAAGTCTGTGTGCTTTCGTTACCACCCCCAGTTTTAATGCGACTACATTTACTATCTTCATTAATGGCAGTATTCTCATCAGCACCATCCCTATTCACGATGGCATTGACTTCAACTTTAGTTGATGAATTTATTCCATTTGAAGTCTCTGCTCTGTTCATTGCCCTTTACTGTGATATTAATATCTTCATTACCTTCTTTCATGGAAATATTCTCTGCACTCTCTTTCTTCTTGGCACTGACTTCCAAGGGCTCCAGCTTTGATTCAATATCCCTCACAATCAACTGTAAAGATCTCACACTCTGAGCCTCAGCTAACTGGTTGTTTGATGATTCCTATAAAAAGAAATTACAAGCCTAATATTGATTAGAGGATAATTGACATATCTCTCTTCAGCGAGAATATTGCACGGCAAGCACAACACATTTTATGGCAACTGAATAGTAAATAATGGCAAAAGCTTACAATTGCATGTTTCATTGATTGATGAAGTAACAACACAAATAAAACATATCAACTGCAGGGGAAAAATCAATTCATTTTTTCAAACTTTCCATGGTACTATTCTATTTCATGGAAGCATTTCCCATAATTGGCTTCAATAGGAACTGAGATATTAGAGGAAATTGAGCGAAGCATGATTGAGGCAACGGTAAATCTTATCTCCATTCAACTCTCATTTATTTGCCGATCTAGATCAAAATTCTTACAAAGATGTCTTCAAATAACCCCAAAATAGTGGTAAGCTCACAGGAACAATAAAAGATGTGTGTGTCTTACAGGCATGTATAAAATTCATTTACACGCTCAAAATGGAATTCCTTTTGCATTAGACATTTTGTAGTGGTGTTTACTAATACAATCCAACAAAGAATTTAACTGGAACGCTTTTAATTTAACAGAGCGGGGTCATGGAACACTTTCAACAAAGACGTTCCTCTAAATACTTTTTATTGTGTTAAATAACAATAGTTTCCTTTAACACTCCCTTGTTTATTTTATTAACTAATACGATGGCTTCCATAAATACATAAAGTGAAATCTTTTCAAATGTTACTAATTCAGTGCTTAGAATCTTCTTAAAAGCTAAAAAATGTTTGTGTTTAAATTAAGCCATTCTGAAATTATAATAATGTCCTTCAGTACTGAGTTCTCAGTTCTATCAAATATAAGCTATGTCTTGATCATTAATATACCCACAGACTAACCTGGAGAATCTGCTCCACTCGTTGTTCAAGATCTTTCACGGATGCTTTTCTGTAGATGCTTTGAAGAATGTACAACAAGTGACTATGAAGGTTGTCAGAACAATGTTTATTAATCATGCTTTGGGCAATAGTAGACCGACATCCTACTGCATAGAAAGGACAATTTACAAGCTTCATTGGGCATACAGTTATGCAGTGTCTATCCATTTCACGTCTCATAATGTTGCCTGAACAAATCTGTTCACATGGAATTATCTTGAAAGGACAAGTTGAATCATGCTTCTCCAATTGACTTGCACAATATCTGGCATCACATCCCTGATTTTGGCAGATCATAGATCTAAAGCTGCAATTATTAACATGATTGGCAAGCTCTTGCACAGAATTAAATTTCATGCTGCACTGAAATAAGTTCTTAAAGTCAACATTTTTAAGCAACGTCTGTGCAAGAATTTTTCTTTTTTCTAGCAACCAAAATCCATCCATTTCCATCTCTTGAACAAAATCATCTATCTTGTCTTCTCTTGATTCGCTTAGCAGCCATCCTGAAACCCGACTAAGAAGGTTTCTTTTTGAACTTGCAAAGTCATCAACGAAATAAGAAATTATATCAAAAGGATGATCTGATAGTTCACCTTCTAAAATAACAGACTCGGCAACAAACGATTCACTTCTTTGGGTAAGATAATCTATCATTTCCATTCTCAAGTCAACAGCCACTGAACCAGGAGTCTTGAAGAGATCTCCTGATGTGTTATCAACACAGGCAGTGGCTAATCCTGGAAGTAAAATTTGAGCCAAGTTGTGAACCACTTCTGTATCAAAAAGATCACAATGGAACAGGGGACTTTTCTTTTTCTCATCTTCAATCTTCTCAGGCCCAAGCTCCACATTAGTTGTAGGCAGGTCCATGCTTGATAACACCTACAAAGAAGTTTCGGGCAGAAAGCATCACTCTATGCCCTTCGACATACTTGATATCATTTTGAATTTCTTAATAAAATTGTTTTGTACTCTCAGTGACTTCTATTCTAGATCACCAAGGATGTAAGATAGATTTCAGCATTTAGTGCGCAATATTGACGATCTAATGAACTTCAGAAATGCAAGTATCATCGTCGTTTATAAGTACTTAAATGAGGAAAGGATAAAAAAATCAATCTCATTTCAGCTACCAATAACTAAGTAGTGAATCTCCAAATGGTACAAGAAACCCAATATATATTTTACAAACAAGAAATGGACCTCTAATTTTCCACCCCCCATCTTTCTTCACTCTGTAAGCAGAAGCAAAACATGCAGCGTTCATAAGTTGAAACTAACCAAACCCGTGCATTCATAGACCCGGATCTCTATAGAACAATAACATATCACATAGCAACCCAATTGATCAGGGTAAATCAAACCGTCTAAAATCATCACAAAGCTATTGCATCCAATGCAACCAGTCCCTTGATGTTGAATTCGACCTTCGAATTAATGAAATAAAGAAAAAAAAATACAGAAGCACAAAACATACCGATGTTTGGGATCTAGAGAGTTGGCGTTGAAAGGTCAATGCTTCTGCTTCCACTAGCTTGAAACCGATCAACCCTTAAAATATGAAAGAAAATTCCATAAACAGTAAGTAAATGCGGATAAAGAGAAAACGGTAACGAGTTTAAAGTAAATACTCTGGATATGCACAACTGTTCAACGACTGCGAAGAAGGTCGAGGGAGCTCCGGAGCTCCCTAGGCGGCGACGAGCAGTATCGGGTGCTCCTCGCCGTTCCGTTTTGCTCAATAGATCCTGTACAGTTCGGTTGATGAACCTAAGTACGAAAAGAGAAATAAGATACCAGTAGAATAACAATTCATCCAACATGTAAAACTTCATTTGCTACCGTGACTTAACTCCTAGATCTTGGGCATAAAATGCCAATGCACTTGGTTATGGTAATTATTTCTTACATTTTTTTAGCCAGAATTATTTTTTACATTGATCATGTGTAGTTATATAGTATCTTATTAATATCTTATTTGATCCAGAGAAAATATTTATCAACACAATATGAGAATGGAGGAGTCAAACCGAAAATAAATTTTAAAAGACAAAATAATTATATTTAATGTACTAAAAAAATAAAAATACTATGTTTTTATAATATCTTTAGTAAAATTATTTTTTTAATTTTCATTTTATTATGTTAAGAGAGCTTGAAATAGAAATTATTAGCAACTTTATGTTGATATTTTTATTTTAGTGATTATTTGGATAGTTTTAATAATTATTTATAGGATTTCATAAGTGATTATCTGTAGAATTTTTAAACGTAAACTATTTTTAAATTAGCGCTTATACCTTAAATAAGTATTCGAAGAAACTAATTTTTTCTACTTATGATAATTACTTATTTTTCTATAATTACTTATTTTACTTTTTCTTTTTATTATCCACTCAATAATCACTTAAATTACTAAATTTTAAACATTTTTTTTCTTAAAATTACAGGAATAAAAATATTCAAATATAAATTACTTTTAACATAATTACTTATTTTTATAATATATCATAAATAATATAATCATTTATATATAACTCAATTCAAACACATGACGCAAAATTTCCTTACTGAATTGATTTTCTTCATTGTTTAATACATGTGTTCTTGATTTAAGAACTTGTATATTGATTGCTTTTGTCATTTATTGAATAAAACATATAGAGTTCAAATAATAGTATCTTTTTTAACCCGGGCGTTAAACAGTTATTTTCTGCCGGACTATGTTACACTTCTCGTGGAGACCGACATGCTCCTGTGACTTGTTCTTCTATTATGATATTTTATCTCCATATGCTGATGTATTATATTGTTGAAAATTTGTTTATAAAATTGGGATCCATGTAATAACGTTATTCTCATGTTAATATCATATCGTTTTAATTACACTTGAATATTGGCGATGAATAGAAATTTTATGTATATCATATGAATTGGATAAGTATTTATGTCTTCTTTCATAGATGCACAATCTAATTTTCATAGAAAAAATTAATTTCAATTGGAAAGACTAATATTTGGCCAAAAGAAAAAAGGAAAGAATAATATATGTGATCACGAGGTGCTAACTCAAATTATGGAAGAAAACTATACAAATTTCCATTACCATTAATGGATGGCTCCATAGTTTTTTATGAGTGATTTTTATGATTTATTAAATAATATAACTTATAGATTTTATTTTTCATATTAATATGGTATTGATTCATAATACTTTTTCCGTATCATTTATGGAATTTTCTTTGTATACTTTTTACTTTAATACTCTTTATAAAAAGTAGTAAAGTACTTCTACTTTTGATTTTAAATTTAAATCACTTGTAATTATATGAAATATTAAGAACTGTGGTTGAACTATTTAAATTTGTCCAAATTTTAATTTATTTTCTAAATTGGTGCCTAATTAAATTATAAATTTAATCTTTTGTATAATATCTCTATTATCTAATTAATAAAGTGTGTTTATAAAAAATATTTATTTAATGATCCAAACATAATTTATAATTTTGAAACATAAGAATTACTATTCCTTAGATGACTTGGATTTGAAAGTGGAAGAAATATTTTTTTCCTTAACGAATGCCTTTTATAAATCTACATGCAAATATATGTCCCTCCCTTTCATAAATAAGGGTAATTTTGAATTGTTCAACTAATTTTTTAACTAATTTTAAGTACATCCCTTACTTTTTTTTATAGGTATTTATAAAAAAATGGAGGAAGTATAATGTTAAATATAATTTTTTAGTATGATAATAAACTTAAAAATCAATCCATTATATTTTTCTTTTTTTGTTGGGTCAAATATATATAATATATATATATTTTTTAGAGATGGCCAAATGTTTTTCTTACTTTTTTGGGCCAAAGTATATTTTTGTTAATTAACTATCAAGGGTGTCAGAGATTTGAAACGTAATAACCTATGTAAGAAAGAGAAAAATATTTAAAAAAAAAAAACGGTGGCTTATGCATCAACGAAACTCCCCATCTCGCCTGGATGAGAGAAATGCGAAGCACTTTTCGAGTCTTCTCGTTGCCTCTTATACGGTGCACCATGCGTCTCTAGTGTTAACCAATGGAAGCAAGAGGAACCAGCAAACACCGTTCAAAGCTCTCTCCTTTTTAGTTTTCTCGGAATATAAGCATTAAGATTAACCTAGACACTACGCACTTGAAGTTCTAAGTTATTGTCAATGGCTGTTTCAGAGGAAGAGTGTTCGTCTGCTAAGTGCGGGCCCTCATCGTCTTGCTCCAGCACCGCCCACTACCTTGCCAAGTGCGTTGTTAGAGGAAGTGTCGTTCTTCAGGTCCTGTATGGTCACATCCGTTCACCCTCCTCCAGGGACGTTGTCTTTGGCAAGGTTCTTTTATATCAATCTTCTTCTTTCTTCAATATAATTTTTTGTTACATTTCCTGTTGCCACTACTCAAATCAACCCACAAATCAGACTTTCATTTCGTGGGTGGGTTTAGGTTTGGCTTTAGGGATGGAACCTTTCGAGTATTTTTTTTTAACCTTTTGGTTAATTTTGGCTCCGACTGGGACCATTTAAGACTTTCAAGTCTCGATTGCTGATACGCTCTGTGCTGCTTGTGATTATGCTATACGAAAAAAAGTGATGACTAGGAGAATCAACTGATCTTTAAAAATGGCCCCATGTATAATTTGTTTCTTGTATGAATACTCTCCTTAATCAAGGATGTAAAATCTGATTCTATCTATTGCATGGTCTGGGTTGGGACGGACCTCTTTCCCTTTCGTGTAACTTGCTTAATCCAACTATTTTATGCGTTTGTTATAACTAGGATTATTTGATTGGTGTCATGCTGCTGCTATTGATTTGTACTTTCAGGAAACGTCTATAGAGTTGGTAATAATTGGTGAGGATGGAGTTGTACAATCTGTCTGTGATCAGCCTGTTTTCGGCACGATTAAAGATCTTGCCATCTTACCCTGGAATGGGAATTTTCATACGCGAGATCCGAAGGTGTGTGCTTCTCTCCTTTTGTGAACTTCTTATTGGCTTAACTAACCAAGAGCTGATATTAAAGCTGCTTATTTTCATGAAAAACAACTATCTATGTTGAATGAAAGCAGTTGTTCCGATTGTCATTCTTTCCACATAGGCTGGATCTTATTTAGTCCTTCTTTGCTCTATAGATGAAGGGTAAAGATCTTTTGGTTGTTATATCTGATTCCGGGAAGCTGACATTGCTTACATTTTGCAACGAGATGCACAGGTTTACTTTTTCTGCCCTTTTTCTTGGTTTTGTTATTTATTGGTCTTGACTTGAGCAATATACTATTGGAGTTCAGTGACCACATATTGTAACAAAATAACCACTTTGTATGATTCAAAGTGGAAATATTTGAGTTAGCTGCTACTGAAATTTTGATGTCCTTGAATTATACTCTACTCAGCTTCCTTCTTCTTTCTATATGCATCTATGTAGGTTTTTCCCTGTAACACATGTTCAGCTATCTAATGCTGGAAACACAAGGCCTCTTCCTGGAAGAATGTTAGCAGTTGATAGCAGGTGATGTCTTTTCTGGCCAGAAAACTTTTGGAAAGCATCCATACTACCCTTCTGGTTATGTCCAAGTTCTGTTTTATGTTTTATTTATAAGCAAAAGTCAGTTTCATTCAACAGTGGTTGTATTAACTCGTGGTTTACTTTCTGCAGTGGTTGTTTTATTGCTGTCAGCGCATATGAAGATGCGCTAGCTCTGTTTTCAATGTCAATGTCTAAAAGCAGTGATATCATTGATGAGGTCCGGAATTCCTGTGCCAATTTCCATTTTAGAAAATCTGAATGTGATTGTGTTTTGGCATACATGTTCATATGTATAAGATAGGGATTTTTCTGAACATAGAGATATATTATTGGACAAACTAATAACGTAGTCTCTCTAGGTATCCTTTAGTTATTTTGCTGATAAGGTTAGATGTATCTTCAAATATATTGGAGGGCTTTATCAGCATGATGTCTTTTGTAATTCTATTCATCTTTCATCTTCTTCATTTTACTTTTTGATGTCCTAGACGGCTAGACTTGTAGCATTATATTTCATCCTCTTTTTTGTACTTTCTTTTTTGTCTACTTTGATTTACACGTCTTCATTTTTTCTGGAAAAAAATTCTCATATGATTTTTTTTTGTGCAACTCTAGAGAATAACTTACACTTTAGAAAGTGAAGGGACTGCAAGTGCTTATAGAAGCATCCAGAGACCCAGTATACATGGTACTATTTGGAGCATGTGCTTTATATCCCAAGAATCCAGGCAACCAAGTAAGGAGCGTAATCCTATACTAGCTATTCTTCTAAATAGGTATGATGATTATGTATCTTGACCGTTGTCAAGAGTCTATTTTAATACTGGGATCTATGATGGAAAAGGATTTCTTTTGTTGTTATCTTTGTTTTAGATGATGAGTGCTCACCAATGATTATATCCTACAGGAGGGGAGAGCTTCTAAATGAGTTACTTTTATTAGAATGGAATATTAAAGCACATGCAGTATATGTTATTTCTCAGTTTGTTGAAGCTGGACCCTTAGCGCAGGACATTGTTGAAGTTCCCAACTACCATGGACTTGCATTTCTTTTCAGAGCTGGTGATGCTCTCTTAATGGATCTTAGAGATGCTCACAATCCATGTTGTGTCTACAGGACTAGCTTAAATTTTTTATCCAATGCCGTGGAAGACCAGACTTTTGAAGATTCATGTAAATTACAAGACGTTGATGATGAGCACTTCAATGTTGCTGCCTGTGCTTCTTTGGTGCTGAGCGATTATGATCCCATGTGTATAGACAGTGATAATGGCTGGTCTAATTCTTGTTACAAGTATGTATGCTCATGGAGTTGGGAGCCTGAAAATAATGAAGATTCTAAGATGATCTTTTGCTTAGATAGTGGAGAATTTTTCATGATTGAGATTTGTTTTGATTCTGACAACCTTAAAGTTAATCTCTCAGAATGTTTGTACAAAGGTCTAGCCTGTAAGGCACTTTTGTGGGTTGAGGGTGGACATTTAGCTGCACTTGTAGAAATGGGGGATGGCATAGTCCTGAAATTGGAAGATGGAAGGCTATCCTATACTAGTCCTATCCAAAACATTGCGCCAATCTTGGATATGGCAGTTGTGGATCATCATGATGAGAAACGTGATCAAATGTTTGCCTGCTGTGGTGTGGCACCTGAGGGGTCATTACGGATTATTCGAAGTGGTATAAGTGTAGAGCAGCTACTGAGGACTGCTCCTATATATCAAGGGGTAACAGGTACTTGGGCACTTCAAATGAAATCTATTGATTCATATCATTCTTTTCTTGTGCTATCATTTGTTGAAGAGACCAGAATATTGTCAGTTGGCTTAAGTTTTACTGACGTGACTGATTCTGTTGGTTTTGAACCTAATGTCTGTACTTTGGCTTGTGGCCTTGTGAGTGATGGTTCGCTTGTTCAGATTCACCAATGTGCAGTGAGGCTTTGTTTGCCCACTAAGGCTGCACACTCTGAGGGTATCCCTTTGTCCTCCCCTATTTGCACATCCTGGTCCCCAGGCCATGTAAATATCAATTTGGGGGCTGTTGGGCATAATTTTATAGTTGTATCAACATCTAATCCATGTTTTTTATTGATCCTTGGAATTAGATTGCAATCAGCCTATCATTATGAAATTTATGAAATGCAACATTTGGAGTTGCAAAATGAATTATCTTGCATTTCCATTCCTAGACAAAAATTTGAGCAAAAACAATCAGATTTGTCCATTTCAATACATAGCAACACTGCTTCCTTTCCAAGTGGTGACATCAGTAAATACTTTGTTATTGGCACACATAGGCCTTCAGTGGAAATTTTGTCTTTTACACTTGATAGAGGGGTTAGATTTATTGCATGTGGGACAATTTCGTTTATGAGTACAATGGGCATAGCTATAAGTGGCTGTATACCTCAGGATGTACGGCTTGTATGCGTTGATAGGTTTTATGTTCTTGCTGGGTTAAGGAATGGAATGCTTCTTCGCTTTGAGTGGCCATCAGATCAACCTACTCCACCACCAGTAAGCGTGGATACTGCTCTATTTAATATAAATTTGGTAAATTCTGAGGAAAATGTTTCAAACAAGGTAGAGGACCTTCCTGCCACTCTTCAACTGATTGCTATTCGTCGCATTGGCATTACTCCTGTTTTCTTGGTGCCCCTGGGTGACACACTTGATGCTGATCTAATTGCTCTAAGTGATAGGCCTTGGTTGTTGCATAGTGCAAGACACAGTCTTTCTTATACTTCTATCTCACTTCAGCCTTCCACACATGTGACTCCTGTCTTTTCTGCTGAGTGTCCAAAGGGAATGTTATTTGTTTCTGATAATAGTTTACATCTGGTAAAAAAGTCATACTTAAGTAATACTTGCTGTTTCCTTTTCTTTTTGGTCTTTTTCATGCCTTTGTTGCTGTTTCATTGTTTATATGGTCTTAATTATGCAATGCTTTAGGTGGAGATGGTGCAAAGCAAGAGACTTAATGTGCAGAAGTTTCATTTGGAGGGCACTCCGCGGAAGGTTTTATATCACAATGAAAGCCGGATGTTGATCGTGTTGAGAACTGAATTGAATTATGGTACATATTTGTCTGATATATGCTGTGTGGATCCCCTAAGTGGTTCAGTGCTGTCTTCTTTTAAACTTGAACTTGGAGAAACTGGAAAATCCATGGAACTAGTAAGGGTTGGAAGTGATCAGTTGCTGGTGGTTGGAACTAGTCTGTCTTCTGGTCCTGCCATAATGCCCAATGGTGAAGCTGAGAGGTGTTACATCTACTTTTTTTCTCCTCATTTTAGTCACAAACTGATTGACAAATTTTGTTGCCCGTCAAGTATTGAACCACTGATGGCTTATATTTCCTGCATTGCATTATGGTTGTAGAAGTTAAATAACCTAAACTTCCATTTGAGGACCATACATACCAAAATAATCTATAGAAATATGCATGCAAACATACACATGGCCGTTGTTTTTGAATATTCAAAAGTAAACTTTATTGTGAACATCTATATCTAGCACATGCTTCACCAACGAAAATAGGACCTTCAAATTCTCTTTTTCTCATCATCTATGAAAGTCCTGTTTGGAGAATCTGTTCACAAGGAGAGTTGTGTCCTCTTTCTCCTTCCCTGACGGATCTAAACTGAAGGGCACTCAGACTTTTCACTATATGACATGTACGGCTTCAATTATTTGTGTTATGGTGCTGTTATCATTATCTGCAAATAATGAATAGGTTCAAGGTTAGGGTAGCCTTAGCTGCACCTTAGCAATGAACGCCTGTAATGTAACAAGTTGTTTGGCTTCAAAGATAGACTTAGTCAAACTGTTTAACTTCTCGATTCTGTCTATTGCACATGAAGCTATAGCTATGAGCAAATTTGTCATTTTACGATGTTCTCCTTTATCCTTTTATGTGGTGAAGTATGAAAATATTATATTGTGCCAACAAACTCCATCTTGCCTACTTTTATGAGAAATCCCTTTTATATTTTTCTGTAGACCTGTAGGAGAAAGAATATTGATAAAATCTTTTAATTTCTTAGTCATAGGGTAGCAATATAATATTTGGATCCTTCTATTGCAGTACCAGTGGTCGTCTTCTTGTTCTCTGCCTTGAACATGTGCAAAATTCAGACAGTGGTTCAATGATATTGTGTTCCAAGGCAGGGTCATTATCTCAAAGAACTTCACCATTCCGTGAAATTGTTGGATATGCCCCTGAACAGCTATCAAGCAGTAGCCTTGGAAGTAGCCCTGATGATAATAGCTCTGATGGCGTTAAACTTGATGAAAATGATGTGTGGCAGTTGCGATTGGCTTATGCAACCACATGGCAGGGAATGGTCCTCGCCATCTGTCCTTATCTTGATCGCTACTTCTTGGCTTCTGCTGGCAATGCTGTATGTTTTAAAATCTTGACTTTTCTCGTTTCCTTGTGTCTTTCTTCTAGTTCTCCCTCCATATCTCAATTCATCTCTTTTAACATCAGAAGGTTCTGTATCTATGCTTAACATATGTTAATTTAACCACATTTCTTTTACACAGCCTGCTGATTAAGATATTGTCTTGTTATTCAGTTCTATGTTTGTGGTTTTCCAAATGACAATCCTCAAAGAGTGAGAAAACTTGCTGTTGGAAGGACACGTTTTATGATTACATCTTTGACTGCCCATTTTACTAGAATTGCTGTTGGTGATTGCCGTGATGGTATCCTTTTCTATTCCTACCAGGAGGTGAGTGGCAATGGGTGTTTCTCATACTATTTTCTTTATGGAACAACAAAGGAAATTGCAGAGATTGGGTGGCTACTCTGTATTTATTTTTTTGTTTAATTATGGTTATTTTATGTAAAACTTATCCTCATGCTTTTCTGTACTCCTTTCCTCATAAAATTTTTTACTTGTGTTCATTCCCCTCCCTTCACATTCTTTTTTGTAATAAGTTGTTTTCTGATGCATATAATTTGACATTGCTGGATCATGGTTCACTTGTCATGATATTACTTGTTATATTCCTTCATTAAGAAAAAGCAATATTGAACTAGTTTAATTTGCATCTTCCATTGTAGGAAGCAAGAAAGTTGGAGCAACTTTATTGTGATCCATTGCAGCGGTTAGTAGCTGATTGCATTCTCTTGGATGCTCAGACTGCTGTTGTATCAGATCGTAAAGGCAACATTTCTGTTTTATGTTCTGATCATCTGGAAGGTAAACCTGAATTAAGCCTCTTGTGTTTCAAGTAATCAGCTATCAACTATAACCCTTTATTGTATGAATTATTGTCTATCTCTTTGAACTTTTTATGTGCTTAGGCCTTAGGCTTTTAAAATATGAACTAATTGGTTTTGCTGCAAACAAAAGTTTCGTGACTTGCTTATGGTTGATAGATTTGTGCCCGATACTAGATCACCATATCTTTTTTTTTTGGGGTACAAGTTGAGATCACCATATCAATTTGTTTGTGTTACATGGGATTATTAGTTATTCAATTTTCACCGTCAGATACTAAAAGAGGTTATTTAGTGTCATTATTAGCCGAATGAGTAGTTAGTAATAACTAACATTATAACTACCTAATTATCCTTATGAGTGATATAAATAAGGGTAATTAGGAAGGGATTGGTGTAGATGAAATAATGGAATTGTATTCAGATAGCTTGACTGCTTGAGGTTATAAGTTTCTTCATTTGTGTATTAGTTTTTTTTCCCTTTTTTTGGATAAAGAATGATAAGAGGCCCATAATGATAGGACTGCATGTATAAGTTCATACGGACAGAGTGATCTTCCTTATTACTGGTTCAATAATTACGTGTTGGTTGGAAAATATTTAAAAGCCTTGCAATTTCTGTATGGTTGCTACCTTCCTTCAATTCATGAAAAGCAATAGCAGCGTCCCTTTTTTCATAAAGATTGTGCTGTTTGAGTCATTGTTTAAGGTGTTTATCTGTGTGTGATGGGCACCCTAGTGGGTTGGAGAGTCCTTCCCTAAAAACAAGTTATTGAGATGAGGTAATCAACCCACTTAGGTTCTCCATGGACATAGAGTAGACCATTCTACTCAATGTGGGAGTGAGCATCTTATACTTCCTTGGTCTGTATCAACGTGATCCCTTGGTTTCTAATTTTTAAAAATCTATTGTCATTCTATTACTGTACTTTATTTTGAAAAAGCTACTAGCTTAATTATTTGTTGATTTTTTATGCCCCTGAAACAAGATTCTATCCCTAATTTGTTATGGTGCTCCTGCCTCAGACAATGCCAGTCCAGAATGCAACTTGAAACTAAGCTGTGCTTATTATATGGCTGAGGTAGCAATGAGCATTCGGAAGGTAAATCCTTTGAAGTTCATGGATGAAAATTTATTTATTTTCTTTAATTGTTGTTGAAATTTGAAGATAAAGGCTGCAGATCCAATGTGCTGAAATTGATCACCTTATTTGGTAACATGGACAATGGTTCCTCTACAGGAGAAGTCATATCTTTGAGTCACTTGTTTCTTCATAAATATATGATGAGTTCTAGAGGAAATACCTAAATTTTTTTTTTGCAAAAAAAAAAAAAAAGAAAAGGAAAGAAAAGATGCAATGTTCCTGAGCCTTTACAAAGGCTGGTGGCAGGTCATTGCTAACCTCCCAACATTAGCCTCATATTTTGGCATGTTTCTTGGCCCCCGGGTGTTGTATTGTAAATACAAATGAATGAGGAAAAAAGAAGTTGCTTTCATTTAATTTATATATCTATGCTTGATGTGTTTTCAAACTGCTTATTCGTTCTTTGGATTTGGTAATGCTTATGTTATCATCCAATATATTGCCATTTCTTCCTCCTTGCCCTTCTTGTTTTTCCCCTCTTTGCATTTGCTGTACATAATTCACCTTTATAGTTTTTGTTTTTATTTCAGGGCTCATATTCTTACAGACTTCCAGCTGATGATGTTTTGCAAGGTGGTGATGGCCCCAAGACAAATGTCGATTCATTACAACATACTATCATTGCTACTACTTTGTTAGGTAGCATAATGATCTTCATTTGTTTATCAAGGTAGGTACTGATTAATTTTGGCAGCAGCTCCCTCTACAAGTAATAAGGTGAATAATTATTGGGGGCATGTTAGTTAATGGCCGTCATCTGCTTGGGATGTAATGGCCGTCATGCTTTATTTAGATATTGTGTACAGCTACAATGACTGGCTGACCATCTGTTCTGTTGTAGGATTTTGTGCTTTACGTTTCTTGCATAATAGTGATGTAGTCTTGAAAACTATTTGAAGGGAGTAACTCTGTTCTCTTATAGTACTGATATTTAGACACTACATATTCACATCTGCAGTCTTCAACTTTCGCTGGATTGATGAATTTGGGTGATGCTCTAGTGCAGATTAGCGTTATTTTTAATTTAAGTGCTGACATGACTGAGAAACATCATTTGTCATTGTGTAGGGAAGAATATGAGCTCTTAGAAGCTGTGCAAGCTAGACTTGTTGTCCATCCATTAACTGCACCTATTCTAGGAAACAGTCATTATGAGTTTCGTAGCCGTGAGAATCCAGTAAGTACTTCTAACTGGATTCCATTACTTAATTCTAGTTGAGTTTTTGGTGTGCCATCTTTCTTGCTCTAGATCTTCAGCTGTTTGGGAAAATCTGTTCATGGTAATTTTCATGGTCCCTGACTCCCTGCTGCCAAGTTCTGATAGCAGAATGATTGACTTTTACCTTATGACAGATTCTAAATTTTTGTTCTATTTTCTAATTTATATTCCAAATACAGAAACTCTTTCTGTTGTACCTTCAGTCATTGGTTTTACTTACACTAATTATCACATGGATAGGTTGGAACACCAAAGATGCTTGATGGTGACATGCTGACTCAGTTTTTGGAGCTAACAAGTATGCAGCAAGAGGCCATTCTATCTTCAGAACCACCAGATGTGGTGAAATCAAGTTTGAAGCCACTACCACCTTCACATTTTCAGGTCAACCAGGTGGTCCATCTTCTTGAGCGAGTTCATTATGCGCTCAACTAGATACGCCTTTAATGTTCTCTGCACTTTTCTTTTACATGGGATGTGATAGGGCCTCCTAGTTTCAATGGAAGTGTTGAAAACTCTCTGCCCATTTCTTGTCTGGCCTGGAATAAGAACCAGTCAACATATAATGAGGTCAGATACTGATGCAAAGTTAATAATGCTGTTGGGAAGAGCGATTCAAACAGCTGCACGAGGAACCCAATGCTTGGGCAAGGTTGCAGTTAGTCCCTTGTATTTCCATGTATTGTAGCAGTATTCACATTGCTTTGGTGCTGGAAATTGTACAATAGTAAAATCAGTGTGTAGCATTTTTTTTTAATTTATATTTTTTTGTGATAGAAATAATCTTTGTATATTCCTTAATAAAAGAATCTTGGCGTTTGAGCGCCATTGGGCCATATTTCATTTTTTATCATCCGACATTCCTTGGTCATTGTTACTTTGGTGGATTTTCAAGGTTTGTTAGAAGGAAAAGGAACAAGAATATAGAGGAAGGAAGAGTAGTGAAAAAACATGTTAAATAATAGTTTTGGGCCACTTTATTAAGATGTACAAAGATTTGATGTATTTCTACCAGTAAGTGAAGAAACTCTAAGTGGTATCGAGATGTATGGGAGGAATAATTTTTATGTGACGATTTTCCTTTTCCAATGAAAAACTCACATGGCGTAACCTTTCTACTCCCATAAAGATTGTATTAGTGATTATTAGACATAATTACAGCTATTACATTTGAATTTGACAATAGATGACTTTATTACTAACCATGTGTGGGGAAAGCAATCCCAAGAATTACTATTTCTTTTTTTGGGTAAACAGGGGAAAGTTTATTGCATAATGAAAATATTACAACAGTATGTTCAACACATGATTAAGTAATCAAGGGAATTAAAAGAAACAGTCGGAGGGGAAAAACAAGGGGTCATCCTATGAGCGTGTGTATTGTAGAAGTTCCATTTGCTGCAAGAGTCTGATCTCGGGTGAAATGGATAGCACGAAGTGGGAATTATTATTTCTTGAAGAAGATAGAAGTTAGCTTCTGCAAAATGATGGGACACGTACTTGCAATCATCATTTGTTACTTTTATTTATAAAGTTCGGCAGAAACTACGCCATTAAGTCTGGTCTCTGCAAACTTATTAAAATATTACGAGTATCTATAACTCCTCAAGGCACGCAGTAATTTTTTGTGAAGAACAATGTGTGTATTTTATGAAAACAAAGATAAAAGAAAACATTATTACTCCGAAAAAGAAGTTCAAATAAATCTCGTTCATTGGACAACTTCTTTACAAAATTGGCTGCATAATAGCCTTGAGATTTTGTTGCATACCCAACTATATATTACATGCCTACGAATATCACCACTCATTCCAAATGACGCACCATATTTTTGCTCGCACATCATCTTTAGTGTTAATTTTTACTTTTATATCCGATTTAACAGTAAGTCTTATGACTTTTAAATGAGGAACTTTAATACTATTTGACTCGCTGAGAACACTTGAAAGGTGAAAACTAACATATTTTCTTATAATTTAAACTACATACTTGTTGGTATCTCTAGCATTTTTAAAATAATCTTTTGAAAACTTAGATGGTTTATCTTTAATTTTTATGGATTCTCTTAATTTAAGATACTTCATATTAGGCCAACAAACTTAGGAATTAGTATAATAGATGAATAATATCTCAAGCCTACTATGGATTAGCCTAAAGGCTCCAGTGTCCAAACTCATAATATTAAGATAATCTTACAATCGTAACGATCTTAACTACAAATGACACGGATCTCTAAGTATAAAAGAAAAATGAATCTCTATTCATTACAATTAAGCATTTAGCCAATATTGATATAGTAATAAAATAGATTAACTAGATGTACTACCGCAGGTTGTGCGGGATGCTGTTCAAGTTTCCAGAATTGACTATTATTGAATAGAAGAATTGGCTATTATATAGCATACTAGCAAGCTACATAAAATTTTACTCCTAATTTATATTTACGTGTCTATTTTTGTTTACATTGCGGGGAAGAAACGGGTGTAAAATGTATTCAGAGAGCAAGTTTAACAAGTTGCATTTGTGTACCTGGTAGTACAGAGTCATATTTTGGGACACCTTCGGAACGCGAAGAATTGTAGGCAAGCTATAGTGGCTGATAAGTTTCGTGTATTTTCTTGATCTCAATGTGATTTTATAAAAATTAATAATCACTATATAAGTGCACGGAATTGAATTTACTTCATATTAAGATACACTCTCTAAAATTCATCATTATTTTATTCTTATTATCCTCAACCTGTTTTTAAGTCTAAATATGCAGGTCACCCAAATTTTGGAGATTTAAATATATTTTGGCCTAATATTTATTGTCTGGATCGTATAAATTTTTTAATTATTAATAAATTTTACAATTTTATCCAGTTTACCAAAAAAAAAAAAAGGACTTGAAGCAAGAGAAAATGATTAAAAAATGAAAGGAAAAAAAAAAAACAACGGTGGGGTATTCATCAAAGATACTCCCCGTCTCTACCCGGAAGGGAAATTCGAAGCGCTTTTCAAGCTTCTCGTTGCCTCTTACACTCAGCAGCATGCGTATGTAGTGTTCCAATGGAAGCAAGAGGAACCATCAAACACCATTCAATGCTCTTTCCTTTTTAATTTTCTTGGAAAACAGGCGTTCAGATTAACCTAGAACTCCACACTTAAAGCTCCAACTTATTGTCTATGGCGGTTTCGGAGGAAGAGTGTTCGTCTGCTAAGTGCGGGCCCTCACCGTCTTCCTCCAGCACGGCCCACTACCTTGCCAAGTGCGTTCTCAGAGGAAGTGTCGTTCTTCAGGTCCTGTATGGTCACATCCGTTCACCCTCCTCCAGGGACGTTGTCTTTGGCAAGGTTCTCTTTCTATATCCATCTTTCTTCGCTGTAATATTCCTTTATTAGAATTTTGTTGAATTTCCCGGGGCCGCTATTGAAATCAACTTGCAAATCAGACTTTCATTTCGTGGGTGGGTGTGGGTTTGGCTCGAAGGATGGAACCTTTCAAGTAATTATTTTTTGGGTTAATTTTGCTCCCGATGGGATTTTCCAAGTCTTTTAATTCGTCATTGTTGGTACACTCTGCATTGCTTGTGACTATGCTATATGAAAGAAAGTGATAACTAGGAGAATCAACTGATTGTTAAAAGAATTGCCTTTTATAATCAATTTCTTGCATACTACTTCTTAATTAAAGATATAAACTATGTTTTGTCAATTACATAGCCAAGGGGGTGGCTTGGACCTCTTTCCTTTGGTATAGCTAACTTAGTCCTAGTTTTAAGAGGGTTTGGACCTGGTCAGTACCCATATTCCACCCACCCTTACCACCTGAGCAAATCCCAGGTGGAACTTAATCCAACCATTTTATGCTGTTGTTTATAACTATAATCATTGGATTAGTATCATGCTGCTGCTATTGATTTGTACTTTCAGGAGACGTCTATAGAGTTGGTAATAATTGGTGAGGATGGGATTGTACAATCTGTTTGTGATCATCCTGTTTTTGGAACGATTAAAGATCTTGCCATGTTACCCTGGAATGGGAATTTTCAGGCACGAGATCCAAAGGTGTGTTTGTCTTTCACCTTTAGCGAACTCTTTATTCTCTTATCTATAAGAGCTGACCGAGCAGTTTGTTAATCTACTTATTTTCTTGAGTAACATTTTTAGTTGAATGAAACCAGTTGTTGTGATTGCCATTTTTTCTCTAAGGCTGAATCTTATCTAGTCCTTTTTTGTTCTGTAGATGTGGGGTAAAGACCTTTTGGTTGTTATATCTGATTCTGGGAAGCTGACATTGCTTACATTTTGCAATGAAATGCACAGGTTTACTCTGTCCACCTTTTTTTCTTGGTTCATTCTTGTCCCACCGAAGAAAGGTGTGGTTTTGTTATTTATTGGTCTTGAGCAATCCATTACTGAAATTCAGTGACTGCATATTATAACAAAAGAATCACTTTTGTATGATTCAAAGTGCTAATATTCTAGGTTGTCGTTACTGAATTGTCAAAGTCCTTAAATTATTCTGTACTAAGCTTCATTCTTCTTTCTATATGCATCAATGTAGGTTTTTCCCTGTAACACATATTCAGCTATCTGATGTGGGAAACCCAAGGCATCTTCCTGGAAGAATGCTAGCGGTTGATCTCAGGTGATGTCTTTTCTTACCAGAAAATTTTTGGAAACATCTATCTTAGCCTTCTGGTCTTCCCAAATTTTGCTTGTAAGCATGTGTCATTTTCATTCTGTGGTAGTTGTATTAACTGACATTTCCTTTCTGCAGTGCTTGTTTTATTGCTGTCAGCGCATATGAAGATCAGCTAGCTTTGTTTTCAATGTCGAAGTCTAAAAGCAGTGATATCATTGATGAGGTCCAAAACTACTGTACCGTTTTCTATTTCAGAAAATCTTTATGTGGTTGTTTGTTGGCTACATGTGTATGTGATAAGACTTTTTCTCGCACATTGACACACATTATTATTTGGACTTTGGACAAAATTGTCTTTTTGGGTATCCTTTTATTATTCTGCTGATAAGGTTCGATGAATCTTAAAAGATATTGAAGGGTTTGATCAGCATGGTGTCTTCAATAATTCAATTAATCTTTCCTCTTTTTGTTGTTTTAATTTTTTTAATATGTCTTAGACTTGTAGCTGTATATTTTATCCTCCTTTTGTGTACTTTATTTTTTGTCTGCTTTTGATTGACACATTTCTTTTATCTGAAAATATAAATTCTTATACTATCTTTTTTGCCCAATTCTAGAGAATAACATACCCTTCCGAAAGTGAAGGGAATGCAAATGCTTATAGAAGACCCAGCATACAAGGTACTATTTGGAGCATGTGCTTTATTTCACAAGATTCCAGGAAACCAAGTAAGGAGCATAATCCTGTACTTGCTATTCTTCTAAATAGGTATGATGAGTATGTCTTTTGGCCTTTCAGGAGTTTATTTTAAGATTGGATTGATCCATGATGGAAAGAAATTCTTTTTCATGTTGTCTTTGGTTTGGATGTAGTGCACTTACTGAAAACTATATCCTACAGGAGGGGAGAGCTCCTAAATAAGGTACTTTTATTGGAATGGAATATTAAAGCACAAGCAGTCTATGTTGTTTCTCAGTTTGTTGAAGCTGGGCCTCTAGCACATGACATTGTTGAAGTTCCTAGCTCTCGTGGATTTGCATTTCTATTCAGGGCTGGTGATGCTCTCTTAATGGATCTTAGAGATGCCTGCTACCCATGCTGTGTCTATAGAATTAGCTTAAATTTTTCTCCCAATGCTGCGGAAGAGCAGGCCTTTGATGAAGACTCGTGTAAATTACAAGATGTTGATGATGAAAGCTTTAATGCTGCAGCCTATGCTTTGTTGGAGCTGAGCCGTTATGATCCCATGTGTATAGACAGTGACAATGGTGGTTCTAATTCGGGTTACAAGTATGTTTGCTCATGGAGTTGGGAGCCCGAAAATAATTGCGATTCTAAGATGATTTTTTGCTTAGATAGTGGAGAGTTTTTCATGATTAAGATTTGTTTTGATTGTGATGGCCTTCAAGTCAATGTCTCAGAATGTCTATATAAAGGTCAAGCATGTAAAGCACTTTTGTGGGTTGAGGGCGGATATCTAGCTGCATTGGTGGAAATGGGGGATGGCATGGTCCTGAAATTGGAAGAGGGTAGGCTATGCTATACTAGTCCTATCAAAAACATTGCGCCAATCTTGGATATGGCAGCTGTGGATCTTCCTGATGAGAAGCATGATCAAATATTTGCCTGCTGTGGTGTGGCACCTGGGGGTTCACTAAGGATTATTCAAAGTGGTATCGGAGTAGAACAGCTACTGAGGACTGCTCCTATATATCAAGGGGTAACTGGTACTTGGGCACTTCAAATGAAAGCTATTGATTCATATCATTCTTTTCTTGTGTTATCATTTGTTGAAGAGACCAGAATATTGTCAGTTGGCTTAAGTTTTACTGACGTGACTGATTCTGTTGGTTTTGAACCTAATGTCTGTACTTTGGCTTGTGGCCTTGTGAGTGATGGTTCGCTTGTTCAGATTCACCAATGTGCAGTTAGGCTATGTTTGCCCACTAAGGCCGCACACTCTGAAGGTATCCCTTTGTCCACTCCTATTTGCACATCTTGGTCCCCAGGCAATGTAAATATCAATTTGGGGGCTGTTGGGCATAATTTTATAGTTGTATCAACCTCTAATCCATCTTTTTTATTGATCCTTGGAGTGAGATTACTATCAGTCTATCATTATGAAATTTATGAAATGCAACGGTTGGAGTTGCAGAATGAATTGTCATGCATTTCCATTCCTAGAAAAAAATTTAAGCACAAACAATCAGATTTATCTATTTCAGCAAATCACATATTCACTGCTTCCTTTCCAAGTGGAGTTGACATCAATAAATCCTTTGTTATTGGCACACATAGGCCCTCGGTGGAAATTTTGTCTTTTACACCTGATAGAGGTGTTAGATTCATAGCTTGTGGGACAATTTCATTTGTGAGTACAATGGGAACAGCTATGAGTGGTTGTATACCTCAAGATGTTCGGCTTGTATGTGTTGATAGGTTTTATGTTCTTGCTGGATTAAGGAATGGAATGCTTCTTCGCTTTGAGTGGCCATCAGACAGACCTACTTCACCACCAGTAAACGTGGATACTGCTTTATCTAATATAAATTTGGTAAATTCTGAGGAAAATGTTTGTTACAAGGCAGAGAACCTTCCTGCCACTCTTCAATTGATTGCTATTCGTCACATTGGCATTACTCCTGTTTTCTTGGTGCCTCTGGGTGACACACTTGATGCTGATATAATTGCTCTGAGTGATAGACGGTGGTTATTGCATAGTGCAAGACACAGTCTTTCTTATACTTCCATCTCATTTCAGCCTTCTACTCATGTCACTCCTGTTTTTTCTGTTGAGTGTCCAAAAGGAATGTTATTTGTTGCAGAAAACAGTTTACATCTGGTAAAAAGAAAACCATACTTAAGTAATACTATCTGCTTTTTTGGGGGTCTATGTCTTGCCTATGCTTCTGGATCATTATTTATATGTTTTTAATTATGTGATGCTTTAGGTGGAGATGGTGGACAATCTTAATGTGCAGAAGTTTCATTTGGAGGGAACCCCACGGAAGGTCTTATACCACAGAGAAAGCAGGATGTTGATTGTGTTGAGAACTGATTTGAATTGTGAAACATGCTCATCTGACATATGTTGTGTGGATCCCATAAGTGGTTCAGTATTGTCATCCTTTAAACTTGAACTTGGAGAAACCGGAAAATCCATGGAATTAGTGAGGGTTGGAAGTGATCAGGTGCTGGTGGTTGGAACTAGCCTGTCTTCTGGTCCTGTCATGATTCCAAGTGGTGAAGCTGAGAGGTTTCACATCTATTATTTGTTTTTCTGTTTTAGTTACAAGCTAATTGATAAGTTTTGTTGTCCTTCAACTATTGTATTGCTGGTGACTTATCTTTCCTTATCTACATTATCGGTTGTATGAGTGATAACCTAAACTGCCCTTGAGCTACTGCCTACTTGTAACCAGCTTCTTACAGATCTTACTTACCTAAATACTTCAAAACAAAATATAAATTGTGACTTATGTTTTGGTGATTCGTTTAAGTCTTACTAGTGTGTAAGAATGCAAGATCTGTATGATAAAGATGTTTGGCATTATTATATTATTCAACAATAAACTTTATGGAGAAATATCCATCTCTATCCCATGCTTAACAAACCAATACAGGACCCTTTTCTCTGTTTACAAAAGTTTTTAGGGAAATTTGCTTGCAAAGAGTGTTGTGCCCTCCTGAGCGGTCATTCTGGTTCCCTGACAGATCTAAACTGAAGGGCGCTCAGAATTTTCACTGAGACATGTATGGGTTTAATTATTTGTCTGTGTTTCAGTGCTGCTATCCTTAGCTTTAAATAATGTAATAGGTTCAAGGTTAGGGTTGCCTTTGCTGCATTTTAGCAATAAAAGCTTGTAAGTAGTTGTTTGGATGCCAAGATAGACTTAGTTAGACTGTTTACCATTTCAATTTGGCCTTTTATACATGAAGCTATATTTCTACTGATTTGTTGTCCTGCTATGTTTGGGCAGTTTGGCATTATCTTTATATGTGTTTAAATATAAAAATATTAGTATTCTGCCAACAAACTTTATTTTCCTACTTTTATGAGAAATTCCTGGTTTTTCAGTAGACTTCTGGGAGAAAAAATGTCAATAGAATTTTTTATTTGGCTGGTCATATGGTAGCAATTTAATAATTGGATGCTTCGTTGGCAGTGCCAATGGCCGTCTTCTTGTTCTCTGCCTTGAACACGTGCAAAATTCTGATAGTGGTTCAATGATGATGTCTTCCAAGGCAGGGTGGTCATTATCTCAAAGAACTTCACCCTTCTGTGAAATTGTTGGATATGCCCCTGAACAACTATCAAGCAGTAGCCTTGGAAGTATCCCTGATGATAATAGCTCTGATGGCATGAAAATTGATGAAAATGATGTGTGGCAGTTGCGATTGGCTTATGCAACCAAATGGCAAGGAATGGTCCTTGCCATTTGTCCCTATCTTGATCGCTACTTCTTGGCTTCCGCTGGCAATGCTGTAAGTTGTGAAATGTTGACTTTTCTCCTTTCATTATGTCTTCTAATCTCCCTCCATTTCTCAATTTATCTCTTTCTACATCAGGAGGTTCTGTATCTATGCTTAATGTATGTTAATTTTACCACATTTATTTACATGGTCCGCTGATTAAGTTATTTTCTTGTTATTCAGTTCTATGTTTGTGGTTTTCCAAATGACAATCCTCAAAAAGTAAGAAAATTTGCTGTTGGAAGGACGCGTTTTATGATAACATCTTTGACTGCCCATTTTACTAGAATTGCTGTTGGTGATTGTCGTGATGGTATCCTTTTCTATTCTTACCATGAGGTGAGTGGGAATAGTTTTTTTTTGGTCCTTAATTTTTTTTTATGGAAAATCAAAGTAAAACAAGAATTTTGAGTTTTGGCTATGCAATTCTCCTTGTTGAGATTTGCAGAGAGACTGGGGGGCTATTCTGTACTGATGTTTTGTTTACTTTCAGTTATTTTATGTAAAGCTTATCATTATGCTTTTCTGCGCTCTATTCCATAGTAGAAAATCTCTTAATTCTGGTGCCCCTTCCCCTCTATTTGAATTCTTTATATAATCAGTTATCTCATGTTGTTTATAATTTGATATTGCAGGGTCATGCTTCTCTTGTCATGCCTGATATTGCTTATTATATTCCTTCATTATGAGAAAGCAATATGGAACTTATTTAATTTGCATTTCTATGCCAGGAAGCAAGAAAATTGGAGCAACTTTACTGTGATCCATATCAGCGGTTAGTTGCTGATTGCATTCTCATGGATGCTGAGACTGCTGTTGTTTCAGATCGCAAAGGAAACATTTCTGTTTTATATTCCGATCATTTGGAAGGTAAAACTGAACTAAACCTCTTGTGTTTCAAGTAATCAGCCATTCAGCTATCAATTATAACCTTTTTTGTAGGAATTATTGACTCTCTCATTGATCTAAGCCTCAGTTTTTTAAAATATGAAGTAATTGGTTTTGCTGCCAACAGAATATTTCATGGGCATGCATATGGTTGTACTAGATTGATGCTCTGTACTAGAGCACTGTAATTTTTTTTAACATGGGATTAGTAGTTAATTAGTGATTTATGACTGTTAGTTACTAAGGAAAAATTGTTAGAAGTATAGCTTAATAAGAGGTTAGTCAGAGCTAATTAAAATAACCACCTACCTACCCTTATGAGTGATATAATAAGGGTAATTGGGGAATGATTGCTGCGGATGAAATAATTGAATTGTGTGCAGATAGCTCAAGGCTTTTAGTTTCCTTCCTCTCTATTAATTTGGGTTAAAAAAAATTTGTGCATAAAGCACTGCCTGTATTTGCCCCAAAAAAAAGAAGTACTGCCTGTATACAGTTCGTGTCATAAAGAGTAATCTTCCTTCTTGCTGGTTGAATAGTTACACGTTGTTGTAAAAATATTTTAAGAACCTTGTAATTTGTATATGATTGCTATCTTTCTGCACCGCTTGAAAAGGAATAGTAATTTACTGTTTTTCCCCTTAAATATTGTGCTGTTTGCATCATTGTAGAAGGTGTCTATCACAGTGTAATGCCTTAATTAAAATTCTTTTAAAACTCTATTTTCATGATGTTCCTATACTTTACTTTTGAAAAAGCTATCAGCTTAATTGTTGATTTTTATTACACTGAAACAAGATTCTAACCTTATTTCTTTGTGTTGTGCCTGCCTCAGACAATGCCAGTCCAGAATGCAACTTGAAACTAAGCTGTGCTTATTATATGGCTGAGGTAGCCATGAGCATCCGCAAGGTACGTCCTTTGAATGTCATGGATGAACAGTTATTTATTTGCATCATTTTTGTAGAACTTTGAAGATAAAAGTTGCAGATCCAATGTGCTGAAATTGATCACCTTAGTTGGTAACAACGGTTCCTCTACAAGAGAGGTCATAACCTTAAGTCATACTTGTTTTTTCACAAATATATGATGACTTCTCAATGAAATACCTAAATTTATGGAAAATAAAACCTGCAATGTTCCTGACCACGTGGTGGGTGGCTGACCAATGATACCCTCTCAATGCAAACGAACAAGGAAAAAAGAAGATGCTGTCACTTTATATGGTGGTGCTTGATGGGCTTTTACATTGTTTCTTATTTATTTTTCTTTGGATTTGGTAATCATTATGTATTCTGCCAGTATATTGCTACTCCTTCCTCCTTGCCCTTCACTCTTTCCCTCTTCTCATTTGCTGTATATAATTCACCTGGTATAGTTATGGTTCTCTTTCAGGGCTCATATGCATACAGACTTCCAGCCGATGACGTTTTGGAAGGTGGTGATGGCCCTAAGACAAATGTTGATTCAGTACAAAATACAATAATTGCTACTACTCTGTTAGGAAGCATAATGATCTTCATCCGTTTATCAAGGTACCAATTAATGTTGGCAGCAGCTCTCTCTACAAATATTAAGGTGCATGATTATTGGGGGCAGGTTAGTTAATGGACAGTGCTCTACAAATATTAGGGTGCATAATTATTGGGGGCAAGTTAGTTAATGGACTGTGCCGTCATGTCACTGCTTGGTTATTATTTCTCACACTTCACATTTAATTGAGAAAAAATGATAGTCCAGGTTAGCCTTTGAGTACTTGACCTGACGAAGTGGAAACCTCGATCAAATGTTAAGAATTATCTGTCACAAATAAATAGGGTGGGACAGGTTGGGTATGACTGCAGTCTGTAGGTCAGCTCAAAATTGTCATCCCTTGTGAAAACATTACAAGGCTTCTCTATCTAAATTGCTCCTGCAATCCCCAAAGGACATAACTAGCCATAGAAGGCACAAGTCAACTGATAAGTGTTTGCAGATAATGTTGAAGAAATTATAATCAACATTCTCACCCTGATGAGGGGTCATGGTATACACCAGTGTCCGCGTTGTAAGAATGCCATTTTCCTAAAAAATGAAGGATAATTTCATTTAAGGAAACTAAACATTTTTTTTCTTCTAGCTATACTATGTAACTGTTCTATTGGAGTATTTTTTACAGATATTTAGACACCAAATATTAACATTTCTTCAACTTTCACTGGATTCATGAAATGGGGTTGATTCTCTAGTGCAGTGCAGATTAGCATTTTGTCTTTATTGAATATTGACATGTCTGAAAAACATGATTTGTTTGTGCAGGGAAGAATATGAGCTCTTAGAAGCTGTGCAAGCTAGACTTGTTGTACATCCATTGACTGCACCTATTTTAGGAAATGATCATAATGAGTTTCGTAGCCGCGAAACTCCAGTAAGCACTTCTAACTGGATTCAGTTAGTTAATTTTAGTTGAGTTTCTGATGTGTTATCTTTCTGGCTCTGATTTTTAGCTGGTTGGTTAAGTCTGTTCATGATATTTTTCATACTCTGACTCCCTGCTGTCAAGAAAGTTCTAATAATTTTAAAATCCTTCAGCTTGCTGAAGTACTTTTTCAGTTATTTTTATTTTTTGTTCCTTTTGCAGAAGTAATTCCCCTTTCCCTTTCTACTCTTTATATGTTTACCGAAGTCCAATATCTTACTTCCTTGCACCTCCCTCATATTTTCAAAGGACTAAGGTTATGGGTTTAATTTTTTATTAAGCATTATAGAAACAGTTAGCTGTAGAAGGATTGGTTTTTATCTTGTGACAGATTCAAACTTCTCTTTCAATTTTCAAACTTATATTCCATATATGATAACACTTACTCTTGTGCCTTCAGTCGTTGGTTTTGCTTACACTTATTTTATCTGGTGGATAGGTTGGAACTCCAAAGATACTTGATGGTGACATGCTAACTCAGTTTTTGGAGCTAACTAGTATGCAGCAAGAAGCCATTCTATCCTCAGAACCAGCGGATGTGGTAAAATCAAGTCTGAAGCCACTCCCCCCTTCACATTTGCAGTTAAACCAGGTGGTTCAACTTCTTGAGCGAGTTCATTATGCACTCAGCTAAATACCCCTTTTATGTCCTCTGCATTTTTTTTTTCTTGGCATGGGGCGTGAAAGGGTCTTAGTAGCTTCAATGGAAAGAGAGTTGGATACTCTTGTTCATTTCTTGTGTGACCTGGAATATGAACCAGTGTGCATAATATGAGGTCAGCTATGGCCTATGCTTGGTAATATGTCCTACGGATGCTAGTGTAAAGCTATGGACGTATGCTAGTTGAAAGGACTGTGGAGTTATATATATATATATATATTGCTGTTGATGAGAGCGCTTCAACAGCTGCGCGGGGAATACAATGCGTGGGCGAGGTTGCAGTCCTCTAACAATAACTACATTCAGTCGATGTATTATTATTCCCATATAGTGTAGTATTCACATCACTTAGGCGCCAGAAATTGTGCAGTAGCTAAACTAGTGAGTAGCATTCTTTTTCTTAGAATTTTTTGTTTGAGATAGAAATAATCTTTGTATATTCCTTAATAAAATAATATTGGCGTTTGAGCGCTTTTGGTTTGGTCCATATTTTTATCATCTGGCATTCTTTGGTTATATTTCTTTGCCGGAATGTTTGTTCGTTGCAAGAGAAACAAGAATATAGGTAAAGGAAGGGAAGGGATGATAGATAAGTATTGGTCCCCTTGATTAAGATGTATAAAAAATTCTTCCGATATCTCAGAGGAAACTCCAAATGGCGTCCATAAGTCTTAGAGGACCGATTTTATTAAGATTTTTGTTTCCTGAGAAAAAAATTGCATAAGCATATGATTATTCGCCACAATGCAGTGTGGGGATCAAGTGGGTCTGACAGTTTTACATCAGAGAAAATTGGATTAAAGAAGAGAAAATATATTTTTTTGAAGTTTTGGATCAAGATATAATGTTAAGTTTATTTATATATTTTCTCCCAAAATCTAATGAAAAAAAAAAAAAAAAAAGATCCACTAGAGTGTTTGTCACTCTTTTGGATCTTAACAATAGTATTAGAGTCAAGTTTTGGTTGGGAATATGTATGAAAGCTTGCAGATGTGCTTATTTGGAGAATAAAAAAAGGTTCAAGTGGATGATGTGCAGGACCCTTGTGAGTGGGTTTTCATCTTCCAAAAAAAAAAAACAAGAAGAAGAAGAAGAAGAAAGAAAAACAAAAAATAAAAGCATGTTTGTATGGGAAAAATTATTAGGGTCTAGTGTGAGTTAAAAGTGATAAGAAATTCCACATTAGATAGAATTTGATCAAAGAAAAAGACTACGAGGGGAAAAGATTCACAAGTCAAAATGTGATCAAACTCACTTCTAACCTTCATATTATGGAAAACAAAAAAACATTGGAAACATATTTAACTGAAGAGGATAAAAGTTAGGTTCCATGAAATGATGGAACAGATATTTTCGGTGACCAATTTGTTGCGTCAGTTTCAGCATTTAATGAACCTGGGGGCCAAGTATCAGCAAAGACAAATGGCTAAGTCTATAACCTACTAAAAGCATTGACTTGGCATGCATTTGCTCTTGCTTGTTATCGCCAAGTGGTGGTATAAATATAAAAATTAGGCTATCCATAAAAAAAAATAATGAAGCCGGTGCCAGCAAGGTTGTTGATTGCATTCATACGGCCTTTATTGGGGCTGCTTGCAAGAAAGCTGCTGGAGTAGTTCCCAAGTGAAAGGGCTCTTTTTATTTCTTTCTTTCTTTCTTTTTCGGTTTCATTTTTGCAGGGATTTTTAACGGGCACTATATCTACTTCCCTCAGTCCTAAGTATTCCCTCACTCCTAAATATAGGATACCTTTTAAAAGTATTATTTGGTTTCAAATATAAGATATCTTATAATATTATTTAATACATTAATTATTTTTTTCAATTCATATATCTCATTTATAATTAATAGGTGAAAGATAAATGTAATGGAAAGTATGAATGATAATATAATTAATAAGGATAAACCGTAAAAAATATTAGAATTTCTTAATAAATTTAATCATTCAACTCATTTTCTAAATATAGTGTTTGGTTCAATGGAGGGAGGGAAAGGAAGATGAAGGATTTTAATAGAAGAAAAGAAAGGGAAGGGAAAATAGGAAATTTTAATTTTATCTCATTTTGAGAAAAATAGAGAAATTTTAATATTATCTTGTTTGATTTAAGAGAAGAAAAAAGAAAAAATAATTATAAATAGACCATTATGTCCTGATAATATTTAAGTGAATTTTTCCTATTTTCCCCTCTTTTATATGAATGTATAATGTATAAATAATTATCTCATAATTACAAATTCATACACCTAATATTGGATTTACAATGCACATGATTAGAACATGAAAACTTGGATCATCAGCATGAAGCATGAATCTCCAATAATTTAGTGGTGTAACTAAATAATAATATAGTGACCAAAAGAAAAACTAAATAAGAATAGGACAATGGAACTCATAATTAAAAAAAGTCATAATTTAATAGAATAGCGAGACAAATGTGACAAAAATAATACCTTGATACATTGCATAGTAAAAAATTGTTACGCTTTCTAGTTTTGAAGAATAGACTTTCAGTAACCATTTTCATAATTACACCAAAAATAAAAATTTTGGCTCACGGTGGGAATAAAGGGAAATGAGAAGGGTGTTTTTACAACCACCCCCCCCCCCCCCGGACAAAAAAAAAACACACACACACACACCCCAAATCTCCTGAATTTGGGAGCAGAGATAAAAGGGGGAGGGATGAAATATGTTGTGAAAATTTTTCCTCTTTTCCTACAATTTTTTTTCTATCAAGAGAGGAGAGTAAAATTTCTTTTCTTTTTGACAAATTCTTCCAACTAAATATAATATAAAATACGTGAAATAGTAAAAAATGTCTTATATTTATGTTTAGATCTGAAAGAACATCTAACTTAATAAAAAATAAATAACGCTTTTTCCTGAACGTGGAGATTAGCTTGTTCTTGCCAACTGAGACTATAAATATAAAAAGTTGGCTCAGCATTTAATAATAAACCCAAAGCTGCCCGAGTTGTTGACTGCATTCATCAGAGTCTGAATTTAAAAATCTAATTTTTAAAAAGAACGCATATATCAATCTGATTTTGTTTTTTTGCAACGACAAAAATAGTACATGCATACATATAAAAGAATCACGTACGGGAATCAGTTTCAAAATAAAAATACGTCACCGTATCTTCCTATTAATTCAGACAAAACAAGTTGGGATATAGTGATCAACACCTGCCCTATCCTGACAGTTTGTTTTTCTTCTTCCGTCTCTTTTCATCCATTTTTCAACTTATTTTATACACAAACACACCATGGCACGTTCATTGCATTTATCTTAGCCATTTTGCAAATCGTTATTTTTAATAAATAAAAAAATGTCTTGATAAAAATACGTCATCCTTCTAAATATCATCTTCATATTGATATTTTGATAAATAAGCACTTGATCTCATTCAAAATAAGATACGTAATACAAATTGGTTCATACCACATGCATCATGAAAATGAATTCCATAAGCTGGTTCTTGAAGTACTTTTTAAAATCGTTTTCTTAATTGAGCAGGTTGTACTCTATAAACTCTACCCCGCCTAGTGGTTCTATCAAGTTGTTCAAAATCATTTTTCTTAAATGTTACATCAAGAAGCATGGGAACACTGTGGGATCAAAATCACGGAGGATCAGGAAGTATAGTTGAAGCCCTGAATGCTAATATCTACGGAAATGGCACTCAAACCTTGGTTCTGGATCACGGATATGGCACAGACCAGACCACATATGGCACTATATTATTCCTTACCTTGCATGCTACTTCAAGGTTCTGGTCTTCGACTTGGCTTTCTCACCAAATCTCAATCCCCACGTTTATGATCCCACCAAGTACGCAACTTTCAATGGCTATGCTCAAGACTTGTTGGCCCTCCTTCATCACCTCAATTTCACCAACACTCTATACATCGGCCATTCCATGTCTGGCATGATTGGATGCTTAGCTGCAACAAAGAATCCACAACTCTTTCAACATCTAATCCCACCCGGTGGTTCTCCAAGGTGAAGCAAACTCAATAATATATCATTCCTACTCGTCTTTTAATCTCCGTTATATTGCTCTGAAATTCTCTGTAGGTATCTCAATGCAAGAGGATATGAAGGAGGATTCAGAAGATCAGAACTTTTTGAATCGATGAATCAAAATTTTTCAAGCTGGGCTCACAGCTTTGCTCCGATTGCCGTGGGTGTGAACAACCCTACCGCCATCGCTCAGTTTGAGAACAGTCTGGGGAGAATGAAACCGAAAGTGGCACTAAGGGTTGCTAAAACGGTTTTTCTGAGTGACCTAAGATGGGTTCTGCCACGAGTTCTGGTGCCTTGCACAATAATACAGTCTAAAAAGGATAATATTGTTCCAGAATCTGTTGCGTTCTACATGAAGAGAAAGCTGGATGCTAATTCCATGCTTAGGATTCTGAAGACGGAAGGTCATCTTCTTCAGCTCACAGCCTACTCTGTTACTGAAAGTTCTCGAGAAATCCTTGTTGATAAAGTGACCATGAGATCTCTTCTTTAAAAACAAAAAAGGAGGCCAGTCCTTATTCTTGATTGCCACTTCAAGTGACCTTTTTTTCTATTTTATTGCTTTAAATCGATGCTATTCCTCTGCTTCTGCAGCTTCTTTCCACAGAATCTACCAGTACACAGGAAGGTTCATGCAGAAAGACGCTCGACTAATATTTAAAGGGTGAAGAAAGATACAAGATATAATATTACCTCATTTGTACGATATTTATATTCTTATCATCATTATTCATTATTTCATTCACATTCCTGACATTTTTTTAATTCTATACTTAACAATTTCTTTTAAAATTACCACAATTGCTTTTTCACTGCATCTTCCGCCAAAACAAAAAAGAGAGAGAGAGATATGGATATTAAATCTAAAAACGCCAAATCGTGGTAGCGATTTAGAGAAACCCAAAATCAATAATCGAGATCCATATTTGCTAATCAGAAAGATTGAAACAAAATCCTGACAACGCACCCAAAAACAGTAATGGAATAAAGCATGGAATTTTCACCAAGGAAGACGACATAAATATAATGGAGCGATTAGCAAGTTCCTCCTAATTCTTGCCTGCTCGATGGTAAGATGAGTGTTTAATTTTGTAAAAGCAAGTCAAAATATTGGCACCCACAAGGCATGGCACTAATTCTCATATATGATATCGCCGGATACCCATATCCGGTGGTAAATTTCATTTAAGACTTTGAAATCAAGATCCGAGAACCTGTATAACCTTTGCATCATGGGCACGGCCATATAAAAAATTAAAAACTTTCAGAATGAAAATCCATAGACTAAGAGGAATAAATGGAAGTTAGAGGGAAAGAAAAGGAAGAAAGAGTAGGATATAAAATACTTAACTAATGGCGATAACCTCAGAAATTTATTTCCAACGTTTTATACTTGTGAATTATTCTGAAGAAGCACTTCTAAAATCAATATAAACTTTGACCTGATTTTAATATCAAAGGAAAGAATATAAAAGTCCAATAAAGAACGGCATAAATTGGAATAATCTTCATCAATTAAAGAACATACTGAACTGAGAACAGGCACTATAAATTGCTTGTTTAGAGAGAAGATTTAAAATAAATAAATAAATAAATAAAAGGAAATTTTAGATGGCTCATTACCATTATTCTGAAGAGACTATCAGAAGTTAAACTTGAAAAAATCGTAAAATATGGTTGGTATAGTACAATTGAGGGGGAAAAATGGATACAGTAGCCTATCTCCCAGTGTAATTTTCAATTTCACCCAAAAATTTGCTCATCGTTTTCCAAGCAGAGGGTCCTTTTGATGGATTGAGAGACCTCCATTTCATCCCCCAAGCTTATGCTTTAAAGATAGCGGGTTAGCACTTAGCAGTAGAGTGCACAACGAGCAGTGAAGTAAAACCAAGTTCCAATTTCCGTTTCCTATAATCTTGATAACATTGTTTTGCTTCGGTATCATGCCTTCACGAGACGTAATCCATTAATATCTGGGGCTCATTTTTTGATCTTTAAGATTAAAGCCCATAACTATACCAAGCAACAGCTGCTTCTGGGTTTTCTTTTTTTTAATAATATAATATCAGAATGCCGAAAGCCACAAACTACAAATAAATCAATTTTGCATCAGCCTAGGGTACTCTCGACGTATTCCATTGCTTTCTTTTTAACATATTCAATCCGGTCTTCGTCACCTTGGGACTTCTCATACTCAAGATACTTTTTGAACAAGAACTGCAAATTAAGACAAAAAACTACCTTAATAAGGATGACAGGAAAAAAAAGGAACTTCAGCAAAACTAGATGTATGAATCATGTACTCACCTTCATCTTTTTGGGTGGGAGGCTCAGACTAATTGCCCTCTCGAACAGTGCACGAATTACATCCGAATCTTTTAGTTGAATTTCCTGCCAAGTACAAGAGAACATGAAGTTGATATAAAGAGAACGCAATGTCGAGCCCTGCTGAGAGCGCCTTCCCTCCTTTCCATATTTTTTACCCAAAAAAAAAAAAAAAGAGAGAACATGATGTTGTTAAAAAGGATTATACCTGATCAAGATAAACACTCCACAAGTCTGTTCTCTTTGGATATTCCCGTAACATTCCTTCAAACATGGATCGTCCCCTATCAGGTTCCCCAACTTTAAATTCAAGAATTGCTGTCTGTGAGATGAACTTAATATGCTTATGCCGGGGAAGGCTCAACAAAGCACGATTGACAGCAGACTGAATTCCATCCTGGTTTTGCTTCAAAAGTCTCTGTACAAGCCTCAACCAAACCTAAAACCCAGTCCACCATGAGTTCCTCAAATGAATATCATATTATTTTAAGGCCATGAAAAATAGGCTTTAGAAAATCCCATAATACCTTGCATGAATGCTTAAACTTCTTTGTCATTTTACTGACAAGCTCGTGAGCCAACTTATGTTGCTCAGTCCTCTCATACATTCCCAACAGAGCTAGATGGACTTTTTTGGGATCATTATACTGCAGTGCTCTTTGGAAAACTTTCATAACCGCTTCCTACAAACAGAAACTTAAAGTAAGGATATATACATAACCATGTCAACAACGAACAATATAAAATTGCTGTCTCCTTATTACCTCTCTAGGGTTTCCAAACTCATTTTCTAAATTCAAGTAGGCCTTCCAGATATTGAGCTTCTCATTTTCTTCTCGAATGTTTATTGTCCTCAAAGCCCTTGAAAAGTTGGGATGCAGGAAGATAAATTTAGATAACACGACATATTAAAACAGATGGTTCCATGAGAGTTTTTATTTTATTTTTTGTGTGCGATTTTTTTTTGGCTTTTTTTTTTGGGGGGGGGGGGGGGGATTGTGCAGTAAAGTCACCAATGTTGTAGCCTCAGTTTTGTATCTGAGAAAGTAGATATGAGTTTGTGACTCGGAAAAAATGCTGGAAACATATTTCAAACATGATTACCAGAAATGCCATCCTTCCTGACTTCTCCCCAACTTCTATCACCATAACAAAGCTGATGAGTAATGAATGACTCTAAGCTCTAGTCACTAATATAATATCCTAAAACTAATATGAACAGAAAAGGAAAGCATAAATCAGACTGATTATTTTGCATGAGCTTTTATCGCTCTGAGTGACACCCTACACTTTACTTGTCATCTTTTTGGAAGATAAGAATATCTTTATAAGGTACTCTGCACCGAAGTTAGACTGATGGATAGCCTTCATGCCTAGAGGTTACTTTTCTCTCCTATGTATCTGGACCCATCTTGGGAACAGCTTTTCTAAAATTGACGATGCAACTGATTTTATCTGGCCCTCGATAGGATGCAGGAACATAATAAATAATTTGTTCCGAAAGTAAATTTAGTATCAAGAATGTTAAAATAGCCACTTTTACTAGAACAATTAGATGGGCAGAAGTTGAATTGAGAATATTTTTTCGAGTCACAGAACGTTATTTAATTTAGGAATAAAGGTTTTACATGCCTAGGAAGTTATTTTTATCTAGGAAGTTAGTTACAGCTATAAACTACTGAAAACGTGTCAGAGTTGGAATTTAGTATGCTAACAATCACCTTAAGAAAACGTAGAAATTAAGGGGAGAAAAAAAAGAAATTGGGCATAAAAGCCACTGAAAAAAAGAAACCACTATTCTGCCGTCATGGCTAGGCAATAAAAGTTGATCCTCCCATTTTGGGGAAGGTTACATATCCTGATAAATGCATGCCCATAATTTCAGGCCTTCCTTCATGTTTAAACCCAATTTAGACAAATATTGAATCGGATATATAATTGACAAATGTTAAGGATTTGAATCCAGATTTATCAAATTAAATTTGATTCTCATGAGAATTTAAACCTAGAAAACCAAAACTCAAACACAGGATCTCAAGATGCATTTATCAAGGATGGATCAGATTAAACAAAAGAACAACTAACAATCAGCTACTAATAGTGAAGTACCTTTCAGCGATTGAGCGGGCTTTCTCAACGTCGGCCACAGAAATCATTAAATCCATGTATTTTATCCAAATAAAACTGCTATTAGGAGAGCTTCTAACCATCTTTTCAAATTCATCAGCAGTCCTTGGTATGTCATCTTCCAGCAGTCTTTCCTCGGCAGCCCTTATTTCTCTTTCCCTGTAGTGCACAGAACCATTTATTACAAATTGAAAAGGAAAATAGTAAATTCAGAGACATCAACTCAGCAGAGCAAAAATCAAGTAACTTCGAGAATTGTACCAACCTCTCTTCCATTGCTTTTTTCTTTGCACGCCTCTTTTGCTTTTCATCTAAGGCGTCTTCTTTTGCACCCTCTTGATTTTGAATATTAGTGTTATCAACATCAAACTGATCAAAGTCCTCGAGAGTGACATCAAGAGGAGGAATGGATGCCCTTGCCTCTGCTTCTGAAAAAATTGGGCCCTGATTGTTTTCATCTTCAACATCCATGATTTGTGTGTCAAGCAAACTGCTATTTATTGAAGCTATAGACTTCATTTTATCTGAAAATGGTGCATTTGATTCTTGTTCTAAAGAAACTTCAAGAGCAGATTCGTCTCTCATGTATGAATTCTTCATTCCTAGAGAAATCCGTTGTCTTTCTTCATCTACCTGCTCATATATGCCAGGAAAATGCAAGAAATAGTCAGCACTACAATCTCCACTAAAAAAACAGAACTACCTGTTTCAAGTCAACCCGAGGGATGTCAATTCTAATCATATATAATTTCTATAGTTTGTAGGAAATGTATATAGTTTTATCAATATCCCAGACTCTCACTATATGGAGTGAAAGAAGTTGTTATATGGTGTAGGAGTATTATGACTATAAAAAAGGATGCTCCATGTAAAACGAAAATACAACTCTTTTCCTGAATAATTGATGATATTCAATGATTTTTCCTCATTTCTGGTGAATTTTAGAGATTTTTCATTATGATTCCAAGAATTATACTACAATTGTAGCTAGACACATTACCATGCTTCTGTCCTCTGATTATACTAACAACATTTCAGTTGACAACCCAAGAAAGGTCACTGAAAAAAGCTTAAAATATTTGAAGCTGCTGTACTCAAATTACCTTCAATATTCTTGCATTTACTTTCTCTCCAGCTTTAAACTTCGTATCTATGTTGTCAATATGATCATCAGAAATCTCTGATATATGGCATAATCCAACCTAGGGAATATACAATAGTGAGATCACATAATCCAATCACTTCAATCTATACTTTTCAGAATATAATTTAACCAAAAAAAAAAAAGCAGACATTGTTTGGACGGAGTCATAAGCATATAGATCATCCAATCGAGCAATAGATAGATCATAACACTAGGAAAAAACACACACAGTATTTGATATTTAAGTTGTGAACATTGAAAAGTTAAAAGTGCCAATACATATATACACATTTCATTTCATTTTAGCAATAAGACTATATGACATGGACCACAGATGGCTATGAAGGAAGTGGATTTAATGTACCATGTTTGTGTTGTCAATTGCAATGAATAAACCAAATGACTCCACCCGCTTAACCCTGCCAGATATAACATCTCCAACATGAAATTTACTGAAATCAACAATTTCACAATTGGCTCTTCTGGTACCGTTTGATTTCTTCAAAGTAACTTCAACACGATTTGAAAGCGGGTCCACAGATAAAACCCTGCAATATTCTGGCTCAATACATTTCTTCATTCATCTCATGTTTAAAAATCTGGGGATAAGACAGGTTGATCACTTACCTGCCAATTACAAGCTTCCCGACAGGAAATTCCTTTTCAGGATCTTTAACATATTCATCAGATAGGTTTGACAGAAGAATCTTGGCATCAATCTTTCGTGAGAGCAAAACGAAGCATCCTTTTGGTGTGACATTTTTTACATAGCCCTACAATGGCCAGAGAAAGACATTCCTAAATAAATTTGATGGCTCAAAATCCCAAATCTAGGGGAAAAAACAAAGGAAAAGGATCAAATTCATACTTAGACAAAATCTCAGCAAGGAAGTTATTATGATTGCAAATGGATCAGAACACATTCACACAACATCTACTGGTAGATTTGAAAATTGAATTAAATAAGCCAAAAAGTAAAATGATAATGATTTTAGTGTCAGAATTTGACTGAAATTTGAACTTTGAACCAACTAGAGCTGGGAAATCATATTGGATGACCAAATCTTACAAAATTTTTAGCTGGTAAAAAAGTTGACAAGAAAAAAAGTTTTAAATAGTTATGATAATGACAGAAACTCCTGTTATAGTAAGCATGATGCAAACACACAACATAGAATAAAACAGATTTCTCAGTATGGATTTTTATTTTTAGATAAAACCATTACCAAACTGTAGTACTTGACAAAAATGTTTTTCTTGATGAAAAAGGAAATACTATTAAACAGACGAATGAGTGATTACGTAAGGGGATGATATGATTTTTTTTTTTTTGGGGGGGGGGTGGTTGGAGAGAACTGATGTGAGGCTTGTTAAGAAGGGGAAAATTCAAGGGAGACTAGTGTGTGTTACTAAGAAGCAAAACAACAGAATAATTGCCAAATAGCTCTCCATCTCTTTGCATATTGGTAAGGGAAACTCTCCAAAAATAAACATGAGCATGTGATGGGCCTGAAGCTGTTAGATTGGTTTATGGTAGGAGAGAGAAGAGAAATGAGTAAAATGCCTCAAAACAGGGAGCCCAAATCCCAATCAGATGACGAGGTGGTAGGAGAGAGCGGAAAAGGACAAAAAAGTAATAACCATTATGTGAAGGTCTGAAAACCCAAAAACACAATTCTGATTTCTCCAAATTCTGGTTACAGAACACACATATGGGACCAAATATGCATTGAGGACACACTAATGACTACAAACCAAGTTCGTTACAAAATGGTTCCTCCACTGCCTGACCATGTACAGTCATACAACTCCTAGCTGACTTGGCAACATACTAATATTCTAGTTGTCACAACACATAATATCAGAACATGTACATAATAGCCTTGAAGACCCGCAGCTTGCAGGTTAGTGTGCCACACACCAAACAGTTAAGTCTCAAGTTCAAATTGGCAAAGGACGGAAAAGGAACAAAGAACATATACATAACAAATGACACACTAAACATAAAACACACATAACAGCAAAAATACTTAAAAGCATATAAACGACAACTCCTGTGTATCAAACTACCATATCCCTTGGGCGTGGGACGTGTAAAGAGAGAGAGGCCATTTTTGAATATGTTGTCTAGCAGAATCAGGGAGGAGGCAAGCAAGATTTTGACTGGAAGAGTTTAAGCTGGGTATTACCACTCTTCAGTTTGTTTGGAAAGAAATTAGCTATTACATATACGTATATAGAACTGAGAATTATGGAAGTTCCACCAGAATTCAATTAGTTTAATGGTCAATGTGACATTGACAGCTTAGGATTTTGCCATAAATGTTTGTTAATACACATATAACATTAGAGATGCTAATGCAAAATAAAGCAAAGACAAAAATGCATAAAAATCATTATTTAAGAAATTATAACAAACAAGAATTAACCAGTACCTGTACAACCATATCAGGATGAAGACCCTCAATCTTCTCAACACATTTGCTACCAGTAGACCTGGAAAAACAACGTTACCATATTGACCATAATGATTTTTCATTTTCAACAAAGTAGGAGTACATTATAGCATCTAAAATCACATGATCACAACATATCTGTACACTCAGACCACCACAAACCATAAAATAATGAACTAAGCAGATTTGAATGGGTAAAGTACCATAGTTAAACCCTTATAACTGCAATATCTTGGGGACTGATGAATTAGACAACAATAATATTAGCCTTATCTCACTAATGTGAGGGAATGATGAATTAGACAACAACAACAACATTAACTTTATCCCACTAATGTGAGGGACTGATAAATTAGACATTGTAAATAAAAAAAAGTGGCATTAGGTGTAGCTCCCAAAAGGGCATAACCACATATGTTGTGGGTCATGCTCATTGGTTTGACAATATAATTTTTATATGTTCTCAGATGAGTCTGTCAAAGTTTACAATCCCAACCAAAGAGGAATCCACTTGTACATACTAAATTTTAAAAAAACTGGCTCAATGAGTCTTTTTCTAAATTTGTCTAGCCAATGGACCTTAGAAGAAAGTAATTAATCAGAAGAACAAATTTGAGAGGATTTTGATGCCTAAAGACAGAGCAAAGAGAGAAAATACAGCAGTAACCTTATAAAGTGACATACACAGAGAGTAAAGGCATATCCTTATTATGCATAATAAGCATAATAATTGTACAAAACACAGTAAAGGCAATATCACATGAATTATTAATAGAGCAAAGGCTTTGAATTTCATTCTGTCTGTAAGTATCAGTACTTACATGATATTGCGAATTTCTTTGGCATTTTCAGAAAGCATCCCATCTGAAAACCGAAGTGACAAGTCAATATGAACAGTACCCTTGCCAGAGTGGCTGACTTCAAGAACCACAGATTTGACAAACTGCCCAATATGATATCCAGACAATGGATCAGACACCCATGTTTCCGTAAGTTCGGTAAAATGTACTCTTCCATATGTATGAGGACCAACTTGGACAAGCAATCCACCAAGACCTGGAATTATTTTAGAAATTCTCCCACCCAAAACATCTCCTTCATGAATATAAGCTGCAATATCATCATTAATAATATTTGTTTGTTGATCATCTGATTTGATCACTCCGTCGTCACCAATTCTATCATGTAAAGCAGAAAAGGGACGTAAAATCAACCGCAGCAACTTCTTCTCCTTGTTGATACTCAGAATACAACCGGAAACAGGTTTTCCCACGTAAAATCGATTCTGGAAATCCTCAAGCTCATTGGGTTCACAGGCACTGTCAAGAATATAAAGCTGGGCCCTCACACTTCGGGATACTGTTAACCAGACCCATTCACTTTCCACTTTATATACATAACCCGTGACACATTGCCCAGTTGAGAAATCAAAATTTTCACTAATATTATCTCCTATATCACTGGAACCTGGATTGAAATTAAAATTAGAGTTGAAAATAATGAATTGAGTCAATTATCAATTATAATCCGTAGGAAAAAAAAAATATGATCAATCTTCATAGCAAATTAAGCTCAGAAAGGAAAACATGACCAAACTAGAATAACATAAATGAACACACAAATTTAGTCATGGATTTTTATATGATCCATTATAGAACCTTCTTGAAGACAGTAGGGGTACGAACATTTAGCTGATATCAGT
Organism: Adenanthera pavonina; assembly: GCA_026686845.1. NCBI lineage: Eukaryota > Viridiplantae > Streptophyta > Magnoliopsida > Fabales > Fabaceae > Adenanthera > Adenanthera pavonina. The sequence goes on from JAIVEN010000002.1 coordinate 9,264,988, forward strand.
AAAATTAGAAGATGGTAATATGGATGTTACTCAAGTATGAATAACTCCCTATAAGAGAATAAATTAGTCCAAGTTACAAAGTTACAGCTACATTGCCAATAAAAAACAGTATTAAAATAAAAATTTTCTTAACAGGCTTTTGCTTCAGATGGCATATTATATAATTTAAGAAACCAATCCAGGCCTCTTAATTAATAGGGCAAGTTTTAAGGCTAAGTGTTTCATGAAAAAATATAATATTGTGAATGGTAACCACAGAGAACATAAATTAAGCAATTAATGTGTCTCAGGACAAAAGTGGAGGGTCATCTGGAGGCTACTGTGAAATGAGGATTTAAAGGTAATGTGGAACCCCTGATTTCGCTCTAGGAGTAAGTTTGAAATTTGAATTTATGTAGATAGTCAATTGAGCTTTTATGCAGTCTTTAATTGTATATTTTTTACAGACTTTTAATTTTCCTGATTCCTCTCCTCTTTGCTGGCTGAATATGAGGAGTGGACTTATCATCAATTTCAATCATTCATGTATATAGATGTATACCAGTTGTGTGAAAATAATCAAGAAAAATACGGACTGTTTTTTCAGTCCATTTCTATCTTTTTCCACTGGTAATGATAAAAGATATAGCACCAGTAAGCATAACCTTTTTGGATGGATCACCATGGCCTGAAGCTAAGAAAAATTCTAGAAAAATACCCCAAGTCAAGATCTGCTCTAAGAGCGCTTGGGAAGGAAGTATAAATTTGAACAAGCAGAAAATACTCATAAATAACAAACCTGTAAGCATTTTAGGTCTGACCGACAGTTCCCAATGTGAGCCCTTCCTATGGCTACCTGATTCATTGGGCTTTGCAACAATTCTTGCTGTCACTGTTTGCCCAATTTTGTAGCTACTAAATGGATTTTCCAAAATATTTATATCATGCACCTACACAAAGGTAGACAACCAGCAAATAAAAAAAAAATCAATTTCCATAAGTTTGTACTGGATTTTCTTGGTACCATCCAACCAATTCAATTGTTAAATTATTCATTTTCAATGAATATTTTTTCAAGTTCAACCAACTCATTTTCAAAATATCAAGTGGAAGAAATCTTTAGAAAGTCTTTCATTTGTCTATCAGTATAGACAACTTCTATATTATTTAGGGAATTCAAACCTGAACTTTATTTAGGATTCCGATTTTCCATCTCATTGGCCATTTCTTCAGCATATGATTTATACCTAGCAAATTTTTACCGAAAATTGGCATAGTAAAATTCTAGTTTATATTTCAGATATACAATAAATTACCTCTGTTACGTGAATCCTGGCACGTAGAGCAACTCCAAACTTCAGTTTCAGTTCAAGAGGCTTGATTTCTGTAATCTGTACAACAAAGTTATCCACAGAGAAAAATCATGTGATAGAAGTATGGGAGATGGTTAGGATTTAGGTAGTTAAGGCGGGTAAAGCTGTTAGCAGCATAACCAATTTAGTTAGTTAGAAATTTAATTAACTCCTAAAATAGCCATTGCATTGTGAAGAGGGGCATTATTGCAGTTAGTGAATGAAATTCTGATTGTTTCCTGTTTCTTGTCTTCCATTCTTTTTGCTCATATCATTGTGATACTTCTATAACCAAACAGGGGGGGAAACGTCTATCAAACTTCACAAACCAACAAAACAATCGATAAAAATAAAATTGAAGATCATGATGGTTTTTTGAGAATCAATATGTTATGAGAACCCTCTTCATGCATAAAAACATACGAAACCACACACACACAGAGTTGAAACAAACTAAAATTATGTACCTCTGCCTGAACCAGAGATCCCACTTTATAGCTAGACTTCTTGGCTCTTTTAGAACTAGGAGCTTCATTGACCTCACTAAGAAGCAAAAGAAGCCTTCCAGATGTTTCTGGGCTTGGAAGGGCCATTACGGTCACAATGACACTGAGACCAAGTAAATCATTTCAAGTATAAGCCCATTTGTGAAGCATCACCAACCAGTTGTAAAAAACTAGGCATACATAATGGGGAAAAAAATCCGCAAGCTCAAGAAGGCGACTCTATACTCAAAATCTAAAAATAAAACTACTTCAAAAAGGAGTAAATGACATTTCAGGATCATGAAGTTCTCCTCCAACAGTAGACACAAATATAGTGAAAATACAATGAGAATATCAAAATAACAAGGCCACCAAACATCCTTGTACATACATTTGATCATGCACCCAAGAAAGAGCATTGGAGAATAGAAGTCCCACAGCTAAAAGTAATAAGAAAGATAAAAGGTATATAAGCTTGTGGCAATTCTAACCAAGTAGCTTAAACTATTTTGGTAATAAAGACAAGGTCAAGCACTAAGCATATATACAAAAGTTAACATAATATCAGAATCTAACAGCCTAAGATTCGAGAGCCTCATTTAAAAATAAAATGATAGACCCAAGGTCTTCGAGGTTCAAGAGTACAAGCTCAAGCAAAGAAAATGAAGGTTGTGACCAGGGCCTCTGAAACTCAGAATACAAGCTCAAATATAAAAACTAAACTACAAAAAAAAAAAAAAAAAAAGAGTAAGCAGGGGAATGTTGCAGCATAGAAGTAATTAAAAAAAGATATAAGGTATATAAACTTGTGGCAATTTTAACTAAGTAGCTTAAGCTATTTTGGTGATATAGACAAATCCAAGCACTAAGTCCATATAGAAAAGTTCACAAAGAGCAAGGGAAAAAAATCAGCAGAAGAGTTCCATAAAGAAGCCGTATAAAAATAAATCAGAACACAAGTATCAAAAATAAAGAAATAAAATACATCAGAACACAGCCAAAACCACACATTATCATAATTACTTCATTACTTCACTTCCTTGACCCAACCTCCATCCAATACATTTAGATACATAAAAATCACAGACACTCATTATTCCAAGCAACATGAAATGCATCAATAAAACAGTTCCTGCATCTGCCACTCAACTAAATCAAAAATCAAGAATTGCAGCCAACCTTCCACCCTCCAATCCAAGAAAGCAATTCATCAGCAGAAGCAACAGAAAATGAGTTTGTGTGATGCACATTTGAAGGCCAGATGTCCAGTATTTTTCAAGATATGGAAAAGAACAGGGAACAAAAGAAAATCTTAATGATGACCCAAAAGCTCATTTTCCACCTAGTCAAGAGATTTGAGACGCAGAATGTAAAAGCAAATACAACATAGGAAAAGAAAGCTTAAGCCAAAAATGAAATAGTACTAGTAATAAAGCAATGACATTGAAATATGGAAATGAGAGCCGAAAGAGAGAGTATTAATCAGTCCATTTTTGCTCACCTTTGTCCATTTAAGAATTGCTTCTGAGGAAACCTTTGAGTATTATAGTCAGATAGAGATGCATATCCTACAGCATAATTATGCTCCGGAATAGATAAAACCTGCTTTGCAGAGGATGACTTCAGTGAAATATGTTGATATACTATAACTAATTTTATGTGACAACATTGAACAATGATAACGAACACTTGCCAAGTAGTTCTCCTTCACAATTTCGACAACTGCATTCACTGTCTGATGCGCTACCAAGTCCTTTGATGCTCCTCTTCTCCGTTTCTAGAACAATGACATGGCATTGATTTGGTCAAAACAGCACAAAAATGAATAACCAAAAATAAATTTAGCTTATCATGGCATACAAAATTCCAAATGGAAAGAAAGGAAGTTTTTATCAAAAAGAGAACAAAAATAAATATTACACTGAATAAGGAGCAAAGAAAATTCCAAATTTCAAACCAACTAAAAAAATAGCTCAATAGCATGATATTTATATAAACTATTTTACTCTGCTATGTCTCTGAGCAGTAGGACAAATAAGCAAACAATGTGAAAGAAGAAAAGAGACTAAACCTTCTTGTTAGCATGATTTATGGAACTTCCTTCTTTGGATCCATTGATGAACTCAGGTTTCAGAGATAAATCAACAAGGTGTTCTTCCTTGGCAACATCAAGAACCATCGCTTTCACAGCAGAGCCTTTTTCTAATATAGTTCCAGCTACTGAAAGTTGCATTACAATTAGACTTAGCACTTGCAATTTGCTCATGAATAAGAATCGACCAGGCTCATGCTAAGTAACAAATTAAAGAGAGAAAACTTACACTGATACTTCGTAATAAATCCAAAAACATCACTATACTTATCAAAATTTAAAACAACTCCCACTTCCTTAACATCCTCAACTTTCCCATCAACAATTGTCCCAATGCTAAATCCTTCATCCCACTTCAAATCAGATCCATCGGAGCTCAAATACTGCGACTTAGCAATCTGGATTAAGAAAAGTAAAGAAAACATAACACAAACATCAACAATGAAAATGGGATGGGGGAATGTCGTGGTTATTCCTGAGAGGAAGACAGAAGAAAAAATTGAGGTAGAAGATTATTAGAACATCAGGAATATGTATAGAACAAAAGAAACAATATGATATTATGCAATTCTCTACTGGAGTTATATTAGAGAATCAAGTGTTACTGCAAAAAATAAATGCCAAAAAAATAAGACAATATACACCAAGCACAGAACTTTCATTCTAAGAAAGTAGAGGCTATGCCCTGTGCGTGTGCTACTTAAGTAGGACCTAAGCTTGGTTTGAGAATCACAAAATGGATATAAGGCTAGACATCAGCTATATTAAAGAGGTATTTGATAAATGTTCATACCTTTTCCTTCATGAGAAAGTAGTCTTGAATAAACGATGCATCGGTTGAAGAACATGATGTCTGCTTTAGAGAAAGTGTTATTCTAGCAGTCTCACTACTTATCTGAAAAGAAGACATATAAAATCTCATCTTAAATTACACCAATTTTTTATATATTTGAAACTGCCATCCTCAAACAATATACTAACATTTAAAACATTGCTGCGAACAGATTGCCCAATGCAATAGGCTTCCAAAAGATTTGTTTTCTTGTCATCGGTTGCCTATACAACATTAAGATATAATTGGGTTAGTCATATATAAATGACTAACACATGCTTAATGGGGAGAAGGGGGCAGGAACGAGGAGAAGGAAATGTAAAATATTAACACCTTTTTTATTGGAGAGAAACCAGTCAATCGACCAAGGAAACGGACAAAGCAACCTGTCTCAATTAAGTTACAAATATAGCCCTGCTCCACACACACAACATATTTCAGCTGAAGCAAAAAACCTCAACAACTTTATCACTAACAAGCAATAAACTTCCAAAAGAAAAAAATGCAGAAGAGATTATGATGTGTCTGTCAAGGAAAGCATGGGAAGTAGTTTGCATATGTTTAAAGCAAACATTTACATGCACAACCGAATTAGGATGAATCTGACTAATATCCACAGGAATCTGATGAGCAAATTTGATAAGCGAACTTTTGGCAGATAGAACCAAATTGCTTCTGCTAATATCTGCATTCATTAGAACACAACTTCAAATTAATAATCAAAATTCCTTTCATATATGTTATCAGCATTATGTATGTGATTGAGAAAACCATAACACCATGAACTAATAACAAACTAAGGCTCCACCATTTTTCGGCAAACAATTCCAATCCAGAGTAAGACACTTAAAAGCATAATAAAATACTAGCATCATACACTCCCATTGCCCTACTAACCCTAGAATCTAACTACAAGTCAGTTGCCAGCAAAAGCATAAATTTTCCATCCTATGCTCCTGTTCTTAAAACCAAGAAGCTTCCTCTCTTTCTCTCATCCACAAAAATCTGCATATAAAAATTTGTTATAATTTTAAGTGGCAGGACCAAGCAGTAGTGTTATAATATAATTAACCTAGAAATAAGCCAACTCAGTCACTGCAAATGTGGCACAGATGCTGCATGGAACACAAAACTGAAAAACCTCACTGGAAATAAATAATCAGAGCAGTCTGATAAGAACCACAACTGTGATCAACCTGCTTCACACTAAATTACAATCTTTCCTTGTACAACCATAAAAAATATAAAGGAGGAAGCCTTCAAGTTGAGAACATCTTGACTTCATAAGCAACATTCAGTACAACAGTGGTCACACTTTTCTTTTCCCTTTTCAATATCTTTGTGTATAATGAGTGCACTATTTAAGCATTAACCTTTTAGCAGAAAGGATCACTACACACTATTTAAAATGCTTTTCAAAGCTGTTAAAAAAAAAATCTTATCAAAGCTTTCTACCATGTCCAACAATGTACATCATACAAAATAATATGCTATCCACACGTGGGCTCAACACTATAGAAGAACCATAAACATTTTAAGCAGCATAAAGGAAACATGAGGAACTATTCCTGACAGAATTATAGGAAAGACTGATAAAGACTCAAAGGAATAGACTTTTATAGCCAAGTCAAAACTAATTTTCAAATAGATTTTTAAGTCAGAATAACAGAGTATGTTCCTAGTGAATATCAAAAGCTACAATATGGCAAAATGTAACAGATGACTAGAAGGAAGGATGTACACATATAATATAATTTCTTTGACAAATATCAATAGTTAATTGATATTTATTGTTTCCAACAAAATCAGGACAAGCAATTTCACCGAAACCATAAGGGCTGTTGAATATACCTAAAACAAGCAGTTGATCAAAATTATATCCTGGTTTCAGGACAGACTTCATTAACATAGCTTGCCCTGCATGATTAGTAGCTATGTTCATCATTCCATAGAGGCAGAAGCAGTAGGAAATCCTTAATCAAGCAGAAGGAAATTTATACCATGATGATCTGCCAAGTGTTCCACAGATATTTTACCCACTGAAAAGCCTCCAGCATTGACAAAAACAACTACAGCATCTGATGTTATTCTGTCAACAACTCCCGAAACAAGGCTACCCACCTTAACAATATCATTTTCAGAAGTCCTGTTATTTGAATCATCACATCATTTTAGTATAGTCCATAAGAAACGCATCCCATAATGCATCTGACACATCTTAATTATAGCCTACTGCATAAGTTGGAGGGTAAAGTTTAGGGGGGGAAAACCTTGTAGGCTTTATAATGAAACTAAGGTTGATCCTCCGTGAAGCAGGAATGGAGCTAATTACCCGACATTTGACAGCTTGTCCAACATTATACACCAAACCCGGATCACTTCCAGGCTCTAATCCAAGTTCAGACCTGTTTCAATATCAAAAACGATAATAATCACACAAACAAAAGTAAAATGACATGGTAACAGTACTAATCAAATCACTTCAAGAATATACTGCTTCAGAGTTCAGATTATCATTAGAAGTTTTCTACATGCCTAAACCAAAAAAATGGGGAAAAGCACATATAGCAAAAAAGGCTTGCATAGTCAAAGTTTCCTGTGCAAGAACTTCATAACCAAACAAAGTAGTAAGTGAAACTTTCCTCTCACATTATAAGCTAAAACCATTGTCATCCCTTAAATGAAAGTAACCTAATAAGAAGCACATTCCCGCATGCATACAATAAAATTGATATCAAGAACATGAAAATTTCCCTGCTATCATAACTAAGCCAGAACTATGATCTCTATATTCTTCCTCATATAAGCAATGCTTGTGTTTTAACTTCAAAAATCAATCTGGAACTCTCACAGATCAATACAAGGGAAATTAGGGGGAAAAAAAAAGAAAGGATCAAATTGAACTGCAACAGTAGTGCTAGCTGGAGTGAATGACTACAAGGTAAAAAGGCTACTCCACAAAAGCATAACTAGTGTATTGAAATTGGTGAGCAACATGCAATTTACAAGTGATTCAAACCAAGAAACAAAACCACAAGAGATCATAATCGACTGCAAGAAAGAACTCTCCAAGTCCCATGAACAACCAACAAAGAAACCCACTTGAAGAAAGTACGAGACTAAAACCAGAAGGAAGACAACAACCAAAAAAGGAGTAGAATCCACTTCCACAAAAGTTTTGTGCACAATAGCCTAAGGATATGTTATCCATCATGTCAAGCAGAAAGAATCTTTTATGCCTTCAGAGAAACACCTAGCAAATGAATGATAACATGTGAATAAAACATCATCAAAGTGATTAGTTATGAGAAAGATGGGGGAATATGAAGATGTGTCCATTACTCTGAGAAGCTCATATTTGGACAAATGCAGACATTAAAAAAGTAATAGACTGGATCCCTGCATGAATCTGTAAATGTGATGAATAGGAGACTAGCCTGGGAGCAAATCCTTGAACTCCATTGTAAAACCGTACAAAGCACCCATGCATTTCAATCTTCGCTATCCATCCATGAGTTATCAATCCATCAGTTGCATCAGCATATGAACTTATTATCCCAAGGTTTGATTTCACCTGCATAAAAATCATAATATCTGCTTCAGAGTTGAATACAACACAAAAAACTTGGCCAAAGCTTCAAGTAGTATATACACATATATAAAAATGCACACACACTTCATAAGTTTTGGTTCATTGAGGACTGTGTCGGGACAAGAGCTGTACATAAAAAAAGTAATATTCATAGAATATATTCTCTCACCCTCTTCCCCCAACACTCCACTCAACCATGTATTTCATCCAGAAAAGTTTGTAGAAAAAGGTAACGGAATCCAAAGTACATTCAGACAAAACTATAATGCATTACAGTTTTATTTCAGGAAGCTAAAGTAAATGGAATTGTACCTACAATGGAAAACAATGATGGAACCAAGTAAAAAATTATACTTGATAACCCATATATTTTAACTAGAGGAGAAAACAATTATCACAAAAGTAGAGTTAAAAAATAGGATGATAAGAAATCCTCCAAATTTTCCAAAGCCGCCAACAACCAAGATAACAAACACTAGGCATCCTAGTGGAGCAGGAAGCCCTCACCAAATAACTCGCGCCATTGAGGTGGGAGAATCACCCTAACAAGTATCCCATTAGGCAGCCCATACAATGCAATGTGGGACTTATACATCTCATAATACCTTAGTCCCTATCAAAATCTGAGTTAATCTATAGTAGCCTACTATGTTACCATTAAAGCCCATCAACAAATATAAAGATGAAAGCCTAATTAGCAAGAAGAAAGTGTATAACATTTGCATGGTCCCAATAGTCAAGTGGGCCAAGTCTACACTAAAGGAAAGACCAAAGGCCCATCATTTTTTTTGGTGAAAGACCCATCTGTTAATAGGGGGGAAAGGTGTATACAAATACAAAGAATGGAATTGGGAAGAGGACGGGAAGTGGACTTGAAAGTGGCCACTAAGCTGGTGTATTTGCCTTTTGTCTGTTTGTGGGTGGGTGAGTGTCCGAACAGAGCTGGGTGGGTGTTTAGAGGCTATAGCTTAGCAGAGGCAAGGCAGGAAAGGTTTTAGTGTGCTGAGAGAGACTCTGAACTCTTGAAAATCAGGGGAATTCTCTCATTTGCTTTGCTCTATTCTTTATTTCTCATTATTTTCTCCCATTTTCTGGCGTGACTGGTTGCTGTAATAGGGAGAATTGCTTGTGATATACTGATTTTCCTCTTCCATTTCCATTGAAGAGGTATAATTCTTCCAATACAATCAAATATATCCAATTTTTCATCACATTTGCAACGTTGCAAATTCTAAATTTGTTTTTTTAATTAGAACAGTGCAAATTAAATGTCATTTTACAGACAGAAATATGACCAACCAGTGATAGAGGTATAATGAAGTTAAAACTTCACATACAAGGAAAAAAGCTTATATATAACTTCAATTGTGTAAAGACTACATAACAAAAGAAGAGCTTAAACAAGCAACATACAAGGGTTTTTTTATGTGTAACTGTTATCCTTTTTGACTTGCAACCAAGCACACGGAATACCAATTCAGCTCCCACCTGCACCACAATCCAGGTAGAAACAAACGCAATTAGATGTCTTGTCTGTCCAATCCCAGACGTGTGAAAAAATGCACAACTTTATACAGTGGGATAAATTGGACTTTATAGCATAATAGAACTTTTAAAATATGTTGCTAGAGCAGAACCTTAAATTTTTTTCCAGGCTTAGCAATCTCAAATTCAGACATATGACGAAGAGGACAAAGTGCCTTCAAACCACCAGGGATTTGCACAATAGCACCGAAGGCATCAACAGATAGAATCTTAGCCTTCACCACCATCCCTGGCTTGACATCAGAATGTGTAAACACATCTCCTTCAAAAGCACTAGCCTGCTTGATACAGAAACACATAACAAATTAAATGAAAGCTCCTAGAGTCAACATCATTCAGGTAAAATCTCATTTTATACAATACCTGTATACAAAATTTACAACCATATAAACAACAGACTATAGCAGTTGCCAAACATTCAATAAGATTTTCTGTCAGATTGAAAAGAAAAAATTTAACATACTAAAACAGCTATCAGACAAGAACCATCAAATGAAAGACAAATGAACTATACCACTAGTTCGAATTGGTACAACAGATTCCAAATACATTTCATCTATAATTATGGGATAGAAATTCTAGTCAAAACGGATCCGGAAAACACAAACTGAGGGCTTCTGGAACTACTAATTTCATATAAAATAATTTGAGAACATAAGATTGGTAGCGAAGTAACAAAACTTGGGGGAATAAAAAACTTGTTCATTAAAAAAAAAAAGTACAATTTCCAAAAATATAGCAAGAACCAGTGCCAATTCACAGCTTTAACTTAGCACTTACAAGATTAGCGGAAACCTTGACAGTTTCAGAATTACAATTATTGAAATACCATAAGAGATAAATAACCTCAGCATTCGATCCCAAGCACAATAAAAAGAACTAATCACTTTTGAATATCAGAACTCTTCCATCTGTTTGCCAAGCACACATACTTGATATCATGAATATGATTTTCAAAAAACAACGAAACTATCTGATGAATAGATTTGGGGTAGGAAAAAGAAACACAGAAATTAACCGAAACATGTTTACAGAAAACTGTTGTTGAAAAAAATTCGTAAGTGTTCATCCTGATTCCAGTTATCATTTAAGCTTATGGAAGCCACTGGAAGGAAAGAAGACTCCATACACAAGATGAATTTGATTAACTAACTGAAAATTATAAAGTAATCTAAATAGAGTAACAATGGTAAAGTAATCTAAATAGAGTAACAATGGTCAAACCCCTTTATAGATTATCTTTCAGACATGACCATAGGAAAAGCTGCAGTAATTAGTAATCCATCCCTGCTGTTTTCTAGGTAAAATTGGCAAGCCCTATTTAAACAACCCCCCCCCCCCGGGGGCCGGGGCCGGGGGGGGGGGGGGGGGGGAGGGGGGGTGTTTTTCACTAAAAGCCTGTAGGGAAAAAAGAAAAGGAAAAGAAAATAATGACAACCTTCAAAATTCCAGTAGCAAGTCCTTCTAAACGTCTAAACCCAAGAATCCGAACTCGAACGCAATTCCCTTTCTTATACTTCTTTTGAAGCTTCTGGATCTCCTCTTCATCAATATCAGATATCTGTCAAAAAAATTTTTAATAACCATTTACATTGTAAAAGGTCTGTAAGTATTATAAAGACTTACACAAAAACTTAATTAATCACCATGAACATACACTGACATATGCCGGAGTTGACTCTGGAATTGATGGAACTTCAAGCAACAGACCCAAACCTCCATCCACCCTGACAACTTTTGCGTCATCATATATATCTCCGATTTTAACATCCTGTACCACAAAGCAAATCATCAGCATATAACATGGTATGCTATTTATATAAAAAGAATACCTCCTTGACAATAACCAACAAGCTTTCTATAGGTTGTCAAAGTCTCAAAGAGGAGGAAGGGTTGGGAGATTTATCTCTATTTTAGGCTTGTAGCAAGGAGAGAATGAGATCAAACAATATGGAGGAGTAAATTAAGCATACGAAAACATCTATTGAAAAGGATTTGTACTCACAGTAAGTGAGAATGAAAAACTAAGGAAAAGGAAGTCAAATTTACAACAGCCAACTACATCAAACAAGAAAAATCATTCATCACCAGACAAAAGCCACATAACATGTAACTTTATATTGCTTTGGTCTGATAATGCAAGCTACCAGAACCAATGTCAGATTGTTAAGGACACTTCTAGCAACAAAAACAACAACATTAACCTCATCCCACTAAGTGAGGTTAAGGACACTTTCCACAAACAAAGAAATTTCACCCAGAAAAGAAAGGCAGATTTCAAATTATCCAAGCAACAAGACAGCATAGAAATGACTATCAGTAATGCCAAGGTGAATACAACAGGTCTTACAGATATTCAAGCCTAAACAACTAATCCTGCTCCCAGAATTTTTTTCGGGTAGAGGGAAGGGTGGATGGTGGTGGTTGTAGTTCTCCTTCCATCACAACAGTTTCCAAAAGAATCATCAATAGGAATGATCGATGGTGAGTTTGATTGCCCCACATAATTTTATCACCTAATGTCAGTACGTTAAAAATTCTTAAGACCAACTGTTATAGGAGGTAGCATTGTGTATCAGGAATCAACTATTTCATACTAATAGTGAAATACAGCTATGTTATGCAGATTTTGAGTACTCTCTTCTAATTTAACTAAGATATGTGAATAGTAAGAAAAGGAAGATATAGCAACACATTGCAAGTATGGACTTGGGGTTTGGAGGTCTTTTATTGATTGAATGCATTATTGAGTCTTGCCACTTTATTCTCTAGCCATATTTATTTTCTTTTTAGAATATATTATCTTTTTCATTTTACTGCATTCTTTCATCGTACAGCATCTTTGCAGCTTGTCATTTTATTCTCTGTCTATAATATATTTATTTTCTTTTTAAATATCTCACCATTTCAATTGTATTGCATTTTTTTCCCTCCTTACAAATTCAGAATAACTGCAATCTGATTTCAAAAGCACCAGAAAAGACACAACAAATCATTAGATTGAATAGTTAGAATTCATTATTGAGTCTTGCCACTTTATTCTCTAGCTATATTTATTTTCTTTTTAGAATATATTATCTTTTCCATTTTACTGCATTCTTTCATTGTATAGCATCTTTGCAGCTTGTCATTTTATTCTATGTCTATAATATATTTATTTTCTTTTTAAATATCTCACCATTTCAATTGTATTGCATTTTTTCCCTCCTTACAAATTCAGAATAACTACAATCTGATTTCAAAAGCACCAGAAAAGACACAACAAATCATTAGATTGAATAGTTAGAATTCACTATAATATGAGTGGAAGTTTGCTTGTGTACGCGAGCACAGACAAATGACAATATACTTACAGATGGAGGGGCCTTGTTCTGAATAAGATGAGGATTCAGGGTCAAACCAACAGCTCTGGTTGATGGATCAATAAATAATATCCTAGCAATAACCTGAATCACATAGAAAGTGCTTAATGAAAGTAGAACTTTAATCTATAACTCTCAAAGTAGAAAACAGCATCATGGCACGGATGACAGAATCAGCCAAAGAAACATAATTAATCAGTAAGTGGAACTCATTTTATGTATAAGTCACTCAAGGTAAAGACATGAATCTCAAAGTTACAAACTGTACAATTAATATAATGATACATTATGATTGCAATGTGAAATTCAATGATGCCAAAGAACTAATAATTCAAGGAGAATGTTGCATAACTACGTTAAAATTCTAGCTTCTTAAACTCCAAATGTGTGCCTCAATACATTTTAATCAATTTTTTAATTTATTTAGAATTAGAATTAGAATTCAGAATATAACATGGAGTTAAATTAAATTTTAGTGCAGTTTTAGAATTAGTCAACAAAAAGCGGAGATGAAACGTTTCTGGAATAGCAAGTTCCTAACTAATGGATAGCCTGACTTCCACAGTTCCATTACAAATTAAATTTGATGTCATTTTCAGCATCATTGGTGTCTGTCTGACAATAACAAAGTGAGATACCGCAGACACCAACTCAACCTAAAGTATACAATGGAACACAGTATGCATAAATCTAAAATAAGCAAACTAAATGGGTCACAATCTGTAGCAGTGCAGTACAAGATGGAAAATTTCATAAAAAGTACCTTCTGAGATTCACTGTATTCATCCTTCCAGTTTTTTGAAGGATAGAGATTTTGCAAATGAAACAGATCAACCTGAAATAATGAAACATATTCCAAATTCCAAAATTATATTAAAAAAGAGTGGACTTTTTAAGTGAACTTCTTTACTCAATATATCAGCTATACATTACAATCATGACAAGTAAATGATACACTTACAGTCCCAGTGAAGTAATTGAGAAATGATAACATAACACCATTCTCAAGGATTGACTTAACACGGGCATTAATCATCATGCCAGGGATAAGAAGATCAATTGATATGCCCTTGGGATCCTTGATCTGTATCACGTGTACAAAGGCACCATCAGGGACACCATGAAAAAGGAAAAACGTCAACAGACCAAAGAAAATGCAGCATAATGAATCTTGAGGAAGCATACCACACATTTGGACACATCAGGGGCAGAACTCATATAAATAACTTTCCGACCTTTATCAATGCTCCTAACCACCCCCTGCAGAAGTTGCCCAGTTTTTACTCCTTCACTCCTACCATCTGCAGGAATTTAAGCACAAAAAGACGGAGAGAAAGCCAAAAACAAAACTTCGTTCAACCATGTTACACAAAATAAAGCAACAAAAATTCACAAAATTTGACTGATGTTTACCAGCAAGACTATTCTTTGGTAAAAATCCCATAAAAGAAGGCAAGCCAAAGTGAAGAATATAACCATGGTCTTCAATGCTTTTCACATACGCAGCAAGGACCTGTATATCCATGGTTTACAGAATCAAAAGTTCCATCCCCTATAAGCAATATGTCACATGAATGCCTCCACTTTTGGACAAGCAAAACTGGAAATGAAATTAAATGCACTATCATGGCATCATGATGAATCAAAATAGCATATGTGTAAGAAATTAATGATATATTCACTTGCAAAAAATCTTTTTATTTCCTTCTCTTAAGAAAGAAGAAACATGACCCCCATTTCTTGACGATTTGATTCAACTGTTAGGTCAAAATGTGAAAAGTTCTAAATATCTAGAAGCAATATGCTTACATAATTATGCAAGTTGTGTAGCTCTTTATCAGAGTTACAGGCTTCCCCAATAAAACAGATAAAGTAATACAAATAGATCCACAAAATACTTATTTAAGTTATCAATAGCTTTTTAAACGCATGAGTAAAAATAAATATGAATTAATAGATAATCAACAACAACATTAGCCTTATCCCACTATGTGGGATCGGCTACATGGATCATATGATGTCAATGTGCTCTATCAAACACTATCTCCTCAGATAAATCATTTCTCAAAAGATCATTCCTTATAACTTCCCTTAGTGTCCTTTTTGGTCTTCCTCTACGCCTTTTGGGCTCCAAGTCATTTGATCAACTCTCCTCACTGGCTCCTCTTGCCCTCTTCTTTGTACATGCCCAAACCACCTTAAACGATTTTCCACCATTTTCTCCTCGTAGGTGCTACTCCAACTTTTCTTTGTATACAGTCATTTCGTATCTTATCTAATTTTGTATAACCACACATTCATCTCAATATTCTCATCTCTGCTACTCCCATCTTATAGTCTTGTTGTCCTTTCAAAGCCCAACATTCACTACCATATTGCATCGCTGGCCTTATAGTTATTCAATAAAATTTTCCTTTAAGCTTTGTAAGTATCTTGCAGTCACAAATAACTCTTGATGCTTTCCTCCACTTTAACCACCCAGCTTGTATCCTATACATAACATCCCCATCAATTTCACCATCACTCTGTAAAACCGACCCCAGATATCTAAACTTTGACACTTCTTGAATGGTTTGCTCTCCAATTTTTACCTCTAAATCATTTCTAATTGGCCTCTTATTAAATTTGTAACGCATATATTCCGTCTTACTTCTACTCAAGCGAAAACCTTTTGATTCCAAAGTGTTTCTCCATAACTCAAGCTTAGAGTTGACCTCTTCTCTTGAGTCCTGAATTAAAACTATATCATCCGCGAAAAGCATACACTTTGGAATTTCTTCCAATATATGATCTGTTAGAACATATAAAATCAAATCAAACAGGTATGGACTCAAAGAAGATCCTTGATGTAAGCCTATCATTATAAGAAAGTCCTTTATCACACCTCCAGGGGTTCTCACACTTGTTGTTGCCCCCCTCATACATATCCTTTATGGCTCGAATATAAGTTACACGGATACCTTTCTTCTCCATTACTTTCCACAATACATCTCTTGATACTCTATCATAGACTTTTTCCAAATCAATGAAAACCATATGCAAGTCTCTCTTTTTACTCCGGTATCCTTCAATCAAACCCCTTAATAAATAAATAACCTCTGTTATAAACCGTCCTGGCATAAATCCAAATTAGTTTTCCGAAATACGATTCTTTTCTAAGTCTATGCTCAATCACTCTTTCCCAAAGTTTTACGGTGTGACTCATGAGTTTTATCCCCCGATAATTAGCACAATTCTGAATATCCCCCTTATTCTTATATATAGGAACTACAGTGCTCTTTCTCCATTCCTCTGACATTTTCTTGGACCTTAAAATCTCGTTAAATAACTTAGTGAGCTACAAAACTCCATTTTTTCCTAAGCACTTCCAAACTTCAATAGGAATACCATAAGGACCAATAGCTTTACCATTATCTATTCTCTTAAGAGCTTCTTTTATCTCTTCAACCCGAATCCTACGATAGAAGTTCAAATTGAGATCATCTTCATGAATTGTTAATCCTTCGGTATCAATTAGATAATCAAAATAAAAAAACGTTTTGTAAATTTTTTGGGGTACTAGCATGTGTCACTAACATTAACTATTTTGAAAATTTTGTCCACAAATAGGAGATAAAGTACAACAACCTTTTAAAGTCCATCTCTTGAGGAAGTTTAATTCCCTTTATGCAATGTGGGAAACTCTCTTACAAGCTAATTGCTCGGCATTGTTTAGAACAAACAGGATACTGTAAAGTAGATTTGAGAAAACAAACCAAGAATACATGTCTCTAAAAGAAACTCATTAGTATGCACATAAAATGCAAAGTAATTCCAAGATTTGTAAAAATTCAGATGACTATGCTCAAGTAAGTATAGATACAAAGTCAAATAATGGTACGATACGTCAATTCACATTGGCATGCTTATAAAAACCTAAGCTGAACGGTCAACAAGGAATGCTTCAACATAGTGGAGCTTAATTTTATAAGAAGATGGGGGCAAGCTTTTTTACCTCAATATGCATAGAGTTTCCAAAAGTATGTCATAATTGAACCATAACAATTAATGTGAAATAGCCTACTCTAAATGGGGAATTAAAAAGTATCACCATAAATACTTCTGTTCTATAAATTAAAAAATCTGCATACCATGCCTTCTTGAACAACATCTAAATTGAAGTTCTTGTGTAACATCGAAAGGCGCAAAGAAAGCCAAATTTTTCGTTTGCCTTTCTCTTTATTGTCGTCATCTAATCGCAATACAACACAAGAAACCAGCTGCCCAACACAAAAGAAACTAGAAAGGAAACCTTCTCCAACCTGACAAGGTGGAAGATAAGCTAAAGTTGAACATAATAATAGTATAGTCAAAAATGGCATTGAACCATTAGAAAAAGCATGTCACAAAAGGGAGAGGGAGAGATAGGTTAAATGGATAATCAAGGAGAAAAGCATAATACACACCTCAATTTGGTCATCGCAAATAGGATCAAATGCATCAGATGCATGAACTAATCCACGCAAACCCCCAGGTAAACTAACCACAAGGTCTTTTTCATTGACTTCAGCCACAAGTCCCCAAAGTTTCATTCCAGGAGATATATTCTGCCATGTGTGCAAAAATGAAGGTTTAAGCACTTCAAAAAAGAAAAACTTAAGAATGAATTTGAAAAGGAATGATGGAAATAAGTCACATGAAAAAGATAAAGACTATAGACACATTTTAAGATTAACATTCTTTTTATAGATGAATTTAAGACTAACATTCTGATTCTAAATTAAATATATTGAACGAGAAAAGACAAAACCAGTTTTATACAGCTGGAACTAATATAATTCTTTATTACATCGATAAAGAAACCCAATCCTACAAGTTATAGTTGTTTTAACTTAGAGCACAAACCGAAAGAAAAGTATGTTGCACTCAAAAGTAAATGTGTTTCAGTGCTCACCCCGCCAACTGTAACAAATCATTTGTAACACTCAATATAGCATATACGATATCGCAATTATAACATCCTGTTACTGTTAAAAGGAGAGGAAGATATAAACTACATTTGAAGGTTGAAGAGGCAACATTGCAGACGGATGCATCTAAAAGAACACCACACGCAAAGAAACAAACAACAAATATACAAATTACAGCCTACCTTGAGAGTAATTCTATTTACGTATCGTGGTAGTTTTCCTCTGATTCCACCACCGGATAGCAAACCCAAATCATCTGCGGGTGCACGACTCATACCAGACATATTGTTTCTCTTTTTCTTCTTCTTTTTCGAATGATCCTCGGTCCCGAACTCATAATCCTCTTCTGCACGTATTTCTCCAATTTGCCTGGAGCTCACAGAACTCTCTCCACCTAAAAGACCGATAAAAAAAAGGTAAAAAATAAATAAAATGAAAAACAACAAAGAACAAAAAACATATATCCACTAAAGTTATAGCTATATCTTTCGCTGGTTTCCAACAGAAGACAGATATTAATACAATTACAATTTTTCGATTCATAAGGTTTTCAGCAAGTTCATGACCAATGGTTCCAAGGGAGCTGAATTTCATAAACCGAGAGAAATTAGGAGGAACAACTCGTACTTTCTTGAGAAAAATAAGGGTAGCCTAAAGTTTCCTTTGAAAAATAAAAGTTTGTAACCTCTGGGAAAATCGGGGACGTCGTCTTGGAGCTGCAAACCCAGTGCTTCAGAGGCAACGGCGCTCATTGGTTTCCTCTTGTCTTTAAAAATTTTCTTAGAGGATTTGTCAACGAGCTTGCCTTTGGATTTCTTTTTCTGAAGTTTTTTCGAAGAAGATGCCATGTTTACTAACAGCAATGGTTCTGTCCTTCGCGTGGAGGTATAGCCGATGCCCAGAGGTTTATGAGGTTTTAGAGCAGGTCTGGCGGCAGCGTCACTTCGCGTGAGGTCAAGTCGGAAGCGGAAACGCGATATGGGGTTTCATGATGGTATGGTACAATTAGTAATGGAAACTGCTCGTTAGTTTGCTCTTTTGTTGCTCGTTAGTTTGCACTTTTTCTAAAATTACTTTTAGAATAATTATAATTATAATTTATAAAAATAAAATTTAAATAAAAATAAAAAAATTTACTAAAAAATTGTTTGGATAAAAAAAATAAAATAATAATTAAAAAATACAAAAAAAAATCAAACAGACACTAAAAAAAGGGAAATATACACAATTTTTTTTTTCCAAGCTATGCTAATATATCAAAAGAAACTATTTTTTCACATTAAAAAAATTAATTTTAATTAGTTAAAATTAAGTAAATAGTTTTAATTAATTTCATATTTTAAGTTTTTTTAATTATTTTTACTTAATTTAATATTAATTTAAATTATTAATATATTTAACCTCTCTCACATAATTAATAAATGATAACTTTTAAAAAAGAAAAATTTAATAAACCATAAGAAAAAAGAAAATTTTTGTTATAAATAAGATAAAAAGAAATATAATATACCAATACTTCAAAAAAAAAGAAATACTTATATACGATACATAATAGATATGAAATATGTAATATATTTCACAATACTTATTATACATGTATCATTCATTTTTATTCTTTAAAAATTCTAAAATAACTAAAAATTTTACAGAAAACTCAATTTTTAATTGTTTTTAGATATATTTATATTACTTTTAAAATATTTATTTAAAACTCATTTTTTATACTTTTTTAATTTTAGTATATTAATTTATTAAATATATATAAATTATATATATTTCTCTTACCTGTATTTTAAAATTTTAAAATTTGTTATATGTTATATATCATATTATGTTATATCCAATATTCATATTTGTATATATGCATTATAGCAAATAAGTACATTATGCACTATTTTATTATAATAATTAGTAGCAGAGTATTCAATATTATTTAAGTTATGTCAATATATGATATTTATGTTTTTTTATTGCATAACCCAAATTTTTTTCTTCTCGATAACAAACTATTATTATTATTATTATTATTATTATTATAAGTAATTACTAGAGAAAAAAAAGATAGGTATTAAATTTACAAGTTTTTTTCCAACAATTAAAATTAAAAGTTAAAAAAGTCAAATAAAGATAACTACTTGTGGTTGCTTAGTATAGGAAAGTAAGAGAGGAAAGTTAACTTTTTCAAGAAATAGATTATTCAATCTTATTTGATACCTAAAAAATTTTCAACTTCACAAAAAATTGAATTTCACCTCGAAAAGTTTTACTTCCCAACTGAAATTTAAAGAAATTCTATTCCCTAAGCTTTTTTTTAATTTTTTTATAATTGTTTTTCAAATATACCTTTAATTTTGTTAATCATTTTTTAAATTAAAAATGGTATTTTTGTCTATAATAATATAATATAATATATTTATTTAAAAAGTTCATTTAAATCTCCCCATAAATAAAAAATGAAACAAGCAAATTATTTATAATATTCTTAAGAAGTATATTTTTGAAAAAATAGGGCTTGTTTGATTTCTATTTTTAAAAACTGTTTGCTATTTTGAAAACACAAAAACCTATTTGAATAGGTATTTTATATTTATTTGTTTTGAAAACTTATTACTTTTTTCTTTGTTTTTAAAACAAGAAAACAACAACAACTCAAAGTTGTTTTTGTTTTCATTTTTTTGTTTTTATTTACTTACACCACTGATTGTTACTTACCAATACCAACAACCACCGACTACCATTATTTGTTATTGGCCATCACCAACCACCTCTAATCGTTGTCGACAATCCTCGATCGCTATTGACTACCACATACCACCACTATTCACCATCGACTGCCATCAATCATCATCGATTGTCATAGGCCCCCACCAACTATCGCCAACCACTACTAACTACTATTAACTAGTACTGACTAGAGCTATTCAATGTAGCTCGTGGTCCGGTTGGCCCAATTATTTTAGGCCGGACCAAAAAGGAAAAATCATGAAATATAAAGGGAACTATGCCACAAAGAGGGCCGGGTCTAGGGCAAATTACTGGCCCACGCTGGCCCAGTTCGATATAAATTATTTTTCAATTTTCTCAATTTTTTTATTTATTAAAGATATTGAACAATTTTATATAATTATTTTTCCTCCATATGTTTCATGTAATAAATTAATTTTATAATTATAGTAGATACATTTTATTATTCTAGTCTTTAATTTTATTTCAAATTTTAAATTCATTTCTTAACTTAATATTATATAAAAATAAATCATATATCATTGTTGAATATTTATAATTTTGATAAATATTACTGTTTAACCCAATATTATTTCCTATAAGAATATATTTTAAATAAAACTAATTATATTTTTATTAAAAAATTAAATTAACTTAATTTTTATTTTATTTTTTTTTATTTTCTTAATCCGGGCCAAACCCAACCTGGTCTCGACTCGATGAAACATTGGGCCATCCTGAATCGGGCCAGGCCACATGCCAATTTTCCTTGGCTTGGGGGTGTTCCGGGCCAAACATCAAGCTAAGGTGATGCTGGCTCATCCTGATCGTGAACACCTCTACTACTGACCACAACTAACTATTGTTGACCACCACCGACCATTAGAGGTGAGCATTCAGTTTTTTTATTTGATTTGATCTAAAAATTGAATAAACCGAAAACCAAAATATTATTAGAAAAATAACCAAGTTGAACAGAAATATTTTAATTAGATTCGGTTTTTACAATTCAGTTTGTAACTATGATTAAAATAAAATAGTACAAATTGTGAAAAAAATCAAAAAGCTTATGAAACATAAAAGAATATACAGAGGCATGCAAAACATTACAAAAAAGTTTAAGTATATACATTCAAATATTCCATCTAAATGATATTGAAAAATATTCATATATAAAAAATACAAAAAATCCATAATAATATTAACTCCAACAATAGCATCATTTGTAATAATATTCGCAGCATAGAATGGAAAAATAACATTAAAAAATCCAAATCCATTGTTAAAAAAGACTTAGAAAATTATAAAGAAAATTAAAAATATTATATATTGATTTTGCATAACCTCCAAAAGTATAACATTATAATAAATTGAGCAATCAATAAAAAATTAAAAATTAAAAATAGAAAATATGGTTCGTTTGTTTTTTTTAAGATTTTTCAAAATTTAAACCAAACCAAACTAATATAACCAAAATTTCCAAAAGAAATAATCGAACCAAACAAAATAACCAGATAAACCGAACCAAATAGACCAAATTTAATTTGATTCAGTTTTGACATTCGATTTTAGTTCAATTTTGCACACCCCACTGGCCATTATTAACCACCATTGACCACCTCCAACTAATGCTAACCATAATTAACTACTACCAACCATTATTGGCCATCATCAATAACTGGTAACCACCACCAATCATCATGGACCGCTACTAGCTATCACTAACCAGTTTCAACCATTACCAAACTCTATTATCCACCGCTATATGTCACCTTGTCCCTGCTAGCTACCACTATTTGTTATCATCTATCGGCATTCTCAAAAACTATTTTCAATATAATATTTGCAAACAAACTTTTTTTTTTGTTTTAATATGAGATTTTCAAAATAATCATTCAAGCAAATTTTTTTCTTGTTGCTTTCAAAACTTGTTCAGTTAAATTGTTTTAGAAAACTATTTTAAAAACATAATAGTGAAGGAAATCAAACATGTTCTTACTTTTTAAAAAGTATATCAAGTGAGCTCTACATTTTCCACTTATCTATTGTCCAAGGTCTATCATGAGAATGTAATGACAATCTTTGAGCTTCTCGGAGATAATCGTAAAGCTGTAAGGCCTCATTAACCCTCTTTACGGGCACTTTCTTCACATCAAGCAACATAAAATCTTGCCAAAATATAGGAAAATTTTCATCCGTTAGATCAGGGTAAAATTTCACTACCCGTCATTTCCTTAAAATTTGATATAGATGAGAAGGAGAACCAGAGTTTGCATCCTCATCATTGAAATCATCTAATCCCACAAACTACTATGTATCAGACCAAGCATTATCCTGAACACCAAGGATATTGCTCCTTATTTTCACTTAGGTCTAGAGAAATGTAAGAGTCACAACTCACAAAACAACAACCTAACAAAACAAAACAAGAGCAGACAACCAACCTAGCAATAAGGGAATGCTACATAAACTTTTGAAACCATTGCATGAGTGAATTGCTCAAAGCTGCCAGAAGTCACACCACGGGCCATCTTCGACAAAACCCTTAGATTAAGTGAGAAGAAAGTTAGAGAGAAGCTATACATTCTCTTTCAGCACATTTGCTTCTGTTAGTGACATCAAATCTTTTTTTTTTTGTTTAATTCATGAAACGCTTCCACATATCAACACAATGGTCAATATTTTATAATAACAAATAATATTCATCTTAATCCCAACCGAGAAAAACATCAAAATAGAAAACTACAATGCATAAAATAAACAAGCAAGGACACACATAATATATCATAGCATAAAATGTGTATTTTCAACCAACACATGGATGCTATGACTACTTGCTCTCCAAACATCCAATTTCAAAAGACGAGTTGGTGGGGGTGGCAGTCGTGAAGCTTGTCTATTATGACCCAACCCCCTTTGTGGCAAAACCTGCTAACCACATTCAACAACATTATTTCCATTCTTCATTACTAAAGAGAGATATACACAATAGTGATCATAAAAAAATACAAATATCATTTAACATATAAGAACAAAAATAGTCATATGAGAGCAAAGCCAAACGTTGTAAGGGGTGCTCAAGGACATCCAATTAAGGCATAACCAAAACTATTGGAATCAAAGTTCGCAAAAAATTAATATTCTGAAAATCAAATTAGATCAACTAGTTCAACTAAAAACTGATACCTAGTTTGATATAGAATGAGGAAAAGAGCAAAGACTTGAAGAGCCACCCATGAACCAATCAACCCAGTCCTGAATTGGTGAGAATCGGTAAAATCGACGGGTTAATTAGTTCAAGCGGCTTAAAAAAATAAGGAGAGAAAGAGACAAAGCTAAAGATGAACCAAATGTGCAGACTAAAATATTTGTTAATACTAAAAAGAATAAGAAGAATGATGAAGAAGAAGAGGATCAAGGAAGAAGGAAAACAATAAAAAAAATAAATGAAGAATAAGGAAAATGGATAGTGAAGAATGCGCAAGAGAAAACAACACAATCGCTTTTATTATTTGAGAGAGAAAATCTTACTTTTTGTATTAAAAAAAAAAAAGCTTACGTCTGCATGTGTCTGGGTAAGTAGAGATAGAAAGATAGATAAAAGAGAGTAGGGGGTTAAGAGGGATAGGAGAAAAATAGAGAAAGTAGCTTTTCAGTTTTGACTTTCACAACTTTTCACTAAACTACCAGAGGATGAGTTCGAATCGCTTGTGCCTTTGCTAAAGATTGAAAATGATGAGGAGCATGGAAGATCGAGTTTTTGAAAATAAAACAAAAAAATAAAGTAAATTAGGTATGGATAATGATAGAGGATGGCTTGGATAAATTCAGGAGCATGGTAGGAGGCCTTATCACTTGGAAATATTCAAGTCCAAGAGAAGCCTATTGAAAGAAATTACTTAAAAAATCATGTGCTTCATTAAAATAGCATGTGACTTAAGTATTATTGGGTTTAATTGGTGTTAATTTCGTTTTTATTAATTATGGGCTAAACTTAAGTGATTAATAAAGTCCAATTGGTTAATTAATAGTCTTTTTGATGGCCCAACTTGTAAATAAACATGTCATGTGCCAAACATGTGATTTCATTAATGTGGTGGCATGTTTATAAGGGCTTAAGTATTATTTTATTATTTTTTATGAATTTTCGTTATTTTATTTTAGGATTTTACTTTATTAGTTTTCTAGGTCCAATAGGAGTGCTGTTTGGGCATAAAGTCTCATAATCCTATTAGGATCTTAAGCCAAATTAATTAGGATTTCTAGGCTTATTAGGTTAGATTTTACTTTGTCTATTTAAGGCTAACTTTCATGTACGTTTTTTAGATTTTGAATGATTAAAGTTTCATACTTTTGTGAGTTTTCTCTTGCGATTCTTTGAGTGTTAGAGAGAATACTATGACTTATCAAGGAATTGGTCAATCCTTGTGGCGTCACCGGAACTAGGGTTCAAGAGACCGGTTCTCTTGAGTTCTAATTCACTAAAACCAACATATCTTTTGTGTTTTCTTCTTATTGTTTCTATTTCTCAGTTTTTGTGTTCCTTGAAATTGTAACGATCCGAGTGTCTTACATATTAAAGTAGGTTATTTGGAAGGGTTCCATAAGGGTTCATTTATCATTTGGAGACATTGGAACTTAAGCCGTTGGAACTTAAGCCGTGATGTGCAGCAAAAAATCCCAATTTGTGACATTGGGATGGGATAGGATGCGATTAAGACTGTGGAGATAAATTTATGGCTCGATTGGCCCGATCCAACCCGATTTTATCTTGCCAACCGGGTTGGGCCATGATTCGAGCCGGGCTGGGTTTCGGGTTAACTTTGTTTTATCCAGCTCGGCTCTTGATATGTATATATATTTTAAAAAATATATATTAATTTGTATATATATATTAATTGATTTTATAAATTTTTTTTATATATCTTATATAATACCTTTATTATTTAATTACCATGAAAAACTTTTTAAGGTTTTGATATTTTAATTTTATTTAAAATTTTAAATTGATTTCTTAATTTAATATTATATGAAAATAATGTATAGTTATAAATATTTATAACTTTTAAGAAAATTAATTTCTCTCATAACATGATTTTTTTTAAAGAAATCTACTTTTACATTAATAATTAAAATTTTTTGTTAATACATAAAGTTATTTTTATTTTATTTTTAATGTTTTAAAAAATTATTTGGTACTGGGTCGATCCGACCCCAACAAAGTACCTAGTCTGAGTGTGCACGGGTTGAGCATTAAGTAAGAGTGAAGTCCGGCCCAACCTGATATATGCACACTCGTATCTGGGATGGGAAGAGGCGTGAAATAACTCAACTACTTCCACTCTTCATGATGTTCAACTCTCCATAATGTGCTTTGTTTTTTTATCAACTATAATGTGCCCTGTTCAGCAAGCCAAAGCCTAGGGAACATCAGCATCTTCTATGATTTTATGGCTCTGAACACGTGTCTGAGAAGATCACAAGCAATCATGCATTGCAAATTTGCAACTCCAATAATAATGATATTATAAAAATTAGTAAATAAGGTTAGGTATTTAAAGTAAATTTAAAGATTATGTGAAAAAATAGTATATTTTATAAGATATAAGATAAAAGTAGATTTTTTCAAATTATATTGTTATTTCTCATTATTTTTCTTTACTTGAATTTACTCAACTACTTCCACTCTTCATGATGTTCAACTCTCCATAATGTGCTTTGTTTTTTTATCAACTATAATGTGCCCTGTTCAGCAAGCCAAAGCCTAGGGAACATCAGCATCTTCTATGATTTTATGGCTCTGAACACATGTCTGAGAAGATCACAAGCAATCATGCATTGCAAATTTGCAACTCCAATAATAATGATATTATAAAAATTAGTAAATAAGGTTAGGTATTTAAAGTAAATTTAAAGATTATGTGAAAAAATAGTATATATTATAAGATATAAGATAAAAGTAGATTTTTTCAAATTATATTGTTATTTCTCATTATTTTTCTTTACTTGAATTTTTTTAATTTTATTATTGTTTGTTTATTTGAATTATCTTTCAATATTGTCTATTTTTTAAAGAGATATTATTTTATTTGGAATTAAATTTTTCTTTTTTAACTTTGAATGATTGAATTTTTTTATCTTTTAAGTATAAATTATTTAAAATATATTAATTTAATTACGACCGGTTTAATTTTGATATGACCTCGATTAAATCATTGAACCTTAAACTTGTGTTTCAACCAGTTTAGTTTTCGTAATATTAAAAAATTATTATTTTTATTTTTTTAAATAAAAAAGATTACATAAGTTGAATCCCACTAGATATAACCACCATGAGTCAAATAGCACTCAATGAGATACTAATAGATTACTTGGTGACAAAGTTTCCATACGAAGAATTTTGTGTTTACTCCTCTATGGGATATGGATCATGTGAGGTATATTTAATATCACACAAAAAAATAAAAGTCTATTAATATAATTGATAAAATTCGTCAATCTGTCTGGTTAGTATTTAAAGCTGAACGTATTTCAAGTACTTACCATGCTATAAGTAAATTTGTTTATGTTTATCCAAACATAAGGCATGGCGCTGCAAACACTACTATTGCAATTGCAATTGTAATTGTAATTGTAAAAAAATGAGGAAAAATGAGCCTCTATTATCTTTCGGTTCACTTTTCTCTCAAATCATAGGAAGGAAATTCATAATTTCACGTTCACTGAGCCCGAATTTAATATAATGTGCCCGTTGGTGAGGAGAGTCCTCTGAGGCCCATAACATTTTTGTTTTTTTACATTATAGGAGGCCCAGTCTGCTCGGCGACTTGGGGCCGAATCTTGCTGATGTTTGATTAATATGGACCCCTGCGGCCGCTAACACCTAAGCAAAGCCAACCCAGGTAGAAGTTTCTCGAACACGAGGAAAGGAGGCTTCGATTTAAAACTTCCTCGTTCCTAGGGAGCCATAGGATTCCCAAGGATTAGACCCAAAGCCTTCCTCTCCGCCGTAACAGGGTTGTGTTTTGCCGATTGTTCTCCGGTCAAGGTAAGTCCTCGTTTCTTTCTTTTTTTTCGTTTTTCTTTTTATGTTTCCGATTCGGATTATTTGCTTCTGATCCATATCTGAAAGCAAATTCAACGGAGGAAGGTCAACCTATCTCTATATTTTTTCATGTTTAGCGTCTCCTTCTGATTTCTATGAGCAATTAAGGCGAGGACCTGGGTATCTTCTTGTTACGCACGTATTTTTTTTGTCCCACGATTCTAGTTGGTTTTAAGGCATGAGTTTGAACATGAGGATATAGCTGGATTGACTCATTAGGAAATTGTTGTGATCCGAATCTTGTGCGCTCTGTCATGCTATTTGTTCAGGATTTTGCTCAGAAAGGAGAATTTTGTTCGGAGTAATGCGGTTACTTTATGGAATAACGTTATATTGGCTGGGAAAAATACCCTATTAATGGCTGACCGTCGCTTGTTGATTACCTCGTTCTTTACACGGGTTTTCTTGTCTTTTTTTTTTTTTTTAAATCTTAACTACCTTTGTTTACACGATGCTAACAACAGAATTCCGTTGGAATCTTTGTTTAACAATATGTATGGGCAACTTAAAAGATAGACCAGCAGCGTACACTTCTTGCATGAAGAAAATAAGGTGCAGACTCCATAAATATTCTCATCATGGGGTCTGTTTTTATAAGAACTGAAAGACAATTATAGGTATTGATTACGTTAGACCATTTTGATTATTGTTGAGCAACCGCTGTCATGAAGGGTTGAGTTTCCCCAGCTTGTTTATAATGACAATTATTTGTGGTTCAAAATGTGCCTTATTATGTTATTATTTCTCGTTATGATGACAGGCGTGAGTACAGCTGCAACATGAGGGGCAGAAGCTACAGTTACAGTCCCTCACCTCCAAGGGGTTATGGCAGAAGACACCGCAGTCCTAGTCCTCGGGGTCGTTATGGAGGGCGTGGCAGGGATTTGCCAACAAGTCTTCTGGTTAGGAACCTTCACAGAGATTGCAGGTACGTCTTCAGTTGCTTGTATTTGTACAGACTAAGGGATTTTAGTTCTGCTGCTATTTATTTATTTATTTTTATTACTGTTATCCTCATTCCCAAATCATAATCTCTAACAAAAGAATTAGCTCCATAAGCAAAAGGTCCTGCCATGATGAATCATGCATTCATGCAATGCAATGATGATTGATGATAATTCATGATGCAGCTTGAGTAGTAAAGTCTTTTGCTATGAATGCATAAGCAGGTAAGAAGTACATATTTGGAGCTAGCTAGGAAGTTAAGAATTGGTCATCTTTTAGGTTAATATATGATGCCAACTTAACTATTAAGAACTAGAATTCTGTACCACATTGAATCTAGATGTTTCCTACTTTGTATTTTTATGGTGATTGTAGTGTTGGAACTTTGGGGGAAAAAAAAAGTCTGGAAGAGGGTGAATTTATTGCTATTTATGTTATGATGTCCATGGTAATAAAATTGTAACTTTTTCCTGTTGTAAGTCATCATGATACGTGGTTGCAAGATTAAAATATCCACTGGTGGTTGCTAATGATCTAAAGCAATTTATACATGGCATGAGAATTTGGAATGCTGTCTAGCAGTAATTAATATATTGTCTCTAAATATACTTAAGAGACTCCATGGAAGAAAAAGTATTTATGGAAGTTGTAAATGATATGTGATCTCTAAATATGCTTTAGAGATTCCATGGAACAAAGATTTTATGGAATATAAGAGAATAAATTGGAGTAGTATTGTCACTTCTTATAGTACTTCAGTGGCCCAATTACAATTTTTCATTTGATTCTTGGTTTACAGGGCAGAAGATCTGCGAGGACCTTTTGGCGACTTTGGTCCTCTTAAGGACATTTACCTACCTCGAGATTATTATACTGGGTGAGTGTATTGTTTCTATAGACTGAAAGATAGCTCACTGCTCATTATATTTTGAAAGTTTTCTGGGCTTCCCTCCACCCACCAAAAAAAAAAAAAGAACTATGAATACCGATGCTTATCAATGATATTTTCAACTGTGAGTTGTCTTGATTTAAGAATTTGTAAAGTATAATGGTGGCTTTCACCTCATATTTAGTTTTGCCACTTCTTTCTTAATTACTACGATCATTTTATGGGAATTTGACTGTTTTATTGAAAGAGTTGAAGACACGAATGAAGTAATAAGAGTACTGTGTTGAAGACAACAAAGAAGTAATAAAGGTATTGTGTTGAAGACACCAATCAAGTAATAAGAGTTGTGTTCAAGTTCATATAAGTGTACATGAAGATTCGAAGAAGGTTTGAATACATTGTGAAGAAAGTTCAAGTCTTGAAGATTGTCATCTCAATTTATACTTTGGCGTTCACAAGGTTAGCATCCATGTGATGTTTACTCATGAATTCTAGGAGTGTTGAGATATGATATATGATATTTTGAAGTCAGGCTTATATTTGTGGGTTTCTTCAATCAACCTAGCATTGGTATGCAGGTCTGTTCACATTGCGCCGTGTATATATTATTTTGAGACACCAGAATTTATTCTGTTGCAGGGACCCTCGTGGATTTGGATTTGTCCAATATGTGGATCCAGCTGATGCTGCAGATGCTAAATATCACATGGATGGTCAAATCCTACTTGGTCGTGAGCTGACAGTGGTGTTTGCTGAGGAGAACAGAAAGAAGCCTGCTGAAATGAGAGCAAGAGAACGTTATAGGTAAGATATACGCATTTTACTAATTGTGATGAGGTATCTGAATTGTGTATTTGACGAAAGATTTTATTGTTATTTTGTTTCTGTTGTTGGAACACTGATATGCTCAACCTGTCTCCAGGGGCCGGTCATATGATCGTAGAAGATCTCCACCTCGCTATTCTTACTCGCCATGCTATGCTCGGACCTATTCTCGAAGTCCACAGTATACTCCTTCTCCCAGACGAAGACGATATTCCAGGTATGTATTTAGATTAGCTTGTTTAGGTGGTTGATAGTTGCCATGTAATGTATGAGGTTTGCGAGGTTTGCTTACTAGGATAAATCCCCTTATGATCTAGGTCAATATCACCAAGAGACCACAAGTATAGGGAGCGATCATACTCCAGATCACCTTATAGGGAGCGATCATACTCAAGAAGCCTGAGTCAAAGCAGGAGTCGAAGTCCATACTAGTCTAGATGACTTATTTGATTGCTCTAAGGCTATTTCTCTTAGCTAATTTCAGGAGCTCTATGGATGGGGCTTAGGAACCCAGACTGGACAACGCTTTAGTTTCTATTTCATGATGTGACTTGTGTGTTTGAATCTTTGATAAGTTGGTAGAAAGGATTTGTCATTGCTGTATGCTAGTGGCTTTTATTGTTTTACCCTTCATGGGATTTATGACGTGCATATCACTGCTCTCAGGTCCTCTCGGTTGTTTTCCCCTCTAATGAACCACATCCTTTTTCATGCTTGGTAATTTATATAGGCTAAAGAATTTGACTGGGATTAGAGGTACTCTTTATGACGTGCTTATCGCTGCTCTCAGGTCCTCTCGGTTATTTTCCCTTCCAAATAATTCGTGCTAGATGCGTACCTCGCGATATACAATACAGGACTCAATTACGCTAAACGTAGCGACAAATCTGAGAACAACTTCATACTATTAATTTTTCCATAACCACAGTACGAATAATGATATTTGAGAATTTTAAATTTATTAATATTAATGTAATAACCATATTTTGACAATGAAATAGGGCAAATCCTTCGAGAAGGGAATTTTTATTTGCCTACTCATTATAGGACTTTTGTTTTTTGTTAATTAACTGTAGGCATAGCTCTAGTGTAACAGAACTCGACAGTAGTTATATTTCCTATGGATGTTAAAAGGAATAGCATAAAAAGGGGGAGAGGATGAAGATGAAGGCCTTGTTTTGTAATTATAAAATTAAGTTAAGATAAATAAAATTTATAAAAATAAAGTTTAGGTAAAGTAAATTTGTTGAAAGTTGTTATATTTGGATATTTTTTTTATAAAAGTAAATTTAATAAAAAATTTGTTTAGATGATAAGGGTTAAAAATGTTTTTAGATGTATAATATAAAGTAAATTTATTTCTCTTTTTTTAAAATTTATGTTTTATTAAAAAAAAAATAATTTTTTTTTAAAATTCATAGTTTAACCTATTTTTTATTTTTTAAAATTTTAGTTTATATTTTACCT
This sequence comes from Adenanthera pavonina, assembly GCA_026686845.1. Taxonomy (NCBI): domain Eukaryota; kingdom Viridiplantae; phylum Streptophyta; class Magnoliopsida; order Fabales; family Fabaceae; genus Adenanthera; species Adenanthera pavonina. Next base: position 9,297,131 of record JAIVEN010000002.1, read on the forward strand.
GTGTTTAACTAAACATATTTTTTTAAAAATTATGATAAAAAATTATGATTTTTTTTTTTCAAAATGGACAACAATCAGGCACTAACTGTTTCATCATGTAGGACGTACAAAAGTAGTTAATATTATCTGGACACAAATAAATGTTACCCTATTTATTTTTCTTTTGGTTATTTTGGGGAATGCGAGGGTTAGATGAAGTCTTGAGAAAAAAGAAACAAAACAGAACATGGAACAGAAAACTGTAAAAAACCACTGGAACGTTTGGATCAGGAGATGTTTTCCTCTTTCTGATAAGGGTAGAAATGTTGAATACTATTAGCAACTCAACGCTAAAAAGATCTCTGCAATGCAATAGCAAAATGCACTTTTTTTTTAAAAAAAGGGGGAAATTACACTTTAGGATCAGGATCTTAATTTAATTATAAAATGGGATCTGCTATTTATTTAATTACAAAAATGGATTAATTTTTTAAAATTAAATAAAAAATAAAATTACTAAAATACCTTTAGGTGTTATTCCTCCCCCAACCATTGCTAGTCAATGGCCGCCAGCAACCACTCAACGCTAGTCACTTGTCATCGATGGGCAGTCAACAGTCGTCAATGACTGGTCAATGGCTGCCAATGATTGGTTAATACTTATCGGAAAAAATGTCTTACAACTTTATTTTTTAGATTTTGTAACTTTCTTACTCTAAATTTTTAACTTAATTTTTAAATTTTTATTTGCAATTTCTTTTCCATAATTTGTAATTTTTTTACTTTAACTCTACAATTTATTTTTCAAATTTTTCCTATGAATTGTTTTAGTACTTTTGGGATTTCTTTTTCAGATTCTGTAACTTATTTACTCTGAATTTATAACTTATCTTCAAAATTTTAATTATGAATTTTTCGATACTTTTACAACTTTTTTTTTTACATATTTTACAACTAGTAAACATTTTTACTAAAACAATTGATAGTAAAAATTTGAAAAATGAGTTACAAATTTAGAGTAAGAAAGCTGCGAAATATGTAAAACAAGTTACAACAACATTGAAATAATTTATAGTAAAAATTTCAAAAACAAGTTGCAAATTCAGAGTAAATAAGTTGTAAATTTTAGAAAGAAAGTTGTAAAACACTAAAATCATTTATAATAAAAATTTGAAAAATAAGTTGTAAATTAAAAGTAAGTAAGTTGTAAAATTTGTAAAAAAAAATCGTAAAAGTAATAAAACAATTTATAGCAAAAGTTTGGAAAATAAGTTACAAATTTAGTAAAAAAGTTACAAATTCTGAAAAAGAAATTGTAAAATAAAAATTGAAAAATTAAGTTACAAATTTAGAATAAGTAAGTTATAAAATATAAAAAAAGAAATTATAAGTCATTTTTTCTAGTGAACATTAACTAGTTATCAGCAGTTGCTGACTAGTCAATGGTGACTGTTAGCCGAGTACTTGCAATAGTTGACGACGGCTGGCAATTGTGGATCGATGATGATGGAGGAGAGATAGCAATGGAGGATATTTTAATAATTTTATATTTTTATATATTTAATTTTAAGAAGTTGGCCATTGTTGTAATTAAATAAACACTACATCCCATTTTGTAATTAAATTAACGCTCTTGTACTGAATGGTAATTTTTCCAAAAAAAAACCATGGCATTGGAACCAATCTTAGTTGAGGACGCTCATCGTGGCCTGATATCTGCGAACCCAGTCTGAAGCAACAAACAATGTCTCCGAATTAGTACCGACATACCTGAAAAAGCATAATTGCAAATGGAGGAGGATGTGGACACGTCACCTGCATTGTATTGCCTCCCTTAAAAGCTCCTTCTCCGTATTCCCATGTTTCCCAACTCAGATACGCAACACTACACCAGAATCATCTTTCCCACGCGCCTACTCCTTCCAATTCATTTTGTGGGAAGTTTTTATTTTCTTTCAATTTTTTGGCACCACATCCAGGCATCCGGACTGATAATTGGGAGATTAATAAAGCTATGGCTATAAGATTAAATTATATTCTTATTAATTAATTAATAATAAATTGTATGAAGAAAAATATAACCCAAAAACAAATTGTATGAAGGAAGTTGAATCTTTATTATTTTTACTAAACATATTGAACTAAAAATGAAAAACATTACAAGCTTCACTGGGAAAAAAATTGCCCAGCAGTTGGCATATAATACTTATGGACAGAGTTAAAAAGTAGCTAATTAAATTGCAGGAAGAAACTATGTAGCTTGTTTTTCGATCTTTATGGACAGAGGAAAAAAGAGAGTTAAAAAGTAGCTAATTGGACATGTTTCTTAAGAACATTTATATGAAGGCGAGCTAATTCGAGGAAAAAAAATCTTAAATCACGTAGAACATAATCTTTAAAATATACTATTTGTAAAAATTGAGTCCTCATTAATTGATTTTTTAATTAAATATTAAAAATTAAAGAATATTTAACATATACTTCATAGAAAGGTCGAGTTAGACCCAAAGACCAAAAAAGCCCTTACCAATGTTGATATTAGTAGAAATTATGATTAAAATGTTTCATGTGAATTTTTATTCTAGTTATCAATTGTGTAGTACTCCCTCCCTTTTAAAATATAAGGCAGATTTAATGGGAAATAAGGTTTTAAAATATAAGTTATTCGGTAAAAGTTAGTAACTATTTATTTATTTTTTTAATTTTTACTGTCATTTATGATAGATCTCAATTAAAGTGGATATTTTGAATTTTTCTTATGGTGGAGAGAAGTTAAAAAAAGATAATAGTAATTAAGATAAGATAATTTAACAAGAATAATTTTAAAAATTTATGATTTTTTTAAAAAAAATTAAAACATATAACTAACTTTAAGTATTTTTCTTTGTGGAAGTGGGATAATTAAACTCGTCTAATAAAATGGAGGGGGTAATTAGCCAATAACAACCCCATCGCCTAGTTATGTTTAGATCATGTGCGTGTGTGTGTAAAGATGATTTTGTTGTATGCATTGCACGTTCTATTTTTCACACCAATTCACATTTTCATGGGTCACTTTAAGAAAAGATGCGCAGCACGTGAGATGGAAAAGTTGTTTTAAGGCATGTGCTCGGACATCGTTCCAAAATAATGATAAATTGATAATGAAGTATTAAAGTCAGACAATTTTGGTCTTAATAAAATTACCAGTAGGGGAATTCTCGATCCCCAATTTCTTCTTCTAACGCATCTGCCTGCAATTCATTTATAGATAAGGAAAGAAAGCATGGGCCACTTGGAAACAGCTCCCGAAAATCTTTTCGACAACTATATGTGATCTCCCAACTTTTGCAATGCTAAATATAAATTTTATTACTTATGTTGATCAGGAAGAAGTCTAAAACCCCCAATACCTGCCTGTGTCTTCTCTTAGCTTTCTCTATCACTCCTTTTACAAAGTATTCATTTCAGTCTCAAATATATATATTTTTTTATGTGCATTTGATCTAAGATATAAGAAATAAATATATATATTTGGTGCAAAATATTTTTTCTGGATAACACCCTCATTAATTTGGAAAAATTTATTATTCTTAATGATCATTAATTGATCTAGTAAAAGGAAAAAAACCATTAAACAAACATAATTTTGAAAAAAAATGTTTTGTTACAAATTAAATAAGATTAATAAATTTTAACTAATAATACTAGTAAATACTCCCTCCAACTCATAAAAAGTTAAAAACTTGTTTTAGAATTTTTTACACATATATATTAAATTATATAAAATATTATAAAATTTAATAGTATTTTATTAAAATATTCTTAATTTAAATACTCTCTTAAATAAATCATCTAATATTAATGAATGATAAAATAATAAAATAAGTAATTAATATTTTATTAAAATTTTAAAGTAATAAATATGATAAAAAAATTTAAAAGTCCTAAAATATAATTTTTACTAATATGAGCCCTTATATTTGAGAAGGGGAGTACTTATTTCATACTACCGTCATAACTCATCAGTTGGTCGTGGCATTCAGTTTTGTAGTCAATCCGCATAGTTTTCAGTAATTATCTTGCATTAAGAAAATCTCTGATCCTTTTCATCGTGAGCGACACGCATCTTTCCTGCGCGTGCTCAAATCACATCAGAATAGTTCTTGGTCGTTCCTTTTAATATTGTGTTCCCACGCTACCGCCTGCTTCTATTTCGCCCTCTTTCGTTCTCTCTCTAAATTGTCACGAGGCTGAGATGGGTCGACTTGCTCCTCTGTCAGAGGAACCCATTAATGAAGACGACGATGGAACCACCGGCTCAAGGAAAGGTCTTCAGGCATGGCGAAACTGGAGCTGGATCAAGACCCACTTCTCTCTCGTCTACAATAAGAAGTCTGACCTCAAGATCCTCCTCAGCGTTCTGGGTTGCCCGCTCTTCCCTGTTCCTCTTCTCCCCAAACAACCACTCAATGAGGCAAGTTTTCTACTTCTCTTATTTCTTTTATCTCTCACTTTCTCTTTCCAAGAAATATTGGCGGGGTGTAATGCTCTTTGGACTGCAAAATTTGCCTACAATTGGGAATAAAATGCGGATGGGTGTTTTGGAAAAACTTAATCGTTTTATAAGCGTCATTGTTTTCTTTCTCTAGTAATCATGGTTGAAGTGCTTAGTTTCTCTGATGAAATAGTTATACTGGCTTAAAGTTAGCAAAACGTGTTATAGTGGGTTTTCTTTTGATCAGTCTATTATACTTGGAACTTCATGTATGGCACACTGATGATTAATGTGTTTCTTTTCTGTTGCGTTGCATAAGGTATTATGTGAGTCTGATTTACTCTAGCGACTGCGTAATTAATTAAATCTCCTACTATTAAACATGAACTTGTGATCTTTAAAAAACTGACACAGGAGGAAAATAGAGAACAGAGAAAAGAGAAAGGACGGCAGTTTGATAATTCTCATTATTTGGTGTAAACTGTGAAATAGGTGTCATCTTCCGCCCAGTATATTATACAACACTTCACGGCTGCGACGGGGTGCCGAAAGTTGGAAGGGAGAGTAAAAAACATCTTCGCGACAGGGAAGGTGGCAATGGGTGCGGTGGATGAGCTTGGATCCGGCGGGGGAGGGGCCACCGGAGTTTCAGAAAGAGGGTGCTTTGTTATGTGGCAAATGGTTCCTGACAAATGGCAGATAGAGCTCGTCGTGGCTGGCCGCAAGGTTGTCGCCGGTAGTGATGGCGCCGTGGCTTGGCGCCACACCCCATGGCTCGGCGCGCACGCCGCTAAAGGTGGCGTACGACCTCTTCGTCGTGCTCTTCAGGCAAGTTCATCAATCATGCCTTGATTGAAAATTTTTTGACCAACCGAATGTTGCTCTTGTTTTTACTGTTATTTTTTGTTTGTATATATTTTTATTTGGTGAAGCAGGGTTGGGTGAACTTTTAAATTTGACGTAATTTCCCTTACATTCCCAACGATTTTCTCAAAAATGTTGGTGGTGTATTTAAGCTTTACTTTAATCTTATGGGATCTAATCTAGGTTCCAGAATAGTGCAAGACAGCTATATATGTAATTAATAATATTTAATGAACTTAACCATGTAGTATCACACCACCTGATTGTCAGAAATTAGTGGGTTATGCACCTAAACCTTTGCTTTATGAGGGTTCATTCTTTTAAAGTTTACTCACAATATAAGATGAGATACTTAGACCTTGTGAAATGTTGATGGCGGCTTGTAATTTATCATTAATTATTATGAGAAAGGGTTTGTCAAATCTTAGACACAAACATGTAAATGATGTTAAGCTTTTTTCTTTTTAAAATAAATATTCATAGATGCTGGTTGATGACTGTTCTTGTTCTTTTTCTTGAATACTACCAAGCTTTCATAAATACATATGCTACCGGCCCATATTATGAATCTTCGTTTCCCTATTAAATTCCGTTTGTTTGTTCAATCTAACCACATTCCTCTGTTTCCCTATTAAATTCCGTTTATTTGTTCAATATGATCTTCACGCTTTGTTATTTTGCCTTACTCAAACAAGTAAAAATGCCACGTAAATGTTGCTCTCAAAGTTCTCCTATAATTGAGGAAAAATGTTGGTTCTGGGCTCTGGCCATCCGGGTCCCCTATGTAACCGCAGTGATTTCATCAGCGTCTAAAAACGGCACGTCTGCTGTTTCGAACTGACTAGTGCAATGTGAGTTACTCTGTTGTTGTCATTCTTGAACGACAATATGGTTGTACATTGTAGGGACTGGACCCTTTGGCAGTGTCTGCTGTATTCTCTGCTGCGCAGTACATGGGAGAAAAGCAAATCTCAGGCGTGGATTGTTTCGTGCTGAAGCTCTCAGCTGATCAGAAGGACCTCATTGATCGTAGTGATAACACAGCAGAGATGATCAAGCATGTTATATTTGGATACTTCAGCCAAAGAAGTGGACTTCTAGTGGTACTGGAGGACTCTTACCTGACAAGGATTCAATCACCTGGGGCACACCCCACGTACTGGGAGACAACAATGTCAACCATAATCGAGGATTATAGGTTGGTGGACGGTGTGATGATTGCTCACGCAGGGAAATCAACGGTGATCATTACAAGATTTGGGGATAATGTGAAGGCTGGCCCCGCCATCACAAGTTTGGAAGATATATGGACCATTGATGATGTGGCATTCAACGTGGCAGGCTTATCCATGGACTGCTTCATACCTCCTAAGGAACTTCAGAAAGATTATCCACAGGAGAATCTGGATTGGAGATCACCCTTGCATAGATGATGGAAGCTTTTTGATTGTGCGTACGTTGTGCTAACTTTTTCTCTCTCTCAAAAATGGCTTCATCCTAATTGCTGTTTAGTATATAATGCTCTGTAATTGTGTTACTGATTCCGGACATAGTTGACGTCACCTATTGATATATATATATATATATATATATTGATATTTGATATTGTATACTTACATATAGATATAAGATTTTTGTCCATTTCTTTCCAAGGGCTTCGGTGTCTTTTGATTGGTTGGTTAGGAATTAGACCACACGAAAAAAAAAAGGAGAAAGCTTTATGCCTCTTTTCGCTAGCTGCTCATGTTGATTGTATTATAGGTGGGCCTTATCTTCTGAAAAAGTAATAATTCGCAAGTTGTTGCTTTCGCTATTCAGACCTCAAAAATTGGTTTTTTGTGTTGGATAATTGAAGTGTTGGTACTGGTTTTTTATCCGGCAAAAAGCAGAGAAAATAAAGCACTAGCTCACCAGCAAAGTATTGATGTAGAATGCCACTAAAAATGTCTGGGACGAGAGGGGGATACAAAGTGTAGTGGAAGTGTGAAGAAGAAACCATTTGGTGCAAGAAACAAGTGGATTATTTCAATTTATATTATACACTGGATAAAATATTTATATTATTTTGTTTTTAAGTATACTATTCATAAATTCAAGGAGTATATTCGATTTTTAAACTCAATCTAATTAAATAAACATTCTCAATTTGATTTGATAAATAAATAAACTGAAGTAATGTTTTTCGGGTAGTTTCATTTGGACACTTGTTTAAAAAAACAGCCAATTAAGCCCAAAGTACTTGGTGATATCGCTCTTTAACATTAATCTATTAGACCATCAAAGCCTTCCGAAAAAATGGAACATTTTCAAGCAGTAGCAACACCTGAAGATGGACTAGAGAAACAGAAAAAAGCACTTGGCGGCCATTGATTGCATGTTTGGAACTCCAAAATTTAATTTATATATATATATATTATCTATTTATGAAATTTGTAGAAAATAATAATATATATATATATATCAGTTATAAATAATATGACTCAAAGCACACAATCTACTAGTTTGTTTAAAAATTCTTGTCACTAAAAAAAGGCGCCAAATGGATACGGACCCCACGGTTCTTTGACCATTGACTTTGCATAAGACAAAAACCGAAGCATTGTTTTTTTTTTTGATAAGTTTTTTTATAAGTAAAACCGAAGCATTGTTGCAACAAGAGGAACCACTAATTTAGGATTTAGATAAACAGATGTTATAAATTTACGAAATATTTATTAAATTGTACCCCATTAGATAATAATAATAATAATAATAATAATTATTATTATTATTATTATTATTATTCAGTAACAATTATTTTTATTTGGAAGCACAAGAGACATTTTTTATAAAATCAATATATTATCATAAATTAGAAATAGAACATATTGGTACTGTGGGTTCACAGTAAAATTGTTGTTCATTTTATTTAATTAAAATTTTCAATTCTATTGTATGTACTAAATTTTGATGTCCCTACTTTCTTTTTCTAGTTATTTTTATTTGATAACGAGAAAAAATGAATATGTTTGAATAAAAAACACTTTTTTTTGTAAATTATGCAGAAGCTAATAAGTGAATTACATTATTTAAGGATTGTAAATATTGGGAATTGTTATAAATTTTATATTTTATAATAATAATTAGATCATTAAAATATTTTAAAATTAATAGAGATAACGAAAACATTTTAAAGGGAATAAATAAACATGTTATTAATTAATATAAATAACATGACACACACACATATATCGATAAAAAATATTATGTTAAATTTTAGTACAAAAGTATCTATTATATATATAAAAGTAGAACCAAAAGTTGGAACCACAGGTCTCCATGTCAGTATTTTGGAAAAAATTAGTAAAATTTGAGTTATTATTTGTGATATTTTATATTAGTTATTTACTATTATATCTTAAGAGCAATTAAGATATGGGGATTTAGACTTTTAAATATTATTATAAATTAATAGTTTATATCTAACATAACATTTAACCTAATTTTATGAATATAATATGTTCATAAATAAACGTATCTCAACTAAAAGAAAAAAAGATTGTCATAACAATTTCTAAATCTCATATCTTAACTACTTTTAATATATGATAGTAAATAACTAATAATATAATCTCACAAATTGATTATATATATAAAAGTAGAATCAAAAGCTGGATCCTCAAGCTGCCACCTTAGCATTTCGAAAAAAATAAGAAATTTTAAAATTGAGTACCTCCTCATTATTAACTTTTTTATATCTATTATATGTATGCTAAATTATTAACTTTTTTTATCCACAATCCCAACTAATTCGATCAATTTGATCAAACTAATTTTTTTAAAAAAAATAGTAGATATTATAATATCAATTTTTTAAAATCTATTTTTTTGCTAAGGTTTTAAAATTAGTTTATATAATATCCACTAATTTGATAAATATTTGATGACGACAAAAATTAGTTAAAGATATGATTATGGATTTGAATTTATTTTTCATAATTTATTTAAAATATTTACTATTCCATCCATCATCCCTATTTATTTGCCCAATATAATTTATTTTAAATTAATAGTAATTAGTTTATATCATCCTCGATTGAAAATATCTAAATCTAATCTAAATATATGTAAATGTAATTATGCTAATAAAATTTTTGATTAAAGCATTTAACTATGATACATTTGGTAGATCATTGATTTATCATTTATTGACATATATTTTTTATATTAGCTAGCTATCTATCTATTATAATATTTTTTTAAAATCTGAGTTGTTATATTATTTACGTTGATATTAACCTATTTTGTTTTGGTCAATATATAAACTATTTCTCATGACATGCGGCAGATTTATTTGTCAATTCAAATTATTTATATTATCTTTTAATTACTTCAAATTAATTCATTTGCTCTATAAATTAATGAGATGCTCTGGTGCTTTTGAGAGAGTTATTGTCCTTCTCCGTCTTCGTGGTATTAAAGATAGTTTTCGTCCTCTCCTGTATTCTATTCATTCCATCATTTTTGGTTCTTATCCAGCATTGGTCTTCCATCGTGTTCAATTCATTCCCCTTTTATGGTTCAGTTTATTCTTCACTCAACAATAATGGGTTAGTCTTATTAATCCTTTTGTAATTCGTTTTCATTACAATTATTTTATTTTATGTATAATTTGTTCCTCTCATTTTAGGTATTTTCTTTTATGCAGTTCAATTTCTGTATTTGAAGCTTCTGGAAGGTAAATCTTTGACATTCAAGCTTATATGTTTGCTTGATTTCATCTATAATTTAAATTCTTTGTTCCTCCTTTTTTTTTAATACTGTTACAAAATCTTATTCAACTTCTGCACTTGAAGCTTTTGGAAGGAAAATTTTGTCACACAAGTTATCTTCACTTTTATTTTTTTCGATATTAGTTTTAATATTGGAATCAAGATAATTATTCTCATTTAATAACTTTTAAATTTCAAATAATTTTGTCCAGTATGTGTTTTTCATTTTCTATATAAATCCACATGCTGAATGTTGGTGCAACTTTCAATTTCATTATCTCACCCCTTTCTCTATTCTATTACAATAACCATTGTCAATTTTCCTCATTGGCACTCATTAGCAAGGAAATGATGGATATGATTCTTTTGAAGATGATCATGATCAAGAGAAAGATGATGAAGAGGGTGACGTAGTAGATGACAAGTTAGGCAATTTATCATGGCGTGGTTGAATGATTTTGCTCGGTTTGGTTTAATTTTATATATTTTCAAATTTTTTCAATCAATTTTTGTAATATTCAGTTACAATTAGATATAGTGTTAGATTCATTTATTTTTCAGGAGCTCACTCTTTTCTTTTATGAGCTTGGAGTTTAGAAGAACATAAAAAAATACAATCTCATGGGAACAAACAACATGGTGGGGCAAGCAAAAAAATGATGCAGATAAATATGAAAAGTATTTGTATTAAGTGGAATATTTGGCAATACAAGTTTGTGCCTCTAGATGCACACATATATATATATATATAAAATCACTCTTGCTCTCACAACCTCATGCACCCCTGATTTGATTCATGTATGATCAACAAGGGCTCTTCTTCCTCCTATAGGCAATTTCTTGTATTGTCTTTTTTTATATAAAAAATGTGGCTTAAAAAGATTGAAGTTGATTAATTATCATTTAACTATATATTCTAAATATGTTTTTTGAAATATAGTTATTGAAATTTGACTAATGATTCCAATTTCAATATTATCTAATTTCTCTTTCTCTCTATTTATATTTAATTTTCTTATTCTTATTTATAATTATTTTTTAGATTTTAGACGCTTCAACACATACAATTTTCAAATGAATATGGTTTGACCCAAATTTAGATTATTATGATTCAATTATTTACAATTTAGGAAGAAAATTTAAACGAGTTGAGTCTTAAGGGCTATTAGAGTTAAGACAAGACTTAAAGTTTAAAGAGCACTTACAGGAAAATTTACTTACCAATGAGATTCTCATATTAATATCCATATTCAAACACACACCTATATGAGGTATGATTTACACTTTTACTAACTAAATCAATTTTCATTGGCTATTAATGTTATTTTTTCACTTATGCTTCTATTTGTTGATTTATTTGTTGTCTCAATATGTATAATTTTCTTCATTTATTTTGTTGCATTGTAAACTTTGACACATTCAATGATTCTCACATTTATTATTATAATGAAAACACTAACAAATAGAAGTAACATTTTTATTGAAAATGAAGTAATTGTACTCGTGCCATGCATAGATATTATTATTATCTTTACTAAATACTTTATAATAAGAAGAGGAGCTGGTAGAATACAAGGGAAAAAAAGGAAGACAAGGAAGGCAATCTTCTTCAATAATTTACTTGAAATATCATAAGAATCAATATATTAGAAGAGGAGTGTAATGTATATTATATTGCTAATATTATTTTTTTTCTGTGGGTATTTGAAAATTTAAATGAATTAAGTCTTGAAGGCTATTAGAGTTAAGGTAAGCCTTAAAGTTTAAAGAATGCTTACAGGGAAACTTATAAATTACCTACCAACAAGACCCTCATATTGATGGCGACATTCGGACCCACATCAATATGAGGTATGAGTCACACTTTTATTAACCAAATCAACCTTCATTGGCTATTAATGTTATTTTTTTCACTTATGCTTCTATTTGTTGATTTATTTGTTATCTAAACATGTATAATTTTTTTCACTTATTTTGTTGTATTGTAAACTTTGACATATTCAATAGTTCTCACATTTATTATTATAATGAAAACTTTTAGTAAATAAATATTCAGTACATATGATAATAATATATATGCATGTCACAAATACAATTACTTAATTTTGAATAAAAATGTGATTGTTGTTTGTTAGTGTTTTGTTATATATAAATATTTTTCAAATATTCATTTTTGTAGACTTATCTAATGAACATGTGTATTGCATAGGTGTACATCTAATCAAGGACAAGAAGCAAGTTTATTTTCATAACAAAATATTTCTAATGATGATGATGTGAGATATAACATAACTTTAATATTTCTTCTTTTTTATAATCTTTTGTGATGAAGATGATGTTTCAATAATTAAGCTTTTCTTTTATATATTAGGTGACTAATTAAAGTTTTTTTGTGAAACAGAAATTGAAGCATTGGAAAAAAATTGAAATATCATTTTCCATAGTTAAAAGTCTAAAAATTAATATTATGTTTAAAATTATTTATTAAAAACATGAAAAGTAGGCAAACCCGTTTAGCCCATCAGCTCGCATATAGTAGACTAGACTATAAAAAATTCAGCCTATTAGACAGTTAGTTAGCCTATCCTATTCCTCATTATTCTTGACTTGCAGTGGGCATTCAAAGCTCTAAAATTAAAATGCTTAAAATCTATTATAATTAAATTGATATGTTTGATATAATTGCTATATAAATTTTTTTAATAATTATTAAATGTTGATTAATTTTTCATAGTTTGGTATATTTGTTGATAGTTTAATGTAATTTGATTATTATTTTCTTTTTACTAATCTTTGATCATGTTACACTGAAATGCATATATTTTGTTCCCTTAAACGAATAATTGGATTTTTTGTTTAGGTAGACTAATTAATTCATTTTTTTAAATTTTGAATTGGAATTTCAACTTTTAACAATCAAATTAAACAACTTAAATATTTTATTCAAATATTAAGGGTTAAAATATGTCTTTGTAGCATGCAAAATGATTAATAGTATGGTCTTCATAATAGTTGAATGGATCAATATGTTAATTAAATTGATGAACATAATATAAATTACAGGTCGAACGAGTTAAATAATTTAATTCACCATAGATCACGGGTTGAATGAGTCTTTGTTAATTTAATTCAACATTGGTTCATATCATATATTTTATTTGTTGATAGCTTAATGTTAGTTGATTATGTTAAAATATGTCTTTGTAAAAGTCTGCCTCATACCTCATCCTCTAATTCTTCCTCTTACTCCATATTTACTAGTGGTGTTTATTATACTATTCAAAATTATCAAGATGCAATGGAGATATGTAAGTAGGCAGGATATCCAGATTTATTTATAATATTCACATGCAACCCTAAATGGCTTGAAATAATTAGACTTTTAGAGAATAAGAATTTGCATATTGAGGATTGTCTAGATGCTACAGTTAAAATTTTTAAGATGAAGTCTTTGGGAAAAATAATGATAAAAGAAATACGGAAAAATGAAATCTTTGGGAAGGTGAAGACATGTACTATTCTTATAAATTATTTCTATAGTTATACTAATTTGTTTGTATAATATTAAACTTTATATTACTAATAATATTTTATTATCATTGCAACTCTATATACAATAGAGTTTCAGAAGCATGGTTTACCATATGCTCATGTTCTGGTGTTCTTATATAATAATGACAAGTTCCCTTCATCAAGTGATATAGACAAAATAACATCAGTTGAAATTTCAGATGAGGATAAGAATCCTAAACTATTGGAAGCTATCAGCACTTTTATGAGTCAACCGATTATGAGTCAACCAATTGTACGAAATAACGTAAGAATCTATTATAAATTACATGTTGAATGAGTTAAATAATTTGATCCATCAGAGGTTACGAGTCAACCAATCGACTAAGTTAACCAATTATAAATTACAGGTAGAACCAGTTAAATAATTTAATCCACCACAGGTAACATATAAATCCAAAATTATCAAAATGCAGTAGTGGTAAACAAATTCTTCTTTGAAAATGTTGTACTTCATATATATGAGGATATTAGAATAGTTAATGATGTATATCCTTACTTTCTTAAAGCATGCTATGTACTTGAATTATTAAACAATCATAAAAAATACGTCCATGACATAATGGAAGTTAGACATTAGATCCTAGCAATTTTGATTGTTATAGCAATTTTGATTATGAATAAGAATAATCACACAAAAGATATACCTCTAATGTTATATTTAGAGAAATATTTTACAAATTATGTTATTATGTTTATTACATGTATCATGTATATTGTTGTCTATTTTATATTCAATTCCCAAATATGATTTAATATATACTAAATAGTTTGACTTTTTGATCATTCTGAGGTGGTAATAAACAAACTGAAAATTTAACACATACAGCTATAAAGCTTAATTTGGATTTAAGTAATTTACTTTAATAATTAAAATTTTTTAAAATTTTCATGTAACTTGCCGAGACTTATATTTATGCATGGTCAATTGTATATTACAGTATTTTATATGTGTAACAGAGAATATTTGAAGATATTATTTTTTGATGAGAAAGACATGCAAAAGATGCAACCTCTAATATTATGTATAGAGAAATATTCAACAACTTATTTGATTAAATTTTATTGTGTGCTCTGTATATATTATTGTTTATTTAATTTGATACTTAATCTTATTTATTTAATTTGGATCAAGTAATTTATTTTAACAATTAACTTTTAAAATTTTCATGTAACATAATAATTTAACATGATGATTAGTTTTATTAACTATAATTATGTATACCTATTGTTAATTTGAAAGATTAATGTAATATGACAATTAAATATAAAGATTGATTTTATTATCTATTATATATATATATATGATTATTTCTGATTTTAAAGAATACCCCGTGCATTGCACGGGTTACGTACTAATTCAAATCAAGGTAAAACATAATAAATGGAGAGAAAGAAGTAAAACACAAATACTCCAATTCTGTAACAACCACTCCTCAATTAGACATTAAAAATTATTAAAAAGAATTGACTCAATGAAAAATCATATAAATATCATGGTAAGTAGTATAACAAACAAAATCATAAGACCAACAAAAGCAAAGGGCTGATTAATTGATTGTTGAGAAAACTAGAATAAGTCATATAAATAATGTGACAATGTTTATGAGAATGTGGAATTGATAAAGGCTCATAGTACTAAGTCTTAAAAAGCATCAGTGATAAAATTTGAAGAATATTATTTTTATGAATATAATAATAGAAGACTACTCTTTTTCTAACCATGATAAAAAATAATTCATATTGATAAATTTAAAACTGTAAGTTAAAATATACACTTGTCCCATGCCACGCATTGCATGGGTAGATTAATAGTTTTTATATATTATATTTTGAAAAAAAAAATACTACTCAAATGCTTTTGAGTTATGCTAAAATGAATTTTTTTAAGAAAAAATATCATAATTTTTTAAAAATAAATTTAAATTCATATTCGCTCTTCATTAAAAATAATAATTTAAATTCAAAATATAAATAATAAAATTTAAAAATGTCTAGAATAAATTTAAATAATTTGAAATGAGAGTCACTCTTTTCATAAAAAAGAAAAAGAGAGACTCTAATGTTTACACCTAAAGATGCTATCACTTCCTTAAAGACGGAAGTTTCTACCACTTATGTCAATTTGAATTAATAAAATTAAGGGTGAATATAACTCATTTAACCCAACTCAAACCAAAATAAGTTGTCTATATTTTTTATTAATTATATTGATATACTAATGATTGGGAAAATGACACATAATATCACCAGGAATGAAAATTTAAAAAACATATCCTAAATTTACATAATTATAATAAGATATCAAGATATCTATTTGGAATTATTTTTAGCTCATAAAATGATCATTTTGCCCTCTCGCCCTTTCCTTCCTCCTCCCTCCCTTTTCTCCTTCTCTCTCCTCCTTCCTCCTCCACAACTTTGGTTCTTCTCCCTATCATTACCCCCCATGCCATCCCTTCAATTGGACCAATGTGCTCCAATATGAAGCTTCAAGGTTTTTGAGTTAAAGGGAGCTCTGATCTGGTTCTTCTTCTTCTTCCACAATCATCAATTTCCTCTTCATCACAAATGAACCAATCCTTCAAGCAAGCTTTCATCTACCCACAAGCATTTGAGTTTGCATCTTGGCGTCAGTACCCTTCTTCCTTCTCACCGTTGGTACCTCTCTCATTGACAGCTACTGCTGTCATCGAACTACTGTACTGGTTGACCATGAGTGGGGGCGTCCTTTGATGGTCAAGTAACACATACTTTGCAATAATTGACAAATGACATGATTACAAATATACGAATATACAAATATCAACTACAAATATATGGGAGAATGAATGAAAGGAATGGAGGGCAAAATGGTCATTTTGTGAGTTGAAAATAATTTCAAATAAATATCTCAATACTTCATTGTAATTAAACAAGTTTAAGATATATTTTTGGAATTTTTACTCTCAGTGACATTTATGTGTCATTTTCCTGGATTGATGCGGCGTCACTTTTACACATTAGGCCCAACTAAAAAATGAAGCCTTTTTGTGGCCTAAAAAAATGAAGCCTTGGATCATTGGAAGTTGGCAGGAAAAAACAAAATGAAGCCTTGGATCATTGGAAGTTGGCAGGAAAAAACAAAATGAAGCCTTGGATTTGTGAGGGTAGGAGTGAGTATTCGGTTAATATGGTTCGGTTCGGCCTAAAATCGAAATAACCGAACACTAAAATAAGACATATTTAACAACCGAACCTAACCGAATTAGCAACAAAAACTGAATCGAACTGAACCGAGATATTTCGGTTCACTTCAGTTTAGCTTATTCGGTTTGGTCCTTTGCTAAAAAGGGGCTGGTAGGTCCTACTTTACCATGCAACCACTGCTCCAAGTTTCCATTCTCGACATATTCATAAACAACCATGCTAAATGGTAGAAAAATTAGTTATGAATCAACAAATAAGCATGTCTACAGTCAATTAGTAATTTTATTTTTTTATTTGTTGCTTACCATCCTTCACTAACTACATTTTTTGAAATATAACAAGCATTGCAAAAAATGTAGTTAGTTTTATTGATTCCGTGCATTGCACGAGTTACATACTAGTTACTATAATTTTATGAGTAAATTACATCAAACATAGTTAAATAATTTATTTATTAAAAATCACATATTATGAAACAAAGTTAACTTTATTATAAAACTGGACATAGGTTTAAACAAAATTAGCTGTAATTTATTACAACAAGTATGCAAAAGTATGTCTTGCTATAAATTTTACATTTGATATTGAATGTTGATTTAAAAAAAAAATCAGCTATAATTTTTAAACTATAATTTTTGAATAAAAAGCAAAGATTGTATAATTTGAATAAATTTTTTTTATAAAACTTTTGTATTTAGTTACCGTGTTAGATCTCAAATGGGGGAAACTTTTCTAAAGGCATCATTTACATTTACATTTACATGGTTTTGAACTCAAGGTATTATATTTAAATAATTCTAACATTTTCCACTAGAACCAATATACATTAATTTATTGTAGTCTAAATTGAAACAACTTAAAAAAAGATGATGTGATATCTTTCAAAGTAATAATTCAGATATAAAATCATAATTATATGATCTGATTTAACTTAATTCAGATTAATTAAAATTTAATGTAACTTTAAAAAATTGGATGATATATTAAAAAAATTTAGGTACACGATAGTATACAAATGATAAATTGATAATATAACCATTGGTCATTAAAAAAAAATTTGAGGTCAATGAATTATTGTATCCCATGCACCTATCGAACGAGACGTATTAATTAAATTTTCTATTAATGATATGCGCATCGACTAAATAATTTGTTTGCCACGTCTTTGTTTTCCCCGTCAATTATTATTACTGGTAATGCATCTTCATAAACATGTCAGGAGACTTCGGGGCAGATTGTCATTTCATTCCACCCCCTGATACTTCATACAACAGAGTTATGATATTAATTTGTAGATTTTAATTAAAAAAAACTCAAGAAAGAGAAATTAAAGGTGTACTTTGTGACTCCAATAAGCATGTAAATAAAAATAGACCTTTTATTTCATTCATATCAATATTAAATATAAAATTTAAATAAATGATAACTTGATGTATTATTTACTAAATATGAACAATAAAATTTATTCTTAGAGTTCTTGTAATATATAAAAGATTCACTTTTTTTTCCTTTTGACCTAATACAGAAAACCCACTTATTTCTTTTGCCAGTAGAAAATCCACTTAATTACTTACTTCTTTCAGTCTCTATTATATTATATGATATTTTATATGATAAATTTTTTATCTAAAATATATGGTGATGAATATTTTTTTTTTATTTTACTCGATTTTTAATTCTTCTCAATTTCTCATTTATAACATTACAATAATAATAAAATAAAATATTTAATAAGAATAAAATAAGAATTATTAATACATTTTACATTAATTTTAAGTAAAAAATAATTTTTTTAATATATTTGCAATTAATATAAAATATTTTATAATATATATAGAAAATAATATATTACTTAATTTTAATTTTTACCAATATAGACTCTCACGAAAAAATTGAAGTACTCGTTTAATTTTTTTCGCATGGATGAACCTAATTAATTACTACTTTTATTTTTGCTAGACAAATAATTTTTACTTTTAATTTTAATACTTGATTGATTGAGAAAACTAAAGAAACGTCAAAAGATGCGTACATGCGACCTGAGTAGCTCAGCATTAACCTCATTCTTCTTGTCACCTGACTTGTCCTGCAGAGTTGGTTCACCAATAAATCCAGCGCACGAACCAGAAAAAATTCCCTTTGTGGTTATTTATTAATTAATTTAATTAAACCAACTCTCTACGCTTCTTTCTATAATAAAATTTTTTTATCTATATTAAAAAATATTTATTATATTCTTAAATTTAAATAATATTTTTTAATTTTATCTCTATTAATTTCACTTATTTTATTAAATATAATATAAATTATAATATTAACAATATAATAAATTAAAAATAAAAATAATAAATCAGTCCATATTTTTTTATATTATAACAAAAATATAATCACTCATGTTACCATAAACTGGGCCGGAGGGAGTGTCTTCTAGTTTCTAGAATATCTCCTCGAAAAACAAAACAAGACAGGAAGGAAAGAAATTTCCTTCTCATTTCCCCTGAATTCACTACGCGTTGAAAGTTCGTGGTCTGGCATGCACTTGGGCACCCAAAACCAAAGAATCCGAGGTCCAAAGTCCAACCATTTATAAAATTCACGGTTCAAAACAAGCCGAACTAATCACGATTAAAAAAATGAAAATTAGAACTAAATATCGTACACTGTTCTTTTTGAAGTTCCAAAATCCCATGGACTTCTGCCAGCAGTTCTAAATTTGTCAATTGTTTTCTGTTACTCTCGTTGTTGTTTCTGAGGTCCCTCTTTCCCTTAAGGTAATAGAGAAAGAGAAGAAGAAGAATAATGGAGGGCGCAGCGATGTGGCAGGGGACGGCTCTGACTGGAATAGTGTTGTGGATCGTCTCGTCTTCGTACCTCGATGTCACTAGCAAGCTTAGATCTTTCCTGCAACCTTGGGTGGCTCACCACGTTGAGATTGGAACTCCTGTAGTCCTCCGGATCCAGGTAACTAGCAATTTTTTATTTAAAACAAGACCAAAATTGAAAAAACACGGACTTTTGTTCTTATAACAGTTTTAAATTTTACAATTTGGTTGGTAAATTTTGTGGCTGCTATTTGGTGGGTTTCTGCAGAGTTACAGGCTTGGATTCCTGGATGCTCTTTTCTCTGGGTTATCTTGTGTTGTTTCTGTGCCCTTTTACACTGCTTTTCTTCCTCTGTTATTCTGGGTATGCGATCTTTCTTTCTGCACGTGTTCATTAAATTCATGAATCATTGAGAATTTCTCTTGATGGACTGATCTTGTTGGAAATTTGACTTTTTTTTTTTTGCCTTTATATAGAGTGGGCATGGCAAACTGGCGAGGCAGATGACCTTGTTGATGGCGTTCTGTGACTACATAGGTAACTGCATCAAGGTATGTACTTAAATTGGACTCACTATTTCATCTGCTTGTGAACATTGCATTTACCTATCAACATGTTATATGATATACCTGAGCTGTTTGTCGTTCAATAGGACGTGGTATCAGCCCCAAGACCTGCTTCTCCACCTGTTCGGAGAGTAACAGCTACAAAAGATGAAGAAGAGAATTCGTTGGAATACGGACTGCCTTCTTCTCACACCCTTAACACAGTTTGCTTATCAGGGTATTTATAATTCTTTTCATTGTCTTTTTTATTCCCAAGTCATCCTACTTGGGTGAGGGCAAATTTGGTTGGCATGGTATTGATAACCGAAAGGGAATATGAGGTATTTCTTCAGGATAAGTGTTGTCTAATTCTATAAGGTTGTTAGTGTGGTCGCAGGATGCTGTTGAAGTTCTAGTTATGTATTCAAAGGGTCAGAAAGTGTAGCAGATTCCATACCTTACCAGTCAAGTCACATAGACCAAACTTTTCTAACGAAGAATTGGTAATTGATTATATATATATATATATATTTCTTTACACTCCATGTGGTAAGGGTGAAAGTGGATGGAATGAATTTATGGAGGGTAAAAATTAGAAAAGTTACATTACCTTCTTTTTAGGAAACACAGGAAGATATGGAAGGAATAGAATAAATTCACCTAAAGTCCATCAAAATTAATCTCTTCCACAATGAGGAGAAGCCAAGAAGGTGAAGAGAAAATTATAATAAAATATAGAATTGTCCTTAAATTACCATCTTAACAAAATAAATTTATTTAAGGCTGAATACGTTACTTTAAAATTTTCTCTTTGTTTCACTGCCTCCATTACGTGATGTCTAAACAAGAGAGGAGTAAATTATCTTGAACTTACTCATTTTCATTCCTTATGCTTTATTTCCCTTCTTCCTCTGCCCTTTCTCATTTTGTTCTTAAAGAAAGGCTAATCTTTTGTTGGGATTGACCAAAGCAAAAAATATGATGAAAATGAAGGACTGATTATATATTTCTCACAGAATATTTTAGTTATTCTATCATCATTTCAAGAACTTAATGCCTGTAAACATATTGCTGATTAGAAGGTATATATATTTTATTTTGGCCAAAGTCGGGGTTTTCCTTGCCTTTCATTCTTTGCTTTTGTCTTTAATTGATGTTTCTCTTTGTAATGGATTTTTTTCAGCTACCTTCTGCACTATGTCCTGGTCCAAACCCAAAGTCAAGGTGTCTATATTAATATTCTTGGAGTTGCTCTTGCTTGCTTGCTCGTGGCCCTTATCGGTCTGGGTAAGCCTTTGTTACATCGAGATTATTGGAAACTTTCTTCTTGTTACACATCAATATTATGATAAATATTTGTTCTCCTTTGTAGGAAGAATTTATCTTGGCATGCACAGTTTGATTGATGTCCTTAGCGGTCTTCTTATTGGACTTGGGATCCTTGCATTTTGGTTTGCAGTCGATGAATGGATTGACAGTTTTGTGGTCGCAGGGCAAAATGGTAATCTCCACCTAAGTAGTATATTCACATAAGGGAGCTTTATTCTTGAAAAATATTCACAGAACATAGTGGAAATCAGCTTTTAGAAATTGGAATAGATTGTAATTATTACGTTAGAAGAACTAATCTCAAGCAGAATGTTTATAAACTTATGAAGATTGTGAGACTCCTTTTTTTTTAATAAGTATTTTTTGTTTACAGGAGGTAAAAAACTTGGTATTCAACATTGATGTTTCTTTGAATTGGAGTAAAATCAGCAAGCTTTCGTGTAATGTACTTCATAATGATCTGTATACTATATTTGTTGCAGTTACATCTTTTGGGGCTGCCCTGAGCATCCTCTTGCTCTTTGCATATCCAACTCCTGAACTTCCAACTCCAAGCTTTGAGTATCACACTGCTTTCAATGGTGTTGCATTGGGAATTGTGAGGAAGTTTTCACCTTTTAAATTATCTAAACATTTTTTTTTTCATTTTTCTAATGCTAAAATGTATAGAGGCAACATTGCACAATTTCATCTCGGTCCTTTGTTGGGGTCATTATATGAGTGAATCTTGACTAGATTCTTCATCCTTTAATTAACCGTTTTGTTTTATCAAGCTGCGAAAGTAAAATACTATATTGCTAAATTGTTCTTGTAAACACTACCAAAATGGTTCTATCTACTTGCTTGCTTAGAACAATTTGTCTTGTACCATTTTCCTCTCAATATTGGGTCACCATAGCTGAATTTAAATTTGGATGTCTTGGAATTATTTCTGACTAGTCATGGATGGTGGCTTCACTGATTCAGATTGGAATGCTAATTAACCAGCTTAACGCTGGCATTATTTTGCACTCATTTGCATTAGGAAGTAATGCATGAGATGGATGTTATTGAATACATGCTATTGTGCAGCACGCTAGTCGTAGCTAATTAGGCTTAAGGATTAAGATCAAATGTTTCAGTCCTGCAGTTGTCATCATGGCAAGTTTGTAATACTGCAGATCGAGATAGAATTAAGTGCTTCTCTAGATTTTAGTATACCTTCAACACCTGACTTGAGACGTTCAGAGTTAGAGCTCTCAGTTTTTGGTTCTTTGAATCCACGTTTTTTCTTTTATTGATCATTTTTATTACTGCGATAGGACAGTTTAAGCATCAGTTAGAACTGTAGTGAAGATTGATAGTTGCTTTTGCTTACATGGAAGATTTGCTAGTATTCAGGCTCTAAGTTGGAATCCTGCTTTTTGGTTTCAAAGAGTCCTGTTATCAGGGGGGATTAGGAATTATGTGCTTTCCGACCTTGTTAGTGCTTTGAGTACTTCATAACATTTTGTGGTTAGTGTATATATAGATTGGGATCTTTGAAAATTGGAAAAGGCATCCTGGATGTCAATAATTATTGCATCTGTGATAGCGGTGGATGATAATAAAGGAAGAAGAAAAACTAATTGATGTCAAAAGCCTTTGAAAGTGCAAGTTGAAGGGTTCTTGTAATTGTAACCCGATAATTTATTGCCAGTAATTTAGGACCAGAAATTGAAAGAGAATTAGCAACATTGTTGATCCAACTGCTTGTAAGCAATGTAAAATTTAAGACTGAAATGTTGGGGACCCATCCAAAGTCCTGTTTTAATCACTTCTTCACTTTGTAATTTTTGCCAAATTTCAATGATTTCTCTTCCTTCAAAAAATAAGATGATTGTCTGAATGGTTTGTAAGAGTAGCATTAAACAATAATAAGGAAAGTGTCATGATCATTCACCTGATGGCATTGCTTTCAAAATTGATATTGATATAGTTGTTCTACTGTCCTCATGCATGGAATTTGTCTGAAATTTGCTTGTCAAGCAAGATTTTCCATCTTCGCTATTCTGAGAATTCAGTTTAGTCATTCATCCAGCACAGACAATTTAACATCCTTATCAAGGACTAGAAAGCCATAGGTTTTACTTTGCTGTTCCATGTACTATATTGATTAAAGTGGTCATGATCTCCTTACCAAACAAAAATGTGGTCTTGTTCTCCAGGTCGCTGGAATACAGCAAACATACCATCAGTTTCACCATGACTCCGTTCCTCGTCTGTTCTCTCCAGAAATGACAATGCCTATATTTGTGGGGAGAGTGCTTTTGGGAATACCCACAATTCTGATTGTGAAATTCTGTAGCAAGGCGCTTGCAAAATGGACTCTTCCTGTGGTATCAAATACCTTGGGCATCCCAATAAAATCTACAAGCTATATATCCACATTGAATGGATCTTTCAAGGGAAAAAAGTATGATAAGCTCAAACATGGAGGTTATTTGCACAAGCTTCTTTCCCAGCGCGAGGCATTTGATGTAGATACAGGGATTAGATTTCTTCAGTATGCGGGTCTCGCGTGGTCTGTAGTTGACCTTGTCCCGCCACTTTTTGTTTATTTCAGCTTGTGATGCTGATATTTATTTGTACTTACCATCATCAAGTTAACAGATGTGTACGTCTTAATGTGAATCAAATTTTTGTCTAGCTAGGGTTCACTCCACTTTTGATAATATTATAATGAGTTATAAATTATTAATGGTAACCGAGACCGATTCACCAGTATTTGTCTCCATAAAGGAGTGTTTCATAGATGCCATCGTTGAATTCCCAAAAATCATCGTAAACTATATGCCTAATATACTAGTTTGATAACTACGTTGCATTCTGTAACATTCCAAAAACGATGAGGTGCAGCTGGATTTTTTTTTAGGGAAGGCTGGTAAGTGCGACTAGATTTATGTTTGCTCTCATTAGACCAAACTGAATTTTATTTTATTTTTCTTTTCGATGTATCTTTCTAAAGTCATCCAAGAGATTGCCCATTCAACTTTTGAAAAGCAAGAATTCTTAAGCTAACTTATTTCACAACGTAAATGTAGTTACGGAGCTAAAAATCAACTGAGGCATACAAGGGGTGAGTAAGTATGACACTTTCCAAGGAAAATCCAGTTACGAAGCTGAAAATGCTAGGTCCTACTAGGTTCAGTCAGAGTAAAAGGAAATAGATCCATCCAGAAGACCATCACCAGCCAGCCAGGCTAGGTTATGATAATAGTGTTGTATATATACGTAAAAAGGCGGATCGAGAATAGATAAAAGGAGAAAAAACGTTCAGAATGAACATTCCTGCAATCCCTCCATTCACCCACAATTTACCAATTGTTGACGAGTTTATATTATTCAATGAAGAAAATTAAGGACCAAAGAAAAGCTCACACAAGAGTCAAGTGCAGGAAAAAATATGGTAAGAACAAAACCTATCACTACCATCGTGCAACTCTTCCCAAAAATTGATGGAACATAGCAGAACATGCACAGGATATAAAAATCTCAGTCATAAATTTAAAAGGCTCAGAAAAGCTGAGGAATGAAACATGAAATCCCCCGGGGGAAGGGGCAAGGAGGGGTAGGTAGATGGGGAAGATTAAAATATCCACATTTGGCTGGAAAAATACATATTCTGACCTAAGCATCATCTAGGCAACTCCTCCAAATGGGTGTCCACCAGGTTCTTGGGCGTAACAAATCAGTGGAATATTAGCTTCCCATAATACATCAAAGCGGACAACCACAGCCACCACAACAGCATGGGAAAGTGTAAATCCATGGATTTAAATGCTTACAGCAATCTCAGGAACGAGGAAGCACTACTACGGTACAACCTGAAATTAGTGCAGTAAGTAGTAATACCAGTGTGACATTCAGAAGCTACATTATAGGAAGTAATCAGGCGTCCTACGGGTGACATCCGGTTCTCCTCTCCTAGGAGCCGGTTCAAACTGCAAGTTACAAACAAATTTATGCACCAATCAACTTCATACCAAGTAGAACAAGAACAAGTTGAGTGAAAGAGACCTGGATAAATGTGTGACCCTTGCAATCATCAACCTCCAAAATGGAAGCCATGTTCCCACATCTATAACAGTAGTTAGGGGCACTAAATATGGTAACCACTTTTTGTTCCTGTTTCAGCAAAACGAAAATTAGCTTCAGATGACCTCCTTAATTTTAAAATAAGCAAAGCCAATGAGGAAACAATTTTACAAGAACGATAATTACATGAGCCCAGTTAAATCCATCCATCACAAGCTGATGAGCTCTAGCAATCAACTTAAGGCTGTTTGTGTGATTAAATTGCTCAGATATATCCTGGAACAATGAGTAAGATTTCAAAATTAAAACTTTTGAAGACAATAATCAGACTTGCAATGCTTCAATGCATCGAAAGTGTCATAATAAAGAAAGTAGAGAATTGACAATTAAATATATAAGGTTACCTGACCAAAGGTATATCCAGCACCACGAGGTGAAATTCCCCAGCCACATCTGTCATCTGGGTCAGACCATAACAGATCACACATGGGCCCTTCATGAGGAACCTCTTGAACACGATCAAAGTTCCTTATATTATCAAGGGTTTCAATTGATGGTGACAGTCCACCATGCAAACAAAAAATTTCTGATTCGACCTGTTGGCGACAAAATTAAGTTAGAAGCTGAAAAGACTAAAAAAGAAAAACAAAGACTAAAAACTGAAACTAACGAGCCTGTTTGACAGCGTATTCTGTTTTATTGTTTTCAAAACAGTTTTATAAAATTATTTTCCAGAACAAGTTTTGAAAAAAAAAATAAAAAAATCTGTTCAAATAATTGTTATCAAAATTATAATTAGTAAGTGTTAAATGAATTATTTAAAATTTATAACTTTACTATTAATTTTTCACATTTTCTTACATTTTCCAGAATAAAAACTACAAAATACCTTAAAAATATTATGGGTTTTCTATTTTTTTGTTTTTCTGTTTTCCAAAACATTTTATAAAAAATAGATTTACCAAACAAGTTTTTTTGTTTTTCTGTTTTCAAAAACAAAAAACCTATTTTGATAACACTTGTCGAAAAGGCAGTTACATTTTCTTAACAAATTCTTATGGCAAACATAAGGAACTTGTTCACCAATCAATTGAAAATCCTAACTCCTAGAATCATTACAAAGACAAGGAACCTTAGTTGAACTAGGTTGAGCAAGAAACTTAACAATACCACTCACTATATTCACAATTACTGAAGATGTTTTGAAAGCAACAGTTTTTAAAATAGGAAATGCCAAAAGAATGAAAAATAAGTTTAATTGGGGAAAACTATAATTTACACTCAACACAAGCATTAATAAATTGTAACACTTAATATTTTCAAACGTATTCACTCCTCCTAACCCTTCAAATGTTACTCTCAACAAAAGATTTTGTCCAAGATTTTTCAAGTGAATGCTGTTCACTCCTCCTACCCTCCATATGCATAAGTAATATAAGAGTTGACAGTTGTGTTCATTTTAAAATTTCAACAATCTGATGAACAAAAGATTATCTATCACATGAAAAAGTTTAAATCACGGAGGTTCTTGTAACCTCTGAAAGATGAGAGGAAGTGTTTAGTTTCCCTTAATCTTGGGAAAGGGGAATATTTACTCCAAAAACGTCTTCTCTATTTTGTACGTAATACCTTATGTGTCATTGTTCGTTATTATGAGGATGACTCCTTAAAGGCTTTATTGTTACCATTGTCATATCTGTTAAAATCCCTGATTTTTAGCTTCCTAGTTTTCTTTTTGCCTATTTTTAATGTAATTTATTTTCTTCCATCTCTGCTGATTTTATGGGATTCTAGAGGCATTCTTGTTGCCAAGATCCCTGTACTTATATCTCCTCTTCTTTGAATTTAAATACGAATCCAGAATCATCTTTCTCTGAATTTTCTACAATTTATTATCCATTTCTATTGTCCTTGCAACCGCTAAAAATTAAAATTGAAATGCACAAATTATACAAATTTGTACTAACCAACGCAGTCAAAGGAAAGTAATCAAAAAGGTCTGTAAAGATCTTCCAAACATTGGCATTACCATATCTGCAAATAAATAGTGAAAAGAACTATCATGGACATGGATATTAGATTGTTTATAAGCAAGTCAATAAGCAAAGAGGAACATCCAAAACATCCTATTAAGGGACTCATGCAAATGGAACAATCAAATGGATCGAATCCCACACAGCAGATCAAGGTGTATCTGAATCTAGATGCAATTACAAATGACATTTGATCAACCGACATATATCAATTTGTGGCAAAATAAAGTTTCAAATTATATACACCAAAGTGCCTCTGTAAAACTTCAAAATCCAAAACTATCTCAAATCTGACTATTGGTGTCACAATTGAAATTAAGATATGAAGAGATCTATATAAAAAGACCACCATTTGTAACCAGCATCATAACATTATTAGTTCATGTAATCTATCTCCTGATCCACTTTAGCCAGCACAGGAAGACCACAGAGACCATCCTCACAACAAAGTGTCCAATTAGACGCTCAGAGATCATATACTTTGAAGCGAAATAGTTTTGGTTGTAGATCTGTTGCTAATCCCATCAATATAAGCACATGATGAGAGTAGCAACAATCCCATACCTGAAGCTTGCTAACAGAAGAATGTCCGCTCCTCTGCTTACCATTTAAGTTCATTATTATCCATTTCAAGTCCCATGACTGATTGACCAAGATCACATCCAATGCATCCTCAACACCCACCCCCATAAACTAGCATTCCTTTTTTCCCCTGATGAAAAAATAGCATTCCTTTTGACAGGAAAAATGGCTTGAAATCACAAGATTTTCTGAAATCCCAACTGGGCTGACATCCTGAAGCTACCAGTCTGTCTAGGTGTTGAATTTGGGATAATCGAGCCAAGCATAAAGTACATATTTATTTTCTTCTATTTCAGCTTTATTTTAGACCAATAATAACTTGCTGTATAGATTTCTATACTCGTGATTAGTTTAAATAGAACATAAAGTCACACTATTTTATTATGTGTGAATCACACAATTTCTCCAGTATCACTAGTTATAAAATCAGATGTCAATGCCATAAATGACATACGCATCAAAATTGAATATTTTTTGAAATCAAGAATCTCAAATTGCACCAAAAAATTCCTAGTCAAAACCTGAAGGTAAAATGCCGCAAATACTACAGGAAAAAGAAAAGAGATTTTGAAGCATCCCTATTACTTATAATATATCCAAACAAAAAAGTTTGTATGACAAAAAAGACTTTGTGACACCGTCATGGTAACATTAACAATAACACATTTATATATTGGTAGTTCCTAATTAACAAAGAGAAACTCAATTGATACAATCACAAAATTATAAACATTAAAAAAAAAATCTCTAGACAAAAGTATCTCCTGTCCTTTCCCTAGGACCACTAAATGAAGGTGTTGAAAACTCACTTTCTCAGGCATTCATCATAAAATCCATATACTTGAGTAATCTGCAGAAAGGAGAATTGATAGGGTAACACTTAGCTTAATATATCATGTGCAAGTTTGGAAATCAAAACCCAAATAGTTTAACAACTACAATTTGTTACACAGCAAAAAAATCTCCAAGACAAACCAATTCTAGCACCTCTTGAGAATAAAAATAATTAAATGAATATGGAATTTTATAACATAGAGGACTTATGGGAAAAATAAGAAATCAACAAATTTCAATGAGAGAGAGAATGCATACCTGACGGCTTTCATGGTTTCCTCGAAGAATAGTAATCCGTTGAGGATATCGCACTTTCAGAGCCACAAGGAGCTGTACAGAATAACTAAGTAGTACTTCAAGCATACACCAATATCAATCAAAATATAAGCTGTATCTAGCAAAAAAAATTCATAAACATTCAAGCACTAACTGATTGAGAGTTTCATATGATTGAGATAGTACACTCAGTATATCAGTTTTCAATATTAAAGTCAATCCAAAAGGCACGTTAGTGCTGAATTCACCAACCATTAGAAGCATGAGAAACATCTCTCAAAGATGCAATGTACATAAAATTTTAGCAATTGGAAGTCAGAAACTTCAATATTTGATGGTCTACTTAGCTGCTTAACACCCTTCCACAAGTCTATAAAAATCTTGGCAATTACCTCCACCAAGAATCCACGTTGATGTTCAAAACCTTGTATTGGAAATATAGTTGAATCAAGTACAAACATCCTTGTTATTTTTATAATGCTTCAGATTCCAATTTATGCTGTACAACAGCATCATTTACACATGCTAATGTGACAGGAACATAAAAAGTTATTTGCAAATTGGCCAGGATTCAGTCTTCTTTGTAACCCCTGTTAGTTGGTGCACGACAACTTAAATGATGCTCAGCCAGACTTATAGTGGCTTGAGAAGAACTTTCTGACTGAGTTCTCTCAACCTCAAGCATGAATGTACAAAATGCACAGAAAAATGGGGAGAAGGATGAAATGATAATACGGGGAAAAAACATAAAATTTCAGATAAATTTGTCTTCAGCACACTTACTGTTACAGTTTCAACTGAATAATAACCTCGGTCCACATAATCTCCCATAAACAAGTAGTTTGTATCTGGACACTGCCAATACAACACAGTATTCTAAGATTTCAGATCATGACTTGGCAAAGGAAAGTTTCACAAAATCACTAGCAAAATATGCTATCCAAAACTAAACAAGTATCTAAAAACAGGTCATATGCAATCCACTCCTCAAAAACTCAGATGCACTTCAATCTTCAAAATCTTATTCATTGGTAGCTCTCAATTTATTAGTTACATTATATCATTCCCCTCAGCTGAAACAAACGATTTGAATGCTGAGAGAAAGCAATAGACATAAATGATACCTTTCCACCAATTCGAAATAGCTCTGCAAGATCATGAAACTGTCCATGAATATCGCCACAAATTGTCACAGGACTTCTCACAGGCTGTGATACAGGAACCACAAAAAAAAAATTAATTCTTTCTCTGTATAAGATACTATGCAATATAAAGTTTCCTTCATATAGGGTAATGTGATTGGCATTTACACAAGGATATGTCGCATGAGAAATTTAAGCATATAAATAGAAAAGAAAGCTTGAAAACATTATTTCTTCCTTCCACAAAACACTCTCAGAATAACAAGCATTAAAAGGAACTGTATAACAGCAAGGAACCCACATATTAAAAACAAATAACAAATATAGTTAATTAATTCATTTCTGACTAGGTGAAAGATTAATTTTCACACAAATCAAGTAGTAGAAGGAATAGTTAATAAGTGAAATCAATGATTTAAGAAACAGGAAAGTCATCACTGAGAAGTACAAGTTAATAAAAAAATAGCACCTGAACGTTGCTTTCATCCATCAAAATCTCCTTTGCCTTCTCGCACAAAACTCTAACCTAAAGGCAATAGAGAAAACAATTAGTTTATATTAATACAACAATAGCAACAGCAATAAGATGATGCTAATCAATATAAATGGAGTATGACTGCCCAAAACAACACAATGAAATCAATACAAAATTACAAACCCTTAAACCTTTTCTAACATTGACCAATCTAAATGCAATCAACAAAAGTGTCAAGCACCCCTTCCTACAGATATGACCAATCTGACATTTGACCACAACCATAGTGTGGCACTTCAACTCAAAGAATCAAAACTCAAAATTCCAACAAAGCAAAGACCCTGCGGTGAAACCCTTACTGCATACCATTAAGATAATATGAAAGAAGCTTCCCTATCTTGCCAGATGCCTTAGGACGATAGAATAGTTCATGACCTTTTAGGTCACAGTTTAAAATACAGACTATCCTACGATATGACCACGCGAAATGTCAAAACAGAGTACTCTAAATTTTAGGTAATTGTCTCATCCTATTGAAGTTATTGATAACATCCTAGACACCAGGAGTGGGAGTATGTGGAAACTCCTACAATTTCATGACATTGGGGGATCCGTAATTTCTCCAATCGAAATATAACGTGATCGTTACAGCTAAAAATCGAATTTTGCAAACAAATAACATTTTCTGTGATTTTTTTCTCACCAGGTCAATCTTTTCCTCATCAATTCTCTATTGTCATTTGTACAAATCAATCATACTTTAACATAGTATTCAATTTTATATTCAAGACGTTCCAATTGGCCGCGATACGGCGCTAAAATTAAACCCTGTTAATTCCACATCTAAGTGCAATGTTTCTACAGAGACCAAGCAGATCCTAACCGTTCAGGTAATATATATCAAACCTGCTGCTCTGAAAGCGGTTTGCACTGCATGAGCTGCGAGATCTGCTCATCGAGATCGTTGCTCGACTCCGATGGCAGGGAATTCACACCCATCTTGCTGCTTTGCTCAATCAGGACCGTTTGAAAAATATCCCGATCAGGGTAAATCCTAACCCTAGATGAAGATTCTCCGGCGTCCTTCACTAGCTGCTCGCAGTATGCGGAGTGAAAAGGGACGAAAGGAAAGAGGAAATGGGAACTGTAGAGGGCGCGTGAAGTTATAGACGAAATGTGGCGATTGGGGGATACCTGGGGTTGTCCTGCACCGTAACTGCCATTTTTTGCATTCTTTTTTCATGCTTCCGAATTCATTTGTGGTTAGAATTAGGGAAAACTTCTTCATTCCAATGGGATTATCCCACATAATAATATCCTTGAAGTGAAAATTTGTTGATGATGATCCGATGGCAAGTGGCGAGAAGGGGTGTCCTCACAATTTTTTCTGGTTAAATTCCCTATTAATAATATCTGGAAAAAAACTTTCCATTAATAATGTAAATGACAAAAAACTATTCATTTATTTTGTTGTCAACCAAGAATATTACTAAAATAAAATTTATTTATTCTAACAAAATTTTTTTTCATATATCACTAAAGATCAAACTTTGGATATCATACTTATGTCAAATTTTGTTGGTAAAAATTATTCATTTATTATTATTAAGGCAGTATGACATACAATAATTATTTCTTTTGAATATTTATATAGGATCATTTTTTATGTCTTTGCTCTTATAAATATCATACTTTCTAGTCGCCAGATAATTATAAATTATAAGAAAATAGTTGAAAACATTTTTGTTGTATTTTTTTTTTTATAAACAAGAAAAGCAAGAAAGAAGCTACAAGAAAACAAAACACATTAAACAAAACACATTAAGTAATTCCAACGTTTCCCAGCATGATAGTTGCTAAGTCCCCAGAGAAGAGTTGGAGTCCGAAAGACAGCAATAGAGCATGTTTGGCGAAGAAATCAACATGAACATTCTCCTCTCTTCTCACAAGCTTCAGTTGAACTTGGCAATCCCTTTCCATCACAGCCTTAATTTCATAGATAAGACGCCACTCCTCATGTCTATCAACATCTGTGCTGTCAATACTCAAGATCGCGTCAGAGGCATCACACATAATCTTCACTTTCTTCCAGCTCCTCTCCCAAGCTCTTTTTAACCCCATGCAGCAACCCGAAAGTTCAGCAGTAAGCTCATTCCTGTCATACATTTTGAAGCTAAAGCCCTCCTCTATCTTCCTCTCCTCATTAACAAGAATACCTCCACACCCCACAGCTCCAATGACATGTGAGAAGGCTCTATCCACATACACAAGCTTCCACCCCTCCTCCATATTCCTCCCAGTCTCGTTCCTATTATCTCGTATAGCACCACTATTGCCATTTCTGAACTGGGATTTGACTTTGCCCATACAATCATGAATAGCTCTTGCTTTTGCAATACAACTAGCTGTGTTCTGGTGGATATTTTCATGAATTCTCTTGTTTCTTTTCCAAATCATCCAACAAAGAATGCAGAAAATTTCACTCTACCCATCACCATCTTCTCGTCTACTCCTGCAAATATTCATGCCTATCCATTCATGTAAGCTTGCTTCAAAAAACTTCTGATGCTTATCATAATGCACAGTATTCCACCATATTTCCCTAGCATCCCTATAGTCACGGAGAACATGTAGGGTGTCTTCTTGTAAGCCAAGGCACATATCACACCTACCATCACTATGAAGGCCCCTTCGCTGTTTAGCTGCATTCGTCAACATCTTGTCTTGCAATATTATCCACATGTGTGTCTTACATCTCTTAGGGATGTTTAATTTCCAAAGCTTGCCCCATATAGGATCCCTCATGTTCTCTTGCTCGCTTATCCACCTATAAGCCGAAGAAATAGTGAACTGACCATACCTTTCAGATTTCCAGCTCACAAGAGGTCCATGATGACCTTGAACAGTTTCCATATTCGTTGCCAATTTTTCCCAAGTGGCCTTAATTCCACGCCAAACCCTTGATCCAGGTTTCTTCATATCTATCTTGGATATGAGATCATTACCACACCCATATTTACCTCGGACAACCTGTACCCAAAGAGATTCTTGATTAGTTACAAGTCCCCATCCTAATTTCATAAGTAAGGCCTGATTTTGTTGGCGAGTATGACTAAGACCCAACCCACCAATCTTCTTACTTTTGCAAACATTTTCCCAAGCAACCAAATGAACTCGTTTCTTCTCATTAGTGGACCCCCACAAGAAGCTTCGAGCATTTTTATCAATTTCCTCACAGCATTGGACTGGAAGAGGCGTGGTCTGCATCACATAATTGGGCATGGTGGAAATGACAGATTTAACAAGAGTGTTCCATCCCGCAAAGGATAAAAAATTAATCTTCCAGCTGCTTAGCCTTGATTTAATCTTGTCAATAACAAACAAACTGATAAGTGTCTTTGGTCACCCGTTGATGATGAAGGGGGACTCCCAAATATTTACCAAGGTCATTAGTTCGACTAAATCCCAAGGCTTCACTAAGTTGGGACCTCACATTGTGATTTACATTTTTTGAAAAGAAAATTCTTGTTTTTGCAAAACTAACTCATTGTCCAGAAGTAGCGCAAAATTTTTTGATGCATTGATTAAACACTTCCACTTGATCTAATTTAGCTTCCAGAAACACAACCAGATCATCTGCAAAAAACAAATGAGACACTGGGGGACCCTTTTTATTAAGCCGAATGGGTCTCCAGCTTCTTTTATCCATAACTTCCTAAATAAGATGAGCAAGTTTTTCCATACAAATCACAAAAAGGTAAGGGGAAAGCGGATCACCTTGTCTAACACCTTTAGAAGGTTGAAAAACATCAGTTCTTGTGCCATTCCAAAGAATTTGCATAGTAGGAGAAGTAATACAAGCTTCCACTACTTTAACTATTTGAGTAGGCAACTTGAGTTCATTTAAGCAATTAACAACAAAGTCCCAACTAACTCGATCATATGCCTTCTCCAAATCAATTTTGATTGCCATGAACCCTTTCTTCCCTGACATATTCCTCATTGAGTGTATCACTTCCTGTGCCACAATAATATTATCCGAACTTAGCCTTCCTGGCGCAAACCCACATTGGTTAGGAGCTATGATTGACGGAAGCACTCCTTTGATACGATTGGCAATCACCTTTGTAATAACTTTATAAATAACATTACAGAGACTTATGGGCCGAAAATCTTTTATAGTCTCAGGATGTTCCTTCTTCGGGATTAAAATAATGAAGGTTTGATTAACCTCCGAAATGCTTTCAGGATGATAAAAAACTTTTTTAACAAATTGCACAACTGTCGAACCTACATGCTCCCATTGACTATGGAAAAAAAGAGCATTAAATCCATCCGGACCAGGAGATTTCAAAGCACCCATTGCATGAATAGCTTGATAAATCTCTTCCTCAATCACGCTATTACCAATCCTCCGCAAATGTTCCTCTTCAATACTTGGAAAAGTTATCCTACAATCATCCAAAACCCCACTTGCATCCTCCGCCATAAACAACTTCTTAAAAAAAGACGTGGCTAAATTTTTTATATCATCTTCTTCATATAACCACTCCTCATTCACCCCCCCTATCTCCTCAATTTTGTTAAATTTTCTTCTAGTATTGGCTCTCATTTGAAAATATCTGGTATTTTTATCCCCCAACATCCACCATTCACACTTACCTTTTTATGCCCACATTACATCTTCTTCAAGAATAACTTTTTCAAGCTCAACCCACAGATCCCTCTGAAGTTGAAAAATAGATGACGTAGAGCCTTCATCCCCAATAGTTCTCGTCAACCCCTCCAAACATGCCATGATTTTCCTTTTTCTTGTATGAATCAGCCCATACACCATCTTGCTCCATCTCCCAACCTCGTTCGTGAATGAATTTAAAACTATAGACCACGGTATCCTAGTTTGTTTGCACAAACTTATGAAAATCTTCATGAAGAACCCAAGGGGCAAAAAAGAGAAACAATCTCCCTCCGTCCACTCTTTTCCCACTTCTTCATACACATGAACAGAGGCCTATGATCAAAATTAAAATGATATAGAGAGAAAACTTCCGCATCCTAATATTCATGAACAAATTGAGGATTAGCAAGAACCCGATCTAACCGGCTTTTACACCCCTCCCTACTCCACGTAAAGAATGGCCCAGCACATCCCAAATCCACCAAGCCCATCTCACATAACCATTCTGAGAAATCTCTAGTTATTGAACAGACTTCTCTGGCAGAAGATTGTCTTTCATTGCTATACAGAATTCCATTTAAAATCTCCACCCAAGCACCAAGGCCCATCCAAAGATTCACTAATGGCAATGAGGTCAGCCCAAAGTGTCCTTCATTTAGCAACATGAGGACTAGCATAGATACAAGTGATATACTTTGGAACATTTCCATCATTAATTTCAAAATGCATATATTGATCAGAGTGAGCTTTCAAACTAATATTCCACAAATCATCATCCCAGAAAGCATACATGCCACCGCTGAAACCAACAGCATCAACAGTTTCAAAATGTCTAAACCCCATAACTTTAGCAATTCTTCTAGCATCAATTTTTGTTGTATTTTTTATCCGGTGTCAAATACTTTATTTTTGTGTTTTATATTCATTAACTTGTTATCATTAGTTTGACCAATTATTAATTGATGCACTTG
Source organism: Adenanthera pavonina (assembly GCA_026686845.1). Classification (NCBI taxonomy): domain Eukaryota; kingdom Viridiplantae; phylum Streptophyta; class Magnoliopsida; order Fabales; family Fabaceae; genus Adenanthera; species Adenanthera pavonina. Next base: position 9,333,705 of record JAIVEN010000002.1, read on the forward strand.
ACTCTTTTGTTATTTTTCTACATTCAAGAGTGTTTATAAGCTTGATTTGGTTTGATTTAGAAAAAAATAAAATCAAATCAAGCCAATTAGGTTGACACTTCTTCGGACCTTTTTTATTTTGTTTTTAATTGGTTTAGTTTGGTTTGAATTGAATTTGATCATGTTAAATTGAACATTCTTCAAAATTAAATCAAACAAATTCTATCTTTTGTGAACACATATTATATCTAAATATTTTATTAAAATATGGATATTTTATGTAAAAATTTTGTGAATTTTTTCACATCATTATTTATTTTTTTATAGATTTACATAATTAATTATAATAATACACTTATATATATATATTATAAACTAATAAATATTTTGTAATCTTGTTCATGGACTTATTTACTCATTATAGGTTAAGAAACTTAATATTAATGGATAATATAAAAAATATATTAAATAAATATAGTTGTTGTATTTAAAAAAACTAAAAAAAGTACAACAAGTTTCGTCTATGTTTCAAATATTTAAAATCAAGAATCAGTTCTATAATTATAAAAACAAAAATAGATCTTACTTCAATTCAGTTTTAATCAATTTTGGTGAATTTAGTTTGAATTAATCAATTTAGATTGGTTTTAAATACCTTTACCGAACCCTCCTAATATTCCTTCTCAAATCCTATACCTTCAGAATCTTTAAGAGTATTTCCTTTAATTTTATTTGAAACTTGTTTTGAAACTCAACTAGCATTACACCCCAATGACGCACTGGGATATTTCAACAAATTTTATCTAAAAAAGTCAATGAAAAATTTGAAATTCATTTTGTTAATTTAAAATATATAAAAATGCAAATTAATTAAATTTTACGTGAAAATTACTCAAATATGCTGCAGATAAGAACCATTTAATTAAATTAAGAATTAAGGATAGTTAATCACAATAACTTTAAATGAATAAAGTCATTTCAATTATAATTAAAAATTTTAAGAAACAATCTTAATTAATCTTTTTTATGTCAACAATTACCATAAATTGATGAGAGTATTAGAAGTTTACAATCAAGTCCATATTATTAAGGGGATAGTTGAATTTGCAACAACTCAATTTTAGCAATCTTTACTTTTATATATACTAAACTCCCTTATAAAATTGATTTCATTAAGAAATTAACAAATAAACAAATAGATACACACACCCCATATACTTATATGGTAATATTTTAATACAAACTAAAATGCTTGTATATGGTAATATTTTAATATAAATTAAAATGCTTGAAGGGGTGAAGTATGATCAATAATTTAAACTCTTTTGATCTAATAAACATTTTTTAAAAAATTACCTTTCTGTAATAAATTTAAAATATCATCCTTAAACCATTATAATTAATAAATTCCATGTTAATTCCAAAATTATGGCAAACAACCAATATTTTAAAAATCGGACCGGATGTCGAACTGAAAATTTCACTGGGTCACAATTTTTATGGTTTAACCGGTTAGACCAGTGATTGAACTGATGACATAATAATTAAGTAAAAATAATATTATATATAATAATATATGTACAAAAATAAAATATCAAATTGTTAAGAGAATAAATTTAAGTAGTTTAAATTCATAATACATTAATAAACTCACATAGTAATAATATATATTAAATCATTGAAAGTAATATTAAAATATTTTAACATAATAACACTACATGACTATAATATTATAAAATGATCATACTTCATCCATCCCCAATTATAAAAAACAAATAATTACTTTATCTGTATCAAGGGAAAAATAATTTTGGTAGTTAAATTCATTAATTATACTACAATTTCAATTTTTTTTCCAAAATTGCCCACATTAAAAATCTGAAGTAAGACTAATTCATTATTAATAATTATCAATACAATCTTAATTATTCAAGAGTATAAAAGAAAAATGATATTAATTACTTCACAAATTTTATCCATGTCTCTTATATTTTGAGATAAATAAAGAATCTCAAAATTCCCTTATAATTTGGGACAGAGAGAGTATAATACAATGAAATTTTTCATTTTTATAACTAGTAATTTTAAAATAAAACGAAAAATAGTATTTTACTCTCTAATAATTTTGGCAAAAAAAAAAATAAATTAAAATTAAATTTTACCCAATTTAAAAACTATCCGATTCTCTAAAAACCGCTCCGATTCCCGACTCAACTCCGATTTTCGGCTCAAAAGTCAGTTCAAAGCGTTCCAATCCGGTTCAACTCCTAAAACAGTTTAAAGCTGAAAACCAAGCCGTTCTTCACACCGAATGACAGTCCAACCGGTTCAACCGTCCAGTTCAATCCGATTCTCAAAACATTGCAAACAACATCTTCATTTAATTAAAAAATGAATTTTAAATAATATCATATATATGCAATTTCAAATTTAAATTCAAAGTTAATAAAATATTAACTGTTGATTTAAAATTATATAAATCATTTTTAATAAAATAATAAATGCAGTAAACATGATTAATAGGATTTCAAATGCAAACTAATGTAATTAATACAAAATCAAAATTAAATCAATCAATAATTAATTTCTTACTGAATCATAATAATGTATATTTTTAGGGCCATTCAAGAGATTGCAGATTCAACTTTTGAATAGGGAGAATTCTTAAGCTAACTTAATTCCAAGAAAAAAAGAAAAGAAAAGAAAAAGAAAGAAACTGGCTATGAAGAAATATATAAACCTGATTTTTTTACCAAAAAAAAAAAAGAATAGACATACCTCAGGAATATGAAGGCTAAGGAAGTATGACACCTTCATAGAAAGATCCAATTACGAAGTTAAAAATGCTAGGTCCTACTAGGTTTAGTCAGAAGTTGAAGGAAACAAATCCATCCAGAAGACTGTCACCAGCCCGCGCGGCTAGGTTTCGGTAATAAATTATTGTATATGTACCTTAAATGGCGGATCGAAAGTAGATAAACGGAGACAAATCGTTATGAACATTCCTGCAATCCCTCCATTCACCCACAGTTGACCAATTTTAGCTTCAATAATTCTATGAAGAACATTTAGGACTAAAGAAAAGCTCACTCAAGTGGGACTGGTATAATTGCAAGAAAAATGATATGGTAAAAGAACAAACTTGTCACTACCATCGTAGAACTTTATCCAAAAATTGATAGAACATAGCAAGACACGCACGAGATATAAAAATCCCAGTCATAAATTTTAAAGTCCCCCGGGAGGAGAGGGAATGAGGGGGAGGAAGACGGAGAAGATTAAAATATCCACATTTGACTAGAATGATACATATTCTGACCTACGCATCATCTAGGCAACTCCTCCAAAAGGGTGTCCACCAGGTTCTTGGGCGTAACAAATCAGTGGAATATTAGCTTCCCATAATACATCAAAGCGGACATCCACAGCCACCACAACAGCATGGGAAAGTGTATATCCATGGATTTAAATGCTTACAGCAATCTCAGGAACGAGGATGCACTACTACGGTACAACCTGAAATTAGTGCAGTAAGTAGTAATACCAGTATGACATTCAGAAGCTACATTATAGGAAGTAATCAGGCGTCCTACGGGTGACATCCGGTTCTCCTCTCCTAGGAGCCGGTTCAAACTGCAAGATACAAACAAATTTATGCACCAATCAACTTCATACCAAGTAGAACAAGAACAAGTTGAGTGAAAGAGACCTGGATAAATGTGTGACCCTTGCAATCATCAACCTCCAAAATGGAAGCCATGTTCCCACATCTATAACAGTAGTTAGGGGCACTAAATATGGTAACCACTTTTTGTTCCTGTTTCAGCAAAACGAAAATTAGCTTCAGATGACCTCCTTAATTTTAAAATAAGCAAAGCCAATGAGGAAACAATTTTACAAGAACGATAATTACATGAGCCCAGTTAAATCCATCCATCACAAGCTGATGAGCTCTAGCAATCAACTTAAGGCTGTTTGTGTGATTAAATTGCTCAGATATATCCTGGAACAATGAGTATGATTTCAAAATTAAAACTTTTGAAGACAATAATCAGACTTGCAATGCTTCAATGCATCGAAAGTGTCATAATAAAGAAAGTAGAGAATTGACAATTAAATATATAAGGTTACCTGACCAAAGGTATATCCAGCACCACGAGGTGAAATTCCCCAGCCACATCTGTCATCTGGGTCAGACCATAACAGATCACACATGGGCCCTTCATGAGGAACCTCTTGAACACGATCAAAGTTCCTTATATTATCAAGGGTTTCAATTGATGGTGACAGTCCACCATGCAAACAAAAAATTTCTGATTCGACCTGTTGGTGACAAAATTAAGTTAGAAGCTGAAAAGACTAAAAAAGAAAAACAAAGACTAAAACCTGAAACTAACATTTTCTTAACAATTCTTATGGCAAACATAAGGAACTTGTTCACCAATCAATTGAAAATTCTGACTCCTAGAATCATTACAAAGACAAGGAACCTTAGTTGAACTAGGTTGAGCAAGAAACTTAAAAATACCACTCACTATATTCACAATTACAGAAGATGTTTTGAAAGCAACAGTTTTTAAAATAGGAAATGCCAAAAGAATGAAAAATAAGTTTAATTGGGGAAAACTATAAATTACACTCAACACAAGCATTAATAAATTGTAACACTTAATATTTTCAAACGTATTCACTCCTCCTAACCCTTCAAATGTTACTCTCAACAAAAGATTTTGTCCAAGATTTTTCAAGTGAATGCTGTTCACTCCTCCTACCCTCCATATGCATAAGTAATATAAGAGTTGACAGTTGTGTTCATTTTAAAATTTCAACAATCTGATGAACAAAAGATTATCTATCACATGAAAAACTTTAAACCACGGAGGTTATTGTAACCTCTGAAAGATGAGCGGAAGTGTTTAGTTTCCCTTAATCTTGGGAAAGGGGAATATTTACTCCCAAAACCTCTTTTTATTTTGTACGTCATACCTAGTGTCATTGTTCGTTATTATCAGGATGACTCCTTATAGGCTTGATTGTTACCATTGTCATATCTGTTAAAATCCCTGATTTTTAGCTTCCTAGTTTTCTTTTTGCCTATTTTTAATGTAATTTATTTTCTTCCATCTCTGCTGACTTTATGGGATTCTAGAGGCATTCTTGTTGCCAAGATCCCTGTACTTATATCTCCGCTTCTTTGGATTTAAATACGAATCCAGAATCATCTTTCTCTGAATTTTCTACAATTTATTATCCATTTCTATTGCCTTTGTGACCACTAAATATTAAAATTGAAATGCACAAAGGGTACAAATTTGTACTAACCAATGCAGTCAAAGGAAAGTAATCAAAAAGGTCTGTAAAGATCTTCCAAACATTGGCATTACCATATCTGCAAATAAATAATGAAAAGAACCATCATCGACATGGAAATTAGATTGTTTATAAGCAAAAAGGAACATTCAAAACATCCGATTAAGAGACTCATGCAATTTGAACAATCAAAAGGGACGAATCCCACACAGCAGATCAAGGTGTATCTGAATCTAGATCCAATTACGTATGACATTTGCTCAACCCACAAATATCATAATAAAGTTTCAAATTATACACAGTAAAGTGCCTCTGTACCATTTCAAAATCCAAAACTATCTTAAATCTGACCATTGGCGTCACCATTGAAATTAAGATATGAAGAGATCTAAATCAGAGCTGAGATCCCTATAAAAGGACCACCATTTGTGAACAGCATCATAACATTATTAGCTCTTGTAATCTATCTCCAGATCCACTTTATCCTCCACAGGAAGACCACAGATAGACCATCCTCACAACAAAGCACCCAATTAGATGCTTAGAGATCATATACTTTGAAACAAAAAAGTTTTTGGTCGTAGATCAATTGCTAATCCCACCAGTATAAGCACATGATGAAAGTAGCAACAATCCCATACCTGAAGCTTGCTAACAGAAGGATGTCTGCTCCTCTGCTTACCATTTAAGTTCATTATTATCCATGTCAAGTCCCATGATTGATTGACTAAGATCACATCCCATGCATCCTCATCACCCACCCCCGTAAACTAGCATTCCTTTTTTTTTCCTGATGAAAAAATAGGATTCCTTTTGACAGAAATAATGGTTTGAAATCACAAGAATTTCCGAAATCCCAACTGGGCAGACATCCCAAAGCTATCAGTCTGTCTAGGTGTTGAATTTGGGACAATAGAGCCAAGCACACAGTACATATTTATTTTCTTCTATTTCAGCTTCATTTTAGACCAATAATAACTTGATGTATTGATTTCTATACTCGTGATTATTTTGAATCGAACATAAAGGCACACTACTTTATTATGTGTGAATCACACAACTTCCACAGCATCAGTAGTTATAAAATCAGATGTCAAAATGCCATGCATGACATATGCATCAATATTGAATATTGAACATAATCTCAAATTTTAACAAAAAATTCCTAGTCAAAACCTAAAGGTAAAATGCACAAATTCATATACTACAGGAAAAAGAAGAGTTTTTGAAGCATCCCTATTACCTATAATATATCCAAACAAATAGTTTGTATGACCAAAAAAGACTTTGTAACACCATCACAAAAACACTAATAACAACACATTTATATATTGGCAATTCCTAAGTAACAAAGAGAAACTCAATTGATACACTCAAAAATTACAAACATTAAGAAAAAAATCTCTAGACAAAAGTATCTCCTGTTTTTTCCCTAGGACCACTAAATGAAGGTGTTGAAAACTCACTTTCTCAGGCATTCATCATAAAATCCATATACCTGAGTAATCTGCAAAAAGGAGAAATGATAGAGTAACACTTAGCTTTATAAACCATGTGCAAGTTTGGAAATCAAAATCCAAATACTTAACAACTAAAAAATACTCCAAGGGAAACCAATTCTGGCACCCAGTGAGAATAAAAATAGTTAAATGAATATGGAATTATAAAACATAGAGAACTTAAGGGAAAAATAAGAAATCTACAAATTTCAAAATAATTGTGTGTGTGTGTGTGTGTGTGTGAGAGAGAGAGAGAGAGAGAGAGAGAGAGCATACCTGACGGCTTTCATGATTTCCTCGAAGAATAGTAATCCGTTGAGGATATCGAACTTTTAGAGCCACAAGGAGCTGTATAGAATACCTCATTAGTACCTCAAGCATACAACAATATCAATCCAAAGAAAATTTATTGAACAGGACACAAATGCCTGTTAAAAAACCAAAGAAACAGTCATAAGATGTTTCTAGAAAAATTGTTTTAAAACAAAAAAATAAAGAACACTTCATAAACATCCTAGCACTAACTGATTGAGAGTTTAATATAAAAGATTGGGATAGTACACTCAGTATATCAGTTTTCAATATTAAAGTCAATCCAAAAGCCACGTTAGTGCTGAATTCACCAACCATAAGAAGCATGAAAAACAGCTCTCAAAGATGCAATGTACATAAAATTTTAGTAATTGGAAGTCAGAAACTTCACTAGATGTTCTGCTTAGCTGCTTAACACCCTTCCACAAGGGTATAAAAATCTTGGCAATTACCTCCACAAAGAATCCACTTTGATCTTCAAAACCTTGCATTGGAAATGTAACTGAATGAAATACAAACATCCTTATTATTTTTATAATGATTCAGATTCCGATTTATGCTATACAACAGCATCATTACACATGCTAATGTCACAGGAACATAAAAAGTTATTTGCAAAATTGGCAAGGGTTCTATTTTCTTTTTAAACCCATGTAAGGTGGTGGAAGACAACATAAATGATGCTCAATCAGACTTATAGAACTTTCTGACCAAGTTCCCTCAACCTCAAGATGAATGTACAAAATGCACAGAAAAAGGGGGAGAAGGATGACATGATCATACAGGGAAAAAACATAAAATTTCAGATAACTTTGTCTTCAGGACACTTACTGTTACAGTTTCAACTGAATAATAACCTCGGTCCACATAATCTCCCATAAACAAGTAGTTTGTATCTGGACACTGTCAATAAAACATGGTATTCTGAGATTTCAGATCATAGCTTGGTAAAGGAACGTTTCACAAAATCATTAGCAAATTAAAGGTTTCATTGAATTCAATGAATAGTTCCCTTCATGTAATCCACTCCTCAAAAACTCAGATGCACTTCAATCTTCAAAATCTTATTCATTGGTAGCTCTCAATTGATTAGTTACTGATGGATACCCATGTGGGATGGGAAATCCTCCCTCAAAACTTAGCTATTGAGGTGGGAGAACCAACCTACTTATATATCCCATTGAGCATCCAATACTACTCAATGTGGGATTTCGGCATCCCATACAAACCAAGTCTCCATCAATTACATTATATCATTCCCCTCAGCTGAAACAAACGATTTGAATGCTAAGAGAAAGCAATGGACATAAATGATACCTTCCCACCAATTCGAAATAGCTCTGCAAGATCATGAAACTGTCCATGAATATCGCCACAAATTGTCACAGGACTTTTCACAGGCTGTGATACAGGAGTCACCCAAAAAAACATTAATTCTTTCTCTGTAAAAGAGACTATGCAATATAAAGTTTCCTTCATATAGGGTAATGTGATTGGCATTTACACAAGGATATGCAGCATGAGAAATTTAAGCATATAAATAGAAAAGAAAGCTTGAAAACACTATTTCTTCCTTCCACAAAACACTCTCATAATAACTAGGTGAAAAATTAATTATCACACAAATCTAGTAGTAGAAGGAATAGTTAAGAAGTGAAATCAATGACTTAAGAAACAAGAAAGTCATCACTGAGAATTACACATTAATAAAGAATAGCACCTGAACGTTACTTTCATCCATCAAAACCTCCTTTGCCTTCTCGCATAAAACTCTAACCTGAAGGCAATAGAGAAAACAATATAATAAGTTTAAATTTATACAACAACAGCAAAATCAATAAGATGATGTTAATCAATATATATGGAGCATGACTGCTCAAAACAAACAAAACAACACAAAGAAATCAATAAAAATTACAAACCCTTTTAACCCTTTCAAAAATTGATCACTCAAAAAATAATAAACTCCAGTCATTCTCCCATCTAAGTCAGTTTCAAGAGAGAGAACTTTGTGAAATAAACTCTGAAGTGGGGAAACATAAATGAAGCAACACTGCTCATGCAAAACTGGTAAAGGCTAAAATGCCTCTTAGAAAACTAAATGCAATCAACAAAGTAGCACATACAAAAGGTGTTAAGCACCCCTTCCTACACATATGACCAATCTTTGACATTTGACAACAACCATAGTGTGGCACCTCAACTCAAAGAATGAAAACCCAAAATTCCAACAAAGCGAAGACCTTGTGGTAAAACCCTTACTGCATAGCATAAGATATAATATGAAAGAAACTTCCTTATCTTGCCAGATGCATTAAGGCGCTAGCAATAGTTCATGACATTTTAGGTGATTGTCAGACAATTTAAAATACAGACTATCCTACGATACGACCATGTGAAATGTCAAAACAGAGTACTCTAATTTTTAGGTAGTTGTCTCATCCTATTGAAGTTATTGATAACATCCTGGACACCAGGAGTGGGCGTATGATGAAACTCCTTCAATTTCTTGACATTGGGGAGCGCGTAATTTCTCCAATCGAAATATAACGTGACTGTTACAGCCAAAAATCGAATTTTGCAAACAAATAACATTTTCTACGATTTTTTTCTCACAAGGTCAATCTTTTCCTCTTCAAAGTCTCTATCATCATTTGTTCAAATCAATCATACTTTCACATAGTTTTCAATTTTATGCTCAAGGCATTCCAATTCGCCGCGATACGGCGCTAAAACTAATCCAAGTCAATTCCACATCTAAGTGCAATGTTTCTTCAGAAACCAAGCAGATCCTAACCATTCAGGTAATATAAATCAAACCTGTTGCTCTGAAAGCGGCTTGCACTGCATGAGCTGCGAGATCTGCTCATCGAGATCGTTGCTTGACTCCGATGGCAGGGAATTCACACCCATCTTGTTGCTTTGCTCAATCAGGACCGTTTGAACAATATCCCGATCAGGGCAAATCCTAACCCTAGATGAAGATTCTCCGGCGTCCTTCTCTAGCTGCTCGCAGTATGCGGAGTGAAAAGGGACGACGAGAAAGAGGAAATGGAAATTGCAGAGGGCGCGTGAAGTAATAGGCGAATGGGGGATGCTTGGGGTTGTCCTGCACTGTAACTGCTTTTTTTTTTTTTGGCCTCCTTTTTTCATGCTTTTCCCTTCTCCAAATTCATTTGTGGTTAGAATTAGGAAAAACTTCTCCGTTCCAATGGGATTGGCCCACATAATATCCTTGAAGTGAAAATTTGTTATTGATGATGTATTGGCAAGTGGCGACGAGTGTCGTCACAATTTTCTGGTTAAACTTTCCGTTAATAATGTAGGTGACAAAAAAATATTCATTTAAAGGGAAAATTAAACATTTAGTTCTTATAATTTAATCTAATTTTTAATTTAGTCTTTATACTTTTAAAAATTTCAAAGTAATCCATGTACATTCCCACTGTTAAAGTGTTGATCCCTATAGTTTCATAGAATTGCAAAATACATCCCCAAAGTGGCCAAATCAACAAACGGTGTCCAGAAAATGTCCCAAGTGGCTAACGATGTTGAAGTGGATAGTGAAATGTATTGCCACGTGAGTACTTTTTGTCCATTTCATGAAATTATTAATGGCCAGGCGATTGACTAATTTGAAAACGCCAAGGGACTTACCACAGCAATGTCCCAGGAGTTAGAACACTCACGTGCTCATCAATAGTCACTTGGGCAAAAAAAGAAGGAAAACCATAGACTCATCGCTAATGATGAAAGAAAAAAATAACATATTTGTCGTAGTCCTTCTCTTTTGCGGTGACAACGCAAGGTATTGATTTATGGCAAATATATTTGCTGCAATGTCGAACTTGATTGGTGCGTAGTTGCTAGCATATTTATAATATAAATGTGTTCACACAAGATGCAAGACAGGAATTCTTTAAATTCATCCTATATTTGCAACTTAAAAGCTCCAACAGTTGTTCCTTTAGTTTTTCCAATTTTTGCTTTGAGACTATTCCAAGTATCCACAACACTGATGTTCTTGCATTTTAAGGATCAAAACCTATCAGTAACAGTTTGAAGTTTTAAACTGCGTTTTGATGTGGGCGAGGAACTACTTCATGATCCTTGCTTCAGTAACAGACTAATGGAGTCAATTTGTTAAATGGTATTGGCCACTTTTGTCGCATTACCAAACTACATAACACCTGCGAGTTAATTAAGAAACCTGCATGACCTGATTATACTTCATTCTTTTGGAGATAAATATCTAGAGAGGATCATCAATGGTGTTTTATTACTTTTTTTCTGAACTTTTGTTTTGAATCTCAAAAAACAGAGTATACTCATTACATGATAAAATCATTTATTTTAAAGTAAACTCTTGCTACTTGTAATAAGACTAACTGGGCAAAATTTGCAAAATCTCTATGGCACAAATTAATAAACAATAGAGGAAAAAGTTGTTAATGTTTATTAGATGACAAGCCCTTGGATCTAGCGATGATAGTTAACTATTGATATGTATTTGGTATGAGACACTGTGAGATTAATGCCTTGCAATTTTGCTTCTTGGTATGATGCTTCATGACCACCAAGTGCAGCTCCACGAAATAGTTCAACTAATCCAATATATAACAAACACATTATAAACAAAGCAGAAAATGGGAGAAAAGCATAGCAGCAAAAACGATAGTATCAACCCCAAAAAAAAAGACCAAGCAACTTATAAATCACCACCTCCATCCATTGAAATCCCTCCCTCTTCCAATCTCTTTCCTCCTTCCTCTTCTTGTCCAAGGGAATAAGAGAGACTGTCCATGGGTGGCCATGTTGCAGAGATGACTAGGGATGAAGGAGATGAGGGTGTAGAATTCCCACTTTGACTACTTGAAATTTTAGATAAACATACTATAGTTTTGTAAAAAAACTTTCTCCTCCTCCTCCTTCCCTTTTCTTTTCCATATTTGACCATGAGATGATTACCCAGTTGCTACGCTTTCACTGCATTAGAGCTTTGAATTATGGTGGATGACGGTTTTCTTTCATTTGGAGTTTGTCGCCTATATGTTCACCATGAGTAAGTTGCCATGCCCTTTCTGGTCTTCCACATCAGATTTTTTTCACGCTGTCAATTCTACCTATTCGTCCTTGTTTCAATAACTGAAAAATTAGGGATAAATGCCATCCATGGTGAAAACTACAAGAATCTATTCAAAACAAAATTAAACCATCAGGACTAGATTCAAAATTCACTAAAACCAAAAGTATCAAATGCTTATTTTTCCCTTTATTTTTATTGCTATGACATAAAATAATTGTTTCATTTGAGTATTCATATAGGATCATTTTTTTTGTCTTTGTAATATTACATGCACTCTTATAATTTTCATACTTTCTATATTATTCTAATTATAGATCATAAAAAATAATAAAAAAACTTTTGTCGTGTTTTTGTTTTAGTATCAAATACTTTATTTTTATATTTTATATTCATTAACATGTTATCGTTAGTTTAACCAATTATTAATTAATCCACTCCACTTTTTTTTTATTTTTCTACAATCCTAATATTCTTCTTAAATCATGCCCCTTTAGAATCTTCAACAGTAATTATTTTATTTTATTTTGAACTTGTTATGAAACTCAATATGAATTTCTAACATAATCCCTCTTATTCTTAATATAAGAGATCACATAAACTAATAAAAGCAATTGAAATTATTAAATTTGTCAAAAATATAAAATAATTTTTAAAAATTATTCTCATATAAAATTAATAACTTTTATTATATAATTAATGAGAATGAATTATAATTAAAGATTTTTTTAAAAAAATATTCAATGCACTAGACAATTCTTATTTATCCCTTATATTTTGAAACAAAATAGATTCCCAAACATCTCTTATATTAAGCAATAGATGGAGTATTATTTAGTGTGTTGATGAAATTTTTAACAATTTTGTTTACAATCAATCATTTATTCAATTCTAAGTTTCTACAAGAGGATTCCATAAGATTCCTTTATATAACTCAATAGTCAATTATTTTATTTCAATAGTTGATTTTTAGTTAATTATTTTCATTATCTATTTTTTGTCTTCAACCAATCAATTGATTGTTTATAAGTATGTTATTTCAAAAGAAAGAAGTTATTAAAATTTATACAAATAAATCTTGAACCAATCAAATTTAATATATGAAAAGTATTAAAATATTAAAATAAAAGTAAATAAAAAAAATAAATATAAAATTATTAATATGATTTGAATAATTAAAAAATAGATAAAATATGAAAGAAAGTCTTATTAACTTATTTGCTTTCTCTCATATTCTAGCTTCAATATCTTTTATATATATAATTTTTATTTTTAAATATTTAAAAAAATTATATAAAACAAAAATCTTATATGCTTGTTTGTGTCATATATCGTTAAAATAGCAAGATTATTGTACACGGAATAGGAACATAAAAAGCACCAAAGAATCACGCAAATTGTTCTACTCAAACGATGTCTTAAGTATATAGTTCAGTTAGTTTATAATTTTCCAGTTAAATTTGACTTTTCTTTTTGGACAGCAAATACAACTTAATCAGAGATCTCGACTGGAAATAAATCATCCAACTAAAACCTGGTAGATTCAGAATACAATCTGCTCACCCAAATTATATTTCTTCTTTTCGGTTAACTGCTCACCCAAAATATATATGGATAGTAGACGACACTTGAAGAGTTTGGGCCCTGTTGGCCCCAAAAAGGCAAAAAAAAAAAAATAATAATGCGCCATCCCAATTATTACCCATTGGAATATACATGGGTAGAGGCTGAAACCCCCAACTGTCATGAACCGCCAAAAATTCATTTTTCTTTTATTCCTGTAAAAAATATCACACGTTTATCACCAAAAATGTACGATTTATTAAGCGGGGAGATTTGTCATAAGTCGTAACATCTTTTTTTTGCCAAGACAAAAGTCGTTATAAACTATAATTGTTTTCCGATCATTAAACAAAGTATTAGCTAACACTCAGACCAAAGATATCTTGAATCTTGAACATGATATTTAACTGTCACAACTGACTTTTTCCGTCAACTGATGTACCATGGCAAAAAAAAAAATTACATCAAACTAGATCATTTTAAAATCCACCTTTGGTGATTATAATCTTCAGTCATCCGTTAAAAAATAAAAAATAAAACCATATAAAAAAAAATGGGATTAGCATTTGCACATTCTAAATGAAAAGGAAGCTGATTGTATCCCTACAATACATAGATCAAATGTTCAGTTGCTACCCATAACGGCATTTAAAAAATAGCAGGGCTGGAGAATCAAGAATTTGACATGTGCCCCTTTTTATGATGCACCATCCATCAGTCAACATTAAGTAGCTTCTATCCCTATACAATGCTACATATGGTAGCTACAATTCAGATCGCAAAGCCCGTGTTTGGCAACCCTTTCCCATATTGGAAGGACCCTTCGTAATCAGATATCAAGCCATTCCAAATTCGTCAGATTTATGCTGACACTTAGCGACTAAGCATAACCTAAGTTCTAAATATTATCACTACAGAAAGGGAAGGGATTTGAACTATATGCTCAGCGGCCACTATATTATCTCCAGGAATTTGGAAAAATGGGTCAATTACCCAATTGCTAGAATGAATTGAGCCACTGAACATCTATAAAGAAAATTCCCTCTTTAGAGGGGAAAAAAAGATTGGGGAGCGAGGGGGCAAGGAAAAAATTCAATAAGATGTATGAAATCTTTTCTATGAGACAAGGGTGGCATCTTACAAAGTAGATCATTGCTAAGGATCCCACATGGAGATACCTGGAAAGCCAAAGGCATGATCTGCCATTCTTACAGTAGCTCATCAACCAAATGCTTCTTTCAGCCTCTTTCTTTGTGTGTTTAGATCTGACCTACAAACATTGTGAAACGTTATTGTTAAAAAGACCCAGGCATCCACAAATAAAGATACAAACCCAAAGTTGAGCTGAAGGTAAGGAGAACAAAAGAGGCTAAGAGACAAAAGTAAATTGTGCACCCAACACTTGATTGACGATGGTCTCAATAAGAAATACCCACTCAAGGATTCTCTATAAACCCAAATTTATCAATTAATGCTTTATTTGAAAGAGGAGAGAAAATGGGAGGGAAAAGAAATTAGAGGGGTATGTCTGGGTGAATAGGAGAAAACTGAGAGGAAAGAAAATTTGGGGAAAAAAAGATGTGGATCCCAAATTTCCTTTTCTCTTCAAAATCTCTCCACTTTTAATGAGAAATTTTTTTTTTTTTGGGGGGGGGGGGGGGGGGCATGTGGGGCCATACCCCTTTTTCTCCCCCTCTATTCTATCCTTTCTATTTTCTCTTGCAATCCAAACAAGGGAAAATCAATTTTCTCTCTTGTTTTCTCCTCTCGTGTTCTCTTCCCCCTACTTCTCTCCCCATCCAAACATTGAGTAAATGTTAACCAATAAACTGAAGTAACTACTTTTGGATAGTCCATAACTCCTAGAGCCAGTACCATGATTCTTAAATTTCATGTAACTACTTATGCCATATCTCCGAATTAGTTTCAGCCATGTCATCCTTAGTTTCTTGCTCCTAAATTCTATAGGAGACCATTCGACTCAATTTCACCTTTTTCCAATTACTAATACCAAAAAAGGGCATTCTTGGAGGAAATGAACCCCAAAAGAAAGTTTATGTAATGTGGAAATTTTATTATAAATGAAGTTCCAATTATATTCCTCAAACTAATTAGATGTTTAAGTATCGAAAATGCCTGCTGTCATCAGCCCCTCCAAACACAGATTTGCAGATGACAATGTAGTATGAAAAATAAATTCCGAATATATTCTCAAGATCACTTGAGATTAAATATTACCAGTTAACAACAACCAAAGCAAATTAATCATAGACCATAAAGTAAAATATTATAAGCAAGAATGGTAGCAAGGGGGCAAGGAGGAGATGGTTCCTACCTTCAAGTATTAACGCCTAGATCTATTCTTGCAGCAGCGAAATTCAGCTAAGAGAGCTATATGATCCGACGACCATTCAGGAGAAGGAAGCGCTGTGTCTTTCCTCAAACTATCCTCATCTAATAGCTCCAATAGCGACTCCACCACCAATGAATCCGCTGAACCACAAAATCATGACTTCATAAAACAGTGACCTGCATGCTAATATTCAACAAATGATACAACAATGTAAAATAGCTCACCTGTATAAAATATGTAATCTAGAGTGCCAATAAAATCCCTGGTAACGTTTGTGAATAAGGGTTCGTTTGTTGCACTATCCACTCTCCTTTTGTGCTGCTCAAATCCAAGACCTACAGTTCTTCCAAAGGATGAGTACGCACTAACCTGTAATTGAAGGTTATCCATAAGCAAAAAAGCAAAAACAAAAACAAGAAATCATAAACTGAAGCATTTAACAGAAAACACACTAAAATGGAAGAAAGTACATGAAATTGCAATCCAAAACATTACCAGTGGCAACTGATGAACCAACTTGCTGTGAGGCCGCAGTATATTAAGTGGATCAACTGCTAAATCTGGATGTGTTTGATCTACCTTCCCCAATGCAAGAAGTGCATGTGGAGCACTGTAACAAAGTTCAGTATCACTTTGAGACAGTTTACTGATACTGCTTTAAGTGGTCAATAGAATTAAAATAAGCTAAAATCACACGATGTAATAAAGTCATTTACCTTCCTGGAACTGAATTAAAATCTCCACAAACCAACATTGGAATGTCTGCACTTGCAGCAATTTTCTCCAACCCTTTTAAAAGAGTGTGCACCTATAAACGGGGGGAAATTATAACTGCTAAGTACACAATGAAAATACTGCTCACAAGCAAATAAATGGCTTACCTGCCAGAGTTTGACATCCTTTAAATCTTGGTGCACATTTACATGTGTATTTGCCTAAAGTCCAAAAGAAAAGTCAATGAGAAATACCGTTGAAAAAGGGGAGTACTAATTGAGGGAAAAATGAAACACCTTAGAACCTCCATCACACAAAATTCTTATCCCCCAACAACCCACCCCCCCCCCCCCAAAAAAAAAAAGAAGAAGAAGAAGAAGAAGCCAAAACAATTGTCATGAATAAATTTAGTGACGAATACTATAGTAGAAAAGAAACATCACAATGTTTAAACATCCTTAAAGAACGAATATCCATGAAGCATTATGCTAGGAAGGCTCTAGTATTCAACATATAAAATCATGGAAAATTTTGTTCACTCAAGAAAAAAAATCATAGAAATTTTGGGCAATGGAACAAAGAATATGAAATCAAACTCAATCTAGATATGAAGTATATATTATTCCATCATGCACAATGAATGCATTAACACAATGTTGCCAAAGGGTCACAAATAATTAATAGCAACATAAGAGATTACCACACAAAGAAGCTGTCTTTTTCCAGGATTGTCAACTAGCTGATTGTTAACTTTTGCTTCTAGAACCACAATCAGTGCAACATTATCCTAAGTAGAAAAAAAAAGAAAAGAAAAAGATAAGCATTAGCTCCAAAAGAGACAACTTTTTATGCCTAGGAACCAAAGTGACATGTAATCTTTGGAGCAATGAACCACCTTAACCAGTCGACTCAATGCAGTTTTCTTCTGGCCAGTTGGAATCATAGCATCTGTCAAGGACTGTGCAGCCTTATTAAATTCAACCTGCAAGCAAGTGGAAATCCTATTAATTTACGTACATAATTAAGAGCATTACCATAGATACAAAATGCTTCCCAACCTCATATTTCTTCACATGTGAAAATCTGTCTCTACGGAAAAATGTTGCACAACCATCAACTGTGTTGGTGTTGCTGCCAAACACCTGTAAAAATTAACAGGTTAACATCAAATGGACTTTGTAGCCAAAAAAAAGAGGAATTTTAAAATTACGATATAATAAGAATGAAGAAAATATCTGAATAACCTCATTGGTTTTTCTCTTGTATAGGCCATAATAACCATGTTTGTCCAGTTCAGGAGCAAAAAAATCCTCATAATGATCACTTTGCACCTGGGGGTAGAAAGGTTGACTATCAGCTAAAACAGATGTTCTTAACAGAGCAACATATGATTACAAGAACCTTGATTATCTGAGTGAAGAAAAAGAAATTGTAACACGATGGTTGGATTACAGTTGACTTACACTGTCCCCTATAATATAAGGTACAAATGCAAGTTATTGAAAATAATGCAGGAGACAATGAGCCCACTATATCACTTTCAATGGAAGTTAAGTTTTTCTAAGCAAGTAATACATACTAAAATCTCAATCACAGAGATAAAAAGTTACAAACGCATGCCACCAAAGTAGTGCGCCCCCCCCCCTGCCAAAAAAAAAAACAACAGAAAGAAAGAAGAAACTGTCCAGTAACCAAAATTTCAGAATTCTGACGAAAGAATTTATATTTAACACAGACATTAACATTATATATTGCTGTTTGAAAAAGAAGAGTAAATTATTGTCCAAGTTTAAATCAGCTTATTTCCCATCAAACTCAACAAGAAGCTAAACATGTTTTATGTACCTCCTGAAGACAAATAATATCTGCCCGGTAACCAACTATTTCTCTTAACAAATTTTGCCTCCGGTATGGCCAAGAAAGAGCCCATGGAGGACAGTAACTGTATAAATCACTTGAAGCATATGCATCAGACAAAATGTTGTAAGATAGAACAGTAAATGTTCCTGAAGATGTTATGCGCACATCTGCATCTATATGTGCCATCCCATCAACAGGAATCAAACGGCGTGGAATAGGAGAGGGAGCGGGAATAACACGTGAAGTTAGTATAGTATTAACATGCCCCACAGCAACTTTTGTCTCTGCATCAACTACAACACACTCAAATTTGAGGATATGACCAACATCATCAGCTGTTGGAGTATACGTTTTAGATCGTCCAACTTCAATCCAAGTTTCACCACCACTTCGTTGTGTAACAGCAGCAGGATACAGAGGAGCTGACACATTTGCCAAGCTAGCACTTGAAGCAGAGCTAGATAAACTGTTAGTAACTGCCCCAGACCCAGAACTATTATAACGTCCAAATATCTCCTCCTCTTCAGCACCATTTTCATTAACTGCATTTGCAGCACGATCATGTAAAAGACGATGATGCTGCCATGCATCTGAAAAACACTTTGGTGTGCAATGATAACTTTTGGCAACAGGTATTTTGACCTTTACACAGCCAACGCACTGCAGTGTGGCCTGCTCAGAAGGATGTATGCTACAGATAGCAACCTTTTTATCACTTTGTACACGATACCTGCAAAAATAAGGGCCAGATGATAATGCATCAGCCAAAATTTTACATGCTAAAAAAACCAGGAAAAAAAGCAACATATCCAGGACAATCTACTCAATATCAAGACAAACTAATACTTATTGAATCTAATCATTATAAAATTGTGTGTGTGTGTGTGTGTACACTGTGACATTAAGTCAAGAACACACAAGCTATTCAAAAGGATCAAAATATAGAATTAGATACAATTACCAAGAGAAAAAAGATATGCAAGTGATTTGGGTGTAAGCAAAATTTCCTCAACAAAGCCATATTTTACATTCGCTACTTGTTTTATGCTTGTGTAGACTGTAGACAGACAGACAGACATGATGTAAAAATGGTCAGGTGCACTGATTGTTTAGACCTAAGCAAAATTAAGCTGTGCATATTAACTTAAGCAAAATATTATCAACGCCATATCATTTATAGACAACATAATATTACAAAACTTGACTTCCAATAGAAAAAATGAAAATTAATACTGCCATAGAGAATTCTATAGTATAAATGACAAGATAAACAGCTATTCATATATAACTACGTGATGCACTCTAGCACTAGCAGACGGCAGTTAGCAGCTAAGGAAGCAATATTTCAATAATCATCACAAATTAGAGGCACTGAATATATAAAATAATCACCAAAAAAAATTAACGGATAAGGCAACAAAATAAAGAACAAACAGTAACTTGTCCACACGTCATGGTCTTCTAAAATCTCAACTATAGAACATTCAAAAGAACTTCCCTCAGTAACGAAATGCTGTATATTCAGAATCAAAGTTCCAATCATTTATGCCAATTCAACAGTTTCACATGAGCTAGCATCCTATCCTTTGAATTATTGCCCCCAAAAGAATACTATGAATTAATAGCCAAGAATGATACAAAAGTAGGGAAACTAGAGGGGAAAATATACCAAGTCTATTTTCAAACTAAAATTTTTAACATGTGAACTTAAAATAGATCAGCGAAAAACAGATAGAGAAGAACCACAAGCCATATACGTTTCTTAAAAAAACCTAGGGACCTTGAATTCCACGGAGGAATTCAATTAAAAATTTAAAAAATTAAAATAAATCCTACAACGCACACTCAAGCTCAAATATTTATTAGGCGCCTTGACGAACAACAATAAGATACCATCTAAAGCACTCACAAACATAACTGCCCCGGGTCATCCGAAGTAAAAAAAACGTAACCCAACGCCCAAGGAAACAAAAAGACAAACACAACAATTACATGAAACAGAAGTAAATGAAACGAACTAAACAACACTTACCACCTGTACCGCAAGAAATGGCCATCTAGAGGGGCCGTCTCAGGGACATCGTCGGTGGTAACAAGCTTGTCGGGTCGCTGTATGAGCACGTATGGCGTGAGCTCACAGCCTACAATGGGTATATCAGAGGGGAGGTGTACGCGTAGCACGCTCAGCATTCTTTACTCTTTGGAATCGTCACAGCACTGTAACCGAAAACGAAGACCAACGACTCTGTTAGCTTCCGAAATAACACACGTGCAGAGGCGGATGATAGGCGGATCCGCCATTTACTTGAACCAAATACCCGCCAGCCTTAACGGACCAAAAGCAAGCCCCAGGAAATCACAGCCCTAGTCAAAGCCGCCAATGGATCTAGAAAGAGAGGAGAAAGTTATTGTGCACCGAGTAATTGAAGTGGGTTTAATCAAACAACAGAGTCTGAAGGATCGTAAATTAAAGAGAAAAATCACAGGGAAAAAAAATAATCGATGCTTAGGGTTTTACAGAGGAAGTAGCAGTAATCGCCAATGGTTCATAGCTATTAGGATGGCGAATAGAGAAGAGGAGAGGCTTTTTATATGATGCGTGCGACTTTGTGATTTGTTTTCAATTTCCCTCTCTCCCTAACATTTTGTGCGTGCTTCTTTGCGCTTTGCTCTTTTTCGTTTTTGGGTTCGCCCTTCTTTCACTTACCTCTTCCTCTCTCGTTTGTTTTGAGGATTAGATAGATTTTTTTACAAAATTTATAGATTTTTCTTCTTCTGATTGAACAATTTTTTTAAGCGAAATATCACTAAATAAATATGTCTTGACTGCTCTAGTACCTAATACTACAAATTTTTTTTTTTGCGCTCAAAATTCGGTCCGGAATTTCTGAACGGAAAAAGTCAACTTAATTTTTCGTGAATAATAATGAACAAAAACAATTTTCTATTACGTTCCCAACTGATTTTTTTTTACACGTCCTATCATAATTATAGTGCTCCAACTAGTTACATTCTTTCTTGACCAAAAAAAAAAAACTAGTAACATCCTTTCATTATGTCCAAAAATACAATTGCACAATTTGTCTTTTCATTGGTTTGCCACCCAAAGTACTCGGTGATATGTCAAGATTAATTAATAAATAGTGGCACCAAATATTTATTTATACGAAACCACCCTCTATTCAAAAAAACATATTAAATTTTAACTAATTTAGATTAAACCAAATAAATTATAAGAGCGCAAAGTGTAGGACCAAGTAAATTATTTTAATAAGTCTACTTTTTTCCATAATTGAATATGTCTACTATAATAAGTACAAAAATGAACTAATTTCATCTATTTTTTTTTAATTTCCACAGCTTTCGTTACTTAGTAGCATAATGCATGTGCTATTGAAGGGTGTCGGGATTGAGTAAGAAAGAAGGATAACATTACTGATTTCAACGTAGAAGAGTTGGCATTACATGTCTCATCGTGCTTCTTCTAAGGAGCATCTTTTATTCATCTACGTTTAAATCCAAGATAGTTCAAGGAGTTACAACCCGCAGAGATAATGTCTTTATTACTGTGTGTGTATGTGGGTTCCAAACTGCTAAAACAACATATTTCTCAGCATGTAAATACATAATACAAAATCAAAATCTTTTTCCTATTTGTTGTCATAAGGTGGTAGATAATGAAAGAATCATATAATTGCTTGTGAATTCTGGTTTATCTTCTATGATTACTAAATCTGTTATTCATTCAAAAAAATATTGTATACAATATTTTCAAGGCCTAGATAACACTTTTCTCTATACTTAATGTGGCCCCACTAATTTAAAAACCTTATGTGCAATTTGGGTCATAATGAATTTCTTTCATAATATAATGAACATTTTTTAAGTAAGGATTTAACCTCCAAACCTACATCAAGACAACAATATTGTTTATAAAGTGATGACTTGTTTTCTATCTTTTATACATTGAAAGATAAAAGCAAATGAATTTATGTGTAGATTGAAATTTGTGTATTGGTTAAATTGTGTAAGTGATAAATGATTGTTTAACATTTCATAGATAATGAAATGGTGTCTCCTGAAATATCATAATTCTTCAATAAAGAAACATAATCCATGATCATACGTGTGTTCATTGTGATAGTTTATTAGGCAATATATGTACATTATGATGATTAATAAATATTCGTTATATGGTGTTTTAATGAAGAAACATAACCTTACAATATTTCATAAATTTAGGTATTAAACGTCAGTTTGATTTCAATTATCATAATCAATTGTGACTCCGAAATCAATTATCTACAAGTAACTATTTGTTGCTTTTACTTGAGGATAATTGATTATGAGACTCATGATTGAAACCAAACAAATACTAACCTAATTAATCATAAACCATGTGATTTTTCACCCATTTTCAATGTTTTTTTTAACAATTTATGAACCTTTTTCCAAAGTAATAAATCACTCATGAAATTTTTTTTATGAACCAACATAATTATTCATCTATTAAAATTAAAATCCTTATCAAGAGTAACATCCATTTTATTAAGGACATGACCAAGACATGTCACTTCATTCAAAAAATCTTATCACATCCCCAAACAGCATTGAAATAGTTGGAGTTGGAGCACAAATGGACATGTGAAAGAAGTACGGCTAATATGTTGGAAAATTAGGAAAAACTTCAAATATCCAGAACAGCCTCATTGTAATGGTGCCATTTAAACGATATGGGCAAACATCATCTGCTCCGACATCTATAAATGCATCCCAACTATCATCACCGGCATCACAACCCACTTGTTCTTATAAAAACAACCTCTCAGTCTTTACTAGTTAACTTGAGAATTGAGATGGCTAGGCTTTCCTTCTCCCAGTTGTTCCTTCTTTTCCTTTTTTTCTTGGGTAAGTTCTGAGTTCCAGATCATCTCTGCAATGAAGAGTGAATCTGGGGTTGGCGCTATATATTTCGACAACATTGATTGGCCAAAATACCACCTTCTTTTCTCTTCTGTCGTTTTTTTTTTTTGTGTTTATGATGGTTCAATTTGAAATCTTTGCAGCTGTGTTGATGACGGGTGGAGCCAAGGCCAGAAAGTTTTGTTCAGTGGAGCTTGATCCAAACCAATGTGATGTTGCAGCTTGTCAAAAAGAGTGCCTCCATTTGTACGGAGGGACAGGAGGATGTGCTCACTTTGGATTGCAGATATTTCATTGTGTCTGCACGTACATCTGCCCTTAAGACCATTGGCCAAAAAGAAGGGGTTTCCGCCTTCAAGACACTTGAAGTCAGATCCATATCGCATCAATTAGGCTATTATCTTCTGTTTTTTTTTTGACCAAATTATCTTCTGGTTTATTTTCAAAATCTTGATGGGAAGAGTTCACTGATGAAAAGAGAACAATCAAACCAAGGGGTTGTAAGGAATAATCTGAATTTTATTTTCTCATTCTCTATATGTACCTTGTTGCCTATTCATATGAGGTACAATTAATCCATTTGGCAGTTCTGGATGTTTGGACCCGTCTCTCGTATGCTTTCTGGCTTCCCATGAGGCGCCTTCATCTCCTCACTCCTCAAGAAACAGAACAAAACAAAACGAAAATGGCAGAAGCTACTTCGAGGCACAAAACTAAAGGTCAGTGAAAAAGAAAAATGGAACGATCATTGAAAAAATACAATCATTAACTGTAAGAATGGGGAAAGATGAAACAGATTCATATGGATTGGGCAAGCAAGCACATTCATGATCCTGATGCCGAAGCCAAAAAGGTTGATACATGGAGTGAAATTTAACCACCTTTGTGCTCGTTTGAATTGATTTTCATAAGAAATAATAAATGAAAGTCATTGTTCTTGTCTACTCTTCATTTGTTATTTACACCATGTCATGAACCCCATCTCCACCTGTAAACAGTCCGAAATTCTGCAGTGTTTGTTGTGCTTGAGAGAGGAAAGCAGAGGTCCATGAGAAGGAAGTGGAGGTTTAGTAGTAAAGGTGTATTACCAGAGATAACGATCATGAGCAGAAAATGAAAGGCTATACGAATCTCGTCATTTTGAATTGTTTTGCCACGAAACCAAAAGCGGTTGTTCAATCTCATCACTTTCTCATTGAGAGTTTAAACTAGCTTTTGTCTCAATATATCTTAAGCAATGGAAGCAAATAATTGCTGAGTCTTGAATGCACTCAACTAATGGGATGAACTCTTTTCTTCTTTTATTTTAAATCTCCTACTTTTGTCTGCAAATATGATTTTTTATTAATGAGCCAGTAACCGCTACTCTTCTAGTTAAGAACCCCTATAGCCATAGCATAGTTTCTAGAGTGGGTTTGGGCGTGTAGAGCAGAAGATCGGATGTGGATGCTGGCCTCCTCCACATCAAGATGCACCTAATATGCGTTTTAATTTAAATGAGTCACATGGTAAATATCTCACAAGCCAATTCATCTGACTGTCTGAGGGTTAGAGTGGTGCCCGCTACCATACCTACTAATCCTTATCACGAGACTCGCACAATGTCCTTGTGCAGAGTCAATATGCTCACCGTTTGCGATAATCCAATATCAGCAGAAACATAAGGCTTTGAGAATTAATAGCCGATGCTTGGAAATGCTATGGTGATGAGGCTTGGGATTAGTACTCAATGTTGACATATAATTCCTCACACTGAGGAACATTGGAATTATGCAGCTCGAGCAGGTGTCATTCTTCAGTATTTGTTCGTATTATGAATATTAGAAAATGAAACTGCAAGCAGTCACCGTCAGATTAATAATTCTTAATATTTCTAGTGTTTCGTAGATGGAAAAGCTTGCTTACAGGAAAATTATTTATAAGGACCACCAAAAGAGACTTATTTAAGGTAAGGACCACTAGTAGAAAATAATGCCCCATCAACAGAAAATAACACAAAATGAAAAAATAAAAAAAATGATCCCAACCCCTGGAAGGAACTCATAAATAATTCTCTCCTTTTTCTTTCTGGTACATTAGCACCGTGTCATTTGCTGCAATGGATGGATTGGAACTACCGTTAATAAGTAGTCACCGTAAATTTGTTCGTCTCTTTCGAAGTCCTAGCCCAATACCTTCGGAATAACATCATATAGCATACCAGGAACTTCACAAAAGTAATTCAAAACAAAATCAACGCAAATACAGTGCAGTAGATAAATCATGATTCATAGCTCAAGATATTAAGAAAAAAGGGTTGAAAACACATCCTTGTATGTAGAAATAAAGAAGACAAAACTTCAGAGTCTAATTGTGCATAGAATTATACGGCTCTTCCAATGACACCATCTAATGGTTCAAATCCAAATGAAGCTACTTGGCTCAACAAACAACCAGAAAAACAACTAAACCCAGAATTAGTAACCGCCTTTAAGATCATTGACGACATCATATGGAATGGGTGTTACAGTTTCCAATGTAGCACCTTCCACCATGAAACCTGGTTTAGGGCCCTCAGGCTGCCTCTTAGTGCTGATGACCTCTCCTCTGGCCTTTGCCTCCGCCTTCAACTGATCATTCTTAATTTTCCTCAGACGGAACTCCTCTGTGCACCTTGAAGGCTGCACATGCTCAACACGCACATGGATTCTCTTTCTGATTATCCTATTACCAACCTAGAACATAATACACAATCAAGTGAACTTAGGAAACGTACGCAAACAATAATCACAATCAACAAATTAAAAACTGAACCAAGAAACGAGCTGAGAGGACTAAATAGAAGAGTTATAAAAAGTTGACAGGAAGCGTATGTACTTTAATGAAATCATTACGAAAGCTCAGAACAGAGAAAAGAAGATAACTATCAGTCTATCACCGGGTCAAGTTGATTTCTGCCCGAAACCATTATCTAGACTAAATTAGTCCCCTAAAAGAATCTATGTTTGCAAATAAAGGGACCAAACAAAAATGGACTGTCATTGGCAAGTGGCAACAGAAGTATTTAGATTGTCCATATGACCCACCATCACGGTAAAGGCAACAACAGTGAAATTTAGTGGAATAATGGAAAATGTTAAGTATTATCAAATCGGTAATTAACAACAAGTTACGATTGTTATAGGTCATGACCGTGTGGAAGTATTCACGAATGCGAGACTAAATTTATCTTACAACGACTCAGATTTTATTCGCCAAAAACTCTCACTCAGATATTTTCATCCCAACCACGATTTTATAACAAGCCCCGAAGTTGTATCAGTTTAGCTCAGCGACGGATGAAAACAATAACAAGAACTATAAAATCAAAACAAAACAGAATTAAAGATTCAATATCTACAGCAGATCTAAGAAAAAAAGCTTGTCTAAGCTAGAATGCCAAAAATAAAGATAAGATGTAAAAAATAGTCATCATATGCATAAGTTTAAACACAGCCACGGGCACGAGATGAATCAAACCATCATCACGGATAACAGCAAAAGCAGCTAACAACAAATATCATGCATAACAAACATACTAGATAAAACAGACAAGAACTAAAGCAAAAACAAAACATGATTACAAAGTTGCCGATTACAGAAGGGACCATCGCGCAATTATTATACGGATGTATACCTGCTTATTAACCTCTACACCAATAGCACGCTTGGTGACATTCCAGACACTGCCGGTGCGACCATGGTAGAACTTATGAGGCATACCCTTGTGGACGGCGCCATTGACCTTGATGTCGACGTAGTCGCCAATCTTGTAGGTGCGAAGGTAAGTTGTGAGAGCGATGGTACCCTTCTTCCGAAATGGCCGAGAGAACGAGTCTCGAGTGCGAGATCTCAAACCATGACCGGCCGGCATCTTTAGCGACTAGGGGTTTTCTCTCAGAGCAGAGTGTGAAGGGAGGTTGATAACTAGGGTTTCTCATTTTCGCACCCATCTTTATTGAATAAGAAAATGGGCTTCTTGTTGGGCCTGTTAAAGGTTTTCAGACCATTTTCTTTGGGCTTTAAAGTTAAAACTAGACTATCCTTTTTCTTCTTCACCAAAAAATTTTGCCTTCCTTTTCACTGCAAAAAAATAAGCCAACATTGATCCCAAAAACATGCAATTTTTTTAATAAACCCCCAAAAATGTAATTTAAACGTAACTTGGGCATATACATGTGGCCCAGAGTATTTTCCAATATTCCAATGAGTCCCTAATATGTACGGGGAAAAATGTTCTGAATAGGAAAGAAAATTCAACTGCTGTCAAAGTAATGCCAAATTATAAATTTGTTGCTTTAAATATTATTTATTTTTCACCGCATACATATTGGGGAAATGCGAAATTTGACATTTAATTTGAGTGAAAAAAACATGTGACAAGTTTTAAATATTAATAAATATATAGATTATTAAAAGTATCTCTTTAAAACATTATATAGAAAAATTAAATTATTGTATTAAAATTCTATCACAGTTATAGCAGTGCGGAGGTTGATTAAATATATATTGTGGTGAAATTACGTGCTATTAATTATTATTTTTAATTTTAATTGCTTATATATTTAAAACTTTTATTTTATGAATATTTTTTAAAAAATTTAAAAGTTGTATGCGTGTGTGTTTGTTTTGACATAATTTGTGTTGTTGAATGCTGAATTCGTTTATGTTTCACAAAATTAAAATATTCATAAGGTTGGTTGGGATAAAAAAAAGAATTTAGTGAATGTAAGAGAATGCTCTCACAATTTCCCTTATCGCTAAACAGGACGTCAACCCTCCACCTTGGCCGGAGATTGACTAGTCCACCAAAAAAGTTAAAATTCATGAAGATAATCCTAGCCATGATTACTATCGTGTTCAATCTTTCCAAAGAGGTAACCATGCAAGACCAAACCCAAGCTAGCCAAACCCTCTCTTTTTGTATCAAGCTCCTTCACATTGTTCCTTCTGGGAAAATGTTAGGATAAAACGAGGAAATCGACATCCAAAATGGAGATGTAATAGTCACTATGGATGGCTCAATGGTAGACATTAAATTTTCAGAAAGAACCAACTCTGCTTAATAAGAGCTTGGATCAAGCTGTTATTATAAGACTTTTTGGTAGGACTATTGGCTACCGAGCTCTTTTCACGAGTATCACCAATCTTTGGCAACCCAAAGGTAACTTTAAGCTTGTTGATATGGAGAATGATTTTTATTTGGTTAAGTTCCAGCTCAAGGAGGATCGTTTGCGTGTTCTTATTAGTGGCCCTTGGGTAATATATGGCCATTATCTTATAACCATGCCCTGGGATCCATCCTTTTTTCCGTCAACAGCCAAGGTTACTCCGATTGTGGCTTAGGTGAGGGTGCTTGATCTTGCCATTAATTATTATCATAAAAATATGCTCAAAGCAATTGCTGTTGTGCTGGGTCCAGTTTGTAGGGTTGATTATAATACAAAGCATATGGGAAGAGGATACTTTGCTTGCTTTGCTATCCTCTTAGATCTTTCCAAACCTCTAGTAGCTCATATCCGAATTAATAATATTGCCTACCCAATTAAATATGAAGAACTACCGATAATCTGCTTCAATTGCGGTTGTTATGGTCAATCAAAAGAATGTTGTCCTCTGCTAAATCAATGATTTGAAAAGCCATAGCAACAAGCTCTACAAGGGAGATTATCAAACCCTAACCCAGAACCCATCAAGTATGACTTGTATGGCCCATGGATGTACATCCAAAAAGGACCCAGAAAAGTGGACAAAGAGAGTAGGAAAACGACCATTGATGAACCTCATCTTGAAGCTCAAAGGAATCATTTTGAAGTTTTCGCACACCACAATGGAAAGGACACATACAGCCTAAGCTCACATTCATTTTTCCTCTAACTATTGGAGATTGTATCCTAGACCAATTATTGTATTATGAATATTGTACTTTATTATAAAAAAAGAAGGTGTTTTTTTTATATTATTATATTGTTTGCATGTTTTTCTTGATAATAATATCCTTGGATAAATCATTTTATCCTAAATATCCCTAGTCAATCATCTCTGTGGGAACAATGATAAACTAAGACTGGTATGATTTTGATTGATAATTATGTATGAAGATACAAATCAAAATCATAAGCTCCTATTAGAAAATAGGCACTGGATCAACCCGTCATGTGATAGCTGAATAGATCAAGTTATAGACATATCTTACATATAACTGTGTCACTAAACCCTCAGACCTGAGATCATCATAGCTTCCTATATAGGGAACACTATACTTTGACATAGTCAAAAGTCACCTTTAGTTGGGAGATCATAAAGACTATAATCGAGTATAGTGAAACTCGTGTGTAGGAAGATGAATGGTCAAGATAGAATTTATCCTTCTAATTAATGGAGAGATATATCTGGCCCCTTGACGAGTGAGATTGAGAAATGTATGGCCGTGCTCGAATGGAAGAGTTTCCATTTGTTCTGTCAGTCTGTTCGGAGATCGAGAAAGTGATAGTCAAATAAGATGAGGATGATATTTTCATACCTCATACTTGACCTATATATCATGAGATAAAAAGGATATGATCGGGTTATATGATAGGTTAAATTAGATCACCGATCTCATATGATTTAGGTAGTCACAATGTCTTACTATATGCCACTTGTCACTTGTGGGTCCAACAGTGTTATTAGCCCACTGCCAACATCATATGGGCCTACAGGGTCGCACACAAAAATGGGTTAACTCGAGCTAGAATGTCCAGATTCATTGAATCTAAAATGTGTCAAGATTCAATGAATTTAATGTTCAATTTAAGGTGATTGAATTATATATATGTATATATATATGATATATATATATTATAAATTCAAAATATCTATATATATATATGTTTGATATATTATATATTTGATATATATATATTATATTATTTCAAAAAATATATATATATATATATATTTTATTCAAATTAATTTAAATGAATTAGTGTTAAATTTAATTTATATGATAAATTTAAATTTAAACTAATGTTACAATCTAAATTTGATTTAAATTGGATTCTAAATTTGAATTTAAACTAATAATCTAAATTTGATTTATATGATAAATTAAGTCTAGATTTGATTCTGGATATAGATTAGATAGTTAGTTTAAATTTAATCTATTAGATAAATTTAAATTCAAACTAATCTATTTAATTAATATTTGATTTAGTTTAAATTATTGATTTTAACTAAACAAATATCAAATTCTATCTATATATTGATATCGACTAAGATTATATGATATAGAATCGATAGAATTTCGACCCACCTTAGAGAGAGAGCGAGGCTGTACAGACGATCATCTACACTATATGGATGAACAGCGGGGTTGTATGGACGAACAGTGAGGTCATACGGACATACGAATCTTCACAAATAAAGGTGCTAGCACGTCATTCGAGTTGGACTTACCGTTTATGTGGATATCGGTAGAGGGAGCTGATTAGTTACGTTAGTTCCTGGGGTCCAACGAAGCAAAAAGAACTCCAAGGGACACACCGAAGATAAATTTCTTTTCTACATCTCAATCTAAATAATATTGACGGATTCATGGGAGAAAATTTCATAATAGTTTTCCATTGCATGTGTGTTGAAATTCCCAACACCAACAACCTAGCTGCATAAGGATAAAGTGGGGACCAGGATGGAAAAGGTTAAGGTTGGAATGAAATTAAGACAAAGAAAAGGGAAGAAGGCTGCAATTGTTGTCAATTCAAAGATGTTCAAAACAAAGGGTGAAAATGGTTCACCTCTTCGAAGAGGATCATCAATGATTAAGCATGGAAAATTACAAATTAATCAGGATTCCATTTTTAAGTCTAAAGCTTATGAAACCTTTCAAGCTAGTACTTCTCTTGATCATGCTAAGTATTCCGTAGTCACAGTTCAACCAAAAGACTGCCATCATGCTGCTCCAAATGATAGCACTGCTATTCTTGCAGACATTGCTTCCCCTAATAACCACAATTTGCTCACAGACTTATCTCCAGATACTCAAGTGGACCCCAAACCACCAGACCCCACAATTAATACAAACCCTCTTGTCCCAATTGATGACAGCTAGAATACACTTGAGATGGAGGGTGTCTCAGCCACACCAAATAAAGACTTGAGATAAAGGTTTAATTGAGCAATAAGACTCATTTTCTATTTAATTTATCTTATGAATTTTAAAATAATGATTTGGAATGCTTAAGGGGCATCAAATAATAGTTTTATCAGAACTCTTAATTCATATATTAACCAATTTAATCCTCTCGTTCTTGTGCTTGTAAAGCCTCAAACCTCCGGCCTACGCGTTGACTCTATGATTTATAGGCTTGGATTTGAAAATTCCCATCATATTGAAGCCGATGGTTTTTCCAACGGCATTTGGGCTCTCTGGCATGATCAAATTACAATGAAGGTGCTTGTTAATCAAAGACAATTTATCCACTTTGCTCTACATGATTTCTCCCCTGGAAAGAGCTTTCTCTTTACCGTTGTCTATGGCAGTCCAAACCTAGTGATTTATCACCATCTTTGGGAGGATTTGTTAGACCTATAGGTCATGAATGGAACCCCTTGGCTTCTTGGAGGGGACTTCAATGCTATTCAAAGTTTTATGGATCAAAATGGGCTTCTGGACATGGAATTTGTTGGGCCAACTTTTACATGGAAACGAGGTAGCTTGCTCGAGAGACTTGATAAATATGTTCATAATCATGAGTGGGCAGTTAACTTCCCCGACTCTTAGCTAATACACCCTACTAGAGTACAATTTAACCATTGACCCCTTCTTCTAAATATCTTGGGATCTCAGAATGAGTCTAGTTCACTAACGCCATTTAAATATATATCAACTTGAGCTTCTCATCCACAATTCAATGATTGGTTCAAGACTTATGAAATTCCTCTATGCCCATCACAGACAATATTTACTCTTTTATGAGCATTGTCAAACACTGGAACCAATATACTTTTGGCCACATCATCTATCAAAAGAGATTGACTCTTGCAAGATTAAAAGGTGTTTAGAAAACCCTTGAAATGTTCGTCTCCTCTCACCTAGAACATCTTGAACACTGGCTTTGTCAAGATTTTGAAGTGCTTTGTAACTAAGAGGAACTTTTATGGGTTAAGAAGCCAAGATATTAATGGCTTAACAAAGGCGAC
Organism: Adenanthera pavonina; assembly: GCA_026686845.1. Classification (NCBI taxonomy): domain Eukaryota; kingdom Viridiplantae; phylum Streptophyta; class Magnoliopsida; order Fabales; family Fabaceae; genus Adenanthera; species Adenanthera pavonina. Next base: position 9,366,499 of record JAIVEN010000002.1, read on the forward strand.
AGAAATACCTCCTAAGAGGAGAGGAAGGAACAAGGTCACAGCTCTCAAGGTAGAATACAGATCTTGGTGCAATAAAGAAAATCATCTCTGCCTTATGACCTTTGATTTTTTCCATGGGCTCTATTCTGTTGATAGGCCTAGCCCCATTCTATATTCCTCGCAAGGATTCTTTCTTGTGCTTTATTCCCAGGAAATTGATAATCTTGAAGCACTAATAACCATGGCAGAAACCAAAAAAGCTTTGTTTGATATGAAGCCCTTGAAAAGCCTAGGTCTTGGTGGCTTACATGCTACCTTTTTTCAATCACAGTGGAACTTTGTTGGTTAGACAATTTATGATATGGTTTCTTCTATTTATCAAGGGAATTATTTCCACCTGAACTTAATTGAGCATTCATAACTCTTATTCCTAAAGTTGAGTGGCCAGAATAGCTTAGAGATTTCCATCATATTAGCCTATGCTCTGCGATGTATAAAATTACTACCAAGACTGTGGCCGATCTCCTTAAACCGCTTTTGCTTAAGCTTATTTTACCGTTCCAATCTAGTTTTATTGCTAGTAGACATATTGTGGATAACATAATCATAGCACAGGAAGCTATTCACTCCATGCAAATCAAATATGGAAACACTGGATGGTTTGCCATCAAGGTAGACCTTGAAAAAGCTTTTGATTGTTTGTCTTGGGATTTATTGACGATACCTTTCATGATGCTGGATAGCCTAATAATCTACACACAATCATTATGAATTGCATCATATTGTCTAGGATGCAATTTTTGTGGAATGGAAGGTCTACACAGGAATTTCAACCCTCTAGAGGTATATACCAAGGTGATCATTTATCTCCCTATGTCTTTGTCTTGTGCATGGAACGTCTCTCTCAAGTCATCTCCAATCTTGTGAACATGAAGAAATGGCGAGCTATAAAACTTGTTTGTTCAGGTCCCTCCCTCTCATCTATTTTTTGCAAACGACCTTATTTTATTTGGCACAATCTCTCTTGAGCAAATTGAACTTGTTAAAATAGTACTTCATGAATTTTTTCTCTGCTCTAGCCATAGTATTAGCCTCCCAAAGCCTAAAGTCTATATCTCAAAAAATGTTTATAGGCTTACTGCTCAAAGTACTTGCACTGGTCTTGGAATTTCCCGGGCTTATAATCTTGGAAAATATCTTGGTGTTCCATTACAAAGGCAACTTATGGTTACATTGAAGACAAAGTTAGGATGAAGGTCTCAGAATGGAGTGCATGAAGCTTGTCTCTTGTAGGAAGAATAACAATAGCAAAGTCGGTGCTTAATGCCATTCCTTTCTATGTTATGCAGACTTCCAAGCTCCCTATTAGCATGTGTGATTGAATTGATAAACTCACTCGTGATTTTATTTGGAACTCTGCCTCCGATGCCAAATGGCTAAGCATGGTTAAATGGGATCATTTAATCCAACCAACAAAATATGGTGGATGTGGGCTCAAAGACATGAGAGGGCAAAACAGGCTATCATTTGATTACTCAAATTGATGCTTATTGGGTCAGAGTGGTTCATGCCAAATATGGATGGGATTGTGCTAAGATTGGTTCGTTAAAGAGGAAAGCTCAATCCCATCTATGGGCAAGCTTGTCTAACATATGGGAGGACCTCACCTTAGGCATTTCTTGGGAATTTGGTGATGGCAAAAATACCAAGTCCTAGAAAGACAACTGGGTTGGTGACTTGGGATTGCTCAAGAATCTTTGCATTTCGAGAGATATCTCAAGTGGAGCTTCAGTATCCTATTGCTCATTATGTCGACCAATATGGACAATGGAAGTGGGTTCTTTTTCAAAATATACTCCCTCATTCCATTATCATGCAAATTGCTAGTACTAAACCTCCTATGGGTAATGAAGGTCCCCCTCATGCTTTTTGAGCTTTTTTGATCATAGTGGTTTTAGTGTCAAATCTGCCGATGAGGCAATTATGATTGACAAATGGGAAGATGGATCTTCTAAGTGGGACTTAGCTTGGAAATGGAAAGGACCACAACATACATGCATTTTCATATGGCTTGTTTTGAGAAATGCACTCTTAACAAATAAAGAATGTGAAAGAGGACATATGACTACTGACAGTATGTGTCAAATTTGCAAGCACGGCACTGAAGATATTGATCATATTTTTCGAAGATGCACTCTTGCTTAACAGCTCTGGCATTCTCTATTTCCTCAACATATGCTAAGCTCCTTCTCAGAAAGCCTTTTGAATCCTGGTTTGTGTCCAATCTGCAGCACCATAATGGCGATGGACATTGGAGTACTATTTTTTCAATTGCATGTGGGAAATTATGGGAAGCTCGTAACAAATACCTTTTTGCTGCTGAAGAAACGGATCTGTATTCATTAAGAATCAAGATCCTTACTTTTGCTAAAGACACATTAACTGCCATGACTTATGAAAACTCCAACTATGAATCACGTCTGCAAAAACGCGAGCAAGTCATTCACTGGACAAAGCTTCCTTCTGGGTGGGTTAAAGGTAATTGGGATGGCTCTGTCAAATGCAATCCTTTACGTGCAGCAACAGGAAGTGTGCTCAGAGACCATTCTAGAAATTGGTTCGGAGGCTTTTATCATAACTTGGGAGATTGTAGTATCACAAAGGCCGAACTATGGGCCATCTTTGACACACTCCAACTTGATTGGAATTTGGGATATTGAAATATACTGTACAGCTTCAAAGTGATAGCCTCAATGCTCCAGCTCTTATTCATCATTAGGATAATCCACCTGGCATGAACCACTGTATTATCTCTGAAATTAAAAGGCTGCTTCACCGTGATTAGGTTGTGGAGAAATCCCATGGGTACAGAGAAAGTAACAGGTGTGCCGACTTTCTTGCTAATGCTAGCCATTCCCAAGAACTATGATTTCGCCCCCTTAGTTCACCCCCCGTTGATCTGTCAAGATTTCTCATTGAAGATGCTTCGGGATTAGGAATTACTAGGCTTGTGTAATCCTCTTTCTGTTACCAAAAAATATTCATGAGGTTTTCTTTTCAGATTTTATAAATGTCTCTATGACCTCAACAATGTTAAGCAAACAAAAAAAAAACCGTCCTATTATGTATTTGCTTAAAAGGAAAAAAAAAAAAAAACTCCCGTCATGTTACAACTGTTTGGGGTTGACGCCATTTTTCTATTTTTTTTGGAAAAAAAATAAGGACGAAAAACCGTAGAAAAACTACAAACAATAAAACTCTCTCCCCCAATCAATGTCCATAATCATCCTATAACCTACAAGAGGTTGGCTAAAATTGAAAATATTTTCTTGAATTCTATGGTTAGGTTTGGTACTTATAAAAAGTGTTTCATAAAAAAATAAATAAATAAAAAATTCTTATAAAATATATTTGATATACATTATTTAAATTTTTTATAAATAAAAAATAGTCTTATTATGAAATCATACTTTCCCTTTGTTCGCTCAAATCGACTCATTCTTATTCTATATGTCGATTAATCAATATATAGTAACAATTTACCCTCATCCAAACAATGCCTTACTCTTTCTTCGTAAAATTCCTAACTTCATCAATAACATTCCTAACTTCACCTTAAAATATACTCCCTCCGGTTTCTATTATAAGATATTTTTAACTACCGCACGTGGATTAAGAAAAGTTAGTTACAGTCTAAAATTAATGAAAAAAATTTCTCAAATTCCTATTTTGTCCTTAAGGAGAGAATAAAAATACATTAAATAAGAGGAGAGAGAAGTTAATTGAGACATGTAATGAAAGTATTTAATAGGGGTAAAATTGAGACTAAAATTAAATTTATTACTTAACATCTTATATTTTGAACCAAATAAATTTTTTAAATAACACTCTATAATACAGACCGGAGAGAGTAAGTTTTGGTGTTAAGTCCCAACATAGGTTGACCGACGCGATTATTGAATCCTATTCATCCTCACACCATGCGTCACCATTTCCTCATTTTTAATTGAATGAATGAACGGTTAAGAATTATGATGATCGCTTTTCATTGAATGAATGAACGGTTAAGAATTATGATGATGGTTTTTCATTTAAAAATTAATTGGGTTTGGTGACCTTCTTCCATAATTAGTGTCCTATTGCCCCATTCTACCCTCACCTTCTTCCATATTATGCGCAAGGTGTTAAAAATTAGGCAAGTGATTAAACTAATTGAGATACTGGTTTATAATTTAATAATTTAATTGGGTTGAGGCGTAATCAAATTAATATTAATAAAATTAATATATTTTTAATTTTATATGATATATATGATATAAAAATAAAAAATTGTTTTTAATAAGTTAACTAATTATTTTTTATTATATTATTTATTAAGTAAATTTATTATTATTAATAATTTTGTATTATAATAATATTTATACAACATTATAATAATGATAAAAATAAATTTATATGTAATATTTAGTACTAAAAATAATGTTATCATATATTTAAATTAAATATAAAAATGTTAAAAATAAAAAAATTTCACCAATTCAAATAAGTTTTAAACTGGTTCACAATTGGTTCTGTCCCAATTCTACTAGGTTCATAACTGACTTGACTTGTTTTCAATAGGTTCTCACCAATTCGGAACTCTCCACTGGTTTTTCTACTTATTCAGACTAGACTAAGCACCAATTTCTAGTCCAATAGACCAAACTAGCTAGCCTGATCCTATTTTTTATTCCATGATTATGAGTCTTATTGCCCACTTCTAGCCTCTCCCACTTGACCATGATCCTATTTCTGCTAATACATAAGTACTTCCTCCAATTCATATTATAGGTGGTTTCTAATTGTTTCGCACTTATTAAGAAAAATTGGTTATACATCTTAAAATTCTAAAAAAAAATCCAATATTCCAAATTTACTCTTATTAATTACCAATAAAATTTGTTTTGAAAATTTATCATTTCTCTTTTTTTAACCTACGAGACAATAATGATCAATAGAGGTAAAAAAGGTAAATTTTTACTAAAAATTACATAACCCTTATAGTTTAGACTAAATAAAAATTTTAAAATAATCCTTATAATATGAACAGGAAAAAGCATTGTAAAATGTCTAGTGATAAAGTCAACAATAATTATCAATACGTATTGCAATTTAAAAAAAAAACTAGAAAACATGGGGTGCTGCACTTTTTTCTCTATATTTTAAGGCATAACAAATATTGTCATATCTATTTGGTTGTATTATTCACAGAAAAAAAATTCATAACAAACAAAAAAATCGTATTTCATTAGAAATTAATATATATATATAGACACACACATACATACGTTAAATGAAGTGCTGTATAATTATTCTTACAGAAATAACTAAAATTGTATGATCATTGTTCAAATAATGGTTGAAAACTTTAGATTGTAAATCAGGGGGACATGTATTGCTTTCTTTTCAGAAAAAACACAAAGTCACAGTCCTCGAACAGTACACAAATAAAAACCGAAATTACTGCATACTCGTTGAATTATTGTGTGCCTCATTTTACAAGTCTTTATTTTAAAATTTCCATATCAATATTAACTCCGTTTCTTTATATAGTAAATCTTTTCACACTGAGGATAAAAAATATGATTAGCATGTTAAAATATTTTTAATTTTAATATTCCTTAATTTCTTATTACCTAATTTTATGATAAATGTGTAAAATAACTAGTGAAGATTAAAAAATAATAATCACTTTCGTCTTAAACTTTTAGAAGGACATATAAACAGAAACATTTTTTTTTATTTGTAAATGGGCTTATAAAAAGAAAGGGTCGGATGATTTTATTGCACACACGTCACACGAGTTTAGCTTATTATAGAATTTACATCCTTATTTTTCTCATAAGCACATTATAAAATTCTATCAGAAAACATGGATAAAATGAAAATATAATAAATAGTTAGAGTTTAAACACCTAAACTTGTGTTGGTCATAAAAACACCTTGAACTTGTATGGCAAATGAAAACTAATCAAACATTAATTCTGATGAAAAAATAAGACCTACACGTAATTATAAAAACTTTCATTAAATATGCATTCTTCTGACGACCTACCCCGAGAGTAGTGTGTCAAAGAGATATATAAATCTCCCAGGCGATGAAAGTTTCACCGACGCCACCAACATTTCATTTGAATATTTAGCAGGTCGTTAACACTCCAAAGTCGTTTTTTTGTCGCCTTATACGTAGTTTATTTATAGCCTAACTTCTCTCCCAGATTATTACTCATTAGTCATTACCTCATCTCCTTCCCCATGGCCAAGCCGGTCTCCAATATTTTCATTCCTCTCGCCATTGTCTTTGTCTTCTTCTCATCTTCCCTTGCCGCCGACAAAACAAACCGTTTCTCTAGAAAGCTCTCTCCGGCATCCTTGGGCCTCCGAGAGGAGAAACTGAGCCACCTTCACTTCTACTTTCATGACATCGTCAGCGGCCCAAAACCCACCGCCTTGAGAGTGGCAGAAGCCCGTGTGACCAACACTTCCAGGACCGGGTTCGGAGCGGTGGTGATGATGGACGACCCGTTGACCATAGGACCCGAGCCCGACTCCAAACTCGTGGGGAAGGCCCAAGGCATTTACGCCTTGGCGTCACAAGACAAGGTGGCCTTGTTAATGGTGCTGAACTTTGCTTTCACGGAAGGGAAATATAACGGCAGCACATTAAGCGTGTTGGGGCGGAACAAGGTGTTTGACGCCGTGAGGGAGATGCCGATTGTCGGAGGGAGCGGGGTTTTCCGGTTCGCTCGCGGGTATGCTCAGGCCAAGACTCACACGTTTAATCTCAAGACAGGTGATGCTGTCGTGGAATACAACGTCCACGTATTCCATTATTGAACAACCCTAGCTTGGAAGATTTTTTTATGTTCTGTGTTATTTACGATTTTTGTCCATTTCCAGACATGTTCCTGCTTTGCTTCTTTGAATAATGTCCCCAACATTTCATTTAAATGATATTATAGTTTCTTGTACAAATAATTTAGTAATGGATCGTTGTCCCTTCATTAAAAATGAAAAAAAAAAATATATATATATATATATATAGTGTCATTTTTACTTTACATATAGAATCCTTTGGTCTGCGATCGATGTTCACGTATGATTCGCCACATTTCCATTGGTGTAGTCTCCGAAGGTTGTTTTGAAGGATTTCAATCGTTTTCCAACTTACACATAATTTGCTGCAGGGCTTTTCTTTCTAAAAAAGAAAATGAATAAAGCTCCAACGGTTTTGTTCTCTTGTTCCCGGTAAGTTGTAAATATCGCAGGACAAATATTAAAACAAAAAAATTAAATGCGATGGTGGAACAGGTGCGACTAATATAGCATAAAAATATATTCTTTACAACCGCCACTGAAATATATCTTCCAAGGTAAGAGTACGTAGTTTGGTAAACATTGAGAAAGGCTCGTGATTTATTTATTTAGTGCCCTTGGATTTCCGAAATCACTGGAAATGGAATGAAATGTAATCACAACTAGAAAAATTAAAGTTAGTGAATGGTCACCCATTCATTGCTAAATTATCTAAATATTAAGAAAATTAGTGAGAAATTATAAATTTGGAGCTAATGTTAAATTTAGCGAGAAAATTAGTGAAGAATATCTTTTATTTCACTAAATTAGATATAATTAGTGAGAAATTTTTTTTTAGTTACTAAATTAATACAGATAGCGAGGAATTAATGGGGTGTTTTTTGATCCTTACCAAATTATTATGAATAGTGAGGTATATTTTCTTCACTAAAATTTTTTAAATTAATTTTAATTATTTTATTGAAAATTTTAATTTTAATTAATAAAAATATTTTTTTAAATAACCAAGTTATAAAATTATTTTTATCAGATGATTATTTTAATAATAAAAATATTTAAATTAATTTTTATAACTTGTTGGTGAAAAATGAAATTGAAAATTTATTTATTAAAAAATTTGGAGTATATAGTATTTTATGATATTAATAATTGAAAATAAAATATATCTATATTTTTAATAATATATTGATTTATAAATATATATATATATGTGTGTGTATTGGTGTGTAGAAAAATAATATATATTTAATATCTCATATAAATATTAGTAAAAAAGTGAATATAAAGATATTAAGAGTAGAAAGTTATGGATTTGAATTTAAGTAAAAATATATTTAAAATTATTATATCACGTGACGCAGTTCTGATGATATTAGTAAAATTATTATATAACATGGTGTGGTTCTAATGGTGTCAGTGGAGGAGGTGTCAGTGGAGGAGGGAGGTTGGTGAAGGAGAGAAAGTTGAAAATGGAACAGAAACCAAGGGAAAAAAAATTAGCTTAGTCAAGGATGGTAGTAATTCAGTTTGAAAAAAGATTCTTATAAGTAAGAAGGAGGAAATATAGTGTTAAATAATGACAAAGGAACTGTTCTATAAATTAGGCGACGTACAGTTTGGCATTTATCATGACATGAGCCACAAGGTCGCCACGACCGAAACAACTATTTCAGGTTCACAAGCTGTACTGTATACAATATGGCCTAGGCATTTGTCTGCATCCCATCTTAGCTGTCCTTTTTTACTTTTTTTTAATAACAAAATGCAAGTAGATCCCTTCTATTTTATATTGATTTATATTATTAATGATAAAAACCACCCATTTATTATATATATATATATAAAAGTAAGTAATATATAGAAATATATGAATATTTTTAGAATAATTATGATATTTCGAATGAAATTTGTTGTAATTCTATGATTTGAATATTCGATTTTATAGTTAGTTTGAAATTAAAATCAAGAATATGATTTTCAAATTTAAAATTAAAAGCACTAAATTTTATGAGATTTTTTTAAATATAACCCATTATTTATATTTTTAATCTTTTTTTATATATTTAAATATTTTAATTTTTTCTAAGAAAATCTTCTAAAAAATATTCTAAATTCCTATTCTATCATATGATTTTATAATTTAAAAGTACAAGAACTAAATCTTATGATATGTTATTAATTATAGCCAATTCATACTTTTTTTATATTTTTTTATTATTTATATATTTATGAGTTTTAGATTTTTTGATAAAAATATTTTCATAAATTTAAATTAATAAATCTTCTAATAAACAAACTATGTAAATATTTATATTGTATATATAATATCTATATCTATACTATATCATTCATATTTATCTAAACTTTTATTGACTATTTTATTAATTATTTTACCAACTCTAAACAAAAGGGTTTCAGTTAAATCTTCCAAACAATCAAAAACAATGTAACAAAAATACCTTCAACATTGTCAAATATAAAGATAACTAATCAGCAAAAATATTTATCTATCTATCTATACTATATTCTATATATATAAACATTATGTTAATATTTTATAATATCTATCATTGATATATTTTTAAATGCTTAATCAATCTATATCCAATATATATACAATTCGTGTTAATTAATTAAATTATAAAATCAAAATGACCTCCCATTTTTATTATTTTATTTTTTATTGCAAATTGAAATATATTATTTTTTAAATCATAAAATTATATCTTTTTAGATAATATATCATTGAACCAGTGTGCACCCTATATTCGAGTATATATATAATGTTATAGATAATATATTATTTGTGTAACAATTAATATTGAGTTTAATATATTATTTGTACATAATGAGCACAGGAAAATATTCATTGTTATTATTCATACAAATCAAATCAGGTTGATATCATTTTGATTTTCAATATTTCCAACAAAATTTTAATGAGCATAATTTTTCCTATTTCACACCATCCAATCCAAGTATATTGTTCTACCACGCATCCTCAAAGCATAATGTATTGTGTAGGCCATAATTGCTTTTAATATCATTTCATTACATGTATATCTATTACTAATTTTTCTTTAATTATCGTAGAAGGCTCAATAATACATGAAGTGGCTGATGGAAGGTAATTTTTTTTACATATAACGTTTTGCTTCTTAATTGTTTTTACTCTTTTAATTCTTTATGAATCAAATATTGTGTTAGCACCTGAGACAACATATTTTGGAATTATTTTCGGACATGTGGTGGTTCGAGTTTTATATCAAAGAACTTCAAGAGATTGGTGGGTGTTGGTTTAAGGAAAAACAACGATGATCATGTCTCTTCTCCATTTAAAATCTTATCACTAGACATCAAATTAAATATCTCAACGCAAGTCACAAGTTTTTTTTACCACTTTTATACATTTTTTTTATCAAATTTTCACTTTTATATATTGATGTATTATTTGATGCTTTTTCATTGTGTTGTTATTTGTCTTATGCCTTCAAAGGTTGGAGGATCACCTTGGCTTCTAATAACTAACATGACTGGAATTAAAGCCTTCAAAGGGAATTAAACAACTCAAAGCTTAGACAAGCAATTTGATGCAAATGGGGATGACAAGGAATATGAAGGCAAAAATAAAGATATTGAGATAATGGATTGGGAGAAGGGACATTGTACTAAATTTCAATTATAATGTTAAATATGACATTGTAAATATTTTATATTTTATATTTCATTGTGATATTAATATATTAAACAAAATATAACTTGCAATCTGTATAGTTAATTTTTTTAAATTAATGTATTTCTTAATTAATTAAAAAATACGAGGGTTATGATCAATTTTTTTAAGTTCATTTTCAAAACTGAAATTTGAAAGTTGTAATACATCAGCAACTTATATGATTTAAAAATTATATGATTTCCTTACTCACAAACCAACGCTAAATATTTCCAAGAGTTAATTTTTTAATTAGGTTAAATTAATAAGGGGTTGAGTCAAATACCAAATTAAAATAGGTGACAATTTCTTACAACTCTACATACTTTTTTTTTGTGGATTAAGTTAGCCAACCAATTAAACTGGGTCCATATTTCTAATTGTATGATTAACATAACAATTATAAACTATAAGTAAAGTTATTAAAATTGTCATCTATTGGTAGTTAATAAGCAGATATAGAATTTTTAGGATCTGTTTTGATTAGAAGCCTCATATTTAAATATATATTAAAATGTTAATTTATTATTTATGGCAACCATATAATTTTTTAATATCAAAACTATTTTTAATCAAATTTATTAAAACAAAACCGTGCACCCACAGGATGCAATGCTATTAATATTATATTTGTTTAATTGTTGCAATTAACTTTTGACAGTCTTATAGTTTTTTCTCAACAAAAATTTCTAACAAATCAATTATTGAAATATTTGTCATTTTGATGAGTTTTTCATTAGGATTAAACAATTGATCTCTCACTAGCAAGGAAGAGATGGATTGGAGAAAAATTAATTCATAAGTGAAACTTGGGCTTATACATCCCACGGCTACATATCACTTTTAAAAAATTGAATTTAATATTGATTATTTTTAAATTAATATGAATTTTTTTATATATTTATCTAACCGAAACATATTCGATTATCGTTGACCCAATAAATTTTATCATTTTGAATTCAATAATTTGAAATTTAAAATGATTTATGTAGGTATTAAATAGCGTCATAAAATTTAAAATAGTTCAACAATTCAATAAACGGAAACTAATAATTATGTTTCCACATAACAATTAGATTATTCAGAAAATTCAATAAATAATTAATAGGCTTGAACAATGAAAATGGATTAGTTCCAATAGTTTTGTATAGTGTTAGATCTATAATCACACACAATCAATTTTAAGTTGTATTATCTGGTAGAAAAGTGGTTAATAATCCATTCTAATGAATTTAATTTTTGTTGTCATCTACTTAACATTTTTTATTAACATTATCACTACTAATTGTCATATGTCTTGTTACTTTTAGATAGTTTTTATATATTTGCTTTTTTTTAGAGCTAACGTAATAAACTATATATCTTTTGCGTCGCACAAATGCACGTCTAGTTTATTTTTTTAAACTTGCATAATCATCATTATTTTTCAGTCATAATATTCAGTGTCTTGAATTTTTAATCTTTCATTTCATTTATTTTTTTCTGACATACCAAATATACTTTTAAAATATTTTCTCATTTTTAATCCTTTTCTTATTTTCTTTTCCATTCATTTTCTTTTTCCTATTCCCACTCTCATTTTCTTTTTCATTTCATTAAAGATCATTCCAGCATGCCAAACAATGCCAAAAACCTTTTCTTCTTTTGCCAGCAAATCTTATAAATATAATTTAATATAAATTATACAATATACAAAATTTAAAACTCATGTAACGATTGTTTGTGGTTAAACGTGATTATTGTATCCCCTTTTATCCCAACTAAAGGTGTTTATAAGTTTGGTTTAGTTTTTAGACCAAACTAATTATTTTGGCATCTATTAGGACATTTTTGGTTTTGTTCAGTTCCAATATCACAAAAAAAAAGTAGCGGTATTTGTGTGAGTAATTTGCCAATATAATTTACTAAAAATAAGTAGCATAATCATGTCACAAAAAAAATAGTATGATCAATATATAATATAAAATAGGATGGAGTAGCATTGTTCATAAGGTAAATAGTGCAACTCTATGCCCTTTTTTTTTATTTGGGTGGGTCTCATTTTTTGGGTGGAGAGAGAATTAGCGATAAAATTGTTTTTAAGTTCAATATCTTTTAGGATTAAATAAAATGCCTGCGCATCCTCCCATATGTGTGTGTGTGTGTGTGTGTGGAGAAAAATTTAGTTATACTGAATATTGGAATCATGAGCTGTCACAATTATGGGCTAAGGCTATCAAATGGACTTTTGTTAATCGGTAATATCCTTAGTGGGCTGCTAGAAAATGTATTGAATAACTCGAGTGTGCTCACGAGATGGCTTCTACCGGAAGAATTGGCTTTGTCTTTGGTGCTACAAGTTCGTTGGAAGTACAACAAATCATGGCTGAGGATATTGCACGCTCTAGAGTGTCAGAGCGGAATAGCTTTGATTGCTTACAGCCTATTTGGTTCAATTACTAAGGGAGTTAGGTGATGTAATATGAAATATGTGAGGTAATGTGAGGAGATAATGATTACATAATGATTTGTTTGATACGTCATCAAGGATAAGGGAATTATGTTTATTTTTTATAAAATAAAAAATACAGATAAATATGAAAATACATTTTTGCCCTTGGTTAAGGAAAAAAAAGAAAGAAAAGCTCTGTCCTTACCATTCCTATCGGTGATGACATTGCCGGAAAGCACAAATCACTGATGAATGCCAAGAAACACAGAACAACCAACAATAACAATAATCTCAAACCAGATCTAAAACTAAAAGGAGGAAAATTGCAAATCAAAGCCTAGATTTGTGATTCGCGATGAGCATTGAAGCTGGGTCTAGGTCAAAATTCACTAGACTCAATTCGAATGACAATGTCGTTTGCGAGTTTAGAAGTTGCCATTCGTGAGTTATGTGAAGAATGGAGGAACAGAAGTTGACGGACTCCTCACTCGCCGACGGTGTGAAGAATGAAGGAATGGTGGGTAACGGTGCTGTTTGTGAGTTACATGAAGAATGGAGGAACAGGGAAGAGAGGTAGAGGTGGCTGATGGTGGGTGGCCGTTTGTGAGTTAGGAAGGTGGATTCCACTCTTCACTCACCAAATGAATGACGATGGATGAACAGTGGGTGAATGGGGACGGAGGAACGATGGATGAATGACGACAATAGTGGTAGTGAGGGTTTAATGATGGAGTTGAGGTGGGGAAGAACTAGGAAAGAAGGGTAAGAGTGTCTTTTGATCTCTTTTACAGCAGTGTGAAAGGCTTTACATGCAAAAATAGATGTTAAATAGATCACATTAATCATGTTGATCAACATTATCTCATGTGATGTTCATCACATATATTGGGACCGACCAAACAGATTATCTAATGTGATGTGAACCCAAACACCTCACCTAATCCCCATTGTAAACCAACCAAACAGGCACTTAGTGTTTTCCTTGCTCTGTTTTGTCTTTCGTTTTGATCTGTCTTTCTCCTCTATTGGGTTTTTTTTTGGAGGGGGGTGGTTTGTGTGGCAGGGTGGACCACTTAAAAAAAAAGGTTGGTTCGGGTTTGAGGTTCAAATCCAGACTTGAGCCTAATCAATTGGTTCCATAAATATAAAAATTAAAACAAACCTTATTTTAGTTCATTTTTTATTGATTCTCACCAATTTAGTTTGATTAAATTTAGTGTAATCAAATTGGATTCACTTTGAATACCCTTATCAATAAGTCACCATCTCCTCAATTTTAATTAATTCAACGACTAAGAAATATGATGACAATTTTTCATTTTTAACAAAAAATAATTGCGTTTGGTGATATTCTTATTGACCCCTTCTTGCCTCCCCACTTGACCTTAATTTTTTTCCCCGCTAATATATAAATATATATACACACTCCAGGTGTTAAAAACTTAAAACCAACAATAATCATTTATATGGATTGCAATTCATTGCTCTTTTTTTCTTTCCAAAAAGCAAAAACACATGGTGCTGTACTTTTTTTCTTTATACTTTGAAAAATAAAGCGTGTGTAGTATAATTATATAATTATTTTTAAATAGTAGTTGAGATTGCAAATCAGAACAAATATGTACTGCACACACATTAAATTCGAATCCTCTCTATATTTTTTTTATACCTCTTTCATACACAATTTCCTCAATTCATTTATTTTGAACGGTTAAAGATTGCACATACATCAATTTATCAATATATCAATATATAAAAATTTATAAGATATTATACTATTTATTAATTATAAATAATATAACTCGCTTGAGACTGTATATGCAAAGCATAGAGTTCACTTTTAGTCTAAACTAAAATTACTATGCACTTTTCTTTTCTTTTTTTTTTTGCCAAAAAATTAGTATTTACTTACTGTGCCTCAATTTGTATGCATTTAATTTAAAATTTTGATATGCCGTCTAGTATATTACTATTTTATTGCATGTGTGAGTGTAGTTTATTAGAATTTATATCCTTGTTTTTCTCATAAACATCTTATAATTCCATCACAAAAACATATATAAAATGATAATAACAGGCTAATAACTACTTAAATTTTTTTGGCCTAATACAACTAGTCAAGGCTTGAACACCTTAAACTTGTGTAATGAATAAAAACTAATCAGACATCAAACCTGATGGAAAAATATGACCCAAATGTGATTAAAAAAATCTTTCATTGAATATTATATGCATTCCTCTCACGACCTAACCCAGTATGCCAAGCAGATAAACCTCCCGCTCGATATATAATAGTTTCGCCGTCGCCACCAAGAACATAAAATTGCACCTAAATTATTGATTTGAATATTTAGCAGGTTTCCAAAGTCCTTTGTTGTTGCCTTATACATAGTTCATTTATAGTCTTACTTCCTTTCTCATATTATTAATGCTCATACTTCGTCTCCCTTCACCATGGCCAAGCCGGTCTCCAATGTCTTCGTTCCTCTTGTCATTGTCCTTGTCTTCTTCATATCTTCCCTCACGGCCGTCAAAACGAACTGTTTCTCTAGAAAGCTCTCTCCGGCATCCTTGGGCCTCCAAGAGGAGAAGCTGAGCCACCTTCACTTCTACTTTCACGACATCCTCAGCGGCCCAAAACCCACCGCCTTGAGAGTGGCAGAAGCCCGTGTGACCAATACTTCCAAGACCTTGTTCGGAGAGGTGATGATGATGGACGACCCGTTGACCATAGGACCCGAGCCCGACTCCAAACTCGTGGGAAAGGCCCAAGGCATTTACGCCTCGGCGTCACAAGACAAGGTGGCCTTGTTAATGGTGCTGAACTTTGCTTTCACGGAAGGGAAATATAACGGCAGCACATTAAGCGTGTTGGGGCGGAACAAGGTGTTTGACGCCGTGAGGGAGATGCCGATTGTCGGAGGGAGCGGGGTTTTCCGGTTCGCTCGCGGGTATGCTCAGGCCAAGACTCACACGCTTAATACCAAGACAGGAGATGCTGTCGTGGAATACAACGTCTACGTATTCCATTATTGATCAACCCTTTGATGACATGTCTACGTTTTGTGTAATTTACAGTTTTTCCGGTTTCCAGAAATGTTACTGCTTTTACTATGAATTATGTCCCCACCATTTCAGTTAAATGGTTTTAGTTTGTTGTATTTATAATAAAATTTAGTAAAGGATATCCCTTCATTACATATGAAAAATAATATCATCTGTATTATAAATATTTTGAATGTCTCTTTAGAATATTATTTACCTTTATTTTTTTAATTTATCTAATTTAATTAATTAAAGAATTATTTTTTTTTTAGAGTAGCAACTTTTGTATAAGTATCTCTTAATGGATAAATAAAAGACACTTACTTTTGTCTCCTCATATTTTCTTCTCCCTCAACTTCTTTTATTCTCTATTTCATTCTTTTTATTCTCTTCTTTATTTCATAATAATTTATACTTTTATAAACCCTTTATTATGTGATCAATACTTATGTTAACGTATGATTCGCCCCAATAGTTGTTTTGAAGGGATTTCAATTATTTTCCAACTACACATATTTTCTCTGTTTTTTAATATAAGAAATAATTTAAAAAGTTTTTATATTTTAAAATATAAGAAACATATATGAAGAATTTATTTAGTGTATTTAATTATTTTTTATAAAAATACTCCTAATTAAAATGATATTTTTTAAATACAATTAATTTATATTAATTGCATGATGTAAAAATTATTGATATTAAATTAGATCATTTTTTGAAATTAGGTTATATTCTAAATAAATTTATTATTTTTTTGGTCTATATGATTTTTTCTTTTATTCCTTATGAAACGGAGGGAGTAATTTATTGGGAGGGGTTTTCCTTCTAAAAAAGGAATAAAGTTCCAGCGGTTTTGTATTGTTGCTCTGATAAGTTGCAAATATCGGGGAACAAATATTGATTTAAGAAGTGATTGTGGCACAGGTGTGACAAATATAGCATAAAAAATATTCTTTACCATAGGCAATTGGTCAGAGAGTGGAAGGAGTTGAAATCGTTTAAATGTTTCTTGATTAATTTAGGATTCGACGTGACGTTACTCAAAGTTTAAAGTAGCAATGGATATCGGACAATTTTTTTTTTCTAAAAAGAAAATCTTCACGACTTCCACGGAATATATCTTGGAAGGTAGGCGTAGTTGGGCTCGTGATTTATTTATTGAATAATGACAAAGGGACTGCTCTGATTGGCCACTAAATAGATTGGGCGACGTATATGTATTTGTATATGTATAACACATCAGAAGTTTGGCATTTATAATGACATGAGCCACGAGGTCGCCCCGAAACTATATTTTTTCAGTTTGAGAAGCTGTGCTGTATAATGGCCTTGGCATTTCTCGGCATCACGTCTTAATTAGCTGTCCTTTTGACTTTCTTTTCTTTTTAATGTAAAATACAGGTATAACCCTTTTATTTTATATTAATTACATTGTTCATCCATTTATTTTTACAACCTACATAAACATCCCATAAAACCAAAAAGTTATATTACATTAATTTTCTCTTATTTTTTAAAATTACATTTTCATCTCATCATCTGTTAATCGACAGTTAAATTATCTAATTTGAGATTTTATGACAAACTGACCTTCCTATAACTGTAACACAAATAATTATTTAAATTTTTTTTAATTAATTAAACACATAATTTTCAACCATTTAACTTAATATTTGACATATATCTTTTTTGACCATATTATGAAGTTGGTCAATTCTTTAACTTGATATTTTCTACAAAAGGCTTCCAGTTCCAGATACTAATTGTTCACTGTTTCAATATATTTCTTAGCTCAGAGTGTAGAACAAATCCAGAGACCCCCAATATTATCCATCTCTGGCCCTTCTTTAATCAAAATAACTGCTAAAAAGAAAGCTATTTCTGCCTTGTGGGCACCTTAAAATTTTTGCAATATCATCTTATTGAATCATTAAGCTTCTCAACTGACGTTTCCTTTGTCTTCATCAATTTCATAAGTCATCACCATTCCATTTGCTCCGTTACATTTTTTCTATCTCACTTTTAGTCTTTTTACATGCATGCGTATCAAATCCCATCAAGTCCATTCCCGCCAAGGCTGTCTCGGAGTCTGGTGGCTGGTATAATTGGAAATTCTTAAACGTCACTCCACCTACTTTCATTAAACATATTTCACGGAAAATTGCCGGGAATTTAAAGAATAGTATTTCCTCCACTTTTATATATAAAATTTTTTATTTTAATTTTAAATATAAGATCATTTATAATATATAAGGTAGTATTTATTATATATTTCTAAAAAATGTTCCTCTTTAATGTATAAAAAAAAAAAATAAATTAAATAAGAGTAGTTTTGAAAAAAATATTAAAATTTTTGGAGAAATCGAAATAGTTAATTAGTTTTAATTTCAATTCTTAATCCGTGTAATTCAGTTAAAAAGATCCTATATTAAAGACCAGAGGAAATAGTATAATATCTCAGGTAAAAAATATTATCTTATTCCATATATAAGTCGTAATTGTTGCTTATAACTTATTTTAAAGATTTATTTTCAAATTTGCTTAATATGAATCTCATTTTCATTATGTTATACTTTTTCTCCAATAAGAATAATTTTTTAAATTTTTTTATTTTTGAAAAATCCAAGACTTTTATATAATTTTAATAATTTTTGCTATGTGAGTTAGTTAAAAGTGATCATAGGGAGTATAATATTTCTTATTTCTAGCTTTTAATAAAATTTATCATGTCCGATAATGATATTTAATCTTCATAAAAAAAATGATATTTTGTATCTTTTATATTAAACGAAAATCTACGCAAAAGATATACTGATTTTTTTAAAAAAATTTACAGATACTAGTAGTTTCTCATCGGCGTTGTATAACATGGATTTAATTCAGGCCCATATATCCGCTTCAACTTTGTCCGTTTCACAGAATGCCGTTGTTCTGGGCTTCACTTGTGGGTACTTGTTTATTTTGTTCGAGTTCCAGCTCCAGGTTACTGGTATATATAATGACTAATGAGCACTAATTTAATTGTTTTCCTCCGTCATAAAATTAAAAACTTCCCCTGGGTTGTTTTGGGGCATTTCTTATCAAATATATCTATATTATCATCAAATAATATGGCAATATATATTTAAATTTATAAAAAGTCATATTATTCATTAACAATGCGATTAATATCAAACTCAGTACAGTGCATGAAACCAATTTTAATTAATATTTACATGTGTAAATTTTAAAACAACCAAAATACTAATCACTGATTAGTTACAAAATAGAAAATATTTTTTACTAATAATTGGTTGGCCAAAAAAATTTAATGAAATATTTTTTGTGAACGATGAATGAAAATAAGAATAAAGTTGTGAATGGGTTTTAATATATAAAGAAATAATTATATTTGATACATCATGAGAAAATAGATATTTTATTGATCTATTTATATATAGTTAAATGAAAAAAATAAAAATATCGAATTACCATAATAACTATTGTGAGAAGTATAGTAATATATTTATTTTTAATATTTTTAAACGGTTGCGTTAATTTTTATATTTTAAAAATAGGTTAAATATGATACACGGGAAATAATGTAAATTCTAATATCATTCCTTCAATAACATTCTATCAAAGTCCTGGAGGAATGAAAATTACTATATGCCCGGGGATAATTTACTGCTGAGAATGAAATGATTTTTTCATAGCAAACTATCAAATATACTTCAACATGAAATTCCATTTTTATTCTCGCATAAGCGAAAAAAAAAATATCTTGTAGCAGCTAATAAAAGTTGATTTAGTTGATGAAAATGTAAACCATTCCCCACAATGACGTGGGCTGATCATCTTGATACAATTATCTCGAATGTAAATGCTTTTTGAGCCAAATAAGGACACTCTCATCTGAATTAACCCTCCACACCTAATTTACATAAACTTTTTCTTATCAGAAAAAAAAAAGTAACAGACCATGAATAAAGTTTTGGTTCACCATCATCACGATAGTA
Source organism: Adenanthera pavonina (assembly GCA_026686845.1). Classification (NCBI taxonomy): domain Eukaryota; kingdom Viridiplantae; phylum Streptophyta; class Magnoliopsida; order Fabales; family Fabaceae; genus Adenanthera; species Adenanthera pavonina. The sequence goes on from JAIVEN010000002.1 coordinate 9,386,519, forward strand.
TAATGATTACCCATATATAATTACAATTTTTATTAAATAGGGATATATAGAGGGACAGTGTTGCCCTCTTTCGCGCACTAATTGGCTCATTACTGGATCTTCGCCACGACTCCATTATGGCTAAATTACTAGCCTTTAATTTCTTGATTCCTCTTGCCACCGTCTTCCTCTTGTTCTTATCCTGCCCCGCCGCCACCAAGACGATTCGTTTCTCTCCAAACATCTCCCCGTCATCTGTGGGCCTTCATGAAAAGCTGAGCCACCTTCACTTCTACTTCCACGATATCGTGAGCGGTCCAAAGCCCAGCGCCGCGAGGGTGGCTGCGGCCCGTATGAGCAGCAGTTCCCCGACGGTGTTTGGGGAGGTGGTGATGATGGACGACCCATTGACGGTAGGGCCCGAGCCGAGCTCCGAGCTTGTAGGAAGAGCCCAAGGCATTTATGCGTCGGCGTCGCAAGAAGAAGTGGGGCTTTTGATGATGCTGAACTTTGCTTTTACGGAAGGGAAGTATAATGGTAGCACTTTAAGCGTGTTGGGGCGGAACAAGGTGTTAACCGCCGTGAGGGAGATGCCGATCGTTGGAGGGAGCGGCGCTTTCCGGTTCGCGCGTGGGTATGCTCAGGCCAAGTCTCACACGTTTGATCTCAAGACAGGGGATGCTGTAGTTGAGTACAATGTCTATGCGTTCCATTATTGATCGCTGCTTTTGTATCTGTGAAGTAAGCTTCCCTTGTAGTTTTGTTTTAATTATTATATATATATATATATATATATATCTTTCTCCTTTTTTCCAGTCGTTCTGCTCTTGCTTTTAGTTACGAAATATGAGTGTTTAGTTAACAACATGCGCAGGAATTTACGAGTGGTTTCCATATCGTCAATGTTGTATCGTTAGAATATTGGGAAAGTCTCATTGAGTTGGACTGTAATGGTGTAATGTTGACCAGTGAGCAGTAATAAAACGGACAAAAGTCTCCATTTATGCCCCAAATAAATATACTTAGACACTTAACAGAGTGGGAGGGGGAGGGGAGAAAAGAAAGGAACTTCTTGTCCCCCTCTCAGCTATCATATATGACCATGAGAACGTGTATGCAATGTTTTTAATTAGTAATATTATATCTTTTAGTTACTAGATACTATTAGGCTCTTTATTATGTTTCCTAGTAAAAATATAAGAATTATTAAATTTTATCTTTGTAATTTTTTTTAATACTAAGATATTTTCAACTATTAATTGAAAACTAATCATTTTGAGATGTAAAAATTATTGAAGTGGGTTTTATTTTTTCCAATAAAATTGGTTTTAGATGCACGGTCAAGGTTTAAATCTAAAACAGTATACTTAAGGGATTCAATTATCTTCTAATATTTATGTTTGTAATTTTTATGTCCAACGTTAACAATTATCTCATTTTTATGGAACTTTTTTTTTGGGTAAAATTTTTTATGGAACTTTACATTTGAGCATTGTTGATATTACCACAAAGGAGGCCCCACGGGCATCGCCGCATCACACCAAAGCTATGGCTGAGTGTATCACATGCCAAAGGAAATATGTGGATCCAATGCTTCCTTTGTCAGCAAGCAAGGTTGATTTTATTTGCACCCATAGATTACTAGCAGTGGAGTGGAAGGGGGAAGAATTAAAATGATGGTGGTTGAATAAGTTGGGTTAAAAAGGCTCCACACTGCTGCTTGGTTACTTTTTCTGAGAAAATTTTATCAACTTTTTTTTTCATTTCTTTAACATATCAAATGTATTTAAAAATTCTGAATTTAAAAAAAATGATCAGTCATAATTTGAATAATAACACTGGGCGGACCAAGTCGATCCCCGTCAGGCCGTCACAGAGACTAAATTGACTAAAATATTTTTCAGTAGTTCGTTTGACTTATGGTATAAAATAAGAAAGCAGGATAAATTTTGATGAAATAGTGTTTTATAAGACTTTAATTAGTATTATGCAGTCTTTGATTGATACTGTACGTATACAATAATATATATATATATAGTGCCATAATTCGAAGTTATTTATTTCTAGTAGTAAGGGTATGGTAATATATGAGAAGTAATTAAAATTCAAACTCTATTAATTTTAATTAATATATTATAAAAATTAGACTGTCTTCCACATGTAAAAGGCAAGAGAGCAATATTATAGCTAGCGAATAAGGAGAGACACAGTGTCACAGGGATTTTGGACATGTCAAGGTTGGGACAAACTTTATTTTGAGTTCTTCTAAAATTATGTAGTTCTTCTTCATTTGTAACAATTCTTAAAGCAACAAATAAATTATAATTTTTTTCTATTCATATTCAAACTACTTAGATATTTTATTTGCTTTGAAAATTAATAAAAAGACGTTCACGAAATGTTATGTCTTGTATGCCCCCCTTTAATATATTTCACACGAGACAAGAGTGCTTAAAACTATTCGAATATTTATTATTGTACATATAACATTCAAAAACATTTTCTACAATTTAATAGAAGAACTAGATATAATCTGGTGTATTACATGAAGTCTGATTCCATTTATGACTTGTTACTACGGTCTTTTTGGTTTGAAGTTGAACTTGGTTAAAAAAAAACAATACAAGAGTAGCTTTGTCTAAATTCTTTTTGTGATGACAAACCAAATAGGCCCATTTGTGTTTTTCTAAGAAGTACATATGTTGATATTGAATTGATATAAAAATATTCACTTATTGTATTCTATATAACTAGAAATTTTTTATGCATTTTTTGACCAAAAATAAGTTATATTATTAATAACTTATGACTTATTAGATTTATTATAAATCCCATATTTCATATATGTAATTAAATGATTAATCACATTAAAATGTAAAACTAACATACTGATTGGTTCAACTGATGGGAAGGAATTTTAATTAGGGAAAAAAGATGTGAAGGGAGGAGAAGGGTTAATGATCTCTTGTTTGGTTGGGTTTGAGGGGAGGAGAAGGAAGATGAAAAGAGATATTTTAATGATTTTTTATCTGGTTTAAGAGGGAGGGGAGATGATCTAGTTATAAATTGACTATTATATCCTCATACGTTGTTTTAATTTTATTTATATTTTTTTTAACATGTCATGTATATTATGACATGAATCAATACACTTTACACAACCCGTGTTTTGCAATTAGCATCCAAAGGGGGAAAAAAAAGACGCAAAACAAACTAGGGAAAAGAGATGGAGGTTGAGTGCAACTTTGGGATGGGGTCGGAGGTTGGAGTTTGTAGCATGGATGGCAACCACGAAGTAGGACGCCATACAAAGAGATGCCATGGAAAGCCTAGACTTCGGCTCAAAATGGAGATAGAGAGGGTTTAGTACTCATTTGTAATGAATGGTAAATTTGTCAAGATATGCAACAATTGTATCTCTCTCTTCTTTAAAAAACTCCAATTTAGAGAGGAGGAGAATAAAGAGAATAGAGAGAGAAGATTAATTTTACTTCCAATCCACTCTAGTTTTTCCAATTAAACAAGGGTTGAGTGATTCTCAACCCTCTCCTTTCTTCCCCTCCTTTTTCTTAAAAAATTCTAACCAAATATTACTTAATGTCACTTTATTATTTAGGGTTATTTTATTTTTTAATACATTAAATTAAAATAGAGAAAATTGAAAAAAAAAAGATAAAAAATAGAATATTTGGGAAATGAGATTAGAGTTTATCTTATTTTTAGGTCAAGATAGAATTTTTTCAAATGAGAATAGAAATTTTTTAAGTCAAAATATAATTTTTTTGTTATAAGTGGGAATAGAAAAATTTTCTATTATAACTTGAAAATTTTTTATTCTCATCTGAACAAATTTTATCATGACTTGGAAATAAAGTGAACTATTTACCAATTTTTTTTTACCAAAACCTAATCCTCCTATTAAAATAAGTGAAAAATAACTTTTATAAAAGGAAAAAGTTTAGTTAAATACAAAGAAACAACATAATTTCAAAAAAATATCCTAATTTATCCTAATTTTAAAAAAATTATCAAAGTTCTGAATTGGAATTTAAATTAGAAGATAAAAGATGGAAATGCACATTTTGTAAAAGTATTCCATTTTTAAGTGATAATAGTATATTTACAAATTATAATAATATATTTATAAGTGAAATAGATTCATTTGCTACTAATACTATTATGACTTGTAAGTGAGTCTGTGTCACTTATAAATATATTATTATTTTTTACAAATGAATAATTTATCACATTTTCATATTTTATTTTCTAATTTTAATTATAATTCATAAGCTTGGCGGTTTTTTAGAATGATAGTAAATTAGGATAATTTTTTAAAATTATCTTATTTACTTACTATTTAACTGAAATTTCCCCCAAGTTAGATATGGAGGGTTCAGTACATATGTACTAGTGTGTTCCACTGCGGATGCGCTACCCTCTCGTTTCCCATACTAATTGGCTCATTAATTAATCTTCGCCACCATGGCCACCAGTTGCTTCATTCTTCTCACCACCGCCTTCCTCTTGTTCTCATCCTCCCTCGCGGCCACTAAAACGACTCGTTTCTCTCGAAACATCTCCCCGGCATCTGTGGGTCTCCATAAGGAAAAGCTGAGCCACCTTCGCGTCTACTTCCACGACATCGTGAGTGGTCTAAAGCCCGGCGCCGTGAGGGTGACGGCGGCCCGTTTGACGAACAGTTCCCCAACAGGATTGGGGGCGGTGGTGATGATGGACGACCCATTGACGGTAGGGCCCGAGCTGAGCTCCAAGCTTGTGGGAAGAGCCCAAGGCATCTTCGCGTCGGCGTCGCAAGAAGAAGCGGGGGAATTTGGGCCGTTTACATCTCAGTTAGTTAAAAATAATATAATTGGTTTTATAACTTAATTAGCATAAAAATTAGTTTTGAAGTAATATATTTATATTTGGATTATTTATTTAAAAATTAATTTTAATAAAATTTATAATTTTTTTTAAATTGAGTTTAAATTCTATTATATGATTAATTTAATTTATTTAAATTAAAATTTAATTTGTATTTATTTAATTGAGAATATAATATATTTAGTTTAATATTTTTTTACAAGTTATAATTTATGCAGATTAAAATTTTAAATAGATATTTTGATTATTAAATAAAAAAAATATATGAAAATTTTATTTTTTTAATTATTTTATTTTTATTTTTATTGATATATTTTTATCTAATTTTAAAATAAATATACATAAAAATGAGAAAGCTGAAAAAGTCGGGAGTCATCTACTTCTGGTGACATGGTTTTGGCTCCAAAATAATTTTTCAACGAAAAATTAAAAAATGATGTCAAAGATATACAAAATATATCAACCTTCATTTTGAGGACAAACCTTAGTTTCAAAAGTGATAGCAAACAGAGGCTTGATGGTGCTGAACTTTGCTTTTACGGAAGGAAAATATAATGGTAGCACTTTAAGCGTGTTGGGGGCGGAACAAGGTGCTAACCGCCGTGAGGGAGATGCCGATCGTTGGAGGGAGCGGCACTTTTCGGTTCGCACGTGGGTATGCTCAGGCCAAGGCTCACACGTTTGATCTCAAAACAGGGGATGCTGTAGTTAAGTACAACGTCTACGTGTTCCATTATTGACCGCTGCTTCTGTCTCCGACAAGGCCGCTTCCCTCAAACTATTATGATTCTCTGTCTCCATCTTTCAGTGGTTCCTTTAGTTTTGAAATCTAAAATAGTTTTTCTTTTATAAAATATTTTATATTATTTATAGGTATGTTAGATATCCTATTGTATTATAATTTTTAACCTATAATTAATATAAAAATATTAATATTTTTTATTTTAATTTTATTAAATATTTTATTATTATTATTATTATTATTATTATTATAAGATTATAAATAAAAAATAAAAAAAATTTAAAAAATAAATATCTTATATTTTAAATTAAAAATTTATAATATAAAATGTCTTATAATTTAATAGAAGATATTAATTTTTTTTATTTAATAAATAAAATCTAAATTTCTAGAGAGGAGAGGAAGGAGGTTGTCTCCCTAGCACCTATCATCTAGAAAACGGAGCTGTGTTTTTAACTTTTAGTAATATATTAAATCTTATATTTGATATATATATATATATAAGAATCTTTTTTTTATTTATAATATAAAATGTAAAAATTTAAATAGATAATTTTATTTTTATTATATTTAATTATGTTAATTAATTATTTTTCTTTCTTATACATTTATAAATCTCATAGAAAATTACTTATTTTAATTATTTTAATATTTTTTCAATAAATAGAGATAAATTTAAATTTTTTAATATATTTAATAATATTTTTCAATTTTTTTAATGGGTGTAAAAATAGATCTCATACCTTATAATATAGATAATACTCCTTCCGGTCTTATATATGAGACCTTTTATCTTGATCCTAAATATAAGATCCTTTACAATGTATGAGGTAATATTTATTATACATTTCCAAAAAAATGTCCATATTTAATGCATTTAAAGAGAAAAAGAGAGAAATTAAATAAGGGTAGTTTTGGAAAAATATTGAAATTTTTAAAAAAATCAAGATAATTAATTAGTTTTAACTTTCTTTCTTAATTCACGTGATTTAGTTAAAATGATCTTATATATAAAATAAGAGGTGTATATATATAAAACAATCAGATGCTATTTTTCCGCAACAAAATGTAAGAATTATGCGGCTAAAATTGTTGCATAATTGCAATGAATAGAAGTTTACACGCGTGTATTGTTGATATGACGACAAAGGAGGCCCCTCAGGCATCACTTGTTCAAAGGACCTTCATCAAGGGGGTAGTTTTATCGTTGAGTGTGCCATCTTTGCGGAAAGATATGCGGGTCCATTGCTTTCTCTGTCAAGTATGCATGCATCGAATTTTCTTCAGGCTAAATCACAGAAAAAATTTAAAACATGAAAATAATTATTATAAAATTTTAAAATTATAAAAAATTATATTCAAGTTTCAATATAAAATTTTTAAAAATAAATATAAAAACTTTTATGATTAAATATAAAATTATACTCCAATATTAAATTTTACTTATATTTTATTGGTACATAATTTTATATTTAAGAATAAAAATTTTTATATTCATTTTTTTATAATTTTATATTAATAAAATTTGATTGTAATTTTTTAAAATTTTATAATAATGATTTTAAATGATTTTTTCTTTTTTATTTTTAAATAAAGCGGGGTATGCATTCAAAGCATATTATTACACCCCTTGTGGAATATGACTTCCACGTTTGTCAGCTGGATCGAATCAATTTTCACTCATCATTATGTTATAACTATGGGGCTTAGTACTATGCATACATCCAAGAAACTGATGAAGCGTCTGTGTCCTTTGTTGCATGTGACAGTCACGGTTTTTTTTCGGTTAGAGAAATAAAGGAAAAAAAAAACAAAAGAGAAAGTGAAAGAAGAAGGAGGGGCGAGTTTCTCTTGCACGCTGCTGTTCTAGGACCAGATTTGGATGGCCTATACTAAATATGGATAATTTAGATTTTATCTTATATTTTTATTTAAATATTATTTTTTAAAAAAATTTATAGTTGAGAGATTATTTTTATTTTGTGTTTTACTTCTTTTAAAATTAAAAAATATTAATTTGTTTTTTAAAAAAAACTATTCTCCTATCATAAAATATAAGTTCTATTTAACTAATTATACATAAATTAAGAAAGAAAGTTAAATTAATTAAATTCGTAAAAAAATTTATTATTTTTTAATATTATCTTTAATAAAGATAATTTTTAAGATAAATTTTTTTTCTCATAAATTAATTAAAAATAAAGATAAATTAGAGAAAAAGTAATTAATGTTTTTAACTTTATCTAATAGAATTTATATTTTGAATCAGAAAATTTGTTTAAAAAATAACTTTTATTTCAAAATTGAGGAATTATATAACAAATATGGATTTGCAGTTGAAACAACAGCGGCACCGGTGCTGCTGTTTCCATAGCAGCAGGGAAGCCAAATTCGGGCCACGGGGGTTTTGGTATCGGAAATGTACTTTCTTCTCCAAGTCTTATGGCCTGAGTCCTTAGCTCTCTTGGAAGCCGTGGAGTATGTGGCAGTGAATGAACCTGACAATTTAATCTTTAAATAAGATAATTTGTCATTTATTCGGACTGTAATAAAAAATGAGAGCATTAGTCCTTATTGGAGATGTCTTGGACTGTCTTGGTTAGCGATGAAGGTTTTATGTTTTCTTGTTGGCAAAGAAAGAGGGGCTTAGTACTTGACTATTTGTATAGAAATTTTAGAATTTATTAAATTAATCTCAACAATGTGCACTAAAAAAATTAGCCAGCAATTATATCCATAAATGATAAAAATAATAATATTCCTCATCTTATTTTATATGTGATGATGATTATAAAAGAAAAAGTGAGATAAACCATTAAAAAAAATAAGTTATATCCCCTTATTTTCATTTAACATATTTTAATCGTTGGGCCTATATGTCATAATTTCAGTTCAAGCCCAATTAGTACAAGACATGGAGTAATCCACCACAACTTTGGGTGCGGCAAAGAATGAACAATTGTTTTTTGCATGTTTTGGGCTTTTTATTCTGCAAAACAAGTGGAAACACGCAGAACCATATTTCATTAATGGCAATTTCGTAATTTGCAAATCACCCTCCTAACCTAAACCTTCGACCTCCTTTCACTTGCTTCCACCTGCGCTCCGAACTCTCTGCCCGTCCAAAGCTTCTCGTCAGTCAGCATCTCTCCGTCACTCCTCCACTCTCCTCGACTCTGCCCTCGTTTTCACTTCCTCCCCCGTCACTCCGCCTTCATCTGAGTAAGTTCCTCTTTCTTCTGAGTAACCTAGCCGCTTCCCCTTTCTTCTTCGTCCTTCGTCTTTCCCTCTCCCTCACCAATCTTCTTGGTCGACTCCAGCCGAAAGACATGTATAATGGAAATTGAAAGTGGGTCTTTGAATTTCTTTTCATCATGACTCCCTTAAGAATTTAAGTGCCCTGTTTTAGCCTTTGTTCTTGTTGGATTCAAAATGCATAGGAAAGTTGAATAAGTAATGAACAAAAAAGTAGCCATTTGATTACTTGCTAGTTGCTAGCATATTTTATTCATGCTATATGAGACTCGAATTCGCTGAGTAAGGAATAGAACTAATTTTATGTCATAGCTGTGGAAACAAGCACAGCAAAATTTGGGAACCAGTTGAATTGCAACTACGTAATGCATCACTTTATGTGTACCATCTTATTATGGGTGGTGCTATAATATGTATGTTGCAGTAGAAGCAATAATGTATAATAGAGTCCTTAGTATTTCTTTTTAACTGATATTAGTGTGTATCTGCAAGGCTAGGAATGAAGCCATTCACAAATCTTGCAGAGCTGATCCTCATAAGATTATTTGTGAAATTAATGATTATTTTAACTCACTTCAGAAGGCTAATTTGATTCTGATTTTAATGAAAAAACTGAGACTAGTGTGCTATGATGCTGTACTGTTTTTTAAATGGCCCATGACTTATAGAGGAGCATCATCTTTGACGTATGGATATGCTTTGTGGACCTGATCCATGAGGCATAAATATGCATTTGGGAATTTTCTGGCCTTCCAGGCTGTTTGAGCTCAATTCATTTGAGGTTTTATAACATATTAGGCAATAGTATTAGACTGTTATGTTAATTAAAAGCAGATGGTGGTGGACAATGAGTAATATGTACAGTCGAACAAGTAAGTGTGTATATATGGCTCAGAATAGACAACAACACGTGTTTATAAAAACATTGGTGAAATCACAGACTCAAATGCAACAAAATAAAATTAATTTTAACAGAAGACAAGAGCCAGTTTTGATCTCAATGTATGTCAGTTGTGTATTCATAATTTTGTATATTTGTTTCTAAGAAATTAATGTATCTTGATAAAGAATTGATGTTGACTGGTTCCAATGGCTAAAATAAAATTTGCTACCTTTGTGGGAATACAATGTATATTATAGATTATGTTATTTATTAGTCATTCTATCCAAATTTTATCGTTAAATTAATTCATTAGTACAACATGATATTAAAAACTCATGCCAATATTGATTATATAAAATAAGTGTATCAAACCACTTTTTTTTAAAGCTGCTCTAAAAACAAATTTTCCAAATGGTTTTTTCCCCCCCAATTTTTCTGTTCTTAGTCAGGATTTTTGAAACAATCATTCAAACAGATTATTTTTTAAATTTTTTCCCAAAACTTACTTTGAAAAATAATTATACAAAACTATTCTAGGAACATAAAAACATGAAACACTTTCAAACAAGCCCCAAAGATCGATCCTAATTTTCACTTGCTCGCACCTGTGTTGTCTGCAAGGCAACTTTCTGGCGGCAAAGTGAGATAGATAATGGGAACTCGAGAAGTATATGAAGAAAAGCTACGAACTGGCAATCTCTACCATGATCCTACCATCAATCCTGGTCTTGGCTCCCCTCGTTGCCCACGCTGTCTCTCCCTTCTAGACCCTGATTCTGTAAGTCAACTATACTCTTTGCAAACTTCTGATGAATTTACTTTGTTGAAATTTTCTGTCAACTATTTATGTGATCATGTGGATTCAGGAAAAAGCTGAATGGACAATCACTTCAGTCTTGCATGACGCCACTGCAGTGGTGAGTAAAGGATGTAAAAGTTGGATTTTTTTTTTTTAAGTTATTTGGTAAAATAAGGTAGAATTCTTAATTTCTGATATTGATTGTACTGCTAACTGCCAGCTTAGCGTTGAACGTATACATTTGGTTTCTATTATTTAATTTTGTCTAATTTATTTTCTGCTTCAAGTAATTCGTTGTTATTTATTGGAAACATTGTTTCAAGTTTCTGGAATATTGTGATTTGTTTTGAATTATGGTTTATCTGGTTTCAATTGTGGCTGTAGACTTCTTTGATTTTGGAATTAGGATAGTGCCATGTCCTTGAGTGTGCCGTTACTCAGTTATCATGGCATGGTCCATTATTGTATGAATATTCTTATTGCCTTATGTTATCTTGTGTTTCTCATTGATTAGGCTGGCTCGGGTATTGGTGGTATGCTTAGTGCAGTTCATGGTTTTAACACAGGTATTGCTAGTTCTGTTTTTTCCCCCTACTTAGTATAGATCTCCTATTTTGTTTGCTTATTAATCTTTGACTGCAGGGATCCCATACCTTCAAAATCATATAAAGGGACCAAAGTGGCTTCCTTTCCTAGTTGGGGTATGCATGCTTTATTTTACTTTTGAGTTTGCTTTACAAATATTGAGCTTTATGGCCTTGCAGTAATGTTGATGCCTAGACTAGTACTATCATTGAACTTCTTGCCATTTTTAGTTCTTTGTACTCAGCAAGTACATGTACCATATATCCTGTTCACATTCTTTAGCTAACACATTTTTTCCTCCTTTGTTCACAGCTCCCTCCATTGCTAATATTTTCAGGCACAAGTGCTGCATTTGGGGGTAAATGCACAAACCTTCTTCTTTATTAGGTTTAATTTCTGGCACCTATTACAATTTACAAGATATTAACTAATCTCCCATAATGTTGATAACCGAAAACGATGCAAAAATTGACAGATGATAGTTTCTCAGGTGGGTCCTGAGGAATGTCATGCTCCTTATGCTCTAAGTTTTTTCCTATTGGCTTGGGTTGGGATCCAAGCCTTCTTAGCTGAAAGTTTCTGTTTAGCTTTTTCCTGAGTTTTGTTTGCTATCCATTTTAGGTCAGGCATAATCGTCACCATTGGTTCAGGATAATGATTGATTACCAAGAGGTTTAGTGCTGATTGTGCCAGCACTTAGTGTGTGATTTTGTCAGACTTTATCATTTGATGGGTTTTGCTGTTAACTTGTAATGCTGGGGAATTGGCATTTTGTAGTTTCAGATCTACTTATACTTTTTGGTTTGGTTTAATAGTTTTTACGAGGAAATATCAGCCAGAGGTGTTGAAGAGTTATAGTTCATTGCAGTGATGTTACAATCTCAAAATACTCATGAGTGATGACTAATTCAGATGATATGTGGAATTTGTAGGTTATGTGCTTCCTAAGTTCGCTCAACTCACTGTGACGTCTTATTATGCTGCCTCAAGTGCCTCACATTATGGAATCTCTCTTCTCACCCGTCATATTGAAGAGAATTACAATTCCCGTAATCAGCAAGAGAGGCTTAGATGATTTTAGAGGGCACATAGAATGAAGATATGTTTTTTTTTTTGGTCGGAAGAATGAAGATATGTTACCTTCACTATTTTGTTTACATTTTAAATAACGTCCATGGGTTGGTAAGACTCCAAATTTATGTCATATATTGCTATTTCATGTGAATATTATCTTTATATTATATTGTGTTGTAATACCCCCATCTATTTGGTTTAAATGTGGAGTATGTAATCCTTAACGGGTAATGAATGTCTTCTGAAAGAGGCAGATAAAGGAAGCAAAGAAAGATCAAATGGACAACTTCTAGTGGTTATTTTACCCAGAAGGCTGATCTGCAAAGCGAATCTTCTCAAGCGACTCATCATTGGCCAGGATCTAGGAAACATGGATACTAACCGCACGGTCAAATTTGAAGTGTCGCGTCATGTCTTGCACAGGTGTTCGATATGTGTTGGACACATATGGTTCTTCTCTTGAAGTCCTTTGAGCTGGTTGTAAGCTAGATATTAAATTATCCCCGTTCTCTGCGTAGCATGTATCTGATGTGGTTGATATATGATGTACTTGAATGGATATGCTTGACTGTCTTGTTTTGCATTTTCATCTTTTTCACCCCTCGTTTTAATGCCCTATTTGGTTGCCAGTATCTTCTTTCAATATGGAGTTGGGAATGTAAAAGGAATTCCACTTGTTCATGCTGGGCAGCTGAAATAAGACTTCCATTCCAATTGTTTGGGGATGTTACACTCAAAAAAATGTGGTTCTTGCCATTACGAAATATTATTGATGGAATTCGATATCTTTTACATCGCGTGAGATATCTAGTGACTCATCTTTTTAATATTTAAATCCTATTAAAATATGTTGAAAAATATTCAAGGGATAAAAATAAAAATGCATAGAGTTCAATATAATGTGCATAGAAATATTGAAAAAAATAGAAAGGTTGCATGGATCCTGACAGAAGTTTTATTGTTTATAATTTGTAAATAACGTGGCTCCTGATAGGTGTTATATTTTATGTTTATATTGTCATTTATGGAAATGGCATGGCGAATAACTGCTATGCCCTAAATTAAATTCCATAATATATAGTGTTATGATATTGTTGTCAACATTCCTTTCTAATCTCGTATTATTTTAGCCCAACCAAGCTCAAGAATAGAAAGATATTTGAATCATACCAAACATGACTATAATCTGTAACATTTTATTATATTAAGGCTCATTTTCATTTCATGAAAATCATAACCTGCGCCAAACGTGGAGCAAGTTAATCAGCTGTTTCCAAGAAACCGTCTCTCTCTATTTTTATTTGAGGAGCAAGGCCAAGTAAAGACTTGAAAAGAACAAAAAACCGATCTACAGGGTCATAATCCTATTGGCATAGTCGGCATGTAAAGACTAAAACCGTCTTTCTGTACAGTAGGTTTATCCTTTAGATTCTTACTATTTGGTAGCAATAGCTCCTGACTTTCCGTGTAGCTGCCTCCTGCTGCTAGTATCTTTGTATGTGCAGACTGCAGAGATTTTCAACCTCCATCCATATGAGCTAGCCATAGTGTCTTGGCTATAAGACTAGTATTCAGTATTCACCTTACGTTGTTTGAGCATTTTATTGTTTAGGCAGATTTTTCCCTTATTCCCTGGGGCCTGGATTTTGTTCATGTTCTTACTTTTGCCCCCTACCCCCAAAAATTTTAGGTGTTACTCCAGGAGTTTTTGGGGGCCAGTAGTTATTACTGGAGTTTAACTATGAAGGTTATTGTTTCGCTGCAAAGCAAGCTTGCCAGTGTATTGTTGCATTCACAATATATTGCTCAACTGTGTTGGTGGCCCTATTTTTTAAAAAGAACAAAAGAAAAAGAAATTTTGCTGGCCATTGGATGGTTCACTGGCTGTCAAAAAAAAAATGGCCTAAAGTGACAGGTTGTGTTTCCTTGTTAGCCTAAACAATTAGGCATACATAGTTGTGGAAATAATAGTTATGAAAGTAGCATCATTCTTTGCCGGCAATAACATCAGTTTTGAGTTTTAGCTGCCTTCCTGAGGCCTCTACTGGTCGTTGATGTTGAAACGCTGGATGTGAAGTAGTACTAGCATTCTAAGTCCAACTTGCATAGCTGCTAATTATCTTGGGACCAGTGCAAAAGCGGAAATTGATTTCTGTAGGTGGTGATCACATCTAATTCTGGATCAAACTCGGCCAATTAAATATGAGCCTCAACTGAACGTGGAAGACAAACTGAACTTGCATTGACCCAGTGGTCCTATATGAACCTATGGATGGATCCATTAATGAGCAGCTCAGCACCACCGAAGACTGATTGGCAGTGATATTTGTTCGTAGTTGATTATGTTAAATATTTGAATGGTCGTCTAAAAAGGAAAGATGGTTTGACAAGGCCAAGGGCCAGGCATTGGTCCTGACCAACATGTTGTGAAGGATTGGTTGGCGTTTATAGCAATGGTGTAGGTGTATAGTATATATAAAGGGAAGGGTCTTGTGTTCTAAAATGTGCCGTCCGTGCAGGTTAGCCTGAGGCTACTGTATAAACTGTCAACCTCGGTTACAAGCCACATTGAGAGGTGGGCCGATGTTTCTTAAATTCCGCTGTTGTTTCCTCTTCTCGCTCTGAAAGGAAAGGGGCAAGTGGTCCTATCCCATTCATAATGTGTGTACTCTTCTGCGTCTTCACTGCGGCCTCTTTCTGCTTTGCTCCCTCCACGCGCTTTTTGTGTTGCATTTACTTATGGGTCTAAAGTTCGGTTTGACATTAACAGTGCCGCAATATTGTGGGATTTATCATCGTTCATCACTTTGTTTGCATTTTCCCTGTTTTATCTGGATTCCTGCCAGCAGAGCTACAATTAGCTAGGAGATTCAAACTCGATGGATAGGATATCCAACCTTTGTTGAAATGTTATTGGAAAATTAACTGTGATCAATCTAAACTTCACAACTGTGAAGGTTTTTTCAGGAAGTCTGGCCTCAGGATGCTCTGCCAAGTACTTTAGTCCAGAACTCAGGATAACGCACGGTTTTAAAGGGAGATAGAAAAATAATGACTCGTGAGATAGAAAAATCGGAAGTGACGTATGATTGTACAAAAGAGAGCTAATCATCTGTTCTTCATTGAGATTTGAGAGAGAATCACTATTAACTACAGAGAGGGAGATGCAGCTCCTTCTTTTTTAATTTTAATTTTCAAAAAGAAAGTCGGACAAATATTATTTAGAGCAGTTTGTTTGATGGTTATATCAAATTGTCTTTCCAGTCCACATGTCCCAAGAATTATGAAATCTCAATGTGTGTGTGTATCCTCTAGAAAGCCATTTATTTTCTCGGGTTCATAAACAGCAATTTTCTTGGGCTGCTTTACTTTCTTTTTTGTCACTTTTCACTGGACTCCGTACTATGAAATCTCAATGTATTCTTCATAAAAAAAAAAAAGAAGAAGAAGAAATCTCAATGTATTCAATTTCCTTCTTTTTCTTTTTTGTGGAATTCGGTACATTCTTTCACAGAACTTATTCAAGTTCAATTTAGTTAAAGATTCTAGACCATGCATATTTTCCATAATCAGTGGCACAAAGGTTTTAAAAAATCAATTGGGGGCATATACGTTGGCCTTAAAAAAATAGGGCGCTATCAGAGGAAAAAAAAAAAAAAGTAGGAGACCATCTTACATTGTCGAACTTTTTTTACAGTCAAAACTGTATGGTTTATCTGTCCTGAAGACTTCCAGTGGAAGAAAACCAGAAAGTGTTGTCCTGAAACTCGGGAAAACTGTATAACTAAAGACTTCAAAACTAGGTGATGAATGGTTGGAATAGGTCGAAGTACTTGGAACCAATAAAAGTTCAACATCACCTAGTTTCGAAAGGGGGAAAAAAACTAGGAAAGTCTGGTCTTCATGTTGGTATTGCTAGTCAAATCTATGATATCCCAACAAAGCATTTGTGAGGAGAAGAGAACACTTTAGCATCTAGTATATGATTGCATTTTTCTCTGAATTTTTTAGGTAAGGTGATACATTGGTAGCGTCCATTGTCATATAAATCTCTGATCCTTTGTGCTGCCACAATGACAGATGACTAAAGTTGACAGATCCATCAGTACAACTATTACTGTATTATTGTTAAGGAGAACATGTCCTCTTTTCCCTAGAGAAGGAATCTCCCAGTCCCACTTTTTTACTCATCCAAACTAACCCACCTAACATCTCTCCCTCTCTCTCTATATGTGCATCAGACATAAAAGCAACGGTACAGAAGGTGGGAAAATAAAGATGGCAGTCTAACTACCATGCTCATATGTTCCTTAAAGTCTAAGAGGAAAAGGAAGACACATCCTTTTCGAAGGGGATGGTTTTGTCATTTTAAAGCCATAAAAGCCCTTGGTACTTGGTAGTTGGTACCACTGCCTTTGAAGTTTCAATGAAATTTTTGTCTGTAAACAAGACATATATAAAGTCATGACCCATGCCTTCCAAGTTGTGTAGGACGCTTATCAAGTTAGACATTAATAACAAATCAACGTAGTTATTTATAACTTCTGTCAATTTAATTTCGAATGATACCCCATTAGTATTAATTCTTATTCTACCATTGGATCCTTTCCCAATCGACACGGCAAACCCATTCAGTTCAATCTGCTGTATTTGTATGTTGCGTCAACTCCGGTCCACCTAAACTCTCATCAGAAATGAGCATGCAAATATGATTCTGCGGAACCTGTTCCTTCTCCATTAATTGACTCATAAAGAGAAAGCAAGAAAGAGCGAGACTGCGCTTTCTTTACATGTCTTGACGTTGCCCATTTTGTCCCCTAAGCCTAAAGTCCCATAGGAGAAGCTTCCACTTAGCTAGACGCAAGAGACATAATCTGAAGTTGAAAGGCACATATCCATATTACAGTTCTATTATCCATATATCCATATTTGCGTCACTTTTCTTTCTCTCTCTCCCTAAACTGTTTTGTAAATTCGTAAGTGATGAGAATTAAAAAAAAAAAAAACATAAATTTGAAGTATGGGGAGCTGCATATGGTGCCTGCCAATGGCATGGAGATATCACTTTCTTTTCTCTGCAATTTTTTCGAGCAGACCATCAAAACTTACCATCATGACTTTTCTCAATTACATTGCTCATTGAATCAGAAAACCACCCTCTCTCATGACTCCCATCTGTCTGCGCATTTTCATGATTTTTCGCACACGTGTGTTTCGACAAAATGTTCATGCGTACCCCCAACACTGTCTTCTACGCTTCACATGCTCTCCACACGTGTGAACGTTTTCTCCGTCTTGCAGATCAAGAAGGACGAGACACAATACAGTACATAAATCGCAATACAAATATATAATAATTCTGCGCATATACATACATACATACATATATATATACCTGGCCACTATATATTAGAGGTCAACATATATACGCTTAGAAGAAACAAAGTGTGTGTGTGTGTGTATTGTTAACGTAAATCAATGATAATTAGAAAGAAAGTGATGTATATGGGTGGATCATCTTGGAATCATCACGTCATAAAACTCCATCAACAGAAAGAAAAATTTAAAAAGTGATAATTTAATATTAATTAATCTCAACAGAGCCCCGATCAATCCAAAGTACTTCAAAAGTTTATTTAATATATAATTGATGTTACAGATGAAGATCCAAACTCACATGGTCTTGAACGCTTGGTTTGGAGTCATGGACGTACCGATTTTGCAACGGTGAAGCAGACCCACCAAGCTGCAGCGATGAGGCCCTCATGTTGATATCCTCGCCAGCAAACAAGGGCATTGGATGCAACGAACGGTCACGGTTGAAAGTAGGGTTAGTTTGGAGGGTGGGGATTCGCCACAAGGCCAAGGGGCTTCCATTGATGGGCTGGTGATGATGATGAGAATATGGGCCTCCATAAAACCTTGCACTACCAGCAGCAGAAGTTGGATAATTAGTGGCCGTCATTGGCGAGTTTAACGTTGAAGTCGGTGCTGAAGGGAAGGACCTGTAGTTGACGAGGCTGTAGACTTGAGCCTCAGAGATGTGAAGGTGGGCTCGTTTGGCGTGCTGGCGCTCTCGTTTGTGAGCGTTTTGGTGGCCACCTAAGGCTTGGGAAGTTGGGAAGTTTCTGCAGCAGTAATGGCATTCGAATCTCCGGTTAGTCTCGCTGTTGTCATTGGTGGTGTTGTCCTTCCCATTGGAATCTTCGGCTGACTCGGACTCGTCGGCCAGCGCGGTCGCGGCTGGTTCGGGGTTGCCAAATTCTATGCCGAAGAGCCTGATGGGCTTTTCTTTAAGAGGAGAAGGGCGGATGAAGGGTAGCTGAGAGAAGGAATCAACGTTCATGAAGTCATGGGTTTCTCTACTGCTACTCTCTGAAGCTTTGTCCATGAAAGAGAGAGAGATCAGCAAGGTGGGAGAAAGGGAATGAATGGGGAGGAAGAAGGAAGGAGAAGAAAGATGGATGAGGGGGTGGGGTGTGGATCCTATAAACAGAGAGAGGGTTGGGGTGGGGTCTGATGAGTGATCTAAGGACAATTGGGGCTTATCAATCTGAGAACTGAAGCCCTGACAAGGCCACAAAGTCTGAGACTTGCTTTGGCTTCTCAAAGTACCACCTTCACTTAATTTTTGGTTTCACATGCAGATAAATATCAATTTTCTCTATACAGCCCCGCTATCTTTTGCTAATTAAGTTAGCGTCCCATTATCGGCTTCAAACTTGAAACTTGTAATTTGGAATCATCTTCTAGGCCTTAAACATTTTTCCCCCGAACAGATTTCAAGGATCGAGTTACATTTTCCCCCAAGCGTCGGAAGTCAATTATTTGAGTAAATATAACCTGAGCAACGTGATACAGAAATAATTACTTAAAATTAGGGAAACAGTAAAAAATGCATGATATGAATTAGCTGATTTAATATTCATGATGGAACAATACATAATAAATATCTGTGAATAGTTGTCAAATGGTTTTCCTTAGAGAAACAGAAGAACGTGCCCGAAAAGACTAAAAGATTGTATTCTTGTTTACGTATAAATACGTGAATAACGGACGAGTATATAAAAAAATATTAGGACTTTCTCTTTGATAAAAACGGTTGTCCATATATGTAGTTAACATAAATTATCATATTCAATCATATTCTTCACATCATTTTCAATCATTGACGTGGGTGATCATGCTTGATTAGCATGCTTCCTCTGGCCCTTGCAGTAATGCTAGCATTAAAAGCAACAAGCAGCTAATTTTATCACTTAATTAGCCAAAGCTTTGCAAGCTGGCAACGTAATTTTCTTCTAGCAATATAAAAAATTGTTGAATTTTCTTAACCCAGTTTAACCTTCTGCTTCAATATTTGTTTTGCATCTTGCAATCATACTGCCACGATACAGGAATGAGAAAAGAGGATTCCAATCCAAGTATAGCAGGACCCTTAACACTTTACTTCCTAGGTAGGTTTAGTTATATGAATTGAACTGGTCAAAGAACATGTATACATGTGTGTTGATGCGTTGTTTTGGTCCTCTTTATTTTGTTTGGCGTGTCTATGAATTCAGATCGTTTGCTGCGTGCGTAACCCTGTCTAAGATCAGCCAGATTTCTTTCCTGATCCCTCTCTCCAATTTCCTTCAAATTCAAGACAAGGTACATGTATCTTGTAGAAAGCATATGTACCTGCTTGCTTTGAATCTGGAAGCTGGAGAGAAACCAAATTCGTACATTAGAGCGCGTTGTCCAAATTTTGATCTTTCAAACACGGGGGCCATTTTTTTTTAACCGTGCTGCGAATTAGAAGACCTGTTTTGACGCATCTATCTATCTACTATGTGAATGTCCTAAATGACATAACATGCAAGTTGCAGAGTGATTAGGTGAAATAGGTAAATAGCAATATTGCAGAGTTTTGCTTGGTTAAAGAGGCATGATAGATCCACCACTACTGCTGCAGTACTTGTTTTCTCAGATCACACCTCTCCTTCTCACGGTTCTCATATTATTTTTCATTTACGTGTATTGATCAGTCAGACACTCCCACGCACGTTCGTTAATGAATGAATTCGTGTGTATTAGTAAAAGTCTAAGATGAAATGATCCCAACTTCTTTGGTAAAGTCTTTCTTCCCTCTCTCTCTATCTTTGAAGGACCATATATGGTACAATTGGTTTGGTGTCGATTCTTTATTTCTTTGTTGGCTGTTTTATATCTGTCTCAGGGATTCTGCAGAGGGAGAAAGAGAGAGTGGTCCTCAAAATTTTTAAGTTGATTCAGACTACACGAATGGGTAAGGGCATATACAATCTGCTTCTCTCATCCTTCCTCTCTCTCTCTCTCTTTCCCCTCCTCTCTGGTTAAACAAGTACACACCCAATCTCTTAATAAATCGTCTTTCTTCTGCTAGATATATGTATGTCCTCAGTATTACGACGTTCCGTGCCTCGTGTCTCTCTGTCTTCTTTTTTTCTGAGCCTCTGCCTGTCAAAATATCTAGATTCAGTGTACAATAACGAATTGACGATTTCTTGATGTAAAATATTGACCAAGAATGTTAATTGAAAAGAAGAAAATATATAGTAGGAAAGAAAAACTCCTGCGGCTGTTATAAAACTATATATACATAAATGAGAACAAAAATAAAATCATCACTTTTATGGAAAGTCTTACTTCACATGCCAATAGACATTAAGAGCAACAAATTATATTTTTGTGAGGATAGATACAGAAACTCATCAGAAATGTGAACATAGTTAACAAATAATTTTACATCTTTCATCCTACAAAAAAGGAAAGGGCTGGGATGCATCGATCGTCAATACGTCGTTTTCGCACTTTCGCTTCTTTTGATGACTGCACTAAGCTACCCAACTCCCTTTTATCTTTCATATTGTTAGCTCAAAAAGTTACTCCTAATTCATCAGCCAAAGAGAAGAAGAAAAAAAAAGAGAGAGGGAAGGTGGCTTCTCGATCGTTGTTATAGTAAGTTATTGCGAGGGCCGGCATCTCTGCTGGTTGTCAGTGAAATTTTCTTGGAATTTATCTGAAATAGAAATTCAGTGTTGTCCATCTTTAGTGGCCTTTTTCTTTCCTTCTGTACAAAACAGTGCTTTATTCATGCATGCTTGACTCGTTTAGCCCATATGATCTATCGTTCTTTCTTTGGCTATCCCATGACATGTCACCATCCCATTCTTTCTTTTCTTCCCTTCTCATAACTATGCTCTGAGCTGTCACTTAGATCATGAGCTTCTGTTGAAGTACTTGACGTAATTAAATGTCTAACCTATCTCTATTCTGCACGATTATGGTGGTTTAATAACTCATCAAGTGCCCCTCAATGGTTCCTTCTCAAAGTGGGCCTCCTTCTCATTCTCATAATCTCCAATAAAATTATACTTAATTTTTTCAACAGCTTATATCGGTATCATGGCGTTAATTTTTTTAAAAAAAATTCCACCTAATATTTTTTTGGTTCAAAAAATCATATATATATATATATATATATTAAACATTCAAAAGATCACTCAATTTGAAGATCAAATCTTCACTTCACCCCACCTGGCTACGCTAGAACATCAACAAGAGCCCTTGGTTCACGCCCAACTTTCTCTTTGCCAATGGGGTTACACTCAAGAAAGGCTTTTGAGCAAATAGGGGACCACAGCAATATATGGTTTTCAATGCAACTGCTCCACTTATATTTATGTATATGTGCTGTGTGTGCATATGTATGTATGTATGTATGTATGTATGTATGTATGTATGTATGTATGCCCTAATAAATTAGAAAATGATACGATGTGATTATGTGAGCATGAGAAATTGCCATCTGCTTTGCCTCTTGATTTGGTAAACTTGGTTAGCGACATTTCATAGATCTTGAAAGAGGACAAGACTTTACTAAGCTTTCGTTCTATGTTGGAGCCATGAATAAGCAACTCATGTTCATTATTATCAAAATTATGACCTACATGGAACTGCTTAATTATTTGTACACCTTCAAGGTATTAATTCTATGAAAATTCAGCGAATTAAAATGGGATCACCATTTAATGAGTATTAAACTATATTGACCATGATGGTGGATACTGGGAACATAATTATTAGACACTGAAAGCTTAAATCATTATGCCCTAATAAGCCGCAGAAAAATCGAATACATGCATCGATAGAACTTTGTATTAATGTTAATCAATTAGGAATCTTGGACAAGGAAATGAAAATCTTCTCAACCTCACTTATGTCGAACTGTCGGTGAAGGCTTGGTGACCTCTTTATATGTTTATTATTCTGGCTTTCGTATTCGAGCAAGTACTTTCACATTGATTAAATATTAGTTTGAAAATAATAAATTTAATTTGCATGTAATGTAATCACTTTCCCTCCTGTATCAACTAAAAAATCGATCAATAGATGTTTTCATCCATGATTAAAAGAAGCACCGAACGACTGTCTTGATGCATTGGCCACAGAGAGAGAGAAAGACAACAACTGTATTGACCCAAAAACAAGACAGAACAATTGTGTTAAAGGTTTTGACAAAAATCTCGTATGCATCTTTAGCATTCTTAAATTACTCCAGTTTGGAAATTAATTTGAAGTTATTAAATGTAGCTTTACGTAAAGGCCATATCATCCAGCTAGGGGCCAAGTACTCATTAAATACTTGACGTCCTCATTGGGAACTAACCCAAAGACATGTGAACATGGATTTGTCCAATATCACCCTAGCTACCAGCAAAAGGGTCACACATTCAGATTCAGAATATCGACAGAGGAAGACAGTAAAAAAAAAAAACTCCCTTTCAGACACAATTGTCTGGTTTTGGCTCAAATCTTGGTGGTTTCTTCGTTAGCTATATGATCTGCGTTAATTGCAGCTTCTTTTGGCGGACGTAAGGGAAGAAAACAAGAAGGGTCACTGTCCTTTTGTTCCTTATCTTTCTTTCCCACTAAGTGTCTTGAAAGTGACGTTGCCTGAGAACTCCTACTTTGGACCTCCCAATTTGCTTGCAATGTCAAATTATATACAAAACACACACATTCATGAATCCATATGTGCAAATACTTCTTTAAGCATATATATGGAAGCGCTTTCTCGCGTGGACCACGCAAACGGATAGATTTGTCGCTTGTGTCCCCTGTGCAAAGCCTTGTTCAAATGCGACATATATATACTTAATGTTTGTCGCTATTTAGGTTTATTTTCAATGCTTCTATAACCAGCGATCATTTTTAATGTGTCAGATTAATTCCACTTTCAGAATGCTTGTCTTTTGGTTTCCGGAATCAGAATTTAAGGTTGTGCTTAACTTTGAAGTAGGGTTCATTTTTTGCGGGTAGTCAATTCTGATGAAGTATTGATGGAGAAATCTGCCAAAGACGTTGCTGATGGAGAAATTAAGTTTAAATGAATCCTTCGTATAAATTGTCCACGAATTTATTTTTTTCTTTTTGTCAAAATTATGCAGATATATACTCTCTATTTAAGAATTAATTCGATTCTCTTTTTCTTTTTGTGCGTGTGTGTGTGTGCGTGTGTGTGTGTGCGTGTGTGTTTTTTTTTTTAAGAAACTTGCTCAAGAGTCAAGCCTCCTCTAATACGGACACGCTCCCTTAAATTTGCTTATACTGCCTTCACAGGGCCTTCTCTATCTAGAGAGGATTTATGTACGTTAACAAAATGGAATCAAATAAAATGGGCGTAATTTATGTGAGGTGATGCCATGATCAACATTATTATGATTAAAATCAACCATATAATGCTCAATAAATGCTTTTGAAAAGCACAAAATTAAATAGATTGAAGCAAATTTTGCAGTTGAAAGCTGTGGATCAAAGGCTCGTGTGCAATGAATAATTGACAGCCGGTTTTTATGTAGTTAAAATTGATAATAATAAACATGTGTTGTTTTGCCAGCTTTTCATGAATTTATAATTTATAATAATTATAATGTTCTTAGCTTTTAAAGAAAATTGACATTTTACCGCGCTGCAAACTTGTTAGGAATATTGAATGTGAAAGAGGTGTGTGTGTGTGGTGGCGCGCGGATATTTTAGCAGAAGAAAAGCAAGAATATGTGGATGCAAGAAATTAGACTAATGCAAGTGGCACAGGGAACATAAGTGTAAGTGTCCACACCATTTGAGGAATATATATAAAAATGAAGAAGCTTTATTATTAATTAGCTAGATAGCAATAACCATATCATGCTTATATTTAAAAAAATTAAGTTCACAGCATGCATGTATTTAACACTATACGAAAATGATGGGTCGATCAATAAGGGACTTTTGTACAATAATGTCAAATATTAGGATATAATTTATTGTGAATTAAAAGGTTGATTTGTACGATATCATTGTTTTCTGAAACTAGGGGAATTGTACCACCAAAATGGCATCTTCTCAGATGCTGAATAAACATTGTGGGGCCATCTCTAGATTATATGATATCCTTTGTCTCATCGTTTTCATTGCTTCCATTTTATTTAATCATTCATTTTCCTATTCTAAACTCCAAATATATACTATCAAGTACTACCTTCGATCCTATATATATAGAATTTTTTATTCTGATCCTAAATATAAGACACTTTACAATATATGAGGTAGTATTTATTATATATTTTTAGAAAAATATCCCTATTTAATGTATCCAAAGAAAAAGAGAGAAATTAAATAAGGGTAGTTTTAAAAAATGTTAAGATTTTTGAAAAAATCGAGGTAGTTAATTAGTTTTAATTCCAATTCTTAATGCACGTGACTCGGTTAAAAATGTCTTATATTAAGGAATAGAGGGAGTAACAAGTAATTAATCCAATGCATAGTTATATTACACAGTAATTAACCTTAAATCAAATCCTATTTTATGCCTTCTCTCTCTCTCTCATTTTCAAGTATTTGTCAACTTCTACCTAAAGGAAATTGAGAATTGAAGCTTCCGACTAGAAATAGTAATATTGATCAATTACCTTTCAATATATATATTATTGCAATGAGGAAAGGTTTATGTAGGAATTGCCTTTTGATGAAATATTATAAAACCTTTTTTGTGCGTGGCAATAATATTGTCCGGATCGACCAGCTAGCCAGTACTTCTTAATTAATAATCCACGTCGAAGTTACTATCACATCATTTTCGTTGGATTTTAATCGATTCGCAATGACGAATAACGAATGGTTGTTTCTCTGTCGTATTGAGAGAGATTTGGGGTTCCCTTGCCTTGATTTTATACATGATGAAATTGATGACAAAGTGAAAAGAACATAATATGGCTTCGACTAACCTAAAGCCATTGAGTATATCTTCATCT
Source organism: Adenanthera pavonina (assembly GCA_026686845.1). Taxonomy (NCBI): domain Eukaryota; kingdom Viridiplantae; phylum Streptophyta; class Magnoliopsida; order Fabales; family Fabaceae; genus Adenanthera; species Adenanthera pavonina. Next base: position 9,412,036 of record JAIVEN010000002.1, read on the forward strand.
TCCATTAATATATAATTTGAGGCTGATACACATAAATAAATAGCAACTTAATTATATTTATACACACACACACAACGGTGAAAGTTTCTCAGATTCTTTATCAATCTTCTCAACACATGTAATCAATTAAGATTTAACAGCTAGCGTGCTGGGCATATTCTTGAAGAGAATAAGAAAAGAAACTGCTTAATTAAACAACTACAAAACAAACTATAATGTGATTTCACGAATATTCCCCAAGTCTGTGGACCGCTTGATCGATCAATGATCCTATTTTAGGATGGATTCTTCAGATTTAAATTCGGTGAAAATTTACAGCCCTTCCCAAGCAAGTAACTTTCATAATTCATTTGTCGTTATTGTGACAGGCAATCATGTGTGTGAGAGAGAGGGGGGGTTTTATTCACAATTGTACCTCTTTTGAGTTTGACATTAAAAGTAGCACAGAATAGTGTCTGAATTTTGGTAGTTGTAAGTTAGGGACGTTCACATGAATAATGTTCCCTTCATTTACTTGAGTCGCTGAAGAATTGGTCCACATCCATAAATCAAGACGTTGACACTAGAGAGACTGTTTCTCTATGATCATTAGTGATGAGGAATAGTGAGATATAGAGAGAGTTAATACGTTGATATTGTGTGTATTTGGTGGACCTGTAGAAGCAGTGCATAATGCCTTGTGTTTTTTTATCTCCTTCTGCATTGCTTTCCTCCACACATCAACATACTTGGCCTTTTCTTTAATCTTCCAAAATTATATTCGTGTAGGACCCCTTTGATGAGAGAAGTGGGTGTCATTAAATGTTAAGAAACTAAGCATCCATTATTCATGCCCCCCCTCAAAAACACATAACCTTCACCTTTCTTTCTTGCATATTCAACCAAAAACTGTAAAAGTTAAACCAAAAAATAAACGCATGGCTATGCCCAAGTGGCAGCTCTGCAAACTTCATTTCTCATGATTATATATGGTCATTTCTTCATATTGGGACCATTATATTGCGTCGTCTATGAACCACGTTGAGTTACGAGTCAAGAGATCATCAAGTTCACATATATGTTTGGTAGGCTTTTGATAATGATCGATATGGATCTTGCCATGGGACAATTCCCTTTCTTTTTTTTTTTTAAACTGATTAGGGGGATTTTAAGGTATGCCTGCAAAGCTATCCATATTAGGGTTTTGATAGGAAGTTCTAACAAATCACTCACCCAATCTGTGGATATTCCGAACAGTTGTACAACCCCACCACTAAACTCATATTTCCTTCAAGTCCAATAAACAATGAGTGCAAGTTTTTCCATCCATCCATATATATATATCAGAAATAATGGTCATGACAGAGTGACAGAAATTGAGATATTTACAGTTGGATATATAATTATCTGATGAAGTTGCTTCTGGCTTAGTGCTTAATTGGGAAAACAATTTTACTATTTATACCACAATTATGGGATTGCATCCAATATCATGTTTCGCGGTTATGACTGGCTAGCTAATAAAGACACTTCCAAACGCCATAATAATTCACATGCGGGTCATCATTTTTTATCGTAAATTTGTTAATTTGGTGTTTGTTTGTTTAGAAAAACTAGTAATCATGTATAACTCAGCTAAATATGATGAAATTGTTTTTATTACCGAAAATAAAAAAGAATACGTTGAAGTTTGTTTCGTCCACAAGCAACGAAACAACTTTTTTATTAATTAGGCTGCTCAACCTCCTATTCGTCTCAACTCAGTAATTGCTCACATAAGGTTCATCTGTGAATTCCGTCTTTGGAAGTTGTAAAGCACTTCATCTTGCTCTACTTTAGTGAATGAATCGAATTATTATTTTTTTTAATCATAGACTAGGAATAGATTAATTAGAGTACTAAAGGCAAAAAATAAACTATTTCCAATTAAGTTTGTTTTATAGAGAAATGTTGAAAATCAAATTTCAAATCACTTATTTAAGGGATTAGAATTCCCATGACTTATGTCAATCTAAATTGGTAATTAATTAACTGTATTTTTTGAAAGACAAAACAAACAGCAAAGTGCAAAAAAAAATTGGTAAAAAAAGATGGTATATTATGGAATCTGCATTTGTGGGAGGGAGAAACATTGGTGGACCCGTTAAGGTTCCCCCCTACAACAATCAGCAAGAAGGCCCAGTGTGACCCATTCTTCGGAGGATTTACAGCACATGCCACGGAGGGAGAAATCAGAATTTATATTTATATTTATCGTAACTCATAAGCATGAATCGTTCTGTTATGAATTTCTGATCGTCGAGTACTCGAGTTCATATCCTCTATATCTTCTTGGAGATATGCACCGGGTGCGTTCTCTGTAAACAACATTATTTTACATAATTAAATCTCAATTTTGTTCTCTCTTTGTATTATTATTATTATTATTATTCAGAGCTACACCATGAAATTTCACATCATGAAATATGCATTTGAATAGATTTATGTATAAGGCCAAAATAGAATATATATATATATATATATATAAATTATGAAGAAATCAACTACAGGAAATTTTTTGCTAGAAATCCCTTGTATTATAGAGAGATACACAGCATGCATCTCCGAAAAAAAAAAGCATTAAAGCAATGTAGAGGATTTGGTTCCTAATCAACTTGAACAAACATGTTTGCAATTAATTTGCAGTAATTGACAAATTCATTTCGTGAAAGGATCTTTTCTCTGTTATTTAGCACAACGTGCTGGTTTTTCTGGTAAAAAAAAAAAAGATATTGTTTTTGAGTTATAATAATTCACCTACTTGTGTGATCAGCACCGTAATTTCCGACTGCAATTAATAATATTCACTGATTTTTATTGGCCAAAAAAATATTCACCTCATTTTCTTTTTTCAAAGAAGACGCATTGATAAGGTGCACAACAGGGAGTATATTGCAACTGAATTTTCATTTTAAACGAATCCTTCCGATTTCGTAGACCAAATTGGATCAAATCGTCACAGGTTTAGAGATTAGATATGTATGATCGAAGGATCTACATGATGAAGGCCAGCCCAAATGAAGTATTGATAAAGTACAAAGTTGTTGTCGGGCCCATGATTAGCCTTTTTCTCGGCTCACCTATGAGCCCAACATTAAACAACAAGTGTTAATTATAGGAGAGTATAAAAAGAAAAAAATTTTGCTACAAAAAAATTGAATAAGGATGTCATTAAAAAAATCCTGTTTCTAATAAAAATAATAAATATTATTTATTGATAATGATATTATTATAAATACATAGTAAATATAACATATTTTAGGTTATATATATAATACAAAAGACTGGGCTTTTCATTATATACCAAAGAAGTTGAAAGATGTTATTTCAGAGAAGTGAAAAAAATTTCTTAAAACGAAGCTATCTGGGACAAAACTGATAATCAAACAAAATCAAATAGGATTTGTCAAAAAAAAAAAAGGATTTCATTTATACCACATTATTTATAGAGGTTTTGGAATTAAAAGACTGACTCTGAGAAGTGTACTGTGTAGCTTTTGTGAAAAATAATTATATCTTCTCAAAACTAGGACGGGAAGACAATCCTATTCATGACTGATTGTATTAATTACCAAATACCCGCCAAACAAATACATAGGCAAATGGTACTAAGATATGCTTATTTTTTGTTTCTATGGAATAAGAGATATTTGAAGAAGCACAAAAGGTCAATATTGTAAAAACCGAACCGGCCATTGAATCAGGTAAGAAACTAATTCAAGGTTCATTAGTCGGACCAGGGTTGAATCGTAATTAAACCGGTTATAATTAAATTAATACCCCACTGGATCTCAAATATAAGATGTCTTGTGAAGGATTCCTATGATTCAAAATATAAGTCACCTTAAACTTTTATATTATTAAATGTTTTTTTTTCCAAAATACTATTATTAAATGCATGTTTTCCTAAATTATAAGAGAGACATTAGGGATTTATAAGAAGAAAGGTTAACAATTAATTAATGGTAAATATGGGAAAATAATATATTTTACTACAAATTTAATTAACTTAAAAAACTTTAATTATTTTTATTAGTTTGTGTAAAATAGGTAGTGATGCTTTATTATTGTAAAATGAAAAATATTAGAAATAAATTTCAAACTAACTAATTACTAATTTCAAATTAAAAATTTTAAATAGTTAAGATACATAATTAAAATAGTATAATTTGAAATTTTGAAAAATGTTAGACAATAAATAAAAATTGTGGCTTCCCAAAACTATGGATAGGCTGTGCAATTTTTTTTTTTAAATTACAAGGTAAGAACTAATCTTAAAAGGAACAAATAGAGGAGTTCCTGAGAGAGAGAGAGATCGTTCCATTCTTAATTTTATCAAGATCAACAAACTGTTGATGTAACACCCTATAACAAAACTCTAAAAACACCAAAACCAACCTAAAAAAAAACACCAATAGGCAAAATAGAGGGGTGGTGCCGTAGCCTGCTATAATGCAGTCGCAGTGTGACTATATTTTTGACCAAAATAAAATGAAGTCAAAGACGCTGGGCACCACACAATGTTTTAAAAATTGAACCGGACATTGAACCGGAAATGTCTCTGGATTACGGTTTTTATGATTCAACCGGTTGAACCAGAGGTCGAACCGGTGATGTAATAACTACATAAAAATAATATTATATGTATAATAATATATGTATAAGAAATAAAAAATATCAAATTCTTAAGCTTTCATAAATACTCTAATAATATATGTATATGGAGGCTTAGAGTGATGGAGGAAAATAATAGAAAGAGTTGGGTTGAACTAAAACTTGAAATTTGAAAGGTAATGAAGATAAAGGAGAGCACATGTTGTAATTATTGATGTGAGAACTTGAGGATTTTGTTTCAACTAGGTTATATTTTCTTTTTATTTTACCTTTATTTTGTTTATTTATAAATTTTATATTATTATAATAATGTAATTGTAACATATTATAATGATATACTCTCCCATATTATAAGAAAACAATGAGTTTTTTTGTCCTATAATATAAGGTAGCATGATTTTATTTGTCACTTTAACCCCTCATTAATGTAATGAATAATATTGTAAATTGTGTTAAAATTATAAAAAAGAGTATTTAATATGGGCAAAATAGGAATATCTAAATTTTTTTGAAGAATTTAAAGATGTTATTTTCATTTCTTAATGTATGTAAAATCCCAAATTTTGCCTTATAATATGGGATGGAGGGAGTAATGATTTAAATTTAAAAAAAAATGGGTTAAATATAGAACTGATCGGTTTTTTAAAAACAGATCCGGTTCCCGGCTCAATGCCGGTTCCTAGCTCAATGCCGGTTTCCGGCTCAAAAGCTGGTTTGTACCGGTTCAATCTGACTCAACTCCCAAAATGATTCAACTCTAAAAAGTGAGCCAGAAAGCTGTCCAGTCGACAGTCAAACCGGTTCAACTGTCCAATGTGTTCCGGTTGCAAAAATACTAGCACTGTGGTGCTCCTATCACTTCCCATATTAGCAATTTTATTGATTTTTGACAAATTTTCAACGTGCACCATTTTGTATTTTAACCTCCAATTGACCTGATTCCAATTTCTACAGGTCACTCTATTCCCAATCTGACTATGGACACTGATGGCACCTCAAAACACCTTCGCATGAAGATTTTGGATGGCCGACACTATTTTGATCACTTTTTGATCAAAACTCATAACTTAACACCTCAAATTGCTACCAATTGCCAATTGGCAGCCCAGGACCATTTTCACGTGTCACAATTGACACAAACAACTTGTTCAAGGAGATTTTACCCCGGAGAAACTATTCCTCTGAGTCTTGACCCCCTAAGACCCCAAATTCACATAATGAGTTATATGTCCCAATTCACACATACAAGGCCCAAAAATCACATTGGGCTCACAAACACAACCAACTAAGCTTAACATATGCAATCAAACATATACAATCATACAGACCTATTTCAAGGTCTAGAATCATATCACAACGCATGACCACACATACCTTAGCATTCAACCACCTCCACAACATTCCTCATCATCTCATCAACATCACAATACCACATCAAGAATACATATTCACACGCAATACAATGCTCCCAGGATACCAACAACAGGTATAACACACAATACTACACTACTTATCACAATCTATTACATAAATTAAATAATATACAACTACTAGTTCCCATGCGAAGGAGAGTTAAGACTCCTTAGTTCTCTTCGGGCCAGTACTAGAATCTTCTCCTAAAAGGTTAACCACAAAGGGTGTGACACGGAGTCTCAGTAACCAGGAATCACACTAAAACACATAATAGACAACATTTACATACACAATAGGTATATTCATAACGAATGCATATGATACAATGTAATGCAATTGCAATGGTATGCATGTTTCTCTCGTACACGACTAGAATCACGGGCTAGTAGCATCACAAGGCATACCCAATAGGTGATTCCCTTCTAACAACCGATAAAGATTGATTTCGAGATGCCACCAAACTCACATCTCACTAGCATGACCTGGCTAAAGGCCATACTAATGATTGAACCATGGTTCTCCTTTTTCTGACCACCCAGATTAATGGTGATTTAGGGAGAGTGCACCCCTAAATCCACTACCACCTGACTCTTTAAGCCATAAGAGAGGGATTCAATGGCAGGGATGTGTAATCATCAACCTTATCACTTGGCCACTAGTGGTTCAGTATACCACGTGGCATCATTATATCTCACATCATCATTATCACCCAATCAATCATGTCTCAGTATGCTCAATGCGGTGATGATATTCAATACCATGCTAACATGTCTATATCAATATAGAATCATCATCATCATCATCATCATAACCATCATCATTATCATGTTGGCATACTATCATGTGGGGATGCATATTGACAAACCATGTCAAGAGATGTATAATTTAATATTAGGTGCAAAGGATTTGTAATATAGGGATAATCTAAGTTGTGTTCTAAGGGAGATAACAATTAATAAGCAAGTAAGAGTATGAATTCTTAAATTAAAATAAAAAAAATTGCATCAAAATGTGAGAAAAAATGTAAAAATTAAAATAAAAAATAGATTAAATTAACTAAATTAAAAATGCAATTAATTAATGCAATTAATTAAATTATAATGCAATTAAAATGCAAATCTAAACTAGTCCTAAATGAAATGAACTATTAACTAAAGTAAACTAACTAGATGCAAATGACTTAAAACTATTAATGAAATGTAACTAAAAATGTAAATTAACTATTAATAAATAAAATGGTAACGCAACTATATATATATATATATATTATTATATACAATGTAAATTAATTAATATGCAAATGCCAACTACAACTAAGATTTGGGACGATTTGTTTTTAAATTCAAAATTAAACCAAATTAAAGTAAACAATTAGTTAAAACAAACTAAACACTAAACAAGAATTGAAAAAACAAGTATTCAGTTATGGAAAATATGGATCATTCATGGGCTTGGCAAGCAACTTAGACCTATCGTAGTTTAAGTCCAATTAATTTAGAAATGGCATAGTTCTTGATTAAACAAACCAATTAGATTAAACACTTAATTACCTTAAGTATAATTTAAGTAATTAATTAATCATAGATACCTCTAGTTATTAATTAATCATCAAGAATTAGTCTAATCTAATTAAATAAATTTAATTCCAATATTAATTGAGTTTATTAATTTCTGGGAATTAAGAAATAATCACCTAATTCAACCTAATTAGGTAATTAAAATTTCAATTATGCAAGACTACACTTAGCATTACTTAGATTATACCATTAACCAATGATTTAATCAAAATAACACTAATTGGGACATAAAATTTGAAATTTCTAGGTCTAAAAAAATGCACAAATCCAAACTCAAATTCAATACTAAATAACCATAATCGTGTATTCAATACATTCCAAATATAAATCCAGTATCCAATCATCAAGATTTATACAAATCTTGATCAATCCTAACTTAGAAACCCCAAGCTAAAATCAAATCAAATTTAGAAAAATCAAGATGAAGAAAGAAAAGACTTCCTATATGCTCTAGCCAAACTCAAGTACTAAGCTCCAGGCCTTACTCCATGAAAGACCTACAAAAGAGCTCTAACCTTGTATCTTCATGAGCTCCCAAGCTTTATCAAAAAGATAGAGGGATTCAACCATGGCAAAGGAGATAAAAGGATGGTGTGAAAATGGTGGAGCTTGAAGGAATTTGAGGTAGGTTCCGTTGAGCTTGATGAGCACAAAGAAGCAAGAAAATGAGAGGAGACTAACAATGGTAGTAGTTGGAATGAGAGAAAGAGAGAGCTAAATCTGGCAATTACCCACTGGGGAAAGATCCCAGCCATTCCTAAATCTTCCATTGACCCGAGGGGGACACCATATCCTTCACCTTGGTGTCTATGTTAATGGGGTTCTAGTTGTTCTATACATAGTTAATGAGTGGCTTTTCCATCCAACTCCAACAATTCCACTAGAAGAAGGTATCTTTTCCATTATGCACTTTTCTACCTACTTCCTATATGAATTTATAACAATTTTGAGATATTCCATTCCATATATGAGAGGTATTTCTTTGAGGGTTAACACAATGAGACATGTGCTTTCTGTACTTGTACTTTAACTTCAAACATTTCACCCATAAGTGTCAGGTTTTACCAATAAGCCCTAGCAAAGTTTCATGATAAATGCTTCATTTTGCTTTTTGAGGTATTTTAAGGCCACAATTTTGCTTATCTCTTTGAACTCTATCCCTAGCCACTAGATGGATGTTCTTCTTTCCTTGATGCTTGTTCCATAGGAAATCTCTACTACACTTTTCCATCTTTGCTATGACATCTTTTGGCAAAAGCATAGATTGCATAGCATAACTAGGAAGGGTTTCCAAGATAGATTTAATTAAAACCACCCTTCCTGCCATGTTTAAATACTTCCCCTTTCAACTAGATAATCTTCTACACATCTTGTCAATGATGAAAGAGAAAGTATGCTTGGTATTTCTTTTATGGAATATGGGCAAGCCCAAATATTTTCCCAAGTCTGCTATGAGTCTTACCCCAATATGTTAGCTCAATTCCATGGCTCGATTGAAATGAATATTTCTTGAGCAAAACACTTTGTCTTTCTAATGTTCATTTGTGTCCAGAACCCTTGCAAAGTTTCTCTAATACTTGCTTAACAACATCAGCTTGACTCTTAGCACTACCAGATGTTGTTTGTGGCCCATAGCAATGCCACTATCCCTACCTTCATACTATTTCTACCATCATTAGTGGTCGTATTCTCATCAGCAACATGTTGGGCCTTTTCTATGAAAACAAGGTCCATAAGCCTTTTGTTCTCCTTCCCTTTCACTTTAAAGCTAGGTTTAAACTGACTCATGCCATTTATACACTTAGCTTTGTTAGAGTGGCCACTTCTAGCTATCTTGTGTGACTTGCTTTCTTGCTTAGAATATATCTGCTTCTCACTTTTTTTTGCATTTTTCTCCTCAGTTTCCCTTAGGGTGTTTGTAATATCCTAATTTTTATGTATGTTTTTTATGACTAGATCATGTCATAAATGATATTAAAGTGTTTTGGATTAACTCATGACAAGTGGGGAAGCCTGGATATTTAATTAAATTAGTTTAAGGCCCAAAATATCCTAAAATATAAAAAGGTAGAAAGGGCAAAATTATTATTTACAATAAGACAAAGAAAATAATATTTTAAATACTCCAGTGCAAGTTAAAAGTAGAAGTGATACTAGTTATGCTGACCCTGAGAGTAAAAAGTATAAATTTGTAAAAGGCGGGTCCTACGTAAATAGTCAATGACAGAGGAGATGACTAGTAAAAAAGTAAGCAAGATAGGTGGACCCTGCATGAAAAAGTAAAAGAGAAAGATAATGGGTCCCCTAGATAAAGTAAATAAGAAGGACACTGAGTATAATAAAAAATCTGGATAAAAAAGTACTCAAACCAGAGCCAAATTTATCTGTAAAAGTAAAAAGTACATTATCTCTTTTTTTTATTTGACATGAAGTAAAGAGGGAAAAGTTGGACATTTTTGCCCTTCCCTACTCTCTTACAAGCCCAAAAATATCTAGGGGTATAATGGATAATTGGTATATTAATGTGAGAATAATTGCGAACCTTCGAATTAAATCTCAAGCTGAGAGTCCACAATCATCAGACCTTCCTATAAATACCCCCTCCCCTTCCTTATTTTCCACACACAACTCACGTAAGAAAGGAAGAGGGAGCGTGAGAGAGAAAGAGGGAGTCGTGAGAGAGAAGAGGAAGAAAAAGAAGAAGGAAGAAATAGGAAGAAAAATGAGAAAGAAGGAAGGAGGAAGGAAGGAAAGGCAAGTAGGAGTCTTCTGAGGTAAACTCCTACTCTAGATCTCTTCTAAATTTCCTCTTTATTTATTTAGTCTAAGATTAGTTAGAGTTTAAGCTATTTTCTTCCTTCATCTTGTTCCTCTTTTTGGATCAAAACATGATTTTGAGGGAAGAGTTTATAGTTCATGGTTAAGTTAAATTTATATGATGATGATAAATTATTAAGTAAGATTTAATGATATTAATAGATTCTCCTTAAGGCAAAGGAGTTATTCAAGAAGTAGAGAACCCAAGATTTAGAGGTTAAAACTCTGAGGTAGTAACTCTTACTCTAAGTTTTTACATTTATGTATTGTACTTATGTTTTAAAATGTTGTTGTGATGTTTAGCTGCTTTTTATGATTGGTTTGGCTATTTTAAGTTAAGAGATAAGCCCCGGGATACCCATTTGCTAAGCCGTTATACCGTAGAAATTTTTACTGCAACTTATAATTTTAATTGTTTTTCCCAAAAGCATATTATGAAAGTATTGTGATTATACAATATTTATGCAAAGTTCAAGCTAATGTGATAATGTAATAAGCTTGAGTTATGTTGCTATTGAAATGTCCCCCCATCTCATCCCATATTTCCCAATGATAGGGTCAAATAATGCTAAAGGAAAGAATTTAATAAGGATAATGGAGGAAGAAGAATGAAGTCTTATTGCTCTGTTTTGGCTGTTTATTTTGATGCGTTGTATAAAATTGAATATGTATCAAAAAATTTTGTGGTTTATATTCAAGGATAGATCCATGTCTCAAGAACATAATGGCACTAATTTGGTTGTATTTGGATTTATACAATTGTAGTTATGCATGATTTACTAGAACTACTCTAGTGATAGTTTATTCTGACCTCTGATGACATATATTGATGCTCTGACCAGTAGGAGTGGAATAAATGTATGAAAAAAAATATGGTTAGAAAGTAAACAAGTAAATATTTCCAATGATGCTAAGAATGTGCCAAATGGCTTTGTATATTAAGAGAAATGAATTTTCAAATTTAAGGTTCAGATTTTTGGATAGAAACAGAGACTCTAAATGAACAATAATAAGTATATAATAAACTGTAAGAATTCGTACGTTAATTTCCCATTTTATGATTTTTTTCATAAAAATTTGAGATGTGCATGATTTTTAGAGACCTAAACCATGGAAAAAATATTTTTCTACATTTAGTTATGATTTTTGAAAAATCACTATACAATGAGTTGTAAACTGGCAAAAATAGTTTTGTACAATTTTAAAGTTTTAATTGGTTTAAGTTTTTCTAAAAATATTTTCATACATCAAATAAGCAGTTTTATTTCCAAATGTAAGATGTAACATTGTTAAGGTCATCTGGTGTAGTCTCTTCCATCTCCTTTTCAAGGTTAGCCATCAATGAAAATCTCAATTTTGTCTCTTGAAAACCCCTAGTTCTTGCACCTTTAGAGTAGGCTTTTTGATCTCTTTGTACCTCCCTTATTTTCTCCTTCCTTGATTTTCAAGATTTCATGGATTTGGGTGCTATCATCCATGGACCAAAACCATCAGCCGTTGCCTGAGAAGATTCCAAGGAAGACGTCGATATTGGAGTGCAAATGGACATTAGTGAACTTGTTGGCAATAGTGCGTAATTATGCCTCTAAGGTGGTGATGAGCTTCCAGTCCCCGTTGATGTGGTGGCTGCCATTTCTATGTGATGGCTATGTTTTGTTTCCATCCATAGGCACAGGGGTCCATCTTGTGTCCATACCTTTCGCACGAGAAGCAGATGAGATTTAGTCCCTCATATTCATCATCAAAAATGGAATTTATAGCGATGATCTGCAGAACCAATTTTTTTTGTAAGTCAAGTTCCACACAACTTCTAGAAAATCTACCTCTTTCGGTTCTAGTATATGATGTTGTGATGTATGATAAAGTGCATATATCATTCTTTAATGTCTTCCAAATTCTGTCCCCCAAATACTATATGAAATGGTTGTTGTTGCAATGTATAGGAATTGATGGAATCCTAACCTATAAGGTCATCCTACCCAAAGCATTATTTCTATGGTCAACAAATGGTGTCTACCTCTGCATACATACGCAGTGCTACATAATTACCCACAGTCCTCCATAGAGAACCTTTCTGTATTGAGCTTTGCCATGTGTATCTTCTCTGAACCGAACCACAAAGTAATTGGTAGGTAGGTCAATTAGTTCAAAGTCTAAAAATTCCTATATTCAGGTAACCCATATCTTCGCAAGTCTGAGACTAATTCTTTTGCCTAGAACTATGACAATTGAGGCATTTTTCTAGGGCTTGCACCAAGCTTTAAATTCTTCTCTAGATATGGGAACCACTGGGTACAAGTTCATTAGAGCCTTAATCTCTTGAGTAGATTCTAGGAGTTTCCATGGAACCTCCCCATCATCATCTAGAAGATCATCTACATCCATCATAATGTTCATGTTTGCTACTCATTTAAAGCCATCAAGGAGTCCTTATAAGAAAAGGGTTTCTTCTGATTGTTTCCTGTGTTACCGTTTTCAGCCACTACAATCTATTTTGTAGATTGAGCATTTACATCTGAGCCTTCCATATTATTGCTCTCTTCCATTGGAGATTCTTCTAGCTACAAAGCTTCTGGTTTCCTAAGAACTTCAATCTTCTTTGTTTCCTCTATTCCTACCAATTTGGAGGGTTAAAAGATAGCATCATTCTTTTTCTTTTGTTTTGTTTCTATTATTGGACTCCCCATAGGATGGTCCGGTGATTGTTTCCAATGGTTTGCATAATCCAAACTCATCTAGGCACGCAAATCAAGAGAGAGCAAAGTCAGAACTAGTCAAAGCCCTAGTTACTAAAAATACACTCTTCACTTTCTGAAATTGCATGTGTGAAATTTTAAGTGGCTTATTTAACAATAAAATTAAATATAGAAAAGTGTGAGAGGGTTTCTTTTAAAAAAAATAAAAGGACAACGTAAGACAGTGACAAGTGAAGGGAGAAGTCTAAAGTATAAGGTAGTCTGAGGGTAGCAGCTTGCTTTTAGCTTGTGTCCTTCAGTCTACTCTTCTCTGATCAAGACACAAGAAGCTAACTGGCATTTGCGAAGTTCAAATTTCAAAAGGCAAGCCCCATCCTTCTCTTCCTTCTTCTATTTTCTTTTTCTTCTTCCGTCCCTCTAACATTTTTTTCCTTTCTCTTCTCTCTTCATCGTCAACATCTTTCCCTTCTTTCCTTGTTGTCATCTCCTTCTTATTTTTGTTGCTTCCTCTGCTCATTTCTTTTCCTCCATCTGTGATTCATCAATTTTTATTTTTTTGCTTTTTCATCTTCCACTTTCTTCGTCTCATCCTTTTCTTTTTCCAGCACCATGTTTGCTTCTCAGAGTGATCGGGATCCTGCAGGTGTATAGGGTCGATCGTAGTAATAAAAATATCTCTGGAGTATTCCAGAGATCGAACCCAAGGGAGGTTATGATTTACTCAATTAAATAATTTCAGTCATAACAAACAATTTGTAAAATGTTAATCAAATTCTAAACTAAGAGAAATTAACAATAAAAGCAAGGGTTTGAGTTTAAATCAATTACTGAGAGCGTTAGGGAATTGAGTTTCATCTTCCTGGAACAACTAAAGTTACTCTTAACTTGACTCATTATAATTATAGTGACAGTTATTTTTAAATTATCCTAATTACCTTTCAGTCAATTAGTCTGTATTTAATCAGGTCTTAATTCACTATCGTGCAACTAAAATCCCTAATTAAATCTTGAAGTTATAACTAAAGTCACCATAAACCTCTAATTCTATCTCTAGAATTATTGTTTATGTCTATCTCTCTAGGTTTAGACTCACTTTTCACCTTTCAATCTATCAAGTTTATCCACAGAATGAATTTTATGGTGGTCAATCACAAAATTCCCAATAAAGCACAAAAGAGATAGATATAATCAAACATACATATATTGAAAAAATTCAATCATAAACAAGAGTCAAAATCCAGAGTAAACTCTAATCAATCCTAGTTAGACTACATCCCTATCCCTAACTGGGAAGATTAGCTACGCATAAACATGGTTCTTAAATTCAACATAAGAATAATCCCCCAAATCATCTGAACAAAATCTAAAGAAAGAAAAGTAGTGGAAGAATAGAAAGATTCAGCCTCACTACGCTTTCAATCCTCTCAGAATTTCCTTCAGAATGCTCTTCCTTAGCTCCAGAGAATTTGGAATAAGTCTTCTAGGGCTCAGAATAGTGATCGTAATCCCCTTCTCCTTTTTAAAACTTATATATATATATATCTATATCCTTCGCACGACCCTCACCATTTAAAATTCGTTTAAATCCTTCACCCGGCGCCGTATCAGCTATTTTTGTACATCCGGCGCCGGATGAACTAAATGCTGCGTTCCTTCTATGATCCACCCGGCGCCGGGTGGATTAATGCTTTGGTTGACCCGGCGCCGGGTCAACTCGCAATGCTGAGTATTTTACGCCTCCTCACCCGGCCGCAGGTGAGGAAAACAAATGGAGACTGGATTAACTTTTCTTGGTGCCTTCATGTCTTCTTTTTCCACTCTAAAATCCTCATTTATCCTTCAAATTTTCCTGAAATGCAAATATGTCTCAATTTAAATAGAATCATGCAAATTTAATATCAAAACTTAACATTTTTCAAGTAAAATAATATCAAATATGGGTATTTTATAGATATAAAATAGACACATCACAGAGATCTTCAATCTTTTTCTTGAGTCAATGTGACCCTATCGACCGCCGGTTCTACCGATTTTGGCCGATGTAAAACCAGTTTATCTAGTTCTACACCAGTTTACATCTACCTCGATTCATCTTCTTTACCGGATTGGAACAAGTACTGATTCTCAGTCCAACCGGTTGAATCAATCACTCCAGTCCGATTTTAACAATACTGTAGAAGACAGGAGAAAGGTATTGTAAACACCCCATTTTGTCCGGACATTTTACAAAAAATAATAAAATAAAATGAAATAAAAATAATAACAAAAAAAGAAAGAAGAAAGGAGATAAAAGAAAATAAAAAGTAAAAATAGAAAAACTAAAACCAAAACAAAAAAATAAAATAAAATAGAAACTGAAGAGGAGGAACAGAGGGACGTGGACCAAAAAACAGAGACAGAGGGAGACGTGACAGTTGAAGACGAAGAGGAAGCAGCCGCGGGAGAACTGGGAGGACGATCCACGGCGGAGGAAGGAATGAAAGGAGCCGCGGGTGAAGAAAGACAAAGGGGTGCACCGAGAGAAAGAGAGGATCCAGAGGCAGCATGACAGGACAAGAAAAGGACTGAGGTAGCAAAGCAAGAAAGGGAAGCAGCTGCGGAGATCTGAGGAGCCCGAGGAAAATGGAAGGGGGGCAGGACACTGAAGAAAAAGGCGAGCGCGAAAGGAGGAGAAAGGAGGAGAGAAAAGCAGAAGCTCCTCCTGTTCGTGGCCGGAGTTAATGCTACTGCCTTGCATGAGGAAGGTTCACAAAGGCACCAAGAGCATAATGAGGATCGTAGATGTCTTCACTAGCTCAGCATTGTTCTCTCCTTCTTCTCATCAACAAATTTCCTGAAGATTACAGGTTCATTCTAGACGCACCCTCAACTCCAGAAACATTTGCTTGCCTGAGTCTTCCTTCTTTCTTAATATGTCGATCATTGTCATAAAATTTTTATTACACTTTATATGTAATTTTTTTTTGGTATTTTTTATTATGCTTTAATTGATATTTATCCTAGATAATTCTAGTAGTCTATCTTGTATAAAGCTGTAATACATGGCATTTTTGTGTGTCTTGAAAAAACTAAAAAATAAATAATTACCTATAATTGTGCCACGTGAGTTTTTTCTGAATCCACGCAGGCATATTGATTAATCATGTTGTCGTGTGAGTTTACGGGTCCACGCAGGCATATGATCTAGATGACTGAGTTGTAAATAACTTAGTCATATAATTTTTCAACAAAATATATATTTTGAAATACTTTAAATAAATAATAATACTTAATGATTTTTTTAAATAATAATAATAGAAATAATCGACTCAATAATCCCACCACGTGAGGTTTCCAGAACCCACGCAGGTACGCTGGGTAACTGAGTTATCGCGTGAGATTGCTCATCCATGTAGATATATCAGTTAAATAACTTTCTTTGAAGAAAATGATTATATTTCCTAAAAAAAATTATCTTAACAAGTTTTTTCCCAATTTTATCTAAAAATATATAATAAAATTTTCATTTGAAAAAAAATATATAGTAGTATTTTCTGAAGTTTTGCTTTAAAGGTTAGTAAAACCTTTATACCGCGAGATTTCAGAATCTCCGCAGGTAATTCAGGAATCGGTTTATTGGGCAGGACTGCGAGTCAGCACCAGATAAATTGGTTTTCATTTTAAAAAAAAATTTCAAAAGAATAAAAATGTGATGATTTTCCAAAAGTACAAAATATATCATTTTACAACAAAAAAATCAAAGAAAAACAAAAGATATTTTTACCCAAAATAAAATAAGAGTAAGTGAGCGGAATTGAATTATCTTTTACAAATTAAAACACACCAACTCAATCTCAGAAAATTGTTTTGTTTGTAAAAGGTTAAATTATTTTCCATTAACCTTCTCTTATTACAAAAATTAAAAATATATATATATATATATCAACCAACAGACACGCATTTCTAGTCCCGAACTACGTGGACTTTGATCCCCATCGTAGGGTACGTAGGCCACAGGCTCTAATCCTGGGTCAAGTCCGCCTTTGTAAATAAATAAATATTTTCTGGTTTATTTGGTGTTTTTTCCCTTAATTTAATAAATATTTTTCAATTTATTTTTTTAAATTCCTTTTTCCTCATTTTTTAATCTCCTTAATTTCTAAGTTAATTTATTTTCCTTATTCCATTTTTCAAACTTTCTTAATTTCTTTTTTTCTCTACCCGTTTTATCGCATGTGAATTATAAAAGGAAAACCAAAATATATTTTAAAGCCATATTAATTTACGCAATCAACGTAAGGTAACCGTTCCTAGGAACGGGTGTCGTGGGGTGCTTAACACCTTCCCCACGCACAATCGACTCCCGAATCCAACTCCGATTACGCAGACCATCATTTTCTCTTCAATTCGGTTTCCCAAGATTTTCCTCAAAATTTTGGTGGCGACTCCTCACAAGTCGGTTTTCTCTAGAAAACCAGATTTGTTCTCATTTTTCCTTTTGTCGCATTTTTTCGGGTGCGACAGGTATGACTTTGGACCAGTGTATGAAAAACTGGATCAAATTGGCCGGTTCAACCGGTTGGATTAGGAACCAGTACCAGGTTTGGTCGGAATGAAGAAGGGAACCAAAGGATTCCAAAACCAGTGGGAATTTATCTAAAATTGATCAAAACGGCTTTGAACCAATGAAAACAGGTAATGAACTAGTTAAATGGGTTAGAATTTTTTTAAGTTTTTAAGTCTTGAAAAGAAAATAATATTATTTTTAGTATTAAATAGCACTATTTTTTAATAAACATTTTTCCTTTCCGTAGTATAATATTATATAAGTATTATTATGATACATAATTATTAATAATGATAAATTTATTTAATAAATAATATGAAAATAGGATATTAATTGATTATTTTGAATTCAAAATATAATTATGGATGAATATCAACTTATTTAGATTATTAATAATGATAAATTTACTTAATTTTATTATTATCAGTTTAATTACGGTTCAACCACAGTTGAACTATTGAATCTTGAATCATTTTGTCTTGACCAATTCAATAATTGGTCTGATTTTTAACACATTGCTTTGGATTTTTTGCAAAGGTTTTGTTGGCCACAAAGGTCAGTTCTAACACAATTATATATATATATATATATTATAAATTAAATTTGAATTTTTTAATATTTTAGAGAGTAAAATAGAAAGATGGAGAAATGGGTCTACAAGAGTGAGACTTGCATATATTTTTTTATCTACTTAAAAAAGGTAAAATAATTCAGAGAATATGTACCAATATGATTTTTTATATTTATATAAAATGATAATTAGGTAGGTTTTCCCTTGAATATGTGTAAGATTTATTACAAACCTCCAAATGCAACATTAAACCATGAACAAGTCATCTTATTCATAAATTATAAATAATATACAACTCATTTCACACTTCATATAATATATGGAAATGTGTCTAATTGTCTTTATATCTAGCCCCAACCCATCGACCATATTTATAAAAAGAGAAATTGAAAGCACAAAGTGATCTCAAACTTTGATAACTATCTACTGTAGCTGTGATTTAGTATATATAACATGTTTGGTCTAAATAAATGTTATTTACCAAATCGCTACACACATTAAATCACCAATTAACAATGGAAGAGCATGTGAAGTATTTTATATTGAAATTAATTAAAGAGAGATAAGAAGAAAATAATGAGTACTCCCTCCGGTCTCAATTACAAGAAAATTTTAGAGGAGAGGTTTGGTTTAAAATACTTCATCTGATCCTTAATATAACACCATTTTAATTGAATCATGTAGATTAAAGATGTGAGTTAAAGTTAATTAACTATCTTAATTTTTCTAAAAATCAAGATATTTTCTTAAAATAACCACTATTTAATCTCTTTCTCTTTGGGATGAATTAAATAGGGGCATTTTTTGAAAATATGTAATAAATGTTACCTCTTATTCTGAAGAGGGTCTTATATTTAATTATAAGTCAAAAGACCCTATATTTAAGACGAGAGGAAGTATAAGAGAATAAATATAGATTTCTGTTATAATAAATGAGATATTCCAAAAATATCCCTTAAGTATTATGACTTTTAATGAACATTAATAGTGTGAAGGAAAATATCATTAATTGAGAGTAATTTAAAAAAAATTATGTTTAACTATAAATTAAATAACTTTAACTAACTTTATTGATACATGTAAGGTAATTTTTTCTCTTATACTTTAAGAACTATATGTGCAAAGGTGTGCTGCTCATCTATTTTTAATTTTTTATTTATCTTTATCATCCTTTTAGAATATTTTAGATGATTCAAGCCAGTCTATCACACATTGATGAGTAAGTCATTGAAATAGAGAATTTTTTTTTTAAGTAGCAAGATTAAAGTTTCGTTAAAGCGAAAATTAAAGTTTCAGAAATAATTATTAAATTTTAAATATAACTGTCACACCCGAAAATGCGACGCGGATGGCGTGGGAAACGAAAATAAAAAGAAAATGGAGAAATCGGCCCACGCGATGGAAGACCGATTTCGGAGGAGTCGCCACCAAAATTTTAAGGAAAATTTTGGAAAACCGAAATAAAAACAAAAAGGATAAGAATTGGTCTGCGAATCAGAGTTGGGTTCGGGAGTACGATTGTGAGTGGGGAAGGTGTTAGGCACCCCCACAATACCCGTTCCTAAGAACGGTTACCTTAGGTTGATCGTGCAATTTTTTTTTATGGCTTTTTACAAATTTATTTT
The DNA here is from genome assembly GCA_026686845.1 of Adenanthera pavonina. NCBI lineage: Eukaryota > Viridiplantae > Streptophyta > Magnoliopsida > Fabales > Fabaceae > Adenanthera > Adenanthera pavonina. Next base: position 9,431,913 of record JAIVEN010000002.1, read on the forward strand.
GATTGCCCTTTTACTATTCACATGCGAAAATAAAAAAAATTAAAATGAAAATAAAGAATAAAATGAAAATACGGAAAGGTGGGAAAAATAAAGTGAGGAGAAAAAGTTATTTATTTACAAAAGTGGACTTGGAAAAATACATTGGTAAACATTTCTTAAATAAGAGAAAAAACACCAACTAAATTAGAAAATATTTATTTATTTACAAAGTGGACTTGAAAAAAATCAATTGGTAAATATTTATTAAATTAAGAGAAAAAACACTAAATAAATAAGAAAATATTTATTTATTTACAAAAGCGGACTTGGAAAAATTAATTGGTAAATACTTATTAAATAAGGGAAAGAACACCAAATAAAATCAGAAAATGTTTATCTATCTACTAATTAATCAGAAAATATATGTTTATGTACAAAGCCAGACTTGACCCAGAATTAGAGTCTGGGGCCTACGTACCCTGCGATAGGGATCAAAGTCGACGTAGTTCGGACTAAAAATACGTGTCACTGGGCTGGTATTTTTTATTTTATATTTTCTTTGAAAAGAGAAGTCAATAGAAAATAATTTGCCTTTCCACAAATAAAACAATTTTTAGAATTGGTTGGTGTGTTTTAATTTGTAAAAGACAGATTACTTCTCATTGTTTGCTCTTTTCATTTTTATTATGTATTTTTTTTGTTTAATCAATTTCTAAAAGAAGAAATATATTTTTCCTTAATTTAAAAAAAAGATTAAAATTATTTGTGGTTTTGAACATTTTATTTTGATTTAAAAGGAAATATTTGGAAATAATTTTATTCTTACAAGATAAAATCAATTGGCTTATGTGGCGACTTTCTCGCTCACAATGTACCCATTGATGCCTAAATGTCCACGGTGGTGTCACTCGAGACAAAAGGCATAAAAAAAACTCACAAGAAACAAATAATTTTATTTATTTTTTTTATTTTCTGGTACAAAATATATTTTTTCCTTTTCATTATAAAATAAATAAGATCCTTAAAAGAATTCGAAAATGGGATTCTTGCATATATTTTTAAAGAAAAATAATCAGCATATGTGGTGACTTTATCACTCACAAGTTACTGATCAGTATTTGAATACCCGCGGTGTTACCACTCGAGGTAGATAAAAGGCATAGATAAAATTGAAATAAATGAAATCATTTTTGAATTATAAAAATAAATATTATTATAGTTATAAAAAAACAATAAAAGAAATCTAAAAATATGACTTTTACGTATATACTCATATATTATTTATTCTTATTTATTTATTTGTTTTATTTTAGTTTATTTATCTTTTCTTTTCTTTTTTTTTGAAAAAGAGTTAATTAGGATTTGGGGTGACTTTATCACTCACAGCTCGCTGATTAACACCTAAATGCCCACGGTGTCACCACTCGGAACATAAAGACAAAAATAAAAATTTGAAATAAAATACTCTCATTGAATCATTTATTTTTACTTTCAATAAAAAAAACCATTAGTGTTCGTAAATATTAAAATTTAACCGATCTTTATACCATGGCAACTCCTCACTCATGGTACAATTGACTGACACTTATAGGCACACGGGGAGTTGGTCCCTCGTGGCAAACTCTAAAATAGGGACCAACTAGACAAAGCAACATGTACTTATGCTTAATCAAGGATTTTTATATTAATCAAATCACAAACAGACAATGATAGCCTAGGTAGCCAATATCCACCAGTACATACCACTTCAAATTGATTGTACCCTCCAGTCCTTTAGAAGTGTGCATTGGTGAGATGATATGTTCATTATCAAAAGATTTAAGGTAAGTTACGCGTGACTCCTAGGACCCTTCCGACCCCCCCATCTCATAGTAAAATAGCAACCACTTGAATGTCATAGAGTGCGCGTGTATACATATACATATATATATATGGAGGAATACTCTTCAATCAACAACCCCATGTGACTGGACATCAGGAGGAGAATTGATGGATTCAATGCATAGCATAAAGATGGAGAAAGTTTAAAATGTTAATGAGCAAGATACCCCATAGCGAACAATAATCGTCCCTGGCAGCACAAACTTCCTCAATACATCACCCATTATCATTACCTCTATACTTTATTAAACAAGACACATTCACGCAGTAAAGAGAAATACACACTTAGAATGAGGGCAAGTTGATATATAAACATCCTGAAGCCTAAGATCTGTTATGTTAAAACTGGGACTCCAAAAATCAACCATAAAGGTAGAATTTCACCATTATCATAATTCCAACATCAATTTGGTTCCTAACTGTTTTCAATTTCAGTTCAAAGATGCCACTCACGCAGAACCGACATTATCTCAAAGCTGACGAGTAATTGCAATAACATTAATAACATTGAAACACATAAGCTAGAAACTTGGGAACAAACCCAACTCAGTGAACCTTTTTGGAAACCAATTCTTTAACACCCATTAATTACCTCTAGATCAGAGATAACCACAGCCAGACAACCATGAGTGACACCCCACAAGAACAAGTATCATAACAAAGCAAATCTGACACTTGAGTCTACAACTTTGGAAACCATTTAAAACAATCCTATGATCTATGGCAGCCAGCACCAGATCACACAGCAGTTAAACAGAAATCTTTCAAAAGTCCTTGATAGCAAACTGAAGTAACATAAATCTTTATCTTGTAAAGGAAATCACAGGCTTATTCGACATCGTGAAAATAAAGTCCTGTCATACTCTCCCTCATCACACAAAAAAACTGCGCATACTCGGGGTCCCACCAAAAAAATACAAGACATGCACCAACATATAACAGCATGTCATCACAAACCACAAAAGCCATTGTCAAGGCTGAAAGCAAAATCTTACAACGTCCAGACAAGAACCATACATTCATAAATCCCAGCAGTCAATAAGGGCTAAAGAAATAAACTAAGCATCCATCCTTTCCATCGTAATAAACACTGCACCCTGTACTGAGAAATAAAGATTACCGGCCCAGGATTTTTGTTGCTAAATGCTCAGTGTTGTTCTCCAGCACCTCTTGGTTTCTTGACTCTCCTCCTGCCCTTCTTTTCCTTCTCCTCTCGGCCTCCTCTCCCTTTTATAGCCCTTTGCGGGTCAACGAAAAAGGCCCCCTCTTGAACGTGTGGTCCTTCCTTTTCAGCTCTGCTTTCGTGTGTCAATATCCATGCTCCCCTGCTCCAGCCGACTTCGCCTTACCCTGCCTCTTTCACTTATGCCTCTTTGTCTTTCCCCTTGCGTGTTCAGGCTTCTTATGGTCCTCCCAGCTTTTTACCTCGTCTGTGCCTTGCCTTTTCTTGGCTCCCTTTGCTTTCTCAGACTGCTTTTATTCGGCTTTTCCTGGCCTCTACGAGCATGCTCAGAACTCAGAAGCTTTTCCTTCCTCTTGCTCCCTCTGTCACCTCCCGCGGCTCCCTCCCTTTCTTTTTCTTTTCGTGGGTTCGACTCCCACTGTGGTCGCCATCCTACTGCACCTTCACTCTCTGTGCTATCGTGTGCTCTGACTTTTTTCAGTTCAGACTCCCTGCGGCTCTTTCCTCACCGTGGCTGCCCGTGGCTCCCTCTCTCCCCAGTTCAGTCTCCACCGAGGCTCTCTCGGTTCCTGCTTTCCGTATTCCTCCGAGCCCTCCTCCCTTTTTTTTTTTTTTAGCCGTGGGTGCCTCCTCCGTGCTCACTCTGAGCTCCTCTTCTCGCTCGGCTGAGCCCTAAGGGCCCTTTCTGGTTCCTTCGACCGAGTCTCTCGGTTTTTCCTTTGTCCTCTCCTCTCTCACGTCTTCCCTCCGCCTTCTCTCTCCGTCTCGCAGCTCTGCCCTAGCTCCCTCTGCCTTCCCCCACCGTGTCTCTCGGTGGTTCAGGCTCCCTCGGCTCTGGTTCGGCTTCCCTCGGTTTCCTCTTTCCCAGCTCCTTCTGATTTTTCCTCTTCGCGGATCTCTCGGCCTCACGCTCGCGGCCGAGTTCTCGGTTCGTCCCCTCCCCCTTAGGGCTACGCCCTTGACTCTCCTTCACGAGCCCTCCTTTGGGCTCGTGACGTGGGCTGGAGCATTTCAGCCCAAATTGGGCTGAAACGCTTCAGCCCCTTTTTTTTTGTTTTTTTTTGTTTTTTTTATTAATTTATTATTATTTTTTATTATTTTTTCCTTTCTTCTTCTTTTTTTTTTTAATTATCATTATTATTTATTTATTATTATTTTTTTCAGATGTCAAATTTTATAAAGATAAATTTGAGTCTTGAAATTAAATTACAGTTACTAGTTTTCCTGCTTAAGAGAGAACTTTGTTTTACTTCTCTTTTTTTTTCTCATTTTTCATACCTTTTTTTTATTATTATTATTATTTTATAAAAATGCCCGGACAAAATAGGGTGTTCACAATAACCATACAAGCAAAGCAAAAAAAAAAATAGGAATTCTAAAACAATGATTTATTAAATCTTAAAAAAAACTGTTAAAGAAGTGAAGCGGGAAGTTTAACAGTAATTATCAACGGAATTTAAACCCCTGACCATTGGTGAGTACTTACACCGCACTCCATCCTTTGTCAACTAAACTTGCCCATTGTGGCATTAATCATCAAGTAAGTAAAATTTAAAGAGTCGATCGTTAGACAGATAAAGCCGGAATAAAAGCTTTGGAAACAATTATCAACTAAAATTTAAATACAACTATATATATATTAGACAAATGAAGTGGGAGTAGAAGTTTTGGAAACAATTACCAACTAAAATTTGAATAAGATATATAGTTAAACTGGCAAAGCTCAAGATAAAAGCTTAAAAATAAAATATTCACTAATAAAATTTAAATATAATGCTTAAACAAATTATTAAAATAACTAAATTTTGGCTTTCTCACAGAGTCACAGTTATATACGGAATATTATTAGAAACTTTGCAAGTTTAATCATAATTAAAATGATACTATATCTATACAAAATTATAGATATGTTTAATTATGGGATTGAAATTATCACATCGTCCCATATCTTGTTAGCATTTTTTTATACTCCCTCCACTCTTAAATGTAATATATTTTATCATAATTTTAAATATAAGATCCTTTATAGAATATGAGGTAATATTTATTATGTATTACAAAAAATTTTTCTTATTGAGTTTATGAGAGAGAGAGAGAGAGAAAGAAAGAAAGAAAGAAATTCAATAAAGGTAATTTTGGAACGATATCTTAATTTTTAAAAAATTAAGATATTTAACTAATTTTAACTCTCATCCTTAAACTGCATAATTTATTAAAAAAGTTTTATATTAACAATAATAACAAGTATTTCAAATTCCGAGCATTGGAGATAGAAATTCATGTTAATCAATGACATACATTAAATTGATAAGAATAGACAGAAAATTATTTTGGTATTAATACTCCCACCAATCCTTTTTATAAAGTACCTTCTAGAAATTTTTTTTGGTCCTTTTCATAAAGCATATTGTACTCCCTTCGGTCCTATATATAAGACCCTTTTAACCGAATCACGCAGATTAAAAATTGGAATTAAAACTAATTAACTACCTCGATTTCTCCGAAAATCCTAACATTTTTCCAAAACTATCCTTATTTAATCTCTTTCTCTTTCTCTTTGGATACATTAAATAGGGGTATTTTTTGGAAATGTATAATAAATACTACATCGTATATTGTAAAGAGTCTTATATTTAGGACCAGGACAAAAGATCCTATATATAAGACCGGAGGGAGTAATATTTAGTAACATTATTTTTGTTTTGTCCCTAATCATTTATTTCTTGACTTCGTAAATTGTTATTGAAGTTTTTGTATGATTGATCAATGGTAATATTCTTATAACCTTATTTAATTAGTTTCACACTTTCTTACTTAATAATGATTGAAAAATATTATTTAATAAGGATTGCATTATTATAATAAATATGGATAAAAAATAAATGCTTAGTTTTTTTTTAGAATTTTAAAAATATAACTAATTTTTTTAATTTATATAAAATAATTAAAAATATCTTATAAAAAAAAATAGAGGGAGTATACCACACATTTATGGATCAAAAGAGGGCCACCTTTGAGTTTCTGGATTTTTGTGACAGACAGGATTAATGGAAAGAAGCAATAGCATTGACTATGTATAACGCTCATCTTGGATTATTTCAGCAGGGCTGTTACAACTTGCTTATGCATCTCACAATCTCACTGCCTTTGTATTAAGTTGGCCAGTGAATTAATTAATTACTTCTTTTATTTTTTATTATAGATCACTTTTAACTGATTCACATGTATCAATAAAAATAGTTAAAAATAATTAACATTTTTTAATTTTGTAAAATTTATTATAACTTTTCAATATTACCCCAATTAAATTATAATTTATCTCAATTATACATTTCTCCATATCTCTTTACCATAATTATTTAATAAGAAGCAAACATAAAAATAAATATTTAATAATTACAAACTTAATTACTTATATTTTGCATATTTCAAACCTTCTAAAACATGATTTGTAATAGGTGGGTTTATAATAGGTAGGGAAATGAGGGAGTATATAAATATATTGCTTTCTACATTCACACTTCCAATATCACACTGCGAGGAGACTAATTGCACGGTTACGAACAGAATCTGAAATTTCACAAGGGATTTACTTTTCAAAAGGACTTAGTTAAGCAAAATGGCTGAACATGAAAGCATACATTGTTCAAGCACCTCGTATGGCGACCAGGATGTATCAACCATACAGGCGCAAAGGCCGCATCAACATAACTACACCAAGCTAAATTGAACAAAAGGGAAAAAAATCCCCTTTAAATTAATTTTCTTTTTGGGGGATAGACTCAAGATTCTTGTAGAAAAACAGACACATATAATAAGAGAGATATCAGAATGCTTAGAGTTTCAGAGTGAGATCCAACTCATTCATGGAAGCACCTTTAACGGCATTGAGTCCTCCACGAAATGGAACCCCATTTTCACCAGACGAAGTCGGACTCTCCAGAAAGCCGCCCCTACCAACGGCACCGGGCATCATCACATGCAGGTTTGCGTCACGAAACAAGAGGGAACGGCCATACTGAGGGTTATGATGGAGAGGGTTTTGGAAGGCGCCACCATATCCATATATGCCAGCGTGTCCCTCCTTCAAAGGCATGAACTCGTAAAATGTTTTCTTCTTTGAAGATGCACCGCCCTTAGAAGTCAGGGGGTTTGGTGATTGCCGATCAGTGTTCATAAGCTTCTGCATTTGGTTTCGCTGTTGCCGGTGTGCATTCTGATGACCGCCTAGCGCATTCATGGAGTGAAAACTCAGGTGACAGAATGAGCATTTGTATTTCTTAGGCTCACCAGTGCTCAGGCACGTACCGTGCCTTTGTCCGCCATTGTAATTTGTGGACGATGAGCTCTCAGCAGAAGCATCTCCTTCACGACGCAACATTTTGGTGAGTCTGGGAAGGATATTAGGATATGGACGAAAGAAACAGATAAGCTAATAAGAGTGTTAATCTCTAAGGGGTGGAGAACTGTGTCCCTAGAAAATGACATTTATAGCAAACCTTTGAAGTGACATAAACTAACCAATGTTTTTTTTTTTGGGCCAACTAACCAATGGGCTAAAGAGGGTGTTTTTTTTTTTATTTAACCTTGAGATATAGGTGATTAAAAATGGGGTTAAATGGTAATTAGCTAATTTTTTAGGGTTTGAAGAGAATTACGTGGAACCAGGATTTGTACAGACAGCATGAAGATTGATGGATGCGCGGGGTCTCACGAAATAGCAAGTTGTTAACCATGGTTGAAGTGGACCACTTTGTAATTTCTGATTCAGAGCCTGAGAGAATATTCATAAAAATTAACCAACACCGGAGTCTCACATTAAGGGGCACCTCTAATTCTTGTCTTTTTTTTTTTAACTAAATAAAAACATCACATTCAATGATCCATTGGAGTGCATAGATGTTCTGTAATAACATTAAATACAAACCAAAGTCAAATTTAATATTTAATATTAATAATATACTACACATCTCTCATTAAAAAAAAAAAAGAAATGGAGATTTTCTGATCATAAGACTAATACATACCATCGTGTGAACATTATTTAATTGATTCAATCTATTAAAATTGTATATTTTGTTATTAATTTTAATTTATTTGTGAGTATAATCATAAATATTATCATAAATAATAATATTTATATCCATATAATAATTTTTTTTATCAATATTAAAGTTTTAGTACTCCCTCTTCCTTAATATAAAATCTTTTTAATTAAATTATATAAATTAAGAATGGGAATTAACATTAGTTAACTACTTAATTTTTTTGAAAATCAAAATATTTTTTTAAAATTATTCTTATTTAATTTTATTTTCTTTTAGAGATTTTTTTAAAAAAATATGTAATAAATATTATCTCATATTTTAAGAAAAATTTTATATTTAAAATCAAATTAGAAAATTCTATATTTAGAAACTGAAGTAGTATAATTTAATTTCAATTAAGTCGTATATGATTTTGGTTTTGATAAACGTGGGACGGTATCATAAATGCTCTGCTTTGGTGAGTAATTGAAGAATACAAATTAATTAAAAGGAATTAATGGATGTCAAACACAGCACTTACAACGTGATTTTCCCATCTCACTAATTCCTTAACCTGTTGTTGGCAAAAAAAAATTCTTAAATATTAGTCCACTCAATCTTTATTATAAAATCCTTTTAATCTAAATATGTAAATTAAGGAAAGTGATTAAAATTAGATAAAAGTCTCTTGATTTTTTAAAAAATTACACATTTTAAAACTACTCTTACTTACTCTTTCTATTTCTTATTATATCGCAGTTTTTAAAAAAATTTAAATATATAAAATATAAGTCGCATTTTGAGTATTAAATATTATTTTTTATATTTGTCCCTAATTAAAAATTATGATGAAAAGAAATTAAAAAATACATAAATAAGATAAATTATAATTTTATGAGAATAATATAAAAAAGTTATTGTAAATTTTGTAAAATTTAAAAATTTTAATTACATTTAATTATTTTTTTTAATATGTATAAATGAATTAAAAATTATTTGTAATAGGAAATAGATGAGTATATCACTTTAATATCTTTCTTACCTACATTAATTACAATATTGAAAAAGGATAGAGATATTTTGTAAAATAAATTTGTGAAGAATATCTTATGAAAAAGTTTATGAAGGCTTCACTATTTTTTATAAATAATATTATATTATTAAAAAATCTCAAAAGCTTCTAAAAGAAGTATTATATGAGAAGCGATGGCCCAATATGTGTTGCGGAGACAGGGACAGGGAGATCGGTGGGGTGGGCCCCATTTCTCCATGCGCAGCACAACACAGCACAGTCCTTACCCAGTAGAGAAGTGAAGTCCGTTAATCATGTCCAATTCTCTTGAGGCGAAAAGACAAGATTATCTTCATAAAAAAAAAAAAACAAGTTCATCTTCATCAAAAGCAAAAAAAAAAAGACAAGTTCATAATTATACCTCGTAGAGTTGAAGTCAACGCAACGTGGGACTGGTCACAATTTCAGAAACAATTTTGCAAGCTGCATTATATGTTCAAATTAATTTCGAAGGAGACATGAGCAAGCCGTGCTCCCAACTTTTCTAATATTACTCGATATTGTATGTATTTTTGTGTCAAATTTTTATATTATACTATAGAGATTATATATATTTGGTTCCTAAAATTTATATTTTATTGTAAAAATAGATAGAAAGTTTAAAAAATCAATACTCTAGCTTTTTGTAGAGTATCCAATATTTTGTAATTACCCCACCATAAGATTTATACTCTATTTTATTTTACTAAATATCAATTTCACTATATTATCAAGTATTTAGTTCAATTGATAAGATGTTGTATTAGTTTAACTAAAAATTTTAAGTTCATTTCCTAGAAATATAACGGCGTTAAATAATGTCGATGGATCTTGTCGATCATCTAAATAAGTTTGAGCAGACTTAATTTGAATTAAATCAAATCTCAATAAATTATTAGATTAAAGTGAGGTAGTAGATTTTAGATATGAAATGCACATAGAAAAAAAAATATATATATATATATATATACACACACACACCAATTTCAACTTTCTTTTACATTCTCATACAAGAGACAGAGAAAACAAACTTGAAAGAAGAAGACAAACAGAGATAAAATCCTACCAACCTGGAAGTTGCATAATTAGCCTTTTGTGCATTACTAGTCTCGTGCGTGATGCAACTCCATAAATGTCTCTACTTCTATTATGCCATTACGCCATTGAAGAACTGTAATTAACAAAGGCAACCAATTCATGTTTCTTCTTCCTTATTTCTCTTTCTAAATCAATGTCAATTTAATGTTTATCCCCCAGCAATTAATGTATGCAAAGAAATCAAACTTTAATACTGTCCGTTTGGATTAGGGTTAGGTATTGTTACCTCCCAATCAAATACTCCCTCCGGTCCTATATATAGGACTTTTTACTTTGATCCTAAATATATGATCCTTTACAATATACGAGGTGGTATTTATTATACATTTCCAAAAAATGCCTCTATTTAATGTATTCAAAAAGAAAAAGAGAGAGAATAAATAAGGGTAGTTTTGAAAAATGTTGAAATTTTTGGAGAAATCGAGGTAGTTAATTAGTTTTAACTCTCTTTCTTAATTCACGTGATTTGGTTAAAATGATCTTATATTAAGGACCAGAGGGAATATAAATTACTTTTAATTATTTAACATATACTAATAAAATCTGTTAAACTTGTTAAATTTGTCTAAATTTTAATTTATTTTTTAAATTTATCCCTAATTAAATACTTTTAATTATAAATTTTATTATTTTTGTCCAACATAATTAATTAATGAGAAGTATTTAGGAAAAATATATTTAATAATTTAGACATAACTTATTTTTTGAATTATGAAAACATTTCGCACAACAACTTATATTTGATATAGGAAAGTATTATTGAAATCATTTTTGAATTTAAAATATTTGAAGTAAAATCACTTTTGGAAAAAAAAACCTTTTGATTAAATACTGAAAATTGGCAAACATGATTATCTCAACAGAAAAGTAAGAAACTTGTGGCCTATTTGGTTTTCAGTTATAAACCATGTTTTAGGCCAAAACGGAGTTTACTTTTTTTGAAGAGCTGTTTGGTTATTAAACTATAATACGTTGAGAACTCCATTACCCATGTAAAACCCGTTGCATAATAAGCAACTCCTAGGCTGCTTCTCCGTTGGGGAACGAGTTATAAATCTGACAAAATTTGATATATTGATATCCCTTTTATAAGAAATGAAATAAAAATAAATCAATAAAAATGAGAAAAAATAGTAAATTTGGAAAAATAAAATTCTCATAAAAATTTTTTTATCTAATAACCAAAATGTCTTCTCAAAATTTTAATCTTTATAGACCATTACCTGTAAAAAATATTATATTAGATAGACTATGTTCTCAATTAAATAAATACAACTTAAATTTTAGTCCAAAGAAATTAAATTAATCATTAGATAGAGTTTTAGCTTAATTTAGAGAAAAATTATGAGTCAAAATGATAAAAAATAAAGAAAATAAAATACTAGAAAATAATTTTAAACTTCTATTTTTTTTAAAAAAATATATATACACACATATATATTTATTAAATAAATATTAGAAAAATAAAATTTATTTATTAAAAGTTGGAAAAAAATTATTGTACTAAAAGTATTTTTAATTAAAATCATCCAAACATAATCACTTTTGTCCAAACCAATTTTCAAATAAATCATTCAAACATAAACACGTTAGTCCAAAATTAATTTTTATCATAATTACATTACAAAATTAATTATATCAAAACTCATTTTGGGCTCCCATCTTTGTGGTTTTGCGCTACAGTCACCCAAAAAACCAAGTACATGTAGCTACTGGAATGGACCATGGAGGTACACTATGGGTTCAGCGCCCTAGAGGTTCTGTCCGTTATGTGTTATTTGATCTGCGTAGCCCTGGACAAAATTTAAATATAAAAGAAATACATTTTTTTAAGAAATTTCTGATATGAACTTATAATGATTCCGCAATTTCGTTTAATACGAAGTGTTGAAATGTAATAGAAATAAAATATAATTCTTATGTATCTGTTTCTAAAAAATAAAAATAAATAAGAAGAAGAGGCCTTATTTATTTGTATTGTTCCCTTCGGTTTTTTTAAGCGTGGGTCAGGAATTTTGGACCTGAGTTTTTCTCTGCTTTTGGGGCAGCCGTCCACAAATCTTTTTGCCCCGCGTGAGAAATGAACATCTGTGAACTGTGAAGTGTCTAATGGAATCGATGGACAATACTGCAATACCAATACCTGTTAATTAGTTAATTTAAATAATACACATTTTTTTGAATGGAAAGGGAAATATTATTCAAAAGAAGCAAAGAAAATACATATTTTATAATATACAGGGGAGTGATTAATATACATATTAATATAGGAGTATACGGTTAACGAAACAATTATAATTCATCAATTAGGAGTTTAGTTTGTGAGCATTGTCTCATCCAAAAACATATTCATACGAATTTTTTAAGATAAAGTATATAAAAATGCGATTTTCTGATTAAATATTCTATAAAATTGTAACATTAATACTATCAAATATGAAAATAAGGATCCTAGAGTTCAGCTTATCTTGGATCCATGTAAATAAATATACAAGACCCGCTCTCTTGTTATATTATAAAAAATAAAATATAAAAAATTCGTTAACCGTATACTCCTATATTAATATGTATATTAATCACTCCCCTGTATATTATAAAATATGTATTTTCTTTGCTTCTTTTGCATAATATTTCCCTTTCCATTCAAAAAAATGTGTATTATTTAAATTAACTAATTAACAGGTATTGGTATTGCAGTATTGTCCATCGATTCCATCAGACACTTCACAGTTCACAGATGTTCATTTCTCACGCGGGGCAAAAAGATTTGTGGACAGCTGCCCCAAAAGCAGAGAAAAACTCAGGTCCAAAATTCCTGACCCACGCTTAAAAAACCCGAAGGGAACAATACAAATAAATAAGGCCTCTTCTTCTTATTTATTTTTATTTTTTAGAAACAGATACATAAGAATTATATTTTATTTCTATTACATTTCAACACTTCGTATTAAACGAAATTGCGGAATCATCATAAGTTCATCTCAGAAATTTCTTAAAAAAATGTATTTCTTTTATATTTAAATTTCGTCTAGGGCTATGCAGATCAAATAACACAGAACGGACAGAGCCTCTACGGCGCTGAACCCATAGGTCATGTTTGGTAGAAAGAAAATTGGTTTCAAGAAAGTAAAAAGGAGAGAGAAAATTCATCTTAATATTACTTATAGTAAATTATATCTCTTCCATTGAAAATATCAATATTTTTTATAGTCAATAATAACTCTTTCATTGAAAATCAAACACATTAAAATATATTTTCTCTCTTATTTTTTCTTTATTGAAACCAACTTTCTTTCTACCAAACATAGCAATAGTGTACCTCCATGGTCCATTCCAGTAGCTACATGTACTTGTTTTTTTGGGTGACTGTGTAGCGCAAAACCACAAAGATGGGAGCCCAAAAAAAATTTTGTTTTCGAAGTGAACGCAATGGGCCATCAGATTTCTGACCCATGAGTTACAACCTTTTCTCAAAATTCGGGCCAGCTTAAGTCCTCCAAGTACTGGTTTATTTGTTATAAACTAAATCATTATAGTCATTTGTTTTTACCAACATTAGTCAATTGGATTGGTTTGATAATATGACTACCCAAAAAAATTGGATTTCTCATATTCTTATTAGGAGGTTAAAATTTAACAAAATTGGTTGAACCAAACCAAACTGAATAAAACTGACAGAAAAAAGGGGTTTGCTTCGATTCTCTGTATACTAGAATCAATGATGTCAATTAGTATAAAAAAAAGGGAATAAGTGATGTTAATTAATTAATTTGATTTGATTTATTGTAATTTGATTCCAACTAAACCAAACCAAAAGTTACGTCCTCATTAGCCCAAACCAAGACACAAGTGGAGGCTCAAATCCACTATGCCGCCAGCATAGCATGTAGCAACGGTCATTCTCCAATCTTCACTCCTTCGCTTAGCTTTTACTACCATACCAAGTAGTGTGGGGAGGCTTCGACGTTCCACTCTCCGAATTCTAAACCACTCCCCTCCGTCATCCAAACTTGAAAATTGCGGCGAGGTCCTTCCCTACGTAGTTCACCGGTTCTGTTCTGTCCGTCAAGCTGGTAAATGGAGATTTGTTCTTGTTCTCCAATTGCCGATGTAAGTGTAAATATAATAATGGAAGCTTCATATATAGTTTTAATTTGCTAAGTTAAATTGATTTAAATGGTTCTGTTCTGTCCGTCGATTTAGCAGACGGAAATTTCTTCTCCAATTGCCAATGTACATGCGAATATGCAGGAAGCTTCACATATAAGTGATTTGAATGGGATGGGACCATGGTAATAGATTATTTATTTAATAGAATTGTGAATGAATTAGATTAAGTTAAAAAAAATTCATTTAGCATGCTCGAAACTGATTAGAATCGAATAAAATCGATTTTGAAACCCAACTAATCCCTCTAGGTAGAAACTGAAGAGGCCTAAATTCTCCCAAATTGATTGGGTTGGTCCGATTTTATTTTAACTCAAATTTGAATTAATTTCTCACTTCGAAATGTTTGCGAGCCCAGAGAAATAAAAGAAATCATTGACAGCCCCCACCCCCCAAAAAAAAAAATTATTTTTTAAAAATATAAATTCCTCCACCTGTTCCGCCTCCAGCGCCCCTGTGTACCGCGTCTGTTTGCCGCTGCAATACCGAGCTTCCCTTATCCGCTCATAAAATTAGACCGGTCACTGGTTATCCTTCCTCAACTAGTTTCATCATCCATCTTCCGGAGCCCCGGCTTCCTCAGGTTTTCGATCTCTTTCTTTCCATGCCTCAGGATATCCTACTGGCTTAGTCTGTGTTGTGTGTAGACTATTGAGTATTGCTTGTTTAACAACTTCTCCGTTGTCGGTATTTCGTTTTGGTTTGGGTCGTGCAATATTTTCGCCCTCCCTTCTTTTATAAGCCCTTGCATAGTACTGTCTTATCTTAGCAGGCACCATTCCGGAAAGCACTCATCTTTTTCGCTAGTTGGTACTGTATGGTGGGAGTATTTGTTTTGAGGTCGAAACTGAAAGCAGGGTTTTCGGAAAGTTCTGGCTTTAAGAAGCACCAAATACAAGACTTACGTGAAGGGAAGGGGAATAAAACTGTTGGAATTTTATATATGTTTAGAGAATTATAGTTGTCAGATGCTGATGGTCTTCCAGTTGGGGGCTCCCTGAAACAGAAAATGGGAACATATTTGTGATTTCCTGGAAGTTTGAGCCATTGTAATTTCCGTTTTGTACTGGCACGAATGAGGCTATATCTTGTTCTCATATTGTCTCATGCTCGCTATTCATTTTATTCTCGGGGTGTGCAACTGCCCTTGCTCTGATGGTGGCTCATTGAAGCCTAGAACCCATCTTAGTTTTGAATCTAATTCACGCATCTCCTCTCTCATTTAATTTAAAAATATAAACATGAGAGTAGGATAGAAATCCAGATTAGGTTAACGATTCAATCAATATTAACAACTATTTATAGTATAAGTCCTTTGCTAGGAAGCCAAATAAATGTTTACTGTAAATTGACGGGATATTCTCTAGAAATTGTCGACAGGCTTTTTTTTTTTTTCAATTTAAGTATATTAATGTTGATAATTTGATTTTGAAAAAGTTATTTCCGAGACCCTTCATATGAGTACTAGGGTTTATGTTTCATGCATTTGTATAGACTAGAGATTCAGTGCATTCAAAGTACATAATTGATGCTTGCAGTAAATCACATTATTCTATTTTATCTTCTATGATTGTCATAGCTGTTTCTATGCGTTGCTCATAATTGAACGTACTTCAAAAGATTTGTTTATTACCTGTTTGTGATTTGAAAATTATTAAGTCTAATGTATCTTAATATCCTTTGCTGTTGGCAATTCAAGTTTTCTGATGATGGGTTTTATCAGTAGGGATACCGATTGGTAATGTAAAGGATTTCTAAGAGGCAGATTTAAGCAGTTGTTTGCAATCCTACTGCTTAAAGATTGGCTCAGTCATTTATTTGGCTCTTCTTTCTCATAAGACGATAACACCACAGCTGGAAAAAAGTTGTTTCTTCCATGAGTTCTGTTTCTTTTGGTTCCTTCCACGTTATTTCACCTCCAATATGCAAGTCCCACCCACGACTTCAAATAAAACATCAACTTATTCACCATCAGAGTTGCAGTGGTCTCAATATGTCATTTACTTCTCTTACATCTTCATTCAGGAAGCCAATTTTACTTCATGCCACTGGCACAAATTTTGATGCTCCAATTTCTTTGCCTGAGGGAGCTGTATCTGCTATTAACTTTGAAGAATTTATTGAGAAGGATTGGTCGGTACTTGATTCTGATAAAGCCAGTCCCGAGGAAGAATTCAATCAAAATATTGACCGCATTATTTCTGCTGGAAAGATTGACGAAACTTCAAGGGTTTTGGTTTCAATTAGTTCTGAAGGGTTTGTGGATCGCTTGCTTGATTCATCTCCATGCAAATTTCTGCTTCTTGTCCATGATTCACTTTTGACTTTAGCTGGTATTAAAGAGAAATATGACCAGGTTAAGTGTTGGCAAGGAGAAATTATATATGTTCCAGAGAAATGGGCTCCATTGGATGTTGTGTTTCTTTATTTCCTACCTGCTCTGCCCTTCAAACTTGACGAAATTTTGGGATCCCTTGCTAAAAAATGTTCACCAGGTTAGGTATCCGTTGTTTAATTATGTAAATTGTTCCTCTTCATTGTTTTATCCCTACTCTTGCGCTGCAAATTGTATGGTAGTATTAGTAAACCAAATATAGCTTCGTCATTTATTTATAATCTTGTCAACTTGGTACAAGTATGAACTGAACCACCATTGCATTTCGTCTCTTCGCACATCGTGGATCTCAAATTTGAGATCATGTAGTTTTGGAGAAAAAGGGGGGGGGGTGTTTGTTGGTGCCCTGTGTTTATGTTAGTTTATTATTGTCGGAGATCACTTTTGTTATTTTATATTGCTGTGGAGTCCCGTTCACTGACTTCGGACTTCTTTAGGTGGAAGGGTGGTTATCAGTCATCCTCAAGGGAGAGAAGTATTAGAAAAGCAACGGCAACAGTTCCCAGAAGTTGTAGTTTCTGACCTGCCTGATGAAACATCTTTACAGAGAGTTGCTATTGCTCATTCTTATAATGTGGCTGAATTCGTGGATGAACCTGACCTTTATTTGGCTGTTTTGAGCAGGTCAGGGGCGTGAAAACTGACGTGGATATGTACTTTGTTTATTACAGGTTCATTTTGCAACATTTTACTTAACAGCCTTGATTGAACCTTTCATATCGTTTTTGGCTTTGATTGTTGCCCGAAAGTCGTTACGAAGGATTCAATTTTCGTGTTTGTATGTCGGGCATTATCTTATATTTATAAATCTATCTAATTCTCGGGCACTAGGAAGTTTAATGGTTCCCTCGGACTCCTTTTTGTCATAAAACCTCACACTTGGGTAGGGCATTTGCCTTTCGGATTTTTTTTATGGTGTAATGTATGCAAAAGGGATCTGGGATTTTTGTGACCAAAAAAAAAATGAAGAAAAAGTGTAGGGAAAAAGATAATTTGATACCCACAACTGAAAATATTCCTTTTCAATGACCCGATTTAAAAATTTAGTAATCTTATAAACTGAATTCTCAATTTAAATCAACTGAATTTTCAACCGGTACTGTTTATTGGTCAATATTTGTCTATACTGGTCATAAAATGTCTTTTTCCCAAAAGTGTATAAGGTTATAAAATTGATAAATATTTGTTACTAGTTGTGACTTCGAATATGTGATGATGGGACAACGTTCCGGTCAGTGTTTGGTTGAACACCTACTATGCTTTGCATGTAGGAACTGTCTTCTAACGTATACCGAAATTAGATCTAGTTTTGTCCTAGTTAGGGCAAATTAGTCTTATTTTATCGTTCAAATTGGAGCTTGTCTGAATCTTTAAGATCATCGACATAGTAAGTTATTCTTGTATTGAATATGTTCAACAGGAGAACCACCATCCAGAGTCAAGAAAATGTAGCACTTTAATCTAGAAAAACTCAATAAAGCTTTCATTATCATTTGGTTTTGATTCCAGCATGACATATGGTAAAAAATTGCCATGAACATTGAACAAATGCTTCATTCAAACTTAAAAAACGGTTGACTCACACAAAAAGACCTTTAAAACACCGGCACTCTCAGTCTTTCTCTGCATCAACGGAAAAGCAAGGAGACAAGCTCGGTACCAACCAACTAATCAAACTAAAGGCTAAACTTTGGAAACTCAGGACTCCGATTGCTCGCCAAATTAAGAGGTAGTCAAACCGCCCTTATCATATATGAAGGAATTGACTAAACTCCCTCATTTTGGAAAATCGAAAACCTTAAGCTATTGGATGCCGCAAACAAGTTGTATTCCTCCATGTTGGTAGTCTCCTTATTGCAAGAATGATCATTCTGGACATTATCTGCCAAAGTTTTGGAGCAGAAATTCCCAACAGCTTCACCATTTGAAGTCGCTGAAGTTAATTCACAACCTGCTGAAAGAGCTACAGGCCCACCAAAATGAAACAAGGAAAAACCACTGCTATTCTCTGTTGACTTGGCAGAGATATCATGTCCAACTTCCCCATTCAACGCTGGTTTTTCGGAGTTTGCTCCAGCTGGAACAGCCCTCTCTACTCTAGATCCATCAACATACTCTAAGATTGAAGCTGGCCTGGAAATTTGAGTTCGTTCCTCAGGTTTTAAGCCTTTGGTTTTAGCGAGTGGTTGATAAACCGGCATTGTGGCATGGTTGAATAGGGGCACTGGTTGTTGTAAGGCACCATACTGCAAGCAGAGGCGTGGGTCCTCATTTATGTCATATCCAAGAGGGCTAGCATATAGATAGTGATTTTGGTGTGGATAGTGCATCAACCCATTTGTGGAGGCTGCTGGCCATGATACTGGATTTTGATGGTAAAAACCCACTGTCAAAGGAGCCTGGAAGACTGGAAATTGCAGATTGTGGTTAGGCATTGGGGGAACCATGCTTTGAGGTTGAGAACACAAATTGGTCGCTGAAAAATCATCGTCCAAATTGTGGGATATTTCTGTCACGGGGTCACATAATGTATCACTTCCTCCTCCATCCAAAGATGGACCAAATGGTAGCCTGTTTGCCGAACCCTCACTATATGAATTGTGATTTTCCTCCACTCCATCTTTGCAACAGTCAGACAAGCCATTTTCAATGTGTGCTGAACTTTCTCTTCCCTCAGATTGTTGGCTAGCATCCTCTGAATCAGATGTGGTTGAAGATTCTGTATTTTCACGGTTTGAAGAGGTTGTATTGCTGTCACCCTCACTTAAACATGATGAGCAATTTTCAGAATTAGAAGTGCTGCCTTGAATGGGATCAGAACCACCTTTCAAGGCAGATGCCCTAGTTGGACGTAATCCAGGTTCCTCAGAAACAACTTCTGTGGAGCTGCACGTAGACTCCACTTGAACATAATTCTGACAGTCTTGATCCATTCCACTTGATCCCTTCAAATTACTTTCTCCATGATCAAGTTCATCTGAATTACCAGCTTCATCAGCAGATGACTTGACCTTATTATCAGACTGACCTCTTTGAACATTTGAAGTAACGGAACTCAGTGTAACATCTGAGTCGGAATTACTATGAGGATACTTCTTCTGAGACTCCATAGGCTCCCAAACTTTCTTTGAGTGAGGCAAATCCCTGCTGGCATAGTTCCCTGAGATGATTCTGTTTTTTGGTCTCCCATAACTATCATGTATAAAGTCTACTTGGTTATACTTACTACCATAATAAAACTGCTTAGATGCATCCACAGCAGATTCAGAATTAATCGTAGGTTTCTTCTCCTGGCTAACTCTACTCATTGGAGAACGTTGGTCAAACCTTACCCTATATTCATTATTCACATTACAACAGCAAGAATGGAAGTCACATTTATCAGTCACGTGGTTGTTGGGACAATGGAGCTTCTCATTATACTTAGGACCCCCATGTCGGCCATTGAAATTTTGAGCTTTTATTCTTAACTTCCTATTTGATCCATTGAATTCCCTGGATGAAACCACAAAAGGATCACCAAAATGTCTTGGCTCAGATCTACCAACCATCGCACCATTTTCTGAAACAGCAGCATAATGGCGTCTGTCAGACCACTTCATAGGCATATCCAGCTGAAAATCCTTCCTAAATCTTAGTCTCTGACGGGAAAGCCTTGATTGCTCAACTGTGAAAGTACCAGTCCCATCTTTTGTATTGATTTCTCCATCACATTCATTATAAGAGTGGTCTTGCAATGTCAAAGTATTACATTCATCATCGATTTCCTCCTCTTGGATGCTACGAGATTCATCCCTCAATATATTAGCATCAACTGTTTCAATGGCTGAATCTCTGCAGTTAGTAGGACTAGTTTCTTCCATATCAGCAATTGCAGAGAATTCTTCCTTTGAAAATTCAGCTGCGTCAATAGAATTACTTGATTCAGAACCCTTTTTTCCTTTATCTTTCTCCTTTCCTTTCAGTCTTTCCTTTCTCCGAAGTTTTTTTTCCCTTTCTTTTGTCCTCCTCCTCTCCCTGCGTTCTTCTTCTTGACGCTTTTCCTTTTCTTCTTCTTCAAGAAGTTTCATCTGTATGAAAAATCACTAAGATTTAGGATTTCAGAATTAAAAGTGCTATCCCAAAATTGAAGAATCCTGCATTCTGCATTTCTTTTGGGTCCCTCAAATGCTTTTCAATAGTACCTGTTTTTCTAACGTAATGATGTCTTTGCATGCTACATTAACACGTTCCTCTAGAAGTTTAAGAGCAAGACAAACAAAGATGCTGTGTGCATTTTGGCGAGCTGTTCCTTCTCTGAAAGCTTTTTCAACCTGATAGAATAACAGTCAGTAGTCTTAACAAAGAAAATCATCAAGGAGCAGAGCAAGAGAATTAAAATACCATTGAATATGGTTTAGTTGAGTATATTATCAAATAGTTAGAGCATACTCCAGATTTGAACCCTAGATCTGAGAATCGATTTAATCTTAAACAGTGATGCAAAAAGAACCCAGAGATGGTTAAATTTGACACCTTGGCTGACATCTTCTCTCATTGTCATTAGTCGATCTATGCCTAAAATCTGAGATGAAGCATCTACCAGTAAATGGATGGGAAGGGTTTGGGGGACATCCACATGTTAGAGATCAATCTTTACATAGAGAATTGTGCTGCTTTAGTCTTTTTTCACACATCAATCTACACCATAACTGCCTCTCCAACTTTTACTTATTTTCTCTTTATAATTATCGAGTTTTGCAAAAGGCTGTAATCAATCAGAATAAAATTTGGAATAGAATAACAAGACTGATGTCTAAAGCTGCAAAATTAGGAATGGAATGCCATACAATTCTTTTGTCTCTATATTGTCTTTAAGCCAGCAAACCAGACTAACTAGAAAATAATGGTGAGCTCTAATTTTTTCCCTCATTACAAGAAGAAAAACAAGTGTGAAATAAGCTTAACAGTTCTAATGCAATCCAGAAGCAAAAGCTGACTGGCATTGCTAACATTATAAAATTCCGTCAATGATATCCAGTTAACGTCCCTTCCATACAGCACCAAGCACACTGTTTTGGAACTAAGCATGCATACAATATCATCCATTTATAATTACGATGCAAAGACCTCAAAGGACAATATACAAATATACCTAGACGAGTAAACATTAGAATAGACTTTAGAAAAAAAAAAAAACATGCCTGTTCTTTAAAAATAACAGTAGCAGCATCTAAAAGAAATTCTCGAGCAAGTTCTGGGCTCTTTGCATGCTTTTGGGGACGGGAGCATTCTCCGTCAAGCTCATTTCCATCCTTGTCTATTGAATCATCATCCTATAAGTGCACATTACATGACAGATGAAACTTGTTCTTACTAAATTCCCTATATGATAACACATGAATTATGCATAATAGAAATGAAATTTATTTCTTAATTTGAACTTTAAATACCTCTTCTTCCTCTGCCTCTTCAGCATGCTCAAAGAATCTTCTGATGTTTTCCCCTTTTGAGATTGTAACATAACCTTCCCCTACAATTAGCCTGCAATGTACACATCGTTGACCCTTTAACGCATGAGCTTTGACAGAAAGTTCAGTACATCGCCTGTCTAGCTTCCAGGCTCGGAGAGTGATGAAGCATGTGCTCAGACCACAAAGATCTAGGCCATTGACTTGAACACATCTATTCATTCCTACATTTTCAAACTCCAAAATGTCAGATTTTCCTTCACTTGTCCCTACAGCCCACTCAAAGTGATGATATGATCCCAAAGTATCAGCAAATGTCTGTTGCCAGTCGGCTTGAATTGAGTCATCAGATACCTGGTAAGAAAAAATGGATAAATTATGTGCTTGAGAGAACATCTGCCCTATAAGAACAGGCAGATTAGTTAAAGATCTTATCATTACGACATTACTGTATACTATTCCACTGGAATCTCAAACACAACAATTTTAAAGCATAAGAATATGGAAGTAAGACCTCATACTGAAAGGCTGTGTCAGCAGTACAAAACCAATCAGTGCATCTAGGTTCTCTACGCGTGCGCTTCAGTTCTTTGAGTTCTTTGAATTCTCGAATGACATTTCTTCTACAATCTCTGCAAAATCTCTTGCTATCAAACCTGAAATAGAAATCATCAACTTCTTAATAAAAACAGAGGGATACCATTAAAGCTCCTTGTAAGCAACAAAAAATAAGTACAAGTACATCAGCAAGGTCAGAAGAGACTACAACAGATGCAATAAAGCTGCGCTAAAGTAAATATCTGTAAATGATGACAATATAAACTAATTCATTATTGAAATCAAAGCACATATTTTGCATTTATGCATTTCAAATAGCATCATTACTAAGTGTATGAAGAAATGGCTACAGAGTAGAGAAAAAATCCTACACATCTCCAATAGTTTGAAGACCCATGTGAGGATGGAAGGCAACTAACTTTCGAGAGAGGTACAAGAAGTGAACAATCAGACAATATGTGGCAATCTTGAAATCGATGGTATGGCACTTAAAGCTTACTATCATGAAACTCTAGGGTGAAGGATACTAGTATGAAGCACTTAACAGGTTCTATCATGCGAAAGGCAATTACTGCATTAGATCTATCATAATATTTTCCCACATATATAAAAATTGTGCAACTTCTTTCCCTATTTCCTTGTCCTTCCCTCTTCCCGTGTAAATTATACAGAATCTCCAAGCGTATTGTCTTTCACAATTACCCAACAAGATCACCATAACCATACAAAAAGTGCATGCATGTTGCATAAACTACTCAATTGTCTTAACACTTCACCAAGAGATAATAATTATCATTCCAGTGGAGGGTGCAGTTAGGTTCAATGATTAAAAAAGCAGCCTATCAAATGATTTATCTTTTTGTATAATTGCTTGAAAACTCCTTAACAAGGTGATTCTTTTTTATCTGATTACCCATGTCTCGAATTCCTTTGATATCCAATCATCCAGGTCTCCCCCATCTCGTGAAATGAAGAATGTTTTATAAGAATCTGTATTATTCTACTTTTCCAGTTTAATGACATGCTCATAATTTTAGCATGAGGTACAAGTCTACAACTATATTGGGGACCACTTTTTATCATACAATATTAAAATTACCCTAAGCAAGAATTGAGATAAAACCTTCAGAATCAGATGGGCTCTGGCAAGGCATGAAATTTAATAGATCCAGCCCTTGGCTGCCCTCTGGGTTAGTGAGCTCCAGGACCACACATAAGCAGACAGAATTTAGGCATATTTAGCAGAGAAGAACTGAAGACACATAGCATCACTGACAGACATATAATGCCCTCAACGCAGCTTCCCCATCACAATCTATCTTTGACATTGTATTAATGGTTCTGCTTTAAAGCCCATGACAGAGACAAACTTTCCCATTAATGCATCATTATATCTCTTTATTAAATCTGAAGCATGCTTCTGTTCAAATTTTTAACTCCAAGCCTATGAGGGAGCTCTATAATCCCACAGATAGCTAGTCCATTACAAATCACCTGCATATGAATGGGAAGGAATATCAACAACCAAAGCCTTTTTTGTTTTAAATTTTCAGGGGAAAAATGGACAACCCAAAGAGCACGGCCATAATCAGGATATTCTAATCCTTCAGATGCATTTCCAGATTCTCTTTCTCTGTGTATTAGTTTCAACTGCAGACTGTTTCTAACATGCATCAGTATTCAAGTGCTAGCAATTCATCACTTATCTGTCTTTAATGTAATGTAAGGTGTGTACAAATAGATAGACACCTGTACATGAGTCTCTCAATAAAATCTTCTTCCTTCATTCTTAAAAGAGATTGTCTGGTCTCCTCTCCCAGTGCTGACCAGAAATCCACCAGTGTATCACATGAAAGTCGGGCAGTGTGCAGAGCGCATGTTTCCCTGGTCCCATGCCCTCTGCCGTAACTCACTATTCCTTGGCTTATCCAACCACGACCTCCCCCACCACATGCATCAGGATAGAGCAGTTCTCTTTCCCGCTCCCTTGCGCGTGCTCCATCAAAGAACTGATATGAACAAAAGTTAAAACAATAAGCAGGAAAAAAGGATTGAATAAGAATCTGATACAAGTGTGCTAAACTTACAATTTGCAGTCCTTTCAGAGACTTGGAATACAGGTAGCAGTCCATAAGTGTCAGCGAATTATCTCGTGTTGTGGTCAAACCTCCCCAGGGATGGATAGCTGGATCTTGAATTTCATCTGGGCACCCATTCATAATGCTTGATCCACCATTACCATTATTCTGGCTTTTCAAATCTCCAGGTCTTTTACAAGGAAAGTGAGAACCTGCTCCATTCTGCTGCAAAGATTTCCCATACGTAACAATCTGCAAAAAACCCTCAAGAAGTAACCCATTGCACCTGGAGCAGTACATATTTTTACGAGCTTGCTCAAAGAGGGTTTGCTTGTCTATCCTCAAAAGTTCCTGCCTAGTTTGTGGTGACAAGTCACTCCAGAACTGCATCACAAGAATGTAAAAACATCCCAAAAGAGATAAGTCAAGCATATTACAAATAGCAGTTATATAGACATATGGAACATATTCTCATGCCAGATTAGTTTCTAGGACTTAATAACAGTTCCAGTGGATTTTTCTCTCCCTGTTCTTCCCCGTTTATTTGTCCAATAACTTTTGTTGCCCGCAAGCACTAAGTTTTGGCCTTGGCTTTAAAGGCATCAGGAATCTTAACCTTGAGCAACATTGTTTGTGAAATGGTGGCTATTACTCAATGAGCAATTGAATGAAGTAATTTGTGTATTAAAAGTTACATCTAAAATACCTTCTTTTTTGTACCATTTACCCGACAGAGATGCAGAGACACGAAAGAACAAACTGAACCGCAGTCATCAGACGCCAAGAACTGAATTAAAAAAAAATGTATCCAACAATTATACTTCTAAAGCCCACATAAGCAATCAACGATTTGTTTCAACAGCAATGATCCAGTGCCCGGTGAGGCAACCCATAAATATTTTACACATCAATAAACACACAACTGTGATCTAGTGGGATCCAAACTGACGAGAAAATCCGGTGACCGAGAGAAATAAAATAAAACATTGAATCCTGTACCTTCTGAAGCTGATTGTAGCTAACATCGTCCCGACCTTTGGACCAAAATCCATTGGCCGAAAGCTTGTACGTCGCCGATGACACATGATTGAATTGCTCATTCTTTTGCGCTACTCCAGGCATTTTTAAACTCCAAAAGGTTCATTCACAACTTCCATTATTTGACTACACAATTCCAACGCAAACCGAATCCAAAAAGGATCTAACTTGAATGAATGTTGAGAAATTTATATGAATCCGACACCCGACTATAAGTATTATATAATGAAATGAAAATAACAATAATTCATAGATCGACCAAGTGCTGGGATCGAAATGGATCAGTGTGGGTCTGAATACGATCGGAGAGACACCAGGGATCGAAAAGGAGTGAGAATTGGGAGAGATTAGAACGAAAGCGGCGGGGACGAGAGATTGTTTAATTGACGAAGATGAGATTTGGTGCAGTGTTTGTGTGTATATATTGGTAGGGAGGGAGAAACAGCCAGAAGATCGGTAATGGCACCTCATGGATCATGGATGCACGGTTAAAGGGCGCCCGGCAACTGTTACATTTCATTTACATAATAGCCCAAAACATATAATCAATAACATTAATAGGGTTAATATAAATATATTGTGTCCAATATCATATATATATGGTGCAAAAAAATTATATAATGTAATTATTTTTTACTTAGGTTTAACTCAATTAAAGTTGTTAAGAATTTTGTATGCTTTCTTTGATATAGAAATATAAATTCCCTAGTAACTAGTTAGTTTTTTTTTAGTTATTAGGAAATTTATATTTATATATCTTTTATATTTATATCAATATAAAATTTATAATCAATTGCAGTATTTATAAATTATTCTTTTATTATATAAAAAAATATTTAAACCCTTAATTCTTCTCCATACCCCTTTTAATTCTAACAACTTCAGTTAATCTCATCACTCACAAAATTGTGAATATTATCTTATTCTTTTGAACTCTATGCAATATATAGACCCGATATGTTATATTAAACATAGTTTCCTATTTTTAAATATTAAACATAACTTCAGTTGGATCAGCCATTTCGTTTCCAAATATTATTTCAATACATTGAAAGACAGTTAAAACATTTTGCCAAAAAACTTTGGGTTAAGTCATTTTTAGAAATTATCAATATCAATAATCAATAATATATATCAATATAAAAATAAATATTAAAACAAGTTACCCTATTTATAGGCTATTTTGATTCATTCCGATTTAATATATTATATGAGGAGATGTGCCTAGTTTTGATTTATGTATATTAATATGTATAATAAAAAATTTTCCCCTTTTATATGTACGTGCAAAATATAAATGATGAAACTTAGAGCTATGGGAACAGATGAGGTCATTCGATGCAGAGCCAGAAATAGTGACGACATAGTGTTTATTCAGTGGAGGGAGCCAAAATTTGACGAATGCAATTGTCAAAATTGGATTGACGTCAAATTCACTCCTCCGTCTTATCCTATTTATTGTTGTAGAGAATTTTTAATATTTTATTTTATCTATTATTTTAAGAAATTAATAAAACATTTATTATTATTTTTTTAATTATGTCCATATTTATTTTTTACATTAAATTTACTATTATTTAAATTGATGACTAATAAAAAAATAATTATTAAAAGTAATACAATAAATTTATATAATCTATCCAATTATTTATTATTCTCCTTAATTTTTGTACTAAAATCTTAAACATTACGTAAAATGGGATGAAAGGAGTATTGAATTATTGTGTTTAATGCACTAATGCGGTGCATTAAATTAATTTATTTTTTAAAATCAACATAATTATATTTAATTTAATTTACTTGATTAATAACGAATCGGTTGATTTTAATTTGCAAGTTAACGCATTTACATATATTACATATTTTGATTATATAATTATGATATATAAAAATTTAAATTAATTAACCAAATAAAAAGGAAAAAATTATATGAAAAATATATAATTTTATGTGATTATATAGATGAATTTAAAATATCAAATATTAAATATTAAGTGTTGAATTGAATGTATATTTCTCGGATTAAACAGGTCAATATATTTAACTCTTGTGATAAATTAGATTCATCTTTTTCAACTTATTAATCAAATCAATTCATTCAGACCATATTTTAGAATAGATTAATATTCAGGTGGTAAAAAAATTAATTTATAATAGATTCAGATGGAGTGGCTAAAGAAAAAAAAGATGATGGGAAAAAAATATTCCCAAATAGAAAACCCCAATAATTGAAATCACTTAAAATAACATAGATCCTTATAGAAAAAAAAAATGTTAGTTAGACTAAAATACCCCTCCTCCCTCCTTTCCTCCTTCTCTCACCAGAACCAGTGACATTGCTGGAGCTTCAGTCACCGACGACATTGCCGGAGCTCCAATGACCAAAAATGTCACCGGCATGAATACAGTCATAAATGTTAAGTTTGATAAAATTGAGAATATTGAAATTAATTATAGTAAATTGGAAATTATGAGTCTTTCATTTAAAAATTTTTAAGTGGAATCAATCAAATTTTCAAATAAGAAATTCATAATTTCTAATTTATTATAATTAATTTTAACACTCTTAATTTTATTAAATTTTACATCTATAACTATAGTAACTTAAGTGATATTTCCAATCACTAGAGTTTCGATGATGTTGCCAACTAGAGCTTCAACTGAAAGATAGAGAAAGGATATTTTAATTCAACTAATTTTTTTCTCTCTAGAAACTTAGATCCTTTTAATGCATTTCAATTATTAAGATTCTTTATTTGGGAATATTTTAGTTGGGGGTTCTCATGTGGGATTTTCCAAAATAGATTCAGTTCGCACATATGGCCGGACCAAGTCAACGCGTTTAAGTGTTGAACAGCGATCCTTACCTCATAGTAATTTAGAAGAGTAGACGTTCGCTATTTGCAGATATTTTTAATGAAAATAATAATACTTGCATTTTAGTATACTTGAAATGACTAAACATAAATTGAATTTGAGCCTAAACCTGAACTTTCATCCGTCGAATAAAGCCAAATTTGTTAATTCCTTTTCAAGTCCCCAGTGTAAAAGCCAAATTTAATTTTCAGTCGTAATTTCAAGCTTAAATGATTATTATCAATAAATAAATTAAATAGTAACGCAGCAACCTTGGCGCGTGGGTTTGCCTCTGATGTCATTCATCAGCCTTGGGGATCATAAGTCACACGTGTTCCAATTTGAAGGCCCTTAGGAGACATCTGAGTCTCACAAACTCTAATCCGATTTGTTTGTACCGGTCAAAATAGCAATACTTATTTGAGATCAGATCTAGATTGTTTATATAAAATATGGATCATTCAGATTTTGTTTTATATTTTTTTAAGTTTTTATTATTTAATACTATTTTTTAAATATTTTTATTTTATTTTTTATTTTTTTAAAATTAAAAAAATTTATAAAAAAATCTTGACCATCCAAAATTTCTCTTGATAGTCTAGATCCTCTGCTATTGTGGCTATTTCCCACAAACTCTGGATCTCTTAGCTAGACCCCTCCTGCCAACACAAAATATATATCTATATAACTTTTGAAAAATATATTTTTTATTTATAAATTTTTATTAAAAAAAATTCAAAAATACAAAACCTGCCGCAGCAGCTCTGTGGCAAGAGCGGTCTTTGTAGGTGAAACCCCGTGTCCCAGCCTCACATTCTGACCACCTGGCTGGCAAAGGATAAAGCTGTAAATTCACATTCCTGGTGGCTCCCACGGTGCCACCGGTGTCATTTTTTTTTTTTTTTTTCGGAAGCGGACAGATGCAAAGGGGAGCAAAGTCAATTCCCGGTTGGCGCAGATCCAATAGGATATGTGTTGGCAAAAGAATAATGAAAAAGAAAGTGTCATATATTAACTTTAAACCATATATTATAAATTGCCAACTACCCAATGATACGAGATACTTCTCATGATATAATGTCATCTTGGATATATAAGTGTGCATATTATAATTGTTCCAAGTCAATAAAAAAACTATATATTATATATGTTGGCTCAAAAAGAATTTATATTATATATTAATAATTATACACACACAATCATATGCCACTGTGCAATTATCTTATTGATTTTTTAAATCAATATATATAATCTATAAAAATTGCGCTGATCACAACCTAGACTTGAATCTCATATTTTGCACAAGTTTAAAATAAAGTGATTGTGAGGAAAGTCACATTATTTATACCTTTTATTGTAAATAATAGTGTGGTTTTTTAAGAGTTATACATATTTATCTTTTAAACTTATAGTAGAAGATGAGTTTTACTAGTAGCTTATTGTTTATAATACTATTATTTTTCATTAATTATTAACATTAATATCAATATTATTATCAATACCAATATATTAGGTACATAATTTATAGGAAATTATACTATTTATAAATTATAAATCTTACGTTTTATTTTTTTAAAATTCCATACAATCCACGTAGCCTACTTTAAAAAAAAGGTAATATGTTGAAGGTCTTACTAGAAGTACTTATTTATTTATTCATTTTTTCCATCAAGAACAACTATATATTTAGTGTTCATAAGTCATAACAATCAAAATGTCAACATTTTTTAGGAAAATTATCTCCATTTGGAGTTTGATCTAACTCGATTTAAACTAATTATAATCCAATATGACTAAGGATGGTGGGTGATTTTGCTTTAATATATACATATATATATATTGGTAGTTTATGTAACATCCCCATTTTTCATGTATAAATATTATGACTAGATAATATTACAAATAATATTAAATTGTTTTGGATTAATTTATGATGACTGGGGAAGCCTGGATATTTAATTAGTTTAAGACCCAAAATATCTTAAAATATAAAAAGGGGCAAACTTATTATTTTCAATAAGACAAGGAAAATAATATTTTAAATACTCCGGTGCAAGTTAAAAATACAAGTGATACTGGTTATGTGGGTTCTGAGAGGAAAAAGTATAAATCCAATAAAAGATGGGGTCCCACATAAATAGTAAATACCGGAGGAGATAAATAGTAAAAAGTAAGTAAGATAGGTGGACCTTACATGAAAAAGTAAAAGAGATAGATAATGGGTCCCTAAGATAAAGTAAATAGGAAGGACACGAAGTATACTAGAAAATTTGGTTCAAAAAGTACTCAAAGCATAACTAAATTTATCTGCAAAAGTAAAAAGTACAGTATCTGCTTTTTCTGATTTGACATAAAGTAAGGAGGGAAAAGTTGGACATTTTTGCTCTTCCCCACTCTCTCACAAGCCCAAAAATATCTAAGAGTATAATGGGAAATTAGTATATTAAATGTGAGAATAATTGTGAGCCATCGAATTAAATCTCAATCTAACAGCCATATCCACCAACTTTCCCTATAAATACCCCCACCTCTTCCGTCATTTCTCACAACTCACTCACGTAAGCCAAAGAAAAAGAAAAGAATGGCAGTGTGAGAGAGAGAAAAGGAAGAGGAAAAGAGGAAGAAAAAGAGAGAGAGAGAGAGAGAGAGAAGGAAGGAGGAAGGAAGGGAAGGAAAGTAGGGGTCTTCTGAGGTAAGCTCCTACTCTAAATCTCTTCTAGATTTCCTCTTTATTTATTTAGTCTAAGATTAATTATAGTTTAAGTTATTTTCTTCCTCCCCCTTACTCCTCTATTTGGATCAATATATGATTTTGAGGGAAGAGTTTATAGCTTATAGTTGAGTTATATTTATATGATAATATTAAATTGTTAAGTAAGGTTTAATGATACTTTAGGCTTCAATCAAGTTAAGGAAGTGATCTAAAACTAAGTGAAAGCAAGGTTCAAAGAAAAGTTAGTAAAGCTCCAAGGTAGTCTCTTGCCCTTACTTAATGTTATTGCTTATAAATGTTGTATAAGTTATAATGATTTGTAAATGATATCATGTTGTTGTTATGAATGCTTTTCTATGATTGGTGGCTATTTTATGTTAAGGCTAAGCCCCGGGATGCCCATTTATTAAGACGTTATGCTGCCGAAATTTTGTTAGATAACATGAAAGCTTTGATAATTTAATAAAAGTATATTATGTTTTCAAATATTTTGTGATAACATGATGACATGTGCAAGTTGACTACTGAGATTCCCCAATCTCACCCCATAGTTAACCAATGTTAGGGTCAAGTCATGGCAAAGGAAAGCATGTGGAGCATGAGGAATAAAAGTGATGGAACCTTACTGAAAACTATTAATGTTCTGTTTATATACTGTCTGATTCTGTCTACTGTATAAAATTCTACATATATCCAAAAATTCAGTGGTCTATATGTATAGATAGATCTATGTCTTAGGAATAAAATGGAACTGGTTTGGATGTATTTGGAGCTATATAATTTTAGTTATTCTTGTTTTACCAAAATTGCTACAGCAGACATTATTTCTGACCTCAGATGACATATATTGCTTCTCTGACTAGTATGAGTAGAATAAATGTACAAAAAAAATATGGTTATAAAATAGACAAGTAAATATTTCCAATGGTGCTAAGTATGCACCAAATGGCTCTGTATATTAAGAGTAATGAATTTTCAAAGTTAAGGTTCAGATTTCGGACAGAAATAGAGACACAGAAATAAACAGTAATATTTTTATATTAAACTATACTAATTGGTACGTTCATTTCCCAATTTATTATTTTTTCCTGAAAATTCAAGATGTGCACGATTTTTAGACACTTGAACCACTAAGAAATGATTTTTTTACATTTAGTTATGATTTTTGAAAAATCGCTGTGCAATGAGCTGTAAAGTAGCGAAAATAGTTTTATATAATTTTAAAGTTTTAATTGGTTTGAGTTTGTCTAAAAATATTTTTACACATTAAATAAACGATTTTTATGAAAAAATATTTCTAAATATAAAATGTAACAGTTAACCAGAGTTAACTAGGCCCACTCCTTTTCAAGGCAATAAAACAAAACTAAGCCCACCCTTTTAGTACTCGTGGTGGAGAGTATGAGTAAGAACTAAAAATCTAAACTAAATTGTATAAAAAAAAATCTTAACTAAAAGGACAGGAGTGAGATTTCATAAGATACTATGAAGTATGAACGAGGACGATAACCATAAATGGAGGACGATTACAAAACATTATTGTCCATGTCTCTCTTGAAATTGTGCAAATATTACTGTGTTTTTTTATAATAGAGAAATATATATATTTACACAAAAACATAAACACCTAAACAACAAAGATGGATATCCAATTGAAATTGAGACTAATTAAACTTACAATATGCTCAATCAATATTAATGAAAAGATTATGTAATAATCTCGATATAAAAACGACCTAAAATGTGCATTGTAGCGTCCATAAATATTCCCAAGTATGAATGTCATCTGACCACTAGGATTTGAGTCTTGAAGCAATGAACGACACTTCTTACATGATTATATCCACCAAAAGAATTACTGGTCCAAACAATAGAATCTATCCACGCGACATGTAGTAGTTGCTTCAGATACTATAATTGCGCTCAATTTTGTATAAATAAGATTACTAATAATCTCATAAGATTGGGTCTTTTGACTCTATTGTCCACTACCAGTACCAGTGGGGAAGAAAAAAATTCTCTCTCCCATCATTAACTCACTATTTCGTCATTGAAAGTCACCTCACATCATATCATCGTCTTGACACAGTGAATTAAAATGCATTATTTCATGTGAGTCGAAAAAACATGAATGAGACATGAGTGAGACGTATTCTTGTCATGTCTTATGTAGAGGTGGGCAAAATCGAACGGAAATTAAATATCAATCTGAACGAAATTAAATTCAATTTTTTTGATTCGATTAATTCAGTTTTTTAAATAGGTTCAGTTAATTTTTTTTTGGTGATTTCGGTAATTTTGGTTCAGTTTTAGGTTTAAAAAACTTAAATAGACTGAACCAAATTGAAATTTATATATATATTTTGTTTAATGAATGAATATTCTATTTGCACCCCTTGGCCCAAAAAAAATAAAAAGAGTGTGTTTGCACCCCACACACACTTAACTTCAATAACAATTTGCTTTATGCGACGTCCGGGCGCTGATAAGGGAGAGGAGTGATCACCGGTGTAAGAAAGGGAGTGTGAGATAAAAGTGATGAGGTACGGACAAGGAGTGAATCCTAACAGATTTCTAAGCGGGAGGGGCATATAAATGAATCGAATACATATCAGAACGAGAGGGATCCAAAGACTATACAGGTATGGGACTATACGGTTAATGATAGCTTAAAGGAATTGATAGGTACTACCTATACCAACAAGGTGCACCTACCTTTTCGGTAGTCTATCCCTTAAGAACTCCTCAGTTAAGCGTGTTTGACCTGGAGTAATTCTGGGATTGGTGACCTCCTAGGAAGGAGGTGTGTGAGTGAGGACAAAGTACATTGAAAAGACTTGTATTGGTTTGTGGGGATAGTCATCAATCTCGAAAGGCGACCGGAAGTTACACTTTGGCCCACCCCATAAGCCCACTATAACATTATCACAAAATTAAAACCCTAAAGCCTTATTCATGTTCAGCTGCCTCATCCCATCATTCCTTCTCTTCTCGTGGCCGTCAGTTCATCGCTGCATCTGCAACTCCTCACATCATCATCAGTTCTCCACGGCCACTTCCTCCTTCCTTCTCAAACCTCTATCCTTCCACACCACCATCAATAATCTTGTACAAGATAAAAAAGTAACATATCTAACCAAAAAAAAAGGTAGAAGCTTGGAGCATTGCAAATTTGATCATGATTCGTGAAGCATTAGATCCGATTGTGAAGGAGAGAGATGACTCCAGTGAAAAGAAGAGGTAGAGGTTACGGCAACGGTGCTCGTTGACAGACAATGGAAAGGCTATGTAGGTCTTCTAACAAAAGTAAGGCCTTGTTGGTGAAGAAGAACAGTGGTCGTCAAAGGTCTCTCTGATAACGAAGCCGATTAACAATTGGGTCATTGGTAGTCTTGCGGTGGTGCTGGTGGGGTCACTAAAGGTCTTGCTAATGGTGCCGTCAGTGCTGTTAATGGTAGATGGGAGTGGACGAAAGAGGTGAAGAAAAGAATAACGAGAAGGGAATTTTGGAGATCGAATATGAATATTGATCTAAACCGAAATATTTCGGTTTGGTTCAGTTTGGTTTTCCCTGCAATTACGGTTAGGTTCGATTTTTTAATATACCTCATTTTGGTTTTCAGACCGAACCAAGCCGAATAACCAATTGCTCACCCCTAGTCTTAGGCTTGTGCAGAATATATAAACCCCTTCCACCCTCAAGTACAACAGAAAACAAATCTACTTGATGAGTGAAGTTAGTTAAATTTATTTAATTTGTAATGAAACATACTTTTTTTAGTTGAAAATTACTTTTAATTAAAAATCATTTCCTTTACATTAGATCAATTGATGCTTATTAAAAACTACCATGGTTATAGAGTATTTTTGAAGTATCTCATTTATTACTACAAAAATCCATTTTTTTCTCTTATATCTTGAATTAAACTTCTTCTCTAAAATTCTCTTATATTTGAGACATGATGAAGTATGTATTTGATAGAGACAAAATGTGTAGCTGCAAGTGCACAGACCATATCAAGTAATAAAGAGTAAGTAAGAATATTGTTCCCACGGAGACTTGGTACCAACAACCTAGTTGAGCATTAACATCATACATTTGCTTAATTCGAGTAACACACAAGATTGAATGGAGATAAAGTAAGAATAAAAGGTCAAGCAACAATTAGAATTAATGGTGATTCTGAACTCAAGTAGTGATATTGATTATTATAACATTGATTACTTCTTAATATCCAGTTTCCCCCTTTAATTACTAGTAAAGTTATCTTTGTTAGTTTAAATCATTCAATTATTTAATAGTATCTTCTGAATCACTTAGAGGCGTTCTAGTTATATTAACTCCTAATTCCTTAGATGATTAATTAATTAAAATTAATTAAGTATAAGCCTAATATGATTATGTGAGGTCAGTAGGTATATTCCTATCCAACAAGCAAATCAAGTTATTCAATGTTCGAATACTCGATCCTACACAATTTAGTTGATGGTCTATTCTAAACCCCCTATTCCTAGTTTCATCAAGAAACCCAAAATAAGCCCCAATCAAATTTCTCATGTTTCGGGACAATCAAGCTCACAATCGAATCAACAAACATAACATTAATGTAGTTAAAGGAGTAAATCATTATCCACTAATCTATAATCAAAGAAATAATAACCCAAAGCAAAGGTCTAGTTACATATCATGAGTATTTCCATACACGAAACATATAGCAAACTAACCATAAAGAAAAATATATGAGAAAGAAGAGAAAGAGAAGAGAAAACTAGTAATCGGTGCCAAATTTCCATCCATGCCACCATGCATTCACATTCCAAAACCTCAATTCCCTTTCCTTGAGCCTTCAAGCCACCTTTAAGATCCAAAATGGTAAGAAAAGAAGAAACCCTCAAAATATATGTGAAAAATTGATCTTAACTCGTGTTTAATGATGTTGTGCATTTTTTAACAGAAAACCCAATGCTTCAACGTTTAAACTCCACCGCTGCAGCGGAAAAATGCCCTTTTTTCAAAGATACTGATGTTATAGCGTTAAACTAACCATGTTGCAGCACATAAATGTTTTTATGTAGAAACATTAATGCTGCAGCGTCAATCTCCACCGTTGCAGTGCAGAAATTCATTTTGCCCCACTGAACACTAAGTCAACTCTCTTCGATTTCCATACTTCGTAATTCTACATTCTTCTTCCTCTAATACTTCATCTTACCTACAGGTATCATCAAACACCCATGAAAAGCTTATCTGATAAAAAGGAAACAATTTTTTGTTCACTTTTTATGATAATTCCAATAAACTCCAATCAAATTAATTAATCTAATTTCTTACAAATAAGTGGGGAGTTAATATCTAAAATACACCTATGACTCCCCAAATATACTCAAAAATATCATAGTTAATCCTAAATATGAGAAATTATCACACTCCCATACTTAAACTTTTACTTGTCCTCGAGCAAATATTACTTAAATTTCACCTTACTCTTTACCCCCATACTCAAGACTTGCCACCATAACATGATCAAGGACTATATACATATACATAGGCAACTCAAGCTCAATAACCAAACATGCATCATTTGCATTCTTCCAAAGGATCATGTGGTGTGTGTACCTAGTAGGTAATTGATGCAAACAGATAGCATAGTGCAAGAATAATAAATTATATAACTCATTTAAAAACTCAATGCGTAACCTCATAACTATAGGCAAATCATATTAATCACCAACAGAGATTATCAAGAATTCACATTATTGTCAAATAGTTTTTTCCCTCTTTCTTTTCTTTTTTTTTTCATTTTTACTTTCCTTTATTTGTCTCACTTGAATCTTTTGACGCGAAAGTCAAACATTAGTGATGCAGACTCCCGGTTACTCAACCCAATGAAACATACTTAAGGTGCTACTAGCATACCCATAGTCTCCACTACATTTGAAAGTTAAGCATTTGTGATACAGACCCCTAGTTACTCAGTAATTTCAACCAGCGAAGTAGAATTTATTTCTTTTTTTTTTCTTTTTGTCTTAAATCATTTCTGTTAATAATACTTCGTCCACACTATAACCATTTAAGTAATTGCAATTAAATTCCTAAACAAGTTGTATAATGAACTATTCAAGAACTAAGCCATTGTCATTATCCCTAATTTCACCCACTAGATTATAGTGCTCAAAATAATCCACGGAATCTTGTTTTTGAATTATGAAATAGTTGCTTTGCTTGAGTCATCTCCAATTTAAATATCTCTAATTAAGTGGTGGCAATCACAAAAGAATCAGATGTTCAAAGTTTCACTAGGCCCAAGCACAATTAAAATAACATGACACGGGCAAACGCTAATATCCCTTCCCCCATACTCAGAAATGAATATTATCCTCAACATGAAAAATAAAATTTTAAAGCATGAGAAGGAATGGGATACTAAAGCTTCCCTAATAGGATGTATCATAATCTGCACATTTACTCAAGCTAGAGGGCATTGGACCTGAGGTACTCATGTGGCTGTTCTTGTAAAAGCAAAAAGAAGCAAAGACAAAAATAACAAAAAGGAGAAACATTAAACTTGTGTTGCCTCCCAATAATTGCTAAGTTTATAGTTTTCAGCTAGACTTTCTTAGAATAATCAATCATATGTATACAAAACAATGATTACCTTGTCTTTATTTTTTTTCAAGCAACAAGGTTTAAAGTATAAGGGATGTTCATTCAAACAAAGCTCATGTATTTCCTCAACCATTAGTAGTCTTGGAAAACATGTTTTAATAATAATAAAAGAAGGCTTAATTCTGATATCATCAAAATTAAAATCCAAAGACTCGTAAAATTTTGAACACCCCATCAAATCAACTTGACTCTCATTAGTAAGAGTCAGAACCTTCATAGGAGGATCAAATGTGTAAGTACTTGGAATATCCTCTTCATCCTCTACATCAATGCAACATGATTTAGGCTCTTTAGCTGGAGCCTCTACTGACTCACTATTCTTCCCTTCACAACATTCAAACTAACATGTTCCCCCAAACTTTTCACATGCCACAAGCAACTCTTTCTTGTTTCCCATGATTAATTGCATACAAGGTTCTTTATTTTTTATAAGGGTAATGCAACATCTCAAGAAAGCTAAAATATCTAGAAATATATAGGAATTTTACAAAAATGGCCAGACACCATTTTACGTGGAAAATGGCAAAGAGGTCATTTTTTCCTGTTGAATGGAAAAATGAAAAAAATTATATTTTTACCCCTAAAAAAGTTTAAAATAACATTCATGTCCCTAAAGTCATAAAAATTGCGTGAAGAAGAAACAGAAATGTCCTGGGGGAAAATTACACTTAATAACCCGAAAGTTTCAGAAATTATAATTTAACTCCGGGTCAAGGGTAATTTTGTAAATATACAAAGTTACTATCAAAATGAAGCTTTCGATGAGAGAAGTCCAATGGTATATGGCACTGAGGG
This sequence comes from Adenanthera pavonina, assembly GCA_026686845.1. NCBI lineage: Eukaryota > Viridiplantae > Streptophyta > Magnoliopsida > Fabales > Fabaceae > Adenanthera > Adenanthera pavonina. Next base: position 9,470,849 of record JAIVEN010000002.1, read on the forward strand.
TTAATGTTCAAAAATAAAGAAATAATCAGTGCCGAGTGTCTAAAAGTAATAGTAAACCAGGTCTAGATATGAGTCATACACAGATACCATTTGGGACAGGATAATTATGGAAATATAAGAATAAAATTAGAATAGTCCTGTATCTAAAAAATGCTAAATTACTGTAAAGACAATTTTATCGGAACAGTTAAAAAGTACCCGGATTGAGGTACATCTGGATCAGGAAAATTGGGTAATTTTTGGACACTTCTCTCTCCCCCATGCGTGACTTTTGCTGCAGCCATGTGACACAAAATAATATTATATTATTTTGTTGGAAAACTTCTCAAAGAAGTATGTATTAAAGTAATCAAGGATTAGCAAAAGTAACCAAGATTAGTTACTTACTTAAGCATATGATTAATCACTTAAAACCTTCTCTTTCTTCACCATTCACGCGTGACTTCTGTAGCCACAAACCAGAAAAGAAAACGCAAGAAAAAGAAAGGGAAAAGGAGGGAGAAAAGGAAGAGGAATCAAGAGGAATTCAAGAATCAAGTTGGTAAGATTATTTCCTACCACCCTATGCTTGCTATTATGGTTTTCAAAGCATGATTCATGATTTAGTTTGGCTTCCTCACTCCCTTAGGTTTCGGCCAAGACATGATTTAGCAAGAAATGGAGTTTTTCCAACCATAAATCATAGGGGAAATGCTAGACTACACATTTAAAGCTTGAATATGCAAGTAGTTTGTTGTATAATAAAGTGTAGCAATTTTTCTTCAATTCCCCTGATTTTGGATGAGCTACTGTTCACACATAGAGTTGGAATTTCATGTTTTTGATGCCAAAAATGAGTTTCTCATGGTGGAAAACCTTAGGAACAAGTGATGGTTTCATGAAAAAGCTTAAGATTAAGAAAGTGAAATTTTTAGGTTTTGAAGTTAATTCGGAATGAATAGTAACCAAGTTAGAAATGGAATTTGGTAATTATTAGGCCTTATTTGGATTCCTCATGAAAAATTACATGGAATAGAGGTATAATTCATCATTTTTTAGTTAGAAATGAATTTTTGGTGAATTTTTGAAGAATTAGGGTTTCATGAACAATTTTTGAAGAAAGTCATGAAACCATTAGTTTGAGTAGTTGTTTGATGATGCATTAGGACTTGAAGAAGCCAAGGAAGCTAGTGGGAGCATTGGTATCAAGTTGAGGAGTAAGAGAAAGCATGAAGGTAGCAATTTACCTATTCTTGCCTTATATTGTCATGTGATTTTCAATGAATTTGATGACTTGCCTATTATTTGATATGATCATTTGTGATGCTTTGAGAATCTTGGCTGAGTTAATTGAGGGGTTTTGAGACCCCAGGATGTCCAAAATACAAAATGAAACTCTGCCAAAATTTTTGTAAAATATTATGGCATGAATGTTTAAAAGTATTCACTTGATGTTTTATGATGATTACATGCTTAATGTGATAATATGATTGCATGAATGGTGATTGCTACTGAGATTCTTAGAATCTCACCCTCCTTCAATGACTAATCATGCTAGGGAGAACCAATGCAAAAGAGTTAAGGAAGGAGCAAAAGGCATGAAGAAGGAAATGATGTTGCAAGCCATTGTGTTATAATGCGAATGGTTATTTGTGTATTACTTTGTATGAAATTGTAAAATAGTGAATAATATATTAATGTTGTAGAAAATATATGAAAATTTCCAGTTCTGTATGTTGGGATATGAAGTTATATTCTATCAAGTTACATGCCAAAATGAGTTCATTTACAAGGGTTTTGGCAAGCAAATTGCAATGTAGACTGAAACAGGGCATTTTTCAGATGTGTCTATTTCATTTGCCCTTGTTCTATACTTAATGTGAGGTTAGGTTTATGATATTTTTCTACCAGATATAGGGTATCTCCAGCTTTAATAGGACACCTAATTCACCCCATTTGGAGTTGTGTACATTAAATGGTGAATTTTCAAAGTTAGGATTCAAAATAGGACAATATTGGGAAAATGAGAAACTGAAAGTTAAGTGCTGGAAATTTCAAAAGATATCATAAAATCGTACAGAGCTCTAAAAATTTATTGGTTTATGTGTACAAAAATATCTATGTCTTAAAATTCATATGCCACTTATTTGGAGGTGATTGGAGTCATAGAACAAGAGATATGAAAGTTTTCCCAAAACTATTCTAGTAAGAGTTGGATTCTGACTCTTCGTGATTTAAATTAAAGTTATGCCCTATGTGAATAAAATAAATGTATAATGAAAATATCTCATTAAGTAGATATGTAGAGATTTCAAATGACATAGAGTATGCATAATTTGGAATAGAATAGAATGAGATATGATTTTTCAAATTTGAGGTCAGAAACTGGAAGATAGAAGAATGACCAAATGAACAGTAAATGTCCACGAAATTACTGTACAAATTGGCCCAATGAAGTTACTACTTCCTATTTTTTCCATGTAGATCTGAATTTAAGATAATTTTAGAGACTTGAGTCACCTCAAGATGAATTTTCTAGATTTAGTTATGAATTTTTAAAATTCATCAGGTAAAATGGAATTTGCCAAATAAACAGTACCTTAAATTTTGAAAAATTCTGATTTTGGCATATTATTATTTTAGTCTCTAATCCATGATGAAAGGCATCTAAAATGATCTAATACATAGAAAATGGGCCCTAATATAAGGTGTTACAGGTAAGGGTTGCTATATTAGTAAAAAATCCCTCTTGATTTATAGACTTAATGTTAGAAGACATTTGTTGAGATGTTCAATTTTGGAGGGATAATGCATGCTTATTAAATTGCTTTGCATTATCAACTCTCATTTTAATTTCATTATCTAAGATACATTAAAGCATATCTTCTATGCTTGGCTTTTTCTCATGAATGGGGGTGCTTTCTTCTTCATAAAAATTAGGTGGGGATTCAACATGTAATGCATATAAGGAAACAAAAGAATTATGATCCCAAGACATGTTTTGTTCATGATTCCATCTAGGGGTGAGATGTTTTGTTCATGATTCCATCTAGGGGTGAGAGTGCTATCATTCACACTAATATGAACCATAGTGAAATTATCCTCCCTATTATCCAAGGTTGATAAATATGAGCATTGTTCAATATAATGACCCTTACCATGATAAGTGCTACACATGTAAACATATTAAGAGTCATTAACACTAGCAAAGCTAGTAGCATTTTCATCATAATTATCATGTTCAAACCCACTGGTTGCCCCATTTCTCCATCAAGGATAATCCATAAACAATGATAAAAATAAAAACATAAGCTCCAAGAAATAAACAAAAATAAAGCAAACACAAAAAGCACACTAAAACAAGAAAAACACAAGAACACCGAAAAGCAACAAACAACAAGAAAATACAAACAAACATGAACAAATGTATACAATGCTCAAACTTAAGCTTATAGTGCTCAATCAATTCCAACCAAACATGGTTTTGGCACTTAAGTCCCTAGCAACGATGCCAAAAACTTGATAGGGAAAAAATGTGTAACCACAAGTGCATGGGTTATATTAAATAATAAAGAGTGGGTAAGAGTATCATTCTCATGGAAACTTGGTACCAGCAACCTGGTTGAGCATTAACGTTACACCTTTGCTTAATTTGAGCAACAATAAAAGTCTAAGCTATAGTTAGAATTAGTGGTAATTCTAGAACTGAAGTAGCAACATGGATTATTATAACCTTACAACAACAACAATAACATTAGCCTTATTCCACTATGTGGGGTTGGCTATATGGATCATATGACGCTAATGTGCTCTATCAAACACCATCTCCTCAGATAAATTATTTCTCAAAAGATCATTCCTCATAACTTCCCTTAGTGTCCTTTTCGGTCTTCCTCTATACCTTTTAATAGGGCTCAAAGCTATTTGATTAACTCTTCTCACTGGCTTCTCCTGCCCTCTTCTTTGTCCTTGCCCAAACCACCTTAAATGATTTTCTACCATTTTCTTCTTGATAGGTGCTACTCCAACTTTTCTTTGTATATAGCCATTTCATATCTTATCCAATTTTATATGACCACATATCCATCTCAATATTCTCATCTCTGCTACTTTCATCTTATGATTTTGTTGTCTTTTCAAAGCCCAACATTCACTACCATATAACATTGCTGACCTTATAACTGTTCGATAAAATTTTCCTTTAAGCTTTGTAGATATCTTGTAGTCACAAATAACTCTTGATATTTTTCTTTACTTTAACCACCCAGCTTGTATCCTATACATAACATTACCATCAATTTCACCATCACTCTGTAAAATCGACCCTAAATATCTAAACTTTGACACTTCTTGAATGGTTTACTCTCTAATTTTTACCTCTGAATCATTTCTAATTGGCCTCTTATTAAATTTGTAATGCATATATTCCATTTTGCTTCTACTCAAGCGAAAACCTTTTGATTCCGAAGTGTGTCTTCATAACTAAAGCTTAGAGTTGACCTCTTTTCTTGAGTCCTCAATTAAAACTATATTATCCACGAAAAGCATACACTTTGGAATTTCTTCTTGTATATGATCTGTTATCTAAAACCAGATCAAACAGTTATGGACTCAAAGAAGATCCTTGATGTAAGCCTATCATTATAGGAAAGTCCTTTGTCACACCTCCAAGGGTTCTTACACTTGTTGTGCCTCCTCCTACATATCCTTTATGACTCGCATATAAGCCACACGGATACGTTGCTTCTCCATTACTTTCCACAATATATTTCTTGGTACTCTATCATAGGCTTTTTTCAAATCAATGAAAACCATATGCAGGTCTCTCTCTTTACTCCGGTATCTTTCAATCAAATCCCTTAATAAATAAATAACCTCTATTGTAGACCGTCCTGGCATAAATCCAAATTGGTTTTTCAAAGTATAAGACTCTTTTCTGAGTCTATGCTTAATCACTTTTTCCCAAAGTTTCATGATGTAACTCATGAGTTTTATCCTCCAATAATTAGCACAATTTTGAATATCTCCCTTATTCCTGTATATAAGAACTAAAGTGCTCTTTCTTCATTTCTCTGGCATTTTCTTGGATCTTAAAATTCCCATTAAATAACTTAGTGAGTCACTAAACCTCCTTCTCTCCTAAACACTTCCAAACTTCGATAGGAATACCAACGGGACCAATGACTTTACTATTATCTATGCTCTTAAGAGTTTCTTTTACCTCTCCAACCCGAATCCTACGATAGAAGTTCAAATTGAGATCATCTTCATGAGTTGTTAATCCTTCAGTATCAATAGTCATATCCAATCTACTATTAAAAAGCTTATAAAAGTAGATCTCTCATCTTTCTTTGATATCATCATCTATAATCAAAATTTTTTCTTTCCTATCATTAATGCATCTTACTTAGTATAAATCTCTTGATTGTCTTTCCCTTCTTTTGGCAATTTTGTAAATCTTACGTTCACTATTCTTGATTCCTAAATCCTGGTAGAATTTCTCAAAAACTTTAGATCTAGTCTCGCTCACTACTTTTTTAGTCTCCTTTTTAGCCAACTGATAACATTTCCAATTTTCATCATTATTGCACAAATGCAAGGATTTGAAACATTCTTTCTTATGTTTGACCTTCTCCTGCACGCTCTCATTCCACCACCAAGATTCTTTATCTTTAAGTCCAAAACCTTTGGATTCACCCAATACTACTTTAGCGGTATCCCTTATTCTTTTAATCATCTCATCCCACATGATGTTAGCACTTCCGTGTGAGTCTTAATTACCTCCCTCCATAACTTTTCTCGTAAATGTCACTTGTTTCTCACCTTTTAGTTGCCACCACTTAATCCTAGGATTTAAGATATTTCGATTTTTTAGTTTACAGTTTTTAACCAACACATCAAAGACCAAGACCCTATGTTGTGAAGTTAAGTTCTCACCAGGGATTACTTTGCAGTCTTTATAAGCTCTTCTATCTAAGTTCTTTACCAAAAAGAAGTCAATTTGCAACCTTTGGGCTCCACTCTTATACGTGATTAAATGCTCCTCCCGCTTCTTGAAATAGATGTTTACAATCATGAGGTTGTAAACCATTGAAAAATCAAGAATGGAATGCCCCTCCTCATTTACTTCTCCAAAACCATAACCACCATGAGCTCCTATATATTGCCTCGTCTCTTTTCCCACATGGCCATTAAGGTCCCCCCCAATGAGGATCTTTTCCTCTTGTGGGATATCTCGGACCAAGCCCTCCAAATCTTCCCAAAATTTTTCCTTAATATGTACTTCCAACCTTACTTGAGGTGCATAAACACTAATAATATTGAGTGTATTGTATCCAATAGTCAATTTTAAGGATAAGATTATATTTTCAATCCTTCTGACTTCTACCACATTCTTTTTTTCAATCTTTATCCACAATAATACCAACTCCATTCCTTGCTCTAACATTCCATACGTATCAAAGTTTAAAACCAGTATTGTCTAACTCCTTAGTCTTTTCTCCCACCCATTTAGTTTCTTGAAGGTATAAGATGTTAATTCTCCTCCGAATCATAGTATCCACCACCTCCATAGATTTACCTATTAACGTTTCAATATTCCAAGAACCAAATCTAATCTTGTTTTCCTAGGCTAACTTCTTTATCCACATCCGTCTAGAATGATGTGGGAACCCTTGCTCATTTAACACTACATCCGGGAGTCGATGTAGCGGTTTTAGCTCATTTGACACTGCATTTGAGCCATACAATACGTTACTTCTGGGCAACGACCTAGCTTCAGCACATATACATCTTTGATCCATGTTATAAAGATTCGACAGATTTTTACATTGACTGTCGAGGCTTGTAAGTATATTTCTATCCTATAAGCAAATCAAGTTATCCGGTGTCCGAATACTTGATCTTACATGATTTAGTTGATGATTTATCTTAAACCCCCTATTCCCAGCTTCATTAGGAAACTTAAAATAAGCCCCAATTAGATTCCCGATGTTTCGGGACAATCAAACTCACAATCGAATTAACAAACATAACATAAATGCAATTAAAAGAGTAAATCATCATCCACTAATCTATAATAAAATAAATAATAACCCAAAGCAAAGGTTTTACTACACATCATGAGTATTTCGATACACAAAACATATAGCAAATCAACCATAAAGAAAAATATGAGAAAGAAAAGAGAAAACTAGTAATCAGTACCAAATTTTTGTCCGTGCCGCTGATCATTCGCATTCTAAAGCCTCAATCCTCTTTCCTTGAGCCCCCAAACCACTTCCAAGGTCCATAATGGTAAAAAATGAAGAAATCCTTGAAATATATGTGAAAAATTCATCCTAACTTGTGTTTAATGATAGTGTGCGTTTTTTGACAGAAAACCCAATGCTGCAACATTCAAACTCCACTGCTGTAGCACAAAAATACTCTTTTTTCAAAGATATTGATGCTATAGCATCAAACTATCCATGCTATAGAAACATCAATGCTGCAATGTCAATCTCCACCGCTGCAACTCGGAAATCCACTTTGCTCCACTGAATACTAGATCAACTCTCATCGATTCCCATATTTTGTAATCCCATTTTCTTCTTACTCCAATACTTCCTCTTATCTACAGATATCATCAAACACCAATAAAAAACTTATATGACAAAAAGGAAACAATTTTTAACTCACTTCTTATGATAATTCTAATAAACCCGAATCAAATTAATTAATCTAATTTCTTGTAAATAGGTGAAAAATTAATACCTAAAATGCACTGATAACTCTCCAAATACACCAAAAAGTATCACAGTTAATTTTAAATATGGGGAGTTATCAATATTATATATATATATATATATAATCCCACCATTCTGATTTTCTTATTCTTTTGAAAATAATAGTAATCACAAAAGTTAAAGTGACATTTATATTAATAAATTAACTGCAATTAAAGATAATAATTTAAATTGCGAAAAGCTACAATTTAAAAGTATAGTTTTAAATAGTAGTATTTCCAAAGTGATGTAAAAATAGCTCAAAATAATAAGATTAACTACAAGTTTCTCTTATAGAATGTTGTATTCTTCACATTTTCAAAATATGCATGCTAAGTGAAACCATCCAACTCAACTGTTTCATCAACCATTTTTGAAATTGCAATGTGGGCTACGAGAGAGTGGACTGTCCTGTTTACTTATATTCCCCGTGAGATGAATATATTATATATATCTGCTGATAAACTTGCAAAGTTGGGAGCTTGAATCAAGCACGATATTTACTTCGAGACTGAGATCCCCAAAGATGTTAGGGATATCCAATATAGTGCTTTTAGATTTGTCTGGAAACTTGATTTCCCCTGTTTCTTATTAGTTTGAAACTCCGGCGTTGCCCTTTTTCTTATAAAAAACCCATGTATGTTAAAAACTGGTTGCTAGTATAAGTTTAGTTTCGATATCTGGCATATTTAGAAGTAGTACATATCTTTCAAAAGATATAAACGTGCACGAACATGCCAATGACACATTGACACGTGAGATAAGACAGAGAGACCTAGAGCATTAAGTCCTGACGTGCACTTTCGGACCAGGACAATACGAACGTGCAAAAGGATTTTTTTTTTTTAATTTTCATTAGCATCGTCGATTATTTATATCGTTCATTCATATTTAATAATCAGACATATTTTTTCTGTGTATTATACGAAATTTAAAAAATGTTATATTATCAATTGTATGCCAACTGTATTTTTTAAATAGAAATTTTCTTTTATATCAAAAAAACCAATATTTTTATATTTTAATAGAAAAATATCTTAGATATATAAATTTTTACTCCTAAATTTTTTATTTTTGATAGTACTATTAAGTAATATGTGAAATTTTAACAAATATAAACCTATGTCCTAATGAATAAGTAGTAAAATTATTTTTATTCTCATATGAAAATGATTTTAAACGATTATTCATTTGATTCAAATTTATGGTTCTATTAATGAAGAAAAAATATGATATTGTCGACAAGTTAATTTAAATCTAAAAAATCAAAAAGAAAATATTTTATTCAAACACTATACTATAATTCATGTTTTTTTAAAGATTGTTTCCCTCCCGTCTTGATTGCTACATTACGGCAGAAGCATGAACCAGAAAGTTACGCTCAAACAAACCAAACGGACACGAAAAATTTTTGTCTGATACATCGTCTCTCAACTGTTTCTTAATTTTATTTTGTTTTGCTTGCCTTTAAATCTTAAAGGTCTGAACTCTGAATTATGAATCTGGTTCATGCATTATGCAAACAATACATAAGTTTTCCATGCGAAGTGTTGGTCATAGAGAGGGGACTGAATCATGCTTAATACAACAATCTGAAATATTAGAACTAGGGATTAAAACTGAGATCATTAAGTAACAGATTGCACAAAAATTTGATAAGAGGCACTGATACTTAAGATCAGAACGTACGTCAAGCACCAGACTCGGGGCCAGCCGGCTTTGAATTGAGAAGTGGCTGTAGAGCTTTCACAACAATCGTCATATTTGGCCGGAAGTCAGCTTCATACTGAACACAAAGTGCTGCAACTGCTGCCAACTACACACACACACACACACCAAACATCATGAAGAAACTCGTTAAGTATATTGTTCATTTTCTCTTAAGCTCAACATAAAGTTAAGAGAAATAGAAGACTCAAGGTTAGGAAAGGAGGGACCTTAGCAATTGCCTTAGGCGGATACTCATTATTTAGCTTTGGATCCACACATTGTTTCACTTTGTCCTCACTCAGCCTTGGAGTTGCCTGTATCAGTAAGAAAACATTAGAAGATGGATAATTGAAATGGGGCTGGGGTCACTCAAGACTTGGTGTTGATCATGGCATACCCACGTTACAAGACTTTGTTGTCCTTTGGGCATTGTGTGGTCTACTGGCTTTCTTCCTGTCAAGAGTTCTAGAAGCACCACTCCGAAACTGTAAACATCGCTTTTCTGGGTAATCTGCCCAGTCATGGCATACCTACACAAATGTGTTAACGTGAAATACCTTTCGAGGTATATGTGTTGGATATATAGTGACTTCTCTTTTCATTACACCATGAATAATGCAATCAGGGAGAAGGTAAGGTAGAACTCAAGGACATACTCTGGAGCATGATAGCCAAAAGTTCCCAAGACTCTAGTTGAATGAAGACGAGCTGCCGTGTCAGAACTCTGATTTGTCGAGTTGAAATCGGCAATCTTAGACTCAAAGTCATCAAACAACAGGACATTGCTGGATCTCACGTCACGATGAACTATGGACGGTTGACACTTCTCATGAAGAAACTCAAGGCCTTTTGCTGCACCATATGCAATTTTCACTCTCTGGTTCCAGCTTAGTGCAGGACCAGGTGCGGCCCCTTCTACACCTTTCCTTCCTGCATTAGCCAAATTCTACTATTTAATCAACACACAAACTTTTACTTTTGAAATAATTAAAAGAGTAGTTAGTTGCACACTCAGGCCTACCATGTAAGACATCGTGCAAAGAACCCATGCTTGCATACTGATAAACCAAAATCCTGTTGCTTCCCTCGAGACAATATCCCATTAACTCCACAAAGTGCTCGTGCTTTAATCTTGAAACTACAGATAACTGCATGATCCATAGTTACACAATGCAGAATGTAACAATGTTTTAAGTATAAAAAATGTCAGAAACATTGGCTCAATGGAGTTTCATTTTACAATCCCAAATCGATATCTCACCTGTGCCGTAAAATCAGAGTCTGGTTCTGGGGAAGAACTGGTATCCAGCTTTTTTATGGCTGCATCCTGACCATTTCTCAACTTTGCATGGTAGACCCGACCATAGGAACCTTCTCCAATCAAGGCATTGGAACCAAAGTTATTTGTTATGCTATTTAACTCCTCCAATGGAATGGCCGGTGCCTCAATTGGTAGATCTTTATGTGGACCACCTGTCTTGACAACATTGCCTCTTGGTTCTCCTCTGTCTCCTCCTATATTCAAACATAGTTACTCTAAATTATTACTCATAACCTGGAAGAGGAAAGGCATTTCTCTGAGAGGTTTATGGGAAGAGCAAACATGAAGCATTGTGATGTTCCTAATGAAATCTAGAAACATTCAGTGCTCACTGAGTCCTGGCAATTATTATGATTATATGGTCAAACCAAGTAGAAGAAGGCAAAATAAGAATTAGAAGAACATGAGGATGTTACCTCGTCCGCCACCATATGCATTAGCCCCCCCAGATGGTGCAGCGGATTGGTTTGGAGGTGGACCAGCGATCTCCTCCTCTGCTCCGCCACAGCACATCATACTTTAAAGTTGCCGGAGCAGTGGTCTCAAAGAGCCATTCAGAGTCAGCGATGATCAACGAACAACCTGAAAGCAATGGATTCACAATCTCCCAATTCTCAACTCGTCTTTGGAATTGGTCCAATAGAACATTAAGCAGATGAAAATATAGGTCCGGAGAAGAACAAGCACGTGTTTTTGGGAAGGAATGAATTTATCCTATTATGCTCTAATCTACCCTAATCATGAAATCAAATTTCCTGGATGAAAAAGCTCTATAACCGTCCATGAAATTAGGGAGAAAAAAAGATACTGAAAATGTGTTATAGCATTCGTGACCACTGACAAACATCTAACCAAACGAGAACACAGTATCATAGAATCAAAATCTTCTCCTTTAATCAAATGTTAATGATAAAAGGGAGAAGAAGAAGATTGCATGTAACCTGTTGCTGATCAGCCCAGAATGCTCAATGAGACCAAAATCGGAGGAGAGATTTTGAGGACAGAGAATGCGGAAGAAGAGAAGGGAGGGCAAAATCTTTTTTCCTTTTTCTCCCCAAAGCCAAGTCCCTCCGATGAGGTTTGTTTTGGGAAGGCTTATGTTTTTTTCAATTTCCCGGGAAAGTCGGTTCGTTGAAGCAGAGTTTAACCGCTAAAACTAGCATACAGCTTTCTTTTCTTTTTCCTCCGGTCATTGCATTAGCACGTCCTTCGCCTATTTCGCGTTTTAAATGCCAATCTTCTTTTCTTGTTCTAATCGGACGGCTCCCAGCCCCCCAGTGTGACCACATATAAAATGGTGATACGTCCATCCTTATTCACTCTTTCTATATGCCTCCTTTTCAGGTCGAATAACTTCGGCCTTATTTTTTAATTTAGGAACAAAAATAATGTTTGAATTATTTTACTTGAATTCTCTAATTTTTTCTTATTTTCATATTCGGTTTACTTTATAAAATATTAATGAAAGTATACTGTTTAATGTATTTTTTCTTATTTAATAATGATCAAACATGTACAGAAGTAATGATATTTAAATTAAAATAAAAAACTATGAAAATGATAAATTATCAAAATCCACTTCCCCTTTTTGTAAAGTCGTCAGTTGACTTAGCGGGGTAAATTTTTTTATTCCCTGTGAAAGAGCAAAGCTTAAATTAATACTTTTGGACCACAAAACAAATTAATCTTAAGTAAGTCTATTTCATTACATTTATTATTAAATTTTTAATTAAAATATGATAAGCATAAACAAAGTATTTTTGTTATATATTATTAAAGAATTATATATTTATTATATTTTGATTGACTAACCTAATAGTAAATATATATATATATATATATATTGACACACACACACACACACACTCAGCTGCGCACGTCTTTTCTTAAAATAAAGCTTGATTATATACATATACAGATAAACTGTCTCTATTTGTAGTTTTAAGAAGCACATAACTAGTTTGTTAAAAATTAAAAAAGAAGCTAAACTGATTTGTAAGGCTGGTTAATCAGGACAATCTTACTAGACCCCAAATTTTATTGACAATCTAGGTTCTTTTGGGCATGGCACAACCATTTTTTCCCCACTTGTTCTTTTCTTCTGCATTTTTTTTTGGTTTCATTTGTTTCCAGATTTAAATCACTGTAGGTTTTGTCAAACTTTTTAGGGGAAAAAAAAACATGTACAAACCTAAGCCTCCCGGGCACGGGGCACCTAACGAGCCCGAGTTTTTAAATGTGGTCTGGACTCCGGAGTGCTCGATTTGTAGTTTTAAGAAGCACATAACTAGTTTGTTAAAAATAGAAGAAAGGAGAGAAAGCTCAAGATCAGCTTATCAGGCATCCTAAAGCTTGCTCAAAATTTCAAATAACAAAAGCTTCAAGGGGAGACACAAAAGTCACAAAATCATCATTTCTGGCTCTGTACAATCACAGCAACATGAACATCCATGATCGCATATTTACATTTCTCACTCTTCTTTCCAGATACGACCAGTTATCCTCAACTTTAACTCTTGCCTATCTCCACCAGAAAAATAAAGAGCTAGGTTCCTCTGAATGATGAGTCCATCTTGACTGTCACGAACCTTCCTATGACTGTCACGAATGCTCCTTGGAATTCCTTGCCATATCAGTTTGCGGCCATTTGCACCAACTTCCAAGCTGTAGCTGAATTTCTTTGCCTCGTTGTCATCACCCATGAATCTTAAAAACGCCATATATGCTGGAGCCATCCCAAGCTGGAAAGCCTCAAAGTGCAAGCAGAAATGCTTTCCAAAACAATAAAAAACCTGCAAATAAAAAAAGACTTCAATATGCAAGTGGGACTTGTATATTAGATGTTTGATTAGACATAATCAACAGAATGATCACTGAAAATTGTGGAGTAACTATGAAAAAGACCAAATGTGAGCCTGCATACGAGGCAGGAAATGCCTGGGTGAAAATCACCCAGGAGACGGGAGGGATTCCCACTCTACAGTCAAATTCAATTTGATTAAATTATCATAAAAAAGTCAAAAGATGGCCTCTTCTTATGTGAGCCATGAACAAACCAATACTTCGAGAGCCTCTTCTCTCAAATCAAGCAATTTAAAGAGAGTACAGAAGGGTATATTTCTCATGTAAGCATGGCCATGTTATGTTATGGGTATACAAATAAAAATTTTTATGATATACGATTGAAATAATTCTTTGATTGCAAATTTGCAATATCAAATTACCAAATGGTCAAAAGACCATCTATGGTGCAATATAGAAAAATGGCTTACAGTTAGCATCCATGTGGCATTTTCAACTTCATGTGGATTTGATTTGACATATCGATGGTTGAAGGTGCATCCAACATGCATGTCAACCTTGTGATCTTCCTTGAGATGGGCAACAAGAGTTGGAATGTCACCCACCACAGAGCACTCAGATCCAGCATAGGGACAATTGAACGGACGGAATCTACAATTTTGTTCATGCTTAAGCTTGGAGTAATATGGGAATATATTGGGACAACCCAGATTCTGATATCTGCAAGGAATCTCCAATGATTCAGCCACTTTCTCCAGTGCTAAACACCTTATATTTCCAAGATCATAGTGACAACTTGGGCATCGGTTATGCATTCCAATCTTACAGTTTGAACATAGTGTGTGGCCATTTGGGCACTGAAACCATATGCAGTCATAAAGGAAAATACTAAGAACAAGCTTGATAATTCCACAGTAAGTATGTCAAGGTAAACTGGTTAATGATCCAATGTTTCAGTATATTCTAATACACCACATGATTTCCAACTAATGGAAGAAAGCAAATGATCAACTAATCAAAGATGTATACAGATTTTGAATATCAGCAATCACCTGTGTCAATCCAACAGTACTCTCAGTAAGAACAAATGAAGAGAAAACCATTGAGTTCTTGTAGAAATTATGTAATGCTCTATTGACAATAATACTCAGCTAGCAACATCTAAACTCCAAAGAACAAATTTTAGTTTGTCTAACCATTCCTAACCCACCCAAGTGTTAATCTCCATTCAGAACCCCTCTCTGTAGCATCACCATCCAACTCCAAGTGGCATCACAATCAAAATTTCTATATGAAGGCTGAGAATTTGTTGTCACATTCCTAACCTTCTTTTTGCAGGATGCACATTATCAACTAAGTTTTCAACAGTATGATATTACTTTGTGTTGTTCTACAACATTCATTCATGTAGAAGGAAAAGACTAAGAACAGGGGATACCAAAAAAGAATTCTCCAAGTTAGGATACTAACAGGTAACTCACTTGACCAAGGAAAATAAAAAGACTTGATGATAACCATAGGACCCACTCCATCGGTCAAATTTTATTCTTCCTCTTCCTTACATCTCTCCACTCATCATTCTCACTCACAACCAACAAACTAAATTACTTCTGCATTGTTTTTTAGCAATCTATGAAGGTTAATATGGGTCAGCCATAAGACACATAGTGCATCCCTCAGCACTTTTTGCTCCTTACATTAAAGAAAATAGACTTCTAAATTCCTAAGTAATAGATAAAGTGATTTGAAATTGAAATGGAAATGCATGTATTTCACCTGGAGGATTGGGGGATACATCAAGTTTTTGCAGACAGGACACTCAAGTAGAGCATGCACACCGTTCTTTGAATTAATTCCATGTTTTCCACCTAACGCACTGCCAGTTTTTGTGTAAGCACTATTACTATTAGCCTCAGATTTGGCCTTAGTTGTATCATAATCTGACAATGTCTGACGAGATTCAAGAATTTCTTTGCAAGCACTGCCTCCAGGAGCCATTGCTAATCCAGATGTATTTATTTCTTCTGAATGTATAGGACCCAAACTTCTACTTCAGTACTCCAAACTCTTCTGCTTTGAGCCTTTTTACAGGCGTGCTACATCTGTTAAACAGTAATTTGATCAAAGCATAGAAAATGACCCTAGTAAAGGACACTAGTATTGCATTCAAATTGCCTACCATCAGGGAGGAAGAAGTAGTGAGAAGAACAAAGGCATTACTTCTTTTTCGGCCAGAATGTTGACCTTGCAGAGTTTGACTTAGACAATTTGAAGGTTGAATAAATTTTATTCTGCTTGGTTTAGAAGCCAAGTTACATTCTCATACGACAGAAAGAAGACTCTCGATAATTAACAACCTGATTGTGCAAGTATATGAGAACCTTTTATCTTCGCTAAATGCTTATTGGGCAAAAAGGCCACAAAGTATTAAATGTTTTTGTTGGCAAATAAGATGCCGTTCCAATTGCTGAATTAATATGAAATTGCTTCCCTAGTTGAATTTTCGAAATGCCAAAGTCAAAATCATAACTGCAAACTACAATTTCATACCAGATCTCCCATGGCTCATTTACCGCAGATCCTACTTGTCCAGAAAAACAAGGATAAACAGGGATAAATTTTTAAACTAGCGTTCATGTCCCCCAGTAGAACCCCGACTATCCCTTTTTTCTTTCCCCCTTTCGACGAGCCATCAAATCAATCAAATGAGATGGAAATCCACGGCACGAAAACAAAAACTCAGAAATTTAAACAAGCAACATAGTTCTAGTTGGAATTGCCAAGATACTACTACCTTTTCCGATGAAGTCTAAGCAATCAAAAACTGGGGCGACCTGGGTAAAACAAAGGGGAGAAGTTTTAACAATTTACTCTATATTTTAAACCACGTTTATCCAATAGCATTCTAAGCTCTTATATAGAAACAGAATGCAATAAAATCGGGCACATGACAGGCGAAATGAAGACAAATCCCGATATAAGCAAACAAAACCATTACGAATAAGAAGAAAAAACAAAACCCCAAGATGCGAACAAGAGCAACCGGAAAAGAACCAGTTGAGAATTCCAAGCCTACTATGTCTACATCCCAACGATTCAAACTCTTAACATCCTGGGTTGCACTCGGGTACAAGGAAAAAAGAGAGAGAGAGAGAGAGAATTAAACGAAATAAAATAAAAGACAAAAACATCGTGCCACGCGCTCCGGATGTTGCGCATATTACCCAGCTATGGAGATTGAAGGAGTAGAACGAGGTGTCTTGTCTGTATCGATGCAGACCATCAAAGTTGTTCGTTGATGTTCATCTTGTTCGCTGAAAATCGCAGCTTTTATTTATATATTTTGTGTTCTGAGTTCTCGAAAAATAAAAAATTTTCGCCTTTGTGTGTCGTCTCTACCGATTCGGCGGACCGGTGACCCTTCCCGCACGCGACGTTTAAAAACAAACAAAATTCTTTTTCTTTTATTTTTACAGAGTTTGTCCGTTGACGTTAATTTTCTTGCATGCCTCTGCTTTCCCTGAACTTTTTTAGGATTTTAGGATTCATGTCTTTTATGACCTGCTCCAAAAATTTTTACCGACTAAAATTTGAATTGAAGTGGGGTCGAATTTTAATTAGCGGAAGTTTTCTTAATTTGACTTTTTTAAATTTATAAATGTCTAGGTCCCATTTCATTTTTAGTCAGTAAAAAATGAGTTTTGATAGAATTAATTTCATAACGTAATTATGATAAAAATTAATTTTTGACTAAAGTGTTTATATTTGGATGATTTATTTGAAAATTAGTTTTGACAAAACTCATAATTTTTCTCTAAATTGAGCTTAAACTTTATCTCATGATTAATTTAATTTTCTTTGACTAAAATTTAATCTACATTTACTCAATTGAAAACATAATATATCTGATATAATATTTTCTTACAGGCCATGATTTATAAAAATTAAAATTTTGAAGGAAAATTTTAGTTAATAAATAGAAAATATTTTGTGAAAATTTTACTTTTCTAAATTTTTTATTTTTTTTATTTTTATTAGTATATTTTTATTTAATTTTAAAATAAATACAGAAGAAAATGGAAAAGTAACATTTTCTTTGAAACCTCCGTTATGCGTAAATAATGATTCTGAAATGGAAACAGAAAAATTCTCCAAACACACTCAAATTTTATCAAATCTTGATTTTAACCTCAAACCAAGGTTTGATAACTGATGCCAAACACACCATAATTCGAAGCCTTGCTTACTTTTGATTTCTTTTCCATCCAACCCATCTGATAATGGATATATTTCTGGGCCGAAAAACCCAACTGATATTAGGAACACAATTAGTATTATTTTTTAACACAAAAGGCTTCAATTTTATATATGAAATATTGTAATCTTGCAAAATACGATTATTAGGAAAACGTATAATTTTCCCAGGAGAACCACTATGACCCCCTTTGGTTTATCATTTATTAAACTAAACTATGATTTATAAATATTATTTTTTTATCCAAATAAATTTGTAATAAATTTCAGTAATTAATTTACTTTTACCTAAATTTTAATTTTATAAATTGTGATTATTCTATCTTAAATTTTATAAAATTGAAAATTAAAAAGGTAGTATGCATATGAGCACCATACCATATTCCCCCGTGAATTCTTGGTCTCTGGAACACAGTGGCGACTTGTCGATCTGTCATTGGAAGATAAGAATATGGAGGATTATTGATAGCGTCAGAATGGGGTATTAGTGTTACAGCCAGCCTTGCAGCATTGCTTCTCAGATCAGCAACTTTTTGTTTTATGCTGATTTTCTTAATCATTTTGTGCCCTTAAAAAGATGAAAATGAAGAATTTATTCGAAGTATTATTAGTACTATTATTCCGTCAAAAAGCCGAGATAGACTATTCCTCTTTTACAGTGTGCAGTGCTCTCTCTTTTTACGCTTCTTCTTGCCCCCTTTTTATTGACCTTCTCCTGACCGTTAAGGTATAACCGTCTTCTCCCTCTCACCCCTTGTTTATTGGGATATTTCATAAATAATCATTATGGAGTATCACACTCTTTTTGATTGATCCCTGATTTTTCGTCCTTCAGTTATGATTCCGTAATGATTATTGTTCTCATAACTGTAACTCCTAGTCGGGTATTTTCGGAGCAACACAATTTTTGTAGAGAAACCCGTAGTTGGTCCTATGGCCGAGATGTTATTTAATCGTACGATCATTTGGCCGTACAATTACTCGGGCTTACCACTTGATAACCGATGTAATACTCGGATCGTTGCGCTTAAGCTCGGTGTATATGAGCCCGGAGAGTGGTACATTAAATGGGTGTTTATCTACCTCGGACTCGAGGCTCGGGGGGCTAGTGTACTAGCCGGGATGAGAAGACCGAGCTTACAAGTCCGAGGTAGAAAAATGCCCATTTAATGTACCACTCTCCGGGCTCATATACACCGAGTTTAAGCGCAACGATCCGAGTATTACATCGGTTATCAAGTGGTAAGCCCGAGTAATTGTACGGCCAAATGATCGTACGATTAAATAACATCTCGGCCATAGGACCAACTACGGGTTTCTCTACAAAAATTGTGTTGCTCCGAAAATACCCGACTAGGAGTTACGGTTATGAGAACAATAACCATTACGGAATCATAACTGAAGGACGAAAAATCAGGGATCAAGCAAAAAGAGTGCGATACTCCATAATGATTATTTATGAAATATCCCGATAAACAAGGGGTGAGAGGGAGAAGACGGTTACACCTTAACGGTCAGGAGAAGGTCAATAAAAATGGGGCAAGAAGAAGCGTAAAAAGAGAGAGCACTGCACACTGTAAAAGAGGAATAGTCTATCTCGGCTTTTTGACGGAACAACTACTATTTTTGTGAGTTGATGAAGCTTCAACGAAAAGAAAAAGGGGATTCAAAAAGTGCCGTGTTTGGTAAATTTTAATTTATAGAATAAGGAAATTGGACTCCTAATCCACTCAAGTTAGTTTTGGGTGACTTAATTAGTCATTTACACTCTTATAGAGTCCGAATATACCTCTAATTTCATCATAGAGGTTTTGGTGTATAATTATTGAAGTTGGAAACAATAATGTATTATTTAGTGTTGTTCAATAGAATGATAACAAGACAAATTCAAGTTCAACAGCTTCAAGTGACGAATATATATATATATATAGTCCCAATTGTATTTGTCTGGGTGCATTACTTACAAACCACGAGTACTGAAAATGGAACAGAAATATTTGTTCCTTAAATAAGAAAATGTTGTTCTTGCGTATTGAATTTCTTGCGGACCGTAGTATAACCACCGTGAATTCGTATGCTTCTATCATCGTATATGTTCCACATTCACCTATGAACTATAAGTCAGCGACTTTAAGAAGGTTATGAATCTATTCTCGTATATTGATGAAGCCAGTGACTATTTTTGGCCTACGAATGGATGGGGAATCAGCGACTTTTAAATAAATCCAATATGAATGTAAGATTTTTTTTTTTCAAAAAAGATGTTGCTTATATCACTTAAGATCTATCTAGCTACCTTTTTTTTTTAAATATAGCCCGGAAAAGAACTACAAAACATTACATGTCTAAGGACTGCATATCCCTAGGTAAAACATCCAATAAAAAACTAGGAACAGCGCAAAACATAGAAATTCCTGAAGGAGAGTTAAGTCCCTCCTTAGCAACACAATCGGCCACAGCATTCTCCTCCCGCAGGCAAACAGCAACAGTCAGAACCCACTCCCGTTCGATCATATCTTTGATATGAACAATGAGATCCCAATCAGGATGGCTGTCCTCAACAACTTCCTCCACCAATTTGACAGCATCCTCACAATCACTCTCAACACATACCACCCAAGCGCCAAGGTCCCAAGCCATCTTAAGACCCCATAAAATTGCCCATATCTCACCATGAAGACTATTACCAGCACCAATGTTGAACAAAAAACCTTGAATAAGGTTCCCCTGGTGATCACGGGCAACTCCTCCACATGCGGCAACATTAGTGGTCGAACTATAAGCCCCATCAACGTTCACCTTTAGCACCCTCGGGTCCAGTGGCTTCCAAAACCGCCAAACATATTTAGTCACAGCACTAGAAGGTCCCAAATGAACACCTAAACAACTGACACAAGCTTGGACTTTTGCCCGAAACACTGAAGGCTGAATAACCTCTCAATTAAACACACGATTTTTCTGAGCAATCCAGACCTCTTTGCCAGCAATGGGAAACCAGACATTCCAAGGAATCTCATTCAGAAGCCACTGCTGGCTAATATTCCACTTAACCCAACGTTTGTAATCATGTTGTAAAATAAAAAGAAAAGGTTGGAGAGCTTCTCAAGAACCACAGATCTCCAAAGATCTGTAGCGAGCGAGCAATCCCGCAATGCATGCATCATAGATACAACGTTATGCTTACAAAGAGCACAAAGGGAAGAATTATGCATCCCTCTTATGCAGTAAGATTCATTCGTGAGTAACCTACCATGCAAACAAATCCACAAGAAGGTTTTACACCTTTGTGGAACTTTCAACTTCCAAACTTTTCTCCAACAAACACAATCCACATACCTACTATTCTGCGCCAGTTGGTGATATGAAGATTTAATGGAAAAAACACCATCCAATGTAACATCCCTATTTTTCATGTATCAATATTATGAATAGATAATATTACAAATAATATCAAATTGTTCTGAATTAATTTATGATGACTAGAGAAGCCTGGATATTTAATTAGTTTAAGATCCAAAATATCCTAAAATATAAAAAAGGGGCAAACTTATTATTTTCAATAAGACAAAGAAAATAATATTTTAAATACTCCGGTGCAAGTTAAAAATACAAGTGATACTGGTTATGTGACCTCTGAGAGGAAAAAAATATAAATCCAGTAAAAGATGGGGTCCCACATAAATAGTAAATACCAGAGGAGATAAATAGTAAAAAATAAGTAAGATAGGTGGACCTTACATGAAAAAAGAAAAAAAGAAAGATAATGGGTCCCCTAGATAAAGTAAATAGGAAGGACACGGAGTATACTAGAAAATCCGGTTCAAAAAGCACTTAAAGCAGAGCCAAATTTATCTGTAAAAGTAAAAAGTACAGTATCTGCTTTTTCTGATTTGACATAAAGTAAGGAGGGAAAAGTTTGACATTTTTGCCCTTCCCCAACTCTCTCACAAGCCCAAAAATATCTAAGGGTATAATGGGAAATTAGTATATTAAATGTGAGAATAATTGTGAGCCATCGGATTAAATCTCGATCTGACGGTCCATATCCACCAACCTTGCTTATAAATACCCCCACCCTTCCCTCATTTCTCACACTCACTCACGCAAGCCAAGCCAAAGAAAATGAAAGGAATTGGTAGCGTGAGAGAGAGAGAGAAGGAGAGGAAAAGAGGAAGAAAAAAGAGAGAGAGAGAAAGAAGGAAGGAGGAAGGAAGGGAAGGAAACTAGGGGTCTTCTAAGGTAAGCTCCTACTCTAAATCTCTTCTAGATTTTCTCTTTATTTATTTAGTCTAAGATTAATTAAAGTTTAAGTTATTTTCTTCCTCCCTCTTGTTCCTCTTTTTGGATCAAGACATGATTTTGAGGAAAGAGTTTATAGTTTATGGTCGAGTTAGATTTATATGATGATAATAAATTATTAAGATTTAATCATGCTTTAGGCTTCAATGAAGTTAAGGAAGTGATCTAAAGCTAAGTGAAAGCAAGGTTCAAAGAAAAGTTAGTAAAGCTCCAAGGTAGTCTCTTGCTCTTGCTTAATGTTATTACTTATAAATATTGTATATGTTATAATGATTTGTAAATGATGCTATGTTGTTGTTATGAATGCTTTTCTATGATTGGTGGCTATTTTATGTTAAGGGCTAAGCCCCAGAATGCTCATTTATTAAGCCGTCATGCTGCCGAAATTTTGTTAGACAACATGGAAGTTTTGATAATTTAATAAAAGTATGTTATGTTTTCAAATGTTTTGTGATGACATGATGGCATGTACAAGTTGACTACTGAGATTCCCAATCTCACCCCATAGTTAACCAATGTTAGGGTCAAGTCATGGCAAAGAAAAGCATGTGGAGTATGAGGAATAAAAGTGATAGAACCTTGTTGAAAGCTGTTAATATTCTGTTTATATACTATATACTTTTGACTACTGTATAAAATTGTACGTATCTCCAAAAATTCATTGGTCTATATGTATAGATATATATATATGTCTAAAGAATAAAATGGAACTGGTTTTGATGTATTTGGAGCTATATAATGGTAGTTATTCCTGTTTTACCAAAACTGCTCCAGCAGACATTATTTCTGACCTCTGATGACATATATTGCTGCTCTGATCAGTAGGAGTGGAATAAATGTACGAAAAAAAAATATGGATAGAAATTAGACAAGTAAAGCTTTCCAATGGTGCTAAGTATGCACCAAATGGATCTGTATATTAAGAGAAATGAATTTTCAAAGTTAAGGTTCAGATTTTCGGACAAAAACAGAGGTGTGAAATAAACAGTAATATTTTTATATTAAAATGTACTAATCGGTACTTTCATTTCTCAGTTTCTTTTTTTTTCCTGAAAATTAAAGATGTGTACGATTTTTAGACACTTGAACCACTAAGAAATGATTTTTCTACATTTAGTTATGATTTTTGAAAAATTTCTGCGCAATGAGCTATAAAGTAGCAAAAATAGTTTTGTACAATTTTAAAGTTTTAATTGGTTTGAGTTTGTCTAAAAATATTTTCACACATCAAATAAGTGATTTTCATGGGAAAATGTTTCTAAATGTAAGATGTAACATCCACTGACCATCTTCAACATGGGGAATCATCATGAGAACTCTGGATGTTAACACCCACCTTCCTAATTTCGGACATAACATTTGGAGGGAGATATTCTTGAAACAAACTCCAACCCTAACCCCCAATACTAGAAAAATAGTTTTTAACTGGCATATGTTTAAGTTCATGGGGTATCTCCCTTACAGCATAAGTTTCAAGACTGCCAAGGAATGATACCCACACATCTTCCTAGAACCGAATACTTTTCCCATCGCCAAGCCTCCAAGCAATCCCATTTTCAGTGAAATCCCAAGTATTCTTTATTCCACACCATGCTCTAGAACCCGAACGCCCATAGTCAATCTTGGGAATCAAATCACCTCCACACTCGTGTTTCTCTCGCATTAGTTGAACCCATAAAGCTTCACATCTAGTAATTAACCCCCAACCAAGCTTAGCCATACAAGCTCTATTTTGCACCTTAGCATGCCGCAGACCCAACCCACCAACATCTTTCCTCCTACAACATGCGACCAAGTGAACTTGTTGAGCCAACGTATCGAGCCGCCCTCCCCCCCACCCAAAAAAAAGCACAAAATAAGAAACGGCTACACTTCTTATCCACCTCTTGACACATTGCTAGGAAGTGGTCAAAAGTCTGAATGGCATAGGATGGAATAGCTGAAACAACAAAGGCAACCAAAGTATGTCATGCCGCAAAAGACGAGTTCACTTTCCAATTAGACAAACGAGAATCCATTTTACCTAGCACATGTTGATAAGTACTTCTAGACCCCCGATTATGATGCAAAGGAATTCCAAGATACTTCCCCAAATTAGCCGTAGGAGTAAAACCTATGAAATCACTAATTTCTTTCCTACGGGAATCATGCACATTCTTTGACAAATAGATTCTAGACTTAGTCGCATTCACTTTCGGACCCAATGTTGAACAAAAGGACCTAAGGCATCGATACTTGATCCATGCTAGCCTCCGAAAATAAGAATAAATCATCCGCAAAAAATAAGTGGGAAATCTTGACGCCATCTCTCCGTAAACTAAAAGCCCTCCAATTCCCCACGTTAACTTTATGCTGAATCAAATGCGCTAACTTTTCCATAGCAAAACAAAAAGATACGGCCACAAAGGATTACCTTGTCTAATTCCACGTGAAGGACAGAATTCCATACCTTATCTCCTTGCCATAATAACTACATAGTGGAAGATGATATGCAACACTCAAATAAGCCTCACAATATTCGGTGGTAAATGAAGCTCCATTAAGCATCGCCCATGCAAGCCCCATCTCACCCCTTCTCAAGATCAATTTTAATAGTCATAAACCCTTCTCCCTCTTCCAATTTTTCGTAAAATGAATTATTTCTTGGCTATAGTGATATTATCAAAAACATTCCTAGTGTTAGGTGCTAATAATATCACTATAGCTCAGGAAATAATTCATTCTATGATTTTGGAAAACTACAATTTCACTATAGCTAAGTTAAATTAAGGAACAATTGGGTTTTGGTATCAAAAAATTAAAATATTTTATTTTTTATACCAATTTTAAAATTTTTTTATCAAAACTTGAAAATTTTCTATTTTCACTTAAAAATATTATATACTGACTTAAAAATTTATATCATGATCCAAAAACAATATGAACTTATCTAATGTTTTTATTTTTTTGGTTTTTTCCCCAATTTTCCCTTAAATTAAACTAAACCAGTGTAAGTAAAGTATAAAGTAGCAAGTAAAAAATCTCAAGTCTTTTTATTGTTTTCGGAGTGTTAGGTGAATGGAAGAAGATAGTGGAACCAAGACAGCTAATCCGTGCATGTTAATGTTCCTGCTCCTTTTGCCATATGGTTTAGGTTTGGTTTGTAGAATGCGTGGTTGGAGATGAGATGATTCCGTAATGGCGGTTTTCGATTCCATCATGGTGTAAAGCGAAATGAATTTTTTGACTGGTATAGAATTAGAATGGAACACAAACAGATCAAACAAGAGATGACTACTATCTATATTAATTGAATATAAGAAATAGATTTATCGAATTCAACAATAAAAAATATAGACGGCTTTTATGCTGCAAGCAAGAGTTTGGGAGATATTCTTTTCTTCGTGAGAGAGACCAGCTTTGATGTTAAATTGATCTCAATGTGGACTAGGCTAAGGAAAACGAGGATACACGTATCTTTCCAAAAACCGGCATCTATTTTCTCTTATATTTACCCGATTCAAAATTCTTTTCAACAAGAGAATCCAATAATTTGCTCTTCGAATATAATGAAAGAACATCATATTAAACTAAACATGTTGGTCGTTAGGATCTTCATTCCTTTTTTTCGCTCGCATAAAAGATTTTTTTTTTCAAGCCAAACCATGCATTAGATTTTTTTTTTTTGGCCACAACCATGCAGTAGATTAGGATCTTAATTATTTGGATTTTCTACGATAGGGGATGATGTGGAATCACCAGAAAATTTGATGTCATGAATGAAACTGAGGTTTATAATTTCACTAATTAATAATAGTACTAATGCCTATTTGGATAGTCTTGATCCCATCAGTGATTATATGCTGAAGTTGTCAAGCATAAGTTACTTTTTAATAATCACTTATTCTCTCATAATCACTTATTTTATTTTTCCTTCTTAATCATTTATGGGATAAAAATATTATTCACTCAATAATTACTTAAACCCTAATATTTAAACACATTTCTTTTCTCATAATCACTTAGAGGGTAAAAATATTCAAACACAATTCACTTTTGACACACTCACTTATTTTCATAATCTATTATGAATAAGTATTTATCCTAATAATTATTTACACATAAATCAATCCAAACGCACACTTAATATAAAACTAGATGTGAAAATTTCAACTAGCTACATTATTTACAATTTCATAGCTAGTGTAATATCCTGAAATTTCTCTTAAATGTTTAAGGTCTAATATTTTAAAATCTATAAGGAATTTGTAAAAATAGATGTACGCCATTTTGCATGAAATAAGGTAAAGAGGTCAATTATCTTGGTCATAAAGAAAAATAAAAAAATGACCATTTTATCCCTGAAAAAAAAGAGAGATGAAAAAAAAAGAGAGAGAGAATAATGAAGAAGAAGAGACGTCATATAATCAAACAAATTTTATGAATTTTAGTAAAAATTACACATAATAATTTGAAAGTTTTAAAAATTATAAATATATCCCAAGTTAAGGATATTTTTGTAAATATAAAAAATTATAGTCAAAATGAAGCTCTCATTGAGTTAAGACCAATGAAATATAGTATGAAATTTATTAAGATCAAAATAATATTTATTGAGTAATTATGATTTAATATTAATGTCTTACCCAATAAAGGTCAGTCTGGACTGTAGAAAGAGGCAGTATTCATTCAAGAAAAATATGTGAATTTTATATTTGGACCAATTGGGATAAGTATATTATGATAATTTTATATCCCAATATAATTATAATTAGTATTCCAATAATAGTAAAATATACTGTTAAAGTAGCTTTATTTATCTAGACCGGTTCAGGATATATCTGGATAAGTAAATACCTGAAATTTTGGACCAAAATCCTCCCCATTTCGTGCTCCACAAGATGCACATGTCAAATTAGCCATAGTTTATTATTTTTCATGAAAAAGTAAGAAAAATCAAGACATTAAGTGGCAAATTTTCATTGGTTGGTGATTTTTATATATACTCCATTCTTTCCCATGTTGTGGCCGATCAATTAGCAAGGAAATGAGGAAGAGAAGTCTACAATTGGAGAAAGGAAAGGCAGGCACGTGAGGGAGAAAGAAAAATAGAAAAAAAAATTGGAGAAAAATCTAAGAAAATTTGTAAGTGTTTCTCTTATGACTTATAAGTGTTCTAATGTCTTTTCTTGGTTGTTTGGCTTAAGTTTCCATGAAATATTTTCTTTCTTATCTCTATACAATTTCGGTCTAAGCTTGTTTGAGTATAGGGAGTTGTTTTAAAGTCATAAAATCATGATTTGGTATGAGATTTTGCAAGAGAAATCAAGTATAGTGTGATTTAAGTAAGTTTTGAGAAAAATCAATTTCTCTTCCTATAAGTCAGATTTTGGTAAGCTTATTATGATGGAAAAGAGTTGGATTTTCATTGTTTTGATACTAAAAATGGATTCCTTGGGTCCAAATTAGTTAAAAATAAGTATTGGATTCAAGGAAAACCAAGAGATAAAGAATTTGGATTTTTAGGGCATTAGTGAGACTTTGTAAAACAACCTTTATTTTGAGTTGATTAAGTTGATATTGAATGATGTTTTATGACTTGTGGGAGTTCAAGAAAGCTAGTAGAAGTTTTGGTTACAAGTGCAAAAGTAAAGGAAAACATAAAAGGTCGCTGGATTTATTTTATTGCAATATGTTATTCTTTGTTATTTCCATGATTATAACTTGTTGCCATATTGTATTTGTGTTGTTCTGTGACTGGTTTTGGCTGTAAAATGAAGGGTTTTATTCCCCGAAATGTCCATTTTCTAAGGGGAAACTCTGCCAAAATTTTTACTTGACAATATGGTATTTTAATGATTTATGTGTTTATATGTGAAATAATTGTGAAACTTGAATGATATATTTGCAAGAGGTAAACTAGCTACTGAGATTTTCCCAAATCTCACCCCCAAGCACTAACATGATAGGTTCAAGTGATGGCAAGACTCCCAAGAAGACAAGAGGCAAGGAGAGGATTAATGATGATTAGATTTATAGCCACCTTGGTTGCTTGTTTTGTTGTAATTATATATGAAATCATATGTATTTTCATGAAGCTGTGATTTGCTACTATAATGTTCCTTTAGAGTTATTGTGATGTTAAGAATACATTTTGGAATAGTTTGAATTATGTAAGTAGGTTATGTATTTAGTTTTTGGAAGTTGATATGTAAATTTGTCCATTATGCGCACTGATCAGTTATACAGTTATTGTTTATTCGAAATTCAGTTTCCTATATGAGTGTTATATATTCTTGGAAAGTATACATAGAGATCTTTCCAAAGAACTAAAGATCACTTGATTTGGATAAATATACGAATTGTTATGAATTTTTGAAGATGGCTCAGAAAATCTGGAAAGGTAGTTTTGACCAAATGAATAGTATAATTCAACGAATTTTATGAATGAATTAGCTCAATTAAGTTCCAGTTATATATTTTTCCCATGTAGGAAATATTTTCATCTATTTTTTGAGACTTGAATCATCCTCATATGATTTTCCTAGATTTAGTTATGATTTTTCAAAATTAGCCAGGAAAATCAAATTACCAAAAGAATAGTATTTTAAAAAATTGAATTTTTCTCATTCAATCTTCTAATGATTCAAGCTTCTAAATTAGCTCATTTAGCATCATATATGCTATCATACATAGGAAATGATATAAGAAAGTAAGGTATGACAACGAGCACAACTCATTTTTCAAATATCGTATCGTAGTAAGTGTGTGTTTGAATTAGTTTATTCATAAGTAATTATGAGGATAAGTGATTATGTGAAAAGTGAATTATGTTTGGATATTTTTACTTCAGAAGTAATTTTCCATAATTAATTATGTTTGGATAATTTGATTAAAATCACTTTTAGATGGATAATGACTTGAAATGTCTAAAATGTCTTTAGTGCTTAAATAATTCTAATTTCTTTTAAATGAATAATTTATACATAATAAAATTATGTACGTGAGTAATTTAACTTTAATAGTTTTTTAATTAAACTTCTAATTCATAAATAATATGAAAATATTACATAACAAATGGTCTTGTACATGTTAATAAAAATTCTAAAATTAAATATTAAAAAAGAATAATACATAACTAATTTTGTTGTAAAGATTGTACAATTTGAACTCTAATTAAATCACGAATATAATCAATTTCTCTTGAAGATGTCATAGTTGAACTTATGGTTGAGGGTCGATACTCATCACCGTGATTATCATCTTCATACTCAATTATATCTTCATTTTCAAACCATAAGATTCAGAGTCTGTTTGGGAATTCCTTCTAATGAAATTGTATATAGCCATTGTTACACATACTATTTGAACTTGTGTTTGAAACTTGTAGTTAGGCATTCGATGTAAATTTGGAAATCTGTTCTTCCAAACTCCGAAAGTCCTTTCTATTGTGTATCTTAAACTTGAATGGTAATAATTGAATTGTTCATTGTTGTTTGCATATCTAGATGAATGCCAAAAATTTGGAAGGTGGTAGCACTCACGTTTGTATGGACGAAGATATACAGTTGGTGTTGGATAACCAGCATCCACCAAATAATATTTACCTAATAATTAATAAAAATATTGACAATCATTTGTAATTGCAATTCCTACACTAAATAAAGGTATTAACAAGAAGCATACCGAGAGGTCGGTAAGGAAAATTCATGGAAGTAGTTGTGAGGGCACTGTCAAAAACATTAGCATTATGTGCAGTGCCCTCCCATCCAAGCAATACAAAAGCAAAGCACATATCACAATCACATATAGCTATTACATTTTGTGTTTGATATCCTTTTCTTCCAATAAATTTTGGTTGTTCAATAGAACTGACAACACATGGAATATGAGTACCATCAATAGCCCCTACAGCATTCCTGAAAAACGGCCAATATCGCTTATCATGTCGTATTTTTTATGGTACACCACGAAATCTATCATCTTTTGGCTTGATATATTTCATTGATAGTCGAAGGCAAGTCACCAAGACTCGATGAAAATGTCTGCTTATAGTATTTCATGAGTGTTGAAATGTCTCTTGTAGCATCCTATTTCCCACCCCATGACCAACCAAGTTCAAAAACATTGCAAGCATTTCTTGTACCCATTCTCCTAGTTTCCTTTAACCTATGTTCTTTTCCCAGTTCAATGCAAAGTTGATAAAACATATTCTTTTCCATATGAAACATCTCATAACAACGAATTGGATGGTCTTGTAAAATTTCATTTACCCATGAATGACCAGTATACTCACTAGTTCTTCGAAGCTCCTTACATATATAATTTACCCCATACAATCTAACTAATGCAATGACGTTTGCAACTTCATTAAAATCATCTTCAGAGGAGTCCAAGTCTCCCATTTTTTTTTTTGAACCTGTAAGGTGGAAGATGAAAATAAATATTTAAACCATAGTTTAGTAATCATAATTCTTTCAAAAAGTCCTAAATAAGACTTCAATATAAAGTAGGCTACTCTAGACTTCACATTTAGAACAAAGTTAATGAAAGTCACAAAAGAGACCTAAGGTAACAAAGTGAAACATCCTAAATTGGCAAATCTAGCAGTCAAATGTAAAACTAAAGTTGAATATCCTAAATTCTAGAAGCTACAAGCTTAAACCATGTTAACAATATTTCCTCATCATGTCTTAAATATATGAAGATATCCCTTTTGGTGGGGGTCTAAAAGCATTTCACAACATTTTGAATACCATTCAACATTACTATGGATAGCCTTTATTGAACTTAGTTCAGCCATGACTTCACCCATAGATGTTGCAGCCTTCCGTTTTCCTTGTGACTCTTATACATCAGCAATCCTACTAATAGCATCAACCACCAGCCTTGCATTTGTGACTTTCTATTTTTTCTTGCCTTTTGAATGTCTCATCCTCTTCCTCTTGCCAATGCTTCTTTCACTAGAATATCCATGCGAAGCGTTTAAGTTCATATCCCTAAACTCAGAACTCACTCCAGCACTTGGAGTGACAGTATTATTACCAAGATCTTCCTCACTATCTCCTGATTCTTCCTGTAGGTCAACACATGGACGGTACACATTATCATCTTCTCCAACATCATCAGGTAATGTCCCAGATGAGGGTGTCCATGCATGCACCCCACTTGCCACCACACTTCTAAATAAAATTGTTAATTCATCCTCAAATTGAAGTTCTCTGTGTCTGAATTTCTTATATTCTGAATTTTCCTGCATATTTACATATAATTAATATGACATATTACACAAAAGTTCAATAAACTCAGCATATTATAACATCAAAAAAAGTAGACTATATACCGATATCTTTTTCTCCCACCATGAATCAGGTGCATCAATAGTTTGTTGCCCAGGAAGCCACCCTACACCTAACTCTTTCTTGAGTATCTTGCACCATAAATTCCAATCTTTTCTTAGGACATTCAATCTATTCTTAAGTTGTCCCATATTGTAGCTCCTACCAGTCTTTTCCTTAAACCCAGCCACTACAGCAACCCATCCTATTTTATTTAGACTACTGCCCTACCACTACCCTTTTTGGACTTGTTCCACACATAGTTTGATCAGAATCTCAATTGCATTCATGTCCCAAGTTGCTTTCATCTTCTCATTACTCATGACTCTATAAACATAAAATTTAGCTAAAGAATCCAACACTTCTATAATAACAAAAAACACAATAAATTGATAATCAATATATCTATAATTACAAAAAACACCCACAATATATTTCACACTATGCCTGTCAGTTTAATTACTAAACACCCACTCTACCACACATTCCTCCTAATTGCATCACCACATGACATCTTTTCCAAATACTACTACCTCATTTAGTTAGACACTAAAAAGATTCCCCAATTACATTTCATGTACATCTAAGATTTGATCAGCATACCATCAACCCAATATGAGAATCAAAATCAATGCAAAGAATCAATTGAAATTTCTGGTGCAAGCTACATATATACAAAAGGTCAAGTCTTCATAAATACATGCTAACTGGAAATTCTATAATAGACTGCTGGAGGAAAGGAAACACTAAAATCGCATCCCATAAAAGTGAAAAGAAATTAGTTTTCATGCATAGAATGCTACAAATCTCTAACCCATTTTCTTTTGTTAAAGTGGTGTCTTCATGCATGGGCATATACAATCTCAGAACATAGTTTTGCTTTAAATGCAGACTCGGCATAGATGACATAGGAGACCTTTTCGAAGTTTTCTAGTTCATCACAATCAATCATGATCCATTTGTAACTGATAAAAAATTATTCGCAAGCCTCTAAGACCCAACTCACCCTATAATTTTTGAATTAAAAACAAAATTATAACCCCCTTCCCTAACCTGCCCATTTTTCCTAGTAGTCCAATTAAAACAAAACCAACTGGGTTATACAACATCACTAGAGAACCAAGGCTATATGCTAGATTGTAAAAACTGATTACTGATTGCATGATAGTAAAAGAAACCCTATGGATGCCTATTCTTTGGAAAACAAACTCATAGATACATCGTATATCACTTTTTACACATTCTTACTTGCATTGCAAAAATTAATTTGCACAATCTAATACAACCAATGAAGCAGCGAAAACAAATTTTGGATGGCACATATTTACTTTATAAATGGCACACAAATGAAGAGAAAAGAAACTTCAGGAGAGATACCAAATAGCAACTTGCTCCTCATGAAAAAAAAATCTACTGCATCACATTATTATCACGCTAGAGTTGCCCTCTTTCCTTTTGCATCTCTTGACTGCAGCAGTTATATGCTAGCCACATCAGAAATGGCATATCAAAATGTGAAACCCCAAATGGAAACATTGTAATTAAAATACAGACATGTGAACACAAACAGGGAGGAAGTGGTAGAAACCTGAAATCAACAAGTTTTGGTGAGAAATTCGTGATGATCAAGAAGTACAGTGAAATCAACTCGTCCTGTTAACGCTTGTATATATATATAACGAGTAATTAACACTTTCCCTCTTTCCTTGTTACAAACAATCATCAAAGTTAATTTACAACAGAGGCGACATTTATGGATACAAAAAGAATGAAGATACAAAACAACTCCTACTGTGAAACCAAAAACACTATCCTTTGGACAGCAGATGAACAAGAAATCTGGCAACTCACAGAAAAAACTCTCAAGTAGTCTAAAGAATGTGTAACTTTACAAAAAAAGAAAAATGAAGAATGAAAGGGTACCAAAGTCAACAAGGTAGAGAAATCTAAAAAACCTCAAGGTGATTCCTGCTAACTTATTGTTCACACAGATAAAACCTACAAATGCATTGGCTTAGAAAGTTTTAAGAAACAAAATCACACAACAGATTACCATGGTAAACATTAAAATTACAGAAACCAAAGCAGATTTTATATTTTAAAATACAATAATTATAAAACAGACAATTTTGCATCAAAATACCTTAAGATTATTTTGCAATGGCGTGCCACTGATGACAATGCGATAAGCAGATGGTATCCCAAGCAAACTTTTAGCTATCTTCGTTCTTGGATTCTTTATAAGATGGCCCTAAGGTTATAAGCAATTTGACAAGCAAAAATTTGCACCTTTACTATTTGTAATATAGTCCCGCAAAATTGCATTTGCTGAAATTTAGGTTTAGAGTAAAATATATAGCAAAATTCATGGCAGAAGGCAAACACCACACACCTCAGCCCTCTACCTCATTTCCCAGAAGTTACATTTGTATGCATACCATTTTCTTTAAAAAAGAAATATTTTATAACAAAAACAAGTCATTAAAGGCATGTAGACAGCGTCTAGAGTCCAGACTTAAATACTCACACAAGGATATTCTACTATGAAATAAGAATAGTAATAGGCACAAACATGTTTAAGAATATATATAACATGTACAGGAAAAGAGGCTGCAAAATATAGAAAATCAATTGGGTCCTACGATAAGAAAACTTATTTCTTTTTTTTTTTTTTCATAAGATAAGCAGAACAGAACAGAAAGCAGGGGAGAGGTACTGACGGAGGAAGCACAACTACGGAGGCAAAAGTCAGAGGATGAGTCAACAAGCACAACCGCGGAGGACAATGGAGCTGCAAGCCTACAATAGTGGAGTGTCAGAGATATTAGATTAAGGAACCAAGAAGCTTCTGTAGGACGAATACACAGATTAGAGTCCAAATTTGACAGATCAAGCAATATGAGAAGTGGAACATAACGTTATGTGAAAAAATCGAAGGGATCAATGGTAAAGTGGCTCGGAGGACTCTCACATGCACAGATTGAAGTCCACCAACACAAATCGAACTTCAGGCAATGGAAGGATTCTCCGAATGCTGATGGGAGTCCATATCAGTGAACAACAACGGAGACTTGACATCAGTGATAAGCAAGAAAGTAGAAGGCAAAGGACGGTTTGATGGAGGAGATCGCAGGATAGGTCGACTGGGTCTGAGACAAGGGATGGTTTTCTAGATAAGTTTGCAGGAGAGGCCAAACTATGTTTCAGATGTGATGAAGACAAAGAAAGGAGAAGGTAGAGCAAGCTTTTCTAGAGGAGTGCATAGGAGAGGCCGGTGGGGTTGACATGGTGATGAATCCAAAATAGAAGGCAGAGGACGGTTTGTGGAAGACATGCAGGAGGACGCCTGGGTTACGCGGAGATGAGAAACAAAGGTCAGGGTGTTTTTGGTAAACATAGTAGGTAAAAAATTAACCCCCATAAATGCTCCCAACAGTAATATTTTCTCCATAATAGATTATGAAAAGCTACAAAGCGCAGCTTATTTTCAAATGAGCTTAAAAAGGGGTAATCACTTTTTACAACATGTTGGGTGTTTGGGAAATTATAGCATAAACTATTTTTTTGGGCTTACGACATGAAACCAAAGAGGCTCTAAAACAAGTCTAATAATATATAATGGTCCATATTCAAGCCCACACAAAACCATCTAAACTTTCACATTACTGGAACAATTGCCTAGGTGGGCAGGATGTTACATATAAATTTACTTGGTCATCATAGATTTTTCCCCCAAAAACCAACGCCTTATTAGTAATTGTACTTGAATGAATGTTCTTTTTGTACACCTACATGATGATGAGATTATCAGTATATTATATGAATTCAAAATCATTTTTCAGTATTCATTTATTTTTTATTTTTTTGCCATCAGTATTCATTTATTATTTATTGATGTAATATCAATATAGTATTAACTTATTTATTCATATTCATTAAATTAATATTTTTAAATATACAGACACCATACACTTTTTGCTTTAAAAATCAACATGCAATGCATGGAGAGGATTTGAAAAAAATAATTATTTAACAATTTATAATAATTTGGTCGTAATTCTTCTAAAAATGTCAAAGTTGGGATACCTAGGCTACATTTTTGTATTCTTTGACTCTGATAAAAAATAAACAGGTTTGATTGGTGATTTTTTTTTTATAAAAAGATATTGGTTAATTAGTGTGGTATGATATGATATCTGTTAATTACACGTCATGACATTATTTGTTTTTTTGGCCATGACATATTATTATATTTGTTTCGTTAGCAATTATACTACCACATGCTTTTTAATACATAAAAGTTGAAGCCCTCATTTCCGCGCCCACCTGAAAATAAAAAAGAAGGGCACTCTCTTCAGTGTGAGAGGAGTTCAAAATTCTGGGAGAGGCTTTTCCAATTCGCTCGTAGAAATCACTATGGATGAAGAAGACCAGCAGAAGGTTGCAGATCTGGTCAAGGAATTGGTACTCCGATTGCTATCTCAGAATCACACATCCGATTCAAGAACCGCAACCCCTAACTCCCACGACTTTCAAAAGTCTCTTCGCTATGCATTTCGCATCCTCTCCAGCAGATTGACCCCCTCCGTTGCTCCAGACGCTGCCGCCATCGCCGAGTCTATCAAACGCCGCCTCGCCACTCAAGGTAGATCCTCTGAAGCCCTTACTTTTGCCGACATTTACTCCAAATTTGCTTCAAAATCGGGTGTCAATAATAAATGGGCTGTAATTTATTTACTCAAAATTATATCCGAAGATCGGAAGAACTTGAAATCCCAATTAGATACCTCGGTTTTGTTGCCCAATTTGGTATTAGCTGAAGGTGAGTCGGGGAAGGATTCAAGGATTTTGCATAGTCATGCTGCTCAGGAGAAGGGATGGAATAATGGGGTTCTGTTGGTCACCAAGGACCCAGATAATCGTCGTGATATTGCTTTCCGCGAGTTTGTAAATCTGGTTATGGAAGAAAATGAGGTTTCTGAAGAGGTCTTGGTTGGGGATGTTTTATATGCTTGTCAAGGAGTTGATGGGAAGTATGTGAAATTTGATAGTAACGTAGATGGTTATGTTTTATCAGAGTTGATTAAGGTCCCTATAGCCACAAGGACTATGGTGCACAAACTTTGTGAGCTGGGGAGGTTGTTTAAAAAGGTCACAGGGTACATCTCGCAGACTACAGATCGACTTACAGCTGACGATGTTGGAACTGTGGGGCAGGCGTTTTGTGCTGCATTGCAAGACGAGCTTACTGAGTACTATAAGTTGCTGGCAGTGCTTGAGGTACAGTCTTCAAATCCAATTCCATTAGTATCAGAATCAGCTAGTTCATTGAATTATCTTTCATTAAGGAGGCTAGTTGTTTGGCTTGCAGAGCCATTGGTGAAAATGAGGTTAATGGCTGATTTGGTTGATAAGTGTAGGGTTCTAAGGGGAGGTGCTATGACTGGTACCATTCATTTGCACGCCCAACATGGTGATCCACTAGTTCATGAATTTGTGCGAAGATTACTACAACGAGTGTGCTCTCCACTTTATGAAATGGTGAAAAGATGGGTTCTAGAAGGAGAGTTAGAAGATATATTCACTGAATTCTTCATTGTGAGCCAGCCGGTGAAAGCAGAATCTCTTTGGAGAGAGGGTTACAGGCTCCATGCGGCCATGCTTCCTTCCTTCATTTCTCCTTCTCTTGCTCAGCGAATCTTGAGGACTGGTAAGTCCATAAATTTTCTTCGTGTTTGTTGTGAGGATAGTGGTTGGTCTGATGCTGCAACAGAAGCCGCCACTGCTACTGGGGCCACAGCGAGAAGAGGTGGCTTTGGCTATGGTGAAACTGATGCTCTTGAATCCTTGGTTGATGAAGCAGCAAAAAGAATTGATAAGCATTTGTTGGATGTAATGTACAAACGGTACAAATTTAAAGAACACTGTCTTGCTATTAAACGGTATTTACTGCTTGGTCAAGGTGATTTTGTTCAGTATCTAATGGATATTATTGGGCCTGAGCTTTCTGAACCTGCTAATACTATAAGCTCTTTTAAACTTGCTGGATTGCTGGAAACTGCTATTCGATCATCCAATGCTCAATATGATGACCCTGACATGTTGGATAGGCTGAGGGTCAAAATTATGCCACATGAAAGTGGTGATAGGGGCTGGGATGTATTTTCACTTGAATATGATGCAAGAGTTCCGCTAGACACTGTGTTCACAGAGTCTGTGATGTCAAGGTATTTGAGAATTTTTAATTTTCTGTGGAAGCTTAGAAGAGTTGAACATGCTCTTATTGGTGCATGGAAGACCATGAAACCAAATTGTATTACTTCTCATTCTTTTACCAAGTTGCAAAATGCAGTAAAGTTGCAATTAGTTTCAACATTGAGGCACTGCCAAGTTCTTTGGGTTGAAATGAATCATTTTGTTTCAAACTTGCAATATTATATAATGTTTGAAGTCTTGGAGGTATCATGGTCAAATTTTCTAAATGAGATGGAAATAGCCAAGGATCTTGACGACCTACTTGCAGCACATGAGAAATATCTACATTCCATTGTAGAGAAATCTCTCCTTGGAGAGCGTTCTCAGTCCATATACAAGTCTCTATTTGTAGTATTTGATCTTATATTAAGATTTCGGAGTCATGCAGATCGGTTGTATGAAGGAATCAATGAGTTGCAATCTAGGTATAAGACCTGCTGTGTCATCTCTATTATATTTTTTATTGATTAAACAATATTGTCCTAATTTTCCACATATCACTGACTTTGATATTTGATCATGTCTGTTTCAGAATCATGGAATCCTCCTCTCAAGACCTGAACAAATCACGAAAGCAAATTAATAAGTACGTGGAACAGGAATCCTGGATTGCTGATGGAAGGAAAGCACTAGCACAACGTGCTGGTGAATTTCTTCTTAGTATGGAACAAAATCTGAATGTGATTGCTAAGGAGTATTCATCATTTCAGGAGGAATTTATGTCTCAGTTGCCTGTACAGCAGCATGTTGATCTTAAGTTCCTCTTTTTCCGTCTTGACTTTAATGAATTTTATGGGCGGTTGCGCCCGAGCATATAGGAAATATATGAACACCTGGAGGTTCGGGTCAGAGCATTGTTTCAATAAGAAGACGAGCCATAAAATGTATGCTTTGCCACATGCTATCCCCCATTGTGATTGATGGAACAACTATATCAGTAATAACCAAATGTTTCATTGTTCAGTAATGGTCCTAATGGACTATAGGTATGGTGAATATTTTGCCTTTCTCATTTGCTAAATTTATTAGAAAAATTTAAATGTATGATCTGAATCTCATTCTCTCTCTCTTCCTGCAGATGGTTTTCACTCCTGACTGGTGTTTGCGTGGTAGCTTGCAGTGGATGTGAATCTATTAATATTGATTTTGTGTGAAATGCGGGCAGTATACACTTTAGTACCTGATATCTTATGATTTGTTTGGCATTTCGGGTTTTGCATGCTTGGAAATTCAGTGATTGTACATCTGTATCATAGTTTTAGTAGTCTGGCTGAATGAAAAAGAATGCTTAAAAATTAGCTTTTGCATCACCTTCTATTTCTTCGCGTTGACAATAGCTTCTCACTCTTCAGAGTGCTTGGGTTTTGCCTCGGGGTACTTAAAAAGAAAGCCGTATGTGGTGAAGTATCAAAGTTGTTACCTTGCAATGGGGTCCTAGTTGCAGGAAAAACTATCAGTTCTTTTTGGAGAAAACATGAATCTCTCCCTTTGCAATTCAAAATTCTTCATACATGTTTCTGAAGATATTGAGAGAGAATATGATTGACTTGATGTAAGCTGAGTCAGGAGTTGTAGAGGGGAAAGTCTTGCCCTTTGATCTTTTAATTGTTAGCTGCATTGAAGAAAGATAACAGCGCGTTAGCAGAGTAATGGTTATGACGTGTTTCAAGTGTAAGTTATACTGTACCATTAATTGTATTTTAATCGGGATATGTGGGTGATGTAAGTCTGACCTTTTTTTTTTGCTCTGGGAAAAAGGTTTTCATAGTTTAAAAGGATTTGTTGCATTTGTTGTATTAAAAATTGTCGAATGGAAATAATTACTGGTGTGTTTGAAAATGTTGGAGTGGCATGCAGATCCGGCAGCCTGGAAGTATTCTGAAAAGTAAGGAGGGATTGATGTTCATGTTGTGGAGTTGTTGAAGGAGCAGTGTATTGCAGGCCTGGATTGGGTGGACCTGCTCTCGTGACATGAGGCTCCATGTGTGGGGTGGCTGCCATGCAGCACCGTCCAACGGACAACGAGTCCACCATTATGAGTGCACGGCATACAAACTGATATTATTCTTAAGCTACTGGAAATGCATCTAACTCCCAAAATTAGGTCTGTTTGGTGTAGTTTTTAAAAATAGTTTTTCTGTTTTTTAAAACAGAAAAATAAAAAAATTTATTTTGTAAACTTATTTTTTGATAAACTGTTCTGAGAAATAGAAAAATAAAAGAACTCTGAACATTTTTTAAGTTGTTTAGTAATTTTTATTCTGAAAAATAAAAGAAAAGGTAAAAAATATTCACCTTATTAATAATAAAATTATAAATTTTGAATAACTCATTTATTACTCACTAGTTATGATTTTGAAAACAATCTTTTAAATAAATTTTTTTATTTTCTTATTTTAAAAATAATTTTACAAAATTATTTTGAGGACAAGAAAACAAAAAACAATGTGAAACATGTACTTATTCTTGAGGCCACGTCAGTGCTTTTCAGAAAAATCAAACATGAGGGCTGGTGCCTGTCCTGTGTGAATTAGGAACTTTTCTGGTATGTTAAGTAGAATAAAATTTGATAATTTTGTTTCATAAAAAATGCATAATAATAGATGATAAAATGAATCAGTATCAAGTATTAGATCAACAAAAAATGCAAACGAAACGAGGAGGACAAAATACATATAGAATAATTTTGATTAAGTTTTAAAATTATGTATTGTTTAATTTGAGACTATTAAAATATATAACAGATGCAATAAAAAAAAATAAAACAGTTTTTAAATTCAAAACATGTTTGTCGTTTTTCATTCTTACGATTGATCACTGCTACCTAGTGAATCATTTTCAGTTAATTTTTCATCAATTTTATAACTAGAGTTATTCGTAAATAAAATTTTATTCAAGGTTTTTATTAACTTCGCTGCTTAAATAACATTTACAAAGCTAATAATTCTTATAATAAAAATCTAAACAGGAAAAATAGATTCAAAGGTGGGAGAAGAACATGTAATAATTAGTCATAATTCAGTGGCTAATGCACACATCGGAACCTCTAGTTTTAGGAACAAAACCTGCTTCCTAGAAGCACATTGTTGCCGTTTACCCCAAAAGAAAGGAGAAACAGAGAGAGAGAGAGAGAGAGAGAGTTGTTATAAGGGCGGCCTGAGAGTGTTTTTGGGAGCACTTATCCAAGGGGTACCTGCAATGGCAAATCTCCATAAAGCACTAACATGCTCTGGCGAAGCGTATTCGATGCCAACCCGTGGACCTACCAATATGCTTTCTGGCTTTGGACCATCTAACACTTCCAAACCACCTACATCCCATGTCAACCATCTTCCTTTTCAGAGATTGCTCTGTATCCATCTGTCAAGTTTACATTTCTGATGTTGAAATTATGAGCTTACTTACCAGGGCTATAAAGGGGATGGTTGGACCATTCCGTTGAAAGACCCAGTGCCTGACCAACCTACAGATTTTGGAAAACAATCCCACTTAATCATTTTCGAAACCTATGCTGATCTCATCACAAAACCTAGTTTCTCAGTAAGAATGGTTGCCAGAGGAAGATCACATGAAGAAACCTTAAAACAGTGAATAGTAGTTTTCCGTACTTTCTTCCTCTCAACTTTCCATCCAGCTTCAACTTCCGTTTTCATTGACATCTTAGTCAACTTTGTACAGCAGATTGTGAAGCATATAAAAATATTTTGCAAATGATTGCTACCTCGTTAAAATAACATATATAATGAGCATTTAAGATTGCTGGTTCTAGGATTATGGACACAATTTCTAAAAACTTCTGAGGAGGGTGAGCAGTAGGCAATATCACTGAAAACTTTTTGATATAGAGAATGAAATTTTGTGGAAGATAAAACCAAGTCAGAGTATAAAACTTAAAGTTGCTAAAATGGACCTATAGTAAGTTCACAAACTCCTGATATAATTGATTTCTTGAGTACAAAGCCTACTGTTGTAGATAACTTGATGATCCAAAACGGTAGAGCAAACCATTAACCAAGTTGAGTTCCTCAAAGCATCACAGACAGATTATTAGGAGGGCAAGAGAGAGGATAGGAAACTAACCTTACCAGGGCCAGTAAGAAGTATAGGTTTCTCAGTTTTCTGACCTCGGCGCTGCTGAATGACATCCAATCCTATCATATTGACAAGTATAATAAAGAGGTTGATGTAACAAAAATACTAATGGTATTTTGACTTTAAGAAGCCAATTAGTAATCCTGATGATTTAGAAACTTATTGTCTCTTTAATTATCCATGAGTTGAAGTCTTCACACTACTCACACACAATTATTAGGTTAATGGTTCTTTACAAATAAACAGTGTTAAGCAGAGGTCACTAAGAATCACTTCCTCTCTAAGACTAGCCTAGAGTCCTGGACTACGCACAGAACTGAACAGAAGCTATGCAGGGCATGACAGAAGGGCTAAACTCAATAAATAATGTAATAAGTTATATCACCATAGGTATGATGGAGCTTTACCACTAACGGGGGCGCAAGAACGAATCAAAACTGCAGCTCCAG
The DNA here is from genome assembly GCA_026686845.1 of Adenanthera pavonina. NCBI lineage: Eukaryota > Viridiplantae > Streptophyta > Magnoliopsida > Fabales > Fabaceae > Adenanthera > Adenanthera pavonina. The sequence goes on from JAIVEN010000002.1 coordinate 9,513,093, forward strand.
CTCCTTCCTTGTCAGCAACAACATTCAGCATTATGTGGAGGCCATAACAAAGATAAACATATGCATGTCCACCAGGTCCAAACTATAAGTCAGAAATAAATCATTAAAAGAAATTAATCTATAAATTACTCAGCATCTTCAAATGTTCCATGAAGGCAGAGATTAAGGTGAAGAAGTGTATGTAAGAGAGAATATGAAGCATCTTACAACAGGGGCAGTTCTTGCTGTAATGCCAAATCGACCATGACAAGCTGAATCATTTGGTCTGTATGCTTCCACCTGCCTGATATGTATTCCTCATTAAACATCAAACACAGTCTGATCCACACCTCCAACCCACACATAGTGAGGCACATCCATTGCATGGTGCTAAGCAAAAGAAAAATGGAAAAGATGCAATGTTCGGTGATTCATTTCCTCCCTAGATAAAGTATGTGAAACCAAAAGGGGTAAACGATTCAAAGAATTAAAAAGAAAAATTTCTTCCTTCTAAAAAGGGATAAAACAATTGTATGGCTTAGTACCAAAAACAGTCCCTCACATTTTTTTTTTTTGCAAGAGATTAGATTAACATTCATGATATTTAGCTTTGGTCCAAGCAACGGCTGTCTTCCTAACATTTCAGAGCAATTAACGTACAATTAGTGGTTAAAAAAAGTACAATTAGAGGTCTTCATAAGCTATTCGCTGCTTTACATTCAGACTTAGAAGCAGGCCTCAGAGAACTTGACTAAAGATACTCCATATGCTTAAAATCACAATAGACAAGTAATAACTTGCTAAAAAATTGAAATAGGAAAACACTTTCATCGCATCAATCAAGCATGATATATCACAAGGGAGCCAACTAGATCTGTCGCTTTGTAAAGCACCATAGATTTATTTTGTCCCGTTCTAAACAGCAAAAACAATTACCAAAACATTGTTGGCGTCTTATTGCAATCCAACGAGGAAATTGCAAAGGAAAGGTGACTTATTTACCTCAGTAATCTGAAGAACGACATCGTCCCTGCGGAGAAACTTTCCCAGCAAACGGGGAGCAAGGTCTAACGCGTCAATTTGAAAGAAATCTCGCAGCAAGATTTTCATTTGTCCGAAAGAATTATCTGATAGGGGCGAAGCATTCAATCTGGGTAGGGGTTGGAGCTGAGGCTTGGATTTAGCCCTAAGCCTCGTCGATTTGGAACGCTGACTCGTCCCAACTCGGCTATCATCGTTCAGTTCGGACTCGGAAGTGGGTAAAATGATGGGTTTTGCAACTCGTTTGAATCGCTGGGATTTTTGAGTTCGCTGACCGCGAAAGCAAAATGAATCAAACAAAGAAGCAGGTACTACTGCAGCGGGTGACTCGCCCTGGACTTTGGAGGGTATTGGCTCCGGGAAAGACATGGGGCGTCTGCGTCACAGAACATCAAATGGAATGCCAATATCCTCGTTCGTGTCATTCACCCCTGTGATCAATTTCACCAATCCCATTTTGGCTTTTGATTCGATCATGCAGGGGGGGAAAAAAAAAAATATATATATATATATATTCTTGGATATGTAATAAAAATATGTAAAATAAAAAATGGAAATTGATGAAATGAAAAAAATATGTAATAAAAATAACTTTTTAGTTATGAATATATATTCTTGGATAAAAATTAATAACAAAAAAAGTCATTATTGAATAAAATAATAGATATTTCATATTTTGATTTTTGTAAAAAAAAAAATTCCTTTTATTGAGTAAGGAGCAATCAAGCGGGGCCTTAGTTGCTATTTTGCAAGTAAATAATCCCAAAACCTGTATGAATTAACTCATTATAAATATACATCTTTTGCCAACAAAAAATGAATATACATATTTTTCTAATAATAATTATTTAATATTTGATATTATTAATTAATTTGAATTTTTTTTAACAATTAAGTTGAATTTAAACATGGCCAAATTTTAAGTGAAAAATAATTCTTTTAATATTTTTTTAATCCCAACCTTTAGACCTAAGCCCTTATTTAAGAAGAATCAAGTGGAGAGACCACCAATATACATATTCTATTAATCACTTGTTGATGTTAATGCTTCCGGCAGCATTTTAATTTTTTCGGAGTCCAAACTATAACCATACTTGTAGTCAAAGGAAGAAAAAACATACATAAAAAAACACAAACACACACGTAGGGTCTGTTTGGTTTAAAGAGGATATTGGAGGGAATTTTTATAAAAGAGATCAGAGGAAAAGGAATTGAAGAGATTTTAAAATTTCTTTATTTGATAGAATTAGAGGAATTTTAATGAAATCTTATTTAGTTCAAGAGATGATTGAAAGGGATTGGAGGGAACTGAATTATAATTATTCAATTTCCTCAAAAAAGCTTCAATTTCAGAAAAATTTATAAAGGTGTGGGAGAGAGAATTAAACGAGATTAAATTTCTCTCAATTCCCTTCAATTTTTTAACCATAAAAGGAGAAGAAATTTAATCCTTCCCAATTCTCTTCCCCTCTTCTTAAAAAACCTCCAACCACACACATAACCATAATAGCTAACGCAGATGACCTATTAGTCCAGCAGTACCTAGATTCTCTGGATTGAGGGAAGCTGTATAGTTGTCACGAATCCCAAAAAAAAACTAACACTGAAATTGAGTTGAACTTTATATTCTGGCCAATATTCTCGCCTAAGAGTTAAACTTTTAAGTGTTAAAGTGAACAGCTTCTTTTCTTCTCTAATCAACCATCAACTTTTTTTTAAAAAACGAAAGTCCACTCAAATGTTTTTTAATCTTATATCCAAAGTTTTTTATTTGTTGAATTGGTGATGAAAATTACCTCCTTAATCCTAAAACATAAAAGATAAATAACTAAGTGCCCGTTTGGTTTGTCTTTTTGTAAAAGTACTTTTAAAATAATTACAGTTTACAAAAATGAAGTTTAGATAAAAGTAGAGTAGTTTACTGAAAAACTGTTTGGATGAAAAAGGAGAAAATGATTGTTAGAAAGTACAGTTACGTTTCCAAAAATGACAACCAAACAGATACTAAATCATTATAATTAAGAAAACAATCAAACAGTTTAAATATATTACAAAGAAATTTTTTTCCTCAAAGACCCTCATTTAACTATCTTTTAACTCATGTCTTGTAATAATAAGTTTACTTTAATTAAGAACAAAATTAAAAAAATATATTAATTTATCAGACAAAAATTATTTGTCTCTTATATTTTAGAACAAGATATATTTAAAAATGTCTTTTACATTATTACTGATGTAGATTATTATCACTAAAGGTTAAATTAAAATATACGTCGATATTCTTTCAAATGATTTTTAGATGAACTTGTAGAATAAAGGTTAAATTATATTTTTTTTATTTGAAAATTAACAAAATAGAAGTAATCTCTTTAGTATTTAAATTCTTTTATCATAGGTATTTATATTTTAAAATTAATTAATTAATCTAAAACAAATAGTATATAATCATATGTGAGTGTGTAGATAAAACTACTGCCAATCTATAACTATATCCTTAAAAGGAAGATTATTTTTGCCCTATTTTTACTATTCTTAACACTGTTACAAACATGCCGGATTGTTTGTTCGTGGATATACCCGTCGGGTCATTAAGGGTCCCATCGTATCATTGAGGGTCTTCATAGTTGCCATATTTGCAATGAGTATCCAAATCTTGTATTGCGGTTTTTTGAATAAAATATAATAAATAAATAAATAAATTATTTATTAATATATGTTAGGTCATGAACAATTTATCAATCTATAATAATAAAAATCAATAATTAAAAAATAGATGAATACGAATAAATCAATGAATGGATACATCACTTAATTTTTTTTTTTAAATAAAGAAGCAAGTCGATTGGCTACCTCATGTACTGGACAATAAAGTAGTCTCAAGCAAGTCGATTGATTATGTTTTTGTTTTTAATTTTATTTCACCAGGCTTTTTTTTTTAATTTTACATATATATATACACTCTTGTGTCTCGTTGCGATAAGACTTATTTTTTTTTACATATGATAATATAGTGATGTTATTTTTGCTCTTATTGCATTATTAATATCATAACTTGTATTATAATTTGAATTATAGTTAATAAAAGGAGTTAAATTAAGAGGGTAACCTTAGAATTTTATTTAAAAAAATTTAAGAATATAATAAATTATTTTTAATATGCGATAAAAATCCTTCAATTACCTTATAATATAATATAAGACGAATGAAATAATAACAATGTAATAATTTAATGTGTATAATAATTAGAATTAATAATTTTTATAATTATAAAAAAAATAATAGTTTAGAAAATAAAAAAGTTGAGATTCATTAGTTAATCAATTTTTTTAAATAAAAAGAGCAAGTCCATTGTGTAGGCCATTGACATACTAATGGGTAATTTTTTAAAAGAGAAAAAGATATTTCAAGACATATAATAAAAAATATTTTCAAATCATTAGTTTCAGTTTATCTCACTTGGAAATTAAATTTATATGAGATAAAAATTTTTAAATTGGGTTCTAATTGAGAAATATTGTTAGATCTGGGTAATTACTTGTTTTTCCCCCTTTTGTTTTTTTTAATAAATGAATTTTATTTTAATCGACTTTCTTTTATTTTTTTCTTTTAATTTTTTCAGACATGCTCTTTCTATCTCAAATAACAAGAGATTTTTATTTCTCATAATATAACATAATATGTAGTAATTTTTTATTTTTATCTTTTATTTATTGTATTATTAATGTTGTAAATTATGTTATATTTAATGAAATGAGTGAAATTAATAGAGATAAAATTTGAAATTTTTATTTTTTTAAATTAAAAATGTAATAAATGTTTCTTAATATACATAAAATCTCTCTTATTATCTTATAATATGAGACAAAGAGAGTAATAAAAATACAATAATTTTGTTTGTATAATGATTAGAATGAATTATTTTTATAATAAATAGAAAAAAATAATAGCTTATAATAAAAATTATAACTATTTTATTATTAGGAGATAATTTTTGGTAAATAAATCTATTAAATATCAAATAATTTTTTTTTTTGAAAAAATAAAGTAGAAAATTTCCTCTTCATTTTACTATTATTATTTTTTAATTGATGGAGTCAAGTACACTTCCTCTTTAAAATGAAGCATGTTGCATATTCACGGGTCTGTATGCATTGTAGACCAAAATCTAATCATGACCAAATTCTTGAATAATATTTTTTTGACCATATTTTTTTACAGCCTGTAAATTTTGTCTAATTTAGATTCCCCTTTCCCATGCTCATATTTTATCCGCATGCTTTTGAGTGAAAGACATTTCAAGTTTTTTTTTTCAACTTTGTGTGCCTTATAATAGATGTTGAGTGAAAGACATTTGGATTTTTTTTTTTTAACTTTTGGTATCTCATGAACAATACTTGAAAGATATTTCAACTTTTTTTAGCTTTTGGTACCTTATGATAGACATTGCATGCACAAAGGCAAAGAATCTCTGCATGCAACATCTAATATGTGCTTCACTAATTATTTGAAAAAATAACGCTCCCTTTGTGATTCTACAGAAACAATAGTTATCTACTTAAATATTCATGTTGTAACTTCTTCATTTTATCGTTTTGGCTCTCATTCCAACTCCTCTTAGTTTTCATCTTCTTTTGGAATATTTGCTGTGTTTGCTTGCCATAATTGTCATCTTCATTCTCTCATCAATTCTAACTTCTTGCAAGTGCTTGGAGTTTTATCTATAGAGCTTCATCTCACATTGGTATTTTTCTTTCTCTCATCTTCTTTAATATTATTGTTAGTAAACTTTTTATGCGTTTTAATTTAAAATTTGCACTTTTTAGTTTTGTATAACATTTTTGTTAGTAAAATGAGTTGTTTATTTGATATAATATAATGTCTTAGTTTAATGCTTTAGTTAGATTAAGTTATTAAAGTATGGGAGTATAAGACTTTGACACCATTTGCCTTAATATTTATTTGATATTTATGTAATGAATATTTGATACATATTTAAGAATAAAAATTAAAAAAAACTGAAATAAACTTTATATTTTACATAAAAATAAACGTATATTTTTTTATGTTTTATTTTTTATGAAAATAATAATTTTTAATGAAGATAAATTTATATTTAAGTATCATTTTTAAACAGCATGATTAGTTTCAAAGAAAATAAACAATCATTTTTTATATTTCATTTTTATGAAAATATTCAATTTTTAATCGAAATAAACTTATATTTTTTATGGCTCATAAAATTTTAAAGTACATTTAAAAATGAGTTAAAAAAATCATTTATATTCCTCACTTATTCTTCACTTGTACTAAAATTTGTAATAAATTTCATATATTCGACACCATTAAATAATTGTTGTTCGTTCATTTTAAAAAAAATGACATCGCATGCAAATTAAAACTGTGGAGATGTTATTGTTAAATAACTATTATTTTACATGTTGGCTAAGAGGGTTTTATCTGAGTCATCTGGGTATCACTTTATTTTTGCTGAACACTTGAAAATATGACTTGGACATGTAGCAATACGTGAGCATGTTCTACTTATTAGTTTTTATGTTTTTCATTATTTTCTCTTCTATTGTATAAAATAAAAAACTATTTTACATTGGACGAAAAAAAATTTTCATTTTGCTGTTAAATTTTTTAAAAATAATATCAAAGTTCAAGAGGTACTCTTATTGCTAAGTTTTAGATATAAAGTAGATTTTAGTTAAGAAAAATACATAATTTTAGCCATTCATAATTAGAATTCTTTTAAAATATTTATTTATGTGGAATTAATGTAACTTTTTTATTTAATGTCACTCTATCCATGAAAATAAACGTATATTTTTTTATGTTTTATTTTTTATGAAACTAATAATTTTTAATGAAGGTAAATTTATATTTAGGTTTTGTTTTTCAACAGCATGATCAGATTCAAATAAAATAAACAATCATTTTTTATATTTTATATTTCATTTTTATGAAAATATTCAATTTTTGATCTGAATAAACTTATATTTTTTATGGCTCATAAAATTTTAAAGTAGATTTAAAAAGAGTTAAAAAATTATTTATATTCCTCACTTATTCCTCACTTGTACTAAAGTTTGTAATAAATTTCATATATTCAACACCATTAAACAATTATTGGTCGTTCATTTTAAAAAAACACGACATCGCATGCAAATAAAAACTGTGGAGATGTTATTATTAAATAACTATTATTTTACATGTTGGCTAAGAGGATTTTATCTGAGTCACTTGGGTATCACTTTGTTTATGCTACAACACTTAAAAATATGACTTGGGCATGTAGCAATACGTGAGCATAGTCTGCTTGTTATTTTTTTTATGTTTTTCATGATTTTCTCGTCCATTGTATAAAATAAAAAACTATTTTACATTGGACAAAAAAAATTTCATTTTATTGTTAAATTTTTAAAAATAATATCATGGTTCAAGAGGTACTCTTATTGCTAAGCTTTAGATATAAAATAGATTCTAGTTAAAAAAATACATGATTTCGGCCATTCATAATTAGAATTCTTTTGAAATATTTGTTTATGTGGAATTAATGTAATTTTTTTAATTTAATGTCACTCTATTCATGAAAATAAAATTAGGAAGTGGAATAGACAATAGATCAATGCTTCTGTGTATATATGCAAATGGACAAATTTTTTATAGCCCAAATGGTGTGACATTCGAGTCAAATGACATAAAAATAATAAGTGTTGATCCTGACATTACTTTGGTAAGACTAAAGCAAGTTGTCGGCCAAAATCTAAATCTTCTTCCAAATCAAATTGTGATAGATCTTTTATATAGATTTCCAATTTTCATAAATCTACTTCGGTATAGGGGATGGAAAATACTAGATGATTATGATTTACAAATAATGTGGCAACTGCATTCTCGATTCTCTACTCACTTGACGTGTGTAGAGATGTATGCAAATATTTCTAATGTGGAACTTGATCTTTATCTAGAATCACACCTAATGGAGAACTATAGTGGATACATACTTCTAGAGAAACAAGGAGTCATGATTAGCACATATATGGAAAATTTCCACCCATTTGATCATTCTCCAACCATTGGAGATGCTGGACCATCATCCCTAGTACCTCTAACTGAAAACATATGCCAATTTGAACAGTTTGTGTATATTGGCAATGATCAATCATCATTTTCTCCTCTTCTAATAGAAGACATAATGGATGACTTTGAGGATGACAATGAATACAATTCTCATGTTAGTGTTGATGATAGGAATGACAATAATGATGATGATGAGATCAACAAGGACATCAATGAGGATAATGGTGATATGAATCACAATGAAGAGCCCGCCCTTGCTTTCTTATCTCAGGTTGATATAGAATCTGCTGTGGCTCCTAATTTTAGTGGACTTGGGGATATTCTACCTCTCAATGATAACCATAAGCTATTTCCTGGTCAGATGTTTAACAATGCTTGAGTTTTAAAATGTGCAGTCAAGTTATATAATGTTCGAGTGTATCACATATTCAAGGTGTATCTTTCAAGTAGAAAATCTCAAGAATTTCGACGTATTAACTATGGAAATGATTGCAAATGGAGAGTGAGGGCTTCCAAGAAAGGAAGTGATAGTTTTAGGACTATTACAAAATATGAAGGGCCCCATACATGTTTGTTTACATAATTAACTCAAGATCATCCTAAGTTGGATGTTGATCTTATCTCTTCTTGTATTGTGGTCATGGTGACTGACAAACCAAATGTGAAAGTTTCACAAATCATTGAGCGAATGTAATCCATGTTTGGGTACATAGTATCATATCGAAAAGCATGGAAGGCAAAACAATTGGCGATCACCACTGTTTGGGGTAATTGGGAGATGTTTTGCCACGTATTTTGGGCGTTTAAGCCATGCATTGACGCCTTTGAGCATCTGAAGCCTATAATACAAGTAGATGAAACTTTCTTATATGGGAAATATAAGGACACATTTCTCATGGCAATATCTCAAGATGGTAATCGAAATATCGTGCTACTTGCCTTTGCTGTGGTTGAGGGGGAGACAAAATCAGCTTGGTTATGGTTTTTATACAATGTGCATATCTATGTTGTAAAGAGAAGGAAAGAAATATGCTTGATATCATATAGACATCCATCAATTATGGAAGCTGTTGCAGACCGTCGTGTTGGATGGCAACCACCATATGGATATCATGTTTTTTGTTTAAGGCATGTGGCTTTAAACCTACACAAAGCATACAAAACAAATTTGTTGAAGTAGAAATTTAATAAGATTGGTGAGATTCATGAACCTTAACAATTTACAAACATATGATTAACATTCTTCGCCATTGACTTTATAAATATGGACAGGGTATGCATATGAGCAGGCAGTTGTTGACAAACAATTGGAAGAACTCACATTGTTGCATCCGGATACTGCTGGATGGATTGGAGCTATTAAGAAAGAGCAATGGTGTCGCACACATGATATTAAGGGTCAGCGCTATGGTCATATGACAATAAACCTTGCAGAGTGCATGAACGGTGTATTTAAAGGTGTCCAAAGTTTGCCTATTGTAGGTTTGGTGAAGGCGATCTTCTATAGGGTGAATGATTATTTTGTTAAACGTGCCCAACAAGTTCACTAATAGATAGCAGTAAGGCAAATGTTTTCTAAAACATTAAACATGAAATTAGATACAGCTACACAAGCTGCATCTGCATGTCTTGTTCACCAATACAACATAATAGCAACATCATTTGAGGTCGATGAACCATATAATATTGCGGCTCATCAATTTGGTCGTCGTTGCAGGCTGAACCTAAGCCAAACAAAATGTGATTGTGGAGAGTTCCAGGCTGAGAAATATCCATGTATGCATGTGATAGCCGCATGTGCTCTAGTAGGCATTGACAATGTACAATTCGTGGATCTTGTATTCAAGTTGGAATCCATGCAATCAGCCTATAGCAATGAGTTTATATCAATAGGAGATGAGGTTCATTGGCCAGAATTTGATGGTCCTCACTTCATTCTTGACCCATAAATGATTCGAGCAAAAGGTCACCCTTGCTCAACTCGCATTCGTAATGAGATGGATTGGACCACGCCAGGACAACCTAACAAATGTGGGTTGTGTAGGTAAATAAGTCACAATCGGTTGAATTGTCCATAGACTCTACCATCTAGGCAGTAATTTGTATGAAACTATGTGCGTTTGACTTTTGTGAAATGTAATGAAATTTGTATTATTAATCGAAAGCATAGGTTGCATTATTATAATTTTTTTTAATATTGGACACTGTTTACTTCATCCAATGCAAAGACTTTTAACAAATGGAGTAGTCACATCCGGTCATTCAACCAGGTCTAGTGGATGGGTCATTATTATACCTACAAGAGCAACATATTTCACGAGCAGCGTGGGACAATAATGTAAGTAAAAATCTTCACATATTACTAATTGTTATGCTTTTCTATCAACTTTGTTTCCATTTATTTTGTAGGTTGATAGAATCCTTAATACTCGATGATTCATGCAATTGGATGAGCCTCTAATCCAAATAATTAAGTGTCTTAGACAAACTGGATTCTACGATGTTTCTCGACTAGGCCAATTTGAGTATGATCGAAGTTTGATCATACTACACGTGGAGAATGCACCATAACTTTAGAGGATGTAGCTATACAATTAGGCCTTCCTTGTGCAGGACTTTCTGTAATTGGTCAAACAACAAATAATTGGCCAGAGGTGTGTGAATGCTACCTCGGAATTCGTCCACCTTCTAAGAACATATACGGACAAATGCTATTTTTGAATTGGTTGGAAGATCATTTTAGTCAGTTGGATGATAATGCATCAAATATGGAAAAACAATATTTTGCACGTGCGTACATTCTTAAATTAATCGGTGGATATCTGATGACAGATAGGTCTAGTCATAGGGTTTATTTAATGTATCTTCCTTTATTATCAAATTTTAAGAAATCTGGAAAATATAGTTGGGGTTCAGTAGTGTTAGCTTACCCATACAGATAAATGTGCAATGCCACTAACCCTTCTGAGGTGAATATTAGTGGTTGCTTAGTATTACTGCATTTATGGGCATGAGATCGCTTTCCTGTATTAGCACCAGAGCGACCACCATCATTTAGTCCAAATAATGATGTTTATCCTCTTTTACCACCATTGGGATTTCGGTGTACTAAAAATGCACTATAAATATTTCATATTAATTTATTAAAATCATACTTATTTTAACATGTTCTTTGTTATAATCATATGTGGAGGAACATACGATTAGCCCCTCATTCTAATCGCTCGGCATTACGACATTATAGGAGTTTAGTTGATGCAATGACTAATGATGAGATCATTTGGCAGCCCTATGAATCTCCTAGGAATCTTGGCCTGATTCCAGATTATTGCTTGGAAACAAGTGACATTTGGCGTGCTTCTGTCCTCCTTATATGCTTTCACATAATAGAATGGCATCACTCTGATCGTGTTCTAAGGCAATTTGGTTTCCAGCAGCCAATTCCTATGCCTCCAACTAACTTGGACGATTTTCACATAACACAATTGCGAGAAAAAACCTTGAAAAATTGGATTGAACCTCACAAAATCTTTCTTGAAGCATGGTTTAATTGGCCTTATGCTATTATTGATGCTCCTCAAGCAAATGAGGTGTTTTATCGTATATCTGAGTACATGCAGTGGTATTGGAGACATACGCGACGTTGGATCCATCCTACTAGTAGTGCAACAGGTATGTGGTAACTTCTTTATCTCTTTTCACCATCATTGTATTTTTTTTCTAAACATAGACAACATCATAATCTAATGTTTTATTATTAATTTCAGGTTGATATAGCTGAAGATTTGTATAGGCTTGCCATTACTTACCCTCCTGAAATGTCAACTGATTTTCATACAAAGGTAGCTCAGGACCAACGTAATATATTGATTGCAATGAGAGAGCAGCGCTTCAACATGGAACTTGAGCCTGCTCCACTTACACAAGAGCCCACAGATTCCTCAGCGTAGAAGACCAAGTAAACGACGTGATGACTATTTATCAACCAGGCCACCAATTGCTTCTCAAGAAGAAAATACAATGCAACGAGATCATGCTACTACTTCAACCACATCCAGTACATTTGCAGGAGCCGCATCTTCTTCTTTCATGCCGCCATCCTCATTGCCCCCATTTATCTCTCATATTCCTTGTAAGTTTAGATCATTCATGTCTTTATTAGGTGAGTTTAGATCATTCATGTCTTTATTGGGTGAGTACAACATTATTCAATGTCGAGTATAACATGTCTTCATTTCAATATGGTGAGTCATCAAATCAAACATTTGAGACTCCACGCCAGTCAATTTCTCTGGCTGACTCTACTTGGTTTGATTTGAATACTGCACAAACACCATCAAGAATTGATTTACCTAAATCTCACCATACAGAAGAGGACATACAACCAGAACGATCACAGCGTAATAGAATAAGAGCAAGATATGGTATTGGTAGTCACTATAGATGAGATGAGCAAATTTTCGTACATAATAGCTAATTATTACTAATCAATCATCCTTTTCATTTTATAATCAATTATTTTTATCAATTAATTATTAAATTTACATTAACATTTTTACATATTTGCTACTTAATTATAGTGTCATTTTATCATTATTTGCTGCTTATTATTTATTATTTAACTTTTTCAACTCTTAATTAATTTTTTATCTTTTTTATGATTATTAAACAATATTAATGATCTAATAATTTTTTTATTTGATATTTGTTAGGATTTATCTACTAATAATATTTTCTTAATAATAAACTAATTATAATTTTTATTATAAACTATTATTTTTTCATTTATTATAAAAATAATTTATTCTAATCATTATACAAATCAAATCATTATATTTTTGTTACTCCCTCATTCCCATATTATTATAAGATAATGGGAGATATTTTACATATATTAAGAAACATTTATTATATTTTTAAATTTAAAAAATAAAAATTTCAAATGTTACCTCTATTAATTTTACTTCTTTCATTAAATATAAGATAATTTATAATACTAATAATTCAATAAATAAGAAATAACAGTAACAAATCATTAGATATTATCTTATATTATAAAAAAAATCTCATGTTATATTAATAATATGGGATAAAGAAAACATATCTAAAAAAAGATAATAAAAGAGTCGTTAAATAAAAAGTTTATTAGAAAAATAAAAGAAAACAAAAATAAGTCTTTTGAATGTTTAAAAAGAGAAGAGGGGAGAAAAATCATTAAAGACCCAAAAATAAAATTATTTTTCAATTAGAACTCAATTTGAAAATCCCTGAGTTATATATACTGAATTTTCAACTGAGGTAGACTAAATTTTTAACTGAAATTATTTATTTAGAAATATTTTTTATTATAGATTTTTATCTTTTTTCCTTTTAAAAAAATATTAACTAGCAAGTCGATGGGTTACTCAATTCACATGTTCTCTTTATTTAAAAATAATTGATTAAGGAATGAATCCTAATTTTTTTCATTTTCTAAACTATTAATTTTTTATATTAAAAAAATTATTAATTCTAAATTTATAAGATAATGGAAGGAATTTCATATATATTAAAAATTATTTATTATATTCTTAAATTTTTTATAAAAATTCTAAGTTTACTCTTTTTAATTTCATTCATTTCATTAACTCTAAGATTAGTTACAATATTAATAATATAATAATAAATAATAAATAAATGATAAAAATGAAATCACTACATAATAAAAAAAACACATTTTGTCTTGATAATGGAATATAACAATACATCTAACAAAATTAGAGGAAAAGAAAAAAAGTTGGTAAAAAAAACTTGTTTATTTAAAAAAATAAAACAAAAATTAAGTCGATTGATTATGCTTGTTCATGAGTAAGTCGATTGTTTCTTTATTTAAAAAAAAAATTTAAGTCGTGTTTCCATTCATCGACTTATTCATAACGTGCTTATCGATTTTCTGATTATTGATTTTTATTATTATATATCGGTAAATTATTTCTGACACAATATATATTAGTAAATAATTTATTTATTTATTATATTTGGCTCAAAAAACCTTACATTGCTAGAGGTGGGAATTCGGGTTGGTCTGTCCCACATGGGCCAGCCCATCACGGACCAGGCCCAAAAGCCCGTTTATAAAATGGGCTGTGTTTTTTTAAGCCCAGCCTATATTCAACGGGCTACGGGCTAACCCGTAAGCTCGTATTTTTTTTAAAATTTTTTTAATTTTGAATTTAATTTAACATTTACAAAATATTATAAATTTTCCTCTTCCCATATATAATTATTTAAATTAAAATAACTAAAACTAATTATATATTAATTATTAATATCATCATTCATTATCATTATTAAAATTATTAATAAAAAAAATATTTAAAAAATATAAATGAAAAGGGTTAAATGAACTGACCCGCGATTCATATGGGCCAACCCATTTTTTAATTGAGTCAAATAGGCTCAAATTTAAAAGCTCACTCCTCATCAAAACTCCTAAATTTCTAATTTAACCTATTATTTTTTTTTTTGAAGTTAAACGGCGCAGGGTTGGCCCATATTCCGGCTCTATGACATTGCGCTCCTCCGTGTGCTTGCTTCCCACATTACACTGAGGCTTCCTCCCCAATCTTCTTTCCGTAGACGTCTTCTTGGCTTCTTTGACACTCCACAAGGTCCTTGGTCTCTAAAGCCTTCCTCCTTCTTTTTTCTATTCCTCTTTTTCTCTTTCATCTCTTTTCCCATATTTTCTTTCATGCTATCTTTCACCTCCATTTTTCCTCTACCCTCTTGTCTCAAATTTTTGTCAACATTTTTATTTTTTCCACACCCATTTGATACTTCAAAGATAAACATGGCTAGGGTTCCAAACAACTGGGAGACAGTGGTTCGGATGACTTTGAAGAGCAAGCATCTCGAAACCACCGACAAAGGCGAAGAGTGGCGAGTTTTGTGGTAATTAGATGTATTTGCATGTCTTTTACTTTCCTTCTCTCATTGTCAAGGCTCCTCAGCAGTCTTCTTTTCTTCTTTCTCCGCACGTCTTCGTAGGCTTGCGACCTATGTTGGATTATTCCTTTCTCCGGCAATCTATTTTTAAATTTTAAATTTTTTTATCATTTACTATTTGTCTAAATATGATATTTTTAGTATTTTGTGGTGTGTCCCACAGAGTTCCATTCGAAACATGCATTCCGCTTTGCAGTCAAGGTATATTGGTTTATTTCTATTTGTTCAAAGATGCCTTGGGCAGTTTGATTGATGGATAGATGCTTTGAGGTAGATTTGATTGGCTTTTTTTTCCCCCACTACGCTAGCCTCATGTATGGTGAAAATCTGATGGTTGATTTTTTTTTTGGAAGCTGTTATGTTCATTGAATGCCGGAAGTTTTGCAGATTTTGGAGCTCCAATGTCCAAGGAAAACAAATTTCAATGCCAAGAAGTGCTTGGGGAGCTGAATAGGGGTACATCAACTATTATAGACCTGTAAGACTACTGTTTATCACTGTATGACTCAAAATGACATAAATTTAATTGCTATTTTCAGTTGCCCATACGTATGGATTCATGTAATCTATCAAAGTTTGTCTTCTAAATGTAGGATAGTTTCAGGCACTTTAGAATAAGCATATGCCTTGATTATTAAGCATATACTGTTAGTCTGTTACTGAAAAATTTTGAAACTATATGTTTCCACACATCTTATAGTTGTTTAGTGTGTTTTTGTGAACAAAGTTAATCCATTCAAACCACATTTTCTAACTTTTATATAATTTGTTGCTTTTAAAATGTTTTTACAGTGTTTTGAAGCACTTTGATACTGTGTTTCAGTTTGCAAGAAGGCATGGAGTAGGGGGTTTTCGTTATGGGAGGGAGAGGGGTAGCAAGTTGCTGGTTTACTCACTACAAAACAGTGTTCACTGGTTTATGCATTGTTACATTTGAGATCTTTTGTCTCTAAAACTGGCATGGTAATTAGGAAATTAAAAAATTTGTCTTTAGGAGAATTTTGTCTGGAGTGAATTTGTTCCCACATTGTGGGAGGCAGAAAGAAGATGAAAACTTGGATTCCTTCATGAACCATCAACTGCCAAACTTTCAGCTGTCGTAGAGGAGAAAAAGGTATAAGTTTATCTAAGAGATAACTGTAGTTTTTTTTTAATTTTATCACGCAAAATGTATTTATTTGAGAACTTGGAATTGCTCATAGTCATTGCCAATTCAACCTTCCACCAAAGCTGAGCAAGTGAGAGAGTTCTTGTACTTTCTCGAGCATAATCACAAGGTACATTCATTTCTCATTTAGTGATTAATAATACATTTAATGTGCAAAATGCAAACTACTTGTAGATCTTAACATACCGAACAGATTCAAGCTTCGCCTTCCTGAACTAATGTTCTTTCTATCCAAATACTTATTGCAATTCCATGCTTGTCCATAATGTCACAAAATCCCTATTGACCAAGGCTTTACAAGAATCATAATGTTGGATTGTCATGGCCTAGATTCTAATATTGTATAGCAATAATTTTGCTGTTGTTGATGTAAGTTGAACCGAAAAATAAATGTGCCTTAATTTAAAATTTGATATGTTAGATTTTGGAAACTTGGATACCAGCTCTTTCATGGGAACATGATGGCTGTTAACTTGTCTTCTTTTGCTTTCAGTTTAAAAGAAAATCTTATTCATTACACTTCTCTATCTTTTATATTGTTTAGAGCGTCTTATATTTTGCAGACATTTAACCCTTAGAAAATTTACTATTTCCCTATGACTTCTTTTGGAACCTGGAAAGTTATGTTCCTCATAACTTCCTTCTCTTTTCTTTCTTTTAGTCTATCAACTTCCTTTCATTCTTTCACTTCCTATGCTAGATTCATTCATGGTTTACATTTGTCTTTAGTTTTCAATTGCATTATACATGATGTTAAATTCATTCATGCATGTACCAAGTTCATGTCATGAACATCTATCATACAAGTACAGTTTACGACCTTTATAATTTGCTTTGTGGTTATAGCTATATCTGATTTACTTGATTTGGGAGAACTCTTTAGTGTCTCAAGTCTCAACAATTGAGTAATATCATAGGCATGCCTTTTGGCTCAAAATATGGTCACTGGCCTTTTGATTATATTGCCTCAAATGATTCTTATCTTAAGAGATCTTCTTATATTATTAAGATTATGGAGAAAACTCAGATAAGAACAATAAATTTTACTTTAGTCATGCTCCAAATTGTTTCTTTTCCTCACTAACATATGTTTCAGATCCTAGATTACTTATTGGGACATAACCAAGCTTTTGCTCATTGACATATGTTTCATATCATGGATTGTATTTGATCTTAACCTTGGCCATTTCTTCTATGCAGCTTGCTTATCCAGTGGCAGTGAGAAAGCTCCATTTGTTGTATATTTGCAAGTCAGCATCATCAGCCAAGCTTTGATTTTCGTAACATAAAGTTGAGGGTGGTCATTTCTAGAGAGACCTGGAGTTCTCTTGATGTATGCCTTTTCTGTTGCTCAACTGGTAATGTCACGTATTCTCCTCTCTCTCTCGTTACTTTGCAACCAATTGGTGTTAAGGAATCTCCTGACTTGAAATTCAAAGTTGTTCCAAAGCAGATGAAAGTCCCGAATCACTCCTTTTTTGTTACTCAGAGATGGAGAAAATGAAGGTGGAGCTAAGTGTGATGATTATGTAAACAACCGTGCCTCAATTAGAAAAAGCAAGGACAATGGACTATGAAATCGATTTTCCTTAATGAGAAACTGATAGAAGATCCTCTATTGATGATTTCTACAATGAAGTGAACAGAAATCTTCCTATCAGTGCTAAGAAAATTGACAAAAGCAAATTTCTAGGAGCAAGGAATTTAGTAAAAGAAGAAAAGACTAAAGCTTTGCATGGATCCTCCGGAAAGGGCACGCCTGAAATCATGTTTAGGAATAGAAAACCATCCACCATAAGCAAGCGTATAGTTCATAATAGCATACAGGAAAAGGTAATGTTTAATCTATAGTTGCATCTTAAGATTTTGATATTTTACATATTCACACCATTTTTGGGCTCATACTGAGTAGTCTTAACAATGACCTATAATTTATGGTGGTGATTAGGAAGAAGAAATTCTCAAAAGGACGGAAGAATGTTGGTTGAACACCAAAGGAGAATTGCAGCCAGTGGTCTTGCTAGAGCATCATCAAAGAAAGACCAAATTGAGAAACACCAAGGGTGTCCACCAGAAGTAATAAAACTAAATTCATGGAGGAGATGAACATGATAAGTTCTGTAAAAGTCAGGGCAATTTAGCTAAATTATTACTACTTAATACCATCAAATCATCTGTGTCATCATGTCATTTGTGTCAATATGAACTAGGCACTTAAGTATTGAGTGCATGTTAGAGAGTGGGATGCTCTTTATTAGATGACTATTGATGAGAGCGAAAAGAATAACTCGAGCTTTCTATTTTTTCTGGAGCCTGTATCCACTAGAGTATTTTTATTATAAAATTTGTGTACAAAAAAAAAAAAGGGTCATACTATCCTTCTACTATGCCTTTCTCTTTCTCTAAATCTTCCACCATGTCAGATTATGTTTTATACTGAAAAGTGCACCTGTCATTCAAGAGGGGCTTAATTTAGTCAAGGCCAAGGTAGGCTAAATCATCATAAATTTCTTCTTTATCAAACCTTGTAAACCTTCATTTTTAATGCATATATCTGTAAAATAAAAGCTCCTGTGGTAATAATTCAATGTGGTCGCACACTATATTTGATTTTAATCCCATGCGTCAGAACCCGTGACTTAGTACGGGTCACATTTTTAGTTATAAAAAAAAGTTAATATAAAAAATTTTAATATTGAGTATAAAATTATGAGTATTAGTATAAAATATTAAAGCATAATTTTATACTCAACATTGAAATTTTTTTTACTCAAAAAAATAATAGAAAATTTCTTTAATTTCAACGGTAAAATAATCAAATTATTATTAACTTCCCTCCCCTCCTGAACCAAATAACAAATTATTAAAATTCTTCCCCTTCCCTTCCTTTCCCTCCCCTTTCCTCCATATCTCATCTCTCCTTCCCTCACATTCTCTCCATTAAAATACCTTCCTTCCCTCCTCTTCTCATCCCTCTTATCAAACACTCCCTTACATACAGAAGATATAAATATATAATTTTTTTAATAATCATAAATATAAAATTTGGTTTGCGGGAACCGACCATAAGGAAAATGAAAGAAGCTTTTTTTCATTTTTTTCATATGTAGTGTGGGAAAAACCACACAGAAAAGGATTAGGAGGCTAAGCAAGTGGGCCTGAGAGAGTTCTGGACCATTCTTGGTATTATAAGTGAGGTTCTGGATCCTTCTAAATTCTGAAGAGTCCAGATTTTGACCTCTTTATTATTCGGTCTTTCTATAAACATATGGAAATCGCGTTTTCCCAACCCTCTCGGATCGGACCCTCTGTTACCTTGCCTTTCCCTCGGATCACCCTTCTCTCTCTCTTGTTCCATGGCTAGATTCGGCGAGGGCGACAAGCGCTGGATCGTCGAGGATAGGAACGACGGCACCAACGTTCACAATTGGCACTGGGCCGAAACCAACTGTCTCGAATGGTCCAGAAATCTCTTCTCCAAGCTTCTCTCCGATCTCACCGTTCTTGATGGTGAGGGCAACTTGTTCATCAAGACTAAGAAGGTCGACAAGGTCGATGGCGAAGCTTATGTTAATGTCCGAAAGGGTAAAATCATTCCCGGCTATGAACTCAGTCTCTCCTTGTCTTGGGAAGGAGAAGCCGAGGATTCCGATGGCAAATCTTTGCTCAAGGTCGATGGCACCGTGCAAGTTCCCTATATCTCCGACGAGAATGCCGATGAGGACCCTGAGCTTAAGGTCACTGTCAATGACGAAGGACCCATTGGCAAGAGTCTCAAGGAGGCAATGGTTTCACGGGGTAGTCCTTTAATCCTGGAGAAAATTAAGGTCTGGGTTGAGAGCATGGCGAAAGGTGGACCTGTCAAAGACGACTTGGAGCCCAAAAAAGCGACTTCGCAGAATCCAGGTTCCTCAACTTCCGCCGCGGAGCCTAAGAAGGAGGTTGTGGTGGAGAAAAAGGTCAAGAGTGACTGCAAGAAAGGTCGCAAAACAATCACCTTGACGGAGAAGTTTAGTTGCAGGGCAAGGGATTTATATGAGATATTAATGGATGAGAATAGGTGGAAAGGTTTCACTCAGAGCAATGCTAAGATAAGCAAGGATGTTGGTGGCGAATTCTTCATATTTGATGGGTCGGTGACCGGAACTAATGTGGATTTGCAGGAAGCTAAACTGATTGTGCAGAAATGGAGGTTTGGGAACTGGCCCGATGGGATTCACTCTACGGTAAGTTATCATTTTCCTGAATTTTGAATGATGTGGAATCGTTAAACGAGAATGAGTGACAGATTAATGTTGCGGGTGGAATGAATTTGCAGGTTAGACTTGTGTTTGAGGAACCTGAACCAGGTGTAACGATCATCAAGCTGACACATTCTGATGTGCCCGAAGAAGACAGGTAAGTGTTTGATTATTTATTTTTTGGGCATATTTGCTCTTGTCTCTCTGACCCTAGAATTTAATGAACTGATTGCTTGCAAATGCAGATATGGGAATGCCACTGTGGTGGAGAACACAGAGAGGGGATGGCGGGATCTCATTTTCCAAAGGATACGAGCAGTTTTTGGTTTTGGACTTTAATCTTTTCATATAATCTTTCTAGTGTTTTAGGCTTTTTCTTCACGGATGCTTAACTTTTTAGCAAGGAAATGTTAAGATTGAGAATTGGATGTTGTGAACTTTGGTTTAAATGAAACGGATTCTTCCACTGAAGCGGGTTTCATCATCTCCTTTATCAGTATGGTTTTTGTTGATCTATTTGTGGTTTAATTTTAAACGAGATTTGTAATCATTATCGCAAGTCCGACTGTCAATCTTACATGTATACTGCAGCTGCTTTGAATGTGATGCGATGAACCAGTCGCTTGATGTAAAATGTGCCGCTCCAATTACTCTGTTTGCATCTTGAATGCAACCATGAACTTGAGAGTAAAGTACCTGGCTCTTAGGATCAGGTAATGATTCGCTATGATAGTGAGTGATTCACTGGAGAGCGTGGGTCTGTTTTCCTATTAGATTTCATGATTTCTTGAATTAGTGGATGCTCTGTTTTAGTTTCCGAGATTGTTAGGTTGAATTAAGAAGCAATATGTGGGATCTTACCTAGAGGGGGGAAAAAAAGGAAGAACAAGAAGGAAGCAATGTGTGGGATTCTTCAGGCTGCAATAATAGTTGTTACAAATCTAGTTGAACAGATTTGGTGAACATTATTATCTGACACCCTATTAGAATAAGCATCATGGTCGTTTATCAAATTCAATTCAATTTAACTTGACAAGAACAATCAACAGGCTGTCGTGCAAGAAGGATTCTATGTTTCTCCCATTGGTCTTCTTAAGACTTATGCCACCCAGCTGATCCCTGTACTGCATAACAGCATAAGAATTGTGTAGTTTTGGGTTTGGTCCTTTTTGGCACCCATGCATTTAGGTCGCCCCATAATATAGCAATGCCCCTGACGTTTGGTTTGATTTTCTTGTTAAATACTAAATAGAATAGAAGAAAGATTGGCGTCACTGAATATAAAAAGAGCTTGGATTGGTTTGGTGCATAAAATAAAATGTAATTAAAAAATAACACAAGTGATTTTATAGATAACAAAAGTGATTTTATAGATTGAAAATAGTTTTGGTGCCATTGAATAAAGTAATATAGTAAAGAAGAGATGATTAAGAAATGATGATAAGAATATTTTATAATAAAAGATTATAAGAACATAAAAAAAATTAATGCCATGAAAGAAGAATCTTTTCCCAATCAACTGAACCAGTCAATTAGCTCATGGGATAAAACTTCCCCAAAAAAAAATCAATAACTGGTATTTGTATTGCCTGGGTGGAATTTTGGGTTTTGGTAGGCCCAATTACAAACAAAACCAATAATTGGAATTAGCTCTTTCTAAGTGGACTTTTGGGTTTTGGTAGGCCCAAAAACAAACAAAATTAACTTTTGGGTTGGGTTTTGGTAGGCCTAAAAAGCACAGCGTCGCCTGAGAGATTCGAACTCTCGCGGGGAAACCCCATGTACTTAGCAGGCACACGCCTTAACCACTCGGCCAAAGCGACGTTATTTGTTGATGTTGCTTTATTGTTTGAATATACTTCTTTTCATTCTATTTATGAAAAACTTGCCACATCATGCATATTAAGGAATAATTAAAAATAATTAATTTATCTCACATTTTTTATTTCTTCTAAAATTATCTCTACTTAATTAATCTCTCTTCCAATTTCTTTCAAAGATACATCTTATGACTCTCAATAGTATTAATGAATAAAAGTAATTTTAGTAAAAAGAAATTAATACAACATTAACTCTTTTTTTCTTATAAATAGAACCATTAAAAAGGAAAAAATTTTCTTTATAAAAAGGACCGGTGGAAGTATATTGTAACGTAAATTAAATAAGATAAATAAAAAAATATACTCTCTCTGTTCTTTATTATAAGTCACTTTTAATTAATTTACACATATTGAGACAAATGGTTAAAAGTAATTAAAGTTTTTAAACTTTGTGAAATTTACTATAACGTTTCAGTATTTTTTCCATTAATTATAACTCATTTTATTTATATATTTCTTAATTTTTTTTCACTATAACTTTTAATAAGGGGTAAAGATAAAAAATAACATTTAATAGTAAAAGTTTGACTTATATTATATATATATATATTCTTCTAAAAAGCTTTATAATAAGGACAAAAGGGAGAAAGTAAGATGAATGATAAAAGATGCTTTCCATCTTATACATATGGCAACGTCATTCTTCCATCAAAGTAAGAATTCCAACAGTGAGAACCGGAGGAAAAAAAGAAAAGAGGAGGGAACATTGAAACATATTGGGAAGCTAATATATAATATTGCAGCTGACGTAAAGGCGAAACAATCTTGGTTTGTTCATGATGAACAACCTAGCCAACAATATCACTAAAAGAATAGATTGAACATGGTGAGTGTGTGCAAGCAAACTGGTATAAAAAGTGTTATTGGGCCTTTCTTTATCTTATTTACATTTTAAATCGAACAATTTTAAGTAGTGTGTTTGTTAATCTACTGGCCTAATTTTTTTGTAAATGAGTCTTACCTAGTTCTCTTTTTGTGCCGAAAAAGAAATCTTAAATAACTAATGATCTTTTGTCTTTTGGCAATAGCTAACTAATCATCTTCAGTTTCCCTTTTTTTCTAGAATTTTCTAGTTATAAAGTCTAGAGAATTAGGGATCTTTGAAACTGAAGCTTGGGGGTTAAGAATAGAGCTGGCAAAATGGGCCAAGTCTGATAGGCTAGCCCAAAAAACCCAAAAAAATCAACAGGCTGGGCCTCAAAAATTGGATGTTATATGAAATTCGGGTTTTTTTGCCCGAGCCCATAAGCCCGGCTAAAAAAGGGCCAGCCCGTATGGGCCACGGGCTGGACCGGTAAGCCTATTTAATAAAAAAAAATTTGCAAGTCTGCCAACTAGTGCCAGCCTGTTACACACTTACACACTAAGCGAGTGAGCATGCGTGAGCCATGAGAGTGACCACTGACCAAGACTCTAAGCTACTGTGCCTTCCTAGTGCGAGTGCCTACTACCTACAGCTACTAACGCTGCGTTGCGTACTCCCTCTCCCTCACGGTCACGGACTCATAGCCTCACCCGGTCACCTTCAAGAGTCAAGACCTCAGTCTTTAGCTCCTTGCTGAGTTGCTTCAGTTCAAGATAGCACTAAATCCCGAAATCACTTCCATCTTTACATGAACTCTGCTCAATGGCAGTACTTACTCCGTTACTCGACCAGCCGGTACGTCTCTCCTCTTCGGCTCTTCCTCTTGACTTTTTGATCTCAACCAAAGAGGCGAAGAGCAGCACTGTAGCTGTGCAGCAACTCGGTGTGTCTATAGTCATCCTCGTCTTCATCCATGAGCCACTGACCTCTTCTCGTTCTCGGTAACTCGGTGTGTCTCCTCTACAGTCGTCCTCCCGTCCTCGTCTCCAGTCTCCACTCTCTTGCCGTCGTGAGCCGTGTGTGTCAGCGTGTGCCATGTTCCGTGTGCCGTGCGTGTGTTTGCTCTAGTCTTGCTCTTGGCTCTTAGTCAAATAACTCAAATTCAGTGACCTGCTCCCAGACTCCCACTGTCGACGACCTGGTTCATCCCCAATCACCTCCTTCATTTTGCTTTGCTCAGATTTGGAGAACTCCTGTCCTGTGCTCCCTTAGCTTTAGCGGTTTTGCCCCTTACGTCCTATTTTTTTTTTAATCTGTTTGTTATATATATATACATATATTAACAGATGTATTTGAAATATAAAAAGAACATCTAATTGACTAACTCATTGCAATTAGTGTGAATTGTGATTTGGTTTAATTTTTGTTTAAGAAAAAAAGTTGAGCATAGAGTTATAATATTAATATAGGATAAAGATAGAATGAACTATGCTGCATTGATTAACAATCATACTCTTTTGGATAACTATGCTTCATTGATTTTGTTAGATAGAATGAACTGATTTTCAGTGTTTTTATATTTTGTATGGTCTTCCTCTTGTGTGCCTCTGCTATGATGGTCTAGATCAGATGTTTTCTATTTATCAATTCTCAAAAGTGTGAAGATACGTAGGTGTATATGGAGTATCTTATGCTGAATCAAATTTATAACAATTATTTGAGACATCATTATTCCTTGGCTTGTATGTCAGTTATGTCTTCCATTTAAATTTTTTGTTATTATTTGCTTGCAGTGTGATGTCTTCTATTGAGAAAAACAATATTGATAATAATGCTAATGTGGATGAGGACATGCAAATTGTGAATAAAGAATCAGTTCCTTCCTCCTCTGTTTCTAATATTGCTCATCAACAAGAAGGTTTTGAGCAAGAGGAACAAAGAAATAAAAGAGCTAAAACTCAATCATCTGACGTGTGGAAAGCTTTTACTAAAATTGATGTTGATGGGAAAGAAAAGGAAAAATGTAAATGTTGTCAAAAATTGTTTGTTGGTGGTCCTACACATGGCACTTCACATCTACGTTGTCATATGTAGTCGTGTAGAAAACTCCCACAATATATGATGTTGGATTGATGATGTTGGAACATGAAGCCAATCTTATATCTAGACAAATTGATAATAAGCGAATACGGGATCTTATGGCTTTATGCATTATTGAGCATGATCTACCCTATTCATTTGTTGAGTATAAATGGGTTAGGGAATTACTAAAGACATAAAATCCTGATGTTCAACTCATAACTAGAAATACAGCTAAGGCAGATGTTTTTAAATTCTATCTACATCAAAAAGAAAAGTTGAAAGAAACTTTGCAAAAGAGTTATAGTAGAATTTGTTTGACATCTGATTGTTGGACTGCTATAACTTCTGAAGGTTATATATGCTTGACAGCACATTTTGTAGATGAAAATTGGAAATCAAATAGTAAAATACTTTCATTTTGTAAGATGTTGCCTCCACATTCTGGGTATGAACTTGCTAGAAAAGTGTATGATTGTTTGGTTGAATGGGGGATTGATAAAAAAATATTTTCCATCACTTTAGACAATGCTTCTGCAAATGATAACATGCAAGATATATTGAAAGAGCGGTTGTCAAATCAAAATAACTTGATTTGTAATGGAGAGTTTTTTCATGTGAGGTGTTATGTTCACATTTTGAACTTAATAGTTCAGGAGGGTTTGAAAGTGACAGGTGCTGCTTTACATAAGATTATGGAGAGTATTAAATATGTGAAAGCGTCAGAGGCAAGAATGATATGTTTCAGGCAAAGTGTTGAGGAGGTTGGTGGTATTGACACCTCAGTAGGCTTGCGGTTAGATGTACCTACTAGATGAAATTCTACATATACTATGCTTGATAGTGCAATTAAACATCATCGTGCTTTTTCTACCTTTGCTATAAGTGATAGAAATTACAGGTATTGTCCATCGAATGATGAGTGGGTGAGAGCAGAGAAAATGTGTATATTTTTGCGGCCATTTGAAATGATTACAAGGATGATTTCTGGAACTTCTTATCCGACTTCAAACATGTATTTTATGCAAGTCGCAATAATTGAGTATTTGCTCAAAGAATATACAACTAATGAGGATGAGGCAATCAGAGGCATGGCTCACAATATGAAAGAAAAGTTTGAAAAGTATTGGAGAGATTACAATATCATTTTTGCACTTGGAACTGTTTTTGATCCTCGAATGAAACTTGAAGGGATGCAATATTCTTACTCATTGGTTGATCATACAGTTGCCCAAGCTAAGGTTGAAAATATCAAGAGGAAGTTATATTTTATTTATAATCACTACAAATATATGAATCCATCATCTAGTAATATTGTTGTTAGAGGTGAATCAAGTTCAAGTCTTACAACATAATATCAACTTGAAATCACCTCCTCCTCCTCTTCCCTTGGTTCAATGAATACTATAGATTTTTTTGATGATGTAAGTTTGAAATTTTTTGACATTTTAATTTGATTTATCTCTTATGTTAATTTTATTTCAAGGGCTACTTTAATAAAGTTTCATATTATTTGATGTGGGATTATATTAATTTCAAATGCTTGGACACCACTTCCTCAAACAAGTCTAAATTAGATTATTATTTGGAAGAAGCAACACTTGCTCCTCACAAATTTAGACAGTTGGATGTGCTGAGCTATTGGAAGAGTAATCAAGATCGATTTCCCACTCTTGCAAGGATAGCCTCTGATATCCTTAGTATTCCGATCACTACAGTAGCTAGTGAATCGGCTTTCAGCATTGGCTCACGTGTTCTTACAAAGTATCGAAGTTGCCTCCTTCCAAATAATGTTCAAGCTTTAATTTGTGCCCGTAACTGGTTGCATGGTTTTCAATTCACTGCTGATGGTAATATAATAATATTGTGTTTTTGTGTTTTATTTTAACTAATGCTTTTTTTTATTATAACTTAACCTAACAATAATAATAATTTGTTTATTGCTTCATTTGTTTTTCTATTTGTTGTATAGGTGATGGAGATGATGAGGAAGAAATCACATCAATTGATTTGAAGTCACATCATGCTTCAAATATAATCATTAATGAATGATGATTATAGTTGGTGAATGGTTTTGAAACTTTTGTTTTTTGGTAATATGATTTGGTTTTGGAACTTTTGCCTTTTGGTAATGTGGTTTGGTTTTGGAACTTTTGCCTTTTGATTGTGAATCTAGTGACTAGTGATGACTAATGATGAAGAGTTATAATAATCATTTAGTATTTTGTTATTTTGGACTAATGATGAAGTGATGAATATTGATTATAGTTGGTGAATGATTTTTGAATTTTTTTGATATGAATTTAGTATTAAGTTTATATTATTTTTACATTAGAAATGTGAATTTTGAAATTTTTTAGATAAAGAACTAAATTAGAGGAAAAAGACTACCGGCCCATGGGCTAATCCATGGGCCTCTTCATACGGACTTGGGCTAACAAAGTATATCCGTTTAGGTAAGTGAGCTTTTTGGCCCGGCCCATGGTGGGCTGGCCCGAATGGGCCAGGCCGGCCCGAATTGCCAGTACTAATTGAGAATATAAAAATCGAAGGTGTTAGTCAATATATGAAGAAAAATAATAATTTATCACCAAACATAGTAAATACAAAAAATTCATTAAAATATCAACACAGTAAAATAATTTTGTTAATATATCTATCTTATTGTCTAGCTATCATGAGAATCGCTTGATATAATGAAATTAACATCCTAGGGAGTATATATTTGCTAGTTTTATCTTTTATTTTTTTAGGAAGTTCAAATATTTTTTTTGAATAAACTAGATTTTCCTCCCCCACTGTTGTGGGAGATGTGGATACGCGGGACACATCAAAGACATTTTATTTAATTGTAAGATATATTGAATTAAAAAAAAAATTGTCACTAACTCCCCTTATAAAAAATGATATCAAATAATATTAATTAAAATTAATATAGATTCAAGAATTAAAAATTTATTAAATTTAAAAAAAAAGTGTGACCCACCTAAGAAAAAGGAAAAAAAGGATCTATTTGCAGAAGAAGAAAAAATATAAAAAAAATGGGATCACTTAAATAAAAGAAAAAAATATAAAAAAAAATTGACACAAAGCCCAAATATGGTGGAGTCAAGGCTAATGCACAGTACCAGCTCCAACATTGCTTTTTATTATATATTGATTTATTATGTTTCAATGTAAAAAAATATAAATATCCTTTCTATTAAGGAAATATATTAAGGAGGTAAGGATATATAATTAATCTCGAAAACTATTTTTCAATCTTCTCTTCCTTTATTTCCTCCACGCTAAGGAACCGTTATATTATCAAGTGAGATAGTGAGAGGACAGATGTATACACACACTTATATAAGAAAAGAAAGGGAAAATACTTATATATTTTTTCTTATGCACTTTTCGTGTTATTTTTTAATTAAAATTTAATATGTACATTATTTTTAATATATTATAGATTTAGTCATTAATTATATATTAAAAGTATTAACTTCTCAAATTTAAAAAGAATTTAAAAAATTTATATGTTAAATCTTAATTAAAGAATAATATGAAAAGCATATACAAAAATATATAAGTTTAGTTCCAAAGAAATAGACTAGAGGCCTTTTAATAAGGGAAAATTATAATTAAATGCCCTTAGAGAAAAAAAATTATGTAAACATACTTTAAACTTACCTAATTACTAAAACATACAAAGATACATTTTTGTGAATATTTTAGTTGTGTGAAAAGATAATTTTGCCCTTCTCTATTTGTCTCTTTTTCTCCCTCCTCCCTCCCATTCTCTCTCTCTCTCTCTCTCCCCTCCTTTGTTGTCCAACTCCTCCTCCATATCTCTTCCTTCCTCTTCCTCCTTTCTCCTCCTTCTTCCCTCCTCTTGCGTCTTCCTACTCACCGAAGAACAAAATTGATGAAGTCAATGACCCCGAAGAATTGACGTGAAGTGTCCTCAATCAAAACCAACATCCCCCTTCCATTCCTCTTCAATTAGAACTGATGGCAAAAAATGAAGTATATTCACTGTCACAAAGCTGAGATCCACCATCATAAAGCTTATAGATCTATCATTGTAGAGCTCATATCTATTGTCATGGTGCTTCACCCTCCTCCTTCTTTATCTTCTGCTCCCAATCAGTCTTCATCTTCTCCCACAAGTTCTTCTATTTTTTTGGGTTATTGCTATTTTTTTTAATTTCAATTTATTGGATTTGAAATATTGTAAATCTAGAGTTTTACAACTTTTACAAAATGTAAATGTATGTAAATTACTTGCAAATTTACTTATATATGTTACAAATATGTATGAGATTATTTTTTTAATTGGAAATATACGTATATTAGTTGCAAATCTAGGTATAACAATTGTAAATTTATATATATCAGTTACAAATGTATGTGAAATTTTTTTGGGTATGATATTGCAAATTTACATGTTTCGATTGTAAATTATCAATTGTCAGTTACAAATTATCAATTATCAGTTGCAAATAAACAATAGTCGACCATAAGAGGGACATATCTCTAATGGTTGACCATCAACCTAGCTGCAAATTCACTGGCATCTATTGCAAATGAAGATATTCAATCAATTACTAATTCTGGCACAAATGGGGGAATGACAAAATAGTCATTTAGTGAACTAAAAATGATTATAAATGGATATCTTGATACCTTATAGTAATTTCATAAATTCGAGATATTTTTTTTTTTTTGCTCCAAAGGTACCTATATGTGATTTTTCCTTTTAATAGTATAAAAACAAATAAAAATGCTTGAAAATCGGTGCACGTCTTAAGATAAAAGAAATGGGGGGAAGTACTGGGCATAGATAATATAATTAATGATTAAATAAATACATAAAAAAGAGGGAAACACATTGCGCATGGTTACTTGAAAGTGCTGAAAGTAGGAAATGAAAATGGAGGAAGTGCATGTAGCTTCATGGATTATATGCGTATGTTGGAAGAAAGAATGATTTATGATAAGTATACACATACATACGAAGCAGTCCTCTCTTCTGCCTTTTGGCATCCATCTGGGGGTTTGACAACTGAGAATTTGGAACTGGTCTGGAATCCATAAAATTAAATTCAAACTCAGGCTTTTCCTGTTTGTGTGGCCCCAAACACCGCCTTTTTTTTAACACTGATAAATATCAAATCAAATGTGAAAACCTGAAAGCACATGCCTCAAGTGGACACGCGTTGGATCCGTGTTTTGCCGCTTTAATTTTACAGCAATTAATTTTTTTTTAGTGCACCCCTATAATATAATTAAAGGGGATCGACCAAAAACTACATATGGTATTCTATTTGGTTTGTCGTCTTATAATACGTGAACGTCGCAAAGTCAGCTTTCCTGCTTCCATTCTTCCCTCCTCTGTCGGTTACTACACTTAAATGGGTTGCCACCTGGATTCCATTCTTTCCTTTTCATTTCCCATATCTCCCTAATTACTATTACTACCCTAATGCCTAATCTCTCAAAATCACACACCCACCCACGTACTTTCAGTTTTAATTATTTATTTTCTTATTTTCTAAAAACTTAATTAACCTTATCATTGAAATACATAGCAAACAACAAAATAAAACAATTTTTTAAATAATCAATTATTATTACTAGACTGGACAATTATACGTCGAATTGAAAAAAAAAAAGAAAGGATAAATAAAATGCATCTTCCTGAGTAGTAAATGTAAAACATCTTTGTTTTTTGGAAAAAATCAATTTTTTATTTTTTATGAGTTAATATTTTTAATTTTGATCAAAACATGCAGTGTGTGAAATAACTTATCAATTAGATGGTCAACTTAAAATGATAAAAATGAGTATTAAAAATTAAAAAAAATTGAGTGTCTTTAAAGTTTAAACAAATAAAAATTTACAAAGAGAAGTTTACTCATCGATGGAGGGATATATATTATATACACCTCCAATCAGCTATGTAGGTCTAGCTAACAACGTTGGCTCTTGTCCAACCATAGGAACAAGCACTGTAGCTTAATTGGAGTTGGAGGTGAGACGCTGAATCGTGACTGTAGCTGCTTCTTCAATCCAAAAAGATTAAAAAAGACCAGTGGATTTGAATCCAATGCACAGCCTCAGATAGAGGCGCGACGCCGATGAACGCGGGAATCAATCACCCCCAAGCTGGTTGACCCAAAGAAAAAGAAATACCCCGAGGTGAACTACCTACATCTCACTTGATACAGTATCTGAATTTATTATTTATTTATTTATTTAAAATTTATTAAAAAAAAAATAAACACTACTTTTTGCCCCAGAAAATCCTATTTCACACATCATTAATAATACTGTATATGATTTATCTTTGTGGATGCATCCCGTATCTTAATCTCACCCTGTTTCAACTAAAGATACAAACAACCCTTTGTTACTTGAATTGAACAAAGTGCTTGTCTTGATGATTTAATTTTTAATAGTGCGGGCGCATATATATATATATATATATTTATTTATGAGAAATGAAAAATTATCCATTGGTCTCTTATACTATATACTCTGTTTCCGGTAAGATACAGCTTCCATATATGTATGTATATAATTTTCTTAGTAGCACATTTAGTGAGTTGAATGTGAGAGTTGAAAATTTTATAATATGTCTCTTCTATCTGTTTAAAATAAAAATTAATAAATTTTAAACGGTTAGAATTTAATCAAAATGATTCAAATCAAATATATACATTGGGTATATGTATATTTTGTTTTAACTGCACAGCCTTTAAAATTCGTGACTTGAGAATAAAAAGCAGACTCATTGAAATCTGAACATATTATTTATTATTTTATTATGATGAAATCTATACATATTATTTAATTCATATATACTATCTAGTCGGCATTGTTTTTTTTCACATAATGTATACAGTAGATACTTTAGACATGAGATCGAGTCGACCGAAAGAAGCAGTGTTTAAACACTATGGGATAACCTGTCTCGTGGCAACACCCAAATAATTTTGACGAAGATAGACCGTGTGACGCGGCCACAAATTTGTTATGGAACGTTTATATTTCATATCACCATGTACTTTTTGGTATCGGAAATTTGAAATATATTATGTATTCGATGTGGCATGCACATCGTAGAAGCCAATAGAATGGCAACAAGTGTGTGCTGAGAGTTGTTTTGATTACTATTACTACTATAATACTAATTGTTATTATTTTTTACTCTCTCCCGACTATAACATAATTTATATTTTTAAAATTTATTTTAATTCAAAATATAAATCATATTAAACAGTGCATTAATGAATTTTTTTTGTTTTACCATTGGTTTCAATTAAGATGTGAAAAAAATAAATAATTAGAATTTAATGCATTTAATATGAGTAATATGCATTCAATTTTTAACTTCTTTTCTTACTAATTTCTCTAATAAATATTATAAGTCTTATTTGATTAACTGCACATAAATTAAGGGAGAAAGTTAAACTAATTAAATTTATCAAAAATTTACATTATTTTTCAACATTACACATAATAAAGATAATTTTCAAAACAATTTTTTCCCTGACAAATTAATTAAAGATAAGGATAAATTAGAAAAAATAATTAATATTTTTGATCTTATTTAAATATAATTTATATTTTGAACTAAAAAAAGATTATAAAATATGACTTATATTTATACTAGAGAAAGTATATGTGAAATTTCTGAAATATGACTTATATTTCCTATGACTCATAAAAATTGTATTTTTAGAAATTTTAAAATTTTTCATAATATTTATTACTTTATATTACTAATAAAGTATTAATTACTCTTTTTATTATTTTATTTCTTAAAAATAATTTTAATTATTTCTTGGTATGTATAAAATAAATTTAAATTAAGCATATTGTAATAAAATATTATTAAATTTTATAATAATCCAAATTATTTAATAATTTTTTTTTGGTTTTGTATAAAATATTCCAACATAAGACTTCTACCTAAATGGGAGGGGGTATTATGTACCCATGAGAATAATTGTGGAGAAGAAGAAAAGAATTGGTACCGGTTTGAATTATTTTTTTTTTGTAAAAGATCTATTAAAATAATTATATTTTATAAAAAAATAAAATTTAGATAAAAGTAAAAAAATTTATTACAAATCTATTTAGATAAAAATAAAAAAATAAATAAAAATTATAATTTAGTTTAAGGTAAATCAGATAGGACTAGGTAAAAAAAGAGTATGGGTGTTAAGTTTAACTCTCGACTTTAGACGAAGAAGGGGAAAAAATCTTGAAAGAAAAGAAGACTTGGGTGCTTGACTAGGTATGTTTAGATTATATCTTTTTTAAAAGTTTGTTAAAATAATTAAATTTAAAAAATAAAATTTACATAAAAGTAAAATAATTTATCATAAATCTATTTAAATAAAAATAAAAATAATTATTGTTTACCAAAAGTAAACCAAACATTAGGATTTGGTACAAACGCAAAAACGTGGCTGTTAAGATGCGGCGTATGGAATTGAAGGGAGTCATTGACACGTTAGACTTTGGTTGGGTACGGTAACTACGTCACTTGTCAGTTTACACCTACGATGTACGGTTCCACCCGGAACTTAATTAGTACATTCCCCTTGCCTGCCTCTTTTTCTTTATTTTTTAAATAAAATAAGAACATGGTCTAGGCCGAAACTCTGCCAGTAAATATGATAAAATTTAAATTCAAATAACACAAAAAAATAATAGTAGTAGTATAATATAATAAAGAAAGATATCAAAGTAAAACCCAATACATGTCATATGGAGAAACTGCAACTTGTATGGGAATATATATATATAGTTATAAATTTTTGAAATATTTTATTTCTAAAGTTTTAAACTAAAGTATAACAAATAAAATTAATTTCATTAACAAGCATATTTTTATTTATTATTGTGATAATTTTTTGTGTTTAAATAAAATTAGTACTTTTATTATAGTTTATTTAATAAAAAATAATAACGAAATAATTTTACAATTCAATTAACAATAAAAATATAATTTATTCTTTATCAAAGTTTTTAATATAAAAAAAGACTGAAGCTATATGCTTGTTTTTATATCCTTTATTTAAATCTTCAATCAAATTATAACGCGTAGATTTTTCCCAATAATGAACAAAATATGCAGGTTTAAACAATTGCAGAATATACAATTATTGTAAAATAAAATATTATGCATATGTTTAATATTTAAAAAAATATATATGTTTATCATCGAAAAGTTTTATAAATTTTATAGTTAGCCCGCATTTGGTATAAAGTCATTTTAGATATAAATATGAAAAAATAAAGATGTAACAAAAAAACAAAATTAGTCTTTTATAGAAAAATGCTAAAAGTAAAAAAATTTTTGAAAATTATTAATTAAATACCATAAAAAAATAATGCTAAAAAATAATAAAACATAGTTCTCATTCAAACGAGACCGATGGATGGTTAATAGTTCGCTTGGAATAACCTTTTTTTAATGGAAGGAGAAGGAGATCCAGCGGCAGTGGCATTTCTGCAGATAATCTGGTAAGCATGGTCATATGCATAATCTCTCTTTACCATTTCCGCATCTCCATGTTTATTATGAATGTGATCACCACCAGTAGAAATTGAAATTGGAGAATCGTCCTCCTCCACTCACAACTCTTGGCAAGTCGCAATTCACAACCTCTTCACTGTAAACCAAACTAACCCACCTTCTCTCTCCCTCTCTCTCACGCTCCTTTTCCTTTCTTTGTTGCTGGTACCAGACATCGAGTAGGCTTCTCTCTTTTCACAACCTTGACAGCATTACATACGCCATCCTCTCTCTCACTCTGTTCAAAATAGGGACGATAACAAGGCTTCTGCTTTCCATAGATGGCTGATGCCGCCAAGTACCTTCCCGTCGGTGGAGGGAACCTCAACTCAGACCTCAAGAGCTTCTTCTCTCTTCTCAGGACCAGAAGATCAGTACCCTTTGCCTATGGCTTTATGCTTTTCTTTGTTGCATTCACTCTTTTCTTAGCTTTCTCTCCTTCCCCAAATGCTTCTTCCCCTTGGTTCACCAACATCTTCACTCCAAGCTCTACGCCTTCTCCATATAAATCTCATTTCAATTCCTTTTTCTCCTACTTCTTACCCAACATTTCATCCCCCAACCATCCCCAAAACTTTCCCCCCCAGATCAACACTTCAAGATCTGATAATGCCACTTCTTCCTATACCAACTCGAGTACAGGATCATCCGAACCACCCTCTTCCAAAAACCAAACTCAGAGTTCTCTTATTTCATCTCAAAATAAATTTCCAACCACAAATCAGACTCCATTTCCATCTTCTAATTCTCAGACATCAAGTAATCCGACGTCAGTTTTGCCAGTGAAGTCGCCTCCCATTATTAATAAGGAACCATCTGGCGCTGTAAATCATACACGGAGTTCTGTGAATTCCGATGAAAGTCAAGCTGTGAAGGCGAATCAAACCAAAAATGCTGCCGGCTCACCCAAAGTTTTGGTGGCTCCCCCTCTCCCAAGTGTCCCAGTGAGCCCTAATACGAATCTGAGTTCTGCCCTGAAATCTAATAATTCTTCGGCACAGACCCATTCCGCGAAGGGAGTGATGGGTGTTGCCTCAAATAATTATACGGCTTCCTTGGTGAAGATGCAGAATAATTCCGCTATTACGAGACAGAAGGATGAGTTGATCCAGTCTTTGATGAAATGTGATTTATTTGATGGGAAATGGGTTAGGGATGATTCATATCCTCTTTATAAACCCGGTTCTTGCAGTCTGATTGATGAACAGTTCGATTGTATTCAGAATGGTAGGCCTGATAAAGACTATCAGAAATACAAGTGGAAGCCTAAGGGTTGCAGCCTTCCAAGGTAAGTGAATCCGATGAATTTGTTGTCTTGTCGTTTGTTTCGAATCAAATCCGTTAGGTTTTCTGTTACTCTGTAACTGATTGGCGGTTGTTTGGTATTGAGGTTTTCCCATAACTGAAGTGTTTGTATTCGTAAAAATTCTACAAGATTTTTGTCCAGTTTGATTTGTTTGTGTTGTGCTTTGCGCTGTGAAGAAGTTTTCTTCCCATTCTTTACTAGAATGGATATATTTGACAATCTTCTGGGGTTGCAATTTGACTAAGAGATGCTTGTGTCTGTAAGTGCAGGTTGGACGGGCATAGACTTCTGGATATGCTAAGAGGGAAGCGATTAGTTTTTGTTGGCGATTCCCTCAACAGGAATATGTGGGAATCTCTAATTTGCATACTGAGAAACTCTGTCAAAAATAAAAGCAAAGTTTATGAAGCAAATGGCAGGGTCCAATTCCGAGGGGAAGCCTCCTATTCTTTCGTATTCGAAGTCGGTATTCTTAAATTTCGCTTTCTCTTTCTGGTTGGTGTAATATTTTCATTTCCCTCACGGTGTTCATTTGGTGTCTATGGGCGGGTAGGATTATAACTGCACCGTAGAGCTTTTTGTATCACCATTCTTAGTTCAAGAGTGGGAAACGACGGACAAGAATGGAACAAAGAAGGAAACGCTTCGTCTGGATTTGGTTGGGAGGTCTTCTGATCAATACAAAAATGCGGATATAATCGTCTTCAACACTGGCCACTGGTGGACACATGATAAAACCTCTAGAGGGTAAAATCGTTCCTAATTCTCTTTTAGAAGAGTACAGGCTGCAATTTTTCGTATATTTTATCTTTTATCAATTTCAACCTGTCTCTAAATTCTCTTATATTATGCAGGAAGGACTATTACCAGGAAGGTAGCCACGTCTATGATGAACTAAATGTTCTTGAGGCATTTCGAAGAGCAATAACAACTTGGAGCAGATGGATTGATGCCAGCATAAATCCATCCAAGTCTACGGTCTTCTTCAGTGGCTACTCTGCTTCCCATTTTAGGTAAACTGATGATACTATTAATTAGCATTGCATTATCAGCATCAGTCCAGGAAACTAGAATACTGATGATACGTGGAAACATTGGTGTGTTGATGTGAATGCGCAGTGGAGGACAATGGAATTCAGGAGGGCAATGTGACAGCGAAACAGTGCCAATCGAGAATGAGAAGTACTTGACAGAATACCCACCAAAGATGAGAGTTCTGGAAAATGTGATCAAGTACATGAAAACGCATGTCACGTACCTGAATATTACGAGAATGACGGATTTCCGGAAGGATGGTCATCCCTCCACATATAGGAAGCAGAACCTAACGGCAGAGGAAAGGAGATCCCCTTTAAGGTATCAAGACTGCAGTCACTGGTGCCTTCCTGGTGTTCCTGATGCTTGGAATGAGATTCTCTATGCCGAGCTTCTAGTCAGACAATATCAGAATCGGAAACAGAGCAAGAGATCTTAAGCTGAACCACCATATACGTGTTTAATAACTCAATGAGTTGAGCTTAATGCAGAAGCAGATGCAATACACATTCCACTCTTGTCTCCTGGGCATGGTAAGAAAACAAATTATGCCGGAAGTTTTTTTTTTTCCCTTAAAATTCTTTGGAAGGTTTAGAAAGATTCTGTTACGTGAATGTAAAAATATAGCAGAGACAATAATTGAGGAGGAAAGGGGAGGCGCCAGTGGGTGCCTGTGGGTCATTGTAAATCAATAAATCAGCCATCCCTTTCAATTCTTATCCTAGTTTGGATGGTCTTGTAAAGAGTGATGGTGTTATTGATTCAAACTATGAAATATAGAATAATATGTATTAAATAATTATGCAAATATAACTTTTTTTTAGTAATTAATTCAGTTGGTGTGAGTGGTGGGTTGGGCTTTGATTGCGGATGAAACTCTTTCAAGGTCATTTAGTAGAAAGTAGGTCAAAAATAACAAATTAATTATAAATCATTCATAATCAATAAAAATTGGTCAATTATCAATCGAGGTATTGGTAATAAGTAGTCTATTATTTTATATAATCCCTTGATATATATAATAAAAAAATATATGAATTAAAAATACACTTTTTTTGTCATTCACAAATCTAATTATTAAAAAAAAAAGTTTATTTTGGTGGTCGATACTATTTTATGAGAACATGGTGTTTTTGGATTTATAAGATCATGGCGCAATTGTAAATATCTAATGTAATAGATTTCTGTTTAGTAGGGGAAAATTGTTGAGATTAATTAGTTATGGGTGCTCTCCTATTTTATTTTAATCCGAGTGTTGGAGACGCGGTGATGGTAAAGTAGTCAAACTTAAGTTGGAGAAATGTCCCCTCTTTGAAGGAATCTGGATTGTTAATTGGACCGTCTTCGATTAGTCACATGAAATGTTTGACTAACGAAAGCCTAGTGTATATATAACACTATGAGTCAAAGCTCTTTTGTTTATTGAAAGAGCTGGTAATCTACTATATTGTCTTCTTGGGAAAGCCATCTTAGTTTTATGATGTCGAATCTGTCGTTAATACCTTGCAGATTCAAAGTCATTTTCTATGTCCTTCCTTCAACTTGAGGCACAGCATTCTTATTTATGCAAATAGGAGGGGAAAACTGATACCCAAATTTATTTATTTATTTATGAATGCGATCTCTATTCGGTTGAGTTTGATTTATGTTGCGGGCAAAAAATGTCATCTAAAATTTGTGACATTTTATTATTTTAGATAGGAATTGATATTTGACCATAAGAATAAGAATTAATCACAATTTGATGTTTCCTTAATTTATAACACTCTTTGTACAATAGAGTTTTTACTGATTATTTTCAGTTTAGTACCAGTCTATTCAGTGTATGTTAATTGTTTTTTGGCTATGTATTAATAATATTTTTAAGCCAGTTTGTGATAACTTAATCAAAACTAAAAAAGTCTTCACATTACAGTTATTCATTTAAATGTATTTTTTTTATTATTTGAAAATGAGCTGTATTACAAATGATATATTTCTTTTATATGTTATTCATGATTTATAAGTAATAAAACTTATAAATTTTATATTAATATAAGGAGCGAGGGGTTTTCGTATATCCACCTTTCATCTACAAATCATAAAAAACCCTTGATGCTGCTAAAGTAATTGCCGAAAAGAAAACATATTTTTTTTATAAAAAAATCATATTTGACAGGCTAATTTTCGGGGCGAGAGGTGTGATCCATAAGCCCAACATGGGAAGACCCAACTTGAGAATCACGCAACAGTTGGGAAGACAATTTCAGCGGGGCGCTTACATCACTGGAACACGCTCATTGTGTTGTTATGATGCTGTTGTTCCAAAACACTACCACCCTCAACTGACTGATACAACAGCCAATCGAAGCTTCCCTATCTTCTACACTATTTCCATATCCAATCACCCTCACTATCTTCACCTGTCACTCTAAACTCCCTGGCCCCTGCATTCATTGCCCCTGATACATCTAAATCAAATACTCTCTCCGTTCCTTTTACGTATAAAAGATACAATAAGGTATTTTTCTTATTCCTAAAAAAAAGATACAAAAATACTTTGTCTTATCCGTTTATTTCCTTTTTTCAATTTTACTTATTCAATGGGTAAATCATTTAATTTTTATTAATTACCCCGTAGAAATATTAAATATTAAATGGGACATTTTAATAAATTACTTTATTTATTTTAAAATAATTATCATTTCAGATTTTTTTCTACATTTTAAAACAACTATCACTGTAAAATTTTTAAGGTAACATTAATGATTTTTGACAAGTTTACCTTTCAATAAAAATAATAAAAAAAAATAAATATTAAAAAATATTATATAATTAAAAAGGGTATTATAGAAAAGTATAATCAAATTTTGTTAATTTTTAAGTTATTTATTAGCTTTCTTAATCTTTATACATAACTCTAAAATAACAATTATTTTGAAATGGAGGGAGTGTTGTAAATTTTTAATAAATTTAATGGTCTCAACTGTTTTTAACTATATTTCTTAATTAGTATAAATTAGTTATTTATATGTTATAATCGGGAGCAAATGGAGTATTCATTCAAATTATTTTTTAAAGAAGACATAAGGGTGTTTCCATAAGTCTCAACACTCCCAACTAGGTTTAATCTCAAACTCATACACCCCAAATGTAATAAACAAATAATTAAATCATCATAACCAATAAAGTAATATGACATCTTAAATATATCACAAAGAATTTTTTTTTATAAATGTCCTCATTTAATATTTTTATTTAACTCCCCTTTAACTTATACCTCATAATAATAAGTTTATTTTAATTAAGAATAAAATTAAAAAAAAGTATTAAATTATTAGATAAAAGTTATTTACCTCTTACATTTTTAAATAAAATATATTTACAAATATATCTAATATTTTGCAACTGAGAGAGTACAAAGCATTCTTACATAGGTGGTTTCTTTAGTCCTTAAAAAAAAAGAAGCACAAAACTGTTTTGTGCTTCTTTTTCTTTAAGGAAAGAGAGAGAAGCCAAATTGAACACTGGAAATGAAAAGCACTAGGATGCTGCGGATGCTGTTTAATATTGATTCATGTGGAGGCCGGGATTGGTGTGAATATGAATAATAATAAGCCAAAATTTGTGGCTTGAACCAAGTTACTTGTCCCAAAATGACCCCGTAGAAAGAAAACGCATCACCCTCCCAGCATTTTGTGCATCCTCCACCTCGAGGCTGTTCCTCTCTTCAACTTCATCATGCACGACACGATAGGCGCAAGTATGGAGATTGATAAAAGGAAATATAAGAAGAATGGAATCGCCATGACAAGTGGCGGGGAGCATGTAAACTCAAAATTATTGGGAGCCCCGGGCTCAATCAGTGCCTTGCCAAAGTTAGTTTGAAATGTGTGTCTGAAAACCATGACATGCAAAAGCAATCAATAGCCGTGTCAAATAAACTTGACACAAACAGGGAACGTCATTGGTGAATGGTATTTTAAAATACTAGTACATACATAGATAGTAGGAGTATGTGTGAACTGAATACACTACACTGTAATTAAGAGTGCAAATTTATTCTAAAGCTGGGAAGCATGCATATCCTACCTAAGGGAATTAGGCCTGCCAGGAGATTTTGGAGGAGATGCTGTGTTGGGAAGGTGGTGATGTTGCTTCAATTAATAATACTATTTAACAGTTCATCCAATCCAAAAAGCATTTGATGCTGCTTTTGGTGAATGTTTTCAGTCATTGCTAGCCAGTACTGGTCTCACAGACCCTGCCTCATCCACCCCCCAAAAGGTATCTCTCTTTGGACAAAAAAGATCTCAATATCTCATTTCTGACACATTCCTATGAGACTCCACCGTCCACACTGCAACTATACACCACCTCAAGCATCCTTCTCCCATCAACACCTTCCCTTGTTTTTCATCGTTTAAGGCTCCTGTGAGTCATTCTCAATTACTATGGTTTTCGGCGACTCCTGTTTTCGCCGTGTTATTATGGGCTTTTCCAAATTTTTATATGTTACGTCTTTGATGACACCTTGAAGAAATTGAGCATCCATGACATAATACACATATCGTACTCTTTGCCTGTGCTGATTCTCACTACTATTAATATCATCAGATCGTCAAAATAAGATATGCCCACGAAAATTTATCATAAGTTGCCTTTTTTACAAGTCATATGTTTTCAACTTTATACAAAAACATGTAAAATATCTTTTTATTTTTATTGTTCATCATTTTGTTGTAATTATGGGGCTAGTTTGTTGAAAGTCACACTGCCCAGAAAATTCATCTCGGTGCACGTAGGTTAGAGCCACATACACGTCTAAACTCAATTTGACACTAAACGATTTAATAAAACAGACGAATGCTGTATATTCTAAAATTTTATTAAAAAACTAATCATACTGTGAAATAAATGAATATGCTCGAAAATAAAATTAAAATATTATATTGCAAAAACAAAGCACGATTACTTTAAAATCCCAAATGCTTTGCAACCGAACAGAAGTAGCAAAAATGAAAGAGAAGAAACTCATTCTAACCAAACCAATATGACATTAACTTTATTACAATGGTGGAAAGCAAAAGGGATGGGAAAATTAAAAAAAGGTCAAGCAGCAATGTTTTAAAAACCAGATTGAACGTCGAGTCGGAAATTTTACCAGATCATGATTTTTATGGTTCAACCAGTTAGATCGACAGTTGAACTGGTGATATAATAATTAAGTAATAATATATATTAAATCATTAAAAATAATATTAAAACATTTTAACATGATAACACTATATGACCATAATATTATAAAAGGACTATACTTCCTCCTAACCCAATTATAAAAAATAAATAATTACCTCATTTGTATTAAAAAAAATAATTTTGATAATTAAACTTATTAATTGTATTACAATTTCAATTTTTTTCAAAAATATCCGCATTAAAAATTTAAAATAAAATTAATTACTTATTAGTAATTATCAATATAATCTAAATTATTTAAATATATAAAAAAATATTAATTATTTTACAAATTTTATCCGCTACTTATATTTTAATCTAATTTTTTAAAAATTACTAAGATTCTCAGCTTAACTCCAATTTTCGGTTCAAGAACTGATTTAAAACAGTCCAACCGAATACAACTCCTGAAAAAGTTTAAAACTAAAAATCAAACCACTCTTTACTTCAGATAATGGTCCAACTCATTCGACCATCCACTCCTCAACATTGCCAAGGAGACCAACCTGTATACTCATTTTTTAATATTTCGTGACGAAACAAAAGAATAATCGGATGTACGGAAAAGTCAAAGACAGTCACCCATTGATTAAATGCGATGAAAGAATAACGGATTTTTATTCCCAACTAATAGTACAACAGCAAACTCGAGGAATAGGTCGTGGTTAGAGACAGCATGGTTATGAGAGTTGTTGGGAGGGCATTCAAATTTCAAACCACTGCGGATTATTGCTACTCCACAGTTGTATCATTACTAGCGACTATTACCTTTCGTTTTAAACGGAAAAACAAGTCTAAAACAAACGAATCCAACACAACAAAATCATCAATGACGGATGCACCAAAAAGGCATTCGTATTCTGGTCATTTTGATCCACCAAAAACGATCTTCGGAGCAGAAAAAGAAAAAAGCACAACTGTACAAAGCAGAGAGGTAGAGATGGGAATGCATTGTCGTTTTCCACTATAATAATAATAACAATAATAAAGAAATATGTAAGAGACAAAAAGGGGAGAATCAGAATGTGATCATGATGGAGTGAGATGAGGGTGGGCATTATGAGTGACTGTTCTGGGGTTGGTGAGAGGCATGAGTGGGGAGACTTGAGAAGCGTTGTTGGGCGTAGAGGCGGAGGTTAATGCGGAGGCAGAGGAGGATGAGTTGGTGGCCACCCTCTCGCAGGAGGGGCACATGGTGAGAGTTGTAGCTGGAAGCTGCATGTAATATGGCTGAGACGTCTTTAATGCCCTTAGTTCCTGCAGCTCCTTCTGCAACCTCCTATTCTCTTCTGTCAGTGTCTCACAGCATCTCTTTAGATACTCGCAATCTACTTCCGTCTGCTTCAACTTTGTCCTGTACTCCCATCCCCATTTCAACAACACACAATCTTCGTATCACAATTTCTTCTTTTTAAAACGTATATAACATCAACACTAACATTACATAGATTGCATTTATGAGAACATATACGTATTAAGAAAAGGGGTATTCCTACCTTGCCCTTCTGTTCTGAAACCAGACTTCTACTTGGCGAGGACGAAGGCTTAGCTGTTTGGCCAGAGCAAGTTTCTGCTTCTGATGATTTAGTATTAGTTAAAATCAGAAAGACATTAACACCAGACACTATGATACAGTAAATGCAAAGAAAGAGGGGCTGTTAGACTTACAGGATTAAGAGTAGTGTGTTCTTTGAAGCTCTCTTCAAGGAAAGCAGATTGTTCCTTAGAGAGCCTGAGTTTCTTTCGAGTTGACCCGTTTTCATCATCGTCACTGGCTCTGGAGCTGGCTCTCTCAGCTTCACCCTCATGCTCTCCCTTCCTTTTGCTCCCTACATTACCGTTCCTAATATAGAAGTCCATGTGAAATGACGACACACTGTTAGGAGACGAAGACAATGGAGTACCGTCGTCCGCCTCCTCCGCTCCTGCCACCGGCAAACGGTTGACGTCCAACGCCTTCGCCCCTCCATCAGATGACGAGCGATGTATTCCTACTGTTATCAACAAGTACAAGTAACCATAAGCTTAAATGAGCCTAACTGAGGAATTAGCTCAGATTCACTACTAATGTGGTGCTTTGTCTAGTAAATAAATAGATCAAGTAAAAGGAAGCGTTAGAGAATGGAGAAGCAGACATTTACATGAATCGGAGAGCCATGGAATCCTAAGATGGGAAGATGGGTGGGGCCGAGGAACTGGGGTGAAAGGAAGAAGGTCCAGCTGAACAGGCGGATCTGAGGAGGCCCTTCTCTCATCTTCGGAGGCTTCGGTGCGACTCCCTCTATTCTCCTGGGAGGCTTTTTCAAGGAGAGGTTCTCCAAGTGCTATGCAGAAGCCAGAATCCTTGGAAGGCATTCTTGCGGCCTTGTCCAGTATAGGGAAGCCTTTTGGTGCGTCTCCCAAGCTCAAAGCCAGCTCCATCTTAGGCAAGAATGTGACTCACTGGGGAAT
The DNA here is from genome assembly GCA_026686845.1 of Adenanthera pavonina. Lineage (NCBI taxonomy): Eukaryota > Viridiplantae > Streptophyta > Magnoliopsida > Fabales > Fabaceae > Adenanthera > Adenanthera pavonina. The sequence goes on from JAIVEN010000002.1 coordinate 9,557,939, forward strand.
GGTTTATGGTATAAAAATAAAGCAGGAAGCTGAAATGCTATGAAAAGCAGAAGACCTCCGAATGCAGTGGTCACGCTCTTGTTCGAGACGCGAGGAAAGTCACAAGTTAGAAAGTGGAAATTGCAGAATCCTTTTCTCCACCAACGGCCTCTTTTATTTCTGCTCCTTTGGCATGTGGGAGGAAAGATTGACCGACAAATCCAGGTTGACAAACGCACGTGAATCTACTTAAATCTGCAAACCCTTCATTACTTAAATATGTACACTTCCCTATTTATAAAACCTTTTGCGCTACGCATGCCTTACTTGTGATATTTTAAATTAATTAATTATGACTTCAATAACTACTCTAATTATTTAATTAACACTGGATCCGGCACTTAATATAAGAAATAATGTACAGCTTCATATTTTAAAATATAAAAAACACATGAAATTTATATAGTATATTTAATAGTAATTTTTTTAAAAATATTTCTAATTAAAATAATATATTTTAATATAATTTATTTAGATTAATTATATGATAAAAAAATTATTAATATTAAATAAAAATATTTTTAGAAACTACTTTATATTCTAGATAAATTTATTATTTTTTTAGTTGGTATAATTTTATCTTTTATTTTTTATATTAAAAAATGAAAAGAGTAACTCTTATATGTGAATGTTGCAATAGCAGTGTTCTCCATTTCAAATGGAGTTAGGGACTAATCCTTCCCCTTTTATTTTGAGCTTTTTTTTTTTATAGTCCATCTTTTATTATTGTATCATTTTTCTCAGCTGTATGAGTGTACTATTATCTCTGTTTTTTAATTTATCGTGTAAGATTTTAACACCTAGGTTAAGAAATATGATTAATATATTATAATTTTTTAATATATTTTTTTAAAATAAATGAGTGAATAAAAAAAGTAATTAGTATTATATTTAACTTTTAAAAAAATATATAATGGTATAATTAAAAAATTAATAATTAATATTGTAATAGATAAATAAAAATAATTTTTTTAAAATATTACAGCAAAAATGAAACAAAGGAGTATGGGTAAATCCTCCGGTGACTTGTTGATGGAAAAAAATCCTCTAATAACAAACCATTCTCAATATTTAACACGTTAAATACATTCACTGGAAAGTTAAAACGACGCAATGAGGTGCCCGGGTGAGATGTTTCAAGAGTGTAATTGACTTGCCTCTTGCCAGTTTTATCAAATTATAATTATAACTATATTCTATAACAAAAAATATAATTATAACTATTGTAATTATAATTATTATATAATTCTGCGATACTGTCGTAATATATTATACTATAAAGTAATTATAATTATATACCAATGTAGTGTAGTAGTGGTGGTGATGATAACGATAATGGGCTTATATTGTCATGATGCGGGAGAGAATATGATAAAAATGATTAGTGGTCTATGGTGGCAAAAACACAATGATAGGAGCTACAGCCTAGGAAGACAGCGATTTGATATGGTATGATGTTGCCCAAATGACAACCCAGGGAGTTTTTTAGGCTTAAAAAGTTTTTGCAGTTTCCGAGTTTAACTTTGAATTTGATTAAAGTGAAACCATATTTTTTGAAATGAAATGACCAACGGTAGCTCCCTCGCCTATACATCACCTCTATACCTACCTACTCCACAATCACAGCGCTTCTTCCAATCTCGTATCTCTCTCACTGGCTCTCATTCAAAGCTGCATCACCAACCATAATCTGAAAGTTTAAAAAAAAAAAAAAACCCCATGTCCTTTTAGGAACTGGCGTGATGGGAACCAACAAAAAATGGAGACAAAAATGGGTGAGATGATTAGAAGGAGATCTTAATTTGACCATATTGAAGTAAGGTTTTAAGTTAGGGCAGACAAAGCGAGCACCTTTCACTATTCCCAGGAAAGTTCCCCGGTTCAATCTGGTTTTGCGTCGGATTTAGGTACGTAAATAATATCCTAAAATTACTTTACTGGTAGATAGAATAAAATATAAAAGGGCGAAGGTTGTTTTGAAAGAACAGCAGAGTCCACACGGACGTTTGAAGGGGGGGAATGATACTAGTGCTATGCAACAGAAATGGGACGGGATGGGTATCCAATGAATCCACATATATTGAAATTGAATTGAATTGAAATACTAGTTTAACAGAAGGAGCCGTCCTAGTGGTGGTCCCGCGCGCGTGGCTTTACTTGGCAACAAAAGCCGTCCTACCGATATAGTATAATAGTATAGATAAAATATAATCCCTCTAAATAGCTACTAGTATTATGCTAGTACTAGTAATTGTTATGATATGGTTTTAAGAAGATGAGAGAATAATGTAGTGCCAGTACTAGTTTACTTACTATTTTTAAAGAGCAACCTTTTGGGTTTAGAAAAAATGAAAACACGGTGTGTGCAGTTGACTAGTCAATTACTCATAGGCGTTACAAATACTAATATTAAATGGTGAGGGTAATGAAAAGGATATTATGGGAAGGTTAGAAGCAGAAGAGGGAATAAGAAAAGGCAAGAGAGAGAGAGGGCGGGGGGGTGCAGAGGAAGTGAGGAAGGTGAGATATGTCATGCTTTTTAGGATCAATGCAATAATTGAGGTGATGCAGGCTTTAATGATAAGCTGCATGCAGGAAGAGAGAGAGAGAGAGAGATGCGTGAAATTATATGGGTGGGACCCACTTCTTCCAGAAAGCGAACCATGCCATGAAGTGACCACACCCCCACCTTTCCTCCTTCCATCCACTCCACATTCTTCAACCGCACTTTTTCTACCCACACTGTTAATACCTACTGTACTTACTACTACTATAGTAGTAGAATCGTAGAAATTGTGGCTTCCTCTCACCATCACACTCACCAATGCTTTCGCTCTTCTCTTCCACCCTCAGATTCGGTAATTCTCAAATCTCAAGGAATTGTGACCATTTATAGATACACACACTGACCATCTTCATCATATTTTTTTTTTACAGAAAAAAAAAATGGAGGCAGTACTTGAAGCAGAACAACTGGTTAATTTCCTGGCATTGCATTAGAGTGGGTGACACTTTGTAATTTCAAAGATCCGGATTAAATTAAAATTAAAAAGAGCTGGGGTTGAGTTTTTAGGAAATAGTATAATATAATTGTCATGGTTTGGTGTGTCTGGCGTTCTCCAATTACAATTACGGGGTAGCCATAGGTTGTGTTGGTTGCCACCTCAGAAGAACGCCTCACAACAAAGACCCATGAAAATAAGTTAAAACATGCGCGCTCCCTATTATATATCGATATATCCTATTGCGTTCGACACAATACGCCCGCGTGTTTGTCGCTGTTTGCTAATGCTCTCTATATTATTCATTCATCATTTGCATTCTTCATCACAATAACAATGATAACTGCAATTATGGATGCCGACGAGGTGTAGTGTCATTGTGCGTACGCGTGATTTCATGTGAGCTTTTTTTTTTCTAAAAAAAAAGGCTAAAATATATTTTATCTGATTTATTGGGGGGATTATAAGAGCTCCGATGCCCGTGCAGAAGCTTGCTGGAATAAAATGGATGGGATATATATATATTTATGTAGTATGTATGTATAATGAAGGAAGGAGTTAGTTATGAATATGGAAGAAAATAATTGAGGATGCTTGTGTGGCAAAATTAAATATAAATGGGGAGCAGAGTAGTGAGGCAAGGGGAGCGGTCCCGGTATGTAGTAAATGAAAATGAATTGATGAGGGGTCACGTGAGGAAAGCGTGAGTGAGTAATGATGAGGTTTGATGTCAGAAATCAGAGGAATGACGTGATGAAGGGAGCCCAGGTACACTGTGGCATACTCATTAGGGTTTTCATTCATATCATATCATGGCTTTTATTCTGCTCCTCGACTTGTGTCTTCCTTCTTCATCTTTACAATTACTATCTTCTACTACATCGCTTAACACTATCTAAGCTCATGACCCCTCTTACAATATTTTCGTATAAGCTATTTTAACAATATAATATTTATTTTAACTGAAGAAAACAGCATTTTGGCTGGGAATTTGAATATCTTACGCATTAACGATAAAAAAAAAATATATCAGATTTTGAAAACGAACCGAACAAAGAAATTGATGAGTGAAGTAGCAGCGAATGAGAAAGCTGAGGGGAGTCTTTAGAGGGTGGGACCCGCGGGGGGAGGGAAGATAGTGGAATCCATGATTGGGAAATTAAGGAACAATTATACTTCTTTTCGTTCTTTTCTTTCTTTTTTATAGAAATATTTTAATGTATATTGTATTAATATATATTAAATAAATAATAAGAATAAAATAGAAAAAATATCAGATATTATAAGATCCTTTATAAAAAAAAATTTTTAAAAAATTTTTTATAGAAAAAATTGGAGGCTCTATATACTTATGTAAAATGAAATTATTATTACACTACTTGCTATGGTAGTACTTTCTTTATCTTATTTTATTTATGATTTTAAAAATTTTTATATAGACTAATAAAATTATTAAATAATCTAAATTAGAATAAAATTTAATAATATTTTATTAAAATATTTTTAAATTAAATATTTAAAAAATTATATTTTATTTTTTTTAATAAAGAGTAAAAAAATGAATAAATAATTAATATTTATAGATAAATTAAAAAATTAAAATTTTCTAAAAGAATAAATAAAATAAAACTGAGGGAAGTAGAAATTTGGGGGGATAAAGGGGCCCACTGATATGGACGTGGTGCAGCGTCTTAAGGAGACAATCTACGCAGCAGCAATCATTTGTACGTCGGATCTTCTATCTATTTATGCTGGGTTTTTTTTTTTTCAAATGACATTCATTAACATTTCTTTTATGTTCTCACACTAGTTCCGTATTATTTAAAACTTTTGTCCAATACAAAATATAATATATTAAATAATAAATTTAATTTTATTCTTATTAAATATTTTTATTATAGGTCTTAATTAATTTTTTTCTTCTCCTATCATCATTATTAATTTAATATATTTTTATTCTTTCATTAAGGGTAAAATGAGAATGTCAGAATTTTTTTTCATTAATTTTAGACTGTAATCAACTTTTCTTAATTCATGTGTAATAATTAAAAATATCTTATAATAGGAACAGAGAGGACTTGTCTTTCTCTCTCTTTGGGGCCATTCATTCCTATTCCAATTCCTCACTAATCACCGCTCCATCCATGTCCTTGTTTGGCTAACTTCTTTCCTACTACTTGATTGATTGGCTTTCAAGTTCCCAAAATCATGCTTAACCCAATTTTTATTTTACTGACATGTTCTATATTCAAAAGCGTTTTGGGAGGGGAGGTGCGGCATTATGAATAAATGTGTGAAAGCCCCGTGAGTTTTACTTTTATGACGGAGCAAATAAATATCCATACTGGACTGCTACCACGATCCGTAGATTAGATTGATTTATGTTCCATGTGGCTGCCTCAAGTTTCAATCAAGTCCATTATAACCTGACCTTTTCCTTTCTCTTACACTGTTTGGCTGCTTTCCTCTTGCTTTCCTTTCCTCTTTCCTGGCTCCTACTATCAAACACACTACGCTGTACAATGCCGTCTGTTTCCCCACTTTATGCATGGGGCAAACTTAGCCACTCCAACCATTTAATGCAGACACCAACCCAACTTCAATTCCTGGATCTGAGTCTTAACTTCCACCCAGATTGTCTTGTCCACAAGGACCAGGATTTGAGAGGCGTATTAACTCTGGTTGATCTTAATTAGCTGATGCAGGTGGCTGAGTAATGATGATGTGAAAGGGGTGAAGGAAAGCTGGTGTGCCTATGAGCTCATCATTATAAATTTGTTTTCCTTTTCCGACACAAGTAATTGAATGTTTCGTATTGGAAGGGATATATCAGTATCACAAATGCCTATGTTCCGTAAATAAGAGTGACATTAGATGAGAAACTGAGGCCTCTGATTCAACGTACGTAGGATTACAGCAGAGGTAAGCTGGCGGATTCGACAATCAAAGAGTGCAGGCATAGAAGCAGCTACTATATCACCTACAAGCCCCAAAGTTCAACCTGTGTGTGTCCGTGCAAAGGCTGATCCATCAGACGCACACTCCCCACACCCCCCAAGCCTCACGACACGTTCCAAAGTCTGCTTTTTTTCGTTCTTGTATTTATGTAATCACGAGTACTAAACTAATTCTAATAGTATTATTCTCCCCAGGAATACCTGCGATATGCCAACCCTTTCAATCTCTCTTCATTACTTGTGGGTTTCTCTCTGTTTCCATTGAACCGTCCAACTGTACCCTTCCCCAATCCTCTCTTGGAACCACACCCCCGCCCCCCTCCCAAAAAAAAAAATAAAAAAGTAAAACCAGATAACATCTAATCTAAGATCGTTAATCTTCCTCTCGCCTCCATGACTGCATGTGATATATTAAATTATTAAACAAATAATTGTTTGGCAAGTGATTACCAACGTGAATAAGAGAGCATTATACACAAGAGACAGCTCAGCATGCGATCCTGCACGAAGAAGGGTTCTTGCTCCCCTCTCATCCATCATTACATCCATGCTTTTGTCCCCTTTCCTTTCATTAATTATCATAATAATGATAATCGTCGCCATCATAGTCTTCGACTTCTTCAACTTGGGATGCTGTTCGATGCCGGCAAAATATGAGACACCAGACCCTAAAATATTTGACATTTGAGTGATGTGGATCACAATGATGATGATTGTGCGCTTAGGATGTCCTTTCCTGTTCCACGCTGCCTTTTTGGAAATTTTACTTTTACTTGTTCAAAAAAAAATCTAGTTTTACATAGTCATCATTCATTATTATACCATTAACGCAGTGAAAGCAGTCGGCCCAATAACACCCATCCAAGATTGCGGTTGGGATCAACAAAGTCGTGAGTAAAAGCCTATTCGCATAATGAAAATGAGTGATTATGAAATCATAATTATTTATTTATAATATTATCAAATAGAATAATTTTTTAATAAACACTTATGATGATAAAAAAAATTAATTTTTTTCACTTATAATAATTACTTATTCTTCTATCTTTAATCTTTAATGGGTGGCAAAGTTTATCTGATATCGATGAAGGATTAATAAGTCGGGACAAACAAATATTTCTGATTTGCAAAAGGTATACTAAAGTGTGTCTGAAAGTGGTAGTCATGGCGCACAGATCTCATCATACTCTGCCAGCATTATTTCCCCTACGAAGTTCAGATAAAAGATCGTATCAGGCCATGACATATACAGATAGCATGAGAGTATGAGGGGGAAGGAAGAAAGGTCATTAGGATTGAGGAGTACTTAGTTTCTAAACCATGGTTTTTTGTTAAGGGGCAGAGGAAAATCGAAGTAACAGCAAGGTTAGGATCTCAAATAAATAAACATGATACGTGTTGGTCAAGGGAGGAAAAGCTTTCCTTTAAATCTGGTGATTATGTATTAATTTCAAGTATGGGGCCGGGCATGCATGCTCAGACAGAGGGATGAGTACATAATTATAATTATTATGATGATCAGAATAATGTAAATCTGTCGCCCAGGAAAATAATGATGATAGGAATGAAAGGGGAATATATATTGGTTTTCATGATAGCAAAAGAGAAAGGGGGAAGCATAAACATTTGGGCATAAAAAAGAAGGATGATGTTGGGTAATAATAACATGAGAATAATGTTGAATGTTGACCAGAAAGAATTGAGGATGACATGAGATTCCTTCAAACACACTCACCCGTGTGTCCAATCATTCCCCCTCACTCCATTCATCATTTTGTTCCCTTTCACCTTTTTCCCAACTTCTCATACTTCAATATTCCATCGAAATGTGAGGTTAACACACTAAAAAGAAAAAAATAATAATAAAATTTTGATGAGCGTAACATTCATCATCTCCAGCTATCAAGAGGTTTCTGTGGATTAGCAGAAAGCCTTGCCCGGGGTTGGCCGTTGGCCAAGTGGGATTTGATCACTCGAGAGATGTTGACTAAAGCTTTGCAAATAGCTTTTGACTAGACATGGTTCTGGGCTACATAACACAACGAATGGTCTTATGGGTCCTATTCCTTTCAAATCAAAGGATGATCTGTTCTACAAAGAGAGAGGTATGGAATGAGTGGCATTATCGGGTGACTATCCCCACAAAGGAACTATATTTTCCTTAACAGCTAACTTAGGCACATCTTTACATGCCACATGCCAATGCATCCCAATCATACTCAACAACGTGACTTCCATTACTTTCGAAAAGAATAGAAGGAATGAATCTACGCTATACATCAACTTCAAAGCTGGTAGAACATGGATCCGGTGGAAGCAGAAAAGATTTTTCCATTGGGGAAAAAGGCTTGCACGTGACAACATTCATGCGGGCCTCATGGAAACTAACAGTTGGGTTTGACATGTTTTTCCCAAATTAACGTACTCATACTGGCCGAAAGCACTTGCTCATATTGGCCTATCTCACAACTGAAACTCAACTACAATCTGAAATCACTTTCACTCGCTGGAAGAATCATACTAGCTAAATCGGTCCTAACTGCAATCCCATTATATGCCATGCAATCAACCAAGTTGCCATCCACCACTTGTCAGAGAATTGAAAAGATGATTAACGATTTCATATGGGGCTCTACAACAGTGCAAAAGAAAGTTAATTTATTAAGATGGGATAGTTTTTATGCCAACCCAAAACAAATGGGGGGGTGTGTGGTATGAGGAAACTGGAAGAGCAGAACAAGGTGTTCTTGATCAAGCTAATATTCACATTGATCACCGAACTGGAACACCTTTGAGCCAGAATTCTTAAAGCAAAGTATGGATGGAAGGAAGGCTCTAATAGCAACCTCTCCAGAAAACGAAGCTCTCACCTTTGGAGGCACATCTGCAATCTCTGGCAAGAAGCACAATTGAACATCAAATGGGATACTGGAAACGGCAAGAACGTAAAGTTCTAGAATGACTGCTGGCTGGGTGATTTTGGCCCCTTACAGCTGCGCCCTTTTGCAGCCTTTCCTGAAGAACAAAATGAACCTATCTCTAACTTCACTAATGCTCATGGTGGCTGGAATTGGAGTCGCTTCAAACACCACCTACCAGATGATATTCTACTCCAACTGGCCATCGTGAAACCCCCTGCGGATGATACAGCAGAAGATAAACAGAGATGGGCCCATACCTCCAACGGGACATGTACTGTTGCATCAGCATACAATGTTCTGGTCAGATAATTTAGAAGGTGCAGACTCAATGTGGCAACTAGTATGGAAGTGGCCAGGACAACATTGCATAGGAACATTCTTATGGTTGGCAATGCACCAAAAACTTTTGTCCAATAGCGAACGAAAGAGGAGACATATGACAGACATGGCAACATGCAATTACTGACTTGGAACACATTCTTCGCTTATGTCCCTTTGCTAAGAGATGTTGGCAGAGAATTACTCCAGACCACATCTGGAGAAGATTCTTCAACGACTCCTACAGGAACTGGCTTGCTGTGAATATTCACCCCAAAACCACAAAGATGGGTCATCACATTTGGTGTCATGTGCTGGAAATTGTGGGAGAAAAGAAACAAACGTATTTTCTCCAATGAGGAATGTTCAGTGGATCACCTAATTAGGGAAGTCATCTCTACCACTGACCATATCATCCAGGCTTTACACTTGTCTTGTATTCTTAATGCGGATCTTAATTAACTTTTGATGTACATAGTCCCTTTGGCTGCTATTTTGTGTTCTGGCAGCCTGCCTTGCATTTTTTTGATCCGTAAATAAAGCCTTTCTTCACTCAAAAACAAAACTACAATCTGAAATCAAAAGATACCGTTGAATAATTTTTTTTTTGGGTCAGACGATGCTTATTATGTTTAACAAATGATACTGTTAGATCCATAAACTCATCGATTAAAAAAAAAAAGTGTCATGCAAGCAACAATCTCCAAGTACTTCACAATGATATTAGTTGTTGGGCTTGAGAGTTAATATGAAAGTAAATGCTGGGCATTCTATCAAACAAAGTCCCAGGAAGGGAAAACTTAACATTGAGAAGCATGGAGAAGCATACTACCCATCGACTTCTACGCCTTCCCAACATAACACGACAATTAACATTCTTAAACAGGCAAGCTGGAAGCACAGTATATATTATTCACAATAGAATTTTAAAACAAGCAGCATGACTTACTATTGACTGTTAAGCGTGCTCCCCGGAATAAGATGACCAGCAGAACTAGTGAGTATTCCACGTACTATCAAACCAAGGAAGCAACCAACATGATAAACAAGCACAGTATTTTTATTGAATAGGGGATGCAATACCAATTCTGACTAGGATGTCAACTTAAATGGGGCCGTAAAAAATATAGCCCATTAAATTTTGACTCAGCCACAAAGGAGAAAATGGTGAATGTTAAAGGGAATCCAAACAGATCCCAGTTGACTTCTTTCGATCTAAAACAAAGTATTAGATGTGAGAAACACATGACCAATTGGGGTTACATGTTGGTAATCAGACAAAATCAAACAACGTAATAATGTTAGGTTAAGAAATGCCTTCCTTGTATGATTTGTCAAGAGTCATAGAAAAATAGTACAGCACAATGGCATGTCTAACTTTCAGAGTCTGGCGTAAGTGATGTTACTAACAGAGCTATGAAAGATTTCTTTTAGAGCATCTAGGTGTAATAAAAGGAAAGGAGAAACGAAATGCAAAAATTATATAATAATAAGGCAAATCAAACCTTGTAGGTTATTCTATGAAGTAAGAATTAGATTTGCAGACAACTCATATATCAGCGACTTAATTCGAAACCAAGGCCACTACTATCCTGCAGGTGACAGATGTTGAAGCTTCCAACGTCAATTAAAGCTACGAAGTATTGTATGACGAGGATAATACTTTATAAAATATAAACACAAAGGCAACAGGCACTTGCATAATTGCTGAAAGTTACTATGCACGGTATCGGATGATATAATACTAGTACTTCTTTATTTCTATATACTTTTAAGCTGCAATCAATTCAAACGCCTTCGCCTGGGCCTAGGAGCACGAGAGTCTCCACTATCAACATCAGAAACTCTAGCAGCATCGTTTCTCCTTCTGGAAGAGGATGCTGACAATGATACCATGGAATCAATTTCTACAGCAGTGTCCACTTGACTCTCAGAATTTATAACAGCAGCAATGCTCGAATAAGAATCTCTGTCATCCACCGGTTGAGCATGGTCTTGGCTTCTAGCTCCTGCACGGGTACGGAAATATGCCTCCACCACCCTCTCTGCAGGGCTCAAGGCTGAGGAAAGAGATGGAAGTGTTGCCCTGTGTGACTGCATTCTTCGAAGTAATAGGGATTGCTGCCTGCGGTTATCCCATGAATCAAGACTAACCATGTTGTTTTCCGTTAAATCTCCTGCATCATCTAGGGATTCCCCAACATTATGTTCCCTCCGAATTGCTCGAGATGTCAAAAACCTATTTAGATAGGAACTTGTTCTCTCTGCTGTTTCACGCACACTTTCAGAGTCATGCGGCTGAACCAAATCCCGAGCCAGGTCAACTCTTCCTCCAATATGCCTAATCATCTCCTCCAGAGGAATTCCAAATGCAGTTCTTCGGAAGTTTCGTCTCAAATTCTCAACACGCCTTGCCTGGGGCCTGAGAGGGATTTTAAGAGTCGGTTCCTCCTCAGGATCCTGGACATTGTTGATTCCACGACCATATATTGGGGTAACATTCTTGTAAGACACCTCACCCTTGCAAACAGGACATTCCTTGGCATCTGAATGCATATGTAGCCATCGATAGAGGCAAGACCAACAGAACAAATGACCGCAGCAAGTCACAACAGGATCCTTCGCCAGGTCCAAACAGATATTACAATCGAAAAAGCTCCCATCATCGCCACTACCCTTTTCAACATCATCCTTCATCTCTGATCCCTTATCTTCCACCACGCCATTGTTATTTTCACATGTTTTCGGTACCTCCCCCGATGTTAGCTCAGCTTCCACATTATATTGACCAGCCCGTAGTGCAGTTCCAATACCAGGGGTGACCACAAAATGATTTAGTTCCACGGGAGTATTTTGGGATTCAGGTGGCGAATTAACTTGCCGCTGGGCATCAGGTGGGACAACAAGATGCTGCCATCTCCGTTGTTGTCGAGCCCTATACCGTGGAGCTTCTCTAACTCTGTGAAAAGGCTGCTCAATCCAATCATCTACTAGGATCAAATGTTCACTGGCTATGGAGTTAGCTGGTGGTTCTGGAATGGGACCTAGATTCAAATCAAGGTTCATCGCATCAGATGTCTGTTCCCCCATCACGAGGTAGAGTCCAAGGCAGAAAGAAATACTAGTGTGCAGAATTTCGACGATCCAAGATGAGGCAGAAAAAAGGATAACACCGTTACCCCTGAAAATTTTGAGAAGAAACCGATATACCAAGGCTCAACTTCGTCGCAAAGTAGATAAATGAATGTAAAGAACGAGAATCAATCATGAGAAACTGAACCGAAGAGAAAAATTCAATACCCCGAATAAGTGAGAGGATTTGTCACGACTCATGAACCACAAATTCATCACAAACATGAACGAATACCCAAGGTCAACCACAATTGGAGGAAAGAACCCATGTCTCACCGGTCGAATTTAACTGAATTTGAAGGAATTGATATGAAATAACACAGGGCAATCGTAAAAGATCGTCAAGTGTCATCAATAGGGGGTTTATGGGATAGGGGTTGAGGAAAAGCAAAAATTTTGAAAGGCTTGTGGGCTGAACGGATAAAAGAAATAAAGGAGAAAAGAAAAGAATTGAGAGGAAGATAGAAAAACCTGAGTTGGGACTTGCAACAGCTATGGGCGGTGAGGAAGGAGAGAGCGGCGAGAGAAGGGGCCAGAGCGAGAATGTGGGTGCGTAGGTGGGTGAAGAGTCAACCTGTGGATTAGTGGGTGCCAGTTGTACGAGAGAGAGGATGCGAATAGGAGGACACTAGGCACTTGAGAGGAGAGTTCGGACATTTGTGGGGGAAGATAGGAAAAACCGAAAAAGAAAAGTAACCGCAAGACGTGTTGGGAACGGGGAACTGACGAAGGGCGCGACAGTGCTCCCTGTGATGCAAATGGACGGTTTTGATTAAGTTCCCACCTCTTCCTCCCTCAATCCAGCGGTGCTTATTCATTCTACTTGCAGCTCCCATCACCCATCCTCACAATATTATAATTAATTAATTAATTCTACTTCAATACTTTCAATGAATAAATGTTGTCCTTATTGGAAGAAATTTAATTTACTCAAGAAAAAATAAATTTAATTAGTTAAAATTAATTAAATTGTTTTATATTTTAAATTTTTTTAAAATTATTCTTACTTAACTTAATACTAATTTAAATTATTAATATATTTAATTTTTCTCTTACATAATTAATAAATGATAATTTTTAAAATTAAAAAATTTGATACACCATTAACTTCTTTTTTTCTTATATTTAGGATTACTGAAAGAATTTTTTTTTATAAATAGAAACATATAGAGTATTTCTTCGTTGGTGTGGCAATATATTTCTTAGTTCTAGATGGTGAGTACATTCAATGATAGGAATAAAGTAGAAATAGTTTTTGTTTCTATTTATCTTCTTATCTTTTTGTGTGCTTCTAAATTTCAAAACATTAAATATTAATTTTTAATTATACACTTATACTCTCTCCAGCCCTATTTATAAAAAAAAAATTTATCCTTTTTTATGATTCTATTTATAAGGAAAAAAGAATTAATATTGTATTACATTTTTTTATCAAAATTATCCTAATTCATTAATACTATTGAGAATCACAAAATTCATCTTTACAAGGGATTGAAAGAGAGATTAATTAAATAGGGATAATTTTAAAATAAATAAAAAATACAAAATAAATTAATTATTTTTAACTAAGTTGAACTCTCTTCCTTAATATTTATGAAGTAATTTTTTTCTGTTATAAATGAAAAAGGAATATATTCTTTTTTTTTATATAAAAAAACATATTCCAGTGAGCTAAGCCCTTAAATCAGACGCAAAGACTAGGGGTGGGAGAAAAAAACCTGGTTCAGGCTAACCTGATCTAACCTGAATAGATCGGTCTGAATTGAACCCAGTCTAGACAACCTTAAACCAAAAGCCTGATGACTAAACTGGGCTAGTCAGTCGGGTCAGATCGGGTTTCGGGTTGGCATTGAAGACCAATATGACTAGTCTAGCCCGATAGTTAGCCCTTCTTTTTTAAGAAAAAAATATATTAGTCAAACTCTGCCATTTTGTAGCTTGCTTATCAAAACCTATATGGGATTCCACTCCTCTCATCTTCCTCTTCTTTTTTCCTCTCTTATCATTGGTGGCTTGAAGGTTATGCTCAACTCCTCCCTTCATTCTATGTTCTCCTCTCCAGATTCGGTGTTCTCCATTCATTCTCCATTTGTGCACCCTCTGTTCTTCATTCGTCCATGCTTTGTTCTCCATTCGATCCTCGCTGTCAGTTGCTTGTTGCTACTTTTTCTATTTTTCCATCCTTTATTTTTTGTTCATTCTTCGTTCTTTAAAGTATGGGTCGTTCAAGGTGCTTCTCTTCCCTGTACTGTCAAAATCTAGATCTGTTTTCTGTTCAAAGTGTTCATCGTGCTTTTTGCCCTCACCAAATGTAATGCACTATTTTTTGTAATACTTGATAGATTTTTATTGATGTAATGCTTGATTTGCATATTTTTTTTGGGTACAAATGAGGGCTGTTATGGTTCATAGCTAGCTTCAATCATTGTTTATGCTAGTTATCCTTTTGTTGAAAGAATTTTCTCAGTCGCCTAGATTATGAACACTAGTTAATCTTTCAAAAAAAAATTAGGAATGAATATTAATTTTATGTTTGATTAATGGGCTCCTAACTGTATAACTTTGACCATATTCAAAGTACATATAAAGCTGGGAGATGAATTTGAATATTTGCTTCTTTGCCTTACATAATTTAAAAAAAAAATTTAGTGATATTGAACCTTGTCCAACCCTATGTAGTCTAGTCTGACCCGGTCTGGCCAATGAACCCAGGTAGACCAACTAGACCAGATCACGGGTTCATGATATGAACCCGACCCCCCCTCCTAAACTGGGCTACGGGTTGCTATGAAACCCAGTCTACCCCCACCCCTAACTAAGACGTCAAAAATGCAAGACGGGGGACTCGTGAAAAACACAACACCTCCCATAACTTAGCTTCTCTCGCAAGCCTATCTGCAACAAAGTTGGCTTCTCTGCTGCACCAAACCACTTTCGCTATCCACTCCCTTCTTAGCATGCCTTGTATTTCTGAAATGAGATCCCAGTCAGGATGGCTTATCAAGCAACCATCGTGTAGTGCTTCCACTTCTTCCTTGTGAAGAAAGGTAAAATTGTATATCGTATTATTCTGGAAGAATTTACAAAATATATACACAATAGGAGAATCCTAAAATAATGTAAAATATCTCCAAATAATAACAGAAAATATAATCTAATAATATCTACAAAATCATCTATAATGTGAACACCCTATTTCGTCCGGGCATTTTACAAAAGAATGACAAAAAAAAATAATAAAATAAAATAAGATAAAACAAAACTAAATTAAAAGAAAAACAAAAAATAATGATAATAATAAAAGAAGAAAGAAAATAAAAATAAAATAAAAATAAAATAAAATAACTAATAAAAAAAAGAGAGAGAAAATAGAACAATAAACAAAAAAAATATTAAAAAAAACTAATTAAAAACAAAACTAACAAATCTTAATAAAATAATATAAAAGAAAATTATTGAAAAAAAGATTAAAATAAAAAAAAAGGGGGCTGAAACTCAGCGTTTCAGCCCCAAAAGACCTAAGCCCTAATTTTAGGGCTCAGGCCACGCGACAGAGAAAAGCAATGGGGGGAGTCAGGCACACGAGACTGGCAAGGGAGATGAGGAGCAGAGAAAGAAAAACAGAGGGAGTGAAAGGGGAAGCAGAAAAAAGTTGGAGGCAGCAGGCACGCAAGTGAAAAAACAGAGGAAGCCGCGTGCGTGAGTCAAGACGAGGCAGAGGGACACGCACGAAAGCTGAGCATGAGGGAGATAAAAGGAGGAGGCTCGGGAGGAAAAAGGAGGGGACTGAACCGAGAGAGGAGGAGCCGCAGGCCGGGAAAAAGGCAGACACGGGAGGCCGAGCAGGAAACTGAAAAAACAGGAGAAAAAACTGAGAGTGCAAGCGAGAGAAATTCAGGGGGACCGAGGGTGAGAAGGAACTCAAATCAAAACCGAAAACAAAGGGAGCTCGGCCACGACGGTGAGACAAAGAGAAGGTAGAGATGTGCGAGAAACCGAAGGAGGAGAATCCGAGGGGGGCACGCGTGAGGCCCGAAGAGGAAAAGCAGAGGAGAGCCGAGAGAAAGCGAGGATCCACGAGAAGCGAGGGAACAGGGAGGTGAAGAATGGAGGAACTGGAAAACAAAGAGGAAGGAGACTGAGAAGAGTAGCCGTGGGATGAAGAAGAAAACAGAGGAAGAAGAGAGACCGCGAGATTGAGGGAACAAACTGAAGGAGGCAGGGCATGATGGAGACCATCTGGACCGAAAATAGAGGAAGCTGAAAATGGAGAGAGGCACAGACTCGGAACAAAAGAGGGATAGAGGTAGAGCACGATAGCAAAGGGAGTTTGGGTGAACACAAAGGTAATGTTTCATTGCTCTTATTGGTTTCCTCTTTGCTGAAATATTGATGATTGGTTAACCGAAATGCATAGGTACTATTTGGCATGCTGTGCACTTAGAATGATCATGCTCTTTGCTTTTCTAGAGTCCGCTCATGAAATGTTTGACAAAATGCTTGTATGAGATAAGCTTAGTAAGAGTCAATGCTTGACTGATAACTCTAGACTTATGCAATTGCTGCACGGCGTAGCTCGAGTTTGGGTTTAAAACTGATCACACGAATATATTTTCTATGGAAAAATCCGGTTTTAACTTACTGCTTATGGATGTCCTGGTTTGGGCTTGTAAGTGGTGATGACAAATAGTTTAAGCACGAAGATTACTTCATATGGTTTTGTCTTACTGGATAAATCTTCGTCGCTAGATACCGTCATGTGGGCTGTGTTCCAAACTTGTGAATGAACCACTGTTGTGAGTTTTGAAAACCCATGTGATATAGTGCTGAATTATTATGCTTTAATCCGTTGTATGAGTTTTGTTAAGTTTGAAAGTAAACGCTTATTTACGTTTTGCATATTTCGTGAAGTTTTGTTGTCTTCCACTCAAAAATGGAGCCAAATGGCTATGTCTTTAGGCTAAAGTAAGTTGGAGTGCATGTTGCTTGATGGCTCATGTTTATACTTTGTGTTTTTATTTCTAATTCTTCCTTGTCATACCCCGTGTGCATAAGAGAAGCTTGTGTTTTTAATGTCACAAACTAGTTGGTCATGTGTTGCGTCGTCTGATTACAAAGGTTAGATTCTTTAAATCTAGTCAAACATATGACTTAAATAGCTGGGAGGGCTAAGGATACTGGTGTTAGCTCTTGTATATCTCCTCTAAGTTATGCAAAAGTGAACGGGTTGAATTGAGATTTCCAAAAGCTCCTTTGATCATTTTACTATTGTCATTGGTAACTTTTATTGTCTGGTCACGAAAATGCATTACTAATTTCCTTGTTTCTTATTTGTTGCATCTTCATCACGTGAGAATTCAATTCTGGCCTTCTGGGAGGATCAAAAGGAGTCAATGAGCAATGTGGATGCTAAGGGGGAAACTAATGAAAAAGCTTTCTGCACGGGACCATTGTTCAAGTTAGAGAAAAAATCAAGGTTATCGTCATCAAGCTGAGCAGGGGAAATGGAAGCTATCAACTACAAGGCAAAGGAGGACACTAGAGTTTGAATCTCATCATCTCATGCTCTCATGATTGTATTTAAGTTATCTGAGTTTACACGGTAACATACACCATCACAAAATTATGCATGTTGGTAAATATTTGGTATAATGTACATTTTTTATTTGCTTTAGAAAAATTGGTCACGAAGGTTTTTAGAACTCTCGCAGATCCCTAAAATAAGCGCACCGTGTGAGTCTACGGTGCTGCACGAGTGTATTATAAATGTATATTTACAATTGGTCCCAATGACCTGTCCTTTCAAAATATCTTTTTCTCATAAAAAGTAAATAAGATAATAAAATAATAAAATAAATAAATAAATGATTGGCTCACTTAACTACACCACGTGAGTTTTCAGAACCCACGCATGTTTTTAAGTTTAATGAGTTATCGCGTGAGACTGCGAATCCACGTAGATATATTAGTTAAATGACTCTTTTTAAGAAAATAATTATATTTCACAATATATATATATATATAAATTATGATATCTTAACAAGTTTTTTCGTAATTTTATCTAAAAATATATAACAAAATTTTCATTTGAAAAAATATAGTAGTATTTTCTAAAGTTTTGCTTTAAAGGTTAATAAAACCTTTATACCGTGAAGTTTAGAACTTCTGCAGGTAATTAAGGAACCAATCTATCGGGTATGACTACGAGTCTACAATAGATAAATTGGTTTTCTTTTTCTTAAAAGAAAAATTCTCAAAAGTACAAAAAAATATGTTATTTCAAAAGTAAAAAATCAAATAAAAGTATTTTTAAAAAATCAAAAAAATAAAAGAAATGTTTTCAAGACAAAATAAAATAAGAGTAAGTAAAATGGAATTAAATTATCTTTTGCAAATTAAAACACACCAACTCAATCTCGGAAAATTGTTTTATTTGCGAAGAGTTAAATTATTTTCAAATAACTTTCTCTTATCACAAAAATTTTATAATTAAAAAATACCAACCAACTGACACGCATTTCTAGTCTCGAACTATGTGGACTTTGATCCTCATCGCAGGGTACGTAGGCCCCAGGCTCTGATCCTGGGTCAAGTCCGCCTTTATAAATAAATAAACATTTTCTGATTTATTTGGTATTTTTTCCTAATTTAATATTTACCGATTAATTTTTCTAGATCCGCCTTTGTAAATAAATAAATATTTTCTAATTTATTTGGTGTTTTTTCCTTAATTTAATAAATATTTCTCAACTTATTTTCTTAATTCCTTTTCCTCATTTTACTTAAATATCCTTAATCCTAATTTAATTTGTTTTCTTTATCTTATTTTTCAATTTATTTTCTTAAATCTCTTTTTCCTCATTTTCTTCTCTAAACCCCTTTAATTCCTAAGTTAAATTATTTTTCTTGTTCTATTTTCCAAATTTTGCAAATCTTCTTAAATTTTTCTCTGCCCTTATTCTAGCATGTGACTAATAAAAGGAAAAGCAAAATATTTTTAAAGTCATATTAATTTACACAATCAACGTAAGGTAACCGTTCTTAGGAACGAGTGTTGTGGGGTACCTAATACCTTCCCCACACACAATCGACTCCCGAATCCAACTCTGACTACGCAGACCATCTCTTCCTCTTCAATTCGGTTTCCCAAGATTTTTCCTTAAAATTTTGGTGGCGGCTCCTCACAAGTCGGTTTTCACTCGAAAGCTAGATTTGTTCTCTTTTTCCTTTCCGTCGCATTTTTCCGGGTGCGACATATAATATCTACAAAATCATCTATATTTAATACTCCCCCTCAAACTCAAGATGGTTTAAGAGAAAGCAACTTGAGTTTGTCTACTAAAAACTGGAAACGACCATGATTAAAAGATTTAGTAAACAAATCAGCTGGCTGATGCTTCGTTCCAATGGAGACAAGTCTGATGTTGCCTTGAATAATATGTTGCCGAGTGAAATGACAGTCGATCTCGATATGTTTGGTTCGCTCATGGAATACATCATTGTGAGCAATCTTAATAGCTGCTTGACTATCACAATATATGTCGGTGAAAGATTTCTGAGAAGCTCCCAAATCATCAAGCAACCAACGGAGCCAAAGAACCTCAGCAGTAGTATCTGCTAATGCATGATATTCTGATTCAGCACTGGATCGAGAGGCTAGAGTCTGTTTCTTACTTATCCAAGAGATAAGAGAGTCACCAAGAAAAATATAGAACCTAGTAGTAGACCGGCGATCAGCATGATCACCTCCCCAATCAGCATCGGAGTAGGCTCGTAAAGTAAGAGAGAACCTAGCAGAGAAGTGAAGGCTATGATACAAAGTTCCTTTGACGTATCGAAGAATCCGAAGAACAGCTGCATAATGAGTAGTCCGGGGCTCAGACATGAACTGACTAACAATATGAATTGCGTAAGCAATATCCTTACGAGTCACTGTAAGATAAATGAGTCCCCCAACTAGCTATCGGTAACGTGCAGGGTTCTCCAACAGAGTCCCATCAGTAGAAACAAAGTGAGCGTTAGGCTCAATGGGAGTGTTCTCAACCTCCTCGTCAGTAAGAAAGGCCCGAGATATCAAATCAGAGGCATACTTGACCTGTGAGAGAAAGATACCAGTCTCCTCATGATGTACCTCGAGACCAAGAAAGTAACTCAGCCTTCCAAGATCCTTCATCTCAAATTGGTGCCCCAAGTAAGTTTTAAGCTCCTGAATGCCTATCAGATCATTACCTGTGATAATCATGTCATCAACATACAAGAGAAGCAGAACAATGGCTCGATCACTAGTTCGAACAAACAGGGCAGAATCATGAGGGCTCTGATACCATGAAGAAAGATAAAATTGTATATCGTATTATTCTGGTAGAATTTACAAAATATATACACAATAGGAGAATCCTAAAATAATGTAAAATATCTCCAAATAATAATAGAAAATCTAATCTAATAATATCTACAAAATCATCTATAATATCTACAAAATTATCTATATTTAACACCTTGCAATATGTCTCTATCCACTCTTCTCCAACCTAAGTCCCATGCTCTTTTAAGACCCCTTTTAAGACCCCGAAGAGTTCCCCAAAATTCAGCGCATACGCTACTGCCCCTCCCAATTTGATATAAAAAACCACCCAACACCTCGCCCATGTGATCTCTGGCCACCCCTCCACATGCTGCAACATCACACAACTCAGCGCAAGGAATATATTCTTTTAAAAATGACATTAAAAGACATTTATATAATATTATACAGGAGGAGGGCAGCACAGGGTAATCAACTACTAAATCACACCCCCCCCCCCCCCCCCCCAGTTTTCGAATATTGACCTTTTTTTGCGGATAATAGGCTAATATTTCCCAATGACTGACCCAAACCTTGGAAGAACGCCCTGGGTCGCTGCCAATGGACACTATAGGCTACAAGACCCATTCATCCAAAGCTGATTGCCCACCCCAACCCCCCCCCCCCCCAAATTAATCTTTTCTTTTCTATCCATTCCAACTCCACAAAAACTCTCTCACTAACAATTCTCCAAAATCCCAACTTATTACATCAATTTGTTTGGTGGTTCTGTTTTATAGTGTGCAGTTGGTCCCCCATATTAAAGTTACAATCAAATTAGCCAACATCTACTTTGTGTATATATATATATATTATATTTGATTGGTTCTTTTTTCAAAAATCTTTGTCAATGAATAAGGAGGATGGTGCATGAAATGAAAGTTGTGGCTGGGAAAACAAAATAAAAAAGGGATAACTTTTAATCCTTTCCAACACAAGCATCTCACCAGATTTTGATACCACTTAGTTCGTGATTTTTCAAGACACTTAAAGTTCATGCACCTATGATTTTTCCTTATGTGCCCCCCGCCCCTCCCCCTTCCCTTTTTCCTATTTGTCTCCACAAATACACACAAAATCCATTGCAGTTTGGTTATATTTGATTAAAATGCTGTTTCTTCCCTCCCCTTTCTAAAGAGGGCTATGCAATTGACCAGGAAGTCTCCAACAGTTGGAATATAATTAATGGGAGATTTTTTTTTTAAAAAAAAGATAGAGATAATTTCAAAAATATTTTTAGATTAAAACGAATATAAATTATTTATTTGATTTGACAAGTTTGAGTGACGAGGATTCATCATGATTTTTAAAAAGGGAATTTCCGTAATCTTTGATACAAAAAAGATATATGTGTGGGTGTGACAAAAAAAAAAGGTTATTTGATAAAGACCCATTGGAGGCTGCTGAATGGGCGAATTGCAAATATCTGCTTCCAATTATAAGTTGCTGTCCGCTTGCTGCAAGAAAAAAAACAAAGCATGTTAGCTCATGTAACCATTAAAAAAAAACTGTAACACGTAATAATAAATTATAATATTTGGAAATAATGTATCAAAATGATCTTCTTCAGACGACGCATGTCATGCTGCGGCACATTACGTGTTAGAAGATTGCTACCATCCTCATTTCTCGTTGATCTAGTCCATCACACGGCACCACCCTCGACCCCCATAAGAAACAAGAAGGGCACGTTCCTTTTATTTTTTCTTTAGTATTTTGGATTAAAAATTTGCATGAATATTCTAGAATCCAATTTAAATAATATGATTATGATGTTTTATATCATAAAATTTATTTCCTTTAATTTAAATACAAAAATATTAAAATTTATACAATATATTAATACAATACCCACGTGTTATTAATGTCAAATTCATTATATATATCAATTACAAAGCATGTTATAAAAAATAAATTTCAAATCAAATTGTATATATTTTAATTATATTCATGATTGCCTATAGCTAACAAGGATGCTACTCATAACTCATAAGATTGCTGATTTGAATCATACTATGACATGAGAACCTTAAGAACGCCACTAAAAATATTAGTCTCCTGTCGAAAGTAAGTTACGGTATTATTTTATTTTCTTGTTTGATATAGCCCAAGACCATTCACTTCACAAATCGGCTCCAGCCACCGAAGGAAATAAGCAAAAAAAAAAAAAAGAATTTACTGGAGCTTACAAGTCAGTTGCCGAAAGAACAAGACCAGTAGTTTGCACCTTTATCTCATATAATTGAAAGACCTTTATTATATTAAGCAATAAACTTAGGCAACACAAGTAAATCGTAATATCACAGTAGAAGGAGACAAGAAGACCCAAAAGTCATATATCTAAAGTTGAACCATTATGCATAGATATATAGAGATCATAACCATTCCCACAAAAAGCCAAACTAGTTTAGGTATAAATGAAATGAAGTTGTCGGCAGTCAACAACAGCTTGTGCGTGCAGATTAGAATATTAGTGAAGGCCATGCAGGGTAATCATCTCCTCACTTTTAGCTTCCGTTGACTTTCCGGCAATTAGATCTGATTTCTCCCGGACTTCCTGTTAATGGGCTAATATTACCCATATTTATCATTGACTGAGCAAACGCTTGGAAGAAGGCCGTTTGGTTGCTGGCAAAATTGTTAACAATGGACACTGTAGAAGACCCATTCGTCGAGAACAGCTCCTGATCTGATTGCAGAAGTCCCTGGTTCGTTAAAAGATTCGTGAAGTAGTTATTATCAAACGTGTCTGGAGATGAAGGATCAAGGTTGTTCAGAGCAGCTCCGCTCCCATTTTGTGGACAATTTTGCTGCAGAGTAGCCAAGTAGGTGGTGTTCAGAGTCGAATCGGGGCTGCCCGTACCATTGAAGTTGAACAGTCGGTTGCTGAATAATCGACATTGGGCACGACCAAAAGTATGAGCACCTTCGAGACAAAGAACGAATTAATCAAATAAATCAACAAGTTGACATGAACATGCATAGGGCCGGGTGGAGGACAGAGGCAGGATTAGTAAATGAATTAATTACCAGACAATGCGACCAGATCATTTGTGTTCAATCCGACGGCAGAAAATTTGTTTGTTATGTTGGCTAGGCCCTCGAATGGGCTGGGAATAGAGGTATTGGCTCCGGCTTGGTTCGCTGTTAGACTGTCCCTTCTGCCGAGTAGTACAGTCCATGAAGGACCTCCTGACTGCAAATATGACGTTACGTACTGCTGTTGTAGGTAGCCAATTTACAAGAAGAAGCAGTAGAAATAGGAGATATGGTAGATTAAGTACCAAAGATACAGAAGCTTCGGCTGCAAGAGCGAGAATATCAGCACAAGAAACGACACCAGGACATGAGTTTTCAAGGGAGGTCTTGATGTTATCAACAACGTCAAATCCCCTAGTGGAGTTGTTATTGGGAGCTGCATTTTTCTCGCTCTGTGTAATGTTGCCGCCCACGTCCAACAAAATGGAGCCGTCACATCCCTAACACACACACACACACACACACACCATTTTTATCAGTCATAAACAAACAATATAAGTAGTGGTATATATATATATATATGATCATAATATAATATAATATAACTTGTTTGGAAAATCTGAGTGATATACATCGACAAAGCAATCATGAAAATGGAGACGAATGAGGCTGGCGCCTATACGAGGATCAGATTGGAGAGCCTGCTGAACAGCACTGCTGACGATGGAAGACACGTTAGGGCAAGTGGTAGAATAGAAAGTAGAGGTGAGTTGAGCATTTGATGAAGGAAAATAAAGCGTTAGAGCTATGAAAATGGAAGCTAGTAAAGGATAACAAGTTGAAGAAAGCATGGCTGTGATTTAAATGTAGTGTCTTTGGTTTAATGGTGGGTTTAGTGCCTCCAATCTGTGTGTGTGTATATATATATCTAGGCAACACGTATATGGACAAAGGAAAGCGCGTTCTGTCGTGTCCACTTTGATATTTTGTTCAAAGATATATTGTTCATTGGTTATTACTTGGAGTTAGGTCCTGGTTGGATTTTCATTCAGTTGCAAACATGGGTTTTGCAAATTAATGTTAAAAGAAAAAATTGTTTGGCATGTTTCAAACCTCTGTAAAATTACTTTTACTTATCTAAATCGAGGTTTAGCTAAGAACGGGAGAAAATACTTTTAGGTTTGCATATTTACTTTTATTTTAAAATCAATTTATCAAATTTACTTTTGTAATAAAAAATATATAAATATAAATTACATTACAACAAAATTACTTTTATCCAAATTTTATTTTGGTAAATTTTATTTTATTGTAACTTAAATTTGAAACGTACTCGTAAAACTTAAAACCAAGCAGGCTCTTCGAAAAGCCGCCTTTAGTTGTACTAATAATTCTTCGAAATGCCACTTTTTTTTTTTTAAAAGGCCACCTTTAGTTGCACTAATAATTCTGTTTTATAATGTGTGTTACCCACGCAATATTATTGTTGGGAAAACCATTGAAATTTTCAAACTAAAGTGATTGTAATTATGAAATTTGTGGTGCGAGATTTAAGATGATAAAATATTTTAATCAGTTCAATAGTACTCCTAGTAATGCCTAAAAATTAATCCAAAAAGCCATTGAATGAGATTATTAAAACGTCTATGAAATTCAAATACCATGATTACACTCGAAGAATAAAATGATTGTATTCGTATGAAAATTAGATTATCACACGGCAAATTCTGGCTCCAAAAAAAAAATCACACTGTAAATAATACTATATAGAAATACATTACATTACTTAAACTGATAAATATAGTTGCATTTTAAGCTAATCTAATGAATATTGTTCTATTTGACTCTAGCTCAAAATATCTTAGCGATGATGACGATCAAATTAATTAGTAGAACCGAGTTACATTAAGCAATAATTATGTTATTCAAGTTGCATTACTAAATTAGATATTCACAATATATGATTAAGAATAATATATAAAATTGTTCATATGAGAATTTATCACACCATAAATTTATTCCCTACGTACATGGTGTTGATTAATATTATTGATTTGTAATTATGACATTAATTTATTCATATTTATTAGCTTTTATTAGGTTGTTTCCCTTTACTCTGTATATATTGTATTCTCTGGTTCATCATGATACACAATTCAGATTTTTTAGTTAGTTCTTCTCTTCTATTTCTGCCATGGTATCAAAGCCTAGGGCTCCTTTCCTCACAAAATAAGCACTGTGCCACCTTAGCTTTTCTTCCCCCCCCCTGTTCCATTTCAAAACAGTCTCTGTAGCTCCGTTTCAGACCTGCGTTCGTGGTCAGCTCTATAGCCTACACACGCCCCACCACTGTGTCCAGAAGCCTCCGACTGGCTAGTCCACCAAGTCCGGCCTTCATCCACCATGCCCACGCGCCATCGCAAGTAGCGTCCTCTCACCGGCGCGTGAGGCCTCCTCTCTGGCTATCGTTTGTTGCGTCATGATCGTCTCTCCTCTCTGTTCATCCTCATGTGGTTTGTTTTTTGATTCGAGGTCATTTTGCTTTATCAGGATTGCTCTGTTCTTTTCTGCAGTATTGATTTTGGTTTTCTGATCTTTTTGCTTAGTATGGAAAAATTAGATACTGTTCAGCCTATTTTAGTGATTTTAAATGGCTTTAATTACCATTTGTGGTTGGAAAGTATGCAGAGTTTTCTTAAATAAAGGAAGTTATGGAGATATGTCACTAGGGATCAATAGTTTCCTTCTTGTGCTCTTAATGAAATTGATGCTAAATTTTATGCTCTACTAGAAGATTGGGATAGCAAAAATAATCAAATTATTACATGGTTCAGAAACACTTACACTGTTAGTATCCATCAACAATTTAGACGCTTTGAGACTGCAAAAGAGGTATGGGATTATCTTGCTAATCGATACACTTCTTCCAATTTATTCAATCAGTTTCAATTGCAAAAAGAACTCAGTACCCTCAAGCAAGAACGGGTTCAATCTCTCTACGAATTTCTGTCCAAGATTAAGTCTATCTGGGATCAATTAGCTTACTCTGTGCCTGTTTTCAAGTGTGAAGCTGATACACAGGCTTTTCTAAAATATCGTGATCAACTTCGCCTTATTCAGTTTCTTATGGCACTTACAGATGATTATGAGCCCGTTCGAGCTTCTCTACTACATCAGAGTCCATTTCCCACTCTTGAAGATGCTCTTCCTCGACTTCGATATGAGGAAACTTGTTTGGGCCTCCTGCAGCGTAATCCTGAGATAGATTTTGCTGCACCTAATAGGAATCTTAAACTTTGTCGGCGTTCTCCTCAGTCTAATCACTCATTTGTTGAATATCCTTTTATTGAGTGTCGTACATGCCAGAAGAAAGGGCACATAGCTGCAAATTGCCCTACTTTGTTCTGTAGATACTGCAAGAAACTAGGTTATCTTATATAACAGTGTCATACTCATCCACCTAGAACTTATCAGAGGAAGTCAACATGACCAGGGCATTTATCCAAGCCTGCATTATCTGTAACTGATGTTATCAATGATAAAACATCTACTGCTTCCACTTCAGGGTCCTCCACTACTGATCTTAAGGTTTTACTTCGCAAACTGCTATCTGATTCCTCCAGTCCACTTGCTGCCCTAGCCACTCCCTCAGGTATATCCTCTTGGTATTTTGATTCTGCCTGTTGTAATCACATGACTGGCTAACCCAACCTTTTCTCCTCTTTGACACCAAATACCTCTGCACCTCTTATTCACACTGTTGACAACTCACAAATGCATGTTAGTCATGTTAGAACTATTTCTTCATCTTCCTTATCTCTTAATGATACTTGTTTTGTTCCTGCTATCAGTTTTAACCTTATCTCTGTTGGATAACTTGTTGATATGGGCTATGATGTTTTATTTTACAAACATGGTTGTGTTGTTATGAATTCTCAAACAGGACAGGTCATCGGGACTGAGCATAAGGTCGGACGTATGTTTGAGCTCACCTTTATGCATCTACCTGACATCACTTCTTCAAGATTATATGCTGCTTCTTCTGCTTCATCCTCTCTTGATATGTGGCACCACCGTCTTGTTCACTCATCCTTGAATAAATTGCAGCTTTTGATTTCCCACAGTTTCTTAGGTCCAGTTAGTGATAAGACTTTGGATTGTATTTCTTGTCAAACTGTAAAACAACATTCTTTGTCTTTCAATAAAAATGACTCTATTTCTGATTTTCCTTTTGACTTGATTCATTCTGATATTTGAAGGCCTGCTCCCACTTCATCTATGGAAGGATCTCGATACTTTGTGATTTTTATTGATGAATTTTTGTGATTTACTTGGATTTATATGATGAAAAATTGCTCAGGGCTATCTCAAATCTATATCAAATTTGCTACCATGATTCGTACTCAATTTTAAAAAATAATCAAAATTTTTCGTTGAGACAATGCTCTTGAGTATCGTAATTTTAAATTACTTCACTTTCTTGATGAGTAAGGCACTATTTCTCAATATTCCTGTCCATACACCTCTAAACAAAATGGCCGAGCTGAGCATAAACATCGCCATATTCTTGATTCTATCCGAGCCCTGTTAATTTCTTCTGGTTGTCCTGAGTGTTTTTGGGGTGAAGTAGCCATTATTGCTGTTTTTTGCATCAATCGAGTTCCTTCCTCCGTCATTGGTAATATTTCTCCTTTTGAACGACTTTATGGCACTTCTCCTAATTACCAAATGTTGAAAGTTTTTGGCTGTGCTCACTTTGTTCTTCTTTCCTCTCATGAGTCCACCAAATTACAAGCTCGAGCACGTGTCTGTTATTTTCTTAGTTATTATTCTGAATATAAGGGATATCGTTGTTGGGATCCTTTTTCTTATCGCATCCATGTTTCTTGTCATGTAGTCTTTTGGGAACATGTCCAATTTTCTTCTCTGACTAATTTTTATAGCATTCCTTCTGCTTCCAATCCTACTTTCACTGATCCAGCAGTTGATCTTTTTCCTTGTGATCCGGGTACAGATTCTGTTAATGAGCTCACCATCATGTCTAATGTTATGCCTCTTCCAGATGCTACTGTCGTCCTTAATCCTCCTGCACAGGATACGTCCTCTAGTCCTATCCACAGAGTCCACTTGTCTTACCCGTGTAAGACATCCTCCCTCCTATCTTAGTGATTACCATTGCCTTTCTACCATACTTTAGTTATAGGAACCTCAATCCTATCTGGAAGCCTCTCGTGACCCTGATTGGCAGCAGGCTATGCAAGAAGAATTACAGGCTTTGGAGAAAATGCATACTTGGGATCTTATTGACCTTTCTTCTGATAAGACTTTGGTTGGATGTCAATCGGTTTATAAACTCAAAACTCACTCTGATGGCTCTTTAGAGTGGCGCAAGGCACATTTGGTAGCTCAAGGTTTCACTCAGGAATATGGCATCGATTACAAGGAGACCTTTGCCCCTGTTGCTCGGATTACCTCTGTACGGAGTCTTCTTGCCATTGCTGCAGTTAAGGGTTGGACCATTCACCAGATGGATGTCAAAAATGCTTTTCTAAATGGGGATCTTGAGGAAGAAGTGTATATGAAACCTCTTCCTGGATATTCGCATCCGGCAAATAAGGTTTGTTGACTCCTGCGAGCACTCTATGGTCTTAAACAGGCTCCTCGTGCTTGGTTTGCTAAATTTAGCTATACTATCAGTCAGCTTGGTTCTTCTTACAGTCCTTATGACTCTGCACTATTTGTTTGTTTTACTGAGCATGGTATTGTTATACTTTTGTTGTATGTTAATGACATGATTATCACTGGTAATGACATTTTAGGAGTACAAGAACTCAAGTCATATCTTGGGAATCATTTTGAGAAGAAGGATCTTGGTAATCTGAGTTATTTTCTTGGGTTAGAGGTACTTTAGGGGGAGAATGGCATTTCTCTCTCTCAGGTTAAATATGCTTCTGACTTGATCTCTCGGGCTCGACTCACTAATGATATGATAGAGACTACTCCCATTTAACCTAATGTGAAATTTACTTCTACTGATGGAACTTTATTGAAAAATCCTACGGCCTACCGTCAGTTACTTGGGAGTCTTATTTATCTCACTGTGACCCGACCTGACATTGCCTATGCAGTGCACATTGTTAGTCAGTTTAAGCAATCTCCTCGCACTACTCACTATGTTGTGGTTCTTCGTATCCTTCGATATATTACTCTATCTCATGGCCTACACTTTTCTGCTAGCTCCTTACTTGTTTTATGAGCTTACTCTGATGCAGATTGGGGTGGTGATCATTCTGATCATAGATCTACCACTAGGTTCTGTTTTTTTCTTGGTGATTCCTTGATCTCATGGCGAAGCAAGAAACAAACTTTGGCCTTTCGATCAAGTACTGAGTCCGAGTATCGAGCTTTGGTTGACATTACATTTGAGATACTTTGGCTTCGTTGGCTTCTCACCGATATGGATGTGGCTCAAGACTCCTCCACTGAGCTCTATTATGACAGTCAGAGTGCCCGACAGATTGCTCATAATAATGTATTTCATGAGCGAACCAAACATATTGAGATCGACTGTCACTTCACTCGACAGCATGTTCTTTGTGGCACCCTCAAATTGCTTCCCATCCGGACTGCTAATCAACCTGCTAACTTGTTTACTGAGTCTCATAATCCAGGCCGGTTTCACATTTTAGTTAGCAAACTCAAGATGTTTTATCTTAAGCCATCTTGAGTTTGAGGGGGGTGTTGATTAATATTATTGATTTGTAATTATAACATTAATTTATTTGTATTCATTTGTATTTATTAGCTTTTATTAGGTTATTTCCCTTTACTCTGTATATATTGTATTCTTTGGTTCATCATAATACACGATTCAGATTTCCCAGTTAGTTCTTCTCTTCCGTTTCTCTTCCGTTTTTGTCACATGGGACACAATTTTTATGGAATAAATAAAATTGTTAGCAACAGAAATCAAAGAGTAAACATTGGCAATCATTTGCTCATTCCCAGTCTATTTTCTTGCCTTGGTTCACATTACTTTTCCCCCCGAGCTGCCTAACTATCAATAATAAGAACTTTTCTTTCTTTTTTTTTATTTGCCTGCTGTTAAGTCATCAATCCTAACGGAAAATTAAAGAAAGATTTAAAAAAGGGACTCAAGGAGCAATAATTGGGCGAGATATATTTGATTGATTGGCTGTTTTTGGCAAGTCTTTAATTTGTGGTAGTACCTGAAAGTCGTGGCTGAGAAGACAAAATCAAAAGGTAAACTTTAATGTTTTCCAATACAAGCATCACCGCAATCAAAGGCCATGCATCACCAAATATTCACAAATTGGCTTCTACCTTTCTTTCTCTCGCTTTTCTTTTTTAAATCGTTTGATTCAAATTTTAATAATTTTAATTTAATATTTTAACATTCATATAAATAAATCTTTGTTTCTTTGTTATATATGTGTGTGTTAATATAGTTTGAATTTTTTTTGCATATATATTAAGTATTTTTAAAGTGAACAATGCAATTCAAAGAACGGCAAAATATATATAAAATCAATTGTCTCTTATTTTACACATTTTCTCCTTTCCTTTAATCTCTCATTCACTTCCAAAAAATGTCGTAGATTTTCAAATTCATAGAATTCAAATCCATGTTAAGGTCTTCATGAATTTAAACAACCAAACAAAAATTGTGTTTGAATATTAATTCAATATTTTCTCCTATCTAGAAAAGCATCTTCCGTGTTCCTAAATTCTGTCTCTCTCAATCATTTAAGATGTCCCTGCCAGACTGGAATGCTTCTATATATAAGAAAATTATTATATACATAGTAGATTCCTTTTGTCCAATCTTTTACGTATGTTTTAATAATGATTTTATTTTAAAAGCAAAAATTTTTTCCACACCTTTATTCGATTCTGAGGAGACAAACCTTGAAAAGAAGAAGGGGGGGATTAATTATGTGTCAATAACACTTTACGCGTCTCATTTTGGTGGTGGAAAAAAAAACGCGGCTCATTTTGAATTAATTTTAACACATTGATAGTACAAAAGAATTTGTATCAATAAAAAATGAAAATTTATATAAACAAAATTATTTATTTCTTTTTTCATAAACAAAATTAAATTATGGAATGTGGTTCCTTTCACAAAATTATTATTTCATGGACATCGTATCCTTTTTTTTTTCTATTTCTCCAATTTTTTTTCACAACTTTTTTGGTAAAAGTATGCATTTAATCCTTTAATTTTGAAATAGATTTCATTTTAATCATTTAACTTTAATAAGTATCATATTAATTCTTTAACTTTTAAGACACAATAATTTCTTAACACCATTAAGTAAACTAACAAAAAATGATAATTTACGTATTTAAATGTCACATTATTATTAGTATTGTTATGCATATATAATTAGTCTAATAATTATAATTAAAATATTTTTAAACATTAAATGATTACCACCTGAAAAA
Organism: Adenanthera pavonina; assembly: GCA_026686845.1. NCBI lineage: Eukaryota > Viridiplantae > Streptophyta > Magnoliopsida > Fabales > Fabaceae > Adenanthera > Adenanthera pavonina. The sequence continues at coordinate 9,590,100 of JAIVEN010000002.1, forward strand.
TATTTCAGTTGGGGATATTAAAAATTACAACTTTAACATAAAATAATTTATTTTTAGGTTTTAAATATTTTTTTTGAGATATTAAAACACTTCAATAATAAAAAAGTTAAATATTTAGTTTTCTCAAGTTGAATTTTCCTACCTGTAAACTGTCCAAAATAAATAAAACCTTTTCATTTAAATGTTGAAATTTTAAATGTTTTGACAAAATATTTTTAAAATAATTTATGTTTTATTCCAATATTATAAATTTTAATGTCTTAAATTATAATATTTTCAATTTTTTTTATTTTTAGTGTAGTAATTATTTATTTTAAGCCTTAATTAAAAGTATGTTAATTATAATTCTTATATTAATTATTGCATAATAATTGTGATAAGAGGGATTTTAAGTAAATTTTTCGTTAACATGCTTAACGGTGTTAAAGTTATGAAGATATTGGTCACATCATAAAAATTAAAGAATTAAAATGAAACTAAAAAAAATTATAAAATTAAAATGAAACCTACTTCATAGTTGAGGAACCAAATGCCAATTTTTCAAAGAAAGTTTCAATATTAAAAAACTAGAAATGATCTTTAAGAAGCTCTACATATTGTCTGATTGGAGAGATTTAAAGGGATAGGGAGAAAAAAATTAAAATTTTAATCAAATAAAATTAAAAGTAGGGGAGACAAAATTTTAATCTCTTGTTCCCTCCTAACCCTCCTCTCTAAAAGTAGAGAATTTAGAAGAAAAATATGCAAAAAAAAATTATAACAACTAAATTAACCTCAATTATTTTTATTATTTGAAGATTGTTCTTGACTAAAACCATTGTTGTCAGAATCGGATCGGAGCGGTCATCAGGAATTGATGCTTGGTTCGGTTAAAGAAGACAACTGTTATTGTTTAGAACCAGTGAGATCCGGGAAAACCGGCATTGAACTGGTATTAAACCGACCCTATATTTTTTTTAAAATTTTTTTAAATATTTTTTTAGTTATAAAGATAAAATAACATTATTTTTAATACAAAATATTTTTTATTTATATATTATAATATTATATAAGCATTATATGATATATAAATATTAAAAATTATATATTTACTTAATAAATATTATAATAATAGATTATTAAATTATTATTTTGAACTCAAAATATAATTATAGATGAATTTAAACTTATTTAGATTTAAATATTAAATTATGAAAATTATTAATAATTTGTTTGTGATGAATAATAAATTAATAATTTAATATTATTTAGTTTAAAACTTTAATTAAGTTATAAAATTTATTTAAACTTATATTATTTATTTTAAATATATTATTTTAATTACTATCAGTTCAATCCTGGTTGAATAATTGAATATTGAACTAGTGTCTTGTCTGGTTCAATGCCTAGTCCAATTATGACAACATTGACTAAAACAATTCTCCATCTAAGCATAATAAAAAAATTGTTTTTTAAAAGATGCATCATCGAAATTTTTTTTAAAAGAATATAGAATTAATAATATGAGATTTAAAAATATAATCAGATTAAAACAAAACCAATCTAATTATTTTTTGTAAAAAATGAATCATTAAAAAATTTAGAATGAATAACAATTAAGATGTTTTGGATAAAAAATAATATACATTAGATTTATTGATTAAGTAAAGTTAAAATTATTTTTTCTGAAATATATTAAAGATAAATTGTAGTTTGAAAAACAAGAGACAGAAAAAAAAATTTCAAATGTCTAAAAATATAATTGTTAATATATTATTATTTTCTCTCCTTCCACCTTAATCAAATAAATTGATATTAAAATCTTTTCCATTGTCTTTCTTCTAACAAACCCAAATAAATAAACATTAAAATCTCTCACCCCCTCCCCCCTTCAACTCCCGGTATCTCTAGGTTGAATGAAACAAACAGTGCCTTAAAGTTAATTTTGTATTGTTATATCTACTTTTAATTTATTATCTTTCCTGTGAATTGTATGATAAAAATATTTAGTTACCTTTATTTATATACTAATAGAGTAATAGTTATTGAATTAAGAAACAACAGTACGATTAATTTTTAAATAACAGCAAAAGAAAAAAATCTTTCCTTACATCAGTCAAAAACATCACATTACAATCACCCATGGCTTTAATTAATATTAGAGAACATAATGACTAATTTTTATACATATATATATATATATATTACAATATGTAGAAAGTCGTCGTGGACAGCTCTTTTTTTAAACACTTTATTTTGAATTCCTTGCAAATTACACGTAGTCTAGTGTCCAAACCTATTTTTTTTAATAGAGTTAATCTGGTAATATTAATTTGAACAGTAAAATAAGGGCAGGATTAGAATATATTGGAAATTAGATTCGGTATTCATCGCAAATACTCATCATATATGGGGACCATAAAAATTAAAAATGGTTGGTGGCTTAATTTTATTTCATTAATATATTTTTAATATATTGAAGTGAGGTTCAAGATCCCTTCGTGGCCAAATTTCACACTAGTTTGGTTTTAAATTTACAAACTTAAGATAAAATAAAATGAAATTTGGAAAAAAATTAAATTTACAATAACGTGATTATGTTTAAATGGTTTTATTACAAAAGTTAGTTTAACAAATTGATTGTAATACAAAAGTAGATTTGTAAACCTAAAAGTATATTCTCCAATCGTTTTAGTATTTCATTATGTAAATTTAAAATTGAACCAAATACCAGTTTATATCTAATCCTCATTTTCAAACCCAAGTCTGGATTTCTAAAATATCCATACAAGCCCTGTACCGTTGCCCTTACTTGACCATTATTCATTCATCTTTAACATGCATCAAGACCAACTTGTCAGTTTCCTATCATAGGCTCGTTTCGATTTATAAAATTTTTCGTTTGAGTTTTTGTAAATTTTCATCTATTATTTTTTAGAATTCTAATAAAGCATTAATTATTTTATTCTTCGTTGATATAAAAAAGTATTTAAGTAAAAAATATTTTAATAAAATATCATTAAATTTTACAATATATTAGGTTATTCAATTTTTTTGTCTATGTGAAAATCCCAACATGAAAATTTGTAATTTTGTATGAATTGAAGATAATAATTTGAAGGAAAATTTTGTGGTCTCCTTAATTTTATTTATGTCATTTTTTAAAATTTTTTTCATTTGTAATTTTTTTAATCAATTTTATTTTATATGTTTGTAAAAATTTTGAATAATTTATAACATTATTCAAATTGTTAATTAGTGAATTTAATTGTTAGGAAATAAAATATTACTAAATACTACTAATTTAACTTTCTATTTCTTGTGATAAATTCAAAATATGTATTATTTCTTCAGTTTTAAATATAAGAACTTATATCTTCATTTTAAATATAGGATCATTTTCAGAATATAAAGTATTTATGTGTTATCAAAGATGCCCATATTCAATGATATGATAATATCAGAAAGAGGAATTAATAAAGATAGTTTTTGAAAAATAGTTATTTTTAAAAAAATGAGATAATTAACTAATTTTAACTCAGTTCTTTAATGTGCATAATTTGATTAAAATAGTCTTTTATTAAGGATTGTTATATTTTTTAATCATAACAATAGGTGGCAATTTTGAAGATGTTGTTTAATTTCTGGTATTTGGTTTAACAACACCAGCATTGAATGAAGAAAATGAAGATGGTAATTTGTGTGTCTAATTAATTTGCTCCACACCATTCTGATAATTAGCCATCGCCGCCTAATTTTCCCAAACCTAATTTTATTTATTTGACATGGTAGTACCAGTAACATATTTTGTGACCTCAATTCTTGATAGTCTTCTCGAGAGACATTACAAAAGGTGCTGTATGACTGACAGGTCTATATATTTAATATATATGCATGTATAATATTCCTCATGTGGGCCGGCAGTTGGAAATAATACTCCCAAATTTGCGGATTCACGTTCAAAACCAGCAACATTTCACTGCCACTCCATAAATCTTTATTTTGTTATTCATTTTTCTGTCGCCTATGTCAATATTACTTTTCGTTTCTCTTATTTATAAAATATACTCTTTTCTATCCTAAATATAATATATTTTTAACTAATTTATATTTTTTTTTTAATTTATATTATAAGATATTTTATATAAATTATATGTATATTACTTTTCGTTTCTCTTATTTATAAAATATACTCTTTTCTATCCTAAATATAACACATTTTTAACTAATTTATACTTTCTTTAATTTATATTATAAGATATTTTACATGAATTATACGTATATTAAGAAAATTACTTTTTTTACTTGAAATTAATAAAAAAAGTACTAATATTTTCTATTTTATTTTTATTAAATACTTTATTCAATTATTATTATAGGGTTATAAATGAAGGATATGGAAGAATTAAAAATAAACGTAAAATGGAAAGAAAAATATCTAATACCTTATATTTTGAATAAAAAACTTATTATATAAAATGTCTTATAATATAAACCGGAGGAAGTACATAATAAAAAGAGGTAGTTATGTTGTTAATTTTTTAAAAAAATGCCAATTCTTTCTCATTTTATCCTTATTTACTCCATTAATACATATATTTTTATACATTAATTTGTAATTCATCATTTTCAAGGTTGACTCGGTAACCAGTAACACTTTGAGGTGATTCAAAGGGATGTGATTTCATTATATGGCTTCACCAAAAAAAAAAGATGAAATTGTAAAAAAAAAATTAATATTATAATATATCCTATATTTTAAACCAAGTATAACTTTTAAAAGATGTATTACATTTCAGACGGGGGAGTATATTTTTAACAAAAGAAAAATCCTATTTCCAATACAAAAAACATAAGTAGCATGTGACACATTTCAATCTTAATATTATTACTTCCATTTCATTTTAATTTTTATTTTTAAAGAAAATTCTTGTTTAAATTTATCTGTTTTTTTAAATTTTCAAGATCTATTAATGACTCCATCCGTTCCACTTTAAAAATTTTAATAAGGATTTGACTATAATACCCTCATTTGATGATTTAGTTGAATTAAATTACATTTTTTTATAAACCGGAAAGAAAAGACATGAAAACTAAAAAGAAAAATCAAGAAGAATCATGTCCCACTGCCCATCCTAACCAGATTCTCGGATGCAGTGGCAGAAATATGGTGAAAACTGGAGCTTTAGGAGGTTGTCTCTTATAGTCGACTCCTAGTGGGTCTGTCTGTTTAGTCTTTTTTTATCCTCTTCAAGCTTTGTCTTGTCTTGTTATCCGAAAAAATAAAAAAACGGAAAGTTATCTCTTAACTAGAAAATCAGCCTATGTGTTAAAAAATCTGAGAATAATTTATTTTTTTGAAATAATGGTTATCATCAAAACAAGTTGTTATTATTGATTACACCAAGGCACTAACCGCACCAATACTACTGGTGTTGGATTTAAGGTATAAGAAAATCCTCAACCTGTTGCCCACAAAGAAAAAGAAAAAGAAAAAATGATTGATTGAACTTAATAGATTATACAAGGGGAATTGCAGGAACATGATGATGCCATTCTCATTTCCAAAGCCCGAAAACATTATCCACACTCCAAAATGAACCTATTCCTTTGCCTTGGATTCCAGCCCAGTCTCTAAAGGCCTAAGCCCAAGGCTGTCCACACGCTACAATCCATACTAAAAAGAACCACGCACAGTGTGGGCACTGATTACCGGTCTTGAAATGTGTTGGTAGTTAGGTGTAAAAAAGATTATAGTGGAGTCAGATTCAAACACAATTGTGGATGATATTTTGCATACGGATCGGAGACTCATACAACGAGTTACACAATTGATTCAGGACATACAGATTCAGCATACATACATACATATATATATATATAGAGAGAGAGAGAGAGGGAAGCGAATCAATGTGCACATCATCTCGCCAAGAAGAGCCTATCTCAGGAACTTGGCTTAGGATTCATGGCTAGGTGAGCTTGGATACTGCGAGCCTTGGAGTGCCATGTGTTGTAGCTGATTGTTTTTTAATTCTTTGTTTTTGTTTCTTTTAGGTCTCTGATCTCCTTTTGTTCACCAAAAAGAATAAAGAACCACGCACATATTCTGGTGCAAGAGACAAAACCAGAATACGTGTCAAGCACAATTATGCGCTTTGTATTAGGTTGCCGAAATCAATGTTTGCATACACATTCGTAATTTTCTTTCCAACTAGGCATGTTTTTGTACGGAATCTAAGAAATAATTTATAAATAATTTGGCTTGTTATAAATTTTGATTTTTATTTTGAGCTGATTGCTTTTGATCTATTCTATATGCTATCAAATTCACATATGTCTGTTGGTAAATAAAAAAAAAATCACATTTGTCAAGAGCTTTGATGGGGCTATCTTATAATTTAAAGATCCATATAAAATGGTGTGAAGCGGGTGTCACAACGATAAAAAGAAGGGGGAAAAATGAAATGGATTGCTGGTGAAGATTAATCATGGAAGATTGAAAACGAGGATTGGGGCTGCAGTAACAACAAAGAAAACACGTAACAATAGATTGAAAATGAGTTCTCATAACATATATATTAAAAATGAGTTGTACTCATGGTAGAAAGTTAGAAAGTAAGGGGGAGGCCCATTAGGCCCAGAAGAGGGACAACTGGAAAAGCGAATCAGTTTTGTTTGACTGCTGTCACGCCCATCGTTTTGATATAGTAGGGACACGGGTAATACTCTTTTTTTTTTTTTTTTATCTATCACTTTTAAGAAATTTTATTTATTTATTTATTATTTCTACATTTTAAGATAATATTAATGATTATTTTTCAATTTATACTATTATCTATCTTTTTAAAAGTTAGAAATAATATTAATTAGTATTTTTTATTTATTAAAAAAACATATTAAAAATCTTTTAATATATGTATTAAAACCTTAAATTAGAATAGCATACAATGAGCTGGCATATAAGGCGTACAAAGTAAACGTACGGTAGGCGCAACATTCAACAGGCATGTGTTAATGTTATGAATATGATTCTGCTGCTTTCAGGGAAGTGATCCATATACAGCTTCCCTCCCTTTGGGTTGGGGCTCATTCCAAGCATGCGTCCGCCCCTTGCATTTCATTTTATTTTGTTCAAGGTAAAAATAATGTCCGCCATAGCTGCGAAAACTTACATGTAAGAGTTTATTTGATTGGAAGATTATTATTATTATTATTATTATTGGAGTTGGATTATTTTCTGCGTTATATAAACTTTAAATGACTTAATTTACAGGATGATTTACATTTCGAAGCTCAACCAATTTCCAGTAATTGTTTTTTGATGCTCAATTTGGAATATTTTAATCAACGCTTGGCTGTTACAATTAGTTAAAAGCAATTATAACTATATCCATTCTCCACCAAAATAAAAAAGAAAAAAATATATAACTATATCCATTCATGAGAAGATGGATTCTGTTAGGTAATTTGAATCTCTCTAAGCATTTATTTTACTCTTTATCCTATCCAAGGAGAAAAAGGGAGATGACAATCAAGTATATGAATTAAGAGCTAGTCATAAACTCTTTCCACTCTCTAATCTTTTATAATTTCGACTCAGATAAACATGTGCTTGTTATCTGAAATTTAGTTTATATAAATTCTCTTATAATTGTAGCCACAAGTTTCTCATTGATGTATAGTTTGGAGTGCATCCATTTGTGATCAAATCCAATCACCGCAAATATTAACAGCTTCCATTTCCTTTCTCAAAACAAGCATTTTATTTTACTCCAACGATTCCAGCTGCAGTTACTGCATGCTAGCTTACATTTTCAACCATAACTGTCTTCTGTCTTTATTTATTAAATTTATCTACATTTACAATCAATAAATTAAAATTTTAATACTTCATTGATATTTTAATATTATGAAGGGAAAATTTTTTGGATCGTTTCTGTTTGCTCGTTGGAGGTCAAAACATATTCTACTTTTAATAAAAGAACAACAATTTTATTTCTCCATTTTCAATGAAATTTGTATACAAGTAACAATGGAAGATTTATGTTATGAGCAATTATGCATAATTTACTTGTTAAAAATTATGCTTAATTTATGGGTTATGAATGAAAAACAATGATGCACGTAAGAGATAGAAAAGAAAAACAAAAGATAAGGGATATATGAATGAAAAAAAGGGGTATACATGTAAATAGGAAGAGAGAGGGGGAAAGAAATGAATGGAAAAAGGGAGGAATCCATTTGGAAAAAGGAAGGAAGGGGAGGAAGAGAGAGTATCAGTGTGGTGTGGCTGTTAAGTGAGAGATGGGTCCCACCATCCCCTTCTTGTAAAAGATAAAAATTATAAACTTCCCATTTTTTTTTTTGGGGAAAAAGGGTAATTGGCACACTTCTAATCTTCTTCATCCATCCACCATCCACCCTGGCATGCTCGTCCGTACTCTGTCCCCTCCTATAGAGTTTCATTCCATTCCTCACTCTCTCTCTCTCTTACAGTTTACTGCCTCATCCGGTCACTTTCCTCCCTCGCACGTGCTTCATCCTCCCCTCAACCCGTCACACGTGCCGTCTCTCGTCCATACAAACCCCCCTTCTTTCTCTGGTGCAACAAATAAAAGTTAGAGAGAGAAACCTTATAGACATATAGATGCAGAGATAGTGTGTGTGTGTGTGTGTGTGTGAGAGTTGATAAAAAGCATAAATTTTTCTTGGTCTTTGAGGGGGTGTGCGGGTGTTGTAACAGTGGATGGGTTTACCCTTCTCTCTCCATCTCTCTCTTGTCGTTTATTATTATTTTCATTTTTGTCGTTCCCCTTCTCAAATCTGAACTGAAGGATCAGTTCTGGTTCTGAGCCTTCACTCTATTGGTGTTCTGTGGCCTAAATCTATTGACATAGCGGCAAATCCTGTCTTGCACCGATGAGGATCCGTAAAAGCCAGCTCCTTTTCCCCTTTCCCTCCCCCTCTCCGGTTCCCCTCTCAGATCCCCACCTGATCAACCCTTCTCCGGTGGTGCAACTCGACGATATTGCTCTCCCTCCTAAACCTTCTACTCCACCATCCCTCTTGGATCATCCTCGGCCGCCTGATCAGCCACTCCCTCCGATCGGGAAGCCTGCTGATGCCTCCGATGATTCCTCCGGCATCGCAGCTGTGGCCACGGAGGGTGGGGCACACCGGCAGCCCAAAAAACAGAATGGTTTGGTGAGTGAAATATAGATAGCTGTTCAATTTTTACTATTTCTATATTTGTGTTTTGAATTGGATTTGGTGGGTTTGTACAAGTGCAGTTTTGTCCGATCTCTCACTCAAGCAAGAGGGGTAGTTGTAGAAATTTGGATTGCGTTTTTTATTTTACACCCTCAAAGGGGAACCATGTGTGGGTATTTGCTGTGATTTTGCAGGAGGAAGATGGAAGAGGGCGAGGAGAGGATCGGGAGAAGAGTAATGATACCAGGTAAGAATAAAACAAAATAGCGATTCAATTAGAAACATATCTTCCCTTCTTCCTCTTTCATGAAATCTTTGGTTGTAGTAAAAAAGGTGAAAACATGGAGACCATGACTTGATTTTACCGTTCATAAAAGGAAAAAAAAAAAGAAGATAATTTCTTTTTCATTAATTATTATTGTTATTATTAACGAAAATAGCACGCACAGCTGAAAAAATACTGTTAGTGGAAACACTGTTGAAGGTATTTTAAATTATTATAACAAGAGCTTGGGGATAGCTACCCACCATACCCTCTGATATCTATCGGATCCTTTATTCTTGGGCTCTAAATCGAGTGACTACCATATGCCTTGAGGTACACAGGTAGCACCCGAATGCTGGTCCCCATCTACATTCCATCTTGTTCTTTCGATGTTACCGCTTACAACCCTTTCTATTTCGTTCGCTTTGGCTGTAAATTTTATGTATGTATGGCTGTGTGGGTCGTCTGGGTCTGCTTTGTTAGTAGGAAAGGGAGCATCTCGAGTTCACAAACAGTCGCTGACCACGTCGTCTCTCCCTCAAGTCCTTCTAACCAAGGTCGACATTTTCTTACTTGTCAATCAAACTATTTTTGATAATACTTCACATACTGATGATGATGCATATATATGAATCTGGGGCTGGTGGTGTTGACAGATGGGAGATGGTGCGAGGGAGAGAAAGCAATTCCGTTGAAGAAGAGAAGAGGGAGCTTCGAGAGGATAAAGGTGGAGGAGTACGAGGTGACGCAGAATAATCACAAGAAGGAGAAAACTAGGATGAAGACGAAGATGAACAAGAAATGCTCGAGGCAAAACAATAATGAAGATGATCACGATGAAAACATCGGGGAAGAGGGAGGAGAAAGAGAAACGAAACGGGAACGAAACGCGGGTAGGAAGAGGGCGAGGGGTAGTGCAGTTATGGAAGGGTCGAGGTGCAGTCGTGTGAATGGAAGGGGGTGGAGGTGCTGTCAGCAAACCCTTGTGGGTTACTCGCTGTGTGAGCATCACTTGGGCAAGGGAAGGCTCAGGAGCATCACTAGTGTAAAAAGCCGATCGGTTCCCGCCACAGCACCGGTTCCTCAGAAACCGGAGCCACATCTATTATCGCAAGTTTCAACTTCTTCGTCTCCTGATGTAAAGCAAACCAATGAGGATGAAGAGCACGAGGAGAAGGGGAAGCCGGTGATAATGGCGAAGAAGAGGATGAAGCTTGGGGTGGTGAAAGCACGCTCCATAAGCAGCCTGCTGGGACAAACCAACACCCATGTTGCTGTACTTGAGAATAACAAGTAAGTAAGGCGTGCAATAGTATAGTACAAATTAAGTGCGGAAAGCCATTATTTCATGTAACCAAGTTTAATACTGGACCTTGTATTATAATTGGGTGCAACTGCTTTCAATTCGTCTAGCATTCATCATTCCTTGTGTCTCCTGTGCCATTGTGTTTTTCTTTAATTCCCCGTATTGTGTTGCTTTATTTATGTTATTTTTTTGTTTCGACTCTCTCTTGGGGTAAGATTATTATTTATTAGTAAAGTATTCGACTGGGAAGGCACTGTTTATTTTGCTGCCGAGTGCAATATTCATGCTCGCACTCGATTAGATTATCCAACGGATCTTCTCAGGAGACCGGATCCTGGCCACTGGGTGTCCTTTGACCAAGAAAAAAAAAACTACAATTCTGTCCGTTAGTTATCACGTGAAACGTATTTAGTTATAATAACGAGGCAAACATATTAATGAAGAAGTGATTATTATAACATAGTAATTTTATCTTATCGTTTCGTCGTCAAGTCACCCCACACATGGTTTCAGCACATTAACTATATATATATATATATATATATATAAAAGACATACTCACATACACACGCAAAAGCTAATATGTGTTATTTGGAGTTGAAAATCTTGCTAAAACATCAATTTGTAGTTTCATAGTCCATGCAGCCTGCAATATAGGGTCAATAGTTTGTGGTCAATTGGATGAATGAATTGGGGCCGAACCCCTTGTTTTTTTCCTTTAATAATTTTGTTGTATTGCTTATGATTTTTCGTAGATACCAAACATTGATTTCTCTATATATAGAGGGTTCACCTAAGTCGTAGCTATATATGTATGCGTTCGTTTCCTTTCCAAATAACGAGAATTTTGGTAGTCATATAGAGAAAGTGAAAATAAGATTATAAAGCGGAGCAATACAATGATGTACGGTACGAGCTCGTTCATTCGTGTACGGTTCTGATATCTGTGTTTGATTGGTTTAGTTTAATCTAGGACTAGGAGGAGGGCAGGTTTTGATTTAGATGGATCGAACCCCTTCTTTTCCTTTTTCCTTTAGCATGACACGACCTACATGCGGTTCTTTTCGCTAGTTGCCATACGCACTACGCACCTCCTCATGTGCCCGATAACTCGTTATCTTTCGAGAAACAGTAACCACGCTATTATACCCTTTTCCCTTTTACATATGCATTCTTATTGCCTCAAACACTTGGATTGCTGACGGCTTATAATATTAATGGCTTCCGAAGATGTGTTTATATTTTATACGCAAAATGAAGTCCAGTGCTATCATTGCTCGTTCAGAACTTTAAATACTTAACGTAATTATGCTTAAAGCAGCAAAGAAAATTAACTTCGGTGGGCGGAGAAAAGAAAAAGAAATCAATTGACAGTGAGGAGTAAAGATCCAATCAACGAGGTAATAAAGTTATGTTTGAATAAGCAATTCTATAAGGAAGGGGAGTGTAGACCCCAATATGATATGTAGGTTCATTGACAAAATAATCATTCAACATAATTAAGTCCAATATCACGCAAGGTTAAGAATTCGTTCAAAGTCATCTACGAACCACGCAAGGACTTGAAAGAGCCATGAACTCGTTACAGTACAGCTTAAAACCACATTTCGAAAGCGCGGAGATCACTCAACCAAAACCAGTGTTACTGTATACTTTGAGGCAGTGTGGTGCGTGCTTTCGTAGCAGTTTCTAATGAAAAAAAAAAAGGCTGAGGACGTGATCGCTGGACATGGGTCAATTCGTGCATAATGAAGGTAGACCCCTACATATGAGCACTATGGTAATAATGTCCAGTAGTAAATTCTATACTATCCGACTGCAGAATTTTCTACCTGTCTTAATCAATTAATAAAGATATATGTTTGGTCAATGTTCTTTTGATGGCATATTGTAGCGTGGTATATAATATTCACCTTATCGTGGAGTTTTCCTTGTCCATGTTTCTTCTTTCTTCCTTTCTTTCTTTCTTTCTTTTTTTTTTTTTGGGTTAAAATGTTTCTTCTTTCTTTTCCACCTTCCGAGAAAGTTAATTTACTAGCTCAAACAAGAGAAACATCCTCATGTATGCTTTGCCTTTATCAAGAATTTTATAACTGCCCGTGAAATCCTATTGGCTCATCACGCTGTGATGCCTCAGAAAAGTCAATGCGCTCAATTTGTCCAACCTCTCCGAGATAAAACATTGGAGTAGTATTCCATCTCTTTCAAAAGGTTGTCTTGGAACCTGCTTTACAGACTTTTTTGGTATAGCGATATCTTGATGGGTAGGTTAGGGGATGACAGCTAACAAGAATTTCCTTATCTTATTTTTGGGCAACTGACGTGGTTCTCATGTACTATTCCATTCTACTGCAAAATCCGAAATCCAAGTTCGGTTCATCGTTTCCAAAGCTCCAACCCCAAACTGCACCAACCATATTTATTTACGTACTCGTGAGTTTCTTTGGTTTCGTTCTATTCTCTCTCTATATATAAGTAAACCAAATCTGAGTCTTGTATGTCGTGAGCGGCGCAATACATGTTAAGCATGATTGCATGTAATTACTTATACTGTTTAAAGGGAAATTAATTTTATAGCAAAACTGACAAGCAAAGCCGAGTTCACAAGATGTTTTGATGCTTAAAATCCAGGTCTCTGGTTTTTAGTTGTTGTTTTCACTTTATTTGACTCGAGGCTTTTAGTAAGGATCAAAGGAAGCAAATGTGTGATAAGTAGGACAGTACAGTCTTGGCTCTGTGCACTTTCGAACCATTGCAGTGCTTTTAAATTTCATAGATCTTTTTTAATAAAAAAAGGGAGAGAGAATATATTCTTCGTTGAGAATGAAAACTCAGTGTATGTAAAGTTGAAACTATTTTATTTTTCTGGGAAAAAAATGCTATAATGATATTTATGAATAAAATGTGACAGATTCTTCAAAATAGAGACTGTTGAGATGGAGACCCTATCACGGCACACTTGTATACAAACCACAAGGATCAAGCCTTGAAATAAAGAAAATGGGTATACATAGCTATAGGAATGATCATAATCTTCAAAGCTTATATTGAACAAGAAATCTTGAGAGATTCTTGAAATAGTAAAATGAGATAGGTGTGATGAGTTGCTGGCAGCTGCGGGTGAAATAAGTAGCTAAAACCTCTGAATCTGATGACATAGGAAGTACCTCAAACTGAATGCTGTCATTACCGTATAAAATACGAACAACTAGCTAGTGGAAACAAATTAGAATTGTTTATAGGAAGGGAAATGGAGTATATAAGATTGCTAGCCAATTGTTGAAATGTATTGCGTGTTAGTTTAGGTGAGGAATTAAGGGATGATCACAACTCACATGGCTGAAGATAGCTGTTTATTATTGGTGGGAATTAGGGGTGAAGAGGACCTTTATGGTGGTTTGGCAATATGCAAGACCACTAGCGAGTAGAGAAAAAGGCAAATTGAGGAAAGCCTGAGGGGCCCAAACAGCAAAGCCAGTTTGGACATCCTTATGCCCACTTTGATTTAACTATACATATTATTCAATGGCATGTGGCCAGACGCCCCACCAATCAAAAAGCCAATTAAGTGACAAACCCATATATGTTAGTACTAGCTACTACTTCACTTCACACAAATATCACCCTTCGTGCCGATCTTTTTCTCTTTAATCAAAGCATCCTCCAAGTCCTCACTATATTTGTTTATATCTAGGTAAAATCTCCAGAGTTTGTGCTATTCCATTGGGGGCAAAAGCAACCGGCCACCACAGGTTGCAAGGAAATTAATGAATTATAGAATAATATGGGGGGTGTGGAGGTGATATATGGCCAGGCTGGTGTGTTCAGCAGCGAGCCACAATCATATGGGAAGGATTGAATTGTAGCTCTTTCATGATGGAATTCACAATCACAAATCACAATCATTTGATAATTGATTCATCTTTGGCCGCCAGTGGACCCCCCTTGCAGGCACAGGCTTCAATATAGCTGTACTGTGTTTACATAGATCATCTATAATTTGATGGATCCCCTTTTGGTTTCAATGTTAATTTAAACTTGGAGATCTGGTTGTATATAAATACTATTGCTTCAAATGAGGATTTAGAAATTGGGGGTCTAGCTCGCTCCTTCCTTGCTAGGTCTGTTGCGGTTCTTTGATTCTATATACAATCAAATGATGACGACGACATTGATATATATGGAGGCAGAAAGTACGTTATATTTATGGATCCTTGGTTGTTTCTCGTGAGGAACTGAACAAACCTGCCCTGGGAAGAAGAATTGAAGACGATGACAGCGTCAGAATTATAAAGGGAGATGATAAGAGGAAGAAAAGAAGCATGATGCGTCGCATGAGTTTTTGGATCAGAGAGTGAGGGAAAACAAAAGAGAGAGGGATGGGTTGGGATGGGATGGGACCCTAATGGTTAGGTTAGGTGGGGTTGATGGGAAATGCTGAAGCCATATATTAATTACATCAATGTTTGGGTTGGAGTGGAGATGCCTAATCAATTTGCAGCTGTCTTTGTCCTAATTTGTAATTACCTCAGGTAATGCTATACCATAAACTTTTTTCACCCTTGCTGTTCTACCTCAGGCTTCAGATAATTTTACAAGTAATCATCTGATCAAATTCTGTACTGCTTTGGTTGGTAGCAACGATTCAAATCAGATAATCCCCACTCCGAATAAATTTTAGACGTGCATATATGGTCCAGCGCAGTACTGGATGCTGCCATATATATGTATAAAAGCCAATCTAATGGAACAAGTCGTTTTGATGAATTCAGGCTACTTCAACTATTCTTAAGAACCAGTGGTGTAGTGAGTAGTTTTTAACTAGAGACTCTCTAGATAGTATTTGTAAGGAATTCCGCTGAGCATTCTTGTATATTTTTTATTTTATTTATATTAATAATAGAATGTTGTGAATGGATTTTTTTATGATATACTTCACTGTCTTCAAATGATTGTCATTTTAGGGTTATATTATACACAAGTTTAAAAAACTATCAAAACATATAAAACATTAAATTAATTACTTAAATCCCACCTATTATTATTTACATCAATTAAGAGTATGGTATAAAAATAATTAATATTTTATAAAAAATTTAAAGTGACAATATTTTTAGATAAAATTAAATATCTAAAATGATCACCATTTTGAAGTGGAGGCTGTAATTTATCTTCTTTGGCTGGAATTTGTGGGGCCTGCATACGCAGCATTAAAACAGAACGTGGCCTCTTGAAACTGGACGTAGCAAGCGCCAATAAACGCGCTACCTCTCCTTGTTCCCGTCTTGTAGTAATTTGTTGGGATCCCATTAAATTAGACTGCGTTAAGTTTGTTTTGGTGGTTGTAGCATTACAAAATTTTAATTCAATGATTCTGCCATATATATATATATTCACTTGATAAAAAAAAAGTTTGATGCTTGACCGGCGTCCAAAAACAAATGAAAAACATCACTTTGTACCTCGCCACAGGCTGCCATAGATAGCCAGCAAAAGAAAAAAAAATCTCATTCGTTGCTGTTGACACCAAATCAATAGAAGCCACAAGGTTTCCTCGGTCGCCATCTCTCTCTCTCTCTCTCTCTCTCTCTATATATATATATATATATGTATATATTTCCAGTTTTCTCAAACTTGCTTAAGAAGAAGAAGAAGTGATCTCTTAAATTAATTGCGGTTAGTTGAGATATTCTCATTTTTACTTAACTTAATCGCATCCTGTAACTTTACTATAGAAAAATAGAACCTTCGAAAAAGTATTCACAAAGCTAAGTCAAAATTTGCACACCCAGCTGCTAGAACGATGACCATGCATATCAATGACGGCCGTCAACAACTTTGAACCCATTCAGCTTCTGCTGAAACAACGATAAAATGGAGAAGGGCCTCTCCGTTTTGATAATATACACGTGTTCCAACTATATATGATAAAATCGTTTAGCTAAAATAGGATACATCATGTGCACTCGTAAGTTTTTGGCATCGACGAAGCATCTATCCATTTCTGCAAAACTTTGTCACCACATTTTTTTTTGTATCCCACACAATGTTCATGCACAATAGTTGAAAAATCGAGCACCTTCCCCATGCCTGCATTTATTAGAAGCAGCAGCATACGAGCTTCTTCCGACATGAATGATCTTTGCTGTATCTTTCCTGCAAGATTTGTAAATAAATGCAATATCACCTCTGCACAGTGCATTTCACTCAATCATTAGTGTTTTTCCTCATGTTGGGTGTTCTCACAGATAAAAAAAGATTGCTGTGATATTGGCAGTAGAATCAACTGAGCTAAGAGAATATTTCAAGAATGCTTTGAGTTTCTTGGGGTGGGGAAAAGGAACCGAATGAAAAGATCATCTGGAAATTCATAAAGATGTGGTTGAAGGTTGAACTTACTGAGTCTGCCTTGGAGAGCCTGTGTTTTCCGGTTTTCTGGCTTGATTCCACTAAAGAACTAGTACGTCCTCCATTTAAGAATGATGTGTTCGATGTATTTTGTTGCGCCGCATTGTATGAATTAAAGCTTGGCCAATTAACAAGAACGGGTGGTTCTTTGGCTTCTCCAGAATTGCTGATCGTTCCACCAGTTCCTTTAACTTGGGCTACACTTCTGGTTTCCGCATATGACTTTGCCAAGTCTATTGAAAAACAAGCATCGCTAAATTGGTAACTTGGAGGCGTGCTTACATCAGAACGTGGGGTCAATTTATCTTGAAGCGGTGCTCTTTCCTCTAAATATTCAGACTTAGCAGGACTTGGATCCGTTTGTTGTAACCCAACACCTTTTGTCATCCCACTTTGTCTTGGACTGGATATCCTCTTATCCCATCCAATAACCGCACCCCCACTGCTCCCTCTAATTTCTCCGCCAATTTGCTGTGCCATCAAATGCAATATCTCTGATCCTATAATATTATCACCTACACCTCCATTGAACCTCGTATGGGTCACCTGAGGACTCCCAATTTTTCTCAACAAAGTGTTGGATTGTGAGAAAGAGGGGTGGTGAAAAGAGTGGGGCTCTAAATTTTGAACAGCACAAGCTAGATGCATATCGAATTCACACAAGTTGCACCTGTATAGCCACCCATTATAACTGGTTTTCTTGCACAAATCACAGAAGAAGTCATAGGGAGGTGAAAATTCGAGCTTGACTTTGTGGGGATGGTAGGTAATTGAAAGTGAAAGAGGGAGGGCTAGACAGAAAGTATGAAAGTAGATACTGCATTCAGCACACTGGTAGCAGAAGGCTGTGACATGGTGTCCACAGGCCTGGCACTTGATGGTGCCTTTAGTGGCAGCAGGGGATGATCGAATAACGAGGAGGACTAGATCGTGAGCAGAATGAGCAGGATGCTGAGTGATTATGGGCAATTTGTAGCAAAAGTAGTGAAGACAAAAAGCACAGGATTTGCACCCGTAATAGCTCTTACCAGATGTGATGTTGAGCTTGCACCCAGAGCAGGTAGCGTTTGCTGGTGGGGGTGAAGTGGTTAATTCCAAAGGGTGTGGATGGCTAAAGTGGAAAACATTGAGGTCCGTCCCTGGTGATTCCATCTTTCTCTTTTTGGTGAAAGTAATTTAACTTGTATTTATAACATGGAGAGAGTGCAGGCTTGTCTTTTTCTGATTTTTCTTTTTACTCTGTTCGGTGGAATATTAATTGAAAGCTGTTGTATATATGTATCCCCACTTGTCTCTTGAGCCTCTCGCGACTTAGCTATGAGGCACCCAGGCAAATTCTTGGGATTCTCAGATGTCTGGTTCATTTGTTAAACCAACATTAAATATAGTAATTTTGCATAGAGGATTGCGTGTACTGTAGGCCAAAGTACGAGCTGTCTTTCCGAAGATTCCCACATTTTCAGCCGGCCAATGCATATTCTGAATGATTTTATCAATGCTATTGGTAGATAGTTCATTGAGGGCAATATGATGATGAGATACTTTCGGTATTTCTTTAGTTTATTATACGACTTTGTAGTAGCCATTTAGTCCCGTTACAGACCAAGAACGAATATTGAATTAATCCCTCCCAGCTAGTTACGGATAGCCCACTAATTTTTGTTAAGCATGGTGAATTACTATAATATATAGAAAGAGCTGAAAATCCAAATCCAATCACAGACGAAGAGGGAGTATTAGAATATAATGAATTGGGAAATGATGAATGAGCGGCGAATAATCAGGCAAATTCTGTTCTCTGGGTGATGTAATTGCCAGGGTGTATGTAGTGAAGGACGAGCCTCATCCAACCGCTTGTTATATCTTAGTACATAGGTGTCGTTAGCCTAGGAATTAAATTAAGTTGAAATGCTACCTTAATTAGGAGGCCAAAACTATATGCTTTGGATAAAGCATATTGGATACTCAAATTAAGACGAATTAATTAAGGCATATTTATTCGGGGGCAATGCCTTGTCGACTAGGAGGAAAGGCATCAACTAGGAGGAAAGGCCAGTGGAGAATCTGAAGTTTAGTAATAGTAAATTTTAGCGTTTTTCTTTTTTTTTTCTTTCAACTCAAATTAATTATAGTCATATGACTTCTGAATAATAAGTAATTTAATTAAAAAAAATATTTTTATTATTATACACTTGATTCAACTAATAAAAAAGATATATTAATTAACAATAAGTGCGTTATGATAGGTTCAGAATATTGGGCACATACACAGAAACAAAAATATGGGGTCCATTAATTACATATTTTATTTGTCCTCCGATGTTGAGCATGAGTTTTGCAAAATAACAAAGTCTAATCTTGAGTTCTCCGAACCATTCAAAGCAAAGCGACAGCTATCAACTTCTAAAGGGGCTCCCAATTGGACGGTAAATTTATTGTCTTTTCTTTTGGTCTCATTTAACTTTTCACAAGTGATTAGCATACAGTAAACTCTATTTTTCTTTAAATAAAGTAATACAATGGCGGAATAAAAGATGGAATAGAGACAAGCAAAAATAGAATATTAAGGGTTTACTTGCTATTGAGAAAATGGAAAAAGAAAGTTAAACTTTCCAGTAACTAGACTAATTAATGTTGTTTGGTTCAATTTTTTTTTTTGAAATTCTCTTAGAGTTAAACTTAATTTGGAAAGTAGGATTTCCTGAATAAAATTAAAAAAAATTTTACTTTATGAGTATTTTATAATATTTTTTAAAAGATTCTAATTTCTTAATTAATTTTTTAAATATATACAATATATATGTCTTTATAATTTAAATATCATATATTTATTTAAAAAAATATTCAAGCTTTCTAAGAAATAAAAAATAAATAAATTATATATGAACTTCTTAATAAATTAAAGCTACTTTCCAAAAATTATAGCAAACGAATCTTTAATTCTTTCTATATAGGATTGTCGACATTTTTAAAGAGAGTGGACGAAGGGATTATTAAAAAGGGATAGGGTGGGGAGAATAACGGATATTGAGGTTGTTTATTTATTTATTTATTTTTTATACAGATTGAGGTGATTTATTTTATTGACAGGAATTAACAATTAGCAAGTGTAATAAAAATATAGAAGGACTTTTACTCTCTATTCATTCCCGTCTTATAATCTAGCTTACTACTAATAACGGGGTTGACTAAATTAAAAGGTTAAATTTTTTATGTTATTTTTGTGATTTTAACGTTGACTGATTCAAAAGGTTAAATTTTTTATATTATTTTTGTGATTTTAATTTATAGTTATTTTTTAGATGAATTTTTCATTTAATGTTGGTCCCGACAAAATAATTTATAGTGGTATAAAAGATTGAAATATGATATATGGCCAAAAAAAATTTTGAAATATGGTACCGTTTTTTTTTTTTTGTTATGCAAGAATGAAATATAGTACCTTGCTCTACTGATTTTTAAACATCTCATAGCCAGTTAAGAAAATTGCGTATGTTTCACTTCACCTGACTCTGTCTTAAACCATTTTCTTAATCAAGAAATAAATTTCAATTAACAATGTTGTTTGTTATTTCATTATTTATATTTTATCTATAATAATTCGACCGATTCAAAGGATTTATATAACAATAAACTGCACAAGCCTCGTAATCTGATATAATTGTGGTGTTTATTTGGATTAGATTATATATAAATGATTATGAGGATAAGTGATTATTTATAATAGATTATGATAATAAGTGATTATGTTAAAAGTGAATTATGTTTGGATATTTTTAATCTATAAGTGATTTTGAGAAAAGAAATGTGTGTGGATATTGGGGTTTAAGTGATTATTGGATGGATGATAAAAAGAAAAAGTGAAATAAGTGATTATGAGAAAATAAGTTATTATTATAAACTGAAAAAAGTAGCTTATGAAAATAATTACTTAAATAACTATAAATAATTATTTTAATCTGTGTTATATTTATTTATTAGGAATATAATCACTTTTTATTTTTCATAATTACTTAAAAGATAATCCAAATAGGCTCATAATGTAATTGAAGCTAAGCAAGCTAGTCTCATGATTATCCATCATTCGAGAAAAAGAAAATTGTATGAGAATAATAAAAATATGGGAAGTGAGATTTTACCCGGGTCAGTGCTTTGGTTCAGAAACCCTTCATGCTCTTTTCTCTGATACGTATCTGTTGTTGTCAGTATTGGAGACTGAAATAGGGAACTCCCTTTATTTTTTTTTATTTTAATTTTTTTAGAAAATTTTGTTTGGCTTTTTTGTTGCTGCAACCGAGAAAAAGTACAGAAAAAACAACAAACAATCCAAATTCGTTATTAATTAGACTTCATTGTTCATTCTATATTTTTTATCTTCAATTTATTTATTTTTTAAATTGTAGAAAATATGCTTCCAACGGGTGATGAGATGAAATTTATTTTAGTAACAGAAGAATAATTGATGAAAATAATGAATGACGTGTTTGGGATTGAAAATCTTGTTTTCACGCCGTAGCGTGATTTATCTTAGAAACTAGTCTGTTAAATTTAGTTGAGATTCTAATTTTAAATAATAAATAACTCTTATTTTATCCCTTAGAGATAACTATTGGTTTCAGTTTGACTAAGAAAAGTATATTGCATTAAGAATAGTGTTGAGAACAAGCCTGTATTTTATCCCTGCATTGCAGCATCCCCTTTATCCGATCGAAAGAGAATGTTTCATTTTATTTCCTTCATAAGCATATTCTTATGCTTCTTTGACAATATTTTTTATTTTGTTGTTTTTAGAACAATTTTGTAGAACTATTTTTAAAATAAGTTTTGAAAACAAGAAAATAAAAAAATTCTTTAAATAATTATTTTCAAAATTATAACTAATAAGTGATAAATGAATTATTTAAAATTTATAATTTTACTATTAATGAGATTAGTGTTTTTCACTTTTTTTGTATTTTTCAGAATAAAAATTATAAAATACTTTAAAAATATTCTAAGTTTTTTATTCTTTTATTTTCCTATTTTTTAGAATAATTTATAAAAAATAAATTTATTAAACAAGTTTTTTTATTTTTTTATTTTCAAAAATAAAAAAACTGTTTTTAAAACATCTGTGAGTCGGTTATCCTTCTCCCTCTTTTTCTTTGCAAAAGCAGTGGACTAATGACGTACGCTAATTTATCTTAATTTCTTGTGAAGGCAGCAAAATGGGAAGGGGAACCTATAGCTACTAGAACTTTATTCCTAACGTTAAAAAATTAGTCAAGAATCGAATTTGCCACCAACATAAACGTATGGCCCTCGATCCCCAAACAAGGAAAATGGAGAAGATTGAGCATTTCAGCCATAAACACCCGTTGGATTTGAAGCAAGACGATGGTGGTGGAGTATTGTGTTGTGGATGCGAAGAACCAGTTTCAGGCCCTTGTTACTGTTGCTCCTTCTGCAACTATGTTCTTCACAAATCATGCGCCACCCTTCCCCTCCACATCAACACCCAATGCACCCTCTCCATCCCCTCTCTCTCCTTCCCTCCTCTCCTTATTCTGGATGTTACGTCTGTGACGCCTGCAATCGAGTCCGCAACAACTTCGTTTGCCATTGTCCCTTTTGCGGTTATGACCTCGACATCCCATGTGCTTCTCTCTGTCGCCCACACCACTCAGACACGGGGGTTGAAGATGACGAACAAGAGGTAATTGATCATTCTGATTCACTGGAACCCCATGAAGTTGTCGAGGTTGAACATGGACATGCACTAACATATGTTGAGGAACAGACCACAGAGTACGCTGATAAACTGTGTGATGCCTGTATTCGACCCATCAAATCTCCCTTGTTTGTTTGTGCGGAAATTTGCGGTTTCCTCCTTCACCGAAGTTGTGCCGAATTACCCAGAACCAAACAGCACCGGTTTCACCAGCACCAGCTAACTCTTGTTCCCAAGGCACCTCATTATGACGGCATCTATAGATGCGATAGCTGCAAGTCGGTAAGTAATGGGTTTGTATATCGGTGTGACGAGTGCCAGTTCGACCTCGACGTTTGCTGTAGTCTCCTTCCTGAGACAATGAAGCATGAAAGTCACAAGCATCCACTGGTGCTGCAAAAGTCAAGCATTACAAGGATTTGCAGAGGGTGTAATGCTGGGTCGAAGCATGTGTTTGTGTGTGATGTTTGCGACGAGTTTGCTCTCGACAGTAGATGTGCTATGTTGCCGTCAACGGCGTGGCACATGTATGATAAACATCCTCTGAGACTGAGTTATGCTGAGGAAGATCAGCAGTTGGGTGAACAACATTATTGTGGGATTTGCAAAAGGGAAAAGAGTGGGAAGCAATGGTTCTACTACTGCGATGACTGTGACATGGCGGCTCACACGGGGTGTGTTGGAGGCAAGTCAAGGGGGGTTAAGTTTGGAGGAAGTTTCAAGTATGATGATCACTCACACCCTCTGACATTGGTGGAAGGAAGTAGAGAGAAGAGAGAAGAGAGAGTGTGATGCGTGTGGAGAGGGTTGCAAAGGGTGGGGTTTGGAATGTGGGGAATGCAGAGTGTGGGTGCATCGAGAAGGGGATTGTTTCTGGGAACAATTCATGAGTGAAAAATACTTAACACTTGCAGGAGCCGTGAGGGATAGGTACGCCTCTAACATATTAGCCGCCACGCCTAATGTTTCGATCAAGTAAAGGGCCTACTTGGACGACTTTCACTTTCTATGTAAGTTAGGTTAGGTGAATAATAATTAATAGGGATTTTCTGAGGTGATTTGGAGTGAGAACAATGATTAATACAGAATGATGGGCTCCATTTTCATTGGGTCCACACCACATAAATGTAACCTATGATTTTGCATCAATCCCTCCCAACATTTAATTACGTATGGCCATGTCACCAACATATCACTCTCATGTTATTTATGTGTTCAACCATTACTTTTTTCATCATTTTTATTACTTTATCTGATTCTTAATATAAGACCCTTTTAACTGAATTACACGGGTTAAGAATTATAATTAAAATTAATTAAAAATTAATTAACTATCTCAATTTTTCCAAAAATTTTAATATTTTTTTAAAACTACCCTTATTTAATCTCTCTCTCTCTTTCTATTTGAATACATTAAATAAAAATATTTTTCTAGAAATGTATAATAAATACTACCTCATATATTGTAAAGGGTCTTATATTTAGGATCAGAACAAAAGATCCTATATATAGGACTGGAGGTAGTATTTCAAGTTTTTAGTTTCTCTAAAAATATGAATGTTATTGTGGCCAAAAGAAAATTAAAAATATGAATGTTACTATCTAATAGTGGCATAAAATGAATTCAAACCAAGCAAGACAGATTTTAGCCTGATTTCTTGTGATATCCTAGTACTAAATAACGGGCCCTCCCTCCCTCCCTCCCTCCCTAACCTGTTTAATACCGATGTTTTTCTTCGATGTAGCCTGCGAGCTCAAGGCAATGAGAAATCTATTTTGATGTAAGTATCACTTTGAATATCACCCATAAATGATTATGGGGAGAAATAATTATTTATGAGAAAATATTATTAAACACATCCTACTTTTTAATAAATATTTATTTGAGATATAAGTGCTTATGAAAGAAACTGATTTTTTTTATTTATCATAATTATTTATCCTCCTATAATCACTTATTTCATTTTTTTTCTCATTATCCACCTAATAATCACTTAAACTATCAAAATCTAAACACATTTCTTTCTTTGAAATTATTTATAGGGTAAAAATATCCAAACATAAATCACTTTTGACATAAACACTTATCCCCATAATCACTTATACATTAATCAATTCAAACATATCCTAAAATATTAAGATCAGTTGAATTTAATAGCTGAAAGTTTTAGGAGAATCATAGTTAATGACAAATGTAGAAAATTAATTACAAATAAATACTTTAATTAATAAAAAATAGTAAAATTAAAAAAATAAATAGTTAAAGATTCTATTTTGTAGTAAATTTGTTATTTTGCTTCCAAAATATAATCCTCCAAAATTTTATATACTTCAAACTTAAAAATAAAAGCAACGGCAAAAAAAAAATCTATTTTGAGAATCAACTTGACCTCCAAACATAACTGAGAGGAGCCCCCCTGGTCATTCTGTCTCTGACAAGACCTTTTTGCTCTTTGGTTATTCTCTCTCCTACATGGTATTCTTTAATGCTAAGGAGGATTTTTTTTCTTTCCTTACTTTTTTATAAGAAAGATATGCCTTAAACTGTATACGAAACATCACAAATCCGATGAAATTCTGTTCTGGAAGCAAAAGGACGCTTTTGTGGACTCAATTTATCCTCAGAATTCTCAAATTAATATTGAACCAATTAAATTTAATTATTCGGTCACCCATGCAGTTGAATGATGAAACAAACGTGTATTCATTGTGAAAAATAGTTAATAGTTAATACCATAAGTTTTAAATATAATTTATTTATGGACTTAATGCTTATCAATGTGATTTTTTTAAGTGTAAGTTTGAGAATTTTATTTTGAATGGAATGAAAGAGGGTGAAATAACTAATAAATTTTGGTCATTGTTTAAAAGATTTTTTATAAAGAAGTGGAATGGTAAATAATAGCCTCCCAACCATTATAAACTTAATTTTTTTTATTTTATCTTTTAATTAATATATGTTTATAAATTCACTTGATAGTTTTTTTTTATGACAAGTATTGGAGTATAACTTATAAACATATTTATTTTTTCTTAAATTAATAGACACTAATTCTTTTATTTAAATTAATTCATAGGAGTAATATTATAACAAAAAATATTATAATTAATTTCATTCCGTCTATTTTATATTCACTCTCAAACAACTGTCAAATAAAATTGTTTCTTCTCTTTATAAAACTCCAAAATAATGAAACATTATGTTCTGTTTCACTCTACTCTATTTCATTCCATTAATGATTATTCCAGTTCCATTTCATTTCATCCTAAACTTCTAAATATACCCTTAAGCTTTTTTTTATCTGTTAATGAAATTATCACTAACAAGAGCTACATGATATTTTTTTGTTTGAAAAAAAAAGCCTCTTTATAAACATCATTTTGCTATCAATTTTCAGTACACATTGATTGGAATTGGTCCTGCTTTTCTTCATTCTTGGCGATCACACGGCTTCATTTACCTGATTTCTATCTTAAGGGGAATGCTTCAATTTCAGCTCTATATGCAACTTTCTACCAGGAAAAAGGCTGGTTATAACGGCATCATTCAAGTGGCTCCCACACTTGAGGAGCAGTTCCTAATTATGTATTTGTTATTCCACGCATCATAGTTTTGTATTTTGAAGTTGACCATTAATAAGCACGTCAAAATATATTTAAGATTTATATTACCAATTTTTTCTTCTAATTACATATTTATCTATGGCTAACTCATGATCCTACCCCTTTCACAGCGCGCGCGTGCGCACGATAACAATAATTAAGGATTAGT
The DNA here is from genome assembly GCA_026686845.1 of Adenanthera pavonina. Lineage (NCBI taxonomy): Eukaryota > Viridiplantae > Streptophyta > Magnoliopsida > Fabales > Fabaceae > Adenanthera > Adenanthera pavonina. Next base: position 9,616,750 of record JAIVEN010000002.1, read on the forward strand.
CCACGCAATTTAGCTGGAACTTTCTATAGTGACATGGTGCTATATTGTACCTGGACCCAAATAGATATCATGACTGTAAAACACGTTTATTTTCGGCTGACTGGTTACGAATTTTCCAACGCGGTTTGGAATAGTTGTGAATTGATTAAATTAAGGAATCATGAGACCAATTCTAAAAATACTCACCTTTATTGACGTTATCTTTGGGAGTCCCTACCAGGAAGGTTGTGTTCACACATACAACATTACCAGCTATGCTCAGTGTAGAACATATAAGCTGAAGGTCTAGGAAGCACTACTTCGAATGGGTCCTTACAGACTTTCGTACAAATTTTGTCCAAAGTCACGCTATATTATTCCACCCTTAAACTAACATCAAAATCAAAAGGATGGTAATGACAAGGAAGCCTCCAATATTAGACTGGTCAAACTTGGTTACTTGACCTTACCTACCAATATATGTATTTCATAGTTACCCACAAACAATGAGGATGAATAAGCCATTTATTCTTGCCTTTCATTCTTTCTCGTAAGCTTTTGAGACGTTGCCTTCATCAACCGACCTCTGTTTGATCAGTGTTCACCTTGTCTTCCGTTGCTACCAATCCCCCCGAATTTAGGCCATTCTTGGCCGTTTCATGAGTTGAAATAATGCTCACCTCTTGGATGGTCGAGTCTCAATTACTAGCAGTAATCTTCTGTAGTATTGCCCTTCTTCAAGTTAGCTGCTTTTCTTTCAATTTCCTAACCTTCCAACCATCGGATGAAGATAGTTTAAATTTGAGCAAAAACTCAAAAATATACCTGAATGCCATCCAAGTAACCCCTGATATTCGTGGCGACATAGCCCATTATTCTGGACGAGCTTTCTACAAAAGGCCATATAGATTGTGGAGCAAGAGCAAAAACCAAACTGCTGTGTTTAATACCACCTTCGTGCTCAATATGCAAAATCAAACTTCCCCAGGAGGCGAAGGTTTGGCCTTCATATTAACTGGAGATATCACTCTTCCGGAAAACAGTGCAGGGGAATGGCTTGGAATCGTAAATGCTACAACCAATGGCACTTCTCAAGCAGGGATTTTGGCAGTAGAGTTCGACACGAGACGCAACTCCCATGAAGATGGCCCCGACAACCATCTTGGTGTCAACGTCAACAGCATCAACTCCATGGAAAAAGTTTCATTATCCGACGTAGGGATTGATATTTCAACGGGTAAAAACGTAACGATCAGGGTTCAGTATCTTGACGATGTAATATCAGTTTTTGGTTCCATGAATGGAACTTCAGACCTGAAGACTCTGCTAATTTCTCCACCTCTTAATCTATCTTCATATCTGCCGGAAGATATTTTTCTGGGTTTCTCAGCTTCAACAAGCAACAACACAGAGTTGAACTGTGTAAGAGCTTGGGAATTCAACGGCACCCATATTGGAGGTGATAATCAACAGCTGTTGTGGGTCTGGATCACAGTTCCTGCAGCACTGGTCATCGTAGGTGGGGTGATCTTTTTCTTGCTTTGGCAAAGGAAACGCCGTATGGGGATATTAGAAGAAGCATACCCGAGAATAGAGGATCAGATTCAACACTGCTCTATGGCCCCAAAGAAGTTCCGACTGGGAGAAATCAGAAAAGCGACAGGCAGATTCAGTCCTCAGAACAAGCTTGGGGAAGGTGGTTTTGGAACTGTCTACAAGGGGCACTTGGGTGGTAACGAGGTAGCTGTGAAAAGAGTCTCCAAGGATTCACGTCAAGGCAAGCAAGAGTTCATAGCAGAAGTGACGATAATAGGAAGCCTTCATCACAGAAATCTGGTGAAATTGATCGGGTGGTGCTATGAGCGGCGAGAACTGCTCCTTGTCTACGAGTTCATGCCTAATGGGAGCCTAGACAAGTACCTATATGATGACGGGAAGCTTGGCAGCAAAGATGGATCGATACTAAGCTGGAAAACTAGACACAGTACGATCCATGGGGTGGCTCAGGCACTAGACTATCTCCACAACGGGTGTGAGAAAAAGGTGCTTCACAGAGACATAAAAGCCAGCAATATTCTGTTGGATTCGGACTTCACAGCCAAGTTGGGGGACTTCGGACTGGCTCGTACTATTCAGAAAAGAGACGAAACTCACCACTCCACAAAAGAAATTGCAGGAACACCTGGCTACATGGCTCCAGAAACCTTCCTTACAGGGAGGGCGACTGTGGAGACGGATGTGTATGCATTTGGCGTTGTTGTATTAGAAGTTGTGTGTGGAATGAGACGAGGGAATCTGTATTCCCAGATGGACGAATATAAGAATAGCATAGTGCATTGGGTGTGGGAGCTTTACGGAAAGGGAAAAATACTAGCAGCAGTGGATGATAGGATAAGAAAGGAAATAGAAGAGGAAAAAGTGGAAGATGTGCTTGTTCTGGGGTTGGCTTGTTGTCATCCAAACCCACACCGCAGGCCTTCCATGAGGACTGTTATGCAGGTTCTTACAGGGGAAGCAGCTCCACCTTTAGTACCCAGGCAAAGACCTGCTTTCGTGTGGCCTGCCTTACCCCCTTCCTTCAAACAAGATGTGGATAGCTCTACCTCTATCACAGCAAGCCAACTCACTCCCTTCTTAGGAGACTTAGAGGTCACCGGCAGATGAGTCATTTGTCCACAATTTGAATTAAATGATTTTTAATTTGGCTTGTAAAGTTGATCATTAAAATGATCCTAATTCAGTTTCCTTTTGCTTTCTTTCTCGGCCAGCCGTCTTTCTATCTAGACATTTTATATCTAGCTTTCTCTGAATATACCATAACACGACTATTTCATTCTCTATCTTTTCAATATTGCCGTTGTATAAGCTTATCATCTAGTTAACATGGCCCCCAAAAAAAATAACTGTCATATGTGCCTAGTTAATCAAAACAGAGTATGTTTTTAATTACTGTACTTCTATAAATATTTTTGTTGGAGCCATAGCACTCCTAAAACCATTTTAAAATAGATTGAACTTTCTTTTTAATACATCTACATGGGTTGAGTCATAATTGAGAGTTCATCATTTGGTTACGCTGTCTTTCAAGATCGTAGGTATCGAATTATCGTCGCAAAATGCAAATTGATCTTCAAAAATGTAAAAAATAAAAAGCAGCTTCAATTTTCAAATTTTTGCAGTCTCTCGACATATCTGCTGATTAGAAAAATCCAATAGCGGTTCACCCAAAAAAAAAAGTTGAGTTAATCTTCCAAGATCAATTTTTTTTGGCATGTAGGATACTCACATTCACAACAATTTTTTTTTTAAATAAAACAAAGATAAAAGGATAAGCATTCATAAAGCTTCTGCACAAAGTAAGACCAGCGAATGAATCCTGTTGCAGCAGAGTAATGCATCAGTCCACAATTCTAATCAATGTCTTCTACTCTTCCCACTAACAGGTCTCAATATTTATTCCCACCACCGCGCCCAACCACACCAAACCACCACCACCCCCCCCCCCCCCCCCAAAAAAACAAACACAACACACAAAAAAAATCAATTAATATGACACCCCGCAAAAATGTATGGGTGACCATGAATTGCGAGCACCGCTGAATTTAACAATGCCTTGAATGGCAGCAACTGCCCATCAATCTTATGACAAAGGTGAAATTTTAGTCACCAGGAATTTTATTATTTTTCACGTGATGGCCGGCTGATTCGATGTAGATCTTGTAAAGATACTGCTCAACACAGATAGGCAGACTGCAATTTCACGTAGGGTTCTTCTGGTTACAATCTTCAGATTTTCATAGCAGTGCAACCAACAAAATCCTCATCACCATGAAGGATCTTATATCTGCATTGTGAAGGATAAGTAATTCGCAATTATAACTTAAACTCAGCATAATTTGCCTGGTCTTCAGATAGGACTGAACTAATGATAAATACAATAAATGTAGCACTAAATCGTTGAAACCCCAAAAGCAAGATGTTAAGTATACTATTGAAATATCTTCTTTCAGTTCCAGGAATATGCAATAGGATACTCACCAACTTGTCATGACTGCATATGATTATCCAGTGTATAGGCATGAATATCAGAGGGACTTGAGCCCGGCCTAACAAGAATCATCAGGATAATTCAAACACTATGAGCGAAAGGCTTGAGAATTCAACCAGACATAGAATAAAAGTGAGATCAGGAGTCAATAAGCATCTCTCAGTAGACATGATCATGTTCTTGATGAGAAAAATCATATTGGTGCTTTCATGTGTTGGGGCAAATAAAGGTGTCAATTCTAATTCATAAAAGGATTACAAATATTTTCAGATTCTGATTTATGCATATCCATTTGAATTTGAATAATAACAATAATCACAGCAGAATAACATGCTTAGTTTTGAGCCAGTACAACTAGTTGAGATGTATTGCTTGGCTACCAGTTTCCTGGCTATAACCCAAGTGTTATTAGATTTTCAAAAACTCGATAATTTTCTTCCTTGAAATGAGACAGTGCATAGGATGGAAATTACGTGAATAAATTTGACACATACGATGAAAATACCTTTTGTTAATGGTGCCATAATGGAATTTGATCTTTCCAGCCTTAATATCCTCAACATACTGCATCCATGAGATAAAACCATCAGACACATTATGAGTACTAAAATACTCAAATAGCCCAAAAACAACCACAGAATATAACAAATGTTCAAATATCTGAATCATACCAAACTTAATGTAACCACCATTGATGAAAAAGACAGAGAATCAAAAGGTATATCATCAAGCGAGAAAAGCTGGCATTCTGATGATTCTGGACCAGGGGAAAAGTGGAGCTTCTTTAGCTTTGCTAAGAAGATTATGTAAGTCTGCTCAAACATGCATTAATCATGACCAAAATTCTTTATCTAGTTAAGAGAATGGTGAATAAATAAGTATTAGAATTGTTGGCAAAAGAATAAATAAGTATTAGAATTTAAAAATAAAATGAAAATACACAATATTTCTTTCTCACCTGGCCAATTAGAGGAATATCCAATTGAGCAAAAGGAGACAGCACTTCCACTTCTGCATTTGCTTCCTCCCTTGTTTCCCGGATAGCACCTTCCATAGCTGACTCTCCAATTTCCAAATAGCCAGCAGGAAGAGTCCTTTTTGACACCAGGACATCAACAATTAACTTAAACTCATAAGAGAAGCTATCTTCACCTTAACAGAAAATTACCATCTCAATTTATAATTAGATTTCCTAGGAAAAAATTGCAAGATGCAAAGAAATGATGAAGATATGCAAATCAGTATTAATTTCATTCTTACCATAGGCCATAAGATGGATGAATCTTCCGCTTGCAAAGCAGGACCTTGTTATCATGTTCTATGAGGCAACCAACAACCTACTTTGACGGCCAAATAATGACATGTTCAGAAGAAAGTAGGTAGTTTGATATGCGCAACATTAAGTAAAATAAATGTTCTAATAAACAATATACAACTATCACAGTAAATTTTGACAACAACTCAAAGGACACATAAAAGAAACTGTTTTTCCTTATCTGTTAGTTCTGGATTTGCATTTCCTGTTCCATGATAAACAGAATTACTTCTAGAGTTTAGAGATTGGAGTATAAGAGCAGAGTCTCATTAATGTTAGATGTGAATGCCCTTGACATCCATTTCCAGCTTAATATCAAAAACAGGCATCATTTTTATAAATAATATTAAATAAATAGAGCTAATCCAACTTATGTGTTTCCTCTGGTCAAGGAATGCTTAGAAGATACCAGAGTATTTTTCCTATGTCTACTAGTAACATTTAAGAAAATTCAGCAAAAGCCATAGTATGTAAACAAAGCATACTGTAAATTCAGTCTATAAGGTCATCCTAAATCAACTTGGGTGGAAGTTAAGGTAATCCATAGTTATACATACCATTCTTTATTTGCTTACAACTGGACAAGAGCCTCAAGCTTGTCCTTGTGTAGATTTCAACAGTGACCTTATTTTTTGAGGTTAAAGTTAAACTTCAATATGTATGTAGTTATGAGTATAGTAATCCGTATTTTTCAGAAGTAATCTTGATATGGATTACGGCACAAACCAATGTTCTTATCTAAATTCAACGGCAAATGGATTAACAACCAAAGAGTACAAATCCCCTGTTGAGAAATTAAGCAAAGGGATAAAGAAGACTCAAACAAATAACTAATACTAACTTTAAGGTTCGTAATTAAAAAAAAATTATTGCAAAGCTGTGATAATACATCTCTAATCTTCCACTTTGACAGTGGCTGTTCTTTGTATACCTTGCTCATTCAAGCAAATTACCTCTGATTTTTGGTAGTTACACAAGCTAATGTCCAAATAGCACCACTTTCACAGTAAGCAAACTACCAATCTCCTACTTTTGCATAAGGACTGAATCAATGAAGTAAATCAAATGGAAGCACCTGTGTCTTACAGACTTACCATTTTTGGATTCTGATAGATAATCTTTGTACAAATTGTACATATTGCTCTCAACCTTTCTTCTCCTTCAGGTATATCATGCTTTGTCGGACCTCCACACCACAGACAGAACTTGATGTTTCGTACTCCCTAAATTGCAATTTAACCAACAATATGACCAACAGTTTAAAGGAAGATGACCAAGAAATTACATGATACCATGCATTAGAGTGAAGTAACTTGATTCAACGTGTTTAATTAACGTCATATTCAAGATTCAAAGGTCAACGCATTTTGCAACTATCTTCGCTGAAAGACTGGATGTAGCTACCATAACTTGCTATAACCTAGGAACCAACTATCTTCAAGAAACCTATTGCATTCTCCCTCAACAAAATGCTATAGAAACCAAGGAATGAAAAGATTATTAGCGAGCAGACAACAGAAACCCATATCAGCTATTGATTTTAACCGAACATATCTATCAAATTAGAAATGAGCTGTAAAGAAGACTCACAGATGACTGAGCTGCAAAGGATGATGATGGCGGAGACGACGAGGTGGCATCTGGATTCGAGTCTGAACGAGCTGACGAAGCATGGATTGCTCTTGATTGAGTCGTCGGAGTCGAATCTTTGGGCAAGAAAGAAGAATCCATCGAGGGAAGTGCTTTCAAGAAGGCTAATGGGGAGAAAGGTGAGAAGGGTTTGAAAGAGATAGCAATGGAGGGGAGCCCTTGACTGCTGAGGGGTTTCCAACGTTGAGTAACTAAGCTAGATGAACAGCCCAGGATCTGAATAGCTTTCAGCATTGCTTTTTTATGACTCTGAAGATTTGAGTAGAGGGCTTACAGTTACAGAGAAAGAGATAAGACAAGATAGTTTCCGTTCAGACATTGATTTGTTCACCGAGCTAATGCCTCCAAATCCTTATGGTTGCGGTTATCGTCGCATCTTGAATCTCGAAGAAAATGCGCAAACGCAGTCACCTCTTTTTTAGTTTATTTCCCTTTTATTTAAATGCTAATATATATAAAAAATATATTATAGAAGTTTTTTTTTTAACAGCAATCCCTACAAATAATATAAAAGTAAATCAATTTAGTTAACTTTCATATGGACGAAAAAAAAATCAATAGTACTTTCAAGAAGAATCTAAACAGTAAACACGATGAGCTCGTTGGTGAAAAACAGTTATTTGTAAAAATTTATTAAATAATATTAAATAAATACAATTGATGCGATACTCTCTCTGTTCCAGTTTATAGTACACCTTTAATTACAGCACACAGACCAAGACAATAATTAATAACTAACAAAATTTCCCATCTTTTCTCAAATTACCCTCATTAAATGCTTTGAGAATGAAATATTTTAATAATAAACAAATATTTGGGTTTATTAATTAGGGGCAATCTTGGAAAGAGAAAAAAATTATACTACATAATCCGTAAAGTGCACTATATTATGAAACATTAATTTCTCAAAAAAGTGCACTATATAGCAAAACGGAGGGAGTAATTGAAAACACTAAAAATTAAAATATTTTTCAATTGGTTCATATTGATTAATAATGTATATATGAGGGCCTATAAAGTATTCATACTTAGAAAAAAAATAGGCACGTCTATATTCAATACACGATATGATACGCGTATTATGTTTATGTATACATATTCATTCGTATCACTTTATATTCGTTTGTATGGCTTCAAATTTTTACAATAAAATAATACCATTTAAAATTGTTATAAATATTTTATGGTTTATTTTAATATTTATGCTATAATTTTTAAAATATTTAATATTATTCTTCTTTTAATTAGAGTTATTAATTATACATATAAATAATTACATAGATAATATTATATATGTATAAATATCTACTCACCTATATTATAAAATTTTAAAAATTATTATATTTTCTATATCATACCATATCATATTCAATACTTGTATTCGTATAAATGCTACATAGATAAAGACAAACTATGCTTACATAAAATTGATTAAATAACTAACAAAAGAAAAATGAAATCCCGTAATCAATGTCACATTTCAACATTAGTTTGATTAAATAATATAAAAGACTCAACACTCATTAAATATAATAATAAATTTAAGCAATGTGGTTAGAAGTTAGAACTCTGGCAATTTGAAAAATAAAAACATTGTGGTTTAAAAAATTATGTTGAGCGAATTTTCCTTTAGTTTGAAACCAACCACATTAAAAAAAAAATTGCACAGCTTCATATTGCTTCATTTCACCCTGGCCAAGGCCCGACTTGACTGTTGCAAATCGAAGGCTCAGTAAGAGTATCAATCTTTAACGTTAATGGATGATAAAGTGGTACAGTGAGAGCCACTCATGGTGACGGGACATTTAACGTAACGTTATGGTGTCAGGTGCTTGTCTTGATTTAGTTTTTAATGACTAAATTATGTATGCAATATCCTATTTTTATGTGTTTATTATGAATAATTTAAATTAACTATAATATCTTGTTCTGCATGTGGATTTCTTAATTTTGGAAAGAAAAAATGTTTTAATGTAAACTAGATAAATTTTGAATCTCTCCCCAAGAACCGAGTAAATTAATTCCTACCAAATTATAGAAGCCCTTGAAGTGGTAAATGTGTAATAGAGTGTGAGTAGATGTTCAAAATTTAAATTCTCTTAGTGTAATAGAAAATAGTATCAATTAATAATTATATTGAGCTTAAATTTAAAGAAGATTCTTTTTTATTTTGAAACCCTTAACAATTTTAAAAAAGATTGCACCCTTAAAAAAATTGATTTGAAAACAAAATCACGTTATAAGAATAGTCAAAGCTCAAGCCAATAATCCATCGCAATCGAGTCAAAGTGTCAATGGGCATAGCCAAAACTCAAAATTTCGAACAAGCATAAGAATAATTATGATGGTAGTATATCAATAACAGTAGATGAGTTGAATAAAAATAATTTAATACTTTTAAGCAATGTTTGAAATTTACATATTGTTAATTGAAAATAAAAAAATTACATTGGAAGATATTACCTTTGTTTAGAATTTGACGCCAATGAAATTAGAGATTGGGAATATATGGTTGAAAATAATGAGCAAGACTACAAATTTCAGAGTTAGAATGGAAAATGGCCTAACTGCATGAGTCATAGATGGTCTTTCTTATTTTTTTAATTAACAATTGAAAAGTAATGTATATTTTTTATATTAATTTTAAGAATATATATATTATTTCTAAATACTTATGAATTGTATAAATTACAAGAATATAAATTATATATATAATGACATCTGACATTCCAATAAACATATAAAAATATTAGATTTAAATTAAACAAATAGATGGGCCATAAAGATGAGCTAGGTTTTATAAAATGAAGCTCATGTAAAATGAGATAGCTAGGTTTGACTAATTTAAAATGTGATTCGTGACAAGCTAATCCATATGGGTTAGATTAGTAATTTGAATTGATTAATAATATTAAATATTGATTAATTATTAAAAAACACCTGATGGAAATATTGAAAACCTAAACTTGTGAAGCTAACTATTGATTACCTGGTATTTGAACATTAGAAAGGTTCTCTTGGAATGGAAACAAAAAATAGAAACCATAAAAGGGAATTAATCCATAATTGAGAATAGTTGTATTATATATAAATAAAAAAATTGGCCACATAGATATAGGTTGCTTTTGGTATGAGAGAATGCGAGTGAGGGAATGGAAATAGGTAAGAGAATGACCAAGTCTTGATGTTTGGCACGTGGGAGATTCTTTGCCACGGAATAAATGATTCTCATGTATGTGGGAATCAGCAAACCTTTGGTCCCATGGGAATGAACCTTGGAGCATGGGAATCATAAGTTTCTAATAAAAATACCCTTGCTTTTTTTTTTTGGTCTAATGCTTAAATAGCAACACACCATCATACCTCCATCTTCAAACCCATGCCTTCCTCAGTCATAGCAACGACGACATCTAAGGTAGCTGTGGCCGCGACATCCTCAACAACAGCAACAACGACGTCGATGTCTCCTCTTCTACCAGTTGTCATTCAAACACCGTTGACCTACCTCAAGTTTGATTTCCTTACTTCTGATACATATAGTTGAGAACCTTGTTTTTCATGAAAGAACCAACCATGTCAAGATGGATTGTTATTTTGTACAATAAAGGGTGCAATCCAAGTAGATAACACTAGTAAAGGTGTGGTCACAAGAATAGGTTGCAGATATCTTCACCAAAGCGCGAGGACAAGATAGATTCCAGACATTAAGGGGCAAGTTAGGCATCATTAATCTACATGCACCAACTTAAGGGGGAGTGATAGATTTAACTAGATAAAAGATATGATATTATGATATTGTATTTTTAAATAAAAGATTATGAGAGATAAGTGGTAAGACGTAGGGATTAGATTATGGGTAGTTGGTATATGCGTCTTATACACGTCAAAGGCAGTGTATGTATACATGTAATGTTATTATGACAATATATATGTTCTTCTCTTCCCAGATCACTCTAAATCTATCAGTGACCACTATGCCACCATGAAAACACCATCGTGAAGCATGGAAGAACTACAAACAACACAAAATCATAACCAGAACCAGAACCACACAAAAAAAATTGCACTAACCCTAAAAATTGTGCAAAATCCAACCAAGAACAACATCGATGGAGTCCCTCCTCTCCATGGCAATATACTAAAATTATCAACAATTGAGAGAAAATAGTGTGCAGCAATAATTGAAGGAGTTTTATAATGACCCTAAATATCACAATGTATTAAATCAAAACATGAACTTGTCTTTATTGAACTAATTAGAAAAGGTAAGCTAGCCGGCTTGGCTCTTAAACATGATTCACAGTGACATAAATTTTTATTATTATCTAAAACAAAATTCAATTCTGCTTCTCTCATCTTTGCCTCGGATGCATGCCCAAGCTTAGATGCCATAACTTTGAACTTCCTAACCTATTCACCATCATTGCAACACCTCCAAATTTGAGTGGCTCAAGAATGTAGAGTCCACCTTGAGCTCTACTCACTCCAATCAGGTTCCTCGTAGGTAAGTCCTGTATAATACAAAGGTCAGCAACAAAAATCACAGCACAGGTGTAAACCCCTATCTTTAATTGATAATTATTTTTCTTATAACTTATATATATATATATTATTAAAATAATAAATATAGATATTTAAAACCTTTCTTATACAACTAACTATCAAGTCTATATCTATTCAATATATCTATTCCATACAACAAAGTTATATATATATATATATATGAAATAAAGCCATTATCTTAACAATGTCTCGAAAAATTCTACCATAGGATATCATAAGTACTAAACAAACATCTACAATAGTTATTCATATTATTCCTAATACTAAGTCTTCATACAACGCTTGGAGAAAATAAGTCCTGATCGGGATTGGTTGGAGGTTCGTAGTTTAAGTAAATAAGTGAAGGGACTAGATCTGTAACTTTAGGGAAGGTGCCTAAAAATCCTCTAATGGAGGTACCGGGTAAACTATTGGAGGTGGTGCTAGGAAGTTATCTAGTGGGGGAATGAGGTAGTCCTGGTGGTGGGGCAAGATAGTCCTCTGGTGGTAGAATATAGTAGTCATGAGAAGGAGAAAAGAAGCTATAAAATGGGGGAGAACTGATAGGAGACTCAATGGGCATATCTATAGAATTATGAATATTAATATTTTGTATGACCTGCAATTCTCCAACGCCTGGGTAGTATATCGTGGTCTACTCAATTTCAATCAAAATTTGAGTGAGTGGCATTTGAACCATTACACTTAATAAAATGAGTAATATACCAATAAAAATTTAAAGGAAAAATCTTTTGATAAATGTCCAGCTGCTAATAGCAGAAAACATTTATTAAATCTCTTGTTTTTCCTACACTGAAAATTATATGTAAATATGCACAAAAAATAATCATAATTGTTAGAGCATCCAAACAAAAAACATAAATTCATAGCAATTCATATAACCAGGGCGTCCTCTAGAGTGGATCCACAATATGAAAAAAATTCTTACCTGTTGGATATTCTCCCGAAGGATTCATTTTTTTTTTTTTGGGTTAACTAGATATGATAGCTTCAAGAATGCCATAGTATTATTTTTATTTCCATGCATATTTTCATATAATTTTGCCAATTAAAGGATCAATTTTGAAAATACAAATCTATGAAACATCCAACGGATACAAATTATTTCTTTAAATATTTTAAAAGAAATGGAAATATTTAATAATAAATGAAAACTAGATTTATATATATCATTATTTGAGAAAAGAGAAGAGAAGGAAAAGAAACATATTATGGCTAACCAAAAAAATTACTATGTATTATTAACTAAATAAATTATATACTAAATTCATAAAAAAATATTACTGGAATTTGCTTATAGATCCTCGTGTGAGTAGACATGGAGAAAAACAAAACACATGTATATATATCAATGATTTTGTATAAAACAAATTATAAAGTAAGCAGAAAAATGAATATTTTGGAAAGAAAAAGAATTTCCAAGCCATACTGATCAGCCATCATGATAAACTTAAAAATCATTATACATATATTTATGTAAGTTTTTATATGAGAGAAGATATATATATATATATATCTATATCTGTATAAATATATATATATATATGTGTGTGTGTGTGTGTGTGTGTGTCATGTGAGTTAGTGGGTGACATGAGGGGCTTTGATGGTGATTAACAAGAAAGAATGAAAACTAAGATGACATGTTGGATGTTGCATGGACATATTCAAGTCTACCAACATCATATGCAGAAAAAGAAAAGATTTTGATCAATTATATCACTCAATAAGACCATGTGTCTTATCATCTCTAATTTCCTTTCCTTCAATTTTTTTTTTCGTTAACTACTCATTCCTTTTCTTTTTTCTTCTTAACTAATTGCCTTTTTATATTGAGGGTTATCCATAGGTTACCAACTTTTACACTCCATTTCTGTTCATTGTATCATTCCCCATACAATGTATCCTAGGTTGATCTAACCCAAATTTATTAATTATTGCCTTATCCTTAAAATAAAAAGTATGTTGTTAACATCAATCATAATCACTTTAATATACATCATCTTGTTTATTTCTAATACAAAAAATTTTAGCCCACTAAATCCAACTTGACCCAAAGCACTCTATTGCCAAAATTTAATGGCCCATTAAAAATTTAACCCATGTACATGTTAAATAAAATGTTCTTTTAATGTTTTTAAATGCAACCTTAATATATATATTTTTTCTCACTGCTTACATATTTCTAAATTACCTTAATATTTTCTAAGTTTGTCATATTTATTTATTTACTTATTTGTTAATTAATTAATATTATTGTTTTGAGGGTGTTGCAATAGGCAAGACCTTTAGTTAGCCTTCTAACTAAAATCAAGTGCTTTCGAAATCAGAAATATACAAAACATTGTTAATATCAATATTGTTAGGGAGTTGAACTCTTCCAACGTTGCTAACGGGTACACTCTCCCCATTCAGAATCTTCACTGGTTCTTGTTTAACTAACCTTTCATCAAGCAATTCACTTTTATTGCAAGTGATTGCTCATCGATACTTAAGTTGATAATCCAAGGTCTTTTAAAATTGAAAATACCTGCCATTTTGATGATGGGTGGTGTTGACTGTTAAGCTCGACTCAAGCCTTTTGAATCACGATTCAAGTGTTCCATTAGTCGTTCATATTGTTGCATAGAGAGGCTAGGGATTAGGTTGTCATTTGTGTCTACGCAAGCAGTTCTTGGCCTAGGCTTTCTTTTCCCTTGTCTCACCTTTTTCCAATCTGGTGGATATCTGATGATTTCGTAACATCAGTCTTCCATGTGTCCTAGTTTGCCACAGTGATTGTACCTCAATTTTTCCTTTCTTTCTTCCTTTTGTTCAACCCTATCTCTCCCTGCTTTGTTTCCTTGTACTTGAAATGCCGTCGTCTCTCCTGTCACTTTGCTCATCATTGAAATATTTCTCTATTGTTTGTCCTCTACAACAAGATGGTACGCAGCTCCTAGACTGATCATTGGCTTTGTGCTCAATATTTGGGCTTTGATAGTCCCAAACACCTCATCAAGTCCCATAAAAGATTTCTATAAGTATTCTTGTTCCCTCGTCTCTGTTAGCTTCTTCTCTACACCGTACTTGCACCCACCATAGGTACACTTTGGCTAAGGTGAGATTGATTGGATTTCATCCTAAAATCCTTTGAGTTTGGTGTAATACGTTGGCATTGAGAGTCTCTCCTGTTTGAGCATTGCTATTGCTCGTCTCAGCTCATAAGCCCTTGGTGCACTCCCCTTTCCAGACCATTCTTCAAGATCTGACCATATCTTACGAGCAGTACTTGCATACCTCATGATGCTCTTAATTTCCTTATCCATGGTTCTTTTTAACCATCCTTTTACCATGGTGTTGCATTGCATCTAGTGTGACAAATTCAGTGAATTGGCATACGGGATAGGAAGAGTTCTGTCCACAAAGCCTATCTTGTTCTTTGCATAAAGAATGTTACTCAAATCTGCAACCCATTCCCCATAGTTTTTGTCTCGTAGAAGCTCGCTTACAAAGACTTGCCCCGGGTTATCTGAGACGTGTAGATAATATGGTGAGAGTACATCGATGCCTCCATCTTGTTCATTAGAGGTTGTTGTGTCCTTCATCATCTCCTCCGTTTATAAGAGATATAGCTGACCCCAGGCTTTCGGCTCTGATACAAAGATAGATTTAGAGTGATTTGGAGAAGAGAAGAATGTATATATTGCTATCATAACATTACATGTATATATACACTGCCTTTGACATGTATAGGATGCGTATATTAACTACTCATAATCTGATCCCTATGTCTCACCACTTATCTCTCATAATCTCTTATTTAAAAATACAACATCACAATATCATATCTTTTATCTATTCAAATCTATCAGTCACAATAGTGTTTTCATGTAGGTCCATGGTGGTATTTTAATGGTGGCTTAAGAAATTGTTCACTTGGTTCTGTCACAACAATAGTGGCGATGGTGGTTTTGGTTCACAGCGGCAATGGTGGTTGTCATGGTGATGCATGGCGACAACAATGTTTTAACCATAATATATTCATGATTATAGGGACCTAAGTAGGGAGCCAAGAAGAGGATAAGAAGAAAATTGTTTGGTATGCGAGGCAGAGCTTGACAGCTGATAACAAGATGGCAGTGACCCAAATAGAATGCATTAGTTTGAAATTGAAAATGAAATCTTAAAAATAAAAGGAAGATTTATATAACATAACTTTTGATTTCAATAGAAGTCTATATAGGTTTTTAAAATAAAGGAGAGATCTTTATAATTAAGATAAAATAGAGGGATATATAATGTATTTTACTCTATTATTTAATTATTTATTAAAATGTGTGTTGATTTACATGTTAGAAAGCATACTTTTTTAATACATTATGAAAATTTGAACCCTTTATCTTTACCTAAATCTCACTTTACGCTTACCACATAATGTTAGAAAGTACATTGCACCCTCGTAAGTGTGATAGTTTAAGGAGGGTACTCGGTTAGAGAAAGGAGATAGCTTCCACACTGTCCAATGTGAGAATGACAAAAATAGGGGGGGGGGGGGAAGAATAATCCTTGTACTTGAGGGGTTGATATTGCTCCACTTAAGCGGTTGAGCCAATTTTAAAAGCGAAAAAGTTTTGATATTTCCTTATATAAAATATCTTGGTACGTACATGCTCAATTGAAGAGGCAGAGACATGGGCTATTGGTGAAGGTTTGAGGTTGGCACGGGATCTAGGCTTCAAGAACCTTGAAGTGAAGTCTAATGTCTTCATGTGGCTACTGTCATTAATGGTGGCAAAGATTCTACATGAAATACGAGTTCCATGGTTCAAGCAGTCTTCAACATGTTAGAAAGACCTTGCAAGGTTAAGGTTTGTCATATCAGCAAGGAAGCTAAAATACCTTACGAATTGCCTTACTTGGAAGAGTGGGAAATCATCTCCATCTTACTCTCTATTTTTGGGTAGGGCTCCTAGTTTTTTGGAGCCTCTTTTCGGGATCTTACCCCAAGTGGAGGGAATTTGACGTCTTTTTAAGTGAAGTTTTAGATTTGAACTAAAAATTATTTGGTATTCAATTTTATTGACTAATATGAATTCAACTTGAATTGAGCTCCAATTAAGAGAAAACTCTTATATATATATATATATTCCAATTTATAAAATTGCTATTCAAGTTGAGTTAGGCTTCAATTGAGACTAAACTTTTGTAATATCAATTAAACTATCATTGATTATATGTTAGTTTTTAATTAAAAATGACAATTATATAATTTTTATGGATAAGTGTGTATAATTTATCACTAAAATTGTATATAATTATGATGTTTTAATAAATTGTTATTATTGTATACAAAATTACATATAATTTTTAAATATAAAATCTATGATTCTATGTATTAAGGGCCAACCTAATTTTTGTCATGTTTTATTAAAAATTTAATTGCAAAAATAAAAAATTGTTTTTTACAAAGAATTTTATTAAAATAAAAAAGGAGTATGGTATGGGGAACGAGGGGAACGAGTAGCGACCACGTTGTGTGTGTGTTGGTTTGTTGGAGATATGACACGTCATTAACTAATTGGAAGAAGGCGAGGGAGGGATCTGTTGGACCGTTTCGCAGGGGTCAACCAGGGATCCGATCGCAACGCCGAATATTTAGCTCTCAACCATGGGTGGGGGTGGGATTGTGCGCCAATTCATATCAAATTCCTCTCTCCCCAACAATGCTGAGTTGGCTTCATATCTTGTACGGAAAGCACTTTTTGTTTCTTGACTAAATTATCCCTTTTCTTTTAATTCTATCAGCATTTTCAACCAACCTTGTAACCCAAATGCCAAATTTCATTAGCCTGTACTCATTAAAATACAGAGGCAGAGTTTGATGAAGTGATTTATTTTTTTAAATTATATATATATATATTAACAAATAGTATTAAAAGGAATGGGAAGGAGAAATCAGTCGTAACGAAGAAAATAAGCATAGTGTACCAGCTGTATGTATTTTGGCCGTGTGGGTCCCTGAACGAGATTGTCGAGACAGACGGTGAGGATTCGCGGATGGTGAATTTGCGGTGCATTAGAGTTCAATTTCTTTTCGAGAACTGGACTTTCCGTTTTTTAAACGAAACGCGGGTAGTTCGGCCGCAGTCAGGCAGTCCGTTAAAAGAGAAAAAAAAAAAAGGGGAGACAGAGAAAGAAGACACTCTCAAACGATCGCACACTCCGTTTTATTTCAGAGATACACATTGTTCCCTTTCTTTCAATTCTCCTCTTCCTTATCTGATTTTCGTCAGCATCATTGGGGGTAAGAATTTAGAATATTATGAACCCCGATTTTTCTGATCTCTGTTTCTTGTCCATCTTTTTTAATCAGCTTAATCTTTTTGGTATGATCGAATTGCGATGTCTGAATCTGTTATCCTTTTCTTTTCATAACAGTGGAATGAGTTTCCATTCTGATCCCTTATCGTCATATATTTTGAGAATCATTTGATCCAATTGATTCTCAATTTTTCCTTCCATTGTACGATATTAAGATGCACTAGCCTAGTAATGAAAAACAAGAAATTTGGGGAGGCTTCACGACATTCAGTAATTTCAAGGCATCCTGATCATAATTGGATGTGTGTCTGCAATTCTTCACATCCGAAATGTGGCATATTAGCTGCTTAGAACCTTGAATGAATCTGTTGTTATCTTTTAACTTCTTTTCCGAATTCAATATAGTGGTAAAGGCTACACATGGTGATCCTTTTCCTAGCATTAGAGAGCCACTCTGTATGATTGCATCCGGATTTTGTTAAATCCATGGATTTGAGTATCTAGCGGACAGGAATTCGCGACTAACCTTTACCACTCTCGTTCTTCTTTTTTTTTATCCTCTATGTTTTGTTTTGTCATTCCCACTGGTATATTTTGATTTAAGGTCGGTGCTTTCCTTCAGCAATCGATAAAAATGGCAGACGCTGAGGATATTCAGCCTCTTGTTTGTGACAATGGAACGGGAATGGTCAAGGTAAGGCTTCGAGCTTGTGATGACAAATCTTACCGGTTTGGTTTGAGGATCTCTAATGTAGATATCATATCTGTTCAATATGTGTACATCATTTGATATTTCTCAAATTTGTAGGCAGGGTTTGCCGGAGATGATGCTCCGAGGGCTGTATTCCCTAGCATCGTGGGTCGCCCTCGACACACAGGTGTGATGGTTGGTATGGGACAGAAGGATGCTTACGTCGGGGATGAAGCTCAGTCAAAGAGAGGTATTTTGACTCTGAAATATCCAATCGAGCATGGCATTGTTAGCAACTGGGACGATATGGAAAAGATCTGGCATCACACTTTCTATAACGAGCTCCGTGTGGCTCCAGAAGAGCATCCTGTTCTCCTGACAGAAGCACCTCTCAACCCCAAGGCTAATCGTGAGAAAATGACTCAGATTATGTTTGAGACTTTTAACACTCCAGCCATGTACGTCGCCATCCAAGCCGTCCTTTCCCTTTATGCTAGTGGCCGCACAACTGGTAACGAATCATCAGCATCTATTTTCTTTTTTAAGTTAACATCGGGATACTTTACCGATCCTAAAATTTAACAACTGTGGGCAAGGGGGATGGTATGGTACTGATAGCATATAAGCTTAGTTCTTGTTTATTTGTGCATTTTTCGTGTTATTTTACTCTTCTTTCGGCAGTTCTAATCTAATGATTAGAGAAACAAAGTTTCCTTTGAGGATCACCTTACTCGGATAACTTATAGCCGCATTAGTACATTGATTTCTTAAGGAATTCAGTTTTTCTGTTGGATTCAGAGGAAAATGTACTCTCTGCTTATTGTGAGCACATAGTTTCTTCCACAATTGCTGAATGAGATTTAATGGACTAGCCATTTAATGGTTTACTTTGCTGTATGGAACGAGATGACAACGTGGTTTGCATGCTTTCGTAGGTATTGTTCTTGACTCTGGAGATGGTGTTAGCCACACAGTTCCCATCTATGAAGGCTATGCCCTCCCACACGCAATCTTGCGTTTGGATCTTGCAGGGCGTGATCTCACTGACGCCTTGATGAAAATTTTGACTGAGCGTGGATACTCTTTCACCACTAGTGCTGAGCGTGAAATTGTGAGAGACGTGAAGGAAAAATTAGCCTATATTGCGCTTGATTATGAACAAGAGCTGGAAACGGCAAAGACCAGCTCAGCTGTTGAGAAGAGCTATGAGCTACCTGATGGGCAGGTGATCACAATAGGTGCTGAAAGATTCCGCTGCCCTGAGGTGCTCTTCCAACCATCCATGATTGGGATGGAAGCTGCTGGCATTCACGAAACAACATATAACTCAATCATGAAGTGCGATGTTGACATTAGGAAGGATCTCTACGGTAACATTGTCTTGAGTGGTGGTTCCACAATGTTCCCGGGCATTGCTGACAGAATGAGTAAGGAGATCACAGCTTTGGCACCTAGTAGCATGAAAATAAAGGTGGTGGCACCACCAGAGAGGAAGTACAGTGTCTGGATTGGAGGCTCCATTTTGGCATCTCTCAGCACCTTCCAGCAGGTAGAGTGCACAGATTTTTTTTTTTCCCAGTGTTACAAGGCTGTTGGATTTTACAAAGATAATCCAGCTAATTCAATTGGAAATTTTATGTCTAGAACGAGTTATGAAAAATCAACTAAAAGAGGAAATACCAAGCATAATAGTCAGATTATGGGAAGCAATCAAAGTCAATGTAGTATGTAATAGTGATTATTTTTTTCCATGGTGAATGGGCTTTGGCAGAACGTGGCACTTTTTCTTTTTTGGGCTTAATGTGTGTGTAGCACTGTAGTACATCAAGTCATCTCAAACCATTGAAGATAGCATACCTAGTTTTACAGAGGTCTAGAGGTGAACTGTTAATCTGATCATTTCTATCATCACGTTTCAAGTTTTTTTTTATATGTAATGATTCCTGAGTGCAGATGTGGATTGCAAAGGCAGAGTACGATGAATCCGGGCCATCAATTGTTCACAGGAAATGCTTCTAATCACGGAAAACAAGAAGTGGAACAGAATGCATTTTGTACTACAGAAGTAGCATCCACTGGTTGGGGTTCTTTCCTATTCTTGAACATTTAATTTTTCGGACAAAGTTTCTTTCTGTGTTTCCTTTTTTGATGGGATGAGAGCATGAAGAGAAGGAAGATATGTAAGATTCCTTTTTTTTTTTTTTTGGCATGACCACTTTGTTGTAGTAAGAGCTGTGCATGGTTACGGGTTTGGGACGTTGAATCAGCAATTCTTTTCCTGAGCTATTTTGATTTAGTGATTATGTAATTGATTTTTAATGACTGCAATAAAAAATCATTGATCATCAATGACTTGAGTTAGTATGAGAACCTGGTATTGATTGCGAGAATATGACCGAGCTTGTCAACAAATTATACAGTATATTATTCTGCACTCGCTCCCTCAGAGATCTTAAAAAACCTTCGTGGCTCGAGGCCAAGTGAGCAGTACGAATGGTTCTTTTGTTAGTTGCCAAAGCAGTATGAGTTCCTACGGTCTCGTAGTGGCAAGAAAACCAGAAGAAAAAGGTGAAATGGATGAGAATTACTGGAGAACAAGACATGGGAATTCCCCAACCATAGAATATGCAGCATAAGATAATGCCGCCGCCACCTCCACTTAAACAGATGACGCACATAAATGATGTGTTTTGGCAGCAATATGAATAAAAAGTTGGCCAGTAATCAAGGTCTCACTGTCTCGGCCATTTAGATAATATAAAAAATTATAACTTCAAAAATGAAAAAGTTTTGTAATTTTAATAAAATTGAAAAATCACAATTGACTGATATTTTATTATTTAAAAAAGAAACAATAACTTAGGAAAGTACCGAAGTCTTCCTTCCCACCTAAAATTAGTCCGATAATTCCACTTATTTTCAGCCACTCGGAAGCATGCAGCTCAAGACACGCATGATAGCAGGGAGAGCACCATATCGATTCTTCAATGTTCATGAATCGACGAGTAAAAGGATCGCGAAATCCGTTGCCTCACATGTCTATATTAGTAGTAATTACTAATTAGGAATGGGAGTAAAATCATGCTTCAAATTGATCAAACTTTATTCAAACAAACGAGGAAATATACCGTCACACTTCAATGTCTATCTTTATCCCCTATAAGAAACCCCAGAAAAGAAGTAAAAACCTATCACCAGCGCCAGTCTACCACACGATGATGTGTCAATTTATAAAGGTTAGGCACCAAGAAATGTTGAAAATAAACAACGATGAGATCCTGCAAAAATGTCAATCTGATATGCAACTTTCTGAACTTAGTTTCGGAGAAAAAAAAAAGCAGAGTCATTCAGGTTTGTTGGTGATAGAACTAGAAAGTGAACGCCACATTCACGTCAATCCCGGACAACCTTGAAATTGGATGGACCCACCGTGTCAGTGAAGCCTTTGATGGACAATTCGGGTACAGCGATCTTCTTCCCAACCAACTCGTGGTCAATGAAGACAACCACGACCGTTATATCATCGTGAAAGAACCTTCTGATCCCCTTCTCAACCTTCTGCAGATCTTTATATCTCATTTCTCGTTTCTTAGCTGCCTCATTCAGAGCCGCTTTAAGCAGTCTTCTTGCTATTCCCTGACATTCAAGAAAAGCATAAAAGTAAAAAGGAGGTAAACTTGCAGCTTGTAGATATCAATGCAGGCAAAGTAATAGTACAAAAGCATACAGTTCGTGGATTGTTATACACAATCTCAGCAGCTTCCTGATTTGTCAAGTGTTCCCAAAGTCCATCAGATGCAAATATTAGGAATTTATCATTAGGTTGTAAGACCCTTGAACATATAGATGGATCGGCTGTCAGCACAGGACGGCGGATAGGTTCTGGTAGGTGGAATCGTGGGAACGAAGGATCAAGAGAAAACTCTGGTCTCTTCAAATATGCATCACCTATAGATCTGGATACCTGAAAATAGCGAGTGGATGGAACCAAAAAACTGCTGAGTTACTATGAGCAATCACCATTAATTACTTGCTATTAAAGAAACTACTACACTGATTAGATCAGAGGATAACAGAAATCAAATGCAGCAAGCAAGTATAAGACAAAAAATAGTTAACTAAAATAATAAACATACATACAGTAGTAATTGTAAGTTGCCATGAATACCAAGTCCTGCAAACCCTTAGAAGCATATACAAATAATGAATACTTTAGCGCCATAATTTCTGTAAGTTTGTGCGATATAATATCCTAAAACTGATCATGAAACCTTATTAAATACTTCCATATGAAACCTATAGAGAACATGCACACACAAACGCATACATGTATCTACCAAATAAAAAACAAAATTCATGCACACTTCAAAGTCTTGCTACAAGCATAGTTTATCATGAGTAAGAATTCCACCTACAATGGAGAGGAACATCACCTACCTACCATCCATCCATCATGTGTAAACATAAAATGAACTACCAAAAATTAGACTAGATTTTCCCAGTCACATATATGAGGTCTCCTCAAGATAAATTTAGGGCTGTTAGCATTTGAAAGAATATACTTATAATCCTCAAAACCTACAAATACTTCAGAGAAATAGAAGTAAAAATGGAAACATAAAGGCAACATGAACCATTAACAAGTCCTACTGAAAAGAAAAGAAAACCTGGATGATGCCCTTAATGCGCCATGTTCCATGCTTCATGACTACTATCTGCGAATCTTCAGGATGCAAGGACCTGAGTTCACGTCGAACCTCCTCTTTGCTAGCATTGTGCTCTCTGGTCAACTGCTCAGCAACGATCTTATTAGATCCATCTATAGAACCAATTACAGCACGAGAGTCTCCTAGGTTTGCGACATATAATGTCCCTTTCCAAATAACACCAGCCAGACAACAAGAACCAATTGCTGCTATCAATGGCTTCATACCATAAGTCCTTCGAACAAAAGTCAGAAATCCATCTTCAGTCGCAGAAACAGCACCCCTGAGGATATCTTCAGATATAGTGCCATTATCTCCAGCAATCCCTGTAACCAGATTTACCAAACTACTTAAACTAAAGCAGAGCCACAGGTCAATCAATATATGGCATGTGCCATAGATCTCATACTATGCATGCCAGTTTATGGAAGATCTTAAATGGAAAAGCAAGTTTTCAATACACCCTCAAAGCAGCAGAAAATCCTTATTGATATCCAGAAGAGCCCATTAACTTCAAATGACACCGTAAATCTATAACGACTACAAAAGGAGCATATGACCACCGATTTAGGAGAACATATACGCATAAAAATCTTATTATAGTTGGTAAATGGATGAACTACTGAATAACTGATGGTTTTAGGAACAGATTTCCAGTCCTTTCGTATTGCGATCCAACCAATAATTGTTTCCTTTCCTTCTTTTCTGTTCCTTTTTTTTTTTGTGTTTTTGTTTTTATCCTTACTCCCTCTGTTCGAGAAACACCTTGAAAAGGAAAAAGAAGAGGAGGGAATAGGAAGACGAAAAATGTTACCCTGCTTAGTGTTTTTGAATGAGAAAGCAAATCGAATTTTCAACCAAGTTTTCTGCAATCGCAATATGAACAAAACAACAAAACTATCTGGGGTCTAGACCTTATGAGTCAGAAGGCCAGCCTAAGAACAAGAAGACAACGCCCAGAAAAAAAAAAATCACCATAATTATTTACAACGAAAAAGAGCAGAAAGTCAACACCCAAGGATACCGGAGCAAATCAATCCCTCAGAGTGACGTAAACCCATAACTTAGCATGTAATTCCATAAGACTCACTCATTAGATGATGGAAGAGGTGGTCGCTGATGAACCGGGACGCTTCGGGACCGCCGTGGCCATCGTACACTCCGATGAACATGGCGTCGGAGCCGGTCTCGACCTGGCTGTGATCCTCGATAACTTCATTGGCCTGAACCACCGCATAAGAGAATTCGCCGCATGAGTGCTTCTCGAGGTCCTTGTACCACAGCAGAGTGTCTTCAATCGAGGAAGGATCATCCACGTCATCCTTGCTCATGCGGGCATACCGCCTGACCGGCCTCAAGCACGCAGAAACTATCCTTGCCAACCACGAAAACATCCCACATTTCCCTCTCTAACAAGTCCTTAAGAAATTAAGCGCTGATGGTAAACAAGAAAACCCGGATTCCCCAAGACAAGACCCTGCGGATTTCGGAAATTCGAATATAAAATCTGGGAGCATGAAATTTCAATTTATTTGATTGAGAGTACAGATGATGGTGGAAAGCAAATAATTTGAGTATGACTGCTTGAAGCAAGACAAAAATTGGCAAGATTGTAATTCACTAGCAAGAGACGACAAAGTAGACTAAATAAGTAGGGATATGAAGGGAGAACAGAAATTCGTTGCCAACAAATAATAAATCAAAGAATCAAATTTAGATTTTGGTAGATAGATTTTATTATCAGAATTTCAACACCACTAAAGATCTGATATCTGGGAGTCAAAAGAAGGAAATGAGTGGTTTTCTTTATAGTGTTGAAAGAGAATGGCGTTGGTCAAACATGGTGTTTGCGAGAGGGAGAGAACAGGGATTGGGGGATCAAAGGCTTTGAGCAGAGGTTTCCTCTTCGAACGAGCAAGAAACACCCAGTTTCCAAAGAAAGTGCAGATTACAGAATGCTTGCTGCGTGGGGAGTGGGGTTAGTGAAAGGAAGAGGAAAGTTGACAGAAGCTTGGTTGACTTTATGAAGAAGTCGACGAAAGAAAGAGAAGGGCTCATCTATTTTCCTCCTCCTATTTTTAATGCAAATTTCTATTTCTAATGACCACACTTCTGTTTGCTGACAAACACCTACTTACATAATTGCCATTGATATGGTTGTTAAAATTGGGTGAACCCGTGTGGGAGATCAGCTGCTAGCCTGCTTAGGCTTGTTTGGAAATATCGTGACATCTTTGTTGATCAATAGTGTCAGGTACCTGCTTTATCCAGATGTAACAAGGTTGTGAACTTTTCCTTAAGATGGTTCAACCCAACCCGCAATGACTGAGATTGCGTCTGTACGTATGAAACTTTGTGTTTTGGTTGCACTTCAATCTTAGCGTGTGCGTGCAACAATTGTTCGTCCAAAGTTTCAACACTGTTCACCTAGTGGTCATTTGTTTTCCCCCTTGATGATCCGAATGAAATACCAAATGAGCATATGCTATTTGCTTTGTCCCTGTGTCTCTCCAGTCCAATGAGCAATGTTCTGCATCAAAATTCAATCTTTTTTTTTTTTGGTAAAAAATTTTAAAATAGCTGCCCATCTTAGATTAATATTGGTTAGAAACAATTGGCACTCTGAAATTATGCACATAGATTCACAAAGCTAATAAATAACATACAAATTAACAAAATATTATCATATTTTACTATAATATTCTTGTTAATTATGTAGTACATTTTAGTACTTTTCTCTTCTTTCATTAACATTCAAGAGTAAAATTGCCAAAAAAATAATAATAATATTATCTTAAAATTTTAAAGTAACAATTATATAAAAATAAAGTAAAATGTTGTGAAGGAGCATTGCTAAGCAATCGAATGGCTAAAAGGGACACGTGTGATTGAGTAGTTGTGGCGTATAAATTATTCAACAAGATGGGGTGATTAAAGGGAGATTAGAAGAAGTAGTGGTAGAGGGCGTGTTGTTTTCCAGAACAGAAGGGAAAGTTACTCAACACATGTGGCTTGTGAAGTGGCCTTTTCTGAATCACAAGGCTCTCTCTTCATTCCAATATTTGGTTTTCTCTTCACTTTTCATCTAATCTTATTTAATCCCTCACTTTTACAGCTGCATTAAAGATTTGTATTTGCTACCTAGGAAGCTCTAGGACCATTTGATACCCCAAAAACCCATCTACTGTTCTCACACGGCTCAGTTTGTGACATCTTGGGACGCCATTGTGTGAATAAAGTGATTCATTTTTCACTCCCATGAGCCATGAACAAAATCATTTGATAATCGTTTTTATTATCATTGATAAATGTATTTAAAGCATTTTCTTTCCGTCAAATTATTTGATAATCGGTTTTATTCCTAATTTTTTAAGCATCCTTCTTTACTGACGCTAGACGAACACAACATTTATCCTGAGGTACAGTAGTAGTAACCTTTATGTGTTTTCTCTTGCAGGATCGCTAGTTACCAAATCTAGAAGCACATGAGTAGGTGATGTGAATTTGATATTCGAGGGTACAGCTCCAAGTGAGAACTTTTTGGAGTTGGTTGAGATGGGTAAGGATTTAGGTATCCCAAATAAATCACCAAGCAGCTTCCTGTTTAAAGAGAAGAACATAAAAGGGAAAAAAGAGTTCACGAGACAAAGCCAGTGTCATTTATTTTTGTATGGAGTACGATTACAAGTACATAGAATATAATTGACCAAGAATAGCATCAATTGACCAAGAAAACAGAGAGGGCCATGTATAAAAGTTACAAAGGTGAGATTTTCTTCCTCAGTTGAAGCAACAGCACGCGCCAAGTGGCACCTCTGAGAGTTGGTTTAAGCAATGTCATTGTTCAAAAGCTTGTGGCGATAATAATGCTTCTCAATGAAAACTCTGGAGGCCCCTTCTGTGGTTCTACGCCATGTCTGCAGGAAACAGTGAATTTATTAAAGCATTGGCATTGACATCGACATCTTTTAGATGGCAATAATAGAAAAGCCAGCGACAAGTTCCATCATCATCACTTTGATTTTCATCCACAGGTGTCATATTTCATGTTTCAACAAGCCCTTCTCCCAAAGGGACTACATGTCTATACTATAACACTAAAATTCCTTTTTCTCACTACCATCCCATAGGATTTAAAGTTTCAATTTCACTTTTTTTTTTGTTACAAAAAAATCTCCCTGGTTTAGGAAATTTGAAGCGCTAAACTATTTGTCCTGCCTGGAATACAGAAAAACGAAATTTCAAATTAGTCTACTCACCAACTCCTGAAAACAAACTGATTTGATTCCAATGAAGCATACCCATCTTAATTTTTCCTAGACTTTTCTAATGACAGTTCAGAGCTACCAATTTTCAGACTAAAACGACGATAGTGGTAGCTGTAGTGGAGAAACAATCTCGTTTAACGCTATTAAATACACCATTCACTTGTCACTTTTAGACAATGACTACAAAATTCAAAGTACCCAAAAATCAAAACTATGGATCAATAGTACTAAATACTGTCAATAACTCCCTCTAGGTATCAATCAGTCACATTACCTATTAGCAACAGTAAGAGGAGAAATTTTCTCAGAACGTGAATGAACCTCACCTTTTCAATGATTGCCAAGAGAAACTTGTTCCTGACGCCCCTCGCCCTGAGCTGTGCCCTCGCAATCCCGAATTGCCAGAGCAATGCCGACATCCGAGTCGTTGCCGGCGGCAGGAGCGATCTCATTTCAACCAAAGTGGTGCTGCCGCTTGATGGGCTCTCACGATGACAATCATCTGTTACGGCCCAATTTTTCCTTCGACGTTTGGTTGCACGCAAATCTTTCTTCTTCTTCTTCTGGGTCTCGTTGTCGGAGTCGTGGGCAAACTTTCTGAGGAGTTCATCAGAAGATTTCTTGGTTATATGTTGAACTTTAACAGAGGCTAAGGCAGGAGTTTCCATTGTGCAGGAGCATAATTTTTTTTGTTGGGGGAATTTTGGTTCATATGCTTCAGATTTTATGGGGGAGTGGTGTATTGCTATGTGGAAAATAGACCGTCATGCGAATGCCAATAGCTAAATGACAATACAAAATAGTGCAAGGAAATACATAGCCGTTGGGCTTGATTTTACAATGATTTGTGGGTCATGGCAAGTCACTTCCCGATAGCTACCGTACAGAAATCCACATTGCTAATACTGGCAGATGGTTTTGGAAACACGTCAAAATGCTGATTCTTTTTTGGTAAACTAATCCAATTGAATATATATATATATATAAATAAAAGAAAATAATTGTTTTCTAACCATGTCTCGCAAGTTAATGGCTTTCTTTTGGGGCGGATAAATCGCAATTTTTTCTTATTTTTCTGCTTTGTAGAAAAGGCTATGAAAATAGCATAGCAGAATAATAAAGGGTTTGTCGGTCTTAGGAGTTACGCTATCCCGACAATGAATCAGATGTGATACCATTGCACATTGATTTGGCTGCGTAGTTCTACTTCTCATTCCGATCGTCAATCTGTTATTACCGCACCAATTGAAAAATTTATAGGAATAAATTGTATTATGCTGGAAAATATAATCCCTTCTCTCATTAAGACAATTCTAGTTTCCCAAATGTTTACTGTTACACCAAATGCATCAACATATAACTTATGATAGGAAAATTTCAATTCAAGTGATCGGTTCCCCAAACAAACAAAAAATAAATAAAGCAAATGAATTACAGCACTACACCGCCAATATATTACACTAAAAAAACTCCATCATCAGCTCTGGGCACCAATTTTCACCTTTTGGCTTTCTCTAAAGATAGAGATGGCAGCGTTTAACAAACCTCTCTCTAGTATAGTACATTTCTAGTACCTGCGATGTAAATACATAAGTATTTCAGAAAATTGAAAACTTGGAATAGAATACATAAGGGCATTACAACTAACAATTGCAGATTATGTGACTGTTACTAAACATATATCAACATTTCTAGCAATCAGATTAATTTATTAAATTGTATTTCTAACTATTTTAATGGAAAAACTACGTATTTCGACCAATGACAAATTTTTAGGTCACAGCCTCAGTTACCACAGAAACTTCGCTGCGCATATTTAGGAACTGAATTGCGTCCCAAAACTAAGAGCATGACATTCAAGATCCCTCAGATTTAACTGCGAAAAAGAAAGTAAATAAACGTAAGTATGCTCCAAGTCTAAGAATCCCGTCAGATGAAAACCTCTACCATGGGTCATAGCCATGAAATTCAACCAGGAAAAAACAATGCTCTCCATCAAACAAGAGGAAGCCACAAAATCTCATTAGTATCAATCATGTAGGATTGAAGCCAAACTTCTACCTTTAGAATGAGATGCTAGAGTTACATGGAGAGGTGAATAAAGACCATAGCATATTAACTATCAATCTATCAATTAAACAACTGACAATGAGCTCACAAATGTTTATTTAGTACACAATAATCATCTTCTATCCAACTGGTAAGAATATCAATCGTACTTGACCTTTTAAGTTATACCTCAAAGATAAAGGGCTTAAGAAAAACTCCTATGCATGGCTTGATATTTGGTATCACTGTCAGGTTAAGTCAAGAGAGAGGATAACCTACAAACCAAACCTATCTCAATTCATGTCCTCTCATAAAAAAATAACTGAAAACAACTAACCTTAATATTGGTGAGTTGTTATCCAACGGAATCTAAGAAAAAAACTGACCTTTTTTGGTTGAGTTTTCAAGACTAACAAGCATAATAACCATGCAAAATTATTCGAAATATTGAATCAGTTTTAAAATAAACCTTCTTTTTTTTATCTTACAATTTTCTTAAAAATCTCCCTTTGAGTTGAAAACACAGAAAAATAATGTGAATCATTTGACGTTATTCTCTTATAATTAAGTTTTTGTAAACTCACTTTATTCAATGATAGAAGGTAGAAAAGCAGCAAGAAAGAGGGCACAAAAGTTCTAGCAAAGAATCATACGCACTTCATTAGTCATTTATAGAGGCAGATTTTTTTATCAGCTGGAAGGTTATTATTATAATGTAATTTGCACATTCAGGGTAAGTTACTTAGACCTTTGAGAGAAGCTATTCAAGCACTTGTGGAAGTGATTAAGGTATAGTATAAATAATTTAAAGCTCACCATAACAGCAACTCCAGTCTCATTGAATTTAGGAACGCATATGAGTCTCACCAACTGCCCTTCTGATCCTGCAAAGTAGTTACAACCCACATGTAATAATATATGATTTTTATTTTCTTTTGATTTGAGTGTAGAGGGGAGTAGAAGTTATATTAACTGCAAATCAGAAATAAAAATAAAAATTATTTTTAGCAGTAAAATTCAGGATAAAAATACCCTTAATCACACGAGTTTCATATTTATCCTGATTGCCAACAAAATACACATGAGGACAGCTCTCAAGGAAGAAAGGATCCCTATCTGTGAAAGGATAGCACCCTGGAAGACAAAAATTAATATATAAAGGTAAGAAATAAGGACAACATTGAGAAAGTTCCTGATTTTGGCTTTCTACATTCTTCAGCAAATAGCAAGTCATATGAGATTGACAGCTGGTCAAACTTCCAGAAAATTTGACCCAGCTAGTAAGTGTGTAAATGCATCGCAGCATATATATGTATACCAAGGGTATTAGGTGCTGTTGGTGCCAAATGCCTCCACCGTAAGGTCCTTTCCATGAATTCAAGTTTATCTTTGGCCTCTGAATACTTATCAAGATCATCAATATTTTGACCTGATGTCCCAAGAAATCTGAAAGCAATAAGGAGTCAGTTTAATACAAAGACAATTCTAGCAGACAATAATGATGCTAAAAAAATTTTAATTACCTGATATTATCAAGCTCAAAGCAGTGAGGATTTGTACAGGATCTAAAAGTGTTATAAGCCGAAGACCCAGGGAAAAGGCATCTATGCAAAGGCTGAAAGTAAAAATCTTAGTTTTTAAGTCAAACAAAATAGATAATATATAGCCTGCATGCACTCTTTAAGGACAGAATAAGAACCTGCTGTGGTAATGAGTAGTTAGCAGGGTCCCTGGGTCCTGGCATGATATCCAAAGGCAAACCTGCAGCTATCTAAACAGATATAAAAACATTAAGCAACTTGATTCGTAAAGACAGACTATTATTTAGCTATCAAACAAATTCTATGGACCTGATTCAACAGAATATCAAGTTCCTTTATTGGTTCAGACAACCTTGAGAGATCCTTTGCTGCCAAATTCTGCAAATGTGCAACATAATGGCTTTACAAGTTCTATTTTTAAAATCCATGATCGACACAAAGCCCCATCAAAATCCAATTTTTTCCATAACTATGTATAAATAACCAAGATTAGTAGTAACATGCTATTGAAACTGTATGGTACGTAACAAGTTCACATGCAACAGGTGATATCTAGCACCACGACAAGAAGGAGCCAACAACTGCTATCGAGGTGTCAACAGCAACTTATGAAAGCTAAAACGCACAAGACCAGCACTAAAATTTTAATTTGAAAGCAAAAGATAATAACCATCTATTAATGTTCTTCACAACGGAAATCACGAGAAAGAGGAGTGAAAACAAGTAACTAGTTCAGATACAAAAATTGAAGTGAATTATTAATGTTATAATGAGGCAAGAGTTGATGACTTTATCTTCAGTTCCTGAAGCATACGTAGGTATTTTCAATGGGGGGAAAACGAAGAGGCAAAGGAGAAAAATTATGAAGCAGTAAGGCATCAACTACAGCTAAAGTAAATGCATGCACGCACACATATATATGTTTTGGCCAAAGTTAAAGCAGATATTGATTACTGACAGAATATTGTTTAAATTTCCAAAGAAAAAAAAAACATACGCATAGAAAACTAAATAATAGAAAGGGAATGAAGCTGAAGTGGTTTAACATTAAAGAACTCAATTAATAGAGCTGCATACCTGCCCATTAAGAAGCTCGCGAGGGAACTCAACAGAATTCCCCACGATAACAACATGAACAATTTGAGATGCCAAAATTTGCTCCTGCTTAATTTGTAATGGACAAATTAAAAGTTTGAAAGGTTATTTAAATACCAGTATGAAGGCTTAGAAAGGTCAGGATAAACCTTCTCATCTCCTAAATGTCCAGTAATATGATCAATGAAGAGCTGAAATTGGAGAGGATTAGAGTTGCTGCTCCCAACACTTAATCCCGATACAAAAACAATATATTTGTCTTCCCCTGTTAAATCCAAGTTATAGAAATTTTGCACCAACACTTTTATCACAAGGGGAAGTTTTAGTGACCAGAATAAAATGAATGTGCGTAAATAACTAGTATAAATAATGTTTTGCTAGATGCACAAAATAGCAAGCTTACTTATCACAACCTGTTAACAAAAGTAAGAAGAAGGAAACATAAAGCAACAAATTTAGCATGACCATTTATAACTTTTCAAAGTGTGACAAAATATAGAGAAAGTTAAGAAATTAGTTTCACTTCAAGAAAAAGTTAAAACATATAACATCAAACGGAAAGGCATCCATGGTAAACAGAAGTAAAACATAAGACAGTCTACACTTGCTGATTAGGAAGCACATTTTTCAATTAGCAAAACTTCTCAGCTCAGATAAAAAAGAAACCGCTTTGCGCAGAAAATGCATCACTCATCCACATCATGCTAACTCAATTAGACACCTTACAACAACAAACTAAACTGGTGATTTTAGAAATCAAAGTCTACCATATGAGACATAAATGCAAATAAAAATTTCTAAAGGACATATTGTTTAACTAATTATCAATGCACATGTTCTATTGCAGTAAAGGAATCATCACAGATGTAAATGAGTGGGAGGTACTTGATTTAAGAGGAAGTTCTATCTGTGGTGGTAGGCCTGCTTCCAGTACATCTAGAACCAAAAAATCACCTGCCCCAGTTTCCTTTCCATGTATAGCAGCTACAATTCCTGTCACACATGATGCCCATATAAAATAATAATGTGTCACCAGACAATGATTTGGATGACAGGCAAGTTGTATTTCTGAGAACAAGCAATATTAAGCAGTAAAACAATGTCAAAATTCTAGTTAAGCTCAGAAAGAGAAACAAAGTTGGACATTGCCCTTCTACTAATGAAGCAGCAGAAAAGGTGCAGAAACTATCATGTAATGGAAATGGCCAAAGAAAATAATGTAATATACACATCATAAATAAAAAAAATCTTTTATAGAATGTCAATGCAATTCAGGACAAGCCTTTATAGAATGCAGTGTGAACCTACTCTAATTGCCCCCTTTCTCTGTATGCTCTCCATCTTTTAAAAGCTTGCTTACTAGAACAAAATCTTTCAAACATTTCAAACACAACATAATTCCACATATATCATCCTTTTTCAACGTCCTTAAATGGATAACTTAATTTTCCTTATTTTCAATACTCAGACCTTAAAATATATGACAAGTTAGGGCAAGTCAATGGGGTGTCACTACGTCCACAACAAAGTCAAATGGGGAAGGCATGGCATGAGGCATCCATGTTTACATTTGGACCACAGATACGTTGATCTTGTTAGTGGGGTATCAGGATCTTTGAAGCATGCATTTCATCAGGCTACCATTCTGGTTCACCATTAAGAAATAAAAAACCTTTCTACTCACACAAATCTATCCCACGTCCATGGTCCATGTTTACTTAGCAATCCAGTATTGTTTCAACCATTTCCCCTCCCTACACAGTATGGAAGAAAAAGAAAAGAAGCTACAGATACCAACACCTATTTTTTGGTCCTTGTGAACTAGTTGGGTATACAATGTTTCAGGATGGCCAACCTACCCTGAAAGCTATTTCAATTAAGATAAGTTGTTCATGATGCAGACCTGTTATATACACAGAAGGTGAAATGAGATTCCCACCGAGCTTAACTCTCCCACTTTCATCTTCCAAAACTAGATGATCATCTGGGTGCACGAAGTTATGAGGCTTGACAAGTGGCGCTGCAGATCTCTGCAAATTAGTAGCAGAGACATATAGCACTTTGCATTTTATTCTCAATTTCAGGAACAGAACATATAAGAATAATATAAAAAAACATAAAGAAACTCCTACCTCCTTAGAATACTCATCAAGTATGCAAGGTTTGAGCTTCATGTGTTTATAAAGGGTTCCAACGATGACACATTCCTTACCCTCCTCCAGTCCCAACACTGTGCATACTGCAGCAAACCTAGACCAGTAAATAACTTCTACCCATAATTAAATGGACAAAGAGAAGCACAACAAGCAAAGAAAACTCTTCTTACTAGTATATAACTTCTAAACTAGCTATTAGGCTCCATCATTTAATCTACTTATATAGGAACCTCAAACAACCAACATTTTGTTAGCATTATTAAATCACAAAGCCAGCCTTGATTTCCCTGCAGCTAATTTAATGGCCCAGAAACCCAGAAAGAGTTTCCTAAAAATGAAGATTAATGAATACAAAAAATGTTTTAGCAATGAAAATTCTAAACTTTAAAGGCTTAATAATTTCAATTTATCATTTCATCGTTGAGTTGAGGGTAGGAAGGCAGCCTTCTAATTTAGTGCCATATCCAAAATTAAATACCTGCACAGAGGAGCCATAAGCATGGACTTAACTTTACCAGCAAAGCTACATCAACTACTCAAATTAAGAACTTAAAAGGTTTTTGGTAAGCTAAGAACTAAATGTTTATGCCCAGAATTTGAGGTTTCAAACTAACAATGCGAAAGGGGAAAACAAAGGAGAGAACAATCGAGAATTCAATGGAACCCTCGAGGATTTGGAAGATGTTCAAAACTACAAAATTAGGTACCGGGTAAGTGAGGTTTCCACTGGGAAACAAGGGAATACAGGAGAGTTCTCATCAAGTGAAGACGAGCAAAGTAAATGTGGCTGTATTGCTGGCCCCTATACGTTTCTTTCTGAATTTCAAACACTTCATCCTGCAATGAGAGGCAAGGAACATAAGACCTGAAAACAAAATATCACTTTGAGCGCACAACAGGTTGGCATCAAGCGGGATATTGCAAGATCTTATCTTCCCATACAATGTTTTCTCTATTTCTATTCCCTCTCTGAGGCTTTTCTCAGGTTTTCCAACAACCAAGCTAAAAGCTTCAAGATGTTGGAGAAAAAACTAACTACAAGTAAAAAACCAGAATGAAGAGAAGAAGGGAAAACAAAATAAAAGTGCAAGAGCGATAAACCATGGAGTTGTAGGCACATAGCGCTCTGCAGAGACTCTTCCCCGAATCGATTTCCATGGCGCGAACGAAGGACTTCACTGGCTCGTAAGAACCAAATACTTGCTTTGAGAAAATAAGTATTTTTTGGCCTGAGAGAAAATACTTAGGTTTGCTATAAAAAAAAATACTAGGTTTGAGAAAATCGGTACTCATGAGATAAGTCAGGGCAAACTGGTTGAGTTTCCGTTGAAACGTTTTCCTGATTCATTTTTCCCCCGTTTTTTTTTTGTCCAAATATCAAATTATTAAATTATGAAACATAGATTATTTTTTTCTTAATATCTGATGCAATTTTTAAAATTTTGCTATAATGTTATTGATGGATCATGTATAATTCTAAATAATTAAAATTTTAAATAAAAATATTTTTTAGGATATTTAAATTTAATTTAGTTTATTTTAAATTTATTAGGAGTTAGATTGAATTTATTATCTATAAAATATTCTATCTTGATTAGCAAGTTAATATATATTAGAATTTCTTAGTCTTTAAAAATTTTTTAAATAAATGAGATTTTTGTAATATTCCTAAATTGAGTTTTAGATTAAATAATTTTTTATTTTATCAAATTATTTCAATTTTTTAAAAAATTTCATTAAATCCTATAAATAACTATCATTGTAATTTAAATTTCAGAGATCCATATTGGATGAAATTGAGTTTTTCAAATATCTATTTTTTCTTTACTGAATTCTCTTTTTTAAATTCTTCTTTTTCTTTCTCTTTTTTGTTTCCCTCCTCCTCCTCCTCTCCTATATCAGTAGTAACAGTACTTACCATCTCACAAATTTTCACATATTCCATCCTGCTATAAATGTTATAGAGTAATATATCTTGGACACTTCTTTTGCCCAGCATATATCTTATATACTTCAAGAATCAACATCTTGCAGTTTTTAAATTTTTTCATAAACAAATATTGAACATTTCATATGAATTTCATATGCTATATTATACAGTAACTGGCATTAAATTGTATTGTCACTTTTATTTCAAAAATATTATTATTAGAAAAGCTTTTGATGAATACAAAAGTCTTCTACATTATTTCAGATAAAGGCAACTGTTTTATTCAGTATGTTCTTTTTATAATAAATTTATTTAACTATTTTTGTTATCTTGTCATGAATTAAACTATAGTTTCATTTTAAAATTTAATATCAATTTATTTAGCTATACTATTATGCTAGATTATAAATAAGGTCACAATTTCATATTATTTAAAATTAATATAATTAAGATGCATCAAATATTAAGAGAGTCGTTGGCCAAACAAATATTATGAGAGTGAAATGATATTTTCGAAAAAGACATATTTAAGGTATAATTTGGCCGATTTTCAAGAAAATTAGTATTTGACCTGATAATTGGAATCAATTGTCATTTGTTTTGGGGATAAAAGGTGATAATAGTGATTTCCTGATAATTCGTCCAACCTTTTGGCGCTAATAACATATTTGAGCACCACATAGTACAGATAAGATTTAACCATTTGGGTAACAACCGTGTTGGAATAGTTTTTTTATTTGGTGTTGGTCAAGAAAAATTCAATTTTGAGCATATAATACAGATAATTAATTAAAATGAAATTTCTTCAAGTAATTTAGACAGATTGGCTTATCTTGACACACAAGAAATTAATATTTTTACTAATTTAGAGCAAAATATTATATATTTAAGACTGAAGAGAATATTTTTCTATTTTACAGTAGAAACATCGCTGATTAACACATCTTGTAATAATTAATTTTGTAAGGTTCCTCATAAACTATTTGCGAATGGAGTGAAACAAAATTCTTTGCAGAAGAATGAGACGCTTAATTAGTGCCAAACCTTTGTTGATGTCAGCATTGACGGAACACAATTAATTAGCAGGTGAATCATATGCTCCCCTAATTATTAAACAGATGAAGATGATAGTATATTTTCCCTTCCATAAAAATTGTGACTTTAGAACTTTTGAGATTTTTCATAATATTTGACACTTTAAAAAATTAAAAAAATATTAATTACTTATTTTATTATTTTGTCCTTCATTAATATCAAATGGATCATTTAAGAGTGCATTTAAATGAAGCTCGTTTTAATAAAATATTATTAAATTTTACAATATATTAAATGACTTCTTTTAGTATAACTGTATGAAAAAACATAAAATGGCAGTTTTTACATAAGGAAGGGAATATATGAAAAAATCATGGTATGAACTAATTGGTCCAATGAAATATTTCACCATCAATTAATGCTGAGTTTCCCGGTAAGTTCATTCGTCTTAGCTGTGAGAGGGCCGGTCACATAAATACAACACAACACAACACAAAACCGGCATCGAAGCCACTCTCAAAAGAAAGAAATTAACAAACTGAATTAATTTCATACGACACACACATGATCCATTGAATTGTTAAGCATATTTCGGTAGTGACAATTTTCCCTATACCAATGTAACAGTAAAATTAGAGATGCATATTTATGAAATCACCGGTTATAAGCCGTACATATCATACAGAAATCAAGATCATATATATATATATATATAGTCATACATAAAAGTGAAATCTCCAGGTTGAAGGGGAAACCTAAAATAGCACGGGAGAGGGGGAGAATGTATTGTATTAATATACTGCACTGTCCTAGCTATATATATCACATTAAAGTTGAAGTTGTTCATACCCTTGGACGTGAGTATCATCTAAAGGAAGCAAGGGAATTTGACCAAACTCAGAAATAAAGCCTTCCATATCTGAGAACCCTCCCAAGTAGCCACCGGAGTTTTCATCACAGCAAAGTCCAAATTGTTCTTCTTCCTTCATGACTAGTTTCTCCCTTGACTGATAATCATCCAGCCCCAAAATCCCAATATTTCTCAGCTCCATCTTGGTGCTCATTTTGGGCTTGACGTCGACGGAGGACAGGCCAACATCCATGCTTGTTGTAGGCGTAGCTTCATGTCTTGCAGCTGCTATTATCGGCCTCTTGTTGCAACGACGTTTTTCAGCAGTGGGTTTTCCAGTTAGCCTCTGCACTAGTTCCCGGAAGTTTCCGACATCGGTCTTGATGATATCCGGTGCAAATATGTGAATGATGCGTATCTTGGGCTTGGTTTTGGATATTGGCTGCGAATTTTTGTTAATGGATGATAAGGAAGGTCTGTTGGACAGAGCCGTGCAAGGATGTTGTCTCGGATCCATGAAAAGTGACACGAATAAGTAGAGACGCGGACACAGAAGGAGCTAGCTAGCTAATTGAAGGGAGAGGGAGGGGGGGTTGGAAGATTTGTGCAAATGTTAATTAGAAGTAATTAATGAACATGGAGGGCGGGGACATGAAATCAATATATATAAATATAAATGAAGAATAATGATCCAATAAAAGGGAATGTTGGGAAGAAATTAAAAGAAGCATGGTCTACGTCTGTTGGGAGCAAGGATTAGATGAATCCCTGTCTGACAAATGCAATAATAAGAGATAGAGAATCAATAAAGTAATAAGGGGCTCAATGGTCCCCAATGTATGTTCCACTTTTAATTTTAAAAGAAATGTTATATTTATAGAAGGAAAATATCACAAGAGGCAGACACAATATGTGTTGCTGGCCTTCCTTCTCAAAGAAACAGCCACATGCAGGCATGTCAAGGATTGCAAAAACGACAGCCATACGTAATGAGAAAGCATTATATTTCAGAAAAGATCAGTAACTTTAATTTACTCCAACCAACACTGCCTCATGCATCTCCCATATATATTGTCGTACTCCTATTTCTGTATCTATCATCTCTTTCACTTCCCGGTCATCACTGTTGATTAGAAAAGTACGTTGCGTTTTTACTCATTCAAATTAAACCCATTTATAATTAAAAGTTACATTGCTTTTCCATATATACGGTCAAGAATCGAACATAATACAGCATGTTTAAAGAATTAAATTATTTACTAACTGTATCAAGAATACCTTGTTAATAATTTTGTTATTGTTAAAATAAAGAGGTTAAACGTGAGATTAAAGAATATAAAAAATAAGCATATATAGATGTGCATATATATGAAGTACTAATGATATGAGGCCTCTATAGCAACTACATAAGTTAGAGCCGTATTCTTGTCATTGTGAATTAATCATATCTCTAGATTTTGAAGGTTAATGGCGTAAACACAAATGAAATTAATTTAACCGTTGAGGTTTCTGATAGGGTGTATATATATATATAGCATCTCTTTTCCTCCGTTAAAGGGGTAGAGTACAATTTTTAATGAAGAAAAATAATTATACACACAATTTGACACTCAAATTGCATAAAAGCCATGACTTCTAAAAGTACAAACTATTGAGATCGATATATACACTACTTCTCACTTTCTTTTCCCAACATATACATTACTTCTTACTTGTTAATTACTATATTTTTTAGAATTGTATTTAATAATAAGCATTAATTTAAACTGGGGAGAATTTATTTTAGAAATTTCGGTGTAATTAAAAATGGTGGAAACTAGAAATCGAACTTTCCTCTCCAGCTGTTGTACGAGAAGCCAAATTAAATTACAAACTTATTAGTATAATTATGTAAACACAGCTGGCTAAAATCTCAATACAATTGCCATATATGGTATCCCAATTACATTATTAAACAAAGCAGTTGGAATAATTGCCAATATCGCGTTCACGTATTCAGTTTGGAGCCTCAGAGCCGCTTAAATAGGCAAAATGACGTGTGGACGCGTCTGTCACCACTCTTCAATGCCCATTGGAGCTTTCCAACCTCTCAACAATCATAGCCTCCAAACTAGCTACGACGTACTCCCTCCGATTTTTTTTTATAAGATATTTTTTAATTTTTTTTATTCTTAATATAAAATATTTTTAGAATTATCTCAATTATTAAATATTTTTTATCTATAATGTCATTTGTTTGAAGTTAATAATTAATATTAATATCACACTAATAATTAGTGATGTATTAAATATCATTCTCTTAAAGAGAGAAAAGAGTATTATTAATCAACTTCATTAAATTGAAGTAATTTTGAAAAATAATTAAAATTTTATATACAAATTTAATTAAGTTAATCATATTTAACTAAATTTTTTAATTTGTGTAAAGTTGATAAAATCATTTTATAATAAGGATTAAAGAAGTATTTACAAATACAATGTAGTATATAGACTTTCTTTTATATATATATATATATGTTAATTTATTCCTATCCGCAGACATTTTGGCCCCTTTCCTCACTCATGCTTTTTTACTCAATCTAGTTTATTTGATCATCCATAATTTTCTTTAATTTTCTAGTTCTTTGAATGATTAGTTTGAAATTGCTGTATGGTATTGGAAATAACTAATAAAATACTGCAACATTTTTTCTAACAAAATTCTCACATTGTCGATAGATAATTAAATTTTTTAAGTATGTTATTTTGAATTCAATCCCTAGCTAAGGTTTATACCTTTTGCGCTAATATATATATATATATATATATAACGTTTTTAATTAAGGGCATAAACTTGGCGTTTGAAATCTATATTATTCTGGAAAACTGTTGTCACAAGCAGACACACACACATAAAATTTTTAAGCACATATGTGTTTATATAATTTGGACTTAATTCACAAACCTAAAAAATCCAACTTTAATTTGAATTTTTGGTACTAGCTAGGTCCTAGCTACATGATTTTGGACTTAATTATTACTCCCTCCGATGTTAAATATAGGACATTTTGCTCCGATACTAAATATATGACTCTTTATAGTATACAAGATATAATTTATTATATATTTTTTAAAAAAATCCCTATTTAATGTATACCAAAGAGAGAGATAAATGATTAAATAAGGGTAGTTTTGAAAAATGTTATAATTTTCAAAAAAATCAAAGTAGTTAACTAACTTTATCTCATATCCTGAATTTGCGTGATTCAGTCAAAAAACTTTTATATTAAGGATTGAAGAGAGTATTATTTTTTTTATGAACTTGGCCTTATTAATTATTATTATTATTATTATTATTATTATTATTATTACTACCGTCAATCTTGTAAGTAGCAGTCCTGGTTTTGCTTGGCTATTGTTCAAAGTAGAAAACTACTAATAATAAATTTTTTCCTGGTTTTGCTTGGCTATTGTTCAAAGTAGAAAACTACTAATAATAAATTTTTTGTTTAAAT
The DNA here is from genome assembly GCA_026686845.1 of Adenanthera pavonina. Taxonomy (NCBI): domain Eukaryota; kingdom Viridiplantae; phylum Streptophyta; class Magnoliopsida; order Fabales; family Fabaceae; genus Adenanthera; species Adenanthera pavonina. The sequence goes on from JAIVEN010000002.1 coordinate 9,658,420, forward strand.
TAAACTTAAGGGTTCGTTTGGTTCGTAGAAGTGATGTAGAAGGAAGTGGAAGTGGAAATGGAGGTGGAAATGGAAATAGAAATGGAGGTGGAAGTGAGGTTTAAAAGTGTGTTTGGTATGACAATGGAAATATGGTATAATTTTTATTTTTAAACTATAAAATTAAAATAAAAAGATTATTATACCCCTTATACCCCTGCTTACAAAAATCTCCTCTCACCATCTCTGTCGAACCAGACCCACCACCGGCGTCTTCCCAAACCCTTCTGCCGTGGACCACCGTACACACAACAAGGACCACCACCGGAACATAAACTCATATTAATAGCAAACACCCATTTACAACTAAGAAAAAAAAGGCAAATCGAAGAATATAGATATCAACAGAGATCCAACGCCATTGGAAGATTGAAGGTGCAGGCGACGGAGACGACCATCACTACTGGTCAAGCCATCAAAGAAAACCTCATGGATCTGCGTCTCACGATGGTTGGAGATTAGCTGTCATCCTCTCTAGCGCTGTCGCCTGCAATCGTCCTTTTATGGTCCATGTTTAAGCCGTGGTGGAAGCCTCTCACCGCCGTTGATCCGATTTTGAAAATGGAGTTGAAAGCTTCTCACCAATAAAGGGATGTGCGATGGAGGTGATGGTGAACCATCGGTTAAAGATGAAAACAACCAAAATGTGAGAAGGTGGTGGAACTAGACTATTCAACAGTGTGACAGCGGCAGAAGATCTAGGGGATGGCGGCGCTCTGACGTAGGTGGTGAGGGGACAATGTCCATGGCGCTCTAACGAGGACGATGAGTGCATGAGTCAGACGGGGGAGGTGAGGGTAAACTGGTCAAAGAAAATGACTTCCATGGAAGTCATATGGGTTCCATTGGGGGTAGGATGGAAATGGGTTCAAGGCAATTTGCTGGAAGTGGAGTTCCAGGGAGCCAAAAATCTGGTGTACCAAACATCTTAAATTTTTGTTTCCATTTCCATTTTCACCTCCCTCTTCCCACTTCCATCATACCAAACATGACATAAATGGAATTGGGGAGGGATAAATTAAAGAGCCATTAAGATACGTGGATGGAGGGTAAATATATATATATAGAGAGATGGGGCGCGGCGTGGGGGGGGGGGGGGGGAGGAAGGGCGGTGATATAGCGGGAAACAGAATGGAAGACGGCACGTGGCAGACGTGGGGGCCAAATTAGAAAGCAGCCTTTTGAGCTTTGGAATTGGAGGGAACCAAGTCATTTCAGGGAATGCGTGATCCCAACTAACGTTAACATATAGACTATTTTATCCCCGTGGAATATTAATGGATCTCCTCTTCTGTTGATTATTGATATCACTAAATTAATAATCCCACGACAATATTAGTATTATTTATTTCATTAAACAAATAAAGTACTATAATATACTCCTATTCCTTCCTATAGGAGTAGTTTCATTGATTTGAGTGTGTGTGTCTCTCTCTCTCTCTCTCATATTTTACAATTTTTATGTGTAACTGAATAAAATGACGTTTATATTCCATTCCATACACAAAATTAAAAGAAAAAAGAAATGCACGAATTGAAGTGCACATGCTTTCATGTGGAGGCTTGAGTTTGACGCTTCTTCTTCTAAACATGGATAGGATATCCATATATTAATTTTATGACGTACGTACGTCCACACCTCCACTCCTTCCCTCACCTACTCTACTCTTTCCCCTCTCATTCATTTCTAACTGCTCCCTCCCATTTCTTCTCCTCATCAACCAACATGCACGCTTGCATCTTCCTACCATAATTTGTTTCTCAATCTCCATCTCTACTGTCCTCTTTTCCTATTCTAAATATATATGTTACAAAATCTCCATTTGTCTAATTAAGCCAACAAAATATTCCTAATTCTATCATTATTCATTTAATTATCTCTCTTGTGTTTTCAAATCCAAAATTAATGTTGTCCTTAAATTATCCATTATCCCTCCATGACTCTAAATGAAAAGCCACAGGGACGACCAACATGCCTTTTTTCCCCTTTTCACCTAGTACTATTCAAGCTAGTCTCTTCTCTGCCATGTTTTCTTAGAGTATGTTTGGTTCAATTGAGGGAAAAAATTTTAATGAAGGAGATTAGAAGGATTTTAAAATTTCCTTATTTTGAGTGATTGGAGGAGAGGAGATTGAAGGAATTTTAATGATTCCTTGTTTAGTTTAAGAGGAGAGCTAATAACTAATTTACAATTGTATTCTTGTATATTTTTCTTTCTTTTCCTTGTAAAACATCAACGATGGCAAGACACATATCAACAAGAAAAAAGGTAGAACGTATAGGGAAGCAGATCAATAACAACGGTGAGACTCAAGCAAATCAAACACGATTGCAATGGTGAGACGAAAGGGAAGCAAGGAAATGATGAGGGAAGACGGCAAGGAAGATGAGGGGAGCTAGGGACATTGATGAAGATGGGTGGAGTTGGGGACGGCGAAGAAGATGGATGGAGCTCAGGGATGGCGACGAAGAGGGATGGGACAAACAGAGATAGCATGAGTAACAGTGACCATTGTTCGGCTAAGTAAGAAGAAATGGATTGGCAATATTAAAAACAGATCAACGGTAAAATGAACATAATATTTTGGATAACACTATTTTCCCTTAAAAAAACTTCAATTTAAAAAAAGTTGAAAATAGATGTCCGAAAGAGAGGGGAAGGGAAAATTTTGGTTCTCTCCCCTCTAATTTTTTAAAACAAATAAGAGGAGAGGATCGTCCCTACCTTTAGACAATTTTTTCTAGTGGCAAACAAAAAAAAAAGGATTTGGGTTACAAAAGCTTTAACTCAACCCTGGCCATCAAATTCATTGATGTAATAACCTCTAGTTTCATTGGAGCCTGACTTATATATGAAACTACTACGTACTACCCATGCCGATGAATAATTATCTTCCATTGCATCCATATGCTTTCAACGGTTGTACTAATAATAATGATTGGTTGATTATTATAACATTGAGATCAGTTGGATTACTTCCAATGGATGTCACTTCTCATGGTAGGGAAGCCTATAAAATTTCTCAACCACACTATCTTTTGAAGAAGTTACTAGTATTAGATATATGATTTATATCATTTAAACACACACACACACACACATGTATATATTGCTGATCAATACAATATTTTAAATATATTAATTAAATTAATAATTATTATTATATTTAATTAATTTCAATGTAAAGCACTCCTCTTCTTATATTATAATAGACTGTTTTAATTTATTGAGTATAGTGAAATTGATGATTATACATTGTGAGAGTGGTAATAATCTTCCAGTCTCACATATTCATTAACATATCGGCGAGACGACTAGGATTATACAAGACTAGTCCGATTTTCAGGATTTAATCAGCGCTTCGTCATTTCTTTTATATTTCTTCTTCAGGATTATTGATGATGATGACGTACTTTCGGGTTCGTCGTTGAAACAGAACAGCAGATAAGGGGAGAGAGACACGCGCGTAGTGATTGGTGGTAGTCTTGCAGAGAACTGCATGCCCCAAACTCCCATGCAATTCTATGGTTGCTTCCCAACAGACACGTGGCACTTACGTGTCTGATGAGGGACCCTATTACCTTCAGAAACATGCCACGCATAGTCTTGTTGGTACACGTGTCCCAGCCCCTAAATCTATATAAGTTCGCCAATTTTAACACAACCGCAAGACAAACGGGCAAGGTTGAAAAGTTATACAAAGAGAGAAATTATACAGAATGCAGAAAGCGAAGCAAGCAGCGGAGTCCATGAAGGAAACGGCCGCCAACGTTGGCGCCTCTGCCAAGGCTGGCATGGAGAAGACCAAGGCCACCGTCCAGGAAAAGGTACGTACGTTCGCAACATCATATGTGTTCACCATAACATATTAACAATTTAATTATATTATTATACACCGATGCTGTAAGTCGTGTTTATAAATTAATTAATCCTACCGAGAGTTTTTGCTTGGACTTGGTTGGAACTTTATCAGACGGAGAGGATGAGGGCACACGATCCGATGGAGAAGGAGATGGCAACAGAGAAGAAAGATGAGAGGATACGGCAGGCGGAGCTGGATAAACGCGAGGCGCGTGAGCAAAACGCTGCGTCCAAACAGACGGCCACAGTAGCGCCGGGAGGCCATGGCGGCAACTATACCACAGGGACAGGGACAGTCACGAACTCGACGGCCACAGGGGCATATGGACACCCAACGGCAGGCCAACAGATGTCGGCAATGCCGGGACATGGTACGGGACAGCCGACGGGGGGACATGTGGTGGAAGACGTGGATGTGGTTAGGACCCAAAATACCCATAATGCACCTGGGTACGGTACTAGTAGGTCTGGGGGTAGTTACAGTTAGACTATATATATGTAGGTGGTTCAGCTCGTTGCTAGGTTACGACATTTGTGTGGTGTTGTTGTGCAGTCTCCCATCCAGTGGGAGAGACGTTGGTGAGACCTTTCACTTCTTTTGTTTTTAGTTTGTTTTCTTTCGCGGTGTGTTGTGTTGTGTGTACTCTCACACACACATATACCCTCTTTAGTTTTCGATAAATAAAAATGTGGTTGTGAAAGAATAATTACTCATGAATTTCTTCGATTTTGTTGTTGTAATTTTAACCATATATACATGCGATCGATGATGATTTCCGAATAGCCGAAGTAATGGGAGAGAGAAACATTGCTTGTATTCTCATCTTCAGATTGCAACCTTAACAATAAAATTCTTTTGTGGACAAGCATTCATATATATTCTTGGAACAGAATTCAGGCCAAAGAAGAAAGATGTACAAATATACTTACTTGGACAGAGTAACTGTTAACTCTGAATTTTATCACCTGAAACGCACAACCAGAGATTTTAAAATGTCAATTCCTTTCCGTAGTAAGTTATTTCCACATTCAAAATAAAACGAGATGGCAAAGAGAATGAAGTTGATTTTCCGTCGCTATAGTTTTTTCTGTTGGACTCTGTTATTGGTAATGTTTTTAATTTTCTTCGTTGATGTATTGAAGATAACCATTTCAGCTCCCGTTTTATCATTTCGTACTTCCTCTAGAGCGAGTGATCGGATTTCCATTTGCAATTGGGTACGTACATCTTATTTACATCTTTTAGATATCAATTTGCTGTATGTGTACATTTTTTAAATTCAGATCGCTCAAATTTATTTTGTTTACAATTTTAATTTATGTATTTTTTAATTAATACTTAAATAATTAGAAATTAATATTATTTCTACACCGTTTCCATTCGAAATAAAAATATTAAAATTTAATGAAAATAATCATATTTGAATTAAATCTACACGTTCATATAATACCTATATCACAAAAAGTATAATAAAGTCGTTCAAAATGCTAGCGTTTCGTGGACCAGTTACAATGGGGTTTTCCAATATTCCGTTCCGTTCAATTTTTAAATTAAATAAGATTGAATCAAATATAATTGTAAAATAAAAGTTCTACTCAATCGAATTGAGAATGATAACCTTATTTATTCATGTGATTTGTTTTTCTTACCTTTTGAATATTTATTTTAATATTCTACATAATGCAATTGCATTAAAGATCAAATTTCTTTTCTGTTTTACCAAAGTCTTTATTCTTTTTTATTATAAATTTAATCTCAACATGTTTCCCCTTGAGAAATGAGCCATAGTCCAATTCGCCATAAATTTTGTGTGCTATATTAATGATTTTATATAATTAATTTCTTTCTTATTAAGAACTTTAATTTTTTAAAGAGATTAAAATAAGTATAAAATTACAGACTTTACAGACAAGTATAGAGAAAATCTCATGGAAAAAATGGAAGTATCACAGAGAGAAGGGGGGGGTGTTGGAGTCGTCAAATATTATTAGATTCGGGCCATCAACCACTATAGACTAATTAAACAAATGTCGAGCGAACATATTTCTAAATAAAACGAAGATCATGGAAAATTTAGCAATTAGAAAAGCTAGAACTAGAGCTTTGAAAATAAGTCCAGAGAAAAACCCTAATATCGGAAGTTCAGTCAGTACCACTAATTTGCAATGCACAACAATGACAGGAGCCCTGCCTAATACAGGGTGGAAAAACAAATCGTGCCCAACCAGGGTGAAATTCATACTCCTGCTTGACGCAATTCGGCAGCCCCATGGGCAAAGTGACATCTTTCTCCAAAGGTGCAAGACCCTTTGGCAAAATTCTCACACAACTTTGTCTTATAGTTGCTTCCATGAGAGCCTGGTGCTCCAAGAGCGCCATGAGTTTTAGGTGGCGCCGACATTGATAAGGTCACCAGCAACTCTTTTACCAGGTTGCTTGCACTATTAATTTGTTCAAAACTACCTTCAAGTTCAATGTTCCTAAGATTTGGATCTGACTCATGATCCCTAATTGAGAGTTTGGCTCCTGTTTGGCGGCAGATCTGCTTGGAGTTTACACCACCCTTTCCAATGATAGCTCCAGCTAACGAAGCTTCAACACTGATCTTAGCAGTAGCATTGGCACCAAAGCTAGCAACAGGACCTGGTGGGGGCTCCATTCGAGCAGCCAAACGGCTGGAAATAGGTCCCATGCTACGATGATCATCCACTGAAGGAGCAATAGGCTTTCCAAGTTCCCATTCACCGTGGGCAAAGTGACACTTATCACCAAACTTGCACCCTTCAGCGGTATTATATTTGTTGCATATGCGGGTTTTAGCAGTCAGTGGTGTAGACCCATTAGGGACAGGTGATGGGGCTGCAATATTTCTAGATGCCGTGGACACAGCAGGCGTTAAATTCATCAACTGGGCAACAGCATTGTAACCACCTGGAACATAGTGCAAGAAGTGGCAGCTCTCACCAAACGGGCAGCCAGCAGTGCTGTAATACATAGCACAATATAATCAGATTATACCCAAATACTGATTAATTGCACAAGAATCTAGGTCTCCCTTTTTTTCACTGTTTTGAAGTTCAAATGAACTTGGTATTAATAACTTGTTTCGCAAATCCACCTTACACAAGTCAGCACACAAGAATATAAATTTTTAGCACTACTGATGGATTATTTACCGAGAGATCAAGCAAGAAATACAATGAAACTTCAGATCAGTAACTGATTAATCTACTATTTATCCAATCATACACAGAAAACAAATATGAATTTGCTCACAAGGATTAAGTACCAGAACAGTCCCTCAAATAAAAACAAGGGAACAAGAGGAGTAGGAACAATTAGTTAAACGAGTTTAAGAAAGAGATGGGTCACGTGATACAGATCCAGCAAAACCCACTTCATGTGAAGTTACTAAAACAATAAAACCAGTTAAGCTAGTAAAAGCAGTCAATGAAGGACGCAATCAAGGTTCCTCTGAGAAAAGTTCATGGGGCACGTCAATATAAAATACAAAAGGTGTTAGGGAACTACACTTTTCACAATTCACAAGCTGTGAACAGAGCAGCTAATCTTGGGATCCATGTAAACACACAAAACCCACTTTAATTTATAACTTAAAAGTGAAACCCAAAATATTTAACAAGACCTGAACTTATAATATTCCAAGTTATCATAAAATTTGGAAGCAACTGTTGCCAGTAATGATAAGAGCAGCACCATGCAGGCAGTACAATTCTAGTTGACAATCGTATAAGTAAATGACAGACATTCACAAGTGAGAATTATCCAGCAAAAATTAGCATTCACAATGAATGACTATTTATACTTAATTACCTCATTCATATTGAATAATTAAAACACTGCCAAAGCTGAACCTTCCATTAAATTAGTAATATAAACAGAAAAAATATGGACACTAATCATACGAAGTGGTAACGATAGCAGATCAAAAAGTCATACTCTCGTCATCAGCACAAGAATTGAATCAGGAGATCAAAAAGAAAATAAGAAACTGCATGAGAAAGGCTTCAAACAATGAGCGACATCTTGATCAGATTCACAATTAATTATTCCATAAATGTTTCATAGAATCAGAATGGGATAGGTAGAATGTGACTTTCTTGGAGGAACAGATGACAAAAACGACTATGGTCAACAAAACGTAGAAGTGCAATGCCATGATACCAGAACATAAATTTACATCATACCTGACCCAACTTAAGTCTATATTAGTTCATTAGTATCTTACCAATTGAAAGGTGAGTTCATAGGCTGTGGAATGCAATAAAAGCTAAAAAATTACCAGTAAATATCCTCTAGTTGAGTAGGAATCGCCATTTGCACCAATTAATAAGGCAATCACAGAGAGAAAAATGATCTTATTTATCTTTGGTATTATGGTTTCAATGTCAACCACCACCTCTATATCTTATCTTTTTGGTACTCCATAAATAAACCACTAATCTGTTGAGACTTGATTAGAATCTTAGCAATTGATCGGTATATAATGTACCTGTATAAAAGCTTCAAATACCCCATTAATTTACAGAATTACATGCTTTAGTTTTGTAGCGATTATAGAATTAATTCTTACAAGAATTTATAACATTATTTAGAATTTAGATAGAAAATATGCAGTTCAATATATTTATCTAGACAGGAATAGATTAGAACCTGAAAAACTTGGTACATGGCTTCGATTTGCTTCCTACAGCAGATGATAAGTTGTCCATTTCTGTTGCAAAACATTGACTACTTTTTCTCAGTTGACATTCTGTGGCTTATTAATCTAATACACTCTACACCAAAATGTTGACACTTCAAAAATACTTTCAGTTTTGTTTAAAACGAAGAGATATTCATGGGAAATCATATACTTATTTAATTCATTGTAATAAACACATCTATCAAGAAACAGCAATCTATTGTCCCAAAAAAAGGGCAGATCAACCAAATCTGGAAGTTGTTTCTTCTTTTTTTTTTTTTTTGATGATTTTTAACCAAAGAGACACCAAATTAAGGTAACGACCCGGAAAATAACTTCAGTTGCATCAATTAAAGTAGAGAAAGCATCCAGGAAACAGAAAAACAGACTTGGATAACACTGTCACAAGTTAACCACAGATGTTAACAAGTCCCAAGAACAATAAAGGAAACGCCACGAAGAAAAATAAGCAGAAAAACAACATGCTTTTAAAACATAACACGAAAGACAGGACACGTCAAAAAACAAAGAAACCTTCAACAGCACTTAACAAAAAGAAATTTGCAAGCAGAAGAGTGAGGAAGCGAAATTGCTAACCTTGCTTGGACTTTTTGGAACCGCCATTAACATTGGCTCCAACTTCAGCCCTCCCTCTCTTGCGGGTATACATTTGTGCAATAAGTAGATCAAGATCGGAATAAGAGGACGACCTCAATAAGAAAGAGAAAATTGAAGAGGAAACCCAGGAAACAAAAGCCTTAAATTACAGGGAGATCTAGCGAACACAAGAAAATTGAAAAACCCAGGAAACAAAACCTTAAATTACAGGGAGATCTAGTGAACGCAAGAAAGGTGCAAAGCCCTATCCGAAACACTAGAAGATGGTTTTAAAGACACGGAACCTGGGAGGTTTTTGCGAAGGTGGAGAAAGGATAAATGTAATACACTCCCCTCTATTTTATTTATCAGATTTATATTAAACATTAAAAAATAACTTGAATTCTATCCACTACTATTTTTAATAAAATATAAAATAATAAAAAAATAATTAATATTTTATTAATAATTTAAAATAATAAATAAATTAAAATATTTAAAATTTTTTAAAATAATAAATAAAATGTTATGAAAAGAATGTATAATAAAAATAAGACAATGAAAAAATTGAGGATCTTAAAATTAGGGTTTCAAAGCAATTTTATTCTTTTTGGATTCCGCCGGGGAAAAAAAAAGAGAACATAATTCGCCGTCACGGACAATTTCTCTGTTTCTATAATCTGTCTCACGTGGTCCAACAGCTGACGCGAGAACGTAAATCAGCAAATCCAGGAATAATATCATGTTCTCTCTCTCCCCTTATTTCCCCCCCTCTTATTCAAATAATAAAAGTTAAAAATATTTATTTAAATTTTTTTTAAACTTAAAATTATTCTAAATTTTTTAACGTAATATTTTTTTTATAATCAATTTAACGTAAGATTTAAAATTATATAATTTATTTAAATTAATTTATATCAATTTTAAAATTTTATGTTTATTCAATAATAATATTATCTAATACTATTTTCAATGTAAGCCATGTGCAATTTTTAACTTTCATTTCCATTCGTTTTGTGGGCCTCTCTTTCAAGCCCGCAACTCGCACAGTCTACAGCCACATGGACAGTTTTCAGAAACCAAATGGTCCATAAGGAGAAAAACTTATCTGTCCAAGGAGTTTAACGTCATTTGCCCCTGAATTTTTTTTATTTTTAATTTTTTTGCTATGCCATAAGAATTTAAATAAGATATTTGAATCCCATATTGTACTTATTTTTCAATATAATAACAATATGTAACTACTAGAAAATAAAAAAGGTTCATTTTTCATTCTATACTAATTATTAAAATAGAATTAAGTTACATAATACGTGAAACACTTAATTAATTATGCTTTATTTCAGAAAATAATATCATAGAATTCATAACTAAAGATTTTAGCTTATGTTGCTCTGCTTATATTGTATTAATCTATGAAAAAAAACTGGACTAGATCAGCCGGTTCAACCAGTCCGACTGGAAACCAGTCCCTAGTCTAGTTTGGGCATAGATACAAACCAGAGGTTTTTAGAACCGGTGCAAATCGGTTAAGAACTAGTCAAAAACTGGTACAAAAATAGTACAAAACCGAGTTGAATCGGTCATGACTTTTTTTTAAATATTTTTTAAAAATAAAATAACATTATTTTTAGTACTAAGTAGCATTATTTTTAGTATAAGTTTTTTTTCTATATTACAATATGTCATAAGTATTATTATAATACATAATTATTAATAATAATAAATTTACTTAACAAATAATATGAAAATAGAATATCAATGGACTATTTTGAATTCAAAATATAATTATAAATAAATATTAACTTATTTAAATTTTAATATTAAGTTGTAAGACTTATTAATAATATTTTTAATTTTCTACGTAATATTAAATTTACTTTTTATCTTAGAATAAATATTAATTTTATGATCATGAATAAATATTTTTTATATTTTTTATTTATATTATTAAAATATATTAATTTATTCACAACCGATTAGATCTCGATCTAACCACTAAATCTTGAACCATTGCCTTATCCGGTTCAATGGTCAATCCAATTTTTAATATCTTAATATTAATAACATAGTAATGTGGTTAACAAGTATGCATTTTAACGAATAAGGGACTATGCTAGTCTTAAGTTTAAATTCTAAATATATAGCTGGATTAATGACTTGTTAGGAGAACTTTCTTCAATGTAATAATTAGATACAAAATGATTTGATATAAAAAAAAAACTACCTCTAAAACTTAATCAGAAGCTTATATGCCACTAGTACAGTCTCATTTCTCTATTATTTCCTTTCTCAAAGAAAACGATGAAAAATGTACAACTTATGCTTTTTTCCGCATTAAGTTCAGCTGCTATGCCATACCCTACTTTTAAGATTTGTTGAAAAAGAATGAAATTACTCTTTTTTTTTTTTACCAAATGAAAGTACTTTATAATTTATGATTTTTGCCAAGGAAAAAAAATCAGAAATTCCATATTTATATTAAACTTCCTCCATATCCTACACACAGAGACGAACTCAAATTTAACTACTGTGCAGATTGCTCAAGTAACACACGTTAGCAGTAGAATTCTTAACAGGTTGACTCTATTAACGCAAAATGGTATAGCCGATTTTTTTCTTTCATGTTAAATAATTCCAATTGTTGTAAATGGAAGCAATGAACAGTTGCTAAAAAACGACGTGTTCAGCTTCAGAAACAAAACGACACGGTAGAAACATTTCAGCGAAGGCAAGAGCATTGCACATTGCGCACACCACAGAATAGGGGGAGGGGTGTCACCTTTTCTTTCACGCCAATTAACATCTCCGTTCTTTCCGTGGGAAAAACGGTGACTGTCAAGATTTGAACTGAAGCCTTCAAATCAGCACAGAAAAATATTGATCTTATGTTCTACATCTGTCATTCTGCACCCTGTACCTCAACCATTCTGTTCAGCAGGCTCGCGTGGATGCTCCTCTATCATAATTTTCCCACCGTGTCGTTTAAGTTGTCAAGTAATTTAACTTACTGTGTTAGCTTCTGAAAACGATGAATCCAAATGATACGTGCCCCAGGAGCACAGTAATAACATATTGAACAATTGTCGTCCCTCTGCAATTCATGGATTGACAACCAATAAGATGCCAAGAGTATACCAGCAATCAATGGCGACAATGGAACATTTAATAAGTTCAAGTCAGGCTTGGGTCAGTGGCCTTATCCAATGTCAGTATATTCCAGGAATTCTGAGCAATCATCAAGCCCTGAGATTAAACCCGCGACAAAATCATGAGGGACCATACCAAAATTCTCCGCCTCTAATGAGTTCTCCTCATTTAAGACAAAGGGCAGATTGCAATCCATATCATCAGTCCCAGCTTCGTCCATGGTTAATGGGTTAAGATCAATTCTCAGATCTTTGGCTTGAAGTGATGACACTAACTGGAATAATGGCTCAATCCGTTGGTGACGCATCTCACCAGCATCCATTGAATTTCGTTTGGACTTTGATTTAGAAGGCTTAGTAGAGTCTGAGATGGAAGATTTGTGCTTTCCCGAAGCTTGTACCTTAGATCCTGGTCTAGATCTTGTATCATTTGATGTGAATACTGATGAAGCCCACCCACAACTGTCTTCCTCGCAAGCCCTCGCTGCCTCCCTGAGAAAAAGACATTACCCATGAGCATTCTCCCAGAAATAAATAAATTACAGAATGGGATGGGCTTAGGTCCCTTTGGCTCACAAACTAGACTGGAAAAAAAGAAATTTCAGACAGTATTTATTGATTTCTTGACAAAATTACATCCACATCAATCCTACGTCATCATTATATAATTAATTTGGCTGAGAAATGGTCTAGCAAACAAACAGCAACGAAAACTATTTCTTTGATGTAAAGAGAATTCAGAAAAGAAAGCAATAAGCTGAGAATCAAGGCCAAATATTAACAGCAAAAGAGCAGATATTTCATTGAATCAATCTGTTTCACATAACCAGCTACATTTATACTGAATATATGATGAACCAAATAATTTAATAAGAGGAAGTAATATGAGCACAAGGAAAGAAAATAGCAGTTAACTACCATAATGCAGCGAACATTTAACTACTCTGTTAAACGAGGCCAAGAAACACATAACTGTATGGTAAGGATAAAAGAAACAATCCCTATGAAACACATAAAAGTAACTCATGTTTCACAAATCAACGCAAAATATCTTCAGAATGCAAAGGCCAGAAACAAAAAAACACTATTTTCTGATTTCTCCAAAACTTGTTACACAACACACAATAGTCCTAATATAGGCACGAGCAACGCTCTATTGATTATATTGGGTTTGTTACAAATTGGTACCTCCACTACCTGACCAGTACAGCCATACACCTAAGTTGACCAAACATCCTATTCATATCCTAACTAGCACCAAACATGCACATAATAAATGACACACACAAGGCAGCAACATAATTAAAACACACCAAACATATAAAAACAACATAATTCCCACATATTAGCACCATTCTGTTACCATCATCATATTACTACTTATTACTTAGCGCTGATTTGTGCCATTACATGGAGTGGCCAACAAGAAAATCCTCTCCCACCCCCACCCCCAAAAAAACAACCACAAAAAAGAAATTTTTTTCTGATGTACGGAGAACCATGGAAGAATCAGATGCCAATAACTCAACAGCACAACAACTAACTGCCAAATTAGACATACTTAGAAATAAATCCCCAAAATACCAGTCTATAGCAAATTTTCAATTACTACACCAAGAGATGAAATTATTATTTATAAAAAAATGCAAAGTTTCTTGGTGACAAATCAACAAGCCATGCTCATAACATCACTAATCCAACCAAAATAAATTTATTGAGACGTCAAAGCATAAAAGTAATAACCATGCCATTGTATCAAGCCGTACCTAAACCGATCCTCAGCAACAGACCCACAAGCTCTAAGATGATAATCTTCCCCATTTGGGTAAATTAATGATGGTAGGGGCTCTGTCCCATGTATAGATAAATTTATAACAGATGGAAATGAAATTAAGGCATCACTCTCTTCTTTCTGCAACTCCAGTGTCACATCCAGCTGATCTGCAGTCACTGGCACATTGTCACCCTGATTAGAGAGGGAGATTTTGTCATCCTGTTGCCTACTGCTGGTTTCATCAAGTGCAGCAGCTAATAACCTTCTGCTCTGGGCCAGATTAGTGACTGTCATCCTTTCAGAAGGCTTCTTCAGACGATTCTGAGAGTTCTGACCAACAGAAGTAAAGAAACTGTGATCAAAATAATGACCATTTTGCATTGGGCGTGGATTTTGCCTTCGGTCGCCATGTGACGCCACCTTCCAGACACAAGAAAGCAGAGCAAAAAAATGCTTCTGCAGTAACAACTCCCGATTTTCCTGCTCAGAAGCAACATCTAGCAACGTCCGAATGTTATCCTGCCAGAAGAATTAATATATAAGCAAAAAATTCCTACTCTGCAATTTCCAAATTCAACACAGCAAATGCCTGATTGGAGTTTTTAAATATTATCCATATTCAAAATAAACAGCATTTGCAATATACAATCCAAAATTCCAAATGATGACATTCTAATACGAAACATGTGGAAATCAACGTGAACATGTTAAAATTTTCATCTTTACCTCAGTTACTTTAAGAAGAGACTTTCCAGAGCCAGTACTGTTGATCCTCTCATGACTAGCATTGTCTGCTGATGACAAAACATATTTTTGGACTAGTTCTCTGAACCTCTCACAACAATGGACAGGATGACGATATCTCCCCCTGTATGATCCACCAGCAGTCATACCATAGAGTGTTTCACTAACCAAACTCCAGTTAGAACCATATTCATAAACAATTGCACATAAAATTGCATCCTCCTGTGGTAACCAAAAATCAGCTGATGGAACCCCATCTTTGGACCAAGTATTACCCTTCTTCACTTTTTCTGGTTTTATGATCAGGAGCCGTTTTACAGGCATTGGTGTTATGGATATTTTCCCTCCCATCTTATTCCTACTGGAAGGTTTCTGTTCAAAGTCAACCATACTTTCAGATTGCTTTGACTCTGCATGTTCATCTGGCAAACTTAACAAGGCATGATCTGAATCTGAAGCACAAATATCAGGAGCCCTCTTGGTCTTTTTGGACTTCTTCAGTGTCTTCTCTTCCTCACCATCAGCCATAAATTTAGGCCTTTTACGTTTTTTCTGCATAGTTGAATTTGGAGACACCAGGTCCAGACTAGTGACAATCTCATCATCCACTGACATGGGGTCTGTTTGTGGCTCTTCTTTCATAGGTTTGGATTCAGAGGCTAGAGATCCTTTCTTCAAGGATTTGAACTTGGTTTTCTTGGGTTTCTTTTTAGGTTTGGGCTTAGAATCCCTTGGTGTTTGAATCCTGCCAATACATTAACACTCATCCTCAAGCATTTTCAAAAATAGGAAATCACCTATTTCAATTTATATTGCCAATATATTTCAACTTCATACTACCGAGATTGAGATGACTATTTAAGAGCCAGGGCTAATTAAACAACCCCCAGAGAAAAAAATTGTTTAGTGTGTAATAATATTATAGTTATTAGGAGTGAAAAATGGGTTTCAAATTTAAATAATCAGGGCAAGGGGGCAACAACTATAAATGAAAACACCCTTACTTTTCAGTATCACAATTTTCTTCATCAGCCTCTTCTTTCTGCTTAGCCTCATTTTCAAGTTCCTCCATTAACTACAGAGAAGGAAAAGCAAACATAATGAACCATACCCATATGAAGATGGACAAAGCAAGAAATCTCAAATCTAACTAACCTGATGTTGAGCCAAAGCCTCTACTTGCTGTCGATATGCCTCAGTTGCAAAATCAGCATCCCATCCTGACATCATAGATAAAAACAGTTTAATCTCATGTTATGTCATGCTCACAAGATAATTAAAAATCGAAAGTGTAACATGCCATCAGCTACACAAGTTCCAAATTTTGCTAAACAGTGATCACCAAAAATCAGCAGCAGATCATATTAAATTTGGACATTCAGCCAAAATGCACATTTATAAGAGTTACTACATCTTTTTTCTTCGCCATCATAAGATTTACTACACCTATTTAAACGGTTTCAGCTGTGAACACAAACATGAACTTTGTTGCAATTATAATCTCATATACCAGCTAAACTCAACAAGAAGGACAAGTAATTTGAAGCCTTTCATGATGGAATCACAGTCCAAGCCAATGGCAATCATCCTCTAATGTTGAGAATCTGTGAAGTTGATCCCAAAGTACCGGTAATAAGCACATAGTACCAATCATTCAACTTCACCAACTTGAACTTTAGAGGATCTGTTCTTTGACCATCACCCTATATCTATGAAATTTTATATATAAATAATCATAATTTTTCATGCTATGAAGCAAAAAGATATAGAATAGGCACATACTTTCATATACAAGAGGTTCCTCATCTTCATCAATTTCAGCTTCCATCTCCTCCTTGTACTTCTCAATGCGATCCAACTCCCATTCTGTATCCTCAAACCTGACTTCAGATTCCAAGGCTGCTTTATCTATAATTGGATCCCATACCTCTAGAAAACGAATAGCATACTGATCTATTGGGCGTAGCTGGTTCTCAAAGGCTGAGATAGCTTGTCCAGCTGCAGCAGCAGCTGCAGCCATCTGTTTGACATCAGCCAGCATGTCAACATCATCTTCTCTAACAGCTACAGAGAGAGGTCTTTCTTCCTTTGGGTCACTTCCAACTAACATCAAGGCATTTTCTTTACTTGACTTAGAAACTGATTCGGCTAATTCTGAAGGCTCATCAACTTTCATATCTTCCTCATTTACATACTCATCCTCCTCAAGTCTCCCAATGGCTTCTTCAGTGAACTCCTGGTTTTCCACAGCTTCTTCCAGTTCAACTTTCTTCAATGCCATATAATCTGCTTCATCTTCAGCATATTTTAATGCTGCTTCCACATCTGCATTAGTTACAGAAACTTCATCCCCACTATTCTGGCTTTTCTCCTTCTGCATATTTTTCACCGGAAGTGTTCTATGTCCTGAAAATAATTCCATAGGATCAAGCTTCTTGAAAAATTCAGTATTATAACCTCCACTCTGTATAACTAAATCATCCAGTGCACGCTTCTGCTTTGCTTTCTTCAATATATTCTCTTCAATGGTGCTTTCACTTATCAATCTATAGATATGAACTTCACGCGTCTGACCAATCCTATGGCACCTATCTTGAGCTTGTTGATCCATAGCAGGATTCCAGTCACTATCATAGAAAATAACTGTGTCAGCTCCAACTAGATTGATACCAACACCCCCACTACGGGTTGACAAGATGAAAAGAAAAATTTTGGGATTTGTGTTAAAGCGTTGCATCAAAGTCTGCCTTTCCTCTGGTTGTGTTGATCCATCCAATCGCATGTAAGTGTAACCATACAAATTAATGAAAGCCTCCAATATGTCAAGCATCTTTGTCATCTGGGTGAATATCAAAGCTCGGTGACCTTCTGATTTTAATTTCCTCAGCAATGTTGCCAGCTCCTGCAGTTTCCCACAGTCGAATTGTATAAGACGCCTATCTGGGAAATAAACCTGCTGTCGGACAATCGCAGGCCTGATTGGTGACAGAAGGGGTGACAAAACTTCAGAGCATTTCTGCATGTAAGATGGATGCAGAAACACTGGCGTTTCACCTCTACTGCACCAGCAAACAGGAGGTGGTGCTCGTGCCGCAGGAATTGCAAACATGAAACTTTCAACCACATCAATCATCTTTTGGAAACGTTCAACTGGTGATAGGATAAGGTCAGCTAGCTTTGAGGAATACATGTATGACCTAGGGTTAGCCTTCACCTGATGAATGTCATATACAGGATGCCTAATGGTAAGAAGATCCCGCAAGGTTGTTGAATAGACAGGCCTTTTTTTACATCTCAAGGAATTCCACCATGCAATAGCTGCTGCACGTTCCTTTGCTTCTCTCAGCCTCTCTTCCCAAATTGCCCTCTGAATTTCCTCAAAAATATTAGCTCCATGAAAACTTTTCTGATAGTTCGATTCAGGCCTAATTACTTGTATACCATTCATATCAGCGCACTCCATGATTAAACTTGCAGGGGTCTCGAGAGCTTTTACTTCATCACTCTCCCATGAAGTCATGCTATAATCAAGATGAGTAAATAAAAATCCCAAACCTCTTAGGTCGGCTGATGAAAAAGGGCCAGTTGAGAACACAGAACACACAGAAGAACTTAGCTGAACATCAATACCCCACATATCAAAAGAACTGACAATAGGACGACCTTCAAATAGGTCCGGATGATTGCAAACCTTACGAAGTTGCATAATTACACTAATCATCCCAAAAAAATTGGCACTTGCCAGAGTGGCTTGGGTCTCCGTACTACCAATGAAGTCCTCATACAAATTCCGCTGCCTTTTTGACAATCTACAGTATATGACATGCTCATGTTTCATTGGAAGTTGCTTCTCCACATCTTGCTTTAACCGACGAAGTATAAATGGACGAAGGACATTATGCAAGCGATCAACAACCTCCTTATTTACTTTTTCCTCTCCCTCCACCATCCCAGATATAGGATTACTGAACCAATCCTTAAATTCCTGATGAGACTGGAAAACATGAGGCATCAAGAAATGCATGAGAGACCAGAGTTCCATAAGATCATTCTGCAGTGGTGTACCTGTCAAGAGAATACGTCTCTTCGAATTGAAATTCAAGAGGGTCTGCCATCTCTGTGATTTCCAATTTTTAATGAGATGAGCTTCATCTAAAATCAAGTACTTCCACTTCTTTCGCTTAAAGACTTTAGAATCCTGAATAATTAATCTATAAGTTGTTATGCATACATGAAATGAGTTTGGTTTCAACCATCCTTGTCTTTTAAGTTTCCGCTCTTTTGCACTTCCAAAATAAGTCAAAATTTTAAAAGCAGGACACCATTTGAGAAATTCAGTCTCCCAGTTAAGCATGACACTAGTTGGTACCACAATGAGATGTGGGCCCCAAATCCCTCTCTCGCAAGCAAGATGTGCAAGCAAAGCTATTGTCATAATTGTTTTACCAAGCCCCATTTCATCTGCCAAAATCCCGTTCAGTCTTTTTTCATACATTGTCACAAGCCAATCCAATCCAATGTGTTGATACTCACGGAGAGGGTACTTAAGTAGAAAAGGAAATTTTGTGCGCACTTTAGTTGTGGAGAAGGTGTTTCCAGTTGGTTGTGCTGATCTTGCAGCTGCTGCTGCATCTGCAATTAGATTTTCACTCTCCCTTCCCTCTGGATTTTCATGAGGTGCTTCCCAATGTTGTTCTTCTGTCTGGGACTGTACAACAGCCATGTGCTCATCAGGCTTGACATCTTCATCCATAGAAACAGCAGGATCCTTCTTCCTATCACCTTCATGCGGTGAAAAATCCAAAAGATCTTTCGATGAAGCAGAAGCATCATCAGATTCATCTTCACTATGTTTGCCACTGGAGTACTATCATAACAAATAGCATAAAAATTCCAACTTGTCAAACTTTAAAACTAAATAAATAGCAACCACCCAAATCATAAGTAAAAAATAGAGATAAATAAAACCTACCTTTCTATACATTGCAAGGAGTTCCTCAACAGGCATGTCACTCTCCTTTTGTAATAAAGCAATCTACAAATAATAGCTTCATCATGAAGGTTAACATCACAAAATATGCATACAAGAACAAAGCAGACTTGCCGGAACATGTTCAGTCAACAATCCTGTGATTATCAATAAGTATGCTAACATAATGAAGGGAAAAAGGCAAGCTGACTAGCTCTTAACCTCATCCTTTGGATCAACTGCATCCATTTTTTCCAGTTTTTCCTCCTCGGATAAGGTTGTTTCATCATCCTGAACAATGTATTAAAGTTAAGACACAAAAATTTCTCTAAACAATAATCATTGAATCGAAATCAAAAAACAGTAGGTTGCAATAGTTAAACAAAAGATTCAGCCCACACTGCTAGTAACTTAACTGTTATATAAAATGCAATATAATGCAGATTTCTTGACTTCAACTAAAATTCAATTGAAGAATTCTGATTAGAAAAGATGTATCATAGAATGCAATGCATGTGGATTTGGTGGATATAAAGCGTAATGAAGTTGATCACTTCACATCTGGCTATCTATCAATAATAACTGCCAGCTAAGCACATTTCCCCCATTAGAACAGGTGAAGGTAAATTTCCCCTGCCTAAAATATGGAGACAAGAGCAAGAGCAAGGGAAATGGTCATTGTCCCATGAAGACCTTTCGATGTTGAAATTACTATAATACCCTTCATTTATTCAATTACTTTAGTATATATGTGTTTATATAAGCAATCATATTAATTTAAACTAAGAAATTTTAGCATGTATCTAATTTCTGTGATTGTATTTGTATATAAAACATTTTGTTATGATTTTTCAAATTTTACTTGATTGCTATACAGGTTAAAAAAAAGAAGGATCCCACAAATCCTCGCACCCCTGAAGGGAATGGGCACAAGGATAGGAAGCACAGAGGTCCTCCTGCCTCTGCCTTGCTGCCCTCCTTAGTCAGCCATATTGCAAAACTACATATGTTCGGTCAAAACTACAATGCCAAAATTCCACCTCAATTTGAGGAAAGCAGGGTGTACATATATAAGAGAATGAAATCATGTAATTATTCTTTCGGGACTGAAAAATAATCTGATCATTAAGTTAAGAACACTTGGAACAGTCGTGATGTGTGACATCCAGGACATCAGTATTAGAGGCCAAACACTCAGCTGCTAAAAAGAAAAAACAAACATCTACAAGAGTGTATCAACTACCAACCTTGCTGACCTCATCAAAGATCTACGTCAATGAAAGTGGTGAGAATGATAGCAGAATACGTGCTAGGACATAGTAAACCACTTACCTTATCCTCTGTGGCAAGCAAGAAGTCACCATCTTCCTGCGGCAATTCAGAAACACAGTTTACATAAGAAGTTATTGTCAAAAATTCAATCATTTATAGGGGGAAAAGTGAAAAGAGGGGAAAACATCAAAACCATTGAGATGTCATTCTTTATTTGGAGCTTTAGACTTTAAAGTGTGGTACATGTAGGAGAAGTAGGGTGCGCACAGGGCAGGTCGTAACAAGTAAAGAATAAATGTGTTGAAACTTAACAAAGGAAGACAGAAATATTTATTTTTTATTGGAATTCTAGACAAAAAAGGTTCATAACCTCACTCCAACTCTAGTCAGCCCATAATTCCAACATCATGCAGATTCCTCACAAATCACAACTGTATATGACTGAATAGATAAGAGCTTTGTCAAAAAAAAAAAAGGATTTTCTTTTTTAACAGAACAATGCCTACAATCATCTCAGGCTGTCAGTGGATAGCAAAGACATCAGACTTCATAATTGCTAACACATTTCAATTTCTAAAATAAGAATTTAAGAAGCAAAATCCTAAGGAATTATTAATTCATACAAATAAATTAGAAATTAAAAAGCAAACAATGCGTGTTTTCCTACCTCTTCATCACTAAAGTCATATGCAAAATTTTCAGTGGCCCTCTCACCAGAAATTTGCTTTAGATTTTCCGATTGACAGATCTTATCTTTGGATATATCCTCTGCTGATGTGTTTAGAACACCATTACTTTCATCCTGATATTGCAAAAGAAGCATTACACTTAAGTCCTTGACTTACTCTGCAATTCAGAAGAGATAAAAAAACACATACAACTTACACAACGACGACCAGAGACCATGCTGGATTTACTTGAGCCAAGCTTGCTAATTGATAAGAAATTGTCTCCATTTTCTGCAGTATATCAACATGACACGTTAGAAGAATTTATAACTTTACAAACATAAAGGGCGGAAAAACTGGTACTTGTCCTTACCATCATTTCCATCACCAGCTCTGACTACTTCATTATCATCTCCACTTTGCTCCGGACTACTTTCTTGACTAACTGATCCTGCTAATTGTTCGAAAATAACAGCATAAGACCAGCTAAAACAGATAAGCACTAAAAGTGAAAAAGTTTAGAAGAGATTCATTCAGTTCTTACTTTCCCATCATAAGTTGGAAAAAATCAGTAATGGAAGATGAAACTCAGTTGTTTGGAATACCAAAAAGTAACCCACAACAATGGCAGCCCAGGCCACTAAAACCTCCTATGGTCTGATCCAAACCATCAAATTTACAACAAAGTTTCTGCTAACATTTTCATTATACTCACATAAAATATACATTCTAATGATAAAATATACATTGTTTTCTTTTCTAGAGGACTTGGCCTCCCCCTCAGGAGACCAACCTGGCATTCCGTAAAAAAAAAGTGGGTTCCAATAATAGCTCACCTTCCTCTCCCGAATAACGTTTCAGTAACTCTTCAAGTGGAAGATCAATTTCATCACGCAAAGCTGCCAACTCCTCTTGCCTTTCTTCTTCAGTTATAAGTTCTTCAAGGGTTTGTTCATCATCCTCCTGGAAAAAGTACCATCATTTAGCATAAATCCATATACCAATTTAAACCAGTCTCACCCAATAAAGCAACAGAAAAAATTATCAGGCCCAAAACACAAAAATTGAGAAAAAATCACGTGAATTTGCAAAGAATAATTGAGACTCAAGAACATAAAAAGCACATGATTTAAAAAAAAAATTATATATTATGCAAATTGACAAACAGTAGGCTTGTGCAAGCAATCCTATGTACATGAATCATCATACATGCATATCATTATACAAAATTTCATTTCAAAGCATATTAAGGACATGATTACCTATGTGTTAGAGTGAAAATATAAAGATGTGCTGCAAAGAAAAATGGGACAAAAAATGGCTTTATCTACTTGATTCACATCTGATTTGAGTCAAGCTTCATTAGAACGTAAGCACAGAGGAATGAAACATAGCAATAGCATTTCAAGTTAGTAAAAATTCAAAGCCTGTTTGGATTGGCTTTTAAGTGATTATGGAGGAGAGAAAAGTGATTATACTGCTAGTTTCCAAATGCAACTTAGATCAAAATAATCACTTATGGCCATTTAAGTTATTATTTCCATAAGCTATCTTTTCCAGCTTATGATAATCACTTATTCTCTCATAATCACTTATTTCACTCTTTCTTCTCATTATCCACCCAATAATCACTTAAACCCCGATATCCAAACACATTTCTTTTCTCAAAATCACTTATGGGTTAAGAATATCCAAACACAATTCACTTTTAACATAATCACTTTTTCTCATAATCTATTATAAATAATCACTTATCCTCATAATCACTTATATATAATCTAATCCAAACACACTCAGCAAATGAGTATCAAGTAATAATTGGCAGGCGTTCAACCAAAAATCAGGGCTCCTATTTGAGAAGGAAAACTCATCTTCCTATAAATAAAAATAGTATATGACCTGTTTATTAATTAGGAATCAGAAAATGTAAGAAGCATATTAAGTAATGCATTTTGTGAGACAAAATATAGCAACGTAAGAGGCATATAATGCTTGCTTTAATTGGCTATTTAACAAATATAATAAAACTGTGCTAATAGTAGTGAAGCCTCATTAATCTACAGTACCCATAAGTGGTTATATTCTCTATTTCAACAGATCATCTTCTACTAATCCCATGATAATTTGGCAACAATCTTGCATTTACACTTTCCAATGACAATGGACTTAGAAGAAACCGCCAACACTCTACAAGATTTCCCATGAGTCCATGATGATAACACAGCCACCAATATTATGTGAATAGAGAATTATTATCTGTCTGGCTTTCTGGAAGCCACAAGATGCATGCACAGGAAGTACCGATTTGAGAAAACATTTTGATATTATAATTATAAGAAAGAAAATAGCAGAGAAGAGTAATCCACACCGATTCATCACCAGATTGTACATCGTATTCTTCATCATTGTCAACAGGATCCGACTGAAACTCTGCTACAAATGGATAAAGTAAATTTAGTAAAAGAAGTAAATATTCTCTATAATTTTGAAGATATGTCTCTCTACCCACCAGTGTTAGCTTCGTTAGCTTTGTTGATAATGTCTTCGTCTCCTCCCTTGAATTGGGCACTCGTACAATGCTCTGGCGACTGGTTCTCCACTGGTTTAATTGCATCCACAAGATTTTCTGCCAACATGGTTGAGTACCTAAACAAGATAGATTTAGAAGAAAATGTCAAAAGATTCAATTGATTACAACTGCCACAAACAGGAAATGAAAAACTAAAAGAATATACCTCTCAGTTTGCCCCAAAAGAAACTCGAGCTGTTTGTCAAGGGCCTTTTTTTTTTTCTCATCAAGCTCCATCTGATGCTTGTAAAGAACCTGGAACAACAATTTAGGGAGAAGAAAAAAGGAAATCATCAGAACTATAGTGGGGTGGGAAATAAATCACATAATTACAAATGCATTACCAGCTTTTCTATTTTCATCCAAAATTTCTTCACATCCTTGGAAATATTTAGTGCAACTTTTCTTAATCGCTGTTCTTCTTCCTGAAAAAAATATATTTACATATCAACTCCCACCACATTTTTTCCGGGGAAAAAACATTCAAGCGTCAATTTTACTTTCTGTAACTTAAATCAATTCTATTATAATATTAGTAACAGTGGCAGGCTTTTCATTCATAAGAGATTTGCAGTTTGAACCTTCATCTTCTTTTCACCTCTTGTAGCTGGATCTAACATGCCCTTGCTAGCTCTTAAAGCAACTTTCTTTGCCTGAGCTAATTTCCATTTCCTCTCTGATTCAAAGTCCTGCCAAGCAATAGTATAACAACCATTATCATATCATGTAAATGACACCGCATCAAACTTGTCAGATTTGTATGGCCAAACTAATGAATACCTTTGATAACCACACCATCTCTTCTATGACATGATCCCAATGAGTTTTAGGACGTCGGGGCTCCCTTGGAGCCTCAAGTGCCTGAAACAGTAAAAAGTCATGAATCAGGAGAGAAATTAGGACAGATCAACAAAATTATAGGAAAGGGAGCAACTAAAATATTCTCATTTCAGAACAATAAAATATTCTGAGAGCAATCCTTCTGACATTCAAACCAAATAAGTGATGCACCTTAGCATGTAGCACTTGAGACTATACAACTTGATTAAACCTCTACTTGATGAGGTTTCCAGTTAAAACAGAGCTAAAAGCCCAAAAAAAAGTCCTTTTAAACTTTACAAATAGCCCAGTATAGGACAACAAAAAAGTCAACAAGCATATGTATGCCACATTCAGTAAATATGTTTACTCTCCAAAGTTTGACAATATTTCATACACATGATTTTGTCTTCTTGATATTACAATCTCACTGCAGTTAAGATAGGCCACGGTACATGATACTGCACAAGTTTTACTTTCACAAATCACCTCATGTGCCAGACAGAATAATTCTATGCTAAACATAATGAACTCGCGTTATGTCATTTGAATGCTAATTTTTCTATACTGGTAAAATCACACACACAAATGACAAATATGTGTAGCAACAGGGCCTCAGACTGTTTTTCTTATATACATAGACATTTTCCTATTAAAATCAATGCTAGCAAGATATCTTATAAACCAAGTTCTACCAAACCTGGTCTCTAAGAAACAAAAAAAATCCATGTTTGCTATAACGTGAAACAAAAAGGTAACAAAATTTTCAATTTAGGCAGGGAGCATGGATATCAGCCCACCTTTGACCAACATCTGAAGAGGTAACATTATCTTTAATTAATTTCATCAAATTTCATTTGCTCAATTTGTTCATATATTACCAACATGTTTTGCATTTGCAAATTGTTGGAGATAAGCATTGAAAGGAAGTCCCACATCTAAAAGTCATAAGAAAAACTAAGAGCATATAAGCTTGTGGCAATCCTAACCGAGTAACTTAAACTATTTAGGTGATACAAACAAATCCAAACGCAAGCCAAATTAAAAAAAAAAAAATTGGCATTAGAGCACAAGGGGGAAAAAAGGACTAACTGTTGCAAGATCTAGGACCCATAAAAGAAAAAAATAAAGTTGGACCTGAGGCCTCTAAGACTCAGAACACAAACCCAAGCAAATAAAATTGGGTCCAAAGAATAACTAGACTGAAAAAAAAGGAGTCAAATCCAGTTACATTTAAGGGGCAGTGTTGAAGATAAGCATTGAAAGGAAGTCCCACGTCTAAAAGTCATAACAAAAATTAAGGGCATATAAACCTATAGCAATTCTAACCGAGTAGTTTAGGCTATTTTGGTAATATGGATAAGTGCAAGTACAACAAGTGATAAAAAATGCCAACATCAAATTGCAATTCCTCTCAAATCTTCTCTTGTAGATCATAAGAGAGAATAAAGTTAAAGATAGAGCCTGCTGAAAATTGTAATAATGATAAACAAATAGTGCAATGCAAAGAAATGCCTTTAGCATTTCACCTCTCTGAACCAAGGGTTATTCTTATGAAATACAACTCCCGCAAATGGTTTCTCGTATCCCTTCAAAATCCAAATGAGTAAACTCTTTCACTCACTTAAACTTTCTTCAATCTATATAAAATGTATAATTCACAGGTCTATGACATACGACCATCTTTTTTTCTGGTACACTACCATGTTTGCAATCATAAAACTGGGATGATTAATATAAGAAAAGGTCAATAACTTCTATAGACAACTAACTTCAAGTTTAATTTTGGGGTTAAAAAATCAAAGCGCTTGTTTCATTTGCTTCATAGAGTCTATCATTAAAGAAATAAATGTACTTATTCAAAGACTACTAATATGCAGGTGTAAACTTTTCAATGCAGACTAAGGTGTTACAAATTTGATTGTCAATTTTGTTAAGAATATGTGGCTCCCTCGTCTCCAGTGGTAAGGGCATTGTATTTATATCTCAAAGCAAAGACTTTTTTTCCACAAAGGATAAGCATTGCCCAGAACAACTTATTATGATTTTGCTAACATATTAACTAACTAAAGAATAATTTTAATTTTTTTATATAAATAAAGTATATCCTAAATACTGTAACAAATTTATTTCTTTCTTTGTTTTCTTATTGAGTAGAGTATTCTTCAGTTCTAAACAAGAAAGATGCTACTTGAGTTAGCTTCACTTCATTCTAAGTTTTAATTTTAAAGTTCCTGCCAGAAGTGACAGCATATTCACTGGCTTCTTTAAAAGTTCATATTAGTTACATCTAAACATTAATATGTTGCTGATCTTCCAAAATCTGGGCTGTTTCATTAAACACACTATTTGTTTAAAGGATCAAAAAGTCAAATTTTATAGGAACGAGACGAAGAGAAAAGGGAGGAAGAGGTTAATACCAGTGACTTAAATTTTATTCAGTGCCAACTTTACTTAGGTTGTAGCTGGAAAAAATTATCATGCAATTACAGGGTACAATGCATGTTGCCATTAGCAAGTTTCATGCATTGAAAATTGAAAGAAAATAAAAAAGATGTGTGCGGAAACCAGGAAGAAACACAAACTTACCTTTTGCCGCTTTGCTCTACTCTCGTGATCAATCTTAGACCTCGGACCTTTAGACGCCATCAGCTTTCTAACCTATGGCATTCAAGCGTGATTCATCTGTTTCTTAACAATGATCACAAGCATCGGCTGATAAATTCTTTAAGCTCTCGAAAGTAGCTTAAAACGCAAAGACAAAGACCGTAACCAGGGTGTTACCAATCTCAAGCAAAGCAGCACGCGGTGTAAGGGGGACAATCTTAAGAATTATACAATCAACAGGGGCTAAAAGGGCAAGAGGTTACGTAACTCGGCAATCTGTCTGGTATGCAGGTTCAGGGAAGGGGAAGAAGTTATATTTATGGAATTATCCAAGTTCCCTATCCCTCCAAAAAAAAAAATCTCTATTTTCTCATTGAAACTCGAGCTTTCCCAGCAAACAAACAAGGCGCAGTTCCCAGAACTGAGTTTTCCAGATATTTAGTCGCACTCTTTTCCTATCACCGCTAGCTCTTTTCCGATCTAGCACCAGTGCAGTAAAGATTATCAACCGCCAATTTTTCTGCGGCGAAATTAAAAGATTATCTAGAAAAAGAAAATTGTGGAAGTAAAAAATGCGCGCAACAGAGAGTCTTCTGGTTATCGTCAACGTCGGAAGTTTAGGGTTTCTGACGGAGTTTAAGCGCGGTGGAGTCAGGGAAGAGGAGTATCGGTCCCGGATCCGAATAGCTATAACCGAAGGAACTCGAAAACAGAGCCTCCAGTTGTTTGGTATGAAATTTCTGCCTTCACAGAATTAATAAGGTCTATTTAAAAAAAAAATCGTGACGTGTTCTGGCTGGATAAAAAAACCCATCGAAGAGATGGGACATCTAACGGCTGAAACTCAACTAGAAAGCCATGCGAGTCGGACATCTAAAGGGAGACTCTCGATGAAGGAGAAGCAATTGTCAATTTCCTTTTGAAAAGTAGAGAGACGTCCAGATATGACACCATATGAGAGTGCTGGACACTTCCAGGCAAGAATTTTTTGGAGTTTGGTTTCTTTAATTTTTTTTTCCTTCATTTTTTTATCATTTTAAAAGAAATCAAATACATCAAATAAATATGATTTTATATATAACTTACGATTTTTATTGGTGTAAGAGAAGTTCGAAAATAAATCATTCATGCAATGTTTATAGTGCATGGATGAATAGTGTAATTGTCTTTATATATATGTTCAATTTTATAAAAAAAGTTATTTATGATTTTATTTCTGGTCATGAAAATAACCTTATTAGAATAGTTATAATTCTTACTTTTAAGGAATTAACCTTTAGTTCTTGGTTGCATAAAAAATATAAAATCTATAAAAAGCTAAATTATTTATTAATCTTGAATATTGCAATCTACCTTATACTTATTGCACTAGACCCTACTCTAATTATCTATTCATATAATGAGCCATATTGTAAAAATATATAAATATGTTTTTCAATGTATTCTATATTATATAAAATTATGAGAATGAAACAGGCTATTTACTCGCTAAAAAGTATTATTTATGACTGATAATTAGTGTGTTTTATTATAAAATATTATATATATTGATTTATTGATTTATTTCAATTATTAACTCATTTAAATATACAAAATATGAAAGATTTGAATAATTATAGAGGACCAACTAAGTTATGTTTTCATTCATGATGAAATCCATTAACCATAAGTATACATGTTTCTACATCAATTCTCAAGATTAAGAAGATATGAAATTAAAGGATACCTAAATCCATCTCTCAACGAAGTTTACAGGATTTCATACGTTGATATGATCTTTCAAATTGAATATATCAATATTTTCTTGATAGTTTTCTTTAAGGGAGTGAGAAAACTTAGTTCAATGACATATCAATTTGGGGACATGACCCCTATTTATAAAGAAACATTATGTGATATTTATAATTTGGCCCCTCAACAAATTTAAATATCAATTTGGTCTTAATACATTAATTTCTTAACAATTATACAGTTACGCTTTAAAACTTTAATTCTGAACAAACCATTTCATTTAGGTTTACTTAAATAATGCCACATACTTTTTAATATTTACATGTGTAGCTCCATGTTGAATTTTATTCCAACAATCTCCCACTGGATCACATATGTAAACCTTATAAAAATGTACTTATTTGTATGAGCTCAAAAACTTTCACCTTTATATACACAAGGTATGAACAATCTGGTCGATTGATTGCATCAATATAGGATCAAAGAGGCGTTTGTTATATTTATTATGACTAGACCCAACAATAGTCACATATATTGATACAACCAAATGACATGGATCAATCATGGATGTGTAGCATGGAAAATTGTAAGCAATGTGATCTATACATGTCTATTTTTCAACTAGTCCTTTTCACCTTAATGAGATCAATCTTTTAACATAATGTAAGAGAGTGAAACACAATAACTAATTAAATGCTTAATTAATTATTTCTGATAAAAAAATGCACTTTACATTGAACATTACATACTCCCACTATATTGAAATATCCTCAAACATAATAATACCCATATGAGTGATATGCTCATGAAAGTCCATGAGTGGTAATCTTTTCATAAGTGGATCCACTATTGTAGAGTTTGTCCCAATATATTTAATGGATATCTGTTCACTCTGCACTCTTTCTCTTACAACTAGGAACTTGATGTCTATGTGTTTTGACTTAGACGAACTCCTGTTGTTATTAGAATATAAAACTGCAGACCTATTGTCACAATATAACTTTAGTAATCTTTCTATATTTCCCAAAATGCGCAGCCTAGAGACAAAATTTTGATGCTATATTCCTTATTCAGATGCCTCATAACATGCTATAAATTCTATTTTTATAGTAGAAGAAGGCATAAGTGTTTGTTTGATGCTCTTTCATAAAAAAAACTCCACCAGCGAATAGAAATATATAGCTTGATGTGGATCTTCTACTATCTTAGCATCTAGCATAGTCAAAATCAGAATACCCCCTATGATCTCCACCTAATTTGATATACGGTATGTGAGCATGTAATCCTTTGTTCTTTTCAAATAGCACATAACCTGTTTGGCTGCTTTCCAATGATCCATTCTAGGGTTACTTAAATATCTGCGAAGCATACCTACAATTTACGCAATATTTGGATGCATACAAAAATGAGCATATATTAGACTCCCTATTGTTGATGCATAGGGAATCTTTTGCATTTCTTCAATTTCAACGCTACTCTTAAGGCGTTAACTGAGGCTAAACTTATCACCTATAGCAACAGTGGTATTAAGTGGTTTGCAGTCTTGCATGTCAAATCTCTTCAGGACTTTATTAATATAATTTCTTTAAAATAATCCAAGAATATCTCAAGAGCGATCTCAATGTATCTAGATTCCTAATACAAAGAAGGCTTCACCAAGATCTTTCATCTCAAAATTCTTTGATAGAAATCTCTTAGTTTCATTCAATATGCCCACATCCTTAATGGCAAGCAATATGCCATGCACATACAAAACTAGGAATATAAACTTACTCCTATGGAATTTTTTATACACACAATTATCAATAATGTTGACCTCAAAGCCAGATGAGGTAATCACTTGATCAAATTCATGGTATCACTATCGAGAAGCTTGTTTGAGTCTATAGATAGATTTCTTCAATTTACAAACCATCTTTTGAGTTTCCAAATTCAAAGTCTTCTAGCTGCACCATATATATTGTTTCATCAATGTCACCATTGAGAAAACGTTGTTTTTGCATCCATCTAACAAAGCTCAAGATCAAAATGTGCAATTCATGCCATCATTGTCTTAAAAGAATCTTTTGAAGAAACTAGTGAGAAAGTCTCTTTATAGTCAATACCTTCCTTTTGAGTAGAGGCATTTGCCACAATACAAGCCTTATATCTCTCCACATTACCATTTACATCCCATTTAGTTTTAAATATCCATTTGCAACCAATGGTTTGCACCTTCTGCTAATAGGGCGAGTTCCCAAATTTTATCATCTTGCATTGACTTGTACACCTCATTCATTGTTTCAATCCACTTTGAGAATTGGGGTCTTGCATTTCTTGCTAGATAGTAATAAGATCATCATCCAACATGTCAACATTTACATCATATTCTTGAAGGAACAAAATGTAGCTAGCCGGAAGTAAATTTCTCCTTTCTCTAGTGGATCTACACAATGGCACTAGTTGTTGAGGTTGTTGAGTTTGGTCCATATGAACAATTACCTCATATTGAATGGGAGTTTGATCAACATTATCCGATTGAGGTTCCAAATTCACATCTTGAACAATAATGGGTATAGTAATCTGAATATTGTCAAAAGCAACATTAGGAATTGGTTAAGGAACTAAAACCAATTATTCCTCAAAGGTAATGTTTCTAACCTTATTTCTCCCACCAAACTCAACATCCTCAAAGAATCGTATAGTTCCCATCTCAAAGATAGTCTTTAGCATGGGATCATAAAACTTATAGCCCCTTGAATGTTCAAAATATCTAATAAAGTAACTATTAATTGTTTTGGAGTTTAACTTCTTTTCCTAAGGCCTATAAGATCATGCTTTAGTCGGGCATTCCTAAATATAAAAATGCTCTAGACTAGGCTTTCAGCTTGTCCAAAACTTATAAGGTATTTTAGTAGTTGCTTTATTTGGCACTTTATTCAAACTATAGGTTGTTGTCTTTAATGCTTCTCCCCAAAGGGACTCAAGTAGAATAGAATGACTTATCATGCTCCTTACCATATCTTGAAGAGTTCGATTTCATCTCTCAACAACACCATTCATGCTAGGTGATCCTAACATTGTGTATTGAGGGACTATTCACAATTCCTCCAGGAATCTAGTAAATGGTCCTGGACTTTGTTCACCAGATCTGTCATATCTATCATAGTATTCACCACTATGATCAAATCTTAGGGCTTTAATTCTTTTGCTGAGTTGATTTTCAACTTCAGTCTTAAGGATTTTGAACATGTCTAAGGCCTCTAATTTTTTTGTGAATCAAATATAAATAACCATATGTAGAATAGTTGTCCATGAATGATACAAAGTATTGTTGACCATTTCATGAAAGGTTAGGAAATAGTCCACAAGTATCTATATGTATCAATTCTAAGACGTTATAACTTCTATAGGTACCTAATATCTTAGCTTTAGTTTATTTGCCTTTGATACAGTTCATACAAACATCAATGCCTGTAAAATTTATATCATTCAAAATGTCATCAAACATAAGCCATTCAATTCTTGATTTAGAAATATGACTTAATTATTTGTGCCATGATGACCCTGAATTTTCTTGATTAATTTTAGGCTTAGTATCGCGTGATAATGCATGCAAGATTTCTTGATATGATATAGTCGTGTCAAGTAAATATAAATTATTATAATATATTAGAGAACCAATACCAATAATATTTGAATTAATAGATAATACAACCTTATTGTTTCCAAATGAACAAGAGTAACTAGATTTGTCCAATATAGAACCAGAAACTAAATCCATCTAAAAGATGGTACAGTAAAAGTATCTATTAAATCTATATAATGACCAATTCCTAATAACAACCTAAAATGACCAATTGCTACCACATCTATCAACTTGCCATCTCCCACATAAATGTGTCTTTCAACATCAGTTGGCTCTTGGTAACTCAAGAAATCCTGCATAGAAACACTTATGTGAGTAGTAGCACAGGAATCTATTCATCAAGTGTTTCTAGATACTGAAGCTAAATTAACTTTAGAACAAATCAAAGTAAGAGGTGTATCTTTCTTTGCATGTCATGCATAATACTTAGTACAATCCTTCTTATAATGTTTAGTTTTCTTGCAAAAGAAACATTTATCCTTGTCCTTAGTTATTTTCTTCTGATCTGGACCCTTAACAGCCTCAGATTTCTTTCTCTTTTTGCCTTTTCCCTTAGAGGTGGTTGCTACATTAGTGCTTTCATTGTTATCTTGCCTTAATCTATTTTCCTCTTGCACTAGATAGGAAATAAGCTCATTAAGAGTCCACTTCTCCTTTTGGTAGTTATAACTAACCTTAAATTGACTGTATTATGCAGGGAAAAAGATTAAAACTGGATACACCAACAAATCTTCAGATAGCTGAAGCTTGAGTTCCTGAAGCTTAACAGTTATATGAGACATTTTTATAATATACTTTCTTATATTTCCTTTGCCTTTACACTTCATGGAAATCAAGCGTTACAAAAGTATACTTGTTTCTACTTTATCACTTTTTGCAAAGCGTTTCTTAATTTCAACAAAGAAATCTTTAGCATTGATGATCCTTTTAGACACCACACCCTTTAAAGGATTCTGGAATGCCACACTTAATGAATATTAGACTTATGCGATTCGAGCGATCCCACTTCTTTAAGTATCTTCGTTCATTAGAGGAACTTGTAGCTGTAAGAG
Source organism: Adenanthera pavonina (assembly GCA_026686845.1). Lineage (NCBI taxonomy): Eukaryota > Viridiplantae > Streptophyta > Magnoliopsida > Fabales > Fabaceae > Adenanthera > Adenanthera pavonina. Next base: position 9,692,607 of record JAIVEN010000002.1, read on the forward strand.
GAGAGGGTTGTCTAACCCTTAGCATAAGGTCCAAATCCATGCAACCTAATATAATATGTATGTTGGCTTTCCATTCCTTGAAATCAGTACCATTCAAAATGGGAATAAAACTCAAATTGGTAGATACAGATTAAACAGCAGTTAAAAGAAAAGAATATGACTAAGGTTCAAAAAATCGAAACGGACATTAAACCGATCAAGGTTCTAATTCAAGATTTAATAGTTCAATCGCAGTTCAACAACAATTAAACAAGTAGTAATAAATTTAATAACTTTTTAAGTTTATATATTACATAAAAAATTAAAAATATTATTAATAAGTTTCACAACCTAATATTAAATTTTAAATAAGTTAATATTCATCTATAGTTATATTTTGAATTCAAAATAATTAATTAATATTATATTTTCATATTATTTGTTAGATAAATTTATCATTATTAATAATTATGTATGATAATAATACTTATATAATATTATAATATAGAAAAAAATGTAGACAAAAAATAATACTACTTAGTACTAAAAATAATACTATTTTATCTTAAAAATTAAAAAAATAAAAAATAAATAAATTAGACCGGTTCGTATATGTTTTTTGCCGGTTCTAAAAACAAGTGGTCCAGATATGTGATCGGACCAAACCTAGGATCCGTTCCTAATCCAACCGGTTCGAATCGGTTAAACCGGCCAATCCGATTTAGGGGTGTGCACGGGCCGGGCCGAGACGGGCCGGGCATCACCTCGGCCCGGTGTCCGGCCCGTAATACTCCCCGGGCCACAAAAATGGGCCCGTGGCCCGGCCCGGCCCGGCCCGGTATGACCCGGTCCTTCACCGGGCCGATACCGGGTCAATATCGGGCCGGGTTTGACCCGGCCCTGTATAAGAAATAAAAAAATAAAAAATTAATTTAATTTTTTAATAAAAATATAACTAATTTCATTTAAAATATATTTTTATAGGAAATAATATTAGGTTAAAAAGTAACATTTATCAAAATTATAAATACTCAACAATTATACATTATTTATTTTTTATAATATTAAGTTATGAAATAAATTTAAAATTTGAAATAAAATTAAAAATTGAAATAATAAAATGTATCTATTATAATTATAAAATTGATTTATTACATTAGGCATATGAAGGAAAAACAATTATATAAAATTATTCAATATTTTTAACAAATAAAAGAAAATGAAAAAATTGAAAATATATATATATATATACCGGGCCGGGCATATGCTTGCCCGTGGCCCGGCCCGGCCCGGCCCTTTATCTAGCCCGGTCCTGCGAAATTTTTTTGGCCCGACCCGGCCCGGCCCGAAATGACCGGGTCACTCCGGGCTAACCGGGCCTTCGGGCCCATTGAACACCCCTAATCCGATTCGATTTTTCAAAAAACTGAATATAACACAATAAGCATATTCACAATAAATATAAACTAATAGCAATAAATTCAAATAATTAAAACTCATGACAAGATAGTATTTGGATAATAATATTAATTATAGGTGGTAATTTTCTTGCAATGTTCAAATACTGACAATACATACCACCAATAATAAATGATGTTTGGATTAAATTATCATTTGCATGTACAAAAAATTTGTAATCGTCACATATTTATCATGGTTGGTGTGTGTATAATTCAGCTACATCTTAGCTTTCCTTTGGGTTAGTTGGAATATCCGCATGATATTATACACCCACAAAATACCTATTATTCCTCATAAAAAAATTCTTTATAAGAGATGTCACTTTAGTGATATTCATATGTCAATTAATTCACTTAGAATAATAGACAAAACTATAGGGTATTAAAAAATAACTTACTTAATACAATTATTTGAATTTATTTACTGAAAAATTACTTAAATTTATCCAAATATATATTGTAATATAAAGTATAATATATATAACCTTACTTCAATATAAAAATAACACAATTATATTATATATTTATTTAATCCTCACAAGAAGTCGCCAGCCACTGAACTTTTTCCTTTTTTTTTTAATATATTAATAACTATATGTGCATAGAACAATTTGATACCGAGAACCCATGTGACTGACGGTTCCTCTTTTTTATTTTATTTTATTTATATAACTTAATAGAATTGTTGTTAAAAAAAAACTCAACAGAATCGACACCCCTTCCAAAAAAAAAAGACTCCGGAGTTGAATGGTCACCACCCAAAACCTGTTGATTCCTCTGACAACATCCCAATTTCAAAACTGAAAAATGAAAATAGTACATACGAACAAAAATGAGATAATCCTTCACGATACCGTTTGACTTCCGACAAGAAAACATGACCATGGAACCAAATGGTATCAAAACTTAATCACAACGGTTCAATAAGAAACCACTAGCAATGATTCTTCTCCGGTGAGGAGACATGACTGCTCTAATGCAGTCCTGGCAGTGACCAATGGTCACCGATCTGCATGAGTCTCACCGGCCGGTGACCGGAGAACTCAAGCCAACAGTAATACTGAATCACCGGCCAAATACTATTACCCAAGACTTTCCATTTCTTCTCTTGTCGTGGACCAAACAACATCCTGATACTTAAAAAATCTAGATTCTTAATGCATTGACTGAATCCCGTTTTCTTTTGTTGAAATGTTTTGGGTATAAATCAGAAAGTTTTCTTGCAGGGATGAATCATGTATATGTCAAAAGAAATATAAAAAGTTCCAAAACTCTAATATATTCATCTGAATCCATTCAACATCAAAAGATAGCGTTGAAATTCATGAAATAAGTTTGATGAGGATTGCACAATCTAACCCATTTATGAATTTCGATAATCATAAGGATGAATTCAAACAAGAAACTCATCCAGAATTTTATCTAAATAACAATCAACCCAAAATTATGTTAACCATGAAATCAATAATTTAACTTGATAATTCTAATTGCATACTTTCTTGATTGCCGAAACAATACTATATTTCACAATTCCAAAACACTGAATCCATACCTTGGTAAAAAAAAAAAAGAATCCATACAAATGTTCATTGGAACTTGAAAAATCCCAAAGGGTAAAACTCTTTGTTTAAATGTATAATCTTAAAATTCATCCCATAAAATTGATTATAGGACTAACTTTGACGCCACCTGAAAGATTTGAATAATTATATAGAATCAATTAACTTATGTTTACATTCATGACCAGATCCATCAATCATAAATATACATATTCCTATATCAATTCTCATGATTAAGAAAATATAAAATAGGAAGTCTATAAGTTGATATGATCTCCTAGATTCAATATATCAAAACTTTTTTAACAATTTCCTCTAAGGGGTAAGAAAACTTAATTCAATGACATGTTAATATGGGGACCATAACCTCTATTTATAGGGAAATATTATGTAATATTTACAATTTGATCCCTCAACAAATTATAAATATCACTTTGGTTTCTGTACATTAATGTCATGATAATTATACCCCTAACCCTTAAAACTTTAATTCTGATTATACCACTTCATTTATGCTTACTTAAATAATAGCCACATATTTTTTAATATTTACATGTGTGGTCCCATGTTGAATTTTGTTCTAACAAAATATTTTAACAATAAGTCCTAATGTTATGTATTTACTTTTTTAATATGACAAAATTTAAAAATTCAAAATTTTTGCCATCAGACATTCGTAAATTAAACATTTTTGTGATAACCAATAGTATGCTTAAAAATTAATCTCGTAATACGAATGGCAAAGAATGGATCATCGATGGCACATATCAGAGTCATTAGTTATCCCAACACAAAATAAAAAGGGAAATGACAATTACGTACAAAAATTATGAAATAATTATGATTTCAAATAAAAACATTTCAAAATTTTAATAACAGACCTAAGGTTTTTAAGTGATTACAAATAAAATTAAAGTTATTAAAATCCTTAAAAAACAATGTAAAAATTCTTACAAGCTAATGTTTTGAGATATCAGTGTAAAATCTTCAAAGTTTAATTTTTTTAGTTTTGCATAAAATTTTAGAAAATTAATGTAAAAATTTTTACATGTCAATGTCAAATTTAGAAAAACTAGTGTAAGATCTTGAGAAGCGAGAAATCTCATCTTTTATATAAAATCTTAGAAGATTAATGTAAAAATTTTAATTGATCTTACATGATTTTAAATGGAACAATAATAATAATTAAAATTTTTTTACTTTGGGTATTTTAAATTGACCTTCTTAAATTCAACACTAACTTGCCGAAATTTTCACATTGAAATTGTATTTTGGCCTATAATTGTAATTAATTTCTCATTTTGGTCTCTAAATATCATTCTTTCATATAAAAATGTCTAATATTAAAATATAAAAAATTTCTCATTAGGAACAAAATCCAAAAAAGCGTACAAAAATTTTTAAAAAGAGTAAAATATCTATTTTCTATTTGGTTCGGAAGTGCCTCCGATCTTTTTATTTTACTTGAATAATTAGATAACGAAAGTGAGGGTGGAGGATTGAAATGAATCCTTGGTATTTATGTTTATTTTAATAGTAGTATTAAATTAAACAGTGAAGATAATGTTATGGTATGATGGGTACTAATACTCTAAAGTATGAACTTGTATTAACGTTGTGTCCCACATGGACGGTAAATAGTCGCACGTGGATTGTGAATACTGGCTTACTTTATTTCTGGGGGAAAAAAAAATACTGGCTTACTTTATATTGGATATAATACATCACTAAACAAACTTTTGTAATTTTTGGACGATAGCTGGTTCTAAAAAGTAAAACTTGTGTTCCTAGTATATTTTATTGGACAAATTTGCAGGTAATGATTACCTTAATCCCATAGTACTAGGTGGTATAACTAGCCTGGGAGCCGTTTCAAATTCACGCACCTGTTGCGTGTGCCGATTTGGCACAATTCCACCATTCCTTTATTTTTTTTATATGTATCATGGCATTAAATGCAGCAACTACTTTTTTTTTTAGAAAAAAATTATAATCTCATGGGGGTAGAAATATATATATTTTAATGATTTAAAATTTTTTAATTTAGATATAAAAAGTTTTCAACTGAAATATGAAAATATTTGATATGGACTTAAAATTTTTTATGTAAATTCAAAATTTTTAAATCTAAAATTTCATACATAAAATTTCATTTTTAATGAATTTTTTTAGATTTTTATTGGATATTTTTAGGTTTTAGTTAAAATTTTTCACGTCATTTAAATACAAATATTTTCCTTTGTTGTCATGAAATTGCAATTTCTCCTTTTTTGTATATTTTTCATTACATTAATTTTAAATAAAATGTAAAAATATCCAATAAAAACTTGAAAAATTTCATGTAAACTAAAAATTTTCAAACTCAAAATTCTTATATATGAAATTTCATTCATAATGAAATTTTTTATATTTTTATTGAATATTTTCATGACAGTAAAATAAAATATTTATGTTTTCATGAATTGAAAAATTTTAATTTGGACAAAAAATTTCAATTGAGATTTAAAAATGTCCAATAAAATCTGTAAAATTTTATTAGCAATGAAATTTTACATATGAAATTTTGGGTTTGAAAATTTTGAGTTTATATGAAATTTTTTTAAATCCTTATTAAATATTTTTATATTGTAGCTGAAATTTTTTATGTTTGAGTTAGAGTTTCTTAGGTCATTAATACATAAATATTTCTATCCCTATAATAAAATTACAATTTTTCAAAAAAAAAAAGTGGTAGTGATTTATCATAATGTTGCACCAAATATAATGATACATATGGGAAAAAAAAAACAGAATAGTAGGATTGTGCCACGTCAGGACACGCACAAGGTACGGCTCCATAATTAGCCTTCATACATTAGTTTGAATGCCTGCAATTAATTTAAGAGTTGTCCTTCGTTATTTTTTTTTCTCCATTTAAAAAAAACGAGAGATTGAACATTGGAGTGAGAGCTGAGAAGATTAACGAGTTCTGTGAATTTCCTATTAATCAGATTAGCTACATCAAGATTAATAATAATTACTTCTCTTGTGCACTTTTTCTCTCTCTCTCTCTCCGCACCTGGAAAAAAGTTGATCTTAGATTAATTTGTAGAAGTTGATTAGTACAGAAGCCAACCACAGTAAAATGGCTACAATTAAACGCGGAGGAGAATTAAATATCATCTTCCATTTATTTTGTAGGATATTTTTATAAGAAAATTTTTATTTAAAACATAAGATATTAAATATTTTTTCTATTTTATTTTTATTTTTAGTTTTTTCTAATCCTCATTTATAATTCTATAATAATAATAAAATGAGGTATTTAATAAGAATAAAATAAAAAATATTAATATTTTTTATATTAATTTTTAATAAAAAATAATTTTCTTATTATACATATAATTAATGTAAAATGTGGATTGGAGGGAGGAGTTAATTAGATGAGACTGATAGTGGTAGGTAGGCTGAGAATCAATGTGCCAACTTATTGGCTTCCTAAGCTTCACACCTAGAAACAATTAGGGGGTGTGTGACCTTCGGAACCCTCCTGCATTTGTGCTGTATTTTGGTGGATGATACATATGAGGTGTGCTGCATTGCCACGCATGTGTCCCTAGTGCTGTGTAGCTGTTGATGCGTGTTATTTTTCCGGTTGACATTAAAAAAAAAAAACTACTATTGAAAAGTGAGAATGAATTGCTCAAATTTGAGAATACCACTAGGAAAGTAAATGCAAAGAATATATATGTTCACTGTTTAGCTATTCCGTTGGAGCTCATAATATGAAATAAGTCTGACAAATTAATCTATTAATGTGATAAAATGAACAAGTTTAACTTTAAAAATAGAAATAAAAATAAAAAATAGACCTTTTAAGCTTGAGTTGTGGCCAGGTCATAGATTGGCTCTTTTTTAAAATATTAAAATACATATATTATTTTATTAATTAAGTATGTAAAAATGATAAAATTTAAATATTATATTAATTTTTCATAAATGATGATAATAATTAGTTATATTAATTTAAATAATAATATAAAAAAATATTTGAAAAATTACGAGCTCGTGCATTCAAGCTTTTCAACCTCACCTGTTTTGGGTTTGGTCCAACCCATTTTGCCACCTCTACCTCCAACCTCTTCCACATCCACAAGGAGTTTTATCTAATCAATTAATCCAGTTTGCATACTCTTAAATCTAATTAATTACTATATATTAAGACATCTTAAAAATGTGGCTATAAATGTTATTTGTTTTTTTTAGAATAAAGAATGATGCATTAAGTACAAAAAGTGTGCACAGGAGCTACAAAGACTTACATTAACCTTTTATCATCAATCACCTTCTTACAACAAAGTGAAGGATGATCAAAAGTTCAAAAATCATTTAGACTATCATGATCTAACCTCGCAAGAAGCAAAGCACAAGAATTTGCATAAATATACATAAAATCCAGAGTAACATTCTAATTTCTAGATATCATCATTTTAGTATTTTGAAGAGTTTGAAATTGGTGATCACATGGGCCTCCTCTTGTTAAAAGATTGATAACCTCGGTGTTCTATGTGAAGCTATAAATGTTCTTTGAGACTAGCTCAAATGATAAAAATGGTGTGAGATAGAGTGAAAATAAAGATTAAAGATTTAATTCCTCCTAATTAATAATAGGCGAAAAAAAAACTAGACGTAGAACTTTGTTTGACGTGGCCAATAAAAGAAAAAAAAAACCTTTGTCTAGTTCAAACATTAAAATATTCACTTTTAGTAAGTATTTAGCACCCAAACCAGAAAAAAAAAACAACAATCGAGCTCTTGCCAAGATTTTCTTTCATTACTGATCCCGAATCTCCCGTAGTACCTTTTGAAATCTGAAACAAAACGAGAATAAGGTTAAGGCTTATGTTTGATATGCAGGAATTAGCAAGATTGAAAGGGAAACAGAAAAGGAATCCAGAAAAAAGTGGGTTTTGTGCTTCAGAATTGGGATTATCGAGAACTCAAATTCCAGTAAATTTGCCTGAATCTATTTCCATCATTTTACTGATGGAATTGGTGGGACTCCAAGGAATTATTTTTGGAGACTTCGTTGCCCCTTGAAATGGCTCATTTAATCTCCACCTCCACCGCGCCTTTGACCCTCGTCGTACATTTGCTGGCCTCGTGATCTCCAAACTTCGACGTCATTATCATTAGCATCAGTCTCCTTTCACCTCTTCTCCAGTCTTCATCTTCTTCTTCTTGAGCGATGACATTCACCTACTTGGCTTCTGACTTCGACATCACCATTGACGGCATTCTTTCTCTAGTGGCGGTGTTCCTTATACTGATGATCTGCTCTGAAATTTCATGACCTTTTCCCCTTCATCGTCTTGTCCAGTAACTTTTTCTGCGTCTCAATTTGCTCTAAATTTTGCTCTTGTTATTACTATGAAATTTTGCTTTGCAATTTTTGGATTTCTTCTTTCAATTTGAAATTGAAAATGGGTTGTGAAATCAAACTTGGACCTTAGAGAATTGTGAAATCGTTTAAAGGTGGGTCTTGGTTCAGTTTTAAGAGTTTTTGGTGGGTTGCGAAATCCATGGGAGGATTGTGAAATCAATGGCCACCACCATCAAAGATAATGGATGGATGATGATAATAACGATGATGGTAGCTGATGGATTTGGGATTTTTTTAAATAAAAATCTAGGGATATTTTAGTATTTTAATATTAAAATATACATATTAAATAAAAAATATACAAGGATTCCATATGCCTACCAAAACATAGTTTTAAAACTTATTTCCATTTATTTTCCTATTCTTATTCTCACTCCCTTTCCCATTGACATTTTATCAAAAATCATTCCAATATAACAAATGAGACATTACAGTTTACACTTACACAGCATCTAACATTTTAGGGCCTGTTTGACAATATTTATATTTTCTTGTTCCTAAAATAGTTTTGTAAAATTATTTTTAAGAATAAGTTTTGAAAACAAAAAAATAAAAAAATCTGTTTGAATGATTGTTCTCAAAATCATAACTAGTGAGTGATAGATGAGTTATTCAAAATTTATAACTTTATCATTAATGAAGTAAGTGTTTTTCACATTTTCTTTTATTTTCTAGAATAAAAATTACAAAACAATTTAAAAATATTCTGAGTTTTTTATTTTTTTATTTTTTTATTTCTCAAAATAGTTTATTAAAATCAGTTTTACCAAATAAATTTTTTTATTTTTAAAAATAAAAAAACCATTTTTGAAACATAAATCAAACAATGCCTAACTTTTTACTACTTTTTAGTAACAGAAGTCACGATGCCAAAATATAAACAGTCCGCTCCGTGATCCTCCCTCACCCTTTGAAATTACGAGTTCAAAATATAATCAGATACGACAGCAGAAACGCCCCCGGTGCTAGATGCAATCGGGTTTTGTCGGAATCTGAGCGCAATTATTTCTCTCTTAAAAAATTCAATTTTCCTCAAACAACTCTATAAAATATTTTTCTCATCTTTACTTGCTGTCGGAAGTCTGAAATCAAAATTTAGGGTTAGGGTTTTCTGTAATGAAGGCTTCTCTCAAATTCCGCGACGAACAAAAGCCTCTTTTCAGAGCCAAAGTTCCACTTAACATCTTGGGCTTGCCGTTCCAATCCGGCATAGTAGCGGGCGAGTCCAAGGATCTCACTCTTAACCTCGGTACCTTCTTCGAGTCTGGACCGTCCTTCAAGATCGCCTACCGCCCCAATGATTCATTCAATCCCTTTTCTCTCATCGTCAAGACAGGAACCGGACCATTCGGTTCGCCCTTCTCCAGCTCCATGTTGATGAGTGCCGAGTTCAATTTGCTTGGGCGTGGAAATGGGAATCCTACCTTTATGCTCCACTTCAAGCCTCGATTTGGGGATTTCTCTTTCAAGAAGTCGCAGTCTTCTATTTTTGATCCCAAAGTCTTCAGCTCCCAGAATGGCACTGGTTCGGATGATGATGGGTCCATTGAGGTGGTGGACTCACCGGTGATGAACTCGTTCTCCGGTAAGAAAATTTCGATGTTGGCTACTCGTTCTCCGGCTGCGGGTGCCTTTACCAATCTGTTTTCCGGTATGGAGGTAGCAGCAAGGACAACACTCCCGGTTAAAGGACGAGCCGTGGTGAACTTCCGATGGGGGGTTCGTGTTCCGGCGGAGCTGAAGTGTCGTGATACCGTGACGGCTGGGATTGCGTTTCAGAAGATTCCGTTCCTGGTGATGGATAAGATTGGGTTCGAACACGTGGACGGCAGAGATTCAAAGGGAAAGGTCAATAAAAGAGCGGGCCTGGGTTCGGCTTCCCCGGGAAATGCTGAGGTGGCAGAGGCATGTCTCACGGTGAAACGGCAATTGGAGGTCTTGCAAGCTGAGAATGGATTACTCAGGAATGCCGTGGAAGATCTCCGGAGGGAAATATCTGGCGTCAGCACTATTGGAGGTTCAGATTTCAGCAAGTACAGAGAAATTGAGAGGAATGGAAAGAAACCTTCCAGTGGCAAGATTGATCGACGAAATAACGAGAAGAAAAATTCGGATTTCGATGGTTTTCCCCTGAAGTCGACGGAAGCTGATGTGAGCGAAGAATTAAAGAAGGCTCTGAAGGGAGCTGCTGGCGTTTGAATTCTACATGTTCTTAAAAGATTGTGCTTTTCTTTCTCATTTTCTTAGCACCATCTTTAATGTTATTATGACATAGTATTTTTTAGTTTCAGATCAGCTATGAAATTGTGTACTTTTCTCCTGTCTTCTGCTGGTTTCCTTGAGTCATGTGATATACTAGGAAGCTTCTGGGAGTTTTGGTGCCTTGATCCAAAACTCCAATTGTATATTTTCATATATTTCTACAATTCGCAATTACAAATATAAGCAGAAGCACGTTGAGTTTGAGAAGGTACTTTGAATCCCTAGTCCGTGGACCTTTTGTTGTCTTATTTTTCGTTATCAGAAAGGAAATTATGACACGAGAGAGGGAAAGTGGAAGCTCACATGTGGAGTGAGAGTTTGGATGAACTAATACACTCCCCTCGCTAATGTGAGAACTGAACGTCCAACTCAACTCAACATTGCTTGCTCCAGTTGTCATTACGCTAATTCTTCCAGCTTGAGAACAAAATCCTTTAAAACTGATGTGTTTAACTGGGTTTTAGTCCAAACTCTGGAGAGATCTGCCTTTAGCTAAAGCCATGACGCGTTTGACTATAAGCTTTTCCTCTTGCCCAGAGACGGGATCCTGAGGCATGCCAGACATGGCAATCTTCAACGGCGAAGGCATCAACCATTGGAATTGTATGTGTTGGTTCTTGGACTCGTTGTGTGTGATTATTTCACCGAAGTATCAGAGCCCCAGGAAGGACGTCCACAGATCACAGATAACTTGGACTGGAATGAACTCAATATAACATTTCTGTGATTATCTGGATTGCTTCTTGCGGCACTGTTTGATGCACTGTGATGTTCATGAGTTAATCATTTTGCCTGTCTACATGATTAAATCGAGATGCACTTTATTTTTTCCTGAGAAAAGATGGAATATTGGAATCTCTATATCCGGAAACTAAGCAATTTTACAGTTGTTTACAAACAAGAAAATTTGATGTGTCACCATTCAGACGATGGTTCTCGGTGTTCTAATAAAACTGATTTATTTGAATCAAACCAATCAAAATTGGCCATGATTAATTATAATATGGATCTGCTTCGGTTTTCTTAACATACCAAACCGATTGGTTTGGTTTAGTTAAAGTTTTTTACAATTTTGATAGGTTTTAGTCCAACCAAACTAATGATAATATATATTAACATATTTTATTGTTAATTACAGATATTATGATAAGATCTTCATTAACATGGTAACTTCACTTTTATATTTGATCAAAAATTTTTTTTTTCATATATATAAATTATAATACAAGTCTTGAAATTTGGTTTATGATTATCAAAGGTGCTTGATGTATGTTAACAATCTACCATTAATATTGAGGTTTAAATTGAAGTTTCACCATTGTTGGATTTTTGCAGTAGAGGTTAAGCTAACAAATTTGAGGAGTGGCAATTGACAGAGTTTTTTTGTAAGTTATCAAGTAAAAAAACAAATTTACTAAAAATTTATAAATTTGATTTATAATTATCATTTTTACAAAATAACAAAGTTTTATTGCCATTTTATAATGAATTATTTAAAGGTAATTAATTATAGTTATTAGAAATTTCATCTAACAAGCAAATTTATTAAAAAATTATTATGTTTACCCAAAATTATATAGTTAAAAAAATACTCATATAATCTGAACCAATCCAACCCAAATCGAATTAAACCGATATAATAACCCAATTAAACCGATTAGGTTATTAATTGAACATGTTCTCATATATGTCAAACTGAATTATTTTATTTTATTTAGTTTTTACCTAAAATTGAACCGAAATGAGCCTATGAGCACCACGCTGGACACCAAGTCTGAGTTGAGTCTCGACACAGGATGGGCAAAAAAGACAAATATGACGGAGAAAGCGCATCAGTAGGACGACCATCACGTGGGCCACTAATGAGCTAGGTCCTTTCAGGTGCATCACCTGGCCTCACAATTTGACTCGACGAGAGCCTGAGGATTCAGAGACAAGTTTTCTCCATCACGCAGCTCCAGTGTCCTCATCCCCTATCCATTAGTTGCCCAGGTAAGTAGGGGTGTTCTCCATCTGCAAATAAAGGACACTAGAAATAAGAAAATAACTTTGAGGTACAAAGATGCTCTTCTTCTGCCACTTTTACAAGGTGACTCCCCAATTATAACCAGCAGATATGCACTTAAATCAGTGTCCACTCATCATTTTCCATACCTCTCCTCCCCACTTTTCTAGGTTCTGAATCAAATGATAAATTGCCAACATGAAAGTATAATAACTTTGACTTTTTTCCCTTAGTCAACATTCATTTTGTTAAACTAAGCCACATAAAACCAAAAAAAAAAAAAAAAACAGAAAACGTTGCACAAGACAATAAGGTGCAGCAACATAATGAAGACATCTATTTATCACCACTTTTACCATCAGATGCATCTGCTAGCGTTGCAATTGCGTCAACAAGGGCTTGTTCATGCTCCTGTATAGGCAACAATCAAAAGTGAACAATAACAACGGAGAAAGAAGGCATGAAAAGAACTACAGGGTGGTCAGCACTAGTACTTTAAGCATTTCCTTTGCCCTCTCCAGTTCCATAGGATCTGGGTCACTCTCGGCTATAACTCTCTCCACCTGTTAAAGCGTTGTCATTTTTATTCCAGGAAACAAAGTTTTCACAATTCTCCATCTGAATGAAATTGCTTGGAAATGACATATACCTCCTCAACCAGTGAATCTGTATCTGGCAATTCAACGTCATCTAAAACTCTATTTCCAATACCATTTTGTGGTGGGAGAAATTCTTTTCTGGTATGAACCCTAGGATGTCCTCTCCCTCTTCCAGCAGCTACAGTATTACCGCCACGGCTATAGAATTTCTTGACTCCACGACTTTGCCCACTTTGCCAGCCTCTATGTGTTATGCCTGGATCTTCATCTTCCCATTGTATATCCTCAGGTGAGATCTGCAATATGGTATAAATATCTTCAAATATAAAATATCATCTTTGACTATATCAGATACATACTGAGTTATTTTAATTTATAAAGCACCTTTGTTATTTTATTCAATGAGAACAAGTACTAATTAGACAGGGAAAAATATTTATTCTGTGCAAATTGCTAATAAACATGATCAACATTTTTCACCTAGGTTCTTGTTTAATCCTGCTTATGGAAGAAATGTTTAAATAGTTGTATCTTCTTATTAACTTGTTTAGTTAATACAAGCATTGAATACTACCACCAGATGCAAAGGTCAATACGACCTTTTACTACAATGAAGTAGTAAGATTCACTAGCCCTATTCTATTTCAAAAAAGTGGAATACTGTACGCATTGTCTCTAAAGTTTGATCTTATCGTTTTTGCTAACATATTTCTCAATGCTACTTCATTTCAAGTAACAGCTAAAAAGTAGATTAGTGACAGTTATACCATATTTAGGGAATACCTCTTTAAGATCAACCCATTCCCACGTCTCATTTGCTGTATTAATATCATAAACCAGAGCATGTCGGCCCTGCAAATCACAGAAATTCAGAGAGTAACAAAAATTTTCCAAGAGATATATACTTGTACGAAAATATGTTTCCACTTTCCAGTGACATTTTTCCTTGTAATTCAAAGGCTAGTCTGTGGCCCCTAAATATCAGATTAATCTAAGCAAGGCTGTTTTAATCTGGGGGAAGAAAGGACGACTACTCATACTATAAAAGGTTTTAGACTTTGGGGTTGGTTTGTCAGGCTCCGAAATCCGGGTAATTAGTTATAGTGGAGCTGGGACATAATCATAAGATATATGTGTGTAGTCTAGGATTTTGACAGCAATTAAGATCTAGACACACCTCGGCAGCATTATAGTCTGTTATGACAGCCTCATAAAAGTGGTTGTCTTTAGGCCATCTAGTCCAAACCTTCTTCCCAATAGATGGATCAAAAGCTGCCACTTCAGCATGTGCATTAGGTGCAAGGACACTAGAAGAACTGCGATTAATGAAGTGCCTACCTCCAGCAGACCCTGAGGAAGGATAATTCATAGACTTCCCCATAGGCAACCCAGGAAATGACTGACCTTGCTGCCAAAAATGGAAGATTAAAACCAAATGTGGGTCAATGCATGATTTTTCTTTATTCTTCTCAAGTAAACAATTGGATTTCAGCGCCAGGATAATGCTTCTGGCCTCTGGCTCAAAGCAACTCCTTAACTTGCAGCTGAAAATGATAACTGCACTGCATGGAGCTACAAATACTGCTTTAAAAGCTCATGTCACTAAACATACAGAAGAAGGTACCGATTGGGATGTCTTCTGTTTCTTATGGGAGGCTGAAACTGTTGGACTGGGTAAAAAGTCATGAACAGGCAGAGAATTGCTGCGCCTTGCAGGTTGATAACAACCAGTTTGTCTCCATTCCCTGTTTACAATTTCCATCATGTAAAATTTGAAAGAGACAGAAGCAACAAAATTCTTTTTTTCTTTTGGCTACAAATTTCAACTGTTGAAAGATGATATACCATATGCAGTGGATAATTTCATCAGCATTAACCCTTGTAAGAAGCTCTCTGTGCTCATCGTCTGAAACTCTCAATTCTTTCCTAAGCTCAGTTATCAAACCTTCTTTCTCCTGATGAATTTACATTAAATGGAGATGAACTTTTAAAGGAGGAAAATACAAAGACAATAGAAGCAGCGTGGAAGGAACTGAAGGTGTATATATACCCAGGTAAGAGCGTCGGACTGAGCTTTAAAAGCACGCAGGACAGAAGAGTATGCTTCCTGCTCGAGCTGGTGAATTTGAGCCTCCATGTCGCTGTGACTTCTGAGGTGTAGGAGAGAACCTGCAGATCTTCCACTACCTGCAATATTGCTACCTCTCAGATTTCTGTTTTGATTCGAGGTAAGGAAAAACATCATTAGTGCCTGAAATAGATGTGCAAAAAAAGATTCATACAAAGGAAACATGTCTGGTATGAATGAGAATTTCCACAATTTCTCAGCATATATTAATACCACATTGAACGTGGAAAGGCATTTATAAACGAAAGCTTATTATTTCTTCAATCTACAAACAAAGGACTCCACTTTTCAATATTCTTTGCCATTTTTATTTGTCACGCTCAATCAGTGATCTTTCCTTCTCTCCTTCTCTCCTTCCTCAATTTTCTCTCTTTACCAAATTGAACTCCAATATATATATATATATGTATGTATACATACATACATATATATATATAATTTTTTTTTTTTTTACTTTATTGAATTTCAAAATTTTGGCCAAGCCTAAATTCTATTAAACATATGGTCCAGCCAACAAGTCTATTAAAATGCTCTGTGAAAAAATACAAGCAGGCTTCTGTTGCTTCAACTGCTCGCACCAAGCCTGATAGACATGGGAAAAATGGTAGCAGAGTTCAAAAGAATTAATTATTACCATATTGCAAGGTTTTGGGAAAACTAAGTTTTAAGGATGCTTTAGAAGTTTGGTTCATGAGGGTTGCAAGTTGTGATGGCGACATCACCTTCTCCTAATCTGCAAACCATGGTTAAATAAAATTAAGAACAACATCTAAGCGATAGTTTTCCTACCATCAATTTGTGGTTAGATTTAAATATTGTCTTGCTACCTACACATATGCGTGAAGATAAAAACAAACTAGCTGCAAGTTTTGTCTCTTTACAAACTTGCCCGATCGTTTAGCACACTATAGACCACGTTAAAATAATCACAGTAAGAAATTTTCATGCATGATATGTGCCGCTGGATTTGGATTTCAGGTATAAGTTATTCATAAATTAGAGTTGCATTCACACGTTTAGCAATTGAAACATTCCTATATCAATGTACTATCAGCTTGATTTTTGTCCCTATACCAACTTGCTCAGCCTTGGCACGCATCATGCCACAGGTAAAATGACCCTAGAAAGAAATTGTCCAACGTAATTTGTGCTAGTGAGGTCCATTTGCACCTATGTATAAGCACAAGCTACATTACCAATAGAAGGATTCCATTGAAAATTATAAATCAGATTCATATACACCTGACGTGTTGATAGGTTTGTAAAAGAAAAAAAAAGAATCTAACATTACGTACTAGAAGTCCGCCATCATCAGAACTTTTAAGAAATATAAATTTCAAGATAACTTGACAACTTACAACCTTCGAGATATCCTAAATCCCGAATCGTTTCCAGACGTTTGGACAAACATTGCAATGAAAGAAGGCACCTCGTCCAACAACACATGTCCCATCAGTGGAGCCAATTTCATAACGGCGCAACAAATCAAGACGAAGCATTTCACCATATTTTAGACAGCTCTAACAAATGATTAAAAGAGGGAAAAAGAAAAAGATAAAAACATAAAGCGAAAAACTGCGTGTGCATAAAGTACCGGTAATAACTCTCATCGCTGCTGTGGGAAAGTTGATAGTCCATGAAAAATGAGCGCAAAGGGAGCAACTAGGGATCGAAGCGAAGAAATGACGAGGTATAGGGTCGTTGGTTGTAGGGAAGGAAGAAGAAAAGTGAGAAACGGTCGGGAAGTGGACAGGAGAAGAGTGTATGTACGTGAGTGAGTGTGACGGGGACATGTTGGAAGCGAAATGTTGCGTTTTATAGTATAGGCGCTGTGTTAATGAATCAACGCACCCTGCTGGAAGGTCCCTTGTCTCTAGGAACCGCATGTTGACCCCGCTCCTCCTACCCCTATCTCAAACACAGGCCACATCAATGTGTAATGCAAATGCATCAACTGCACACATCGGCATCTTTATTAGCCCACCAACAAAAAAATGCACATTGGCATTTTTGGCTGTTAGTTAAGAAACTTTTTTGTTAATCTTGAGCTTACAAATTATGAATTTTATAAGTTATTTTAATAAAATCTCAAAAACAGTAATTATTATATTTAAATTTAAGTTAAAAAATATAAATTACGCCTTGAGTAAGAGAGAAACAGAATAATGAAAAATAAATAAACCTATGCACATTCATTCTCTCACCTTAGATATACTCGAATATAAATTCTTTATGCTTATAGTTATTCTTAATTTAACCAGTTACTCAATTGTATTTAAAATTATTTTTAGATTAATTCAATTTGATTTGAATGTATTTAGATAACAGTTGATTCATTTTTTTGGACCAAATTATTTCATTAATAAATTAGTGGTAGATAAAAATATTTATATCATTTTTAATTATCATTATTTTGTTTTATAATCATTAACGAGATTAGAGTACTGCACTCAAGAATATTAGTTCTCAGTGTCTAGAAGTGAGCAAAACCGAACTGAAATCGATCATCGAACCAAACCAAACAAAATTTTATTTTTTGGTTTAGTTATTTCGGTTTTGGTTCGGTTAATTTTTTGGAATAATTCAATTCAGTTCAGTTTTGGGTTATAAGAACCTAATAGACCGAATTAATCGAAATTCATATATATATATATATATATATTCCTATGTTTTCAAAAATATAAACTAACTCCTTTTTTGGCCCAAACTCAATCACTGTTAGCCCAACCCCAATTTGAAACCCATGGTTAGTTGGTCACAACTCACAAAGTCACACTCTCACACGCTCAACCCTAGATCTTCTTTTCCCTAATTCATACATTCTTGGCCAGAAAGTTTCCCTCCTCTCGGTGCTTGATCCATTCTCCACATTCGTTCCCTCCGACCTCTACCTTTCTGTGTCCATCCACCTCCCAATCCCAGCCTCCTTTCAAGGTCAAGCAAGTGCATCTTGGCTCAAGCAAGTTGCAGGTCACATCTCGCCTCTCTAACTCTGTTCTCTCATTGATGCAGTACAACTGCATCTTAGCATCTCTATTGATCTGTTTAGGTTACACTGCGCATCTTCATCTTTTGGCCCAAACCCAGTTGCTATTAGCCCAACCCTAGTTTGAAACCCATGGTCAGTTAGTCACAACTCACAAAGTCACACTCTCACACACTCAACCCTAGATCTTTTTTTCCCCTAATTCATACATTTGTGGCCAAAAAGTTTCCCTCCTCCTGGTCCTTGATCCATTCTCCAAGTTCGTTCCCTTGACCTCCACCTTTCTGTGTCCGTCCACCTCCCAATCCCAGTCTCTCTCCATAGTCAAGCAAGTGCATATTGGCTCAAGCAAGTTATAGGTCACGTCTCGCCTCTCTAACTCTGTTCTCTCATTGATGCAGTACAACTGCATCTTAGCGTCTCTATTGATCTGTTCAGGTCACATTGCACATCTCCATCTGGCATCCCTATTGATATGTTGATTTCTCCATCTCATATCTCTGTTGATGGCAGCTCGATGGAGGTTTTTATGTTTTGTTTTTATCATTACAAGCACTTTGAAGTTGAATGTAACTTTTTTTATTACTAAGGATGGAATCTTGTTGATGAGACAGTCAATCGATAGCATTATTCATAATTTCTTATTACTTGTTAAATTAATTTTATATTATAATAACTAATAATTCTGAGTGAAATAATTCTTAATATTATTAATCTTATTATTAAGAATGTAATTGTGTTTGTGGCAATATTGGAATGGGTTGGAGTTGGTTCTTGAGAAGCTGAGCTTCATGGGCAAGTTAAGAAGTAGAGTGTCATGGGTGAGTTGCCCAAACCGAATTAAATAACTAAACCAAATCAAAATAGTTCAGTTCAATTTTTGTTCGGTTTGTGAAGCTAGTTCGGTTCGGTGAGTAATTTCATGTCTATTTCAAATCGAATCGATCTGTTTAACCAATTACTCACCCCTATTAGTGTTGGTGGAAATACTCTGTTTATTACCTAAAAAGTAATAAAAATATTTATAAATAAAAAAACAAGTAAAGTAAATTAATATATTAAAAAAATAAACGTGAAGTCAATAGTAGATGATTAACAAGTATGAATAAGTACAAATTAATATCCTGAATCAACATTTTTTTAATATTTTACTGAAATTTTCTTTAAATTCATAAATGCTTCTTTAATAGGACACTCTTAGACAAACTCAAAACACTAAAGTTACTATAGCTGAATAATTCCGCTATATATAAAAGGATTTAAATAAATAATAATAGTAACAACATTAGCTTTATTTTACTAATGTGAGGTCGGCTATATGGATCATATGGCGTCAATGGACTCTATCAAATACTATCTTCTTAGATAAATTATTTATTATGAGGTTATTCCTTATAACTTTCTTTGGTGTCATTTTTTGTCTTTCTCTATATCTTTTGATACTGCTCCAAGCCATTTGATTAACTTTTTTCATTGACTCCTCTTGTCCTCTTCTTTGTACATGCATATCCAAACCACCTTAAACGATTTTGCACAATTTTCTCTTCAATAGGTGCTATTTCGACTTTACTTCGTATACAATCATTTCGTATCTTATTCAATTTTATATTATCACACATCCATATCAACATTCTCATCTTTACTATTCATATCTTATGCTCTTATTATCCTTTCAAAACTCAATATTCACTATCATATAGTATCATTGACTTTATAGCTGTTTGATAAAATTTTTCTTTAAGTTTAGTAGATACCTTGCGATCACAAATATCTCCTGATACTTTTTTTCACTTTAACCACCTATCTTGTATCATATGCATAACATTCTCATCAATTTAACCATCACTATGTAAAATCAATTTCAAATATATAAATTTTGACATTTCTAAAATAGTTTACTTTCTAATTTTTATTTTTAAATTATTTCTACTTAATTTTTTATTAAATTTATAATACATATATTTCATCTTTATTCAGGAAACATTTTTCTCCTCCTGCAAGTAAGTGTATTTGCGTGGGATCTACCAACTAGCCAAGCCTGAGATGCATACACCAATTAATTGACATATGACGAAGATGAGAGGACAATAAGCATGCTTATATATAAAATATAATATTTCGAAGAAACATGAGCTGCCCCTATAAGCTGTCACGAATGCTGGTCCAAGATCTACTCATTAGTCGGACTGGTCAATTATCAACTATATAAATCTACATGTTTTAATTTTTAGCCTCTGGGTCATTGACTAATCAAGCTAAGCGTCGTGTTTGAGCAATTAATTTCACACCATAGGAATCAATTCAAATTTTGGTGGGGATGGGATATGTTTGAAGAATCGTCTAGTTCACCACTCCAACTCTCATCCCACTCAGCCACCTGGGTTAGGCTAAGCTGGTAAAGGATGATTGTCTGTGTCACCATCCTGATGCACATAACTGAGGTTGGTAATGTTTTCTTGCATTCCAGAAAAGGCCCCTTGCTCATACTCCCCGGACTCCGAAGCAAGGGTTAATGTTTCCAGTCATAATTAAGTAGCCGCTGAGTGTCCTATGATGCTATAATGATCTTCAAGATGGCTAGTGGGCCTATGTCATGTGGGATCTGGAATAAAAATCTTCGGTCCCATCTTTGAACCTCGGGAAAACAAAAAGAATCTTGATTGCCAAGCAAAGAGCGAAGAAAATAAAATTAACTTACCAACTTTAAATCTTCACGGAGCAACAGTTCTTTTATATGTACTAGGTTCTCTGCAGTTTATATATATATATATATATATATTTTCCAGAGCAACAGGTTTTCTAGATTAATAGAAAGAAAGGTGTTTGCATATTTGGACGTAGTTCAACATGAATAGTATTATCTACTTCTACTGAACAATGTGATAATTTTTATATTTTATACAAAAAATGAAGGTTGAAAATTAAAAATTTGAATTAAATATAATAAAAAAATTTATAATTTTTTCAATAATAAATATAAAATAAAATAGTAATAAAATCATGGTATTCAGTAATAAAAAAATTATAAAATCTCTTACCATATTTAATTCAAGCTTTTAGTTTCTAACTCTCATTTCCCCGTGATTGATGTGTTTGGCAAGCCAGTGAAGTATAGTACACAAGCCATAGTCAGATCTTTTAACTGAAGTGCAGGGTCTTCACATGTTTATATAGGACATGTGGAAGCGTCTGCACATCCAAGGCGAGAGAACGAAGAGAAAGGCATTAAAAAAGTGGTGGTAGACGACAAAATAGAAAGGATTTGGTTTCGGTGTAGTCAAGAAGTTCACTATTTCTAAGTAAAAAGGGCGTTTACTACCCAGCTATAATACAGGTGGTCCTGGATGAACTAACTAAACTAATACAAGTGACAAAACCACGACTTTGACTGACAATGCTATGAACATGGATTTAGAAGATGGTTGTTTTCATAGGTTCACGTGCTCTTCTCATGATTCTTCATTGTTTAATCACTATTTGGAGATTGTAACACAACACAGTCAGAGACAGTATCAGCCACTTATGCGTCACATGAACATGATGGGCTGCTTATATGCTTCCAGGTTCTAAAATAGTAAACAATAGAGGGACATAGAACCATGCTTATGTGGTCTAATTGACATTCACTTGATCTCATAAGGTGAAACTAACACCACCGTTGATTACCGAAATGGTCCCCAAGCATCCAATGTACTTGTTTGTCGTTTTCCAAGCAGCTACTCTTTTTCTAGAATATGGTTAATTAATAATTAATGGCGAGCCACGTGAGAAGGCATGTGTTTTCCATATAAACCCCATCCAACTCTTCAAACCAGAGCGAGCCCCCTTCATCTTAGCCATCTCGTTACTGAATGAAACCATTCTCATGAAGATCATCAGTGGCTGGGTTGTGGGTACTGTCCTGGCCTTGGTTCTGCTTCACTTTCTTTTGTTCTCTCCGTTTTGTCTCCGCCATGAACAGAGCTTCACAAGTGAAAGAGGTCTTTCAAGGAAGATGCTGTCATCAACATCATCTATCTCTTCTGTTTCGACAAGTGTTGGAAAATTAAGTGGAAGCAAGAAACAGAACAAGAAAGCTGCAGAGCAGAGTTTAAGGAAAGCACCAGCAAGCGTCCCAAATCCTACCCAGAACAAGTAGGAGAATTGGACAATTATTCTTCACATAGCACTCGGCAGCTAGGAAAGTTTCTTTCTGATATTGCCTTCCTCCTTGTTATTTTACTGGTTGATCCGTTCCTGATGTCAGGCTTAGCTGTAGTGATGTACAAGGAATAGGAGGAAGCAGAATGCAGAAATGTACATATATAATACTAGAACTAGGCAAGTACATTAAAGAAATTTGATCCCAAAGGCCTATATATCTACATCTGTATGTCAACTTTGATCTTGAAAATCAATTTTGTTGCACTTGATTGGTTGCTGCTCTTACTTCCATATTCTTATCATAGGGATAGGGGTTTACATGAAACAAGTTATTATAGTGAATAGGTAAAATTACTGAGAGTATTGGATCACACGCTTGATTTGGCTGTTGTGATGAAGTGAGGAATACATGGTACTGAATGATGGAGGAGTAGGGACAAGGAAGATGCAGGGATATAACTTTTAGGTATAAAGTGAGTTTACAGCCAAAAAGGTGGGAAACTCTTGGCGGTGATATAAAACATAGATTCATGGGGGGATTCAGAAATTAGGTGGGGGATGGTGGGACTGGGATCTGGAGATTGATTTTGTCCCGTCATCATCACAAACGTTTTCTGATTATTGCTCTGTACCAGAGGACAAGCAATGTAGTTGCTGTGTATGTTTCCTTACATTATCTGTAATTTTGATTTTGATTATGATTACATCTCTTTCTTATTTGCATCTTTGATTTTAAAATATTTTGGCAGGACGATTTCAACCGTTTAGATTTGTTACTCTCTATATTTAATCATTTTTTCCCACACATTTTTTGTCGATTAAATTCAATGTCCGAAAATTAGGACAAGCCGCGGCAAAGCATATCACGTAGGTCATGGCATTATGCTAAGCTTCATTTATTTGCACCTCTTTTACTTCAGTCTTTATTATGTTTTTCTTTGTTTAATCTATTTTGGCCTTTAATTTTAGATCTTCTAACTATAAATCATTTCTCTTTGTTTATGCTCCTCAATCTCAAATATCTATCAAAAGAATATCAAGATCATGTATTTTCTGCTTTTGATAATTTAATTTTTACTTTTTAGGTCTAACAAAAAGGGGGGTAAATATCAATACCCCCAATACACACGTATACATGGACTTATTAAACATTTTACTATTCAATCAAACCCTCCATGTTATCTCAATAAATTAATAGCTAATAATTTCATATAAAAAGAAAGTTAAGAGAAAGAATAAACAAAAAAGATCGCATTCCGTCTTTCAAAGAAAGAAAACAACTGAAGAATGCATTAAACTATTTTTTTTATACATCAGGGTATTCACTGTTGGGAGTAGCGACTAATTCTTTCACTGCAGGGCCTCCCACTAAGGGATCAACGGTTGGCTATGAGATACACTCCATTTCTATGACTTGAGGACCAAATTCCTTACCACATGATTAAACAATGAGGTGAGGAATCACCATACTACACACGGTGGTGGTTGCATTCAGCTACTTTTTTTAGGTCATGTGGCAGTGCGGCTAATAAGTTGAGAAATGACACGCAATTTAATGCATGGTGTCACTGTTGGCTCACATGGCCTTTGTTTGCATGCCCCATCCAAATTTGAAGTACAAGTCAACAAAGGAGGGTTCAAAGTTCGAAGTTCAAAGTTCAAACCCAAAGCTCTCAAAAAAGAAGTACAGTGATGGGTCATAGCCCAATCGAAAGTGGGTTCCATCGCTTTCCTGCAAAGCTGTTTTATTCCCTCTGAATAAGATCTAATTGAGCCCAAATGCCATACATTGAAAGACAATTAGATTCGTGATTGGAACTTTGTCGATGCATTTCTATTTTATTATTGCAATACACTGATCCCTTCACCTTCTGTAGGAGTAGCAGGCTGTCTCGTGATCCAAATCCCAAAGATGAGGTAAAAATTCTTTCTCGTCCTCTTCTTCCATCTCAGCCATTTGTTTTTTCACTTTAGAATAAAATCCCCAGAGGTTCCACGCATTCCCTTTTTCATGTTTAAAGGCAGTCCATTTATCAGGTAAGTAGGCGACCAAAATAACCTCTCCCTAAAGAAGTTTTGGAATAAAGCAACAACATAGGAGAATATATGATAATAATGAGGCACCCATCATTATTATGCCTTAACTCTTTTCTTTTACTGTGTGCTTATTAAAGTATTCTTGACTGGCCTTCACTCTTCTACTTCTAGTACTCAATATCAATATGGCTTATATTTACCCACTGAGAGATTGGTGGAAATCTATTCAATAAAAATATGTGAAGCCAAAAGAGAGAGAGAGAGAGAAATAATATATTCTCTTGCTACCTACTTGATAAGCTCCTATCGAAAGATTCATTAAAGCAGCTGGGATTCCTTCAATTCTTTTATGGACGCATGCAGTAGTCCAGTCAAACTTCTCCCTATTTCATTATCTTAATTTCTTAACTAAGCATAATTTGGCCTTTTCCTAAGACCACCGGAGGCTCACATGGTTGAACCTTGCTAACATTTGTGTTCTCCTTTGTCTATCATCATAATTGCTTACCATTTTATTCAACAGAATCTTTCCAGGCTCCTTCAAGATCAAACACTATATAATTCGCAATACAAGTTAGATTTTTGTCTTTCTGAGTATATATCTACATCCAGTGGAGAAAAAATAAATCGATCACCCTTTCATTTACTAGAAGAAAACAAAGTTAGCTTGATTAATTAAGAGCCCTTACAACACTAACAAGAACGAGAAATGTGATGTGTCTATTTTATATCTATAAAATACCCACATTTGATATGGTTTCTATTGAAAAATATTAAGTTTTGATGTAAAAATTTCATGATTCTATTTAAATTGAGATATATTTGCATTTCAGAAAAAATTGAAGGACAAATGGAGATTTTAAAGTGAAAGAAGAAGATAAGAAAACACACAAAAATCCATCCGGTTCCCATTTATTACCTTCACCCGGCTGCGGGTGAGGAGGCGTGAAGCTCCAGACTTTCGAGTTGACTCGGCGCCGGGTCAACCAAAACATTAATCCACCCGGCGCCGGGTGGATGAGTAGAAGCACTTTAATGTTGTTCACCCGGCGCCGGTTGGACAAAAATGTAGCATGATACGGTGCCGGGTGAAAACCATGTTTATGTGTAACTAATCTTCCCAGTTAGAGATAGGGATGTAGTCTAACTGGAATTTATTAGAGTTTACTCTGAATTTTGACTCTTGTTTATGATTGAATTTTTTCAATATATGTATGTTTGATTATATCTATCTCTTTTGTGCTTTATTGGGGATTTTGTGATTGGCCACCATAAAATTCATTTTGTGGGTAAACTTGATAGACTGAAAGGTGAAGAGTGAGCCTAAACCTAGAGAGATAGACATAAACAATAATTCTAGAGATAGAATTAGAGGTTTATGGTGGTTTTAGTTATAACTTCAAGATTTAATTAGGGATTTTAGTTGCACGAGAGTGAATTAAAACCTGATTAAATACAGACTAATTGACTGAAAGATAATTAAGATAAATTAGAAATAACTGCCACTATAATTATAAGGAGTCAAGTTAAGAGTAACTTTAGTTGTTCCAGGAAGATGAAACCCAATTTCCTAACGCTCTCAGTGATTCAATTAAACTCAAACTCTTGCTTTTATTGTTAATTTCTCTTAGTTTAGAATTTGATTAATGTTTCACAAATTGTTTGTTCTGACTAAAATTATTTAATTGAGTAAATCATAAACTCCCTTGGGTTCGACTTCTGTAATACTCCGGAGATATTTTTATTACTGCGATCGACCCTGTACACTTGTAGGAGCCCGATCAAAATGCAGCTGGCGCAAGTTATGTTTTGAACTAGCTTAGGAATCGAAGGAAGTTTCCAAGTAATTTTCTAGTTTACTATGAAAAAAGCGGAAAATGATAGATGAACCAAAACTGATTCATCAGGATATGTGATAGATAAAGTGTACAATATGACATTAAAAAAAAAAAAAACTACTCTATCCTCTTGTCATGGACACGCGTTCTTTCTTAAACTTACAAGTTTCTCTGTGTTTATCAATAAAGATAAACATGATCATATGCATCACTTCATCTATATCTTGTTGAGATTAGATTTAAGTGGTTTGAGTTATTTTTCACCAAAATATTGAAATTTATTTTATTTTTATAAAATTAAATAAATTTTTAAAGGTCAACTTAAAACTTAATGATGGTTGTAATTAAAAAATTTAAAATCTGAATATAGTTCAAATAAAAATTAAACCGCCTAAACATATGGATATAATTCTTCAGATCATTTACTTTCCTTCCCTTTCTCTCTAACACTGTTCTAGTAAGACAGTCAAAACGCCATCAGAATTAGTACCTATACGCAGAGAAAGTAGGCAAGCTTCTTGGATTATTTGGTTTACTTACGAACAAGAACATAAACATCTCTTTCCAATTTCAAAGTTATGTCTAGCTGTCGGTAGTAACAGGGAGGGCGTGCTTGTTGATCCATACAATTACCTATCTAATGGGGACCATTTACCATATATTACTATTATCTCCAAATCAACATCAAGATCAGGATTCTTGGCTATGAACCCAAAAATTATTATTTTCTGTTTGTGCTGTGTACCTTCCACTTAGAGTCGTACAGATTTGCACCTTCTAATAATTTTTCCTTTTTCTCTCGTGATTTTCTAATTCTAAGATAAAAACCTCGACAAGTAGGGGATGGAGCAGGTGAGTTTGATGGGTAAAGACCGAGTCCACCCTTGATTGAGACGCACGTACAGATAGAAACGAAATAACTAACTAAAATGGATTAAATGTGAGTTCTGCAAAATCATGGGGTCTGTAGACATAAGCGTAAGTTAAGATATATATGGAATTGGCAAGAGATATGGTTTAGAGGGTTCAAGAACGACACCAAACTTGGGAAAATTGGCAGCCTCGGCCAATCAAATTAATCTTAACATAAGAAAATTGGCAACAAGATATTTCTTTCAGCCACAGCCCACACGAACCACTAGCTAGCGAACAAGTGAGTAATGCCAAAAGTTGGTTTTAACAAAGGATAAGATGTTGTAGTCCACTAATTTAGATGTGTCCGGAAGAGAGGACCCTTCGGATGTGAATACTTTTATACCATTCCTTTGCTCACTTCACAATCTTTTTCTTTATATATGTAAATTATTGGCAAAATAGATCACGTAGTTCTCTTTTTTTTCCTTTTTTCCCCTGATATATACAAAAGATTCTGCTGAAAGAGAGATTTTGAGATTGAGACTGCAGTTCAATCAAAAGAAGCCTGCAAATCACCATATCACCAAAGAATTGCACAATTCCCTAAGAACCCCACCCTGTACAATTCTTCCAACACCTTGTCCCTCTTTTCGGAAGTGACAATAAAGAAAAAGGCAAATATAACTCTAAGAAGATAAGCTCCCCCCACGCTAATTAGAAAACTGAAATTGAACGAGAAAGCAATTAGAAACTGAACTTGTGAAACAGTTCTAAAAGAAGCACCAGGCTCCTTGCCTTCTGTTTTTCTGTGTTTTTTTTACAAGCTCCTAGCCAACATTTCTTGGAATCTCCTATCGGACTCCTGCTTCTCCAACCTGAACTTCTCGTGACAACTCGCAATGAACATTTCTGCAAGAACATCAATATCCCCATTAATTTCCTCCCTGTCCGTACCGTTATGCTGAACTTTCTCCTCCAGCCATTGAAGATACCCTGCAAGCTCTGAATCATGAGAATCCTGGCCTTGTTCCCCACCTTCTGGAATCACACTACTCCAACTTGAACCATGGCTCGAATGGTTAGAAGGCAAGCCGTCGAAAACACGCGCAGGGACAGGCAGGACGTGAGAAGACTTAGAAGAGCACCAGTTATAGTGAAGCCTGAAGGAACCCAATATTATCTTCTGCTTCTTGCTGCGGATGGCTTGGTTGTTTTTGAGAATCTCAAGGATAATGGTCTTGACCTTGGAGAGTGCACGAATGATTCGGCACATGTGGGAGAGTATGAAGGTGTTGATGAGGCTTTTGAGCTTCGTCAAGCTTAAGGATGAAGATGGAGATTTCACTGAGAAAACTTGAAGAGGGTGTAAGGTTCTGAGATGGGATGGGCTAAACATTTTTGCCAATTCCTGTGTCTATGGGTGCAGTTGGTGACTCGATACTGGAGACACACAGTTTACTATAGCTGTAATTTATATGGGAGTATAAGCCCCTTGGATTACCATATTGCCCCTTGACTTTTTCTTTATTTGAAGGTCTGCCATCCGCTTCTGCCCTTCCATTTTGGGATATGCTGGGGATAAGGGCATAAGTCCCGCTTCCAGGTTTTAAAAAATTGTACCTAGGATCTTGCATCGTCATGGAGGCTTACATAGTATGCGCAACTTTTTAATTTTAACTTAATTTTGTGTTAAGAGTGGAAAGAAAAAGTTCAAAAAGTCAAGGATTAATTATTATCAAATATTCATGAATTGCTTGTGCATTTTCTGAACATTTGTTTGGAAGGTGGACCCATGTTTCTTCAGTGGGCTCAACTTTCATCTAAATTTCAGCTACAGCTGCGTGTCATGGATAAACAATTCTCTGTTAAAAAACTGTTGTTTTAATTTTAATTTTTTTTAATACAGACCAAGTAAGCTGACCATTAAATGATCTATAGTATTATAAAATTTAGAAGTATTTTATCGAAATATTTTTAATCTAAATGCTTTCCGAAATAATCCATTCAATATTAATGAAAGTTAAAAAAAAAACAAAATAAGCAATAAATCTTTATTAACATTTTAAAATGATAAATATTATAAAAAATCTCAAGTTTTAAACATGACGGAGTAGTATCCTGTACCTAATACTTTGACACTTTCTTTGCGTTGGAAATTTATTAGCATTTTATTAAGCCATATATAAAGGTTTAAGCTTCGTTGGATTTGAGAAAGAAATTTCCTCTTTTTCTTATACAAAATTTAAAATATACGATATTTATTATATTTTTATAATTAGTTATTACTAACTATTTTTGTTATTTTTTTATGTAGAAACGAGATAATAAACATTGTTAATATAAAAGATGATTTTTTTATTTAATTTCATTTTTATATTAAATAATTTCATAAGAAGAGATTCAAACTTCAATTAGCTAACATATTTATATATTTTATTTATTAACTTCGTAGAAAGTATGAGAAACTTTGACTGTCCAATCTCTTCCTATAACTCATTTGATAAGCTTGATCATGCAATCAAGAGGCATGTTATGAGCACTATTATCAAATTGAAACTTATTTCCATAATTTGTTTTGGCCAACTATTTTCAAAAAATTGATTGACATAAAATTATAGTAAAAAATAAGATGTCACAAGCAACCACATAATATAGGTCTGGGTGGATGAAGGCCTGGATTGGTGATGCACTTGATAACACATGTTATACTCATTCAAACAAGTAACTATAATACGTATTTATAAAGCATGAATATTCCAAAACGACTATACCAATATTTATTAATATAACTTTTACGAGCAGTTTATTCCTAGACCGTGGAAATTTAGAAAATAAACTAATTTTTAACTGACTTTGCGTGCGCTATTTAATTTGCATCCATTTTAGGTGGAAGTGTGTTAGTGATGGACTTATATATTGATACTCACCTTGATGTATTATTATTGATTTATTAATTATTATACCATCAATGTGGGTTCAAATCTTCCCCAAGGTGAAAGCCATCTAGAATTTTATTTGGTGCGCGTCTTTTCTCAACATTTTGCATGGTGTCGAACGACTAACTGGGTAGCTGTAATTTGATAAAATTATTTGTAGTTTAGGTTTGTGCAATAATTTTTTTTTAATTGAACATTTTTCAGGATATTTATAACACCATAAACTCAGTCCCCCGCCAAAAAAAAAATTACAGTTACACTGAAAAAAGCCTCCCCAGTTCAATCACCAAAAAACAAAAGCACTTTTTATAATCAAATATTTAATTATGTTGACAATTCACTTTTGTATCTATAGTTGCGTGATAGAAAAGTTAGTGGAGAAAACCTAAATGTTGTGATGTTTTCAACTAAAAATTAACATGTAGATTTTTTAAACAGATTATAGATTTATTCATTAACCATATATTAAAAATGTTAACTTTTTAAATAAAAAAATATAAAAAATCTACATGTTAAATTTAAATTAAAGAATAACATGAAAAAAATAATTAAAGAAAAATATATAAGTTTCTTTTAAAGTTAAATGTTACTCCCTCTGATCCTTAATATAAGACCCTTTTAACCGAATTACATAGATTAAGAATTAAAATTAAATCTAATTAACTACCTTGATTTTTCTGAAAAATCTCAATATTTTTTCAAAACTACCCTTATTTAATCTCTCTCTCTTTCTCTTTAGATACATTAAATAAGGATATTTTATTAGAAATGTATAATAAATACTACCTCGTATATTGTAAATGATCTTATATTTAGTATCAGGACAAGATGTCCTATATATAGGACCGGAGGGAGTAACTTACTTTTTTCTTGCCAAATCTACAGGAAATCTCGTATATAAAATTAGATGCAGCTAATTTTTTTTAAAAAAATTGACAATAAATATCTTAAATTTTTGAATTTGTGTAAGTAATTATTTTTCTTGCCAAATCTGGGGTCTTTTCATCTGTTTTTAGTTACTAGTTAGTTTGTATCTTATTATTGCTCCTTCAATGCTTTTTATTATGTGTTTTAATTACTATACGAGAGCATTAAAGTGAGTTAATTACATTTTAAAATTTATCAAAAAAGATAATAAGAGAGAGAATAATTAATATAATGTATTTTTTACTTTCTCTGGTAGAAAATGGATAGTTACATCAATGGGCGTCTGGTCAAGTGGTAAGGAGTTTGACCAGCATTTCATGAGGTCGAAGTTTCGATTTCTGTGAGGTATAACAGCGTTAAAAAAATTAAGGTCTCAAAGAGGTCTTCCCATCGGTACCCATCTGCAACCGTAAGGTCCTATAAAATGGGGTTCGGATTAGATTGGGGCAGGCAATAAACCCAGGATGCTGGGTGATATTGTAAAAAAAAAAAAAGAAAATAGATAGTCACTTTTGATGTTTTTAATTAAGGGTAGTTTTAAAATGTTATGATAAATTAAAATCTCAAATAATGTTAACCAAGGTTAAATAAACTGGATCAGGATATTAAATCGGTCAAGGTATTGGTTCAATATTTAATGGTTTAACCGTGGTTCGACCGGAATTAAATTGGTGGTAATAATTTTAATAATTTTTTAATTTTATATATTATATAAAAAATTAAAAATATTATTAATAAGTTTCATAATCTAATATTAAAATTTAAACAAGTTAATATTCATTTATAATCATATTTTGAATTGAAAAGAGTCAATTAATATTCTATTTTTATATTATCTGTTAAGTAAATTTATCATTATTAATAATTATGTATCATAATAATATTTATATAATATTATAATATAGAAAAAAATTATACAAAAAATAATGTTACTTAGTACTAAAAATAATTGTATTTTATTTTAAAAACTTAAAAATTAAAAAAAGAATTAACCAGTTCAATCTGTTTTGTGTTGGTTCATGACCGGTTTTCCACTAGTTAAGAATAGCCGGCCACCATCCATATCTAGACCAGACTTAGTATCAATTCCCGGTCTAACCGGTCGGTCTAATCTAATTTTTTGAACACTAATTTTAACAACTTTTGTCAATTAAAAACAATCTTATAAATATGTCTCAAGGGAGTATAAGTTTTGTAAATAAAAAAGTATATATACATTAATTAAAATAAAAAAGTGCAATTTAGTCTTATTAATTCAGTAAAAGAAACATGATTTTGAAATGATTGTAAATATTTTTGGCAAAAAAAAAACAGATAGAGAAAGAAATGATTGTGAAGAATTTGATTATTTAATTGAATAACATAATATATAGCCATAGTAGAGTTTGTTACGGATTTGAAGAGATTGACGAGCTACCCAATTGAAAGACGAAAGTAATTATAATTAATAAACATTTTCTGGATTTAACTATATCCAGTGGGGGATATTTTACTGAAAGTCAACAATACCAAGCTGTTGGGCATTGAAGGACAAGAAAATGACTGGCTAATCCGGATTACGATCATTATATACCAAATCCATCAAATGTACACCCATTTGTAATTCACAAAAATTACATCCAGTCACAGCCGAGAAATAAAACCAATTTAATTACACATAATTTGTAAGATCACTTTGAATTAGTATGACATGAGCTGAAGGAGACCCAGCGAAATTACGTGCCCTCAATAATTCGCTCTATATTTTTTAATTCTTTATCTTGCTATATTTTCAGGTCAAATTATATGATCATTTCTGTACGTTGGCTTATTGCATTACCTATGATGAAAAGTAAAATCAGTTTGATTGAGTAATTTTAAACCGAGAATACTTGTTGTTTACTCTGTCTTTGGAAAATTAAATTCACCATAGAGTATGCACTATAAATCATTTTCTTCAATTTGTGTAATATTCAACTATGACTGTTAATTTCAAATTTTATTTTGGTTTTATAATTAATTAATACTTTTAAATTTAATCTTATATACAATTATGGTATCGAATTTGATCAATTATGAATTAAATATTTTTATTTTAATATGTTAAATAAAAGGCTAATTTTAAGAAAGAATAAATTTCAAAAATATTTCATTTATAGATGTATAAATTAGAAAATAATTTTATTAAAAAATACTTTACGAGCTAGGGTAGAAATAATCTTTTTTACACAAGACAGAAATAAAATCCTAATCATTAAAATTTTTTTACTCGGCTAGATAGTGTGCCCTATTAATTCAATGTATGGAGTTTTTTTTTTGTTCTTTAAAATTTTTGAACCAGCACCAAATGGAAAACAATGCATATTATAAATGGGACTTATTATAAATTTTATATTATATATTAATATAGTATATGTTGATTCTGACTCCATCTAACCATGCCAAAATAAAGTTACATTTTATTGCCAGATTATTTTGCCGTCTATTGGCAAATTCAAATGATCCACTTTTTTTTTCTACTTCCATGTCTTGAATTAATCACTCGTTACTTGAAGTCTTGAACTACTTTGTGTGGTAGTATATATATACACCAATATATATTACTTTCTCTAATTTTTAATATAAGATTCTTTTAATCAAATTACGTAGATTAAAAATTAAAATTAAAACTAATTAATTAAATTAATTTTTTTAAAAATTTTAATATTTTTTAAAAATTATTCTTATTTAATTTTTTTTTATTTTTAGATACAATGAATAAAAATATTTTTTTAAAAATATATAATAAATATTATTTTATATATTATAAAAAATTTTATATTTAGAATTAGAATAAAAAATGTTATATATGAGATTGGAGGGAGGATTGTAAAAATTGATGAAGGCAACGTCTAATCCCTTTTACCTCACGACAACCTTAATTAATGTGCCCAGTAATGACTTCAAACGACACCATGTGCTTCTCTCTCATCAATCCTTACGGGAAAGAAAACGACACTGCACAAATATCTGTGTCAGCCATCAACGTCTAAAGGCATATCACTTTCTTTAGTTTTAAATACTATAATGTATTTTATCATGATTTTAAATATAAAATAATATTTATTATATATTATTAAAAAATATTTTTATTTAATTTATATTTAAAAAATTAAATAAAGATAGTGTTAAAAAATATTATATTTTGTTGGATAAATTAAAATAATTAACTATTTTTAATTTATATCTTTAATTTGATTAAAAATATCTATATTAAGAATTAAATTAGAGTATTTCAAAAATCATATTTTACCTTTGTTTCTGTGTACGATCTAATTAACTGTGGCTATAGTCATAGTTATACTAACCTCCGCTCCTGTGATTGCTAGAAAATATTATGTCGACTTGTTCGGGAGAGTTGCCTTCTGACAACGTTAGAGGAACCATTTACAATACTCTCGTGAATATATCTTAACGTACGACATATCTTTAAACAAAAAAAAAAAGAAAGAAAAAAGTAGCAAAAAAGGGGAGTTTAATATCTACCCAATAGGCTACAGTGCATGATCACGTCTTCTATACTTAAATCATTCGTAAATACCTAACAAACAAGAATAGCATTCACAAACCAAACACTAGCTAACTAACAGTTTTTTAATGCAATAGTCCTAACCTCCTTTGCTGGAGAAGAACGGATCTATATGATGAAAATATGACACAGTATATAATAATAATAAGTTAATAATATTAGAAAATGGTTAAATATATTTAAGTATTGACTATTGACTTGAATAGGACAAAAGTCAATGTGTGAGACCAGTATTAGTGTACCTTTCATTTTCTTAAGTAAAAAAAAAATTATAAAAAAAAAAGGCATCTTTAGATTCCAAGAAATCTAAATTCAGTGGAGACTCTAGGAGGAAGGAGTGTCATGAACATATTGGATGGAGTAAATAAAAAAAAGTAGGCAATATATCAATAACATCTTAACACAATTAGTAGATAATTAAATCCCCTAAGTATACAACCCTAAGTTCCATCTTTGACAATATATATTAAAAAAGATTTTATTGAAAGAGGTAAACTCATTTCAATAATTTTTATATCTTGAAAAGATTAATTTTTAGCTCTCCATTAGAAATACCTTTAGTGCTAAAAAAAAATAGTGTGAACACAAATAAAGTTAATAAATAGTATGAACACAAATAAAATAAATAAATTGAATCATTTCCGTGAGTCACTTTAAATGTGATTATTGAAATCCATGGGCCATGGCATACTTATTATATATCTCCATGTGAGAAATCAAAATTGGATGATTTGACGGTGATAGTAGTATGAAACTAATTAAAATTAAGAGAGTATATATAAATCCACAAGAATATCTAAATTTATAGGTACCCTCCTTAATTAACCAACTTTCCATTACATCCAAATTACATTTCAACTTTCTTTGTTATGAGATTTTGGCAAAACTTTTTCAATCGACAATGCATTAGACTCATTTGATCATATAATTAATTTAACCTGGCATAACTATATTTAGTAGTTTAGATCTAGAAAATAATTTAAATCTCTTCAATTATTAAAGTGTCAATCATCCAGAGAAGAGAAAGATAAAAAATAAAGTAAGTAATGTTCACTGAATGAGTCTATACATTTTTTATTTTTAACTCATACGTACTGTAGGAGAAAGGTAAAATTTAGATAGTAATCAGGGCTTGAATCAAGTAGAGCTTCTTTTCTGGTTTCTCTGCCCAGATCCTTCTAGGTGCACTAAAATACACTACTAACATTTTCATTTTGGGCATTTTAATATTTACCATCTCGTCACATTTATATATATGTAACATTGAGGGATCTAGAGATGAATACCCAGGGAAACATGTAAATTTGAGAGACTTAAAAAAAGTGATTCTTCTTTTTAATTTAAAAACATTTATATAAATTAAATAATAACAGTGATATGTATAATAAATATTTCATAAATAATTTTTCTTTATTCATTGTTCATTTTCTCGATCCGAGCAAGCAAAAATGCACTTAGTTGTGCACCTAACCTAATAAAGCTGTTAGCTGAATCAGGGATACCAAACTCAAAACATGAGCTGTTATCCCATAATTTCTTGGCCAAGACCCTAACATCCAGTTAATGAACTCGACCATGTATGTATTGTTGATCATGAGACTCAATATAGATATATATATAAACGTAGCGATCGAAGTGAATCTGATTAGCTTTAATTTCATACAGATATAGATTGAATTTCTTTTGTAAAAGTAAAAAAGGCAACGCGAAATACTTACTTATGTGGTCCAAAAGCTCATATGGTCATACTGAACAATTTGATCTCACAAAATATTATAACTCAAACAAAAATTCGGTCATACATCTCAGAGAATACATTGAATCTGATAGTTGTAAGGTTGGAAGAAACAGTATACCTTTCCACGTATAATCATTAATTATTGGTGGTAGTCTTGCTCTGTGTTTGATGATCTGATCATTTGATTGTTTGCTTCTGCGAAAACCGCAAAAAAGAAAAAGAAAAACCCAAGATGGTACCATCAAAATCCCATGTTATTTTCGTCTATAGATTTTCTCGTTTTTAGATAATCGCAGCAAAAGACAGATCGATATATAAGAGTCCGATGATATGTAAACATGCATCAGCCAGCATATAGTGAATTTCCTATGAGTTAATTTGGCGTGCTTTTCATTTTCATTTTTAATTAATCATCTATTGTAT
Source organism: Adenanthera pavonina (assembly GCA_026686845.1). Taxonomy (NCBI): domain Eukaryota; kingdom Viridiplantae; phylum Streptophyta; class Magnoliopsida; order Fabales; family Fabaceae; genus Adenanthera; species Adenanthera pavonina. The sequence continues at coordinate 9,729,451 of JAIVEN010000002.1, forward strand.
ATGTAAAGGAGGGAAAAAGACAAACTTTATACTGTGTTTGGATCAAGAAATGAATATATATTGTAAATATTTGACCCTCCTAGATTGATGAGTACGTATGTTTGTTTTTCTTTCCTGCATACCTAAAAATTACATCATTTATTTAATCATTAAATAACTAAAAATATTAGGTATCTATTGTATAAACTATTATTCTATATATGATAATTATTGTCTCATGATTAAGAATGTGATATTTTTAAAAATATAATTATATTATCAAAATATATAAATAAAAACATCGCATTTCAAACCAAGCGCTTAATGTTGGCCCAAAAAAAAAATCAGGCGCTTAATTATAAATAATCAATAAATCATTGGCTCCGTAAGCGTCCTATCATTTGATCCAATAATAAAGATAAGATATTGTTTGGCCAAAATTAAAAAGACAAGATGGTGGAGCAAATCCTAGTGCCCGCCTTTCAGCACATGGAAAAGCTCAAGATTGATGAGTAAATTAATCGATCTCTCCAATATAAAATCACTGACAGTTTTAAAAGTCTACAGAAGAAATTGATAAATAATTTAGAAGCCTACCTGCTGTCACTTAGAAAGATAAACATGCCATCTTTGCACATTTAATTTAAATATTGAAAAATTGTTGTTATGAATAATTTATTAGTCCATCAATTTGTAATTAACTAATTTTATTTACAGATATTGAAAAAAAAATCAATCATTGATTTTTATCTACATGAGATGAGCTGTACTATTTATAATTTAGGACTTGTACAATTCCATATACTTTTTATATTTCATATTAATTTGATAAGCACATCTGGGGGGGAAGTTGACGGATTAGGATTTCTAGGTCACCAATGCATATATATATTAATACAAGATCGAAGGTGTGTTTTGGATTAACTAAATACAGTAAAGGCAGTTTTATATTTAATAACTTTCTCGTTATGTCATTCTCAGTAATCATCTCTTGTTATATAGCTATTTTAATTTTAATATCAAGGCGATCAATAAATGTGATCCAATCTTATACTTCTTATTTTAATCCCCAAAATTATTTCGTTCGATTAGGAGGAAAAAATTTCCTCTGTTCGTTTGTTAATTAATCAAAGGATAAATAAAAACCAGTGTAACATCCATATCACAAGTTTTGTGTGTTTTTATTGGCACCTACCTTGTTGTGATGCTTTAAACTCATAAACAGGATTAATTTTTTTTAGTACTTAGGAATATTATATTTGATATGTAAAGTGTTATATATATATATATATATATAAGAGATGAATATGTGAAAAGAAGCAACATTTAGATTTCAATAAAAATAATATTAGATGATAATTCAAATAAAATAATAAGCAATACATAAAAAATAATCTTCTTTTGGCCTGAACATAAAAATAATCTTAATTCTTATATTTATCATTATCTTCACCCTTTCATATGTATAACTAAACATAACCTTACTAACTTCTTTATGTGGGTGGTTATTTTATCATACACTTTTGCATATGGAAAACAATATCATGAACAATGAAATTTGTTCTTGAAACTTCATCCAAGATATGAAAAATGTGTCCAGTTTTAAAAAAAATATGTAGAACAGAATAAAAAGCAGTTATATGGCAATAATATGACCCACAGAAATCAATGGCCCATCATTACAGGCCTCTTGACACCTGCCCAGACTAAAAGAGGATGAGTTATTTAATTAATTAACTTTTCGGCCCAGTTAATTATAAAGGCCTCGAGCACGAAGTCTCAAAGCAAACGAAAATACGTATTAGTGGTTGAAGACCCTAACAAATGACGATGGGAAAGCGAACCTTCACCTTCCAATTCCTATCATATTTCGAGTTCTTCGGCTTCAACCACTGGTGTCTTGGTTAGGTGAATCGTTTGATCTTTTTGCTCTTTGGGCAAACAGCCAGTAATTAACTTTTATATATATATATATATATTAGTAAAAGCTTAAACAAATAAATAGAAAACTAGATAGTAGTATAAAAAACGATCGGTTTATCAAAAAGAAAAGGAAAGGATCGAAGACCTTCAATTAAAAGAATGCAGGTCAAAAGTGAGCATAAAAAATCTGTATATAAAGTTAATGGAGAAAGGCAATGGATCAAATATATATGGCAATTCGCATAGCCAGTTCGTTGAATCCGGTCATTGATTAGTCGTGTATATATATTACGCGCACACACTCAATAAAAATGGTACTCCCTCCTATCCTAACGTAATTATAGGATATTTTGTCTTGATCTTAAATATAAGATCTTTTACAGTATATAAGATAATATTTATTATATATTTAAAAAAATATTCCTATTTAATATATCTCAACGAGAGAGAAAAAAATTAAATAAGGGTATTTTTAAAAAAATATTGTGATTTTTAGAAAATTTGAGGTAGTTAATTAATTTTAACTCATATTCTTAATCCATGTGATTTGGTTAAAATTATGATTTTATATTAAGAAGGTAAAAGCACATTTTTAGTCCCTTAATTTTATATTAGATTTCATTTTAATCTCTTAACTTTATTTCATTTTCTTTTAATCATTTAACTTACAAATTATAATCAAAGTTTTTCCTATTACTAGTATCATTTACTACGTTAACAAAAAATGCTCACAAAACATTTTCAAACACTTACACATTTATCCAACTCATTTTTTATGGAAAAAAAATCCTAAAATTAAGATTTTCTTTAGAAATTGGTTATTTGTAATTATTTATTTTTAATTTTTTAATTTAATTTAAAAATATTTTAAACTTAAGATTAACAAATATATAATAATATTAATGACATGATAATAAAAATTGACATATATTAACATTAAATAATATTTTACCAACATGTGAAACTATGATGCTAGTAATAGAAAAACTTTTGCCAACATTTTAAAAATTAAAAGATTAAAATAAAATTAAGGGATTAAAATGAAATTTAGTATAAACTTAAGGGACTAAAAATATATTTTTGTGTACTAAGAATTAGGGGAGGATTGTGTATAAGGGTCAATGAATTAACTCAATCATTAATTTGGCTTCCTTCTTTGAAGAATTGATGGATTGCGTGCCAACAACTTTTTTTTTTTTTTAACAAACGTGCCAACAACTTGACTATCAGCTTTTTGGAAACACGTTCTGCGTAATATTGTTCATTGATTAATTTTTGGTAAAATATTCTTTATTATTCTTCACCACACATACGGTTATATGATTGGAAGATGATTGGAATGTTACCTTCTTCATGTCACATATACATACAGTAATTAACAGCACAGTTTACCCACAACAAAACTATATATACCCCCCGGGCGGCTCTCCTTCTCCCATTTTCAGAATGATTCTTCCATGAAGCGTGGAAATACGTACTGACACATCTCAAGGATAAGACGTACGCTCTACCTATGCTGAACCTTCTCTTTCACACCAGATCTCAAGAATAAGATTTTAATGGTGAGTCGACCCTCTCGTTTATTCATGGTCCAGCTATGCTTTTAGATCAGCTGCATATATAACAAATTTAGAAAGTTATAATTTCTATATCGATTAATTCTACATCCAAGTCAAAATCGATCTAGAAAACATACAATGTATTAGTAATTTGATATGAAATTCTATGGCTTTGGGTCCATTTAGATACATATATCAAGATGAAAGTCAATTATATTAAATATGATGATAAATAACATATACATATCAGGATCGACTAGCCAAATTAAATATAAATATTCATATCAAGCACGCCACATGCTCAAGACACGTACGTCTTTTTTCTTTTTTGGTACAAGACACGTCTTTGATTGTAGTATCGATATGTGTTTTTGTGTCATTTGGCTGGCCTGCCTTTTAAATTTCCACCTTGCTCCTTGGATAACCGTCGAATGTCTTCTCTTTCAGAGTAATTCCCCTAGCTGAGCCTTAGAACTTGTCGCACCTATATTAAGTAATTCCTCCATTTCTTATCATCTTTAAATTGGTCCAAGCCATTTAAAATTGTACTAGTATAGTATATATGACAAAATCATCATCTTCTTCGACCATATCCATGAACTATCATAATAAAGGGAATTAATTAAAAGGGCTGGGAGGAGCTTGTATATATACATGTATATGAAAATGACCCTTGGAGGGCTCTAGGGGTCAGTTTGTATTGTAGATTCCCATTTTAGGTGCCGCTGTCTAATTTCATTAAGTTAAATGAATTTTGGCCTTTGTGGATAACCGTCTCCTATCTTTATTCAATCATGTCATCGATTGTTGTTTTTCTATTCATTTTTGTTGTCTAGCCATTCATTTAATTACTTTTAACGTTTAGATCAATGTTTTGAAAAAAATTATACTATTTACATATTTCCTCCAATGATTAATATAAAATTATTTTAATTAAATTATATAAATTTAAGGATATAAGTTAAAATTAGTAAATTATCTTAATTTCTTTAAAAATATAATTTTTTTTAAAACTATATATCCTTATTAAAATATTTCTTTCTATTTCTCTCTATAAATTGAATAAGAGCATTTTTTGGTAATTCATAATAAATATGGCCTTATATTTTAGAAAAAGTTTTATATTTAGACTCAACATACAAAATTTTATATTTAGTATGGGATAAAGTATATCAATTAATTGCTCACATGTTTCCTCATTGAGAAGCCGCATACGATTGAGCATTGTAATTTGCTACCTAGTTAATGCTTACTTTTTTGTTTTGTTTTTGGTTTTAGTTATTGCGGTTCATCTATATATGGTTGTGCTTTCCTTGTAGACATTCCTTTAAAATAATTAGATAGTAATTCCAAAATAACACAATCCATATTATTTACAAATTGAAAACAACAACAACATGATGATCCCATGCATGTTTCTTAGAAAATGGGTATATATTCTATATACCTTAAGATTAACATTTTAAGAGTCCAGATTTAAATAAAAATGTAGTTATTTATGGGAATTATATATGGTAATAATTTTACAGCCCATATAAGACTGGTCTACTTTTAAGAATTATCCCAAAAAATTAGTAAGAATTAAGAAGCCAATTTCAAAATTCTAATATTTAACGATTCTGCGATGGAGAACCGTAAATAAACATCAGTGAGCAGAAATTATATATAAATACAAGTGGACTAGCAAGGCATATTGGCCAGAAATTTTAATTAGAAAGGCAAAGAAAGATATATATATACATATACATATATATATATATATAGAGAGAGAGAGAGAGAGAGAGTCACAACTTGGCGACGTGAATTATATGCAAATTGGATACATACATATATATATATGTAGATGGCAAAGGAAGGTGGCCCAGATGATGGTCTGATATATCTCAAGAACAGAAGAAGGCATCGAATTTGTGCACTTTACACACACGATAATAATGCTACACCTTTAGCTTGTGCATGCCTAGCTAGCTATTTTAGAAATGGACCTATCACACCATCTTTAAAGATGAAGAAGAATTTTTCAGGAGGAAAATACAAGTTCGAAAGTGAGCCTTGAAATTAGTCGCTTACGTGCTCCTTCGTTGTTGTATTTTGGGCCATATGCCCTAGCCCTAGTGTCTTCGCTTTCCAGCCCTTCAATTTTGATCTGATATAGACATGGAATACGATTCTTACACCCCAAAGGGAAGGTAGGAGAGTGATGTATCAGTTTTATTTTTTGAGAGCCCTATGGACGTTATTTAGGGTTGCCAGTAATATATATTTCTTACTGTGCACGTAAACTATATATAAATGCTTAATAATTATGGTGAGGGCCTGCCTTCAAGGAAAGAAAAGAACTACTACAAAGGTGGTGCACTTTTTTGACTGACTTTAGGGTCCTACATACATATCCATGTAGGTTATTCCTTTGTCAGGATCATGAGGCCGGTTATCACTGAGGAATCTTGCTTTGAACAACATCAGTTTTTTGAACAAGTCTGTTCTTAATACAGTAAAAAAATTGTGAATTTTATGTCCAGATTTTTTTTTAACTAAATCGGAATCTGCCCGATTTTCACTGGTTAACCGGTTTTTGACCTGTTTTTTTTTCCAGTTTTTGCCGGTTTTAAGTAAGGGTGTTCTGGACTGGACTATGGAGGGAAATTCTTAGTTGCTCTAGGAGTACGGTGTCATTCCAACTCTTACCAATAAAATTTGTCTAGCTTGAACCTCATCTTCAGCGCTTGCTAGCTAGACCCATTAATTTGATTCCACCACTTCTGATTTTGACGTCATTTGGGGGCTGCTCTAAACAATTATTACTTTTAATTATACGGCTTGATTAATTTGACTACAGATCCATAATAACATCTTTATTATATCTTATAATCACTTTCCCATTCTCATCCATATCTAACGTCGTCAACATGCCGGATTCTCCTAAGCATATATCTTATGTTTTATTTAAGTTTAAGGCATTGGTATTAACATAATACATCCATAAATGTTGCTGAGTACTTTTCTCCTTCTCGTTTTGTTATGCTTGGTTTATGTTTTTCCCCCCTCCCTTTTTTTGGTGTAAATTGAGTAATAGACCACTTCTTGAAGAATTACAGATTGGATACCATCAATATAGATGAATCACATATTGGTGGTTCCATCTTCTGTTTAGTGGGTTATATTTATTAATTTACGATCTAAACGTATAGCATAACATGTTCTGTTGAGTATGTATAATTTTAGTTTCAAAAGAAGGGTGTTATGGTTGAAGACATTGTCACTGGAACAGTGAGAAAAGGTTCTATTTGAATCTGTTTCTTCAGAGTAAATTATGATTGACACGTGTATCTAGCATTCCATTTGATCTGTTTTTAATCACCAGAATTTGTTTGGAAGCTTCATTGAGCTCGAATCTGAAAGTGTACAGAAAAGTCCAAACTTGCCCTGCAAGAAATGAAAGGAGACTGCATCACATAGAAATAATTGTCATTTCAATTCAGTGAACTAGAAAAGAAGTTAAAAAAAGGAGATGAAAAGAGAGGGTTTCTTCGTGGAAATGAAATTCAGGTCAGGGGTTACAAATATTGCCTAAAGAAAAATCAATAGCACCAAGGAAGTGAAATAGCACATGAATGAGTTGAATATGCCTCCCCGATCCTCTTCTTACCTTTTGATAATGGGAAGCCCATTAAGGTCAGTGAACCGTATTGGAAATTCTGTAGTTAAAGTTCCACCGTGCTTTTAATTAAGATGAATAAAATATTGAAATGCACTTTTCTGGTAATTTCCGATTTCCACTGTGCAAGATGCAGTTATAAGAATAATTGAAGATCTGATCTATTGTGCGTGAATTTATGCCATTATCTTATCTAACATTTATTTATTACAATATATAGATGCTCAACACCCAAAATACAGTATTCTCTAATTTTAAGATGATTAATTATGAGTCATAGTTTAAGAATGTTTTATCCCCTAGTCTGTGGTGTGTGACCCATATATCTTTAGTTGATTTAATTTTCCTCTTTGCACTGATTCTTCTGCATATCGTTAAAATTCACGTGAAGACAACATTAGACAAAATATTATATTTGTTGAGGGAGCTTTGTTGTTTTCCACTTTTCCGTGTTCTGTACTTTGGTTTTGTCAATTGCTTATTGTTCGTTCCCATCCTTTTTAAGAATAAAACCAATTAATGGCCCTGCATGGTAGCATTTCGACATTTAGATTCAATTCTTGTAGCTGAAGCCTTTTGGAATATAAGGCAGAATTTCATGCCTTCGGCAAAATTTTTGATTATCGTTAATTGTTACCTTACCAATCTTCTTCTTCCTCCTCCTCCATTTGGGTCATATTCCGTGATTCTTGTAAATGAACGACTACAGAGTTGATTGCCAAGGGCGGATTCAACAGAGGCATGGACTGAATGGGGATTTTAATTCCGACTCTGGTCATCGTTCTCGTCAATATTTTGATGTGAAACAGGCTTGGAATATGGGTGGTGGAGAAGCCGAAGAGTCACCACAAATAGGCTCTGCAAAATCATCTACCACCATTATGAGTGGTTTTGAATCACCTGCTTCTGCTTTTTATGCAGCAGAACGATGCATGGGGTTTCCACAATATCATTCCCAAGTTCACGTTAATAATCCCCCTTTAAGCTCTCCATTTTCTACGATTCACGATTTGGAGCTACCTTTGTATCAATCTCCTAGGGAAAACTCTTTCTTGGATCATTCGCCACACCAAGCTAACCTCAATGTCGAATTATCGAACACCTTGCAAGCAGTGGTGAGATCCCAATTCAACCCAGAAAAACACAAAAAAACTCCATGTGGAAATTTGCCAATCAGCAAGTTTCGTCCAATTGAACAGCATAAGTTGTTCATTGATGATGATTCTGCCTCATTCAGGAGGAATCATCCAGTAAGAACTTCTGCGAATCCTTTTTTTTTTATTTATTCTAGCGTCCGTTCTTTATAGATTGAATCATCTTAATGTTTTCTGCAACCTTCTTCTGCAGGTTTGTTGTGGGTCATATAATTTACCCGTTTCTCGTGTAAGCCTCTCTTCTCAGCAAGAGAAGCTGTCTCCTACAGTTTCAGCAGCAAGTGTGACAACTTCTGCAAATCCTACTTCTAGTGGTGGGGCAGTAATCTCAAGTAAAACACGCATAAGATGGACTCAGGATCTCCATGAGAAGTTTGTTGAATGTGTGAATCGCCTTGGGGGTGCTGAGAGTGAGTAACTTTTTAATTTTAAATTATTGCAAAGAAATAACAATAATAGCTGTTAACATCTGAGAGTCCTCTTGGCTGCTTGACTGTAGAGGCAACACCAAAAGCTATATTAAAGCTGATGGACACAGATGGGCTGACCATCTTCCATGTCAAGAGTCATTTGCAGGTTTGGCATTTTCTTGAGTTCTGAGTTTCTTCATCATGATAATAATATCTTCTTTCCAGATATCCTAAAAGAACGTTTTTTCCTCTCCTGTATTGCAGAAATATAGAATTGCAAAATACATGCCAGATCCGGCTCAAGGTAAATTCTCAGTATAATTGCAGTGTAGTCTCTTTTTTTTATGTCAAGTACATCTTTTCATGTTTGAATTTTCATAAATCGTGAGCAAATATTTTTGTAGTTAAGAGTTATTCTTGTCAAAGCAGAAGATGTGCTTCACTTTTTCTCCATGGTTATAATTCGTGACTTAACTAAAATTAACAATTCACAATTATGAATTTCTTATTTCTTAGAAGGATAGAAGTATTAGTGCAAAGGAGAAAACAACAACCTCGCCTTTTTCTCATTGAAATTACTTACATAGGAAGCTGCAATGCTGAAGAAATTTGTTGATATCTATTAAAATGGTACAAAGTTCGAGCAATTAAACGAAGAGTACAGTCTGCTTTCACCGTTAAAAAAGCCTTACCAATAGTCACGAATACATAGTTAAGTCGAAATTCTCTACTGCTTGTCAGTATTATTCAATAATGTTCTCTTTACTTTGTTGACTTTTCTCTCCAACTCTATATATAACCTTCGAAGTGCAGATTATTCTTATTTTCTGTCTATTTGGTAGGTTTAAACCCTATACTGGATCTAAAAAAATTCGTTTCCTGATGCAGGGAAGTCTGACAAAAAAGCCCATATGGATGATGTGCATCATATTGATGTCAAAACGTAATTCTTGTTCTTTTGCCTAATCCTTTGTTAAGGTTTTATAATTCCAGTAGTTCCATCAAGATTATTGGTTCATTTTATATGTATAGGCGTCAGTTGCTGTTGCTCTATAATCTTCTAAATTTACTGCCGTTGAATTGCAGTGGCATGCAAATCAGGGAGGCACTTCAGCTGCAGCTAGATGTTCAGAGGCGTCTCCATGAACAGCTAGAGGTAGTTGCTCACTATATCCTCCATCGTATGAGAAAGAAGACTTTTGTTTTGAACAGTGTCTTCATGTTCTTCCGAGCTTTCAGATTATGTAATAATGTGTTTAGGCTAGTTTACTTAATTTACTTCCGGTACCCAGATTCAGAGAAAATTACAGCTTCGAATTGAAGAGCAGGGAAAGCAGCTGAAGATGATGTTTGACCAGCAGCAGAAAACATGCAATAGCTTCTCGAATTTGGGCAGTACAGGAAATGACGATGCATCAGTTAGTCTTAAAGAGGTTGAGGTTACAATTGCTGAAGGGTCTGGAAATTCCTCCTTCCCTTCCAAGATAAGTTAGTTAGCTTTCCAAGCCCTCCCCTCCATTGTATAAGATTACTTTTTATGAACAGCAGATAGACCACACAGTACAAATTCCATATGGGACAGAGAGATTGCTATTAATCCTCCATGTAAAATCTCAATGATTTTAGTACATAAGATTATTGGGCTATTTAGAAACCAGAATTCTTGGACTACACTTTCATATTGCTCGAGAAACATTTCCATGACACCAGAGAGAAGGCTTTCAAGGGAGGCTTAACTATAAGATCTAAATTCTAAACTGCTGTTATCTATACGCCAGGATAATATATTCTGTTTCTTAAATAATAGGAAAGTAATGAGATTCGTGATGCTCTTAGCACTGCAAAAAAGCAATTCCCTTGAGGGATATAGTAGGTTAAATAATCCCAAGTTTCTAAAAAGATTTTCGCAGTGGAAAAGGAATCTGTAATTAGTCTTCTGTCTTTTGTAGTGGAGGATGGTGGAGAAGGGCATTGGCACCTTATTAAACGTTAAAAAAAAATGAATTAGTCTCATTAATTTATAAGCCCATACTTGAACAGAAATCCACATCTTGTTGCCCTCATATGATAGCAAATCATCCTGCGAATACCGTCAGAGAAATGTTGTGATTATTAAATAGGAGCTTTTGCTGACTGGCCAGGACTTCAAATTTAAAAAAAGTGAACCTCCTTGAAAAGATCGGAATCTCTCTGCCTTGTCTTTACTCAATGCTGGAATTAATGGCGTCCTTCTTTGTCATTTCCTTTTTGGAGCTTCATATTTGAAGAAGATGCACTAGAGGTCTTGGCCATTGCTAAATATAGACGTTAAGATCAATCTGTATGTGACGAGATTTTCTCCTTCTATCTGTGCTGTGGAAATATTGGTTCAAACCATGGTCAATGGATTGGGACATTTTCGGAGATATATGGACAAAAACGTGGAAACATTGCGTGGGCTTATATTATAGCATTGACTCTATTGGAAATGCAGACCAAAACTTTCTCAGAAAAGATTGAAAACCTTATGAAGTATGGCAGAATCTGAATCATATCTCGTCAATTCTACCGCTGCAAGGTTGGTTTGTTTTTATCATTAGATCTTAAGAAAAAAGCTTTTATTAATTATTAGAACCAAAAATGGATTTTCAAATCTCAAATAGCAGCAGACAGAACCTAAAAACTCTATGCAGGCCCAACGCCTTCTGGTGGCCGTTCTTATATATAAATAACGGAGAGGACAATTGACGCAAGACTAGACAAAAATTATAAAAGATTATTTCATCTGCCTAATAATGTTTTTGGAAATTAAAAATAAAACTTAAATATAGTGTGTACATTTCAAAGAAAAAAAAAAGCGTACTTGCCGTTTTCTTTCTTTCTTTCTTCCATTTGTTGTCAAGTCAACTAAGCTTTGAAACTTTGCGTGAGATCAATTGGTTCATGGAAAAAGCTCTAGTGAGGATGGCATGCATGCCGTCAAAAATTTCAGTGCATGATGTTTGTGTTCTAATTCCATATTTATGAAAGGCTTTTGGTGTCATCTTCCAATTATCGTTACTTCATAGTGTTGACATCTTTTTTCCTTGTCACCCTCTATCCTCAAAATCATGTCTTCATCATTTCTTCTTACTTATACATGAGTGTGTCCTAAGTTATAAGGGCATGCAAAGATGTGTCCGATTTATTTATTTTCACACCCAAACAGCAGTAATAATACTACTCATTCATCTTGCACCAAGCCATAAATTATCCCATTAATTCTTTTAAATACTCTTTTAGCTTATTCTTCAGACTTTTATTTTTCGAATTTGTGAAGCCAAACGAATGAGGAGGTGTCACTGATTTACTGGTTTCTCTTTGGTTGGGGTATATAGAATATATTTCAATTATCATATTCAAATGTACCTTCTCGGTCCATTGTCCAGATACACTGAAAATCCACTTCCTTTTCGGTTTAAAGAAATTTCACATTGTATGTAGACATCATCATGTCAACATTCATTGCCAATTTTGCTGCACCTCCATTTGTTCCTCCCTGTTTGTTTCCACCAACACAATTATTAGTTATAAATTTTAAATGCTAGTAAATTCAAGCATCTCTATTATTCTCGTTTAACAAAGAAAAGAAAATGACAACATAATTAATTTAAACAAATGCTGTGGCAATTGATTTTTACAAGTTGCTCTAGCTAAGCTTCGCATATATATGAACAAGACATTATATCTAAGAGAGAGCAGGACTAGATTTTGAGAAAAGTTTAACAGGAGGATGCATCATTCTTCCCAGATCTTCCACACTCCATGGGAATCCCACTTAGGAACTAACATTCTATCCATTGTTGGAGGATCAGCACAGCAAACTTTCGAAACCCCTGGATCACCCTTCAACATTATGTCTCCTCTGCAAACATAAGCTGCCTTGAGCCTTCACCTACGTGACCCTCAGATGGACATTCCTACTAGTTTTTGTTCTGAGCTTCCAGAGAAAAGAGATTCCCCACTTCCATGTCATAAATCTTCTGGGGATAACTTCACCGTGGTTACCACTAAACAAGTTCCATCAACCTCTCAATTTAGTTTCACTAACTCCTTGCACTCCATTGTTGAATCTTTCTTGTCCAGCAGCGAAGAAAGTTTTTCTTGTGAAAAATATAGTGGGTTTCCTTCTGATTCAGACAAATATAGCGATTTTCCCTGTGACAAAGCGTCTTTCTATGAACACTTTTCTCAAGAAAATAAATTGCTGGCTATTGATGCTGCTGAGGACGTGAAGCCCTCTGAAATTTCCTTTCCCAGAAATCAGGATCAGGTTCTTACTTCTTACTACCACTTTATAATTCCGTGAAGTTTTTTCCCTTCACTTTGTTCATCGCCTTGTATAAAAAAGAAAACTTGGATTAGTTTTGAATTCGTTTATCCTACAGTTTATCTGTAACATGTGTTACGATCAGTTGCCCTTCTACGCTCAGTTAGATAAGCAGTGTTCACGACCTTGTGGGGTTGCTTCTATCAACTCCGTTTCTAGGAGCTCTCTAACTCGTAAAAGAAGAATAAGATGGACTCAAGATCTTCACGAGTCTTTCATTATGATTGTGAACCGCCTTGGTGGTCCTGAAAGTAAGTTTACTTAAAGCATGACAGAATAGTATAAACACTAATTGATTAATTCTCAATTTGTTCATTGGTTGATTTCATCGCAGAAGCAAAGCCCAAGTCTATACTAGAGTTGATGGATTCGGACATGCTGAACATTTCTCACATCAAAAGTCATTTGCAGGTGACTAAAACTCTTAACATTATGGAAATGATTCGTTGTTCTGAAACTTCGTTGTACCCACTTAAGTCCTTAGCTACTATCTTTATATAAACTTGCAGAAATATCGATCTACAATATGCTGCATGCGGAAAGATTTGCAGGGTAAACTATTTCTGTTCAATTTGCTTATATTACAGCAGTGCCTAGTGTTTACTCATTAGTACTTTCACTCAGGAAGATCCTTTACAATTCAATGAAAGCAGCCTTTTAGCAATGAGTGTGCAGGAGTTTGGGTTAACTTTAACTAGTGGTCTCAAGTTCAAGTTCGAGCTCCAGTCCTTTCCAACTTTATTTGGATTAGTTAGAATCTAATATCACTACCATATATCAAGTGATTTCATGCTAAAAATGAAAGTAAGCTTTTTCTTTTGTTTGAAGCATGGGCGTTGTCATGAGACACTTTGGAAAATGAACATTACAAATTTACAAGGTTTTTAAACATGCTATAATGAACTGTTTGCCTTCTAAATAGAGAGGTACATACCTGGATGGGTCAGATCTGTTTTAGTTTGCTATTTTGGACTTTCAAACACTGGATATTTAGACTCAAACAAGTACCTTGTAAAAAGTAGACATGTCGAACTTTAAATGTAATGAAGAATCACCGTGGCTAAAATGTAACCAGTCGAGTTGCCTCTTGGTATTTCAGAAAGATCTGGCGAAGGAAAAAGACCAGACGATGTCTCCCAGCTTCAACTCAAAATGTAGTCATCATTTCAGCTATGCCAACCCCCATTTCTGCTTCTGATCCTTTTTTTAATTTGTTCTCACTAAATTCTGGATGCAGTTAATTACATGTAATTTAATTTCTAACCATATACAAACAAGTAAGTTCTTTCTTCGTGGCAGCCATAAGCAAATTGAGGAATCACGACAACTTCAACTTGAGGTCCAAAGGAGTCTTCACGAACAATTAGAGGTACTATATATCCTAGAGTAAACCTTTGTTGCATTTTTTTGTCCCCTTTTTGTTTACATCAACTATTATACTTAGCCCTGGTTACTCTTGTTTTTTGCTTTGGTGCTCAGATACAACAAAATTTGGAACTGATAATAGAAGAGCAGAGGAAGCAGCTCAAAATAATGTTGGATCATCAAAAGCAAGGAAGCAAACTACAAGTGTCCGTACCCAAATGATGGGTCAATCGTCTTTGGGAAGAAGATCTCAATTCTCCCAATCCCACCCCCATTACGCAGCATAGCCTGGCCATGTATTTGTTTCAACTTTCAAGCAATCAAGCGCGTGAAAAGTAATAGAATAGTTCAGTGTCAATGCCTCAATGGAAGTTGCTTCAAAGGGTTATGTAAAAGTATATTTACTATAAAGAATGTTAAATTTTAAAATCATTTCTAACAATTAAAAAATTTTAACTCGTCTTTAAAATATTAAGAATATAATTATTTTTGAATTTAAATTTTAATAATTTTAAATTAATCAATAACATTGAGTATGAAATGGCTTCTAAAATTAAAAAAACTAGTGAAACATAGATTTGGAGAGGATCAGAGGCAACATTATGATTTTTTTTTATTTGGTTCAATAAGCTTTAGAGAAGAAAAAGAAAAATTTCATATTCCTTCCATCCAAAAGGGAAAGATTTAGAAGAGAAATGGACAGTTGAAATTCATAATGATTAAATTAGCTACACTCTTTTTTATTATTCCAAAATTATTTTTAACTAAACTTATAATGAATAATACATTATTTTTTTGGAATAAAAATAATATATATGAGATTTGTTGATTAATTAAAATAAAAGAATGTCTCCTTTTTTAAAATAAATAAAAATGAAATGTAATTTAAAGAAGATAAAAAAACTAAAATAAATAAGAATATAATTATTTATGCAATATTATATTACCCCTCCTCCCATTTGTTTTTTGTTTTTTCGTTTTTTCTCTGGCCAACTCCTTCCCTCCTAAATAATAAATAAATACGTATTAAAATTTCTCCCAACTCCTCCTCTCCTGTTAACCAAAGAGTCGCTTACAATTACAATTTTAGCCAAAATAAATACCTGCAGTCCCCAGTATTGTAGTATTAATGCTTGGTTGAAGAGCGACTTGAGAGGAGTGAAGCCCGGAAAAAGAAGAAATGGAGGATTTAAAGAAGAGGAAGCTGGACGAGGCCGGAAACGATGATTTTTCTTCAAAGGAAGAGCTTCGTTTGCTGCTTGACCCGCTAGCTAAACCCCAGCTCGTCGATCTTCTTGCTAGACTGTATGTTTCTTGCTCTGCATCTTGTCTGCTTCATCTTGGATACCCTTGTGCTATATTTCCTAGCTTTTATTGTCTTGGCCTATCAGTGTCCCTATTATATCCTCCGACTGTTTGAAGTAAAAAACGATCAGAAAATTGACTTAAGAAAGCAAAACGAGGCATTTATTTTTTCAATTCATCTCCCTTTATCTTTTTGGTTTTTGTGGTTACTGAGCCGATGGAATTCTCGGTTTCTTTATTCTTTGACAATAACTCAACTCGAGTATGAATCAATTACATATTGGAGGGGAGTGTGAATTTATTATTCTAAGCCACTTAACTTTGTCATGTTCTTGGAAAAGGCTGCATTTGACGGAACTGGAACCTTGTTGACGTAATTCTGGGCTTCTATCTCTAACGTCATGTTTGGTAGGCAGGCATCCGTTGGAATGGAAATGGAAAGGTGACGGAAAGACTCGATATTGCTTTTGGTATGCAGGAAACGGATTCCGTGACGCATTCCTTTTCCCATAAATCAGAGTTCCCGCCTTTCCATCCAAAATTGGATGGAATGATTCTGTACACAAATGAATCGCGGATGAAAAGATCAATCTTCCCTCCAACTAGATTCTAATAACCTCGAATGCATTTGAATATTTGACCTTTAAATTGGCGATTCAGGAAATTTTAGGACCGCGTTGTAGTGGATTATATATAAACACGCTCGATCAGGTGCCTCGACTACAGATTCTCTACGTTTCCAGATTAGCATCTTCGTTAAATAACTGTCAGCATCAATATCTCGAGAAAATTATAGTTTCACATTTTCGCCCCCTTTTCTCCGAGTCTACACAAATGAAATTATAGTGAATATCACGTTTGTCCCTTTCTGTATTTTCCACCCGCGCCCCCCACCTAAGAGATGATGTTCGTGTGTCCATCTCACCTTCTCATTCCTGCCCTCCATTATGGAAGCAGATATTAGTCATTTTGCTGCTACAAGATTGTTATTGTCCTTTGTCCTCAAAAGCTGGTTGGCAGGCTTCCCATCCTGTCCTTTTCTGTCCTGTTAATAATTAATAAAATCAATTCCTTACTACCTTCAAGTTAGACGAAAATTTTGGTGTCAACAAAAAAGAGTGTTTTGAAAATGATCTAGTTGATCACATGTGCTGCTGATCAAGTGTATCTTATCATCATGATTTTAAATTGATAACTTCTTTTTTTTTTGTGTGTGTGGAAAAATTCAGTTTCAGTATAAGACAAATTTACATTTTTTACATGAAATATAATAGTGGTGAGGTTAACTCCTTGTGAATTTATTGCAACTTGACATTGATTTGCTCATGATTCAAAATCCTTTTTTGTTTGTATGCACTCCTTAATAGTTTCATACATATAATGTGCACTTTTTATCACAATGCGCATGTCATTTTGCATATATGATCTGGGAATTTCTAGTATATGGTGCATACGTGTTGGTATTGTGTGCATTAAAGTGGGCCATAAAAGTATTGCTCCCAATCGTAGGCTGTGTGATTGACCGTGTGCACATGTGTTTATTTGCATGTTGAGGCATAAAGAGGGATCCAATATCCTTCAATTGCAGAAGAAATAAAAAGCATTGCAAGTGCAGATCCTGCCCATCGAAAGCTTTTTGTTCGTGGCTTGGCCTGGAATACCGCTTCAGAAACCTTGTGTGCTGTGAGTGCATTGCTGATTGCTGATTGTGTTTGGTGTGTGCGTGTGATTGTTGCATGTCATATGGAATGTGCCCAAAATAATTTAATTATGGAATCACAATTGCTGTATGCTTTTATCTTCAATTCAGCACCTTTTCTTAGAATACTATAAAAAATAGAAGCTTTCCTTCCTTTATACAATACTTGTAATTATATTTTCTTTCAGGCGTTTCAAGAGCATGGAGAAATTGAGGAAGGGGCTGTGATCTGTGATAAAGCAACAGGAAAATCCCGTGGCTATGGCTTTATCACTTACAGACATATGGAATCAACTCAGCTTGCATTGAGAGCACCTAGCAAGATAATTGATGTAAGCTTCAGCCAATTTTCTTGGATATTAGTGGGGTCTCACCTAATGTGTCGATCAATGAATCTTCATTTTCATTTTGGAAACATTATCTTTGCATGGTCTACCTCTTTAAGCTTCTTAATCTCCAGTTTTCCAAGACTAACATATATTTCATTTGAAGCAACAGATGAACCCTTCACCCCCCAAAACTGGTCAATTGTAACAGACCTCTGATTTAGATTTTGTGCTTTGCCCACTTTTGATTCATAAAGTGTCGCTTTCCTGTGTATCTTGCTTGTTACTTGATTCAGTCCAGCTTACCTTCTTCCGTTATACTTCTGCTAATTTTCCATTAATTTTAATAAAATTTTGCAATGGAGAAAACAAATGTGTGCAAATTGTCACTGTTGAGGTACACCCAGAGGTGGATAAATGTAAAATGCAAGTCAATTATGTATACTTCAACCTTTATTATAAAGTTTTAAGTTGTTGTTTAGTCGTGCATGTCTTCTTTTTCTCCCTTTTTGAGTCAAATTTTATTTGATTGTCCCCATTCCCTGACTGAAATTAAGTCTTTCTGCTGTCAGGGCAGAATGGCTGTGTGTAATCTAGCTTGTGAGGGCCTAAGTGGAGCAAGTAATGCTCCTGATCTTTCCTTGAGGAAGCTGTATATTGGAAGTTTATCAGCCGAAGTCACAAGTGAAATGCTTCTTAGCTTTTTTGGGAGACATGGTGAAATTGAGGAAGGTTCAGTTGCATATGACAAACCAACAAATGAATCTCGGTAAAAGTAGTAAGATGCTTTCTTTGGAATTTAGATATAATATTTTGTCTTTTGTTTGGATACTATTGTTTTTTAAAATACTGATTTTTTCTGCAACCTGCCTTACTGCTATTTTACCTGCATCTGTAGTGGTTTTGGCTTCGTTACTTACAAGACAGCAGAAGCTGCAAAGAAGGCAATAGATGATCCAGAAAAGACTCTTGGGGTAAGCAAACGCTCACTTTTATATCAACTTTGGGTGACTGTAGATGATTGCTTCTATGCTGAAAAAGGGTCTTTAGTTGAAAGAAGAAAGTTGTGAAAGATCAATGAGAGAATAAAGGTTAATCTATTGATGACTCTTCATGATTTTACCGTGTATTAACAAAAGGGAAAGATAAACGGTGGTCAAAATGCTTTTAGGAAACTTCTTACCTGCTTGACTAGTGTTTTGAAAACAGTTTTCAAGAAAAAAAGAAAAGAAGTATTTGGTTGAGTGTGGTTTGTCGCTTAGATTTTAGAAATTGGTTCAAAATCAAAGTTATAAATAAGTTTTAAACTGTTCCAAAGACAACTGTCTCATTGTGGCGATGCTGTAATTAACAATTACTAACAATTTTAAATAATGGCAATATTGTAATTAAAAACAACTTGTACTTACCTTCCATCTTCTACTTGCCTGTTGATCTACTACATTTTGCCTATGGTCTCCAACTTCTGCAACAAAACCTCAATGATCTCTTCACCCCATGAAGCCTTACCGACCAAAACTCGTTGCTTTGGTTATGGCAAGCCACCAACTCGCTTTCAAACTCACTTTTTATCTTTGGCTCCATTTTTGTCATATACACTTACTAGCACTGTAATGAAGAGGGAGAGGCTCACAATTGAGCCTACCATTCATACCTTATTGTCTAGGACTGATTGAAGCTGTTGATTCCTTAATTTACGTGAATATAACTCACTGCTCAGTGCCATTTGTTTAAATTATTGGCTCTTCAAAACCTTGTTAGTTGATTTCCTCTTACAGCTTGGCATTGCCTGAAGAGTCAATGCTGTATAAACACTGAAGCTGTTGCACATTGTTCTGTGATTGCAGGGGAGGTATATTACTGTAAAATATGCTGATTCCCACAAAGGTAAAACAGGTCAACAACTATTTCCCGCTGGAGTGGTTCCTATGGCGGCCCTACCTTTGGCCCCTGGATATGTACAGTCTGGAAAGGTTCATATTAACGCTGCCCCTGTTGGCTTCACTTACCCCCAAAATGTGGCATCATACTCTGCAACTTCTTATCCAAGCCCTCCCACTGCTCCCGGTCCATATCCACCCCAAGGACAGTTGTCTTATCCTCCAGCTTCTGTGAAGAACGACCCGCGTGGCCTCCCTCCTTCTCCACCTCTGGGAATGAGCACCTACCCGTATTACTATCCTAAGCAATAACAGCACCTGACAGATCACGGTTATATTGATTCTCCTCTCATTACTTTCTTGTTCAGTCCTTTCTTGTTAGCCGTTAGCACTAAATAAATCTTCACTTATTCTTGATGCAGTGCTCTCTTTTTTGCTGCTCTCTTTATCTCTTTTACCTGCTTCTGGAGATTAGTTTAGTAGTAGTGTGTGTTGGATGTTGTATATGTCATGGCAAACAAGCTCGTGCAGAGGTGTTTTTTGTAGTTGTAGAATGTTGAATTTCTTATCATTTGTAATACTAGCCCGTTGAGTCCTTTTATTAGAAAATTATTTGATAATGTTGTAGATATCCAAGACTGAAAAGTTGTTCTTATCTGCTGTCTGCTGGATTCCTTTTTGCAAGGAAAGCTTGAGTTTCATTTAATTTATTTCAATTGTAAATAGTTTGCAAGTAGACATCAGTATGAATTTATCAATAATTAAAATCCCAATACACTTCATGTTTGTTATATAACAATTAGCTAATGTGTGATGCGGACTATCTTCTATGTCGTACACAAGTGGGCATTGCTCTATCCACGTAGACGTAGTACAAGTAACCATTGCGCTTCAATTTCGAGCTTATAAACAGCCATAAATTTGAACACGTTATTCATTCATGGGTTTAGAATAGGATTTAATTTGTTTTTAGTGTGTTTAGAATAGTTTTTGGTCAGCCCGTTCCGAATTAAATTAAGTTTTTTAAAACTTTTTTAAATTGACTTGATGTATTTATTAGAATAAATTTTCGAGTTCTGTATGTATTCTTTTTTAAGAGATTAATAAAACTATATATAGACAGAGAGGAGAGAGAGAGAGAGAGAGAATTAGAAACGTGAAATATTGATATGCATTAGAAGAACAGATAAAAGATTAAATTCAATCAGAAAATTCTGGTAAAAAAATAAATCAGAAATTCAGGCAAAACAAAAGAACAGAAACGTATTATTTTATTTTCAAAGAATATTTTTATTTTTGGTGCGCTATTCAAGAATACTATTTTTCAGAGAATATTTTTTTTCATGAACAATATTTTTAAAGAATATTAGTTCCAACATGGTGATCTTTTCTACAGGCCGAAATAAGGGTGAATTTTTTTGGGGCCACAGATAAGGATTTTTTTTGGGCCAACCAGATTGACTAACGTGCTTTTTTGAAGACATTAGTTATGCCGTTATGGGCTGGGCTTCGTTGGTGAAGTCTCAAAAGAGATGGGAGCCTTCAATCCATTTGTTCATTTAAGAGAAAAAAAAGGAAACTTCAGTTCATTTTGTTTGAACTTTGTGCCCTAACCGATGGATTTGGTGGTGGTTGGAGCGTACCTCCATTTCATTCCCGGTGGATTTCTGACTATCTCATTCAACCAAAGCTTCTCTACCTCGAATCACACCTAAACGACGGCGTCGTACCTGATATTTCCAATCCTGTTTGCTATCTCTTTTGGGGTTCTCATATCGTTTCATTGTCGCAAGCAACTGCTTTTTACTTGACAAAAGGGTGTTCTTGCTCCTATTCATACCCGCTTCTAATCTATCCGAAGTGGTGATGATCCACTTGCGAAAGCTTAGGTTGACCTTCACTTTCCGGCACCCCACTTCCCATTTTACTCTTAGGTCGTCAGAAAACCCAGTTGGGTGTATTGGATTATTCTGCATTGCTCAAAACCCTAGACTGTACAGAACTAAAGGAGCGGTTCCCCCTGCCCATTGTGTAGATCTTGTAGCGGCTTTGACTGCTGTCGGTCGCACCATTGGGAAGGCCCGAAAAGAAGCTAAAGCTGCATTGCTGGAGTATCTGCATTCTACTAGAAGCATCCAGTACTTGGATGCGGATAATATGAGTAGAAATTCGCCTTACTTTCTCGAGGCGCTTCTGAAGAAAGTAGACATAGTGGAGAACATTGGGCGATCAGTTTGCAGGTATTTGCGTTACCATCCTATCAATGAATTTGAACCCTTCTTCGAAAGCATAGGTCTGAAACCTTCTGAATATGCGTCTCTTCTACCGAAAAATAAGATTTTTTTGAGTGATGACCAATTGTTGCTGGAGAACTATTACGCTCTTTGTAACTATGGGATTCCACGTAATAAGATGGGAAAGATATATATGGAAGCAACTGAAGCGTTTCACTATGATTCTGGGGTTTTACCGTCAAAGCTCCGAGCTTATGAAAATTTGGGTCTTCGCCAGTCTACTCTGCTAAAAGTTATTGCTTCTAGCCCATACCTTTTGATTGGGGATTGTAACCTTGAATTTGTCAAGGTTATAGAGAAGTTGAAGCATTTTGTGAATGATATTAATTGGATTGAGGAACATTTGCTGGATGGGACTTCTTGTAATTGGAGCCAGATGCTTGGGCTCTTATGCTTGCTTGGCAGGGTTTTGAGTGAGCAACAGCTAGCTGACATAATCAACCAGCACCCTGACTTTCTCTTTGAGGGATCCGGAGGTAGGACACTCTCCCTTATTGGCTTCTTGTTAAAATTTGGATTGTCAATGAGTCAAATATCCTTAATATTTCCAAATTTTCCACAAATAAAAGTGAGCAAATTCCTTTCGAATTTGAGGCATTGTTTTCTATTCCTAAGTGAAATTGAAATGGAGACTGCGGAGATTGGGAAGATTTTCCGCTCTTACTCCTTATTGTTGGGTTCATTCACTTTGAAGAGAACAAATAGTTTACTTTCTAACTTGAATGTTGGCAAGAAGCGACTTCGTATATTCATACTGGATAATCCACTGGAATTGAAGAATTGGGCTATGGGAAAAAGAATTCAGCCTTTTCCAAGCACTGAGAAAGAGAAAATATCTCGGATGCGGAAGACTGAGTTCTTGTTGAGCTTGGGGTATGATAATAACTCTAAAGAGATGAAAGAAGCATTTAAGGTGTTTAGAGGTAAGGGAGCAGAACTCCAAGAGAGGTTTGATTGTATTGTTCAAGCTGGGTTGGATTGTCGTAACGTGCAGGAAATGGTTAAAGTTTCCCCTCAGATTCTTAACCTCAGCATAGATGTGATCAACCAGAAAATTGACTATCTTGTAAATGAACTAGGATATCCCATATCATCTTTAGTCTCCTTCCCATCTTTTCTTTCCTATAAAGTTGAAAGAGTCCAGCTTAGGTTCTCAATGTTCAAGTGGCTAGTAGACCAGGGATGTGCTGATCCCAATCTTTGTTTAAGCACCGTAGTTTCATGCACAGAGAAAGTGTTTGTACAAAAGTATGTAAATCGCCATCCAAGTGGCCCTCGCGTTTGGCAGGATTTGAAGAATAAAATTTATTCTCAGAATTAACATTTAAATTACTTTGAGAATTTAGTGGTTTAGACTTGATATTGATATTATAGTTTCTCTCCAACTCTTACAAGCACGATCAGAGGATGATTGGCATGCATGTGTTCTGAAACGCATTACACAAAGCTAATTTGACTAGTGGATTTAGTTACATTCTGTATAGTTAGCCAATTGAAGATTAGGCCTGTTTAGAACTCAATAGTTTCCTCTCTTAGCACGATAGTTGGTAGCAAGACATCACAGGAAATAGTCTGCCAATTGCTCTTAAGACAGAATTTCAGAATGTGTTCAACACATCATGTTCCCTGAAGTAATTGCTACCTGCATCGATTCTTAGAATTCTTCGGAATCGATGTCATGTCATAGATGGTGGCTGGTATTAAGATGTGAACAATCCATGCTGTTTCTTTTTGAAGGATCTGTTATAAAATTCTCCAGGACTTTTTTTTCTTCTTTTGCTGTCCTGTTCTATTTACATTATTGCCAATATTTGTAACATGAATAAGTCATCAACTCTCAATCTTGTGGAAGGTTAATGCCTGCCACCGTAGCTTGCTCACCCATGTATGAAGGAGTAAATGGGTTGGCAACTCAATTATTCTTTGAGGAACAATCAGGGAGATTTCTGGTCAACGCCTTGAAGGATGAAGAGTTCAGTGCTTTTGGGGAACAATCACGACTTCATACTTATCAATCAATCAATCAATTGCTCCAACTAGTGGCTAAACATGCGTTCAGACAAGGAAACATTAGTGCGGACTGGCAGAGAAATTTCAGTTGTACTGGAGCAGCGGCCCTCTGATAATATTATACTACAACTGTGTAAATATCCCACCCCCTGAACTTTTTTTTTTTTAGGATTACAAGGGAAGGCACAATGGCCTCACGAGTTTACAAGTCTGCAAATACTAAACCCAGGAACATCATCATTAAGAAGACCATGCAAACCCGAAGGAGGAGAATCCAAAAGACGAAGACCGAAATGTTGATCCAGGGAGTAAGCGGCAAGAATGTTCCTGACTGATTTTTATATAGGGATCTACTCCTAGCACCGACATTTAATTTAATGGAATGGAGAAATATCGATTCATGTATAGCAATTATTACATTATAATTAATGTTTCTGGTAAACTAATTTTGTTTTGCCTCAGGCTTTCTAGCCCTTTTTATTTACCCCAAAAAAGTGTTTTAACTCTGACTTTTGATCAATGTCCACATGTTCAGAAAACCCTTTTTTCTCATATTGAATGAAATTTAAGATAAGGTGTATTATTCATAACTTATAAATAATGTAGATTTTTTATAAATTTTATATTATATATTTAATTGGTTATCATAATTAAATTTTCTAAAATTTTAACGTGATTGCTTGAATAATGAAATTAAGAAATTAAATATTCTTAGCAAAGTAGTTTCTTTGACTTCCCGTTCTGTTCATCTTTTATTGTTTTCTTTTTATCTTAACTAAGGGAATAGACTAGTTTTTCTGGCCAACTTCATGAGCATTTTTTGGTCAACATAATATAAAGATGGGAAGAAAATTTCAACGGAAAGCTAAAATATTGCTAGTGGTTGGAATACTGCTTGGAAAAATTAGGGAATGGTTCTCTCTCTCTCTCTCTCTCTCTCTAAATTTTTTAAATGTGTAGTTTTTTTAAAAAAAAAATGTGCATTAATTAAATGAATATAATTTTGGATATTAAATTTAATGAAAATTATATTATTTTTTATACTTTTACGTTTACACATTTGAAAATAACAATTACACTTTTTTGTTTATAAATATAAATATTTGAATAAATAAATATTTATATATTTAGATTAATGAAAAATATTTAAATAAATTTTAAAATTGAACCCAATGTGTTTTAAAAAAATAGAAACGTCTATATAATTTTAACAAAATTTTAAAAATAAATCAGTGGAATTTATTTTATTTTGTCTTTTTTTTTAATGCCTATAATACTTTCTGTCCACCTTTTTCCTTCCGACTGCCTCTAATTCATTTGTTTCCGTCTGCCTCCTCTTCTTCCTGTGGCTACTGCTCGACGAGTAGTTTCAGTCTTCTACATTTATCTATCACATCGCTTTCTGATCTGGGTCTTCATTTAGATCAATGTTTTTCTACCCGTTCATCAACTCTGTTATGCATTATTGTCTCGAGGCCATTCAAAGAAAAGCCATCATGCTCTTTTGAGCTTTCAAAGTTTTCGGATTTGTATCATCAGATTTTATATCAGTGGGCCATGCTCGTGTTTGAGATGCAGAACGTAAATAAATTATACGAGGTTAGCCTCAATTCTCTTGGTTTCTCTTGTTTTATTTATTTCTGATAAATCTTGTGAAATGGGCTCGTATTTTTTTCTATTTCTGATAAATCTTATCCTCCTTTTAGTTTTAGTTTCCGAAACTTAGCAATGAAAGTTGTATCAATCCTCAAAGTTGTTTAGTTACATAGAGTTTAATTGATCAGGATCAGACGAAATTATGATGTCTAATTAGGTAAGATTGGGATTGGGTTTGGTGATAGTTTCATTGTCATAAATCTAAACTGAACAGACCCTGTGTTAATGTACAGTGACGTCCATTTCTTTGAATTGGATTTGAATATTAGTAATTTGGGTAAATTCATAGTAAATTGCCTGAATGAAGTGAGCACCATTGCTTCCGTTTAGAATTGACTATTAGGTTCATTTGAATGGATGATAGGATTAAGGTTCTTGTTCGGTTATTAAGTAGATTGGCATGAGTAAACGAGTTCAAATCGTTACTGAGGAGAGTGATTTGAATTAAGATATGGTAATATTTTTGTCATTCCCCTAGCGAATCCATTGCTTGTTGTGAATGTTGTTTCTGAATTACCAAAAAACAAGAAAAGAAACAAGAATGTTGTTTCTGAATTGACCTGAGAAATCAACCGCGGAACTGATGTCTTTCTTTCTATATTTTTTTGTCTGCTCGGTGAGGCTGATCAAGTTATTCTCTTTCTTCCTTCAGCCATTCATTATATTCAATTTCTTTGTTAAATGGCGTTTAAATTTCTATGTCCTTTGTATTTCTCTTTCCTTTTATTTGTAAGGCTGTGCTATGTCCAATATTTGAAGTTGTTGCTTTTAGCTCACATCAGAGTTTTAACTGATGTGTTGTTTACTTGTCCCTTTATAGGTAGAATACTGAAGAGAAACAATTACCTGCATACCACTTGATTCACATCTTTCTTTGGTAACATTGATCTAATATGCACAAAAAAATTGATGTAAGCAATACATATTGATAAAGTATTGCCAGTGAAAGGAGTAGATGTGTACAAAATATTACTAATAAGATGAAGTGCACTCAGAACTATCTTATCACAAGCCTCAGGAATTGTTTGACATCTTTCATTACCATTTAGTTGGTTGATCAACACTTGGTCCTCTTAAGTGTAACTAGACACATTTTTTCATGTGTTGCACTGAGCCTAAAAAAAGCTGCACTGTCTATAGTTTATGAACAGTATAACTTGCTATACATTTTATATTTTATATATTAAATTCATTGCTGCTAATTACTTTACCTTTGCAGATTTCTTTCAGAGCTATTTAGTAGATTTCATTGATTAGGTCCTTTTGACTATGGGTAAAGGCAGAGGAAAAGGGAAGAAGCAACCAGTTATTGGTAAGCGGGAGGAAGCTGGAAGTGAAGAGGAAAAAGTTTCTGCTTACAGAAGAAGTGGAAGACTACAAAAGTCACTGAAGGGTGAGATTGAGGAAGTGGAAGAAGCATCTGGAAATATAGAAGATGGGGGGAATATGAAGGTTAATATTTCCAGCACTGACATGAAAACTCAAGTTATAACTGAGAGTAAGAGAAAAAGGAAAAGGTCTGTAGTGGTTAAAGAAAAGATAGATCCAGTGAAAGAGGAGAATGCCATCAGAACAAAACGAATTCCTGATGATTCAACCAAGTCTGCCGGATTCCGACGAAATGGAAGCAGGCGGAAAAACAAGCCTCGCCGTGCTGCTGAAGCTGGGGTTGATTGCAACTTTCAGTGACATTTTTGACTGATTGTCACGATAGTATTGGATTGAGTTTTCTGTAAGGTGCTGGAAAATTTTTATTGCATGACAACACATTTACTATATTATGTAAGGCTTGCTATATTGTTGCTCATCATCACTAGGTAACTTAGATTGACCTCTTTTCATCTTCAATATATATATATATATATATATTAATCTCTCCTGATTCTGAAACTTCACAAGAAAGTTATATTATAAATTATTTTTATTTTTAATTTTTTAACCAAAACACCCTAAATTAACCTAAATGAGTATTTATTTTTTACAACTGAAATTTTAAATAAAAGATATTTTGGTAAAAAACAATTAAAAATGAACTAAAATATATGATAATTCTTTGTCTTGGAGATATTTGTGTATATTTTGAAAATAAATAAAAAAAATATAAATACTTCTAATAGAACTGATCATGAGAACCCTATATAATTTTCTCTTACTATTTTTGCTTTTGTGACTTTCTTATATAAGCTACATCTTAGAAATGGCATCAGAGCATTATGCTTCATGTTCTTGTCCGTAGAACTTTTATCACACTATAATTCAATGAAGTTTGTAGATTTCCTTGTGTCGCGAGTCGTTTTGAATATCTTTTTTGCCTGTGTCCCGTAATTTCCATAACTAGTCGATCGTCTCGACTGATCCAAACTTAATGTTCGTAGCAATCTAGCTTATGCAATATAGATAGTGGAAAAAATGAGTGGTTTAATGAAGAAACGAAGCCTTCATCAAAGGCAAAAAGTTTAAACGAGCAGAAATTTAATCTGTTGCAACGCATGCTGTCTTCAGTCAAGGGTGGCATTGAGCATCGTCTCATCATAATCACATGTCCGACAAATTCTATATGAATTCTTGTTGCGCTGTCATTCAACGTGTTTCTGTACTACGAGCTTAAAGGTCAGGTAATTAATTAATGTGGCTTTTGCATGTTTTCCATCCTGTTATGTTGTTGCCAATCCATATATATATATATATATATATATAGGCAGTTTCAAGCACATATGATTCCCCTTGGTGTTCAAAGCAGACTTGTTATCTAGTATATATATTTACTTAATGTTGCCTGAATCATCGTATTGACATATGGACAGATTTTCCCGTCACTGTGCCTGTATTATATACTTGTATTGTAGACCTAAACATAGTAGTTTGTGTGAGAAAATTTTTAAAATAAAAAGTTGTCTCTTAAAGGATTCATGAATTAATAATGACTTTTGAGATGATTCATGGAAAATCACAAGATTCATTAAATATGAAAAGAATTGACTTTTATCTAGATTCATGAATTATTATAATATATATACATTAATCATATGAAAGGATGTAACTTCTACATATATTCATGAATCATTACAATATATATACATTAATCATATGAAAGGAAATAATTTTTTGTCTAGATTCATGAATCATTACAATGTACATACATTGGTTAATGTATATGTCCTTTTATTGAAAGAGTCATGTTGTTTCAAGAGGTATCTTCTCATTCCCTATAAATAGTCTACAATCTTCCATCATTCGATATAGGATTTCTAATTTTATTTATCCACACTTGTTTCAACATAGACAAACTCATTTGCCTTTATCTTTAGTGCATAAAGGATAAAAAGCAAATTATCACTTTGTAAAAGCTATTGTTATCTAGACTTGAATTTTGGAAGTACAGCACCCACTCAAGGGTCTTCATTGTATCCTACAGGAAATTCGTCATTAATTCAAGTTGTACCCAAGATTTGGAAATTGGTGAAGGCGAATTAACCCTAAAGAAGAGTGTTACCCACGCCTTGAAAACTTGTACACAACATTTTCTCTAATATCATTTTCTTCTATACTTCAAAATTTCATCCCATCTAACAGTTTGTGTCTGAATATATATATATATATATATGCTTTTCGATATTTATCTTAAATGATAGATATTTTAAGAATTTTTGATGCAATCGTTAAATTTAAGATTGTGCGAAATAGTGAGTTTTATATATGCCAGACTCATTCTTATGTATAGCTAGCTAGGTTGATCAAGTTCTTATGTTGATTAATCAGACTAGTTCTGCATTGAACGCTGTAATCATGAAATGCTGTCTAACTTTCATGTCTGAGAATATAAATAACAGTATCAGTTAGCAAAGAAGAAAGAAGAGAAGTCGGTGATATGTGGAAAAGAATGAGATTCATCAGAAGACGACAAAGAAGCTATCTATATATAGTCATGAGGGCGATAGTTGCAATGGCACTCGAAATGACATATTGTGGCTACATTAATTAGTAGCACAATAAGCACAAGGACCCATCCATAAATGGTACGTACTCTATATATATATATATATCAGTGCCGATTGTCAAATTTCTTAATCAAGGCCTTGTTTACAACGATTCCATTAGTGCCTCTAACAAGTTTCATCAATCAAAAGCAATCGCATGATAACTAGACTAAGTTTATATATATAAATGTTACGCAAAATTTGTAAAACATGGATGGAGTTGGAATAATGTGATTTATTATAAATTTTATTATATATATATATATATATATTGTATTCGCCATCTTTTTGAATTATTGTCTGTTTCTCATCTTGATTGGATGCATCATTCTCGTTTGTGTACTCAACTAATCATTTATTGTTGCTAACATTTCATGTGTTCAGATAATAGTAATTTTTATATATAAAAAGTGATTTTACTGTTTATACCTGTTCAATTTTTTTGGGTTATTTTCTTTCCTATAAAGTATGAACGCAGTATTCGAGCCCTCCAAAAATGGTCTAAGAACCAATATGCGACCTACCATTTTAAGCTCTCGTCTATAATTGGCAGCGCAAAAGTCCAAGCTGCAGAACTTACTATTAGTGTAACAGTAAAAAGCTAAAAAAAGCGTAAAAGTAAAAGCAATAATTATAATTCAGAATTATTTCAAAAACAAGTATGACGTTAAAAATTTAATTAGAGGTAAAACTATATTTTATATAAAATTTATAAGTCTTTTTTATTTTTACTTAGTTCATTTTCATTTTTATAAATTATTACTCATCGTGGCTATAATTTATTGTGTCCCTTCTTTCTGGGGGAGTTTTAATTTTGTCCTTTATTATATTAAGTATCTTAGGATCCTAGAATGTAATAACCTTAAAACAAAAACATCTCTATTTTTTCATTTTTTTCTAATTAACATGTTATATCATACTTTCTGGCAAGAAAGGAGGAAAGAAAAAAAGAGAAACACAAGACACACATGTGCAGGTTCTCAAAGAAGTAGGAAAAAAAATTAAAAAAAGAAGAAGAAGAAGAAGAAGAAGCTGCCGCCCAACTGGTCAACCAGTTACCATTGACCTATTAACTTGAATAGTCAATAAGTTTAAGATGATCTATTAAGGATGAGTTTGGATTCTCCTCACAATCATAGAAAAATTTCTAAATACACTTTAAAACAAAATAATTACTTATATTTATTTAAATAATTATTCTCATAAGATACTTTTTCTTACTTTTAAAATTTTTTTATTCTCTCATAATTATTTATTTCACTTTTTCTTCTCATTATCTATCCAATAATTATTTAAACTCTTAAAATCTAAACACATTTTTTTTTCTCAAAATCACATATGAGGTAAAAAAATTTAAACACAATTTACTTTTGACATAATCACTTATTCCCATAATCAATTATGGGTGAGTTAATCCAAACACATGCAAAGTTGTACTGATTTTTCATCCCAAAAAGCACAAGTAATGTAGATTTATAGTACCACTATTTTTTTAAAAAAACACTATTCTAAATTTTTGTCTTAAAAATTGTAATTAATATGTTATTAATTGCTTGCATAGGCGAAGTGCCACAAATAATTGAATGTCAATATCTATGATCATCCAATAATAATAATAATAATAATAATAATAATAATAATAGATCTTGATCTGTAACATATTGCATGAAGCTTTGGGTGTTTTTAAGTTGCAATGTTAATTAGCCCAAAAATAACTAGGAGAAGGATTTCAAATTGTTAATTTCTAAATTTGAATCCTTCTGAATGAACAGCTTGCTTAAGTTCAACGCCACGTTATACGGATGTTAACAAATTTCTGTGCCCAACAATATTTTCATATATAGTTTCAATTATTCATCATGGGGAGAGTACCCCTTTTTCTCCGTCGGATAATTATTATTTTGCAACAACTAAACGTGGATCGTATGTAAACATGTTTTGCATTGCAACAAAAGATCTTTCGCCCTCCACCCAAAAAAATCAATTAACGCTATGTTCCACATTATCAGAATATATAGAAATTAAACGTTTCTTTGATAGAAAAAATACTTAATTATTTACAATTAGAATTTTTAAAATTTTATCAAAATATTTTAAGCTATTTAGTTAGGATTATTACACGTTTATATCCCTTTTATTTTTCTTATTACTTTTAGATGTGTTTTTTTTTCTCTTAATCAAGGTTGATTTCCAGCACTCTTCGCCCACCCCCAACCCCCCCGGGGCCGGCCGTGGGAGCATTATTTCAGTTATCATCTGAATCTAATTTTATTTATCTAGATTTGTGCACTTGGAGTCCCTGATATATTCTTTTGAATCTCTAAAGTATCGAGTCTCTACTTGACATTATTCATTTCATCAAAATAGTTTAAACTATTTAATTAAAATTGTTACTACTTGTTTATATCCTCTTCATTTATTTTTTAAATTTTAGATGTGAGGCTTTTATCAATATTTATTTCCAACAGCCCTAAAGCCATTTGCCTAAAGAGGAAAAAAAAGGGGGAAATCCCATTTAAATACTAAGGAATGGAATTAATTCTAGTTTAGTTACACAATTTGCCCTAATTCTAATTTGGTACCATGGTATTAAAATGAAATTATGAAATTAAATAGAAATGACAAATTTGCCCTTCCTTTATTTCTTCCCTCCTCATTTTCCTCCCTCTCTCCCTCCCTCCTCTTTAAAATGACTTTTCCGGTATGATAACTTTTTCGATGTCAGTGACTTTTCTGGCAAAGATTACTGGCAACACCAACTTTTCAATGACGATTTCCAGTGTTTGTGACTTTTTCGGTGGAGGTGACCAGCGGTAGCAACTTCCTCCAGTGACTTTTTTATGGTGGTAAATTTTTTGGCAACTGCTTGTATCAACCTACAGATAACCAAGAGTCAATTTGCAAATACATAATATTCACTTGTAAATATATGATTATCACATGTAACTAACATTATATCACTTTAGCATGACAATCAATGTACTGGTCGATCATCACCTTTAATGATCGACCATCGCGGACATAAACGCTAATTTCAAAATCACTTGCAAATAGCCTAGAGTCACTTATAAATACATGATTTTAATTTGTGAATATATAGTTATCACATGTAAATGGCAAGTATCAATTACATGGTAAATGGACCATGGCTTTGACTTGTAAATAACCCAGTTAAACATGCATAAATGTAAATTTCACTTGTAAATACACAATAATCATATGTAAATGTCTTGGCATCAATTATGATAAATGGGCCAAACTTGTGACTTTTAAATAATTCAAAAGCACATGCCAAAAAGGAAAAAATGATTTCCAATTAATCATAATTTATTTACAATGGGTCCTCATTTAGTTACAACATGTTCATTTGCAATTGATTTTCATGCATTAACAACTTATTCTTGCTAATTTGTAATTAATCTTTGTGGATTTACAGTGAATCTCACTTATTTACATATTCATATGCAATTGGCTTCTGTGCATTTACAATTGATTTTTTTGTATGATTTGAAAATCTACTAGCATTAGTTGGAAATTCGCTTGAAGAGAAAGAGTGGCTATTTTTTTTCTAAACAATTTTACTGATGATGTTAAACTTGTAATTTCTCCATCAGTAGAAAATTTACCTGCATCAATTGAAAATGACAAGTCTTAATTTAATATGTCTAAATAATTCCATTTACAAGTGATCTTAGTAAATTTAGATGTTATCCTTGTAATCATGATGTAGCTGTGAATATCTTAGAATTATCTGGAAATCCCCTAGTATTAGTTGGAAATTCACTTTATTTATTGGAAATTATAAGCTTTAATTTAACATGTCTAAATAATTACATTTACAAGTTAAAGTGCATTAACATATAACAACCGTATATTCACAAGTTGAAATAGTGTATTTGAAAGTGTTATGGATTATTTACAAGTTACAAGCGTTCTCTAACTGATACAATATCATTTACATGTAATAATCATTTATTTATAAGTGTGCATTGCGTATCTGCAAGTGACTGTGGCCTATTCGCAAATACTTTTCTGATCTGGTGTTGGTCGACCATCAGTGCATCAATTATAATGCCTAATTAATACATTGCCATTTACATGTAATAATTGCATATTTACAAGTGATTATCATGTAGTTACAAGTGACAATCATGAATTTGCATATTTCTATTGTGTGTTTGCATGTCATACTAGCCGATTCACAAGTGCCATATCAACCAAATGCCATCATCAATCACCATGGCACTTTCAACATTAAAACCAGAAGCAAACCGCAACCAGTTTCTAAGTGAGAAAGAATGATGGCAGCCAAATCTAGAAATTGCAGAGAGAGAATGAGAATTGCAGAAACCACAACCAGAAATTGCAAAGAATGGAGAAGATAGATCTTCATCATGTGAGCACGAAGAGGAAGAAGAGCAATGGCAAAGAATGGCAGAGATATGAAGATGTGATGTGACCGGCAAAGAATTAGAACCATCAGCTTCTTTGACCAAATCTGATTGATGGCAGATCTCAAGCACAATTGATGCGGCATTATCTATCATCATCATCATTCACCTCATTGCCACTCTCACCACTGCTCTTCTTCCTTTGCTTGGAGTCGTTGGCATGCACACAACATTATGGAAGATGCTTGGAGGATGAAGTCATTGATCTCGCCACCGTCACAAACGTTGGTTCACTAACCATGGAGAGGAGGAAGGGGATATGACAATGATGTTGGAGAAGAAAGAGGTAACAGTGGAGGAAAGCCTGAGAGAAAGAGCAAGTAAGTGCATGGGAAGAATCCTTTAATTAGAGTAGGGGTAAATTAGACTTTTCAACTAAAATTTTTATTTCCAATTTGCAACTCTGGTATCTAATATGGTTTTGGCACAATTGTGTAATGTTTTTTGAATTAATTTTGTTGATATTTAAATGAGATTTTCCAAAAAAAAAAGAAAGTTAAACCCATCTAAATGAATCTCATTCATCCGGCCGGACCTTCTTTCTTCGCGAAATCTCATGCAACACTACCAATATGTGTACATGCAGCATGCGTCTTAAATACAACTTTATTACCGTCACTCACATTATCTTCTTTATTAGCTTTTGCGGGGTTGATATATAAAAGGAAAAAAAAATACACAGACCAATTAAAATAAAAAATTTACCTAGAATATAAAATAATTTTAAAAAATATCCTTATTTAATGGTAATAATATTTACATCATATAATTAATACAAATGAATTGTATTACTAATTTTTAGAAAAAAATCATTTTAATTAGGGTTATTTTTTAAAAAAATTATTAAATATACCATATAAATCTCATGTGTCTCTTATAGTTTAAAAAATAGAAACTTTTTTAATTGTTCCTTATATTAAGGAATAGATGAAATAATAAATGCTCCCTCCATCTTTTATTATAAGGTAACATTTAGGGTTTCACAAATATTAAGAAATTAAAATAACATCCTTAAATTAAAAAAAACCTAAATATTCCTATTTTACCCCATCAAATATTACTCTTTTTATGATTTCAACACAGTTTATAATACTATATATTACATTAATGAAGGGTAAAAGGAACAATAAAATCATGTTACCTTATATTATAAGGCAAAAAAAACCTCATTTAATATCATATAATATATGACAGAGAGAGTACATAGGATGGTACTCTCTTCGATCCAAAATATAAGTTATTTTTTAAAATATTTTTTTAACCAAAATATATGTCATTTTTAAGTAAAGTTAAAAGTATTAATAATTTTTTCCCTAATTTATCATTATCATTAATTAACTCAAAAGAAATAAATTTATTTTGAAAATTATATTTGTTAAGGGTAATGTTGGAAAACAATACTTCTTCCTATCCTTTTTATAAGAGACTTTAAACTACTTTACATAAATTAAGGAAGTTAATTATCTTCTTAAAATTTAAAAAAAAAACCAAACATTTTTTTACTCCTATTTAATATACTAATACAATCCACATTAAATATTATTTGACCAATTGAGAATATCTCTTTCATCCAAAAAGTCTAATGACAATTTACGAGAAGAAATAAATGATGAAGGTAAAGTAGAAAAAATTTCATTAAACATTACAAGATTTCTTATAAAAAAGACCAAAAAAACTTCTAGAAGATTACTTATAAAAATGACTGGAGGGAGTATAAGTTTTTGACAAATTTGACTAGTTTAATTCTCTTCCTTGATTCGTGTGCACTTTGTTAAAGAGGATTTATATTTTGAACTGAAGTAAATATGTCTTAGGCAATTAATTTTGCTACCGTAACTTTCAAAATTATGTAATTTCCAAATATATATAAAAAAACACATGCAAGAAAAATATAAAACTAAGAGTAACACATTCATTACATATATAAAATAAGTCATATTATTTATAGCTAATAAATAGTATGGCCTCCTATAAATTTTATTATACTAGTTGAGTGAAAGAATATTGATTCCTAGATGTGTGTATAACTTTTGAATTTTTGTTAACTGGAGATATATTTTTTATGCATTTCATAATATTTGAAAAATGAATTATATCAATTATAACTTATAAATACTATGATTTATTATAAAATTTATATTTTATCATTAACAATTGATTTATTATAAATATTATTATGGTTTGTTATAAATTTATATTTTATTACTAACAATTGATTTATCAGTATATCTATAAAAAATTTCAATATATCATTATATATCAAATAAAATATTTATTGGCTATAAATTACATGGTTTACTTTTTTTTTTTTACTAGAAATAACATGGCTTACCTTAAACTATATGTAGAATGTCTATTTCTTATAAATTATGTGATTAGTTTTGAAATTTTTTGTTTCTATAACGTTTATTTTTTTAATTTGTTTCAGTCACATCACTTCAATGGGAAAAGTAACAATTTTTGATGGAAAAAACAAAAGAAGATTAAACGAGGCACTTTGGGTTTGGGGCGTCAAGGGCTGGAAGGCTAATAAATGTTGAAGTTATACTATGTTGGGAAGAATCTAACGAAAAATAAAATAATAAGTAGAGAAAAGGGTGACCGGAATATCACGTACCCAAGAATATAGTACGGACCCAAATATCTCCCACTCATCCAGCGTGCTTGCCCAAATTGAAACACATTCCTCTTTAAAATTTTCTAATAATAATTCACAGTTCACACAAACACATCTACTATCTGCTTATCTTTTTCTCGTTGGTGTGGTATGACTGAGACACAAAAAGTTGTTAAAAACGACGGTTCGAGTTGGACTATAATTGCGAGTGGGAGAGCCTCGCTATCGTAAGTAAAAGCAAAAGCCTTCTCCTCAGTCCCATTCTCTTTCACTCAGACCAACCAAACCAAAGAAGAAAGAAAAACAAAGAAAAAAAAAAAAACGGGGCGCTCGTCTGGCTAAGTACACATCCCCGTTCGTTCCATTATCACTTCACTCCCTTCACCTCCATTATTTTTTGTTTGACAGACGGCGTCCGAGTCTGAGTGTAGTACTATACTGCCATGGCCCAGCAGCGTCAGGTCACCCCCTCCACCACCTCCTTTATCATCTTCCACGTTGCTCTCTCTCTACCACTCGTTTCCTCTCTCTCTTTCCCTCTGCCCTTCCATCAATAAACACCCACTTTGTATTTCATTATTCCATTCTCCTCTTCATTCATTCCCGACCATAATCTTCAGTGACTAGAACTAAAATCTAGTCACACTTCCCCCGCTCCTACTATACTACACTACACTATACTATACTATACTATTCACTCACTTATGAGTTCAAGCTCTGCCGCTGAAGCTGCGGCCGCCTCCAACTCCTCCACGGAGTCCCTCAACGGCTTGAAATTCGGCCAGAAGATATACTTCGAGGATGTTGGTTTGGGTGGTCCTGTGAAATCCAGCGCTGGGCCGTCTTCCTCCTCCTCCTCGACGCCGCCTAAGAAGGGAAGGGGCAGTGGGGCTCTGGGGGCTCAGCCTCCGAGGTGTCAGGTGGAGGGCTGCAAAGTAGATCTGAGTGATGCCAAGGCTTACTATTCCAGACATAAAGTCTGTAGTATGCATTCCAAATCACCCACGGTCATTGTCGCTGGCCAGGAGCAAAGGTTTTGCCAACAGTGTAGCAGGTCACCTCTGTTTTCCTCCTCTTTTATTCTCTCCTTCTTCTTCCTCTCTTTCCACACTTTCAACCTACTGCTCTATTTTTCTCTGCCGTTTCTTCTTTTTTTTTTTTAAATTATAGTCTATAGATTCTAGTTATATTTATTTCTCTGCTTGTAGAAATTAGAATGTGCTTGTGCCCTATTCACTGCTTCCCCTTATTCTACTTCTATTCCCCTTTCCTATTCCCCTTTCCGTTCTCGCTGCTCTCCTATTTCTGGTGTTTGGCATCGTGGCGAAGGGCCGCTTGGGGTACGGCTAAGTAGCCTGAGAATTGGGGTTTAGAGGGTGAATTCGAGGTTGGAAATTTGTGGATTCCATTGGTGGGAGGGAAATATGGAGGAAACAGGATGCAGTTTTGGGGTTAGTCTGGTGTATATCTGAGTGTCGTGATCCTATCATACTCTGTCTAGTAAGTCTATGGGCTACTGCCACCCCTCTTAAAACAAACTGAGACAAGACAGGACATGTAATACTCGTTTCTATTGCTTTCCTCCTGTTTTTGGGTAGTGAGGGCTTTTGCCGTTGATGACATCTGTGCTTTCTATAATCTTTCCTCTATTTTCCTTCCTTCCTTCCTTGTTAATTGTTAACCTGTGTTATACTATCCTGTCAATATGTTGGTTTGTTTATTCTTTAATTTGGCTGATTGGTTCTGAAGCATGATAATAGGCGTCGTGGGCGAGGATTTTACGGAAAAAATATTTCTAATTCGTAGGTGGATGCTCATCTTGTTTGGTGGACCATAAGATGTGGACTAGATGTTCTGTCTGCTAGTGTATTGACCTGAATAAGTATGAAATTATGAAGCTATTGAATACTTCAGTCTTTTTGGTGGGATGCATAAATTGTTGCCTATGGATCCTTTACATGGAAGCCTCAAATTAAATGCCCGATGGAGTTTGTTTAGGCAATAATAGCATAATCAACGCTTACCTTTAAGAGCAGGCTATAAATATGAGTTTTGTGACATCTATTAAGTGTTGGAATAATGCTAGATGCTCTTATGCTCCATTCATGTCTGGTTTAATGGATAGTTTATTACTTTTGGCGCTTTTATGACCTTGTGGATTTGGCTTATGTTTATATATCAAACAAGAGTTCGCCAACTGCTTCACCTTGGGGTAGGAGCTGGTTAGGCTTCTATTTGGCCGTGATATGATGTGAATGTGACATTTTGAAGGTGATCTCCTAAAACTCATATGGTATCATGTGGATGTTTAAATGATCTCAATGCTCATTCTGTATCCTCCAGAGTTGAACGAAAATTTTGGCTTGATGATAAGGCATCGATGGGATACTGACATGTTTGAGTTGCTGGCTCGCCTCTTCTCAAATTTTAATTGCTTTGTTATGTTCATTAGCCCCAATTGTCATATCATCTATGTTTTTTACGGACATGTAGCTTGATTATTTGCTGTATTTTTTTACCTGTTTTAAAATAGTATTTCACATGTGGTGTTCGCCATTTCTTGTCCAAGATTTGTCTTTTTTCTTTGTGTAAAATTAAATTGCTGTCTCAAAATAAGTTGAACTAACTTGGTGCCAATTGGGCATTGGCATGTTCAATTTTAAATGTAATGCTGAGAATTAATTCAATTGACTTAATGGTAGTACTCCATAAATCTTGTGTTTGCATTGCATTCCCATGAACTTTGCATATGCACATTTGGCTGTTCTCATGTCAGGAAGCTGATATCTTGTTTGATGGACTTGACCAGATTTCATCAACTTTCTGAATTTGATCAAGTAAAACGAAGTTGTCGCAGGCGACTTGCGGGCCATAATGAACGGAGGAGAAAACCCCCACCCAGCTCGCTGATGGCTTCTCGATATGGTCGACTTGCTCCAGCTAATTTTGGTTAGACATTAGTATCAGTAAAATATTAATTCCATCTCCCTCTTATTGCCTACATGTCCTAATCTTGGCTTCTAGAGCTGAATTAATTGTCTGATTCCTGCATTAACAGACAACAGCAATAGCAGAGGTAGTGGTTTTCTAATGGAATTTGCTACATATCCAAAACTTAGTCTGAGAAATTCAATGCCAACTCCAACATCATCTGAGCAGATTCCTGGGAATCCAACTGGGACGCTTCCACGGCAGGGCCATTCAGAGTCTCCATCGGTGCTTTTCCTGCAAGCAGGTTGTTCTTCAGTTGGTGGGACAAGCTACTCAGGTTCCAGAAATTCTTCATCGGGGGAAAGCTTTTCAGGATTGACAGACTCAAGTTGTGCTCTCTCTCTTCTGTCAAACCAAACTTGGGCCCCACGAAACAGAGCACCAAGCCTTGGTACAAATAACTTCATGAGCTTTGACGACACACCCATAACACAACTCGCTGCTGCATCTTCTCATCATGGACACGGAACAACCCTTCATCATCAACTTTCAAATGCCTCATGGTGTTTCAAGGGCATTGATGCTTCTGCTGATAACTGTTCTCATGACATTGTCCCTGATCTAGGACTGGGTCACCAAATTTCCCAGCCTCTCAGTAGTCCTCTTCCTGGGGAGCTTGAAGTGTCACAACAGGGCAGGAGGCATTACATGGATCTAGAGCAGTCCAGGGTCTATGATGATTCTCAGCATCATATGCATTGGACCCTCTAGAGGTGCTTCTTCCATCTTCCATCTGCGTTTTGTATGAATAATAATATGATGTGGCAATGATAGGATCCAGTAGATCGGACAGTATTTTGGTTTGTAAGAAGGTTTAAACTCATAACCTTCTTCATTCTCACATACGATGGTTTTGGAATCTTTTGGTTAGCGTAACTTCTATCTTTGGCTTTATGAGTTTGAATCCATTGTTTGTCATCACTCTGTCGTCCCTTCAATGTTGTGAAGTACTTGGCCATCGGAGTACTTTCCCTATGAGGAGAGTCAATGCCACAATTCCCCTGGTAGCTACCTGCCTCGCCTTTTTTACTTTACTTGGTCTACGTGAATTGTCAAAGCATAAAATGGAAAGAATGGTGTGGACCAACGGAGGGGAACGATTACAGTTTTCAAATACAAAAAACCCGGAACATAGATAGAATAGTTACTTATTTCACTGGTGACTTTGAAGTGCTCTATATTTTTCATGCTGAAATATAAACAATGAGGAAATTCATAGTCATCTGGGTTGGGGCAGAAAATGAGATGTGATAGCATAGCATAGCACTGTGGAGGGAGGAGGAGAGTGATACTACCACTGCATGATAATGATAATGGAGTGAAGTGGGGCCAAAGTGATTTGCCAAGGCATGTGCGGGTCTCTGCCTCTGGGACAAGGCCCTGTCAAATCGTGCTTTTACGGATGGATGGTACAGTACGTGTTCCTCATTTAACATTTTAACCATTTCTTCTTCTGT
Organism: Adenanthera pavonina; assembly: GCA_026686845.1. Classification (NCBI taxonomy): domain Eukaryota; kingdom Viridiplantae; phylum Streptophyta; class Magnoliopsida; order Fabales; family Fabaceae; genus Adenanthera; species Adenanthera pavonina. The sequence continues at coordinate 9,770,510 of JAIVEN010000002.1, forward strand.
CTTCTTTTGTAACAGCTCCAACACATCTTCGCCCTCCGCCCTCCGCCCTCCGCCCTAGTCATCTTGCCAATGAATTCATTGGAATTATAATTACGGGGAAATTGGGGTGAGATCAGTAAAATTAAAATGAATTAATTATAAAAAAATTTTAAATTGATAAAAGATGTTAAAATTTATAATACTGAGGATTAAAATTGAAAAAATAAATAGTAATAAATTTTATTTTGTAACAAATTTGTTATTTTGATGTTAAAATGTAATTTCCTTATAATTATTAATTTCATTAGTAATCTATTGAAGCACTAAAAATTTAGTTTAAATTCCAAAAAATATATATGCTTTAAGATCTTTTTTTTTAAAAAAAAACTTTAATTATAATGTTCAGTTCTAAAATTTTTTAAGATAGAGATACTGTAAATTGGAATGGATTGTGTTTGTTTTTAAAATAAAATGATTTTTTAATTTAAAAATTTTACATACATTCTAAAAAAAATATATTATGTAAACAAGGAAATCAAGCTAAGCCATAACCAGAAAGCCAACCCCAAATAATTAAGTGATTTGGCTCAATCTTAACTTTTTTGACATATATCAGGAGGAGGTATTTCTATTGTATTATATAAAAAATTGAGCCATGCAAAAATATAAAAAAATATTTTATATTTATAAAATAATTTTTATTTTATTTTACATATTGAATAGAACTAAGTTTTCACTGCTGGGTCCAATTATGCCTTGTTGAACCATGCCAGTGGTAGTGGGGCTAAATAGAATATTTAAAATTTTTACATAATTTTTTGCCAGTCTGGGGGTGTATTGGGTATCTGTTGCAAAATGCAAGTGCAACCAGCTAATAAATATTTTGTCATGTTTGGTCAACCTTTAAAAGAAGGTTACTTATCTATTTCAAATTATTCTGTTTCAAGTTGAACAATAAAACTCCTCCATGAGGCAAATTTTATGGCGTAAAAGAAGAGTTGAATTAAAAATTCCCTTATAAAAATATATGCAATATTTTTTTAACACATAATTGTACTCTCAGATAATGTCATGTTTGGTCAACTTTTTGAAAAATGGTTATTGTTTCGTCAAAAGACCGAGAGACTATTCCTCTCTCCTGAGGTGCGGTGCAATCCTCTTCCTTTATACTTATCTTTTTTCCTTTTTATTGACCTTTTTCTGACCGTTAAGGTTAAACCATCTTCTCCCTGTAATCCCTAATTTATCAGGATATTTCATAAATGATCATTATGTAGTATCGCGCTCTTTTTGCATGATCCCTGATTTTTTGTCCTACAGTTATGATTCCATAACTGTTACTCCTAGCCGGGTGTTTTTGGGGCAATACAGTTTTCGTGGAGAAACCCGTAGTCGACCATATGGCCGAGATGTTGTTCAGTCGGACGATCATTTGGCCATACGATTACTCGGCCTTATCGTTCGATAACCGATATATTACTCGGATCATTGCTCTTAAGCTCGGCCTCCGAATTATAGCTCGGTGTATATGAGCCCGGAAAGTGGGGCTTCAAAGGGGCGTCCATCCACCACGGACTTGTAATCTCGGCACGCTCGTTTCGGCCCGCACACTAGTCCCCCGAGCCTCGAGTCCAGTTTGGACGAGAGGGCTCTGAATCACGTGACCGACTAAAGACTGATTTTTTGAATTTGAATCGTTCCAGTCCCCTAGGGATTCCAGAACCTTCCCAGAGGCTCTTTGACTTTTCGATTTCTGAAACGGTAATACACTTACACGTACGGCTACGCATGGCATTATTTAATGCTGCGTCTTTTCGTCAGCCGAAACATGTTCCCCAATGGTGACGATTTGCTCCCTAAAGTCATGATTAAGTTGCTCGTTTCGAGGAGGAGTTTTCACTATATACGTGTAGGACTTGGGTGCTCATCCCTTTACTTCAATCTACATTTGCTTTTCATTCCCTCTGAATCTCTCCGTCGTCTTTGGCCTCCTTTTCCTTTCCCCTTTCGTCATTTTTCCAGGTACGCCCTCTTCTGTTTTCCCCCCTTTTCTCAATTACTACGCACTATTCTATATCTTTCCCAACCATCATGAGTTCAAACCGAGGATCTGAGGCATCGGCTGGGTCGTCCTCTCATCGAATCCTGGTTGAGAGGGAAGTTCTGGGCATCGGGGAAGAACCTTCGCCGTTAAACTCTTCCTTTCCCAGCGCGGAGTTGAATTTTTGTCTGGCCGACCTTCCGGCTGAAAGGGAAGCTTCATCTTCGGCTACTGCCGTGCAGGTGGCCGTACAAAAGCCACGAAAAGTCATTTCAAGAGTTCAGAGAGACCCAGTTCCCGATATTCGACTTCCGGGATATTATTGGGTGAAGGGAGAAGTTGGATCCTACCACTCTAGATTTCGGACTGCCAAATCAATTGTGGAGCTGAGGAAGTCGATCTCTCTGGCTAGCACACGAACAGAGGAGGCCGTGATTGCCGAGCCGTGTTCTGAAGATGAGCACGTTTTCCTGTCAGCGTTGCTAGTGCAAACACATTTTACATATATGTATAAGACGTTATTCGAGTCACTGGGAGTTGGCCTTCCTTTCTCAGACTTCGAGTGCGCTGTTTTAAGGGCGCTGAACGTCGCTCCAACTTAGCTTCATCCTAACAGCTGGGCGTTTCTAAAGGCTTTCGAGGTCTTATGTAGAAAATTAAACATGACGCCGACCGCTCCGAAGTTCCTCTTCTACTACCAGATCCGATTTGGAGATAAGATCGGCTGGATTTCCCTTAGTGGTATGAATAGGAGGGGGATAATCGGTCCTTATACCTCATCATACAAAGACTTCAAAGGAAGTTTCTTCAAGGTGCGCCCAGCCGAGGATTACTCGGAAATGTTCTTCGATGAGGGGAGCGACCTAGGTTTCCTTTATACTGGACTTGGACTCCCATCAAGTTCCAGTCTTGGTGTTATGAGGCTATGTCGGCATCCGAAAAGGCGGATGTCGACAAGTTAAATAAATTACCTTGCCCCCTGAACTGTAAAATTTTACTTAGGCTCCCCTATTCTTCAACCCCCAATAAAGATTTTAAACGTGAGTGCCGATTTTCTTTTATCTTCTGCTGCCATACTTGTTTAAGCTTCTAATATACGTTTTCCATTTTGCAGTGGTGATGGGGAAGTTCGACTGGCGTTCAATAAAGAACATGGCCCCATCAGCAGGACCTATTGCCGAGAATCTGCAGGCTCGCCCTGATAAAGAGGAGAGAGGGTGTGCCGAGGTAATGGCGACAGCTGAGGTTGTTTAGATTCCCTCTTCTTCACGAAGCCCCCCGGGCAAACGTGCTCGACTTCCGGCCGCCGATGAGGAGCTTGTATCTTCGGTTCGCTGATCTCCCCTACCGTCTCGCGTTAGACGCTCGCCTTCGGGCATTGATCCAAACATTGCCAAGTTTTTCGGGAGTGGCATCCAGGAAGTCAGGGACAAGGAAACTTTGCAACGGTTTGGTCCCAAGACTGTTCTGGAATCCATGTCGGCTATGTGCCTGCGCGCCCCTACCATGGCCTCGCTCTGTGGGGAGGAGTTTGAGGAGAGCCACCGTCGTCTAAAAGCTGTTAAGGCTGAGCTTCTGGAAGCAACTAATGCAAAGGACAAGGCTTCTTCGGAGCTCGCCGATGCTTCAAAGTCTCAAGCAGCTCTCCTTCTGCAGGTGGAGGAGCTGAAAGGATCCCTCGCTGATGCCGAGATGAAGGTGCGAGCAGTCGAAAAGAAGCGGGATGCCCTGACGACTGAGATTGCTTGGGCAAGGAACGTTGAAGCCGAATCTTCGGCCCTCGCTGCTAACTTGCAGAAGGATTTGGAACAAGCGAGGAAGAAGCAGGCTGAGCTTGAGGCTGACGTTCAGGAAGCCGTGCAATAGATAATGAAAGAGCACGTAAAGGGCTTCCGTAAAGCACTTCGTCAGGTGCATCTCTTCCTGCCGAAAATCGAGCTCTCGGCATTTGATGTAAATAAAGACGTCAAAGATGGTGTGCTTGTGAATGAGGAGGAATTGTAGGACACTAAAAAGGGGAATGTTCCTACTGCTGCGGACTGCCCACCTCCTTGATTGTCTATTTCTTTTCTTTACTTTGATGTCTTACTCAGACTTATTTCTTAGTCAATGATAACAGTCTTACCTTACTTCTCGGTTCCTAACAACCTCACTGCGTTCAATTTTTTGACTAAGTTTAACATAATCTTTCAGTTCGATCTCGACTAAGATTTAATTCAGTCTCTCAGTTCATACTTGACCGAGTTTTAGTTGGAGATCTCGGTTCATACTTGACCGAGTTTCAATTCCTCGATTCACACTTGACCGAATTTTTAACAAATTTTTGGTTCAAACTTGACCAAGTTTAATTCGAGTGCTCGGTTCATACTTGACCGAATTTTAACTTAACACCTCGGTTCATACTTGACCGAATTTTATCCACCTCCCCGGTTCATACTTGACCGAGGTTTAAAATGAATGTAATCATGACAAAGAATTTCCTTTATTGAAGTAGGTAGGCGTGCCTCGTTAAAACCTTCTCGGCCAAAACCCCCTTTCGCATATCCTTTGGGACAAAAGACCGAGTTAGGAAAAAGAGTACATCACCCCCCTTGTATACATCAACTAACTGAAATAATTTTTGAGGTGAGAGGCATTCCATGTCCAAGGGATTACTTCTCCTGACAGCTTTTCTAATCTATATGCTTCATTGCCCAACGCTTCAGTAACTCGGTAAGGCCCTTCCCAATTTGCAGCTAGCTTTCCCTCGCCGATGTTCTTCCTTGCTTCACTCTGCTTTCTCCAAACGAGATCTCCACCAACAAAACTCCTTAGCTTAAGCCGAGAATTATAACGCTGAGCCGCTCTTTGCTTACAAGCTTCTTCTTGTATACGTGGATTTTCCCTGACCTCCTCGGATAGATCTAGTTCGACTTCCATGTTTTCCTGGTTCATATGTTGGTCGGGGAGTATTCGCCTAAAGGACGGCTCTCCCACTTCCACCGGGATCATTGCGTCAGCTCCAAAAGTCAACCTAAAAGGAGTTTCCTTGGTGCTTGACTGAGGCGTGCAACGATAGGCCCAGAGGATGCTCGGTAATTCCTCGGCCCAGGCCCCCTTCGCTTTTCCCAATCTCTTCTTGAGTTCTCCGAGGATAACCTTGTTCGCCGCTTCTGCCTGTCCATTTATTTGGTGATGCTCGACCAAAGACACTCGATGCTTGATACCGAGCTGTTCATAGAATTGCTTCAGGTTTCCATCAACAAACTGCCTCCCATTATCAGTAACCACCGAGTGAGGAATCCCATACCGACAGACAATATTCCTCCATACGAATTTCTGTACTTGATGTGCCGTGATCTTAGCTAACGATTCCGCCTCAATCCATTTAGTGAAGTAGTCTATGCCAACTAGTAAGAACTTGACCTGCCCTTTACCCATCGGGAAAGGTCCAAGAATATCCATTCTCCAGATCATGAATGGCCACAGAGACATCAGTGTGTGCAATTCTTCCGGCGGTGTATGGCATAGACTGCCAAAGCTTTGGCACTCATTACACTTCTTACTATACTCGGTGCAATCAGCTCGCATAGTGGGCCAATAATAGTCGGCCCGGATTACTCTCGCTGCCATAGATCTTCCACCAGTATGCATCCCACACACTCCTTCATGGATTTCGCTCATAACATATTTCTCCTGTTTGGGAGTGAGGCATTTTAAGAGGGGGGTTGAGAATCCTCGCCTGTATAAGTCTTTTCCCATTATTATGTAATGGGAGGACTTCATCTTCAGTCTCCTTGCTTCGTTCTGGTCGTTGGGTAAAGTCCCTTCGACCAAATAGTTCCAAATAGGGGTCATCCAGTCCTGGTTCGGGCTACTTCCGATCATAACCTCCTCAAGATCAACACTGGGCTGATATATTGTCTCCCTGATGATCGTCTCATGATGCCCGAGCCTTTTGACGTCAGCCAATCTAGATAGCAAATCAGCTCGGGAGTTCTATTCTCTTGGAATGTGCTCAATCGCGAATTCATCAAAGCATTCAACCAAGTGTTTCACCTTGTTCAAGTACTTTGCCAACTGTGGGTCTTTGGCCTGGTAAGCTCCCGAGACTTGTTTAGAAACCAGCTGTGAATCACTCCGACACCTAACTTGGCTCGCTCCCACCTCTCTAGTTAAATTTAACCCAGCAATGAGAGCTTCATACTCGGCCTGGTTATTCGTAACTGGGAAGTTGATCTTAAGAGACTGCTCCAAAGTTATCCCTCCGGGGCCTTCCAAAATGATTCCCGCTCCACTCCCCTTGGTATTGGACGAGTCATCCACATAAAGTATCCATTGGTCCCCGTCTTTAGAATTTTCAGGTGGGGTAAGTTCGGCGACAAAATCAGATAGACATTGCGCCTTAATTGGCCCTCTCGGCTCATATCTTATGCCGAACTCTGACAACTCAACTAACCACGAGATCATTCGGCCTGCTAACTCAGGTTTCCTTAGGACTTGCTTTACGGGGTGATCAGTTTTTACTACAACCTCGTGACTTTGGAAATAAGGTCGCAACCTTCTCGCCGAGATAACCAGAGCCAGAGCTAACTTTTCAATAGTCTGATACCTCGATTCTGCGTTGTGTAATACTCAGCTGATGAAATATACCGGTATTTGCTGCCTGCCTATTTCTTGCACCATCACCGAGCTAATTACATGCTCAGTCACCGACATATACAGCAGCAACTCTTTGTTAGGAACCGGCCGATTAAGGATCGGAGGTGCCGAAAAGAAGCCTTTGAAACTCTGAAATGCCTGCTCACATTCCTCACTCCACTCATACCGCTCAGCCTTCTTAAGTAACTTAAAGAACGGCCTAACTTTCTCCGCTAACCTCGGTATGAAGCAGGATAGTGATGCTAATCGCCTTGTCAGTTTCTGTACTTCTTTTATGTTTTGGGGGCTTCTCATGTCAATAATAGCTCGGCATTTATAGGGATTGGCTTCAATACCCCGATGTGTTAACATGAATCCTAAGAATTTCCCCCCATTGACTCCGAATACGCACTTCTAAGGATTTAACCTCATGTTGTACTTCTGTATTCTTCCGAACACCTCGCCAAGGTCGGCAGCATGCTTGGAGGGATCTTCGGACTTCACTACCATGTCGTCAACATATACTTCCAGGTTTCTCCCGATCTGTTCCTGAAATATTTTATCCATTAACCATTGGTAGGTAACTCCAGCATTCTTCAGTCCGAACGGCATCACCTGATAGCAATAATTAGCGTTCTCAGTCATGAACGCGGTTTTCTCCTCGTCAGGGGGGTACATCCTTATTTGATTATACCCGGAGTAGGCATCCAGAAAGCTGAGTAGGCCACAGCCTGACGCTCAATCTACAAGACGATCTATGCTGGGGAGGGGGTATGTATCTTTCGGGCATGCCTTGTTTAGGTCGGTGTAATCCGTGCACATTCTCCACTTTCCATTAGCCTTTTTAACGAGCACCACATTGTCCAACCATGTTGTATATTCAATTTCTCGGATGAACCCAGCATCAATCAGCTTTACCGTTTCTTCCCTCATTGCCTTCCGCCTTTCCTCACCTACCCGCCTCTTCCTTTGCGCTATCGGCTTAGCTTCAGGGTATACCGCCAGTTTGTGGCATAGAAAATTTGGATCAATTCCCAACATGTCTGAAGAAGTCCATGCGAACAAATCAGCATTGTCCTTCAGCATCCTTGTTATCTGCTCCTTTGTCTCTCCTCTGAGTTGACTTCCAAGATTAGTGCACCGATCTTCATCGGCGAGCTGAAATTTCTGTAATTCTTCAATAGGCCTTGGCCTTTGGTCTTGCACATCAAGTCGAGGATCAAGCTCCACCAAGCTTACTGATGTTGAATCCTTCCTCGTATGCTCACCGTTGCCAACTACCCTTCCACTGGTGACTTTTAGACTATCTACATAGCATTGTCTTGCAACCTTTTGATCAGCCTTTATTGCAACTACGTCCCCGAACACCGAGGGAAACTTCATCGTGAGGTGCGGAGTGGAAACCACAGCGCCGAGCTCGTTTAACGCAGGTCGACCTATCAAGATATTATAAGAAGTTATTGCGTTAATGATAAGGTACCTGATGATAATAGTTTTTGACTCGAGATCTCCCCGGAAGGTGGTCAACAGCTCTACATATCCTCGAGTATGAACATGTTCTCCTGTAAAGCCGACCAACGGATCACGATAAGGCTTAATCGTTTCCTCGGGTATCCCGAGCTTCTAAAAGGTGGTATAATACAAGATATCCGCCGAGCTTCCTTGGTCTATCAGTGTCTTTCTGACGACGTAATTAGCTACTTCCACCGAAATCACCATGAGGTCGTCCTGATTAGGATCGACTCCTTCGAAATCCTCATCCGAGAAGGTGATGGAACAAGAACTCCAGGGCACTTGGTGCATCGTCGCATTTACTGTCCGAATAGCCCTCAGGTGTCTTCTTCTGGCCGAACTGGTTGCTCCTCCTCCGGCAAACCCACCAGTTATAGTGTTGATTACCCCTCTTATTCTGTTTTCTTCCCTATTTCGAGTGTCGTCTGGCTGTCTTCTTTCCTTGTTCGGTTGCCGAGGTTCTTCCTGAGCTTGGGTCTGACCTTTACCGCGGCCTCGCCCATTATAGGAGGGACGATTACCATAACCCCTTTGTACAAAGTTGCCGAGATGCCCGGCCTGGATCAGTTCCTCAATCTTGTCCCGTAATGTCCAGCACTCCTCCGTGGTATGACCATAATTGCGATGATACCTGCAATGCTTTGATTGATCCGCCGTCTCTGGGGTGTTTCCGGGAGCTGGGAGCCGTATCAATTCGGTATTGCAAGCTTCTTCCAGAATTCGAGCTCGGTTGGTATTTAGTGGGGTGTAGAAGTCATACTTCAGCCCCCGACTAGTACCTTCTCTTTTAAACTTCCCCTTCTCTAACATCAGCCTTAGACTTCCACGGTTGTTTAATTTCGTTCGCTTGTCCAGATCAGTCCTAACCCTATTTCTAAACTTCGACACCCCCTCTATTTGTATATATCCGGCCGCACGATTTCTAAGCTCATCCATGTCGGAAGGTGGTTTTCGACATAGGTGGTTGGCAAACGGCCCCGGCTTGAGAGCCATTAGCATCGTGTGCATTGTTACTTCAGGGTTTAGATCCCGGATCTTTACCGAGACTGATGAGAAGCGTTCCATGAAACTCCTAAGGGGCTCATCCTTCTCCTGTCGCAAGTTTACCAACGCAGCCGAGGTAAGCTGGTGAGGTCGGCTGGTAGCGTACTGCACGCTGAATTTATTGACTAAGGTTTCAAAGTAATCGATAGATCTTAATGGGAGCCGGGTATACCAATTCAAAGCTGCTCCTTTCAAGGATGTAGGGAAGACCCTACACAAAACTGCATCCTCATTTGTGAACAGATTCACCTGCGTGACATACGCATCCACATACTCATCAGGATCAGTAGTTCCGTCATATCTTTCTAGGTTTAAGCCCTTCCACCCTTTTGGCAATGGCGTCTCCATGATGCCATCAACGAACGGATGTCTCCTGACGGCCTGCTTATCCCCTCGCAAATTGTCAATGTTTGTCTTTGAATGGTATGTTTCCTCCCGTCGACTTCCCTCCTGATGTGACCGCTGAGTATCTCTGTTGGTATTCCCCCGTTCCCCTCCTCGAGGAGGAGAAGTACCTTCATGATAGCGTTCCTGCTCCAACTGCCTATTCCTTTCACGCATCTCCTCGTTCTCCTTTCTTAATACCTCCATCTCCTCACGCATTGCCCGAATGACAGGGTGGTCCTCCAAAGAAGTCCTGTCTTCGAAGCGTCGTTCTCCTGCACCCACACTGCTCCTGGTTCACACCATGATTCTTGGTGGTGGTGGGATAGTTTTTCTCGGCCCCACGGTGGGCGCCAAAATGTTCCGTCAAAAGACCGAGAGACTATTCCTCTCTCCTGATGTGCGGTGCAATCCTCTCCCTTTATACTTATCTTTTTTCCTTTTTATTGACCTTTTTCTGACCGTTAAGGTTAAACCATTTTCTCCCTGTAATCCCTAATTTATCGGGATATTTCATAAATGATCATTATGTAGTATCGCGCTCTTTTTGCATGATCCCTGATTTTTCGTCCTACAGTTATGATTCCATAACTGTTACTCCTAACCGGGTGTTTTTGGGGCAATACAGTTTTCGTGGAGAAACCCGTAGTCGACCATATGGCCGAGATGTTGTTCAGTCGGACGATCATTTGGCCATACGATTACTCGGCCTTATCGTTCGATAACCGATGTATTACTCGGATCATTGCTCTTAAGCTCGGCCTCCGAATTATAGCTAGGTGTATATGAGCCCGGAAAGTGGGGCTTCAAAGGGGCGTCCATCCACCTCGGACTTGTAATCTCGGCACGCTCGTTTCAGCCCGCACAGTTATTAATTTTGTTTAAAAAATTATTTTGATCCTAATTAGCAAAGAACACTTACACATGAGGCAAATTTCATGTTGTAGAAAGGAGGTGAAAAATTAAAAATTATCTAAAAGTAGAAGCAAATTTTTTTTACAAAAAGATAATCAGACTCTTACACAAAATTATTAATTTTTATAACTACTGTTGATATTTTTAATTTATCTCTTGAAAATCTGTCATTCTTACTTATACAAGTCATCTATATCTACCATATATCCACCATTGTTGATATTATTGTAACAAAAAACCGTACTATTGATAAACCCAAACAATACGACTTGTTATATGAGATAATGAGACACTGTTTAATATACTTATTTCCCCATTTAGTTTGTAAAATAAATAGGCAAACATGATAATATCAATAAAAATGATTTATCATCGATTAATTGTTAAAAAATTATTGTAGAACAAGCAGGAATCTATAGGAAATATAAACGGGGTATTCAGTCAAACTGTGTTCTTATGTGCAATCGAGAGATCCGGAAGATCAGAAAGTGGCACATAGAAAAGTACACACATGAAACAAATTACGATGACCCCACAATAATATTGGCCTAATCCAATACCAACCTCATCCCTTTGTCGTCGTCTACTATTGGTGGTGCGGTTTGTTCATATGCTTTTGCTGCTATCCTTTCAATCTGTAAAACTATAAATAAAATAGAACAGAGCGAGGAATTTTAAATTTGAATCTTGGATATACATTTGCACTAAATATTTGCTAGGATAATTTTGTTGTCCTTGTTATTCTATCCGACTTGACTTAAATTAATTGAATCCTATGATTACCAAATACTAAATGATTTGATTAAAAATAGAAGGGTTTCATCTTGCAAAGTTGCAAGCCTCATATCATTATTGATGCCCTTCGAATATTTAAATTCTTGACATTACCTGTTTTTTGACTTTACAACGTTCAATTTGCATTTATAGGTTTAAACTGATCTGCTCACCACTTACTACAGGATAAGTGCTCCTTACCACTTATGCCAACTTGATATAACCATCATAAGATTTTGAAAATTGTTTGTTCATTCAAATAGTATTTAATTATATAAATTTACATGCCCTTTGTGGCTATATTTTTTATGAAAAAATTTGTCCGCCACAATAATATTGAAAAAAATTTATCCAACTTATTTTCTTTAATACAAATTGCTTTTTTAATTGTGCCTTATTTAGTTAAAAAAAAGACCATTCTAAAATAAGTAGATAATCATATCAATCCTAACTGAGCTAAATGCATTTAAGTCGATATAAGTTTGCATATAAACAAAATTAGCATTTTTACCCCCCAAAAAAAATTAGCATTAAGAATTAAATTTACATGGAAAGCATGACATTCCAGGAGGTCTAATTTGTTATCATCCAATCGTCTTAAAATGTAGACAATGATATCAAAAGTTGTAATAAAATATTATAATTATACACATCTCAAAACATAATTAAACAATGCACAACGTAACTTCTTAAGAAACATGTCTCTCTGTATTTGAATTTTTTAAAATAATAATTTAACTGAAAATAAAAAAAAGAGAGAAGTAAATTCCATTTTTATTCCTGTGAATTCTACGAAGATGAGAATTTTTTTTTTCAGCTACATTTATTTCTAAGAATCTTAAAATCTGTATTCTTCCCTTCATAAATTTTATCTAAATTCTGTTTCCTTTTGCGTTATATATTTTTGCCCATGACACTAGGCAATGCCTAGTCTCAAGCGTGATTGGCCAAATTTTTTACAACAAATTATTTATTTTTTTAAGAAATGTTTGTTTCAGTTAATCTAAACACTCTTACATTGACAACGTGGCACATCCCAACAACTCAGAAAAAGATACTTGTTATTATAGTAGATTCTAGTTATCTAACTAACTTTTTTTTAATTTATTTAACTAAGATCTAACTAAACCATTTTCACGAGCTTCACGAGCACCTGTTAGTAATCAACCCTTTCCAACTGTTAAGTAATTATTTTTTTATAAATTTTTTTTTTAAATAATCATAATTTATAAAAATAAAGTTTAGATAAAAATAAAAAAATTTATTATAAAATTATTTAAATAAAAATAAAAATAATTAAAAATTATAATTTAATTTATAAAAATATAAACTAAATAGACACGAAAAGAACAATCTTAACCCAATACTAAAGATCTGAGGTCCGGTCCAGGAGGCAGGGAATCCCAATGCCCTAGAAACAGTACGACGAAAAGATCCCACTCTGGGGAATAGGTCTTAGTCTGGCTTAAAGCTGTTTCTACAGCGAATCTTACTTTTACAGGCTTCTGCTACAGTCCACAACCTTGAAACAACTCATGCCTATTCTTTCAGAAATATCTAAGAAGAACAAGATATATTATTATTATTATTATTACAAGAACAACAAGAACAAGATGTATTATTATTATTATTATTATTATTATTATTATTAACAAACAAACAAGAAAATGACACCATCCACCATATTTCTGCATGTAAAACCATTATACACACTGACACACAAGCCCTTTACTTGATTTCATAATTCAATCCTAAAATCAACCAACCGCCGACCCTGTATCTTTAAGCATCTTTTAAGGGGATTTGTAAAAAAATGAGCATGTAATCTTTTTTTTATTTTTAAATGTTCTCCCTGTCAAGGCACCTCTTTCTTTAGCTCTTATCCTCTAAATCATTGTGACCAACCAGCAAGCTTCTTCATGCTCCAAAGCCACCAGTCAACTGATTGTTGATCTCTCCTATTATATTGACAGGTCTTCCGTCAAACATGGATGAAAGTGTTCCCTCACACAATTTCTTCAGCTCCCTTGTTTTAGCCAGAGCTGCATCCTACAATTCACACAGCACTTAGTCTCTATCTATACCATTGTACAAAAACACGGGTGCGAGGGGAGAGGGGAATGATTCAAAAATCAAGAGCAGGCAATTGCATAGATGAACATCTTATATGTAAATATTTGCCATCGGATGAAATAATTTATATGCATTCAAGATGGTTATGTCTATGCTTAGGAGCATGAATTAAGAGTGAGGAGGACGAGGAGGAAAGGGCAGAGGGACTTTTGCCTTCGTATCTTGGGCATAAAGGTCAAAATGATGCCCCCCTAATAATAATTCCAATTAAATTAAAAGGGAATGAATACAATCTTAAGGGATTAAAATGATGCCCCTGTCTGTTCTCTTTCATCCATGGTTATTCCCCACACCAAGCAACATTAACTACTACCCATTTATCCCGATTGTGCTCCCAGCAGGCAAAACTCAGTCAGACAAGTGCTTCATCTTGATGGAAATGATTATATCTCAATATAACATACCCTATCCCTATCCTGCTGATCCAAACTCCTTTTTGAAAGGCCCTTTTTTCATTTTAAATAATTCTTGGATTACCAGCATGACTAAAGAGTAAGTTGCATAAGACCAATATTAAATCTTCCATGTTGATTATTGTCTAACATAGATGGATACCTTTTTTTAAAACGCTAAGGAGTTGGAAAAATGGTTAGGTAATCCATGTGATTTAATTGTTCTCATTTCTCATGCATTGCCTCATGACAAGAAACATTGAAACTGACATGGATATAAAACACACCATAGGATCCGGATACCACATCAAGATATATAGTGTTTAATGCAGTATGAAGTGTCATGTCCAATTTGATACAAGTGTTAGACAATAGAAAGAGTCATGTAATGCATTTATGTATCAGTGCATACAGTGTTTGAATGCAATATAGTGTCATGTCCAATTTGATACCACATTCATTCTTCTGAGTCCCTAATGCATTTTTTTTAAAATGTCGGTGCTTCATAACTTCTTCATGTATGAATCGAAGCGACTTGAGCTGAATCTCAGTGGATCATGGTAGCAAGGCCACTTTGCCACTTACAATACCTAGTTGCGTATTTAAGTATCATAACCGGTCCAAGCCCAGATAAAAGAGGAATTGTGTTAGGCCCTCGACAGCCAACGTAAAATTCTATTGAATCTCTATGACATGGATCAAAAACGTTTTTGTGCTAAGACTAAGTTGTTACCTAGAAGTAACATGCTGTATGGCTCGAATGCAGTGTTAAATGAGCTAAAGCCGCTACATCGACGTCTAGCTGTAGTGTTAAATGAGCTAGGGTTCCCACATCATTCTGGATGGATGTGGGTAAAAAAGTTAGCCCAGGAGAGTAAGATTCGGTTGGATTCTTGGAATATTGGTACTTTAATAGGTAAATCTATAGAGGTAGTGGACGCTATGATTCGAAGGAGAATTAACATCTTGTGTCTTCAAGAAACTAAATGGGTGGGAGAAAAGGTGAAAGAGATAAACACTATTGGTTTTAAACTTTGCTAGGTAGGGAAGGTCAGAGTAAGAAATGGAGTTGATATTTTTGTGGACAAAGTTTGGAAAAAGAATATGGTGGAAATCAGAAGGATTGGAGATAGGATCTTATCCTTAAAATTGACTATTGGACACAATACTTTCAATGTTATTAGTATTTATGCACCTCAAGTGGGGTCAAAAGCATATATTAATGATAAATTTTGGGAAGATTTGGAGGGCTTGGTTCAAAACATCCCATAAGAGTAAAAGATTTTCATCGGTGATGACCTTAATGGTCATGTAGGGAAAGAGACAAGGCAATATATGGGAGTTCATGGCAATTTTGGTTTTGGAGAATTAAACAAGGAGGGGCATTCCATTCTTGATTTCTCAATGGCTTATAACCTCACAATTATGAACAATTGTTTTAAGAAACGGAAGGAGCATTTAGTCCCATATAAGAGTAGAGCTCAAAAGTCACAAATTGACTTCTTTTTGGTAAGGAATTCAGATAGAAGAGCTTATAAAGACTGCAAAGTGATCCCTGGTGAGGGTTTAACTTCACAACATAGGGTCTTGGTCCTTGATATGGTAGTCAAGAACCGTAAACTGAAAAGTCAAAAAGCCTTAAATCCTAGAATCAAGTGGTGACAAATAAAAGATGAACAACAAGTGATATTTAGGAGAAAAGTATTGGAGGAAGGTAATTGGGACTTACAAGGAAGTGCTAACATCTTGTGGGATGAGATGGTTAAAAGGATCGGGGATACCGCTAAAGCAATCTTGAGTGAATCCAAAAGTTTAACAACCTAGAGATAAAGAGTCTTGGTGATGAAATGATAGTATGCAAGAGAAGGTTAAATATTAGAAAGAGTATTCCAAAGCCTCACACTTGTGCAATAACAAGAAAAATTGGAAGAGTTATCGCTTAGCTAGAAAGGAGACTAAGAAAGCAAGAAGCAAGGATCGATCTAAAGTTTTCAAGGAATTCTACCAAGATTTAGTAACGAAGAATAATGAACTCAAGATTTACAAAATTGCCAAGAATAGGGAAAAAAAATCAAGAGATTTGGATCAAGTAAGATGCATTAAAGATGGGAAAAGAAAAGTTTTGGTTACTGATAATGATACCAAAGAAAGATGAGAAAACTACTTTTATAAGCTCTTCAATGATGGATTAAATATGACTAGTACTACAGAAGGTTTAACAACTTACAAAGATGAACTGAATTTGAATTTCTATCGTAGAATCCGGGTTAAAGAGGTAAAAAAAGCTCTTAAGAGAATGGATAACGGTAAAGCTATTAACCCTGATAGTATTCCTATCAAAGTTTGGAAGTGTTTAAGAGAGAATGAGACTTTATGGCTAAATAAGCTTTTTAATGAGATTTTAAGGTAAAAAAAAATGCCACAAGAATGGAGAAAGAGTACTCTAGTGCTTACATACAAGAACAAAGGGGATATTTAGAATTGTGCTAATTATTAGGGGATAATACTCATGAGTCATACCATGAAACTTTAGAAAAGAGTAATTGAGCATAGATTAAAAAAAGAGTTTCATATTTAAGAAAACCAATTTGGATTCACGTCAGGACGATTTACAACAAAGGCTATTTATTTATTAAGGGGTTTGATTGAAAGATACCGAAGTAAAAAGAGAGACTTGCATATGGTTTTCATTGATTTGAAGAAAGCTTATGATAGAGTACTAAGAGATGTATTGTGGAAAGCAATGGAGAAGAAAAGTGCTCGTGTGACTTATATTCGAACCATAAATGATATGTATAAAGGGGTAACAACAAGTGTAAGAACTTTTAAAGATGAGACAAAGGATTTTCCTATAAGGATAGGTTTACATCAAGGATCTTCCTTGAATTCATACTTGTTTGATTTGATTCTAGATGTTCTAACAGAACATATATAAGAGGAAATTTCTAAGTGTATGCTCTTTGCGGATGATATAGTCTTAATTGAAGATTCAAGAGAAAATGTCAATTCTATGATGTATAGAAGAGGTCAATTCTAAACTTAAGTTATGGAGACATACTTTGAAATCAAAAGGTTTCCGCTTGAGTAGAAGTAAAACGAAATATATGCATTGCAAATTTAACAAAAGGCCAGTTAGAAATAATTAATAAGTAAAAATTGGAGAGCAAGTCATTCCATAAATGTCAAAGTTCAAATATTTGGTGTCGATTTTACAAAATGACGGTGAAATTGGTGGGGATGTTATGCATAGGATACAAGCTGAGTGGTTAAAGTGGAGAAAAGTTTCAGAAGTTATTTGTGACCGTAAGGTACCTACTAAACTTAAAGAGAAATTTTATCGGACTGCTATAAAACTAGTGATGCTATATGGTAGTGAATGTTGGGCTCTAAACGGGTAACAAGAGTATAAAATGGGAGTAGTAGAGATGAGAATGTTGTTATGGATGTGTGGTTATACAAGAATGGATAAGATACGAAATGATTGTATACGAGGAAAAATTGAAGTAACACCTATCGAGAAAAAAATGGTGAAAAATCATTTAAAGTGGTTTGGGTATGTGCAAAGAAGAGAACAAGAGGAGCCAGTAAGGAGAATTGATCAAATGGCTGAGAGTCCTATTAAAAGGTATAGAGGAAGACCAAGAAGGACATTAAGAAAAGTTATAAGGCGTGACTTTTTTATAAATGATTTATTTGAAGAGATGGTATTTAATAGAGTCCATTGGCGTTGTGTGATTCATGTAGTCGACCCCACTTAGTGGGATAAAACTAATATTATTGTTGTATTAGTGCTTCATAACTTCAAAATAGAAAGAGTTAGACCATAATACCCTGACATTATCTTTTTCATATCAAGCAAATAGACAATACAGATTGACAAACATGACAGTATGTTTGACTTGAACATGTTTTACACAAGGAAGCTTGGTTGCCATTAACACAATCAGGTCAATTGCAAATATAAGATTATCACATTCATTACTACTTATATTTTTCTCCCTCTGGTTCAAAATATTTTGTCCCTCTAGTTCAAGATATAAGTTATGTTTCAGAAACTTTACACGTACCAAGGAAAGGAGTTAAAAGTTGATTAACTTATTAAATTTGTCAAAAAATTATATTTCTTTTCACTATTGCCCATATTGAGTGCATTAAATTCTAACATAACATTAACTACAATGGAAATTAAAGCCAAGGGCATAGCAGAAAAAAAAATTATTAATACACCACACATTACCTAAACATGACTTATATTTTGGAATAGGATAATTGTTTGAAACATAACTTATATTTTGGATCAAAGAGAGGGAGCATTATATCAAGCAGGTGCCGGTGTTGATTATTGTCACTTGTGCTCTAAATATCAAGAACAAATAAAAGATGAGAGGCAAAGAAGGTTCTATCAAATAAAAAAAAAATTGATATTTACAATCAGGCTATAATGTATGAAATTTGCTCAAGCAAACAAAATTGGAACTCATTTCTCATCAATAAAGAAGAAGAGGGGGGGGGGGGTTTGACTCACTTGCTTTGGCCTGGATGAAAATAATGAGTTTTGCAACTCCATACGTTTAGCAGCCAAATCCTTCAACCCCTCTTTCATCTTCACTTCATGATTCTTCTTTTCCTCCAATGAGTTGACTAGTCTGTCTAGAAATCTGAAATTCAGCCGAACACCACAATGAACAGAGACAAACAAAATCCCTTACAAAGAGATGCTGTTAGTATAATTAAAATGGCATGAGCAAGTAGCTACCAAAATAATAAACTATGCACATAGTCACAGAAAGGAAAAGCTACATATAGTCAAACATTTTGGAAGTGTAGAATAGAAAGGAGAAAAGCATATATTCCCATGCCAACCTGAGCTTTTATTGCACAACCCAAATAAGTTATTCAAGAATATGTTCCAGCACTTACCACTAATTTTCAACCAGTAAATTCGTATACCAGAGATATTTATATCTAATTGTACAAAATGATTCATATGTTAATTACTGAAGAACGAAGGTAACAATTTACAACTATTAATTCTCACTTCCATCATGAAAATGAAAGATAATAAAGTTTTGAATAATCTATATTTTATCCAACTATGGTTTCAGTAAAATCATTTCATGTGCCTCTCGTTAAATATATTAAATTCACAAAGCTGTGCCTTAAGCCATCACTTCCTGTTAAAATCAACTAGCTTATTTAAGAAACTTTAATTTCACATATTTACCGCTCTTTACAGAAGTTTAATAGTTCAATGTGGTTGCTAAAGAACCTCCCTAAAAAAAGAGAAAATATTGGTTACGATCAAGATTCAAATCCATGAACTTGAACTTAAATTACCAAACTCTAAATTAACCAAAGAAGAGGGACTGCATTGCTTTTTAATATTATAGGTAAGCATCATTTATGAAATTGGTTGGATGCAGAGGAAAGAATAAATTGAAATAAGTATGGCATGTTAGGCCTGAAATATCAAGCACAACCTTTTGGAGTTGAGAATCATAATTAAATCCCTTGTCTTCCTATTTGTCAGCAATGAAATTGCCAGAGAAACATCAGATTGCATTGTTTCTATGGCATCAGGAGCATACTGCTGTAAAGCAAAGGGAGCAACTGCCTGAACTTGATTCTGCAGGGACAATGTTTCCTCATTCTTCAACTCAGCCAATCGTTGGTTTAAAAATGCTTTCATCTGGTAGCATAATATCAATACAAAAATTTAAATTTTGATATAAACATGCAAAGGATATTATCAAACTGCTAAATTCGTTTGGCTCCATCGTACTTTATAACCTATACAGGCAAAAAGTGAAAGAGCAAAATTGGCTAGACCTATTTTATATGTCTGTCTTGGTTAGCAAGTCAGAATTGAAGAAAATCAAGAACTCTAGCATGAAAACGGTATATTAGCATCTATATGTTATTACCTCATAAAGATCAACAAGAATCTTATTTCTGTAATCTGTGTCTAGAAGCTGGCTCCTTTCTTCTTTGTCTTCAGTAAATTGATTTAAGGCATCTAGAACAGAAGTTTCCTGACTCTCCAACGTTACCTCTGGTGCACTAACATCATCAATCACATCATCTTGTGGAGTCTCAACACTAACATTCCAAGATATCTCTGAGTGCAGGCCATGTTCTTTCTTTGTAGTTGCCGGATCAGATCCCACAGCTTCAGGTGATGAAGAACTCTGCATAATGTCACTGGCATTAATTATTTCATATGGACCCAATCCATTGTCTGTTTCATCTGTTTCCTCCACAATTCCTATGTCCCAATCAATTTGTGAACTCTCCACAGAAATATCCCAGTCAATATCAGGAGCAGCAGCTTCTGCATTGCTTCTTGCATGATTTATTTCACTTTTGCTTGAATGAACACTAACAGCACCAAGAATCTCAGAGCCAACAGAAACATGTAAAGATGGGGGAGACTCACGCATGTTCCTCAAGTTCTGTAGAACAGTTCCTGAAGATTTCTGCAATTATAATTACAATCCAAATTAATTTATAAAATGAACTATGGCAACCCTAAGCTCATCCTCGCACTAGCAGTAATGCCACCATATAGAATATAGGTAAGTATAAGACATCTAGTATTGAACTTGAAACCACAAGACAAATAAGATTTATTAGTCTGCCTTACATCTTTCACAGTGTGAGCATCTCTAACAAAATTAGAGTAGTATTCCATTGCCTGTGACATGTTGCCACTATTTATAACTTCCAAAATCTGGATAGATGTGCTAGGCAGTGATTTTGCAGTCTCCAGAAGTTCTAATCTGACATTTTTACCCTGCAAAGAAATAATCTCTATCTTCTTGTAATACAAAGTGAAATGATTTAACCATTGCTTAAGGACCCCATAATTGTAACCTGTAAGCCAAGCTCCTGGCAAGCTTCAGCATATTTAGCTGCTGAGAGAGCTGCACTTCTTTTTATATCAGCTTCCTTGCGATCTAATTCTGCTAGCTGTTGTTGAATCTTCTGAACCTGTTTTCTCATATAAGGGCTTCATATTTGAAAGAAATGCTCAGTTATTAAAAAAAATTGAACGTAATTAAGAAACAAAATAAATTATCATAAGTGCTTTAATTTAATTCAATGCATAGAAATGGATCAATACATGCTTACATTTCATAGTTCACATTCTGAACCATAATCTGTGCAGCCTCACCAAGGAAAATATAATCCTTCTCAAAGGAGTGCACGATTGCCTCCCATGTACCCTACCCAAAAATAGATATAAATATATATTATGAAAATAATTTGAAAAATACTCAGATGTAGGAGAGAGAGCTCTAACTTACAGCAGCACCAGATAACCGGCCAAATATATTCCGGCTTTCTGGAGTAGATTTTAAAAGAATATCATATATTTGTTTGGCCTCCAAATAACCAATCCCTGAAAATACCATAGCCACTTTGTGATAATTGATAGTAATTACCAAGCTTGTGCAACATCCTCTGAACTTAAGCTGTTTTTAATCCCATCTAATCAAGTAAGATTATCCACCAGGATATTATTTTAACAAAGAATTAATCACTTTGCACCGTCTTTCTTTCTTGTAAAGTCATCGGTGAAATAAAAACACTTTAAAAACAGAAAACAGCCCACTTAATTCTCCGGACAAAAAAATATAAACTACCAATCGACAAAAAATAAGAGAATTTAATTTATCCGCTAATTTCATAAAATCTAACCTTCGGGGTCTAGGGTTTGAAAATAGGGATCAATATCCTTGGCAAGTGATGAGAATTCCCTTGATATGCGAGCTCTTATTGCCGCCAGTCGTTTTCGCCAATCGGCTGGTATCCTCTTCCGGTCAACCAACCATTCTACAGCATGCCAAAGTGAAAATAAGTTAAATCCAGTTAAGTCAACAAACCAGAACAAACACTCAGTCCAGCAGTTCACATGTCGAGCTATCTTCCGAGCAATCATAGAGACTATCATGATAGAAATGAAAACGAGAACGCGAGAAATTGTCACCTCCAAGACGAGAAAATGTGATGTCAATAGGGAGGTTGCGAATATCATCCGGAGTCTGCATTTCCTACGACGACGATGCGTAGAAGTCTCCCAACCCTACGAAATCGGATCAAAAGCACACACCTTCCTGACTCTCAGAGCAGAGAGCAGCGCCTGCCCGTGCCTCCCTCACTGATCTGCAACTGCAAGTAACGGCCCTTTCACCAGCGAGCCTCGAACTTATGATGTGATACTTTTTTTAAAACAAAAATTAACTTAGGAAAGCGATTTTCTTTTTTGCTGTGTGGACGTAGGAAATTAATTATGATAAGATATATATTAATATTCTTTTCTTATTTACAAGTTACTTTTAATTACATTATATAGCTTAAGAAAAATAATTAAAATTATTAGAATTATTTAAATTTATAAAATTATCAAAACTTTATAATATTATTTGTATTTTTTTTGTCAATAATATTTGCATTAAACTATAATTTTATTATAATTATATCTCTCTTAATTCTTTTTTATTATAAATATTTTAAGCAAAATTAAAAAAATAATACTCTTTAAAAATTATAAAATAACTTATTTTTTAAATAATTAAAATACTTCCATCTCTTATAAATATAGACAATAATCTCTTTCTCTTTTTTTTTATCAGATGAGTTACCCACCATTACCTGATATATAAAAGAAGGGAGTTACAATGAACATGTGAAATTGTGAATAATATAATCTGCTAATATACTTGTGGAAAGTTAATTTATATGACTTAAGTTGAAAATATTATATTTTGATTGGTGTGATTTAGTTGTTTGCATCTAATTATTTAAAATTAAATAGTGTAGTATCTATTTATATCAAATATTTCATTCATTGCAATGTATAGGTGATTCATTTAGTTTATTACATATTTTATATTTGATATTGTTTTTTGAATACTTAATAGTAATATTAGTTAATTATAATAACTAATTTGAATTATTTATTTAAATAAGTAATATATCAATCAATATATATAATATAATCCATGTAATAAATCAATTGTAAAAAAACATTAATACTTATTTTTAGATTTTGTACTTTTTGTTAACTGCAACATGAACACGTTTTTGGGCAGCAAATGCAAAAATTTTATTGTAAGATGAGAGAAGAGCATGTGGAGAACACGTGACTTACAGGGGCAAGGCTCAGCAAAGTGAGGAACAAAGTGTTTACCGAAAAAGGAGAGGAACAAAGCCCCAGAGCAAAGCGAGTACGAGAGTCCGGAAGCTCTAAATCTAGTCGACTTATACTTTGCCTCAGCTTTTACAGGTACTCCTGCATCCCCTCCTTTCTTGAATTCTGATTATTCAATTGAACTGCAATCTCCAAAGAAATGGCAGGCTCGGTGAATTCGCCTGTTGAATATCCATCCCAAGCATATGCCTTTTCTTAGGGTTATCATTCAGATCTTTCTTTATTTGATAGATTGATAGATGTCCTATCGGTGGCCGCCGATCTGAATTCTGAACATTTGACAATTATTGTATATATACTCGTTTATCCGGTTGGGCTCTTGTTGTCTTTCTTTTTTTTATGTTTTTGGTTGATTATTTCCACTACCAATCGGATACTTTTCGAGTATGTCAACCAGATAATACCATCATAATTTCCAGCAGGAGATAATATTAGATTTTTTATGTATGATCACTGAGACCAGGGAGACACAGTATATGTTTTGAATTTTCTTTCTCATTGTGACTATTTCTGCATGGGGAGTTGATTATCTGGAAAGCTTCTCCTTTCTGAAGATAGATCCCTATCAAAACAGTTTTGATAGAAGTCAAGGATGTGTTTGCAATTGCATTCATTTTGGAGGGTTTCTGTGATATTGAATATTTGACTAATATATCCCTTAGGCAACTCGCATTGCTGCACAGAGAAAATCATGGACCCTGCAGAACGAAGGTACTTGGAGGATGAGGATACGCCAACAATGAAAACTATAAAAGGTGCTACGACTGGTTTAGCTGCTGGTACTATCTGGGGGACCATAGTTGCTACCTGGTATGATGTTCCTCGTGTTGAGAGAAATATTGCTCTACCCGGGCTGTTACGAACTTTGAAGATGATGGGCAACTATGGGATGACATTTGCTGCAATAGGAGGAGTCTACATAGGTGTGGAACAATTGGTGCAGCACTATAGGTCAAAGAGGGACTTTATTAATGGGGCTGTTGGTGGTTTTGTTGCTGGGGCAACTATTCTGGGTTACAAAGGTAGTCCATTTATCTAATAATGTTGTTGGGCTTTTGTTTTAATGTTTACATTTTGAAATCTTACTTATGGTATTGGCTACTGATTAGTTGTTGATTACAGTTCCCAAAATTCATATATTTGCCTCGACTGTGTTATTCCATTCATTTTCTTTGCTATTTAGACATGATTTTGTAGAAACTTTGATTAGCTTGGGGTTAAAATTCATGTAGACTGGTATTGGAAATATGGAACGAGATAAATTTTCATGCTGCTGATTAGAAGAAATTTTGTGTTTCATTCTGAAAATACAGTGCATCTCTGAACAGTGTTTTTTACGTGATTACACATTGTGCTAGCTATTATATTATGACTTTTTTGTTAATATATTTTCTCAATATTAACTTTCTTTTGCTGAATGTCCACTAGTGATGTTCCCATCCACCAAGGGAGCCAGTCAATCACCATCTTCATTTGGCTTGGTTTTCAAGCAGCTGTTGGTTTTTGTCAGTCCTATCCCCTTTTTCCATACTTCCCTCTGCTCAGGAAGTAGTTATCCTGCTGTCAAAAGTTGCCATACATAAAAAAAGATTGGTTTCTTTTATTCAATTTATATAATAAATGTGAGAATAAGCTAAATAGAATTTAGTAATCCTGTCTTCTCCATGAGTGATAGCTTTAACAATTATTTGTTTGTACATTCTGAATTTGTAATTTCATTCAAAAATCACAGAAAGGGTGTCAGTTTGACATTAATATTGACATTTTATACCTATTTGCTTTTCTGTCAATCTGATTCTTGTATTAGGATGCTTTGTTTCCAAAAGAGAAGCTATATTTTTAGGATACCATGTGGTCAAAAGTCAGAACTTTTAACCCATGTTATGATGTGCAGAGTGTCGCAG
Organism: Adenanthera pavonina; assembly: GCA_026686845.1. NCBI lineage: Eukaryota > Viridiplantae > Streptophyta > Magnoliopsida > Fabales > Fabaceae > Adenanthera > Adenanthera pavonina. The sequence continues at coordinate 9,795,422 of JAIVEN010000002.1, forward strand.
ATGATTGAATTTCCTGTAGAGTTGATTGTGCTTTTCAGCATGCATTTTTTTCATGCATCTTAATAAAAATGCTGCGTTCTAGGTAGGAGCATCTCAACTGCAATTTCTGCTGGAACAGCATTGGCAGTGACTTCATCAATTATTGACATTGGGGGTCAGACTACAAGAATTGACAACGGGAAGGAGTATTATCCTTACACCACCAAGAAAAGATCCAATCCTGAGTCATAAGTAGCGCGTCAATATGAAGGGGGACGTTTTAAGTTAATGGGAGAGGTGAGTCACTTGTTTTCTCTGTTGGGATTGCATACTCAGCTGCCTTTTCATATCTTGTTCTTTTGTAAGTTGGTGGTTATGAACTGGTTAATTTCAATAAATGTCGTTAATGTATCATTCCAAATTTGCCCATGCTCGGGGTTCTTCCTTGGGATGAATGCCACTAATTGACTTGGAAACTTGGTGCAGAGCTGAGCGTATTTGATTTTGCTTTGTTTATTTGATATAAAATGATCGCAAGATTTGTTCATACTGCACTCACCCGATGTGGTAGCCTATTGCCTTTTCATTTCTCTGCCATTTACGAAATAATAGGAGTGGTGTAGGATCCTAGAGGTAAATTATTGAACCAACCCTCTTTTGCTTGAGGATAATCATGTGGTCTAGAAACATTAATGATTTTGGAACATTAGGAAGCTTAGAAAAAAGGAATCTAGTTCAGTGGCATGTGTTTTCCGGGCTCTGCCCTACAAGTAATAGTTTTAAATATTTTCAAAACAATGATTATTAATATTTATTTTTGCCACCCATAGGTATTACCAATATTGCTACAAGATTGTGCCATATTTTCTGAAGTGCAATTATCTATTGCCGTAATAATGCATCCAATTGCAAGTTACTCCCTCTAGTTGGTAGGTTGCATTCTAGAAGCTTAAATTAAGTTGCTTTTCCCGATCTTAAATGTAAGTCGCGTCTTACAAATTTTTGAAATATTAACTATTGTATTATGAAAATACCCTTATTTATTATCAACATTTGTGTGATAGAGAGAATGTATGGATTATTTGAATTTGTGGTATTTATTAGGGGTAAAAATAAAAATTATATCAATTTTAAGATAAATTTAATGATGTGACAGTTTCTTTAGTTTGAGTGTAGTAATTGAAAGTGATTTATATTAAAGATCAGAGAAATTGATATTGTCATTGTATTATTCATCAATATCAATATATATAATAAAAATTATAATAAGGTGTACTATTTACTATTCCCTCTATCTCATTTTATTTGTTATTTTAAAGATTTCTAAATATTCTAGTTTATTTGTTATTTTAGAAAACTAATAAAAAATTAATATTTTTTTAATTATACCCTTAAGCAATTAGTAGTATATATTTTTTTTGTAATTTAATACTCCATGAAGGAGTAATAATTTAAAATAATTTAGTGAAATCACATCATATTATCAGTTTTTATATAAAATGAAATGGATGGAGTAATATAGATGGAGATGAGGACTAGTGAATCTATGCAATATTTTAAATTTTAATGCAAAAGATTGGTCTATATTTCCCCAGCAATTTGGCGGCCTTAAAGATTAGAAACGGATAGATGGCCAAAAATACAAACAACTCAGAAACAGATCGGCTACATGCATTCACGAATTTTGTCTTGAATGCTTATTAGCTATTATCCAGTTCCGTTCTTTTTTCCTTTTTGGGCGTACACCGCTCAATACGTAACTCTAAAAAGTTTTTTCATGATATTTTTAACTACAAATAAGAGTAATAATTAATAATTAAAATTTTTTTCATTTTTTTAATTACTCTCATTTAATCTAACTAGCCTATAAATTAAACTTTCCAACATTAATTAAATTTCATATTTTTTCAGTGATATTCTAAATAAAAAAATTAAATACACTATATAATCCATAAAACAACTTATATTGTGAAATATTAATTTCTTAAAAAAAATACCTTATATAACATATAGGAGGGAATATTTTATAATAGTAAGTTCACATATGAAGGGGGGACACGAATATCCCGTGAAGTTCACTTAAATAGAACCCAAAATACCAAGCTTTCATAAAAACACACAAGATTAAAAAACACAGCATTACACTGGACGTCGGCAGAGCAGGCAGTGAAATTTTTCACGAGGCCATTTAATTTAGGCTAACAAAATATTACAATAATTATTCTCACAAGCGAAAAAAAATTTACAATCAGATTAGTAACTGTAAGTTTGATTCCATTCCGTGCGCTGGCGATGTCACCACTTAAATTCGTGAGCATCAATAATTTAATTCATCTGATTTCAGCTACCTGCAGAGCCAACAGAATTGATTGGAGGAAGTTAAAAATAATGCCAGAAACTTTCGTCCCGTTCCATCAATAACTGTGCCGTGCCCTATCAATGTTTGACAAAGATCAGTCACCTTGTAGACAGTAAAGTTGACGAATGTTCCCCGAAGCTGCCACAACAGAAAAACATTAAAAAATCATGAAATGAAAAGAGGAGATTAAGAGGAGAGGATCAAAATGTCTATAATCATAACGCATCTATACTTTTATTGACGAAATAAATGTGTCAATCTCCAGAAACGACTATAAAATAAACGTGAACATAGTTACAGGTTTTTCCTTAATTAGATTGGGCCCCTGCATTGCCTGGGGAATTAAAAACACGCTGTGAACAGCATAACTAGCTATTAATTTTTAAAATAGATATAGATATATAGATAAGAATGCTTATCCAAAAGATTATATAGATCAGACTACCTAAAATCTTACTATGATTAAAACCTCGAAGAAATAACATAAAAAGTACGACGGTTTAAATTGAGTTCTTGTCTGAAGCATAGGCACAGAACAAAGGTCAATGCAATATAACTAAATAAAAGAATCTACCTCGTTGACCAAAGAAAGTAAAAAAATAAATAAATAACAGAATCTACCTCAAACAATCAGCGGGCCACAGAAAAGGTCCAAGTTTGAAAGACATTTATCAATCATATATTGATCGAATAAGAAAACCCGGAGTGTTCACTTGTAGCTGTGGAAGTCAGACATGTTTCGAATCAAAATAAATAAAGCAGGAGTGACCATTACCGTATAACCAGTCCTTGAAGTATACATGAAGTGCGGATGACAATTCTCGTTTACGACTTTCTTCTAAGGGTGCTTCCCGCAAGAGTTGTTTTATCTCCTCTAAATTTTTTTGCTGAAGAGAAGATACAATTTTAATCAACTCAATAATTAATTGAAATAAAATCATTCATTGAAATGCAACCTTTTTATAATTTGAACACCAAAATTTTGGAAATCCAACTACTACGGATTTTCAAATAGCTCCGTTGACATACATTTCTATGCTGCGATGAAATGTATGCATCTGGTAGTTTGAATGGATTGTCCTTTGTAGACCCAGTGTCCTCATCCCCAAGCCAGTTTGGAATCTGCATACCAAACAATATGAGAAAAAGAAGTACATGAACAGCAGAAAACAAGCATGGCTCTAAAATAGAACGGAAAAGATATAAATTCAAAAGGAAATAAAAAGGTATTACCCTAGCCTCGTTTGGTACAAAAAAGAATGGGAAAGAGAATAAGAATGGGAAAGGGAATTTGGATGTAAAACATGTTTGGTATGATTGGGAGAAGTAGATAGAATCATGCTGCATCAAGTTTCCTCAAACTTAATGAGAGGCATCCTCTTTCCCTTATATGAGGAAAAAGATGATTCTCGAGGAAATCTCAATAGCACGTACCACACGAGAAAATTTCTTTCCCTTCACCTATTCCCTTTCCCTACCCATCTTGCCCTCCTTCCAAACAGGGCCTAGAGTTAAACAAGTGAAATTATAAAGGGAAAAAATATGAAGCACAGGATAAGTTCTTCTCCTCTACTTCTTCCACTAAACATACTTTAATTTGGTCTTCACATGTTTCCATATAGATAGAGTTAGCAAACTTAGCAGTTGGCGTTCAGTAAATAGAAGAATGCTCTGTTTCACTTGTTTGAAAACAGCACTGTGTGATGGATGTTCTCTCATCTTCTAATGAACTAGACAAGTTGTGTATATCACCTGATTTAGTTCAACTTAAGGTTTCATGATTAATTCAACAATAAAAAAAAATTAAGAGATATTCTCTACACTGTTTAAACGAAATAACCAAGTCTAGGTGCGAGTGATAAGGGAAGACTCGATGGGCAGCTAAGCAGGATGCTGATAGCTTGGTTGGCAATTGCATTGCTAAGCCATAAAAAATAAACAGTGACATAACTGTTTGCTTTGAGGGAGGGATTAAGTTAAAATTTTTAAAAATTAAAAAGCTTAGTGGGAGCATAAAGACTAAAAAATTAATTTAATTTAAAAATAAATAAAAATCTTACAGTTGCCCTGTAAGTCAAGTTAAAATAAGTCATACCGTGAAATTTGTGAATTGATCAGGATCCACCCGTATAGCAGACTCAGCCTGAAAATCAGAGACACCCGACGGATGAGATAATGAATCGTGAGGATCAACCATGCCCAATGCCAGAGTTTCATCCCATCTGTTTACTGTTGGCACGATACCAAGTTCAGTCATGTGCTCCTCCAGCTGGGAGTAAAACGTATTATATGGTGCCACCTAATAACATAACAAAAGAGAGAATAATTTCAAATTATAAACCCAGTTGACAACAGTAGGGATCTTAGAGAAAAATACACATTCATTATCAAAAGTTAGTACCACCAAAAGAAGCGGAAATGTGGACAGATAAAATAGACATTGATAAGTGACCAAAAGAACAGAGACCCATATTTGTAGTTATATAAAATGATGAGTAAAACTCATTAGATTAATGAACATAAAATGCTTTTATATATCTCATCACTCAAGCTTAATCATGGAGTTAACTTTCTTTACCTTCTCTTATTTCATCAATCAGACCTCATCACTTACATTAAGGTTAATCATCAACGATATGCCCTCACCCAAAGCCCAAAAAACAAATGGCAAGCAATATCAAAAAGTTAGCAGTTGTTAGTTTAACAGGTCATGCACATGTTATCCCAAGGAACCACACAAGCTCAATGTACACCTTTTTTTCAATATATTTACTAAAGAAACTTGATAGTGCATATAAATAATTGGTCAAGTATTTCAGAAATTTTAGGGCCTGACTGATTGTGTTCTTTTTTTAAAAAAAAAAAATCTGTAAAACAATTTTGAGAACTGTTTTTCAGAACAAAGCAAAAGAAAATCCGTTTAGTCGCGTTGATTTGAAAACAATTTTAGAGGTGAAAAAAACTGCTTGGCAATTTTGTTTTGAGAAAAATTAAATAGAAAGCATTAAAAAAAATAGTTGTTCTAAATTTTCTGTTCTTAAAAATAGAAAACATCTATCCAAATAATTTTTTATTTTCTTAAAAACCGGAAAAAAAAAAGTTTTTAAAAACTGCAATCAAACAGGCCCATAGTAACTCCTTTCCTGCAGGCCAAATGACATTCCAATGTGCAATCAGATCCCTTGGTCCCTTTACTAACCCCATTTAATCATTAAAATGTTTCTCATAGAAGCTGTTTCTCTGATTGTTGTTTCGTCGATCGTTGATCATGAAAGGTTGTCAATCTACACACCCACACCAGCAACTGATCCTTAGCATCAGACAGATCATGCGAAGGGTTTGGAACATGAGAGTTGAACATACTTTCAGGGAGGGCAACCTTGTTGCAGACTATTTGGCAAATCTTGCTCACAAGCTTACCAGGGAAGTTGTTTACTTTAACCAACCCCCTATAGATTGTTCTCAATTTGTTCTGGATGATATAGTGGGAGTTCAGTTCCCACGTATGATAGGTGCTAAGATCCTTTGATCTCTTTCCCTTCTAAAGAAAACAAAAATTATTACAACGTTTCTACTAACATTGCAGCTGATTTGAGCATATGATCTGTGGATGGCAGTACAATGACATACCTTTGCCAGCATACACATAAATGAAGACACCAGAACCAGCATAAGATATTGAGAAACCCCCAGTTTAAAACCAGGGAGGCTCAAATACTAGGACCCCGTTCATGTGTTACTCACCCCAGCTTTGAGCACGTATTCTAAGAATTGGCATTCCAACCAACCAAGAATGCATGTGACTCAGTATATAATATTTTACACCATCCATCAGGGCTATTCAGCCAGGATGTGTTTCAAATGGCTTAATTTTATGAATCTGTGCCATTTCTGTTTATCTAAATAACACAATTTGAATAAACCTCAAAACTATGAACATTAGGGCCCACCACAGAACGTAAAACAAATGTAAGAAGCCTAGCCCCCAAAATCATAAAAAGAGCAAAATCCCACATCCATTGCATATTCTAGAAACTATCATCAGGAAAAACATGGTGAAAGCTAAAAAGCATAAGAGTGTCAACATGTAAATTAAAAGAGTCATGTTGTGGCCAATATGAAAGTCCGATAAGGACACAAATCTTTTTATGAATTTCCATGCTTTATAGGAAGCTAATGGAATAAAATACTCTGATTATAATTTTTTTTTAATTACCTAGAAGCATGCAATATTACCACTTCTGTTGGGTTAAATCAATTAAACCAAATAGGATATATCTCAAATCAATCAACTTGGATACGTAGGGGCATTGCATTTCAGGCCTAAAAACAGTCAGAAGAATAAGAAACTTGGCAAACAGCTACATTCCGACAATAAATGAAAAAAAGTGCCCACATTAAAGGGTGGAGCACCAACTCGCTAGTCAGTCCATAAATCTTGCAACAGGAAATGAGTAAGCCCACCTGCAGCTTATGGTTATCACCAACAATGAGAGGTTGCTGGTTCACTCCCAGAAAGAAAATGCATTCGCGGCAGTTAGCAATACAAATACGTTTTGCTGCCACAATTACATGAACTCGTTCACAGTGTTCAACTCTCACAGCCTGACAGAGAAAAGAAATGGGCATTAACTTTCATCCTGTCAACCAAAACAGCCACTAATTTAACATTCAGTGAGCAGAAGATCAGTTATATACCACCCAACAGAAGGCACAAAAGTGCACTACGTACAGCAGTTCTTGCGATGGAAAGGGTTAACTAAGTATTCTAATATATTTTAAAGTATAATAACAGTCAACAAAACAGCCAGTGCTACACATACCGTATAGTGCAAAAATGTTGTTTGGGAAAAAAATGGTGGGAAGAGAAAGATAAAAACTCATGCAATGATATCCATCTAATTTATTGACATTTTCAACAAAATTTTTATCACAAGGTTATACACGTAAATAGAAAATAGCAGGTGACTACAAAGTGATACGCATTACAAAAGTGACAGTTTATATGGGATCAAGCAAGATTATTTTTAAAAGGCTTGAAAAAGAGAAGAGAATGAAAGCTTTGAAGCATTAAAGAATGTAACCTGTCAAGGAGGCCCAGAAATGCAGTAATTTAAAATAAAAATTTTAAACATATATAACCGTTTTAGCATTTAACTGCTATGCATATAATAACGGCTTTGGCTAATCATCTTTCTTTTTCAAGGTCAAGCTTTTTCAATTGAAGCTAAAGCTGTGCTGCCTTTTCCTTGATCAAGAGAAGGAACGCTCTAAAGGCATTGGTTCAGAAATCATTTGATGCATTCACTGTGTAATTAAAGCATAGGTTTAAAAAAATTTTAAGATTAAGAAAATATTATTTGATTATCTGATTATCTAATCCTGACTTTTGTATTGATTAGCACATTTGTCTTTTAAATTGCATCTTATGTTCTCTGAAAATAACACCTTCTTTTGTTGAAAACAAGGCCATTTATTTTATTGTCTGATGAGTTTTACGCTTTAGCTAAAACTCCATGACATGGGTTCAAGAGCAGGTAGGTCCTTAACTGCCAATTTTGATTTTCCCCCAAAAAAAGAAAGCCATTTATTATTCCTTGATCCTGCTCATAGGGCATGAGTTAGCTAGACCCTACAATAACAGTGGACACTAATAGTCACAAAAACAATTTTTTTCTATTGGTATGGCTCAGAGTTTGAAATGCAGTATTGAGAAACATCAGCCAATTTTTTGCTTCAACACAAAAATGCAGGCACAGTGTTATAATTGCGTGCTTTTCTATTGGGAGTCACTTCTAGTGAAGTTTCAGGATCTACAAAATGAGTGTGAAGTTGCCACTTACTACCAAAAAAAAGGTTAATATGGAGTTATCTCAAACTAAAAAAAAGCAATCCTGCCAGTTGGGAAGACTCTGGTTCTTTTCAATTGATGGCCTGGCAAGTAATCATTGATATTCTGTACTATGACAAACAATTTCATTTCAAGATAACGATGATGCAATGATTGCAAGTTAAGAGAATAGTTCTAACTCCAGAAGGTACTGAAATTTAAAGTTGTGATACATTATTTTTGGCAAAAAACTAACATAGCTCCATGAATGCTTACGTGAAATTGAATTTTCTCGGCAGAAAATCGATCAGAAGAAAAGGATTTATAAATGTCAAAATTTCAAAAATAATGCATGTATTATTTGAAAATGAAAACATGTTACATGTAATTTAGTCAAACCTTGTTAAAACTTGGCATAATTAATTTGTTTTCTGTTTATGAAAAGTATGTAATTTAGATTAAAAAAAAGAATATGCAGACCACATTAACCTGTGAGCTATATTTTTTTGGTAACACTAACATGTTCATATGCTTTATATGGTTCACTTGACTAGTCTATAGAAAACATATGCTATATTTTTTGCAATGTGAGGATTGCAACTTTGCAAGCATTAGAGTAGGTTTGCAGAAGATCAGCAATAGTTAAAACATGATTTCATTACTGATGGAATCTCTATGAAGAATAAGCTCTTCAAAAGGCTTGCAAGTTGATCCAGGATAGAATGTTCTAAGAAGAGGGGGAAGAATTGAAACTTTATAGTACCTTAAAAGGCTTGTCATATGTAAAGGACAAGCATTTCAGGGAAACTCCAACAACTTATAGCTTGATTTCATTTAATGAAATAATAACAGATTAGTGTTACATGCACGAGGGCAGTTGTGAATTGCCAATCAATTTTTGGGCACTTGTCATAAACTTAGAAGATGGAGCTACTGTTTCATAAAGCACATAAGAAGTATCATAAGAAAAATAGTCCTTTCAAGTTTTTTTTTATGAAGAATTGACAGTGATACAAACAGCCATTTCCTTTAAATGAGTTTAAGTTTCGGCTGCCTGTCCCACTGCCCCAAGAAAGTGGACATCTTTTTTTCAGAAAATTTAGTCATTATATAGGCATGTCTTGATTCTCCTTTTCCTTTCCATTCTTAAACATGGACTCCCCTAGTTTACTATTGCTGATAAACAAATAATACTCTAAATGGGAGTCACTGACTTACTCAGGCTGCCTTTTTTATCCATTTATAATTTATAATTATATAAGGTTAAGCACAAAGGGTTAGTACAGGTAATACAAGCCCAGCCTACTAATCACTAACATTTATTTTAACTCATTATACAATAAAATACTCTGACAAATTGCCTTAGAAGAATTCTTATAGATAAGGAGACGTGTGCATATTAAGTAGGGAGACACTGTGCATCAGGTACATGGCTACACGCTTGCTCATCAATTTAATAAGAAAAACTACTCAAGAAGACATTAAAGTCAATAAAAAACACTATTGTCTTCTGAACATGCAGCAGGATATCCAATTTATTCATCAAAATTTCTGCCACTACCACTTCATAAGGGGGCAACTATATATAACAAGACTTTGGTCCTGCCTAGGAAAGAAAATAAGATGAATATATAATTATATATGTGAAAAATGAATTATGAAGGATGTACTCAACATATTCTTAAGGTCCCCGCCATTGTTTTCCTTATACTCATGTCAACCAACCGGTGGTGCATGGATAAATGGAAGGAAAAAAATTGTACACGGGCATTGAAGTAATCCACACTATATAAATAAGACAATTTCTAATTCTAATGTCAAAGAGATTGTTCTATTCCCCTTACCAATAAGAGATTTAATAACCTAATAAATTCTCTTTTACTTGAAGGCAACTGGACATATCATCAGTATCATCTTTTTATCTCGACTTACCACTCAGATGAAAAAACATCGTTGTTTCTCACACTCCCGTTAGAAAACAAATTTCATAGACATTCTAGTTTATGCAGATTTACTGTGCTCCTTTTAAAAGCAGAACTTGAAGTTACTAGTTATTACCTTGCCAACTGCTCCTAGAACTATAGTAGCATCAGAACATCCATAGACAGTAGCATATCTCAAGGGCGCTAAGATGTAGATGGCAGACTCGTGACAATTCAGAACCTGCAATGATTAAACACAATGCATATAGCAAACCAATATCCACAATTATCACAAGAGATATCCATCTGCTAAGCAGAATTAGAAAGAGACATAAAGTGCTCTAGCTAGTGTATGTTGTTTAGTCAAATCTATAACAGAAAAACTGTTATGTAGGAAGAACATAGGTGTAAAAAAAAAAAAATTGAGGAACAGGACAGGTGCAAGAAACAAACCTTAACAGAGGAACCTTTGATGTCAGATGAATGCTTCACATAGGATGATTTAGAGATTCCTTCAATGAAATATGGGCTTCTAGTACTTATTGAGACATTAACCGAGTTAGTACATGCATCAGCCATAGCAACATCCTGATCAGATGCATTGCCTGGCCCATTTTCCTTTGAAGAAACCGGTTCAGAAATATGTTCCAAAGCAGAAGCAATACTTTGAACAAGCCAATCATGAACTTGCGTAGCAGGAACAGGAACAGCAGGCATGTCGGGGTCTGAGTTTGCAAAGAAAGGAGATGCTTGACTCAATGAATTTCCATCAAATCCCTTATCACCAAACTGAATCAGAAAGCCAAGGTGCTCAAATCTATCCATAGTTAAGACCTGAAACCAGGGTCAAGTAAATAAAATAGGGATAAAAACCATGAAAACCTTAACAATTCAGTCGGAAGACAAGATACTAAATGAATACTAGTGACAGCAAACATTTATGTATAGCACTTGTCAGGCATCTATATGCCAACAGACTTCGTTCCATGATGATTAATACACACTATCATCAGCATATAATTTACCCATCAGACTCGCAATGATTCAGACAATCACATAACATTGACATCAGCAAGAACTATTTCAAAACATTCTCTTGTCATCAGGGGAATCATTAGAAAACTTGCAGATAAGCTTTGAAAACTATGGAAATACCTTGAAAATTATAAACAAGTATAAATAGCTCGTTATCAGAGTCAACACAAACCATTTGATAATATTTTCACCAGATTTATGGCAAAATTGTTAATATTAGATCGCTCACTAGAAATTTGACCAAATTATAGTGCCAGCATTTTTAATTGTTACAGATAGAACTGCCCATTAAACCCATTAAATAAAACTAGATAATAAGACACACTAAAGAACCATTTTCTTCTGCCCTTCACAAAGATTCTAGAGCACTGGCAATATGCCATACCTAAAGTTAATCAATTTATGCCAAGAAAAACCAGACAACAGAGTGATAATGTTAACCAATTTATGTTTCAAGTGATAGACAAAAACTGACATCATATTGCTGGAGATAAAGTTTTAAATACAAAAGTAAGGCACAAGAAGCATATAAATCATGCTATACTATCCCAACATTGAAGACCTATCTCTCATTCAGGATGGTACCAAGGAGCACATAAATCACTTGAATGTAGCCTAAAGAAGAAAAATCCATAATGCAAAAGATTTGTATTAGGTATATAGCAAATAATCCCTTTAGAAATCAGTAAACTGTGAATGGCATAGCATGTGGTAAATTCACAAACCAGAGATTCTTCGTCTTCCCCCTCCACGGGCTCTGCTAGAAGAGATAGAATGTTAGCCATGTGCTTTTGCAAATATGATAGTTGATGAGCCTCCTCATCAGCTTGTGATGGCATAAACCGCCGACTGTTGCTGCGCACAAGCTGCAAAATATTGAAAAATGAAAATCAAGAATCAAGAATTACTCAAAAGCATTAGTTAAAAGCCTGATATGGAAATAGAATAGAACTAAAACAAAAGACACCATAAATAAAGTCGGCTAAAATATATCTTAATCCAAGGTTTTGATAGTGGCCACAACGTTTATTAATCCAAAATCATAGAGATGAGAAACACGGGTAATATTAGACATTTCAGACTAGTTTAAATGTAAGTTTGATCAACACGGTAAGAGCTCAGGTCAAAATTTGGCATCAGTCTAAAACTGCCGGATTGATTACAAAAATGAAAAGAACTTGGTGCAAAGCGCAGGTGGTCATGCACCCCGACTCCACAATTACATTGCAGAGTTTTTTCCTGAAAGGGCCAAGATGTACTTAAAGTCTAAAATAAACCATTAGAACAATCAAATTTACCTCTCAATCCATTTAATACACCATAAAAAATAAAATTTATTCCTCTACAATAATTAAATATCTTAGCAAGGACGCTAACTTTCAGAGATAAGACTCAATTTGATTGTTTAAGGATGGACACAGCAAGTGATTACGCCTAACCCCTCAACAACCAATACAATCATAATGGCTAATTGTCATTGCGAAAAGAATAATATAAAAAAAAATATCTTTCCGCAACTTAGTTACTCGACCTCCAATATCCTCGAATTGTCTCACCGGCATTACAATCATTTAAATAAAAGGCTAATTCACCTGCAAGGGCGAGAGAGCAGAGAGATAACCATCAAAGACCGACGTGGAAGGCCAAACATCAGCCACGGCGGCAGAGTCCTTGTGCGTCCTGGGCAGGAGCTTCTTGTAAGATTGAATGTACAAGAATAAAACCAGATCATGGACATCAGCACCGAAGGAGTCAATTTCTCCCGGCTTGGCTGTAGCAAGAGGTTCGGACTCACAGTGTAGAACCGAGGCGAGGGTATCAAGAATAAGCTTAGCATGGTCAGGAGAGATCTGTAGGGCCTCGGAAATGGCCGCTGAATTGACTCTTTGATTAGAGGATAATTCAATAAGCTTCTGCTTCAAGGGGATTAGGGTTTGCGTAGGATCGGAGAATATGAGCTTCGGGAGGGGCAGGAGGCCGTGCTCGAAGGGTTCGCGCCTTGGACGAATGAGAGTGCTCATGTCTCTGGTTGTAGACGGCAATGAAGAAGAGGTAGGCGGCTCAATTGAGTCGGCCATGGCTAGAGAGACAGAGAGCGCAATGCGAATAGAGAGAACAAGAGGAAGAGGTGAGAGTTGCAGATCCTTGAAAGATGAACAAGGAGAGAGAAGGAAGGGAGAAGCGGCTGGGTTCAAATGAGATTCGCCGTATGAAATCGTTGTGGCGTGGCAACTTCTGATTTGCCGCCTGAGTGGAGACCAATACACTTCGATATGAGTCCTGCGTTTATGGGATGGTAATGTGGGGTAGACTGAAAACTCAAGACATCCATGCAGGTCTTTTTACTGCATTGCACTTTGAAAGATCTCCCTTCTGCAGCCACGAAAATTCATTCGAACTCGGTGATTCAGCTCTCATCGATATCGTTTTCTCTATTCTCTGTTTTTAAAAAAAAAAATTTACGCTGGTCCAAATTTTGAATTATTACTATCTTAATTAATCATTATCAACACAATATATATATATATGAGATTTAAAAAAATGTGCGCTTGCTATACATGTCGCGCGAAGAAAACATTTCAATGTGCTTTTAACCTCCTCTTTGCTTGCTTGTGGCTAGGGATCCAGACAGGGTGAGTGCACAGTGTTTTTGCTGCGTTCTTCACCGCTACATCTTAACTCGCGGCTTACTTATTTCGGTTCTCCATTGGCTATTATTTGGTTCAAATGCAGCTTTATTCCCAAAAAAAAAAAGTACTCTGAGATTCTAGCATCGCAAACAGGCCCCCGGAGTTGGAGAGAAATTAAATATCTTTTCCATCAACTAACTTCAACTTTTCCGGTTTTGAACTCCAAATCTCATCAACTAACTTCAACTTCATGTCAGGCTGGCGTTTGAATTGCAAATCTCAAAGGGTAAATTTACAAGGACTCATCAGGAGCCAAAACTTGCCAGTGAAATTAACATACAGATCCTCTCCAATGAGAACTCATCTATAAATTAACAATATATTTAATTTAATTATTTATATTTATTATTATAAGTAAAAAAATTTTAAAAATAATATATAACACTTATATATGATTATTATGAAAATAAATAATATATTTTATTTAAAGTAAGTAATAGTTATTTGTACTATTTAAATTAAAATTAATGAATGAAATTATATATGAAAAGGATTCAATCCTCTTTAACATTGCCCGATTGCCATTTTTCTTGTCCTTATTATTGTTAAAATTTATATTTAAATTAAAATTAAATTAAATATCTCATCATTTTTATGATTTATAAATAATATATTTTTCTCCGAAATGATTTATAAATAATATGACTCATTATAAATTTTACATATTAATGTACTGATGATATATTAATTAAAACCAAAACAATTTGGTTTTACTTCTCTGCATTAGTAAAACTAAACATTTAAATCTAGTAATATAAGATTAAATTAAAAAATTCTAAATCATTTTTTATATTTAAACTTTGTTAAAAAGTGAGGGAAAAGATTGAGAGAATATAAAAATTGAAAAGAAAAAAATGGCATAGAACCTGAGAAATAATTTTGTAATAACAGCCATACTTCTTAGTTCTTACAGCTTCTTAATAACATCGTTTCATATAGATTTTAAGTATCCGTTTAGTTTATCTTTTTGTAAAACTACTTTTAGAATAATCATAATTTACAAAAATGAAATTTGAATAAAAATAGAGAAGTTTACTAAAAAGTTATTTAGATAAAAATGAAAAAATGATTATTAGAAAGTATAGTTTAGTTTGCAAAAATGTAAACCAAATACCCTCTAAATAGTTTATATTAATATTGATACAGTGGCGGACGATCCTACGTTAGAGATGGGCGGGGTCATTACCCTCCTCAACCTCTAGGCCTTTCCCTTTATATATATAAATGCTACATTCAACGCACACATATACACAGTAATATATTACATTTGGTCCCTCCCACTCCCTTCACACGGATGCACTCAATTTATATATATATATAATATACACTACACATACACAATTAATAAATGTATAATATATATTATTGATATATTTAAAAAGAAATAAAATATATTTTATTACTATTTTTTTATAATTTATATTTTATTAGTATATTAAAACATTTTTATTATTAACTAATATTAACTTTTCCTTAAAAGGGGGGGGAGAACTGGAGAAAAAACTATATTTTCTCTTACTTGGCTAAAGAGAGAAAAATGAGGGGAAGAAAAAAATGAGGGAAAAATAATGTGTAGGTCCTACATGATTTTTTTCTCAACTTTTCTCCCCCAAAATGGAGAGATTTTAGAGAAAAAACTCTCCTTTCAAAATTACCCACAAATTTTTTTTCACTTTCCCGCTATCATTTTGCGCTTCTTCTTCATCCGGCTTCACTTCTTCTCGTTCCTCTCATTTTCCTCTCACTTTCTTTCAAAGCTCGAAAAAACAAATTATATTATTTAATTTGTTATAAATTATATTCTAAAAATAATCAATTGGACAAATGGACTTTTTATTATTTAATTTTCAAAAAATTAATTTAAATTAGTGAAATTATGTTAAACATATTTTTTTTAAATGTATATATATAAAAGTTACATATGAATTGATTTATAGTATATTGTTGTAATTTGTATATAATCATTCACCCAACCAAATTGGAAAATTCTTTGTCAATATTCAACCTCTCCTACATACCGGCATTTGGGTTATTCACTTATCATCATTTTCATGACACGAATTTTCCTCCAAAAATCATAAGATATTCCCCCTTTTTTTTATTTATTGTCATCATAGAATAATAAATTGACACTTTTAATATCACACATTCCCCTAAAAGAAATAGAATTAATGATAAATATAGTGAAGAGTTAAGTTTTTATTTTTTCAATCAATAACGAGAGGACAAAGCCTCAAAATAAAATTACATGATAAAACAAATTTTGCTTCTTTTGTCTTTGTAATGTTGTATTGCTTCTTAATGAAATATTATACTGTTTCTTAGAGAAAAATATCTAGGTTGCTTTTAGATCTAAATATTGATGTTATATATTTTTAATTTTAGCATTATTTTAAAATTTTTTAAATCAATGTATAAAAAATAATTTTAAAAATTTAATAAAATTAAGATTAGATAAAATAATTTTAAATTAAAATTAAAATTACATTTGAATTTCATTTATTAATATAATATGGAAATTATGTAAATAATATTTAGAATAACAAATTTTATTATATGTAAATATATTCCTAAAAATAATAAGGGTATTATTGTCAATGTAAAATTAATTACTTTTCTCTCCTTTCTATTTTCTTCTATTCAGCCAAGCATATGAAGAGGAAATCACTCCCCCTCATTTTTCTCTTCTCTCCATTTTCTCTCCTTAGCCAAGCGGAGAGTTAGTTATCACATAAATATAAATGTAATTTTTCATTTAATTTACATATAATATTAATTAAGATTTATTTAAGTATGTTAAGCATATAATTTTTAAATTATCTACATATATTGATTTATTTTTATAAAATTTGAGGATTTATCCAAATTTTTTGTTCAAATTATCAATGTGCAACATCATATATAAATATATTGAAAATACAAGCTTTTAATATATATTTTTTTATTTATTCTTAAAATTAATATATTACATAAATGATTCCATTGTATATATTCTCTAAAACATTATATGATTATACATAATTTATCATTTCATATTTTTTTAAATTACAAAATTATTTTGAAATGCTAATTATGATAAATATTAAAAAATTAAACTAATAATACAAATGATATAACATTTTCAAAAAATTTGGCCCCCATAATGTCTAGACGGCGTCCGCCCCTGAATTGATTATTGCCTTTTCGAGTATAAATAAATATATATATATATATATATATCACAATATCTCCTTAAACTTCAAAATACCTGTGAATGTTCCCTTCAATTTTTGAGACATTAAATTATGTTTATAAATTGCTAGGCTATTGAAAAAATGTTGCTTCAAATCATTTCATATCAAAGATAACTGTTTTTTCCGTCAGAAATACAAACATAACTTAGTAGCCTCCTTGTTGGCCTAAAAAATACTTAACTAGAACTTTGAATTAATGTTAGTAAGACTAAAAAATTTTGAAATGACAAAACATGTGGTCCTAAACTTAATAAAATTTAATTATTAAATAAATTATCTAAATATATCCTTTTTGGAATAACAGTGTCATATAGCTGAAGAAGAGTATCAAATTTTTTAAGTTGAATGTTTAATCACATGGACTAAAAGTTATAATTTTTGAATGAAATTTCATTCCTAAGTTGAAAATGGGAGGAGATTAGTATCAAATTCTATAATAACAATATCAAATAGTTGACGATTAATATAAAAAACTAGGAGTAAGATTTTTAATTTTAGAAATTTGAAATATCAAATATCAAACGTTTAATATTAATTCTCAGTGATTTGACACTTAAATTTTAAGATTTGATACTGATTTTCAATCATTTTACACTAAATAGTTTTCACACACTAAAATTAAAAGTCTCACTCTTAGAACACTCTTTATTAGCCTTTTAATACTATCATTCTATAATTTGACATTAATCTTTTTCTATTTTTACATCGAATAGTGAAATTTCACTGGCTAATTATAAATATCCATCCATATTATTTGACACTCAATTTTAAAAATTTGACACTTTTATAACCAGATTTTAACACTTTTCTTCAGCTATTTGATAATGGTATTCCAAAAATAATATTTAAATAATTTAATAATTAAATTTTATTAAATTTAGAACTAAGAATATGTTTTTATCATTTTCTTTGGGTTTATTAATGACATTAATTTAAAGTCTTGTCCTAAGGGGCATTGTCCCTAAAACTTACTCGCCAACCCGAACGTCTTTTTTTTTTTTTGGGTCCGTAACTACCTCATAGTCTCAAACTTCACTTACGTTAAAATTGGTATCTTCGGTTCCAAAAAAGAAAATGTATCTTCGAACTTTTCAAATGCAAAGGTCTTCCATAATACGTTCCCACCAGACGGGCTCAGTTCATAACTTCGAAAGGTAAGCATTCATGTAATGAGATAAAGCCAGAGGGGTGATTCCGGTGATCGAATATGTTTGGATACGAACCAATTAATGGCGCAATGGAAAGAAACACGAAAGGTTGAAATAGCAAGCAGAGTCTTTGAAAGGAGAGTTAATTATAATGAATCAATGGTCTGCTAGCAGAAAAAGGTTTAGTGTAATTGAGCAAATATCTGGCAATTTTTTTCATTTATTTTTGAATCTCATAATTCTGATCGTTTTTATCATACTCATACGATAGGATCATATGATTCCAAGGGTTGAGCATCAATAG
This sequence comes from Adenanthera pavonina, assembly GCA_026686845.1. NCBI lineage: Eukaryota > Viridiplantae > Streptophyta > Magnoliopsida > Fabales > Fabaceae > Adenanthera > Adenanthera pavonina. Next base: position 9,813,922 of record JAIVEN010000002.1, read on the forward strand.
AAACCAATGCATTGAAACGTTTATTTGTCAAATATATGCCCAAAAACAATCATTTCTAGCCTTCTGTTTTCTGGGTGTGTGCGCCACAGCCACACAAGTCCTTTTCTTAAAAAATAGACATAACTAAACCGAGCAATTAATCTAAAATAGTCATCCCCTAAAGGTGTTCATGGGTTGAGACGGGCTGGACATCACCTCGATCCGGTGTCCGGCCTGGAACACCCACCGGGCCTAGAAAATGGGCCCGTGGCCCGGCTCGGCCCTATATGGTCTGATCCTTCATCGGGTCGGGTTTGACCCGGTATAAAAATATTAAAAAATAAATAAATAAGTTAATTTAATTTTTTAATAAAAATATAACTAGTTTCATTTAAAATATATTTTTATAGGAAATAATATTAGGTTAAAAAGTAACATTTATCAAAATTATAAATACTCAACAATTATACATTATTTATTTTATATAATATTAAATTATGAAATAAATTTAAAATTTGAAATAAAATTAAAAATTGGAATAATAAAATGTATCTATTATAATTATACAATTAATTTATTACATGAGGCATATGAAGGAAAAATAATTATATAAAATTAGTCAATATTTTTAACAAATAAAGAAAAATAAAAAAATTGAAAATATATATATATCGGGCCGGGCCGAGCCGGGACGGCCGGACGGTCATGTGACTTGCCCGAGGCCTGGCCCGATCCTTTTCCATTTTATGATTTTTTTTGTTTGGACCGGCCCGGCCCGAAATGATCGGACCACTCCGGGCCAATCGAGTCTCTGGGCCCATTGAACAGCCTTAGTCATCACCTTCACAACAAAAGCATGTGTATGAGATAAAATGGTACCTGATCTTCACTGCCAGGAGCTTCAACAGGAGGAAGGATGGTATTAAATACTGAATACTTGTATCCTCTTGATTCTCCTGATACTTGCTCTAAAGCAAGTAATTCTCCCCGATCATTGGTGTATTTGATGGGGTTATTCTTTGAATTAAAAAATAAATAAATAAATGCTAAAATAAGTTCAAAGTAAATGTCGAGTAGATAGCATAGCACTGCTTTGACAAATAATGACTTTCTTTAATATAAGATATATTTAAAAAAATTATCTAAAATATAAGTCATATTTAAATATTATATGGTGTATTTTTTTCCCTGTTTTATCTTTTAGTTACAATTTTTATTCCAATTAATACTATATTTGAATTTAACGCATTCACTAGGGGCAATAATGGAAAGAATTTTTTTAAAACAAGTTTAATGAAGTGGTTAACTTTTCAACTCATTTCTTTTACATGTGTAAAATTTCTAAAATATTACTTATATTATGGATTGAAATAAGTGAGTAGTTTCTTTTTTTTTTTTTTTGATAAACAAGGAAAGCAAGAAAGAAGCAACAAGAAATAAGTGAGTAGGTTCTATCCACATGCTTTTTCTTTTTTTGCCTAAGTTTCTAAACACATGCTTTAAAACAAGGAAGGTGAGGTAAATGAATGTGACAATTAATTTATGCTTATGATTATGTGGAGAAATGAGATATTAAAAAAAAAACCCTCCACAGTAGTTGTGATTAACCTCAAAATTATCTTTTCAAAGATAGATGACAATGGAATCATGACAAATTAACAATCACAGCGTGCGTGTACATTTTTTCTCCCTAAATTTAAATCATAGCAGTTATCAGTATTCTTTCAATCTCATTTTTTTATTTTTGGCCATTGGATCCACATCTAATGATTTGAATCAATCACAGTGCAAATAAAACTATAGGTTTTGAATTATATCTTTTTAGTGATCAATCTAATTCATCAAATGTTAATCCATAATAGTCAAAATTAAAATTGAGATAAATAAAAATTGAGATGAGCATATTCATTAGAGAGCGAGGTCTCTACTTGGTAACTGATGAGCTGCACAAAAATAAACCTTGCAAAAAATTTTATGAGAAATTATGTGAAAAAAAAAGTGATAGGGAGATATGGAAAATATGGGATAGGAGAGAGAGAGAGTGTGTGTGTGTGTTTGGACTATGGAGGAGTGTTTGAGCAACCTATGTCGAAATATAAAATTGAGCTTATTAAAAATTATTAACTTTATTAGTACACTTGAAAAAAGTATTGTGTAAAAATATAAAAGTGAGCGTATTAAAAAATTACTATTAACTTACTGCATTAAAAAGATATATTCAATTACGGCCTGATTATTTTCAAAACTGAAATCCAAGTCACTGACTATTCAAAATGTTTTCAATCATACTCAAATCGAATTTATTGACTTTTTAAAAACATTTTCAATAATATTCCGCAAATTCAAGTTACTATATTTCAATCCTGTGGGAGGCCGGCTGGCCACGTGAAAAAATAACTTCAACCGGGGGGACTTCACATTGAAAAAATGCACGCGCACAGACATTGCAAAACGGTGACCACGTGACAATACAACTTAAATAGGAATAAGCGAATATTCTCACAACAAAAGCATATTGTTCTCAGGAAAACAACTTATTAATTATCTCTCGAGGTTTTCAGTTATATATTCAGCAATTCTTTTGGCGAAATGATATTTAAACTAGATATTAAATCCTGTATATTGCTTGCACAAAATTTGATAAATGAAATGTAGTATTTATAACAAGTAAGAAAAGGTTGGCTTTTTGCTAATATTTTTAAATTGTTAATGTCAATTTTTGCTTGAACTTGTATTTGAGTTTGTCTGTATATCATCTTAATAACTTAAACTATTTAATTATGATTATCTATCATAAGCTTAAATACCATTTCTTGTCATTTTTAGACATGGTGATTTTAATTTTCTCAGTCCTTATACAGTATTAGATTGATGATAAGAAATAATGCTATATAAACTATATGACTTATTTTTTATATTTGAGGTACTACATGTTTCACCGATTCAATATTGTTAGATGTTATGTAGAAGATTATGTTAAAATTGAAGGGGGCACTCCCAAGTCCTAACCCTAAAAAGTGGCTTCAAAATAAAGAAAAGATTAGGTTTAGGCCCTACTTGCTATTCCCTCCATTCCATATTTATTGTTGTTTTGAATTTTTTATTTTGTTTCAAAATTATTATTATTTTATGTATCAAATGCAAAATTGAGGTTTACCTACTAACTATATCTTCATTTATCAATTCCATTTTTTTCCTCCATCTTATTCTTACCTCTTACTTATTATTTTTTAATGTACTTCATTAGAAATCAAATTCTCTGCCTCTTTAGATAAGGATATTTTAGTAATTGAAGCTTTTTTAATCCATATGTTACAACCTTTAAAAAAAAAATAATAGATATGGGAGAGTAGTATTTCCTAGATGCATGTATTGCGCTGCCAATAAACCCGCCAACCCACATTCTTTCAAGCCATATGCCCATATCCAAAGTACTGTTCTTGGAACAACTTTCATCCCTCAGGTCCAGATTAACTAATCTTTATGAGTATATAGTAGTATACAATATACTGCACTACAAAGGATGTGCCAAACATACTTTAGATACCCTCTAATAAATTTATTAGATGCTACTACTTGCTGTCTCAATGTTGCCCCTTGCTCTATTTGGCTTCCCACGTGTCACTCTGTCATTATCATCTCGGCTCAATAAAATATAAATTAATAATGTTATGTAGGAGTAGCAGATTAAGTCAATTTCAACTTGGACTTACCACTTAAAATACTAGCATTGTCGGTTTCATTAATTCAAAAATCACACTTCCCTAGGGCTTGTTTAGTTTATCTTTAATGACAGTTTTTAATTATGATTTTTTAAGATGATGTGTTTGGCTAAATATAAATTATCTTTTTGAAAAATGAAAAGTGGGTTAAACTATAATTTTGAAAAATAAGAGGAAAAACTACTTTTTTTTTTAACAAAACATGAGTTTTGAAAAAGGAGAAGCAAATTTACTTTATATTATACATCTAAAAGTACTTTCAACTCTTATCATCCAAACATATTTTTTGTCAAACTTACTTTTACAAAAAGAATATTCAAACATAACAACTTACAACAAACTTACTTTATCTAAACTTCATTTTTACAAACTTTATTTATCTTAACTTAATTTTACAAAACTGAAAACCAAATGGGCAGTTTTAAGATTGAGCAGCACACTCCTAACCTACAAAATGGCTTCAATTGTACCATTTTTCTCGCAATTTAGTACCTGTTTGGATTATCTTTTTGTAAAAATTTTTTTAAAATAACCACAGTTTATAAAAATAAAGTTTTGATAAAAATAGAAAATTTTATTATAAACTTATTTAGATAAAAAAAAATGGTGATTAGAAACTATGATTTATAAACCCAACAGGCACTTAGTACTTGAAGACCAGTATCTGAAGACCACCGCCAAAGGATTACATTCTAAGTTCACAGTGAAAAAAATTTCATCGACCAATTACTATGTATAAAAAATTCTGCTTTTATCTTAAAACGATGGATGTTTATAAGCTTCCATTCCATCACAACTAAAGTTAAAAAAAAAAAATTGCATAGAGATAAATTAGAATATATTTTTGAATTTTCAATACCCTAAGGGTCTGTTTAGTTCAAAGAAGGGAAAGAGAGGGAAGGGATTTTAATGGAGGGAAAGGAAGGGAAGGGAAAAGAAGGAATTTTAATTTTACCTCGTTTGGAGGGAAAATGAGGGATTTTAATGTTACCTTGTTTGGATTAGGAGGGGAAGGAAGGGAAAATAATTATAATTTAACTATTATACCCTTAGCTTATTTAAGTTAATATTTTCTTTTTATATTAAAAAAAGAGTTTTTTTGGTTTGAATATTAGACAAAGTTTTTAATCAGAAGGAAATACTTTTTTTTTTCTCAACCTCAACCATGATTGTATGTATCTTCTTTTTTTTCTCAACTTTAACCATGATTATATATATTAATATACGAATGTGTCTGTGTGTATTTATGACTTCATGCATGTATGTCACTTAGGTATTTCATATTTTATGAGTGAGATAAAAAAGAGACGTGACAAGACTGACCAGTATATTGTGTGGTTGAGTTATAAAAAAGTGAAGGGTATTTTAGTCATATTGGAGACAATAACACATTTTTCCCCCAAATTACTCCAATTTGGGGGGAAAACATATAAGGGGAAGGGAGGAAAAATTTTAATAATATTTTCCCTCCTCTCCTCCAATTATGTAATTGTCAAATAAGGGGAGGGGAGTAAAATCCCTCCCCTTCCTTTCTCATCCCCCCATTTCCCCCCAACCAAACATACCCTAAAAGTCACACACACACATGACATGATTTTGGTTGTTAATTGGACGCAACACGGATGAAATGCTCCCAAGTGAGTCTGTTTAAGCACGTCACAATCATGGAATTATATATATGAGTTCGTAACCACTCTCGAGTTTACTAAATTAACACGTAAACTACAATTAACCATTAATTTATTTTTTATTTTATAAAATTAAGTTAAGATAAATGAAATTTGTAAAAATGAAGTTTAGATAAAGTAAATTTGTTATAAGTTGTTACGTTTGAATATTCTTTTTGTAAAAGTAAGTTTGATAAAAAATTTATTTGGATAATAAGGGTTAAAGTACTTTTAAATGTATAATATAGAGTAAATTTACTTCTCCTTTTCCAAAATCCACGTTTTGTTAAAGAAAAAGTAATTTTTTCCCTTCTTTTTCAAAACTACAGTTTAACTCACTTTTTATTTTTTAAAAAGTTAGTTTGTGTTTAACTTATATTTAGTCAAATACATTTTTTAAAAAATTATAGTTAAAAATCATGATTTCTTTTTGCAAGAGAGAATCAAACAGCCACTGAACCAATTTGCAGGAGGAATGAGATTTTTCGACTTCATGGTTAACTTCTAGCATTATTCTTCTATTTGTTTTAAGTAGAGCACTAACTCGATTTGATGTTGATGACTCTGTGCCTGTGCCTGTTGATTTTTATAAAAAAAACATTATGGTTTTTAATGATGATTTTATAAAAAAATATATTTAATTAAATATAAATTATCTTTTAAAAAAATAGGTTAAATTATGATTTTAAAAAAAGAGTGGAAAAATTACTTTTTCTTTAATAAAACGTGAGTTTTGAAAAAAAAAAAAGTAAATTTACTCAATATTATACATTTAAAAATATTTTTAACCCTTATCAACTAAATAAATTTTTTATCAAATTTATTTTTACAAAATAAATATCCAAATATAATAACTTATAACAAACTTATTTTATCTAAATTTTATTTTTATAAATTTAATTTATCTTAACATAATTTTATAAAATTAATAATCAAATGGGTCCCCTGTTTGTATATCAATTTAAAACATTAAATTAAATCTGTAATAATTTCCTCTAAACAAAACAGAACAAATAGCTGAACAAACCACTCGTACTGATTGGTTGCAATATAGTATAATAATTCAAAAGAAGTATAATTAGGGGGTCACAAGGCGCCATAGTTTCTGTGTGTTTTTTTTTTTTTCAATTAATCAAGATAGAAACTGTAGTATAATTGTGGAAGTGGAGCCAGCAGGATCAATAAATATATGGTCCAAAGTGTAAGAAGGAAATTCCTGTATTGTCCCCAACCACACTTTCACGTTTGGGAAATGAGAATCCAATGACGGACAGGAGGTGTTGATCCTGATGATCTCAAATAGCGGTAGTTACACGTGTAATTGCGACCGTAGGATTTCACACGCGCCAGCGGGGTCCACTGCCACTCCACCTTCCTGTACAGCAACAGAGCCATGCCACTGTGCCAAAGAGTAAAGTGTGGAGCTTCTGTGTATATTTTGCATAGATTCATCAGATCCTAGCCCCACAACAAGGGAAAAAAAAAAATGGAGAGAGAGACCCAAGGCGGAACAACACTTTCCTTCAAGAGCCTTCTCTCTCTGTATCTCTTCATTTTACCTTGAGCCGCTCTCATCCTTATCTCTTTTTTTTTTTTCCTTCTCAATCTGGGAATTCCCAGCTCCATTGCTTGAGCTTTTTTCGCCCCTCCTACTGAAATTACCCAATTGACGTAAAAACTCATTTTGGATCCTAATCGCTTGGCCAAGGTATATCTCTAGCGTTCTTCTTGAATCGTTCGGCATTATACTTCTTGGACATGAAAGCTGCTTCATTTCTTTTTCTTGAGCCCGCTGAGAAATTTTCAAGTCCTTTCATGCATCGCTGTGGTTGAAATTTCTTATATTTTGTACAACATTCTCTCAAATGAAGTTGCCCCTTTTTTTGTATTTTCCTTTTTCTTAAAATGATTTTGGGAAATTTGAAAAAAGATAAGTATGAATACACAATCTGAGTGTGTAGATGTCTTGGTCTAGATTTTTTTTTTCTCACTCTTTTAGGTCGCATAAAAAGTGCCGAAACAAGGAAAGGAAAAAAAGAGCGAGCTCTGTTTGAGGTGCTTGTTTTCGGAAACAGTTTACTCAGGTTTGTAATGGTTTTCGCATCAAGATCGGAATGTTGAAAATTTGAAACTCGAATGTGTGCCTGTATCATCTTGTGCAGTTTTTCTGTCGGCAACCTAACTTGCAATCTAGGTTTCAGATTGTTTTTCCATCACATATGGAATTAGAGCACTCAGAAATGTATTTTTAATGTTTTTGGGTTAATAATTTTTGTGGTTACAGGGTTAGCAATCGGATCTAAAGGCTTTAAAGGAAGCTCTCGGCTTTCTCCGGCGGTAGTTAAGATTATTTACGGTCATTGAATATCGAACTACGTGAAATCAGAGATCTAGCCATTTAGGTTTGCCATTGACTGTTTCTGCTGTCTCTCTGTCTGTTATCACAAATCGCCTTTTTTTATAGATTCATCCGCTCTTAGCCCGTATATTTCTCCTTTTATCTGAGTATGTGGATTTTCAAGTTTCCCGAATGTTTCGGTTGTTTGGTTTTCTGGACTGTAACGGCTATTTGACTCTGTTTTACTGTTTTTCAGGCTTCTCGGAACTGTATCATTTATTCAAAGAGTTCAAACTCTATTCCTACGTCCCCGTGATTTAATTGTTCTCCTCCAGCTTCAATTATTTCGAATTGGTCTCTCTCTTTTTGAATCGAGAAGATGCAGAGGCCTCCGCCAGAAGACTTTTTGTTGAAGGAAACCAACCCTCACCTTGGAGGGGGAAAGGTGTCTGGTGATAAACTTACCAGCACATATGATCTTGTTGAGCAAATGCAGTACCTGTATGTAAGGGTTGTCAAGGCCAAGGACTTACCTGCTAAAGATGTCACTGGCAGTTGCGACCCTTATGCTGAAGTGAAACTTGGGAACTACAAAGGCACCACTCGGCACTTTGAGAAGAAAACTAACCCTGAATGGAACCAGGTTTTTGCGTTCTCAAAAGATCGGATTCAGGCTTCAGTGCTGGAGGTTACTGTGAAAGATAAAGATTTTGTGAAGGATGACTTCATTGGCCGTGTCTTATTTGATCTGAATGAGATCCCTAAGCGGGTTCCCCCAGATAGCCCCCTGGCACCACAATGGTATAGATTGGAGGACAGGAAGGGCGATAAGGCAAAGGGAGAGCTAATGCTGGCTGTTTGGATGGGTACCCAAGCTGATGAAGCATTTCCTGAAGCCTGGCACTCTGATGCTGCAACAGTTAGTGGGACCGATGCTCTTGCAAACATTAGATCAAAAGTGTATCTTTCTCCTAAACTTTGGTATTTAAGGGTTAATGTAATAGAGGCACAAGACTTGCAACCGACTGACAAGGGTAGATACCCAGATGTTTTTGTGAAGGCTATCCTGGGAAATCAGGCTTTGAGGACTAGAATCTCTCAGAGTAGGAGCATTAATCCAATGTGGAATGAGGATCTGATGTTTGTAGCAGCAGAACCATTTGAGGAGCCCCTCATTTTGAGCGTGGAAGACAGAGTTGCACCTAACAAAGATGAAGTGTTGGGGAGGTGTGTAATTCCTTTACAGTATGTGGACAGGAGACTAGATCACAAACCTGTGAACACTAGGTGGTTTAATCTTGAGAAACATGTTGTTGTAGAAGGGGAGAAGAAGAAGGAAATCAAGTTTGCTAGCAGGATCCATATGAGGATCTGTCTGGAAGGTGGTTATCATGTTTTGGATGAATCAACTCACTACAGCAGTGATCTACGCCCAACAGCAAAACAGCTGTGGAAGTCCAGTATTGGCGTTCTTGAAGTGGGGATATTGAATGCCCAAGGTTTGATGCCAATGAAAACCAAAGATGGGAGGGGGACAACAGATGCTTATTGTGTCGCAAAATATGGGCAGAAGTGGGTAAGGACAAGGACAATCATTGATAGCTTTACACCCAAGTGGAATGAGCAATATACTTGGGAGGTTTTTGATCCTTGCACTGTCATCACTATTGGTGTTTTTGATAACTGTCATTTACATGGTGGCGATAAGGGTGGCGGAGCAAAAGACTTAAGGATTGGGAAGGTAAGGATTCGCCTTTCTACCCTTGAGACTGATCGGGTCTATACACATTCTTATCCTCTTCTAGTCCTTTACTCTAATGGGGTAAAGAAAATGGGTGAAATTCACTTGGCTGTGAGGTTCACTTGTTCTTCTTTGCTTAATATGATGCATATGTACTCACAACCTTTGTTGCCAAAGATGCATTATATTCACCCATTGACTGTCATCCAGCTTGACAGCTTAAGGCATCAAGCTACTCAAATTGTTTCTATGAGGTTGAGTCGTGCTGAGCCACCATTGAGAAAGGAGGTAGTGGAATATATGCTGGATGTGGGTTCCCACATGTGGAGTATGAGAAGGAGCAAAGCTAACTTCTTCAGGATAATGGGAGTTTTGAGTGGATTAATTGCTGTGGGAAAGTGGTTTGATCAGATTTGCAATTGGAAGAATCCCATCACAACAGTTCTGATTCATATCTTGTTTATAATTTTGGTTATGTATCCAGAGCTTATCGTACCTACAATTTTCCTTTATCTTTTCTTGATTGGAGTTTGGTACTATCGGTGGAGACCAAGGCATCCTCCTCACATGGACACCCGTCTCTCTCATGCAGACTCTGCACATCCTGATGAGCTGGATGAAGAATTTGACACATTCCCAACTTCTCGACCTTCTGACATTGTAAGAATGAGATATGATCGACTTAGAAGTATTGCTGGGAGGATACAGACGGTGGTTGGTGACTTGGCTACTCAAGGGGAGAGGCTGCAATCTTTGCTCAGCTGGCGAGATCCAAGGGCAACAGCCCTGTTTGTAATTTTCTGTCTAGTTGCTGCCATTGTACTGTATGTCACTCCTTTTCAAGTTGTGGCCCTCCTCACTGGATTTTATGTGTTGAGGCATCCAAGGTTCCGTCATAAGCTTCCTTCAGTGCCACTGAATTTCTTCAGGAGGCTGCCTGCAAGAACTGATTGCATGCTTTGAGTAACCCCAGTTTTATCGCAATTCATCTATGATTGCTATGCCTTATCACCTATCAACGAGTCTGGGAAGGCGCAGAAACAAATGAAGGGTATTTTACTTTTATTGTTAAGGACCAGATTTTGGTTTCTGGTTTAGTATATGACTTCCTGAAGGGTAGTAGATTTTGTGGGTTTGCAGTTCATTATGCAGTAGGATTTTCTGTTTCAAACTTTGTCTTGGTTCATTTGTAATTTTGTAGGTTGTGTGTTGAAATTGACTTATGTTGATTTGCTTTTATGTTCAATTAGATCAAGTAATTTATCCGAATGGCACGGTTGACCTCATCAGCTCTACCATTGACCCTGTTCGGAAATGCTTTGATTTTGGTTATTTCCTTGAGCATAATCAGACTCCTGTTTCAAGATGAATATTCTACTATTTGGCGAAATTGTTTGAGGCTTTTAGCTGCCGATTGATTGTTATTGCTTGAAACAGGTGAGCAACCTTATTCTGTGTCTGACAGACAAAACCAACTACCAAATTGTTTAGTAGGTAGGTTTATGATCCCCTGCATGTTCCGCGTGTTTCTCTACATCTTGTTGTCATACTATAAAAAAAATGATTCTCTGGAATATTGTGACAATGATATGCTAAATTTTGTAAAAGTTAAAAGAATGCGTATGGCTTTCCTTGCCTCTGGATAATGACCCGAAGATCAAGTTGCCTTCTTTTTAACTCGTTTGGGTGTTAATATAGGTTGCTTTTAATTATCTCATTAAAATTAAGAAAAATTTATTACATTATTAAAATTATCTTAAAATTTATATATTTGTCATTTTTACCGTCTAATAAATACTACAAATTTAAATAATTTATATTATTTCTCATAATTAAATAAAAATATTTTATAAATAAAATAATTAACATTATGAAAATTTATAAAAGATAAGTTATATTTAAAATTATAAAAAAATTTTAGAACATGACTAATAAAAAAATGGGAGGGAGTGTGACTTACTGTGTGCATCCTAATTTATTTCGAATTGGGAAATTCAAGTGCAAGCACAAAGATCGCCTCTGTAATGTGTAGAATGCTTTACATCAAGTAGCGTAATTAAGCATGATGTTACGTGCCAAGAATACCCTTCCCATTGCATGTGCCAAAGTGACCTAGACCACTGCCTCTGTTCATTGAAAGCCGGTTCGATTAAAGTGCCACGTATGACGGAGACTGTCTGGTAATCCACAGCAAAATTTGACTGCCGGGGACCAAAACATAGGGCCAATGACCGTAAGGTGAAATAAAAAAGAATGGGGTCATTGATTATTGGAATTGTATGGCCGGTTCTAAGTTCTATGGAAGTGGGGACCTATCTTCTTTCTCCCTCTGCCTCTGTCTTTTTAGCTTTACAGCCTGTAACATACTTTCTTTTCTCAGTTTTCCTGTTTTTAGTGAATGTGTGTTGTGTGTGTGGACAAAATGTTGCCCAACTTTACTGAGCTTACACTTCTCAGACAAAGTGAGTTGGGACTCCTAGTTAAAGCACCATCTCCCTCTCTGGCTGCGTAAATGGGTTGGCTCTGTAAATTTAACTACCCTTCATTATTTTATTTGAGTGGAAGATAATATAAGAACAGACAAAACTCTGTTGTAACAGAGGACAGTGGTGCCATGCAGCTCGGGAGGAATATTCTCTCTACTTCCTTAGTTGAGAAGTTAGCAATATATCTTTGCTTTATACCAAAAAAAAAAAAGACCATGAAATCATGAGAACACATTATTTTGCCCCCTCTACTGTCCTAAGTGGTTCTTGCGTCGATTGTTCAGATTTATTTAATAGTCTATATTATTAACTATCACACATGATAAGTAGTTATTTCCTAATTACTTTACATGGTCAAAATGATCTAAAAGATTTATTTATTAATATCATTAACCAAATCCTCAACCCCTTGTTTAAGTCATGAGCTGGCATTAAAGATCAATTTCTAATGCTGTCATTTTTAAAGGCCGAAGCACGAAATTTTAATTACCTGGGCCATTTACTAAATAATATTATAATGGGTCTTCAAAGAATAAAAAATAATTTTTGGCGAGGTATTATGGAAAAAATAAAGTGGTGGATGAAATTAATAGTGTTGATTGTGTCCATAAAGTTTAGGGAAGTGGGTCAAAATCAGAGGCAACTGCAGAGAGTACTATGGGGCCCTTGAACCTTAATGAGTAGGATGGAGATGGAGAAGGAGAAGTGGGGTCAAAGTCGAAGGTGAAGTTTTTCGTAAACGAATATTCAGTTTTAACTTTCACCCAGAAAGAATTCAGATTTATTGTGAAAATAATGCCCATATATTCATCCTTTTTCGGTGTTGGGAAGTCTATGTGTGTATGATGTTACGCTTGTATCTCGGACTTCAATATTCTTTTGATTTTCAGTGGAAATAGTGGAGCATGTTCTCATACGAATGATTCATTTAATCCATTTTCTTTATGCACATCTGTTATTTACTGCTGAACCTTTCGTAAAACAACTTTTAAAAAATAATCCAAGAGTATATATACATATAATTGTTAAAATAGAGAACTACGGCCTTAAGTTTAAAAAGGTACCTCAATCTTGTCACCAAAAAAAAAAAAGGTACCTCAACCTTCTTTGGATATTGCTCATGGTCCTTTCTCACTTTCTTTGCTTCTGGTTGGTTTCCATCGAGAGATACCTTAACTGGGGTTTGATGCTTCTTCTGTCTCTTCAATTTCACTTTTGTTTGGGCCCCGCTTAATGGCCTCACAGATCTCATTGTTCCATCAATTTCTCTCTTTCACATGACTGAAAATATCCCCAAAGAAAAATACTGAGACCATTTATTTTATCCCATGCACATTTTATACCTTTTCTTTTTCTTGAGACTTGAGTTTTATTTTTGGGAAAAAATAACGGTCTGAGTACATACAGTATACACAAACCGTTGACCATTTATCTCATTTCGCTTTTCGTCTATCTTAATTTTTAAAATTAAGTATGTGCTCAAGAAAAGGTATAAAAATGTGCATGAAATAGAAGAAATCAATGTTAGTTACAATGTGACGGAACACTAGTTTAAGGGTCATTGATTTAACTATTCTCTAATTAGGATCAGATTATTATTAATTAAAATAATATATTTTAAATAAATAACACTAGTTTAAACAAATTTTATAGTTTAAAATTTTAAATTAAATAATATTAAATTATCAACCTATTATTCATCATAAATAAATTATTAATATGTTTTATAACTAAATATTTAAATTTAAATAAGTTCATATTCATTCATACTCACATTTTGAGTTTAAAATAATTAGTTAAAAATTATTATTATATTATTTATTGAGTAAATTTATAAATTTTATTAATTATGTATCATAATAATATTTAAATACTATCATAAAATCAAAAATAATATTATTTTATCTTAAAAATAAAAAAAAATATTAAAAAAAAAGGAGACTGGTTCAAGGCCGATTCCTGAACCGGCTACTTTTTTTCTATGTCCAAATCAAATTTGAAACCGATTCCTGGCGGACAGTTCTTACAACACTGGAAGCAACTTTGACTCGGTGTGTTGGCTGAGTGTCGGTGGAAGAACGGGAAGGGTCACACGGTGTGGGCTTAGTTTAACGTTGACCCTTTACCATGAAGGCCCATTCTGATCTCTTTTGGGGTTTTTATTTTGTAGTAAAATTCCCAAAAGGAGTGTGAAGTCAAAACCGGACAACTAAATTTGAGACACGGAATGGTCTCATTAATCAGGTCAGAAATGAGCTGACATATCTATACATCAATTTTGTAGAACCGACTTAAGTATCTGTAATGTTTAAATAATGAATACGCATCCCAATTATGCCATTTATTGTTCCCAATCTGGTCAAAGTTACAACTCTATCCTTTCTTATAGGTATTATAAGATATTTTATATTAATTATATACATATTAAAAAAATATTTTTTTATCTGAAATTAATATAAAAAGTATACATATTTTCTATTTTACCCTTATTAAATACTCTATTCTATTATCATTGTAGCATTAGAAATGAAAAGTATAGAAGAATTAAAGATAAAGGTAAAATGACAAGAAAGATATTCAATATCATATATTTTGGATAAAAAACTTATCATGCAAAATGTTTTATAATATAGATAGGAGAAAGTACTATTTAAGGTTCCATGGAGATCGAAGGCAGCCAGGATGCTTCATAAATAATTAGATAGCGAAATGCAATTAAAAAAAAAACCACCAAGCATCACACATTTCAATTTTTTTAAAAAATTCTAGAGAGTATATCAAATGGGGCTTCAAAGTTCAAGCTCTTGACTACATCAATATGTGATTCTTAAAAATGATGGTGGTCCTAGTAATGGACAGGTGGCAGCAAATGAGGCCAATGAGGATGCGCGTAAGTTTGTTAAGCGCAGCGTAAGAGTGAGGAGATTGCCAGAGAGATTCAAGGATTGGGGAGAATAAAAATTGTTAGGAATGAGAATGATGGGTGTGTGATTTATGTGAGGTTCTCTTTTTCTCTCTCTCTCTCTCTGGGTCTCTTCCTTCTCCATGGTTTTTTCTATTTCTTGCTACTGATTATTGAGAGTTTGTGGTTGAGCATTACAATTTTGATTTTCCTGTTATAAGAATGTAATCTCAATGTCGGAAATAATACAATAGTGCTGAACTGATTTTCTTTAGCTGCATATTGTGTTGAATTTATTTTGTTTCAAGACAACCCATAACATTTGGTGCTCTCATTGATCTTCAATGGCGGTGGCAGACAACACTTGTCTCTCCACTATGGCTTCTGATATACAACGGCTTTCTGATGATCTGACTGAACAACGTCAATGTGAGGCGGCGCAAGAGCAATGACTGGCGTGAGTGGAAACGTCCCTGGATTCTATCTCTCGCCACTTGGAAATGCTTAGCCGTTCCATTGATCATCTAACTCATTCGGCTGCCATTGGAGCTTCGAACTCTAGCTCTGGGGTTGTTTTTCCAACCGCCGATACAGGTCAGAATCAGATGAAACAGATCAGATTAGATTTTCCTATCTTCAATGGTACTGATCCTTTGATGTGGATTTTTTCAGGCCGAACAATTTTTCGCGTTCTATGAAATGCCAGAGTTACAAAGCATCGCACTAGCTTCTGTTCATTTTGTGGGTCAAGCTGTTCCATGGTTTCAAATGCTTCAGAAGGCTCATTTGATTCCTACTTGGCCAGCCCTTGCGAATGTGGTAGAAGAGCATTTCGGACCCTCCAAGTTTGATTCTCCTAGAGCTCAACTATTCAAGCTTACCCAGTCATCATCTGTGGCCCAATACTGTTCAGATTTTATGGTCCTTGAGAATCGATCTAAAGGGATATCTGAAGACGCCATGCTTGACTGTTTTTTCAGTGGACTAAAACCTTTCATACGCAGAGATGTGGTTATTAAAGAGCCCAAGAACCTATTACATGCGGTTTCAGTGGCCCGATTGTTTGATGAGCAACACTCTTCTGGGTTTACTGCTTCTAAGTCTAGGCCCAATGTTTTACCTTTACCTGCGAAGACAACACAAACTTTTGCTACTTCACCATTTTCTTCTCCATCCTCCTCGGCTTGTTCAACGTCTTCTCTTCCTCTTTTGCCTTTACCATCTCCCAAGCCATCTACTCCAATTAAATGCATGATGCAAGCGGAATTACAATCTCGCAGGGAAAAAGGCTTATGTTTCACTTGTGATGCCAAATATTCTTGGAATCATAAGTGCCCTAACAAGCAACTTATGCTTTTCTTCTCTGAATCCGAAGAGCCCCTTGATGCCAACAGCTCTTAAGTTTCCCCTTCCACTGATCTGGTTATTGCAGAGGCCGACCACTCTCTGCACCACTTATCACTTCATGCTTATCAAGGTGCTCCAAGTAATGTTACTATTCACTTTTCAGGTTCGATACTGGGCACACAAGTTCGAGTTCTCCTTGATGGTGGGAGCTCCGATAGCTTTATCCAGCCGCGTATTGCCCATCACCTTGATCTTCCTATTGAACCAACGCCTGGTGTTAAGGTTGTTGTGGGCGATGGTGCTTTTCTTGTAGCTGAAGGTATTATTCTAGCTTTACCTCTTGTTATTAGTGGGCATCTCATTCATCTACCTGCTTATATTTTGCTGGTCTATGGCAATGACATTATTCTGGGTGCTTCTTGGTTAGAAACTTTAGGACCACACATCTCTAATTATCAATCTGCTTACCTTCAATTTTATGAGGGAATTAACCTCATTAAGTTGCAAGGATACAAGACCATTCATCCTTTAGTGGCATATTTTCATCAATTTACCAGGTTTAATGCCATGAATGTTATGGCTGAATTGTACCTTTTGACTTGTTTTTCTGTCATAAACACTTCCATTGAAGAAATTCAATTTTCGGATGATTTACCTCCTGAATTAGTTACTTTGCTGCACAAATACGCCTATGTTTTTGGTGTTCCCCATGGATTACCCCCACCTCGGACTCGGGATCATACCATTTCTTTGCAAGATGGTGTTATTGCAATCAAGGTTAAACCATATCGTTATCCTTTTTCTCAAAAGGATGAAATTGAATGGATGGTTCAGGAAATGTTAACCGAAGGATTAATACAACCTAGCACAAGCCCATTCTCAGCCCCAGTCCTGTTGGTTTGTAAGAAAGATGGTTCCTGGTGCTTCTGTGTTGATTGCAGGGCCCTTAATGCTGTTACTATTAAGGACTCATTTCCCTTACCAATTGTTGATGAGTTACTAGACGAACTTAAGGGTTCCAAATTCTTCTCTAAACTGAATCTGCGTTCTGGTTATCATCAGATTTTAGTAAAAGAAAAGGATCACATTAAAACAGCTTTCCGCACTCACAATGGGCTCTATGAATGGTTAGTAGTGCCCTTTGGCCTTACAAATGCACCTGCTACCTTTCAATCGCTTATGAATGATGTTTTTAGACCTTATTTGCGCAAGTTTGTGCTGGTTCTTTTTATGATATACTTATCTATAGTTCTCTTTGGACTCTACATTTAGAATATTTGAATGTTGTTTTGGAGACTTTACAGCGACATCAATTATTTGCTAAATTATCTAAATGTTCCTTTGGTAAGGCTAAGATTGATTATCTGGGTCATATTGTCTCTAGTAATGGGGTTGAAGTTGATCCTGCTAAGGTTCAGGCTGTCTTACATTGGCCTATACCTTCTTTTGTCTCTCAGTTGCGAGCTTTCCTCGATCTCACTAGTTATTATTGCCGATTTATAAAAAATTATGCTTCATTGGCAGGACTTCTTATTGATTTGTTGCAAAAAAATAAGTTTCAGTGGAATCCAGATGCCCAAGCAGCCTTTGAACTTCTCAAACAGCATTTGGACAATGCCCCATTGTTGACATTACCTGATTTTTCTCAACCTTTTGTTATTGAGACTGATGCTTCTGGGCAAGGCATTGGTGCCATTATATCTCAAGGGGGGTCATCCAATTGCATTTTTCTCCAAAAAGCTGTCTCCTTGTATGCAAAATCAATCTGCTTATGTCCGGGAACTTTATGCCATCTCACAAGTAGTGTCTAAATTTTGCCATTATCTATTTGGTCATTACTTCATCATTTGAACTGATCATGAGAGCCTTAAACACTTGGCTCAACAAGGGGTGCAAACACCTGAGCAAGAGGCTGCTTTACCCAAACTCATGGGATATTCGTATTCTATTGAATATAAGCCTGGCAAAAACAATCAGGGAGCTGATTCTTTGTCCCGCTCTTTTTGTTTGGCTCTTTCGATTTCAACTTCAACTCTTTTGGATGATATACGCACTACTTTGCTTACTTATTCAGAGGTACAGCAATTTCAACAAGACCTAGCTTTTTTGCCCCATTATTATGTTAAGGATGGTCTGCTTTTTAAACATAACAAGCTGTACATTCCTTCCCAAGCTTGTGAAATTATAAATTAGATTTTATTGGAGTACCATGCCTTCTCTATTGGTGGTCATTCTAGTGTTAAGCGTACTCTTGCTCAGATTGCCACTCATTTTTGCTGGTCTCACATGCACAAGGATGTTAAGGAGTTTATACTACACTACCAAGTTTGTTAAAGGGCCAAGACCATTCAGTTGTATCTTGCCGATTCGCTGCAGCCATTGCCAATTCCCACTCTCAAGTTTGGAATGACATTGCAATGGATTTCATCACTGGTTTGCCTCCATTGCAAGGTTATTCTGTTATCATGGTAGTGATTGATTGCTTGACCAAATTTGCTCATTTTGCCCCACTCAAATATACTTTCACAGCAGCCCAAGTTGCTGAACAATTTTTACACATTGTTGTCAAACTACATGGCATTTCAGCTTCTATTGTATCTGACCGGGACAAGGTCTTCACTAGTGCCTTTTGGAAACATCTATTTAAGTTATAGGGCACTACCTTATCTATGAGTTCAGCCTATCATCCCCAAATAGATGGACAATCCGAAGCCTTGAACCGTTGTTTGGAAATGTAACTAAGATGTTTCGTCTCTGACCAGCCTCGTTTGTGGGTTAAATTTCTCCCTTGGGCAGAGTTTTGGTATAATTCTTCTTTTCATTTAGCTATTGGCATGACCCTATTTAAGGCTTTGTATGGATTTGAACCACCCTCTATTATTCCTTGTGCAACGTCTGTTGATACTCCTCCAAATGTTCCTGTACTTCTCCAGCAATAAGATCAAATTTTAGCATCACTTAAGTCCCATTTATAGCATGCCCAACACCAAATGATCAAATATGCTAATCGGCATTGTACTGAAATTGAATATCAGATTGGTGATTTTGTTTTTGTGAAGTTACAGCTTTATCATCAGCATTCTTTGAAGCTTCAGAAGAACCAGAAATTGGGCATGAGATATTTTGGCCCTTTTAAAATACTTGAAAAGATAGGCTCAGTTGCCTATCGTCTTGAGCTACCTCCTGATACAAGAATCCATTCAGTGTTTCTTGTATCTCTTCTCAAGCCCTGTTGTGAACACCCCATTTTGTCCGGGCATCTTTAAAAAAAAACAAACGAAAAATAGAATAAATAAGAATGAAAAAACAACAACAAAAAATAATAAGAAGAAAGTTGCAAGAATTAAATAAACTAGGTAAATATACATACATAGCCCAAAGAAAACAAAAAAAACAAAAATAAAAAAAAATAATAATAAAAAAATAATAATAACACAAAAGGAAGGAAACAAATCCACAAAAAAAATGACAAACAAAAAAGGGGAGGGGGTATTTGGGCCCAAGATGCCACGAGCCTAATTGAGGGCTCGTGGGCTTGGGCCCCAAAAGGCTGTGCCTTAAGCTGCCAGGGCACAGACCGAAGACAAGACGGGAGCAACGGATTGAAAGAGCAGCAGCAGCAGGAAGCAACTAGAAAAGGCGAGCTGAGGGAGTCACGGGAGAGGCAGCCACGAGGAAGCTGTAGGAGGCATGGCCGCGAAAGGAAAAGCTGCAGGAGGGAGGCAGAGAACGGCTAGAGCAGAAGCAGCATGAGAGAAAAGGATGAAAAGCTGAGGTCGCGGGAGACACAGAGCAAGAAACCGAGGGAGCAACCGGGAGGACGCCTAAAGCTGCCGTGAAGATAGGCTGAAGACGTGCACGAAAAGAGAAAAGGAGGACCACATGCTTGGGATTCAGCCGAGGAACTCTATAAAAGGGCCGAGATGAGTAGTCGCAGGGGGGGCCGAAATCGCGAGAAAGAGGCCATAGAAATTTTAAGAACAATCTGGGGCAGGGATTCCGGGCACTCGTGAAAATAGGGGGTCCAGGTCACCGGGACAGGAAGCCAAACAGGGGGACCGAGGTGAGCAATTGAAAAGCCGGGAGACCGCGAGGAAGAAAGGGGGACCGAGGTGAGCAATTGAGAAAACCGGGAGACCGCGAGGAAGAAAGAGGGAGCCGCCGGAGCAAGGGTGGAGGAAGCCTGAGGACCGAGCTCGAGCCACGGTTCACCGAGGTGCAGAAATCCAGTTCGGTAAAACTTGCTGTTTCAATTTTGAATTTTGTTAAAAATTTGTTAAATCATGGGTCTGTACTGCAAATACCGAGTTGTTGGGGCGAAGGATTTCCGTCCCTTCTCAAGAATGCATGCTTAGATAATTCTTGTAGCATTGAATAAGGCCCTGGTGCTGGAATTTCGTGTGTGAGTTCTGGTTAGCCTTCTCTTTCTGATTGCCACGCATGGGACACAAGTTTCTTGGCAGGGACTTAGGATTGGGTGGTAATTCTAGTCTAGATTGGGCCATCTATTTCGAGGAATGCTGATTTTCTGAGTTTCTTCGATTTATTTATGAGTTTTGGGAATCCCGGGTTTAGATTATTCATACTATCGTTGTCTGAATGATTTATATAAGTATTGTTGATTTTGTTAGCTTGGAAAAATCATAACTGGAATCGGGTTAGAGATTTGTGAGTTGGAGGATCATGTCTGGAGGGATCTTTTGCACTCTCGTTTCTGTGCTTTCAGCTTTGTCTTCTCGTGGGCCTTGTGAGATCTGATCTGAATTCTCTTGGGCCCAGCAGTGAAAAGCCATTAGGGGAGTTTGGGGTTCGTTTTATGGACTGGGCATTAAGGGCTGTGTCAGGAATAGCTTGATGATTTTTCCTAGGAACTTTTGGCTGAGATTAAGTGTTTATCTACTTTTATCCTTATTGTCTTTTTTTTTTATTTTATATTTTTTTATTACTAGTATTATTATTATTTTTATTATTATTATTATCATTACTTTGTTGTTTTTGTTGTTTGTTGTGGATTTGTCTTGGTACGGGCCTGTCGTCAGAGGCCCATAACAAGAGATTATACATGGTAAGTCCAAGCGAATTTTTGGTGCCTAAAGTGCGTTTTCATAGTAAAAAAAAATAATAATAAAAATAATAAAAGGTAGTAAAGTGAATAAATAAAATAGTCACCCTTGTAATTATGCTCTATGAGGGTTTTCCAACCCACGCGAATGTCTCTATTAATCACGTTGAGTCTGCAAGTCCGCGTAAATAATAAACAATTTCGCGCTATAGGATTTTGCAGTATAATATATATATCCTGAAATATTTTATACGAATAATACTCGTTGATTTTCAAATTTTTCTTGTATAATAGAAAAAATCGATTTAGTAGCTACACCACGTGAGTTTTTGGGACTCGCGTAGGTATGCAAGTTTATTGAGCTGTCGCGTGAGATTGCGAGTCCACGTAGATGCATCAATCAAATGACGTTTTTGAGAAAATAATTTAAAAAATAATAATAATAAAATTAATAATAATAATAATAATAATAATAGTTTCAAATAAATTTGGATAGAATAACGGGCCTCGTCCCAATTTTATTAAAATTATAGTGTTTTTTTTTTCAAATTTTTGCTTTACTTATGCAATAAATCCTTTATACCGCGAGATCTAGGATTTCCGCAGGTAATTAAGGAATTGATCTATCAGGCACGACTGCGAGTCTGCCACAGGTAGATTGATTTTCTTTATTTGGAAAATTTTTCAAAAGTATAAAAGAAAATGAAAATATGTCGTTTCAAAAAATCAAAAATTAAATAAAAACATTTTCAAAAATCCAAAAAAAGAATAAGTAAAAGAAATGTTTTCTAAACAAAATAAAATCAGAGTAAGCAAAGTGGAATTAAATTATTTTTGCAAATTAAAACACACCAACTCAATCTTAAAAAATTGTTTTGTTTGCAAAATGTTAATTTATTTTCCCTTAACTTTCCCTTATTACAGAAAAAAACAAAAAAAAAATATCAACCAACAGACACGCATTTTTAGTTCCGAACTACGTGGACTTTGATCCCCATCGCAGGGTACGTAGGCCCCAGGCTCTGATCCTGGGTCAAGTCTGCCTTTGTAAATAAATAAATAGTTTCTGATTTTTTTGGTGTTTTTTCCTTTAATTTAATAAATATTTTTCAATTTATTTTCTTAAATTCTTTTTTCCACATTTTTTAATCTCCTTAATTTCTAAGTTAATTTATTTTCCTTATTCTATTTTTTCAAACTTTCTTAGTTCCTTTTTTTACCTATTTTCTCGCATGTGAATTATAAAAGGAAAATCAAAATATATTTTAAAGCCATATTAAATTACGCAATCACCGTAAGGTAACCATTCCTAGGAACGGGTGTCGTGAGGTGCCTAACACCTTCCCCATGCACAATCGACTCCCGAATCTAACTCTAACTACGCAGGCCATCCTTTTCCTCTTCAATTCGGTTTCCCAAGATTTTTCCTTAAAATTTTGGTGGCGGCTCCTCACAAGTCGGTTTTCACTCGAAAACCAGATTTGTTCTCTTTTTCCCTTTCGTCAGAAGTTTTCCGGGTGCGACACCTGTTATGGAGATCCCACTGACCAGTATGTTCCTTTACCTCTTAGAAGTTCTATGGAGGGTCTTGCTTTGCTGCCCATTGCTGTCATGGATGTACGTACCATCCAAGTTCATAATGAGTGGGTCCCTCAATTGTTAATCAAATGGGATGGACTTATTGAATATACTTGGGAATTTTTGGCTGACATTCAGAGAGACTATCCTAACTTTGACCTTGAGGACAAGGTCTCTCTTGATGGGGAGGGTAATGTGAGGCTTAAAAATGATGGTAGTCCTAGTAATCGACAAGTGGCATCAAATGAGGCTAATGAGGATGGGTGTAAGTTTGTTAGGCGTAGCGTAAGAGTGAGAAGATTGCCAAAGAGATTCAAGGATTAGGGAGAATAAAAATCGTTAGGAATGAGAATGATGGGTGTGTGATTTATGTGAGGTTCTCTTTTTTTTTTCTCTCTCTGTGGGTCTCTTCCTTCTCTGTGGTTCTTTCTATTTCTTGCTACTGGTTATTGAGAGTTTGTGACTGAGCATTACAATTTTGATTTTCCTATTATAGGAATGTAATCTCAGTGTCAGAAATAATACAGCAGTGCTGAACTGATTTTCTTTAGCTGCATATTGTGTTGAATTTATTTTGTTTCAAGACAACCCATAACACAATATTGGATAATTTCTCTCAATTATATTAATTTTATATAAAAAATTGATAATTATTTTATGATTTTTTATGTGTTGAATTAATTTAAATACTGAAAAATTATTTAAAATCTTTTATTTTTAATTAAAAATATATTGTTTGTATCAACTAAATAATTAAGATGTATTTAAAATATTTTTCTTTTGCTTGAGAGAATTCATATTCATATAATTCACACTTCTTCTTTCATATGTTAACTTGGAAAATTAAAAATTCATATTCATAGTTCACACCTCTTCTTTCATATATTAACTTGGAAAATTAAATAATGAAAAATGAGGGAAAAAAATAGAAAGACAAATTTATCCATGCCTGAGAAAAAAGGCGGTTACTACATACAACCGAATATGGATTGCCTGAATTGGCTAATTCCTAAAGTTTCCTAAATTAAGCAATTTTAGACCTTAAATCTGATATATGCCCTGGATGGTTACATGTGGCAAGGTAAATAAAAAATTGTCTTTTGAACCTCAAGCAACAAAGCCGACCTTACCAATTACCATCCTCCATATCATAATGCGTCAACATTGTCCAACAACCATCATCAGGCTTATCCCATTGAAAAGGAAAATGGGTTAATTCTGCAACAAATGAAGCCAAGGAGAAAATGAAGTGTGGATGGATAAAAGAAGGGGGAAAACCCACAGGGATCGACTACAGAGGAATTGTAATAACAAAAAGAAGGACGTGTTTGGCAATGGTGTGAACGATTCCTCACTCTATTTTTTCTCTTCTTTTTTGCATTCCTCTCAATTTCCACCATGAAGGAAATATCTGACTTTGGCTACGTTATGAAGGAAATCTTCATCACACTAATTCTAAATATTCTTTTTCTGTCCTCACTGTATTCAAGTACTTTAGGAAATGATATTTCATGGGATCTATTTCCCATACAACCCAGGTTGCAAATATATAGTAGCACCATTCAAAATGAGTCTCATCCAAATGCCTCAAATCAAGTCAACAACCATTTATGTCCCTGCCTTTAATAATTTAAAGTTGTTTAGCATAACAAAACTAGCCGTTTAAGGTAAATTAAACAAGATAGGGTCTGTCCATAACATGGGGGATTGGAGAGAGACACAGACCTTCCTAATGCCCAATTTCCAATCAAATTGTTGTCTTCTCTTCACAGCTTAATCCATGGCACGATTTTTGAAACTACTCTCAAGCTCCTATATACTCCCTTCATTTTTTTTAACTATCACTTTTTAAGAAAAATTTTGTTTCTATTTATCTATCACTTTCAAATTTTAAAATAATATCAATTACTACTTTTTCAACTATACCCTTATTTTTTTTTCTAAAAGTCAATGATAACACTAATTACTCTTATCTACCTATTCATTTGTTAAAGGACATATTAGTAATTTTAAAAAAATTCTAACATATTAATAACATTTCCTAATGTGTACTAAAACGACACTAAAAAGAAAACGGAGGGGGTATATACCTAACATGAATTATTGACAATAACAAGTTTCGAGACTATCCATAGATTGGAAATAAAAGCCTCCATATACCTAGGATTAGATTAGACTGATGAATTTGAACTTAATTTGAAGGAGCTGATCTCACCTCCAATATTTTAACATAATGTGCTTAAATTAATTAATGCCAACCAAAAGTAGGTTTTGAATGGCGACAAAAAGTTTAGGTTTAGGCATTCTTGTCGTTGATGGCTTTGCCTAAATCTAACAATGGAGGAAGTTGAGATTACAATGATAACTTCCAAATTTGTCACTAAATTATTGGGATCGTTGACCTCTACGTACATTGATTTGAACCTCAACTATTCCTGGTATGGGCACATTACGCCCACCATACCTCTCTGGTTCACGTCGTTAATTGATCAAATTTAATTGTAATGAAGACAAAATTTATAATTTGATAATGGAATCTTTTAGCTAATTCAGATTATTTTTATTTAAAAATATAATAAATGGAAAATTTGATCGTTATGAAAGAACAGAGGAGTCGGGAAAA
Organism: Adenanthera pavonina; assembly: GCA_026686845.1. NCBI lineage: Eukaryota > Viridiplantae > Streptophyta > Magnoliopsida > Fabales > Fabaceae > Adenanthera > Adenanthera pavonina. The sequence continues at coordinate 9,839,367 of JAIVEN010000002.1, forward strand.
AGAGGCTCTCCATCCAATATCTCCCAATGTTAATCTGGCCAAAAAGAAGAAGAAGAAGAGAAAATAAATCCAATATCTCCCTTCGAACATCTTCTCCTCCCTCCCTCCCCCCCCCCCCCTCACGCACACACAATTATTAATTTTATATGGGTTAACGTGGCTCGTCCTGATCTCGAAGATAAATTGATGCGTTACATTTTAAATTTTCAATACAATACAAAATAGGATACGTTGAATTTGATCATAAAATTACCCTGTCACAATCATAACCGTAGATAAGAGAGACTAGATAACCAACAAACAAGAAATTCTACATTTTTAATTACATGTATTTATAAATTAATGTTGAGAACCAAATATTCAACGGGTTAAGAATACTATGTACTGATTCGACGCGAGAAGTTTTAATATATATACTTAAACTATATTTCTCCATGTGTGCTATGTATAATATATATAACTAATTTTAATTCGAAATGAGGACAGAATGTGTAGTTTATGCAATTATATATATGCTTTTGAGTCCAAATGATATTATCAGTAATGATGAATTTCTCTTATATACGCTCATTTCGACTTGCTTAATTCCATGGCAAAGAGAAGCAATATTAATTAACAATTAACTTCTGTGCTTTAAAAAAAATTTATTGTTCATGCGATTTAAAGATGGAGATCAACAGGAGAAAAGAGATATTGAGTTTAACATGTATGACATTATTGAATTATTAGGACAAAATCTTTTTCCTAAGTTATATTTACTGATCGGTTATAAAGGTGGGTAAAAATATTGATCTGAGATTGGGTGACCTAATTCATGTTTAATGAATATAAAATAGGAAAGAGCCTCAACTGCTAATAAAGGGAATAATAGAAAACAAATGGGGCGGCACGTACCATCCCAGAAACCTCTTTAAAAAACTATGGAAGGCATTACCAACTAATTACTTTGCGGACATGCACAAAAGTACGAGCAAAATGAAATTAATTAACTAACAAACAATATATGTTAGGGAAAATTATAGTTAAATACCATAAGAATAAAACAATTACAATTAGATTCCTTAAACATTGATAATTATAGAAATTGAGGTACCATAGTACCTAAGTATAAATATATTGATCGAGCAAAAAAAGGATTTTACCCTTTGTGCTAGGATTTTTTATGTAATTTTTATATCATTTTTTTTAAAATAAATATATTCTTTTACAATTAATATCCGGTCATTTACAATGGACACTAATAATTTGCAAAGGACGCTTAGTTAAGTCCAACTGGCTCTTGAGAATTTCCAAATTTCTTTTGAAATCAAACAACACTAATTACTCTATATTTTTTTAGAAGTTAAACTTCTCTTTATTACTTTCCCTGTACCAAATAATTCCTAGGTTAAATTACTTACGAGCTCACAGTGTGATTTACCCTACATTTTGTGTCACACAAAAACAAACATGTCTAGTTTATATACATATGTAAGAAAGATAGTATATATATCAAGTTATTTTTTCTCTTTTACGAAAAAAAGCGTAACATTAACATTGGTTCAGTTGGTCTTTTTCAATCCCTTATTTTAGATCATAATCATTCATCAAATGATGGAAGATTGGATTTAATGACACGCATCTCATATATAAGTTATTTATGATTTGCAAATTTATAATTTGCAATTGACAAGTCACACAAACAATAGGTTATTATTTATTCAAATGGCCAGAAAAAAAATAGTATATAATTTCCCTTATAACTTAATAATCATATGGAACTCTGGAAGCAGTACTAGCTAGGCTTTTCTAGACTTGGCAATTGGGTCACTTTCAGATTAAGGCCCTTATGGAAGTTTGTGAAGTCCTTACTTGAATTGTGGCCAACGAAAAAAAAAAGTCCTCACTTGAAACACCTATTTTTTTAGAAAAAACAAGACGATTTCTGTTATTAAATTATTTTACTCCCTCGATTTGTTCCTGATATTGATATACCTAATCCATCTTAATTACCACTACCACTGCTTCGCTTCCGATTTATTTAAACACAATTAAATTTTGCTTCAAACTAACAAACTCTATATAAAGAAGATTTGAGATCACATCATAAGGGGGAATAAAGCAGAGAGAGAGAGAGAGAGAGAGAGAGAGGAAACCCTCATTGACAATGAATGACATTCTTAGTTTTTTGAAATACTAAAAAAATATATATTTTATGTATGTATCATATTTTATAATATGTATCATATACATATTTTTATTTTTTATTCTTCAAAAGTTATAAAATAACTTAAAATCTAAAAAAAAAGCTCAATTTTTAATTTTTTATTTTAGATTTCTTTATATTAATTTTAAAATACTTATTAAAACTCAATTTTTTCATATTTTTTTATTTCTAGCATATTAATTTGTTGAATATATGCATAAATTTTATATGTATATTTCTTGTACTATATTTTAAAATTTTAAAATTTACCATATTTAATGTATTACATCATAACGTACCCAATACTTATATTTATATTTCTATATTATAACTTACAACATGTTTGCTTCATAGCAACTCAAGAGATATGAAAGGAAAAAGGCGTACCGTGGCACAACATCCATGCTTACTGACAATACATGGATTTTATTATTTTTCCCATATTTTTCCATCAAAAAGGAAGCATCCCATTCCATCCAAAAAAAACAAGAAGAAGAAGAAGGTAAAATAGCACAATAGAATAAATTGTGAAAAGTCTAAATTGCCCTACTCATTAATTAAGGGTATGTTCGTTAATTATTGTCCTTTTTTTGGCCAATCGTTAATTATTATCATATCTTTTACATTTCTATCATATTCCTATTTTACAAAACATAGTAATATAAAAATATTTCTTACTCAAAACATATCAAATTGAGATTTTAAGTAATATCTTCATTCCTTTTTCCATTATTTTATTATTCATTCTAATGTACAAGACATACTCATAAATATTAATTACCATACATTTTATAGTTTCAAAGCGCGACATGTATATTTTCCCCATTTCATTACGTTGAAACTTAAAATTGCACGCAACGAAGTACGAATATTAAAATTTAATACTAATAATTTACCAAAAAAGAAAGAAAATAAAAACTAAATAAATTCATGTAATTATTTTAGTACGAAACACAAGCACCCGTAGCACAACTGACATAATATGATGTTCTCGAAGCAGCTCCTCAAAAAAGAATACAAAATTCATCTTAATTTTTCTAAATTTCTCCTCTATTTTAACTATTTTAAAGAAAGTTTATATATAATAGAAAAAGTTATAAACTGTGTCTCCTAAGTCCTAAGCGTGGAGCTATCGTGTAATTGTTTATTTGTTTATCAAATTACTGTCATCAACCATTATATAGAATCCTCCCCCCCCCCCCTCCTCCCCAAAACAAAGCGTCTACACATGCATATTTATAAATTTCTACAAATTAAATTGTGTTCAAAATTTTCAAAAGGTAGTATGAAGTATCAGTTACATCTATAGCGACTTTAATAATAATGACGACTTATACAGAATAAGTGTTTAGGGGACAATATAATCAAACTTCAATCTTCTAATTAATGTAATAAGTACGAATTAGTCATTGTTAAAAGTAATATACTATTTGATTGAGTATAATATCAACAATAGGTGCTTTTTTTTATCACAAAAATATAAAATAAATTATACTATTTGTGACTTATGAATAAAATCTGCTTGCATCATTATTCTTGTGCGTTTGTATTCGGTTACACCCATGCATACATGATCAGCACACATGCACATTACATTAGTTATTTAAAAAATAATTTAAAATGATAAAAAAAAATGGCTACAATATATGTAAATTTCTTGCTATATTTAAAATTTTATGAAGTTTGAAACGCGACATATTGGAGAAGTATTGTTAGCTAGCATGCCATAGGACTTTCACTGATAGACGATAATGGTAGGTGTGTTCGTGAATCATATTCCTCGGAGCAAATAATATATATATCCTTAATCAAAGAAAGAAATTAAAGTGCTTAAAAAATGAACATATATAGAAGATGATATACGTAACAAGAAATTTCAGGTTGATAATAAGTAAGCGACTTTATCCGTTGAATGGGTAGGACTTTTGACTTGTGAGAACATTAATGTTATTGTCCTAGATTTACAGTGAAGCTTTTCATTAAAATCTAAGATAAAGTCTTATAAAGCATGCGGGATCAGAAGGGGCACAATTTTTTTACAAAAAAGAAGAAGAAGAATGCGATCGAAGAGAAAGTAATTTTTCTAAGATATAGACAAGTCATAGATGGGAATGTCAAATTCTAGAAAGGGAAGAGAGTTTCTCTTCCAAGAGATCGATTGAATATTTGAATTGGAAAGCCAACAATTTTAATTTGGTTTGCACTTTGCACTGCAACTTCAAACATTGAAGTGATGTACTTTATTAATCTTTCATCTTTGAAATCACTAGAATTTTTTTTTTTAATAGATCATTATATTAGAAAAAAAAAAAGTGGTAGTGCCCCTCCCAGGATCATAAAATCCAAATGTGTGAAGTGGGACATTTAAAAATAATTAAGCAATTCATAATCTCAGATTCAACATGCACACACGTGTGTTTAAAAAGTAAGAATATTTTGAAAATTCTATGATTAAAATAATTTAAAAATTATGAATTAAATTTTTCATGTGATTAAGATTATTTATTTCAACGTAATTTTTTCAAACATTATCCGGAAAAAAAAAACACTGTTTTTCAGACGGAAAAGGTGGGCGTGGTCCCAGTGGGCCCTGACAACAATTTTTACAAATGTTTCGGATCCCCAAATGCAACGTTCACCGTTTCATTTGTGTGTCATGTCGTTTCCCACATTTCTATGATACATGTGGATAATTTCTTTAACTTCTAAAATTTCACAATAAATTCTGCTAAATTTTTAAATTTATAGGGATACTCCCTCCGGTCATATATATAGGACCTTTTGGCTTGATCCTAAATATAAGACCCTTTACAATATATGAGATGGTATTTATTATACATTTTCAAAAAATGCTCCTATTTAATGTATCTAAAGGAAAAAAGAGAGAGATTAAATAAGGGTACTTTGGGAAAAATGTTGGGATTTTCGGAGAAATCGAGGTAGTTAATTAGTTTTAACTTCCCTTCTTAATTCACGTGATTCGGTTAAAATGGTCTTATATTAAGGACCAGAGGGAGTAACTTTTTTTAAAATTTATTTTTTTATTTTATTAATTTAATGTAATATAACAACAGATTTATCTATATGTAAATTAAAATTTATGATATCTATATGCATATAAGAAAGTTTAGGGAGAAGCATGATTGATATTTTTTTTCCATTATTATAAGACTTTTTTAATCATATTATATGAATTAAAAATAGGAGTTAAAATTAGTTAATTATCTTAATTTTAAAAATTAACAATATTTTTTTAAAATTATTCTTATTTAATTTTTTTCTCTCACACACATTAATTGAAATGAGACATTTTTTATAATGTATGATAAATACTACATCATATTTTAAAAAATAATTCTATATTTAGAACCAAGTTGAAAGACTTTATATTTAAAATGAGATGGTATAATGTATTACGCTTTATTATCAAACTAATGGACTAATTAGCCACTTGAATATAGTTTAGGTGGTAAAATTAGGATTGTGTGCGAGAAGATGTTTAGGGTTCAAGTTGTCCTAATAATGATAAAGATGCTATTTGCGTCAAATTAAGAGTTTGGAAAATTTTCTTGTCAAATTATAAAGATTATAAGATTATTTGTACGTAGTATAGAATTCAAACTTTAGGAAAACTTTATACAATTTAGCCTATATTTTTTATTTTGAGAAAATAAATAAGATTAACATCTTTTATCAAGTGTCTATAAATACCAATGGATGAAAAACTGGATCGAAATGGTTGGTTCAACTGGTCCAACAAGGGAACCGGTGTCTGATTTGGTCCGGTCACAGGTGCAAACCGAAAGTTCTCAGAACCGGTATGAACTGGTCAAGAACCAACCAAACCAGTCAAAAAACGGCAAAAACCTATTAGAACCGATTTGGGATTTTTTCCACGAAGAAAAAATTGAATCGGACCAGCCGGTTCGATTGGTAACCGGTCCCTGATCCAGTCTGAGCATAGATATAGACCGGAGGTTTTCAAAACCGATGCGAATCGGTCAAAAATCAGTACAAAATCGCGTTGAACCAGTTTAAACCTTTTTTTTTTTATTTTTTTAAAATATTTTTTAAAAATAAAATAACATTATTTTAAGTACTGAGTAGCATTATTTTTAATATAAATTTTTTTCCTTTCTATATTATAATATGTTATAAGTATTATTATGATACATAATTATTAATAATAATAAATTTACTTAGCAAATAATATGAAAATAGAATATCAATTGACTATTTTGAATTCAAAATATAATTATAGATGAATATTAACTTGTTTAGATTTTAATATTATGTTGTAAAACTTATTAATAATATTTTTAATTTTCTATATATTATTAAATTTACTTTTTATCCTAGAATAAATGTTAATTTTATGATCATGGATAAATATCTTTTATATTTTTTATTTATATTATTAAAAATATATTAATTTATTCACAACCTGTCCGACCCCGGTCGAACTACTGAACCTTGAACCGTTGCCTTATCTGGTTTAATGGCCAGTCCTATTTTTCATACCTTGGATTTTTTTTTTAATTTTTTAAATATTTTTTTTTATTTTTAAAATAAAATAACATTATTTTTAGTACTAAGTAGCATTATTTCTTGTATAATTTTTTTTTTCTTTCTATATTATAGTATGTTATAAGTAATATTATGATATATAATTATTAATAGTGATAAATTTACTTAACACATAATATGAATTGGCTATTTTGAATTCAAAATATAACTATAGATAAATATTAACTTGTTTAAATTTTAATATTAGGTTACAAAACTTATTAATAATATTTTTAATTTTTTATATATTATTTTTAATTTTCTATATATTATTAAATTTACTTTGCATCATAGATTGAATGTTAATTTTATGATCATGGATAAATATCTTTTATATTTTTTATCTACATTATTTAAAATAGATCAATTTATTCACAACCGGTTCAATCTCGGTCCGACCATTGAACCTTAAACCATTGTATCATCCAGTTTAATGATCGGTCTAATTTTTAATACCAAGTAAATATATATTTAAAGATGATTTTTAATCTTTTTTTTTCTGAAAAAACGGCGAAGATTAGGGAAAAAAATAATGGAGGGTCAAACAAATTCTAATTTACACATATGACATAACACACCAGTTGTGACACGTGGCTTATAGACGAGCGTTGTATTGACAGCTATGGGGTATGTTCGTAGCTTTGACCCCTGCTTCTTAAAATACGGATCTGTTGCTTTTTCTATGCCCTCTTGTTCAAAAAAATAAATAATAATAATAAACGGACCTGTTTGGTTGACTGGAAGAAGGATGGATGAAAGGGAAACAGGCTTCTTTTCCTTAGCTAGTGATGTCTGGTTTAGTGGAACCTTCACACTGTTCATTCCTGCGTGAAAACTATGGGAATCCAAATTGTTCGCAGCACAATCCTTACTTAAAAACTCATGTAGATTATTTGAAGGTTGAAAAAGAGAATAAAACCTCTTTCGCCATCAAGTCAACGGCTCCATTCGCCCTTCGGCCAATATATTTAACTCCAACCTCCCAGTCCCTCTGAAGCATCGTTCTGGCCTCCCTAATCACACCAAAATCGACATGCTCTAGACTGCACACCGTAAATATCCAAAACGTGAGAGCTGCTAAGGAAACTTACTTTAAGAGACCAAAATGCCATGGACTTTTTTTTTCAAAAAAAAAAAATCTAGACTGAAATAACTTTTTTCCAATTTTAAATGTGAAAATAAACTTGTTTTGCCAGAAATAAAGTGTATTTTTAATTTTTCATTTTATTTGTAATTTAAAATTTTTAATTAAAAGATAAAATGGAATTTTTTATATAAAAATTTATTTCTTATTATTGATCAATAATGGAAATTACCTACTGTATTATATTATATTAATATGTCAATTAAAAATAATTATTTTAACACATTTTATTATTAATATTAATTAAAAACTTCTATTTTATCTTTAATATTGAGGGTATCATAGTCATTTAATATGCTTCCCTCACTATTACATAATTATTTTCAACTAATTAAGCAATACCAACATTTGTAAACCCTCAGTTGATGCTTGTATTGTTGGTGGTTCAAAACTGCTAACAAAAATGAAAATTTACTATCATCAACTATGCCCCTTTTTTTTTTCTGTCTTATAAAAAAAAAACTATGCCCCTTTTCTGATATAGTGCAAAAATTTATCCATCAAATTATTTTTTTATTGCATACTAAACATTACTTTTTTGTCTTTTATGTTTTTTTCTTCTTAATTTTTCTCAATTTATTTTCTATAAATAAATTAAACGAAAGCCTAATGTGAGGTACCGCTACCATCATCTGTTCTTGTGGGCCAAAAAATAAAGTAGCAGCAGCTGTGCATGAGAGAGCATAGAAAACCAGATTGAATTATGAATAATGAATGCATGATTTTTACAGAATAAAATTTAACAAACATTATAATTTTAAAAAAATAACATACTGGATGTTTGATTAATCAATATATAAGAATTATAATTCATTTTTAAGCCTCAATGCAATGAATCAATAAATGTGTCTAGTTTCATACTAAAGAGTTGAGATTATTTAAAGAAATATTACATTTGAATATCTTAAATCAAAGATATTTATATTCAAATATATTAAATTTTTAAAAACTCTAGTAAAAAAATAAAAATTGTGCAAAAAATTATAATTTAAAATTTTTGGTAATTGAATATTTGAAAATGATTTTAAATTTAAATTATTTAATATAAAATTTTTTATTTAGATTTTCGGACTATAATTTTTTTTCCCAATTTAATCCGTTGTGGGTGGTGAGTGTCTGACAGACCAGAAGAAGAATACTGTTACTTTGGAATCACTTGAACAACTATAGATTTTAATGGCCAAAAAAAAAAGAACTGTAGATTTTGCATCAGTCCAAAAAGAAAAAACCACAGTTTGCATCGTTTCAATATCAAAATTTAACAGCATTCTATTAAAAAAATTAAAATTTAATTTTATTATTAAAAGGTGGAAAGAGACGTATATTATATATGTACACTCCTAACATATCTTAGTTAAAAATAAACACCTATATCCTATGTGGTTAAAAATAAACACCTATATCCTATGTGGCTACAAGATCTATTCAAATAAATAAAATTATTATTAACTAAGATTTAAATTTTTTTTGGTCATTAATTAAACATATATTCCAATTAATGGTTACTCATGATATGATAGATGGCCTTTATTTTCATTTTGTTTGAATAAAGAGCTACTGAGCTACGGCCACACACCGTAAATATCCATCTTGTTAGTTACGTATTCAATCAACTCATAATACATCTTCAATTTTGTTGATTAAGCTGTTCGTCAATGATACAGCTTAATTTATAACGATTTTTTTTTTACACTCATATCTATATTATCAATTTTTAAATTAACCATAATACAATATTTCAACGAGTGTGTGTATTACTCTCCCTCCCCCCCAAAAAAAAACCGAAAAAAAAAGGTTCGAACCCTTTCACATTTGAGTTATGTGCGTCAGTACACGTGCTCCCTCAGGTGAATGCCCTGCCTCTAATTATTTCATTGGTAGGTTTAGATTAAGTATAATGGCACATTATTTTAATATATAATTTAGAAACTTAGAAGAGTCAGACGTGCAAACTTGGTTTTAGATAATACTGTTTTAGGCTAATAAAAATTCAAAGCGATAGAAACCCAAGTGCGTTTGACTTTTGTGGGGCATGAATATTATATTTAATTAATGTAGGAAAGAGATATGAACATAAACAATTAAAAGTCTAATGTTTGAACAAATAATCCTGATTTTCCTTGAAGGCCTTCCCGTACCAACTAATTGCGAGAGTCAATGATGTTAATTCCTTCATTATATATAAACGATATACCATTTGCCTATAATTTAGATGGTATAAATTTTATCAAATGTTATTGTATAAATATTCTCCATTAATCTATTTTGTTGCTTAAAACACCTTCAAGGAGATATTAGAAGGCTATTCATGTACGCCATTATATATATAAACTTATGCATATTGAAATTGTCTGCCCAAGATGAGTTGCGATCATCTTTATACACATTCATTATGCTTAATTTTGCAGGTCAATTTTATTTAAGTTGGGGAAAGTGGTAAAATATATAATATCATTTTCAATTATCCACCAAATATATAAAGATAACTTCTGCAAGCTAATTTCCTATGATCTATTGTATTAAGTAGTAGTGGTAGTCTATGCTGACGAAAATGATTTTTTTGATTCAACTTGAAGTAAACATTTTCAAAATTAAGGAATATCATTGTCTCTTGTATAGTTAGAAAGGCTTGATTAATTGCGGACATATGAGAATAATAAAGTTTGATTTCTCCGTTGAAGCTTTTAACAGTGAATGTTAACTCACCAAGTCGAAATATTGGGATTTAAAGGCAATTATTTAATTTCCATAGAAATGGTTATTAATTAATAATTTCTTAAAAAATATTTATTAGTTTGAGAGATAGAGGACAAATATTTTTAATTTGTCTTTTTTAGTGAAAAAAATATGCGAGGAAAAAAAAAAGGAAGAGTGTGAAACAGAAGTGAGCGATGATCCAATAGACGCTGAAAGCCGCCTCTGAAGACTCTACGTGTAAGTTTGCATGAAAATGTGAATGGTAAAAGTTGAAGAGAGAGGGAGACTTTTTCGTCATTTCACCCAATAGTCTGAGAGGGCTTAAACGAGGAAGAAAGGAAGAGGTGGTTTCCAATTCTCCTCATTCTTTCTTCAACTCTAGAAATTGGTTTTTCTAAATAAACAAAAAAGAACAGCTTCTCTTGTCTGCTCTTCTCTTCTTTGTTATTTTCTGGAGAGAGACAAACTCAGAGTTGAACTGCATACCCTCAGAACCGCCTTATCTGATATATATCTATATATATCTCCTTAGTTCGCAGGAAGTCATCCCTTCCTTCTCATATATACATGAGAGAGAAAGCAGGAGAGCTGTAAAAGACAAACACGGTTTTTAAGTTCTTCTGTTTCTTTGCTTTAAATTCCGTCCTCCCCTTATTTCTCTCTTATCATCATTCTCTAGCTCCAGCTATTCGATCATATGTAACCGACTCTCTCTCCGTAAGTGGACAAATCATCAAAAGAATATATATTGATTTTAAATGGAGAAGAGAAGGCGGTTTCGGCATTAGTGGGGCTTTGGAGAGCTTATACTGGAGGACGACAAGAAGAGGAGCAAGACACAGAGATAATAGGATATAGGTCGCTTTCTCAACTCTCATGTCTTCGAGTATCAACCAAACAACCACTCAACATGAACCACTCCTACCTCCTTCACATCGTCGTCATCACCGTCAGCAATCACAGCAACATCACACGCAAGACCATCATATTGCTTTCGGAATGATGCAATCTTCTCCTCCGTCGACGTTTTCCGTACCCGGAAACTACCTGTGAGTCATATAAATTGCTATTCACTGTAGTACTTTCTGCACAACATACCCAGTTTATGTTGAACCAGCAGTTTACTTATTGTTACTTTTTATTTAATATATGTGTGTCAACAGAAGCAAGGATTCTGGAGCTTATGATCTGGGAGATTTGGATCAAGCCCTTTTTCTGTATCTCGATGGACAACCAGACCCATCCAGTGTTCAACACCAAAGACGTGAGCTTTCTTTCTCCTCTCATATTGGCATCAAATTTTATTACTGGAGTATTTCTCTCTTGCTTTTCGTTTCTGTTTTGGCTATTTGAGTCACAGCAGAAGCGTGTTCTGTAGATTCTTATCGGCACCTTATAGTACTTTCTTTAACCCGATCATTAGTTCTCAGGGAGAGAGAGAGAGAGAGAGAAACCGCCTCTGCCTCTCTATTTGTTATTTACTTATTTTATTGTATTTTATTGAATCTGTTGTTTGAGGTATTAGACCATGACATGTAACAAACCGGCCGGGTGTCATGATTTCTTTGCAAAACTCCACATGTACTCAGAGTATGGGTACCTCTGAGCCTTTACTTTCCCTTTGGATGGAACCCGTACAGAGCTAATAATCATGCATGAAGATTTTCTTGCCCTCTTCTCTCATTTTCGGGCCGTCCCGCAAATCATTGTGTCCCTTGAAAAATAGACCCTCTTTCGATTCTAGCTCTCTCTGTGATTGGAGGTGCGTATATATATACATAATTGATGATGCTGAATTTTTTGCATGTTTGCGTCTCAGCAGAGAACTCATCATCATCAGAAATGAAGCCTCCGACTCTCAACATGTTCCCATCTCAGCCTATGCACGGACACCCACCCTCAACCAAGGTATAATCATCCCACTCATATTATTTTACGTATTATTCTTCATCCAGTTTGATCTTTGTAAGTGATATTTGATGAGTTTGTTTGTATCCAATTAATAGGCTACCATGGAACTAGTTCCACCGCAAATAACCTGCAGTGGTCCTAAAAGACCATCAGAGCCGTCAATGGATTTGGCCGACCCACAAAACGAAGCCGCCTCGGCCCCTGAACCACCTAAAACGGTCAAGGTATAAATACCGTATGGATATATATACCACTTACATCATAAACTTTAACTTCCTGATATATTGGACCTAAGTTTTAGAATGCTTACTTGAAATCTTAGTTCTGAGCTTAATCAATTAAGTCATGCAAAGTTACCATCTTTCTAACTAATCACCCACTGATATGTAAATATGTGGTGCACACTGCATATCAGCGAGAGAGCAATCGCAAGGGTCCAACGCCAAGTTCTGAACAGGAAGCCCCCAAAACACCAGATCCCAAGGTCACTCTCTTTACTTTCTTCTCCTTCCACGTCTCTTCCATGCACCGCGCTGCTTCTTTTCTAACTCGCAAATTCTTTTTTCTTTTCTTTATTTGTTGTTATATATAAAATGTGTTGCGTACGCGCAGACCCTCAGAAGACTTGCTCAGAATAGAGAGGCAGCTAGGAAAAGCAGGCTTAGGAAAAAGGTGGATGCTTTAGTCTCAGTTGTGTCAGTCCACGCATTTCAGGAACGACTTTTCAAAGCTCTCTCATTTATCCATTTATGTGTTGCCTCAGGCATATGTTCAGCAGCTGGAGTCAAGTAGAATAAGGCTTAATCAGCTGGAGCAAGAGCTACATCGTGCTAGAGCTCAAGTAAGGATAAAAAATAGCACATATCTCAATTTGGGCATTCCAGTTGATTCTCTAAATGGACATCAAATTGACAAAGTTGCAACTAATTAAATCATTGCTAGCACTTACGTACAAAACTTACAAGGGCTCAATACAATTCCTTTTTAGGGCGCATTCTTTGGAGGTGCAGCTTTGGGAGGAGAGCAAGGCCTTCCCATGGCTATGAGCAGCATTAGCTCAGGTCTTGACAATAGCAAAACCACAATATTATGTGTACTTATTACCAACGTGATTTGTTTTGTTTTTGGGGTAAACTTACCAACATGATTTTCACAAGTATGTACATCGATCAATTTCAGATGCTGCAGCAATGTTTGATATAGAATATGCGAGATGGCTAGAAGATAACCATAGAATAGTGTGCGAACTAAGAGCTGCAGTTCAAGAGCACCTTCCCGAGAGCGAGCTTCGGCTGTTTGTTGATAATTGCTTGGCTCATTATGGCCAGTTAATGAATCTCAAGAGCATAGTGGCCAAAACAGACGTGTTCCATATTGTGTCTGGCTTGTGGAAGACCCCAGCCGAACGTTGCTTCTTGTGGATCGGTGGGTTCAGGCCATCAGAACTCATTAAGGTACCACTCAATCCAACCCAACCTCAAAAATATGCCGTCTTCCCCCCCAACCCCCACATCATCAACAATAATATGATGCGGAAACACAAGACAAAGACAGCCTAGAATATCATGAAGTCATGTGTCAAGGACTTTGTTTCATGCTAGTTTTATATTTTTAGTATGGGTTTGGGTGATTTTAGCTTACTTGCATGCGTGACGGGGGAGGAATTGAGGTGCGTAATACAAGGTATAGATAAGATGTTGATATAAATGCCGGGACCGTGTTTTGTCGGTGGGGCATACACACACACACACACACACACACAATTACTAATGAAATGAGTGCCATCAATGAATGACGAAAGGTATCATGAAGGTTTCCGTTAATGAGTAGAGTTAGGCTTCATTCCCATAAAGCCATACCTTTCACTCCACATAATCTCTGGCTGGAGCCCGATCGAGGTTGAGAAAGTAAGAGAATAGAGACTGGCACGGGTCTCTATCTCTCATGGTCTTATCTGTTATTGATGGGAATAAAGTTCAAGTTCCTATACCCATCTCTTACTTTGTACCCTAGTTAATCAATAAACACGGTCCCCCCATGATTAACTACATATACATTTGTCAAGAGCCTAACTTTCTTAGTCATTAATTACACATAAATTGTTTAGGATTAACATGTGTTTATGTCATGTGCGTTTCAGATTATTGTGAGTCAAATTGAACCCCTGACGGAGCAACAAATACTGGGTATATATGGGTTGCAACAATCTACGCAAGAGGCAGAAGAAGCTCTCTCCCAAGGGCTTGAGGCTCTCAATCAATCTCTCTCAGACACTATAACATCTGACTCATTGAGCTGTCCACCCAATATGGCTAACTACATGGGACAGATGGCCATGGCCATTAATAAGCTCTCGACTCTTGAAGGTTTTGTGAGACAGGTACGTTGTTAATGTTAGATGATTCTTTTTGACTGCTCGGTGCGTATAAATAAAGATCGTGAATGCATATATGTTGCTTTTGGTGGTGGGTGATTTGTGGTCGGTCTTTTGATGTGGTCTGGTTTGTGGTCCCCAAAGATTGTGTTTCTATAACTGACCTCGTGGGGGTAGTTAGGTAGGAACAAGAATCTGTTCCTCTTTGGGTAGGGGAGGGGAGAGACCTACCCCAACCCATGAACAAATCCTTCCATGCACATGTCTCACTCCTATGACATAGTTATATACGGAATCTACAAAATTTGCCTCTCCATCTTTAAATATTAAGGGGGCATAATTTATTTCTCGAAAAGGAAACAATGTTCGTTCAGGGTCAGTTTCTTAGAGGTAAACACCATAGATACACCTTAATCATGATAATTAAAGCCTCCCCCATGAGTTTCCACATATATAAATTGAATGTGAATATATAGCTTTGGACTTATAGGAAACTTCAATTTCATTTTCAGTTTTGTTCTGGTACCCTGGGAAATATATATATTAAACTGGTTCTATTGAAAAATTTTGAAATCACCAGTTGACTATAATTAGTACTCACAAGTAACCAAAAAAAAAATCAAAGTGAAGGTAAGGTAAGGTGACATAGTAAGCACATATACCTGAAGTATACTCCCTCCATTCCTTAATATAAGGGACATAAGATAAAATTACACAGACAAAGGAAAGTAATAAATTTGTCTGGAATATAAAATAGTTTCCAAAAATACACTCATTTAATCTTAATAACTCTTCCATCATACAATTAATACAAATAAATTATATTGAAAACATAGTATCTTAATTAGGGGTATTTTTAAAAAAGTCATTAAATACACCAGACAAATCCCATGTGTCTCTTATATTTTAAAACACGAAAACTTTTCAAATTATTCCTTATATCAAGAACGGGGGGAGTATATAGAAGCCTTTAATCTGAAATTATATATAAAGATTACCAGTAGTGGTGATGACAGGTGAGTGGAATCATCTGCTCGTGACTCTAGGGCATATCAGTGGTCCCTTACCAGTACAACTTTCATCCAGAGAGATCCCTTGAGGCCCATATGTAATGATGTCATGGTCGTAACCAACCCTTGAGGTTTGAGTAATTAAACCACATATTGTTCCTTCTAGATATATAACTCCGTTTTTTACCATGTCTTGAACTACATAAACTCACATGCCGAACGGAACTCTGAAAAAAATATTATTCCTTCTAAATATCAACACACCTACTTCTTCTTGTAATGAATGACGCGATCATTCTAATCAATATACAAGTGTGAACACATTAAATTCCAATCAAGGTGTCCTGGACAGGTCCCATCAAGGATATCCCATAAGTAAAACACATGAAACAAGACAAAGGAGAAGAAAATTAGCTGAAGTTAAATTGAGTACGGTGGTGAAATGCTCTAAAATTCTTTGTGAATCTCATTATGGTAATAAAGTTGGTTCACCAACTTTGGTTTATTTCAATGGGTCAATCACTGATTTCGCAAGCCACTGAAGAACGAAAGCTTATAGATGTTCTAAGTAACCATCAAATCAACAAGAAACAGATACTAGAGGAATTATCAGGTAGAGTAGATTAATCATAATGATTACTGGTTTTAACGCAAGAAAGCATATCATTCAGTCGTAATTTGACCAATTTGAGGTATTTATGCTTCTATCGAAAATGTGGACTTTGAAAATTCGTGGTGTGGTGGAGACCTGGCTTTATACGTACAGTGATCAGTGTCGTTGTTTCTGCCCTTTGGATTCAGGATAGTTGAAAATAGTGCTGCAGTGTCTTTATTTTGAATAAAATCTTCTCTTTGAAATGTGTATGCCTTTTATTTGTTTTTAATGCGTATATCTTTTACCGTCTAGTTGAGTTTTTTTCCGGGGTGTGCTTTTAAGTTTCCCTCAAAATTATGTCTATCATTAAATAATCCAAAAATTGACTATGGAAGAACATGTATATATCATAATCAATTAAGTAGTCAGTGGATAGAGGTTGCGAGTCCCTATTCTTGTTTCAAAATGTTGGACTTGGACCCTGTTTAATTAATCATTACTTTGATTGCCCCTTCAATCCTTTCAATTTTGTCCAGATTCATTCGCTTCTATGGTAGGTCATATTTACACACACACACACAATGTCATGTGTAATTATAACATTCAATTTCTAACTGAAGCTACATACATGGTATTAAGTAGAGAAATCGAGTGTTATGACATTTTTATGACTGACAATAGTTAATTTGTTTTTTCTTAAATGAAAATGAAAACTTACAGGCAGATAATCTGAGGCACCAGACTTTTATCCGGCTGCATGAGATACTGACGACGCGTCAAGCAGCGAGGTGTATGCTGGCGATCGCCGAGTACTTCCATCGTCTACGAGCTCTGAGTTCTCTGTGGATGGGACGACCTCGTCAAGAATAACCTCTGCTTGCTGCTACTTTCCTTTAAGCTTCTTTAATTAATTCTCTCTTTTCTTACAGATTATTGGATTGATGTCTCTGCTATCGCCCTACCTTCTTCCCCCCCGCTAACGCTGTATATAATTAATAGACACGCCACGCTATAATTATTACCATAGAAATGAATTCCAACTACATCTCTCTCACCATGAAATTAAAGGAGAGTATTGAAATGAAGTAAATTTATTACCCAGAGAAATGGGAAAAACTAACTTTGCTATTAAAGAAAATAAAAGATGGTTCGGTTGGGTTGTCCAGCGTGAGAATTACATGCCTCAATAATCCTGATCGTCAGAGCAACAGACAAAGTCCTTAGTTTCAGGAAAAAGAAGTGCAAATCACTCCTATGTCGGTCTTCCCTTCAACTTCAATGGCATGTCTAGGATTAGGCCTAGTTTTTTTTTTCGCTTTTTTTTTTCTTCGTTTTAAATGAGTGGATTAGGTGGGCGGGGTTGATGTAAGGTTGGCTTCAAAAACTCAATTATCAACTTTCACCAAAAAAAAAAAATCAATTATCAACAATGGTCAAATTAACAAATATTAGTATCAAAAAGGACAAATTAGTGTTTTCTTAATCAATTCAATTTATATTTACATTAGAAGTCAGACAAATATAGGTCTACAATTATAATATTAACGCGATGAGTGATAAAAAAACCTCTCGCCCAAGGGAGATGCATCCGGAATACTTTGTTTATTTAGAATATTATATATAGATATATGACTTTGGAACCTTAGGTTTATTAATGTATTAAAATAAAATTTAAAAATAATTTTTTCTTGCCATATATGAGGCTTGCTTAGCCTAAATTTAGGTTCTCTCCATACTTTTTTCTATACATAATTTCCTCCATTCATTTTACCATTCATTTAATTATTACTATAAATAACATTATGATAATGGTTTTTAGTGCATTCTACTTATAATAATACATACATACAATAAAATTAAATATATTGTCCATTTATAGATAATTTTTTTAACCATTCATTCAGTCACAATTAATGAAAGAGTTTGTGTTTAGAAGGAGGTGTAAAGAATAAGTACGTAGATAATCAAATCCACCATTGACAAGCCCTTAGGATTCATTTAACTTAATTTCACAAGAAAAAACAAAACTGTAATGTATGTCAAAAAACTTTTCTTTTTTCGGTGATCATCATTCCTCAATAAACTGATTAATTTCAGACGTTTGAAGGTTGAATGCTTTAGCTAAAAAATAAATGCGAAGAAAAAAATAAAAAAAGAAAGAAAAGAATAAAGCTCATCCCACTAATGTTGGGCTCCTGGTCATTGGTCTGCTAAAAAATATGCAAAGGCCATTAGATTTTTTTTTTGGTGGAGAGAGGCCATTAGATTTAAAGGCAAGACCATTTCCTTTAAAGCCAAGGCGTGGGCTCAAGGGCTTGAAACTCTCTATTTTGGTACAGAATGGCTTAAAACTTTGAGCCCTCAACATAAGTTTGAAATTTAAGCCCAATACACAACCAACTCAAGGAAATTAGACAAAGATGGATCATTTCATGCTAATTATTTTAAGGAAAAATGTCGCTTATGAACCAAAATTTTGAATTAATAACATTTATGAATTCAAAAATTATGAAATGACAAAAAAAGGTCCATGATAGTAAACTTAACAAAATTTTAATTATTAAATTAGCTAAATATCATCCCTAAAATGAAGTGTAAAATAGTTGAAGAAGAATGTGAAATTTGTATACTTGAGTGTCAAATAATATTAGTTGAAAATTGTAATTGGTAAGTAAAATTTCATTTTTTGTATAAAATGAAAGAAGATTAGTATCAAATCTTATAATGTTAGTTTAATGAAAAGTGTTAAAAATTAAGAGTGATACTTTAATTTTAGTAAGTGTAAACTATTCAATTTAAAATAACTAAATAATGAAATATAAATGACAGGGTTAACCAGCTTTAGATGAAAATCTAGCCGCTTTAACTAATACCATGATTTGAATTTTGACGAATGTTTAGACAGTCATTTATGCGATAAGCACTTATTTGATAGATAATAAACGAAAGAGGCGTGATTTCCTCATACAAGTAAGGTGTGTTTGGTACAAGGGATGGGACGAGATGGGAGATGAGGGATTTTAATGGAAAGGAGGGCGAGAGGAGGAGAGATGAGATATAGAAGGAAGGGAAAGGAAGGGAAGGGGATTGGGGTGAGAGGAGGAATTTTAATAATTTGTTATTTAGTTTATAAGGGGAGGTGAGGAGAGGGAAGTTAATAATAATTTGATCATTTTACCCTTGAAATTAAAGAAGTTTTCTATCATTTTTATGAGTATAAAAAATTTCAATGTTGAGTATAAAATTATACTTTAATATTTTATACTCATACTACACAATTTTATACTTAATATTGAAATTTTTTATACTTACCTTTTAAGATATGGGACTTAAGTGCAATAATTTTTTGTATTGGAACCTTCAAGTAAATATTTTCATATTTTTGAAATTTTTTAAAAACACTTTTTATTAAAAAAAGATCAAAATTAAAAAAAAGTTCAAAATAAAAAAAAGTGTCCCCTCCACCCCCAATTTCAAAGGAGACACTTTGAACTTTGAGGGGGAAAGGAGGAGAGTTGCTCCCTACTCCTCTCCCCCCCCTCTCAAACTATTTATCCAAACAGGGGAGGGGAGCAACCTTCGCTCTAAAACCACCATACCAAACAGAGATTAAGTGTTCTATTCTAAGCTCGTAGTGGGAATTTGAATATTCAACATTCTTCCACAAGTTCATAATAAATCCAAATCTAATATTATGCTTACTGTAAATAAGCAATCAAGGAGAACTCAAACGAAAAATGAGGATATCACTCAAATGAAATAATATAAAAAAATATACCCATTAAATGAGCCGTGTTTATTAGGAAGAAGCCGGCCTCACTTCACACCCATGTTGTTAAAACCGGATCAGACCGGACCGGCAGGTTCGACCGGTCGGATCGGGAACCGGTGCCTGATCCGGTCCGGTCACAGCACTCGATCGTTACTGTTCAGAACCGGTGAGAACCGGTCCAAAATCGGTGAAACCGGCCTTGAACCGGTTCTGCATTATTTTTTTTTTCAAATTTTTTTAAAAAATTCTTTTTTATTTTTAAGATAAAATAGCATTATTTTTAGTACAAAATATGTTTTTTTTATATATTATAATATTATATAAGCATTATTATGATATATAACTAATAAAAATTATATATTTAGTTAATAAATAATAAATAATAAATTATTAATTTATTATTTTGAACTCAAAATATGATTATAGATGAATATTAGCTTATTTAAATTAAAATATTGAGTTATGAAACTCATTAATAATTTATTTGTGGTGAATAATATATTGATAATTTAATATTATTTAGTTTAAGACTTTAATTAAGTTATAAAATTTGTTTAAATTTATATTATTTATTTTAAATATATTATTTTAATCACTACCGGTCCGACCCTGGTTCAACCTCGGTCAAACCATTGAACCTTGAACCAGTGACTTGTCCGATTCAATGTCCGGTCCGGTTCTGACAACATTACTTCACACCCAAACATATTAATATTATTATCATATATAAATAAATATATGGGCTGCTTTATTGTCACATTCCAATCCACCCCAGCTGCTGTTGCCGTGCTCTGTAACCCAGCCGACAAGAAGGCACTCCTCTAACTCAAGAAGGACCTCAACAACCCATACCTCCTCGCCTCCTGGAACCCTGATACTGATAGCTGCTACTGGTACACCGTCAAGTGCGACCGCAAGACCCACCGTATCATCTCTCTCACCATTCTTGCTTCCGTCCCCTACACCAACTTCTCCACCCAAATCGCACCTTCCATCGCCGATCTCCCTTACCTCCAGTCCCTTGAATTTCACAAGCTTCCCAATCTCACCGGCCCACTTCAACCTGCCATCGCCAAGCTCACCCGCCTCACCTCCCTCCGCATCAGCTGGACCAACCTCTCCGGTCCAGTCCCCAACTTCCTAGCCCAGCTCAAGAACCTCACTTTCCTGGATCTCTCCTTCAACAATCTTTTTGGAACAATCCCTCCCTCCCTCCTTCTGCCAATTGCCTAACCTCGGCGCCCTTCGCTTGGACCGCAACTACCTAACCGGTTCCATGCCCGAGTCCTTTGGTTACTTCAAGAGCAGCCCCAATCTTTATCTCTCTCACAACAATCTCTCTGGTCACATCCCCATGTCCTTAACCAACTTGAACTTGACTACCATGGATTTGTCACGTAACAACCTGGAAGGAGATGCATCCATGCTGTTTGGCTCCAATAAGACGGTGTAGATAGTTGACCTTTCGAGGAATCATCAGTTAACGTTCAATCTGAGCAAGGTGGTGTTCCCGAGCAGCCTGACATCACTGGATCTGAATCACAATAAGATATACGGCAGCCTTCCGGTGGGGCTGACCGAACTGAATTTGCAGTACTTGAATGTGAGCTATAATAGGCTGTGCGGTCAGATTCCGGTGGGAGGAAAGTTGCAGAGCTTCGACATATATTCATACTTACATAACAAGTGCCTCTGTAGCTCCCCGCTACCAGCCTACGAATAAGAACAATCTTGCAGTGATAATGAATTAAGCATAGTACTGACAGTGTGTTAAATAACTTCGCGTGGAAGATATGTTCAATGTTGAAGATTTATTCAAAATTTAGTTGAGGAAATATCTACAGAAAATCAGAAAATTAGGAAAGTGGTTAGCTATAATTTAGGAGTAAAACTGGTTTATTATTTTCAGTATTTTTCAGTAAATAAATATGGGTTATTATTTCCTATTTTTTCTGGATTTTAGTTTCTTGAATGCCTATACACGAGGCAACATTATTTGTTGTATTTAGATGCTTCAAATTAATAATAAACAGAGTATTACCTATGAAACTTTCATCTCCTTCTCCGGCTCTTTCCTTTGTTGTATGCATTTTTCTTCCTTAATCTAGCACAAAGTCACGTGCATATGAGTTCTCTTGCTCTTTTGTATTGATGATAACCCATGAAAGAAGCATCTGGATTGTAAAAAATATTTATAATTATATATTGTGTGTAATAAATTATTTAAAATATCAATAAAAGTATTTTTGGTTTGAAAGTATTTAAAATATCAATATAGTAAAAGTTTTTTTAGTTTGAAACAATGGTAGCTTTGAAATTTTTTCCTTATTTCAAAATAATTATCATTTTATAATTTTCAATAAAGTATAAATTATAGTTGGACAACTTTATCTTTCAATAATAATGAAAAAGAAAAATATTAAATAATTAATAAGGATATAATAATAAAATACAATTAAATTTTATTAATTTTTAAATTATTTATTAACTTTTTTAATTGACATGCATAACTACGAAATAACAATTATTTCAAAATAAAAGGAGTACTATATATATATATATATATGGGACATGGTCTCTCCTAGCAAAAGAGACTCTGCCTCTGTCCTATCACCTTTTCTTAAGTTTTTTATTTTTTAATATTTAAATTTAAAAATTAAAAAAATAATTTTTTACAATTATATAATTTTGAAAATTGTATTGTTTTCATTTTATTTTTTTTTAATTTTAATATTATATAATAAAAATAGTATCATTACCATCATATAGTTGTACAAAATGAGAAAAAAAGATATAAAACAGAATAAAATTGTATAAATACATGATTATATGATCTCGAAAGATATATTGTATCATTTATAATTTTTAAAATTATAAAATAAAAAAAAATAATTTTCATACCATGACAAGAACATGGGGGAGGGGGTGGCAAGAGACATCCCCATCCTATATATATATTGGTATTTACTACTCCTATATGTATTATTTACTTATTCATTTGTAATATATAATTCTTAACCCCGTTGTATCGATCGGTCCTTGGCGCAGTATGGAAACATATTTTAATATGTTAAGAAAATTGTTAATTAGTAATATGAAAAGATAACATTTTTAATATCTGACAATTGACTTAATTTCATTCTTTTTCTCTATGTTCTGAGAAGCCCCTTTTCTGTGTCGGCATGTTTTGCTGAGTTTCAATCTTTTTAAATTATTTTCTTATGATATTTCTTATATATGAGAAAAAAAAGTACATGTAGATAGATGCTTTGTTTAAGGGAGAGTAGTTATCTGTTTCAATTATTGATTAGATTAAGAGTGCACTAACCAAATATGTGTGCTTTATGCTTGGTGTTACAGACTTCTTTTTTTTTTGGCTGCAAGTTTAAAATATTGTGATTGGAAAAATTTTTTGGCCACATTTTAATTTGATAATTTGAAAGCCGAACATAATGCAATTATTATATGACAAAATGATAGTTAAATATGCTCATTCAAAAAAATAATAAAAATAAAAATGTGTAAGAATATGGAGTGTTTGACGATCCAATATACTTTTTTGGCCGAAATCGACGATCCAATATACGAAGCAGGAAACAAAAAACTTATCATGGTGATAGCGATATAACTAATAGATAACTATTACCGAGTCGAAAATCTAGTGATCATGGATATTAAAAATCAGACTTTAACGTTCAACCAAAAGTATTCATCTTAATTCTCAAATTGATACTTTTGAAATCCTCGATTGTCACAGATACAAACTTCAAAGTATTTTCAGGCCAAAAAATACTTCAAAGTATTTCATGTGGAAAATTGAGTAAAATACTACAATTATCAAAAGATATTACACATATATATACAAGTATACAACAACTTTGACAAAATTTACCAAAATACAATACATGAAATTGGAAGATGAGATTACATTTTTATAAAGTTTATTTTTTTAAAATAAAAAACACAAATCATGATTTTGAATCACAATTTGTGTTAAGATTATGCAAATTGTGATGCACTTTCACGATTTTCAATAAATTTTTTTTAAACATAAAGCAAATAATGAAGTTGAATCACGATTTGCATTATGTGCTTTTTAATTATAAGTTGTGTCACACAGCGTTTGGTTCTAAGGTTAATTATTATAATAATTATTACATAATGATTAATATAAGGTAATGAATAATAATTATAATAATTGTTAAAAATAATAATAACAATAATAATTGTTAGGTAATGATTAATAATTGAGTATAATAGATACTTATTTTGTCCATATTATAAGACATTTTATATAAGAAATTATTTGTCTAAAATATAGGATATTAGATATTTTTATTCCCATTTTACTTATATCTTTAATGTTTTCGTGCTTCTGATTTATAACTTTACAATGATAATAAAATGTGTTATGTAATAAAGGTAAAATAGGAAATATGTGTACTTTGCATTGATTTCAAATAAAGAAACGATTTTCTTAATATGCGTATAATTGATAAAAAACGCCTTATAACATAGATTGAAGGGAGTATACTCTATTTGTGTTTCATTTTATAGTACATTTTTAACAACTGCACACGGACCAAAACAATAATTAGTAACTAAAATTTTTTTCCACTTTTTCCTAAACTACCCTCATTAAATACATTGAGAAAGAAACATTTTAGTAATTGAGAATATTTGAGCCTACTAGTTAGGGGTAATCTTAGAAAGAAAAATAATATATTATGTAATCAGCAAAGTGCACGATATTATGAAACAAAGATTTCTCAAAAAAGTGCAATATATAACAAAATGGAGGGAGTATTGTCGCACCCAGAAAAATGCGACAGAAGGAAAAAAGAGAACAAAACTGGTTTTCTAGCGAAAACCGACTTGTGAGGAGTCGCCACCATAATTTTGAGGAAAATCTTGGGAAACAGAATTGAAGAAGAAAGGATGGTCTGCGTAATCGGAGTTGGATTCGGGAGTCGATTGTGCGTGGGGAAGGTGTTATGCACCCCACGACACCCGTTCCTAGGAACGATTACCTTGCGTTGATTGCGTAAATTAATATGGCTTTAAAATATATTTTGGTTTTCCTTTTATAATTCACATGCGAGAAAACGGGTAGAGAAAAAAAGAAATTAAGAAAGTTTGAAAAATGGAATAAGGAAAATAAATTAACTTAGAAATTAAGGAGATTAAAAAAAATGAGGAAAAAGGAATTTAAGAAAATAAATTGAAAAATATTTATTAAATTATGGGAAAAAACACCAAATAAACCAGAAAATATTTATTTATTTATAAAGGCGGATCTGGAAAAATAACTTGGTAAATATTTATTAAATTAAAGAAAAAACACCAAGTAAAATCAGGAAATATTTATTTAGTTACAAAGGTGGATCTGGAAAAATAAATCGATAAATATTTATTAAATTAAGAAAAAACACCAAATAAATCAGAAAAAGACTTATTTACTTATAAAGGCGGACCTGGAAAAATAACTTGGTAAATATTTATTAAATTAAGGAGAAAAACACCAAGTAAAATCAGGAAATATTTATTTAGTTACAAAGGTGGATCTGGAAAAATAACTTTGTAAATATTTATTAAATTAAGGAAAAAACACCAATTAAAATCAGGAAATATTTATTTAGTTACAAAGGTGGATCTGGAAAAATAAATCGATAAATATTTATTAAATTAAGAAAAAACACCAAATAAATAAGAAAAAGACTTATTTACTTACAAAGGCGGACTTGACCCAGGATCAGAGCCTGAGGCCTACGTACCGTGCAATGGGGATCAAAGTTCACGTAGTTCGGGACTAGAAATACGTGTCATTTGGTTGATATTTTTTAATTTTTGTAATAAGAGAAAGTTAATGGAAAATAATTTAACTTTTTGCAAACAAAACCATTTTTTGAGATTGAGTTGGTGGGTTTTAATTTGCAAAAGATAATTTAATCCCGCTTACTTACTCTTATTTTGTTTTGCTTTGAAAACATTTTTTTATTATTATTTTTTTTATTTTTGGAAATGCTTTTATTTGATTTTTAACTTTTGAAAAACCATTGTATTTTTATTTATTTTTTATTTTTCTTTTATACTTTTGGAAATTTTTCCAAATAAAGGAAGTCAATCTACCTGTTGCCGACTCACAGTCATGCCCGATAAATTGATTCCTTAATTACCTGCAGAAGTTCTAAATCTTGCGGTATTAAGGTTTTGTTACGCTTTTAAAATAAAACTTTAGAAAATAGTACTACTATTTTTTTTATTTTCAAATGATGATTTTATTATATATTTTTAGATAAAATTAGGAAAAACTTGTTATTTTATCAAAATTTATTCATTTATAAACCTATTATTATTTTATCTTTTATATATATTTTTTAATATAATTATTTTCTCAAAAACGTCATTTGATTAATGCATCTACGTGGACTCATAATCTCGCGCGATAGCTCAATAAACTTGCGTACCTGCGTGAGTCCCAGAAACTCACGTGGTATAGCTACTAACTCGGTTTTTTCTATTATATAGGAAAAATTTGAAAATCAACAAGTATTATTCGTATAAAATATTTCAAGATATATTTATTATATTGCAAAATTATATAGTGCGAAACTGTTTATTATTTACGCGGACTTGCAGGTTCAACGTGATTAATGGAGACACTCGCGCGAGTTGGAAAACCCTCATAGAGCGTAATTACAAGGATAATTATTTTATTAATTTACTTTACTACCTTTTATTTTTTTTTTACTAAGAAAACGCACTTTAGGCACCAAAAATTCGCTTAGACTTACCATGTGTAATCTCTTGTTATAGGCTTCTGATGACAGGCCCATACCACAACAAAAACAACAACAACAACAACAACAAATATATATATATAGAAGACAAGACTCGCAGGGCCAGAATTATATCTCCTAAGACCTTGCTCAAAATTCATGGGCCCAGTAGCTTTCCTAAGTTCATCACACACTTCCTCACAGACAGGCCCAATACGCACCCAGGAGTACACTGAACAACCCCAGAACAACAAGAAAAAAAACCAGAACGCGTAAACCGATCCCTCCCATTGACATGATCACGGGTGACCAGAAATATTATGCACGGAGAACAACCTAAAAGAACCAGTTTCGAATTAGATGCGAAGGCTCAGTAGCAATTTCACCTAAGGCTTATCGTTAATCAAGTTAGAGGATGTGAACTACAACCTAACACCCCTTTTCGAATCAATTTGACCATCCAAAATAGCAAAATATCAAGACAAGAATTCACGGCAAAACCAACACTAAATTCCTCAATGCCCAAGACAAAACTAGAATGCAGCACGCGATTAATCCCTTAAATCAATCAGCAGAGGACCCAACAGAGAACCTAGGCGGAAAAACTACAGATACTTCTATGAAATTCATACCAAAATAATCCAGTTGTAACCAGTAAAATAAACTAACCCAGAGGATAATTGCTTTCAACTTACGCCTCGGATCCCTTGCCCCTCTTCCAATCCGTGCGCTCTCATCCCTTCGGCCTCGGCCCTTCCTTGGTTCAGCTTCCAGAATTTTTCAGTGTCCAATTTCCCAGAGTTTTTCGGTCCCCTCTCCCCTTCCTCGTAGGAAATCCGCCCATTTTATAGAGCTCTCCACGGTGCTTGGAGAAGAAACCCGAGCGTGGTCCCCTCCTTTGTGTCTCTGCCTTGCTTTTTTCTGGCTTCGCAACTGCTTTTCCTGTTTTTGCCGTCACTTTTGGCTCCCTCTGTTCCCTTGACGCGTGCTCCTTCTGTGATTTTAACCGTGCACATCTCTCTCTGTTTCTATCCTTTTCGTGTTTGGCTCCCTCTCTCTGACTCCCTCTACTTTCCTTCCTCTTTTTGGTCTGCGGCTCTGTCTTCGTCCGGTCTCGTGTGTCTGCTACTCCCTCAGTTTCATTGCCTTTCTTCGATTCATCGCGACGTAGGTCTCCCTCCTGCAGCTTTTCCCTTCACAACCATGCCTCCTGCAGCTTTCTCTGTGGCTCTCGCTCCCTCTGTCATCCTCTGTACTCGGCTCCCTCGGTCTTGTCTTCCTATATATCTCGGGTGCCAGCCTTTGCCATTTCAGTAATTAAGCCCTAACTGGGGCCTGTGGTGAAGTGTGTGAAGTGTGACTGAGGTGCTGGGCTTCAGCATTTTAAGCCCAGTACCTCGAGCCAGAAACACTTCCCTTCATTTTTTTTTTCCGGATATGTGATGTGGGCTTGAAATGCCCAATACGGTTGGGCCCCAAAGCATTCTCTTCCTTCCCCCTTTTTCTTTTTAATCTATATATATTTATATATTTGTTTATTTGTTATTATTTATTTTTTTTAATTATATATATTTTTTGTTTTTTCTGTTTCTTTATATTATTATTTATTATTTATTTGATTTTATTTTTATTTTTATTTTATTTTTTTATAAAATGCCCGGACAAAATGGGGTGTTCACAAGTATTAATTAAAAACTTGTAAATAATAAAAAAATTAATTTTTAAACATAAACTATTTTAACAAATTAATTAGTAATTATTAAATTTTAATTAATAAAGTCAAATTTTCACAACAATTATAAATAAAAAGTTTTCTTTCACAAAAAAAAAAGAAATTGTTAACCTTGTTCGTAATGACTTCTTATGCCACATCTTACTCTCCTTTAAGCACGTTGTGGTCAACCATGTCTTATGAATTCTTCTTCATGTTGAAATTTAGATGACTCCGTGGCAACTGCAGCCGGTGGGGTATTCACATCAAATACAGAAGACTTAATTGGAGAACTTGACTGTTGGGGAGTCATTAACACTTCATTTGATGGCCCGCCCATTTCAAATAAATAATTGTTATACTCATGCTCAAAAAGTGTTGAATTCTCCAATAAAGACATAAATGACCCAAATTGATGTAAATTTGGTGAGCTTAATTGGGATACGGATGACAGTGGCATGTAATGGTATTGAGTATAAATATCTGAAGATGAAGCGACTCTAGGATTTGGTTCCTCTACATCTCCCACCACATATTGATTTTGTGCCTCTTATTCTTCAGCCGCAACCGGTGGTTGAGTTGAAAAATAGCCATCACTTTATTTACGTGGTCTACCCTGAGTAATCATTAGACGTGATAGCTTAATTACAAGTGGAGCAGGTTAAGGAACCATGTTGTAGTGTTGTTTTCTTAATACTATTCTAATATTTTGTTGCTCATGTATAACACTTTGTTGATATTCCCCAGTTGGCATTGACAAAGGGTCTTGAATACCTAGCTAAATCAATTCATCAGCTATATTAACCTGAAATCAATCATAAGATATTATTAGATAATGACATTATCCATATAAAGCAAGATAAGACAATAATTTTAGATACTGACCGCAAAACAGGTTGCTGCACTAGAAGGGTGCATCCATCGTTGAGTGTGTCTCCAATACCATCACATATACTCAGATCTATGATCTAATGCCTCATGTGTCATAAGTGATTCAACAATAGCATTGTGTCACCCAAACCATAATGTAATATACTCCATATGCTTTTGAATCCAATTTTCTATTGTTCTTCCTCTTAGTTGGATTGTGTAGCAATTTCCTAAACAAATTGGGGCAATAGGTATTAGTTGTTGACGACTAAATTGCCTAAGCACATGATCGTGATGATGCCATTTAATTATATGGAAGCATATAAGTGGGACCGAAGCTCACCAAATTTGTGGTGACTCTAAGCAATATCCTGGAATTAATTGATGCACCGTTGGAGATTAATAAGGCTGCCAGACTATGTCTTCCTCTCCCATTGCATTAAGCAACTTCCTATAAGTATGCAACACCTTATTTATCGGACGAGGTTGCCCTCCTACATTTTTCTTTCTATAATGACGTGAAAGAACTTGTTAAAATTTGTATGGTTAAAATAATAAGCCAAAATCAAATAGTTGGAGTGTAAATTAAGCATACCTAAATTCCAAGAGTGGTTTAAGAGGATAGATATCTATACTTGGATATCTATACGTGGAGGTAGTTCTGGTGCTAACATCGAGAAACGATCCTATGCCTACAGATGGAGTAATATCATACATCCATCTATCCCTTGGTCTGTTTAGTCTATAGCATTGCATAATTCTCTAAATAAGTATGCTAATACTGTAGAACCCCAAGAATATTGGCCAGCACTTGAGAGATCCCAAAGCAATGGGAGATATATTAAATAAATCTTGTGGCTTGACCTGTCTGGCATTAAAAGTCCACCAATCAACCGTAGTATTTATGCACGAGCAAATCCTTGTACTTGTAATTCAAGTGCATCATCATCAAGGTTAGGAAAGTGTTCTGCTAGCTAAGTAACTGGTATCCTCTATCCATACATATACTCTGCAGGTGGTATAATGCCAAATCTCATATGACAAACATTAGCCCAATTTAAGTCTGTATTACCACTCACAGGTAGTCCTTCATAATGAAGGCCCAACTGAATTGACATATCCTGTAAAGTAATTGTGTATTCTCCATGGGTTGTATGGAAAGTATGGGTCTTCGGATGCCACCTCTCAACAAGTGCTGAAATTAAAGTCGAATTATACTCAAATTGGCCTATTCTAGCAACTACATAGAATCTAGTCTGTATAAGGTAAGACATAATTTGGATTGATAGTTCAATTATTCGGTCTTTATGCATGACTCATTAAGTTTGAAGAATTCGATTGACCTAAAAAATTTAAAATAAAGTATCTAATAATTCTGAACAATTGATAATTACATGCAAAAAAAAGTTACTTACATTGTGAGCCCACACAGTCTTGGAAAATATGTCGTGGTTGTAAATATAATAGTGAATTGTCCTTTGGACCTGGGTTAATAATATGCTGTGGTTGTGCCATTTGAGAACTGTCTATGCAATGGTTTTAGTTAATTAAAAATAAAGTACAACATAATATAGTCACTTTAATAAACTCATACAAGCAATTACAATTAACAATTTCCATGCCTTTGGCAATATTTAAAAAATTTCATATCCATATATTTGAAAAAATTTAAATACATGGGGAAGTATACAAATTAATGTCTAAAGACTTAACGCTATGGACAAATGGAATGATTATGACCTATTTGCTTACATAGTCCACACTTATTAGGTTGACCAATCATAGTCCAATCCATTTCGTTACGTATACAAGTTGAATGAGGATGACCTTTTTCTCTAATTATTGCAGGGTCCGGGATCAAACTTGGAATATCAGTTTCTAGCCAATGAACCTCATCACCTATCAAATGGAACTCGTTACTATAAGCAAGGCTCATGGTTTCTAATATGAAAATTGGATCCATAAATTGCAAATGATCTACTTGTACAAAGGCACATGCCGCAATAACATGCATGCATGGATACTTCTGCACCTGAAATTCTCCATAGTCACATGTTCTTTCATTCAAGTTTATCTTGCAACAATGACTAAATTGACGGAGTTGAACATTGTACAGCTCAGCAACCTCAAATGATGTTTCTCTTCTATCATATATGCGAACAACACATGTAGATGCATTCTGTGTTGTCATTTCTAACTTTCTGCTCAATGTCTCAAAATATACTTGTCCAACAGCTATTTGTGCATGCACTTGTTGGGTACATTTGACAAAATCTTTGTCCCTATACATGGTAGCCTTCACAATACCAGTAATTGGCAAACTCAGAACACCTTTAAAGACACTCATGCATTTAGCAAGATTTGTTATCATGCGACTATAATGCTGGTACCCACTATCATATGCGTGAGACCATCTTTCTATTGGGATGTTAGCAATCCAAGTAGCTGTAGGTGGATGAATCAATACTATCTCTTCCAATTGCTGGTTAACATAATGGTGCTGATATGCATAGCCTGCAAATAATTAGAAATTTATAGTGACTAATTTTATAATCACATGTTAATTTATGTGAACAAAGCAATCGACAATCATCTATATTTATGAATTTTTCCTTTAACTAATTCGTTCCTTGCGCTTTGTAGAGGATAGCCGCCATATGTCGTAGGCAAAAAACACGATATCCCTGTGTTTCTTGCCATCCAACACGTCCACTTGCAACTGCAAATATGATTGAATGATATCTATCAGAAATTAAACATATCTCGATTCTACTCTTAATGATACATTGGCGCACGTGATATAAGAACCATATCCAAGCAACTTTTGTCTCCCCTTCAACAACAGCAAATACAAGTGGTACAATATTACGGTCACCATCCTATGTTACGATTATATGAACTGTGCCTTTATTTGCAATGTTGGTTCTTCATGTTCATTTATACATAATGTTGGGTCTGGAACATTATAACCGCCCTCATAATTCTCCTCATGGGCCTCATGTTCATTGTCATCGTCATTGTTCTAACCACCGGCATTTTTAAAAAATCATACTCATCTTCATTCTCAAAGTCATCTATAATATCCTCAGTTGGATGAAGTGAAGATGCTGGTATAGTATTGCTAACATTTGGACAAGGATCAAATGGACGAAAATTTTCCAAATGCATGCTAAGCCTATATCCTTGTTCTTTTGGATCCACTTGATTGCTACTTGATGGGAATGTATATGGCACATGGTCCTCTTGTGGTTGTGATTCTAAATGGTCATCGGTCTCTACATTTGAAATGTATGCATACTATTATGCTTCAGTTAGTTAATTTGAATATTGCGAATTCATTTGCCACATCCTTTGTATACCATGATAATCTATGAGAATAGATGACTGTTGTCATAATGAATTTATGTATACTGGACATCTATATACTAGATCTGACACAATTTGATTGGGAGGAAGTTGAAGGCTTTGCTTAATAACTTACTTCAATTGAATCAAACTAATATCTAAATCAACACATATTATTCTCATATTGTCTGATTCAAATGTTACACCATATGAACCAATACATATCTGTTATTTGTATATACGTACACATACTCTTGTCTACTATTCATCCTTATTCCTATTTTATAAAATTATTTATTATCTGTTCATAAACAAGAAATAAATATTAATGCACCCAAAAAAAATTGAAGATATTGAAAATGAAATTCTTTGTTAAAAAATTATATTATGATGAACATAATTTTTTATAGTTCATATAAAATGTTATTATTTCTAACTACAATTTATTTATGAAATTATATAATTTATTTATTATATTTTAAAACTCTAATTACATGCCATCTATTTTTATATATTATAATATTTATTTTTACATAAACATATATGAATATATTTAATACAAAGTGTAGATATATAAATTGTTCATATATTAATTAAATTTTTACAATTTTTTATAAATATTAATTAATTTTATTTTTTTATTAATAAAAATATATAATAAATTGAATTTATTATTTCATTAATATTTTTAAGATTTCAATATTTTTATTTTTTAAATTTTAAATTAATTTCTAATTGTTTTATATCAAATTTATGTACGATTAGAGAGTGCTTCTTGTTATAAAAAATAGTGAGTGCTTCTAATTTTAAAAAGTGTTATTTTTTATGATAATTTTATTTTTTAAGAAAATACATTTTAGATAAATGTATTTATATTTTTATTAATAAATAAAATTAGCTTATTATTTTTTTAGAATGTAAGTTTACTAGTTTATATAAAATATATATACATAATATACACACACATATATATACACCTGGTTGTGTAACCAAGAACGTTGCTATGTGGGGGCAAAATTATTTTTTAAAAAAGTTGAAGATGATAAATGCCATATAAAGTTAGATATAAAAATATTAAAATTACGCTACACTTTTAAATATCAAAATTATTTTTATACTTGATGGCAAATTTTTTTTAAATTTTTCTTAATTTATTACTAAAAGTTTGATTCCTAAAAATTGATACTCTTATATTATATTGATAATTTTTTAAAAAAAAACTTATTTTTCTTAAAAATTTGAAAAATTTCCATTCTATTAACCCTAAATCATATAGTATTAATGTAAACAAAAAGTATAATTTGTAAATAAAAAAAGCTTAGAACATCACAAATTTAAAATTGTAATACAAACAAAAGTATACAAAAATAAAGGATTCAAGTAAAATGAATATTTCAACATCATAAATGAAATAAATAAAAATAAACACATTATAAATGAAACAATAAAAAAATTATTCATTTCAACTACCAAACAAATAAATAAACCTACTGAAAATTTTTCTATTTTTTTAAAAAAATTTTAATTCGCATATCTTAAATCGTGTTTTAAAATAATTAAATAGTACATTTAATAAATAAAAAAAATCTTAAAACTACAAACTCATAATAATAAATAAATATAAAAAATAAATTATTTCACACATAAGATACAGAAAATAAAAACTAATAGTGGTTTCTTAAAAAAATGACAAATATATAACACAAAAATAAAAAACATAAATTCAGCAAATAAATAATTTCACTAATTAGATTCATGTTTCCTTTACTTTTCTCGTCTCTTAGCCTCCTCTCTCTCTTGCTTAATAATAGATTAATGTTAATTAATTCACTCGACTAACTCAATTATTATTTCACCATGGTATGCAAAATTACAAGATGAGTGAGAGCTCAGTCTAAACCCTAAAAAAAAATATTAATCATTTATTCTTAAAAATCTAACAACCTAATATTATGCAGTAAAATCTAAACAAACTAGGTAATTAGACTATAAAATTAGATATACGTAATAAATAACAAATTATACTTACTTGTATTCTTGTATGAAATTTGTAGAAAAATGAGTAAAGATGAAGATATATATTATTGATAATAAAGAAATTAGCTCTCAGATAAGATTGAAGGCTCCTGCAAATTTTTTCTGCTCCAAACAAAGAAATTTTTTTTTCTGTAAGTGAAGAAGAAGAAGAATGACTGAAATATGAAGACCTTATTCATAAATCATCGGAATAATACCTTATATATAATTAAAAGCAGTTGTATCTGCAGCATTATGGGGCATCTCACTATTTTCACTAGCTAGTTTAGCTAGCTAAATTGAATCAACGCTGTATGCAGCAGCGTTGAATGACCAATCGCTGCTGCATGCAGCTATAATTTTTTTTTAAAAGTAACACTACCATGGAGCAATGTAGTGGCGTGTCCAGTTAAACTGACACAACAACTTTAAAGTCTGTCAAATAGACTTTAATAAAGTACAGTATGTCCAACAGATTTTATTAAAGTCACATGGCTTAAAAAGAATTACAAATCATAACTCTTATTTATGATTTGTAATGTATTTTTGCAAACCATGCTACAGTGTTATGATTTTTTTTTTCACTCACCATCTCAAAAAATGGAATACCAACCTACCACTTTCTAAAAGTGTAGCATATTGATAAATTTTTTTTAGATTGTTGTATATTGGTAATTTTATTTTTTTTATTGGATTTTGATCAAAGATCCATTTCATGTTCTTATTATGATAGCGAGACCCATGATTTGACACTGGAATCTCTTTAGTAATTCATCAATAATCAACAAATTATATGAATACATGTTGTATTTCATATGAAAATAAAATAAATTGCATTTTTTATTATTATATTTCATAATACATGTTATTTCCTGAGTGATTTATAATATATTTTTTAAAAATACTTTTAATTTTTAAATCCATTTCCTTAGTATAAAGGTATCTTTAGTATTAAAATAAAATATATTTATTTAAAAATATAATGTGAACTTTTCAGGACAAAAATTAAATAAGCAAATCATATATAAATTTTTTAGAATATTTTCTGAAAATTTATTTTTTGTTGGAAACTATACCAAGCCATCCCTAAAATATAATTGTAAGTGATTCAACAGTTATTTAAGCAATTCAGGCGAAAAAAAAAGACAGTTATTTATTATGCAGCAATCAAGCAGAGAGTTGGCAGATAAATAGACAAGGGCGTGAAAACAAAGGAAACGGGACTAGAATACATAGATCACAACTCCACCAGTAACGAGTTTCTTGATTATTCTATGCGGTGGCATTTTGACATTCAACATCGAATCATCAATCCGCATATATGTATATTTATGATCAAACAACATCTAATACTCTGCTTATTGTCAATGTTCAGTTGTACATATTCATAAAGAAATTAAAAAACAAATACATATCACTAGGGGATAAAATTAAAATACCCATTGTAATTTTAATAGGAAATTAATTTAACTAATTTCATTTATGAATAGCATTATGACTTGTATTGAGTTATAAGATTTGTTATTTTATAATAACATGATTTTAATTTTTTGAAATTATATTGCACCGAGGAGTTAATAGATTGGTAGGCTTGGTGGGACAATATATAACCGCATCATTTATGAACATCCCTTCATCTCATCGCAATCAAAAGTAACATGGCACTACTACAGAAAAGACTTTTAAGGACGGTTAAAATAGGCTTTCAAGGACGGTTCTCATGTAATAGTAAAAATGATAGTGATAGAAAGTATGACTTTCGAGGACGGTTCTTTAACCGTCCTGGAAAGTAACTTTCAAGGACGGTTATTTTGACAACCGTCCTTGAAAGTCATTTGATTTTTTAAAAAAATAAGACTTTTTAGGACAGTTGAAAGAACAATTGTCCTAGAAATTCTTTTTTATTAAAAAAATTTAACTTTCTACGAGAGTTGTTCTCACAAAAGTCCTAGGAAATCTATTATTAAAAAAAAGTAGTCTTCAATTTTTTTACATAAGCATTCAAAAATGAATAACTTAATCAGCATATCTCACAGGATATAGCACAATAAATCAATGAACAAGTTCTATCCCATAACAAGTCCTCCCATGAACCAAAACAAGACCATCACTACCTATCCCAATAAAATTTGACCTCTATGTGGTAGCATCACTAGGTTTACCATTACAAGTTCTATCCCATAAGTCAACACTATGAAAGTCTTATTACTTTTTAAAAAAAGAACACTAGAGGTGCTATAAATATTAAGAGATGAAACACCACCTGTCCAAGTCAATGAAGGACCTCTTCTCTCTTAGCAGCCTCCTATTTGCTCTCATATAGCCCTTTGAACAGCTTTTGCATCTTCTTGTGACCTTCAGCGATAGCCGCGGGATCCAAAGCCTTAAAAAAAGAAAATTATTATGCTTAAATAAGTTGTTGTTTCTGAGAAAACATTTGGTAGCATCTAATACATGTCCCCAATAACATGGATATGGATAAAAGAAAACTCGCAACTTGCAAGTGAGTAAAATTTAGACAAAAATATCATAAGTTTCCCAAAGAGGCACCAATTTTCAGGGAGGTGCCAATTGCATAGTGTCTAGTTCCCTTAACAAAGTGAAAGCTCATAGACAAATGTAAAGGATCCCTAGTTTAACACAACGGGTAGGGAAGTTTGAGATAAATGGGCAGTAATCAACACTTTTTCTAATAATATTCATCAATCTTCAGGAAATAAATATGGATAAGCCAATTTGCCACTAAATTAAAGTGACAATTGACAACAGCAAAGTAGATTGAGAAGCTAGATTTCACAAAAGAGGATGCATAATAACGGAAAATTATTGGCCGCAAAAGAGAATAAGAGGAAAGTATAACAAACAGAATAAAACAGTAGGTATTAGTGAGTTTTGAAAATATTTCAACTTCACAAGAATTCTCAAAAAATGAATTCTTGCAGGAAACCCACAACATCATTCAGCATACCAATGAGAAGAGTAAAACAAATTCCATCAAGAGAAAATCCCAAATAAACAACTAAAATACCCATTAGATCTAAATGCATAAAAAAATCAATATAAGT
This sequence comes from Adenanthera pavonina, assembly GCA_026686845.1. Lineage (NCBI taxonomy): Eukaryota > Viridiplantae > Streptophyta > Magnoliopsida > Fabales > Fabaceae > Adenanthera > Adenanthera pavonina. The sequence continues at coordinate 9,877,407 of JAIVEN010000002.1, forward strand.
CATAAACAACCAAAAGCGCACCCTTGATGATAATTCGATGAAGATATACTTGTAGCAAAACAAGTTAAAGCAATGAAATAACATAAAAGAGGCAAAATGTACAAATTAAGTCATACCACCCATCTTTGTCCATCATTTGGATGGCAATGGCAAGAAGTTATCAATAACAAATCTAGGATATTGGCTTTGAAAACATTTGAGGAATACAAAAATAAAACACGCAAAAGAAATTAAAGTTAAGTCCAAATATTTCAGACAATATTAGAGTGAAAAATTAGAGATTATCATAACAAACCTGGTTAAAAGTATGGATCTCAACATTTTTTATATTTTTCAACAATTTACAAATAGAAAACTCTTATTGAACATTGAACATTTGTAACAATCCCATGAATCTTTATTGCAATAACCCCTACCTTATACCACTAAATGTTTATGAGGCCTAATTCAGACATTATCAGGCCTAGCCCATGAACCATTTTTTAAGCCTTGCAATTGAGAAATATGACCTTAGGAAGAGATTAAAAAACAAGCAATTATGAAGACAATCAAAGTTTTCGTTCCAGATCTCGTACGCTGCAGAACCCAATATCTTATTTAAAAAATGTAGCATCTCATGGCTTTTAGAATTGCTTTATTAAGTTTGCCTACATTGGATCACGTACAATGGTCCCAAGTCTGTAGCAGATTACCTTGCATGTCATGGCATAAAATGATAATATAAACTCTAATCAGGCTATTTGATACCCAGTGACTAGCATATCTATGTCATCAAAGATTCAGAAAATTAGAATACTAATGATCTCTTCAAAATTGTAGACCTTAATTACAGTATGCAATAATATGTTATCCTGAAAGAAGAATGTTTCACCTCTTCGGTGCAGCACAAATCATATAAAAACAATGCTTAACTCAGTACTGAAGCTCCACAAACGCACTGAAATAGCATTATGCTTAACTCAGTACAGAGTTTGAACCAATCAAAAGAAAGAACATAAAAATTGCAGAGATAAGAATAAAAAGTACCTTACTCAACAGCTGAGTTAATACCTTGAATTATTGTTTCTTACTGTCTTTGCATTGCCAAATACTTCTAAAACAGGATTGGACTATGAAGTGAATAAACAGAAGGTCCAAATTCAGAATTTAAGAATCAGAATATTTTAATTGCCACCCGCTCCCCTCTTCTTTTTTCATATCTCCCAATAAGCAGGGTGGAAACAATTTTTAGTTTGTTACCTCCAGAACTTGCTGCTCCATAGATCATCCCTCAGATTCTTTTCTCCCACCCATAAAGGCAAGATAATGCATAAGCATCTTTGTACTCTCTGTTTTACCGGCTCCATTTTCTCCACTGACCAAAATCAATTGGCTTGTTCCTTCATTTAACATCATCCTGCAAATGCAAATTTTTTCTTGGGTCTCATATTCAAGGATTCTGGAAACTAGCCGAAGTTCCAGATAATGCAAACACCAAAGGCAATAAAGACAAACTTTATGTTCTCCATCATTTCTAAAATCATTATGCTGACAAAAATTTACAATGAATGGAGGCACACCGTTTCGTTAATATAAAATGCCATGCACACTCTATTCATTACCATAGGCTATAAAGTAGAAGTATTGAGGACATGTTTAAAAATTCTTGCATCCTTGCTAAAGGTTAACTATCTTTTTGTTAAATCTGTCAGATATGGCACAATAGTCTACACAAAAATTTCATATCAGTGTCAAGCTAGAAAAAGAAAGATTACTAATCACACAACTAATCTTGATCGTAGCTAAAGCTTTTGGCCATCCAAACTATATGTAAGGAAAGAGAATATATATATTATTCAAGCTATGCTTACTTCGGACTAGTACAGCCCATGGTTGTTCCCAAGCCTCAGTTAAGCTTCAGCACCACAAGCTTGTCCAAAAGGTTCTTAATCTTAGAAGAACTTGCATCCATTTTGGTTTCTATAAATGATAATACTGAATAAAGACGTATCAAATTGACAATAGCAACCCAACATTTTACACATAATCCTTCAATGCCTAAGAAGAATTTGACGAGTGCGAACCAAATTCAAACAGTAGGCCCTATTCTAGAGACCAAAATCAAAAAACTTCCTTTCACAAAGAGAAAGGGGTGGAATCTAAGAACCCTAAAGAGGGTGATTGCTGCAAGATGTAAATGAATGAAACAAAGAAAATACACTAACCTGAAACCGAAGTGTTAGGGAGTTAAGGTTTTAATGATGGTGGCTGCAAAAGGACTTACAGACCTGTGGGATGGGTTTGATGGGAAATGGGTTTCTCTGAAAACTCGTGACTGTAGCAATCTTTGACGCCAAGCTCCAATAAAGGAGTGGTGGGTTACGGTTCAGCTATGGGAATACTGAAGGTGAGGCCGAAAATGAAAATTGCCGGTGGTGAGAGCTGGAGGTGGAAATTGCCGTTGGTGCAGGGAGAGCTAAAAAATCAAGCCGCGGAGTCAAGAAAGTCGAGAGCGAAAGTGAAGATTGAGGGTATGATGTTGGTAGAGAGCGAAAGGGAAATATTTTGCGGAAAATAAAAAAGGAACATAAGAGGATGGGTACAAATAAAACCGTCCTTTTAAAACTCTTATGAAGACGGTTATTGTAATAACCGTCCTCTTAAGTGAAAAATTTTCAATTTAATTACAAAAATGCCACCATGCATATTTTCAAATGCCGTTCTTCACACAACCGTCCTCTGATGCTGTCCTAGAATAGTATTTGTATAGTAGTGTGGCAACCATGTTTCGAGTGTGTTTGCTCTCGAAACTGCTCTATCCGCTCTCTCTGAACTCTGCAATCCAGCCAACAAGAAGGCTCTCCTGTAGTTGAAGAATGACCTTAACAATCCATACCTCCTCGCCTCCTGGAACCGCGACACCGATTGCTGCCACTGGTACACCGTCACTTGCGATCGCAAAACTAATCGCATCATCTCTCTCTCCATTTTCGATTCTGCCGTCCATACCAATTTCTCCGCTCAAATCCCACCTTCCATCGCCAATCTCCCTTTCCTTCAGTCCCTCGAATTCCACAAGCTTCCCAATCTCACTGGCCCACTCCAACCTGCCATCACAACCCTCACCCGCCTCAACTTTCTCCGCATCAGCTGGACCAACCTCTCCAGTCCAGTCCCCAGTTTCCTTGCCCAGCTCAAGAACCTCAATTTCCTGGACCTCTCCTTCAACAATCTTTCTGGCACAATCCCACCCTCCCTCTCCCAATCGCCTAACCTCGGCGCCCTTCACTTGGACCGCAACCACCTCACGGGCTCTATCCCTGACTCCTTTGGCTACTTCAAGAGCAGCCCCGATCTTTATCTCTCTCACAACAATCTCTCCGATCTTATCCCCAACTAACTTACCAACTTGAACCTGACTACCATAGATTTATCGCGGAACAAGCTGGTAGCAGACGCATCCATGCTGTTTGGCTCCAATAAAACGGTGCAGATAGTGGACGTGTCGAGGAACCAGTTGGAGTTTGATCTGAGCAAGGTGGTGTTCCCGAGCAGCCTGACATTGTTGGGTGAGAACCACAATACTCCTCTCTGGTCCTATATACAAGACCATTTTAATCAAATCATACGAATTAAGAAAGGGAGTTAAAACTAATTAACTACCTCGATCTCTTCAAAAATTTCAATATTTTTCTAAAACTACCCTTATTTAATCTCCCTCTTTTTCTCCTTGAATACATTAAATAGGGGCATTTTTTTGAAAATGCATAATAAATACCACCTCATACATTATAAAAAATCTTATATTTATGACCAAAATAAAAGATCCTATATATAAGACCAGAGGGAATAAGATATACGGCAGCCTTCCCCTGGGGTTGACCGCACTGAATTTTCAGTATTTGAATGTGAGCTATAATAGGCTGTGCGGTCAGATTCCCGTGGGGGGGGGGGGAGATGTTGCAATGTTTCGACCTATATTCCTATTTCCATAACAAGTGCCTCTGTGGCTCCCCACTGCCAGCCTGCAAATGAAATGTTTTCTGTGCCACAAAATGACGACGTTATTTACGCGCGCATCAAATAATGGTTGGTTGCCACGAATATACAAATGATGTACGTTTGTTTTCAACTTTTTATATCTTTGGCCAAACAAGCTTTCTGATTTTTTTTTTTTGACTGGCCAAACAAGCTTTAAAGCTAAACGTTATTCCGTGCTGTGCAAAATATATAGTACTAATTGAGTAGCTGCAAACATATTAAAGGTAGGAGTTAAATTTATAAAAAAAATTTATTGTTTTTCAACTTTTTTCTGAATAAAGGTAATTTTTAAAATAATTTTCTCTCTTATAAGTTAATTAAAGACAAAGATGAATTAGAAAAAAAGTAATTAATACTTTTATCTTTACCTAAATATGACTTATATTTTAATTCAAAAAAATATCCTAAAAAATGAGGGGTCTGTTTGACAGTATTTTCTGTTTTATTGTTCTCAAAACAATTTTGTAAAACTGTTTTCGAGAATAAGTTTTGAAAACAGGAAAATAAAAAAATTTATTTAAATAATTGTTTTCAAAATCATAACTAGTGAATGATAGGTAAATTATTCAAAATTTATAACTTTACCATTAATGAGGTGAGTGTTTTTCACCTTTTCTTATATTTTTCAAAACAAAAACTACAAAACACATTAAAGATATTATAAATTTTCTATTCTTTTATTTTTATTTTCCAGAACAGTTTTTTAAAAATAGGTTTACCAAATAAGTTTTTTTATTTTTCTATTTTCGAAAACAGAAAAACTGTTTTTAAAAACTCCGCCAAACAGCCCCTTATATTTTAGATTGAAGGAAATAATTTATCCAATCTCATAATTCTAAAAATATTTTATCAAAATATTTTTAATTTAAATATTTTTTAAATGATATATTTAATATTAGTAAGGATAAAACACTAAAATAAGTAATTAATATTTTATTAAAATTTTAAAATAATAAATATTGTAAAAAATCTCAAAACCTATATAGTGACATTTATACGTGTAAGACAGAGAACTTGAAATGGTAAATTATGCTAATTTTTTTGGAGCCCTATGTATTTACTATTTTGGTATTAAATTCCAATAAAATATTTTGAAGAATATCAACCCAGCCTAATTCAAAACGCTTGCGTCAAGTGTTAAAAAGAGGAGAGATTCTTACATACACCGGGAGTTCCACGTCATTTGTATTCTAACCACTTTAAAAATGAAACATCATATCCAATGGGCCCCACAGATCCACTATTTTTGCAACTTTTCTCTCTCCACGAATTAATTGCTCAGTCTCTCATTCCAACCTCTCCGTAGTCCAGCTCTATCATATCTTCAAAAACGTCGACCCTGTGTTATCAATCCTCTCTTCCTTCTTCTTTTTTGTTATTCTCTCCCTTCTTCATAATCTCTCCTCTAGGCAAGGCCATTGTCTCAGAATCTCCTGTTTCTATGATTTTTATTTCAGCTGAAACACCCAAAAAAAAATGGAGAGGACAAGGAAAAAACATTTGTTCAATGAAATCCCACACTCCACATGATATCAAGACAGTAGAAGATTGATGTAGTTCCGTAAAATACTGAAAGTTAAAAAAATATATATATAACAAAAAAACTGTAAATTGACATAAGGACGCGTCATGGTAGGAATTAAGAAGGAGGACCAATCATTCCCATAATTTTGTTTTTCCTCAACAGTTTCCGTCTTATCAATTTTTTTTTTACGGGAAGTCGGCTTTTGCAATTGTGCATGAGAGAAATCCAAAGCTAGATGATGAAGTTTTACGGTGCTCTGTTGCTTGGAGTACGCCTTTGTTAGTTTGCAAACACCATTTTCTTTTTCTTTTTAATTCTATGATTGTGAGGATTTTGAAGAATGGAGAGCAGACTGAAAATTGATTTCAATGTGAAGAATTGGAGAGAGAAGGAATTAATAATAAGAAAGAGAGAGAAAGTTTGAAAATTAGAAAATTGGGAACGGAAGGAAGTAATAACTCAGGGAACTAGAAGTAAATAAGAGAATTGTGGGACCCATGAAATATGGTGTGTTCCTTTTATACTGGCTAGCGTACAAATGATGTGGAACTCCAGGTGTATGTAAGAATTTCTCTAAAAATGAGAGGATATGAATGAAATGCACGAGGAGTTTGGAGTGTCTGCAGCCAAATATGTTATTGTCTCTCTCCTGCCATTTTTTTCAAACTTTTTTGATAAGCTCACATATGAGAAATTAAATTTATTGAAGTCATGGAATAATGTATTTCCTTTATTTCAAAATATAGTGTAAATTTAGTAAAAAATAAAGTTTCAAAATGTAAATCACTTTAGTAAAGTTAGCAACTATTTAATATTATTTTTTTTATTTTTACCCCTATTTATCATAAATCTTCATTAAAATGGGTGTTTGAATTCTTCTTAGGGTGGAAAAATATTAAATGAGCTAGTAGTAATTAAAATGGATATTTTAATGAGGGTAGTTTTGGAAGATTATAGTAATTTTTTTAAAAAAATTAAAACATATAACTAACTTTAACTAATATATTTTATAGGAGTGAGGTAGTTAATTTAAATTCATCTTATATTTTGAAACAGAAAAAATATTTGTAAAGGTTTTTTAAATTTTCTTGAAATAAAATAAAAACTAGATTTCCCTATACAAGAAAAGAAATAAGAACTATATATATAAATATATAATTACATGACTCCAATAGATGGATTTTGTGGTTTGAAATACTTTCTCTATTCCTTATTATAAGACAATATGAAGGATTTTTTTATCTTATAATATAAGATAAAATGTAGTGATTTGTTATTATTATTTCTTATTTATTGTATTATTAGTATTGTAACTTATATTATATTTAATAAAAGAGGTAAAATTAATAGGGGTATAACTGAAAATTTTGGATTTTTTTTAATTTAAAGATGTAATAAATATTTCTTAATATGTGTAAAACTCCTCTTATTACCTTATTTATTGTATTATTAATATTGTAACTAATATATTTGATAGGAGTGAGGTAGTTAACTTAAATTCATTTTATATTTTGAAATGAAAAAAGTATTTATAAAGTTTTTTAAAATTTTCTTGAGATAAAATAAAAAATAGATTTCCTTATATAAGAAAAGAAACAAGAACTATACAATATACACACACACAATTACATGACTCTAATGGATGGATTTTGTGATTTGAAGTACTTCCTCTATTCATTATTAGAAGACAATATTAACGATTTTTCTGTTTTATAATATAAGATAAGATATAGTGATTTGTTATTATTATCCCTTATTTATTGTATTATTAGTATTGTAAATTATACTATATTTAATGAAATGGGTGAAATTAATAGAGATATAATTAAAAATTTTAGGTTTTTTTTAATTTAAGATTGTAATAAATATTTCTTAACATGTGTAAAATATATTTGGATGCAGACTCTTCACATTGAATAAATTCCATGCATTCTCTCTGTTTTCTACATTGTCATTCAATTGGGCCTGTTTGGTTTACCTTTTTTTTTAGACCAAACCATAGTTTCAAACTTTATTTTTCACAGTAAGGGTATTTGACAATTTACAAATTATCTTTTTAAAAAATAAAAAATGAGTTAAACTATGATTTTGAAAAATGAAAAAGAAAGTTATAATATGAAGGATTTAGGGTTTAGGGTATATATAAAGCTAGTTGACTTTTTATATATATTTGTATAATTCTTATATTTAGTTTTACTAACAAAAAACTATTTTTTAAAAAAATGAAGGGATATTGACTTTATATTATATATTTAAAAATATTTTTAACTTTTATTATTCAAATAGATTTTAAAATCAAATTTACTTTTGCAAAAACAATATCCAAATACAAAATCTTACAAACTTATAATAAACTTATTTTATGTAAATTTCACTTTTACAAATTTTATTTATTTAATATATTTTTATAAAATTAAAAACCAAAGTAGCCTATAGTAGTTGACCCAGAAAGTGGGGACAAGCCATGAGGGCGAAAGATGATGTTTTTGGGTCTGTTTGATATTGTTTTCTGTTTTCTGTTCTCAAAAACAGTTTTGTAAAACTGTTTTCAAGAATAAGTTTTGAAAACAAGAAAATAAAAAAATCTGTTTGAATAATTGTTCTCAAAATCATAATTAGTAAGTAATAGATGAGTAATTCAAAATTTATAACTTTATCATTAATGAGGTGGATGTTTCTCACATTTCCTTGTGTTTTCCAGAACAAAAATTACAAAACATCTAAAAGACGTTCTGAGTTTTCTGGTATTTTGTTTTTCTGTTTTCCAGAACAATTTATAAAAAATAGATTTACCAAACAAGTTTTCTGAGTTTTCTGTTTCCAAAAATAGAAAAACTATTTTCGAAAACAGCATCAAACAGGGCCTTTGCATCTTTCGCCTCTACAAGCTTCACTAAATGTTAATTTAGTAAATATTTCCTCTAATTCATATTATAATAATTTTTAATAATTTTATATTTATTAAAAAAACCAATTACACATCTTAAAATTTTAAAAAATATTAAATATTTTAATTTTATTCTTATTAATTATTAATAAAAATTATTTTAAAAATTTCTTTCTTTCTCTTTCTCTTTTTTTCAACTTACAAGATGATAAATAATCAATAGAGGAAAAAAATAAATTTTTACTAAAAATTATAAATTCTCTTATATTTTAGACTAAATAAGAATTTTAGAAAAACTTTTATAATATTTGTTGGAGGGAGTATTTTTTTATTAAAAAAAACATCTATACGTAATATCAATTCAAAAGACAACATTTTAAAGGTTAGTCCGACAATTGAAAAAAACTTTGATTATCGGTCATCGTGGCGTGTTTCCGCACACCATATCCTATCCCAAGTTTATTTATTCTTTTCCCATCGTTCTAAGAAGCCCTCGGTTTTAGTTAGTTGGCACGTCTTTAAATTTTTATCACTCAACTCTTTTATTATATAGTATTACAATTAGTTTCTAGAAAGTAAAGAATTCAGATGTAGCATTTTTTGTGGAATTACATCCGTTTTTTTTCTTTTTCCATTTAACTTAACTATACTGAAAGTGTTTAATTAGGCAGCCGCTGGCGTCACTTCACACATCATCGCATCCTTTGTATATAAACAGACAATTCATCCATAACCATTCTCATATCAAATCTAAATCGAGATAGTATGGCAACCATGTTTCGTCTGTGTTTGCTTCTGATACTCATCCCAGCTGCTGTTGCCGTGCTCTGTAACCCAGCCGACAAGAAGGCACTCCTCCAACTCAAGAAAGATCTCAACAACCCATACCTCCTCGCCTCCTGGGACCCCGATACTGATTGCTGCTACTGGTACACCGTCAAGTGCGACCGCAAGACCCACCGTATCATCTCTCTCACCATTCTCGATTCCGTCCCCTACACCAACTTCTCCGCCCAAATCCCACCTTCCATCGCCGATCTCCCTTACCTCCAGTCCCTTGAATTTCACAAGCTTCCCAATCTCACCGGCCCACTTCAACCTGCGATCGCCAAGCTCACCCGCCTCACCTCCCTCAGCATCAGCTGGACCAACCTCTCCGGTCCTGTCCCCAGCTTCCTTGCCCAACTCAAGAACCTCACTTTCCTGGATCTCTCCTTCAACAATCTTTCTGGAACAATCCCTCCCTCCCTCTCCCAATTGCCTAACCTCGGCGCCCTTCACTTGGACCGCAACCACCTCACGGGCTCTATCCCTGACTCCTTCGGCTACTTCAAGAGCAGCCCCGATCTTTATCTCTCTCACAACAATCTCTCCGGTCTTATCCCCAACTCTCTTACCAACTTGAACCTGACTACCATAGATTTATCGCGGAACAAGCTGGAAGCAGACGCATCCATGCTGTTTGGCTCCAATAAAACGGTGCAGATAGTGGACGTGTCGAGGAACCAGTTGGAGTTCGATCTGAGCAAGGTGGTGTTCCCGAGCAGCCTGACGTCATTGGATCTGAATCATAATAAGATATACGGGAGTCTTCCGGTGGGGTTGACTGCACTGAATTTTCAGTATTTGAATGTGAGCTATAATAGGCTGTGCGGCCATATTCCGGTAGGGGGCAAGTTGCAGAGCTTCGACATATATTCATACTTGCATAACAAGTGCCTTTGCGGCTCGCCGTTACCAGCATGTAAATGATTGATCTTCCTATGCCACGAAACGACTACGTAATTTGTGAACACATAAAATAATGGTTGGCGTTGAAAGCTAGTGGCACGGGCCACCCACGAGCACGTTCGATCGATTATAGGTAGATGATATATGTTTGTAATCATATCTTTCGCCAATTAGCTTTGCTCAGTGTTAATTTGCTCTGCCTCTCTACCGATCAAATTAATCTCTGAATAAAAGTGATAGCTATTTGCATAATTAATAAAGCCAACTTATGATTCTTTCTCGTTCCATGGGTTTTTCTCCCCGAAGAAATGAACCTGAATTAAAAGATATATTATTCATACAAGGAGAAGGAGTGGGAAGCTCTATTTGGCAACAAGCAAGTTGCAACTTTAATTTTCGTTTTTCAAAAGGCATATCTTTTTTGACTTTGACTTCGATCAGTTAGCTATAATTTGGCACATTGCCGTAGCGTAACTTTTTCTGAGCAAAGGAATAAATTATGTGATCATAGGAAAGGCTTATTAGTTAAAAATTAGGGTAGTTTTTTAATTATATGTACTTACGTACTATTTCAAAATGCAATTTCTAATCAAGAAATCAACTTAATTTTCTTTAAAAAAGAGTCTATAAGCTATTTTTTGCTTAATTTCAACTTAATTTTGAAATTAAGTTGAAAAATAACTCAATTTCAAAATACATTCTTGAGTTCCGCGTTCCTGTCCTTAATTTGGATGCGGATCTTTTTATTGGATTTCCAAGTCTTCTTTTTTTTTTTGTGAACTTTTATTTTGGGAAACATTTTTATCATACTAATTGTAAATCACATGCATAGAAAAGAAAAATCTAATTTAGAAAATTTCAACCTAATATGCGCATTATAGTAAATTAATGTGTAAGGAAAAAAGAAATGAGATGGATGAGTCACATTGAACAAACCCCAGGCATTCTCTCTCATTTTCTACATGCATGTAGCCTTCTCATATTTATTTATATGTTGAGTGAGAAAGACAAAGGGTGATTCAGTAAAAATAATGAAAAATAAATGTTTTTTACACCTCAATTTGCAACCGTGTTGTATTGATTCAATATTATAATGCAAATATCGAATATAAATTACTCCATCCCATCTTTTTTATAAGTCACATTCTATTAGTTTTTTGTAGTTCTATATGTAAGTCACTTTGCATAGGTTTTTTAAGTATTAATTACTTTATTTAAAAAATATCCTTATTTAATTATGAGAAAGAAATTGAATTATTTAAATTTGTGATATTTGTTAGAGGGTAAAGATGAAAATTACATTATTTTTAAGATAATTTTAATAATGTAATAAACTTTTTTTTATTTTGAAGAGGTAATTAAGAGTGACTTATGTTAAAAATGGAAGGAAATATGATGAAATATTTGATGTAAGGAACTTCGAAAAGAGATATAGTTGGTCAAAAAGAAAAAAAAAAGATAGAAATAAATTTGATAATACTATAAATATATGAGGATCTTTTTTCTCTTTTTAATATCAAACCATCCAGTATTGTTTGTTGAAGACAGCTATAAGGGGGAAATGGGAGGAAAAGGGAAACCACTAGTTAAGGAGGCATAAGTATAATGACAGTGCAACACTTGACTGCTCATTTGTCTTTTTTTAGGTTGAGCACATTATATTGACGCTGTGCATTCTCTCTCTCTCTCTCTCTCTATATTTCTGTAGCTCTCTCAGTTACAGATAATGATTGACGCTGAGAAAGCGGCGATAACTAAATTAAAAATGAGGTTTTTGTATCTTTGCCAACAATTAATTGACATCGATATCCATCCATAAATGTTACTAATTTTAGCACTTGACAATTGAAACAGGACTTTGATTCTTGGTCATTAGTAGCGTGTTTCCGCCCACTCTATCCGATCCCACCATTTTTTTTTGTTCTGAGAAGCCCTCGGTTTTAATTAAATATTATATGTATTTATATATTTTTATGTTAATTTTGTTCAAAACATTCTCAAAAAAATTGCAATAAAAACCTAAATCTAATAGTACTATGCTTACTGTTAATGTACAATTGTACCGAATCCAAAACAACTAGAAAAAAAAAATTAAGATATTACTCATCTATAAATGAAATGATGATAAAACAATTCAAATTTAAATTGACTTCAATTGTAATGATGAGATAACAATATCAAGATAGATGAAGTACTTTAATTATATTCTTTTTTTCATCCTTCATCGATCTTTCTATTTTGATTCACTTTCTCAGTTTCTACGGAGTAAAGAACTTGAATTTAACATTTTTTTTAGCATTTTACCTTTTCTTGTATTTATTATTATTATTATTATTATTATTATTATTATTATTATTATTATTATTATTATTATTATTATTATTTTTCACTTTGACTTAATTATATATATTGATTAAGTGTCTAAGTTGTCACTTCACAGACTCACCCATCATAACATTCTTCATATATTTTGTTTTTCGGCCATCCATAACATTTTTCATATATAAAACAAGCTCGTTGTTACCAAAAAAAACGAAAAACAAGCTCCTTCATCGATCCAACCCTCACCCGCCTCACCTTCCTCATCATCAGCTGGACCAACCTCTCTGGTCCGGTCCCAACTGGCACTGGGCCACCAGCACCATTATATGTATATATTTTGGTTTCTTTCGCACCAACAGGCTGTCTAAATGGAGAAAAGCTCCTCTGGTGCTGTTCCTGCTGCTATTTTAATAGTGAATTTGGATCCAGATTTAATATTTTTTAAGTTTTTTTAAAAAAAATTTCCCAAAACTCGTGGTCAGAAGATTATTTTTATTTTCCATTATATTTACTTTAAAATAAAATTTTTAATTTTATAGTAATAATTATTTATGAAATCTGATCTGTGTAGACTTGTTGGTTTACAGCAGCACAAGGTGTTGCCTTGTGTTGCTAGTTGCTAACGGAAATCAATATGAAACTAGGGCCTGGTTGATTCTGTTTTTGAAAATAATTTTTTTGTTTTTGAAAATAGAAAATTTAGAAAACTTGTTTGGTAAACCTATCTTTTAGAAACTGTTATGGAAAACAGAAAAATAAAAGAACAGACAACTCAGAACACCTTTAAGGTGTTTTGTAGTTTTTGTTCTGAAAAACACAAGAAAATATGAGAAACATCCATCTCATTAATAGTAAAGTTATAAATTTTGAATAACTCTTCTATCACTCACTAGTTATGATTTTGAGAACAATTACTCAAACAGATTTTTTTATTTTCTTATTTTCAAAACTTATTCTCGAAAACAGTTTTACAAAACTGTTTTCAGAACAAGAAAACAGAAAACACTGTCAAACAGCCCCTAGTCTCTCTAAATGTTAGTTTGCTTTGATGAGCAAAATCATATATTCCCTCCAATTCATATTATAAGATATTTTATATCAATTATACGTATATTAAGAAAATTATTTTTTTACCTGAAATCAATATAAAAAGTACTCATATTTTCTAGTTTACCGTTATTAAATACTACATTATATTATTATTATATAGTTATAAATGGAGAGTATAGAAACATTAAAAATAGGGGTAAAATGAGAAGAAAAATATCTAATACCTTATATTTTGGACAAAAAATTTATCATATAAAATGTTTTATAATATGAATTGGAGAGAATATAATAAAATTGATATATACTTCCTCCGTCTTTTTTTTTTTTGGTCCATTAAGGTTCCAGCAGGATAAAGTCCGAGAAAAACAATAAATAGGTATAATTTTACTAAATTATCTTTACTTATTGCTTTTTGTGGAGTATTATTAAATTACTACAAAAAAGACTTCATAATATTAATTACTCCCTCTTTTCCATATTATAAGATAATTGAAAAGATTTTACGCATATTAAAAAATACTTATTATATTTTTAAACTTTAAAAAAAATAAAAAATTTCAATTTTACCTCTACTGATTCCACTTATTCCATTAAAAATAGTATAAAATACAATACTAATAATACAATAATTGAGAAGTAAAAATAACAAATCATCACATATTATTTTGTATTATAAGACAAGAAAAGCTCTCATAGTACTTTATAATATGGGATAAAGAGAATATTTATGAATATAATTGAAAAAAATTATTTACTCATTAGTTTTGATAAAAGAAACATTTAAAATTTTTTAAAATAAAGTAGTTAATTACATTAATTAACCCGACATCGGATGCTCCATGGATCTTTCCGCCTAAAGAAACGTACTTTGACTGAGAGCATTGTTCATGCACAGAACAGGGAGTGGAGAGCTCTATTTTTTTTTTTTTGAATAAAGGAGGAATATATTTAACATCAAAGAGCCAGATTACAAAGCAGCCAAAAAACAAAAGCTGTCACATATGTACAATACAAATAATTAGCAAATAAATCTTTGATTCAAAGAGAGGTTAAGATTGTTAGCTTTCATAGTGTGATTCATTAAAGCTAAACCTTCTCCAAGAAGTCTAGGGGCTGAAGTGTGATGAGCAGAAAAGATTACTCTATTTCTCGCATCCCAAAGCCTCCAGCAGATTATCCCGAATAGGATCCGCCATGTCTCTTCTCGCCGTTGATGGATATTGGATAAAATCCAATCTTCAAGTTGAAAACAGTCGAGTTGCAACTTTCTTTTTACTTTTCCTCTGTAAAAGAGGGTATCTTTTTTTACCATTACACATTTGATTCAAATGGTAAGAAAATTATATTTTTTTAATTAAAAGCCTTAAATTTGAGCATTAAGAATATAATCATATTAAATATTTGATGGTAAAATTTGTCACATGAAAGAATCATACGCAACTTAATTTGAACTAATTTAAATTTCAGTAAATTTGTTAGTGTAAGTGGAAATAGGTTGGGTATATCATATACACATAAAAAAAAAAGATATTTTTTTGGACTTTGACTCCAATAAGTGTGTGTGTGTTATTTTTTTTTTCCAGAAAAACGATCAGACCTTCGATAAATGTCAGCTGGCTGTAATTTGATACAAAGCGTAAGTGTAATTAACTTATTCTAAGCAAGTAAGCATAGTGAGAAATTAAATTATTACTTAAAAATTAGTGTAACTTTTGGTGACGGTGTAATTCTGTTTAACTGTGTATTTACTGTTTTAAAATATTAAAGATTGGAAGTGAAGAATTTAAGGAATTTCAACCTAATAAACGCATTACATTAAATTAATTTATAAGGAAAAATAATACAAGAAATGAAATGGACGAGTCATTTAATACAACTATTTTGTTATTGATTTAATATAAATGTTAAATGTGAAAAACTTACAAAAGGTAAATAAATTCGATGGATAAAATAAAAGCATCAGAGATTCAGAGCATTATTGATTATAAACGACGTTGAACTGAAGACATATTATTGTGGGAAGAAAAGGAAAACCATTAATTGGAGGGGGGACAAAAATGAAAGAAAGCTGACGGAGGGGGTTTATTGCATTTTGTTTTTTTTAAAAAGGTCCAGATGTGGAAGGGGTTGGAAGTCCAGTTTCAATTAGTGGTCGAGTTAATGCGTGCTTGGTTGACTGGGGACCAATGCGTAGAATGGAGGCTTATATTGTGGGACATACCGTGCCACACTTGAATTCCATCAAAGCGGCGGCCGAAGTCTTCTTCTCAACCCCTTCCTGACGCCCTTATCCATCCAAATCCCACGCACCCCAGCTTGCTCACTGTCATTCAAATTCTTCGGCCCTCTCTCTACTTTATTGACCACATCAGATTTGGATTTGGCCTCCCCTCATTATCATTCATAAAATTCATTCTCCAATCACCATCTCTCTCTCTTCGTCAATCCCACTTCTATTTTCTTCCTACCCCACCACCACCTCCTACTTACTACTATGTAAGTTTCAACCTTTTCCATTCTCCCTCCCCCACTCATCCAAAAATGGCAACTATCTTCCTTCTTCTCTTCATCTTTCCTTCTCTACTTCTTTCAGAACTTTGCAACCCACATGACAAGAAAGTCCTCCTCCAAATCAAGAATGACCTCCGCAACCCCTACCTCCTCGCCTCCTGGAACCCCAATACCGACTGCTGTGATTGGTACTGCGTCACTTGCGATCCCAATACCAACCGCATCAACTCTCTCACCATCCTCTCTTCCGTTCCACAAACCAATTTCTCTGCCCAAATCCCTCCCTCTGTTGGCGACCTCCCTTTTCTCCACACCCTCGAGTTCCATAAGCTCCCTAACCTCACGGGCCCACTCCAACCCGCCATCGCCAAACTCACTCTCCTCAAGGTCCTCACCATCAGCTGGACCAATTTATCCGGCCCAGTACCTGACTTCCTGGCCCAACTCAAAAACCTTGAGTTCTTGGACCTCTCCTTCAACAACCTTTCCGGCCCAATTCCCAGCTCTCTCTCAGAGTTGCCTACCCTCATATCTCTCCGCTTGGACCGTAACAAACTCACAGGTCCAATTCCCGACTCCTTCGGATCCTTCAACTCCTCCCCTGACCTGTTCCTATCCCACAATCACCTTTCTGGAACAATCCCCGCGTCCTTAGCGAACCAGCACCCGACCCGGATAGAATTGCAAAGAAACAGGTTGGAAGGCGACGCCTCCATGCTTTTCGGGCCCAACAAAACGACTCAGATGGTGGACTTATCGAGGAACTTGTTGACGTTCGATGTGGGGAAGGTGGAGTTCCCCACCACGTTGATATCGTTGGACCTGAATCATAACATGATCTATGGGAGGCTTCCCGAAGGATTAAAGGCAGTGGATTTTTTACAGTTGTTCAATGTGAGTTACAATAGGATGTGTGGTGAAATTCCACAGGGTGGGCGATTGCAGAGGTTTCATGTTTATTCGTATTTTCATAACAAGTGCTTGTGTGGATCTCCGCTTCCAAACTGCAAATGATTAGATTAGCTCTTGGTCTTTTTACACCTTTTCTATGTATTTCTCGCCCTTCGCTCACTAAACATGCGTAATGTGAAACGAGTGATGAGCGACGCAGTTTATTTACTTTCCGGTTTCGAAAAATAAACAGAGTGGGTTGTCCTAAGCCCAAGCTCAGGGTTCAGCGCTGCGCACCTATTGCATTTGTCATACACATGGCTCATGTCAACGTTCCAATCTCTCTTCCTGCTATTTCCTCACTGGATCATCATCATTTTCTCTTATATACTACTCATGAACATAGAATTTATAAAATAAATGAATATATAAAAAAAATTTTCACCTTTGTTCTATAAAAATAATTAATAATATTCAATCTACTCGCTCTCCGTCTCTTGTTTTGTTTTTTGACCATACGTTCAATAAAAACACGCTCCTATAATAAGATGTTTTAGTTAATAACTTGAAGTTTTATTTTAAGAGATAAATTACGAAAGGTTTAGTTAAATAATGACTGTAAGATAAATTATAGTTTTTTTTTAAATTAAAACTATAACGTTAATGACTAATAATTACAATAAATGTTTTTTTATTGATAAATATTTATTTTAATATTCCTAAATTTGTTCAATTTTTTATAGTATTGATTGGTTTTTTATTTTTAAAATTTTGAGTCTTATTCTTGTTTTAATATTTAAAATCCTAATTTTAATATCATTCTTATTAGTAATCATTGATATTCGCCTTTCTTCCATTTTTCCTAGTTCCATCCTTACAAGAACCCATTGAAGTGGATGTGTTTTAAGTCATGATATGTGGGGAATTAACATAGTTATTATTTATTAATTACTAATTATTAAGGGTTGATCACCATATAAGCCAGAGGAATATGAGATTTCATCTGGAAGATAGAATCAAGATGGAGAGAGAAAGCCATGCGGAAGAGGAAAAACCATTACTGTGATGCGATGTTTTGAGTAGTGCTCTTAGCTTTTTCTGTTTAAATGTGGTGGAAGACTTCGTTTCCCTATGATTCAGGAAGTTGCTTTTGTGTGTGGCTGTTAAATCTATGCACACGGAATGCGTGGATTATGTGAAAAAAAAGGAAAGAATTTTTTTTATATAAAATAAAAAAAAACTCTGCACAATGTTTTGTGAGGGGGATATGCCGTACACCACACACGAATACAGGACTCTATGATTCAAGGGGGCGAATGTGGACCCTCCAATTACGGCTTGAATGATCTCCTAGTGTTGTCATGTTTATCTCTTATCCTACCAGTCACAAAAACGCTAAAGGAAATCAGCTAGCAATGGCATTATGATTGATTATTGTTTTAAGAAAAAAGAAAACAAAAATTTCACTTTTATTAGTTGAAAGAGATGGTTCATTATTCTTGGTTGGTCTTGGATAATCCAGTATAGTAATTAATAAACAACCTGATGAAGGAGTACCTGCATGCGCGTGACAAGTGGAACCAGACAAAAGAATACAAATATTATGACATGTGAGATAATATCATTTCATTTGTCTCTTCTGTCTATTCTTGGTTCATTATTTACTCCACTTTTGAGACTTGGGAAAGAATCAGATCCTTAAACTCAGTTGCGTGAAGCAATGCTAACACAGCAGTTTTAGCTGCAAATTCTGAGGCATTTCACATTATCGTCCCTGGCTTGCAAGAGCCTGCTATTCCCTGTTTCGAAGGTATCTTTAGAGCTTTCGGTTCTCCCACAACTCATTTCAGTTTTTCATACCCAAACAGGCAACCATGTTCTGCTCGTCCTTTCCGTCACCGTACTTGCACCAGCTTCAAATTTCAAATTCAAAATCTTTTACAAGCTCAGAATTATCACACATTTTCAGGCCTCCTCTTTCCTTTATTAACACTAATAATAAAGACCAACCTAGGAATCGCCATTCACAGCTTCAGCTCCATCATTTCCATTCCAGCCATGTCTCCTTTATTTCTCCTTCTCCTCCTCCTCCTCCTCCCTTTGCTCTCTCCTGCTCTCTCCCAACACTGTAATCCTAAAGACAAGAAAGTCCTTCTTCAAATCAAGAAAGACCTCAAGAATCCTTACCTTCTCGCCTCCTGGACACCAGACACTGACTGCTGCGAATGGTACTGTGTGAAGTGCGACTTAACCACCCACCGCATCCGTTCTCTCTCCCTCATCACTGACGGACTCAGCTTTCAAATCCCACCGTCCATCGGCGACCTTCCTTATCTGGACACCCTCGACCTCCACAAGCTCCCTAACCTCACCGGTCCCATCCACCCCGCCATTGCCAAGCTCACCAAACTCGTCTACTTAGGCATCAGCTGGACCTCCGTATCCGGTCCAATACCATACTTCCTGGCCCGGCTTACGAACCTCAAGAGCTTGAACCTTGCCTTCAACAAGCTTTCTGGCTCAATCCCACCATCCCTCTCCCTACTGCATGACCTCAACGATATTGACTTGAGTCGCAACAGGCTAACAGGTCCCATCCCTTACTCCTTTGGATACTTTAAGTATTCCCCGAGCCTTTATCTCTCGCACAACCAGCTGTCGGGGAAAATCCCGGTGTCCCTAGGAAAGTTAAACTCGTCCACCATTGACTTGTCTCGCAACAAACTCCAAGGTGACGCCTACGTGCTCTTTGGGTCTAGGAAACTGGGGATGCAGATACTTGACCTCTCGAGGAACCTTCTAGAGTTTGATCTGTCCACGGTGGAGCTGCCTAAGAGCTTGACATGGTTGGATCTGAATCACAACCGCATCTACGGGAGACTTCCGGTGGGATTGACTGCACTGCGATTTCAGAACTTGAACGTAAGCTATAATTTGCTTTGTGGTCCGATTCCAGTTGGTGGCAGCTTGCAGAAGATGGGGATATTTTCGTATCACCACAACAAGTGCTTATGTGGGTCCCCGCTTCCTCGCTGCAAGTGATAGCTGCTCGCGGGCCTTATCAAATAAGAGCAGATTCATTTTACAGGTTACACTTGGATTTCATGGCCACCAAGTTACACTATGATAAGGGATCAATGGAGTGCTAGTGAGTAGCTTTTTCATTTTCCTATTTTCCTGTCGTGGTATGTTAGAAAAGCTATTTTCAAAGAAATGAATCTGACTCTCGGATAATAGTATTAGTATATTTAACTTCAATTTTCTTGGTCATTTTATCTTTGTACCGGCAAAATAGGGCATCTGACAAGGAAGAGATTTTCACATGAATATCGTCAATAACTTGATCTTCACAAACTTGTATAAAAACAAATAGCTTGCACATGAAGGATGATACGATAAATAAATGCCTATTTTCTCAAAAAAAAAAAGGAAAGGCAAAAAAGTCAAAAACAATTTATTATGCCATTATTCCATTTTCATACAACAAAAAGAAAAACCCTGTTACTGCAACACTGCCATTTGAGAGAAGAACCGTTGATCATAAAGATATGGAAGGAAATGGATCAAGCCTGGGCACAGGAACACAAATCAAGGGGTGAGCCCTTGGAAGGGTAATTCCTGCCTTTTCCTCCATGCTAACCGTGCCATTGACCATCCATTCAAAGCAATGAATCATAGCAGCAAGATTGGCGTGCACAACCTGTAGAGCCAGTGAGGTTCCAGGACATCCTCTTCTTCCGCTTCCGAATGGAATCAACTGATAATGTTGACCTCTAATATCTAATTGACTCTGTCCGTTTCCATCTTCGCTTATAAATCTCTCTGGCCTAAACTCATGGGGTTTGTCCCACTGATCGGGGTCCCTACCAATAGCCCACACGTTTATAAATAACCGGGTCTTCTGTGGAATTTCATATCCACAAACTACAGCCTTTTGATGATTCCCTGAAAATCAATGGGCCTGCAGGGTGAATCCTTAGCATTTCTTTGACTATGGCTTGAAGGTAAGGAAGGTTCACTATATCTGACTCTTCTATTATTCTCTTCCTTCCGATTATTGAATCGATCTCTTGTCTTGCTTTCTTCATTACACGCGGATGGTTGATTAACTCTGCCAGAGCCCATTCAATGGTTATGGCAGATGTGTCTGTCCCTTCCACAAATATGTCCTGCATAATTTACAACTTGATATGTTACTCTTGTTGGTGATAGTATGTATAAATAGGAAATTTAGAACATAATGACTTCGCTCACCATGATAAAGGCCTTGATGTTTTCTTTTGTCTATTTCATCTCGGAGTTCTGAATCTTCGTATGTGTCTAACAAAGCCTCCAGTATATCCCTGAATTGATCTCCTCGACTACACATCTCCTTTCTTTTTCTCCTTTCTTCTTGATGCTCATCTATTACTCTATCCATCAAGGTATCAAACCTGTCTCGAACTTCCTTTAACCTCTTGCTGAACCCCTGCAAATCCAATCTCTTACAGAACGAAATGAAGTCCGATATGTTAAACTTCCCAGAGAGCTCAGCCGCATCTATCACCAACTTCCTCACCTCGTCGGCTTCGTCTTCATTTTGAGAACCTGTTTGGCTCACGGTCATTCTTGATATAATATTATTGGAAAGCACCATGAGCTCTGCTCCAACATCCACCGCCTCACTACCAACCTTCCCTTCCTTGAATAGTGTTCTCAGAAATCTCATCGTCTTTTGCTTGTCTGACAAATTCAAAGTTTTAATATAAATTTCATATATTAAATTTTTTTATAATTTAAAATATTAGCAGAAAACTTTATAAATACCTCTCATCCTACTAGATAATTTGATGTAAATATTTTTAGAGTTATTTATCTAAATATTAAATCTGAAATCACATATAAAATTAGTTAGAAGAAAATATAAGAAAATAATGAAGTTATTTGATCTAAATATTAGATTTGAAATTACATATAAAATTAGTTAGAAGAAAATAAAAGAAAATCATCTATGCAAACAGTTTTTCTAACTAATTATGAAACTAATCTCAACAAGTTGATAATGATGGAGTTTAGGATTTAGTTTCAACTAGTCAAGAACTAGAGTATGTGTTAAGTTCAACTCAATTTGAATTTAAATTCAAATAAAGATAAAGATAAAATTATGACTGAGTTTAACTTTTATTTCCTAAAATCGCTCAACTGATAATATCTTCTTTTGAAAATAAGGACCACACTAAGTTAAGATATATTTAATTAATTGAACAATATAAATATATAATTTAAATAAATTCAAATTAAATATTATCAAATTACATATATCTAATATTCTCCCACTTGATGTGATATTGATTTGTCAGTTGATATATTAAGGAATATTTAAGCAATACTACAATAATCATGGCAGTAGGTCATTTAGCGAGTATTACCTTCCATGTATCACAAGTAGTATCCTTACTTTATGGGAAATTATGTTTATGAATAAATCTTAAATGTTTATTCTGTTCACGCCTTAATGTTTATCAATCTCATTATAATTTTATACAATATATATATTGAGCTGATGAACTACAACACGAATTTCATCACTTAAACATACCTCATCTAAATCACCACAATGCAATCACTTTCATATGAGGTGTATGATTCTTCATATTCTTTAATTGCATGCTTTTAATTAAGGATATTCTCTTTATGTGTTATATGACTATTTAACCTTATATGATCAACACATTTCTTTATAACTTCAAACAAATCCCCAATTTGAAACCCAAAATGAAATTCAACATTTATGTAAACTTACCTCTAAACAAAGATCAAATCCAGCATTTATGGCGGAAGTTAGCAATTAATAATTGCTTAGCAATCTTGCACTTTTCCGTAATTTGTTCATCTAGCATTAGGATGTGTTATAATGTTGACCTTTTAAAGTCAACTTATTCTACTAAATTGAACAAATAGCATATTTTTCCTAATTATTAATCTTTTATATGTAAGCATGAATTTCTAGTATTATTTACAGCTTACCATTTACTATCTAAGAATACATTATTTTGAGATTTTTATAATATTCCCTTCACAAAGGTTATGTCAATTTATATGCACATTTAGACATATATTATTCCTTTTGACAACTAATATGAAAGAAATATTCTTCTCATCTCTTTCTGAATCTCATTAGGGACATGAATATAAGTGTCACATATGACAAATAGACCTTATTTATGAATGTTCAAGTATTTACAAATATAGGTTTTTTTATGATAATTTCAAAATTTTTTAGAATTATCTCTTATGCATCTCTAAAGACACTTCACTCATATCTTTTATATCATAGCTCTTAACAAAGTTATTATACTCTTTGTAACATCTTAAATCACTCGTCATAAGCAATATGTCATTCATAAGTAAAATTAAATAGATGACCCAACTCCCACTAGTCTAGTGGTATAAATAAGGATCTATAATATTCTCAATGTTATTTAAAATATGATCACATCATGAGACTTCAGCTACCACTACCATGGGAAGTTTTACCTGACTAAATTCTCCTTAGTATTAATTGAACCCCTTACATTATTTCATATACATCTCTCTCTTATAATCATAATAAGAGTGATAGTTTTCATAATATTCCAATTAGCATATAAATTCATGATAATAATGAAAGAATTATTCATTAATATAGAAGAAAATCTCACTATCACCAGTCCTTTTCTTTATAAAGAAAACTTTTAGCAAATAATCTTTAATTTATAATGCATAATATTGACGAGTGAATTTCTTTTTTATCTTAAAGACCCATTTATGGCTATTTTTTTAGTCTCACTAGCAATTTTACAAATTCTCAAATATTATTTGCCTTAGGATCTCTCATATTTATCATGAGATTATATCTTAATTTAAAATTTATTTTATTATATGTGAAAACATATGTGATTATTCTTAATATTCATGTTCTAATCAAGTTTCTCAATGTACACCATGTAATTTCTAGTAGTTACAAAATTCTCAATCATAATTAGTCATAATTCAATCTATTGTTGAGATTGAAGTAGCATAATAAGAGTTTCATCCTTAACTATTTTTGAGATATCTCTTATTCTTTATAAGATTTCTCTTTAATAGTTGATATGACCTATAACATTAATACTCTTAATTTCCATCATGACTTTCATTATGTTTTACATTCATCTTATAAAAATAAGTTTCATATAAAACCAGTGTTCCACCGTAATTAGTAATTTCATTCATCCATATGTGATAATTTTTTATGAGTTTGTCATATGTTTGATCATTCCCACTAATTATAATATTCCTCAATAAATTTGACATTCCTAATTTTTACACACTCCGTATGCGATAGATATTGTAACTTTTATTCTTTAGGCTTCTCCGCATTTTCACCTAAGTATACAATAAAACCTTAAAGAACAGTTTCCATTCACTCTTACCTTTATAAGACAACTCAATGAGAGTTAATCATTCAAATTAAGATTCCAAGCTTATGGACTTAAAAAAATGTATTTAATTACAAAAATATTGGAATCTTATTTTAAATGTGTATTGTTATCTTGAATAAATTTGACCATCATTAGTGTACTAATAATAATATTCATTCCCTTAATTAATGTATTGGATTAACTCTCTATTTTTTCTTTATATCCTTATTAAGGCATTATGTGCCTTATCTTAATTATAAAATAAGCGATACTCATGAATTGTGAGAAATTAACAATAATAGGGAAGGATTTTTTTTTAAACAATTAGAACATAAATATAAAAACTAGACACTAGTATTTATAATTTATAGCAATTAAATTCTTCCAGACACATATATATCTGTTTAATCTTTAATGCAGTTCATATATGAATTAGAGTTAATAAAGTTTTAAAATTAAATAATCTTATTCTTTATAAACATTGTTAACTCTCTATAATGAAGACACTAATATTACCCTCTATCACATAATAAGAAGAATTTTTTTATCCTTGATATGCTTTAACTAAATGAGATTTAAAAATATATTAAAGATAAAAGTATAACTATTATTTTCTAATAAGACCTTTTGTGAGGAAATTACTCTTTATATGCCTCTTTCTTCATGATCTATCTTTGAAATTAAATGATCCATTATTAGAATCTCATTGTAATCCAAATTTGAGCACAATTTTTTTTCTTTCCATACATATGTCCAATAAATATTTATTATACATATCCCCTTATGTGTGTCATAAGGAATTTATAACAGCCCATACTAATGAGAAAGCTAATTAAGGAATGTGTTCACCAAGATTGATGAAGATTCTCTTATCCTAAGAGTTATTCTCTCACCTGTATGATATGCCATTTACATACCTTCAGTGTTTATCTACTTTATGGAGAATTACTTTATAATTAGAATACTAAATAGTGATTCATATCAGAATTATATTTATTACTTATAAATAGATCTTGACATCTTTAAATCATTTATGTATCCAAATATTTAGCTCTGCATTTAGATTTTATTATTATTGTAATGAGACAATTGTATTAGTGTCATCATTTATACAATACTATCTCATACTAATATTAATAGGTATAGAAACTTTAGGTCAATATCTCATAGAGTTAAGCATTTTCTTCTTTAGACTCTATAATTGTCCCTAACTAAACAAAACTTAAGAGATGAGAACAATATTGCAATTACAGGATTCAACTTAAAACATGCTTACATTGATTCTATATGAGACAATCATCTATCATATTTAAAAAATGTATACTTATCAATGTAACACATACTAAATATAAATTATGTATCACCAAAATCTATCTGTATGTAAAGATTTCAGCATAGCATAAATTTATGTGTCATTTATGATAAAACTAGAAGGCATTCATACTTTCTAATACTCGTGGGCTACTTAGTAAGCACAAGACAACTTATATTTCATCCTAATTAAGTATATATTTATAACTATCTACATGTGGGTAAAGACATGTTATAATTATAAACTTAACTAAGTCCTTTTTGTAATATCTTTGTTTATTAAAACAAATCAGGAATGCATGTATTCAATCATGTAAGGATGTTGTGGCTACTCCTTAATTATACATGCCAATCACAAGACATCTAGAATTATTATGCTTACAGGGATATACATGTGCACTCATATAGACATCACGCAATGAGAATCATTTAATTAATCAATCAACTAAATCAAATGTATGACTAATTAATTAAAAATTCTTCCCATATGATTAAATCATAAATATGCAATATTTTGTCCTTTTAACTTGATGAAACTAGAAAATATTCATATTCCTTAATACATGTGTGCTATATAGGAAACATAAGGAGATTCTATTTTATCCTAATTAAATGTGCAGCTATAATTATCTCACTGTGAGTAAAAATAAATTACAACTACACATATAATTAGAATTGATATTTTAAATCTATATGTGTTTTTATTAATTCAATAATGCATGCAACACTTATAAATGATTCATTGACTACTTACTTAAATGCATGCTGATCACAAATATTATAGATTATGTGCAATTAAAATCATATATATGCACAATCATTATGAAAATTTAAATAATTAATTTAATTAATGAAAGAAATATGTGATTAAATAATTAAACAAATTCTCCCACTATTTTTTTTATTTACAGTGCCCAGCAATTGTTTGAAAGGTTGGTTTTGAGCTAATAAATAACTTGATTATTTTGCAAAAATAAAAAATAGTGTTATAATCTCCTAAATAGAATTTTTCAAATTTTAGACAATTAAATAACACAATAATATTTTTTACAAAATATTTACTGGCCAAGAAATTAACCTTTCCAAATTTTAAACAATTAAAAAAACATGGCACAAAATAAATAATCAATCATGGTCCTATATACACTTATGGTTCAAAAAAAATCAAAATCCAATTGGACCCAAAATAAATTCTGAAAATGTAAAATTTTGGCTTAAATAAACTTGATAACCAAAAAATACCCTAAAATTAATTTCCAGAAATTATAACATGAGGAAAATACCTCAACACAAAATTTCAGAATTATATTCAAATTTTTCAACCCTTCTAGACAAACCCGAACGTGAATAGCTTCTGATATTTTTTTCTTGGGTTACTTTCCCGAATTAGTATAAATCGGAAGTTTGGGAAAATAAAACAAAAAACTAAACCCAAACACCATGAATGGGCCAGTTTGCATACGTCTATAATGATAGGGAAATAATAACAGACCCAAGAAACAATAAAAGCCCAAAAACCGAGTTCTACCCCTTCTCAATATGTGAAACGATGAGTTTCACTAAAGCACCAATAAAGCAACAGTTATCACGAGAGAACCATGAAGCCATCCCCTCTCAATCAATTGATCACATATAAACCCAGGTTCTTAGATCGAAAACCAAAATTTAAGCACACCGTGACTTTGACTTCTTTACAAATCAAGACAAAGTACATGCTTGAAGTACACAATATCAATCATTAGCAACCTAGAATCATGATTAAAAGCATTAGGATTGTATAAACATGAAAATGGATTTTTTTTAACAAACCGAATTAAACGCAACAAGAAGCAAGCTGCTAACCGCATCACATATCACATATCATGGTTCACAGTATAGCAGGCAGAGATAATCAGAGAGACTGGCTCTGATGCCACAAATTTAATTTTTTAATATAAATTTTATATATTGAATTTTTCCACAATTTGAAATAGTAGCAGAAGACTTTATAAATATCTCTCATTATGCTAGGTGATCTGATGTAAATATTTTTAGAGTTACTTGATCTAAATCTTAAATTTGAATCACATATAAAATTAATTAGAAGGAAATATGAGAAAATAATCTATGGAGACAGTTCTTCCAATTAGTTATGAGACTCAGTGATGGAGTCTGAGATTTAGTCTCAATTAATCAGGAACCCGAGTTAAGTTCAACTCAGTCTGCATCTATTTAATAACCTTAGTCATCATCGGTTATCAAATTTAAATTTGAATTTAAATTCAAATAAAAATAAAGATAAAATTATGATTGAGTTTATCCCTTATTACCTAAAATTACTCAACTCATAATACCTTCTCTTAAAAACAACAATATTTTCTCTTAAAAATAATATCCACATTAAGTTAAAGTTAAGATATATTTAATTAAGTGAACAATATAAATATATAATTTGAATAAATTAAAATTAAATATATCTAACGTTACTTCCTCACCGAAACGAGTTGATCAAGCATTCTTCCTCTGAGAAGTTCAGCCATGCACAGCCTCTTCATGACCTTCCAACAGGGTCTATAAGGGTCAAACAAGAAATCATGGAAACCATGGGTTAAGTGCTGAGCAGCAACTGTTTGAGCTAGTCGATCGGAGAAGACATTTCGTGAGTTCTAAGGAATTCTTTGGCCGCTTCAGCAGTGGAAGCGACTATTAGATATATTTAATTAATAATAATATATATTTGAATTTATATAAATTATATTTATCTTATTTACTTAATTAAATATATTTTATCTAAGTGTGGTCCTTATCTTTAATAAAGATAATGTCAGTTGAGTGATTTTAGGAGATAAGGGATAATTCAGTTGATTTTGTGTTATCTTTGTTTGAATTTGAAATTCAAATAAAAGATATGATAACTATTAAATAACCTATGATGGCTAGGCTATTTAATAGGAGGCTGAGTAGAGCGTCA
Source organism: Adenanthera pavonina (assembly GCA_026686845.1). Taxonomy (NCBI): domain Eukaryota; kingdom Viridiplantae; phylum Streptophyta; class Magnoliopsida; order Fabales; family Fabaceae; genus Adenanthera; species Adenanthera pavonina. The sequence continues at coordinate 9,906,026 of JAIVEN010000002.1, forward strand.
GATACATCAATCATTCATTCTACGCTCATATAGAGGTTCCCTGACTAGTGACGGCTAATTCCCAGCTACCATCACTGAGCCCAAACACTAGTTAGAAGATCCTCATCTCATCTAATTTCTTCTAACTAATTTCTGTGTTTGCAGATCTTTGATTTATTCCTAATTTGAGTAGGATTACTCAATCAGATTTTCTATAGCTATGGCTAGAGGTATTTATGATAATTATTTATTCCGCTGCGAGTTTGTAGGAGATTTATTTATACTTATATAAATCTGTTTCTACATGTGGCATCAGGGCTACTGGTTTATATTACCTCTCCATGTTTGCATTCTTTATTTTCATATGTCGTACGCTACTCTTGCGTATGAATTTGTTTCCTTGGGTTATCATTTTTTTTTCTCCATAAAAAAATTTTTTTTTTCCGATAGTAATAAAGTAATTCCGTTTCGATGCTTAACGTTTTCAGAGGGAATTAGCTTCTGTTTTCTGGGCCATACTAGTTTTGGATCTGTTTTATTTTTTTGTTTTTATTTTTCTGCACTTTTGGGCTTCTGTTTTCTGGGCTATACAATTTTAGGTTTGTTTTATTTTTCTGTTTTTATTTTTCTGCACTTTTGGGCTTCTGTTTTCTGGGCCATACAAGTTTTGAGTTTGTTTTATTTTCTATTTTATTTTTCTGCACATTTGGGCTTGTTTTCTGGGCCTGCATTTTGGACAATTCTCATTTTATTTTTCTGGAAATAATTTCAGCTTGCATTATTTATGCAATTTTTTTTATTTTTTTAAAATAAATAAAAAAGTGGGAGAATTTATTTAATTATTTAATCACATAATTGTTTAGTTGATTAAATTAGTTATTTAAATTCTTATGATGTTGTGCATATACATAATTTTAATTGCACATAATTTTTGTGATATTTGTGATTAGCATGCTTTTTGTTTTAAGGAATAGCCACAGCATCCTTGTAAAGTTGCATGCATAATATAAATCACATATGGATATAGAATATCAAATTCTAATAAAATGTGTGATTCTAATTCATCTTTGCCCACAGGTAGATAATTATAATTGCATATTTTGTTAGGAAGAAATAGATATGGCCTTGTGTTTTCTAAGTAGCCCACAGGTATTAGGAAGCATGAATGCATTCTAGTTTCATCATTTATTAAACATAAATATATGCTATGCTAATGTCTTTGCCCACAGGTAGATATTAGTGATACGATATTTATGTAAGTATGTGTTACATTGGTAAACATACATAATTGTTAAGGTGGTGATTGATTGTCTCAAAAAATTATTACTGTAAGTGTGTTTAATAATTATTTTCTTGCAGCTCCTTCATCTCACATACTATCTGAAGTTGGCGATAAGATCACTCTTGATGGCACAAATCATGCTGAGTGGAAGGAAGATATTCTCCTTCATCTTGGCTATACGGAACTAGATTATGCCTTGAGGATTAAAGAACCTCCAGTGCCCAAAGAAGGCGATAAGGATGCGCAAACTGCATATGATCATTGGGATCGATCCAACCGCCTTGCCTTAATGTTGATTAAGGCGCGTATTAAGAGAAGTATTCGAGGTTCTATTCCAGATTGCCGAACAGCCAAAGAATACTTAGAGGCTATTGACAAGCAGTATACCCCTGCAGATAAACAACTAGGAGGGGCTATTATGAGAGAACTTGTTGATATGAAACTTGCAGGTGTGAGTGGTGTCCGAGAACACATTATGAAAATGAGAGACTTGGCATCACAGCTGAGGCATTTTAAAATGGAGCCTCCTGAGCAATTCCTTGTGCAGCTCATTCTGAGTTCCCTTCCTCATCAGTATGAAGCTTTCTATGTCTCTTACAACACACATAAAGAACAATGGTCAGTAGATGAATTGTTAGCTATGTGTGTTCAAGAAGAGGCTAGACTAATGAGGAGTGGAAGAGATACACCTAAGGAAGTGCATTTGGCAGAAAGCTCCAACTCTAGGAGGAAGAACAAGAAAGACAAAAGGAATAAGTCTATTCCTCCGGCTTCTGCTGAGAATAAAGATAAGGCCACTTGCTTCTTCTGTAAGAAGAAAGGACATATGCGGAATGAATGTCCCAAGAGGAAGGCATGGCTCGCCAAGAAGGGTATAGGTAATGGAATTTATATTTCTTGTGTGGCTTATGAATCTCATTTAGTTAGTATTAATTATGACACTTGGTGGATTGATTGTGGAACTACAATTCACATTGCTAATACCATGCAGGGGTTTCTCAACAGCAGGCACCCACATCCCAATGAGGAAAATGTCTACTGGGGCAATGGGATGAAGGCCCATGTGGAAGCAGTTGGAACATGCAGGATCATTTTATCAAATAAATCAATTTTAGATTTAGAAAATTGCTTTTATATTCCAGATTTTTCTAAGAATTTAGTTTCAATTTACAAATTAGTTCCTTTGGGATTTGAATTGTTTCTTTCTTCAAGTTTGATGAGATTGAATAAAGACTCTTTACCTCTTGCTGATATTTCTTTATGTAATGGTTTATTCAAATTACATACTGATTTACCTCAATCTCATGTTGTTACGCACGGTATTAAGCGAAGTGTCATGAATGAGAATTCTCTTAGCTTGTGGCATAGGAGATTAGGACATATCTCCATAGAGAGGATCAAAAGGTTAACTAAAGATAGGATCCTCCCATCTTTAGACCATAAAGAAATTGATCCATGTGTGGACTGCATTAAGGGTAAGCAGACCAACAAGTCACATAAAGGGGCTAAGAGAAGTTCTGAAATTTTAGAGATTATTCACACAGATATTTGTTGCCCTGATTTATCTTCTCATGGTCAAAAATATTTTATCTCCTTTATAGATGATTATTCACGGTATATGTATATCTACTTGCTTTATAATAAAAGTGAGGCATTACATGTTTTTAAGGAATATAAGGCGGAAGTAGAAAAACAAACCGGTAAACAAATTAAAATTGTTAGATCTGATAGAGGAGGAGAATATTATGGAAGATACACTGATGATGGACAAGCACCTGGTCCATTTGCTGAGTTTCTTCAAGAGCATGGTATAATAGCTCAATACACCATGCCTGGCTCACCTGATATGAATGGTGTAGCTGAAAGAAGGAACAGGACGCTATTGGACATGGTGAGGAGTATGATAAGTAACTCCAAGCTTCCAGTTTCATTATGGAGAGATGCACTTAAGACATCAGTATATATTTTAAACAGGGTTCCATCAAAGGCAGTTCCCAAAACTCCTTTTGAAATCTGGAAAGGTTGAAAACCTAGTTTGAATCATATACGTGTATGGGGCTGTCCTGCGGAAGTAAGAGTGTATAACCCTCAAGAAAGAAAACTGGATCCTAGGACCATTAGTGCCTATTTCGTAGGCTATGCGGAAAGGTCCAAGGGCTATAGATTTTATTGTCCTTCATATTCAATGAGATTTGTGGAATCTAGGAATGCTAAGTTTCTTGAGAATGATGTGATCAATAGGAGTGATCAAGTACGTGACTTAGTCACTGAAGAGGATCACATTCAAGAAATCACTAATAATGAAGGAACATCACTAATATATAACACTCATCCTATTGGAGTGAATATGGAATGTGATGCAGTTCCTGAAACTCAAGTTGATAATGTTGGAAATCAGGAACAAACTAATGAACCTATACTCATGAAAAACAACCACAAGAAGTGATAGAGAATGTTCCTGAAGAACAACCTCAACCTACTCAACAAGTGGAGGTGAGGAGATCAACTAGAGAAAGAAAGTCAGCACTTCCTAGTGACTATGTGGTGTACCTTACTGAATCTGACTATGATATAAGTGTTGAAGATGATCCACTCACATTTACTCAGGCTATGCAGGATGCAAACTCTAAATTATGGTATGATGCTATGATTAATGAAATGCAATCCATGGCAAACAATAAAGTTTGGGAACTTGTAGAGTTACCTAGTGAGTCTAAGGCCATTGGCTGTAAATGGGTCTTTAAGACCAAAAGGGACTCACAAGGCAACATAGAGCGCTACAAGGCAAGGTTGGTTGCCAAGGGATTCACTCAAAAGGAGGGAATTGATTATAGGGAGACTTTCTCACCTGTGTCCAAGAAAAATTCTTTCCGTATCATCATGGCATTGGAAGCTCACTTTGATTTAGAGTTACATCAGATGGATGTTAAGACTGCATTCCTCAATGGGGATCTTGAGGAAGAAGTCTATATGAAACAGCCTGAGGGATTCATTTCTGAAGGAAATGAACATAAAGTTTGCAGGTTGAAGAAGTCAATATATGGTCTCAAACAGGCTTCACAACAGTGGTATTTAAAATTCCATGAGGTAATCACATCTTTTGGTTTTGTTGAGAACATCATGGATCAATGTATATATCACAAGGTCAGTGGGAGTAAGATCATATTCTTGATCTTATATGTGGATGACATACTGCTTGCCACTAAAGATTTGGGGTTGCTGTATGAGGTGAAACAATTTCTGTCCAAGAATTTTGAAATGAAGGATATGGGTGAGGCATCCTATGTCATTGGCATTAGGATATATAGAAATAAATCTCAAGGCATCTTGGGATTATCTCAGGAAACTTATATCAATAAAATTCTTGAACGATTCAAGATGAAGGATTGTTCATCTACTCCGGCACCTATTGTGAAAGGGGACAAATTTAGCCAGTTACAGTGTCCCAATAATGATTTTGAAAAGAAGGAGATGGAGAATATTCCTTATGCCTCAGCGGTTGGAAGCTTGATGTATGCACAGGTTTGCACAAGACCTGATATAGCTTTTGCTGTGGGTATGTTAGGAAGATACCAGAGTAATCCAGGAATGGATCATTGGAAAGCTGCAAAGAAGGTTTTGAGGTACCTAAAGGGTACTAAACAATACATGCTTACATACAGGAGATCCGACAATTTAGAAGTTGTTGGTGTTGATGAAAGAGTTTTGATGATTTTAAACCAACACTCAAGATCTTGGATTGAAGATATCAAAGGAGATCAAAGCTGTTCCAAGTGAAGATTTTCTGAGTATTTGCTGTTAGATCTCTTGTAGGATCTTTAGTTTTTGTTATGATTGGGTAAAAGGTTTTGATTTGAAGAAAAGATGTTTTCAAACTTTGATTTTATGTTAAATCCTTGAATATTTGAAAAACACCCACAAACAGACGAAGGTTAAAAGTTTAAACTAAACTGTCAAGTTAGAAATTCGAACTTTGCCTTTGGAAATTCGAATTTCGAGCTAAAACTGATTAAGTCTGAAGAGATGGCTCTCTGTCAGACGAATTTTGGTGGTTCAAAATTCAAATTTTCATCTAGTCTGAAAGAAGCCTTTCAGGTGACAGACGAACTTCACACTTCCAAAATTCGAATTTCAAGTAAAATGAAGTTTGTGAAAACCAAAGAAATTCGTCTGAAACCATGACAAAGTGCATCTGAAATCAAAAGATATTCAGCTTGAAAAATGCTCTCTGACAGACGAATTTCGAGATTCCAACACTCGAATTTTCATATAAGTCTGAAAGAAGCTTCTTTACAACAGACGAACTTTGAGTCTTCAAAATTCGAATTTCAGACAAAACAAAACTTGAGAAAATAGAAGAAATTCGTCTGAAACTATGTTAAAGTTCATCTGAGATCAAGAATGAGTTAAGTCTCAAAATTGCTCTCTGACAGACGAATGTCACCCTTTCAAAATTTGAATTTCGAAGAAAGTAAACTACTGTGTCTCTTTATACGTTCAATGGACAGACGAATTTTGGATACCAAAATTCGAATTTCGAAGACACTGTAGCAAATTGAAAACACTGTTCACACTTAACCAAAAATCTTTCTTCTTGAAAATTCGTATGTCACATTGTGAAAATGTTTTATAAGTTTCAAAATTCGAATTTCACTTCATGAACAGATGAACTTCGTTTATGTGCGATTGGTAAACGAACCAAAATTCGAATTTCAGTATGTCAGAAACATTAAATGCGGTTGGTAAACGGATAGTTTTTCAGAGTAACCGTTGGATAACTTCCCCAACGGATAGATTTAGTCTCTAACGGATATTTGAGACCTAAATCTATAAATACAACATCATTTGAAGTTGTGGGCATCGAATCAAATTTGTATACACTGAATTTAAGCTAAATCTTCTTCTAAAAAGCTCTTACCCTCTCAACTTCTATATATACACTTAAACTTTCATATCTACTCTTTTCAAGAGAGTTATTTCATTGTAATCAATCTACTCTTCATCTGAAAGATAGATTTACTTGTGAGGGGTATTCACAAGGGGATTGAGAAGCACATAGTGAAAGTGCTTGGAGAGTTTGAGAGAGCTCAGAAACAGAGCATACTCGTTGTACTGTGGCCTTAGCAAGAAGCCCATTGAAATTCTTGCTGTATAGTGGATAAATCTCAAGAGGTGTCTTGGGGACTGGATGTAGGTCAAGTGGAAAGACCGAACCAGGATAAATTACTGAGTTTTCTTCTCCCTATCTTCACTTTTCAGCTTGCTCTGTTTTACGCATTATTTTTATTATACTGTGATATCTCCACTTACCTCACCTTGTGCAGAAAATTTTCAATCTTCCCAATTCACCCCCCCTCTTGGGAAGTCAGCCTTGCTAACAGTTGTGTATTCAGACTCAGATTTAGCAGGATGCATTGACACAAGGAAATCAACATCCGGCTATATCTTTCTGTTAGCAGAGGGAGCTATATCCTGGAAAAGTACTAAACAAACACTAATAGCCACCTCTGTTATGGAAGCTGAGTTTATATCATGTTTTGAGGCAAGCTCACAGGGAATATGGATTAGAAATTTCATTGCTGGGCTTAAGATTGTGGACTCAATCTCTAAGCCAATTAAAGTGCTATGTGATAAGACAGCTGCTGTGTTCATGGCTAAGAACAATAAAAGTGGAAGTCGAAGCAAGTTCATCGACATCAAGTACTTAGCCTTGAAAGACAGAATTAAAGAAGGCCAAATAATCATTGAGCACATTCGGACGAAAGAAATGTTAGCTGATCCATTTATTAAAGGGATGCATCCAAAGGAGTTTAAGGATCATGTGCCTCATATGGGTATTAGACTTTCACTGGTCTAATCGAGGTATGTAAAGTAATGAAATTTCAATTTCTGGTTTATTATCTCATGTTTATATAGTATACATTCTTGTTGAGATAAATAAACATTGATTTAGGAACCGAATAAACATTCTGGTTTATTCATAAAGTTGATATCCCATAAAGTAAGGATACTACTTGTGATACATAGAAGGTAATACTCACAATTAGAGGACCTACCGCTATGATTCATGTAGTATTGCTTAAATATCTCTTGATATATCAACTGACATATTATGATCGGACCAAGTGGGAGAATGTTAGATATATTTAATTAATAATAATATATATTTGAATTTATATAAATTATATTTATCTTATTTACTTAATTAAATATATTTTATCTAAGTGTGGTCCTTATCTTTAATAAAGATAATGTCAGTTGAGTGATTTTAGGAGATAAGGGATAACTCAGTTGATTTTGTGTTATCTTTGTTTGAATTTGAAATTCAAATAAAAGATATGATAACTATTAAATAACCTATGATGGCTAGGCTATTTAATAGGAGGCTGAGTAGAGCGTCAGATACATCAATCATTCATTCTACGCTCATATAGAGGTTCCCTGACTAGTGACGGCTAATTCCCAGCTACCATCACTGAGCCCAAACACTAGTTAGAAGATCCTCATCTCATCTAATTTCTTCTAACTAATTTCTGTGTTTGCAGATCTTTGATTTATTCCTAATTTGAGTAGGATTACTCAATCAGATTTTCTATAGCTATGGCTAGAGGTATTTATGATAATTATTTATTCCGCTGCGAGTTTGTAGGAGATTTATTTATACTTATATAAATCTGTTTCTACAGCGACCACACGAGGAACAGAGCCGAGGAAAAGGTGGATGATTGGACCATAGCGAAGGGAAAGGTTGTAAAAATCTCGGTGAGGAAGTGGGGAAAGAAGGTGAAGATGGCCGATGATGGGGAGGGCTAGTGGGACAGGTGGTCGACGAGCCTTCCTCTGTTTTCTCTTTAGTATTGTTCGAACTATGATGGTAGAAAGTAACCAAATGAGGAAAAGTTGGATATAGCCATCGAAATGGAAATCAGCCATTCTTGAATTCCCCAACATCAAAATAAAAAATATGGTATGGTACATTTGAAGAAGTCGAAAGGTTATTGTGACAGAATTTGTTTCGCGGATTGGAAGAAATTCACGGGAGAGACGTAGAACGACTAAGCCATTAGAAAAACATACAATAGCTGGTGATGGGCCTGACACAACTTGTGCGTTAGAGATGTATGCGGTGTATAATGTCCCTAAAGATAAAAAGGTCAACTTTATCTCCAATTATTTAATTCGGATTGAGTTTGAGGCCACGATCAATTGTTAGAGTAGCCACGTGAGAGGTTCCTGCTTGAAGAGTCAAAGATGCCACCTGGATGAATTTAATATTCTAAAATGTGTATTGGTTCTAGAATCTGCAATTTCATTTTCCATTTCATCCTCATTTTTATATCATTTCACTCTCCACCATACACGTGACCTATGAGTTGGTTGTAACATAATATGGCTATATGGTAAGCAGTCACTGTATTCGCCTTTGATATGAATGTATGAATAATCCTGGCGGCTTTGTCTAAAAAGAAAAGATATGTGACTTATACGTCAAGTATTGCATCACCTATGCTATGAGGCTTTTTCCTTTTCCTTCGCATTTCGCATTGGTCCAATTCTCCGGAACCCTGAAGTGATTATGTTATATGATACACCATAAAATGGTAATACACCGTATGTGCATTATATTATATTTTATTTTTATTTGTGTTTCTTGTTCGGCCAAAAAGCATCATTAGATCCGAAGGAGTAATATTTTTAACAAAAAGTTTCATAGATGTCTAAATAATATTTTCACTCTATATGTCTTTTGTCCTCAATAGAGGTACTAACTTAATTAATATTGAAATTATACAATAAATCCCAATTTTACCCCAAAGAAAAAAGCATCATTAATTACAAGCAAGTATATTAAAAAAAAAAAAGGAAGGGATACATCACCACGATATCTTACAGGATATTCGATTGCTCGAAAGCTTGATATACTAATAATTTTGCTACCTCAATTGACTTTTTCTTTGAGAGATGCCCAGGTCACAAGGAAATCTTCCCTCGCTTTAAGGGAGACCACGACCATTGACACACTCGTTTTAATAAACTTCGGTAATCACACAAATTACATTTGTGCTAGCTTCATTGTAAAAACGGCGCAGAATAATTTTCCAAATTATTTTCCGATGCCTGCTCGATCACCTGCATATATAATAGAAGGAAAAGGGTTAAGCCTTGGCACAGGGATACATATCAAGGGATGAGCCCTTGGAAGGGTCATATATGCTTTCTTCTCCATATCAACACTTCCATTGCCTCCTTCCACCTTCCAAAACTGAATCATAGCAGCTAGGTTAGCTTTCACAACCAGCTGCACTAGTGAGGCTCCTGGGCAACTTCTTCTTCCACTCCCAAATGGAATTAGCTCAAAATGCTGCCCTCTCACATCCAAATTCCCCTTCCCAATTCCTTCTTCACTCATAAACCTCTCTGGCATGAACTCAAGTGTGTCCTCCCACAGCTTTGGGTCCCTTCCAATTGACCACAAGTTAATCAATAACATCGTCTTCGCTGGAACCTCATAGCCACAAGCATTACAGCTTTCAGATGACAGTCTCTCTAACAATGGCACTGTGGGGTAAAGCCTTAAGGCCCGTTTGGTTCATTTCCTAGGTGCCCATGGAGTGGAAATCCATATTCTATTCCCACACTTAGACTGTTTAGTTGGACATGGGAATGAGAATCTGGACTTCCATGGGAATGAAGATTACCAAAAATTTGGGAGTTAACTTTCCTACTTTGAATCCTGACTTTGTTTATTCCTACCACTAGGAATGGAAACCAAATGATAGAAATGACCTTAATTATGAAATATTATTCTTAAAATACCCTTCACAGATTATGTACCCTATTTTTTCTTGAAAATTTTTCATTAATTCATACAAGTTATTTAGTGTAATTTTTCTATATGATTTTTTTCTCTAAAAATATTTAATTTGAAAAATTTAAAATAAAAAATAATAAGAATTGAAATATACATAAGTTTTCCTTTTATTTTTTATATTGCAATTTATACTTAGATATTTTTTATTTAATAAAAATAAAAATATGTAAAAGTTTAAAATATGAGGTTATTGTCTGAATAAAAAAAAAGATGTCACCCGTTTGTAATTAAAAAATAAATAAAAAAAAGTTACGCTACAAACACAATATTGGAGCAATTGATGTAGGGCTAAATTTTTACTTAGGTACAATTCTGACTTTTTGCACATTATTTACATCTCATTCTATCATTTTCTTTTATCCAACCAAACAAATTTAAGTTGTTACCTATGTCTTTCCTATGGCGAACCAAACAAAATTTTAGCTTACAAGATTTCATTCCATTCCAATATTCCCAAAAATTCTATGAACCAAACGGGCTCTTAGTGTTTCTTTAAATATGGATTGCAGGTAAGGCGGGTTTACAATGTCAGATTTCTCTATTATTCTAGTCGTTCCTACGATGGAATCGATCTCTTTTCTTGCTTTCTCCATCACATGAGGGTGATTGATTAATTTTGCTAGTGCCCATTCAATGGTCAGGCAGATGTGTACGTTTCAGCCACGAATAAATCCTAAAATATTTAAAATTTGATAAGTTAGAGTTGGATGAGAATGCTAAGCCATTAGAAGTAGACATACATTTTGAATATGGTGCATATATTGGCCTCGTGAGTTGAGCTGGTAATATTTGAAATTGGATTGCTTGTTATATAAATTAAGCTATTACAATTAAATAAACCTCTGGTGAAAACCTCAAAATAAGGTTATAAACTACAATCTCACAAATCTATGATTATGAAGTCAATCATCATATCACCGAACACTTGGTTCAGTACGTAAGAAAGTTGTATCAACTTTTCCAAATGTGTTAAGTTTGAGGTTAACCAAATGTATCATAGCCTACTTAACCACATTACAATATATCCCTAGCTACATTTTACAAATGCAATTAATGACCTTCAAAATATTAAAAGTAACGTATTAATTATCTGAGACCGAGACTATAAATTACTCAGCGATAATGAACAAAAATAGAGAATCAAAGTCATTAAAATTAAACTTACTTATCAAGACAAAAGTCTTGATGTTCTCGATGGATATATAACTTTATCTCAGAACTCTCATCTTCATGTATGTCTGGTAAAATATCAAGCAAATCCCTTATTTCTCCATCCTCGCCCAGCTTCTTCCTATTCCTCCTTTCGTCTTCATGCTCATTTATCACCTCGTTCACCAAAACGTCAAACCTATCTCGGATTTCTTTCCGATTTTTGTCCAGACCCTGCAAATTGAAGTTCTTAAACAACCAAATAAAATGAGATAGGTTGAACTTCCCCGCAACCTCCGCCGTGTCTATCACCAACTTCCTAATGTCCTGGGCTTCATCTTCATTTCTAGAAGAAGATCGACTCATAATCATCCTTGATATAATACCATTGCTTAGTGTCAAGAGCTCGTGACCTACATCAACAGCTTCACCAGCCAATCCTTTCTTGAGCAAAACTCCCAGAAACTTCATGGTCTCTATTCGCCTCAACGGAAGGAGGATGTCGAGGGTGCGGCCACCCAGAAGCTGAGACATGCATAGCTTCTTCATGAAGTTCCAATAGCCTCCATAAGTTGCAAAAGCGAAGCCTTTGGATCCATATGATAAGTAGTGAATGGAAGCGTTCGTGAACTTGTCGGAGAAACAAGATTCATGGATTTTGAGGAACTCTTTGGCGGTAATGAGTGGAAGCAACAACACAAGGGACAGAACCGAGGAAAAGTTGGATGAAGGATCAGTAACGGGCAGAGAGAATATGAAGAGCTCGGTGTGTGCAATGAAGCATGGAGAGCATGAGGGGGTGATTAGTTTGGGATATCACGTGTATAAGAAGGGAGAAGGGAGCATCATATTTCTTATTTGTAATATTATTTTTCATATCATTTGATATATTTTTTAAATTTTTTAGTATATTTTAGGAACATTTTGAAATTTATGGAGACATTTTGAATCTATTTAAATTAATGGAGTGTTTTCCATATTTTTTAAAATTAATGTCATTTTGTTAATTTTCTTAATAATTTTTAGAAATTATAAAAAAATATAATAAATGATAATAGATAAATAAATGAATATATATATATATAATATACACACTTTTTCTATTAATATATTCCCTCCGCGTCCTATATATTCCTATATATATATATATATATATGATATTTTTTCCTGATTCTGAATATAAGACCATTTACAATATATGAGATAGTATTTATTATATATTTTTAAAAAATATCATTATTTAATGTATTTAAAGAGAAAGAGAAAAAAATTAAATAAAAATAATTTTAAAAAAATATTAAAATTTTTTAAAAAATTAATTAATTTTTATTTTTATTTTTAATTTAGATGATTCGATTAAAATAATTTTATATTAAAAATTAAAAAATAGTTATTATTATTTTAATATTCCTTTTTGTTTCTTTTCTTCTTTCAGGACGCAGAGTCACGTGAAGAGAGAAGACTGATTTTTTTATTCGTTTAAAATTTCAAAGTTCATTATCTCACTGAACTGGGAAGATTGGACCGAACGAAAAAAAAAAACTGAGAGCATTTGACCAAAACGAAAGCTCGTGAGGGAAGAGAGTACTGACTTCTGACAATTTTCTTTTGATTGAAGACCATTTGGAAGGAGCGTGCGCGAAGAAGGGGAAGCGCTGATTCTCAATTTTTTTCAAATCTGAAAACACTTCTCTATCTTCAGACGTGTGACGGCCAGATAATCCTTCTCAGCCTCTTTTGAATGCAACTCTGTTGCAGCTCCTTTGTCGCAGATCTTTCCTACTCCATCATTGTTCCTTGCTCAGCGCTGGACGGTAGGCAACCACACAGATCTTCTTCATCTTTTTCATCTGCTGAACTGGTTCAGGAAAGAGGTCACGAAGGCCGGTGTGCGTCACGGAGTGTAAACGGAGGAGATTCTTCCGATTGGAGGGGAACTTAAAAGTTCATCGGCAATTTTTCAGATCTGGAAATATCTCCACTATCAAGCTCACGGCATTCTCCAATTTCTCCTTTGTCGTACGGCTTCGGCCCTCTTTCTTCTTACTTGCTCAGTCAGATTCATGAAGGCGTGAAGCTTGATCTTTCTGAGTGTTCAGTTCACACCACTCGGATTCTTGGCTCGTGGTTGTAGCTTAGCCTCCTGTTCTCAGCTCTCCTCACCTGGACCACAACGAGTGCCTCATTTCCTCTCTTTGGCAGTTCGTTGAAGCTCTGAATGTCTCTCACTCTCAATTGCAGAAATGGAGAGGAGTTCAGAGCATCCATTTATGAGTAGCTGAGTTGATTGCTTCCTCAAGAGATTGGATCATCACCTCTGAACATTATACGTTATACGGGAGTTTAAAATTTCTTGAATATTTTCTTATAGCTATTTCCTAATTTCTGTCTTTACTGAAACATGTGATTGAAGATGAATTGATGGATTTAGCTGTATTATAATTAGATTTTAATTATAATTAAGGATACCATAACTTTGTTTGGATTGTTAGTGTGTTGGAAATTATAATTGGATATATTCATTGATATTATTATTGGTTCTTGTTATCATTATTTCATTATTTAAGTGAGTCATGATAATGCATTTTGATGATGTTTAGCAAGATGTTGTATGTTCTTTCCAATCTGATTTAGTATTAGTTAGTAAGGGTATGAATGATTCAAATGAAATTTATAGTTAATTGAGATATTTTTAGGTGTTAGATGTATTATATATAACTTTAGGGCCCAAGGTTTATATATTGTGTCTAATGTCAAAGTTTTTTGATGATTAGGTTTCATTAATTCTTAATTAAAGAATTATAGAAATTAATTAGGATAATGATGATGAGGTGACATTCAAAATTCTTGAGGAATGCTTTTTATTAATCAAACAAACAATAATTTTTTATTTGTTTCCTTGTTTTCAAAATAAGTAAAAATTTGCAAGCATGTAATTTCTTTTGCAAATGCTTGTGTTTATAAAGTGTTTTGAATTAACTAAAGTTAAGTTAGAGGCTCCATGAGAGAAATGATCTATGTTACACCATACTTTATAATTGCTTTTTAGTTAATTTGCAAGGTTACACTATACTTTATAATTGCTTTTTAATTAATTTGCAAGTGTTACGACTAAGTTTGGTCTTATAGTAAGGTTGTTACACATGCATGTGGGAGTGAAGGCACAGAGGTTATATTAAGAGAGGCTACTAGACTCAAAGGGGTGTCACCATAACCATCACTACCCTCTCCATCCAAATGGCTACTCTTTTTCCTTACCTGAAAGACCTTCCCAAACGCACCTTACCCCATAACTCTGAAAATTTGAAAATCCCCAGGTCCAATTTTGCCGGCCAATTTCTCTCCAGAATCACTCACACCCACTTGCTTTTCGCCAACTACACAATCAGTTCCAAACCCACTTCCAACACCAATTTCAGCCTCGTCATCACTCTGGGAATCGAGTTCATTAAGAAATGCAACGGTACTAGAGGATTGGGTGAATCATGGGGAGGGTCCCACAAAGGAGTGGGACCTTCCTCTCTCTGTAATTCTGCTTCTCCCGAGTTATATTCTCTCTGCGATAGACATAGTCTTTTCCTTCTGCTAGTCTTTTCTGAGCTTCCTTTTTTGACTGCATTGTTCTTCTTTTATCCTTATGCTGTGAAGTTGTAATCAGACTTGTGGTTTTCAATATAGTAAATCCATTCTTCCATTATCTCTATGTGTGTTGCTGATTGATTATTGAGGAGATCACAGCAGTGTGGTACTGGTAGAAGAAGGTGGAAGTGGCCGATGAGGGGTAGTGAACTAGTGATGTCGGGCCTGGTGGACGACGAGCCTTGCTCTGATGTCTAGTAAGTATCGCTCGAACCAAAATGGTGGACACGACCATTATCAGGATAAGCTGGATGTAGCCTTGAAACGAAGCCATGAGTGGAAAGATGTTGGTTGTATAGCCTTTGGAGTGTCTGGCAAGGGGTTTATTGAAGAAGGCCATGGGGCCCCGTCGATAAAACCTTAATGACCCGGAAGGTGGCCCATTCGAATCGTCAACCTCAATGACCCGGAAGAAAAGGATGCCAATCCTTGTCATGTCATAAAAACATGATGTAATTGGCACACTCAATTATTTTAGCAGAAGTTTTACGTTTAGCGGTTTAAGACTAACTTGTTCCGATTAAATCTTCAAAAGGTCAAGTTGGAAGAGTTGTAATAGTTTCTTGCCGTTTAAAATTTTAAGGGAGGATAATGTGCTTCCTTTTCCTTTAAATCCTTAATGGCCAGAAAAGGAATTGTGCAATCCTTGTCATATCGTAAAACGATGATGTCATTGCTACAAACTCAGCAAAATTTTTAAGTTGAAGGCTGCCCTTATTCCAATCGAGCAGGTCTTGTAAAATTTTAGTTGGTAGAATTTTAATATGTAGAGTGATATGTCTATTTTATACCTATAAAATACCCATATTTGATATTATTTTGCTTGAAAAATGTCAAGTTTTGATATTAAATTTGCATGATTCTATTTAAATTGAAATATATTTGCATTTCAGGAAAATATGAAGATAAATGAGGATTTTAGAGTGAAAAAGAAGACATGAAGGCACCAAGAAAAAAAATCATCTGGTTCCTATTTGTGTTCCTCACCTGCGGCCGCGTGAGGAGGCGTGAACTGTCCAGGAACGCGAGTTGACCCGGCGCCGGGTCAACCACAGAATTAATTCACCCGGCGCCGGGTGAATCACGAAGAAGGATTATCAAGTTATTCACCCGGCGCCAGCTGGAGAAAAATGATATCATACGGCGCTGGGTGAAGTATCTTTCAGAGAAATTTAAAAATTACACGAGGGTCGTACGAAAGAGGAGATATATATATATATATATAAGTTTATAAAGAAAAAAAAGAAAAGGAGGATTACTATCACTATTCTGAACCCTAGAAGACTAATTCCAAATTCTCTGGAGCTAAGGAAGAGCATTCTGAAAGCAAATCTGGGAGGATTGAAGGCGTAGTGAGGCTGAATCTTTCTATTCTTCCACTAGTTTTCTTTCTTTAGATTTTGTTCAGATGATTTGGGAGATTATGTTTATGTTGAATTTAAGAACCATGTTTATGCGTAGCTAATCATCCCAGTTAGGGATAGGGATGTAGTCTAACTGGGATTAATTAGAGTTTACTCTGGATTTTGACTCTTGTTTATGATTGAATTTTTTTCAATATATGTATATTTGATTATATCTATCTCTTTTGTGCTTTATTGGGGATTTTGTGATTGGCCATCATAAAATTCATTCTGTGGGTAAACTTGATAGACTGAAAGGTGAAGAGTAAGCCTAAACCTAGAGAGATAGACATAAACAATAATTCTAGAGATAGAATTAGAGGTTTATGGTGACTTCAGTTATAACTTCAAGATTTAATTAGGAATTTTAGTTGCACGAGAGTGAATTAAAACCTGATTAAATACAGACTAATTGACTGAAAGGTGATTAGGATAAATTAGAAATAACTGTCACTATGATTATAAGGAGTCAAGTTAAGAGTAACTTTAGTTGTTCCAGGAAGATGAAACCCAATTCCCTAACGCTCTCAGTGATTGATTTAAACTCAAACCTTTGCTTTTATTGTTAATTTCTCTTAGTTTAGAATTTGATTAACATTTCATAAATTGTTTGTTCTGACTGAAATTATCTAATTGAGTAAATCATAACCTCCCTTGGGTTCGACCTCTGGAATACTCCGGAAATATTTTTATTACTGCGATCGACCCTGTACACTTGCAGGATTTACCGATCATAGAGTAATCTTATATCTTTATTGTAAAATTTTAAGGAAAGCTAATGTGCCACCTTAATCTTTAAAATAGCGAAAATGCCCTGTTTGAATTGTGGACCTCTGTGCTATGATGTTATGAAACTAGTAATGCAAATGCTCAATATAAACTCAAAACTACCATAGCAAAATTAGAAAAACATACTGTCTGATGCCCTTTTTTTGTTGTAAATTGAAATCACAAACTGGTTCGAGTCATGCCGGAGGACATTGTCCTCAAGAGCTATTCCACCACACACAATCGAATGAGGTAGCTCTTCAGGATTAAACGAACCCCTCCTGCAAAGCAAGGTCACAGAACAACAAAAATAGAAGAAAGAGATGAAGAACTCAGAGAGTGAGAAGAAGAGGAGATGATGCCCGAAAACTCAAGGGACTTTTGTGTATCTGAAACACATGCGAAACTCTATATTTATAGGCTCCAAAATCACACGAACGTTGGGCAATATTTAAACACGTTAATGATAATTTAAGCATCAGTTTTGAACGTTGGCAGCGAAAATCTATTTAACGTAAGCCGTTTCTGAATGTTGAAGGAATGTCAAATTAATGGTGGAAAAACTCCATCGTTACAGAATCCAGAGGTCTCAAAACCAAAACTGTTAAAAAAGATAAGGTTATTTTGTAAGCAATTTAATGTAAATTATTTTCAAATTTTGTAAAATAATTTTCAAAAAAATTCTCAATTTCGTGTTATATTCACACGCAAGGGGGGAAACGACAGATTTCAACTATGTTTACCCTTCGTTGGCCCATTGTTGTGCGCGTGACCCCACTTTCTCCTCCTAACCCATTCACTTGCCTATATTTACATTTTAGTATATATACACTAAGGCTTCTCATTTCTTGAGCAATGTGAGACTTCATTTTTTAACATACACCCACACAAAACTCTAACACTTTCTTCGTACGTAGTTGCCTAATAAAATCATATCGCTGTGCTTGACAGGCCTGATTCCTAACTCCTTCGGATTCTTTAACTCCTCCACTCTGTTCTGGTTCCATAACTAGCTTTTTTTTGGCAGAATCCGACCGACCCGACCCGAATATATAATTGCAAATTAAACAAACATGCTGTTGACCAAAAACAAAACATGCTGGAACGCGACGCTTCCATACTTTTTGGGTCTTATTGACGAACTTGCTGATGTTCGATGTTTGTTCATATTTTCATGACAAGTGCTTCGGTCACCTCCACATCCAAATTATAAGTGATTGGATTAGCTCTTGACTTTTAACCCCGTTTTCTATATATGCACCATCCACTCAAAATCATCACTTAATATAAAAATATAAAATTTATTAACAAAAAAAACAAACTACACTGTTAATACAGTTCGGCCTCTCTCATGTTCTGTGTAATTTTTTTATTCAATTACACTTTATTTACACAATTTATTGGGTTCAATTCACGCACTTTATAAGTGGGATTTAAATATTAGAAAAATAAATATATAAAATCTTCTAAAATATTTTCCATGTGAAAAAGATATCTAGTCATAACAGAAGGGTGATGAGTAATGGTAGTTTATTTACTTTGCTTGCATTTCTAGTTTATCCACTTTTCAGTTTTGAAATAGACACAATTTAAGGTTAGGTTTGGTACATATGAAAGAGGTTGTAAGAAAAGAAGAATGAAAGAGAAATTCTTATAAAATTTATTTGGTACACATCATTTAAATTTTCTATAAGTATAAAATAGTCATTTTATGGAACTCTTCTCTCCTTTTCTCTCTCCCTTTCCATTTTTCTCAAAATAACTCTTTTTTACCAATATAGCATAAGTTTAGACGGCAATCGTGAGAGATCCAAAATAAAAGGCTATCTTAGTCATATGAGAAGGGAGATGAGTAATATATACTATTTCGAATATTTATTATGAAAAATTTTTAATATTTTTATAATAAGAGGGAGAGAGGTCATTATATAGTTCTCAAAAACAAGAAAATACTACTCAAAAGCCAAAAAATAAATAGGATAAGTTGTCCTATTATCATATATCAAACGAAAGTATTGACAGAATTAATATGCAAAATTAGAACATAAAAGCCTTCGTGGGACAGAGTAACAACTTTTGAAATTGGCAATAGTAGAAAAAGATTATTTTCTCCTGATTATCCTTCCCATAAAAAACCCTGGAACCTCTAAAACTAAGCCAAGCTCAAAACGGTGCAATTAATTAAAAAGACTACACCCAGGGTTTAAATTTCCTAAAAGGGAGAGAGAGTAAGAAGATGCAAATCCTCCTAAAAGCATCTTTAATTTGAATAATATTTTTGCTTTATTTGACCGCAGTAGAGCTAATTACTCAATATTGTTCACAGAAATAATACAAGAAATCCCAATTTTGCCCAATAAAAAAAAAAGCACGTCTCATTTTTTTTTTTGGTTAACAAAGCACGTCTCATTAACTACGAGCAAGTATGAAGTAGTATATTAAACAGAGTAGGATACAGGCATCTGGATAGTCGATGACACTCGAAAGCTTGAAATACTAAAAAATTTGCTACCACATTTGACTTTTTCTCTGAGATGCCCAAGTCACAAGGAAATCTTCCCTCGCTTTAAGGGAGGCCACGACCATATTGATACACCCGTTTTCATAAACTTTAGTAAACAAACAAATCACGTACGTCTTTGTTTCATATAGTAATAGAAGGAAAAGGGTTAAGCCGTGGCACAGGAACACATATCAAGGGATGAGCCCTTGGAAGGGTCATCGATGCTTTCTCCTCCATATCAACAGTTTCATTAACTCCTTCCATCTTCCAATCAAAACACTGAATCATGGCAGCTAGGTTAGTTTTCACAACCAGCTGTGCCAGTGAGGCTCCTGGGCAACTTCTTCTTCCACTCCCAAATGGAATTAGCTCAAAATGCTGCCCTCTCACATCCAAATTCCCCTTCCCCCTTTCTTCTTCACTCATAAACCTCTCTGGCCTGAACTCAATTGGGTCCTCCCACAGCTTTGGGTCCCTCCCAATTGACCACAAGTTAACAAACAGCATCGTCTTCGCTGGAATCTCATAACCACCGACATTGCAGCTTTCAGATGATAGTCTTCCTAACAATGGCACTGTGGGGTGAAGCCTTAGTGTTTCTTTAAATATGGCTTGCAGGTAAGGCAGGTTGACTACGTCGGATTCCTCTACTATTTTAGTCTTTCCTACAAGTGAATCGATCTCCTCTCTTGCTTTCTCCATCACATGAGGGTGATTGATTAATTCTGCTAGTGCCCATTCAGTGGTCAGAGCAGATGTATCGGTTCCAGCCATGAACAAGTCCTGCAATATTTATAAAATTAATACAGTAGTCTCAATTCTTGATAAATTGATAGGGCTCCCAATCCTACGCATTAAATAATTTAGTGTGGGTAAGAATGACAAGCAATTAGAAGTATACATATATTTTTAATTGGATGGCTTGTTAGATTAAATTAAGCAAAGGGGTTTTAGAATTAAATAAACCCACACGCAACAGCAAATAGAATAAGTCATAAACTACAGTCTAAAAAATATGATTATGAAGACTACGCTTTTGAAAATGCTTTCCAGAACGTGGCTTTCTAGTTTCCCAAATGGACCATGGCCTCCATAACCAAATTACAATACATCCTTTTGGGGGAAAAAAAGAAAATCCTATCTGTATTTTACAGCTGCAATGAGCTTTTAGAAATAGTCAGAGTAACGTAGTATCGCTTTTGAAATCCAGAGCCCCCCAAAAAAAAACTCGAAAAGTAGTGAACAAAATTGGGAACTGAAGTTATTGAAATTAAACTTACTTACCAAGACGAAAGCCTTGATGTTCTGCATGGAAAATTTTATCTCAGAATTCTCATCGTCATGTATATCCAGTAAAATGTCAAGCAAATCCCTTATTTGACCATCTTCACCCAGCATCTTCCTATTCCTCCTATGGTCTTTGTGCTCTTTTATCACCTCCTTCATCAGAACGTCAAACCTATCCCGAATCTCTTTCACCCTTTTGTTCAGACCCTGCAAATTGAAATTCCTAAACAACCAAATAAAATCAGATAGGTTGAACTTCCCTGCAAGCTCTGCTGTGTCTCTCACTAACTTCCTAATTTCGTGGGCTTCATCATGGTTTCCAGAAGATGATCGACTCATAATCATTTTTGATATAATACCATTGCTTAACTTCAAAAGCTCGTGACCAACATCAATGGCCTCACCCGCTAACCCTTTCTTGAGCAAAACTCCCATAAACCTCATGGTCTCTTCTCGCCTCACCGGAAGGAGGATGTCGAGGGTGCGACCACCCAGGAGCTGAGACATGCATAGCTTCTTCATGGACTTCCAGTAGGGTCCATAAGCTGCAAATAAGAAGCCTTTGGATCCATACGATAAGTGGTGGATGGCAGCGTTAACGAACCTGTCGGAGAAATAAGATTCATGGGTTTTAAGGAACTCTTTGGCGGCTTCAGGAGTAGAAGCAACGACACAAGGGACAGAGCCCAGGAAAAGTTGGAGGATAGGTCCATAGCTGGTGGAGAGGCTGTGAAGAGCTCGGTGTGGTAACGGTAAAAGAAGGTGGAAGTGTCCGATGAGAGGTAGCCATGGAGGGCCTGGTGGACGACGAGCCTTGCTCTGATATCTGTTGAGCAGGGCTCGAACAAGAATGGCGGAAACTACCCATGTCAGGATAAGTTGGATGGGACCTTGCAACGAAGCCATGAGTGAAAAAATGCGGTAGCCTTCTGAGAATTAGAGGCCAGATGATGTGACCGTTCAACCAATGCTTATAATTAACTTAAAAATATTGATTTATTCCAATAAATGATAATATTTCCATGTTTTTCAAAGGTATTTTTCACCGATTTGTTCTAACATTTAGACTACCTTGATGTGAGTATATATTTCAGTGAGACACATGTGCCATGTGTCACTCCAGAAGTAGTTTAAAATACTCCGCTTAAATTGTCAACCCCATCTCTTGGCAAAAAAAAAAATTGTCAATCCCTCTCAACCTCCACGTTATAAAACCTTCGTATAATTGTTGCGAACTCAATTATTTTAGCTGTTATCAGAAAAAAATGATTTAATTAAATTTTGATCTTATTTCCAAATAATTATAGTTTTGAAATTTTAATAATTATTTTCTTATCATTTTATTTTTTATTTATAAAAATGATGATAGGTGAAGTCTAGATGCTTATTTAGAAATATGCATTAAAATATAAGCAGGGATGGACCTAGAAATAATGGACTTGGGGGGAATTTTTTTAAAATTAATATATTTTTATTTTAAAATTTTATTTTATTAATAATTATAATTACACATGTATTAAAAATAATTATTTATAGTAATAAATCTAAAAAATAAAATTAATAAATCATATATACAAATATAATTATTTTTTATTTAGCGATATAGTTACATGATACTATGATTAATAATTGTTACTTTTAATGATTCTTTATATTAAAATCTGCAAATATAATGTTACTAGCAATTCCACCTTTGTGATTTCCTTGTTGTCATTCCTTTAGATTACCCAATCTTGGGGAGGTCATTTTAAAAATATATAAACTTTTCAGCCAAACATATATATATATATATAATACAAAGATGACTCAAAACATGGAAGGACCATGGCTCCCACTAGCCCCCCTCCCTCCTTGAATATAAGCATATTTTAATTAAATATTATTAAATTTTATAATAATTAAAATTATTTAATAGCTTTTTTAATTCTATCTGCATAATTTTAAAACCACTGCTATTTTTAAAAGAATAGAGTAAATAGTAACCCAGCGTTGGAAATTTATCCGTGAGTTAAATTCTGAGAGTAAAATAAAAGTAAGAACCACGTGCTCCTAGATCCAATCAAATGATTTTCAATTTCATGGTCTACAATAGTTATGAATATATATGGTTACTAATTAGTTCTTGGGCTCACAATATAACTCTTTTTTTAGAAGTAAAAAGAAATACAGTCTATAAGTTAAGATATAATTTAAGAACTCCTCTACTATCGTCACTAAAAATATCCAGTGAAGTTGGTTGTGGAGCCTCCAACAAATGGAGCCCAAGATTTAAGGAAAGAATGAGGTTAGCTAGAAAATTAGCACAATGATTTTCTTCTTTATATGTACCAGAAATATCTACTTACCAATTACATTTTAAAAACCCCTTAATTTCATAAATTAATCTTGATTAAGTGTAGGAACGAAGCTGCTCTTGTAAACCAATTTTACTAGAGTTGTATTCTTGGTTTCAACCTTCATAACAAGGTGAATTGCTAACCAATTGACTTTGTGCGATCTTGCTTAAATATTGAATTCGCTTAACACTACTAAAGGGCATGTGGCAATGGTACGATAATCTCCCTTAACTATCTGTTTAGCTGGAGAGATTTGAAAGGGAGGGGAAAATTAAATTTTTTTCACGTTTAGTTTAATAATTAGGAGATGAGGGAAGGAAAAATTTAAATTTTTTTCAATAAATAAAAGGAAAGGGGTAATGAATTTTTTCTCCCCTCTTCTCCTACTTCTCCCCTCCAAAAATGAAGAGATTTAGAAGGATAATGAACAAATTCCTTTCCTCCCTCCCCTCTCTTCTACTTTTCTTTAACATATTCAAATAAAAGAAAATTAAAACCTTCCACTTCTCTCCTCTTCTCTCCCTTGAATCAAAGAGTGCCTAAAGCTTTACAGTCATTTGGTTTAATTACTTAAGAGAATAGATGATGTGATATGAAGAGTTTGAAGAAATGTAATGAGATAATATTTACATATGAATATTTGGTGGGTTTGTTTGGTATGATACAGGGGATGTGAACAATAAATTTATTTTTTATATTTAATTAAAATCATATAAATGTGAAATGACTAAAATGCCCTTTTACTAAAAAAAAATCCTTCCCTCCCTCCTCCTTCTTCCATTCTCACTGACGGCCTTCACAATCTTTCGTACTGGCAGCCACCGCAACTCAACAACAGAGAAGCCATTAGAAAAAAAAAAGATTGAAGGCGAAGTAATTTCTAACCACCATAGCTTCATCTTCGTTCTTCTTTCAACTTCACAAACTCTCACCACGATGCTCCATCTCCCTTCTTCATCCATCTCTACAAACTCCGATCACCCAGATCTGACAGCTACAATAGATCTGGGAAGATGAAGGGAGGGTGAGAGATGGACGAAGGAGAAGAAACTTGGGGAAGGAGACGCCAACAATGAGGTTATCGGAGGTGGATGATCTCTCCATTTAGTGGTGTCGATGACAATCTCTCCCTCTGGTGGCTTGGGCGTGGGTGGGGGCATGAGAGAGGTGGAAGACGAGGGCGTGGGTGGTTGTTCAGATTGAAGGAAATAAGGAATGGTGAGAATTTTTTTATTTGTTAGGGGTAGAAAGACCATTTTGTATTTTTATTTAAAAAAAAAGATCATTCTTCACATCAGTGTGAGCCCTTTCACATAGAAAAATTAGGGTGAGCTTCTTTACCTGAATTCTGGTAATCTATTTCACTGATGTGGTCCACTTTATCTCATTTTTTTGCAACCAAATGCATACAGTTAGATAATGTAATGGATATCATCTTCACATACCCACTCGGTGAATGAATCAAACGAGCCCTTGAATAGATAGGATGCAGTGAACTAGAGACGACCCACTGGCATTTCCGCTATGAATATGTGATGTGACATTTTGAAGTTGGCTTGATCAAGAAAGAAAGGAAATACACCGTGTCAAACTGTAAATGGCTTCCTGCCTAAGAGGAAGACTGGTTTTATCACACTTACACAGAACAAGGCATACCTAAGCAAAAAAGGGAAGGGAAGGGAATCTAAGTAACACACTTAATCTACTTCTTGGCAATTTAAAATAAAAGCCTCTTGTGCTGTAGTTAGTTTCTTCAAAGTTTTCGTTCATAGTCTGTAATTTAAATTTAAGGCTGCCGGTGACAATAGGAATCAGAATGACAGGGAGGGGAACGGGGTGAGCCTAGGAATTGGGACGCGTATCAAGGGTTGAGCTCTTGAAAGAATCATCGCAGGTCCCTCTTTCATGTCAACACAGCCACGTCCACCATCCCCTTCCTTCCATTCAAAGCACTGAATCGTAGCCGCAAGACTAGCCTGAACAACATATAGTGCGAGTGAAGCTCCAGGACATCCCCTTCTTCCACTTCCAAACGGCAGAAGTTGGTAATGCTGTCCCCTCACTTCCATAGTGCTCTTCTTCCCCCCTCCGTCTTTGCTCAGAAACCTTTCTGGATCAAACTGAAGCGGATTATCCCAATACTCTGGGCTCCTCCCAATAGCCCACGCATTAATGAACACCCTTGTGTTTGCTGGGATGTCATAACCATTAACCCTGCAGTTTTCGACTGACTCTCTCATGATCAATGGAGATGGAGGGTGAAGCCTCAGTGTCTCTTTCACTACGGCTTGCAGGTAAGGAAGATCTGCAATATCTGACTCCATTGCCACTCTGTTTTTCCCAACCGCAGAATCAATCTCCTTCCTTGCCTTATCCATCACATCTGGGTGGTTTATCAGTTCTGCCAGCGCCCACTCTATGGTAACTGCACTTGTATCGGTCCCCCCTGATAATAGATCCTGTCAAATTATAATTGCAAGGCACGTTAATTTTATATGGATCATGCGTGCCTCTCTCTCTCTCTCTATATATAGAAAATAGTGAAAGGACATACCATCAGAAAGCCTTTGATGTTGTTTCTGGTGATTTTTACCTCGGAGCTTTCATCTTCTGATATGCTCAGAAGAACATCTAGTATGTCCTTCGGTGTATCCTGTTCGGTAGATTTATTCCTTGCCTCTTCATGCTCCTTGATGCTTTCCAGGATAGCGTCGAACTTATCACGAACCACTTTGAGCCTCTTCCCAACTCCTTGGAGATCTAGATTCTTACAGAACCAGAAATAATCGGACAAATTAAACATGGCACACAGCTCGGACCCCTCTTTCACCCGCTCTATCACCTGCCGCGCTTCTTCCTCCGTGTGAAAGCAGCTCTTGCCTATAGACATTCTCATGATAATACTATTCGTTAGCCGTGAAGCCTCTGCTACGACGTTGACGGCCTCACCTGCTTCACCTTTCCTCTTCATCATCAGCAACAACTGGCCTATCTCTTCTTGTCTGATCGGAGAAAGCTGATCCAGCATACGACCGTTAAGAAGCTCTGACATACAAAGCTTCTTCATGAACTTCCAGTAGGTTCCATAAGGAGAGAATCCTAAATCAGTTGCGTCGTAAGTGAGATAACGAATGGCAGCATTTGCAGGTCGGTTACAGAAGGACATTTCATGGGTTTTCAAGACCTCTTTGGCTATTTCTGCAGAGGATACGATGGCAAAGGGAAGGGAGCCAAAATAGATGTGAATCAAGGGTCCATAACGTTCTGAGAGCTTCTGGAGAGATCTATGTGGAGGGGTCAGCAATAGGTGTAAGTGACCAATAACTGGTAAGGCCACTGGACTAGGCGGAAGGCGTAATTTTGATCGAGTTCGAGTGAGTATGGAACGGAGCAATATCATGAAGACTAACGAAACCAACAAGATTGGTGTGTATCCTAATAGAGGATCCATTGTGTATAACAAGGATATGCAGATGCAGGATAGGATATATTTGGCTTACCATGAGGTTAGAGGTCTAGTTATAGAGGGTGGTTTCAATATGTTGATCGGGATGTAGTTGGGACTAGGTGTGTTGTGGGGACATAACTATGTGCAACATGATTTACATGTCTTGTCTTTTATGAATGATATAGATGCCTATGGTGGGTCATGTAGATTCGGCAAAAGGACTATTCGTTGCTGCTGGATGTTATATTGCAACTTTTTCCCCCTGGGAATCTCTGTTCTGCTGCATGAAGTGAGGTGACCGGTGATTCAGATTGTATTTGTGTGTCTTTTCTAGTTCATGGAATTATAGATGTTTGAAAGAGTCACGTAAAAACACGATGCATCAGCTTGGTTTTTTCACCCCCTAGCTGCTTGTATAACTCCTGCTTTTACTCCTGACTTTGACGTAAACCAACTTTTATTTCCAATCTGAAATCTGACGCTACTTCTCACTCTCGAAGCCACCTGCACTAGTTGATTACACCCAACTATCTATCTCTTTCATGTGCCATTTTGATATTATTCTTGCCACCTGATGATGTTAATCATTCTGCTTCAAGCTCTCTTGTGTCATCTAAAGCCAAACGAAGGGAATCTTTGCTATTATCTCTTTTCTTAACTTTAAAATTCGATATTAGTCTTAAGAATATATTTAATATTTTAATTATTCTAATTTTTACCTCTATGTTTTATTTTAATTAAATTCATAAATATTTTTTTAATAAATCTCAAAAACTACCGACTGAGCTTAAATGTTATATCCATGTGATGTTGCCATTATTTATCAGATGTTATTATTATTTTTTCTCTTTTCTATTCTCCATTCTCTTCCTCTTGAAGCTTCACTGAGTTAAATTAACACCGCCATCATTCAATAGTATTGAGATACAAGAACATACATATATTAATCAAACAAACAATCTGAACTCTCGGAATTTATTTATGATGTTTTAAAATGTTTGAACTTACCAAAATAAAATATTTTTAAAGTATCTGACCAAAAAATATTTTAAAAAGTAAGTTAAAATATAAATATATTTTGCAGACTAAAACCAAATTTCAAACATTTGTTGGGTCCAAAAAAAGAAAACGTAGAGACTTACATACCCAATACCCAAACTTCGCTGACTAATCAATTTCATTTGAAGATAACAATTTTTTGGGCTGCAGGAGATAATAAAACGAAGACAAACTAGCTCATAAACAAATAAATAAAAACACCATGGAACAATCAGCCGAAAGCACTAAACTGAGATTAATATTGTTCCCATTTGTCTTTCTTGGCAGCTGGCACTTCACGAAAATAAGAATATATTTAAAAATTAATAGTTCTCAATTCTCATATGTTGTCACCGGTGAGGATCTGAAATAAAATAGTTGCCGGTTCTAGAACAATCCATTTTTGTGTGACTTAGATAATTAGATTGGGAATTTTGTTTAGGATATTCCCTTTCAGTCTCAATCTAATAATTAAATTTCACAAATTTTGGCATTTAATGTTTATACTTATTAAGTAACCATGTTTTTTTAATATATGTACTTTGGTTTTCACTTTTCAGCTATGCAATTGTGGAATGGCATGCAATTTTTTCTCATTTTCTATAAAATCTATGTAAAATAATATTATTTATAAGTTATGAACAAAATACTTTAAATTCCATGTAAAATATTAATCCGCAGTTGAAAATGGAAACTATAATTGGTAAACAAATATATATATATATATATGGCTAGCTTTTATTAATTATTTTTTTAACTGAGATCTGATTAGTAGAAACCAAAAAAATAAAATATTTTTAGGGTTAAAAGTATTGTACAAAAAATCAGACCGGTCGGTTCGGTCGATCCGACTTGGAACTTGTGCCTGGTCCGGTTTGGTCATTGATAAAGATCGGAGCTTCTTAAAATCGATAAGAATCGGTCAAACCGGTACAAAATCAGTTTGTGCTTTTTTAAAAAAAAAATTAATATAAAAGAATATTATTTTTAGTACTAAGTAGCATTATTTTTTGTATAATTTTTTCTATATTATAATATTATATATGTATTATTATGATATATAATTATTAATAATAATAAATTTACTTAACAAACGATATGAAAATAGAATATCAATAGATTATTTTAAATAAAAATATAATTATAGTTGAATATTAACTTTTTTTAGATTTTAATATTAGATTGTAAACAAATATATATATATATATGACTAGCTTTTATTAATTATTTTTTTAACTGAGATCTGATTAGCATAAACCAAAAAAATAAAATATGTTTAGGGTTAAAAGCATTGTACAAAAAATCAGACCGGTCGGTTCGGCTGATCCGACCTGGAACCTGTGCCTGGTCCGGTTTGGCCATTGATAAAGATCAGAGCTTTTTAGAACCGATAAGAATCAGTCAAACTGGTACAAAACCAGTTTGTGCTTTTTTTAAAAACAAAATTTAATATAAAAATATTATTTTCAGTACTAAGTAACATTATTTTTTGTATAATTTTTTCTATATTATAATATTATATATGTATTATTATGATACATAATTATTAATAATAATAAATTTACTTAACAAATGATATGAAAATAGAATATCAATAGATTGTTTTGAATAAAAATATAATTATAGCTGAATATTAACTTTTTTTAGATTTTAATATTAGATTATAAACAAATATATATATATATATGACTAGCTTTTATTAATTATTTTTTTAACTGAGATCTGATTAGCAGAAACCAAAAAAATAAAATATGTTTAGGGTTAAAAGCATTGTACAAAAAATCAGACCGGTCGGTTCGGCCGATCCGACCTGGAAGTTGTGCCTGGTCCGGTTTGGTCATTGATAAAGATCGGAGCTTCTTAGAACTAATAAGAATCGGTCAAACTGGTACAAAACCAGTTTGTGCTTTTTTTAAAAACAAAATTTAATATAAAAGAATATTATTTTTAGTACTAAGTAGCATTATTTTTTATATAATTTTTTCTATATTGTAATATTATATAGGTATTATTATGATACATAATTATTAATAATAATAAATTTACTTAACAAATGATATGAAAATAGAATATCAATAGATTATTTTGAATAAAAATATAATTATAGCTGAATATTAACTTTTTTTAGATTTTAATATTAGATTGTAAAACTTATTACTAATATTTTTAATTTTCTATATAATATATAAAATTAAAAAATTATTAAATTTATTTTTCAGCTTAGATTAAATATTAATTTTATGAATATAGGAAAATATTTTTATATTTTTTATCTATATTATTTAAAATATATCAATTTATTCACAACAACTGATCCAACTCAAATCCGACCATTAAACCTTGAACCATTTTTTTATCCGATTTAAGGTCCGTTTTTTAATAACTTGAATAGAAGCTAGAACATTAGGGGTAGAGTCGATAATATAGGCTTCAACACGCGGGCCAACCAGTTTGGCCTGCCAAAAATGGCGGGGCGGGCTGAAAAAATCATAATGGTTCATAATGGGTGTAAAAAACTTAGCCCGCCCGCCAGCCTGCTAGTATTGGCGGGCTAACTTGCCTAACCCGCAAGCTGGCCCTTTTTTTTTCTTTTTAAAATTTTTATTTTACTTTATATTTATTATATCTAAAAAGTAAAAAGAATAAAAAAAAAACCCTTTCTCTCTTAAAACTAAAATGCCCCAAATTCTCAATCTCTCACGGAGTCACAGACCTTATGTGCACGCCTCACGGTCAGTATCTCAGTCTTAGTTCTTAATTCCCACCAGTGGCAGTCACTTAGTTAGTGGCTCAGTGTCCCAGTAGAAGTCTTCTCCAGCTCTCCCGTAGTTTTCACGGTCACGAAGAGTTGGACACACCGATAAGCACACACCACTACACCTCACAGTCCTTACCAGTTCGGCGGACGGCAGTCCCTCTCGACTTCTCTGGTAGTCCGCCACTGCTAGAGCCTTTCTCTCGTCTCTCGACAATTCGGCTAGAGGCCTAAAGCCCAAATCCGGACACCAAACAACAGTCCCACTCTCCACAACCACTCACCAAACGTCCAAACACCATACAACAATCCCTCTCGGCCTCTCTCCCTCATCCAGACACTGCCACTGCTAGAGACTCTCCCTCCTTTGTCTCATCATCTCGTCTCTTGATCCTTCCTCCTCCTTCGGCTATAGCCCAGATCCGGAGCCAAGATGGCCAGACCGTGGCTGTGGCATGCTTTGCTCTCTCCCTCATTTATTTACTCGTTCTCACTTCCTTGTAGTTGTGGCTCTTGTTCAGTTGTTCATTCGTCTCTCTTGTGCTGCTTCGGTGACACTGTGACAGGTAAGCTACTAAGCTTCATCATCTCCTAAAGTTTCAATCTTACTTCTAGCTAATTTAAGTTGGAAGTTTGGTTGATTTCACTTAACTCAGAGTTAAGTTTTCTTCCCTATTTTATCTATTTAGGACTTGGTGGATTTTCATTTGATTTCTAAATGTTTGTTATTGGGGATTTGATTTGAGCTTGCTGGAACAAAACTTATGTTGTGATAATGATTTACTATTTTTCTCACTTACAGTTTAAAATATGTCTAATGTTAATGTAGATGATATTAGTAATTTAGACATTGATAATGTGATTGCTGCTATTAATAAGGAACCCCAAAGTGGAAGTAAAAGAACTTATGGTAGTTTTGTGCAAAATAATAAAGAATCTAAAAAGAGTAAAACTTG
The DNA here is from genome assembly GCA_026686845.1 of Adenanthera pavonina. NCBI lineage: Eukaryota > Viridiplantae > Streptophyta > Magnoliopsida > Fabales > Fabaceae > Adenanthera > Adenanthera pavonina. The sequence continues at coordinate 9,937,441 of JAIVEN010000002.1, forward strand.
CACAACTGAGTGTTGGAAGTATTTTACTAAAGTTGGATTCAATGCTAGGGGACAAGAATTAGTAAAATGTAATGGTTGCGGAAAACAATATGTAGCAAGTGGCAAATCACATGGCACTTCACACCTCAATCGTCATATGAGTGTATGTACAGCCCTTGCAAAATATCATGATATTGGTGTGATGTTGATGGACTGAGAAGGAAATATGAGGTCTAGAAAAATTGATCAAATGTGTATACGGGAGGCCATTTCAATGTCCATAATTGCACATGATCTTCCTTATTCCTTTGATGAGTATAAATGGGTTAGAGAACTCCATGCATTATTGAATCCTGATGTTAAGCATATTAGTAGGAAAACTGTTGTGGCAGATGTGTTGAAATTGTATTTGAGTCAAAAGGAAAATTTGAAACAAGTTTTGTCAAGGATTCCTAGTAGAATATGTTTAACATCTGATTATTGGACTGCGGTAATTTCTGAGGGATATCTTTGCCTAACTGCTCATTTTGTTTATGATATTTGGAAACTTAATAGTAAAACTCTTGCTTTCTGTAAGATGGAGCCTCCATATTCAGGGGTTGAATTATCAAAGAAGGTGTATGAATGCTTGATGGATTGGGGGATTGAGAAAAAAGTGTTTTCTATTACTTTGGACAATGCATTGGCCAATGACAATATGCAAGATATTTTGAAAGAGAAGTTGAGTTTGCACAATAACTTAAAATGCAATGGAGAATTTTTTTCATGTGCGGTGTTGTGCCCACATCTTGAATCACATTGTTCAAAATGTTTGAAGATAACTAGTGATGCTTTGCACAAAATCCGAGAAAGCATTAAATATGTGAAATCATCATAGGCAAGAATGATTAGCTTCAAAGAATGTGTTGATGAAGTAGATGGAATTGATACCTTAATGGGCTTGCGGTTAGATGTGCCAACTAGATGGAATTTCACTTATGCAATGCTTAAGATTGGAATTAGATATTGTCGTGCATTTGCTACCTTGGCTTTAAATGATAGACATTATAAGTTTTGCCCATCACATGCAGAGTGGAGGAGAGCGGAGCTAATGTGTAATTTCTTGGATCCATTTGATGTTATTACAAACTTAATTTCTGGATCATCTTATCCTAATTCCAATATGTATTTCAGTCAAATTTCCAAAATTGAGTTGTTGTTGAAAGAAAACATTGACAATGATGATGATGATATTAAAAAAAAAAAGCTCAAAAAATGAAAGGAAAATTTGACAAGTATTGGAGTGATTATAACATAATGCTTGCACTTGCAAGTGTTCTTGATCCTCGAATGAAGTTTGCAATGATAGAATATTCTTATTCATTGCTTGACCCTAACTTTGAGACTTGCTTAGACAAAGTTGAAGCAATCAAGAGCAAGTTATATTATATTTATGGTCAATATAGAGATATGGGTGCTTCATCTTCATTTAATGATATGGGTCTTGGACAAGGAGCAAGTTCAACTATGCCAAGTGTACCAATTCATCCCACCTCTGGTGCAAAAAATATGGTGAAGAAAATGGATGGGTCCAAAACTTTTACTAAAGCTCTTAGTGTAAGTTTCAAATTATTTGAGACTTAAATTTTTATTTGTGTCTTCTTTTTATCTTTTCATTGGTACTTTATAATTATAAACACTTTTTTATGATGCAGGGCTATATTAATTTTAGGAATAGAGGTACTTCCATTGCAAAATCTGAGTTGGATTATTATTTGGATGAAACAGCACTTGAGCCTCACTTATTTCCAGAATTAGATGTATTGAATTTTTTGAAGACTAATAAAGATTGATTTCCTATTCTTTCAAGAATGACATGTGATATCCTTAGTATTCCAATCACCACTATGGCTTGTGAATCAGCCTTTAGCATTGGATCACGTGTTCTCATAAAGTATCGATCTTCCCTTCTTCCAGATATTGTTCAAACTCTAATTTACATTCGTAGTTGGTTGCTTGGATTTGAAACTAGTGGTAATATACTTGTCATTTATCTTATATATTTATCAAAAACATAAACATTCAAGCATATAAAGAATATTTAATAATATGCATCTTTATTTTATTTTATTGTTTGCTCCAGATGATGATGGAGAGAATGACAATGATTTAAAGATTGATGTTCATCCAGATCAAGCAACTTCAAATGTGATCTTTGAATGTGATGATGATAATTGAACATTATTTCGATATGAGAAGTTAAACTTTAGGATTTGGAGTTTGGACATTTGGTTAGTAACTTGGTGTTGTATTGTAATTTGGACTTTTGGAGTTTGGACATTTTGTTGATGTTGTATTGTAATTTTGAGTTGTATTTTACTTTGTTGGACTAAATGTCACATGTTACTTGTCATATTATCATATTAATATGTTAATGCATCATGGTTTAAGACTTTAAATATTAAATAGGAAAAAGATTTCATAAATGTAATTGTTATTTAGTTTATAGTATGACAGTGAATAGAAAATTAATGTTTGAACAAATATAACAAAAAAAAAAACAAGAAGCCTGTTTAGTCTAATAGCCCATTCATGACGAGAAGGATTAGAGTTTTTTTAGCCTGCCTTTATGGGGGTCTAAGCTCGCCTCGCCCCGCCAAAAGATGGGCCATTGACTGGCCAACCCATTTAAGGCGGGTGGCCCGTTTTACCACCTCTAGTTAGGGGTCAACAAACAAAAGGTTGGGTCAAATAGTAAAAAGACAAAAAGGTTGGAGCCGAATGACAATTATGGCGACTTAACGGTACAAAAGAAACATAATTCTTGCCATAACTGGTAACTACCGTAACGGTAATCTTTTTTGACCAATCGTAACGGTACAAAAGTCAAGTTCTCAAGCACTGCGACAGAAATGGAAATCTGACACTTATGTACATTTGACTGAAAATGATACGTACTATCCTTGCTGGGACCTATCAAAGAAGTATTGAAAGACCAAAGACATGCTTACTAATCCTGCACCAGGACGTTCAGCAAGAACGTTAGAGCGCACACGAAACTGATTATTATCGACTGAAATATCATCAGCGGATGATAAATCATGCAGTAATTTTCCTGTCTTGCTTGCGTCTCCGATTCTAGCTCTCCTTGTAATTTCAAAATTAGCGCATGGACATCAAAGTACGAACTCTTTTTTCTCTGTCCGCCTTCTTTGCATTTGGCGTTCTCTTTAGTTTCTGCAATTCTTCTCTTACAACTTTCTCAACCATATCAATGGAATTAAGGAGCTTCTTTTGGGGTGTTAGAAATTCTAATCCTTCAACGGACTGATTCGTTATATCAAGTAAAATCTTTGGCAATTTATTACTAGTTGGTGTTCGGAGCTTCAGACCAACGGCTGGATTTGGAGAATTTGCAGAGATACACTGCTCAAGTGCAAAAGCAGAAACTGACAAAGAGGGATCGAGAGGAGATTGATCCGCCCGAAGTGGACTTGCAAGTTGCTGGCCTTGGTTTTCTCCTGAGCGAACACTCCTCCTTTCCATTGCCTAAAGCAGAAATCTAATGTCAGTTAACATTATAAGACAAGATCACAAAATTTTCGAAAATAACAAAGCAAAAGCATGATTCTTAATACAATTGGAACCATACAACATGCCTCATGACAATTGGTTGGTTCATTTAGTCGACATGTCTGATATTTTACTGAGGGAAATGGGCCAAACTCAAATTAGGGATCTATCAGATATTTTACTGGATAAAAATTAATTTTAATGAATTTGAATTCTCTTTTCTGTTCACTATTTTTGGGGGTTTTTCCGGCCATCTTGGCTCTAGTTTCTTAGGCAATACTAGTTTAGTTTGGATTGGATACTTGAAAGGTCATAGCAACAGGGTCATAATGTAATTTGACTAAGTAGGACAATAGTGTATATGAACAAATTGCAACTGAGGGTAAAAAACTAAATAACCATTATGCCCTGATCTAGAAAACATATTTAAAAACAATATTCTTGCAAGATTTTAGTTTATTTGCTGATTTTATTTAATTCCAAACCCATTTCTTTAGTTTGCGAGAACAGGTCATCCAACTGAAGTGAAGACGTTCACATTACTTCTCCCAAGCCCAATCATGCACCATATTCTAAACATACGTCAACGTCTAAACTGCTTAACATTCATGCCAACACTAAATTCCAGCTCCCAATGCAGGCCAACAATAAGGGTTTGTTTGGTTGGAGGGAAATGGGGGGAAGGGAAAGGAAGGGGAGGGAAAATGTTATTAAAATTTTTCCTTCCCTTGTTTGGCAATCAGGAGGGAAGGGAAAATGTTATTAAAATTTTCCCTCCCCTCCCCTTATATATTTTCCCCCCAAATTGGGGTAATTTAGGGGAAAAATGTGTTATTGTGTATAAAATGACTAAAATACCCTTCATTTTTTTATTACTCGGTCACACAATATACTGGTCAGTCTTGTCCTTATATTAACTTAAATAAATTAAGAGTATAATAGTCAAATTATAATTATTTTTCCTCATTTCCCCTCCTAACCCAAACAAGGTAAAATTAAAATCCTTCCACTAAAATCCCTCCTTTTCCTTCCAAACGAGGTAAAATTAAAATCTCTTCTTTTCCCTCCCCTTCCTTTCTCTCCATTAAAATTCCTTCTCTCCCTTTCCCTCCATTGAACCAAACAGACCCTAATCGCCATTGATTCCGATTTCAGAGGATTAAACTCCACGCTCAGAAGGGGATGATGTCAGATCATTAAGTAAAAGCAAAAGGCTCAGAACATGCAGGATTGGGTAAATAGCACACATCATTCTTTTTGTTTTTTTTTTTTACGAATTAAATCGGACAACACAGACTTTCCTCCTCAAAATTAATTATCGAACAAATGAGTCTGAGTAACGGCGCTGAATTTTCTACCATTGCAATAATCCTGAAAAGCAGATATAGGATTACAAAAAAATCAAAAGAAAAACGATGTGCTTATTACCCTCACAACCGCAGTGATGTCACGAAGAGGGGTTCTTGGGTACCAAGAAGGTAGCACGCTCCGCGTTGGTCGGATCCTTCCCCGCCGAGCAGTCTCCGATGGACTGTGCCGGTCCATAGTAGGGAACCCGTTTCGCGGAGTGCCCAAACTGCCCCTGACGATCCCACCAGCTCGCATAACTCCCAACCCGGTGGCTTGACCCGAGGCCGTCCCGACAGCATTCACTCGACTTGGCGTGGATCGAAACAAAGTCGATTCCAACTCATCATCTAATATGCCAATAACACCAGATCGCCGGCGATGGAATATTGCCGCTATGTCTACAGGCTTTGACCGTCTGTCTCGTGATTGCGGCATACCTATGCTTCATATTTAATTAGAAAAATAATATTAAACCAGAGGGATCGGAAAAATCTAACTCGATTATCCGGCAGACTTAATGAAATATTCGCAGAATCATGACATATATACAGAGGGAACCAAGGAAAGCCATACGAGAGGACTCGAAAGAGAAGGAAGTTGTGATTTACCATGAAAATGAAAGGGATTGTCGATGGTGGAGGCGCAGCGAATCTCCGTGTGAAAGCAAAGCGGAAGGAGGAGGAACGAAGTGGCAAATTTTTAAAATGAAAACTAGGCGGTGTTATACAAACTGCGAATTGGCATCTCAAAATGGCTCGTTTTCATTTCAAATTGCGGAAGCGGGCTGAGAGCATGGAAGTTTTTTTTTTTTGGCCAAGTAACGTTGAAGAATCTTGACTTCGATCTGACTCATTTTTTTAAGGCTTTGCTAAGATGTGAATTTTCGTTAAATACTCCTTTTATTTTATTTTATCTATTATTTTAAAAAATTTTAAATATTTTAAATTATTATTATTTTACATTATCAATGAATTATTATTCTTTTTACTATTTTATTCTTTATTAAAAATAATAATAAGTGAAATATAAGTCTTTCTTAATATTTAAGTCAAGAATATCTGGATAAATTTTATTATAATTTAAATTATTTAATAATTTTATTAATATATGTAAAAAATTTTAAAACTAAAGACAAAGAAAGTATATCAAACTTTGCATTTTCATTACCAAACCATTGTGTTTGTGAACTCAAAACAGAATTTGGTTTTATCCAGCATTATAAGTTTATTTGCCCAGAAAAAAAATTCATACTTCTATGAATCTATAGTGAACATTTGATATCTGTTGATGGTTAAACAAAAAAAAGAAGTTCGAACTGAGCTGGCCAGACCTTTTCTTATTTTAAACTAAAATTATAACTATAGTATAATCTATATAAAAAAAATGTCGATAATTAAAATTTCAATTTTTTATATAAAAAATCTTTATCAACAAAATAAATGGACTGTGCCTAGCCAATTTGTTCATCTAGTGTGAACGAATTCGATAGTCATGTCGACCCCTTGTTCAATCCTCCATAAAGAAAGCCATCAAACGTGTTTTTTTTTTCTTTTTGGTGGATGGCTATCAAAAGGATTTTAAATCTTGACTCTTGTGGTAATAAGGCTGAGCACACGATAAGGTGGGCGCCGATATTTGTCCGTATTATAGTACTCTAATCTAATTTTTTGGCCGCATGCTTTGAGAAGTTTAGCGTCGACATCGGCCACCAATGATGGAACACTGTACAGGTCGCAATGAGTAACCCCTTCCATCAATAACTACAATGAGATCTAGTCTTTGCAGATTTATTAAAATTTAGATTAATTTAAATTAAATTAAATAAAATATTTTTGAGTAATAAATTTTATTACCAAATATTTAATATAGTTACATTTTTAAGATTAAAACTGAAGACTTCTTATTAAAATAACAACCCCCTTATTAGTTTAATTAAGTACTCAGTGATATATATATTTTTTATTTTACCAAAAAAATAACTACACTTTTTAAATCTTATTATTAAGAATGCTCAATCCATTCAATCCATTTAGGGGTTCATTTCCTTTATGCTGCACACCCAGGACAAAAAGAATATGCCTGCGCGCACAACTCTTAATTTAGTACTACCATTAATTTACCATATTGTCTCGCTACTAAAATGACCAATAAAGTCAAGTCAGATGTAATCCTGAGACGTACATTAACCAATTCCAAATGAAATTTACTTAAATAAATATTTAACGCATCCAACTCATCAATATATTAATATAAATTATAAAATTTATAACAAACTTCACTATTCATAAACTTGGAATAATATAGCTCATTTCTCATATTCCATGCAATGCATGACCCACATCTAGCTCTATATAAAAATAAGCATAGAACAAAAAGATATTACATAACTTAGTAGGCATACATTATTAGAATTATGCTGTACAAAATTTAAAGAAGCAAAATGCTGTGGTGAATAGCTACCAGATTTCAGCATCACACCCCATAAATATAAAAACATTTATATGTGGCTGTTTTCTACTTTCGTTTCAGCACACAAAATTCTTCTTTGCATCCTTCGATCATTACATGTTAGTCAAACCAATTGATTTGTATCTGCCTTCTGCGTGCCCGTACATTTGCAGTTTGCCCGTTTCTCACTGAGAGTCTGCAGAAATTCATATATGTATGATGTGAGTTCAAACACGAACAAAGTCATCAATTAGACCGTCATAATTCTGGGTAAATAATTGAATTTCTCCTTGCGTACCTTGAATTGTTTCTGAAGATCTTTAATATGCATAACAGCCAAGTCCAACATGTCTGCTGTGTTTGTTTGCTGCCAACAACAAACTCATGCAATGTCAAACTCTCCACATACAAATAATAAACCCATATTCATAGGTCAATCATTAATCAGGAGTCCTACCTTGTCCATGTTAGGGACAAGATCTTGTAACTTTTTCATTCGTTCACTGATACGAGTTCTTCTCACCTGTATCATTACTTAACCTTTAGAATCATCTTAATGTATTTCTGATATTTTTAGCAAAGGACTAAGAATTACTTCATTCCACTTGATACTTGATATGGACAGGTACTAACAGATTTTAACTAGCTTAAGCACAAAGAAAAAATCCTACCCTTTCTGCAATGCTTCGTGGATGAGTGGCACATCCCCGCTTTGCTCTTATTTTACAAGGAACAGAATCTGGGAATTGAAGAAACTTCTCCACGGCAGCCATCTGTGCTGGGCTTTTTGGCAAACTCAAGTGATGTGATAATCCATTAACCCGACTTCCTAGCTCAACATTCTGAACATATCAACTTGTTTATATCAAGAAGAGGGAAACCAAATAAACAAAAGTGGGAATATTTATATATTACAGGGGCCCAAAGAATTGAGCAGCCAATAGATATACCTGAGCATCAGAATACAACCTCTCATGACTGGTTTGATCTCTTTTAAAACCAGCGAGATTTTCTGAGACATGGGAAGTATCATTCCAGGAAGCATAAGGGAAGCCAGGGCCATAATATCGAGTATCACCACTGTTAGTTCCCAGCCTACCATCATCTGGGCTAGTTGCTCCAATGCTCTCACACCCTATTTCAGAAATCTGGGACAGCACTCCCAGGGAATTACTTCTTGATGAGAAGTTAATCTGATTCTTCAATCCGTTGATAGATGGAGTAAGTCCACTATTACTACTGCCGTTCACCCCGCCATAGTTTCTTACACCTTTTATGGTGCCATACCCTGCAATTTACAAATAACCTCTTGGGATTCTAAAAGCCACGAAAATCAAATATATTCTACTTCAATAATAACAAGAAAGAAACAGGGTCAGGTATCTATCATCACTTCATGGATCCTCAAAATGAAATTACAACCAATGTGTGTCAAACATAATTTTAGAATTTTCAATCTTAAGTTTATGACTACATGACACCCATGGAAAGCGGAAAGAAATGAGAGAGTTGAGCTGAATATTAAAAATGCCAACCACACAGGCATAGGCAATTCGGATCGCCAGATCCCAGAAAATCATAACACGTAATCACTTGTCCACACAGTATCAAGTTTTGTTTAATTCCTTAAATTCTATATGCTTCATATGCTCAATCAAACCCACTACCAAATTCTAAAATCTATGTTCAAGGCCACATCTTTTTTTTTTTCTTTTTTTTTTTGCCTCTGGAATTTCTATTTCCTAGTCCATAAAATAAATGCAAGAGCCAACTAAAAAGATAAAAATTTGCTAAAAAAGCAACCTACAAAGGAAGCAGAAGAAATACTACACCATTTGAAAAGGGGATGTTGGAGAAAAGACCAGCAGGGGAGCTACTTTGCCTGAGAAGAGACGAACCAAAGCTTTTTGGCTGCGTTTCGTGATCTATTACCATTGAACCCATCAGTCCAAAGGAGCTATCCATGGAGGAACTTGCAGAAGAACTATGCCTTGGATAGTGAGGTGGTAGCCCGCTGCCACTATAGCCTTGCTGGGAATTCATACGGTTCAGAGCAGCCTCGGATGGAGGTTTCGGTGGTTTGTCTTCAAATTCTTGAAAGCAAAGCGACACCGTATCGCTGTTATTACTGTTGTTTGCGAATCTCGAAATTCGTCTCTCGGATTCAGCAGATTCAACAGCTTGTCTGAAATTAGCGAGAAGCGAGCCGGGGGCAGAACGAAACCGAAGCAATCCTGAATTGGATTGATGCTGTTGGTGCTGATAATTCTGATGCGAATTCAAATCCATAAATGCTTCTGTTCTTCACCCTGTTGCTTATTATTATAGCTTTTCGCAAAGGTAAAAGTCACCCCGACATCAGAAACCCGAGAATCATTATCTAAAAGACCCGCCGCTTTATCCAATAAAATTCTGCGAATTTTTGTTGTCTTCTTCCTTCTTTTAACTATCTGAGAGGAATTTTCAGCTTACTTTCTAAGCAGGGCGGGATAAGATCTTGCAAAAGAAGCATCCAAAGGGAACAAAACCCTAGCTAGCACAGGAAAGGACGCTTAAAGGCGCGAGTTGGGCAGACTAGATACAGAGATGCTGTGAAAAGGACAAGCAGATTATCTAAGATAAATATGATTAACTGCAGGTTTCGAATTGCTTTAGGAAGCAGATAAAATCATATGAATGAAAGGCACAGAGGCATAGAAGAGGAGAGAAACGAAGAAGGAAACAAGAGGCGATAGAGAAGAGACGAAGGCAATATATTTATCTCGGTGCAGGTGCAAGTTCCACCAATAATAAAGTACAGAAAGCCATCCACTGGTGTCCCACCTCCGAGTGCCTCTCTGCAGAGTTATTGATTCATTCATTCATTTTATATATTTACGAGTACAAAAACGCCCTCAGCAGCACACCCTCCTCTCTTTCTCTTGAGATGATGGGTTAACTTTCATAATAATAACAATTTTTTTTTTGCCAATTCATAATAATAACAATACCCGTAGCCAATATTAATATTTGCTGAAATAATACTTTTATTGTCATTGTTAAAAATACTATTTTTTCCTTTTTGCTGAAATATATATCTTTTGTATAAATCAAGATGGCCCATTAACACATCTCCACTGAGCAAAAGAATCATTGAATGAGACCAATAACCACTGACCTTTAGCTATTATATATGTATTTTTCCTGTTTCTATCGTGGATTAATTTTTCTCAAAAATTAAAGCACTGGTTAGCGAAAATTATAGTATTCTTTGCATATTCTTTTTTTACTAAGAATAGCATAGTGAGAAGAACTCCTCCCTATTTTAAAGAAATTATTTATGTCTCTGTACTACCTAAGTGTGACCAGTTTTTTTAAATAAATAATCAATAGTAAATTGAATTGAGATGTTCATAATTTGACGTCAGGGAATTGGGGACCCTGATGTTGATGGCCATTAGTCATTCAATTTGAAAATATGGATTCCTATTTATAGATCGACATCACGCCCTTATCACAACTTAGAGCAGGCTACAAATAAATTTGCATAGGGTTTGAAATTAATCATATTACTTACAATTAAATATGTTGCAAGCTGCCCGTTAGTGATAGATATATAGTTTAACTTTCAATGAGTTTAGTTATATGAGAGTGTATTGAATATATTAGTTTGCAAGTAGTATAATTTCTTGTACACACATATATTTTGTTTGGTTGAGATTTCTTGGACATATTTAATATTTTATGTTAAGACAAAAGCACATTTTTATATCTTAACTTTACACAATATTTCATTTTGATTCCTTAACTTTATTTTATTTTTTCTAATCTTTTAATTTTTAAAACACAATCAAAAGTTTCATTATCAGTCTACCAATAATACCATTAACTATATTAATAAAAAAAATGTTGATAACACAATCTCAAATGGTAACAAAGCATTTTCCAACTTTGACATATTTATCCAACTCTTTTTTTTATGATAAAAAATCTTTAAATTGAGGTTTTATTTAGAAGTTGGCTATTTATAATTATTTATTTTTAATTTAATTTTAAAATTTTTAAACTTAAGATTAATGAATATATGATGATATTAGTGACTTGACTATGAAGAATGATATGTCAATATTACATAATATTTTATCATGATAATATTTTATCAACATTTTCTATTAACATATTTAATGGTATTAGTAATAGGAAAAGTTTTGATATATTGTGAAAATTAAAGGATTAAAATAAAACAAAATAAAATTTAGGAATAAAAATAAAACCTAATATAAAGTTAGGAGATCAAAATTGTGCTTTTGCCTTTTGTATTAATTAGTTATAATTTGTTGACCATTCACAATTGATCAAGGCATGAAGAATAACAATATTGCATTTTAGAATAGCAATTGTTAAACTGATATATGAAATAAAATGAAATAGAAAATATTTTTATAAATAAATATTAAAAACAGTAAAATTTAGTATTATTGAAAATGATATAATAAAGATTATATATATTTCTATTTTTATGTTATAAAATATAATCAATATTACATATCTTTTATACAATCCAAACAATGTACTATAAATTCCACATTATTTATTTGATATGATTTAATTTCAAGATGAAATTAATAGATACATATTACCATATGTTGCTTGTTATATACCTGTTAACCAAAGCAAATCAGGCGATAAGTTGGTGGACGGATACTTATACAAAATGGGGTCAATCGATCTTAAAATAAAATCGATCAGTAATTGTGAAACTGATAAAAACTAGTTAAAATTGGTACAACCAATTGTTCAAGAATTAGTCAATTTTTTTTACTTCTTTTAAAAATGCGGACTAATTTTTTAAATTAAATTAAATTTCTAAATTATGATTTATGCTGACCTATATATACCTAATTAATATCGTGAAAAAAAACAATAGGAAAATGGGTTATATATATATTATAAAATAAGCATCTTTCATCTCTTAATAACACTATATTTTCACTTCTTATGTTTTCTCATTTTATCTTTTTAATTTTATTTTTGTTTGCTTATTTTGAATCAATATTTTTTCATATTTTTCATTATATTTAATGTTTCTTGTTTAAAAATATATTAAATTAATTATAACTAGTTTGATGGTTGGTCCATGATAACTATCAATATTTATGGATTTGGGTATAATTGGGAGTCATCATTGAGGTTTAATGAATAATATGAGTTAATTTGATTAATTTTATGAGATAAGATGTTGGGATCACAATTATGATAATTTCATTGGTGCCTAATTAGATTGGTTATTGCACTAATTTGAGACGTGGTTGATTTAGGATTTGAAACTTCATTGTGAAAATGTCATTTCAAGAATTTTGCACTAGCAAGGTCAAGGTTTGTGGTGGTGAAAATCTAATGGCAAAAATCAAGACACTTTCTGTAGAGCAAATTCACCCGAGCAAAATAGCTTACAGAATTCACTCATGCCACCGAAAATATAGTTCGTGCCCATGAATATCAATTTTCCAAAATGCACAGCTTCACTTATCACGCAACTTTTAAGGGGCAAACAAGGGTTTGGAGTTTCATTTTGCAGCAAATGACTTCTAGATAGTCTTGGAAGGTTTTAAGGTGCCAAGGAGCTAGAGGGAGCTTCAATTTGTCGAGAAATCAAGCATTGAAGCTGAAATTGCACCAATTAAACTCTTCTCCTCTCATTTCTCTATGGTTTGATGTATTTCTTTGTTAGTTTGGTTTTCGATCTGGCTATGTGTGGCTAAACTTCCCTATCCAAGGGTCACTATGAACTTGATTGTGGATTAATGCTCTTTTTGCCTATTAGTTGTGTTTAATTTCAATTTTGTTTATTGAATCTTATGCTTTGTTGACTCTCTTGATGATTAGCCGCTATTAAGTTAAGATTTGGGGATTTTCTATTGACCTTGCAAGAGGAATATTAAATTGACCATAGATTGGATAATGGAGGATTGGATTAAGGTTTGATTTGCATTTAGAATAGAAATGTAGCTAGAGGCCCTACATAATCAAATTAAAGATAAGCATAGGTAATGACATATTGATTAATCATATAAGAAATTATATAATTAAATTGGGATAGATCTATAGGTGATTTGAAAGACATCTATATATAGTTGCATTAATATCTAATTAGCAAGATTGGAATTAATTATACCTTATTAGGTGGGTTAAGTCACTAGGAAACAATCAAGGGATTGGTAGCTTTAGGATACCTCTAGGACCTTTGAGAATTTGTCCAATGCCTAGCGTTTGGTCTTAAAGTTACTTAAATTTATTGTTGCAAAAGTTGTGGTTAAGCTGAATTTAGAAGAAAATGGATTATTTATTGCCAATTTTTATTAGTCAAACTCATTGTGGGACGACATTCAATTCACTCTATATTACTTGGTTTGGTCCATGTATTTGTGAAATTTAAGCTTAATTTTAGCCGGTTTCTATCCAATTTTTAATATCTTATTATATTATGTTATATTATATGTTAACGATATTAATTTCTCCTGACCATATGTCTTTTTGTGTATAACTTGCTTTAACTAGTTACTTGTAGAGGGGTAGGGGATATAGCAAGTCTCAAACTCATCTATATAGTTTAATTTTTTAAAAATATTACACATGTGCATCTATCTAATATAGGCAAAAGTGTAGCCTTGATCATCTAATTTTCACGTATGTCACATTTTACTTCTTTATTTTTTTTTTCTTTGGTCAACACATTTTACTTCTTTAATTTTATTAAATCTCACCTTAATCATTTATCCTCGAAGATGCATGTGTGTGTATATTCTATCCATGTATTCATTTAGCTTTTAAAAGTTAATCCTTTAACTTTATCAACTTTGAGATTTCATCTCTATATGCATTAACCATTATACATAATATATACAGACACATTATATATGATAATGAAGCGTAAAAATCGTGTGAATGCAATAGCGTTAAAATAACACAAATATTAAAAGATGATTTTTTTATGCAAAAAAGATTATCCAAGTATAAGTACATATGGTGTAGAAAATATCTTATATTCAAATGTTTGATTTGTAATTTATACAACTTTAATAGTTATATCCACGCATGTATATTGATTGATAAGACTATCCTGACAACCAAAGAAATTTAAGTTAATGTTAAAAAGAAAAAAAATTTACTGTTTGTAGTATTATAGATCAGTGTTGTCAAAATCGGATCGAACCACCCAATTCAACCAGGAATCTATGCTAGGTCTAGTTCGATTATAGAGTTCAACTGCCAGTTTCAGGAACTAGTGGAAACGACCAGATTAGTTGTGAACAATCCTAATCCAATCCCAATTTTTTTTATTTCTTTTAGTTTTTAAGACAAAATAAAATTATTTTTAGAACAAAATATTTTTTTTATATTAAAATATTATATAATCATTATTATTATATATAATTATTAAAAATTATAAATTTACTTAATAAATAATATAATAATAGATTATTAGTTGACTATTTTGAAATCAAAATGTGATTATGAATTAATATTAACTTGTTTAAATTTAAATATTGAGTTATAAAACTTATTAATAATTTTTTGTGTGATGGATAATAGATTAATAATTTAATATTATTGAGTTTGAAACTTTAATTAAATCATAAAATTTGTTTTGACTTGTATTTTTTGTTTAAAAAATATTATTTTAATCACTATCAATCTAACTCTGATTATATGACGATTGAATTATTGAACCTTAAACTAATCTTCTACTCACTTTAATGTCTAGTTCAATTCTGATAATATTGCTATGGAGTTTGAACAGTTCACAATTAGCCTATTACTAGTTCCATTTGAAGAAAAAAGGCAATTACTAATAACTACAGTTATGATTATAATTAGTAAACTCAAAGCTCAGAAACTGAGCATGGTAAGATTCTTTAATTTTCTAAAATCGGGAATATAATATTGGTTGCTAACTTGTGATAGTAGATTATGAACACCTTGTTCTGACTGAGACCATTAAATCAACCGTATTAACCTAACGTATTAGAGATCCTATACAGTTCCTAAGTTTTTTGTGGCCATAGTACCGTTATTATATTTAAGGCTTGCCCGAGATCCATTAAAAAAAAGAATATTTTAGACTCCATACAAGGACCTACTTTTAATATATTCAATTTGTGATAAAAATAAATATTATTTAAAATACAATGTATTTTGTTAATTAATTTAAATGATGTAAATTCAACGTAATTATAAATGATTTTGATAAGAAATAAATTATTTAAATTGATTAAAGGATAAAAATTATAATATAAAATAATTTGTTTGAAAAAGGAATTCAACGGTGTGAACTGTGAAGGATGAGTGAGGGCGTTAAGCAGAGAAAAAGGTTAGGAGGGTCAGGGGAGGGCGTTAAGTATATTGGATGGATGGATAACAGGACAAGGCGAAGCGGGCGGGGAAATCCATTGACGTCACCGTTAGCGTCTTTCGTTTGGGTAGGGTACCAAATTCAAGTCCGTATTATGTAGTCTCTGTCTGGAGTGGAGTGCTTCGTCGTTTTCCCTTCCTCGCTTTCTCATGCGCCGTCTTTCCAAAAATAAATGGCTTTTCCTTTTCCCCCCTCTCCCCAACTTTTGCATTATACGCTTCCATAGGTATGTATGTATGGCACATGTGGCCCCTTTGGACTTTGGTTCACGGAAACATATACATGTACATGTAATTTTCTCCAATTTATATATATATTTTTTACTTTACATTATTAGATATTTTATATTAATTACATGTATATTAAAAAAATTATTTTTTTATCATAAATTAATATTAAAAATATCTATATTTTTATTTTATTTTTATTAAATATCTCATTCTATTATCATTATAGAGTTATAAATAGAGAGTATGGAATAATTAAAAATAAGGGCAAAATAGGAAACAAATACCCAATACCTTATATTTTAGATAAAAAACTTGTCATATAAAATGTTCTATAATATGGACCGGAGAGAATATATATATATATATATCTAATCTAATATTATTATTTACTATAAATCAATTATATATATGACATATTCATGTGGAATAAAAAATAATTATATAAAATATTATATTTCTTATTACTCTCTTAGAATATATGATTATAAGGCTATAAGATGTAGTTTTTCATATCATACTTATTACTCTCAAAAATTATAAAAATATGCACGAGTAATTGAATTGAATTGAAATTGTGTACTGAAATCCTAAAATTTTCTATGATTCTAGTGTGCCCATTTTGCCATCTGAATCCCTTTTTCATCCCATAGGTAATAAGAACATCAATGGATTGGAGATAATAAGAACGGCATCAATAATGGAATAAAATAGGTGTGCGAGTACTTCTACTAAGAATGATTATAGTAAGAATATATAGAATAAGGTGAAATTCTGACATTCTAGAGACATTAATAATGTTTTATTCTTAAAAAAAAAAAGAATTATAAGATCGTGAATTATAGCTTCGAATTATTGGGTGGAATCTAGTTCCACCATGTTATTGTGAGTTTACAACAAGAAGCAAAATAAAAAAGAAAAAAATTAATTAATGATAAGCAACGTTGAAGACAAAGGAAAATAAACAAATCCCGTGATCAGAAGTGGGGTACCTGTGATGGACGAAGAAAGTAAAGCAAAAGGGGGAAAGAAGAGGAGGCAAGGAAGATAGAGAAAGAATACTGGGCCTAAATTCGATGCCCTAATTGTCTTTGAAGTCAGGTGAAAAGGTTCTGTTTCTGTGAAGGCAAACATGTACACGTGAGCCCACATTTGCTTCTATGTCCTTGCCTTTAAAAAAAAAACTAAAATCAATTACCTTAATTTGGAAAAACTTTTAATTTAATGGGTTTTTTTAACCAACAATTTAATGGGTTCAAACCCCCAAAAAGTTTAAACAACTTAAATAAACTATCCTATTATAATTATATCTATTTTTAAATATGTAGTAATTTTTATAAAGTTTAGATCCTTATTAAATGTAATTATGTCCTCTTTATTTAAAAAAAAAAGTTATGTAAACTAGATATAGATCCATACCGTACGTTACATTATTAGTCTTAGGAAATGAGTAATACTGTTCGGAGTTTATAAATAGCGTAGCTTATTAGATTTTTTATATTTTATAATTTTATTTTTAATAATTTAATAATTTTTTTATGTTTATTAACAAGTTACAATGTTGACAGCTAATAAATAAATAATATGTTTGCTAATTTTTTTGTATTGACTACATAATTTTTAAAGCAAAATAATTTTTAATTTAATATACATATTAAAATTCAATTTTAATTTTGAATTTAAATATTCCATAAAAATATGCAGAGACACTAATACATAAATTTTGAAAGTAGGATTAAAATTAAACAAGAATGTTGCCCCACTTTTGATTTTTTTAAAAAATCATATTTGTAAAGATAGGTTAAAATAATTTTTTTTTAAATTTACAGAATATTTATTTAAACAAATTATATATTTTGTAATTATATGAACCAAATTTTTAAATATATACTCCCTCCGGTCCTATATATAGGATCTTTTATTATGATTCTAAATATAAGACCTTTTATAATATGAGATAGTATTTATTATACATTTTCAAAAAATACCATTATTTAATGTATACAAAGAGAAAGAGATTAAATAAGGGTAGTTTTAGAAAAATATTAAGATTTTTTAAAAATTTGAGATAATTAATTAGTTTTAATTTTAATTTTTAATTAACGTGATTCGGTTAAGAGAATTTTATATTAAGTAGCAGGAAATATTTCAAGCGATCTGACAACAAAATATTAGATCTCGAGACCAGACGTTGTTATTTTCGAAGACGTATCATTCAATACTTAAATGTATACCTTCTAAGCTTTAAATTAATTTTTACGCTGGACATCAAAAGCCCGTAATCTGTGGGCTATCTTCCCCACGGAGAAGGGCGTTTGTTTAAGCAAGCACCCATTTGGCTTGGATGGGTTCTACTTCTACCAGAAAGTTGGAAGTTCAAAAACACACCGAAAAGAAAAGGGGGAAAAACCAAACAAGTTGAATTCCCAATGCCTACAGAATAACCGGACAATTTTGGGCCTCGTCCAGGCAGGCAGTGTTAGGAATAGTATATAAAAACAACCGGTGCCCAGAAACGTATGATAACACACTGTCCTTAAGGTGTTATTCGCCCCCACTAGGTTTGCTGCAGGGATCCGACGAATCACCCCTAGGAGTTATTCTAAGCACCAAAGATATCTGACAGCAACTTCAGATACCTTGAAACACAGAACAAAACAGAGAGTTTTTTAAGCAAGAGAAGAAAATGTTAGAGCTTTTTCTAGTCTCTGGTCTGATCCTTTTATAATAGTAGAAAACAGAATGTCAAATGACATGTTGTTTCATGAAACGTTGTTGTTCATGAATCTGTTTGTTTTTAAACATTGTATTTGAAACGCTGTTCATGAACCTGCTCATTTCTGAACTTTGAATTTGAACGTTGTTATCTAATTGAAACAGAATATCAAATGACATGTTGTTTCAGAATGTACTGTTTCAAAACGTTGTTATTTGAAATTCTGTTTCTGAAAAGAAAAAAAATAAATAATTAAAATATTAATCTGAAATTCATACCAGACCAGATCTCCACCGTTAGATCAATCTAATGATCACGACGCGCCACGTGCCAAGTGCTAAGTGCTAAGTGCTTTAAATATTAAATAATATTTAAATCCACTTAATATTTTTTCAGTAATTATTTTAATATGCTTTGTCCTCTCTCTCTTATATACATTTCATAAGCCTTACTCCCATCCAATGTGGGACTTTAGTTTTTTCAAACTATCTCTAACAATCCCCCACTTAGTTTGAAAAACTAAATGTTTTCTCTAAACATAAGAATATGCATAATAACAGGTGTCTCTTGACTTGAACCTGTTAATAGTGTAAGTACTTCAAAGTATTAACAAGTAAATAGTTGCTTAATTGCATTGAACCACAACTTTAGTGTTAGTACCGGAAATACTACACACATAATCTTATATTGATTTCGTTCTGCATAGACTTCCCGCACTTTTATGGCCATGTGCTCATCCTAGGCTTTTCATGAACATTTCAAGAATTACCCCTAAATTCTTGTAAGAAGCGGCACCACTTCTTATGTTCATATAGGTAGATTTCCATTAAGCCTTAATTGCTCAGGCTTCCTTGAATCCATTAAGAGTTTAACTCACCCTGAACACTTAAGTTCTTCTTATATGCACTCGTCACGGAATGGTTAAATGTCTACTCTAGTGCCCAGTCACTTATCAATAACTTGTTATTACCCATTGAACGTTTAAACCAGATTTGGTCTAGTTAAATGTTGGGTTTCCATTACTGGTGACTGATGTTTACGGGGTTCAATCCCATTCCTCTTGATGTTTTGTTAACCAATTCCTTATTGAGTCCTTTTGTAAAAGGATCAGCCAAGTTTTCACTTGTTTTTACATATTGAATTGTAATTACTCCATCAGAAATTAATTGCCTCACATATTCATGCCTTAGGCTTATATGTCTAGATTTACCATTGTAAATTTTGTTAAATGCCCTAGACATTGTAGCCTCACTGTCACAATGTAAAGAGATGGCTGGCATCGGCTGTGGCCACAGCTTTATTTCCAATAATAAATTCCTCAACCACTCTCCCTCTTTACATGCAGATGCCAATGCAATAAATTCTGATTCCATCGTAGAATGACTTATACAAGTCTGTTTCTTTGATGCCCAGGAGATTGCTCCTCCTGCCAGGGTAAATATCCACCCTGAAGTTGACTTACTATCACCTGCACCAGTTATCCAACTAGCATCCGTGTAACCTTCCAAAACTACTGAAAATTTATTATAAAGCAGTCCTAGATTAATTGTTTTCTTTATATATCCTAGGACCCTTGTAATTCCTTTCCAGTGTTCTGTTCCTAGATTACTAGTATATCTCAAAAGTTTGCATACTGCAAAAGCTATATCAGGTCTAGTACAATGCATTGCATACATTAAACTCCCAATAGCACTAGCATATTCTAATTGAGCCACTGATCTATTATTATTTTCTATTAAATGATGTGATGAATCAAAAGGGGTATTTGCCTCTTTTATATTTAAATGTTGAAACTTGTTCAAAATTTTACTAACATAGTGAGATTGATCTAAAGAAAAACCTCCACTATGCTTCTTAACTTTGATCCCTAAAATAGTATCCACTTCTCCAAGATCTTTCATCCTAAATTGTGAGGATAAAAACTTTTTAGTCTCATTTATTGCAATCATACTAGTTCCAAAGATAAGCATGTCATCTACATATAAACAAATAATAACTCCATACTCACCAGTGAACTTTAGATAAACACACTTATCTGCATTATTATGTTTAAAACCATGAGACAATACAACATAATCAAACTTTTCATGCCACTGCTTAGGAGCCTGTTTTAAACCATACAAAGATCTAGTTAATTTGCAAACTTTCTTTTCATTTCCAGGAAGTACAAAACCTTCTGGTTGTTCCATATAAACTTCTTCTTCTAATTCACCATTTAAAAATGTTGTTTTAACATCCATTTGATGCACAAACAAATTATTAATAGATGCTAAAGCAAATAAAACTCTAATAGAAGTAACTCTAGCAACTGGTGCATATGTATCAAAATAATCAATTCCTTCTTTTTGTTTAAAACCTTTCGCAACCAACCTAGCTTTAAATGTTTGAATAGAGCCATTAGTATTATATTTCCGTCTAAAAACCCATTTGCAACCAATAGGTTTTGACCCTTCAGGCAAATCAACTAATTCCCAAGTTTTATTAGACAACAATGAATCCATTTCATCATTTATAGCTTCTTTCCAGAAACTTGAGTCTCTAGACATCAATGCTTCCGTATATGTTTTAGGATCTTCTTCAATACTTAAAAGAATAGGAATTTGTCTTAACACTGATTCTCTATCACCTTCAACTAAGAAGACTATTGCTTGGGAATTAATAAAATCAGAATCTAAATATTTTCCTTTTCTTGCTCTCTGACTTCTTCTAGGTTCAAATTCAGAATGAGGTTCTACTAATTCATTTCTTACAGATGTAGACTTATTATGCTCTTTATTTTGAAACAAATCAGTTTGTACTGGATCAGAAACAAATTTTCCTTCAAAAAATTCAACATCTCGTGATTCAACAATTACATTAGAATCAATATCTAAAAGTCTATAGGCTTTTGAATTTTCTGCATATCCTACAAATATACTTTTCAAAGCTCTTGGTCCTAATTTAGTTCTTTTATGTTCTGGAACTTTGTAAAATGCAAGACATCCCCAAACTCTTAAATAATTTAAATTAGGTTTTCTACCTTTCCATAACTCATAAGGAGTGCATTTTATAGATTTTGAAATAACTCTATTAAGAATATGGTTAGCAGTTAACAAAGCCTCACCCCACAAATTTATAGGAGTTTTTGCATTCAGAATCATTGCATTTACCATTTCTACTAAAGTTCTATTTTTTCTCTCTGCTAAACCATTTTGTTGAGGTGTATAAGGAGCACTCATTTGGTGAATAATACCATTATTTTAGCAAAATTGTGAAAAATCTGTAGAAAAATATTCTCCTCCTCTGTCACTTCTTAAAATCTTTATCTTCTTTTCTTTTTGGTTTTCTATAACATTCTTAAAGTTTAAAAACATCTCAAGAGCTTGATCTTTTGTCTTCATTAAATAAACATAAGTAAATCTTGAAAAATCATCTATAAAAGTTATAAAATATTTATTTCCTCCTCTTGTCAAAATACCATTTAACTCACAGATATCAGAATGAATGAGTTCTAAAATTTCTGAACTTCTTTGAATAGAAGGAAAAGGTTTTCTTACTGTTTTAGCTTGTACACAAATTTCACATTTGTTATTCTTATTATTTTCACAGGAGATTAATCCATTTTTAGACATATGTGCTATTGTTCTATAATTAACATGTCCTAATCTATCATGCCATAAAGTAAAAGATTGATCAAGCATATAAACAGAAACTGAATCATTCTTATTAATACTTAACTTGAACATTCCATCAGAAACATAACCCTTTCCCACAAAGACCCCATTCTTAGAGATAATAATCTTATCAGCCTCTAAGACAGCTTTCAGCCCCTTTCCAGACAAAACACTTGCAGACACAAGATTCTTTCTAATTTCTGGAACATGAAGTACATTCTGCAAAATCATCTTCTTTCCAGAAGTAAACTGTAACTCAACACTGCCTCGTCCAAGTACATTTGCTGTGCTTCCATTGCCCACAATCACATGCTGCTCTTGTTGAGCAATTTCATAATTCTTGAACAGATTCCTGTCATGGCATACATGAACTGTTGCTCCAGAATCATACCACCAGTCAAACGACTTTACAGCAGCAGCCATATTTAATTCTGAAATCGTACCAATGTGCATGTTAGAAATCATGGCAATAATTTCATCACATTTTGTATTTACCATGTTTGCACTATTGGTAGTTTCATTCCTTGGCTTTTTCTTATATCTGCAATCCTTTTTAAGATGTCCTTTCTTTCCACAAACAAAACAAGATTTTTGAGTCTTGAATTGTTTTCCAGAACTGAAACCAGTGGGCTCGGGGTTCTTCCTCTTGTTGTTGTTATTTCCAGGAAAATTCTGATTTTTATGACCTGCAGCAGCCACATAGTTAACTTTGGTTTGAGATTCTGAATGCTTCTTTTGTAAGACACGAGTTTCTTGTTCAATCCTTAAATGTTTCAGAATCTGATCCAAAGTAAAACTTTCTGTGGTGTGCAGCAACTTTTTCCTGAATTCATGCCAAGTAGGAGGTAATTTTGCAATAATGGCACCTACTTGCACTGACTCTGGAATGTCCACCTTCATATCTTTCAGTTTAGAAACTATAATCTGTAAATCATGAACTTGATCTAAAATATTAACAGCATCTTGCAATTTGTAATCAAAATACTGCATAATCAGAAACTTATCTGTTCCTTGCTTTTCTGTGTTGTATTTGGCCTCCAATGCATCCCAAATCTCTTTTGGTGATGAGAAGGATGAGTAGAGATCATACAATCGGTTTGACAGTGTGTTCAGAATATGGCCACGACACAGCACTTCATCTTCTGCCCTCTTCTTGCGTCTAGCCTTAACTTCTTCACTTTCATCATCACTCAGTTCAACAAGAGGCTCCAGACCAGGATCAAGCAGATACGAAATTTTCATGGCAGTCAGCAAAAACATCATTTTGTCCTTCCATCTATTGAAATTCGTTCCATCAAAACGATCCAATTTGATGAAGTCCTGGTTCATGACCTTGAATGCTGATTCCTGGGTGGTCTCCATGATCAATCAAAATAAAGATAACACCTTAAGATTGTTAGGAATAGTATATAAAAACAACCGGTGCCCAGAAACGTATGATAACACACTGTCCTTAAGGTGTTATTCGCCCCCACTAGGTTTGCTGCAGGGATCCGACGAATCACCCCTAGGAGTTATTCTAAGCACCAAAGATATCTGACAGCAACTTCAGATACCTTGAAACACAGAACGAAACAGAGAGTTTTTAAGCAAGAGAAGAAAATGTTAGAGCTTTTTCTAGTCTCTGGTCTGATCCTTTTATAATAGTAGAAAACAGAATGTCAAATGACATGTTGTTTCATGAAACGTTGTTGTTCATGAATCTGTTTGTTTTTAAACATTGTATTTGAAACGCTGTTCATGAACCTGCTCATTTCTGAACTTTGAATTTGAACGTTGTTATCTAATTGAAACAGAATATCAAATGACATGTTGTTTCAGAATGTACTGTTTCAAAACGTTGTTATTTGAAATTCTGTTTCTGAAAAGAAAAAAATAAATAATTAAAATATTAATCTGAAATTCATACCAGACCAGATCTCCACCGTTAGATCAATCTAATGATCACGACGCGCCACGTGCTAAGTGCTAAGTGCTTTAAATATTAAATAATATTTAAATCCACTTAATATTTTTCAGTAATTATTTTAATATGCTTTGTCCTCTCTCTCTTATATACATTTCATAAGCCTTACTCCCATCCAATGTGGGACTTTAGTTTTTTCAAACTATCTCTAACAGGCAGGGAAGAACACAATTTTGGACCTCATCTATGTGTGTGTGAAAAAAATTTAGTTAATAAAAATAAAATTTATTCTGATAATCTCTACACTTAAAAAGAAATTATTAATTTTCAGTCATTAACTGAGAGATATTCTTAGTAAAGAATAATTGTGACTAAAATGATAAAAAACATGTTAAATATAATTGAAATAAGAAAGGAAATACATTTATTGGTGGAAATAATTCATAGATATAATACTTAAGTTTTTTGAGCTGAGAAATAATGTCAGATCTATGTAAATTTATTTTCTTCAAAGCCTCTGGAACATTAAACTACCCCATGATTCCGGAAAGAAAATCTAACATCACCCTCCCAGGCCAGACATCACAACTCTAGCAGCTAGCAATGAATTTACGTAGTTGTCTCTCAATACTGTCACTGTAATTTGATGTGATCATGGCTTCGAGACATTCTAGGTCACAACTCACAACTTTGGGTCGTGTGTCTGTGCAGGTGAGTGCAATGTGAACTGCTGGAAGCCCGGAACGACTAGATTTTTAGCATAAGCCTCACGTACGTAGAATTGTTGCATCTATAATTCTCACTCTCACATAAGGTTGTTCCTCCTCCTATGCATTCCTCAAAAAAATTCTCCGATACCTTACCATCATGTTCTGGTAGGTTCTAGAAGCACTATTCCAGAAACTTCCCAACAATATTGCGTCCTAGTCTTTCAGGGGCCGAGTAGTAGTCAACTTCTTTTGAATATATCACATATTTTAACATGCTTTTGTATCACTCCTAACCAATTTGCAGATAGGCATAGCCATATCTTTTATCCATCGCCAGATAATCATAGCTAGAAAACCTTTTCGGGTCTTTGATACACCAATAGCCTAATTTAGAGCACATCACATTTGCCCCCTTTAATATTGTTCGGATATATGAAATTAACCATTCAAAAGCTGATGGATCCTACGTGGCTTACTTATATCCATGAAGTTCAGTGGAAAGAAAGAGGGAGACAAATGATTGCAGGATCCGTAAGTTTAACAAAAAATTGTCATTCCATCTGATGAAATCATCAGAATGTATGTATTATGACAAAATCCAACTAAGAATTAACTCACCATTCTGTCTCTTTCCTTCTTTTGTTAAACTCATCTAACTGCACCTCATCCAAAATTAATTAATTAAGGAAACGAAATAGAAATCATTATTTGAATTTAATTCCAAGGGAATTCAAAACATACATTGGCACTTAACTCATCTGCTAGCTAAGCACAGTCTCAACTCTCAAAAGGGTCGGTGCGGGAGAGGGTTGTCCACAGCCCAAACAAGCCCCCATGAACAACATAACGTAATATACAAGCATCTTCCTTCTGTAGGTATGTATGGTTTTTTTTTTCCCCTTTTTTGGTGAACAGTAGGTATGCATGCTTGTTGCATGCTAAGGAGTGCATAACATGACGATCTGTTTGGACCGGACTATGTTTTGGCCAAATTCAAATAGATGGAGGTAAAGCTTCATGAAAAAAAAATTCAAGTTTTATTATTTTAGTAAATTTATATTAAAATAAGATGCTGTGTAACGTAATTCAGTAGAATTTGATTAACTCGATTGAAATTAGATTTTAAAAAAACTCATGGTAAAAGAGTAAATTGACACGCTCCTTGGAACATAGAATTATAGAAACTATCGAGATGACAAAAGAGCTGGTGTTTTTAAAAGTGGAGCAATTGACTTTTAAGTTGAGAGGTTTGATTTTTTCATTTCAAAAAGTTTTAGCCAGTATTTTGTATATTTTCTCCTAGAATTAAAAACATAATTTTATGTAGTTAATTTATAGATTATAATTTTTTTGGAGGTGAGATTTATAAATTATAAATTGAACAAAAAAAATCGTTAATAAAATAGAAAGGAATTTCAATTTCAAGTTCCAACTGTATTAGAATCGGGAAAACGGGCTTCAACCTGCAGGTTGGGCAGTTTTAGCCCCTTTTATGGTGGTTATGGGTTAAAAAAAATAAAATCCATATTGAGGCGATCTTTTTCCATTTCAGATTGCTTAACCCGCGAGCTAACCCACCAAACTCGCGAGTTAGCCCATTTAGCCTATTTTTTTTTTATTTTCAAATTATTTTGTTTCTATTTCTTTATATATATATATATTGTCTAATATTGAAACTTAAAATTAGAATTGCTTTATACTTGAAGTTAAAATTTTCCCATATTTCATATTTAATGTTGTTGAATTATGATACTTACATAAACGATGATTAATATGTGTTAATATATTTTGATAAATTAATAATTTATGTGATTTCTATTTTTAATTTAATTATGAATCAATCATACTATTTTTTTATTATTTATATTGGTGATTTAAGTTATTATTCAAATTCACGGATTAATCCATTTAGCCTACTTTTTTTAATTTGTTTTCTTTCAAATTATCTTTTTTCTATTTCTTTATATATATTGTTTAATATTGAAACTTAAAATTAGAATTACTTTATAAGTTGAAATTTTCTCATATTTTATATTTAATATTGTTGAATTATGATACTTACATAAATGATGATTAGTACTTCCTTCGGTCCCATTTATAAGATATTTTTATTCTTTGCATAGGTATTAAGAAGACATAATTATACTTTTGAATTTACAAAAAGTTAATATAAACTTCTAATTTTATCCCTACTGATTAAAGACTGAAACAATTTACAAGACAACAAAAATCATTAAAGAAAGGGTAAAAAAGGAAATTCAAATGAAAAAAAATGAGATAACACTTTATAAATAGGACCAAGTAAATTTTCAAAATAACATCTTATAAATAGGATCGAAGAAGTATGTGTTAATATATTTTGATAAATTAATGATTTATGTGGTTTTTATTTCTAATTTAATTATGAATCAATCATATTATTTTTTTATTATTTATAATGGTGATTTAAGTTATTATTTAAATATTAAAAAAATTGAAATATATATATATAATTTATGATGGGTCTTGACAGTTCTGAGCTGGATAAATCTAAACTTGCTAAAAACTGAGCTAACCCGCCCCTAATCTATTTTTCTGGAGGCTCACGGCGAGCTAACCCATTTTAGAGCGGGGTTCACCCGTTTACCAGCTCTAAATAATACTCTCCAGCTCTAAATAATACTCTATCACGTTTGGCTGGGGATTTTTTTTTTTGAACAAGACGGCTGGTGTTGTTGAGAGAACACAGGGCCTGGGGTCAAACTCAAGGGCATCACCATTTCCATCACTTTTCGTGTTGAGTCGGAGATTCTTGCAGTTAGCAAGTTCTCCCTCCACTTTTTCTAGAAACCCTTCTTACTCGGCACTTGCTTGTTTCTGTCCTCCTCCTTCCCTATTTGATGGGTTGGACTTTGCTATTTTGGCTTCTAATCTGTTTCCCTCTCAACATTGCCCTCCTCGCCTCTACTTTCTACCAGGTGTTATTTTACTTTACCTTCTACTTCTCTACCTTCCCCTTTTTCTCTTTTTTTGACCCCTAAGGGCTGAATTTTGTTACCTCCTTGATTGCAAGACACGATTCACGTTCATCTTTTTATGTTGAATGAATCGTAAGTTCTGATTTGTTTACGTTCCTTTCAAGGTTTTGATATTAACGGACTTGGAAGCTGACTACGTCAACCCATATGATGCTTCCTCACGGATTAATTACTTCGTCGTTCCGGAGTTTATTGGGCAGGGGCTACTCTGCGCTCTCTTCCTCTTCACGGGGCACTGGTTCATGTTTTTGTTGACCGTTCCCCTTGCTTGCTATCATGTGATGCTGTAAGTTTGGTGTTTTATTTGACACACACACACACACATGTATATATTTTCATGTGATGCTTCTGATTCTGTTTGGGAGGGTCAATGTCCCCTCTCTTGTTGTTGCACTAGTTGTTTTTTTATTTTTTCTGTTTATTATTTCATGGTTGGATGCTTCTGGTAGATGATGTGAACGTGCCAAGTCTGTATTCCTGTTTCAGAATCTTTACTTGTGAATCTGTAATCAATGTTGACTATAATTGGTTATAGTAATACTGACATCCTTAAAGGAACTAACAATGTTGAGTATTTGAGTTAGAAATGAATTACTATGTGTGGTTTTTTTCTCTGGTAGTTCATATAGATTTAGCCTAAGGATTCTATGTTCCCTTATCATGATTATTACTTCAATGACTTAGGTATGTGAAACGGCAGCATCTCCTTGATGTCACCGAAGTGTTTAGGGTACTTAATGCTGAGAAGAAATATCGGATAGTTAAGCTAACCTTCTACTTATCTCTCCTTCTCGTCACTGTATTCAGGTTTGTCATGTTCTTAAAATAACATGTGCTGATCTTCTGTACTTCAGTTTGCGGTTTCTTCCCGTATACTATGATTTACATTTTAATTAATGTCTTTTGGTAGGGATCAACTTAATTATCTGAGAATCTGTGCTATAGATTAGACACCTGAAGTACTCATTGAATAGCCTAAATCATATCATTTCTTGATTTTTAGATTAGTTTATATAATCTTGATGCGTGAGAGAGAGAAACTGCAGATTGAGTGAAGAAATGATGCTTAAGGGACAGGATACAAGGTGCAGAACATGTTGATCAGTTCGAAATAGTGTATGTATCTGTCACTAGTGGCATGTATGAAAGAAGACTTGCAGTTTGCATTGGTATTAAAGTGTAGATGTGCACACAACCTTGCCTTTAGGATCAGTTAGGATGTCATCATATAACTTAAGAACTAAGTTAGTCTAGTCAGATCCTTTCCTGCTTCTTCCATTTCAGTGCAGTTTTACTTGTTATCTACATGGGGTCTGGCCTAACCGTTGGTCAAGTTAAAATATAGCCTGGCAGTGAAGATGGACTGAACTTAGTCTGGGCCTCATGAAAGAACAGTTTCTACTTCACTAAATCAGAGTGTGACTCATTTAGTTTTCTATTTACTTCTCAAAGACAGAAAAACTTGAAGTATCTTCTCTACCTTTGCCATTTATTGGATCTTGCACTTGATGTGGAACTTAATTATGACCTCAAAAAGTATGTGAATCCACAATTCTCAGTCCTCAATGCCAGGCCACCTCATGACCTGCCATCTTGGAGAAGAGTTGGTGGGAATGTGGATCCTTGAACATATTCCTGAAATGTTCTGCCAAATTCATGCCAGTTGCAGCTATCTCAAGATTGTTAATGTTTGTATAGACTGCAAAGACACAGATTGATGGCTGCAATTCATTATGTGTGGGATAACAATTGGGAATGGAAATTCATTTGGCTGGTGTCCAAACCCTTTCAAATGCTTTTTTAGAATGAAAATTCTTAATTCTTTTGTTGAATACTACAAACATGGAAAAATTGTGTTAATATGATCTTGAAATTTTCTTTTTTGTCATGCATGTCCACCCTCATAACGGAAAGGCGAGAAAGTTTTGATTTGATTTTTATACCAGGGTTATTTTAACTTTGTTTTTTTGTTTATCTGTAAGCAGGTTTACACTATTTGTTTTATTTCCTGCATCCCTATATTTGCAGTGTATATCCATTAATTTCTGCTTCATATTCCGTTAGCAGATTTGAAATCAGGGATGTTTTCCCCTCCTTTTGGAAGAAGGGGAGGAAGACTTGTTTGCCCTTCCATGTTTTAATGAATATTCCATCAACAAATAGGAAAAAAGGGTCGAGATGTTTGCATGTGAAGGGTAAAAACATAGGGAGGGGGTGTTGAGGTTTGGTGAAGGTCCTGAAGGATAGTATTAAAACATTTTTCTTCTTCTGGTCCATTTCTCTGCAATATTGCAATGCTATAGAAGGCATTTATTCTGTAGCCTTATCTTTTGCATTTCAATTTTGATCAGTTTTCCCACATTCTCTTGTGGTCCTCTTCTAGCATTTCCTTTTCTGGGGATAAATAAGATGTGCCTTTTTTTTTTTTTTTTTTTGCCTCCTGTGGTATCTGACTAATTCTATGCTTAATTTTTTCTTTTGTGAATTACATTCTTCATGTCTGGCTATTTATTGCACCCTTAAGGAATCTAAAGGGAAATTTTTCTGCTAATTTTCTCTTTGCAGGCTTACATTATTTGTTGTATACTATTTAGATCTTGATGATGACTCATGAAACTTCATGTAATCACTAGTTGAGTAATACAGCAACCTCTCTGTAAGTTGATCGTGTTTCACTAGCCATTTTCCTGTTGCATTTTTTTGCGGATATTTTGGATTCAGTCTGTACTATTTTTTTAAAGTCAACTGATCATAGAAATAGATTTGTTAGTCAATGGTTTGAATGAATATTGGCAACTTGGGGTTTACCCATCGTTTGTTATCTATTAAGTCTGGCTTCTTCGTAATAGCATGTCAACTGATTTTGACGGTTACCTATAAAGGGGAGATGATACTTGCTGAGTTGATTTGGCTGGTATATAGTCGGATGCTTAAAGCGTAGCTGCTTTTCTTCACGAGAGCATATGTACTTTTTCTAAGTCACATCTATACATTTGTTTATGTGCATATATGTAATATAAAAACTCCAGCCAGCTGCACCATTCGTGAGCCATGAATTATATGCAATGCAGGGGATCACACTTGTTCCCTAGAATGTTACTTCTTGTTGACACCGTTTGCACGAACTCTGCTAGCTAGTTAAAAATAGTGGAGGTGCTAAAGCCTCTCGTAGCCTTTCCCTTGATCCTTTGCCTGATTTAGTGGAGCTGAATCGCAATTCCAAGGTGTAATGCGTCCAGCCACGGTTTGACAAAGTTATATTAGTCCGAGTCTTTGTTTGAAAAGGGAAAAGAATCACGTCGTAATCTATTCTAGGAAGTAGGAACTGGTTCGCTTCGAAGGCCCCTGGGCTACCCAAGCATATAAGCCCGAGATAGACTTGCGAGACCTTTGTCCAAAATGCTTTTACTTGGACTCAATTAGGTTGGGTTATATGGGACTTTGTCCTTTTTGGTGTGTGTTTAAGGTTCTTTTTAAAAACCTGAAATAAACATGAAGGTCCAAGGAGGCTTCTCTTATGGAACGGTACATTTACCCTATCGATTTTAGTGAAATTAGGATGATAATTTTTTTTAGGGGTTAATTCTGAGATTTGAATCTGATGAGTGAGGTGGTGAGGAGCTATTTCGTGAAGCATTAGGCCAAGGGTGATAATTTATTTTCCCAGTCGGTCTCATCCCGATTGCTTATAGCTCTTAGGTTGGGCAAGCCAACTGTTGATTGAGTATTAAAGCGGATTCGGGTAATACTTGAATGTAAATATTCATAGGTAGGGTGGATTCGAGACCTGGATCTAAATCCTCTACATTTAGTTTGAGAGATGCACATCTCCATAAAATGATGTTTTGTGTTGTCTAAAGCCAAAGCTGGAATGTTTGCTTCCTTCCTTATTACAAATTGTACATAATGCCACTTGGATTAAAGTTTGTATTTTATATTCATCCAGTTAAGAGATGGGACCAAAAATGGAGAAAAATAGCAGTAGTAAATGGGACGGAGGGACCGTAAAAAAACTTAAAGATCCATCCTGTTGTTATTGTTATGTGTAGCTTAGGTCAACCCCTAACATTGTGAGAATTAAATAAAAGGGTCCCGACTGGGTGAAAAGCTTGTATAGAAAAATGGGAAATATTCATCATTTGACCATGTCGTAGAGGGTGGTTGTAATTTTGGGCTGCTTCTATAACTTTAACTGAAGGACATTATTAATTATGACAGTAGGTCAATTGGAGTGAAGCGTAATAGGTTGGAGGGGGCTGTATATGTGAATAGGAGGGGAGGAGAAGGGAAGATTTTTTTTCGTTTCTTGATAATCGAGGAGCAGGGAAGATTGTTCAAGTTGAAAGAGGTGTGGGCCAAGAGCGATCCATGAAACGGACGGAGGGGCATCCAGCTGGGGGCCCCACATTTATCTGTGGAGGGTCCCGAACAGGGCATCTTTTCACACCCGACATACTGTAGGCAGCTTCACGACAGTAGGCCTTTCTTTCCACGGAGGAAGGATGATGGAATTACATAACAGTACACTGTACTACACTTACTAATAATTCAGGGCTGGCCCCACTCCTCTCCTATTTCATCTTTACCACAACCCTTGCCTTGTGATTATTAATCCTGTTCTTGGTTTGTTGCCCCCTTCCCTACCCAATTTGCTTTTAGTGACGTCTTCTAACGTGTCGGGTCGTTTTCAGCTTCTGGGCTTTGTCTTGGTTTCTTTTTCCCTCGTGGGCCCATTATCATCAAGGCCTGATGTGGCCTGCCACCCCCGGGGGTCATTTTCATTTCATGAGGACCCCTCCCCAGTACATCAATCTTTCTGTCATGTCCTGGCTTTCCCCGCTTTCATTGAGGGCTTTTCTGTAATATCCTCGGCCTTCCAAGCTGTCTTTTGCTGTTTCTGTTTCTCATACTCGGCCCCTATCCTCTCTACTCTATGACTATCCATCATTTTTATTTTTGATTGGATCATTTGATTTGATGTATCAATACATCAAATGATCTTTTTAAAAAAATTATATATATATATATATATTATAATTTTTAATACTTAAATGGATGTATTGTCGCGGGGGGGTTGGTTTGGAAGGATTCGTTAACCATGGGGAATCATATGACTAATAAACAGGCTTTCCACTAATCGCAATCCTGAAATGATTGATATTTGTTAGTTTTGGGGTTATTGATTTCATTTGGATCACCTTCTTGAAGTTCCACTCTGCCAGATGAGTTGTCTGTCGCAGCAATTCACGCCTCCTTCCCATTCCGTTAATTCGCGTTATATTCCTACTGCTCTTGATGTACTATAACATTTTATACTGGAGTAATTTTTCTCATTTTTCAATGTAAACATAATAATGTTGTCCGGTCACAGTGTGAGATTATAGATAATTCTAATTCTAGTCTATCGTAAAAAGAGAACGTTTGCCTTTAAAATTTGTAACAATAATTAAATATATACAGCATACAGTTGCTTTTATAAATAAAACTGAAACAAAAGGGCTCCGTATTTTTTATAAGTGATAAGTAGGGTCCCCCATTTCTATTTGTACTTGAGTTATTAGTTGAAAATTAATTATTTCGAGTGAAAATTAATTATTTTAAAATATAGAGATCATTAAAATAGATTTTATTTTTCATAACAAATTTTTTTCCACATAATTAGGGAAGATTCACTTTTTATTGCACCATAATTGAAATAGAAATATCTAATACTTTCTTCGTCTTATTTTATTTATCATTTTAAAAAATTTAAATATTCTAATTTATTTTTCATTTTATATTATTACCAATGAATTATTAATTTTTTTATTATTATTTTATCTTTATTAAAAATAATGATAGATGAAGTATATGTCATCTTTTAATATTGGAGTCAAGGATTAAATTTTACTATGATCTATGTTATTTAGTGATTTTATTGGTTTGGGTGAAAAATATTAAGATAATAGATAAAATAGAAGGGAAGAAATATATTTCAATGATCATTATTCAACAATAACTATTTGTTTTTATTATTAATTTTTAGGTGTATTTACACATATATTTTATATATGATATTTCACATTTAAAAACTTTTTAGAGTTTCACATAGATCAAGAAAAATATTAAATAATATGTAGAAAAATTTAATGATATTTTGTTAAAATATCTTTGACTTAAATTATATAAAAGAGGATTTACTATAGTCTACATACTAGTACTCTTTGAATGAAGAGTAAATAAAATTGTAAAAGTTAAGAGAAAGAGCAACCAGAGCGAAAGAGTTAAGAGGAAGATGTGCAAATACAAGAAAGAATGAAGAGAGAGGATAGTGAAGTTGGGCACAAGCACTATGATGCGATGGAATCAATGCCTCTTTTATTTTATCTGAGTGTCTCTATATGTTGTGTGTTCTAATTGTGCGTGTGAGACACAATTTTCTTTTTGAGAAGCATTTGTTATTTGATATATATATTAATAAAGAGGCTATGTCATGATCCTATTAAAAAAATCACAAGCTAGTGATTACATTTGTGATTAAGAATATTCCTATAGCCATTAAGGGCATTTCTAAGAACAACGTAATCCATATGCAAATTATAGGCTTTTCTCGTGAGCCAATTTGCATAACTAATAGCTTTTTTTGAGCAATGGTTTATAGAAATCATCCAAGTTTGCTTAAACCAATGTGAGATATCATTTACAATATCAAAGTGCGGATGGATGTTGGTTGTAATGTTCTGAGAATCGGACCGGACGATTAAACCTATTGGATCGTAACCCGGAGTGAAAAATAGCTCAGTTTTCAGCTTTAGACTGTTTTAGAGGTTGGACCGGATTGGACCACTTTGAATCGGCTTTTGAGCCGGAAACCGGAGTTGAACCGGGAATCAGAGCAGTTTTTAGAGAACTTGACAACTTTTTAAATTGGGCAAAATTTAACTTAAATTTATTTTTTTTGGCCAAAATTATTAATTATAAAAATAATTAGAGAGTAAAACACTATTTTCCTTTTTATTTTAAAATTACTAATTATAAAAATAAAAAATTTTATTGTATTTTACTCTTTCTGTCCCAAATTATAAGAGAATTTTGAAACTTTGTTTATCCCAAAATATAAGAGACATTGATAAAATTTGTGGAGTAATTAATATTATTTTCTTTTTATACTCTTGACTAATTAAGGTTGTATTGATAATGACTAATAATGAATTAGTCTTATTTTAGACTTTTAATGTGAGTAATTTTGGAAAAAAAATTGAAATTGTAGTACAATTAATGAGTTTAACTATTAAAACTATTTTTTCTTTGATACAGATTAAGTAATTATTTATTTTTTATAATTGGGAACGTAGAGAGTATAGTCATTTTATAATATTATGATCATGTAGTGTTATCATGTTAAAATGTTTTAACATTACTTTCAATGATTTAACATATATTATTACTATGTGGACTTGTTAACTTATTATGAATTTAAACTACTTAAATTTATTCTCTTAACAATTTGATATTTTATTTATATATTATTATATATAATATTATTTTTACTTAATTATTACATTACTGATTCAACCGCCGGTCGAACCGGTTGAATCATAAAAACTGTGACCTAATAAAATTTTTGATTCTATATCCGATTCAATTTTTAATACCTCAATCAGTTGTTGCAGTCTCATTTAACAAGAGTTTTAAAAGAGTAATGAAAAATTCAATCCTGTGAAATCCCGAATCCCAATATTGGCTTTGGCTCTTCAAAGATTCTATCAGTTTTTGCAATGAAATTTGGAAGGAAACCCATCTTTCTCATGAAGTTGCCATGCCAAGCTCCTTTGTAGTCTTTGATGAGTCCTCACCTCTGGGATTCATAAATCCATGTCATTTGATATTATTTATTAATTATACTTCATCAAATTCTAAGTGGCATGGGAGGTACAGTTCTTCCAACTTCTTTCTTTCTTTTAAATTCACAAAATTTAAATTTAAGATTTTATTTAAAAGATATGGAATATATCTCATTTAAATCCTAACATATTTTACAATTACTTATTGCCAAATATGTCTGAATCCACTCAGCTTCTCAAATTGTCCCGACAACTGTCCTCCACCACCAAATAACACACCCACTCTCTCTCCCCATGGAAAATGATTCTTCAGTTCTAAATGTGCCGATAGTCCAAATAAAATTAATAGTTTGGACTTTGGATAGTTAAATAAAACAATTACTCCATTTTTTTCCCAACAATTTTACATGCATTAAAAAAGTTACTAATAAATAGTTTAAGAATTAATGGGATGTGATTACATTTTTACTATAATACCCTCATTAATTATGTTTATAAGTTTCTCACTCTTTCATGTCTCCCTTTTTTTTTATTATAGAAGTATAAAATTGTTAAAAAAGAATAATTAATCCTATCTGGAAACAAAGTAAAATATTAAAAGTGTCAATTATTTGAAAAGGGCGGGAATATCAAGATTTTGTTTTCACCTACAATTTCCGGAAGAGTAAAATAATGTTTGGCCAAAGAAAAAGAACAGTAAAATAAAGAGTTTATATCGTCAATTTGTCATTATCTCTGTCTCTTCGATGTACGGCAACGGAGATAGAAAGGGCCTGCATCACATGGGCTTCTTTACACTTCTTTAGGCCCACTGAAGGGGACATTCTCTATTCCACAAGCATTTTATTGATAATAATGACAACAATTTTTTTTAAAAAAAACTATTAATAATGCAATTCATTTTCCCATCAGGATTCTTTTTTCTAAATAAAAAAGAAAAAAGAAAAAGGAGAAGGATTCTAATTTATGAGAAGATCTTTTGTGGTCCAACACTACCTATAAGAATAACTGTTGCGAATTTGGTCAACTTCATCACCTTATCTACCCAACGTGTTTCTCCATTATCTCTTCTTGCTTTCCCTTGCCTGCATTGTCTTTCCTGCCTCATCACAGTATTGAAATGAAAGACAAAATAAATAAACCTACTATGAGGAGAATGACTTTTTCTGTTAAAGAGAAATAAATATATAGCTCTACTTGTATTAGCATTTAAGAAACACGGGAATTATATACATACATATCATTGGCATGCAATCATTGGAGGACTTGCATTATTGGTTGCTGTATCTACCTTTTGTGTTACAGCCCCCCCCACAAAATACGATGAGATCAACTTTGTCAGTATATGCCTAAGCAGTTACCGCTACAGTAATAAAAAGGAGTTCGCCAATCGCCATGGAAGAGGAAGCTAGCGTTTGTATGAATTTGGAATTTTCAATGGCAAACTTAGCGTCAAATTAGAAAGATAGACACAAAATATGAAATTAAACGACAGAATATCTCACATTCTATTTCTATCACTTTATAACTTGCAGTGTAAAGGAAAAAAAATTGGATATATAGAAGCTCTAATGCTGCTTCGAAACATTAATTAAAAGAAGGGAAAATATGATAAAAATTGTTTAGTAAAGTCAAAAGAGAGTTTTCTCCTTCCTAATCCCTTTCTCATTTCCATTTAATACCAAACGGATGCGACGTGGAAGGAAGATTTGGTCAGTGTGTGAAACTCAGAGAGATGAATGCTTAGGTTGGGAAGAGAACAGTGTTGTTTATTTACTGCATTACCTAGTTGGAAATGGCATCAATAGGATAGGAGGAGTGCCCTATTAATTGTTGAACCACAAACATATAAAGCCAATATCAACCAAGCTACCTCTCTCTCTCTCTCTCTCTATGCATATGTAACTAAAACTGCATATCATCCAGTAAAGGAGAATCTTGATCACGATTTTAAAGTATGACGTATCCATTTACAGCTCAATTCTCGGGAGTGGAGTGGACCCACATTTCATTGTTAGGCCCTTAAGAAGCCTAACGGGCCTTGTCTGCTTCGAAGAACAGGCCCAATTCCCCTTGTCAGGTCCTGTCTGGATGCTGTCTTCCATCACAACATGGAACAAACTTGACCCATCACGCACCCATCTCTTTCCTTTCAGAATCACCCTTCATTATTTTCCTCCACTCACAAAGAATCAAAATACCACCAGATATTTCAGCCACCATGAATTTGGTTACTTCACAGCAATAACAAACTATTACAGATTAGTTGGTCATATAATTAAATGGAAATAAAAAATATATTTTGTGCCTCTTTAAATAAAAAGATAGTATATTCCTTGAGAAACTGTTTAGGATAAAAAATATTCATTCCAATCCTTCAATATAAATCACACTGCCAAATGTCTGGATCATTATTTTTTTTCACCCCCCACAAACACCCTTGCATTGGAAGTAAGTTTGTTGGCTTTAATTTCAAAATTTAAAAAATGAAGTGAGTTCATCAAAACAAATAAATAAACTATTTTTAACAAATTTAATTGAGAATAATTTTAAAAATAGGGGTAATTTTTGAAAAATTTAATATTGTAGCATAGACTATTTTTCATAATTTATGTAAAGGGAAGTAATTGAAAATAACTTAAAAAATAAGAAATGAGGGAAGCAATAATTTTTGAGAAAAGGTGTGAGGTGGAGGGGAATTGGTTGGAGGAGGAATTAATGGCGGAAGGGAGGGTTCATGGTTGGGGGTATTGGTAATGACAGCACTGAAAGAAGAAGAAGTTGTAAGCCTCCACTTTTGGGTAGGACAGGAGAGAGTCTTTCGGTACTTATTATTGTCAATAATGAGAGTCATGAAATGATGCTTTAATCTGTTAAGAGGCTTTGGACCACTCTTATTCATTGCTCGATCTTTTCTCTTATTTATTTATTTGATCCCTACTCTTTCAGGCTTGAGCTGTATTTGGAGCAGCTCCTACTTCGCCTTTCTCTCCTACACTTTCCTATGTCCCCTCTATCCATCTTCTCACTAGGACGAATACATACATACATAGATATATATGTTGAAAAATTATAAGAGATATATAAGTGTGGCGTGATAAATCACATGGTTCTCAAAACCTTGATTTAATTGTGATATATGCACATTTTTAATCTTTTTCATGATACAACTTAACAGACTGAAATGTTATGTTTCAAAACTCAGTCGACAAAGTCATAATTAATTTAAAGTTAAGATTATACATCGTGTGTGATGTATTTTGAGGTTCCATATTAAGATTAGACATAATTAATTAAAAGTTAAGATTATACTTAGAATTATATATATAATCTATAAGAGTATAATTCTACTGCATAAGCTTAAAAAGGTACGGAACGGAGGGTCATAATCAACTGCCTTAATGTTATAGATAGATAATGTATATATAGGCGGCCGGATCCTGATGGACATGTATGACTGAAACAAGCGAGCGAAGATTATGATTATGATGGTGAAAAACGTACATGTATCTGGTTGCTAAGAAAAATTAAGCAGACCCAATTAAAAGAGAGAGGAATTAATAATTAAACTGCTTAAACGTGATATATATATATATATAGGGGAATGGAGGAGGGGCATATATATATATATGTACACATTTTGAAAAGGAAAAGGAAGAAAGGGAAACAGGTGTAGAATTAAAAGAGAAATAAATGAAATTGAAAGGAGGAGAGTATAGAGTGCAGAGTAGGATGAATTGGCTCAAGGGAGGGGGAGTCATGTGGGGATATGGAAACAGACGGATACATATATACATAGGAGTGAGTATAAGTAATAATAGGTAGGGTGTCCTTGGTCGACCTGCAAGGGCTCATGTTCATCAGAAGCAGCAGATCCTTTGGTTTTTTGGTCTCCATCTTCTGAACCACCACTTCCCCATTTCCCTTTCCAACTTATTTTCATTCTTTTTTTTTTTTTTAAATTTATTTTTACTTAATTAATTAACTCCACATCATTAAGCTTCCCCCTCTCCTCTCCTATAATATATATGCATTTCCTAACCACCACTCTATATTGGAGCATCGCCCAACCAACCCATCCAATCCACTCGGCTCATTCACTCCACCTAATCTCCCTCGCTTTAATTCCATCTCTCTTTCAACTTCTAAATCCATCCTTTACATCCATTTGTAAATGATAAACATAAAAAGGGAGAGGAAATAATGGAAATTAAGAGCCCAAATTCCACTCAGGTTGACTTAATGTCCACTCAGCTACAGAAAATTTCTAATCATATACATATGTATGTATGTGTGTGAGAATTGGATATAATTTTGAATATTTTTTAAGTAACTTAAAAAATCATTAAAAGAAACTTAAGTACAGTTGCTCCCTCCATTTTTTTTAAGTGTCTTTTAAAGTTTTTAGCACATAAATTAAAAAATATAATCAATATGTTAGAATTTCTTTTAAATTTACTAATATATTTTTTAATAAATAAATAGATAAAAAAATAATTAATGTTATAATTGACTTTTTAAAAAATAAATAAGAATATATTAAAAAAATAATAATTAATATTATTTTAAAATTTGAGAGCAACAGATAAATAAAAGTAATTTTTCTTTTAAAATAACAATTAAAAAGAAACAGAGGACATGCGAATTCTTGACTCTCTCTAGGAACATTTTTTTCTCTTTCACCCCTACCAAAATTTACCATTTGACTATTGAGGATGCCAAAACGTGAACTACGCACAGCTTTTTTTTTTTTTAACTGAGATATATATATATATGTCTCTCTCTCTCTCTCTCTCTCACAACAGCTCTTATTGCAGTTTCAATATTGGTTCCGAAAACCTTGTGTTACAAATAATTTGGGAGTTAGCCACATGAATCAGGCATATCAGAGCTTAATACCTTAACTATGTGAAAGATCTTACCACTAATCAAGATGACTTGAGTTGCTGGGATTATTTACCATAATTTCTCTAAATACGACCATAACAATGCCATTTAAAATAATTTTGCAGGCTAGAAACTCGAAGGAAATTAATAACAATGCCATTAATGAAGCTTAATGATCAAAGAAAGTCACATACATTGAGAAGAGCATTAGAAACTTGAGTATTAGACATAATAAAAACACTAGAAATTAAATAAAAGTTGGGAGTTGTCTAAAACTAAAATCATATTTAGTAGGAAAGAGTCATTTTCTAAGAAAATGAAAAGGGAAAAGAGATTTAAAAATAATTTATTTTTATAGAAAACTGGAATAGTGCGCACCAAACAAACATATTATGATATCATATAATGATTTATCTCTCTTTCTTTTTTTTATGAAATTTACCAAATATATATATAGGAAAGATGCAAATACTTATACAGAACAAAGCTGGTGCTCAAATTTGATTGATTGATTGTCCTTGTAATGTTTGATTTAGTTGATTAGTTGTATCCCCCATTGCCCGTGCTTGGCTTCTTATGAAGGAGTCAAGCTGAGAGTTTTCCAACTTCTTGTGTTATTCTGCACTTGCCATTATTTCAAAGAGAGACTTTGTATGTTCGTGTTTTTCTAATGCGGAGAGAAATCCCAAAATCCCGGGGAACATAGTTGAGAATAAAGGAAGGAAACCTAAGATGTACAAAAGGAATAAAAATATCCAAAGTATTCCCAAATGACCAATTTGTGGTCCTAATGATTGTCAGCATAATTACCATTATTGCATAAACCCATGTCCGATTCCACCAAGGAGCACGAAAGCAGAAATTAAGATCACAGGAAAATGCCAAGCAGCACAGCTGGTGACTGGGTCTGTGACTGTGAAGTGAGGTCGACGAAATATACCACTTGAGGCAAGAGCTGAGACACCACCCAATTTGGGAAAGAAAAAAAAAGCACTTTTTTTTTAAAGCCTACTGTACTTCGTGGCATGTCTACTACTATTTCTTTTCTTACTCTAAAAGATATGAGGGGCAAGTGAGTAATTGGAGATGGAGTCGTTGGACGTTGACAGATCAATTGAAGAAACTTTAAATTAAAAAATTAAAAAAAAAAGAAAGAAAGGAAAATAAATGAAGAGAAAGAACAATAATAGAAGAAGAAGAAGGGAATGCATATAAATGCAAGAAAAGGACGCGTCATCTTCTACGATTAACAACTCTGTCGGGCCTTAGCTCGCGTCCGGTCCCCAACCTATGGGACCAAACCACTGTTTTACGGCCCAATCGTCGCTCACACACAGTCCAATCCACTTCTGTTCTTACACTTTTTTTTAAAACAAAGAAAAGACCAACTCAAATATTATAATAATTCTTGTACGCCTTTGCTGCAATCATTTATTCATTGATGTTGGTGATCTGATATTTTTGTAGTAACGATAAATTAAATTTTAGCCCTTTTATTTTATTTGCTTGCATCATGCATCACTCCCATTTCACTCAACATTCGACTCTTCTGTTTTTTTTTTCTTTTAAAAATTAACTTTAATTCCATCTGCTCTGACACCTTTTTTTTTTTTGGGGGGGGGGTGTTGGGGTTGAAGCAATTCTAATATGCCTGTTCAAAGTTCATGACTTAGCAAGCATTTTGATTTGTAAGAAACGTTTAAATGTATGGAGGAAATAAAAAGTAAC
The DNA here is from genome assembly GCA_026686845.1 of Adenanthera pavonina. NCBI lineage: Eukaryota > Viridiplantae > Streptophyta > Magnoliopsida > Fabales > Fabaceae > Adenanthera > Adenanthera pavonina. The sequence goes on from JAIVEN010000002.1 coordinate 9,979,829, forward strand.
ATACCATTGATATCATGAAGAAGAAATTGAATTTTATTTGCCCCTGAGAAGTCCCGTGACACTATATATCTCACAATGTATAAAATCAATCAAGCTTAGGTGGGGGCTGGAGAAAGAAAGTTTGTAATTTTATAATTTTCGATTAGATCTTGATGATTTATAAATTATTCCTTGCAACGTATGTTTGCATGGAATTTTGAACGGGATTATTTTTATAATCCAACGGCCTGGATCCTACGCGACCAAGGGTTAACGTCCCGGGATCGAATCTCCGCAAGATAAAGAAATGAAAATGGACGGAGCGGTTGAAAGTGGAAATGAGAGAGGGGGCAGTGCTTTTGGTGGTCCCCAGATAATTTTCTTTTTGCCTTAGCTCAACGAATTGTATCGTCAGAACCGTACGGGGCGAGTTGCCATCACTCGAATACTTGTCCACTTGTATGAATTGAAGATACCCGTATAATTCACCACAGCATACTGCCCGTAGCGTAGCCAATACTTCAAATGGCTCAGAAGCAATCTCTGAGACAGAATCTGAGACAAGCAGAGAGCACCAGCAGATTGACCCGCCATTGAGGCTCTTCTTTATCTCTCTCTTTCTCTCAACATTTCTTCTTACCATCTTCCTCTTCCTCTCCTTATTTCTTTCCCTCCCCTCTTTCATTGCTGCTCTATTTTGCTTTCACTTACTCTGCTCAATTCCGCCGTTTATTAGCTTATTCAGGGTCCGCTAATCCTTTGGTTTGACATTATAATAAGAGTTTATAGTTTGTAAAATTAATCATCCGGGTATTCGAGATTCTGAAGATTCCGAGGTGAATTAGCTTCTATTTCCCACAATTTGGGTCATTGGCAAGGAATAATGGAGCAAACTACAGGAGGCTTGCCTGGATCCAGTGTTGCTATTCGCGACCACGATAAGACCGCGCTCGAATCCATCCAATTTAACCAAGAAATCCAGGGAATCATGGCCCCACCCCCTGAAAACGCTAGCTCCTTTACTGCACTTCTCGAACTCCCACCACCACAAGTGGTGGAGCTCCTTCACTCGCCGGACTGTGGCGGAACCGGCGCTACCAGCAGTGCGTCTGGAAAATCTCTATGTCAAATCAACAATCAGAAATCCTATCTATTCCACTCTTTCAGTGGCAATTTAACCTTTCCTGCTAACGCCGCTTTGATCGAACGCGCTGCCAAGTTCTCCGTATTTGCCGGAGAAAACCCACACCCCGAGGATTCCAGCCTGGTTGCGCCTAATTCGGGGGCGAATTTGGATAAAGTAAAGAATGAGCCCCCAGAAACCGATTCGAATCCTAGTTCAACGCAGGGCTGTATTTCTGATCCCACCGTTGAAAACCAGAACCAGAGGGCCGCAAAGAGGAAGGAGCGGGAGAAGAAGGTACCTTGATTGCAACAATCGAGAGTTAGGGTTTCTATTTTTGGTAATTTGAGTGATTTCAGTGATGAAAACATCTAGTAATCACGGAATCTGTTAAAACAGGTCAAAGGGTCCTCAAAAAAGAGTAAGGGCGTCGCCGACGAGGCCTCTGGGGAAGCTGAAAAGCTTCCCTACGTTCATGTTCGAGCTCGTCGGGGTCAAGCTACAGACAGCCATAGCTTAGCAGAAAGGGTAATCTCTTCATTAATCGCTGATCAATCTTTTAATTACAATTATTCTGAGTCAAATTTTATCTTCACTTAAAATAAATTTCTTTCATAAACTAATTTTATCATCAAATTATATAGGCTAGGAGAGAGAAGATAAATGCTCGGATGAAGCTTTTACAAGAGCTGGTCCCCGGGTGCAACAAGGTCGGTCCCTTCAGTATTACTAATCCTCGGTTACTAGGATTAATTAATTACACTTTATTAATTTTCGGTAATGCCTATTATCATCTGTCTAATTTGTCTCCCAAAAGTGCAATTATGTCTTAAATAACGGTTATTGTCATTGTCACCTTTTCACCCGAAAAAATGCTTGCTTTTCCGTCAAGAAAAGTGCCCACTTCCCAGTGGGTCTCAACATGGCATTTATGTAATTTCCCAGTCTCGCCGGTTTACATTTTGGGAGATTAGTTACAAGTCTTTTTCTGAGGTTAAATAAGTCATTTTCTTCGCTCCAATTGAAGTTAAGTTCCTCCAGTCTTGGGCCCTCTTTTGTCATTCTATTCAAGCTCACCGGCGATATTGTTTGGAGGTAGTAAAAGTGTGTCCGGTGACATGTTTCTTTTGGACATGAACATGAAAGAAGCTGTTCATACCGTGTAGAAAAAATTTAACATAAAGAATATTGCATACATAAGTCATTTTTAATAAACTTGTATTAAAATGGACATCAAGAATATTGCATTTGTTAGTCAATTTTTAAACGAACTGATTGTTATTTATATATGACGAAAATATACGTCATGGGCTGTGCTGGACGATTAATGTTATCCCCCTTCTTGCCTTTCTTCGGCCTCTTGGCATATCGAAGAGGCAGGAGGGAGTGGTGGAGGGGGTTTTCCTTAGATGGATTCTGGCTTTATCGCTTCGGAGACACATATAGTGGGCATAGTGATACTTGAAACTCGTATCCGTGGGTCCCTTGGGCAATTGAAGTTTTAATCCCATCTTGTGACGGTGATGGTACCATTATCTCCGAGTTCGGTATACATCATTATGGGATGACGGAAAAAAAGATGAGAAAACAGTGCATACTTTTGGTGCATCTACCTAACGGCAGACCTAACTGGCTTGGGACATTGAACATGTTAAGTGAATGTCATCTAAGCATAAATTAAATGCAAACCTTTAGATTCATCACCTTTTTTTTTGTTTTAAATTCATACTATTTTTTTTCTTCTTATTTTTGGTAGTTTGAGGTGTAATGATAATATTATGGAGTATGATCTTTGAGCTTGACTTGGTGCTTGGCAACTGGATGATTTATTTATCAGCGGCCAACCTCTGATTTATGTTGCTCCTTGCATACTTTTGATGTATTACTCCTGAAGAATATCCATGGGCTGATGATAATCCAAGTATTGTACCCAACAGAGAGTTTAACTTCAAGACAATGAACTGATTTGTATTAAAGTAGGCCTTAGACATACTCCGTAGTCGTAATCCATGAGTATACAAGAATATCTCCTGATTTAAGGTTTCAATTTTCATCCTTTGTAAAATTCTGAAAATAAAAAAGGGATTCATTTAGTGAGTTGTCATGCGACTCATTAATGGACAATGGTGACTTTACAGCAATGCCAGTAAATTTGGCACACACCTTTGCTGATGATATCAACTGCTATTTCAGCAGCTAAGCCTGTAGACGTTTCAGAATAAAGGGGAAACAGTAATTTGGATGGAGCCCTTTTTTCGTAGATTGAATCGTCTTTATTATGGCCTAATTACTGTGTACTATGTTCCATCACAATTATGTAAATCAGCTAGTTGCCTAGTTCCATAACTCACACATTGTTTATATTCATAACTCACACATTGTTTATATTGAATTATGAAGTTTTAATTACATGGACACAGATTCTGTGGAGCATCATTTCAATTGTGTTAAAAGTTTTCCCATAGTAGTTAATCTAGAAAGATACTATATATCTGACATGAAAAACTTTGCTCTACAGATATCAGGAACTGCATTGGTTCTGGATGAAATCATCAACCATGTGCAATATCTACAACGTCAAGTGGAGGTCAGACATCATAGACATTTTCCAAAATCGTTTAAGAAACCATTGGAAGGCTAAAGTTGTCAGCAATATTTTTGTCAATAGTTGGTGCTGAATATAACTATTTATATGGGTTACATCCTCTCCATTTTTTCTGAATCCTCAACATCAATATTCTGTATGGCTTCTGTAAGAATCTGGAACATTCTGGTGGTACTATCCTTCTGACGTCACTGAGTGAAAACACACCCACCAAAAAAAAAAGTTACCAATAAGCCCTAAATCTTTCTTTTTTTTTTTTGGAGTAAAATAAGCCCTAAATCTTTAAGTAGTCCCTATCTTTTATTTTGGACTTTATGATTTACCATCTAAAATTATTTTCTTAAGAGGACATGAAAGTGAGTTCATCCAGTAACAAGTCCTGCTTTTTCCATGCCTATTGTGGACTTGAGGCTTGGCATTGCAGACTTTTAGAATTGTGCTTGGCTTAGTGTTGTTTGTGTGTGTGTGTCTATATATCTATCTATCTATCTATCTATATATATATATATAGACACACACACACTAAACAAGCGAAGCACAATTCTAGGAGTCTTCAAAATGACAGGACGAGTTTTCTTGTAATCAGACTGGATCTGCATGATAATTGAACTGATACTGAAAGTGTAATTAATGGCAGAAGATTGGGAAGAATAAGGATGTTGCTATTGATGATGCAATATAGTAAAATTTAAGTTATCTGAAGTAAACGTGGTCTTTTGCTGATTGAGTTACCCTCTGATTTCAGTTCTTATCAATGAAATTGGCTGCGGTTAATCCGAGAATTGACTTCAACCTTGACAGCATATTGGCTACAGAAGTAAGAAATATGAATTTATTTCACTTCCTCAATTACCTTTTTCATTGTAGGAAATACGATAAATTATTTAATTGTTTTTGGTTGGGGGGCGTCATGCTGTTATTGGTGCCATGGACAATTATAGAAGATTTTGCATTCTTAACATAGCTGATTTGATCCCCCTCCCATAAAAAAAGAAATCAAAATGTGATTTTGGCCAAAACAAAAGGTCAACTTATATGTGATGATTGTCCTATCTAATTGTATTTATGTTTTATGTGTTTCATTGTTCAGAATTTTGAAAGGGCGAACTTGAACTTCAGGGCAGCGTAAATGAAAAAAAATGTTTAGTAGTCTAATATTGTGATTCTATTTATTCTATAAGGCTAGATTTGGTAGATAGGAAGAGAATTTCATGAAAGGAAGAATGAAAGAAAAATCATTGTGTAACATGTTTGGTACACATAATTCAAGTATCTTAGGGACCAAAAATAGCTTTTTGAAAGAAATATCTTCTTCTCTTTCTCCCTTTCCATTTCCTTTAAAAATGACTCATTGGTACTAAACATAGCATAAGATGTTGACATGTTGTGCTAAACCTAATAAGAAATGTAAATTGTTTCATGAAAATAAAAATGAATGTCAGCCAAGCATATTAAAGCTTGCTCTTCATTGCCTGAATCTGACCTGACTATAAATGCTGTATAACTTTGAGGTTGAAGTCGTTTTACCTTAATCCTTAAATAGGGTCACGGGTTGGTACATTGAATTCTGAATGACTGACTATTATGCATAATGCTTTCTAGAGACAGTTCAGCCTTTTGTGTTGATCCTGAAATTTTAATTAATGCTATACTGGGTGACAATTCTCCTTCGTAACTCATAGGGTGCATCTCTCATGGATTGTAACTTCCCCAGCATGGTTACACCTCTGATGTGGCCAGAAATCCCAGTCAACGGAAACAGACAGCAATATCAACAACAGTGGCAAGTTGATGCATTCCACCAACCACTTTTGGGGAGAGAAGAAGGAAACCATAATTTTATCACTCCAGATAACTCTTTTTTGAGTTATGACTCGTCAGCAAATTCAGGTAGATAGCTTTCACTGCATGTGTCTTACTCCCTCTATTGATTATTATTTCGTAAATTGAAAAAGAGAAAGAAGTTGAAATAACTTTTATTGATAATTAATAAAAGTAAATTTAAGATGTTGGGTTTTTTTTAGAATTTTAAGGTGTGCAATCAATTTTTTTTAATAAACGTGAAATAATTAGAAACCCCTGTACTCTGTCTTGTTTCCTATTTCCATTGGCATTGGGCTATGCAATTATAGAGAATTTGAAACTACTATTTGATATCTTCTATCTTTTTTAACCAATTGAATGATGCAATTTAACAACACCAAAGGTCTAAAGGATCTTTGGAAAGCAGTAAATAAATGAAATTTGGCATTCCTATTACAGGAAGGTATAAATTGCTGGAAAGGACTTAAGTTGAAATCATGTAAAATACGAGTGAAGAGCTCTTTATTTTCAACAAAGCATGTCAGACACGAATTGAAAAGGGCATTTTTAAAACCGAAAATTTATTCTGTGATACAGCATCTCTGCACTCAAATCAGTTGAAGATGGAGCTCTGAAGGCGTATAGAAGTTGTACTAGTAGCTGGTAGACCAGGAGTGTATATAAAAAATATAGAATTAGCAGTTAGCTGTGATTCGAGCATCGTCCACATTCACCAGGGTTTCCATGTCTTCTATTTGTCAGTCGGGAACCGGGATTTTCCTCAATCAGAGAGGAAGAAGAATTGGTATGCTATTCTTATAAATGAAATATTACTGTTATTATTACTATGTATACTAACGATAGGGGTCATTCAATCTAATGCTTCATTTATGAGGTGGTTGATTGATTCAGATTGTAAGACCAAAGAGTGGACTGTTACTGGACTTTCATGGGAGACAGTTGCTTTGTTTACTGACTGCTATTTAGATGATTGGTTCTTTCTGTAGAGTTGCGTGAAACAAACTAGTTTAATTTTGAATAACGTGTTGAATATTGTCTTCCCTATTGTTTAATCTTTTCCTGTTTCTATCCCAATGAGAATCAAATGTCGTTGTGTTTGTATTCTTGTTGTGTGCTCGATTGCGCTAGGATTGTTCGTTATTTTACTTGGGACTGACGTTGTACTATTTAACCGATACCAGTATTCAAAATACTTACTGGTTACTACATTCAATTTCATGACAATCGTGAAAATATCGTCAAGGTGATCAATTCAAGCAGCCTATGAAATGCCGTTTCAGTAGCGGGGGACTAGAAGGAAAATTCCTTCTTTGGAAGAAAAATGCCCCTTCTCACCCTCCCATCTTTCATTTTTCCAAGAATATGCGAACTTCTTGCGGTGCTGAAATGCTAAAATGAACTCTACAGGATAGTGTTCAAGTACCAATGTAGTTTTGCGGGTATACTTAGAAGAATAATTTTCACCCGTGTATGCTGAAAATTATGAATTTAAACTATAGAGTATGCATTTAGTTTCAGGCATGTATTATTAAAATTTCAATTTTTTTTCAGAGAATATCTCGTGTTTGAAAAACTTTCTTGGTAAAATATATTTATTTTGTGTGTACCGTATTATTTTTTCAAAAGTCAGATATAGATTTCAATTACAATGAGCATGTAACTGAAAGGAAAGCTAAAGGACTGCGTATATGCTGCTATTAAAATACGGTTCCCTGGGGAGAAGTGCCTGCCAGGGTCATTCCTTCATTGTTGCGCCAGGTTTAACCCAGAAAGCCTGCAAGTTAGTTACTGAATTCTTATGGTTCCAGTGCTGCCAGAATATTGCAGAGAGAAGCGTTGAAAAAGCGTTAGTTCCAGACGTCAAACTTTTTACGAGTATCATTCACATTTCAAAACAACTCCAATTACAAGCTTCGAGGAGTCCAGCTCAACTCTTGACATACGATGCATGCATGTGCGCACAAAAGATGCATTCTCCTTCCCCTCTTTATAGTCTGTACATTCAGTGAATTAAACCTGAACCAGTCAAATATACTATCTTGTACATGACTATTACTTTCGAGGTCTCAGCTTCGAAATCAAATTAGCTGCCATCTCCTTTAACTCTTTTCAATATTCCATTCCTTCCTAATTCTTTCGACGTTTCCACTTTTTTCTGCACTTCCTCTTCTGCTTCACACCCATCACCTGAAACTCCTATATCACTGTGTCTCTGGTCCACCTTCTCCTCCTTATTGGCTATTACATTCATGCGGAGATCTCTCTCTGTGAAGAAAGTCCACGCCTCTCTTATCATCTCAAATGCATTGGTATCTCAATCCGTTGCTTCAAAGCTCACGAGCTTGCACGCTCGCTTCGATGATCTGAGCAGTGTCCTTGGGATATACAGCAACTCTAACCCTGTGTTTGTTTGGAGGGATTTGGATAAGAGGGGAAAAAAGGAAAAATTTTCAATTCCATTTTTCCCTCTAATCAAATAAGGGGAGTATTGACGGAGCTACAAAGTCACTTCAAGAAAATTTCAAGTGAGTGTTCTAAATCTGATATTTTGACCCCCAAATCTTCACAGCTTGAACCCTTTGAGGTGTTGCAACTTGTCAAGAAGCCAAAAAATTGAACCAACAAAATCAAGAGAGAGAAGATGGTAAAATCATGTGAAAGAGAAAGAAGTGAAAAGTAATTTGTCGTGATTTAAAGTTTTAACTTTTAGACATTTCCTCTTATTAAAATAATTTAGTCATCCATTTATGGTTTGTCTCTTTATGCTATTTGTGGATATACGTTGTTGATTTAATTTATAGATTTATAGATTTTTTATAATCTTAAAACTATTGAGATATATTTTTTATTATTTATGTGTTTTTTTTTTGTGATACTCTAAAATTAACATAATTAAGTAATTGCAATTTTCTTAGATTTTCAATATAAAATGAAAAAAAAAGGAAATTGCTATAAAATAAGCAACAATTTTCATCAAAATCTTGTGAATCAAATTTCTAGTAACAACAAATAGAAATTAATTTAGGAGATTGTGAATTAAAATTTCACAATATCTTCCCAATGATTATGACAATATATGAAAAGCATATTAGGAGGGATGAAGATAGTTTGAAAGAGATGTTTTTAACATATTAACAATGAGCAAATTTTCAAAAATTTCAAAACATAAATTCAAACAGCGAATAATTATAAAATATGCAATTACTTGTAAGATATGAGTTGATTGTCACTTATTAATATTTTAATTTTTTTAATGGCCAAAAATAATTTTATTTTTTAATTGTTGACTAATTTTTGTTTATTTCAAAAGATATTAGTAGTCAGTTCGGGTGCCTTAATATAAAAAAAATTTGCCCCCTCTGACTCTGGGCATTGGCTCCACCACTGAAGAGGAGGGAGTACTTTTCATCTTTAAATAAGAAAGAGGATGGGATTAAGGGAAAAATGTCCACCTCTCTTCGTTTGATCTTAAAAAAATAATATGAATGAAAATTTTTTTATACGGCCTAGTACAAAGATGTGGAATTTGGTCTTGAAGTCCCACGTTGATTTGGGACTCTTCCATACGGCCTTTTTACTGTACAAACGGATGAGAGAAGTAGACGTTCTCCACGATGTTTTTACTTTTCCTACATTAAAATTAAACTAAGCTTTATCTTCCATCCGAAACGATGCTGTGTTTGCAAAAATGATCCACTGTCAAGCAATTCGATGGGTTTGGATCTGCATTTATATTTTTGCCATACCATGAAGGAAGTTTACGCGAAATGCATGTGTATCACCTCTGCACGTAACCTGTTTGATGTTATATCGCACCGAGATTTGGTTTCCTGGACATCTCAAATTGCTGGATATATTTCCTAGAGACATGCTTGTGTCGCCTCCGATTTATTCAACAAAATGAGGATGGGATTGGAGCCGAAATATGTGATCTTCTTGTCATGTTGCGAGCATGTTATGTTTCTGCAACTTCGACGGATGGAAATCAAGCTCATGGGTATGTCATAAAAAGCGGATTGCTAATGGATGCTTCTGTGCAAAATGCTGTGTTGAACATGTATGCTAACATCGGGAATACCGAAGACGTGGAAACTGTTTTCTGTGACGTTGACAGAAAAGACGTTGTTTCCTAGAACATCTTAGTAATTTCCTTTCACGGAAAGAAAGGAGATATCATGGAAGTAGCTTGTATGTTCATAGTGGAGAAGAGTTTCCATGCTACATTCAGACTTTAACCCTAGTTTTGTCAGCAATTGCGAAGTCTTGTAAGGCGAAAGCATACATTTTATAGTCACAAAAACAGGGCTCTTTGATGATATTTTGCTAACTTTGCTTGATTTTTACGCAAAATGTGGGAAATTGGAAATATCTGTTGAATTGTTCAGAGAAATTCAATCAAAGAGTAACGTTGCTTGGAGTGCTATGATTTCAAGTTCTATTCGAAACGGTCATTTTATGGAGACCATAACCATAACTCTACTCCAACGATTGCAAGCTACAGATCTTGATTCTGATCCTGTAATTTGGAGAAATCTAATTGATGCATACGCTAATCTTGGTGCTCTGAAATTAGGCAAAGAAGTTCTTGGTTACCTTTAAAGAACTGGTTTAATGGAGTTGAAGAAGACATTGCACACCTGGAGAACTCCATTTTAAACATGTAAGTTGTGGTAGCATTTCTTCAGCAAGAGCATTTTTTGATAGGTTGTCGATCGAAGATGTCGTAGCATGGACGACTATGATTGAGGGATTTGGGCCCCATGATTTTGGCTATGAAGCTCTCAACTATTTCGTTTTAATGGCCGAACAAAGAGTTCAGCAAAACTCTGTCACTGCTTGCACTCACTCTGATCTTGTGAGTGAAGGCTGCAAAATTTACTGTTCCATGAAATAGGATTTGGTATTGAACCAGCTTTGGATCACCACACTTGCATCGTGGATCTGTTGGATCGATATGGGTTGCTTAAAGAGGCCTTATCCATAATACTGAAGATGGTTACTCTACTTGGTAGCTGGATACGGGGTGCTCTTCTAGCAGCTTCCAGAGTTTATGGAAACAAGAAAGTTGGAGAATATGCAGCTCAGAGGCTTTTAGAATTAGAACCTGATAACGCTAGTTATAATACTCCGTTGAATAATGTCAAAGCAAATTAAGCAAGTTTTGGAAGATGGGATGAGTTGAAGAACTAAGGACTCAAGAAGAAACCAGGCTGGAGTTGCATTGAGGTAAAAGGTATGCAAGGATTCACTTCTGGGGATAGGTATATATATATATATCACATCCTAAAACAGAGGATATTTACGAGGCATTGAATAGTTTGACAATTGCAACAACACAGTACGTCTAAAAAATTTTCATATCTGTTATTTGATACATCTCCTCAAGGGTACCACCTGTTACGGATAATTGAATACAGAAGGGAGATTCAAGTGCATTTGATTCTGGGATGAGGCATGCATTCAAATCTCTAGAACTGCATGTCGATGGTTTGGCCTTGGCTCGCAGTTTGCTTGGTTCTAAGGCTTTTGAGATATAAAAGTTGAAAGACTAGTATGGTAAATCCATTAAGCCTCGTCATTTGCAATATTGTCTGTCCGCGCCTTCAACATGTAGTCTTTAATTTATACATGGATCAAATTTAACAATCGTTTGAGTCATGGTTGGCTCCCTGGAGTTCTGGGGTGAGGAAAGTGGAAGTCCTTATTATTGTAGAAGCACTGAACTACCCATGAGTTAAGCGACTATTACAGAGAACCTTCAACTCTTTGGCACGAAAAATATTGACAATTAAACATACTGCAGAGAAGCTCAACCCTAAAGTTTACCTTTCAGATCAATAATTTTTTTGCAGATCTGAATAATATTGATGTCATTGACTTGTCGTTGTCCAAAGTTAGTTTTCATAGTTCAACATTTTAATTTTTTAGTTCATACTGATGCAAAATGATAATACATGCATATTTTTAAAACGTACACGTGCACCATAATTTTCATGAACTTTCACAAAAGAGTTGCTTTCACCTACAGTTTTCCAGTGATACGAAGAGTCATTCTGAAGCAGCAATTATTTTGTTTTCCTGTACTCAAGCCATTTAGCCATAGTTCACCTCTTGGACAGTGTCACCTCCTCTAAATTATTATGTTCATTTGTTTTTTCATATACAGTGAGACAAAAGTTCTTCACGCGTAAATTTTTTTTTTTTTTCCATAAAAAAAATCGTATCCTCTCCGTTTATGTATTCCTGCTTTTGGAGAGAGTAACATGAAATGTGACTATTGGGCCTGAATGTTTTGTCAAACTTCGTTCTTTGATTGTTCAATTACATTATTCAGTCTGAAAGTGTCAAACATATTCCAATGGCATTTGTTTTCCATTTTGGGCCTATTGGGCCTGATCCAGCTGTGTTGCCTGTTCGCAAACCAAACCCCAGGAAAAGAGCCAGCGAGAGAAGCAGAACAAAAGCAGTGAGGGACTCTAGTGCTGTTTTCTCTTTGGAGAAGACGCCAGCCATGCCCGCCCCTGCATCCTTAAGCAGCGCCTCCGCCATGCTCCGTCATCGGCTCCTCTCTGCCCTCCGAACTCGTGGAGGCGGAGCCTCCGGTCCCAGCCGCTGGACCACCCCTGGTCATGAGGAGCGCCCCAAGGGTTACCCCTTCAATCGAACTCCACCGCCCCCTGGTCAGTCTCGCAAATGGGAAGATTGGGAGCTTCCTTGTTACATTACCAGTTTCCTAACCATCGTGATCCTTGGTGTTGGCCTTAACGCTAAGCCTGATTTGACTATTGAAAGTTGGGCGCACGAGAAGGCCCTCGAACGTCTCAAGATGGAGAACCTTGGCCTCTCCAATTCTGGCTCCGGTGAATCCGACTGAAACTCGATCTGCACGACAATATATTGGATCCACTCCTTTTGTTGAGTTTCTTGTGTTCGGTTAATGGCATTCCGGGTTTGATCGGTTCCTTCTAGGGTTTATGTGTAGTTGAATAAGGCTATAAATGTTGAATTTGGACTCCTAGTATAGTCTGATTACTGCATACCTGGTTGTTAATTCTGACGCTTAACATGTTAATTTTTGAAGCTGCTTATAGGCATGTTTATTCAATATTGATGTTTTGAATGTGGATAAGACACTGCTTTTACAAACTCTCGCTGCTTAATTGGCTTGAGTGATATTATATCTAAAGTTGCTATGATCTTTGTTTCCTGTTGTTCCTCGACAAACCCATTGAACCGAGTATTTATCTCAATTTTAATATATGTTTATAAAATCTGCCAACACCTTTGGATTTGTCAACACTTAGTTAGCCTTGGACATGTTACAATATTTACCCCGCTTATATTTACATCCATGCTTGTTTAGCCAAAAATGAGTAAAATTTTGTGGGTTATATGGAGATAATTTGCGTTTCCTTTAGAAGATTATGGACCATGGAAATGTTCTAGCTCTAGCCTGAATGTTGAAAGCCATTCTGCTTTCATCTGATTTCATCACCCTATTTTACATGTCCGATCTGATGGCCTGAAATACACCCCTTTTGCTGCTTCATGATGCTATATTTTGGTTGCTATCTTCATTCATTTTGTGTATGGTTTGACCTGATCTCACTAAATGTACTTTTGCAATATGGAAGGATACAGGCGGGTTCATGTTGCCAACTTAGAATTTCTCATGTTTGAGATGGGATCTTTTATGTCTAGTTTTGGGGAGAGTTCACTTTTCTGTTATATTGTTGCTCTCTTCGGAAGCTGCTGAGTGACTTTGATACTATGACCTAGAGGTTTGTAGAAATGATTTTTAAGCGTGTCTGGTGCAGAACAGAGTTTTTACGTTTTAATGGCATTTTAGGTGGCTGATGGTGATTTAACTTGAGAGCTATTACTGATTGAACATAGTTGAATCTATGTTTGGGAATTTATGAGAGTATGAAATGCAACAGAAAGATAAGGACTAAGGAGTAGAATGACAAGTCATGTACCATTTCATTGTTTGGAAGTTTAATAAGGGAAGAGAAAGAGTCATTAATAGAGTGAAATGACTTGTAAATTATTTTTCAAATATTATTCTTATAATTGGAACTTAATTCTAGTAACTTTAGTCAACGAAGATATAATTATAATTGCACATCCTGATCATTGAATTCCTTCCAAAACACTCAAATTTATGTTTAGGTGACAAGAATGTTCCTTCTAATATTTCATCCCTTGCCATCTATCCAACACCCAATATAGTTTCCTCAGAATTTGTAAGAAGTTGGATGAAAGAATTTGAATTGTGATGTCCAAGATGATTTGTTCCTCTTCCCCATCTACCCTTTTTCAACCCTTACATCTCTGCGGTTATTTGACTGCTCCGAAGTCAAAAGGATAACTCATATACAGACAATTGTACTTTTGGAATTGGAGCAATTTGCGGATTTGGCCTATAAAAGATAATGTAGTCAAGGTCTTCTATATCCTATTCATTTGTGTTGCTATACAGAGATTGATAGGAGTTTGTTACTCGTTGTAGGTTGTGTGCTTGTGTTTTGGAATCAATTACGAATATATATGGTAGGAGCAAATGTGTAAATGCTGAAAAAAAAAAGTGTATTACACTTGTTTGCTGCAGAATTTGTTTATTTCTCAATCTGGATAGATTTAACTATTGCAGTGATGGGTAAATGCTGAAAAGGTATCTAGTATGCCATTTTGAAATTAGCTTGGTGGCCTCGAAACTTGATAACATAGATTTTCAGAATTCTTCAGGTTGTGTCCTTGGAAGAGTAACTCCCGCAAGCCACGGCAATGAATAATGAATTCTACTATTTCTCTTGTATGTCCTCTGAAATCTATATCTTTGATCTGATGGAGTCGGTGGCAATCTGGTTATTTGCTGCCCCTCGTAGAATTTGGAATCAAACGGCTTTTGATCTTAATGCTTGTGCCCCTGATGTGGTGCCTGCTGAGTTGAGCCCTGTGTTGTGTTCCGCTGCTTGTGATATTTCCATTACCATATCCCGCCATAAGCTGTTCACTTGTACATTTGGAATTGAAAATCCTAGAATCCTTTCTAAAGCCAGGACTTCGAAATTAGCATGCCTATACTAGAAATTGATTCTAAGGGACCGAAAATATTATTCCAGGCCTTTAATAATTGTAGTTTTTTTTTTTTGAGTTTTTGATTATTAGATTACTTAGTTGTTTGTTCCTGAATCTTGATGCACAATTATAAGATTATAAAAATTGCGTCGTTACAATTTCTAATTTAGTTTATATTATCAAAGATTCTTCAATGTGTTTCTTTTTTTCTTTTTGTCATAATCATTTAGTGTCGTTTTATTTATTTATTTGTGAAGACAGAACCCATAAGACGAAAATAAATTCCAAAACAAAACTTCCTTAAAATCATGGGCCACGATTGTTCTAAGCTCATCACAAGTCTTTCACAAGGGCTCCCAGCTCCATTTTGTAAGTACATGGCTTGAGACCGAATCCTTGTTGGCCCAAAAGTAAAAAACCTTAAAGCCGAATCCTTAGGTTACTTCATGTACTGCATGGACAAAAGAACCTGACATATGAACCTCAAAGGGTTTGGGCATGATTTGTTCATTGCTTTCAGGTCTATGCCAAAAACTGACTGGCTCTGTCTTGACACAAATGAAGTCTCAAGTCTCGGATACATTAAAAAAGAAGAAGTCTCAAATCTCAATGTTATGTGACCAAAAGACAAAATGGTCTCAAGGTTTAACATTTTACCAAAAGTTGGAGGATGGGAATCGCTAATCAGACGAATTAAGAAAGAGGATAGATCTAATTGTAATAAATAAATATGCTGAGCTAGATCCGAGATGTTGGGACATGCACTTTCTAAGGAAGATGCGTCGTGCTCATCATCCTTCTATGAAAATGCTGAACTGATGTTGTGTCTGGCCACCACAGCTGCTAAGACAACAACCTGACATCAATCTACTAAATTATTACCCCAAACAAATCTGTTGCTGTGGCAGAAAATTAAAAAAAAAAAAGACGATCGATTGCTGAGTATAAAAATCTTTTGAGACCTACCATTTGGTAAATATGATTGGTTGCATGATTCTTCCTCATAGGTTTATTTAAAATCATTTTTGCAGTGATGACTTAAAACAGTTTTTTTTTTAATAAAAAAATGAAACTATGTATTAAAAATCATGAATTGAGAAAAGGATATTAAAATATAAAATTAAATATTTATTTTGATTAAAAAACTATTTCCAAACAGACATGTGATATGATAAACACTCTTCTTATTCTTTTATGTTAAGGTAATTGGGTGTTAGAAAATAAAAGCTTAACTGCTTAACCCCTGAAAATATGATGATAGGGGACATGCAAAAAGCAGGAGATAAAGGCATAACCCACATGCTTATGCCCACCCTCCTCCCCACACTAAATCATGATATTCTAATTCGTTGCATGCCATTTTCTCTATTTCAATTTCACACACACACACACACACACACACATATATATCAGTCGGTGGCACCCTCATCTCTCCCACCTCAAATTTCATCCTCCTACCCCTCTCCCACATCCCCTCTCTTATTTCACTATCCGGTGCTCCCACACTCCCCATATCTTTAATTTAAAGTTTATAATATGTTTTTCAAATAAGGAAAAGACCCAAAAAAAATTTTCATGTAGCTTAAAATCGAAATTAAAGTGTAAATATGAATGAATCCATTTCGTTTGTTTTCGTTATTTTGCTCTCTCTTACCCTTACTTAATCGGACATCTTGCAAGTCTGCAATGACAATTAAATTCTCAAATTTAACTGCACCATCTTATATATTTATAAAAATGAACATATATCACTGTCTATCTGTAATAGAATTAGATTAGATGAATATACAAATATAAAAAAAGAATCAAATTTGAGAATGGACATGATAGTGGCTGGCAATTCGACCATATCCATTTGCACTGCACAGTAAACCAAACAGTGGCTTCCATTTATCCATTTTTTCCGGAGGGGTTACAAACTTGAAATATATAAAATACAATTATTTATTCCATTTTTTTTTTAATAAAATCGGTAATCGGCTACATCCAGTTCCACCGACGGTCGGCATCACTCATGCGCTTGTTTGGTTATCCTAGGGGTCCCACCCGAGATGCTTGATTTCCATTGGTGGGATCCGCTTTATTATGCCCATTTTATCATTATTTCCCCTTTTATATTTAACATTTTCTTGGCTTTTTCAACAAATATAGATATGCAAGTAATGCTATGCGAAGAACCACTCTCCCCTTTTTTTCTTTACCTAAAATTTTTAATTTTTCTTTCGGTGGTGTTAAGGGACGTCAAATGGGGAAAAAAATAAATATGAATATAAAACTGAACAAATCAAAGTCACTTTCATCCCCCATCTTAAAACGATGATTTCATGTTTCTCCCTATCCAATTTTTAGATTGCCCAAAATGTTCTCAAGAATTAAATTACGTTCAGAGAGGTGGCTTCTTTATTTTCTTTTGCAGTGACTGTCTCTCTAGATAGCAGCAATAACTAATATCTTTTAGAGTATAAAGGATAAAAGGTTTCAGTTAAATTTACTTCATGTATAAATATATATATATATATAATGACTAAAAATTAAATATTTAATTACTTACTTGAAGAGTAAAAACCCGCCATCCATGCCATTCTAAGTCGGTGGCTTCTTTATTTTATTATTTCACATTTCAGTCAACTCTATACTACTTGCTTGCTCCTAGCACAGATACTCCAGAATGTTCTTTTTTTGTTTTTTATATGAAATTATCACGCACTACGAAATAGAGACACCAACCCAAGAATGAAACAGGGAAAAGGTTAAAATCAGCATCTACCTTTTTTTTTTTTTAAAAAAAAAAACCCTTTTATCTACCACGGAGGACCCCTAGGAAGCCAAAAGCAATAATAATTGAAAATCTAACTAAGAACACCGAAATTAGAAACCTAACCACAAATGAAATTGGTGTGTGCAAATAAAGAACCAAGGCCAAATGGAACATGACGCATCCTGTGACAAAGACCAGGCAACCACAAGGCTCTGATAATCCATAGAAAGTCCTAGATTTAGATACTTATTATTATTCATGGTCCATTGTCATAGTAGGTCTCTGGTTGAAGTACTGACCAAATTGAAGGTTGTAGTTTAATTATCGTCCACAATAACAACCCCCCCCCCCCCCTCCACACACACACACACAATACCATATAGGAGGACTCCATACATTCATGTTACCAACAACAACATGATCTACATGTTTGACATTTTTTTGTTGATACATCATGTTTGACAATTTTACTTGTACATATTCTCAAAATGCGTTATAACTCATCATATAGTAAGATTCTACGTATTGATATCATTATTTCTGGGGTTCATTCGCTAATGATCTTTCTAATCTCTTCTACAGTGAAGCCAAGGGGTTCATTTTTTGATTAGAAGTGAGAGAAATTAGGGGGTCCAGTTGGTAATAATTCTAAAGAACCCTAAAAAGCAAATGATTTAAGAAAAATAAAAAATCTGTCGTTCATTTCAGGATAGGCCAATCATGATTATGACATATCGCAATAGTTTCCCGCACCATGCCCTCTCTCTTCTCCAATCCAATGGACATGAAGTGAGACAATACAAGGATGTGGTCAACGACAGGACCGTGAATTCAACAATCCTATGATGGCAGTTTAGGTATACGGGAAGAAGCTTACACAGAACGCGTAGAATCACTGGCAATACCCGGTCACTTTCCGCCACCGACAACCTTTCCCGGTAATTTTCTCCACCTTCTCTCCATTCCGTACCGCCACAACGTCCCCCCGATCCACCCACACTTACTCACTACCCTTCCGTTTTAAATGTCACGTTCCCGCACTCTTTCTTCTTCCTTCTTCACAAGCCTTTGCTCAGCAACCAACCACACTCATCCGCTTGCTCAGCTACGACCAGATAGAGGTAGAAAAAAACACGAGACTCAATGAGCGCAATAGTATTCTTTAAAGAAAAGCAAATGTGGTAATCCCGAGGATTTTCTGCCATTAGTAGCAATTCTCGAAGACTGTGGAGGGTGGCGGAAAAGCTGATTGTGAGTTCCATATACTCTAACCCTCTCCCGTCCTTTGTTTATTACAGCTTTTGAAGTGTACTCTCGCGTTCCTGGGTTGTCGCTGTCCTTTATGTCTTCGTCCTTTTTCTGTCCATTTCACGTGATACGGTGAGAAACTTAGTTAAAGATCTGACCACCCACAGAACCCCCAAGTTCGAGTTGAGTTGTTTTCGTGCCACCGAAATTTCTATTGTGATCCGAGGAAGCTTCATTTGGTATCCGGATCTTGTTCTTTCTACTTTGTTTCATCATCTATGCTTGCTTCTTTGTATGTCATTCATTCGTGTTCGATGCGGTTGTGTCTCTGTTTTGGAATCGGATGTTTCTCAGTTGTGTATTTTCCCCTGTATGGAATGCTTGGCGTTGGATTCAGTTATCGTTTTGATTCTTGAACTTTCCGCATTGGATTGACTCTGACTTAAAGGTTACTTATATGTATCAATCAAGATTCAATTAGCGCTTAGTAAGTCGCTGGTTATTGTTTTGCTATAGATTTAAGATTCAGAAAGCATTTTCTGACCCCCAACGGGTCTAGTTGAATTCCGACAAGATATGCCATTATAAGTCATTATTGTTGAAATTTAACTTTTGTTTTTGTTCGTAAGTGGAAAGGGATTTCATGTTTGCGTTCCGTGAATCATAGTTGATAAGAAGTATCCATTCTCTGCTCTTAGGCACGCGTTGCTCCCTCGGGTTCGCATATGTACATCATACTCTGCTTCACATATTACTGCAATCCCTGTCTGCTTTTCTGGGTGAATTAGGAATGAAACCCTTGCTTTGTTACTGCTGCCTGAAAAATTCATCAACAGTGTTTGCTGCATCTCCTTATTCACCGATTTGTCTATTAAACAATATTGCCTCAGTCAAAGGTACAAGCTGCAGGACAGAATTGCTAAGACAAAGTAGTGATAATGCCCATAGTGTTTAGTTTGGTCTTAAATTATTGCAATCTCTGGTTTATCAAATTTCGATTGGTGGGTTTCTTTTTTCTTTTTTTTGTTGGTTTTCACGGAAATGGTTTTCTCGACTTGCACCATTCTTTTTCCTTTATCTTGATGTGAACATTCTACGGTTTCAAATTTTCACTGATATTCCACCAATGCATGATTCTTTTGCCGACACTTTTTGCTCTTTATTGTGAGCCTCCATTCTTTCTTCGCCCTCTTTTAAGCTGTCGATGAAACGATGATAGAGAACAAAGCATCTCAATAATCTATCTGGAACATTTTTTTCTTTGCTGTAACATACTTTCGACTTCGTCTTTCACTTAATGCCGTTTTTACAAATTGTATGAGTTCTCACTTATTTATTGCAAATTCTCCCGAAACTATATCCGATGTTCCTTCAATTGCTTCAAATTGTATGCTATTCGAACTTCCTGGTTCCTGCACTCTTAGGACAGCATGTTTAGATCATTATTTTGAAAGCCATGGCATCATTTGTTCCCGTGTCTGATGTTGTAACTGGATGAACGTTTCAATTGCTTGTGTCTTTCTTCAGGCCCAAAAAAAAAAAAAATGCTTGTGT